>OV702294.1:0-5000000 GCA_916181665.1 Avena sativa | reverse complement strand
CAGGACACTGGTGAATCACAATTAAGAATGACAATGGGTAGGGTATGGACAAAATAGACCAATATTATACCCATATCCATATAGTTGATGGGTACAAAAGTTTACCATATCCGTACCCGCGGCGCGGGTGTAAAACTTTACCCATACCCATACACGACAGGTAAATCCAATAGTCCACAAGTTATTCACAATTTTACTTTCATCAATAGCATATTTAAAAAAAACAATTATATTTACTTAATAATAGGTAGACAGTATATAAAAGTATCGAAATTTAGAAATCGTAATCTCATACTCGTCCATAGCCTTCTTGGCCAACATATGTTTAAATTCTACAAGTAAGTTAGATCTGTCAATTTAAACGGATAGAGTATGAGTATACCCATGGGTACAAGTCTATATGACATGTCAGTTGAAAATAAAAATTTAAATGAGCAAATTCAAAAAACGAACAATTTTTCAAAATAAATATTTTTAAAACCGAAAACCTTTTGAAACTTGAACACTTTTTAAGATTGAATATTTTACAAAATTGAACATTTTCGTAATCTGATTTTTTAAAAAAAACTAAACATTCTAAAAGTTGACCATTTATTAAAATCAATAAATTATAAAGTAAATAAAAAATAAAAAGGAAAAGAACACAAAAAAAAGGAAAAGGAAGAGAAAAAACACAAACAAAAAATAAAAGATAAAAACGCGCAGTATTTCTCTAGGCGGAGCCCCGGTTAGAGGCGCACAAACCCCAAAAGTTGAATTGCCTCTGGATTCGGTCGGACGGGATGGTGCTATACACCGCTTTGAGCGGCGTACCAAAGCGGCACCGCACACACCGCGCGACTGTGGGCTCAGCCCATATTGTTTGGACTGTTTGGTTGGTTCTGGTCGCTTGGATGATTGCTTCGAATGTTTCCGGTTCCCTTTTTCAGTGGCCACGCACGACTGCAAAGACAACTGAGCAGGATGTCAAGTAGCGCAGGTAAAGTAATACTCCCCCATCCCGACGAACGAACGGACCAAAAACAACCCACCCAAGCTACAAAATGGCTGATAGAAGGGGCCCTGAAAAAGCAGTCTACATGTCAGTCAGAAAAAAAACCACACACACACGCACGCCCCAGATGAACTCCCGACCGAAGATGTCGAAGCCCAGCAGCGACACGCAGCGAGAGAGAACGACGCATCGCAAGGCCCACGTCCAGCGATAAAGAAAAGAGAAGGCCCACAGGCAGAGAGAAGCGATCGCACGGCGCACCTCAAATCGCTGAGAATGCTCCCTTCATCTCACGCTTAAGTCAGAGAATAATGTTGGAACAGTGGAAAAAAGAGGTTGGGTGCTACTATAACTACTGGTTCATTCGTTCATTCCGTTCCATCGCCCGTTTCTTCGGAGGTATACCTACCGATTCATCACGTGTAATGGTTAAGAAAACAATTGAACTGAATAAAAACTATTGCACATTTTTAAGAAAATACGATATTTTTTTTGAAAATCATGGACGATTTTCCGAAAATAATGAACCAATTTTCAAAAAACATGAACACTTTTTAAAAATAATTAAAGATTTTTTAAAAATCATGAACTTTTTAAGAAGGTAAATAATTTCCAAAAATCATGAACTTTTATTTAAAAATCGTGAACAGTTTTGGAAAATAATGAAGCAATTTTTAAAAATCTTTAACACTTTTTGAAAAGGGTAAATATTTTCCATAAAATTACCTACAATTTCTCAAAATCGTGAACAATTTTACAAAATCATGAAAAAAAATCATGATCCAATTTTCAAAATCATGAACCAATTTTAAAAATTTATGAACAATTTTCAGAAAATCGTGAACAATTTTTAAAGCTCGTGAATAATTTTAAAACTACGTAAGCAATTTTAACATGAATAGAAACATAAAAACATAAAAAGAAAAAAAGAAGATGAATAAAAAGAAGAAACCTAAAATGAATAAAAAATAAAATAGAAAGTAAAAACGAAAAATAGAAGGAGAAAAAGAAAAGATAGAACCGACAAATCAAGGAAAACGCCCTCCGATTGATTCCGATTATGATGATGCGCGTTAATGACCGATGGGGTACGTAGCGGTCAGGGAGAGGAGCTAGCTAAAAACTCTAGATGACGACGTCCCCTTTGCCAGCGATGTTACCGGTCTGCTCTGTCTCCCGTGGCCTGAGGGCCTTGAAGGTGTCGTGGATCATAGCCTCTCGTAGTGAGAGGTTTTTCGTTCTTTGTTTAGCATGTTTTCGAGTGTCTTCTTTAAGATGTTGAGATGACAGCTACGTCCTGGATTCAAAATAAGATCATCCCCGTTCTATCCTCGCTCCGCTGGTACATCTAGCGTCGATAGATAGCGTGTGGAGTCGTTTGTCCGGCGGATCTCCTGGGATCCAGTTCGTTTTCTTGTTCGTTGGTCTGTTTCTAGACCAGTCTTTTCTAATCTACGGTTGTAATTATTGACGATGGTTGTTGATCTAGTGTGTTGGTCCTTTGTGACCTTAGCAAAATGACTTCTTGTCTGTCTACTGCAATAAGTTATACTACGACAAGCTTTGTGTGACTCTAGTGATGGAAGGGCGAGAATGACGACGCGCCTTCGGGCTGATGCTAGTGTTTGTAGTCATCGCTAGGATGATCCAATGATTTATTTATAATTTTTATTACTTTTAGACCTGTTAATATTTATTACTAATAGATTGGTTGTATTTCATAAAAATATACAAATCAAGAAAAACGAAAAACAGAAAACAAGAGGGCGACAACAATCAGGCATCGAAAATTGAAGTGGGGCGACCGACACAGCCGTCGGCTTAAAAACAAGATGGACCTGGCCCACGATGGTTTTCCTTCAGGCTGCGCGGTGTTGTGGCATTTGCCGGTCGGAGGTCCTAGACTGGCCCTATTAACTCAAGCAGGCTTGTAAAGTTTCCCGTTAAGAGGAAACAAAGCTTTGCGACTCGTCCGTACAAAGAGTCAAGTGGGCCACATGAGTCTTGAATGGTCGCTATTATTATTATTATTTTACTACTTTTTTTTGTTTTTGTTTTGCGACGAGTGTGTCGTGTTGTGCAAGAGAAAACATTTGAGTTTTGATAACAGTTACTACCGGTCCACCATGTGCTGTATACTCCATGCATGCAGTATTGAGCGTCCCAAAGAGTCAAAAAAAAAAAAAATCCTAGCATCGCGTTTCATTCTTCTAGCTTCAGAACCGTGCTGCCGATGAGTGCACATCAGATTGTGCAACTGCAACTCATTGGAGTAGTAAATAAAGAATAGCAATTAGCAAGTCGTAACTAAATTAGTACCAAGAGACAGGCACGGTAACCTCCAATGAGTGGAAGACACGGCGCGTGCATATATGGCCGATGAAATTAAGCACGCGCACAGGCACAGCTCAGCTTCTCAGGTTGTCTGCCTGCGCATGCGAGCTGACGCAACCCATGCATGCGCCAAGGCACCAATAAAATCTCGTCGCGTGTGAGCTGTGTTCCACTTTCCGACCAGAATATTCCAGCTCGCCTCCCCGACCGAGGAGAATCTCGGTCAAAGATTCCCGTCCAAGTTTTGTAGGTAAATATGGCAGTTTTTGGACGGGAGCCGATGTGAAAAAGAGCAGACCAGCAGCGATCACACGGGGGCGTTTAGCCGGCATTAAATTTGGGTCTAGTTCTGGCTAGGCCCGAGAAGCATGGCCACGCCAAAACGGTCTGTGAGTCACGTTCTTCAATTTGCTTGGTTGACTATGCAGCCTGTTTTGGATCATATGGAAATATGAGTGGCAGCTGTTTGGTTGACCGAACTCGATTGGTTGCCATGTGATTAACAGCTAATATAGATATGTAAACAACCTCGGTTTTCTTGAACCATGATGGATATGGCGACACAACGTGATGAAGGAGAAGGAGATATTGAGCTGACGCCAAGCTACTGACGGGATTGATGCAACTATCCATGACGGCATTGACGTGGTGAGGTCCTCCGTTTCCTCCTCAACCCTCTAGGATGCAGTCCCACGACCTTGGCATCGACGTGCTCGCGCTCTGTCTACCGCCGTCGTCGTCCTTCATCGATAAGTTCCCCGGTAAGACTGCACCCATGGCGGTCTAGTCGTGCACTTCCCCAAGAAAACAGTCTATGATGTAGTCGACGGGGTCTTCGTCTTTAGGAATCTCCTCTACTTCTTACTCGTCAGAGATCACACTAGCAAGAAGGTCACGCTGGTCAGCTACTTGCGCCACTTGGCATCCTCAACAACGTCTCCAAGGTCAAGCTCATGCAGTTATGGCCCAGCTCGCTGCCACGGACCTCCTATCACCCGCACGCCTCCGTCTTCTGAATATTTTCTCTAGGATCATCACAAGTAGCTAGCATCATATGTATTCGGTCTATGTCCAGTGAATCAAAAAACTTACAACACGGAAGTTGTGCTGAACGGCGAGTTCAAGCTCTCTCTGAAAGGAAATTTCAGACGATTCAACCTATGCAATGAACCTGAAGAAATACGTCCCAAAAAGCTCCAAACAAGAAGTCAGATATGAGAAGATACAATTGATAAAACTCGATGCCGATTGTTAGAATGGAACCCATCATCAACGCGCAACTTTTTGTGTAGAGATTATTTTAAATCGACGGACTATATGATAATTACAAGAGTTTAGGGAAGAAGCAGTTTAGTGGAGAGAGAAAGTTTATCACGTGTGGAGGTTGCATCCAACGAGCACACTAGTATTGAGAACAGGCTTGGCTCCACGGAAATTGCTGATTCGGCAATTCCTAGCGGGATTATCCCGGAGTGATTTAAAGTTCGTGCGGGCCAACAATGCAGAGGCCAAGCAACAACCAATCGGCCCAACTTATTCTTCATGGGGATTGTCCGCCCCTGGGGCAACCTGCCAAACCCGCCCATGGAGAGTTGTGCGATGACGCCGATGTTAGAGCATCTCCATCGATGTCCCGAAACCCGGCCCACAACTGTGTTGGGGGTGGAGGCCAAAAAGGGCCCACACTGGAGGCCCCCAGCAGGTGCCGGCGTATTGGGTCGCCCTCCAATCTGTCTGGCACCCCCTTGCCGCCCCGACAGCCAGGGGCTAGGCTGGGGTTGCCGGTAATGCGCGGCTCGCTCGAAAGCTAGCAAGGGGCCCCCTTGCCAGCCACATAAGACAAATATCATCCCCTTCTCTCCAGCTCTACTTCCTTCCTTACCTTCCACCATGTGAATCGCGGAAGCTGTCAGCCATTTTTTGACCCTCTACTGGCCATCGTCTACCTAGTGTGCAAAACATTCCCTAGGACATGGCCTACCCCCTAGAAACCACCAGCCTGGTTCTTGTCGGGCTCTCGCCATCGATTCAACAACATTGACTTGTGGCTGGGAGACCGCCTGTCACCGGCCGAGGACACCCCTCCGCCCCTCGAATGGGAGGCCATTCTAATCGACCGTGACTCTACATAGTCGCTTATGTCTCAAGGGCAGAAGGCGCACCCCTCTTGCCCGCGAACCGCATCGAGCTCGCCGCGCACGGGAAGTGCTCGACCTTCTTCCTAGGTCATGGATAGTGACGATGAGATCATGAAGGTGCAAATGCTACAAGAGGAGGCTGACACGTAGGACGATGAAGTAGAGCGTATTATGATCATCGACGGCCTCATTTGCCTACATGTCAGCCGACAAGCTCCTCAGCAGGGAGACTCAAGGCCGGGAAAGAAGAAGAACAAAGACCGGCAGCGGCTAGCTGATTCCATGATGTTGGAGGCATATTACTTTCAAGATGATTCAACCCATGGGCCTATGGTGTTTCAGTGCTGGTTTCAAATGAATAAGGAATTGTTCATGAATATTGTGCATATTGTGGGAGAGTATGATCTATATTTCATTTACAGGAAGGACTGCATTGGCTTGGATGGTTTCACCTCTATTCAAAACTGCACGGCTGCCTTGCATACGGATCTCCTGCAGATACTAAAGATGACTACATGCACATGGATGAGTCCACGACATTTGAGTGTGTGTATAGGTTTTGTCGTGTTGTTGTCAGATACTTTGGACCAACATATTTGAGGGCACCAACTAAAGAAGGTACACGTATGCTAGTATAGAACTCAGTTAGGGGGTTCCTGGGATGCTTGGAAGAATTGACTACATGCATTGGGGTTGGAAGAATTATCCTTTCACTTGTTAAAGTATGTTCAAAGGCCATAAAGGATAGTGCAGAGTGATACTAGAGACTATGGCAGACCGTGACTTGTGGATTCGGCACGCTTTCTTTGTCATGGACAGAACGCATAATGACATCAATGTGTTGTCAAGATCTCTAGTGTTTGGCAGAATTACAAAAGGCCATGCCCTGGCGGTGAACTTTGTGGTCAATGGAAGGAAATACACCAAAGGCTATTACCTAGCCAATGGTATTAACTAAGATGGGCCACCTTCGTGAAGCCTGTTGGAAATATGCCCTAAAGGCAATAATAGAGTGGTTATTATTCATATTTCATTGTCCATGCTTAATGTTTATTATCCATGTTATAATTGTATGTATTGGAAACTAAATACATGTGTGGATAAGTAAACAACACAGTGTCCCTAGTGAGCCTCTTCTAGTAGTTCGTTAGTCAAGTGATGGTTACGGTTTTCTGAACATGGACATTATTGTCACTTGATAATGGGATCACATCATTAGGATAATGGTGTGATGGACACACCCACTAATAAGCATAGCTTCTGATCGCATCGTTTAGTTTGATTGCTATTGCTATTGCTTTACGTAAATGTCAAGTATTGTTTCCTTGGACCATGAGATTGTGTTACTCCCTAGCATCAGAGGAGTACTTTGTGGACATCAAACATCACTTCGTAACTGGGTGATTATAAAGCTGGCTTTCATGTATCTCTAATGGTGCTTATTGGGTTGCATGGATCAAGACTGAGATTTATTCCTCCATGTGACGAAGTTAGATATCTATGGGCCCTCTCGGTAGTATATCATCGAATACCTCAAGTGAATAATGTGTTTGGTCATAGGGATCCTATAGCATGGTACGAGTAAAGAGAACTTGCCGATCACGAGATTTAACTAGGCATGGAAATTCCAATGGTCGAATCTCGGACAAGTAATATATCACGAGACAAAAGGAATCGTACACTAGATTGATTATATCTTTGACATCGTGGTTCAACCGATAAATGAACTTAATTGAATGTGTAGGAACCACTATGGACATCCCGGTCCCACTACTGGTTATTGATCGGAGAGTTGTCTCCATCATGTCTGCATGTTCTCGAACTCATAGGGTCACACACTTAACGCTTCGGTGTCGCTAGTATTCATTGAGATTATGTATGGTGCAATCAAGTGTTGATTCAGAGTATCGGATAAGATCCTTGATATCACACGGTAAGGAAATGTATATGGAAAGTTGTTTTTAGGGTTTTGGGAAAAGTTCAGATAATTATGTGAGACAGAATGTTCTAGAAAGTTCCCGAGGGGTCCACATGTGGGGTCCACCTACGAGGTGGGGCAATATGGGCCCGAGTGGGGGCACCTTAGTCCTAGTGGGCCAAGGCACCACGACCAACTAGGCCCATGAGGCCTAGGATTTGTCAAACCCTAAAGGAGGCACGTGTGAGTGGGGAAGGATTCCCTCTCCCCCTTGGTCGGCGCCGGCCATCAAGTTGGAGAGGAGGCAAGTTAGGGCAGCCCCCTCACGCCTATAAAAGGGAGAGGAGGGGCAGGGGTGCCACACCACATTGCTATGGCCACCGCCTCCCCTCTGCCTCCACATACCTTCCCTCCTCCTCTAGAATAGAGCACGACAAAGCCTTGCAAAATTCCTTTCCCACCCTAGTTGTACTATCATTGTACTGCCAGAATTGAAGGGTTCGTAGCATAGAAAACAAAAAATTCTATGATAAGAACGGCAATTGCGCCAAGGTCTAATCTAGTCGATGCTAGTAACGAGTAAGAGGGTAACTAGAGTAACTTACCCTCAAAGACCAGAAGATTTTACTAAAACTGATTTCGTTGGTGATGTATTCGATCACTTGCCGATCTCAAGATCGAGTTGAAGAACACTACAACCCAACAGTGTATTCGTCCTCGGACACACGTCCATCTCCCGACAAGCTCCATGCCTCCACTCCAGAGAATCCAAGAGAACATGTACTTTGCTAATCCAAAGCCATGGGGAAATGCTAGAGGGGGAAGAGAACCTTCAAGAGGAGGTGGTGCAAATGAAGAGGAGGAGGATGATCCTTTTATATGGGAGGGGTACAGCCCAAGGGGGCATGGCGCCGTCCATGGGAGGGTGCCCCCACCTCTCCCTCGTTCATGTGGTGGACTCTCCACTCAAATAATTTTCACTTCCATTCACATGCATTTATTACCATGAGCATAAATGCATTTTTATATATCTTTAAATAAAATTATTTTATTTATTTTATTCAGAATTTGGTTAATTACTTTAATTAACAAACATTTGCATAAAACCCCTTGTATTATTTCGATATCACATCTGAAACCATTTTCAGCAATTTGACCCGATACACTTCCAGTGATCATCGAAACAATTTTAGCTCTTACAAAATTATTCTCGGATATGTTTTATGTACCAACTAGTGTCGGAGTACCTTAAGTGTGTCACCCATAGAGTTCACGAATAATATAGACATGATAGAGACACCTCTCTTATCAATAATCACAAGCGGGACCTAGAGATATATACTGACTCCTTCACATTCAACGATAACTCTGTGATCATGTGAACCATCAATGCCGCACCCAATTCCTTTTGTCTCGTGATACTTTACATGTCCGAGATCCAATCATAGGTATCAACCATACCCTAGTTCGATCTTGTTCCGGATAAGTATTCTTTACTTGTTCTGTGATACAATATCCTTGTGACCTAGTCACGTGCTTGTAAGCGGTGTTGAAGTGATATCACTGAGAGGGTCCATAGTATATCTCTTCGTCATTAGGATGGACAAATCCTACTTTGATCCATGAGCCTCTACATAACACTTTCATAATACCTAAACCCACCTTTATACTCACCCTATTATAGTGTGACGTTTAAAGTTATCAAGGCACTCTTCCAATGTTAGCGATTGACATGATCTCATGGTCTAAGGACTAGGAATACTTTGTATGTGTTTGATGTAGCAATTAAACTTAAGGACTAGATCGTATTGCTAAATCTACTTTGGGTGTATGTTCATCATATCATGCTTATATCGGTATGAGCCAGTTATTAACAACATCCAATGTTCATGATCAGGAAACCTTGATCATGTGTTAATCAACGAGCTACTGTAATGAGATGCATTACTAGGAACTTTGGTTTGTTTATTAAACACATGTATTAATGTTAACGTTTCCGATTAATACAATTAGCATGAGAAATAAACATCAATCATAAAATTAGAATAAGATAATAATATTTTATTATTGCCTCTCAAGCATATTCTCTTTAGTCTCCCACTTGCACTAGAGTCAATAATCTAGATTACATTGTGATGAGTCTAACACCAATTGAGTTCTAGTGCTGATCATGTTTTTCCGTAGGGAGAATTTTAGTCAACGGCTCTGCCACATTTAGATCCGTGTGTACTTTGTAAATCTTTATATCGCCATCCTTGACATGTTCACGGTTGGAGTGAAACTGGCGCTTGATATGCTTAGAATTTTTATGAGACCTTAACTCCTTTGCATTGGCTACGGCTCCATTGTTGTCACAATAAATGACCATTGGGTCCAATGTACTAGGAACCAAACCAAGTTCACTTATGAACTCCTTCATCCAAACCACTTCTTGTGTCTCTTCCGAAGCAGCAACATAGCCCGCCTCTGTCGATGATCCCTCCATCACTGGTTTCTTGGAATTCCTATAACTTACTGCTACCCCATTCATGAGAAACAGGTATCCGAATTGTGACTTAGAGTCATCCGGATTAGTGTCGAAGGTAGCATCAACATAACACTTTGCGACGAGCTCCTCTTCACCTCCATATACGAGAAACATTTCTTTAGTTCTTCTCAAGTACTTAAAGATATTCTTGACCGTTGTCCATTATTACAAACCTGGATCAAATTGGTATCTGCTAGTCAAACTAATAGCATGTGCCACATTCGGTCTTGTACACAACATGGCATACATGATAGATCCTATGGTTGAGGCATAGGGAATCTTATTCATCATTTCTCTATCTTCTTCCATAGCAAGACATCGAGTCTTACTCAATATCTTGCCTTGCAACATAGGTAAGAACCCTTTCTTACTTCCGTCCTTTTAGAACTTCTTCAAAATCTTTTCATGTATGTAATTTTTGATAGCCCAATTAGGCGTCTTGATCTATCTCTATATATTTTGATGCCAAGTATATATGCTGCTTCACCGAGGTCCTTCATTGAAAAAATACTATTCAAATAATCCTTTACACACTTCAAATATTCTTTATCATTTCCAATAAACAATATGTCATCCACATATAAAATTAGAAATGCTACAGATCTCCCACTCACTTTCTTGTAAATACAAGATTCTCCATAAGTTTGGACGACTTCGTCAAAATGGAGATTCCAACTCTAGGATGCTTGCTTTAGTCCATAAAATGATCGCTGAAGTTTGCATACCTTGTTAGCATTCTTAGGATCAATAAAACCCTTGGGTTGTACCATGTACAACTCTTTCTCAATGTTTCCATTAAGGAACGCGGTTTTCGCATCCATCTACCAAATTTCATAGTAGAAATATGCATCACTTGCTAACATAATCCTAACTGACTTTAGCATCGCTACGGGAGAGAAAGTCTCGTCATAATAAACTCCTTGAATTTTTTTGGAAACCTTGTGCAATAATTCGAGCTTTATAAACAGTCACATTACCATCAGCATCGGTTTTCTTCTTAAAGATCCATTTATTCTCAATGGCCTTACGGTCATGAGGTAGGTCCACCAAGGTCCAAACTTGGTTTTCGTACATGGATCCTATTTCGGATTGCATGGCTTCTAGACATATATTGGAATCCAGACATTCCATCGCTTCTTCATAAGTTGCATGGTCATCAGTTCCATCTACCATGAAATTCATAACTGGGTTACCGTACAAATTAGGAGTTGCACATGTCCTAGTTGACCTACAAATTTCGGTAGTATTCTCTTTCGGTATTTCATGATCATTATCATTAGTTCCCTCTTTATTTGGCGAAGTTAACACCAGAACATCTTACTACGCTGCACCACTCACCGTTTTCGATGGAGCACTATTCACCATTCCATGAAGAGAAGGTTCAATAAACTCGTCGAGTTCTACCTTCCTACTTATCACACCTTTCAAGCAAAATGTGTTCTCTAGAAATGATCCATTCTTAGTAATGAAAACTTTGCCTTTGGATCTACGATAAAAGGTATAGATAATTGTTTCCTTAGGGTATCCTATGAAGACGCATTTTTCCGCTTTGGGTTTGAGTTTATCAAGTTGAAATTTGTTCACATAAACTTTTAGAAACGATAACTTAGATTTGTTGCCAGAGAATCCAACTGAACATGTACTTTGCTAATCCGAAGCCATGGGGAAATGCTAGAGTGGGAAGAGAACCTTCACGAGGAGGTGTTGCAAATGGAGTGGAGGAGGAGGTCTCCTTTTATAGGGGAACGGTGAAGCCCAAGGGGGCACGACCACCGGCCATGGGAGGGTGCCCCCACCTCTCCCTCATTCATGTGGTGGACTCTCCACTCACATAATTTTCACTTCCACTCACATGCATTTATTACCCATTAGCATAAATGCATTTTTCTCTTTAAATAAAACTCTTTTATTTAATTTATTGAGAATTTTGTTAATTACTTTAATTAACAAACATTTGCATAAAACCTCTTACATTGTTTTGATATCTTATCTGAAACCATTTTCAGCAATTTAACCCGAAACACTTCTAATGATCATCGAAACAATTTCAGCTCTAACAAAATTATTCTCAGATATGTTTTATCTACCACTCAGTGCCAGCTTATCTTAATTGTGTCACCCTACGGTTCGCGAATAATGCAGACGTGACAGAGACATCTCTCTTATCAATAATCAGAAGTGTGACCTAGAGATCCGTACTGACTCCTACACATTCAACGATGACTCTTGTGATCGTGTGAACTATCAACATTGTACCCAATTCATTTTGTCTCGTGATATTTTACTTGTCCGATATCCGATCATACGTATCAACCATACCCTAGTTCGATCTTGTTCCCGACAACTACTATTTACTCATTCTGTGATACAACATCCTTGTGACCTAGTCACGTGCTTGCAAGCGGTGTTGATGTGATATCACCGAGAGGGCCTAGAGTATATCTCTCTACCATTAGGATGTACTAATCCCACTCTTGATCCATGAGCCTAAACTAAACACTTTTGAAATACCTGAATCCACCTTATAGTCAACCTGCTACGGTGTGACATTTGATGTTATCAAGACACTCTTCCGGTGTTAGTGACTGACATGATCTCATGGACTAAGGACTAGGAATACTTCGTATGTGTTTGATGTCGAAATGTAAACTTAATGACTAAATCGTATTGCCAAATCTACTTTCGATGTATCTTTGTCATATCATCCTTCTAATGGTACGATCCCGTTATTAACAACATCCAATATTCATGATCAGGAAACATTGATCATCTGTTAAACAACGAGCTAGTGTAATGAGAAGCATTACTAGGAACTTTGGTTTGTTTATTAAACACACATGTATTAACGTTTCCTATTAATATAATTATAGCATGAGAAATAAACATTAACCATTAGCTTGGAATAAGATAATAACATTTTATTATTGCCTCTCAGGCATATTTCCTTTAGTAAGCTTGTGGAGATCTTCTCTCTCTCTCTCTCTCTCTCTCTCTCTCTCTCTCTCTTGCAGTATCAAGAAGGAGGAGATATCACCGACAACTACATAACCCATGGTCTATAGATCGTTAACCGCCCGTGTTCTTCGAGGTTAAGTAGATTAGATCTATCTACTCATTACTTGCATCTCCTAGATTAGATCTTGTTGGGTTTGCTCTTGCTATTCCGTAGGAAACATTTTGTTTTCCATGCAACGAGAACATGTGGATAACACGGAGGTGTTGCCTATTCAGCGCCACGATCAAGAAGGTCAAGATCTTCATCGGTTTGAACCGACGCAAGCAAACAACTACATAACCCACGGTCTATAGATCGTTAACCGCCTGTGTTCTTTGAGGTTAAGTAGATTAGATCTATCTACTCATTACTTGCATCTTCTATATTAGATCTTGTTGGGTTTGCTCTTGTTATTCCGTAGGAAACCTTTTGTTTTCCATGCAACGAGAACATGTGGATAGCACGGAGGTGTTGTCTGTTCAGTGCCACGATCAAGAAGGTCAAGATCTTCATCGGTTTGAACCGACGCAAGCAAACAACTACATAACCCACGGTCTATAGATCGTTAACCGCCCGTGTTCTTCGAGGTTAAGTAGATTAGATCTATCTACTCATTACTTGCATCTTCTAGATTAGATCTTGTTGGGTTTGCTCTTGCTATTCCGTAGGAAACATTTTGTTTTCCATGCAACGAGAACATGTGGATAACACGGAGGTGTTGTCTATTCAGCGCCACGATCAAGAAGGTCAAGATCTTCATCGGTTTGAACCGACGCAAGCAAACAACTACATAACCCACGGTCTATAGATCGTTAACCGCCTGTGTTCTTCGAGGTTAAGTAGATTAGATCTATCTACTCATTACTTGCATCTTTTATATTAGATCTTGTTGGGTTTGCTCTTGCTATTCCGTAGGAAACATTTTGTTTTCCATGCAACGAGAACATGTGGATAGCACGGAGGTGTTGTCTGTTCAGTGCCACGATCAAGAAGGTCAAGATCTTCATCGGTTTGAACCGACCCAGACAAACAACTACATAACCCATGGTCTATAGATCGTTAACCGCCCGTGTTCTTCGAGGTTAAGTAGATTAGATCTATCTACTCATTACTTGCATCTTCTAGATTAGATCTTGTTGGGTTTGCTCTTGCTATTCCGTAGGAAACATTTTGTTTTCCATGCAACGAGAACATGTGGATAGCACAGAGGTGTTGTCTGTTCAGTGCCACGATCAAGAAGGTCAAGATCTTCATCGGTTTGAACCGACCCAGGCAAACAACTACATAACCCACGGTCTATAGATCGTTAACCGCCCGTGTTCTTCGAGGTTAAGTAGATTAGATCTATCTACTCATTACTTGCATCTTCTAGATTAGATCTTGTTGGGTTTGCTCTTGCTATTCCGTAGGAAACATTTTGTTTTCCATGCAACGAGAACATGTGGATAGCACGGAGGTGTTGTCTATTCAGTGCCACGATCAAGAAGGTCAAGATCTTCATCGGTTTGAACCGACGCAAGCAAACAACTACATAACCCACGGTCTATAGATCGTTAACCGCCCGTGTTCTTCGAGGTTAAGTAGATTAGATCTATCTACTCATTACTTGCATCTTCTAGATTAGATCTTGTTGGGTTTGCTCTTGCTATTCCGTAGGAAACATTTTGTTTTCCATGCAACGAGAACATGTGGATAGCACGGAGGTGTTGTCTGTTCAGTGCCACGATCAAGACGGTCAAGTTCTTCATCGGTTTGAACCGACGCAAGCAAACAACTACATAACCCACGGTCTATAGATCGTTAACCACCCGTGTTCTTCGAGGTTAAGTAGATTAGATCTATCTACTCATTACTTTCATCTTCTAGATTAGATCTTGTTGGGTTTGCTCTTGCTATTGCATAGGAAACATTTTGTTTTTCATGCAATGAACCCATCAAAGACAATCACAGAGCCTCGTACTGATGCAAGATTTTGGTTTGCCAAGTGCTAGGAGGCTTGCAGGAAGGATATTGAGCGAGCATTTTGGTGTGCTCCAAGCTCGCTTTGCTATTATCAGGTACCCTGCTCTAACCTGGTCAACATCACAGATGTGTGAGGTGATGAATGTTTGCGTGATCATGTATAATATGATCATCGAGAGTGAGCGCGTCCATCCAGTGGTTGATCCGTTGCCATTTGAGGGCATGGGCTCCCTTACTGAGGTTAGTCACGAGGTGCTGGTTGATTTTGGTACTTTTCTCGCCATGCATCAAGAAATTCGCGACGTCCAGGTGCACAATCAGTTACAAGAAGATCTCCTCAACCATTTGTGGCCTCTTAGAGGAAATGCACCTCAAAACCCCCAAGCCAATAGACCCCGCTGCTTGATATGTTTTTTAAATTTTATTCATGTAAATTACTCAGTGAATTAGTTCCCTTGAAACATCCAATTTATTGTATTAAACTTGATTGTATTTGACTAGGACTGGGTGACTGTTAGGTGCCGATGGAGATGCTCTTATTAAATGACTTTAGCGATGTGACGGTGACGCGCCTTCTCATCTTACCTGCTACCACTACATCGTGGTCCGGCATTGCTCCTAGTGATGCGTTCCTGATGCCGGGCCGGCCGGAGTTTGGACGCGCTGGCGGCGCGCCATGCCCGGACGTAGGTGAACAAGTAATAATATTCGTGCTACTAGCTAGCTAGACCGCTCGATCTTATCGTCTCCATATATACTTGGCGTCAATCATCGACGCCCATGTGGAACAAGGAGTAGTACATGACACGAAGGATAATAGCATGCATACTACTCAAGTAGTACTACTTCAAGAGAAAGAAGGAAATAGCATGCATGTCCCACAATGTTGACACCACGAGAGAGAGGTATTTTCGTTACCATTTTGCATTGGGCTCCCATGCGTAGTACTTCCTCTGTTTCAAATTACTCCCCGCGCACGCTTACCTAGGTGGCCTAGTATTCTCTCATTTTTCATCAAAAAATTCTTAGAATTTTTGGTATACGTAGTACATATTTCATACTATCTATTTTAAAAATTCGACGATTTTTTTAAATGAAAAATAAGAAAGTACTAGTTTACCTACATAAGCGCGCCGGCGGAGTAATTTGAAACAGAGGGAGTAGTACGTGCAAAAGCTAGCAGCGGTACTAAAGAGAAAGCTAAAACAAGCACTGTCGCAGGCAGAGCGCGCGCAGTCGCCACGAGTTAATGGCGGCCGGCCGGCCGGCCGGCAGGCCGCAGCCCTAGCGCGGCAGGTAGCTGCAGCCCGAGCTCGCCAACCGAGGCGGGAGGTCGGAGGCGGGGGGGCCATGCAGCACATGCACTACGTAAAAAGCATATATGGCCATCAGCCTCCCGGCCCACCGCCGGCTGGGTGCTGACCTGATACGTCGTGTCGTTCATCCACCATCTGGCTCTGCTGTTTTGACGTGAAAACTGATCAAGAGACGGGCACCAAACACGCACCCAGTCGTACGTGGCTCGATCGGTCAGAGGGGCACACGCCGGACCAACATGCAGCGGAGCAACATCGATCGATCGATCGAGCTCAAGCCACCAGCAAGTGGCCAGTGAGCGGTGATGGTTGAATATCTATGGGGAAAAGGTGGCAGGGGGACCGGCCGGGCTGACTGGGAGTTGATGGGAGTTCCGCAAGTTGCCGGCCGGCCGGCGCGCTATCCAGCTTTTCCGGTCATGGCTCTAGTACAAGTTGTACTGGTAGTTAGTTTGGCGAGGCAAATTATTTGCCTATCGCTACCTAGCTAAGCTAGCACAAACCAGGAAGTATCTGCGACTCTGTTCAAGTAGCACGGCCCTAGCCATGACGAATAGGATCGATTCGACGAATGCGACTTGAGAGTGGACTTCAAATTTCCTTCGAGGAAATTCCAAGAATACGTCGGGTGCATGGAACATGGTCGTACCTCGTACGTGTTACGTGAACGAGGGAACCAACGAAAGGCACCTAGTACTAATTAAGGTTTTTTTTTTTTTGCGAAAAAAGATCCGGATCTATTTCATGAGTTCATAAGAAGTACAAAGTATCCTAAACATAATAAAAATTACATCGAGGTCTTTGGACCACCTAACGAATACTACTGCCACAAGAGCGAGCCGTCGACGCGCCGTTGTCGCCGTTACATTACCGGAGCCGGCATGCCATTGTTGATGACAGTCGGAAAGTCTTCGTGCACGTGTCCCTAAGGATCAGCGCCCCAGAGATGAAGTTGTCGCCATTAAACCCTTGAATTGATCCGAAACTTATAACACCAAACCTAAAACACACGTAGACTGGACGAGATCTAGAACACACGTAGACTGGACGAGATCCACCACTCCATGGAAGCGGCGACCAGACGAATCCCCACCCTCCTCAACGCCAGCAGCAGGATCGTCGCCGACGAGGTGGAAGAGGAGGCGGGCATACCTTATCCTTGGCCCGCAGAACACCGTCATAGCCACCATAACGACGATGCCAGATGACCAAGCTCTAACTTTAGGGACCCTTCTACACCGCCGAGCGCAGGTCCGAGGTCCCCACCTCCTCCCGCCGCCGGTCCCGTCGATACTCGATCGCAGACGGCGAGGACGAAGTAGATCGTGGCGGCTGCTAGGGTTTTTACCCTAGCCGCCGCCTCTTTTTCTCACGGGAGGAGAGAACGTATCTCTCTGGCAACCCCCAATCTCGTTTTTAATTAAGGTTTTCTTTAGCCATGGCGTTTGCCCATGTACTCTCCCTCAATCTCAGTTTATAAGTCTTGCACGTGTATTAGGTTATCAATTTGACTGATATAAAATATTTTATTTAACATATCATTAGAAAGTAGAAAATCTGAAGTTTCTTAGAATGATTTTTTTATAATATATAACTTATATATATTAAGTTGGCCAACTTAATTAACAACTATGTTGCGCGTAAAAAACTTATAAACTGAGATGGAGGAAGTAACTTCAATCCAGAGCGATATCTTCCCGAATATTCGTACGGGCAGCAATCAAAACAGTTCCCGCGCAGCAGTGGTCCACACTCAGTCTATTGCATGGGCATGAGAGACCATGATCGATTAGATCTCTTGAAACTCCCAACTTATCTCTACCAACGGAGTATGACAGTAGCCTTTGTGCGTGCATGGTCGAGCCAAAGCTTGGCGGACATAAATTTAGTTGCCATGTGTTTGATTTTTAGCTTTACTACACTTCATTACTCATATGGTACATTTGTCACAAATTTGATTTTTTAGCAATTTTTTCCAAAGTTTGGTTTCAACTTTTTTACCCACACTTTTATGGCTGACCCATACTTTGGCTTGGCAAAATGTAGTTGTGGACCAAATAGCCCATAAGTGTCTCGTGCAGCCAAGCCGGACCGAGAGCTTATACTTACTCCTTTCTTTGATTGGAAAACGTAGGAATGTCTATAACATGAAATTAGTATATTATGAAACTATATTTTTAAATGATCTAGTAATATTGATTTGGTGTTGAAAGTATTGTTATTTTGTTCTATATAAGATTGGCAAAACTTAAAACAAATTTATTTACGACAAAGCTACAGTCATGCACGTTATCGAGCAATACATTTTTCCACATTATTTTCTGGTTTCTCTCCCACAATTTCCCGACGCTCTAGATTGCATTTGGGTGATTTATCTCGTCCTTCTAAAGTTTAATTTTATTTTAACGTTTACAGCTTTGCACTTTGTCAACACAAATTTACGGTCATACTCTTTTTGTTCGTACTATTGTTGAATTCATACAATTCAAATTTTATCTAAACTATGAACACCTTATATTTTGAACAACATGTCTGATTTCGATTGTGTTTTATCTGTCGTATTTATCTTGACCAGATTTTCGAAATAAAACCAATATGGCTTCAAATTTTAGAATTTTCATTTTGTGAAACTTGAGAAAAAGCATATTATTTGGAAAAACCATTCAAAAACCATTGTTTTCACCCATCGAATATTCATGCGGCTTTTCGTGAGTTCTGGTGCAGTTTACTCAGAACCAATACGATCCACGGTAAGTGATGTAAGATTTTTTATTACTTGGATGTCCCAACTACTTCTGTATCGATAGTTCAAAATGATTGTTATACTCCCTCCTATCCAAATTAATGGCCTCAGATTTGTATAGATTCGGCTGTATCTAATCATATTTTAGTGCTAGATACATGCGAATCTAGACAAATCTGAGGCCATTAATTTGGTAAGAGGGAGTAGTACCTTGAGCTCGTGGGTTGTTTACAGATGTCCCAACTATTTTTCATTGCCGTCGATCATAGACAGCTATTCCTTGTACATCTGGTTTCCGACCAGTGTGCCTAAATATGGAGATATCGCATCTATCCTGGCTGTCTAGATACCCATCTATCTGATCAGGTTTCAGAACCGACCGGCAACTGACCAATACTAATATTGTACTGTTGATGATTTCATCTCTTACTTACAGAGCAACAGGCATGCATTGGAAAATCAGTGGAGAGCATACTTCTTTGCGTTTTGCTTTTTTTTTCCCTGTAGAAGCCAAGGAACGATGCATGGAATATACTCTAGCATATGGCTAATTTTTTTTAAATAATACGTTTTTTAATCAAATTCACGAATATTACGCAGATTAAGGAATTTACGGAAGTATTGCACTGTCGTTTTTTCAAAAAACGACTCGGGCTCGTCGTTTTTTGAGGACACGACACAGCCGCGCCGTCTTTTGAGGCACCGAAAGCAGCGCCTGGGACCCACCCTGCCGGCCTGCAGCGCGACAGACGCTCCGGCCGTTGCGTGGAAAGACGACCCAACGCGCGTCGTTTTATGGTCGAACGACGAGCCCGTGTCGTTTAACGGTCGAACGACGAGCCCGCGTCGTTTAACGGTGGAACGACGAGCCGCGTCGTGTAACGGTCGAACGACGAGCCGCGTCCTTAATACACGCGCGCCGCGCCTAGCCCCGCGCACGCCTCCTTCCTCTCCCTCTGCTGCCGCCCAGCCCCTGCTAGCTGCGCACGCCTCCTTCTTCCTCTCCCTCTGCTGCCGCCCAGCCCCTGCTAGCTCTTCTTCCCTGCTGCTTCTTCTCCCATGGAGCTGTTCCCATTTGCTGCCACACTTTGCTCTGTTTTCCACTAAATTTGCTTCTGAAGCTAGTAGATTCCCGATCTACTTGTGGGATAGTCTGGTGTAGCGATTTGAGGCATTTTCGTGGAGGATTTTCTTGGAGTTCTTGAGGTGCAATGGCTATGGTGGAGTCTGGGGCGGGGGCTTGAGGCAGCTGCACGGTGGAGTCTCGGGCTAGGGCTTAAGGCAGCTGCACGTTTGAGTGGAGGCAGCTGCACGGCAGGATTTCGCACGCTTCAAGGGTAAACCCTAATTTCTTGCTAACTATAGTCATTTGTGTTTGTTTATCTTCTCGGTAGTTCTGGATGTTGTATGTTAGCGCTCCGTGATGAACAGCTAGATTATAAGTATATTTGTGGGCTATGCCAGATTATTCGGCTATAGGATTATAATTATATCTGTGGGCTATGCAAGATTATTCGGCTATAGGATTATTAGTATATTTGCGGGCTAAAAGCTTCCATTGTGCGGGCATTTGATAAAATATGGTATTTTTTTAGGTCTGAAGTTATGTCCAATAATATAGTGTTTAGGTTCTACTATGGTGACGGTGTCGTCAAAACAAACTAGAATGGTATTGATGAAGTGCTCCAGGATCCCGAAACAATATCCATTATTGAGTTGAAGGATTGGTTATGTGCTCGTTTAGGGCTCCCTCCCACCCATACTGTCGGTGTGCATGTATTATAGACTAAGTCAAGGATTAAACCAGATTTTTTTTTGAGACCGATAGAAGAGCAAGCTAAATGGGTCAAATGGGTGAAAGTCTGTCTGCGTAGGGTAATTAACCCCAGTGTCTTAGTGCTTCCTGTGGCGAAAGAGCCTGGTTATGATCAGGGCCAGAGTAGTCAGACACACCATGTTGGTGGTGGTTATGATCATGAGCAGAGCAGTCAAGCCAAAGACGGAGGTGGTGGTGGCTACTATGATGACCAGAGAAGTCAAGACCAAGATGGCGGTGGTGGTTATGAACCTGGTCAGAGTAGTTATGCACACAGCGATGGAGGTAGTTATGAACCTGGTCAGAGTAGTTTTGCACACACCGAGGATGGTGGACATGAATCAGCTGAAGGTAGTCAAGGGACAGGAGAAGATATTTTCACTGGTGAGGTCGATGAGGACTAGATACACGACGGTTGGTTGCAAGGTCAGATGGAAGCCGAAGATTCAGAAGGGTACAGTGATAGCTCTTATGATTCCGCTGAGTCTGATCAAGAGGACCAACCTATTCCGGCATCATGGAATCAAGACCACACAGCAGCAATGAATGTGAACGATGGGCATGATTCCTCGTGGCACTATCACGCCAACAACATCTCCATTGGTGCATTATATCCTAGCAAGAGGCATCTACAGGAAGCAATCGTTGAGTGGGCATTGTCCACGCAGCGGGTTTTCAAAACAAAGGTGTCATCCCAACAATATTTGACTTTGGTTTGCGAGGTAGCTGGGTGTCCTGCCAGGGTCCATGCCCATGTTCCTCGATATGGCACCAACTGGAAGGTTAGCGATGTTGTGCAGCACACATGTCAACTTGACAATGTCCTGCAAGATCATCGTAATCTCACGTCAACCCTCCTGGCTAGACTGTTATGCACTGAGATAGTGGAGACCAAAGCCATGGTGGTGAAAGCTATCATCAACAAAGTTGCTGTCAGATTTCGCTATAATATATCTTACGGAAAGGCTTGGAGGACTAAGCAGAGGGCACTGGAGACAAGATTTGGTTCGTTTCGAGATGGATACGACCGTGTTGTTCGGATGCTCCAGACACTGCAGGCTAGGAATCCAGGCACATACCTCGACATCCAACACTTAACATTGCCTCAAGAACTCAATTTGAGGGTGCTTCATCGAGTGTTCTTCTCATTTGCTATTTGCATAGAAGCTTTCACTCACTGTCGACCAGTCATTTGTGTAGATGGAACATTTCTCACTGGCAAGTACAGGGGCCAGATCTTGACTGCCATAGGTCAAGACGGGAACAATCAAGCTGTTCCACTTGCATTTGCTTTCGTGGAGAGCGAGCACACTGAGAGTTGGGTATGGTTTTTCAGGCAGCTGAAGATAGCAGTTGTGAGGAATGTACCGAATGTATGCATCCTACATGACAGGCATCCGGGAATACTCAGCGCGATAAGGAAGCTGACTCAGCCTGCTCCAGATGAACCAACTCCATGGCTAGACATGCAGAGTCGTTGGTGCATGCGGCATCTAGGGGCTAACTTTTTCTCACAGTTCAGGAACAAGGCCCTGATGAACCTATTCAAGAAGCTTTGCAAGCAGAACCAGGAGTGGAAGTATATCAAGTGTCGGGCCTATCTAGATGAATTCACAAAAAAACACGTTAGGCAGAGGAGAGCAGCTAGAGCAGTAGCTGTGGCGGCTCATGCGGCCACGGTAGCTGCACAGACAGTAGCTGGAGCAGCACCACCCGAGGAAGAACCAATTGCTCTTTGCGATTTGCCGGGATTTGACCAACCCGGTACTAGGAGGAGGCCTGGCAGACGGATTAAGAATTTTCAGGAATGGATAGAGCACGAGCCTGTGGAGAAGTGGTCTCTGTTGCACGACACTCATGGTGCTAGGTTTGGCGTCATGACTACAAATCTTGCCGAAACTTACAACTTCGTCTTGAGAGGAAGCAGGGCTCTGCCATTAACAACTATTGTGGAGTGTATTTTCACCGGAACATTGAAGTACTTTAGAGACAGACTTCAGCTTGCTCAGATGCATATCATCAATAACCCAAACACAAGGTACTGTTCAAAGATAATGGATTACATGAATGCCAAAATGGAAAAGGCTCGGTTTATGCACGTCGTCGCCATCAGTAATCAAGAATGAAGATTTGAGGTTCGCCTCCCTTCCAACAGGATCGGATCTGGAGAAGAGGTAAAGACAAAAGAGGTGAAGATAGGAAATGAGGCTTGGCCGACGTGTGAGTGTACCTGCAACAAACCCAAGCTGCTGCATCTGCCTTGCTCTCATGTACTTGCTGCGTGCAGACGGTTAGGTATGGATGCGAGATCGTATGTGTCTCCTTATTTTCTTAAGGAGTCGGTGATCAATACATGGACTGGCGAGATGATGGGATATAGATCATGGGGTAATTTTAACAAAGTAAGCCCCGGTGAAAGGATTTACATCCCAGATCCTGAACTAATACGGACAGGCAGAGGAAGGCGACAATGTGTTCGGATCTGTAATGATATGGATGAATCTGAAGCCGGAGGCCCTACTAGACAATGTTTTCTATGTAATCATTTTGGTCATAGAGACACCAATTGCCATATCTTTGGGACTGGAGGAGCGGCTCCTCGTGGACGTGGCAGACGTGGCAGGCGAGGAACAAGAGGCAGATGAAGAAACTAGTTTTAAATTTGTAATTCGTATGGAACCATGTTTTAAATTTGTAATTCGTATGGAACTATGTTTTAAATTTGTAATTCGTATGGAACCATGTTTTAAATTTGTAATTCGTATAGAACCATGTTTTAAGTTTGTAATTCGTATGGAACTATGTTTTAAGTTTGTAATTCGTATGGAACTATGTTTTAAATTTGTAATTCGTATGGAACCATGTTCTAAATTTGTAATTCTTATGGAACCATGTTCTAAATTATGCAGATGGCGGGATCTTTGCTTAATGCTGATATTGATAGAAAGCACCGGTCAACTTTATTGGATGCGGAACCAGGGAGCTTAAAGCACCTTATCACTCGCACTCCCATGTCTAACTCGATGATACACCCTTATTGGCTGCAGAGGTATGAGACATTTATTCCTAATTCGTATGGAACTATGTTATAAATATTTGAGGGCCATAGTAAACAAATTGTAATTCTATCTCGATATGCAGGTTGAAGTGGGCCAGGCTATTACCATTTGTGCGTCTGGTTGAGGCCACTCATACGCAGGAGATAGAAGGATGACACCATGGATTCCAGACCACGCGCATGGGCTACGACGGGTCATTGCTCACCTGCTTAGTGGATCGATGGCGGCCCAAGACTCACACTTTCCACTTTCGGTGGGGGGTGATGGCTCCTACACTGCAGGATGTCTCGTACTTGTTGGGCCTGCCGTTGGCTGGAGTGCCAATAGGCCCGGTGGATGCACCGGAGAATTGGGCCCAAGAAATGGCCCAACGATTCTATGGCATTCGTGAAGGAGTTCCGGAGTTCACGTATGAAAATCATGGGCCCAAATTTGATTGATTGCAGAACTATCAGGTTCATTTGTTACTAAGTATCTTCGTATTTGACACACCTATTTTCATATCACACGATGCTAAAACTTGTTCTATTAACCAATGCAGATACAGAGGTTCGGGTACCCAGGTGTTCTGATGACTGAGCCACAAATTACGCGCAGCCTTGAGGCGTACTTATTGTGGCTACTTGGGAAGGTGATGTTCACCGAGAACCACGTCTCAACCATCAGTGCACGCTACATCCGCTATGCTAGAGAGATCGCGGAGGCGACGTGCCAGAACGACATCACCCAATGGAGTTGGGGGTCTGCTGTCTTAGCAGCAACGTACCGAGGTATGTGCACGGGCTGTACGCTAACCAAGGAAAAATCTGCCTTGCTAGGATGCCCATTGTTGCTGCAGTTGTGGTCATGGGAGAGGTTCCCTATTGGCCGCCCAGAGGTAGCAAAAAATCAAGCGGTAATCGTCCAAGGAGAGCGCCCCGTTGTCTATGAGTCAGATATGTTGTTTAACCACGAGAGAATTGACATGCCTACATTCGGTACACATTGGACACGACGCAAGGTAAGTTAAAAGGTTCTGTTAATTGCATGGTCCATATTGCACTACGAAGGAAACTAACAACTATTTAATCCAACAGTGTCGTTTCGCGGGAGAACAAGTAACCCGTTGCTACCCGGCGTTCAGCGAGCAGTTCGACACGTTGAAGGAGGAATCGGTGATTTGTGAGCCGTACACCGCAGCTGAAGCATTCGCAAGATATCCCGGCGGATTATCTATTATGTGTCGTAGAGATGACGACTACTGGCTCACTAAATCGAAGATCATCTTCGATTGTCAGGTGGAGGAGATGTCTCAACAAAGGTTCATGAGGCAATTCGGTCTTCGCCAGATGGTAGATCCTCCATGTCCGGAGGCGCCCCTTTCATCGGACGTGCATATATAAGTTAATATATTATGTATCTATAATTTTACACCGATTGTGTACTTATAAAATCTAACTGCAGGTACTCTCGGAAGGGTACTAAAAGAAGTGCAAATCAGCGACTTCAACGGGTTAATACTTATATCAATGGTTGGCAGAATGCAATAGCTGACGTGTGGACCGCTCCTGCGTTTGATATGGAGCTATTCCGTGCATACTTACAGAGGTACATGAGCATGACACGGTTGCGTTCCGTCCACCACGCACATGATGATGAAAGATACCCTAGCCAGTCGACTATGGAGCCCAGACAATTAGCGGTAAATACACTTTTCTTCGTCACTGCACCTGGTAGCCTATATAATGTGTACTTATCCACTATACAAATGCAGGCCGATATGACATGGGAGCTACAGAATGAAGTGAATCAGTGGGGACGTTCGCTCTCGTTCGCTCCTCTTCTACTACCACGTCAAGGAGTTCAGTCCTTCGTAAGGCGTGTCCAGGACAGACTACAGAGTATCTATGTGACCATCACGTGCACGAACGTTTCAGACATCGTTCAGCACCGAGCAGTACATCGTCCACCTCGTCACTCCATGGGGGAGGGACAGCCGCGTCGCTCCACGCAGGCTCGCCCGCCACGTCACTCCACGCAGGAGCGCACCCTGCGTGCGGACCAGACACTGCTCCGAGGCTCACAGCAGGAGACACCCACTGCACCTACCCGCCACGGGCCTCGTCCACGGATCTCACAGCAGGAGACACCGAGAGCACCACCCCCAGACCAGGCTGGAAGCTCAGCGTGGTAGCAGCAGCAGGAGACATCGAGAGCACCACCCCCAGACCAGGCTGGAGGATTGGCGTGGCAGCAGCAGCCGCAGTTTACTTTCAACCAGTGGCAGCAGCAGCCGCAGCTTACTTTCGACCAGTGGCACCAGCAGCAGCCGCAAGTCCCATTCATGGGCTATCGTCCCGAGGGTACGCATTTTCCTATCTATTTTGGTTACATGTACTGTATAATCGTTGAGTACTTAATACTTTTACATGGCAGGAGGATATGGAGACCCAAGCATGTCCTCAATGGGTTCGTGGGCGACTAATGAGGAGGATCAGCAGACTCATCAGGATCAGGTTGACTGGTTTGGACTGTATCAGACGCAGCAGACTTAGGAGACGCATCAGACTCCACCACCTATCCTCACACAGGATACACAGACGCAGGATGACGGGTCAACTCTACCTCCCTGCAATGTGGTGCCTCCTAGAAGGTACGGATGGCCTACACCGACGCCAGGGCAACCTCGTGACCGGTGGCAGTGATATCTATCTATGTATCTGTCTATGTATCTTGTATCGGTCTAGTTATCTGTCTATGTATGAGACTTGTATCTTGTATCGGTTTAGTTATCTGTCTATGTATGAGACTTGTATCTTGTATCGGTCTAGTTATCTTTCTATGTATGAGACACATTTTTTATTCGACAAACACTACAGCATAGCTTGCAACACAATTCAACATAACTTGCGGTAAATAAATAAGAGCGCTCTCTATCCCTACGACTATGCCCTTACACTTCAACGATGCCTTCTTCATGGCCTGCTCTTCTTGCCCTTACCCTTCGACGATGCCTCGTCTTTACCCTTCTTATTGGCCTGCCTTTCCTCCCACTCAGCTCTCCACTTAGTCCCAACGGCAGGCGTCATGAATATATCATCTTCATCTTCACTCTCTTCTAGCTTGTCATTGCTCTTCTTGCCCTTACCCTTCAACGATGCCTCGACCGATGATGGCTTGCCCTTACCCTTTAACGATGCCTCGTCTTTACCCCTCTTCTTGGCCTGCCTTTCGTCCCACTCAGCTCTCCACTTAGTCCCAACGGCAGGCGTCATGAATATATCATCTTCATCTTCACTCTCTTCTAGCCTGCCATTGCTCTTCTTGCCCTTACCCTTCGACGATGCCTCGACCGATGATGGCTTGCCCTTACCCTTTGACGATGCCTCGTCTTTACCCCTCTTCTTGGCCTGCCTTTCATCCCACTCATTTCTCCACTTGGTCCCTTAGGCAGCCGTCATGAATATATCATCTTCATCTTCACTCTCTTCTATCCAAATCCAAGGGAGCGTGATGTTCTGCTGCCTTGCCCCTTCATTAGAGAATCTTTGCTTGCTCCACCTAGCATTGATCCGAAGTAGCTCTTGCGGTATCTCCTCTGGAGTCCTCTTCGGCCACCCTTTCCTACGCAATCCCTCACGCAGCTCAGTGAGGAGACAATCACTGTTGGGTCCGCAGCATAGAAAACAAAAAAATTCCTATGGTGTGAACTACACGCCAAGATCTATCTACTAGGTACAAAGCAAACGGGTGGACATACATCCATAGAGAACTTACCCTCGAAGACAACGAGCTTTGTTAACGAGTAGGAACTCGTGGTTGATGTAGTCGTACACTTGCCGATCTCAAGATCGTGAGGAAGTCTGAGCGCCGCAACTCAGCAACGCATCCGCACTCGCACACACGTTCAAGCCACCGGACAACCTCCACCTCCACGCTCCAGCGATCCAGCGGAAGCAGCAACTCCTTCCAGACGAAATGCCACCGGGAAGATGTATCTCGCTAATCCGAGACCATGGGGGAATAATTCTAGAGGGGGAGAGAGATCCTTCACAAGGAGGTGTGTGGATGAAGGAGGGAATGGGTGGTCTTTTATAGGAGGAGGGGGTGCCCCCTCTCTCCATGGCCGGCGCATGGGAGGGTGACCCCTCACCTCCCCCATTCATGTGGTGGTAACTCCTCCACATTAAAATGCCTCTTCACATTCCCTTTTAAAGTCTCCACTTTAAATGCATTAAGTTTCTCCAAATTTAATACTCTCTCATTTAATAAAACTCTTTTATTAAATTTATTCAGAATTTTGTTAATTACTTTAATTAACAAACATTCACATATAGCCCCTTGCAATATTTCAATATCACATGCAGAACCACCTTCTGCAATTTCACCCGAAACAATTTCCGGTTTCTATTGAAACAATTCCTGCGCTTTGCAATTCTTTTGTCTGAAACATATGTGCTCCAAAATGGTGTCCGGTAACTCTTAAGTGTGCCACCCTACGGTTCGCGAATAATGCAGACATGATCGAGACCCTTCTCCGATCAATAATCAGCACCGAGACCTGGAGATCCGTACTGACTCCTACACATTCAACGATGACTCCTGTGATCGTGAGAACCTTTAACGCTTGTAACTAAATCCCTTTGTCTCTCGATATATTACATGTCCGAGATTCGATCATCGGTATCTCCATACCTAGTTTGGTCTCGTTACCGACATGCACTCTTTTCTCGTTCCCGTGATATAACATTCTAGTGATCACATCACTTGCTTGCAAGCTATCCTAATGTGATATCACCGAGAGGGCCCAGTGTATATCTATCCATCATTTGGATTGACAAATTCCACTCTTGATCCATGAGCCTCAACATAACACCTTCGTAACACTGAACCCATCTTTATAGTCACCCTGTTACGGTGTGACGTTTGATGTTATCAAGATACTCTTTCGGTGTTAGCAATTAACATGATCTCATGGTCTAAGGATAAAGATTACTTTGTATGATGTTATAGAAATATAAACACAATGACTTGATCGTAATGCTATACTTCGTATGAATGTTCATCACATCATTCCACCAATGGTGTGACCTTGTTATTAACAACATCCAATGTCCATGATCAGGAAACCTTGATCATCATGTTAATCAACAAGCTAGTCTATAAGAGAGGCATGACTAGGAACCCTTTTTGTTTATTAAACACACATGTATTGATGTTTCCTATCAATACAATTATAGCATGCAAAATAAACATCTATCATATACAAGGAATACATAATAACAACTTTATTATTGCCTCTCAGGGCATATTTCCTTCAGTCTCCCACTTGCACTAGAGACAATAATCTAGTTCACATAGTGATAAATCTAACACCCATGGAGTTCTGGTGTTGATCATGTTTTGCCCTAGGGAGTACTTTAGTCAACGGATCTGCTACATTCAGGTCCGTGTGCACTTTACAAATCTTTATATCTCCATCCTTGACATGCTCGCGGATGGAGTGAAACCGGCGCTTAATATTCTTGGAATTTTTGTGAGACCTTGGTTCCTTTGCGTTGGCTATGGCTCCATTGTTGTCACAATAGATCACCATCAGGTCCAAACGCACCGGAAACCACACCTAGTTCCATTATGAACTCCTTCATCCAAACCGCTTCCTGCGCTGCTTCTGAAGCAGCAACATATTCCGCCTCCATTGTTGATCCAGCCACCACAGGTTGTTTGGAGCTCCTCCAACTAACTGCTGCTCCGTTCAAGAGAAATACGTATCCGGATTGAGACTTAGAGTCATCCGGATCAGTGTCAAAGCTAGCATCGACATAACACTTAGCGACTAGCTCTTCTTCACCTCCGTATATAAGAAACATATCCTTAGTTCTTCTCAAGTACTTAAGGATATTCTTGACCGCTATCCAGTGTTCCGAACCTGGATCAGATTGGTACCTACTAGTAAAACTAATAGCATGTGCCACATCCGGTCTTGTACATAGCATGGCATACATTATAGAGCCTATGGCTGAGGCATAGGGGATCTTATCCATTATCTCTCTTTCTTTCGCCGTAGCCGGACTTTGAGTCTTACTCAATGTCTTGCCTTGCAACATAGGTAAGAACCCCTTCTTACTTCCGTCCATATTAAACTTCTTTAATATCTTATCAAGGTATGTACTCTGCGATAGCCCAATTAGGCGTCTTGATCTATCTCTATAGATTTTAATGCCTAATATATATGAAGCTTCACCAAGGTCCTTCATCGAAAATTTGCTGTTTAGATAACTTTTAACACTGTTTAAAAGATCTAAATCATTTCCAATCAATAATATGTCATCCACATATAATATCAGAAATGCCACATTGCTCCCACTCACTTTCTTGTAAATACAAGCCTCTCCATAAGTTTGGACAAATCCAAACTCTTTGATCACCTCATCAAAGCGGAGATTCCAACTCTGTGATGCTTGCTTCAGTCCATAGATAGATCGCTGAAGTTTGCACACCTTATTAGCATCCTTAGGATCGACAAAACCCTTAGGTTGTATCATATACAACTCTTCTTCAATATTACCATTGAGGAATGCAGTTTTGACATCCATCTACCATATTTCATAATCGAAATATGCAGCAATTGCTAACATAATCCTAACCGACTTAAGCATCGCTACGGGAGAGAGTGTCTCATCGTAGTCAACTCCTTGAATTTGTCGAAACCCCTTTGCAACAAGTCGAGCCTTATAGATGGTCACATTACCATCAACATCAGTTTTTCTTTTGAAAATCCATTTATTCTCAACGGCCTTTCGGTCGTGAGGTAAGTCCACCAAGGTCCAAACCTGGTTTTCGTACATGGATTCCATCTCGGATTTCATGGCTTCTAGCCATTTGTTGGAATCCGGGCTCATCGTCGCTTCTTCATACGTCGCAGGGTCATCCATTTCATCAACCATGAAATTCACAACAGGATTGCCGTACAGTTCAGGAGCTGCACGTGTCCTACTTGACCTGCGAGGTTCGGTAGTGTCCTCTTTCGGAGTTTCATGATCAATATCATTAGCTCTCTCTTCATTAGGTGAAGTCAACTCCGAAACAACTTCTGGAGCTGCGCTACTCGCTGTTTCATGAAGAGAAGGTTCAATAACCTCTTCGAGTTCTACCTTCCGACTACTCACACCTTTCGCGAGAAACTCCTTCTCAAGAAAGGATCCATTCTTGGCAACAAAAACCTTGCCCTCGGATCTGTGATAGACGGTATACCCAATCGTTTCCTTAGGGTATCCTATGAAGACGCATTTTTCCGCTTTGGGTTCGAGTTTATCCGGTTGAAGTTTCTTCACATAAACATCGCATCCCCAAACCTTAAGAAATGACAGCTTAGGTTTGTTTCCAAACCATAATTCATACGGTGTCGTTTCAACGGATTTAGATGGTGCCCGATTTAAAGTGAATGCAGCTGTTTCCAGTGCATAACCCAAAAATGACAGTGGCAAGTCAGTCAGAGACATCATAGATCGAACCATATCCAATAAAGTATGATTACGACGTTCTGACACACCATTACGTTGTGGTGTTCCGGCAGGCGTGAGTTGTGAAACTATTCCATAGTCTTTCATATGTGTGCTAAACTCGTAACTAAGATACTCTCCTCCACGGTCGGACCGCAGAAATTTGATCTTTCTGTTACAATGATTTTCTACTTCATTCTGAAATTCTTTGAACTTTTCAAAAGTTTCAGACTTGTGTTTCATCAAATAGATATACCCATATCTACTCAAATCATCCGTGAAAGTAACAAAATAACGATATCCACCTCGCGCCGACACACTCATTGGTCCACACACATCAGTAGGTATGATTTTCAATAGATCTGTCGCCCGTTCCATTGAACCGGAAAACGGCGTTCTAGTCATCTTGTCCATAAGGCATGGCTCACATGTATCAAATGATTCAAAATCAAGTGATTCCAAAAGTCCATCAGAATGGAGTTTCTTCATGCGTTTAACGCCAATATGACCTAGACGGCAGTGCCACATATATGTAGATATATCATTATTAAGTTTAATCCTTTTAGCATCAACATTATGAATATGCGTAATACTACTATCGAGATTCAACAGAAATAAACCATTCAACATAGGTGCATGACCATAAAAGATATTATTCATATAAATCGAACAACCATTGTTTTCAGACTTAAATGAATAACCACTTTGCATCAAACACGATCCGGATACAATGTTCATGCTCAGTGCAGGCACCAAATAACAATTATTTAGGTTTATAACTAATACGGATGGCATATGGAGAGGCAGCGTTCCGACGGCGATCACATCAACTTTTGATTCTTTGCCGACCCGCATCGTGACCTCATCCCTTGCTAGTTGTCGCTTGTTCTGCAGCCCCTGAATCGAGTTACATATATTAGCAACTGATCCCGTATGAAATACCCAGGTGCTACTGCGAGTACTAGTCAAGTACACATCAATAACATGTATATCAGATATACCTTTGTTTGCATTGCCGGACTTCTTGTCCGCCAAATACTTGGGGTAGTTGCGCTTCCAATGGCCAGTCCCCTTGCAATAGTAGCACTCGGTGTCAGACTTAGGGCCAGCTCGGGGTTTCTTTTCAGGCGTGGCAACAGACTTGCCACCCTTCTTTCCCTTGTGCTTGCCTTTCTTGTCCTTCTTGAAACCGGTGGTCCTATTGATCATCAACACTTGATGTTCTTTCCTAATCTCCACTTCTGCAGTCTTAAGCATTGACAGAAGCTCGGGAAGAGACTTCTTCATGCCCTCCATATTATAGTTCATCACGAAGCTCTTGTAGCTAGGTGGCAGAGATTGGAGAACACGATGTATGCCTAAGTCAATGGGAATCGTTATTCCCAAGGACACAAGCTTATCGGCGTACCCAGACATTTTGAGTACGTGCTCACTAACGGAGCTGTTTTCCTCCATCATGCAGCTAAAGAACTTTTCTGTAGCATTATAACTCTCTACGGCAGCATGGGTATCGAAAATCATTTTCAATTCTCCCATGGTATCAAAGGCATTGCCATTTTCAAAACGCTTTCGAAGTTCTGGCTCTTGCCCATACAGTATGCCGCAATGAACTAAGTTGTGGTCCTCCTGACGAGTTATACAGACGTTCTTTTCCTCGTCAGGGGCATCAGGAGCTGGTTTGGGCCTAGCGGCGCATCTAACACATACTGCTTTTGTGCAGCAGTGAGGAGAATCCTCAAATTCATAGCCCAGTTGGTGAAGTTGCTACCATTCGTAGCAAGTTTCTCTTTCTCCATGAACACATTGAAATTAAAAGCAGGTGGTGCCATCTACAACAGAATTTGTAAAGTATATTTAGACTAAGTTTATGATAGATTGAGTTCAACTAATCCAAATTACTAATGAACTCCCACTCAAAAACGACATCCCTCGTGTCCTTTTGGTGATTACATGAACCAAATCCACTACACCAAGTCCGATCATCACGTGAGTCGGTGTAGCTTCAAAGGCGAGCATCTATATGGGCATCATATCAACTATATGACTCATGTTTAACCTTTCGGTCCGTGTTCCGAGGCCATGTCTGTACATGCTAGGCTCGTCAAGTAAGAACCTTAGTATTTGCGTGTGTAAAACTGTCTTACACCCGTTGTATGAAAGCGTAGAGTTGAAAACACCCGATCATCACGTGATGCCTCAAAACACGATCCACAAAACGGTGCATACTTAAGGAAGAACACATTTTATCTTGATATCTAAATGAGGGATCATCTTATAATGCTACCAAACGCGCCAAACCAGCAATATAAGATGCTAACATCTAATGTGTGAAGTGAGGTGATATGGTCCATGCATTTGATCTCTATCATTTGCATCGTGGTATGATCTCTATCATTCCTTTGTGTATAAGGCCAAGGTCTATGGAACTTACACGTTAAGTGAGTTGTAAGAGTATCTATCATACATCTACTTACAACAATACCATATCAAAACACTAGCCCAGCAACGATCTAAACTAGACGCCTCTAATTTATCAATTGCAAGTTTTACGTGGCTTAGGGCTTTCGGAGATAGAACCTGTCTAACCTACGAACATGAACCACAACGAGGATAACCAAGTTATTAGCAACTCGTTGTAAATCAGATATTGACTATAGTAGGAGAGACAGACACCCACCAGCCACTTATGCAAAATAAGTTGCATGTCAGTCGTGGAATCGGTCTCATGTACGATGACATGTAAGGTTGGTCCGGGCCGCTTCATCCCACTATGCCACCAATATCCAAAGTACATAGAAGATGCAATAACATGATCATCATCGCCCACATATAAACATATGTGTACTACCCGTGCAAAGAACCTACGCATAGATCAGGCTCTGATACCACTGTTGGGTCCGCAACATAGAAAACAAAAAAATTTCTACGGTGTGAACTACACGCCAAGATCTATCTACTAGGTACAAAGTAAACGGGTGGACATACATCCATAGAGAACTTACCCTCGAAGACAACGAGCTTTGTTAACGAGTAGGAACTCGTGGTTGATGTAGTCGTACACTTGCCAATCTCAAGATCATGAGGAAGTCCGAGCGCCGCAACTCAGCAGCGCATCCACACTCGCACACACGTTCAAGCCACCGGACAACCTCCACCTCCTCGCTCCAGCGATCCAGCGGCAGCAGCAACTCCTTCCAGACGAAATGCCACCGGGAACATGTATCTCGCTAATCCGAGACCATGGGGGAATTATTCTAGAGGGAGAGAGAGATCCTTCACAAGGAGGTGTGTGGATGAAGGAGGGAATGGGTGACCTTTTATAGGAGGAGGGGGGGTGCCCCCTCTCTCCATGGCGAGCGGAGGGGGGGTAGCTATGGCCATGCTGCTGATCAACCGACAAACACGATAAACGATTTTGCTCAGAAACAACAACGTTGAGCACCGTCCATCCAATCATTACCATTCAAGCGACTAAAACTGTTTATTTATTTATTTAAAGAAACATCTTGATCGGATGACTCGATCGCTAGTCGACCATAGTCATAACTCCACACAAGGCACAAAATCAAGTAAATTGGTCATCCAATCATGGGAGGCTATACGCATGGGCCCACGTGTTCGATCCCATATGATTGACGACTCATGCGGGTTCCTTACTCTTTTTTTTATAGAAAATCCTTACTTTTGTTCCCTGAAGAAAATACTACGAGTTACATTTGTAAATATTCACATTTTTCATAAGTTTATCAAATGTCAGGACCAAGTTTTTTTATTCATGGATTATGCAAGAAGGTAATTTTGTCGAAACACCAACAACGGCGTAAGCGTGTGATAGGATGTTCCCACGCTTCTCTTCGGAACAAATCTCCCCTCTCTTGGGCCAGATGGCACTGTCGAATAGGACCCGTGTGGCCGAAGGCGGTTTCATGGTGCTCTCCATGTTGCTTGGCTGCTTGAGGCACAAAGGCGACATGGTGTGGTGGCGTGATGGAGCACGTGACTACATTTCGAGGCCGCCACAAGGCAATGCGGATTTACAGGTAATTAGATGTGGAGTCCCCTTATCATAATGGTCTCCAATGAGCCATGTGCATGAGGTCCTCTCTAGCTACTCGTGGCTCTAGCTGACTAGCCTGTGTGTCGGGTGAGGAGTTGTACATAGAGTTCTTCGTCGACAACTGTGACATTCTCTAGTGGAGCAAGAGGATGCGGGATTGGACTTGTATATTTTTTTTGACAAAATGGCTTTGCTGTGGATTTCATTTAAAGAAATCATCAAAGTTTTACAAGGTAATAAGAGAAAAGTAAAGGAAACAACAAAGTAGTTCCAGACTTATTACAAACCTGATCTATGAGACAACAACTCACAAAAACTGGACCTAACTGGAAAAGAGACAACAGAAAAGAACTTAATCAAAGGAGTTGAAGATGTCAGAAGAAGATTTTTATGCAGTCAAACAGCGTGTAGCTAGTGCCGAGCCATACGACCTAGCATATACTTCACGGATCACCACCTTCAGGGTTTCAACGCATTCCTCAAGACATCTTATGCCTGGATGTTTCTAAAACAATGCCAAAGAGGAAATGATATTATAAAGCCTGTAAATAATTCCAGTTGGATCATCAGCAAATTTCCTATGAAAACAAGCATGTTGCGTGTCTTCCAAAGGGTCTAGCAAACTGTAGCCCCCACATAGAACTAGGTCTCTCTGATATGCTGGGAAGGATCCAATCCATCCATACAGGAGATCATGAAAACTATCAGGAGCGCGCACCAGATGGAAAACATAAACTATGATTTGCCAAACAAATTTTGCAATACCACAGCCGAAAAGGAGGTGCTCCTCTCTCTCGGCATGATAGCAGAAGTGTCTTTCTTCAAAATCCTATTCTTTTGAACTAGCCAAACAAACATTTTGATTTTTAGTGGGATTTTTGATTTCCAAAGAAACTTTGAAGACAATTTTGGTCGCTATCTTCCATCCCACTCTATCTGGTTGATTATTGAGAGAAATCCCATAAACCATTTTTTTTAGAGCCTCCCATTGAGCAATGGTTTCACCAAAGAGAAACCTTTTCAACTTGATAAACCCCTAGCCTTTCTCCCTGACTTTGTTTATAGTGACCAGCCTAGTCAAAGTCGGAAGTTAAAGTCTGGGGAATTGTGAGGATAGAGGCTGATTATTGACCCAGGTATCATCCTAGAAAAGGGGTTTGCTTCCATCGTTGATTATTTTCGAGGCAAATTGCTGGAAGGTATGGTTAAACCCCACCAAGATTTTCCAAAAGTGAGAACTTCCAAGGCCAGCAGATGCTTGTGAGAGCGTCTGATTGTGCAAATACTTTCTAGATAACAGTTGTTGCCAAGTCCCTTCATTATTCTCCAGTTTACATAACCATTTACAGAGCAAGCTCTAATTCATGGTTGTCAGATCCAGGACCCCAAGAACACCGCAATCTTGAGGAGGCAAAATGTGTCCTAGTTCACAAGATGATACTTTCTTTCATTAACTAGTTCATACCACACCATTATTTTCATGTGTCTATCCATATTCTTTATGCATCCTTTAAGAGATTCTAGAAAGGACAACATGTAGAGGGTGATGCTTCTAGAGCAGGCATTGACCAAAGTCACAGTCACCGATGGAAAGCATTCTCCCCTTCCAGCCAGCAAGCTTCTTCTCGCATTTTTCATAAAATGGATTCCACTCTGACACTGATAGGCTTTTCTCATAAATGGGCATATCCAAGTGTTTCACGGGAAATTCAGCAGTGGGCCGTGTGAAGATTTCACTATATTGGAGTTGTCTGTCTTTGGAAGCTCCAAGACAGTAAATCACACTTTTATGAAAATTGATATTTAGCCCTGAGATTTTTCTCAAACAGGCATAAGATAGATTTCATGCTTCTAGCATTTTTCAAGTCACCATCAAGCAGCAAGATTGTGTCATCTACATACTGAAGGACTGCCAAGCCACCATCAACTAGATGAGGTACCAAACTAGTGACAATCCCTTCTTCTCGAGCTTTTTTGATCATCATAGCTAGCCCATCAACAACAATATCAAACATCAAAGGAGCTAATGGGTCACCTTGCCTAACTTTAGCATAAGCAGGAAAATATTGTCCAATATGGTCATTAACCTTAATTGCAACCCTACCTCCTCTAACAGTTTTCATGATCCAGTCACAAAGAAGTTATCCAAACCCTTTGGCCTGTATCATTTGATGAAGGAAGCCCAATTTACTTTATCATACTCCTTCTCAAAATTACTTTGGAGAAGGACTCCAGGGAGCTTTTTATGGTGTATTTCATGTAGAATAATAATCCCTTCCATGATAAATCTATCTTTAATGAAGGCATTTTGGGTATCTGCAATCACTTTATGAATCACCAAGCCCATTCTATTTGCTAGAAGCTTAGTCAATATCTTGTAACTGACATTTAATAGATAGATTGGCCTAAACTTTTGGGTAATCATGGCATTGGGTTCTTTTGGGATCAAAAAAATTACATCGTGGTTTAATCTTTGGATATCTAAGTCTCCTATGTGAAAGGCATCAATAATTTCTTTGAGATCATGCTTAATGTCTTCCCAGAAAATCTGGTAGAATTCTGCTAGAAAGCCATCAGGGTCAGCAACTTTGTTATGCTTCATGCCAAACACCACTTGTTTAATTTTCTCCATCTCAAATGGTCTTGTCATGAAAGTTCTATCCTCTTCACTAAGTTGGTCACAAGTAATGCCATCAATTCTCACATTGGTCATAGCGGAGGGACCACATAGTTTCCTGTAGAAATCAGTAACATGTTCAATAAGATCATCATCTCCTAAAACTTCTTCTGCATTATTGAGAAGAACAGTGATGTGGTTCTTTTTCTTCCTTCCACTAGCTTTGAGTTGCAAGTATTTTGTGTTGTCATTTCCATCCAGGAGATCTTTTCATTAGCTCTCTGTCTCCATTTTATTTCCTCATCTCTGAGCAACTTCTTGAGTGCTATTTGAAGATTAGAGTGGTTCTCTTTCTCAACTGTTGAAAGACATTGCATCGCAGCCTTCTTATCTAAACTATCTAGCTTCTCAAGGATTTTCTTATTCTCTTTCTTATAGACACCCTCAACATTGATTTGCCAGCCTTTTACATTCCTTCTCAGCCTTCTCAGCTTTTCCCGCCACTTATCAATATCATGCTTATGAAAAGTCTCTGCACACCAACTTTCTATGACAACTTCATGAAAACCTCCCCTCCCCACCCAGCAATTTTCATATCTAAATGACTTGCAATGTGGTGGAGGGGAACCATAGCTTAGAAGTAATGGCACATGATCATAAATGTCTCTGATCAGTCCAGTAACAACTGCTAATGGGAAAACCAAATTCCACTCTGGAGAAACTAGCACCCTATCTAGTTTCTCATAAGTGGGATCTTCAAAATTATTAGTCCAGGTATATTTTCACCCAATGAATTTTATCTCTATTATTCCATTAACAACTACTATAATGGAATTAAAGGTGTGACTCCATGTGGGGAGAATACAAGGTTTATTTTTTTCTTCCACTTCTCTGATTATATTAAAATCACCACCTATGATTGCAGCTCCTTTGCAAGTATTGCATAACTGTGCAAACTCAATTAGGAAGTTGTCTTTATCTGCTGCTTGTGCTGGACCTAAACACTAACCAAAAACCACTTCATGCATCTTGGAATGTTTATCCAAGAGCAGCATTTTAATAAAATGTTTGCCCACATCACAGTCCAGACCCTCATTTAGATAAGTATCTACCCCCAAATGGAGGCCACCTGACCTACCAATAGGATCAACACTTTTCCAAAAGAAGTTTCTATTTCCAGTAATATTATTAAACTAATTGGGAGAGTAATTTATTTTTATGGTCTCACTGAGACCAATGAAGCAAACACCTTCATCCCTAACCATTTCCCTCGGGAACCCGTTTCACTCCCCGGATATTTACGAAGCAACCTGTCATTGGAAAATAATAGATTTTGAGGGTCTTCCCTTTTTTGGCTAGCTCAACCCTAAAAATAGGAGAACACAACTTGGTGATTTTATATGAGGGTTTAGGTAACTTAGTCCTGCTGGGACCAGTATTAACCAGTCCATCAACATCTGAATCATGATCAGAAGTCTTTATCTGCTAGCACCAGCCGCCACTTTCGAGGATGGTGCGGGTCTGTAGAGACATTCATGTGGTTGCTCACCTGAGGACCGTGAGCTTATTTTGTTTATGGACAAGTTATGTCGTCTTAGATATACATTGATGGGACGGCCAAACATTTTTTGCTTTGTCGACGAGGGGAGGTATAATATTTTTGTGTTGGCAAGTGGAGATGACAACACATTATAATTTCGATTCAATGGGTGCTATTTGTGCGCTAATTTTTTTAAATAATATTTTTTTTTATTCATTTTCATAAATAATACGCAAATTTAGCAATTTTCATTTCTGTCCGTCCGTCGTCCGTTCAACGGACGACAGAGCTCCTTCGTTGGTTGCGCGGACGACAGATGGGTTCGTCCTTTGAGCAGACGATACAGGTCGGTCGTCAGGTTGTTGCTGCGCTGGGTAGCTCTTGGTGTGTCGTCCGTTGAACGGACGAAGGCACTGTTTCGTCCGTTGAACGGACGAAGGCTGCGTGTCGTCCGTTGAACGGACGAAACGTGTCTGTCGTCTGTCGAACGGACGACCGACTAACATATTTGCAATTTATCCGTTTTGTGTATTATTTGTGCAATTCAATAAAAAAAATGTATTATTTAAAAAAATTAGCTATTTGTGCACCCCGTTCTCGAGCTCCGAGGTGAACCCCTAGATCAGACCTTATTGTGTGTATATGGTGATGATGGAGTACTCCATTATGATCTCTTGTTGAATTGTGGGATGCTTGAAGTTTGGTAGCAATACTTGATTTACTTAGAGTTATAAAAATGATCCTCCTTGGGATCGGTGCAGTTCCGCCTAATCTTTAATTTGGAACCTCATTAACTTTTATTGTACTACCCGTAAAAAAACAAACTTCTTTTTATACCATAGTAAATTGCATGCATCAGCTAACTCAATCAAAATGTCCAACTGTTAGAGAAGACAGAAGTGCGGGCTATGTCCCACTTCCATTCCACGCCGGGACGGTATCTTCTGGCATGCCTCTCCCTCCTTTATAAGTACCGACATCTCGCCATTGGCTTCCTCACCCAGCTGAAAACCCGCTCCGGTCCCCTCGTAAACTATTGCCCAGTGGCCACCGCTCTGACGCTGCGGGGCGTGCAGTGACACACGCTTGTGCGCCTGTGCGCGCGCCATGGCGAACCAGGAAGTGGTGTTCCCGCCGGACATGGGCGCGACCGCGGCCATGGCGCCGGGCTCCTCCTGCCGCGCTCTCTTCGCGTGCACGTCGCTGCGAAGCCCGTACCGCGTCCTCCCCGGCGTCGACGACGAGTACCGCGCCCGACCACCCTGCGCCACCAGCTGGGTCGTGGAGGCCATCCGCGCGTCTTCCCCGGCCCGTTCCCCGGCCGTCGACGAGTACGCCGCTTGGACGGTGAGTCTCGCCTGAATCCCCCTCAGTGTGTCGTGCGTGCCCCGGGCAACTGTTACTGTGCGCACTTGGTGGCTGACACGCGTGCGCATGCAGAGGCGACACCCGTCGGCGCTGGGCAGTTTCGAGGAGATCGCGGCGGCGGCGGAGGGGAAGCAGGTGGTCGTGTTCATGGACTACGACGGCACGCTCTCCCCCATCGTCGCCGACCCCGACATGGCCTTCATGACCGACGAGGTTAGTCAACATTTGCTAGGCTGGCTGCTAGCTAGCTATCCACTTGAGGGAGGTGTTCTCAGGACCTGTGTGCTCCATCGTCTAGATGAGGGCGGCGGTGCGTGACGTGGCGAAGCACTTCCCGGCGGCGATCGTCACCGGCCGGTGCGTGGAAAAGGTTTACAGCTTCGTGGGCCTCTCGGAGCTCTACTACGCGGGCAGCCACGGCATGGACATCAAGGGCCCGACCTCCAACGTACGCAGCCATCTCATCCATCAGCATCTCTTCACCCAACAATAATACGATCGACTAGCCATAGCCTCTTGCCCCTTTCCAATCATTTTTGCTTTATTCCACTTGCCACTGGTCCTGGTTTGTAGGAGGAGGATGCTACGGCGGCGGCGGTCCTGCTGCAGCCTGCTCGCGAGTTCCTCCCGGTCATCGCCGAGGTACACACACCAAGATAGAATGCTAATAGTCCAAGTTGATGAGTTTTGTTAGTTGTTGAGCCATGAGGAAGGAACTCATCACCTCTTTTTTGCCGCTGGTAGTGTGGTGTTAGGCTTACGAGGCTCTTGTGGAGAAGACCAAGGGCACGCCGGGGGCCAGGGTGGAGAACAACAAGTTCTGCCTCTCCGTGCACTTCAGATGCGTAGATGAAAAGGTAATAATCGGCAGCAGTTCAAGTCAAACAAGAAGGTTTTAAGTTAATCAAATCCTGGATCGTGTGCATCGATCATCGGTCTCAAACTGCTCCCTGCTTGCTGCAGAGATGGAGTTCATTGGCCGAGCAAGTCAAGACCGTGCTCCGGGATTACCCCGACCTCAAGCTCACCGAAGGAAGAAAGGTGACTGATAACTGATTCACCATGACCATGACCACGGCCTCCATCCCAGATCAAAGAAGGATTAATAATCGGCCGTGTGGTTAACTGTCTTTGACTTGCTGTAGGTTCTGGAGGTCCGGCCGTGCATCATGTGGGACAAGGGCAAGGCAGTGGAGTTCTTGCTCCAATCGCTCGGTAAGTGCCACCCCATGTCGTCGTCTTCGTCGTCCTTGTCGGCCATGGCTGTTTCATATGTGTCGTGTCGTGGACCAATCAATGACAAGGCTTGTTCGTTTGCTGCTCCCTCTCTAGGATTCGACGGCCGCAGCGACGTCCTGCCGGTGTACCTCGGGGATGACCGGACAGACGAGGATGCTTTCAAGGTACGATCATCCAACCAGCTGGTGATTTGTTTTAATTTTCAGTTTTAAAATTAAACTCAGGAGTACTAATCTGATTAATTTTAGTACTATATATAAACATTTGGTGTCAATTAGGTGTTGGCAAAGAGTGGCCATGGCCTAGGTATTCTTGTCTCCAAGTTCCCTAGGGAGACCGACGCGTCCTACTCGCTTCAGGACCCTACCGAGGTATATATATCCACACATTACTGCATAGTTCCATTTCCATAGTCGTTATATATATGGCATCTTAAAAAAAATCATAGTATGACACAGCACGCTGCATAGTCCAGTCATCGGTGACCGTGATGCGCGCGAGAGAGAGACAAATTAAGCAAAACCTGCTGATTAAGATCGATCGCCTTGTTTTCTTCTCAGGTCATGGAGTTCCTGCTCCGGCTGGTGCAGTGGAAGCGCCGGCGATCGTCGGCGGAGGCGTAGCGGCGTTCATTTCGGCAAGAAGCACCGCATGTTTAATAATTAGTTAAGTTGGTTAGTTAATTAACCGTCGCTCGTGTACTGTCATCCCTGTAATAACTTTTCCTATTGTTGCATGGGTTAGTTTGGGAGGATTAGCATCTGCATATTAAGCTGCCTCTCATCACCCCTGGACGATCAACAAAGTTCATCGATCCCCTGTATGTTATCAGATCAGACCCGGCGCCATTCCAGCAAAATGTAACATATGTAAGAACCTTAATGGCCAATAATAATCATCACTTTGTTAACTGGACAATGAATGCTACTTTCTCCCCGTCTGGTGTACACATGTGCCTGCTCAGATAGCATTTTTTTTGTTGAAACGGGACAAAGGATTTACCATTTTTATTGAATAATCAAGAAGAAGATGTAGAGGTCTTAAAGAACAGCAACAATTGCCTAGGATACTTCCTAGGACTTTCAAATAGCTTTACTCTCCCGCTAATACATTACCCAAGTACTTGCACCGTCCACTCTCCAAATTCTTGCCTCCGCTTTGATCTTGCCAATGATGACATGAGTTGGCATGGCATGGTGTTGAAAAGCCCTCGCGTTCCGCTCCTTCCAAATTTCCCAAGAGACTGTTATATGTTGATCCAAATTCTACAAAGTAAAGGCCAACTTCTGACGGATCGGAGCGAGGCCCGTCGGATCGTTGATGACCTAGGTTACCACCGTTATATATACCTCTTGTAAACCGCTGGCTGGGATAAGTTGCATCTGTGAAATCCCCGGCGTTGTGTAAACACTCCCCATTATAGTGAAGATTCGCTGGCTGGCGCCCGTGGTTTTTCCCCTCTCTTTGTTGGAGAGGGTTTTCCACGTTAAATCTGTGTCCCCCCTTGCTGCGATTTTATTTTCGTTATTCGTTATTTACTTGTCGCAAAGCTAACAGAGACAAGCATAATCATGGAAGCCATCGCCTTCCTCACTCTTCCGTTCGCCATGACGAGATTCATCCATCATTCTTTGATGTTTACATAGTTCGTCCATGTAGTGGTAGAAATGTCATTGAAACCGCTCCACGATAAGATATCCGTCCAAATCCTCATGGAGGATCGACACTTGAAGAGAAGATGTGTCGCCGATTTTTGAACTTGGTTGCATAGGGGGAAATTCCCACAATTAGGCCACCCTCTATTTTGTAGGCGGTCCACGGTCCACACTATATTTTGCAACACCAACCAAGAGAAGATTTTGCACTTTGGAGGTGCCCAAACGTTCCAAATAACACCATTGTTGGGTGTGGCAATGAGTCCTTCGAACTGCATTATACACGCCGAGGCCACAGAGTAGTTGTCCTCATTGGTAAACTTCCATCGAAGTGAGTCGGGGCTACCAACAGTAAGGTGGATGGGGGATGCTCAGATCGATATAGCCTAGGTTATACGCCGACGGGTTTTCGTACGCTTATGGGATCCGTGTATACGCCTATGGGGTGCTATGCCGACGGCCACCGTCGGCGCAGCCGACGCCGACGGTATACTAGGTGTACGCCGACGGGGTCCGGCCGTCGGCGCTAGGCTCGTTTCCTATAGTGTAAGCAACTACTCCCTCCGTTTTAAAATATAAGATGTTTAAGCTTTGTAAAGGGAGTGTATCTAGACCTATATGAAACTACACACTAAAAGGTGTCTAAATACATTTAAAACGGAGGGAGTACCTAGGACAGGGCGTATGCACAAGTCCTCACATGGAGGGTGAAGCTGCCACACTCAGTCCCAGCAAACACGGCCCATGTTTCATCAAAACGAGACTGACCTAGGTAGTAAAGCATCTGGATTTGATACCTTTTCAGGTTATCTTGTACTTTGCGGAAATTTATTAAGACGGCGAATTGAGTAATGCCGACCAGATCTGAGCACACATGCATATTCTAACTAACAAACCCCATTGATTCCATTGGATAAGATGGGATGCATGCTTCCAAAGTCTCCTTGGTCTAATCATCAACTATGTTTGTTTTACTACGTCGCAGCCAGCTATGTGTGTGAGTCCCAGTTAACTTGATCGTAGTTGCTCTTGTTTCCTAGTGCCAGCTTCTGGGTTTTGCCTCTCTATGACGATGACATTTTTTGCCAAGCAAATCAACTTCTACTTTCGAACTAACTGGCTCCATGGATTTGTGTATGCATGGTGGATGTGCTTGAAAACATCATGATCACGACAATGGGACTTATGTGCCGCAATACGTATAAGATAGGGATTAGTACAGTAGTAGTACACATCAGTCAACATCAGTGGTAATCAGTCTAAACTTATATTAGCTTTAAGCTAGTACCGTATAAACTTCTTTGGTAACGGTAAGTGAGCAGGTGACCATCCAAAAAAAATAACGGATCAAGTTGCTATCCCTGGTGCATGATTTTTCATTTCGCAACAACCAAATTTTCTCAACAAAATATATTGTATTTGATGATAATGCTCTTCTTCATGTCCAACGATGGTGTGCTCGTGTCCAAGAGGAGGAGCCATCTTGCTTGTGCAATGTGAGAACTACATGGTCACAAGCGCCTAGGGGAGCAAAGTCAACGAGACCTCTGGAGTGGTTAGGGTAAGAGGTGAGGGCTCCAAGGGTCTAAATTTTGGGTGGAGTGTAGGTGCACCATCATCAAAGAAGAGCATGTCACCCTCCCCCATGTTTAGTGAATGGCTTCCAAGGAGTGGGGGACCATCAGATGATTAGGGCCATCCGGGGGTACATACACATAACCCTAGTATTATGTCTGAGGTTAGTGTTGCGACGCTGTTGGCAAGGTGGGGCGACACCGACGAGATCATGATGTTGGGTTGTGGAACCGGTTGCGTACTAGATGGCCATGGTGACAGTTCTAGATGAGATAAATCCAACCCAACTTTCTGTAGAGATACCCCCTCCCTTAGTAGCTATCGACAATAGCGGGCACTCCTTTACTGGACTTTGTCATCTTGGTGACTTCTTCGGCATGTACGTTCATGGTGGAAATATGACGGATGACTCGTGCCCTTTCATCTGTAGGGGATTCAAGGGTGTGCTAACTAATCCAACCATATCAATGGATCCAACTGCAGCTCATGGTGTCGCCTCTACTCTTCGTCGATGAGTGGAGACTCATCTCGAGAGGTGGAGGACCACTAGTCGAGCTCGGTCCTTATAGGGGTCAGGTTAGTGGTTGGGCAACCAAATTGGAGAGAGAAGGCAACATTCTGTATATGGATTCAGGACATAGGGGACCTAGAGCGTTAGTGTTTCGGTTGGTCATTGCTTTTAATTATTTCCGGTAGATAGCTTGTTAGGACCCTATAAATTCAATCATAAAATACATATTCTCTCTATTTCATATTAATTGTCGCTGATTTTCTAGAAAGTTGTACTAAATCAACAACAGTTAATACGGAATGGAGAGAGTAGTTGTCATGGTTATTGTGATATACACAATTTTAGTCCCCCGCCTAGGAACAAACAAACCATAAATTTGAAAGCAAGAATGAAATTTATTAACTAGGAGCTATCTCACTGTCCCTAAGAACATCTTGTCTTATCAAGTGTTATCATTGGCTTATCCATGGGCTAATCTAGAGGGTTGTGTCATCTCTGAACATTATTTACTTTTAGTGTTATTCACATTATTCGTGAATCCGACAACACATGCTTGCCAGAAGGAGAAAGATCAATAGGTTCAATCTCTGATCTGAGAGCCAAATGAATCGAAGGATTCCTGTTTGATCGGTAAGCGATCATAAAATTATCAACTTAATAGTTTTCTCATGCAATTTACAGTTACATTTGTGCTATTTTCATTCATTAGTTCATTCTTTCTCCTCATTGGGTTTGACACTATATTGAAAAGGACTACGGTTTGGCATGCGGCTGCCCCGTGAGAGAAATCGAGCCCTTCCCACATGGACAAGTTTCTGTTCACAGCCTACATTTGAATTAATCAATAAAAGGTCATATGTATCAATAAAGGATAATCTCCGTTATAAAAAAGAAGAAGTTATAATTATTGTTCAGCTCAAGTTTAGGCACAATAGTTGACTAAGCATGGCTCTCTGCGAAATGATTCTCGCTCCAGCTCAATCAGCCACGCCAGATAGGCATTATAACATGATTGTTTGTCCTACATCACTTATCTCTACTACTCTCTCCGTTTTAAAATATAAGACGTTTTAGTTTTATAAAGATAATGTATCTAGACAGTCTTTAGAGTGTAGATTCGAAGTGATCTCTCTGAACGTACACACACTAGTAGAAAAAGGGCCTTTGGTTCGGCCCACTAGTCCCGACCGTGGCTGGGCCGGGACTAATGGTCCGAACCGGACGGCCCGAGGTCGTCGAATTCTGTGTCCCGGTCCGTAAGAGGCCACTAGTCCCGGTTTGAGACACAAACCGGGACTAGTGGGTCTGGGCACGCCCGCGTGGTCCTGGCAGAACCATTAGTCCCGGTTTGTGTCTCAAACCGGGACTAATGGTCTGGCCCTATATATATGCACCCAGCCCTCACTCTCTCCTGTTTTTTTCCTATGTGAGGTGGGTATAACTTTGTGCTAACTTTGTTTCTTCATATGCACTAGAGGTGTTTGGTGAAATGCCTGTTAGAGCGATGCCACTTGAGTTCACACAAGACAAAACCTGATATGAGGTGCCAGAGCGACACTTAAGGTTTCTCCTCTTTGTTTTGAAGTGTCCTAAAAGGTTAGCAACTATTTTCTCGTTTTGACCGGGCGATACTAATTTAAGCATCGTGATTGCGTTTGATATATATGCATGGTTGTATGATGCAGATGAGCCACCCATGGATGTACGGTGACCGACGCTCTGACGCTTACAGAGAAGGCATGCGTTCTTTTCGCCTTGTGGCCGAGGCGAACAAGCGGCGGGATGGTTTTATGTGTTGTCCATGTGTTGAATGTCGGAATGAGCAGGCTCACACTTCCTCAAGAGTCATTCAGAGCCACCTGCTTCGGTCCGGTTTCATGTCCGGCTATAATGTTTGGACCAAGCACGGAGAAAGAGGGGTTATGATGGAAGACGGCGATGAAGAAGAGAACGATGATGACAACTACCGATCTATGTTCCCTGAATACGATGATACCGCAGTTGAAGATAATGAAAAAGAAGAGGGTAAAGAACGGGAACCAGATGAGCCCATTGATGATTTTGGTCGGGTCATTAGTGATGCAAGGCGAGACTGCGACACAGAAAAGGAGAGGTTGCAGTTCGAGCAGATGTTACAGGACCACAACACATTGCTATATCCAACTTGTGAAGATGGCCAGAAGAAGCTGGGTAGCACACTGGAATTGTTGAAGTGGAAGGCAGAGACCGGTATGACTGACCCAGGATTTGAAAAGTTGCTGGTAATAATGAAGAAGCTGCTTCCAAGAAATAACCAATTGCCCTCCAGTACGTACGAAGCAAAGAAACTTGTCTGCCCTCTAGGATTAGACGTGCAGAAGATACATGCATGCCCTAATGACTGCATCCTCTACCGCGGTGAGAAGTACGAGAATATGGATAAATGCCCGGTATGCACTGTATTGCGGTATAAGATCAGAAAAGATGACCCTGGTGATGTTGAGGGCGAGCCACCCAGGAAGAGGGTTCCTGCCAAGATGATGTGGTATGCTCCTATAATACTACGGTTGAAACGTTTGTTCAGAAATAAAGAGCATGCCAAGTTGTTGCAATGGCACATGGAAGAACGTAAGAAAGACGGGATGTTGAGGCACCCTGCTGATGGTCGGCAATGGAGAAAAATCAAGAGAGACTTCCCGGACTTTGCTGGTGACGCAAGGAACTTATGGTTTGGTCTAAGTACCGATGGCATGAATCCTTTTGGGGAGTAGAACTGCAGTCACAACACCTGGCCCATGACTCTATGTATCTACAACCTTCCTCCTTGGTTGTGCATGAAGTGGAAGTTTATTATGATGCCAGTGCTCATCCAAGGCCCGAAGCAACCCGACAACGACATTGATGTGTACCTAAGGTCATTAGTTGATGAACTTCTGCAGTTGTGGGCCAAACCAGGCGTACGTGTGTGGGATGGGCACAAACAACAGGAATTTGACCTACAAGCGTTAATGTTCGTAACTATCAATGATTGGCCTGCTCTTAGTAACATTTTAGGACAGATGAACAAAGAATACAATGCATGTACGCACTGTTTAGATGAGACTGAAAGTATATATCTGGATAAATGTCGAAAAAATGTGTACCCGTACAATCGTCGTTTTCTTCCGCCCAGTCATCCCTTAAAGAAGAAAGGCAAGCATTTCAATGGCAAGGCAGAAACCCGGACGAAGCCTGTCCCCCGTAGTGGTGCTGATGTATTTGTTATGGTCAAGGATTTGGATGTAATCTTTGGAAAGGGTCCTGGAGGACAACCTGTTCCGAAAGACGCCGACAGACACGCGCCCATGTGGAAAAAGAAATCTATATTTTGGGAGCTACCCTATTGGAAAGTGCATGAGGTCCGTTCTGCAATCGACGTGATGCACCTGACGAAGAATCTTTGCGTGAATATTCTAGGCTTTCTGGGCTTGTATGGGAAGTCAAAAGATACCCCGGCAGCACGGGAGGACCAGCAACATCATAAAGGACGATACGGCAAGCATCCAGGGCAGTTTGAAGGGCTTGCCAGCTACGCTCTTACCAAAGAAGAGAAGAAAATCTTTTTTGAAGTCCTTTTTAGTATCAAGGTCCCGTCTGGCTTCTCGTCGAATATAAAGGGAATAGTAAATATGAAAGAGAAAAAATTTCAAAACCTAAAGTCTCATGACTGCCACGTGCTTATGACGCAATTGCTTCTGGTTGCATTGAGGGGAATTCTACCAGAAAATGTTCGACTAGCCATTGTGAAGGTATGTGCATTCCTCAATGCAATTTCTCAGAAGGTAATCGATCGAGAAAGTCTATCAGGGTTACATATTGATGTGGTCCAATGTCTGGTCATCTTGGAGTTGTTGTTCCCGCCATCCTTCTTCAATATTATGACGCACCTCCTAGTTCACCTAGTCGAAGAGATTAGAATTCTCGGTCCTGTGTTTCTACACAATATGTTCCCCTTCGAGAGGTTCATGGGAGTCTTAAAGAAATATGTTCATAACCGTTCTAGGCTAGAAGGAAGCATCTCCAAGGGCTATGGAACAGAGGAGGTCATTGAGTTTTGTGTTGACTTTCTTCCTGACCTTAAGCCAATTGGTGTTCCTGAATCTCGGTATGAGGGGAGGATGACTGGAAACTAGGAAGGAAATCAATGGTATGTAGGGACGGGCATTCTTTCACTCAAGCACACTACACAGTTCTACACAATTCCACCGTGGTGGCTCCGTATATTGAGAAACACAAGAATATTCTACGCTCCGAAAACCCGGGGAAGCCTGAAACCTTGATTAAAGGGGAACACGAGAAGAATTTTGGCAGTTGCTTGAAGACACATCTCATGAATAACACCACTGTTGGAGATGAGTTGTACTCGTTCGCCAGGTTACCATCTTCGACTATATGTACTTTCCAAGGATACAAGATAAATGGGAATACATTTTACACGATCGTCCAAGATAAAAAGAGCACCAACCAAAACAGTGGTGTCCGCTTTGATGCAACAGATGACAATGGGCAGAAGGACACATATTATGGGTAAATAGAGGAGATATGGGAACTTGACTATGGACCTACTTTTAAGGTCCCTTTGTTTTGGTGCAAATGGGTCAAGCTGACAGGAGGCGGGGTACATGTAGACCAAAAGTACGGCATGACAGCAGTGGATCTCAACAATCTTGCGTACATGGATGAACCATTCGTCCTAGCCAACGATGTGGCTCAGGTTTTCTATGTGAAGGACATGTCTACCAAATCAAGAAAAAGGAAAGATAAGCAAAAGAATACAGAATACGATGAGCTAAAGCGCCACATAGTTCTTTCAGGGAAAAGAAACATCGTGGGAGTGGATGACAAGACAGACATGTCAGAAGATTACAATAAGTTTCATGAAATTCCACCCTTCAAAGTGAAAACTGACCCAAGCATCCTGTTAAATGATGAAGATTCTCCATGGCTACAGTGCGGAAGAAAACCACAACACTAGATGTTGGTGATGTGTAATAATATATTAAACCTTTTATTTGAGACATAAATCTATATAATGTATTAAACCTTTTATTTGAGACATAAAGGTTTCCTTTCATGTAATACATCTTGCTCAATCAAACTAGACGTTGACGACCGGGTTCTGAGCCGCGGGAGGTGATCACCCAAAGAGAAGGAACCATCACAAGAGAAGGAACCCACAAACACTAAGGATACATAGCGCAACTGAAAATTAAGATACATAGCACAACTGAAAATTAAGAAACATGCCTAATATTGGAGTGATTCAGTCATGCTCCTGCCTAGCCCTGTAATACGCGCCAATATAGTCGTCGTAGTCGCCGGCGCCGTCATCGCTGTCGTCGTCGGGGTCACCGTAGTCGAACCTTGAAGGTTGGGCACGCGTGGGCTGGATTTGAGGGTACCGCAGGCGGGGGTTTTACCGGTAGTGTTGTAGGCCATGACACTCTGGAGAGTCCGGCCGCGCCACCACAGCCGACGGCCGGCCTCGTTGAAGTTCGAAGGAGGTGGGTCGTCCTCCTCGTGCCTGGCGAGCGCCCTCTCATGCCGATTGATGAAGAAGGCTTCCCAAGTCGAGAAATAGTCGGGATACCAGTTGGGATTCCTCCGCTGCTCTGGCGTGAGCTCGAGGTAGTAGTGGTTCGTGATGGCCATCCGGCGCTCCACACCTAGAGGGACAAGAGGGACCGGCACGCCTTCGACGCTCAGCATCCATCCGGTGGGAACGCGGTAGCCCGGTGGGCCGGGGTAGTTCGAGGCGCAAAGCGCCTCCGCCTCCCTGGGGGTTAGAGGTATGGTGGAAGCCATGGGAGAGCGTGGAGAGAGGCGGCAGATATGAGTCTAGATGTGCTATGGCAACGATCAAGCCTACATATATATAGTGAGAAATGGCGGGAAGTCAGAGGAGGGAAGCGGTGGAAAAGGCGGAAAGAAAACGGGCGGGAAAAAATAAGGCGGGAACAAACAGACCTTTAGTACCGGTTTCGCGCGAATTTTTTACCAACCGGGGCTAAAGGGGCTTATTTTTTGTAATAAAATAATAAAAAATGCATTTCTTTATAACCAAGTGTTAACGGAACAAATATGACATTGATTTCCATGTTGAGATACATATGTGCACCGAAATCCGAAACCCTAACCCTAAACCTGTATTTTTAAATTGAAAATGGCAAAATGGTTAATAGTTTCACTAGTTAGAATAATTATTTTATAAAACAGAAAATAGATTTGGATTACTTATTCAAATTCAAGAAGTTTTCATGTTGAAAATTTTCTCAAATTCATAAGTATGCAAAAACTATATAATTTAAATGTTTAAAAAATATGCAAATTGATTTTTTTTAAACATATGCAAAAGGACCTTTAGTCCCGGTGCGTGCTACGCACCGGGACTAAAGGGATGCCGTTGGCGCGCATGCTGAAAACCCTTAAGTCCCGGCCCGCGGCACGCACCGGGACTAAAGACCCCCCTTTAGTCCCGGTTGCAGCCACGAACCGGGACTAAAGGGTGGGAGCTATTTAAGCCCTCTTCTTCCCCTGGTCGAATCCATCGACCGGGAGCAATCGCGAGGAGCACGCCAGAGCGCCGCTAGGCTGCCGAAATTTTCCGTCGATGTCCACGCCTCCGGCCGCCGCCGCACCTCGTCCTCCCTCTCCGGGCGCCGCACCTCCAGCCGCCGCCGCTGCCACCACCTCCATCCGCGTCGGCCAGTTCCAGCCGCCACCGCGCCACCACCTCGTCCTCCCTCTCCGGTCGCCCCACCTCCAGCCGCCACTGTGCCGTCGCCCCGCCACCGCGCCGCCCCGCGCAGGTAATCCATCTAGTATTTTTTCTAGTGTTTTTTTAGTATTTTTCCTAGTATTTTTTCTAGTACTTAGTGTATTTATAGTCTTAGTGTATTTTTTTATAGTCTTAGTGTACTTAGTGTATTTTTTATAGTCTTAGTGTACTTTTTTATAGTCTTAGTGTACTTAGTGTATTTATAGTTTTAGTGTACTTTGTGTATTTTTTTATAGTCTTAGTGTACTTAGTGTATTTATAGTCTTAGTGTATTTTTTTATAGTCTTAGTGTACTTAGTGTATTTTTTCTAGTACTTAGTATGTAGTAGTATCATAGTCTTAGTGTATTTTTTCTAGTACTTAGTAGTATCATAGAGGCTATGGTGATGGTGAGAGGCCAACAACACTATCGGTTGTCGACGATGCGTCGATGACTCGGTGGTGCTCGCGGGCCGCCCAGAGATAGGGTTAGGGTGGTTGTGCTCGCGGGCCCCCGGACTTAGGGTTAGGGTGGTGGTGCTCGCAGGCCGCCCGGAGATAGGGTTAGGGTGGTGGTGCTCGCGGGCCCCCACACTTAGGGTTAGAGTGGTGGTGCTCACGGGCCCCCGAAGATAGGGTTAGGGTGGTGGTGCCCGCGGGGCCCCGGACTTAGGGTTAGAGTGGTGGTGCTCGTGGGCCCCCGGAGATAGGGTTTGAGTGGTGGTGCTCGTGGGCCCCCGAAGATAGGGTTAGGGTAGTGGAGCTTGCGGGCCGCCCGGACTTAGGGTTAGGGTCAGGGCATCACTAGAATTTTGCTATTGTTTAGTATTATTGTAGCAAATTGCGTGTTCATATTATTGTTTAGTATTATTTTATGCAGTAATATTGAATGAAAAATGTTATTGTATGCATTTTGTAGAAAACTATGGATCCAATCCAGAGAGACCTAGCACAGGAAGAAATCTCGAGGATATGATCAACGACACCCCCCATGTTGATCCACCCGAATCTCCGCCGATTTATCTGAACCCCTCCGGTGAGGGAGAGGAGGTCGACCGAAATGATCAAGGAGAAGCCGACGGCTTCGGTGGACCCTTAACGAAGTCCGGCGAGGTATACATATGAAGTCTGGTGATCAGTAGATGCATTAACTGAGTTGTATATATATAAATTGATGAATGTTTCTTCTCTTAGGCCTCCACATCGAGCAAAAAATATTCCAAACGAGGCCCGGCCAAAAAGTTGGACGCATCTACGCGTTATACAATTACGCTGGTATCAGCACGGGGTGAACAGTTGGAACCTAAAAAGGCTAAAAGTGTATTTGTACAACAATGCGGAGTTATCGTTAGGGATCGCATCCCGATCACCGTTCGAGAGTGGAATAAGACCAAAGGGGCAGAAGAGGGTGAGTATGTCGCCGACAGGTACAAAGAGGGTCTTTGGAATGACCTTATGGCACATTTCACCCTGCCAGAATGTGAGGATGAAGCCGACACAGGTGCATTGAGGAAGAAAGTCAAGCAGTGGACTCTTTTGAAGATGGCCAAACTATTCAAGAACTGGAAGAAAGCATTATGGCAAAAGTATCAGAAGACGAAGACTCCTCCTAAATTCGAAGGTTATCTATCGAAGCAGCAGGCTAAATAGGATGCATTTGTGAAGTACAAGGATTCAAAACCTGCTAAGGAAATGTCGGAACAAAACAAGAAAAATGCCGCGATGAAGAAATATCACCATCACCTGGGGCCAGGGGCTACGCGACTGCCATGCCAAAGTGGGATGCTAAAGAGAATGAGTTGCTTGCTAAAGGGATCACTCTAGAACCAATACGCGAAGAATGGGATCTGAGGGCAAGGAATTGGTTCCTTGGGCATGGGAGTGAGTATGACGAAAGTACAGGGGACCTTATTTGCAGTGACGGGATTAGGATACCCCGGGATACATGGCAGAAAGTGGTGAAAGAGATTAAAGCGGGGACAACAAAGTTCCGTCCCGATAGAGAGAAAGACTTGCTGACAAAGCTCCTCGGGAATGACGAACACGGAGGACGTGTACGAGGCCTTGGCCCTAGTTATACGTGGGAGATGGGGTTTCCCAAAGACAGAGATACTTATAGGAGCCGAGAGAGAGCAAAGAGGCGACGGCAGGAGGAGGAGGGAGATAGGTTCACCGAGTTGCTAGGAACACTTCGAATGCATCAGCAACAGATTGACGAACTTCGAGGAGCAGCGCGCCTGCAAGTTCCTGCACTCAATATTACCGTCGTTCTATCTCAGCGGAGAAGCAGCGTGGCTGAATCAGAGGTCCCTTCTGACGATGCACATATGGTAGATGGCGGTCCCGGCTACCCCGTGGATGGAATCAAGGAGCAAGCATCTTGTGAGCTCCATCAGAAGGTGAAGAACCTATCCATCAAGGTGGCGGTCGGATGTGCTTTACCTTGTCCACCTGGCGCACGCTGGCATGGCCGTGAGATTCCAGCTGGCTATGCTAAAGGATGAAATCGCAATGGGGTGGGACTCAATGGAGCTTGACATCCCTGGACCTAAAGGTGAGAGGACACTCGGAGAAGTACTGGGTGGTATCATTCTATGGGACAAGAACAACATCAAGCTTCCAGGCTTGACGCCAAAGCCAACACCGCCTCCGAGTCGTCGCATGTCACCTTCACCTCCATCACCTCCAAGAAGCCCACCCCATGACTACGACCACCACAGCCCGAGTCCATCTCGATCTCCGCCGCAGCCTCCGATTAGTACTAAATGACGCAACAGCCCAAAACGACAAATGTCGCCCCTCCCAAGAGTACCTCATAAGAATCTTCCCATCAGACCTTACGATCGTACTGACGAGGAAAATGCAGCAATCACAAAGGCCCATTGTGATGCGCATTTTCAAAAGAAGAAACACGAGCCCGCCCCGGTATACACCGAGAAGCAAAAAGCGTATGCACATTCTTTTATGAACATAAAATCGCAGTATGAGTTGCACCATAAGCCAGATGACTATGTACGCACACTTCGGAAGGAAGCAAAGAAGAGCAAATCAAGTAGAAGTGCAAGCGGGAGCAAATCATCAGGTCAAAGTGCAACCGGAAAAAGAATGGACGTCTCCCAGCTCGGGAAACAGGCCAAAAAATCGATCCCACCCCTCCAGGTGTTATCCTATGACACTCCCCAGCAGGATATGGAAGAAGCTAAGAAGCTTGCAGCCGCTATGAATGTGACTGTTGAGGAATTGCTAGGTGGCCAGGATGACAAGTTACCCAAGGCTCAGGTAGTCCCTAAATATGTCCTAGGGAAGCAGCTGGTCCCATTTGAGCAGTTCCAATAACTGCCAACACACATGTGGAGTTTACATAAATGGTACATGAAAGCCGTAAAGGAGGACATAATAATGATCGTGGCGAAAGTCCCACATGACTACTACTTCCAAGCCGACGAGGTCCATGTTGAGTTTCCAGAACTCTTCCAGTTATACAGTTTCGATGCCCTCGACAAAAGTCTCATGAGTTGCTATTGTTTGTAAGTTGTTGAATTCATTGTCTATATATAAGTTGTTCATTTTTTCAGTTGTTCAGTTCATTGCATATAATTATCCTCATTATATCCTTTTGTACTATGTTATTATGTAGAATGAAGATCATGGAATGTAAAAGAAGGCCACTCTTTAGTGTTGGGTTCATTGACCCAGATAAAATACATTGTAAGACGCTAAAGGATAAACTCGAGGAGACGCAGGAAAACCTTCTAAGGTTTCTAACAGAGCAACATTTCTGTGACCATATACTGTTTCCTTACAATTTCCGGTGAGGGTCTTACTATGTTGTACACATTCACTTTTTCTTACTCGATGTTAAATGTAATTGATGAGTTACTGATGTATATATAAACGTGTGCAGTTTCCACTGGATTCTCATGGACATTCAACTTGATAAGGGAAGAGTTGAAGTCATGGACCCATTGAAGAGACCCCTGGAACAGTTTAGGGACATGCATGACATGCTCTAGAGGTAATTTCCGTGCTACATCGGTGTCTTTATTTGATTTCCTGAGATATCACGTAATAAATAACTCATTCATTCATTTCCTTTGCCGGGCAGGGTTTGGAGCATGTTCAAGAGTAGGGTTAAGGGTTCCTTTAGTAAGGAGCTGACATTTACTCCGGTCTCGGTAAGTAATACGTGATATGTTCGCGCATCTCTTTACTTCTAGTTTCAAGACAATTATGATGCTAGATTATAATTTTGATTGAATTCTATTCTCGTAAAGTGCGCGAGGCAGCCACAGGGGATGAATCTATGTGGATACTACGTTTGCGAGTTCATTCGCACGTTTACCACTGAGCACAATGATAATAGAGTCGACGTAAGCAATACATTCACAGCATTATTTTATTACCGTCACTTTTTGTTATCGTGATTGATATTCATATTGATCTCCTTTTCTTATATAGTTCGAGAGAATGCGGGATCAGCTCTTATCAGAGCAACGCGTACTAGGAATTGCTGAAGAACTGGCAGGATTCTTGATGAACGAGATGATAGATGACGCCGGGGAATTTTGCATGAATAGGCGCTACCGATGATCCCCGACCGTGTAATTAAATCGTCGAATTATGATCTCCATATAACTATCATGATCATGTATATATTTGTATGCTCGATTTTAAGAGAAGTTATCTTATGTATGTACGGACGTGTACGGTATGTGGTAGTGTAGAAAACTATTTTGAAATGAAAAAGAGAAGAAAAAAGATACAAATTGAATTCTCTGCCGCGGCTGAGAAAGTGCCTAAACTTCTGCCGCGGCAGAGAACCATTAGGACACTCAGCGCCCGCAGAGACGGCCACGTGGATACCCATTGGTTCCGGATGGTAAGCGGTCCGGGACTAGTGGGGGGGGCCTTTAGTCCCGCCCCTCCAGTCCCGGTTACCAGGACCGGGACTAAAGCCCCTTACGGGCCGGGACTGGAGTCCCTTTTTCTACTAGTGACACTAGAAAGAGTCAAATCTAAAACATTTTATATTATGAAATGGAGTACATATTTGGCGCAGAGAGACAGTGCTTAATAATGTTTGCGCTGCTTTGATAACTGATCATGTGCTAACTGTTTGATTCTTTTGGGACCATGTGTATCCCTGGAATAGCCGTACCGTGTTCATATAATGCCAACAAAAGGATTCCTTTCGTTCATCAAATACGAATAAACAGAAAGATTCCCCTTCCTAATAAGTGAGTGAGGTAGCTGACTATGAGAGAGATATGCTGAGTGCCAATCACACGTAAATGAGCAGCGTCTGGTCCATGAGGATCATGGAAGTACCAGTGTGTTAACCCTCCATGATTGAGGGGGCAATGTACCGTCCTTCTTTTTGGCTTGCATGGCTCCAAATTGTGTGAATTTGGTCCCATCGTTTGGATCTAAACCCCACATCGACTATCTTCCCCTGCCAACCTGAAACAACAGTCCAAAGGATCCATCCTCCACCCGCTACAGCTGCCCTGCTGCTTGCAGATTGCATGTGTATCATGTTTTGTCTTTTTACCTAGATTGGCATATGGCCAGCAGTTTCTTTGGCGTCCCAGCATCATCTTTCACCATTACTCGAATCTACTTTCTGTCTAGTCTATTGTTCCACATCCTGAAATGTAATGCTAGAAATGAAATGATGCAAACTATTTCCTTTCCTCTAAAACTAATCTACACCTCTGAACTAATCCATCTATATATTCTCCTTTCCTAGATGAAAAGACTGTAAAATTATGCAGATATAGGATGTCTAATTCAGGATTCCGAATTGAAATTACTTTCTTAGGTGATATACAACTGTAAGTGATCCAATTCAGCCGGTCTTTCAGTGAGGTCTTTTCTGCATTTAACAGGGATCTATGTATTAACTCATACTTTATGGGGTCCTTTGTAATCTTTTGTACATCCACCGTTTGTATATAATAAATGCTTCCAGTCCCTTCAGGGACCTCCTTGCTCAAAAAAAATAAAATTCAGCCGGTCGATGGAGCGATGGCGTGGGTCTGGCGTGGGTCGCTTTGCTAGTTTGCCACGTGCCCCTTAGCCCACAAACTCCTCTCGTCTCTTTGTGATTCCCAATTTGTGTATTTCTCGTTCGGATTAAAAACAAATCCATACGAAACCAATGTATCGGCACACCGGAGCTGCGCGAAACCTTCCATAGCCGAGGCGAATTCGTTGAAAACAAGTCCGGCCTTGTGAGGTCGTCAATGATGCTTCGGATACGGTTTAGTGGTTTTGGAATTTTGGATGTTGCATACATGGAAATGGTGCTACTGCGATTTTTTCTGATCAAACGGGATTTGTTATATAGCGACCTTTTTGTAATGCACGGATGCTTCAAAATGTTGTGACATTTTCTGTGTGATTTTAACACTCTGCGAAAAAAACACATTGTGACGATGTTGCAGACTTACGCAGATGTGCTATGATGATGGAAGTGAGACTGTGTGAAATCTGAATCGCATACCTGAGTGAGCATTGAACGGCAAGTAGGCGAGTCTTCGAACAATCTGTCGTCGATCCCACCGACACCTAGTGCACGGCGACGGGGGCCATTAGCCATATCGATAGAAGAAAAATAGCGCGCTATAACAAAATAGCTAGATATATTGTACAGTAATTAATTTAGAATGGGCTCTCCAGATATGCTATTAGGCGCTATTTTTTTTTCAATGATTTCCATATCGGTTTTGTCTTTCTTTTTTTGGGCCTGATTGTGGCGCGTGGGCCTACACGAAGCACTTTCCTATCGTCAGGCCAGCCCATATCGCTCTGACAGGCCGACTCAGGTACACGATTGGGTGTACCCTGATTGGTTGAACATCAAGCCCAACCAAACACGCTAAGCTGCTCAGAACAAAGAACAAGAGAAAATTCCTTATTTGACACTAGTTTAAAATACAGTTCTTTATTTGACACTGAAAAAATATTTCTTCCTTATTTGACACTAGTCTAAATTTTGTTCCCAATATGACATTCCGTCCACTTTATTTGCACTGTACCGTCTAGATCCCAATTAGTCCTGTAAGATTTTTCCCTCATGGACAAAATTACCCCTTGCTGTACAGAAGCGGCGCATGGTCAATGTTGGCAGCATCGTCCGCTGCTGGTTCTGCGTGTGCAACTTTGCAAGGCTACTGCACGGCCCCATTGACGATCTACAGCTGCAGTTACGCCGGTGGGGGTGGAATGAGAGTATACGAGGCCACGAGAACTGAGAAAGGAGGCGCGGGCGGACATCAAGAACCGGCGGGCAGTGCCCTTGCAGGATGTCGCGGGGGGACGGGGCAGCGTGGTGTAGGCGGGGATCACCGACGACGGGGAAGATGGGGCAGCCGGACGAGGGAGGCGTAGCGCTGCGGTGGAGGAGGTTCTCGTCGGCAACCAGGAAGATGGGGTGGCACATGGTTCTAATGGTAGTCCGAGGAACTGCCGGAGCTAGGTTTTGTCGGCGCTGATGCCAGGCTGGTGGGGAGGCACGGGGGTTCCCCGACAGGATGACGCCATCATGGCTGGAGGTGAGAGCCCCGCCGGCACGGCGTGGAACACGATCGTGCGGGCAAGTTGGCGGCGGCGTAAGTTGTGGCCGGCAAGTGCTGCTGCGTCACAACGACGACAAGCCACTAGTAGAAAATGGGCCTTTGGTTCTGGCCATTAGTCCCAGCCGTGGCTGGGGCCGGGACTAATGGTCCGAACCAGACGGCCCGAGGAGGCCGAGGCATTATGTCCCGGTCCGTAAGGAACCATTAGTCCCGGTTTGAGATACAAACCAGGACAAATGGGTCTGGGTCAGCGCGCGAGCTCCTGGCAGAACCTTTAGTCCCGGTTTGTGTCTCAAACCGGGACTAATGGCCTGGCCCTATATATATGCATCCAGCCCTCCACTTTCTTCTGTTTTTTTCCTATGTCAGAGGTGGGTATAACTTTGTGCTAACTTTTTTTCTTCATATGCACTAGAGGTGTTCGGTGAAATGCCTATTAGAGCGATGCCACTTGAGTTCACACAAGACAAAATATGATATGAGGAGTCAGAGCGACACTTAAGGTTTCTCCTCTTTGTTTTGAAGTGTCCTAAAAGGTTAGCAACTATTTTCTCGTTTTGACTGCGCGGTACTAATTTAAGCATCTTGATTGCGTTTGATATATATGCATGGTTGTATGATGCAGATGAGCCACCCATGGATGTACGGTGACCGACGCTCTGACGCTTACAGAGAAGGCGTGCGTTCTTTTCGCCTTGTGGCTGAGGCGAACAAGCGGCGGGAGGTTTTATGTGTTGTCCATGTGTTGAATGTCGGAATGAGCAGGCTCACACTTCCTCAAGAGTCATTCAGAGCCACCTGCTTCGGTCCGGTTTCATGTCCGGCTATAATGTTTGGACCAAGTACGGAGAAAGAGGGGTTATGATGGAAGACGGCGATGAAGAAGAGAACGATGATGACAACTACCGATCTATGTTCCCTGAATACGATGATACCGCAGTTGAAGATAATGAAAAAGAAGGGGGTGAAGAACGGGAACCAGATGAGCCCATTGATGATTTTGGTCGGGTCATTAGTGATGCAAGGCGAGACTGCGACACAGAAAAGGAGAGGTTGCAGTTCGAGCAGATGTTACAGGACCATAACACATTGCTGTATCCAACTTGTGAAGATGGCCAGAAGAAGCTGGGTAGCACACTGGAATTGTTGAAGTGGAAGGCAGAGACCGGTATGACTGACTCGGGATTTGAAAAGTTGCTGGTAATAATGAAGAAGCTGCTTCCAAGAAATAACCAATTTCCCTCCAGTACGTACGAAGCAAAGAAACTTGTCTGCCCTCTAGGATTAGACGTGCAGAAGATACATTCATGCCCTAATGACTGCATCCTCTATCGCGGTGAGAAGTATGAGAATATGGATAAATGCCCGGTATGCACTGCATTGCGGTATAAGATCAGAAAAGATGACCCTGGTGATGTTGAGGGCGAGCAACCCAGGAAGAGGGTTCCTGCCAAGGTGATGTGGTATGCTCCTATAATACCACGGTTGAAACGTTTGTTCAGAAATAAAGAGCATGCCAAGTTGTTGCGATTGTACATGGAAGACCGTAAGAAAGACGGGATGTTGAGGCACCCTGCTGATGGTCGGCAGTGGAGAAAAATCGAGAGAGACTTCCCGGACTTTGCTGGTGACGCAAGGAACTTATGGTTTGGTCTAAGTACCGATGCCATGAATCCTTTTGGGGAGCAGAACTGCAGTCACAACACCTGGCCCGTGACTCTATGTATCTACAACCTTCCTCCTTGGTTGTGCATGAAGCGGAAGTTTATTATGATGTCAGTGCTCATCCAAGGCCCGAAGCAACCCGGCAACGATATTGATGTGTACCTAAGGCTATTAGTTGATGAACTTCTACAGTTGTGGGCCAAACCAGGTGTACGTGTGTGGGATGAGCACAAACAGCAGGAATTTGACCTACAAGCGTTGTTGTTCGTAACCATCAATGATTGGCCTGCTCTTAGTAACATTTCCGGACAGACGAACAAAGGGTACAATACATGCACGCACTGTTTAGATGAGACTGAAAGTATATATCTGGATAAATGTAGAAAGAATGTGTACCCATACAATCGTCGTTTTCTTCCGCCCAGTCATCCCTTAAAGAAGAAAGGCAAGCATTTCAATGGCAAGGCAGAAACCCGGACGAAGCCTGTCCCCCGTAGTGGTGCTGATGTATTTGGTATGGTCAAGGATTTGGATGTAATCTTTGGAAAGGGTCCTGGGGGACAACCTGTTCCGAAAGAACCCATTACCGGGCACGCACCCATTTGGAAGAAGAAATCTATATTTTAAAAGCTACCCTATTGGAAAGTGCATGAGGTCCGCTCTGCAATCGACATGATGCACCTGACGAAGAATCTTTGCGTGAATATTCTAGGCTTCCTGGGCTTGTATGGGAAGTCAAAAGATACTCCGGCAGCACGGGAGGACCAGCAACATCATAAAGGACGAGACGGAAAGCATCCATGACAGTTTCAAGGGCTTGCCAGCTACGCTCTTACCAAAGAAGAGAAGGAAATCTTTTTTGAAGTCCATTTCAGTATCAAGGTCCCGTCTAGATTCTCGTCGAATATAAAGGGAATAGTAAATATGAAAGAGAAAAAAATTCAAAACCTAAAGTCTCATGACTGCCATGTGCTTATGACGCAATTGCTTCCGGTTGCATTGAGGGGAATTCTACCAGAAAATGTTCGACTAGCCATTGTGAAGGTATGTGCATTCCTCAATGCAATTTCTTAGAAGGTAATCGATCGAGAAAGTCTATCAGGGTTACAGATTGATGTGGTCCAATGTCTGGTCAGCTTCGAGTTGTTGTTCCCGCCATCCTTCTTCAATATTATGACGCACCTCCTAGTTCACCTAGTCGAAGAGATTAGAATTCTCGATCCTGTGTGTTCTACACAATATGTTCCCCTTCGAGAGGTTCATGGGAGTCTTAAAGAAATATGTTCATAACCGTGCTAGGCCAGAAGGAAGCATCTCCAAGGGCTATGGAACAGAGGAGGTCATTGAGTTTTGTGTTGACTTTCTTCCTAACCTTAAGCCGATTGGTGTTCCTGAATCTCGGTATGAGGGGAGGATGACTGGAAAAGGCACACTAGGAAGGAAATCAATGGTATGTAGGGACGGGCATTCTTTCACTCAAGCACACTACACTACACAATTCCACCGCGGTGGCTCCGTATATCGAGAAACACAAGAATATTCTACGCTCCGAAAACCCGGGGAAGCCTGAAACCTTAATTAAAGGGGAACACGAGAAGAATTTTGGAAATTGGTTGTAGACACATCTCATGAATAACACCACTGTTGGAGATGAGTTGTACTCGTTCGCTAGGTTACCATCTTCGACTATATGTACTTTCCAAGGGTACGAGATAAATGGGAATACATTTTACACGATCGCCCAAGATAAAAAGAGCACCAACCAAAACAGTGGTGTCTGCTTTGATGCAACAGATGACAATGGGTAGATTGACACGTATTATGGGTACATAGAGGAGATATGGGAACATGACTATGGACCTACTTTTAAGGTCCCTTTGTTTCGGTGCAAATGGGTCAAGCTGACAGGAGGCGGGGTACATGTAGACGAAAAGTACGGCATGACAACAGTGGAATTCAACAATCTTGCATACATGGATGAACCATTGGTCCTAGCCAACGACGTGGCTCAGGTTTTCTATGTCAAGGACATGTCTACCAAACCGAGAAAAAGGAAAGATAAGCAAAAGAGTATAGAATACGATGAGCCAAAGCGCCACATAGTTCTTTCAGGGAAAAAACATCGTGGGAGTGGATGACAAGACAGATATGTCAGAATATTACAATAAGTTTCATGAAATTCCGCGCTTCAAAGTGAAAACTGACCCAAGCATCCTGTTAAATGATGAAGATTCTCCATGGCTACGGTGCAGAAGAAAACCACAACACTAGATGTTGGTGATGTGTAATAATGTATTAAACCTTTTATTTGAGACATAAATCTATATAATTAAACCTTTTATTTGAGACATAAATCTATGTAATGTATTAAACCTTTTATTTGAGACATAAAGGTCCCCTTTCATGTAATACATCTTGCTCAATCAAACTAGACGTTCTGAGCCACGGTAGGTGCTCACACAAAGAGAAGGAACCATCACAAGAGAAGGAACCCACAAACACTAAGGATACATAGCACAACTGAAAATTAAGAAACATGCCTAATGGTTGGAGTGATTCAGTCATGCTCCTGCCTAGCCCTATAATACGCGCCACTGTAGTCGTCGTAGGCGCCGGCGCCGTCGTCGCTGTCGTCGTCGGGATCGCCGTAGTCAAACCTTGAAGGTTGGGCACGCGTGGGCTGGATTTGAGGGTACCGCAGGCGGCGGTTATTGCCGGTCGTGTTGTAGGCCATGACACTCTGGAGAGTCCGGCCGCGCCACCACAGCCGACGGCCGACCTCGTTGAAGTTCAAAGGAGATGGGCCGTCCTCCTCGTGCCTGGCGAGCGCCCTCTCATGCCGATTGATGAAGAAGGCTTCCCAAGTCGGGAAATAGTCGGGATGTCAGTTGGGATTCCTCCGCTGCTCTGGCGTGAGCTCGAGGTAGTAGTGGTTCGTGATGGCCATCCGGCGCTCCACACCTAGAGGGACAGGAGGGACCAGCACGCCTCCGGCGCTCAGCATCCAGCCGGTGGGGACGCGGTAGCCCGGTGGGCAGGTGTAGTTGGAGGTGCAAAGCGCCTCCGCCTCCCGGGTGGTTAGAGATACGATGGAAGCCATGGGAAGAGAATTATGAGTCTAGATGTGATATGTAAATGGAGGCCAAGCGTACATATATACTAAAAAAATGGTGGGAAGACAGAGGTGGGAACCGGTGGAAAGCGCGGGAACACAGTGGCGCGGGAAACTTTCATCCTGGGTGGGGGCTCAAACCGGGACAAAAGATGGGAGGGCCTTATCTGGGGGAGGCTTATCTGGGAGGGCCTTATCTGGGGGGTGGCTAACCTTTAGTACCGGCTGGTGGGTGCAACCGGGACTAAAGGTGGTTTTTGTGTTATCTAACAAAACTGTCGGTGGGATAAGGACGCGTGGGTAACCTTTAGTACCGGGTAGGGGCTCAAACCGGGACTAAAGCTGTCGGTAGGATAAGGACGCGTGGGTGGACGCACTGCTCGATGAGATAAAGCATGTAGCGCACGACGCCCTGTCGGAGGAAGAAGACAAAGTAGAAGCGACGCCGTGCCTATAAAAGGAGCATCGATACGCCATGGCAAGCAACTCAACAAGCCAACATGGATGGAGAGTTTCATCCCATGGATGGAGGAAAGGGTTGTGAAATCTCCCGTGGCGGAACTTCTCGAAGATGCCCTTGGTGCACAAACCCTATGGCATCTTCGGAAGTTCTGTCTCAGAAAATATTTTCCTGCTAGCCCGTGAAAGACTCCATCTCCGCCTCCCTGGGGTTAGAGGTATGGTGGAAGCCATGGGATAGAGTGGAGAGAGGCGGCAGATATGAGTCTAAACCCTAAACCCTACGTTAGAGGAGGGAACCCTAAACCCTAAGTCAGAGGAGGGAACCCTAAACCCTAAACTAAAAACCCTAAACCCTAAACCAAAAACCCTAAACCCTAAACCAAAAACCCTAAGTCAGAGGAGGGAACCCTAAACTGAAAACCCTAAACCCTAAACAAAAACGCTAAACCCTAAACTCTAAACCCTAAACCCTAAACACTAAACCAAAAACCCTAAACCCTAAAGGGGCTACGATCCGGAAGAGAACGGACGGGAAAAATAAGGCGGGGTAGACGATCCGGGGCCCCTGTCTAGGGTTTCGCTGGAGGAAGACCACCGGAGCGTCAGAATTACATGAAAATGGCAAAATGGTTAATAGTTTGACTAGTTAGAATAAGTATTTTATAAAATAGAAAATTGATTTGAATCACTTATTCAAAAATATGCAAAATATAATATTTAATGCATTTTAAATTGAAAATGGCAAAATGGTTATTAGTTTCACTAGTTAGAATAATTATTTTATAAAACAGAAAATAGATTTGGATTACTTATTCAAATTCAAGGACTTTTCATGTTGAAATTTTTTTCAAATTCATAAGTATGCAAAAACTGTAAAATTCAAATGTTTAAATAATATGCTAATTGAATTTTTTTTAAACAGGCGCGCCCCAGGGTGAATTTTTTTGAAAAAGGGACCTTTAGTCCCGGTGCGTGCTACACACCGGGACTAAAGGTGTGGCGTTGGCGCGCGCCTGTTGGGCTGGGCCGAAAACCCTTTAGTCCCGGTGGGTGGCACGCACCGGGACTAAAGGGGGGGGGACCTTTAGTCCCGGTCCGTATAACGCACCGGGACTAAAGACCCTTTAGTCTCGGTTCGTTATACGAACCGGGGCTAAAGGTCCCCCACTATAATTTGGCGCGCCTTCTTCTCCCCACGCAGAGCACTCCCCCACGCGCGAAGGACGAACTGACGCCGGCAGGCTGCCCGATTCTCCGGCCGCCACCACCCCAACCGCCGCCGCCACCGTCCCCAACCTCCACCGCCACTCCAGCGGCCGCGCGCGCGCCCCCGCCAGAGGTACCCCGCGCCCCTCCCCTTCGCTTCCCCCGTCCGGCTACGCGATGGCGCGGCGGCGCCGGTACTGTAGGCGAGCAGGCCGGGCTGCCCCCTCCCCTTCGCTCCCCCCGCGTGCGCTGGCCGGCTGGCGCCTGGCTGGCTGGCGGCTGGCCGGCAGCTGGCAGCTGGCGAGCGGGAGCAGGCACGAGCCGGCCAGGGGGAGGCGAGCCGGCCAGGCGCAGGCGAGCCGACCAGGCGTCGGCGGCTCCTCTTTTTTTTGTAAAATTGTAATTAATATTATTTTTGTAGTGTAATATATTAGTAGTTTAATATATAGTAGTATATATTAGTGTAGTATGTTAATTAGTGTAGTATATTTTTTTATTTTTTAGTATTATATAGTAGTGTAATATAAAGTGTATTTTTTTAATATATAGTAGTATATATTAGTGTAGTATGTTAATTAGTGTAGTATGTTAATTAATGTATATAGTAGTGTAATATAAAGTGTATTTTTTTATTTTTTAGTAGTATATATTAGTGTAGTATATTTTTTAATTTTTTAGTAGTGTAATATAAAGTGTATTTTTTATTTTTTTAGTAGTATATAGTGTAGTATGTTAATTAGTTTATTATATAATATGTTAGTGTAGTATATAGTATGGTGGTGCTCGCGGGCCCCCGCACTTAGGGTTAGGGTGGTAGTGCTTGCGGGCCCCGCACTTAGGGTTAGGGTGGTAGTGCTCGCGGGCCCCGCACTTAGGGTTAGGGTGGTAGTGCTCGCGGGGCCCCGCACTTAGGGTTAGGGTGGTAGTGCTCGCGGGCATCCGGACTTAGGGTTAGGGTGGTGGTCCTCGCGGGCCCCCGGACTTAGGGTTAGGGTGGTAGTGCTCGCGGGCAGCCGGACTTAGGGTTAGGGTGGTAGTGCTCGCGGGCCCCGCACTTAGGGTTAGGGTGGTAGTGCTCGCGGGGTCCCGCACTTAGGGTTACGGTGGTAGTGCTCACGGACAGCTGGACTTAGGGTTAGGGTGGTGGTGCTCGCGGCCCCCCGGACTTAGGGTTAGGGTGGTAGTGCTCGCGGACAGCCGGACTTAGGGTTAGGGTGGTGGTCCTCGCGGGCCCCCGGACTTAGGGTTAGGGTGGTAGTGCTCGCGGGCAGCCGGACTTAGGGTTAGGGTGGTAGTGCTCGCGGCCCCCGCACTTAGGGTTAGGGTGGTAGTGCTCGCGGGGCCCCGCACTTAGGGTTAGGGTGGTAGTGCTCGTGGGCAGCCGGACTTAGGGTTAGGGTGGTGGTGCTCGCGGCCCCCCGGACTTAGGGTTAGGGTGGTAGTGCTCGCGGGCAGCCGGACTTAGGGTTAGGGTGGTGGTGCTCGCGGGCCCCCGGACTTAGGGTTAATGTGGTAGTGTTCGCGGGCCCCCGGACTTAGGGTGGTAGCAAATTGCGTGTTCATATTATTGTTTAGTATTATTTTATGCAGCAATATTGAATGAAAAATGTTATTGTGTGCATTTTGTAGAAAACTATGGATCCAATCCAGAGAGACCTAGCACAGGAAGAAATTCTCGAGGATATGATCAACGACACCCCCCATGTTGATCCACCCGAATCTCCGTCGATTTATCTGAACCCCTCCGGTGAGGGAGAGGAGGTCGACCGAAATGATCAAGGAGAAGCCGACGGCTCCGGTGGTGGAGAAGCCGACGGCTCCGGTGGTGGAGAAGCCTCCGGCGAGGTATATATATGAAGTCTGGTGATCAGTAGATGCATTAACTGAGTTGTATATATATATAAATTGACGAATGTTTCTTCTCTTAGGCCTCCACATCGAGCAAAAAATATTCCAAACGAGGCCCGGCCAAAAAGTTGGACGCATCTACGTGTTATACAATTACGCGGGTATCACCACGGGGTGAACCGGTGGAACCCGAAAAGGCTAAAACTGTATTTAAACAACAATGCGGAGTTATGGTTAGGGATTGCATCCCGATCACCGTTCGAGAGTGGAATAAGACCAAAGGGGCGAAAGAGGGTGAGTATGTCTCCGACAGGTGCAAAGAGGGTCTTTGGAATGACCTCATGACACATTTCACCCTGCCAGAATGTGAGGATGATGCCGACACAGCTGCATTGAGGAAGAAAGTCAAGCAGTGGACTCTTACGAAGATGGCCGAACTATTCAAGAACTGGAAGAAAGCATTATGGCAAAAGTATCAGAAGACGAAGAAGACTCCTAAATTTGAATGCTATCTAACGAAGCAGCAGGCTAACTAGGATGCATTTGTGAAGTACAAGGAGTCACAACCTGCTATGAAAATGTCAGAAAAAACAAGAAAAATGCCGTGATGAAGAAATATCACCATCACCTGGGGCCAGGGGCTACGCGGCTACCATGCCAAAGTGGGATGCTAAAGAAAATGAGCTGCTTGCTAAAGGGATCACTCCAGAACCAATACGCGAAGAATGGGATCTGAGGGCAAGGAATTGGTTCCTTGGGCATGGGAGTGAGTATGACGAAAGTACAGGGGACCTTATTTGCAGTGACGGGATTAGGATACCCCGGGATACATGGCAGAAAGTGGTGAAGGAGATTAAAGCGGGGACAACAAAGTTCCGTCCCGATAGAGAGAAAGACTTGCTGACAAAGGTCCTCGGGAATGACGAACGCGGAGGACGTGTACGAGGCCTTGGCCCTAGTTATATGTGGGAGATGGGGTTTCCCAAAGACAGAGATACTTATAGGAGCCGAGAGAGAGAGCAAATAGGCGACGGCAGGAGGAGGAGGGAGACAAGTTCACCGAGTTGATAGGAACACTTCGAATGCATCAGCAACAGATTGACGAACTTCGAGGAGCAGCGCGCCTGCAAGATCCTGTACTCAATATTACCGTCGTCCCATCTCAGCGGAAAAGCAGCGTGGCTGAATCGGAGGTCCCTTCTGACGATGCACGTATGGTAGATGGCGGTCCCGGCTACCCCGTGGATGGAATCAAGGAGCAGGCATCTTGTGAGCTCCATCAGAAGGTGAAGAACCTATCCATCAAGGTGGCGGTCGGATGTGCTTTACCTTGTCCACCTGGCGCACGCTGGCATGGCCGTGAGATTCCAGCTGGCTATGCTAAAGTTGGTGTGGATGAAATCGCAATGGGGTGGGACTCAATGGAGCTTGACATCCCTGGACCTAAAGGTGAAAGGACACTCGGAGAAGTACTGGGTGGTATCATTCTATGGGACAAGAACAACATCAAGCTTCCAGGCTGGACGCCAAAGCCAACACCGCCTCCGAGTGGTCGCATGTCACCTTCACCTCCATCACCTCCAAGAAGCCCACCCCATGACTACGACCACCACAGCCCGACTCCATCTCGATCTCCGCCGCAGCCTCCAATTAGTACTAAACGACGCAGGATCCCAAAACGACAAATGTCGCCCCTCCCAAGAGTACCTCATAAGAATCTTTCTATCAGACCTTACGATCGTACTGACGAGGAAACCGACATGATCGTAAAGGCCGAATGTGTTGCGCAGCTTCAAAAGAAGAAACCCGAGCCCGCCCCGGTATACACCAAGAAGCAAAAAGCGTATGCACTTTCTTTTCTAAACACAAAATCGCAATATGACTTGCACCATAAGCCAGATGACTATCGACGCACACTTCAGAAGGAAGTGAAGAAGAGAAAATCAAGTAGAAGTGCAAGCGGGAGCAAATCATCAAATCAAAGTGCAACCGGGAAAAGAAAGGACGTCTCCCAGCTCGGGGAACAGGCCAAAAAATCGACCCCACCCCTCAAGGTGGTATCCTATGACACTCCCCAGCAGGATATGGAAGAAGCTAAGAAGCTTGCGGCCGCTATGAATGTGACTGTTGAGGAATTGCTAGGTTCCCAGGACGACAAGTTACCCAAGGCTCAGGTAGTCCCTACATATGTCCCAGGGAAGCCTCTGGTCAGCTTTGAGCAGTTCCAACAACTGCCAACAGAAATGCGGAGTTTACATAAATGGTACTTGAATGCCGTAAAGGAGGAGAGAATAATGATCGTGGCGAAAGTCCCACATGACTACTACTTCCGAGAAGAAGAGGTCCATGTTGAGTTTCCAGAACTCTTCCAGTTATACACTTTCGACGCCATGGACAAAAGTCTCATGAGTTGCTATTGTCTGTAAGTTGTTGAATTCATTGTCTATATATAAGTTGTTCATTTTTTTCAGTTGTTCAGTTCATTGCATCTAATTATCCTAATTATATCCTTTTGTACTCTATTATTATGCAGAAGGAAGATCATGGAATGTAAAAGAAGGTCAATCTTCAGTGTTGGGTTCATTGACCCAGATAAAATACATTGTCGGACGCTAAAGGAAAAACCCGAGGAAACACAGGAAACCTTCTAAGGTTTCTAACGGGGCAAAATTTCTGTGACCACATATTGTTTCCTTACAATTTCACGTGAGTGTCTTACTCTATTGTACACATTCTCTTTTGCTTACTCGATGTTAAGTGTAACCGATGAGTTACTGATGTATATATAAACGTGTACAGTTTCCATTGGATTCTCATGGACATTCAACTTGATAAGGGAAGAGTTGAAGTCATGAACCCATTAAAGAGACCCCTGGAACAGTTTAGTGACATGCAGGACATGCTCCAGAGGTAATTTTTGTACTACAGCGGTCTCTTTCGTTGATTTCCTGAGATATCACGTAATAAATAACTCATTCATTTTCTTTATCGGGTAGGGTTTGGAACCAGTTTAAGAGTGCGGTTACGGGTGACTTTACTGAGAAGCTGACGTTTAAGCCGGTCTCGGTAAGTAGTAGACGCATCTCTTTACTTCTAGTTTCAATATAATTATGATGCATGATTATTATTTTGATTGAATTCTATTCTCGTAAAGTGCGCGAGACAGCCACAGGGGACGAATCTATGTGGATTCTACGTTTGCGAGTTCATTCGCACATTTACCAGTGAGATGAATGATTATAGAGTCGATGTAAGCAATACATTCATAACATTATTTTTATTACCGTCACGTTTTGTTATCATGATTGATATTCATATTGATCTCCTTTTCTTATATAGTTCGAGAAAATGCGGGATCAGCTCCTACCACAACAACGCGTAGTAGCAATTGCTGAAGAACTGGCAGGATTCTTGATGAACGAGATGATAGATGACGCCGGAGAATTTAGTGTGAATAGGCGTCGATGATCCCCGGCCGTGTAATTGAATAGACGGGCTCTAGTCCCGATAATTGTGATCTCCATGTGTAACTATCATTTATATATTTATATGCTCGATCTTAAGAGAAGTTATCTTATGTATGCACGAACATGTACGGTATGTGGTAGCGTAGAAAACTATTTTGAAATAAAAAAAAGAATACAAATTAAATTCTCTGCCGCGGTAAAGAAAGTGTCTAAAATGCTGCCGCGGCAGAAAACCATTTGTCCCGGTTCGTAATACGAACCGGGACAAATGGGGGACACCCAGCGCCCACAGAGACAGCCACGTGGATGCCCATTGGTCCCGGCTGGTAAGAGGGCCGGGACTAATGGGTGGGCCTTTAGTCCCGTCCCTCCAGTCCCGGTTACCAGGACCGGGACTAAAGCCCCTTACGGGCCGGGACTGGAGGCCCGTTTTCCACTAGTGAGCGAGGCTTCCTCTTCAGGCTGTTATCAAGTTCAATGAGAATCGGTAGTTCTCGTGTTACGTTTGGATGTATATTTAGATCTAGTTATTGTTTGTATGTACCGTGATTTGTATTATTATTCATTATTCTTTGATTCAGATTAGTACGATTGGTTTGCCTAATTTTCTCCCGAGTCTCGTTTGGGTGATCAGCTGTTCCCATAGGCCTCAGGTGTACTTTTTTTTTAACATGATGAACAAGGGGCAGGAATGTCTTTTTAGGTGTTATTTAACACTGTTAGTAGCCAAAATGGATGGAATGTTATATTAGGAACAAAATTTAGACATGGTATCAAATAGGGAAGAATTTTTTTCTCAGGGTCAAATAAGGAATCATATTTTGGTCTAGTGTCAAATAAGGAATTTTCTCAAAGAAGAAAGGAAACACGCTGAAGATCGGTCAAGCTAAAAAATTCTAACGGTGGCTCCCATCCCCACGCCTCCGAGGTGAACCAGCTCAGCTCCATACCACGATTCGCATGAAATCCTTGCCCCGGAGCGCGCCACAGCCCACAGACAACTCAACCTCTAACAAGTGTTCAGTTTTTCAACGCAAGATTGCAGTAACAGCTTAGTAGTAGGAGTACAAACGTAACACGATTGATCAAAAATCATCTCTCCATTCCATTTTATTATCACTGTTACGCAAGGTCAAGCAACAGTATTACTAGTATAACAGAACAATCTCACAACCAGCATGACCACGGCCTGGCATATAGCAAATCTATCCTCCCATGACTGAGATATAAAGGGTAACACGGTCGGGTGCAGAGCCAACACTCACTCCTTCCCCAGAAGGGCAAGGAGCATGCTCTCGTAGTCCCCGGAGGTGTCTCCGGCAACCGCCTTCTCCAGGGGAACACTGTTCCTCTTCTGGTACGCCTCCTTTATATGCTTCAGGTCCACCTCCGCACGGGTAGTGATGACCCTGTTGAGGGAGCTCTCATCTGTTCCGTTGCCTGCAATTGCCAACCTGAGGACCTTCTCGAAGTACCTATCCGGGCAGGTGAAGCACCGGATCACCGCCCGCAGGGTTTTCAGGAACTCGTCTTTGGGGTCAGCCTTGAGATCCTGTAAATGGCAGGGATTTGTTAGAAAGTAGCTCTTCAGTGGATGAAACCTAGAATGCTAGAACTTACTGGTCAAGCCAGATCATGACGATTATATAGACTTTTGCTAAATATCATCACGTATAAATTGATGAAAGAAGAAACTATGATATAAAGATGATTCGAACAGACCTTGATAGTAAGATATAGAGTTTGAATCGTAGTGAACGTCTATATGAATGGATAAATGAAATGACAGATACTTGTATCTACAATGTGATCCGTAATAAAAATAATATCTAGATGTAACACAGAATAGCAAATACGAACAATATGCAACACATCCAGACAACCATGCAACTTAAAATTTATCCAACATTCAGCTGGGACTAATGGTAGAATAAGGCTGAGCCTGAATACAGACGCTCTTATCAGGCAGAGCCGCAGAGCGGGTAAAGACTGAATACTTCCCTTGAGAACTTGTGAAGAGTGAAGCGGCAGTAGCACAGATTATGAGTAATGCGTAACTGAGACACAATATGATATGTTGCACCATACTTATTGCCCTATTGGCTGACTGAATTTATCTTAGTATAATGAAATTCAGAAAAATATAGGCACATCAAATAAAACCGAATAAATTGGTGACATCGTATCACATATTTAACAGAAACTGCAAAAGGAAAATAAAATAGGCATAAACTCTGTATGCACCTTAGTGATTGGGTGACCAAACGAATCATTGTAATTGTTGAATGTTGCAAGCAGCTGAGCTTTGCTCCGAGTGGTGAGGATCCTGATGATCTCATCGTCACCGTAAGCCTTATGCTCGATCTGATCATGCAATATTTTGGCCTCTGAATGTGCCAACCGTTTGTTGACCTCTGGGCCTTCATAGCGGTATGCGCTTAAAAGTGGCACCAAAAGCTGAAACGAAGAAAGAAAGATCAGGCGTCCGTTAGCTAACATGTGCACTACCTATCCATTGTTTGAGGTATAGAGTTAGTGTGAATGGAATGGAGGGACAGAAAAATCTGTAGCGAAACAATTGTGGCTTCTTGTGGAGTAGAATATACAAACAATGTTCATGCCTATCAAGCTTGTTTTAATACTAATATACATCAAAATCAGACAATGACCTGGTACGGAGTAACCAAAGACAACATCGTGTTCCGATCTGATTGCAATTTAGCATGAACGGATCGAGAATTCATTTTGAAAATTAAAATTCACAAGTCAACAGCATGCAGCATCAAATAAACAATTACTACTACATGATTTCAAATAACAGAGTAATTTGGAAAGGATCCACAATAACTTCTGCTGCAATATTATTCATAAAATATTAAGATCGATACACTTTATTGACATCTTTATTATTAGATTGCATAGCAACGTTGTAAATGACAATTAATTAATATAAAAAAAGGTTGTAAATGACAGCACGATTTGGACCAGATTTGACATAAACAGAGTACCAAAACAATATCCTCCGTTAACAGATATGGATTCATCGATCAACTGCAAATCAGAACCAACCAAGATCCCATTCTCACATAGTCACATGACAGGAGCTTAAATGAGAAACTCCAATAGATGGAGGTATATAATTCGCAGTCAATTTTGCCGTGACGAAGTTAGAATGTAGCATATAACGGCAAAAACTGAAAACAATTGTGATAACGCATACACCGGTACAGTCAAACACTGATCGCGGAAAGAGACGAAAGCAGTACCTTGCGGAAGTCGCCGGTGACGTGGGCGGCGACATCCTCCTCGAGGGAGCGCTTGAAGCGCTCGTGGTAGGCCTGCCTGACGGCGAAGAGCTGGCCCGACCCGCGCGCGCACGCGATCTCGACGAGCACGGGGCTCCCGGGCTGCCACTTCCTGGCGCCCTCGTTGGCGAGCACCGCGTCCCGCTCCGCGGGGTCCAGCGTCCACAGGATCACGGCCCTCTGATCCGTCCCATCACGGCGGCAGAAAGCGAACGCACGGTCAGAGATCTGGAAAACGGTCCGGGTGTTTGTCGCGTGATAACGGTCCAGAGCGGGCAGCGGTTTTTACCTCGAAGTCGCCGGAGATCTCGTCGGTGATGCTCCGCAGGAGCTCCTCGCCGTAGGTGTCGGCGTAGGCCTTGCGGATGGCGCGGCGCTGCGCGGCGTCGCGGTGGCCGAGGATGGAGATGATGAGCGCCTCGTTCGTGCCCCACCCTGCAGCACGCGCGGAAAACAGAGCACAGACAATCAGACGACCGCGCCGCGTCATCACCCCACGGAGAAACGCGGAGACGGGAGGGAATCGATCGACATGGGGGAGAAGCAAGCCAGGCCAGTGCACGTACCTTGGAAGGCCTTGCGGAGCTGCTCGCAGTCGTCGGCGATGGCCGGGACGGAGGCGGGGACGGTGAGCGTCGCCATCGGGATCGTGCGCGCTGCGATGCGGGATCTCGAGGTGTTTCTGCAGGGGGGAGGGGGGCTATTAAAATGGAAGCGATCGGCCGGAGGAGGGGTTTAAGGAAAGCGGTGGGTGGGTGCCATGTAATTAGTGGGGGAGCAGCGGCGGTCTGATCTGGATTATCTGTATTACTGTACTGTTGTATTGTATGGACGCGTCATACACGTTTGGCCGGCCTATGTGTTTTGGAAACATCTCAAGTCTTAAGGGCTAAGTCTGCAGAGGTGTATTATACATCGGTAGTGGACAGCTAGTAACATATTCATCTTGATCTAAGAAAATGGTCTAAAATGAGCTAACAGCTCATCTCGATATTAAAGACGATCTAAAATGAGCTAATAGTTCATACATTTTTTTTGCGATTGGCTAATAGTTTATACTGAGTGAGAAGCCGGGTGTAATTGCCTAGGTCAGAGGGATGGAATGTGTTTTCTGTACGAATAAAGTCTGAAAAAAACCTTAAAATGGTTGACGCTATTGAGATTGAACCCTGAACTTATGATTCCGGAAAATCAACACGCAAAGTTTCACTAAATACTACGGTGGTTGTTTCACTATGGTCACTGGGCCTCTGTACAGCTGTGTATTCGCGGACGTGGCACTGAGTGGACCCCATCTGTCATCCCCTAACCATCCATAGGGACTATTTTGGAGTAACAAAAAATAACAGGGCTAAATTAGAAAATGGCAGAGAGATAGGGGCCAACCCCACTGCCGTCTCCAATCACCCGTCTAATTCCACCTCGCCGCCGTCGGCAGCCCAGCGCGGGGAGAATGCTCGCCGCTACTTCCACCCCATCACCGCGTGCTGCCCTTGCTCCTCTCCGGCGAGCCTCCCCACCGGTGTCGTCGGTTCCAAGCACAGCACGGCTCGGGCAGCGACAAACTGAGCGGCCATGAATCAGGCGAGCCTCCACAGTGGAGAGTGGCCGGCAGCAACGAATCGTGCAGTGGGAGCGGCGGGATGGTCGGGATGTGAACCACGGCATGGTTGTGAGGAACGCCACCGACGCTGGCTGCTCGCTCTCCGACGACTCCAGCAGCAGAGGTTGTGGGCGGCGGCACCGAAGCAGGGTGCAGGGACGCGGCGAGCTAGGCCCGAGCGGGGGCAGGGCAACGGCAAGATAGGATGGAGTGTGGAGGGGAGCCGCGGCGGCACATGACGCAACAACGACCGGGGCTGGCCGGAGCTCGGCGGCCATACGCGGCTCAAGCATCTCCTCTGTTCGTGGAGTGAGTGGGTTAATCCCACTCTGTTAGCAGTTAAACAGAGGCTGGCCTGTGGGCCCTCTTTGATGATTGATTTTCTGAATATGGTGTTTGCAAAGAGGCTGCCAAGTGGGCCTAGGAGCTTATGAAAGTACTTGTAGTCAAGGGGCTTTTTTGCGCAAAAATTATTGTTGTAGAACTGGTCAGAGCATGCCATGTCAGCGAATACACAGCTGTACAAAGGCCCACTGATCATTGTGAAACAACCACCGTATTTAATGACCGAAAGTCGCGTATTCCTAAGGTCGATGACTATATTGAAAAAGGGTGTCAAGTTTAGGTACCTACGATGGATTTTACTCTTTCCTGTACGAGTAAAGTCTGAAAAAACCTTAAAATGGTTGACGCTATTGAGATTGAACCCTGAACTTATGATTCCGGAAATCAACACGCAAAGTTTGCGAGGGTAGAACGCCGAACTGTTGTATGGCTCGGTTGATATTGTGCTTTGGGATGATACCCTCGAGGCCTCGAGAACGGCGGTATGGTGAGGATGCTTGATGTGTCGGCACAAATTCACTAAAATTGTTGAGTCAACATATTAGTCAACTATCCTAATTTTGACAGCGGCCACATCAACGACATTGGAAAAGGAGTGTCACGCAGGAATCGTGAGTTTAGAGCAAGACTAACCGTGTCCTTATTTCTCCGGTCCTTAAAACGCGAGTAAGGGCGCATGTACTGCGTTTTTACACGTTGAAATCCGCCAGCAGAGATCGGCACCCTTATTTACAGTCTGTAAAACCGAATATTCTATTTTACAGGTGTGATAAGGGCGCTAATCGACGGCACATGTTTCCTGGCCCGTAAAAACAGGAATTCTAGCACAAATGCAAGTTGCAAACATTTCATGCATAGTTTCAACATCAAATCAACAACATAGTTCGCATAAAATCCATACGCAGAACATTTCACGGCAAATCCAAATGCATAGTTCATAGACATGAGCCGGTAAAACATATCCTCAATGCGCTGCCAATACCGCTTCCCGGTTTGATCAGTGTCCGACGCTGCATCCATTCCAACTTGTGCCCAAGCATGGCACAAAGTTGTATCCTCAATCTCTGTGTAGTTCATGTCTCTCTTCTTCGTCTTCTTCACCGCGCCCGTCTCGACCTCAATCACATCTACCATCTCCTCGTCGTCCGTCTCCTTGTCGTCAGTCGGCTCATCGGCATCAACGTGACCCAAATTCTGCTCTTGTTCACTGCCAAAAGGAGCGAGAGGTGGATCGGAGGTGTCGATAGTGGTGCCGTTCAACATCTCCAAGAACGAACCATGCGTAGGGGTGCTAAAATCGAAGAAATTGGCATAAATTATGCGAGGTGAGACGGAGGGACTCGGGGGAAAATTGGCATACCTTTCGGGCAACGGGTCGAACGGTTGTGGGGCGGGGGAGACAGCGGGAGGCGGATATGGAGTGACAGTAGGGGAAACAGCGGGAGGCGGAGATGGAGTGGCCGGCGGGAGGCTGCGGCGGCGGGCCGGCCGCTTTTGGCTCACCCGCTTCCTCTTAGGCTTCGACGCTGGCGCAAGGCCGGGAGCCGGCGCAGGGTCGGGAGCCGGCGCAGATGCTATCTAGATGAGGTGCGTACCCGCCCTCTTCTTCTTCTTCACGCTAGTGGCCACGACCATCTTGGCGACATCCGTGGAGGTCGAAAGACCTCCGGCAGTGATGACCCACAAGTATAGTGGGTGTATCGCAGTATTTTCGATAATTAAGAGTGTCGAACCCAACGAGGAGCAGAAGGTGCTGGCTAGTGGTATGGATCAGGAATTCTCTACAAATACTTAGCAAACGGATTTTTAGGGGTTTTTGATAAAGCAAGTAAACGAAGTATGAGTAAATAAAAGACAGTAGAAATAAATGCAGCAAGTGGCCCAATCCTTTATTCAGCAAAGGACAAGCCGATTGTATTACTTAAGAAGACCAAACGTTCTCGAGGACACACGGGAGAACTGTCAAGTGCTTTCGCTTCATATAGTTGATTAATCTTCTTTAGCTTGCTAAGTGTTGTGTGGGTGAACCTGTGCTAATGTACCGACCTTTCTAGGACTAATACATACTTGTGATTATACCCCTTGCAAACATCCGTAAGTACAAGAAAGTAATTAAGGTAGAAATCTAACCATAGCTTTAAACTCTAAGACCCTTATGTCCCTTGTGCAATGGTCTCCTAACGGGGGTTCAGGTCTCTATCACTCCGGCAACCCCTACGATTAGTAGCCAAATACACAATGCATTTCCCTAGGCCCATATAGGTGAAGTGTCATGTAGTCGACGTTCACATGACACCAGTAGAAGAAGTACACCACAACTTAAATATCAAACTATTGAATCTTTCTCAACACAACTCCACTACTAACAACATGACTTCTCCCATGTCCTCAAGAACAAAACGAACTACTCACAAGACATCATATGGATCATAATCAGAGATGGAATAGTGATGTATAACAATCTGAACATAAACAATAATTCAATGGTTCACTCAATAGCATCAACTACAAAGAGTAATCAACACCAGGAAAGTTTCCCCTATGAACTATGCAAGATTCAACTCAATTGTTACAGCAATATGGAGATAGTGATGATGGTGCTGATGATGATGGTGGTGGTGATGATGATGATCCCGATGAAGTCTAGCTTGATGGTGGTGTTGATGGCGACGATCTCCCCTCTCCGGGAAGGAATTCCCCCGGCAGAAATCTATCTGTCGGAGAGATCTTTCTCTCTCGGTGTTTTTCGCCCCATAAAGGCGGCGGAATCTTTCTGTGGTCGCTCCCCGAGTCTTAGGGTTTCGGGAGGATAATATACGCCAGAGGGGAGATCCAGAGGTGGGCCAGGGCAGCCACACCACCTGGTGGCGCAGCCTAGGGTGGCCCGCGCCAGGGGGTGGTGTGGGCCCCTTGTGGCACATCTCCACTCACTCTTCTGGCAGCCTTCGTCTTCTAGAAAAATAGGATTTTCCATATATTTTCCCGGATTTTCTGATGTTCACGAATTTTGCCTCCAAACAACACCTTTTCCATCAGAATCCTGACTACAACGGTCCATGCTCCAGAAGTCATCAACCATGCAAAAACAGATGAAATAACATAAGTATCACCTCTCAATACGAAATATATCAATGAATAACAGTGAATTATGACATAGAATAGTGATGCAAAATGGACGTATCAACTCCCCCCAAGCTTAGACTTCGCTTGTCCCCAAGCGAAACTGAGCTCAATAAACATGACCTCAGGTTTATAGAGTGAAGAGTCGATAAAAGAATACGGACAAGAAGCATCACATTTATCAATACATAGATCATAGTAGAAGACAACTCACTATTATACAACTCAACTTGCAATGAGTAAAGGAAACACAATAAAGATACATAAAGTAAATCATAATTGGTAATGGCAAACTTAGCTCTTGGTCGAAGAATAGTTGATAATTTGCCGGAGTTCACAAATAACTGATTTTCAATGATAGCTTTCAAAGTATTAATCACCAAGATAAGAGCAATGTGCAAAACAAGGAACATAAGAAACATGATTGAATAAATCATCATATGAATGAATGAAAAACAACTCAAAATACTTGCTGAGATAGAAGGGAATAGGTTTACTGACTCAACTACAAAGTAACAGAAAGGCCCTTCGCAGAGGGAAGCAGGGATTTCAAGTTTCATAAAGAGCTCCCAAAAATTATGATACTTATTAGCTTTCAGCTCTCATTGCCCCTATCATAGGCATCTTTAGGTGATTAAGGTTAAAGTGACACAAATAAGAGGATATGCTTCACAAGTTATAAGTTGAAATCTCAAGCCCCTTACTTACGAGTACCGAACCTCATGCTACTCAACTTCAGTCACGAGTAAGCTCTTGTCATTGTAAATACATGTGTATCATCGAGAAACGCCAACGGGGTACCCCTTGCACATGATACAGGAGCTGTCCCATAATCAAAATGACAAGGCAAACAGACAATGAGCATCTCAGCGATCTTTTTATTTGCTATTTGCATAGGTTTTTATTGAGGATGTGACACATTGCAAATGTATCTATAAATTTTGATGTTACATGCTTGATTTTATCCACTTTCTTGTGTTCTGTCCACACTTTGGAGTACTTTTCATATGATTTCTTGGACTAACCTATTAACAAGAGCCACAGTGCCAGCTGCGTGTTTTTTGCTGTTTTTGGTTCCAGGAAAGTCAGAAAATGAATATTCTCGGAATTGGACGGGACAAAAGACAAAGTGCCTATTTTTCCGGAAGTCATCAGATGCCAGAATACGAGACGAAGAAGGGCTGGGGGCCGGCCACACCACCTGGTCGCGTGGCCAGGCCTGGCTCGCGCCAGGGGTGGTCTGGCCGACCCCAGCACCCCCTCGGTCTCTCCTTCCGCCTATAAGATGCCCTCGGGACGAAAACCCTAAGTACCCAATCAAAAATCCACGAAAGAGTTTGTAGCCACCGTCATCTCCATCCCTAGATCGGGAGGGATCTGAAGCTCTTCCCGGCACCCTGCCGGAGAGGGGATTTCACCCTGGAGGCCTTCTTCATCACCATGCAAGCCTTCGGTGTGATGCGTGAGTAGTTCATCTCTAGACTACGGATCCATGTAGTAGCTAGATGGCTGGTTCTCCTCCTTTGTGCTTTCATGTTTAGATCTTGTGAGCTCCGTTCATAATCAAGATCATCTATTTGTAATCCATACATGTTGTGTTTGCGGGGATCCGATGGATATTGAGATGCTATTTCAGATTGATTATTGATTCTATCATGTCTTTGTTATTTGTGATCTTGCATGCTTTCCGTTGTTAGTAGCTATCTTGGCCAAGTAGATGCTAGCAACTCCAACAGTTAGTATTTATGCTCGATAGTGGGTTCATGCCTCTGGTAATCTGGGGAAGTGACAGAAATCTCTAAGGTACCAGATGTGCTGTTGCTACTAGGGAGAAAACAACAATCTTTTGTTCATAGAACAATCGTATTGTTTACTTTACACACAGTTCATAAAGCAATAATCTATTGCTTGCAACTTAATACTGGAGGGGGTTCGAATGATAACCTGAAGGTGGATTATTAGTCATAGATGCAGTTGGATGGCGGTCTATGTATAATGTTGTAATGCCCAATCAAGTTCCAAAGGAGTCAAAATGATTAGTATATGCATGTATTGCTTTCTCGATATTTGTCAATTGCCCCGCTGTAATTTGTTCACCCAGCATGTTATCTATCTTAAGGAGAGCCACCTCTAGTGAACTATGGATCCCGGTCCTTTCTTGTACATACAATCTACAAACTGTTTACTGCTTTGTGTTTACTTTCTGCAAACTATTACTTCCTTCCATTCAATACGTTTAATCCTTTGTTTTCAGCAAAACCGGTGAGATTGACAACCTCATCGCGAGTTGGGGACAAAGTTTTGTGGTTGTGTTGTGCAGGTCTCCGCGTTGCTACTAGCACCGGTAGTGCGCCCTGCCAAGGCTTAGCTAGCAACACCTTTGGGGTGTTTCCTTGCTCCTACTAGTTCGATTAAACCTTGGTTTCATAACTGAGAGAAACTTGTCGTTGTGCTCATCATACCTTCCTCTTGGGGTTCCCAACGAGCTCTACATTAATACCGAGCCATCAAGCACTTTTCTGGCGCCGTTGCTGGGGAGTCAAGGACATCTTCACAAGGGGAGTCCCTCATAACCAATCTCTTTACTTTGTTATTTTTGTTTTGCTTAGTTTCTTTTTGCTTTGTTGCCTGTTTCTTTATCAAAAACACACAAAAAATAGTTTTACTAGTTTGCTTTCTTTATCAAAACACAAAAAAATTAAGTCTCCTTTAGTTGTTGCCTCTTCCTTAGCTCACCATGTTGATCCCTAAATTCACCATGAAAGACCTTTCAATAGGGAGTGGTTCTATAATTGGAAAAGATAATATTGAAGAATTCTTTAATCATGTTAGTAAAGATGAGGATACTGAGGCTAGATCCCTTGCAGAGCTTGCTCCAAACTATGAGATCGCTGCAGCTTCTTTAATTCACATGTTAGAAGCTAGGTTTGTTAACCTCAACCCCTTAATGCAAGTAATGTTTCTTAAGCTTAAAGAAATTGAGGACCCTGAAAAGAGATATTTTATTCTAGAAACTTTGTTTAAGGAGTTCTATGGTGTTGCCAAGGAAGCTAGAAAAGTCTTTGAACGTTTCAATATGCTAGGCTCATGTGTAGATGTTGTTGGTACACGAGAAAAGATGGACAAAACCAAACCTAATGGGTAGGAACCTAAGATACCAATACCCTTCAAACTAGTAGCAATACATGAAGCCATAGAAAAGAATCTTGATTGGATTGTTCCTGAAAACCCTTTTGATGAAAATAGTGAACCTAAGAGCATTGATAGAGAATCCTCTAGAACTTATTTGGATGATATACCTTGCCTTGTTGAAGATATTTCTGGTATTAATCTTAATGCTTCTTCATTTGAGAACACTTGATTCTTTTTCTTGCTTCTTATGCCTAACTTAAAGACGTTAAAGAAAAATACTTATTGGGAGATAACCCAAAAGTCTTAGATGAGTCTTGGAAGTTATTACTTCAGTAATAACCGCTCTTTATCCTTTTTATTTGCGTTTTGTGCCAAGAGTAACCTCTAATGACAGAGAAGTAATGATTGGGAAAGTTGTTGTTCCGAAACAGATTTCTATGCTTCACCGTAAAAATTCATGTAAAATCTCTGAACGTCTTTTTGAGGCATGAATTTTTGTGCTTCTGCCCCAGGTTGTTATCTAACTTTCTTTAGTTCAACACTTTTTTATTTGAGCAACCGAAGGTTTTCAAAAAAAATCGTATTTACCTGCTGGTCTGTTTTGACAGATTTCTGCCATTTTCTGCATTTGCTTCTTGTTGGTTCCTTTTTGAGGTCTTTTGGGGAATTGAGATTTTTGAGGAAAGTGCTACAGTATCTAGTGTTTTAATGAAAGTTTATTGGTGTTATAACTGAACCTTAAGACTTATTATCTTGAGTGCACTAATGTTGCTAATAAAGATTGTGTGAAGTTTTATATGAAGGAAAAATTTCAGGTGTATGGAAGGAATGAGTAATGAGATGAAGGATGGACTAAAGCTCAAGCTTGGGGATGCCACATGTGTCACCCCAAGAAATATACAAGAAGTACAAGCGTCAAAGCTTGGTGATGCCCAAGGAATCCCCTTCTTCATCAATAAAAATCCCAGGTTTCTTACAAACGCTTCATTTTTATTGTTTCATGCACAGTTGTGTTGTTCTTGGAGCGTCTTCTTCTTTGTTTTTGTTTTGGTTTTTCGTTTGCTTTTGTTTGCTTAGTTTTCTGAATAAACTGGTTGGACCCCCTCTTTCATACATTGGTTTTCAAATAGTTTGGTTTGGTTTGGAAAAGAGTAGGAAAGCGCATGCTTAAGTGGTAAAGAGAGCTTGTTTTTGACTGTGGCCTATGCTTTGTCATGCCATGCTTGATATTGTTTTGGATTTATGCTTAGTATTATTTGTTGTAGCATGACTTGTTATAAACAATTGATATTGCTTAATGTGCCTTGGATGAATCATGCGTTATTTTAGCATATTAAAGCATAGTATAGTGGTATTCTCCTTTGATGCTTTATTTGGGTTGACTTGGCGCATGCTCACACCATGTTATGACTATCTCAAGTCACCATAGCCTTTATGATTCTTTAGTTTTCAACTTGTAGTATCACTTTATGCTTTGATCAATGATGTTTTATCGCTCTACATGATTATGGCCATTATTGCTCTCTTAGTTTGTCACTCCCAGTCTCTTGATAGCCTCCACAACCAAGTATGAGTTCCACTCATGCATCCAACTCCCTAAACCAAGTTATTCCAAAGAGTCCACCATACCTACCTACTAGCTTATGCTATTCCAAGTATATTCATGCTTTTGTTTACCTTCCGAATTAAACTTGTTATGAGAAAACTAGTGATTAAACCTCTCACGAACTTGATGGCACACTTTACTTTTCTTGCCCTTAATAAACTTGAACCATTGTGTCGTCTATGTTGTATATGCTTGCACTTATTTGTTGGGAATTAGTAGAACCATGTTGTCATGGGGAACGCTTTCAACATTGCACTTGGTACTTGTACCTAGTTGATATCATGCTCTTTTGTATATGGATGTCGTCGCTATGAAATGAAAGGGGAGATTGTAAGCCCATGGAGTTATATATATGTGTTAGAGAAACACCTGGGCCGCTAGTCTAATCCATGCTGACATGGTGGAAACCTGCAGCATAACCATAATGAGCTGTCTATGAAGCATTCTTCTTATAAAAAAAAGAGTCCTATATTGAGAGAAAAAAAAAGAGAAAAAGAAAAAAAAAGATTATGAAAAGAGGAAAGAGAGAAAAAAGCACCATATTCCCATGGTAAATAAGAAGATTGCTGAGATGCTCGTTGTCTGCTTGCCTTGTCATTTTGATATGGGGATTCTTCCGTATCATTAGGCAAGGGGTACCCAGTTGGCGGTTCTCTATGATACACATGTACTTACAATGACAAGAACTTACCGATGACTAAAATTGAGTAGCATGAGGAGCGGCCCTCGTATACAAGGGACATGAGGTTTCTAACTTATACTTCGTCAAGCATGTACACCATAGTTTGTTCACTTTAACCTTAATCACTTCAAGATGCTTATGATAGGGGCAATGAGAGCTGAAAGCTATAAGTACCATAATTTTTGGAAGCTCTTTATGAGACTTGAATCCCTGCTTCCTTCTATGAAGGCCTTTCTTCCACCATTATATTGAGTCTCCACCTTCTACCTTTATGCACCTACTTTGAGAGCATAGTGGCCATTCTTAGTTCTATGTGCATTGTCCCAAGACTAGTTGATTAATGCATATCTTGATATTGCTTGTTTTAAACTATTTGTATCTAGTCACTCTTATGAACTTTGAAGGTGTCCTATGCAATTATATTTGCTACTATATGAGGGACAAGCTGAATACTATTATGCCATGTTTTCTTTATGTGAAACAAACAAACGTCTTGCAAAGCATTGTTATTCATGAATCTTTTGTTTGTGCCTTTTCATGTTGCATCATAGTTTCTTTCTCTTATTGCTAGAACTTTGTCTTTCATGTTATGATTAAAGTACTATGATCCCAGCTTTGAATGTTTTGCAAATACTTTGATCAAGTCTTTGATGGTGCATGTCACCTAAAAAATTATTCTTTCTTTTTATCACTTACCTACTCGAGGACGAGCAAGAGTTAAGCTTGGGGATGTTGATGAAGGGTTTCGCAGCATAGTAAATCAAAATTTTCTACGGAAGCAAACAGAGGGAAAGCCAAGATCTAATCTAGGAGATGCAAACAACGAGAGAGATTGGATTAGATCTTCATACCCTTGAAGATTCGCACAGCGGAACGTTCGTCGGAACGTGGGTGATGTAGTCGTACTCGCTTCTCCTCCTCGCGATCCGATCCGATCTAGCACCACAAGTGGCGGTGCCTCCGTGAGATGCACACGTGCAGCACCTCGACGTCTCCTCCTTCCTCGGACCAACAAGTATGGTGGAGAGATGGATTGGATCTACAACACGACGGCGTGGTGTATTTGGTGGAGAATTTCTGCAGCAGGGCTTCGCCTGCAAATAGTCGGGAGGGAGAGAGGAAGGCAGCAGGGCTACTAGGGCTTGGAGGGAGATGTGTGTTGTGGGGAGGGGGCGCACCAGCCCTCTATATATAGAGGGGGAGGGGGCGTCCAGCCCTAGCCCCTCCTCCAAGCCTATCTCTAGTTTAAACGATTTAAACTCTCCCCTTATCTAGAAATTCTATCCCGAGATTTAAACGAGTTAAATCTCTCTAGAATCGGCTGGGCCCTATGGGGCCTTGTGCCCCTGGCCCAATGCGGCCAGGACACTCCCTCATAGGCCCATGCCCCCTCCCGGAAGGTGGGACCACGTTGGCCCCCTTCCGGAAGGTTCTAGAAGCTTCCGGTACAATACCGATTAATCCGGTACAATTCCGAACTCCAAAAACTGCACTGCCTTATATGAATCTTATTCTCCGGACCATTCCGGAACCTCTCGTGATGTCCCGGATCCTATCCGAGACTCCGAACAAAAATTCATAAACCAAGTATCCAATCTATCCTAGCGTCGAGACACGTTAAGTGTGTGACCCTGCGGGTTTGAGAATATGCAGACATGATCTTCTATCAATAATCAACAGCGGGGTCTGGGCACCCATATTGACTCCCACACATTCATCGATGATCATATCGGATGAACCACGATGCCAGGATTCAATCAATCCCATATATATATTCCCTTCGTCTCGCGATATTTTACTTGCCCGAGATTCGATCATCGGTACCGTCATACCTAGTTCAATCTCGTTCACAGCAAGTACTTTACTCGTTCCGTAATCCGATATCACTTTGTGATTAACTCCTTAACCACATGCTTGCAAGCGGTGTTGATATCGATTACCGAGTGGGCCTGAAGTATATCTCTCCGACTTGGGAGGGACAAATCCCATCTCGATACATACAACCCAACAGATACTTTCCGATTACCTGAGAGACACCTTTATGATCACCCTCTCATAGGATGACGTTTGATGACCTCAAAGCTTTCTTCCGATACCAGGGAGTTGTATTATCTCATGGTCTAAGGAATACAATATTTGACATAAGAAAAACTTCGCAAAGACGAACACGATGACACGATCTAATTGCTTCGCTTAGTTTGGGTCTATCCACCATATCATTCTCCAATGATATGATCTCATTATCAATTGACAACTCATGTCTATGGTTAGGAAACCTTAACCATCATTGATCAATGAGCTAGTCCATAGAGGCGTACTAGAGACACGGTGTTGTTCACAAACCACACAAGTATTAAAGTTTCCGCTTAATACAATTCTAGCATGGAATATAAACTTTATCATGAACAAGAATTATAATAATAACATCTTTATTATTGCCTCTAGGGCATAATTCCAACAGTCTCCCACTTGCACTAGAGTCAATAATCTAGTTTACATCTGGCAACAATCTCACACCCATGGCACTGAGGTGCTGATCATGTTTTACACGTGGAAGAGGTTTAGTCAATGGATCTGCGACATTCAGATCTGTATGTACTTTGCTGATCTTCAGATCTCCATCTGCTATGTAATCTCGGATTATATGAAACTTGCGGTTGATATGCTTGGTCTTTGGATGATATCTTGGTTCCTTAGCGAGTGCTATGGCGCCAGTGTTGTCACACAATATCTCCAGTGGGTCCAATGCACTTGGAACCACGCCAAGCTCAGTGATGAAGTTCCTGATCCAAACTCCTTCACTTGACGCTTCTGCAGCAGCCATGTATTCCGCTTCTACTGTAGATCCCACGATCACGCTTTGCTTGCAGCTTCTCCAGCTCACAGCTCCTCCATTCAAAATATACACGTATCCTATCTGAGATTTACAATCATCCTTGTCGGTGTCGAAACTAGCATCGACGTAACCTTTTACGACGAGCTGTTCATCACCCCCATAGACTAAGAACATTTCTTTAGTCCTATTTAGGTACCTTAGGATGTTCTTCACGGCTGTCCAGTGTTCCACTCCTGGATCACTTTGATATCTGCTCGTCAAACTAAGAGCATTGGACACATCCGGTCTAGTACACAGCATGGCATACATGATGGAACCTATGGCCGAGGCATAAGGCACTTTGCTCATAGCTTCCCTATCATTTACCGTAGCTGGACACTGAGCCTTGCTCAATATCTTACCTGACAACATAAGCACTGGACCTTTCAATGCCTTATCCATTCTAAAACTTTTCAGAACTTTGTCTAGGTATGTACTTTGGCTTAAAGCTATCAGGCGTCTTTGTCTATCTCTATAGATTTTGATGCCCAATATATAAGCAGCTTCACCTAGGTCTTTCATTGAAAAACACTTGTTCAAATAACTCTTCACATCGTTAAGCATGTTGATGTCATTTCCAATAATCAATATGTCATCCACATATAGTACCAGAAATGTCACCGAGCTCCCACTCACTTTCTTGTAGATGCAAGCCTCGTAGCAATTTGGAACAAATCCAAAGCTCTTGATCACTTGATCAAAACGAAGGTTCCAACTCCGAGATGCTTGCTTCAGTCCATAAATGGAACGCTGAAGTTTGCATACTTTATCAGCATCCTTAGGATCGACAAAACCTTCGGGTTGCGTCATATACAACTCTTCATCAATGTTGCCATTGAGGAAAGCAGTCCTGACATCCATTTGCCATATTTCATAATCATGAAACGCAGCAATTGCTAATAAAATCCGGATGGACTTAAACATCGCTACGGGAGAGAAAGTCTCATCGTAGTCAACACCTTGAACTTGTCGAAAACCTTTCGCAACAAGCCGTGCTTTATAGACGGTAACATTACCATCTGCGTCCGTTTTCTTCTTGAAGATCCATTTGCACTCAACGGCCTTTCGGTCGCTAGGAGGGTCCACCAAAGTCCATACTTGGTTTTCGCTCATGGATCCCAATTCGGATTTCATGGCTTCTAGCCATTTCTCAGAGTCTGGGCTCATCATCGCTTCCTCATAGTTCGTAGGTTCACTGTCTTCTACTAACAAGACAGTCAAGACAGGGTTGCCGTACCACTCAGGAGGGGCACGCGACCTTGTCGACCTGCGACGTTCAGTAGCAGCATCGTCCGAAGCTTCATGATCCTTGTCATTAGCTTCCTCTATTGTTGGTGCAGGCGGCACTGGAACAATTTCAGGTGCTGCGCTAATTCAAGAGAAGGTTCAATAACCTCGTCTAGCTCTACTTTCCTCCCACTCACTTCTTTCGAGAGAAACTCCTTCTCAAGAAAGGAACCGTTCTTTGCGACAAACACTTTGCCTTCGGTTCTGTGATAGAAGGTATACCCAATAGTTTCCTTAGGGTATCCTATGGAGACGCATTTCTCCGCTTTGGGTTCGAGCTTGTCCGGCATCAACTTCCTAACGTAAGCTTCGCATCCCCAAACTTTAAGAAACGACAACTTAGGTTTAGCACCAAACCATAGTTCATACGGTGTCGTCTCAACGGATTTAGATGGAGCCCTATTTAAAGTGAATGCAGCGGTTTCTAATGCATAACCCCAAAATGATAACGGCAAATCAGTAAGAGACATCATCGATCGGACCATATCTAATAGGGTTCGATTCCGGCGTTCAGACACACCATTGCGCTGTGGTGTTCCGGGTGGCGTGAGTTGTGAAACGATTCCACTTCCTTTGAGATGCGTGAGAAAATCATAACTCAAATATTCGCCCCCACGATCGGATCGTAGAAACTTAATCTTTCTGTTACGATGGTTCTCCACTTCATTCTGAAATTCTTTGAACTTTTCAAACGTTTCAGATTTATGTTTCATTAAATAGATATACCCATATCTACTTAAGTCATCGGTAAAAGTGAGAAAATAGCGATATCCACCGCGCGTCGAAACACTCATCGGTCCGCATACATCGGTATGTATGATTTCCAACAATTCCGTTGCTCGCTCCATCATACCGGAGAACGGGGTTTTGATCATCTTGCCCATGAGGCATGGTTCGCATGTGTCAAATGATTCAAAATCAAGAGACTCCAAAAGTCCATCAGAATGGAGTTTCTTCATGCGCTTTACACCAATATGACCTAGACGACAGTGCCACAAATAAGTAGTATTATCACTATCTACTTTGCATCTCTTGGCCTCAATGTTATGGATGTGTGTTTCATCCCTTTCGAGATTTAGAAGAAATAAACCACTCACAAGAGGTGCATGACCATAAAAGATGTTACTCATATAAATAGAACAATCATTATTCTCCGATTTAAATGAATAACCATCTTGCAATAAACACGATCCAGAAATAATGTTCATGCTCAACGCAGGCACATAATAACATTTATTAAGGTTTAAAACTAATCCCGAAGGTAAAACTAAGGAGAGCGTGCCGACGGCCATCACATCAACTCTTGATCCGTTGCCAACGCGCATCGTCACCTCATCCCTCGCAAGCCGCCATTTATTTCGCAGCTCCTATTTCGAGTTTCAAATATTAGTAACTGAACCGGTATCAAATACCTAGGCACTACAACGAGGGCTAGTAAGGAAAACATCAATAACATGTATATCAAATATACCTTAGATGGTGCCAGCCTTCTTGTCCGCTAAGTACTTCGGACAGTTGCGCTTCCAGTGACCCTTGTCCTTGCAATAGAAGCACTCAGTTTCCGGCTTGGGACCAGACCTGAGCTTCTTCTCAGCAGGGGCATTTCGCTTGCCGCCGCCCTTCTTGAAGGGCTTCTTTGCACCTTTACCTTTCTTAAAGGAGGGCTTGTTGACCATCAACACATGATTATCCTTCTTGATGTCCACCTCCGCAGCCTTCAGCTTTGCGAAGAGCTCGGTGATCGTATCAGTGGAACCAATCTGATTGTGAGTCACTACAAAACTTTTGTAGCTGGGAGGGAGTGATTGCAGAACCCTGTCAATCTTGAGCTCCTCTGGAATCTTGCAGTCCAGTTGCTCAAGGCGTTGAGTGTAGCCCGACATCTTAATGGCGTGCTCACTAACGGAACTCCCTTCCTCCATCTTGCAGTTAAAGAACTTCTCGGAGATCTCATATCTCTCAGAACGGGCCTGAGTCTGAAACATGGTTTTCAGCTCTTCGAGAATCTCAAAGGGCCCGGGATAGTTTTCAAAACGATTTTGAAGTTCTGGTTCCATAGCAAACAACATGGTGCTCTTAATCACACCATAATCATCTTTGCGCGACTGATAGACAGCTTTCTCATCAGCCGGCGCAGTTGCAGCAGGGGGGGTCACCTAACGCCTTCCCAAGGACATAGTCCTTTTGTCCGCCAGACAGAATGATTCTTAGATTGCGGAACCAGTTGGTGAAGTTAGACCCATTGTTTCTAAGCTTTTCTTTCTCAGCAAAAATGTTGAAGTTGAAGTTGGACTTGGCCATGTGATCTACAGTATTTGCAAGTACAAATTAGACTATGTTCATGATAAATAGTTCAACTTTTAATCAAATTACTAGATGAACTCCCACTAAATTCAACATCCCTCAAGTTGTTTAGTGAACACGATCCAAATTCACCACACCTAATCCGATCTTCACGAGAAGAGATGTGGTTTCAATGGTGGACAACGAAGTGTCGATCATATCATTCATATGACTCATGCTTAACCTTTCGGTTCATGTGTTCCGAGGCCATGTCTGTACATGCTAGGCTCGTCAAGTTAGACCCAAGTATTTCCGCGTGTGCAAAACTGGCTTGCACCCGTTGTATGTGAGCGTAGAGTCTATAGCACCCGATCATCACGTGATGCTTGGACACGACGAACTTTCGCAACGGTGCATACTTGGGGAGAACACAGTTTTTATCTTGATCTTTAAGTGAGGAATCATCTTATAATGCTACCGTCGCGATCTAAGCATGATAAGATACATAAAAGGATAAACATCACATGCATATAACTTTATGTGACATGGTATAGCCAATCTTCGCGCAATGATCTCCATCTTGTGCGTTCCGGCATGATCTCCATCACTCCACCATGATTGCCTCCACCACGAATAGCAACTACAACTATTGCTAACTACTTAGCGATAAAGTAAAGCTATTACATGGCGTATAAGAAGTTGACTCGCAGGTCATACACAATTATAAAGACAACCATATGGCTCCTGCCGGTTGTGTACTCATCGACATGCAAGTCGTGAAACATTACAAAACATGATCATCGCATACATTATACACATCACATCTTGGGCCATACCATATCACAGAAAACACTCCCTGCAAAAACAAGTTAGACGCCTCTACTTTGTTGTTGCATGTTTTACGTGGCTTATGGGAGTAGATGCTAAGAACAATTCTTACCTACGGAAAGCCACAACGGTGATATTATGGTTGCCAAACTCTAGCGTTAATCCCATGACAACTATAGTGAGAGAAACTGACATCCACCAGCCGCATGTGTGGAACAAGCCACACGTCAAGTGCGGAGCCGGTCTCGCAAGCGACGTCGCGTAAGGTTGGCCTGGACCGCTTCAATCTCACTATCCCGCGTCATAAGAAGAACACAAACAAGAGGCTTGCAACAGAAAACATCAACGCCCGCAACAACCATGTTGCGTTCTACTCGTGAAACACATCTACGCATAGATCTAGCTCTGATACCATTGAAGGGTTTCGCAGCATAGTAAATCAAAATTTTCTACGGAAGCGAACAGAGGGAAAGCCAAGATCTAATCTAGGAGATGCAAACAACGAGAGAGATTGGATTAGATCTTCATACCCTTGAAGATTCGCACAGCGGAACGTTCGTCGGAACGTGGGTGATGTAGTCGTACTCGCTTCTCCTCCTCGCGATCCGATCCGATCTAGCACCACAAGTGGCGGTGCCTCCGTGAGATGCACACGTGCAGCACCTCGACGTCTCCTCCTTCCTCGGACCAGCAAGTATGGTGGAGAGATGGATTGGATCTACAACACGACGGCGTGGTGTATTTGGTGGAGAATTTCTGTAGCAGGGCTTCGCCTGCAAACAGTCGGGAGGGAGAGAGAGGAAGGCAGCAGGGCTACTAGGGCTTGGAGGGAGATGTGTGTTGTGGGGAGGGGGCGCACCAGCCCTCTATATATAGAGGGGGAGGGGGCGGCCAGCCCTAGCCCCTCCTCCAAGCCTATCTCTAGTTTAAACGATTTAAACTCTCCCCTTATCTAGAAATTCTATCCCGAGATTTAAACGAGTTAAATCTCTCTAGAATCGGCTGGGCCCTATGGGGCCTTGTGCCCCTGGCCCAATGAGGCCAGGACACTCCCTCATAGGCCCATGCCCCCTCCCGGAAGGTGGGACCACGTTGGCCCCCTTCCGGAAGGTTCTAGAAGCTTCCGGTACAATACCGATTAATCCGGAACAATTCCGAACTCCAAAAACTGCACTGCCTTATATGAATCTTATTCTCCGGACCATTCCGGAACCTATCGTGATGTCCCAGATCCCATCCGAGACTCCGAACAAAAATTCATAAACCAAGTATCCAATCTATCCTAGCGTCGAGACACGTTAAGTGTGTGACCCTGCGGGTTCGAGAATATGCAGACATGATCTTCTATCAATAATCAACAGCGGGGTCTGGGCACCCATATTGACTCCCACACATTCATAGATGATCATATCGGATGAACCACGATGCCAGGATTCAATCAATCCCATATATATATTCCCTTCGTCTCGCGATATTTTACTTGCCCGAGATTCGATCATCGGTACCGTCATACCTAGTTCAATCTCGTTCACAGCAAGTACTTTACTTGTTCCGTAATCCGATATCACTTTGTGATTAACTCCTTAACCACATGCTTGCAAGCGGTGTTGATATCGATTACCGAGTGGGCCCGAAGTATATCTCTCCGACTTGGGAGGGACAAATCCCATCTCGATACATACAACCCAACAGATACTTTCCGATTACCTAAGAGACACCTTTATGATCACCCTCTCATAGGATGACGTTTGATGACCTCAAAGCTTTCTTCCGATACCAGGAAGTTGTATTATCTCATGGTCTAAGGAATACAATATTTGACATAAGAAAAACTTCGCAAAGACGAACACGATGACACGATCTAATTGCTTCGCTTAGTTTGGGTCTATCCACCATATCATTCTCCAATGATATGATCTCATTATCAATTGACAACTCATGTCTATGGTTAGGAAACCTTAACCATCATTGATCAATGAGCTAGTCCATAGAGGCGTACTAGGGACACGGTGTTGTTCACAAACCACACAAGTATTAAAGTTTCCGCTTAATACAATTCTAGCATGGAATATAAACTTTATCATGAACAAGAATTATAATAATAACATCTTTATTATTGCCTCTAGGGCATAATTCCAACAGTTGATACATTGCAAATGTATCTATAATTTTTGATGTTCCATGCTTGGTTTTATCAACTTTCTTGTGTTTTGTCCACACTTTGGAGTACTTTTCATATGATTTCTTGGACTAACCTATTAACAAGAGCCACAGTGCCAGCTGCCTGTTTTCTGCTGTTTTTGGTTCCAGGAAAGTCAGAAAATGAATATTCTCAGAATTGGACGGGACAAAAGCCAAAGTGCCTATTTTTCCGGAAGTCATCAGATGCCAGCATACGAGACGGAGAAGGGCTGGGGGCCGGCCACACCACCTGGCCACGCAGCCAGGCCTGACCCGCGCCAGGGGGTGGTCTGGCCGACCCCAACACCCCCTCAGCCTCTCCTTCCACCTATAAGATGCCCTCAGGACGAAAACCCTATGTACCCGATCAAAAATCCATGAAAGAGTCTGTAGCCGCCGTCATCTCCATCCCTAGATTGGGAGGGATCTGAAGCTCTTCCCGGCACCCTGCCGGAGAGGGGATTTCACCCTGGAGGCCTTCTTCATCACCATGCAAGCCTCCCGTGTGATGCGTGAGTATTTCATCTCTAGACTACGGATCCATGTAGTAGCTAGATGGCTAGTTCTTCTCCTTTGTGCTTTCATGTTTAGATCTTGTGAGCTCCGTTCATGATCAAGATCATCTATTTGTAATCCATACATGTTGTGTTTGCGAGGATCCAATGGATATTGAGATGTTATTTCAAATTGATTATTGATTCTATCATGTCTTTGTTATTTGTGATCTTGCATGCTTTCCATTGTAAGTAGCTATCTTGGCCAAGTAGATGCTAGCAACTCCAAGAGTTAGATTTTATGCTCGATAGTGGGTTCATGCCTCTGGTAATCTGGGTAAGTGACAGAAATCTCTAAGGTACTAGATGTGTTGTTGCTACTAGGGAGAAAACAATAATCCTTTGTTCATAGAACAATCATATTGTTTACTTTACACGCAGTTCGTAAAGCAATAATCTGTTGCTTGCAACTTAATACTGGAGGGGGTTTGGATGATAACCTGAAGGTGGATTATTAGTCATAGATGCAGTTGGATGGCGGTCTATGTATAATGTTGTAATGCCCAATCAAGTTCCAAAGGAGTCAAGATGATTAGTTTATGCATGTATTGCTTTCTCGATGTTTGTCAATTGCCTCGTTGTAATTTGTTCACCCAGCATGTTATCTATCTTAAGGAGAGCCACCTCTAGTGAACTATGGATCCCGGTCCTTTCTTTTACATACAATCTACAAACTGTTTACTGCTTTGTGTTTACTTTCTGCAAACTATTACTTCCTTCCATTCGATACATTTAATCCTTTGTTTTCAGCAAAACCGGTGAGATTGACAACCTCATCGCAAGTTGGGGACAGAGTTATGTGGTTGTGTTGTGCAGGTCTCCGCATTGCTACTAGCACCGGTAGTGCGCCCTGCCAAGGCTTAGCTAGCAACACCTTTGGGGTGTTTCCTTGCTCCTACTAGTTTGATTAAACCTTGGTTTCATAACTGAGGGAAACTTGTTGCTGTGCTCATCATACCTTCCTCTTGGGGTTCCCAACAAGCTCTACATTAATATCGAGCCATCAGGATGCTTCATAGAATGCTCACTATAGTTATGCTGCAAGTTTCCACCATGATTAGGCATGGCTTAGGCTAGCGGCCTAGGCGTTTCTCTAACACACATATAAAACTCCATGATCTTACAAGTTCCACTTTTATTTCACACCGCCGGGATCCATAAGCAAAAGGACATGATATCAACTAGGTACAAAGTACCAATGCAGTGTTGAAAGCGGTCCCTATGATACATGGTTCTGCTAACTTCAACTCATAAAGCGCAAGCATATACGCAACAAAGAAGGACCCAATGGTTCAAGTTTATTAAATGCAAGAAAATAAAGTGTGCCATCAAGTTTGTGAGAGCTTTAGTCACTAATTTTTTCATAACAAGTTTAATTTGGAAGGTAGACAAAAACAGGAATTTAATTGGAATAGCAATAATGCTACTAGGTAGGTATGGTGGACACAAATGTCAGAGGTTTTGGTTTAAGGATTGGATGCACGAGAAGAATTCCCTCTCAGTACAGGTTTTTGGCTAGAAAGGATGGGTAGCAAGTATAAGAGTTGAAGGAACCAAACAAACATACAAGTGATAAAAACAAACATGTTATCTTCCTCGGAAGCACAAAAGATCCTAACTAGAGAATACTAGACTTATGAGCAAATCAAGAAAGAAAGATGATGAAATTATTTTTCTTTTAGAGGTACTTTTATCTTTTTCATTCAACTCTCAAAAATAGTGTTGCTACTGACCGAGCCAGGTTTGCCAAAACCAACTAAATTAACTCAATGATACCAAAGTGATACCAATACTAACAACAAGATCAATCATATAACCACGAATTGAAAACTAAAATAAGCTATGAAAAAGTGTAAATGATAGAAGTTCTCATTAATATTCCATAATGACAACTCACACCAAGGGATACATATCTAACGAGAGAGGGGACACTTATAATGCAAACCATCCTACATAATAACTTCTCTATTCATAATATGACTCTACTAAAAAGGGTAAAAAGATAGAAGATAGTGATGTGATACCGCGGCACTCCCCCAAGATTGCAACAAACCAAGGGGGTGCCAAACCTGATGACGAATTACTCCTTTGGTGGTGGTGGTATCCTCTCGATGAGCTTCTTGACCAATTTCCCCAAGTTCTCAATCTCGAAGGTGAGATTTTGAATAAGCTGTGAGTTTTGCTCAATGCGGCTCATGATCATGTCGGGTTGAGAATCCCAGCTCTTGCGATTTTCCCCTCACTCTACCTCCTTGAAGTCTTCTTTTCCTGCATGGTTATGGATAAAGGTATGGAAGGGACTCTTGGTGCTTGGAGAAGGTGTCCGTGGTGCCAAGCAGTGACGCGGAGGTTTCCCTCCAGTTGACATCCGTGCAGTCCTTCTGATCCTGGCAGGGTTCGCCACCACTCCAATGCTTGCAACGGTCATGCCGGTGTGCTTTGCCTCCTCTTCACCTTCACTCTTGATCTCCTTCTCCTGCCCAGGGTCTTGGAGATCCTCCTCCATAGGATCCTTACCTTTATCCTTGGCGGACACCATTGTGCTTCAAAGCTTTCAAAGATAGTTCCTGGCAGAAACAGATCGAAACAAAAACACGACGAAAACACAATATACGAACCTCGGGGGATCCGGGGGGTTATATATTATGAAGTTTCACAACAAAAGGAAGGTACTAGGAGAAAATGGGTCGGAGACGGAGTCCGGGGCGGACTCACCACCTGGTGGCGCGGCCAGGGTGGGCCCGCGCCACAGGGTGGTGTGAGCCACTCTGGCTCCGTTTTCGTCCCTCTTTCACTTCGTAACTTTCCTTATTGACTAAAAACTGCAAAAATATAGTTGGATAGTGTTTTCGTGGAACTTTTCTTACCAGAACTGTTACCTATTCAAAAACGGAGTCTGCAGGTCTCTGAATTTGGTCCTTGATAAATCTTTCAGGAGTTATAACTTGAAAGGCATCAACATCTTCATTGTAAGAATCTCCAGCAATATAGTGCTTGAGTCACTGCCCATTCACTACTTGTGTAGTTTTATATTTTAAACAAGAATTTTTTATTGCTCCCGAACGGTACACTTCTTCAATAATGAAGGGTCCTTCCCATTTTGACAATAGCTTTCCTGCAAAAAATCTGAGACGAGACCTATACAATAGAACTTTCTCACCAACATGAAATTCTCTCTTAAGTATTCGCTTGTCATGCCATCTTTTAACTTTTTCTTTAAAGAGCCTAGAATTTTCATAGGCTTCACTCCTCCATTCATCTAAGGAACTTAAATCAAATAATCTTTTCTCACCTACGAGCTTACAATCTCTATTAAGTTTTTAACTGCCTAGTAAGCTTTGAGTTCTAATTCTAAAGGTAGGTGACAAGCTTTCCCATAAACCATTTTATAAGGAGACATCCCCATAGGGTTTTTGTAGGCAGTTCTATAAGCCCATAAAGCATCATTCAGCTTTTTAGCCCAGTTTTTTCTAGATCTATTAACAATCTTTTTCAAGATGGATTTAATTTCTCTATTTGATAACTCTACTTGCCCACTAGTTTGGGGGTGATAAGCTAAAGCAATTCTATGATTCCTTTACCTTATCTGGGAAGGGGATCTTCTCGAAATAAGGTTCAGGTAAGATGTGATCAATAGCGCAATACTCAACACTCCCAACAGGAACACAGTCAACAATATCTTTATAAGGTGCATGGTACTTGTTCCATCCCTTTTTTGGAATTTCAATATAGGAAGCAAAAGCCTTAAAGCAATTTGTAATAACTTGCAAATCAAGACCATAAGCATTACTAATATTTTGAAAGTCATCAGTTCCCATAAAAGATTCAATGCATTCATAATCATAATTTATACCTGGCTTTCTACCTTTGTCATTCTCCCAAGCTTCAGCATTGTCTTGAATACGGTCTAGAAGATCCCATTTAGCTTCTTCTTCCATGCGAGTGAATGATCCAGCACAAGAAGCATCCAATAAATCCTTGTCATGTAGAGGGATCCTTGCATAAAAGTTATTGATAATAATATTGTTGGGGAGCTCATGAATGGGACATTTGAGCATTAGTAACTTCAATCTCCCCCAAACTTGAGCTGTACTCTCTCCATCAAGAGGCCAAAAGTTGTATATTTGATTCCGATCTTTATGAATCTCACTAGAAGGGTAAAACTTTGAATAAAAGAGAGGCACTATTTCCTCCCATTCCAGAGCTTGACCATTCTTCAGCAGCTTATACCATTCCTCAGCTCTTCCTTTCAGTGATAATGAGAATAACTTCTTCTTAACTTGATCTGTAGTAATACCTGCACACTTGAACAACCCACGTAATTCGTGTATAAAAAGCAAATGATCATCAGGATGGACTGTTCCATCCCCAACATAGTAGTTATCCATAACACGATCAATAATTCTTGTAGATATTTTAAAAGCATCATTCTCAGCAGGTGGTGGTTCATCTACTACCTTAGCAGTGGTAGTAGCATTACCATATAAGAAACTAAGCGAATTATCCATAATGAAAGTAAAGCAACTAATAGAAGTAAATAATACTCATAGTAGAAGTTTCCTTTACCAGTTCCACTCTCCAATAGCGCTTCACTCCCCGGCAACGGCGCCATAAAATAGTCTTGATGACCCACAAGTATAGGGGGGTGACGCAGTATTTTTGATAAGTAAGAGTGTCGAACCCAATGAGGAGCAGAAGGTGCTGGCTAGTGGTATGTGATACATTGCAAATGTATCTGTAATTTTTGATGTTCCATGCTTGGTTTTATCTACTTTCTTGTGTTTTGTCCACACTTTGGAGTACTTTTCATATGATTTCTTGGACTAACCTATTAACAAGAGCCACAGTGCCAGCTGCCTATTTTCTGCTGTTTTTGGTTCCAGGAAAGTCAGAAAATGAATATTCTTGGAATTGGATGGGACAAAAGCCAAAGTGCCTATTTTTCCGGATGTCATCAAGTGCCAGAATACAAGACGGAGAGGGGCCATACATCAAGATCATCTATTTGTAATCCATACATGTTGTGTTTGCGGGGATCCAATGGATATTGAGATGTTATTTCAGATTGATTATTGATTCTATCATGTATTTGTTATTTGTGATCTTGCATGCTTTCTGTTGTTAGTAGCTATCTTGGCCAAGTAGATGCTAGCAACTCCAAGAGTTAGTATTTATGCTCGATAGTGGGTTCATGCCTCTGGTAATCTGGGGAAGTGACAGAAAATCTCTAAGGTACTAGATGTGTTGTTGCTACTAGGGAGAAAACAACAATCCTTTGTTCATAGAACAATCGTATTGTTTACTTTACACGCAGTTCGTAAAGCAATAATCTGTTGCTTGCAACTTAATACTGGAGAGGGTTCGGATGATAACCTGAAGGTGGATTATTAGTCATAGATGCAGTTGGATGGCGGTCTATGTATAATGTTGTAATGCCCAATCAAGTCTCAACGGAGTCAAGATGATTAGTATATGCATGTATTGCTTTCTCGGTGTTTGTCCATTGCCCCGTTGTAATTTGTTCACCCAGCATGTTATCTATCTTAAGGAGAGCCACCTCTAGTAAACTATGGATCCCGGTCCTTGTCTTTTACATACAATCTATAAACTGTTACTGCTTTGTGTTTACTTTCTGCAAACTTTTACTTCTTTCCATTCGATACGTTTAATCCTTTGTTTTCCGCAAAACACGGTGAGATTGACAACCTCGTCGCAAGTTGGGGACAAAGTTCTGTGGTTGTGTTGTGCAGGTCTCCACGTTGCTACTAGCACCGGTAGTGCGCCCTGCCAAGGCTTAGCTAGCAACACCTTTGGGGTGTTTTCTTGCTCCTACTGGTTCGATTAAACCTTGGTTTCATAATTGAGGGAAACTTGCTGCTATGCTCATCATACCTTCCTCTTGGGGTTCCCAATGAGCTCTACATCAACATCGCACCAGCATTTTCCTGGCGCCGACACTGAGCCATCAGTATGGATCAGGAATTCTCTGCAAATACTTAACAAATGGATTTTTAGGGGTTTTTCAGGAATTCCCAATGAGCTATACATCAACATCCCAATAAGCTATACATCAACATCCCACCAGCAAGTAAACGAAGTATGAGTAAATAAAAGACAGTAGGAATAAATGCAGCAAGTGGCCCAATCCTTTATTCATTAAAGGACAAGCCGATTGTATTACTTAAGATGACCAAACGTTCTCAAGGACACACGGGAGAACTGTCAAGTGCTTTCGCCTCATATAATTGATTAATCTTCTTTAGCTTGCTACGTGTTGTGTGGGTGAACCTGTGCTAATGTACCTACCTTCCTAGGACAAATACATACTTGTGATTATACCCCTTGCAAACATCCGTAAGTACAAGAAAGTAATTAAGGTAGAAACCTAACCACAGCTTTAAACTCTAAGACCCTTACGTCCCTTGTGCAATGGTTTCCTAACGGGGGTTCAGGTTTCTGTCACTCCGGCAACCCCTACGATTAGTAGCCAAATACACAATGCATTCCCCTAGGCCCATATAGGTGAAGTGTCATGTAGTCGACGTTCACATGACAACACTAGAAGAAGTACACCGCAACTTAAATATCAAACTATTGAATCTTTCTCAACACAACTCCACTACTAACAACATGACTTCTTACATGTCCTCAAGAACAAAACGAACTACTCACAAGACATCATATGGATCATAATCAGAGATGTAATAATGATGTATAACAATCTGAACATAAACAATAATTCAATGGTTCACTCAATAGCATCAACTACAAAGAGTAATCAACACCGGGAAAGTTTCCCCTATGAGCTATGCAAGATTCAACTCAATTGTTACAGCAATATGGAGATGGTGATGATGGTGCTGATGATGATGATGGTGGTGACGATGATGATGATGATGATCCCGATGAAGTCTAGCTTGATGGTGGTGTTGATGGCGACAATCTCCCCTCTCTAGGAAGGAATTCCCCCGCCAGAAATCTGTCTGCCAGAGAGATCTTTCTCTCTCGATGTTTTCCGCCCCATAGAGGCGGCGGAATCTTTCTGTGGTCGCTCCCCGAGTCTTAGGGTTTTGGGAGGATAATATACACCAGAGGGGAGAGCCAGAGGTGGGCCAGGGCGGCCACACCACCTGGTGGCACGGCCTAGGGTGGCCCGTGCCAGGGGTGGTGTGGGCCCCCTGTGGCCCATCTCCACTCCCTCTTCTGGCAACCTTCGTCTTCTGGAAAAATAGGATTTTTCGTATATTTTACCGGATTTTCTGAACTTCGCGAATTTTGCCTCCAAACAGCACATTTTCCATCAGAATCCTAACTGTAGCGGTCCATGCTCCAAAAGTCATCACCTATGAAAAAACAGATGAAATAACATAAGTATCACCTCTCAATACGAAATATATCAATGAATAACAGTGAATTATGACATAGAATAGTGATGCAAAATGGATGTATCAGGCAGCCCCGGGAGAAATGGTGAGCGGCGGAGAGGGTGCCCCAGGCTGCGGCGTGCCGCTAGAGGATAGCGGGATCGATCCGTGGTCCATGTCGTCAGTATCCGGCCACGGCGTTGCAGGAGATGGCGGGGGCGCGGAGATCGATGGTGGTGGTGACAGGCGGGCGGGAAGGGGGAACAAGGTGAAATCTCTCGCGCACAAGGGAACGGTGGAGTGTGGGGAATGTTCGGGTCATCCTCTCCAACCCTGGTTTGTGTGGGTGGAGAGCGGGTTTACGAGTCGGCCCTTACTTTTTTTAAGGATCATGTGATTTGAGGGTACTGATTGCCGCCGATTTCTAGTCGAAAACCTTAAAACAACGGTTATTTTAAGGGTTTGCCCCATTTAAGGGTGTTGTTAGACTTGCTCTTAGGGTGCCGATTTTCGAGATCAAGAGTTTAAGATTTGATATCGACCCCCTGAGTTTGAAGGTTTTATCAGACTAGACGGACATGCGAGCTTCGCCTCGCAGTCTGCATAATGTTGTCGCATTAGACGGACATGTGAGCTTCGTCTCGCCGCCTGCACAACATTGTCACATGTCGTGTCTAGAGTGATACATTTGGTGGTGGTTTGGTTTATTTGGATTAGCTATACTAAGCGGGTCATAATGAGATTCTAAAGAAAGTAGCGGGTCTTGGCCTTGATATATTAAACCATCAATATTTTCAAAAGTTAGTAGTCGTTTATACAATTACAATCACAACCTATAAAGTGATATATTATGGTGAATGGAGTAATACTAAATAATTGGAACCTTATGCGCTAACATACCATCTTGATCATCTATGAGTAAGACGAGTCAATTCATCCCCTATAACCGCACACAGTCCATTCTAAAATAGTTCACAGGTGTAAGGATGAAGAGCATTATACATCATAAGAAGGCATTATGCGTCTGTTAGACATACATTATCACAACAAAGCTAAGGTTCATGTAGACTATGTTGAAAGCGGTAATACAAACTACTCCGTTAAAAATCGTGGTGCACCTTGATATAGAATTTTACATGAGAGAGATACCGTCCAGTTCCGTTTGCATCATCAACATATAGAGACAAACAATAGAATTTGTCAATGCCATACACGTGTGGATCTATTTGGCATCACATGTACTTCCACCAGGATATGGACCAGAATGCAACAAAGTACAAATCTCAAAATGCAAACTCACCAACTTTTACACTTGTTTTTTCAAGCTTCTCCATAACAAAAAGAATGAAAAGTACAGTTACAGAGGTGCCATAGACATGCAACCTAGCAAACCATATTTTCAGAACTGAGGTTCAACTCAGCTTATCTCCCTAATTGTAACACCCAGCATTAGAGCTTAGAAATAAGCTGAGCACAGGTGTGTGCATTGCATTCATGCATAGAAAATCCGAATAATTTTCGCGCTTTTAAATAAAACTTGTCAAAGAGATTGAAGCTTCTCTTGACTTGGTGGAACTGAAGTAGATCATCAAGTTAACTGCGATGAGTTTCAATATGACATTTGATAAAACTTTATCTTTGGGTAATATAATTTGATCTAAGGGTATATCAAATGTAATAAAACTAAGTCACAACACACTATTCAGTAAGGAGTACTTGATCTTCTAGAGATCATTACATGGTATTCCATACCACAACTCAAGGATGAATACTTAATCTTCTAAAGATGATATCAAGGTATTATCTACCACAAACCTTGAATAGAAAAGTAAGCACATAACTTAAGTAAAGAAACTTTATAACTAAATCTTGATACACTGGATTACCATAGTTACTCCTACCATGGGTATCATGGTAGTTCTTAAATATTAACTCTTTTTACAAATAGAGTAGGAATGAAAGTCAAGCCAAGACCATCCATTACATACCCTTAGTGTCATGATAATAGGTGACATTCTTATTTAACCAAGTCCTAGTATCAATTGATCATCAGTATTGAGTGATCAATTCTTGATCTAGAACTTAATGACTTATAGCCTTTGACCTATTGTGTTGATCTTTCAAATACCTTACGTAAATTAATCTGAAGGAAGAACTAGATATGGTTGAGTGTGCCATCATCAATGGAATGTGATCCTTAGTGGAGATCAAACTATTTGATGTTGGAGGATTTAACTCACTCCTGAGTTAACTAGAAGCGGTACCGAGTTAAGCTAGTAATTGAGAAGCTATGAGAAGGCTAGTAGTATTGGTACATCAGATAACAATCTTGTTAGGACAAGTGGATATAGACTTAGAATAAGCTTGCTTAACAAAATAAGCCTATAGAGTGACTAATACAAGTTTACTACTTAGTTGAGTATAGATCTTGATTAGACAATTAGAAGCCTAAGCTTTGTATGATCAAAGGATGGTGGTCATTATTCTCAAGTCACTTGAGAATAGATGATCAGGTGTTGAATAAGACTTGTGAGTATACCAAGTTAGGCAAGTCCTAGTAAGCAGATGAAGGGTTCCATAGCAGAAAACAAAAAAATTCTATCTACTCGAACACTAATACCAGGATCTATACTATGTAGACATAAGTAATGGAGAAGGAATACAGTATTCATACCTTTGCAGAAAGAGGCACGCCTTACGCAGGAAGGCGTATATTGATGAAGACGAGCAGCACCCCAAGTGTGGTGCCTCCTAAGTTCGTCACACGTCCGGTGTAGGGGACGTCAACCGGGCTCCGATCCAGCTGAGCAGCGGAAGAAGTAGATGCCGGATCATCGATCACACGATGGTAGTGTGAAGGTGGAGAACTCAACTACGAGGTCCTCCCCAATATTACGGGGAAGTCCTCAGTAGATGAGAGAGAGAATGAGAGGAATGGGTGATCTCCAAGGGGAGGGGGACCCCTTTATATAGTGGGAGGGGGGGCAAACCACCCAGGGGCCAGGCGGGGTGGGACTAATCCCCACACCTGCCGGCCACCTTGGGGCAGACGCCGGCCCTACGTGGGCCCCACTAGGGCGGCCCACCAGCCCTAGGCCGGCTAGCCCCCACTCCCTATGCGCCTTGCCCACTTGGGCCTCCCTTCGGGTGAGGCCCATTAGCAATATAGTTCCTTCAAAAATAAAATAAAATATATATTTAATATTAATTCTCCAATTAACATTCAAATATACATATTATAATATCTCCTTCACTCCGTGATAACTTCCGGACCCCTTTCAGATCTCCATCGGATGTTACCGAAACTATTCCGGTCTCTCTCTATTTCTCATACGATGCCTCATCTACCCTAAGCGTCCCTACCTTAAGCGTGACATCCTTCGGTTCGGAAACACTCCGGACATGATAGAGACCACTCTCATATCAATGATCAACAGAGGGACCAGGATGGCCATGTGACCCCCGTGCATTTCACGAATACAATCGCTCGAACCGTGAGATAGTCGTTTCCCATTCCCTTTGCCACTCGATACCTAATTCATCCGAGACTTGATCTTTGGTATCTCCACACCTTAGTTCGATCTCGTTACAGATGAACTTGTTTTCTCGTTCTCATGTCATTGCATTCCGTGACCTAGTCACATGCTTGCAAGCTTCATTAATGAAATGTCACCGAGATGGCCACATGTATTTGTCCGTTACACAAACTAGACAAATCCTGGTCTTGATATGTACTTCTCTATGCATCCCTTCGGAAAACCTGAGTGGCACCTTTTGGTCACCCTATTACGAGATGACTCTAGATAACCATCTAAGATTCTTCCGGAATGGTGATTTGCATTACCTCACAGTCAAAGGATCGGGTTACGAGGTTCTTTGTGTTTTATCATCAATGGTGAACTTTGTAACTAGATCTCATGAAGATATAACGGTCGAATATTTGTCTATCATGTTATTCAACTAATAACATGACCTCATTGTCAATTGGCATAAATGCCCATGGTCTTGAAACATAGAGCATCCTCATGACCAATGAACAAGTTCACTAGAGGTAACTAGAGACATGGTTTGTTTACATACCACACGTGTATTAACATTTCGTATTAACACAGTTATAGTACAGTATGAAACGTATTATGAACACACAAAAGTATCAAATAATACACTTTATTATTTGCCTCTAGGGCATAACTCCTTCAGTCTCCCACTTGCACTAGAGTATAAACAAAACTAGTTTACAATAGGCAGAAATCTAACACCAATGGAATCTCGGCGTTGTTCATGCTTGTCTAAGTGGAGAGCTTTCGTCAACGGATCTGCTACATTCAGTTCCGTATCTACTTTGCAAATCTTGACTTCACCTTCGTCAATGTTTTGCCGGATGACGTGAAATCTAAGCTTGATGTGTTTGGCTGTAGAATGAGTTCTTGGCTCCCTTGCATTTGCAATAGCTCCCGTGTTATCACAATAAATCGTCACGGGGTCTTGCACATTGGGAAAAACTCCCAGTTCGATGACGAAATTTCTTAGCCAAACAGCTTCATTTGCTGCATCAGTCGCAGCAATGTATTCAGATTCCATTGAAGATTGTGCCACCACCGGTTGCTTCTTGCTCTTCCAGCTTACCGCCCCACCATTCACCAAGAAAACAAATCAAGTTTGAGACTTCGAGTCATCATGATCTAAATTCCAGCTCGCATCTACGTAACATGTTACGTTTAGAGCTTCATCATTTCGTCCATAGATCAAGAACATATCCTTTGTTCTTCTCAGATACTTTAGGATATTTTTCACCGCTGTTGAGTGATCCGGTCTTGGATTACTCTGATATCGGCTCGTCAAACTAAGAGCCAATGCCACATCAGGTCGAGTACTAAGCATTGCATACATGATAGATCCTATTGCTGAAGCATAGGGGATGTAAGACATCTTTTCTCTATCATTGTCCGTTACAGGACATTGAGTCATACTCAAGTTGCAATTCTTCATCATAGGTGTAAAACCCCTCTTGGTGTTTTCCATTTTGAACCTCTTCAAAATTTTATCTATGTAAGTACTCTGACTTAATGCTATTAGGTGTCTCGATCTATCTCTATAGATCTTTATTCCTAATATATATGCAGCTTCACCAAGATCCTTCATGGAAAATTGGTTACTCAAGTATGCTTTCACGCTATTCATAAGATCCACATCGTTTCCCATGAGTAATATGTCATCCACATATACTACTAAGAAAACAACCGAGCTCCCACTCGCTTTCTTGTAAACACAGAACTCTTGTTAGTTTTGGACAAATCCAAAACTCTTGATCACTTGATCAAAATGTTGGTTCCAGCTCCGAGATGCTTGCTTCAATCGATAAATGGACCGTTGAAGTTTGCATACCTTTCCAGCATCCTTAGGATTGACAAAACCTTCTGGTTGCATCATATACAACTCTTCATCAATGTGACCATTGAGGAATGTGGTCTTGACATCCATCTGCCAAATTTCATAGTCGAAATGTGCAGCAATTGCTATTAAAATCCTAATAGCCTTAAGCATTACTACGGGAGAATAAGTCTCATCGTAATCAACTCCTTGAATTTGTCGAAAACCCTTTGCGACAAGTCGAGCTTTGTGAATGGTCACATTACCATTCGCATCTGTCTTTTTCTTAAAGATCCATTTATTTTCCATGGCCTTGCGGCCTTCTGGAAGGTCCACCAAGGTCCAAACTTGGTTTTCATGCATGGATCCTATTTCGGATTTCATGGCTTCTAGCCATTTCTCGGAGTCAGCACTATCCATAGCTTCTTTGTAGTTTGTAGGTTCTTCCTGATCATCTAAGATGATAGACATTACAAGGCTACTATACCAATCTGGAGTGGCACGAACCCTTGTAGACCTACGAACCTCAGGAGTTTCGATGTCATTGTTTTGATCAGCATCAATAGGCTCTTCTTCCATACTAGAGAGTGGTTTCAGAACAGCTTCCGATGCGCTACTCGGAATACGGAGAGAAGGATCAATAATTTCATCTAACTCTATTTTCCTTCCACTCACTCCCTTTGCAAGAAACTCCTTTTCAAGAAAGGTGCCAGTTTTTGCGACAAACGTTTTGCCTTCGGCTTGGTTGTATAAAGTATACCCAACAGTTTCCCTTGGGTATCCCACAAAGATACATTTTTCCGATTTGGGTTTGAGTTTGTCTGGCTGCAGTTTCTTAACGTAAGCCTCACAACCCCAAACTTTCAGAAACGACAACAATGGCTTCTTGCCATGCCATATATCATATGGGGTTGTCTCCACGGATTTGGATGGTGCTCGATTTAAAATAAAATCAGCGGTTTCTAATGCGTATCCCTAAAAAGACACAGACAAATCAGTTAAAGACATCATGGACCGTACACTATCCAATAGAGTTCGGTTACGACGTTCCGACACACCATTACGCTGTGGTGTTCCGGCTGGCGTAAGCTGTGGTACAATCCCACAGTCCTTCAAGTGCATGTTAAACTCATAACTCAAATACTCGCCTCCTCGATCCGATCGAAGGTGCTTGATTTTCTTGTTAAGTTGATTCTCTACCTCTTTCTGAAATTCCTTGAACTTTTCAAAGGTTTCAAACTTGTGCTTCATTAAGTAGATATATCCATATATGCTCAAGTCGTCAGTAAAGGTAACAAAGTAACGATAACCATTGCGTGTCGAGACACTCATTGGTCCACATACATCCGTGTGTATGATCACAAGTAGGTCTACATCTCTCTCCACTATACCGGAGAATGGTGTCCTAGTCATCTTGCCCATGAGGCATGGCTCACATGTATCAAGGGATTCAAAATCCAATGATCCAAGAAGTCCTTCTGAATGAAGCTTCTTCATGCGCTTTATGCCAATATGACCAAGACGGCAATGCCATATGTACATGGAATTATTGTCACTATGCTTACAACGTTTAACATCAACACTATGGATGTGTGTATCACAATCAAGATCAAGTAAGAATAAACCATCACGTACATGTGCATGAACATATAAAACATCATTCATATAAATTGAACAACCATTTGTTCCTGATTTAAACGAATAACGGTCTTGCAACAAGCAAGACCCACTCACAATATTCATACTCAGTGCAGGTACATAATAGCATTTATTCAAAATCAACAATAATCCTGACGGTAGACGCGGATGTAGGGTGCCAACGGCCATCACTTCGACTTTTGAACCATTGCCGACGCGCATCGTCACCTCGTCCTTCCTCAGGCGCCTCCTACTCTGCAGATCCTGCTGAGAGTTACAAATGTGAGCAACAGATCCGGTATCAAATACCTAGGTGTTACTTCTGGCGCTTGTAAGGAATACATCAATAACATGTATACCATATATACCTTTTTCCAGAATGTCTATCTTGCCAGTTCGCTTGTCTTCAAGGTACTTGGGGCAGTTGCGTTTCCAGTGCCCATCCCCTTTGCAGTAGAAGCACGAAGTGTCGGGCTTAGGGCCAGGCTTGGCAGCCTTTGAGGTGGTGGGAAAAAACTTGCCATCCCTCTTAGGCTTCTTGCCCTTGCCTTTTCCCTTTTGCCCTGGTTTCTTAAAGTTGGTGGTCTTGTTGACCATCAGCACCGTGTGCTCCTTCTTGATTTCAACCTCAGCAGTTTTGAGCATGGCGAACACCTCAGCAAGGATCTTGGTCATCCCTTGCATGTTGTAGTTCATCACAAAACCCTTATAGCTAGGGGGCAGCGAATGCAGCACCCTATCTATAGCGAGTTCCTCTGGGACTTTGCAATCCAGGGCGTTTAAGCATTTAACATAGCCAGACATTTTGACCACGTGCTCACTAATACTGTTGTGCTCTTCCATTTTAGCAGAGAAGAAGAGCTCGGAAGCATCATACCTCTCCGCACGAGCCTGTGGAGCAAAGACAGCCTTAAGATCCTCAATGATCTCAAAGGCATTCATCTTCTCAAAACGCTTTTGAAGCTCCGGCTCCATGGCATAGAGCATTCCACTCTGGATGAGGGAGAAATCATCCGCCTTGGATTGCCAGACATTCTTTTCATCCTCAGAGGCGGAATCTGCAGGCTTAGCCGGAAGCTCAGCCTCGATGACATAAGTCAACTTGTAGGGGACTAGGAGGATCCTAAGATTGCGGAACCATGCGGTGAAGTTGGTTCCATCAGTTTTCAGCTTGTCCTTCTCGAGGAAAGTGCTAAGGTTGAAGGTGGGTGGGCGAGACATCTACAAAGGATCTGCAAAGTGTTTAGACTATGTTCATAATAATGAGTTCGAGTTTTAACTAAAAGAACTCCCACTTAAACGAACATCCCTCTACTCGTTTAGTGATCACATGATCCCTATCCTCTGCACCTCCCCCGATCGTCACGGCCATCAGTGCAGTATCAAAGGTGGACATTCCCTAATGTCGATCACATCAACCATGTGATTCATGCTCGACCTTTCGGTCTCTTGTATCCCGAGGCCACGTTTCTCTAACGTGCTAGGCTCGCCAGTCCTAACTCATGTGTATTCGCAGTGCAACATGGCTTACACCCACTGTAAGTGAACGTAGATATGTTTGATACCTAGGCCTGTAACCCTGGATCGCCTCATACCGAAGAACTTTCTTGGTGGTGCACACACAAGGGGAATACGATAACTGGAATACTATGAGGGATTATCTTATTATGCTACCGTCTAGTAAGTATACTAGCACAATAAGTAATACTTCTAAAGTAAAGTGTTATGACATGGTTATAGCTTTATGATCATCATCAATAGCTTCAATGAGAGTTTCACAAACTTGCCATTGCCATGTTATAATACTTGCCCCTATGCAATAATAAAAATAGACGCTTCTATATTAACTATTGCATGTTTTACGCGGCTTTAGGGCTTTCGCAGTAGAACCCCTTCCCACCTACGAACATTGATCCACAACATGGATTCAATGATTCCCGTTCTTCTTCCCTTTTCAGGGCCCTCCAGTGTCAATGCCATATCAACTACTGTAGAGAGACAGACACCCCCTAAGCCACTTTGATTTGTGGACCAGTCTCGTGAATCACCACGTGAGGTTGGTTGGGGGCCGCTTCATCAAACAGTGCCGCGATATGAACAATAACACTAAAGAGGGTAGCAACTAGAGAATTAATGCCCACATATTGCTATGTGTTCTATCCGTATGACATCTCTACCCGTAGACCCGCTCTGATACCACTGAAGGGTTCCGTAGCAGAAAACAAAAAAATTCTATCTACTCGAACACTAATACCAGGATCTATACTATGTAGACATAAGTAACGGAGAAGGAATACAATATTCATACCTTTGCAGAAAGAGGCACGCCTTATGCAGGAAGGCGTATATTGATGAAGACGAGCAGCACCCCAAGTGTGGTGCCTCCGAAGTTCGTCACACGTCCGTTGTAGGGGACGTCAACCGGGCTCCGATCCAGCCGAGCAGCAGAAGAAGTAGATGCCGGATCGCCGATCACACGACGGTAGTGTGAAGGTGGAGAACTCAACTACGAGGTCCTCCCCAATATTACGGGGAAGTCCTCAGCAGATGAGAGAGAGAGAACGAGAGGAATGGGTGATCTCCAAGGGGAGGGGGCCCCTTTATATAGTGGGAGGGGGGCGCACCACCCAGGGGCCAGGCGGGGTGGGACTAATCCCCACACCCACCGGCCACCTTGGGGCAGCCGCTGGCCCTAGGTAGGCCCCACTAGGGCGGCCCACCAGCTCGAGGCCGGCTGGCCCCCGCTCCCTATGCGCCTTGCCCACTTGGGCCTCTCTTCGGGTGAGGCCCATTAGCAATATAGTGCCTTCAAAAATAAAATAAAAAATATATTTAATATTAATTCTCCAATTAACATTCAAATATACATATTATATTATCTCTTCACTCCGGAACAACTTCCGGACCCCTTTCCGATCTCCATCGGATGTTACCGAAACTATTCCGGTCTCTCTCTCTCTCTCTATTTCTCATACGATGCCTCATCTACCCTAAGCGTCCCTACCCTTAAGCGTGACATCCTTCGGTTTAGAAACACTCCGGACATGATAGAGACCACTCTCATATCAATGATCAACAGAGGGACCTGGATGGCCATGTGAACCCTATGCATTTCACGAATACAATTGCTCGAACCGTGAGATAGTCGTTTCCCATTCCCTTTGTCACTCGATATCTAATTCATTCGAGACTTGATCTTTGGTATCTACATACCTTAGTTCGATCTCGTTACTGATGAACTTGTTTTATCGTTCTCATGTCATTGCATTCCATGACCTAGTCACATGCTTGCAAGCTTCATTAATGCAATGTCACCGAGATGGCCACATGTATCTGTCCATTACAGAGACTAGACAAATCCTGGTCTTGATATGTACTCCTCTACGCATCCCTTCGGAAAACCTGAGTGGCACCTTTTGGTCACCCTGTTACGAGACGACTCTAGATAACCATCTAAGCTTCTTCCGGAATGGTGATTTGCATTACCTCACAGTCAAAGGATCAGGTTACGAGGTTCTCTGTGTTTTATCATCAATGGTGAACTTTGTAACTAGATCTCATGAAGATATAACGGTCGGATGTTTGTCTATCATGTTATTCAACTAATAACATGACCTCATTGTCAGTTGGCATAAATGCCCATGGTCTTGAAACATAGACCATCCTCATGACCAATGAACTAGTTCACTAGAGGTAACTAGAGACATGGTTTGTTTACATACCACACGTGTATTAACATTTCGTATTAACACAGTTATAGCACAGTATGAAACGTATTATGAACACACATGATAAGTATCAAATAATACACTTTAGGGCATAACTCCTTCAGCAGAATCATCTAGCTTGATCATTAGAAGTCAAGCTAGAGTATGGTGAAGTGTTTGATGAGTTGTATGGAGTAGTTGGAGGCATAGTAGCTTAACCAAGTTAATATAAGGACAACCGGTGTTATGGGAGTAGTACTATACCTATTTCAAAGTATTGATATCCTTTGTATGTATAGTAAGGATTGTAGTGTTGCAAACCTTGAAAGTAGTTGCAAGATGAAGTTAAGGAAGTTAGTAGATGGAGTTAGAAGTACCTACATTGATAGGTGTATCAATGGTAGTTAACTAAGAGGAGTTATATACTAGGAGTAAGGATGGAGTAATGTTGAAGTGGCATGACCATGTCATCATATGCTGATGGATATGGTGGAGTCAGATGATTGTTTTATTCAGGAAGATGTGATCTTTGTGAATAAGATAAGAAAGATTTATAGAGTATATTTAGGAAAGGAATTCCTTATCTCAAGATATCCTTAGTGAGGTATTAAGGTAAGGATTCTTTAGAAGCCTTAACCAAGATCATGTTAAGCCATGAACAGAACCATGTCTACCTCTTTGTTATAAACTTTTGAATGAAGAAGGTAGTTAAACCAGCTCCTATCTTTAAGCAGCCAATGGATAGTATCTCTTAGTCAAATGAAATGTCTAAAAGATGAGTAGAATGCCAGGTGAGTGTTTGAGAAGCCTTTCCCAGTTGATTGTCTTAAACCTTAATAGAAACCTAGAATGATAGAATTATCATGATCATATTACTAATTAATTCCAATATCTCACTCTATGTGGAGATATCAAACTCATTCATAGATTTAGAAGTCGTATCCCTAAACCTTGATCCTTAACCCTATTTATAATTGAATATGGGTTATTAAATCCTCTCAAAACCTATGTACCTATATTGTATAAACCTTAGTATTTCTCTACCAATGATTAATATTGGTGCATTACTACCTAACCAAAAGTGTTCTGTGATAATTCTAAATTTTATAAATCAAGTAGAATTGGATTTGGCAAATCCCCAAATATGAAGAACCATGAAACTTATACCATCCCATTAAAAACCACAAAGATTAATTCTTTATAATGTGTTTAGATCAATCCTTTATGAAGATAAGTGGGAACAAGATTCTATATACATGGATACACATTTCAAACCAGTACCACTAAGATTGTCAAGTGAAATCAGAATCATCTTTGTGAAATCTTACTAAAAGAAACAAATCCTAAAATCCTAAATTATATTTACTTTATTTTATAATAGAATCCTTCATATAGCTATGAATATTTCTTGTACAATACGAAATAATGAGAAGAAGATCATACTTGATTTATACAATAATGTGCATGGCCTACAAATTCTACAAACAATAATATTCATAACTTACATTGTTTCTGCATATTTTAAACTCTTATGGAATTCATATTTGAAATGAAATTATGAAAAACAGAAATAAAAATAGAAATAGAAAAAGAAAAGGGCAGCCAGCCGCTCCAGTCCACGGCCCAGTTCCACATTGCCTAACTGTCGCTGCGTGCGCCCTCTGGAAATTCCCGCTCACTCCACTACGACCCAATAGCAGCCCAGCCCAATAGCAGCCCAGCCCAGGATACCTCTTCGCTGTCTCTCTGGCAGGCGGGGCCCACGCAAAGAGAGAACCACCGTCTTCGTCTTCCTCCGTCTGGTCGACACGCCGTCGGTGAGCCACGTCGCCGCCGCAATTCTGGACCACCCCGGATGCGATTGACCAACCTAGAGTCTTGCACTACTCGCTTGGAGTCCGTCCTTGCTTGTTCCATCAAGATTCGTGCCCGTATCGAGCTCAGCACCACCGCCGCATCTCGTCGGTCCTCGCCGCCATGTCGTCGTGTCAGTGCCCACCAAGCCGTATAAAACCTCCGCCCCGAACCGCATTACCCTCCTAGTTCATCCTTATCCTCCCTATTCCTCTATCTCGCTCTCTGTCCTCTGCAAATCCACCGAAGCCACCGCCGGTGAGCTCCAGCTAGCCATCGATTCAATCCACCTAGAAGACCATGAGGTGGATGGGAGGAATAGCCGTGCTCTGTAGATCCTCTGGGAGGAGCACATCATCAAGGGTAGCTCGGTGGAGGGTGAATTTCACCGTTTCTTCTCGTCGGTGTTCACCGGAATCCGCGACGCCGTGCTCATCTTTCTTCGCCGTCCACCTCACTGAGCCCACCGTCATGTCCAGAGTAAGAATTCCCATCGATTGGTACTACCTACACGTCCTAGCTTAGGTCGTAGCTCTAGTTCGTCATGTCGCCGACGAGCGTCGCCGCAGGTGCTCGTCGATGCTACTGTTTCGGTGCCTTAGAGCTTGTACCAACGATCTAGTACGACTCGCCATGTTCTGTAGTGTCGAATACACTCCTCTGTATCACCCCTGGTGCCAGAAATTGGTGGCGCTGCCGTGCGCCGGCGTTCATACGCCGTGTTCCGACGTGCTGACGACATGTTCCAGCCGAGTGACATCATCCCTTACCCAGTCAACAAGGTTGACCGGTCAGTGCCTCGGTGGCATCTGACGTGTATCCGATTCCACCTATCTGTGACTCAGGCTAGGTTAGAGTCGGGTGTAAAAAGTATTCCTTTGTTTAAAATTCAATAAGAAATGAATAAACAATATAAATTTTAATATAAATAGATTTTAGGAATTTGGGAAAAGGATTAAATCTTATAAATTGAATATCTTTTGTTTTATAATTCGGAAAAGTATATATTATATATCAAACTGATTAAAAAATAAAATCTATAATTTAACCTTATTATCAAATATTATTGTGTTAATTATTTAAATAATAATTATTTAATAATGGTTTTATAAATTATAAAACTTTTAAAATTCATATTTTAATATTAGTAAATAAGAAAAATATAAATAATATACTAAAATTCATATAAAAACAAATTCTACATTTACAAACTTGTTTAAATTATTTTTGTATCACTTAACTAATATTTATTATTTATTAGGTATTTATAAAGTGTTAAAACTTGTAAAAATCATATCTTATTATTTAAAAGTCACAAAAATACTTATAATATACCAAAATGATCACAAAAAGGAAATCTACACATTAAAAATATCAACTCATACTTTTGAAGTAAAATAAAAGGTAAAGGTCTAATAAATCTTATTTAAACCCTTTTCTTTTATTTTAATTCATTAAAAATATATAAATCTTTACTATTGCTTTTAGCATTATTTGTTTAAAGTCTAAAAGTGTAAAACAACATTAGTTGATGTTTAAATGAAGCTAAAACAGGTTTAACTATTTAAAAAAATATTAAAAGTAATCCTTGCATATTTTTCTAAATCCCTAATTGATTAATAAACTTGCTTAAGGAATCTTTCAGATACCATAACCCATTTGAGTGCTTTAGTATTGCATATTACTTATTGTATTTACTTATTGTTTCACACACACTCTCACAAGCCTTAATAAGAAACACAAGTGTGAATCTAGTATAAAAGTGCAACACATCTCAAAGAACTCATCACAAACTCCAAACCCTAGATTATGTATGATTGTTACGAGGATTCATGTTTATCAAACCGCATTACATTACTTATGCATAATAGCATTTTGCGTCTTTAAACATTAGTCCTTACCGGACCAATGATGCTATTTATAGAATTTGGATCTTCTATTGCCTTGAAGACCGTGAGTGCATAATCTTGCAATCACAAAAGGCAAGTTTACAACTTGCTCATGTCCTTTGATTATTTTCTATGCTTGTAACCCCGTCCACTCCTGGGCCCGGGGGGTGTCACTCCTGGCAGCTTAATAGGATATCTAGACTGGCCCCATAGACCAACACTAGTCTTTTCTGCGCACTTTGTCCTCACTCGTGCGCACCCGGTTACCCACTTCCCGGTCGGTCACCCATCCTAGAATTGCTCTAGGCCAAGCACGCTTAACCTTAGAGTTCTTTTTAAATGAGCTTCCGGAAAAGAAGTTGCAACTTGTTGGTATGAGTATCCTATCAATCCTATTAAGCCATGTGCCTAGATCTCACATACACCCACCCTTTAGAAGATCGATGCTCTCATCGATCAAGCACACCCCAGGAACGTTCCCTCTTGGCACACGTATGTGCGTCCAGTGACGACAGATGTGCCATGCCGTGTCCACTCTGGGCCACACGCGCCATGCTCCACATGTCCCTCCACTGACCCACACACACCCGTGTAATCGCAAGGGTCGGCTCTGATACCACTTGTAACACCCCGTCCACTCCTGGGCCCGGGGGGTGTCACTCCTGGCAGCTTAATAGGATATCTAGACTGGCCCCACAGACCAACACTAGTCTTTTCTACGCACTTTGTCCTTACTCGTGCGCACCCGGTTACCCACTTTCCGGTCAGTCACCCATCCTAGAATTGCTCTAGGCCAAGCACGCTTAACCTTAGAGTTCTTTTTAAATGAGTTTTTGGAAAAGAAGTTGCAACTTGTTGGTATGAGTATCCTATCAATCCTATTAAGCCATGTGCCTAGATCTCACAACTGTGTCATCACCTGCATTTCAAAAAAGATAGAAAATACTATTTTCATAATAATATGATTATGGATTATTTACCAAGTGGTAATAATCTATTGATAAAGTTCCAGTGGTAAAGGAACATAATATATAGGACTTAACAACCAATGTCTCCAGTGATTCTAGCGCCGTATAATATGCATGAACCATAAGATTTGGAATGGGATAGAGAAGTCAGTTGTATCTTCTTCCTTTCATATGTAGGCAAGATGGCCTTATCGTGACGTTGTGATTCCCGGTGTGGATCCAACATATGGGTGGGCACCCTTAGGCCCCACAATTTTGGTGTCTAGATTATTTATGAGTGGCTGCCGGAGGTATAGGACCTCCAGGGGCATCACCAACTCATAGAGTCTTCGGGAACTCTCCATGGTTATAGCTTGCCCTAGTTGGCGGCTTAACGAAGGTGTATTCAGCCTCGGAGGATCGTGCAGACATACGGGGTCGCGGAGAAGGCAGCGATTGGCTTGGATCTTAAGTTGGGCCTCAAACCAAGGAAGTTTGAACGGGGACATACTCCCGGTTGTGCAACAAAGCTTAGGGTCTCTTGTGGGAAAAGTGACGCACCTCTACAGAGTGTAAGAATTGTGATATGTTACTCCCTGTTCCGGGAAGGATCTACGAACGCGGCAGGAAAGGAACCCCACGAAGGTTCTGGTCAACCTGTGAAGGCTGTCGGACATAGTTTTTAGAATAAAATCAACGTTTGAAGAAATGTTTACGAAAACCTGCATTGCCTACGACCTATGGTCTATGGCTGTAGAGATAGTGCATCATACACTCTTTTTTAGTGAACTTGCTGAGTACGTTCGTACTCAACCGTACTTTCTTAACCCTTGTTAGGTTCTAAGCCATTTAAGACGACGTCAACATCAATTTCTGCTCAAGAAACCATCATCGACAACTCAAGTTCTTCAATAAAGTTAACAAAGTCAACATATACATCAGCTGAAGTGGAGATAAAGTGTCGGTTTAGATAGGAGTAGATTCTCTAGCCATAAAACCTATTTATGTAGAGCATTGCAATAGCACCAATGGCAAGCCAAATACTTTAGATACTAGTCTTAGTTACTAGATAATTCTGAGTTATTATTTTTGGTTTTTCTTTGTAAGAAGTTCTTTCTCTCTCTTTAACCTAGGGTGTTCTTTGGATCTTTTGTAAAGAGTCGAGTTGTAATCTATAGTCATGTCTTGGACCTACTGTGTTTCTGTTGTACCACTCTAAGGGATGTAATACTAGTGAACGGTGTTTCATTGGTGTTATGTCACCAACTATAGTGTACTACATCATGCAGTGGTATGCTGGGTCACCGTACTAATATTTTTAGACATTTTTCCATTGCTTTAGAAGTTCCTATGACCAACCTTCGGATCTTGTACAAAAACAATATTCGAATCATGGTCTGCAACAATATTCTGAGCCAACACTTGTTCAAGTGCACATCGTTATGAATAATTGCACTTAGAAGAGAAGCAAAGGAAAACAAATTAGTCGGTTATTGATATGCAAAGAACATCTACAGCTTAAGTTTTCTTTGTCTAAGAAAAACAATAGGATGATAGGGATTACTTGCACTTAGAAGAGAAGCAAAGGAAAACAAATTAGTCGGTTATTGATATGCAAAGAACATCTACAACTTAAGATTTCTGTGTCTAAGAAGAACAATAGGATGATGGGGATAGAGCGCCTGATCACCTCAGGCGAAGTGTCCGATGGGTATCTTTAGACGACAGTCAGTGGTGGAGCTCACCATCCTCGTCGTGCGAGAGAAGAGAAGGCGGTGATGCAGATCATCGCTAGAGTTGAGGAGGAGAATCTACAATGGAGCAAAGTGTAATCAGACTATAATGAGGATCAACTACCCAATTGAGCTTGCTCATTTCTTTTCCATGCTATTGATAAAAATTTCTCAATGCCACATTTTATCTGTCAGAGAAAATTGTAAAACAATACAAATGCATCTATCTAGACCATAAACGCATAGGTTCTTCAACACATATTCATACGCACCACGACACCATAGAAAATTAGAAGTTAATGCACACCATAATTTCGCAGCAAATTAGACAAAATTTAATTATGGAACAAATACCTTGTAATATCCTTGTCTCAAAAATGCAAGTCGACTTAAAATAGTTGGGAGGCATATCAATCCATCTACACAAAGAGACAATTCGTGAATGTGTCATCGGTATAGAAAGCTAAAACCTATATCCACACGAACCTAAGTATAGTTTCTTAAAAATCTGTAGGAGTTGATCACTGAGAAGAGTTGCAAAAATAAGTAAGGGGAAGGCGTCAAATCGGCTAACTTGATGAGATTTCTTGTTGATCCCCTCCGGATCGAAGTATGGCATGCCCTTCCCAACCAAACGCCACTATCGCAGCTCCTCCTTCCTACATGCTCAGGGCCATGTCTCCGTCATATTCAACACGGAATTGAATAGGACAGAGAGAGATAGCGCAACACAACGCGACAACATACAAACCTCACCTCATAGAACATGATGATCGAATGCCGGGGAGACCGAGCACCACGTGCCCTCGCGTTCCTCTTCTAGCCAGCACGTAGGAGAGTGGAATTTTGGAGCTCGCCTGCTGGTGATGGAGGTGGGGATCCGACGCGGGCTCTCTAGGCCGTGGTGGCCGTAGTTCCATAGGAGGGAGGACGGAGCAGATGGGAACCGCAGATCGATCAGGTTCCCGAAGCTTCCTAATAGATCTCATATTATTGTTAGCCTCCATCCCTAATAATGATTTCATCGAATTGGCTTCGCCATTTCTTGATCAGAGAGGAAAATGGCTCCCACTTCTTCTGAAAGAAAACATGAGTGTTGAGAGAGAGGACAGTAAATAAAGACAGCACACCCACCTTCCGTGGAGCAGCAACACACACCGCGCACCAGTTGCCCACCGCGCACGAAGCTAGTCTTCGCCAGCCCACAAAACGCGGAGCGGCATAGGCCTACATGCAGCGGTAGCATGCCCGGCAAGTGGCCTCAAATCAGCCGCAGACTGGAGTAGGCAACCCTTTGTAGAAGAGGAGGCTAGGAGAATGCGCCATGGGAAAGGAAAGACGCATTGGAAGAACCGGAGGCGCCGCCTACAAGATTCGGGCGACACCTTGCTGCTGGAGGTGAGCAACCAAGAAGCGGAGACCAACGAGGCAAAGTACCTAGCAGTGGAGCTTGATCGTGGGGGAGGAGTTGCCTGTGAAAGAGAGCCCGGTGGGGGGAGGGGCACCGGGGCGGAGTTCTGGCCATTGGTGGGATGCCGGAGGCGAGAAGGAGCAGACGCGGAGGCACCATCTCAACCCCGTACAGCTGCTGCCTCACCCATGCTAGGGTTTCACGCAAACGCAAGGGGTCGCACTGGGTCCGGAGGGGACGAGATGATGGGAGAAGAGGTTATCATGAGTGGAGTGGGTGGAGGGAGTGGAGGAAGAGCTCGGGAGCGGAGGAGCGGTACACGTTGCTGGGGGAGATGGAGGAGGGGTTGGGATGGGCGGGAGCTCGGATGGAGGGGAACATGATCGAGATGGGGTTTGGGGTGGGGATGGAGGGACCAGGTCATAAGATTTTGGTCAACACCTGAAACTGTACGATTGAGATGACTCAAAGTGAAAATCAGACGGTCACAAACGCGCGTGCCGGCAGAGGTCCTGAGATGGTTCGCTTTTGCTCAGGCTTAAGTTATAGTATAATTTTACTCTTTTTTATCGTTCCATTTTTTTTTACATGTAATAATCGGTAATCGTTGGGATTAGGACTGTGGAGACACACATGATGGCTACAGGTGCACGAATCGGTCGCGGCCACTAATTTTGTCACTCTCCGAGGTGGTAGCCATCGTCCGATGGGCCAAGGCTGCTAGGAGTGCCAAATGGCAGAACAGCGACACGTTACGTCGTGGGCTCGCCTCCTGGACTGTCCCCACGCGCGAGACCGACCGAGTCGTGAGTCGTGACTGAGCCATTCTATCCACTTCCCGGCCTCGCACGGCGGCGCACTCCTGTCCCACTCGTCAGTAGCTGCCGCGTGGCGACCGCGAGCCGAGCCAACCGCCGCAGCGCAAACCAGCCGGGCCGCCTCACGTGTCCGGTCTCCGGTGTCCCTCCTCGCCCCCAAATCCACGCTTCCACTCCGGCACGCCCTCCGTCCCGACCGCAACCTCGACGGACCTCGGCACGAGCCAGTCGCTCTCGATCCCAGCGACCAGAAGCCGGAACAACAGGCTGCTCCCCCATGGTGACCCCCTCGCCCCGGCCCTAGACTCCAGGCAGCACAAGGGCGCGCGTGTCGCGGAGATGGGGTACCTGCCGTCGCTGGGCGGCAAGGCGGCGCACCTGGTGTCCGACCTCGCCACCGTAATCCTCAACCCCGTCTCCGAGCGGGAGCCCTCCTCCTACCTCCCCGTGAGCACCCCCTCCCCTTCCCTCATTAGGTTCCGACTTACACGCGCCCGAATTTGTAATTCGCTCAATCGGCCAGTTCTTAGGGTTTAAGGGTGGCGACTGGAGATGGCATCATATGTAGTACGTTTCTGGACTACGCGGCGGTGGCTTGTTCTCAGAGTTTAGGGTCCCCTCTGCTGCTGTTCTGCTAATTGACACGGCAGGCACTCAATACTACCGTCCCGTTGTGATTATTGGTACCTGGATGTATATATAGGGGCCTTTCGCCAATCATAAACTGTGTAGCATGGGGGTCCATTTGGAGTAGAGCTGTAGAGAACTAAACTAGGGTAATTATATTGTGCGGTTGGCCAGCCAATAGATAGCTTCTACTATTGAATTGCTGTCTATCCACTTCTCATATGTGTGTTAGACTTTGGAGAACCCTGAGAACAAAGTTACTTGGTTTGGTACCCATTTTAAGGTGCTCTGATGTTTAGCGGCGGGGTTTGGAACTATTTCCCCTTTCTGTTGAGACGCACGGCTGTCTAATGGTAAATGGTCAAGTGCCAAACACAAGGTTTCCGATGCAAAAGATTAGTCGTTGCCGGTGATGCTGCAACCTTAATTTTGTGGTTAGAGATTGGATTTTTTTTTCACTTCCTGCGTGAGCGCCTGGGTGTGGACCGACCAGGACCTCACGTTGTGCACACTCAAAACTCTACAACCCATTACTTATCAAAGTCCTGTTTGATGGTAGTTTTGTGAAAAAAATGAAACTGAACCTAGTAATGTTGAATTTTTTTGTTTAGGAGCAATTGGGCAACTAGAATGGCATGTACTGTTTATAATTGCATTGACCATGCTTGGGCTAGAAGCTTAAAGTTCCTATCTATCTTGTAGGAGGCCACTGAAGGGCAGGAGAATCTATATGGCGATGAAGATGATGAAATTCCTAATGGCCCTGACACATCTTCGTTCAGAGCATTTCTGATGTCATTTATGTCCGCATCAAACTCCAGTAGTGATTCGATGGAGGTCATGCCTGAGCAGAATCTGGATATGGAATACCCAACTTTAACACCCGTTGGGAAGGGAAACAAGGAAAGGAAGGGGCTGCTTAGTAGAGGGAAGCGTTCCATCGGAAAGATTATTAACAAGGCAGGTAGACTTGGTGGTAGTTTCAGACAAAAACAAAGCCACATTGTTGATAGTGAAGCAGCAAGTCAAACTCAGCCAGTTTCGTTCTGTATGGACTCGAAGAGGTCAATGGAGTGTGTTTTAGATCATAAGTTGCCAGCAATGTCTGAACCTTCGATGCTTTTGTCAGAAATGATGCGAAATGTTCTTTATCCATCTCTTCCTGTTCTTGTTCAAGGAAAGAACTGGATGTTGGTTTACAGGTTATCTCTCTTATCCGAATATGTCCTGGTTAGTATCATTTGGTAACGCTATTGATTCTTTCATGTCTATGTTCGTAATTGTGCAGTACCTGGAGGCATGGGATATCTCTATCTACTCTGTATAGAAGGAGCATGCTTTGCGCTGGTGATTCACTTCTGGTATGCTGCATACTGTACTTCTGTATAATTTTCACTTTTCACATCCATACGTGCAATATAATATCACCTGAATATAGTATGAATTGATACATCCTTGTCAGGTAGCAATGCTAACTTTACTGCATGCATCAAGTTTTTATCACTATCTCATTCAGCCAATTAATTTCAAATTCCTGAGTTATTCTATTATAGACTATTTAAGACAAGATAACCATTTAATCTTATTGGTACACATGACATTTTACACACAACATGTCTTTGGCCCAACACTCCGAGCACCAAACTTGCTTCGGTTGCATTCAGTGCCCTCTAGCATGTTCTGCCCGGACCTATCTTAAAATTTAGCTGAATTTGGTGGTATTACACTGTTGTGTAGTAAAAATTCCTGGAGTAAAGGAGCAGGTTGCTGGGAAGCTTAGAACATGAAAACATTATCTAGTCATGGACGCACGTTAACTCTTCGCCTAGTTGCAATTTATTTGTAAGCAGCATGAAGATCAGCGAGTAAAGTTGCTGCATAGATTATTGAAAGCTTTGCCTTCTACAGCATTTCATTTTTGGATAAGAAAAAGGATGATATGTTTCATTGTTCTGTGCCACTTGATTTGGTCCTTAGACACTGCAATTCTGGGGGTTTAGCTATAGAAGTCGTTGTATTAAAGTTACCATTTATGTTTAGGTTAATAACAATGTTTCTCTCGGTTTTTCACTTTTTTGTACTCCCTCCGACTCAAATTAGTTGACTCAAATTTGTCAAGATACGGATGTATCTAATACTAAATCATGTCTAGATACAATCGAATCTAGACAAATCTAAGTTAACTAATTTGGGTCGGAGGGAGTACAATTTAGTTTCTCACGTCCACTTCCTAATTTGTGCTGTCACAGATAATTGGGGATAAGAAGGGAGCAGTTTTTGGTGGTTTGGTAGAGGCCCCTTTACGACCTATCATGCAAAGGAAGTATCAGGTTTACTTCCGTGCATATTCTGATAGTGTTTCTTGGATGTATTTTACCTTACAGGATTGCACTGATCATTGTTTACGCCGTCTTTCAGGGGACCAAAAACTGCTTTGTGTTCACCAATGTAGCTGGTCGTCCTGTTATATATCGTCAAACAGGTACTTTTGTATTGCTTTGATAGGATTTCGATTGCATAAGAACATGGAAAACTGGAAATACCCATTCTTCTACGTTATTTTCCATCTTTGTAATAACCATATGCGCTATTACCACTAAGGTGACTCCCCGGTACTACTACAAAGTACAAACCATCAGATTTACCTAAACATATGATTGATTTGATTAAGATATTTTCAGAAATTTCCGTAGATCCTATTGTAACTGATGTTCCTATAGACTTTATTGCCTTATTGTTGGGACCACTCGGTACTTGTAGATGTGAATATCAGCTGTTGTGCTCCTAATTTGACTTCCTAAGGACTACTGTTAAATTTCCAATTGCAGGTGCTAATAACTATTTCACGTTTTGCTCTCCTGAGTATTTGGCAATGGGAGGTGGTGGTCACTTTGCACTTTATCTCGGTGAAGACCTGTAATCTATTAATCTCTGCCCTTCCCTCCCACCTTGTCACACGTAAATTTTGTTTCTTTGTCAGGTTTATGTTAGTATGTAAACTTCAACACAAGCATGTGTCTTTTACGCCCTTCATTGCAAGTGCAAGCAGTCTTGCACAAGCTTAATACCTTGTTTTATCATGTAACTCACGTGTTCACATCTGCTGTCTGTTGATCTTTCCAGTCTGAACGGTTCAAGTTCCACCTCAGAAACGTTTAACAATCCATGCCTATCACTTTCCGAGGAATTCGAAGTCAAACATGTAGAGGTACATGATCAGTGATACGCATATCAGTTAATTCTCAGCATCCTTTTTTAGTCAACATGAGAGTAATCACGTTTCCGATGCAGTTATGGGGCTTCGTCAGTGCTTCCAAGTATGATGAGATGCTCGCTGTTTCCCGTACTCAGAAACCTGGAATTTGGAATCTGTGACTCCTGAAAACTCTCTGAGCCCCTCACACTTTGCCCAGCCCTGTACAGTTTTGCAATTATATAGCCTTTGCTAGAGTTCGACTTGAAGTGGTAAAGTAAAACATCTGTAGGAAAACAGGTTCGCTTCTGGATTCGTGGAGATGAAACAACAGCACAGCTCTGGGACTTACTGGAGCAATTTCCTGCTCATGTTTGTAAAATGATATGTATCCAATAGATGTCCACCATCATCCTCTTATACCCTTTTTGTTAAAAAGAAAGGTTTATCTTCCTAAAGTAGGAATTACTAGTGCTTGTTAGTGGTTCCCAATATAAAAGTAGAATTATCGTGCCAATGTAATGTAATATGTAATGCATACTTGGTACAGCTGTTTTTTAGAACAATAATTTACTATGTTGTTGTGGAATAATCATCATATGGACCTTGATTTGCATCGCTCCGAAGCTGCGGTGTCACCAATGAGTATTCCTTATAGAAACATTGGATGATTCAATTTTAGAAGACTCTCCTGTTATAGCCAATTTGGTTGGAGAATTTTTTGTGTGAATTAGAACTAGTATTCAAAATCCAAAGAAATGCTATCCAATTCCATGACTCGTGTGCCACTTTTTCTTCATAACCACCCAAAAGCTTCGTGGTAATGATTGGCAGGACGGTATTCTGAGGCTGCCCTGCCAAAGGCTGAGAAATGAACATGGGCATTAACAGAACATAGGGCACTATAGTTTGGGCAAAAGGAACAATAGATAGTACCCGAATTCAAAAGGGCACTATATGATTGAACCACATAAGGATATCCTAGACCTGGTTTACAATCAGAATCTTTTGTTGCCATGTCCAAGACCATAAGAGCAGCAAAGATAACATTGCTAAAACAAATATTCCTGAGAAAATCCAGGCAATACAAGTAGGGTGTAAACCTTAAAAAACAGCACAAGTAGCAGGATCTGTGCCAACATTTTTCTAATCACACTTCAAAACCTTCAGTCCAAAACGGCCTCAAGTAGAAGGTGTCTTGCCAAGGTTTGCTGCTGTGCTTAATTCCTGCCTCGGCCACGCCTAGGTGGCACAGTAGTCCACCCATCAGCATCAGGGGTAGGCCTGGAAGGATTTGGCTCATCCACTGCCATATCCTCTGATCTAGCTGCTTCATCTTCCCCCATGGATGGCTCATCATCATCGTCCGAGCTACTGTTGTCATCCTCATTTGCAATCTGCTCATAAGAAGAAAATAAGATAGCTACAGGAGCTGTATCCTTAAGATTGCTATCAGAATGGTACCATCGAAGTTTACCAACAGAAACTCTCAACAAGGAGAACATGAAGACGGGGTCGATACTAAGAAGTAGGGATTTCTATATTTTTTTAACCTTGTCGGTTAGATAGGTAGATCAAGGTGCATACTAGAGACCAAATTACCCCCAATACAAACAGCACAAAATATGAGTTAGGATTCTGTTCTGAGAGATTACAACAGACTTGCTACTATCTCAAATAAAAAAAATCAGCGTCCTGTAAAATACGGTTGGAGTGAAACATAACTACATCTGCACGGAAAACGTATCTAGCTAACCAATAATGCTGGACTTACGGACTCAGCAGGTTACGGAGGATCTACATACTGATGTGTATTTAGTGGATTGGTTGAGTTTTCTATCCTAGCCGGAAAAACGGCCTAGATCCTGATTTCTACAACTGCCTGCTGTGCCACGTCCTGGATCCGTAAGAATTTTTTGTTAAATCCGTCCGTACGTGTAGCATTACTGCTAGCTAACAGGCCCTCGTGAGATGGCGAAACGCAGAAAAGTTGAGTCGAAGAAACAGGTAAAACCAAACACTTTTTAAATTGTGCAGTGGTGATACTGTAAGTAGTTTATGTATCCCAATGGAATCAGTGGTAATGATTTGAGGGCCAATACGTAAAACGAGTGTATATATATGGTTATCAACATATAAATATATCTTGAAAAATAGCACCTCCTAGTTCTAATTAGAAAACAATGTTAATATCCACACGGTAAGAGCAAAAACACACTGAATCTAGCATTTTCCAATTATCCCCCAATGAAGCAACAAAACAATCATAGAAAAAAGACCATGTCCTGAAGAATTAAGAGAGCAAATTACCAAACATTTTTGCAACTGAACTGTGGGGGGATCATTAATTCTAGGTTGCAGCATTAGTGAGCTCAGATGTGAGAAGAGGAACGACACAAAATTACAGTAGCAGAAAAAAGGGAACACTTAATCGTGGAGAAGGTACCTGTCTACTTTGGGATACAGCATTTCCTTGCGGACGTGTATTCCTTAGCTTCTCAATCGACGAAAAGTTGCTTTGCAGGCACTCTTCATGCATTTTCAATAAGTGCTTAGCAACCTGTTTGCCACAAAAATCGTTGAATTAATAATAAACATACATTGTACCATGTACGAGCCAACGAAAACAACTTTTACATATAATGACAGAAGCAGTACATTCTACTTGATTATGGTTTAGAAGTTCCAGATTTTCTGTTGGATAAGCTAGAGATGGACATGATTGTGCATTGTATAACTTTTACACTAACTGACAGAAGCAGTACATCTTGACTTGATTAGGGTTATAAGAAGTTTCATGTTTTCTGCTAGATAAGATACTAAGATAGAGATGGAAATGGGCAGGGTTGACCCATCAGCACTGATAGAAGAAGCTCCACAGTAGCGACCTTCAACAATTAACTGGGGCAAGCACCTAAATGTTTTTTGATCAGAGCAGGTCAAACATTTCAGCAACAACAACAACTTCCTCAGATATTCATTACTTCTCCCAGTTTACCATGAAGGATGTACTCTCATAGATCCAGATCTAGTTCAGGGCCTATAGCTGGGTAAACATGAAAAAAAGAAACATAATTACCTCCCCAACGCTACCATCCTCAAAGTCAGCATTGAAGGAATCAGATATGCTGTCAAACATCATATCCTCCAAGTCCTCATAATTAAATGGACCTGGAATAAACCTAATGAATATTAGATGCGGAAGCAACCATGAAAAGGAGTGAAGCAAATAAAAAAAGTCAAACCTACAAACATACGGCAGATACTAGTAAGTGATGCCAGCATCACACTTTGCACCTATGGTACAGAAGAAATCACCCGACTTTCTACAATGAAAGGAAAATGCAACATATATATTGGAGTTCTCTTACCACAGAAACCAATTTTGAACTAAAACAAGTGCAAACCTAGATATAATGCTGAGTAATAAGGTTATGTGCTTGAAAACTAAAATTCAACATAGGTAAAGTAAATGGTGAAAAGAATACACAAGCTCAAAGCTGAAAATTTACTGGTAGACAGTTTTCCTATTGGTCAAGATGGCTCCAATATATCGTACACCTAAATTGAATTGTTCACATATGTCAGATTTTGGGGTTGGTGAGACTGAGCCGAAATCCTCAGAGAAACCCGGCAATATCAAATCCTCTCTAGGAATGTCCGAACTGAACCACTCCTACAGAACGAAGGAGCCATCTTCCTAACACCGAGTTCAGCCCCAGAACCCCGGCGAGAGGGAACACAGCTAGGCTAACTTAAAATTGGTCGTAGAGACACCTTTCCTACCGGATCCCGGGAGGACTTCCGTCCCGTAGGAGACAATTATAGGAGGAAATTGATTGATGGGGGGAGTGTATACCCTTGGAGTTGGCGAACCAGGAGAAGATGGACGCGGCGAGCTGGTCGGCCTTGGCGCGGGAGTCGCGGCCGCCCCACTCGTTCTCCACCGCCATTTGTAGCGCTGTCCACCGCCCGAACACCAGCCCGATACCCTCCTCGAACTCCGCGGCCGCCTGTGGCGAGAGCGGCCCGCCGCCGCCGCCGCTTGTGGATGCCGACATGGTGCTGCGAGCGTTCTAGGGATGCGGTTAGGGTTCTAGGTCGCGATCTCGCCTGACACTAGGGGAGAAAGCAGAAGAGGAGGAAGGAGATGGCGCCGGGAAGGATTGAGAGAGTCGGAGGTGGTGCGCCGGCACCCGGCAGAGGCTGCTTGTTTTGTCGGGGTGGAGAACAGAGCCTGGCGGCGGCTAGGGCTAGGTTTTTTTAACAACCGGAAGAATACTTTTGCGTGGATATAAACCCTCACTTAGCAAGGCATGTTTTTCGGGCGCATGTGTAGGACGCCTCACATGACGCTGTGTTTTGCAGCGCGCGGATCCGAACGATTCACCAAACGTTGTACTATTTTGCAGCGCAGAACAAACACAAATCCACACAATATAGCAACCAACAAGGTCAAACACACAAAATATAATCCACCAATAAATTCATCATGGCATAGTTCAAAAGCGGTTCACACAAACTAATCAAGCATGAACATCATCAAGCATCAACATCATTATAATCGTTATTGCCAGGCAATAGGGGGCGCCTCAATGCCTAGGCGCTCAAGGCGCGTTGCAAGGTGACACCTTTGAAGCTGCCTTACTGGAAACCATACAACAACTAGGTAGGATGAGCAGATGAATACCTGGAATTTGCTGGCCACATAGCATCCATATTCCCCATCCTTTTCCCCATTTCTTCTTTCCACAACAGAAATCTGCATAAAACATGAGTAACTTGTCTTAAGTTCTTAACAGACCACCATTGGTAAAAAAGACTCCAAGTGCAAAAAAAAAAAAAACAGCAGTGCATGACATATTACATGACAAAATGGTCCAGAACATAAATAGATCTAGTGGTACACAACCAGAAAACGCAATAAATTAGGTTCGCAACAACATAAAATAGGTTCCACTTCCACAGAACACAATCAAATCATAAGAAAGGATGTCCACTCTCAGTCTCAATTCTTAAAAGCGATCATCGAACTCATCCATGGTAGCATTTGTGTCCTCTCCATCTTGGTCAGCACTAGTTGGGTCTTCATCATCATCGATCACATCCACATCATCTTCAACATAGTCTGAAGCATCATCCTCTCCATTGGGAATTCTTGAGCATGGTTCCTGGTCATCCTCTTGATCATCTGACTCATCTAGTTCTTGAACATATGATGGTGTTGGAGCAGGCCTTGTGCGTTGTCTTTCGTACTGGAGGCTGACATTTGAGGGACCCCTTCCCATGGTTGTACTTGTAGTTGTACCTCTAGGAAGATTGCGGCCTTGCAGCGATGAACTTGCATCGGTGGCCTCATCAACAAGCTCCCATGTAATGTCATCGGGACACCCTCTAGCACCTTGGGGTGGAGGCATTGTTGGGTCAACCCACTCATTGCCCCAATCAAAATCATCAATAATTAGAGGGTCATAGCTTTTTTCACCAATCTTCTCACGCCTCTTTTGAAACTTTTCCATGTTCTTCCGGTTGTATGAAACAAAAACATTGTCATTCAAGATTCGGTGTTGTAACCGATTCCTTTTCTTGGTATGGATCTACAAATAGAAAATAGAGCAAATAGAGTGAATTAATAAATTGCTGCAATTACTTTCTCCTGCTGAAATAAAGACAAAGAAGTGCCTTACAAATTCAAATGCGCTCCAATTCCTCTCGCGACCAGATGATGATGCACAAAGACTAACAATCCTCTTTGCAAACCTTTGTAGCTTAATGGCTCGGCCACCATATGAACGCCACCGATCAACTACAATAGGAAAAACACACTTGCATTAGGAGTTTGTACATAGAATAACATGCAGAAATTAACTCGCCTGTTGCTGAAATTAGCTTGAGTTCACTTACGAGGATTCTTTTGCCCATGTTTTCGATTGTCATCACATTAGAAAAACTAGCTCGCTTGTCCTCATAGAGAACGGCTTGTGCATCAATCTTGTTGCGAGTGGGTACATCATGTACCATTGTTGCAAGGACATCATTGAAACAACTTATTAGCTCACCAACAAGTTCATCATTACCACTATCTTTAATAGAGAAGTATTTTCCTGGGTTCAAAAACAAAGCAGCCCCATACAATGGATGGTCCATTTGATTCTCCCAATGTTTGTCAATAATGTTCATGGCCATATTGAGCAAACCTTGCTTGTTTTTGTAGGGGTTCGTAGCATGGAAAACAAAAATTTTCTATCGCATACAAACAAACAAGCCAAGATCTATCTACTAGATTGCAGCAACGAGTCGATGGAATAACTCACCCTCGAAGATTCCAAAGTGGTTAACGAGAGCAGATTCTCGTGGGTGATGTAGTCGTACTCTTTCCGATCTCAAGATCGCGTAGACGATCCTTCCAGCGCCGCGTTCCCGCAGCGCTTCCGCAGTCGGTCACACGTTCGGTACTCGACGAAGACCTTCCTCTCCCTTGTTCCAGCAGGCAGCGGAGGTTGTAGCACTCTCCTCGCGATTCCGGCAGCACAACGGCGTGGTACCGAAAGTAGAGGGGAGATCCCGCAGGGCTTCGCCTTAAGCCGGTGCGAGTATGGTGGAGCTTATGAGAGAGGCTATTAGTGGTCTAGTAATTAGACACACCAATTAGAGGGCTCTAAACCAATTAGAAGGCTCTAAACCGAAACAGCTCTAAACCGGGGTCTAGGTCTAGTTTCTAGTTTAGAGGATAGGAACTTGTGTGTCTTGTGTTGTGTTGGGAGGGGAGCCCTGCCCCTCCCTTTATAGGTGGGAGGGCTGGCGCGCTAGGGGAGGGAGGGAGTCCCTCCCCAACTCGGCCTAGGGCTGGCCGCCGGCTTGGGGAGGAGGACTCCTCCCCCAATTCGGTTTCCTCCTCTCCTCCCACTTCCCAAAAACTGCCGTTTGACTTTCAAACTAGCCGTTTGACTTTTTCAATTTAGGATTCAATTTAATCCTTTATTTGGGACAGCAAGAACACTTAGCACATGATGCAATCATTCCAACTTGCAATGACACATTCATGTACCCCTTCCCCCCCGGAGTGCCGGACATTCCGGGACTTTCTGGAATGTTCCCGATGAAAACACCGGAACCATTCCCCAACTCCGAAATGGGACTTTCCTTATATGAATCTTATTCTCCGGACCATTCCGGATCTCCTCGTGATATCCCGGATCCCATCCGAGACTCCGAACAACATTCGGTCTCTTTCTCATAATACCATAACTACTCAAACAACGTCGAATCCTTAAGTGTGTCTCCCTACGGTTCGTGAATTATGCGGACATGATCGAGACACTTCTCCGAACAATAACCAATAGAGGAATCTGGAAATTCATATGGCTCCCACATATTTCTACGATTACTTTGCGATCGAATGAACCACTTACATATGATACCAATTTCCCTTTGTCTCACGATATGTTACTTATCCGAGGTTATGATCGTCGGTATCTCTGTATACCTAGTTCAACCTCGTTACTGATAAGTACTCTTTTCTCGTTCCCGTGATATGTGATCCCTTGTGACCAAGTCACATGCTTGCAAGCTAATTGGATGACATTTCACCGAGAGGGCCCAGAGAATATCTATCCGTCTTGTGGATGGACAAATCCCACTCTTGATCCATGTGTTTCAACCAATACTTTCTGAACACCCAATGCCACTTTTATAGCCACCCTGTTACGGTGTGGTGTTTGATGACATCAAAGCATCCATCCAGTAAAGGCAATATGCATGATCTCATGGTCGAAGGAATTAGGTTACTATGTATCAGAAAGCATATAGCAATTGAACTATTGAAATGACTTGATCTTTATGCTACGCTTATCTATAGGAGTATGTCCATCACATCATTCTCCTAATGATATGACCCTGTTGTTAATAACATCTCTATGTTCATGATCAGGAAACAATGATCATATATTAACCAACAAGCTAGTTTAACAAGAGGCTTTACTAGGGACTCTTATTTTAGTTTACAAATCACACAAGTATTAATGTTTCCGGTTAATACAATTATAGCATGGTATGTAAACATTTATCATAAGTGTGAAGATATGATAATAACCACTTTATTATTGCCTCTTGGGCATATCTCCAACAGTCTCCCACTTGCACTAGAGTCAATAATCTAGTTTCGAACCTTTGTGTATATAACACCTATGGCTTTCCAGTGTTGTATGTACACGATTGCTAGTGGTCAACTGATCTCCGGATCTGACACTTCCAGGTCCGTGTGTAATTGCATGTCTTTGCGTCTCTATGCATCACTCATTCTCTAATGAGATGGCTTTGTATAAATTTGGTATTTCGGTGTGACCTTTAGCTCTTTAGGGTTAAAACATGTTGATAATATTGTCGCACAATATATCTTCATAGTATTATCCCACTGAGAACTACACCTAGTTTGATAACAAACTTCTTGACACAAATGCCCTCTTTTGCTGCTATAATAGCAGTCATATACTTAGCCTTTTGTTGTAGTATCTGTCACAATGTCTTAACTTTGGAAATCATCCAAATCCATTATGGAACTCACTTTCCATTATATTGTGCCACCCTTAGTTTAGATTGAGATAAACTTAATTTGTACTTTGTGACAAAGCTAGTATCAATGTAGTACTTTTACAATGAACTAACCATCTATTTGTCACTTCTACAAATATTATACTCTTAGTTCTTTCAGAAGATCATAAGAATATCCTTACTATTGTCCAATGATCATCTTACGAATCATTCTGGTATATGCTCTCAACATTTAGAGCATAGGACATATCTGGATTTGTACATATCACAGTATGATTGATATAAATACTCTTTGTGATTTCATACATCAAGTATCAATCTATACTTGATTATTTGTTTCACTTTACCAAATGTCAATACACTTGAATATATCATCAACATTGAACTCATTCAATCCTTTCTGTGCGACAAGAACCTTCTCTTGTAGTTTCTATATTGAACTCATTCAATATCTTATCTATGTACTTCTGGCACAACCATATTAGCGTCTATTGATGCCAAATATTTGGGTTTTGCCTAAGTCTTTCATCGGGATGAAATTCTTAATATGTGTTAATAAAAGATACATTATTTCCAATCAACAATATGTCTTCCACATAATGTATTAGAAACATGTCTTAGCGCTCCCACTTAATTTCTTGCAAACGCAAGCATCTTCATTGTCTCTGATGAAATTAAACTCTCTTAACAGTTTCATCATAGTGAAGATTCCAACTCCGCTATGCTCACTCTAACCATTGAAGTTTGCATATGCTTTTAGCATCCTTTGAATTAACAAAACCCTATGGACCGTGTTATGCACATGTCCTAGGTAACGATTCTATTAGAAGAACTTGTTTTGTTTATTCAACTACCATATAACAAATTATATGTAGTGGTTGCTACATTAATCCGTCTAGACTAAATATCACTATGAAAGATCAAATCTTGTCATAGTCAACCTTTGAACATTTTGTGAACTCTTTCCCAACATGTCGACCATTTCATAGATGTGCAACATCCATGTCTACTTCTTTATAGATCCAAACACAACTGTAAGGTCTTACACCTTTTTCGAGGGTCCTTCAAATTCAAAACTTGATTTCTCGTGTATGGAACTATCACGGATTATATGGCTTCAAGCCATTTGACGGAGTCAGGGCCCATCATCGCTTCTTTGCATGTAGTCGGTTCATTATTCTCAAATAATGATTCAACCCTCAAATCTTGGTATTTGATTGTTTACCCGATCTACTTGTTTCAATAGGAACTTAGATCTCCGTGACCACAACCTTTGAGGCACGTGAGCCATGAGTATTGTTGCCGCCTCCGGAACACTTTTCGGCGCTGCGCAACTCTGCACATACAGCTAAGGTTCTTTTAACCTTATCAAAGTTTCTATTGTCCTCCCACTTAACTTTTCACGAAAAAATTCCTTCTCAAAGAAACTTGACGTTTTAAGTGACAAACACTTTTGTCTCCGATGTTATGGAGGAGAACTTAACAGTTATTCGAAATAACATACAAAGACAGGTTCATCCGACTTTGGTTGCAAACATCTTTCTTATGCATAGTATACCAATGTTTAAGAAATGACAACTTGGGTTTTATCCCAAACCATAACCTTATATGGTGTCATTTCAACGGATTATGATGGAGCTCTTTTCAGTGGAAAAACGGTAATCTCTAAAGCTTTTAATCTTTAAAATACAATGGCAGTTTTATGAATTACACCTTTCGATCTTACCATGTCAAACAAGGTTTAATTACATATCTCGAACGCTCCATACACTTATGGTGTTTCGGGAAAATGCAAATCCACGGAACGATTCCTTAAATCTTAGGTATTTATGCTAAACGTGTAACTCAAATATCTTCCTTTATGATCTCATCATAAACTATTTATATTCTTGTTACAATGATCTTGCACTTCATCTTGAAAGTCTTTGAACTTTTCAAGTATTTCACACTTCATCCTTATTAAGAAAATATCCATATATTCACTCAAATTTTCGGAGAAAGCATATGAAGTTGAAATCCATCGCTCTTGACTACACATAACGGACTTCGTACAACAATATGTACAAGTTCCAATAAGCTAGTCATTCGTTCCCTTTTGGCCTATGAACGAAGTTTTAATTATCTCTAGGAAAGTTTCACAAGCGTCATATGATCAAAAATCAGAAGACTCCAAAATTCCATCAACATGGAGTTTCTTCATGTTTTCTTTCCAATATAATTCAAACAGCGATGTCACTTCCTAAGTGATCTTTCAATCAATTTGTCTTTTGACATTTTAGCACTAGTTTTATGGATGTGATTTCTCTAACGAGATTTGCGAATCATCCATCTTTTATGGATTACGGCAATTATTTGAACAACCCTTTTGTTCTCATAATACCTGATAAAACAAATCTTGAAGGCAAGCTTTGATGTTTTAACGAGCAACATAATAACCCTTTATTTGTTCTCGATGAACATCATCACATATTCTTTTGCTAGTTACTTAGGCCATTGTAGTTCATGAATTCTGTTGTTTCGTATGACGATTCATACCAACAAATTCAGTATCAAATACTTAAGAACCACATTTTAATAAGCAAAGAATATAGCCACAACATGTACATCATCTATATACTTAAACTGAACAATTCTAGTTTTTTTTCTTTTCTGCCATATATTTATGAGATTCCCTTTCAGTATTTCCTTTTCAGTTTGAAAGAATCTATTAACATCAATAGTGGAGTCATACATATGACATATAGTCCAAAGCGTGTATAATTAAATACCAATGTCTTTGGACTTGCACTTTGAAGTAGATCACCATCATCAAATGTTTGGTGTTCTTTCAAATTCCTTTCATTAGTAATCTCTTGGTGTAGTAAACATTTTACCTACATCAAATATTCACCCTTATCATGGAATCGTCCATGATCAAGCTACTTTTAGCTTATAACGATGAATTATGAGTATAATGTTGCTATCCAAAACCTTTTGGAGGATTAGGACAACAAGTGTCTCCAACCTTTTTGCAAATTCTCATCAAATATGAGAACATGACTTTTGCCATATTATACTCTATCATGTTGCAACCAAAACTTCGTTTCAGATATCACAATATCTTCCACACATCATGGTTTCTGAAACAACTCTTTCAGATCCTAGATAACCTTGATATTAAGGGAATCCTTTGAATATCAAGAATCATGGATACAAACATGATACTTATATACTAACACTTGGAATTGTTACTCTTGATTTAATACTAATTATTAAACTTCATGGAGTAACCGGAACTTACTGAAAGTTTGCAATAGGACTTTTAAACTTTAGATTAACACTTAAAACAATACGATACCAGTTCGTAAAGTAACTAACCAGAATTCTATAGTTCTATTATCTCAATTATAACTAAGCGCAAGGTGGTAAACGGATGCCAATGACTACAACAACTATGCAAATTCACTTTGATTTAGTTTATGATAAATTGAGTTCTAATTAATAATTAAATTAATCTAGGTGAACTCCCACTCAAAACAATATCCCTCACATTGTTTTAGTGATCACACGAACCAAATCCACCACATCAAAACCGATCATCACGAGAGTTGATATAGTTTCAATGGCGAACAATCGACATGTTCATCATATCTACTATATGATTCATGCTTTACCTTTCGGCGATCCGTGTTCCTGAGGCCATGTCTGTACATGCTAGGCTCGTCAAGACAAACCTTAGCTTCCGCATAAGCAAATCTGGCTTGCTTACGTTGTAGTCACCCGCGGAATCAAAGACACCCGATCATCACGTGGTGTTTCGAAGCAGCAAGCTTTGGCAACGGTGCATACTAAGGGTGAACACTTTAGAACTTGAAATTTATGTGTATGAGGGATCATCTTATAATGCTACCGTTGTCTACTAAGCAATACAAGATGCATAAAGGATTAACATCACATGCAATTCATAATATGTGATATGATATGGCCTTTCTTCTTTGTGCTTCCGATCTCCATCTTCAAGCACGAACATGATCTCCATCATCACCGGCATAGCATCAAGGTCAATGACGCTTCTTCATGGTTGTCGTCCACCAGCTTCAACTATTACAACTATTTTGAATAGACACGCAGGTCTTAACAGAAATTAAAGACAACCATATGGCTCCTGCCGGTTGCCAACTTACAATAAGGAACATTGCATACATCAAATATAATCACAATCATGGCCATATCACATCACTGCACACCCCTGCAAAACAAAGTTAGACGCCTCTACTTTCTTTGCATATTTTACGTGGTTTGGGGCTTTCAATAAGTGTCGTTCTAACTTACGAACAAGAACCACAACATTGATACTAGCATTGTTGATCACCCGTTGTAAATTGGATCTTTACTATGCTAGGAGAAACAGGCACCCGCAAAGCCACTTATGCAATACAAGTTGCATGTTAAGCGTGGAGCAAGTCTCATGAACGATGTCATGTAAGGTTAGCCCGGGCCGCTTCATCCCAACATACCGCAAGATGCAAAGTACACAAAAAGCAATCGACAATAAAAGCATCAACGCCCACAATGACCATTGTGTTCTACTCGTGCAACAGATCTACATATAGACACGGCTCTGATACCACTGTAGGGGTTCGTAGCATGGAAAACAAAAATTTTCTATCGCATACAAACAAACAAGCCAAGATCTATCTACTAGATTGCAGCAACGAGTCGATGGAATAACTCACCCTCGAAGATTCCAAAGTGGTTAACGAGAGCAGATTCTCGTGGGTGATGTAGTCGTACTCTTTCCGATCTCAAGATCGCGTAGACGATCCTTCCAGCGCCGCGTTCCCGCAGCGCTTCCGCAGTCGGTCACACGTTCGGTACTCGACGAAGACCTTCCTCTCCCTTGTTCCAGCAGGCAGCGGAGGTTGTAGCACTCTCCTCGCGATTCCGGCAGCACAACGGCGTGGTACCGAAAGTAGAGGGGAGATCCCGCAGGGCTTCGCCTTAAGCCGGTGCGAGTATGGTGGAGCTTATGAGAGAGGCTATTAGTGGTCTAGTAATTAGACACACCAATTAGAGGGCTCTAAACCAATTAGAAGGCTCTAAACCGAAACAGCTCTAAACCGGGGTCTAGGTCTAGTTTCTAGTTTAGAGGATAGGAACTTGTGTGTCTTGTGTTGTGTTGGGAGGGGAGCCCTGCCCCTCCCTTTATAGGTGGGAGGGCTGGCGCGCTAGGGGAGGGAGGGAGTCCCTCCCCAACTCGGCCTAGGGCTGGCCGCCGGCTTGGGGAGGAGGACTCCTCCCCCAATTCGGTTTCCTCCTCTCCTCCCACTTCCCAAAAACTGCCGTTTGACTTTCAAACTAGCCGTTTGACTTTTTCAATTTAGGATTCAATTTAATCCTTTATTTGGGACAGCAAGAACACTTAGCACATGATGCAATCATTCCAACTTGCAATGACACATTCATGTACCCCTTCCCCCCCGGAGTGCCGGACATTCCGGGACTTTCTGGAATGTTCCCGATGAAAACACCGGAACCATTCCCCAACTCCGAAATGGGACTTTCCTTATATGAATCTTATTCTCCGGACCATTCCGGATCTCCTCGTGATATCCCGGATCCCATCCGAGACTCCGAACAACATTCGGTCTCTTTCTCATAATACCATAACTACTCAAACAACGTCGAATCCTTAAGTGTGTCTCCCTACGGTTCGTGAATTATGCGGACATGATCGAGACACTTCTCCGAACAATAACCAATAGAGGAATCTGGAAATTCATATGGCTCCCACATATTTCTACGATTACTTTGCGATCGAATGAACCACTTACATATGATACCAATTTCCCTTTGTCTCACGATATGTTACTTATCCGAGGTTATGATCGTCGGTATCTCTGTATACCTAGTTCAACCTCGTTACTGATAAGTACTCTTTTCTCGTTCCCGTGATATGTGATCCCTTGTGACCAAGTCACATGCTTGCAAGCTAATTGGATGACATTTCACCGAGAGGGCCCAGAGAATATCTATCCGTCTTGTGGATGGACAAATCCCACTCTTGATCCATGTGTTTCAACCAATACTTTCTGAACACCCAATGCCACTTTTATAGCCACCCTGTTACGGTGTGGTGTTTGATGACATCAAAGCATCCATCCAGTAAAGGCAATATGCATGATCTCATGGTCGAAGGAATTAGGTTACTATGTATCAGAAAGCATATAGCAATTGAACTATTGAAATGACTTGATCTTTATGCTACGCTTATCTATAGGAGTATGTCCATCACATCATTCTCCTAATGATATGACCCTGTTGTTAATAACATCTCTATGTTCATGATCAGGAAACAATGATCATATATTAACCAACAAGCTAGTTTAACAAGAGGCTTTACTAGGGACTCTTATTTTAGTTTACAAATCACACAAGTATTAATGTTTCCGGTTAATACAATTATAGCATGGTATGTAAACATTTATCATAAGTGTGAAGATATGATAATAACCACTTTATTATTGCCTCTTGGGCATATCTCCAACAGTTTTTTGGGTAAAACCTTGTCTGGTCCTATCCTTTGCAGCCCTCATTAGTGCAGAAATTTCTGGCATGGCAGGAACCTCATCACCATCTGCTATCCTAATCACCCGAAGTAGTGGACATGTAACTCTTGATGTAGTCCTTAGTTGCATGCCACCACTCCGCTGAAACCATAATGTCTTGCACATTCAAATCGGCTGTAGTTTTGGCCAATTTGTTTGCAACCCACTCCCTACTTGTAAATAGACTCCGCAAAGCTTGCTTGTGCTTGACCAAACTCTTAAGAGCAAGATATGATGTGGCAAAGCGAGTGGTTGCGGGTCTCACAAGATCCTCGTTGCCCGTTGCCTTCCTCATTAGAGCAAGAAGTCTGCCATGCCTATAGATGAAAGTAGTGACTCGTCTACCAGGTGCAATTGGCTTCTTAAATGCTTCTAGCTTCCCTATATCTTCCAACATTAGGTCCAAGCAATGGCATGCACATGGACACCAATAAAGTGTAGGAATCCTCTCCATTAGAATCTTGCCCGCTGCCTTGTAGTTAGCACCATTGTTAGTGACAACTTGGACAACATTATCTTTTCCAACATCTTCAATTCTCTTCTCAAGCAAATCTGCTATCATCCGAGCATCTTGGCATTCAATTGATGCATCAACCGACTCCAAGAAGTAAGTTCCCTCCAGGTTGTTTACAAGGAAGTTGATTAAGTGGCGTCCCCTTCTATCGACCATCCATCTGACATTAGTGTGCAGCCATATTGCTTCCATGCTGCCTCGTGCTTCACCCTCAAAAATTTTGTTTCCTTGACACAATCCCTAAGCAATGGCTCCCGCAGCTGGTAAGGAGAAGGAGGCTTGTAACCCGAGCCATATTGGCAAGATTCTTCTATTGCAATTTGAAATTGTCTAGAGCTTGCAATATTGAAAGGTATGCCACACTCATAGAAGAACAATGCCCACTACATATGCACATAGTGCAACTCTTCCTTTGTTTTTGTGCTTGACTCCATGGTGCTTTGGGAACACCCAGAGTGTCTTTCATCAACAATATCCTCAGGTTTTATCCTAAGCATTGAAGCAACTGACTTGGCTGCAATATATTGAACTTTTTTTCCACTAACTCTCACAACAAAGGCTCTCTTGTTCCTTTTGGCTACTATCCCTGAACTTGGTCTTGTAGTGGAGCCTTGAACTGTTGTTGTCCCTGCTGCATCTACCTACACAACATCATCATCATCATCATTTGACAGTGGTTGGTTTCTCCTATTCTTCTCCAAATACTCATACATCTCTCTCCTGAGTTCTGTGCTAGCCCTTGGACAGCCTGATGCATCTCCACCGGTGCCAGCAAGATGTTCCTTATGCCTTTTTATCCCTCCCTGAGTTACCTTGCCACAAAGATTGCACTTAACAATATTGTTGTTGCCAGGTGTCACCATATAGCCATAGTTCCATCCTGGATCAGTTGACCTCCGTGGCCTACGTTCTGGATCTTTCATTGGATCATAAGTTGCATCAACTCCATCAGCCATTATGACACTACAATCAAGGAGTCAAGGACAAACAATAGTTAAATTAATGCTAAAAAGCATCCATAGATCCACTATTCTACTTTAATCACAACATCCAGCAGCTAACAAGGACAAGTGGACAACAACAGCTACGAATTTAATCACATGTACTAATTTAATCACAACATCCAACAGCTAACAAGGACAACAAGCACTAAATTAATCAGAGGCAGGCAGGCAACTCACTACTGCTACTATATCAGAGGGAGGCAAGCATGCAAACAGTAGTGTATAACACACACGCGAACACACCACCACGGCACCATCAACAAAACATAGGAAAGGGAGGCTGTGCCAGGGAGGAGGAGAAGTCATACCTTGTTTCCCCTCTGGGAGAGGGCTGCGCCAGGGGGACGAGTCACCGGAAGCTTGGCCGGAGTTGGGGAGGCCGGCAGATGGGGGAGTGGGAGCAAATCTGGCCGAAGCTGGGGAGGTCGCATGAGAGGAGCTGCCTGCTCTCTCTCCCAATCGATTCCCCTGGTCTGGTATGTTCCCCCCTCTCTCTCTTCCCTCTCTTTTCACTAACCCTGGCCCCCAATTTGTCTCTCCAGCCCACAAATTTCTGTTTCCCCTCCCGCCAAAGCTCATATTCCCGCGCGACCTGACCAAGGCGCCCAGAAGCGATGAAGGTGCCGGTTTTCCCGCCTAGGCGGCGACCTGGGACGCCTCTGTGATGCCTATGGACGCCTTCCTTATCAGTCAAAGGTGATGACGACGCCTTGCCATCTCGAACCGCTCGGACGCTGAAGCGTCACTTAAAGTTTATGGCATAGTTCAAAAGCGAGTTCAACACAATTAAAGTTCACACAAACTAATCAAGCATGGACATCATCAAGCATCAACATCATTATAATCCTCATGGCCATCTCCATTGCCGCTCTTCCTCTCAGTGCATCGAGCAAGCCCTCACCATCCTTATCCACTTCATATGCATCTTCATCTTGTTGTGATGCATATTATTGAGACATGTACTCATGTGAATGAGATGACCCAACATTTATGGTACACATAAAAGTCTCGTCATCGATACTACATTGTACTAACAAGAGAACAATTCAATTTCTATTCATCCAAATGCAAATCCCACCCTGATATGGGTATGACTTATTAGGTCCCCATTATTGGTATATCTGGTATATATCCGAACAACGACCCATAAAGCCCACAAGGAACCGAGACTCCTAGAAGCACCTGAAGCCTAGGAACCAGACGTGCTGGTAAAGATAGAAGCTTAAACCGACATAGTACTAAAGTTGCACTTCTAACTTGTAACTGATCCATCCTGAACTCTGAGACCTAGTCTCTCATATAAAGATTGGGAGGAGACGACGGAGAGGGCACCGTAGATTTTAGCGAAACACAACCCACTGTGAGTTAGATTGCATCTAGCGAATCGGCAATCCTATAATCAGACAGGGCATCGACTCCCTTGTTTATCTGATAGGTCGAAGAAATCATCATCGCTCTCTTTATACAAAACCCTAAGTCCATAACCATGGGCATTGCCGAGGTCATCCCTCAACACTCCCCTTCCCCCAAAAAGGTGCAAACTCACCTTGCAAGCCTTTGATCGAACATGTTGGGCGTTTGCTATGGCGAAGGTGGTGCTGGGACCGACAGGAATTGGCTTTCGGGAGGTAGAGGATGGAATGGGTGGCATTTCTTACCGTTGACTAGAGAGGAGTGGTTCCTTGATTGGAAACACTACTCGACCACACAGTGCCATAGTGCCTGGGCCCACTGCAAGCGCCACTTTTAAATATATTTGTCGGGCCCCTTTGCCAAGGGGATGTAGCAGGCGGAGGCGGTGGGACGATGCTCTAGTCGCTAGCTGGCCATGGCAGCACGAAGATGTTCTTGTGAGCGGCAGCAACACCGGTGGTAGGGATCGCGGCGCTGGCGCTAGGGTTTGAGAGCGGCGGTGGAACTCCTCCTGCGGTGGCGCTAGTGTCCATGGAGTAGGGAGGGGTCGGAGGAGCGCCGCTATAGCCATTCGTTGCCGGAATATCGCCGGCGGTGGCGCGCGGATTTTCAGTGGCAGTTGAGAGTTTACGCACATGTGGATATTTGCCGTGCGCTGGAGTGTGAGCGCCAGATATGCAGCATGCAATAACATAAATTGTCGCATGCTGAATTTTTTTATCGTCCGTGCTAATTTACAGCCCCGTTTCCGCCGCTCGTGCGCTAAATCAGTAGTTTTTCCAACGCTAGCGTGTTTTAGCGTGCCTGTTGAAGATGCCCTAATAGCGTGATCATAAACATGTTTTTGGATATTTTGGAAGGTACTTATTTGGATCAACACTAAGGGCTTGTTTGATTCAAAGGAATCTCATAGAAAAATTTGGAGGTTTTAGATCCTTAGAATTTTTTCCTTTGAGCATCGTTTGATTTGTAGGGTTAGAACCTTAGGATTTTTCCCATGGGATTGTACTACACCACGTTTTGGAGGAAAATTTCCATCCACTCAAACCTCATGTTACAATTTCTTTGACTTTCCTGCGATTCAGACACTCATTCAAGAAAATTTGACCCCAAATTCTATAGGATTCAACTGGATGGTAAATTTTAATCCTGCACTTTTCCTATTCTTGCGTTTTTCCTATCCTACGAATCAAACAGGCCCTAAGATTTGTCACTCCATGTGATGGAGAGATATCTCTGAGTCTTCTCGGTAACACGACATCCTAAATAGCTTGCAAGCATGTGACTAATGAGTTTAGTCATGAGAATATTGTATTATAGAACGTGTAAAATGAGCTTATTAGTAGAGATGAATTAGATATGGTGATACTGACAATCAAATCTCGAACAAGTTATATACCGCGAGACAAAGAAAATTGTATGAGATTGTTTGAATCATGTACATCATGATTCGACCAATGAAAGGTCTTCATAGAATATGTGGGAATAATTATGGGCATCTATGGTCCCGCTATTGGTTATTAACTAGAGAGGTTGCCATCATGCCCAACATGTTCTCGAACCCATAGGGTCACCCACTTAACGCTCGATGTCGCTAGGGTAGAAATGAGATATTAAGATGGTGATATAGAATTTTCATTTGGAGTCTCAGATGAGATCCTAGACATGACAAGGAGTTTCGGAATGGTCCAGAGATTCAGATTTATATATGGGTAAAGTTTTTTCTAGGTTACCAAAGAAGTTCGAGATTTTCCAATATTGTACCGGAGGTTCCAGAAGGTTCCGGAGGATCCCCTAGTAGGTCCCACCTATCACGGGCGACCCACATGGACCGAGGGGTGGCGCATGGGCCCAAATGGCCAGGCGCACCAGCCCTCCAAGGCCCATGTGACTGGACCAAAGGGGTAAGGATGAATCCCTAGAAAATAGGGGGAAAGTCCACATCTTGGCCACTGGCCCTAAGGCTTGGAGGAGGATCCAAGTTGGCATCCCCTCACATCTACATAAAGAGAGGCATCTAGGTCAGCAGCACACGGAACCCTAGCCGATGCCTCCTCCTTGTTTCTCTGAATCATCATCCTCGGCGAGCTTGGCGAAGCTCTGTAGGATTTCCACCATGAACTCCACCACCATGTCGTGCTTTCGGAGTCGATATCATCTACCTCTCTACCTCGTCTTGCTGGATCAAGGAGGAGGAGACGTCACCAAGCCGTACGTTTGAGGAATCCGGAGGTGTCATTCGTGCGGTGTTGAAGATCAGATCGGATCGTGAATAAGTACGATTAAATCATCCACGATCTCTACATCATTTCTTCTTGTGTTCTATAAGGGTATGTACATCTAATTCTTATCATTGCTAGAATCTCGTAGATTGGATCTTGGTTTTATTCGCTTCTTGTAGGAATTTTTGTTTCCCATACTGTGAATTCCATCACCAGCAGCCGCCCCTGCGCTCACGGTAAGTCGGTACATGCCCACCATTGGTGCTCAGTACATGTATAACTACAAGCATCTAATGATAATCCCCTGAAGTACTAGCGGTAATTCCCTAAAATATTGTCTTCTGGCTGTTAATGAGTTCAAGCGGCCAGTGGCCAGTGAAGTGTTAGGCTTGTGAACTTTTAGACTCCTCATCCGAAGTACCAAAAATGTGCACTTAGATGTCCGTATTTTATGGCTAGCATGTTCTGGTTTCATCACTTAATTTCTTCCTTGTTTTCTTCAGGCTTTCCCTACATTAAAGAAACGCAATTTACATAAAGCATCACTCATCCAATCAACACTTTGAAAACAAGGCTGCCATTCTAGGAGTGAATTAGTCAACATGTTACTCGATCACTTACTGCAGGTACAACATATAGTGGTGTTGCTAAATCAACCTCTCTGGTATTTTTTTGGTCACTGATCTCTCATACTATACATAACTGCTTAATTCCTAGAAGAGTCAATGGAGAAGAGCAAAAAGGAGAAGCCAAAGAAACAGAAGTTGATGAAGTATTACTACGCTCCCTCCACATATCTTGGCTTTTGTCGGCAGGAGCATATGCACGTGAGTTCAAAAGTGAATTTCCAAACATTCCAAAACTTACATTTATATATCTTAACGTTGCTACTTGTATACAAGGTTTTTGGATTTTCTGATGAGATAGGATTCTCTGAACATTTATATACCAGTTGTTAATAGATCTCAATGTTACCACCTCCTTTTTTTGCACTCATTTCCGAAATTTGTTCGCTTCATTTCTGTACAGGGTTGGGTTGGAGCACACTGATGATGTACTAGAAGGTTCTATAGTAAGTCAAGTATGCAGTTGTTCGCTTTATAAAGTAAAATCTTGGAAATTATCACCAACATATTTTGTGGTTTGGTCACTAGTTTAACTGAGACCAATTCTGATTCTATTTTTCTTGTAAGTTGGTGGAGTGAGTGAAGCAACAGATAACCAAAAGAAGAAGAGGTACAGTACAGGTAGTACTGGACCAAGGTTTATGCTGCAATTCTTTCTGTAATAGATATGCCTATATCTGCATACCATGTTCGCAGAAAAAACTAATCTAATGGTTTAGTATGGTCAATCTAGAGTTCTCATCATGTATTGGCAAAAATAGAAAATGAGTTAACATTGGGTTGTGATTTGGTGGGTCACCAATTAATTAAATTATATATGTTAGTTCTGTTGTTCATGAAATTTTCCTGAAATTTAGCTTACGGTTTATTAACTGCAGACAAAATCAAATATATTGGTGACGTTGATTAATGTTAAGGGAAGATCCATTCATATCAAAATTATTTCTAAATAAGAAAATTCTTGCTTTACTGCATTCTACTGCTACATTATGATGCTCTTCTACTATTACAGTGTTCAACATGGAGGTTCCGCTACTTTCGGTATTGTTGATCTGACCGTGACCCAACACACCTCTATCTAGCCCACACTTCTTCAATTTACATTGTAGTGGTTATTAACTTCATCGAACACCTCCATGTGGTGGAGGTTGTAATGTGCTTGCTCCTACTATAATGGTCACACAAAATGTTCTGAAGGCATGCTAGGAAGCCAAGATTAAGAGGGTTGTCCTAAGGCCATGTTCATGGAGGAAGACTCTTGTCTGGTGTCAATGACTCCATAACTACTGAGATGAAGTCACGAAATCATGAAATGATATGTTTGTTTCTTGAAGTGCACAATAGTACATGTCACATGTCACAAAGTATGGGATATTAATGGAATGACTTTAAGGCAGTGGTATATGATTAGTTGCCCCTGTGGAATAATAATTTGTTGTTATATAAAAAATGTCTAGTGTCAATTATATATTTTCATTGGAACTATTATAAAATGCATATTTTCTTGTATCCAGCTTTTAAGTTTTCCTGTTGGATTCATGCTGACATGAACTACAAATTTTTCATGACTGGAAATATACGGCTTTAGCGTCCGGGTTCATTTCCACATGTTGCCACAAGATTGCCGCTTGTACCTACATGTTGCCATGGGTGAACTTAAAAGGAGTCGATACCAAAGCTAATGCACCGATTGAAGCTAATTTTCGTCGGCCATTGCAATAGTTTTATATGCCCCTTCGCCATGTTGCCGTTTATTATGTTTAGGAAACATTCCAAAATTTTCAAAGGGGTTCAAGTAATATGAGTATATTATGTTTGCACGATTATTTTTGTCATTCCATTTTTATTAAAATAATTCAGATTTTAACTAATATGGCATATATATATTCTATGACCGCATTTGTATTAGTCGTGCGTTGCACGTGCTTACTTACTAGTATGGCCAGGGAATGCGAGCGCCATGGACATCGACTTAGCAGGTGGCGAAGGTCAAGCTCCTCTGATCCGCGGTTCCAGCTCCTGCGCTCCGCCGTCCATGAGTAATTCCGGTGAGTTCCTCCAAATGCATCAACTGGTAAGATATGGTCCAATATCGTTTTGTTCCGACGTGTGAGGAGAATTTAGGGTAAATTAGTAGACACAATGCACTGTAACTACTTCATGACCTCTGTAGGTTAGGTTCCGCAATTCCCCTTATTGAGTAGTTCACCTTCAATTTCGTGTAGACTGGCGTCTCCATGACTTGATTGGGTAGAGAGGAAATGTGCACCGTAATTTGTGTGCATTGTTTGGGTACGGAGGAACTGTACTGTGATGCACACCATGATTTGATTGTCCTTGCACCTTCCAGCACTGCTGATCAATTATCTATACATCATAGCTCCTTAGGTTGTTTATGTTAGTGAGAAGATTGTGGCATGTTTTCGTGTGCCCGCCGTGTTTTCCTGTTCTCGATAGGTTTCCCTTCGTATCCTAAAGAAATTTAAACTGTACCAAACTTCACATTTTGAGATGAAATCTGTGACACGATTCTTATATGCTCAGACTGTAGAGAGCGTTCAATCAATTGGAACATGATATTGTCCATTATATGCTCAACAGTATGACGTTTAAACTTCAAACATGGAAGCAGCAATAGTTTGAACAAAAATATATTTAGTCCATCATAAAGAGTCTATCTACTTGCAACATGGAAGCAGTACTATGCAGTTGCCAAGTGCCAGAGCAACAGCTTTTGTGATTATGTATAGTTTTGAACTTGGACAATCAGCAAGGAGTTATTTATACTATATAAATAACTGTGTCATATAGACTGACTGAATGCCTAGTGACCACTTATCAGTGAAAGCTATTTATCTGATGGGATGTGTCATCATCTGTCTATTTTTCCTTCTCAGTTCTACCAGACACGCAAGTTAGGTGTGGTGTAGTAGTTGATGCCTATGATTAGACTTATCCGTTTTTATCAATGGCATAGGAAACGTATTGCTCTGTCCAATATGCAGTGATGTAAATGCATATGACCTTTTTCCTCTTGTAAGCACATATGCTCCCTCTTGATTATTTTTCCTTACTTGGCCTTTGCTAGCAAATAAACTATAGATGAATCTGCTACGCTCTTAAAAATATTGCACACATCTGAAAGCACTATTTTTTGCAAGTGGCGTAATCAGTGGTTGCGGATTAGATACACAACATGCTTTGAAGTTTATGCTTTTCACATTTTAGGAAACGATATATGAACACATATTAGTGTTGATGTTAGATTGTGGCCTCTTTGAAAACATGTTTTGCCAGTCAATACCTTGGGAGGAAAAGGAGGCAAACTTTTACCCGCTCTAAGGCAAGGACATATGCTGATCCTGATGGAAAGTGCCTCAGGGAAGCTAGCTGATGGTTATGACAATTAATATTACTAGTGGCAACATGTTTTTCAGCTACCCCTTTGGGTTCTTTATGGAGTTCTTACCTGTTTTCAGTCACAGTTGGTTGACACGACAGATTTTTTGTAAACCCTCTTACTACCTGACACATGGAACTTCTTCTACATGTTAGTATATTCAACTTCATCGATTGTACTATCTGTAAAAGCATCTAGGTGGCTTCTTCCATTCTAGATCAACAAACAGCACTTCAGGAAAAATGTATTTTAGAACTTTCTGAAATTGCAACTAGACAAGCTTTTCTTTATGTTAGTTCTGGCATACGATAGATGGCCCGTGAGCAGTATTTGTTTTCACGTGTGTTGTCACTCAAGCTATATCGTTACACTATTGTATAAAAATTCAAAAGGACCTACTTTGGAGCAACTAGGACAAAACAGTGCCTCAGGAACTAAGATACATATAGTTGCAGCGAGAGAAAAAAGGCAAAACAACCAAGCAACCTTACGTGTATTTTCATTCACCGCCCGCTAAGAATTTGCAAAAGGTCCTCCGCCTGGAACCGCCCCCCTCCCCCCGTGTCGCACCCTAGGGCGACACGGGGGGGGGGGGGGGGGGGCGCCGCAAGCCGCCAAAGGTCCTCCGCCGCCGCTGCTCCTCACTACGCCACTGCCGCCAGCCTTGCCATGGTGGCGGCGGGCCCGGCCACCGAAGGTGGTTCGGGGTGGGTGGAGGCCGGAGTTGACCGCCATGGCTGCTGGGACGGATGCGGCCGGTTCGACGACGGCTAGCGACCAGGGCGGCGCCCCTGGTTGGGGTGGTGGTGGAGGTCCCTCCCGGCGGCGCCATGACCGGCGGTGGAAGTCCAGGGCCAAGCTGGCTGGTGTTGAAAACCCTAGATCTTCATATCTGGGGCTCCGATGCTACCTCCCCGGTCCTCTTCGTTGTTGGTAGGGCCGGATCTGGTGGGGGTCGACCCTGCTCTGTTGTCATCTCTCTCGTTACTGGCCTAGCCGCAGGGTTGCTGGTACGGTTGGTGCAGTGGATCTTGCAGGTTACCGGCGGGTGGCGAGGGGGCTACCAGCTCGGTTTGAATAAAGGTGGTTGTCCTCAGATTCTTCGATCTACTTGATGCGTGTCTTCATTGATCCGGTCGGAGTGTGGAGTTTCGGAAGGCTACGTCAGCGAACTCCCATGGGCGCATCATGCCTGGAGATTGCTGGATCAGAAGGTATTCGGGCGGGCGTACCTATGTTTTTTCTGGCTGTATGGGTTCAGAGTGTGCGCTTCGAAGCTCTGTTGGCTGTTAATATCATGGGGCATGTTCTCGTTCCATGGTGCTGACGGAGAATATCATGGAGACCGAGATTTGAGAACTGACTATGGTGGTTTGAGTCCGGGTGGTCATGAAGAATTAGCTTGGTGACTCGTGACTTGGAGCAGTGGCATACGAGTGGGGGCGGCTGCATAGGAGAGGTTCACAGTCTACCTTTCAGGGTGAAAACCCAGGGTCTGGCCTTAATTGGTTGTGCCTGACAATGGCTTTGTTGAAGGTATTGTTTTGAGAGCGTGGACTTTCTTCAGAATGAAAACCTAAGATCTATGATCGTGATGACGGTGTTTGTGCACTGTTCCCTTTTTGAAGGCGTCGTTTTTAGAGAAGTTGGACATCTGGTGTTGTCTTGGTGATGGTTGTACTACTGGTTCAATGAATGGGTCATTGTAGCGGGACTTTTCTTTTTTATAATTCTTTTTTTTTTGGCCGTGTGCATCTGTATGGCCGCTAGGGCGATGCGTTGTTGCAGAGGCTGGGTGTAATTGGTATCTTTTGATATTAATATATGCTCCTTTCAAAAAAAAAATACATCCCATACTTTGTAGGCTTATGTGCTGATTCTTTCCGAGTCTACAAGTGCATGCAAACATATAAACTGTGTAAAAAAGATTGTAACATTATAAAGCCTAAATTCCAAAAATGCAAGCCAAAGGAAAATTCAGGTCACATCAGGAAAACTCTTTCATCAGGAGATCTTCATCAAGGAGGATATCTGACCAACTGGGCAAGGGACTACTGACGCCGCTGTAGTTTGAGGCGGTGATGGAGTTACACATGTTCGAAACGGCCATGTCAGTGAGTGGTGGAAGGGAGTTTTCATCAGAGAGAAACAGCCTCTTCTGACTACTGTTCTCTCCCTCGCCGCGGTTCTGCTCACTGCTTTCATCAACATTGCAAACTGAATACGGGTCGATGTTGCCAACTGTGTGATCAAACGTAATGCCAGGAATTTGGTTCTGGGGCACCTTCCCTGCTAAGTCTACGCCACCGATACCCTCAGGCGCACTTGGCGAAAGCATCCGTCGAGGGCTCGGGAAGCTGATCTGCTCCAGGTCTGTAGTGGGGGCAATGGACGGTGCAGACTGAAGCAGTGAGTGCACGTGCTGGAGGTTGGCAGCCTGGACTGCCTCGGCCTGCAGCCTTGCAGTGTGATCACCCCATGGTTGCTGCTCGACAAGGACGAGCTGGCGAAGGCTGGCCAGCGCGATGAGCTGCGGGAGGGCGGCGAAGAAGTCAGTCCTCGGGCGGTGCGTCATCGGATCGATCCCCATCCTGATGAGCTTCTTCCTGAGGCTAGTGTTCCAGAAGTTCTTGATCTCGTTGTCCGTCCGTCCAGGCAGACGCTTCGCGATAGCCGACCACCTGCTTTGGTTTACAACATGTTAGGCCAAACTTTTCATGCAATGGAGAGTAGGTGTGCGGTTAGTACGTACTTGTTGCCGAGGATGGTGTGTAGCTGGAGGATGGTCTGCTCTTCCTCCTGGGAGAACCTCCCTCTCTTGATGTCTGGTTTCAGGTAGTTGGTCCATCTTAGCCTGCAGCTCTTGCCACATCGGTTCAGACCTGCAAGCAAGAAAACATTCTTGGTGAAGGGAATGCTGTGGATCAGGCAGGGAAAGATATAGAGAGATGTACTATCATGTATGAGTTACCAGCAAGCTGAGGTAGGGATCTCCAGCTTCCATGGCCATGCTTCTGGATGTAGCTCATGAGCTTCTCGTCTTCTTCAGTAGTCCAGGGCCCCTTCTTGAGGCCACTCTCTTCACCACAAGGTGGTCTCCCCATTGATGATTGATAAGAATAGGATAGGTCAATGCTGGCAGGATGGGGAGACGGTCTGGCTCACCTCACCTTCAGCCTTGGTGTTCCAGATTGCTGGCCGGTCACCCCAACATACCGTCCTATATATAATGGCTTGATGATCTCTGTTTCCTAGAGGAACAACACCATGCCAGACATAATTATTCAGATTGAAAAGACTGATATGCCCTTAGCACTTTTTTTTTTGCGAAATTCCACCAATCTATTAATAATCATCAAGAGCAGTACAAAGAATCCTAAACGTAATAAAAATTACAAATAGGTCAATGGACCACCTAGCGACGACTACAAACACTGGCACGAGCCGAAGGCGCGCCGCCGTCCTCGCCCCTCCATCACCGGAGCCGGGCAAAGCTTGTTGTAGTAGACGAACGGGAAGTCGTCGTGCTAAGGTCCCAAAGGACCAGCATACCAGAGCAGCAACCATCGCCGAAGATGACAAACGTCGATCGGAAGAGACTGACCTCAAACCATACCAACAGATACGAAAATCGACCGAATATCAAGGGATCCGTCGGACACACGACTCCACGCGTCCTCCGCCGATGCTAGATGCACCAACAGAGCGAGGATAGGATGAGGAGGACCTTATTCTGACTCCAGGACGTAGCCGTCGCCTCAACATTCTGAAAAAGACACTAAAAACAGTCTAGACGAAACACTGGACCTTCCGCCGGCGAGAGCCATGGTCCGCACGTCTCCCAGGCCCTAAGACCACCGGAGACAGGACGAACTGGTGGCGACGCCGGCGGAGGGAAGAAACCCTAGATGGGACCGTAGCCGCCGCCTTCTCTCCTTGAGGGAGCTCTCTTTGGTACCGGTATGCCCTTAGCACTTGAGTTCACTTTCTGATACAGAAATTGCATGTGCATGGTCATGGGCTAGGGTCTTGTCTGTGTCCGTACTATAAAAATATATTGGGCACTTGGTTCTGTTGACTCGAGTATGCTGGCCATTTGGGCAATCGCCATGACCACAATGTGATTGCGACTGAAAACTCACCTGCTTCTCTTTCTCTGCCTTTGTCCTGTGTTCCTAGTTGTCTTGTGTGCGTAGTTTTGTGCTTCGTCCTGTTATATATAGAAGTTTAACAAGAGTTTCATCAGATAGTTTGCTTTTGAACGATCACAAAATTGAATAATTAAACGGATAGTATCTTCAGGACATAATTAAACAGATAGTTGAGAACTGAGCGCTGGCTCAATGGCTGGAGTTCAGAGTGCTGAACCCGCCCACCCGAGTTTGAATCCTGCGCGGATTCCTTAGGGGTGCTATTTGTGCTAAAAAAGCACAGAGAAGTCTCATATCTATCTAACAACGTATAATCAAGGGAGGGATCATTCCCCCGTTGGCCATGTTTTTTCTGAATTGGCCAAACAACTGAATAATGTTGCTGGACAACATCAAGTTCAGAAATATGGATAAGCCCCAGATCATGTCACATGTTCGCTGTGAGCTCCAACTACTGCACAGAGATAAAAAAAAAATAGCAATATCACTCTTCAGCTTCAGTTTAAGCAAATGGAATCTTAAACTTCAGATCCATGGGCCACGAGACAAAATGAGGGCAGTGGAAACGTGTAATACGAGAATTCGCTTCCTTGCCTCTTCTTCGAAGTTCGAACTACCAACTCCAGGTACGTAGTATTATTTTTGTCTGGTTTCACGTAGCAAGCGGTATCCATCGTTCCACGTGCTTTGCCAGGTGTGGATCCAGATTTTACATTTCTGAAATCCATCCATGCACGCAACGTGAGAAGAAAGCAGCCAAGGCGCTCTGGTCACCTTGTCTGTCTTCCTCATGTCCTGTTCTTTGGGTCCATAAACAAATGTGGAATCAAGTATGCGCAAATCATTGCTTGTTCAAATGCTCTCTGTTCATATATTCATTCTTTATTTTCTCTGATGATCCTTGTCTCCTGGACTTCTATCATCTAGTATATATGTTATTGCATATCGGTTAATTTTCCTAGCTAGAATCTTATTTGTCTAGAGTATGCTAATCCTCTCTAAAACTTTTGCAGTTGGTGCAAAGCTTAAACACAACGATGCCAATTAGGAATTTAAGACTTGTCTGATCAGATCAAATGGTTCATATTCGGGACAAACTTTAAGGCCTTTGTTAAGGTAGTCTGGGCTTCTGAGTCCAATTTGTTCTCCGCCTTATACTTGCAGAGTTTGATCATTATATTCTCTGTTTAGGTTATACCGAATCCCACTGTCCTAGTCAATGTTGGTTGCTTCTATCGTCCTCCATGATCTCACTAGTCATTATCAAACGATCCTACGTTCTTTAATTGTGGCACTCCTTGGTTAGGCTTCTTGACATTCATGTCTACATGCACACTGTTACAGATGCGGCATGCACTATTCATGTATACACATATGTCTTCAAAGAGAGACATTGTGGCATGTGATTCGAAATATTCACTTCACGAAGAGTTGCAAAGTTGATCGCTTTTTGTGTAGCCGTGTTTGTACCATCTCCGTGGCCATCCTTTTTATCGAGGTAAATTCCAGGACATTGTTTTTTTTCCCCGGTCAGTGCAAAATAACAATATGAACCAACACGTAGAACAGTCAAGCCAAAAACACAATCATGCTTATTGTTGCAATGCAAATTTGACGGAAATATTCTACAAATTGATGGGTTAGCGCTCCACCGGGTTGAACCTCTCACCAACTAGTTTCCTCTTCTAGGTTCCATTGGTGATACAAAATCTTCTGAGATCTTTGCTGATGTCTTCTTCCTGGCGAATAGAAAAATCATGTGAAAAGTACTTTTTTTTCTTTCAATATTATGTTTTGCAGTACTGTTCTGAGGTAGAAAGCTATTCCCATTTGTAAGGCACTGTCGTCTGATTTCAGGGACCTTCCATGCATGGTTCCACCCCTGAAGAATAGGTGACCTACTGATGAGTTTGTGTACCAACGCTTTGATCTTATCCATCTCCAAAGTTACCTCGCATGAGTGAAAATGATGGCGCGGGATCAAAAGAACAGGGTTAGATGGTTGGCACAGGAATATAGGACACATTTGATGATATATACTCGAAAAAATCTTGTGTACTTTAACTGAGTTGTTCAGGGTAAATCTTTCATTGCATCATTAGATGGTCAAACCTCAAACATTCACGTCCATATACATGTTGCAGGACAAGTACATGAATGGGCAATTCGGCTATATCCTACGGTCAAAACCTGGGAATTGCAGGTAAATATGTTATAACCTATATGGAAGAGAAGACCTGTGCCTGAATATTCAGGTTTAACACAAGATGATGGATCAGTGACACCAGCCTTTGACATCTGTGCAGGAAAACAGGAGTTGGTGCAGGCAAGTGGGGCAACCGTAGCACCTGGAGGCTGGAGCAGTCCAATTAGTTTAGGTATCTGCTCCAGTGAGAATCATAGTCCTGCATGGATGACGGATTTTGCAGCTCTTGGCACTCCAGAAGCTGCAACCTCCATCAACCAATCTCCTTTGTTAAATCTTGCAGTGTTTGAGAACTGTTGTAGTGTTCCGGTCCCGTGTATTCCATATGCAATACTATGCTATGGCAAATCTGAGCACTACAACCTCCATTAACAAATGGTCATTGTTATTCTTTAATACACACCTACATCTAACCTCCATTAATAAATATATTTGGAGTATCTTATTTAAATACACCTACACCTACATCTAAATCCAAATATATTCTCTAACAAAAAACAGCAGCAGCCAGCAGGTCTAACTTCACCCCCTGATTCCAATTGACTTCTTTGGCCAAAGCGCAGGTTGGTTTGGCCCCAGTTTTTCCGAACTGCTTTACACCCAACTTTACAGGGCTTTCTGTCTTTTTGCAAGTTCCCCATGTTATGTATGGACCTATATTTTGCTGCACAAAAGGAGAATCAATTGTTCCTAGATCTTCATATGTCTTCTACGAAGTGCCATACTGATGCTTCTCAAAAAATAATTTATCTTGCCATGACAGGCAAACCCAATTTAGTATGTCTGTGTCCATGTTTTTAAAGTTTATAGAGTCAAAGATGTTTAGGCTGACATTATCTACCGTAACATCAGTGGTTTGACCAGCTGTCAAGCTCAATTCTAAGGTACTGTGTGTATTCTTGAAAAAAAAAGGTACCATATGTCCCGACCTTCACATGGAGATTCAGTTCAGCAGTTCAGGGTCAAAGTAAAAGTGGCAAACAGTTCCATTTTGGAAAAGAAAAAAAAGTTCAAGTGTTCAAAGTTGTAAAAAATAATTTTGGTATACAGTATGTTGTGCCAATATGCTTTCGAAAAATCATGGAAAATACAAAGATATATACTAGTGCTTCATCTCTTGTTTTCTATATTTGACAAAATAGACACTGATAATTTCCTAGGAACAGTGCAGCTTTCTCTACTGGAGTAATCTTTGTTGCTTGGCTTGCTACCCATAATGGTGGAGAGTCAATAGACCGAGGCATCGTGGATGGCCACAGCCAGACTGACACAGGAATAGTTGACGAGGATATATATATATACTAAAACCAGTTACAGGCCAGAGTAGTCACGCTTCTTGTCTCATGGGAGTTCAGAATAAACAAATCTTCAGCACAATAAAACCTAAGCATCTGACCAAGATCTAGGATGAGGCAAGTTTTTGGCAAGCATGCCAATAAAACAAACTGTGTCTGGTTCCCATAAAATCACTGTTACCTCTCCTAGCCATTGGATCAAGGTTGAAGACTGCTCATCTGCCTCTCGCCTTGTATATATGCACACCACATATCATAACCTAGCAGTGCTATTTGCCTAAGATGCAAGCTGTGGCCTATTTACTCAGCCAGAGAGGAACCACAGAAATAATACCCTAAGACTTCCTCCGTTTCAAAATATAATATGTTTTAGCTTTGTGAAAAGAGTGTATCTAGATCCCTTTTAGTATATAGGTTCATCTAGATTTGGAGTGAACCTACACACTAAAAGGGGTCTAGATACATTCCTTTCACAAAGCTAATACATCTTATATTTTGAAACGGAGGGAGTACTTGAGAATTATAAATCTAAGATCAAACAGACACAAGCCAACATGCACGTATGATCACAGGAACAACTCAAATCTCTAAGATATGCAAGCTTGCAGAGTAGATTGAACAGGACATTACAAGTAGTTGGATGGAAATAGAGATGCGGCCATCACAGGCAAAATTTACAAGTATTGTCAGTTCTCATAGATGAGTCCAAACGTACTACTAGGAGAATCCGTGAAGTTCAGATTTTGAACTTTATCTGACACCCTAAAGGCTGAAGATAGTTCACGATAACCATTTGCAAACTTGTCTGTCCAATTCCTTCAAGTACCTCCAGTTCACCAAAACACCTAAAAAACTTAGAAGGGAGATAAGGTTAGCCGATGGGAATTAAGAAAGTGGGGTAGTAGGAAAAATAGAAATGTTGTTGGTCATTGACAAATGACAGGCAAGCACACTGAACATGTATAGAAAGTTAAAGCTAGTAGCATGAAGACTTCCCCTCAGATATGACACGTTCATGATCATCAAGGCAACAGAACTAGAATGCAGAAACGATTTAGTTTAACAGATGTAGCTTTATCATATTTTTTACTGCCGGCACAGCAATGTGTGAACTATTACTAATACTGACTTTGAAATCTGCTAAAAGTGTGCATTACTTTATGAACTGTGGAAACAATTTTTACTGCACAGAACTACAGATCTACATGCAAAAGTGGACCACACAATTCAAGTACCTATATATCAGGTAGGGCTACAGATCTACATGCAAAAGTGGACCACACAATTCAAATACGTACCTATATATCAGGCAGGGCCAAGACAAGAAGAATTGTGCAAAGAACTTCTAGACATGCTATTCGTACCAATAAAAGACAACCCAATAACTATTCTATAAGCTGTCCAGCTGTTTTTTAATGTTTAGGCCTTTCACAATGGGTGTTTCTTGCGCAGTATCCTAGGTGCTTTGCTTATATGGCATGTCATTTAATGAAGAAAGAGGGTGTTGTTGTATCTTAGAGCAAGGTTAATAGTACAGCCCGCTGCAGGCCTTTCACAATGGGGTGTTTAGGCCTTTCACAATGGGTGTTTCTTAGCGCAGTATCCTAGGTGCTTTGCCTTTGTGGCATGTCATTTAATAAAGAAAGAGAGTGTTGTTGTATCTTAGAGCAAGGTTAATAGTACAGCCCGCTGCAGGCCTTTCACAATGGGGTGTTTAGGCCTTTCATAATGGGTGTTTCTTAGCGCAGTATCCTAGGTGCTTTGCCTATGTGGCATGGCATTTAATAAAGAAAGAGAGTGTTGTTGTATCTTAGAGCAAGGTTAATAGTACAGCCCGCTGCAGGCCTTTCACAATGGGGTGTTTAGGCCTTTCACAATGGGTGTTTCTTAGCGCAGTATCCTAGGTGCTTTGCCTATGTGGCATGGCATTTAATAAAGAAAGAGGGTGTTGTTGTATCTTAGAGCAAGGTTAATAGTACAGCCCGCTGCAGGCCTTTCACAATGGGGTGTTTCTTAGCAGGCCTTTCACAATGGGGTGTTTAGGCCTTTCACAATGGGTGTTTCTTAGCGCAGTATCCTAGGTGCTTTGCCTATGTGGCATGGCATTTAATAAAGAAAGAGGGTGTTGTTGTATCTTAGAGCAAGGTTAATAGTACAGCCCGCTGCAGGCCTTTCACAATGAGGTGTTTCTTAGCACGTGCTAAAAAACGCCCCATTGTGAAAGGCCTTACACATAACTGCAATGCATTAAAACCTAGTTCAGGAAGATAAATGAGATCATATCAAAACGTAACTCTGCAATTACTTCAGCCACACAGCAGATAGATGCTTGGAAATAAGCTTCTCAAATACCCAATTCAAGTATTGAACCAATGCTGACAACAATACATACCTGCTCTAAGGGCTAATCCGAAACCCACACCTTCATCTTTTTCCGCTGTAGGAACTTTGCCTGATAATATAGACCTGCAGCATTTACGTCACAGAGACTGCATTGTTAGCAGTGACGCACATGATTTTTCATGTTTTTAGTTGTTACATGAATTAATTCCTATTCACAGGCAACTAAAGGCAGTCTACGAGTAAACAGGTGTTTCTAAGCATTGTTCAATCTTCTTCGAATGAATAATTACATAGGAATGTAGAATAGTAATGCTTCCAGCAGCAAGCAGGTCCATTGTGTCAATCTGCTTAAAAGTATTAGACGCTGTTTGCAAGTTATAACTGTATAAGTGGATCTGCTGCTCATTTAATATACAACATACACAACAAATGCAAGTCAATTAATAAACAACATACAGAACCACAGAAGTCTGATTGCACAAGTACTTTGCCACGTATTAATTCAGTCAACTTCACATCATTATGATTTCTTTAGGATTGCATAAGGAAGATAATGCAGAAGAAGAAAACAGAGTCTGACCCTGAACTTGGTGCGCTCGATGAGCTCGAAGAGCAGGCAATCACCATCAACCAGCTTGTGATCGATGGCAAACTTCCTCCAACCGGCGCTAAGGCCCGTCTTCAGGTGAAGATAGAACGTATCGGTCTCGGTATCTTGCTCGTCCACCAGAGTGATGGTCTCGTTATGCTTCTTGGGCAGATACTTCTTGCAGAACTGCACTGGGAGGCCCTGGCAGGAACCGAAATGGACACCGTGGTCACAATCATCAGCAGATCCGTCGGTTTCCATGAAGTAGTGAGCAGTGCAGGTTTTTTTTTGTTGCTTACCAGCCAGAAGCCTCCGGTGACGTGGGACTGCGTCATTGGCTTGACGAAAGTGGGGTAGTCTGAATCCAGCTTCTCCTGCAGCGCCTCGGCCATGTCGATGGCGTACTCCCTTGCCTTGTCGGAGGCGTACACCCTGTTGACCAGGTCCTTTCTCACGCTGGAAGTCCTGTGCCCCCTGCTCGAGAAGACGCGAGAAATCAGAGTGCTGGGTTCGCTTCAAATGTTTCGTGGATTGGAGGTGTCGGGCGAGCTGTTTACCTCCGGATCTGCTTGTCCAAGACCGCGTAGGTGGCCTGCACGCGAGATGCAACCAACCTTGAGTTGGTAAAAATTGAATGAAGGGACGAAAGTAAACCGAGACCGTTGGCCGTACCTCGTAGAGGTACTTGGGCTTCTCCGGGAGGCCGGCGACGCGGCCGGACCGCCGGACCGGGGCGTCCTCTCCGGCCTCGCGCGGCACCCGCTTCCGCTTCACGGACTTGGCCTGCGAGAGAAACCGACCGGAACCAGGCGAGTCAGGGAAACGAAGAAAGGAGCAGGCGAAATCGAAACGGCGAGAAGGACAGGGGGTTTGGGATCTGACCGGCGAGGGCTTGGGGGCTGCCTCCTGGACGGCGGCGGAGAGGTGGTGCAGGCGCAGCTCGGCCATCTTCCGCATGTTCTCCTCCACCGTCCTCCGGCGCTGCTCCTCGTACGCGACCGCTCCGGCCATCTCCTCCGCGATTTTTTCTTCTCTGTCCCGGATTTTGCTGTCGCTTGAGGGGAGATGGGGGCAGACGAATGGGGGAATGGGGAGGAGTAGTGGCGACAGGGGAAAGCTGCGGCGGCCAATTAATCGGGGTAGTGGGCGGGAGGGGGAGGTGGCCGTAAGGACCTGGTCTATGGACCGTCAGCGGCTGGACCGTTTGTACGACGGCTCTGGTGCATGCGCTGGGTCCTTGCATTGCATCGGTGGAGGGTGCCAGGCGAAGAGCCGCGAGATTCAAACGTTCGAAATCTGATGGCCCCTTTTTTCCAGGGAGGGGATTGTGGGCCAGCACTGGCGTGCACACGTGATCTCTTGTAAGGGCCCACAAGGCAGCGACGGAAGTCCTGAGTGCCGATGGTTCGTTGGTGTTAGAGATCACACGCTTTATTCACGGGCGAGCAAGCTTAGCAAGGATGGACATGCGTGAATACTGAGTAGTACAAACTGTTGTCTCCTTGTTGTTCTCAAATACTGTACAAATTTATTGTTCGATCTCAGAGTTAGGAATGCCACTAGAAATTAAATTGACAATGTCAGGAAGTTTTATTTAAACAGTCAACTACTCTGTATAGTGCTTTTCAACACTGAGTGTATAGAAATCACTACTGATCTGAGATGTCAGTTCGTGCGCTGTTCCATTCTCACTGAAAATAAAAACCTCGTCGTCATTGACACTGTGTTTTTTCTGCCTGAAAGAGCATAAAAAACCGATGATTGATCAAAGAACCCGTTCAGCACCAGTTTTTCATCTTCTCTTCTATCAGCATAGTTCCAGGTGCCTTGTTGCTAACAAATAATCCATTTGTACCATCTGAGAATTTTCAGACCACATCAGTCTAACCAGTATCTGACATTCGGATGACATATGTTCTACGTATTTATTTCAAAAATCAACACCACGGATCCTAGTCAACAGAGAGAAGATCGCCTGCCATGCTTGTTGCCACGGAGTACTACAATCGATTGGGTTCTTTTTTTTTGCGGGTGATTGGGTTCTTAAATCTACATCAACATTGCACGCCTGTAAACATTCTTCAGAGTTGCAAATGCACGCATAAATTAAAATTTGGGATTTACCTTGTGCCTGCAGCAAGCCGGAGCGGTGGCCGGCGGCGTCAGCTCGGGGAAGATGCGTCTTTTGCTCCGGCAGTAGCAGCTCCCCGTCGGCAGCCGACGCGCACAGCCTCAGCAGCCCAGTATAGTGACGGGGGCGACGACGACGGTGCGTACAGCCTCAACAGATTCGTCGTCGGTGCGGATGGGGGCGACGTCGCCGCTTCATATCCAGCCGCCGGAGGAGGGGAAATATCCCATCTTGAACTCCAGGAGGAAGAAGATGACACGAGGGAGGAAGATGCGGGCGGCGACGACACGCAGGAGGAAGATGGAGGCGGCAGCCCGGCGTGGGGGAATCAAGGCGGTAGCGGTGTGGGATGGGAGGGGGGTGGCGGCGTGGGGGGGGGGGAATCAAGGCGGTTGCGGCGTCGGGTGGCGTCGAGGGGAAGGGGAGAGAGCGAGGAGGAAGACACCGCGGTGCCAGCGAGAAGAAGGACCCATAAATTGGTCAGAAATTTAGCAAGGTCTTTTGTGCAAAACAACCTGTCCGACATCTTTTTCGGGACGGAGGGAGTACTTTATTTAACGGTTTTTGAGAAGTATTGCGCAAATCTGAAAATTTACATATGTAGCACATAGTCCGCTTCGACCTGGTCGATTGGGCTAATCGGCATGGGCCTAGCCGAGTCAGCTCCATCGGCGAGGAGCTGACCGACCGCATGTGGCCGCGAGGCCCCCGCTGGCCGAATGCCCCACTCGGTCCCACCCAGGCCAAATGCCCACTCGGTCAGGAGCAGACCGAGTGGATGGCACCAGGACCACCGCCGAACGGGTGGCCCCGCACCACTACTTTCTTCCTCCCGTAGTTGCATGCTCTTTCTCTGTCCTGCGCGAGTTCGTAGCTCCAGCAGTTATTTTGCCCCGATTTGGCACTGATTTTCCACCAAATCTTTGTTCTAAAATCATTAGAGAGGTAGGGAAAGCCCGATCTACTGATGGGTTAGCTCGGGACTCGATTTGGTGATGGTTCTTTGGAGGAATGGTGGTGGTGGTGCGGTGGAATGACAATGGAGGTGCTACGGTGGAGCTTGGAGCTAGGGGTTGTATAAGCTGCGTCGTGTTGCTTGTTCGGTGAACCAAGGATGTTGTACCGAGTGGCTTCTCATGCTTCAAGGGTAAACTCGAATCCCTCGATAATCACAATTATTATATATGGTTATGCGGCTACTGGATGTGGTTAGGAGGCTATTAGAATATTTCGCAGGTGGATTAGTGGAAAATTTTGTTCGGTGGTTTAGTTGTATTTTCGACCATTTGAATATTAGGCAGGTGCATTAGTGGGAAGATTTGGCAGGTAGATTTATGGGAATATTGAAGGAAATATGCCCTGAGAGGCAATAATAAAGTTGTTATTATGTATTCCTTGTATATGAGAGATGTTTATTTTGCATGCTATAATTGTATTGATAGGAAACATCAATACATGTGTGTTTAATAAACAAAAAGGGTTCCTAGTCATGCCTCTCTTATAGACTAGCTTGTTGATTAACAAGATGATCAAGGTTTCCTGATCATGGACATTGGATGTTGTTAATAACAAGGTCACAACATTTGTTAAATGATGTGATGAACATTCATCCAAAGTATAGCATTACGATCAAGTCATTGTGTTTATATTGCTATAACATCATACGAAGTAATCTTTATCCTTAGACCATGAGATCATGTTAATTGCTAACACCGGAAGAGTATCTTGATAACATCAAATGTCACACCGTAACAGGGTGACTATAAAGATGGGTTCAGTGCTACGAAGGTGTTATGTTGAGGCTCATGGATCAAGAGTGGAATTTTTCAATCCAGATGACGGATAGATATACTCTGGGCCCTCTCGGTGATATCACATTAGGATAGCTTGCAAGCAAGTGATGTGATCACTAGAATGTTATATCACGGGAATGAGAAAAGAGTGCATGTCGGTAACGAGATCAAACTAGGTATGGAGATACCGATGATCGAATCTCGGACATGTAATATATCGAGATACAAAGGGATTTAGTTACAAGCGTTAAAGGTAACCACGATCACAGGAGTCATCGTTGAATGTGTAGGAGTCAGTACGGATCTCCAGGTCCCGCTGCTGATTATTGATCAGAGAAGGGTCTCGATCATGTCTGCATTATTCGCGAACCATAGGATGGCACACTTAAGAGTTATCGGACACCATTTTGGAGCACATATGTTTCAGACGAAAGAATTGCAAAGCGCAGGAATTGTTTCAATAGAAACCAGAAATTGTTTCGGGTGAAATTGCAGAAAGTGGTTCTTCATGTGATATTGAAATATTGCAAGGGGCTATATGTGAATGTTTGTTAATTAAAGTAGTTAACAAAATTCTGAATAAATTTAATAAAAGAGTTTTATTAAATGAGAGAGCATTAAATTTGGAGAAATTCAATGCATTTAAAGTGGAGACTTTAAAAGGGAATGTGAAGAGGCATTTTAATATGGAGGGGTTACCACCACATGAATGGGGGAGGTGAGGGGTCACCCCCCCATGCGCCGGCCATGGATAGAGGGGGCACCCCCCTCCTCCTATAAAAGGCCACCCATTCCCTCCTTCATCCACACACCTCCTTGTGAAGGATCTCTCTCCCCCTCTAGAATTATTCCCACATGGTCTCGGATTAGCGAGATACATGTTCCCGGTGGCACTTTGTCTGGAAGGAGTTGCTGCTTCCGCTGGATCGCTGGAGCAAGGAGGTGGAGGTTGTCCGGTGGCTTGAACGTGTGTGCGAGTGCGGATGCGCTGCTGAGTTGCGGCGCTCGGACTTCCTCACGATCTTGAGATCGGCAAGTGTACGACTATATCAACCACGAGTTCCTACTCGTTAACAAAGCTCGTTGTCTTCGAGGGTAAGTTCTCCACGGATGTATGTCCACCCGTTTGCTTTGTACCTAGTAGATAGATCTTGGCGTGTAGTTCACACCGTAGGAAATTTTTTGTTTTCTATGCTGCAGACCCAACAGTACACATATGTTTATATGTGGGCGATGATGATCATGTCATTGCATCTTCTATGTACTTTGGATATTGGTGGCATAGTGGGATGAAGCGGCCTGGACCAACCTTACATGTCATCGTACATGAGACCGGTTCCACAACTGACATGCAACTTGTTTTGCATACGGGGCTGGCGGGTGTCTGTCTCTCCAACTATAGTCAATATCTGATTTACAACGAGTTGCTAATAACTTGGTTATCCTTGTTGTGGTTCATGTTCGTAGGTTAGACAGGTTCTATCTCCGAAAGCCCTAAGCTACGTAAAACTTGCAATTGATAAATTAGAGGCGTCTAGTTTAGATCGTTGCTGGGCTAGTGTTTTGATATGGTATTGTTGTAAGTAGATGTATGATAGATACTCTTACAACTCACTTAACGTGTAAGTTCCATAGACCTTGGCCTTACACACAAAGGAATGATAGAGATCATACCACGATGCAAATGATAGAGATCAAATGCATGGACCATATCACCTCACTTCACACATTAGATGTTAGCATCTTATATTGCTAGTTTGGCGCGTTTGGTAGCATTATAAGATGATCCCTCATTTAGATATCAAGATAAAATGTGTTCTTCCTTAAGTATGCACCGTTTTGTCGATCGTGTTTTGAGGCATCACGTGATGATCGGGTGTTCTCAACTCTACGCTTTCATACAACGGGTGTACACGCAAATACTAAGGTTCTTAGTTGACGAGCCTAGCATGTACAGACATGGCCTCGGAACACGGACCAAAAGGTTAAGCATGAGTCATATAGTTGATATGATGCCCATATAGATGCTCGCCTTTGAAGCTACACCGACTCACGTGATGATCGGACTTGGTGTAGTGGATTTGGTTCATGTAATCACCAAAAGGACACGAGGGATGTCGTTTTTGAGTGGGAGTTCATTAGTAATTTGGATTAGTTGAACTCAATCTATCATAAACTTAGTCTAAATATACTTTACAAATTCTGTTGTAGATGGCACCACCTGCTTTTAATTTCAATGTGTTCATGGAGAAAGAGAAACTTGCTGCGAATGGTAGCAACTTCACCAACTGGGCTATGAATTTGAGGATTCTCCTCACTGCTGCACAAAAGCAATATGTGCTAGATGCGCCACTAGGCCCCCCACCAGCTCCTGATGTCCCTGACAAGGAAAAGAACGTCTATATAACTTGTCAGGAGGACCACAACTTAGTTCATTGCGGCATACTATATGGGCTAGAGCCAGAACTTCGAAAGCGTTTCGAAAATGGTAATGCCTTTGATACCATGGGAGAATTGAAAATGATTTTCGATACCCATGCTGCCGTAGAGAGTTATAATGCTACAGAAAAGTTCTTTAGCTGCATGATGGAGGAAAACAACTCCGTTAGTGAGCACATACTCAAAATGTCTGGGTACGCCGATAAGCTTGTGTCCTTGGGAATAACGATTCCCATTGACTTAGGCATACATCGTGTTCTCCAATCTCTGCCACCTAGCTACAAGAGCTTCGTGATGAACTATAATATGCAGGGCATGAAGAAGTCTCTTCCCGAGCTTCTGTCAATGCTTAAGACTACAGAAGTGGAGATTAGGAAAGAACATCAAGTGTTGATGATCAATAGGACCACCGGTTTCAAGAAGGACAAGAAAGGCAAGCACAAGGGAAAGAAGGGTGGCAAGTCTGTTGCGGCGCCTGAAAAGAAACCCCGAGCTGGCCCTAAGTCTGACACCGAGTGCTACTATTGCAAGGGGACTGGCCATTGGAAGCGCAACTGCCCCAAGTATTTGGCGGACAAGAAGTCCGGCAAGGCAAACAAAGGTATATGTGATATACATGTTATTGATGTGTACTTTACTAGTACTCGCAGTAGCACCTGGGTATTTGATACGGGATCGGTTGCTAATATATGTAACTCGGTTCAAGGGCTGCGGAACAAGCGACAACTAGCAAGGGATGAGGTCACGATGCGGGTCGGCAATGGATCAAGAGTTGATGTGATCGCCGTCGGAATGCTGCCTCTCCATATGCCATCGGGATTAGTTATAAACCTAAATAACTGTTATTTGGTGCCTGCACTGAGCATGAACATTGTATCCGGATCGTGTTTGATGCAAAGTGGTTATTCATTTAAGTCTGAAAACAATGGTTGTTCGATTTATATGAATAATATCTTTTATGGTCATGCACCTATGTTGAATGGTTTATTTCTGTTGGATCTCGATAGTAGTATTACGCATATTCATAATGTTGATGCTAAAATAATTAAACTTGATAATGATATATCTACATATATTACGCACCTATATGTGGCACTGCCGTCTAGGTCATATTGGCGTTAAACGCATGAAGAAACTCCATTCTGATGAACTTTTGGAATCACTTGATTTTGAATCATTTGATACATGTGAGCCATGCCTTATGAGCAATATGACTAGAACGCCGTTTTCCGGTTCAATGAAACGGGCGACAGATCTATTGGAAATCATACATACTGATGTGTGTGGACCAATGAGTGTGTCGGCGCGAGGTGGATATCGTTATTTTGTTACTTTCACGGATGATTTGAGTAGATATGGGTATATCTATTTGATGAAACACAAGTCTGAAACCTTTGAAAAGTTCAAAGAATTTCAGAATGAAGTGGAAAATCATCGTAACAGAAAGATCAAATTTCTGCGGTCCGACCGTGGAGGAGAGTATCTTAGTTATGAGTTTAGCACACATATGAAAGACTGTGGAATAGTTTCACAACTCACGAACGTAATGGTGTGTCAGAACGTCGTAATCGTACTTTATTGGATATGGTTCGATCTATGATGTCTCTGACTGACTTGCCACTATCATTTTGGGGTTATGCACTAGAAACCGCTGCATTCACTTTAAATAGGGCACCATCTAAATCCGTTGAAAAGGCACCGTATGAATTGTGGTTTGGAAACAAACCTAAGCTGTCATTTCTTAAAGTTTGGGGATGCGATGTTTATGTGAAGAAACTTCAACCGAATAAACTCGAACCCAAAGCGGAAAAATGCGTCTTCATAGGATACCCTAAGGAAACGATTGGGTATACCTTCTATCACAGATCCGAGGGCAAGGTCTTTGTTGCCAAGAATGGATCCTTTCTTGAGAAGGAGTTTCTCGCGAAAGGTGTGAGTAGTCGGAAGGTAGAACTTGAAGAGGTTATTGAACCTTCTCTTCATGAAATGGCAAGTAGCGCAGCTCCAGAAGTTGTTTTGGAGTTTACTTCACCTAATGAAGAGAGAGCTAATGATATTGATCATGAAACTCCGAAAGAGGACACTACCAAACCTCGCAGGTCAAGTAGGACACGTGCAGCTCCTGAACTGTACGGCAATCCTGTTATGAATTTCATGATTGATGAAATAGATGACCCTGCGACGTATGAAGAAGCGATGATGAGCCCTGATTCCAACAAATGGCTAGAAGCCATGAAATCCGAGATGGAATCCATGTACGAAAACCAGGTTTGGACCTTGGTGGACTTACCTCACGATCGAAAGGCCATTGAGAATAAATGGATTTTCAAAAGAAAAACTGATGCTGATGGTAAAGTAACCATCTATAAGGCTCGACTTGTCGCAAAGGGGTTTCGACAAATTCAAGGAGTTGACTATGATGAGACATTCTCTCCCGTAGCGATGCTTAAGTCGGTTAGGATTATGTTAGCAATTGCTGCATATTTCGATTATGAAATATGGCAGATGGATGTCAAAACTGCATTCCTCAATGGTAATATTGAAGAAGAGTTGTATATGATACAACCTAAGGGTTTTGTCGATCCTAAGGATGCTGATAAGGTGTGCAAACTTCAGCGATCCATCTATGGACTGAAGCAAGCATCCCGGAGTTGGAATCTCCGCTTTGATGAGGTGATCAAAGAGTTTGGATTTGTCCAAACTTATGGAGAGGCTTGTATTTACAAGAAAGTGAGTGGGAGCAATGTGGCATTTCTGATAATATATGTGGATGACATATTATTGATTGGAAATGATTTAGATCTTTTAAACAGTGTTAAAAATTATCTAAACAGCAATTTTTTGATGAAGGGCCTTGGTGAAGCTTCATATATATTAGGCATTAAAATCTATAGAGATAGATCAAGACGCCTAATTTGGCCATCGCAGAGTACATACCTTGATAAGATATTAAAGAAGTTTAATATGGACAGAAGTAAGAAGGGGTACTTACCTATGTTGCAAGGCAAGACATTGAGTAAGACTCAAAGTCCGGCTACGGCGGAAGAAAGAGAGATAATGGATAAGATTCCCTATGCCTCAGCCATAGGCTCTATAATGTATGCCATGCTATGTACAAGACCGGATGTGGCACATGCTATTAGTTTGACAAGTAGGTACCAATCTGATCCATGTTCGGAACACTGGATAGCGGTGAAGAATATCCTTAAGTACTTGAGAAGAACTAAGGATATGTTTCTTATATACGGAGGTGAAGAAGAGCTAGTCGCTAAGTGTTATGTCGATGCTAGCTTTGACACTGATCCGGATGACTCTAAGTCTCAATCCGGATACGTGTTTCTCTTGAACGGAGCAGCAGTTAGTTGGAGGAGCTCTAAACAACCTGTGGTGGCTGGATCAACGACGGAGGCGGAATATGTTGCTGCTTCAGAAGCAGCGCAGGAAGCAGTTTGGATGAAGGAGTTCATAACGGAACTAGGTGTGGTTCCCAGTGCGTTGGACTCGATGGTGATCTATTGTGACAACAATGGAGCCATAGCCAACGCCAAGGAACCAAGGTCTCACAAGAATTCCAAGCATATTAAGCGCCGGTTTCACTCCATCCGCGAGCATGTCAAGGATGGAGATATAAAGATTTGTAAAGTGCACACGGACCTGAATGTAGCAGATCTGTTGACTAAAGTACTCCCTAGGGCAAAACATGATCAACACCAGAACTCCATGGGTGTTAGATTTATCACTACATAAACTAGATTATTGTCTCTAGTGCAAGTGGGAGACTGAAGGAAATATGCCCTGAGAGGCAATAATAAAGTTGTTATTATGTATTCCTTGTATATGATAGATGTTTATTTTGCATGCTATAATTGTATTGATAGGAAACATCAATACATGTGTGTTTAATAAGCAAAAAGGGTTCCTAGTCATGCCTCTCTTATAGACTAGCTTGTTGATTAACAAGATGATCAAGGTTTCCTGATCATGGACATTGGATGTTGTTAATAACAAGGTCACAGCATTTGTGAAATGATGTGATGAACATTCATCCGAAGTATAGCATTACGATCAAGTCATTGTGTTTATATTGCTATAACATCATACGAAGTAATCTTTATCCTTAGACCATGAGATCATGTTAATTACTAACACCGAAAGAGTATCTTGATAACATCAAACGTCACACCGTAACAGGGTGACTATAAAGATGGGTTCAGTGCTACGAAGGTGTTATGTTTAGGCTCATGGATCAAGAGTGGAATTTGTCAATCCAGATGACAGATAGATATACTCTGGGCCCTCTCGGTGATATCACATTAGGATAGCTTGCAAGCAAGTGATGTGATCACTAGAATGTTATATCATGGGAACGAGAAAAGAGTGCATGTCGGTAACGAGATCAAACTAGGTATGGAGATACCGATGATCGAATCTCGGACATGTAATATATCGAGAGACAAAGGGATTTAGTTACAAGCGTTAAAGGTTCTCACGATCACAGGAGTCATCGTTGAATGTGTAGGAGTCAGTACGGATCTCCAGGTCTCGCTGCTGATTATTGATCAGAGAAGGGTCTCGATCATGTCTGCATTATTCGCGAACCATAGGGTGGCACACTTAAGAGTTACCGGACACCATTTTGGAGCACATATGTTTCAGACGAAAGAATTGCAAAGCGCAGGAATTGTTTCAATAGAAACCGGAAATTGTTTCGGGTGAAATTGCAGAAAGTGGTTCTGCATGTGATATTGAAATATTGCAAGGGGCTATATGTGAATGTTTGTTAATTAAAGTAATTAACAAAATTCTGAATAAATTTAATAAAAGAGTTTTATTAAATGAGAGAGCATTAAATTTGGAGAAATTCAATGCATTTAAAGTGGAGACTTTAAAAGGGAATGTGAAGAGGCATTTTAATATGGAGGGGTTACCACCACATGAATGGGGGAGGTGAGGGGTCACCCCCCATGCGCCGGCCATGGAGAGAGGGGGCACCCCCCTCCTCCTATAAAAGGCCACCCATTCCCTCCTTCATCCACACACCTCCTTGTGAAGGATCTCTCTCCCCCTTTAGAATTATTCCCCCATGGTCTCGGATTAGCGAGATACATGTTCCCAGTGGCATTTCGTCTGGAAGGAGTTGCTGCTTCCGCTGGATCGCTGGAGCAAGGAGGTGGAGGTTGTCCGGTGGCTTGAACGTGTGTGCGAGTGCGGATGCGCTGCTGAGTTGCGGCGCTCGGACTTCCTCACGATCTTGAGATCGACAAGTGTACGACTACATCAACCACGAGTTCCTACTCGTTAACAAAGCTCGTTGTCTTCGAGGGTAAGTTCTCCATGGATGTATGTCCACCCGTTGCTCTGTATCTAGTAGATAGATCTTGGCGTATAGTTCTCACCGTAGGAATTTTTTTGTTTTCTATGCTGTGGACCGAACAAATATTTGACAGGCTATTAGTATATTTTTTAGAATATTTGTGGATAGTTGTACATAGTTGTATGCACCGTCGATAATTAATTGATTAGTTTGAGTTTTTTTATGTCAGCAGAGATGTCCAATATAGGGAAGTTCATGTTTTACTACGGTCCTGGTAATATCCAAACATATGATTATGGAGAAGATTTAAGTGAGTTTCGGTATACGAAGTTGGCTTTGACTGCCCCTCAAACATGGAGTGTTAGTCAGTTGTTGTTTAGGCTATAACCTCGAAACATACACCGTCAGTGTCCAAGCATTATGGACAAAGTCAAGCAAGAATATTTTCTGAATTTTGAGGCATGTAGATCATAACAGAGACTGGTTTAAGTGGTTAAAAGGTTGCGAGGACAGACACATACATCCTGCCGCACTAGTGCTTCCCATCTTGAAGGAGATCGATCCGCCTAGAGGCGATGGTGGACACAGTCCTAGCTATAGTGTTGAATCCAGTTACGGGATATACTCTATGTCCAATGTTGGAGGTGGTGGTTATGAATCAGAGCAGAGTAGTCAGGTAGGAGGAGGAGGTGGTGGTTACGAACCATGGTAGAGTAATCAGGCTGGAGGTGAAGGAGACAATAATGGAGAGCCAGATGCGGACGAGGAAGGTGGACACATGCAGTACTTGATGGAAGATGAGGATTGCATGCATTCAGATGGAGAAGGCAACGTACATGACGTGCTGATTCCTGCATCATGGAACCAAAACATCTCGGATGGAATGATCGTTAACGATGGTCATGATTCTGTGTGGGCATATCACAAGAATAAAATTGCCTAGGGCGCCAGATATCCAGACAAGAAGCATTTGCAAGATGCAATCATTGCTTGGGCATTGTCTACATAGAAGATTTTCAGTACAACGGTGTCCTCTAAAAAATACTTGACCATAGAATGCGTGGATATAAATTGTCCAGCTAGGGTGCATGGATATCTCCCTAAGTACGACACAAATTGGTTGGTGAGCGACTTAGTGATGCACACATGTCGGATTCCATCTATCCCTATAGATCATCGTAACCTCTCCTCCACGCTTCTGGCTCGGTTTTTTTACACGGAGATAGTGGAGTGCAAAGCGATGGAAGTGGAGTCTATAATGCATAAAGTAAGGGTCGGGTTTAAGTACAACATTTCTTATGGAAAGGCTTGGAGGGCAAAGCAAAGGGCTCTTGAGGACAGGTTTGGTTCGTTCAGAGACTCATATGACTCTGTAGTCCGACAACTCCAGACACTACATGATAGGAACCCAGGCACCTATGTCGACAGCCAATACTATGTGATACTAGAGGACCCATCCGTGAAGGTGCTTCATCGAGTGTTCTTCTCTTTTGCTGTATGCATCCAAGCTTTCAGTCAATGCCGACTAGTTATATATGTAGATGGTACTTTTCTCACTAGCAAGTATAAGGGTTAGATCCTTACCGCCATTGGTCAAGATAGCAACAATCAAATTGTCCCACTCGCATTTGCTTTTGTGGAGGGCAAAAACACTGAATGTTGGACATGGTTCTTCAGGAAGCTCGTGATAGCAGCTATGAAAGATAAGCCTAATGTGTGCATCATTCACGATAGGCATGCAGGTATACTCAATATGGTCAAGCGTTTGACATAGCCAGGGCCTGAAGAACAAACACCATGGCTCGACATGCAGTGCCGTTGGTGCATGCGCCATTTGGGCGCTAATTTCTTCTCACAGTTCAGGAACAAGAACCTAATGAATCTATTCAAAAAAATGTGCAAGCAGAACCATGAATGGAAGTATGATTTCATACGTGCACATATCGATGACTTCACTCAGAAACATGTCAAGGCAAGGAAAGATGCGCAAACCGCAACTATAGTTGCACATCAAGTAGTAGTAGCTGCACAGGCTGCTACTATTAAAAACTTCCAATAGTGGATAGAGCACGAGCCTTTGGAGAGGTGGTCTTTGCTACATGACACACATGGATCTAGGTATGGTGTCATGACTACAAACCTAGCTGAGTCATATAACTTTGTCCTCAAAGGTAACATGAATCTGCCACTAACATCCATTGTCGAGGGTATTTTGTATGACATGATTAAATATTTCAGAGACAGACGACAGAGAGCTCAGTTGCATATCTTGAACAATCCGAACATACGTTTCTATGAAAATATTATGAACTATATGGATAAAAAGATGGCAAAATCTCAGAAACACACTGTCGTGACCATAGGTAATGAAGAAAGAAGGTTTGAGGTGCGGTTACCCACTGATAAGTTTGGGTGTGGCAATGAGCTAAGGACGCATGAGGTGAAGATTGGAAATGAGCAATGGCCAACCTGTGAGTGCACATGCAACAAAAAAAAGTTGCTTCACCTGCATTGCTCACATGTGATTGCTGCTTACGGGCAGCTGGGGATGGACGCAATCTCGTTCGTGTCTCCCTACTACCTAAAAGAATTTGTGGTCAATACCTGGACCGGTGAGATGTCAGGATTTCGAGTAGTGGGCAATTTCAACATGGTGGACCCTGGTGAAAGGAAGTACATCCCCCACCCTGCTCTATTGCGAATAGGCAGAGGCAGACACCAGTGTAGGCGCATCCGAAATGATATGGACGAAGCAGAAGCTAGAGGACCAACTCGGTAGTGTTTTCTATGCAATTTATTTGGCCATAGGGCTAGTCAGTGTCCCACTTTCGCACCGGGGTCGAAGAGGTAGAGGACGCGAGCGAAACTAGGCGTTGAACCAATATATGAAGAGCTATGTTAGTATTTGTAATATTTGAACAACTATGTTTCAATTTGTAATATGTGACGAACTATGTTAGTACTTTTAATATGTAATGAACTATGTTACTATTTGTAATATGTGATGAACTATGTTTTAATTTATAATATGTGAAAAACTATGTTTTAATTTGTAATATGTGATGAACTATGTTTTAATTTGTAATATGTGCAAAAATAGCGAGAAGGTACGGGTTTCTCAGTGCAAACATTGAAAAGAAGCATCATGCTTGAATTTTGGAGGATGAGCCTAACTCCCTCGAGCCCTTGGTCACTCGCGTTGCTAATGTAAACTGGAGGATACACCCGGCTTGGGTTTCTAAGTACGATTTTTATTTAGTAATGCATTATATGAGTATTTTTGGGACACACTAAATGATTTGTCATGCTATTTGGATATGCAGGTTGAAGTGGGCTGAGATTTTACCTTTCGCTCGTCTGGTTGAGGACACTGGAGACTCTACACGTCTATTATATGACCAGTCATTGCTCACCTGTTTGGTTTATCGCTGGAGGCCTGAGACGCACACTTTTCACTTTCGCTAGGGAGAGATGGCTCCTACTCTCTAGGATGTGTCATACTTGTTGGGACTTCCTTTGGCAGGCCAGCCCATTGGGCCGCTGCAGGCACCGGGCAGTTAGCAAGGCAATATGGCACAACGTTTCCAAGGTATTAGTGCCTTATCTGGTCCCTTCGAGCACGATGATCATGAATCCAAGTTTGACTAGTTACTAGGATTTCGGGTGTGTTCGCTAACTTGTCTTTATTATGTTAGAGAATGCATTGTATCATCCTATGGTTTTACTCATTGAACTATCTTTGATTAATGCAAATCCAAAGTTTAGGCTATCCACAAACCCAGTTGACTGAGCCATAGATCACTCGATACTTGGAGGCATATATACTTTGGCTTCTCGGGAAGGTGATGTTCACCGAGAACCATGTCACCACTATCACCGCTCGCTACATCCCTATTGCATCGGAGATTGCTAATGCAACTAGCGTCGACATGATTACCCAAAGGAGTTGGAGTTCTGTGGTCTTAGCGGCTACGTACCAAGGTATGTGCAGCGGTTGCCAACGTAGAGCACCTAAGTCATGCTTTCTTCGATGCCCACTATTGTTGCATCTTTGGTCCTGGGAGCGGTTTCCTACCAGCCGACTGAATGTTTGGGTTGACAAGGCTTACCCATCGCCTGAGTTGGGTGACCCTCCGACCGGATTGATCGACGCAGAGTGTGTCGACTTACCTACTTTCGGTATAGTTTGGACATGCCGCAAGGTATGTGCAAAGTTTTAATTTCATTAATTAGTGCACGTACACTATGACTAGAAATGACAAAGTTTTTTGGCAGAGACGCTTTTCTCACGGTCAGGTGAGGGCTTGCTACCCTGCATTGTTCGAGCATTTTGATGTGCTGCTCGCGATTTCGGTGATGTGGGAGCCCTACACGGATGGAGCCATCGGTGCTAGATTCCGCAGGGATGGGGACTAGATGGGCATTTCTACTATGCACCAGAGACATGGTGTATTGGCTAACAAAATCGAATATCATCTTTGACATGCAGGCAAAGGAGATGAGACTACAGAGAGTAATGAGGCAGCTCGGTCTTTGCTAGCTGTCCAATCCTCATCCTACAGAGAGTGACATACCTTCGGTCGTCCACACATACGTTTCTTTTACACATTTCTTCCATCTTACATGATTTATTGACTTGCCACAATCACTCTCCAATTATAGGTGGTCAAGGAAGGGAAGTAGCAAGACTGTCACTGGTTGGCTGCAGAGGGTTGTAGTGTACGTTGCAGAGTGGGACACCAGTACAACATGAGTCTGGGACTCGGATGCCTAGTTTGACATGTAAGAGTTCAACAACTATTTGGATAGCTACATGAATGCCACATGTCTATGCATCGCACAACAGACTCACCTAGAGGAGATGTCGAGCGTGGCTACTTGGGATAGTTACACGATCCAGTCTACTACGAGCAGTAGACATCACACGATAATATATTGTCTTTATCTAATGCACCTAATTGATACATAGTTTGTGTTCCATTTTTTCAACCTAGTGGTGCCAATTGCAGGCACAGTTGATAGCCGATCTTGAGATGAAGAGTGCTGATTACAGATGCTCCCTTTCGTCCGGACCTCTACTTATACAATGCCAGGTCCAACAGACCTGGCTTAGTCGCTTGGAGGAGAAGCTCCGACGTGTCCACGCGGTTATCACGTGCACCCGCTCTTTGGACGTTGCTCACCACGCGGCACCATAGCGGCCTCCGCGTCACTCGATGCACTAGTACCATCCATGTCCACCCTCGCCCCTACGATAGTCTCCGTGTCCACGACTTACACCACAAATGACGTCGAGACCTCCCCCTCTAGACCAGGATGGAGGTTCATCATGGCAGCAACAGAGTTCTTTCGACTGGTGGCAGCAGCAGCGGCCACCTTTGTAGGGTGGAGGTTTGCCGTGGGGCCAATCTCTCATGCCAAACTATGGGTTTCATCCATAGCCGCAGCCATAGGGTAAGCGTCTTAGACAGAAAGTGTCGAGTCTTGGTTCATATCAATTTCTAATGTACTTCTGTTTTCATGTGCAGGAGCCTACGGAGTGTAGGGGTCTATGTCTGGATATCAGTCATCTATGTTTGGATCCGCGTGGATGAGTGATGACGACATGGATGACAACACCCAGGATTTCATGATGCAAACCAATTGGTTGAACATTTTTCATAATCCTGCCCCAAACCCCATGTAGGAAACTCAGTACGACGAGCACGGGTCAGTGATTCCTCCTCGAAATGTTGGGCCGCCCAATAGGTACGGCTGGACTCCCCCTGTTCCACCACCTGAGGGTCGTGGCAGACGACGTCGCCAATACCTCTCTCAGCCAGCTATGTATGAGTCATCTATGTATCTATGTATGAGACATATGTCTATCTACTTCTGAGACATGGACCTATCTATGTGTGAGACATGAACCTATCTACGTGTGAGACTGATACCTTCGATCCGGATTCATGGATGTAGTATAATAGCTTTATCCCTAGAAGACCTAGGTTTAATCGAACCTTGGAAACCAATGCTAAAAGGAAATAAAAAGGACACGTCTATAAGACTTTGTTTCTTTGTTTTACCTTTGTTTACCGAAACAATCTAGTTTACTTTTATAGTGGGTTGAATCAATGGATGGAGATAGGCCAGGGTTGAAGATCCACCTGCAGCTGCACATCACATGGGATAAAAGATAATAATAAGCACATTCATGTGTAAAGTTTGAATAGTGATAATCTCTTGTGGGCAACACATCCTAATATACTACAGTCCCCGTGATGCAGCAGGCATAGCAAAAGCCTTTTAGTCCAACAGAGTGCACCACGAAGCAACGGGCTATAAATGATTATTAAGTGTAAAACACAGATCAAAGCATTAAGTGGTGATGTTGTTGTGATCCCGAATGGGTCGCTAAGCGAAGACCGTACTACCCTTTCTGTCACTAGGGTTCCTATGAGATCGCCGCTAGCCAAGTATCTCACTCAAGCCTTTATCAATATATGGGATCTTGGGTATGTACAAGTCCACAGATCAAGACAAGAGACAGAAACAAAAGATACAAATTGCTATTTCAAGCAATACACAATCTCCCATGAATTAGATGCACATAATCGCTGCGAGGTTTCTCCCCAATCCGCAGCCCGTGAGGACTACTCACTGATGTCTACGCACGCTTTTATTCTTGTAGACAATGTTGGGCCTCCAAGTGTAGAGGTTTCTAGAACAGCAACAAGTTTCCCTTAAGTGGATCACCCAAGGTTTATCGAACTCAGGGAGGAAGTGGTCAAAGGTATCCCTCTCAAGCAACCCTGCAATCAAGATACAAGAAGTCTCTTGTGTCCCCAACACACCCAATACACTTGTCAGGTGTATACGTGCACTAGTTCGGCAAAGAGATAGTGAAATACAAGTAATATGGATGATTATAAGTAGTAATTGCAATCTGAAATAAGAGTAGAAGCAAGCAAACATGTAACGGAACTAATTGTAAACGGTGTTTCAATGCTTAGAAACAAGGCCTAGGGATCATACTTTCACTAGTGTACACGCTCATATAATTATCTTCTCTTCATGATGCTACCCTGAACTACTCTCCGGTTGGACGATGTAGGGCTATAACAACACACCTTAAAGTTTGCATTCCCCATCTAGATAACCCCTCACTATCACCTTGAGCGCTAGATGGTTCCAACAAACACCACAATCTCATAGAGACATCCAACTCAAATTATACTCATGATAAGTATTTATGTAATCTTAGCCAAAGCGCCACACGGTGTGAACACTGTCAACTTCACACACGTGGGGATAAGCAGAGATTCATTAAAGCACTTGAGTAGTATAATAGATCTATAGATTACAAAGCTCATGATCTCATAAGATCACGCATAGAGAGAGAGATAAACACATAGCTACCGGTAGAGCCCTTAGCCTCGAGAGAGAACTACTCCCTCCTCATCATGGGAGTTAGCAACGGCGATGGAGATGGCGGTGGAGTCGATGGAGATGGATCCAGGGTCACTTCCCCGTCCCAGCAGGGTGCCGGAATAGAGACTTCTGTCCCCCAAATCTCCTCTTTGGTGGCAGCGGCGCTGCGGAACTTTCAGTGGAAATCTGATCTTGTTCTTAGGTTTTCATCCCGGGAGGCTTTTATAGGCGAAGAGGCAAGGTCGGTGGGCGCCCGAGGGGCCCACACCACCCCCTGGCGCGACCTGGGCTGGCCCGCGCCACCAGGTGGTGTGGCCACCTCGTGGCCCCTCTCCGTCTCGTCTTCTGGTAAAATATTGACTTTGGCTTTTGTCTAGTCCAATTCTGAGAATACTTCTTTTCCAGCTTTTCTGAAACCAAAATCAGCAGAAAACAGGCAACTGGCACTATGGCATCTTCTTAATAGGTTAGTTCCAGAAAATGTATAAAAATACCTCAAAGTGTGAACAAAACATAAGAAAGTAGATACTAAACAAGCATGGAACATAAAAAATTGTAGATACATTTACAACGTATCACTCACTCATAACAATAAGATCAAGGATAGAAAACATTGTGCAAAATACTTAGATTGAAATCAAATATTCTTACAATGGTCGCCGAATCACAAGGAGATCTAAAGTACAAAGCAATGGCTATGGCTAATGGAGGGTATGGATGATGGATGGATGAACAATGGCGTGGATCTCCTTTGGTGTTGTTGTGCTGCAATCTAGGAATGGAGGCCCTCTGCATGGCGACTGAGACCTCAAAATATATAGGCGTCTTGACAAAAGTTGTAGGGTTTGACGAGACGAGATGGAGCTGCCGCCACATGGTATGGGCGGGCCTTGCAGTGGTTATTACGACTGCTGATGCCTGGAATTGAATCCACAATTACTTGGCTGTGTGGACTTCCTCAAAAACCTTCATTATGACTCATGATTTCTCATTAGAAAGCGTGATTTCCTGCACAACAAAATCTATGCAAGGTTTTGCGTATCTTTGCAATTATTAGTCATTAGTGGCAAGGATTGAGAGTTTCTTGTCAATTCCTTGACTAAAAACAATGTTTAAACGCGGTGGAAGATGGCTATTTTTGGAGCCATCAACCTCCCCAAAGCTCAAACCTTGATCGCCCTCGAGTAACAAGAAACAAAAGAAGTATAAGGAATTCAGCGTTTAAACTTGAAACGATGAGAATAAGAATTCACTTACGGTTGGTAGTCTTATGCGTTCAACACTTCATTCATTTGAAAGGCTTATCAAAGTTAGAGAGATGACAAGAATACCATACAAGCTTCGGTAAGTCAAGACAATCAAAGTCAAGTTTAATATGAGTATAAATAACTAGAAGTGTAACAATCAATCCAATTCTTCTAGTTAACTCTCAGCTTGCCAAGGAACACTAGGATGTTTTAATAACATAATTGAGTAAGAGAGTTCATGTCCTAAGTAGCATCACAGTGAAGTGTCTTATTTACACCCACATCAATAAATTAAGTCTATCAAAAACACTTCTAATCCAATCATTGTCTTTCAAGAAAATTCATAAAGTAGTAACGAGACCATGCCAAGGACTTATTATGTGGATCTTCATACATATATTTTTTCTATATTTCTTTTTCTTTTTTCTTCCTCTTTCAAGGATCATTGACTGTTTCTTTTACAAGTGCTTGCACAACCTTTGAGAGTACCAATACTTTTGCCCATATATTGACACATATTCCACTTATGTCATCAAGTCATAGCCGAAATCTAGGGTTATACCATAGATCGTTCAAAAGCTAGCAGAGTTGTTGGCATCTCAAAGGTGTGCATGAGAAACATATAACTTTTTCTCTTTTCTCTTTTTATGCTAGTACCACGGTTTGATCCACAAGGTTAGATTTGGCATGCATCACAATTACCACTAGACTTCATTTCAAGCAAACAACTCCTTTTAAGAGTGTAGTTGATACATTGCAAATGTATCTAAATTTTTTATGTTCCATGCTTGGTTTTATCCACTTTCTTGTGTTTTGTCCACACTTTGGAGTAATTTTCATATGATTTCTTGGACTAACCTATTAACAAGAGCCACAGTGCCAGCTGCCTGTTTTCTGCTGTTTTTGGTTCCAGGAAAGTCAGAAAATGAATATTCTCAGAATTGGATGGGACAAAAGCCAAAGTGCCTATTTTTCCGGATGTCATCAAGTGCCAGAATACGAGACGGAGAGGGGCCAAGGGGCCACCACACCACCTGGCCACACGGCCAGGCCTTGGCCCGCGCCAGGGGGTGGTGTGGCCGCTCCCGACACCCCCTTGGCCTCTCCTTCCGCCTATATATTTCCCTCGGGACGAAAACCCTAAGGTCCCGATCAAAAAATCCACGAAAGAGTCTGTAGCCGCCGTCATCTCCATCCCTAGATCGGGAGGGATCTGAAACTCTTCCCGCCACCCTGCCGGAGAGGGGAATTCACCCTGGAGGCCTTCTTCATCACCATGCAAGCCTCCGGTGTGATGCGTGAGTAGTTCATCCTTGGACTACGGATCCATGTAGTAGCTAGATGGCTAGTTATCCTCCTTTGTGCTTTCATGTTTAGATCTTGTGAGCTCCGTTCATGATCAAGATCATCTATTTGTAATTCTGCATGTTGTGTTTATGGGGATCCGATGGATATTGAGATGCTATTTCAGATTGATTATTGATTCTATCATGTCTTTGTTATTTGTGATCTTGCATGCTTTCCGTTGTTAGTAGCTATCTTGGCCGAGTAGATGCTAGCAACTCCAAGAGTTAGTATTTATGCTCGATAGTGGGTTCATGCCTCTAGTAATCTGGGGAAGTGACAGAAATCTCTAAGGCACTAGATGTATTGTTGCTACTAGGGAGCAAACAACAATCATTTGTTCATAGAACAATCGTATTGTTTACTTTACACACAGTTCGTAAAGCAATAATCTGTTGCTTGCAACTTAATACTGGAGGGGGTTCGGATGATAACCTGAAGGTGGATTATTAGTCATAGATGCAGTTGGATGGCGGTCTATGTATAATGTTGTAATGCCCAATCAAGTCTCAAAGGAGTCAAGATGATTAGTATATGCATGTATTGCTTTCTCGGTGTTTGTCAATTGCCCCGCTGTAATTTGTTCACCCAACATGTTATTTATCTAAGGAGAGCCACCTCTAGTGAACTATGGATCCCGGTCCTTTTTCTTTACAAACAATCTACAACTGTTTACTTCTTTGTGTTTACTTTTTGCAAACTTTTACTTCTTTCAATTTGATACGTTTAATCCTTTGTTTTCCGCAAAACACGGTGAGATTGACAACCTCATTGCAAGTTGGGGACAAAGTTCTGTGGTTGTGTTGTGTAGGTCTCCACGTTGCTACTAGCACCGGTAGTGCGCCCTGCCAAAGCTCAGCTAGTAACACCTTTGGGGTGTTTCCTTGCTCCTACTGGTTCGATTAAACCTTGGTTTCATAACTGAGGGAAACTTGCTGCTCTACTCATCATACCTTCCTCTTGGGGTTCCCGACGAGCTCTTCATCAACACCACCATCAAGCATTTTTCTGGGCGCCGTGCATTGAGCCATCAAGCATTTTTTGGCGCTGTTGCCAGGGATCGAAGAAGAAGAAGAAACTCCCACGTCAACTACACGCCATCAAAAGACATTTTTCTGGCGCCGTTGCTGGGGAGTCAAGGACATCTTCACAAGGGGAGTCCCTCATAACCAATCTCTTTACTTTGTTATTTTTGTTTTGCTTAGTTTCTTTTTGCTTTGTTTGCTTGTTTTGTTATCAAAAACACAAAAAAATAGTTTTCCTAGTTTGCTTTCTTATTTGAAAACCCAAAAAATGACTACTCTTGAAAACACTAAGTTATGTGACTTCACTAGCACCAACAACAATGATTTTATGAGCACACCTATTGCTCCACCTGTGGCTGAAAATACTTTCTTTGAGATAAAACCTGCTTTGCTCAATCTTGTTATGAGAGAACAATTTTCTGGTATTGGTAATGAAGATGCTGCTTCCCATCTAAATAACTTTGTTGAACTTTGTGAGATGCAAAAGTATAGGGATATAAATGGTGATATTATTAAGCTGAAATTGTTTCCTTTCTCTTTGAGAGGAAAAGCTAAAGAGTGGTTGAATTCCTTAACCAGGAATATTATTGATTCTTGGACTAAGTGCAAAGATGCTTTTATTGGAAAATACTATCCTCCTGCTAAGATTATATCCATGAGAAGTGAAATAATGAAGTTTAAACAATCTGATAATGAACATGTTGCTCAAGCTTGGGAAAGAATGAAATCTTTGGTAAAGAATTGTCCCACTCATGGACTGACTGCTTGGATGATCATCCAAACTTTTTATGCAGGATTGAACTATTCTTCAAGGAACCTATTAGATTCTGTTGCTGGAGGTACCTTTATGACCATCACTTTGGGTGCTGCAACAAAACTTCTGGACAATATAATGGTTAATTATTCTGAATGGCATACTGAGAGAGCTCCCCAAGGTAGGAAGGTAAATTCTGTTGAGGAAACTTCCTCCTTGAGTGATAATATTGATATTATTATGTCTATGCTTGTTAATGGGAAAGCCCATATTGATCCAAATAATGTTCCTTTGGCTTCTTTGGTTGCTCAAGAAGAGCAAGTTGATGTGAACTTCATAAGAAATAACAACTTTGGCAATAATGCTTATAGGAGTAATTTTGGTAACAAAAATTATAAGCCATATCCTCCCAACAATGGTAATGCTTATGGAAATTCTTACAACAATAATAGGAGTGCTCCCTCTGAACTTGAAGTTATGCTTAAAGACTTTATTAGTAAGCAAACTGCTTTCAATAAAACTATTGAGGAAAAACTCTCTAATGCTGAAAGAAATATAGCATCTTTGGCTGAAGCACAATCTTCTTTGAATAAAATGGCTGCTAAACCTGAAACTATTGATAATCCTTTGCAGCTACCAATGCTATACAAGTAAGAATTGATGAAAATGTTAGACTATTAGCTGAATTACATGCTAAGTGGGAAAGAGAAGATGAAATTGCTAGAAACATTAGTGTTTCTACTATTACCACCACTAGTGTTGAGGCTAGTAATAGTTCTACTACGTTAGATGATAAATTTGATTTTGATCTTGATGGTAATATCTCTGAAGTTATTAAGTTCCTACAAAAGCTTGCTAAAAGTCCTAATGCTAGTGCTATGAACATGGCCTTTACAAAACACATTACTGATGCTCTCATAAAGATTAAAGAAGAAAAGATGAAACATAAAGCTTCTATTCCTATAAAACAAGAAGATGGTTGGGAACCCATCATTAATATGAAAGTGAATGACCTTGATTTCAAAGCTTTATGTGATCTTGATAGTAGTGTTTCTATTATGCCTAGAAGGATTTATGATATGCTTGATTTGCCTCCTCTTGAAGATTGTTATTTGAATGTCCCACTTGATGATAATGCTAAAAAGAAAATCATGGGGAGTATTAATGATGTTCTTATTATGGTTAACAATTCCTATGTCCCCGTTGATTTCTATGTTTTGGATGTTGAATGCAATGCTTCTTGTCCTATTACTTTGGGAAGACCTTTTCTTAGAACTGTTGGTGCCATTATTGATATGAAAGAAGGCACCATTAAATATCAACTCCCAGTCAAGAAAGGTATAGAACACTTCCCTAAAAAGATAGAAAAGATTTCTTTTGCTTCTCCTATGAAAACAAAATTTGGTCTTATTGCTTCTTCATTTGAGAACACTTGATTCTTTCTTGCTTCTTATGCCTAACTTAAAGGCGTTAATGAAAAGTACTTACTGGGAGATAACCCAAAAGTTTTATACGAGTCTTGGAAGTTATTACCTCTGTAATAACCTCTCCTTATCCTTTTTATTTGCTTTTTGTGCCAAGAGTAACCTCTAATGAGAGAGAAGTAATGATTGGGAAAGTTGCTGCCCCGAAACAGATTTTTGTGCTTCACCGTAAAAATTCGTGAGAGAGCTCTGTATGTCGGATTGAGCTGTAATTTTGTGTGCTTATGACCCAGGTTTTTATCTAACTTTCGTTAGTTCAACACTTTTTTATTTGAGCAACAGAAGGTCTTCGAAATTTTTTGTCTTTACCTGCTGGTCTGTTTTGACAGATTTCTGCCATTTTCTGCATTTGCTTCTTGCTGGTTCCTTTTTGAGTTCTTTTGGGGAATTGAGATTTTTGAGGGAAGTGCTACAGTATCTAGTGTTCTAATGGAAGTTTATTTGGTGTTAGAACTGAACCTTAAGACTTATTTATCTTGAGTGCACTAATGTTGCTAATAAAGATTGTGTGAAGTTTTGTATGAAGGAAAAATTTCAGGTGTATGGAAGGAATGAGTAATGAGATGAAGAATGGACTAAAGCTCAAGCTTGGGGATGCCACGAGTTTCACCCCAAGAAATATCCAAGAAGTACAAGCGTCAAAGCTTGGGGATGCCCAAGGCATCCCCTTCTTCATCAATAAAAATCTCAGGTTTCTTCTAAACGCTTTATTTTTATTGTTTCATGCACAGTTGTGTTGTTCTTGGAGCGTCTTCTTTTTCGTTTTTGTTTTTGTTTTTCGTTTGCTTTGGTTTGCTTAGTTTTCTGAATAAATTGGTTGGACCCCCTCTTTCATACATTGGTTTGCAAATAGTTTGGTTTGGTTTGGAAAAGAGTAGGAAAGTTCATACTTATGTGGTAAAAAGAGCTTGTTTTTGACTGTGGCCTATGCTTTGTCATGCCATGCTTGATATTTTTTTGGCTTTATGCTTAGTATTCTTTGTTGTAGCATGACTTGTTATAAACAACTGAGATTGCTTAATGTGCCTTGGATGAATCATGTGTTGTTTTAGCATATTAAAGCATAGTATAGTGGTATTCTCCTTTGATGCTTTATTTGGGTTGATGATACATTGCAAATGTATCTATAATTTTTGATGTTCCATGCTTGGTTTTATCCACTTTCTTGTGTTTTGTTCCAACTTTGGAGTACTTTTCATATGATTTCTTGGACTAACCTATTAACAAGAGCCACAGTGCCAGCTGCTTGTTTTCTGCTGTTTTTGGTTCCAGGAAAGTCAGAAAATGAATATTCTCGGAATTGGACGGGACAAAAGCCAAAGTGCCTATTTTTTCGGAAGGGATCAAGTGCCAGAATACGAGACGGAGAGGGGCCAGAGGGCGGCCACACCACCTGGCCGCGCGGCCAGGCCTGACCTGCGCCGGGGGTGGTGTGGCCAGCCCAGGCAACCCGTCGGCCTCCCCTTCCAACTATAAGATGCCCTCGAGACGTAAACCCTAAGTGCCCGATCAAAAATCCACGAAAGAGTCTGTAGCCGCCGTCATCTCCATCCCTAGATCGGGAGGGATCTGAAGCTCTTCCTGGCACCCTGCCGGAGAGGGGAATTCACCCTGGAGGCCTTCTTCATCACCATGCAAGCCTCCGGTGTGATGCGTGAGTAGTTCATCCTTGGACTACGGATCCATGTAGTAGCTAGATGGCTGGTTCTCCTCCTTTGTGCTTTCATCTCTAGATCTTGTGAGCCCCGTTCATGATCAAGATCATCTATTTGTAATTTTGCATGTTGTGTTTGCGGGGATCCGATGGATATTGAGATGCTATTTCAGATTGATTATTGATTCTATCATGTCTTTGTTATTTGTGATCTTGCATGCTTTCCGTTATTAGTAGCTATCTTGGCCAAGTAGATGCTAGCAACTCCAAGAGTTAGTATTTATGCTCGATAGTGGGTTCATGCCTCTGGTAATCTGGGGAAGTGACAGAAATCTCTAAGGTACTAGATGTGTTGTTGCTACTAGGGAGAAAACAACAATCCTTGATTCATAGAACAATCATATTGTTTACTTTACACGCAGTTCGTAAAGCAATAATCTGTTGCTTGCAACTTAATACTGGAGGGGGTTCGGATGATAACCTGAAGGTGGATTATTAGTCATAGATGCAGTTGGATGGCGGTCTATGTATTATTTTGTAATGCCCAATCAAGTCTCAAAGGAGTCAAGATGATTAGTATATGCATGTATTGCTTTCTCGGTGTTTGTCAATTGCCCCGCTGTAATTTGTTCACCCAACATGTTATCTATCTAAGGAGAGCCACCTCTAGTGAACTATGGATCCTGATCCTTTTTCTTTACATACAATCTATAAACTATTTACTGCTTTGTGTTTACTTTCTGCAAACTTTTACTTCTTTCCATTTGATACGTTTAATCCTTTGTTTTCCGCAAAACACGGTGAGATTGACAACTTCATCGCAAGTTGGGGACAAAGTTCTGTGGTTGTGTTGTGCATGTCTCAACGTTGCTACTAGCACCGGTAGTGCGCCCTGAAGGAAATATGCCCTGAGAGGCAATAATAAAGTTGTTATTATGTATTCCTTGTATATGATAGATGTTTATTTTGCATGCTATAATTTTATTTATAGGAAACATCAATACATGTGTGTTTAATAAACAAAAAGGGTTCCTAGTCATGCCTCTCTTATAGACTAGCTTGTTGATTAACATGATGATCAAGGTTTCCTGATCATGGACATTGGATGTTGTTAATAACAAGGTCACACCATTGGTGGAATGATGTGATGAACATTCATCCGAAGTATAGCATTACGATCAAGTCATTGTGTTTATATTGCTATAACATCATACGAAGTAATCTTTATCCTTAGACCATGAGATCATGTTAATTGCTAACACCGGAAGAGTATCTTGATAACATCAAACGTCACACCGTAACAGGGTGACTATAAAGATGGGTTCAGTGCTACAAAGGTGTTATGTTGAGGCTCATGGATCAAGAGTGGAATTTGTCAATCCAGATGACGGATAGATATACTCTGGGCCCTCTCGGTGATATCACATTAGGATAGCTTGCAAGCAAGTGATGTGATCACTAGAATGTTATATCACGGGAACGAGAAAAGAGTGCATGTCGGTAACGAGATCAAACTAGGTATGGAGATACCGATGATCGAATCTCGTACATGTAATATATCGAGAGACAAAGGGATTTAGTTACAAGCGTTAAAGGTTCTCACGATCACAGGAGTTATCGTTGAATGTGTAGGAGTCAGTACGGATCTCCAGGTCCCGTTGCTGATTATTGATCGGAGAAGGGTCTCGATCATGTCTGCATTATTCGCGAACCGTAGGGTGGCACACTTAAGAGTTACCGGACACCATTTTGGAGCACATATGTTTCAGACAAAAGAATTGCAAAGCGCAGGAATTGTTTCAATAGAAACCGGAAATTGTTTCGGGTGAAATTGCAGAAGGTGGTTCTGCATGTGATATTGAAATATTGCAAGGGGCTATATGTGAATGTTTGTTAATTAAAGTAATTAACAAAATTCTGAATAAATTTAATAAAAGAGTTTTATTAAATGAGAGAGCATTAAATTTGGAGAAACTTAATGCATTTAAAGTGGAGACTTTAAAAGGGAATGTGAAGAGGCATTTTAATGTGGAGGAGTTACCACCACATGAATGGGGGAGGTGAGGGGTCACCCCCCCCATGCGCCGGCCATGGAGAGAGGGGGCACCCCCTCCTCCTATAAAAGGCCATCCATTCCTCCTTCATCCACACACCTCCTTGTGAAGGATCTCTCTCCCCCTCTAGAATTATTCCCCCATGGTCTCGGATTAGCGAGATACATGTTCCCGGTGGCATTTCGTCTGGAAGGAGTTGCTACTTCCGCTGGATCGCTGGAGCGAGGGGGTGGAGGTTGTCCGGTGGCTTGAACGTGTGTGCGAGTGCGGATGCGCTGCTGAGTTGCGGCGCTCGGACTTCCTCACGATCTTGAGATCGGCAAGTGTACGACTACATCAACCATGAGTTCCTACTCGTTAACAAAGCTCGTTGTCTTCGAGGGTAAGTTCTCTATGGATGTATGTCCACTCTTTTGCTTTGTACCTAGTAGATAGATCTTGGCGTGTAGATCACACCGTAGGAAATTTTTTGTTTTCTATGCTGCGGAACCAACAGTGGTATTAGAGCCTGATCTATGCGTAGGTGCTTTGCACGGGTAGTACACATATGATTATATGTGGGCGATGATGATCATGTTATTGCATCTTCTATGTACTTTGGATATTGGTGGCATAGTGGGATGAAGCGGCCCGGACCAACCTTACATGTCATCGTACATGAGACCGGTTCCACGACTGACATGCAACTTGTTTTGCATAAGTGGCTGGCGGGTGTCTGTCTCTCCTACTATAGTCAATATCTGATTTACAACGAGTTGCTAATAACTTGGTTATCCTCGTTGTGGTTCATGTTCGTAGGTTAGACAGGTTCTATCTCCGAAAGCCCTAAGCCACGTAAAACTTGCAATTGATAAATTAGAGGCGTCTAGTTTAGATCGTTGCTGGGCTAGTGTTTTGATATGGTATTGTTGTAAGTAGATGTATGATAGATACTCTTACAACTCACTTAACGTGTAAGTTCCATAGACCTTGGCCTTACACACAAAGGAATGATAGAGATCATACCACGATGCAAATGATAGAGATCAAATGCATGGACCATATCATCTCACTTCACACATTAGATGTTAGCATCTTATACTGCTAGTTTGGCGCGTTTGGTAGCATTATAAGATGATCCCTCATTTAGATATCAAGATAAAATGTGTTCTTCCTTAAGTATGCACCGTTTTGTGGATCGTGTTTTGAGGCATCACGTGATGATCGGGTGTTTTCAACTCTACGCTTTCATACAACGGGTGTAAGACAGTTTTACACACGCAAATACTAAGGTTCTTACTTGACGAGCCTAGCATGTACATACATGGCCTCAGAACACGGACCGAAAGGTTAAGCATGAGTCATATAGTTGATATGATGCCCATATAGATGCTCGCCTTTGAAGCTACACCGACTCACGTGATGATCGGACTTGGTGTAGTGGATTTGGTCATGTAATCACCAAAAGGACACGAGGGATGTCATTTTTGAGTGGGAGTTCATTAGTAATTTGGATTAGTTGAACTCAATCTATCATAAACTTAGTCTAAATATACTTTACAAATTCTGTTGTAGATGGCACCACCTGCTTTTAATTTCAATGTGTTCATGGAGAAAGAGAAACTTGCTGCGAATGGTAGCAACTTCACCAACTGGGCTATGAATTTGAGGATTCTCCTCACTGCTGCACAAAAGCAATATGTGCTAGATGCGCCGCTAGGCCCCCCACCAGCTCCTGATGCCCCTGACGAGGAAAAGAACGTCTATATAACTCGTCAGGAGGACCACAACTTAGTTCATTGCGGCATACTGTATGGGCTAGAGCCAGAACTTCGAAAGCATTTCGAAAATGGCAATGCCTTTTATACCATGGGAGAATTGAAAATGATTTTCGATACCCATGCTGCCGTAGAGAGTTATAATGCTACAGAAAAGTTCTTTAGCTGCATGATGGAGGAAAACAGCTCCGTTAGTGAGCACGTACTCAAAATGTCTGGGTACGCCGATAAGCTTGTGTCCTTGGGAATAACGATTCCCATTGACTTAGGCATACATCATGTTCTCCAATCTCTGCCACCTAGCTACAAGAGCTTCGTGATGAACTATAATATGCAGGGCATGAAGAAGTCTCTTCCCGAGCTTCTGTCAATGCTTAAGACTGCAGAAGTGGAGATTAGGAAAGAACATCAAGTGTTGATGATCAATAGGACCACCGGTTTCAAGAAGGACAAGAAAGGCAAGCACAAGGGAAAGAAGGGTGGCAAGTCTGTTGCCACTCCTGAAAAGAAACCCCGAGCTGGCCCTAAGTCTGACACTGAGTGCTACTATTGCAAGGGGACTGGCCATTGGAAGCGCAACTGCCCCAAGTATTTGGCGGACAAGAAGTCCGGCAAGGCAAACAAAGGTATATATGATATACATGTTATTGATGTGTACTTGACTAGTACTCGCAGTAACACCTGGGTATTTGATACGGGATCGGTTGCTAATATATGTAACTCGGTTCAGGGGCTGTGGAACAAGCGACAACTAGCAAGGGATGAGGTCACGATGCGGGTCGGCAATGGATCAAGAGTTGATGTGATCGCAGTCGGAACGCTGCCTCTCCATATGCCATCGGGATTAGTTATAAACCTAAATAATTGTTATTTGGTGCCTGCACTGAGCATGAACATTGTATCCGGATCGTGTTTGATGCAAAGTGGTTATTCATTTAAGTCTGAAAACAATGGTTGTTTGATTTATATGAATAATATCTTTTATGGTCATGCACCTATGTTGAATGGTTTATTTCTGTTGGATCTCAATAGCAATATTACGCATATTCATAATGTCGATGCTAAAAGGATTAAACTTGATAATGATATATCTACATATATGTGGCACTGCCGTCTAGGTCATATTGGCGTTAAACGCATGAAGAAACTCCATTCTGATGGACTTTTGGAATCATTTGATTTTGAATCATTTGATACATGTGAGCCATGCCTTATGGGCAAGATGACTAGAACGCCGTTTTCCGGTTCAATGGAACGGGCGATAAATCTATTAGAAATCATACATACTGATGTGTGTGGACCAATGAGTATGTCGGCGCGAGGTGGATATCGTTATTTTGTTACTTTCACGGATGATTTGAGTAGATATGGGTATATCTATTTGATGAAACACAAGTCTGAAACTTTTGAAAAGTTCAAAGAATTTCAGAATGAAGTGGAAAATCATCGTAACAGAAAGATCAAATTTCTGCGCTCCGACCGTGGAGGAGAGTATCTTAGTTACGAGTTTAGCACACATATGAAAGACTGTGGAATAGTTTCACAACTCACGCCTGCCAGAACACCACAACGTAATGGTGTGTCAGAACGTCGTAATCGTACTTTATTGGATATGGTTCGATCTATGATGTCTCTGACTGACTTGCCACTGTCATTTTGGGGTTATGCACTGGAAACAGCTACATTCACTTTAAATCGGGCACCATCTAAATCCGTTGAAACGACACCGTATGAATTATGGTTTGGAAAAAAACCTAAGCTGTCATTTCTTAAGGTTTGGGGATGCGATGTTTATGTGAAGAAACTTCAACCGGATAAACTCGAACCCAAAGCAGAAAATTGCGTCTTCATAGGATACCCTAAGGAAACGATTGGGTATACCTTCTATCACAGATCCGAGGGCAAGGTCTTTGTTACCAAGAATGGATCCTTTCTTGAGAAGGAGTTCCTCGCGAAAGGTGTGAGTAGTCAGAAGGTAGAACTCGAAGAGGTTATTGAACCTTCTCTTCATGAATGGCGAGTAGTGCAGCTCCAGAAGTTGTTTCGGAGTTGACTTCACCTAATGAAGAGAGAGCTAATGATATTGATCATGAAACTCCGAAAGAGGACACTACCGAACCTCGCAAGTCAAGCAGGACACGTGCAGCTCCTGAACTGTATGGCAATCCTATTGTGAATTTCATGGTTGATGAAATGGATGACCCTGCGACGTATGAAGAAGCGATGATGAGCCCGGATTCCAACAAATGGCTAGAAGCCATGAAATCCGAGATGGAATCCATGTACGAGAACCAAGTTTGGAACTTGGTGGACTTACCTCACGACCGAAAGGCCGTTGAGAATAAATGGATTTTCAAAAGGAAAACTAATGCTGATGGTAATGTGACCATCTATAAGGCTCGACTTGTCGCAAAAGGGGTTTCGACAAATTCAAGGAGTTGACTACGATGAGACATTCTCTCCCGTAGCGATGCTTAAGTCGGTTAGGATTATGTTAGCAATTGCTGCATATTTCGATTATGAAATATGGCAGATGGATGTCAAAACTGCATTCCTCAATGGTAAGATTGAAGAAGAGTTGTATATGATACAACCTAAGGGTTTTGTCGATCCTAAGGATGCGAATAAGGTGTGCAAACTTCAGCGATCCATCTATGGACTGAAGCAAGCATCACAAAGTTGGAATCTCCGCTTTGATGAGGTGATCAAAGAGTTTGGATTTGTCCGAACTTATGGAGAGGCTTGTATTTACAAGAAAGTGAGTGGGAGCAATGTGGCATTTCTGACATTATATGTGGATGACATATTATTGATTGGAAATGATTTAGATCTTTTAAACAGTGTTAAAAGTTATCTAAACAACAAATTTTCGATGAAGGACCTTGGTGAAGCTTCATATATATTAGGCATTAAAATCTATAGAGATAGATCAAGACGCCTAATTGGGCTATCGCAGAGTACATACCTTGATAAGATATTAAAGAAGTTTAATATGGACGGAAGTAAGAAGGGGTTCTTACCTATGTTGCAAGGCAAGACATTGAGTAAGACTCAAAGTCCGGCTACGACGGAAGAAAGAGAGATAATGGATAAGATCCCCTATGCCTCAGCCATAGGCTCTATAATGTATGCCATGCTATGTACAAGACCAGATGTGGCACATGCTATTAGTTTGACTAGTAGGTACCAATCTGATCCAGGTTCGGAACACTGGATAGTGGTCAAGAATATCCTTAAGTACTTGAGAAGAACTAAGGATATGTTTCTTATATACGGAGGTGAAGAAGAGCTAGTCGCTAAGTGTTATGTCGATGCTAGCTTTGACACTGATCCGGATGACTCTAAGTCTCAATCCGGATACGTATTTCTCTTGAATGGAGCAGCAGTTAGTTGGAGGAGCTCCAAACAACCTGTGGTGGCTAGATCAACAACGGAGGCGGAATATGTTGTTGCTTCAGAAGCGGCGCAGGAAGCGGTTTGGATAAAATAGTTCATAATAGAACTGGGTGTGGTTCCCAGTGCGTTGGACCCGATGGTGATCTATTGTGACAACAATGGAGCCATAGCCAACGCAAAGGAACCAAGGTCTCACAATAATTCCAAGCATATTAAGCGCCGGTTTCACTCCATCCGCGAGCATGTCAAGGATGGAGATATAAAGATTTGTAAAGTGCACACGAACCTGAATGTAGCAGATCTGTTGACTAAAGTACTCCCTAGGGCAAAACATGATCAACACCAGAACTCCATGGGTGTTAGATTTATCACTATGTGAACTAGATTATTGTCTCTAGTGCAAGTGGGAGACTGAAGGAAATATGCCCTGAGAGGCAATAATAAAGTTGTTATTATGTATTCCTTGTATATGATAGATGTTTATTTTGCATGCTATAATTGTATTGATAGGAAACATCAATACATGTGTGTTTAATAAACAAAAAGGGTTCCTAGTCATGCCTCTCTTATAGACTAGCTTGTTGATTAACATGATGATCAAGGTTTCCTGATCATGGACATTGGATGTTGTTAATAACAAGGTCACACCATTGGTGGAATGATGTGATGAACATTCATCCTAAGTATAGCATTACGATCAAGTCATTGTGTTTATATTGCTATAACATCGTACGAAGTAATCTTTATCCTTAGACCATGAGATAATGTTAATTGCTAACACCGGAAGAGTATCTTGATAACATCAAACGTCACACCGTAACAGGGTGACTATAAAGATGGGGTCAGTGCTACGAAGGTGTTATGTTGAGGATCATGGATCAAGAGTGGAATTTTTCAATCCAGATGACGGATAGATATACTCTGGGCCCTCTCGGTGATATCACATTAGGATAGCTTGCAAGCAAGTGATGTGATCACTAGAATGTTATATCACGGGAACGAGAAAAGAGGGCATGTCGGTAATGAGATCAAACTAGGTATGGAGATACTGATGATCGAATCTCGGACATCTAATATATCGAGAGACAAAGGGATTTAGTTACAAGCATTAAAGGTTCTCACGATCACAGGAGTCATCGTTGAATGTGTAGGAGTCAGTACGGATCTCCAGGTCCCGCTGCTGATTATTGATCGGAGAAGGGTCTCGATCATGTCTGCATTATTCGTGAACCGTAGGGTGGCACACTTAAGAGTTACCGGACACCATTTTGGAGCACATATGTTTCAGACGAAAGAATTGCAAAGCGCAAGAATTGTTTCAATAAAAACCGGAAATTGTTTCGGGTGAAATTGCAGAAGGTGGTTCTGCATGTGATATTGAAATATTGCAAGGGGCTATATGTGAATGTTTGCTAATTAAAGTAATTAACAAAATTCTGAATAAATTTAATAAAAGAGTTTTATTAAATGAATGAGCATTAAATTTGGAGAAACTTAATGCATTTAAAGTGGAGACTTTAAAAGGGAATGTGAAGAGGCATTTTAATGTGGAGTTACCACCACATGAATGGGGGAGGTGAGGGGTCACCCCCATGCGTCGGCCATGGAGAGAGGGGGCACCCCCTCCTATAAAAGGCCATCCATTCCTCCTTCATCCACACACCTCCTTGTGAAGGATCTCTCTCCCCCTCTAGAATTATTCCCCCATGGTCTCGGATTAGCGAGATACATGTTCCCGGTGGCATTTCGTCTGGAAGGAGTTGCTGCTTCCGCTGGATCGCTGGAGCGAGGAGGTGGAGGTTGTCCGGTGGCTTGAACGTGTGTGCGAGTGCGGATGCGTTGCTGAGTTGCGGCGCTCGGAATTCCTCACGATCTTGAGATCGGCAAGTGTACGACTACATCAACCACGAGTTCCTACTCGTTAACAAAGCTCGTTGTCTTTGAGGGTAAGTTCTCTATGGATGTATGTCCACCCGTTTGCTTTGTACCTAGTAGATAGATCTTAGCGTGTAGTTCACACCGTAGGAAATTTTTTGTTTTCTATGCTGCGGACCCAACACGCCCTGCCAAAGCTCAGCTAGTAACACCTTTGGGGTGTTTCCTTGCTCCTACTGGTTCGATTAAACCTTGGTTTCATTACTGAGAGAAACTTGCTGCTGTGCTCATCATATCTTCCTCTTGGGGTTCCCAACGAGCTCTACATCAACACCGCACCAAGCATTTTCTGGGTGCCGTGCATTGAGCCATCAAGCGATTTTCTGGGGGAATAGCTGTAGGAGTGTTTACAAAGATCCTTGGGAAAATGATTTCTACTGATTATCTTGTTATTGAATGTGTAGGAAAAGGACAAATTACACTTGGAAGGTCCCTATTAGAACTCCTTGGAGCAATAATAGATGTTGGAAAGGGGACCATGCACCTTTCTTCTCCACCAAACAATCACATTTTCCCAAAGGTTAAGAATGGAAATAAGAGAGGTAAGGGCAAGAAAGTTGGTCTTAATGCTTCTTCATTTGAGAACACTTGATTCTTTCTTTGCTTCTTATGCCTAACTTAAAGGCGTTAAAGAAAAGTACTTACTGGGAGATAACCCAAAAATTTTAGTTGAGTCTTGGAAGTTATTACCTCTGTAATAACCTCACCGTATCCTTTTTATTTGCCTTTTGTGCCAAGAGTAACCTCTAATGAGAGAGAAGTAATGATTGGGAAAGTTGCTGTCCCAAAATAGATTTTTGTGCTTCACCGTAAAAATTCGTGAGAGAGCTATGTATGTCGGATTGAGCTGTAATTTGTTTTACTTCTGCCCCAGGTTGTTATCTAACTTTCGTTAGTTCAACACTTTTCGATTTGACCAACAGAAGGTCTTCGAAAAAATTCGTCTTTACCTGCTAGTCTGTTTTGACAGATTTCTGCCATTTTCTGCATTTGCTTCTTGTTGGTTCCTTTTTGAGTTCTTTTGGGGAATTGAGCATTTTGAGGGAAGTTCTAAAGTAGCTAGTGTTTTATTGGAAGTTTATTTGGTGTTAGAACTGAACCTTAAGACTTATTTATCTTAAGTGCACTAATGTTGCTAATAAAGATTGTGTGAAGTTTTGTATGAAGGAAAATTTTCAGGTGTATGAAAGGAATGATTAATGAGATGAAGGTGAAGGGAATATGCCCGAGAGGCAATAATAAAGTGGTTATTATCTTATTCCATGTTTATGATAAATGTTTATTTTGCATGCTAGAATTGTATTGATCGGAAACATCAATACATGTGTGTTTAATAAACAAAAAGGGTTCCTAGTTATGCCTCTCTTATAGACTAGCTTGTTGATTAACATGATGATCAAGGTTTCCTGATGATGGACATTGGATGTTGTTAATAACAAGGTCACACCATTGGTGGAATGATGTGATGAACATTCATCCGAAGTATAGCATTACGATCAAAGTCATTATGTTTATATTGCTATAATATCATACGAAGTAATCTTTATCCTTAGACCATGATATCATGTTAATTGCTAACACCGGAAGAGTATCTTGATAACATCAAACGTCACACCGTAACAGGGTGACTATAAAGGTGGGTTCAGTGCTACGAAGGTGTTATGTTGAGGCTCATGGATCAAGAGTGGGATTTGTCCATCCCAATGACTGATAGATATACTCTGGGCCCTCTCGGTGATATCACATTGAAATAGCTTGCAAGCAAGTGATGTGATCACTAGAATGTTATATCACGGGAACGAGAAAAGAGTGCACGTCGGTAACGAGATCAAACTAGGTATGGAGATATCAATGATCGAATCTCGGACATGTAATATATCGCGAGACAAAAGGATTTAGTTACTAGCGTTAAAGGTTCTCACGATCACAGAAGTCATCGTTGAATGTGTAGGAGTCAGTATGGATCTCCAGGTCCCACTGTTGATTATTGATCAAAGAGGGGTCTCGATCATGTCTGCATTATTTGTGAACCGTAGGGTGACACACTTAAGGGATACCGACACCATTTGGATCAAATATGTTTCAAATAAAGATTTAAGAAAGCGCTGGAATTATTTCAATAGACACCGAAACTGTTTCGGGTGAAATTGCTGAAATTGGTTCTGCATGTAATATTGAAATGTTGCAGGGTGTTTTATGTGAATGTTTGTTAATTAAAGTAATTAACAAAATTCTGAATAAAAATAATAAAAGAGTTTTATTAAATGAGAGAGCATTAAATTTGGAGAAATTTAATGCATTTAAAGTGGGGACTTTAAAAGTGAATGTGAAGGGGCAAATTTATGTGGAGGGAGTTACCACCACATGAATGAGAAGGTGAGGGGTCACCCCTTGGGGCGCCGGCCATGGGGAGGGGTACCCTCCCCTCCTCCTATAAAAGGCCCCCCTCTCACACCTTCATACACACACCTCCTTGTGAAGGATCTCTCTCCCCCTCTAGTATTATTCCCCCATGGTCTCGAATTAGCGAGATACATGTTCCTGGTGGCTTTATCTGGAAAGGAGTTGCTGCTTCTGCTGCTTTGCTGGAGCGAGGGACGGAGGTTGTCGGGGTACCGGACGTGTGTGCGATCACGGATGCACCGCTGCTTTGCGGTGCTGGACTTGGTGGTGCTGGAGCTGGATCTGATGGACGTGCTAGAGCCGGACCTGCTGGACTTCATCACGATCTTGAGATCGGCAAGTGTACGACTACATCAACCACGAGTTCCTACTCGTTAACAAAGCTCGTTGTCTACGAGGGTAAGTTCTCCATGGATGTATGTCCACCCGTTGCTCTGTATCTAGTAGATAGATCTTGGCATATAGTTCTCATCGTAGGAATTTTTTTGTTTTCTATGCTGCGGACCCAACAGTGGTACTAGAGCCTGATCTATGCGTAGGTGCTTAGCACGGGTAGTACACATATGTTTATATGTGGGCGATGATGATCATGTTATTGCATCTTCTATGTATTTTGGATATTGGTGGCATAGTGGGATGAAGCGGCCCAGACCAACCTTACATGTCATCGTACATGAGACCGGTTCCACGACTGACATGCAACTTGTTTTGCATAAGTGGCTGGCGGGTGTCTGTCCCTCCTACTATAGTCAATATCTGATTTACAAAGAGTTGCTAATAACTTAGTTATCCTCGTTGTGGTTCATGTTCGTAGGTAAGAACGGTTCTATCTCCGAAAGCCCTAAGCCACGTAAAACTTGCAATTGATAAATTAGAGGCGTCTAGTTTAGATCGTTGCTGGGCTAGTGTATTGATATGGTATTGTTGTAAGTAGATGTATGATAGATACTCTTACAACACACTCAACGTGTAAGTTCCATAGACCTTGGCCTTACACACAAAGGAATGATAGAGATCATACCACGATGCAAGTGATAGAGATCAAATGCATGGACCATATCATCTCACTTTACACATTAGATGTTAGCATCTTATACTGCTAGTTTGGCGCTTTCTGTAGCATTGTAAGATGATCCCTCTTTTAGATCTCAAGATAAAAATGTGTTCTTCCTTAAGTATGCACCGTTCTATGGATCGTGTTTCGAGACATCACGTGATGATCGGGTGTTCTCAACTCTACGCTTTCATGCAACGGGTGTAAGACAGTTTTACACACGTGAATACTAAGGTTCTTACTTGGCGAGCCTAGCATGTACAGACATGGCCTCGAAACACGGACCGAAAGGTTAAGCATGAGTCACATAGTTGATGTGATGACCATATTGATGCTCGCCTTTAAAGCTACACCGACTCACGTGATGATCGGACTTGGTGTAGTGGATTTGGTTCATGTAATCACCAAAAAGGCACGAGGGATGTCGTTTTTGAGTGGGAGTTCATTTCTAGTTTGGATTAGTCGAACTCAATTTGTCATAAACTAAATCGAAGTGAATTTGCATAATTTGTTGTAGTCATTGGCATCTGTTCACTACCTTATGCTTAGTTTTAATTGAGATAATAGAACTATAGAATTCTGGATATTTACTTTACGAACTGGTATCGTATTGTTTTGAAAGTCAATTTAAAGTTTATAAGTCCTATTGCAAACTTTCAGCAAACTCTATTTAGTCCATGAAGTTTAATAAGTAGTATTAAATCAAGAGTAAGAATTCCAATGTTAGTATCTAAAGTATCATGTTTGCCTCCATGATTATTGATATTCAAAAGTTGTTTTAATATCAAGATTATATTGGAGCTGGAAATTGTTTCAGAAACCATCATGTGTGAAAGATATTGTGATATCTGAAACAATGTTTTTGGTTGCATTATGATAGAGTATAATTTAGCAAAATACATGTTCTCATATTGTATGAGAATTTGTGAAGGATGGAGATGCTAGGCATCCGAATCTACCAAAAGGGTTTTGGGAACTGATATTATACTCGCGATTCTTCCTTATAGGCTATAGTAGCTTGATCATGAAAGTTGTCATGATAAGGATGAATAGAAGATGTAAGTAAAATGTTTACTACACTAATAGATTACTAAAGAATGGATTTTTGAAAGAACACCAAACATTTGATGATGGTGATCCACTTCAAAGTGCAAGTCCAAAGGTATTAGTATTTTACTATATACGCTTTGTACCATGTGTCATGTTGATGACACCACTATTGATGTTGATAGATTCTTTTAAAAGAAAAGGAATTGCTGAAAGAGAATCTATAAAATATTTGGCAAAAAATAAAAGGTTGGAGATGTCCAACTTAGGTATATAGAAGATATACATGTTATGGCTATATTCCTTGCTCGTTAAACAATGTGGTTCTTAGGTATTGGATACAGGTATTGGATACCGGTATTGGATACCGAATTGATTGGTATGAAGTGTCATACAGGACAACACAATTCATGAACTACAATGGCCTAAGTAACCAGCAAGAGAATGAGTGATGATGTTCATCAAAAACAAATAAAGTGTTATTGTGTTTTTCGTTGTCATCAAACCAAGCCTTCAAGATTTGTTTAAATAATTGTTATTTTGTTCCGATATTATGAGAACAATGGGTGTTCAAATAATTACCGTATTCCATGAAGGATGGATGAACTTTTACAAGTCTAGTTGGAGAAATCACATCCATAAACACTATTGCTAAAATGTCGCAAGACAAATGATTGAAAGATCACTTATGAAGTGACATCGCTGTTTAAATTATATTGGAAAGAAAACATGAAGAAACTCCATGTTGATGGATTTTTGGAGTCCCTGATTTTGATCAATTGACGCATGTGAGACTTTCCTCGAGATAATTGAAACTCCGTCCATAGGCCAGAGAGGAACGGATGACTAGCTTATTGGAAATTGTGCATGCTGATGTGCATAGTCCATTATGTGTAGCCATATGCGATGGATCTTTTTGCTTCATATGCTTTCTCCGAAAATTTGAGTGAATATATCTGTATATTTACTTAATAAGGAAGAAGTATGAAACATTTGAAAATTGTTCAAAGACTTTCAAGATGAAGTGGAAAATCATTGTAACAAGAAAATAAAGAGTTTATGATTTGATCATAAAGGAAGATATTTGAGTTACATGTTTAGCAAAAACACCTAAGACTTGAGGAATTGTTCCATGATTTGTGTTTCCCGATAAACCATAGGAGTATGGCATATTCGAGAGATAAAATCAAACCATGTTTGACATGGTAAGATCAAGGGTGTCATTTATAAAACTTCCATTATGTTTTAAAGATTGAAGCTTTAGAGACTACCGCTTTTACACTAAAAAGAGCACCATCGTGATCCGTTGAAATGACACCATATGAGTTATGGTTTGGGATAAAACCCGAATTGTCTTTTCTTAAAATTTGGTATGCTATGCATAAGTAAAATGTTTACAACCAAAGTCGGATAAGCACGTCTTTGTAGGTTATCCCAAAGAATTTGTTGGGAATTTCTCCATAACACCAAGGACAAAAGAGTTTGTCGTTTGGAACGTCAAGTTTCTTGAGAAGGAACTTTTCGTGAAAAATTAAGTGGAAGGACAATAGAACTTTGATAAGGTTATGTAACCTTAGCTATATGTGCTAAGTAGCGCAGCGCCGGAAAGTGTCCCGGTGGCGGCCACAATACTCATGGCTCCCGTGATTACAAAAGGTGTGATCTCGGAGATTAGAGTTCCTATAGAACCGTGTGGGTCGGTAAGAATCAAATAGTAAGATTTGATAAGCAAGTCGTTATTGTTTTGACAATGATGAACCGACTACATGCAAAGAAGCGATGATGGGCCCTAGAAGTCATAGAATACGTGATAGTATCCATACACAAGAAAACAAGTTTCTGAACTTGGAAGACCCTCCGGAAAGGCGTGAAGCCTATCGGTCGTGTTTGGATCTATAAAGAAATAAGACATGTATGTTTAACATCTATGAAATAGTTGACATGTCGGAAAGAAGTTTACGACAATGTTCAAGGAGTTGACTATGACAAGATTTGATCTTTCATAGCAATATATAGTCTTGACGGATTAATGTAGCAACCACTATATATAATTTGGTATATGGTAGTTGAATAAACAAAACAAGGTTCTTCTAATAGAACGGTAACCTAGGACATGTACATGACATGGTCCGAAGGGTTTTGTTAATTCAAAGGGTGCTAAAAAGAGCATGTAAACTTCAATAGTTGAAGTAAGCATAGCGGAGTTGGAATCTTCACCATGATGAAACTGTTAAAAGAGTTTAAATTCATCGGAGATGATGAAGGTGCTTGCATTTGCAAGAAATTAAGTGGGAGCGCTGAGACATATTTCTAATACATTATGTAGAGGACATATTGTTGATTGGAAATGATGTATCTTGTATTGACACAAGTTAAGAATTTCATTAAAATAATATTTCGATGAAAGACTTGGGCAAACCAGGAATATTTGGCATCAATATCTATATGGATAGATTAAGGCGCAAATATGGTTGTGCCAGACATACATATATGTGATATTGAAAGAGTTCAATATGGAAACAACAAGAAAGGTTCTTGCTGCATGGAAAGGATTGTATCAAGATTCAAGTGTTTCAACACTTGGTGAGTAAAATCACATGAAAATTTTGATCGATTATACCATGATATGTATATATCCAGAATGTCCTATGCTCTAAATGTTATGAGCATATACCAGAATGATTCATAAGATGATCATTGGACAATAGTAAAGATATTCTTATGAGCTTTGGAAGAACTAAGAATATATCATGTATAAGTGACAAATAGTTAAAGGTAGTTCATTGTAAAGTGTTACATTGATACTAATTTTGTCACAAGATACAAATTAAATTTATCTCAATTTAGACTATGGGTGGCACAATGTAATGGAAAGGATGTTCCATGATGGATTTGGATGAGTTCCAAAGTTGAGACATTGTGATGGATACTACAACAAAAGGCTAAGTATATAACTGCTATAGTAGTCGCAAAGGAGGGCATTTGTGTTAAGTAGTTTGTTATCAAACTAGGTGTGGTTCAAAGCGGGCTAATACTATGAAGATATATTGTGTGACAATAATATCAACATATTTTGAGCCGAATGAACTAAAGGTCTCACCAAAGGACCAAATTTATACAATGCCATCTCATTTGAGAATGAGTGATGCGTAGAGACGCAAAGACATGCAAATACACATGGACCTGAAACTGTCAGATCCGGAGATTATGTTAACCACTAGCAATAGCGTATATGCAACACCAGAAAGCCATAGATGTTCAATACGCAAAGTTTTTCAAACTAGATTATTGACTCTAGTGCAAGTGGGAGACTGAAGGGAATATGCCCGAGAGGCAATAATAAAGTGGTTATTATCTTATTCCATGTTTATGATAAATGTTTATTTTGCATGCTAGAATTGTATTGATCGGAAACATCAATACATGTGTGTTTAATAAAGAAAAATGGTTCCTAGTTATGCCTCTTTTATAGACTAGCTTGTTGATTAACATGATGATCAAGGTTTCCTGATCATGGACATTGGATGTTGTTAATAACAAGTGGTGGAATGATGTGATGAACATTCATCCGAAATATAGCATTACGATCAAAGTCATTATGTTTATATTGCTATAATATCATACGAAGTAATCTTTATCCTTAGACCATGAGATCATGTTAATTGCTAACACCGGAAGAGTATCTTGATAACATCAAACATCACACCGTAACAGGGTGACTATAAAGGTGGGTTCAGTGCTACAAAGGTGTTATGTTGAGGCTCATGGATCAAGAGTGGGATTTGTCCATCCCGATGATGGATAGATATACTCTGGGCCCTCTCGGTGATATCACATTGAAATAGCTTGCAAGCAAGTGATGTGATCACTAGAATGTTATATCACGGGAACGAGAAAAGAGTGCATGTCGGTAACGAGATCAAACTAGGTATGGAGATACCGATGATCGAATCTCGGACATGTAATATATCGCGAGACAAAAGGATTTAGTCACTAGCATTAAAGGTTCTCACGATCACAGAAGTCATCGTTGAATGTGTAGGAGTCAGTATGGATCTCCAGGTCCCGCTGCTGATTATTGATCAGAGAGGGGTCTCAATCATGTCTGCATTATTCGTGAACCGTAGGGTGACACACTTAAGGGATACCGACACCATTTGGAGCAAATATGTTTCAGATAAAGATTTAAGAAAGCGCTGGAATTATTTCAATAGACACCGAAACTATTTCGGGTGAAATTGCTGAAATTGGTTCTGCATGTAATATTGAAATGTTGCAGGGGGTTTTATGTGAATGTTTGTTAATTAAAGTAATTAACAAAATTCTGAATAAAAATAATAAAAGAGTTTTATTAAATGAGAGAGCATTAAATTTGGAGAAATTTAATGCATTTAAAGTGGGGACTTTAAAATAGAATGTGAAGGGGCAAATTTATGTGGAGGGAGTTACCACCACATGAATGAGAAGGTGAGGGGTCACCCCTTGGGGCGCCGGCCATGGGGAGGGGTACCCTCCCCTCCTCCTATAAAAGCCCCCAATCTCACACCTTCATACACACACCTCCTTGTGAAGGATCTCTCTCCCCCTCTAGTATTATTCCCCCATGGTCTCGGATTAGCGAGATACATGTTCTCGGTGGCTTTATCTAGAAAGGAGTTGCTGCTTCCGCTACTTTGCTAGAGCGAGGGACGGAGGTTGTCAGGGTACCGGACGTGTGTGCGATCACGGATGCACCGCTGCTTTGCGGTGCTGGACTTGGTGGTGCTGGAGCTGGATCTGATGCACGTGCTGGAGCCGGACCTTAACAAAGCTCGTTGTCTACGAGGGTAAGTTCTCCATGGATGTATGTCGACCCGTTGCTCTGTATCTAGTAGATAGATCTTGGCGTATAGTTCTCATCGTAGGAATTTTTTTGTTTTCTATGTTGCGGACCCAACAGAAGGATGGACTAAAGCTCAAGCTTGGGGATGGCACGCGTGTCACCCCAAGAAATATCCAAGAAGTACAAGCGTCAAAGCTTGGGGATGCCCAAGGCATCCCCTTCTTCATCAATAAAAATCCCAGATTTCTTCCAAACGCTTCATTTTTATTGTTTCATGCACAGTTGTGTTGTTTTTGGAGCGTCTTCTTTTTCATTTTCGTTTTGGTTTTTAGTTTGCTTGGTTTGCTTAGTTTTCTGAATAAGTTGGTTGTACCCCCTCTTTCATACATTGGTTTTCAAATAGTTTGGTTTGGTTTGGAAAAGAGTAGGAAAGTTCATGCTTATGTGGTAAAAAGAGCTCGTTTTTGACTGTGGCCTATGCTTTGTCATGCCATGCTTGATATTTTTTTTGGCTTTATGCTTAGTATTCTTTGATGTAGCATGACTTGTTATAAACAATTGAGATTGCTTAATGTGCCTTAGATGAATCATGCATTGTTTTAGCATATTAAAGCATAGTATAATGGTATTCTCCTTTGATGCTTTATTTGGGTTGACTTGGCGCATGATCACACCATGTTATGACTATCTCAAGTCACCATAGCCTTTATGATCCTTTAGTTTTCAACTTGTAGTATCACTTTATGCTTTGATCAATGATGTTTTGTCGCTCTGCATGATTATGGCCATTATTGCTCTCTTAGTTTGTCACTCCCAGTCTTTTGCTAGCCTCCACAACCAAGTATGAGTTCCACTCATGCATCCAACTCCCTAAACCAAGTTATTCCAAAGAGTCCACCATACCTACCTACTAACTTATGCTATTCCAAGTATATTCATGCTTTTGTTTACCTTCCAAATTAAACTTGTTATGAGAAAACTAGTGATTAAAGCTCTCACGAACTTGATGGCACACTTTACTTTATTGCCTCTAATATACTTGAACCATTGGGTCCTTCTTTGTTGCGTATATGCTTGCGCTTTATAATTTGAAATAAGAAGAACCATGTTTCATGGGGAAATCTCTAAGGTACTAGATGTGCTGTTGCTACTAGGGAGAAAACAACAATCCTTTGTTCATAGAACAATCATATTGTTTACTTTACACGCAGTTCGTGAAGCAATAATCTGTTGCTTGCAACTTAATACTGGAGGGGGTTCGGATGATAACCTGAAGGTGGATTATTAGTCATAGATGCAGTTGGATGGCGGTATATGTATTATGTTGTAATGCCCAATCAAGTCTCAAAGGAGTCAAGATGATTAGTATATGCATGTATTGCTTTCTCGGTGTTTGTCAATTGCCCCGCTGTAATTTGTTCACCCAGCATGTTATCTATCTAAGGAGAGCCACCTCTAGTGAACTATGGATCCCGGTCCTTTTTCTTTACATACAATCTATAAACTGTTTACTGCTTTGTGTTTACTTTCTGCAAACTTTTACTTCTTTCCATTCGATACGATTAATCCTTTATTTTCCGCAAAACACGGTGAGATTGACAACCTCATCGCAAGTTGGGGACAAAGTTCTGTGGTTGTGTTGTGCATGTCTCAACGTTGCTACTAGCACCGGTAGTTCGCCCTGCCAAAGCTCAGGTAGTAACACCTTTGGGGTGTTTCCTTGCTCCTACTGGTTCGATTAAACCTTGGTTTCATAACTGAGGGAAACTTGCTGCTGTGCTCATCATACCTTCCTCTTGGGGTTCCCAACGAGCTCTACATCAACACCGCCATCAAGCATTTTTCTGGGCGCCGTGCATTGAGCCATCAGTAGTCAAGACTATCAAAACATCTATGGGGTTAAGTATCTTCAAGGGTATACTCTCAAGACAATCATTCATCAAACAAGTCATAAATTTCAGAATTTTTCTTATTGTATTTGTTTGGCAATATTATTTCCAAGGCAAGACTCGGTTAGCTAAAAGTACTAGAGCAAAAGCTTCCACATCTAATCATCATACTACTAAAAAGCTTTACTCTAACTGTATTAATTTACTCCCACTAGCATGGCATCTTAGCAAATCAACTAACTATGATAAACAAATAAAACTTCAAAAGTGGGAGGCATAGGACATACCTCTCATAAGTGACTTCATGATCCTCTTCCTTATGGATGTGTTCTTTCAAAACTCAAGCACAATTACTCGCATAATAATATTAAAGCAAAGAGGCAAAGTGCAAATCCACATTTACGAAAAAAGGAAAAAATGGAAAATCTTTTTGTATTTTTGAGGATAGGGATTCAAGAATAGAAAAGAACTTGCAACCAAGCAAGGAACTAAGAAAATAAAAACAAATGAAAAACAAAAGCAAACTAAAAATGATAGCAAAAAGAAAAAGCAAAGTGTTGGAACAAGCCAACACAAGTGTTTCAAAGCTCCCAAGGAGCTGGAGTATAACCTTGTTATTACACAAATAAAATTGTCGGGGGAACCATCCCCAAGCTCAAGCTTTTTCAAGCCCTTTTGTTGCTCATTGTGGTGGCAGTGGATAATCTCCCATGTTCCATTGGCTGCTCCAATCATGGAACTAGGTGGCGAAGTTCGCAGAAGCATCTCGAAGGTTGATGGAGAGGTTGTTCATGTTTTGGATATTTCCTTCAAGCGCATAGATATCTTCATAGGTGGTGTAGTAGTTTGGTGGATACACATCTTGTTCGGGTCCTTGTTGTTCAACTTCTTCATCTTCTCATCCTCCTCCCACAGGTATTTCTTGATGGGATAGACCTGCCTCAACCTGCACATCAAAACGCAAACGTCCATCCTCGATAGAGAATATACCATTAGACAAAGGAGATGGGATCAAGTGATCCGATCTAGGTATATCAAAGAAGTATCTACCATTAGTTCTAGAAATCATACCACATGCTCTTAGAGTAGAAAAATCGAGACGGTTAAAGGGAATATGCCCTGAGAGACAATAATAAAGGTGTTATTATGGTATTCCAAGTATATGATAGATGTTTATTTTGCATGCTATAATTGTATTGATTGGAAAATTTAATACATGTGTGTTTAATAAACAAATAAAGGGTTCCTAGCTATGCCTCTCTTATAAACTAGCTCGTTGATTAACAAGATGATCAAGGTTTCCTGATCATAGACATTGGATGTTGTTAATAACGAGGTCACAACATTGGTGAATGATGTGATGAACATTCATCCAAAGTATAGCATTATGATCAAAGTCATTGTTTTTAAATTGCCATAACATCATACGAAGTAATCTAGTCCTTAGACCATGAGATCTTGTTAATCGCTAACACTAGAAGAGTAACTTGATAACATCAAACATCACACCATAAAAGGGTGACTATAAAGGTGGGTTTAGATACTCCGAAGGTGTTATGTTGAGGCTCATGTATCAAGAGTGGGATTTGTCCATCCCAATGACGGATAGATATACTCTAGGCCCTCTCGGTGATATCACATTGAGATAGCTTGCAAGAAAGTGATGTGATCACTAGAATGTTATATCACAGGACGAGAAAAGAGTGCATGTCGGTAACGAGATCAAACTAGGTATGGAGATACCGATGATCGAATCTCGTACATGTAATATATCGCGAGACAAAGGGATTTAGTTACTAGCGTTAAAGGTTCTCACGATCACAGAAGTCATCGTTGAATGTGTGGGAGTCAGTATGGATCTCTAGGTCCCACTACTGATTATTGATTGTAGAAGGGTCTCGATCATGTTTGCATTATCCGCAAACCATAGGGTGACACACTTAAGGGATACCGACACCATTTGGAGCAAATATGTTCCAGAGAAAAGGATTGCACAGTGCTGGAATTATTTCAATAGACACCGAAATTGTTTCGGGCGAAATTACTAAAATTGGTTCTGCATGTGATATGGAAATATTGCAGGGGGTTTTATGTGAATGTTTGTTAATTAAAGTAATTAACAAAATTCTGAATAAAATAAATAAAAGAGTTTTATTAAATGAGAGTTGCATTAATTTTGGTGGAAAATTAATGCATATGAGTGGAATTTTGGGTGGAGTCAAATTTATGTGAGTGGAGCATCCACCACATGAATGAGAGGAGGTGGATGGGCTCCTCAATGGCCACCGGCCAAGGGAGGGGATGCCCCTCCCACCTATAAAAGGCATCCCTCTCCTCCTCACAAATTACACCTCCTCGTGAAGGATCTCTCTCCCCCTCTAGAATTATTCCCCCATGGTCTCAGATTAGCGAGATACATGTTCCCGGTGGCTTTTCATCTGGAAGGAGTTGCTGCTTCCGCTGCATCACTGGAGCGAGGAGGCGGAGGTTGTTCAGTGGATCAGACGTTTGTGTGAGAACGGATGCGCTGCTGATTTATGGCGCTAGGACTTCCTCTCAATCTTGAGATCGGCAAGCGATCGACTACATCACCCACGAGTCAAATCTCGTTACACTTTGTTGGTCTTGAAGGGTATGATCTCTATGGATGTATATCCACCCGTTTCTTGTATCTAGTAGATATATTTTGGCGCTTAGTAGTTCCCATCATAGGAAATTTTTGTTTTCTATGTTGCGAACCCAACAGTGGTATCAGAGCCTGATCTATGCATAGATTCTTTGCACAGGCAGAACACATAAGAGTATGTGGGTGATGATGATCATGTTATTGCATCTTATATGTATTTTGGATATTGGTGGCATAGTGGGATGAAGCAGCATGAACTAACTTTACATGTCCTCACACATGAGACCTGTTCCACGCTTGACATGCAAATACTTTTGCATAAGTGGTTAGTGGGTGTCTGTCTCTCCTACTATAGTCAATATCTGATTTGCAACGATTTGCTAATAATTTGGTTATCATTGTTGTGGTTCCATGTTCGTAGGTAAGACCGGTTCTATCGTTGAAATCCCTAAGCCACGTAAAACTTGCAATTGATAAATTAGAGGCATCTAGTTTAGATTGTTGTTGGGCTAGTATCATGATATGGTAATCTTATAATTTGAAGTATAGTTTATACTCTTGGAAATTATAGCATGCCTAACATGTAAGTTCCATAGACCTTGGCCTTACACACAAAGGAATGATAAAGATCATACCACAATGCACATGATGGTGATCAAGTGCAAGAACCATATCATTTCACTTTATGCATATGATGTTTGCATCTTATATTGCTTGTTTGGTGTTTTAGTAGCATTATAAGATGATCCCTCATTTAGATATCAAGATAAAAATGTGTTCTTCCTTAGTATGCACTGTTCTATGGATCGTTGTGGCATCACGTGATGATCAGGTGTTTTTGATTCTACGCTTTCATACAACAGGTGTAAGACAATTTTACACACACGAGTACTAAGGTTCTTACTTGGCAAGCCTAGCATGTATAGACTTGGCCTCGGAACACAGACCGAAAGGTTAAGCATGAATCATATAGTTCATATGATGCCCATATAGATGCTCGCATTTGAAGCTACATGATGAGTGCGTATTTGTATCATGTTTTACATTATTTTTTTGCACCATAGATGTATGATCTTGGTATTTTACGGTGCTCGCGCGCACATTTTATGTCTGTTTTCACCAGGATCAGGACAGATGATGGATCCAATGGATACAATTCTTGGAGCAGTTGTACTGAGGAGAAAAGGAGTCAAAAACAACGTAAATCGCTTATTTGGGAAATATTAATAATACTAGAAGAAAACCAGAAGCGAATAAAGGATAAAGAGGGTTCAACGACCAACTATACGACCGGAATAAATTTTCCGGTCGTATAGTTGGTGCCGCCTCCGCCTCCTCAAATAGTTTCACCCCGTGCAACTGGATCGGAGAGACGACATACAGAACACCTAGAAATCGCTGAAACCTCACCTCGGAAGGCATCTGGAGGGGGAACTTGTCCACCGGGGATCCATCTTCAACCTGCGCAAATCCGGGAGGCTAAGGCATCGATCTTCATCATCCACCGCTACATCACCACCATCTCCATCCATCCCATCTACATCTTGTCTAGATCTTGTTGTAATTCCCATACTCGTTGTGGATTTATACAAGTACTATTCATCTATGATTGTTTCCATTACCATTGCCATGATGTTCATTGCCTCCATGTCTAAGTAGAATCTAGTTCTTGGGGAGATGGAGAAACCCTAGCATATGATTGAGATGAGATAGATTATTATGTTATACATCATTATGTGTATGTGTTAATTGTCTTCATCTGGATGTTGGGAGCTGTGCACCTCCTTAATATTTGCCTCCTATGGGGACTCGATGAAGGGGATTACTTGTGGGTAGACGGAGGGATGATAACACTTACTATTGTTGGGTCCGCATCATAGAAAACAAAAAATTTCCTACGGTGTGAACTACACGCCAAGATCTATCTACTAGGTACAAAGAAACGGGTGGACATACATCCATGGAGAACTTACCCTCGAAGACAACGAGCTTTGTTAACGAGTAGGAACTCGTGGTTGATGTAGTCGTACACTTGCCGATCTCAAGATCGTGAGGAAGTCCGAGCGCCGCAACTCAGCAGCGCATCCGCACTCGCACACACGTTCAAGCCACCGGACAACTTCCACCTCCTCGCTCCAGCGATCCAGCGGAAGCAGCAACTCCTTCCAGACGAAATGCCACCGAGAACATGTATCTCGCTAATCCGAGACCATTTGGGAATAATTCTAGAGGGGGAGAGAGATCCTTCACAAGGAGGTGTGAGTGAGAAGTGAGGAGAGGGGGGCCTTTTATAGGAGGAGGGGAGGGTACCCCTCCTTCATGGCCGGCGCATGGGGGAGGTGACCCTTCACCTCCTCCATTCATGTGGTGGTAACCCCTCCACATTAAAATGCCCCTTCACATTCTCTTTTAAAGTCTCCACTTTAAATGCATTAAATTTCTCCAAATTTAATGCTCTCTCATTTAATAAAACTCTTTTATTATTTTTATTCAGAATTTTGTTAATTACTTTAATTAACAAACATTCACATAAGACCCCCTGCAACATTTCAATATTACATGCAGAACCAATTTCAGCAATTTCACCTGAAACCGTTTCGGTGTCTATTGAAATAATTCCAGTGCTTTCTTAAATCTTTATCTGAAACATATTTGCTCCAAATGGTGTCGGTATCCCTTAAGTGTGTCACCCTATGGTTCGCGAATAATGCAGACATGATTGAGACCCCTCTCAGATCAATAATCAGAAGCGGGACCTGGAGATCCATACTGACTCCTACACATTCAACGATGACTTCTGTGATCGCGAGAACCTTTAACGCTAGTAACTAAATCCCTTTGTCCCGCGATATATTACATGTCTGAGATTCGATCATCGGTATCTCCATACCTAGTTTGATCTCGTTACCGACATGTACTCTTTTCTCGTTCCCGTGATATAACATTCTAGTGATCACATCACTTGCTTGCAAGCTATTTCAATGTGATATCACCGAGAGGGCCCAGAGTATATCTATCCGTCATCGGGATTGACAAATTCCACTCTTGATCCATGAGCCTCAACATAACACCTTCGTAGCACTGAACCCATCTTTATAGTCACCCTGTTACGGTGTGACGTTTGATGTTATCAAGATACTTTTCCGGTGTTAGCAATTAACATGATCTCATGGTCTAAGGATAAAGATTACTTCGTATGATGTTATAGCAATATAAACATAATGACCTTGATCATAATGCTATACTTCGGATGAATGTTCATCACATCATTCCACCAATGTTGTGACCTTGTTATTAACAACATCCAATGTCCATGATCAGGAAACCTTGATCATCTTGTTAATCAACAAGCTAGTCTATAAGAGAGGCATAACTAGGAACCCTTTTTGTTTATTATACACACATGTATTGATGTTTCCAATCAATACAATTATAGCATGCAAAATAAACATTTATCATAAACATGGAATAAGATAATAACCACTTTATTATTGCCTCTCGGGCATATTCCCTTCAACTATGACTATAAAGCTATTTTCATTCCTTACGTGCTAACTTGGGGAATCAAGGAGAACTCATTAAGCCATGTCCATGCCATGGGAGAAATCCCTTAATAGCGGGATAATACGATTGATGTCGTTTATTCATCAGCTGTGGTTATGAAGGATGATGTGAGCAGCGGTTGCTGCCTATTTGTCCATATATGGAGCTCCTCCCACATACATACATGTTATGAGAATATTTGTTATAATAATCTTAATTACTTAGTCTAAATTGCTAGCAGTATCCACCACTCCCCGAGGACACCTTGTCCCCTATTGTAGTTCCAAAGTTCTATTACACACACGATTCTTACTTTCTGCATTAAGTTTTGCTTTATTTTAAATTATCTCGTTCAACCAAAACCCCCAAAACAACTCTACTTTTCTTGCATCTTAAAATTATTTCTTAAGTACTTCGTTTAGTTATTTTCTGGCGCCGTTGCCGAGGAGCTTAGCGTTATAAGTCACTTTACTTTTAGTTATTTACTTTCGTTGTACTAATTTTTACTTGAGTTGCAGGACCGCGACAATGGACAACACTCAACATTTAAACCAGCTTGAGGCAGTAAGGAAAATGGGTTCGCCCATGGATGCTTTTATAGATATCAATAAAATCATAAATCCGGATGGAATCGAGATCCACCCTTTGTTATTTGAACTATTGCACTCTAAGAAATTTGCAAAGCCAATGAAGAGAGTCCATATGGACACTTACAATTCTTTGAAGACGTTCTCAGTTCCTTTATTTTCGATGACTGTGATATTGATATGGTTAAAACCCAGTTGTTTAGACAAACTCGCTCTAATAATTTTTGCGAGTGGTATAGATCTTTTTGTGCAGAAGCACCAAGGACTTGGAAGGAATTGACAACCAATTTCTTATCAAAATATTATTCAGAAAGCAAAGCTCACAGGATGAGAGGTATATTATCAGTTTCAAAAATAATCCCGGTGAGGGCTTATATGAAGGATATCTAAGGTACAAAAGCTACCTAGATAATTTCCCCCATCATCGTCTGCCTGATTGGTTAATCACTCATACTTTTTATGGAGGGCCAAATATTGAAAATAGGATGAATCTAGACACTGTTTCTAATGGCAGTTTTCTATCTTATACCTATGAGGAAGCTTGGAATCTAATAATAAAAATGAGAGAAGCAACGGATTTTTTTTAAAGATAAGGGAAACATTACAAATAGTTTTTCTGAATATGCTTGCATTAATGATTTCCTTGCAGATGAAAGGACAGATGCAATGATTAAAACCCTCGGTGTTGATTCTTACTCAGTAAAGAAAATTATTAAGAATTATACAGGGCATTTGCAGGTACCTACAAAATGGGAACCCCATAAACCCCTCAAAGAAAAGAAGCGTACAAGAGCGTTGTTGGAAGAGTTCTCCTGGACACCTATTCAAGGGATCATCAAGAAAAGGCAAAAAGAGGAAGAACAAATGAAGAAGAGACCAAAGAAACCAAAAAGGAACTCCAAAGCTACCAATATAAATAATGTTATATTAAAGGATCTTATGGAAGCACGAATAGTGGACAATGAAGTGGTTATGTTAGACCTTGAAACCTCAGAATTTATTGAAGGTAAAGTATGAGGTAACGAAACTTCTAAACCAATGACCCCTATATATTGTGGAGAAACTTTCTTATACGAAATTTGTGAGCTGATTTCCACTATAAATATTATGCTTTCATCACTTTATGAGGAACTCCGCTATAATTTAAATAATCCAGATGTGGAACCGGTAGACACTACTATTAAATTGTCTAATAGGACTAATATAAAACTGGAAGGTGTAATCAGAAATATCTATGTCTTTATTGGATCACTCATGTACCAACTTGATTTTCATATTGTTGATATGCCTCGATATTCCTTTTGTCCTATTCTTTTAGGCAGGCCTTTTGTTTCTATCACCAAAGCTCGAGTCGATAATAAGAAGGAGACTATTTCACTGATGTTTGTATAAGAGGAAATGACATTCAACTTTGCCAAACTAAAAAAGAGGTCATATGAAGTGAAGATGTCAAGGAAGAGAAAACGATTGCCGAGTTAGCAGCAATTCACTTCAGTACTCCACACGATGAATTAGAGAGGAGCCTGATTAACTGGGAGGAAGCACCAGAGGATAAGGATAGAGAAGAAATGGATGATTATCTTGATTCAGTTCTGGAAGCACAAAATCCACATGACTATGAAGAACTGGTAAGTAAAGGAGATGAAGAGCCTCCACCAATTGAATTGAAACAACTTCTAGACGATATGAGGTATGAGTTTTTAGATAATGAAAATAAATGCCCTGTTATTATTAGCAAGAATTTATTAGAGAATGAAACAAATAAACTCATTTCAGTTTTGGTTAAGCATCATGAAGCCTTTGGATATACACTGAGTGATATTAAAAGAATAGATGCATCTATCGTAACACATAAGATTACCATGCTTGATGATGCTGAACCTGTAGTAGATACACAAAGAGGGATTAATCCGAAAATGAAGGAAGTAGTAAGAAAAGAGGTTATATGCTTATTAGATGCTGATATTATATATCCTATTTCTGACAGTAAGTGGGTTAGCCCAGCTCATTGCATACTGATACGTTGCTAACGTATCCATAATTTTTGATGTTCCATGCTTGGTTTTATCTACTTTCTTATGTTTTGTTCCAACTTTGGAGTACTTTTTATACACTTTCTTGGACTAACCTATTAACAAGATGCCACAGGCCAGCTGCCTGTTTCTGCTATTTTTGGTTCCAGGAAATTCAGAAAATGAATATTCTCGGAATTGGACGGGACAAAAGCCAAAGTCAGTTTTTCACCGAGGGGGACACGGAGCCAGAATACGAGACAGAGAGGGGCCAGGGGCCGGCCACACCACCTGGCCACACGGCCAAGCCTGGCCCGTGCCAGGGGGTGGTCGGGCCGCCTAGGGCACCCCCTCGGCCTCCCCTTTCGCCTATAAGATGCCTCCGATACATAAATCCTAAGTACCTGATCAAAATTGCACGAAAGAGTCTGTAGCCGCTGATACGTTGCAACCGTATCCATAATTTTTGATGTTCCATACTTGGTTTTACCTACTTTCTTATGTTTTGTCCACACTTTGGAGCACTTTTCATATGATTTCTTGGACTAACCTATTAACAAGAGCCATAGTGCCAGCTGCCTGTTTTCTGCTGTTTTTGGTTCCAGGAAAGTCAGAAAATGAATATTCTCGGAATTGGACGGGACAAAAGCCAAAGTCAGTTTTCACCGAGGGACACCTAGAGCCAGAATACGAGACGGAGAGGGGCTGGGGCCCGGCCACACCACCTGGCCGCGCAGTGATACATTGCAAATGTATCTATAATTTTTGATGTTCCATCCTTGGTTTTATCCACTTTCTTGTGTTTTGTTCCAACTTTGGAGTACTTTTCATATGATTTCTTGGACTAACCTATTAACAAGAGCCACAGTGCCAGCTGCCTGTTTTCTGCTGTTTTTGGTTCCAGGAAAGTCAGAAAATGAATATTCTCGGAATTGGACGGGACAAAAGCCAAAGTGCCTATTTTTCCGGAAGGGATCAAGTGCCAGAATACGAGACGGAGAAGGGCCAGGGAGCCACCACACCACCTGGCCATGCGGCCAGGCCTGACCCACGCCAGGGGGTGGTGTGGCCGCTCCCGGCACCCCCTCGACCTCTCCTTCCGCCAATATATTGCCCTCGGGACGAAAACCCTATGTACCCGATCAAAAATCCACGAAAGAGTCTGTAGCCGCCGTCATCTCCATCCCTAGACCGGGAGGGATCTGAAGCTCTTCCCGGCACCCTATCGGAGAGGGGAATTCACCCTGGAGGCCTTCTTCATCACCATGCAAGCCTCCGGTGTGATGCGTGAGTAGTTCATCATTGGACTATGGATCCATGTAGTAGCTAGATGGCTGGTTCTCCTCCTTTGTGCTTTCATGTTTAGATCTTGTGAGCTCCGTTCATGATCAAGATCATCTATTTGTAATTCATACATGTTGTGTTTGCGGGGATCCGATGGATATTGAGATGCTATTTCAGATTGATTATTGATTCTATCATGTCTTTGTTATTTGAGATCTTGCATGCTTTCCGTTGTTAGTAGCTATCTTGGCCAAGTAGATGCTAGCAACTCCAAGAGTTAGTATTTATGCTCGATAGTGGGTTCATGCCTCTGGTAATCTGGGGAAGTGACAGAAATCTCTAAGGTACTAGATGTGCTGTTGCTACTAGGGAGAAAACAACAATCCTTTGTTCATAGAACAATCATATTGTTTAGTTTACACGCAGTTCGTAAAGCAATAATCTGCTTGGATGATCATCCGAACTTTTTATGCAGGATTGAACTATTCTTCAAGGAACCTATTGGATTCTGCTGCTGGAGGTACCTTTATGACCATCACTTTGGGTGCTGCAACAAAACTTCTGGACAATATAATGGTTAATTATTCTGAATGGGTAATGAGATGAAGGGTGGACTAAAGCTCAAGCTTGAGGATGCCACGCATGTCACCCCAAGAAATATCCAAGAAGTACAAGCGTCAAAGCTTGGGCATGCCCAAGGCATCCCCTTCTTCATCAATAAAAATTCCAGGTATCTTCCAAACGCTTCATTTTTATTGTTTTATGCACAATTGTGTTTTTCTTGGAGCGTCTTCTTTTTTGTTTCCGTTTTGGTTTTCGTTTGCTTTGGTTTGCTTAGTTTTCTGAATAAATTTGTTGGACCCCCTCTTTCATACATTGGTTTGCAATTAGTTTGGTTTGGTTTGGAAAAGAGTAGGAAAGTTCATGCTTATGTGGTAAAAAGAGCTCGTTCTTGACTTTGGCTATGCTTTGTCATGCCATGCTTGATATTGTTTAGGGTTTATGCTTAGTATTCTTTGATGTAGCATGACTTGTTATAAACAATTGAGATTGCTTAATGTGCCTTGGATGAATCATGCGTTGTTTTAGCATATTAAAGCATAGTATAGTGGTATTCTCCTTTGATGCTTTATTTGGGTTGACTTGGCACATGCTCACACCATGTTATGACTATCTCAAGTCACCATAGACTTTATGATCTTTTAGTTTTCAACCTGTAGTATCACTTTATGCTTTAATCAATGATGTTTTGTCGCTCTGCATGATTATGGCCATTATTGCTCTCTTAGTTTGTCGCTGCCAGTCTTTTGCTAGCCTCCACCACCAAGTATGAGTTCACTCATGCATCCAACTCCCTAAACCAAGTTATTCCAAAGAGTCCACCATACCTACCTACTAGCTTATGCTATTCCAAGTATATTCATGCTTTTGTTTACCTTCCACTTGTTATGAGAAAACTAGTGATTAAAGCTCTCACGAACTTGAAGGCACACTTTACTTTACTTGCCCTTAATAAACTTAAACCATTGTGTCTACTATGTTGTATATGCTTGCACTTATTTGTTGGGAATTAGCAGAACCATGCTTTCATGGGGAACGCTTTCAACATTGCACTTGGTACTTGTACCTAGTTGATATCATGCTCTTTTGTATATGGATGTCGTCAGTGTGAAATGAAAGGGAAGCTTGTAAGTCCATGGAGTTATGTATATGTGTTAGAGAAACGCCTAGTCCGCTGGTCTAATCCATGCTGACATGGTGGAAACCTGCAACGTAACCATAATGAGCTGTCTATGAAGCATTCTTCTTATAAAAAAAGAGTCCTATATTGAGAAAAAAGAGAAAAGAAAAGAAAAGAAAAGAAAAAAAGATATACTATGAAAAGAGGAAAGAGAGAAAAAGCACCATATTCCCATGGTAAATAAGAAGAATGCTGAGATGCTCGTTATCTGCTTGCCTTGTCATTTTGATATGGGGATTCTTCCGTATCATCGGGCAAGGGGTACCCCGTTGCCGGTTCTCTATGATACACATGTACTCCCTCCGTTCCAAAATATAAGATGTTTTAGCTTTGTGAAAAGAGTGTATCTAGACCATTTTTAGTGTCTAGGTTCATCTAGATTTGGAGTGAACCTATAGACTAAAAGAGGTCTAGATACACTCCTTTCACAAAGCTAAAACATCTTATATTTTGGAACGGAAGGAGTACTTACAATGACAAGAACTTACCGGTGACTAAACTTGAGTAGCATGAGGAGCGGCCCTCGTATACAAGGGACATGATATTTCTGACTTATACTTCGCCAAGCATGTACACCATAGTTTGTTCACTTTAACCTTAATCACTTCAAGATGCTTATGATAGGGTCAATGAGAGCTGAAAGCTATAAGTACCATAATTTTTGGAAGCTCTTTATGAGACTTGAATCCCTACTTCCTTTTACAAAAGGCCTTTCTTCTACCATTATATTGAGTCTCCACCTTCTATCTTTATGCACTTACTTTGAGAGCATAGTAGCCATTCTTAGTTCTATGTGCATTGTCCCAGGACTAGTTGATTGATGCATAACTTGTTATTGCTTGTTTTAAACTATTGTATCTAGTCACTCTTATGAACTTTGAAGGTGTCCTATGCATTCATATTTACTACTCTATTGAGGGACAAGCTGAATACTACTATGCTATGTTTTCTTTATGTGAAACAAACAAACGTCTTGCAAAGCATTGTTATTCATGAATCTTTTGTTTGTGCCTTTTCATGTTGCATCATAGTTTCTTTGCTTATTGCTAGAACTTTGTCTTTCATGTTATGATTGAAGTACTATGATCCCAGCTTTGAATGTTTTGCAAATACTTTGATCAAGTCTTTGATGGTGCATGTCACCTCAAAAATTATTTCTTTTTATCACTTACCTACTCGAGGACGAGCCGGAGTTAAGCTTGGGGATGTTGATACATTGCAAATGTATCTATAATTTTTGATGTTCCATGCTTGGTTTTATCAACTTTCTTGTGTTTTGTTCCAACTTTGGAGTACTTTTCACATGATTTCTTGGACTAACCTATTAACAAGAGCCATAGTGCCAGCTGCCAGTTTTCTGCTGTTTTTGGTTCCAGGAAAGTCAGAAAATGAATATCCTCGGAATTGGACGGGACAAAAGCCAAAGTGCCTATTTTTCTGGAAGGGATCAAGTGCCAGAATACGAGACGGAGAAGGGCCAGGGAGCCACCACACCACCTGGCCGCGTGGCCAGGCCTGACCCGCGCCAGGGGGTGGTGTGGCCGCTCCCGACACCCCCTCGGCCTCTCCTTCCGTCTATATATTGCCCTCGGGACGAAAACCCTAAGTACCCGATCAAAAATCCACGAAAGAGTCTATAGCCGCCGTCATCTCCATCCCTAGATCGGGAGGGATCTGAAGCTCTTCCCGGCACCCTGCCGGAGAGGGGAATTCACCCTGGAGGCCTTCTTCATCACCATGCAAGCCTCCGGTGTGATGCGTGAGTAGTTCATCCTTGGACTACGGATCCATGTAGTAGCTAGATGGCTGGTTCTCCTCCTTTGTGCTTTCATGTTTAGATCGTATGAGCACCGTTCATGATCAAGATCATCTATTTGTAATTCATACATGTTGTGTTTGCGGGGATCCGATGGATATTGAGATGCTATTTCACATTGATTATTGATTCTATCATGTCTTTTTTATTTGAGATCTTGCATGCTTTTCGTTGTTAGTAGCTATCTTGGCCAAGTAGATGCTAGCAACTCCAAGAGTTAGTATTTATGCTCGATAGTGGGTTCATGCCTCTGGTAATCTGGGGAAGTGACATAAATCTCTAAGGTACTAGATGTGCTGTTGCTACTAGGGAGAAAACAACAATCCTTTGTTCATAGAACAATCATATTGTTTATTTTACACGCAGTTCGTAAAGCAATAATCTGTTGCTTGCAACTTAATAATGGAGGGGGTTCGGATGATAACCTAAAGGTGGATTATTAGTCATAGATGCAGTTGGATGGCGGTCTATGTATTATGTTGTAATGCCCAATCAAGTCTCAGAGGAGTCAAGATGATTAGTATATGCATGTATTGCTTTCTCGGTGTTTGTCAATTGCCCCGCTGTAATTTGTTCACCCAGCATGTTATCTATCTAAGGAGAGCCACCTCTAGTGAACTATGGATCCCGGTCCTTTTTCTTTACATACAATCTATAAACTATTTCTGCTTTGTGTTTACTTTCTGCAAACCATTACTTCTTTCCATTCGATACGTTTAATCCTTTGTTTTCCGCAAAACACGGTGAGATTGACAACCTCATCGCAAGTTGGGGACAAAGTTCTGTGGTTGTGTTGTGCAGGTCTCCATGTTGCTACTAGCACCGGTAGTGCGCCCTGCCAAAGCTCATCTAGCAACACCTTTGGGGTGTTTCCTTCCTCCTACTGGTTCGATTAAACCTTGGTTTCATAACTGAGGGAAAACTTACTGCTGTGCTCATCATACCTTCCTCTTGGGGTTCCCAACAAGCTCTACGTCGAAAGTCGAGCGCATCACGCGGCCAGGCCTGGCCTACGCCAGGGGGTGGTCTGGCTACCCCAGGCACCTTTCGGCCTCTCCTTCCACCTATAAGTTGCCTCTGATATGGAAACCCTAAGTACCCGATCAAAATTCCAGGAAAGAGTCTATAGCCACCGTCATCTCCATCCCTAGATCGAGAGGGATCTGAAGCTCTTCCCGGCACCCTGCCGGAGAGGGGAGTTCACCCTGGAGGCCTTCTTCATCATCATGCAAGCCTCCGGTGTGATGCGTGAGAAGTTCATCTCTGGACTATGGGTCCATGTAGTAGCTAGATGGCTGGTTCTCCTCCTTTGTGCTATCATGTTTAGATCTTGTGATCTCCGTTCATGATCAAGATCATCTATTTGTAATTCTGCATGTTGTGTTTGCGGGGATGCGATGGATATTGAGATGCTATTTTAGATTGATTATTGATTCTATCATGTCTTTGTTATTTGTGATCTTGCATGCTTTCCGTTGTTAGAGGCTATCTTGGCCAAGTAGATGCTAGCAACTCCAAGAGTTAGTATTTATGCTCGATAGTGGGTTCATGCCTCTGGTAATCTGGGGAAGTGACAGAAATCTCTAAGGTACTAGATGTGTTGTTGCTACTAGGGAGAAAACAACAATCCTTTGTTCATAGAACAATCATATTGTTTACTTTACACGCAATTCGTAATGCAATTATCCGTTGCTTGCAACTTAATACTAGAGGGGGTTCGGATGATAACCTGAAGGTGGATTATTAGTCATAGATGCAGTTGGATGGCGGTCTATGTATAATGTTGTAATGCCCAATCGAATCTCAAAGGAGTCAAGATGAGTAGTATATGCTTGTATGCTTTCTCGATGTTTGTCAACTGCCCCGCTGTAATTTGTTCACCCAACATGTTATCTATCTTAAGGAGAGCCACCTCTAGTAAACTATGGACCGCGGTCCTTTCTTTTACTTTCAATCTACAATCAACAGTTTACTGCTTTGTGTTTACTGTCTACAAACTATTACATTCTTCCACTCGATACGTTTAATCCTTTGTTTTCAGCAAAACCGGTGAGATTGACAACCTCCTCGCAAGTTGGGGACAGAGTTATGTGGTTGTGTTGTGTAGGTCTCCATGTTGCTGCTGGCACCTGTAGTGCGCCCTGCCAACGTTCAGCTAGCAACACGTTTGGGGTGTTTCCTTGCTCCTACTGGTTCGATTAAATGATGGTTTCATAATTGAGGGAAAACTTGCTGCTGTGCTCATCATACCTTCCTCTTGGGGTTCCCCAACAAGCTCGATATATTTTGGGCCATCAGCCGCCGTCATCTCCATTCCTAGATCGGGAGGGATCTGAAGCTCTTCCCGGCACCCTGCCGGAGGGGAGAATTCACCCTAGAGGCCTTCTTAATCACCATGCAAGCTTCCGGTGTGATGCGTGAGTAGTTCATCCTTGGACTACGGGTCCATGTAGTAGCTAGATGGTTGGTTCTTCTCCTTTGTGCTACCATGTTTAGATCTTGTGAGCTCCGTTCATGATCAAGATCATCTATTTGTAATCCTACATGTTGTGTTTGCGGGGATCCAATTGATATTGAGATACTATTTTAGATTGATTATTGATTCTATCATGTCTTTGTTATTTGTGATCTTGCATGCTTTCTATTGTTAGTAGCTATCTTGGCCAAGTAGATGCTAGCAACTCCAAGAGTTAGTATTTATGCTCGATAGCGGGTTCATGCCTCTAGTAATCTGGGGAAGTGACAGAAATATCTAAGGTACTAGATGTGCTGTTGCTACTAGGGAGAAAACAACAATCCTTTGTTCATAGAACAATCGTATTGTTTACTTTACACGCAATGTGTAATGCAATTATCTGTTGCTTGCAACTTAATACTGGAGGGGGTTCGGATGATAACCTGAAGGTGGATTATTAGTCATAGATGCAGTTGGATTACTGTCTATGTATAATTTTGTAATGCCCAATCAAATCTCAAAGGAGTCAAGATGAGTAGTATATGCATGTATGCTTTCTCGATGTTTGTCAATTTCCCTGCTGTAATTTGTTCACCCAAGATGTCATCTATCTTAAGGAGAACCACCACTAGTGAACTATGGACCCTGGTCCTTTCTTTTATCATCAATCTACAACTATTTACTGCTTTCTGTTTACTTTCTGCAAGCAATTACTTTCTTCCACACAATACGTTTAATCCTTTGTTTCCTTGCTCCTACTGGTTCGATAACCTTGGAGGTGTTTCCTTGCTCCTACTAGTTCGATAATCTTGGTTTCATAATTGAGGGAAAACTTGCTGCTGTGCTCATCATACCTTCCTCTTGGGGTTCCCCAATGAGCTCGATATATTTTGGGCCATCACATACCAAGACAAGGTGGTCTTGATGCTGCTATGAATGAGGATGGTGAACTAGTTCCTGTAAGGCCTGTAGTAGGATATCGTATGTGCATTGATTTTAGCAACTTTTCAAGAATGTGTTCTGAAGATCTTTGATGATTTTGTTGAGAATACTATGGAAGTTCTAACAAATGATTTTGTTGTTTGTGGAACAACCTTTGATAATTGCCTCTATAATCTAACCAAGGTCTTGCAGAGATGCAGGTAATCAAATTTGGTTTTGAATTGGGAACAATGCCGTTTCATGGAAAGATAAGGTAAAGTTTTTGGGCATCAGGTTTCGGAGAAGGGAATAGAAATAGATAAAACAAATATAAATGCTATAGAAAATCTTCCAATACCTCAGGACATTAAAAACCTAAAAATGTTTCTGGGACATGCAGGTTTTTATAAGCATTTTATAAAAGATTTTGCTAAAATAGCTATGCCTCTCACCAACCTTCTTGATATAGAAACTCCATTCTACTTAGATCATGACTGCATTGCAGCTTTTGTGAACCTTAAGAATAAATTATTTTTAGCACCTATCATGCAATGTCCAAAATGGGATGAGCCTTTCGAAATCATGTGTGATGCTAGTGACTATGCTTTAGGGGCTGTGTTGGGACAGTGAGATGGAAAGAATTTGAATGTTATTTATTACGCTAGTAGACCTCTTAATATAATTCAGAAACATTATGCTACTACAGAAAAATAGTTCCTATCTATAATTTTTGCTTGCGACAAATTTAGATCCTACATCATTAATTCCAAGGTAATAATTCATATGGATCACCAAGCTTTGCGTCACCTCCTTGTGAAAAAGGATGCTAAGCCCAGGTTGATTAGGTGGGTTTTATTACTACAATAATACGATTTGAAAATAGTAGATAGGAGGGGTAAAGATAATCCGGTAGCAGATCATCTCTCTAGGATGGAGGGAATAATCACTAACCCCGTACCTATAAATGAATCATTTCTAGGAGAATATTTAGCAAATGTTGAAATTGTTGACCCATGGTATGCAGATTATGCTAATTATCTCGCAACGAAATTTATACCTCCTGGTATGTCAAGAAATCAAAGGATGAAATTATTTAATGATCTTAAATATTACTTTTGGGATGATCCGTATCTATATCGTCATGGACCTGACGAAATGATTCGGAAGTGTATTCCTAATCATGAAATGAAAGAAATTTTGAAAGCGTGTCATGACAGTCCGTATGGAGGGCATCATGCAGGTAAGAGAACAACTACAAAGGTACTTCAATCCGAATTCAATTGGCCCACCTTGCTCAAGGACGCACAGAGGTATGTGGAATACACGATGCTTGCCAAAGAAGGGTGATGACCCACAAGTATAGGGGGTGTATCGCAGTATTTTTGATAAGTAAGAGTGTCGAACCCAACGAGGAGCAGAAGGTGCTGGCTAGTGGTATGGATCAGGAATTCTCTGCAAATACTTAGCAAACGGATATTTAGGGGTTTTCGATAAAGCAAGTAAACAAAGTACGAGTAAATAAAAGACAGTAGGAATAAATGCAGCAAGTGGCCCAATCCTTTATGCAGCAAAGGACAAGCCGGTTGTATTACTTAAGATGAACAAACGTTCTCGAGGACACATGGGAAGACTGTCAAGTGCTTTCGCTTCATATAGTCGATTAATCTTCTCTAGCTTGCTAAGTGTTGTGTGGGTGAACCTGTGCTAATGTACCGCCCCATCCAAGACTAATACAAACTTGTGATTATACCCCCTGCAAACATCCGTAAGTACAAGAAAGTAATTAAGGTAGAAACCTAACCACAACTTCAAACTCTAAGACCTTACGTCCCTTGTGCAATGGTTTCCTAACGGGGGTTCAGGTTTCTGTCACTCCGGCAACCCCTACGATTAGTAGCCAAATACACAATGCATTACCCTAGGCCCATATAGGTGAAGTGTCATATAGTCGACGTTCACATGCCACCACTAGAAGAAGTACACCACAACTTAAATAACAATCTATTTAATCTTTCTCAACACAAATCCACTACTAACAACAAGACTTCTCCCATGTCCTCAAGAACAAAAAGAACTACTCACAAGACATCATATGGATCATGATCAGAGATGGAATAATGATGTATAACAATCTGAACATAGACAATAATTCAATGGTTCACTCAATAGCATCAACTACAAAGAGTAATCAACACCGGGAAAGTTTCCCCTATGAACTATGTAAGATTCAACGCAATTGTTACAGCAATATGGAGATGGTGATGAGGGTGCTGCTGCTGATGATGGTGGTGGTGATGATGATGATCCCGATGAAGTCCAGCTTGATGGTGGCGTTAATGGCGGCGATCTCCCCTCTCCGGAAAGGAATTCCCCCCGCAGAGAGATCTTTCTCTCTCGGTGTTTTCCGCCCCGAAGAGGCGGCGGAATCTTTCTGTGGTCGCTCTTTGAGTCTTAGGGTTTCAGGAGGTTGATATACGCCAGAGGGGAGAGGCTGGAGTGGGCCAGGGTGGCCACACCACTCCCTGGCGCGGCCTAGGCCTGCCCGCGCCATGGGGTGGTGTGGGCCCCCAGTGGCCCACCTCCACTCCATCTTCTGGCATCCTTAGTCTTCTAGAAAAATAGGATTTTCTGTATATTTTCCCGGATTTTCTGATCTTCATGAATTTTGCCTCCAAACAGCACCTTTTCCATCAGAATCCTGACTGCAGCGGTCCATGCTCCAAAAGTCATCAACCATGCAAAAATAGATGAAATAACATAAGTATCACCTCTCAATACGAAATATATCAATGAATAATAGTGAATTACGACATAGAATAGTGATGCAAAATGGACGTATCAACTCCCCCCAAGCTTAGACTTCGCTTGTCCCCAAGCGAAACTGAGCTCAATAAACATGACCTCAGGTTTATGGAGTGAAGAGTAGATAAAAGAATACGGACAAGAAGCATCACAATCATCAAATACATAGATCATAATAGAAGACAATTCACTACTATATAACTCAACTTGTAATGAGTAAAGGAAACACAATAAAGATACACAAAGTGAATCATAATTGGTAATGGCAAACTTAGCTCTTGGTCGAAGAATAGTTGATAATTTGCTGGAGTTCACAAATAGCTAGTTTTTCAAAGAAAGCTTTCAAAGTAGTAAACGTCAAGATAAGAGCAAGGTGCAAAACAAGGAACATAAGAAACATGATTGAATAAATCACCATATGAATGAATGAAACACATCAACTCAAAATACTTGCTAAGATAGAAGGGAATAGGTTTACTGACTCAACTACAAAGTAAAAGAAAGGCCCTTCGCAGAGGGATGCAGGGATTGCAAGTCTCATAAAGAGCTCCCAAAAATTATGATACTTACTAGCTTTCAGCTCTCATTGCCCCTATCATAGGCATCTTTAGGTGATTAAGGTTAAAGTGACACAACTAAGAGGATATGCTTGACAAGTTATAAGTTGAAATCTCAAGCCCCTTACTTATGAGTACCGATCCTCATGCTACTCAACTTCAGTCACGAGCAAGCTCTTGTCATTGTAAATACATGCATATCATTGAGAACCGCCAACGGGGTACCCCTTGCACATGACACAGGAGCTATCCTATAATCAAAATGACAAGGCAAGCAGACAGTGAGCATCTCAGCGATCTTTTTATTTGCTATTTGCATAGGTTTTTATTGAGGATGCTTTATAGAATGCTCACTATAGTTATGTTGCAAGTTTCCACCATGATTAGGCATGGCTTAGGCTAGCGGCCCAGACGTTTCTCTAACACACATATAAACTCCATGATCTTACAAGTTCCACTTTTATTTCACACCACCGGGATCCATAAGCAAAAGAACATGATATCAACTAGGTAAAAGTACCAATGAAGTGCTAAAAGCGGTCCCATGATACATGGTTCTGCTAACTTCAACTCATAAAGCGCAAGCATATACGCAACAAAGAAGCACCCAATGGTTCAAGTTTATTAAATGCAAGAAAGTAAAGTGTGCCATCAAGTTCGTGAGAGCTTTAATCACTAATTTTCACATAACAAGTTTAATTTGGGAGGTAGATAAAACAAGAATTTACTTGGAATAGCAATAATGCTAATAGGTAGGTATGGTGGACACAAATGGCAAAGGTTTTGGTTTAAAGGAGGTGGATGCACGAGAAGAATTCCCTCTCAGTACAGGTTTTTTTTGCTAGCAAGGCTGGGTAGCAAGTACAAGAGTTGAGGGAAACAAACAAACATACAAGTGATAAATACAAACATGCAATCTTCCTTGGAAGCACAAAAGATCTTAACTAGAGAATACTAAACTTATGAGCAAATCAAGAAAGAAAGATGATGAAATTATTTTTCTTTAGAGTACTTCTATCTTTTTCAATCAACTCTCAAAAAGGTGTTGCTACTGACCGAGCCAGGTTTGCCAAAACCAACTAAATTAACTCAATGATCCCAAAGTGTTACCAATACTAACAACAAGATCAATCATATAACTACGAATTGAAAACTATCATAAGCTATGCAAAAGAGTGACTGATAGAACTTCTCATTAATATTCCATAACGGAAACTCACACCAAGGGATACATATCTAATGATAGAGGGGACACTTCCATAATGCAAACCATACTACAAAATAACTCCTCTATTCATGACATGACTCTACTAATAAGGTAAAAAGATAGAAGATAGTGATATGATACCGCGGCACTCCCCCAAGCTTGGAACAAACCAAGGGATGCCAAACCTGATGACGAATTACTCCTTAGGTGGTGGTGGTGTCTTCTCATCTTTGTCCGTCTTCCAGGGTAAAGGCTTCCCATCAACAAAGGACATCGTGGTTTCCAACATCCTGAAACTTGCAGCAACACTTATGCGTTTAAATCTAGCCTCATACTCACAGTTTTGATTTTGAACGTCATAGAACTGTGCTTGCAGTTTGTTGGTTGTTTGGCGGAGTGAGAGGACTTCGTCTTTGAGTTCAGCAGTCTCTTTTTGGTGCTCGGTGATGAGTTCGGAGCAGATCTTATGGATGATATCCACTTCGCGCTCCGCCATCTTCCTGTACCTAAAGACTTCTTGCTCCAGTGCTTCCATCCTGTCCTCCAGACTTCCTTCACCTTTAGGGCCTTGAACCTCTTTAATCCGGACCTCCCCACCTTCGAGCAACAACTCCTTGGGATGAATCTTCAATTCTCTCATGTATGGGTTGATGATATCTTCTAAGGAATCTCCCTTGGATGATCCAGAGGAAGACATTATGGCTCCAAATCTGGGATTTTTACCTGGCAGAAGTAGATCGAAACAAAAACACGACGAAAACATGATATCCGGACCTCGGGGGATCCGGGGGGTTATATATTACGAAGTTTCGTATCAAAAGGAAGGTACTGGGAGAAAACGGGTCGGAGACGGAGTCCTGGCTGGCCTCACCACCGAGTGGCGCGGCTAGGGGTGGGCCCGCGCCATGGGGTGGTGTGGGCCACCCTGGCTCCGGTTCCGTCCCTTTTTCGCTTCGTAACTTTCCTTATTGACTAAAAACTACAAAAATATAGTTGGATAGTATTTCCGTGGAACTTTTCTTACCAGAACTGTTACCTATTTGAAAACAGACTCTGCAGGTCTCTGAATTTGGTATCTAGTAGATTCTTCTGGAGTCATCTCTTGAATATCATCGATATCTTCATCTTCATACACTTATTACTTGAGTCATAAAACCCTTCTCTTCCTTATTACACCATTATCTCCACTTCCTGGAAATTTCTTTCACACAAAACTTCACACAGTTCTCATTAGCAACATTGGTATATATGAAGTGATAAAACCTTTTGAGTCCAACTTCAACTGAAAACCATAAAAACATAAGCTACTGAAGCAACTCCTTCCGAAAACCCAAAAAGAATTCAAAAAGGAAATCGAATAAAGAAGCAAATACAAGAGTGGCTAAATCTGTCAAAACAGACCAGCAGGTAAAGATCAATTTTTTCGAAAATCTTCTGTTGTTCAAATCAAAAAGTGCAAAACTAACTAAAGTTAAATAACAACCTGGGGCAGAAGCACAAACAATTACAGCTCAATCCGACATACAGAGATCTCTCACGAATTTTTACGGTGAAGCACAAAAATCTGTTTTGGGACAGCAACTTCCCCAAATCTTACTTCTCTCTCATTAGAGGTTGATCTTGACACAAAAACCAAACAAAATTGATAAGGAGCGGTTATTACCAAAGTAATAACTTCCAAGACTCAAATAAACAAAAACAAACTGAAAGAAAAAACAAATTGGGTTGTCTCCCATAAAGCTCTTTCTTTATAGCCATTAAGATGGGCATGATAATTTTGAAGAAGCTCTCATAGGGATATGAATTGAAGTGAAAGAGAGCATTAAGAAACAAAAACACACACGCATTTAAGTCTAACCCACTTCCTATGCAAGGGGATTTTGTAAACAAACAAGTTATTGAAACCAGAGGCAACTTGCATAAGAAGGCAAAAGAAGTGCAACATAAAAACTTTCAGCATAAAACGAGGAAACTTGACATTATTGAGTTGCATAAGAACACTTTTCCCTCTCTCATAGTAACTTTCAGTATCATGCATAAACTTAACAATATAGCTATCACAAGGACTATCATAGGAATGATCACTTATTCTAACAGAAAACACATGAATACTAGCTCTTATAACACTACTATGTGAAACAATATTAGAGGTATCCTTGCAAAGGATAGTGTGTCCCTCTTTTTCATATTTAGTGACAAAGTCTTTCACATTTGCTACAATAGGTTCATCAAACATTTGTTTATCAGGTTCAACAGCTTTATTTGTACTTTCATTAACCATACTAGCTATCATGGAATGTTCCTTTACCTTGAATGGGAAAGGCATTTTCTCAATGTAAGGCTCGAGTAAGACATGATTAGTAGTATAAACTTCAGTATTTCTTGCAGGAACACTCTTAACAACATCTTTATAGGGTTCATGATACTTATTCCACTTCTTTTTAGGCACTTCAATGTAGGAAGCAAAAGCCTTAAAATAATAAGCAATAGCTTGAGAGTTTAGACCATAAGCATTCTTAATATTTTGCAGTTCCCATAAAAGATTCAATGCATTCATAATCATAATTTATACCTGACTTTCTACCTTTGTCATTCTCCCAAGCTTCAGCATTGTCTTGAATACGGTCTAGAAGGTCCCATTTAGCTTCTTCTTCCATGCGAGTGAATGATCCAGCACAAGAAGCATCCAATAAATCTTTATCATGTAGAGGGAGCCTTGCATAAAAGTTATTGATAATAATATTGTTGGGGAGCTCATGAATGGGACATTTCAGCATTAGTAACTTCAATCTCCCCCAAGCTTGAGTTGTACTCTCTCCATCAAGAGGCCAAAAGTTGTATATTTGATTCCGATCTTTATGAATCTCACTAGGAGGATAAAACTTTGAATAAAAGAGAGGCACTATTTCCTCCCATTCCAGAGCTTGACCATTCTTCAGCAGCTTATACCAGTCCTCAGCTTTCCTTTCAGTGATAATGAGAATAGCTTCTTCTTAACATGATCTGTAGTAATACCTGCACACTTGAACAACCCGCATAATTCATGTATAGAGAGTAAATGATCACCGGGATGGACAGTTCCATCCCCAACATAGTAGTTATCCATAACACGATCAATAATTCTTGTAGGTATTTTGAAAACATCTTTCTCAGCAGGTGGTGGCTTATCTACTACCTTAGAAGTGGTAGTAGCATTACCAAATAAGAAACTCAGCGAATTATCCATAACGAAAATAAAGCAACTAGCAGAAGTAAACAATACTCACAGTAGAAGTTTCCTTTACCAGTTCCACTCTCCAATAACGCTTCACTCCCCGGCAACGACGCCAAAAAATAGTCTTGATGACCCACAAGTATAGGGGGTGTATCGCAGTATTTTCGATAAGTAAGAGTGTCAAACCCAACGAGGAGCAGAAGGTGCTGGCTAGTGGTATGGATCAGGAATTCTCTGCAAATACTTAGCAAACGGATTTTTAGGGGTTTTCGATAAAGCAAGTAAACAAAGTATGAGTAAATAAAAGACAGTAGGAATAAATGCAGCAAGTGGCCCAATCCTTTATGCAGCAAAGGACAAGCCGGTTGTATTACTTAAGATGACCAAACGTTCTCGAGGACACATGGGAAGACGGTCAAGTGCTTTCGCTTCATATAGTCGATTAATCTTCTCTAGCTTGCTAAGTGTTGTGTGGGTGAACCTGTGCTAATGTACTGCCCCATCCAAGACTAATACAAACTTGTGATTATACCCCTTGCAAACATCCGTAAGTACAAGAAAGTAATTAAGGTAGAAACCTAACCACAACTTTAAACTCTAAGACCCTTACGTCCCTTATGCAATGGTTTCCTAACGGGGGTTCAGGTTTCTGTCACTCCGGCAACCCCTACGATTAGTAGCCAAATACACAATGCATTCCATTAGGCCCATATAGGTGAAGTGTCATGTAGTCGACATTCGCATGACACCACTAGAAGAAGTACACCACAACTTAAATAACAATCTATTGAGTCTTTCTCAACATAATTCCACTACTAACAACAAGACGTCTCCCATGTCCTCGAGAACAAAACGAACTACTCACAAGACATCATATGGATCATGATTAGAGATGGAATAATGATGTATAACAATCTGAACATAGACAATAATTCAATGGTTCACTCAATAGCATCAACTACAAAGAGTAATCAACACCGGGAAAGTTTCCCCTATGAACTATGTAAGATTCAACGCAATTGTTACAGCAATATGGAGATGGTGATGAGGGTGCTGCTGATGATGATGGTGGTGATGATGATGATCCCGATGAAGTCCATCTTGATGGTGGCATTGATGGCGACGATCTCCCCTCTCCAGAAAGGAATTCCCCCGGCAGAAATCTGTCTGCCGGAGAGATCTTTCTCTCTCGGTGTTTTCCACCCCGCAGAGGCGGCGGAATCTTTCTGTGGTCGCTCTCTGAGTCTTAGGGTTTCGGGAGGTTGATATACGCCAGAGGGGAGAGGCTGGAGTGGGCTAGGGTGGCCACACCACTCCCTGGCGTGGCCTAGGCCTGCCCGCGCCATGGGGTGGTGTGGGCCCCCTATGGCCCACCTCCACTCCATCTTCTGGCATCCTTAGTCTTCTGAAAAAATAGGATTTTCCATATATTTTCCCGGATTTTCCGATCTTCGCGAATTTTGCCTCCAAACAGCACCTTTTCCATTAAAATCCTGACTGCAGCGGTCCATGCTCCAAAAGTCATCAACCATGCAAAAATAGATGAAATAACATAAGTATCACCTCTCAATGCGAAATATATCATTGAATAATAGTGAATTAAGACATAGAATAGTGATGCAAAATGGATGTATCAAGGGGTAATATAGGTAGGAGACAAGAAATGGCAATGAATTATAGTCTAATAATTGAACACTTTGATGTATGGGGAATGGATTACATGGGACCATTTATAGAATTGAATGGTTATACTCATATTCTTGTTGATGTTGACTATGTTACTAAATGGGTTGAAGCTATTCCAACAAGTAATGTAGATGCAGCCACCTCAGTGAAGATGATCAAGGATGTCATATTTCCGAGGTTTGGAGTTCCTAGATTTTTAATCACTGACAATGGTTCTCATTTTATGAAAGGAACTTTCAGAAAAATCCTTAGCAAATATGGAGTAACTCACCATGTTGCTTCGCCATATCATCCCCAAATAAGTGGTCAAGTGGAACTCTCTAATAGAGAATTAAAGACCATACTCGAGAAGATGGTGGACAAATCAACAAAAGATTGGTCGTACAAGTTAAATGACACTCTATGGGCATACCGTACTGCGTTTAAAAATCCAATGAGTATGACACCTTATAAGATGGTATACGGTAAGGCATGCCATTTACCTTTAGAATTGGAACACAAAGCTTTTTGGGCAATCAAGAACCTAAATTATGATCTTAAAGCAGCAGGAGAAAAGCATTTATTGGATATTCATGCTTTAGATGAGTTTAGAAGTGAAGCCTATGAGAATGCTAGGTTGTTTAAGGAAAAAGTGAAAAGATGGCATGATAGAAAAATAGAGAATAAGACCTTTAAAAGTGGATCCAAAGTGTTGCTCTATAACTCTCGTCTCAAGTTGTTTCCAGGAAAGCTCAGATCGAAGTGGGAAGGTCCATACATAGTTGAAGAAGCTTATTCATCGGGAGCAGTGAAGCTCCAAGGAAAAACACCCTTCATACGTCCATTTTGCATCACTATTCTATGCCTTAATTCACTAGTATTCATTGATATATTTCGTATTGAGAGGTGATACTTATGTTATTTCTTCTATTTTTGCATGGTTGATGACTTTTGGAGCATGGACCGCTGCAGTAAGGATTCTGATGGAAAAGGTGCTGTTTCAAGGCAAAATTCGTGAAGATCAGAAAATCCGGGAAAATATCCGGAAAATCCTATTTTTCTAGAAGACTAAGGATGCCAAAAGATGGAGTGGAGGTGGGCCACAGGGGTCCCACACCACCCCATGGCGAGGGCAGGCCTAGGCCGCGCCTAGAGGTAGTGTGGCCGCCCTGGCCCACTCCAGCCTCTCTCCTCTGGCGTATATCATCCCCACGAAACCCTAAGACTCGGGGAGCGACCACAGAAAGATTCCGCCGCCTCTGCGGGGCGGAAAACACCAAGAGAGAAAGATCTCTCCCGCAGACAGATTTCTGCCGGGGGAATTCCTTCCCGGAGAGGGGAGTTCGTCGCCATCAACACCACCATCAAGCTGGACTTCATCGGGATCATCATCATCATCATCACCATCAGCACCCTCATCACCATCTCCATACTGCTGTAACAATTGTGTTGAATATTGCCATAGTTCATAGGGGAAACTTTCCCGGTGTTGATTACTCTTTGTAGTTGATGCTATTGAATGAACCATTGAATTATTGTCTATGTTCAGATTGTTATACATCATTATTCCATCTCTGATCATGATCCATATGATGTCTTGTGAGTAGTTCGTTTTGTTCTTTAGGACATGGGAGAAGTCTTGTTGTTAGTAGTGGAGTTGTGTTGAGAAAGACTCAATAGATTGTTATTTAAGTTGTGGTGTACTTCTTCTAGTGGTGTCATGCGAATGTCGACTACATGACACTTCACCTATATGGGCCTAATGGAATGCATTGTGTATTTGGCTACTAATCGTAGGGGTTGCCGGAGTGACAGAAACCTGAACCCCCGTTAGGAAACCATTGCATAAGGGACGTAAGGGTCTTAGAGTTTAAAGTTGTGGTTAGGTTTCTACCTTAATTACTTTCTTGTACTTACGGATGTTTGCAAGGGGTATAATCACAAGTTTGTATTAGTCTTGGATGGGGCAGTACATTAGCACAGGTTCACCCACACAACACTTAGCAAGCTAGAGAAGATTAATCGACTATATGAAGCGAAAGCACTTGACCGTCTTCCCATGTGTCCTCGAGAACGTTTGGTCATCTTAAGTAATACAACCGGCTTGTCCTTTGCTGCATAAAGGATTGGGCCACTTGCTGCAATTATTCCTACTGTCTTTTACTTACTCGCACTTTGTTTACTTGCTTTATCAAAAACCCCTAAAAATCCGTTTGCTAAGTATTTGCAGAGAATTCCTAATCCATACCACTAGCCAGCACCTTCTGCTCCTCGTTGGGTTCGACACTCTTACTTATCGAAAATACTGCGATACACTCCCTATACTTGTGGGTCATCAAGACTAATTTCTGGCGCCGTTGCCGGGGAGTGAAGCACTATTGGAGAGTGGAACTGGTAAAGGAAACTTCTACTGTGAGTATTGTTTACTTCTGCTAGTTGCTTTATTTTCGTTATGGATAATTCGTTGAGTTTCTTATTTGGTAATGCTACTACCACTGCTAAGGTAGTAGATAAGCCACCACCTGCTGAGAAAGATGTTTTCAAAATACTTACAAGAATTATTGATCGTGTTTTGGATAACTACTATGTTGGGGATGGAACTGTCCATCCCGGTGATCATTTACTCTTTATACACGAATTACGCGGGTTGTTCAAGTGTGCAGGTATTACTACAGATCAAGTTAAGAAGAAGTTATTCTCATTATCACTGAAAGGAAGAGCTGAGGAATGGTATAAGCTGCTGAAGAATGGCCAAGCTCTGGAATGGGAGGAAATAGTGCCTCTCTTTTATTCAAAATTTTATCCTCCTAGTGAGATTCATAAAGATCGCAATCAAATATACAACTTTTGGCCTCTTGATGGAGAGAGTACAGCTCAAGCTTGGGGGAGATTGAAGTTACTAATGCTCAAATGTCCCATTCATGAGCTCCCCAACAATATTATTATCAATAACTTTTATGCAAGGCTCCCTCTACATGATAAGGATTTATTGGATGCTTCTTGTGCTGGATCATTCACTCGCATGGAAGAAGAAGTTAAGTGGGACCTTCTAGATCGTATTCAAGACAATGCTGAAGCTTGGGAGAATGACAAAGGTAGAAAGTCAGGTATAAATTATGATTATGAATGCACTGAATCTTTTATGAGAACTGATGACTTTCAAAATATTAAAAATGCTTATGGTCTAGACTCTCAAGCTATTGCTTCTTATTTTAAGGCCTTTGCTTCCTATATTGAAGTGCCTAAAAAGAAGTGGAATAAGTATCATGAACCTTATAAAGATGTTGCTAAGAGTGTTCCTGCAAGAAATACTGAAGTTTATACTGCTAGTCATGTTTTACCTAAACCTTATATTGAGAAAATGCCTTTCCTAGTTAAGGTAAAGGAACATTCTATGATGGCTAGTATGGTAGATGAAAGTATGAATAAAGCTATTAAACCTGCTGAACACATGGTTGATCAACCTATTATAGAAAATGTGAAATACTTTGTCACTAAGTATGAGAAAGAGGGACACACTATCCTTTGTAAGGATACCTCTAATATTGTTTCACAAAATAGTGTTATGAGAGCTAGTATTCCTGTGTTTTCTGTTAGAATAAGTGATCATTGCTATGATGGTCCTTGTGATAGCTATATTGTTAAGTTTATGCATGATACTGAAAGTTACTATGAGAGAGGTAAAAGTGTTCTTATGTATCTCAATAATATCAAGTTTCCTCGTTTTATGCTGAAAGTTTTTATGTTGCACTTCTTTTGCCTTCTTATGCAAGTTGCCTCTAGTTTCAATAACTTGTTTGTTTACAAAATTCCCTTGCATAGGAAGTGGGTTAGACTTAAATGCGTGTGTGTTTTTGCTTCTTAGTGCTCTCTTTCACTTCAATTCATATCCCTATGAGAGCTTCTTCAAAATTATCATGCCCATCTTAATGGCTATAAAGAAAGAGCTTTATGGGAGACAACCCAATTTGTTTTTGCTTTTAGTTTGTTTTTGTTTCTTTGAGTCCTAGAAGTTATTACTTCGGTAATAACCGCTCCTTATCCGTTTTGTTTGGTTTTTGTCTCAAGATCAACCTCTAATGAGAGAGAAGTAAGATTTGGGGAAGTTGCTGTCCCGAAACAGAATTTTCTGCTTCACCGTAAAAATTCGTGAGAGACCTCTGTCTGTCGGATTGAGCTGTAATTTTTTGTGCTTCTGCCCCAGGTTGTTATTTAACTTTCGTTAGTTTTGCACTTTTTGATTTGAGAACATAAGATTTTCGAAAAAATTGATCTTTACCTGCTGGTCTGTTTTGACAGATTTAGCCACTCTTGCATTTGTTTCTTTATTCGATTTCCTTTTTGAATTCTTTTTGGGTTTTCGGAAGGATTTGCTACAGTAGCTTTTGTTTTCTTGGTTTTCAGTTGAAGTTGGACTCAAAAGGTTTTATCACTTCACTTATACTAATGTTGCTAATAAGAATTGTTTGAAGTTTTGTGTGAAAGAAATTTCCAGGAACTGGAGATAATGGTGTAATAAGGAAGAGAAAGGTTTTATGACTCAAGTAATAAGTATATGAAGATGAAGATATCGATGATATTCAAGAGATGACCCTGGAAGAATCTACTAGATACCAAATTCAAAGACCCGCAGAGTCCGTTTCCAACTAGGTAACAGTTCTGGTAAGAAAAGTTCCACGAAAATACAATCCAACTATATTTTTGCAGTTTTCAGTCAGTAAGGAAAGCTACGAAGCGAAAAAGGGAGGGAAACGGAGCCAGGGTGGCCCACACCACCCCATGGCCCGGGCCCCCTGGCCGCGCCACCAGGTGGTGAGGCCACCCAGGACTCCGCCTCCGACTCGTTTTCTCCCAGTACCTTCCTTTTGATATGAAACTTCGTAATATATAACCCCCCCGGATCCCCCGAGGTCCGTATATCGTGTTTTTGTCGTGTTTTTGTTTCAATCTGTTTCTGCCAGGACATACTCTTTGAAAGTTTAGAAGCACAATGGTGTCTGCCAAGGATAAAGGGAAGGAGCCCATGGAGGAGGATCTTCAAGACCCCAAGCAGGGGCCGGTACCTTTAGTCTCTTGCCCTGCATCAGTGGAAGCCCTACGAGTCACTAAGGAGTTCTGCAATAAGTATCGAGACCTACAGAGGAAGTTGGACATGCTTCAATGGGAGAATAATAGGCTTCGCAAGATGCTGGAAGATTTCCTCACGACAACTAATAAAATATTACCACCACCACCTAAGGAGTAATTCGTCATCAGGTTTGGCATCCCCTTGGTTTGTTCCAAGCTTGGGGGAGTGCCGCGGTATCACATCACTATCTTCTATCTTTTTACCTTATTAGTAGAGTCATATCATGAATAGAGGAGTTATTTTGTAGTATAGTTTGCATTATGGAAGTGTCCCCTCTCTCGTTAGATATGTATCCCTTGGTGTGAGTTTCCGTTATGGAATATTAATGAGAAGTTCTATCTTTCACTCTTTTGCATAGCTTATGTTAGTTTTCAATTTGTGGTTATATGATTGATCTTGTTGTTAGTATTGGTAGCACTTTGGGATCATTGAGTTAATTTAGTTAGTTTTGGTAAACCTGGCTCGGTCAGTAGAAACACTATTTTTGAGAGTTGAATGAAAAAGATAGAAGTACTCTAAAGAAAAATAATTTCATCATCTTTCTTTCTAGATTTGCTCATAAGTTTAGTATTCTCTAGTTAAGATCTTTTGTGCTTCCAAGGAAGATTGCATGTTTGTCTTTATCACTTGTATGTTTGTTTGTTTCCTTCAACTCTTATACTTGCTACCCAGCCTTGCTAGCCAAAAACCTATACTGAGAGGGAACTCTTCTCGTGCATCCACCTCCTTTAAACCAAAACCTTTGCCATTTGTGTCCACCATACCTACCTAGTAGCATTATTGCTATTCCAAATAAATTCCTGTTTTGTCTACCTCCCAAATTAAACTTGTTATGCGAAAATTAGTGATTAAAGCTCTCACCAACTTGATGGCACACTTTACTTTCTTGCACTTAATAAACCTGAACCATTGTGAACTCTCCATGAAAGTTATATGCTTGCAAATTATAGGCTGGGGATTAGCAGAAGCATGCTGTCACGAGGAACGCTTTCAACACTTGTAAATATATACCCAGTTGATACCTTGCTCTTTTGTTTGCGGATGTTGTCGGCGTGAAATAAAAGGTGACATGGGTATACTCTATAGGTATTCGAGCTTGGTATATACGGTCTGAATACGTATAGGCCCATGGTGTCGCCAAGGCCCAAAACAAAGGATTCGAGTAATCTGCGGACTCTCGATTGCTTGAAGAACAAGAAGAAGCTAAAGATAGGAAGTTTGAAAGGGAAAAACCCTAACCTGTAACCGACTCGACCTGCTACCCGAGACCTAGCCTATCTATATAAAGGCTAGGAGGGGGCGGCGAAGAGGACACATGCAACCCTAGTTTCCACAACCCTCGCCAGATTGCATCTGCGCACCATTGTAACTTTTGACTCCTTCGATAATTCCACGAGCAGACAAGCAGGAGTAGGGACCTCTACGAGGCCTGAACCTGGGTAAATCTTTGTCCCCTGTGTGCTTGTCTATTAGCCGATAGATGTCTCCAACGCTCCCTCCTTCTCCAAAACCCAAGTCCATAACAATGGGCATTGATGAGTTAAACCCTCGTCAATTGGCGCCGTCTGTGGGAATTGGGAGTGCTGATGTTGCGGCTTCTTCGGCCCCATCAACTGCGATCTACAACTCTGCAACTGCGGAGATTCGCTAGCTCTTTGGTGTGTTCGACTTCACCGTCCATACACCGGCCACTCGCCCGGCCTTCGAGTCCGTGGGCGACAGAATCAGCCTGGCGATCGGGAGCTTCCGCTTCCAAGTTGGTCAGATGGGCACACTTCGCATGCCTGATCAGCCGACAGCACCGGCGATTGCCCCAGCATCGTGGTTTCCTCCGTCGATCGGCACCCTCAGCGAGCTCAACGCCCCAACAACAGTCGAGAACACTGTCAGCGACAGCAGTCGCGACTCCGACCTGAGGGATCTGGCCACTGAAGATTTCTAGATCTGAGAGTTGTGGAAGCAGCAGCTTCCCCAATCACTTCATGTGCGCCGTCATCAACGCAGGCGACACCTCCGCCAACCGCGACAACGACAGCAATCACGACAACGGAACCTACCCGCCTAACGGCGGTAACAGTGGCAATGGCGGCAACGGCGGTAACAGTGGCAATCGCGTCCCCGTTGACAACGGAGGGGCAGTCGAACCTCCAACCATAGTAAACGAGCAAACCGGCGAACACGTCGTAATCAAGCTCAACAAGCAAGAATGGGCTCGCTGCCGCGAGGCCCTGCGAGGCACCCCTCTACCCTTCGGATCCCTGTAGGAACTGCTGATGGGTTATCACTGGTTCCTGAAGGAAGAATTCAAGCGTCAAGTACAAACAATCGCGCAACTCGAGGCGCACAAAAAGGCGGCAGACGAGTCGAGCCTTCGCCGTGCTAGACTCTCCTCCTACGGAGGATCCTCCTCAAAGGGCAATGAGCACCTCGCCAAGAAGAGGCAGTCTCGGATGGCCCACCTCACCGAGCAGGAACGCATAGAGGCCGCAAAAGTCCTCGACTTCGGCTCTATGACAGTCGACACCAGGGGCAATGTAGTCCCCAAAACGCCGCAGGCTGCGGTGACAGTGACACCATGTACCTCTTGACCAACCAACCACCAGCTGGAGACCCCCGAGCCGCCATGCACAGATCTACGATCGCGGGCTTGGGATTAATCGAGGCCGCCCTTGACAAGGAGCCGACACCGGAGCCAAAGAAGGGCAAAGTGCTAGCAAAGCGTTACTCCTCGCCCTCATCCAGCGATGACAGCCATGACTTGTCTCGATGTCGCTGCTCACGACGACACGACCACGACTATGACGCACGTGATGACATCACGCAGCGCAAGATCGACAAATCAAGAGCACGACGTGCTCGGTCGACTGACTAAGAAGAGGAGGAGGTGGAGCTCTGCGGCGCCAGATGCTTCAGCAGATCCATTAGGCAGAACCGAATTCCTAAAGGGTTCAAACTCCCGTCAGAGAACCCGAAGTTTGATGGTCTACAGGACCCCAAGATCTGGCTGGAGGACCACATCTCCTCTGTCAGACTCCATGGAGGCAGTCGAAGCACTGCCATGCAATGCTTGTAGCTATAGCTGCAGGGCGCCGCCCAGGCATGGCTTAATAACCTCCCACGCGGATCCATTCGCAGTTGGGATGAACTGGTTTACAGCTTCGTGTGCAACTTTAAGGGTACGTACAAACGGCTCGCATCAATCGAAGAGCTTAGAGGCTGCCAGCAAAGATCTGGCGAACCGCTGCGCTTCTACATCCAAAGGTGGTCCATCATCAAGAACTCCGTGGAGAACATCTCGAAGGATCACGCGATTGACGCATTCCACGGTGGTGTCCGCCGTTTAGAACTCAGAGAGGAGCTGGGCCGCTCAAAGCCCAAGACCATCGACCACCTGATGGAGATCGCGAATCGGTGGGCCGATGGAGAAGACTCGGTAAAGAATCGCGTTCACTCCGACGAGGAGGTGGATCTCGAGTGCAGACGCGATCGCCGAGGCAAGCGTCGCATGCGCATTTACGATGACCGCGACGACGTCAACATAGTCGCGGCTGGCTACGCCGAAAGACACGACGACAACCGCAACAGCGGATACCATAGCGGCGGATACCGCGACTCCGGGAAAACCATGCAAGTATGGCAATGCCGCACTCGCGACGAGGCACCCGCGAGCTCCATTGAGGACAAACTGTCCGGGCCATGTACGGTGCACTTCTACATCGACAAGCATGATGGCAAGAAGAAGTCTAGCCACCTCCTCAAGGATTGCCACGAGTTCCTCAAGCTACATGAGGGACTTGTTCAGATGAACCGCAATGTAGTGGAAAGAGGCTACGGAGCCGCTCCAGGCGCCGTGGCACATGGCGCACCGCCACCACCACTTGGGCCACCCCCAAACGGAGCCGCACCGGACCAACTCCACGGAGGCGAACCGTACCCACGGGCCATGGGCACCATGATGATCCAAAAGGGACGCCCCTCCAACAGGGTGTAGAAGGCCATCACTCGCCAAGTCAACTTGGCCACGCACTCGCCACCATCCACCACTGAGTACCTTAGTGGAAGCGAGTCATGCATCACCTTCGACAAGCGCGACCACCCGCCTCAGATACCCCGTCCAGGTCATTGCCCCCTCGTACTCAAGGCGCAAATTGGAGGCTTCGACATGAGTCGCGTCTTCATGGATGGCGGAAGAGGCATCAACCTCATATTCACGAGTACCTTGCGAGCGATGAGGATCCCTCTAACCTGCCTAGAGGCATCGGACACAACGTTGCACGACATCGTCCCAGGGAAAGGCGTATACCCCTTGGGCAAAATCAACCTCGACGTCATCTTCGGCACGCCGAAGAACTTCCGGCGCGTGCGCATCGACTTTGAGGTCGTCGACTGGCCCTCACAATACCATTGCATCCTTAGGCGCGTCACATTTGCTCGGTTCATGGCAGTGCCCCACTACGCCTACCTGCAGATGAAAATGCCAGGTCCCAAAGGCATCATAATGATCAACGGGAGCTTTGAGCGATCTGACAGTTGTGACAGGGAATTCAACAAAATCTCCCAGTCCTTCGGCATGCAGGAGGAACTCGCAAGATTGAAAGAGACGATAGACAACAGTCTGCCCCCCCTGAGTAGGCCAAGCTCACCTGATCTCTCCTTCGACTCATCTGTGCACACAAAGAAAGTACAGGTCCCTCCATTGGATCCCGCCAAGACGGCCCTCATCGCCAACAACTTGAGTCCCGCATAGGATCTCGCGCTCGTCGAATTCCTCCGTGAGCACTAGGAAATTTTTGCCTGGTGTCTTGCGGACATGCCAGGAGTTCCCAGGGAATTCGCCGAGCACGCACTCAATGTCAACCCCGACGCAAGGCCAGTCAAGAAAACAATCAGGCGGCTGTCTGAGCCACGAGCGCAGGCAGTTGGAATGGAGATCAACAGACTCCTCAAGGCCAAGTTCATACACAAGATCAAGGAAAGAACTTGGCTCACCAATACGGTGCTGGTACCAAAAAAGGACACGGATATCCTACGGATGTGCGTGGACTTCACTTCTTTAAACAAGCACTGCCCAAAGGATCACTTCCCGCTGCCACGGATCGACCAGATCATCGACTCCACCGCGGGATGCGAGCGCCTCTGCTTCCTCGACGCCTAATCAGGCTATAATCAAATTCGAATGAAGGAGGAAGATCAGGAGAAAACAGCGTTTACAACGCCCTTTGGTGTGTTCTGCTACAACACAATGCCCTTCGGGCTAAAAAACGCGGGAGCCACCTACCAGCGATGCATGCAGGCTTGCCTCAAGGAACAATTGGGTCGCAACATCCAAGTCTATGTCGACGACATAGTAATCAAGACCAAGGAGGAAGCCTCTCTAATCGACGATTTGCGCGAAACCTTCGCCAACCTCGATCACTACCAGATCAAGATCAATCCGGACAAATGCGCCTTCGGCGTGCCACCTGGGCAGCTACTCGGGTATCTCATCTCCGCGAGGGGAATCGAGGCGAACCCAAAGAAGATAAAAGCCATACTGTCCATGGAGAAGCCTAAGAACATAAGAGGCGTCCAGCAACTAGCCGGACGAATCGTGGCCCTCAGTCGATTTATCAGTCGGATGGGTGAAAAGGCACTGCCCTTCTACCAGCTCCTCCGCAAAGCTGAAAAATTCAAGTGGACCAATGAAGCGCAAGAAGCATTCGAAGATCTCAAGCGCCTGTTATCCACTTCACCAGTGCTGGTGACTCCACGAGAAAGGGAACCACTGTTACTGTACATCTCTGCCACCAACCAGGTGGTCAGCACAGTGCTCGTCGTCAAGCGAGCTGAGGAAAACAAGGTCCACGGCGTACAACGCCCGATGTACTACCTCAGCGAGGTCCTCACGCCAACAAAACAACGGTACCCGTACTACCAGAAGCTGGCGTACGGTGTCTTTATGACTGCCCGGCGACTGCGCCACTACTTCTAGAAACACCCAATCGTGGTAGTCAACGATGCCCCGTTGGGACATATCCTTAATAAGCCCGACGCCACGGGGCGAGGTCGCGCTTTGGGAAATAGAGTTGTCTCCACGAGACATCACATACGAAAAACGCGACGCAATCAGGTCACAAGTTCTCCCTGACTTCCTCGTGCACTGGATGGAGAACAAACTCCCGGGGAAGCCAGATATGTCCTACCTATGGACAATGCACTTCGATGGGTCCAAGCGGAAAGACGGAGCAGGCGCAGGTGTCATACTGACATCACCTCAAGGGGACCAGCTGTAGTATATCCTACGAATGCAGTTCACAGCCTCAAACAACGAGGCTGAATACGAGGCCCTGTTGCACGGGATGAGGATGGCAAAAGCTTGCGGCGCCAAGAGGCTCATCATATATGGCGATTCCAAGTTGGTCGTCAACCAAACAATGCATGAGTGCGATGCACTGAACGACAACATGAGCACGTACCGCGACCTCTACGATACACTCGAAGGAGACTTTGATGGTTGCAAGCTGCGACACGTAGGTCGCGAAAGCAACGAAGAGGCGGACGCACTCACCAACATAGGCTCTACCTGCGCCCCCATACCACCTGGGGTATTTCTCGAGCGCATATGCGAACGCTCCATCAAGCCAAAGGCCGCAAAGAAGAAAGCAAGCGCAGCAACGGACTCGGGGGCTACGCCACCCAATGAGCCAATGGCACTCGATGACTCGGAACTGGACACAGGACTCGAGGGACCAATGAGCGTCATGATGATCGAGCAATCTTGGACGCAGCCGTACATTACGTACCTCCTCAGCAAGAGGCTACCGGATGATCCGACAGATGCGCGGCACATCGCGTGGCACTCCAAGGCATTCGCCGTTGTCAACGGCGAACTGTATAAACGCAGCATCACAGGAGTGCTACAACGATGCGTCTCCATGGCTGACGGAAGAGCAGTTCTCCTTGATATCCATGAAGGGACCTACGGGCAACGCGCCGGTAGTGGCGCCCTCGTTGCCAAAGCTCTACGAGATGGATTTTACTGGCCCATGGGCATGCGTGACGCCAAGGACATAGTCCAAAAATGCAATGCTTGCCAGCGATTCGCGGACAAGCCACACGCGCCAGGCACAGAGCTACGGCCAATTCCATTGGCCTGGCCCTTCGCACAGTGGGGGCTCGACATGGTCGGCAAGCTTCCAAGGTCCTCGCGAGGAGGCTACGTCTACCTCTTGGTGGCAGTCGACAATTCACCAAGTGGATCGAGGCCATGCCGGTGACCAACCAATCAGGACATAGCGCAGTCAAGTTCTTAGAGTCCATCGTCTACCGCTTCGGCGTGCCGCACAACATCATCACCGACAACGGGACGAACTTCACATCCAAGGAGTTCCAAGAATTCTACGAGAACCTGGGGATCAACAACAGCTACGCCTCAGTAGCGCATCCATAAACCAACGGTCAGGTGGAAAAAGCAAATGGGCTCGTCTGCAGCGGCATCAAGAAGCGACTCCTACGACCACTCGAACAAGTCGTGGGTTGCTGGCCAAATGAACTGCAATCCGTACTCTGGAGCCTGCGTACAACTCCAAACAACGCCACGGGCTACACGCCATTCTTTATGGTGCACGGAGCAGAGGCAGTGCTACCCGCCGAAGTACGATGCAAGGCACCGCGCGTGGTCGCTTACAGCGAACAAGAGTCATCCCTTGCACTCGAAGACTCCATCGACCTCCTTGACGAAGCAAGAGAAATCGCCGCAGAAAGATCCACGATCTACCAGCAGAACCTGCGAAACTACCACAGTAGAAGGCTTCGCCCCAGATCCTTCGTCGAAGGTGACCTAGTCCTGCGACTGAAGCAGCAGGGGCATCTCAAGCTCGAGTCCCCCTGGGAAGGACCGTACGTGATTACAGAAGTAATCCCAGGTGGCGCCTACCGCCTCCAAGATTTAGAGACAGGAGTCGCATACTCCAACCCCTGGAACGTCGCACAGCTGCGACGCTTCTACCCTTAGTCGTTTTTTACTTTTACATTGCAAATAAGGCTACTCAGCCAAGGCTACTTAGCCACACATTGTACCTCGCACTGTTCTTCGGATAAATAAAAGCTAAGTGCCCCAAAACTCTATGTTCTCCTTTACTTTGTCAATTTATGTACTCGGGGGCTGCGCCACCCTATACACGTCTGTTCTTCGAACCAAAAACGCGAGATCCTGAGTAGCTGGCACATCAATCGAACCCCTTCACACAAACTCAACCCAACTGCAACACACCTGATAGGTTGACAAGGGATTGAGATAAAACATGGCCAGGCTAACGAAAAGGACTCGCATAGTGCAACGCACCTCATGCTAACAAAGCTCTTTATACACATTCGACAATAAATTATCTATAACATCTATATGAACTTTACAACACAAGTACACTTATGTGCATGATACAAACTAGGCTACTATTGCAGCAGAAGAACGTTGGTTTGTTCCTCGAAGAAGTCGACGATCTCCTCTACTGGGCGATCCACCGCCTGATAGTGCGGCACCATATTCCAAGCAGATCCTGCTGGTGGTGCTGGTGGCCCAGACGCAATGGCGGAAACATCCACGTCAGGCCTGTGCAATCGCACCATTGAGAGAGCAGCCTTGGCACGAGCCACCAACTGTTGCCTCACGCACTCGCGAACCGCGGACAGATCTTGAAATTTGGCAAGGAGAGCCAGCAGGCTTGATGGAGTGTCATCCAGCGGGAACATCGCCCGATAAATGTTCTTCAAGCACGACTGCGACTTCTTCAGAAAGAGCAGCACTCGGGATGCACGATCCTGCAGGGTCGCCAGCGCAGTCGCACGATCATGATCTACCTAGAAGTATCCACTCTCTTGAAGTTGCTCCTGGGTGAGATCATGAAGGCGAATGGAAATTCTATCCTTCTCCTCCTGCGGATGGCGCGCGCTAACAACTACACGAAGCAGCACCAATAGCATGAGTACAACGTACCATTGCGAGTGACTACAAAGGGAAAGATGAGAATAAGCAAACTAACACTTGAACTGGTCGCCTAGCGGCGTCACCTCGCCAAGAAGATATTGCTCGCGGGCGGTGGCTTTTTCCGCCTTCTACTTCCACACGTCTGCGCTACCGCAGAGCATGGGCAACTCACGCTCCAGCTGCTTCACGCGATCACGAAGTCGCGAAAGAAAAGATATCTCCTCTACCCTGGAGCGCGGCGGTGCCACGGTATCATCAAGAGATGGCGAGTCCTGGGTTCCCCTCACGGGATCACTTGATGTACCCTACCACAAGTCAAGATAGAAGCAAATAAGGCGATCAAATCAACACAAAGGCAAAAGGTCAGATGCATTCAAGACCAGCATAAAGTATTAGCAGATACACTCACCAACATGCATGTTCTTAAACAAAAGGACATAAACTAATCAACTATTACAAAGCTAACTAAGGAGCAGCTGGCCTCTTCGACTTTGATGGCTTTGGGGGCTTCATCAAGTCCGTGGCAGTATCAGACGCCACTGACTTTCCGCCGGCCCCTGAGGCCGAAGCTTTCGCCGCCTTCTTGGCACGTTGGAGCTCCTTAGAGTACTTCGCAAGAGTATTTATCAAAGGATGCCCATATTTGGCACAGGTAGTCGTGAAAGGAGCGAAGACTACCTGCTGACCATCCGCGCCAACAAGCATCGCCTTCGACACCGCGGAAGAATCGATCTCAACTCCGTGGGCCTGCACCATGGCGAGTGACATGGTCGCGCCAGCCGCACAGAGTGAGTTCTTGTAGCTGGAAGGCACACCCCCGACGAGTGATTCTACCAGCTCGTCCATATTATCGATCAGCTCTGCCTTAGGCATCAACTCCTCCTGGAGGTGACTGAGGGCGACCTTGGCCTTTGAAAGTGTATCCTGGACGGCGGCGCTACGGTCCTCAACTGTGGACACCACGCCCGCCAGAGCGTCATCGTGATGAAGGGCATGCAGGTCAAAGCTCAAATCGCCAGCATTTGTACATGAACCCATGCAGGGACCAAAACATCAGCGCCACCAGCAAACACATTAGAAGCAGAGAAGAATAACAATATCCACAAGAAAAAAGTACCTGAGAGGGCCTTGGCGATTGAAAACAGTTGTTCTTCGAACAACTTTTCCCTGGCCACAAAGGAAGCACGCAGATCCTCTTCACGCTTCTGCGCCTCATCACGCGCTGCGATTGCCTCGTCGCGGCCCTTCACAGCCGCAGCAAGTGTCTTCTCCATGGTGGCGGCGTTACATAATAAGGCATTATGTTCAGCTACAGGACAAGCAAAAGTTGATCATCATTCGACTATATCAAAAGGAGCAGACGACGGAGAATAAAGTGCAAAATACTCACTTTCAACCACGCGGTGACGCGTCTCCAGCATTGCATGCTGGCGACCCATCGCCATCACCTGTTCTGCCAAGTGCGCGGCTTCCTTCACAAGGAGTTGTAGCACAACCAAGGAATCAGCAGAGGCAACAGACAATGTCGACTGCAAACTAAAACGAAGAAAATCTATACTCACATGGTCCTCCAGTGACTCCGAAGATGTCTGTTGTGCCGTCACCCAGGCAACCATTCGATGCTCCCCTGCATGGGGAGAACTGGAAGAGTTGTGCCCGGAGTGGGCCGCCACCGGAGGGGAAGGAGCGCGCTCGACCACTTCCTTGGCCTTCGATGTCGCGACTCCTGATTCCTTTAAAAATTGGACGTCGCCATAAGATGACGACGCCTCTTGACTGCAAGATAACGACCATATCAACAAAATGGCAAACCCAGAGACAAGCCAAAATGAAGCAAACAGAGAAGACCAAGTGAACTAGAAAGCTTACCAGTCAAACTTGTCAAAGTCAAACGTGGCCTCCACCGACTCCGACGAAGACTCCTTGGACAATCGCATCTTCTTGCGAGAAGATGGTGCCACAACCCTCATAGGAACGGCAGGAATTGGCGACTCTGCACCAACGCCCGTGCCTTCCAGAGTCGAAGGAGACGACATGTCGGAGTCCTCGCTGCATGAACGCTTGCGAGTATCCGGACTATCGGACTCGGGGGCTTCCTCCTCCACATCAGAAGGGACAGTCGACTCAGACTCATCCTCTTCCAAGGCTTCGCGAGGAATAATCCCCTCAGGGAGAGGGGGCATACAAGGCGACACCACCCAATCCTGCATACAGACAACAAAAGTCAGCAAAAAGCAAATAAGCAACAGAAGAGCAATCGACAAAAATAAAGCTACCGTGTAGCACAACTATACCTCAGGAGGAGGATTCGAAGCATCAAAGGGAGGAACAACTGGTTCACTGGGAAGCACATCCTTGCTGGTGTACTTTGTGACCAGTCGAACTCTCTTGTCCACCTCACTCGCGGACATACCATCGGTAGACACGCGAGTGGGATCATCAGCGCCAGCCCATTTAAACATGGGGTGGACTCTGGCTTGCAGAGGCTGGACGCGATGGCGCAACCAAGTTCGGATGAGAGCGCAGCCTCCCTCCTCTTTACCTATGCGACTCTCGAGGTCGCAGACGCGTTGATACAGCACGTCTGTCTCCGCGAGCTCGCCAGGCATGACTATGTTCTTCCAGGAGCGCATCCTCCTGCACGGCGTCACGGGATCGAAGGGCGCGAGTCCAAAGTGCTCATCTTTGGCCTTTTGATCGCGGATGTAGAACCATTTGTCCCTCCACTCTTGGATGGACGCCGTGAGCTTGATGTCGAAGTAGGTGGCGGATGGGTCGACGTGGATTCCGCAACCACCTACATCGTAAACTAAAGAGACAGATGCAGACTGGCGCTTCAATTTGAAGATGCGCTTTGAAAAGGCCAAAGTGTGGCTCGATTCCGAGCCAACACTCGCAGAGTGTGATGAAGCAGGAGATGTGGAGGATCAAATTTGGGGACAGCTGATGGAGCTGGAGCCCGTAGAAACAAAGAAGACCCCTAAAAAAGGGGTGAAGAGGCAAGGAAAGACCGCGAATGATGAATGCAAGAAACATCACTCGAAAACTAGCGGGAGGAGCAGGAATTGTCTCACCGCTGGGAACGCGTGCATCAGCGACTGCCGCGGACAACACTCCGTCTTGGCGAATAAGACGGAGATCAGACGCCTTGATGTTGGAAGGGCGCCACGCACCATTTGTGACGCGGGTGCCTGTGACCTTTTTCTTCCCACCGGCGGCGGTGCTGGTGCCTGCAGCGGCGTAGCCACCCTTTTTCTTCGCCGCGGCAACAGTGGCCGTGGAATTAGTGGCAATGCCTCCCTTCTTCTTCCCCATTGCACAACGACGATGTGAGCGAAGAAAGTAGCTCGGGAACGAGCGGAGCTGGTCCAGTGTCGTGGACGAAACGGGCGCAGGAAAAAGCAGAGGAGTAGCAGCAATGGCGATGGCAGCAAGGAAGAATGAGCACAAATGGGAAAATTACCGCCGTAGCGCCGCTACTTAACCCCTGGAAGATGCAATCCAACGGCTCAGAAAAACCCTATTGGACGCGTGGCACACATCGTGTTGGACACGTGGAGAAGGGAAAGTGCGAACCGTCCCTCCACTACTCCCATTACGCACGAAAATCGAGGAGACGCAGTTAAAATAAAGATTACGCACGCCCAGTTAAATCAAAGTCAGGAAGTGGGACCCAGTGCTCGTCACGTCCCATCAAACTCGCTCACGTGGGCAACTGAGGTCATACAAGCGTTAGCATTGACGTCATCAAAGCTACGTAGCAAAAAACTTCGACTACTTTAGTCCTTGCTGGAGTCTTCGACTCCACCAAGCACTCGGGGGCTACTCCCATAGGGAGCGCTGGTCGCGCACCCTACGTTTTTATTTTTGCAGGAATAAGGACAATCAAAAGGCGAACCCAACCACTCGAAATACGATTCGATTATGGACATGGGTTACTCCCATAGGGAGCGCCGGAAACAAATTTGACTGAAACAAGCAAAAGACGACAGCAGCCGCAAAATGATTCTTTAGTCCCTGCCTGAGTCTTTGACTCAACCAGGCACTCGGGGGCTACTCCCATAGGGAGCGCTGGTCACGCACCCTATGATTATTTATGCAAAAACTATGTGTCGATAACATCCACACTCGAAACTCATGGCGACACCGCCTCATAATTTTCCCTACAAAGAGACTGCATCTCCTGGGTCACCCGAGTCGTCTCCGTGATGATAAAATTCGGATGCCACGCTTATAGCGTGAAGGTAAGACCTGAATAAGGCCTGGCAACGCATTTAGCTGTGCACTACCAGAAATATATCCGTGCCTACAGATACGATGAACATGCCTTGACGGACGCGTCGAGTGCTCACACCCATATAACTGGAATTCGACTCCTGTAAGACCTCCGCGGCTTGAGTCGAATTACGCCAGCACTTTTCCGGATTCGAGTCCGGGGACTCGAGTTTGAGTAGATTGCGTTGTTTCACCCTAAGGTGGTTAACTGATACCGATACTTCAGTTACATCAGGCATGCATATCGACAATTCCTATGACACAAATAAAAGCAGTCGAAATATATACTCATTCAGGCACTCGAAAGACTTCAAAAGTCCCCAGTCGAATCTGCGATTCCACTGGACACTCGGGGGCTACTAACATGGGTATACTCTACAGGTATTCGAGCTTGGTATATACGGTCTGAATATGTATAGGTCCACGGTGTCGCCAAGGCCCAAAACGAAGGATTCGAGTAATCTGCGGACTCTCGATTGCTTGAAGAACAAGAAGAAGCTAAAGATAGAAAGTTTGAAAGGGAAAAACCCTAACTTGTAACCGACTCGACCTGCTACTCGAGACCTAGCCTATCTATATAAAGTCTAGGAGGGGGCGGCGAAGAGGACACACGCAACCCTAGTTTCCACAACCCTCGCCAGATTGCATCTGCGCACCATTGTAACTTTCGACTCCTTCGATAATTCCACGAGCAGACAAGCAGGAGTAGGGACCTCTACGAGGCCTGAACCTGGGTAAATCTTTGTCCCCTGTGTGCTTGTCTGTTAGCCGATAGATGTCTCCAGCGCTCCCTCCTTCTCCAAAACCCAAGGCCTTAACAATGGGCATTGGCGAGTTAAACCCTCGTCAAAAGGGGAGCTTGTAAGTCCATGGAGTTATGTATGTGTGTTAGAGAAAGCTAGTAAGTATCATAATTTTTGGGAGCTCTTTATGAGACTTGCAATCCCTGCTTCCCTCTTTGAAGGGCCTTTCTTTTACTTTGTAGTTGAGTCAGTAAACCTACTCCCTTCTATTCTCAGCAAGTATTTTGAGTTGATGTGTTTCATTCATTCATATGATGATTTATTCAATCATGTTTCTTATGTTCCCTGTTTTGCACATTACTCTTTTCTTGAAGTTTACTACTTTGAAAGCTTTCATTGAAAACCAGCTATTTGTGAACTCCAGCAAATTATCAACTATTCTTCGACCAAGAGCTAAGTTTGCCATTACCAATTATGATTTACTCTATGTATCTCTATTGTGTTTCCTTTACTCATTGCAAGTTTAGTTATATAATAGTGAGTTGTCTTCTATTATGATCTATGTATTTGATGAATGCGATGCTTCTTGCCCGTATTCTTTTATCGACTCTTCACTCCATAAACCTGAGGTCATGTTTATTGAGCTCAGTTTCGCTTGGGGACAAGCGAAGTCTAAGCTTGAGGGGAGTTGATACGTCCATTTTGCATCACTATTCTATGTATTAATTCACTATTATTCATTGATATATTTCATATTGAGAGGTGATGCTTATGTTATTTCATCTATTTTTGCATGGTTGATGACTTTTGGAGCATGGACCGCTGCAGTCAGGATTCTGATGGAAAAGGTGCTGTTTGGAGGCAAAATTCGCGAAGATCAGAAAATCCGGGAAAATATATGGAAAATCCTATTTTTCCAGAAGACTAAGGATGCCAGAAGATGGAGTGGAGGTGGACCACAGGGGGCCCACACCACCCCATGGCGCGGGCAGGCCTAGGCCGCGCCTGGAGGTGGTGTGGCCGCCCTGGCCCACTCCAGCATCTCTCCTCTGGCGTATATCATCCCCACGAAACCCTAAGACTCGGGGGGCGACCATAGAAAGATTCTGCCACCTCTGCGGGGCGGAAAACACCGAGAGAGAAAGATCTCTCCGACAGACAGATTTCTGCCGAGGGAATTCCATCCTGGAGAGGGGAGATCGTCGCCATCAACACCACCATCAAGCTGGACTTCATCGGGATCATCATCATCATCACCACCATCATCACCATCAGCACCCTCATCACCATCTCCATATTGCTGTAACAATTGCGTTGAATCTTGCCATAGTTCATAGGGGAAACTTTCCCGGTGTTGATTACTCTTTGTAGTTGATGCTATTGAGTGAACCATTGAATTATTGTGTATGTTCAGATTGTTATACATCATTATTCCATCTCTGATCATGATCCATATGATGCCTTATGAGTAGTTCGTTTTGTTCTTTAGAACATGGGAGAAGTCTTGTTGTTAGTAGTGGAGTTGTGTTGAGAAAGATTAAATAGATTGTTATTTAAGTTGTGGTGTACTTCTTCTAGTGGTGTCATGTGAACGTCGACTATATGACACTTCACCTATATGGGCCTAGGGTAATGCATTGTGTATTTGGCTACTAATCGTAGGGGTTGCCGGAGTGACAGAAACCTGAACCCCCGTTAGGAAACCATTGCACAAGGGACGTAAGGGTCTTAGAGTTTAAAGCTGTGGTTAGGTGTTACCTTAATTACTTTCTTGTACTTTTGGATGTTTGCAAGGGGTATAATCACAAGTATGTATTAGTCTTGGATGGGGCGGTACATTAGCACAGGTTCACCCACACAACACTTAGCAAGCTAAAGAAGATTAATTGACTATATGAAGCGAAAGCACTTGACAGTCTTCCCATGTGTCCTCGAGAACGTTTGGTCATCTATAGAAATACAAGCGGCTTGTCCTTTCCTGCATAAAGGATTGGGCCACTTGCTGCAATTATTCCTACTGTCTTTTACTTACTCGCACTTTGTTTACTTGCTCTATTGAAAACCCCTAAAAATCCGTTTGCTAAGTATTTGCAGAGAATTCCTGATCCATACCACTAGCCAACACCTTCTGCTCCTCGTTGGGTTCAACACTCTTACTTATCGAAAATACTGCGATACACCCCCTATACTTGTGGGTCATCAACCCTCTCTTGCATGGGTGGTAAATGGACAACGCTTGAAGCATTATCGAGTAAAAGAAGATATAAGTGCAGTCACCATAGAATTGATCACCCCAGAAGAAGTGATTAAGCAAAGATATACAAGGAATGGCAACTACAAGAAGAATGGACTCGAGACAAAATGAGAAACAATACGGTCAAGCTATTGACCATAAAAGAGCGCTTCATGGGAGGCAACCCATGCGAAATAAAGGTTTGAGTAAGTTTTTAAATTTTCAGTTAAAGTTTTATTTGAGCATCGTTTTAAATAAGAAACATTTGATGCTCTAGCAAAGAAGAAGGAAGATTGTTAATGCCAAAATTGGTCGAAAATCTAAGATGATATTTTTTCTATTAAAATTTGATATTTTGTTAAGTTTCAGATTAATAAAGAATCCTTGGAGAAGCAGAAATTTTTTGGTGGACACAGAAGGTTTAATGACCAACTATATGGCGGGAATAAAAATTCGGGTTGTATAGCTGCGGTCCTATAGTTGTTTCGACATCACCTCTTCCATCCATGAAAGGTACTGAGAGTCTAACGACCAACTATACGGCTGGAATTAAAAATTCTGCCCGTATAGCTGCGGTCATATAGATATCGATGCCTTTGACAAAATTATTTCCTGGGTACTAAGAGTTTAACGACCAACTATACGGCCGGAATTAAAAATTCCACCCGTATAGTTGCGGTCGTATAGTTATCGACCCATCTCTAGAAATTTTATTCGGAGTCCAGAGAGTTTAACGACCAACTATACGGCAGGAATAAAAATTCCCGCCCGTATAGTTCTGGCCATATAGTTGAATCCACCATAAAGGTAATCCATAGTCAGTTCATAACTATACAACGGGAGCAAAGGCGACTAGGGTTTTTGACCTCTCCTTTTAAAGCTGATCACATCTAACCTTTTTCATTAAGTTTTCACAGAGCCACAACATCTAGCCTCGAAAAATCCTCGCCATCCGTATACAAGCCCTCTAACAACATCCATGGAGCGAAGCTATGCAACCCTTCCATGTCAACAAGATCTAGAAGGAGAAAGAAGATAAGCTCATGAAGAGGATTGAATAAGTAGAACCTAAAGGATCGTCGTCATCATCCATCCCGGAGATCAAGCCTCTCCCAAATTGGGAGGACATGTTCCCGCAAAGGATGAAGATGATGAGGCAAGCTGAACGGGGAAAGAACAAGGATGAGTATCTCCCTAATCCTTATTGTTACAACATATGATCCTCTTATAAACCTCCTCTTGGTCCATCACCTCTTAAACCTAAGAAGGTGCGGCAAGATGAGATTCATGATAAGATCTATGAGTTAGAAAAGGCTTCAGAGGCATGTGTTGAAACAATTGGAGAAGGGATTGACTCCTACTGGATGATGAGCATCGGCCTTGAGAAAAAGGTCGATGACATCGATGGTAGAGTTGGTTTCTTAATTAAAACTATCTTTAAGTTGACAGATGAGAAGAAATTCCTCAAGAAGAAAATGTTGAAGCTCCAATACGACATGGTCGAGCTCAGCATCCGCTTTGCAAGCATAGTTAAAGATGGCAACATAGAAGAAGAGGGCGACGCTCTTTCTACCCAGGAGGAGGAATAGGTACCAACAAGGAGTTATTTGATCCCGCCTGGCTTGATTCCAAGCTTGGGGAGATCTTTAAAGACCTTGTAACCTATCTTATAAGTTTTATATCACTATTTTGTTTTGCATTAGTTCAAACTAGAAATAAAGTTTGCATCATTAGAATTCCCTTTAGGAATAGTCGATCCCTTCTATGAAATTTTGAGTTTATTATTATTATGGAGCAATATTGAGTTTGTGCTTATCTTATTGGATATATGAATGGCTTGAGTATAATTTTACTTGCACTTGATGAGAGCAATAGGAGTCTTCCACACCATTGGTATTAATAGAACACACAAAGATAATTTGGTCAATATATTGTATGTCTACGGTTTGATTCACAAATAAAAATTATCTATGCATTTAAGTTGAAAAATAAACCTTGAACAAAGGAAAACAAAAGTGCTATCAAAATAGAGTGAGAACAAGTCGAGGTAGAATCTTCAATTCATAAGAATGCTTCATATACAATTGGAATATGATAATTGAGATCGTTAAACTTTGGATTCCTACATGAAGTGGAATATATGGCTAGCTCCTTTGCACAACACTTAAACAAAAGCCTGAGCATATACACAAAAGAGGAGAAAAGAAAGAAGAAAAAGAGCGGGTGTGCAAAGAGAAAATAGACATATACCACTATATTGTAGTATGACAAAGTGACAATTTTGAGATTTTTGAATCCCAAGTGAATACGTTGATCCTAAAACACTTGGGACTACCTCGCTTACTCATTCGGTTGAACCGGATACCTTTACACTATGTTGAGATTCATCTTTTGTGAACTGTTGATTACTAAAGTGTGGAAGCCTGCTAATATTATTCAGATGGTTCAAGTAAGGTACTATTCATGAACTCATTCCTATGTATCGTATATGATAAACACATGCTGCAACTGCCTCATTTATTTTATTGACTCAGCTTCATGAATATGAGGATCACATCCATTAAGCTAAACTTGCTCGGGACGAGCAAGAGTCTAAGCTTGGGGAAGTTGATGAGTGCATAATTGCATCATGTGTTACATTATTATTTTGCATTGTAGATGTAGGATCTTGGTATTTTACGGTGCTCGCGCGCACATTTTATGTTTGTTTTCACCAGGATCAGGACAGATGATGGATCCAATGGATACAATTCTTGGAGCAGTTGTACTGAGGAGAAAAGGAGTAAAAAACGACGTAAATCGCTTATTTGGCAAATATTAATAATACCAGAAGAAAACTAGAAGAGAATAAAGGAGGTAGGGGGTTCAACGACCAACTATATGTCCGGAATAATTTTTTAGCGTATAGTTGGTGCCGTTTCCGCCTCCTCAAATAGTTTCACCCCGTGCAACTGGATCAGAGAGACGACATAAAGAACACCAATAAATCACCGAAACCTCACCTCCAGAAGGCATCTGGAGGGGGAACTTGTCCACCGGGGATCCATCTTCAACCTACGCAGATTCGGGAGGCTAAGGCATCAATCTTCATCATCCACCGCTGCATCACCACCATCTTCATCCATCCCATCTACATCTTGTTGTAATTCCCGTACTCGTTGTGGATTTACACAAGTATTACTCATCTATGATTGTTTCCATTACCATTGCCACGATGTTGATTGCCTCCATGTCTGAGTAGATCTCTAGTTCTTGGGGATATGGAGAAACCCTAGCATATGATTGAGATGAGATAGAGATTATTATGTTATACATCATTATGTGTATGTGTTAATTGTCTTCATCTTGATGTTGGGAGTTGTGCACCTCCTTAATATTTACCTCCTACGGGGACTCGATGAAGGGGATTACTTGTTGGTAGACAGAGGGATGATAACACTTACTGTGACTATAAAGCCGTTGTCATTCCTTACGTGCTAACTTGGGGAATCAAGGAGAACTCATTAGGCCATGTCCATGCCATGGGATAAATCCCTTAACAACGGGATAATACGATTGATGTCGTTTTTTCGTCAGCTGTGGTTATGAAGGATGACGTGAGCAGCGGTTGCTGCCTATTTTGTCCATATATAGAGCTCCTCCCACATACATGCATGTTATGAGAATATTTGTTATAATAATCTTGATTACTTAGTCTAGCGGTGTATCCACCACTCCCCGAGAAAGCCTTTTCCCCAATTGTAGTTCAAAAGTTCTATTACACACGCGATTCTTACTTTCTACATTAAGTTTTGCTTTAATTTAAATTACCTCGTTCAACCAAAACCCCCAAACAACTCTACTTTTCTTGCATCTTAAAGTTATTTCTTAAGTACTTCATTTAGTTATAGTTAAAAGAATTTTAGTCTTTCGCCTACGAGTCCCCGTGGGATCGATATCTTAATTTCAAAACTAGCTACAAACAATCTGTGCACTTGCAGTCATCACTACACTGACTCATGTGATGATCGGACTTGGTTTAGTGGATTTGGTTCATGTAATCACCAAAAAGACACGAGGGATGTTGTTTCTGAGAGTTCATTCGTAATTTGGATTAGTTGAACTCGATCTATCATAAATTTAGTCTAAATAAACTTTACAAATTCTGTTGTAGATGGCACCACCTGCTTTTAATTTCAATGTGTTCATGGAGAAAGAGAAACTTGCATGAATGGTAGCAACTTTACCAACTGGGCCACACGAATTTGAGGATTCTCCTCACTGCTGCACAAAAGCAATATGTGCTAGAAGCGCTGCTAGGCCCCCCACCAGCTCCTGATGCCCCTGACGAGGAAAAAATGTCTATTTGACTCGTCAGAAGGACCACAACTTAGTTCATTGCGGCATAATGTATGGGCTAGAGCCAGAACTTCGAAAGCGTTTCGAAAATGCCAATGCTTTTGATACCATGGTTGAATTGAAAACTATTTTCTATACATGCTACCGTAGAGAGTTATAATGCTTCTAGAAAGTTCTTTAGCTGCATGATGGAAGAGAACAACTCCGTTAGTGAGCACGTACTCAAAATGTCTGGGTACGCCGATAAGCTTGTGTCCTTGGGAATAACGATTCCCATTGAATTAGGCATACATCATGTTCTCCAATCTCTGCCACCTAGCTCCAAGAGCTTCGTGATGAGCTATAACATGCAGGGCATGAATGAGTCGCTCCCCGAGCTTCTATCAATGCTTAAGACTACAGAAGTCGATATCAGGAAAGAGCATCAAGTGTTAATGATCAATAAGACCACCGGTTTCAAGAAAGACAAGAAGGGTAAACATAAGGAAAGAAGGACAACAAATCTGTTGTTGCGCCTGAAAAGAAATCCCGAGCTGTCCCTAAGTCTGATATCGAGTGCTACTATTGCAAGGGGACTGGCCATTGGAAGCGCAACTGCCCCAAGTATTTGGCGGACAAGAAGATCGGCAAGGCAAACAAAGGTATATGTGATATACATATTATTGATGTGTACTTGACTAGTACTCGCAGTAGCACCTAGGTATTTTATACTGGACCAGTTGCTAATATATGTAACTCGAATCAGGGGTTGCGGAACAAGCGACAGCTAGCAAGGGATGAGGTCATGACGCGTGTTGGTGATGGATCAAGAGTTGATGTGATCGCCGTTGGAACGCTGCCTCTCCATATGCCGTCGGGATTAGTGATAAATCTAAATAATTGTTATTTGGTGCCTGCGCTAAGCATGAACATTGTATCCGGATCATGTTTATTGCGAAGCGGTTATTCGTTTAAATCCAAAAACAATGGTTGTTCAGTTTATATGGATAATATCTTTTATGGTCACACATCTGTGATGAATGGTTTATTTCTGTTGAATGTCGATAGTACTGACACACATATTCATAATGTTGATGCTAAAAGGATTAAACTTGATAATCATATATTTGCATATATGTGGCACTGCCGTCTAGGTCATATTGGCGTTAAATGCATGAAGAAACTCCATTCTGATGGACTTTTGGAATCACTTGATTTTGAATCATTTGGTACATGTGAGCCATGCCTTATGGGCAAGATGACTAGAACCCCATTTTCTGGTACAATGGAGCGGGCGACAGATTTGTTAGAAATCATACATACTAATGTATGTGGTCCAATGAGTGTGTCAGCGCGAGGTGGATATCGTTATTTTGTAATTTTCACGGATGATTTAAGTAGATATGGATATATCTATTTCATGAAACATAAGTCTGAAACCTTTGAAAAGTTCAAGGAATTTCAGAGTGAAGTGGAAAATCATCGTAATATAAAGATTAAATTTCCGCGGTCCGAGCATGGAGGTGAGTATCTAAGTTACGAGTTTAGCGCACACATGATAGAGTGTGGAATAGTTTCAAAACTCACGCCTGGCGGAACACCACAACGTAATGGTATGTCGAAACGTCGTAATCGTACTTTATTGGATATGGTTCGATCTATGATGTCTCTGACTGACTTGCCACTGTAATTTTGAGGATATGCACTGGAAATCTCTGCATTCACTTTAAATCGGGCACCATCTAAATCCGTTAAAACGACAACATATGAATTATGGTTTAGAAACAAGCATAAGCTGTCATTTCTTAAAGTTTGGGGATGCGATGTTTATGTGAAGAAACTTCAGCCTGATAAACTCGAACCCAAGGTGAAAAATGCGTATTCATAGGAAACCTGATGTCTACGCACTTCTATTCTTGTAGACAGTTGTTGGGCCTCCAAATGCGTCCTCATAGAACAACAACAAGTTTCCCTTAAGTGGATTACCCAAGGTTTATCGAACTTAGGGAGGAAGTTGTCAAAGGTATCCCTCTCAAGCAACCCTCCAATCAAGATACAAGAAGTCTCTTGTGTCCCCAACACACCCAATACACTTTTCAGGTGTATAGGTGCACTAGTTCGGAGAAGAGATAGTGAAATACAAGTGGTATAGATAATTATAAGTGGTAACGGTGCCAGAAAAGAGCTTGACGGATAGGAAGAGACTAAAGGCAATCTGAAATAAAGATGGAAGCAAGCAAACATGTAACAGATCTAGTTGCAAACGGTGTTTCAATGCTTAGAAACAAGGCCTAGGGATCATACTTTCGCTAGTGAACACTCTCATATAAATATCTTCTCTTCATGATACTACTCTGAACTACTCTCCGGTTGGACACTCTAATCCATGGTAGGGCTATAACATCACTCCTCAAAGTTTGCTTTCCACATATAGATAACCCACACTGTCACCTTGAGTGCTAGATGGTTCCAACAAACACCACAATTTCATAGAGACATCCAACTCCAAATATAACTCATAACAAGTATTTATGTAACCTTAGCCAAAGTGCCACACAGTGTGCACACTGTCAACTTCACACACGTGGGGATAAGCAGAGATTCATTAAAGCACTTGAGTAGCAAGGTAGATCTACTTGATTACAAAGCTCATGATCACAATATGATCATGCATAGAGAGAGAGAGATGAACACATAGCTACCGGTAGAACCCTTAGCCTCGAGGAAGAACTACTCCTTCATCATCATGGGAATCAGCAACGGCGATGGAGATGGTGGTGGAGATCAATGAATATGGCTCCGGGGGCACTTCCCCATCCCGGCAGGGTGCCAGAATAGAAACTTTCTGTCCCCCGAATCTCCCCTTCGGTGGTGGCGGCGCTGCGGAACTTTTCATGGCTGGAGGCTGGATTCTTTAGGGTTTTCTCATCGGAGGCTTCTTGTAGGCGAAAGGGCGATGTCAGAGGGTGGACCAGGGGCACACACCACCTGGTGGCGCGGTCAGGGGGACCCGTGCCACCACATGGTGTGGCCAACCTCTGGCCCCTCTCTGTCTCGTCTTCTGACTCCGTGAGTTTTCCGGTAAAATATCAAGTTTGGCTTTTGTCTGGTCCAATTACGTGAATATTCATTTTCTGGCTTTTCTGGAAGCAAAAACAGAAGAAAACATGCAATTGGCACGGTGGCATCTTGTTAATAGGTTTGACATGGGTATGCCCAATAGGCACTCGACTACAACCTGCCTGGTGCGGCTCGACGGAAGGCCCACTCGACGAATTGCCATGGTCCATGACGCCTATGACGGTTCGAGTGGTATGAAGCCCATATGGACACGGACTCCCAAACGCACAAGACAAGGAAGTCTCAATACTAGAGTTTGAATACAACTGTTAACCAACTCGTATTGGTACCCGAGACCTAGCCTCCCTATATATAAAGGCTAGGAGGGTCTAACGAGGAGGACACGACCTAAGATCCCACGACAAATCCCGACTCACCCAATAGACAGATCTATGATCTCCCACAACAGATCTAGGCATCGCCACAATAGAGATAGACAACACCCGTAGCATACACATACGCCAGATCCAATCTGCGCGTACACCGCCATCAGCGACATTGTAATCCTTCGGATCATCATCAATCAAGAGCAGACAAGCAGGAGTAGGGTCCTCTATGAGGCCTGAACCTAGGTAAACCTTGCGTCCCTGTGTGCTTGTTTGCTAGCCGATCGAGACTTCCAGCTCTCCTCAATTCCTCGAACCTAAGTCCATAACAATGGGCATTGATGAGTTAAACCCTCGTCAATTGGCACCGTCTGTGAGAACTAGGAGTGCTGATGTTGCGATCTCGACGACCCCATCACCTACGCTCTACGATTCATCTGTGTCAGAGAACTACATCCACTTCGGCTCCCTCACCATGAACAACAGTCAGATCGCATCTGGCCCGAAAATCCTCCTCGGTGGCATCGACATCTTCAACCTCGCTGGAGTGCAACGCACGCATGCAGCATACCGCAGGACACAGACAAAAACTGCATGAGGCAGAACACTGTTTGATTAAAAACTATTGGTCTACTGCAGGCAGATATTGCCGATTTAGCTGGCTTCAGGCTAGTATTCAGCATGATTCTCTCCGGTTGCGATTCGTCGAGATCTATTTCTCAAGCGGAGTCTTGGTCGGGCTTCTCAAAAAATTCCGTTGGCTGTCGTTTTGTTTCTGTGGAAAATAGTTCAACGCGACTTCTGGTCTAGACCGACCCAATCAAAGATTTCATGAGAGATTCCAACAGTTCAAGTTCCGAGAGAAATAAATTGGCAAATTGGTAGGCCTGCTAGTCATGGTCATTACGTTAATTGGCAAGATACTTCGCGTGGGATCCTGTACCAAATTAAGTTGCACGTCATGTCATGTCGAGAGAGAAAGATCCAGAGAAAGATCCCGAAGAGCACGTATCAAAACTGTTCTCTAGTCGCGGTTTTGTGGATCGACGTATTCGACAAATCCGCGTTTACCTTGCTACCAGCTCTACGTGCGAGGCTGTCCATAAAATCGACGACCTGTTCGCACCGTCGGCTCGAGTGCTACATGAGGCGGTTGTATTCTTTTAGATCAAAGAGGCGGGCGTGATCCCACGAGGCGTACATGCAATAGATCGATCCAAACAAAGAGCAATTTGAAACGGTCGTCAGCCTCCACCTCTAGAAGCAGAAAAGGCCAACGATCAAAATTGAAATCACCTAGAGCAACACGTGAGAGCCGTACTCGTGCGAATCTGAAATTCTCAATCAGCAAGGAATCAAAACAAAATCCTGACCGGATCAATTCTCTAAAAAGGAAAAAAGGGCAATCCGAGAGCTATCATGTTCTTCACGTGAGGCTAAAATCAAACCAAGTTTCTCAAGTAATGGATCAGCCAAAGAAAAGAAAAAAAATCAAAGGGGTGAGACCTCTCGCTTGGGCGATGCAACACATGTACACATAAAATCATGATGCAATGAGTAGTTCACGGATCGAGTAGACGTCGCCATCAAATACTTCAGCTACTACCATGTTCGCTGGCTCCTCCACGCGACTCTGGCCGTGGTTTGACTCCATCCGCCACGCGACTGTGACAGTGGCTCGACTCCCGTCCTCGACCGCTACAATGCATCTACCTTGTAGACTTCGTGTCCACCATGCACTTACTCGTCCACCATAAGACTCGCCAATGTGTCGACTTCGGGTCCACCACGCGACTCCATCGGCCTGGACCACACGTCCACCACGTCGACTCCAGCCTCCGCATCGACTCTGTCCGCTACATCGGTTACACCTGGGGTCTGCGCCTGCCATGCATCCCTCTACGGTCTTTAGCTTCGGCGACTCGGGGCTCCCTCGGCTCCGACGACCCACTATGGTCTTGGGTTGGGGTGGCCCGCTGAGTTTTCGACTCCGACGAACCGCCGATAAGGTCTTCGACTGCGACGACCCGCTGCTGCCTCGGCTCCAGTGACTCGGGGGCTCCCTCGGCATCGACCACCCACTACAATCTTCGGTTGTGGCAACTCGCTACCGCCATCAGCATCGGCGACCCACTGCCACGTCGACTCCGGTCCGCCGCATCGGCTCTCGAACGCCGCCTCGACTACATCGACAACATCGAATCTACACTCGGGGGCTCCGTCAACTCCGCGGCGAGGCCCGTTACCACCTTCGGCTACGGTGACTCATTATGGTCTCCGACTCCGCCCATCTACTGAGTCTTCGACTCCATCACGCGACTCGCTATGGTCTTCAACTGCGGTCTTCGGATGAGGCGACCTGATGCGGTCTTCGACTGGTGTGGCCCATTACAATCTTCATATGCGGCAACCTATCATCACCACGCGACTCTGGTCTACCGCCGACTACGTCTGCTGCGTGACCTGCTACCATGGAGGCTCCTTCTGCCACACGACTCGCCACCATGTCGATTACGTCCACGGTGTTGACTCCATGTCCACCGCGCGACTCGCCGTTGAGTCGACTCCGTCCATCTCGCGACTCCGTTGACCTCGACTACGCATTCATCACATCGACTCCTTTTAGAGAAACTCAGCATGACTTGCCGCCGTGTCGAGTCCTTCAACCGCGTCGACTACCAATAAAGCTAAGTTTTGCTCTACTTATAACTGATTCTTTTTAACTCGCACTCGAAACACTCGGGGGCTGCGCCCTCTTCGAGTAATCTAATGTGCCATCGATTACACGCACTCGAGCACCACATACGCGACAGTCCGAGTAGCTGATTCTGCATGATCGTTGAATCCTTGAACTCCGAGTACCTCGGCAAGGTACTGAGACTAAGGGTAATCAGACTAACGAAAAGGCCTAGCATACAGTGCAAAAGTGTCGACTCGATTGGCACCAAAATATGACTTTACAAGCCGAAAGGCAAATATTCTTTACAAGATACAAGTACTTCACAATTCTTTATGTTTTATGCAGCTTATAAGGATGTTGACTTCGTTGGGCTATTCTATCGAGTCCTCCAACAGGAGTCGACAAAAAAACTGGCTACACCATACACTCAAGACCCGAGTCGAGTTCCTCCTCTGTAGCATCCCAATTGTCTAACAATTGCAATGCTACTAGCCTAGTCTATATATATGCTACTTCCTATATATAATTGTTGCATCATAATGATATCATGCTCATGTCATCATGCCACCTTGCATTTGAGCATCATATAAAACCCTTTTGATTTGGTTCTTCTCTCATATGCATTGTTAATTGTATTTGCCTCTTGATATTGTATTTGGTTATTGATATATTGTTTAAATGCCCAAATTGAGTTGGGGGCATATCTTTTATTCCAATTCCACCACCTCTCTTTGTCACCACCTTATAATTCCACCATCCCATTAAACCATGAGCTTGTAGTTCTTTCTTTTGAATTTATTCTCTAGATCATGTGGGTGGGGTGGATCTAATCCTATAAATTCTTTTGCTTGGCTTTATTCCACTTCTTGGGAATGCATAAGAATAATGCCATATCATCATTATTGTTTTCACAAGGATAATACATGGCATTTATTATTTTTGCATGGGCCATGCAAGAGCATCACCACCTTTAACCTTTTGTTCTCCTCTTGGGTTTATTGGTTCCTTTCTTTGTGGGTCATCTCCACCCCTCTCTCCTCACTCTTGTCGCCTCATGCTTTGGTCATGATTCAACCCTACCACCACATCACCCTCTCTCTCTAATCCTCTTTCCTAAAACCTAACACCTCATCTAAACCCTAACTCTAGTTTCCTCTCTTTTCTTCTAACCCTAGTTCTAAGCCAACCCTAACCACACCTCTCTCACCTCTCCCTCTCTCTACCATGATAACCCCACCTGGCTACCCCCTCTCCCTGGTCCCACACCCCATCTACCCCCCTCTTAGCCAAGCCCTAGCTGACCCGAGCTCCTCCTAACACTAGACTAAGTTACACCCGAGCTCCCTACCCTCTCTCTCTCTCTACCTGCCGGGTAGCCCCACCGCCACGCCGTCCCCACCTGGCAGCCTTACCTGCCCTGCCCTGGCTGCCCAGGTCGAGCCCCAGCTCGACCACGTGCTCGAGGAGAAGAAGAAAAGGGCCGAAGCCACTTTTCCCTACCCCGTGCCCACACGCTACCTCGCCTCTCTCCCTCGCTTTACCCTTCACCCCATGGCTCCTCTGCCTCTCCCAGATCCGCCCAGAGCCCTGCCTCTCCTCCCCTTCCTCTTCACCGTCGCCAGGTCTTGCCGCCAGTCACCACCGTCTACCCCTGCGTCTCGTCGATCCGGCCGGCGTGCGCGTCTTGGAGGTGGTCTGGGAGACCAAGGAGACCTCCCTACTGCTCGCTGTACACGCCGACACGGAGGAGGAGCGCCACAGCCGCCAGCACCAACGCCGCCCGATGCAAACCCTAGCTGCGCCGGCCATCTGCGTCCTCGCCCCTTCGTCGCCCCCCTGCACGATCCGACCGCACCGATCTCTCCGCGGTACGACCCTCTCCCTCCCGGACAACCTCCGCCTTGCTGTCGTCGTCTAGATCCGTCGTACCTTTCGTCAAACACGCTGCGCGCGCCGTCGGCCACTTTGTTGGCTCGCTCCCGTGTCGCGTAGAACCACATCTAGCCGCCCGCCGCTCCTCTGTCACCATCTCGTAACCAGCTGCACTGGCTACCAACCGCAGCGCACGTGCCCGCGACGCGAGTTCGAACCCCACGCGCCGCGCCCTGCGTCGGTCGCGCACCGACCTGTCCGCGCGTTTGCAGGAAGAGAAACAGGGGTCTGTTGGCCTTTTTCCATATACCCCCTTTCTTTTTCTTCGCCTCAACCCGCGGTACCATCGAGCCCCACCTTCAGCCTCTGCGTCCGTTTTGCAGTTAAGCCCCCCTAGTTCTTCTAGCCTCAACCCGCGCTCCCTTCGCCGCGACACGTGGCTGACCCTCCCCTCTCGCTGTCATGTGGGCCCGGCCCCACCGACGGACCCACCGGTCAGCGACCTGGGCTAGCTAAGGCCGCGGTACAGAAAACCCTTCGGTGCGCCTGTTACCGCCAGATCAGCCCGGACCCACTTGGCGGTGTCTGTGGCTAGATCTGTGTGAGTATAAAATGGTTTCTGCTTGCTGTTTAATTAAAACCTTTTCAAATTTGTTTTAAATTCAAATTCAAATCTGTTTTCAAATATCTTTTAAGATATAATTCCAAATTAAACATGTAATATATGTTTTGAAATCAGAAAAATGTGAGGATTTCATATATGCCCTTCAAAATATATTTTGAACACTTTAAATTTCGAGTTGATCAAAATTACAATAAAATGCCCTTTGCCTTAATTTATTAATAACTTTTGTTTTATAACTCCGAATTTGACAAATGATATGTCTAAATCGATCAGCGCGACGAGCCCGTTCTATCTATGCATTCCATGTTCTGAATTGCAGCATGCATCATATAAATATAAAGGTTACAACAACTTATTTGAGGATAAAAGGTGACTAAAACTCCATAAAATGCTTTATTCTTGTATTCCACACCTCACCCATGCCATGCTACATTATTGCCATGCAAATTGTGTATCATTCATCATGGCATGATTGTTGCTTGTTGCATTTTAATTCATATGCTTGTGCACTCTATTTATGTTGGCCCTTGTTTGTTTGGTTCTTCTTCGAATAGACGCTGAGCAGGGGATATATCAAGAAACCCAGGAGCACTACCCAGATCCGTCCCTCGCTTCAACTGAGCTGCCAGGCAAGCACTACCACATGCTTGCATACATATAGTACCTATTGCCTCTATCTTATTCTTGCATAATTGAGTCGCGATTGCATTAAACTGAATCCCAAGTACTGCATAACCTTTACATTAAACCCCACCGAAGCTTGTTCCTCCATCCCATGAGCCATTACTACAGGAGTTGTTTGAGCCATGCAGGTCGTAGAACAGCATGTCTAGGGTATGTGAGTGTCTGATGGATAACGAGGTACCTAAACAACTTAACCTGAGTAGTAATGGGATAACTAATGAAAGTGGCACCGGTGAGCAATATCTGCTATTTGGTTCTTCATGCTCACTTGTGTCCCGTAGGACCCCGAGTACTTGATTCCTGTTCCTTGACTATTCGCACTATCCACATCCGGGAGGCCTTATGAACCCCCCTGAGCCAGAGCTTGATTCATTCTTATTTCTTGGGGCCACAAAGTAGTTTGGGGCTTTATTACTATCCCGTACTTATGCCATGCTTTACTGCTTTATTTAAGATTGTGCGTGGAGCACCTGTACTGTTTAGGGCCGTGACATGTTTTCGCTGTATCGACAAGCCCAGTCACATTTTCGGGTTCCCAGTCGTTTACCGCCGTCCACACAAACCCTGGGTCCGTTTCGGAGCCGGCCAACTTCGTTGCGGGTAGCTTAGTGGGGTGGCCCCCTGAAATATTTCTGAATCCTATGATCGCTTTGTCGTGAATGCCTCGTGGGTTTTGATTTGGTTTTTCTGAGGTTGATCGAGTGTGTGTTGCTATTCGTGCACCCCTGCAGGGTAAATCTTTCTGAAAGCCGTGTCCGCGGTTATGGACGACTTGGAGCACAGTTTCTCGATCATAGACAAGTATAACTAAAGTACCGCTTTTAATTTGACTAAGTACCTGACTAGTAAATAGTGCAACACTCATGGAATGGATAATAAAACTGCCAACGGATGGGGGCTGTTCGTCCGCTTCCTCGTTGGTAAGCGAGGAGGAGGATGGATCTGTTAATATTACTGTTATAACTGTTGTTATTAATTCACGGACACCCATCTATCTTTGGTTAGGCGGATGGTTAGCGAGTATCCCTAGAATTGTTAGGTATTATCTTTTGCTGCAATTGCGTCACCCCAGGTTGTGTCCCCTTTAGAGGCATAAAGACTTGCTGAGTACCCCTAGGGTCTCACACGATAAATTGCTTGATTCAGATGAACAGGTATACTCGCAAGATGGATACTGGGTGGAGGAGACGAACGATGCTGACAACGATCACTCGGTGTAGAGATTCCGGGAACGGGGATCCGTGAGATCTGTGGGCGGGATGAGTTTATTTATGGGGCATCTTATGCCGATTTGCTTCTTATCCGTACTCGGATCTTGTTTTCTGCTTCCGCCTGATACTCTGATGTTTGATGTATGAGGAGATATCCTAAACTATTATATCTATCTAGGATATTTGGATCTTGCCGTATGGCGTTGCAATATTTCTATTTCTTTTAGATGGAATGGCTCTGAGGACTATTGTATGGTGGCTTGCATACATACTCATTTGTGTATGTAGTTGATCCCTTCGCCTGCCGATTACGACGCTCGTTCTTGTCCCGATGTTTTGGAAATGGTTAGGATGGCCGAAAGGTCTACCTGTGAGTGGCATTTGGCCCCACCGTACTATTTTAACCATTTCCGCTCATCCAGGCTTGTAACTAAGAGCGTAATTCACCGAGGTAGTTACAATTGGTATCAGAGCCATCCCGCCCTTCAGGGTCTCAGCCAAATGGTCGTTGTTAGTCTAGCAAATATTTTGGTAGCTATGTATACTAGGGAAAAACAAAACACGAGAGTAGGACTGCTTCCACTTTTCTTCTTACCCACCCAACCACCCTTTTCTGGTAAGGAAGTGTAACATTTTCAATCCTCTTCTAAAAATTCAAACTAGGATTCACGTGTTCTGGGTTTCCGTAGTACCATAGAAAGTGTGTGTGTGTGTGTGTGTGTGCGTGTGTGTGTAATTCCTTGTCTATCTGTTGCATCCAATTTGTTATCACAATCTGCCTTTGGTTATCAACTGTTGGTACACTCCATACTGACAAGCTTTTGAAAACCGGCGCGATCTATCCGACTCCTTGTTAACCGGTGCCATCTTCTTAAGGGTGTTCTTCCTTCCAGCATGCTTTCACAGAATGTGGAGTTGCTAATCTCTACCTGATAAGTGATTTTGCGCTTCTATTGGTATTTTAATGCCGAAAAATGCGGAACAAATTTCTTTGATACATCTGTGTTTCCACACTCCTTTTCAGTCGTGTGTGAAACATTATCTATCTCCCTTTTATCAGCATGTCCATGCTAACTCATTCTTTTGTCACCGGCGCTTAATCCTAGAGTTTTATTTTTCATCTCCAATTCTCTTGGGCTAATTACATAACATGTGTCGATCCGATGCTGGTGATTGTAATTTGGTTCTCGGCATAGCTATAGGACACTTATCATGAGTGGAATATGGAAAATGCTATCAACACTATCCTCCAAATGGTGACGGTTATCTCCTATGATTTTGAGTACACCGTGATCATATCTATGCATATTCGAGCATCTTTGGAAATCCGGAGTTTCTCAAGGCACTACGGCTGTCTATCATCTGTTCATCATGCTGCACATCTTTTTGAACTCCATATCGGCAAAATTCTCTTTGAGACGAGGGAATTGCATCTTTTCGTCTCTGATAGCTTTGCTTAAGGTATGATCTATCATCTTTTCTTTATCCAAGATCTCTTTATCTTTGTAACCGGTGATCCGATCGACAATGTGAACCAGGTGGCATTTCCTGTTCTCTTCCGAAGGACCAGATAATCTATTCTACCAGTGCATCTTTCCAACATGAATCCTTACTCGTAACGTTGATCTTTCAAAGAGCGTTGAGCTCAGAAAGTGTTTCGAGCATTTGTTTGTTTCTCCCGCCTCTTGAACTTGATATTCTGGGAATATCCTGTTAATCCATGGGGGTATATGTTGATAATATGCTTGCCTATTCGATATCAATGGAAGGACATGGAAGATCATCTGTGTCTCTTTCTCTCAAGCTTCGTGAGCACTGCCTGTGTGCAAAGTCTCAAAGTGAGAATTCTGACTTTTTGAAGTCACCTATCTCGGCCACATCCTTCTGCTAAATAGATCGTTTCAATTCTGGAATCAGCAAGTCCATTGTTAATTCTAGCTTCCATCTTCAATCAAACCCGAAGTTTTCCTTGTTGGCAAGTTATCATCGTCGTTTCGCTAAAGATTTTCCTCAAGACTGCTAAATCTTTCTCAATCATTTCAAGAAGAACATGGAGTTCTTTCACCTCAGTCTCGTCAAGTAATCTCTTGAAACCCTCTCGCTCTATCGTCTATGCTCAATCCACCGGAGGCCATGGAGACCTTCTAGATCTTCTATTCCTTCCGTTCAAGTTGGTGCTATCTTTTCTGTAGCTGTTGAATCTTGCAGTTTCTCCGTAATCTTCCTTCATATCTTTCTGGTGGCTTGGTACTTCCGACATGACGACAACATCATCATCTTTATCTATCTATGAATCCGGCGAATCGTTTGCATCTATCCTTGTTTTCTAACGAAGTTCCATGAGTTATTGTCAATACCTTCAGTCTGTTTCAGTAGTTGGGTTGTATGGTTTTCTTATTCATGTGCGGAGTAATGCTTTGAGTGCGGGATGGAGTAGCTACCATACCACTACTCTTATCATTCGCTCTTGTACATTGAATTGGTGAATTTATGTGATTTCACTAATTCCACAGAAGTTAGAAGTGGCCTTTACTCCTTGATACTTTTACTTCCGTCCTTGTTTTTCCGGAGTGCTCTCTCGAAGAAAGTAATCAATAATCTCTTGTTGGTGGTCTGTCTATTCTAGAGGGAGCAAATCATCAATTATCCGGTGGGAACAAACGCAAACTCTTTTCTGTCCTTGTCATTCTACCGATGCTCGACATCCCCAAACAAGATGAAAGGAAACTATCTCTCTCTTTGTTTCATCAATTCTTTTTCTGTGGTAAAGCCAATTATGGTTGAGGCCATCAGCCGCAAATCTATTGCGTTAGCCTCAAGGCTAAAGAAAGCAATAAGTATCTCTACAATAAACTCCAGATCCTCCATATTCGTTGCGTCTCAGGATTCCACCATGATCTAGCTTCACATCCATCTCTGGAAGTTATATCCGCGCACCTCAATTGCGTGATCCTTGGTTCTTACCGTTGCAACAAGAATCTAATCCGATGATGTCTAACTAAATCTTTCTGTTGATATCAAGGGACTCTATTGTTTGAAGGAAATATTATTTCCGTACTTCATTTCTCAAATCCGAGAGAAGATACGATGCTATTGTCATAGTGGTTCAAAACCTCTCCAATCTAGCTCTTTTCTTCCAGCGAGACAAAGTTTTCATCCTCTCTAGTATCGATAAATCTTTAATCTTAATGATGTGTCTTTCTTTATCCATGATACATCATCTTGTCCTTTCTTTCACAAGTGGTTCTATTCTTTTATCATGTTTCTTGAGAAAACCAAAGCTATGTCCATCCTATCCTTCTTGTCTCACGACAATCCTACAATTCTTCTAATCCGTTATTCTTGAAGCAAAACGCAAGACTCGCAACAAGTCTAGCAAGTTTTGCAAGGTGTAGTGGTCGCACCATTCCATGGTTCATCAACTTGGGAACGTGAGGGTCACCTTCGTTCGAACACCCGCCTCTCCTTGTGTTGTTTTCTTTTTCCTAGGAATCTCGGGGCGAGATTCTTGTTTAGTGGGGGAGAGTTGTAGCATCCCAATTGTCTAACAATTGCAATGCTACTAGCCTAGTCTATATATATGCTACTTCCTATATATAATTGTTGCATCATAATGATATCATGCTCATGTCATCATGCCACCTTGCATTTGAGCATCATATAAAACCCTTTTGATTTGGTTCTTCTCTCATATGCATTGTTAATTGTATTTGCCTCTTGATATTGTATTTGGTTGTTGATATATTTTTTAAATGCCCAAGTTGAGTTGGGGGCATATCTTTTATTCCAATTCCACCACCTCTCTTTGTCACCACCTTATAATTCCACCATCCCATTAAACCATGAGCTTGTAGTTCTTTCTTTTGAATTTATTCTCTAGCTCATGTGGGTGGGGTGGATCTAATCCTATAAATTCTTTTGCTTGGCTTTATTCCACTTATTGGGAATGCATAAGAATAATGCCATATCATCATTATTGTTTTCACAAGGATAATACATGGCATTTATTATTTTTGCATGGGCCATGCAAGAGCATCACCACCTTTAACCTTTTGTTCTCCTCTTGGGTTTATTGGTTCCTTTCTTTGTGGGTCATCTCCACCCCTCTCTCCTCACTCTTGTCGCCTCATGCTTTGGTCATGATTCAACCCTACCACCACATCACCCTCTCTCTAATCCTCTTTCCTAAAACCTAACACCTCATCTAAACCCTAACTCTAGTTTCCTCTCTTTTCTTCTAACCCTAGTTCTAAGCCAACTCTAACCACACCTCTCTCACCTCTCCCTCTCTCTACCATGATAAACCCACCTGGCTACCCCCTCTCCCTGGTCCTACACCCCATCTACCCCCTCTTAGCCAAGCCCAAGCTGACCCGAGCTCCTCCTAACACTAGACTAAGTTACACCCGAGCTCCCTACCCTCTCTCTCTCTACCTGCCGTGTAGCCCCACCGCCACGCCGTCCCCACCTGGCAGCCCTACCTGCCCTGCCCTGGCTGCCCAGGTCGAGCCCCAGCTCGACCACGTGCTCGAGGAGAAGAAGGAAACGGCCGAAGCCACTTTTCCCTACCCCGTGCCCACACGCTACCTCGCCTCTCTCCCTCGCTTTACCCTTCACCCCATGGCTCCTCTGCCTCTCCTAGATCCGCCCAGAGCCCTGCCTCTCCTCCCCTTCCTCTTCACCGTCGCCAGGTCTTGCCGCCATTCACCACCGTCTACCCCTGCGTCTCGTCGATCCGGCCGGCGTGCGCGTCTTGGAGGTGGTCTGGGAGACCAAGGAGACCTCCCTACTGCTCCCTGTACATGCCGACACGGAGGAGGAGCGCCACAGCCGCCAGCACCAGCGCCGCCCGATGCAAACCCTAGCTGCGCCGGCCATCTGCGTCCTCGCCTCTTCGTCGCCCCCCTGCACGATCCGACCGCACTGATCTCTCCGCGGTACGACCCTCTCCCTCCCGGACAACCTCCGCCTCGCTGTCGTCATCTAGATCCGTCGTACCTTTCGTCAAACACGCTGCGCGCGCCGTCGGCCACTTTGTTGGCTCGCTCCCGCGTCGCCCAGAACCACATCTAGCCGCCCGCCGCTCCTCTGTCACCATCCCGTAACCAGCCGCACTGGCTACCAACCGCAGCGCCCGCGCCCGCGACGCGAGTTCGAACCCCACGCGCCGCGCCCTGCGTCGGTCGCGCACCGACCTGTCCGCGCGCTTGCAGGAAGTGAAACAGGGGTCTGTTGGCCTTTTCCATATACCCCCTTTCTTTTTCTTCGCCTCAACCCGCGGTACCATCGAGCCCCACCGTCAGCCTCTGCGTCCGTTTTGCAGTTAAGCCCCCCTAGTTTTTGCAGTCGTGGTGCTGGCACGGCAGATGCCATGGGTAGGCTAAAGTTAGGGGCCAATGGATGCTAGTGGGATCTGGGGAGGGAAGATGTAGAGGATTCTACACACAGAAAGCTAACACAAAGATCTGTATTTCTCCTTCCTTGAGTTACAAGTGCTCCTTGAGCTGTATACAAGGAGAAAGAGAGAACTTTACCAGCCTAACGGTACCAAGAATGAGTCGATCCCCTCCTCAGGGTCCAAGCCTGCCCTTATAAAGGAGAGCCTTGGGTTCCTTTAGGGCTGATGTGGCAAGCATATTCGAGGAATATGCTTGTCCCAATATAGTAGTTCGGCGCCCCCCTTTCCCTGTCGCTCCCCTAATGACGGCAAGGTTCCAGAGGGGCCCTCCTGTGCGCCTCGGGCTTCAGGACTGTCACCTCCGTGACCTCCTTCTGTCTCTCTGTCGCTCTGCACCTTTGTCCCTAGTGCTTGGCTTCGCTCAGATTCTCCCTAGCCTGCTACTAGAGTTTGACTTTAGGCTTCTCCTTCTCCTGCAAGCTTCGTATCATTCGGCCCTGCCTCGCGTAACTTTGGCTTGTCCTTCACCTGCATCAAGATTACTTGGGCTAGCCCGGCCGACTTACGCTGTATCTCGGCCGGGTAATGCCTTGCCCATACTATAAGGGTCCTGTCCTTTCCTATCTCGGCCGACCTCTACAGGATTCGGCCGACTCAGAGTGTAACTCAGAAACTAGACGGGGAACACCCTTTCATCTTTCCCCGTCTTTACCCTATCCGGGGTTACCTCCCCAACATTAGTCCCCGAAGCTGGTACGGTCCCACTGATAACCTCGGCCGGGTCGTATCAGTTTCACGACGCTCGTTATGTATTGTTTCCGAGTTATATTGTCGTGGTGATAACACCGTGTTTAGTAGCGCACGCCTCGTCCCACGTGTCATTCCCATCATTGTTTCTCTAGTTTTTTCTTCCTCTACAGCGTTTACTGACAAGCTACAGTTACTGTCGCGCCGTTGCTGCGACGCCTCGTGCGCCGTTCTCGTTGGGGATCGTGATCTCCTTGGTCAATCGTGTGGCCTTCGGTGCGGTTCCGCTCAGCGACGTGTGGTCGTGTTGCGCACACGATCCGTGCTGCCAACTGCCACACCCACGATCCCACTACCTTGCCTGAGGCTAGGTTATAAAGAGGGGCGCGGCGCCTGGGAGTTTCTTTTTCCACTTCTCGCTCGCCCGCACCCTTCTTCTTCCTCGCGCTTCTGCGCTCGTTCGTGGTTCCGCCGCCGCACGCTCAACTGGTTCTGCGACGAGGAGGATTCCGCCGCGCTGCTCCGTCTGCCTCGTCGCCGCTTATTTGTTCCGGCGTCGTCGCCGGTGAGTTCTTTTTGGTCTTGCCGCCTAGGCTTTCCTCTAGACCTCCTCGTTTCCTCTTTGTTCGTGCGCTGTGGTTCAGTCATCATTCCGCCGCCGTTTTTGCGTAGAATTGCGACGGGGCCTCGTAGATCTAAGTTTTCCTCCGCCGCGAGTTGTTCCTCCGGCGATCTCTCCGGCGAAATCATGTCTAGTTCCTTTAGCGGTGCCCTGGTAGAGGATGATGATGCTGCCTCTGGGCCTGAGCGGGGCTCGTGGCAGGGCTCCTCAGTTACCCGGCGGGAGATCGAGTGGCTCATCCGAACCCGGAGGATTCCCGCCGAGGTCTCTTGTCGTTTACCCGGCAACGAGTTATCTCCGGAAATTAGTGAGGGCGAGTATGTAGTTTTTATGTCGCATTTCTCGCGCGGCTTCGGTCTCCCTCTTAGCGATTTTGCAAGAGAGTTTCTCAACTACTTCGGCCTTCAGCCGCATCATCTTCCTGCGAACGCCATCGCTTCTCTTTCTGCATTCATCTCCGCCTCGGAGGGATACTTCGGCCTATGGCCGTCCGTGCATGTCTGGGCGAAGTTCTTCCAGATCCGTTCTAATGTAGTCCCTGACAAGTCTCTGCACCCTTCCGAGAAACTTCTTACTCAGTGTGGGGCGGCGTCCATTACACCTCGGAGGAAGTCTGTATTTCCTCGCATCACCGGGTTAGAGTCGTGCAAGAAGTGGCACAAATCCTTCTTTTACGTCAAGAACAAAGAAACAGAAGACAAGATTTGGCTCCCTGCCTTCTCCATTGGTCCGCCTTCCAAGGTGAATTGGACTTACAATCCGAGGAGGAGCCACGTCTTGGCCGAGCTTTTCGAGACTCGGCTCAAAGAACTGATCCGGGCCGGATTACGCGGCGAGGACCTGATGGCTACCTTCATCAGCAGCCGAATCTGCCCATTCCAGAAAAGGACGCACAAACTTTGCTACATGAGTGGTCCACTCGATCCCAACCGAGTCTCTACCGTCAAACTGGACAACTACCTTGTCTTCAAGCGCGTCTGAGCTATATTTAAGACGGAGATGCCTGAAGATTGGACCTGGGGATTGAAACCGTTTACCCGCGAGCGTCCTCCTCCCGCAGTAAGTTTAATCATCAATGCTTTGATTTTCTATTGTTTTCATAGCTGTTTTCCCTAACCTTCCTTCTTTTTCGCCTCACAGAGGTTCGCAGAGCAAAAGGATGAGGACGCCGAGGTTTTGTCGCTTCCGTGGACTGCGGATCGGAATACCCCGGACGTTGGGGAGCCGGACTCCGAAGAATTCGTCCCTAAGTCGGATCCTGCTACGGCTCGCGCTCGTGGCAAGACTTCGGTCCATGAGGAGGAAGGTGATTCGGACGAGGTCCAAGCTCTTGAGGTAGTTGCCGCAATGCCTATTTCTTATGCATTTCCGGCTTCTACTTTCCCAGCTAATCCGGCCGGTCAGGTCCACGATGCCGAGCCTATTGCATCCCGGCCCCCAGTTACCTCGGGGAAACGCGGGGCTCCTGCTAGTGCTTCAGAGGCGGCCCCCAAGAAACGAATGAAGAAGTCTGCTCCGAACCCTCCCAGGCGCAAGACCATGCCTGGGGTCGCAGGGTAAGTTCATTTTGCTCGTATTTCTTGTTTCCCTGTTTCTGTTTTTCATCCTGACACCCTTTTTTCTTTCTTATTTTCGCAGTGCTCCGCTTTCCGTTAAGCCTGGCGGTCCTAGCATGACTAGCCGCCCGATTCGGCAGCCGTCTCCTCCGCCCGTTGAAGATACTAGAAATTCCTAGTCCTGCTCGTGCTACGTCTCCTCCAGCTCCACATATGTCACCCCCTCGTCACGATGTGCCTGATATTCGCGCCTCCGAGATTTCTACTGAACCCGTTGCCCCTCCACTGAATCCGAGCATATCCACCGAGCCTCTTTCTACCTCGGTAGCTCCTACTGTAACCCCAGCCGCAGCCGTGGTCGTTAATACCCCGGCGCCCTCAGCGCCTGTGATCCCTCCTGCTTCTAAGGACACTGTTCCCATTGCCGAGGTATCGGCTTCTGCTGGTGCCTCCACAGTAAGAAAAACTGTTGCCACTAAAACTTCCACTTCCCACAAAGGTCTTGCCGGATCTTGTCAGCCGAGTATTGCCGACGTGCTGCGCAAAGGAGCTGCGCCTACCAAAGCCTCTGCTACCTCGGCTGCCAGCACCCAGCTTGCTCTTCATACAAGCCCTACGGCTGCAGTGGTTGCACAACATGTCCGAGGTAAAGTCTTAACCCAGACGGCTAGTGGGAACAGCCTCGGCTCGCTGGTGGAATATGCTCATAACTGGAATGCTGCTGATCAGCTTGAGGGCAATCGAAACAGTCAGCCGTTTCAACTTTCCGACATCAGCAGCCGTTTGGATCAAGCTGCCAAGATCATTCTGGATAGCAACAAGATGAACGAGGTAATTGCTACTTCTCGGGGTTTAGACTGATTCTCCATATGTTATTATATATACATTAGTCCCCGAAGCTTGCAAACGAGTAACTTGTTATTCGCTTGGAAGTTTTTATAGTGCTATACTTAGCTCTACTTAATTTAGGGTTCGAGCCTATAACCGAGTAGATCTATCTTAAACTTTTGCTTAAATTTTATCTACCTGTTCTTTGAATGTCTAGCCACATAGGTCTGGGTTAAGCTTTCGCCTGATTCGAATCTACTTTTGGCTTTTAATATCCAGCCACCTAGATCTGGGTTAAGTTTTCACTTAACTCGGATCTGCTTTAGCTTCGAATATCCAGCCACCTAGATCTGGGTTAAGTTTTCGCTTAACTCGGATCTGCTTTAGCTTCGAACATCCAGCCACCTAGGTCTGGGTTAAGTTTTCGCTTAACTCGGATCTGCTTTAGCTTCGAATATCCAGCCACCTAGATCTGGGTTAAGTTTTCGCTTAACTCGGATCTGTTTTGGCTTTGAATATCCAGCCACCTAGATCTGGGTTAAGTTTTCGCTTAACTCGGATCTGGTTTAGCTTCGAATATCCAGCCACCTAGATCTGGGTTAAGTTTTCGCTTAACTCGGATCTGGTTTGGCTTCGAATATCCAGCCACCTAGATCTGGGTTAAGTTTTCACTTAACTCGGATCTGTTTTGGCTTTGAATATCCAGCCACCTAGATCTGGGTTAAGTTTTCGCTTAACTCGGATCTGGTTTAGCTTCGAATATCTAGCCACCTAGATCTGGGTTAAGTTTTTGCTTAACTCGGATCTGTTTTGGCTTTGAATATCCAGCCACCTAGGTCCGGGTTAAGTTTTCGCTTAACTCGGATCTGTTTTGGCTTTGAATATCCATTCATTGTTTGTTCTATTGCTCAGGTTGCACATGACCGGTGGACTGCTGAATTTCAAAGACTGCTTTTCTCGCACAAGAAGTTGGAAGAAAAATATGAAAAAGTTATTCCTGTGGTGAAGAAAGCAGGTATGCCGACCATTTTCCTTGTCATCTCTAATATTGTCATTGTTTTGTCTGCGGGATGCCGGCTTACTTTGTGGGTTAACAGGTAACATCAATAATCTCAACATTCGTCTTGAGAAGAAAGTCAAGAGCTTGGAAGGTTAGTTTTCCATCTACCTTGTACTTTTCCTTTTCTAAGACGTGCACTAAGTTTCTTTTACTTTGTTTGGCTTTGGTAAAGCCGAGATACGAACTTTTGCATCATCTCACCAAGATTGTACGCCCATGCCTGATGTAATGCTACATTATTTAGAACAAGGCGCCACTCATTCGGCGCAGCTAAAAGAGAAGGATGATGAGATAGCTCGCCTAAGTGCCGAGGTGGAGGCCCTTAAGCTTTCTCAGAAATCCGAGCTAGAAAAGGTCGATCAGGAGTTCTCCGAGGAGAAGAACCGGCTGGCTTTGGAATTGCAAAAGAACAAAGAGCTCTTTGAGGCTGCCGAGCTGAAAACTCGAGGAATGAGCAAGGAAATTGCTCGCTTTGAGAAGAACAAGATTGACTGGGCGAAGGACCTTCAGCTGATGATGAGTTACATTCATCGTAAGCATCTTAACACAGCCGGATTATCTTTCTTCCTTCTGCTGCCCTCTGACGCCTCCCTTTTTTGCGCAGGTCATTTTCCTGAAGCTAAGCCCGTGAGCTCTAAAGCGGTCCTTGCTGCTCGCGCGCGCCGAGGTCTCCCTGTTGACGTGAATTTTGAATATTCAATAGAAGATTTCTTGGTTTCTGTCGGCGCTGCCCTTGGTCCGATGAAAATCATGGGCAGGGACTTGGTGCTGGCAGCTATTCGAGCCCATCGTGCTCTCTGGCCGAATACCTCTAGGACTCCTAACATCAGCGAGATTGAATTGCTGGTGACTAGATTGAATGCCTCTGAAAAACAACTAAGTCTTTGGAGGGAATCTGCTGGGCGAGCTGGTGCTGATATGGCCCTCACCGTTATCATGTCATGGTACGAAGACATTTCTCTTGATATCCTGAGGAATTTTCGCACAGGTTCCCGTTGGGTTGAGGATCCCACCTTTGTTGCTCTTCGGCAAGCTCGCGCCTTTCAACTCGTCGAGTATGCCGACGTGCACACCTGGAATGAAGGGCCGAGTTTCCTTTCAAACCCGGACGAGGAGGTCGTAGTCGAGGATGCATCAGATGATTCAGCTGAGCAAGGGGGAGATGAAGATGACTCGGCCACTTCTGGTGACTCCAGTTCGAGCTCGGATGACAACGGCGACGCGCGATCCTCCTCCAAGGGTACCGGGCATTCCACTGCGCAAATTGATGCTCCTCAGCAGCCTCAGGCTTCGGCCGAGGTTGCACCTAGGTCTGCGGAGGGTGAGGTAACATCGGCCGAAGTTCCTCCTACCTCGGAGTCTCCAGTCCCTGACCAGGTTGCCGCCTCTCCAGTGAAAAACGTTTAAGTCATTTCCTATCCCTGGTATGCCGGGCGTACGATGTCCGCTGAGTACTTGTTAATTTCCTGTATGACCTGAATCTCCTTTTGCCGTGCATTGCTGTGACATATAAGTTTGCAGTTATTATAACTTTGCTTAAGTGGGTTCCCATCCGAATTCTTGCTTTGGTATCCTGCATATTTTGGTGTTAGGATGTATCTTTGTCTTTGTTTTCTCGTGTTTTAGTCGAGTAATCTGTGTGTGAGCTTCGAACATCATACGGGGTTGATCTGTTCTTATCCTGAGTGCCGAAGTGTGATACCCTTTCCGTATCAAAGATCGACTGCCACTTTGGAACAATACATGGCAGTCCCCGAGTGATTGCCTGTTCTGCTGAAGTCTAGTGTGTAAACTATATCTCAGGAACAATATAAGACCACCGCCGAGGCGCTGCCCAGGGCGTCAAGGTTTGGTGCTCAACATAGCTCTAGGGCGGTATATGGTAGTTTTCTAGTTGCTGCTTTGACTGCCGAGGTTTAGTACATAAATCGAAACTTCAAATATCTATAGCAGTCCCCGAGTCACTGCTCTGGATGCCGAGGTTTAATACATAACATGAAATTGAAATAACATATGGCAGTCCCCGTGTCACTGCTCTGGATGCCGAGGTTTAATACATAACATGAAATTGAAATAACATATGGCAGTCCCCGAGTCACTGCTCTGGATGCCGAGGTTTAATACATAACATGAAATTGAAATAACATATGGCAGTCCCCGAGTCACTACTCTGGATGCCGAGGTTTAATACATCATTGGTCCTTGACCCTGAAATACTATGCTATGAGTAAAATGGACGAAGCAGGGCTACGTTCCATGGCCGCTTCGTTTCTTCGCCAGCTTTGTCTGCCTTGTCCCTTCCGGGGGATTGAGCATCGATTAAATAATATGCATCGTTATGTAATGCCTTGCTCACGATGAATGGTCCCTCCCATGGAGGTGACAGCTTGTGCATGCCGGCCATGCGTTGCACCAGTCTGAGGACTAAATCTCCTTCTTTGAATACCCTTGGATTCACCTTTTTGCTGTGATATCGTCGCAGGTTCTGCTGATAAATAGCTGATCGTGATAGTGCCAGTTCTCTGGCTTCTTCTAGCAGGTCTACAGTATCTTGCCGAGCTATTTCGTTTACTTCCGAGGTTGTATACTGAGTAACTCTTGGCAAGTCATGTATTATGTCGGCTAGAAGCACGGCCTCTGCCCCGTAGACTAGAAAGAATGGTGTGTATCCTGTTGACCTATTTGGAGTAGTTCTGAGGCTCCATAACACGGCTGGGAGTTCCTCAATCCAACATCCTTCCGACCTTTGCAGTGGTTCAACAAGTCGTGGTTTTATTCCTGACAATACTAGTCCATTAGACCTTTCCACTTGCCCATTAGACGCTGGGTGAGCGACAGATGCAATATCTAACCTTATGTATTTTTCTCTACAGAATCTGGCAAAGGCTCCTTCTGCAAAATTTGTGCCATTATCTGTGATAATACTGTGTGGGTACCCATATCTTAAAATAATATCTTTGAGAAATTTTACTGCTGTGGGCCCATCGCACTTTTTTATTGGTTTCACTTCAATCCATTTTGTGAACTTGTCCACCATAACCAATATGTGGGTCATTCCCCCTCGGGCCGGCTTAAATGGTCCCACCATATCTAAGCCCCACACAGCAAATGGCCAAGTGATTGGTATTGTTTTTAACTCGGCCGATGGCATATGTATTTTGGTTGCGTATCTCTAGCAACCATTGCATTTTTCCACCAACTCTTTGGCTTATTTCAATGCCGTCGGCCAATAAAATCCATGCCTGAATGCTTTGGCTACCAATGCACGAGATGAGGCATGATGTCCACACTCTCCTTGATGTATATCTAGGAGGATCTCCCGGCCTTCTGCCGAACTCACACATTTTTGCAATACGCTTGTGACACTTCTTTTATATAGCTTATTGTTTATGATCGTGTAAGCTCTCGCTCTCCTTACAGTTTGTCTTGCTAATACTTCATTGCTTGGTAATACCACGTCTTTAAGGTGAGAGAATATGGGTTGCGCCCATAGCGGTGTGACTTTTTCTAGTGTGGTCTTGCTGTCTATTTCCATGTTTTCTGCCGACATATCTACCTCGGCCTTCTCCATAATTGTGCTTACTTTTTCTATCCTCCTCTTGGGGGATTCCGAGTTACATTGCTGGTCTACCTCCATCGGCACATTATCTGCTGCCGAATTAGCCGGGATAAAGATGGATTCGGATTCTGGTGAAGGGATTATTGATGGTTTTCTGAGGTGTTCCAGGGCAATACCCGGCGGAATTGACTGCCGGGTTGATCCGAGCTTTGACAACGTATCTGCGACATCATTTTCTGCCCGAGGTATGTGGCTAAATTCACATCCTTCAAAGTATCCACTGATCTTTTGCACATGAAATCTGTATAAAGCCATATTAGCATCTAATGCATCCCAATTTCCTGAGACTTGCTGTACTACTAGGTCCGAGTCCCCATAGCATAAGATTCGGCGTATGCCAATCTCTTTTGCTACTTTCAATCCATGAACCAGTGCTTCATATTCGGCTACGTTGTTGGATGCGGCAAAATGTATTTGTAGCACATATTTTAGCTGATCTCTTTTAGGCGAGGTTAACACTATTCCCGCCCCCAAACCATTTCTTAGTTTGGAACCATCGAAATGCATCGTCCAATAATTTGGATCTGGTAATGGTGGCTCGTATTGCACTTCGTCCCAATCTACGAAGAAGTCGGCGACTGCTTGAGATTTGATTGCATCTCTCCTGTCAAATTGTGGAGCGTATGGTGACAATTCGATTGCCCATTTAGCTATTCGGCCACTTGCATCTTTGTTGCTCAATATGTCGGATATGGGCGCTTCACAGATTACTCTGATGGGATGCTCTTCGAAGTAATGTTTAAGCTTTTTTGCCGACATGTACACCCCATAAGCCATCTTCTGATAATGTGGGTAATTCTGTTTTGAAGTGGACAACACCTCACTTAAATAATATACCGGCCTCTGTACCAACTTATTATCTTCAAGTCGTTTTACTATGACTACAGCACTTACTACTCTATTGGTAGCCGCTATATAGAGTAACATAGGCTCTTTTGATAATGGAGAAGCCAAAATAGGTGATGTGACCAACATTTTTTTCAACTCATGAAACGCGCTTTCCGCTTGTGGAGTCCAAACGAATTTATCTGATTTCTTCATCAGCTGATATAATGGTAGCGCCTTCTCTCCCAGCCGACATACAAATCGGCTGAGCGAGGCTAGACAACCCGTGAATTTTTGCACATCATTTAAGCATCTTGGCAATTCCATTCTTTCTACTGCCTTAATCTTTGTTGGGTTGGCCTCTATACCTCGGCTGGATACAAGAAAACCGAGTAATTTTCCTGCCGGCACGCCAAACGTGCACTTGTCCGGATTAAGCTTCATTCGGAACCTTCTAAAGTTCGCGAAGGTCTGCTGTATATCCTCCAATAACGTTTTGCTTTCCTTGGTTTTAATGACTACGTCATCTACATATACTTGTACATTTTTTCCTATTTGATCGTGTAGACATTTTTGCATGCATCTTTGATATGTTGCTCCTGCATTCCGCAGGCCGAATGGCATTGTGCGATAGCAATAAGCCCCGTACGGGGTAATAAATACAGTCTTTATTTGATCGGCCGGATTTAACGGTATCTGGTGGAAACCAGAGTACGCGTCTACAAATGATAATAACTCACAACCAGCGGTCGAATCAATGACTTGGTCTATTCTAGGCAATGGAAAAGGATCTTTTGGACACGCCTTGTTCAGGTTCGTGTAATCGATACACATTCGCCATACAACGGCTACATTGGGATCATCTTTCTTCTTTTCTACCAGCACCGGATTCGACAACCAATCCGGGTACAGCACCTCCATGATGAACCCGGCTGCGAGGAGCCGAGCTATTTCATCCCCTATTATTTTTCTCCTGTCTTCGGCGAAGCGGCGGAGAGGTTGCTTCACCGGCCTTGCTCCTAGCCTTACATTCAAAGAGTGCTCAGCCAACTCCCTCGGAACACCTTGCAGATCCTGAGTTGACCATGCAAATATGTCCCGATTCTCACGGAGGAAGTTGATGAGCTTGCTTTGCTATTTAGCATCCAGGCCTGCACCAATAGTAACAGTACGCTCCGGGTATTGCTCATCTATCTGAAACTTCTTCGTTTCTTTAGTCGGCTGAAAAGAGACACTGCCATGCTGGTTGGCGAGTGCCGGCATGTTCAGCTGTGCCGACTGAGCGAGGGCCGCTACCTCCTGAATCCTTCTTTTTTCTCTTGCTATAACCAATGATTCGGCCAAATTTGACCCGGCTGATGCACACTCCATTGATTTCTTGTAATCCCCTGTTATAGTTATCACTCCTTGTGGTCCAGGTAGCTTCATTTTCAGATAACTTATATGACAGCTGCTCATGAATTTGGCCAACGCTGGTCGTCCGAGTAGAGCATGATAACAGCTATGTAGATCCACCACTTCAAACTCTAAGTTCTCCGCTCTGCAGTTATCCCTTGTGCCGAATAACACATCTACTCGGACCTTACCAATGGGTTCACATGAAAGCCCTGGCACTATCCCATGGAAAGTGGTCCTCGTGGATTGCAACATGTTCTGCGATATTCCGAGTTTATGCATGGTATCTTTGTACATGATATTGATACTACTTCCATTGTCTATGAGTACTTTTGAAAATTTGACATTGATGCTCGGTCCAACAAATGTCGGATCCAGCACAAGTTCATATGATCCGGGATTTGGCATTATCTTGGGATGATCCTTTATGCTCCAAGTTATCTCCTGATCTGACCAAGGCACATATCTCGGTACTGCCGGCATTACTGCATTTACTTCCATATGTCGGCGCTGCACACTTTGCTTGTCTTGCTGTTCTGTTGTGAACACGCAATAGGACTGATGATGTTCTCTGTAATCATTGCGTCCGGTAGTCGCCGGATTTGTTCTTCCATCCTGGACTTGGTTCATCACTTGATGCACCGCGTCTCTCTGATCCGAGTTATCGTACCTCGGGGGAGGAGGCGGTAACATTAGTTGCTGTGCATTTGCTCCAGTCAACTATGGCTGATGCTGCTGATGTACTTGATGGGGTGCCTGAACCCCTGCGGGGTTCCCCATTGCATTTTTCAGCCATGCACATTGGCGGGTGGTATGGTTGGCTGGCCTGGATGGGTTTGACGTGTGAAATTTGCACGGCTGATCTAACATGGATTCGAACGTGTACTTCGGCCTCTCCTGCCACTGTTTCTTTTGTTCTGGGGTCCACTGCCTTTTTCCTTCATTTCTTGGTGTCCACTGTTGAGGACCATTCTTCTGCCGTTGAGTTGCTCCATGACCCGGTGGGTCCTGTGCTACCGCCGCCACTTGGGCCGAATTATATCTATAATCCGGCCTTTCTTCTCTTCTTATTCCCCTGAAATCACCGCGCCTGGATGACCCGGCCAAATCTCTTGCATAACGGTCCTGTTGCTCGCGATGATCTGCCGACATTAATTCTGGTTGCGTTGGGTCTCCTAATGCGTAGGAGTCCGCTATTCTGATAGTTTCTGCCAATGTGGTCGGCATATCTCTCTGCAAACGTTTCCATAATACGCTGCCATAATGGCATCCTTGCACGAACCAAGCTATTGCTTGCGATTCTATGACTCCTTCACATGAGTTTCTCAGGTTGCACCACCGAGTTAAAAATTCTCTATCTGTTTCATTCGGCCTCTGCTTGCACATGGCTAATTGTTGTGGCCTGTTTGGCCTCTTGTATGTACTGGTAAAGTTGCTGACAAACATTTCCTCAAAATCCAGCCAACAGTTGATACTGCCGGCTGGTAGATTATTCAGCCACACTCTAGCTGGTCCTTCCAACATTTGTGGTACATACCGTACTGCCCATCGTAGGTTCCACCCGCTATTTTTACAGCAGTAGCATAGTCAATTAACCAGTCTTGTGGTTTGGTACTTCCATTATATGTTTTCGCGCCCCTTGCCAGCTGAAAGTTCGGCACAGGAGGTTCGCCCATGATCCGTGGTCCAAAGCATGTCGGCCCCGGTGGACCCTGTTCTCCCAACAACTCGGACCTGTATAGCCGGTCCAGCTTCACTCTTGCATCATTTGATGGCAAATCTCTGTACAAAACTCTGTCCTGTATTCCATAATGGTTGTTTCCGCCATGGATTGCATATTCCATTTCGGAATAACCATCATTATATCTCTCATTAATTTGATAGTGGCGAGCTGGCCTTGTTTCTCTTTCCTGCCGGGTTTCATGCCTCGGTTGTGGGTTGAGTGGCAGTTCTCTCCTTACTTTGACTGGGGTATTGTTCTCATGATTGCCTCTCGCGGGCTCTCTTCTGCCGAGGTCTCCGTTGCCTCGGCTTCCGCCGTCTTTCTCCACACGGCCGTGGTTCCTCTCCCCACTGTTACCTCGGCTTGCATTGCCTCTGTTTTCATTTGCCTTTCTGGCCATTGCCGGATCATATGGGACAATCTGCTTGTTCCTCTTCCCCGAAGTTACTGCTTTGTCTCTTCGAGCATTATTTCCGGGTGAAGATGTTGCTGCCACAGACAAGGCTGGTGCTGCTCCTGCCGAATGAACCATTCGCGAGGCCCCCGGCCTCGCCGGGTTTGCTCTGAGCATTTCCTCGTTTTGCTGGTTCGTGATGCGCACCAGCTCGTTTACTCTTTCTTGTTGTTTCTGCCGGGCCTCACCGGTCAACCCCTCTAACTCTAATGCTGCGGCATTTGCCGCTCTTAGGTTTCTTGCCGGGGTACTGTACCTCGGCAAGCCCAAATCCTCTGATTCTGCTTTATGAGCTTCATGCTCTTTGTTGATGTCATCCATGAGGTTCTTCCCTCTCAATCTTAGTTCGTCCACCCGTTCGGGCGCGACGTCAAGCTTATTTGCTTTGGCATATTCTCGCAGGGTCCTGTTTAAGGACTCCCGCAAGGCCGACACCTTTTTTGCCTCTATCAACACCTTTTGCCTAGTTTCCTCTAACTCTGCCTGAGCATTTGCCGGATTAAGTATCGGCGCTACAGGTGTAGTCAAGCTTTCTATGGTCGCCTGAAGAATATTCTCTGGCCTTTCCAGAGGTGGCCCTCTTACTCTTGGTGCCTTTGGGGTGGTGTTTTGCACCTCGGTCGGGTTGGTTGCTGGTGGGATTACCTCGGAGGACATTGGTGTTGTCTGCCTGTGTGCGCCCTGTACACCGGTGGCGGGTTCTCTGCCTGATCCGGCAGCTTCTATTCCCGTTTGCACCCCAGCCACGACCATTACCTCGACGCTACCTGCAGGATGCGCTCCGGGCAGACGGCCTGCAGCGTTAAGAGGTGGATCTCCTGCAACAACAACTTGGTGAGGATAAACGCCGGAGATGTCGACGCCGACGTAAACCTGGTGCCCGCCCAGGTTGATGAAGACACCATTACGCGGGGGAGCCTTCCCCCTGAAGCTCCCTGCATTGTCGCTGACATAATCACAGAGACCAAATCTCTGGACTAAGCCAGAAACAACGCGCTCGCCGGTCTTGATGAAGTTTCCCGTCCGGATCATAACTCCAGCTAGCACCGCTGCTGGCCCCACGGTGGGCGCCAACTGTCGTGGTGGTGGCACGGCAGATGCCATGGGTAGGCTAAAGTTAGGGGCCAATGGATGCTAGTGGGATCTGGGGAGGGAAGATGTAGAGGATTCTACACACAGAAAGCTAACGCAAAGATCTGTATTTCTCCTTCCTTGAGTTACAAGTGCTCCTTGAGCTGTATACAAGGAGAAAGAGAGAACTTTACCAGCCTTACGGTACCAAGAATGAGTCGATCCCCTCCTCAGGGTCCAAGCCTGCCCTTATAAAGGAGAGCCTTGGGTTCCTTTAGGGCTGATGTGGCAAGCATATTCGAGGAATATGCTTGTCCCAATATAGTAGTTCGGCACCCCCTTTCCCTGTCGCTCCCCTAATGACGGCAAGGTTCCAGAGGGGCCCTCCTGTGCGCCTCGGGCTTCAGGACTGTCACCTCCGTGACCTCCTTCTGTCTCTCTGTCGCTCTACACCTTTGTCCCTAGTGCTTGGCTTCGCTCAGATTCTCCCTAGCCTGCTACTAGAGTTTGACTTTAGGCTTCTCCTTCTCCTGCAAGCTTCGTATCATTCGGCCCTGCCTCGCGTAACTTCGGCTTGTCCTTCACCTGCATCAAGATTACTTGGGCTAGCCCGGCCGACTTACGCTGTATCTCGGCCGGGTAATGCCTTGCCCATACTATAAGGGTCCCGTCCTTTCCTATCTCGGCCGACCTCTACAGGATTCGGCCGACTCAGAGTGTAACTCGGAAACTAGACGGGGAACACCCTTTCATCTTTCCCCGTCTTTACCCTATCCGGGGTTACCTCCCCAACATTCGCCGTGGCTGACCCTCCCCTCTCGCTGTCATGTGGGCCCGGCCCCACCGACGGACCCACCGGTCAGCGACCTGGGCTAGCTAAGGCCGCGGTATAGAAAACCCTTCGGTGCACCTGTTACCGCCAGATCAGCCCGGACCCACTTGGCGGTGTCTGTGGCTAGATCTGTGTGAGTACAAAATGGTTTCTGCTTGCTGTTTAATTAAAACCTTTTCAAATTTGTTTTAAATTCAAATTCAAATCTGTTTTCAAATATCTTTTAAGATATAATTCCAAATTAAACATGTAATATATGTTTTGAAATCAGAAAAATGTGAGGATTTCATATATGCCCTTCAAAATATATTTTGAACACTTTAAATTTCGAGTTGATCAAAATTACAATAAAATGCCCTTTGCCTTAATTTATTAATAACTTTTGTTTTATAACTCCGAATTTGACAAATGATATGTCTAAATCGATCAGCGCGACGAGCCCGTTCTATCTATGCATTCCATGTTCTGAATTGCAGAATGCATCATATAAATATAAAGGTTACAGCAACTTATTTGAGGATAAAAGGTGACTAAAACTCCATAAAATGCTTTATTCTTGTATTCCACACCTCACCCATGCCATGCTACATTATTGCCATGCAAATTGTGCATCATTCATCATGGAATGATTGTTGCTTGTCGCATTTTAATTCATATGCTTGTGCACTCTATTTATGTTGGCCCTTGTTTGTTTGGTTCTTCTTCGAATAGACGCTGAGCAGGGGATATATCAAGAAACCCAGGAGCACTACCCAGATCCGTCCCTCGCTTCAACTGAGCTGCCAGGCAAGCACTACCACATGCTTGCATACATATAGTACCTATTGCCTCTATCTTATTCTTGCATCATTGAGTCGCGATTGCATTAAACTGAATCCCAAGTACTGCATAGCCTTTACATTAAACCCCACCAAAGCTTGTTCCTCCATCCCATGAGCCATTACTACAGGAGTTGTTTGAGCCATGCGGGTCGTAGAATAGCATGTGTAGGGTATGTGAGTGTCTGATGGATAACGAGGTACCTAAACAACTTAACCTGAGTAATAATGGGATAACTAATGAAAGTGGCACCGGTGAGCAATATCTGCTATTGGTTCTTCATGCTCACTTGTGTCCCGTAGGACCCCGAGTACTTGATTCCTGTTCCTTGACTATTCGCACTATCCACATCCGGGAGGCCTTATGAACCCCCCTGAGCCAGAGCTTGATTCATTCTTATTTCTTGGGGCCACAAAGTAGTTTGGGGCTTTATTACTATCCCGTACTTATGCCATGCTTTACTGCTTTATTTAAGATTGTGCGTGGAGCACCTGTACTGTTTAGGGCCGTGACACGTTTTCGCTGTATCGACAAGCCCAGTCACATTTTCGGGTTCCCAGTCGTTTACCGCCGTCCACACAAACTCTGGTCCGTTTCGGAGCCGGCCAACTTCGTTGCGGGTAGCTTAGTGGGGTGGCCCCCTGAAATATTTCTGAATCCTGTGATCGCTTTGTCGTGAATGCCTCGTTGGGTTTTGATTTGGTTTTTCCGAGGTTGATCGAGTGTGTGTTGCTATTCGTGCACCCCTGCAGGGTAAATCTTTCTGAAAGCCGTGTCCGCGGTTATGGACGACTGGAGCACAGTTTCTCGATCATAGACAAGTATAACTAAAGTACCGCTTTTAATTTGACTATGTACCTGACTAGTAAATAGTGCAACACTCATGGAATGGATAATAAAACTGCCAACGGATGGGGGCTGTTCGTCTGCTTCCTCGTTGGTAAGCGAGGAGGAGGATGGATCTGTTAATATTACTGTTATAACTGTTGTTATTAATTCACGGACACCCGTCTATATTTGGTTAGGCGGATGGTTAGCGAGTATCCCTAGAATTGTTAGGTATTATCTTTTTCTGCAATTGCGTCACCCCAGGTTGTGTCCCCTTTAGAGGCATAAAGACTTGCTGAGTACCCCTAGGGTCTCACACGATAAATTGCTTGATTCAGATGAACAGGTATACTCGCAAGATGGATACTGGGTGGAGGAGATGAACGATGTGGACAACAATCACTCGGTGTAGAGATTCCGGGAACGGGGATCCGTGAGATCTGTGGGCGGGATGAGTTTATTTATGGGGCATCTTATGCCAATTTGCTTCTTATCCGTACTCGGATCTTGTTTTCCGCTTCCGCCTGATACTCTGATGTTTGATGTATGAGGAGATATCCTAAACTATTATATCTATCTAGGATATTTGGATCTTGCCGTATGGCGTTGCAATATTTCTATTTCTTTTAGATGGAATGGCTCTGAGGACTGTTGTATGGTGGCTTGCATACATACTCATTTGTGTATGTAGTTGATCCCTTCGTCTGCCGATTACGCCGCTCGTTCTTGTCCCGATGTTTTGGAAATGGTTAGGACGGCCGAAAGGTCTACCTGTGAGTGGCATTTGGCCCCACCATACTATTTTAACCATTTCCGCTCATCCAGGGTTGTAACTAAGAGCGTAATTCACCGAGGTAGTTACATCCTCGGATCGTTGCATCGCTTGATGCTACAAAGACGCGGTGCTAGCGACGCACCCGACAGAAGTGACTGTGTCGACTCCAACTGCATCGTCGATTCAAGCTCCTTATGCGTGACACGCTGACACGATGCACTTCTGGGTCAGTGATTTCTCCTCGCATGATATTCGACTACCACTACAAGATACAAGACTCGAGTCTCTACCCGAGTCTACGACTCCGCCAGACACTCGGGGGCTACTCCAAACTGGAGCACTGAATATGCATATACAAGATCTTCAAGTGGCATGCTCTGAATCATCACTCCAATCGATGATTTGACTAAGGACTCGGGGGCTACTCCCATAGGGAGTGCTGGCGCGCACCCGAAGAAATTTGTGAAGATATCCAAGCATTATGAAAACCCTTCACTCGAATCTACGATTCGATTGTGGGCTTCGGGTTACTCCCATAGGGAGCGCTGAAAGCATATTCGATTGTAGAAAGCAAAAGATGATAGCAGTAGCAAAAGTTCTTTAGTCCCTGCCTGAGTCTTGACTCAACCAGGCACTCGGGGGCTACTCCCACAGGGAGCACTGGCCACGCACCTTATGATTATTTTTCCTTGTACATCGTACTGTGTGTCAATAACATCCACACTCGAATGCTATGGCAACTCTATAAGACCTCCGCGGCCTGAGTCGAATTACACCAGCACTTTTCCGAATTCGAGTCCGGGGACTCGAGTTTGAGTAGGTGACGTTGTTTGAGTCCCGATCCGTTGAGCGCACCAGGCATGTTTACCATCATCCCTATGAACTATTATAAATTCAACTGACCCAATGAACTTCTAGGTGAAGTGCTTCGCACTCGACATAACTGTCGACTTCAACATCCTAATGCAAAACTCAAGACTTCTGAGTCTCCACCCGAATCTATGATTCACATGCACTCGGGGGCTACTGACATGGGCATGCCCAATAGGCACTCGACTACAGCCTACCTGGTGCGACTCGACGGAAGGCCCACTCGACGAATTGCCATGGTCCATGACGCCTATGACGGTTCGAGTGGTATGAAGCCCATATGGACATGGACTCCCAAACGCACAAGACAAGGAAGTCTCAATACTAGAGTTTAAATACAACTTGTAACCAACTCGTATTGGTACCTGAGACCTAGCCTCCCTATATATAAAGGCTAGGAGGATCCAACGAGGAGGACACGACCTAAGATCCCACGACAAATCACGACTCACCCAATAGACAGATCTACGATCTCCCATAATAGATCTAGGCATCGCCAGAATAGAGATAGACAACACCCGTAGCATACACATACGCTAGATCCAATCTGTACGTACACCTCCATCGGTGACATTGTAATCCTTCGGATCATCATCAATCAAGAGCAGACAAGCAGGAGTAGGGTCCTCTACGAGGCCTGAACCTAGGTAAACCTTGCGTCCCTATGTGCTTGTTTGCTAGCCGATCGAGACTTCCAGCGCACCTCAATTCCTTGAACCTAACTCTATAACTATGGGCATTGATGAGTTAAACCCTCGTCAAGGTTAGTTCTAGAAAATGTGTAAAAGTACTCCAAAGTGTGGACAAAACATAAGAAAGTAGATATAAAACATGCATGGAACATCAAAAATTATAGATACGTTTGCAACGTATCAATACCCTAAAGAAACAATTGGGTATTCCTTCTATCATAGATCCAAGGGCAAGGTTTTCGTTGCCAAGAATGGATCCTTTCTAGAGAAAGAGTTTCTCACGAAAGGTGTGAGTAGTCGAAAGGTAGAACTCGAAGAGGTTATTGAACCTTCTCTTCATGAAATGGCGAGTGGCACAGCACCGGAAGTTGTTCGGGAGTTGCCTTCACCGAATGAAGAAGGAACTAATGATAATGATCATGAAACTCCGAAAGAGGATACTACCAAGCCTCTCAGGTCAAGCAGGACACATGCAACTCCTGAACTATACAGAAATCCTGTCGTGAATTTCATGGTAGATGGAATTGATGACCCTGCGACGTCGAAGAGATGATGAGCCCGAATTCCAACAAATGGCTAGAAGCCATGAAATCCAAGATGGAATCCATGTACAAAAACCAGGTTTGGACCTTGGTGGACTTACCTCACGATCGAAAGGCCGTTGAGAATAAATGGATTTTCAAGAAGAAAACTAATGCTGATGGTAATGTGACCATCTATAAAGCTCGACTTGTCGCAAAGGGGTTTCAACAAATTCAAGGAGTTGACTACGATGAGATTTTCTCTCCCGTAGCGATGCTAAAGTTGGTTAGGATTATGTTAGCAATTGCTGCATATTTCGATTATGAAATATGGTAGATGGATGTCAAAACTCTGTTCCTCAATGGTGATATTGAAGAGAGTTGTATATGATACAACCTAAGGTTTTTGTCGATCCTAAGGATGCCGACAAGGTAGGCAAGCTTCAGCAATCCATCTATGGACTAAAGCAAGCATCCCAGAGTTGGAATCTCCGCTTAAATAAGGTGATCAAAGAGTTTGGATTTGTCCAGACTTATGGAGAGGCTTGTATTTACAAGAAAGTGAGTGGGAGCAATGTGGCATTTATGATATTATATGTGGATGACATATTGTTGATTGGAAATGATATAGATCTTTAAATAGTGTTAAAAGTTATCTAAACAGCAAATTTTTGATGAAGGACCTTGGTGAAGCATCGTATATATTAGGGATTAAGATCTGTAGAGATAGATCAAGACGCCTAATTGGGATATTGCAAAGTACATACCTTGATAAGATTTTAAAGAAGTTTAATATGGACATAAGTAAGAAGGGGTTCTTACCTATGTTGCAAGGAAAAACATTGAGTAAGACTCAAAGTCTGGCTACAATGGAAGAAAGAGAGATAATGGATAAGATCCCCTATGCCTCAGCCATAGGCTCTATAATGTACGCCATGCTATGTACAAGACCGGATGTTGAACATGCTATTATTTTGACTAGTAGGTACCAATCTGATCCAGGTTCGGAACATTAGATATCAATCAAGAATATCCTTAAGTACTTAAGAAGAACTAAGGAAATGTTCCTTGTATACGGAGGTGAAGAAGAGCTGGTCACTAAGTGTTATGTCGACTCTAGCTTTGACACCGATCCGGATGACTCTAAGTCTCAATCTAGATACATATTTATCTTGAACGGAGCAACAGTTAGTTGGAGGAGCTCCAAATAACCTGTTGTGGCAGGATCATCAATGTAGGCAGAATATGTTGCTGCTTCAGAAGCGGCACGGGAAGAAGTTTGGATGAAGGAGTTCATAACTGAGCTAGGTGTGGTTCCTAGTGCGTTGGACCCAATGGTGATATATTGTGACAACAATGGAGCCATAGACAACGCCAAGGAACCAAGGTCTCACAAGAATTCCAAGCATATTAAGCACCGGTTTCACTCCATCCGCGAGCATATCAAGGATGGAGATATAAAGATTTGTCAAGTACACACGGATCTAAATGTAGCAAATCCGTTGACTAAAGTTCTCCCTAGGGAAAAACATGATCAACACCAGAACTCCATGGGTGTTAGATTTATCACTATGTAAACTAGATTATTTTCTCTAGTGCAAGTGGGAGACTGAAGGGAATAAGCCCCTAGAGGCAATAATAAAGTTGTTATTATCGTATTCCAAGTATATGATAGATGTTTATTTTTCATGCTATAATTGTATTGATTGGAAACGTTAATACATGTGTGTTTAATATAAAAATAAAGGGTTCCTAGTTATGCCTATCTTATAAACTAGTTCTTTGATTAACAAGATGATCAAGGTTTCCTAATCATAGACATTGGATGTTGTTAATAATGAGGTCATATCATTGGTGAATGATGTGATGAACATTCATCCAAAGTATAACATTACAATGAAAGTCACTATGTTTAAATTTCTATAATATCATATGAAGTAATCTTAGTCCTTAGACCATGAGATCTTGTCAATCACTAACACTAGAAGAGTAACTTGATAACATCAAATGTCACACTGTAACAGGGTAACTATAAAGGTGGGTTCAGATACTCCGAAGGTGTTATGTTGAGGCTCATGGATCAAGAGTAGGATTTGTCCATCCCAATGATGGATAGATATACCCTGGGCCCTCTCGGTGATATCACATTGAGATAGCTTGCAAGCAAGTGATGTGATCACTAGAATGTTATATCACGAGAATGAGAAAAGAGTGCATGTTGGTAACGAGATCAAACTAGGTATGGAGATACCGATGATCGAATCTTGGACATGTAATATATCATGAGACAAAGGGATTTAGTTACTAGCGTTAAAGGTTCTCACGATCACAGAAGTTATCGTTGAATGTGTGAGAGTCAGTATGGATCTCTAGGTCCCGCTACTGATTATTAAACATAGAAGAGTCTCGATCATATCTGCATTATTCGCGAACCATAGGGTGACACACTTAAGGTATACCAACACCATTTGTAGCAAATATGTTCCAGAGAAAAGGATTGCAAAGAGCTGGAATTATTTCAATAGACACTGGAATTGTTTCCGGTGAAATTGCTGAAATTGGTTCTGCATGTGATATGGAAATATTGCAGGGGATTTATGTTTATGTTTGTTAATTAAAGTAATTAACACAATTCTGAATAAAATAAATAAAAGAGTTTTATTAAATGAGAGTTGCATTAATTTTGGTGGAAAATTAATGCATGTGAGTGGAATTTTGGGTGGAGTCAAATTTATGTGATTCGAGCATCCACCACATGAATGAGGCGGCCATGGGAGGGGATGCCCCCTCCCCTATAAAAGGCCTCCCTCTCCTCCTCACAAATTACACCTCCTCGTGAAGGATCTCTCTCCCCCTCCAGAATTATTCTCCCATGGTCTCGGATTAGCGAGATACATGTTCTCGACGGCTTTTCGTCTGGAAGGAGTTGCTGCTTTCGCTGCATCACTCGAGCAAGGAGGCAGAGGTTTTTCGGTGGACTGGATGTGTGTGCCAGCACAGATGCTCTGCTGATTTGCGGCGCTAGGACTGAAGGGAATATGCCTGAGAGGCAATAATAAAGTGGTTATTATCTTATTCCTTGTTTATGATAAATGTTTATTTTGCATGCTATAATACATGTGTGTTTAATAAACAAAAGGAAAGTTCCTAGTTATGCCTCTCTTATAAACTAGCTCGTTGATTAACAAGATGATCAAGGTTTCCTGATCATGTTCATTGGATGTTGTTAATAACGAGGTCACAACATTAGTGGAATGATGTGATGAACATTCATCCGAAGTATGGCATTACAATCAAAGTCATTGTGTTTATATTGCTATAACATCATACAAAGTAATCCTAGTCCTTAGACCATGAGATCATGTCAATCACTAACACTAGAAGAGTATCTTGATAACATCAAACGTCACACCGTGAAAGGGTGATTATAAAGGTGGGTTCAGTGCTACGAAAGTGTTATGTAGAGGCTCATGGATCAAGAGTGGGATTTGTCCATCCTGATGATGGATATATATACTCTGGGCCCTCTTGGTGATATCACATTGGTTAGCTTGCAATCAAGTGGTGAGATCACTAGAATGTTATATCACGGGAACGAGAAAAGAGTACATGTCGGTAACGAGATCAAACTAGGTATGGAGATACCAATGATCGAATCTCAGACATGTAATATATCGCGAGATAAAGGGATTTAGTTATGATGTTAAAGGTTCACACGATCATAAGAGTCATCGTTGAATATGTGGGAGTCAGTACAGATCTCCAGGTCCCGCTGCTGATTATTGATTGGAGAGGGGTCTCGATCATGTCTGCATTATTCGCGAACCGTAGGGTGACACACTTAAGGGATATCGACACCATTTGGAGCAAATATGTTTTAGATAAATATTTAAGAAAGCGCTGGAATTATTTCGATGGAAACCGGAATTGTTTTGGGTGAAATTGTGGAAACTGGTTCTGCATGTGATATTGAAATATTGCAGGGGGTTTTATGTGAATGTTTGTTAATTAAATTAATTAACAAAATTCTGAATAAAATTAATAAAAGAGTTTTATTAAATGAGAGAGCATTAAAGTTGGAGAAATTTAATGTATTTAAAGTGGAGACTTTAAAAGGGAATGTTAAGGGGCAAATTTATGTGGAGGGTGGTTACCACCACATGAATGGGGAAGGTGAGGGGTCACCTCCATGAGGCGCCAGCCATGGGGAGGGGTACACCCCTCCTCCTATAAAGGCCCCCCTCACACCCCTTCTTCCACACACCTCCTCGTGAAGGATCTCTCTCCCCTCTAGTATTTTCCCCATGGTCTCGGATTAGTGAGATACATGTTCCCGATGGCTTTATATGGAAAGGAGTTGCTGCTTCCGCTGCTTTGCTGGAGCGAGGGACGGAGGTTATCAGGGTACCAGATGATACGTTTCTAACGTATCTATAATTTTTGATGTTCCATGCTTGTTTTATATCTACTTTCTTATGTTTTGTCCACACTTTGGAGTATTTTTATACACTTTCTTGGACTAACCTATTAACAAGATGCATAGTGCCAGCTGCCTGTTTTCTGCTGTTTTTGGTTCCAGGAAAGTCAGAAAATGAATATTCTCGGAATTGGACGGGACAAAAGCCAAATTCAATATTTCACCAAGGGAGACACGGAGCCAGAAGACGAGACGGAGAGGGGCCAGAGGCCGGCCACACCACCTGGCCGCACGTCTAGGCCTGGCCCGTGCCAGGGGTGGTGCGGCCGCCTAGGGCACCCCCTCGACCTCCCCTTTTGCCCATAAGAAGCCTCTGATAAAGAAACCCTAACTACCCGATTAAAATTCCACGAAAGAGTCTGTAGCCGCCGTCATCTCCATCCCTAGATCGGGAGGGATCTGAAGCCCTTCCCGGCACCCTGCCGAAGGGGAGAATTCACCCTGGAGGCCTTCTTCATCACCATGCCTGCCTCTGGTGTGATGCGTGAGTAGTTCATCCCTCGACTACGGGTCCATGTAGTAGCTAGATGGTTAGTTCTTCTCCGTTGTGCTACCATGTCTAGATCTTGTGAGCTCCATTCATGATCAAGATCATCTATTTGTAATCATACATGTTGTGTTTGCGGGGATCCGATGGATATTGAGATGCTATTTCAGATTGATTGTTGATTCTATCATGTCTTTGTTATTTGTGATCTTGCATGATCTCCGGTGTTAGTAGTTGTTGATACATTGCAAATGTATCCATAATTTTTGATGTTCCATGCTTGGTTTTATCCACTTTATTGTGTTTTGTCCACACTTTAGAATTACTTTTCATATGATTTCTTGGACTAACCTATTAACAAGAGCCTTAGTGCCAGCTGCCTGTTTTCTACTGTTTTTGGTTCCAGGAAAGTCAGAAAATGAATATTCTCGTAATTGGACGGGACAAAAGCCAAAGTGCCTATTTTTCCGGAAGTCATCAAGTGCTAGAATACAAGACGGAGAGGAGCCAGGGGGCCACCACACCACCTGGCAGCGCGGCTAGGCCTGACCTGCGCCAGGGGGTGGTGTGGCCGCTCTCGGCACCCCCTCAGCCTCTCCTTCCGCCTATATATTGCCCTCAGGACGAAAACCCTAAGTGCCCGATCAAAAATCCACGGAAGAGTCTATAGCCACCGTCATCTCCATCCCTAGATCAGGAGGGACCTGAAGCTCTTCCCGGCACCCTGCCAGAGAGGGGAATTCACCCTAGAGGCCTTCTTCATCACCATGTAAGCCTCCGGTGTGATGCGTGAGTAGTTCATCCTTGGACTACGGATCCATGTTGTAGCTAGATGGCTGGTTCTCCTCCTTTGTGCTTTCATGTCTAGATCTTGTGAGCTCCGTTCATGATCAAGATCATCTATTTGTAATTCTGCATGTTGTGTTTGCGGGGATCCGATGGATATTGAGATGCTATTTTAGATTCATTATTTATTCTATCATGTCTTTGTTATTTGTGATCATGCATGCTTTCTGTTGTTAGTAGCTATCTTGGCCAAGTAGATGCTAGCAACTCCAAGAGTTAGTATTTATGCTCGATAAGGTACTAGATGTGCCGTTGCTACTAGGGAGAAAACAACAATCCTTTGTTCATAGAACAATCGTATTGTTTACATTACACGCAGTTCGTAAAGCAATAATCTGTTGCTTGCACCTTAATACTGGAGGGGGTTCGGATGATAACCTCAAGGTGGATTATTAGTCATAGATGAAGTTGGATGGCGGTCTATGTATAATGTTGTAATGCCCAATTGAATCTCAAAGGAGTCAAGATGATTAGTATATGCATGTATTGCTTTCTCGATGTTTGTCAATTGCCCCGCTGTAATTTGTTCACCCAGCATGTTATCTATATTAAGGAGAGCCACCTCTAGTGAACTATGGATCCCAGTCCTTTTCTTTTACATACAATCTATAAACTGTTTACTGCTTTGTGTTTACTTTCTGCAACCAATTACTTTCTTCCATTCGATACGTTTAATCCTTTGTTTTCAGCAAAACATGATGAGATTGACAACCTCATCGCAAGTTGGGGACAAAGTTCTGTGGTTGTGTTGTGCAGGTCTCCATGTTGCTACTAGCACCGGTAGTGCGCCCTACCAAGGCTCAGCTAGCAACACCTTTGGGGTGTTTCCTTGCTCCTACTGGTTCGATTAAACCTTGGTTTCATAACTAAGGGAAACTTGCTGCTATGCTCATCATACCTTCCTCTTGGGGTTCCCAACGAGCTCTACATCAACACTGAGCCATCAAGCATTTTTCTGGCGCCGTTGCCGGGGACTCAAGGACATCTTTACAAGGGGAGTCCCTCATAACCAATCTCTTTACTTTGTTATTTTTGTTTTGCTTAGTTTCTTTTTGCTTTGTTTGCTTGTTTCTTTATCAAAAACACAAAAAATTAGTTTTACTAGTTTGCTTTCTTTATCAAAAACACAAAAAAATTAAGTCTCCTTTAGTTGTCACCTCTTCCTTAGCTCACCATGTTGATCCCCAAATTCACCCTGAAAGACCTTTCAATTGGTAGTGGTTCTATAATTGGGAAAGATAACATTGAAGAATTCTTTAATCATGTTAGCAAACATGAAGATACTGAGGATAGATCCCTTGCAGAACTTGCTCCAAACTATGAGATTGCTGCAACTTCTTTAATTCATATGTTAGAAGCTAGGTTTGTTAACCTCAATCCCTTGATGCAAGTAATGTTTCTTAAGCTTAAAGAAATTGAGGACCCTGAAAAGAGGGATTTTATTCTAGAAACTTTGTTTAAGGAGTTCTATGATGTTGCCAAGGAAGCTAGAAAAGTCTTTGAACGTTTCAATATGTTAGGCTCATGTGTAGATGTTGTTGGTACACGAGAAAAGATGAACAAAACCGAACCTAATGGGGAGGAACCTAAGATACCAATACCCTTTAAACTAGTAGCAATACATTATGCCATAGAAAAGAATCTTGATTGGATTGTTTCTGCAAACCCTTTTGATGAGAATAGTGAACCTAAGAGCTTGAGAGAGGATCCTCTAGAACTTATTTGGATGATATACCTTGCCTTGTTGAAAAATTTTCTGGTATTGATCTTAATGCTTCTTCATTTGAGAACACTTGATTCTTTTTCTTGCTTCTTATGCCTAACTTAAAGGCGTTAAAGAAAAGTACTTATTGGGAGATAACCCAAAAGTTTTAGATGAGTCTTGGAAGTTATTACCTCTGTAATAACCGCTCCTTATCCTTTTATTTGCTTTTTTGTGCCAAGAGTAACCTCTAATGAGAGAGAAGTAATGTTTGGGAAAGTTGCTGTCCCGAAACAGATTTCTATGCTTCACCATAATAATTCGTGTAAAATCTCTAAACATCTTTTTGAGGCATGAATTTTTTTGCTTCTGCCCCAGGTTGTTATCTAACTTTCGTTAGTTCAACACTTTTTGATTTGAGAAACAGAAGGTCTTCGAAAAAGTTCGTCTTTACCTGCTGGTCTGTTTTGATAGATTTCTGCCATTTTCTGCATTTGCTTCTTGTTGGTTCCTTTTTGAGTTCTTTTGGGGAATGGAGCTTTTTTAGGGAAGTGCTACAGTAGCTAGTGTTCTAATGGAAGTTTATTTGGTGTTAGAACTGAAACTTAAGACCCTTTATCTTGAGTGCACTAATGTTGCTAATAAAGATTGTGTGAAGTTTTGTATGAAGGAAAAATTTCAGGTGTATGGAAGGAATGAGTAATGAGATGAAGGATGGACTAAAGCTCAAGATTGGGGATGCCACGCGTGTCACCCCAAGAAATATCCAAGAAGTACAAGCGTCAAAGCTTGGGGATGCCCAAGGCATCCCCTTCTTCATCAATAAAAATCCCAGGTTTCTTCCAAACGCTTCATTTTTATTGTTTCATGCACAGTTGTGTTGTTCTTGGAGCGTCTTCTTTTTTGTTTTCGTTTTTGTTTTCATTTGCTTAGTTTTCTGAATAAATTGGTTGGACCCCCTCTTTCATACATTGGTTTGCAAATAGTTTGGTTTGGTTTGGAAAAGAGTAGGAAAGTTCATACTTATGTGCTAAAAAGAGCTCGTTTTTGACTGTGGCCTATGCTCTGTCATGCCATGCTTGATATTGTTTTAGATTTATGCTTAGTATTCTTTGCTATAGCATGACTTGTTATAAACAATTGAGATTTCTTAATGTGCCTTGGATGAATCATGCGTTGTTTTAGCATATTAAAGCATAGTATAGTGGTATTCTCCTTTGATGCTTTATTTGGGTTGACTTGGCGCATGCTCACACCATGTTATGACTATCTCAAGTCACCATAGCCTTTATGATCCTTTAGTTTTCAACTTGTAGTATCACTTTATGCTTTGATCAATAATGTTTTGTCGCTCTGCATGATTATGGCCATTATTGCTCTCTTAGTTTGTCGCTCCCACTCTTTTGCTAGCCTCCACAACCAAGTATGAGTTCCACTCATGCATCCAACTCCCTAAACCAAGTTATTCCAAAGAGTCCACCATACCTACCTACTAGCTTATGCTATTCCAAGTATATTCATGTTTTTGTTTACCTTCCAAATTAAACTTGTTATGAGAAAACTAGTGATTAAAGCTCTCATGAACTTGATGGCACACTTTACTTTTTTGCATCTAATAAATTTGAACCATTGGATCCTTCTTTGCTGCGTATATGCTTGCGCTTATAAGTTGAAATTAGCAGAACCATGTATCATGGGGAACGCTTTCAACATTGCACTTGTACTTTGTACCCCGTTGATATCATGTTCTTTTACTTATGGATCCCGGCGGTGTGAAATAAAAGGGGAACTTGTAAGATCATGGAGTTTGTATGTGTGTTAGAGAAACGTCTGGGCCGCTAGCCTAAGCCATGCCTAATCATGGTGGAAACTTGCAGCATCACCATAATGAGCACTCTATGAAGCATCCTCAATAAAAACCTATGCAAATAGCAAATAAAAAGATCGCTGAGATGCTCATTGTCTGCTTGCCTTGTCATTTTGATTATGGGATAGCTCATGTATCATGTGCAAGGGGTACCCCGTTGGCGGTTCTTTATGATACATATGTACTTACATTGACAAGAGCTTACTCGTGAATAAAGTTGAGTAGCATGAGGTTCGGTCTTCGTAAGTAAGGGGCATGAGATTTCGGTTTATAACTTGTCAAGCATATCCTCTTAGTTGTGTCACTTTAACTTAATCACCTTAAAGATGCTTATGAATGGGGGAATGAGAGCTGAAAGCTATAAGTACCATAATTTTTGGAAGATCTTTATGAGACTTGAATCCCCACTTCCTTCTATGAAGGCCTTTCTTTTACTTTTATGTTGAGTCTCCACCTTCTACCTTTATGCACCTACTTTGAGAGCATAGTGACCATTCTTAGTTCTATGTCCATTGTCCCAAGACTAGTTGATTGATGCATAACTTGATATTGTTTGTTTTAAACTATTTGTATCTAGTCACTCTTATGAACTTTGAAGGTGTCCTATGCATTTATATTTGCTACTCTATGAGGGACAAGCTGAATACTATTATGCTATGTTTTCTTTATGTGAAACAAACAAACGTCTTGCAAAGCATTGTTATTCATGAATCTTTTGTTTGTGCCTTTTCATGTTGCATCATAGTTTCTTTGTCTTATTGCTAGAACTTTGTCTTTCATGTTATGATTGAAGTACTATGATCCTAGCTTTGAATGTTTTCCAAATAATTTGATCAAGTCTTTGATGGTGCATGTCACCTCAAAAATTATTCTTTCTTTTTATCACTTACCTACTCGAGGACGAGCAGGAGTTAAGCTTGGGGATGTTGATACATTGCAAATGTATCTAGAATTTTTGATGTTCCATGCTTGGTTTTATCCACTTTCTTGTGTTTTGTCCACACTTTGGACTACTTTTCATATGATTTCTTAGACTAACCTATTAACAAGAGCCACAGTGCCAGCTACCTGTTTTCTGCTGTTTTTGGTTCCAGGAAAGTCAGAAAATGAATATTCTCGGAATTGGACAGGACAAAAGCCAAAGTGCCTATTTTTCCAGAAGTCATCAGATGCCAGAATACGAGACGGAGAAGGGCTGGGGGACGGCCACACCACCTGTCCGCGCGGCCAGGCCTGGCCCGCGCCAGGGGGTGGTCTGGCCGACCCCAGCACCCCCTCGGCCTCTCCTTCCGCCTATAAGATACCCTCAGGACGAAAACCCTAAGTACCCGATCAAAAATCCAGGAAAGAGTCTGTAGCCGCCGTCATCTCCATCCCCAGATTGGGAGGGATCTGAAGTCCTTCTTGCCATCCTGCCGGAGGGGAGAATTCACCCTAGAGGCCTTCTTCATCACCATGCCTACCTCTGGTGTGATGCGTGAGTAGTTCATCCTTGGAATACCGGTCAATGTAGTAGTTAGATGGTTGGTTCTTCTCCTTTGTGCTACCATGTCTAGATATTGTGAGCTCCGTTCATGATCAAGATCATCTATTTGTAATTCTGCATGTTTTGTTTGCGGGGATCTGATGGATATTGAGATGCTATTTCAGATTGATTATTGATTCTATCATGTCTTTGTTATTTGTGATCTTGCATGCTTTCCGTTGTTAGTAGCTATCTTGGCCAAGTAGATGCTAGCAACTCCAAGAGTTAGTATTTATGCTCAATAGTGGGTTCATGCCTCTGGTAATCGGGGAAGTGACAGAAATCTCTAAGGTACTAGATGTGCTGTTGCTACTAGGGATAAAACAACAATCCTTTGTTCATAGAACAATCGTATTGTTTACATTACACGCAGTTCGTAAAGCAATAATCTGTTGCTTGCAACTTAATACTGGAGGGGGTTCCGATGATAACCTAAAGGTGGATTATTAGTCATAGATGCAGTTGGATGGCGGTCTATGTATAATGTTGTAATGCCCAATCGAATCTCAAAGGAGTCAAGATGATTAATATATGCATGTATTGCTTTCTCGATGTTTGTCAATTGCCCCGTTGTAATTTGTTCACCTAGCATGTTATCTATATTAAGGAGAGCCACCTCTAGTGAACTATGGATCCCTGTCCTTTTCTATTACATATAGTCTACAAACTGTTTACTTCTTTGTGTTTACTTTCTGCAAACTATTACTTCTTTCCATTCGATACGTTTAATCCTTTGTTTTCAGCAAAACACGGTGAGATTGACAACCTCATCGCAAGTTGGGGACAGAGTTCTGTGGTTGTGTTGTGCAGGTCTCCACGTTGCTACTAGCACCGGTAGTGCGCGCTGCCAAGGCTCAGCTAGCAACACCTTTGGGGTGTTTCCTTGCTCCTACTGGTTCGATTAAACCTTGGTTTCATAACTGAGGGAAACTTGCTGCTGTGCTCATCATACCTTCCTCTTGGGGTTCCCAACGAGCTCTACATCAACACTGAGCCATCAAGCATTTTTCTGGCGCCGTTGCCGGGGAGTCAAGGACATCTTCACAAGGGGAGTCCCTCATAACCAATTTCTTTACTTTGTTATTTTTGTTTTGCTTAGTTTCTTTTTGCTTTGTTTGCTTGTTTATTTATCAAAAACACAAAAAAATAGTTTTACTAGTTTGCTTTCTTATTTGAAAACCCAAAAAATGACTACTCTTGAAAACACTAAGTTGTGTGACTTCACTAGCACCAAGAACAATGATTTTATGAGCACACCTATTGCTCCACCTGTGCCTGAAGATACTTTCTTTGAGATAAAACCTGCTTTACTCAATCTTGTTATGAGAGAACAATTTTCTGGTATTGGTAATGAAGATGCTGCTGCCCATCTAAATAACTTTCTTAAACTTTGTGAGATGCAAAAGCATAGGGATATAGATGGTGATATTATTAAGCTGAAATTGTTTCCTTTCTCTTTGAGAGGAAAAGCTAAAGAATGGTTGAATTCCTTAACTAGGAATAGTATTGATTCTTGGACTAAGTGCAAAGATGCTTTCATTGGAAAGTACTATCCTCCTACTAAGATCATATCTATGAGAAGTGAAATAATGAAGTTTAAACAATCTGATAATGAACATGTTGCTCAAGCTTGGGAAAGAACGAAATCTTTGGTAAAGAATTGCCGCACTCATGGACTGACTGCTTGTATGATCATCCAAACTTTTTATGCAGGGTTGAACTATTGTTCGAGGAACCTATTGGATTTTGCTGCTGGAGGTACCTTTATGACCATCACTTTGGGTGCTGCAACAAAGCTTCTGGATAATATGATTGTTAACTATTCTGAGTGGTATACTGAGAGAGCTCCACAAGGTAGGAAGGTAAATTATGTTGAGGAAACCTCCTCCTTGAGTGATAAGATTGATATTATTATGTCTATGCTTGTGAATGGGAAAGCCCATATTGATCCAAATAATGTTCCTTTAGCCTCTTTGGTTGCTCAAGAAGAGCAAGTTGATGTGAACTTCATAAGAAATAACAACTTTGGCAATAGTGCTTATAGGAGTAATTTTGGTAACAACAATTATAAGCCATATCCTCCCAACAATGGTAATGCTTATGAAGTTCCTACAACAATAATAGGAGTGCTCCCTCTAAACTTGAATTTATGCTTAAAGACTTTATTAGTAAGTAAACTGCTTTCAATAAAACTATTGAGGAAAAACTCTCTAATGCTGAAAGAAATATAACATCTTTGGCTGAAGCTCAATCTTCTTTGAATAAAATGGCTGCTAAACCTAAAACTAATGATAATCCCTTTGCAGCTACCAATGCTATACAAGTAAGAATTGATGAAAATGTTAGACTATTAGCTGAATTACATGCTAAGGGGGAAAGAGAAGATGAAATTGCTAGAAACATTAGTGTTTCTACTATTACCACCACTAGTGTTGAGGGTAGTAATAGTTCTAATACTTTAGATGATAATTGTGATTTTGATCTTGATGGTTGTAATATCTCTGAAGTTATTAAGTTCCTACAAAAACTTGCTAAAAGTCCTAATGCTAGTGCTATGAACATGGCCTTTACAAAACACATTACTGATGCTCTCATAAAGATTATAGAAGAAAAGATGAAACATAAAGATTCTATTCCTATAAAACAAGAAGATGGTTTGGAACCCATCATTAATATGAAAGTGAATGACATTGATTTCGAAGCTTTATGTGATCTTGATAGTAGTGTTTCTATTATGCCTAGAAGGATTTATGATATGCTTGATTTGCCTCCACTTGAAGATTGTTATTTGAATTTCCCACATGATGATAATGCTAAAAAGAAACTCATGGTGAGTCTTAATGATGTTCTTATTATGGTTAACAATGCCTATGTCCCCGTTGATTTCTATGTTTTGGATGTTGAATGCAATGCTTCTTGTCCTATTACTTTGGGGAGACCTTTTCTTAGAACTGTTGGTGCCATTATTGATATGAAAGAAGGCACCATTAAATATCAAATCCCACTCAAGAAAGCTATAGAAAACTTCCCTAATAAGAGAGATAAGATTTCTTTTGCTTCTCCTATGAAAACAAAATTTGGTCTTAAAGCTTCTTCATTTGAGAACACTTGATTCTTTTTCTTGCTTCTTATGCCTAACTTAAAGGCGTTAAAGAAAAGTACTTATTGGGAGATAATCCAAAAGTTTTAGATAAGTCTTGAAAGTTATTACTTCAGTAATAACCTCTCCTTATCCTTTTTATTTGCTTTTTGTGCCAAGAGTAACCTCTAATGAGAGAGAAGTAATGATTGAGAAAGTTGCTGTCCCGAAACAGATTTCTGTGCTTCACCATAAAAATTCTTGTAAAATCTCTGAACGTTGTTTTGAGGCGTGCATTTTTGTGCTTCTGCCTCAGGTTGTTATATAACTTTCGTTAGTTCAACTCTTTTTGATTTGAGAAACAGAAGGTCTTAGAAAAAATTCGTCTTTACCTGTTGGTCTGTTTTGACAGATTTCTGCCATTTTCTGCATTTGCTTCTTGTTGGTTCCTTCTTGAGTTCTTTTGGGGAATTGAGCTTTTTGAGGGAAGTGCTACAGTAGCTAGTGTTCTAATGGAAGTTTATTTGGTGTTAGAACTGAACCTTAAGACCTTTTATCTTGAGTGCACTAATGTTGCTAATAAAGATTGTGTGAAGTTTTGTATGAAGGAAAAATTTCAGGTGTATGGAAGGAATGAGTAATGAGATGAAGGATGGACTAAAGCTCAAGCTTGGGGATGCCAAGCATGTCACCCCAAGAAATATACAAGAATTACATGCATCAAAGCTTGGGGATTCCCAAGGCATCCCCTTCTTCATCAATAAAAATCCCAGATTTCTTCCAAATGCTTCATTTTTATTGTTTCATGCACAATTGTGTTGTTCTTGGAGCGTCTTCTTTTTCGTTTTTGTTTTGTTTTTCGTTTGCTTTTGTTTGCTTAGGTTTCTGAATAAATTGGTTGGACCCACTCTTTCATACATTGGTTTACAAATAGTTTGGTTTGGTTTGGAAAAGAGTAGGAAAGTTCATACTTATGTGGTAAAAAGAGCTCATTTTTGACTGTGGCCTATGCTCTGTCATGCCATGCTTGATATTGTTTGGCTTTATGCTTAGTATTCTTTGCTGTAGCATGACTTGTTATAAACAATTGAGATTGCTTAATGTGCCTTGGATGAATCATGTGTTGTTTTAGCATATTAAAGCATAATATAGTGGGATTCTCCTTTGATGCTTTATTTGGGTTGACTTGGCGCATGCTCACACCATGTTATGACTATATCAAGTCACCATAGCCTTTATGATCCTTTAGTTTTCAACTTGTAGTATCACTTTATGCTTTGATCAATGATGCTTTGTCGCTCTGCATGATTATGGCCATTATTGCTCTCTTAGTTTGTCGCTCCCAGTCTTTTGCTAGCCACCACAACCAAGTATGAGTTCCACTCATGCATCCAACTCCCTAAACCAAGTTATTCCAAAGATTCCACCATACCTACCTACTAGCTTATGCTATTCCAAGTATATTCATGTTTTTGTTTACCTTCCAAATTAAACTTGTTATGAGAAAACTAGTGATTAAAGCTCTCACGAACTTGATGGCACACTTTACTTTTTTGCATCTAATAAACTTGAACCATTGGGTCCTTCTGTGTTGCGTATATGCTTGCACTTTATATGTTGAAATTAGCAGAACCATTGTTGGGGGGATACCCCCGGGTAGGGTCACGCCGGGGTATAAAGGCCGAGTTAGCCGAGGTTCGGCAAGGCTAAAGCGGATGCTAGCCGGGTCACCTCAAGGAAGGCCGAATCACAGGGTAACCCGGATCAGGGGGCGTCCACCTAACTAGGTATCAACCGACTTAAGCCGTAAGTCAGAATGGCATATTTAACTTGCATGCAGGAATGGGTGTGGCCGGATTAACTATGATCCGGGTCATATCTAGCTTCTAGGAGAAGGAAGGAATCTCACTGGTCAAAAGGAGCCCCGGTACGCACTGCATGAGCGAAGCAAAAGAGGGCAGGACCACTGAGGCGTGGCCTACAGAGGTGACGACGCCCGTGTCGGCTGACGCAGGCGCCGCAGAGGCTCACGTAGCCTCTGCATGGGTGACGCGGGGGAAAAGCACCCCGGTCGGTTTGCTATTTTGGGAGGAGGCATATTCCCTGGAATATGCCTCCACGTATGCCCTAAGTGGAGACCTAGCCACCCCTATATAAGGAGGGCTAAGGCCTTTGTAGAAGGGGTTCCTCTATTCTGAAAGGTTTTAGGTTCTAAGGGTCTTGTACGGGTTAACTGTGGGTGAGAGTAAGAGAGTTCCTTCTTCCTCCTCTCGCCAATACAGCTCTAGGAGCACTTATAATCTATGAAGTGAATCGAATACAAACCTTCTGTGTGGGGAATCACCTCACTATCCCTCCCTGGATTCCCCTAGTGCTATTAGTCCCCACCTTTAGCCTATCCATGGCATCTGCCGTGACACCACCACGACAGTTGGCGCCCACCGTGGGGCTAGCGGCGCTAGCAGGGGTGAAGATCCGGACGGGAAACCTCATCGGCACCGGCGAACGCATCGTCTCCGGGCTCGTTCATCGCTTTGGAGCGTCGGACTTCGTCAACGATAACGTTGGCTGCTTCCGCACGCGCCCACTTCTGTGCAATGGCCTCTTCGTCAAGCTTGGTGCGCACAAGGTCTACGTTGCTGTGGACGTATCATGCGTTCATCCGTGGCACGTCCTCGAGGCAAGGGAGCCACCCCTTAGCGTGGTTCACGGGGCGCGTATCACTCGCTCGCCGGACCGTGCTGAGGTGATGATGACTGTGCCAGGAGCAGGCGCAAGCAAGGATCCGGCACCAGATCCGGAGGTAACACCTAAGGCACCGAGGAAAGGTAGAGGAACTCCGCTAGAGAGGCCAGAGAATGTACTGAGAGAAGCTATGGATAGCTTAGCAAACCCGTAGTAGCAGTGGTAGATCCGGCTCAGGCACATGCCGAGCTAGAGGAAACTAGGCAGAAAATTCTGGAGGGAGCAAAAAAGATAGCTGCGGCTTAGCAGTCGTTGAACATGACGCCGCGTGAGTATGCAAAGGCCAATAAAGTAGATGCTGTGAAAGTGAAGGGGAGATATCTCATGAGTGAAATGAACAAAGAGGGTGATACTAGGATTGAGGAGTCAGAGAACTGTTTGTCCGTGGGGCTGCCGAAGTACAGTACCCCAGCAAAGAACCTCAGAGCAGCGGATGCAGCTGCATCCGAGTTAGAGGGCCTAGCGGGTGAAGCCTGCCAGAGACAGCAAGATTGGGTGAACGAGTTGGTTCGGATCGCGAACAGGCAAAATGAGGAGCTGCTCAGGGCAAACCCGGAGAGAGATGGGGCCTCCAAGATCATTCATTCGGCGGTGGGCAACCCGGAGAAATCCGCTGGAGCCGCATCGTCTCCTCATGGTGGTCCTAGGAGAGAGGAGGTAGTAACCTCGGCCAGGAGAAACAAGCAGATTGTTCCGTATGACCCGACAAGGGCAGGAAAAGCAAAAGAGGTACAAAGAAATGACGATCGACGGAGTGTAAGCCGAGGTGAAGCTGGCCGAGGTAACCGTGACCAAGGCAATGCCGGTCAAGGAAACGTTGTTAATGGCAATGCCAGACAGCGCAACTCGGCAGGACAACCGCAACAGCAGAATATACCAAGGCAAGAGCAAAGTTCCGGCCGAGGTATGCAACAGAGAGATGCGCCACGAGAGCGAGACCGGTATAATGATGGAGATTCGGAAATGGTGAATGCAGGATACCCAAGGCCGGACTATCATGTGATAGGGTCGAGATTGGGAAGCATGGATCTGATGCCGGACGACGCTAGGTTGAAGCTGGATCGACTGTATAGGTCGGAACAGATTGAAAGTCAAGGTCCTCCGGGTCCTGCGTATTTTGGACCCCGGATCATGAAAGAGCCACCGGTACCTAACTTCCAATTACTCAGAGGCACAAAAACATATGACGACAGCACTAAGCCGGAGGATTGGTTGATAAACTATGCTACGGCTGTGAAAATTGCTACAGGAAACTTGCGATGGGTTGTGAGATATGTACCCCAGATGTTGGAGGGGCCAGCAAGGGTATGGTTGAACAATTTGCCACCCGAAAGTATTAACTGCTGGATAGATTTTGAGGAAATGTTCATCAACAATTTCTCAAGTACGTATCAGAGGCCAAATAGGCCACAGACCCTAGCTATGTGTAAGCAAAGACCGAATGAGACAGACCGAGAGTTTTTGACCCGGTGGTGTACCGTGAGAAACTCATGTGAGGGCGTGATAGAGTCACAGGCCATACCGTGGTTTGCGCAAGGATGCAGATATGCAAGCGAATTGTGGCAGAAGTTGCAAAGGAAAATGCCAACCACTTTGGCAGAGATGATCCGGATTGCTGATTCGTATGCTTTGGGTGATCCGACTCAACCAAGGCTCATGTCAAACGAGTCGAATGATGAGTACTACCAGAGAGATGGAGCCGGATCATCCCGGAGGAATGATTACAGAGGTAAAAGGAGAGATGATAGACCAGATCACCGGTACAGTTCGCAACAAGTTGCAGCTGTGAATCAATATCAGCCCGGAACAGGGAGCAATCAACGTCAGAAAACTGGAGGGCAACAATGGACACCAAGGAATGATGGCAAGAAAACTTGGACGCTAGAGCAGAAGAAACAGTGGAAAGAAAAGAAGGACCGTCCGAGGTATACTTATGAGTCGATGTTGGATCAGCCATGTAAATTTCACACGCCAAATCCGAGTAACCCAGCGGGTCATACAACGAGGCAATGTGAGTGGATGCGCAAGATATAACAAGGTGGTTCCGGGAATGCCCAGGCACCCCGGAATGATCAACCTCGGCAGGAGTTACCCCGGCAGCAATTGCTCTCCGGAGCGAACACGCAACAGCTAATGTTGCCTCCCCCTCCGCCGAGGTATGATAACCATGAGAGAAGGGATGTAGTGCATCAAGTAGAAAACCAGCATCAGCCGGATCAGAGGTACCCCGGAAATGAGGGGAGGAATGAGTACAGGGAGCATCATCAGAGTTACTGTATGTTTACCACTGAGGAAACAGATAGGAAGAGCTTGCAGCACCGACATATGGAGGTCAATGCAGTAATGCCAGCGGTGATGAGGTATATGCCTTGGTCGGACCAGGAAATCACCTGGAACATCAAAGATCATCTCAAGCTTATGCCGAGTCCTGGCTCATATGCATTAGTGCTGGACCCGACATTCATTGGGCCAAACATCAATGTGAGGTTCTCCAAGGTACTGATTGACAATGGCAGTAGCATTAACATCATGTATGTGGATACAATGCGAAGTTGGGTATCACGGAGAACATGCTCCAAGCTACAAGAACTACTTTCCATGGTATAGTGCCAGGCATTTCTTGTGAGCCCATAGGCAAAGTCCGGGTTGACGTGTTGTTCGGCACAAGAGATAATTGCCAAACGGAGAATCTGGAGTTTGAAGTGGTGAACTTGGAAAGTGCGTATCACGCGTTACTCGGAAGACCAGCATTGAACAAGTTCATGGCAAGCTGCCACATCAGTTACTTAAAGATGAAATTGCCCGGGCCAAATGGAGTGATTACCATTGCTGGCGATTTCCGACGTTCCATTGAGTGTGCCTCAGTCGGGTCTAACTTAGCCGAGTCACTTGTGATTGCGCAAGAGAAAAGAAAAATCCAAGAGGTGGCGGCATTAGCTCAGTCCGTGCAGCAGTATATGCCGGCGTTGAGTAACCCGCATGGTAGCGTTTCGTTCCAAGCCGTAAAGGATACTAAGAAAGTGCCCGTTGATGATATGTTCCCAGAGCGCACCGTAACAATTAGTGCCGGGTTGAATGATAAATAGGAAAGCGAGCTCGTCAACTTCCTCCGTGAGAATCGGGATATTTTTGCTTGGTCCACCCAGGACTTGCAAGGTGTTCCGAGGGAGTTGGCCGAGCACTCTTTGAACGTGAGACCTGGAGCAAGGCCGGTGAAGCAACCTCTCCGCCGCTTTCCCGAGGATAGGAGAAAAGTCATTGGAGATGAAATAGCTCGGTTACTAGCAGCAGGATTTATCATGGAAGTACTCTATCCGGATTGGCTCTCTAATCCGGTGCTGGTGGAGAAGAAGAAGGATGACCCGAACGTGGCAGTGGTTTGGCGTATGTGCATCGATTACACGAACCTGAACAAGGCGTGTCCAAAAGATCCATTTCCACTGCCAAGGATAGATCAAGTCATAGACTCAACTGCTGGATGTGAACTGTTGTCATTTATTGATGCATATTCTGGTTTCCACCAGATACCTCTGAATCCAGATGATCAAATAAAGACTGCATTTATCACCCCGTATGGGGCTTATTGCTATCGCACCATGCCGTTTGGTCTACGTAATGCAGGGGCAACGTACCAAAGATGTATGCAGAAATGTTTGCACGACCAAATAGGTCAAAATGTACAAGTGTATGTGGATGATGTGGTTATCAAGACCAAGGAAAGCAAAACGCTCCTTGACGACATCAGGTAGACGTTCGCGAACTTAAGAAGGTTCCGAATGAAGCTTAACCCGGAAAAATGTACCTTTGGTGTCCTGGCTGGAAAATTACTCGGATTTCTCGTCTCCAGCCGAGGTATTGAAGTTAATCCAACTAAGATCCGGGCCATTGAACGAATGGAACTGCCGAAGTTTCTTAACGATGTCCAAAAGTTCACTGGTTGCCTGGCATCGTTAAGTCGGTTTGTATGTCGGTTGGGAGAAAAGGCATTGCCTCTCTACCAACTCATGAAATAGTCGGATAAGTTCGTTTGGACGCCACAGGCCGGTGAAGCCTTTGCCCACATAAAGAAGATGTTAGCCACTGCACCAGTGTTAGCCTCTCCACTATCAAAGGAGCCAATGTTGCTCTACATAGCCGCAACCAACCGAGTTGTAAGTGCAGTGATTGTGGTAGAGCGCGACGAAGAGGGTAAGTCGGTGCAAAGGCCAGTGTATTACTTGAGCGAGGTATTATCTGCCTCAAAGCATAACTACCCACACTATCAAAAGGTGGCATATGGTGTCTATATGGCAGCTAAGAAGTTAAAGCATTACTTTGAGGAGCATCCCATCAAAGTAATATGTGAAGCTCCCATATCCGAGATAATGAGTAACAAAGATGCAAGTGGCAAAATTGCAAAATGGGCAATTGAACTAGCTCCTTATGCGCCACAATATGACAGAAGAGAAGCAATCAAGTCTCAGGTTGTGGCTGACTTTTTTGTGGACTGGGCCGAGGTACAATACGAACCACCGCTACCAGATCCGAACTACTGGAAGATGCATTTTGACGGGTCAAAAACAAAAACCGGGCTAGGCGCCGGAGTTGTGCTTACCTCGCCAACGAAGGACCAGCTGAAGTATGTGCTGCAGATCCATTTCGCGACATCGAACAATGTCGCTGAGTATGAAGCACTTGTGCATGGGCTCAAAGTGGCAAAAGAGATTGGGATACATCGGATACTATGCTTTGGCGACTCAGATTTGGTAATACATCAAGTGTCGGGGTTGTGGGACGCCCTTGATCCAAACATGGCTCTGTACAGATTTCATGTGCAGAAGATATCTGGTTACTTTGAGGGGTGTGAATTTCATCATGTACCCCGGGTGGAAAATGAGGCTGCCGACATGCTGTCAAAGCTCGGATCAACCCGACAAGCAATTCCACCGGGTATAGCATTGGAACACCTCAGAAAACCATCTATCAGGCCGTCCCTAGGAACCGACTCAATCTATGTCCCGGAAGATACAGAATCCGGAGCTGTGCCCATGGACATCGACATGGGAGGTGGTGCGTGGAACCCGGGGACTTCATCAGCAAACCCGGGGACTACCTCAGCGAACCCGGGGACTGCTCAGCGTGATCCGATTGAAGTTATGCCGGTGGATCAGATGGAAATTGATGAGGATGTGTTCCCTGTGCGAGCAATACCAGCTTGGGCACTGCGTATATTTCAATTCCTGAAAGATGGAACGTTACCCACTTAAGAGGTGCTATCCAGGCAAACTCAGAGGAGAGCAAAGGCATACATAATCATCTATTCCGATCTATACAAACGGAGTGTGACCAATGTCCTCCAGCGATGCGTTGACCGGAAGAAGGGCTTGCCATCCTCTGAGATATACATCAAGGGGAGTGCGGGCATCATGCCTCGTCCTGAGCCTTGGTGGCAAAAGCTTTCCGATATGGATTCTACTGGCCAAGTGCCTTAGAACAAGCAGAAGATCTAGTGAGAAAATGCAATGGTTGTCAGAGGTATGCTACCAAAACACATATGCCAATGTCAGAACTCAAGACCATACCAATTACATGGCCATTTGCCATATGGTGCTTAGATATGGTTGGCCCGTTCAAACCAGCAAGGGGGAATGTGACTCACATTTTGGTCATGGTGGATAAGTTTACAAAATGGATCGAAGTGAAGCCTATAAGAAAATGTGATGGAGCTACGGCTGTAACATTTCTCAAAGACATTATCTTGAGATACGGTTATCCTCACAGTATCATAACTAATAACGGCACAAATTTTGCTGAAGGAGCATTCACACGATTCTGCCGGGATAAGAAGATCCGGCTGGACGTTGCCTCGGTAGCCCACCCCGCATCAAACGTACAAGTGGAAAGATCCAACGGATTGGTATTATCCGGGATAAAACCCCGGCTCATTGAGCCGCTACAAAGATCAGCGGGGTGCTGGATAGAAGAACTACCAGCGATACTGTGGAGTTTAAGAACAACTCCGAATCGATCAACAGGCTATACGCCATTTTTTCTGGTATATGGAGCAGAACTTATATTACCAGCCGACATAGAGCATGATTCGCCTAGGGTCACCCAATACACAGAAGTCAAAGTCCAAGAAGCCCAGCAAAATGATGTTGATCTGCTGGAAGAAGCGAGAGAATTGGCATTGTCCAGATCCACCATATATTAGCAAAATCTCCGACGCTATCATAGCCGGAAAGTATGCCCCCGAGTCTTTCGGGAAGGTGATCTAGTGCTCCGGTTGGTACAACGTACTACTGGCATGCATAAATTATCCCCCCCATGGGAAGGGCCGTTCATTGTGAGCAAAGCATTGCACAATGATTCTTATTATCTTATCGATGCAAAGCCACAGGAAAAGAACAAGGCGGACAGGTCCGGCGAGGAATCTAAGCGTCCATGGAATGTAGCCCTACTTCGTCCTTTCTACACTTAGCAGAGAAGTGTATGTATCCGAGTCTTCTCATATGTCAGTATGTATGCCGACAATGAGCCTATCAATGAAATGTTGGCACCTCAGGCAGTAACTCGGGGACTGCCTTAATAATATTTGTTGTTTTTCATTATTTATATGTCAGCTGGAGTGAGTTTTTCTACTTAACTTGGATTAGTAGTGTGTGAGCACCAAAAACCCAACTCTTCGACTTGCTGCTGTCCAACAAGAATTGGCTTCATGGCAAGCAAGAGAACAAGTTTGGAATTGCGTAGCACATGAAAAAGACTAAGGAAAAGAACTTAATCAAGCCAACGTTTGTTTTTGGACTAACCTTGTATTTACTTTCAAATTATTATGCTGAATTATTTTGAGCTAAGCCTAAAGTTTCCAAGTATTGTTAAAACAATTTTTGAAGCTCGGATTCGTAAGTCGTAAAACCGAATCAAGGTAGATACGAGCCGAGCCAGAAGATTGGACGAATAAGAAAATGAAACTCGGGGACTACGCCCAAGTTAATACGGCATAGAAACTTAGTAGCAAAATATCACATGTGCACTGGATACAATTCCACCCGGCATACCGGGGATCTGATAAGTTTTCAAGTGTTTTTACTTAAGGAGCAGCAGGAGGAGGAAGTTCGGCGTCATCTTCGCCTTCATCGATATCCGAGGCATCGTCCTCTCCATCCTCGTCCGAACCATCTTCAACATTTTCAACCTCTTCATCGCCAGCGGCTTCCAGGAAGCTCGGTCCCTCAGTCCATTCATGAATGGGAGCATATTCAATGAGGCTATGGGCGCAAGCCTGGCGCCGAGCTACCCACTCCGGGTCATTGGTCCATTTGGATCCGGTGCGCAGGCGTGTCAGGAGGTTGAGATCGATATTCTCATACCACGTGAGTATGTGGTGAAGAATGATCTCAGCTGCGGCACGTCCAGCGGACTTCCTCCAAAGGTCGAGCTGGGTCTCGATTTCCGTCAGTTTTTCAGCGAGAATTGCGATTCTCTCCGGAATGTATTCGCCGGGACAGAACGTGTTGAAGACTCGGACTGAAACGTCAAGGAGATCCTTGCCGTAGTTCTTGATGATTTCCACGCGAGATGACAGGCTGACCAACAGGTCCTCCATGTCATAGGGAATGTCTTCACCGTTAGGAGCAATGGGTGTACCCCTATCTCGGCGGAAATTTGCAACGGCGGCACTCGCAATAGGAGTACCCTCTAGAAATTTGCCTAAAAATGGGACAAGAGAAACGAGTAATGAGAATACATGTGAGGTAACCCGGAGAAATATGCCGGATAAGGAAAAGGAACTTACATAAAATGTGGCTGTGGATCCGGGTCAATTCATTGGTACAACTATCGCGTCTTTTGCGAAGCTGCTCCAGTTCAGCGTTTGCCGACTCAAGCTTGACGTCGGCCTCCTGGAGAGTTCTCGGTCCTTAGCAATTTGGAGATTGAGGCGCTCGCGCTCTTCGGTGTAGTCCTGGCCAGCCTTTTCAAGTTCGGTTTGGTGCCGTGCTTTCATCTTTTTCATTTCTGCCTTTAGCTTGGCAATTTCATCGTCCTTGGTTCGGAGGAGGGCAAGCTCATCGTCTTTCTTTTTGAGCTCGGCCTGATGCTGCGCTGCTTGTTCAAGAAAATGCGATATCATATCAGGCACGGGCTTACTATCTTCAAGAGATGCTGAAATAGCGTGTTGACCCGGCAGAGCCGAGGTATGAATGTTTGCCGAGCCAAGAAGAAAAGGAGATGGAAATCAAAGCAAGGTCGGACAAAAGTAGCTTACCCTTAATCTGATCTAGATTCTTCCTCATAAGCTTATTCTCAGCCTCCACCCCAGCTATGAAAACCAAATGACGGATTAGTTCGGCAGAAAAAGATGAAGGAAAACAGAAAAATGTGAAGAAGAGAACTTACCCCTTTTCTCGTGCTCAGCGAGATGTGCATTGTGCTTCGCGAGCAGCATTTTATGAGTATCCAGGAGACGCTGGAACTCAGCGCTCCGGCGGTTGGTGGTCACCTGAAAAGAGTACAAAAATTTAGCTTAAGCCTTGTGCATATTCGAAGTGTACAAGATCCGGGCCAAGTGGAACTTAACACGGCTCTAGGTGTGTGCATATTCGAAGTGTACAAGATCCAGGCCAAGTGGAACTTAACCCGACTCTAGGTGTGTGCATATTCAAAGTGTACAAGATCCGGGCCAAGTGGAACTAAACCCGGCTCTAGGTGTATGCATATTCGAAGTGTACAAGATCCGAGCCAAGTGGAACTTAACCCGGCTCTAGGTGTGTGCATATTCAAAGTGTACAAGATCTGGGCCAAGTGGAAATTAACCTGGCTCTAGGTGTGTTCTTATTTGAAGTTGTCAAGGAGCTACGTTAGTTTTCCTAGGAGCATCCGACCGAGTAACAAGTTACTCCCCCGGAGGCTCGGGGACTAATGGTTATATCGCTAATATCTACGGCATGCTAAGGAAAAGGTGAAGTAACGTACCTCCATCATCCGACCCACGAGGTTGATCGCCTTAGCGGCTGTATTCATCTGAGCAGCGAACTCGGCGGTACCGAACTTCTCCAGGAGATCGTCGTTATAGACGAACTCCGCCTTGTTCCAGTTGTTCATAAACTCGATCAAGGTTGGAGGATATCGCTCACCGCTGAGAATATGGGGTGCCACCAAGCCCTTGGCATGCGCTTCCCTCCTCTCAACCTGAGCAAGGGCCGGACTGGTGTGCAGAACAAGTTGCTGCACATTAGTTGGCTCGGCAGGGGCGTCCTTCGGCGCTGGAGGCTTCTGGGCAAGCATGGACGTGAGGGTGCGCTGTCCAGACCCGGCGGACGCTGCCCTGGTGGCGTCAGGGGCTTTCTTGCCTTTGAGCTGCTGAGAGGAGGAAGTGGTTGCGGCAGATTTTCCCTTAGGAGCTGCCTGGGTACTTCCTCGCTGAGACTGAGAAGACTCGGACAAGGCGGAGGAGCTTGGCGCTGGTGCTCTTGTTGCTGGAGCTGGTGCTGCTGCTGATGTTCTTGTTGCCGGAGTTGGTGCTGGTGCCAGAGTTGGTGCTGGTGCTGGGGCTGGTGCTGGTGCGGAGGTAGTCTCGGTAGTTGCTGGTTGCGGCGGAGCCGAAGTGGTTGATGCCGCTGCCCCGGCTGGGTCCGTCTCCCCCGCTCCGAGGTTGCCCCCCTCTTGACGAGGTGGGCTGGAACCCGGAGCAGCCGCAGAACCCTCTGGAATAGGGCTCAGCGGGCATGACTCATCGTCACGAGAGGGAGAAGGGCTAGGTCAGAGCGGTGAACAAATGCTAGATCCACTCTGGGGAACGTCCTCCGCAGCACTGCCAAATCAAATAATGTCAGAAGAGAAACTAAAACAATGCAAGGAAGAATAAGTTGCAGAGGGAAAGAGGCTTACGCATCCGAGGTCAGGGGTTCCTTAGGTTTCCGAGCCCTACGTGCTGGGGCTTTGCCTGCTGGCTTGGAGGCGGTTTTGTCTCCGGACTTCTTTCGCCTTTTGGAGGGATGAGAAGGTCCGGAGGAAGAACTTGATGCAGCTCCACGCCTTTTCTTCGGTGCTACCGGAACAGGTTCACCCATAGCGAGGGGAGGGTCCTCGTGGATCTGCCCACCGGGGTTAGCTGATGCCAGAAAAGCATAAGAAAGGGGGACAGCGTCAACAGCTTCCATCACATCAATATCCGAGTCATCCTCATCATCGGGCCAATCTCTAATAGAAGAGAGTTTACCTGTGGGTTGCTTGGTCACGTCGGACATTAGGAGGAACATCTCCTAGTCCGGTTCTTCCTCGTCCGAGCTCTCCCGGTCAGGCGCGCATTTGAGGGTGGGGTCGGTGCCATCCTCAATTGTCTGCTGAAGAAATTGCTAAAGGAGAAAAAAAGACAACAGAATTAAAAATAAAACAGCAACCGACATAAGATCTAATTCCGAGAAAGTTGGTGGCACGAAGCTTACCACGGGAGGAAGCCTATCCCGGCAATAGTGCTCAATTCCCCACGTCCACTCAGAGGAGAAGTCCTTGTGGGTGGTGAAGAGCGCCTTGACCCAGCGGTAGATTTCTATGTTGCTAAGCTCGAAGGACGAGGTCCGGTTGGGGTCGCGGCCCCAACTCATGTGGCACACCTTGTGAGTGCGCTTCTGGAGAGGGGAGATCCGGTTGCGGATGAATGTGATCATGGCGTCCTCGTTGTGCAACCCGAGATCCTTCAGCTCCTTGAACCTCTTATTGACCTGGTTGGCCAAGACAGTGGGTTTCTTGGGGACAACGTCCCATAACTCCGGGTTAGGAGGACCCGGAGCATAGGGGCGAAGCCGGATCAAATCTTCAGTGCCTTCATTCCGAATATAGAAGAAGGTCCAGGCCCATCCTTTACAGGAATCCAGCCCGGTAACCCGGGGAAAGACAGAGAATCTCCAGGGTGAGATGGACGCAACTCCGAATTGAGTGAGCTACTTGTCCTCTGTCTCTAGATCTATGTTCGGAATGACATTACGATGGACGCCGAAAAACCGGATGCATAGCTCCTTCGTGGGCCATAGTCCGACATAGCCTTTGATCATGGAGGCAAAAGCAGAAAGAGAGGTAATTGCGTTGGGAGGAAGGTGATGCGGCTGGAGTTCATAGGTATTCAGCCAATCTTGAAAAAATCCGCTGACCGGCAAACCGAACCCTCGCTGGAAGTGGGACAAGAACACAACATACTCACCCAGATTGGGTGAGGGGGCGAGTTCGGCGGAGGCGAGGCGCGCGATGACGCCGGCGGGAATGCGTCTGGTGCGGTAGAGCCAGTCCAGGTCGTCTTGGCAGACCCAGGACCCGGCCCATGCACCGCGGTCCGCCGTGGCACTGTCTTCTTCCATTTCTTGCTCGGCAACGACGAGCTCCTCCTCTGTCATCTCCAGTTCGTTGCCCTCAATGTCGCTAGCAGCGGTGGGGGGCAGCAGCCTAGATTGACAACGACCCGTGGCGGAGGAGGTGCGCAGCGGCAACGGCGATGCATAGGTGTGGGGAAGCAGTGCGGCGGTGGCGCTGCTACTTAGAGGCAGTGGCGGCAGCGCTGTCGTGGGGAAGACGAAGAAGAAGAAGAGCTAGAGGCAGAGGGGCGTGGAAGGGGGAAAAGACCTAAGGGGTGTGCCCCTTCCCTATTTAACCACTCCCTTGAGGGGGAAGTGGGATCGTGTCATACGGGTGCGCCACACACTGTGGCCGTGTATTGCCCGCGTCAACCAATCAACAGCAAGCCACACGGAAGGCCACAGGGTGTAGCTGATCCCATGACGTGACACATTGATGCGGTTAACGAGGAGGCAGGCCAGACGTGACGTACGCCACAGTGATAACTGACAATTACTGCAGCGGTTACTGTGGCTAGCCCTTAAAATGAGGCAACTTAATGATTAGCCTCCACGTGGGTTAGCATACGAGAGAAGGAAAGAAGACCCAGATGAGACCGTGGTAACCCGGCCAGCAAGTGAAAACTTGGAATGTGCCAAGGGAAGGTAAAACCATGAGGTCCGAGTTGAGGTGGTAACCCGGCCAGCAAGTGAGAGCTTGGAACGTGCCAAGGGAAAGTAAATCCAAAGAATCCGAGATAAGGAGGAAACTCGGAGAAATAACATCCAAAGCTCGATGGAATTGAACCTGATGTGGCCTTAGCAGCCAAGGCAGCTAAGACCACACCAGCTTCGGGGACTAATGTTGGGGGGGTACCCCCGGGTAGGGTCACGCCGGGGTATAAAGGCCGAGTTAGCCGAGGTTCGGCAAGGCTAAACCGGATGCTGGCCGGGTCACCTCAAGTCATGCCGAATCACGGGGTAACCCGCACCAGGGGGCGTCCACCTAACTAGGTCTCAACCGACTGAAGCCGTAAGTCGGAATGGCGTATTTAACTTGTATGCAGGAACGGGTGTGGCCGGATCAACTATGATCCGAGTCATATCTAGCTTCTAGGAGAAGGAAGGAATCTCACTGGTCAAAAGGAGCCCCGGTACACACTGCATGAGCGAAGCAAAAGAGGACAGGACCACCGAGGCGTGGCCGACAGAGGTGACGACGCCCGTGTCGGCTGACGCAGGCGCCGCAGAGGCTCACGTAGCCTCTGCATGGGTGACGCGTGGGGAAAGCACCCCGGTCGGTTTGCTATTTTGGGAGGAGGCATATTCCCTGGAATGTGCCTCCACGTATGCCCTAAGTGGAGACCTAGCCACCCCTATATAAGGAGGGCTAGGGCCTCTGTAGAAGGGGTTCCTCTATTCTGAAAGGTTTTAGGTTCTAAGGGTCCTGTACGAGTTAACTGTGGGTGAGAGTAAGAGAGTTCCTTCTTCCTCCTCTCGCCAATACAGCTCTAGGAGCACTTGTAATCTGTGAAGTGAATCGAATACAAACCTTCTGTGTGGGGAATCACCTCACTATCCCTCCCTGGATTCCCCTAGTGCTATTAGTCCCCACCTTTAGCCTATCCATGGCATCTGCCGTGACACCACCACGACAACCATGTATCATGGGGAACGCTTTCAACATTGCACTTGTACTTTGTACCCCGTTGATATCATGTTCTTTTGCTTATGGATCCCGGCGGTGTGAAATAAAAGGGGAACTTGTAAGATCATGGAGTTTGTATGTGTGTTAGAGAAACGCCTGGGCCGCTAGCCTAAACCATGCCTAATCATGGTGGAAACTTGCAACATCACCATAATGAGCACTCTATGAAGCATCCTCATTAAAAACCTATGCAAATAGCAAATAAAAAGATCGCTGAGATGCTCATTGTCTGCTTGCCTTGTCATTTTGATTATGGGATAGCTCTTGTATCATGTGCAAGGGGTACCCCATTGGCGGTTCTTTATGATACACATGTACTTACAATGACAAGAGCTTACTCGTGACTAAAGTTGAGTAGCATGAGGTTCGGTCTTTGTAAGTAAGGGGCATGAGATTTCAATTTATAACTTGTCAAGCATATCCTCTTAGTTGTGTCACTTTAACCTTAATCACCTTAAAGATGCTTATGATAGGGGCAATGAGATCTGAAAGCTATAAGTACCATAATTTTTGGAAGCTCTTTATAAGACTTGAATCCCTACTTCCTTCTATGAAGGCCTTTCTTTTACTTTTATGTTGAGTCTCCACCTTCTACCTTTATGCACCTACATTGAGAGCATAGTGGACATTCTTAGTTCTATGTGCATTGTCCCAAGACTAGTTGATTGATGCATAACTTGATATTGCTTGTTTTAAACTATTTGTAACTAGTGACTCTTATGAACTTTGAAGGTGTCCTATGCATTTATATTTGCTACTCTATGAGGGACAAGCTGTTATGCTATGTTTTCTTTATGTGAAACAAACAAACGTCTTGCAAAGCATTGTTATTCATGAATCTTTTGTTTGTGCCTTTTCATGTTGCATCATAGTTTCTTTGTCTTATTGCTAGAACTTTGTCTTTCATGTTATGATTAAAGTACTATGATCCTAGCTTTGAAAGTTTTACAAATACTTTGATCAAGTCTTTGACGGTACATGTCACCTAAAAAATTATTCTTTCTTTTTATCACTTACCTACTCGAGGACGAGCAGGAGTTAAGCTTGGGGATGTTGATACATTGCAAATGTATCTATAATTTTTGATGTTCCATTCTTGGTTTTATCCACTTTCTTGTGTTTTGTCCACACTTTGGAGTACTTTTCATATGATTTCTTGGACTAACCTATTAACAAGAGCCACAGTGCTAGCTGCCTGTTTTCTGCTATTTTGGTTCCAGGAAAGTTAGAAAATGAATATTCTTAGAATTGGACGGGACAAAAGCCAAAGTGCCTATTTTTCCGGAAGTCATCAGATGCCAGAATACGAGACGGAGAAGGGCTGGGGGCCGGCCACACCACCTGGCCGCGTGGCCAGCCTGGCCCGCGCCAGGGGGTGGTCTGGCCGACCCCGGCACCTTCCGCCTATAAGATTCCCTCGGGACGAAAACCCTAAGTACCCAATCAAAAATCCACGAAAGAGTCCGTAGCCGCCGTCATCTCCATCCCTAGATCGGGAGGGACCTGAAGCTCTTCCCGGCACCCTGCCGGAGAGGGGAATTCACCCTGGAGGCCCCCTTCATCACCATGCAAGCCTCCGGTGTGATGCGTGAGTAGTTCGTCCTTGGACTACGGATCCATGTAGTAGCTAGATGGCTGGTTCTCCTCCTTTGTGCTTTCATGTTTAGATCTTGTGAGCTCCGTTCATGATCAAGATCATCTACTTGTAATTCTGGATGTTGTGTTTGCGGGGATCAGATGGATATTGAGATGCTATTTCAGATTGATTATTGATTCTATCATGTCTTTATTATTTGTGATCTTGCATGCTTTCCGTTGTTAGTAGCTATCCCTGCCAAGTAGATGCTAGCAACTCCAAGAGTTAGTATTTATGCTCGATAGTGGGTTCATGCCTCTGGTAATCTGGGGAAGTGACAGAAATATGTAAGGTACTAGATGTGCTGTTGCTACTAGGGAGAAAACAACAATCTTTTGTTCATAGAACAATCGTATTGTTTACTTTACACGCAGTTCGTAAAGCAATAATCTGTTGCTTGCAACTTAATACCGGAGGGGGTTCGGATGATAACTGAAGGTGGATTATTAGTCATAGATGCAGTTGGATGGCGGTCTATGTATAATGTTGTAATGCCCAATCGAATCTCTAAGGAGTCAAGATGATTAGTATATGCATGCATTGCTTTCTCGATGTTTTTCAATTGCCCCGCTGTAATTTGTTCACCCAACATGTTATCGATCTTAAGGAGCGCCACCTCTATTGAACTATGGATCCCGGTCCTTTTCTTTTACATATAATCTACAAACTGTTTACTGCTTTGTGTTTACTTTCTGCAAACTATTACTTCTTTCCATTTGATATGTTTAATCATTTGTTTTTAGCAAAACACGGTGAGATTGACAACCTCATCGTAAGTTGGGGACAGAGTTCTGTGGTTGTGTTGTGCTGGTCTCCACGTTGCTACTAGCACCGGTAGTGCGCCCTTCCAAGGCTCAGCTAGCAACACCTTTGGGGTGTTTCCTTGCTCGTACTGGTTCGATTAAACCTTAATTTCATAACTAAGGGAAACTTGCTGCTGTGCTCATCATACCTTCCTCTTGGGGTTCCTAACGAGCTCTACATCAACACTGAGCCATCACTCACATATCCGTCTAATGCAACAACGTTGTGCAGGAGGCAAGGTGAAGCTCGTATATCCGCCTAGTACAACATAGTTTTAAACAAAATTTCTTCGTACATTCTACATGTATGTATCTATTTATATAATTTTTCTAGAATTTCCTGAGACCAAAAAGTATAATGTTTTATTTTTTAAAAGCATGAGCACCGGTACCAACGTACCAAAAACACTTTGCGTCTTTGAATGCTCTATGCACATTTCGTGTTTGTCATCCAGACAATTAAAAATATTACGCCTTCAAGCTATGAAAGCGTAACTGAGAATAGGGATCACCTCGACAGTTATCACTCACCCTCCAGAACTGATCCCCCAAAACTTGTTCTTTTCTCTCCGATTCCCGATTGTGTGAAGCTAAGATTCAAATATCAAACTGAATCAGAGGCGAAGTGTAGGCGGTGGGAGCTTTCCCCAGCGGCGAAGGGTTCCGATTAGAAGCTTTGAGCGGACGCCCCAGTAAAAATCCCAGGCAGCTTCGATGGTGGCGGCGTCTTGCCACAGCTCGGATGCTGCCTGTTAAAATAAGAGGTTTCTCCGTAGGTTCTTTCCTTCTTTCAATTAAAATCCCCATATATCATAAAGTCAAGTCCTCTATGCTTGTGTTCCGATGGCATGAATTAGAAGTTACCAATAAATCACTTGTGGATTGGCTTGCTCCAAAGCGAAAAAAAGCATATGGAAATCCTGCAGTGTAGACAAGCCTTAACTGCCCTGTTTTTCCACTGGTTACTGCAACATTTCATTTTTTTAGCAATAGTGTTCTTCTACACAAATGTATGACAAATAAAGTTGCTAGTAAAGATAGTTCGGTTGCACGCATCTTATGTCAAAGACGAATCTTTTCTATTTAATGTATGTGCCATGGCCACATCAAATGATAGTCACTACCACTTCGATTCTAGCACAAAGCAAGGTGTACGTTTGACAGGTAGCGCCACTAGGACACCAACAAACCTCTGCATAGAATAATACTCCCCCTGTCCTGAAAAGGATATTGTAGATTTGTCTAAATTCGAACGTATCTAGATAATTTTAAAAAATTACGAAATCCTTTTTAGGACGGGAGTATAAACGAAGTTTCCGTCCTAATTTTTTGCATTTGTTCATCTCTCCACGTAATGCTTGCATATGCTTGTAGCGTCTGAAGGCATTATTAAATCTATTAAAGTTAGCGGCGTCATAGTAAGATGATCGGTATTTCTAACATCTAATGTGGCCAGCTAACACTCAGAAGAACACATCCACCACAAAGCGACGAGGCCATCCACTTATACTCGCATCCACATGTAACTCCGATCTCTCAACCAAGCACAAGCAACCACCATGGCGGAGGCAGTTGTAGGATTGCTAGTTAGCAAGCTCGATGATTAATGCCAATGATTAATGCCTCATGGCTGGTCTCCATCTATCATGCTTTTTGGATCAAATGATTAATGCCAGTGTTTCTTCTATGCAGTTGTCTCTATTTATGAAGACCAGCCATATCACAAATCCTGCTATAAAGATTTTTTCATCCAAAATGCGATGTCTGCAAGAACTTTGTAAGTGTTTCCAAGCCATGTTTATTACAACGAATGTAATTATTAGTTAGAGTTAAATTCTTGCTCTGTGAGTTGAATCTCGGTTATTGCATTTTTTTCACAGACACCAGTAGATAAGAATGGCATGAGCGAATATCAAGCACATCCTTTCTTTGCAAACATAATGTCCTTCCCATGAAGACGATGGCAGTCCTAGTTGTTGTAGTTGTGAAAGGATGGAGGTCAGTAAAGGGTTTAGATTCCTCAACCAAACCATTCCCGTCAGGTTGTCTGATTCCTATTAGTGGAAGTAACAAAACAGGTTTTTATCAACATTTAGAAGCAAGTTTAAGTACTCCCTCCATTTCAAAATACAAAATACAGTGTATTTATTTCGTGAATAGCACATTTCCTTTTTGTCACACGAGAATGGTGTCACGAGATTCGTCTTAAAAGTACTAACTTTGCTTGTTAGTTCGTTAGTGGATAATCACATATTTTAATGGGATAACTATTGGTCAAAGTCTCGTCGTGATGAAACAATATACTCCATATATATTGAAATGGAGGGAATAATATATTTTGCTACCTGCATAATCACTTATCAGTGTAAATAGATGTGAAAAAAGCTAGAGCAGTCAATCCTGCTTTTCTCATTTTGGCTCTGAGTGGCGATCTACAATTTATTGCCAAGGTTTTGAAACTCTTGTATTATTATAATTTTATTTTAGAAGCTTATCTAACAGACTAATATATAAAAGTATGTTTTTTCCTATTGGGTATTCCAATTAAATCGATAGTGATGTATGCTCATGTGCTTAATTACTTCCAGTTGTTTCTCTATGAGATTTAAGAATTATATTCTGAGTAAATTGTTTTTCTTTCATCCCGGAATTCAGCCCACTGGCACTAAATATATTACATGGGATCATGGGAGGAATCTCTGCTTGGAATTGAATGTTTCACTTCTGCAACAATGGACTCTCTAGAATGCCAACAGCTTTACATGGATATTCAGGATTTTTTTGAAGGTTTGGATATGAAAGTAGAACATCAAGTTCTATTACTTTTGGTTGAGGCAAGGTTGGTACATAGATTTTGGGGACCTAGGACAATACGACACCAAAGTCCCTTTGTTTACAGTACAAGAGTTTCCCTAGGATCAAGGGGGGCAATGGCCCTCCCTACTTCAGAAAAGTCATTAAAGTTATTTTTAATGTCTGACCAAGCTCCACCACTTGTTCACAGGGGCCCGGGCATGGGGCGAGCGCTCCTATGCCTCCCTCTATGGGCTGACACTAGGTTGAGGGATAGGCTCTAAATGAAGCGTTTTGGAAGCTGGGAAAAGTGGAAGTATGATGATAATCTGATTATCATGTACTTCCTCCGTCTTGAAATAGTTGTCATAATTTTGTTAAAATTTAGATGTATCTAGATACATATAATGCTTCATTACTCCTAACTACTGAGTTTGTTATTTCCCTTCCTGTCAAGGTCACCACCTTTTTGAAAGCAGAGGCTTATGTCTTTCTAAATGGCGCCACATTACTGCATTTATTTGACTACATGCATATGCATTGTTACGGTTTGCAAGTCAATGTACTAACGACCAACAATTTGACCAGAAAACATAATCGTGGATATGATTACAGGACCATACAAGCTGGTCCAGACATGTGAAGTGACTGCGAGGGCCTCACGTGATTTGCCGCGTCGTTTTTTCATGGCTGAATACGCGCTTCAATTTTCTAGTGGCGCACCATATTATTTTATTTTCACATGCATGCCCTCATGTTCAAGCAACTAAATTGTAACTCAATGCATAGTACTGCTTTCAGTTACATGAGTACATATACTCAGAGTACAAGTCGTGAGCATATGGCGTCGCACGTGTAGGTATCTAATCCTAATACTTAGGGACTAACCTGTGACAAGGAGAAGTGGTTACAACTGTGATAGAATGATATACAACATGTAGAAAAACATACAATCGTGAATGAATAATGAGTAATGTTCAGGCTGGATCAAAGTTCTTAAAAGACGTTGGTTTTGGGTAGCCTCTTGGTGAAAATGTCGGCGAATTGAGACTTAGTGGGAACAGGGAGAACCGGAGCTTCACCGAGTGCCAGACGATCACGGACAAAATGCAGGTTAATCTCTATGTGTTTAGTCCTTTGATGCTGAACTGGGTTGGTACATGGCTAACACATTGTCACAATAGACCACCGTGGCATGATACGGCAGATGATGGAGCTCCTGAAGGAGTTGGCATAGCCAACAAGAGTCCGTGATGCAATTGGCAACCGCGTGATACTTGGCCTCCGCACTAGATCATGACATGGTGTGTTGGCAGCAAGAGGACCATGCGACAAAATTGTTTCCAAGAAAAATGCAGAATCCTGAAGTAGACTTACAAGTGTCGGGGCAGCCTGCCCAATCAACAATGAGTATGCAATTAGATCCATAGAATATGATTTGTGGAGCTTCAGACCATAGTGAGAAGTGCCTTTTATGTACCACGGGATCACTTGATCAGCTGATAATGTGTATCCTGAGGGTCATGCATAAATAAGCACACCCGCTGAACTGCATAGGAGATATCCGGCCTTGTAAGTGTGAGGTACTGAAGGGTGCCCACAATGCTCCCGTAGAGACTCAAATCGGCAAAATGGGAACCATCCATGTCAGAATCTTTGAACCGAGTATCAATAGGAACATATATAGGGTGTCCATTTAGCATCTTAGCTTTCTCCGAAATTTCTAAGGCATACGGCTGTGATACGTTGCAAACGTATCTATAATTTTTATGTTCCATGCTTGTTTTATATCTACTTTCTTATGTTTTATCCACACTTTGGAGTACTTCTATACATTTTCTGGAACTAACCTATTAACAAGATGCTCAAGTGTCAGTTGCCTGTTTTCTTCTGTTTTTGGTTCCAGAAAAGCCAAAAAAAGAATATTCTCGGAATTGGACCAGGCAAAAGCTAAAGTCGATATTTTACCGGAAGACTCACGCAGCCAGAAGACGAGATGGAGAGGGGCCAGGGGCCGGCCACACCATGTGGTGGCGCGGGTCCCCCTGTCCACGCCACCAGGTGGTGTGGGCCCCTGGTCCACCCTCTGACATCGCCTCTTTGCCTATAAGAAGCCTCCTGATGAGAAAATCCTAAATAATCCAGCCTCTAGCCACGAAAAGTTCTGTAGCACCGCCGCCACCAAAGGGGAGATTCGGGGGACAGAAAGTCTCTGTTCCGGCACCCTACTGGGACGGGGAATTGAGCCATCTCCATCGATCTCCACCACCATATCCATCGCCGTTGCTGATTCCCATGATGAGGAGGGAGTAGTTCTCTCTCGAGGCTAAGGGCTCTACCGGTAGCTATGTGTTCATCTCTCTCTCTATGCATGATCATATTGTGATCATGAGCTTTGTAATCAAGTAGATCTACCTTGTTACTCAAGTGCTTTAATAGATCTCTGGCTCTCCCCACGTGTGTGAAAGTGATAGCGTGCACACCATGGTGGCACTTAGGCTAGAGATTACAAATACTTGTTATGAGTTATATTCGGAGTTGGATGTCTCTATGAAATTGTGGTGTTTGTTGGAACCATCTAGTGCTCAAGGTGACAGTGTGGGGTTATCTAGATGGGGAAAGTGGACTTTGAGGAGTGTTGTTATAACCCTACCATGGATTAGAGTGTCCAACCGGAGAGTAGTTCAGAGTAGTATCATGAAGAGAAGATATTTATATGAGAGTGTTCACTAGCAAAACTATGATCCCTAGGCCTTGTTTCGAAGCATTGAAACACCGTTTGCAACTAGATCTGTTACATGTTTGTTTGCTTCCATCTTTATTTCAGATAGCCTTTAGTCTCTTCCTACCCGTCAAGCTCTTTTCTGGCACCGTTACCACTTATAATTATCCATACCACATGTATTTCACAATCTCTTCGCTGAACTAGTGCACCTATACACCTGGCAAGTGTATTGGGTGTGTTGGGGACACAGGAGACTTCTTGTATCTTGATTGCAGGGTTGCTTGAGAGGGATACCTTTGACCACTTCCTCCCTGAGTTCAATAAACCTTGGGTAATCCACTTAAGGGAAAACTTGCTGCTGTTCTACAAACCTCTGCACTTGGAGGCCCAACAACTGTCTACAAGAATAGAAGTGCATAGACATCAGGCTGCTGCAAGAGAAATGACCACTCATGTGTGCAATGGACACTAATGTCGAGAAAATGATGTATGTCACCAAGGTCACTCATCGAGAACTCACGATTAAGGGATGCAATAAATTGTGTAGGAGATGGATGGTGTTGGCGGTGAGGATGATTGCATCAACATACAAAAACAAGTATGCGACGGAGGTGTTAGGTTCGCAGCATAGAAAACAAAAAAATTCCTATGATGGGAACTACTAACCACCAAAATCTATCTACCTAGATACAAGCAACGGGTCAATATACATCCATAGAGAACATACCCTTGAAGACCGACAAAGTGTAATGAGCTTGGACTCGTGGATGATGTGGTCATTCGCTTGCTGATCTCAAGATCAAGAGGAAGTCCTAGCGCCGCAAATCAGCAGCGCATCCGTGATCGCACACACATCCGGTCCACCGAACAACCCCCGCCTCCTCGCTCCAGTGCTGCAGCGAAAGCAGCAACTCCTTCCAGACAAAAAAGCCACCGGGAACATGTATCTCGCTAATCCGAGACCATGGGGGAATAATTCTAGAGTGGGAGAGAGATTCTTCACGAGGAGGTGTGCTTTGTGAGGAGGAGAGGGGGCCTTTTATAGGGAGACGGGGGCAGTCCCCTCCCATGGCCAGCGGCCATGGAGGTTCCCCCACCTCTTCCTTCATTCATGTGGGTGGAGCTCCCACTCACATAAACATGCCTCCACTCAAAAGTCCACTCACATGCATTAAATTTCCACCAAATTTAATGCAACCCTCATTTAATAAAACTCTTTTATTTATTTTATTCAAAATTTTGTTAATTACTTTAATTAACAAACATTCACATAAAACCCCATGCAATATTTCAATATCACATGTAAAACCAATTTCAGCAATTTCACCCGAAACAATTCCGGTGTCCATTGAAATAATTCCAGCGCTTTGCAATCCTTTTCTCTGGAACACATTTGCTCCAAATGGTGTCGGTATCCATTAAGTGTGTCACCATATAGTTCACGAATAATGCAGACATGATCGAGACCCTTCTCTGATCAATAATCAGTAGCGGGACCTGGAGATCCATACTGACTCCCACACACTCAACGATGACTTTTGTGATCGTGAGAACCTTTAATGCTAGTAACTAAATCCCTTTGTCTCGCGATATATTACATGTCCGAGATTCGATCATCGGTATCTCAATACCTAGTTTGGTCTCGTTACTGACATGCACTCTTTTCTCGTTCCCGTGATATAACATTCTAGTGATCATATCACTTTCTTGCAAGCTATCTCAATGTGATATCACCGAGAGGGCCTAGAGTATATCTATCCATCATCGGGATGGAAAAATCCCACTCTTGATCCATGAGCCTCTACATAACACCTTCGGAGTATCTAAACCCACCTTTATAGTCACCCTGTTATGGTGTGACGTTTGATGTTATCAAGTTACTCTTCTAATGTTAGTGATTGACATGATCTCAAGGTCTAAGGACTAGAATTACTTCATATGATGTTATAGCAATTTAAACACAATGACTTTGATCGTATTGCTAAACTTCAGATGAATGTTCATCATATCATTCAACCAATGTTGTGACCTCGTTATTAATAACATCCAAAGTCCATGATCAGGAAACCTTGATCATCTTGTTAATAAACGAGCTAGTGTATAAGAGAGGCATAACTAGGAACCTATTATTTGTTTATTAAACACACATGTATTAACGTTTCCAATCAATACAATTATAGCATGCAAAATAAACATCTATCGTATACTTGGAATACGATAATAACAACTTTATTATTGCCTCTCAGGGCATATTCCATTGAGTCTGCCACTTGCACTAGAGACAATAATCTAGTTTACATAGTGATAAATCTAACACCCATGGAGTTCTGGTGTTGATCATGTTTTGCCCTAGGGAGAACTTTAGTCAACGGATCTGCTACATTCAGATTCGTATGTACTTTACAAATCTTTATATCTCCGTCCTTGACATGCTTGCAGATGGAGTGAAACCGACGCTTAATATGCTTCGAATTTTTGTGAGACCTTGGTTACTTGGCATTGGCTATGGCTCCATTGTTGTCACAATAGATCACCACCGGGTCCAACGCACTAGGAACCACACCTAGTTAAGTTATGAACTCTTTCATCCAAACCGCTGCCTGCACCGCTTCTCAAGCAGCAACATATTCTTCCTCCCTTGTTGATCCCACCACCACAAGTTGTTTGGAGGTCCTCCAACTAACTGCTACTCCATTCGTGAGAAATACGTATCTGGAATGAAACTTAGAGTCATCTGGATCGGTGTCAAAGCTAGCATCGATATAACACTTAGCGACCAGCTCTTCTTCACCTTTATATACAAGAAACATTTCCTTAGTTCTTCTTAAGTACTTAAGGATATTCTTGACCACTATCCAGTGTTCCGATCCTGGATCAGATTGGTACCTACTAGTCAAACTAATAGCATGTTCCACATCCGGTCTTGTACATAACATGGCGTACATTATAGAGCCTATGGCTGAGGCATAGGGGATCTTATCCATTATCTCTCTTTCTTACGTCATAGCCAGACTTTGAGTCTTACTCAATGTATTGCCTTGCAACCTAGGTAAAAAAACCTTCTTACTTCCGTCCATTTTAAACTTCTTTAAAATCTAATCAAGGTACGTACTTTGTGATAGCCCAATTAGGCGTCTTGATCTATCTCTATAGATATTAATGCCTAATATGTATGATGCTTCACAAGGTCCTTCATCGAAAATTTGTTGTTTAGGTAACTTTTAACACTGTTTAAAAGATCTATATAATTTCCAATCAATAATATGTTATCCACATATAATATTAGAAATACCACATTGCTCCCACTCACTTTCTTGTAAATACAAGCCTCTCCATAAGTTTGGACAAATCCAAACTCTTTGCTCGCCTCTTCAAAGCGGAGATTCCAACTCCGGGATGCGTGCTTTAGTCCATAGATGGATTGCTGAAGCTTCCAGTCGTTACTCAACCTCCTCTATCTTCGGCTGGCGCGGGCTGATGTCACCAAACTACGTGGACACCAATTCGTTCTGATTCCAAATGCAGAGTGATGTAGCATAATGACAATATTTTTTGGATGTAGCATAATGACAAGATTTTTAAGAGTATTTCCCCAACCTTTAGAAGGTCGAAAGCTGGCTTTGTGGCTAATGTTTCCTTGCTTAAGCATACATTAAAGTCAAGTTTAGCGCAGAGCTTCTCAACTTGGGTTGACATCCTTATTTAATTCCTTCATAGTAGTTATCCTTTTTTGCTTTTCTTTAGTTTGTAATTAAGACCTTTGTGTTTGTTTATGTTTAATAAAAGGCCATGGGGGTCTCCCCTGTAGTAGTTAGCCTTAAAAAACACTTGAGCTTGTCCTCTTGCTACATAGAAGATTGGGCTTTCTCTGAAAAGAACATTTACTTTATTGCAATTTAGTTTTCTACAAACTATAAAAACCTTTGTATATCTTATTGTTTTACTCGTTAGACTTGCTAATCAATACCTTCAGTTCCATGTCGTTTCGACAACCTTTTCTTTATTGAAAGGTATTACAATAGATCTTCTGCACTTGGGAGACATCACCGGGATGTCGCGGAGTTCTTCTCTCTCTCACGTGCGATCTATAAGGAGGAGACCACACCAAGATGGAACGTGTGGATACAGTGAAGGTGATGCCCAAACGCAGGACTTCATGGGATTGATCTGATGCCGTGTGGGCCTACATCATCCACGATCCTTCGATCGTTAAACACTCGTGTGACTTCAAGGGTAAGTAGATCAAATCTAATCTATCATTATTAGAATCTCGTAGATCGGATCTTATTGGGTCTGTTCCGCTCTTTCATAGGAAATTTGTTGTTTTCCATGCAATGCACCCATGAGCTCTGTCTAACATCAAGCTATCTAACTTTTGCATCTTAGAAACTACTATCGAGGTGAAGGAGATATTCCCTAGAGGCAAATAATAAATAGATTTTATTATCATATCTCAATTAGTTCATAATAGTTTCATACTGTGTTATAACTGTATCAAGTGGAACATTGATACATGTGTGGTATGTAGACAAACCAAATCACTAGTAGCCTCTATTTATACTAGTTTGTTGGGCAACCGATGATCAAGGTTTCCTGATCATAGAGCATTATGCCAGTTGACAATGAAGTCATATCATTAGTGAATATAATGATGTGATGGATATTACCCATATAAGTATTGCAACACGGTCTAGTCACATAGTTCATCATTGCAATAGTTAGAAATGAAGTATCCTAATCTTTTGACCATGAGATCATATTAATCACTATCACCCGAGGCTGCTTTGACAATATCAAACGTCATGACCATAACTGGGTGATCATAAAGATGTATGTGAAGGGGATCCGCAGCAGAAAACAATTTTTTTCCTACGATGGAACCCCAAAACTGCCTAGGATCTATCTATGTAGTAATGCAGTAACGACCAATGTGTATAAAATACATACCCTTGTAGACCGTACGTGGTTAACGTTCCGTGGGGAACGTGGTTGATGTAGTCGACCTCAAGGTCGCGAAGCTCCTCACAGGTCACCCCTTGTTCCTTCTTCATCTTCATCGTGCAACAGCTCCGGCTCACGACATTTAAGCGCCCCAAGTGTTGTGCCTCGTGTCTTCGAACACATTCGGTGCATGATGAGACCTCCGGCTCCCCGATCCCGTCGGGAGTGTGGATGTTGATATCCGGCTAGGAATCCCTGCAACGCAACAGCGTACTGAAGGTGTGCCTCGTTCGCACAGCCCAAACTTGGGGCCATGGTCACAAGGGCTAGAGAGAGAGAGGGAAGGAGGAAGTCAACCAAAGGACTTCTCCAAATATTGGTGTGTCTAATCCCACCCATGGGCACCCCTTTATATAGGGGGAGGGGGTGTGCCGTCCCCTTTGGGTTTCCCATGTGGGACTATTAAAGGGAGAGGAGGGAGGCGCATGGGCCCTTAGGGCACCATGGGCCGGCAGGCCAGGGGTGGTCCCTACCCCGCACACAGCCCTAGGCTGGTCGGGTGGGCCCCCTTGAGGTGCCTAGGCCTTGGCCCTTGGCCCTTCCCTCCTTCGGTTTTCCCTCATGGGCCCTTTTCCCTAGGAAGTTTGGCCCATTAGTGGAATACCCCTTCAAATTATATTTTAATATTATATTTAATATTAATTACATTAATTATTATGTAAATACATATTACAAAATCCGTATTGACCCGAAACACCTTTCGGTTCCCTTCTGATTTCCTCCAAACGACTCTGGATCTTTCCCGGAATGATTCCGGTCCTTTATTCTTTCTCCGAACAACTTCGGATCTCTCTGCAGAAAAATTCCAACTTTCTCTTTCTCTATTGTGATTCCGTCTTACAAAAATGATCGATCTCTCGTACCCTTAAGTGTATCCTCTCACGGCTCGGGAATGCTCTAGACATGATCTATATCAATGATCAATAGAGAGACCAGGGATATCCATGTGACCCTTATGCATTCCTGATGACAATGTTGTTTGAACCGCTAAATGTAGCATCCAATTCCTTTTGTTTCTTGATACGACTTGTCCGAGACCCGATCATTGGTATCACATACCTTGTTCAATCTCGTTCACAACAAGTTCTGTTTTCTTGTTACCATGATATTACATCCCCGTGACCAAGTCACATGTTGCAACATTTATGGATGTAATCTCACCAAGCCAGCCATATGTATCTTTACCCATCACATGTCATCTACTGTTCCTTTGGAATACCCAACGTACACCTTTATGGCCACCGTATTACTAGATGACGATTGATGCAGTCTAAGCAGCCTTGGGAAACAGTGAGTAATATGAGCTCATGGTCTAAGGAAAATGAGTCTAGGTATAGTTGTTGCAACAATGAACTATATGACTTGATCGTGTTGCAATCCTTCGAGGAATGTCCATCGCATCCTTCTCCAACGATATGACCCTGTTGTCAATTGGCATAAATGCCCATGAACTTGAAACCCAGATCATCCTCATGACCAACGAATTAGTATGAATAGAGGCTACTAGCGACTTGGTTGTTTCATACCACACCTGTACCAATGTTTCTACTTGGCACAGTTATAGCACAATATGAAACTATTATAAACTAATTGAGATATGACAATAAAAACCTATTTATTATTTGTCTCTAGGGCATATCTCCTTCAGTCTCCACTTGCACTAGAGTACAAATAATCTAGCTCGCATTTTACTCATATAAAGCATATACCATATGCATTTATAGATCATGCATGCTCATGGGAAACGTCATGTCCATGTTCTGTTGTACCAGATCATTATGTCTTTTGCAAATCGTTAATGTCTTCCTAATTTTGACATTCACACAATTATCATATAATGGGTCAAAGAATTTGTTTGGCGACAAAGTGAGACTTTTTTCTAGTGTTTATAATGATGGTCGTTTTCACCGTTGTCATCTAAACTTCAAAACACACTTTGCTATCCTTTGTGTATATACTGTAGTCATGGCAGCAGAACGAGGCCGGATTCCAGGAGCTTATAGTGACTTTAGATCAACCTCGAGGGATTTCTCATGGGCACTGGGCCCTGGGACACATCATTCTACGTTAAAAGTGAACTAGCCCCACCATAACATTATACATCACATCAGATGGAGCTTTTATACTTCTATATCTATGTAGATCCTAGTGCATGAAATGCAACTATGCCACTTACATTGCTTCTTGCCATTTATGTACGAACTTAACTCTGGTTCAGTGATCAACGCAGGAATCACTTAAAGACATGTTCTTACAGTTAAGACTTTGTCCTACCAACCAGAACTTCGGGTCACATTACATCGAGTATACAACATGGTTATATGGAAGAACCTACGACTAAGGCATAGGAGATACAACACATCTCTTTCTTTCAACCATAGTTGCAATACTAACTCAATGCTTCATATAGTAAGAACTTCTTTCTTACCTTGATCCATTCTGAGCTTCTTCAGAATCTTGTCTTAGGACATTCTGAACATCTTTCAGAATCAAGTCCAGGAAGCATTCGACATTCTGTGTTTATTAAACTCACTAATCTATCTCGATAGATCTTATTATTTAATAACTTCAACTTCATCCTTATTTATCTAACTTAAACATTATTAACACCAATCACATCATTCATATATGCCGTTCACATATCCTAGAATGATTTCACGCTCCCACTCAAATATGACATTCATGTTTGAGATCGAGGGATTTCACTTAGCTCCCACTCAAATACGACATTCATGTTTGAGATGCAGGGATTTCACTTAGCTCCCACTCAAAATATGTCAGCTACATATTATGAATTAGCCAAGCTGATTTGCTCTCACTCAAATCTAGGTCCTCTCGATAATCTTGGACATTCCAAAATTCTTTGATCATCATCAATTTGAGAATTCCAATTACGAGACTTCAATATCCATATATTTCTAGTGTAAATTCAAAAGACTTAAGCATCACTACTGTTGTAGTCAACTCCTTGAATTTGTCCAAACTTGTGACAAATCGAGCTTTTTGTCATTCATTAAGTTCCATTTCCTTCTGAATGACTTTGCAGTCATTCAGAAATATCAAGTAAACTTCTTTACTTTAATAAGATCAAGTAACATGTTACTTTGCAATCTTAAATGTAACTTAATATAAGATTTTATGACTCCTAGTCATTTCTCGTACTCAGGTCCATCACGCTTCTTTGTAATTTTTAGATATGTCTCGTTCAAAACATGACAAGTGAATCAACAATATAATTCCACAAACTTGTAGAATATATAGTTGAATCCTACTTTCTTTAGTAAAAGTATTCCCTGAAACTTTATGATCATTATCATTGGCTTCTCCTCTATATGCAGAGTTTGGATTCACGAAACAAATTCCGCTGCGCCACTCAACAATCCAGAGGTAAGGTAAAATACCTTGTTTTGATCTTTTACTTTCTTCCACCTATATCTTCATCAAGACACGTCAACCATGGACAACAACATGTTTGCCCCTTTCATGGAAGATGCATTCATAGCTTCCTAAGAATTCTCTACAAAGACTTGTTTATTCGCCACGACTTCGACTTATCGAAATCTCCAGAAACTCGAACTTGCCATAACACTTATGGTGTTGTTTCCACGAATCTATAGATGTTCCTTTGTATTTCAGACGAGTGTTTTGCTTATTTTGATCTCTAACTCTGAACGACAACTATAACCCCTATAAGAGATAATATTATACCATATGTATCTTAATACATAATGATTATGATGTTTAGATATTTCAACACAGTTTGAATTCATCCAATTATCATAATTTGTGAAACAACTTTCACAAGTCCCTTTTATGCTAAACTTAACTTGAATACTTCAGTCATGTCGATAAAATCAAAGAGACTTCATATTCTTGTTAATTTCAATATCCTCTTATTGTTGTGAACTCATTTGAACAATTCAAATCATTTTGAACTCATATTTCATTAAGTAAATACGCTTATTGATACATTGCAAATGTATCTATAATTTTTGATGTTCCATGCTTGGTTTTATCCACTTTCTTGTGTTTTGTTCCAACTTTGGAGTACTTTTCATATGATTTCTTGGACTAACCTATTAACAAGAGCCATAGAGCCAGTTGCATGTTTTCTGCTGTTTTTGGTTCCAGGAAAGTCAGAAAATGAATATTCTCGGAATTGGACGGGACAAAAGCCAAAGTGCCTATTTTCCGGAAGTCATCAAGTGCCAGAATACGAGACGGAGAGGGGCCAGGGGGCCACCACACCACCTGGCCGCGCGGCCAGGCCTGGCCCACGCCAGGGGGTGGTGTGGCCGCTCCCGGCACCCCCTCGGCCTCCCCTTCCGCCTATATATTACCCTCGGGACGAAAACCCTAAGTGGCCTGATCAAAAATCCATGAAAGAGTCTGTAGCCGCCGTCATCTCCATCCCTAGATCGGGAGGGATCTGAAGCTCTTCCCGGCATCCTGCCGGAGAGGGGAATTCACCCTGGAGGCCTTCTTCATCACCATGCAAGCCTCCGATGTGATGCGTGAGTAGTTCATCCTTGGACTACGGATCCATGTAGTAGCTAGATGGCTGGTTCTCCTCCTTTGTGTTTTCATGTCTAGATCTTGTGAGCTCCGTTCATGATCAAGATCATCTATTTGTAATTCTACATGTTGTGTTTGTGGGGATCCGATGGATATTGAGATGTTATTTCAGATTGATTATTGATTCTATCATGTCTTTGTTATTTGTGATCTTGCATGCTTTCTGTTGTTAGTAGCTATCTTGGCCAAGTAGATGCTAGCAACTCCAAGAGTTAGTATTTATGCTCGATAGTGGGTTCATGCCTTTGGTAATCTGGGGAAGTGACAGAACTCTCTAAGGTACTAGATGTGCTGTTGCTACTAGGGATAAAACAACAATCCTTTGTTCATAGAACAATCATATTATTTAATTTACACGTAGTTCGTAAAGCAATAATCTGTTGCTTGCAACTTAATACTGGAGGGGGTTCGGATGATAACCTGAAGGTGGATTATTAGTCATAGATGCAGTTGGATGGCGGTCTATGTATAATGTTGTAATGTCCAATGAAGTCTCAAAGGAGTCAAGATGATTAGTATATGCATGTATTGCTTTCTCGATGTTTGTCAATTGCCCCGCTGTAATTTGTTCACCCATCATGTTATCTATCTAATGAGAGCCACCTCTAGTGAACTATGGATCCCGGTCCTTTTCTTTACATATAATCTACAATGTTTTACTGCTTTGTGTTTACTTTCTGCAAACTTTTACTTCTTTCCATTCGCTACGTTTAATCCTTTGTTTTCCGCAAAACACGGTGAGATTAACAACCTCATCGCAAGTTGGGGACAAAGTTCTGTGGGTGTGTTGTGCAGGTCTCCACGTTGCTACTAGCACCGGTAGTGCGCCCTACCAAGGCTCAGCTAGCAACACCTTTGGAGTGTTTCCTTGCTCCTACTGGTTCGAATAAACCTTGGTTCCATAACTGAGGGAAACTTGCTGCTGTGCTCATCATACCTTCCTCTTGGGGTTCCCAACGAGCTCTACATCAACACCGCCACTAAGCATTTTTCTGGGCACCGTGCATTGAGCCATCAAGCATTTTTTTGGCGCCGTTGTCGGGGACCGAAGAAGTAGAAGAAACTCCCACGTCAACTACACGCCACCAAAAGTACATTTTTCTAGCGCCGTTGCCGGGGAGTCAAGGACATCTTCACAAGGGGAGTCCCTCATAACCAATCTCTTTACTTTGTTGTTTTTGTTTTTCTTAGTTTCTTTTTGCTTTTTTTGCTTGTTTTGTTTTTCAAATACACAAAAAAATTAGTTTTACTAGTTTTCTTTCTTATTCAAGAAACACAAAAAAAATTAGTTCTTACTATAGTTGGTATTTTCGTTGGTCTATTATTGTCTTGCTTTATCATGCTTACTATCAATGGTTGGTTTCTTTGAAACTGGATCTTATTGGCAAGGTGGGTTCACGGAAGAACAAAAATATTATTATAAGGAACACCGCTTGTCATAAAAAGGGAAACACTTATGGGAACAAATTGATAAATTGTATACCATTGCTAAAAACGTGTGCTCTACTTATAATGTTACTTATTGCTTTGATAAATCTTATTGCTGTAGGAGGTATAAACACCTCCCTTTTCAATGTGAGTATAATGATAATGTTACCATATCTTCTTATGTTAAAGGGATTTATGAATTTTATGATGTGGAACAAATTGAAGAATTTATTGCTTGGAAGGGTGCATTTGAACTTGCTAGTTTGCTTGAAAATACTGATGATTCACCTTATAAATACGAGGTTTATGATCTACTTAAATTTTGCTTTGATAATTACAAGGTAGAAAATGACTATATTCTTGAATATCATAATATATAGATGCTCTCCACCAATGGAAGAGACTAATGCCTTGCAAGAGCCTATGGAAGAAGAAATTGCTGAAAATGGAAGCTCATTGGATGAAAAAGAGGAGGAGAGTGATGATCAAGAGGAGGAAGAATGGATCTACCCATCCCTACCTTCTAATGAGAGTAACTCTTTACCCCTTACATTATTTGATTGTCCCCCATGCTTATCAAAGGAGGACGAATGCCATGTTCCTGAGGATTCTTTTAAAAATGTTTATAATAAAGCTCTAGTGTTTGTAGATCATGAAAAGCATGCTTTATGTGATAGTTATATTGTTGAGTTTATTCATGAGGCTACTGAAAATTATTATGAGAGAGAAAAATATGGTTGTAGAAGTTTTCATGGTACTGGAACACCTCTCTATTTGCTGAAAGTTTTGAAGTTACTCTCGTTTTATCTTCCTATGCTTGTCACTTTGTTCTTTGTGAACTTATTTGCGTATAAGATTCCTATGCATAGGAAGTGGGTTAGACTTAAATGTGTTTGAATTTGCTCCTTGATGCTCTCTTTTACTTCAAATCATATTTTCTATGTGAGCATCTTCTCAAACTATCATGCCTAACTTAAAGGCGTTAAAGAAAAGTACTTATTGGGAGATAACCCAAAAGTTTTAGATGAGTATTGGAAGTTATTACTTCAGTAATAACCGCTCTTTATCCTTTTTATTTGCTTTTTGAGCCAAGAGTAACCTCTAATGAGAGAGAAGTAATGATTGGGAAAGTTGCTGTCCCGAAACAGATTTCTGTGCTTCACCGTAAAAATTCGTGTAAAATCTCTAAACGTCTTTTTGAGGCGTGAATTTTTTTTCTTCTGCCCCAGGTTGTTATCTAACTTTCGTTAGTTCAACACTTTTTGATTTGAGCAACAGAAGGTCTTCGAAAAAATTCGTATTTACCTGCTGGTCTGTTTTGACAGATTTCTGCCATTTTCTGCATTTGCTTCTTGTTGGTTCCTTTTTGAGTTCTTTTGGGGAATTGAGATTTTTAAGGGAAGTTCTACAGTAGCTAGTGTTCTAATGGAAGTTTATTTGGTGTTAGAACTGAACCTTAAGACCTTTTATCTTGAGTGCACTAATGTTGCTAATAAAGATTGTGTGAAGTTTTGTATGAAGGAAATTTTTTAGGTGTATGGAAGGAATGAGTAATGAGATGAAGGATGGACTAAAGCTCAAGCTTGGGGATGCCACGCGTGTCACCCCAAGAAATATACAAGAAGTACAAGCATCAAAGCTTGGGGATTCCCAAGGCATCCCCTTCTTCATCAATAAAAAACCCAGGTTTCTTCCAAACGCTTCATTTTTATTGTTTCATGCACAATTGTGTTGTTCTTGGAGCATCTTCTTTTTCGTTTTCGTTTTGGTTTTTAGTTTGCTTGGTTTTCTTAGTTTTCTGAATAAATTGGTTGGACCCCCTCTTTCATACATTGGTTTGCAAATAGTTTGGTTTGGTTTGGAAAAGAGTAGGAAAGTTCATGCTTATGTGGTAAAAAGATCTTGTTTTTGACTGTGGCCTATGCTTTGTCATGCCATGCTTGATATTGTTTTGGATTTATGCTTAGTATTATTTTCTGTAGCATGACTTGTTATAAACAATTGAAACTTCTTAATGTGCCTTGGATGAATCATGCGTTTTTTTAGCATATTAAAGCATAGTATAGTGGTATTCTCCTTTGATGCTTTATTTGGGTTGACTTGGCGCATGATCACACCATGTTTTGACTATCTCAAGTCAACATAGCCTTTATGATCCCTTAGTTTTCAACTTGTAGTATCACTTTATGCTTTGATCAATGACGTTTTGTCGCTCTGCATGATTATGGCCATTATTGCTCTCTTAGTTTGTCGCTCCCAGTCTTTTGCTAGCCTCCACAATAAAGTATGAGTTCCACTCATGCATCCAACTCCCTAAACCAAGTTATTCCAAAGATTCCACCATACCTACCTAATAGCTTATGCTATTCCAAGTATATTCATGCTTTTGTTTACCTTCCAAATTAAACTTGTTATGAGAAAACTAGTGATTAAAGCTCTCACGAACTTGATGGCACACTTTACTTTACTTGCCCTTAATAAACTTGAACCATTGTGTCTTCTATGTTGTATATGCTTGCACTTATTTTTTGGGAATTAGCAGAACCATGCTTTCATGGGGAACACTTTCAACATTTCACTTGGTACTTGTACCTAGTTGATATCATGCTCTTTTGTATATGGATGTCGTCGGCGTGAAATGAAAGGGGAGCTTGTAAGTCCATGGAGTTATGTATATGTGTTAGAGAAACGCCTGGGCCGCTGGTCTAATCCATGCTGACATGGTAGAAACCTGCAGCGTAACCATAATGAGATGTCTATGAAGCATTCTTCTTATAAAAAAAGAGTCCTTTATTGAGAAACAAAGAGAAAAGAAAAAAAAGAGATACTATGAAAAGAGGAAAGAGAGAAAAAACCACCATTTCCCATGGTAAATAAGAAGAATGCTGAGATGCTCGTTGTCTGCTTGCCTTGTCATTTTGATATGGGGATTCTTCCGTATCATTGGGCAAGGGGTACCCCGTTGGTGGTTCTCTATGATACACATATACTTACGATGACAAGAACTTACCGGTGACTAAACTTGAGTAGCATGAGGAGCGGCCCTCGTATACAAGGGACATGAGATTTCTGACTTATACTCGTCAAGCATGTACACCATAGATTGTTCACTTTAACCTTAATCACTTCAAGATGCTTATGATAGGGGCAATGAGAGCTGAAATCTATAAGTACCATAATTTTTGGAAGCTCTTTATGAGACTTGAATCCCTACTTCCTTTTACAAAGGCCTTTCTTCCACCATTATATTGAGTCTCCACCTTCTATCTTTATGCACCTACTTTGAGAGCATAATGGCCATTCTTAGTTCTATGTGCATTGTCCCAAGACTAGCTGATTGATGCATAACTTGATATTGCTTGTTTTAAACTATTGTATCTAGTCACTCTTATGAACTTTGAAGGTGTCCTATGCATTTATATTTGCTACTCTATTGAGGGACAAGCTGAATACTATTATGCCATGTTTTCTTTATGTGAAACAAACAAACGTCTTGCAAAGCATTATTATTCATGAATCTTTTGTTTGTGCCTTTTCATGTTGCATCATAGTTTCTCTGCTTATTGCTAGAACTTTGTCTTTCATGTTATGACTGAAGTACTATGATCCCATCTTTGAATGTTTTACAAATACTTTGATCAAGTCTTTGATGGTGCATGTCACCTCAAAAATTATTCTTTCTTTTTATCACTTACCTACTCGAGGACGAGCAGGAGTTAAGCTTGGGGATGTTGGTACATTGCAAATGTATCTATAATTCTTGATGTTCCATGCTTGATTTTATCCACTTTCTTGTGTTTTGTTCCAAATTTGGAGTACTTTTCATATGATTTCTTGGACTAACCTATTAACAAGAGCCACAGTGCTAGCTGCCTGTTTTCTGCTGTTTTTGGTTCCAGGAAAGTCAGAAAATGAATATTCTCGGAATTGGACGGGACAAAAGCCAAAGTGCCTATTTTCCGGAAGTCATTAAGTGCCAGAATACGAGACGGAGAGAGGCCAGGGGGCCACCACACCACCTGGCCGCGCGGCCAGGCCTGGCCCATGCCAGGGGGTGGTGTGGCCGCTCCCAGCACCCCCTCGGCCTCCCATCCGCCTATATATTGCCCTCGGGACGAAAACCCTAAGTGGCCCGATCAAAAATCCACGAAAGAGTCTATAGCCGCCATCATCTCCATCCCTAGATCGGGAGGGATCTGAAGCTCTTCTCAGCACCCTGCCGGAGAGGGGAATTCACCCTGGAGGTCTTCTTCATCACCATGCAAGCCTTCGGTGTGATGCGTGAGTAGTTCATCCTTGGACTACGGATCCATGTAGTAGCTAGATGGCTGGTTCTCCTCCTTTGTGCTTTCATGTCTAGATCTTGTGAGCTCCGTTCATGATCAAGATCATCTATTTGTAATTATACATGTTGTGTTTGCGGGGATCCGATGGATATTGAGATGCTATTTCAGATTGATTATTGATTCTATCATGTCTTTGTTATTTGTGATCTTGCATGCTTTCCGTTGTTAGTAGCTATCTTGGCCAAGTAGATACTAGCAACTCCAAGATTTAGTATTTATGCTCGATAGATGGTTCATGCCTCTGGTAATCTGGGGAAGTGACAGAAATCTCTAAGGTACCAGATGTGATGTTGCTACTAGGGAGAAAACAACAATCCTTTGTTCATAGAACAATCGTATTGTTTAATTTACACGCAGTTCATAAAGCAATAATCTGTTGCTTGCAACTTAATACTGGAGGGGGTTCGGATGATAACCTGAGGGTGGATTATTAGTCATAAATGTAGTTGGATGGCGGTCTATGTATAATGTTGTAATGCCCAATCAAGTCTCAAAGGAGTCAAGATGATTAGTATATGCATGTATTGCTTTCTCGATGTTTGTCAATTGCCCCGCTGTAATTTGTTCACCCAGCATGTTATCTATCTAAGGAGAGCCACCTCTAGTGAACTATGGATCCCGGTCCTTTTCCTTACATATAATCTACAATCTGTTACTGCTTTGTGTTTACTTTCTGCAAACTTTTACTTCTTTCCATTCGATACGTTTAATCCTTTGTTTTCCACAAAACACGGTGAGATTGACAACCTCATCGCAAGTTGGGGACAAAGTTCTGTGGTTGTGTTGTGCAGGTCTCCACGTTGCTACTAGCACCGGTAGTGTGCCCTGCCAAGGCTCATCTAGCAACACCTTTGGGGTGTTTCCTTGCTCCTACTGGTTCAATTAAACCTTGGTTCCATAACTGAGGGAAACTTGCTGCTGTGCTCATCATACCTTCCTCTTGGGGTTCCCAACGAGCTCTACATCAACACTGCCACTAAGCATTTTTCTGGGCGACGTGCATTGAGCCATCACTTATTCACTTAAGTTAACAATTAACTAATGATTTCCACTATTTGTTGAAAATACGATACATCACTATGTATAAGATTCAACATTTCTTCGCATATCACCGTTTTACCAAAATGCGGAGTTTTATTCATTCTGCCCAAGAGGCATGGATTGCAAAGTCTCTAGATTAAGCATCTAGGACCCCGATCTTCATAAAGAACATGCAATAACCAAAATGACTTAAACTATAGTGTCATCTCATCATTAAACTTTGGATATCTTTTAGCATTCTAATCCTTTATAAATGTTTAAGCTATTATCATTAACATAGTGATGAGAATAACTTGTTTATAATCATAATGTGACCATAAGGTATTGTTCATAAGAATAGTACAAACTGGCTTGTAACTTGTTCATATGAATAATCGTCTCGCCAAAAGCAAGACACACAAATTAGGATTACAAAATTATATTCAAGTCCACTAATCCAAATGGCAAACTTTGAGGAAAGAGGTGATGTCGTCCATCAACTGTTTTGCTTGCCGTCATCAAGTCACGTTGCCTCAAAACCAGCAATTCTCAAGCAGACCCTCCTGTTTTTCACAAAATGAGACAAGTATCAAATACTTTGCGAACTACAACGAGTTTTTGCAAGAACCACATTTATAATTTGTATATCTTACATATACCTTTTCATCCATGACCTCCTATTGCAATCAAGCCCTCCAAGAGTTCTCAACTCTAATGCAAGATTGCTAAGTGTTTTTCCAAACATTCTATTTTCATCCATGATGGAGGAAAGCCCATCCAACGGCTCATGCTCTATGTGCATGATCTTGCAGAATACAAAATGTAGACCAACTCTCCATCGAATGGAGAAAGGCTTATTGGATGATTATGGAGAAAACACAAACATTCCAGAGTCATCGAATTATCTCTTAATGGTTATTGTATCAAGAAGAGAAGATCACCTTTCACGAGGATATCCCTCATGCGTGGGTATTAGTCTATGAAGTTGGACCCTTTTGCTAAGTTCCATATTAAGCAATATATTCCCATGGTCGCAAAGGACCTCAATGGGATAGGCCAAGATCTACTAAGATATTTGCAAACAGACATCTAGACTAAGTTTATAATAAGATATCAATTTATAATTGGTCTCCACTAAAATTGTCATCCCCTGGACGATTTTAGTGATCACATGATCCCTATCCTCTGCACCTCCCCCGATCATCATGGCTATCAGTTCTGCCTCAAAGGTAGACATTCAATAATGCCAATCACATCATCCATGTGACTCATGCTCGATCTTTTGATCTCTTGTGTTCCGAGGCCATGTCTGTACATGCTAGGCTCGCCAAATCTAACTTGTGTGTATTCGCTGTGAAACATGGCTTACACCCACTGTATGCGAACGTAGATATGTCTGACCCCCGATCATCATAGCCGGCCTCATAACGAAGAACTTTCTTGGTGGTGCACACACAAGGGGAACACGAAACATTGGAATTCAATAGGGATTATCTTATTTGCTACCGTTGAGTATCTAAATACTAGCACACAGTAAGATGTAAAATGGGTATCAACATCATATGTATATTGTGATATGATATGGTCCTTCTTGCACCTTTATCTCCATCGAGCGCTCCGGCATGATCTCCATCTTGCCCTTGGTTTGACGCCAAGTCCACGACGCCTCCACCAGGTCGTCCATCGGAACGATGACTATTACTATACTACTTAGTAACAGAAAAGTAAACTACTTTACCTTTGTAACGACCAATGCCATATCATAATCACATGCCCTCTACAAAATAAAGTTAGACGCCTCTACTTTATCTATTGCAAGTTTTACGTGGTTGTTAGGGCTTTCGCAATAGAACCGTTTCTAAACTACGAACTTTCCAACTACAACATGGATCCAATAGTTGTCTATACTATACCCCTTTCGGGGCCCTCCATTGTAAATGCTATATCAACTATCGAATGAGAGACAGACACCTGCTAGCCACTTATACTGTACAAGCCGTATGTTGAGCGTGGAACCAGTCTCGCGTATGAATACATGTAAGGTCGGTTCGGGCCGCTTCATCGAACAATACCGTGATATAAACAAGTACATGTTAGAGGGTAACAACTAAGGGATCAATGCCCACACAATACTTGTGCGTACTGGCCATATAGCACTCCTACGCATAGATCGGCTCTGATACCACTGAAGGGGATCCGCAGTAGAAAACAAAAAATTTCCTACGGTGGAACCCCAAAACTGCCTAGGATCTATCTATATAGTAATGCAGTAATGATCAATGCGTATAGAATACATACCCTTGTTGACCGTACGCGGTTAACGTTCCGCGGGAAACGTGGTTGATGTAGTCGTACTCGTAGCCGACCTCAAGGTCACGAAGCTCCTCACAGGTCACCCCTTGATCCTTCTTCATCTTCATCGTGCAGCAGCTCCGGCTCACGACATTTAAGCGCCTCAAGTGTTGTGCCTCGTGTCTTGGTACACATCCGGTGCATGATGAGACCTCCGGCTCCCCGATCCCGTCGGGAGTGCGGAAGTTGATATCCGGCTAGGAATCCCTGTAGCGCAACGGCGTACTGCAGGTGCGCCTCGTTCGCACAACCCAAACTTGGGGCCATGGTCACAAAGGCTAGAGAGAGAGAGCGAAGGAGGAAGTCAACCAAAGGACTTCTCCAAATATTGGTGTGTCTAATCCCACCCATGGGCACCCCTTTATATAGGGGGAGGGGGTGTGCCCTCCCCTTTGGGTTTCCCATGTGGGACTATTCAAGGGAGAGGGGGGAGGCGCATGGGCCCTTAGGGCACCATGGGCCGGTAGGCTAGGGGTGGGCCCCACCCTGCGCACAGCCCTAGGCTGCCCAGGTGGGCCCCCTTGAGGCGCCTAGGCCTTGGCCCTTCCCTCCTTCGGTTTTCCCTCATGGACCCTTTTCCCTAGGAAGTTTGGCCCATTAGTGGAATACCCCTTCAAATTAGATTTTAATATTATATTTAATATTAATTACATTAATTAATATGTAAATACATATTACGAAATCCGACTTGACCCGAAACACCTTTCGGTTCCCTTTCGATTTCCTCCGAACGACTTCGGATCTTTCCCAGAATGATTTCGGCCCTTTATTCTTTCTCCGAACAACTTCGGATCTCTTTGCGGAACAATTCCGGTTTTCTCTTTCTCTATTGTGATTCCGTCTTACGAATGATCGCTCTCATCGTACCCTTAAGTGTATCCTCTCACGGCTCGAGAATGCTCTAGACATGATCTATATCAATGATAAATAGAGGGACCAGGGATATCCATGTGACCCCTATGCATTCCTGATGACAATGTCATTTGAACCGCTAAATGTAGCATCCAATTCCTTTTGTTTCTTGATACGACTTGTCCGAGACCCGATCATTGGTATCACATACCTTGTCCAATCTCGTTCACAACAAGTTCTATTTTCTTGTTACCGTGATATTACATCCCCGTGACCGAGTCACATGTTGCAACATTTATGGATATAATCTCACCAAGCCGGCCGTATGTATCTTTACCTGTCATGTGGGTGAACAAATCACGGTCTTGCAGTCACATGTCATCTATTGTTCCTTTGGAATACCCAACGTACATCTTTATGGCCACCGTATTACCAGATGACGGTTGATGCAGTCTAAGCAGCCTCGGAAAACAGTGAGTAATATGAGCTCACGGTCTAAGAAAAAGGAGTCTAGGTATAGTTGTTGCAACAATGAACTATATGACTTGATCGTGTTGCAATCCTTTGAGGAATGTCCATCACATCATTCTCCAACGATATGACCCCGTTGTCAATTGGCATAAATGCCCATGATCTTGAAACCTAGATCATCCTCATGACCAATGAAATAGTATGAATAGAGGCTATTAGGGACTTGGTTGTTTCATACCACACCTGTACCAATGTTTCTACTTGGCACAGTTATAGCACAATATGAAACTAATTGAGATATGACAATAAAAACCTATTTATTATTTGCCTGTAGGGCATATCTCCTTCAGTATGTTGGGTATTCCAGAGGGATATGTTGAGGCCTATGCATCAAGATCGGGATTTGTTCACCCGCGTGACGGGAAGATACACAAGGCTGATTCAGTGAGATTACATCCATAATATTGCAACTTGTGACTAGGTTAGGGGATGGAATATCACGGAAATGAGTAAAACAACACTTGTCAGTAACGAGATTGAAAAAGGTATAATGATACTGATGATCATATCTTGAACAAGTTAGTATCGAAGTAACAAAGGGAATTGGACTCGACGTGTACGGTTCAAATGGCATTAAACATCGTGGAATGCACAAGGGTCATTATGGCCATCCCGGTCCTACTAATGATCATTGGTATGAGAAGTGTCTCGATCATGTTTGTGATGTTCTCAAATCGTTGGGGTAACACGCTTAGGGGTACGACGACACTTAGAGATAATTATGGAATTATCGGAATCACGGGATGCAAGAGAAGAGAAAACCGGAAGTGTTCCATGAGAGAACCGGAATCATTCTGGGAGGATCCAAAGTTGTTCAGAGTGAACCGAAAGGTGTTTCAATTTAAAGGGGATTTAACAATATGTATTTTATATTATTTATTAGAATTAATATTAAATAAATATCTAATTCAAATTTAAAGGGCAACTTCCACTAATGGGCCAAGTTCCCGAAGGAACAAGGCCCAAGAGGGAAACCACCCAAGAGGGAGCCGCCGCCTAGGGCAAGGCGGGGTCGGGCGCCCAGCCGCCAGCCTCCTTGGGCTGTGCGTGGGGCCTACCCTGGTCGGGTCGGCTGGCCTACCCCACCCCCCTATGGCGCGCGCCGCCTCCTCCTCCCACCTCCTCCTTTTTAGTCCCACCCTGGGACTTGACTGGTTGGGGGTGCCTCCTTTCCCCTATATAAGAAGGGGCATATGGGAGGGAGATGGACAATCCAATACAACAATTGATATATTCTCTACGATAGTTTTTCTTAGAGAATCTCTATCTATCTCTTTCCCTCACATGTGGTTCACAAGATTAGAATCACATACGGGGATAGATCTCTCTCTTGTTGCATTTGCGATGACGCGGTTCCTGGAAGGACCGTACACGCAAGAGACGACGCCTATGTAGCACGCCGTTGTGCTGTAGGGATTCCAGCCAGAAGATCTACTTCCGCACTCTTGGCCGGGATCAGAGAACCGGAGGTTGTCATCGTATACCGCATGTGTGCGAAACCGCGGGGGTGCTACCACCAGTGGCACCCGGATTGTCGTGCAAGGATCATGGGTGACTTGCGAGGAGCTTTGCGACCTTGAGGTCGTCTACGAGTATGACTACATCACCCACGTTCCTCGCGGAATGTTAACCGCTTTCGGTTTATAAGGGTATGTTACTAAAACCTCCTCTGTTACAGCATTACTTCTAGATAGATCTTGGGCATTAGGTGTGTTCTGCGTAGGATTTTTTGTTTTCTCCCGCGAAACCCCTTCATGCGGATGGTTTCTTCTCTTCAAATTCCTTAAGAAGGCTCGGTTGGGGTGCGCATTAGAGCAAGATGTGGCGTAAGCACCATTGCGTACAAGACGGTGACAGACCATGTCGTCTTCAACCGGAACACTTCCTTCTTCAAGCCGTAAATCTGCAAGTTGGACAAGCGATACTCCTCACTAACAGGAACACTTCACGTAGAAACATTTGGATGATGTTCATATTTAACATCATATTTCATAATATTCAACCGCTCTCAGATTAGGAGTCATAATCTGAGTGATACTTCGTTTTGAGATGTGTGTTAGAAACATCCATGCATGTGGTGCCCGTGAACCCACTTAGTTTTGACACTTTTTTTGAGAAATTTGTTAATAACATGTGGTGAACTTCAAATTTTAGATATATTTTACCTATATATATTGCTACCAATAATTTTATAATGGTGGCAGCTATTGTTAAAAAAAAATCAAAATATAGTGATGGCGTGCGGTGCCGCCTGCATGCTACCAAAATGCTGACATACTGGTAGCATGCCCCACACGTATATTCAATGGCATGCTACCCGTAGAGTGCGGGGAGGACGCTACTAATGCCAAAAACGAAATCTCGCTACAGATATGTTTTTTCTTACTAGTGTCGCCAGCAGCCACCATGGTCGATATGCCTCCTCTCCCTCGCCTCCATCAGCTCGGAGGTGTTGCCCTGGAGGCGTTGGCGCGTCCCCGTTAATTCCATCTTCACCGAGACGCTATCACCATGCCATCCATCTTCGATTACTACCATCACCGTCCATGGCGTGCCTCGGTTGTGCGCGTGCTCCAAGTGGTGCTTCTCATAGTGCCTATGTGAGTGTGCTCGAGGTCAGTATCCTCGCTGCGCAGGGCCTCAATCCCATGAAGACCACCGAGGCGGTGGCTAGCCGACGATACCTCGAGCTCCCCTTGCATAGCACTTGTTTGATGAATTTTTTTAGACTAAAGGGATGGAAAAAAGCAAGGGGTGTTTGCAAAAAATCAGTCAGCCATGTCAAAAAAACTAACGGTCGTGATAGAGTAACTAAAACATTCGCATGGGGCAACTTCCTAACCCGCGGTTCGTGTTTTGCAACTTCGTGACCAATGCTCTCATTTTGGCCAATTTAACGTTTTTCTCTTCACACAAAAAGGGTCAAAAAGTGATGCGAGTTGAGCTCCATATGGTGCATGTATTTATGGGTTTTTTAGGATGGTATTTTACGAGCTAGTTTTAGGGAAAATGAAGGAACATCTTGATTTCTATTTTAGTTCACGGGCTCTATTTCTTTCCGAAATAATCTTACGAGCGGGCGCGCCAGCTCGGTTACTGGGCCGGTCTAGATGCGGCGCCATAGATGACGCTACCATTACGAGCTAGTTCTAGGAAAAATGAAGGAGCAGCTTGATTTCCATTTTACTTCCATTTGTTTGATGAAATGTATGAGACTAAAGGGACGGAAAAAAGAAGATAGAAAATTTTAGGAGTCAACCCCACGTCAACAAACTAACGGTCGCCGGAGTGACCAAAACACTCGCATGGGACAACTTCCTGACCAGCGGTTCACGTTTTGCAAATTCGTGACCAATGCTCTCATTCCAGGTAAGTTAGTCTACCAATTTAGTGTTTTTCTCTTCACACAAAAAGGGTCAAAAAGTGTATGTATTTATGGTTTTGCTAGGAAGGTATTTAAGAGCTTATAGGGAAAATGAAGGAGCAGTTCGATTTCCATTTTAGTTCACGAGCTCTATTTCTTTGAGAAATCTTACGAGCGGGCGCACCAGCACGGTTACTAGGCCGGCCCACATACAAATACAAGGCACTTCCCTTTCCCTAGGGTCTCCCGCCTCTCCCTCTCCTCGTCATAAAACCTTGCCATAGCCTTCGAAAACTCCCAATTCCATTCCCACGATCCCATCCCATCCAACCCAGAAAATCCAAGATCCCGAGAAGACGATGACGGGACATACGCACTTGACTAACGGGCCCCGCAAACTCCTTTCCGAGTGCAACAACCGTGAAGAGATGGTGAGGCATCTTGAGATCATGAAAAATTGGGGGGAATTCGAGCATGTCAATGATCCGCCCCCATTGAGTATCGTCCTCTACAGAGGTAAGAGGAATCCATATGCTCTAGTTTTCGCAGTAATGGGGACCGAGGCTATAATTTGTGATCTAGTACGCTCTAGGCTATAATTTGTTTGCTCCTCCTTTATCAATATAAGGCAAAGCATTTTTTGCCCCGTTTAAAAAAAAAAGATTTATGTTTCCATTTCTTGCTACAAATATAATATTTCAATCCGTCCAAAAATTTGATGGGTGGTTAAATTTCTCAACGATACAGTACTTAATTTCTCTCATATGTGCTTACTGTCACTTTTAGATTTAATCCGATTGTTCTTTTTCTCCGGATGAAGATCTCATGGAAGAAACGTGGAGTTGGGATAGGCTGTTGCCCTGGAGAAATTCCGCCTATTGAAATGCTCCTTCTATTCTCCTCAACCTGCACGATGCAGCCAGTAGGGTAAGACTCTGCCTGCCTCTAGTTGAACTGTCTTTCATCTGCTTCATTACCTTTGCTAATTAACTTATCTACACCGTTGGAAAAAACAATGGTATCCAGTGTCTAGAGATGGAGGAGAAGTTGAGTAGTTGTGCAGAAGGCTTCTCCGTTGACGATGTTAGACTCACCAACGATATCAAGGAGTATGGACGCTTTATAATCGGATTGGATCTTGAGTCTCCGGCAGCAGCTGCTGCCTTTATGGTACAATATCTAAACATGTTGTTGTGGTACCTAGTTCATAGATTTTGTTGCTTGATGTTTATTAACCTGTCTTCCTCAATTGAAAAATGATAGATCGTTTCAAAGTGTATCATGGAGGAGTCCGACTTCATGTCTGAGCTGTTGGCATGTAAAATCAAGAGCGATGTCGAGGAGGATGTGTTCATTACGGAGGTGTTGGACGATGAGTCGCTTAACTTTAGCAATAAGGTCCGGTGGGTTGCGTTTGATATCGTAACAATGTACAAAGGTCCTTATTCTTCTCAGTGCATTGCTGCTACTTCCTCCGTTCCAAAATATAAGATATTTTAGCTTCGTGAAAAAAGTGTATCTAGACCCCTTTTAGTGTGTAAATATCTTATATTTTGGAACGGAGGGAGTACCATGCTGGTATGCTTTGATACGTCTCTACTAATTTTATTTACCTATTCTGAAGTTTTAGTACGTGCCTCGATGCATATAATCACCAATTGCTAAATAATGGTTTGAAGGGCATGAGAAAGGAGGCTAATATTCTACATGAGTTGTTGTTGCTGAATCCAGACCACATCGACCGCTTTGAAAGGCTCAACGTGTGTGAACTTCAACGGACACGTTTACTGAAATATTTTATGGACATCCGAGATGGGTGTGCTCAACATGCTAACAACTGTTATACTCCCATAACAAAAAAGTTTCCAGAATATGATCTGAATATACTCCCATAACAAAGAAGTGCCCAGTTCAGAGACATATGATCCATGTATTGTTTTGGGAAATCCAGATGAGAAGGTTTGTCAAATTACTAATGCCCTAATGTTTTGGTATCGACAATGCAAGAAACCAATTTATGCCTATGGAATTTTTTTTCTCATAGTAGCAAACTTATTATTGATTTATTCCTACACTTCTAAATTCTAACACGGGGTATCTTGCTTGTGGTAGTAACTACGCATTGGGTATTTGTGTAGTAGGAGTATTTGACAAATATAAAAAGATACAAGTAGGATGGGATACTTTTGATCTGAGTGTCTAAAACCAAATCGGTTTTCCTAATTGTCCACCCAATGGTTAGGGACGAATGTTATGTCAACCTCCTAATCAGTGTTGTACCACCTATCTAGTTTATTTTGTACATACATGAGAATTTGTTACCTTTTTGTTCTTACAAAATTTAGTTTATGGATGTGTGTGTGTCGATTGTTTGGTGGTTTGATTTGTTTCTTTGTTTCTGTTAGGTAGATGGTTGCCGATCTATGAAAGGGTACGAGGATTCTGTCGAGTGCCCCCTGCTCCAAGGCATGATCCCTTCAGATGAACATGAACAGGCAGAGGCAACCAAGCCTGATGGACTGAATGCAAGTGAAGAAGAAAAGCGCATCCTGGAAGAGGCTAACCTGATCGAAAGAGGATCGATGAAGGAATTGGTAGGATTAGGCAAGGAAATTGTAGTACTGTTGAAGGCTTTGCTGGTGGTGTTGGTGGATGTTCTTTGTGCCGTTTGCGTTGGTGTGTATGTGTAGTGGCGGACCTTCATGGAGGCCAAACTAGGCCATGCACCCCCCCCCCCCCAACATTGTTGCAAATTCTTTAATTAGTAGTGTTGTTAAGACAAAATTAAAATTAGGACTAATCATAGCTATTAAATGATTTAATCAATATATTGCCCCCTTAATTTCTCTCCAAGGTTCGCCACTGTGTATGCACAGATGAGAGATTGATGTGTGATCGGACACTAACCACATCAAGTCGAATGTCAGTTCTGAAATTTTGTTTGCTTGTGTATCTACACTATTTTTCGTGCTTACCGGTTCTTTTTTAGAATTTTAGCAAGATTCAGAGAGAGAGACAACCTGACATTATATGTGGCTTTTCTAAAGACTACCAATAACAAAAATTAAAAACACAAAAAAGCCTGATAATGTGTACGACATTCACCTTACATTTTGAAAAATTTAACACTATTCGAATGGGTGGAGATTTGGTGCACATGGACACCACTGATCCCATCATTTGGAAAAGTTAAAATGGTATTTTTGCATTTAAAGAAAACTGAAAAAAATGCTGGGAATACCTGTACATGGTACATAGATCTGTGCGAAATTTCAGTAAAAAAGTTGTTTTGTTTTGGGCTACAGGAAAAATCAAAATTTTAACCGTGAATAAGACTAGAAATACTAGAAATACGTATGTTTAGTTAGAGTTTTTCCTTTTTTGCATATCCCAAAATTCAACACAGTTTTAAACAAAATTTCTGGCGTACATTCTACATGTATGTATCTATTTGTACTCCCTCCATTTCTAAATATAAGGGGTATAGTTTTAAGCACGGAAATTAAAAAACGAACGTGGAGGGTAAGATACACAAGTTTTGAGCGAGATGACAACTCACTAATTGGCATGACAAAATAGAGAAGCTTGCTTGAGATAAGAAAATGTAATCAAATCCCTAAACATATTATCCAAACGAGTGTTTCAATCCAATATACCTTATATTTTGGAATTTTACTCAAGAAACTATACACCTTATTAAGGAACGGCGGGCGTATATTTTTTTCCAGAATTTCCTGAGACCAAAAAGTATAAAGTTTTAATTTTTTAAAGCATGAGCACCGGTGCCAACGTACCAAAAAAAACTTTGCGTCTTTGAATGCTCTATACACATTCTGTGTTTGTCATCCAGGCAATTAAAAATATTATGCCTTCAGGCTACGAAAGCGTAACAGAGAATAGGGATCACCTCGACAGTTATCAGTCACCCTCCAGAACTGATCCCCCAAAACTTTTTCTTTTCTCTCCGATTCCCGATCGTGTTAGAGGCGAAGTCGGGCGGTGGGAGCTCTCCCCAGTGGCGAAGGGTTCCGATGAGAAGCTTGGAGCGGCATGCCCCAGTAACAATTCCAGGCAGCTTCGATAGTGGCGGCATCTTGCCGCAGCTCGAATGCCGCCTGTTCAAAGAAGAGGTTTGTCAGTAGGTTCTTTCCTTCTTCCAATTAAAATCCCTGAAAATCATAAAGTCAAGTCTTCTATGCTTGTGTTCCGATGGCATGAATTATAAGTTACTAATAAATCACTTGTGGATTGGCTTGCTCCAAAGCGGAAAAAGCTTATGGAAATCATGCAGTGTAGACAAGCCTTAAGTGCCCTGTTTTTCCACTGGTTACTACAACATTTTTATTTTTTAGCAATAATGTTCTTCTACACAAACGTATGGAAAATAATGTTGCTAGTAAAGATAGGTCGGTTCCATGCATCTTATGTCAAAGACGAATCTTTTCGATTTAATGTATGTGCCACGGCCACGATCAAATGTCACTACCACTTGGAAGCCAACACAACTCTGCATATAATAATACTCCCTCTGTCCTGAAAACGATACCGTAGATTTGTCTAAATTCGAACGTATCTAGATACTATTTAATATATAAATTCATTCAAATTTAACCAAATTTACGACATCCTTTTTATGACAGGAGTATAAATGAAGTTTCCTTCCTAATTATTTGCATTTATTTATCTCTCCATGTAATGCTTGCATAGGCTTATAGCGTGTGAAGGCATTGTTAAATCTATTAAAGTTAGCAGCGTCATAGTAAGATGATCAGTATTTCTAACATCTAATGTGGCCAGCTAACACTCAGAAGAACACATCCACCCACAATGCGACGAGGCCAGAAACCACTCAGTACTCACATCCACCTGTAACTCCGAGCTCTCAACCAAGCAGAAGCAACCACCATGGCGGAGGTAGTTGTAGGATTGCTAGTTAGCAAGCTCGGTGGTTAATGTTAGTGATTAATGCCTCATGGCTGGTCTCCATCTATCGTGCTTTTTCGATCAAATGATTAATGCCAGTGTTTCTTCTATGCAGCTCTTTATTCATGAAGACCAACCATATCACAAATCCTGCTATAAAGATTTTTCATCCAAAATGCAATGTCTATAAGAACTTTGTAAGTGTTTCCAAGCCATGTTTATTACAGTGAATGTAATTATTACTTACAGTTAAATTCTTGCTCTATGAGTTGAATCTCGATTATTGCATTTTTTCAAAGACACTGGTAGATAATACTGGCATGATCGAATATCAAGCACATCCTTTCTGAATACAAACATAACGTCCTTCCCATGAAGATGATGACAGTCCTAGATGTTGCAGTTGTGAAAGGATGGAGGTCAATAAAGGGTTTAGATTCCTCAAGCAAATCATTCCCGTCAGGTTGTCTGACTCCTATTAGTGGAAGTAACAAAATAGGTTTTTATCAACATCTAGAAGCAAGAAAGTTTAAATACTCCCTCCATTTCAAAATATAATGTGTAATTATTTCGTGAATACCACATTTCCTTTTTGTCACATGAGAATGGTGTCACTGGATTCTTTTTAAAAGTATTTACTTTGCTCATTAGTTTGTTAGTGGATAAATCACATATTTTAATGGGATAACTGTTTGTCGAAGTCTTGTCGTAACGAAATAACATACTCCACATATATTGAAATGGAGGGAATACTGTATTTGCTACTTGCATAATCACTTATCAGTGTAAATAGATGTGAAAAAAAGCTAGAGTAGTCAATCCTGTTTTTCTCATTTTGGCTCTAAGTGGCGATCTACAATTTGTTGCCAAGGTCGTGAAAATCATGCATTATTATAATTTTATTTTATAAGCTTATCTAACAGACTAATATATAACAAATATGTTTTGTTTTACTATTGGGTATTCAAATTAAATCTACAATTATCCTTTTCCGATAATGATGTATGCTCATGTGCTTAATTACTTCCAGTTGTTTTTCTGTGAGATTTAAGAATTACATTTTGAGTAAAATGTTGTTCTTTCATCCTGGAATTCAGCCCACTAGCACCAAATATATTACATGGGATGATGGGAGGAAATTATGCTTGGAATGTTTCTCTTCTGCAACAATGGACTCTCTAGAATGCCAACAGCTTTACATGAATATTCAAGAACTTTCTGTAGGTTTGGATATGAAATTAGAACATCAAGTTCTATTACTTTTGGTCAAGACAGGGCCGGTCCATAGATTTTGGGGACCTAGGAAAATACGGAACCAAAGCCCCTTTGTTTAAAGTGCAAGAGTTTCCCTATGGTCAAGGGGGGGGGGGGCAATGGCCCTCCTACTTCAGAAAATTCTTTAAAGATATTCTTAATGTATGCTAACCTCCACCACTTATTCACAGGGGCCCCTATCTCATGAGGCCCATGCACGGGGCGAGCACCCCTCTTCCTCCCTCTATGGGCCGACACTGGGTCGAGGGGTAGGCTCTGAATGAAGCGTTTTGGAAGCTGAGAAAAGTGCAAGTATGATGATAATCTGATTATCATGTACTTCCTCCGTCTATGTCTCAGAATTATCTAAATTTGGATGTATTTTTAACAAATTTATGACAACTCTTACGATACGTAGAATGTTTCATTACTCCCAACTTATGTGTTCGTTATTTCCCTACCTGTGAAGGTCACCACCTTTCTGAAAGCAGAGGCTTATGTCTTTCTAAATGGCATGCTTTCCTGAATTTATTTGACTACATGCATATTCATTATTATACTTTGCAAGTCAATATACTAACGACCAACAATTGGACTAGGAAACATAATCGTGGCTATGATTACAGGACCATGCAAGCTGGTCCGGACGTGTGAAGTGACTGTGATCCTTATACTATACTAGAAGGGCCTCACGCGCTTTTTGAAGCCATTTTTTCTTGGTTGAATGCGCGCTTCAATTTTCTAGTGGCGCACCATATTTTCTTTTGCATGCATTCCCTCATGTGCAAACAACTAAATTTTAACTCAAAGCATATTACTGCCTTCAGTTAGGGGAGTACATATACTCAGAGTACAAGTCGTGAGCATATGGTGCTGCATGTGTAGGTATCTAATCTTAATACTTAGGGACTAATCTGTGACTAGGAGAAGTGGTTACAACTGTGATAGAATGATATACAACATGCAGAATAATATACAATCATGACAGAATAATGAGCGATGTTCAGGCTGGATCAAAATTCTTAAAAGACGATGGTTTTGGCGGCCCCTTGGTAAAAATGTCGGCAAATTGAGAGCTAGTGGGAACATGGAGAACTGGAGCTTAGCCGAGTTCGACACGATCATGGACAAAATGTAGGTTAATCTCTATGTGTTTAGTCATTTGATGCTGAACTAGGTTGGAGTTCATGTGCATGGTTGACACATTCTCACAATAGACCACCATGGGGCGAGACGGTGGATGACGGAGTTCCTGAAGGAGTTGGCATAGGGAACAAGAGTCGGTGATGCAATTGGAAACCGTGCGATACACGGCCTACGCACTAGATCATGACACGGTGTGTTGGCAGCGGGAGGACCATCAGACAAAATTGTTGCCAAGGAAAACACAGAATCCTGAAGTAGATTTACGAGTGTCGGGGCAACCTACCCAATCAACATCGAGTATGCAATCAGATCCATAGAAGATGATTTGTGGAGTTTCAAACCATAGTGAGAAGTGCCTTTTATGTACCACGGGATCCACTTGATCAGCTGATAATGTGTATCCTAAGGGTCATGCATAAATAAGCACACTTGTTGAACTGCATAGGAGATATCTAGCCTTATAAGTGTGAGGTATTGAAGGGTGACGGCAATGCTCTTGTATAGACTCGAATCAACAAAATGGGAACTATCCATGTTAGAAACTTTGAACCAAGTATCAATAGGAATAGATATAGGGTAGCAATGTAGCATCTTAGCTCTCTCCAAAATTTCTAAGGCATACGGCTGCTGAAAGGGAAACAACCCCACATGTGTGCGATGGACTGTGATGCCAAGAATATGATGTATGCCACCAAGGTCACTCATCAAGAACTCACGATTAAGCGATGCAATAAATTGTGTAGGAGATGGGTGGTGTTGGCGGTGAGGATGATGTCATCAACATAAGGTAACAAGTACTTAGAGGCCAAAATATGTAATAAAGTGTGTAAACCGATGAAACCAAGTGTGGGGGTGCTTATTTGAGACCATAGAGGGATTTATGTAGTCGACACACAATAGAGAGGTGAGAAGAGTCAACAAATCCGAATGGTTGCTCACAATATACCGTTTCTTGAACATGATCGTGTAGAAAAGCATTCTTGACATCCATTTGATGAATATGCATAGAGAGAGCGGTGGCAATACTGAGAACAATGCGAATGGTGGCAGGCTTTACCACGAGGCTAAAAGTCTCCTCGTAGTCCACTCCACGCTGATGCGTGAATCCACGTACTACCCAACGTGCCTTGTAACAAGAAAGAGTACCGGCGGGGTTCACCTTGTGACAAAAAATCCACTTCCGGGTCACCATGTTAACATCTACAGGACAAGAAACTAAAAACCACATGTCATCCCACATTATGGCATTAAATTCATGAGCATAGCAGTGTTCTAGTTAGGGTCTTTAAGTGCAGAATGGTAGTTGCAGGGTAGAGAAGAAAATGCGGAGGCGGCATAAGTGTGCAAAGATTTTTTTTCTTAGACATAAAATAGCCTGATTTACCTGGTGTGATAATGCACTGTGGATTTTAGGGTGGATCTACTGATATTGCTCATGGTGGCTGGGTGGGCGGGCTACCGTGGCGGTAGTGGTGAGTCTGATCTGCGGCAGACAACGAAGATAGGAGATTCGGCATGGGTGGCGAGGCAGGGACGGACGGGCACAGTGTGGGTGGTGTGGCGGGTTGTGGTAGGCGCATGAGGCTAGGAGTGGTGGGGCGCGCTAGAGCAGGTGCTATTCAGTCAGGCAGAGCAGTAGTCGAGGAAGATCTGGTCGGGATTGCTTACGCACTGGGATAGGCGGGCAGGTACAAGGTAGGTGAGGCTCGTGATCCGGTGTAGATAGGACTGGCATGCAAGATTTGGTCCAGATGTTCTGCGGCATGATATGTGGTAGCATTAAAATATGGAAAAGAAGGCTCGTCTAAAATTACATGTCTAGAAATTATGACATTCCAAGTTTCTAAGCCAAAACAATGGAAGCCCTTGTGCTCTTGTGGATACCCTAGGAAAACACACTGAACTGATCAAGGGGGCAATTTGTGTGGCGTGGTAGCATAGAGGTTTGGGAAACATAGGTAGACAAAAACTTGTAGATGATTGTAGGAGGGATGGACTCTGTATAATCTGTAGTGTGGGGTATCAAACTTGATGTCTTTAGAGGGGAGCAGGTTAAATATGTGTGTGGCGGTGTGCATGCCTTTGACCCAAAGCAGAGGTGGTAGTTTGGCTTGGAGGAGGAGGGTGCGGATGATGTTGTTGGTTGTGCGGAGGAGGCGTTCTGCCTTGACGTTTTGATGATAAGCGTGAAGGCACGCGAGGCGGAAAGAGATGCCATGAGTAGAGAAGTAGTGACACAACACATGAGTGAAAATTCCCCTCCATTATCACATTGCAAACAACATATGGTGGTGTGAATTGAGTAAGCACAAAACGAAAGAAAGCTATAAAGGGGCACAAGTATCAGATTTATTTCGTGACGTCCACATATATTGAGTGAAGTCTTCTAAAACAACAAGGTAGTATTTGTATCCCCAAAAGCAACAACAGGGGAGGTCCACAAGTCACAATGAGTAAGTTAAAAGGCATCATATGTGTGAGACGAGGTTGTAGATAACGGTAGGCGAGGCTGGTGACCAAGTTGGCACGCCTCGCAAATGGGGGAACGGTGAGGGCAGCCTCACATTTATTATTATAATATGAAACAAAATTTGTAGGGAAACTAGGGAGAGATGCATTGCTTGGGTGCCAAAGTCACCAATGCCACAAGTCAAGGGTGGTGCTGGTGAGAGCTGTGAGGATGGAGTTCTTGGCGTCCAAGAGGTCTAGAGGTCGCCATCACTATTATAGAGAATAAGAAGTGTTTTGGTGGCTAGATCCTTCACAGCAAAACCAAAATGGTCAAACTCAATGGAAACATAGTTGTCACTAGTAAATTGTCAAAAAAATTATAAGATCTTTAACTTTATTGGGTGAGAGTAGCACACTCATAGATGAAAAGGAAGATTGGATATTTGAACATATCTTACCGCAAGGATTGGAAGTTTAGACCCATTAATGATAGTTATATACTGAGAATTATGTCCAAAAGAGGGATGAGAGGCACCAGAGTCCATGATCCATTCGGGGTGAGGCAGCTAGTACCCTGAGTTTCTTGCATTGCCATCGATCATTGCAGCATGGTCGAAAGAGTAGGCCGTGGAGTACTATGGGGCGTATGGAGGTGATGGTGGAGGTTGCTTGCTGCCGGAGTACATGACCGGGTAGACCCCTAGAGGGCGCGTTCGGAAGCAGCCCAAGAACTCCAGCGGCATTTAGGGGAACCCAAGGAGAATGAGTCAGTGGGTAGGAAACACCCATGGGCATGAAGTAGTTGAGCTAGGGTTGTTGGGAAGCCCCACCAGGATCGCGGCGACCTCCTGGGTAGTCATCATTGTTGCCATGGCCATTGGGCCCATGACCACACCCGTCGCTGCTGAACGACTATTGATGGTCGTTGTTCCCACTATACATGCCTTGACCACTCTGACCACCCATTTTAGCCGGGGATGGGGTTCTTCCACCAATAATTCGGGCTAACCCCTGGCGGGCCTGCCCAACTGGCCACCATTTGGGGGCGGGCCACGTTCACCACCATGGACAACTAGGGTTGTGGAGCTAGCGGCCTGTTGGCGTGTACCGATGGTGATCTCCGCGAGCTACATCCACGAGCTAGCATCCGAGAAGGAGGGAAGAGGCACCATGCCCTTGAGGATCTCGCCTGCAGGTTGTGCTTGTCACCGGGACCATCAATGAATTGTAGGGTGAGGTTGTGGTCATCGACGAGGCGGATGATGGTCGCCAGATCGTCCACAACAGAATGCAGCTTACTGGTATAGGTCACTATAGACATGTCATCGCGTGGAGAATTGCATGGGGATTCGTTATCAACGAAGAACCAGTGAAGACACATGTGGTGCAGGCAAGGCCGTCTGGGCCCTGGGCGAGCCGATGGAGATCGTCGGTGAGGGTCGCGAGGAACCATCGAGAGATGTGGATGCCGATGGTGCACCAATCATCATCAGGGGGTCGGGGAGGAGCCCCGTCAGTCACATGATCCATGGCTTTGTACATGGTCATAAGAAAAATTTGACGTCACACTAGTAGAAATACCCCCCTTTGGTCCCGGTTCATAAGGGCCATTGGTCCCGGATTTTGAACCGGGACCAATCACTCGGGACTAATGCTGGTCCCGGTTCTGGCACGAACAGGGACCAATGGGTCTCCACGTGGTCCGCCATCGCGTGCGCTCGCCGTATGACCTTTGGTCCCGGTTCGTGGCATGAACCGGGACCAATGGTCTTTTCAAAAAAAAATTCAAATTTTTTTTTTGAATCTATGAATATTTGGATTGGTTAATCTCTAACCGAAGCCTCTCAATCACACTTAATTTTTGGTCAAATTCCAATCTTTAGTTCAACTTCCCGGTCGGTCACCACGAGCTAGCATCCGAGAAGGAGGGAAGAGGCACCATGCCCTTGAGGATCTCGCCTGCAGGTTGTGCTTGTCACCGGGACCATCAATGAATTGTAGGGTGAGGTTGTGGTCATCGATGAGGCGGATGATGGTCGCTAGATCGTCCACAACAGAATGCAGCTTACTGGTATAGGTCACTATAGACATGTCATCGCGTGGAGAATTGCATGGGGATTCGTTATCAACGAAGAACCAGTGAAGACACATGTGGTGCAGGCAAGGCCGTCTGGGCCCTGGGCGAGCCGATGGAGATCGTCGGTGAGGGTCGCGAGGAACCATCGAGAGATGTGGATGCCGATGGTGCACCAATCATCATCAGGGGGTCGGGGAGGAGCCCCGTCAGTCACATGATCCATGGCTTTGTACATGGTCATAAGAAAAATTTGACGTCACACTAGTAGAAATACCCCCCTTTGGTCCCGGTTCATAAGGGCCATTGGTCCCGGATTTTGAACCGGGACCAATCACTCGGGACTAATGCTGGTCCCGGTTCTGGCACGAACAGGGACCAATGGGTCTCCACGTGGCCCGCCATCGCGTGTGCTCGCCGTATGACCTTTGGTCCCGGTTCGTGGCATGAACCGGGACCAATGGTCTTTTCAAAAAAAAATTCAAATTTTTTTTTTTGAATCTATCAATATTTGGATTGGTTAATCTCTAACCCGAAGCCTCTCAATCACACTTAATTTTTGGTCAAATTCCAATCTTTAGTTCAACTTTCCGGTCGGTCACCCATCTTAACACTACTCCACCCCTAGCACGCTTAACATCTTGGTTCCTTCTCATCCCCGTTCCTATGTACCACTTGTAACCTTATGTCTATAGTATGCTATTAATGACATTAACCCATGCATCTTGTGAGTCACACATTCTTATAATTTTAGTTACAAACATGATTTTAATGTACAAAAATGACTAAGTAATACTAATATTGAATAAATATAGAAATAAAATATGTTTTATTATTATTTTTGCATTAATTCATTTAATATGGCATAATTCATATCTTTAAATCCATAAATCGAAATTCCACAAATAATATGTCCATTATTATCAGAAAAATGTGAGGAATCCAAATATGTCATTTTTTTATTTTTTTGAATTATTTTTAAAAAAATTAAAAATCTGAATTTTGACTCTTTTGGAGTTTCAAAAATCTAAAAAAATTGCAAACGGCCTGAGGCGGTTACCATCGGTATCGTAATTTTTTTCCGATCATTTTGATATATTATACGTTTTTTCCGACATCGTATGCAGAAATGGCGGCCATCTGAAGTTTTTATAATTTTTTTGCAAAATAAGTCGAAATTCAAGTTTGTTAATTTTCATGACAAGTGTATCACTAAATACAACTACAGTTGAAAGGATTTTTTTTTGATTTTTTTACAATTTTTTGCGACATATTTTTGAAACTAGAAGGCGATTCGGGGGGGATTTTCTCCTGCCGCGGCAGGATTTTGGGCCTTTTTCCTGCCGTGACAGAGAAGGTGGCAGAGAATTTCTGAATTTGTTTTAATCTCGGTTTATGTCCCGAACCGGGACTAAAAAGTGACCCTTTGGTCCCGGTTCATGGCATGAACCGGGATCAATGCTCCGCTGACCATTGGTCCTGGTTCATGCCATGAACCGGGACCAATACCTCGAGATGAACCGGGACCAATGTCCTGGCGACATGAACCGGAACCGATGTTTGGCATTGGTCCCGAATTGTTATTAGAACCGGGATCAATGGCTTTTGGGGCTGAACCAAAGACCCTTTTTCTACTAGTGTCACTTGGAGAAATTGTCACTAGACGACTTAACCTGGAACTTGATGCAGTTGTTGATTTGAACACTGAGAATAGGATTGTAAGAGAGCATAGGAGACGGCTCTGAGGGAACCACAAGGCCAGGTAGCTCGCTGGAGGCCGGCATGACCGGCAAGGATATAGAGAAGCCGCCAAAATTGAGAGGATCAGCAATGTGGGGAGTGGGTGATGCATAAGGCATTGTTTTGGCATTTTTTGAGAGGGGTTTGAGGATCACAATCTAGAGGATTGATGGGAGGGACGTGGGTGCTGTTGGGGGAAGTCATGGTGGTTGGAGTTGGGAAGAAGAGGTGGTCATGGAGGAGCACGAGTGGTCTGATACCAATTGAATTGTAACTCAACGCGTAGTATTGCTTTAAGTTACAGGAGTACATATACTCAGAGTACAAGTCGAGGGCATATGGTGCCGCATGTGTATGTATCTGATCCTAATAATTAGGGACTAACCTATGAGTTACAATCGTGATAGAATAATGTAAGACATATATTCAACACATGGAGCAGGCTGCCAGGCTCCCATGCCCTCATATTCTTACTCAGGGGAAAGAGTAAAGTAATCAGTCCAATCTAAGGAACAATATCCCATATGTTAGGCCTACCATTTCTCTATGGCAAATAGAAAGTGTCACATAGAATTATACGGAGCAAACAAAGTTTGGCGGTCAGCTACAATAACACAAGCTCTGAGACATGATACATGAAAATTTACAAAGGAACAGAAAGAAAAGAGTCCCAAAGATGACTGCATTTACATACACATATTCTTTGTCAACCCTCCTTTCAAACCTGCAATAACTTCACCCAGGAAAGCATTAAAATCTAGGGGTGCCTACCTCAAAGTAGGATATATGATGCATCCACTAGGAGAATAAGAACAATAACAAGTCTAAGATCATGGGGGAGACCCAAAGTATTAACGTGAAAGAAGGTGCACTGGCTCCTACATGAGTTAATTACTTATGTTTCTTGTCTGGAAGTCCTTACTAACAAGAATTGTTTGCTGGTTTATGCAACAAAGTGCCCAGTTCAGAGACATCTGATACATGTATTGTTAGGGGAAATCCAGATGATAAGGTTTGTCAAATTACTAATGCCGTAATGTTTTGGTATCGACAATGCAAGAAACCAATTTATGCCTATGGAAAATTGTTTCTCATAGCAAACTTATTATTGATTTATTCCTACACTTCTATATTCTAACACGGGGTATCTTGCATGTGGTAGTAACTACGCACTGGGTATTTGGGTAGTAGGAGTATTTGAAAAATATAAAAATATACAAGTAGGATGGGATACTTTTGATCTGAGTGTCTGAAACCAAATCGGTTTTCCTAATTGTCCACCCAATGGTTAGGGACGAATGTTATGTCAACCTCCTAATCAGTGTTATACCACCTATCTAGTTTATTTTGTACATACATGAGAATTTGTTACCTTTTGGTTCTTACAAAATTTAGTTTATGGATGTGTGTGTCGATTGTTTGGTGGTTTGATTTGTTTCTTTGTTTCTGTTAGGTAGATGGTTGCCGATCTATGAAAGGGTACGCGGATTCTGTCGAGTGCCCGCTGCTCCAAGGCATGATCCCTCCAGATGAACATGAACAGGCGGAGGCAACCAAGCCTGATGGACCGAATGCAGGTGAAGAAGAAAAGCACATCATGGAAGAGGCTAACCCGATCGAAGAAGGATTGATGAAGAAATTGGTAGGATTAGGCAAGGAAATTGTAGTACTGTTGAAGGCTTTGCTGGTGGTGTTGGTGGCTGTTCTTTGTGCCGCGTTGGTGTGTATGTGTAGTGGTGAACCTTCATGGAGGCCAAACTGGGCCATGGCCTCCCAAATATTGTTCCAAATTCTCAAATTAGTAGTGTTGTTGAGACTAAATTAAAATTAGGACTAATTATAGCTATTAAATGGTTTAATCAGCATGTTGGCTCTCCCTTAATTTCTCTCCAAGGTTATGCATAGACGAGAGATTGATGTGTGATCGGACACTAATGACATCAAGCCGAATATCAGTTCTGAAATTTTGTTTGCTTGTGTATCTACACTATTTTCCGTGCTTACCTGCTTTTTTTAGATTTTTAGCGAGACTAGTATATGTGCACGTGCAACACGTCTTATAATCTACTACAATATAATATTTTGTAGGGAGTTATTTTATCGAGCCACTGAAATGTGTCTCAAGCCCAACGATCCGAGCGTGTGTGTAACGCACGATCCGCAAACATAAACTCAGTCAATACAATAAGTTGGATTATTGTCATTTTCTTCGTTTTTGCCATTTTCTTCGTGTCTATTTCTTATATCGTCACAAAATTTAACATCCACATAGATTTGCATATATTTAATAAAAATAATTATCAATTTATAAAAGGTTTTATAAAACCTTTTAAAATTATCAAATTATCATAACTGAAATTTATTTTTGACACGTATGGCATGCACTATTATCTACAAGAGGATCGCACGACACAGTCACATAGCTGAATCGGTCATGCTCTAAAAAAAATGGAGGCCCGTCACCTAGCTCCGAACAGTCGCTCTCAGAAACGCCCGTCTCTAAAACTACACACCGCCCCTGCGAGTCGCTGCTCGTGTCTCCCCGCCGTTCCCCAATCCATACTCACCAGCTCCCACTCTTGGCCTCGTCCCTCCCCTTCGCCCCCACCTCCGGCGCGAGGACTGCACACCCCTGCTCCTTCCCATCGAATACGGTCGCAGAAGTGCCCGAGGAGGCGCTCAAGCTCGTCAAGTTCGCGGGCGAGACAACCCTAGGGGCCGTCGAAGGCGGAGGCGGATGCGGAGGCGCTCAAGCTCATCAAGCTCGCGGGCGAGCCAAGTCTAGGGGCCGTCGGAGGTGGAGGCGGACGCGGAGGCGCGGGACTCGTATCCACCGCAACGGTGCTCCGACCATCGCATGTCGGAGAGCTCCACATCGCCGGCTGACGGGGATGAGCACCGAGTGGGTGTCATTTCAGCCTGGTACCTCCTAATTCGGCGCCGTCCCAGCGCGTCGGCACCACCCTGTGCATCCGCGAGCTCGACACCCATGGCGGAGGGATTGAGGTGCTGACGTGATGGGCCTCCTCGAGCTCGACCCCTGCGGCGGACTATTGAAGTCCAAGGTGGTCGACGCCCTGCCCTCCTTGAAGTGTGATTTGAAGGTAAATCTTCTGCAAGCTTGATGTATATGGTATGCTAGGAATTTTTAGTAATTAATTTGGGGAGGATATTTACAGGACCCACACACGTTATGATCAGATCTGGAAATCAGGCTTTCCTCTATCAACACTCGATTTAAATCTTGATAAAATTTCTTCCCAGCGATCTCATCCTTACACATCTCGATCGTGTAATTGACATAATGTACTTGTGGGCACAATTTCATGAAGCCGCTATTTGGCTAAAAAAATACATGCTAGGAAAAAATGGGAGCACTCTCCATGACTAATCTAATGCATTAGAGTAACAGGTGCTCGATAATTGTTTACATTCCTCGTTCCAAGCTGTCGTTCTTTCTAGGCTAGGGTGATCTTTCCGAGATAGATATGACCACATGCCTCGTGTTGCGGTACAAGGCCATTAGTACTTTGGGATATGGGCATTGGTGTATGTGGTACATTTTGCATGCCATTAGTATTTTGGGTCATGGATATGGGTGTATGTGGGACATTTTGCTCTTCGCTAAGTAGGGCTGCTGAAGCCTGTTTCCTTTCACTGGCTTCACGCCGTCTTTTCGAATAGCATCTTTATTGCGCGCATAATATTCTCTGTCCTTCTGCCTTTTCAACTCCTTAGGGTCTGTGCAGGTACATAAAATTATTTTGCATGACTGCAATTTGATGGAAAACATTAGCAATTAGAAAGAACTGGTTGTTGAAGTAGTTACCCAAGGAGCATGTGTTGCTTATATCCTGAAACGGCATGCGTTCCCTAGCACGACTCGGAGATGACATACCAATAGCTTAATCCTGTCATATAAACTTGCATGTAATTAAATCAACAAACACATAGATAGTGTGACATGTAGGCAGAACAAGGCTACTTGTTCTAATTGGTTCTCACCAGAATTCAAATTAAGCTATTGCGATATTGCTCTGCTAACTCGTGGAAATATTTAGGAAAGTACGGCCAATGAGGAAATTCAGTTTCCTCCAAGTTAATATGTTGATTGTTATAAATTTTGTATGAGGTTACATAACTATATTCATCCATTGTTGATTATGCACTATCGCATTGACATGTTTGTACTATCTTGTCTTGATTACCAGATACGTCTTTATATAAATATGGAGCACTTGATTGCTGGACGGCTAGTATCAGGAATTTGTTTAAGACAAAAAGGCTGGTTTAAAGATTTGGAAAAACAAAAAGGTTAGTATGAAATATCAGAATTTGGAAGATCATCCACTTCAATCGCTTGCATGTATGTAGTTTTGTACTTTATAGTTTGAATTAGCTGACACATGCTTATGTACCAATTCAGAACATACAAGAAGAATCAAATGTTCTGCCCAAAAATTACAAGTATGAAAATATGGAGGAATTCTTGTACTTGCAGCAAGGCCACGGCAAGAAATCAAAAGGATCCAACTGAAAAAATAATCATCAATACAATTTTCTGATTCCCATGTACCTGCAGTAGCCTGGTTAAGCTGTATTCCGAGCGTCCAACGTCAGCGCGAGGGCGCCTTCGTCGAAGATCACGGCTAGGGGCCCGTCCAGGCACACAGTGTGGGCGAGGGTGTCGCCGCCTAGACACACAACGCAGGCAGAGGGCGTCGTCAAGGAACGCTTCACAGATGGTGCCAGGTACTGGAGAGATTGCCGTGATCGCGAGCCTGGGAGCGGTGATGGCGAGATTGCCGTGATCGCGAGCCTAGGAGCGGTGATGGCGATACTTTCCTTTCTTTTTCTTTTTTAAGAAGGGAAGCGCGTGTTGGAAATATGCCCTACAGACAAATAGTAGTAAGGACTATTATCATATTTCATATAGTTTATGATTAAGTTTTATATCATGCTATAACTGTATTGAGTGGAAACATCAATACACGTGTGATGTACAAATAAACCAGGGGTTCCCAGTGAAACTCTAGTCACTGTTTCATTGGTCAACAGATGATCATGTTTCCTGATCATGTGGCATTTATGCCAGTTAGAAATGAGGTCATCTCATTCTAAGAATGAGATGATGAACCAATACCCAACCTAAACATCGTGATTCGATCATGTCACGAAGTTCAAGTTGCGATGATTAGAAAAGGATCCTCGTAGACTATTCCTTAGACCATGAGGCTATATCAATCACTGTCTCCCGAGAATGCTTAGATAGCATCAAACAACATCTGATAAAACGGTGGTTATAAAGGTGTGTTCAGGTATTCAGAGGAAACCGTAGAGGCAATATATGTCAAGAGCGGAATTTGTCCGTCCATGTGACGGGAAGATACTCAAGGGCCCACTCGGAGAGGTTATATCCAATAGCTGTGCAGCGTGTGATTAGATCATGGGGATATCACTTGTCGGAACGAGTCAAATAGCATTGTTCAGTAACGAGATTGAACTCGACATGGTGATGTCATTGATCAGGTCTCGGGCAATGCAAGTATCGAATGACAAAGGGAATAAGACACGACTGTCACCGGTTCAAACGACGAAAGATCTTCGTGGAATGCACAGGGGTCACATGGCCATCCAGGTCCCTCTATTGATCATTGGTGCGGGAGTGTCCCGACCATGTCTGGAGTGTTTCCGAACCATGGGGTATCACGCTTAAGGGCTTGATGATGCTTAGAGAGTGTTTATAGGATTGGTAGAATGACCGAAGAAAAGAAGGGAGAAAACCGGAAGGGTTTCGGTAAGTCCGGAGGATGTCCGGAGTGGAGGTGGAAGGTGTTCCATAGCATCGAAGATTGAATAATATGTAAATGAATATTAAATATTGATTTAATCATTTATTCATAATTATTTAATAAAGAGAAAAAATCATTTAAATGGTCAAAGGCTTAATGGGCCAATTCCCGGAGGGGATAGGGCCCATTAGGGAAAGGCAAGAGGGAGAAGGGTCCAAAGGGGGGCCGGCGGCCCTGTTAGGCCAGCCCCCCATGTGGGGCCCATGAGGGGGTGGCCGGCGGTGCCTCCCCCCTCCCCCTCCTCTCCTTTAGTCCCACCCCGGGACTTGAGGGGAGGTGTCGTGGTGGTGTCACGACAGATGCCATGGATAGGCTAAAGGTAGGGACTAATACATGCTAGGGGAATCCAGGGAGGGATAGTGGAGTGATTCTCCACACAAAAGTTTGTATTGCTATTCCTTCAAGATTACAAGTGCTCCTTGAGTTGTATTGGCGAGAGGAGGAAGAAGGGGCTCTCTTACTCTCATCCACAGTTCACCCCTAGAACCTTAACCAAAACACTATGGCTCCAAAGAACTCAACCCCCTCTACTGAAACCCTAGCCCCCCTTATTTAGAGGAGGCTCGGTCCCTGCCTAGGGCATACGTGGAGGCATATTCCTAAGAATATGCCTCCTCCCAAAGTGGTAACCCGACCGGGGTGCTTTTCCCCCGCGTCATACACGCTTTAGCTACGTAAGCCTCTGCGGCGCCTGCGTCAGCCGACATGGGCGTCGTCACCCTTGTAGGCCATGACCCGGTGGTCCTGGCCTTGTCTGCTTCGCTCATGCAGTGCGTACCGGACCTTCTTTTTTACCAGAGAGATTCCTTCCTTCTCCCAGAAGCTAAGCGGGGACCTGGATCGTAGTAGATCCAGCCACACCTGTTCCTGCATAAAAGATAGACAAGCACTTCCGACTTACTCCTTAAGTCGGATGAGACAATATTAGGTGACCCCCCCCCCCTGGTCCGGGTCACTTCGTGATCCGGCCTGCCTTGAGGTGACCCGGCCAGCATCCGCTTTGACCTTGCCGAACCTTGGCTAACTCGGCCCTTATACCCCGGAGTGACCCTACCTGGGGGTATCCTCCCAACATTAGTCCCCGAAGCTGGTGCGGTCTTAGCTGCCTTGGCCGCTAAGGCCACATCAGGTTCATCTATGTTCGAGCCTTGGACGTTTGTTTCCGGGTTATCTCTTTATCTCGGATTATATGGATTTACGTTCCCTTCGCATGTTCCAAGTTTTCACTTGCCGGCCGGGTTACCATTTTGGCTCGGATCCCATGGTTACCACGGTTTGATCCGGGCCTCGTTTGCTTCTCTCATACGCCAACCCACGTGGAGGATAATCATTACGCTGTCTTATTTTAAGAGCCTGCATAGTAACCGCCGCAGTAATTGTCAGTTATCACTGTGCGTGGGTCACGTCATGCCTGCCTCCTCGTTTACCGCATCAGCGCATCACGTCACAGGATTGCTTCTGCTCTGTGGCCCTCTGTATGGCTCCTCTATGATTGGCTGAGGCGTGCGATACACAGCCACACCATGTGGCTCGTTGGCGCAGCGCGATCCCACTTACCCTCTCAGGGGGTGGTTAAGTAGCGGAGGGACGCACCCCTTAGCATTTTTCTCACTTACGCGCCCCTCTGCTCATTGCCCTTCTCCTTCGTCTTCCTAGCGACCGCGCCGCCGCCAGTGCTTCTAGCAGCAGCGCCGCCGCCGTGTTTTTCGCCGCGCCTCTGCGTCGTAGCCACCGCTGCGTGACTTCCTCGCCATGGGTCCTCGCCAATCTAGGCCTCAAATTCCCGCCGCCGCTAGCACCAGCGAGGGCAGTGAATACGGGATGACGGAGGAGGAGCTCGTCGTCGCCGAGCAGGAAATGGAGGAGGACACCGCCGCGGCGGACCGCGGAGCGTGGGCCGGATCATGGGTCTGTCAAGATGACCTTGACTGGCTCTACCGGACCAGGCGCATTCCTGCCGGCGTCGCCGCTCGTCTCCCCTCCGCCGAACTGGCCCCCTCACCCAATCCGGGTGAGTTCGTCGTGTTCCTGTCCCACTTCCAACGGGGATTTTGTCTGCTGGTGAGCGGTTTCTTCCGGAATTGGGTTAGCACCTACCACTTGCAGCCGCACCATCTCCCAGCCAACGTTATCACCTCTCTCTCCGCCTTTGCCTCTATGATCGAAGGCTACACTGGACTATGGCCCACGAAGGAGCTATGGATCCGGTTTTTCGGCCTTCATCGCAACGTCATCCCCAACATCCAAGTAGAGTCGGAGGATAAGCAGCTCACCCAGTTCAGAGCTGCCTCCATCTTGCCCCGGAGACTTTCCGTTTTCCCCCGGGTTACCAGGCTTGACTCCTGCAAAGGATGGGCCCGGACCTTCTTCTATGTCCGGAATGAGGGCACTGCAGATTTGATTCGGTTGCTGCCCTACGCTCCGGGTCCACCTGACACGGAATTCTGGGAGGAGGTCCCCAAAAAGCCTACAGCTCTGGCCAACCAAGTCAACAAGAGGTTCGCGGAGCTGAAGAGACTCGGATTGCGCAACGAGGATGCTATGATCATGTTCGTGCGCAACCGAATATCTCCCCTCCAGAAGCGGACCCACAAGTTGTGTCACATGAGTTTCAGCCGCAACCCCAACCGAACCTCCTCCTTCGAGTTGAGCAACACGGAGATTTTTCGCCGAGTTAAGTCTCTCTTCACCACCCACCGAGACTTGTCCGCCGAATGGACGTGGGGAATTGAGCACTACTGTCGTGACAGGCTCCCTCCCGCGGTAAGCTTCGCGGGGCAAACTTATTTCGGATCAAATATGTGTCGGTTTTTGTTGTATTTTTGACTCTGTTCTTCATGCTTTTTCTCAACTGTTCCTTCAGCAAACTCTCGAGGATGGTACGGATCAGACCCTTAAGTGGGCGTCGGACCGAGAAATCCCGGATGAGGAGGAGCCGGACCAGGAGATGTTTCTCCCTATGACCGACGCTACCAAACGACCCAGCGGTAAATTCTCTTCTCTTAGAGATTGGCCCGATGATGAGGATGACTCGGATGACGACCTGATTGAACCTGTTGAGGCTGTCCCTCTTTCTTTTGCCTTTCCGGCATCAGCTAACCCCGGTAGGCATATCCACGAGGATCCTCCACTTGCTACGGGCGAGCCGGTTCTGGTGGCGTCGAAGAAGAAGCGCGGAGCCGCATCAAGTTCTTCCTCCGCACCTTCTCAGCCCACAAAAAGGCAAAAGAAGGCCGGAGACAAGACTGCTTCCAAGCGGGCAGGCAAAGCCACGGCACGAAGGGCTCGGAAACCCAAGGAGGCCGAAACCTCGGATGCGTAAGTCATTTTTCATTGCGCAACTTACTTTTACTTGCATCGTGGTAATTTCTCTTCTGACATTATTCTCTTTTTCAGGCGTCCGATGGAGGTCCCTCAGAGCGGATCAAGCATCTCTTCACCCCTTCGATCCGGCCCTTCTCCTCCTCGTGACGACGAGTCACGCCCGCCGAGCCCTATTCCGGAGGGTTCTGCGGCTGCTCTGGGTTCCGCACTACCTCGTCGAGAGGAACGCGACCTAGGAGTGGGAGGGGTCGGTCCAACCGAGGCGACGGCGTCCACCACTTTGGCATCACCGCAACCAGCAACCACCGAATCTATCTCAACACCAGCACCAGCAGCAGTTCCAGTATCAGCGACCGAGCCAGCATCAACACCTGTTCCGGCACCAAGGAAACCAACAACAGCTCCAAGTTCAGCTACAAGAGCTCCAGTGCCAAGTTCTTCCGCCTCGTCCGAGTCATCTCAACCTCGGCGAGGAACTGCTCTAGTAGCTTCTAAGGGGAAATCCACTGTAGTTACTTCTTCCCAGCAAACTAAGGGCAAAAAGGCTCCGGATGCTACCAAGTCTACATCTGTCGAGGCTGGGCAGGGAACCCTAGCATCGATGCTTCCCAAGAAAGCTCCAGCAGCGAAGGATGTTCCTGCTGAGCCAACTGATGCACAACAGATGGTTCTGCACACCAACCCGGCCCTTGCCTTGGTTGAGAGGAAAGAAGCGCACGCAAAGGGCTTGGTGGCACCCCATATGCCCACCGGTGAGCGGTACCCTCCGAGTCTTATTGAGTTCGTCCTGAACTGGAATAAGGCGGAGTTCGTCCACAACGACGATCTCCCGGAAAAGTTCGGCGCCGCAGAATTTTCCGCCCAGATGAATACAGCCGCTAAGGCAATTAACCTCGCGGGGTGAATGATGGAGGTATGTCGTTTCTCTTTTACATGTTGTAGATAATAACCATTAGTCCCCGAGCCTCTGGTGGAGTAGCTTGTTACTCGGCCGGATGCTCATTAGAAAACTAACGTAGCTCCATGTAAACTTCGAATATGCACACACCTAGAGCCGGGTTAAGTTCCACTTGGCTCGGATCTTGTACACTTCGAATATGCACACACCTATAGCCGGGTTAAGTTCCACTTGGCCCGGATCTTGTACACTTCGAATATGCACGCACCTAGAGCCGGGTTAAGTTCCACTTGGCCCGGATCTTGTACACTTCGAATATGCACACACCTAGAGCCGGGTTAAGTTCCACTTGGCCCGGATCTTGTACACTTCGAATATGCACACACCTAGAGCCGGGTTAAGTTCCACTTGGCCGGATCTTGTACACTTCGAATATGCACGCACCTAGAGCCGGGTTAAGTTCCACTTGGCCCGGATCTTGTACACTTCGAATATGCATACACCTAGAGCCGGGTTAAGTTCCACTTGGCCCGGATCTTGTACACTTCGAATATGCACACACCTAGAGCCGGGTTAAGTTCCACTTGGCCCGGATCTTGTACCCTTCGAATATGTACCAAGCTAATTTTACACTTCTATACTTTTTTCAGGTAACCACCAATCGCCGGAGTGCTGAATTCCAACGCCTGCTGGATACCCACAAGATGCTACGCGCAAAACATGCTGCACTTATTGTAGAACATGAAAAGAGGGGTAATTTTTCCCTTGGCACTTCTCCGTTTTTCTTCACCTTCTTCTGCCGAACTAATCTCCTCATTCGGTTTCTGCAGCTAGGGTGGAGGCTGAGAACAAGATCATGCGGAAGAACTTGGAGGAAATCCGGGGTATGTCCTCTTTTGTCTGACCTCGCAGTGTTTTCCATTTCCTCTTCTCCTTGGCTCGGCAAACATTCACTCCTCGGCTCTGCCGGGTCAACATACTATTTCAGCATCGCTTGAGGATAGTGTGCCCGTGCCTAATATGATGCTGCATTTTCTCGAACAAGCAGGGCAGCATCAACCGAGTTGAAGAAGAAAGATGACGAGCTTGCTCTCCTCCGGACTAAGGACAACGAGATTGCCAAGCTCAAGGCTGAGATGGAGAAGATGAAGGCCCAGCACCAAACTGATCTCCAAAAGGTTGGCCAGAACTTCACAGAAGAGCGTGAGCGCCTTACTCTCCAGATTTCCAAGGACCAGGATCTACTCAAAGAATCCGACATCCAACTTGGGTCGGCGATCGCTGAGCTTGAACAACTTCGCAAGAGACGCGATGACTGCATCAAGGAGTTAACCCGGATCCATAGCCATATTTCTCATAAGTTCCTTTCCCTTATCCGACATAATTCTCTGGGTTACCTCATATGTCTTTTCTTTACCTTCTTCCTTTGGCGTTGTTTCTAGACCACTTTCTAGAGGGTACTTCTATTGCAAGCGCTGCTGTTGCCAAATTTCGCCGAGAGAGGGGTACTCCCGTCGCTCTTGACGGTGAGGGCATTCCCTTAGACATGGAGGACCTACTGGTCAGCCTGTAATCTCGCGTGGAAATCATCAAGAACTACGGCAAAGATCTCCTCGACGTTGCCGTTCGGATTTTCAACACGTTCTGGCCCAGCGAGAGCGCTCCGAAGAGGATCACACTTCTTGCTAAAAAGCTGTCGGATATCGAGACCCAGCTCGACCTCTGGAGGGAGTCCGCTGGGCGTGCAGCAGCTGATACTATCCTTCACCATATTCTCTCATGGTACGAGAAGATCGACCTCAGCCTCCTTACACGCCGGCGCACCGGATCCAAATGGACCGATGATCCGGAGTGGGTAGCTTGGCGCCAGGCTTGCGCCTGCAGCCTCGTCGAATATTCTTCTACCCATGACTGGGTTGAAGGACCGAGCTTCCTGAAATCCGCTGGGGACAAGCACATTGAGAACATTGAAGATGGGTCGGATGAGGGCGGAGAAGATGATGCCTCAGATATTGAAGACAGCGACGACGATGCCGAACTTCCTCCTCCTGTTGCTCCTTAGTTCAAAAAACTTGAAAATTTATCAGATCCCCGGTATGCCGGGTGCAACTGTATGCTGTATATGTGATATTTTGCTACTACGTTTCTATGTCGGATTAACTTGGGCGTAGTCCCCGAGTTTCATTTTCTTGTTCATCCAATTCTCTGGCTCGGTCCGTGTCTACCTTGATTCGGTTTTATGACTTACGAATCCGAGCTTCAAAAATTGTTCTAACAATACTTAGAAACTTTTAGGCTTAGCTCAAAATAATTCAGCATAACAACTTGAAAATAAATACAGGGTTAGTCTGAAAAACAAACGTTAGCTCGAATAAATTCGTTTTCTTAGTCGTTTTTCATGTGCTACGCAATTCCAAACTTGTTTTCTTGCTTGCCATGAAGTCAATTCTTGTTGGACAGCAGCAAGTCGAAGAGTTGGGTTTTTGGTGCTCACACATTACTAATCCGGGTTAAGTAGAACTACTTATTCCAGCTACTGCATAAGAAGTAACAACAAACATTATTAAGGCATTCCCCGAGTTACTGCTCGAGGCGCTGCTATCTCATTGATAACCTCATTGCCGACATACATACCGACATATGAGACGACTCGAATACATACACTTCTTAGCTAAGTGTAGAAGGGACGAAGTAGTGCTACATTCCACGGTCGCTTAGATTCCTCTCTGGACCTGTCCGCCTTGTTCTTTTCCTGTGGCTTTGCATCTATAAGATAGTAAGAATCATTGTGCAATGCTTTGCTAACAATGAATGGCCCTTCCCATGGGAGGGATAATTTATGCATGCCAGTAGTACGTTGTACCAACCGGAGCACCAGATCGCCTTCCCGAAAGACTCGGGGGCACACTTTCCGGCTATGATAGCATCGGAGATTTTGCTGATATATGGCGGATCTGGACAGTGCCAATTCTCTCGCTTCTTCCAGCAGATCAACATCATTTTGCCGGGCTTCTTGCACTTCGGCTTCTGTGTATTGGGTGACCCTAGGCGAATCATGCTCTATGTCGGCTGGTAATACAGCTTCTGCCCCATATACCAGAAAAAATGGCGTATAGCCTGTTGATCGATTCGGGGTTGTTCTTAAACTCCACAGTACCGCTGGTAGTTCTTCTATCCAGCACCCCGCTGATCTTTGCAGCGGCTCAATGAGCCAGGGTTTTATCCCGGATAATACTAATCCGTTGGATCTTTCCACTTGTCCGTTCGATGCGGGGTGGACTACCGAGGCTACGTCCAGCCGGATCCTCTTATCCCGGCAGAATCGCGCAAACGCTCCTTCAGCGAAATTTGTGCCATTATCAGTTATGATACTGTGAGGATAACCGTATCTCAAGATAATGTCTTTGAGAAATGTTACAGCCGTAGCTCCGTCACATTTTCTTATAGGTTTCACTTCAATCCATTTTGTAAACTTGTCCACCATGACCAAAATGTGTGTCATGTTTCCCCTTGCTGGTTTGAATGGGCCAACCATATCCAAGCACCATACGGCAAATGGCCACGTGATTGGTATGGTTTTGAGTTCCGACATAGGCATATGTGTCTTGGTGGCGTACCTTTGACAACCATTGTATTTTCTCACCAGATCTTCTGCTTGCTCTAAGGCACTTGGCCAGTAGAACCCATGCCGGAATGCTTTCGCCACTAAGGCTCGGGATGAGGCATGATGCCCGCATTCTCCTTGGTGTATATCTCGGAGGATCACTGGAGGACGTTGGTTACACTTTGTTTGTACAACTCGGAATTGATGATTGTGTATGCTTTTGCTCTCCTCTGAGTTTGCCTGGCTAATACCTCCTCAGTGGGTAATGTTCCATCTTTCAGGAATTGGAATATAGGCAGTGCCCAAGCTGGTATCGCTCGTGCAGGGAACACCTCCTCATCAATTTCCATCTGATCCACCGGCATAACTTTAGCCGGATCACGCTGAGCAGTCCCCGGGTCTAGCGAGGTAGTCCCCGGGTTTGCCGAGGTAGTCCCCGGGTTGGCTGACGCAGTCCCCGGGTCTCGCGTACTACCTCCCGTGTCGACGTCCATGGGCTCATCTCCGGATTCTGTATCTTCCGGGACATAGATCGAGTCGGTTCCTGGGGACGGCCTGATAGATGGTTTTCTGAGGTGTTCCAATGCTACACCCGGTGGAATTGCCTGTCGGGTCGATCCGAGCTTCGACAACATGTCGGCAGCCTCGTTTTCCACTCGGGGTACATGGTGAAATTCACACCCCTCGAAGTAACCAGATATTTTCTGCACGTGAAATTTGTATAGTGCCATGTTTGGATCCAGGGCGTCCCACACTCCGGACACTTGCTGCACCACCAGATCCGAGTCGCCAAAACATATTATCCGACGTATGTCAATCTCTTTTGCCACTTTGAGCCCATGCACAAGAGCCTCGTACTCAGCGACATTGTTCGATGCCGCGAAATGGATCTGCAATACGTATTTTAGCTGGTCCTTCTTTGGCGAGGTAAGCACAACCCCGGCGCCTAATCCGGTTTTGGTTTTTGACCCGTCAAAGTGCATCCTCCAGTAGTTCGGATCTGGTGGTGGTGGTTCATATTGTACCTGGGCCCAATCTACAAAAAAGTCCGCCACAGCCTGAGATTCGATCGCTTCTCTTCTATCATATTGGGGCGCATAAGGGGCTAGCTCAATTGCCCATTTTGCGATTCTGCCACTCGCATCCTTGTTACCCATTATCTCGGATATGCGAGCTTCACATATCACTTTGATGGGGTTCTCCTCAAAGTAATGCTTTAACTTCTTTGCCGCCATATAGACACCATATGCCACCTTTTGAAAGTGCGAGTAGTTCTATTTTGAGGCAGACAATACCTCGCTCAAGTAATATACTGGCCTCTACACCGACTTACCCTCTTCATCGCGCTCCACTACAATCACTGCACTTACAACTCGGTTGGTTGCGGCTATGTAGAGCAACATTGGCTCCTTTGATAGTGGAGAGGCTAACACTGGTGCAGTGGCCAACATCCTTTTTAAGTGGGCAAAAGCTTCATCGGCCTGTGGCGTCCAAACGAATTTATCCGACTTTTTCATGAGTTGGTAGAGAGGCGGTGCCTTCTCTCCCAACCGACATACAAACCGACTCAACGATGCCAGGCATCCAGTGAACTTCTGGACATTGTTAAGACACCTCGGCAGCTCCATTCGTTCGATGGCTCGGATCTTAGTTGGATTAACTTCGATACCTCGGTTGGAGACAAGAAATCTGAGTAATTTTCCAGCCGGGACACCGAAGGTACAATTTTCCGGGTTAAGCTTCATCCGGAACCTTCTCAAGTTCGCGAATGTTTGCCTTATGTCGTCAAGGAGCGTTGTGCTTTCCTTGGTCTTGATAACCACATCATCCACGTATACTTGTACGTTTTGACCTATTTGGTCGTGCAAACTTTTTTGCATACATCTTTGGTACGTCGTACCTGCATTACATAAACCGAATGGCATAGTGCGATAGCAATAAGCCCCGTACGGGGTAATAAACACAGTCTTTATTTGATCATCCGGGTTCAAAGGTATCTAGCGGAAGCCAGAATATGCATCAATGAATGACAACAGTTCACATCCCGCGGTCGAGTCTATGACCTGATCTATCCTTGGCAGTGGAAATGGATCTTTTGGACACGCCTTGTTCAGGTTCGTGTAATCGATACACATTCGCCAAACCACTGTCACGTTCGGATCATCCTTCTTCTTTTCTACCAGCACCGGATTAGAGAGCCAATCCGGATATAGTACTTCCATGATAAATCCTGCTGCTAGCAATCGAGCTATCTCGTCTCCAATGACTTTTCTCCTATCCTCGGCGAAGCGGCAGAGAGGTTGCTTCACCGGCCTTGCTCCGGGTCTTACGTTCAAAGAGTGCTCGGCCAACTCCCTCGGAACACCTTGCAAGTCCTGTGTAGACCAAGCAAAAATATCCCGATTCTCACGGAGGAAGTTGACGATCTCGCTTTCCTATTTGTCGGTTAACCCGGCCCCAATTGTTACGGTGCGCTCTGGGAACATGTCATCAACTGGAACCTTCTTGGTGTCCTTTGCGGCTTGGAATGAAACGCTGCCATGCGGGTTACTCAATGCCGGCATATACTGCTGCGCGGACTGAGCTAATGCGCCACTTCTTGGATTTTTATTTTCTCTTGCACAATCATGAGTGACTCGGCTAGGTTAGACCCGGCTGATGCACACTCAATGGAACGTCGGAAATCTCCAGCAATGGTAATCACTCCATTTGGCCCGGGCAACTTCATCTTTAGATAACTGATGTGGCAGCTTGCCATGAACTTGTTCAATGCTGGTCTTCCGAGTAACGCGTGATACGAACTTTCCAAGTTCACCACCTCAAACTCCAGATTTTCAGTTCGGTAGTTATCCCTTGTGCCGAATAGCACGTCGACCCGGACTTTGCCTATGGGCTCACAAGAAATGCCTGGTACAATGCCATGGAAAGTTGTTCTCGTAGCCTGGAGCATGTTCTCCGAGATGCCCAACTTGTGCATCGTATCCGCATACATTATGTTAATACTACTACCATTATCAATCAGTACCTTGGAGAACCTCACATTGATGTTCGGTCCAATGACTGTCGGATCTAGCACTAGCGCATACGAACCTGGACTCGGCATAAGTTTAGGATGATCTTTGATGTTCCAGGTGATTTCCTGGTCCGACCAAGGCATGTACATCGTCACTGCTGGCATAACCGCATTAACCTCCATATGTCGGCGCTGCAAGCTTTTCCTATCTGTTTCCTCAGTTGTGAACACACAGTAACTCTGATGATGCTCCCTGTACTCATTCCTTCCGTTGTTTTCGGGGTACCTTTGATCCGGCTGTTGCTGATTTTCCACCTGATGCACTGCATCCCTTCTCTCATTGTTGTCATATCTCGGCGGAGAGGGAGGCAACATTAGTTGTTGCGTGTTTGCCCCGGAGAGCAACTGCTGTCGAGGTAACTCCTGCCGAGGTTGATCATTTCGGGGTGCCTGAGAATTCCCCGAACCACCTTGTTCTATCTTACGCATCCACTCACATTGCCTCGTTGTGTGACCCGCCGGGCTATTCGGATTTGGCGTGTGAAACTTACACGGTTGGTCCAACATCGACTCATAGGTATACCTCGGACGGTCTTTCTTTTCCTGCCACTGTTTCTTTTGCTCCGGAGTCCATGTTTTCTTGCCATCATTTCTTGGAGTCCATTGCCCTCCCATTCTCTGGCATTGGTTGCTCCCTGCTCCGGGTTGATCTTGATTCACAGCTGCAACTTGTTGCGAACCGTAGCAATGATCCGGTCTGTCATCTCTTCTTTTTCCTCTGTAATCGTTCCTCCGAGATGACCCGGCTCCATCCCTCTGGTAGTATTCCTTGTTTGACTCGTTTGACGCGATCCTAGGTTGAGTCGGATCACCAAAGCATACGAATCAGCGATCCGGATCATCTCGGCCAACGTAACTGGCATTTTCCTTTGCAACTTCATCCACAACTCGCTACCATATCTGCACCCTTGTGCAAACCATGCTATGGCCTGTGACTCTATGACTCTCACACGAGTTTCTCACGGTACACCACCGGGTCAAGAATTCACGGTCCGTCTCATTAGGTCTTTGCTTGCACATTGCCAGGGTGTGCGGCCTATTCGGCCTCTGATATATACTTGAGAAGTTGCTGATAAACATTTCTTCAAAATCTATCCAGCAGTTGATGCTTCCAGGTGGCAAATTATTCAGCCATACTCTGGTCGGACCTTCCAACATCTGGGGTACGTATCGTACAACCCATCTCAAGTTGCCAGTGGCAATTTTCACAGTCGTAGCATAGTTTATCAGCCAATCCTCCGGTTTGCTACTGCCGTCATACGTCTTCGTGCCTCTAGGCAACTGGAAGTTGGGTACCGGTGTCTCCTTCATGATCCGGGGTCCAAAGCACGCTGGACCCGGGGGACCTTGACATTCGATCTATTCCGACCTATACAGGCAATCCGGTTTTAATCTGGCGTCATCCGGCATTAAATCCCTGCTTCCCAATCTTGACCCTATCACATGATAGTCCGGTCTCGGGTACCCCGCGTTCACCATCTCCGAGTCACCGTCATTGTATCGGTTTTGCTCTCGTTGCGCATCTTTCTGTTGCATACCTCGGTCGGCGCTTTGCTCTTGCCTCGGTATATTCCGCTGCTGCGGTTGTCCTGCTCCTGCGGAGTTTCGCTGTCCGGCATTGCTGTTGGCAGCGTTTCCTTGACCAGCATTGCCTTGGTCGTGGTTACCTCGGCCAGCTTCACCTCGGCTCACATTCCGTCGATCATCATTTTTCCGCGTTTCTTTCTCTTCTCCCGCACGCGTCGGGTCGTACGGGACGATCTGTTTGTTCCGTCTGGACGAGGTGACTACCTCTTCTCTCCTTGGACCACCATGAGGTGACGACGTGGCTCCAGTGGATTTCTCCGGGTTACCCATCGCCGAATGGACGATTTTGGAAGCTCCAGCTGTTGGGTCCGCAGCATAGAAAACAAAAAATTCCCTACGGTGTGAACTACACACCAAGATCTATCTACTAGGTACAAAGCAACGGGTGGACATACATCCAACGAGAACTTACCCTCGTAGACAACGAGCTTTGTTAACGAGTAGGAACTCGTGGTTGATGTAGTCGTACACTTGTCGATCTCAAGATCGTGATGAAGTCCAGTAGGTCCGGCTCCAGCACGTCCATCAGATCCAGCTCCAGCACCACCAAGTCCAGCACCGCAAAGCAGCGGTGCATCCGTGATCACACACACGTCCGGTACCCCGACAACCTCCGTCCCTCGCTCCAGCAAAGCAGCGGAAGCAGCAACTCCTTTCCAGATAAAGCCACCGGGAACATGTATCTCGCTAATCCGAGACCATGGGGAATAATACTAGAGGGGAAGAGAGATCCTTCACAAGGAGGTGTGTGTGAGAAGTGAGGAGGGGGTGGCCTTTTATACGAGGAGGGGGGGTGCCCCTCCTTCATGGCCGGTGCATGGAGGAGGTGACTCTTCACCTCCTCCATTCATGTGGTGGTAACTCCCTCCACATAAATTTGCCCCTTCCCATTCTCTTTTAAAGTCTCCACTTTAAATGCATTAAATTTCTCCAAATTTAATGCTCTCTCATTTAATAAAACTCTTTTATTATTTTTATTCAAAATTTTGTTAATTACTTTAATTAACAAACATTCACATAAAACCCCCTACAACATTTCAATATTACATGCAGAACCAATTTCAGCAATTTCACTCGAAACAGTTTCGGTGTCTATTGAAATAATTCCAGCGCTTTCTTAAATCTTTATCTGAAACATATTTGCTCCAAATGGTGTCGGTATCCCTTAAGTGTGTCACCCTACGGTTCGCGAATAATGCAGACATCATCGAGACCCCTCTCCGATCAATAATCAGCAGCGGGACCTGGAGATCCGTACTGACTCCTACACATTCAACGATGACTTCTGTGATCGTGAGAACCTTTAACGCTTGTAACTAAATCCCTTTGTCTCATGATATATTACATGTCTGAGATTCGATCATCGGTATCTCCATACCTAGTTTGATCTCGTTTCTGACATGCACTCTTTTCTCGTTCCCGTGATATAACATTCTAGTGATCACATCACTTGCTTGCAAGCTATTTCAATGTGATATCACCGAGAGGGCCCAGAGTATATCTATCCGTCATCGGGATTGACAAATTCCACTCTTGATCCATGAGCCTCAACATAACACCTTCGTAGCACTGAACACATCTTTATAGTCACCCTGTTACGGTGTGACGTTTGATGTTATCAAGATACTTTTCCGGTGTTAGCAATTAACATGATCTCATGGTCTAAGGATAAAGATTACTTCGTATGATGTTATAGCAATATAAACATAATGACTTTGATCGTAATGCTATACTTCGGATGAATGTTCATCACATCATTCCACCAATGTTGTGACCTCGTTATTAACAACATCCAATGTCCATGATCAGGAAACCTTGATCATCTTGTTAATCAACGAGCTAGTCTATAAGAGAGGCATAACTAGGAACCCTTTTTGTTTATTAAACACACATGTATTGATGTTTCCGATCAATAAAATTATAGCATGCAAAATAAACATTTATCATAAACATGGAATAAGATAATAACCACTTTATTATTGCCTCTCGGGCATATTCCCTTCAGTCTCCCACTTGCACTAGAGTCAATAATCTAGTTTGAAAAACTTTGCGTATTGAACACCTATGGCTTTCTGGTGTTGCATATACACTATTGCTAGTGGTTAACATAATCTCCGGATCTGCCAATTTCAGGTCCGTGTGTATTTGCATGTCTTTGCGTCTCTACGCATCACTCATTCTCAAATGAGATGGCATTGTATAAATTTGGTCCTTTGGTGAGACCTTTAGTTCGTTCGGCTCAAAATATGTTGATATTATTGTCACACAATATATCTTCATAGTATTAACCCACTTTGAACCACACCTAGTTTGATAACAAACTACTTAACACAAATGCCCACCTTTGCTACTACTATAGCAGTTATATACTTAGCCTTTTGTTGTAGTATCCGTCACAATATCTCAACTTTGGAACTCATCCAAATCCATCATGGAACATCCTTTCCATTATATTGTGCCACCCATAGTCTAAATTGAGATAAATTTAATTTGTATCTTGTGACAAAACTAGTATCAATGTAACACTTTACAATGAACTACCTTTAACTATTTGTCACTTATACATGATATATTCTTAGTTCTTCCAAAGCTCATAAGAATATCTTTACTATTGTCCAATGATCATCTTATGAATCATTCTGGTATATGCTCATAACATTTAGAGCATAGGACATTATGGATATATACATATCATGGTATAATCGATCAAAATCTTCATGTGATTTTACTGACCAAGTGTCAAAACACTTGAATCTTGATACAATTCTTTCCATGCAGCAAGAACCTTTCTTGTTGTTTCCATATTGAACTCTTTCAATATCTCATATATGTATGTCTAGCACAACCATATTTGCGCCTTAATCTATCCATATAGATATTGATGCCAAATATTCCTGGTTTGCCCAAGTCTTTCATCAAAATCTTATTTTAATGAAATTCTTAACTTGTGTCAATACAAGATACATCATTTCCAATCAACAACATGTCCTCTACATAATGTATTAGAAATATGTCTCAGCGCTCCCACTTAATTTCTTGCAAATGCAAGCATCTTCATCATCTCCGATGAATTTAAACTCTTTTAACAGTTTCATCATGGTGAAGATTCCAACTCCGCTATGCTTACTTCAACTATTGAAGTTTACATGCCCTTTTAGCACCCTTTGAATTAACAAAACCCTTCGGACCATGTCATGTACATGTCCTAGGTTACCGTTCTATTAGAAGAACCTTGTTTTGTTTATTCAACTACCATATACCAAATTATATGTAGTGGTTGCTACATTAATCTGTCAAGACTATATATCGCTATGAAAGATCAAATCTTGTCATAGTCAACTCCTTGAACATTGTCGTAAACTTCTTTCCGACATGTCGACTATTTCATAGATGTTAAACATCCATGTCTTATTTCTTTATAGATCCAAACACGACCGATAGGCTTCACGCCTTTCCGGAGGGTCTTCCAAGTTCAGAAACTTGATTTCTCGTGTATGGATACTATCACGGATTCTATGACTTCTAGTCATTTTATGGAGTCAGGGCCCATCACCGCTTCTTTGCATGTAGTCGGTTTATCATTGTCAAAACAATAACGACTTGCTTATAAAATCTTACTATTTGATTCTTACCGACCCAGACGGTTCTATAGGAACTATAATCTCCGAGATCACACCTTTTGTAATCACGAGAGCCATGAGCATTGTGGCCGCCACCGGGACACTTTCCGGCGCTGCGCTACTTAGCACATATAGCTAAGGTTCAACAACCTTATCAAAGTTCTATTGTCCTCCCACTTAACTTTTCACGAAAAGTTCCTTCTCAAGAAACTTGACATTCCAAGCGACAAACTCTTTTGTGCTTGGTGTTATGGAGAAATTCCCAACAAATTCTTTGGGATAACCTACAAAGACGTGCTTATCCGACTTTGGTTGTAAACATTTTACTTATGCATAGCATACCAAAATTTAAGAAAAGATAATTCGGGTTTTATCCCAAACCATAACTCATATGGTGTCATTTCAATGGATCACGATGGTGCTCTTTTCAGTGTAAAAGCGGTAGTCTCTAAAACTTCAATCTTTAAAATATAATGGCAGTTTTATAAATGACACCTTTGATCTTACCATGTCAAACATGGTTTGATTTCATCTCTCGAATATGCCATACTCCTATGGTTTATCGGGAAAACACAAATCATGGAACAATTCCTCAAATCTTAGGTGTTTTGCTAAACATGTAACTCAAATATCTTCCTTTATGATCAAATCATAAACTCTTTATTTTCTTGTTACAATGATTTTCCACTTCATCTTGAAAGTCTTTGAACAATTTTCAAATGTTTCATACTTCTTCCTTGTTAAGTAAATATACAGATATATTCACTCAAATTTTCGGAGAAAGCACATGAAGCAAAAAAGATCCATCGCATATGGCTACACATAATGGACTATGCACATCAGCATGCACAATTTCCAATAAGCTAGTCATCCGTTCCTCTGTGGCCTATGGACGGAGTTTCAATTATCTCGAGGAAAGTCTCACATGCGTCAATTGATCAAAATCAAAGACTCCAAAAATCCATCAACATGGAGTTTCTTCATGTTTTCATTCCAATATAATTTAAACAGCGATGTCACTTCATCAATGATCTTTCAATCATTTGTCTTGCGACATTTTAGCAATAGTGTTTATGGATGTGATTTCTCCAACTAGACTTGTAAAAGTTCATCCATCCTTTATGGAATACGGTAATTATGTGAACAGCCATTGTTCTCATAATACCGGAACAAAATAACAATTATTTAAACAAATCTTGAAGGGTTGGTTTGATGACAACGAAAAACACAATAACACTTTATTTGTTTTCGATGAACATCATCACTCATTCTCTTGCTGGTTACTTAGGCCATTGTAGTTCATGAATTGCGTTGTCCTGTATGACACTTCATACCAACCAATTCGGTATCCAATACCGGTATCCAATACCTAAGAACCACATTGTTTAACAAGCAAGGAATATATCCATAACATGTATATCTTCTATATACCTAAGTTGGACATCTCCAACCTTTTATTTTCTGCCAAATATTTTATAGATTCTCTTTCAGCAATTCCTTTTCTTTTAAAAGAATCTATCAACATCAATAGTGGTGTCATCAACATGACACATGGTACAAAGCGTATATAGTCAAATACTAATACCTTTGGACTTGCACTTTGAAGTGGATCACCATCATCAAATGTTTGGTGTTCTTTCAAAAATCCATTCTTTAGTAATCTATTAGTGTAGTAAACATTTTACTTACATCTTCTATTCATCCTTATCATGGAAACTTTCATGATCAAGCTACTATAGCCTATAAGGAAGAATCTCGAGTATAATATCAGTTCCCAAAACCTTTTTGGTAGATTCGGATGCCTAGCATCTCCATCCTTCACAAATTCTCATACTATATGAGAACATGTGTTTTGCTAAATTATACTCTATCATAATGCAACCAAAAAAACATTGTTTCAGATATCATAATATCTTTCACACATGATGGTTTCTGAAATAATTTTTAGCTCCAATATAATCTTGATATTAAAACAACTTTTTGAATATCAGTAATCATGGAGGCAAACATGATACTTTAGATACTAACATTGGAATTCTTACTCTTGATTTAATACTACTTATTAAACTTCATGGAGTAAATAGAGTTTGCTGAAAGTTTGCAACTGGACTTATAAACTTTAAATTGACATTCAAAACAATACGATACCAGTTCGTAAAGTAAATATCCAGAATTCTATAGTTCTATTATCTCAATTAAAACTAAGTATAAGGTAGAAAACGAATGCCAATGACTACAACAAACTATGCAAATTCACTTTGATTTAATTTATGACAAATTGAGTTCGACTAATCCAAATTAGAAATGAACTCCCACTCAAAAACGACATCCCTCGTGCCTTTTTGGTGATTACATGAACCAAATCCACTACACCAAGTCCGATCATCACGTGAGTCGGTGTAGCTTCAAAGGCGAGCATCAATATGGTCATCACATCAACTATATGACTCATGCTTAACCTTTCGGTCCGTGTTCCAAGGCCATGTCTGTACATGCTAGGCTCGCCAAGTAAGAACCTTAGTATTCGCGTGTGTAAAACTGTCTTACACCCGTTGCATGAAAGCGTAGAGTTGAGAACACCCAATCATCACGTGATGTCTCGAAAACACGATCCATAGAATGGTGCATACTTAAGGAAGAACACATTTTATCTTGATATTTAAATGAGGGATCATCTTACAATGCTACAGAAAGCTCCAAACTAGCCGTATAAGATGCTAACATCTAATGTGTAAAGTGAGATGATATGGTCCATGCATTTGATCTCTATCACTTGCATCGTGGTATGAGCTCTATCATTCCTTTGTGTGTAAGGCCAAGGTCTATGGAACTTACAGGTTGAGTGTGTTGTAAGAGTATCTATCATACATCTACTTACAACAATACCATATCAATACACTAGCCCAGCAACGATCTAAACTAGACGCCTCTAATTTATCAATTGCAAGTTTTACATGGCTTAGGGCTTTCGGAGATAGAACCGTTCTTACCTACGAACATGAACAACAACGAGGATAACCAAGTTATTAGAAACTCGTTGTAAATCAGATATTGACTATAGTAGGAGAGACAGACACCCGCCAGCCACTTATGAAAAACAAGTTGCATGTCAGTCGTGGAACCGGTCTCATGTACGATGACATGTAAGGTTGGTCCGGGACGCTTCATCCCACTATGCCACCAATATACAAAATACATAGAAGATGCAATAACATGATCATCATCGCCCACATATCAACATATGTGTACTACCCGTGCTAAGCACCTACGCATAGATCAGGCTCTGATACCACTGTTGGGTCCACAACATAGAAAACAAAAATTTCCTACGATGTGAACTACACGCCAAGATCTATCTACTAGGTACAAAGCAACGGATGGACATACATCCAACGAGAACTTATCCTCGAAGACAACGAGCTTTGTTAACGAGTAGGGACTCGTGGTTGATGTAGTCGTACACTTGCCGATCTCAAGATCGTGAGGAAGTCCGAGCGCCGCAACTCAGCAGCGCATCCGCACTCGCACACACGTTCAAGCCACCGGACAACCTCCACCTCCTCGCTCCAGCGATCCAGCGGAAGCAGCAACTCCTTTCCAGATAAAGCCACCGGGAACATGTATCTCGCTAATCCGAGACCATGGGGAATAATACTAGAGGGGGAGAGAGATCCTTCACAAGGAGGTGTGTGTGAGAAGTGAGGAGGGGGTGGCCTTTTATAGGAGGACGGGGGTGCCCCTCCTTCATGGCCGGCGCATGGAGGAGGTGACTCTTCACCTCCTCCATTCATGTGGTGGTAACTCCCTCCACATAAATTTGCCCCTTCACATTCTCTTTTAAAGTCTCCACTTTAAATGCATTAAATTTCTCCAAATTTAATGCTCTCTAATTTAATAAAACTCTTTTATTATTTTTATTCAGAATTTTGTTAATTACTTTAATTAACAAACATTCACATAAAACCCCCTGCAACATTTCAATATTACATGTAGAACCAATTTCAGCAATTTCACTCGAAACAGTTTCGGTGTCTATTGAAATAATTCCAGCGCTTTCTTAAATCTTTATCTGAAACATATTTGCTCCAAATGGTGTCGGTATCCCTTAAGTGTGTCACCCTACGGTTCGCGAATAATGCAGACATGATCGAGACACCTCTCCGATCAATAATCAGCAGCAGGACCTGGAGATCCGTACTGACTCCTACACATTCAACGATGACTTCTGTGATCGTGAGAACCTTTAACGCTTGTGACTAAATCCCTTTGTCTCGCGATATATTACATGTCTGAGATTCGATCATCGGTATCTTCATACCTAGTTTGATCTCGTTTCCGACATGCACTCTTTTCTTGTTCCTGTGATATAACATTCTAGTGATCACATCACTTGCTTCCAAGCTATTTCAATGTGATATCACCGAGAGGGCCCAGAGTATACCTATCCATCATCGGGATTGACAAATTCCACTCTTGATCCATGAGCCTCAACATAACACCTTCGTAGCACTGAACCCATCTTTATAGTCACCCTGTTACGGTGTGACGTTTGATGTTATCAAGATACTTTTCCGGTGTTAGCAATTAACATGATCTCATGGTCTAAGGATAAAGATTACTTCGTATGATGTTATAGCAATATAAACATAATGACTTTGATCGTAATGCTATACTTCGGATGAATGTTCATCACATCATTCCACCAATGTTGTGACCTCGTTATTAACAACATCCAATGTCCATGATCAGGAAACCTTGATCATCTTGTTAATCAACGAGCTAGTCTATAAGAGAGGCATAACTAGGAACCCTTTTTGTTTATTAAACACACATGTATTGACGTTTCCGATCAATATAATTATAGCATGCAAAATAAACATTTATCATAAACATGGAATAAGATAATAACCACTTTATTATTGCCTCTCGGGCATATTCCCTTCACCAGCTCTCTCCGTGTTAGCTCTGAGTAGCTCTTCGTTCTGTCTGTTCGCAAACTGAACCACCTCGTTAACCCTATCTTGCTGTCTTTGACGGGCCTCACCCGTCAGACCCGCTAACTCGGACACTGCCGCATCCGCTGCTCTAAGGTTCTTTGCCGGGGTACTATACTTCAGTAACCCCACAGACAAATAGTTCTCCGACCCCTCGGCTCCATCATCACCTTCTCTATTCATCTTGCTCATGAGATTTCTCCCTTTTACTTTTACCGTATCAACTTTGTTTGCCTTTGCATATTCGCGCAGTGTCATGTTCAGCGACTGCTGAGCCACGGCTATTTTCTTCGCGCCCTCTAGTATCTTTTGCCTAGTTTCCTCTAGCTCGGCCTGTGCCTGAGCCGGATCTACCACTGCTGCTACCGGGTTAGCCAAGCTATCCATAGCTTCTATCAGTACATTCTCAGGCCTCTCTAGTGGAGGTCCTCTACCTTTCCTCGGTGCCTTAGGTGTTACCTCCGGGTCCGGTGCTGGATCCTTGCTTGCGCCTGCACTTGGCGCAGTCATCATCACCTCCGCATGGCCCAGGGAGCGAGCGATACGTGCCCCGCGAGCCATAGTGAGGGGTGGTTCCCCCGCATCGACGACGCAGCGCGGATGAACGCATGATACGTCCACAGCAACATAGACCTTGTGCGCACCGAGCTTGACGAAGAGGCCGTTGCGCGGAAGTGGGCGCGTGCCGAAGCAGCCAGCGTTGTCGCTGACGAAGTCTAGCGCTCCAAAGCGCTGAACGAGCCCGGAGACGATGCGTTCACCGGTGCCGATGAGGTTTCCCGTCCGGATCTTCACCCCTGCTAGCGCCGCTAGCCCCACGGTGGGTGCGAACTGTCGTGGTGGTGTCACGGCAGATGCCATGGATAGGCTAAAGGTGGGGACTAATACACGCTAGGGGAATCCAGGGAGGTATAGTGGAGTGATTCTCCACACAGAAGTTTGTATTGCTATTCCTTCAAGATTACAAGTGCTCCTTGAGCTGTATTGGCGAGAGGAGGAAGAAGGGGCTCTCTTACTCTCATCCACAGTTCACCCCTAGAACCTTAACCAAAACACTATGGCTCCAAAGAACTCAACCCCCTCTACTGAAACCCTAGCCCCTCTTATATAGAGGAGGCTCGGTCCCTGCCTAGGGCATACGTGGAGGCATATTCCTAAGAATATGCCTCCTCCCAAAGTGGTAACCCGACCGGGGTGCTTTTCCCCCGCGTCATACACGCTTTAGCTACGTAAGCCTTTGTGGCGCCTGCGTCAGCCGACATGGGCGTCGTCACCCTTGTCGGCCATGACCCGGTGGTCCTGCCCTTGCCTTCTTCGCTCATGCAGTGCGTACTGGACCTTCTTTTTGACCAGAGAGATTCCTTCCTTCTCCCAGAAGCTAAGCAGGGACCCAGATCGTAGTAGATCTGGCCACAACTGTTCCTGCATAAAAGATAGACAAGCACTTCCGACTTACTCCTTAAGTCGGATGAGACAATGTTAGGCGACCCCCCGCTGGTCCGGGTCACTCCGTGATCCGGCCTGCCTTGAGGTGACCCGGCCAGCATCCGCTTTGACCTTGCCGAACCTCGGCTAACTCGGCCCTTATACCCCGGAGTGACCCTACCCGGGGGTATCCCCCCAATAGGAGGTAGTACCTCCCCTCCCCCTATATATAGTGGGGTATTTGGCCTAGAAAAACACACCCAATAATCAATAAAGGTCTCCCCACTTTTGGGAGGACCTCTAATTGATATTTTCTCTCTCCCCCTCTCTCTCTCGTGACCGTGGTCCCAAGTCTGGACTGCATGAGCGAGAGACATCTTCACCGTGGAGCGTCGTCACGCTGCGGGATTCAGATCCGGGAGCTCTACTTCCGCAACTGCTGCTGGATCGGGGAAGCGGGAGTCATCGTCAGGCACCGGACGTGTGTAACTCCCCGCGAGGTGTCGCACTTGAGGCACTCAATTCGTTGGAGCCAGAAGGAGCGCAAGGACTTCATCACGACCTTGAGGTCGGCTTCGGCTCGTCTACATCAACCACGCTCTTCTGAGCGTTGACAACGCTTTTCGGTCTTCAAGGGTAAGTTCACGAAAAGCCCCTCCCGTTACTATATTACTAATAGATAGGTCCTAGCAGCTTCAGGGGTTCAGGGGCATAGATATTTATTGGTTTTATGCACAGAACCCCTACAGTGGTATCAAAGCTAGATCTATGCGTAGTAATGCTAGTACGGGTAGAACACACGAGATGTAGCGTGTGGGCGTTGATCTTTTAGTTGCTACCCTCCCACGTGTACTTGTGTATACCATAGCAATGCTTGATGAAGCAGCCCCCAACCGACTTTACGCGTTCATTCGCGAGACTGGTCCACGCTTGACATACGGCTTGTACCATATAAAGTGGCTTAGGGGGGTGTCTGTCTCTCTCGCATTAGTTGGTATACCATTTGCAACGGAGGGCCCCAAAAGGGGTGTAGTATAGACAACTACTTGATCAGCGTTGTGCTGAAAGTTCGTAGGTAAGAACGGTTCTTGTGTGAAAGCCCATTCAGCCACGTAAAACATGCAAAGATAAAGTAGAAGCGTCTAACTTTGTTTTGCAGGGGGGCGTTGCTTTGTGATATGGTTGTGGCAAAGGTAAATTAATTACCTTTTGTTACATAGTAGTAGATAGTCACGGTAATGACAAACTACCACACCGGAATGACACTAGTACCCTAGTGTCTACGGCGTCGGAACCCTGGCGCCAGAACCCGGTGACGGCGGATGGAGATCACGACGTGAAGGACCATATCACATAGAATTTACATTCAATGTTATTGTTTGTATGTCTTATTGTGTGCTAGTATTAGATACTCGACAGTAGCCTAATAAGATGATCCCTGTTAAAATTACCAACGATTGTGTTCCCCCTTAGTGTGCACCACCAAGAAAGTTCTTCGGTATGAGGCGATCCAGGGTTACAGGCCTGGGTGTCAGACATATCTACGTTCGCATACAGTGGGTGCAAGCCATGTTGCACAGCGAATACACTAAGGTTGAGTTGGCAAGCCTAGCATGTACAGACATGGCCTCGGAACACGGATGGTCGAAAGATCGAGCACGAGTCGCATGAATGATGTGACCGACGTTTAGCGTCTACCTTTGAACCCACATTGATGGCCGTGATGATCGGGGGAGATGTGGCTGGTAGGGGTCGTGTTATCACTAGGAACGCTCTTTGGGGATAGGTGTTTCTGAGTGGAGTTATTATTAACTCATTTAATTATAAACTTAGTCTAAATTCCTTTTGCAATTATAAATGTAGATGGCTCACCGTGAAGCTTACTTTGAGATTAAGGATTGGGTAAAGGGTGAGAAACTTAGACTTGATGGATCCAACTTCCCTAGTTGGCTTGTGCGCCTAGATGATCTCCTTACTAGAAATCATATGGTAGACTACATACGCCGCACGATGGACTTGACTGAGCCAGACTACTATGAGACCCCACAAGAGCTGGCAGACCGCTACTATCGCCAAGGGATGTCCACTTACATTCAGATAATAATGCGTTACAGAATGGTGGATGAACTACATCCGCTCATGGGTGATCTTGACCCATATTCGATGGTGGATCAGCTGAGAGCAGAGTTCATAGGCCATGTGCGCATGTGGAAGCACGAGTTGCTTGGAGAGTTCCTTTACATACAGATGGAGGAGCATACATGTCTGAAGAGTCACTTGGAGCGCATGTTTGATGCACACACGAGACTGGTTCACTTCGTGGATTACTAGATGGCTGATCCATTTGCGATAGACGTACTGCTTCGGTCATTGCCTCCCAGCTACAAAGGACATGTCTGGAGTAGCATCATGAGTGGTGATACGGAAGCATTGGACTTCCATGAGTTCATATTACGTTTCTGGAACGTAAAGGTTGAACCAATCACCGGAGAGGTCATCGATGACCAAGGTATATATTTGATATACAGTTTTATAAATGTTATAATCTTGCAAACACAATTGCAGTGTTAAGTATATCTGATACTTGTTCTATTTTGGTGAAAACAGGTCCTTCTGCATAGAGGTGCTTGCTGGAGAGGAGGTGACGTTGCGTGTTGATGGTCAGCATGATGATGATGGCCGACGACACACTCCCTCAACATTTATCATTTAGTTTTATGTTTTAGGATGATTTTTGTAATCAAGAGATTGTGAACTTCTTTAGTGTGTCTCACACTTCGTGAGACGGTTATTCATATGAGTTTGTAACAAATAGTTGTTCTACTTTTATGAATGATTTCTATTCGTGTTCATATTTTGTTTGATTACTTGTGAATTATCCTCGTTGTTTGAAACTAATTGATAATGCATGAACATTTATAAAACATTAAAACGCCTTGTTTAAAATACCCAACTTAATGATATTTCATTAATGAATGAAACCATTATTTAAATTCAAAGTTATGTGATAATATGTGAGAGTCATTCGATTTCTTTTCATATATAAATTATGTCTAAGTTCGGCAAAATAACTTGAACACCGTGTATTACTTGAATACCAAGTATTTAATGAATTGTTAAAAGTATATACATATCCGATGTATTATGTTTTAACAAAAATGGTAATTATCATTAAATGATTGTTTAAATGTGTAAAGTAAGTTTACCAAAGGAAACATGAATATGAAACAACTTTGATTTGATCAAAGTGTTTCATCAACAAAGGGTATAAATATAAAAGAGAATCTAATTACTACGATTTGATCAATAGTAATGAAATTCAACTTTATAAGAATGGCATGAAAGAAATTGTGGAATGCAAAGTGTTTTGAAATGTCAAAATACAAAGCATCACAATGTGATATTAGATATAAAAAGGGGTTGAATAGAAGGCACCAAATAAATCGTTGTAGTGTATATGTAGAGACCATTAGTTAGAAATAGTTAGCACTCAATTAAAATTAGTAAACCATTTGAATTCGTGAAAGTTTTGGGGTTATTCGATATAACCAAAACAATAGCAAATAAGTCCTTATAGTGTATTCATTGGAAAATTTGAATATGAAATCCATAGCTGAAACCAAAAGGAAAGCAAAACTTGTATTGCTTGGATTTTGGTGCATTCTTGAGAAAGCTCACCTCTAGTGATGTTTCTCAATTATGGAGCAAATGGAAAATAGTGTAAAACAAGATGGGGATTCAAAACCCTGCATCAGAGTGTTGAGAAGTGCAACGGACAGCGTTCCTAAACGATTCTCTTCACAGAAGGAAAGAATCAATGATTTTGATCATTGTGTTTTTCTCTCCACTATTGTTTTTTACTGCATGAAGTAGGATTCAAAATTTAATCCATATCTTATATGGAGACATTTGTGAATCACTTGTCATGATTTTTGAAATGTGACATACCTACGAACTACAAAGGAAATGATGGTAAACTAAATTATGAGAAATCCTAGAAGCAGAATTCCCTTGAGATTAGAAAGCAATTAGTTGCTGAATCTCACAAGTAAAAGGAGTTACTTGAATTTTCCCAAATTAATGCAAAGCCATTGTAGGAAAAGGGGGTGAATGACAAAAGCACAATTTGTCAAGTATTGGATGAATTCAAATGAATTTAATTCAAGTGTGCTAAATGTCTAGTGGATTTAGAACTAGTAAAGTACTAGTATCTCATAGTAAATCTCCAAGTTTGATATTTGATCAAAGGATTTTGAAGTTATTCAAAATAGTAAAGGAGATATGCAATTTGCTTAAAATTGAGTGGGAGTTATGAAAGTCTTCCTAAAACAATATGTGATTGACATATTTTTAAGTGGGAGCAATATAAGACTCAAATTCAAATATGTAGGAACATAGTTTGAGTAAGAGTACTAACTCATACCCAAATATGTTAGCAACATAGTTTGAGTGGGAGCTTATAGGAGTAATTCTTAAGTAAGTTAAGGATGAAAGCACAAATACTTATGAATAATGATTCATAAGATGTAGAAGTTGATAATAGGTGTATTATGATATTATGTTGTATTCCTTAAGGGATTCTGAAAAGTGTTTTGGAATATAAGTTAATTGAGGAACTGGTCCTTAATAACTCAAATTAGGAATAGTATTAAGTTGAACATCAATACTTGAAAGAAAGAAAAGGATGATCATCATCCACTATGTTGAGACATAGGTTCTATCTGAGAAGCCATGATGGTAACTTAGCATAATATGTAATCCAAATAAAGAACATTTGAAAGTGATTAAGTTCGCATCATAGAACGTTGAGCTAAGTTTATTCGCAGTGTCTATTAGAGAATTGTGGATATATTTTTCAAATCCATGAAGGATAACATATCTTAAAGCATAAAGAGTTGTGTTATAAGGGAATATGTTGGAAACTCCTGTAGATACCAACTAAAAGTCAAGTAGGAAGCGAGGTGAACAAAACATCGAAAGTTGCACAGAGTGCACTAGTGTTTCGATGAATACATTTATAATAATAGATAAGGGTACCATCTAAAGTGTTGTATAATGTTATGGCGGGGCTAGTTCGCTTTTAACGTAGAATGATGTGTCCCAGGGCACAGTGCCCATGAGAAAGCCCTCGAGGTTGATCTAACATCACTATAGGCTCCTAGAATCAGGCCTCGTTCTACTGCCATGGCGACGATGCATACACACAGATGCTATCATGTGATGATAGAATATTAATGTCAATCAAAGTGACATTAGTAAGTTGCAAAGGATTTGGGACTGTAAAGTACAGACCCAAGACTCAACCTCTTCCATGTGCAAGCATGTTCTAGGTACCGGTTATATGGTACCAATAATTAAGAACAAATGCAGCTAGTGTATTTGTACTCTAGTGCAAGTGGGAGACTGTTGGAATATGCCTAGAGACAAATAGTAGTAAGGACAATTATCATATTTCATATAGTTTATGATTAATTTTTATATCATGCTATAACTGTATTGAGTGGAAACATCAATACACGTGTGATGTACAAACAAACCAGGGGTTCCCAGTGAAACTCTAGTCACTAGTTCATTGGTCAATAGATGATCATGTTTCCTGATCATGTGGCATTTATGCCAGTTGGAAATGAGGTCATCTCATTCTGAGAATGAGATTATGAACCAATACCCAGCCTAAACATCATGATTCGATCATGTCACGAATTTCAAGTTGCGATGATTAGAAAAGGATCCTCGTAGACTATTCCTTAGACCGTGAGGCTATATCAATCACTCTCTCCCGAGAATGCTTAGATAGCATCAAACGCCATCTTGTAGAACGGTGGTTATAAAGGTGTGTTCAGGTATTCGGGGGAAACCGTAGAGGCAATATATGTCAAGAGCGGGATTTGTCCGTCCATGTGACGGGAAGATACTCAAGGGCCCACTCGGAGAGGTTATATCCAATAGTTGTGCAACGTGTGATTAGATCACAGGGATATCACTTGTCGAAACGAGTAAAACATCATTGTTCAGTAACGAGATTGAACTCAACATGGTCATGTCATTGATCAGGTCTCGGGCAATGCAAGTATCGAATGACAAAGGGAATAAGACACGGCTGTCACCGGTTCAAACGACGAAAGTGAAGGAAATATGAGGCAATAATAAAGTTGTTATCATGTATTCCTTATATATGATAGATGTTTATTTTACATGCTATAATTGTATTGATAGGAAACATCAATACATGTGTGTTTAATAAACAAAAAGGGTTCCTAGTCATGCCTCTCTTATAGACTAGCTTGTTGATTAACAAGATGATCAAGGTTTCCTGATCATGGACATTGGATGTTGTTAATAACAAGGTCACACCATTGGTGGAATGATGTGATGAACATTCATCTGAAGTATAGCATTATGATCAAGTCATTGTGTTTATATTGCTATAACATCATACGAAGTAATCTTTATCCTTAGACCATGAGATCATGTTAATTGCTAACACCGGAAGAGTATCTTGATAACATCAAACGTCACACCGTAACAGGGTGACTATAAAGATGGGTTCAGTGCTACGAAGGTGTTATGTTGAGGCTCATGGATCAAGAGTGGAATTTGTCAATCCAGATGACGGATAGATATAATCTGGGCCCTCTCGGTGATATCACATTAGGATAGCTTGCAAGCAAGTGATGTGATCACTAGAATGTTATATCACGGGAACGAGAAAAGAGTGCATGTCGGTGACGAGATCAAACTAAGTATGGAGATACTGATGATCGAATCTCGGACATGTAATATATCGAGAGACAAAGGGATTTAGTTACAAGCGTTAAAGGTTCTCACGATCACAGGAGTCATCGTTGAATGTGTAGGAGTCAGTACGGATCTCCAGGTCCCGCTGCTGATTATTGATCGGAGAAGGGTCTCGATCATGTCTGCATTTTTTGCGAACCGTAGGGTGGCACACTTAAGAGTTACCAGACACCATTTTGGAGCACATATGTTTCAGACGAAAGAATTGCAAAGCGCAGGAATTGTTTCAATAGAAACCAGAAATTGTTTCGGGTGAAATTGCAGAAGGTGGTTCTGCATGTGATATTGAAATATTGCAAGGGGCTATATGTGAATGTTTGTTAATTAAAGTAATTAACAAAATTCTGAATAAATTTAATAAAAGAGTTTTTATTAAATGAGAGAGCATTAAATTTGGAGAAACTTAATGCATTTAAAGTGGAGACTTTAAAAGGGAATGTGAAGAGGCATTTTAATGTGGAGGAGTTACCACCACATGAATGGGGGAGGTGAGGGGTCACCCTCCCCATGCGCCGGCCATGGAGAGAGGGGGCACCCCCCCTCCTCCTATAAAAGGCCACCCATTCCCTCCTTCATCCTCACACCTCCTTGTGAAGGATCTCTCTCCCCCTCTAGAATTATTCCCCCATGGTCTCGGATTAGCGAGATACATGTTCCCGGTGGCATTTCGTCTGGAAGGAGTTGTTGCTTCCGCTGGATCGCTGGAGCGAGGAGGTGGAGGTTGTACGGTGACTTGAATCTGTGTGCGGGTGCGGATGCGTTGCTGAGTTGCGGCGCTCGGACTTCCTCACGATCTTGAGATCGGCAAGTGTACGACTACATCAACCACGAGTTCCTACTCGTTAACAAAGCTCGTTGTCTTCGAGGGTAAGTTCTCTATGGATGTATGTCCACCCGTTTGCTTTGTACCTAGTAGATAGATCTTGGCGTGTAGTTCACACCGTAGGAATTTTTTTGTTTTCTATGCTGCGAACCCAACAGTGGTATCAGAGCCTGATTTATGCGTAGGTGCTTTGCACGGGTAGTACACATATGTTTATATGTGGGCGATGATGATCATGTTATTGCATCTTCTATGTACTTTGGATATTGGTGGCATAGTGGGATGAAGCGGCCCGGACCAACCTTACATGTCATCGTACATGAGACTGGTTTCACGACTGACATGCAACTTGTTTTGCATAAGTGGCTAGCAGGTGTCTGTCTCTCCTACTATAATCAATATCTGATTTACAACGAGTTGCTAATAACTTGGTTATCCTCGTTGTGGTTCATGTTCGTAGGTTAGACAGGTTCTATCTCCGAAAGCCCTAAGCCACGTAAAACTTGCAATTGATAAATTAGAGGCATCTAGTTTAGATCGTTGCTGGGCTAGTGTTTTAATATGGTATTGTTGTAAGTAGATGTATAATAGATACTCTTACAACTCACTTAACGTGTAAGTTCCATAGACCTTGGCCTTACACACAAAGGAATGATAGAGATCATACCATGATGCAAATGATAGAGATCAAATGCATGGACCATATCACCTCACTTCACACATTAGATGTTAGCATCTTATATTGCTAGTTTGGCGCGTTTGGTAGCATTATAAGATGATCCCTCATTTAGATATCAAGATAAAATGTGTTCTTCCTTAAGTATGCACCATTTTGTGGATCGTGTTTTGAGGCATCACGTGATGATCGGGTGTTTTCAACTCTGCGCTTTCATACAACGGGTGTAAGACAGTTTTACACACGCAAATACTAAGGTTCTTACTTGACGAGCCTAGCATGTATAGACATGGCCTCGGAACACGGACCGAAAGGTTAAGCATGAGTCATATAGTTGATATAATGCCCATATAGATGCTCGCCTTTGAAGCTACACCGACTCACGTGATGATCGGACTTGGTGTAGTGGATTTGGTTCATGTAATCACCAAAAGGACACGAGGGATGTCGTTTTTGAGTGGGAGTTCATTAGTAATTTGGATTAGTTGAACTCAATCTATCATAAACTTAGTCTAAATATACTTTACAAATTTTGTTGTAGATGGCACCACCTGCTTTTAATTTCAATGTGTTCATGGAGAAAGAGAAACTTGCTGCGAATGGTAGCAACTTCACCAACTGGGCTATGAATTTGAGGATTCTCCTCACTGCTGCACAAAAGCAATATGTGCTAGATGCGCCGCTAGGCCCCCCACCAGCTCCTGATGCCCATGACGAGGAAAAGAATGTCTATATAACTCGTCAGGAGGACCACAACTTAGTTCATTGCGGCATACTGTATGGGCTAGAGCCAGAACTTCGAAAGCGTTTCGAAAATGGCAATGCCTTTGATACCATGGGAGAATTGAAAATGATTTTCGATACCCATGCTGCCGTAGAGAGTTATAATGCTACAGAAAAGTTCTTTAGCTGCATGATGGAGGAAAACAGCTCCGTTAGTGAGCACGTACTCAAAATGTCTGGGTATGCCGATAAGCTTGTGTCCTTGGGAATAACGATTCCCATTGACTTAGGCATACATCGTGTTCTCCAATCTCTGCCACCTAGCTACAAGAGCTTCGTGATGAACTATAATATGCAGGCAATGAAGAAGTCTCTTCCCGAGCTTCTGTCAATGCTTAAGACTGCATAAGTGGAGATTAGGAAAGAATATCAAGTGTTGATGATCAATAGGACCACCGGTTTCAAGAAGGACAAGAAAGGAAAGCACAAGGGAAAGAAGGGTGGCAAGTCTGTTGCCACGCCTAAAAAGAAACCCCGAGCTGGCCCTAAGTCTGACACCGAGTGCTACTATTGCAAGGGGACTGGCCATTGGAAGCGCAACTGCCCCAAGTATTTGGCGGACAAGAAGTCCGGCAAGGCAAACAAAGGTATATGTGATATACATGTTATTGATGTGTACTTGACTAGTACTCGCAGTAGCACCTGGGTATTTGATACGGGATCGGTTGTTAATATATGTAACTCGGTTCAGGGGCTGCGGAACAAGCGACAACTAGCAAGGGATGAGGTCTCGATGCGTGTCGGCAATGGATCAAGAGTTGATGTGATCGCCGTCGGAACGCTGCCTCTCCATATGCCATCGGGATTAGTTATAAACCTAAATAATTGTTATTTGGTGCCTGCACTAAGCATGAACATTGTATCCGGATCGTGTTTGATGCAAAGTGGTTATTCATTTAAGTCTGAAAACAATGGTTGTTCGATTTATATGAATAATATCCGTTATGGTCATGCAGCTATGTTGAATGGTTTATTTCTGTTGGATCTCGATAGTATTATTACGCATATTCATAATGTTGATGCTAAAAGGATTAAACTTGATAATGATATATCTACATATATGTGGCACTGCCGTCTAGGTCATATTGGCGTTAAACGCATGAAGAAACTCCATTCTGATGGATTTTTGGAATCACTTGATTTTGAATCATTTGATACATGTGAGCCATGCCTTATGGGCAAGATGACTAGAACGCCGTTTTCCGGTTCAATGGAACGGGCGACAGATCTATTGGAAATCATACATACCGATGTGTGTGGACCAATGAGTATGTCGGCGCGAGGTGGATATCGTTATTTTGTTAGTTTCACGGATGATTTGAGTAGATATGGGTATATCTATTTGATGAAACACAAGTCTGAAACTTTTGAAAAGTTCAAAGAATTTCAGAATGAAGTGGAAAATCATCGTAACAGAAAGATCAAATTTCTGCGGTCCGACCGTGGAGGAGAGTATCTTAGTTACAAGTTTAGCACACATATGAAAGAATGTGGAATAGTTTCACAACTCACGCCTGCCGGAACACCACAACGTAATGGTGTGTCAGAACGTCGTAATCGTACTTTATTGGATATGGTTCGATCTATGATGTCTCTAACTGACTTGCCACTGTCATTTTGGGGTTGTGCACTGGAAACCGCAACATTCACTTTAAATAGGGCACCATCTAAATCCTTTGAAAAGACACCGTATGAATTATGGTTTGGAAACAAACCTAAGCTGTCATTTCTTAAAGTTTGGGGATGCGATGTTTATGTGAAGAAACTTCAACCGGATAAACTCGAACCCAAAGCGGAAAAATGCGTCTTCATAGGATACCCTAAGGAAACGATTGGGTATACCTTCTATCACAGATCCGAGGGCAAGGTCTTTGTTGCCAAGAATGGATCCTTTCTTGAGAAGGAGTTTCTCGCGAAAGGTGTGAGTAGTCGGAAGGTAGAACTCGAAGAGGTTATTAAACCTTCTCTTCATGAAATGGCGAGTAGCGCAGCTCCAGAAGTTGTTTCGGAGTTGACTTCACCTAATAAAGAGAGAGCTAATGATATTGATCATGAAACTCCGAAAGAGGACACTACCGAACCTCGCAGGTCAAGCAGGACACGTGCAGCTCCTGAACTGTACGGCAATCTTGTTATGAATTTCATGATTGATGAAATGGATGACCCTGCGACATATGAAGAAGCGATGATGAGCCCGGATTCCAACAAATGGCTAGAAGCCATGAAATCCGAGATGGAATCCATGTACGAGAACCAAGTTTGAAACTTGGTGGACTTACCTCACGACCGAAAGGCCGTTGAGAATAAATGGATTTTCAAAAGGAAAACTGATGCTGATGGTAATGTGACCATCTATAAGGCTCGACTTGTCGCAAAGGGGTTTCGACAAATTCAAGGAGTTGACTACGATGAGACATTCTCTCCCGTAGAGATGCTTAAGTCGGTTAGGATTATGTTAGCAATTGCTGCATATTTCGATTATGAAATATGGCAGATGGATGTCAAAACTGCGTTCCTCAATGGTAAGATTGAAGAAGAGTTGTATATGATACAACCTAAGGGTTTTGTCAATCCTAAGGATGCTAATAAGGTGTGCAAACTTCAGCGATCCATCTATGGACTGAAGCAAGCATCACGAAGTTGGAATCTCCGCTTTGATGAGGTGATCAAAGAGTTTGGATTTGTCTAAACTTATGGAGAGGCTTGTATTTACAAGAAAGTGAGTGGGAGCAATGTGGCATTTCTGATATTATATGTGGATGACATATTATTGATTGGAAATGATTTAGATCTTTTAAACAGTGTTAAAAGTTATCTAAACAGCAAATTTTCGATGAAGGACCTTGGTGAAGCTTCATATATATTAGGCATTAAAATCTATAGAGATAGATCAAGACGCCTAATTGGGCTATCGCAGAGTACATACCTTGATAAGATATTAAAGAAGTTTAATATGGACGGAAGTAAGAAGGGGTTCTTACCTATGTTGCAAGGCAAGACATTGAGTAAGACTCAAAGTCCGGCTACGGCGGAAGAAAGAGAGATAATGGATAGGATCCCCTATGCCTCAGCCATAGGCTCTATAATGTATGCCATGCTATCTACAAGACCGGATGTGGCACATGCTATTAGTTTGACTAGTAGGTACCAATCTGATCCAGGTTCGGAACACTGGATAGCGGTCAAGAATATCCTTAAGTACTTGGGAAGAACTAAGGATATGTTTCTTGTATACGGAGGTGAAGAAGAGCTAGTCGCTAAGTGTTATGTCGATGCTAGCTTTGACACTGATCCGGATGACTCTAAGTCTCAATCCAGATACGTATTTCTCTTCAACGGAGCAGCAGTTAGTTGGAGGATCTCCAAACAACCTGTGGTAGCTGGATCAACAACGGAGGCGAAATATGTTACTGCTTCAGAAGCGACGCAGGAAGCAGTTTGGATGAAAGAGTTCATAACAGAAATGGGTGTGGTTCCCAGTGCGTTGGAACCGATGATGATCTATTGTGACAACAATGGAGCCATAGCCAATGCCAAGGAACCAAGGTCTCACAAGAATTCCAAGCATATTAAGCGCCGGTTTCACTCCATTCGCGAACGTGTCAAGGATGGAGATATAAAGATTTGTAAAGTGCACACGGACCTGAATGTAGCAAATCCGTTGACTAAAGTACTCCCTAGGGCAAAACATGATCAACACCAGAACTCCATGGGTGTTAGATTTATCACTATGTGAACTAGATTATTGTCTCTAGTGCAAGTGGGAGACTGAAGGAAATATGCCCTGAGAGGCAATAATAAAGTTGTTATTATGTATTCCTTATATATGATAGATGTTTATTTTAAATGCTATAATTGTATTGATAGGAAACATCAATACATGTGTGTTTAATAAACAAAAAGGGTTCCTAGTCATGCCTCTCTTATAGACTAGCTTGTTGATTAACAAGATGATCAAGGTTTCCTGATCATGGACATTGGATGTTGTTAATAACAAGGTCACACCATTGGTGGAATGATGTGATGAACATTCATCCGAAGTATAGCATTACGATCAAGTCATTGTGTTTATATTGCTATAACATCATATGAAGTAATCTTTATCCTTAGACCATGAGATCATGTTAATTGCTAACACCGGAAGAGTATCTTGATAACATCAAACGTCACACTGTAACAGGGTGACTATAAAGATGGGTTCAGTGCTACGAAGGTGTTATGTTGAGGCTCATGGATCAAGAGTGGAATTTGTCAATCCAGATGACGAATAGATATACTCTGGGCCCTCTCGGTAATATCACATTAGGATAGCTTGCAAGCAAGTGATGTGATCACTAGAATGTTATATCACGGGAACGAGAAAAGAGTGCATATCGGTAACGAGATCAAACTAGGTATGGAGATACCGATGATCGAATCTCGGACATGTAATATATCGAGAGACAAAGGGATTAAGTTACAAGCGTTAAAGGTTCTCACGATCACAGGAGTCATCGTTGAATGTGTAGGAGTCAGTACGGATCTCCAGGTCCCGCTGCTAATTATTGATCGGAGAAGGGTCTCGATCATGTCTGCATTATTCGCAAACCGTAGGGTGGCACACTTAAGAGTTACCAGACACCATTTTGGAGCACATATGTTTCAGATGAAAGAATTGCAAAGCGCAGGAATTGTTTTAATAGAAACCGGAAATTGTTTCGGGTGAAATTGCAGAAGGTGGTTCTGCATGTGATATTGAAATATTGCAAGGGGCTATATGTGAATGTTTGTTAATTAAAGTAATTAACAAAATTCTGAATAAATTTAATAAAAGAGTTTTTATTAAATGAGAGAGCATTAAATTTGGAGAAACTTAATGCATTTAAAGTGGAGACTTTAAAAGGGAATGTGAAGAGGCATTTTAATGTGGAGGAGTTACCACCACATGAATGGGGGAGGTGAGGGGTCACCCCCCCCATGCGCCGGCCATGGAGAGAGGGGGCACCTCCCCCCTCCTCCTATAAAAGGTCACCCATTCCCTCGTTCATCCTCACACCTCCTTGTGAAGGATCTCTCTCCCCCTCTAGAATTATTCCCCCATGGTCTCGGATTAGCGAGATACATGTTCCCGGTGGCATTTCGTCTGGAAGGAGTTGCTGCTTCCGCTGGATCGCTGGAGCGAGGAGGTGGAGGTTGTCCGGTGGCTTGAACGTGTGTGCGAGTGCGGATGCGCTGCTGAGTTGCGGCGCTCGGACTTCCTCACGATCTTGAGATCGGCAAGTGTACGACTACATCAACCACGAGTCCCTACTCGTTAACAAAGCTCGTTGTCTTCGAGGATAAGTTCTCTATGGATGTATGTCCACCCGTTTGCTTTGTACCTAGTAGATAGATCTTGGCGTGTAGTTCACACCGTAAGAATTTTTTTGTTTTCTATGCTGCGGACCCAACAGAAAGATCTTCGTGGAATGCATAGGGGTCACATGGCCATCCAGGTCCCTCTGTTGATCATTGGTGCGGGAGTGTCCCGACCATGTCTGGAGTGTTCCCGAACCGTGGGGTATCACGCTTATGGGCTTGATGATGCTTAGAGAGTGTTTATAGGATCGGTAGAATCACCGAAGAAAAGAAGGGAGAAAACCGGAAGGGTTTCGGTAAGTCCGGAGGATGTCCGGAGTGGAGGTGAAAGGTGTTCCATAGCCACGGAGATTGAATAATATGTAAATGAATGTTAAAATATTGATTTAATCATTTATTCATAATTATTTAATAAAGAGAAAAAATCATTTAAATGGTCAAAGGCTTAATGGGCCAATTCCCGGAGGGGAGAGGGCCCATTAGGGAAAGGCAAGAGGGAGAAGGGGCCAAAGGGGGCCGGCGGCCCTGTTGGGCCAGCCCCCCACGTGGGGCCCATGAGGGGGTGGCTGGCGGCGCCTCCCCCTCCCCCTCCTCTCCTTTAGTCCCACCCCAGGACTTGAGGGGAGGTAGTACCTCCCCTCCCCCTATATATAGTGGGGTATTTGGCCTAGGAAGACACACCCAATAATCAATAAAGGTCTCCCCACTTTTGGGAGGACCTCTAATTGATATTTTCTCTCTCCCCCCTCTCTCTCTCGTGACCGTGGTCCCAAGTCTGGACTGCGCGAGCGAGAGACATCTTCACCGCCGAGCGCCGTCGCGCTGCGGGATTCGGATCCGGGAGATCTACTTCCGCAACTGCTGCTGGATCGGGAAAGCGGGAGTCATCGTCAGGCACCGAACGTGTGTAACTCCCCGCGAGGTGTCGCACTTGAGGCACTCAAGCGTTGGAGCCAGAAGGAGCACAAGGACTTCATCACGACCTTGAGGTCGGCTTCGGCTCGTCTACAGCAACCACGCTCTACTGAGCGTTGACAACGCTTTTCGGTCTTCAAGGGTAAGTTTGCAAAAAGTCTCTCCCGTTACTGTATTATTAATAGATAGGTCCTAGCAGCTTTAGGGGTTCAGGGGCGTAGAGTAAAATTTATTATTTTTATGCGCGGAACCCCTACAGCGCGGGACGTTGCCTGGGAGCGGTGATGGCGAGATTGCCTGGGAGCGGTGATGGCGTGGGACGTTTCCTGGGAGCGGTGATGGCGAGATTGCCTAGGAGCGATGATGGCGTTAGTTTCCTTTCGTGTCTGTTTTTTTAAGAAGGGAAGCACGCGGCGTTGTTTTTTTAATTTGGTGGGATAAGTAGTCCGTCCGTGTTGTATATAATTGTTAAATGTACCCAGATCTGATTGGTGGGCCTAACTGTGTCTTTCTTAGTTCGTTTGTGTACACTACGCGAGGTGCATTTAGCCAAATTTATGTTTGCCTCTTTATTAGTAGTAGAGATAGAGATCTGTACTATTAATTTCAAAAGCGTGGTGAATGCCTGGTATCACACTCTGACTAATTACACGAAAACTGCCACCGCCTTCTGTTAACAATCGAATTTCCAGTCGCACCGAGTTTCTCACGCAATGGATAACAACCGATATGTAACAAACCTTATCTTAGCACTTGTTTCTCAAATCTGTTTGTGGTGCCATGATGTTGGCACGATGTGGGTAACGATGCCGACAGTCCCATCCCTTTTACCGGCCATCGCTGCGCACGAAGTTAATTCGAGACTCGGCACCAGCTACCTCGATCCAGTGGACGTACCACCGTGGCAAGCTTCTCTGGTGCTAATGGCGAAGTCGCACAGTTTCATGGTCGAGGACCATGACGGTGGAGTATCGACCATCTCCGACGCGCTCGAATGTGGCATGGTCACGATGTCGATGCATCTGCAAGGATTCAACCGCAGCGGCGACAATGATCAACAGCGGCGTGCGGCGGCAACGGGATGCATGCACAATATCTGGCTAGCGCTTTATTTTGTTATTACTACTAATCGTTACTGATCTATCGGAGAAGATACATCAATTTCCTTTTGCAGCGGAACCAGATAAAAACAGATCGGGTACTCTACATCTCAACGGAACCAGATCAAAAATTCGGCGTTGATTTTTTTAAGCAGTTGTAGGCGCTACCATCGTAAAGGCAGTCTACGTATCTGCTTGCATTTGTTGTACCAGGAGAGTGGAAGAAGTGGGTAATTGGAGATCATCGGTTGCCTGCCACACCAGGCATGTTCAGCTGTTGTGTCATGCGTGGCTGAGGGGGTAGGCTTGCTGGTACCACTGCATTCCCATGATAGACATGATCCATCGATCCATCGATCTGGTTGCTAAATCTATTTTCAGTTTTTACACCCGTTAGCACCTTTCTCACACATGGTTGGGTTATTTGTCTCACGAAACTCACCTTTTATTCCAACGAGAGGACTTCTGGCTGCTGGTACTCAAATAACGAACTGAATTTTGATTATATGCATGTAATCACTCAGTCTTGCAGTTTGATAACGGAGTACTATGACTTAGATTTGTCTAAATTCGGATATATCTATACACTAAAATATGTCTAGATACATTCGAATCTAGAAAAATTCAAGTCACTTATTTATGGACCGAGGGAGTATAATTGTTAGTGTAGTTCTATCTTTCATGCTTCAGTTAGTTATCCAGTACTATTAGTTCTTGTCGTGAAGTTAGTTTGTGCATTACCTATTAATTGACCACAAGTGAATGAAATATTCTAGAATTGTGGGCATTCTGTTACAAATGTGTTGGGCTTTTAAAGTCAAATTTAAACAATAAATAGGCTTATTTGTTTCCGAGAAACTATTACCGATTAATCTTTACTATTAAAATCAAATCGATGGTATCATACGGTGTCACACTTCAGTAATATTACACACAAATGCTACCCCAAAACAGCCAACAGTCAACGAATTTACGTGCTAACAAACTACCGCACGTACACACCCAAGAAACAACCTACAGTTAACAAACCGCTGCTCCATCGCTCAATCTTATCTTAACAAAAAAAAAGTAGGCTAACAAACTACTGCGTGTGAATTTGCTTAGTTTTCGGGCACGCGCACTACTCGTCATGCTGCTAACTAACTAACTAACTAAAAACTAGATATATGCGATTACTCATTCTAACAACCCTGTAACTTTTTTAGTAAGACCTAACAATCTAGCAAACTTTTAGAGTAGGGATAACAGAATACCTTAGCAATCCACTAGCATCAAGGTATTCCCTCTCCATCAACGTCAAGCACTACGCCTACACCGCACAGAGTCGAATTGGTGACATCAGAGAGATTCGTGGCAGCGGCAGCATGAAGGAGATAGGCGCCGGAATCCTCCAAGCTGCTAGCAATCGTCTACCGGCATCAAGGTATTCCCTCTCCCCTCTCCACCGGCATCGAGCGCATGCGCTCTGCCACAATCGAGTCGGCGATGCCGGCAACAGAAAAAAGAAACGCAGCAGCGGCGACAGGAAGGAGAGGGTCCCGGGGATGCAGAATTTTGAACCGGTCTAGGTTGGGGTGGCCACCCTGTCCGCAGCTTCGAGAAGCACCATCATAGCCATGTCTCCATGTCCCCTCCATGGCCCAATCATTGTGATCGCGCCAGTGGCGTGACCGGGATTTCTCGCCGGCTTGATGGGGGCGCTTGAGAGTTGGTGGAGGGGCGCAGCACTGGATGTAGGGGTGGCTCGGTGCCGGGGGTGGGGCAGCCGGCAGTTGGAATCCGTACATGTGGTCGTGGGAGAGAATGAGGTGGGGTGTGGCGTGGAAGAGCAGTGTCTAGCTGAGGAGGGGAGTCAGAGGATAGGAGCGGCTAGCCAAGGAGGGGATGTCGTGAGAGAGCAGCTCTTTGGAGCGAACGCCGATGCCCTCCATGGCCCAACCGTCGGCACCGCGCCAGCAGAGCAGCCGATTTAGCGTCGGCTTGATGGAATCCGTGTGTCTGGTTGTGGGAGAGAAGGAGGCGGGGGTGGCCGTGGAAGAGAAGCATCGAGCCTAGGAGGGGATGTCGTCACAGAGCAGCGACTGACCGCCTTGCCGAGGATGGGGTTGTGACAGAATAGGCGACGGTGTAGAGAAGGTGGAGATTAGGAAAACTCACTTAATTCAGAGGGATTTCATATTGAGACGATACTGAGACTGATAGACAATTATGAATTTATGTCCACTTTTTTATGCATAGAATCTGTTGAAACCTGAGATCGCGTTGTGGTTTTATCCATTAGAAAACTCACTTATGCTTGCTTACCTTAAATGCCTAATGTATTTGGGACATAATCTTAAATAGCTAATGTATTGGTTAATAACATATGCAGGTTTCAATCTCATCTCTATCCAGCATTTTACATCAAGTTACAGAAAATCATGTTTCAATCTTACCTCAAGACAGCCGTGACAAAGCACGGTCATTCAACTAGTAGAGATAAATTCAGAGAGACAACCTGACATTATACGTGGCTTTTGTAAAGACTACCAATAACAAAAATAAAAAACACAAAAAAGCATGATAATGTGTACGACATTCACCTTACATTTGAAAAAATTTAACACTATTCGAATGGGTTGAGATTTGGTGCACGTGGACACCGGTGATCCCATCATTTTGAAAAGTTAGAAATGGTTTTTTTGTGTTTAAAAAAATGAAAATAATGCCGGGAATACCTGTACATGGTACATATATTTGTGCGAAATTTCAGTAAAAAGGTTGTTTTGTTTTGGGCTACAGGAAAAATCAAATTTCTAACCGTGAATAAGACTAGAAATACATATGTTTAGTTAGAATTTTGTCTTTTTTGTGTGTCCCAAAATACAACACAGTTTTAAACAAAATTTCTGGCGTACATTCTACATGTATGTATCTATTTGTACTCCCTCCGTTTCTAAATATAAGGTGTATAGTGTTTGGCACAAAAATTAAAGAACGAACATGGAGGGTAAGATACACAACTGTTGAGCGAGATGACACCTCACTAATTGGCATGAGAAAATAGCTAAGTTTGCATGAGATAAGGAAATGTAATCAAATCCCCAAACATATTATCCAAACGAGTGTTTCAATGCAATACACCTTATATTTTGAATTTTTTCTCAAAAAACTATACACCTTATTAAGGAACAGCGGGCGTGTATTTTTTTCTAGAATTTCCTGAAACCAAAAAGTATAAAATTTTACTCCCTCCAATCCAAAATAAGTGTCAGAGACTTATTACAAACTTTGTACTAAACTAGTACTAAATTGTCGATACTTATTATGGATCGGAGGGAGTAATTTTTTTTGAAAGCATGAGCACCGGTGCCAACGTACCAAAAACACTTTGCGTCTTTGAATGCTCTATACACATTCTGTGTTTGTCATCCATGCAATTAAAAAATATTACGCATTCAGGCTACGAAAGTGTAACTGAGAATAGGGATCACCTCGACAGTTATCAGTCACCATCCAGAACTGATCCCCCAAAACTTGTTCTTTTCTTTCTGATTCCTGATCGTGTTAGAGGTGAAGTCAGGCGGTGGGAGCTTGCCCCGGCGGCGAAGGGTTCCGATCAGAAGCTTGGAGCGGCATGCTGAGTAACAACTAGATTTAGATGTGTGCCTTGGCGCACAATCTCGTGGAACTCACGCCAGTTTACACTACATATAAGGACGACAAAAATCTGGTGAGAAAATCATAATGTGTTTTTCAAAGAATGAGGACAGCATGTATATTAAATCCAAAGCGATAAACAATTGTATAATGCTATATTATGGAAGCTATATTTCAATGACCCACTATGAAATCAGTCCTACACCTAATCTTCAATATTATGATCCTCCTTTCTAAGCTCCATAGTATATTTGATAGCCTCTGCTGTGGCATCATTATTTCCTGCACAAACTTTCCATAGGATATTCGCAAAAAAAAAACTTTCCATAGGATAGCTGGGCAATGATATGCTGCCATACGCAAGATCAAAACGGTGAGTTGAAGGGTAAAATGTGACTGGCCTGTCTGGTAACGTGAGCCCTTCAGCACGTTCGGCATCACCTCAAGCATGACCATGGCTGCAAGTTGGAACCTCGACCACCTCCACGTGCATGGTTAGGAATAACAATGGAGATAACTATCAGGCCAAAGCATCTATATTTATGAGGAACACAAGCAATCCAAATTGACATGTTGTTTAACCTAGAATACGAGAACACTTGCCAAAGAATAGTTATATATATAATCTTAGTATATGCAGCAATTAATTTCTGTCTAAACCAGTTGTTAGATAAAACAATCAGCAGGCACCACAAATAAACTCAATTGACTAAATTCAATTGGTAGAAAAAATAATCAGTAGGGACATTGATTGACTCACTTTATTAAATAACCAATCTCAGTAGCACGTAAAAGTAAAAGGGAGACAGCACTCGCAAAGCGCAATTGACTCAAATTTGTTAACATACGGATATATCTAATACTCCTTCATCTCAAAATAGATGTCGGATTCTTTTTTTTAAATATAGATATATATAGACACTAGTATTTAGTATTAGATATATTCAAATTTAGACAAATTTACGATATCCAATTTGAGACGGAGAGAGTACTAAATCATGTTTAGATACAATTGAATCTAAGTCAACTAATTTGAGTCGGAGGTGCCACTAAAGTACTAAACCAACCCAGTCGCAGTTGATTTGTTCTAGATTCAGCTCTGTTTGTCGGTCGTCGCTTCCTTGTTCATGCTCCCGTGCCCCGGTGCTTGTACTGGGCGCATCCATGGCGCTAGTTTATGGCAGCAGCGTGCCTGCCGCTGGTGACTGAGCGGCATAGATAGCAGCCGGACTGCCAGAGACAGTAGATCCGGTGAGTGGCGACCGTCCAGCAGGGCACCCACTCGACCAAATACCCAATCGTCCATGTCCCGGGCAGCAGAGCAGGCAGCAGACAGCTAGCAGTGGTGGCGACTCGGCAACCCAGCCCACCGGATCTTCTTTGTCTTCTCTGATTTGGCCGCTGCTACCTGCAAGTACAAGCCTGCAACAGTGCAGCTGCTCCAATTCATCTCAGGCAAAGCGCATGGCATAAGTGAGGTATATTTCACTTTCCCCACATCAGTTCAGGGCAGCAACACTACATCTTGATTCTCGCCCAATAACAATTTGGAAGGATGAATAATTTAATCCATTGTTTACAAATTGCAATTTAGATACATGGGCAAAGCTAGTTAGAGAAAAATTGATTTGGTTTTTTAAAAAAGGAGACGATGCAAATGAAGTTGATGAAGACAAGACGGCACGTATGCCTTATGGTCAAACTAAATCTTAGAGAGCTGACCTAGAGTATTTTTTTACTGGAATACATGATCATCTGAACCCTGGATGTCAAATAGCGCCACTATCTCTCTCTCTCTATATATATATATATGGAGGTGGATTTTGTACGACCGTTGGTAGCTACGCATGCATGTTGCATCGTTGGATGGGTTGATGGGGACTGGGCATCTCTAGCATCAGGTTAACGTCTGCTGCCGCCGTTCCGTCCCCGTCTGCTATCCCATCTACCCCGCCTTTGCGAGATGTTATGCGTCGGTTACGCATGCCGTGGTTGTCGTGCTGTTTTGCGTTTTACACGACCGTGTTTGCTAGACATGTTGGCTCTCGTTTGCATGATAGATAAAAGCACCCGATCTGTACGCGCGACCTCCACAGCCACCTGATGGCTCCCGTCGGTGCTGCTTCGGAAGTCCGCGATGGGTAATTTTGGTGCACTAGTTATTGCTGTTTTATGTCATGCTTTGTGTTTTCCTTGATGGGTTCGTAGCATGGAAAACAAAAAATTTCTACCGCAAGAACGAACAAAATCCAGATCTAATCTAGATAAAAGCCAAGATCTAATCTACTAGACATGAGCAACGAGATAGATCGGTACTAACCCTCGTAGAACCAAAAGCGTTAACGAGATTAGATCTCGTGGATGATGTAGTCGATCACTTGCCGATCTCAAGATCGTGTGGACGATCCTTCCGGCGCCGAGTTCCGGCAGCGCTTCCGCAGACGGTCACACGTGCGGAGTCAAAGCAGACCTTCCTCTCCCCATTCCAGCGAGCAGCGGAGGTAGTAGATCTTCTCCACGAAATCCCAGCAGCACGACGGCGTGGTGGTGGTGGTGGAGATGAGAATTCTGCAGGGCTTCGCCTATGCCTGTGCAGAAGAAAGGTGGAGGAGAGAGGCGGCAGAGATTGGGAGTTGTGAGAGCCAGGGCAAGAGGGGGCGCCCCCTCCCTTCTATTTAAAGGAGGGAGGCGTGCCTGGGGAGGGGGAGTCCTAGTCCTAGTAGGACTCCCCTCCTTGGGCCGGCGGTGGGAAGGGGGGAGGAATCCTCCTTCCCCACGAATCCGTGTCTAGCCCCACTTGGACTCCCTTGATCCTTTCTTGGTTTTCAAGTAAACTCCAAAAATCCTCTAGAACCTTCCAGAACATTCCGAAACCTTCTAGAATCTCCATACAAACACTCCGAAACATTTCCTAACTTAGAAAATGATTCCCAATATATGAATCTTTTTCTCCGGATCATTCCGGATCTCCTCGTGATGTCCCTGGATCCATTCCGAGACTCCGAACAACATTCGGTCTCCAACGCAAATTCCATATCTACTTAAAACAACTTCGAACCTTAAGTGTGTCACCCTACGGTTCGTGAATATGCAGACATGATGAAGACACCTCTCCCATCAATAACCATCAGCGGGATCTGGAGATCCATAACGGCTCCCACATACTCAACGATTACATTGTGATCGATTGAACCATTTAACATACGAAACCAATTCCCTTTGTCTCGCGATATTCTACTTATCCGAGGTTTGATCGTTGGTATCTCCATACCTAGTTCTACCTTGTTACTGATAAGTACTCTTTACTCGTTCCATGTTATGTCATCCCTTGTGACCTAGTCACATGCTTGCAAGCTATCTAGATGACACTCCACCGAGAGGGCCCAGAGCATATCTATCCGTCATATGGATGGACAAGTCCCAATCTTGGTTCATGCGCTTCAACACATACTTTCAGAATACCCAATGACACCTTTATAACCACCCAGTTACGAAGCGGCGTTTGATGTCATCAAAGTACCCATCCGGTGATGGTGATTAACATAACCTCATGGTCGAAGGATTAGGTTACTATGTATTTGAAAGCTTACAGCAATACGAACTTAATGACTTGATCTTATGCTACGCTTACTATGGGTGTGTGTCCATTACATCATTCTCCTAATGATATAACCTTGTTATTAATCACATCCAATGTCCATGATCAGGAAACCATGATCATCAATTAATCAACAAGCTAGTTCGACAAGAGGCTTACTAGGGACTCTTTTATGTTTACAAAACACACAAGTATTAATGTTTCCGGTTAATACAATTATAGCATGCGATGTAAACATTTATCATAAACATAAAGATATAATAATAACCACTTTATTATTGCCTCTTGGGCATATCTCCAACAGTCTCCCACTTGCACTAGAGTCAATAATCTAGTTAAAAACTTGTGCATCCAACACCTATGGCTTTCTGGTGTTGTATAGACACTATTGCTAGTGGTAAACATAATCTTCGGATCTGACACTTCCAGGTCCATGTGTATTTGCATGTCCTTACGTCTCTACGCATTACTCATTCTCCAATGAGATGGCATTGTATAAATTTGGTCCTTTGGTGAGACCTTTAGTTCCTTGGGATTAAATCATGTTGATATAATTGTCATACAATGTATCTTCATAGTATTATCCCGCTATGAACCACACCTAGTTTGATAACAAACTACTTGACGCAAATTCCCTCATTTGCTACTACAATAGTAGTCACATACTTAGCCTTTTGTTGTAGTATCTGTCACAATGTTTTAACTTTGGTACTCAACCAAATCCGTTATGGAACTTCCTTTCTATTACATTGTGCCACCCATAGTTTAAATGGAGATAAATTTAATTTGTGACAAAACTAGTATCAATGCAACAATTTACAATGAACTATTTGTCACCACTATATAAATAAAATATTCTTAGTTCTTCCAAAGATCATAGGAATATCCCTACTATTTGTCACATGATCATCTTATGAGTCATTCTTGGTATATGCTCATAACATTTAGAGCATAGGACATATCTGGATGTGTACATCTCATAGAATGATTGATCAAAATATTCTTGTGATTTCACCAAGTGTCAAAACACTTGAATCTAGTGTCAACACACTTGAATCTTGATTCAGTCCTTTCCGTGAGTCAAGAACCTTTCTTGTTGTTTCCATATTGAACTCATTCAACATCTTATCTATGTACATTTGGCAAAACCATATTAGCGCCTCAATCTATCCATATAGACATTGATGCCTAATTCTTGGGTTATGCCTAAGTCTTTCATCGAAATGAAATTCTTAACCTATGTCAATAAAAGATACATCATTTCTAATCAACAATATGTCTTTCACATAATGTATTAGAAATATGTCTTAGCGCTCCCACTTAATTTCTTGCAAAATGCAAACATCTTCATCGTCTCTGATGAAATTAAACCTTTTAACGGTTTCATCACGGTGAAGATTCCAACTCCGCGATGCTCACTTCAACCATTAAAGTTTTGCATACTCTTTTAGCATCCTTTGAATTAACAAAACCCTTTGGATCGTGTCATGTACACGTCCTAGGTAACCATTCTATTAGAAGAACTTGTTTTGTTTGTTCAACTACCATATACCAAAATATATATAGTGGTTGCTACATTAATCCCTCCAGACTAAATATCGCTATGAAAGATCAAATCTTATCATAGTCAATTCCTTGAACATTGTCGTAAAATCTTTCCGACATGTCGACTATATAGATGTGAAACATCCATGTCTATTTCTTTATAGATCCATATACGACTGTAAGGTCTTACACCTTTCCAGGGGGTCTTTCAAATTCAAAGCTTGATTTCTCGTGTATGGAATTATCACGGATTTTATGGCTTCAAGCCACTTAACGAAGTCAGGGCCCATCATTGCTTCTTTGCATGTAGTCGGTTCATCATTGTCAAACAACAATGATTTAACTCTCAAATCTTAGCATTTGATTACTTACCCGACCTACTTGGTTCAATAGGAACTTAGATCTCCGTGACCACAACCTTTGAGGCACGTGAGCCATGAGCATTGTTGCTGCCTCCGGGACACTTACCGACGCTGCGCAACTCAGCACATATTAGCCAAGGTTCAACAACCTTGTCAAATTTCTATTGCCCTCCCACTTAACTTTTCACGAAAAATTCCTTCTCAAGAAACTTGACGTTCTAAGCGACAAACACTTTTGTCTTCGGTGTTATGGAGGAATACCCAATGGTTATTCGAAATAACCTACAAAGACATGCTCATCCGACTTTGGTTGTAAACATTTCACTTATGCATAGCATACCAAAATTTAAGAAAAGACAATTCGGGTTTTATCCCAAACCACAACTCATATGGTGTCATTTCAACGGATCATGATGGAGCTCTTTTCAGTGTAAAAGCGATAGTCACGAGAGCTTTAATCTTTAAAATATAATGGCAGTTTTATAAATGACACCTTTGATCTTACCATGTCAAACAAGGTTTCATTACATATCTTGAACACTTCATACTCCTATGGTGTTTTGGGAAATGCAAATCCATGGAACGATTCCTCAAATCTTAGGTGTTTTGCTAAACTTGTAACTCAAACATCTTTCTTTATGATCCAATCATAAATTTTTTTATTTTCTTGTTACAATGATTTTCCACTTCATCTTGAAAGTCTTTGAACATTTTCAAATGTTTCATACTTCTTCTTTATTGAGTAAGTATATACATATACTCACTCAAATCTTCAGAGAAAGCATATGAAGTTGAAATCCATCGCCCACGACTACACATAATGGACTATATACATCAATATGTACAAATTCCAATCAGCTAGTCGTCCGTTCCTCTTTTGGCCTATGAACGGAGTTTTAATTATTTCCAGGAAAGTATCACAAGCGTCATTTGATCAAAATCAGACTCCAAAAATCCATCAACATGGAGTTTCTTCATGTATCCCTTTCAATATAATTTAAACGGCGATGTCACTTCGCAAGTGATCTTTCAATCATTTGTCTTGCGACATTTTAGCATTAGTTTTATGATCGTTATTTTTCCAACCAGACTTGTATATCATCCATCTATTATGGAATACGGTGATTATTTAAACAACCTTTTGTCATCATAATACCTGATTAAAATAACAATTATTGAAACAAATCTTGAAGGCAAGCTTTGATGTTAACGAGCAACACAACAACCCTTTTGTTTGTTTTCGATGAACATCATCACATATTCTCTTGCTAGTTACTTAGGCCATTGCAGTTCATGAATTGTGTTGTCCTGTATGACACTTCATACCAACTAATTCGGTATCTAATACCGCAGAACCACATTGTTTAACAACCAAGGAATACAGCCATAACATGTATCTTCTATATACCTAAGTTGGATATCTCCAATCTTTTCTTTTCTGCCAAATATTTTATAGATTCTCTTTCAACAATTCCTTTTCTTTTAAAAGAATTCTATCAACATCAATAGTGTTGTCATTCACATGACACATAGTACAAAGTGTGTATAGTCAAATACTAATACCTTTGGACTTGCACTTTGAAGTGGATCACCTTCATCAAATGTTTGGCATTCTTTTAAAATTGCATTCTTTAGTAATCTTTTAGTGTAGTAAACATTTTACTTACATCTTCTATTCATCCTTATCATGACAACTTTCATGATCAAGCTGCTATAGCTTATAAAGGTGAATTGCGAGTATAATGTTTCTTTTCGAAAACCTTTTGGAGGATTAGGATGACTAGCGTCTCCAACCTTCACAAATTCTCATCAAATATGAGGACATATACTCTATCATGTTGTAACCAATACAATGTTTTAGATATCGCAATACCTTTCACATATGATAGTTTCTGAAACATTGCTTTCAGCTCTTAGATAAACTTGATATTAAAAAACAATCTTTTGAGTATCAAGAATCATGGAGGCAAACATGATACATTAGATACTAACACTGGAATTGTTACTCTTGATTTAATACTGTTTATTAAACTTCACAGAGTAAACGGAGTTTGCTGAAAGTTTGCAATATGACTTTTAAACTTTAGATTGACACTCAAAACAATACGATACCAGTTCGTAAAGCAAATATCCAGAATTTCTATAGTTCTACTATCTCAACTATAACTAAGCGTAAGGTGGTGAACGGATGCCAATGACTACAACAAACTATGCAAATTCACTTTGATTGTGTTTATGATAAATTGAGTTTGACTAATCCAAATTACAAATAAAATCCTACTCAAAACAACATCCCTCGCAGTTGTTTTAGTGATTACACGAACCAAATCCACTACACCAAGTCCGATCATCACGTGAGATGATGTAGCTTCATCGGCGAACAATCTTCATGTTCATCATATCAATCATATGACTCATGCTCTACCTTTCGGTATTCCGTGTTCCGAGACCATGTCTGTACATGCTAGGCTCGTCAAGATTAACCTTAGTTTCCGCATGTGCAAATCTGGCTTGCACCCGTTGTATGCACATGTAGAGTCTATCACACCCGATCATCACGAGATGCTTCGAAACGACGAGTCTTAGCAACGGTGCCAACTAAGGACGAACACTTTTATTACTTGATATTTAGTGAGAGGGATCATCTTATAATGCTACCGTCGCGATCTAAGCAATACAAGATGCATAAAGGATTAACATCATAGGCAATTCATAATTAGTGTGATATGATATGACCCTTTCTTCTTATGCCTTCGATCTCCATCTCCAAAGCACGGACATGATCTCCATCATCACCAGCATTGTGTCAAGGTCCGTGGCGCCGCTTCATGGTTGTCCATCATCACCAGCAACTATTACAACTACTTGGAATAAAGCTATTACAAGATGAATAGACACGCAGGTCTTAACAGAATTAAAGACAACCATTAGGCTCCTGCCGGTTGCCATATTACAACAAGGATCATTGCATACATCAAATACAATCACAATCACATGTAGGCCATATCACATCACAAAACCCCTGCAAAAACAAGTTAGACGCCTCTAATTTTCTTTGCAAGTTTTACGTGGCTTGGGCTTTCGACTAAGAACGCATCTTACCTACGAAACTGAACCACAATGGTGATACAAGTGCTATCAAGTGCAAAGTGTAGATTTGATCTATACTATGATGGGAGAGACAGACACCCGCAAAGCCACTTGTGCAATACGAGTTGCACGTCAAGCGTGGAGCAAATCTCATGTACGATGACATGTAATGTTAGCCCGGGCCGCTTCATCCCACCATACCGCAAGATGCAAAGTACACACATAGAAAAAGACGGCACAAGCACCAACGCCCACAACCTCATTGTGTTCTACTCGTGCAACAGATCTATGCATAGACAAGGCTTTGATACCACTGATGGGTTCGTATCATGGAAAACAAAAAATTTCTACCGCAAGAACAAACAAAACCCAGATCTAATCTAGATAAAAGCCAAGATCTAATCTACTAGACATGAGCAACGAGATAGATCGGTACTAACCCTCGTAGAACCGAAAGCGTTAACGAGATTAGATCTCGTGGATGATGTAGTCGATCACTTGCCGATCTCAAGATCGTGTGGACGATCCTTCCGGCGCCGCGTTCCGGCAGCGCTTCCGCAGACGGTCACACGTGCGGAGTCGAAGCAGACCTTCCTCTCCCTGTTCCAGCGAGCAGCGGAGGTAGTAGATCTTCTCCACGGAATCCCAGCAGCACGACGGCGTGGTGGTGGTGGTGGTGGAGATGAGAATTCTGCAGGGCTTCGCCTATGCCTGTGCAAAAGAAAGGTGGAGGAGAGAGGCGGCAGAAATTGGGAGTTGTGAGAGCCAGGGCAAGAGGGGGCGCCCCCTCCCTTCTATTTAAAGGAGGGAGGCACGCCTGGGGAGGAGTCCTAGTAGGACTCCCCTCCTTGGGCCGGCGGTGGGAAGGGGGAGGAATCCTCCTCCCCCACGAATTCGTGTCTAGCCCCACTTGGACTCCCTTGATCCTTTCTTGGTTTTCAAGTAAACTCCAAGAAATCCTCTAGAACCTTCCAGAACATTCCGAAACCTTCTAGAATCTCCATACAAACACTCCGGAACATTTCCTAACTTAGAAAATGATTCCCAATATATGAATCTTATTCTCCGGACCATTCCGGATCTCCTCGTGATGTCCCGGATCCATTCCGAGACTCCGAACAACATTCGGTCTCCAACACAAATTCCATATCTACTTAAAACAACTTCGAACCTTAAGTGTGTCACCCTACGGTTCGTGAATATGCAGACATGATGAAGACACCTCTCCCATCAATAACCATTAGCGGGATCTGGAGATCCATAACGGCTCCCACATACTCAACGATTACATCGTGATCGATTGAACCATTTAACATACGAAACCAATTCCCTTTGTCTCGCGATATTCTACTTATCCGAGGTTTGATCGTCGGTATCTCCATACCTAGTTCTATCTCGTTACTGATAAGTACTCTTTACTCGTTCCATGTTATGTCATCCCTTGTGACCTAGTCACATGCTTGCAAGCTATCTAGATGACACTCCACCGAGAGGGCCCAGAGCATATCTATCCGTCATATGGATGGACAAATCCCAATCTTGGTTCATGCGCTTCAACACATACTTTCAGAATACGCAATGACACCTTTATAACCACCCAGTTACGAAGCGGCGTTTGATGTCATCAAAGTACCCATCCGGTGATGGTGATTAACATAACCTCATGGTCGAAGGATTAGGTTACTATGTATTTGAAAGCTTACAGCAATACGAACTTAATGACTTGATCTTATGCTACGCTTACTATGGGTGTGTGTCCATTACATCATTCTCCTAATGATATAACCTTGTTATTAATCACATCCAATGTCCATGATCAGGAAACCATGATCATCAATTAATCAACAAGCTAGTTCGACAAGAGGCTTACTAGGGACTCTTTTATATTTACAAAACACACAAGTATTAATGTTTCCGGTTAATACAATTATAGCATACGATGTAAACATTTATCGTAAACATAAAGATATAATAATAACCACTTTATTATTGCCTCTTGGGCATATCTCCAACATTCCTAACCATCAATTTTGGTACGTGGATGGAATAGATTCCCGGTTGGCCCAAGGCTTCCTGCTGCATGGAACTACGGAGCAGTGGAGGCAGCCTTGCGAGACACGTCTAACCGTGGGGAGAAATGTATCTTCCTCCCTTACAAAGGTCAGGTGTTTCAATCGTTAGAAGAAGCATTTGAGTTTTATAACATGTATTCCTGGGAGGCTGGTTTCGGTATCCGCTATGGGCGTAGCCGTATCAATCGTTCTAACACCAAGACTCGCCAGGACATTGTCTGTTCGTGTGAGGTATAGTGAGACAAGTCAGAGTTTGCTGTACTTCTTCCGACCCAAAATAGTTGACTTGGTTTTGTCTAAATTTAGAAGTATCTAGTGCTAAAACAAGTCTATATTCATTCGAATCTAGACAAATCTAAGACAACTAGTTTCTCGGAAGGAGTAGTATTGTTTTTATTTGGGCTACTTGTTGACTGGTACAAAATACGTGTGTTTTCCAGGGGCATGACGAAGCTGAGCATAGTCGGTCGGCTCGTTGCGGCTGCCTGTCCAATCTATCTTTGCTTAGATGCGACGACGATTCGTGGTTTGTAAAACGTTTTTCTAACGAGCACTGCCACCCTATGGCCGTCTCGTGTGGGGAGAAACGCAGATGGCCTTCACACAGCAGGATCGACGGTAGTACTCGGGAGTTGATCCGGCACCTACGCTCCAACAACGTCCAATTGTCAAGGGTATGCTCCACTGTAGGCAGCACACTGGGTCGGATAGTTATGTCCCTTTTAGCCGTCAATCTGTCCGCACGTTGTGTGCGAAGTTAGCTCAGGAATCAATAGAGGGTGACATGGCTAAGACATTGGAGGTGTTTGCACGGATTAAAAAGAAAGACCCAGAGTTTGTCGTAGCCATGGATCTCGATGATAAAAAACGTGTCCGGTCTCTGCTGTTCTCCCATGGTTCTAGCCGTAAGGACTGCTGCTTTTGGTGATGTTGTCACATTTGACACGACCTACCGAACCAACTTGTACAATTTGCCGTTTGGTTTGTTTGTTGGTGTAAACAACCATTTCTAGAGTGTTGTTTTTTGGGGGCGTCCTTCTAACCGAGGAGACCATCGAGGCCTTCAAGTGGACCTTTCGCAACTTCCTCTCTGTTATGGGGATGAATTGTCCACAGACCATTCTGACAGGTAGTTCATTTCAAATGTTTAAGTTTTTAGATGGTACTTGTGTATTTTTTGATTGATTTTGACTTGTATCATCCATGTTGCAGATCAGTGTCATCAGATGCTCATTGCGATCAAGGCAGAGATGCCAACTTCATGGCACATGTGGTGCAAGTGGCACGTCTTGAAGAAGGCGAAGGAGTCACTTGGATCCGTGTACAACAAAAATGCAGCTTTCAAGCAAGACCTGCACGAGCTTATTGATGTGATTATATCTATCGAGGAGTTTGAGTCTCGTTGGACCAAGATAATCACAGGGCATGGGCTCGAGGACAATGAGTTCCTGGCCAGGGCGTACGAGAACCGGGAGATGTGGGCTAAACCGTATTTTGCAGATACTTTTTGTGCCGGTATGACGAGCACACAACGTAGAGAGAGTGCAAACCACGTGTTGAAAACATACATCCCCCGGGCCACGCCGATGCATCTGTTTGTTACCCAGTATGATCGATTGGTCAATGATCGTATCGCGGATGAGGGAAGAGAGGAACATGCGACAAAGCAGGTATGGAAAAAAATGTATTTCTCGGTGTGAAAAAAAACCGATTACTCTTATTAACTCGTCATCTTTCCTGTGCAGGTAAACTTCATCCTACGAGCTGGTGCTCCTATTGAGAGGCACGCAACCAGCGTGTACACGCGTGGCCTCTTCGAGCGTTTTTACCGGGAGTTGTTCCGGTCTGCTTCATTCAGCTGCCATGCTAGCGTTGACGAGAGCAGCTTCTTAGTCATGTATGCGCGATCCATCGAGCATACCGATGCTGGGAGGCGAGAGTTCAAGGTCGTCTGCGACAATGAGAAGAATAATTATCCTTGTGTGTGCAAGTTCTTTGAGCACTCAGGGATTCCATGTCGCCACATATTGAAGGTGCGTGTTCGCTGCTCTCTACCATGTTCGTTCTTGTTACTTGCACGGGGGGTGACGTTGGCGCTTGTTCCTTACATAGGTGCTCGTATACAACAACGTTACGGAGATTCCTCCTGCGCTGGTGCTAAAGCGGTGGACAATATGTGCAAGGGAAGGGATCGACTGCGTTATCCCTGGAGACGGGGATGCTGCTGCCAGGCAGGCCGATGCTGCTTCGATGCATGCGTCTGTGATGGAGCTTGTTGGCATGGGTATTACATCGAGGCAAGCTTTCGAGGTGGCCGTAGACTATGTCAGCCATGCCAAGGCTGCTATATCCGCCATTACAGTTTCTGATCCTGCGATCGCTCCACTCACGGCTCAAACTGATGATGGTGGTGGCGCGGGTGTGCTGCACTTTGATTCGTCCGCCGCCGCTCCTCCCCGCGTACGTTCTCGGGGCCGGCCAAAAGAGTTGAGGTGCGAGTCGCCAGGAGCTCGTAAGAGGGTCGCACCGTCATCTTCGACGCCACCACAAGCAGATGCAGAGCGTCCGCGGAAGTCGGCTAGATTCTTGAAGCACGGGGTATATGTTGTAGAACACTGCGGATCGTGCGACTCGACACAGCACCGAACGTCTGCGTGCCCGCTCAACATCGTGCCTGGACCCTCCGGTGCAACCCCGCGGAGGTGCCAAAAATGTCACGTTGTTGGTCACAACAGGTCCACCTGTGGCAGGAAGTCGTCCTATGTGGCTAAGTAGTTCCACATGTTGCAATGTATCGGTGCTGCTGTAGTGTTTAAATTGTGTTCCAATTAGTGGAAATAGGGCTTTAGCGTGTGTCTGTTTCATTGTGTTCGTATTTTCCTCGTCCAATTTGCTAGCCAACCGGCAACGGTAGCTATCTGGGAGTTTCCAAGTTTCATTGTTTTTGTGGCAAGCTAGGTGATCTTTGGCGTTCTGGTACGATCCACAATCCTAGTCGGCTTTTCGTGAAGTGTGGGTTGGAAAAGGTAGGAGCAACATCCACATTCAACGTTCTTGTTCTCAAGTTTGTCCATTTGTGTGGCTGAGAGATTATTTTCTGTTTAAATCTTCTGCAGAAGTGCAAGTTTTTTGGCTGGGAAGACGAGCTCGCTGGCCGCTCAGATGGTGAGAACGCTAAGCATAACAGGTGCATTGGTGTCCATACTCCATAGCAGCGTCGGTTGTGCGACTACGAGCTCGGTGGACAATCATATGGAGATGTGTAGACAAATTAAGGCTGAGATTGCCATGGTTAGATATGCTCTTGTCGGCCTTGTTCTTGCGTTTGTCTGGATAGCTAGCAGGGTTTAGAGAGCTTTCCATTGTTTGTCGCCCTCGTTCTTGCGTTCGTCTGGATAGCTAGCAGGGTTTAGAGATTTGCAGTGGCAGCTTGTATCTTGTTTGTTCCGGTTCTGATTGAATAAAAAGTAGTATTGTGTGTGATAGTCTCCTCTCCCAGAATATCAAGTAGGTAGCGCAAATCAAAAACATAAACTGAAAAAGAAACATATACTAGATGCATCATGTCTATGTTTGAGCAAGAAAACACATGTGCACGTATTTACTTGAGCAAGGAAAACATGATACCATCTTATTAGATGGTATACGTCCGGTATTTTTGAGCGGTAGTAGTGCATTACATATCTTAGTAGAGGTCCAGCTTATTATTACATAACAAGGTCCAGTGCGAAAGTAGTGCATTACATATCAGGGGTCCAGGGCGAAACTGAAAAACTACAAACTAGCATGGCGAGGGTACTTGGAAACTGAAAACTACAAACTAGGCCAGGTAGCGAAAGTAGTAGTAAACTAAGCATGATGGGTGGGCGATGGTGGTCTTAGTAATCCATCATCGTCAGGGCTAGTGTGAGCCCGCCTCGCTGCCTGCAACGCTATTATTGGTATCATCATCCTCATCAGGTATTTCCTTCTACACTCTCCGTAACTTCACAATGTGCATCTTGACAGTTTTCCCAGTGACGGCGTGGCATTCCTTCACAAGATTGTGGATGAGTATCCTTTTCTTTTCTGCTATGGTTTCTTTGCTGACAGGCTGTACGACAGAGCCAAAATTTAGGACATGGGTTTACATGGCCAACAAAACGCATTGTGTGGCAAAAAAAGAAAGGAGCTCACAATGAACTGGTTGTGCTTTGGGACGCTGTAGAAGGCGGCGGTGATACCTGTCCATTTGCTGTTGGAATGGAAAACAAAACACTGTGTCAGATTGTTTCAGTTACTTTCTACCTGGGTAGAAAATTTCCATATGTGGGGAGCATGTTCTTACCGTGGTAGCTTTCCCCGGCTTGCCAGAGGCACCTTGTATATCCACTCCGACATGGGTTTAGCTTGGAAGAATGACGCCATGTGGTTCACAACAGCCTGGGTCAGCAACTTGCACAATGGCAAGTGTGTTGCCAACACGTATTCCTCCGACTTGGTCGAAAGTGCAGGGTGGATTAGGTTTGTTACACCCTCGGCTAGATCGATTGACAATGATGCCCACTTCTCGTCTTCAGTGAGTAGTAGTGCTGCGACCTTGTTGCACTGATGTAGTGGCATTACAATCTCTGGTTTGGTGAATAGCTTCATCCTCTGGGTGTTGTTTCCCTCATCCCGCATGTGGGAATCCTGTTTTTACAGAGACAGAGAACAAACCAACAATATCAAACACTACTCAAAACAAGTTCCACTCTATGCTGAAATAGCTTTTAACGAAATGCTAGGAGGTGGGTTTGAAACAAGAGTAGGTAATTCCAATTTTAGTAGAACGCAAATGAAAGAGATGTTGACTGGACCATGTACATCCTAATCAGATTAAAGGAATATTTATGTTCTAAATGCAACTGATGGTACCCTGCAGATGCCATGAACCAAACTATTATAGTAAGTTTAGAATGTTTTACTGTGTCTTTCTACTGCTTCTTCTTATGCAGGTTTATCCAACATACACTGATCACTTCCATGTATAAAAAGTGCACATAAAAAAATAGCTAGCATGTATACCAAAGTTAGCTACCGAATCCTATACTAATAAAGTTAGCTACTGATCCTTATACCAGGTGGACACCAAAATGTGGATACCATATTTGATACTCCATTCGTCTGAAAACATATGTCTTAGGTTTTTTAAAAATTGAATGAATCTATATACTAAATAGTGTCTAGATTTATCCGAAATTTGACAAATTTGAGACATCTATTTTGGGACGGAGGGAGTACCCAAAGTAGATAGCATATGAATGTATCCTAATTGGAGGGTTGTTTTTCATAGTGTTATAATTCTGTCTGTGTCAATGGTTGATGTGGTTAGCTTTGCTTAGAGCGAAAGAGGTACATCACAAAGCTTGCTAGTATAACTCTGTATGTCCTTTAATTTCAAAGCTAACAAGGAGTGGTTGCTCCATAGGTACATCACAATCTGTGTGATGCTTGTATTCTATAATAACAAGCAATCTGAAAACATAAAAAACATATGCATAGTGATGTGTGCAGATGTGCTTACCGCCCAGGTGTAGCCCACGTAGTGGCACCCATCCCGTTCTCCGGATGGTTGATTATGCAGCCTCAACATCCTGACCACGGCCCACGACATGTCTTTGGACAAGTCTTCTTGCCCTCTCAGGAAGGACCTCACCCACTTGCCATCAATTGCCAACCTTGGCTCTTCATTGAACTGGATCCAAATGCCGCGTAACAAAAAATTGGAAGGGGGTTATATTGGACAGATAATCAAGAGGCTAGGATGTTATCGCAGTTTGAGCTTACTCAGTTAGATCCTTTTGCTTGGCATCCATTATAAACCAGTCTGCGAAAAAGCGCGGGCTAGTTTTCTGGGGCCTAATAATCCTTCCACTGGTCTTTTTGAAAGTTGTTGGTTTCAGTACACCCAATCCTGCCCCCAAGCCTACTGGGCCTGCACAGAAAGATTGGTCTATTACCTGCATCATTCTTGTGGCTAACGATCATGCATCTGAGAAATGGAACCTTCTTACCCTGCTGCTCTACGATAAACTGCCTCATAAGTTGTGGCTGAGCGCCGGCCTGCCCCTGCGTCAGCACCTGATTGATGCGGTGTGACAGTATGTTCACGTTTGCGCATGCGTACTACACGCCGCTACAGGCTGCCTGCAGCTCCTGTAATAACAACTGGTACTGAACCGTATTGTTGTTCCCCTGAGCATTTTGCTGAAAATCAAATGGCGATATCAACATACTGGCAGTACTAAGCTGAGTATGTATTTAGAGAGAAAATCGAGCTTATTGCGTACCTGCATCGAGGCCGTGTTGATGCTTGCCTGATAATCCATGCTAGGAGGCAATGGCTCCAGCGACGAGCCAGCCATGTTCAAATCTCGCTGTGAAAAGGGATTGGCAAACATAAGTTACCAAAAGAGAGACTTACTAGTCTAAAAGACGCAACAAAATGGAAAATCATCAAAAAAAAGAAGAAAATAGTCGGCTGGATTCAGATCTGTGGGCGGTGAAACCTTTGTTCTAAGTCTCAGGCAAATCACCCGGCTTTCGCATCGCGTTGTTCGCGTGGCAGCCCGCCCTTCCTTCTTTGACACGCGCCCCCATCTCATGTTTCTCAATTTGGCTGGGATAATTTAATAATTAGCTGGAATATTTTGATCTGCCCAGTTGATATTTTGTTAAATGATAAACATTTTGGCAAGGGTGTTGCGAAAAATTTGTACCCCCTCCGTCCAATAATAACTGATTTGGTTTTATCTAGATTCGAATGTATCTGTATACTAAAATGCGTCTAGATACATTCGAATCTAGAAAAATCTAAGACAGTTATTTCTGGACGAAGGGAGTATTATCTATGCACTATTTAATACTAGATATATCCAACTATTTTGGCAAGGTAATATTTAACCACTTGTTCTAAGGGGTGGCCATCCTCCGCCACCTCGATGGACCACCTGTTCTCGGTCTGGCCGCCGCCATCGTGCATCGATGGATTCCGGTGCCACTCCCTCATCTTCGAAATCGGTAGGAACCAAATTTGCCTGCTGTAGATTGGGCAGCCAAAAATGCGCTGCTACCTTGTCCCAAAAGCGCAGTCTCGAGGTTGCACCTGCTATGAGGACTCTATTATTGTCGCTTCCTCAGGCTATCTGCTATGAGGAATCTGTTCTGTACCAGGAGCCAAGCGAAAAAGCTGACACTTTGTCTGAGCCCAGGCACGCCAAACATGCTGCATAAGCGATGATGCGACAACTCCCAATAATTGAAGCTAGTATGCCGAGGAAGCGCCAGACGGCTTGCATTGCCAGCGGAAGGAGTCTAGAACACCAACTTGGAGTTGGACCGCCGCCGCATGAGTCCACAGCAACACAAAGTTGTCCAACATCTGCGAGGAGACACGACCGCTCATTCCACACAAGAAGTCGTTCCCGTCGAGATGCCTCAAAGAGTGTCGGGGACGCTAAGAATGGAGCATGTCCGTTCATCTTGCTATCGAACCAGAAGCTGGCAGTAGCACCACCCTCCAAGGGTGGTCACAGTGGCGGCTGCAAAAGAGCACCCGATCATTATGAGTGCAACGCGCCGACAACCCCTACCCCAGGCTTGAATGGGGAGACACGCTTCCGCCCACCAAGGTCTTTAGGCCTGCAGATGCAGCCCTGTGCAACCTTGTAGTGGCCTCCGTGACAGGCGTCCCGTCGCACACCAGCCGGTAAAGCGTGAACTAAGGTCCAGTACACCGACATAACAGAGAAGCACGAGGCGGGTCTGTCATTGTGATGAGCTTGGATTTCCAGCAAGCAAGGCGGCTGGCAACCTATCCAGCAAAGGTTGGAAGTCCACCTGGCGAAATACATGGGCCTCCCTCTCGTCTTTAAAGTTGGTATAGTTAGGCTTGTAGAATATAATCTTGGAAGTTCTTCTATAGTTTCATGGTTCCGTCGCCCCTAATTCCTCCCCTCCCCCCGGACCGCTGACCGTGGAGGCAAGCAATAGTAGTCGTCGTCATCCTTCGCTATGTGACCGTCCTCCACCACCTCAACGGACCGCGGAGGAAAGCAAATAGTAGTCGTCGTCCTTGACTATGTGGCCGTCCTCCGCCACCTCGATGGACCACCTGTTCTCGATCTGGCCACCGCCATCGTGGAACGATAGATTCTGGTGTCACTCCCCCATCTTCGAGAGCGGTAGGAACCAAATTTGTCGGCTATAGACTGGGCAGCCAAAAATGCGCTGCTACCTTGTCCCCAAAGATGATGCTCAGTCTCAAGGTTGCGCCTGCATAGCGGGCAGAAGTAGGTGTTCGGTCATTGTCGCTTCCTCGGCCTATCTGCTATGAGGACTCTGTTTTGTACCAAGAGCCAGGCGAAAAAGCAACACTTTGTCGGGGCCTAGGCGTGACAGACATGTTGCATAAGCGGTGACGCGACAGCTCCTAAGAATTGAAGCTAGTAGGCCGAGGAAGCGCCAGACGGCTTGCATTGCCGGCGGAAGGAGTCTGGAACACCAACTTGGAGTTGGACCGCCGCTGCATGAGTCCACAGCAACACAAAGTTGTCCAACATCTGCGAGGAGACACGACCGCTCATTCCACACAAGAAGTCGGGGGACGCTAAGAATGGAGCATGTCTGTTCATCTTGCTATCGAACCAGAAGCTGGCAGTAGCACCACCCTCCAAGGGTGGTCACAGTGGCGGCTGCAAAAGAGCACCCGATCGTTATGAGTGCAACGCGCCGACAACCCCTGCCCCAAGCTTGAATGGGGAGACACGCTTCCGCCCACCAAGGTCTTTAGGCCTGCAGATGCAGCCCTGTGCAACCTTGCAGTGGCCTCCGTGACAGGCGTCTCGTCACACCCCAGCCGGTAGGGCGTGAACTGAGGTCCAGTACACCGACATAACAGAGAAGCACGAGGCGGGTCTGTCATTGTGATGAGCTTGGATTTCCAGCAAGCAAGGCGGCTGGCAATCCTATCCAGCAAAGGTTGGAAGTCCACCTGGCGAAATACACGGGCCTCCCTCTCGTCTTTAAAGTTGGTATAGTTAGGCTTGTAGAATATAATCTTGGAAGTTCTTCTGTAGTTTCATGGTTCCGTCGCCCCTAATTCCCCCCTCCCCCCGGACCGCGGACCGTGGAGGCAAGCAATAGTAGCCGCCGTCGTCCTTCGCTATGTGACCGTCCTCCGCCACCTCAACGGACCGCGGAGGAAAGCAAATAGTAGTCGTCGTCCTTGACTATGTGGCCGTCCTCCGCCACCTTGATGGACCACCTGTTCTCGGTCTGGCCACCGCCATCGTTGAACGATGGATTCTGGTGTCACTCCCCCATCTTCGAGAGCGGTAGGAACCAAATTTGTCGGCTGTAGACTAGGCAGCCAAAAATGCGCTGCTACCTTGTCCCCAAAGATGATGCTCAGTCTCAAGGTTGCGCCTGCATAGCGGGCAGAAGTAGGTGTTCGGTCATTGTCGCTTCCTCAGCCTATCTGCTATGAGGACTCTGTTTTGTACCAAGATCCAGGCGAAAAAAGCAACACTTTATCGGGGCCCAGGCGTGACAGACATGTTGCATAAGCGGTGACGCGACAGCTCCCAAGAATTGAAGCTAGTAGGCTGAGGAAGTGCCAGACGGCTTGCATTGCTAGGGGAAGGAGTCTGGAACACCAACTTGGAGTTGGACCGCTCATTTCGCACAAGAAGTCACTCCCATCGAGATGCCTCAAAGAGTGCTTGGAATGCTTAGAATGGAGCATGTTCGTTCATCCAGCTATCGGACCAGAAACTGGCAGTAGCACCACCCCCCCCCCCCCAGGATGGTCACGGTGGCGGCTACAAAGAGCACCCGACCGGTATGAGTGCAACGCACCGGCAACCCTGCCAAAGGCTTGAATGGGGAGACACGCTCCATCCCACCAAGGTCTCTAGGCCTGCAGATGTATCCCCGTGCAACCTTGAAGTGGCCTCCGTGACAGGCATACACGTGGAACGACTAGAAACAGGGCGCGGGTGAGAGAGGAGGCGAACCTGCAAGAACAACACTGTGCCTGTAGGCGGCGTCGGGACAATCTTTTTTCTAGTAGCCATTTTCGCACAACAACATGCTGAGATCACATAACTGAGTATGTACGATGCCCAGTTGAGAGTGCGGATGTCGGCTATGCTGGTGAAAGCTGGCCAGAAATTCATCGACTCCTGCTCGTCTGGTTTTTTGCTGTCGACGAGCATTGTCACCACGTACACTACGAACGATACCGTGAACTGTGTTGCTTCATCCACTGACATTTCCTTGCCCGCAAGAGACCGTAGTGTCCTCGCTGCTGCGGCGGCGCTTGGAACTGTTGTCTGTTCGTCCATCCCTATTATTTCCTCTACCTTAGACCAGCCACACTGGTGGTGCGATTCAAGTAAAAGAACGAATCGGTCTGATTTGGTTGTAGTGTATAGAACCGGTTCAAACACTCTACATGGGACCCAAGAGTTATAAAAGAACTTTTCTCTTTGTCTTAATTCTTTCCATCGAGACGTGGTGGCTAGGTATTTCTTACTTGTGTCAGACACAAAATTATATTTAAATCCTTTGAATCGCTTTGAGCCGATTCAACTGCATGCATCGCTTTTTTGTATGAGTCGATTCAACTGTATCTTCACACTGTATTGAACCGATTCGATAGAGGCTAAGAATCGCTTTTGTCCAACACTTTGGGTGGTCTTAGTACGTAGAGCCTGGGATTTATCCAGTGATACATCCCACACCTCTTTCCCTGCACACGGTAAGCCGAAAACTTTTTCGACGTCCTCTTGGAAGATCGTCATCTTCCTTGCTGCGTTTGCCCCGATGGACACGTTCATGGTGTCTACTTTTGCCATTACCAGGTGTTGAACTGCCTGTCAAACTGCACCGCGTGTATAGGTTTCGCGAAGACGCCGAAACCCGTTGACTCGCCAATTTTTCTCTGCTCTGCAGTGAAAGTACTGACAATGTTGTTCAGCTCGCATATCAAGTTCGCATTGCCGAATGAAACTTGCTCCCACTGCGGGTCTGCTCCCCTTGCTTCTCTTCCTTTATGTGACCTCCCATTTCTCCATGTCCATGCGCTCATGCTGCTTATACCCCTGAAAAACGGAGCTCTATTAATGTGCGGACGGGAAAACACAATGGCTACGACAATAAAATGAGCTGGGGTGAGCTTGTGCCTGGGTATGTACCGCAGTAATCTCCTCGGCGGCGCGAGACGCCGTGGGTGGCTCCCTACGTTGTGCTCCCGCGGTAATCTCCTCGGCGGCACGAGATGTCCTGCAAATTTGCTTATTGATAAAAAAGGCTGCACATTGTGCGCGGTACAGACACGAACGGGCAGGTGAAAACTTCAAGTGTGTGCCCGTCAGTAGGTTGGAAGTCCTGACAATCTGACAAGTTATCCTTTGAGCCTCTCGCCCTACGCCGTGTCCTGGCACAGACGGAGTTGGTTTTGCGCCGTTCGGCTGCTGCGGGACGTCGTTTAGGTGGTCCGTCCCTATAACATTGATCCAATGGTTAGATTCATATATAGAGGACATATTCATACTACTCTCGGGTGTAACTACACCTTATACCGACGTGTGTTTCACACCATCTAGGTAGTATATGTCATACCGAAAAGTATATACACGTAGTATGAAGTATTATTAGACTATTTGGTAATATATATACTACTTTTGAGGTAGTATGTACAAGTTTTTTACATACTCTTATTTTACGTACAAATATGAAGGGTATTTCGGAAATATAGTGCAAACTATGGCTTCACTTGCATTTTTTCATGTAACTTCATTTGAAGTATCTTAGATGTAGTATATGAACATATTCAAACCGATAAAGTATCACGTATACTTACGTATGAGAGTATATGAGACGTGAGTGTAACTACACCCAGGAGTAAGAAGTATTTTTCCACGTGGGTTTCATATTATTTAGGCAGTATCTATCATACTGGAGACTATATATGGATAGTATGAAGTATATACAAATATTTGGACAGTATATATACTACTTTTTTGGTAGTATGTAATTTTTATTCACATACTCCTTTTGTACGTACAAATATGACGGTATTTTATATATATAGTGTAAACTATGAGTGTATTTGCAATTTTTTCACCTAACTTATTTGGAAGTATCTTAGATATAGTATATGAACATACTCAAACAGATAAAGTATTACAAATACTTCCGTAAGATAGTATATAAGACGTGGGTGTAGTTACACCCGAAAGTAAGAAGTATGTTTCATATATATATATAGTCGCGCTACCAGAGACCAGCGCGTCTGCACCACACCGCTTGATGTAAAAATATGTTGCATGCGACATAAGATACCCGTGCCCGCACGCACGTCTGTACCGGCCTGCTCCGCTCGAGCGTCGTAAGATTCCCGCACATGAAACATAAAAGTACCTGCGTCTGATGTAAGAAAACAAACCAAAACACCCCACGTCTCTAAGGGCCGCCCCACCTCGTCTCCATCACCAGCGCCGCCCCGCCTCGTCTCCATCACCGCGCCGCCCCACCTCGTCTCCATCTCCGGCTGCGCCGCCTCGCCTCGTCTCCCCCGGCCGCGCCACCCCACCTCATCTCCGTCCCCGGCCTCGTCGCCTGGCCTCGTCCCTGTCCTCGACCGCGCCGCCCCGCCTCGTCTCTGTTCCCGGCTGCTCCTCCCCGCCTCGTCTCCGTCCTCGACCGTGCCGCCCCGCCTCGTCTACATCCCCGGCTGCTCCGCCCCACCTCGTCTCCCTTGTCGGCCGCGGTCTGGCTTGTCGCGCCGCCTCCCAGTGCCCTAGCGACGGGAGAGCACCAGCGCTCCAGCGAAGCTAGGACCTGATTGATTTTTACCTTTTGTGTATAAGGACCTGATTGTAAAAATTTCGAGTCCAGCTTGTTTTAACTCATAGAAGCCACCAAACAACATCTGAGCTGAGCTTGTTTTGGTAGCCTGCTTGTCTAGGGGCAGCAGGTACGAGGGGAGATGGGGATTCTGAGTTGCCCCGGTCTACCAAACACACCCTAAGTGACTAGTTGAAAAATAAACCTACCTGCAGAAGGAACATGGTCGACTAATTCAATTTGTATTTCATTGTGAGAAATTTTGTGCCAAGCTATGTTGTAACAAATTTGATAATCAAGACAAGATTACACCATAATGAAGACATAGAAAGTAAGAACTAGCGAGAAGATTACACCATAAGTTTGTAACGAAGACAAAAATCAGAGGTGATGTAGAACTAACAAGTTCTGATGTGCTAAGATTGACTAGGACAACCTGAGTGCACATAGTAATAACTCCATGGGGATAAAAGCATATGTCGCCATGCACATGTGTCGATATATAAACTGCAAGATTTCGGTAGTACTAATAAATTACATAAGTCGTTGAAATTATTTGGTTACATCAATTTCAGTACATTGCATTTCTATCCTACTACGGGCACGATGTTGAAGACCACAACAAGCGGTGCAGCTCTACATTTCTTTTGTGTATCCAGGAGCAGGACACTTTCCTTAGCATTTTGAACATCACCAGCAATCCTGAAAACTGGAAAATTAATAAAGATAAGAATCAAGAAACTAAAGATAATTTTCATCCAAAGCATTGCTTTGGCAAAAATTAAATCATTACGAAGGTGACATGACCTTAAGAAGAGCAAAAGAATTCTCATTTTCACACCATCATCGGTATATTTAATGAAATATCTAAATAACCACACTGAGTCTAGCTGTAACCTGCTTTGAAAGCCAACAAAACCAGGAGAATAAGTGTTGCCACTTGCAATTCGACGTAAAAATTAACGGTGTGGCCAATGTGCTCGCAAAATCATTGAAACTAATCCAGGGAACCATAGGAACATGTAAATTTACATGATGCACCACATAATATTTATTAAATCAATTAAAGCTGCATAGTTTCTAGCAAAAATGTGTATAAAATCAATGGTATCAATAAGACAATCAAGGAAGGAATTAGCTTCTGATGGATGGAATGTTAACACATGAAAAAATCAACAGGAAAAGGAACAACATGGAAAATACTGGGAAAGGTGATGAACACAGAAAGATGGAGTATATTTTCTAAGAAGTGTCGACATCTATACCAAGGTTAATCAAGCAAATGCAGCTTCTAGTGCATGTTTCTTGACAAACAACCATTTAAATATTCATAGTTCTTAAACATTCTAGGAGAATAAGTATGCCATGTTCAGTATAACCTCATTAAACTTGTCATTTATCAGATTATGAGCAGGTTGCTGAATCAAATCAGACTCCAAACTTCCTTTGCTCGCCAATTCCTGAAGAATTAGCAGCTAACACAGTCAAATCAAGGGACATGTATTTGTGATTGATTCATGATTTTTAATCCTCACGTGAGAGCTATATACTTTTAGTAAAAATTTACCGCACATGTTAGATGCGTCCTTACAACATAGTGATACTCCTTGGCTCCTTGCTGTTTGTTTCTATTATTTGGAGCAGTGACTTGACAATCAATTTGTCGAAATGTGCAGTAGCTCTTTTCTAACATGCTTCAAGTTATACATAAACTTATCCTCCCTTCTAGTTCTGAATCAACAAAAAACCAGAAAGGAAAGCACGGCCACCGTACCTTAAGTGGAAGCCTGCTGTCATGCTCTGCCCTAAAACGACAAACAGAAGTGCTGAGGCCACCTACTGCTCAACATTATGCTGATGCCGCCTGCAGCCACCAAGGCTATGATTACAAATTACTCTTGACCTCCATTGCATGCTAGAGATACACACGGAAATCAGAAAAAAAATACAAATCAACTTTTCTGTATGGAAGGAAACATAATAAATTTGCAAGTATCATACCACGTGAAATTTCCTCTTTGAAGGTTTTGCAAGTAAGATTATCGTATAACTTATTCTAAACTCTTTTTTTTGCGGGTATAACTTATGCTAAACTTAATGAGCATAGCAACATTTCATGTTCTGACGGTTATTAGTCTGAAAATTAGACCTTCAAATTGACTTCAAAGTACATGCATTACAGACCTTAACTGAAATACTGGGCCATCATCTAGCTAGCAGGACAGCAAAGAGAGATTAGGTTTGCAAAACATAACTATATGCCCCTATGATTAGATAAAACCAACACCTGAGATGTCCTGTGCAGAGCAATACCAAATTAACCTCTGGAGGTAGGACAGTTGTTGCCATGTGCTTGCAGTACCTCAACCATTTCACATCCAAGCTGACATGTACACAGGTATGCAAAAATAATGCTGGATCTGAGTATCTGACAGCAAAAAGAACATGTTGCTTATAGTAGAAAGTGTCCAGCGAAAGCTTCTACGCGGATGGTTGAGAAAACACTTGGTGTCGGCCGGCTTTGCTGAAGAAGCGCACAATCTGCAGGACGCAGAGATGCCACTTGGATGCCGATGCAGCCCACAGCCACCGGCAGCCTGGAACATGCTGCTCACCACGCCGCATTGCCGCCGGCAACCACACTGTCGCTGGTTCGGGCGGACGACCACAACGCCAACCACGACGCTGCCGAGGGCATGGTCGATGCAGAGCCCACCAGCCTGGCCACTGAATCCACCCGCCACTCACAGGTTCGGACCAGAGTCCGATACCCAAACTGTCCCGCCGCAGCCGCTGAATTAGAAACAAAGGAGGAGAAAGAATGAAGTGCGGCTGGTAAGTGCACTAGCTTGTAACCCACACCCATATCAGAAAAGAAACTATCGGTGTAAAAAGTTTACAACTGGTGTACAGTGAGTGCTATCCACACCAAGAACTAGAATTTGATGCAGACATGCTAATTGTTACGGACCCTAATTTGCGTTTGACAATTCAAGCAACAAGAACTAGAATTGAACATCTACTTGCAGCTTCAATGCTGTGCGCTCTGGACAAAATCAGCAAAGAAGCAACCCAATGTGTAATTGGCTGGAGTAAATCTAAAATGTTGCAGTGCCCCTCTTCATCAGCCTGTTAGAAGTATCTACAATGATGGCATCGACACATATCAGAGCAAATCAATCCATCATGCGAAAAGTACAATAAAAAATTGCTAGTTGCCCAAGACAAAAGTAGGTTGCATTTAGCAATACATAAGGTCCATTAAACATCAGTCCTAATGAAGAAATAGGATCTCTGTTGTATACTGGCAGGACACCAACGAAAGGACTAAAAAACTTAATTTGTGTTTATTGATGAATTCTATTTTTATCCCGCGGATCAAAATAAGACATTAAGACATCACCAAAAAGATCGATTTCTCAATCTAATACTAATCATGCCACTTGTAGATTTCCACTCTATTGCACTGGAAGAAAAAATCATGGCTAAACTAACGGTTCCAACAAACACAGCAAGGAAACGTGGTGCTGGAGATCGGGAACTCACCACCTATTGAAAAAAGGATCAACCAAGTTGGAGAGTGGAGAGTGCTCTCGCGTCCTCATACGCCACCTGCCCGTGCCCTGCAAGAGAATGCCTGAGCCACCTCGGAAAATATTTCGCCCAGAGCTGACCCGGAGCAGGACCCGCCTCTACCAGGGGCGGCGGTGCGGAAGAGCAGCCTGGCGGAGAGGGCGCCGAGGATGGTGGAGAGGAGGCGCGGCGATGACAGGATCTCATGGGATTCACCCCGCAGCCACCGCCCGCCGGGTTGCCGACCAGGATGCCGATGCCGCCTGTAGCGCCTCCCGCAACCACCACGCCGCCGATACAGCCGGCCGACCACGGCGTCACCGATTCCACCAACCAACGACGAAGGATCCCGCAAAACACACTGGCCGCTCGCCGTCACCCGCACAGTTCTGAACCGCCTCGCCGCCATGTGCCCACGATTGAAAACTGGGGGATGAGGTGACCGGTGGTTTAGCTCCAGATCCAAGGCCGTAATTGAGAAAATAAATTGTCTGAGGTAAAAGAAAAAAATTATGGTGGATGGTTGGGGTGCTGTGAGCATGCGAGCCACACCGAACAGGTCGGATGGAACCGAGCGGCTCAGTGGACCGACCCGGGTGCAGAATAAGGGGGTCTAAGAGCAAGTACAATAAAGCCTAATCAGCAGGCTATAAGGAATTACACGTCAGTAGGATCCTAGCTGGAGGAAAGAGAAGAGAGGAGAGAGAAAGGAGCGGACGCTTCGTGTATCGCCCGGCTATAGCGCGAGGTACGAGGAACTGCCGCTCGCTTGTAGCCCGAGGCGGGCGATAAGGCCGGCGCTCCCGATCCAGTGCATCTCCCTGGCCTGCCGCCCTTCTCCCTCTACCGCCTTCTCCCTCTACCATGGCGCGACGAATCAGCCCTTTCTCGTCCCAAATTTTCTTCTTGCTCGCAAAATCGAAGAAGCCTCCAAATCACCTCTACCGAATCCTACAACTGCCGCCAAGACTGCTGCTCCAAATCGTCCTCAAATCGCCCCATCCCGTACCCTCAGAACTGACCGCAGCGCCGCATCAAGGAGATGGGAAAGCAGCCGCATCAAGGAGATGGGAAAGCAGTCCAAAAGGATGCGTGTTCTGGAATCTGGAGCCTCTTGATCCGTTGGCTTCTTATCTCGTCCCGCCGGCGACACCTCAATTGGTCCTTTCACAGGTGCGTCAGCTCCTCCAGCCTTCCCGACCAGCCAGCAGCCGCTTTGATCCCCCGCGACGGCACGACCAGTGCAGTTCGTGGCGGCATCCTCTGCAACTTGCTGGCTCGCTGTGCTGCAGCAACGGAGTGTAGGTTCTTCTGCTCAAGGCCCTTGCTGAATGTTCCGATCCATCCTTCAGATAATGGCCTTTATTATTGTTGTCATACCTGAATATTCGAATCCATAATAATTAGCACATCACTGAATTATTGCAGCACATATCGATAGTCTAAATAGCTGCTAAGATGTATCACCTGAATTTTCCAATCCATGATAATGATATTAATCAGTTTTTCTTACTAGTTATATTTTGATGGCTTAGATGTCATACATATGTATGTTGTTTCAGATGGCCACAAAGATGTACTCCACAATGGATCATCATAGACAATACGTACATGCAATCTCTATATAATTAAATATTCACTAGAGCCAAGGCAATAGCAACCTGTTGTATGAATGCTTGTTTATAATAGGCTATAGGTGACATGGCATTGCTTATAGCCATCAGCTGGCTGTAGCTATTGTTCTTGCTCTAATAGAGTGTTTATATATATATATATATATGAAAAATACTTCTTACTCCCGGGTGTAACTATACCCACGTCTTATATATTACCTTACGGAAGTATTTATAATACTTTATCTGTTTGAATATGTTCATATACTATATCTAAGATACTTCCAAACAAGTTAGGTAAAAAAAATGCAAATACACCCATAGTTTACACTATATATGTAAAATACCATCATATTTGTACATATAAAAGAAGTATGTGAATAAAAATTACATACTATTAAAAAAGTAGTATATATACTGCTCAAATATTCTTATATACTTGATACTATACGTACATACCTTCCGATATGGTAGATACTGCCTATATAATGTGAAACACGTATGGGTGTAACTATATATATATATATATATATATATATATATATATATGACATATTCATACTACTCCCGGGTGTAAGTACACCCACCACCACGTGTGTTTCACACCGTAGGTAGTATCTATCATACCGAAGAGTATGTACGCGTAGTATGAAGTATTATAAGATTATTTAATAGTGTATATACTACTTTTGAGGTAGTATGTATAAATTTTTTACATACTCTTATTTTACGTACAAATATGAAGGGTATTTCGGAAATATAGTGCAAACTATGACTTCGTTTGCATTTTTTTCATGTAACTTGATTTGAAGTATCTTAGATGTAGTATATGAACATACTCAAACCAATAAAGTATCACGTATACTTTTGTATAGGAGTATATAAGACATGAATATAACTACACTGAAAGTAAGAAGGATTTTTCATATATATATATATATATATATATATATATATATATATAGAAGTGCTATTTAGGCCTCTGGGTGCAGAATAAATTATTCTGCAGCCGGGTCGGTCGACCGAGCCGTTCACCCAATGGCTCCACCCAACCATCTCGGTGCATACCACCGAAGCTCGTACCCTTTTATTCGTCCCGATTTTTTTTTCGATCCGGTCGTGCGGTTCCGTTTGGGAGCTGCCCACTAACCCCGTCGCCTCATAATTTCCATCGGGATTTCTAGTTAACGCAGATGGCGGCGAGCGGTTGGAATTGGGAGCGGCAGCAACGAGGGGTGAGCGAGTGAGTTGCCTCCGACCAGCGGGCGAGCGGCTGGCGAGCCGCCGGCAGTCGGCGTGAGCGGCGGCTGTGCTCATAGTATCCGCGGCCGGCGTCTCCGTCGTGGTCGACCGGCGGAAACGGCGGGGCCGTGGACAGCCGGCTGAATCGAAGGCGATGGCGGCGTGCTGAGCGGCGTGTGGTGGCTGCGGTCGGCGCTGTGGGCGGCATCAGTATCCTGCTCAGGCTTTACGGCGGGTGGTGGCTGCGGGCCAAATCGGCGTCGTCGTCCGAAAGCGCGGCGGGTGGTGCTTGAGGGCGGCATCTGCATCCCGTGTGCGGTGGGTGTCCTTAGTCCTGCTCTGGATCGTCCAACCGAGTCTGAATAATTTAGATATGGTGACCTCCCTTTCCTTTCTAGCTAGGCGGCATGGAAGCAGAGAAATTAATGTCCGTTGATGACATTGCATCTATGTTACCAATTTGCATATTGAAGAAAGCTCCTCAGCTGACATCAAAGATGTCCGCAGTGGTACTGTACATGTTTACTAGAGGCTATGGATTCAATTATATTCCTGGAAATCTGATTTTATAATGCTTCATACTGCTTTTTTGCCTGACTCTTCCTGTGGTTGTAAACTTGTAATAGAACTTGAGCTGCCATGACAACATAAGTATGAACTTACTTCCCATATTTTGAAATGCAGATCTGTAAGTAACCATGTGCTTGTAGGTACATTTGGAATTGCTATGCCTAAGAGCTAAGATGGTTTAGTATTTTATTTATCACATATCTCCCTGCTCCTCCTATGTATGCATCTGTGAGTATTAATTATTTTGACAAGGGGTACTGTAACAAGTAGTCGATTAATGTCTGTTTTCCTATTAATTAGTTTTCCATCCTGTCTTGCCGTGGACTGTATATATGTACATTCAATTTTATTGACAAAACTTTCCTCAAAGTAGTAGTTTAAATGTTCGCATATTAGAGTTGAGTCCACTCATTTGTTTAGCTCCAGTAGTTCTGCTTTGGTGACATTGAGAAAGTAAAATTACTCTTTGGCAGTTGGTCAATATTTTTCTATTTCTTTTTTTTTTTGAAACGCGGCAAAAGATTTGCCATTTTCATTAATTAAGGAGAAGTTCTTAGAGTGTTACAAAAACAAAGCCTTGGCAAAACACCAAGGCAGCCACAAAGACAACACACATGAACAACTACTCACACGGCATTATACTACTAATGGCCTTGGCGCCGGCAAGGCACCACATAGAAGCCTCCTCCTTAATTTTGTTGACTACCATTTCCACGGATACGGCGTGGTTTTGGAAGACCCTAGCGTTTCGCTCCTTCCAAATTTCCCAAGAGACCAATATTTCAGTGACTTAGTTTTGTTTGGTGATAAAAAAGAAGAAGAAATATTGTATAAAAATGTTATAAATGATATTGTAACACTCAGTGTGGCTAATTCAAAATTTTCCTTGCGGCACGATGATGTGTTTGCTTACTTTTGTCTCAAGAGGAAAAGGAAGATCCTAGGAGTCTTTAGTGAAACTCAGTTGACTTGGTTGCCACCTGTGTGATTTTGCTTGACAAATAGTATCTGCAAATTTTTTAGGTCCGCTGAGGAGGGTTGGGTTGGTCTGCTTTTACCTAACGTTGCCAACAATTATGGGCATCTAGTCACAGGCTCTTGTTCTTGAGCAGAATGGCAGGCACACTTCCATGAAAATTATGATGGATTCCTATCAAATAGAAAGCTTCCTCTTAATGTGAACATTTTTTTATGTTCTTCCTAGTTTCTAGGTCCATCCTTCAGATTGCAGTGCTACTGGTGCTACTGAAGTAAGAAATACATGAACTGATTTGCTTGATTACCCATGCGGTTTGAATGTCAATATTTTTAAGAAAATATTGCATCTGTTCATGTGCAACAGTTTACCCAATATTTTTTAATACACTGACTTGAGTATGTATTCGAAGGAATAAAATAGTATGCTGAACGTGATTTTACTTGTCATTTATTTCTTTCAAGGAGTAGGGTGTACATGCTGGTTCAGAAAAAGATTAAAGGAGCATATTGTACTGATTTTATTCCATGTAGGTGTGTTGGTGGTTCCATATAGACAATGCCCTTCTGTTTATTTATGCACTGAAAAATTCCATCTAGCAAGTTCCTGGCTCTTTATTCTGTTTCTGAATTAATGTTAGGTGCTTCTTTTTCATCGTCAATATGACAGTGGTAGCCTGGTAAGCTATTTAAGTTTCGATGCTACATAATTCATTTTCATTAAATGACATATGTGGAGAACTTGGGACCTGCCCCATCTTTACCAATTTGAATGTGGAAGTAATGATTTTCTCTCCAATTGACCAATTGTGCATCATCTTGATTAGTAATTGTTAAATTTTACTTGATGTATTTATTGTTTCTGTAAAAGATGAATCCTTATACAAGTATTCTGCATCTTTTAATTTTATCGGCATCAATGGTATCTCCAATATAGTGAAGTGTGGCCATGCCCAGCTAGTAGGTTCTTTGTGAAACTACCGATCAAAATAATTCTGGTGCTATGAATGACATTATGAAATTATTTTGGTCAGAAATTTGAAATAAATGAAATATTATTGCCATGACTTATCCATCCTGCTCCCTTGAGCTCATTCTCTTTAAAAACTAATATCATGAGAAAATATTGCATTACCAAACTGCAGTAGCCTTTTATAGTAACTTCACTGTCGCCCCAAGCGCCAGTGTTCTGTTGTACGATAGTCCTACATGAGATATTTTTGTGGCTTCTTTTTCAATGCAGAGCGGTGAAGGTTATGGGAAAAACTCTTGATAGGGTTAACAAAAATCCGTATACAATGGTTTGTCAGGATTCTTCTACTTTTCACTTTGATGACTATCAGGGAGTGTCATTGAGGCTGCAGTCTCTTTCTCCTCGCCTTCTCAGCGACTGTATCCAGGGGGCTGGGAAAGTGGCAGGGGAATGAATAAGAGAAGCAATGGATCACCTACTGGAGCTATAAGAACTCTATGCCGTCTACTGGAGGATGTGGATGAGGAAGATGATCAGGAAGAAGATGATAAATCATCGTACGAATCGGACAAAAGCCCTTCGCTGCTACTATGACACGATGCAACAAATTAAAATGTAAAGAATCTGTTTGTGTTGTGCACCATAACTCATGTCTCCTGTACTTCCACTCTAAGAAAAATGTAATTACCTTTTGTTCTTCTGATTTTTGAAATGTTTTGGAATAGTTCTTTGCGCATTAGAAAGTACTCCCTCCGTTTTAAAATATAAGATGTTTTAGCTTTATGAAAATAGTGTATCTAGAGCCCTTTTAATGTAGGTTCACTCCAAATATAATGAACCTACACACTAAAAGGAGTCTAGATACACTTCTTTCACAAAGCTAAAACATCTTATATTTTGAAACGGATAGATACACTTTTTTCACAAAGCTAAAACATTTTATATTTTGAAAAGGATGGAATATATTTATCATTTATTACATGATTGGTTAAAAGTGGCTGCCGGTCTGCATTTCCGATCTATGTAACCTTGCCTTCCTTTTTTACATTACATGCATGTGTGTTTTTGCCGGCAAAGAAATGGATATCCGAGCATGTCCAACTAGTTATGTTAGGCCGATGTTTCTTACGTCACATGCCAGTTTATTATGTCGCATATTAGGTTGCACGGCTGCACGATCAGATATCATATGTCGCATGCAGAAAGATTACGTTGCTTGGTGCGCGAGCAGGATCGGATATATTCGCAAAAAAAGAGCAGGATCGGATATCTTATGTCGCACGCAAAAAAGATTATGTCACTTGGTGCGCGAGCGGACAGTCTGGCGCGGACGCAATGGGCTGGTAGAGCCGGCCGGGAACAACTCGGGTGGGGTGCAAAATATTATTCTGCACCCAGCAGTCCAATAGCGCGAAATTTTCTCTTAACTAAGAAGTCAAGAAGAACGTAATAAAATTTATACATACTATAAAAAAATCGTTTACATGTCATATAAAAATACGACGTAAAATACGTATTTTCTATGTTTTTACACTATAATAACTCATAAATTGTTTTTTATGTCGATTTTTTGCATTTCTAACGAATATGAACATAATTATTTATATACAAAACATAAATTTATGAACGTGAGAACATAAAAATATGTGGGGTGCAAAATAACTATTCTGCTCCCTAGTGATGAATAGGGTTTCTATATATATATATATATATATATATATATATATATATATATATATATATATATATATATATATATATGGTGCAAGTCCATGATGAAATTCACTCTTGTTTCAAAATATAAATAGGAAGTTTCATTATGAAGAAATTAACCAATGCAAAAAATAAAACTGGTGTGCACCAAATCATTATCTAAATTTCCATTTCGACTTTGCAAACAAAACATTATTCATCTTTATGGTATCTATAGAACAAAATAAATCTAACTTTTCAAGATAGCTAGCATTGATCCTGCTTCACAAAAAGAGCACTTAGGATCTGAATATTGGAACTGGGATCCAACGGACATAGCAGATTTTCAGCATGCTACACATCATAAAACCCACCAGCACGCTGTTCAGAGTTTAGGCTAGTGAAAGTGACATCGCGAGAAGATGCGTATATCTAGCAGATTTCACATAACAGATGAAACATATCACATAAAAAACAGAAATCAATAGGATTGCCATGACTCCTGATCGACATCGCCACCAGCTGTAGCCAGAGCTGTGGCGCTTGGTGTAGGAATAGTAAATTTCCAATTTACAAAATTCAGTTTTAGGAATAAAAGAAAAGTGGATGCTAGTGGCTAGAACAGATAGGTCGGTGCATATTCTTTGTGATTCTAAATAGCATGGCACCCGACATATATACTCAGCTCAGTTGTTACTCCTAGCAACCATTTTATTTTATTAAGACCAGGCAAGGGGATTAAAATAGGAAGAATCGAGGAAAAACCACATAATTTTTAGTGAGAAAGACTCAACATATATCAGTTTTTATGCTACACACGCGGTCGGTTATGGAAATAAACATTATGTTGCGTCGCTTCACTGGAACCATGAAATATAGTTGTGCTTGATTTACAATCAAATCAAAATGATGTGATACTTATGAAAAAATTCAGTCAGGAAATTGTGATAGATCAATTCAATCAAAATAGCATATGTACAAAACTGTAGAGAGCACCACCCTAAATGATGCCTACCTTAATTTTCTGACAATTCTAGATAAATTATATAAAAATCACATCCAAATAGCATAGCATATTGCAGTGCACACCACCCTTCGCCCCTCTCTGTTTCACAGGTAACAAATGAACAATCTTATATAAACTCATGAATCGGAACCACTCTAAAAATTGGAAAAGACAAGACCCTATGCTATACGAAATGATTAAGCTGCAAAATTTTGGAAAGAAGTTAGTGTATAATCTTCACTAATTAAAGATACTTGCTAGAAGCATTTAAACATTATCATCAGGATTATAATTTTATTGGAATTATGGAACTACAAACATATCAAGCACATAATAACAATTGCAAAAATAGTTGTACATCGTTTTCACCAATTATATATGGCATTTTAGGTATTAATTAATAGAAAAAAAGATATACGTGCTTTGGATCCACCTGATGTGAGCTGATGGAACGGCGACATTAATCTAGAGATGCACCTGTTTGCAGAGGGAGATCAATTGTTTACCATCCAATGTTAAAAGTGGAACAATCATCTTATTAGCATTTTTCTTGAGAAAACGCAAAAGACTTTTGCGTTTCATTTCATTGCAAATATAGAGGTTGGTTTACACCCCCTGAGAGGTATAGGGTTCATTAGAGGTACGGAGCTTAGTGCACAGGCAACCATGTAGGCATAAATAAAAGAATCTGGTACACAAAAAATATCTTTCTTATAGAATAATTGGTAGGCAGCACCAAGATACTTGCGCTCAATTAACTTCTAAATCAAACAATTTGCACGCACCACAAACTCATGCTTAAATATACCAATATGAGTTCTAGCAAAAAAAATCTGCCACTACCACATAAATTCAGACATCAAACAAGACATATGTTTCATTGTCACCGTTTCATTCAGCAATACAGGCAAGCACATAAGTCAGAAATTACCTCGGCAAAGATGCTAACTATGGGGTCCAAGAACTTGTTCGTCCAACCTGCACATATATACGTGTTATATAATATGTGAAAGAACAGAGATGTTACCATGATTCTAAGAGACATGATTCTAAGAGAAGAGAGCAGATATCTCTCCACCATTGAACAAAGCTACAACTTATGCTTATCCTATCACTTTTCAAACAACCAAACAATGCTGGAATGACCTGAGAACCATTCAGTTTAGACTGTCATGACTTATTTGGAGCATACTATAAAATGTAATGCTCACCTAACAACAGCTGATTTGCATGATAACCTCAATTCCCTGTGATAGTTTGGGTCGATCAAAATGAGCAGAAAATGGACAATAGTAAGCTACCTTCATTATTTGGGGAGACATCCTTATCAAATAGAAGAAAAATAATAGTTTTCACATCCACGCTGAAATTTTAAGCCACTGTCTACTAAGGCTAGCTTTTAGCCAAAATTCATAACATGTACGAAAAATGTAGGCAAAAAGAAATATGGATCTTTACTGAATCCAAGAATCTCTTCATTTGTGCTCAGTCAAAAGATTGAAAGAGAAAACAATCTAATTTGATTTTTGTCAAATATCTTGCTGTCATAGATAAGTAGTTCTGCACATACAAAGAAAACTTTTGGGGATTATCTAGAGAAAGGGGGAGAGAAATCATAAGGAAGTGTTTGGGACTGTTGTACATGTGTTCCATGTTAAGTCAGATGTGACGACGACCTCCTCTATTTCTTTTGATGTTCTTGTTGAGCACCTGGAAGGAGTGAGAGACAGGTGACAATGATATAAAAAGGGTGGAGAAGGGATTATAATTGAAATATAGACAATTCCATATTCCAGAAGACAATATGAAAATATATCTTGATCCCAAGAGACAAATCAAGTACCTTAAATCGTTTTGCACAACATATCAAGGAACATGATCTAAGAAGAGTGATATACCTTTTAAGATGAGATAAAACAACACACTGAAAATATTTAAATGCAATATGATTAAAAGCATAAAGATCAAACATTTACCTGCCCGAAGAGCTAGATTTTGGTGCGTAACAATAAATTTCTCTCCCATATCATGAACTTGCACTCCAACATATCCAAGTAGGTTTTTAAATTTAAGGTGCCAAGCTATATCTTCAATGGAATCATCATGAGCATGTGTTCGTAGACTCTCAGTAAAACAACACTCATCAAAGATAAATTACATCCGCATGAGCCTAGTTGTGCTCCATTCGAATCTTAGAAAGGCTCCAATCGCTGCACATACAAAGAGGAAAAACACCAAATCAGCTCATCACATTTCACAAAATAGAAGAAACAAATAAATGAAAAATCCAAGAGTCTGAACCTGCAGTGCAATGGATGGTGGGACAAAAATAAACCAGACAAAGAGCCAGCAACCTAGATGATGAATTCGTACTGATTTAAACAATACAATAAAGGTAAATCGTTAGGTGTACATATTATTGAAATACCCATACAAATACCCGTTCCTCCGGTTCCTCTTCTTCACTAGACCTGATGTTGCCTAGGCTCGTCATGGACGAACTTGTCGATGGTGAATCGATGGCGACGACCTTGACATTGATGCATCGAGGAGGATGCTGGTGCTTCGTGTGTTGACCACATATTGTTTATCAACCGAGGCTGCAACCCACCAATATTTAGAGAAGACGTACTCATCATCGGTGATAACTGCAGAGAAAGAGAAAATATTAAACTCAATCGTTCATCAACCGAGGCTGCAGCCGACAAATATTCAGAATACATTCATATATCATACCCGACGAGCTTGTTACTGTATTAGAAACTAAACATCAAAAAGAACCTCGTAGTGCATCAGCCATAGCAGAACAAGAAAAGATACTATGTCGGTTGGCTACAACGCCGCAATGACCGAAGACAGAGCATACACAAAATCAAAGTAGAAGAATTAACGTAAAGAGAATCATGTGTAGCTCAGTACATGTGACATCTTCTCAACCTCCTACAGAATCCAAAATACTAAAGCTTGGATTAGCAAGTAATCCTCGGGTGATGTAAATATAGCTAAAATACCAATCTAATAATAAGATTTCCACTGGACAAAGGCCAATTACTTTTATCTTTTACTCATAGAGAACACCATATTTCAGTAACATGTAAAATCACCATTGCAATACCCCTGGCTGCAGCACCAACATTTACCCCACCCCACTCGTCTTCCTTGCAGCAGCAAGTGCACGAGTCCGCAGCAGCCTATCCTAGATTCATTGACCTCGTCCATCTATTGTAGAATTGTACAAAACAAAACAACTTGAAATCTTAAAACCTGAGGTATAAATTGATTTCAATAATGATAGGTACAGAGTGTAAATCTGTACAGAAGCGAAAGCAACATAGTCTAAATTTTAGAATCTGATGCATGTGTGTCAGACAACCCAGTACAAATATATTTCCCCATGAATCACTCGTCAAGCCTAGCTTAAAGTAAATTACAGAATAAGAAATCAAATAGAGAAACTCGTACAAGAGGGGTTCAACCTCTAGGAGGGAGGAAGGAGACGACAACATGCTTTAGTTTGGAGATAGATGCCCTGCTTTTGATCAACACAATAATCCTAATTTTGATTAGCAAAGCATACACTATGATTGATTATCTGGTACTTCTCAAACACGAGAGACTTATAGATGGGATCCCAATTAGAGAAATAATATTTGGTAGGTGTCCCAAAACAATCAAGCAAAAATTATTTACCTAGAAATTATTCATACATCTCATCACTAATAGATTGCAAATGAAAGTCACATAGCTAAGAGAGGAAAATGTCTGTAGGCAAGTAATCATTGATTGCATGTAAATTTCAGAAGAAATAAATAATTGAGAAGACAAAGAGCATAAAAATGGTAGATAGCTTCTACCTGCAGCCTGTTTGGAATTCTCTCAAACAATTTACATGCATAGATACAAAACCATTCGCTCAAACAAAATGAAATATTATGTGGAGTGAGAGAGAGGGAAGGAGTCAAATCAGGACAAAAGAATAGACAACCAGCTGAACCATGGATTCATGATTGGGGGATGACGTACCTTGAGGCAAGTGCACTGCTCCTGTAAAAGCAATATTTAGCGGAATCAATCAACAATAGCCAGCAGAAGCAATCAGCAGGAATCCAACTCTCACATATACACAAAAAGAGGAACTGTGGAACCATCAGCACCATTCATCAACATCAGGAACTCTCACATGCCACCAATTTCACTAAGAAAAAATGGGAAGGAGGATCCCTCACCTTGTGCATATGAACCTTGTCATTTGCCGGAGTGATGGCGGCGTTGGAGGTGGGGTCGCAACAGAGCAACTTAGGGAGGCATCTCTGGCAAGAGAGGAGAAGTCGAGGCCGGGCACTCGAGCACAACCTAGCTGCAGCGAGCAGGCCGGCACTCCTGCACGCTTCGGGAGAGGGAGGGGCGAGCGGACGTGGTGGAGCTCCGGTGGCTGACTCCCGCATCGGTTCACCGCTTTCTGGTGCGGTCCTCCATGTTGCCGGTCTTGTGGGGTGTCATGTTGCAGCGACGCAAGCTTGGAGGCGGAGTGCCGTGAGGATGGAGACGGAGCCAGAGATGGCTAGGCCGTAACCTCCCCTAGGTCCCCTGCTCCCTACAGCCGCCGGCACCGAATCCCCTCTGCTCCATATCACCGCGGGCAAGGGCCCTCTTGGCATTGCCCCAGACATCCTCGCCGGTGGATGCCGTTTCCCGTGTCCTCCTGGTTGGCCGTCGTTCACCTACAGTGACGAGGAGATGAAGGGGGAAAGGGCAGATGGGGTGGCGACTAGGGTTGGAGGAGAGACGGGAAGAGCAGGGGATTGGGGAGAGACGGGAGGAGCAAAGGGATTGGAGAGAGATGGGAGACGAGGCAGCTGCTCCTGCCGCACCTATTGTCCCCAGCAAAAATCATCTCAGACTTAAAAATGACACGCTGACAACCGGGACCTGGAACAATTGGCACATACCAGTTTACAAATAGGATTGTCCGGTGTGCAAGCAGGGTGCACACAGCCCATTAGGTGACGAGGGCAAAAAGGGAAACTGAAAAATGAACGGGCCAGATGCTCTGTGGAAAGGCAATCGAATGGCTCACAGTGGCAAATCGCTGAGGAGCCAGCCGGAGCATGCCCCTATTATACCTTTGGATTCCAGGCAGCTTCGACGGTGGCGGCGTCTTCCGCAGCTCGGATGCCGCTTGTTAAAAGAAGAGGTTTGTCCGTAAGTTCTTTCCTTCTTCCAATTAAAATCCTCGAAAGTCATAAAGTCAAGTCTTCTATGCTTGTGTTCCGATGGCATGAATTAGAAGTTACTAATAAATCACTTGTGAATTGGCTTGCTCCAAAGCGGAAAAAAGCTTATGGAAATCCTGCCGTGTAGATAAGCCTTAAGTGTCCTGTTTTTTCATTGGTTACTGCAACATTTTCATTTTTTAGCAATAATGTTCTTCTACACAAATGTATAACAAATAAAGTTGTTACTAAAGATAGTTCGGTTGCACGCATCTTATGTCAAAGACGAATCTTTTTGATTTAATGTATGTGCCACGGCCAGGTTAAATGATACACTACAGGAATGGACACATTCGCCGACGGCCGCGAGCTACGCCGATGGCCAAACGTCGGGGCCGTCGGCGTAGCCATCGCCCAGACCAGCTCCGCCCGGTGGCCCTCAGCGTACAGTTGTCGTCGGCGTAGACCCAGCTACGCCGAGGGCGGTCGTCGGCGTACAAATGCCCTCGGCGTAACTCGGCCCAGCCTGGCCCACGTCCGCCAGCCCGTGACGGCGTTGGCGCTACGCCCACGGCACCCTCCGCGTAGCTATATCCGTTTTCTTTCTCCTTCCCTGATTTTCCTGCTAGGCCTACGCCGAGGGTGGCCGTCGGTGTAGCTCCTTTTTATTTTTATTTTATTTGTACTTACTTATTATAACCAATTATTTAAACATTGTCTATATTTTTCTTAATTGGACGGATTCATATCCTCAGAATAGCTGTCTCCACGTCCACATAAATTGACGTTGCGAATCATCCTAATATTCAGCATCCACAATTAAGATATTAGTTATCTTATTCAAGTTCTCGACATAGTTTTCTACTACAAATTCGTTAATATCACTAATACATCTCACTCAATCAAACTGGACGCCGACGACCGGGTACTGAGCCGCAGGCGGTGGACACCCAGAGAGAAGGAACCATCACATGAGCATAGCTCGGGTGAGATCCCTGAAGAACCTGCCATGTATTGGAGAACCTGACATCCAACACATACATATAGCGACGGATGTGCTCGTCCTCCTCCCTGACACGATTGTGTACCACCTCCTCTAGGGTCGGCTCCCTCTGCACCGATAGTAGACCAATCGACCACCACTATATAGTCAGTACCACTTGGATTCTAGCACAAAGCAAGGTGTATGTTTGAGGCAGCGCCACTAGGAAGCCAACAAAACTCTCCATATAATAATACTCCCTTCGTCCTGAAAAGGATGTCATAGAATTATCTAATTTCAAACGTATCTAGACACTATTTAATATATAAATTTCTTCAAATTCAACCAAATTTACGACATCCTTTTTAGTAAGGGAGTATAAACAAAGTTTTCCTAATTATATGCATTTGTTATTTCTCCACGTAATTCTTGCATAGGCTTGTAGCGTGTGAAGGCATTGTTAAATCTATTAAAGTTAGCGGCCTCATAGTAAGATGATCCGTATTTCTATCATCTAATGTGGCCAGCTAACACTTAGAAGAACACATTCATCCACAATGCGACGAGGCCAGAAACCACTCGGTACTCACATCCACATGTAACTCCGAGCTCTCAACCAAGCACAATCAACCACCATGGCGGAGGCAGCTGTAGGTGTCGTGGTGGTGACACGCTAGATGCTATGTATAGGCTAAAGATGGGGTTAATATGCACTAGAGGAATTCAGAGAGGGATAGTGAGGTGATTCCACACACGGATGTTCTTATTGTCGCCTGAACTATGGACGAATACAAGGGCTCCTCGAGCTGTTCGTGGGAAGGAGACGATACTCTTACTACCCACACTCAACTCACTAGAGCTTTCCCTTAACAGAATGACCGTCCCCCTCTATGGAGGCCCTGGTGCTCCTTATATAGGGGAGCCTAGGTTACAAATCTAGGGTCTACGTTAGAGCATATTCTCCGAATATGCTCCTCGTTAAAGTAAGATGCTTATTTTTCTCTTTTACAGGCTGGTCCGGACTTTGGACGTAGTCCTCTATGCGCCCCTTTGCTTTTGGGCGTCACCTGACGCTGGTGGCGTCAGCCGGCATTGGCTACGTCACCTTTGTCGGCCACTTCTCCCTGGTCCTCTCCTCTATTCGCTTCGCTCATGCTTCTAGGGAAAGAATCCTCCTTTTGACCAGCGAGATTCTTTCCTTCTCTTGGAAGCCAAGTTGTAACCCGGCTAGCGCCTAGTTAAGCCGGCTATGAGGGTACCTGCAAACAAGATAAAACGAACATATCTGACATATGTTTTATGCCGGCCAGGTCTACGTTGGGTGAACGCCCACCGGGCCGGGTCACTCCGTAAGTTGGCCTGCCTTGAGGTGACCCGGTCAGCATTCGCTTTGACCGTGCCGTACCTCGGCTAACTCGGCCTTTATACCCCGGCGTGACCCTACCCGGAGGTATCCCCCAACATTAGTCCCCGAAGCTGGTGCGGTCTTAGCAACTTCAGTTGATAAGGCCACAGCAGGTTTCTCTTATCAAGATCTGCACCTTCTTTGCCGAGTTATCTCGTAATCTGGCTCCCTTTGCCTGACATTCCCTTGACACATTCCGAGTTACTTCTTGCTGGCGGGTTAATATCCATATATCTGAATCATCTTTCCTTCTTTCATACGTCTGCCCACATCCTACGTGGAGGGTAATCATCACTTTGCCTCATTTTAAAGGCTCGCGCCAGTTACTGTGCCGGTTACTGTATTCATTGCCAGGAATAACTGAGGCGCATGTCATGTCGTGGCAGCCTCCTCGTTAACTGTATCACCACGTTGCATCGTGGGATTTGCTGCTCCATGTGGCCCTTGGTGTGGCGCGCGCCTGATTGGCTGGCTTGGAGAATACACGGCCACACCGTGTGGCACCACTGCAGCCCTGGATCCCACTACGCCTCCTAGGGGCACAGTTAAATAGGGGACATGGGCGGCCCTTGGGGATTTCCCCCCACTTCTCTCGTGCCCCTGCCCTCTACTTCCTTCTTCTCCATAGCAACACCGTCGCCGCCACTGCTTCTGCTTCGCGTAGCGGCGCCGCTGCTGTGCTTTGCTGTTCTTCTACATCTACACCACCACTCGTAGGCAATTTCTTTGCTACAGGGCCTTGTTGTTCCAAGCCGTTGCCCCCCACCGCAGATTGCTTCCGTGAGGATAGCGATTTGGGGATGACAGAAGAGGAGATCATCATCGCTGAGGAAGAAGAAGAGGAAAGTGAGGTGCACGAGCATGGTGCCTTGTAACTACCTCGGTGAATTACGCTCCTAGTACAACCCTGGATGTTCAGAAATGGTTGAAATAGTACGGTGGGGCCCAAATGCCACTCACAGGTAGACCTTTCGGCCGTCCCAACCATTACCAAACATCGAGACAAGAACGGGCGGCGTAATCGGCAGGCGAAGGGATCAACTACATACACAAATGAGTATGTATGCAAGCCACCATACAACAGTACATCAGAGCCATTCCATCTATAAAGAAAGGAAATATAGCAACGCCATACGACAAGATCCAAATATCCTAGATAGATATAATAGTTTAGGATATCTCCTCATACATCAATCAACAGAGTATCAAGCGGAAGCGGAAGACAAAATCCGAGTACGGATAAGAAGCAAATCGGCATAAGATGCCCCATAAATAAGCAGATCCCGCCCACAGATCTCACGATCCCCGTTCCCGGAATCTCTACACCGAATGATCGTTGCCCACATCGTCCGTCTCTTCCACCCAGTATCCATCTTGTGAGGGTACCTGTTCATCTGAATCAAACAATTTATCGTGTGAGACCCTAGGGGTACTCAGCAAGTCTTTATGCCTCTAAAGGGGACACAACCTGGGGTGACGCAATTGCAGCAAAAGATAAACCCTAGCAATTCTATAGATACTCGCTAACCATCCGCCTAACCAGAGATAGACGGATGTCCGTGAATTAATAACAACAGTTATAACAGTAATAACGGTAATATCCACCGATCCATCCTCCTCCTCGCTTACCGACGAGGAAGCAGACGAACAACCCCCATCCGTTGGCAGTTTTATTAACCATTCCATGAGTGTTGCACTACTTACTAGTCAGTTGTTTAGTCAAATTAAAAGCGGTACTTTAGTTATACTTGTCTATGATCGAGAAACTGTGCTCCAAGTCGTCCATAACCGCGGACACGGCTTTCAGAAAGTTTTACCCTGCAGGGGTGCACAAATAGCAACACACACTCGATCAACCTCGGAAAAACCAAATCAAAACCAACGAGGCAGTCACGACAAAGCGATCACAGGATTCAGAAATATTTCAGGGGGCCACCCCATTAAGCTACCCGCAACGGAGTTAGCTGACTCCGAGACGGACTCAAGGTTTGTGGAGCCGGCTGTAAACGACTGGGAACCCGAAAGTGTGACTGGGCTTGTCGATACCGCGAAAACGGGTCACGGACCTAAACAGTACAGTGTGCAGTACATCGCACAATTTAAATAAAGCAGTAAAACATGGTATAAGTACAGGATAGTAAATAAAACCTCAAACTAGTTTGTGGCCCCAAGAAATAAGATTTAATCAAGCTCTGGCTCAGGGGGGGTCCATAAGGCCTCCCGGATGTGGATAGCGCGAATAATCAAGGAACAGGAATCAAGTACTCGGGGTCCTACGGGACACAAGTGAGCCTAAAAAACCAAATAGCAAATATGGCCCACCGATGCCACTTTCATTAGTTATCCCATTACTACTCAGGTTAAGTTGTTTAGGTACCTCGTTGTCCAACAGACACTCACATACCCTACACATGCTGTTCTACGACTCGCATGGCTCAAACAACTCCTGTAGTAATGGCTCAGGGGATGGAGGCACAAGCTTCGGTGGGGTTTAAAAGTAAAGGCTATGCAATACTTGGGATTCAGATTAATGCAATCGCGACTCCATGATGCAAGAATAAGATAGAGGCAATAGGTACTATATGTATGCAAGCATGTGGTAGTGCTTGCCTGGCAGCTCAGTTGTAGCGAGAGAAGGATCTGGGTAGTGCTCCTGGTTCTCTTGGTATATCCCCTGCTCAGCGTCTATTCGAAGAAGAACCAAACAAACAAGGGCCAACATAAATAAAGTGCACAAGCATATGAATAAATGCGACAAGCAAACAATCATGCCATGATGAATGATGCACAATTTGCATGGCATTAAGGTACCATGGCATGGGTGAGGTGTGGCACACAAGAATAAACCATTTTAGTTAGTTTTGGCCCCATTTTATTCTTATTTTAGTTGCTGTTCTCTTTATTTTTATATGATGTATGCTTCAAATCAAACCATGGAATGCATAAACAGAAAGGTCTCGTCGAGCTAATCATTTTAGACATATCATTTGTTGAAATTGGATTTATAAAACAAAAGTTATTAATTAAATAAGGAAAAAGGGCATTTTATTGTAATTTTAATTAACTTGGAAAATGAAGTGTCCAAAATATATTTTGAAGGCCATATTTGAATTCCTCACATTTTTCTGATTTGAAAACATATATTACTTGCATTATTTGGATTTGTATTTTAAAAGTTATTTAAAAACAGATTTAAATTTGATTTTGAATTAAATTTGAAAAGATTCGAATTTAAACAGGAAAGCAGAAATACTTTTTATACTCAAGTTTATCTAGCCTCAGACACTGACTGGTGGGGCCACTGGCTGACTCAGCAGCTCACTGCGCAGAAAAGGTTTTTACACCGCGGGTGCTGCCAGACACAGAGAATGACAGGTGGGGCCTGGGCGTCCTCGGGGCCACACGCGGGCGCGCCAGCGGGGGCGTGCCACGTGGGGGAAGCCAGGGAGTGCGGGTTGAGGAGTACAAAACTCCGGGACCCTTTTTGCAAAAATGCCACGGAAGCCGACATGTGGGCCTAGAGGAGCGCGGGTTGATGCAGCAAAAGGTGCAGGGGGTTATCTGCAAAACGACCGCCCGTACTGTGGATCTTCCCCGCGGACAGACCGGTGCTCGCGCGCGGTGCAGAGCGGGGTGGGAGATCGAACGCAGGACCTAGGGCTCGCGCGCGGAGGGCGGGGCCACTGCGGTGGGTTGGGGTAGCTGTCAGAGAGGTAGGCGCGGCCTAGGTATGGTTCTGTGCGGCGGGAGCGAGCAGACAGAAACATGCGGCGGCACGCAGAGGGCGCTCGGCGTAAGGTCCGGCGGATCTAGGGCTTCGCGGCGAAGGGGACCATGTCAGGGAGGTTGCGTGGCTCACCGAGGGTGTGTCGGTGTGGTCGGATCGGGTCGAGACGCAGCAGGGCGACGGCGATGCAGACGGCCAGAAGATCTAGGGTTTCGCGCGGCCGACGACGGTGTGCAGGGGTACAGGCCTCCTCCTCCTCGACGTCGTGCTCCGTGCTGCTGTAGAGGACCTCCTCGGTCTACCAGGCCTCCTCCACGACGTGCTTGCGAGCCGGAACGACGAGTAGCAGGGGGGTAGACGGTGGCCGACGAGAGGGAGGGTGGCGTCGGGGAAGAGGAAGAGAGGATGGCCAGGCGCCTCGGCCAGATCTGGAGAGGCAGAGGGGTGCCGTGGAGTGGAGGCAAGGCAGAGAGGGAGAGGGAGATGCCGTGGGGAGGTGGGTGGATGAAAAGGTGGCTCGGGTGCCACCTTTCTCTCCTTCCTCCTCACGTGCTCGGTCGGGCAGGGCAGGGCAGGCAGGGGACGTCTAGGTGGGGTAGGGTGAGGCCAAGGGGGTGGCTCGGTGTGGGGCACACCAGGCAGAGAGAGAAAAGAGAGGGAGGGAGGTAGGCTCGGGTTTAGGGTTTGGGGGAGCCTCGGTTTAGGGTTGGTACTAGGGTTGGGGGTGTAGCTAGTTGGCCAGCTAGGGTTTGGCTTGGTGGCATGGTGGGGCCAGCTAAGAGGGGCTCGGCAAGGAGAGACCAAGGGGAGGGTTAGGTGTAGAGAGGGACTAGGGTTTAGCTAGGATGGGGTATGGGGGTATGGTGATGATGGGGTAAGTGATGGTCTAGGGCTTAGAGAGAGATGGAGGGGTTCTTTTTGACTAGATCAAGGATGATCAACCAAGCTCAAGCAAGGTAGCCAAAAGAGAGAAAAGAAGCAAAGGGGATGATGGCATAGATGGATATGGTGATGGGGTTTTAAGCAAGATCAACATAGATCAAGCCAAAAGAAAAGATAGAGATGAAGATGATCCACTCAAAATCAAATAAAATCCAAATGACAAGCAAAGGTGGTACTTGCATGGCCCATGCAAAATATTTATTTCCATGTTGATTCTTGTGAAAACAATATTGTCACATGGCATTAATATTATGCATTCCCAAAATTGGAATAAAAGCCAAGCAAAAGGAATGAAAAGATGCCCCATGTGGAGTAGTTGGAGATGGCCATGTTTGAAATAAAATGGGACATGCTAGTGTGTATGTTCCACTAGATGATCAATAGTCCCAAAATATTCCCACATGAGCATAATTCCATAATAATCCATATGGAAGCTAGGAAAAAGGGTTCCACTCACAAGGCATGCAAAGGTGGCCATGTGGCTCTCATATATCAATAATGTGAAAACAACATGATGCCGAGATGAGAGCATGTGGAAAAGAATCGGATCCATCCCAACCCACATGAGCTATAGGTAAAACCCAATAAGTGCCAAGCTCATATTTAGTTGGATGGTGGAATTATAATGTGGTGAAATGAAAGGGTGGTGGAGTTAATAAGAGATATGCCCCCAACTCAACTTGGGCATTTAAACAATTTATCAAGAACCAAATACAATATCAAGAGGCAAATACAATTAATAATGCATATGAGATAAGAACCAAAACAAAAAGGGTTTTATATGATGCTCAAATGCAAGGTGGCATGATGACATGAGCATGATATAATGATGATGCAACAATTATATATTTGAAGTAGCCATTATATTACTAGACCAAGTAGCATTACAATTGTTAGACAATTGGGATGCTACAACTCTTCCCCACTAAACAGGAATCTCGCCCCGAGATTCTAGGATGAAGAAGAAGACACAAAGAGGGTAGGATACTTGACACGGAGCTCATCTTCTCGTTCCCAAGTGGCTTCATCAACGGAATGGTGCGACCACTGCACCTTGCAGAACTTGATGGACTTGTTGCGAGTCCTTCTTTCTGCGACTTCAAGGATTTTTGTGGGGTGTTCTTGATAAGACAGGTCTTCTTGGAGATTGATAAGCTCATGGTCCACGGTCCTGCCGGGATCCTTGAAGCACTTCTTGAGCTGAGAGATGTGGAAAACATCATGGACCTTGAGTTTTTCCGGGAGCTCAAGAGCATAAGCAACTTCTCCCCTTCTTCCACGAATTTTGAAAGGACCGATGTATCTAGTAGCCAGCTTCCCTTTGATACCAAAATGGTGCGTGCCTCTCATGGGAGTGACACGAAGGTAAACGAGATCACCCGGGACATACTCCATGTCCGTGTGCTTCCTGTCATAATTGCTCTTCTGGCGACTTTGAGCAATCTTCAAATTTTCAAGAATGATGTGAACCTTCTCCTCCGCTTGAGTCACAATGTCAGGGCCAAACAAGATCCTTTCACCTGCAGCCGACCAACCAATCGGAGTTCTGCACTTGCGACCATAGAGAGCCTCAAATGGTGCAATCTTTAGACTTTTCTGGAAGCTGTTGTTGTACGAGAATTCAGCATAAGGAAGACATTCTTCCCACTTCATGCCAAAAGAGATGACGCAAGCACGGAGCATATCCTCCAGAATCTGATTGATCCTTTCAACTTGTCCTTGCGACTGAGGGTGGTAAGCTGTGCTGAAGTTCAACTTTGTTCCCAAAGCATTTTGGAAACTCTCCCAGAACTTGGAAGTGAAGATGCTTCCACGGTCTGAACTGATCTCGAGAGGAACCCCATACAGAGAGACAATTCTGTTGATATAGAGCTCCGCCAACTGAATTGCAGAAATGGTTTCCTTGACGGGGAAGAAGTGAGCCACTTTAGAAAGCCTATCAATGACAACAAAGATTGCATTGTTGCCCTTCTGCGACCTTGGAAAACCAGTGATGAAGTCCATCTCTACTTTCTCCCATTTCCATTCCAGGGGTTTCAATGGTTGTAGAAGACCGGAAGGTTTCTGATGGACAGCTTTCACTCTGCGGCAGACATCACACTCCGAGACATACTTGGCACAATACCTTTTCAAACCAGGCCACCAATATTGTGTTTTCAAGTCCATGTACATCTTTGTGCTGCCAGGGTGGATAGAAAGAACAGAATCATGCGCCTCCTTGAGAACTTGCTCTCTCAAACCCGGGTAGTTCGGAACAAACATCCGGTGTTCAAAGAAAAGCGTGCCTTGATCATCGACGTGGAAGGACTCATACTTCAGAAGCTGAATCCTGGAGATGATCTTTCTTGTGTACGGATCACCAAGCTGAGAAGAGCGAACCTTTTCTTCCAAGAGAGGTGTTGCTAGAAGGTTCAGGAGATACCCTTGTTCCACAATTTCCAGGTTGAGCTGACGGAATTCCTCGCACAAGAGAGGCTGTTGTTCTTCCATCATGAGGTTGTTGACATAAGCTTTGCGGCTGAGAGCATCTGCCATGACATTAGCTTTGCCCGGAGTGTAGTTGATGGTCAAATCGAAGTCATTGATTGCTTCAATCCATCTCCTTTGCCTAAGGTTGAGATCAGGCTGAGTAAAGATATACTTTAGACTCTTGTGATCAGAAAAGATCTCACAACGGTTGCCAAGCAAGTAGTGCCTCCATACTTTCAAAGCAAAGACAACTGCTGCGAGCTCGAGGTCATGTGTAGGATAGTTGATCTCATGCGTCTTGAACTGACGAGAGGCATAAGCAACAACTTGTTTTTCCTGCATAAGGACCGCACCCAATCCATGCAAAGAGGCGTCACAGAAGATCTGGAACGGCTTGGATGTATCCGGAGGAACCAAGACTGGTGTGGAAGTGAGCTTCTCTTTGAGTGTCTCAAAGCTTGCTTGACATGCAGGAGTCCAAAGGTATTTCTTGCCTTTCTTGAGGAGATCGGTAAGAGGCTTCGCTATCTTCGAAAAGTTCTGAACGAAGCGACGGCAATAACTAGCCAAACCAAGGAAACTCCGCACTTCTTTGACATTGACAGGAGGAAGCCATTCAACAATTGTCTTCACAGTTTCCGGGTTGACTGCAATGCCCTTGGCAGAGATGACGTGACCAAGATAGGTGACTTGAGGCAGCCAAAACTCACACTTGGAGAACTTTGCATACAAGCGGTTCTCACGAAGCTTGTTTAGGACACACCGGAGGTGTTCTTCATGCTCTTCTTGTGACTTAGAATAGACTAGGATGTCATCCAGGTAGACCACAACGAACTTATCAAGATACTCCATGAAAACCGAGTTCATGAGCCTCGAGAAGGTAGCAGGTGCGTTGGTGAGACCGAAAGACATGACCGTGTACTCATACAGGCCATAGCGGGTGGTGAAAGCTGTTTTAGGAACATCTTCCTTGCGAATCTTGATTTGGTGATAACCACTTCTCAAGTCAAGCTTAGAGAATACCACAGCTCCAGCTAGCTGATCGAAGAGATCATTAATCCGCGGAAGGGGATATTTATTCTTGATGGTTTTAGCATTGAGCGCCCGATAGTCAACACAAAGTCTATCCGTCTTGTCTCGCTTCTTCACAAAGATTGTTGGGCTACCCCAAGAAGAAGTACTATGCTGAATGAAACCCAACTTCTCTTGTTCATCAAGCTGTCGTTTGAGTTCAGCCAACCAGGACCCATCTTATAAGGCCGCTTGGAGATAGGAGCGGTACCAGGTTCAAGCTCAATTACAAACTCAACCTCACGATCCGGAGGCATACCTGGCAACTCTTCAGGAAAGACATCTGGGAACTCACAGACCACCGGAACACTCTGAATAGCTTCCATAGCATCAACATTCAGAGTCGCCAAAGAGAAAAGCTGGATAGCAGGAGTCAGACTTGTAGAATAGACTATATGGCCTTCAGGAATCTTTAGAGAAACCGAGCGTTCAGCACAATCAATCACATCTGCATTTGCTGTCAACCAATCCATGCCCAATATGACATCAATGTCAGAATTGCCCAGAAAGATTAAGGACGCCGAGAAGGAATAGCCACCAATCTCAATTTGATTGCCATGGCTGATATGAGCAGCCCTCATGTTTGAACCAGGAGATTGTACCACCAGACGACGTGATAAAGGAACCTTATCCAGATCCTGCTCTTGCGCAAACTTATGCGAAACAAAAGAATGCGAAGCACCAGAATCAAACAAAACTCTTGCAGGAACTGAGTTAACGGATAGCATACCCATCACAACTCCAGGTGCATGCTCAGCTTGAGCGGCGGTAACACAGTTGGCACGAGCAACAGTAGACCCGGGCTTGGTGTTGATGTTGAGAGCCCGAGGTGGTGGTGCATGAACCAAAGGAGAGCTTGCCGCAGATCTTGGAGGTGGTGGAGGGAGAGCCTTGTTCTTCAACGGACAGTTCCAGTATTGATGCCCAGTGTTTCCACACGTGTAACAAGCACCAGCTGGACGAGGAGCAACGTAGCCAGGGACTCCGCCAGGCGCTCCAGGGTAGTGGTGGTTGTAGCCCCTGGGAGCAGCAGTGAGGGAGTTTGGTGGCCTTGCCGCGAAGCTTGAAGGTCTTGGTGAAGCCGGGAGCGACGGTGGGGTGTTAGGAACCCAGACACGACGCTTAGAAGGAGTTGACATAGCTGAAGAGCTTGCTGCATCACGGTTGTGCTTCTTTGACTCCTCAAACACTTGTCTACTTGCCTCTTCCTGCAGAGCTGTATGCTGAAGTTCTAGAAAAGACGCCGACCTTGCATGTGTGATTGCATATTTGATCGATGCATTGAGCCCTTGCCTGAACCTCTTTTGCTTCTTCTTGTCATCAGAGATCTCATCGCCACCATAACGAGAAAGGTTCATGAAGTTCCTGATGTAGGTGTTGACATTGTCATTGCCCTGCTTGAGGTTGAGAAACACTTCCTTCATCCTCTCCATGACAATTTCTGACAGATACTGCTCTTTGAAAGCTCCAGTGAACTGTCCCCAAGTAGGCCGAAAACCAGTGCAGTTTGCCTTCAGGTAATTCTCCCACCACAGAGCTGCATCTCCCTTCAGAAGGTGAGTAGCACACTTTACCCAATCTTGCTCAGGAACATCAGCAGTCATCAGCAGCCTTGACATCTCACGCAACCAATCATCAGCATCAAGTGGTTGATCAGAAACATCAAATTGGCGTGGGTTGAACTTCAGGAAGCTTTTGATGTCTCCTCGCTTGGGAGGTGGAGGTAGCGGAACAAACTCATTCCTCCTGACACTTTCTTCGAAACGCTGCTGGTTCTGCTGCATTGCTGCCAAGGCATTGGCGATGCTTGACAACGCTGCCCCCAGTTCAGGTTGTATGTCCTCCTCAGAACGGCGTGGTGGTGCCATCCTGTTATTGATATAAAACGCAAGTCAGTACTATGATGGAGAATAATAATAATCCAAAATAGTACCAAGATGGAATTAACCAAGATTAAAGGATACAATTTACTAAGATGATATTAAAATATCAACCAAGTTCAAAGCACCTAGAAGATATTAAGCATATCGCACACGACTGAAAAGGAGTGTGGTACACAGATATATCAAAGAAAATTTTTCCACAAATTTCGGCATTAAAATACCAATAGATGTGCAAAATCCCTTAACGAATCAAGATTAGTGACTCTACCAATTCAATATACAAGAGCGAATGATAAGAGTAGTGGTATGGTCGTGACTCCATCCCGCACTCAAATCATTACTCCGCACATGAATGAGTAAAACACATATCTCAACACCTTCTTCTCAAGATAACCTAAAGATTAGCAACTACGGAAACGAACACCCTAAAGAAGATAACGTCGGTTAACAAAGAGTAAGACAGATCGCGACGGTATACAACGAATCAGATAGATCGCGTCGGTTTGCAAAAGCCTGTCAGTATGGAATGTACCAACAGTTGATAACCAAAAGGCCGATAAAGATAACAACTTGGATGCAACAGATAGACAAAGAGTTACACACACACACAACCTATGGTACTACGGAAACCCAGAACACGTGAATCCTAGTTTGAATTTTAAGAAGAGGATTGAGAACGTTACACTTCCTTACCAGAAAAGGGTGGGTGGGTGGGTAAGAAGAAAAATGGAAGCAGTCCTACTCTCGCGTTTTGTTTTTCCCTAGTATACATAACTACCAAAAATATTTGCTAGACAGACAACGACCATTTGGCTGAGATCCTGAAGGGCGGGATGACTCTTATACCAATTGTAACTACCTCGGTGAATTACGCTCCTAGTACAAGCCTGGATGTTCAGAAATGGTTGAAATAGTACGGTGGGGCCCAAATGCCACTCACAGGTAGACCTTTCGGCCGTCCCAACCATTACCAAACATCGAGACAAGAACGGGCGGCGTAATCGGCAGGCGAAGGGATCAACTACATACACAAATGAGTATGTATGCAAGCCACCATACAACAGTACATCAGAGCCATTCCATCTATAAAGAAAGGAAATATAGCAACGCCATATGACAAGATCCAAATATCCTAGATAGATATAATAGTTTAGGATATCTCCTCATACATCAATCAACAGAGTATCAAGCGGAAGCGGAAGACAAAATCCGAGTACGGATAAGAAGCAAATCGGCATAAGATGCCCCATAAATAAGCAGATCCCGCCCACAGATCTCACGGATCCCCGTTCCCGGAATCTCTACACCGAATGATCGTTGCCCACATCTTCCGTCTCTTCCACCCAGTATCCATCTTGTGAGGGTACCTGTTCATCTGAATCAAACAATTTATCGTGTGAGACCCTAGGGGTACTCAGCAAGTCTTTATGCCTCTAAAGGGGACACAACCTGGGGTGACGCAATTGCAGCAAAAGATAAACCCTAGCAATTCTATAGATACTCGCTAACCATCCGCCTAACCAGAGATAGACGGATGTCCGTGAATTAATAACAACAGTTATAACAGTAATAACGGTAATATCCACCGATCCATCCTCCTCCTCGCTTACCGACGAGGAAGCGGACGAACAACCCCCATCCGTTGGCAGTTTTATTAACCATTCCATGAGTGTTGCACTACTTACTAGTCAGTTGTTTAGTCAAATTAACAGCGGTACTTTAGTTATACTTGTCTATGATCGAGAAACTGTGCTCCAAGTCGTCCATAACCGCGGACACGGCTTTCAGAAAGTTTTACCCTGCAGGGGTGCACAAATAGCAACACACACTCGATCAACCTCGGAAAAACCAAATCAAAACCAACGAGGCAGTCACGACAAAGCGATCACAGGATTCAGAAATATTTCAGGGGGCCACCCCATTAAGCTACCCGCAACGGAGTTAGCTGACTCCGAGACGGACTCAAGGTTTGTGGAGCCGGCTGTAAACGACTGGGAACCCGAAAGTGTGACTGGGCTTGTCGATACCGCAAAAATGGGTCACGGACCTAAACAGTACAGTGTGCAGTACATCGCACAATTTAAATAAAGCAATAAAACATGGTATAAGTACAGGATAGTAAATAAAACCTCAAACTAGTTTGTGGCCCCAAGAAATAAGAATGAATCAAGCTCTGGCTCAGGGGGGTCCATAAGGCCTCCCGGATGTGGATAGCGCGAATAATCAAGGAACAGGAATCAAGTACTCGGGGTCCTACGGGACACAAGTGAGCCTGAAAAACCAAATAGCAAATATGGCCCACCGATGCCACTTTCATTAGTTATCCCATTACTACTCAGGTTAAGTTGTTTAGGTACCTCGTTGTCCAACAGACACTCACATACCCTACACATGCTGTTCTACGACTCGCATGGCTCAAACAACTCCTGTAGTAATGGCTCAGGGGATGGAGGCACAAGCTTCGATGGGGTTTAAAAGTAAAGGCTATGCAATACTTGGGACTCAGATTAATGCAATCGCGACTCCATGATGCAAGAATAAGATAGAGGCAATAGGTACTATATGTATGCAAGCATGTGGTAGTGCTTGCCTGGCAGCTCAATTGTAGCGAGAGAAGGATCTGGGTAGTGCTCCTGGTTCTCTTGGTATATCCCCTGCTCAGCGTCTATTCGAAGAAGAACCAAACAAACAAGGGCCAACATAAATAAAGTGCACAAGCATATGAATAAATGCGACAAGCAAACAATCATGCCATGATGAATGATGCACAATTTGCATGGCATTAAGGTAGCATGGCATGGGTGAGGTGTGGCACACAAGAATAAACCATTTTAGTTAGTTTTGGCCCCATTTTATTCTTATTTTAGTTGCTGTTCTCTTTATATTTATATGATGTATGCTTCAAATCAAACCATGGAATGCATAAACAGAAAGGTCTCGTCGAGCTAATCATTTTAGACATATCATTTGTTGAAATTGGATTTATAAAACAAAAGTTATTAATTAAATAAGGAAAAAGGGCATTTTATTGTAATTTTAATTAACTTGGAAAATGAAGTGTCCAAAATATATTTTGAAGGCCATATTTGAATTCCTCACATTTTTCTGATTTGAAAACATATATTACTTGCATTATTTGGATTTGTATTTTAAAAGTTATTTAAAAACAGATTTAAATTTGATTTTGAATTAAATTTGAAAAGATTCGAATTTAAACAGGAAAGCAGAAATACTTTTTATACTCAAGTTTATCTAGCCTCAGACACTGACTGGTGGGGCCACTGGCTGACTCAGCAGCTCACTGCGCAGAAAAGGTTTTTACACCGCGGGTGCTGCCAGACACAGAGAATGACAGGTGGGGCCTGGGCGTCCTCGGGGCCACACGCGGGCGCGCCAGCGGGGGCGTGCCACGTGGGGGAAGCCAGGGAGTGCGGGTTGAGGAGTACAAAACTCCGGGACCCTTTTTGCAAAAACGCCACGGAAGCCGACATGTGGGCCTAGAGGAGCGCGGGTTGATGCAGCAAAAGGTGCAGGGGGTTATCTGCAAAACGACCGCCCGTACTGTGGATCTTCCCCGCGGACAGACTGGTGCTCGCGCGCGTTGCAGAGCGGGGTGGGAGATCGAACGCGGGACCTAGGGCTCGCGCTCGGAGGGCGGGGCCACTGCGGTGGGTTGGGGTAGCTGTCAGAGAGGTAGGCGCGGCCTAGGTATGGTTCTATGCGGCGGGAGCGAGCAGACAGAAACATGCGGCGGCGCGCAGAGGGCGCTCGGCGTAAGGTCCGGCGGATCTAGGGCTTCGCGGCAAAGGGGACCATGTCAGGGAGGTTGCGTGGCTCACCGAGGGTGTGTCGGTGTGGTCGGATCGGGTCGAGACGCAACAGGGCGACGGCGATGCAGACGGCCAGAAGATCTAGGGTTTCGCGCGGCCGATGACGGTGTGCAGGGGTACAGGCCTCCTCCTCCTCGACGTCGTGCTCCGCGCTGCTGTAGAGGACCTCCTCGGTCTACCAGGCCTCCTCCACGACGTGCTTGCGAGCCGGAACGACGAGTAGCAGGGGGGTAGACGGTGGCCGGCGAGAGGGAGGGTGGCGTCGGGGAAGAGGAAGAGAGGATGGCCAGGTGCCTCGGCCAGATCTGGAGAGGCAGAGGGGTGCCGTGGAGTGGAGGCAAGGCAGAGAGGGAGAGGGAGATGCCGTGGGGAGGTGGGTGGATGAAAAGGTGGCTCGGGTGCCACCTTTCTCTCCTTCCTCCTCACGTGCTCGGTCGGGCAGGGCAGGGCAGGCAGGGGACGTCCAGGTGGGGTAGGGTGAGGCCAAGGGGGTGGCTCGGTGTGGGGCACACCAGGCAGAGAGAGAAAAGAGAGGGAGGGAGGTAGGCTCGGGTTTAGGGTTTGGGGGAGCCTCGGTTTAGGGTTGGTACTAGGGTTGGGGGTGTAGCTAGGTGGCCAGCTAGGGTTTGGCTAGGTGGCATGGTGGGGCCAGCTAAGAGGGGCTCGGCAAGGAGAGACCAAGGGGAGGGTTAGGTGTAGAGAGGGACTAGGGTTTAGCTAGGATGGGGTATGGGGGTATGGTGATGATGGGGTAAGTGATGGTCTAGGGCTTAGAGATAGATGGAGGGGTTCTTTTTGACTAGATCAAGGATGATCAACCAAGCTCAAGCAAGGTAGCCAAAAGAGAGAAAAGAAGCAAAGGGGATGATGGCATAGATGGATATGGTGATGGGGTTTTAAGCAAGATCAACATAGATCAAGCCAAAAGAAAAGATAGAGATGAAGATGATCCACTCAAAATCAAATAAACTCCAAATGACAAGCAAAGGTGGTACTTGCATGGCCCATGCAAAATATTTATTTCCATGTTGATTCTTGTGGAAACAATATTGTCACATGGCATTAATATTATGCATTCCCAAAATTGGAATAAAAGCCAAGCAAAAGGAATGAAAAGATGCCCCATGTGGAGTAGTTGGAGATGGCCATGTTTGAAATAAAATGGGACATGCTAGTGTGTATGTTCCACTAGATGATCAATAGTCCCAAAATATTCCCACATGAGCATAATTCCATAATAATCCATATGGAAGCTAGGAAAAAGGGTTCCACTCACAAGGCATGCAAAGGTGGCCATGTGGCTCTCATATATCAATAATGTGAAAACAACATGATGCCAAGATGAGAGCATGTGGAAAAGAATTGGATCCATCCCAACCCACATGAGCTATAGGTAAAACCCAATAAGTGCCAAGCTCATATTTAGTTGGATGGTGGAATTATAAGGTGGTGAAATGAAAGGGTGGTGGAGTTAATAAGAGATATGCCCCCAACTCAACTTGGGCATTTAAACAACTTATCAAGAACCAAATACAATATCAAGAGGCAAATACAATTAATAATGCATATGAGATAAGAACCAAAACAAAAAGGGTTTTATATGATGCTCAAATGCAAGGTGGCATGATGACATGAGCATGATATAATGATGATGCAACAATTATATATTTGAAGTAGCCATTATATTACTAGACCAAGTAGCATTACAATTGTTAGACAATTGGGATGCTACATGCCTGGGCGGGCTCGTGGGCCTGTCAAGATGATCTTGACTTCCTTTACCAGAGCCGCCACATTCTCGCAGGAATCAACTGCCGCCTCGCCGCCGTAGAGATTACCCCCTCTCCAAATCCAAGCGAGTTCATGGTCTTCTTGTCCCATTTTCAACATGGCTTCGGCCTCCCCGTGAGTGATTTCTTCCGTGATTTCATCAATACCTATAAGCTTCAGCCGCACCATCTTCCAACAAATGCCATTACATCCCTCTCTTCCTTTGCTTCCGGCATATAGGGATATGTTGGCCTTTGGCCTACCAAAGAACTTGGATCAAGTTCTTTGGTCTTTGCAAAAACTTCATTCCTGACGCTCTTCTTGCCCCGGCCAACAAACTCTTGACCTAGTACGATGGAGCTTCTATCTCTTCCCGCAAGAATTCTACTTTCCCTCGGGTCACATGCCTTGAATCCTGCAAGGGCTAGGCCTAGACCTTCTTTTATGCAAGGAATAACACGGATGAAGACTTGATCCGGCTGATTCCCTTCAGATTGGGTCCTCCGGATCCGAGCTTGTGGGACCGGATCCCAAAGCTTGCAACCACCTTGGCGAATCAAGTGGATCGGCGGGTCAAGGAGCTTGTCAAGCAGGGGCTATGCAGCGAGGATGTTATGATCACCTTCGTTCGCAGCTGGATCTCCCCTCTCCAAAAGTGCTCACACAAGATTTGCCACTTGAGAGGTCCTCTTGACCCCAACCGCACCTCCTCCTTCGAGCTTAATAACTCTGACATATTCCGTCGAGTCAAGGCTATCTTTAAGATTGAAAAGGAGTTTACTGAGGCGTGGAAGTGGGGGCTTGAGCACTTCACCCGGGCTAACTTGCTTCCTCTAGTATGTTCCCCACCTGACCCTCTCTCCGAGTCTTGTGGTATGTCGGACCGTATCCTTATTAGATCCTTTGGTATTTTTGCTCTTAGTTATTTCTCCAGCAGACAATGGAAGATGGTAAGGAGCCATTCCTCAAATGGGCGGAGGACTGCTCAGACCCAGACACCGTTGATCCGGACCCGAAGACGTTCTTACCCATTCCGGATAGCTTCAAGCGAACTTCTGGTAAGGCCTCTTCTTTGAGGGATTGGCCGGATGATGACGACTCCGATGTTGAGATTATGGAAGTACTTTAAGGGAATATGCCCGAGAGGCAATAATAAAGTGGTTATTATCTTATTCCATGTTTATGATAAATGTTTATTTTGCATGCTAGAATTGTATTGATCAAAAACATCAATACATGTGTGTTTAATAAACAAAAAGGGTTCCTAGTTATGCCTCTCTTATAGACTAGCTTGTTGATTAACAAGATAATCAAGGTTTCCTGCTCATGGACATTGGATGTTGTTAATAACAAGGTCACACCATTGGTGGAATGATGTGATGAACATTCATCCGAAGTATAGCATTACGATCAAAGTCATTATGTTTATATTGCTATAATATCATACGAAGTAATCTTTATCCTTAGACCATGAGATCATGTTAATTGCTAACACCGGAAGAGTATCTTGATAACATCAAACGTCATACCATAACAGGGTGACTATAAAGGTGGGTTCAGTGCTACGGAGGTGTTATGTTGAGGCTCATGGATCAAGAGTGGGATTTGTCCATCCCGATGACGGATAGATATACTCTGGGCCCTATCGGTGATATCACATTGAAATAGCTTGCAAGCAAGTGATGTGATCACTAGAATGTTATATCACGGGAACGAGAAAAGAGTGCATGTCGGTAACGAGATCAAACTAGGTATGGAGATACCGATGATCGAATCTCGGACATGTAATATATCGCGAGACAAAGGGATTTAGTTACAAGCGTTAAAGGTTCTCACGATCACAGAAGTCATCGTTGAATGTGTAGGAGTCAGTACGGATCTCCAGGTCCCGTTGCTGATTATTGATCGGAGAGGGGTCTCGATCATGTCTGCATTATTTGCGAACCGTAGGGTGACACACTTAAGGGATACCGACACCATTTGGAGCAAATATGTTTCAGATAAAGATTTAAGAAAGCGCTGGAATTATTTCAATAGACACCGAAACTGTTTCGGGTGAAATTGCTGAAATTGGTTCTACATGTAATATTGAAATGTTGCAGGGGGTTTTATGTGAATGTTTGTTAATTAAAGTAATTAACAAAAATTCTGAATAAAAATAATAAAAGAGTTTTATTAAATGAGAGAGCATTAAATTTGGAGAAATTTAATGCATTTAAAGTGGAGACTTTAAAAGAGAATGTGAAGGGGCAAATTTATGTGGAGGGAGTTACCACCACATGAATGGAGGAGGTGAAAGGTCACCTCCTCCATGCGCCGGCCATGAAGGAGGGGCACCCCCCTCCTCCTATAAAAGGCCACCCCCTCCTCACTTCTCACACACACCTCCTTGTGAAGGATCTCTCTCCCCCTCTAGTATTATTCCCCCATGGTCTCGGATTAGCGAGATACATGTTCCCGGTGGCTTTATCTGGAAAGGAGTTGCTGCTTCCGCTGCTTTGCTGGAGCGAGGGATGGAGGTTGTCGGGGTACCGGACGTGTGTGCGATCACGGATGCACCGCTGCTTTGCGGTGCTGGACTCGGTGGTGCTGGAGCTGGATCTGATGGACGTGCTGGAGCCGGACCTGCTGGACTTCATCACGATCTTGAGATCAGTAAGTATACGACTACATCAACCACGAGTTCCTACTTGTTAACAAAGCTCGTTGTCTACGAGGGTAAGTTCTCATTGGATGTATGTCCACCCGTTTCTTTGTACCTAGTAGATAGATCTTGGCGTGTAGTTCACACTGTAGGAAATTTTTTGTTTTCTATGCTGCGGACCCAACAGTGGTATCAGAGCCTGATCTATGCGTAGGTGCTTAGCACGGGTAGTACACATATGTTTATTTGTGGGCGATGATGATCATGTTATTGCATCTTCTATGTACTTTGGATATTGGTGGCATAGTGGGATGAAGCGGCCCAGACCAACCTTACATGTCATCGTACATGAGACCGGTTCCACGACTGACATGCAACTTGATTTGCATAAGTGGCTGACGGGTGTCTGTCTCTCCTACTATAGTCAATATCTGATTTACAACGAGTTGCTAATAACTTAGTTATCCTCGTTGTGGTTCATGTTCGTAGGTAAGAACGGTTCTATCTCCGAAAGCCCTAAGCCATGTAAAACTTGCAATTGATAAATTAGAGGCGTCTAGTTTAGATCGTTGCTGGGCTAGTGTCTTGATATGGTATTGTTGTAAGTAGATGTATGATAGATACTCTTACAACACATTCAACGTGTAAGTTCCATAGACCTTGGCCTTACACACAAAGGAATGATAGAGATCATACCACGATGCAAATGATAGAGATCAAATGCATGGACCATATCATCTCACTTTACACATTAGATTTTAGCATCTTATACTGCTAGTTTGGCGCTTTCTGTAGCATTGTAAGATGATCCCTCATTTAAATATCAAGATAAAATGTGTTCTTCCTTAAGTATGCACCGTTCTATGGATCGTGTTTCGAGACATCACGTGATGATCGGGTGTTCTCAACTCTATGCTTTCATGCAATGGGTGTAAGACAGTTTTACACACGCGAATACTAAGGTTCTTACTTGGCGAGCCTAGCATGTACAGACATGGCCTCGGAACACGGACCGAAAGGTTAAGCATGAGTCACATAGTTGATGTGATGACCATATTGATGCTCGCCTTTGAAGCTACACCGACTCACGTGATGATCAGACTTGGTGTAGTGGATTTGGTTCATGTAATCACCAAAAAGGCACGAGGGATGTCGTTTTTGAGTGGGAGTTCATTTCTAATTTGGATTAGTCGAACTCAATTTGTCATAAACTAAATCGAAGTGAATTTACATAATTTGTTGTAGTCATTGGCATCTGTTCACTACCTTATGCTTAGTTTTAATTGAGATAATAGAACTATAGAATTCTGGATATTTACTTTACGAACTGGTATCGTATTGTTTTGAATGTCAATTTAAAGTTTATAAGTCCTATTGCAAACTTTCAGCAAACTCTATTTACTGCATGAAGTTTAATAAGTAGTATTAAATCAAGAGTAAGAATTCCAATGTTAGTATCTAAAGTATCATGTTTGCTTCCATGATTATTGATATTCAAAAAGTTGTTTTAATATCAAGATTATATTGGAGCTGAAAATTGTTTCAGAAACCATCATGTGTGAAAGATATTGTGATATCTGAAACAATGTTTTTTGGTTGCATTGTGATAGAGTACAATTTAGCAAAATACATGTTCTCATATTGTATGAGAATTTGTGAAGGATGGAGATGTTAGGCATCCGAATCTACCAAAAAGGTTTTGGGAACTGATATTATACTCGCGATTCTTCCTTATAAGCTATAGTAGCTTGATCATGAAAGTTGTCATGATAAGGATGAATAAAAGCTGTAAGTAAAATGTTTACTACACTAATAGATTACTAAAGAATGGATTTTTGAAAGAACGCCAAACGTTTGATGATTGTGATCCACTTCAAAGTGCAAGTCCAAAGGTATTAGTATTTGACTATATATGCTTTGTACCATGTGTCATGTTGATGACACCACTATTGATGTTGATAGATTCTTTTAAAAGAAAAGGAATTGCTAAAAGAGAATCTATAAAATATTTGGCAGAAAATAAAAGGTTGGAGATGTCCAACTTAGGTATATAGAAGATATACATGTTATGGCTATATTCCTTGCTTGTTAAACAATGTGGTTCTTAGGTATTGGATACTGAATTGGTTGGTATGAAGTGTCATACAGGACAACACAATTCATGAACTACAATGGCCTAAGTAACCAACAAGAGAATGAGTGATGATGTTCATCGAAAACAAATAAAGTGTTATTGTGTTTTTCGTTGTCATCAAACCAAGCCTTCAAGATTTGTTTAAATAATTGTTATTTTGTTCCGGTATTATGAGAACAATGGCTGTTCAAATAATTACCGTATTCCATAAAGGATGGATGAACTTTTACAAGTCTAGTTGGAGAAATCACATCCATAAACACTATTGCTAAAATGTCACAATACAAATGATTGAAAGATCACTTATGAAGTGACATCGCTGTTTAAATTATATTGGAAAGAAAACATGAAGAAACTTCATGTTGATGGATTTTTGGAGTCTTTGATTTTGATCAATTGACACATGTGAGACTTTCCTCGAGATAATTGAAACTCCGTCCATAGGCCAGAGAGGAACGGATGACTAGCTTATTGGAAATTGTGCATGCTGATGTGCATAGTCCATTATGTGTAGTCATATGCGATGGATCGTTTTGCTTCATATGCTTTCTCCGAAAATTTGAATGAATATATCTGTATATTTACTTAAGAAGGAAGAAGTATGAAACATTTGAAAATTGTTCAAAGACTTTCAAGATGAAGTGGAAAATCATTGTAACAAGAAAATAAAGAGTTTATGATTCGATCATAAAGGAAGATATTTGAGTTACATGTTTAGCAAAAACACCTAAGACTTGAGGAATTGTTCCATGATTTGTGTTTCCCGATAAACCATAGGAGTATGGCATATTCGAGAGATGAAATCAAACCATGTTTGACATGGTAAGATCAAAGGTGTCATTTATAAAACTGCCATTATGTTTTAAAGATTGAAGCTTTAGAGACTACCGCTTTTACACTGAAAAGAGCACCATCGTGATCCATTGAAATGACACCATATGAGTTATGGTTTGGGATAAAATCCGAATTGTCTTTTCTTAAATTTTGGTATGCTATGCATAAGTAAAATGTTTATAACCAAAGTCGGATAAGCACATCTTTGTAGGTTATCCCAAAGAATTTGTTGGGAATTTCTCCATAACACCGAGAACAAAAGAGTTTGTTACTTGGAACATCAAGTTTCTTGAGAAGGAATTTTTCGTGAAAAGTTAAGTGGGAGGACAATAGAACTTTGATAAGGTTGTTGAACCTTAGCTATATGTGCTAAGTAGCGCAGCGCCGGAAAGTGTCCCGGTGGCGGCCATAATGCTCATGGCTCTCGTGATTAAAAAAGGTGTGATCTAGGAGATTAGAGTTCCTATAGAACCGTGTGGGTCGGTAAGAATCAAATAGTAAGATTTGATAAACAAGTCGTTATTGTTTTGACAATGATGAACCGACTACATGCAAAGAAGCGATGATGGGCCCTGACTCCATAAAATGACTCGAAGTCATAGAATCCGTGATAGTATCCATACACGAGAAAACAAGTTTCTGAACTTGGAAGACCCTCCAGAAAGGTGTGAAGCCTATCGGTCGTGTTTGGATCTATAAAGAAATAAGACATGGATGTTTAACATCTATGAAATAGTCGACATGTCGGAAAGAAGTTTACGACAATGTTCAAGGAGTTGACTATGACAAGATTTGATCTTTCATAGCGATATATAGTCTTGACGGATTAATGTAGCAACCACTACATATAATTTGGTATATGGTAGTTGAATAAACAAAACAAGGTTCTTCTAATAGAACGGTAACCTAGGACATGTACATGACATGGTCCGAAGGGTTTTGTTAATTCAAAGGGTGCTAAAAGGGCATGTAAACTTCAATAGTTGAAGTAAGCATAGCGGAGTTGGAATCTTCACCATGATGAAACTGTTAAAAGAGTTTAAATTCATCGGAGATGATGAAGATGCTTGCATTTGCAAGAAATTAAGTGGGAGCGCTGAGACATATTTCTAATACATTATGTAGAGGACATATTGTTGATTGGAAATGATGTATCTTGAATTGACACAAGTTAAGTATTTCATTAAAATAAGATTTCGATGGAAGACTTGGGCAAACCCAGAATATTTGGCATCAATATCTATATGGATAGATTAAGGCGCTAATATGATTGTGCCAGACATACATATATGAGATATTGAAAGGGTTCAATATGGAAACAACAAGAAAGGTTCTTGCTGCATGGAAAGGAGTGTATCAAAATTCAAGTGTTTCAACACTTGGTGAGTAAAATCACATGAAGATTTTGATCGATTATACCATGATATGTATATATCCAGAATGTCCTATGCTCTAAATGTTATGAGCATATACCAGAATGATTCATAAGATGATCATTGGACAATAGTAAAGATATTCTTATGAGCTTTGGAAGAACTAAGAATATATCATGTATAAGTGACAAATAGTTAAAGGTAGTTCATTGTAAAGTGTTACATTGATACTAGTTTTGTCACAAGATACAAATGAAATTTATCTCAATTTAGACTATGGGTGGCACAATATAATGGAAAGGATGTTCCATGATGGATTTGGATGAGTTCCAAAGTTGAGATATTGTGACGGATACTACAACAAAAGGCTAAGTATATGACTGCTATAGTAGCAGCATAGGAGGGCATTTGTGTTAAGTAGTTTGTTATCAAACTAGGTGTGGTTCAAAGTGGGCTAATACTATGAAGATATATTGTGTGACAATAATATCAACATATTTTGAGCCGAACGAACTAAAGGTCTCACCAAAGGACCAAATCTATACAATGCCATCTCATTTGAGAATGAGTGATGCGTAGAGACGCAGAGACATGCAAATACACACGGACCTGAAACTGTCAGATCCAGAGATTATGTTAACCACTAGCAATAGCGTATATGCAACACCAGAAAGCCATAGGTGTTCAATACGCAAAGTTTTTCAAACTAGATTATTGACTCTAGTGCAAGTAGGAGACTGAAGGGAATGTGCCCGAGAGGCAATAATAAAGTGGTTATTATCTTATTCCATGTTTATGATAAATGTTTATTTTGCATGCTAGAATTGTATTGATCGGAAACATCAATACATGTGTGTTTAATAAACAAAAAGGGTTCCTAGTTATGCCTCTCTTATAGACTAGCTTGTTGATTAACAAGATGATCAAGGTTTCCTGATCATGGACATTGGATGTTGTTAATAACAAGGTCACACCATTGGTGGAATGATGTGATGAACATTCATCCGAAGTATAGCATTACGATCAAAGTCATTATGTTTATATTGCTATAATATCATACGAAGTAATCTTTATCCTTAGACCATGAGATCATGTTAATTGCTAACACCGGAAGAGTATCTTGATAACATCAAACGTCACACCGTAACAGGGTAACTATAAAGGTGGGTTCAGTGCTACGAAGGTGTTATGTTGAGGCTCATGGATCAAGAGTGGGATTTGTCCATCCCGATGACGGATAGATATACTCTGGGCCCTATCGGTGATATCACATTGAAATAGCTTGCAAGCAAGTGATGTGATCACTAGAATGTTATATCACGGGAACGAGAAAAGAGTGCATGTCGGTAACAAGATCAAACTAGGTATGGAGATACCGATGATCGAATCTCGGACATGTAATATATCGCGAGACAAAGGGATTTAGTTACAAGCGTTAAAGGTTCTCACGATCACAGAAGTCATCGTTGAATGTGTAGGAGTCAGTACGGATCTCCAGGTCCCGCTGCTGATTATTGATCGGAGAGGGGTCTCGATCATGTCTGCATTATTCGCGAACCGTAGGGTGACACACTTAAGGGATACCGACACCATTTGGAGCAAATATGTTTCAGATAAAGATTTAAGAAAGCGCTGGAATTATTTCAATAGACACCGAAACTGTTTCGGGTGAAATTGCTGAAATTGGTTCTACATGTAATATTGAAATGTTGCAGGGGGTTTTATGTGAATGTTTGTTAATTAAAGTAATTAACAAAAATTCTGAATAAAAATAATAAAAGAGTTTTATTAAATGAGAGAGCATTAAATTTGGAGAAATTTAATGCATTTAAAGTGGAGACTTTAAAAGAGAATGTGAAGGGGCAAATTTATGTGGAGGGAGTTACCACCACATGAATGGAGGAGGTGAAAGGTCACCTCCTCCATGCGCCGGCCATGAAGGAGGGGCACCCCCCTCCTCCTATAAAAGGCCACCCCCTCCTCACTTCTCTCACACACACCTCCTTGTGAAGGATCTCTCTCCCCCTCTAGTATTATTCCCCCATGGTCTCGGATTAGCGAGATACATGTTCCCGGTGGCTTTATCTGGAAAGGAGTTGCTGCTTCCGCTGCTTTGCTGGAGTGAGGGATGGAGGTTGTCGGGGTATCGGACGTGTGTGCGATCACGGATGCACCGCTGCTTTGCGGTGCTGGACTCGGTGGTGCTGGAGCTGGATCTGATGGACGTGCTGGAGCTGGACCTGCTGGACTTCATCATGATCTTGAGATCGGCAAGTGTACGACTACATCAACCACGATTTCCTACTCGTTAAAAAAGCTCGTTGTCTACAAGGGTAAGTTCTCATTGGATGTATGTCCACCCGTTGCTTTGTACCTAGTAGATAGATCTTGGCGTGTAGTTCACACCGTAGGAAATTTTTTGTTTTCTATGTTGCGGACCCAACAGTACTTGATCTGGTGCCCATCTCTTACGCATTTCCGGTTACCATGGCCTCAGCTAACCCGGCCGGTCAGGTCCATGAGGATCCTCCTCTCGCCGTGGATGAGCCGGTTCTTGCCCCTTCCTGGAAACATCAGGCAACCTCGGCCGCAGCTTTTGAGGCGCCACTGCTCAAAAAGAGGCGAAAGAAGTCTAGCGTCAAGGGCGTCAACAAGCCTAAGCCTAAGGTGAAGGCCATGGTCCTGAGAGCGCCTCGGCCCAAGGAACCTCCAACCTCTTCTGAGTCAGTCCTTTTTCCTCGTTCATTTCCGAGTTATGCTTTGTTGCTTTGGCATATTACCTGCCTCTCTTTCTCCTTTTAACTTGTTGTTCGTTGTCTGATTTGGTAGCGCTCCAAGGGCGATCCCTCAGAGTGGTCCCATCCTCACCTCTCCTATCCGGAGTGCTCCATCTCCTCCCCGCAACGACGACGCTCGCCCGTTGAGCCCTATCCAAGAGAGCTCAGCGGCCGTGCTGGATCTGAGCCCACCTCGTCATGAGGAGGTTAATGTCGGTGCGGGGGCAGTGGGGCTACCGAGGATACGGCTATGCCGGACCTCCTCAGTACTTTGGGTTAGCCGCAACCCTCTGTTATAGAGGTGCCAGCTTCATCGGCACCGCCCCAGACTCCTTCATCAATACCGACCTTGCCAGCAGCATCAGCACCAACTCCTGTAGAAGTTCCGTCCCCAGCACCAGTACCAACAGCAGCACCAGCACCAGCAGCAATACCTACGCTGGCATCTTCGCCAACACCAGCAGCAGCATCAACACCAGCGCTAGCATCAACACCAGCACCCGCATCCGCGCCAGCACCAGCATCAGCACCCAAAAAGCCTCAGGCAGCCGCATCCGGATCAACTATGTCCATCAAGGATATATTCCGGCCAGCTTCTCAGGCTCAATCTAGAGCAGCAACTTCGGTTCCTCTGTAGTGGCCCAAGTCCACCAGCAAGAGCAAGAACCCGACCTCCAAGAGCAGAAATATTGAGTCTGGACAGCGCACACTTGCATCCATGACCAAGAAGAATGACGCCTCATCTGGGTCTTCTACCGTCGGATCTGAAGGTAGCAAGCAACTTACGTCTCATACTAGCCCAGATGCTGCACAGATCGTGAGGCGAGAGGCCCACGCCAAGGGTTTGGTTACGAGTCAAGCGTTTAGTGGGGAGAATTATAGTTCGGCGCTCATCAAATACGTGAACAACTGGAATGACGCCGAGTTCATAAACCCCCACGATGATCTCCTGGAGAAATTTGGTCCGGTGGAGTTTAGTGCCCAGATGAATACTGCTACTAAGGCCATTTCCTTCGCTGGCCAGATGATGGAGGTAAACCCTTTTCCGTTATGCATTTTATATGCACAAACACTTAATGATATACCCACTAGTCCCCGAGCCTCCGGTGGAGTAATTTATTACTCGGCCGGATGCTCTTAGAAAACTAGCGCAATTCCTTAGTAGTTTTAAATATCCACACACCTAGAGCCGGGTTAAGTTCCACTTGGCCCGGATCTTGTAGACTTTGAATATCCACATACCTAGAGCCGAGTTAAGTTCCACTTGGCCCAGATCTTGTAGACTTCGAATATCCATACACCTAGAGCCGAGTTAAGTTCCGCTTGGCCCGGATCTTGTAGACTTCAAATATCCACACACCTAGAGCCGGGTTAAGTTCCACTTGGCCTGGATCCTGTAGACTTCGAATATCCACACACCTAGAGCCGGGTTAAGTTCCACTTGGCCCGGATCTTGTAAACTTCGAATATCCACACACCTAGAGCTGGGTTAAGTTCCACTTGGCCCGAATCTTGTAGACTTCGAACATGCCTTCTTATTTTTTGAACTAACACTTGCTTATTTTTTAGATCACAACCAACTGCCGAACTGCTGAGTTCAAGCATCTACTGGACACATATAAGGACCTTCGCTCCAGGCACAACAAACTGCTTGCCGAACTAAAGAAAAAGTGTAAGTTGTTTTAGTTAGGATCTTTCAGTCTCGCTTCCCTGCATTACTTGCTTATCCATATTAACTTGTTGTCCGGATCGTTCAGCCGAGGTTGAGGACGAGAACATCATCATACGTAAGAATTTGGCCGAGGTCACAGGTAGGTCCTCTTGGTCACTTAGCCTTTGCTTACTTTTACTCTGAATTGGCAAATATTTATACCTCAGCTCTGCCGGGTCACCCAAATATTGCAGTGACACTCCAAGATAGCGTGCCTATGCCTGAAATGATGCTCCATTTTCTCGAACAAGCAGGAAAGCATCAGCCCGAACTCAAAAACAAAGATGACGAGATCGCCAAGATTCACCTTAAGGACAATGAGATAACTCGGCTGAACACCGAAATCTAGAGCCTCAAGGACCTCCACAAGGTGGAGCTGGGCAAGGCCGACCAGGAGTTCTCCAAGGAGAAAGCACGCTTAAAGACTCAGCTTGAGAAGGACAATGATTTGCTGAAGGAGGCTGACACCAAGTTCACCACAGTGAATGCCGAATGTGAGATGCTCAAGAACAGAAATGTTGCTTCACTTGCCGAACTAGGTCGGATCCTTGGCCATATCGCACGTGAGTTTCCTCCTCTCTGCCGTCATTTCTTTGTCCGAGTTTGTCCCATGTACTTGTACTGATACATTCTTCTTATTCTATTCTCAGGCAAATTCCCCGAATCTGACACCATCGCCAATGCTTCAGTTGATAAGTTCCACATGCAGCGAGGTACTCCGGCTAATCCCTCCGGTGATCCAATTCCTTATGACATGGAGGATATGCTGGTGAGCCTTACGGCACGAGCAGAAATTGTGAAGAACTACGGTGCAAATATTATGCCCGTAGCCGTCCGGATCTTCAACGCTTTATGGCCCAATGACGATACTCCAGAAGGTTCTAGGGCTTTTCTTGAGAATTTGATGGACTGTGAGACTCAACTGGATCTTTGGCGAGAATTCGCTGCGCGCGCCGGGGCTGATACAACACTGAGCTTTGTTCTTTCATGGTATGAGACTCTGGATTTGAAGGTGCTTAACTGTATGCGCACTGGATCAAAGTGGATGAATGATCCGGAGTGCATCGCTCAATGCAAGTCTTGTGCCTATAACCTTATCCAGTACACCTTTGTCCATAGCTAGAATGAAGGCCCAAGCTTCCTTGGCCTCATTGATGATGCGTACGTCTCAGATGGATTAGATGGCGAAGAAGAAGAAGCCTCAGAGTTTGCCAAAGATACTGAAGATCCAGAGGATGGGGGTGCTAACCGGAAGACGAGGCCGGGACCAGCGCTTCTGCTGCAGACACCGAATTACCCCCTCCTTCGGCCGATGATTCAGCTCATGCTGCTCCATAAGCAAGAAAACACTTTGATATTCATCAGATCCCCGGTATGCCGGGTGAAAATGTATTTAAGCAGAATGGTTCGTGTTTCGCCACAATTGCTTGTGTTTTTCTACTAAGTTATTAATGTCGGATTAACTTGGGTGGAGTCCCCGAGTGTCCTTTTTCTTGTTCCTCCAATTTTATGATTCGGCTCGCGTCTACCTTGATTTGGTTTTTGACTTACGAGTCCGAGTTTCAAAAAATTGACTTAACAATCCTTGAAACTTTGGGATTAGCACAAAATAATTCAAGCAACATAAATAAATTAAATACAGGGTTAGTCTAAATAAGAAATGTCGGCTCGATACGTTCCTTTCCTTAGTCGTTTTTCATGTGCTTTGCAATTCCAAACATGTTCTCTTGCTTGCCATGAAGCCAATTCTTGTTGGACAGCAGCAAATTCGAAGAGTTAGGTTTTTGGTGCTTACACACTACTAATCCGGCTAAGGTGTAAGCAATTTAAGCCAACCAACATATAGAAAATAAATACAGAAAAGATAATTATTAAGGTAGTCCTCGAGTTTCTGCTAGGGGTGCTGAAGTTTCATTGATATGCTCATTGCCGACATACATACCGACATATGAGTGACTCGGATACATTCACCTCTTTGCTAGGTGTAAAATAGACGAAGTAGAGCTACATTCCACGGATGCTTATATTACTCGCCGAACCTGTCCGCCTTGTTCTTCTCCTGTGGTTGTGCATCGATAAGATAGTAGGAATCATTGTGCAAAGCTTTGCTTACAATGAAGGGTCCTTCCCATGGAGGGGATAACTTATGCATGCCAGCAGTGCACTGCACCAGTCGAAGTACGAGATCACCTTCCCGGAAGACTCGGGGGTTTACTTCCTGGCTATGGTAGCGTTGGAGGTTTTGCTGATATATGGCGGATCTAGACAAGACCAGTTCTCTCACTTCTTCTAGCAGATCAACATCATTTTGCCGGGCTTCTCGCACTTTGGCTTCTGTGTATTGGGTGACTCTAGGAGAATCATGCTCTATGTCGTCTGGTAATACAGCTTCTTCCCCATATACCAGAAAAAATGGCGTGTGGCCTATTGATCAATTCAAAGTTGTTCTTAAGCTCCATAATATGACTGGTAGTTCTTCTATCCAGCACCCTGCTGATCTTTGCAGCGGCTCAATGAGCCGGGGTTTTCTCCCGGACAATACTAGTCCGTTGGATCTTTCCACTTGTCCGTTCGATGCGGGGTGGGCAACTGATGCAATGTCTAGCTAGATCTTCTTTTCTCGACAAAATCTAGCAAATGCTCCTTCAACAAAATTGGTACCCTTATCAGTTATGATACTGTGAGGATAACCATATCCCAAGATGATATCTTTGAGGAACTTTACGGCCGTAGCTCCATCACATTTCCTTATGGGATTAACTTTAATCCACTTGGTAAATTTATCGACCATGACCAAGATGTGGGTCATACCTCCCTTTGCCGGCTTAAATGGCCCCACCATATCCATGCACCATACAACAAATGGCTAGGTAATGGGGATGGTCTTGAGTTCCGACATTGGCATATGGGTCGTTGTGGCGTATCTTTGACATCCATTGCATTTTCTCACTAGATCTTCAGCTAGCTCCAAGGCACTTGGCCAATAGAATCCATGCCGAAAATCTTTTGCTACTAAGGCCCTGGACGAAGCATGCTGACCACATTCCCCTTGATGAATTTCTCGAAGGATATTTAGTCCTTCTTCCAGGTCAAACACACCTCTGCAGGACATTTGTAATGCTTCTCTTGTATAGTTCAGCATTGATTATTGTATATGCCTTGGCTCTTCTCTGGATTTTCCTTGAGGATATCTCATCATCCGGCAAGGTTCCGTCTTTCAAGAACTCAAATATTGGCTTTTCCCATGATGGCACCTCTCGAACAAGGAAAAGCTCTTCATCAATTTCCATGGCATCCACCGACATAACACCCGCTAGATCAGATTGACCAGACCCCGGGTCCTGTGAAGTAGTCCTCGGGTTACCCGAGGCAGTCCTCGGGTTTACTGAAGTGTCCCCCAAATCTATGTCCATCAGGGTAGGTCCTGATCCAGGGAGGGGGGGGGGGCTCCGGGATATAAATTGACTCGGATTCTAATGAAGGGATGATGGATGGATTTCTCAAATGCTCTAAGGTAATTCCTGGTGGAATAGGTTGCCAAGATGAGCCTAGCTTCGATAACACGTCAGCTGCTTGATTTTCATCTCGTGGTACATGATGGAATTCACATCCCTCAAAGTACCCGCATATCTTCTGAACGTGAAATCTATAAAGGGCCATGTTTGCATCCAATGCATCCCAATGACCAAAGACTTGTTGTATCACCAAGTCCAAATCACCAAAGCATTCAATCCGGCGTATGCCTATTTCCTTTGCCACCTTTAATCCATGCACGAGCGCTTCATATTCAGCGACGTTGTTCGATACATGAAAATGGATCTGCAGAACGTATTTCAGCTGATCTTTCTTGGGTGAGGTAAGGACTACCCTGACCCCTAATCCGTCCTTCAACTTCCACCCATCAAAGTGCATCCTCCAATAGTTCGGATCTGGCAGAGGTGGTTCGTACTGCATCTTGGCCTAGTCCAGGAAAAAGTCCGCCACAACTTGTGACTTGATTGCATCTCTTCTGTCGTATTGTGGAGCATAGGGGGCTAACTGTATTGCCCATTTTGCAATTTGTCCACTAGCATCTTTATTGCTTATTATCTCGGATATTGGCACTTCACAGATCACTTTCACGAGATGTTCCTCAGAGCAATGTTTGAGCTTCTTGGCCGCCATATAGACGCCATACTCCATCTTTTGATAGTGAGGATAGTTTTGCTTCGAGGTAGACAATACTCCGCTCAGGTAATAAACAGGTCCCTGCACCGACTTACCATCTTCATCGTGTTCCACCACTATCACAGCACTTACGACTCGGTTGGTCGCTGCTATATAGAGCAACATTGGCTCCTTCGATAGGGGTGAGGCTAATATTGGTGCAGAGGCGAGCATCTTTTTTAACTCGTGAAACGCATTATCCTCCTGTGGTGTCCACATAAATTTGTCGGATTTCTTCATCAGTTGATAGAGAGGTAAAGCCTTTTCTCCCAGCTGACATACGAATCGAATCAGCGATGCTAAACATCCAGTAAATTTCTGGACATTGTTGAGACACTTCGGAAGTTCCATCCTTTCGATGGCCCGGATCTTGGTTGGATTCGCCTCGATACCTCGGCTGGACATGAGAAATCCGATTAATTTTCCTACCTAGACACCAAAGGTACACTTCTCCGGATCAAGTTTCATCCGGAACCTCATTAGGTTGGCAAATGTTTGCCGGATATCTTCAAGGAGCGTGTTGTGTTCCTTGGTTTTTATAACCACATCATCAACATATACCTACACATTTCTTCCAATTTGATCATGAAGACATTTCTGCATACATCTTTGGTACTACATACATCTTTGGTATGTTGCACCAGCATTACGTAGTCAAAATGGCATAGTCTTGTAGCAGTAAGCCCCATAAGGGGTGATAAATGCAGTTTTTATTTGATCCTCGGGATTCAGGGGTATCTGTTGGAAACCAAAATAGGTATCAAAGAATGATAATAGTTCACACCCAGAAGTGGAATGTATGACTTGGTCTATCCTAGGCAGTGGAAATGGATCTTCAGGACATGCCTTGTTCAGGTTCGTGTAATCGATACACATTCTCCACACCACCGCCACATTCAGATCGTCCTTCTTCTTCTTGACAAGTACCGGATTAGAGAGCCAATCCGGATACAATACTTCCATTTTAAACCCAGCTGCAAGGAGTCGAGCCAATTCATCACCTATGATCTTCCTCCTGTCTTCAACAAAGCGCGGAAGAGGTTGCTTCATCGGCTTAGCTCCGGGTCCCACATGTAAAGAGTGCTCGTCCAACTCCCTTGGAACACCTTGGAGATCCTTTGTGGACCACACAAAAATATCCCGATTCTCATGGAGGAAGTTGACGAGCTCGCTTTCCTATTTGTCGCTGAGCCAGACACCAATTGTTACGGTGCGCTCTGGAAACTGGTCGTCAATTTGGATCTTCTTGGTATCCTTTGCAGCTTGAAACGAGAAACTCCCATGAGGGTTGCTCAGCGCCAGCATATGCACTTGCGTAGACTGAGCCAATGCTGCCACTTCCTTGATTCTCCTTTTGTCTTGGGCAATTACCAATGATTCGGCCAGATTAGACCCGACAGAAGCACACTCTATCGAGCGCCGGAAATCCCCAGTGATTGTAATAGGACCATTTGGCCTAGGAATCTTCATTTTCAAGTAGCCGATGTGCGTACTTGCCATAAACGTGTTCAGGGCTGGTCTGCCAAGTAACGCGTGGTACGTGCTCTCCAAATTCACCACTTCGAACTCCAGATTTTATGTCCGGCAATTGTTACTTGTTCTGAATAACACGTCCACCCGAACTTTGCCTATGGGATCACATGAGATTCCTGGCACAATACCATGGAATGTACTTTTTAATTGCTTGGATCATGTTCTCTGTTATCCCCAACTTGCGCATTGTGTCCATGTACATAATATTGATGTTGCTACCATTGTCGATTAATACTTTGGAGTATCTCACGTTAATATCCGGCCTGATGAATGTAGGATCTAGTACCAATGCATATGATCCGGGGCTTGGCATGAGCTTTGGATGATCCTTGATACTCCAAGTGATCTCTTGCTCAGCCCAAGGCATGTACCTTGTTACTGCCAGCATAACTACGTTCACTTCCATATGTCAGTGCTACAAGCTTTTCATGTAAGTTTCCTTAGTTGTGAACACGCAATAACTTTAGTGGTGGTCCCTGTACTCGTTTTTCTTGTCATTGCCGGGATATCTCTGGTTCGGCTGTTGTTGCTGTTGATTCTCAACTTGACGCACTGCATCCCTTCTTTCTTGGTTTTCATACTTCGGCGGAGGTGGACGCAACATCAGCTGCTTCCCATTTGCTCCAATAAGTTGTGGCTACCGAGGTATATCATTTCGAGGTGCATATTGCCGAGATGCCTAAGCATTCCCCAAACTGCCCTGCTCTATCTTTCTCATCCACTCACATTGCCGAGTTGTATGATTCGCTGGATTACTCGGATTTGGCGTGTGGAACTTGCATGGTTGGTCCAACATTGACTCATACGTGTATCTTGGCCTATCCTTTCTCTCCTACCATTGCTTCTTCTGCTCCAGGGTCCAAGGCTTCTTGCCTTCGCCCTTTTGCTGCCACTGCTGCCCACCAGTTTTCTGACACTAGTTCACGCCGATGTTGGAGTGATATTGGTCTACTGCAGCAACTTGTTGTGAGCTGTAGAGGTAATCCGACCTATCATCTCTCCTCTTACTCCAGAAGTCGTTGCGCCGCGATACTCCAGCATTCTCACGAGGGTAATAATCATCATTGGATTCACTTGACATCATCCGAGGTTGGGTTGGATCACCCAAAGCATACGAATCAGCGATTCAGATTGTTTCTGCCAACATAGTTGGCATATCCCTCTGCAATCTTTGCCATAACATACTTGCAAATCTGCAGCCCTAGGCGAACCACACAATAGCTTGTGATTCAATTACTCCTTCACAGGAATTTCTCACGTTACACCAGCGAGTCAAGAACTCCCGGTCTGTCTTGTTCGGTCTTTGCTTGCAGAATGCCAAGGTCTGTGGCCTATTCGTCCTCTTGTACGTGCTCGAGAAATTACTCACGAACATCTCCTCGAAGTCTATCCATCAGTTGATGCTTCCTTCTCGTAAGTTGTTTAACCAGACCCTAGCTGGCCCCTCTAACATTTGTGGCACGTACCTTACTGCCCATCTCAAATTTCCTACGGCTATGTTAACTGCCATAGCATAGTCGATGAGCCAGTCATCCGGCTTAGTGCTACCGTCATAGGTCTTTGTTCCTATGGCCAGATGAAAGTTTGGTACTAGTGGTTCCCTCATGATCAGAGGTCCGAAGCACGCTGGACCTAGAGGACCTTGCACATCAATCATTTCCGACCTATATATCTGGTCCAACTTCAGTCTGGCATCATCCGGCTGCATGTTTCGGTTTCCCAGCCTCGAGCCAATCACATGGTGCTCCGGCATTGGAAATCCGGCATCAACCATCACTGAGTAACCATCATTGTACCGATCCTGACCCGAACGTGCATACTGTTGCTGCACTACTAGACCAGCGCTTCTCTCTTGCCGTGGTTCATATTGCTACTGTTGTTGCCGAGGTGGATTTTGCCCCGCTCCTCTCGAGTTTTGCTGGCCGGCATTGCCATTCCCAGCGTTCCTCTGACTAGCATTGCCTTGTTCACGGTTACCTCGGCCAACATCACCTCGGCTGGCACTGTGACGGTCTTCATCAATGTGCACCACCTTGGCTTTCCCTGCTTTCACCGAATCATATGGCACTATCTGCTTGTTTCTCCTCGCCGAGATTACCGCTTCTTCCCTTCTGGGGTGGTCATGTGGAGATGACGCTGCTCCAGCAGATTTTGCCGGGTTATTCCTTGCCGAATGAACTACGCGTGAAGCTTCGGGTTACGCCGAGTTCGCCTTGTTTATTTCCTCGTTCTGCTCACATGCTACCCTCAACAAATGGTTAACTCTTTCCTGCTGCCTCTCTGTAGCTTCCCCGGTTAAGGCCACTAACTCGGACGCAGCTGCATTGGCAACCCTGAGGTTCTTCGCCGGAGTGCTATATCTCTCTAGCCCCGATGTTACTAGGGTAGTTTTCTGACCCAGCTTAGGCACATATTCTCTATCTATCTCCGTGATCAGGTTTTTACCCCGGATTTTTACTCCATCTAACCGAGTTGGGCTAATGCGGTTAGCCTTTTCGTACTCACGTAGAGTGATATTCAGTGACTGTTGCAACTTAGCTATCTTTTTTGCCCCGACAAACATCTTCTGCCTACTTTCCTCTAACTCAGCCTGCGCCTGAGCCGGATCTACTACAGGTGCTATGGGAGTTGCTAGGCTATCTATTGCCTGCTGCGCTACATTCTCAGGCCTTTCTAGAGGGGGAAATCTTGACCTTGTTGCTTTTGGCGTAGCGTGCGGGTCCTGCACCGGATCCTTGCCCTTCTCCGCATCTGGCACGGTCATCATGACCTCAATGCTACTAGTGGGGCGAGTGATACACATTCCACGAGCTGCATTGAGAGGTGGCTCGCCTCCCTCGACGACGTGCTGTGGGTGGACGCAGGACTCGTCCACGCCGACATAGATCTTGTGCGCGCGAAGGTTGATGAAGAGGCCATTGCACGGAGGAGAACGCCTGCCGAAGCTCCCAACATTGTCGTTGATGTAGTCCAGCACTCCAAAGTGCTGAACGAGCCCGGAGACGATGCGTTCGCCGGTGTTGATGAAGCTTCCCGTCCAGATTTTTACTCCTGCTAGCACCGCTAGCCCCACGGTGGGCGCCAACTGTCGTGGTGGTGGCATGACAGATGCCATGTATAGGCTAAAGATGGGGTTAATATGCACTAGAGGAATCCAGGGAGGGATAGTGAGATGATTCCACACACGGATTTTCTTATTTTCACTTGAACTATGGACGAATACAAGGGCTCCTCGAGCTGTTCGTGGGAAGGAGACGATACTCTTACTACCCACACTCAACTCACTAGAGATTTCGCTTAACAGAATGACCGCCCCCTCTATGGAGGCCCTAGTGCTCCTTATATAGGGGAGCCCAGGTTACAAATCTAGGGTTTACGTTAGAGCATATTCTCCGAATATGCTCCTTGTTAAAGTAAGATGCTTCTTTTTCTCTTTTATAGGCTGGTCCAGACTTTGGACGTAGTCCTGTGCGCCCCTTTGCTTTTGGGCGTCAACCGGCATTGGCTACGTCACCTTTGTCGGCCACTTCTGGCTGGTCCTCTCCTCTGTTCGCTTCGCTCATGTTGCCAGGGAAAGAAGCCTCCTTTTGACCAGCAAGATTTCTTCCTTCTCTTGGAAGCCAAGTTGTAACTCGGCTAGCGCCTAGTTAACCCAGCTATGAGGGTACCTGCAAACAAGGTAAAACAAACATAGCCGACATATGTTTTATGCCGGCCGGGTCTACGTTGGGTGAACACCCACCGGGCCGGGTCACTCCATAAGTCGGCTTGCCTTGAGGTGACCCAGTAAGCATTCAGTTTGACCGTACCGTGCCTCGACTAACTCGGCATTTATACCCCGGCGTGACCTTACTCGGAGGTATCCCCCAACAATCGGATTGCTAGGTAGCAAGCTTGGTAATTAATGCTAGTGATTAATACCTCATGGCTGGTCTCAATCTATCTTGCTTTTTCGATCAAATGATTAATGCCAGTGTCTATTCTATGCAGTTTTCTATTCATGAAGACCAGCCATATCACAAATCCTGCTATAAAGATTTTTCATCCAAAATGCAATGTCTACAAGAACTTCGTAAGTGTTTCCAAGCCATGTTTATTACAGTGAATATAATTATTAGTTAGAGTTAAATTCTTGCTCTGTGAGTTTGTCGTGGTGGTGGCACGGCAGATGCCATGGATAGGCTAAAGATGGGGCCAATGAGTGCTAGGGGAATCCAGGGAGGGAGAGCGTGGTGATTCACGCACGAAAGTTCTTGTATTTCCTCTATCAATGGTGTTCACAAGTGCCCTAGAGACCCTCAGCAAGAAGGAGACGATGTCTCTTACTCCCTACGAAGTAGCCCTAGAGTTCTACCTTAGACAGAGAGAATGACTGCTCGATCAGCCCGCCCTCTCTATGGAGGCCTCGGTGCTCCTTATATAGGGGAGCCCGGGTTACAATTCGAGGGCACAGGTGGCAGCATATTCTACGAATATGCTCCTTTCCTAAAATAGACGCTTCTTTATTCCCTTTAATGGCTCGTCTGGGCTTTGGACGTAACCCATAGCGTAATCCTTATCTTTTGGCGTCACCAGACACGGGCTACGTCATCCGGCTTTGCTCACGTCACCTGGTCGCCCCTGACCCGCTGGTCCTCCTCTTTACTTTACTTTGCTCATGCTACAGCTAATAAAGCCACCTTTTGACCAGAGGAGGATTCCTTCTCTTGGAAGCTAAGATAATCCGGCTAGCATATAGCTAATTCGGCTTACCCAGTTACCTACAAAACAGATAGACATGGCCGACATAAATCTTATGCAGGCCGGACCATAGTCAGGGAGATGCTCCATGGGCCGGGTCACACCATGATTCGGCCTGCCTTGAGGTGACCCGGTCAGCACTTGCTTTGACCGCGCCGTACCCCGGCTAACTCGGCCCTTATACCCCGGTGTTATCCTACCCGGGGGTATCCCCCCAACATTAGTCCCCGAAGCTGGTGCGGTCTTAGCAACTTTTAGTTGTTTAGTCCACAACAGGTTCCCATATCCGGATCTTTTGCTCCTTAGGCCGAGTTACCTCGTAGCCCAGAGTTTCTCATCTTGCGACCCTTTGCTCATTCTGAGTTATTCCTCGTTGGCCAGGTCTTCTGCTCACTTATTCGGGTTACCTTTCCTTCTCTTATACACTTCTCCACATCCTACGTGGAGGGTAATCATCATTTTTCCTCATTTTAAGGGCCACGTGCATTTAATGCGCCAGTTACTATCGTAATATCAGGAATAACTGCTATAAACGTTCCTTCACTGCAACGCCTCGTTAACCGTAACGTTGCATCACATCGTGGGGTCATATGCTCCTGTAGCCCCTACTGTGGCCTTGCTCTGATTGGCTGTTCTGGCCGCATACACGCTTGCTGTGCGCGGCATGCGGCCCGCAAAGGATCCCATGACGCGCGTGCTGCACGGTTAAGTAGGAGGCGTGGGGAGATTTCAGGGGAAGTTCCCGCATTTCCTCTGCGCTTCCCAGCCTCTCTCTCTTTCACAGCAACCTCATCGCCGCCGCCAGTTTCCCGTTACACGAGCGCTGCCACGACCGTGCTCAGGCAGCCACTCGCTCCTGCGCCGCCGTTCACATTCACAGTTTCCACCACGGGGCCTTGCGCTTCTCGTTTTCCTTCCTCCGGCTATCTCTACTCCGATTACTCCCTTGAAGACCTCGAATCCACAATGTCTGAGGCGGAGGCAACGGTGGTGGTGCAGCAGGAAGAAGGAGCGGAGGGCCGCGAGCACGGCTGTTGGGACGGCTCCATCGTCCGCGAGGAGGACCTCGATTGGCTCCATGCCACACAGCGCATCCCCACCGGCGTCGCCTGCCGCCTCACCTCTGGTGAAGTCACTCCTTCCCCCAAATCTAGGGAATATGTTGTTTTTCTCTCGCATTTCCAGCGTGGCTTCGGCCTTCCAACTTCCAATTTCGTCTTTGATTTTATTTCCACATATAAGCTGCAACTGCATCATCTCCCCGCAAACGCCATTACCTATTTGTCCTCCTTCGCTTCGGGCATTGAGGGGTACATTGTCCTCTGGCCAACCAAAGAACTTTGGATTAAGTTCTTTGGCCTCTGGAGGAATGTAGTTCCGAACAAGGAGCGTGCCCCTCAGGACAAACACTTGACGCAGTGCGGTGCCGCCTCCATTTCTCCCCGGAAGCAGTCCGTATTCCCCTGAGTCACCGAACTCGAATCTTGCAAGGGCTCGGCCCGGACTTTCTTTTACGTCTGGAACACCACCAAGTAGGACCTGATTCGGCTGCTCCCCTTCAGACTTGGCCCTCCTGACACCTCTCGTTGGGAGAGCATTCCGAAGTGGCCCACGGCCCTGGCGAATCAAGTGGAGCGCCGGATCAAGGAGCTTCTCAAGGAGAAACTTTGGGGGAGGACATTATGATTACTTTCCTCCGCAGCCGGGTCTCCCCCCTCCAGAAGCGAGCCCACAAGATCTGCTACCTTAGCGGCCCTCTCGACCCTCACTGGACTTCTTCCATCGAGCTGGATAACTCGGTGGTTTACCGCCGGGTTAAGTCCATATTTAATGTGGAGAAGGAGTTCTCCGAGGATTGGGAGTGGGGACTTGAGCCCTTCACCCGGGTTAACCCTCCACCAAATGTGAATTTTCCTTCTCGTTTTCCAAATCTTCTCTGTATGTCGATTTACTCTTGTAACTTGTCAATTGTTGCTTTGTTCTCAGCGATTCCTCCAGCAGCCACTGGAGGATGGCGAGGTGCTGGCGAGAAAGTGGTTGCCGGACCGCACCGAGGAGGACGAGGAGGAGCCTGGCCTGGAGGTCTTCCTACCTACCTCGGACGTCATCAGACGCAGCGCTGGTAAGGCCTCTTCTCTAAGGGATTGGCCTGACGATGATGACTCGGACGTTGAGGTCCTGGAGGTACTTGATCCGGTTCTCATCTCTTATGCGCACCTAGATATCTTCGAATGTTCAGCTAACCCGGACGATTAGGTCCACGAGGTTCCTCCCCTTACCACTAGTGGCCCGGCCCCAGCTCCGTCCCAGAAGCACGTAGCTACCTCGGCCACAGCTTCAGAGGCACCGCCGCCCAAGAAGAGGCAAAAGAAGTCCAGGGTTAAACCCTCGGCCAAGCCTGCCACCAAGAGCACGGTTCAGAGGGCGCCCAAACCTCGGGCTCCTCCTACCGTGAACGAGTAAGTTTATTAACACTGCTTCTTGCCTTTGTTTCTTATTGACTCCTCTTTTTGACTTGATGCCTTTTCTCTCAGAGCTCCTAGGGATATTCCTCAGAGCGGCCCCGACATTGCCTCCCCACTCCGGAGCAGTCCCTCTCCCCCTGCAACAACGATTATCGTCCGCTCAGCCCTATTCAAGAGGGCTCCGCGGTTGCACCTGACCAGAGCCCACCTCGCCAAGAGGAGGGCAATGTTGGCGCGGGGGGTAGTGGGGCGGATCTGGATACGGCAATGCCGGATCTCCCCAGTTCCTCGACCTTAGTGCCAGATCTTGAGGTGCCAGCTTCATCGGTGCCGCCCCCAGCAAATCCTTTTTTTCTAGTACCAGCATCAGCAACACCAGCACCAGCAGCGCTAGCCCCAGCAGCACCAGCAACACCAACAACATCAGCACCAGTACTAGCAGCACCAGCACCAGCAGCAACAAATACCTCCAAGCCTCCCAAGGGAAAAGCTCCATCAGCTCCCTCCGGGTCTACCCCTTCTATGGAAGATATTTTTCAAACAATTCCTCCACCTTCATCCGGCAAAGTGAAGAATACTTTCAGGTCAGCAAAGGTAACTTCATTCGGGTCTACTGCTTCCGGATCAGAGGGCAGCCCACAGCTTGTTTTGCACACCAGTCCCGCTGCAGCTCAATCCGCCAGGCGGGAGGCCCACGTGAAGGGTCTTGTGGCGAACTACTCTCTGAGCGGCGAAAGCTACAGTCCACTACTCCTTGAGTATGTGAAGAACTGGAACAATGCTGAATTCATCGACTCTCAAGACGATCTGTCAGAGAAGTTTGGCCCAACCGAGTTTAGCACCGAGATGAACTCTGCTACCAAGGCTATCTCCTTAGCTGACCGGATGATGGAGGTAATTCTTTTTATCTACTGTTGATGTTCTACATAACTGAGAACTTGTAGATATAGCCCCTAGTTCCTGAGCCTCCGAGGGAATAACTTGTTATTCGGTCGGATGCTCCTTATACAACTTAGCTTTTGTTCATAATGACATCAAATTTTAGTAGAGTTAGAGCCGGGTCTAGTTCACTTGGCCCGTATCTTATGTACTTCAAATATCCACACATCTAGAGCCGGGTTAAGTTCCACTTGGCCCGGATCTTGTAGATTTCAAATATCCACACACCTAGAGCCGAGTTAAGTTCCACTTGGCCCGGATCTTGCATACTTCAAATATCCACACACCTAGAGCCGGGTTAAGTTCCGCTTGGCCCGGGTCTTGTAGATTTCAAATATCCACACACCTAGAGCCAGGTTAAGTTCCACTTGGCCCGGGTTTTCTCGACTTAAAATATCCATACACCTAGAGCCGGGTTAAGTTCCGCTTGGCCCGGATCTTGTAGATTTCAAATATCCACACACCTAGATCCGGGTTAATTTCCACTTGGCCTGGGTCTTGTAGACTCCGAATTGTTTTTAGCTTGCCTTTGAACTTTGTCTTTGCCTTGCTTGTTTCAGATTACCACTAACCACCGATCCGCTGAGTTCCAGCGCCTGCTGGACTCCTACAAAGATATTCGCGCGCATTATGGTAAAGTCTTGGTGGAGTACCAGAAGAGGGGTAATTTTCCATTCTTCCTCTTCCTTGTTCATCCAAACTTCTTAGGACCCATATGAATTTGTTGTCTGAATCATGCAGCCGAGGTTGAAGCTGAGAACATAATCATGAGGAAAAACCTTGCAGAAATCAAAGGTAAAATTATCCCCTTCACATGCTCGTTGTATTTTCCTTGCTTCATCTAGTGGACACTCATACTTTGGGTCCTCCGGATCATTATAGTGTCACCATGCCTGAAATGATGACTCACTTCCTCGAAGAAGCAGGGAATCATGAAGCTGAGCTAAAAAAGAAAGACGCAGAGATAGCTCGGCTCCAACAGCAGGACTCGGAGATTACTCGACTGAATGCCGAAATTCAGAGACTCAAGGGCTTCCATCAGTCCGAGTTGGAGAAGGCCGACCGGGAGTTTGCCGAGGAGAAAGAGCATTTAGCAACGCAAATCTCCAAGGATAAGAGCCTACTGGAGGAAGCCGACATCAAGCTTACGTCGGTGACCACCGAATACGAGAAACTCTAGGCCCATAGTGCCAATGTTGATTCCAAGCTTCAGCGACTACTTTTCTAGATTTGACGTAAGTTTTTGCCATTATTTGATCTTCTTCCCTCCGGATTTGGTCCTTTTGTTCACTATTTTTCTTCTTACTTTTAGGCAAATTTCCAGAGAGCGACACTCTCGCTGCCTCTACTGTGTTTATGATATGCCCAAGAGGCAATAATAAAAGAGGTTATTATGCCCAAGAGGCAATAATAAAATAGGTTATTATTATATCTTTGTGTTTATGATGAATGTTTACATCCCATGCTATAATTGTATTATCAGGAAACACTAATACTTGTGTGTTTTGTAAACATAAAAGAGTCCCTAGTAAGCCTCTTGTTAAACTAGCGTGTTGATTGATTGATGATCATGGTTTCCTCATCATAGACATTGGATCTGATTAATAACAAGGTTATATCATTAGGAGAATGATATGATGGACACACACCCATAGTAAGCGTAGCATAAGATCAAGTCATTAAGTTCGTATTGCTGTAAGCTTTGAAATACATAGTAACCTAATCCTTCGACCATGAGGTTATGTTAATCACCATCACCGGATGGGTACTTTGATGACATCAAACGCCGCTTCGTAACTGGGTGGTTATAAAGGTGCCATTGGGTATTCTGAAAGTATGTGTTGAAGCGCATAGACCAAGATTGGGATTTGTCCATCTATATGACGGATAGATATACTCTGGGCCCTCTCGGTGGAATGTCATCTAGACAGCTTGCAAGCGTGTGACTAGGTCACAAGGGATGACATTACACGGAACGAGTAAAGAGTACTTATCAGTAACGAGGAAGAACTAGGTATAGAGATACCGACGATCAAACCTCGAATAAGTAGAATATCGTGAGACAAAGGGAATTGGTTTCGTATGTTAAATGGTTCAATCGATCACGATATCATCGTTGAGTATGTGGGAGCCGTTATGGATCTCCAGATCCCGCTGATGGTTATTGATGGGAGAGGTGTCTTCATCATGTCTGCATATTCACGAACCGTAGGGTGACACACTTAAGGTTCGAAGTTGTTTGAAGTAGATATGGAATTTGCGTTGGAGACCGAATGTTGTTCGGAGTCTCGGAATGGATCCGGGACATCACGAGGAGATCCAGAATGGTCCGGAGAATGAGATTCATATATTGGGAATCATTTTCTAAGTTAGGAAATGTTCCGGAGTGTTTGTATGGAGATTCTAGAAGGTTTCGGAATGTTCTGGAAGGTTCTAGAGGATTTCTTGGAGTTTGCTTGAAAACCAAGAAAGGGATCAAAGAAACCAAGTGGGGTAAGACACGGATTCGTGGGGGAGGAGGATTCCTCCCCCCAACCCGCCGGCCCAAGGAGGAGGGAGTCCTACTAGGACTCCCCCTCCCCAGGCGTGCCTCCCTCCTTTAAATAGAAGGGAGGGGGCGCCCCCTCTTGCACCTTGTCTCATAACAATCTCTCTCAGCCGCCTCTCTCCTCCATGTTTTCTTCTGCACAGGCATAGGCGAAGCCCTGCAGATTTCACATCTCCACCACCACCACCACGCCGTCGTGCTGCTGGGATTCCGTGGAGAAGATCTACTACCTCCGCTGCTCGCTGGAACAGGGAGAGGAAGGTCTGCTTCGACTCCGCACGTGTGACCGTCTGCAGAAGCGCTGCCGGAACGCGGCGCCGGAAGGATCGTCCACACGATCTTGAGATCGGCAAGTGATCGACTACATCATCCACGAGATCTAATCTCGTTAACGCTTTCGGTTCTACGAGGGTTAGTACCGATCTATCTCGTTGCTCATGTCTAGTAGATTAGATCTTGGCTTTTATCTAGATTAGATCTGGGTTTTATTCGTTCTTGCGGTAGAATTTTTTTGTTTTCCATGCTACGAACCCATTAGAATCATGGCGCAGATATTATCCCAGCGGCAGCACGGATGTTCAGTTGCCTCTAGCCCAGTGAAAGCATTCCAAAGAAAGGCTCGGCTTTCATAGCCAAGTTAATGGAGTGTGACACGCAGCTGCATCTTTGGCACGAATCTGCGGCACGGGCTAGGGCTGATATTGCTTTGAAATTCGCTCTCTCATGGTACGAAGGAATTGATCTTGGATTGCTCACTCGCATGCGCACCGGGTCTAAGTGGTGCGAGGATCCGGAGTGGATCGCGCGCCGCCAGGCCTGTGCAAACAAGCTCATCCAATACTCCTTCTGCCATGCTTGGAATGAGGGGCCAAGTTATCTTGATGCTGCTGATGAAGAAGTTGTCTCTAGAGCTGAAGAGGAAGGGAGTGAAAGGGAGGGCTCCGAACTAGGTGACGAGGCTGAAGATCAGGAGGATAGCGAGGCTAACCTGGAGGACGAAGCCGAAGCTAGCGCTCCTCCCCCACACTCCGGAGTGCCTCCCTCCTCGACAAATGATTCGTCTGCTGCTCCTGCTCCTTGAAAAACACTGGTCATATTTATCAGATCCCCGGAATGCCGGGCGTAGATGTACTTAAGTACTTTAGTTTGGTTGTGCTACAATTTTATGTTCAGAACTAAGTTCTATTGTTGTATTATCATGGGTGAAGTCCCCGAGTTTTGTTTTCTTGTTCCTCCAAATTTTGACTCGGCTCGCGTCTACCTTGATTCAGTTTTTCGACTTACGAGTCCGAGGTTCAGAAAATTGACTTAACAATACTCGAAACTTTGAGATTAGCTCAAAATGATCGGGCATTTTACTGATCCGAACAAACTAAGGGTTAGTCAAAAACCAATGTCAGCCCGCTTAAGCTCTTTCCCTTAGTCGTTTTTCATGTGCTTTGCCATTCCAAACTTGTTCTCTTGCTCGCCATGAAGCCAATTCGTGTTGGACAGCAGCAAAGTCGAGGAGTTAGGTTTTTGGTGCTCACACATACTAATCCAACTAAGGTATAAGCGACTTAACCCAGCCGACATAAGAATATGAAAATTAGAAAAGCATTAAAGTAGTCCCCGAGTCTCTGCTCGGGGTGGCAAAGTTTTTATTGATAAGCTCATCGCCGACATACATACCGACGTATGAGTAGCTCGGATACATTCATCTCTTAGGTGTAGAAAGGTCGAAGTAGTGCTACGTTCCACGGTCGTTTGGATTCCTCTCCGGACCTGTCCGCCTTGTTCTTTTCCTTAGGCTATGCATCAATAAGATAGCATTGCGCAATGCTTTGCTCACAATGAAAGGTCCTTCCCATGGAGGGGATAACTTATGCATGCCAGCCGTGCGATGTATTAGCCGTAGTACCAAATCACCTTCCCGGAAAACTCGGGGGTTTACTTTCTGGTTGTGATAGCGTCGGAGATTTTGCTGGTATATGGAGGATCTGAACAAGGCCAGTTCTCTCGCTTCTTCCAGTAGATCAACATCATTTTGCCGGGCTTCACGCACTTTGGCTTCTATGTATTGGGTGACTGTTGGCGAATCATGCTCTATGTCGGCTGGTAATACAGCTTCTGCCCCATATACCAGAAAGAATGGCATGTAGCCTGTTGATCGATTCAGAGTTGTTCTTAAAGTCCACAGTACCGCTAGTAGTTCTTCTATCCAGCACCCCGCTGATCTTTGCAGCGGCTCCATGAGCCGGGGTTTTATCCCGGACAATACTAGTCCATTGGATCTTTCCACTTGCCCGTTCGATGCGGGGTGGGCGACTGAGGCGACATCTAACCGGATCTTCTTTTCTTGGCAGAATCTCGCAAACGCTCCTTCAGCGAAATTCGTTCTGTTACCGGTTATGATGCTATGGGGATAGCCGTACCTTAGGATTATATCCTTGAGGAATCTTACTACTGTTGCCCCATCACATTTCCAAAATGGTTTTACTTCAATCCATTTGGTGAACTTGTCAACCATGACCAGAATATGGATCATCCCTCCTTTGGCTGGTGATACATTGCAAATGTATCTATAATTTTTGATGTTCCATGCTTGGTTTTATCCACTTTCTTGTGTTTTGTCCACACTTTGGAGTAATTTTCATATGATTTCTTGGACTAACCTATTAACAAGAGCCATAGTGCCAGCTACTTGTTTTCTGCTGTTTGTGGTTCCAGGAAAGTCAGAAAATGAATATTCTCGGAACTGGACGGCACAAAAGCCAAAGTGCCTATTTTTCCGGAAGTCATCAGATGCCAGAATACGAGACGGAGAGGGGCCAGGGGGCCACCACACCACCTGGCCACGCGGCCCAGCCTGGCTCGCGCCAGGGGGTGGTGTGGCCACTTATGGCACCCCCTCGACCTCCCCTTCCGCCTATAAGATGCCCTCGGGACGAAAACCCTAAGGACCTGATCAAAAATCCACGAAATAGTCTGTAGCCGCCGTCATCTCCATCCCTAGATCGGGAGGGATCTGAAGCTCTTCCCGGCACCCTGCCGGAGAGGGGAATTCACCCTGGAGGCCTTCTTCATCACCATGCAAGCCTCTGGTATGATGCGTGAGTAGTTCATCCTTGGACTACGGATCCATGTAGTAGCTAGATGGCTGGTTCTCCTCCTTTGTGCTTTCATGTCTAGATCTTGTGAGCTCCGTTCATGATCAAGATCATCTATTTGTAATTCTGCATGTTGTGTTTGCGGGTATCCGATGGATATTGAGATGCTATTTCAGATTGATTATTGATTCTATCATGTCTTTGTTATTTGTGATCTTGCATGCTTTCCGTTGTTAGTAGCTATCTTGGCCAAGTAGATGCTAGTAACTCCAAGAGTTAGTATTTATACTCGATAGTGGGTTCATGCCTCTGGTAATATAGGGAAGTGACAGAAATCTCTAAGGTACTAGATGTGCTGTTGCTACTAGGGAGAAAACAACAATCCTTTGTTTATAGAACAATCGTATTGTTTACTTTACACGCAGTTTGTAAAGCAATAATCTGTTGCTTGCAACTTAATACTAGAGGGGGTTCGGATGATAACCTGAAGGTGGATTATTAGTCATAGATGCAGTTGGATGGCGGTCTATGTATAATGTTGTAATGCCCAATCGAATCTCAAAGGAGTCAAGATGATTAGTATATGCATGTATTGCTTTCTCGACTTTTGTCAATTGTCCCGCTGTAATTTTTTCACTCAGCATGTTATCTATCTTAAGGAGAGCCACCTCTAGTGAACTATGGATCCCTGTCCTTTTCTTTACATACAATCTACAAACTGTTTACTGCTTTGTGTTTACTTTCTGCAAACTATTACTTCTTTCCATTCGATACGTTTAATCCTTTGTTTTCAGCAAAACACGGTGAGATTGACAACCTCATCGCAAGTTGGGGACAAAGTTTCGTGGTTGTGTTGTGCAGGTCTCCACCGGTAGTGCGCCCTGCCAAGGCTCAGCTAGCAACACCTTTGGGGTGTTTCCTTGCTCCTACTGGTTCGATTAAACCTTGGTTTCATAACTGAGGAAAACTTGCTGCTGTGCTCATCATACCTTCCTCTTGGGGTTCCCAACAAGCTCTAGATCAACACCACACCAGCATTTTTCTGGCGCCGTACACTGAGCCATCAAGCGTTTTTCTGGCGCCGTTGCCGGGGAGTCAAGGACATCTTCACAAGGGGAGTCCCTCATAACCAATCTCTTTACTTTGTTATTTTTGTTTTGCTTAGTTTCTTTTGCTTTGTTTGCTTGTTTCTTTATCAAAAACACAAAAAATTAGTTTTACTAGTTTGCTTTCTTATTTGAAAACCCAAAAAATGACTACTCTTGAAAACACTAAGTTGTGTGACTTCACTAGCACCAACAACAATGATTTTATGAGCACACCTATTGCTCCACCTGTGCCTGAAGATACTTTCTTTGAGATAAAACCTGCTTTACTCAATCTTGTTATGAGAGAACAATTTTCTGGTATTGGTAATGAAGATGTTGCTGCCCATCTAAATAACTTTGTTCAACTTTGTGAGATGCAAAAGCATAGGGATATAGATGGTGATATTATTAAGCTGAAATTGTTTCCTTTCTCTTTGAGAGGAAAAGCTAAAGAATGGTTGAATTCCTTAACTAGGAATAGTATTGATTCTTGGACTAAGTGCAAAGATGCTTTCATTGGAAAATACTATCCTCCTGCTAAGATTTTATCTATGAGAAGTGAAATAATGAAGTTTAAACAATCTGATAATGAACATTTTGCTCAAGCTTGGGAAAGAATGAAATCTTTGGTAAAGAATGTCCCACTCATTGACTGACTGCTTGGATGATCATCCAAACTCTTTATGCAGGATTGAACTATTCTTCAAGGAACCTATTGGATTCTGCTGCTGGAGGTACCTTTATGACCATTACTTTGGGTGCTGCAACAAAGCTTCTGGATAATATGATGGTTAACTATTCTGAATGGCATACTGAGAGAGCTCCACAAGGTAAGAAGGTAAATTCTGTTGAGGAAACCTCTTCCTTGAGTGATAAGATTGATATTGTTATGTCTATGCTTGTTAATGGGAAAGCCCATATTGATCCAAATAATGTTCCTTTAGCTTCTTTGGTTGCTCAAGAAGAGCAAGTTGATGTGAACTTCATAAGAAATAACAACTTTGGTAATAATGCTTATAGGAATAATTTTGGTAACAACAATTATAAGCCATATCCTCCCAACAATGGTAATGCTTATGGAAGTTCCTACAACAATAATAGGAGTGCTCCCTCTGAACTTGAATTTATGCTTAAAGACTTTATTAGTAAGAAAACTACTTTCCACAAAACTATCGAGGAAAAACTCTCTAATGCTGAAAGAAATGTAGCATCTTTGGCTGAAGCTCAATCTTCTTTGAATAAAATGGCTGCTAAACCTGAAACTAATGATAATCCCTTTGCTGCTACTAATGCCATACAAGTAAGAATTGATGAAAATGTTAGACTATTAGCTGAATTACATGCTAAGTGGGAAAGAGAAGATGAAATTTCTAGAAACATTAGTGTTTCTACTATTACCACCACTAGTATTGAGGCTAGTAATAGTTCTACTACTTTAGATGATAATTATGATTTTGATCTTGATGGTTGCAATATCTCTGAAGTTATTAAGTTCCTACAAAAGCTTGCTAAAAGTCCTAATGCTAGTGCTATGAACATGGTCTTTACAAAACACATTACTGATGCTCTCATAAAGATTAAAGAAGAAAAGATGAAACATAAAGCTTCTATTCCTATAAAACAAGAAGATGATTGGGAACCTATCATTAATATGAAAGTGAATGACTTTGATTTCAAAGCTTTATGTGATCTTGATAGTAGTGTTTCTATTATGCCTAGAAGGATTTATGATATGCTTGATTTGCCTCCACTTGAAGATTGTTATTTGAATGTCCCACTTGATGATAATGCTAAAAAGAAACTCAATGGGAGTCTTAATGATGTTCTTATTATGGTTAACAATGCCTATGTCCCCGTTGATTTCTATGTTTTGGATGTTGAATGCAATGCTTCTTGTCCTATTACTTTGGGAAGGCCTTTTCTTAGAACTATTGGTGCCATTATTGATATGAAAGAAGGCACCATTAAATATCAACTCCCACTCAAGAAAGGTATAGAACACTTCCCCAAGAAGAGAGAGAAGATTTCTTTTGCTTCTCCTATGAAAACAAAATTTGGTCTTAATGCTTCTTCATTTTGAGAACACTTGATTCTTTTTCTTGCTTCTTATGCCTAACCCAAAAGTTTTAGATGAGTCTTGGAAGTTATTACTTCAGTAATAACCACTCCTTATCCTTTTTATTTGATTTTTGTGCCAAGAGTAACCCCTAATGAGAGAGAAGTAATGATTGGGAAAGTTGCTGTCCCGAAACAGATTTCTATGCTTCACCATAAAAATTAGTGTAAAATCTCTGAATGTCATTTTGAGGCGTGAATTTTTGTGCTTCTGCCCCAGGTTGTTATATAACTTTCGTTAGTTCAACACTTTTTTATTTGAGCAACAGAAGGTCTTCCAAAAAATCCGTCTTTACCTGCTGGTCTGTTTTGACAGATTTCTGCCATTTTCTGCATTTGCTTCTTGTTGGTTCCTTTTTGAGTTCTTTTGGGGAATTGAGCTTTTTGAGGGAAGTGTTATAGTATCTAGTTTTCTAATGGAATTTTATTTGGTGTTATAACTGAACCTGAAGACTTATTTATCTTGAGTGCACTAATGTTGCTAATAAAGATTGTGTGAAGTTTTCTATGAAGAAAAATTTCAAGTGTATGGAAGGAATGAGTAATGAGATGAATGATGGACTAAAGCTCAAGCTTGGGGATGCCACGCATGTCACCCCAAGAAATATCCAAGAAGTACAAGGGTCAAAGCTTGGGGATGCCCAAGGCATCCCCTTCTTCATCAATAAAAATCCCAAGTTTCTTCGAAACGCTTTATTTTTATTGTTTCATGCACAGTTGTGTTGTTCTTGGAGCGTCTTCTTTTTCGTTTTCGTTTTGATTTTTCGTTTGCTTAGTTTTCTTAGTTTGCTGAATAAATTGGTTAGACCCCCTTTTTCATACATTTGTTTGCAAATAGTTTGGTTTGGTTTGGAAAAGAGTAGGAAAGTTCATACTTACATGGTAAAAAGATCTTGTTTTTGACTGTGGCCTATGCTTTGTCAGGCCATGCTTGATATTGTTTTGGATTTATGCTTAGTATTCTTTGTTGTAGCATGACTTGTTATAAACAATTAAGATTGCTTAATGTGCCTTGGATGAATCATGCATTGTTTTAGCATATTAAAGCATAGTATAGTGGTATTCTCCTTTGATGCTTTATTTGGGTTGACTTGGCGCATGCTCACACCATGTTATGACTATCTCAAGTCACCATAGCCTTTATGATCCTTTAGTTTTCAACTTGTAGTATCTTATGCTTTGATCAATGATGTTTTGTCGCTCTGCATGATTATGGCCATTATTGCTCTCTTAGTTTATCGCTCCTAGTCTTTTGCTAGCCTCCACAACCAAGTATGAGTTCCACTCATGCATCCAACTCCCTAAACCAAGTTATTCCAAAGAGTCCACCATACCTACCTACTAGCTTATGCTATTCCAAGTATATTCATGCTTTTTTTACCTTCCAAATTAAACTTGTTATGAGAAAAATAGAGATTAAAGCTCTCACGATATCATGCTCTTTTGTATATGGATGTCGTGATTGTGAAATGAAAGGGGAGCTTCTAAGTCCATGGAGTTATGTATATGTGTTAGAGAAACGCCTGGGCCGCTGGTCTAATCCATGCTGACATGGTGGAAACCTGCAGCGTAACCATAATGAGCTGTCTATGAAGCATTCTTCTTATAAAAAAAGAGTCCTATACTGAGAAAAAAGAGAAAAAGAAAAAAGGAGATTATGAAAAGAGGAAAGAGAGAAAAAAGCACCATATTCCCATGGTAAATAAGAGGATTGCTGAGATGCTCGTTGTCTGCTTGCCTTATCATTTTGATATGGGGATTCTTCCGTATCATCGGGCAAGGGGTACCCCGTTGGCGGTTCTCTATGATACACATGTACTTACGATGACAAGAACTTACCGGTGACTAAACTTGAGTAGCATGAGGAGCGACCCTCGTATACAAGGGACATGAGATTTCTAACTTATACTTCATCAAGCATGTACACCATAGTTTGTTCACTTTAACCTTAATCACATCAAGATGCTTATGATAGGGGCAATGAGAGATGAAAGCTATAAGTACCATAATTTTTGGAAGCTCTTTATGAGACTTGAATCCCTGCTTCCTTCTATGAAGGCCTTTCTTCCACCATTATATTGAGTCTCCACCTTCTATCTTTATGCACCTACTTTGAGAGCATAGTGGCCATTCTTAGTTCTATGTGCATTGTCCCAAGACTAGTTGATTGATGCATATCTTGATATTGCTTGTGTTAAACTATTTGTATCTAGTCACTCTTATGAACTTTGAAGGTGTCCTATGCATTTATATTTGCTACTCTATGAGGGACAAGCTGAATACTATTATGCTATGTTTTCTTTATGTGAAACAAACAAACGTCTTGGAAAGCATTGTTATTCATGAATCTTTTGTTTGTGCCTTTTCATGTTGCATCATAGTTTCTTTGTCTTATTGCTAGAACTTTGTCTTTCATGTTATGATTGAAGTACTATAATCCCAGTTTTGAATGTTTTACAAATAGTTTGATCAAGTCTTTGATGGTGCATGTCACCTCAAAAATTATTCTTTCTTTTTATCACTTACCTACTCGAGGACGAGCAGGAGTTAAGCTTGGAGATGCTGATACATTGCAAATGTATCTATAATTTTTGATGTTCCATGCTTGGTTTTATCCACTTTCTTGTGTTTTGTCCACACTTTGGAGTACTTTTCATATGATTTCTTGGACTAACCTATTAACAAGAGCCACATTTCCAGCTGCCTGTTTTCTGCTGTTTTTGGTTCCAGGAAAGTCAGAAAATGAATATTCTCGGAATTGGACGGGACAAAAACCAAAGTGCCTATTTTTCCGGAAGTCATCAGATGCCAAAATACGAGACGGAGAGGGGCCAGGGGGCCACCACACCACCTGGCCACACGGCCCAGCCTGGCCCGCGCCAGGGGGTGGTGTGGCCGCCTCCGGCACCCCTTGGCCTCCCCTTCCGCCTATAAGATGCCCTCGGGACGAAAACCGTAAGGACCCGATCAAAAATCCACGAAAGAGTCTGTAGCCGCCGTCATATCCATCCCTAGATTGGGAGGGATCTGAAGCTCTTCCCGGCACCCTGCCGGAGAGGGGAATTCACCCTGGAGGCCTTCTTCATCACCATGCAAGCCTCCGGTGTGATGCGTGAGTAGTTCATCCTTGGACTACGGATCCATGTAGTAGCTAGATGGCTGGTTCTCCTCCTTTGTGCTTTCATGTCTAGATCTTGTGAGCTCCGTTCATGATCAAGATCATCTATTTGTAATTCTGCATGTTGTGTTTGCGGGGATCCGATGGATATTGAGATGCTATTTCAGATTGATTATTGATTCTATCATGTCTTAGTTATTTGTGATCTTGCATGCTTTCCGTTGTTAGTAGCTATCTTGGCCAAGTAGATGCTAGCAACTCCAAGAGTTAGTATTTATGCTCGATAGTGGGTTCATGCCTCTGGTAATCCGGGGAAGTGACAGAAATCTCTAAGGTACTAGATGTGCTGTTGCTACTAGGGAGAAAACAACAATCCTTTGTTCATAGAACAATCGTATTGTTTACTTTACACGCAGTTCGTAAAGCAATAATCTGTTGCTTGCAACTTAATACTGGAGGGGGTTCGGATGATAACCTGAAGGTGGATTATTAGTCATAGATGCAGTTGGATGGCGGTCTATGTATAATGTTGCAATGCCCAATCGAATCTCAAAGGAGTCAAGTTGATTAGTATATGCATGCATTGCTTTCTCGATGTTTGTCAATTGCCCCGCTGTAATTTGTTCACCTAGCATGTTATCTATCTTAAGGAAAGCCACCTCTAGTGAACTATGGATCCCAGTCCTTTTCTTTACATACAATCTACAAACTGTTTACTGCTTTGTGTTTACTTTCTGCAAACTATTACTTCTTTCCATTCGATACGTTTAATCCTTTGTTTTCAGCAAAACACGGTGAGATTGACAACCTCATCGCAAGTTAGGGACAAAGTTCTATGGTTGTGTTGTGCAGGTCTCCACGTTGCTACTAGCACCGGTAGTGCGCCCTGCCAAGGCTCAGCTAGCAACACCTTTGGGGTGTTTCCTTGCTCCTTCTGGTTCGATTAAACCTTGGTTTCATAACTTAGGGAAACTTGCTGCTGTGCTCATCATACCTTCCTCTTGGGGTTCCCGACGAGCTCTACATCAACACCGCACCAGCATTTTTCTGGCGCCGTACACTGAGCCATCAACCGTCTTAAATGGTCCTACCATGTCTAGGCACCATACAACAAATGGCCATGTAATGGGGATAGTTTTCAGCTCCGACATTGGTAGGTGAGTTTTTGTGGCGTATCTTTGACAACCATTGCATTTTCTCACTGATGCACTCGACGATCGACGTAGAGCTCGTTAGGAACCCCAAGAGGAAGGTATGATGAGCACAGCATCAAGTTTTCCCTCAGTTATGAGACCAAGGTTTAATCGAACCAGTAGGAGCAAGGAAACACCCCAAAGGTGTTACTAGATGAGCTTTGGCAGGGCGCACTACCGGTGCTAGTAGCAACGTGGAGACCTGCACAACACAACCACAGAACTTTGTCCCCAACTTGCGATGAGGTTGTCAATCTCACCGTGTTTTGCGGAAAACAAAGGATTAAACGTATCTAATGGAAAGAAGTAAAAGTTTGCAGAAAGTAAACACAAAGCAGTAAAAGATTGTAGATTGTATGTAAAGTAAAAGGACCAGGATCCATAGTTCACTAGAGGTGGCTCTCCTTAGATAAATAACATGCTGGGTGAACAAATTACAGCGGGGCAATTGACAAACACCGAGAAAGCAATACAGGCATATACTAATTATCTTGACTCCTCTGAGACTTGATTGGGCATTACAACATAATACATAGACCGCCATCCAACTGCATCTATGACTAATAATCCACCTTCTGGTTATCATCCGAACCCCCTCCAGTATTAAGTTGCAAGCAACAGATTATTGCTTTATGAACTACGTGTAAAGTAAACAATACGATTGTTCTATGAACAAAGGATTGTTGTTTTCTCCCTAGTAGCAACAACACATCTAGTACCTTAGAGATTTCTGTCACTTCCCCAGATTACCAGAGGCATGAACCCACTATCGAGCATAAATACCAACTCTTGGAGTTGCTAGCATCTACTTGGCCAAGATAGCTACTAACAACGGAAAGCATGCAAGATCTCAAATAACAAAGACATGATAGAATCAATAATCAATCTGAAATAGCATCTCAATATCCATCGGATCCCCGCAAACACAACATGTATGAATTACAAATAGATGATCTTGATCATGAACGGAGCTCACAAGATCTAAACATGAAAGCACAAAGGAGGATAAACCAGCCATCTAGCTACTACATGGATCCATAGTCCAAGGATGAACTACTCACGCATCAAACCGGAGGCTTGCATGGTCATGAAGAAGGCCTCCAGGGTGAATTCCCCTCTCCGGCAGGGTGCCAGGAAGAGCTTCAGATCCCTCCCGATCTAGGGATGGAGATGACGGCGACTATAGACTCTTTCATGGATTTTTGATCGGTTCCTTAGGGTTTTCGTCCCGAGGGCAACTTATAGGCGGAAGGAGAGGCCGAGGGGGTGCTGGGGTCGGCCAGACCACCCCCTGGCGCGGGCCAGGCCTGGCCGCGTGTCCAGGTGGTGTGGCCGGCCCCTGGACCCTCTCCGTCTCGTATTCTGGCACTTGACCCCTTCCGGAAAATAGGCACTTTGGCTTTTGTCCCGTCCAATTCCGAGAGTATTCATTTTCTGACTTTCCTGGAACCAAAAACAGCAGAAAACAGGCAGCTAGCACTGTGGCTCTTGTTAATAGGTTAGTCCAAGAAATCATATGAAAAGTACTCCAAAGTTGGAACAAAACACAAGAAAGTGGATAAAACTAAGCATGGAACATCAAAAATTATAGATACATTTGCAATGTATCAACATCCCCAAGCTTAACTTCTGCTCGTCCTCGAGTAGGTAAGTGATAAAAGAAATAATTTTTGAGGTGACATGCACCATCAAAGACTTGATCAAAATATTTGCAAAACTCAAAGCTGGGATCACAGTACTTCAATCATAACATGAAATACAAAGTTCTAGCAATAAGCAAAGAAACTATGATGCAACATGAAAAGGCACAAACAAAAGATTCATGAATAACATGCTTTGCAAGACGTTTGTTTGTTTCACATAAAGAAAACATAGCATCATAGTATTCAGCTTGTCCCTCAATAGAGTAGCAAATATAAATGCATAAGACACCTTCAAAGTTTATAAGAGTGACTAGATACAATAGTTTCAAACAAGCAATAACAGGTTATGCATCAATCAACTAGTCTTGGGACAATGCACATAGAACTAAGAATGGCCACTATGCTCTCAAAGTAGGTGCATAAAGATAGAAGGTGGAGACTCAATGTAATGGTGGAAGAAAAGCCTTTGTAAAAGGAAGTAGGGATTAAAGTCTCATAAAGAGCTTCCAAAAATTATGGTACTTGTAGCTTTCAGCTCTCATTGCCCCTATCATAAGCATCTTGAAGGTGATTAAGGTTAAAGTGACACAACTAAGAGGATATGCTTGACAAGTTATAAACCGAAATCTCATGCCCCTTACTTACGAAGACCGATCCTCATGCTACTCAACTTCAGTTACGAGTAAGCTCTTGTCATTGTAAGTATATGTGTATCATTAAGAACCGCCAACGGGGTACCCCTTGCACATGATACAGGAGCGTTCCCATAATCAAAATGACAAGGCAAGCAGACAATGAGCATCTCAGTGATCTTTTTATTTGCTATTTGCATAGGTTTTTATTGAGGATGCTTCATAGAGTGCTCACTATGGTGATGCTGCAAGTTTCCACCATGATTAGGCATGGCTTAGGCTAGCGGCCCATGCGTTTCTCTAACACACATACAAACTCCATGATCTTACAAGTTCCACATTTATTTCACACCACCGGGATCCGTAAGCAAAAGAACATAATATCAACGGGGTACAAAGTACAAGTGCAATGTTGAAAGCGTTCCCCATGAAACATGGTTCTGCTAATTTCAACTTATAAAGCGCAAGCATATACGCAACAAAGAAGGACCCAATGGTTCAAGTTTATTAGAGGCAATAAAGTAAAGTGTGCCATCAAGTTCATGAGAGCTTTAATCACTAGTTTTCTCATAACAAGTGGAAGGTAAACAAAAGCATGAATATACTTGGAATAGCATAAGCTAGTAGGTAGGTATGGTGGACTCTTTGGAAAAACTTTGTTTAGGGAGTTGGATGCATGAGTGGAACTCATACTTGGTTGTGGAGGCTAGCAAAAGACTGGGAGCGACAAACTAAGAGAGCAATAATGGCCATAATTATGCAGAGCGACAAAACATCATTGATCAAAGCATAAAGTGATACTACAAGTTGAAAACTAAAGGATCATAAAGGCTATGGTGACTTGAGATAGTCATAACATGGTGTGAGCATGTGCCAAGTCAACCCAAATAAAGCATCAAAGGAGAATACCACTATACTATGCTTTAATATGCTAAAACAACGCATGATTCATCCAAGGCACATTAAGCAATCTAAATTGTTTATAACAAGTCATACTATAGCAAAGAATACTAAGCAAAAAGCCAAAACAATATCAAGCATGGCATGACAAAGCATAGGCCACAGTCAAAAACGAGCTCTTTTTACCACAAAAGTATGAACTTTCCTACTCTTTTCTAAACCAAACCAAACTATTTGCAAACCAAAGTATGAAAGAGGGGGTCCAACCAACTTATTCAGAAAACTAAACAAACCAAACTAAAAACCAAAATGAAAACTAAAAAGAAGACGCTCCAAGAGAAACACAACTGTGCATGAAACAATAAAAATGAAGCGTTTGGAAGAAACCTAGGATTTTTATTGATGAAGAAGGGGATGACTTGGGCATCCCCAAGCTTTGACGCTTGTACTTCTTGGATATTTATTGGGGTGACATGCGTGGCATCCCCAAGCTTGATCTTTAGTCCATCCTTCATCTCGTTACTCATTCCTTCCATACACCTGAAAATTTTCCTTCATACAAAACTTCACACAATCTTATTAGCAACATTAGTGCACTTAAGATAAATAAGTCTCAAGGTTCAGTTTTAACACCAAATAAACTTCCATTATAACACTAGCTACTATATCACTTCCCTCAAAAAGCTCAATTCCCCAAAGGAACTCAAGAAGGAACTAACAAGAAGCAAATGCAGAAAATGGCAGAAATCTGTCAAAACAGACCAGCAGGTAAAGACGAATTTTTTCGAAGACCTTCTGTTGCTCAAATCGAAAAGTCTTGAACTAACGAAAGTTATATAATAACCTGGGGCAGAAGAACAAAAATTTGCAGCTCAATCCGACATACAGAGCTCTCGCAGGAATTTTTACGGTGAAGCATAGAAATCTGTTTTGGGACAGCAACTTTCCCAATCATTACTTCACTCTCATTAGAGGTTACTCTTGGCACAAAAAGCAAATAAAAAGGATAAGGAGAGGTTATTACAGAGGTAATAACTTCCAAGACTAAACTAAAACTCTTGGGTTATCTCCCAACAAGTACTTTTTTTAACGCCTTTAAGTTAGGCATGAAAATTTGAGAAGATGCTCTCATAGGAAATATGAATTGAAGTAAAAGAGAGCATCAAGAAGCAAATTTAAAACACATTTAAGTCTAACCCACTTCCTATGCATAGGAATCTTGTATGCAAATAAATGCATAAAGAGCAAAGTGACAGGCATAGGAAGATAAAACAAAAGTAACTTCAAAACTTTCAGCACATAGAGAGGTGTTTCATTACCATAAAAACTTCTACAACCATATTTTCCTCTCTCATAATAATTTTCAGTAGCCTCATGAATAAACTCAACAATATAACTATCACATAAGGCATGATTTTCGTGATCTACAATCACTAGAGCTTTATTATAAACATTTTTAAAAGAATCCTCGGGAACATAACATTCACCCTCACTATAAGAGAAAAGAGTTTTTGTGACAAATCACTTTCATCACCGAAAATGCCATTTCCGTCACTAAGTACTCCCTCGTGAAGAAAACGTGGCGTTACCAGAGTCGTCACGGAAGCTCCGTCACAGATTCTTTTATAGTGACGGAATACAAATTTTCGTCACGCAAGATTGAGCTTCGGTGACGGTCCTTACAGCGTCACCTAAGATAGGTTATCCGTGACGGACCTTCTACGTCACCTAAAATAGGAAAATTTGTCACCGTTTAGCATATTCGTTGACGAAATATGTCGTCACGGAAGATTTATGGCATCACGAGGATTCTGGCAGGTGGGACCTGCAATGCTGACTTGGCAGCTGGCAGGTGGGTCCCACCACGATGACATGGCATCTGACAGGTGGGTCCGATGATGCTGACATGGCAGCTGGCAGGTGGGTCCGACGATGATGACGTGGCAGCTGGCAGGTGGGTTCGACGATGCTGACGTGGTAGCTGGCAGGTGGGTCCGACGATGCTGACGTGGCAGCTGGCAGGTGGGTCCGACGATGATGACGTGGCAGCTGGCAGGTGGGTCCCACCATGATGACGTGGCATCTGATAGGTGGGGCCAATGCGATGACGCGTCACCTTCGTGTGGGGCCCGTGAAGATGACGTGGCAGCTGGTAGGTGGGTCCAGCGATGCTGACGTGGCAGCATGTAGGTGGGGCCGTCAACGATGACGTGGCGTCTGCATGTGGGTCCCGCGATGATGACGTGTCATTTTTTGGGCCGGCCCATTCGGAAGTGCCTTGTGGGCCGGGAGGAATGTGATGCCGTCACCAATTTTTTTGCATGGACAAATTTGATTAAAAATTGAAATTCCATGCAAATTACGAAACAAAATTAAATGGAAGCAAATATTTGAAATGGCAGAAAATTTATAAATATGAATTGTATCACACGCAAACTTCAAAATTCTGCTAGACTGAAACTGATGTATCAAACTCGAATGACTAAAGGAATAAAAAACAATGTTTCGGCCCACCCGGCCCATTAGCACGCAGAGATTTTTGGCCCAAGTCACGGGGACTGGGACTGGGAGTTCTGCGACATCCTCAACAGGTAACTAAGCATGCCATCCATTTCCTTCTGCATCTTCTCAAATGCCAGACGATTCGCTTCGCTGGACTTTTTCACTGCTTCAAGTTCATCATCCTGCTTCTTTCTCATCTCTTCAAATCTCCTTTCCTGCTCTTGCATCTGTTCCTCCATCTCGCATTGAACCCTTTCAGCTGCATTCAACGAATCTTGCTCCTGACTTGATAACTTTTCTTCTAAATCACGGATGCGCCCAGCTGAGACGCTAGACCTCTTGGAAGCAGATGAAACTCCGATACTGGAAAGGAAAGTAATTGATCTTGAATTGTTCTGGTCTCTCAGGACTTCTTCAACAATCTCCAGATCAGTTTTGGGAATCCAATCTTCTGGGTGTGGTCCCATTTTTTGAAGCACCATCTCAGTCTACAATAGGATAAAAAATAGCAAGTCCAGAGTTAGAAGAAATCAAATAATTAGACAAACTAATGAGAAATGCGTAGCACATAAAATAATTTACTTACATAAGCTTCTACTGATTTCTGGGACATCATACCATCCTTGTTAGTGTGGCTTGCTTTAAAGAAAGCAATCGGGGAGGTATCGACGTCCTCGGTCTTCTGAGATTTCTACAAGAATTATGACAAGATGAATTATAAGTGTGTATGGCATGTTCAAAAAAAGAAGTAGGTGTTGCATCTGAAGAGTTCGAATACTCATAAGTGCATGGTAATGTGCAACAAAGCTTCTTGAGCCAGTGGTGTGTTTCTTCGTCACAGCATCTCTGTTCTTCTTGTTACTCTTGCAGATTGCCTATGTACAGATGCATGAATTTAGTATTCCACAGTACAGTAGTATGTCTGCGATAGATGTAGCTGAAACAATAGGAATCGTGTACCTTGTAGTGCTCATCATGCCATATATCAAGAAGCTCTGCCCAGCTTTCCTCGTCTACCTCTTTTGGTTTCAACAATAAAGCTTGCTCGCGGGTTAAATCTTTAACATCTTTCCAATAGACCTTTTTCAGCCTCCAACATTGTTGGCGAATACCTTTCTGTAAAATGTCGGTGCAAATGTCTTTGCCAAGGTCACCACTGCTGTCCATTGCAAATTTTCCCTGCAGATAACATGGAACACAAATTCATATCACCATCGAATGACAGAATTGTTAAAAAATCATCCACCAATGAGACGTTTTATATGGAAAATGAATAAGAGGTTAACGGACTTACAGTTATAGACTTAATGGTTTCCGGAATAGTATCTTTCAGACGACCTTCCTTGTCACCATACTGCTTCTAGTGGGTTGCCAGTGGCATCTTGCTACGTATGTGAATGCCACACTCTGAACTCAGTTTTCCTGCTTGCATAGGATCAGTGGGTCTCCTCATGCCAGGAGTGAAGTTGATCTGCATCTTAGCCCCTCCATTCCTTCTAGACCACTCGTGTACCCCATGCCCCATAGTAGGTTTGCGTACATTACACTTTTCCTTTAGAGCACCCGTGTCTACAATTGCAACTGAAACCAGTGACAAAACGAGAGTCAAGACTTCAATTGAAAATTTTGCAACTAAACCAGTGAATAAATTGTAAGACGTGCTGCCAATACCTTCCCGTTCGCTGTGGACAAGTACATTCTCCTCAGGTGAGTTGCTGCCTCTAGAGGTTTGAATTAGCATGGGCGAGGATTCATTTCCATTAGTACCCCCTTCCCCTGCTTTCTGGGTAGGGGTCTCTGTTTCACCATCATCTTGAGTCTCTGCATTTGCTGCTGACCTTGTTACAACATTTGGAGGCACAAAGGTTTTTGAGCTCTTCTGCTTCTTTTCTTTTGTAGAACCTTCCGTTACCTACATTTAAATAGATCAAGCCATAAATATTAGAGCAATCTGTACATATCCTACATGTGAAGGCAGGAGAATGCTGCATTTCTTCACCTTAGAGGAAGATTTAACAACATCATGGTCCTCTTCATTCGGAACAAACACATCATCATCAGTGGGCTCGTCGGCAGGATCAGGTTCATAATTAGGGTCCTCGGTGATATCCTTCTCCTGCGGCTGTGCCTCTTTCCGTGTTGTCACTGCCACCGGTTTCTTAGCAGTACCAAACACAAATTCACGCGCCATCACCGTGAAATCCAACATTGGCTTGCCATGTTCAATAGCATTCTACTTCAGTGCTTCAGACATACGAGACACATTCTCATCCATCACTTGTTTCCTAACATTTTCATATGCGTCTACTGTTTGACTTGAGTAACTGAAAACAATCAAGCAAAGGAAAGTCATGATCATACTCATTAGTACAAACAGAGTAGACAAGATCATTAAAGCAAAAATTATGTGATCCATACTACAAAATTAACATGCTCACAAAATATTATTCTATTGCCTCCAAATCTCGTATCGTCATTCAGTTAACTGTCTAAACCCTACTGTCAACAAGTTCAGTTAAGTGTCAGGTTCAGTGTATTAGGTATCAAGTTGTTCAGTTGCGTCAGTTAAGACGCCAAGCAGCAGGGTTTATCCAACAAGTTGTGCCCTATTACCTGAACCATTATGTAGGAACAGAAACCTAAATCTAACACATAGTTATAAGATCGGATCATAGGGTCTCATGCTCAACACATTCATGGCATCTGGAACCATGATCTATGAAATTAAAACCCAAGACAAGAACATTGTCGAAGGATTCGGATCATAGGGTGTCACGTTCAACACGTGCTAGGCATCTTGAACCATGTCTATGATCTAAAACCTAGATCTTGCACATAAGCTGCAGCATCTTGAACAATGATCTACACATGTTGATCTACTAGAACTCATGCTTGACTAATCTAGAAAGAGACATAGACCTAGGGCGGCAGAAAAATGACCTAGGCGTTTACGCTTTTGCTTCGGTGTCGGTGGTAGCACATTCCGGCGTGGTGTGCCGCTTCGAAGACTGTCGGACATGTCGCCCGCCGCAGACGGGAAATCCTCCGGCACATTCTGGCGTGGTGTGCCGCTTCGAAGACTGCCGGACATGTCGCCCGCCGGCAACCAACGCCTTGCTTGACAGATCTGGGGTCGAGGAAAGTGGCGATGGGGTTCTAGGTGGGCGGTGAACAAGGAACGGAATTAGAGGATGGGTATGCGGGAGGTGGGGGCACGCCATTTTTAAAGTGTCGTGGGGGCGGCAAATTGTTAGCGCCAAAATGGGCGGGCGGGTGGAAAACAAAAGAGGTGGGAACGAAATTTTTCGGTACACAAGTGGAGGGAACGAAAACCATTCATTGTAAATTTGATTGGAAAAAACAAAGGGAACGGAACGGGAGGTTTACAAGCGGGGATTATCTCTAATTACATATTGTAATTAAATAAATCCTAACACATGCAACGGTTTAGGTTTTGCCACTACTTAGACCTCCCGTGCGGAATTTGTAATATGGTTTACAAGCCGGGATTATCTCTAATTCATTGTACTATAAATTTATTTGGCCATGAACCATATTAAATTATTTGAATAAGTCATTTGTTTATATATGAAAAGGAAACAAAATATGTTCATTCACGTACAACAGTTTGATTACTGAGCAAACAATACCATTAGTTTCCTTCATTCCACAACTCCAACTTGAAAGCTGAAGCACAATATCACTTAAACAAGTAAACCTCATTGATTCGAAAAACAAACAGAAGAGCAGAATTATTTCACATATTAGATATGTAGCCAGCAAAATTTTCTAACATCCACCAAAAGGTAGGTGATCTCATTAGACTTTACACCCAGAAACTCAGCAAATAGTTTTGCAACTAGGAACAGGGGCAGATCTGCTTGGTCACACCCTGATGCACATGCAACAGGGTAGAAAAAGCATTTTTAGTCTTACATATTAGACTTAAGCATAGTGTATCAGGAAAACTTAAACAGAGTGCATCAGGGTAAGTTTAATCCTAGATCCTCTTCCTAGTCTAGGAAGAGGCAGACATGGAAATCTGATAGGATTAGGACACGGTCTGGACGTCCGTACTAGCCCTCTTACATCTCCTCCTCCTTGACGGGCATGGTATGCGTGTCCCTGTCACCGCCACTGCCATCATCGTCGCTGTCATCATCGCTGCTGGTGTCGTACTCTCGGCGGGAGAGCCTACCGCCGTAGATTGTGACGACCAGCTCCCTGTTGCCAGCATAGTAGTCGAACGCCAGGATGTTGCCTAGCGAAATAGTGTAGCACTTGACGAACTTGGTCCAGCCCCTGCGGAGGTACAAGAGGCCATCTCGATGATCGAAATACATCTCCACATCGAAGGTCAGCCTGCTGTTACGCTCCCGGACGCGCATAGTGTTGGGCTGGTCGCCGCTGATGTAATCTTTGAAAGCATGGCAGAGGGAGATCTTGTCCCACTTGTCCTCGTGAAGTATGCGAATGAACATAAAGTCGGGGTTCGTATACAACGGCAGATGGGGTGGTGGAGACGGTGATGGCGACAGCGATGGCGACAGAGAAGTGGCCCTGCCCTTGCCGCTGCCCCTGCACGTACGACGACGCCTCTTCTTGACAACGCGTGTTGCCGGTGTACGCGTCTGTCCTTCACGTCCCCTGCCCGCCGTCGCCTTGGAACCCCTGAGCATGGACATCGGAGTAGGCGACAAATCATTTATTCTTCAAAATATGAAGACGAAACCCTCTCGGTTATGCCACCCTTCTGAATGCGCTTTCTTCGAGTATATGAGAACAGCTTGTCCCTCTTCTAGATCTGTGCTCTGTACGAAACACTTCCACCCATCTGGATCGAAGAAGAGGCGATCATCCTTTTCTATCTTGAAGTCGATGGGGGTGATCTCCTCTTTAGAAAGACACACTCCAGTTGAGTCCCCCTCACAGATTTGTAGAGCATTAACAACCTTCTTAGGCAATTTCTGATCAATACAAAACAAGATATATAAGTTAGTAAGTCGATGTCATAAACCACATAGACAAATTGCATACACGCATGGCAACAGAAAAGAATTAAAAGAAAGTTATATGAATGTAGCATGTGGTACAACTTAAGATTCGTTTTGGTCAAGCGGGTTACGAATGACAACCCGACAATTTTGCCCATGTTTGATTGAAGTTCCAGCAGATGCTCTTGCTCACTCTCAGTAAGCCGGCATCTTTGAGCGATGAGTAGTCCGAGATCACGCTTCTGCGAAGATGTTCCTGCCATGTTAAAGAATGGGCTGCGCATACAAATTTAGCACACATTAACAAATGGTAAAAGTGTAGGAAACACATTATAGGTATTACAGCGTCACAAGAACGTATTTCATCACAACAATACAAATATTGTTTCTGCAAATACTTGCAAGTTATATCAATGCTACAAGCACTAGTCATAGCATAGGAAAGCTCCAGACTCCTATTCTGTCAGATATAAGTTCTCTAAGAACTACCTTTGCTGTGTTGGATTTTAGAAACATCGTAAGTACTACATTAGTTCTTGCCATATATAGTAGCTAGATGGCCGATCTTTTTTGGGAGACTAGGAAGTTTAGGCCTATTTCTTATAGAAACAGATCATAGCTAGTAATTATGTTCTGTTTTAGTCACCAGAATATAATGCTTCAGCGATTTAGCACATCAGAGATGGCAAGTTAGTGTAGGTTCTTCCATTTCTGATGTTGTGGTTGCATGTGGTACAGCCGACCCCAAAACTATCCCTCTATGCATCATGTGGTTGTACTTTCTAGGCATGTGTTTCTGGTTCATTGTCATTCATGCTCTGGACCTTGCTTACTGCGAGTTGTTTCCTTGCAACAAGGAAAATAGCCAGGTGGTATTTTCTACACATGAACATCCATCCATAATTCCGGCATGGACAATTTCTTAAGATATGTCATGCCTAAATAATTTATCATCTATATATGTGTGTGTCCAAATAAGTTCCATTTTTCATATCAAGATGTAGCTAGCTAAACTTGTTATGTTTGATGGAGAGAATGAATGTGATCTAGTCATCTTGGTCATGGCAGAATGATGCATTATTGTGCACCAAGGAAATGGACCACCACCAAACTTAACTTTGAATCTCTGGCTTGTCAGTATTGTACGTTAGATTTACTTTTTCATGCCTGATGTGCTAAGTTATAGCTATAATGTATTCCTACCTATTAGGAAAACATTTATTCACAAGTGTTATCTGTTGCTCACCCTTGGCTAAGATTTTCAAGAAGTGGCACATGTTCTAGTTTCTCTTATTTGTAGGCACACAACGATGCAACTTCCTATAAGTACAAGGTTATCAAGTATTGGGATATAATTAGCACACTTTACTCAAGGGATCGAGCTACTGAGCGGGAGCTAGGACTGCAGCTGAAAGCCGTGCGGAAATGGCGGACGAGAACGCTAACAATGACAACATCATTGATCAAGCTGTGTTGATATAATGAGAAGACAAGTGTATTTGTGGATACATTGATCTTTATTCATGTTGTAGTTGATTTTTATTTTGAAAATATCATATTTTATTTACATTATGTAATTGGATTTTGAAGCCCAATGTGTTGTTGATTTCACAATTGGCTTAAAATGGCAGCCAAACAGAAGCTGTAAATCATTTCATTTCAGATTTCTAGGTGGCAGCCAAACATAAAAATTCATTAAGGAATTTAAATTCCATCCCAATGAAGTGACATGGGGATTTCATTTCATTTCATTTCAACCAAATGAAATGAATGCATAGGAGCCAAACGAGCCCTAATATATTTTCCTACACATGCATTGTAGAGTTCAGACCTTATGCAATGTTTCCTTCCAGTAGTGTTTGATTCATGGGATTGTAATGTGCAGGAATTATTCCAGTAGGTACACTAGTGTATTTTTATGGGAAATCTAGCTTCAGCACATAGCTCGTGGAAAACCCTACTGGACAAACAATGCAGACATGATTTCAGTGGGCAGCACAAGTAAATCCAACATGATTGGGCTCACCTTCAGCGCAGAGCAAGGTTGCGGAGATGCAGTCAACGCCGACGGGCCGGAGTCGCGGTGGTGTGGCCGGAGTCGATGCGGACGTGCACGTCGTTACGGGTGGCGGATGCGTTGCGGAGATGCGCGGCGGCGTGGCTGTGGAGAAGCGCGGTGGCGGGGTTGCAGAAATACGGTCGTCGGTGGCTGGACGATCCTGACGGAGGCGATGCGGACGGCCACGGCGATGCAGAGATGCGGCGACAATGCGGAGATGCGGATGGAGAGGAGCAGTTTGGGGAAAGTACGAGTAGGGGCTAGGATATCTGCAGGGATAGATTTTTTCCCCAATTAGGTAAACTATTATTTGTACTAACATTGGTGCATGTTGGACCCACTTATACTAACATTGGTGCATGTGGTACCCACTTATCAATGTTTAAAATAGCGGGCTATTTGATTTAGCGGCGCCGATTTTAAAAGCTATCAAAAGCTATAGAGGTGCTATAGCGCGCTATGCCCATTTAGCGGGTTTGCTAAATAATGATTTAAAAAAAAAGCAGTACATATTGGTATATATATCAATAATTTACAAATATTTGATAGTTTTACAGATCAATGCTCTGATCAACTCACTTATAACAGGTTTGACAGTGCATATTACATAGTAAAATTTGAAACAGAGCCACTTATACTAGCATTGGTGCATGTGGGACCCAATGGCATTTGTGGTTCCTGTTTAGCTGAGTTTGGGCAAAATTTGACCCTGATGACACATGTGGGTCCAGTTACACTAGCATCGGTGCATGCGAGTACCGATGGCATCTGTGGTAATAGTCTGAGTGAGTTTGGGCAAAAGTTTGACTGAAATTGTATAGACTTTCATGTTGAGTGAGTTTGGGCAAAAGTTTGAGTGAGTACCGATGGCATATGTGGTTACAATTCTAGGCAAGTTTATATCTGTTGACAATCATATTCCTTTGAACTAGTATTGCCAGTGCACAAACACAACTGAACACACATATAACATTACATAGATATGTTTGCTAGCTCACGGTACTTTAAGAAACAAGCATACTAAAGTAGTTCAACTTAGAAAGTAAACAACAACAAAGTACCACGATTTGTACTATATAACTGGCTATAGTCTAGTAACGTGCATTAATTCCAGCCGGTGGCGCTGGAGGCGGTGGGGTCGGTGGCTTTGTCGCCCCAGGCAGTGGTGGTGGTGCCGCCCCAGCCAGCGGTGGTGGTGTTGCCCCAGCTAGTGGTGTCGTTCTACTCACCGTCCTGGTCATCTTCGCCCGCTTCCCGTGAGCGCTTGGCGACATGTACCACCTCTCCATCCGACTCTTCCGCTCCCCAGACCGCCTGCTTCTCTTCCCAGTTCGCCCTCGCCTGTTCCCTTTCAGCCTGCTACGTTGCATCATCCTGCTCGTCATCTGCATCACTCTGGTCTACAGCAGCTGCCGCATTGGCCGCAGCTTTTGCCGCCTCGGCTTCTGCCGCCTCGGCCTTAGCTGCTCCCGCCTTTTCTGCTGCATTAATTGCAGCCTTGCGAGTCCCCCGGTCTAGCCCGTCCCTTAAGGTAATGAGCCTACGATAAAGCTCGTAGGCAACATACCCGTCTCTTGCTGCATACTCTAGGTTCATCACGGAAAGTGGCTTGTTCTCCCATACTTCGTGGCCATCGGCCGGGAGTGCCTTGCAATTTTTGAGATCTCTGTCAATGATGATCACTGCTAGAGATAACATCCCGTCCCTGTCATACGGCTGATTCCAATGGAACCGTTCTTCGGTCTTAAACATGTCTTGGATGTCGATGTGGTACTGTTCTGGAATGGTGATATCCTCATGTGCAAGCTTCTCTTTATCACTCCTGATGTCCACGCTAGCAAAAGTGATCCCCTTTTCCTGAAGGAACTCTGCCAGTTTCGGACAAGACTCCCTTCTCCTGCAGTATAAATGCAAATTAAGACATGAAAATAATTTGGATGATGTACAATTATTTGATGATGATGTTAAACAAGGTAATTGCATAACTGTACCATTAGGCCATGTACAACACCCACAGATCATGCATAATACTTGAACTAACATGTCTAAGTATTTGAAATAAATGAGTGCAAGCAATGTATTTGCATTGGCTAATTATACATGATCTCAAATGGAAAATAAAAATATGCACATAACCAGTTTCGGACAAGGCTCCCTCTCCTGCAGTATAGATGCAAACTATGACATGACAATAATTTGGATGGTGTACAATTATTTGATGACAATGTTGAACAAGGAAATTGCGAAACCGTGCTATTAGGCCACGTACAACGCCCATAGATCATGCATAATACTTGATCTAACAAAATCCACAAGGACTTAAACCTATAGGAATTAAACAATGCACATAGGAAAAATTTCTAAGGATCAAAATCCTCCATAATTCATATGAGATTCCTTTGAATCAAACAAGCCCTGTATCAAAGAGGCCTGATGTGAAAACGTTTGTACAGGGTACAATCCTATGAATCAAACATGTGCTGATGGAAAAAACATAGGGATTGAATCCTGTACAAATCCATAGGAAATCCTTTGAATCAAAGGAGGCCTGAAATAGAAGTGCCCATCCTTAGTACGTATATTACCTGCAGTAGTGGAACACGAGGACAGTCTCCTTCAGGGTGATCTGGACGACGGCGAGCTTTTGTGACGGAGCTTCGTCCCGCCTATTACTTATGTACTCGAGGTCGAGTCCGAGGAAGTTGTAAGTCTCTCTCTCGAGCAATTGCTTGAACTTCTCCAGCATGTGATTCAAGTAGTTCACATCGTTGGTGTACACCACCTCCATAATCTTCGTGCCATAGGCACAGATGGGCTTGATGTCAACCGTGGTTTTCCCGTCATCGAGGATGTCTCCATAGGGATCCATGGATGCTGAGTTCCCCGTCGTGTGGAGGAGGAAGACGCGAGAGGAAGAAGAACAGACAAGAAGCGGACGCGTTGCGGTTATTGTGGTGTTACGGCGGCGATGGAGTCGAGGCAGAGGGCCCGTACATTGATGTAGTCGACCCGTTACGGTGCAATGCGGTTAGTGCGGTTAGTTTTGTTACAGTGCGACACGTTTAGGAGTGGTGTGATGCGGTTATTGCGGTGCAGTGGGGTAAGTTTTAATTTGTTACGGTGCGGCGTGTTTAGGTGTGGTGCATGCGATGTGGTTATTGCGGTGCAGCAGTGGGATCAGTTTTGTTACGATGTGACGCGTGTAGGTGTGGTGCGGTCCGATCGTGGCTGCAAACTTTCAACAATTGAACGCACGGGGCTTTCACCAATCCTCTGGTCATGGCTGCAACTTCATTTCAAAAATTGAACCCATGGCTTTCCTACAACTTTCAACTCAAGTTTGACCTAAGCTTGTACAGTGCATAACTAATTCAAAATATCTCATAAAAATTGAAAACCTACACACTGATAAATTTTACGTGAACTAGTTGACACGAAATTTTTTAAACTTGAAATATTTCATTCTCATCAAAATAACAATCCCACATATGAGCTTCCACATAGAATGTACCATGACTCACGTGGGTCCACATACACAAGCATTGGTGCAAGTGGGCCCAATAGCATATGTGGGTCCAGTTTGACTAAGATTGGGCTTAAGTTAACCCTGATGACACATGTGGGCCCACATAGCTAGCAGCGGTGCATGTGGGACCCTATAGCATCTGTGGGTCCAGTTTGACTAAGATTGGGCTTAAGTTGACCCTGATGACACATGCGGGCCCACATATCTAGCAGCGGTGCATGTGGGACCCTATGGCATCTGTGGGTCCAGTTTGACTAAGATTGGGCTTAAGTTGACCCTGATGACACATGTGGGCCCACATAGCTAGCAGCGGTGCATGTGGGACCCTATGGCATCTGTGGGTCCAGTTTGACTAAGATTGGGCTTAAGTTGACCCTGATGACACACGTGGGCCCAGTTTGACTAAGATTGGGCTTAAGTTGACCCTGATGACACACGTGGGTCCACATACACTAGCATTGGTGCATGTGGGCCCAATGGCATCTGTGGGTTCTATGTTGACTCATATCGCCGCAAAAGTTGACCCTGATGACACATGTGGGTCCACTTAGCTAACATTGGTGCATGTGAGACCCTATGGCATCTCTGGGTCCAGTTTGACTAAGATTGGGCTTAAGCTGACCCTGATGACACATGTGGGCCCACATAGCTAGCATCGGTGCATGTGGGACCCTATGACATCTGTGGGTCCACTTTGACTAAGATTGGGCTTAAGTTGACCCTGATGACAAATGTGGGCCCACATAGCTAGCACCAAGTGTTTCCACGAAGCCGTGGATTTTTGCCCGGTTTCCACGTTTTGGCCGTTCGGTCCAACGTATCGCCCAATTTTGGCATGTTTTGAGCGTAACCGACACACGCGAGACGCTAGTCGTGTTTTCCACGATGTCGGGCTGTTCTCCATGATGTCTCCCGGTTTCCACGTTTTGTCCGTTCGGTCCAATGTATCGCCCAGATTTGGCCTGTTTTGAGCGTAACCGACACACGCGAGACGCTAGTCGTGTTTTCCACGATGTCGAGCACCAAGTGTTTCCGCTACTATATGCGAAGATACTTCCATGATGTTGAGGTACGTTCTTACAGACTTGTTCAGTCTTTTGTTTCGCCAGGTTGTTATGGATTTTTTTCCTTCTGGCAATGTTGTCATCTTGCTGCCTTGTTCGAATAGGAATGACCGAGTGTTAGCTTTTTAGATGCATGATGTTCAAACTCATGAACTTGGCTTGGTCAAAATCGCGTCGAACAAATATAATGCATTATGATGTGCGAGCTCTCTTTCAAAGTTCTACCAATGTACAAACCGCATGCTATACCTCCATTTTAACAACATATAAAAATATGGTATCAAAATTTGAAAGTTAACTTGCTCAAAATTCAAATTTGATTTGGAGGTGATTTAGTATTTTCTAATTTCTACATGCACCAAGTTTTGAATCTGTAAAAACTCTACAAATGAATAATGTGGACCCTACATTCCTTCAAACAATGGTGAAAACCTCATGGAATTTAGACAAACATAGCTCCTCAAATCCAAATCTGAATTTTTCCAAAATTCATGTCAAAACCACCTATTTGATGTGTTTAACTGAATTATCAAATTTGTACATGCACCAACTTTTGAATCTGAAAAAACTCTATAAATAAATAATGTGGCCCCTATAGTCCTTCAAACATTGGTAAAACCCTCATGCAATTCAGACAGACACAGCTCGTCAAATCCAAATCTGAATTTTTATCAAAAAATTCTGAAAACTAGTCGGAATCTGCAAAATATTTAAAAATGATAAAAACAAGACTAAAAAACCTAAGTGCATAAAAATATTACATTTATTTTACATACAGTTATCGAATCTTTATTACAAGCTATATTACAACTTACAAGTAATATTGAAATAATAACAAAATGTTTTAAAAAAGGAACTCAGCCCAGCCAGGCCTTCTGCCCGGACAAGCTACCTACGACCGAACTGGGCCTCTTTCAGCCCATTATATCCCCAATGCCGCACGACGTCAGACGGGTCGGATGGCTGGGAGTTTAGTCCCACCTCGCCAACTGGAGAGGATTCCGACAAGCTTAAATAGCCGCGTGTTCGGCTGCTATCAACAGCCTCTCTATTCTATCTTACTTGATATTAGGAATTCTACTTTGGGCCGTTGGGCCTACTGGCAGGTCACGGGCCTGCATCCTGGCCATTCATTTGGTTTCTAGTCGTATGTAGGCCGTGATTCCCTTAAGAAATATCCTGCCAGTGGGTGGCCTTTTTTTTTGCTTTATTTGATCTTTTTTGTCCTATATTTTAACATAAATTCATACGTTTTTAATACAAATTTACATGGCATAGTGCATATACAGCACTATCTCTGCACTTAAATGGCCCAAACCATTTCAAATTTTGAAACACTACTTTGCTACACCTATCAAAACCTTCCAATTTAGAATTGACGCAATGAAATACATTTTTCTAACTGGCAGCACAACTATCATGGCATAACACAGATACATATATAAGAAACAAGCAATTAAGAGCATATAACCATAACCTTACTAGCAGCATAATAACATACTAGTCTTACGGGAACTTCACCCTACCATCACAAGGTTACCACTTATAACCACAGTACCAAAAGAACATAGTTCTCAACCACTTCTACCTAGTTAACCAGTTCGACATATTAACCATATATACATAAACATCATCGCTATACTGATGATGTGACCATACATACTAGCAGCTGATATCAATATTCACTCCTCTTCAGTCTTGGAGTCGCTGAACACAAACTCATCTAGCTGGAGGACCCTGAGTAGAGCTTCGTGCCTGCCACGATCACGCAGGTCACCCTTAAAGTAGTCCTCACCCAGACGTCCACGAGTGGCTACCTCTCGGACATACTGCACAAGCCCCACCCTCAATCCCCCATGTGGCTTGAAGTGGTGGAATGGGCACTTGTAGAACTCGGTGCTGAATGGCAGGTAAGCAGAAATCCCCTTGCGCCTGAGCTTCTTTTCTTCTTTCCTCACAAAGGACTTGTATGTCCATTGCTCCACTTCAACATCTGAACCAGAGAAGTACTACACAATAAATAAAACAAGAAAACAGTTAGTACTTCCTACTAAATATAAAAACCTACTACTTTTGTGCATGTCCAAATGCACTACAGCTGCTTGGAATAACATACCTCCTCATCAGGCCAAGGGGAGAGTACATCATGAAGGAAATATGCCCTGAGAGGCAATAATAAAGTTGTTATTATGTATTCTTGTATATGATAGATGTTTATTTTGCATGCTATAATTGTATTGATAGGAAACATCAATACATGTGTGTTTAATAAACAAAAAGGATTCCTAGTCATGCCTCTCTTATCGACTAGCTTGTTGATTAACAAGATGATCAAGGTTTCCTGATCATGGACATTGGATGTTGTTAATAACAAGGTCACAGCATTTATGAAATGATGTGATGAACATTCATCTGAAGTATAGCATTACGATCAAGTCATTATGTTTATATTGCTATAACATCATACGAAGTAATCTTTATCCTTAGACCATGAGATCATGTTAATTGCTAACACCAGAAGAGTATCTTGATAACATCAAACGTCACACCGTAACAGGGTGACTATAAAGATGGGTTCAGTGCTACGAAGGTGTTATGTTGAGGCTCATGGATCAAGAGTGGAATTTGTCAATCCAGATGACGGATAGATATACTCTGGGCCCTCTCGGTGATATCACATTGAAATAGCTTGCAAGCAAGTGATGTGATCACTAGAATGTTATATCACGGGAACAAGAAAAGAGTGCATGTCGGTAACGAGATCAATCTAGGTATGGAGATACCGATGATCGAATCTCGGACATGTAATATATCGAGAGACAAAGGGATTTAGTTACAAGCGTTAAAGGTTCTCACGATCACAGGAGTCATCGTTGAATGTGTAGGAGTCAGTACGGATCTCCAGGTCCCGCTGCTGATTATTGATCAGAGAAGGGTCTCGATCATGTCTGCATTATTCGCGAACCGTAGGGTGGCACACTTAAGAGTTACCGGACACCATTTTGAAGCACATATGTTTCAGACGAAAGAATTGCAAAGCGCAGGAATTGTTTCAATAGAAACCGGAAATTATTTCGGGTGAAATTGCAGAAAGTGGTTCTGCATGTGATATTGAAATATTACAAGGGGCTATATGTGAATGTTTTTTAATTAAAGTAATTAACAAAATTCTGAATAAATTTAATAAAAGAGTTTTATTAAATGAGAGAGCATTAAATTTGGAGAAACTTAATGCATTTAAAGTGGAGACTTTAAAAGGGAATGTGAAGAGGCATTTTAATGTGGAGGGGTTACCACCACATGAATGGGGGAGGTGAGGGGTCACCCCCCCCATGCGCCGGCCATGGAGACAGGGGGCACCCCCCTCCTCCTATAAAAGGCCACCCATTCCCTCCTTCATCCTCACACCTCCTTGTGAAGGATCTCTCTCCCTCTCTAGAATTATTTCCCCATGGTCTCGAATTAGCGAGATACATGTTCCCGGTGGCATTTCGTCTGGAATGAGTTGCTGCTTCCGCTGGATCGCTGGAGCGAGGAGGTGGAGGTTGTCCGGTGGCTTGAACGTGTGTGCGAGTGCGGATGCGCTGCTGAGTTGCGGCGCTCGAACTTCCTCACGATCTTGAGATCGGCAAGTGTACGACTACATCAACCATGAGTTCCTACTCGTTAACAAAGCTCGTTGTCTTCGAGGGTAAGTTCTCCATGGATGTATGTCCACCCGTTGCTCTGTATCTAGTAGATAGATCTTGGCGTGTAGTTCTCATCGTAGGAAATTTTTTGTTTTCTATGCTGCGGACCCAACACATCATAGGCATCACCTGGGGTTGGTGCCTGCCAGACAATCAAGATAAATGAACACTAGCATTTAAGGTAATTACTAAAAGCATTCAATATTAATAAATGAAAAACACTAGCAAAAAGTAATAGCACAATAATTCGACTTCACAAATCTGATCATAAAAACAACATTGATTCAAGAAACAAATCATTAAACTACATCAATGCTTTTTATACTACGTTCCATTAAATTACAATGATTATTTAGGAGGTTGGAATTGAAGGTAAAGAAACTAGACTATACATTCAAACAAAAAAAATATCAAGGATTAATCAGTTTAGTATCAGGTTGCATGAAGCTCCAGCAAGTCAAAATAGAGTAGTACAAAGTCTGTAAACTAATTAGTCTACATAAATCTGTTCATATAAGCATAAACATCTAAAGAAATGTGTCTTAAAATTAATTGGTACAAGTAAAGGAAAACAAAAGTAAGTACACAGATCACTGCTTTGCACACTATTATGAGGCACCACTACAATCAATTAATAACATACATGTCATATGGTTATAACCACATTGTTCAGATCTAGTGCTAGAAGTTAATAAAATTCTATTAGTAATTTTAACACATTTCCCGTAAAGGCAATTAAAGCAAAAAAAGGAAACTACAAAAGTATACCGAAGCTAGATAACCATATTATATCACAACAGCTAATTCAGACTAGTTGAATAGTTGTAGCCAGCTAACCACATTATACCACATGTACCCAAAAAAAGTCATACTATTAACTAGTTGAAACTAACTAACCACATTATATCACAGCAGCTCAAATGAGAATCATGTAAACCATGTTCCTTCAACATAATACGAATTAACTACAAATTAAACTCTGTCAATTTAACAACAAAGAAACCATCTTCCTACTAATTGGAAAACTTCACCAATGGACTATCAGCATTGGTCTTCTATACAAAATTACACAACGAATCTACAGACCCAGCCTTCCATCAAATAAATCCCTAAGGCCCCGGTCATTTTACTTTGGATTGTCCTGGTTTGACATGGATTGATGTGGTTTAAATCCTATCTAAGTCAAAATATACTCTAATCCAATCTAATCCAGTCCAATCTAACGTAGAGGTGGGTTAACCGAACATAGCCCAAAGGATATGAATCCCTAACACTGAAAGAGATGAATCTACAAAACACATCTTACTTCCAAATAATTTGAAGGGATTGCATGGAAATTAGAAGAAAATAATACTAACCTGCATTGCGGCGACCTGTGGAGAATGGATCGGCGCCAGATCCTCCGCGCCGCCGACCGGCACGTTCAGATCCAGCATTTCCACCTCGCCGAGGTCCGCATGCACCAACTCCTCCTCTCCGAGCGCCGCATCGACCAGAGCGACCAGCGCGGACCGACGACCTCCTCTACCGCCATGACCCTCCACCACCTCGACCGCATCTGGGCGGCTCATGGCTCCAAACTCCGCCCTTGCAGAACCGCCTGCATCACCGCCGGACCCCACTCCCTCCATAGTCGGCGTCGAAATATCACGGTATGGGAGAGCTCGAAGGCCTCAGGCGGAGGAGACGATGGGGAAAGCTAGGGTTTTCTCCCGCGCTCTTCTTTCCATATCTGGTGAGGCAAAAGGGGGCAAATGGTGGGGATGAGGCCAGGCAAAGCGGCCTAGGGAGCTCTTATACGTCGTGTCGGTTCGTTTCAGCTGACGTCACCCGCGCACGTGACACCCACCCGTACAAAACTGAATTTTTTCAGCAGACTACTTCTATTTTCTGGATAACTGAATTTTCAAATTTCTACATGCACCAAGTTTTGAATCTAAAAAAACTCTACAAATGGAAAATGTGTCCCTTGGAGTCCTTCAAACAATGGTGAAAACCTCATGGAATTCAGACATACACAACTCCTGAAATCCAAATCTGAATTTTTAGGTCAAACCCGCGTCGAACACAGAGGACGCATATGTACGAACCAAGCTGACCTAACAATATATCCATGATTAAACCACATCTTGTGGAACTAAAAATGATTTTTTCCAAAACAAATTAGGTTGCAATGATGTAGATGTAGATCAATATTTCAATGTTTTGACCATATTGACCAAAATTTGACTTGAGGTAAAATTTGAGCAAACAATCATTTGACAATGAACAAAGTGGTCACATTCCAACTAAATGACCCCAAATACCATACCATGTTGGTGAAATACAAATTTTATTCAAATTTTTGAACTACCTTTACAAAATGTAGTTGAATTTCAATTATTAAAATGGAAAATGGTATTTGAAATCATAATTGGACCAAAAACCCAAAAGATGAAATGTGTGCTATGACAAGATACACCTACATGCCAAATCTTAGACCATTCTGAGAAAGTATGCCATGGAGTTGGGCATCTCCTAGGTAATTTGGATACTTACACATGAGACTCACACTTGAAACCAAATGTGAGAGAGCAACCTCAACTTTTATTCAACAAACTCAAGGTTTATTATTTTTTGTGCAAACTAGGGTACAATGTAAGACACATGGCCAATGTTTTACTTTTTTTTATTTTTTTTAATTTGCTTAATTTGTATCAATTAGTATCCTGTTTGCTTAATTTTAATTTACTTTTTTACCATTTTCTTAATTTGCTGCTTATTAATGTGTTGATTCCATAGTGTGTATCAATTAGTATCCTGTTAAGTGTAATGATCAATGCGTTTGAAACTTAAATTCATCCGAGTCTTGTTTCATTCTAGTGATTATGATTGCTCATATGATATCTATCAGTTAATAGTTATCAGATTACATTCTGAATTTATATAATACAGAATTTGTAGAGATTTCCGTTGCAACGCGCCACTCTCCCAAATATCACGCGTGGGTCCAATGTGAAAGCAATGGGAAAGTGGACTACATGCAGGACTACACGATTCCACACCCACACGTGCACCAGAGGAAACCGAACCGCCAGCATCTATATAACACATCGGTCTCATCGTCTCTCCCACCATCGTCCACTTCTTCCCCAATCTGCCAAAAACCCCAATCCGCTCCCACCACCGCACCACCAATCTCATCCCTTAGTGAATCTGCAAGATGAAGTGCGCTCGCGAAGACGAGCCGGAGTTGAAGGCGGTCGGCGGCTCTGGCGATGCACCCGCGGTCGTCGCCACGGTGGTGGGCGAGGAGTCTTCTTCGGGAGAACCAGCCGCTCGTCGGCGTGCCGTGACCGTTGCGGACTCCACCGTACCGGTCGTGGTCGCCGTCGATGATGAGAAGAAGGAGGACGTCGTGGCTCCCGCGGCAGATCTACAGAGCCCGCATGCAGGCCGCCAGGTCATCATCGTGTCGGACGATGAGTACTACGACGGCGAAGACCCTGACTCCATCGAGTACCTCTATGAACAAGCCCGCAAAGAAGATGTACAGTTCAAGGAGGAGGCCTCCGACGACGGCACCGAGGTTCTGAGCTGTTCTGTTCGATCTCCTCTGTTCATCTTACTGTTCACATAGGGTTTGTTCGTAGAGTAGATTGATTTGTGTTGTCTAGGTGGTCTTCTAGATATTCTTGATTCTAAGGTTCGTACGGTTCCTTTGTAGTTGACTTTGATTTGATCTGCCATATAGTATTCTTACTCATATGATATATATGGGTTCATGGTTATCAGATTAATTTCTGAATGTTGTGCCTTAAATTCATCCGAGTCTGATTTGATTGTAGAGATTATGATAACAAAGATTTTTGTTTGGGAAGAAAAGATTGATCTGATGCATAGAATTTATAATTACCATTTTCTTAATTTGCTGCTTATTAATGTGTTGATTCCATAGTGTGTATCAATTAGTATCCTGTTAAGTGTAATGATCAATGCGTTTGAAACTTAAATTCATCCGGGTCTTGTTTCATTCTAGTGATTATGATTGCTCATATGATATCTATCAGTTAATAGTTATCAGATTACATTCTGAATGTGTTAAGGTAGTTACCTTGCACATGATTGATCAACACAAGGGACTTAAATTTATTTGAGTCTAATTTGATTGTAGAGATTATGATAGCAAGAATTTTGTTTGGGAATAAAGGATTGATCTGATGCATGGAATTCATAATTACCATTATCTAAATTTGCTGCTTATTAATGTGATGATTCTATAGTGTGTTTGAATCAGTATCCTGTTTAGTGTAACGATCAATGCGTTTAAAACTTAAATTCATCCAAGCCTTCTTTAATTCTACTTATTATGATTGCTCATATGATATCTATCGATTCATAGTTATCAGATAACTTTCTGAATGTGTTAAGGTAGTTAACTTGTAAATCATTCATCATTAAGTGCCTTAAATTCATCTGAGTCTAATTTGATTGTAGAGATTATGATAACAAGAATTTTATTTGGGAAGAAATGATTGATCTGATGAATGGAATTTAATGTGTAATGATCAATGCGTTTGAAACTTAAATTCATCCGAGTCTTCTTTCATTCTAGTGATTATGATTGCAAGAATTTTATTTAGGCAAAATTGGTTATTTTCCCCTAAAGTTCACATGCCTTGAATTATGTCCCCAAAGAATATTGTTCTTTAATAAATTATCCATTATGGACTTTGAAGCAGATAGAAATGAATGCTTAGGCGTTCCAGCGCTCACTAGACATGATAAGACAAAACTGTCCTCGATTCATCAAATATTGGTCACACAACATTATCCTCGATTCATCAAATGTTAGTACTATCACCGCAACACAAAACTGTCCTCGATTCATCAAATGTTGGTACTATCACCGCAACAATTTAGAATAATTTTGGTAGCATTGTTAATATTTTACAGCTTATTTTGTTTGATCGTTGTTGTGCTACTATTTATCTCACTTCTTACGTATTTCAAAATTCACAGGAAGACTCTGACGACGTGGGCCACGGCAAGGACGACAGGGACCGCAAGAGCCGCTTTGTTCTTAAGCGGCTGGTGAGTGGCCAGATACCTTTCCGCAGCCGCGGGGAGCTATCTTGCCCATCCTGCGGCAGGGTCATCACCAAGAACTTAGAGAGCATGATCCAGCACGCGGATGGCGTTGGCGTAGGCAGCAGGCAGAAGCACAAGGGCCACACCAAGGCGAAGCATGCCGCCTTTGGCAGATTCCTCGACAAGTACGTCAAGGGTGGCCTCATCCCGGTTATCTATCCTGCTGTTGGCCCTCATGTTCTGTTTCCACAAGTTTAGTTTATGTTTGTGTTGTCCCCCCGGAGATGAAGAGAAATTGTATGTTGTTGGAAGACTAAGTTTTTATTATGTATGGTGGAAGCTGGGCAATCATACCCAGTTGTTTAAGACTATGTTAATGTGTATGGAGTTTGCTGTTGCGTTACTGGTGCACTTGTTATCTGAAATCTCATGTTGATGCACACTGCATTTGTTTACTAAATTAGATGGTTTGATGCTTTATTTTGTAGCTAAGAAAGTTTGAAGTAAGTTTGGACTACAAAAAGTTTTTGAAACCAATCTCAAACCAGAAACTTATGTACTTTACATACTGATGATCCTTCAGAATGTCTAAAAACAACCACAAACATGAAAGGCAAACTCCTTATTTTCAATACTTTTCATAAAATTTGCAAAATATTCTAAGTAAAGGATTTAATTAATATAGCTAATTCTTTCCTTGTTAGTCTCAAGATTCTATTTTAGAGGATCTTACAGAACCTAACTATGACGACTAAGTCAGAGCAATAAAAACCAAATCAATTTCCTTGCTCTGCGCACTAAATGTAATCAATATATTTCCTTGTTTTGCCTAACGGCTAAAGCTAATCACGTCGAGCCCACAAATTAAGCTTACAACTGGGTCTAGGCTCGGCAAGCAAGCATAGTCGGACCATATATATATACGCTCTCCCTCCAACAAACCCTAAAGGCATAGTTGGAGTCAGCGCCGCCATCTAAACCACCTTTGCCTAGGCCATAGATCTGTCGAGAGAGAGGGATGGCGAAGGGCAAGATCGTTGCGGTAAAAATCTAACCTATCTAGTTTGCATGTACTGGATCTATTTGGACAAAAATGTATGGCCAATGATCTTTAAATTTTCTTTTTTTGATTCGTAGTGTCCTTGGTGTTTTGACACCAAGGGTCTGTGCGGCCTGGACGACAAGATCAAGTCCTTTTTCGTTCTCACCCTTGTAGAGAATTTTGAAGAAATGACGGTACTGGTTTTATTTTTTGTATTATCATCAGTCTTTCCTGTTCCACCCTTTTGTCATGAATTATAGCATCTGTTAGTTTGTCATGTAGTAAACATGTTCCATTTTTCTTCAGTTAATACCCTGCTATGCTAGAGCGAATTTCCTTAAGAAGTTTGCCATCAACTCTGTCGACCACGAGAATGATTTTGTGGTTGAGGTGGTTACGGAAGAAGGGTTCGAATTCAACGTTGATTGTATCAACAAGGATGGAAGAACATATCTTGAAGGCTAATACTGGAGAGAATTTGCTAGAGTCTACAATCTGGATGTTGGAATGGAGCTTGTCTTCTCTACCGACACACAAGGTCCATCTACCCCTGTGACATCGATCAACCTACCGATCACCCAACCATGTAAGTAACTGCTTATTTGAAGTACTCCCTCCATTTACAAATATACGATGTTTACGAGTTTGTATAAAAGTGATGTATATATGTAGATCCACTAAAATATTTAGGTTCACCCATTTTGCTCGGTTTCTAGTCTACTTTGTAATGTGTAGAATGTCACCGATGGAATTGTCTCTAGTTTTTTCCTGATGAAAAAAGAAGTAGTTGCTTTGTGTTTAGCACGATATTTTTTCCTTGTTCCTAAACAATCTTAATATTGACGTACCTACCATGCATTAATCTTAATTTTGATTTCGTAATATTCATTTAATTAAGTATTTGAGCTTGTACAACATATTACAATATGACCCAGGATAAGAAAGGCATACTTGACGCTATGCATGCCACTGATGGAACCATAATTAACTGGAGAATGATGGAGTCAGTGGTCAGCAATGTTGACATCATTGACACGCTGGTTGATGAACATGGAGCTGGGCCTTATCAAGTTGGAAAATGTGAGTCTCTGATCCACACATTAAGCTAGACAAATTGCAGGAAGAAAGAGCTGGTAAGTATGAGTGATCTACTTTGTTGTGCCCGTAATTTTTCGATTAACAAATGTTCACATTGTGTATGTGGACCAAGAACAGAAACTCCCGCGACGCCTTGTCCCTGAAGACATGGCTGAATATGGTGATATCACAATTGTGTGTGATAAATACACAAAGGTCAAAGGGTCGTACTCAATTTCTCCTGAGGATGGCCGAGTATACTGCGCTGGGTGGAGGGAAGTGATGTCACAGGAGGAGGATTTTTGGCGAATTGGAGACAAGAGGTTTTTCATGCTGTACGTGGGATGTAAGGGGGCTTTCCTATTTGCCTTCTATGTTCCAAATGTGGAACTTTAGTAGCCTTGATCATTTTCACTATGATGGTCATGGGTCATTTGTCGACCTAATAATATGAGATGTTAAGACAATATTTTACGGTCCTTTCATTATATGGCATTAGTATGTCTGAAGACATGGTTAAGTGTAATGATACTATTAAATTTTTTATGAGCTGAAATATATTATGCCCGTCGTTGCTACCAATTATAGTGAAATCGTGTTAATTGAGTTCATTTCATCGGTATCTATGAATATTTTATAAGCTACAAATTTTATGCGTGCACAACTTACTAGACGGACATGTCTGTCGCGTATGTTGTGTCACGTGAAGAAGTATCTATCTCCAGTAAATCTATTTTGCTGCTCGAAGTAAGTATGACAAAAACAAGCAAAAACATCTACGTACGACCATATATATCATTGTAATTAATAATTTTGTGTATAACATGGTTACTGGGAATTGAATGCAACAGTCTCCAAAACTAGTATCAAATAGTACAACTACGTGCTAGTATTTTAGTAACGCATTTTCACAAGGTACTAGTCAATATCACTATCAACATCTGAAATTCTCCTCCCAAATTCATCGACAACCGGTTCCAAGTCTTCTTGTTCTTCATTCGTCAGGTCCATATCATTGTTTACACCATTTTTCCCTGCTAGTTGTCTAACAGTCTGAGAGTCAACAAATATCACATCATCAGAGCGATCAGCCATGTCGTCTTCATGATCATCAACATATTCATCTTCCTCAACCTCAATTTGGTGAACAATAGGATCTTTCGAGCCTAGGTCTTCCTGGTATGCACCTGCATTGCCTTCATCATCTTTTTCTGGAACATCGTATACATTCTTGTGCTTGAAAGTTTGCACCACCTTCCAAGGATCACCAAATTTTGTGTCTTCCAAGTAAAAACAAGTTTCTGCTTGGTGAGCTAATATGAAAGGGGCGTTCTTGTACCACAATACAGACGTATTGATGCTTTTAAAGTATCCATCATCCTTCATCTCCGTAGTTTTCCTACTTCTAAGGTCAAACGAATCACAGCGGAACAAGAACACGGATCTGTCGCCGTGCTTGTTTCTCGGGTACTGTAACTCAAGAACCTCCTTCATCACACCGTAGTATTCTTGATCTTGTTCGTCAGAAATGGATCCCCTTGTCATTATGCCTGAGTTTTGAGTCCTCATGTTCTTCTCACGCATGACGGAATGGAACCTAGCGCCATTTACATTGCACATAGGGTGTACAACTACACGAGCATCTGGACCAAGTGCTAGTAATTTTAAATCTTCTGGAGCATTGTACAAATTACTGACATGTTTTTTAAACCATGCAGGGAATTCTTTCTCTAGTTCTGCCTCAATGTTGTTCACACCCCTGTTATGTAGTTGTTGTCGGAAACTCCTAAAAATCAAAAACAAATTAGTAATGGTACTGCTATAACACAAAATATTACTGAAAATTTTGAATGATTAATAAAAAGGTAAATAGACCTACCGAATATAATTTTGTGCCTCATCTTAGTTCTGAAGTACGTACCAAACCATACTGTCAAATTCTTTGGGAAAATACTTCAACTTGGATAGTCCTAAACCTCTGGCTCCATCTGAAAAAATATCAAACTCTAGCGGATCAACTCTTTGTTTCTTATCTTGGTTCCTCTCAGGCTTGTTATGTCTGGTTTCTATGACATCGCCCAAAAATTTAGAGCAATGATGCAAGCACTCATCCACGATATATCCCTCAGCAATTGAACCTTCAGGCCTTGATTTGCTACGCACAGTTGATTTCAGGTACCCGAGCCTTCTTTCAACTGGATACATCCAACCATATTGAACAGGCCCCCTCTGAAGTGCCTCATCAGGTAGATGAATAGCCATGTGCACCATTACATTAAAGAATGATGGGGGAAATAGCAGCTCAAGCTTGCAAAGAATTATGACAATTTCAACCTTCATTCGACGCAGCACAGATGCTCTTAGAGTTTTGGCACACAACTCCCTGAAAAAGTTTCCTAGTTCAGCAATGGTCTCATACATTGCCTTGATGCAATCCCTCTCAGACCAGCTGGCAACACACGCTGCATAAGTATGTGGCAGTCATGCGTCTTCAGACCGTGCACTTTACCCCCTGGGATGTCCACACATCTTGCTAAGTTTTCAGCAAAATCATCTGTGAACCTAGTGTTGGCCAAATACTTGCACAATTTTTGTTTGCCTTCCTTTTGAAGCGTCCACGGTGCTTTCTCCTTTGAAAAACCCTTGGCCTCAGGTTTCATCCCGAACTTCTTCCTAACATTAAATTTCTCCAAATCCATTCTACCACCAACAGTGTCCTTGTTCTTTCCATCAAGCTCAAGAAGGGTACCAAGGATATTGTCCAATATGTTCTTCTCAATGTGCATCACATCTAGGTTGTGAACAAACTTCAATCTTGACCAGTATGGCAGATCATATAAGCTGATCTTGAGGTGCCAGGTTGGCTCACCAGTCATGCCACGCTTTCTCTTCCTAGTTGATGGATTTTTCCCTGGCCTGTAATCCTGAACTCTCTGTACTCTCTCCTCTCTTTCTGCAAGTGTGAAACTTGTTGAGGTTTTCCATTGAAGGCTCTGCTACACCTCCACTTGTGATCGTGAGACAGAAATCGATGATGACCAATATAACCAATTTTATTATGCAAATACTCGTAGCAAGGATCCTTATCGCAGTGTGCACATGCGAAAAACCCTCTTGTGCTATAGGCAGACATCGTGGCATATCCAGGATAGTCATGAATCGACCAAAGAAACGCAACATGCAACAAAAACTCTCTACCCGTGCACGCATCATATGTTCCCATGCCACTCCATAGCTTCATCATATCTTTTATCAATGAAAGCATAAATACATGAAAATCCTTTCCTCGTGAATTTTTTCCAGGGATTAGCTATGACATCATGAAGTTGGATTGATCCACACACATCCATAGTGGGAAGTTGTATGGAATGACAAAAACTGGCCACATACTGTATGAACTACTCATGTTTCCATATGGGTTGAATCCATCTATCGCAATACCAAGCCTTATGTTACGGGCATCTGAAGCAAACCATCCAAACTCCTTGTCAAAGTGCTTCCATGCTTCACCATCAGCTGGGTGCCTCAAAATACCCGGTTGTGCAACCCTCTTCTCCTTGTGCCACTTGGTGTTCATCGACGCTTCCATGGAAACAAAAAATCTCTGTAACCTTGGGATTATAGGAAAGTATCGAAGCACCTTGTGGGGAATCTTTCTCTTTGCTTTCGGGTCTTTCCACCTTGAAAATCCACACTCGGGACAATGAGTTTTTTTGGCATGGTCTCCCCAAAACAGAGCACAGTCATACTTGCATACATGAATTGTGTCATAACCAAGCCCAACCTCACAAAGAACACTCTTAGCTTCAGCATAGGACTTGGGAAAATTCACTTTTGGCAAAGCAGCACATAAGACAGCCATAAATTGATCAAAAGCTCTATTTGTGACCCGGTTGTATGATTTCACGTAAAGCATCTTAATAATGAATGACAACCTCGTCTCAGTGGTGCGTCCCTCGTGAATCTCTTTCTTAGCAACTTCGATGAGTTTCGCATAGAAATTAGTGTCACTTGGGCCTCTGTCACCAGAATCATGCAGCTCATCTAACATCTTGTCAACATGATCATTATGATTCTCATTTCCATCATCATAATCATCATCGTCATCGCTTTGATACAAACTATGATCATAGTTTTCATCAGGACCATCATCTTCTCCATGACAACTCCACTTTGTGTACGAAACGGCCATACCATTGATGTGTAAGTGATACTCAACAGTTTCCTGAGTCTGCTGCATAATATTAAGGCATTTTTGGCATGGGCACAATATTGATGCACCTTCGTTGCAGTTTGTGCGTGCAAATTCCATAAACTCGCGGACACCTTGTATGTAAAAAGGGGTGAACTTGCGCCCATGAGTAATCCACTGTCGATCCATCGCCTACAAAAATATATATAATGTGTTCCACTCGAGTCATGATGCCATTCAGTTTGTACTAATCGATGTGAAAATTGTTTACCAAAGTCCAAATAAATCACAATGTGTAACATAAACACCAATCCAAATCAATTTCATAACAGATCTCAAAGGAACTCACATGTGCTTCCTATCGCTGTGCGCCGGCCTGCCGCGAAGCCTCGCTAGCTGGGATCGTGATCGATCGTCATGATCGTGTAGGCGCAAGTCGCCGGGACTTGTAGATGAAGGGCCAACTAATGTCGTGATCGCCTGGACAAGGGATACCCTTGACGGTGCTCGTTCGCAAGAACAGAGAAGAAAACTGTTTGGAAGATCGCACAAGTCCTAACTATAACGATCCGTGTTTGTACATGCCACGTACTGCACATAGAGTTTACAAAATGGTAGGCCAATCAAACAATTCAAAAACCGAACGGTAGCCCAGCGGTAACGAAACGTTTTACTTTGTACTAGGTCCTCGGTTCGAAACCCATCTTTTCCCTTTTATCGTTTTTAACACAATTGCTAACTCGTTGGTCCCACGAACAATCGGTGACGGCTTAATCTACGACGCTCCAAAATCCGTCGTGCGGATAATCGGCGACGGTTTGCCATGACGCGAAACGCGTCCGTCATGCATTATCAAGCATACGTGACGCCCAAAACTAATCCGTCACCTATGGTTACTTTTGGTGACGGTTCTGAATTTTGTCACTAGGCAATTCGTCACCGATTCTACGATCTGTTGTAGTGCCTCCTTTGATAAGCATGGGGGACAATCAAATAATGTAAGGGATAAAGAGTTACTCTCATTATAAGGTAGGCATGGGTAGATCCATTCTTCCTCCTTTTGTCCATCACTCTCCTCCTCTTTTTCATCTAATGAGCTTTCAGGTTCAGCAATTTCTTCTTCCATGGAGGTTCTAGCAGGCGGTGGTTCACCTATTACCTTAGCAGTCATAATTTTTTTCCCAAATAGGAAACTGAGTGAGCTATCCATAAGGAAATAGTGATTGGAGCAGAGCTAGTCATAAAGGCAACTTAAGAAAGGAACTAATTTTTTTGTGTTTTTGAAAGAACAAAACAAGCAAACAAAGCAAAAAGAAACCAAGTAAAACAAAAACAACAAAGTAAAGAGATTGGTTATGAGGGACTCCCCTTGTGAAGATGTCCTTGACTCCCCGGCAACGGCGCCAGAAAATAGCTTGATGCACTCGACGATCAATGTAGAGCTCGTTGGGAACCCCAAGAGGAAGGTACGATGAGCACAACAGCAAGTTTTCCCTCAGTTATGAGACCAAGGTTTAATCGAACCAGTAGGAGCAAGGAAACACCCCAAAGGTGTTGCTAGCTGAGCCTTGGCAGGGCGCACTACCGGTGCTAGTAGCAACGTGGAGACCTGCACAACACAACCACAGAACTTTGTCCCCAACTTGCGATGAGGTTGTCAATCTCACCGTGTTTTGCGGAAAACAAAGGATTAAACGTATCGAATGGAAAGAAGTAAAAGTTTGCAGAAAGTAAACACAAAGCAGTAAAAGATTGTAGATTGTATGTAAAGTAAAAGGACCGGGATCCATAGTTCACTAGAGGTGGATCTCCTTAGATAAATAACATGCTGGGTGAACAAATTACAGCGGGGCAATTGACAAACACCGAGAAAGCAATACATGCATATACTAATCATCTTGACAACATAATACATAGACCGCCATCCAACTGCATCTATGACTAATAATCCACCTTCAGGTTATCATCCGAACGCCCTCCAGTATTAAGTTGCAAACAACAGATTATTGCTTTACGAACTGCGTGTAAAGTAAACAATACGATTGTTCTATGAACAAAGGATTGTTGTTTTCTCCCTAGTAGCAACAACACATCTAGTACCTTAGAGATTTCTGTCACTTCCCTAGATTACCAGAGGCATGAACCCACTATAGAGCATAAATACTAACTCTTGGAGTTGCTAGCATCTACTTGGCCAAGATAGCTACTAACAACGGAAAGCATGCAAGATCTCAAATAACAAAGACATGATAGAATCAATAATCAATATGAAATAGCATCTCAATATCCATCGGATCCCCGCAAACACAACATGTATGAATTACAAATAGATGATCTTGATCATGAACGGAGCTCACAAGATCTAAACATGAAAGCATAAAGGAGGAGAAACCAGCCATCTAGCTACTACTTGGATCCGTAGTACAAGGATGAACTACTCACGCATCACACCGGAGGCTTGCATGGTGATGAAGAAGGCCTCCAGGGTGAATTCCCCTCTCCGGAAGGGTGCCGGGAAGAGCTTCAGATCCCTCCCGATATAGGGATGGAGGTGACGGCGGCTACAGACTCTTTCGTGGATTTTTGATCGGGTCCTTAGGGTTTTCGTCCCGAGGGCAACTTATAGGCGGAAGGAGAGGCCGAGTGGGTGCTAGGGCGGCCAGAGCACCCCCTGGCGCGGGCCAAGCCTGGCCACGAGACCAGGTGGTGTGGCCGGCCCTTGGCCCCTCTCCGTCTCGTATTTCTGGCACTTGATCCCTTCCGGAAAAATAGGCACTTTGGCTTTTGTCCCGTCCAATTCCGAGAATATTCATTTTCTGACTTTCCTGGAACCAAAAACAGCAGAAAACAGGCAGCTGGCACTATGGCTCTTATTAATAGGTTAGTCCAAGAAATCATATGAAAAGTACTCCAAAGTTGGAACAAAACACAAGAAAGTGGATAAAACCAAGCATGGAACATCAAAAATTATAGATACATTTGCAATGTATCACTCACCAAGTCCTCTGCTTGTTCCAAAGCACTGGGCCAATAAAATCCATGCTGGAAAGCATTTTCTACTAAGGCCCTTGAGGAGGCATGGTGGCCACATTCCCCTTGGTGAATATCCCGGAGTATCTCAAGTCCTTTCTCTGGATCAACACACCGTTGTAGTACTGACGTCACACTTCTTTTGTATAGTTCGGAGTTGATAATTGTATAGGCCTTTGCCCTTCTCTGAATTTGCCTTGAACTCATTTCATCATTCGGCAAGATTCCCTCTTTCAGGAAATCAAAAATTGGCTTTTCCCAAGTTGGTACAGTCCGGACGGGAAATGGTTCCTCATCAACTTCCATTGCATCCACCGACATAACTCCTGCCGGATCAAGCAGAATAGTCCCGGGCTTGCTGAGGTAGTCCCCGGGTTTGCTGAGGTGCTTCCCCATTCTATCTCCATAGGTGTAGCTCCTGATCCGGAGAGTGCCGGGATGTAAATGGAATCTGATTTGGGTGATGGTGTGATAGATGGTTTCCTCAGGTGCTCCAAGGCAACATTTGGCGGGATTGGCTACCGGGTTGAGCCTAACTTAGACAACATATCTGCCGCCTCGTTTTCAATTCGGGGTATGTGATGGAACTCACATCCTTCAAAGAATCCGCTTATCTTTTGAACATGGAACCTGTACAGGGCCATGTTAGCATCCAGGGCATCCCAATTTCCAGACACTTGCTGCACCACCAAATCAGAATCTCCAAAGCACTGTATCCGATGTATCCCTACTTCTTTCGCCACTTTGAGACCATGCACCAATGCTTCATACTCCGCCACATTATTCGAGGAACTAAAGTGGATTTGAAGGACATATTTCAGTTGATCCTTCTTGGGCAAGCTAAGCACTACTCCGGCGCCCAACCCATCTTTCAGTTTGGATCCATCGAAGTGCATTTGCCAATAATTGGTGTCCGGCAAGGGTGGCTCGTATTGCATTTCAGCCTAGTCCACAAAGAAATCCGCCACAACTTGTGACTTGATCGCATCCCTTTATTTCCTTCAACCATTGATGTTAAACTTAATACTATTCCTAACTTGAGTTATTAAGTACCAGTTCCTTAATTAACTTCTATTCTAAAACCCTTTTCGAGAATCCTTTAAGGAATACTACATAATATCATAATACACTTATTATCAACTTCTACCCCCTTATAAATCATTATTTATCAGCACTTGCGCTTTTATTCTTAATGTGTCGTATACACAGTTAAGAATCACTCCTTTAAACTCCCACTCAAAATATGTTCCCAACATATTTGGGTATGAGTCACCACTCTTACTCAAACTATGTTCCTACATATTTGAATTTGTGACTTATATTGCTCCCACTAAAAATATGTCATTCACATATTGTTTTAGGAAGACTTTTATAGCTCCCACTCAATTTCATGCAAATTGCATATCCACTCACTATTTTGAACGATTTCAAAATCCTTTGATCAAATATCAAACTTGGAGATTTACTATGAGATATTAGTACTTTTACTAGTTTTAAATCCACTAGACATTCAACACACTTGAATCAAATTCATTTGAATTCGTCCAATACTTGACAAATTTGTGCTTTTGTCATTCACCCCTTTTCCACTATGGCTTTGCGATCATTTGGGAAAATTCAAGTAACTCCTTTACTTTGTAAGATTCAGCAACAAATTACTTTCTAATCTCAAGGGAATTTTGCTTCTAGGATTTCTCATAATTCTTGTTTACCATTATTTCCTTAGTAGTACATAGGTATGTCATATTCTGGTAATCATGACAAATGATTCACAAATGTCTCCATACAATATATGGGCTACATTTTGAATCCTACTTCATGTAGTGAAAACACCAGTGGGGAAAACACATTGATCATTATCATTGATTCTTTCCTTTTGTGAAAGTATTGTTCAAGAACGCTTTCCGTTGTGCTTCTCAACACTCTGATGCAGAGTTTTGAATCATCATCTTGTTTCACATTATCTTACATTTGCTCCATAATCGAGAAAAATCACTAAAAGTGAACTTTCTCAAGAATGCACCAAAATCCAAGCTATACTAGTTTTGCTTCTCTTTTGGTTTCAGCTATGGATTTCGTATTCAAAGTTTCCAATGAATACTCTACAAGGACTTATTCTCTATTGTTTTGGTTATATCGAATAACCCCAAAACTTTTACGACAATCCATACTAGATATGGAGCTGATCTCACGAATCCATATGGTTCACTATGTGTATAATTGAGTGCTAACTATTTCTAACTAATGGTCTCTACATCTACACTACAGCGATTTATTTGGCGCCATCTATTCACCAACTTTGATATCAAATATCACATTGTGATGCTTTGCATTTTGACATTTCAAACGCATTGCATTTCACAATTTCTTTTATGACAATCTTATAATGTTGAATTTCATTACTATTGATCAAATCATAGTAATTAGATTCCCTTTTATCTTTAATACCCTTTGTTGATGAAACACTTTGATCATATCAAATAGTTTCATACTTATGTTTCCTTTGGTAAACTACTTTACAAAAATTAAACAATCATATAATGATAATCACCATTTTTTTTAAAACACAATAATACATCGAATATGTATTTACCTTTAGCAATTCATTAAAACACTTCGATTCAAGCAATACACAGTGTTCAAGTTAATTTGCCGAACTTAGGCATGATTCATATGTGATAAGAAAACAAGTGTCTTTCACATATTATCAATATAACTTTGAATTTAAACAATGGTTTCATTATTAATGAATATATCATTAAGTTGGGTAATTTGAAGGCATTTCAATATTTTACAAATGTTCATGTATTATCAATTAGTTTCAAAACCAGGAAAATTCACACATAATCACACAAGATATGAACACAAATAGAAATCATTCATAAAAGTGGAACAACTGTTTGTTACAAGCTCCTATGAATAACCGTCTCACATGATGTGAGACACACTAAAAAGTTCACAATCTCTTGATTACAATAATCATCCTAAAACATAAACTAAGTGATAAATGTTTGAGGGAGAGTGTCGTTGGCCATCATCATCATGCTCGCCATCAACACGCAACGTCACCTCTCCAGCAAGCACCTCTATGCAGAAGGACCTGTTTTCAGCAAATAGAACAAGTATCAAATATACTTAACACTACAACATGTGTTTGCAAGATTATAACATTTATAAAATTGTATATCAAATATATACCTTTGTCATTGATGACCTATCTGACAATGGGTTCAACCTCCACATTCCTGAGATGTGAAATGAACCTGTGGAAATACTGTGTTTCTACATCGCCTCTCATGATTCAAGTCCTGACATGTGCCCGGTAGCTTGGTGGCAGCGACCGCAGCTGATACGTCCATTTTGCATCACTATTCTATATCATAATTTACTATTATTCATTGATATATTTCTTATTAAGAGATGATACTTATGTTATTTCATCTGTTTTTGCATGGTTGATGACTTTTGGAGCATAGACAGCTGCAGTCAGGATTCTGATGGAAAAGGTGCTGTTTGGAGTAAAAATTCACGAAGATCGGAAAATCCGGGAAAATACATGGAAAATCCTATTTTTCCAGAAGACGAAGGAAGCCAGAAGGGGAAGCGAAGATGGGCCATAGGGGGCCCACACCACCCCCTGGCGCGGGCCACCCTAGGCCACGCCACCAGGTGGTGTGGCCGCCCTGGTCCACCCCTGGCTCTCCCCTCTGGCGTATATTATCCTCGGGAAACCCTAAGACTCGGGGAGTGACCATAGAAAGATTCCTTCGCCTCTGCGGGGCGAAAACACCGAGAGAGAAAGATCTCTCCGGCAGATAGATTTCTACCGGGGGAATTCCTTCCCGGAGAGGGGAGATCGTCGCCATCAACACCACCATCAAGCTGGACTTCACCGGGATCATCATCATCATAACCACCATCATCTCTACCAGCACCCTCATCACCATCTCCATATCATTGTAACAATTGGGTTGAATCTTGCATAGTTCTTAGGGGAAACTTTCCCGGTGTTGATTACTCCTTGTAGTTGATGCTATTGAGTGAACCGTTGAATTATTGTTTATGTTCAGATTTTTATACATCATTATTCCATCTCTGACCATGATCCATATGATCTCTTGTGAGTAGTTCGTTTTGTTCTTGAGGACATGGGAGAAATCATGTTGTTAGTAGTGGAATTGTGTTCAGAAAGATTCAATAGTTTGATATTTAAGTTGTGGTGTACTTCTTCTAGTGGTGTCATGTCAATGTCGACTACATGACACTTCACCTATATGGGCCTAGGGGAATGCATTGTGTATTTGGCTACTAATCGTAGGGGTCGCCGGAGTGACAGAAACCTAAACCCTCGTTAGAAAACCATTGCACAAGGGACGTCAGGGTCTTAGAGTTTAAAGTTGTGGTTAGTGATACATTGCAAATGTATCTATAATTTTTGATGTTCCATGCTTGGTTTTATCTACTTTCTTGTGTTTTGTTCCAACTTTGGAGTACTTTTCATATGATTTCTTAGACTAACCTATTAACAAGATGCCATAGTGCCAGTTGCCTGTTTTCTACTATTTTTGGTTCCAGGAAGTCAGAAAATGAATATTCTCGGAATTGGATAGGACAAAAGACAAAGTTACTATTTTCCCGGAAGACTCACGGAGCCAGAAGGAGAGTCGGAGAAGGGCCACAGGGTGGCCACACCATCCTAGGCGCGGGTCCCCCTTGGCCGCGCCAGGGCATGAAGTGGGCCCCCTGGCCGCCCACCGACCTTGCCCCTTCGCCTATAAGAATCCTCCCGATACCAAAACCCTAGATAGTCAGGCCTCCAGCCACGAAAAGTTCCGCTACGCTGCCGCCACCAAAGGAGAGATTCAGGGGACAGAAAGTCTCTGTTCCGGTACCCTACCGGGACGGGGAAGTGCCCCCGGAGCCATCTCCATCAATCTCCACCGCCATCTCCATCACCAGTGCTGATTCCCATGATGAGGAGGGAGTAGTTCTCTCTCGAGGCTAAGGGTTCTACCGGTAGCTATGTGTTCATCTCTGTCTATGCATGATCATATTGTGATCATGAGCTTGTAATCTATAGATCTACCTTGCTACTCAAGTGCTTTAATAGATCTCTGCTCTCCCCATGTGTGTGAAAGTGACAGCGTGCACACCATGGTGGCACTTAGGCTAGAGATTACAAATACTTGTTATGAGTTATATTTGGAGTTGGATGTCTCTATGGAATTGTGGTGTTTGTTGGACTCATCTAGTACTCAAGGTGACAGTGTGGGGTTTTCTAGATGGGAAAGGCTTACTTTGAGGTGTGCTGTTATAGCCCTACCATCGATTAGAGTGTCCAACCGGAGAGTAGTTAAGAGTAGTATCATAAAGAGAAGATATTTATATGAGAGTGTTCACTAGTGAAAGTATGATCCCTAGGCCTTGTTTCTAAGCATTGATACACCGTTTGCTATTAGATCTGTTACGTGTTTGCTTGCTTCCTTCTTTATTTCAGTTTGCCTTTAGTCTCTTCCACGCCATCAAGTTATTTTCTATCACCATTACCACTTATAATTATCCATACCACTTGTATTTCACTATCTCTTCGCCGAACTAGTGCACCTATACACCTGGCAAGTGTATTGGGTGTGTTGGGTACACCAGAGACTTCTTGTATCTTGATTGTAGGGTTGCCTGAGAGGGGATACCTTTGACCACTTCCTCCCTGAGTTCGATAAACCTTGGGTGATCCACTTAAGGGAAAACTTGCTGCTGTTCTACAAACCTCTGCACTTGGAGGCCCAACAACTGTCTACAAGAATAGAAGTGCGTAGACATCAAGCTATTTTCTGACGCCGTTGCTGGGGAGGTAAGGTAAAATGTATTCACACCGGAGGATTAACAAAGAAGAACCTCCCACGGCAAACACCTATTTTCTGGCGCCGTTGCCGGGGAGGTAAGGTAAAAGGTACTCACATCCTCCGGTGTGAGTGCTCAAAGTTATTTCCTTTAGATTCTGCAATTTTGTCTTTTTGTTTCTTGTTTTCACTAGTTAGACATTAAGTGTTTGAAGAGAAAATTTAAAAACCTATGGAACTTTATTTGCATGCTAATAGCAATGTTGTTAGTATGAACTCTTTGGACACCATTATTGCTAATGCTATGGAAAATTCTAAGCTTGGGGAAGTTAGTTTTTATGAAATGATCTTTTTAGTTCCCCAGCTTTGGAAGATAGCTATTCTATTGCTTATGATGATACAAAACCTCCAGTATATGATGATTACAATGATGATTATGGTATTATCAATCCACCTATTATTGAGGAGGAAATTAATTATGATTACAATATGCCTCCTATATTTGATGATTATGGTGATGAGAATAATAATGATAGCTATTTTGTTGAGTTTGCTCCCACTACAATTAATAAGAATGACTATATTTATGTGGAGAGAAATAATTCTTTTATGAATGTGGCTCATGATAAGAATGTTTTATGTGATAGTTATATTGTTAATTTTATTCATGATGCTACTGAAAGTTATTATGAGAGAGGGAAACATGGTTTTATGTATCTCAACAATATTAAGTTTCCCCTCTTTATGTTGAAAATTTTGAAGTTGCACTTGTTTTGCTTTCCTATGCTTGTTGCTTTGTGCTTTCATGACTTGTTTCTTTACAAGATTCCTATGCATAGGAAGTGGGTTAGACTTAAATGTGTTTTGAATTTGCTTCTTGATGCTCTCTTTTACTTCAATTCATATGTCTTATGTGAGCATCCTCTCAAATTATCATGCCTAACTTAAAGGCGTTAAAGAAAAGTACTCATTGGGAGATAACCCAAAAGTTTTAGATGAGTCTTGGAAGTTATTACCTCTGTAATAACCGCTCCTTATTCTTTTTATTTGCTTTTTGTGCCAAGAGTAACCTCTAATGAGAGAGAAGTAATGATTGGGAAAGTTGCTGTCCCGAAACAGATTTTTGTGCTTCACCGTAAAACTTCGTGTAAAATCTCTGAACGTCCTTTTTAGGCGTGAATTTTTGTGCTTCTGCCCCAGGTTGTTATCTAACTTTTGTTAGTTCAACACTTTTTGATTGAGCAACAGAAGGTCTTCGAAAAAATTCGTCTTTACCTGCTGGTCTATTTTGACAAATTTCTGCCATTTTCTGCATTTGCTTCTTGTTGGTTCCTTTTTTAGTTCTTTTGGGGAATTGAGCTTTTTGAGGAAAGTACTACAGTATCTAGTGTTCTAATGGAAGTTTATTTGGTGTTAGAACTGAACCTTAAGACTTATTATCTTGAGTGCACTAATGTTGCTAATAAAGATTGTGCGAAGTTTTGTATGAAGGAAAAATTTCAGGTGTATGGAAGGAATGAGTAATGAGATGAAGAACGGACTAAAGCTCAAGCTTGGGGATGCCACACATGTCACCCCAAGAAATATCCAAGAAGTACAAGCGTCAAATCTTGGGGATGCCCAAGGCATCCCCTTCTTCATCAATAAAAATCTCAGGTTTCGTCCAAACGCTTCATTTTTATTGTTTCATGCACAGTTATGTTGTTCTTGGAGCGTCTTCTTTTTCGTTTTCGTTTTGGTTTTTCGTTTTCTTGGTTTGCTTAGTTTGCTGAATAAATTGGTTGGACCCCCTCTTTCATACATTGGTTTGCAAATAGTTTGGTTTGGTTTGGAAAAGAGTAGGAAAGTTCAAACTTATGTGGTAAAAAGAGCTCGTTTTTGACTATGGCCTATGTTTTGTCATGCCATGCTTGATATTGTTTTGGCTTTATGCTTAGTATTCTTTGATGTATCATGACTTGTTATAAACAATTGAGATTGCTTAATGTGCCTTGGAGGAATCATGCGTTGTTTTAGCATATTAAAGCATAGTATAGTGGTATTCTCCTTTGATGCTTTATTCAGGTTGACTTGGCGCATGCTCACACCATGTTATGACTATCTCAAGTCACCATAGCCTTTATGATCCTTTAGTTTTCAACTTGTAGTATCACTTTATGCTTTGATCAATGATGTTTTGTCGCTCTGCATGATTATGGACATTATTGCTCTCTTAGTTTTTCGCTCCCAGTCTTTTGCTAGCCTCCACAACCAAGTATGAGTTCCACTCATGCATCCAACTCCCTAAACGAAGTTATTCCAAAGAGTCCACCATACCTACCTACTAGCTTATGCTATTCCAAGTATATTCATGCTTTTGTTTACCTTCCAAATTAAACTTGTTATGAGAAAACTAGTGATTAAAGCTCTCACGAACTTGATGGCACACTTTACTTTTCTTGCCCTTAATAAACTTGAACCATTGTGTCTTCTATGTTGTATATGCTTGCACTTATTTGTCGGGAATTAGCAGAACCATGCTTTCATGGGGAACGCTTTCAGCATTGCACTTGGTACTTGTACCTAGTTGATATCATGCTCTTTTGTATATGGATGTCGTCGGTGTGAAATGAAAGGGGAGCTTGTAAGTCCATGGAGTTATGTATATTAGTTAGAGAAATGCCTGAGCCGTTGGTCTAATCCATGCTGGCATGGTGGAAACCTGCAGCGTAACCATAATGAGCTGTCTATGAAGCATTCTTCTTATAAAAAAAGTGTCCTATATTGAGAAAAAAGAGAAAAGAGAAAAAAAGATATTATGAAAATAGGAAAGAGAGAAAAAGCACCATATTCCCATGGTAAATAAGAAGAATGCTGAGATGCTCGTTGTCTGCTTGCCTTGTCATTTTGATATGGGGATTCTTCTGTATCATCGGGCAAGGGGTACCCCGTTGGCGGTTCTCTATGATACACATGTATTTACATTGACAAGAACTTACCGGTGACTAAACTTGAGTAGCATGAGGAGCGGCCCTCGTATACAAGGGACATGAGATTCCTAACTTATACTTCGTCAAGCATGTACACCATAGTTTGTTCACTTTAACCTTAATCACCTTCAAGATGCTTATGATAGGGGCAATGAGAGCTGAAAGCTATAAGTACCATAATTTTTGGAAGCTCTTTATGAGACTTGAATCCCTACTTCCTTTTACAAAAGGTCTTTCTTCCACCATTATATTGAGTCTCCACCTTCTATCTTTATGCACCTACTTTGAGAGCATAGTGGCCATTCTTAGTTCTATGTGCATTGTCCCAAGACTTGTTGATTGATGCATACCTTGATATTGCTTGTTTTAAACTATTTGTATCTAGTCACTCTTGTAAACTTTGAAGGTGTCATATGCATTTATGTTTGCTACTCTATGAGGGACAAGCTGAATACTACTATTATCTGCTCGTGGGGGTGTATGTTGATGACTTAATCATCGCCGGCACTGACGTGAAGAACATTGCAGTATTCAAGAAGCAGATGCAGCAATTGTTCAAGATGAGTGACCTAGGCCTTCTCTCCTATTATCTAGGAATTGAACTCACTCAAGAAAATGGTCAGATTACTCTGTGCCAAAAGAGCTACGCCAAGAAAATTCTTGAGGTTGCTGGGCTGAGCAATTGCAACAGCAGCAAAACCCCAATGGAATGTCATCTGCAGCTAAAGAAGGAAGACGACAGCGGTGCAGCAGACAAGACACTGTATAGAAGTGTTATTGGCAACCTCAGATACTTGGTAAATACCAGGCCGGACATTGCTCTATTAGTTGGAGTAGCAAGCAGGTTCATGGAGAACCCTACGACAACTCACTAGGCTATCGTTAAACAAATATTGAGGTATGTGCAAGGAACACTGTCCCTGGGTTGCAGTTTTAGAAAAGGAGAAGGAGTGCCAATACTTTTGGGTTACAGCGATAGTGATCATGCTGGTGATGTAAATGATCGCAAGAGCACGTCAGGAATCACCTTCTTTCTTGGAAGCAACATTGTGTCTTGGAGCTCACAGAAGCAGAAGGTAGTAGCTAAATCATCTTGTGAAGCTGAATACATGGCGGCATCAGATGCGTCATGTCAGGGGGTGTGGCTTAGTCGACTCATTGGAGATCTGATCGGAAGCACACCTGCCAAATTCAAGCTTCTAGTGGACAACAAAGCTGCAATCGCTCTGTGCAAAAAACCCGTGCATCATGATCGGAGTAAGCACATTGACACCAGATTTCATCTCATCAGGTCACATGTTGAGGAAGGGAAAGTGGACGTCGATCATGTGCGCACAGAGGAGCAGCTGGCCGACGTTTTGACCAAGGCACTGGGATTTGCACGGTTCTTTGAGCTGTGATGCATGCTTGGTGTCATCAAGGTGCAGGATTAACGGGGTGAAGTGTTGGACTAATCCTTCACATTTTTCCTCTGTTGCTTTGCATCTTCAGTTAACTGTAGCTGTTCTCGCTGTTGTGGACAATAGTCTGAACTCTGACAGTTAGCTTGTATCTGATACATTGCAAATGTATCTATAATTTTTTATGTTCCATGCTTGGTTTTATCTACTTTCTTGTGTTTTGTCCACACTTTGGAGTAATTTTCATATGATTTCTTGGACTAACCTATTAACAAGAGCCACAGTGCCAGTTTTCCTGTTTTCTGCTGTTTTTGGTTCTAGGAAAGTCAGAAAATCAATATTCTCGGAATTGGACGGGACAAAAGCCAAAGTTCCTATTTTACCGGAAGACTCACGGAGCCAGAAGCAGAGACGGAGGAGGGCTAGGGCCTAGCCACACCATATGGTGGCGCGGGCTAGCCTTGGCCGCGCCACCAGGTGGTGTGGGCCCCATGGTACTCCATCGACCTTGCCTCCTTCGCCTATAAGAGCCTCCCGATACCAAAACCCTAAATCGTCAAGCCTCCAGCCACGAAAAGTTCCACAGCACCGCCGCCACCGAAAAGGAGATTCCGGGGACAGAAAGTCTCTGTTCCGGCACCCTGCCGGGATGGGGAACTGCCCCCAGAGCCATCTCCATCGATCTCCACCACCATCTCCATCACCATTGTTGATTCCCATGATAAGGAGGGAGTAGTTCTTCCTCGAGGCTAAGGGTTCTAACAGTAGCTATGTGTTCATCTCTCTCTCTATGCATGATCTTATTGAGATCATGAGCATGTAATCTATAGATCTACCTGCTACTCAAGTGCTTTATTAGATCTCTGCTCTCCCCATGTGTGTGAAAGTGACAGCGTGCACACCATGGTGGCACTTAGGCTAGAGATTACAAATACTTGTTATGAGTTATATTTGGAGTTGGATGTCTTTATGAAATTGTGGTGTTTGTTGGACTCATCTAGTACTCAAGGTGACAGTTTGGGGTTTTCTAGATGGGAAAGGCTTACTTTGAGGTGTGCTGTTATAGCCCTACCATCGATTAGAGTGTCCAACCGGAGAGTAGTTCAGCGTAGTATCATGAAGATAATATATTTATATGAGAGTGTTCACTAGTGAAAGTATGATCCCTAGGCCTTGTTTCTAAGCATTGATACACCGTTTGCTACTAGATCTGTTACATGTTTGCTTGCTTCCATCTTTATTTCAGTTTGCCTTTAGTCTTTTCCCACGTTAACCACACACCATCAATCTATCTTCTATCACCGTTACCACTTATAATTATCTATACCACTTGTATTTCACTATCTCTTCGCTGAACTAGTGCACCTATACACCTGGCAAGTGTATTGGGTGTGTTGGGGACACAAGAGACTTCTTGTATCTTGATTGCAGGGTTGCTTGAGAGGGAATACCTTTGACCACTTCCTCCCTGAGTTTGATAAACCTTGGGTGATCCACTTAAGGGAAAACTTGGTGTTGTTCTACAAACCTCTGCACTTGGAGGCCCAACATCTGTCTACAAGAATAGAAGTGCGTAGACATCAACATATTTTCTGGCGCCGTTGCCGGGGAGGTAAGGTAAACAGTATTCACACCGGAGGATTAAAGAAGAAGAACCTCCCACGGCAAATGCCTATTTTTCTGGTGTGAGTACTCGAAGTTATTTCCTTTAGATTATGCAATTTTCTCTTTTTGTTTCTTGTTTTCACTAGTTAGGCTTAATGGAAAACAACAACAAAATTAGAGAGCTTTATAGTATTTATCTTGAGTTAGGACATGAAGTGTTTGAAGAGAAAATTAAAAAGCCTATGGAACTTTATTTGCATGCTAATAGCAATGTTATTAGTATGAATTCTTTGAACACCATTATTGCTAATGCTATGGAAAAGTCTAAGCTTGGGGAAGCTAGTTTTTATGAAAATGATCTTTTTAGTCCCCCATCTTTAGAGGATAAATTTTGCTTTGATGATACTATACCTCCAATATATGATGATTACAATGATGAGTATGATATTTTCAGTCCACCTACTATTGAGGAGGAAATTAATTATGATTACAATATGCCTCCTATATTTGATGATTATGGTGATGAAAATAATAATGATAGCTATTTTGTTGAATTTGCTCCCACTACAATCAATAAGAATGACTATGTTTATGTGGGGAGTATTAATTCTTTTATGCATATGGCTCATGATAAGAATGTTTCTTGTGTTAGTTATATTGTTAATTTTATACATGATGCTACTGAAAGTTATTATGAGAGAGGGAAACATGGTTTTATGTGTCTCAACAATATTAAGTTTCCCCTCTTTATGTTGAATTCTTGAAGTTGCACTTGTTTTGCTTTCCTATGCTTGTTGCTTGGTGCTTTCATGACTTGTTTATTTATAAGATTCCTATGCATAGGAAGTGGGTTAGACTTAAATGTGCTTTGAATTTGCTTCTTGATGCTCTCTTTTACTTGTATTCATATTTTTATGTGAGCATCTTCTCAAACTATCAAGTCTAACTTAAAGGCGTTAAAGAAAAGTACTTGTTGGGAGATAACCCAAGAGTTTTAGATGAGTCTTGGAAGTTATTACCTCAGTAATAACCGCTCCTTATCCTTTTTATGTGCTTTTTGTGCCATGAGTAACCTCTAATGAGAGAGAAGTAATGATTGGGAAAGTTGCTGTCCCGAAACAGATTTTTGTGTTTCACCGTAAATATTCGTGAGAGAGCTGTGTACGTCGGATTGAGCTGTAATTTTTTGTGCTTCTGACCCAGGTTGTTATCTAACTTTCGTTAGTTAAACACTTTTTGATTTGAGCAACATAAGGGCTCAGAAAAAAACGTATTTACCTTCTGGTCTGTTTTGACAGACTTCTGCCATTTTCTGCATTTGCTTCTTGTTTGTTCCTTTTTGAGTTCTTTTGGGGAATTGAGCTTTTTGAGGGAAGTGCTACAGTAGCTAGTGTTCTAATGGAAGTTTATTTGGTGTTAGAACTGAACCTTGAGACTTATTTATCTTAAGTGCACTAATGTTGCTAATGAGATTGTGTGAAGTTTTGTATGAAGGAAAATTTTCAGGTGTATGGAAGGAATGAGTAATGAGATGAAGGATGGACTAAAGCTCAAGCTTGGGGATGCCACGAGTGTCACCCCAAGAAATATCCAATAAGTACAAGCGTCAAAGCTTGGGGATGCCCAAGGCATCCCCGTCTTCATCAATAAAAATTCCAGGTTTCTTCCAAACGCTTCATTTTTATTGTTTCATGCACAGTTGTGTTTTTTCTTGGAGCGTCTTCTTTTTCGTTTTCGTTTTGGTTTTCGTTTGCTTTGGTTTGCTTAGTTTTCTGAATAAATTGGTTGGACCCCCTCTTGCATACATTTGGTTTGCAAATAGTTTGGTTTCGTTTGGAAAAGAGTAGGAAAGTCCATACTTATGTGGTAAAAAAGAGCTCGTTTTTTACTGTGGCCTATGCTTTGTCATGCCATGCTTGATATTGTTTTGGATTTATGCTTAATATTCTTTGCTGTAGCATGACTTGTTATAAACAATTGAGATTGCTTAATGTGCCTTGGATGAATCATGCGTTGTTTTAGCATATTAAAGCACAGTATAGTGGTATTCTCCTTTGATGCTTTATTTGGGTTGACTTGGCGCATGCTCCCACCATGTTATGACTATCTCAAGTCACCATAGCCTTTATGATCCTTTATTTTTCAACTCGTAGTATCACTTTATGCTTTGATCAATGATGTTTTGTCGCTCTGCATGATTATGGCCATTATTGCTCTCTTAGTTTGTCGCTCCCAGTCTTTTGCTAGCCTCCACAACAAAGTATGAGTTCCACTCATGCATCCAACTCCCTAAACCAAGTTATTCCAAAGAGTCCACCATACCTACCTACTAGCTTATGCTATTCCAAGTATATTCATGCTTTTGTTTACCTTCCAAATTAAACTTGTTATGAGAAAACTAGTGATTAAAGCTCTCACGAACTTGATGGCACACTTTACTTTACTTGCCCTTAATAAACTTGAACCATTGTGTTGTCTATGTTGTATATTCTTGCACTTATTTGTTGGGAATTAGCAGAACCATTCTTTCATGGGGAACGCTTTCAACATTGCACTTGGTACTTGTACCTAGTTGATATCATGCTCTTTTGTATATGGATGTCGTCGGTGTGAAATGAAAGGGGAGCTTGTAAGTCCATGGAGTTATGTATATGTGTTAGAGAAACGCTTGGGCCGTTGGTCTAATCCATGCTGACATGGTGGAAACCTGCAACGTAACCATAATGAGCTGTCTATGAAGCATTCTTCTTATAAAAAAAGAGTCCTATATTGAGAAAAAAGATAAAAGAGAAAAAAAAAGAGACTATGAAAAGAGGAAAGAGAGAAAAAAGCACCATATTCCCATGGTAAATAAGAAGAATGCTGAGATGCTCGTTGTCTGCTTGCCTTGTCATTTTGATATGGGGATTCTTCCGTATCATCGGGCAAGGGGTACCACGTTGGCGGTTCTCAATGATACACATGTACTTACAATGACAAGAACTTACCGGTGACTAAACTTGAGTAGCATGAAGAGCGGCCCTCGTATACAAGGGACATGAGATTTCTGACTTATACTTCGTCAAGCATGTACACCATAGTTTGTTCACATTAACCTTAATCACTTCAAGATGCTTATGATAGGGGCAATGAAAGCTGAAAGCTATAAGTACCATAATTTTTGGAAGCTCTTTATGAGACTTGAATCCCTACTTCCTTTTACAAAAGTCCTTTCTTCCACCATTATATTGAGTCTCCACCTTCTATCTTTATGCACCTACTTTGAGAGCATAGTGGCCATTCTTAGTTCTATGTGCACTGTCCCAAGACTAGTTGATTGATGCATACTTTGATATTGCTTGTTTTAAACTATTGTATCTAGTCACTCTTTTGAACTTTGAAGGTGTCCTATGCATTTATATTTGCTACTCTATTGAGGGACAAGTTGAATACTTTTATGCTATGTTTTCTTTATGTGAAACAAACAAACGTATTGCAAAGCATTGTTATTCATGAATCTTTTGTTTGTGCCTTTTCATGTTGCAACATAATTTCTTTGTCTTATTGCTAGAACTTTGTCTTTCATGTTATGATTGAAGTACTATGATCCCAACTTTCAATGTTTTACAAATACTTTGATCAAGTCTTTGATGGTGCATGTCACCTCAAAATATATTCTTTCTTTTTATCACTTACCTACTCGAGGACGAGCAGGAGTTAAGCTTGGGGATGTTGATACATTGCAAATGTATCTATAATTTTTGATGTTCCATGCTTGGTTTTATCTACTTTCTTGTGTTTTGTTTCAACTTTGGAGTACTTTTCATATGATTTCTTGGACTAACCTATTAACAAGATGCCACAGTGCCAGTTGCCTGTTTTCTGCTGTTTTTGGTTCCAGGAAGTCAGAAAATGAATATTCTCGGAATTGGACGGGACAAAAGCCAAAGTTACTATTTTCCCGGAAGACTCACGGAGCCAGAAGGAGAGTCGGAGAGGGGCCTCAGGGTGGCCACACCACCCCTAGGGGCGGGTCCCCCTTGGCCATGCTAGGGCATGGTGTGGGCCCCATGGCCGCCCACCGACCTTGCCCCTTCGCCTATAAGAAGCCTCCTGATACCAAAACCCTAGATAGTCAAGCCTCCAGCCACGAAAAGTTCCGCTGCGCCGCCACCACCGAAGGGGAGATTCGGGGGACAGAAAGTCTCTGTTCCGGCACCCTGGCGGGACGGGGAAGTGCCCCTGGAGCCATCTCCATCGATCTCCACCGCCATCTCGATAACCATTGCTGATTCCCATGATGAGGAGGGAGTAGTTCTTTCTCGAGGCTAAGGGTTCTACTGTTAGATATGTGTTCATCTCTCTCTATGCATGATCATATTGTGATCATGAGCTTGTAATCTATAGATCTACCTTGCTACTCAAGTGCTTTAATAGATCTCTGCTCTCCCCATGTGTGTGAAAGTGACAGCGTGCACACCATGGTGGCACTTAGGCTAGAGATTACAAATACTTGTTATGAGTTATATTTGGAGTTGGATGTCTCTATGAAATTGTGGTGTTTGTTGGACTCATCTAGTACTCAAGGTGACAGTTTGTGGTTTTCTAGATGGGAAAGGCTTACTTTGAGGTGTGCTGTTATAGCCCTACCATCGATTAGAGTGTCCAACCGGAGAGTAGTTCAGCGTAGTATCATCAAGATAATATATTTATATGAGAGTGTTCACTAGTGTAAGTATGATCCCTAGGCCTTGTTTCTAAGCATTGATACACCATTTGCTACTAGATCTGTTACATGTTTGCTTCCTTCCATCTTTATTTCAGTTTGCCTTTAGTCTTTTCCACGCCATCAAGTTATTTTCGATCACCATTACCACTTATAATTATCCATACCACTTGTATTTCACTATCTCTTCGCCGAACTAGTGCACCTAAACACCTGACAAGTGTATTGGGTGTGTTGGGGACACAAGAGACTTCTTGTATCTTGATTGCAGGGTTGCTTGAGAGGGGATACCTTTGACCAATTCCTCCCTGAGTTCGATAAACCTTGGGTGATCCACTTAAGGGAAAACTTGCTGCTGTTCTACAAACCTCTGCACTTGGAGGCCCAACAACTGTCTACAAGAAAAGAAGTGCATAGACATCAGTTAGGTTTCTACCTTAATTACTTTCTTGTAATTACGGATGTTTGCAAGGGGTATAATCACAAGTATGTATTAGTCCTAGGAAGGTCGGTACATTAGCACAGGTTCACCCACATAACACTTAGCAAGCTAAAGAAGATTAATCAACTATATGAAGCGAAAGCACTTGACAGTATTCCCATGTGTCCTTGAGAACATTTGGTCATCTTAAGTAATACAACCGACTTGTCCTTTGCTGAATAAAGGATTGGGCCACTTGCTGCATTTATTCTTATTGTCTTTTATTTACTCGTACTTTATTTACTTGCATTATCAACAACCCCTTAAAATCCGTTTGCTAAGTATTTACAGAGAATTCCTGATCCATACCACTAGCCAGCACCTTTTGCTCCTCGTTGGGTTCGACACTCTTACTTATCGAAAATACTGCGATACACCCCCTATACTTGTGGGTCATCAAGACTATTTTCTGGCGCTGTTGCTGGGGAGTGTAGCGCTATTGGAAAGTGGAACTGGTAAAGGAAATTTCTACTGTGAGTATTGTTTACTACTGTTAGTTGCTTTATTTTCATTATGGATAATTCGCTGAGTTTCTTATTTCGTAATGCTACTACCACTGCTAAGGTAGTAGATGAACCACCACCTGCTGAGAATGATACTTTTAAAATACCTACGAGAATTATTGATCGTGTTATGGATAACTACTATGTTGGGGATGGAACTGTCCATCCTGGTGATCATTTGCTCTTTATACACGAATTATGCGGGTTGTTCAAGTGTGAAGGTATTACTACAGATCAAGTTAATAAGAAGTTATTCTCATTATCACTGAAAGGAAAAGTTGAGGAATGGTATAAGCTGCTGAAGAATGGTCAAGCTCTTGAATGGGAGGAAATAGTACCTCTCTTTTATTCAAAGTTTTATCCTCCTAGTGAGATTCATAAAGATCAGAATCAAATATATAATTTTTGGCCTCTTGATGGAGAGAGTTCAGCTCAAGCATGGGGAGATTGAAGTTACTAATGCTCAAATGTCCCATTCATGAGATCCCCAATAATATTATTATCAATAACTTTTATGCAATGCTTTCTCTTCATGATATGGATTTATTGGATGCTTCTTGTGCTGGATCATTCACTCGCATGGAAGAAGAAGCTAAATGGGATCTTCTAGACCGTATTCAAGACAATGCTGAAGCATGGGAGAATGACAAAGAAAGAAAGTCAGGTATAAATTATGATTATGAATGCATTGAATCTTTTATGGGAACTGATGACTTTCAAAATATTAAAAATGCTTATGGTCTAGACTCTCAAGTTATTACAAATTGTTTTAAGGCTTTTGCTTCTTATATTGAAATTCCAAAAAAGGGATGCAGCAAGTACCATGCACCTTATAAATATATTGTTGACTGTGTTCCTGTTGGGAGTACTGAGTTTTACACTATTGATCACATCTTACCTGAACCTTATATCGAGAAAATACCCTTCCCGGATAAGGTAAAGGATCATCTATGATAACTGGTGTAATCACTAAAAGTGCAAAGAGAACTGTAAAACCTGATGAACAAATAAACATTGAACCTGTTGTAGCAATTGTGAAAGACCTTGTCACTAAAAGTATAGAAGATGGACACATAGTATTTTGTGAGGATGCTTCTAATATTGTCTCACATCCTAATAAAGCTGAAAAGGCTAGTGTCCCTGTGCTTTCTGTTAGAATTGGTGATCATTGCTATAATGGTTTATGTGATATTGGTACAAGTTGAAGTGATATTCCTTATGAGCTTTAGAAAGAAATTATGCATGAAATCAGTCCCTGTGAGTTGGAAGAGATTGATGTGGTTATTCACCTTGCTAATAGAGAGACGATCTCTCCAATTGGTATTGTGCGGGATGTAGAAGTTCTTTGTGGTAAGATTAAATATCCTACTGATTTTCTAGTACTTGGTTCAGCTGCTAGTAAAACTTATCCCATCATTTTCGGTAGACCTTTCCTAAGTACTTGTGGAGCTATTATAGATTGCAAAAGGGAGAAAATCTTGACTAAGTTTGATGGGGAATCTTATGAGTTTAATTTTTAGAAATTTACTAAAGAACCTTGTGAAAATGAAACACATAGTGAGGATTTTAGATTTGAACAACTTGCTTCTATCTCTCTTGCTCCTAACAATGCTTTGCAGCAATTTATGGAGGATCATGAAAGTGAAATCTTCATGGAAGAAAGAAATGAGATTGACGAGATTCTCCGTCGGCAACCTAAGATGCTTAAGCACAACTTGCCTCTAGAAGACTTGGGTACCACGATGCCACCTAAAAAGGATCCGGTCTTCGATCTAAAACCTCTCCCTGACGATCTTAAATATGCTTACATTGATGATAATATGATATAACCTGTTATTATTCGCTCTAAACTTTCAGGGAAGGAAGAAGAAAGGTTCACGAAATGGATACCTATCTACACAGCAAGCTTCTTCAACAGGTCATTGGACATCACCCTCACTTCTTCTAGCAGGAAAGCGCGTTAAGAGGTAAGATCGTACCTCAAGTCAAAGGGCCTCGTTATAGTTGGAGGCAACACAACACACGCTGAACAAACCTCAACTTGCCTATTGGAGGTACTGAAGAAACACCGAGGGGCTATGGTCTATACTCTAGATGATTTAAAAGGGATTTCTCCTACTATATGTCAGCATGCTATCAATATAGAACCAGATGCAAAGCCAGTGGTCGAGCACCAACAGCGTTTAAATCCTAAGATGAAGGAAGTGGTAAGAAATGAGGTATTGAAACTCCTTGATGCTGGTATTATTTACCCTATTGCTGATAGTGAATGGGTTTGTCCTGTTCATTGTGTCCCTAAAAAGGGGGAATTACCGTCGTCCCTAATGATAATGATGAGCTTATTCCCCAAAGAGTAGTAGTAGTAGGCTATAGAATGTGCATTGATTTCAGGAAAGTTAACAAAGTTACTAAGAAAGATCATTAACCACTTCCTTTTATCGATCAAATGTTAGAAAGGTTGTCTAAAAAGACCCATTTTTGTTTTCTTCATGGATATTCCGGTTTCTCTCAAATTGCTGTTAAACAACAAGATCAAGAAAAAACTACTTCTACATGCCCTTACGGAAGATATGCTTATAGACGTATGCCTTTTGGTTTATGTAATGCTCCTGCTACTTTTCAAAGATGCATGTCTGCTATCTTTCATGGTTTTTGTGAGGAAATTGTGGAAGTGTTCATGGATGACTTCTCCGTCTATGGGACTTCTTTTGATAATTGTCTGCACAACCTTGATAAAGTTCTGCATAGGTGTGAAGAAACTAATCTTGTTCTTCATTGGGAGAAATGCCACTTCATGGTTAATGAAGGGATTGTCCTTGGGCATAAGGTTTCCGAAAGAGGCATAGAAGTGGATAGAGCTAAAGTTGAGGCAATTGAGAAAATGCCCTGCCCAAGAGACATCAAAGGTATTCGTAGTATCCTTGGTCATGTTGGTTTCTATAAAAGGTTTATTAAAGATTTCTCTAAAATATCAAAACACTCACTAATCTTCTTCAAAAAGATGTACCCTTTGTTTTTGATGATGATTGTAAGGAAGCTTTTGAAACTCTTAAGAAGGCTTTAACTACAGCTCCTATCGTTCAACCACCTGATTGGAGTTTACCCTTTGAAATAATGTGTGATGCTAGTGATTTTCCTGTAGGTGCTGTCCTTGGGCAACGAATTGATAAAAAGTTAAACGTTATTCATTATGCTAGTAAGACTCTTGACGCTGCTCAAAGGAATTATGCTACTACTGAAAAAGAATTCCTAGCTGTCGTATTTGCTTGTGATAAGTTTAGACCTTATATTGTAGACTCAAAAGTCACCATTCATACTGATCATGCTGCTATTAAGTACCTTATGACAAATAAGGATGCTAAGCCTAGGATTATTAGATGGGTGATGCTTTTACAAGAGTTTGATCTACATATTGTAGATAGGAAAGGTGCTAAAAATCCTGTTGCTGATAATTTATCCCGGTTGGAAAATATCTCTTTTGATCCTATGCCTGTTAATGATAGTTTCTCGAATGAACAGTTGGCCGCAATAGGGATAGGCTCACGAGGGAGACCTTGGTATGCTGATTATGCTAACTTTATTGTCTCCAAGTATTTGCCTCCAACTTTCACATCAGCTCAGCAAAGAAGGAAGTTCTTTTACGATTTGAAGCATTATTTTTGGGATGACCCACATTTATATAAAGAAGGAGTGGATGGTATTATGCGAATATGTGTTCCAGAATACGAACAAAAGTACACATTGCGGAAATGTCATGGTAGTGCCTATGGAGGATATCATGCGAGAGATAGAACTGCGCAAAAGGTGCTACAATCAGGTTTCTACTGGCCTACCCTTTTTAAAGATGCAATAAAATTTGTTTTATCTTGTGATGAGTGTCAGCGTGTTGGTAATATTTCTAGACGCGGTGAAATGCCTATGAACTATTCTCTAGTTATTGAACCCTTTGATTGCTGGGGATTTTAGTTTATGGGTCCTTTCCCTCCCTCGAAAGGTTATACTCATACTCGTGTTGCCGTTGATTATGTTACTAAGTGGGTAGAAGCCATACCTATGAAGAGTGCTGATGGGGAGACCTCTCTAAAAATGCTTAAGGATGTTATCTTTCCTAGGTTTGGAGTGCCTAGGTATCTCATGACTGATGGAGGTTCTCATTTCATTCATGGTGGTTTTAGAAAGACCCTTGCTAAATATGACGTTAATCATAGAATCGATTCAGCTTATCACCCTCAAACTAGTGGGCAAGTAGAGTTATCAAATAGAGAAATTAAATCTATCTTGCAAGAGACTGTTAATAGATCTAGAAAAAACTAGGCTAAAAAGTTGAACGACGCTTTATGGGCTTATAGGAATGCCTATAAAAACCCTATGGGGATGTCTCCTTATAAAATGGTTTATGGGAAAGCTTGTCACTTACCTTTAGAATTAGAACACAAAGCTTATTGGGCAGTTAAAGAACTTAATAGAGATTGTAAGCTTGCTGGTGAAAAAAGATTATTTGACTTAAGTTCTTTGGATGAATGGAGCAGTGAAGCATATGTGAATGCTAGACTCTTTAAGGAAAAAGTTAAAAGATGGCATGACAAGCGAATACTTAAGAGAGAATTCCATGTTGGTGAGAAAGTTCTATTGTATAGGTCTCGTCTTAGATTTTTTGCAGGAAAACTACTGTAAAAATGGGAAGGACCTTTCGTTATTGAAGAAGTGTACCGCTCAGGAGCGATAAAAATTTCATCTTTAAAAGACAACACTACACAAGTGGTGAATGGGAAACGACTCAAGCACTATATTGCTGGAGATTCTTACAATGAAGATGTTGATGCTTTTCAAGTTATAACTCTGGAAAAAATTATCAAAAACCAAATTGAGAGACCTACAGAGTCCGTTTTCGAATAGGTAACAGTTCTGGTAAGAAAAGTTCCACGAAAGATCTGTCCAATTATATTTTTGCAGTTTTTAGCCAATAAGGAAAGGTACGAAGCGAAAGAGGGACGGAAACGGAGCCAGGGTGGCTCACACCACCCTATGGCGCGGGCCCACCCCTGGCCGCGCCACTAGGTGGTGTGGCCACCTCGGACTCCGTCTCCGACCCGTTTTCTCCTAGTACCTTCCTTTTGTTGTGAAACTTCATAATATATAATCCCCCGGATCCCCCGAGGTTCGTATATCGTGTTCTCGTCGTGTTTTTGTTTCGATCTGTTTCTGACAGGTAGAGTCCTAGATTTGGAGCCACAATGTCTTCCTCTGGATCAGCCAAGGAAGATTCCTTTGCGGATATCATCAACCCATACATGAGAGAGTTGAAGATTCATCCCAAGGAGTTCTTGCTTGAAGATGGAGAGGTACGGATAAAGGAGGTTCAAGGCCCTAAAGGTGAAGGAAGTCTGGAAGACAGGATGGAAGCAGTAGAGCAAGAAGTCTTTAGTACAAGAAGATGGCGGAGCGTGAAGTGGATATCATCCATAAGATTTGTTTCGAACTCATCGCCGAGCACCAAAAGGAGACTGCTGAGCTAAAGGATGAAGTCCTCTCACTCTGCCAAACAACCAACCAACCGCAAGCACAGCTCTACGACGTTCAAAATCAAAACTGTGAGTATGAGGTTAGGTTTAAACGCATAAGTGCTGCTGCAAGTTTCAGGATGCTGGAGACCACAATGTCCTTTGTTGATGGGGAGCCCTTACCTTGGAAGTCGGATGATGACGAGAGAATACCACCACCACCGAAGGAGTAATTCGTCATCAGGTTTGGCATCCCCTTGGTTTGTTCCAAGCTTGGGGGAGTGTCGCGGTATCACATCACTATCTTCTATCTTTTTACCTTTTTAGTAGAGTCATATCATGAATAGAGAAGTTATCATGTAGGATGGTTTGCATTATGGAAGTGTCCCCCCTCTTGTTAGATATCTATGTATCCTTTGGTGTGAGTTGCTGTTATGGAATATTAATGAGAAGTTCTATCATTTACTCTTTTGCATATCTTATATCAGTTTTCAATTCGTGGTTTTATGATTGATCTTGTTGTTAGTATTGGTATCACTTTGGGGTCATTGAGTTAATTTAGTTGGTTTTGGCAAACCTGGCTCAGTCAGTACCAAAACTATTTTTGAGAGTTGAATGAAAAAGATAAAAGTACTCTAAGAAATATAATTTCATCATCTTTCTTTCTTGATTTTCTCATAAGTTTAGTATTCTCTAGTTAAGATCTTTTGTGCTTCCGAGGAAGTTTGCGTGTTTATTTTTATCACTTGTATGTTTGTTTGTTTCCTTCAACTCTTATGCTTGCTACCCAGCCTTGCTAGCCAAAAACCTGTACTGAGAGGGAATTGTTCTCGTGCATCCAATCCTTAAACCAAAACCTATGCCATTTGTGTCCACCATATCTACCTATTAGCATTATTGCTATTCCAAGTAAATTCATGTTTTTATCTACCTTCCAAATTAAACTTATTATGAGAAAATTAGTAATTAAAGCTCTCACGAACTTGATGGCACACCTTACTTTCTTGCAATTAATAAACTTGAACCATTGTCTCCATCTCTATTGCGTGTATGCTTGCGCTTTATAAGTTGAAGTTAGCAGAACCATGTATCATGGGGAACGCTTTCAACATTGCACTGGTACTTTGTACCTCATTGATATCATGATTCTTTTGCTTATGGATCCCGGCGGTGTGAAATAAAAGGGGAACTTGTAAGATCATGGAGTTTATATGCATGTTAGAGAAACGCCTGGGCCGCTAGCTTAAGCCATGCCTAATCATGGTGGAAACTTGTAGCATAACCATAATGAGCACTCTATGAAGCATCCTCGATAAAAACCTATGCAAATAGCAAATAAAAGGATCGCTGAGATGCTCGTTGTCTGCTTGCCTTGTCATTTTGATTATGGGATAGCTCTTGTATCATGTGCAAGGGGTACCCCGTTGGCGGTTCTTTATGATACATATTTATTTACAATGACAAGAGCTTACTTGTGACTGAAGTTGAGTAGCATGAGGTTCGGTACTCGTAAGTAAGGGGCATGAGATTTCAACTTATAACTTTTCAAGCATATCCTCTTAGTTGTGTCACTTTAACGTTAATCACCTAAAGATGCCTATGATAGGGGCAATGAGAGCTGAAAGCTAGTAAGTACCATAATTTTTGGAAGCTCTTTATGAAACTTGAAATCCCTGCTTCCCTCTGCGAAGGGCCTTTCTTTTACTTTTTAGTTGAGTTAGTAAACCTATTCCCTTCTACCTCAGCAAGTATTTTGAGTTATTGTGTTTCATTCATTCATATGATGATTTATTCAATCATGTTTCTTATGTTCCTTGTTTTGCACTTTACTCTTATCTTGGTGATTACTACTTTGAAAGCTATCATTGAAAATCAGTTACTTGTGAACTCCAGCAAATTGTCAACTATTCTTCGACCAAGAGCTAAGTTTGCCATTACCAATTATGATTTACTTTATGTATCTTTATTGTGTTTCCTTTACTTTTTGCAAGTTAAGTTATATAATACTGAGTTGTCTTCTATTATAACTTATGTATTGATGAATGAGATGCTTCTTGTCCGTATCCTTTTATCGACTCTTCACTTCATAAACCTTAGGCCATGTTTATTGAGCTCAGTTTCGCTTGGGGACAAGCGAAGTCTAAGCTCTGGGGGAGTTGATACGTCCATTTTGCATCACTATTCTATATCATAATTTACTGTTATTCATTGATATATTTCTTATTAAGAGATGATACTTATGTTATTTCATCTGTTTTTGCATGGTTGATGACTTTTGGAGCATGGACCGCTACAGTCAGGATTCTGATGGAAAAGGTGCTATTTGGAGGCAAAATTCGCGAAGATAAGAAAATCCGGGAAAATACATGGAAAATCCTATTTTTCCATAAGACGAAGGAAGCCAGAAGAGGAAGCGGAGATGGGCCACAGGGGACCCACACCACCCCCTAGCGTGGGCCACCCTAGGCCGCGCCACCAGGTGGTGTGGCCGCCCTGGTCCACCCCTGGCTCTCCCCTCTGGCGTATATTATCCTCCTGAAACCCTAAGACCCAGGGAGCGACCACAGAAAGATTTCGCCGCCTCTGTGGGGCAGAAAACACCGATAGAAAGATCTCTCTGGCAGACAGATTTCTGCCAGGGGAATTCCTTCTCGGAGAGGGAAGATCATCGCCATCAACACCACCATCAAGCTGGACTTCATCGGGATCATCATCATCATCACCACCATCATCTCCACCAGCACCCTCATCACCATCTCCATATCGCTGTAACAATTGGGTCGAATCTTGCATAGTTCTTAGGGGAAACTTTCCTGGTGTTGATTACTAATGTCTACGCACTTCTATTCTTGTAGACAGTTGTTGGGCCTCCAAGTGCAGAGGTTTGAAGAACAGCAGCAAGTTTTCCCTTAAGTGGATCACCCAAGGTTTATCGAATTCAGGGAGGAAGTGGTCAAAGGTACCCCCTCTCAAGCAACCCTGCAATCAAGATACAAAAAGTCTCTTGTGTCCCCAACACACCCAATACACTTGTCAGGTGTATAGGTGCACTAGTTCGGCGAAGAGATAGTGAAATACAAGTGGTATGGATAATTATAAGTGGTAATGGTGCTAGAAGATAGCTTGATGGCGTGGAAAAGACTAAAGTAAAACTGAAATAAAGATGGAAGCAAGCAAACATGTAACAGATCTAGTAGAAAATGGTGTTTCAATGCTAAGAAACAAGGCCTAGGGATCATACTTTCACTAGTGAACACTCTCATATAAATATATTCTTCTTTATGATACTACGCTGAACTACTCTCCGGTTGGACACTCTAATCGATGGTAGGGCTATAACAACACACCTCAAAGTTCATCTTTCCCATCTAGAAAACCCCACACTGTCACCTTGAGTACTAGATGAGTCCAACAAACACCACAATTTCATAAAGACATCCAACTCCAAATATAACTCATAACAAGTATTTGTAATCTCTAGCCTAAGTGCCACCATGGTGTGCACGCTGTCACTTTCACACACATGGGGAGAGCAGAGATCTATTAAGCACTTGAGTAGCAAGGTAGATCTATAGATTACAAGCTCATGATCTCAATAAGATCATGCATAGAGAGAGATGAACACATAGCTACCGGTAGAACCCTTAGCCTCGAGAGAGAACTACTCCCTCCTCATCATGGGAATCGGCAATGGTGATGGAGATCACGGTGGAGATCGATGGAGATGGCTCCGGGGGCACTTCCCCATCCCGGTAGGGTGCCGGAACAGAGACTTTCTGTCCCCCGAATCTCCCCTTCGGTGGCGGTGGCACTGTGGAACTTTTCGTGGATTTCTGATTGACTATCTAGGGTTTTGGTATCGGGAGGCTCTTATAGGCGAAGGAGGCAAGGTCGGTGGCCGGCCAGGGGGCCCACACCATGCCCTGGCGCGGCCTGGGCTAGCCCGCGCCAAGGGGGGTGTGGCCACCTTGTGGCCCCTCTCCGACTCTCCTTCTGGCTCCGTGAGTCTTCCGAGAAAATAGTAACTTTGGATTTTGTCCCGTCCAATTCCGAGAATATTCATTTTCTGACTTTCTGGAACCAAAAACAGCAAAAAACAGGCAACTGGCACTGTGGCATCTTGTTAATAGGTTAGTCCAAGAAATCATATGAAAAGTACTCTAAAGTTGGAACAAAACACAAGAAAGTAGATAAAACCAAGCATGGAACATCAAAAATTATAGATACATTTGCAATGTATCAATTACTCCTTGTAGTTGATGCTATTGAGTGAACCGTTGAATTATTGTTTATGTTCAGATTGTTATACATCATTATTCCATCTCTGATCATGATCCATATGATGTCTTGTGAGTAATTCGTTTTGTTCTTGAGGACATGGGAGAAGTCATGTTGTTAGTAGTGGAATTGTGTTGAGAAAGATTCAATTGTTTGATATTTAAGTTGTGGTGTACTTCCTCTAGTGGTGTCATGTGAATGTCGACTACATGACACTTCACCGATATGGGCCTAGGGGAATGCATTGTGTATTTGGATACTAATCGTAGGGGTCGCCGGAGTGACAGAAACCTGAACCCCTGTTAGGAAACCATTGCACAAGGGACGTCAGGGTATTAGAGTTTAAAGTTGTGGTTAGGTTTCTACCTTAATTACTTTCTTGTACTTACGGATGTTTGCAAGGGGTATAATCACAAGTATGTATTAGTCCTAGGAAGGTCGGTACATTAGCACAGGTTCACCCACACAACACTTAGCAAGCTAAAGAAGATTAATCAACTATATGAAGCGAAAGCACTTGACAGTATTTCCATGTGTCCTCGAGAACGTTTGGTCATCTTAAGAAATACAACCGTCTTGTCCTTTGCTGAATAAAGGATTGGGCCACTTGCTGCATTTATTCTTATTGTCTTTTATTTACTCATACTTTATTTACTTGCATTATCAAAAACCCCTAAAAATCCGTTTGCTAAGTATTTACAGAGAATTCCTGATCCATACCACTAGCCAGCACCTTCTGCTCCTCGTTGGGTTCGACACTCTTACTTATCGAAAATACTACGATACACCCCCTTACTTGTGGGTCATCAGCAGCACAACGCCATTTGTAAAAGAGCTCATCATCTAGCTGTCTAGGAAGTATGCTGGCCTCATGTACGCATCATGCATGCGCTCCAAGTGGTCGTTAAGCGAAGAGTTCTCCTCCATCTTAATGGAGAGGAAATCTCCCATCAGCTCATGCTCCCATATGCGTGCTTGTCCCACGAAATGTGTCCTAAACTGTAGCATTACTATACGAGGGTCGACATTACCCACGATAGGCCATAGCTCATCCACCATTCTGAAATGCATTGTAACTGAAATGAAGGAGGCCATCTCACGATGGTAATAGTGGTCTTCCCGCTGCTCTAGGGTCTCTAGGTTACTGGGCTGATCCAAATCCATCTTGTTGAGTATATAGTCGACCACATTATTCTCACTAAGGAGAACATGGAGACGCGCAACCCATGTAGAGAAGTTAGATCCGTCTAGCCTGAGCTTCTCTCCTTCTAACCAATCATCAACACGAAAGGTAGCATCGGGGAGAACCATTTTCTACATTTATAATTGCAAATGGAATTTAGACTAAGTTTGTAACTAAATGAGTTAATAATAACTCCACTAAGAAACACCTATCCCTTGAAGGGTTCTAGTGATAACATGACCCCTTTTCCCCACATATCCCCCGATCATCACGGCCATCAAAGTGGGTTCTAGGGTGGACGCTAAACGTCGGTCATATCATTCATGCGACTCGTACTCGATCTTTCGACCATCCGCATTCCGAGGCCATGTCTGCTACATGCTAGGCTCGCCAACTCAACCTTAGTGTATTCACTGTGCAACATGGCGTACACCCACTGTATGCGAACATAGATATGTCTGACACCCGCTCATCATGGCATGCCTCATATCGAAGAACTTTCTTGGTGGTGCACACTAAGGGAGAACACAAGCATTGGTAATTTTTAAATAGGGATCATATTATTAGGATACCGTCGAGTATCTAATACTAGCACACAATAAGATATACAAACAATAACATTGAATGTAAATGCGATGTGATATGGTCCTTCGCATTGTGATGTCCATCCGTCGTCACCGGATTCCTGCGCCAGGGTTCCGGCGCTGTAGACACCAGGGTACCGGTGTCTTTCCGGCATGGTAGACTGTCACCTCCGTGACTATCTACTACTATATAACATAAGGTAATCACTTCACCTTTGCCACAACCATATCACAAAGCAACGCCCCCTACAAAACAAAGTTAGATGCCTCTACTTTATCTTTGCATGTTTTACGTGGCTGAATGGGCTTTCGCACAAGAACTGTTCTTACCTACAAACTTTCACCACAACACTGATCAAGTAGTTGTCTATACTATACCCCTTCCGGGGCCCTCCGTTGCAAATGGCATACCAACTAATGTGAGAGAGACAAACACCCCCCTAAGCCACTTTATACGGTACAAGCCATATGTCTAGCATGGATTAGTCTCACAAATGAATGCGTAAAGTCGGTTGGGGGCCGCTTCATCAAGCATTACTACGGTATACACAAGTACACGTGGGAGGGTAACAACTAAAAGATCAACACCCACATGCTACATCTTGTGTGTTCTACCCGTACTAGCATTACTACACATAGATCTAGCTCTAATACCACTGTAGGGGTTCCGCATATGAAAACAATAAAATTTTACCCTATGCCCTTGAACCCCTGATGTTGCCAGGACCTATATATTAGTAATATAGTAACAGGAGGGGATTTTTGTGAACTTACCCTTGAAGAACGAGAAGCGTTGTCAATGCTCAGGATAGCATTGTTGATGTAGACGAGTCGAAGCCGACCTCAAGGTCGTGATGAAGTCCTTGTGCTCCTGCGGCTCCAACGACTTGAGTGCCTCAAATGTGACACCTCACGGGGATTTACACATGTCCGGTGTCTGACGATGACTCCCTCTTCCCCGATCCAGCAGCAGTTGTGGAAGTATAGCTCCCGGATCCGAATCCCGCAGCGCGACGGCACTCCGTGGTGAAGATGTCTCTCGTTTGTGTAGTCCGAACTTGGGACCACGGTCAGGGAGAGAGAGAAAGAGATAATATCAATTGGAGGTCTCCCCAAAATAGAGGAAACCCTTTTTTGAATATTGTGTGTCTTTTCTGGTCAAAATACCCCACTATATATAGGGGGAGAGGGGGTACACCCTCCCTCAAAGTCCCGGGGTGGGACTAATCATGGGAGAGGAGTGGGGAGGCGCACCGGCCAGCCCCTCACCATGGGCCCCACGTGGGGCAGGCCCATTAGGGCCACCAGCCACCCCTAGGCCCCTCCTAGGGGTGTGGTCCCCTCTTGGGCCTTTTCCCCTCCGAGATTTGGCCCATTAAGCCCTTTGACCATTTAATTGATTTTCTCTTTTATTAAATAATTATGAATAAATGATTAAATCAATATTTAACATTCATTCACATATTATTCAATATTCGTGGCTATGGAACACCTTCCACCTCCACTCTGGACATCCTCCGGACTTACCGAAACCCTTTCGGTTTTCTCTCTTCTCTTCTTCGGTGATTCTACCGATCCTATAAACACTCTCTAAACATCATCAAGCCCTTAAGTGTGATACCCCATGGTTCAGGAACACTCCAGACATGGTCGGTACACTCCCAGACCAATGATCCACAGAGGGACCTGGATGGCCATGTGACCCATCTGCATTCCACGAAGATCTTTCGTCGTTTGAACCGGGACAGTCGTGTCGTATTCCCTTTGTCTCTCGATACTTGCATTGCCCGAGATCTGATCAATGACATCACCATGTTGTGTTCAATCTCGTTACCGAACAATGCTACTTGACTCGTTCTGACAAGTGATATCACTATGATCAAATCACACGTTGCGCAGCTATTGGATATAACTTCTCCAAGTGGTCCCTTGAGTATCTTTCAATCACGTGGACGGACAAATCCTGCTCTTGGCATATATTGCCTCTACGGTTCCTCCGAATACCTGAACACACCTTTATTGTCACTATATTACCAACTGACGTTTGATGCTATCTAAGCATTCTTGAGAGACAGTGATTGATATAGCCTCACGATCTAAGGAATAGTCTACAAGAATCCATTATAATCATCATAACTTGAACTTCATGACATGATCGGGTCACGATGTTTAGGTTGGGTATTGGTTCATCATCTCATTCTCAGAATGAGTTGACTCCATTTCCAACTAGCATAAATGCCACATGATCAGGAAACCTTGATCATGTGTTGACCAATGAACCAGTGACTAGAGTTTCACTAGGAACACCTGGTTGTTTATATATCACACGTGTATTGATGTTTCCTCTCAATACCGGTGTAGCATGATATAAAACTTAATCATAAACTCTATGAAATATGATAATAATCCTTATTATTATTTGTCTCAAGGGCATATTTCCAATAGCTAGATCCTTCACGGGAAAACCAAAAGAGTCAAACTAAATGGAAACATAGTTGTCACGTGTAAATTGTCAAACAAATATGAGATTTTAACTTTATTTGGTGAGACTAGCATGTTCTGTAGATGAAAATGGAGACTGGATATTCGAACATACCTTATCGCAAGGATTGGAAGTTCAGATCTATTAACAATAGTAATGTACAGAGAATTATGTTCAAAAGAGGGATGAGAGGCACTGGAGTCCATGATCCATTCAGGGTGAGGCAGCTATTACTCTGAGTTTCTTGCATTGCCATGGATCATTGCAGCATGGTTGAAGGAGTAGGCCGTGGAGCACTATAGGGCGTACCAAGGTGATGGTGGAGGCTGATACATTGCAAATGTATCTATAATTTTGATGTTCCATGCTTGCTTTTATCCACTTTCTTGTGTTTTGTTCCAACTTTGGAGTACTTTTCGTATGATTTCTTGGACTAACCTATTAACAAGAGCCACAGTGCCAGCTGCCTGTTTTCTGCTGTTTTTGGTTCCAGGAAAGTCAGAAAATGAATATTCTCAGAATTGGATGGGACAAAAGCCAAAGTGCCTATTTTTCCGGAAGGGATCAAGTGCAGAATACGAGACGGAGAAGGGCCAGAGGGCAGCCACACCACCTGGCCGCTCGACTCCACCCCTGGCACTCCCCTCTGGCGTATATTATCATCCTGAAATCCTAAGACTGGGAGAGCGACCACAGAAACATTCCGCCGCCTCTGCGGGGCGGAAAACACCGAGAGAGAAAGATCTCTCCGGCAGAAAGATTTCTGCTGGGGAATTCCTTCCCGGAGAGGGGAAATCATCACCATCAACACCACCATCAAGCTGGACTTCATCGGGATCATCATCATCATCACCATCATCACCATCGGCACCCTCATCACCATCTCCATATTGCTGTAACAATTGCATTGAATCTTGCATAATTCATAGGGGAAACGTTCCCGGTGTTGATTACTCTTTGTAGTTGATGCTATTGAGTGAACCGTTGAATTATTGTTTATGTTTAGATTGTTATACATCATTATTCCATCTCTGATCATGATCCATATGATGTCTTGTGAGTAGTTCGTTTTGTTCTTGAGGACATGGGAGAAGTCATGTTGTTAGTAGTGGAGTTGCGTTGAGAAAGATTCAATAGTTTGATATTTAAGTTGTGGTGTACTTCTTCTAGTGGTGTCATGTGAACGTCGACTACATGACACTTCACCTATATGGGCCTAGGGGAATGCATTGTGTATTTGGCTACTAATCGTAGGGGTTGCCGGAGTGACAGAAACGTAAACCCCTGTTAGGAAACCATTGCACAAGGGACGTAAGGGTCTTAGAGTTTAAAGTTGTGGTTAGGTTTCTACCTTAATTACTTTCCTGTACTTACGGATGTTTGCAAGGGGTATAATCACAAGTATGTATTAGTCCTAGGAAGGTCGGTACATTAGCACAGGTTCACCCACACAACACATAGCAAGCTAAAGAAGATTAATCAACTATATGAAGCGAAAGCACTTGATAGAATTCCCATGTGTCCTCGAGAACATTTGGTCATCTTAAGTAATACAATCGGCGTGTCCTTTGCTGCATAAAGGATTGGGCCACTTGCTGCATTTATTCCTACTGTATTTTATTTACTCGTACTTCGTTTACTTGCTTTATCAAAAACCCCTAAAAATCCGTTTGCTAAGTATTTGCAGGGAATTCCTGATCCATACCACTAGCCAGCACCTTCTGCTCCTCGTTGGGTTCGACACTCTTACTTATCGAAAATACTGCGATACACCCCCTATACTTGTGGGTCATAAAGACTATTTTCTAGGGCCGTTGCCGGGGAGTGAAGCGCTATTGGAGAGTGGAACTAGTAAAGGAAACTTCTACTATGAGTATTGTTTACTTCTGTTAGTTACTTTATTTTCGTTATGGATAATCCGCTGAGTTTCTTATTTGGTAATGCTACTACCACTGCTAAGGTAGTAGATAAGCCACCACCTGCTGAGAATGACGTGTTTAAAATACCTACAAGAATTATTGATCGTGTTATGGATAACTACTATGTTGGAGATGGAACTGTCCATCCCGGTGATCATTTACTCTTTATACACGAATTATGCGGGTTGTTCAAGTGTGCAGGTATTACTACAAATCAAGTTAAGAAGAAGTTATTCTCATTATCGCTGAAACGAAGAGCTGAGGAATGGTATAAGCTACTGAAGAATGGTCAAGCTCTGGAATGGGAGGAAATAGTGCCTCTCTTTTATCCAAAGTTTTATCCTCCTAGTGAGATTCACAAAGATCGGAATTAAATATACAACTTTTGGCCTCTTAATGGAGAGAGTACAGCTCAAGCTTGGGGGAGATTGAAGTTACTAATGCTCAAATGTCCCATTCATGAGCTCCCCAACAATATTATTATCAATAACTTCTATGCAAGGCTCCCTCTACATGACAAGGATTTATTGGATGCTTCTTGTGCTGGATCATTCACTCGCATGGAAGAAGAAGCTAAATGGGATCTTCTGGACCGTATTCAAGATAATGCTGAAGCTTGGGAGAATGACAAAGGTAGAAAGTTAGGTATAAATTATGATTATGAATGCATTGAATCTTTTATGGGAACTGTTGACTTTCAAAATATTAATAATACTTATGGTCTTGATTTACAAGTTATTACAAATTGCTTTAAGGCTTTTGCTTCTTATATTGAAATCCCAAAAAGGGGATGGAGCAAGTACCTTGCACCTTATAAAGCTATCGTTGACTGTGTTCCTGTTGGGAGTACTGAGTTTTACACTATTGATCACATCTTACCTGAACTTTATATCAAGAAACCCTTCCCGAATAAGGTAAAGGACCATCCTATGATAACTAGTGTAATCACTAAAAGTGCAAAGGGAACTGTAAAACCTGATGAACAAATAAACATTGAACCTGTTGTAGCAATTGTGAAAGACCTTGTCACTAAAAGCGTAGAGGATGGACACATAGTCTTTTGTGAGGATGCTTCTAACATTGTTTCACATCCTAATAGAACTAAAAAAGCTAGTGTCCATATGCTTTGTGTTAGAATTGGTGATCATTGCTATTATGGTTTATGTGATATTGGTGCAAGTTCCAGTGCTATTCCTTATGAGCTTTATAGAGAAATAATGCATGAAATTAGTCCCTACGAATTGGAAGAGATTGATGTGGTTATTCACCTTGCTAATAGAGAGACCATCTCTCCAATTGGTAATGTACGAGACGTGGAAGTTCTTTGTGGTAAGATTAAGTACCCTGCTGATTTTCTAGTACTTGGTTCAGCTGCTAGTAAAACTTATCCTATTATTTTTGGTAGACCTTTCTTGAGTACTTGTGGAGCTATTATAGATTGCAAAAGGGAGAAAATCTTGACTAAGTTTGATGGGGAATCTTATGTGTTTACTTTCTCGAAATTCACTAAAGAACCTTGTGAAGAGGAAACCCATAATGAGGATTTTAGAGTTGAACAACTTGCTTCTATTTCTCTTGCTCCTAACAATGCCTTGCAGCAATTTATGGAAGATCATGAAAGTGAAATCTTCATGGAAGAAAGGAATGAGATTGATGAGATTCTCCGTAATCAGCCTAAGATGCTTAAGCATAACTTGCCTGTAGAAGACTTGGGTACCATGTTGCCACCTAAAAAGGATCCGGTTTTCGATCTAAAACCTCTCCCTGATGATCTTAAATATGCTTATATTGATGATAAAAAGATATATCCTGTTATTATTAGCTCTAAACTTTTAGGGAAGGAAGAAGAAAGGTTATTGGAGGTTTGGAAGAAACACCGAGGAGCTATGGGCTATACTCTGGATGATTTAAAAGGGATTTCACCTACTATATGTTAGCATTCTATCAATATAGAACCATATGCAAGACCAGTAGTAGAGCACCAACGACGTTTAAATCCTAAGATGTAGGAAGTGGTAATAAATGAGGTATTGAAACTCCTTGATGCTGGTATTATTTACCCTATTGCTGATAGTGAATGGATTAGTCCTGTTCATTGTGTTCCTAAAAAATGAGGTATTACCGTTGTTCCTAATGATAACGATCAGCTTATTCCCCAAAGAATAGTAGTAGGCTATAGGATGTGCATCGATTTTAGGAAAGTGAACAAAGTTACTAAGAAATATCACTACCTCCTTCCTTCTATTGATCAATTGTTGGAAAGATTGTCTAAAAAGACACATTTTTGTTTTCTTGATGGTTATTCTGGTTTCTCTCAAATTGCTGTTAAACAACAAGACAAATAAAAAACTATGTTTACTTGCCCTTACGGTACATATGCTTATAGACGTATGCCTTTTGGTTTATGTAATGCTCCTACTACTTTTCAAAGATGCATGTCTGCTATCTTTCATGGCTTTTGTGAGGAAATTGTGGAAGTGTTCATGGATGACTTTTCTGTCTATGGAACTTCTTTTGATAATTGTCTGCACAACCTTGATAAAGTTTTGCAGAGGTGTGAAGAAACTAATATTGTTCTTAATTGGGAGAAATGCCACTTCATGGTTAATGAAGGGATTGTCCTTGGGCATAAAGTTTCTGAAAGAGGCATAGAAGTTGATAGAGCTAAGGTTGAGGCAATTGAGAAGATGCCATGTACAAGAGACATCAAAGGTATTCGTAGTATCCTTGGTCATGCTGGTTTCCATAGCAGGTTTATTAACGATTTTTCTAGGATATCAAAACCCCTCACTAATCTTCTTCAAAAAGATGTACCCTTTGTTTTTGATGATGATTGTAAGGAAGCTTTTGAAACACTTAAGAAGGCTTTAACCACAACTCCTATCGTTCAACCACCGGATTGGAGTTTACCTTTTGAAATAATGTGTTATGCTAGTGATTTTGCTGTAGGTGCTGTCCTTGGGCAGCGAATTGATAAAAAGCTAAACGTTATTCATTATGCTAGTAAGACTTTAGACGCTGCTCAAAGGAATTGTGCTACTACTGAAAAAGAATTTTTAGCTGTCGTTTTTGCTTGTGATAAGTTTAGACCCTATATTGTAGACTCAAAAGTCACCATTCATACTAATCATGCTGCTATTAAATACCTTATGACGAAGAAGGACGCTAAGCCTAGGCTTATTAGATGGGTGCTTCTTTTACAAGAGTTTGAACTACATATAGTAGACAGGAAAGGTGCTAAAAACCCTATAGCTGATAATTTATCTCGATTGGAAAACATCTCTTTTGACCCTATGCCTGTTAATGATAGTTTCCCAAATGAACAGTTAGCCGCAGTAGGGGTAAGCTTGTGAGGGAGCCCTTGGTACGCTGATTATGCTAACTTTATTGTCTCCAAGTATTTGCCTCCAACTTTTACAGCTTAGCAAAGAAGGAAGTTCTTCTATGATTTGAGGCATTATTTTTGGGATGACCCACACTTATACAAAGAAGGGGTGGATGGTATTATGCGAAGATGTGTTCCATAATATGAACAAAAGGAGATATTGCGTAAATGTCATGGTAGTGCTTATGGAGGACATCATGCAGGAGATAGAACTGCACAAAAGGTGCTACAATCAGGTTTCTACTGGCCTACCCTTTTTAAAGATGCAAGAAAATTTGTTTTATCTTGTGATGAATGTCAATGTGTTGGTAATATTTCCAGACGCAATGAAATGCCTATGAACTACTCTCTAGTTATTGAACCCTTTGATTATTGGGGATTTGACTTTATGGGTCCTTTCCCTCCCTTGAAAGGTTATACTCATATTCTTGTTGTCGTTGATTATGTTACTAAGTGGGTAGAATTCCTACGAAGAGTGCTGACGGGGAAACTTCTCTAAAAATGCTTAAGGATGTTATCTTTCCTAGGTTTGGCGTGCCTAGGTATCTCATGACTGATGGGGGTTCTCATTTCATTCATGGTGGTTTTAGAAAGACCCTTGCTAAATATGATGTTAATCATAGGATTGCTTCAGCTTATCACCCCCAAACTAGCGGGCAAGTAGAGTTATCAAATAGAGAAATTAAATCCATCTTGTAGAAGACTGTTAATAGATCTAAAAAAACTGGGCTAAAAAGTTGAATGATGCTTTATGGGCTTATAGAACTTCCTACAAAAATCCTATGGGGATGTCTCCTTATAAAATGGTTTATGGGAAAGCTTGTCATCTACCTTTAGAATTAGAACACAAAGCTTACTTGGCAGTTAAAGAAGTAAATAGAGATTGTAAGATCGCTGGTGAGAAAAGATTATTTGACTTAAGTTATTTAGATGAATGGAGGAGTGAAGCCTATGAAAATGCTAGGCTCTATAAGGAAAAATTTAAAAGATGGCATGACAAGAGAATACTTAAGAGTGAATTTCATGTTGGTGAGAAAGTTCTATTGTATAGGTATCGTCTCAGATTTTTTGCAGGAAAGCTACTGTCAAAATGGAAGGGCCTTTCATTATTGAAGAAGTATACCGTTCAGGAGCAATAAAAATTTCTTCTTTAAAAGATAATACTACACAAGTAGTGAATGGGCAGCGACTCAAGCACTATATTGCTGGGGATTCTTACAATGAAGATGTTGATGCCTTTCAAGTTATAACTCCGGAAAAATTTATTAAGGACCAAATTCAGAGACCTGTAGAGTCCGTTTTAAAATAGGTAATAGTTCTCGTAAGAAAAGTTCCACGAAAATACTATCCAACTATACTTTTGCAGTTTTTAGACAATAAGGAAAGCTACGAAGCGAGATAGGAACGGAAACAGAGCCAGGGTGGCTCACACCACCCTGTGGCGCGGGCCTACCCCTGGCTGCGCCACCAGGTGGTGTGGCCACTCCGGACTCCGCCTCCGACTCATTTTCTCCCAGTACCTTCCTTTTGTTGTGAAACTTCGTAATATATAACCCCCGGATCTCCCGAGGTTCGTATATCGTGTTTTCGTCGTATTTTCATTTCGATCTGTTTCTTCCAGGACATACTCTTTGAAGGTTTAGAAGCACAATGGTGTCCACCAAGGATAAAGGAAAGGAGCCTATGGAGGAAGATCTCCAAGACCCTGAGCAGGGGCTGGTACCTTTAGTCTCTTTCTCTGCATCAACAGAAGCCCTACGAGTCACTAAGGAGTTCTGCGATAAGTACCGAGACTTGAGGAGGAAGGTGGACATGCTTCAATGGGAGAATAATAGGCTTCGCAGGATGCTGGAAGATTTCCTCACGTCAACTAAGAAAATAATACCACCACCACCAAAGGAGTAATTCGTCATCAGGTTTGGCATCCCCTTGGTTTGTTCCAAGCTTGGGGAGTGCCGCGGTATCACATCACTATATTCTATCTTTTTACTTTTTAGTAGAGTCATATCATGATTAGAAAAGTTATTATGTAGGATGGTTTGCAATATGGAAGTGTGTTGGGTCCGCAGCATAGAAAACAAAAAATTTCCTACGGTGTGAACTACACGCCAAGATCTATCTACTAGGTACAAAGCAACGGGTGGACATACATCCAACGAGAACTTACCCTCGTAGACAACGAGCTTTGTTAACGAGTAGGAACTTGTGGTTGATGTAGTCGTACACTTGCCGATCTCAAGATCGTGATGAAGTCCAGCAGGTCCGGCTCCAGCACGTCCATCAGATCCAGCTCCAGCACCACCAAGTCCAGCACCGCAAAGCAGCGGTGCATCTGTGATCGCACACATGTCCGGTACCCCGACAACCTCCGTCCCTCGCTCCAGCAAAGCAGCAGAAGCAGCAACTCCTTTCCAGATAAAGCCACTGGGAACATGTATCTCGCTAATCCGAGACCATGGGGAATAATACTAGAGGGGGAGAGAGATCCTTCACAAGGAGGTGTGTGTGAGAAGTGAGGAGAGGGTGGAATTTTATAGGAGGAGGGGGGTGCCCCTCCTTCATGGCCGGTGCATGGAGGAGGTGACCCTTCACCTCCTCCATTCTTGTGGTGGTAACTCCCTCCACATAAATTTGCCCCTTCACATTCTCTTTTAAAGTCTCCACTTTAAATGCATTAAATTTCTCCAAATTTAAGGCTCTCTCATTTAATAAAACTCTTTTATTATTTTTATTCAGAATTTTGTTAATTACTTTAATTAACAAACATTCACATAAAACCCCCTGCAACATTTCAATATTACATGCAGAACCAATTTCAGCAATTTCACCCGAAACAGTTTCGGTGTCTATTGAAATAATTCCAGCGCTTTCTTAAATCTTTATCTGAAACATATTTGCTCCAAATGGTGTCGGTATCCCTTAAGTGTGTCACCCTATGGTTCGCGAATAATGCAGACATGATCGAGACCCCTCTCCGATCAATAATCAGCAGTGGGACCTGGAGATCCATACTGACTCCTACACATTCAACGATGACTTCTGTGATCGTGAGAACCTTTAACGCTAGTAACTAAATCCCTTTGTCTCACGATATATTACATGTCCGAGATTCGATCATCGGTATCTCCATACCTAGTTTGATCTCGTTAACAACATGCACTCTTTTCTTGTTCCCGTGATATAACATTCTAGTGATCACATCACTTGCTTGCAAGCTATTTCAATGTGATATCACCGAGAGGGCCCAGAGTATATCTATCCGTCATCGGGATGGACAAATCCCACTCTTGATCCATGAGCCTCAGCATAACACCTTCGTAGCACTGAACCCACCTTTATAGTCACCCTGTTATGGTGTGACGTTTGATGTTATCAAGATACTCTTCCGGTGTTAGCAATTAACATGATCTCATGGTCTAAGGATAAAGATTACTTCGTATGATGTTATAGCAATATAAACATAATGACTTTGATCGTAATGCTATACTTCAGATGAATGTTCATCACATCATTCCACCAATGGTGTGACCTTGTTATTAACAACATCCAATGTCCATGATCAGGAAACCTGGATCATCTTGTTAATCAACAAGCTAGTCTATAAGAGAGGCATAACTAGGAACCCTTTTTGTTTATTAAACACACATGTATTGATGTTTCCGATCAATACAATTCTAGCATGTAAAATAAACATTTATCATAAACATGGAATAAGATAATAACCACTTTATTATTGCCTCTCGGGCATATTCCCTTTAGTCTCCCACTTGCACTAGAGTCAATAATCTAGTTTGAAAAACTTTGCGTATTGAACACCTATGGCTTTCTGGTGTTGCATATACGCTATTGCTAGTGGTTAACATAATCTCTGGATCTGACAGTTTCAGGTCCGTGTGTATTTGCATGTCTCTGCGTCTCTACGCATCACTCGTTCTCAAATGAGATGGCATTGTATAGATTTGGTCCTTTGGTGAGACCTTTAGTTCGTTCGACTCAAAATATGTTGATATTATTGTCACACAATATATCTTCATAGTATTAGCCCACTTTGAACCACACCTAGTTTGATAACAAACTACTTAACACAAATGCCCTCCTTTGCTGCTACTATAGCAGTCGTATACTTAGCCTTTTGTTGTAGTATCCGTCACAATGTCTCAACTTTGGAACTCATCCAAATCCTTCATGGAACATCCTTTCCATTACATTGTGCCACCCATAGTCTAAATTGAGATAAATTTAATTTGTATCTTGTGACAAAACTAGTATCAATGTAACACTTTACAATGAACTACCTTTAACTATTTGTCACTTATACATTATATATTCTTAGTTCTTCCAAAGCTCATAACAATATCTTTACTATTGTCCAATGATCATCTTATGAATCATTCTGGTATATGCTCATAACATTTAGAGCATAGGACATTCTGGATATATACATATCATGGTATAATCGATCAAAATCTTCATGTGATTTTACTCACCAAGTGTTGAAACACTTGAATTTTGATACAATCCTTTCCATGCAGCAAGAACCTTTTTTGTTGTTTCCATATTGAACCCTTTCAATATCTCATATATGTATGTCTGGCACAACCATATTGGCGCCTTAATCTATCCATATAGATATTGATGCCTAATATTCCGGGTTTGCCCAAGTCTTTCATCGAAATCTTATTTTAATGAAATTCTTGACTTGTGTCAATACAAGATACATCATTTCCAATCAACAATATGTCCTCTACATAATGTATTAGAAATATGTCTCAGCGCTCCCACTTAATTTCTTGCAAATGCAAGCATCTTCATCATCTCCAATGAATTTAAACTCTTTTAACAGTTTCATCATGGTGAAGATTCCAACTCCGCTATGCTTACTTCAACTATTGAAGTTTACATGCCCTTTTAGCACCCTTTGAATTAACAAAACCCTTCGGACCATGTCATGTACATGTCCTAGGTTATCGTTCTATTAGAAGAACCTTTTTTTGTTTATTCAACTACCATATACCAAATTATATGTAGTGGTTGCTACATTAATCCGTCAAGACTATATATCACTATGAAAGATCAAATCTTGTCATAGTCAACTCCTTGGACATTGTCGTAAACTTCTTTCCGACATGTCGACTATTTCATAGATGTTAAACATCCATGTCTTATTTCTTTATAGATCCAAACACGACCGATAGGCTTCATGCCTTTCCGGAGGGTCTTCCAAGTTCAGAAACTTGTTTTCTCGTGTATGGATACTATCACGGATTATATGACTCCTAGTCATTTTATGGAGTCAGGGCCCATCATCGCTTCTTTGCATGTAGTCGGTTCATCATTTTCAAAACAATAACGACTTGCTTATCAAATCTTACTATTTGATTCTTACCGACCCACACGGTTCTATAGGAACTCTAATCTCCGAGATCACACCTTTTGTAATCACGAGAGCCATGAGCATTGTGTCCGCCACCGGGACACTTTCCGGCGCTGCGCTACTTAGCACATATAGCTAAGGTTCAACAACCTTATCAAAGTTCTATTGTCCTCCCACTTAACTTTTCACGAAAAATTCCTTCTCAAGAAACTTAACGTTCCAAGTAACAAACTCTTTTGTCCTCGGTGTTATGGAGAAATTCCCAACAAATTCTTTGGGATAACCTACAAAGACGTGCTTATCCGACTTTCGTTGTAAACATTTTACTTATGCATAGCATACCAAAATTTAAGAAAAGACAATTCAGGTTTTATCCCAAACCATAACTCATATGGTGTCATTTCAATGGATCACGATGGTGCTCTTTTTAGTGTAAAAGCGGTAGTCTCTAAAACTTCAATCCTTAAAACATAATGACAGTTTTATAAATGACACCTTTGATCTTACCATGTCAAACATGGTTTGATTTCATCTCTCGAATATGCCATACTCCTATGGTTTATCGGGGAACACAAATCATGGAACAATTCCTCAAGTCTTAGGTGTTTTTGCTAAACATGTAACTCAAATATCTTCCTTTATGATCGAATCATAAACTCTTTATTTTCTTGTTACAATGATTTTCCACTTCATCTTGAAAGTCTTTGAACAATTTTCAAATGTTTCATACTTCCTCCTTATTAAGTAAATATACAGATATATTCACTCAAATTTTCGGAGAAAGCATATGAAGCAAAAATATCCATCGCATATGGCTACACATAATGGACTATGCACATCAGCATGCACAATTTCCAATAAGCTAGTCATCCGTTCCTCTCTAGCCTATGGACGGAGTTTCAATTATCTCGAGGAAAGCCTCACATGCGTCAATTGATCAAAATCAAAGACTCCAAAAATCCATCAACATGGAGTTTCTTCATGTTTTCTTTCAAATATAATTTAAACAGCGATGTCACTTCATAAGTGATCTTTCAACCATTTGTCTTGCGACATTTTAGCAATAGTGTTTATGGATGTGATTTCTCCAACTAGACTTGTAAAAGTTCATCCATCCTTTATGGAATACGGTAATTATTTGAACAGCCATTGTTCTCATGATACCGGAACAAAATAACAATTATTTAAACAAATCTTGAAAGCTTGGTTTGATGACAACGAAAAACACAATAACACTTTATTTGTTTTTGATGAACATCATCACTCATTCTCTTGCTGGTTGCTTAGGCCATTGTAGTTCATGAATTGCGTTGTCCTGTATGACACTTCATACCAACCAATTCGGTATCCAATACCGGTATCCAATACCTAAGAACCATATTGTTTAACAAGCAAGGAATATAGCCATAACATGTATATCTTCTATATACCTAAGTTGGACATCTCCAACCTTTTATTTTCTGCCAAATATTTTATAGATTCTCTTTCAGCAATTCCTTTTCTTTTAAAAGAATCTATCAACATCAATAGTGGTGTCATCAACATGACACATGGTACAAAGCGTATATAGTCAAATACTAATTCCTTTGGACTTGCACTTTGAAGTGGATCACCATCATCAAATGTTTGGTGTTCTTTCAAAAATCCATTCTTTAGTAATCTATTAGTGTAGTAAACATTTTACTTACATCTTCTATTCATCCTTATCATGACAACTTTCATGATCAAGCTACTATAGCCTATAAGGAAGAATCGCGAGTATAATATCAGTTCCCAAAACCCTTTTGGTAGATTCGGATGCCTAGCATCTCCATCCTTCACAAATTCTCATACAATAAGAGAACATGTATTTTGCTAAATTATACTCTATCATAATGCAACCAAAAACATTGTTTCAGATATCACAATATCTTTCACACATGATGGTTTCTGAAAAAATTTCCAGCTCCAATATAATCTTGATATTAAAACAACTTTTTGAATATCAATAATCATGGAGGCAAACATGATACTTTAGATACTAACATTGGAATTCTTACTCTTGATTTAATACTACTTATTAAACTTCATGGAGTAAATAGGACTTATAAACTTTAAATTGACATTCAAAACAATACGATACCAGTTCGTAAAGTAAATATCCAGAATTCTATAGTTCTATTATCTCAATTAAAAACTAAGCATAAGGTAGAAAACGAATGCCAATGACTATAACAAACTATGCAAATTCACCTTGATTTGGTTTATGACAAATTGAGTTCGACTAATCCAAATTAGAAATGAACTCCCACTCAAAAACGACATCCCTCGTGCCTTTTTGGTGATTACATGAACCAAATCCACTACACCAAGTCCGATCATCACGTGAGTCGGTGTAGCTTCAAAGGCGAGCATCAATATGGTCATCACATCAACTATATGACTCATGCTTAACCTTTCGGTCCGTGTTCCAAGGCCATGTCTGTACATGCTAGGCTTGCCAAGTAAGAACCTTAGTATTCGCGTGTGTAAAACTGTCTTACACCCGTTGCATGAAAGCGTAGAGTTGAGAACACCCGATCATCACGTGATGTCTCGAAAACACGATCCACAGAACGGTGCATACTTAAGGAAGAACACATTTTATCTTGATATTTAAATGAGGGATCATCTTACAATGCTACAGAAAGCGCCAAACTAGCAGTATAAGATGCTAACATCTAATGTGTAAAGTGAGATGATATGATCCATGCATTTGATATCTATCACTTGCATCGTGGTATGATCTCTATCATTCCTTTGTGTGTAAGGACAAAGTCTATGGAACTTACACATTGAGTGTGTTGTAAGAGTCTCTATCATACATCTACTTACAACAATACCATATCAATACACTAGCCCAGCAACGATCTAAACTAGATGCCTCTAATTTATCAATTGCAAGTTTTACGTGGCTTAGGGCTTTCGGAGATAGAACCGTTCTTACCTATGAACATGAACCACAATGAGGATAACCAAGTTATTAGCAACTCGTTGTAAATCAGATATTAACTATAGTAGGAGAGACAGACACCCGCCATCCACTTATGCAAAACAAGTTGCATGTCAGTCGTGGAACCGGTCTCATGTACGATGACATGTAAGGTTGGTCCGGGCCGCTTCATTCCACTATGCCACCAATATCCAAAATACATAGAAGATGCAATAACATGATCATCATCGCCCACATATCAACATATGTGTACTACCCGTGCTAAGCACCTACGCATAGATCAGGCTCTGATACCACTGTTGGGTCCACAGCATAGAAAACAAAAAATTTCCTACGGTGTGAACTACACGCCAAGATCTATCTACTAGGTACAAAGCAACGGGTGGACATACATCCAACGAGAACTTACCCTCGTAGACAACGATCTTTGTTAACGAGTAGGAACTCGTGGTTGATGTAGTCGTACACTTGCCGATCTCAAGATCGTGATGAAGTCCAGCAGGTCCGGCTCCAACACGTCCATCAGATCCAGCTCCAGCACCACCAAGTCTAGCACCGCAAAGCAGCGGTGCATCCGTGATCACACACACGTCCGGTACCCCGACAACCTCCATCCCTCGCTGTAGCAAAGCAGCGGAAGCAGCAACTCCTTTCCAGATAAAGCCACCGGGAACATGTATCTCGCTAATCCGAGACCATGGGGGAATAATACTAGAGGGGGAGAGAGATCCTTCACAAGGAGGTGTGTGTGAGAAGTGAGGAGAGGGTGGCCTTTTATAGGAGGAGGGGGGTGCCCCTCCTTCATGGCCGGCGCATGGAGGACGTGACCCTTCACCTCCTCCATTCATGTGGTGGTAACTCCCTCCACATAAATTTGCCCCTTCACATTCTCTTTTAAAGTCTCCACTTTAAATGCATTAACTTTCTCCAAATTTAATGCTCTCTCATTTAATAAAACTCTTTTATTATTTTTTATTCAGAATTTTGTTAATTACTTTAATTAACAAACATTCACATAAAACCCCCTGCAACATTTCAACATTACATGCAGAACCAATTTCAGCAATTTCACCCGAAACAGTTTCGGTGTCTATTGAAATAATTCCAGCGCTTTCTTAAATCTTTATCTGAAACATATTTGCTCCAAATGGTGTCAGTATCCCTTAAGTGTTTCACCCTACAGTTCGCGAATAATGCAGACATGATCGAGACCCCTCTCCGATCAATAATCAGCAGTGGGACCTGGAGATCCATACTGACTCCTACACATTCAACGATGACTTCTGTGATCATGAGAACCTTTAACGCTAGTAACTAAATCCCTTTGTCTCGCCATATATTACATGTCCGAGATTCGATCATCGGTATCTCCATACCTAGTTTGATCTCGTTACCGACATGCACTCTTTTCTCGTTCCCGTGATATAACATTCTAGTGATCACATCACTTGCTTGCAATCTATTTCAATGTGATATCACCGAGAGGGCCCAGAGTATATCTATCCGTCATCGGGATGGACAAATCCCACTCTTGATCCATGAGCCTCAACATAACACCTTCGTAGCACTGAATCCACCTTTATAGTCACCCTGTTACGGTGTGACGTTTGATGTTATCAAGATACTCTTCCGGTGTTAGCAATTAACATGATCTCATGGTCTAAGGATAAAGATTACTTCGTATGATGTTATAGCAATATAAACATAATGACTTTGATCGTAATGCTATACTTCGGATGAATGTTCATCACATCATTCCACCAATGGTGTGACTTGTTATTAACAACATCCAATGTCCATGATCAGGAAACCTTGATCATCTTGTTAATCAACAAGCTAGTCTATAAGAGAGGCATAACTAGGAACCCTTTTTATTTATTAAACACACATGTATTGATGTTTCCGATCAATACAATTCTAGCATGTAAAATAAACATTTATCATAAACATGGAATAAGATAATAACCACTTTATTAGTGCCTCTCGGGCATATTTCCTTCAAAGTGTCCCCTCTCTCGTTAGATATGTATCCCTTGGTGTGAGTTGTCGTTATGGAATATTAATGAGAAGTCCTATCATTTACTCTTTTGCATAGCTTATATTAGGTTTCAATTCGTGGTTATATGATTGATCTTGTTGTTAGTATTGGTATCACTCTAGGATCATTGAGTTAATTTAGTTGGTTTTGGCAAACCTGGCTTGGTCAGTAGCAACACTATTTTTGAGAGTTGAATGAAAAGATAAGAGTACTCTAAAGAAAAATAATTTCATCATCTTTCTTTCTTGATTTCCTCATAAGTTTAGTATTCTCTAGCTAAGATATTTTGTGCTTCCAAGTAAGATTGCATATTTGTTTTTATCACTTGTATGTTTGTTTGTTTCCTTCAACTCTTATACTTGCTACCCAGCCTTGCTAGCCAAGAACCTGTACCGAGAGGAAATTCTTCTTGTGCATCCACCTCCTTAAACCAAAAACCATGCCATTTGTGTCCACCATACCTACCTATTAGCACTATTGCTATTCCAAGTAAATTCTTGTTTTCTCTACCTTCCAAATTAAACTTGTTATGTGAAAATTAGTTATTAAAGCTCTCACGAACTTGATGGCACACTTTATTTTCTTGCATTTAATAACCTGAATCATTGGGTCCTTCTTTGTTGCGTATATGCTTGCGCTTTATGAGTTGAAGTTAGCAGAACCATGTATCATGGGGAACACTTTCAACACTGCATTGGTACTTTGTACCTAGTTGATATCATGTTCTTTTGCTCATGGATCCTGGCGGTGTGAAATAAAATTGGAACTTGTAAGATCATGGAGTTTATTTGTGTGTTAGAGAAACTCCAAGGCCGCTAGCCTAAGCCATGCCTAATCATGGTGGAAACTTGCAGCATAACTATAGTGAGCATTCTATGAAGCATCCTCAATAAAAACCTATGCAAATAGCAAATAAAAAGATCGCTGACATGCTCACTGTCTGCTTGCCTTGTCATTTTGATTATGGGATAGCTCATGTGTCATGTGCAAGGGGTACCCCGTTGGCGGTTCTCAATGATACACATGTATTTACAATGACAAGAGCTTACTTGTGACTGATGTTGAGTAGCATGAGGTTCGATACTCGTAAGTAGGGGGCATGAGGTTTCAACTTATAACTTGTCAAGCATATCCTCTTAGTTGTGTCACTTTAACCTTAATCACCAAAAGATTCCTATGATAGGGGCAATGAGAGCTGAAAGCTAGTAAGTATCATAATTTTTGGGAGCTCTTTATGAGACTTGCAATCCCTGCTTCCCTCTACGAAGGGCCTTTCTTTTACTTTTTAGTTGAGTCAGTAAACCTATTCCCTTCTATCTCAGCAAGTATTTTGAGTTGTTGTGTTTCATTCATTCATATGATGATTTATTCAATCATGTTTCTTATGTTCCTTGTTTTGCACATTGCTCTTATCTTGATGTTTACTACTATGAAAGCTATCATTGAAAAACCAGTTATTTGTGAACTCCAGCAAATTATCAACTATTCTTTGACCAAGAGCTAAGTTTGCCATTACCAATTATGATTCACTTTATGTATCTTTGTTGTGTTTCCTTTACTCATTGCAAGTTGAGTTATATAATAGTGAGTTGTCTTCTATTATGATCTATGTATTGATGAATGTGATGCTTCTTGTCCGTATTCTTTTATCGACCCTTGACTCTATAAACTTGAGGTCATGTTTATTGAGCTCAGTTTCTCTTGGGGACAAGCGAAGTCTAAGCTTGGGGGGAGTTGATACGTCCATTTTAAATCACTATTCTATGTCATAATTCACTGTTATTCATTGATATATTTCGTATTGAGAGGTGATACTTATGTTATTTCATCTGTTTTTGCATGGTTGATGACTTTTGGAGCATGGACCGCTGCAGTCAGGATTCTTATGGAAAAGGTGCTGTTTGGAGGCAAAATTTGCGAAGATCAGAAAATCCGAGAAAATATACGGAAAAACCTATTTTTCCAGAAGACGAAGGAAGCCAGAAGGGGGGCTAGAGATGGGCCACAGGGGGCCCACACCACCCCCTGGCGCGGGCCACCCTGGTCCACTCCTGGCACTCCCCTCTAGCGTATATTATCCTCCCGAAACCCTAAGACTGGGAGAGCGACCACAGAAAGATTCTGCCACCTCTACGGGGCAGAAAACACCAAGAGAGAAAGATCTCTCCGGCAGAAAGATTTCTACTGGGGGAATTCCTTCCCAGAGAGGGGAAATCGTCGCCATCAACACCACCATCAAGCTGGACTTCATCGGGATCATCATCATCACCACCACCATCAGCACCCTCATCACCATCTCCATATTGCTGTAACAATTGCGTTGAATCTTGCATAGTTCATAGGGGAAACTTTCCCGGTGTTGATTACTCTTTGTAGTTGATGCTATTGAGTGAACCGTTGAATTATTGTTTATGCTCAAATTGTTATAAATCATTATTCCATCACTGATCATGATCCATATGATGTCTTGTGAGTAGTTCATTTTGTTCTTGAGGACATGGGAGAAGTCATGTTGTTAGTAGTGGAGTTGCGTTGAGAAAGATTCAATAGTTTGATATTTAAGTTGTGGTGTACTTCTTCTAGTGGTGTCATGTGAACGTCGACTACATGACACTTCACCTATATGGGCCTAGGGGAATGCATTGTGTATTTGGCTACTAATCGTAGGGGTTGCCGGAGTGACAGAAACCTAAACCCCCGTTAGGAAACCATTGCACAAGGAACGTAAGGGTCTTAGAGTTTAAAGCTGTGGTTAGGTTTCTACCTTAATTACTTTCTTGTACTTACGGATGTTTGCAAGGGGTATAATCACAAGTATGTATTAGTCCTAGGAAGGTCGGTACATTAGAATAGGTTCACCCACACAACACTTAGCAAGCTAAAGAAGATTAATCAACTATATGAAGCGAAAGCACTTGACAGAATTCCCATGTGTCCTCGAGAATGTTTGGTCATCTTAATACAATCGGCTTGTCCTTTGCTGCATAAAGGATTGGGCCACTTGCTACATTTATTCCTACTGTCTTTTATTTACTCGTACTTCGTTTACTTGCTTTATAAAAAACCCCTAAAATCCGTTTGCTAAGTATTTGCAGAGAATTCTTGATCCATACCACTAGCCAGCACCTTCTGCTCCTCGTTGGGTTCGACACTCTTACTTATCGAAAATACTACGATACACCCCCTATACTTGTGAGTCATCAACCATCAATGGATTGCAGGGTGAGGTCATGGTCATCGACGAGGCGGCCGATGGTCGCCAGATCATCCACAATAGAATGCAGCTTACCGGTGTAGGTGGCGATAGACATGTCATCATGTGGAGAATTGCATGAGGATTCGTTATCGAAGAGGAACCAGTGAAGACACATGTGGTGCAGGCAAGGCCGTCCAGGCCCTAGGCGAGCCGATGGAGATTGTCGATGAGGGTCACTAGGAACCATAGGGAGATGTGGATACCGATGGTGCACCAATCATCATCAGGGGGTCGGGGAGTAGCCCCGTTGGTCACATGGTCCATGGATTTGTACATGGTCATAATAAAAATAAAAATTTGACGCCACTTGGAGAAATTGGCACTAGCCGGTTTAACCTGGAAATTGATGCAGTTGTTGATTTGAACACTGAGAATAGGATTGGAAGAGAGCATATGAGAGGGCTTTGAGGAAACCACAAGGCCGGGTTGCTCGTTGGAGGCCATCATGACCGGCAAGGATATAGAGAAGCCGCTAAAATTGAGAGGATCAGTGATGTGGGGAGTGGGTGGTGCATGAGGCATTGTTTTGGCATTTTTGAGAGGGGTTTGAGGATCACAATCTAGTGGATTGATGGGAGGGATGTGGGTGCTGTTGGAGGAAGTCATGGTGGTTGGAGTTGGGAAGAATAGGTGGTCATGGAGGAGAACGAGTGGTGTGATACCAATTGAATTGTAACTCAACGCGTAATATTGCTTTTAGTTACAGGAGTACATATACTTAGAGTACAAGTCGAGGGCATATAGTACTGCATGTGTAGGTATCTAATCCTAATACTTAGAGACTAACCTATGAGTTACAATCGTGATAGAGTAATGTACAACATATATTCAACACATGGAGCAGGCTGACAGGCTCTCATGCCCTCATATTCTTACTCAGGGGAATTGTTATTTCATTCATTTAGGAACAACACAGTTGGTTACCCTACTTAAACATGTCCAATTTTTTTGAAAATTTACGAGCATACGGAGGACGAAAATTTGTAACTACAGTTAAAATTTGAGCCCAATCGGAGTTACAGAGGAGGAATGAAAAGTCATATGGTAAACAGATTCATATAGGAATATGCAACTCCATATATATGTTCAACTTTTTCAATCCAAAATAGGTAAAACTTGGTACTTTATTGAAAATTCTAGAACTAAAGCAAAAACTAAGGTCTCTTGTTATAGCAAGAGGACACAAAGAAAATCAGAACAAAAATAATCGGGTTGCCTCCAGCAAAGCGCTTTCTTTATAGGCATATAGCTAGGCTTACTTACTTGATATCAAGCTGGTTTGAGTTTATGAGATAGCTTGGGCATCCCCAATCTTGAATGCGTGTATTTTTTTGCTACATGTGGGGTTCTCCCAGGGGTAACATCCCCAAGCTTGAGCGTTCATCCCTCTTAATCTTCATTCATCACCCTAAATTCTTTCACTTGAAAACTCTTTCCACACAAAACTCATCATAAAACTTGATTAGAGTGGTTAGTGCCTCTATAAATTAAATCCCAATAGGTACAATGACATATCATGAAATAAACATTAGCTACTATTACTTATGGTTTTGTATTGCTCTTTGATAAGAAGGAACCGCACAAAACAAAGATAATGAGACTAATACATAATAGAGATAAAATCTGTCAAAAACTGAACAGTTTGTAAAGAGCGAATTTTTAGAGCAACTTACATTTAAAAAAACTTTGAACTAATGAAATGTGGGTAAAGAGCTGAATATTGCTGACGTGATATTTTAGGTCAAAATTCCTCTTCTGTGATTTTTAACATTTTTGCAGTGAAGCTCAGGATTCTGTTTTCTAGAAAGCAAGTTACCATTGTTTGACCTTACCTCTCAAAAGAGGTTATTCCTGGCATAAATATGGGAAAGTAAGATATAAAGGTGATGGTTCAGTAGTAATAAACACTATTTTTATTTTGTTTTATAATGGGAGAAGATTTAATGATAGAGATTTTGCAATGGTTCCATTGGCATGAACAACACATGTTCAAGGTCGATCCCAACTTCTCCATTGCTCATCTTGTCATTTACTTTCCCAAAATTTATAAAAAGTGAAAATCTTAAACTAATTATTAGCAATCAGTAGGTAAAGTTATTTTACATGTTACATGGATATTAAGGTGTGCTCAAATTTAATAGTATTTGAAAGCATGTGGAGCACACCACAAAGCACATAGACATTAACTTTTAAGTCTAACTCTCTTCCTATGCATTGGCATTTTATATGTGAATAAATAGCAACAAGGTTGTGGTATCCAATGCATATAATTATCAGTAGCTTGCATTTTAAATAACATAGAAATATAAAGAGGGATATTATCTCTTCCTCTCTCATAATAGTTGCAAGAATCAAAAGCAAACTTAATCTCATAGTTTTGAATAGATTCACCATATAAATACAAGTCATCTAATGAGCATATTGGTCATCTAACTCAATTATATCACTTTCATCCTCCCATATATTAGTCATAATTGTTCCACATAGAGGACTACTAGACAATGAAAGATCATCATCATTAATAAGAATGTGTTCATTACGTGATGGGTAGCTACTCCATTCTTCCTCCACTTGTTCTTCCTTTTCCTCTTCTTCTTGGGGTGGCATGGACATCCCCAAGCTTAGGATTTTTTCATCTCCTTCCTTGGCACTTTCAAAATTATCTCTTGCATCCAAAAGGTTAGTGCCAAAAATAATATATTTGACATAAAAATCATATATCTCATGGTTAATCTTTGGAAAAGGATCCATCTAATTTTTGGGGGGTTTTAGTTTTATATAAAATAAAAAGGTACTAAAAATAAACTAGCAATGCAATCAAGAATAGAAGCCTAGCGCTACGCTCCCCTGCAATAGCGCCAGAAAAGTATCTTGATAACCCCCAAGTGTAGGGGATCACCATAGTACAATTTGATAAGTATTTGAGTGTCGAACCCACGAGGAGCTGAAGGTAAACTATATATTCTCTAAAGCCCTATAGCCCTTTTATATGGCCTTCTATGCAAAGATGGCATCTAAGTGTGTGCTTTGTTTTGGTACTAGGTAGAAAATAAATAAAGTATGTGTTAGTGGAAACTACAAGTAAACTAGTGCAAGTCAAATTGATCTAATGAAATGGAGTGAAGTGGTGGCAAGTTTTCTCAAGTAGAAAGTTCCTCAAGTAGCAAGTTTCTAAGGGAGTAAATCTTTAGGCAATTGTTATTTCATTCATTTGTTTGGTTGTTTATTGTTTCTTCTAGGATGGAGCCTTAATTAGGTGCAGCTAAATAAATATGCATACACAACTCTTATAATGGATCCTAAGGCCAGGAATTATTAAGACATATTGTCCCACCATAGCTACAAACTCTAGGGTCCCCGATATATGTCCCCCCTAATGTAACTTTATGGATTGGACCATGGTTTTCTGTCCTCCACGGTCCTCCCACTCCATTACATCACGGTGATCACCTTACATGCATTCCCCAACATATGACTGCACTCATATATTGTACAAGAAGACAATCATAAAAGATAACAACACTGATTGCAACCAATAAACGAAGTATTTTACTTTTGCCATAACAATTCACTACTCAAACAAAGACATGGAGTCACAATAGATCAAGGGAAGATAAAATATTGCTTCACACATCATGTTTCCCAAGAGATTACAGTAGGGATATGGAGAGGATCTTGATGTAGGTATTGATGATGAACATTCCGGAGGGGGTGGAGCCCTTCGGAGGCGATTCCGGTGGCGTTTCCCCCCTCCGATCTTCTCCGACGACTCTCTGTTTCTGTGTTTTTGATCTTTGCCTCCGTCTGTGTCGAGGATCGCCAAAAGAGAGTATATATATAGTATGTTTTAGGGAAAGACAAGTCGTTTTGCGAAAGAATCGACGGCATCCGAGGCTCGAGGAGGGAACTGGCATGCCACACACGACCTAGGGGTGGCCGCGGTTGCCCTTCCCATTGGCAGAATGTTGGGCTCCTTGTCTCCCTCTTCAGCCCATAGCGTTCACCTCGAAATTTCTGAACCGTGCTCTTTGACCTTGCCCTTTTTGGAGTCCCGAAGCTCCCGAAAAGTCCAAAACACTAAAAAAAAGACGTTTTCTGGCAAACAGAGTTAGAACCAAAAGAGGGAGACTGTTTAGAAAATCCCCAAAATCATTATAAAACATGAACATAGCATCATATAAGTTGCAAATGTGTTGGAATATCAAGTAATAAAGTCCAAAGTTCATGTATGCATTATACATGCATCAACAAGCTCCAAACAATCAGATTCTATTGAAATCGGTGAGCGTCTAATCCGTTCGATTAGTAGCAACACATTTTTAAGAGCACACGCCTCTGCTATAGCTGCATCTATCATATTCTCCAGTATCGAAACAGATCCAGCGAGCGATTGATTCTCCTTTATCATTGCGAACAACTTCACCGCAAGGCCCCACACCATTCAGAAAGAACCATGCATCAATATTGAACTTATAGGTGTTCCGCGCAGGCTCACTCCACGTGATCTCCTTCCGTTCCGAGTGCAATTAGGAGCCCAGATAGTATCATGGTTTTATTTTATTTATTGATGTGTAAAGTCTCAATGCTAATTTGTGTTCAAGATTTATTCGACATTAGATTTTTTTAGTTCTACGTGCTATGATATAATATCTATCGATCATACCACATAATCTCTCTTATCACTAATTATACGGACACATCAGCTTTTCGCATGCATATAATGCATGACACCATATATGATATCTTAATTGTTAGTAGTCTAAAAGATGGTCTACCAAGATATTAGGATATGTACAATGGGGTAATGTTAGCCTTATTTTAGACACTAGTGGAAACGAGGCCTTTGGTTGAGCCTGGAAATGGGCTTTAACACTGGTTCTTCTACGAACCGGTGTTAAAGGGGGGCCTGTACCAGCGTGGCCCGTGCAGCAAAAAGGAGCCCCCCTTTAACACCGGTTCGTGGCACGAACCGGTGTTAAAGGCCCCTGCACCAGTGGCCCGCGCAGCCCCCCCCTTTAACACTGGTTCGTGGCTTGAACCGGTGTTACAGGGGGAGGCTATATAAGACACCGCAGCCCACACCCCACTCTTCCATTTTTTCACTATCTCATTTTGGAGCCTAGCAAGAGGGTGTGAAGTGTGCTAGTTTGTGTTTTTTTCGTATGCACAAGAGGTGTTCGGTGAAATGCCCGAGAGCTCAAAATAAGTTTTCTCGTTGCTCTTTCCTTCTCGGTCGAGGTCGGCAACTATCCTTTCATGTGTCATTGATGTACTATATATATATAAATGGTCATCTCCCTATTATTTTTTGATATATACTATATATTAATGCAGATGAACCGGCAATGGATGTACGGTGACCGCCGCACTTCCGAGTACATTACGGGCCTCCGAAATTTCATCGTTGTGACTAATGCAAACCGTGGTCACAATGATTTTATGTGTTGTCCGTGTGTTCACTATCAGAACAAGAAAGACTACTCAAATACCAGAACCATTCACGCCCACCTGCTTCGATCCAGTTTCATGCCCGGCTATAATTGTTGGACCAAGCACGGAGAAAAAGGGGTTGTGATGGAAGACAACGAAGAAGAAGAGGATGATGACAACTATCATAATATGTATCCTGAATATGATGATACTGCAACGGGGGTAGATAATGAAGATCAAGAGGCAGCAAATGGGCCCGCTGATGACAATCTTGGTCGGGCTATTACTGATGCAAAGGAAGAATGTGAAACTGAAAAGGAGAAGGAGAAGCTGGAGAAGATGTTAAAGGATCACAAAACATTGTTGTACCCAACTTGCGAAGATGGCCACAAAAAGCTAGGTACCACACTGGATTTGCTGCAATGGAAGGCAAAGAACGGTGTGACTGACAGCGCATTTTCAAAGTTGTTGGTAAAAATGAAGAATCTTCTTCCAAGAAATAATGAGTTGCCCGACAGTACATACCAAGCAAAGAAGGTTGTCTACCCTCTAGGATTAGACGTGTAGAAGATACATGCATGCATTAATGACTACATCCTCTACCGCGGTGAGAAGTACGAGAATTTGGATGCATGCCCGGTATGCACTGCACTGCGGTATAAGATCAGACGAGACGATCCTGGCGATGTTGAGGGCGAGGCCCCTAGGAAGAAGGTTCCTGCCAAGGTTATGTGGTATGCTCCTATAATACCATGGTTAAAACGTCTCTTCAGAAATAAAGAGCATGCCAAGTTGTTGCGATGGCACATGGAAGATCGTAAGAAAGACGCGATGTTGAGACACCCCGCTGATGGGTCACAGTGGAGAAAAGTCGAGCGAGAGTACCCAGACTTCGCACGTGACGCAAGGAACTTAAGGTTTGGTCTAAGTACAGATGGCATGAATCCTTTTGGTGAGCAGAGCTGCAGTCATAGCACCTGGCCTGTGACTCTATGTATCTATAACCTTCCTCCTTGGTTGTGTATGAAGAGGAAGTTCATTATGATGCCAGTGCTCATCCAAGGCCCGAGGCAACCCGGCAACGACATTGATGTGTACCTAAGGCCATTAGTTGAAGAACTTTTACAGCTGTGGGCCAAACCAGGTGTACGTATGTGGGATGAGCACAAAGGGGAGCCATTTGACCTACGAGCATTGCTTTTCGTAACCATCAATGATTGGCCTGCTCTTAGTAACATTTCAGGGCAGACAAACAAGGTATACAATGCATGCACACACTGTTTAGATGAGACTGAAAGTGTATATTTGGATAAATGTAAGAAGGTTGTGTACCTAGGGCATCGTCGATTTCTTCTGAACCTGCATCCAGTAAAAAAGAAAGGCAAGCATTTCAAACGTCTGGCAGAACCCCGAAGGAAGCATGTCCTCCGTACCGGTGAGGTATTTGGTATGGTCAAGGACCTAGAAGTAATCTTTGGAAAAGGTCCTGGCAGTCTATCTGTTCCGAATGACGATGCCGGACACGCGCCCATGTGGAAGAAGCAATCTATATTTTGGGACCTACCCTATTGGAAAGTCTTAGAGGTCCGCTCTTCAATCGACGTGATGCATGTGACGAAGAATGTTTGCGTGAACCTGCTAGGCTTCCTAGGAGTGTATGGGAAGACAAAAGATACACCGGAAGCACGGCAGGACCAACAACGTCTGAAAGACCCTGAAGAGCTTATGCATCCTGAGAACGAGAAGGGTAAACGATGCCACTTAACTCCTGCTAGCTACGCTCTTAATAAAGCAGAGAAGGAAATCTTTTTTGAATGCCTGAGCAGTATCAAGGTCCCGTCTGGCTTCTCGTCGAATATAAAGGGAATAATAAATATGGCAGAGAAAAAATTCCAAAACCTGAAGTCTCATGACTGCCACGTGATTATGACACAATTGCTTCCGATTGCATTGAGGGGGCTTCTACCTGAAAATGTTCGAGTACCCATTGTGAAGCTATGTGCATTCCTCAATGCAATATCTCAGAAGGTAATCGATCCAGAAAGCCTACCAGGGTTACAGACAGATGTGGCCCAATGTCTTGTCAGCTTTGAGTTGGTGTTCCCACCATCCTTCTTCAATATTATGACGCATCTCCTGGTTCACCTAGTAGAAGTGATTGCCATTCTCGGTCTTGTATTTCTACACAATATGTTCCCCTTTGTGAGGTACATGGGAGTCTTAAAGAAATATGTTCATAACCGTGCTAGGCCAGAAGGAAGAATCTCCAAGGGCTATGTAACAGAGGAGGTCATTGAGTTCTGTGTTGATTTTATTCCTGACCTTAAGGCGATTGGTGTTCCAGAATCATGACATGAGGGGAGACTGCGTGGAAAAGGCACCCTAGGATGTAAAGCAATGATATGTAGGGACGGGCATTCTCTCAATCAAGCACACTACACGGTTTTACAAAGATCTATCTTGGTTGCCCCGTATATCAATGAACACAAGAATTTAATACGCCTCAAACACCCGGGGCAGTCTGATGAATGGATTATAAGTGAACACATGGCGAGTTTTGGCGGCTGGATGCAAAGACTTCTCACGAATAACACTCACTGTTGGGGATCACATGTACTTGTTGGCCAGGACACCATCTTTGACTGTATGTACTTTCCAAGGGTATGAGATAAATGGGAATACATTTTACACGATAGGCCAAGATAAAAAGAGCACCAACCAAAATAGTGGTGTCCGCTTCGATGCAGCAGAAGACAATGGGCAAAAGACCACGTATTATGGGTTCATAGAGGAGATATGGGAACTTGACTATGGACCTAATTTTAAGGTCCCCTTGTTTCGATGAAAATGGGTCAAGCTAACAGGAGGGGGGTTGAGGTAGACAAGAAGTACGGAATGACAACGGTGGATCTCAACAATCTTATGAAGGTAGACAAGAACTTAGACGAACCATTCGTCTTAGCCAATGATGTGGCTCAGGTTTTCTATGTGAAGGACATGTCTACCAAACCGAAAAAAGAAAAAATAAGCAAACAGATACATAACACGATGAGCCAAAGCGTCACATAGTTCTTTCAGGGAAAAGAAACATCGTGGGAGTGGAGGACAAGACAGACATGTCAGAAGATTATAATAAGTTTGATGAAATTCCGCCCTTCAGAGTGAAGACTGACCCAACCATCCTATTAAACGGTGTTGATACTCCATGGTTACGGCCGACGCGATCATAAGATTGACTATATGTATTAATTGAGCCATTTTTGGCACACATATGTATCTCAACATGGAAATCAATGTCATATTTCTTCTGTTAACAGTATATGAATTAAATGAGCCATTTTTCTTCCTTCTATTTCTTCCCTCCATTTTTCTTCCCGCCATTTTTTCCCGCCATTTTTCCCGCCATTTTTCTTCCCGCCATTTTTCTTTAAGACTCAGGAAGAGGGTTCCTGCCAAGGTGATGGGGGGGCCTTATCTGGGGGAGGCTTATCTAGGAGGGCCTTATCTAGGGGGTGGCTAACCTTTAGTACCGGTTGGTGGGTGCAACCGGGACTAAAGGTGGTTTTTGTGTCATCTAACAAAACTGTCGGTGGGATAAGGACGCGTGGGTAACCTTTAGTACCGGGTGGGGGCTCAAACCGGGACTAAAGCTGTCGGTAGGATAAGGACGCGTGGGTGGACTACACTGCTCGATGTAGCGCACGACGCCCTGTCGGAGGAAGAAGACAAAGTAGAAGCGGCGTCGTGCCTATAAAAGGAGCATCGATACGCCTTGGCAAGCAACTCAACAAGCCAACATGGATGGAGAGTTTCATCCCCATGGATGGAGGAAAGGGTTGGGAAATCTCCCGTGGCGGAACTTCTCGAAGATGCCCTTGGTGCACACGCCCTATGGCATCTTCGGAAGTTCCGCCTCGGAAAATATTTTCCTGCTAGCCCGTGAAAGACTACATCTCCGCCTCCCTGGGGTTAGAGGTATGGTGGAAGCCATGGGATAGAGTGGAGAGAGGCGGCAGATATGAGTGTAGATGTGCTATGGCAACGACCAAGCCAACATGGATGGAGAGTTTCATCCCCATGGATGGAGGAAAGGGTTTGGAAATCTCCCATGGCGGAATTTCTCGAAGATGCCCTTGGTGCACACGCCCTATGGCATCTTCGGAAGTTCCGCCTCGGAAAATATTTTCCTGCTAGCCCATGAAAGACTCCATCTCCGCCTCCCTGGGGTTAGAGGTATGGTGAAAGCCATGGGATAGAGTGGAGAGAGGCGGCAGATATAAGTCTAGATGTGCTATGGCAATGACCAAGCCTAAACCCTAAACCCTAAAGGGGCTACCCATAAAGAAAGAAAGCTACAAGGGTAGACGATTCGAGGCCCCGGGTCTAGGGTTTCACCGGAGGAAGACCATCGGAGGAAGACCATTTTTCCCGCCATTTTTCTTCTCGCCATTTTTCTTCCCGCCAGTTCTTCCCTCCAGTTCTTCCTGCCAGTTCTTCACTATATATATATGTAGGGTTGGCCTCCATTGTCATTGCACATCTCTAGACTCATATCTGCAACCTCATCACTCTTTCTCATGGCTTCCACCGTAGCACTAACCCCCAGGGAGGCGGAGGCGCTTTGCGCCTCGAACTACCCCTGCCCGCCGGGCTACTGTGTCCCCGTCGGCTGGATGCTGAGCGCCGGAGGCGTGCCGGTTCCTCCTGTCCCTCTAGGTGTGGCGCGCCGGATGGCCATCATGAACCACTACTACTTCGAGGTCACGCCGGAGCAGCGGAGGAATCCTAGATGGCATCCCGACTATTTCCCTACTTGGGAAGCCTTCTTCGTGGATCGGCGTGAGAGGGCGCTCGCCAGGCATGAGGAGGACGGCCCACCTCCTCCGAACTTCAACGAGGCCGGCCGTCGGCTATGGTGGCACGGTCGGACTCTCCAGAGCGTCATGGCCTATGACACCGCCGACGACTCTAACCCCCGTCTGCGCTACCCTCAAGTCCAGCCCACGCATACTCAGCCTTCAAGGTTCAATTACGGCGACCCCGACAACGACAGCGATGACGGCGGCGGCGAGTACGACGACTACAGTGGCGAGTATTACAGGTGTAGGCAGGAGCATGACTGAATCACTCCAACATTCCGAAACAAGTTCGGTCGATTGTTACTTAATCTGGCCATGTATCTTAATTTTCAGTTCTTTTATGCATCTTAATTTTCAGTTGTGCTTTATGTAACTTACTATTAGTTGCATTCTGTATTTTAATTCCAGTTCTATCTCCTTCATAAAATGACCTATCTCATTCGAGGTTTCTTGGCTTTCGGGTCAAATGACCAATGTTATGGCTAGAATCAAGGCATAGTTTGTGATAATATGGCCATATTGTGCATACATGTGCATCATGGCATGGCAAACAATGTTGCAAGAGGAAGTTTTCCTTTTTATCGCACCAAAAAGGCATTTTCCATTTTCCGAGCATAAAAACGGACGGTTTTGTGAAGCAACCACCAAATGGCTAATTCAAAAAACCACCACCACATTTTACAAAAATACTAGACCACCTTATATGGACAATGTACCAACAGGGGGATCTGAAACCTTTCCGTCCACCTCTGGTGAAAAAGACAAATTCCTGCCGAATCGGTAGGAAGTGGGTCAGATATGAACTACAGGTACATGATGCGATGCTCATTTTTTTTTACAAAAATCATTTTTAGGTTCAAAATATGCTATTTTATCAAAAATCCAATGCAAGTTGAGCGAGGCTTTGTCAGATTCAAGTGTATACAAAAGATGCGGCATTTAAATATCCAATCAATTCAAAAATGTTAATACAAAATAAAATATGATTTTCTCTAATAAAATAGGGTTAGATTCCTTTTTAGATGCTTAATATTTCTTATGTTCAAAGTTTTAGGATTTGACAAATTATTTTTGTTTGAACTGAATAATCAAAATTTATATGTAAGTGTTTTAATCATTTTGAAAATTTTCATCTAAAGTAAATATAAAATGTTTTTACATGAATGGATAGATATTATTTTTCTAAAAATTATGATATATTATTCATATTTTTCTGAGTTGAAATGAATAAGATATGAATTTTCTAAATTCATATCCTATTTTTTGAATTATAAATGCCCCCACCCCTTTAATGCATGAAATAAATGCCCTCCCCTTTAACACTGGTTCCAGCCACGAACCGGTGTTAAAGGGGGGGGGCACGTTTCGAGCCCGCACCCCCCCTTTAACACCGGTTCGTGGTTGGAACCGGTGTTAAAGGGGGGCGTGCGGGCGCGAAACGAATTCCCCCCCCCCTTTAACACCGGTTCCAGCCACGAACCGGTGTTAAAGGGGGGGTTATAACGCGCGCGCCACCACCCCTTCCTTCTCCCCCAGCCAGATCGATTCTTCCCCCGAGCCCGGCCTACTCGTCCGCGCAGTCATCCGCCGCCCCCGTCTTGCCGGAATACGCCGCACCGCCAGCCAGATCGATCCTAGGCCGAGCTCGACTCCGCCGCTCCTCCCCAGCCGACCTCCGCAAGGTGAGCCTCCCCTCTCCCCATCAGCTTCGATTGGTTGGATTTAGGAGAGGGTGTACTGCGGGCGGACGGGCTGAGGGCGGGCTGAGAGCCTCCCGTCCCTCTCCCGTACCGATGCCAAGCTGAGGGCGGGCTGCCGCTACACCGTGTCGAGGCCGCGGGCGGATGGGCTCCCGAGGGACGTGTGGGAGGCGCAGCTGTGCGTGCTGCGGGTGAGGTCAGAACGGCGACAGAATGCGAGGAGATGCAGCGGAAATCGAATATAGCGTATCTGTTTCTAATTCGATTTTGTTTACACAAGATTATTTTGTAAGCTGCGGGCGAGGTCAGAACGGCGGCAGAATGCGAGGATTTTGTTTACACGATGACGGCGTTGCGCGAGCCTAGGCGCAGCGAGAAGACGGGACCGTGGCACGCGGCGAGGCGGCACAGAGTGGCGTGGAAGGGCTTGTCGAGGAGGTGGAGATGGCCGAAGAAGGGGATGGCCCTCGGGCTCGGCGGGACCCTTATTATTATGTTCTTCTTCTTGCCGGCGACGACGAGGAAGCAGAAGAGGAGAAGGGAGGCGAGGGATTAGTAGTGATTTAGTTAGGGATTTTAGTGTGCTTTTGTTAGTTAATTAGTGTGATTTTGTTAGTTAATTAGGGATTTAGTAGTGATTTAGTTAGGGATTTTAGTTAGGGATTTTAGTTAATTAGGGATTTAGTTAATTAGGGATTTTAGTAGTGATTTAGTTAGGGATTTAGTAGTGATTTAGTTAGGGATTTTAGTTAGGGATTTAGTTAGGGATTTTAGTAGTGATTTAGTTAGTGATTTAGTTAGGGATTTTAGTTAGTTTATTATTAGGGCTTAGGGTTTTATTAGGGATTGGGGTTTATTAGGGATTAGGTTTAGTTAGAATACTTAGTTAATGAGGTTTAGTTTAGTTAGTGATAGGTTTAGGGTTATTGTTATTACGGCAATATATACTTAGTGATTTAGTTATTGTTTATGTTTTATGATTGTTTATTGCTATTATTTAGTTATGCCGCGTCCATCTCGTCCGAGCCTACTGGACTCTGTCGGGGATGTCCGAGTCTAGGCTCCGCCGGGTTGGCACTGGGAGGTGCTACCTGTCGGGACTCGTACCTTGGTGAGGAATCCGGGTATCATCGTCGACCCGGAGCTTCTTTGGTGGCGTCCACGAGGTCCAGGAGCGGTGCAGAGGGAGCCAGCCCCCGAGGAGGTGGTACGTCGTCGTATCAGGGAGGAGGACGAGCATGTACGGCGATACATATATCTTTTGGAGACTAGGTTCTCCAATATCTGGCAGGTTCACGGATCTCACCCGAGCTATTCTCCGGTGATGGTTCCTCTTCTGTGGCTGCAGAGCTCCCGCAGCACAGAACGCGGCAGCCGCGTTCGCTAGTTTATCTTAATAATGTACTTTATCCTATAATGCACCCGAGCTATTCTTCGGTGATGTATTAATAATGTACTTTATCTTATACTTTATCCTATAATGCACCCGAGCTATTCTCCGCTGATGTATTAATAATGTACTTTATCTTATATTATTGTACTTTATCTTAATCACTAAGTACTGTATCCGAGTTGTCGCGTATGAATCCAAGTCCACTTGAATGTTTACTCTCTTACTCTAGATAATATTATTGTTTTAGAAACTATGGATCCACTTAGTAGAAACCTTGAAGAAGAAGAAATAATGGAGAACATTATCGATGAGGACACCTCACAATATCTAGACTTGGAGGGACATGATGACAACTCAAGTAGTCATGGAGAAGATGAAGACTCCGGTGAACGCAATTTAGTGATTACAAAGTCCGGCGAGGTATATTCATTGATTAAGCCTCTGCTGACTTCCACCAACAATCTTCTTCTACATGTATTAATTAACGCTTCTTTCTTATTTTAGCCCTTTGGATCGACCAGCCAGCAACCATCTTCTTCTACGAAAAAGAGCAAGCGAGGCGCGAGCCATCGGTTGAAAGATCGTGCAAAGTTCATGATCGAAGCAGTCCATGTTGATGGCAGGCCGATGGAGCCCAAGAACGCCGCAGACAAATTTATACGTCAAGCTGGAGTTGTTGGTAGGGACAAAATCCCAATCACAATTGAATATTGGAATAAGCCAAAGAAGGGCGACGGTACCTTTGTCGATGAAAGATCCAAAGAAACGCTTTGGAATTCGCTGTTGGTAAATTTCACCCTTCCGCCAGAGGAGGATGAAAACAAACCGGTTATAAAGGAAAAGGTCAAAGAGTGGACTCTAAAGAAGATGGCTGACGCTTTCCGCAACTGGAAGACAAAATTGAACAAATTTGTCAAAGCTCGCGAGACTCCAGATTTCAAAGACGCATATTATGCGAAGATAAGACCTCACTGGCGCGAATTTGTGGCATACAAGAAAGGTGCTATAGCTACAAAGAGGTCAGAAACCAATACGCTAAATTCCCAGAAGAAGGAATATCACCAGAGGACAGGGTCAGGTGGCTACATATCTCAGAGGCCTAAGTGGGAGGAAGCTGAGAAGGCCCTACGCGACAGAGGGATCACACCCCAGACACATGGGTGGGACCTACGTGCAAAGACTTGGTTCTACGGAATCGGGGCAAGGTTGGACCCAGAAACAGGATTGTGTATCTTCCCAACCCGCCTCCTTGCCAAACCCGTCACTGAACTCATCACGGCATACGAGGAAACAGCCGCCAGGACCTTCCATCCCGACAGAGAGAATGACCAGCTCACACGCGCCATCGGTAAAAAAGAACACCCTGGACATGCACGAGGCACAGGGGGTATGACGTGGAAGGATGGGTTTGCCGAGTGGAGCGACTCTTACAGATGGCGCGGCAGAAAAGAAAAAGAGCGTACAGAGCGGATGACACAGATAGAACATGCACTTGTGGCACTGAAGGCGCAAGTGAATGCACAACAGAGCCATCAAGCTACCGGCCCATCTCAGCGGCACGAAGAGCCTGCATTGGAAGCTGCCGGCGGCCCAGACTCTGCGCGGAAAAGCAGCGTGGCTTCCACGGAGAACGTGCAGCCCACGCTTGAAATGGCGGGTCCTCGATACCCCGTGGATGAGATCACGGAGAGCGAACACGCTGAGCTGCATGTGAGATTAATGGGCTTATCCATTAAGGTGGCTGTCGGCTATGCCTTACCTCCTGTAGCTGGTGGAACTTACCACTGCCGACCGATTCCAGATGGCTATGCTATTGTCGGGGTGGATGAGGTTGTGAAGGAATATGAGGAAGCACAACTTGACCATGCTACAGGTGAAGGGAAAACTCAACTCAAATTTGCAGTGAAAACAACCATTCTTTGGAAGAAAGAACACATCGTGCTTCCAAATTGGAGGCCACTGGCACCCCCGCCGTCTCCGCAGCGTCAGCAGTCTGAGCCGCTTCAGCCATCTCCTGCGCGGCAGCCATCTCCGGCGCTTCAGCCATCTCCTGTGCGGCAGCCATCTCCGGCGCGCCAGCCATCTCCTGCCCGTCAACCATCTCTGGCGCTTCAGCCATCTCCACAGCGTAAGCAGAAGAGCACTGCCACGAAGAGCATCACTAGCACTACCAGAAAGAGTTCAAAAAACTACGTCCCGCAGCCTTCCGCCAAGCCATTGCCGGTTTTACCGTGAAATCGCAGCGACGAGGAGACCAATAGGATCTCGGAAGAAGAGGTCAAGAAATTCTTTGCACCTAGACTGGCCGAGCCAAAGGAGAAAATAGATCCGGCGATGGTGGAGAAGTTTTACAAAAATCTTTTGAAACCTGAAACCCCACTTGTGCCGGACTACGAGCGCCAGATTTTGAAGGCGGATGCAAGGCGTCGTAGGGAGACTGAAAGTAGCAGTCGTGCGGCACCCTAGAAAACAGTTCCCATGCTCGGAGAGCAGGAAAACCAATCATGCGCCCCGCTCCAAGTGTTCGACACACGGGACGCTCCTCCCGTAAATGATTACGAGGCAGAGCTACAAAGAAAGGCCAATGAGATGGGGATGACTTACATTGCATACTTGAACATCATGGGATACAACTTGCCCAAATGCGATGCCAACCCCATACAGCCATGGAAGTATGGGAAGAATCTCGTCAAGAAAGAGGAGCTCAAGAATCTACCAACAAAGATGCGAAGATTGCACAAGTGGTACCTTGATTTCTGCAAGACGAGAAAGGAAGAATGGATCACGGCGTATATAAGAAATCAAATTTTCTTGTGCGGAGACGACGAGATCGCCTTCAACATTCAAGACTTGCATTTTCTATTCAATCAGAAGGAACTTGACAAAGCTGCCATCAGCCTTTATTGTGTGTAAGTACTATTTCTGTATTTTCTATCTCATCCACTTCATTAATTGCATGTATATATATATGCTCACCATATATGTATATACTATTATGCAGGAAAAAGGTTATGGAATGCATGAAAGGAGGACCTTTTGACATTGGGTTCGTTGACCCAAATAGAGTTCATGAAGAAGTGGTAAGAACCAAACCCGGGCAAACAGAAGATTTATTGCTAAGGTCTTTACTGAGACAACAAACCAAAAGGGAAATACTATTGCCTTACAACTTCTCGTGAGTACTGTTACCCTCACTTGTACACATCCTGTTTCGGCTTACTCGATGTTAAGTGTAACTGATGATGAGTTATGCGTGCGTAGGTTCCACTTTATTCTGCTAGTCATTCAACCTGACTCAGGAAAAGTCCTTGTCATGGACTCGTTACGAAAAGAAAAAGAGCGATGGGCAGACTTTAGAGAGATGCTCCAGAGGTAATTTCAATCATATTATCGCACTAGATCGGCAACTTTCGTGACAACAAGTAATTAATTACTCCTTTATCCATTTTCTTTGCCGGACATGGTTTGGAAAAGGTTCACGGGTAGGGCCGTGGGTGAATGGTCAGAAGAACTAAAATTTGTAGACCAAAATGTAAGTAATACTAGCTAGCTAGGTCTGCGTATCTCTTTGATTCTGCTTCCAATTCCATTATATCATGCTTTATTGATTATTATTTTGATTGAACTCTCTATTCTCGTAAAGTGCGCGCATTAGGGACACGGCAATAACTTATGTGGGTACTATGTTTGCGAGTTCATTCGCAACACGATATGTGCGATGGGCCAAGCCGCACTAGAACAACTTAGAGTAAGTAAACAAAGTACACAACATTATTTTATTACCATCAATTGTGTTGAGTTTTATTCTTATATATATTGACCTCATTCTTCATATATATTCAGATCGAACGGATGCGAGACCAACTCCTACCATTTGACCGCATACGAGCCATTCAAGAGGAATTGGCGGGGTTCATACTTGATGAGGTCGTCACGCCTGGCGGAGAACTCTTTAGATATCCACCAAAATGAACGTTGTATATATGCTTGAACGTGTTTGTCTTGTACTTGATGCTTCAACGTTTACGGAGAATACCACACAATGATGATGTTGTGTATAATAATAGTTGCTTAATTATTCATGTACTCGTATGTACCAATGACGATGTATGTGTATACCGCTCCCGATCGATTCCCCCTCCCCCCTCCCCGTCCCCGCCGCGCCACAGAAATACGCCCAGAACGGGGCAGGGGCAGAACTCTGCCGCAGCAGAGATTTAGGCCGTTTTCCTGCCGCGGCAGAGATTTATCTCCTTTTCCTGCCGCGGCACAGAACCTTTAACACCGGTTCGTGTTACGAACCGATGTTAAAGGGGGGCCCTGAGCCCTGCGGCAGTCCCACGTGCGCCACCCTTTAACATCGGTTCGTATAAGAACCGGTGTTAAAGGGGGGCCCCTCTAACACCGAACCCTCAACAGCGGTTCTACAACCGCTGTTAGAGGGCCCTCCAAACCGGTGTTAGAGAGGGGGGTGTGCACTAGTGAGAGTTGCCACGTTGGATTTTTGCTCAGTTCGAGAAGACAGAATGAAGAAAAAGAAGGTTGTCTTCCTTTAGCCAAGGGATAATTTTTAGAAAAATAATAGAAGGCTATTTTCACCATTGTATACTAATGTGTATTTCCTTATTAACACAACTTTTTACTAAATTTTAATTAATTCTTACTAATTACTAGGGATGAACAATAAGACATAACGTGTTGTACTACTTAACTTTTTTGCCTTCCGGACGATCGTGGAAGGCCAAGAGAATACTCACCTTCTCAATCATTGTACATGCTCTTACTAATTTCTTTCACTTCACTAATGAGCACAAACTCGAGTCGTTCTTAAAAGACCTTGGCTATTTCCAAATTTATTACCCTCTGACAAAGTTCTTACGTATGGATTTTATCCACATAAATTTTCTTGCTAATTTTGTTGTCATGCAGATTGCTAACTGGCTCCATACTTGCCCACGAAATGATGCACAGATATCTTCGCCTGAAAGGTGAATGCATTTATACTCATCAGAGGTTAATTCCGCAAAGATAAAATATTAGTGTAATGCAATGGAAATTAAAAGGTGTTGGATATTCTTTGTCTTTCGTATGTGAAAAGGTGGTGGATCTTGGCAGACATTAAAAATATCTTTAGAATTTTTTGGAGTAGGGGGGCCATTTCCCCCCTTGACCCTAGGGATGTTCTTCCACTTTAAACAAAGGACCTTTGGTGCCGCATTGCCCTATGGCCCCCAAATTCTATAGACCGACCCCGCAAAAACCATATCAAAATGGATTCTTCTGTGGACTATGGAGATGGTTTCCGAGTAGGCAATCAGACGGTCGAGCAATACGGGTTGAGAAGCACTCTTGATCACATCAAGATTATGGGGTCTTTCCCTTGTTGATCATCATTCGAATGTAGCAAAGGATGAGGGAGGATAGCGGCATATATATCAAGCTGTTTTTTTAGGTGGATAAATCTGGCTGATGGGAGGCAAAAACCCATGCACCGATAGATCCATCCAACATACACTCTGTCGGTGCATTTCCTGGGCCAGTGGAGGGTGCCATGCGAATAGCCGTGAGATTCAAACGTTCAAAATCTGTTGCACCTTTTGGGGGAGAGATTCTGTCGAAACAAGTTTCAAAGTTATTTTTTTACTTTTTTGAGGAGGATGAAGTTTAGGAAATTGTGCATGCTGATTGATGATTAATTGGTGGGATCACACTTTGTTGACGGACGAGCAAGTTGCATATGATTATTCAGAGTATAATTGGAGAAAAAATCGAGGGATTAACAAAATAACAGATTTTTCTATCTTTGTCGAACAACAAATCGACTAACACACCGTTTGCAGATGCTACAAACTCTATTAAGTAGTTCTTGCGTCATGTAGCACAATCTATTAAGTAGAATGGTATCATAGATTTTGGTTACATGGTGTTGGATCTGAAAACTCTTAAATTTCTGAACTTCCATTTGGTTGCAACAAATCAGACAATGGTTTGACTAAATAGTTAGCGTAAGAGTGTTTTGCATATTTGATATTTTACTGCCACTTACAGGATTTTGTATTGTGTTCACCTTTCCTGGTACCAAAACTATCACCTTCCTGGTGTACGCATTTGCAAGTTCGAGGGGATTATGGCATCTGCAAACGGAATAATATAGCCATTTGCATCCCTTGACTCGATGATTAGCAGATCTTTTTAGCACATGTCTACCTTTTGTGGTTTTGACTTCCGTTTCTCCATCTTTACCAACCTATAATACATATTCCCGATGAGGAGGTGGTGGTCTGCCTGGATGTTAGTACCTGTTAGTTCTCTGTTTGGACAGCCCGCCAGTACTGCGTCACACTGCCATGTTGGCATGATCTAGACGTGGTATCTGTAAATATTATGTCCATTCAGTCTGTACAAGGTTACTTCGTGTATGCCCGTGATGGCATTCGCATGATGTGTGTACAACACAAGTCACCTACTATTTTTGTTGTTTTTCTGATTCTTGAACTAGAATAAGGGTTTCCTTTTTCTAGACTGATGCATGGGGCTACACTCACATTGTTTCTCCATGTTATTACATTGATTGATACTCCGTACCTTGCAAATTATAACTAGGTAGCATCATTTTTGTGGTTTCCAATTTTCTATTTGGTCATTCTTAAAGGGTTGGTTACCTGCGAAACGCCTGAGAGCACTGCTCCGAACCGGAACGTAGCTAAAATCCATCTAGGGTTTTCGTCCCCCTTGTCGGCGACGTTGCCGGTCCGCTACACCTCCGTGGCTTTATGGCCTTAGGTGTGGTGGACCATGGCCTATCTCCGGCGGAAGGATTTTGTTATTTTTCTAGGTTGTTTTTCAGTGTCTTTTTTTTTGGATATTGAGGCAACAACTATGTCCTAAAATCAGAATAAGATTCTCTCCGCTCTAATCTCGCTTCGATGGTGCATCTAGCACCCATAAAGGACGCGTAGAGTCATTTTTCCGGAAGATCTCTTGGAATCCAGTCTGTTTTTGTGTTTGTTGGTGTAATTTCAGGTCAGTCTTTTTTGATCTACGGTTCTTATTATTGGCAATGGTTGTTGCTCTGGTGTGCTGGTCTTTTGTGGTCTTACCACGATCACTTCCCTTTTTCAACTGCAACAAGCTCTATACGACAAGCTTTGTCTGGCTCCGGTGATGGAGGGACGAGGACGGCGGCGCGCTTCCGGCTCGCGCTAGTGTCTGTAGTCGTCGCTAGGTGGTTCAATGATCTATTTATAATCTTTATTATTTTTGGATCTCTTTATTGTTATAGATGATTATTAATAGATCGATGGAATTTCGAAAAAAAAAAGGGTTGGTTACTTCTTCCTGAACTTGAATAGAATGTATTCGATTCAATAGATGCAGCACACATGCAGCAATCCAGCCTGGCTTGTGCATAAGCCTCTGCATCCTCGGTGACGCTCCTGCTCTAGGACTGGTCCGAACGAGAAAAGGGAAAATAACCACCCTAGCTAGAACGTGCGATGCGTGTTTATACTAGTTCATTCAATATACACATATATAAATGTGCATGCTCCGCAAAAACTACAGACGCACATAACTATACTAGAAGAATAACAAGACCACTACATCTTCTTTAATTAAACCCCGAGTATGACATATACACGCACATGACTATACACGCTACCAGCACCACACACATACCCTCCCACGACATCTACGGATTACCGGAACCGTGGAGCTTGGAAATTTACAAAGTCACATTTGTTGAATGGTAGTCTAATCCACTATAATTAGACACACATGGCTCGGTAGCCGAGGTTTGATTCCTCATGGACCAGGGGGACAAACCCCTTCTTAGCAATCTAATCACACATTGGTTCTCCAAAAAAGCTATAACTAATTATACAAGAGCAAAAAACATACAGAGAGATAAAAAAAGTTAATATCAATTTAGTATGAACATTTTTCTTAAAGTCGTGTGTCTTACTCTAGCACACAATGACAAAACTCAGTTGAAGAGAAGAGATTGTACATAGATGAAGCCGCCGTCGACACTTCGCTATTGATGAGAGCATCACCTTGATATAAAGAATAATTCGCCTTAATGACACACATATTGTAAAATCCGAGGTACTAATCCCTACTAGGTTACGGAAGCATAAACTCTCCTAGTCACCAAATATCATGTTGGTTCTCTAACACATTTCACTTGAGTACAAAACATAAAAGAGTATATGAATGGTTTGAAACATTTGTTGATTGGTCGTCAAATCCACTATAACTAGACACACATGGCTCACTAGCCCAGGTTTGTTCCTCGTGGAATAGGGGAGACAAACACCTTTATAGCCATCTAATCACACATTGGTTCTCCAAAGAAACTAAACTCTATTAAGAGTGTAGAATTGTATAGAAATATTATTCAATAACAAATAATATGGCCGGTACAAGAGTTTATATAGGCCATTACAAACTGACTAGGCTAATTAAAATTGCGTGTTAAGCAATAATCTAACATCCCCGCAGTGTCAATGGTAGGATCGACGACGTTGAGACTGAAACGAATGCATGTGAACAGTGATGTAGCCAGTCATTTGGTGAAGATATCAGAAAATTGAGCTGTAGTTGGAACATGTAGAATACGAACTTGACCCAAGGCCACCTTATCTCGAACAAAATGAATATATATCTCGATATGCTTGGTACGTCGGTATTGAACAGGATTCCCAGACATGTAAACGACAGAAATATTGTCACAATAAACGATGGTGGCTTGCTCAATGGGGTGGTGTAGTTCCGACATTAACTAGCACAACCAAACGGTATCAGCAACAACATGAGCCACATCACGGTACTCAACTTCAGCAGACGAGCGAGAGACTGTAACCTGCCTTTTTGAAGACCAAGAAACCAAATTGTTATCAAGAAAAACACAAAATCTGGATGTGGACCTACGAGTATCTGGACAACCAGCCCAGTCTGCATCAGAGTATGTTGTCAAAGAGGATGGAGAAGATTTGTTTATGTGAAGACCTAACTCAGTTGTGCCCTTTAGATATCTAAGAATACGTTTGACATGGTTGAAGTGAGGAACACGAGGATCATGCATGTATAAACAAGCTTGTTGGATAGCACAAGAAATTCCAGGACGAGTGAGTGTAAGATATTAAAGAGCTCTAATAAGACTACGATAAAGAGTAGGTTCAGGAAAAGGGTCACCATCGGCAGAAAGTTTGGAACCAGCATCGTAGGAGTATGAGACGATTGACAGTCCATCATATGAGCACGACAAAGAAGATCAAGAGTGTACTGGCGTTGTGAAAGAAAAAGACCAGAGGAGTCACGAATAACAGCAATTCCTAAGAAGTGATGAAGAAGGCCTAAATAGGTCATGGAAAATTTGGATCGAAGGAGAGAAATAATGTGATCTAAAAATTGTTGGGAAGAAACTGTGAGAACAATATCGTCAATATAAAGGAGGATATGTGCGGTATCGGAATTATGTTGGAAGGTGAAGAGAGAAGCGTTATAATGAGAAGGAACAACATGTGGAAAAATATTGAAACCAGGTCCGTGGCGCCTGCTTAAGGCCATAAAGAGATTTTTGAAGAATACATACATGATCAGGATAGGAAGAATTTTCAAAGCCAAGAGGTTATTGATAGTAAACAATTTCTTGAAGAGAGCCATGCGTAAAATCATTTTTGACATATAATTGATGAATAGGCTAGGAAGAAGACACGACAATACTTAGAACAGTGCGAATAGTGCTGGGCTTAACAACAAGAGAGAAAGTCTCATTATAATCGATGTCGTGCTGTTGAAAGTAACCAAGACAGGCCCATCTAGCCTTGTAATATGCAAGACTCCCATCAGAATGATATTTGAGGCGAAAAACCCATTTTCCTAAGACTATATTTGTGTTAGCAGGACGAGGAACTAACTGTCATGTATTATTTTGGAGAAAAGCATCATATTCGTCTTGCATGGTTGCTGCCCAGTTAGGATCAAGAAGAGCAGATTTTTAAGATTTAGGAAGAGAAGAAGGAGATGGCGATGCGTGGAGATTGAGGCGTTGTTTGGCAGGAAGACAAAAACCATATTTTCCACGAGTACGCATAGTATGATAATTATTTGGTGCATGAACTGGAAGAGCATGAGGTAGAGGGGACATGATGGATGGTGAAGGCGGGCCCGTCGTAGCAAAGGAAGCGGGCGCGGGAGAGCGGCGGCAGAAGGTCTATCGCAGCAGAGTTTTTGGCAGAATCCACTGCCATAGCAGGAGTGGCGACAGGGGTCGTAGGCGCGGAAGTATCTGCTGCCGTGGTAGAGATTTCGGGCGTTTTGGCTGCCGCGGCAGGATCCACGACAGAGTTTTCGGGCGTTTTGGTTGCTGCGGTAGGATCCACTGCAGAGGATGATGCTTTGAAAAAAGGTAAGTTGGGGCGATGGGAAGAGGCAGGAGGTGGCGTGGGTGTTGGAGAGTCGTGAGATTGATGGGTGGCAAAAGAAAAAATAGATTTGGCAAAAGTGACATGGCGAGACACATGGACACGGCCACTAACGAGATCTAGGCAACGATAGCCTTTGTGCTCGTCATAAAAAACGAGCAGAACACATGGGATGGAACGAGGAGAAAGTTTATTAGGAGAAGCGGAATAAGAATTTGGAAAGCAGAGGCGGAGTAGTTTGGATGACAAAGAAAAGGAGAGAACAAATAATATGGCCGGTACAATAGTTTATATAGGCCATTACAAACCAATTAGGCTAATTAAACTTGCGTATCAAGCAATAATCTAACAAAGAGCATAAAATATACAGAGATAAAAAGTTGTGAATATCAATTAAGTATAAACATTTTACTTGAGGTTGTGTGTCTTACTCTAGCCCAATCATAAAATTCAGTTGAACAGAAGAGATTAAACATAGACGAAGCCGCCATCGACACTTTGCTACTAATGAGGGCATCACCTCACCTATAAAGGATAATTCTCCTTAATGACACTCACATATTGTAAAATCTGAGGTACCGATCTCTGCTAGATTAGGGAAGAAAAAACTCTCCTAGCCACCAAACAGCACGTTGGCTCTCTAACACATTTCATTTCTAATTTGAGTACAAAACATAAAGGAGTATATGAATGGTTTGAAAATAAAATTAGTAACAACATTCTACTCAAAGCTGCTCTTTCATGAGACTTAAAAGCTTGAAAGTTACACACCTACATATGAGCTATAGAATTTTCATAAATGTTAGTTTTACTTAGAAAAAACCACGGGCCCATGGCTGTCTATTATGTTTTCTTTAATAATGTAGGCCATATGAGAACATGACATTTATAATTATTATTGTAAAATAATTATGAATTAACATGTGAGCATAAAATAATTGAGAAATTCTCGATTGAACTATTCTATACTAAAATCAAAGTAGCATTGAGAGAGAGAAAGATGATATTTCTCTTAAGTATCACTGCCAATGGATTAACACAGCTGCAAAGAAATAATACTTAAAAAGTTCCAAAACTAAGACATGGCACATTTTCGTATAAAACTGCAAAATGTCCAACTAGAACTATGACATTCAAGGAGCGTAATCATGTTACATGAGACACCAAATTCATGCGAGCGAGCTTGTAGAACAAATGGACTTGATATAGAGATAACATGGAGAGCGGCTTAAATAAAATAGGTTAAAAAACACTACATCCATTTCACAATAGATGACACTCTAGGAAACATATAGTCAAAATTGTCCGTCTTTGAGTGTCAAAAATATTTTAGCAATCTGCTCGCAAGAAAATAATTGGATTAAATTTCAGTTACAAATTTTCATATTTTTTAAAATATATTTTGGTAGTTGTATGATCACGTACAAAATAATTGTCAAGTTTTCATCATAGAGATTGTCTTAATGTTTAAAACATCACATATTGTACTCCCTCCGTTTCAAAATATAAGATGGTCTAGCTTTGTGAAAGGAGTGTATCTAGACTCCTTTCAGTGTGTAGGTTCACTCCAAACCTTGATGAACCTACACACTAAAAGGAGTATAGATACATTTCTTTCACAAAGCTAAAACATCTTATATTTTGAAACGGAGGGAGTATATAGGAACGAAGAAAAATAGGGCAAGTTTGTATAGCTTTATTATTGCTCCTTCTTTCTTCTTTTTCTTCTTCTACATTTCCTGCCACCTTGATATAGTCCTCTGGTGACTTCCTTCTTTGACATCTGAATGAGAAAATATACACCGTAGCGGATTCCCCTACGGTAACTCAACTAAAATAAAATGATAACGTAACAAAACTGAAATAGTTCGTGCTTAACTTTTCTACATATTAACAAGGAAAATTTATTTTTCTTTCAATCAGTAAACTATACTATACTTCTATTTCATTTGAACTTGACCTAAATTCTATTCCATTTGAAGATCACCTATACATTGGTCAGATGTCTCTCTATAGGCCGTAACAACTTTATCCTTATGCATTGATCTAACATTGATCATATATAAGTACAGTTCAATTTACTTATCCAATGTCACAAAAGCAACATATAAGAATACTTATAGAATTGACATAACAATCATTTGCCTAGAAAATAAAGATGTTACCCGTATAGCTATAAATGTGATAATTTCTTTACCATAAATTTTGTGGTTGTTGTACTGATGTAGTATTTCATATCACACAATTTGATATCCACGAAATCATACTTCGACACTTTTACCCTTTGAACACATGAAAGAAAGTTCCCTCGCAGTTTGCGGTGGGCCTGTGCTAGTCATACCAAGAAACATTTGTATATATTCAACAAAATTCAAACCTGTTGCACAGCCTATGAATAATAAAGAAAACCGATGCATGGGTGTTGGTTAACAGTTATATGAGGCAGAAGAGGGAATGAAAAAAATGCTAAAGTTTGTCACAATGCAACAGCAAATTTAAACATGGTGTTCATAACTGTTAAATTTTAATATATTATTGCTTTTCTGGCATTAATAGTATGATAATAAATATATAAATAGATGAAAAGATGAAGAGCACGCTCACCTCGCCTCACTCAGTTACAACAAGTACAATAGTCCTAGTCAACAGGCTACAAGTTATACCACATCAGCAAAATACTAGTAAAATATTAACCGGGTGGAAGAGAAGGGAGGAGAGAGAATAGAGATGGATATATACTTACCGCCCAACTTTAGCACATGAATTGAGAAAGTACAGCTCGCTAGTAGCCTGCCCTGAGCACTACAGGCGGCTCTCTCATCCCCTCTAGTCTTGCATGCAAGACCATGTACATGCATGTATTTAGAGGTAACTTAGGCCTTTCACAATAGAGAGTCTCTTTGCAAGTTATCATATGACAAATAAATGCTGAAGAGACAACCTCTCCAATGGTTTGTTTCTTAAGTATTGTCTCTACAATGATTTTGGTAATATGTAGGCTTGTGATTGGCCTAACTATTTTTTCCTATGGTTACGTGCAAGATCGAGTTGAATCTTAGCCAAGATACAATAACACTCTCTCTCATTACTAAATATGGTGCCACGTTATCTTTTTGCCTATGATCCCGTGCCAAGAAACGGCCATTGTGAAAGGCCTTAAGAGCTATCTTATTATAAACATGTTTATTTATGAAGGCTTTAGGTGACTTGACATAAGCTTATAGCCAGCAGGTGACTACGCTTATTGTTTTTGCTCTTAGCCAGCCATCTAAATCTCGGTGTCCTTGCCGACCGTATCCTGGTTTCTCATACGGTTCCCTCGATCTGATGTTGGCTCATCCATAAAGCCAGAACCCCCACCCACCCTGTTCCTCCACCACACCCCATCCCACTCTTGTCAAATCCCCACCCAAATTTGACCACACCGTGAGCCGGATCCCAGCCTGCTATGCTAGGGGCAGTGCGACGGATGAAGAGGGCGACGCCATTGCCGCTGAACATAACGAGGGAGGTGGCGAGAAGGTGACAATGTATAAGGAATCTGCAGGAGAAGAGGCGACATTTGTGTCCTTTGGCGGTGTAGGCATCGGAGGCGGCAGGGCGGGGAACCCCGCGGTAGTGTAGAGGAACTAATGGAGGTGCGAGGCCGCGTTCCCTCGTGCCCACTGGACCTGGTCATCGCTGTCGTGTCCCCTCGCTCGCCGGACCTAGCTGTCGCTGCCACCGCTCGTGGCCCCACCGTTCTGCAGATCCTCATGCACGAACAAGATGCGATTCCTGCATACGCACATCGCGCGATGTGTCACCGACGAAAATCAGCTCCGCCTCCCCTGCTTCCTCTATCTCCGGCCTCCCGAACGTCCTCGTGTGTAGCCGCATGGGCACTCCTCCGCCACCATGGTCCCCCACCATCGGCGCTCATCGATGCGACTTTATGTTCAACTTTTACTTGCTTTTAGAGGAACTCCAGCAGTCGCGCTATCACGCGGTGCGCTAAAATTGCTTTGCAGCGTGCTACATCCAGCCGTAGCGCGTGGTGCCAGCTTTTTCTCCACCGAGCGTGCTAAAATGCAGCGCGGGTCAGTAGGGAAAACACCCCCCCCCCCCACCAGGCGTGCTATAATGCAGCACACGATGCCGGCACAAACAACATACACAAGAAACAATCCAGTCAACAAGATCAAACAAATCAAAATAATTCAACAATAAATCATTCCAATCGAAAGAGGAGCCAACATTCATTTGCGACAAGAATGTCTCATCGTCGACACTACATTCCAATCGAATGAACACATATGAAAATCATTGTGTACATTCAAATATCTTAAAACAATGAAAAAGGCAGTTTTTACCTTGTTGTCATTTCGCCGAGGTTGCGCGCGCCGAAAGCCGCTGCATTCCGTGGCGGCGGCGGCTGCTGGGGAGCGCTCGCTGGCGCATGCGGACGAGGCAGTTGAGGAGGCGGAACGGCACGATGGGAAGCGGTGGTCTTTGCCTCCTTCTTTGTCGGCTTTTGGGCAGCGGTGGCGGCACGAAGAGGACGCGGGCGCTGGTGTGCGAGCTACTGGCGGCGGCGGCGGTGCTAGGGTTTAGCGCGAGAGGCGATGGAACTACAGCACCGGCGCCGGCTGTGAGGGGGGGGCGAGTAGGGAGGGGCGGAGGAGTGTCGGAGGTTCCGTCCATCGCCGCAATGTCGCCGGAGACCGCGTGGAAGGGAAGGTGAATCGAGGGCACGGGCGTGGGGAAGTTTCCGAGCGGCGGTTGTTTTTTCGCGCGCGAGCCAGAGCCATAAGGCGCGCTCGACTCAACACACAAAAAATGACGCTGCGGAGGGGGCAAAATGACGCGCGCGAAAAAATTTAGCACGTGTGCAACTATGACGCGTCCGCTGGAGGGCGCAAAACTGTCGCGTGTTGTATATCAGCGGTTATTTTAGCGCGTGCGCGTTTTAGTGCTGCTGGAGTTGCTCTTATCGTGTGTCAACTAGAGATGGTAGAGCTTGCAGTTACCAGCCACTTTGTCATAGTAGTTGTGCATGTTTTATTCAAAAAAAATCTTCTAATGCACTAGTAGAGTGCCTATGGCGGCTCACCCAGGATTGGTACTTAAGTCGAGGCTTAAAACTAAATGTGTAAAGTCACATTTCCAGAAACAAGGAAATTCCACGCTAGTTTGCTGAATATGTTGAGTTGGTACCAACATAAACTGTATTCAGTGCCGAGATGACGTACCAACCGGTAGCAATTTTTTTGAACGAGCTGGTACCAACATAGACAATGTTCAATGTCTGACTGTAACATTTGATCAGTTTTGTCTGCAAATCTCTCTAGTTCATAGTAAGAAATTCAGTTTCCTTGGATTAGTTTTATCTTTCAGATCTCCCTGCCTGATGTACTACTGAAGACTTCCGGTTCTCTGGCTTTAGATACCCTTTATGCATTGGTTTAATGTCCTGGGCGACTTTTTCACCGTAAATCCTTGCCTTGATTTGCTGAAAAATTCTTTTGCCCTCAGAGTACTCTATACTTTGTTTCAAGAAAGAGAAAATATTGTGAGAATTAGAGTGTAAATGTGCACTCGTTTAACGCCCTGGTACTTGACGATTACAAAATTTTGCTTTGTATGATCTTATGTCACCATTATTTCCGAGGTGCTGAGTCATCGGGTTTCTAATACTGAATTACCTGTTCTGTGAGATACTTAACAGTAGTACTCTAGGTACTGACGAGATACTTGCTCCAGGTTTTAAGATGGAGTTTTCTTGGGTACCGAGTGCTTTACACTTTCTGTTTCCCTTAACATGGACACTATCGGGGGAATCCACTTTGTCTCATCGGTATAGATACAACCATTGTATAAATACATATGTCAAAATGTCAAAAAGATCTAAAAAATCCGCGTGTACATTCTGACATTTTATGTTTTCACACAAAGTTTCGCCGCTAAAGATTATTTCGTGTACCTTAGGTACAAAAGACAATTTTTGATACTCTAATATGACTATTCACAAGACATTTTTTCTTTTTCGTACAAGCCACAAAGAATGTTCTTTTCTTGTGAAACTTTGTGTGCCAACATAGAATGTTAGGATAAACACATGGAATTTTTATTCAAAATATTTTAGCATTTTTGAAATACGTTTTTATGCATTTTTATAATAGGTGCATTTACACCCACGAGCCAAAACACCAAACTATCATGTTGCAACTGTGATGTACTATCAAGTTACAAGTCTAACTATGATGCACCTCGGTTCAGATTTTAATTTTCCCTCTCAAAGATTTTAGTGCATGTTTGTGATGCTCAAAATTCCAGGTTCAGATTCTTGTGTCAATTTATGACAAATTGCAGTCTGATTTTAGGTACTTATCCTATCTACTTCGTGCCGGATTCATTTTTATAAGGGTGCTTGATAAGTTAAGGCATCGTGCTAAATAATTTGAGAAGAGCAGAATTTTTTGTCTTCTCTTTGTTTGCCTTTTTCGTGAGTTTCTTTTAGGTACTTAACAGATTAAACCTGGGTGCTGGATGTGTTACTGATTGCTAGGGACATGCTATTTATCAATTTTTATTATTCATAACATTTTTACTAGTTAATCTTAGTAGGGGTACCGAATGTACTTTTCCTATGGTGCATGGAAACTAAATTTTGGTGTCGAGTAATTTGTTTAGCCTATAAAACGACTCACACATATAAGGGCATGTCGTATGTGAAGTTTGATTATTTTTGTGAGTCTATTTTAGAGACTTAGACAATTTCCAACCAGTTACGGAATGTGTTCTTCTGAGATTCCTTGACTAGTTAAGTTTTCGTGCCGAGTAAATTTTTCAAAAGGATGCTTGACAAGTTAAATTGTGGTACCAAATAATTTTTTAAGCGTTGTTCCACTAATTCCCGAATCTTCTGTATATGGATATCGTACTATTTCCACTGGTTTTAGTGATTAATTAATCTTATCTAGGTACTCAACTGTTCCAAATCTTGCCGAAGAGGTGTTATTCATAATATTCTAAAGCTTGGGACGATAGAAAAATAATGTAATGCAACCCGGCATATGGTCATCACCATGCCACACAAGACAATCAAGAAAGAAGCATCTAGGAGAAGAGGGAAGAAGCAGCAGCTTCAAGACCAGACTCTGTCCTCTGCACAAAGGAGTCTCCGCCGCTAATCCTCGACACCGAAGTATTCGCCACTTCACACCTGGAGTATTCGGCCCATCTCGTGACGTCCAAGTGTTGCACCCACCTGAAGATGAATCAGAGTCCCCTCCCCTTTGACCGGAGTCCCCCCTCCCACTACCGGTCTTTGTCTAAGAGTTGGGCCATAGCCCATGTTATGGGACAAACCTAGTTTTATGCCTAAACTACCGATGTTTTAAGTGGCTGGCCTATATATATGCCCCCATCTCCTCCTCAAAACCCTAGATTGAAATGATGAATTAGAGAGAGGTGTGCTCCCATTGTGGGTGGAACTCCTTTGGAGATGATTCAAATTCTTCGCATAGCTACTCTTGTCCCTTGTGGATTCTAGTATGCATGTGCCAATCTTCATTATCATGGTTCTAATAGTTTCATTTTTCCATAGTGCTCTGTTGATTGATATTATTATTCTTTGATAGGGTTCTATTGGATAAGTGGACCAGCTGGTAAGAAAGAATCAGTTCAATTAGAATGATTGTTGGCTTGCCTTTCGAGTTCCAGAGGTTTTCTCTATTGGGGGTTTATTATCGGGATCGATTCTACGAGTTTGCTTCGCTATTTATATCCACGTGTTCATTTATTCCTCACCATGGTCTTTGTGTTCTTTGCCTTAGTTCTCGAATACCCTCACTAAATCAACGAATACATGAAGATCGATCAACCCGGTGTCCACAACATATGTATAAATAGCCTAGGTTGCCAAGGATTTGACCCCACCCCTTTCCCCCAATTTTTCTTGAGAAATTTCGAAATACGAAAAATATAGCTCATAATTGCTTTTGGGACAATCTAGGATTTGGGAGTATTTTGGCAGGTTTTTATCCATAGCTCCTCTCCAAAACTTACTCATCTACATTCCCTTGTGTTTCCATAGCCTAATTCCTTAATTTGCCCCCTCAATTTTTAGTTTTTGGTTTGAGTTTTTTGTCCAAAATCGCGTCTCGAACGAGTTCTTTACATTCTGGAACTTCTCGGCCGAAGTCTCTTCCCCAAGACTGGAGTATTCGTCATTTTGGGCTCCCTTCCAGGGTCTCTGCCCCTACAAGTCCGGAATCTCTACCCTCCCCCCAAACAGAGGCGCTTGCGCAGAAAAACGGATTTCAGTTTTTTCACTACTTTAAGCATAACTTTTGTATGTGAACTTGGATTTTGGTGTTCTTTAGCTCATTTTGAAGGGGACAAGGAGTTATTCATCATAATCACGTGTACATGTCATATTATTCAGCCAAATTTCCGTGATAAAATAAGGAACCAACAAATAAAGGGTGAAGATTGCGATGATGGTATAAATATCCCGCATCTTTTCCCCACTTGCTTTTCTTTGTGAGCCAGACTATCTTTGCGAAATTTCTACTAGGACTAGTTAATCATATGCTTGTTTGGGGTTTTCATATTTGTTACCTCGTAGAATTCTGAGCAATCATTGTATGCGCTATTTCATATAGTCATCTTATATAGTGTTTGACACAGGAAAGAGGCAAGAAGAAAAAGAAAGAACATGAGTGACAAAAATAAAGAAGTAAAAATAGAAAATAGAAAAGGAAAAGAAAGAAACAAGGGATATATAAAACATGAAACGCAAGATCGATGAACATCTTGTAGGTGGTAATTATTATGAAAATCTTGTAGCCCACCATTATATGCAATCGAATTAGCGTCTCTTCTTAAACTTGTGTGACACGAGCTTATAGTATTTTCTAGGACATCATTTGGTTCTTAACTCACTTTTCCATTACACAAGTCCCATTTATCCCACTACGTGTTTCCTTAAACATAATTCCTATCTTTTGAGATCGACTTGGTTTGCTTTATGGTCATTGTGGTTCTTCACTTGCCATTACACTATCTTGGTTCCCAGTTATTCCATTTGCTTGCCACTTTTCAATATCCACCCAATAAAATGTGTGTGTTCAGCTTTACTCTTGGTTATTGAAACTCTTGTCACTTCACTCTGGTTGTGTATCGGTTCATCTTGGCTTCTTCACTAGTTCCAATACTATTCTACAAGTGAAGGTAACGATGTTGATTTCTAGTTCCATTCTTACACCACACACACATATCTTTTGCTTGTGGTAACATGTATAGGGAACACATAACCATTGATGGTGGGCACCATGAAAACCAAAAATGCGCCAAGTGCCAAGATATGAACCACCCTTGGTTAGAGTGTGATAACTTCGTGTGCCAAAAATGCTATAGAAGATGTCACGACCACCACAAGAGTGAATTATGGAACCAAAACCCGTGTAAGGTTGAGTTTATAGAAGAGATTCCACCTATCCCATGTGAGGTAGAGAGACACATACACCACTTGAGTGAGACTAAGTTGTGCGCATCCACCATATGTGCGGACGAGTGCATCCATCTTGAGAGCATGAGTTATACATTGTATGAGTATAGTGGGGACATTTTGATTTCTAACAACTTCACATCTAATCCTCTTGTGTTTTCTTCCTCTTTGATAGGTTGCATGGATGAAGAGAAGCCAAGAAGCACACATATGACTATACCTATGGATGAAGAAGAAAATCCCATGGAGGGCATCCATACCACAATACCTACTTCACATAGGCAGGACTCCAAAGATATCGATATAGGTGTCAGTGATGCCATGTTCCCACTAGTGGACATGATGAATATTGCTTTCTTTCATACTATTTTTATCCTATGTTCATGTCACATGCTACTTTGACTTCACCATGCGATACTTTGCCTTCGATATTGTTGATCACATATAAACATCTAGATGTGATGATATTGACATAAACATGTCATCCTATACTCGCTTCATATTTCCTCTCATCATTGAATCAAATATGTTGAGAAATTACTGTTTCCAATGCTTTAATATTAATGATGACAATTTGATTGCAAAACAGATTGCCCCCATATCTTTCTCAATTTTTGGAAATTTTTACCATGCCACAAAACTTGTTTGCACGTAGATCATGCTTTCCATAATATATTGTTTGATGTTAATTGTGATGTGTAAACAAGAAGACACATAATGATGGATGATGTGTTCATCTACCATGCACATATGTTATTTTTATATATTATGTGTGTAGGTACCTGATGATCCACAAGTATAGGGGGTGTATCGCAGTATTTTCGAGGGAAGTGAAACCCAATTTATTGATTCGACATAAGGGGAGCCAAAGAATATTTATAAGCCTTAACAACTGAGTTGTCAATTCAGCTGCACCTAGAAACAATCTTGCTCACATCAGTTTATCAGTAGCAACAGTTTTGTAGTAGGAATAGTAAAGACAGCAGTAACAATAGCAGTAAACAGTAGGACTCGAGTGCGGTAGGCATAGAGATGGATGGACGGGCGTTGCATGGACAAGACAATTCACATGGAAATCAGAACATAGGGCAATTGCAGATAAATAAGATAAAGCATCCAAGTACTAGATAATCCTAGTCATGTATCCCATATACAGTCATACGTGCTCGCAATGACAACTTGCACAACATCTTTTGTCCTGCCAGACCGTTTGTAGCGGGGCCTCAAGGGAACTACTGGCAATTAAGGTGCTCCTTTTAATAGAGCACCGGAGCAAAGCATTAACACTTCCTGAACACATGTGATCCTCAAATCAAAGCCATTCCCTCCAGTTATCCCGATTTCTGTCACTTCGAGGCCATTGGTTCCGGACAACAATGTGTGTAAACAACTTGCAGGTAAGACCATAAACAATACTATCATAATGAATCAATAACATGTTCAGATCTGAAATCATGGCACTTGGGCCCTAGTGACAAGCATTAATCATAACAAGTCGCAACAAAGTCAAAAAGCACTAATAGAAGATACTAGGCACCATGCTCTAACAATCTGATGCCATTACATGAACGATCTCATCCAATCCCTACCATCCCCATAGCCTATAGAGGGGGATTACTCACTCATAGATGGGGGAAACATGGATGGTTGATGGAGAAGCGATGGTGATGATGATGGCGATGATCTCCTCCAATTCCCCGTCCTGGGAGAGTGCCAGAACGGAGTTTCTGGTGTTGTTTCGTGGAATCTGGTGGTGGCGGTGGAGCGGAACTCCTTCTGGAAAAACGTCGAACCTCCCTGAGTTTTTAGGTCAGAACGCATCTTATAGGCGAAGAGGGAGACCGAGGGGGTGTCTGGGGCGGCCAGACCACCCCCTGGCATGGCCAGGTGGTGTGGATGGGCCCCAGCCCCACTCCGTCTCGTATTTTGGCTCCAGGTGTCCCTCGGTAAAATAATGACTTTGGCTTTTGTCTTGTCCAATTCCGAGAATATTCATTTTTTGACTTTCCTGGAACCAAAAATAGTAGAAAACAGGCAGCTGGCACTGTGGCTCTTATTAATAGGTTTGTCCAAGAAATCATATGAAAAGTACTCCAAAGTGTGGACAAAACATAAGACATTAGATAAAACCAAGCATGGAATATCTAAAATTATAGATACGTTTGCAACGTATCAACATCCCCAAGCTTAACTCATGCTCGTCCTCGAGTAGGTAAATGATAAAAAGAAAGAATAATTTTTGAGGTGACATGCACCATCATAAACTTGATCAAAGTATCTGTAAAACATTCAAAGTTGGGATCATAGTACTTCAATCATAACATGAAAGACAAAGTTCTAGCAATGCTTTGCAAGATGTTGTTTGTTTCACATAAAGAAAACATAGCATAGTGGCATTCAGCTTGTCCCTCATAGAGTAGCAAACATAAATGCATAGGACACCTTCAAAGTTTATAAGAGTGACTAGATACAAATAGTTTAAAACAAGCAATATCAAGGTATGCATCAATCAACAAGTTTTGGGACAATGCACACAGAACTAAGAATGGCCACTATGCTCTCAAAGTAGGTGCATAAAGATAGAAGGTGGAAACTCAATATATAAGTGGAAGAAAGGCCTTCATAGAAGGAAGTAGGGATTCAAGTCTCATAAAGAGATTCCAAAAATTATGGTACTTAATAGCTTTCAGCTCTCATTGCCCCTATCATAAGCATCTTGAAGTGATTAAGGTTAAAGTGAACAAACTATGGTGTACATGCTTGACGAAGTATAAGTTAGAAATCTCATGTCCCTTGAATACGAGGGCCGCTCCTCATGCTACTCAAGTTTAGTCACCGGTAAGTTCTTGTCATCGTAAGTACATGTGTATCATAGAGAACCGCCAACGGGGTACCCCTTGCCCGATGATACGGAAGAATCCCCATATCTAAATGACAAGGCAAGCAGACAACGAGCATCTCAGCAATCTTCTTATTTACCATGGGAATATGGTGCTTTTTTCTCTCTTTCCTCTTTTTATAATCTTTTTTTTTCTTTTTCTCCTTTTTCTCAATATAGGACTCTTTTTTTATAAGAAGAATGCTTCATAGACAGCTCATTATGGTTATGCTGCAGGTTTCTATCATGTCAGCATGGATTAGACCAGCGGTCTAGGCGTTTCTCTAACACATATACATAACTCCATGGACTTACAAGCTCCCCTTTCATTTCACACCGACGACATCCATAGACAAAAGAGCATGATATCAACTAGGTACAAAGTACCCGTGCAATGTTGAAAGTGTTCCCCATGACAGCATGGTTCTGCTAATCCCCAACAAATAAGTGCAAGCATATATAACATAGACGACACAATGGTTCAAGTTTATTAAGGGCAAGAAAAGTAAAGTGTGCCATCAAGTTCGTGAGAGCTTTAATCACTAGTTTTCATATAACAAGTTTAATTTGGAAGGTAAACAAAAACATGAATATACTTGGAATAGCATATGCTAGTAGGTAGGTATGGTGGACTCTTTGGAATAACTTGGTTTAGGGAGTTGGATGCATGAGTGGAACTCATACTTAGTGGTGGAGGCTAGCAAAAGACTGGGAGCGACAAACTAAGAGAGCAATAATGGCCATAATCATGCAGAGCGACAAAACATCATTGATCAAAGCATAAAGTGATACTACAAGTTGAAAACTAAAGGATCATAAAGGCTATGGTGACTTGGGATAGTCATAACATGGTGTGAGCATGCACCAAGTCAACCCACATAAAGCATCAAAGGAGAATACCATAATACTATGCTTTTAATATGCTAAAACAACGCATGATTCATCCAAGGCACATTAAGCAATCTCAATTGTTTATAACAATTCATGCTACAACAAAGAATACTGAGCATAAAGCCAAAACAATATCAAGCATGGCATGACAAAGCATAGGCCACAGTCAAAAGCAAGCTCTCTTTACCACTTAAGCATGAGCTTTCCTACTCTTTTCCAATCCAAACCAAACTATTTGAAAACCAATATATGAAAGAGGGGGTCCAACCAATTTATTCAGCAAACAAAGCAAACAAAAAACCAAAACGAAAATGAAAAAGAAGACGCTCCAAGAACAACACAATTGTGCATGAAACAATAAAAAGGAAGCGTTTGGAAGAAATCTGGGATTTTTATTGATGAAGAAGGGGATGCCTTTGGCATCCCCAAGCTTTAAGATTGTACCTCTTGGATATTTCTTGGGGTGACACGCGTGGCATCCCCAATCTTGAGCTTTAGTCCATCCTTCATCTCATTACTCATTCCTTCCATACACCTGAAATTTTTCCTTCATACAAAACTTCATACAATCTTTATTAGCAACATTAGTGCACTCAAGATAATAGGTCTTTGGGTTCAGTTCCAACACCAATAAATCTTCCATTAAAACACAAGCTACTGTAGCACTTCCCTCAAAAAGTTCAATTCCCCAAAAGAACTCAAAAAGGAACCAACAAGAAGCAAATGCAAATAATGGCAGAAATTTGTTAAAACAGACCAGAAGGTAAAGATGAATGTTTTTGTAGACCTTCTGTTGCTCAAATCGAAAAGGGTTGAACTAACGAAAGTTAGATAACAACCTGGGGCAGACGCACAAAAATTCACGCATCAAAAGGACGTACAAAGATTTTACACGAATTTTTACGGTAAAGCACAGACATCTGTTTCGGGACAGCAACTTTCCCAATCATTACTTCTCTCATTAGAGGTTACTCTTGGCACAAAAAGCAAATAAAAAGGATAAGGAGCGGTTATTACTGAATTAATAACTTCCAAGACTCATCTAAAACTTTTGGGTTATCTCCCAGTAAGTACTTTTCTTTAACGCCTTTAAGTTAGGCATGATAGTTTGAGAGGATGCTCACATAAGAAATATGAATTGAAGTAAAAGAGAGAATCAAGAAGCAAATTGAAAACACATTTAAGTCTAATCCACTTCCTATGCTTAGGAATCTTGTATGCAAATAAATTCTCAAAGAACAAAGTGACAGGCATAGAAAGATAAAACAAGAGTAACTTCAAAACTTTCAACACATAGAGAGGTGTTTCAATACCATGAAAACTTCTACAACCATATTTTCCTCTCTCATAATAATTTTCAGTAGCCTCATGAATAAACTCAACAATATAACTATCACATAAAGCATGATTTTCATGTTCTACAAAAACATAATTTTTATCAAGCTCAAAAATAGTGGGATTAAAACCTTCAAACCCACTTTTAACAATTCTATAACACGATGACTGATCATTTAATATAGGACCATTGTCTAGAGATTTATCATAAACATTTTCTAAGAAAAGTTCTTTAATACCATGCAAATCGAAGTTAGCACAAATAAAGGATTATCATAGATAACATGAGCATAACATTCATCCTTCTTTGGTAAGTGTGGGGGACAATCAAATAATGTAAGGGATAAAGAGTTACTCTCATTAGAAGGTAGGCATGGGTAGCTAATCCATTCTTACTCCTTTTCTTCATCACTCTCCTCCTGTTTTTCATCTAATGAGCTTTCAGGTTCATCAATTTCTTCTTCCATAGGATCCTGCAAGGCATTAGTCTCTTCCATTTGTGGAAAGCATCTATTAATATATTCAAGAATATAGCCATTTTCTTCCTTGTAATTATCAAAGCAAAATCTAAGTATATCATAAACCTCATATTTATAAGGTGAATCATCAATATTTTCAAGCAAACTAGCAAGTTCAAATGCACCCTTCCAAGCAATAAATTCCTCAATTTGTTCCACATCATAAAAGTCATAATTTCCCTTAACATAAGAAGATATGGTAATATTATCATTATACTCACATTGAAAAGGGATGTGTCTATACCTCTTACAGCAACAAGATTTATCAAAGCAATAAGTAACATTATAAGTAGAGCACACATTTATAGCAATGGTATACAATTTATCAATTTGTTCCCATAAGTGTTTCCCTTTTTGTGACAAGCGGTGTTCCTTATAATAATATTTTTGTTCTTCCGTGAATCCACCTTGCCAATAAGATTCAGTTTCAAACAAAACAACCATTGATAGAAAGCATGATAAAGCAAGACAATAACAGACCAACGAAAATAACAACTAGAGTAGGAACTATTTTTTTTGTATTTTTGATAAAGAAACAAGCAAACAAGGAGGAAATAAACTAACTTGAACAATATTGATTCCAAGTGGACTTGATAAATAAATCTATGCTCCCCGGGAACGGCGCCAGAAAATAGTCTTGATGACCCACAAGTATAGGGGGTGTATCGCAGTATTTTCGAGGAAAGTGAAACCCAATTTATTGTTTCGACACAAGGGGAGCCAAAGAATATTTATAAGACTTATAAACTGAGTTGTCAATTCAGCTGCACCTGGAAACAATCTTGCTCACAGCAGTTTATCAGTAGCAACAGTTTTGAAGTAGGAATAGTAAAGTAACAGCAGTAGTAAAGTAAAGACAGCAGTAACAATAGCAGTAAACAGTAGGATTCAAGTGCGGTAGGCATAGGGATGGATGGATGGGCGTTGCATGGACAAGACAATTCACATGGCAATCAGAACATAAGGCAATTGCAGATAAATAAGATAAAGCATCCAAGTACTAGATAATCCTAGGCATGTGTCCTATATATAGTCATACATGCTTGCAATGAGAACTTGCACAACATCTTTTGTCATGCCAGCCCGTTTGCAGCGGGGCCACAAGGAAACTACTGCAATTAAGGTGCTCCTTTTAATAGAGCACCGGAGCAAAGCATTAACACTCTGTGAATACATGTGATCCTCACATCAAAGCCATTTCCTCCGGTTATCCCGATTTTTGTCACTTCGGGGCCATTGGTTCCGGACAACAACGTGTGTAAACAACTTGCAACTTGATGTCTACGCCCTTCTATTCTTGTAGACACTTGTTGGGCCTCTAAGTGCAGAGGTTTGTAGAACAGCATCAAGTTTTCCCTTAAGTGGATCACCCAAGGTTTATCGAACTCAGGAAGGAAGTGGCCAAAGGTATTCCCTCTCAAGCAACCCTGCAATCAAGATACAAGAAGTCTCTTGTGTCCCCAACACACCCAATACACTTGTCAGGTGTATAGGTGCACTAGTTCGGCGAAGAGATAGTGAAATACAAGTGGTATGGATAATTAAAAGTAGTAACGGTGCCAGAAAATAGCTTGCTGGCGTGTGGTTGACGTGGGAAAAGACTAAAGGCAAACTGAAATAAAGATGGAAGCAAGCAAACATGTAACAGATCTAATTGCAAACGGTGTATCAATGCTTAGAAACAAGGCCTAGGGATCATACTTTCACTAGTGAACACTCTCATATAAATATATTCTCTTCATGATACTACTCTTAAATACTCTCCGGTTGGACACTCTAATCAACGGTAGGGCTATAACAGCACACCTCAAAGTAAGCCTTTCCCATCTAGATAACCCCACACTGTCACCTTGACCACTAGATGAGTCCAACAAACACCACAATTTCATAAAGACATCCAACTCCAAATATAACTCATAACAAGTATTTGTAATCTCTAGCCTAAGTGCCACCATGGTGTGCACGCTGTCACTTTCACACACATGGGGAGAGCAGAGATCTATTAAAGCACTTGAGTAGCAAGGTAGATCTATAGATTACAAGCTCATGTTCTCAATAAGATCATGCATAGAGAGAGAGATGAACACATAGCTACCGGTAGAACCCTTAGCCTCGAGAGAGAACTACTCCCTCCTCATCATGGGAATCAGCAATGGTGATGGAGATGATGGTGAAGATCGATGGAGATGGCTCTGGAGGCACTTCCTCGTCCCGGCAGGGTGCCGAAATAGAGACTTTATGTCCCCCGAATCTCCCCTTTGGTGGCGGCGGTGCTGTGGAACTTTTCATGGATTTCTGATTGACTCTCTAGGGTTTTGGTATCGGGAGGCTCTTATAGGCGAAGGAGGCAAGGTCGGTGGCTAGCCAGGGGGCCCACACCATGCCCTGGCGCGGCCTAGGTGGACCCGCGCCTAGGGGTGGTGTGGCCACCCTGTGGCCCCTCTCCGACTCTCCTTCTGGCTCCGTGAGTCTTTCGGGAAAATAGTAACTTTGGCTTTTGTCCCGTCGAATTCCGAGAATATTCATTTTCTGACTTCCTAGAACCAAAAACAGCAGAAAACAGGCAACTGGCACTGTGGCATCTTGTTAATAGGTTAGTCCAAGAAATCATATGAAAAGTACTCCAAAGTTGGAACAAAACATAAGAAAGTAGATAAAACCAAGCATGGAACATCAAAAATTATAGATACATTTGCAATGTATCAACATCCCCAAGCTTAACTCCTGCTCGTCCTTGAGTAGGTAAGTGCTAAAAAAGAAAGAATAATTTTTGAGGTGGCATGCACCATCAAAGACTTGATCAAAGTATTTGTAAAACATTCAAAGCTGGGATCATAGTACTTCAATCATAGCATGAAAGACAAAGTTCTAGCAATAAGCAAAGAAACTATGATGCAACATGAAAAGGCACAAACAAAAGATTCATGAATAACAATGCTTTGCAAGATGTTTGTTTGTTTCACATAAAGAAAACATAGCATAGTAGTATTCGGCTTGTCCCTCATAGAGTAGCTAATATAAATGCATAGGGCACCTTCAAAGTTCATAAGAGTGACTAGATACAATAGTTTAAAACAAGCAATATCAAAGTATGCATCAATCAACTAGTCTTGGGACAATGCACATAGAACTAAGAATGGCCACTATGCTCTCAAAGTAGGTGCATAAAGATAGAAGGTGGAGACTCAATATGTATAGTGGAAGAAAGGCCTTCATAGAAGGAAGTAGGGATTCAAGTCCCATAAAGAGCTTCCAAAAATTATGGTACTTTTTAGCTTTCAGCTCTCATTGCCCCTATCATAAGCATCTTGAAGTGATAAAGGTTAAAGTGAACGAACTACGGTGTACATGCTTGATGAAGTATAAGTCAGAAATCTCATGTCCCTTGTATACGAGGGTCGCTCCTCATGCTACTCAAGTTTAGTCACCGGTAAGTTCTTGTCATCGTAAGTATATGTGTATCATTGAGAACCGCCAACGGGGTACCCCTTGCCCGATGATACGGAAGAATCTCCATATCAAAATGACAAGGCAAGCAATCAACGAGCATCTCAGCATTCTTCTTATTTACCATGGGAATATGGTGCTTTTTTCTCTCTTTCCTCTTTTCATAGTATCTCTTTTTTTTCTTTTCTCTTTTTTCTCAATATAGGACTCTTTTTTTATAAGAAGAATGCTTCATAGACAGCTCACTATAGTTACACTGCAGGTTTCCACCATGTCAGCATGGATTAGACCAGCGGCCCAGGCGTTTCTCTAACACATATACATAACTCCATGGACTTACAAGCTCCCCTTTCATTTCACACCGACGACATCCATATACAAAAGAGCATGATATCAACTAGGTACAAGTACCAAGTGCAATGTTGAAAGCGTTCCCCATGTAAGCATGGATCTGCTAATTCCCAACAAATAAGTGCAAGCATATACAACATAGAAGACACAATGGTTAAAGATTATTAAGGGCAAGTGATGGCTCAATACACGGCGCCTAGAAAAGTGCTTGGTGCATGGTGTTGATATAGAGCTCGTTGGGAACCCCAAGAGGAAGGTATGATGAGCACAGCAGCAAGTTTCCCTCAGTTATGAAACCAAGATTTAATCGAACCCGTAGGAGCAAGGAAACACCTCAAAGGTGTTACTAGCTGAGCTTTGGCAGGGCGCACTACCGGTGCTAGTAGCAACGTGGAGACCTGCACAACACAACCACAGAACTTTGTCCCCAACTTGCGATGAGGTTGTCAATCTCACCGTGTTTTGCGGAAAACAAAGGATTAAACGTATCGAATGGAAAGAAGTAAAAGTTTGCAGAAAGTAAACACAAAGTAGTAAAAGATTGTAGATTGTATGTAAAATACAAGGACCGGAATCCATAGTTCACTACAGGTGGCTCTCCTTAGATAGATAACATGCTGGGTGAACAAATTACAGCGGGGCAATTGACAAACACCGAGAAAGCAATACATGCATATACTAATCATCTTGACTCCTCTGAGACTTGATTGGGCATTACAACATAATACATAGACCGCCATCCAACTGCATCTATGACTAATAATCCACCTTCAGGTTATCATCCGAACCCCCTCTAGTATTAAGTTGCAAGCAACATATTATTGCTTTACGAACTGCGTGTAAAGTAAACAATACAATTGTTCTATGAACAAAGGATCGTTGTTTTCTCCCTAGTAGCAACAGCACATCTAGTACCTTAGAGATTTCTGTCACTTCCCCAGATTACCAGAGGCATGAACCCACTATCGAGCATAAATACTAACTCTTGGAGTTGCTAGCATCTACTTGGCCAAGATAGCTACTAACAACGGAAAGCATGCAAGATCTCAAATAACAAAGACATGATAGAATCAATAATCAATCTGAAATAGCATCTCAATATCCATTGGATCCCCGCAAACACAACATGTATGGATTACAAATAGATGATCTTGATCATGAACAGAGCTCACAAGATATAAACATGAAAGCACAAAGGAGGAGAAACCAGCCATCTAGCTACTACATGGATCCGTAGTCCAAGTATGAATAACTCACGCATCACACCGGAGGCTTGCATGGTGATGAAGAAGGCCTCCAGGGTGAATTCCCCTCTCCGGCAGGGTGCCAGGAAGAGCTTCAGATCCCTCCTGATCTAGGCATGGAGATGACGGCGGCTATAGACTCTTTCATGGATTTTTTTGATCGGGTACTTAGGGTTTTCGTCCCGAGGGCAACTTATAGGCGGAAGGAGAGGCCGAGGGGGTGCTGGGGTCGGCCAGACCACCCCCTGGCGCGGGCCAGGCCTGGCCGCGTGGCCAGGTGGTGTGGCCGTCCCCCAGCCCTTCTCCGTCTCATATTCTGGCACTTGATCCCTTCCGGAAAAATAGGCACTTTGGCTTTTGTCCCGTCCAATTCCGAGAATATTCATTTTCTGACTTTTCTGGAACCAAAAACAACAGAAAACAGGCAGCTGGCACTGTGGCTCTTGTTAATAGGTTAGTCCAAGAAATCATAATAAAAGTACTCCAAAGTTGGAACAAAACACAAGAAAGTGGATAAAACCAAGCATGGAACATCAAAAATTATAGATACATTTGCAATGTATCAACATCCCTAAGCTTAACTCCTGCTAATCCTCGAGTAGGTAGGTGATAAAAAGAAATAATTTTTGAGGTGACATGCACCATCAAAGACTTGATCAAAGTGTTTGCAAAACATTCAAAGCTGGGATCATAGTACTTAAATCATAACATGAAAGACAAAGTTCTAGCAATAAGCAAAGAAACTATGATGCAACATGAAAAGTCACAGACAAAAGATTCATGAATAAGAATGCTTTGCAAGATGTTTGTTTGTTTCACATAAAGAAAACATAGCATACTAGTATTCAGCTTGTCCCTCAATAGAGTAGCAAATATAAATGCATAGGACACCTTCAAAGTTCATAAGAGTGACTAGATACAATAGTTTCAAACAAGCAATAACAAGTTATGCATCAATCAAATAGTCTTGGGACAATGCACATAGAACTAAGAATGGCCACTATGCTCTCAAAGTAGGTGCATAAAGATAGAAGGTGGAGACTCAATGTAATGGTGGAAGAAAGGCCTTTTGTAAAAGGAAGTAGGGATTCAAGTCTCATAAAGATCTTCCAAAAATTATGGTACTTATAGCTTTCAGATCTCATTGCCCCTATCATAAGCATCTTGAAGTGATTAAGGTTAAAGTGAACAAACTATGGTGTACATGCTTCACGAAGTATAAGTCAGAAATCTCATGTCCCTTGTATACGAGGGCCGCTCCTCATGCTACTCAAGTTTAGTCACCGGTAAGTTCTTGTCATCGTAAGTACATGTGTATCATTGAGAACCGCCAACGGGGTATCCCTTGCCCGATGATACAGAAGAATCCCCATATCAAAATGACAAGGCAAGCAGACAACGAGCATCTCAGCATTCTTCTTATTTACCATGGGAATATGGTGCTTTTTTCTCTCTTTCCTCTTTTCATAGTATCTCTTTTTTTCTTTTCTCTTTTTTTCAATATAGGGCTCTTTTTTTATAAGAAGAATGCTTTATAGACAGCTCATTATGGTTACGCTGCAGGTTTCCACCATGTCAGCATGGATTAGACCAGCGGCCCAGGCGTTTCTCTAACACATATACATAACTCCATGGACTTACAAGCTCCCCTTTCATTTCACAACAATGGCATCCATATACAAAAGAGCATGATATCAACTAGGTATAAGTACCAAGTGCAATGTTGAAAGCGTTCCCCATGAAAGCATGGTTCTGCTACTTCCCAACAAATAAGTGCAAGCATATACAACATAGACGAGACAATGGTTCAAGTTTATTAGAGGCAATAAAGTAAAGTGTGCCATCAAGTTCGTGAGAGCTTTAATCACTAGTTTTCTCATAACAAGTGGAAGGTAAACAAAAGCATGAATATACTTGGAATAGCATAAGCTAGTGGGTAGGTATGGTGGACTCTTGGGAATAACTTGGTTTAGGGAGTTGGATGCATGAGTGCAACTCATACTTGGTTGTGGAGGCTAGCAAAAGACTGGGAGCGACAAACTAAGAGAGCAATAATGGCCATAATCATGCAGAGCGACAAAACATCATTGATCAAAGCATAAAGTGACACTACAAGTTGAAAACTAAAGGATCATAAAGTCTATGGTGACTTGTGATAGTCATAACATGGTGTGAGCATGCGCCATGTCAACCCAAATAAAGCATCAAAGGAGAATACCACTATACTATGCTTTAATATGCTAAAACAATGCATGATTCATCCAAGGCACATTAAGAAATCTCAATTGTTTATAACAAGTCATGCTACAGCAAAGAATACTAAGCATAAAGCCAAAAAAAATATCAAGAACGGCATGACAAAGCATAACCACAGTCAAAAACGAGCTCTTTTTACCACATAAGTATGAATTTTCCTACTCTTTTCCAAACAAAACCAAACTATTTGCAAACCAAAGTGTGAAAAAGGGGGTCCAACCAACTTATTCAGAAAACTAAGAAAACCAAGCAAACCAAAATGAAAATGAAAAAGAAGACGCTCCAAGAGAAACACAACTGTGCACGAAACAATAAAAATGAAGCGTTTGGAAGAAACCTGGAATTTTTATTGATGAAGAAGGGGATGCCTTGGGCATCCCCAAGCTTTGACGCTTGTACTTCTTGGATATTTCTTGGGGTTATACGTGTGGCATCCCCAAGCTTGAGCTTTAGTCCATCCTTCATCTCATTACTCATTCCTTCCATACACCTGAAAAATTTCCTTCATACAAAACTTCACACAATCTCATTAGCAACATTAGTGCAATTAAGATAAATAAGTCTCAAGGTTCAGTTCTAACGCCAAATAAACTTCCATTAGAACACTAGATACTGTAGCACTTCCCTCAAAAAGCTCAATTCCCTAAAGGAACTCAAGGAGGAACTAACAAGAAGCAAATGCAGAAAATGGCAGAAATCTGTCAAAACAGACCAGCAGGTAAAGACGAATTTTTTGGAAGACCTTCTGTTGCTCAAATCAAAAAGTGTTGAACTAAAGAAAGTTAGATAACACCTTGGGGCAGAAGCACAAAAAATTACAGCTCAATCCGTCGTACAGAGCTCTCTCAGGAATGTTTACAGTGAAGCACAGAAATCTGTTTCGGGACAGCAACTTTCCCAATCATTACTTCACTCTCATTAGAGGTTACTCTTGGCACAAAAAGCAAATAAAAAGGATAAAGAGAGGTTATTTCAGAGGTAATAACTTCCAAGACTCAACTAAAACTCTTGGGTTATCTCCCAACAAGTACTTTTCTTTAACGCCTTTAAGTTAGGCATGAAAATTTGAGAAGATGCTCTCATAGGAAATATAAATTGAAGTAAAAGAGAGCATCAAGAAGCAAATTCAAAACACATTTAAGTATAAACCACTTCCTATGCATAGGAATCTTGTATGCAAATAAATGCACAAATATCAAAGTGACAGGCATAGGAAGATAAAACAAAAGTAACTTAAAAACTTTCAGCACATAGAGAGGTGTTTCATTATCATAATAACTTCTACAACCATATTTTCCTCTCTCATAATAATTTTCAGTACCCTCATGAATAAACTCAACAATATAACTATCACATAAGGCATGCTTTTCATGATCTATAAACACTAGAGCTTTATTATAAACATTTTCAAAAGAATCCTCGGGAACATAACATTCACCCTCCTTTGATAAGCATGGGGGACAATCAAATAATGTAAGGGATAAAGAGTTACTCTCATTAGAAGGTAGGCATGGGTAGATCCATTCTTCCTCATTTTGTCCATCACTCTCCTCCTCTTTTTCATCTAATGATCTTTCAGGTTCAGCAATTTCTTCTTCCATGGAGGTTCTAGCAGGCGGTGGTTCATCTATTACCTTAGCAGTCATAATACTATTCCCAAATAGGAAACTGAGTGAGCTATCCATAATGAAATAGTGATTGGAGAAGATCTAGTCATAAAGGCAACTTAAGAAAGGAACTAATTTTTTTGTGTTTTTCAAATAAGAAAGCAAACAAGTAAAACTAACTTTTTTGTGCTTTTTGAAGAACAAAACAAGCAAACAAAGCAAAAAAGAAACTAAGCAAAACAAAAACAACAAAGTAAAGAGATTGGTTATGAGGGACTCCCCTTGTGAAGATGTCCTTGACTCCCCGGCAACGGCACCAGAAAATTGCTTGATGGCTCAATACACGGCGCCCAGAAAAGTGCTTGGTGTGTGGTGTTGATGTAGAGCTCATTGGGAACCCCAAGAGGAGGTATGATGAGCACAGCAGCAAGTTTCCCTGAGTTATGAAACCAAGGTTTAATCGAACCCGTAGGAGCAAGGAAACACCTCAAAGGTGTTACTAGCTGAGCTTTGGCAGGGTGCACTACCGGTGCTAGTAGCAACATGGAGACCTGCACAACACAACCACAGAACTTTGTCCCCAACTTGCGATGAGGTTGTCAATCTCACCGTGTTTTGCGGAAAACAAAGGATTAAACGTATCGAATGGAAAGAAGTAAAACTTTGCAGAAAGTAAACACAAAGAAGTAAAAGATTGTAGATTGTATGTAAAAGACAAGGACCGGGATCCATAGTTCACTAGAGGTGGCTCTCCTTAGATAGATAACATGCTGGGTGAACAAATTACAGCGGGGCAATTGACAAACACCGAGAAAGCAATACATGCATATACTAATCATCTTGACTCCTCTGAGACTTGATTGGGCATTACAACATAATACATAGACCGCCATCCAACTGCATCTATGACTAATAATCCACCTTCAGGTTATCATCCGAACCCCCTCCAGTATTAAGTTGCAAGCAACAGATTATTGTTTTACGAACTGCGTGTAAAGTAAACAATACAATTGTTCTATGAACAAAGGATCGTTGTTTTCTCCCTAGTAGCAACAGCACATCTAGTACCTTAGAGATTTCTGTCACTTCCCCAGATTACCAGAGGCATGAACCCACTATCGAGCATAAATACTAAATCTTGGAGTTGCTAGCATCTACTTGACCAAGATAGCTACTAACAACGGAAATCATGCAAGATCTCAAATAACAAAGACATGATAGAATCAATAATCAATCTGAAATAGCATCTCAATATCCATCGGATCCCCACAAACACAACATGTATGGATTACAAATAGATGATCTTGATCATGAACGGAGCTCACAAGATCTAAACATGAAAGCACAAAGAAGGAGAAACCAGCCATCTAGCTACTACATGGATCCGTAGTCCAAGGATGAACTACTCACGCATCACACCGGAGGCTTGCATGGTGATGAAGAAGGCCTCCAGGGTGAATTCCCCTCTCCGGCAGGGTGCCGGGAAGAGCTTCAGATCCCTCCCGATCTAGGGATGGAGATGACAATGGCTACAGACTCTTTCGTGGTTTTTTTTGATCCGGTACTTAGGGTTTTCGTCCCGAGGGCAACTTATAGGCGGAAGGAGAGGCCGAGGGGGTGCTGGGTTCGGCCAGACCACCCCCTGGCACGGGCTAGGCCTGGCCGCGCGGCCAGGTGGTGTGACCGCCCCCAGCCCTTCTCCGTCTCGTATTCTGGCACTTGATCCCTTCCAAAAATAGGCACTTTGGCTTTTGTCCCGTCCAATTCCGAGAATATTCATTTTCTGACTTTTTTGGAACCAAAAACAACAGAAAACAGGTAGCTGGCACTGTGGCTCTTGTTAATAGGTTAGTCCAAGAAATCATAATAAAAGTACTCCAAAGTTGGAACAAAACACAAGAAAGTGGATAAAACCAAGCATGGAACATCAAAAATTATAGATACATTTGCAATGTATCAGCAAGTAAAGTAAAGTGTGCCATCAAGTTCGTGAGAGCTTTAATCACTAGTTTTCTCATAACAAGTGGAAGGTAAACAAAAGCATGAATATACTTGGAATAGCATATGCTAATAGGTAGGTATGGTGGACTCTTTGGAATAACTTGGTTTAGGGAGTTGGATGCATGAGTGGAACTCATACTTTGTTGTGGAGGCTAGCAAAAGACTGGGAGCGACAAACTAAGAGAGCAATAATGGCCATAATCATGCAGAGTGACAAAACATCATTGATCAAAGCATAAAGTGATACTACAAGTTGAAAACTAAAGGATCATAAAGGCTATGGTGACTTGTGACAGTCATAACATGGTGTGAGCATGCGCCAAGTCAACCCAAATAAAGCATCAAAGGAGAATACCACTATACTATGCTTTAATATGTTAAAACAACGCATGATTCATCCAAGGCACATTAAGCAATCTCAATTGTTTATAACAAGGCATGCTACAGCAAAGAATACTAATCATAAATCCAAAACAATATCAAGCATGGCATGACAAAGCATAGGCCACACTCAAAAACGAGCTCTTTTTACCACATAAGCATGAACTTCCCTACTCTTTTCCAAACCAAACCATTTGCAAACCAATGTATGAAAGAGGGGGTCCAACCAATTTATTCAGAAAACTAAGCAAATCAAGCAAACGAAAAACCAAAACAAAAACGAAAAAGAAGACGCTCCAAGAACAACACAACTATGCATGAAACAATAAAAATAAAGCGTTTGGAAGAAACCTGGGATTTTTATTGATGAAGAAGGGGATGCCTTGGGCATCCCCAAGCTTTCACGCTTGTACTTATTTGATATTTCTTGGGGTGACACGCGTGGCATCCCCAAGCTTGAGCTTTAGTCCATCCTTCATCTCATTACTCATTCCTTCCATACACCTGAAAATTTTCCTTCATGCAAAACGGCACACAATCTTTATTAGCAACATTAGTGCACTTAAGATAATAGGTCTTTAAGGTTCAGTTCCAACACCAATAATTTCCATTAGAACACTATCTACTGAAGCAATTCCCTCAAAAAGCTCAATTCCCAAAAGAACTCAAAAAGGAACCAACAAGAAGCAAAAGCAAATAATGGCAGAAATCTGTCAAAACAGACCAGCAGGTAAAGACGAATTTTTTTGAAGACCTTCTGTTGCTCAAATCAAAAAATGTTGAACTAATGAAAGTTAGATAACAACCTGGGGCAGAAGCACAAAAACTTAAAGCTCAATCCGGCATACAGAGCTATCTCACGAATTTTTACGATGAAGCACAAAAATCTGTTTCGGGAGAGCAACTTTCCCAATCGTTACTTCTCTCTCATTAGAGGTTACTCTTGGCACAAAAAGCAAATAAAAAGGATAAGGAGAGGTTATTACAGAGGTAATAACTTCCAAGACTCATCTAAAACTCTTGGGTTATCTCCCAACAAGTACTTTTCTTTAACGCCTTTAAGTTAGGCATGATAGTTTGAGAAGATGCTCACATAAGAAATATGAATTGAAGTAAAAGAGAGCATAAAGAAGCAAACTCAAAGCACATTTAAGTCTAACCCACTTCCTATGCATAGGAATCTTGTAAAGAAACAAGTCATGAAAGCACAAAGCAACAAGCATAGGAAAGCAAAACAAGTGCAACTTCAAGACTTTCAACATAAAGAGGGGAAACTTAATATTGTTGAGACACATAAAACCATGTTTCCCTCTCTCATAATAAATTTCAGTAGCATCATGAATAAAAGTAACAATATAACTATCACAATAAACATTCTTATCATGAGCCACATGCATAAAAGAATTAATACTCCCCACATAAACATAGTCATTCTTATTGATTGTACTGGGCAAATTCAACAAAATAGCTATCATTATTATTTTCATCACCATAATCATCAAATATAGGAGGCATATTATAATCATAATTAATTTTCTCCTCAATAGTAGGTGGACTGAAAATATCATATTCATCATTGTAATCATCATATATTGGAGGCATAGTATCATCAAAATAAACTTTCTCCTCCATGCTTGGGGGACTAAAAAGATCATGCTCATCAAAACTAGCTTCCCCAAGATTAGACATTTCCATAGCATTAGCAATAATGGTGTCCAAAGAATTCATACTAACAACATTGCTATTAGCATGAAAATAAAGTTCCATAGGTTTTTTAATTTTCTCTTCAAACACTTCATGTCCTAACTCAAGATAAATACTATAAAGCTCTCTAATTTTGTTGTTGTTTTCCATTAAGCCTAACTAGTGAAAACAAGAAACAAAAAGACAAAATTGCAGAATCTAAAGGAAATAACTTCGAGCACTCACACCAGAGGATGTGAGTACCTTTTACCTTACCTCCCCGGCAACGGCGCCAAAAAATAGCTTGATGTCTACGCACTTCTATTCTTGTAGACAATTGTTGGGCCTCCAAGTGCAGAGGTTTGTAGAACATCAGCAAGTTTTCCCTTAAGTGGATCACCCAAGGTTTATCGAACTCAGGGAGGAAGTGGTCAAAGGTATTTCCTCTCAAGCAACCCTGCAATCAAGATACAAGAAGTCTCTTGTGTCCCCAACACACCCAATACACTTGTCAGGTGTATAGGTGCACTAGTTCGGCGAAGAGATAGTGAAATACAAGTGGTGTGGATAATTATAAGTAGTAACGGTGCCAGAAAATAGCTTGCTGGCGTGTGGTTGACGTGGGAAAAGACTAAAGGCAAACTGAAATAAAGATGGAAGCAAGCAAACATGTAACAGATCTAATTGCAAACGGTGTATCAATGCTTAGAAACAAGGCCTAGGGATCATACTTTCACTAGTGAACACTCTCATATAAATATATTCTCTTCATGATACTACACTTAACTACTCTCCAGTTGGACACTCTAATCAACGGTAGGGCTATAACAGCACACCTCAAAGTAAGCCTTTACCATCTAGATAACCCCACACTGTCACCTTGAGCACTAGATGAGTCCAACAAACACCATAGTTTCATAAAGACATCCAACTCCAAATATAACTCATAACAAGTATTTGTAATCTCTAGCCTAAGTGCCACCATGGTGTGCACGCTGTCACTTTCACACACATGGGGAGAGCAGAGATCTATTAAAGCACTTGAGTAGCAAGGTAGATCTATAGATTACAAGCTCATGATCTCAATAAGATCATGCATAGAGAGAGCGATGAACACATAGCTACCGGTAGAACCCTTAGCCTCGAGAGAGAACTACTCCCTCCTCATCATGGGAATCAGCAATGGTGATGGAGATGGTGGTGGAGATCGATGGAGATGGCTCTGGGGGCACTTCCCCGTCCCGGAAGGGTGCCGGAACAGAGACTTTATGTCCCCCGAATCTCCCCTCTGGTGGCGGCGGTGCTGCGGAACTTTTCGTGGATTTCTGATTGACTCTCTAGGGTTTTGGTATCGGGAGGCTCTTATAGGCGAAGGAGGCAAGGTCGGTGGCCAGCCAGGGGGCCCACACCATGCCCTGGCGTGGCCTAGGTGGACCCGCGCCTAGGGGTGGTGTGGCCACCCTGTGGCCCCTCTCCGACTCTCCTTCTGGATCCTTGAGTCTTTCGAGAAAAATAGTAACTTTGGCTTTTGTCCTGTCCAATTCCGAGAATATTCATTTTCTGACTTCCTGGAACCAAAAACAGCAGAAAACAGGCAACTGGCACTGTGGCATCTTGTTAATAGGTTAGTCCAAGAAATCATATGAAAATTACTCCAAAGTTGGAACAAAACATAAGAAAGTAGATAAAACCAGGCATGGAACATCAAAAATTATAGATACATTTGCAATGTATCACAGGTAAGACCATAAACAGTACTATCATAATGAATCAATAACATGTTCAGATCTGAAATCATGGCACTCGGGACCTAGTGACAAGCATTAAGCATAACAAGTCGCAACAAAGTCAAAAAGCACTAATAGAAGATATTAGGCACCATGCCCTAACAATCTAATGCCATTACATGAACGATCTCATCCAATCCCTACCATCCCCATAGCCTACAGCGGGGGATTACTCACTCATAGATGGGGGAAACATGGATGGTCGATGGAGAAGTGATGTTGATGATGATGGCGATGATCTCCTCCAATTCCCCATCCCGGGAGGGTGCCAGAACGGAGTTTCTGATGCTGTTTCGTGGATTCTGGTGGTGGCGGCGGAGCGGAACTCCTTCTGGAAAAACGTCGAACCCCCCCTGAGTTTTTAGGTCAGAAGGCATCCTATAGGCGAAGGGGGAGACCGAGGGGGTGTCTGATGGGTTTCGTAGCATAGTAAATCAAAATTTTCTACGGAAGCGAACAGAGGGAAAGCCAAGATCTAATCTAGGAGATGCAAACAACGAGAGAGATTGGATTAGATCTTCATACCCTTGAAGATTCGCACAGCGGTACGTTCATCGGAACGTGGGTGATGTAGTCGTACTCGCTTCTCCTCCTCGCGATCCGATCCGATCTAGCACCACAAGTGGCGGTGCCTCCGTGAGATGCACACGTGCAGCACCTCGACGTCTCCTCCTTCCTCGGACCAGCAAGTATGGTGGAGAGATGGATTGGATCTACAACACGACGGCGCGGTGTATATGGCGGAGAATTTCTGCTGCAAGGCTTCGCCTACAAACAGTCGGGAGGGAGAGAGGAGGGCCAGCAGGGAGGCTAGGGATTGGAGGAAGGTGTGTGTAGAGAGGGGGCGCACCAGCCCTCTATTTATAGAGGGGGGGCGGCCAGCCCTAGCCTCTCCTCCAAGCCTATCTCTAGTTTAAACAATTTAAACTCTCCCTTATCTAGAAATCCTATCTTATCTTATCTCTAGTTTAAACGATTTAAACTCTCTAGGATCGGCTGGGCCCTATGGGGCCTTGTGCCCCTGGCCCAATGCGGCCAGGACACTCCCTCATAGGCCCATGCCCCCTCCCGGAAGGTGGGGCCACGTTGGTCCCCTTCCGGAAGGTTCTAGAAGCTTCCGGTACAATACCGATTAACCCGGAACAATTCCGAACTCCAAAAACTGCACTGCCTTATATGAATCTTATTCTCCGGACCATTCCGGAACCTCTCGTGATGTCCTGGATCCCATCCGAGACTCCGAACAAAAATTCATAAACCAATTATCCAATCTATCCTAGCGTCGAGACACGTTAAGTGTGTGACCCTGCGGGTTCGAGAATATGCAGACATGATCTTCTATCAATAATCAACAGCGGGGTCTGGGCACCCATATTGACTCCCACACATTCATCGATGATCATATCGGATGAACCACGATGCCAGGATTCAATCAATCCCATATATATATTCCCTTCGTCTCGCGATATTTTACTTGCCCGAGATTCGATCGTCGGTATCGTCATACCTAGTTCAATCTCGTTCACAGCAAGTACTTTACTCGTTCCGTAATCCGATATCACTTTGTGATTAACTCCTTAACCACATGCTTGCAAGCGGTGTTGATATCGATTACCGAGTGGGCCCGAAGTATATCTCTCCGACTTGGGAGGGACAAATTCCATCTCGATACATAGAACCCAACAGATACTTTCCGATCACCTGAGAGACACCTTTATGATCACCCTCTCATAGGATGACGTTTGATGACCTCAAAGCTTTCTTCCGATACCAGGGAGTTGCATTATCTCATGGTCTAAGGAATACAATATTTGACATAAGAAAAGCTTTGCAAAGACGAACACGATGACACGATCTAATTGCTTCGCTTAGTTTGGGTCTGTCCACCATATCATTCTCCCAATGATATGATCTCATTATCAATTGACAACTCATGTCTATGGTTAGGAAACCTTAACCATCATTGATCAATGAGCTAGTCCATAGAGGCGTACTAGGGACACGGTGTTGTTCACAAACCACACAAGTATTAATGTTTCCGCTTAATACAATTCTAGCATGGAATATAAACTTTATCATGAACAAGAATTATAATAATAACATCTTTATTATTGCCTCTAGGGCATAATTCCAACAGTCTCCCACTTGCACTAGAGTCAATAATCTAGTTTACATTTGGCAACAATCTCACACCCATGGCACTGAGGTGCTGATCATGTTTTACACGTGGAAGAGGTTTAGTCAATGGATCTGCGACATTCAGATCTGTATGTACTTTGCTTATCTTCAGATCTCCATCTGCTATATAATCTCGGATTATATGAAACTTGCGGTTGATATGCTTGGTCTTTGGATGATATCTTGGTTCCTTAGCGAGTGCTATGGCGCCAGTGTTGTCACACAATATCTCCAGTGGGTCCAATGCACTTGGAACCACGCCAAGCTCAGTGATGAAGTTTCTGATCCAAACTCCTTCACTTGACGCTTCTGCAGCAGCCATGTATTCCGCTTCTACTGTAGATCCCGCGATCACGCTTTGCTTGCAGCTTCTCCAGCTCACAGCTCCTCCATTCAAAATATACACGTATCCTGTCTGAGATTTAGAATCATCCTTGTCGGTGTCGAAACTAGCATCGACGTAACCTTTTACGACGAGCTGTTCATCACCCCCATAGACTAAGAACATTTCTTTAGTCCTATTTAGGTACCTTAGGATGTTCTTCACGGCTGTCCAGTGTTCCACTCCTGGATCACTTTGATATCTGCTCGTCAAACTAAGAGCATTGGACACATCCGGTCTAGTACACAGCATGGCATACATGATGGAACCTATGGCTGAGGCATAAGGCACTTTGCTCATAGCTTCCCTATCATTTACCGTAGCTGGACACTGAGCCTTGCTCAATATCTTACCTGACAACATAGGCACTGAACCTTTCAATGCCTTATCCATTCTGAACCTTTTCAGAACTTTGTCTAGGTATGTACTCTGGCTTAAAGCTATCAGGCGTCTTTGTCTATCTCTATAGATTTTGATGCCCAATATATAAGCAGCTTCACCTAGGTCTTTCATTGAAAAACACTTGTTCAAATAACTCTTCACATCGTTAAGCATGTTGATGTCATTTCCAATAATCAATATGTCATCCACATATAGTACCAGAAACGTCACCGAGCTCCCACTCACTTTCTTGTAGATGCAAGCTTCGTAGCAATTTGGAACAAATCCAAAGCTCTTGATCACTTGATCAAAACGAAGGTTCCAACTCCGAGATGCTTGCTTCAATCCATAAATGGAACGCTGAAGTTTGCATACTTTATCAGCATCCTTAGGATCGACAAAACCTTCGGGTTGCATCATATACAACTCTTCATCAATGTTGCCATTGAGGAACGCAGTCTTGACATCCATCTGCCATATTTCATAATCATGAAACGCAGCAATTGCTAATAAAATCCGAATGGACTTAAACATCGCTACGGGAGAGAAAGTCTCATCGTAGTCAACACCTTGAACTTGTCGAAAACCTTTTGCGACAAGCCGTGCTTTATAGACGGTAACATTACCATCCGCGTCCGTTTTCTTCTTGAAGATCCATTTGCACTCAACGGCCTTTCGGTCGCTAGGAGGGTCCACCAAAGTCCATACTTGGTTTTCGCTCATGGATCCCAATTCGGATTTCATGGCTTCTAGCCATTTCTCAGAGTCTGGGCTCATCATCGCTTCCTCATAGTTCGTAGGTTCACTGTCTTCTACTAACAAGACAGTCAAGACAGGGTTGCCGTACCACTCAGGAGGGGCACGCGACCTTGTCGACCTGCGACGTTCAGTAGCAGCATCGTCCAAAGCTTCATGATCCTTGTCATTAGCTTCCTCTATTGTTGGTGCAGGCGGCACTGGAACAATTTCAGGTGCTGCGCTACTCTCCAATTCAAGAGAAGGTTCAATAACCTCGTCAAGCTCTACTTTCCTCCCACTCACTTCTTTCGAGAGAAACTCCTTCTCAAGAAAGGAACCGTTCTTTGCGACAAACACTTTGCCTTCGGTTCTGTGATAGAAGGTATACCCAATAGTTTCCTTAGGGTATCCTATGAGACGCATTTCTCCGCTTTGGGTTCGAGCTTGTCCGGCATCAACTTCTTGACGTAAGCTTCGCATCCCCAAACTTTAAGAAACGACAACTTAGGTTTAGCACCAAACCACAGTTCATACGGTGTCGTCTCAACGGATTTAGATGGAGCCCTATTTAAAGTGAATTCAGCGGTTTCTAATGCATAACCCCAAAATGATAACGGCAAATCAGTAAGAGACATCATCGATCGGACCATATCTAATAGGGTTCGATTCCAGCGTTCAGACACACCATTGCGCTGTGGTGTTCCGGGTGGCGTGAGTTGTGAAACGATTCCACTTGCTTTGAGATGCGTGAGAAAATCATAACTCAAATATTCGCCCCCACGATCGGATCGTAGAAACTTAATCTTTCTGTTACGATGGTTCTCCACTTCATTCTGAAATTCTTTGAACTTTTCAAACATTTCAGATTTATGTTTCATTAAATAGATATACCCATATCTACTTAAGTCATCGGTAAAAGTGAGAAAATAGCGATATCCACCGCGCGTCGAAACACTCATCGGTCCGCATACATCGGTATGTATGATTTCCAACAAGTCCGTTGCTCGCTCCATCATACCGGAGAACGGGGTTTTGATCATCTTGCCCATGAGGCATGGTTCGCATGTGTCAAATGATTCAAAATCAAGAGACTCCAAAAGTCCATCAGAATGGAGTTTCTTCATGCGCTTTACACCAATATGACCTAGACGACAGTGCCACAAATAAGTAGTATTATCACTATCTACTTTGCATCTCTTAGCCTCAATGTTATGGATGTGTGTTTCATCCCTTTCGAGATTTAGAAGAAATAAACCATTTACAAGAGGTGCATGACCATAAAAGATGTTACTCATATAAATAGAACAACCATTATTCTCCGATTTAAATGAATAACCGTCTTGCAATAAACACGATCCAGAAATAATGTTCATGCTCAACGCAGGCACATAATAACATTCATTAAGGTTTAAAACTAATCCCGAAGGTAAAACTAAGGAGAGCGTGCCGACGACCATCACATCAACTCTTGATCCGTTGCCAACGCGCATCGTCACCTCATCCCTCGCAAGCCGCCGTCTATTTCGTAGCTCCTGTTTCGAGTTACAAATGTTAGCAACTGAACCGGTATCAAATACCCAGGCACTACAACGAGGGCTAGTAAGGAAAACATCAATAACATGTATATCAAATATACCTTTGATGGTGCCAGCCTTCTTGTCCGCTAAGTACTTCGGACAGTTGCGCTTCCAGTGACCCTTGTCCTTGCAATAGAAGCACTCAGTGTCCGGCTTAGGACCAGACTTGAGCTTCTTCTCAGCAGGGGCAACGCGCTTGCCGCCGCCTTTCTTGAAGGGCTTCTTTGCACCTTTACCTTTCTTAAAGGAGGGCTTGTTGACCATCAACACATTATTATCCTTTTTGATGTCCACCTCCGCAGCCTTCAGCTTTGCGAAGAGCTCGGTGATCGTATTAGTGGAACCAATCTGATTGTGAGTCACTACAAAACTTTTGTAGCTGGGAGGGAGTGATTGCAGAACCCTGTCAATCTTGAGCTCCTCTGGAATCTTGCAGTCCGGTTGCTCAAGGCGTTGAGTGTAGCCCGACATCTTAATGGCGTGCTCACTAACGGAACTCCCTTCCTCCATCTTGCAGTTAAAGAACTTCTCAGAGATCTCATATCTCTTAGAACGGGCCTGAGTCTGAAACATGGTTTTCAGCTCCTCGAGAATCTCAAAGGGCCCGGGATAGTTTTCAAAACGATTTTGAAGTTCCGGTTCCATAGCAAACAACATGGTGCTCTTAATCACACTACAATCATGTTTGCGCGACTGATAGACAGCTTTCTCATCAGCCGGCGCAGTTGCAGCAGGGGGGTTACCTAACGCTTTCTCAAGGACATAGTCCTTTTGTCCGCCAGACAGAATGATTCTTAGATTGCGGAACCAGTTGGTGAAGTTAGACCCATTGTTTCTAAGCTTTTCTTTCTCAGCAAAAACATTGAAGTTGAAGTTGGACTTGGCCATGTGATCTACAGTATTTGCAAGTACAATTTAGACTATGTTCATGATAAATAGTTCAACTTAATCAAATTACTAGATGAACTCCCACTAAATTCAACATCCCTCAAGTTGTTTAGTGAACACGATCCAAATTCACCACACCTAATCCGATCATCACGAGAAGAGATGTGGTTTCAATGGTGGACAACGAAGTGTCGATCATATCATTCATATGACTCATGCTTAACCTTTCGGTTCTTGTGTTCCGAGGCCATGTCTGTACATGCTAGGCTCGTCAAGTTAGACCCAAGTATTTCCGCGTGTGCAAAACTGGCTTGCACCCGTTGTATGTGAGTGTAGAGTCTATAGCACCCGATCATCACGTGATGCTTGGACACGACGAACTTTCGCAACAGTGCATACTTGGGGAGAACACAGTTTTTATCTTGATCTTTAAGTGAGGAATCATCTTATAATGCTACCGTCGCGATCTAAGCATAATAAGATACATAAAAGGATAAACATCACATGCATATAACTTTATGTGACATGGTATAGCCAATCTTCGCGCAATGATCTCCATCTTGTGCGTTCCGGCATGATCTCCATCACTCCACCATGATTGCCTCCACCACGAATAGCAACTACAACTATTGCTAACTACTTAGCGATAAAGTAAAGCTATTACATGGCGTATAAGAAGTTGACTCGCAGGTCATACACAATTATAAAGACAACCATATGGCTCCTGCCGGTTGTGTACTCATCGACATGCAAGTCGTGAAACATTACAAAACATGATCATCGCATACAATATACACATCACATCTTGGGCCATACCATATCACAGAAAACACTCCCTGCAAAAACAAGTTAGACGCCTCTACTTTGTTGTTGCATGTTTTACGTGGCTCATGGGAGTAGATGCTAAGAACAATTCTTACCTACGGAAAGCCACAACGGTGATATTATGGTTGCCAAACTCTAGCGTTAATCCCATGACAACTATAGTGAGAGAAACTGACATCCACCAGCCGCATGTGTGGTACAAGCCACACGTCAAGTGCGGAGCCGGTCTCGCGAACGACGTCGCGTAAGGTTGGCCTGGACCGCTTCAATCTCACTATCCCGCGTCATAAGAAGAACACAAACAAGAGGCTTGCAACAGAAAACATCAACGCCCGCAACAACCATGTTGCGTTCTACTCGTGAATCACATCTACGCATAGATCTAGCTCTGATACCACTGATGGGTTTCGCAGCATATAAATCAAAATTTTCTACGGAAGCGAACAGAGGGAAAGCCAAGATCTAATCTAGGAGATGCAAACAACGAGAGAGATTGGATTAGATCTTCATACCCTTGAAGATTCGCACAGCGGAACGTTCGTCGGAACGTGGGTGATGTAGTCGTACTCGCTTCTCCTCCTCGCGATCCGATCCGATCTAGCACCACAAGTGGCGGTGCCTCCGTGAGATGCACACGTGCAGCACCTCGACGTCTCCTCCTTCCTCGGACCAGCAAGTATGGTGGAGAGATGGATTGGATCTACAACACGACGGCGCGGTGTATATGGCGGAGAATTTCTGCTGCAGGGCTTCGCCTACAAACAGTCGGGAGGGAGAGAGGAGGGCCAGCAGGGAGGCTAGGGATTGGAGGAAGGTGTGTGTAGAGAGGGGGGCGCACCAGCCCTCTATTTATAGAGGGGGGGCGTCCAGCCCTAGCCTCTCCTCCAAGCCTATCTCTAGTTTAAACAATTTAAACTCTCCCTTATCTAGAAATCCTATCTTATCTTATCTCTAGTTTAAACGATTTAAACTCTCTAGGATCGGCTGGGCCCTATGGGGCCTTGTGCCCCTGGCCCAATGCGGCCAGGACACTCCCTCATAGGCCCATTCCCCCTCCCGGAAGGTGGGGCCACGTTGGTCCCCTTCCGGAAGGTTCTAGAAGCTTCCGGTACAATACCGATTAACCCGGAACAATTCCGAACTCCAAAAACTACACTGCCTTATATGAATCTTATTCTCCGGACCATTCCAGAACCTCTCGTGATGTCCTGGATCCCATCCGAGACTCCGAACAAAAATTCATAAACCAATTATCCAATCTATCCTAGCGTCGAGACACGTTAAGTGTGTGACCCTGCGGGTTCGAGAATATGCAGACATGATCTTCTATCAATAATCAACAGCGGGGTCTGGGCACCCATATTGACTCCCACACATTCATCGATGATCATATCGGATGAACCACGATGCCAGGATTCAATCAATCCCATATATATATTCCCTTCATCTCGCGATATTTTACTTGCCCGAGATTCGATCGTCGGTATCGTCATACCTAGTTCAATCTCGTTCACAGCAAGTACTTTACTCGTTTCGTAATCCGATATCACTTTGTGATTAACTCCTTAACCACATGCTTGCAAGCGGTGTTGATATCTATTACCGAGTGGGCCCGAAGTATATCTCTCCGACTTGGGAGGGACAAATTCCATCTCGATACATACAACCCAACAGATACTTTCCGATCACCTGAGAGACACCTTTATGATCACCCTCTCATAGGATGACGTTTGATGACCTCAAAGCTTTCTTCCGATACCAGGGAGTTGCATTATCTCATGGTCTAAGGAATACAATATTTGACATAAGAAAAGCTTTGCAAAGACGAACACGATGACACGATCTAATTGCTTCGCTTAGTTTGGGTCTGTCCACCATATCATTCTCCCAATGATATGATCTCATTATCAATTGACAACTCATGTCTATGGTTAGGAAACCTTAACCATCATTGATCAATGAGCTAGTCCATAGAGGCGTACTAGGGACACGGTGTTGTTCACAAACCACACAAGTATTAATGTTTCCGCTTAATACAATTCTAGCATGGAATATAAACTTTATCATGAACAAGAATTATAATAATAACATCTTTATTATTGCCTCTAGGGCATAATTCCAACAGTGTCTGGGGCGGCCAGACCACCCCCTGGCGCGGCCAGGCCCAGCCCGCGCGGCCAGGTGGTGTGGCTGGGCCCCAGTCCCACTCCGTCTCATATTCTGGCTCTAGGTGTCCCTCGGTAAAATAATGACTTTGGCTTTTGTCCCGTCCAATTCCGAGAATATTGATTTTCTGACTTTCCTGGAACCAAAAACAGCAGAAAACAGGCACCCGGCATTGTGGCTCTTGTTAATAGGTTAGTCCAAGAAATCATATGAAAAGTACTCCAAAGTGTGGAAAAAACATAAGACAGTAGATAAAACCAAGCATGGAACATCTAAAATTATAGATACGTTTGCAACGTATTAGTACCCGCATGCCAATGACAACCTCGATTGAGCATGAATTAAAAAAAGGAGAGCTCTTGAGAGAATAATTCATGTGAGTTCTCTTTTCTCCCTTGGTGATGAGATTGCATGCTTTGCATCAAACATGTCCATCAATTTCTCTTTATTTTGGTTTGTTTAGAAACATGCTGATGTTTTGGATTTACTTTTTGACAACCATGATTCTATGATACTTGGTATAAAATCTCTTATTTGCACACTTGATAATATTTTGGATATGCTTTCTCTTGTTTTTTCGAAATTCACCTAAAATTTCATCAAAGATGTTGACCAATTTTGTTTCAAATGCTTTGAGTGCTATATTGACCACTTTCATGGAGTTTTTTAGTTTCCACATTTGGATGATGTTCCAAACATTTTCTTGCACATTGACCTTGCATATGCATTATATTTGATATATTTTTGTTTTACTACCATGGAAACATGATTTGCAATATGAATATGCATACATCTACCAAATATAAGCACATTATAATAAACTATGCTTTATGTATTCCCATGACCTTAGTATTCTAGCTCGAGATCCATGAACATTCATTCAGGATAACACATTTTGAGAACAATTTCTAAAACTAAATAGTAATGTGAAAGGTTTGGTCTTTCATTGGCAACTAGGCCACACAAAAGGACTCCATGCACAAGTTTTCATTTTTTAGATTTTATTTTCATTTCCTTTCACTGATTCAAAAGAAGGTAAAAATTGACGCCATGATAATTCATAGGAAACAACTGGATCTATCAAAACTCTTAGTGGTGCTTTGATATAATTACTACTTGAAAACCTTGAAATGATTTTTGGAAAAATTAGGAGAAAAATATCCCGTACTTGTAGTTTAATTTGACCTGCTTTTGGAAGTCGACATTATATCGTTTAAATGGGAGAAACAAGATAAAAGCTTGAAAATCCAAAAAACTATGTCATTTAATATGGTCTAATTTGTGTAAAAATAAAGTGGTTACAAAATAAACCATATTCTATGTACTTGTAAAAATAAAGTGGTTACAAAAAAAGTTTATACACTTGTAAAATAAAAATGATTTTTTGGTTGTAAAAAGTTGGAAGCTCCCTTTGGAAATATTGTTTGCAATATGAAGACGCACCCATCTACCAATACATGATTGATGCCAATAACTCTGTGTGTACCAACTCGTTGGGACTCCAAGTGCAGAGTGTTGTAGCAAGCGTCTTTTTCCATAATGGTGACTCTAGGATTTATATCGAACTCTCGAAAAATTGGCTTAGAGACTTCTCCTATTTTTTCTTCATGCAAACTACAAGACAAAGTATGTTCCTTGTATCCCCAACTCCACCGTGTGGTTCTCAAGCACAAGGTTTTGTATTTAAACTGAAATAAACTATAAATAAATAAAAGTAGAAGCAATCTAAACTAGACAAGAAAGGAAAACCAATAGGTAAATGTATTTTGGGTTTTTGTTTGTGATTGCTAATAGTAAAAGTATTTTTAGGTTTTAAGATTTAATTGATGCACTAATATAAAAGCAATGAAAGTAAATGAAAGATTGTTTCTTATAATAACAGTTGGACCGGGGTTTCATGGGTTCACTTGTTTATTCTCTCATATTGTGTAGTGGAAATAAATAATTCATAAGCAATAAAATATTGTAAAACTTTATTATGTGCATGATAAGCATTCATATGGGCATCACATCCTATTTTGAAGATGACGCAACACATCTCACTTATACTCTAGAAAGGGAAAACTCCATTCAATCTAGAATTAAGAATAAACCTAGTATAATCTTAGATACTTTGACATGATGTTTGAATAATAAATCTGCTACCTTGAACAAACAATATCATCTAGGATGTTACTAGATGATAATAACATGTGCATTCACTTAATCACTAGTGAGGTAACAAAAGAAAGATAAAAACCATAGTGGATCTTGAATTTTGCTGTCACTATCCAATCACCACCACCATGTTACTCCAACTAATACACACATGCCCTCTCATACATGTTGGATAAAAACAAGTACTTAAGAATGGGGTACATAATATGCATCTGCCAATACATCTCATACATAATAGAATTCTAGTCTCAAATATCAACTCACATAATAAAGATCCACCATATAGGAATTACATAGATGACTATAATTATGTTGGGAACCTCATATGGTACTAGAACAATGATAGATCAAGAGAGAAATAAAGCAATCTACTTCCACAAACTCATAGTTCAGAGGTGGACTACTTTCTCTATATCATGGTGATGAAGCCGGAGATGTTGAAGAAGGTAGAGATCCCACCAGCGGTGGTTCTCCCTCCAATCTTCGTTGGTTCTGTCTCTATTTTCGTGTTTCTATCTTTCTGCGCCACCTCCTCCGAGATCGTTCCGGGGGTCCTTTATATGCGTTTTTAGGTCAAGCCTTCGAGGTTGAGATGAAGTTGGACGGCTACGGAGGCTCGAAGAGGGAACGAGCATGGGTGGCGCCTAGGGTGGACCCGCACTACCTAGGCTTGTTTTGGCCTCGGGCCTGCCCTCTCGTGGTTCTTGTGCTCCAGATGCTTGTCTCCGCGAAAAAATACTCCTCGAAAAATCCCTGAGCCATTTTAATTTGTTTAGCTCCCTGAAAGATAAAAATACGCAAAACAGGGTTTTTTGTACCGCAAAGTTATAAACCAAATAAATTGGATCATTAGTAATTCCACACATGTCAATGTAAAACAATGATATAACATCATATAAGTTGTAAATATGTGGGAATATGAATCAGTAAACTACAAAGTTTATGTAAATACATCAATGATATAACATATTTGGTGAACAACTATTAAAAAGAGATTGTCATATTCAAGGTTTGGTACTCTTGTTGGCATCTAATTCACACAAAAAGACTTCATGTGCTATTTTTTTAGATTTTGTTTTACTATTTCAGAAAAAGGTTAATATTGTCGACATGACAGTTCATAAAAAACAACTGGATCTGTCAAAACTCTTAGTTGTTCACCAGATATGTTGCGAAACTCAGAGGCGACATCTTGTGAATGGACAGGCCATATGTTACATGGTTTTCACGATGTTTGCTATATGTGTGCTTTTCTTGGATATGTCGACATGCATTCATTCCGTAACAAACTCATATTTCTTTTTTTCGCGAAAGGACATGATAGATGCTGCAACGTTTTCCTCGTGTTTTTCATCCCTAGAAACACATGGTTTTTTATAGTCGTTTATGATTGAAATCATTGGAGCTTTTTGTTGCAAATCAAGGTGCACAAAAAAGTTGTTGCTTAACTTTTTCTGAACATTACTTTTAAAAAGAAAGTTATGGCGATTTATTGTAACAGTATATTTTATTGTATACAGAGTGGTGGATTTTTTTTGCAATACCCGGCATGGCACAAATCTGCCCATATGATGCATTTTTGTTGTAAATATTGGCAAGATCGGGCAAATGTAGACCCTTTTGTTTAAGTGTAGAGGCTTAGGACCACCGGTTGATTTTTGAAAAACCAGATGGCCGAAATGCAATATTTCCATTGCGGCTGATTTTGGACGATCCAATGGCAGGAGGACAACCGATTTCTAGGCTGCCGACAGGGAGACCGACGCTCAGCACATCCCCTTTCTTTTTGGGATTACTCCACCTTAATGGATCGTTTGAGCAATGGAGTAGCACATGCTTTGGCACAATTAGACAAATATGGCACTAATGGTTCTATAATCGGCATAGTGCTGACTAGTGTGTCGAAGTTAGTCACAAACATTGTAATTTACTTTTGCTAAATAATGTTTTCCTTCAAAAATAAGTTTTATATGTTAACGAATTATTTTTATATCGATCTATGATAGAGACATGCCTTTGCACCTATACAATTGCTTGTGTAATATTCCTATGATGTAGGGTTTATATCTTTAATATACTTGGATTATACCAAAACACATTGTGAAATCTATACTACTCCCTCCGTCCTGAAAAAAGATCCGAATATAATTACTATATAGATATATCTAAATTTAAACTAGTTTGCGACATCCTCCCCTGACTGTTTGACCTTATTACAAGGGTGCCACCGCAAACCGTTTGGTTCGGTGAAAAGAAAAGAGAAAAAACGGCTCTGCCGCTCCTCCGACCCCGCGCCCCTGCTCGCACCAATCGTCGTCGCACCGGCCATGCTGCTCGACCCCGACCCTGCAGCGCTAGCTCGCCCCGGCCATGTCTCCTCTACTTATTCTCCAGCTGAACCGCAGGAGTCGACCCCGTACACCCAGGCTGTGCATCAGCTCTCTCTGTTTCTCTCACTATAGAAACCACCCGGGGTAGTTGACACATGTGTATCAGGTGAGGGCCTTTGCACTTGAACTGTTTGACGAATTGCTAATGATTGGGATGTGAATCTTCTCTGTGTATTCTTTTCCTCTCTACTTGTTTCTTGATGTTGCCGACCTTAAGTGAAATACCCAGTGTTATTGTTAAGAAAAGTCACTACAGTAAATAATGAATCAACAGTGTAATATAAGTAGATAGCTCAAATATGGTACTTTCGAGCTCCTCCATTGACCTCTCGAACAACTTGACTTCTTCACCATGTGTCTTCCTTTCATCCACTATTTGTAGATGTAGAACATAAGGGTTATACAAGAAAATAACGCAAGTGGTAGTGAGATAAAAAATGAAGTAGGTAGCACCTGTCGAGCCTCTCTAGCAATTCTTCACTTTCTTCTGCCACTGCCTGAGCCATTTCCAGCTTCTCTCTCAAGATGCGCACTTGAGGGTCGCAACATTTCTTCTCATTTGAAAGCTTGGATAAGTCATTTTGCAAATTATGAAGCAACCTTTCATCATGTAAGCTTCTCAGCTCAATAAACCTTTCTTCCATTCCTTCAGTGGCATTACTTTTATGGGCTAACTCCTCTTTCAAAGAGTAGCTGATTTGTTCAATATGCTTGAGCTGAGATCTCAGTTCACTGTTCTCCATAGAAACTGCATTTAGTTGAGCAACTGTGTTCGCTAGCTGCTCCTCTAGCACAAATATCTTTTCATTGGCCTTCATGATTTGTGATTTCTGAATACCTTATGTTTTTTGAATTTCATGTCGCAAAGAAGCATCGCCGTGTGGAAATACTCATTGTCAGAATACTAATACTACTACATACATCCTGAGAAAATAGGTACCCTACATTGATCATTAGTTACTGTCTACCTGTATTCAGCAATTAAGGATTGATGGTATTCCAGTTGGATTGTTCTAAGAGTATGTTCTTCTCTGCAAGCAGTAACTGTTTACCTGATCTCTATGTTGCCCTATGTTCCTCAGAAAAGTGTGTAAACAACATAATGAGAGTACCTGACTATTTTTCATTTCCTAAACGTTAGGCCCTTTTGTTATTGGATAGTTTATACTTATCTAAAGAAACAAAGATAATCATAGTTCCAAGAACATCTCTATTGTGTTTCTTTATCTATTTTTCCAAAGACAGCTACTCCCTCCGTTCAGAAATATAAGACATTTTAGCTTTGTGAATCAAATGTATCTAGACATTTTTTTATGTATAGGTTCACTCCGAACCTCTACGAACCTACACACTAAAAAACGTCTAGATACATTCGATTCACAAAGCTCAAACGTCTTATATTCCTGAACAGGGGAGTACTTGATTGTCAAATTTAGCACAGATTTGACATGCTCGATACATTTGGAACCTCACGTCGTAACACAAATTCACACTCGTGACTGACCAAATTCAGACGAACAACCGCAGTACTTAATTATCTAGGAGGCCTCCTTGAATGAGAGGTGGTCATAGATCAGTTCCATAATAAGCATAAAGATACATATATGTTTTCCGAGGATTATCTTTGTTGTTGTTGCGTTCATCACACACTAAAAACATATATGTTTCTAGTTTCCTTCTTTGTTCAGTTCAATGTTTTTGGAAAGAAACAATTTCCCCATAAATAGTAGTTTATAATTATCTTATTACCGTACTACTACGTATTGCAGAGTTTTGTTTCCATAAGATATGGAATAAAATTGTTTCATGTATTAAAAAAATACTTCGGTGGTCACAGCAAAAATGTTCATCATTACAAAAATTATTCATATTTTTTTAAAAAAGTTGTTGTATATTCAGAAGTATGTTCATATTTGAAATAAAATATTCGGAAGTTCAAAAAGTGTTCATGATGTTACGGTATTGTTCACCATCTTATCTCCAGAACATGTTCGAGCCGCGAGGGTGAAAATAAATTTTATATAAGAAAATGGGTACGGTTAAAAAGTGTTCGGACTTCAGAAAAAGTTTGTATGAGAAAAAAAGCTCATACATATTAAGGGTGTCAATGGCATTGGCTGAGAGGGCTTTTTGCGGCAATGACGAGCATCAAATCCAAATTGCATAATAAGCTCAAGAACGAACACTTCAATGTTTTGTGAACTTGTAATGTATTGTATTTGCATTTTTGCATTAGAACTATTGTGAAAACAATATGTGCTCTATATGGTGCTTATTTGTTCGAGAAAAAATTTATTTGTGTTGGTGCGCCCAGGCTTTGATAAATTCCTGGGTCCGCCACTAAACTGCTCTATATTTCAGATGTCCTCCAAGACAGAGGAGTCTCAGGCTGTTGTACTGGTGGCTATGGATGTTAATGCCGCCAATGGCGGCCTATCAACGGCAAGCTACAAAGTGGTGGATGTAGGGAATGCCAGCGAGGGCGTTGGTGAGCTGCAAGCTATCGAAGCTGGTCAGAAGGATGACACGTCAAGATTATGGATCTAGAAGTTGTGAAGGAGGCCAAAAGATGGAAGCTCGAGTGTTATTTGTCATGTGCGCTTCCTGCTGCTTTTATTATGTTTTATCAAACTTTGTTATTTGTCAGAATTGTCATTGTGATGTGGAATTGTTTGTCTGCTGGATGTTACTTTTTGAGTCGAATTTGCTGTTAATTATCTTGCTGTTATATTTTGTCACTTGTTTGTTGAGAAACGGTGTGGTGCAGGGTAATTGTTGTCAGTTTTTCAGCTGTTATTGTCTGCGGCTATTGCTTATGATTTCTTTCACGTTTTTTTCCTGAGCGGTAGGTAGTAGCAGTAGCAGTTATCCCAGCCGGCCAAGTCCAGCCCAGCAGCTCCCAGATGCCCAGCCCAGCCCAGCACTTCGGTCCGTTCAGTACAAAACCGAGCTTCGGGTGCACCGAACACCGACCCCTAAATCCCAGGAAGAGCATGAATACATCAAAACGGAAATACTCAAATACGCACTGTGTTCTTGGATCAACCACACAAAAAACACATTGGGGAAAGTCTCTGGAACATGAAAAATCATAGACATGAACTCCCTTCAATCCGCAAAATGCAATTTATATCACACGACAATTGACTTCTTTCTTTACAGAAATCAGAACCAATAACCAAATTTGTGACAACTATACATGTGGTTTTCCCCAAAGTAACTCTCACCATTAACATAAAGTTTATTTTATTTTAAGATCTAGTAAGTTGTATACCATAAAGAGATAAAATTTCTATCACAAAGATATTTGAACACGACAATGTGTAGAACATCGGTAAAGAATGTGACATGTCCAATCCTGCAAAATACTTATCATATACAGGAAATGGAAGACCACTCCACTTGTTGATGGAATTGCATCAAAGGGATCTGAACAAGTTACTATATCAACGATTACTGGTACGGCAGTTGCTCTTGACAAAGCCTCTAAGTTAGTGTGCTATAAACCTCAACTTGTAAACAATGAGAGACAAAATTCTGTAAGGTACTGATTCAAAACCATAACATACGAACAGACAATCGTTACAAATGACCGTAATGCAAAACTCAGCTCATTTTGTATGACCCACGAGTTACATAGTGGAAGCAAACAAAACAAAGCATCTACCTTAACAATGAGCTAGCCTAAAGAAGTGGTAACTTCCCAAGCTAATATCATATCAAATTTCAGGCGGCGAAAGCTTTTGTCAGCAAGATACCTCGCAAGTTGTGAGACATGTGCAAGTGCCCTAAAGCAGCAGTGTTCAAAAAAATCTTGCATAGTTTATTGGGTGCTTTATGGAATAAGACTCTTGCATATTGAAGTAATATTGCATGTCTTAGATATAAACATCGATATTCTGAATGATAGTTGAACATAAAAAACAACTATTTAACATCTAATGGAATCAATGCATAGCCATGAATGACTATTTCTGCTCGGTGAAACAATTCAAAAGCAAAGAAAAACTTTATCATGAAATAGAGAATGCTCAATAGGTTTCCAATCAAACTAATAATTTGACAACAGATGATTCAACTGAGTTAAGCTATATCAGTTCACACACAATTTACTTGTTGCCAAGAAAACCCATTCAATAGTTGTCCTCATCACTAGTAAAATAAATCAGCTCAATAAGGTGAGAAACCAACAGAAACATGATATCCTTTTAAATGCCAAGATAATCTCTAAAGTATTAAATTCTATGTCTAGGAATGATGAATAGCTCAATCTTAACTTTTATATGCTCTTGCTCCTAATAAGATCTATTAGAAATATCTCTAAGACGAGCAATCTTATCCATGTGAGTCTCTTGAGTCAAGATAAGATAATTTCTGAAGCAACCTTAATATATCAAATTAAATTTATGGTAAAATTTGGTGGTAATAGTCTATAACAACATACAAGGTGACCATGGTGTAAAAATAATCAATATTGACCACTTGTTTGGATACTTTTCTTGATTTTCCTCATTTTGTTACCATTTCATCCATACTTAGGATTGTGATGTACTTGTCTATGCAAATTGACATCTTTCAATAGGGGATCTAAACCGCAATATATCCAACTGAGCAAACATGTCCACATATCCTTAGCAAAAGACATTGACTTAAATAATACAATTATAATTTTAGATCAATAAAATATGCAAAGCCAAAGTAGAACTATAGAACATAATCCATCACATACCTAAAGTTTGTTTTGATCATACTCCATCATAAGCTGTCAAAAATACCCTCAAGTTCTCCTTAAATACCCCACCCCAGGATATTTTTTAGAGTAGAGCTTTTATAGATTCAGATGTACATATTGCAAAGAGAAAGAGTTGGTTTCCAACTAGATAAGGTCTATGAGGAACGAAACCAGCCAACCAGAAGACGACCGGTTCGTAGGCAATGGAGAGAATCGTGGCCTAACGGTTTAGATGGATAGAAGACATAAGGTAAACACAAAGAGAGAGGAAGCGCTAATTGTGCAAGTGAGGTTGGGGCCTACATGGGGTGACGCACATCCGGCTTTCACCGTGCCCACAGTCACCCGGAATGAAGCGATACTAGGACTAAGTAACCGTGCACATGTTAGTCCATTGTGCTATCTGCAGCTTTCCATTTTACAGTCATATACATCCATGCTTTAATTTAACCTCAGAATTCTTATACCACCATATTATATGGTTCAAACTCCCTCTTACTATCCATAGCGGTTGTTTTTCTCGATAAAGATCCATAGCAATTGTTGTAGATCAAAACCATATTGTTCAAGTTCCCTTTTACTCTCTATAGCAATTGAGGTAGACATGTAGGTTTTATGAACTCACCTCGGTTCGATTGGTGGATGGTGGCGGTGTCTGTGACCCCCGCTGCGTCGAAGCCACGAGGCGCTGGTGTTGCTTCTTGAGCACGTTGATGATGGAGATGCCGACGATGACCAATACGACCACAAGTATCAGTCCACCGACGCTATCGCCACTATCAACTCTGCCTGAAGGTTGTCGTGGTCTGGTGGCGGTGGCGTTTGCACCAGTGACAGGTGGTGAAGGAGGTCCGATGATGATCAGTTGCCCGAGTTCAGTATGCAAAAATCGAGGGATTAACAAAATAACAGAGTAGGGGGGGCCATTGCCCCCCTTAACACTAGGGGTGCTCTTCCACTTTAAACAAAGGACCTTTGGTGTCACGTTGCCCTATGGACCCCAAACTCTATGGACTGACCCTGCAAGAACCATATCAAAACAGATTCTTCTATGCACTATGGAGACGGTTTCCGTGCAGACATTCAGACGGTCGAGTTGATCACATCAAGATCATGGGGTCTTTCCCTTGTTGATCATCATTCGAATATAGCAAAGAATGAGAGAGGACAGGAACATATATAGCTATTCTTTAGGTGGATAAATCGGGCTGATGGGGGTGGGAGCCCATGCACCGACATATCGGTCCAGTCTCTGGTGCGTATGTTGGATGGTTATGTCGGTGCATGGGTTCGGTCCTGGGCCAGTGGAGGGTGCCAGACGAACATCTGTGAGATTGAAATGTTCGAAATCTGTTGCATCTTTTGGGGGTGGGATTCTAGGGGGCTGGTGTGATCTCTCAAAACAAGTTTCGAAGTTCTTTTTGTGCTTTTTTGAGGAGGATGAAGTTTGGGAAGTTCTGCGTGCTGATTGATGATTAATTGGTGTGATGACACTTTGTTGACGGGCGAGAAAGTTGCATATGTGTATTCATCAGAGTATAATTGGAGAAAAAATCGAGGGATTAACAAAATAACAGAATTTTCTCTATTTCCCGCACAAGAAATCGACTACCACACCATTTGCAGTTTGCAGATGCTACAAAAACTATTAAGTAGTTCTTGCGCCATGTAGTACAATCTATTAAGTAGAATGGTATCATAGATTTTGGTTATCAGGTGTTGCATCTCAAAACTCTTGAAATTTCTGACCTTCCATTTGGTTGCAACAAATCAGACAATGGTTTGACTAAATAGTTAGTGTAAAAGTGCTTTGCATATTTAATATTATACCACGTCTTACATGATTTTGTATTGTGTTCACCATTCCTGATACCAAATTATCACCTTCCTGGTGTAGGCATTTGCAAGTTCGAGGGGATGATGGCATATGCAAACGAAGTAATGCAGCCATTTGCATCCCTTGACTCGATGGTTAGCAGATCTTTTGAGCAGATGTCTCTTTGGCCCTGACTTCCATTTCTCCATCTTACCAACCTATAATACATATTCTTGATGAGCAGGTGGTGGTCTGCCTAGGGGTTAGTACCTGTTACTTATCTATTTAGATAGCTCGCCAGTACTGCGTCACACTGCCATGTTGGCATGACCTAGACATGGTATCTGTAAATATTATGTCCATTCAGTCTGTACAAGGTTACTTCGTGTATGTCCGTGGTGGGACTTGCATGATGTGTGTACAACACAAGTCACTTACCACTTTTGTTGTTTTTCTGATTCTTGAACTAGAATAAGGGTTTCCTTTTTCTAGACTGATGCATGGGGCTACACTCACACTATTTCTCCATGTTATTACATTGATTGATACTCCGTACCTTGCAAATTATACTAGGCAGCATCGTTCTTGTGGTTTCTAATTTTCTATTTGGTCATTCTTAAAGGGTTGATTACTTGCGAAATGCTTGAGAGCACCACACCGAACCGGTACGTAGGTAAAACCCATCTAGGGTTTTCGTCCCCCTTGTCGGCGACGTTGTCAGTCCGCTACACCTCCGCCGCTCTATGGCCTTAGGTGTGGTGGACCATGGCCTCTTGCCGACGGAAGGTTTTTGTTATTTTTCTAGGTTGTTTTTCAGTGTCTTTTTTGGGATGTTGAGACAACAGCTATGTCCTAGAATTTGAATAAGGTTCTCTCCTCTCTAATCTCGCTTTGATTGTGCATCTATCACCGATGGAGAGCGTGTGGAGTCGTTTGTCCGACAGATCTCTTGGAATCCAGTCCGTTTTTGTGTTTGTTGGCGTGATTCAGGTCGGTCTCTTTCAATCTACGGTTCTCATCATTGGCGATGACAGCTGCTCTGGTGTGCTAGTCTTTTGTGGCCTTAGCATGACGACTTCTCGTTTGTCAACTACAACAAGCTCTATTACGACAAGCTTTGTCTGGCTCCGTGATGGAGGGACGAGGACGGCGGCGTGTCTCCGGCTCGCGCTAGTATCTGTAGTCATCGCTAGGTGCTTCAATGACCTATTTATATTTATTTATTACTTTTGGATCTCTTTATACTGTTATTGATGATTATTAATATATCGGTGGAATTTAAAAAAAAAAAAAGGTGCAGCAGTCCAGCCTGGCTAGTGCATACACCGTATGCATCCTTGCTCTACGACTAGTCCGAGTGAGAAAAGGTAAAATACCCACCCTAGCTAGAACGTGTGATACGTGTTTATAGTTCATTCAATATACTTATATATAAATGTGCATGCCCCGCAAAAGCTATAGACGAAACCGCCATCTACACTTCGCTACTGATGAAAGCATCACCTCGATATAAAGAATAATTCGCCTTAATGACACACATATTGTAAAATCCGAGGTACTAATCCCTACTAGGTTACGGAAGCAAAAACTCTCCTAGCCACCAAATATCATGTAGGTTCTTTAACACATTTCACTTGAGTACAAAACATAAAAGAGTATATGAATGGTTTGAAACATTTGTTGATTGGTTGTCTAATCCACTATAACTAGACACACATGGCTCACTAGCCCAAGTTTGTCTCTCATGGAACTGGGGAGACAAACACCTTCATAGCCATCTAATTATACATTGGTTCTCCAAAGAAACTAAACTTAATTAAGAGCATAAAACATATATAGAGATAAAAAGTTTTGAATATCAATTAAGTATAAACATTTTCCTTAAGGTTGTGTGTCTTACTCTAGCCCAATCACAAAACTCGGTTGAACAAAAGAGATTAAACATAGACAAAGCCGCCATCGACACTTTGCTACTGATGAGGGCATCAACTCACCTACAAATCAAGGATAATTCGCCTTAATGACACTCACATATTGTAAAATCCTAGGTACCGATCTCTGCCATATTAGGGAAGAAAAAACTCTCCAATAGGTTTCCAATCAAGCTAATAATTGGACAAGAGATGATTCAACTCAGTTAAGCTATACCATTTCACACACAATTTATTTAACTCTAAATGAAAAACACCCGATGATCTAAAGGAAACCTAATTCGTGGAAAAATCAAACTGTTCATGACGCATGAATGTTCATGCCAATTCTATTTCTCAAAATGTTCATTTTCACACAATGCAACGCGTTTCGTTCCATCCTACCGAATCCTATGGTTCACAAAAGACCTTGCTTCCACAAATAAGCCACAGTGCTTTCGACAACAGTTGCACACACCGGTTTCGAGTACCGCACAATAAATTAAGCCAATTTCAGATCCAATACGAACTCATCTCAGGCCCCAACGCCCAAAGTTTTTCTTGACATGCATTACAGTGGACTCCGGTAAAGTACACCATAGCAGTTGCAGTCAAATACCATTTGAGAATTCACTAAGGATTTTCACCTTTGTCGCCATGCCTGCATAGTGTAATTTAGACAACAATATCTTTTTTTCATGCCTTGGCGGAAGAAGAAGCTACTGCTCGTAGCCTGCTGGCAATCACGGTGAAGTCCGGTCTGTCTGAGGGGTTGTTTGACCAGCACTGCTCCATGAGAGCCCTCAACCACGGCTCACAGGAATCGGGCACGTCAGGGCGCAGAGTGTTGTTGGCAATGCCACCTGCTCAACAAAGCGAATGGATATAATGAGGTAATGCATGGTAAGAAATTTCAAGGCGTGAAAAACAAACCTAAAATTGCGCCTTCCCACAAATCTTTGTACGGCTCTTCGCCAGTCAGAATTTCCCACATGACGATTCCAAAGGAGTACACATCGACCTGTTAAGCAATTGCAAGTTATTAGAACTACTATTTTATGGTATTATGATAATGGGGGTCAAATAAATGTTAACTGTTTTTCCCGGCTGTTCATTCCATACTAGTAGCATGCGGCAACTGAGAGTGGTACCCTTTAAACTGAGGGCAAAACCGGCCGATAAAAAATCCACAGAAGCCCAATGGCCTCATTGTCAACACTAAAGAATTTTATTCGCTAAAAGAAAAAGAGAATCCTTTTTTACTGGGGTAAGGCAGGTGGGGGCCAGCCCCGTCCATCCTGTACAAAGGGTGTAGTGTAGCAGAGAGGTGCTCGACGGCGAGTAGAACGTTCCCGATGGCCCGGTGGCATGCCTCGGAGAGGGACATAACCAAGACTTGCGGGAAAAGGTAGTGCGGCGTCGTATGGGGAATAAGTTATTTTTTTAGAACAAGGATGATCAACTAAGAGCGCTCATAAATTAATTGGGATGGGATAAGGCAAATCGGTTTAGACTGACTTGGGCCGCCAGACTATGGGCTATGTTTACTGCATGTGTGGCCCATCTATTTCAACCCAACCAAACATTCATGGTCCATCATTCTTGGACTGCGGGTCCCATCCCACCCAGAACACACCAGAGGTAGTATTATTGTACCCTCAACTAAACATAGCCCGTTTATTTTTGTGGATCTAACTGTCTGTTTTAACTTATACTACCTAAAACCTGAGTAGTATGAAAGATACTAGTGGGCAAAAAAACCAGAGATGCAGGGTCAAAATCGGAAACATTGATAACGGCAGAAAAAAACCGTTGAAAACTGAAGACCTAATAAAAATGCTAGAACTTTATGCATCGCCGCAGCCCTGGCTATTTCATGGCGTGGTGGTGATGAGCTACCGGAGCTGTTAGATCTTGGCTTTCTAAAAAAGCTACTACTCCCTCTATTCATAAATACTCTAGCTGTGTGAGACCTTTTAGTGTATAGGTTCACTCCGAACCTCTGGGAACCTATACACTAAAAGACATCTAGATACATTCGATTCACAAAGTTAAAACGTCTTATATTTCCGAATGGAGGGAGTAGTTGACAAAAGACATTTGATGGTGGAAATTGTTTGAGAGTGGCCAGGATCATTCTTTTGGACATGAGTTTTGACATGGTGCGATACGGCTGGCCGGCTGGCCGGCAACTCCGTCGAGGTTGTTCAAAAGTTGCAGACATAAACGATAGGGATCTTAGACAATGCCTGCAGGTATTTACTCATAGAAGAACATGGAATCGGCCATCGAGATCTGGCTGCGAAAATTTAGGCTAAATTAGAAATAAACAATAGGGATCTTGGACAATTCTGGCAAATATTTACTGGTAGAAGAGTCGTAGGATCAAAAATCGGGATCTCAACAGCTCAGTAAAGTGCAGCCACGGGTCCACCAAACGAGGGTTTTCTCTAGGGGCGATCGCATCTGAGCTAGGGTTTCTCCTGCTGAGGGTGGTTGTGATCGACGGCGAGAAGTGTTTCCATGCGACGGTGCGAAGTTTGTGCTGCGCTGCGTCGCTCGCAGGAGTGCTGCAGCGGCAGTTTTCATGGCGACTGCAAACAGGGCGACGGGAGGTGGAGGCGGTCGTCCGTCCAGGACGCCGTCGAGATCCCTGGCTAAAACGCGGGTGGAGGATCTAGCTGCAGGCCTGTCAGCGAAATTCGGATATCTCCTGTTGACGGACAAGGAAGCTGCAGGTCTGGTGGTGAGGAACATCGAGGCGGCGAGCGTTCCACGGCTAAATTGGGTGATTGTGGGCAAGTTTCGTTGTGGTGCCGGCTGGTGCTTGGTGCCCTAGAGAGAGTGATGCAACACGCTTGGGGATTGCATCATCCTATGCAGTTCAAAGATCGACAATGGGTTCGTGGTACGTTTCAACTCAGAGAGGGTGATTGGAAGCATGTCTTGAAGAACGGACCCTGGCAGTTTGATTTCCATGCTATTCTTTTGAAGAACTACGACAGCTCGATACACGCATTTGATATGGTGTTTGACTCTATGGATATATGGGTTAATGTTCTGGACCTTCCGATGGACATGATGAATAGGTTCTATGGAGAGCTCATTGGAGGATGGATCGGGAAAGTTTATCTTTGTGGAACTGGACGATGCTGATTGTTTGGCGTGGGGAAAAGATCTCCCCATCACAGTTGCTGTGTGAATAGATGAACCACTTCTCCAGGCTGTGACTCTGAAGGAGAATGAGGACGATGTCCAGGGGAAGTGGTTTGATCTCAAGTACGAAAAGGTTTCACACTTTTGTTTTGGCTGCGGTCGTGTGGTGCATCTCGATGACATTTGTCCGGCGGAGAAGGAGGAAGTCAAGCAGTGGGGTGAATGGCTGAGTGCATCACCGAGGAGAAACCAGAAACCTCCTCCGCCTGCTCGGCCGTCGGTGGCGTCGGGGAGCTACAGTGGTAGGACATCAAGTTCAGGGAAAAGAGGAAGAGGAGGAGCATTTGTTCGTGATTTACCACCAAATCGAAATTTATCTACTGATTTTATATATTCCAGCTCATCCCACACTGGTGGGCACGAGCAGAGGAAGGAGATGGATGCGGTTACTAGTCATGAGAAACGCCACAGGGGGCAGACACGTGGTCATCAAGGAGGACGGATGGCTGCAGGAGATTCACAGAGGAAGTATAAGGGAGGTACTTACACAAGACGTCCGTGTGTGCAGCCTGATGGGAAATATCAGGAAAAGACACATGTACCTCCTGGTAGCATGAACAGGAAGCGAGGCACAAAACATATTTGGATGCCTATACAAGTACAGGTGGTTGGAGAGGAGTCTGCTGAGGTACCCGCGGAAGAGACAACGTACGGACTCGGTTTTTAATCGGATCTCTGACCCAGACAGCGAGCAGAATGATAGGCATTCTGCGTCACTTTTTAACAGACTTGAAGATCCATTGGCGGCGCGGGGCCGTCGGGAACAATGAATTGCTTGGCCCTCAACTGTCGTAGACTGGGGTGGACGCGGCGGTGCGCGAACTTCGTGATCTTTGTAGACCATACAACCCAGCGGTGGTTTATATGTGTGAAAGTAAGCAAAAGAAGAGGACAATGGAAAGATTGCAATGGAGTTTGGATTTTGAGACAGGGTGTGTGCGTTGAAGGGAGAGGTAAAGGGGGGTCTGGCCTTGTGGGGAGGTGAGATGGTGTGGAGGTTTCGGTTCGGCCTTGTGGTGTCAATACTACGTAGATGCGAAAATCAGCTCGGATGGTGTTGACTGGAGTTTTACTAGTATTTAAGGAGAACCAAGAAAGGAACTGCAGGAGAAAACTTGGGAGGCGCTGCGATACCTTAGATCCCAAGATAATCTGCCATGGGTGTGTGCCGGGGAATTTAATGAAATAACTAACCATGATGAGCAGCTCGGCCAATATGAGAGAAGTGAACACTAGATGGCTTTGTTTAGAGACTACTTAGCGTACTGCCGCCTTGCAGATCTCGGTTTTTCTGGGTATCCCTTCACCTGGAATTATAATCACGACGGTCCGGCCAACGTGCAAGCAAGGGTGGACAGAGCAGTGGGTGATGAGCAGTTTTTCCATACGTTCCCAAACTCATCTGTCCAGCATTTCCAGCATTTTTCTACGGAAGAATCGGACCATGCAGCCCTTCTGATTAGAGTGGCTAATGAGCCTGAGCTACGCCTCCACACTGGTGGAATACGTTTTATGTTTGAGGAAATATGGACAACTCATGAAGCCTAACTGTACCACGACATGGGATAACACGAGTTATAGAGGGGCTGGTCTAAATGGTCTATGGCAGCGATTGAAATATGTTTCGGGTGGCTTGAAGGAGTCGAGCTCGGATGCTTTTGGCTCAGTGCGCAAAGAAATAAAACATCTGAGATCGGCTCTTGAGGAGGCAAAGGTACAGGCACTTGTCTCCAACTCATCAACTGTGAGGTACTCCTGATCGAAAAACAACTATATGATGTTTATGAGAAGGAAGAAATTATGTACAAGCAGCGATCTCGCTAGGACTGGCTAAAGCCCAGGGATCGGAACAATAAATTCTTCCAGAACAGAGTGACACACAGAAGAAGGAAAAACACGATAAAATTCTTGCGCATAGATGATGGCAGCCGATGTGATACAGATGATGCCATGCGGGAGATGGCACAGGTCTTCTACCACAACCTATATTTATCGGAAGGTGCAGATAACATGGACCAGATTTTAGATGGCATTTCAGAGTTTGCCTCTTGAGGAAATGAACCTCTCGGTGACAGCAGTGATTTCTGACAAAGAAATTGAGTTAGTTCTTTTCCAGATGGGCCCGACTAAATCTCCTGGGCTGGATGGGCTCCTGGCCTTGTTTTATCAACGACATTGGGCATTGATCAAGTCTGAAGTGTGCACGGCAATTCGTGAGTTCATGGCAGGAGGAAACAGCCGACTCGATTTTAATGACACACTAGACCATTGAAGCGCACTTTGCCACGCCCGTCCATCTCGATAAAATGAGTAAAAACAATTGAAAAAAAACTGGTAGGTGCAAATACTGGAGAAGCCTGGACAGTACGAGCGATACGGATCGCTTGGAAAAACTTCATATTTTGTTCTAGCATGTAAAGATTTTAGAAGTGGAGGTTCAAAGGGGTCACACTGATGCTGCCTACAGCTTCTCATGGAGTGTACAACTATATTTCAAACTGAAGTCACGATAACATGTCACAAAATCGTCTTACGGTTCCGACTTCAATCTCACAACATTATACATGCCACATGCGACCTCATGTCATCTCGCCACAGCCTTCTGTTTCAGTTAAAGAGCTCTCAAGACTACTTGAGGTCCTTCATGCTGCTCCACAACCTACTAAATTTGTTTGATTGCCTTTTCAAGTTTGTTCTCTCTCTTGCACCCAGATTATTATGCACCTGATCACCATACTAAAATTGTTTCAGTTAAGAAGAATGAAATCATGAATGGATCTTCCAGAACGTGGCTCTGTTGAGTTGACTTCTTAAGTACAGCCAAAGAGATATATGATAAATAACAGATGCTTTGCACAAGAAAAGCCGAAGTCTAGTAAAACAAGTGAAGGGCACGCTTGATTTACTGCTGTATAGTTCTTGAGCAGCAAACCACACATTTGGTAGAGAGGGCGATGTTTCTAAACCATGATACCAAGTTACAATACCACTGTTTCCAACAACAAACACGCTTCATAGGGAAAGGTGAAAAGAACCCCCAGTGGGTAGTGAAATAGAACGTGAAACCGTGCTGAGCTCCCAAGCAGTGGGAGGGGAAAGTGATCTCTGACCGCGTGCCTGTTGAAGAATGAGCCGGCGACTCATAGGCAGTGGCTATGGTATTGGTTGTTATGCTGCTAGATTTCAGAAAGCAAAAAAATTAAACAAAACAACAACAGTCTGAAAATAGGAACAAAAAACTAATAACTGGATATGCCTACAAAAGGCTCCCTACTGATTTTGATGGAACTTTTGTACTTTTTTGCTTGCAAAAGGAAAAATAATCCAGTTGTTCATTAGTATGTATAAAATTGATTCATAAGAACAGGCACATCTATTATAGGCCAACTTGAAGGCTGAAGGTTAATACAAAAAACAATTACCTTGCAGAAAGCTATGAGAAGAGATAAAAGTAGGATCAGATAAGTTGTTCCATGAAAGTTTCCCTTTTTGTTTTGAAGTGAAATGTAGTCCAGTCGGTAAATAGTAACCCAAGAGAGAAAACCTAAAGATCGAATGACTCAAGTTGTTCTTAAAATATATATACTCCCTCCGACCCATATTAGTTGACTCGAATTTGTCTAAATATAGATGTATCTAGTACTAAAACTTGTCTCGATACATTCGTATCTAGACAAATCTAAGTCAAGTAATATGAGTCGGAGAGAGTATTATTATTTACCACACAAATAAAATGCCCAACATCTCAACTCTTTCGTGTCAATCTTCGTAAATACTTGAGAAATGTTGTGGAACCTATCTATCTAGGAGTTCATGATATCGGCATTTGCATTTTCCTGATCATTGTTACGCGACCATTTATTATCAGTAGGATGATACATGACAAGACTAAGAAAGGCTCACAACCAGCCTTCATGTACTGTAGTGTTGATATATGATAGTAAATTTTTCTTGGACGTACAAAAATAAACATTGTATAAAATTCAGGTCACCTAAAATACCATAGTGCACCATTTATAAAAAAAATCAAAGAAATGCGGAGCGAAATAATCCAACCATCAATTGCATTTGAAAGGGTATTGAATGAATGGAAGCTGATTTCGAGATTTTTGGGAAGTATGCAAATGGGTCAGCACAAAATTAATGCACGTCCCCTCAAATGTTGCAAAAATTGGTGAATCGACATCTAGTGCCTTGCTACACTATTGATCTACAGAAAAAGTTGCATATTTCTCTTCACCAACTGCAGTACTTTATATAGTTGAAAAGAAAAGTGCATGAGTTATGAGAAGCGCATATAACAAGTATCATTCAACTTGTGTCACCTCTAACAACTACACAGGTGGATCAGCGCTATTGACTGATTATGATTTTGCTAAATAATAATTTATAGTATCATAAAACAGGAGGGATCGAGGCCATCAGAGGAACAAAACAAGCAATATCCATAAGGGGTGATATTTATCATGCTCAATTAGAAAAACCAAATCAATAAGAAATATCAAGATCACACCTCAGTAGCAGTAGTTGCAATTCTAATAAGTAGGAGCAACTTCTCGTCTTGATTAAAATGTGAAGAAGATCCTCCTCCATAGGCGCTTTTAGTAGTAACATCAAATGGAGGGGAGCAAACCTCTGTAAGATATATAAAATGTGTGTGTGTGTGTGTGTGTATGCACAATGTACGGTGATCTGGAGAAGGGGTGTGCTGCAAAACCTGAAAATTAAAAGATATGTGCTTGTGAAGGATCCTAGTCTTTTGCCCTCAAGGCTAGTTACTGCTTATTCACAACGCATTCCTGCAATTTATTCTACCTTCATAAACAAGTCCAATATTTTCTTTTGGTACAAATGCAGAACAAGAATATAAAAATAGATAACAGTAAGATACTAAATAGGAAGCTAGTAATTTGAAGACATGCATAGCGCACTTTTTGTCTTCATCCTATCTTTGAGCTTTAAGTGCCAGCTGGAGATAACCCTTTCCAAGCACATTGTTATACTAAGCTTCTTAGCTCAGTCAATATGGCAAGCATCATTGAGAACTTGGCCTCCAGGATTAAGGTCCAAAATCAAAAAATCTGCCATAAAAAAAGCTAATGCCATGTCCATGAGACACCAATCTCAGTTTTAATGGAATCTTATATGATAGCTTACCTCGTAGGATTGATATTAAATATCTGAAAAGATGCATTCAGAAAACTAAACGGCATGTCCATCAGTACACCAATTGTTTTGACTTCAGCCTATTCAGTTCAGATCTCCACCAGTACGCAATCAATACAGAAAAATAATAATAGAATTCTCCCTGGAAATTATGACGATGTTAGTATAAATAATCTATAAAATTTATATTAACATTAGAGATTGCAGATATGAAAAGAACTTCTAGAGGATAGACCAGAAAAATACCTTGGGGGAGAAGAAGAGCGATTTCGTGTAATCTGTACAATTAGTGATGGATAGAAGACCTTGGATTCGGCGAGGTTGCTGCGGATACAGATGAGTGCTGCGGTGAGGACCTGACGCCATATCCTCCCATCCTCTTATCCTCGGCTCCTTGCCTTGGTCGCAGCTTGCAAATGACACTGATTTGGCGCTACCGCCATGAACATTTGCCACGCCGGAGGACAGAGGAGGGAGGTTGACAGACCCACTAGACCTGACGATGACCCTGGCCGTCAGCCCGCGGTAGTTTGCCGGGAGGCGATGGAATACTCACGGCAAACCGTTTGCCATGTGCCCCATTATCTATGTCGTTGCCAAACTGAACTCACACGCTTTCTCACTCTCTCAGATCACGATCGAACACGAAGATCACAAGGGAGGTTTTGTGCTGTAACAGTCTTACAGCTTTTCTGTCTTCCTTAACCACTTAAAAAGGGAATTACAACTGAAAGCGAAAAACCGGCTCTAGAGCAAGGCTAACGGCCGTGCCATCCCACGTCCTCCTGGTCTGAGCGGTAGCACCGTCACAGGCGTGATGATCATGCCATCCCACGATCTACTTGTGACGGCTAGCTATCCAACAGAAAGAAACTAACTACCTAACAAGACCAAATCGCAAACAAGCTCACGATCCAGTCCCTATCTTATTTTCTACGGGATACAAGCTAACTGTCAGAGTTCAGACTATTGTCCACAACAGCGAGAACAACTACAGTTAACTGAAGATGCAAAGGAACAGAGGACAAATGTGGAGGATTAGTCCAACAATCTACACTCGGGAAATTGGCCGATTTAAAGGTCGGGATTTGCTAAACTGATCTGCCGTGTGTTTTCCTACGGGAAATGATTTGCCATGGCAAAACCGTGGTTGATCCTCCACAAAATAAACATTGATTCCCTAGCATTCAAAACAACGTTCTTATAATCATATTACTAACTATTAACAAAATATATTATAAGATAGTTATGGCCAAATCAAAAATTTATAAGTTCAATACGGCACATATTTTATAGAGGATGGATTGTAATACATTATATTTTACATGTGACTATAGATAAATTTTGAATAATCAATTCACAGTAAACATGTGGCCCACGCATATGTGTGTCAATGTGCTAAAAAAGTAGGGAGGACAACATTGTACTCAACTCAGACGTTCTAGAAATGATGTTGTAATTCGCATGTATCCATATTAAAATGTGTCTAGATATATGTGAGTCTAGAAAATTCTACGACATCATTTTTGAGACAGAGAAGTATATATTTAATACTTTCAAAGTGGGAGTATGACGTGTGTACATAGATATACGATTGAAGAGCAAACTCGATTTCATTTTTCCATTTGATATGATAGGGAAGGAGGTAGATGAACAAATCACTGATCCTTTCGCAATATTATTATGGATTTGCTGAAAGCGGTATCTTTGGAAGCATGGAAAAATTTGATAAAGAATACGGTTATGTATGCATATCATCCATATTTGGAGAACGATGCTAACTAATTCAGATTTTTGAATATATTTTTATACAAATAATGATGTCCTACTTACGTAATGCAAAATAGAGGAATCATTTTAAGATGATAGCCCGAGCATGGAGCGCATCTGCCAGTCTTACAACTTCACGATATTTTACCATCAGTTTTAGAGATTTTAATTCTTTAGTGGAGACAAGATGAAGATCACTCCATGGGAAGATATTTTAGTATCAATTATAGATGATCTCTTTCAAATATTAGTTATCGCCACAACAAATCTAGCAAGCAAATCAAATTGTTGGGACTTTACTCTCTTTTCAAATTATTTAGAGGTATGATATATAATAATCAAATTACCAAAGCTTTATTTTTATTATAAATATTTCCATGTGAAAATGACCATGTAGTAAATAATTTGAAGGTAATTTTACAAATGGCATAACAATTAGTAATCCACAAATAAATATGTCTTTTCTTATGACATTCTAAAATCAAGCTATTAACTTCCAATCTAAAAACACAAATACCTATTAAACTAGACATTTATATTCGGACTCTTTCAAGTTAAAAAATATGATGTCCTCGCATTTGCGAGGGCCACTTCACTAGTTAGATCAAATAATTAATGCTAGGTTTTTCGAATATCAAGAACATCCTTTCTAGATGCAAAAGTGGTGTCTTTCACATGAAGATGATGGCACTCTTAGCTAGTTGTTGCAGTTGTTAAAGGATGAAGGTAAGTAAAGGGTTAAGATTCCTCAACCAAACCATTCCCTTCAGGTTGTCTGATTCCTATTAGTGGAAGTAGCAAAGCAATTTTTATCAACATTTAGAAGCAAGAAAGTTTAAGTACTCCCTTCATAACAAAATATAAAGTGTATTTATTTTGTGAAAACCACATTTGGTTTTTGTCACATGATAATGGTGTCACTAGATTCATTTTTAAAGTATTTACTTTGGTTGTTAGTTTATAGTAGATAAATCACATTAACGGGATAACTATTGGTCAAAAGTATTGTCGTGATGAAACAACATACTCCATATATATTGAAATGGAGGGAATATTTTTTTGCTACCTGCATATCAGTTATGATCACTTATCAGTGTAAATAGACGGGGAAAAAGCTCGAGCAGTCAATCCTGCTTTTGTCATTTTGGCTCTCAGTGGTGATCTATACAATTTATTGCCAAGGTACTGGAACTCTTCCATTATTATAATGTTCTTTTAGAAGCTTATATAATAGACTAATATGTAAAAAGTGTGTTTTGTTTTACTATTGGGTATTCCAATTAAATCTACAATTTATCCTTTTATGATAGTGATGTATGCTAATGCTCTTAATTACTTCTGATTGTTTTTTCTATGAGATCTAAGAATTATATATTGGGTGGAACCAAAGTATGAGATCTACAATTCATCCTGGAATTCAGCACACTGGCACCAAATATATTGCATTGGATGATGGGTGGAAAGTTACATGGAATGTCTCACATCTGCAACAGTGGAATCTCAAGAATGCCAATAGCTTTACATGGGTACTGAGGATTTTTTTTGAAGGTTTGGATATGAAAGTAGAACAATAAGTCTATTACTTTTGGTCAAGGTTTAGGGGCCTTTGGGAAACACGACACCAAAGATCCTTTGTTTAAGGTGGCAAGCTTCCCTAGGGTGAAGGGGGGCAATATCCCCCCTACTCCAGAAATGGTATAGTTATATCATTGTGTCTTTAGTATCCACTATTGAACACTCACAACCTTGTAAATACAAATGAGAGCTAGTTTTGGTCTGTACATGCATACCAGCCATAGCACAAATCTTGCTATAAAGATTGTTTTCATCCAAAATGCGATGTCTGCAAGAACTTTGTAAGTGTTACCCAACCATGTTTTTTACAGCACATCTAATTGTTAGTTAGTTAAATTCTTGCTATGTGAGTTGAATCTCGATTATTGCATTTTCTCTGACACCAACAGATAAGAATGGCCTGATCGAATATCAAGAACATCCTTTTTCTAGATGCAAACGTATTGTCCTTCACATGAATATGATGGCAGTCCTAGCTAGTTGTTGTTGTTAAAGGATGGAGGTCAGTAAAGGGTTAAGATATCAACATTTAGAAGCAAGAAAGTTTAAATACTCCCTCAATTTCAAAATATAAAGTATATTTATTTCGTGAAAATCACATTTGGTTTTTTTCACATGATAATGGTGTCACTGGATTCATTTTTAAAGTGTTTCCTTTGCTTGTTAGTTTATTAGTAGATAAATCATATATTAACGAAATAACTATTGGTTAGAGTCTTGTCGTGATGAAACAACATACTCCATATATATTGAAATGGAGGGAATAATTTTTTTTGCTACCCGCATATCACTTATTATCACTTATCAGTGTAAATAGATGGAAAAAAGCTGGAGCAGTCAATCTTGCTTTTGTCATTTTGCCTTTCAGTGGTGATCTATACAATTTATTGCCAAGGTATTGAAACTCTTCTGTTATTATAATGTTCTTTTAGAAGCTTATATAATAGACTAATCTATAAAAAAAGTATGTTTTGTTTTACTATCAGATATTCCAATTAAATCTACAATTTATCCTTTTCTGATAGTGATGTATGCTAATGTGCTTAATTAATTCTAACTGTCTTTTCCATGAGATTTAAGAATTACATATTGAGTAAACTATGTTTCATTCATCCTGGAATTCAGCCCACTGACACCAAATACATTACATTGGATGATGGGAGGAAAGTCTTCTTGGAATGTCTCAATTCTGCAACAACGGAATCTCAAGAATGCTAGTAGCTTTACATGGGTATTGAGGATTTTTTTGAAGGTTTGGATATGAAAGTAGAACAACAAGTCTATTACTTTTGGTCGAGGTTTGGGGGCCTTAGGGCAACACGACACCAAGGACCCTTTGTTTAAGATGGAAAGCTTCCCTAGGGTCAAGGGGGGCCGTTGCCCCCTACTCCAGAAATGGTATAGTTATGTGATTGCGTCTTTAGTCTCCACTAATGAACACTCACAACCTTGTAAAGCCAAATGAGATATGGTGTTGGTCTGTACATGCATGTAGTCAAATAATCGTGGGTGCTAGTGGCAACATCACGTCCACCTTGGCACTATTGGCATCGTCCTCCACTGCTAACTCTTCAAACAAGGGCGCGAAGTCGGAGTGCGAGAAAAAGCTCGGGGCATTTATCACGAACCAGATCGAAACAAATTCTTTTTTTTGTAGTATGGAGATGGCTTCTGGGCATGTATTCGGGTGGTCAAGAAATACGGGTTGAGAAGTAAGCTTGATCGCATGAAAATCGCGTGGTCTTTCCCTTGCTGATCATCAACTCGAGCATAGAAATGATGAGGGAGGACAACGCCATATAAATCGGGCTGGTGGGAGGCGACCATAAGGACCTGATCTATGGACCGTTAGTCTCTGGTGCGTGTGTTGGATGGATCTATCGGTGCATGGGTTGGCTCCTGGGTAGGTCGAGGGTGCCAGGCGAAGAGCCGTAAGATTCAAACGTTTGAAATCTGTTGCACGTTTCAGGGGGAGTGATTGATCTCTTGAAAGAAGTTTCAAAGTTTTTTTTTTTTGAGGAGGATGAAGTTTGGGAGGTTCAGCATGCTGATTAATGATTTATTGGTGTGATCACACTTTGTTGATGGACGAGCAAGTTGCAGGAGTATTCCGAGTATAATTGGAGGAAAGAAATCGAGGGATTAAGAAAACAACCGTTTTCTCTCTCTTTGCTGCACAAGAAATCGAGTACCACACCTTCGATTTTCTATACTTGGCCACAATTAAGTATTTTATTTCTATCCCAGTAAACTATTAAATTATTCGTTGTGCGGTCTTGATTTGTTCTGCCATAAATTTTTGGGCTCTACGGTCTTAATTTGATATGCTCATGTTACTATCGGGTAAACAAAAGTTTTTTTTCTCGGTTGGTTTCCAAACAGTATGAGTTGGTGGTTTTTTTTATAGCGAATGTCAACATAAAGTGGGGTGTGCGGCAGGCAAAGGGCTCCTCAACCCTTTCCTTATAAGAAAATTACTTGAATTCATGTTTATAATAATCTAGTCCTAGCCTCAGACACGTTCCGGATTCGACTACGCTTTTGTCATGTAACTTACGCTGGCTCTGGAAGTCACATACAAATTCGGATGAAGATGCTCCAAAAAGGAAAACTTGTTCGTCTTGAAGAGGAGAAGGACTCCCATGCTGATAATTTTTCATCTAAAGCCATCAGGCAACCTTCTGTGTGGCTCTTGCTCCAACTTCATATGCTTCATACTAAGTCGGATGAAAATGATTCTAAAAGAAAAGTTGCGCACCTCGATGATATGCCCAACTTCCACGCTGCTATTCAAGCTTGACATCAAAAAAAAGTTTGACTCGGTCCGATGGGAATATATCCTTGATATTCTACAGCATCTTGGATTTCCGTCAAGGTTTCGCAACTGGATTTCGGCCCTATTTGTTACCGCCTCTTCTAGGGTCCTCCTAAATGGTAGCCCCGGTGATCCCATAAAGCACGGGCGCGTCTTGAGGCAAGGAGACCCGCTATCTCCGCTTCTCTTTGATATTGCTATCGACCCTTTACAACGCCTCCTTCAAGTGGCTACCGATTTAGGCCTTCTCCAACGACTTTCGGGCAAGGGGGCCCATTTCCGCACATCACTTTATGCTGACGATGCGGCTATCTTTGTGGCTCCCCTTCATGAGGAGATCTCTACTCTTGCACAAATCCTCACCAATTTTGGCAACTCAACGGGCCTTGCCACCAACTTCCAAAAGAGCATGGTGGCACCTATTCGATGTGGTGAGATCAACCTGGAAGGGATTTTGCAACCCTTTCCGGCCACCATCATGACTTTCCCAATAAAATACTTGGGTTTTGCCCCTTTCGATCAAGAGACTCAAAAGATCTCACTTACAATATTTGGAGGACAAAACTGCCAAGCGCCTCAATCCTTGGAACGGTAGGCACTTCAACATTGCGGGAAGAGGAGCCCTCGTTAAATCTGTTCTCACCTCGCAAGCTATCTACCCCTTACCGCTATTGATGTTCCGATGGAGCCTTTAGAAGCAATTCAAAAGATTATTAGGGTTTTTTTTGGTCGGGCACCGAGAAGGCAACTGGAGGAAAATGCAAGGTTAATTGGACAGCGGTTTGTAGACCTACTTCAATTGGTGGTCTTGGAATCCTCAACATGAAGTTCTTTGCAAGAGCCCTCCGATTGAGGTGGCCTTGGTTCGCTTGGAAGACCCCGGAGAGACCTTGGGTTGGCCTTGATAACCCTTGCAATAAGGAGGATCTAGAGCTCTTCTACGCCCTCACAATTGTCACTATTGGCAATGGCTTGATGGCTCCCTTTTGGGATGCCCCTTGGGCGGACGGGCTTAGTCCAAAATACATTGCGCCTTCAATCTATGAGTTGTCAAAGAAGAAGAATTGGTATGTCCGTGCCGCCATGAATGATGATGCCTGGGTGTCTCAGATTGATATCTCCAGCGGCCTTACCACCCAACACCTTCACGAATTCACCAAGCTTTGGGAGTGCACATCACAACTACACTTCTTTGATGACACCCCGTACTCGATTTGTTGGAAGCTCACCGAGAATGGGGAGTACTCCTGCTCCTCCGCGTACAATGCTCAATTCGCCGGCGCTATTCTCTCCCCCATGGACTCTATTGCGTGGGACAACTGGGCCCCCCAAAGTGCAAGTTTTCTGCATGGCTTATCATCCAAAACTGTGTGTGGACGGCGGACCGGCTTCACCGGAGAGGTTGGCCGTATGGGAGAGTTTGCACTCTATGCCGTTATGCGGACGAAACGGCTTGCCACCTTCTCTTCAAATGTCGCCACTCCTCGAGAATTTGGTGAATGGCAAGAGATTGGACGGGGCTACCACATCTCGACCCATCGTCTTGGGGGCTACATGATGATGTCTTGGATTATTGGAGCAAGTTGGTGCTAAACAGCGGCTCAAGAAGGAAGGGCACGGCGTCTCTCGTCATGCTCATCGCGTGGGATATTTGAAAAGAGCGAAACGCGAGAGTTTTCAATAGCAAATCCTTAATGCCTTTCCCCCTCTTTGATAAGATTAAGGTAGAAGCTAGGAATTGGGTCTTTGTGGGTGCAAAACATTTGGGTAATGTGATGCCGGGAGAGTGATCTCCATGCGCGGAGTGCTGTAATAAAACTTTGAACTCCTCCCCCCCCCCCCCCCCCTCCCTCCTCTATTAATGAAACAAGGCAAGCCTTTTGCCTTTCTTTAAAAAAAAAACTTCCATGTTGAGCATATTTCCGTACGAGATCATCTTGGAGACTTCCAGCCCATGTCTTTGTATGTCGTCTAAGTCACTCTTGATCGCTAACACAACTAGCTAGCAAGACTGAATGTGACTTGATCCAGGTAAAGCACCACGAGACACATCTCCTGAAGTTCTAGTGATTCTCGGTGTATTTTCCCATGAGCAACCTTTAAGCAGTACAATCGGCTAGTAAGATGGATTTTGCTATGTCTACACCAAATGGAAATGGCAGGTGTCGACTCAGCCATGGCAGCTTTAAAGAGGGTTGTGGACGCTCGCCAGGTACAAATGCAACCTTCCTACCGGCTAACAGCATCTATAACCGATCCTCCAAATGTTAGAGGAGAAAACGATGCACTGTTTACCGATCAGAAAAATTTTACTCCTCTAAACTTTGGCAGTCAGAAACGACCCCCTAAATCTGAACTCTTACTCCCTCCGACCCATATTAGTTGATTTGGATTTTTCTAGATTCGGATGTATCTAGTACTAAAACATGTCTAGATACATCCGAATCTAGACAAATTCGAGTCAACTAATATGGTCGAAGGGAGTATTTGAATCTTTGGCTATACATTTCATCAAACACATTGCCGCTGTCATTGGGGCCGCAACGCCGCAATTGGACGCGAGCAATTCCCAGCCACAAAGCAAGTAGCAAGAATTGTAAGCAGCGGCGACGACTATGATAATCTCTCGATGCCAATTTAACTTTATAAAAAAAGAATGATGCTGACCTTGGAGCATGGCGGAGAGGCTGCCATTGGGAAGGTAGTCGTGGATGAGGAGCTTCTCGTCCTTGGAGAAGTAGTATGCGCGGATGGGGAGTAGGTTGTGGTGCTCCACCCTGCCCAGTGTGTCCATGTACGCGTCAAACTCGCGCCACACCACCGCCACGTCCTTGAGCTGCTTCACCACCACTGTCGTCCCCTCCTCCAGCACCGCCTTGTACGATGCTCCCACACTCCCCTTCCCTAGCACCTCCGCCGGCGCGCGCAGTAGGTCCTCCAGGTCGAAGCTGTACCCCGCGCTCTTTCCCAAGAACGCAAGGCGGCGGAGGCCGAGCCTGACGTGTCGCCTCCCATGCCGTCCTTGGACAAGGACATCATGTCGATGTCGTCGCCGAACCTAGACGGGGCCGCGCCTCTCGTGGGGGAGGGTGGGGTGGCTTGGTCAGCGGCGGGAAGGACAGCCGGCGGCGGGAGAGAACATCGGGGCCGACCTGGGTTGCTCTGGCGGCGGCGGACGGGCGCAGCGGGAGGGAGCAAAATTATAGGCATCCACCTCGTGGCCGAGCAAATTTGGGAGAGGGGGGCAAGATTAGAGGAGACACTATCTTATATTTGCTCGTCTAACCGATTTTGGGGATTCGGTTAGAACCGGTTTTGGCCGTTAGATGAGCAAATTTGCTTATCCAGCCATGGAAAGGGGGTGGGTTAGAGATGCTGTAAGATATGACGGTCCTCCTATCGGATGAGACATGGCGCCACGCCGGGTAGAGTGGCGGCCTCCTTGCCGGCTAGCATCCTGAGTAGCAGTATCAACCCGCCAACTAGGTTATGGTGGTTGTTAGGGTTGCGAAGCGGCACCTGATACGTCCCGTTTCGTAGGCAAAATTTATTAGTCTAGTTTAATTTTTTCTATCAAAATTTCTCTAGTTTAAACTAAAATTTTATTTCGCGGGCTCTCGCGGGTTGCCGCTTCGCAACCCTAGTGGTTGTTGAGCCTGTCTCGAGAGAGTTGGATTCGATCACTCTCTGTGCGTCTTGTAGTGTGCATGTCTCCCGCTGTCTCCTCCATGTCCTAAGCTCCTTCCTAGGTGTGTCTCACTCACCCATGTCTTCTGTCACGGCAGGATTCTACGTTTGGCCAGCTATCGTCCCAACATGGGTGCTAACACTCTCCAAACTAGTCTTGTGGCTTTTTGGTACCCTCGCATTGAATCCATTTAATTAAGGGTGAGTGAGTTCCATGATCATGAGAAAGCTTTTAAAAGCTATGAGTCATTGAGAAAGACCAAGGCTAACTTTCGTGAGTGGATGTGAGGGGAAACATTGTGGGAATAACTAATCATGTTGGGTTCCGATATAATCCTACACGACTATAAATGGTCAAAGACAGACCAAGTCAACCAAAGTCAAAGCTACAACTTTTTGACAACTAAGTCAAAGCTAAGAGTCATTGTTAATAAGTTAAAATGGAGATAATGGTGCCATGGCGGTAAAGCTCCCTCTAGCGGCGAGTGGGGTGAGGATGGGCAGCGTAGGGACTAGTTGGGGGCGGGCGATGCAGGGGCGGGTCAAAGATGCGGGAAGAAGACGGCCCAAACAAAAAAAATAGTGAGCCAGAGGTGGGCCCGCATGGTAGAGGTGTTTTTTTTTGGTATTCATGGTTAGCGCAGAAAAACCGATAACCAAACCTAAAAAGGCTGAGACAGAAACTGAACAAGACCGATTAAAAAATGGGTAGCAAATTTTATATACTAAATTTTGTTTAATTAATTCGGTCTCTAGTTCCCGCTACAAATGCACCGGACTTAATGTCAAAATAGCCTACTCGCAAGCACTAGTTGCTTTAGTTGCCCATCACTATACATACATTTTCCTTAAGCGAGCCAAGTTTCATATTCTTGAATTTTTATTATTGCCAATTGACATGAATTATGCATTGCATTATATTTCCAAATTGGAGCTGAAATGCTACCAATTTTTTTTACCAAATATTGTCCAATTTTTGCTCTGAAAATAGATACCATATAATTCGGTTATGACCGAATCCGAATTATCGGATATCCGAATTTTTGGTTATACGAATTTTTGGATAGTAAAATTGATAATTAAATTTCCGTTTTCATTTTCTGAAAACCAAATTCAAATAAACCAAAATACGGAGACAGAATTTTGAACGCCCACCCCTATTTATGGTTACTGTGGCTTTAGGAATTGCTCTTCATATTTTTTTAAAAATAAGCATATATTAATATCACACAGATACCATTTACATGCAGTCTCTACAATAACTAACGTATATCCTAATGGCAATATGAAAATGAGCATTTCCTGCTCTCATTTTCTGGGTCTTTAGAATTGCTCTTAACCACGTCTGAGTCGTACAAGGATCGGACAGGCCCTTGCGTCCTGCCTCTGGAGCCGCGCCGCCGCCAAGCCGCTTCTCCCCGACGGCTTCTTCCCAGAATCTGCACCGCGGCCGGGCCGTCCACCCGCCGACGCCCAAGCTATAAGCGAAACCGGGCGCTAGAGGCCAAGCCGCATGCATCACCACCTTCTCCCCTGCCGCGCGATGTCTCTGCCTCTGCCTCTGCCGCCGCCGCCGAGGATGCTGGGGGTTTCCTCTGGGCGCATTTTCGCTCCCCTCCCGCCCGCGTCGCTTCTGCAGTCTAGAAGGTACGCCCTCCTCTCCCTTCCTTCCTTCCTCCCTTTTATCTTGCAAGCTGTGATTTCCTAAATTCTGCTAGGACGATGGTATTCCTCACTTCTCAGGCCGGACAGAGGCTCTATTGCAGATACACGATACCCATTATGTGTATCAGTGTATAGCTATATGACAGTTTCCAGTATGTGTAGTTGGAGATATGAAAAGTACATTGCATTAGACAATATTGTAGTCTCTAAGATGTTGCTAGCCTCTTAGTTGGTATTGTTAACCTATCTGGTTCACTAAATGTCAAATATGTCGCCATCATTAACTTCTTGTAGGGATGACAATAAGATACCACATGAGCACTAAACACAACAGAAATCACCCAACTGTTCGAGGATGAGACGATTGGTTGCCTTTTGATTTGAGGGAACGATGATCGTTTACTGGTGATGTAGTTTGTGGATTTCATTGGGCTGGTGCTGGACATTCAGTAAAGCAGTTGAGCATAGAATTGCCAGGGGGAATTGTGTTCTGTTTCATCTACTTTGAAAATCTAAATTTCCTGATACTCCTAGTGTATCCCCGCATATTGACATATGGATAGCGAAATAGCTTTTGGTCGTTAAGTGTTCTCTTGGGTTGGGTGAATCCTGTACTTAGTGAGGTTTGAACACTTGTACGTTTGCAACTGGTTTGTTTTTTCTTTCTTTTAATAGTTATTTGGTGCATTAATATATTTTGAAAACAATAGTTTATGTGTCTATCTCTTTTATAGAGAGGTGCATGTTTGGTATCTTTGCCCCGATGAGCTGAATGATGACTCTCAGTTGAAGATGTATGAAGAACTCCTTTCTCCTGCTGAAAAAAAGTGCGTAATAAAAAAATGTTGCGGAAAGATGCTATCTTGTCCTGTGCATTAAGGCGAACTACCCTCGCAAGATGTATGTAACGACCAGCTGCTTGTTGCACTGCGATCGAATTTAATGTAATTTTCATGTCTGTTACTATTATTCAAGAAGTTATGTTATCTGTATTCTTGTTACTAAGGGTTATTTAATCGAAAAATCACTTGGGTCAAAACATCGCTGGAAAAACTCCGAAAGTAGGAGTAGGAGTTATTTGTATTCTTGTTAGTAGGAGTCAACCGAATAATTTCCCACAGCAAGAAAAGTAGTAGTAGAATTCAAATCACTCGGTTCACGTCGCAAGAAAAACTCCAAAAGGAAAATTAATTTCGTCAGAGATAGTTTAGTTGGATGGAATCGGGTTGGAAAGGGAGGAGACGAGAGGGGAGAGAAGTCAATTATTTTGGCTGGGGAGAAGAGAGATGTGGAAGCGAGGCCGAGAGCAGGACAAGAGGCGAAAGAAAGTTGCATTTGTGCATTCATCTGTGATAATTTATGGGAAAATATCATTCAAGATCAATGATGTAAGTTTCGAGCTCTTCAGAGATGACATTTCCCCCCTCAGTTAACACTTTAGGACCTAGTAGATGTACAACCACTTTCTGATTCATATGCAGTTTTCTTAAGGAGTCATAAAAATGTAGAATGAAACTATCAGTCATTTGACCTGTAACACGGAACTCTGGCATGCTGCTCAATGTTTTATGATCCTTAGCATTTTATCTCCTTATATTTCAATACTTCTTGCTTTTCTTGTTGTTACCAATTATATTTTCTGCAGCATGAAACATGTCATGGGATAGCACAACAGGAATACCAATATGCTTATTGCTAATTTGTTTGAACTATGCTAGACACAGATTGTAAAATTGATCCAAGATCGTTCGAGTTTAAGTACAACAAATTTCACAAACCTGAGGTAAGAGTTTAGGTTTCAGTTATTTTCATTTGTGCAATTTGAAGCCATGTGACTAACTTGCCTTTGGTTCCTTTCCTCGCTTGATCAGATATTGTGGCCACCTCATGATAGCACTGTGGAGCGGCCTTTGCATTTCAACATTTCACACACTTCTTCTTTGATTACCTGTGGCGTTGCCATGCATGCTCATGTATGTTCCTTGTCCCTGTGACTGCCAAAAGTGAGAAATGACCATGCTTCTGTTGCTGTGGAAGTTATCCGGTTGATGTTGCTGTTTTATGTACTGTCTCAGATCGGCATCGATGTTGAAGAGAAGAAACGGAAGACAACCAAGAGTGTTTTATCTCTTGCTCGCCGTTTTTTCAGCCCTTCTGAAGCTAATTACCTTGCTGACATTTCTTATTCAGATGCTCAGCGGAAGGAATTCTTCAAACTTTGGACTCTTAAAGTTAGTGAGACTCTCTTTGGTCCTTATTTCACAGCCCTTTCATATGCACATGCAACCACTGGATTATGTTGTACACTCTTTAGAACATTCAGCAGTGATGGTATATTTTCAGGACCACTAACATACTGTAGCTGACTTCTTTGTTCTTTGCTACGGAAGTGCAGGTTTGGAATATGTATCTAGTATTGCAACCCCATTTTAGATGCTAACTTCTAGTTCCTTACGTAGCCTATGATTATAGTACATGAATCAAATTGATGGACACATAGATTGGAATCGTATGAGTAGTCGCTTTATGGAAAAAGAAACCCGTTATGAAAACAGTTTGCACCGAATATTCCCTTGTTAAGTTAAATGTTCGTAATTCTGATTAATGATAGGATGTTGCAAAACATTGCTTACTTGGAACTATCATTGATGTCTAAACCTTTAGGAAGCATATGTAAAGGCTCTTGGATTAGGTCTCTCAGGTGCTCCATTCAATGTATTTTCAGTCGCTCTAAGGTATGTAGCTCTATTATTGTTCTTTCAGTCGCTCTATTATTGTTGGTACATATGTTTCAGGTCCTGAAAACAGTCCGGTGCCAGTAGAAATAAAAGTATGGAAGGCCATACCATTTGTAGAAGATACACTTGTCTCTGGAACACATGCTGTCAAACTTATTGCTTGACCATGTGGGAACATGTGCTATTAGTCATATGATTTCACCAGATCACAGTATGATGGAAAGATTTGGTTTTGCACCTAATAGGAGGCCAAACTCTTTATAATCTTTGAAGAATGAATAACTGATGCTTGACATTATAAACTAGGAAGGACCTAAGAAAAGCAACAGCGTATACTTCGGATTTAGTTTAGGCTTCTTTTATTTGCTGCCAGCTTACAAAACAACCTATTTCCGAAGGAAAGAACCACTCACAGTTCTGTCTTGTACCCTGTTGTTACAGAGCTGGAGTATTAGCAACCAAGGCTAGAAAAGTATTAGGAAACAGACAGGACAGGAAGAATGCATTGCATTAGAACTAGATAGTAACGGTGCAACAATCGCCACAAACAGCCCAATCTAATGAAAGGCAATATGGCCCTTTTGATCAAAAGAAGATTTCTTAATTTACAATTAAGATTTCTCAACGTAGCAATCAGAGGACCTTGCCATTTAATATGTTATGCTTCTAGATGACCTGCAATTGTTGACGTATACTTTGTCAGCTACAAGTCGTTTAATCTAGCCATGGTAGCTAAGCAGGATTGGAAACTTTTAACGGACCTAGACTCGCTGTGTGTGCATATATTAAAGGCCAAAGACCACCCTCAGTCCAGTATTTTGCAAGCTGCTGCAGTCAATGGTATGTCTTATTCACGGAGAAGCATCCTCAAAGTAGTCAATCTGTTGAGGAGAGGGATAGTTGCAACACAATGCTGTAGATGTAGACATTTTGGTCTTGATCCGTGGATTCTGAGAGATGGAATTAGGCTTCTGATGACACCCCGCGTGGGCATTGTGTGTACACAAGAGTTGCAGAGCAAATTGACCCGATTATGGCACAGTGTGATGCATAGCTCATTCGGGATAACTTGATGGTTGTAGATGTTGAGTTGATATTGCGAACACCTATCAGAGAAGATGCTGAGGATTTTGTAGCATCGTATCCTGATTCCTGATCCCAAAGGTGGTTTCTCTGTTAAATCAGCCTATAAGGTATGCATGGAACCTGAATCCTCGGTAGCTGCAGAGCAAGGATTTGGCAACTTGAAGTTTCACTGGAGTGCCATCTGGAAGCAGGCTTTTCCGCCGAAGACAAAGCAATTTCTATGGCGCTTGGCACATAACAGCTTGCCACTGCGTATGAATAGTAAGAGAAGAGGGATGAAAGTTGATACACCGGGCCCCATGTGCCATTACCTTGATGAAGCTGGAGCTGCAAGGAAGTTAATTAAACAAGTTTGGCGCCAGCTGAATCGGGAGGATGTTCATTTGGGCCTATGCTCGTGCCACAGTTCACAAGCAATGCCAATGCAAGTATGGAACACGACCGCAAGCTCCTGATGATAACCCTGTTATGGCAAGCAAGAAATAGCAAGGAGTGCAGGGTATAAAGAGGAGCGTGAGATGGACAAATGACTTCAAATAGTTCTTGGCAAACAAGAAGGCACGGGAAGGAAAATGCGATGAAATAATTTGGAGCCGACCTGAACAAGATGTCCCGACTCCCTAGAGTCAATATTGATGAAGGCACGATTCTCTGATGAATCAAAGTCATGTGGGTGGGATTTTATGATCGGGGATGCACAAACCAATGTGGTGTGTTTAGGTGCTGGCCAAATGGATGAATGCTTTGCAAGCCGAAACACGAGCGTGCCTGGAGGGATGGAGGGATCTATACTGGTGCGATATGGGGAGTCGCAAACATACAGGTAGAGTCTGACTGCTAGGTGTTGGTAAATGCCCTGAAGAGTTGAGATTTGGATCGATCGCCGATCGGGGTGCTAATCAGAGACAAGGCTTTGTCTGAACATGAATCCCCTGTTGTTTTCAGTAGAGCTTGTAATAAAGTGGCCCACGGCCTAGAGGCGTTCGGTGTGACCGTGAGTGGTTTAGGACATAGGTCAATTTTGTCCGAAGCTGTCGCATACACTGTTTTGGTCTCAGGACACTTGCTCAAAATCCGTTCGAATGCGCACAGACATATATACGGCTAGTACTTTTAATGAGGACAAGACAGTTACATCAACTGTGATACAGATATGGAAGAAGTCGTGAACAAAAATTGGCAGCGAGCAATGAATAGGAGTGCAGACAGTAGAATCACAACACCCTAACTAAGCTGCATCATACTGGAACAACTGTAGATCCATTTGCCTGCTGGTCACCGTTCGCACTGCTACCGTGACCGATAGCCAGGGTCTGAGTATCAATCTCCTGCCGGGCCGGCACCGCCGAGGTTGTGCGTCTCAAGTCCATGAGTACCGACACCATCACATGGACTGCAATGTAGAAGAGCACGGCACACACCAGCGCCACGACATACATAGATTGCTTCCATCCCCTGCCAGTTCCAGCAGCATAGGCTCCCAAGAGGCCGAGCAAATCCAGCACGATCATCGTGTCCATCCCCCTGATCCACCAGTTCTCTCTGTTCTGCTGCATCGACTTGGGAAGCAAGAGGACGATGACGACAATGGAGGCGGCGAAGGAGGCGGAGTTGCTGTAGAAGAAGGCGAGGTACCGGGCCCTCCTGTTGTCATGCATCACCGGGTCGCCCGCCTCGTACCCATCACCGTTGCTCTGCCAGGTCCCACCCGGCGGAGTCAGGCCGGCCTGGTACGTGACGCTGGCCACCAGGATGCCAAGCAGCATCAGGTACTTGCGCTTGGCGTGCCTTGCCCTCTTCTCAGGTGTCTTGTCCGTTTTCCTCTTCTTCTCAGGTGTCTTCTCTGTTTCCGTCGGCTCCTCATTTCCTGTTCCTGTGTTACCACGACCCTTCTTCACCAGAAACCATGTGAGCAGTGCGACCACGACGCAGAGAACCAGGGCCACCAACAAGAAGATGTAGATGGATGTCTTGAGATGTTGCGTGCTGCCGGCAGCGTAGGCACCGATGAGGGTGAACAAGCCCACCACTATGCAAACGGATAGCGCATGGGTTCGTATGGCTGGCCTGTACACGTGCGGGTTGACGAGGAGGATGATAAGCGCGATGGACAGCATGAAGCTCACCGAGTTGGAGTAGAAGAAGGCATGGTAGCGGCGTGGGAAGTTGTACAGTAGCACCGGATCACCGGCGTGGTGACCGGTCTCGTCGTCTTGGAGCCGAAAGCCGCCTGGAGGGGTCAGCCCGGCTTGGTAGGTGATGGTCGCCGCCAAGATCGCGAAGAGGAGTAACCGGTTGCGTGTCTTCTCCACAAGCTCATCCTCCTTTTTTTCTTGTCAGCGGCTGTGGCTGTGGCTATGGCTGTGGCTGTGGCTGTGGCTGTGCCTGTGACGGTGCCGGGGTCCGGATCTCCCAAGGTGAGCAGGACAACATGTATGACGACGTAGACCAGGACCGCGCCCGCCAGGCCCAGCACATAAATGGAGGTGCTGATGTCCCGACAGCTTCCTGCCGCATACGCGCCAATGAGGCCAAACAAGTCGAGCACCATGGCTACCTCCAGCACGTGGTACGCGAGCAGAAGCTTAATCTGGACCACGCCGACGGCGACCAAGGAGGTCGTGAAGGCAATCGAGTTGCAGTAGAAGAAGGTCTTGTACCGCCTAGCGTTGGTGGTGAGGAGGATCGGGTCACCGGCCATGTGGCCATCGCCATTGGTCTGCCAAAGGCCACCCGGCGGGTTCAGCCCTGCTTGGTAAGTGATGGTCGCTGCAAGTGTGGCGAGCAGAAGAACAAGAGAGCGAGCCTTGTCCACCGCATCCCGGACAGTCCTGATTTCAGAGAAGGGAAAGAAACACAATTCAGTCACAAATTGGAAACTTTTGTCTGCCAATGATTTGCAGAGTAAGAAGTCTGTGTGTACCCGTCATCAGTTCTCTCTTTGGTTCTTCTGTGAACGACAGCACGAACACGTTGTTTCAGCCTTCCTGCAGATACAACTGATTGTCCGACGCCTCTGAATGTCGGTGTCTCCTCCAACTTCCTCTCCTCCTCCTCCTCCTCCTCCTCCTCCTTCCTCTTTTCTTCCTCCTCCTTCCTCTTCTTCTCCTCCTCCTCCTCCTCCTCCTCCTCCTCCTTCCTCTTCTTCTCCTCTAAAAAGTGAAAAATGAAGAGAGCCACTTGGAAAGCTGTACAGGCCGCAACCAGTATGACCAGATACACGGTAGTGTCTTTCTCCCTACAGCTGCCGGCTACATACGCGACGACGAGGCCAATCAGCGCGACGGTGATGAACACATACGCCTTGTGGAGATTGAAGACAAGCTTCCTGTCCAGAAGCACAACGATGATTTGCAGCGACGCGGCAAATGCCGTGGTGTTGCCTAGGAAGAACGCGCCCAGGCGTATGTTGTGGCTGTGCTTGAGGATAGGGTCCCCCGGGCGGTGGCCGCCGTCGGTGCTGTCCCAGAAACCGCCCGGCGTGCTCAGCCCGGCCACGTAGGTGACGCTCACCGAGAAAGTCGCCAGCACCATCAGGACCTTGTGCTTGCGGAGCCTTCTCTCTTTATCGTCGTCTTGCGCGACGGCCTTCTCCACGTCGGTGGTGACCAGGCATCTGTTTGTAATCAAGACCCCAGACATCTGTAACACAAGGAAGACAAGGAAGACGGCAACCAGCACCGAGGAGCAGATGATTGTGAACATGTCCCTACAAGTGCCGGCAGCGTATGCCACCATGAGGCTGAGCAGGTCCAGCAGCAGGACCAACCGCAGCGGTTTGTAGATGAGCCTGGCATGGTGGTTCTCGTGCAGGAAGTCGAGGAGGAGCATGAGGATGACGACCACGAGCGAAGAAGCGAACGCCGCCGCGTTGGAGTAGAAGAAAATCAGGTACCGGCGGTAGTGGGTGTCCCGGATGATGGGATCGCCGGCGAGTCTGCCGGCCGGGGTATCCTGCCAGACACCCCCCGGCGGGCTGAAACCCACGGCATACGTCACCGTGGCCACTAGCGTGGCCAGCAGTAGGAGGTACTTGCACAGCTTCAGCACGAGCTGGTCACTCGTGATCTCTTTATTTGGGCTTGGTTCCTTGAGGGTAGAACCTCCTGGAGGCTGAAACTTCACTAGATTGGTGGCCATTGCTAAGAGAAACTCCAGCAGGTTTCCTGGATGGAGGACAATGCCTGGAACTTGGGAGATATAATGAGGATGTGCAGCTGCCCTGGATCAGTTTTGCGACGACCTTGCAAAATGAATGACTTTGAACAAGAGAGAGAGTCAGTCGTTTTAAAAAATGATCGCTTGGCGCCATGCCACCATGTATGATTGCACATGTCTTACTCTGCAATGTGTGGAACGACTATTGTTTGTACTTGAGAAGACCTGACCAATTGAAGTCGTTGAAACGCCGACAAGAATGCTCTGAATGCAACCACCATGTGTGCGTTCAAGCATCTTTCAGGTTACAAAACGCCTCCTCACTAGTGATAGAATCTACTGCACATGGAAAGCTCGCAAATCATGCACATGCGATAGAACACTCCAAAGTCACAGCGAGCAGGCTGACAGTGCCAACGTTTTCTTAATTACTCCAAATTCTATAGGGTCGTTTTCTTTACGCGTCATTGTTTGGTCATAATGTAGAATCGCCTAGTTTATGATGTGCTTGACAGCGTCAATTTTGGAAGCTTGGTAGTCGTACTGGCTGTCTGAACACGCATCGGTTTACGTATGGACAAGAGGATAATCGCCTCTATATGTCTGAACTATCTGGCAAGACTTGTGGCAAGACTTCGACTGCCAAGTTATCAACTCGTTTTTTCTCGCCTAACTTCGTGACATGCACCAGCCGCCAGCTGCAATTAGTGTGTAGCCTCTGACATTGTGAAGCAAAGTCACAAGGCTAATACCGTGCCCTTACTTTGTTTCACAGCCATCGGGTGGGAAATCAATAGCTCAGATCGCAAGCAGAATGCTAAGCCAAAACACGGTACAACAACACTGCATCGGAATACTGCTCCCTTCGATCAATAATAAGCGACACTTAATACAAATCGGAGGGAGTACTGTTTTCTGCGGTAGCAGCGGTTCTGTAGCAACAGAGCTAGGTCATTCATACCTCATCGGAATAGTCTTTTGCTCCGCTTTATAAACACGGTCAAACCAATAGAAAGTGATAAGCAAATCATCTTACAATGTAAAAGAAAAGGGTTAATTGGTTTTATGCCACTCCTAATTCCACATATTGCACATATGCCATTACAAAAACTGGACTTGAGGATATGCCACTCCAACTACTTAATACCTCCACATATGCCATTGTGGTCAATAACGAAGCATATACAAGCAATTATACTCCTGTACGTACATAGCACACGTATAGATGGACATGTAAAAAAAAGTAGAAAACCCACAACTTGGTCAACTCTGCGCCTGAACGAACCACTCTGCCACTGCGCCATCTCTCCCACACAGACGAACCCTAGCGGAGGGCGTTCACCCAGGAACAAAATTTTCCGTAATTTTTTTGAAACGTTAAGGAGTTTTACAATAAGATAAATACTTAAGTTACAGCAAACTATTAAAGATTTTTTTAAAAAAATTCCGTAATTGGTGATCAAGTTTCTGGACAGAACTTCGCACATTTGTTTAAAAGACCATATATGCCCAGAAATGGCCCAAATTATAACAGTAGAATCGTTTTAGTGTGTTTGATTTTCTATAATTTGTTCAGATTTTTCTGAGAAGTTCGATTTTTCGGCCAAATTTTGACAAAAATCTGGACAAAACAGAAAATATCAGTTTATCGATCCAAATCTGCCCAGATATGGCTGAAATTAGAACAGTAGAGTAGTTTTAGTGTGTTTGGTGTTATATAATTTTTTCAGATTTTTCTGAGAAGTTTGAAGTTTTGCCAAAATTTAAATTTTTTGAATTATTTTGGTGCCGAAAAGACCCAAAAAGTGCTAACAAAAGTAAATACTGCAATACACACCAAAATACACATATTTTGTGAACCATTATTCTCTTAAATGTAGAGAATGCCATATGTGGAGGTATTGCAAAGTTGGAGTGGCATTTCCTCAAGTTGTGTTTTTGTAATGGCATATGTGCAAATGGTGGAATTGGGAGTGGCATAAAACCAATTAACCCACTCCGGAGAGACAACCTAGACTACTAACTAGAAATGCCACAACGCCTCTTGTGAAATCACCGGACCTCGTTGCACCACACCTACCAAGTTGCCACCGGAGAAGGTCGTCCGCCCTCTCGCTCTAGAAAGTTCAGCACCGATCCCGCCAGCAAATAACAAGGATGGTGAGTGGTGATAACCAAGTCATGTGTATAAGATAGGAGGCAGCCTAGAACGCCCCACGCCAGCGCCGAAAGTGCTTCGCGCTAGGATCTGAACTTGCCTACCGATGACAATGGAACGAGACCGAGAGGTACCGGAGCTCCACGACAACGCCTCCAAGAGAGTGACGACGTAACACACTACCGTCGTTGAGCCCAAGACGGTCAAGGGTTTTTACCCAGAGCCTTGGCACAGGGAAGGTAACTGCATTGACGCTCCTAAGAGGATTAAGACACACGCCTAAGAGGATTAAGACACGCGTGTATCGTCATTGCTGGCGCTAGAGCGTTGAGCTTTCACCCGAAAAACTTTCGCCCCACAACCCGATACATCAGACCACCCGATGTCACCAAGCTAAGCCTAACATGGGTGCTGGCATGGCCGAAGTGACGCCAACAGCAGGATCCCCGCCGCCTACTCCTCTCCATCCACACAACAAAAGATTGAGCCATCGCCCCCGCAATGTTGTTCGCCGAAGAGTTTGCCACGCATGGCACCTTCTAGGGCCACTGCCTAACCGTCCAGAGTACCGCACACGCGAAGCAGCCGACAATACCACAACGGACCCAACACTATGGGCGGGAGGGACCGACGTCACATCGGGCTCCGCATGGCTCAGATCTAGCCAACACGTGGGCGATAGAGGTGTGACGAGCATGATGCCTCGATGTCGCCCGCAGGTTGCACCCTGCAAAGGCGCACCTGCTAGATCGAGACCATTTCATTAAAGAATGAGTGATCCATAAATACACGAAGAATATGCAAATACACAAGGACCTGAACATTCAGATCCGATGGAAGTTTTTTTTGGGGGGCAACCGGCAGGAGCACTGCCTTTTCTATTAGAAGGGAAAAAAACAAACCACGACACACTGTACAGGAGAGCATTTTTGGATTATGGTGGGAAAATGCTAGAAAACCACCATGAGGACTGGAAAGAAAAAATAGAACCTAATCCGGCTCAGCGGGGATAGCCTGCATGAAGTTGCCGTAGGCTCTTTCCCTCTGTTGAATGTCATCCCGAGTGATGGAGGCCACCTCAATGTAGGTAAGGCGTTTTCCAGTGAAAATTCTTCGGTTTCTTTCCTTCCAGGCGTTCCAGAGGACATAGAGCAGCCGGCCGCTGAGGCGCTGTTGTGCTTTGGATGTCTTCCTATCGATCAAGTCATCCCACCATACGGAGATGGAGGCAAAAAATTGGCCCTGATTACCCATAGCCTCGTTGTCCCAATGTTGGATGGTGGTCCATATCGCCGTCGTGAAGGGGCAATCTTTGCACAGGTGGGCGGCAGATTCGGGGGCAGAACCACAAAGAGGGCAGGTTGGGTCGTGAGGCCATCCTCTAGCGGCGAGCATGTTTGCAGTGAGCAGCTTTCCGTGAAGGGCGAGCCAGGAGAATAGTTTACATTTCGGCTCGGCATGAGCGGACCAGATTTTCTGTGCTTTGAACTTCGAGAAACATCCATGGAATTGCGCGTGGTAGGCAGAGCTAGCGCTGTAGGTGCCATCAGCCGTGAGCGTCCATCTAATGGAATCAGGCTGGAGCGTGGACAACGTGGTGTCCTGGATGAGGTCCCATAGCTGCAGGTATTGGGCCAACTAGACGGGAGTATTTAGTCGAGCGATGAAGCGGATCCAGTTGTTGTTGCGGAGTTCCTTAGCAACAGTCCTTTTCTTCCTGGTTGTAATCCTATACAGGTCAGGTGCCCACTGACTGATGGGGCCTAAGTCGCTCCAGTTGTCGTGCCAAAAAGAGGCCTTTTCACCATTCCCCAGAGTAATTCTCGTGGATGCTCTGAAGAGCGCCATGTCAGTCGAGTTGCAGGGGAGCCTTGAACCCACCCATGTACGCTCCGGGTCAGTCCATTGTAGCCAGGGCCATCGTAGTCGCAGGGCTCTTCCGGTGCGTTCAAGGTCAGGCATGCCTAGGTCTCCCAACGCCTTTGGTCTACAGACCGTCTTCCAGTTGACAAGCGCCTTGCCCTTAGCCGCATGCTCCCCTTTGTCGCTTGTCCAGACAAAGTTCCGGGCGATCTTTGTGATCTTCTTGAGCGCCTAGGTAGAAAGAGGAATGGCTGTGGCGTGGAAAGTAGCAGTGGCCATAAGGACCGATTTTGCAAGGGTTATCCTCCCGGGTCGCGCGATGTTTTTCCCGTACCATGCCGGAAGTTTTCTGGCGATTTTGTCGAGGAGGGGTTGGAGGTCCACTTTGCGAAGGCGACGGATGTGCAGCGGTAGTCCTAAGTACTTTCCGGGGAAGGTAGCAAGTTTGGCCGGGAAGGATGACAGCAGATCCGCGATGTTGATCTGCCCGCAATGCACCGGAAAGACCTCCGATTTTGCCAAGTTGGTGACGAGCCCACTGTCCCGACCAAAGCACTTAAGAATCTCAGAGATGGCGACAAGCTCCTCTTTCACCGGGTTGACAAAACTTCCGGCATCATCGGCATAGAGGGAGATTCTGCAGGTAGTCGATCTGGAGTGGATGGGGCTTAGAAGCCCGCTCAATGTCGCTTTGGCCAGGACGTGCTGCAGCGGGTCGATGGCGAGGATGAATAGCATGGGGGAGAGGGGGTCGCCTTGTCTAAGTCCGCGGGCGTGCCAGAAAGGCTTGCCAGGATTGCCGTTGAGGAGGATTCTCGAGGATGCAGAGGCTAGGGATAGACAGACCCAGTTGCGCCAGGTCGGGCCAAAACCCAGGGCAGTCATCACCTCGATAAGGTAGGCCCATCCAACTGAGTCGAAGGCTTTTGATATGTCCAACTTTAGGAAAAAACTCGGGGTCTTCGGGGAGTAGAGCTCTCTAATGAGGTTCTGCACATGTAAAAAATTGTCGTGGATGCTCCTCTTCTTGACGAAAGCACTTTGGCATTTTGAGACGATGTCTGGTAGCCTCGGGGCTAGACGGTTGGCGAGGAGCTTGGAGAAGATCTTTGACAGGCTATGGATAAGGCTGATAGGCCTGTAGTCTCCCACGGATGCGGCGTCTGCCTTCTTCGGGATCAGTATGATATTGGCAGAATTTACAAGGTTGGGCACTATCAAGAACGACGTCATCAACGCCATATGTCCAAACTCCGATGGAAGTTTACCACATGCAACATATATGAATAACACCGGAATGCTATGGACAAGGGTATACCCTGCAGGTACTTGAGTTTAGTATATACGGTCCAGATACGGTGGAAGCCCACGGTGTTGCCACGGCCCATTGAAGACTTCGAGTGGCCCACGGACTCTCGATTACTTGCGAGACAAGAAGAAGTTTAAAGATAGAAAGTTTAAAGGGAAAACCCTAATCTGCGGCGGAATCAAGAAGCGACTCCTTAGGCCACTCAAACAAGCCACAGGGTGCTGGCCAGATGAGCTGCAATCCGTACTCTGGAGCGTACGCACAACCCCAAACAGTGTCACGGGATACACCCCGTTCTTCATGGTGCATGGTGCGGAAGCGATGCTACCCGCAGAGGTACGCTACAAAGCCCCGCGAGTAGTTGCTTACAGCGAGCAGGAGTCAACCCTTGCACTCGATGACTCCGTCGATCTCCTTGACGAGGCACGGGAAATCGCAGCAGAAAGATCGACGATCTACCAGCAGAACCTGCGCAACTACCACAGCAGAAGGCTACGCCCCAGATCCTTCGTCGAAGGAGACCTGATCCTGCGACTGAAACAACAAGGGCACCTCAAGCTCGAGTCCCCTTGGGAAGGACCATATGTGGTTACAGAAGTAATCCCAGGTGGCGCCTATCGCCTTAAAGATTTCGAGACAGAAGTCGCATACTCCAACCCCTGGAACGTTGCGCAACTGCGGCGCTTCTACCCTTAGTCATTTTTACTTTTTCTTTTCATTACAAATAAGGCTATTTAGCCAGGCTACTTAGCCACACATTGTACCTCGTATTGATTCTGCGAATAAATAAAGCTAAATGCCCCAAAATTTGAGTTTTCTATTATTTTTTGCCATCTACCTACTCGGGGGCTGCGCCACCCTTTACACATCTGTTCTACGAACCAATCGCGATATCCTGAGTAGCTGACGCAATAATCGAACCCTTGACAAACACCAACCCAGCTGCAATCCACCTGGCAGGTTGGCAAGGTGCTGAGATAAACACAAGTCAGGCTAACGAAAAGGAATCGCATAGTGCCACACACTCGCAAAACATATGAGCTAACAAGCTCTTTACACATCAATGTCAATCAATTATAAACATCATATATATGAACTTTACAACACTGGTACATTTATGTGCAGGATACAAGTTAATACTACTGTTGCAACAGAAGAACGTTTGTCTGTTCCTCGAAGAAGTCGACAACTTCCTCCGCTGGCCGATCCACCGCCTAGTAATGAGGAACCATATTCTAGGTCGAACCTGCCGGCGGAGTCGGCGGACCAGCAGCAACAGCTGCAATATCTACATCAGGCCTATGCAGTCGCACCAGCGATAAATCAGCCTTGGCACCAGCCACCAACTGCTGCCGCACGCAATCTCGAACTGCACTCAAGTTTTGAAACTTAGCAAGGAGAGCCAATAGGCTCGAAGGAATGACATCCAACGGAAACATTGTTTGATATATATTCCTTAAGCATGATTGCGATTTCTTCAGAAAATGAAGCACTCGCGAGGCACGATCCTGCAGGGTCGCAAGTGCGATTGCGCGATCATGATCCACCCAGAAGTATCCACTTGCCTGAAGCTGTTCCTGGGTCAGGTCGTTCATGCGAATGGCGATTCTGACCTTCTCATCCCGCGGATGACGCGCACTGACAACTATACCAAGCAAGAGGCAAAAGTATGAAGACAACGAACTACCGTGATTGACTACAAGAAAAGATAAGGAGGCAGAAAGCTAACACTTGAATTGGTCACCCAGCTGCGTCACCTCCCCTAGTAGATATTGCTCTCGAGCGGTGGCCTTCTCCGCCCTCGACTTCCATACATCCGTGTTACCGCGGAGGACGGGCAGTTCGCGCTCCAGCTGCTTAACGCGATCACGCAGTCGTGAAAGCAGAGACAACTCATCCACCCTTGAGCGCGACTGCGCTAAGGTATCATCAGTGGATGGCGGATCCCGAGGCTCAGTCGAAGGACCACTCGATGTGCCCTATCACAAGCCAAGCAAGAAATAATAAGAAGACAATTCAACACATGGACAAAAACTCAAGTGCATTCAAACATAACAAAGTAGCAATAGAGACACCCGCCAGCGGCATGTTCTAGACAAAAGGGGTCAAGCTATTAACTATTACAAATATAAGTACTGAGGAGTAGCTTGCTTCTTCGACTTGGACTTCAGCTTCGGAGGCTTCATCGAGTCCGTGGCGGTATCAGACGCCACAGACTTCCCGTCGGCCCCTGATGCCGCAGCCTTCGCCGCCTTCTTGGCTCGCTGCAGCTCCTCAGAGTACTTGACGACTGTGTTGATGAGTTGCGGCCCGTACTTGCCACAAGCAGTTGCAAAAGGAGCAAAAACTACCTGTTGACCATCTGCGCCGACGGGCATCGCCTTGGAGACCGCTGCAGGATCTACCTCCACGCCATGGGCTTGAACCATTGCGAGTGACATGGAAGCGCCAACCGCATGAAGCGAGTTCTTGAAGTCTGCAGGAATACCTCCAGCAAGGGACTCCACCAGGTCATCCAAGTTCTCGAGTAGCTCAGCTTTGGGCGCCAGCTCCTCGCGGATGCGACTGAGAACGCCCTTAGCTTTGGTCAGCGTCCCCTGAATGGACGCGTTGTGGTCTTCGACTGCCGCGATAGCACCTTCCAAGACATCATCGCGATGAAGCGCTTGGGCATCAAAACTCAAACCGCCAGCATCTACACAGAACAAAGCGTCAGCACAATAGCAAGACATTGAAGAAAGAAGCAGTCAAGACACAAAAGGACAAATACCTGAAAGAGACTTGGCAATCGAGAAGAGCTATTCTTCGAACAACTTCTCCCTCGTAGTGATGGAGGTGCGTAAATCCTCTTCGCGTTTCCGCGATTCATCAAGCGCAGCGACTGCCTCATCGTGACTCTTCACCGCCGCGGCGAGCGTCTTTTCAAGGGAAGCGGCTTTGCGAAGAAGCACGTTATGCTCAGCTACAAAACATACAAAGATAGACCGTCAGTCGAGTATATAAAGATATCACAAGGATGAAGAAGAAGAAGCAAAAATACTAACTTTCAACCACGCGATGGTGATTATCCAGCAACGCGTGCTGCCAACCCATTGCAAGTACTTGCTCCGCCAGGCGAGCAACTTCCTTCACAATAAACTGCAACAGGAGAAAAAACAAAGGATCAGCAGATAGCATGGATGATTAATTCGACTGCAAGTAAAAGCAACATCACACATACGTGATCCTCCAGAGACTCCGAAGTTGATTGCCGTGCAATTGTCCGGACAACCATCTGGTGCTCCACAGCGTGTGGAGAACTTGATGAATTGTGCCCGGAGTGGGCCGCCAATGGAGGAGAAGGAGTTCGCTCAGCAACTTTCTTGGCCTTGGAGTCCGCGACTCCAGATTCCTTCAAAAATTGGATGTCGCCAGAAGATGACGACGACGGTTGACTACGGAACAAAACCAACATCAGGAAATCCAACTCCAAAAAGAACCAAGATGAGAATTGTATACTTACTAGTCAAACTTATCAAAATCGAAGGTTTGGTCCTCTGACTCCGATGACTCCTTCGGCAGACGCATCTTCTTGCGGGCAGATGGCGCCATGGAACTCACAGGAATAGCAGGAATCGACGACTCCACACCAATAGCTGGGCCTCCTGGAGTCGAAGGAGACGACGCATCCGAATCATCGCTGCGCGAACGCTTGCGAGTGTCCAGACTGCTGGACTTGGGGGCTTCCTCCTCTTCAAATGGGACGGTCGATTCTGACTCGTCCTCTTCATCTACTTCGCGAGGAACAACCCCCGCAGGAAGAGGGGGAAAACTGGGAGACACCTTCCAAGCCTGCATACAGAAAACAAGTCAGCACACATCAAGAAAATTAGAAGCACCCGACAAATAAAGCTACTTCGTAGCGCAATCATACCTCAAGAGGAGGGTTAGAAGCATCAAAGGGAGGCACGACTGGTTCACCGGGGAGTACATCCTTGGTAGTGTACTTGGTCAACAGTCGTACCCTCTTATCTACTTCACTCGTGGAAATTCCATCGGCAGATACGCGAGTGACATTGTCCGCACCAGCCCATTGGAACATGGGGTGGATTCTGGCCTGCAGGGGCTGGATGCGGCGGTGCAACCATGTGCGAATGAGGGCACAACCTCCCTCTTCCTTACATACAGCACTTATGTCTCCTCAGACTCGCCGGGCATCACCACGTTCTTCCAAGAACGTCTCCTCATGCACGGTGTCGCGGGATCAAAAGGCGCGAGTCTGAAGTGCTCTTCGTCGGCCTTGTCACGGATGTAGAACCATTTGTCTCTCCACCCTTGGACGGATGCCATGAGCTTGATATCGAAGTATGTGACGGAGGAGTCGACATGGACTTCGCAGCCTCCTACGTCATAGACTACGGAACTAGACGCCGACTGACGCTTCAGCTTGAAAAGCCGTTTGAAAAGACCAAAGTGTGGCTCGACTCCGAGCCAGCACTCGCAAAGTGTAATGTAGCAGGCGATGTGGAGAATAGAGTTGGGGGACAGCTGATGCAGCTAGATCCCATAGAAACAAAGGAGGCCCCTGAAGAAAGGATGAGGGGCAGAGACAGACCGCAGATGATGAACACTAGGAACATCACCCGGAAACCAGCAGGAGGACAAGGGGTTGATACATTGCAAATGTATCTATAATTTTTGATGTCCCATGCTTGGTTTTATCCACTTTCTTGTGTTTTGTCCACACTTTGGAGTACTTTTCATATGATTTCTTGGACTAACCTATTAACAAGAGCCACAGTGCCAGCTGCCTGTTTTCTGCTGTTTTTACTTCTAGGAAAGTCAGAAAATGAATATTCTCGGAATTGGACGGGACAAAAGCCAAAGTGCCTATTTTTCCGGATGTCATCAAGTGCCAGAATACGAGACAGAGAGGGGCCAGGGGGCACCACACCACCTGGCCGCGCGGCCAGGCCTGGCCCGCGTCAGGGGGTGGTGTGGCCGCTCCCGGCACCCCCTCGGTCTCTCCTTCCGCCTATATATTGCCCTCGGGACGAAAACCCTAAGGACCCGATCAAAAATCCATGAAAGAGTCTATAGTCGCCGTCATCTCCATCCCTAGATCGGGAGGGATCTGAAGCTCTTCTTGGCACCCTGCCGGAGAGGGGAATTCACCCTGGAGGCCTTCTTCATGACCATGCAAGCCTCCGGTGTGATGCGTGAGTAGTTCATCCTTGGACTATGGATCCATGTAGTAGCTAGATGGCTGGTTTATCCTCCTTTGTGCTTTCATGTTTAGATCTTGTGAGCTCCGTTCATGATCAAGATCATCTATTTGTAATTCATACATGTTGTGTTTGCGGGGATCCGATGGATATTGAGATGCTATTTCAGATTGATTATTGATTCTATCATGTCTTTGTTATTTGAGATCTTGCATGCTTTCCGTTGTTAGTAGCTATCTTGGCCAAGTAGATGCTAGCAACTCCAACAGTTAGTATTTATGCTCGATAGTGGGTTCATGCCTCTGGTAATCTGGGGAAGTGATAGAAATCTCTAAGGTACTAGATGTGCTGTTGCTACTAGGGAGAAAACAACAATCCTTTGTTCATAGAACAATCATATTGTTTACTTTACACGCAGTTCGTAAAGCAATAATCTGTTGCTTGCAACTTAATACTGGAGGTGGTTCGGATGATAACCCGAAGATGGATTATTAGTCATAGATGCAGTTGGATGGCGGTCTATGTATAATGTTGTAATGCCCAATGAAGTCTCAAAGGAGTCAAGATGATTAGTATATGCATGTATTATTTTCTCGGTGTTTGTCAATTGCCCCGCTGTAATTTGTTCACCCAGCATGTTATCTATCCTAAGGAGAGCCACCTCTAGTGAACTATGGATCCTGGTCCTTTTCTTTACATACAATCTACAACTGTTTACTTTTTTGTGTTTACTTTCTGCAAGCTATTACTTCTTTCCATTCGATACATTTAATCATTTGTTTTCCGCAAAATACGGTGAGATTAACAACCTCATCGCAAGTTGGAGACAAAGTTCTGTGGTTGTGTTGTGCAGGTCTCCATGTTGCTACTAGCACCGGTAGTGCGCCCTGCCAAAGCTCAGCTAGTAACACCTTTGGGGTGTTTCCTTGCTCCTACTGGTTCGATTAAACCTTGGTTTCATAACTGAGGGAAACTTGCTGCTATGCTCATCATACCTTCCTCTTGGGGTTCCCAACGAGCTCTACATCAACACCGCCATCAAGCATTTTTCTTGGCGCCGTGCATTGAGCCATCAAGCGATTTTCTGGCGCCATTGCCGGGGAGTCAAGGACATCTTCACAAGGGGAGTCCTTCATAATCAATCTCTTTACTTTGTTGTTTTTGTTTTGCTTAGTTTTCTTTTTGCTTTGTTTGCTTGTTTTGTTTTTCAAAAACACAAAAAAATTAAGTCTCCTTTAGTTGTCACCTCTTCCTTAGCTCACCATGTTGGTCCCCAAATTCACTCTGAAAGACCTTTCAATTGGTAGTGGTTCTATAATTGGGAAAGATAACATTGAAGAATTCTTTAATCATGTTAGTAAGCATGAAGATACTGAGGATAGATCCCTTATAGAACTTGCTCCAAACTATGAGATTGCTGCAGCTTCTTTAATTCACATGTTAGAAGCTAGGTTTGTTAACCTCAACCCCTTAATGCAAGTAATGTTTCTTAAGCTTAAAGAAATTGAGGATCCTGAAAAGAGAGATTTTGTTTTAGAAACTTTGTTTAAGGAGTTCTATGATGTTGCCAAGGAAGCTAGGAAAGTCTTTGAACGTTTCAATATGCTAGGCTCATGTGTAGATGTTGTTGGTACACGAGAAAAGATGAACAAAACCAAACCTAATGGGGAGGAACCTAAGATACCAACACCCTTTAAACTAATAACAATACATGATGCCATAGAAACGAATCTTGATTGGATTGTTCCTGCAAACCCTTTTGATGAGAATAGTGAACCTAAGAGCATTGAGAGAGGATCCTCTAGAACTTATTTGGATGATATACCTTACCTTGTTGAAGATATTTCTGGGATTAATCTTAATGCTTCTTCATTTGACAACACTTGATTCTTTCTTTGCTTCTTATGCCTAACTTAAAGGCGTTAAAGAAAAGTACTTATTGGGAGATAACCCAAAAGTTTTAGATGAGTCTTGGAAGTTATTACCTCTGTAATAACTTCTCCTTATCCTTTTTATTTGCTTTTTGTGCCAAGAGTAACCTCTAATGAGAGAGAAGTAATGATTGGGAAAGTTGCTGTCCCGAAACAGTTTTTTGTGCTTCACCATAAAAATTCATGAGAGAGCTCTATATGTCAAATTGAGCTGTAATTTTTGGTGCTTCTGCCCCCGGTTGTTATCTAACTTTCGTTAGTTCAAAACTTTTTGATTTGAGCAACAGAAGGTCTTCGAAAAATTCGTCTTTACCAGCTGGTCTGTTTTGACAGGTTTCTGCCATTTTCTGCATTTGCTTGTCGTTGGTTCTTTTTTGAGTTCTTTTGGGGAATTGAGCTTTTTGAGGGAAGTGCTATAGTAGCTAGTGTTCTAATGGAAGTTTATTTGGTGTTAGAACTGAACCTTAAGACTTATTTATCTTAAGTGCACTAATGTTGCTAATAAAGATTGTGTGAAGTTATGTATGAAGGAAAAATTTCAGGTGTTTGGAAGGAATGAGTAATGAGATGAAGAATGGACTAAAGCTCAAGCTTGGGATGCCGCGTGTCACCCCAAGAAATATCCAAGAAGTACAAGCGTTAAAGCTTGGGGATGCCCAAGGCATCCCCTTCTTCATCAATAAAAATCACAGGTTTCTTTCAAACGCTTCATTTTTATTGTTTCATGCACAGTTGTGTTTTTCTTGGAGCGTCTTTTTTTTCGTTTTTGTTTTGGTTTTCGTTTGTTTTTTTGCTTAGTTTGCTAAATAAATTCGTTGGACCCGTTTGCAAATAGTTTGGTTTGGTTTGGAAAAGAGTAGGAAAGTTCATGCTTATGTGGTAAAAAGAGCTTGTTTTTTTACTGTGACCTATGCTTTGTCATGCCATGCTTGGTATTGTTTTGGCCTTTTTCTTAGTATTCTTTGCTATAACATGACTTGTTATAAACAATTGAGATTGCTTAATGTGCCTTGGATGAATCATGCGTTGTTTTAGCATATTAAAGCATAATATAGTGGTATTCTCGTTTGATGCTTTATTTGGGTTGACTTGGCGCATGCTCACACCATGTTACGACTATCCCAAGTCACCATAGCCTTTATGATCCTTTAGTTTTCAACTTGTAGTATCATTTTATGCTTCGATCAATGATGTTTTGTCGCTCTGCATGATTATGGCCATTATTGCTCTCTTAGTTTGTCGCTCCCAGTCTTTTGCTAGCCTCCACAACAAAGTATGAGTTCCACTTATGCATCCAACTCCCTAAAACAAGTTATTCCAAAGAGTCCATCATACCTACCTACTAGCTTATGTTATTCCAAGTATATTCATGCTTTTGTTTACCTTCCAAATTAAACTTGTTATGAGAAACTAGTGATTAAAGCTCTCACGAACTTGATGGCACACTTTACTTGTTTGCATCTAATAAACTTGAACCACCGGGTCCTTCTTTGTTGCGTATATGCTTGCGCTTTATAAGTTCAAATTAGCAGAACCATGTACCATGGGGAACGCTTTTAACATTGCACTTGTACTTTGTACCCCGTTGATATCATGTTCTTTTGCTTACGGATCCCGGCGGTGTGAAATAAAAGTGGAACTTGTAAGATCATGGAGTTTGTACGTGTGTTAGAGAAACGCCTAGGCCGCTAGCCTAAGCCATGCCTAATCATGGTGGAAACTTGCAGCATCACCATAATGAGCACTCTATGAAGCATCCTCAATAAAAACTTATGCAAATAGCAAATAAAAAGATCGCTGAGATGCTCATTGTCTGCTTGCCTTGTCATTTTGATTATGGAAAAGCTCCCGTATCATGTGCAAGGGGTACCTCATTGGCGGTTCTTAATGATACACATGTACTTACAATGACAAAAGCTTACTCGTGACTGAAGTTGAGTAGCATGAGGATCGGTCTTCGTAAGTAAGAGGCATGAGATTTCGGTTTATAACTTGTTAAGCATATCCTCTTAGTTGTGTCACTTTAACCTTAATCACTTTAAGATGCTTATGATAGGGGCAATGAAAGCTGAAAGCTATAAGTACCATAATTTTTGGAAGCTCTTTATGAGACTTGAATCCCTACTTCCTTTTACAAAGGCTTTTCTTCCACCATTACATTGAGTCTCCACCTTCTATCTTTATGCACCTACTTTGAGAGCATAGTGGCAATTCTTAGTTCTATGTGCATTGTCCCAAGACTAGTTGATTGATGCATAACTTGATATTTCTTATTTTAAACTATTGTATCTAGTCACTCTTATGAACTTTGAAAGTGTCCTATGAATTTATATTTGCTACTCTATTGAGGGACAAGCTAAATACTATTATGCTATGTTTTTCTTTATGTGAAACAAACAAAAGTCTTGCAAAGCATTGTTATTCATGAATCTTTTGTTTGTGCCTTTTCATGTTGCATCATAGTTTCTTTGTCTTATTGCTAGAATTTTGTCTTTCATGTTATGATTGAAGTACTATGATCCCAGCTTTGAATGTTTTACAAATACTTTGATCAAGCCTTTGATGGTGCATGTCACCTCAAAAAATATTCTTTCTTTTTATCACTTATCTACTCGAGGACGAGCAGGAGTTAAGCTTGGGGATGTTGATACATTCCAAATGTATCTATAATTTTTGATGTTCCATGCTTGGTTTTATCCATTTTCTTGTGTTTTGTCCACACTTTGGAGTACTTTTCATATGATTTCTTGGACTAACCTATTAACAAGAGCCACAGTGCCAGCTGCCTGTTTTCTGCTGTTTTTGGTTCTAGGAAAGTCAGAAAATGAATATTCTCGGAATTGGACGGGACAAAAGCCAAAGTGCCTATTCTTCCGGATGTCATCAAGTGCTAGAATACGAGACGGAGAGGGGCCAGGGGGCCACCACACCACCTGGCCGCGTGGCTAGGCTTGGCCCGCGCTAGGGGGTGGTGTGGCTGCTCCCGGCATCCCCTCGGCCTCTCCTTCCGCCTATATATTGCCCTCGGGACGAAAACCCTAAGTGCCCGATCAAAAATCGACGAAAGATTCTGTATCCGCCGTCATCTCCATCCCTAGATCGGGAGGGATCTGAAACTCTTCCCAGCACCCTGCCGGAGAGGGGAATTCACCCTGGAGGCCTTCTTCATCACCATGCAAGCCTCCGATGTGATGCGTGAGTAGTTCATCCTTGGACTACGGATCCATGTAGTAGCTAGATGGCTGGTTCTCCTCCTTTGTGCTTTCATGTCTAGATCTTGTGAGCTCCGTTCATGATCAAGATCATCTATTTGTAATTCTGCATGTTGTGTTTGCGGGGATCCGATGGATATTGAGATGCTATTTCAGATTGATTATTGATTCTATCATGTCTTTGTTATTTGTGATCTTGCATGCTTTCCGTTGTTAGTAGCTATCTTGGCCAAGTAGATGCTAGCAACTCCAAGAGTTAGTATTTATGCTCGATAGTGGGTTCATGCCTCTGGTAATCTGGGGAAGTGACAGAAATCTCTAAGGTACTAGATGTGCTGTTGCTACTAGGGAGAAAACAACAATCCTTTGTTCATAGAACAATCATATTGTTTACTTTACACGTAGTTCGTAAAGCAATAATCTGTTGCTTGCAACTTAATACTGGAGAGGGTTCGGATGATAACCCGAAGGTGGATTATTAGTCATAGATGCAGTTGGATGGCGGTGTATGTATAATGTTGTAATGCCCAATCAAGTCTCAAAGGAGTCAAGATGATTAGTATATGCATGTATTATTTTCTCAGTGTTTGTCAATTGCCCCGCTATAATTTGTCCACCCAGCATGTTATCTATCTTAAGGAGAGCCACCTCTAGTGAACTATGGATCCTGGTCCTTTTCTTTACATACAATCTACAACTCTTTACTTTTTTTTGTTTACTTTCTGCAAACTATTACTTCTTTCCATTCGATACGTTTAATCCTTTGTTTTGCGCAAAACACGGTGAGATTAACAACCTCATCGCAAGTTGGGGACAAAGTTGTGTGGTTGTGTTGTGCAGGTCTCCATGTTGCTACTAGCACCGGTAGTGCGCCCTGCCAAAGCTCAGCTAGTAACACCTTTGAGGTGTTTCCTTGCTTCTACTGGTTCGATAACCTTGGTTTCATAAATGAGGGAAACTTGCTGCTGTGCTCATCATGCCTTCCTCTTGGGGTTCCCAACGAGCTCTACATCAACACCGCCATCAAGCATTTTTCTGGGCGCCATGCATTGAGCCATCAGGGGTTACCTCACCGCCTGGCACTCGCGAGTCACCAACCACGGGAGATAGAACTCCATCTTGACGAAGAAGACGGAGCTCAGGCGATTTGATGATGGACGCGCGCCATACGTCATTGGTGACGCGGGTGCCCGCGCCCTTCTTCTCCCCGGCACGAGCGATGCTGGTGCCCGCAGCAGCGGAACCGCCCTTCTTCTTGGCAACAACAATGGCGACGGCGGACTCAGCGGTAGCGCCTCCCTTCTTCTTCCCCATCTTGCGGTGGCGATGCGAGCGGAGAAAATAACTCGGAAACACACGGAGTTGGTCCAGCGACGCGAACGGGACGAAACTCTAGGGGGCAGAGGCAGCAACAATGGCGATGGAGGCACAAAGCAGAGAAAGAGCAGATGGGAAATTACCGCAGCTATGCTGCTACTTAACCCCCTGGCGGATGCAATCCAACGGTCAGTAGAAACCCGATTGGACGTGTAGCGCACATCGCGACCAACACGTGGAGGGCCTCAAACACGAATCGTCCCCCACTACCTCCATTACGCGCGGAAATCGAGGAGGCGCAGTTAAAACGAAAGATTACGCACGCCCGGTCAAGTCAGGGTCAGAAAATGGGACCCACCGCTCGTCACGTCCCGTCAAAACCGCTCACGCGGGCAACTAAGGTCATCACTGATGTCATCAAATTGAACACTAGAAGACTTCGACTACTTTAGTCCTTGCTCGAGTCTTCGACTCCACCAAGCACTCGAGGGCTACTCCCATAGGGAGCGCTGGTCGTGCACCCTACGATTTTCTTTTATATGCAGGAATATGGACATTCAAGACTTACCCAACCATTCAACGATGGATCATGGGTTGCTCCCATAGGGAGCGCTGCAAACAAATTCGACTGAAACAAGTAAACAAAAGACGACAGCAGTCGCAAAAGTTTTTTAGTCCCTGCCCGAGTCTTCGACTCAACCAGGCACTCGGGGGCTACTCCCATAGGGAGTGCTGGTCGTGCACCCTATGTTATTTGTATATCGTACTATGTGTTGATAAAATCCATACACGAAGTCTATGGCGACACCACCTCATATTTTCCCTACAAAGAGACTGCGTCTCGTGGGTCACCCGAATCATCTCCGCGATGACAAAAATTTCGGATGTCACGCTTGCAGCGTGAAGATAAGACCTGAATAAGGCCTGGCAACGCATTTGCTGCGCACTACCAGAAATATATTCGTGCCTACAGGTACGATGAACATGCCTTGACGGACGCGTCGAGTGCTCACACCCTTATACTGGATAACACCTCCGTGGCTTGAGTTGAATTACACCAACACTTTTCCAAATTCGAGTCCGAGGACTCGAGTTCGAGTAGATTGCGTTGTTTTGCCCTAAGGCAGTTAACTGATACCGATGCATCAGTTAAATCAGGCACGCATATCAATAATCCCTATGATATAAACAACATACTCTGTCATACACTCGAAAGGTTTCATAAAGTCCCCAGTCAAATCTGCGATTCCACTGGACACTCGAGGGCTACTGACATGGGTATACCCTGCAGGTACTTGAGTTTAGTATATACGGTCCAGATACGGTGGAAACCCACGGAGTTGCCACGACCCAATGAAGACTTCGAGTGGCCCATGGACTCTCGATTACTTGCGAGACAAGAAGAAGTTTAAAGATAGAAAGTTTAAAAGGAAAACCCTAATCTATAACCGACTCGACCTACTACCCGGGACCTGGCCTATCTATGTAAAGGCTGGGAGGGGGCGGCGAGGAGGACACACGCAACCCTAGTTTCCACAACTCTTGCCAGATTGCATCTGCGTGCCCCTATAATCTTCGATTCCTTCGTTAATTCCAAGAGCAGACAAGCAGGAGTAGGGACCTCTACGAGGCATGAACCTGGGTAAACCTTGCGTCCCTGTGTGCTTGTTTGCTAGCCGATTGATGCTTCCAGCGCTCCCTCCTTCTCCAAAACCCAAGTCCATAACAATGGGCATTGACGAGTTAAACCCTCGTCAGCTATAGGTGTTAAGTGTGTAAATATTGACTTGATTATTGACTCTAATGCGGGTGGGATTCTGTTGGAAATATGGCCGAGAGGCAATAATAAGTGGTATTATTCTATATTTCTATGTTTATGATTAAGTATATTATTTTGACCTATAATTTTATTATTTACAAATAATGTGTATTTGGATGAAAATCCTAATGTGTGTTTTCAATTATAAACACCATAAAGATATCTCTTGTCTCGCCTCTAAGATTAGTTTATGTAGCATTGATAGTCCCAGTTGAAGTTGTTACAAGGTTGTCGTTGATACATGAGAACAACATTTTTAGTGGAACAATGACATTGGATAACCCCGGATGATATACCGTGAAACACATCGCCAATGTTGTTATAGGTAGTTTCTCAAAGATAATTATTATCTTTACTAAAGATCGTTAGACCACGAGACACATATAGACTTGGATATGGCATGGAAGCCTTCAAATGTTACTTCGTGACTAGGTAATCATAATGATGGTCTTCGTCCTTACCAGATAGTATGTCAATGTTCTATATGATGTATCTGGGAATTGATACTCCTGACAATGGCAAGATACACTCTAGATCCACTCAAGTATTATGGTGTTTGTCATCGTCTAGCCAGACGCGTATTGATCACATCAACATCGATAAGGCACTATGAGTAAACATTACATGCTAGGTAACGAGGATATCTCTAGTGTTTCACCTCGGGCAATGTAAAGTATCGAAAAGTAATATGACATGTACATAAAGTAATACAGAAGGTTCACATGATAAAGATTTTCGTGTTCTGAGTGGGGATCAATTTGTATAGATCAAGATACTTATGTTGATCATTGCTGCAGAAAGTGTTTTAGGCATATCCACTCATATCCAAACCCATAGGGTCACACACTTAAAGGGTAGTAACATTTAGCAATGCAAGTGCTATATGAAGATAAGAGAGAAGGGTTCTATGAGTGTCTTGGATGATGTCGTAGTGGTTTCAAGTGGTCCTAGATGATCAGGGAAGTGTCCAGAGTGGTCTCTGGAGTGTTTGGAATGGTTTCTGGCATATATGGAATGTTTTGGAATGACAGAAAGAGTCCGGAATATTATGGAAGGTTTCGAGATGACCATGGATATCTTAGTAAGTCCAGAACGTTCCATATTAGGTTTAGTCACATTGCCTTAAGGCGCAAGTGAAAGGACAAGGATGTCGCCTAGAGGGGGGTGAATAGGCGGTTTAAAACTTTTACGAGAGTGGCTCAACAAAGGTGAAATTAAACTAGTGTTTACTTTGTCAAGCACAAAACCTAGATCAACTAGGGTTCACCTATGTGCACCAAAAACTTATGCTAAGCAAGACAAGTAACTATGTGATAGCAAGATAGACTTCAAGCACGAAGGCTATAAGTAAGAGCTCGGGTATAGAGATAACCGAGGCACGCAGAGACGATGATGTTTTACTGAGTTCCTCCTAACAATGGAGTACGTCTCGTTTGGAGAGGGGGGGGGGGTTCAAACCACCAACGCCACAAAAGGCCTCCCTTGTTCTCCGGTGAATCTCACCCTAGCGGGATCGATCCACACTTCCACTATCGGTGCACTTATCGGTGGCAATCCGGAACCTCTCACAAGATTGGGACACTTCTCCACAACTCAATTGGAGGCTCCCAACAAACAAGCTTGGGCAAATCTCTACAACTTAATTGGAGACCCAAGAAATCCACAAACCTGCAATACAACTAAACTGTCCAGGGTTCTAAGAATCCAAGAGTAAAAAGCTTCTCACCTTTCACCCAATCGAATTCTCACCGATAACTCACACCGATGCACCAAATGCAATGGCAAGAACACAAGAAGTGCTCAAGTCCTTCACTCCCAAATTCCACCAAAGCTACAAAAGCTTATGGGGGAATAAGAGAGAAAGAACATGTATAAAGAGGGAAATCCCGATTAGAAAAAACAAAAACAAAACCAAGGGAAACAACACATTAGCTCAGTGGAGTAAAAACATTACCGCTAATGGAACAAAATTTTAAAGACAAAGGAACACAAAATATCTATGCGTGGAAAATATTGACCATAAATTTAGAATAGTGGAACAAAGTTCTAACACATGAGGAGCAAATTTATAAATCATGAGGAACAAAAATTTAGACTAAGGAGAGATGTTCTAGTACACGAGGAATAAAATTATAACACGCGACAGAACAAAGAAGATACTAGATTGAGTGGAAACATTATTGAACTTGAGGAACAAAAAACTTAGTCTAAGCGGAACAAAAATGAAGAGTAACCGGAACAAAGTTCTAACACAAGAGGAATAAAATCTCGACTTTTAGCAAAAAACATAATTGCAAAAATGGATCATAGGAACAAAGTTTAAACACATGTGTAACAAATCACGACTACTGTCTGAACAAAAAACATCACATCGAGCAAACAATAAACATCAAGAAACAAAACTTACGGAACTAATGTTTCGAAAGTAAGTGGAACAAATCTTTCCGAATAAAGGAATAGATAGTTTACATCTAGGAACTGAATCATAACTACGAGAGGAACAAAATATGGAGAAAGTGGAACAAAAAAATGGACTAAGTGGAAAAAAGTTTAAACACATGGAACAAGACATAGGTACAATAAGTACACAAATGAATTAGGGGACAAGATGTGAACACGTGAAGAACACGACTACCTTCGAAACAAAAGGAACATCACGGAGAATAAAAAATAAACATCAAGGAACGAAAAAATGTGGAACTAATTTTTTAGAAGCAAGAGGAACAAATTTTTTGAATAAAGGAATGGATAGTTTACATCTGGGAACAAAAATGTACATCCCGAAAGGAACAATGGAGTAAAAAGAAATACTCCCTCCGGTCAATATTAATGACCTCAATTTTGTCTAGATATGAATGAATGCATTTAGTTTAAATACTTTACTATATACCTACGAATTTAGATAAAATTGAGGCCATTAATATACACCGGAGGGCATCCGGAGGGAATGAAATACTAGCTCAAAGAAAAACAGGAAAAAGAGATCAGGAACACGCACCTTTTTTCAAGGGTGAGTAACACGTATCTAAGAAGGAAGCCAGACAGAGCATTAATGGGCCGGCGGCCCATGTTTGAAACCTTTAACCAAGGGGGTACAAAACGCTCAGGCGTTACCGAGTGTTTTCCCACGTTGAACCGGAAATAGGAGCACCCAAGCGGCTGATTGATTCATTACTCGGATGCATTCCTCAGTTCAGTACTTTCGCCGTACCTTTTCCCTAAAAAAAGGAGTATTTCCATACTTAGACTTCTAATTTCCTCGACGGTCCTGATCGGCGACCAGCGACTGCAGGCTGCGACGATAACAGGCGACAAACATGTACTCTTCTTCTTTTGTCATGCTAATCTTAAAACTTTGTGTCACAATTGATGCATTCGGTAAATGGATAGAATTGTTTGGCTTAGTATTATAAAGGAATTCCTTAATCATCATGTCATCCAGGATGGCGATGGTAGCAGATGAAAACAATTGCTATTGCATCGAATTGCTGAGATTTTAAGCCTATTTGCTCATGCTTCTGATCTTCAAGTAATGTTCAGTCAATTCTCAAGCCACTTCCTGTCCCTATAAAGTGCTTCCCGCGCACTTACTTGGGCCTGCCTTTGCATCACAGAAATCTCACCAAAGCAGAGATCAAGTCACTGATCGATAAAATTGCTGCGCTCCCTCCTCGGGGTGCAGAAAGCTCTTAAACTATTCAAGCAGGCTTGCTCTTGTTAATTTTTTAAGCCGGCAAAAGAACTGGGCCATAGTATCCCTTCAGTTTCTCAAGGTTGTTTTCTGTCTTTTTTTCTCGCTTTCTTTGCATGAATTTGGTCAGCGTCTCTCTGGCTTGTAACTGAACCTCTTATCTATCCACTTAATTAACTGGGTTGATAGAGATCAATAAATTAAGCGTACGTTCCATCAGAGTAAGAAGATTTTTCTTTCGAGGAACAGAGTAAGAAGAATTACTTATGAAGAACCGTGTTTAAGCAGTTTCCGAGTATTGTTTTTCTACTTTTGAGAACCTGTAACCTGTTCATTAGTTTGGTTGCTTTTCACTTAACTCAGTTATCGTTTCGATCATGCGGTAGAACCATGGAGAAAACCCCCAGTCTATAAGAACAGCTTCGATTATATATCTACATACATAGACAAGTACTAGATTTTACCATGAAAAACACACGAGAAGGAGCAACGACTTGAATGCTCCAGGGAAACAATACAAAAAAATCATTCCGATTCGGGCACTTCCGTGCCATGTACGCATGGTCAACTAGTACCGTTGGAGGCGGCTCGCGCAGTAGTGTCTCCTCTGTCCAACGGGACTGGAAAGCGCCGACGTTGTGCCGACGAGGCCGTTGAGCGCCATGGACGCGACGGCCTTGGCCCAGGCCATGAGCTCTCTCTTCATTCGCTCCTCGTCGCCCCAGATCACCGGATCCACCACCTCAGCCTTGTCTGTGGCGACCAGGAACCCCGGCGCCTCCCCGACGTCGCCGGCCACCGCGTCCAGTAGCCATCCTTGTCATAGAGCGAGGGTTTGTATGTGGGGAAAGGTAGCTGGCTTGCAGCAGTAGCCTATGGCAAGGATGAACAGCACGAGGCACTCGATGCCCCGTTTTATATACACGCACGCGGCCACGGAGAAGGGCGTGCGGCATGTGTGGCGTGCGAATAGAGAGTATCGGCCGCGCACAGGAGTGTGTGTGCCTGCGCGTGTGTCGCCCTGCGCCGCGCGTCTGCCGGAGTGGGTTCAGAGAGTTTTGGTTAGGACGTCGCCATCGGTCGGAATGGGAATCGGATGCAGCGCGGGTGGTCTGCACGGATGAGGCGGCTCAACTCTCGTTTACTTTTTTGTTTTTGTTTTCGCGGGGACCTTTTTTTGTGGTTCAGCTGAATCGCTTACATTTTCAGATTCTGCCCGCTGCTACACATGTGTGCCACGATTTAGAAATAAATACACTTGTAGTGCTGCTACAACTTCCACACATCCTGTCGAGTCTCTTCTCGCCTTGGTAGATGAATGGAGTTTTAATTTCGCAAACAAAAAGAAGGTTCCATTTTATTCCCACGGTTTGACTGCCACTGTGTTAATTTGCAGCAGTACATCGCGGCTCAAAGTCCAACGGTACGCAAACGAATATCGAGATTTCAATAGGATCATGTGATTGCCGTATCTATGAACTAGGTGACATACATGATCACTACATACTCAGTTGTATATATTTAGTACCGTAAAATTTGTTTTGACAAACAAATTTAGTTTGCTAAAACATACTTCTAATCCCTTTGTTTCAAAATATAAGATGTTTTAGCTTTATGATACTCCCTCCGACCCATATTAGTTGACTTGGATTTATCCAAATTCGAATGTATCTAGCACTAAAACATGTCTAGATACATCCGAATCTAGACAAACCCAAGTCAAATAATATGGGTCGGAGGGAGTAGAAGTATATCTACACCTTTTAGCATATACTCCCTCCGTCCCAGCGCTTAAGGCGTAAATTATTGGGCACGGTTATTAAGGAGAGTCCATCCTCGTTAAAACTTTCCAAACATACCCCTAAGTACTCGCTTATCTCTCCTCTGGTTTGACGGAGTACTAGTCTAGTTTCTCTCATCTGTTCTCGCACCAATAGCACCACCACGACATAGGCTGATTGACCTGCATACGGGGATGGCGGACGGCACACTCGCCGCGGACGCGAGGCGCGAGCTTCTTCCGCTCTGCGCCGTCTAGGAGCCGGTCGTTGGTGACGCCGGCGCCTGAGAGCGGTGCTTGGGCCTCGGGGTCGTCGATGCGTCCATGAGGTCGTCGGCGCCACGTCTATGCCTGAGAGCAGAGCTTGGGCCTCGGGGTCATCGGCGTGTCGATGAGTTCGGCGGCGGCGTGTCCCACAGGGAGCACGTCCACGTGCGCCAGCCCCGCGGCCATGGAGGCGGACGCCGACGAAGGCTCTGCTGCACCCATGGCTGCAATCGGTGGTTCTAGATGGCGACAGGCAGCGGAGAAGCGGGGACGATGCGAGCAGCTTCCCTCGAAGAAGATCTCTCCTGCGGGTCTGATGGCGAGGACGACGCAACGCTCAGATTTGTTGTGTGATTTGGGGAGAAAGAGGATAATGTGGTGGAGGGGTGTTTTCGGTAGTTTTGCAACTTTTTCCCCACCTGGTGCTGTAGGCGCCTTAAGCTGTGAGGCAAATTTGGAAAAAATATTACGCCTTAAGTGCTGGGACGGAGGGAGTAGGTTCACTTCAATCCGAGAAGAACCTACACGCTAAAATAGATCTAGATACACTTTATTCAGAAAGCTAAAACATCTTATATTTTAAAACGGAGAAAGTACTACATTATAGAATAAAGATATTAAAACTAGAACATACGAAGGCTACCACCTACATATACGGACAACCGGATTAGTAGAACCAACAGGGGCCTACGATCCTCCTAATACGCGAGGAAACAAAAGTAAAACGGAAAATGATACACATCACTGGGGATGAAACCGTTCGACCACCCCCTCGCACGCTCTTGCAGCTATAGACCCCACCCACGTATACTTAGCCTTATCCTCTTCTCTTCTCATCTACCACAAAACAACTTGAGAGGAAATATCCCTCAGCGCCTCTGCTCCTCCGGCGACGCGCCTCCTCTCCTCCGTTCCTCTCCGCCTCGCCGCCCCCGTCGCTGCTTGCCTGCCACCTGCTCCGGTGCCACTGCTCTGCCAGCGTCTTTCGGGGGCATCCTCCAAAGTTGCGCGCGGCCAGAGGCCAATCTTGTCGGCCTCCGCATCGCCGCTCCCCTCTCTCTTCCACCTCCTTGTCCCGCGCACGCCGGCTTTGCTACCCGTGGCCCTGCACAGCGGCACCGGCGTTGCTCCCCGCATAAGCCGGCTGTGCTACCCATGGCGTCCGGAGTTGCTACCTGCGGCGACCACCGTTGCTACCTACGGAGACCACCGTTGCTACCCACGGAAGTCAGTCTTCCTATATGTCGAGGCCGACGTTGCTCCCCGCGGTGTTTGGCATTGCTACATACGGAGGTTGTAGTTTCTACCTACGGCTATAGGTTTTGCTACCTACGGCATCCAGAGTTGCTACATATGGTGACTGGTATTGCTACCTTGGGCCGACGGCGTTGCTACCGACAACACCGGCATTTGCTACCTTGGGCGAAGGTGATTTTGCTACATACTCATTTATGATTTTCTATGTACTTGTTTCATTTTTGCTACATTGATGTTCTCCAAATGCTACTATGTTTTTTTACAAATTCTGGCTATAAATTCTGTCGGGTGTCCCGGCGATGTTCCGGCTAAGTCAATTTTTTTGCTACGCTAATGCAAATTTTTCACTACAATTGTTCTCTGGTTTTACTACATTAGCATAATATTTTTGGTACAAATTACCCGGCAAGTGCCCGGCTGTCGGGGGATGACCCCGGTAGGCCAAGCCAGGCACAACTGGCCGGCTCCAAGGGTGCCTAGACGGTTGGCCGCAAGATGAAGAACCACAACCGGGTGGACCGCTCCATTCGGTCCGCCCTCAAGATTCCCTGGCTAGCCCGTCTAGCCGGGTGACCAGAAGTGCCGGCTGGGTGGCCTCCTCTACCCGGCCGTCTCGGATCCGTTGGCCAAGGTATGGAGGGGGTGATGCTCCTTGCTGAGCGCATCATTGACCGGACAGGCTGGGGCGCCGCCTTGTCGGCGCTAGAAGACACCCGCGCCAAAGCGCCAAGGCTAGAAGCCGAGAAGAGCGTGTCGGCTGACCGCTAAAGCATCAACTGACGAGTAAAGCACCGGCTGACAAGTAAAGTGTCGGATAACACCCAAAGCAAAGGCGTTGGGACACTGTAGCGCTAACCCTGCCAGGAAAGGAAAAGAAAACCAACCTTCCGCAACAGCCAGCCCTGGTGGAACGACACAAAGGAGAAGCTCCAGTCCTCCTCCAGGTCCTCCTTCAAGACGGTGGTCAGCCATTCTCGGAGGAGCCCGTACGGCACCTCCAGCCAGGAAACCCGTGTGGGGTCGTCGGAGCCGAAGAGGTGGCACATCTTGTGCGACCGCGACATCAGCGGAAGCACACAGCGTGTCATCCAGTAGAACCAAATGTCCCGAGCGATGAGCCGCCCCCTCTCCACCAAGGCCTCCATCCGGGTAACCATTTGGTCCATGTCTGCCTAGGCTCCTAGACCCTTGATGGACCAGGCCTTCTGGGTTGATGGGACGTTGGTGAAGGGCGGCAGCCGAATCCGGTCCGCGTTGGTGGCGTTGCGCACATAGAAGTACGAGCGCTGCCACAACTTCACCGTGTCTGGGATGCTCAACCACGACACCGGTGACGACGGTCGCAGGTAGATGGCGCAGCAGCCCGTCTCGGTCAGCGGCCCGTCCTTCCACACCACCTGGACCGTGAAGTTGAAGAATTTAAGGAAGTTCGTCGTATCTGGGCGAACTCCCAAGTAGGCCTTGTAGCAGGCCGCGTGACGCGACAGCTGCGCCACCGCATTCGCCCCTAGATGATGGAGCTGGAGGTCGAATGCGGCAAAGAGCTCGAAGATGAACTTGCTCACTGGCAAGCAGAACCCATGGGGCGAAGTGCACGAGGAAGACCACGGCCTCTTCGGGCTGAGGGTTGGGAACCCGCTCTCCCTCCGACGCGAGGCGATGCTTCACCACCCGCTCTGACGGGATAAACTTCCCCTGTCGTTACTTGAGGATAAGGTCCTCTGTGACATACGAGCCACACTAACCTCTACCTTGCTTCGGCAGCATCTCGTCAGGTGCGGTGGCCATGGTGGAGAAGCGGAGCCCCATCATCGCAAGGAGATGCGCCGGCGCCGACGACCAAGAATTAGAAGCACAGAAGCAGGAAGGAGGCAGAGCGTAAGGGGCAGGAGCATGGAGGTGAAGGAGAGAAGATGAAGTAGGGAAGACCCCTCCCTTATAGCCCTATTTATTGAAGCAGAGCAAGCACGTCCTCTGCGCTCCCCTCCGCCACGTGGCCAGCAACCGGCCTACTACCCCACGACGCTTCGGTTACGGATCGCATGCGCCAACATAACTCCAGCAGAAGATCCCGCAGGCGTTACTATGGGAGGCGAGGCGTGCACTCGACCCCGAGGAAACCGCAATCATGAAGATGTGTGCGCGGTTACCAAAAACTACCACGGCAGACCAAGCGGTCAAACTGACGCGATGTGCGATAGAAGTGGTAGGTGTGGCCGATGTAAGCACTGACATCAGCGACCAAGCGATTCATCTCCCCCATCGGATGCGGCAGCCGGTTAATTCAATCGCCGCTCACACCCTGTGGGTGGGCCACCGGTTCCGTAGCCGGTAAACTCCAGCCAGGAAACGACAAGCATCTCAAGCCGGAAAACGAAAAAACACTACAAGACAAGTCTGCAAACTAGTTTTTCATCCCCAATCATTTCAGTTCAGTCAGTGAGCACGCAAGAACTTCTCCACAAGGCAAAGTCCCAACGCGCTCGGGGACCCTCGAGTAGGTGATACATTGCAAATGTATCTATAATTTTTAATGTTCCATGCTTGGTTTTATCCACTTTCTTGTGTTTTGTCCACACTTTGGAGTACTTTGCATATGATTTCTTGGACTAACCTATTAACAAGAGCCACAGTGCCAGCTGCCTGTTTTCTACTGTTTTTGGTTCCAGTAAAGTCAGAAAATGAATATTCTCGGAATTGGACGGGACAAAAGCCAAAGTGCCTATTTTTCCGGAAGACTCATGGAGCCAGAATACGAGATGGAGGAGGGCCAGGGGCTGGCCACACCCCCAGGCGCGGGCTAGTCCTGACCACGCCAGGGCATGGTCTGGCCACCCCAGGCTGCCCCTCGGTCTCCCTATTCGCCTATAAGAAGCCTTCTGACCTAAAAACTCCGAGGGTTTTCGATGTTTTTCCAAAAGGAGTTCTGCTCGGCCACCACCACCAGATTCCATGAAACAGCACCAGAAACTCCGTTCTGGCACCCTGCCGGGACGGGGAATTGGAGGAGATCATCGCCATCATCATCGCCATCGCTTCTCCATCGACCATCCATGTTTCCCCCATCTTTGGGTGAGTAATCCCCCGCTGTAGGCTATGGGGATGGTAGGGATTGGATGAGATCATTCATGTAATGGCATCAGATTGTCAGGGCATGGTGCCTAGTATCTTCTATTAGTGCTTTATGACTTTGTTGCGACTTGTTATGTTTAATGCTTGTCACTAGGGACCGAGTGCCATGATTTCAGATCTGAACATGTTATTGATTCATTATGATAGTAGTGTTTATGGTCTTATCTGCAAGTTGTTTACACACGTTGTTGTCCGGAACCAATGGCCTCGAAGTGACAGAAATCAGGGTAACCGAAGGGAATGGCTTTGATGTGAGGATCACATGTGTTCACGGAGTGTTAATGCTTTGCTCCGGTGCTCTATTAAAAGGAGCACCTTAATTGCCAGTAGTTCCCTTGAGGCCCCGCTGCAAACGGGCTGGCAGGACAAAAGATGTTGTGCAAGTTCTCATTGCGAGCACGTATGACTATATATGGAACACATGCCTAGGATTATCTAGTACTTGGATGCTTTATCTTATTTATCTGCAATTGCCCTATGTTCTGATTGCTATGTGAATTGTCTTGTCCATGCAACGCCCGTCCATCCATCCCTATGCCTACCGCACTCGAATCCTACTGTTTACTGCAATTGTTACTGATGTCTTTACTTTACTACTACTGCTACTTTACTATTCCTACTACAAAACTATTGCTACTGATAAACTGCTGTGAGCAAGATTGTTTCCAGGTGCAGCTGAATTGACAACTCAGTTGTTAAGGCTTATAAATATTCTTTGGCTCCCCTTGTGTCGAATCAATAAATTGGGTTTCACTTCCCTCGAAAATACTGCGATACACCCCCTATACTTGTGGGTCATCAAGACTATTTTCTAGCGCCGTTGTCGGGGAGCATAGCTTTATTTATCAAGCTCACTTGGATTCTCTATTTGTCCGCTGATATCCATCAATCATGGGTAAGTCTCGTGACGACAAGTTTCCTATTTTACCATCCACTACAAGAAGAGGTACAATTCTGAACACCTCTGCTGCTCTTGATTCACCATCTGTTATAAGTAAGCTCGTTACACCACCACATACACATGCTACACACACTGCTACTACTGCTGAATCTAAAACTTCTGATGCTTATGATGCTGCTTCTACTGTGCTTGATAAAAGTGGTTCATTAGGTCCTTTCCTAGATGCTATGATTTCTAGAACTATAGCTGGAAATACCGAAACTCCTAATGAAGACACTACCACACCTGTTAGTTCACCTGAGTCCAGTGAGAGTTATGATATTGAAGATGGTTATGTTGAGATGACCGATGAATTTATTAAAGAATGTAAAAACACCCATGATAGGAGCGCTGCTAAGAGTCTCCTTGAGAGGCGTACGATTAGACCCAAATTATCTCCTATTGCTAGGACTTGGACAAACTGCTCGGCCTGTTCTCCTCCCCATCCCGAATCGGAGCTTGCCCTCACCATGACCGCACCATTGGCACGACGCGGGGACGGGAATTCATTCCCGAGTGAGATTTGTCACCATGCCGACCATGCTCGGTCCTGTTGGTCTCCTCCAGAATCCGAACTCGCCGTCGCCGTGGTCGCACACGCACCAGCCATGATGCCTTCCTCTCCGAACCCCAAAGCCACATCCACCCAGTTCGGCACAACGCCAACAAGGTGAAAATGCATCAAATTTTCTTCTTGTGATTGTAGAAAAACATGTATGTACCATGGCCGTAGCATACTCTAACAATGTACACATATATTGTTTACTAGATTTTCATTTGAAATTAGTAGCTCCGTGATGACAAAACATAGAGAACCTAAATGGAATGACGATGACAACCATGTTCTGTACTTTGCATTGCATCAACAAGTGCTCGCTGACAAAGGAAGTTACCAAGAGAGTGGAGTTCATCAGCCATTGCCAAAACATATGTGAACAAATCAATGAGCGATTCAATGCAAATAAGCGCAGAAAAGCTAGATCCATGTCATCAATCATCAATAGGTGCACATTCTAGTGATGCGTTCAAATGCGTACATGATGTATCATTTGCTTGAAGTGGTTGTTATCCTGAGCAAAAATGCCTGGTATGCACATTACATTTGTATGTTATATGCTGCAATTCTGTTGTTATGGGCGTGGAAAGAAAAGTTGGGCTTCACTGAATATTATGCAGTTAGGCCTAACTTAGTCTTACACAAATAAGGACAGCTTAGTCTTTACACACATAAGCGTAACTAATGATAAAGATAAAGACAAATGGTTCATCGGATCTGCCAGTATGAGCACTAGGTCCCTGGAGCTGGTGGTATCGTCGGAACGAACCAAAATGCTGCGTTTGGCTGTCTTTCATTCTCCTTCAAATAGTACGACCCCACTAATGAGCCAATTGTAGGCCCCCTCCCCCCGATGTGGATTCGGCTCCAGGTCGGATCTGGAGTGTCAACATGATAGGCTCGTGAGTGTGCAGCAAACACATAGTCTGCTATCAACACTAGAAGTGCTGGCACCTCAGCAACAACACCAACATGTTTTTCCTGGACTCCGGCAGCAGCCTCGGCATGTATTTCGTCAGCTTCACCAGCAGCAGCATTAGCAAGTATTTCGTCAGATTCACCAGCAGCAGCATCACCAAGTATTTCGTCAGCTTCACCAGGAGCAGCAGGAGCTAGTTCTTTGCAGCTCCACCACCACCACCACCACCAACACCAGCAGCAGCGGCAGCATCAGGGGCCAAGGCTGCCTAAGCAATTACAGGTTCAACAGCTCCAGGGGCTCCGACATGTCGAGGGTAGTTGATCCCAAGAAACATAGATTGTCCCTTCAGATTGTTGACTCTTCTCCAGACTTGCTCTACTGGGTCTTCGGATGGGCATGCGGACCTCGAGAAAACTTGACACCACAGTGATGGGTATGAAGAAAGTTGTGTCCCCATATGATCTATTTTATCACCAACGCTGTTTAGTGCTCCCCTGATATGAATCCACAAGAGTTCATCATCCTGTTCCGTGTTGTCTCCGAGAGGTGCCAGGAACCAGCGCCGTGTCCCAAGTTCAGCGTCTGCTACTACATCTTGTGGGTACCTGCGTGTTACTAACAGTCAGTAAGCAGAGTTTTGAATGGGATTTTACATGCTATATGACACCATGACTCACCCCAAATGGACGGCTCCCAAACACGCACGTCACCGCTAGGTTTAGTGACCGCATAAATGCGTTGCGGTCTGTACGAAGAGTAGCTATAGGTGAAGACGGCGTCGACATACTTCTCCGGCCGCAGGAAGTCGTCGCGCAAGACTGTCCATTCCTTGTCTTCTGGACATCTAATGAATGTGATTGCCTTGTCGAACACCGCTAGGAGGTCGTGCTCCCAGTTCTTCCACGCCCCCTCCCGCGGTCTATGTGGGAGCTGTACCTTCACGAGCTCAAGTTCTGCCATGTTGAACCTGTAAGCGAATTCAGAAATGGGCGGCGGCCACCCGCTGTTGAATGCAGTAATGCCGACACCCTTCAAAGATGGCACTGCAAGTCTCTTCAATCTGTAGCAATTTTTTAGAGTCCAAGTACTCCCATCCTGGGATAAAAGGACCAGCCACTCGCCGTTGCCACCGACCCAGTTTTGGTCATCTCCCATTTCCGTCTCTTCTTCTTCCTTGATATTCACCACTACTGATTCTGACCACTTATCCAGCAGCATCAGTTTTGCATGAATATTCTGCAGAGTTTGTTGTTAGTTGGTACAATCACCTAGCATGGATTTCATTGCAAATACAATTTGACAACTGGACCTTTAGATTAAAGTACACAAAATATCGCCTAAATACGAGTGTCTCCTCAGATATCGCCTAAATTGTGCCTGTGTCACTACGAAGATACTCAATATATGGAGTAGGAGCAGAGCCCCCCAGAACAAACTCCTGACGATGATCATAATTAAACAGCTCGGGGCATAACAGCCTTAAATCGTCTAATCTGTTTGTTTTTATTTTAGGAAACAGAATATCACCTAGCAGGCATTCCATTGCAAAATCGAAATTGGCAACTCGTCTATCACCTAAAGTAAGACTGTGTCACTACGAAAATACTAGAATATCAGGTACGAGAAGAGCTTCCGCTGTACAGAATAGTCTTAGATGGTTCGATTTGTTCAAACCGTGTGTGCACACAACACGTTCGACGAAAGGAACATAGGATTCCGATGAGAGTTCAGCACATATGAATCAACGATATGACTAAACGAATAAGCTAGATACTGGAACTTACGTGGCCATCGCGGTCGTCTGGCCATTTGCTGTTATCGGGGTAAAGAAGGCCTGGCGTGCCGAACGGTTGTTCGTCCATGTTCCACATCATCACGCGGTAGCCAGTGATGCAACGAGCGAGGCGGCCGGCTGAGATGATGTCCAACTCCGAGGCGATCCTGTGCACGTTCGCGGCGCTGAGGTTCGGCCATCCCCAATCCTCACGATAGAGGTCGCCCTGGCCATCCGCGTCGTCGTCGCATGCCTTTCACTTCAGCCTGCTGCTACCCCAAGCTCTACCCATAGCGGCAAATGGAGTCTAGAATCCGGTAGGTTAATGGAGGCGTTGTGATAAGGAGGCGGATGGATTCGAGAGGGGGTGGAATCAGGGATGGGGCAGTTGTTCGAGTGGGGAGCGAATCTGCAAGGAACCGCCGCTGCCGCCGGTTCTCGTCCGCGTGGAAGAAAAGAAGGGGGGCGTAATTATTGAGGGCGGGCACCAGAAGCGTCTAGAGGAAGTGAAAAAATAAATCGTAAAAGGGAAATGTGCGGCCCGCCTGTCAGTGAGTGAAGGTCGGCACGCACAAACGTGCCTACGTTTGAATTGATTCCACCGCATGCAAGTGGCGCAGAACAAATTTTAGGAAGCGCTAGCGTCGACGTGTAAAACCGCCGTTTTTCGCCACCTTCACCCTACTATGAACGGTCATGCACCATTCCAGATATTGGTAAGGGCGGTTCCAATCTTTCACTTCTCCGTCTCATTTCCTCCTCCATGGCCTTATCGTCTTTCTCCTCCACGGCCTCATCCATTTCCTCCACCACCGCATCACCCTCTTCGTCCGTATCCTTTCCCTCTTGCCTGTAGTCATGGACGCTCCGAACGTCCGAAACAACGGCAGGCAAGAAACTGCGCACTTCGACATCGAAGTACATGGCGGGAAGAAGATCGATGTCGTCTACACCACCGACCCTCGGACGGTGAGGAACACTCTGAATAATTACGAGTTGGCTGCAGTTTGAAGAAAACAGGTTCGTAGGTCTCGACCTCAAGTACAGCCGCGATCGCCGTAGGATCGCCGTGGTGCAACTCTCCATGAAGGGGCACGTCCTCGTATACTAGCCTTTTTGCGAGAAGGGGGCTGACGGGATCTGGTAGACTTTGTTGTCTTTTTGTTCCTGAACCGTCTGTTTGCAAAAGTTATTGCTATATTATTTGTCTGAATTCATTTTCATGCAGGTGGGGCGAAAGCATTAGGGATCTGTTTCATGACTTTCTCGTGAACCAAGACATAACATGTACCAGTGTTGACATCACGAATGACAGTAAACTACTTGAAAGCCCGACTGTCAACATTAGAATCCCAAAGGAGTGCAGCGTGGACATCCAGGAAATTTACTGGATCCCAGGGACGAAGGGCGGCAAGACCGGGATGGCCGCTCTTGCCTCCGAACTCATAGACCCGTATTACGCTGACATGAAGGACCGATTGCCGAGATGTTCGTGGAGGCGTTTAGGGCACGATTACTGGGAGGATAAGCCACTTTCTGAACCTAATCTGAAGTACGCTGCAATTGACGGGTATGTTAGCCACGAGCTATACCGCCAGATTGTAAAATATTGTTCCAGACATCACATCATTGAACCACCACCAAGGCAGGTTGTTTGTCCCAGATGCCGGATCGTAGATGAATCTACAAACCGGGGCAAGCGACCGAAGGCATCCTGGGATCGGTTGCCTTCTCCAACAGGCTGGGATGTAGACTATTAGTGCATGATTGTTGTGTTTATGAGAACATGTTATTTCATAAGTACACTATGTGAGCAATTACGAACTGCTGTGTATTACCTTTGTCAAACTATAATCTGGTTTATGACTGTATCCTTCTCTATAATTTGGGTTTGGTTATGACTTATGACTGTATCACACCTTATGCATGTCAGTCCTGGATTCTGCAGCATGCAAATGGCACAGACAGAATTTGTAAGAATGAATGTTGAGCATACAAAAGGGGGAATGTAATTCATACAGGTTAAGTAGCTAATAGCACAGGGATCATACGAGCTTGGTTCTTACACACAGAATGCTTAGAAAAATACATGCATGATAAAATACAGGCGAGATAAAACTAGGAACAAAATGCAAAACTAGTAGTGGTAAACAACACACTCACCCACCCGCCAGATCCTGTTGAGCATCTCGTAGCAGACATACGCGTCCCTGGCTGCGTACTTGATCGCATCGTAATCTAGGTGCCTCCACTCCCATCGCTCGTGCAGGTGCTTCGGGAACTCGATTTTCATGCCGGCATACTCGCGGTCGATGATGTCAGAAGCGAGTCTAGCCATGCCGTCTTTCCCCGTACCGCCATCCAGGTACCTCCACAAATGTTGGAGATCGACGTGATTGACGACATGAACGAGGAGATCCCGTTCTAGCTTCGGAGTGTCGTTCTTGATGTCGACGCTGGCGAAGTAGATCTCCCTCCTATGTAGGAACTCGCGAAGCTCCGGGCATACAGATTTGGCCCTACATACGTGATATAGTAGGCAGTTGTTGCGCATGGACAGCTGCAAAAGCGCCGTCCTCTTCCTATCTCTGGTATACTCGAGGTCAAGGCCGACGATCTTGTACCTGTCCATCGGCTCATGTATCCACCGCTCGTACATTGCGATGACCTTGGCCACCTCCGGTGACGCATTTGTGTGGACGACCGTCAGCTTGGTGGTGCCATGGGCGGTGACGGTGTACTCGTCGGTGTAGTCGCTCCCGTCGCCGAACACACCGTACTCTGCGTCCATGGCAGCAGCTAATGCGGCGGCGGTGGCCTAGGGTCGGTAGCGGTGGCTGGGACTGGGCGTGGAGGTGGAGTGATCTGTTGCGGTGGTATGGCCAGGCGGAGGCGGTGCCTGCGGCAGCGTCGATGGTTCTTGCGGTGGCGGCGCCGATGAAAGGAATGAGTTGGGGATTTTTGCATAGTGATGTGCTGAGGAGACAGAAGGCGATGCTTAAATTCCGTTTAACAATATTCCGGTCATACCCATGCGGAAGCAAGTTTGACCGGGCGAGCACCGATGGTTTCCAATCCTAGCGATTAAATTCGGCGTCCTTCCCGGTAGGCGATGGGACGGGTGTGCGACGTGGCTTTGGCGTGGCAGAGACCGGTCACGTAGACCATCGTCCCATTGCCGATCCATAGCGGGTGCGCGGTGCTGACACGACGTAATGTGACAGGACAGAAGGAAGTGTACAGTTATTATTAATTCCTAACAAGTTTAAGAAGTGTAAGCATAGACATGGAGCTAGCATCCCTGCACCCCGGGGCAGCCGCCCAACCAATCAGGCTTGCCGATTGCGCAAAGCTTGTCCCGAATTTGCCAAAATGAAGCTCGTTTGTCCATGTTTCTATAAGTTTCTCTGTAGGCCACTTGTGTAAGCATCCACGATCAAGCAACTTTGCAACACACGTGTCGGTGGAAAAGCATTAGGTTTCAACGCACCACATAGTTTAGGGATTTAGAATAGCTACATTGTGGAGCTCTGGACAAATTGCATCGTAAAGCCAAATTTAGCTTTTTGTAAGATTTAGCTATAGCAACATTGTGTCTCGTTTGTCCTCACTTTTGCCCTCCCGATATTCCGAAGCCCTCACATGCGCTCGGAGGGGGGTGCCGTCTGGTCAAAGGCTTGGCCGTTACGTGCGCCATGACGCCTAAAGTGGAAGTTTTTTTTTTGTTATTTGGCCTTTTTAAGAGCGCCTTTTCCCCTCTCTCTCTAACACTTGTGTTTTTTTGCCCAAAAAGGTAGGGAATCTAGAGCAGCTTCTCTCTTCATTCATTGTTCCTTTTGCGATTGTTTTCCCCCAATCTGGTAGCAAATCTAGAGCAGCAAAACAAACCAGCACCATAAATAAATTCAGTAAACAGAGCAGATGTAGATAAAGCAGCTAATATAGGTTATATAGTACGGTACTTAATGAGGTTCGACAATTAGGCTGCTCAGCAGCAGCAGCAGCGGACTGCTTCTACACAGACAAGACAAAATAAGCTGCTTTACAGCAGCAACAGCAGCTGATCAGTGACCCCTCGTGGCCTCTGCCAGGAGGGCATCCGCCTCCTTCCTCTGGCGCCTCCTCCACTTCTTGCTGCCCAGCCCCTTGACCTTGGGCACCCTGGGTCTGATCGGGGGCATGCGACCCTCCTTGATAGCCACCTTCTGGAGGTTGCGGAGGTGCAGACCGAGCGCCTGGTGCTTGGTCCTGAAGCCGTGGACGTTCACAGACTCGCCGTAGGTCCTCACGTCCTCGGCATGCTTCACGAGGGAGTTGAAGTCCGTGCCGCGGAGCCTCCTGGTGGGGCAGAAGGGGCACATGTACACGTCGCCGGCGAAGAAGTTGTTGTACTGACCAGACTTTAGCCTCGTCGGCACATGACGAGTCTTGGTGTCCTGCGACTCATCGTCGCTGCGGAGGTCGCTGCTATCCTCCTGTTGGAAAAAACAGTAGAGTGAAATAAGGACATGATTGAGAAACTTTGATTATCGGGATTGATTTTTGCATAAATTAACCGAATGAGATCTCCCGATTATTCCCCAAATCTCAAACCAAATTGAATACTGATCCCAACTACGAACAGGGGGATTCATCGAAAATCGAGATCTAACACAATAGGATTAGCTACTGTAAAAAATAAGAACAGCCGAGCCCTAATAACATACGATCTAGCATCCAACGATGGGAACGGGGGAAGAACAAGGGACGGGAGAAAACCCTGGTTACCTCAGACCATGGGTCAGCGATGCTGGCGTCGCAGGGGTTCTCCGGCCTTATGTAGACAACCTCCTCGTAGGGGTCCTAGCCCAGTGGGATCTGTCCGAGACCGGCGGGTGCCTCCTCGCCGGCGGCTACGACGGATGCGGGGATAGGGACGGGGGGCTCCTCGCCGGCGGCCTTGGAGGCGCCGATCTTCTCCATCACCGGCGTGGTTAGCGTTTTGTTGGGCATTTGCAGAAGGTGATGGGACAGTGGAGACGGTTGAGTGAGCGAGTGCGTGATTAGTGGGAGTGGGGAGGCCTCTATTAAAGGAGAAGGGAAGCGGCGTTTCGTTGCACTACCGTGCACCGCGTACGCTAATGCACCGTGCACGGCCACACGTGTCCGCTACCGCCCCGTGCACCGCACACGCGTACCGTGAGTCACGTTTTTTCCCCTCGTGTCTAACCATGGCGATTCAGTTGTACTCAGTTCTGCCCAGCAACCGTTGATCCTCTGTGATCTAGCGGACAGGATTATCCTTATATCTGTCGGGGGCACCCCTCTATCCATGCAAAATAACGAGTATGCCACAGGAACTTTAACAACATAAACAGATGAACTTTAATATATTTTGAAGGGTATGAAAATAGAAATCCCCGTAGTTTAAGGGTCTAGATACGGTAAGAGAACTAAATGTTATTAGTGGCCGGGCCAGCACAGTGACGGTGTTGGTCGGCTAGAAGTTGCTGAATCCTAAGTAAGGGGACACTAGGCCGTTCTTGACATACCCCCTCAGGAACTTGCCATAAGCAGCGTGCTTAGCCTTGGTCGCCGACTTGTGTTTACTAGCCGGGCTTTTACCGATGCCAACCGCATGCAGAATCAAGCTGGCAATCCTCGGGTTGACTCCTTTCTTATAGAAAGGGCACCTGAGCTCCCCAAGTCGAGTGCGGAAAGGGATTATCCCGCTCTTGAGCTTCTTCATGACATGGCGGCTCTTGTTGTCCCTGGTCTCCTTGTCAGAGTCCATATCACTTGAATACACCTGTAATGTATGGAATACAAACCGAAATGAGCAAAATAATAAATATATATTCCTTCTACCATTCCAAGTTACTTTCAATGCAATAACATGTCTATACAGGTTCAGCAGTTCATTACGGCCGTCTCCCCAGCTCGCTCCTAAATTAATGTGGTTTGTGTTCTTGGTAACTTATTAATAAATAAATAATATGGATTCATTCAGAACAGACTAGATCTCTCCATGTACCGGTTCGTACGTTGCATCTAATCATTAGGACTAGATTTTTTTATGACACTTGGATAGATTAAGCTCGAGCAGAAAATATGAAACATGTAGAAATAGATGTAACTCTGGGTACACGAGCGGAGCGTGTTCGTCGAACTCCACGCCCTCATCGGTGCCTCCGAAGTCGTCAGCACCGGCGTGCACATGGTCCCCTAAGGGGTTGAACTACACGTCCTCCTCGGCCTGTGCTGCGTGAGCCTCCAGATCTGCCACGTGAAGCACCACCCCGGCGGCGATGCCCGAACACTCACCCCCACGCACTGGTTTCATGGAGAAGGTTCGTGCAAGTACGTTCAAGATTGTGGGGTTTTTCTGGATAGGGAAGAGAGAGTAGTGGATGAGTGCGAATGGAGGACCCGATAAGCTGGGTTTTTAATGCGGGGACGTTTAGGCCTCCTCGAGGGCCCCGGTTGACGGCTCTTCCGGCTGCGGCTGCCACGTGGAAGGTTCGTGTGGTGGGGGATTGGCGGAAGTGAGAGTGCAGGCGTGCTGCGTAGTAAAAATGGTATAGCCGGTGGTCCGTGGATGACCAGTTGCCGTGCAGTAGACTTGTAGCCTCTGCAGACTAGATTAAACATGACATGACCACTCGACGACTTTTTCCATGGACGGCATCGTGTTCCTTCTTGTAGAAGTCTCGTTGAGGGAGACGTCCGAGTTGTCTCGCGCTGTCCTGTGAAGGGCACGACGTGTGCAACGAGCCTCGTGGGATCACACAGGATCAACGGTTGGTGCGCACGATCCGCGTGACAACTGTGACAACCAATCAGGGCGTAGCAGACAAAGTGGGCACAAGTTTGGGCTTCTACAAAAGAGAGAGAGAGGGCAAAGCTGAGTAGTATAAAAATGGAAAGTGGGTGTCTTTTACAATGAAATGCATCGTGGCATACATCAAATTATGCCAAGATAGATCCACTAGAGTTCATTGCATGTGTGTTCTTTCCACAAACCACATATGTATCCACAAGAGTTATTGCATGTGTGTTCCTATCATGAACCACATTTGGATCAACTAGTGTCATTGCATTTGTGTTCTTTCCACGAACCACATATGGATCAACCAATGGCATTGCATGTGTGTTCTTTTCACAAACCACACATGGATCAACCAGTGTTCACTACATATGTGTTCTTTCCACAAACCACTTATTGATCAATCAGTGGTCATTGCATGTGTGTTCTTTTCCACAAACCACATATGGATCCATATGTGTTCTTAAACTAAAACCAGCATTAGAGTCATTGCATGTGTGTTATTTCCACAAACCACACATGGATCAACCACTAGAGTCATTGTATGTGTGTTCTTTCCACAAACCACACATGGACCAACCAGTGTCATTGCATGCGTGTTCTTTCCACAAAGCACATATAGATCCATTTGTGGCATTGCATGTGTGTTCTTTCAATAAACCACATATGGATCAACTAGTGGTCATTGCATGTGTGTTCTTTCCACAAACCACACATGGATCAACAAGTGGTCATTGCATGTGTGTTCATTCCACAAACCACACATGGATCAACAAGTGGTCATTGCATGTGTGTTCTTTTCCACAAACCACACATGGATCAAGCAGTGTCATTGCGTGTGTGTTCTTTCCACAAACCACATATGGATCAACCAGTGTCATTGCATGTGTGTTCTTTTCACAAACCACATGTGAACCCACTAGATTCATTGCATGTGTGTTCTTATACTAAAACCAGCACTAGAGTCATTGCATGTGTGTTCTATCCACAAACCACACATGGATCCACCACTGTCATTGCATATGTGTTCTTTCCACAAACCACACATGGATCAACAAGTGGTCATTGCATGTGTGTTCTTTTCACAAACTACATGTGGACCCACTAGAGTCATTACATGTGCGTTCTTATACTAAAACTAGCACTAGAGTCATTGCATGTGTGTTCTTTTCACAAACCACACATGGATCAACCACTAGAGTCATTGCATGTGTGTTATTTCCACAAACCACACATGGATCAACCACTAGAGTCATTGCATGTGTGTTATTTCCACAAACCACACATAGATCAACCACTAGAGTCATTGCATGTGTGTTCTTTTCCACAAACCACACATGGATCCACTAGAGTCATTGCATGTGTGTTCTTTTCCACAAACAACTTATGGATCAACCAGTGGTCTTTGCATGTGTGTTCTTTTCCACAAACCACATGTGGGTCAACCAGTGGTTATTGCATGTGTGTTCTTTCCACAAACCACATATGGATCAACTAGTGTCATTGCATGTGTGTTCTTTCCACAAACCACATATGAAACCATTTGAGTCATTGCATGTTTGTTCTTATACTAAAACCACAAACCGGCACTAGAGTCATTGCATGTGTGTTCTTTTCCACAAACAACTTATGGATCAACCAGTGGTCATTGCATGTGTGTTCTTTTCACAAACTACATGTGGACCCACTAGAGTCATTGTATGTGTGTTCTTATACTAAAACTAGCACTAGATTCATTGCATGTGTGTTCTTTCCATAAACCACATATGGATCAACCACTAGAGTCATTGCATGTGTGTTATTTCCACAAACCACACATGGATCAACCACTAGAGTGATTGCATGTGTGTTCTTTTCCACAAACCACACATGGATCCACTAGAGTCATTGCATGTGTGTTCTTTTCCACAAACAACTTATGGATCAACTAGTTGTCTTTGCATGTGTGTTCTTTTCCACAAACCACATGTGGGTCAACCAGTGGTCATGTGTGTTCTTTCCACAAACCACATATGGATCAACCAGTGTCATTTCATGCTTGTTCTTTCCACAAACTACATATGGATCCATTTGAGTCATTGCATGTTTGTTCTTATACTAAAACCACAAACCGGCACTAGAGTCATTGCATGTGTGTTCTTTTCCACAAACAACTTATGGATCAACCAGTGGTCATTGCATGTGTGTTCTTTTCACAAACTACATGTGGACCCACTAGAGTCATTGTACGTGTGTTCTTAAACTAAAACTAGCACTAGAGTCATTGCATGTGTGTTCTTTCCACAAACCACATATGGATCAACCACTAGAGTCATTGCATGTGTGTTATTTCCACAAACCACACATGGATCAACCACTAGAGTCATTGCATGTGTGTTCTTTTCCACAAACCACACATGGATCCACTAGACTCATTGCATGTGTGTTCTTTTCCACAAACAACTTATGGATCAACCAGTGGTCTTTGCATGTGTATTCTTTTCCACAAACCACATGTGGGTCAACCAGTGGTCATTGCATGTGTGTTCTTTCTACAAACCACATATGGATCAACCAGTATCATTACATGTGTGTTCTTTCCACAAACCACATATGGATCCATTTGAGTCATTTTATGTTTCTTCTTATACTAAAACCACAAACCGGCACTAGAGTCATTGTATGTGTGTTCTTTTCCACAAACAACTTATGGATCAACCAGTGGTCATTGCATGTGTGTTCTTTTCACAAACTACATGTGGACCCACTAGAGTCATTGTATGTGTGTTATTATACTAAAACTAGCACTAGAGTCATTGCATGTGTGTTCTATTCACAAACCACACATGAATCAACCACTAGAGTCATTGCATGTGTGTTATTTTCACAAACCACACATGGATCAACCAGTAGAGTCATTGCATGTGTGTTCTATTCACAAACCACACATGAATCAACCACTAGAGTCATTGCATGTGTGTTATTTTCACAAACCACACATGGATCAACCAGTAGAGTCATTGCATGTGTGTTCTTTTCCACAAACCACACATGAATCCACTAGAGTCATTGCATGTGTGTTCTTTTCCACAAACAACTTATGGATCAACTAGTGGTTATTGCATGTGTGTTCTTTTCCACAAACCACATGTGGGTCAACCAGTGGTCATTGCATGTGTGTTCTTTCCACAAACCACAAATGGATCAACGATTGTCATTGCATGTGTGTTCTTTTCACAAACCACATATGCATCCATTTGAGTCATTGCATGTTTATTCTTATACTAAAATCACAAATCGGCACTAGAGTCATTGCAGGTGTGTTCTTTTCCACAAACAACTTATGGATCAACTAGTGGTCATTGCACGTGTGTTCTTTTCACAAACTACACGTGGACCCACTAGTGTCATTGTATGTGTGTTCTTATACTAAAACTAGCACACTACAGGAGAACATAGCTTTGGTAACACAATCATGTAACAGATGAGAGAGTGTGTTACAAGTAAAATTTTGGTAACACCTGATTCGTGTTACAAGTTTGGCTAGTAACACATCCTAGATAACATCTAAAAATGTGTTACAAGGTTATTGCTACAGTAACACGTAATTATGTGGTTCTCCAAACGTGTTAGAAATTATAGATTGTAACATGTAGTCATGTGTGTGTTACAAGTCTTCATCAGAAGAGCTGGAACCTAGGTGAGAAAATGCCGAGAAGCACACCACCGGAGAAGGCCGGCTTCATCGAGTTTCGGCGAGTCGTGCCATCTTCTTCTACCTGGTTCGAAGGGCGCCGCACTGTTGGAAGGGAGAGCAGCTCGCCCCAAGAGCGCAGAAGCACAAAAAGGACGAATTACCAAAGAATAGAAGCACAAACACCTCTTTACGCAATAACCTCGAGCGTTGCCGCTGAACGAAGCATTGACCATCCAACAAGATTCAAGCTTTGTGGACGAGAACACCAACCGAAGACACTGCAAAGCCGCTACAAAGTAGACCATGAACCACACGTAGCACGACACATTCCCGCAAACCCAAGACGATAGCTCCAAGGAGGGAACGACGCCAGAACAATGTCGCCGCCGCCCAATCCGAGGATTTAGGGTTTTTACTCGGTCATAGGAGAAGGTGGGAAGAGGGGATGTACCTCGACGTCGCCTCCAAGAAGGAAGATGGCATCCAAAAAGTCGTGGACGCCGTGACCTCCACCGCCGGACACGGATTTATCCCAACAAGCTGCCCCTAGCCCGCACGGCAGCTTCCTACCTTCTATCGCGCAGAGCCAAGAGAGATTGTGTTTCGAGGTCCGAGGTTTCTACAACGTTGGTCTGAGGTTTCCACACCCTCCTGCCGCCGGAACGACAAACAAAGGATGAAGGGACCCACCCATTCCCACTAGGAGAAAGCATTTCACTATGGTAACCAAATCTCAAATTCTATTTTAAAATACATAAATTGATTATATTTACAATCTATGTACAAGTTAGGCAATACACACAAGGTACGTGAATATCTGTTGTTTCTCAGCAGAGAATACGTACTCTGAATGTGTGTTCTTATACTAAAACTAGCACTAGATTCATTGCATGTGTGTTCTTTCCATAAACCACATATGGATCAACCACTAGAGTCATTGCATGTGTGTTATTTCCACAAACCACACATGGATCAACCACTAGAGTGATTGCATGTGTGTTCTTTTCCACAAACCACACATGGATCCACTAGAGTCATTGCATGTGTGTTCTTTTCCACAAACAACTTATGGATCAACTAGTTGTCTTTGCATGTGTGTTCTTTTCCACAAACCACATGTGGGTCAACCAGTGGTCATGTGTGTTCTTTCCACAAACCACATATGGATCAACCAGTGTCATTTCATGCTTGTTCTTTCCACAAACTACATATGGATCCATTTGAGTCATTGCATGTTTGTTCTTATACTAAAACCACAAACCGGCACTAGAGTCATTGCATGTGTGTTCTTTTCCACAAACAACTTATGGATCAACCAGTGGTCATTGCATGTGTGTTCTTTTCACAAACTACATGTGGACCCACTAGAGTCATTGTACGTGTGTTCTTAAACTAAAACTAGCACTAGAGTCATTGCATGTGTGTTCTTTCCACAAACCACATATGGATCAACCACTAGAGTCATTGCATGTGTGTTATTTCCACAAACCACACATGGATCAACCACTAGAGTCATTGCATGTGTGTTCTTTTCCACAAACCACACATGGATCCACTAGACTCATTGCATGTGTGTTCTTTTCCACAAACAACTTATGGATCAACCAGTGGTCTTTGCATGTGTATTCTTTTCCACAAACCACATGTGGGTCAACCAGTGGTCATTGCATGTGTGTTCTTTCTACAAACCACATATGGATCAACCAGTATCATTACATGTGTGTTCTTTCCACAAACCACATATGGATCCATTTGAGTCATTTTATGTTTCTTCTTATACTAAAACCACAAACCGGCACTAGAGTCATTGTATGTGTGTTCTTTTCCACAAACAACTTATAGATCAACCAGTGGTCATTGCATGTGTGTTCTTTTCACAAACTACATGTGGACCCACTAGAGTCATTGTATGTGTGTTATTATACTAAAACTAGCACTAGAGTCATTGCATGTGTGTTCTATTCACAAACCACACATGAATCAACCACTAGAGTCATTGCATGTGTGTTATTTTCACAAACCACACATGGATCAACCAGTAGAGTCATTGCATGTGTGTTCTTTTCCACAAACCACACATGAATCCACTAGAGTCATTGCATGTGTGTTCTTTTCCACAAACAACTTATGGATCAACTAGTGGTTATTGCATGTGTGTTCTTTTCCACAAACCACATGTGGGTCAACCAGTGGTCATTGCATGTGTGTTCTTTCCACAAACCACAAATGGATCAACGATTGTCATTGCATGTGTGTTCTTTTCACAAACCACATATGCATCCATTTGAGTCATTGCATGTTTATTCTTATACTAAAATCACAAATCGGCACTAGAGTCATTGCAGGTGTGTTCTTTTCCACAAACAACTTATGGATCAACTAGTGGTCATTGCACGTGTGTTCTTTTCACAAACTACACGTGGACCCACTAGTGTCATTGTATGTGTGTTCTTATACTAAAACTAGCACACTACAGGAGAACATAGCTTTGGTAACACAATCATGTAACAGATGAGAGAGTGTGTTACAAGTAAAATTTTGGTAACACCTGATTCGTGTTACAAGTTTGGCTAGTAACACATCCTAGATAACATCTAAAAATGTGTTACAAGGTTATTGCTACAGTAACACGTAATTATGTGGTTCTCCAAACGTGTTAGAAATTATAGATTGTAACATGTAGTCATGTGTGTGTTACAAGTCTTCATCAGAAGAGCTGGAACCTAGGTGAGAAAATGCCGAGAAGCACACCACCGGAGAAGGCCGGCTTCATCGAGTTTCGGCGAGTCGTGCCATCTTCTTCTACCTGGTTCGAAGGGCGCCGCACTGTTGGAAGGGAGAGCAGCTCGCCCCAAGAGCGCAGAAGCACAAAAAGGACGAATTACCAAAGAATAGAAGCACAAACACCTCTTTACGCAATAACCTCGAGCGTTGCCGCTGAACGAAGCATTGACCATCCAACAAGATTCAAGCTTTGTGGACGAGAACACCAACCGAAGACACTGCAAAGCCGCTACAAAGTAGACCATGAACCACACGTAGCACGACACATTCCCGCAAACCCAAGACGATAGCTCCAAGGAGGGAACGACGCCAGAACAATGTCGCCGCCGCCCAATCCGAGGATTTAGGGTTTTTACTCGGTCATAGGAGAAGGTGGGAAGAGGGGATGTACCTCGACGTCGCCTCCAAGAAGGAAGATGGCATCCAAAAAGTCGTGGACGCCGTGACCTCCACCGCCGGACACGGATTTATCCCAACAAGCTGCCCCTAGCCCGCACGGCAGCTTCCTACCTTCTATCGCGCAGAGCCAAGAGAGATTGTGTTTCGAGGTCCGAGGTTTCTACAACGTTGGTCTGAGGTTTCCACACCCTCCTGCCGCCGGAACGACAAACAAAGGATGAAGGGACCCACCCATTCCCACTAGGAGAAAGCATTTCACTATGGTAACCAAATCTCAAATTCTATTTTAAAATACATAAATTGATTATATTTACAATCTATGTACAAGTTAGGCAATACACACAAGGTACGTGAATATCTGTTGTTTCTCAGCAGAGAATACGTACTCTGAATTTTCTATGTTTCTCCAAGGTTCGTTGACGTGTATTGATTCTTTCACTACAAGTATATACATAATGTGGTAATTTTAACAAAATGCTAAACATACCATGTCACCTGGGCCCAACATAAAGAATGGCGGTCAATGAAGGACAACCCACCGATGTGAAAAAATCAGCGAGGAGGAAACCCGCGGGGAGGTTAAAATTTCTAGTCTCGTACGCGGGGTGTCAATATTTTAATCGTCTAATTTAACCCTGCATCAGCCGCCAAGGTCTATCCCTGCCATACCGCCCCGCATCGACCCTTCCCGTCTTCTCATCGAGCCTCTTCCATGGCATACTCGGGCGCCGCCATCCGGATCCGTCAAAGGCGGTGTGCCGCCCTTCTCTCCTGGCAGCGCACTGCGGCCAAGCTCTTCGTCCATATCCACGGACGCGTCCTGGATCTCTCGAGATGGTGTACCGATGACACGGATCTCGGCGAGGAGGGCAACACCGGTCGCGAGGTGGCCAGGGCCTTCATCGAGTCCCATAACTCACGCAGATTCAGATCTCCCATCAGACCTTTCTGTAGGGGAATACGGTGAGTTATCTGTGCCTTGTCATCCATCTACTATTTTCATGCCTTTGTCACATATATCTGCAGGTTTTCAATCTTTGTTTTCCTTACGTTCAATGGCATGGATGTAAGATGGCTCCGCTTCGCTCGTACCTAGATAGCTAGGTGAGTAGTATCTCTGTTCACAGCTAGTTCCTTTTACTTTTTCTGGTAGAAGATATGGATTTCATTGATCAACATGTTCAGAAATTATGATGGTGTCTTTGACAACCAACATATTCATTACAGGCTGTAAATCTGAAAACCAGGTTTCATGAACACCACCTGCACGTGGCCATCACTGGCACTTTGGCGAGTGGTGGCCGGCGGCACGGCGCCGAGGGAATGGTGGCCCCTCATATTATGTTTGTTATTTTAGAAGAAAAGAGAAAACAAATTGAGTGAGTATGTTATTTAATCCTCTTGTCTGAAATTAGAGTATATGTTCTTTAATCCTCTTGTCTAAACTAAGAGATGTTCTCCATGCCATATATAGGTATTCTAGTCCATTTTACGTTTTTGTTTGCTGTCTATATATGAGTGCTAGTCTACAATAGATTTTTTAATCTGCTGCTATGAATATAGGAGAAATTACCCGATGAAGGTTAAGGGTTTGAGGGGAAAAAATCTGCTTTGTGCTGTTGTATTTTCGAGCATTATTTTCTTATTGATCATTTTTGTCGAGTTGCTACACTAGCTACAACCAAAAACTAACCAATCGATATTAGCTAGGTAGGTAGCTTCATATACCAGATTGTCACATCAAGTACCATCATCTAGTTAGCCTAGGAAAACCGGTGGTGCTCTTTTTCGGCAGATCAGAAACATGAGTAACAACAAGCACATCATTCTTGTAGTCCTGGAGGTAGATAGGCAATAAGGTGATGATTTTTTTTGCGAAAAAAGAATTTCATTAACTTATAGGAATGTTACAATCAATGGATACAATATCATGAAATTCTTGCGGATAATTCCTGATCCAAAACTGTGTTCTAGTAGTAGTCACTGATTGCAGCATGGATACACCAACCGAACAGTCCATCTCCAGATCAATTGGCTGGCTAGACCAATTTAGGGTGAGTCGCACACCTTCCTCACATGCTGCCAACTCAGCTTCCAACGATGACGAGCAGTTTAATAGTGAATAAGGTGATGATTTATATCCTGTTACTTCTTGATGGATGCTTAGGTGCCGATGCAAGTTTATCTAGTCCCTATTTTTTATAATTTATATTATTGTCTCTATTCGTAACTGCTCAATCTATTATAATAGGTATGAGCCTATTGTGTCAAATCTTCAGACATCCATGGTATGTAAGGCAAACCTTCAACGTGTAAGCCTACCTTGTATTAATTTACGACTTCTATTTGATAGATCATAGAATATTGTTGTAGCTACAATCCCTTGGTTGTGGTTCGTGGTGCTTCAATTACATGTTTTTCTTATTTTCATCAAAAAGATGTATTTAGCTGGTGTAGCTATCCTGTAGAGGTAATTGAAAAGGCCGATTCGGTCATGAATAGATATATCTGTGGTCATTGATTCTATTTTGCTAGGTTATAGATAACTTATTTATTGTTATTACATGTTTTATTTTACAAATGCTCACTTTATGCTATTCTGTTAAGCTTTTTTAATCTGGTTAAATCTACCTATTTGTTTAGCAGTAACATTCAAACTTGGTAGTAGATGTTATTAAAGCACAGTAGTTCACTAGAATAATTGTAGTTGCAATTTTATATGTATAATGATGAACTCTACTACATGAAGTTAAACTAATTGTAGGATGCATTTTATTATCTTATATCACTAGTAATATACATTGATGCAGAATAAACATTTCAAAGAGAAAGATGACAAGGTACTAGGATCATATATAATATTACTAGCCACTATATGTCTACGCCTGCAACATGGTATGTCTTTTAACTATCTTTGTGTTTGTCTGGTGGATGTTTATTTTATTCCTTGTATATAATATTTCCAATTGCAATTATAAGGTAATTGTTATTTCTATTTTTCTTTGCAGATTGAAAAGATAATTTAATGGTGGTCGAGGTCCTATGGTTGGATGCTGCAATTGTACTCGTGATGAATTCAAGAAGCAATTTTTTCCACGGAAGAGGGTAGCAACATATGTAGTGTTCATTGATGGATTGAAGAATGTATTTTTTTTGAGTTACTCGTAAAAAATTAAATGTAATGTGTACTATTTTCCAAGCGCTGTAATGCATATCTATCCTACACCCTTGTATATTCATAATGGATATATTAATATATTAAATTTGTGGATGTGTCATGCTTCAGTTTCTCACATTGTAATGGTGCTAAGCATCATAATTAATTAATTAATTAACTAAGCATTTATTGATTTTATTAGGTAAATGTATATTCGATAAATTTGATGCCTATGTTTGTTTAATAATAACAAAAATACGTATATGTTGCAATACTAATATTGTAGTGTTACTTTTGGTGTTAATAAAGTTACAAAATGTGTTACACGGGTAGTTAAGTATAACTTATAGTGTTACAGTTTTTGGATATTATGTTACTAATTGTATCTTAAAGCTAAAATGAATGTTACTAATTGTGTTACTATAGTTAAAACAACATGTTACAACTAATGTTCTACGGCTGCAAAAATATGTTACTGTCTGTGTTACTATAGTTATAATAATGTGTTACCAACGCATCTAGTCACACATAGTATGCATGTTACTACGGTCCAAATCGTAACACAATATTTAACATATAGTAACAATAGTTATGTGTGACTGAGGACACCACTTAGTAACACGACCTAATGGAACACATTTTGTAATATGTTACAAGATAGCTCAGTAACACTATTTTGGACCTACAGTAACACAAGATGGTGTTACCAAAGCTTTGTCTTGTTGTAGTGGCACTATATTCATTGCATCTGTGTTCTTTTCCATAAACCACTTATGGATCCATTAGAGTAATTGCGTGTGTGTTATTTCCACAAACCACACATAGATCAACCACTAGAGTCATTGCATGTGTGTTCTTTTCCACAAACCACACATGGATCCACTAAACTCATTGCATGTGTGTTTTTTTCACAAACAACTTATGGATCAACCCGTGGTCATTGCATGTGTGTTCTTTTCACAAACTACATGTGGACCCACTAGAGTCATTGTATGTGTGTTCTTAAACTAAAACCAGCATTAGAGTCATTGCATGTGTGTTGTTTCCACAAACCACACATGTATCAACCACTAGAGTCATTGCATGTGTGTTCTTTCCACAAACCACACATGGATCAACCAGTGTCATTGCATGTGTGTTCTTTCCACAAACCACATATGGATCCATTTGTGGCATTGCATGTGTGTTCTTTCCACAAACCACATATGGATCAACCAGTGGTCATTGCGTGTGTGTTCTTTCCACAAACCACACATGGATCAACAAGTGGTCATTGCATGTGTGTTCTTTCCACAAACCACACATGGATCAACAAGTGGTCATTGCATGTGTGTTCTTTTCCACAAACCACACATGGATCAAGCAGTGTCATTGCGTGTGTGTTCTTTCCATAAACCACATATGGATCAACCAGTGTCATTGCATGTGTGTTCTTTTCATAAACCACATGTGAACACACTAGAGTCATTGCATGTGTGTTCTTATACTAAAACCAGCACTAGAGTCATTGCATGTGTGTTCTATCCACAAACCACACATGGATCCACCACTGTCATTGCATGTGTGTTCTTTCCACAAACCACATATTGATCAACAAGTGGTCATTGCATGTGTGTTCTTTCCACAAACCACACATGGATCAACCACTAGAGTCATTGCATGTGTGTTCTTTTCCACAAACCACACATGGATAAAGCAGTGTCATTGCATGTGTGTTTGTTCCATAAACCACATATGGATCAACCAGTGGCATTGCATGTGTGTTATTTCCATAAACCACACATGGATCAACCACTAGAGTCATTGCATGTGTGCTCTTTTCCACAAACCACACATGGATCCACTAGTGGATTGCATGTGTGTTCTTTTCCACAAACAACTTATGGATCAACCAGTGGTCATTGGATGTGTGTTCTTTTCACAAACTACATGTGGACCCGCTAGAGTCGTTGCATGTGCGTTCTTATACTAAAACTAGCACTAGAGTCATTGCATGTGTGTTCTTTTCACAAACCACATATGGATCAACCACTAGAGTCATTGCATGTGTGTTATTTCCACAAACCACACATGGATCAACCACTAGAGTCATTGCATGTGTGTTATTTCCACAAACCATACATGGATCAACCACTAGAGTCATTGCATGTGTGTTCTTTTCCACGAACCACACATGGATCCACTAGAGTCATTGCATGTGTGTTCTTTTCCACAAACAACTTATGGATCAACTAGTGGTCTTGGCATGTGTGTTCTTTTCCACAAACCACATGTGGATCAACCAGTGGTCATTGCATGTGTGTTCTTTCCACAAACCACATATGGATCAACCAGTGTCATTGCATGTGTGTTCTTTCCACAAACCACATATGGATCTATTTGAGTCATTGCATGTTTGTTCTTATAGTAAAACCACAAACCGACACTAGAGTCATTGCATGTGTGTTCTTTTCCACAACAACTTATGGATCAACCAGTGGTCATTGCATGTATGTTCTTTTCACAAACTACATGTGGACCCACTAGAGTAATTGTATCTGTGTTCTTATACTAAAACTAGCACTAGAGTCATTGCATGTGTGTTCTTTCCACAAACCACATATGGATCAACCACTAGAGTCATTGTATGTTTGTTATTTCCACAAACCACACATGGATGAACCACTAGAGTCATTGCATGTGTGTTCTTTTCCACAAACCACACATGGATCCACTAGACTCATTGCATGTGTGTTCTTTTCCACAAACAACTTATGGATCAACTAGTTGTCTTTGCATGTGTGTTCTTTTCCACAAACCACATGTGGGTCTACCAGTGGTCATTGCATGTGTGTTCTTTACACAAACCACATATGGATCAACCAGTGTCATTACATGTGTGTTCTTTCCACAAACCACATATGGATCTATTTAAGTCATTGCATGTTTGTTCTTATACTAAAACCACAAACCGACACTAGAGTCATTGCATGTGTGTTCTTTTCCACAAACAACTTATGGATCAACCGGTGGTCATTGCATGTGTCTTCTTTTCACAAACTACATGTGGACCCACTAGAGTCATTGTATGTGTGTTCTTATACTAAAACTAGCACTAGAGTCATTGCATGTGTGTTCTTTTCACAAACCACACATGGATCAACCGCTAGAGTCATTGCATGTGTGTTATTTCCACAAAACACACATGGATCATCCACTAGAGTCATTGCATGTGTGTTCTTTTCGACAAACCACACATGGATCCACTAGACTCATTGCATGTGTGTTCTTTTCCACAAACAACTTATGGATCAACCAGTGGTCATTGCATGTGTGTTCTTTTCACAAACTACATGTGGACCCACTAGAGTCATTGTATGTGTGTTCTTAAACTAAAACAGCATTAGAGTCATTGCATGTGTGTTATTTCCACAAACCACACATGGATAAAGCAGTGTCATTGCATGTGTGTTCTTTTCCACAAACAACACATGGATAAACCAGTGTCATTCCATGTGTGTTTGTTCCACAAACCACATATGGATCAACCAGTGTCATTGCATGTGTGTTATTTCTTTCCACAAACCACACATGGATCCACTAGACTCATTGCATGTGTGTTCTTTTCCACAAACAACTTATGGATCAACCAGTGGTCATTGCATGTGTGTTCTTTTCACAAACTACATGTGGACCACTAGAGTCATTGCATGTGCGTTCTTATACTAAAACTAGCACTAGAGTCATTGCGTGTGTGTTCTTTTCACAAACCACACATGGATCAACCACTAGAGTCATTGCATGTGTGTTATTTCCACAAACTACACATGGATCAACCACTAGAGTCATTGCATGTGTGTTATTTCCACAAACCACACATGGATCAACCACTAGATTCATTGCATGTGTGTCCTTTTCCACAAACCACACATGGATCCACTAGAGTCATTGCATGTGTTATATTTTCCACAAATAACTTATGGATCAACCAGTGGTCTTTGCATGTGTGTTCTTTTCCACAAACCACATGTGGATCATATAGTGGTCATTGCATGTGTGTTCTTTCCACAAACCACATATGGATCAACCAGTGTCATTGCATGTGTGTTCTTTCCACAAACCACATATGGGTCCATTTGAGTCATTGCATGTTTGTTCTTATACTAAAACCACAAACCGACACTAGAGTCATTGCATATGTGTTCTTTTCCACAAACAACTTATGGATCAACCAGTGGTCATTGCATGTGTGTTCTTTTCACCAACTACATGTGGACCCACTAGAGTAATTGTATGTGTGTTCTTATACTAAAACTAGCACTAGAGTCATTGCATGAGTGTTCTTTCCACAAACCACATATGGATCAACCACTAGAGTCATTGTATGTGTGTTATTTCTACAAACCACACATGGATCAACCACTAGAGTCATTACATGTGTGTTCTTTTCCAAAAACCACACATGGATCCACTAGACTCATTGCATGTGTGTTCTTTTCCACAAACAACTTATGGATCAACCAGTGGTCTTTGCATGTGTGTTCTTTTCCACAAACCACATGTCAGTCAACCAATGGTCATGTGTGTTCTTTCCACAAACCACATATGGATCAACCAGTGTCATTGCATGTGTGTTCTTTCCACAAACCACATATGGATCCATTTGAGTCATTGCATGTTTGTTCTTATACTAAAACCACAAACCGGCACTAGAGTCATTGCATGTGTGTTCTTTTGCACAAACAACTTATGGATTAACTAGTGGTCATTACATGTGTGTTCTTTTCACAAACTACATGTGGACCGACTAGAGTCATTGTATGTGTGTTCTTATACTAAAACTAGCACTAGAGTCATTGCATGTGTGTTCTTTTCACAAACCACACATGGATCAACCACTAGAGTCATTGCATGTGTGTTATTTCCACAAACCACACATGGATCAACCACTAGAGTCATTGCATGTGTGTTGTTTTTCACAAACCACACATGGATCCACTAGAGTCATTGCATGTGTGCTCTTTTCCACAAACAACTTATGGATCAACCAGTGGTCATTACATGTGTGTTCTTTTGCACAAACCACATGTGGATCAACCAGTGGTCATTGCATGTGTGTTCTTTCCACAAACCACATATGGATCCATTTGAGTCATTGCATGTTTGTTCTTATACTAAAACCACAAACCAGCACTAGAGTCATTGCATGTGTGTTCTTTTCCACAAGCAACTTATGGATCAACCAGTGGTTATTGCATGTGTGTTCTTTTCACAAACTACATGTGGACCCACTAGAGTCATTATATGTGTGTTCTTATACTAAAACTAGCACTAGAGTCATTGCATGTGTGTTCTTTTCCATAAACCACTTATGGATCCATTAGAGTCATTGCATGTGTGTTATTTCCACAAACCACACATGGATCAACCACTAGAATCATTTCATGTGTGTTCTTTTCCACAAACCACACATGGATCCACTAGACTCATTGCATGTGTGTTCTTTTCCACAAACAACTTATGAATCAACCAGTGGTCATTGCATGTGTGTTCTTTTCACAAACTACATGTGGACCCACTAGAGTCATTGTATGTGTGTTCTTATACTAAAACTAGCACTAGAGTCATTGCATGTGTGTTCTTTTCCATAAACCACTAATGGATCCATTAGAGTCATTGCATGTGTCTTATTTCCACAAACCACACATGGATCAACCACTAGAGTCATTGCATGTGTGTTCTTTCCACAAACCACACATGGATCAACCAGTGTCATTGCATGTATGTTCTTTCCACAAACCACATATGGATCCATTTGTGGCATTGCATGTGTGTTCTTTGCACAAACCACATATGGATCAACTAGTGGTCATTGGATGTGTGTTCTTTCCACAAAACACACATGGATCAAGCAGTGTCATTGCGTGTGTGTTCTTTCCACAAACCACATATGGATCAACCAGTGTCATTGCATGTGTGTTCTTTTCACAAACCACATGTGAACCCACTAGAGTCATTGCATGTGTGTTCTTATACTAAAACCAGCACTAGAGTCATTGCATGTGTGTTCTATCCACAAACCACACATGGATCCACCACTGTCATTGCATGTGTGTTCTTTCAACAAACCTCACATGGATCAACAAGTGGTCATTGCATGTGTGTTCTTTACACAAACCACACATGGATCAACCACTAGAGTCATTGCATGTGTGTTCTTTTCCACAAACCACACATGGATAAAGCAGTGTCATGGCATGTGTGTTCGTTTCACAAACCACATAAGGATCAACCAGTGTCATTGCATGTGTGTTATTTCCACAAACCACACATGGATCAACCACTAGAGTCATTGCATGTGTGTTCTTTTCCACAAACCACACATGGATCCACTAGACTCATTACATGTGTGTTCTTTTCCACAAACAACTTATGGATCAACCAGTGGTCATTGCATGTGTGTTCTTTTCACAAACTACATGTGGACCCACTAGAGTCATTGCATGTGCGTTCTTATACTAAAACTAGAACTAGAGTCATTGCATGTGAGTGCTTTTCACAAACCACACATGGATCAACCACTAGAGTCATTGCATGTGTGTTATTTCCACAAACCACACATGGATCAACCACTAGATTCATTGAATGTGTTATTTCCACAAACCACACATGGATCAACCACTAGAGTCATTGCATGTGTGTTATTTTCCACAAACCACACATGGATCCACTAGAGTCGTCACATGTGTGTTCTTTTCCACAAACAACTTATGGATCAACCAGTGGTCTTTGCATGTGTATTCTTTTCCACAAATCACATGTGGGTCAACTAGTGGTCATTGCATGTGTGTTCTTTCCACAAACCACATATGGATCCATTTGAGTCATTGCATGTTTGTTCTTATACTAAAACCACAAACCGGCACTAGAGTCATTGCATGTGTGTTCTTTTCCACAAACAACTTATGGATCAACCAGTGGTCATTGCATGTGTGTTCTTTTCACAAACTACATGTGGACCCACTAGAGTCATTGTATGTGTGTTCTTATACTATAACTAGCAGTAGAGTCATTGCATGTGTGTTCTTTTCCATAAACCACTTATGGATCCATTAGAGTCATTGCATGTGTGTTATTTCCACAAACCACACATGGATCAACCACTAGAGTCATTGCATGTGTGTTCTTTTCCACAAACCATACATGGATCCACTAGACTCATTGCATGTGTGTTCTTTTCCACAAACAACTTATGGATCAACAAGTGGTCATTGCATGTGTGTTCTTTTCACAAACTACATGTGGACCCACTAGAGTCATTGCATGTGCGTTCTTATACTAAAACTAGCACTAGAGTCATTGCATGTGTGTTCTATCCACAAACCACACATGGATCAACCAGTGGTCTTTGCATGTGTGTTCTTTTCCACAAACCACATGTGGATCAAGCAGTGTCATTGCATGTGTGTTCTTTCCACAAACCACATATGGATCAACCAGTGTTCATTGCATGTGTGTTCTTTTCACAAACCACTTATGGATCAACCGGTGGCATTGCATGTGTGTTCTTATACTAAAACTAGCACTAGAGTCATTGCATGTGTGTTATTTCCACAAACCACACATGGATCAACCACTAGAGTCATTGCATGTGTGTTATTTCCACAAACCACATATGGATCCATTTGAGTCATTTCATTCTTGTTCTTATACTAAAACTAGCACTACCCCCCAATGGATCCGCCGTTTGACCGAGTCTTCTATAAGGCACGCCATAACACAGTTGTTCTGCTTGACGATTTTTACATACCATTCAATTGGGGCGCTTGGACGATTGGGATGGTCTTCGCGAGAGCGATCCTTGATGTCTACGCACTTCTATTGTTGTAGACAGTTGTTGGGCCTCCAAGTGCAGAGGTTTGTAGAACAGCAGCAAGTTTTCCCTTAAGTGGATCACCCAAGGTTTATCGAACTCAGGGAGGAAGTGGTCAAAGGTATCCCCTCTCAAGCAACACTGCAATCAATATACAAGAAGTCTCTTGTGTCCCCAACACACCCAATACACTTGTCAGGTGTATAGGTGCACTAGTTCGGCGAAGAGATAGTGAAATACAAGTGGTATGGATAATTATAAGTGGTAACGGTGATAGAAAATAACTTGATGGCGTGGAATAGACTAAAGGCAAACTGAAATAAAGATGGAAGCAAGCAAACATGTAACAGATCTAATAGCAAACAGTGTTACAATGCTTAGAAACAAGGCCTAGGGATCATACTTTCGCTAGTGAACACTCTCATATAAATATATTCTTCTTTATGATACTACGCTAAACTACTCTCCGGTTAGACACTCTAATCGTCGGTAGGGCTCTAACAACACACCTCAAAGTAAGCCTTTCCCATCTAGAAAACCCCACACTGTCACCGTGAGCACTAGATAGGTCCAACAAACACCACAATTTCATAAAGACATCCAACTCCAAATATAACTCATAACAAGTATTTGTAATCTCTAGCCTAAGTGCCACCATGGTGTGCACGCTGTCACTTTCACACACATGGGGAGAGCAGAGATCTATTAAAGCACATGAGTAGCAAGGTAGATATAGTTGATTACAAAGCTCATGACCACAACGAGATCATGCATAGATAGAGAGATGAACACATACCTACCGGTAGAACCCTTAGCCTCGAGAGAGAACTACTCCCTCCTCATCATGGGAATCAGCAATGGTGATGGAGATGGCGGTGGAGATCGATGGAGATGGCTCCGGGGGCACTTCCCCGTCCCGACAGGGTGCCAGAACAGAGACTTTCTGTCCCCCGAATCTCCCTTTCGGTGGCGGCGGTGCTGCGGAACTTTGCGTGGCTGGAGGCTTGACGATTTAGGGTTTTGGTATCGGGAGGCTCTTATAGGCGAAGGAGGCAAGGTCGATGGAGTGCCAGGTGGCCCACACCACCTGGTGGTGCGGCCTAGGTGGACCCGTGCATAGGGGTGGTTTGGCCACCCTGTGGCACCCCTCCGGCTCACCTTTTGGATCCGTGAATCTTCTGGGAAATAGTAACTTTGGCTTTTGTCCCGTCTAATTCCGAGAATATTCATTTTCTGACTTCCTGGAACCAAAAACAGTAGAAAACAGGCAACTGGCACTGTGGCATCTTGTTAATAGGTTAGTCCAAGAAATCATATGAAAAGTACTCCAAAGTGTGGACAAAACATAAGAAAGTAGATAAAACCAAGCATGGAACATCAAAAATTATAGATACATTTGCAATGTATCAACATCCCCAAGCTTAACTCCTGCTCGTCCTCGAGTAGGTAAGTGATAAAAAGAAAGAATAATTTTTTAGGTGACATGCACCATCATAAACTTGATCAAAGTATTTGTAAAACATTGATAGCTGGGATCATAGTACTTCAATCATAACATGAAATACAAAGTTCCAGCAATAAGACAAAGAAACTATGATGCAACATGAAAAGGCACAAACAAAAGATTCATGAATAACAATGCTTTGCAAGACGTTTGTTTGTTTCACATAAAGAAAACATAGCATAAAAGTATTCAGCTTGTCCCTCAATAGAGTAGAAAATATAAATGCATAGGACACCTTCAAAGTTCATAAGAGTGACTAGATACAATAGTTTAAAACAAGTAATATCAAAGTATGCATCAATCAACTAGTCTTGGGACAATGCACATAGAACTAAGAATGGCCACTATGCTCTCAAAGTAAGTGCATAAAGATAGAAGGTGGAGACTCAACATAATGGGTGGAAGAAAGGCCTTCATAGAAGGAAGCAGAGATTCAAGTTTCATAAAGAGCTTCCAAAAATTATGGTACTTACTAGCTTTCAGCTCTCATTGCCCCTATCATAAGCATCTTGAAGGTGATTAAGGTTAAAGTGAACAAACTATGGTGTACATGCTTGACGAAGTATAAGTTAGAAATCTCATGTCCCTTGTATACGAGGGCCGCTCCTCATGCTACTCAAGTTTAGTCACCGGTAAGTTCTTGTCATCGTAAGTACATGTGTATCATAGAGAACCGCCAACAGGGTACCCCTTGCCCGATGATACGGAAGAATCCCCATATCAAAATGACAAGGCAAGCAGACAACGAGCATCTCAGGTATCTTCTTATTTACCATGGGAATATGGTGCTTTTTTCTCTCTTTCCTCTTTTCATGATCTTTTTTTTTCTTTTTCTCTTTTTTCTCAATATAGGACTCTTTTTTATAAGAAGAATGCTTCATAGACAGCTCATTATGGTTACTCTGTAGGTTTCCACCATGTCAGCATAGATTAGACCAGCGGCCTAGGCGTTTCTCTAACACATATACATAACTCCATGGACTTACAAGCTCCCCTTTCATTTCACACGGACGACATCCATATACAAAAGAGCATGATATCAACTAGGTACAAGTACCAAGTGTAATGTTGAAAGCGTTCCCCATGAAAGCATGGTTCTGCTAATTCCCAACAAATATGTGCAAGCATATACAACATAGACGACACAATGATTCAAGTTTATTAAGGGCAAGAAAAGTAAAGTGTGCCATCAAGTTCATGAGAGCTTTAATCACTAGTTTTCTCATAACAAGTTTAATTTGGAAGGTAAACAAAAGCATGAATGTACTTGGAATAGCATAAGCTAGTAGGCAGGTATGGTGGACTCTTTGGAATAACTTGGTTTAGGGAGTTGGATGCATGAGTGGAACTCATACTTTGTTGTGGAGGCTAGCAAAAGACTGGGAGCAACAAACTAAGAGAGCAATAATGGCCATAATCATGCAGAGCGACAAAACATCATTGATCAAAGCATAAAGTGATACTACAAGTTGAAAACTAAAGGATCATAAAGGCTATGGTGACTTGAGATAGTCATAACATGGTGCTAGCATGCGCCAAGTCAACCCAAATAAAGCATCAAAGGAGAATACCACTATACTATGCTTTAATATGCTAAAACAACGCATGATTCATCCAAGGCACATTAAGCAATCTCAATTGTTTATAACAAGTCATGCTACAGCAAAGAATACTAAGCATAAAGCCAAAACAATATCAAGCATGGCACGACAAAGCACAAGCCACAGTCAAAAACAAGCTCTTTTTACCACATAAGCATGAACTTTCCTACTCTTTTCCAAACCAAACCAAACTATTTGCAAACCAAGGTATGAAAGAGGGGGTCCAACCAATTTATTTAGAAAACTAAGCAAACCAAGCAAACTAAAAACCAAAACAAAAACGGAAAAGAAGAAGCTCCAAGAATAACACAACTGTGCATGAAACAATAAAAATGAAGCGTTTGGAAGAAACCCGGGATTTTTATTGATGAAGAGGGGATGCCTTGGGCATCCCCAAGCTTTGACGCTTGTACTTCTTGGATATTTCTTGGGGTGACACGCGTGGCATCCCCAAGCTTGAGCTTTAGTCCATCCTTCATCTCATTACTCATTCCTTCCATACACCTAAAAATTTTCCTTCATACAAAACTTCACACAATCTTTATTAGCAACATTAGTGCACTCAAGATAATAGGTCTTAAGGTTCAGTTCCAACACCAATAGACTTCCATTAGAACACTAGCTACTGAAGCACTTCCCTGAAAAAGCTCAATTCCCCAAAAGAACTCAAAAAGGAACCAACAAGAAGCAAATGCAGAAAATGGCAGAAATCTGTCAAAACAGACCAGCAGGTAAATACGAATTTTTTCGAAGACCTTCTGTTGCTCAAATCTAAAAGTGTTGAACTAACGAAAGTTATATAACAACCTGGGGCAGAAGCACAAAAAATCACGCCTCAAAAAGACGTTCAGAGATTTTACACGAAGTTTTACGGTGAAGCACAAAAATCTGTTTCGGGACAGCAACTTTCCCGAGCATTACTTCTCTCTCATTAGAGGTTACTCTTGGCACAAAAAGCAAATAAAAAGGATAAGGAGCGGTTATTACTGAAGTAATAATTTCCAAGACTCACCTAAAACTCTTGGGTTATCTCCCAACAAGTACTTTTGTTTAACGCCTTTAAGTTAGGCATGATAGTCTGAGAAGATGCTCACATAGGAAATATGAATTGAAGTAAAAGAGAGCATCAAGAAGCAAATTCAAAACACATTTAAGTCTAACCCACTTCCTATGCAAAATAATCTTGTAAAGAAACAAGTCATGAAAGCACAAAGCAATAAGCATAGTAAAGCAAAACAAGTGCAACTTCAAGACTTTCAACATAAAGAGGGGAAACTTAATATTATTGAGATACATAAAACCATGTTTCCCTCTCTCATAATAACTTTCAGTAGCATCATGAATAAAATTAACAATATAACTATCACATAAAACATTCTTATCATGAGCCACATGCATAAAACAATTATTACTCTCCCTATAAGAATAGTCATTCTTATTAATCATAGTGGGAGCAAATTCAACAAAATAGCTATCATTATTATTCTCATCACCATAATCATCAAATATAGGAGGCATATTGTAGTCATAATTAATTTTCTCCTAAATAGTAGGTGGATTGAAAATATCATACTCATCATTGTAATCATCATATATTGGAGGCATAGTATCATCAAAGTAAATTTTCTCCTCCGTGCTTGGGGGACTAAAAAGATCATGCTCATCAAAACCAGATTTCCCAAGCTTAGACTTTTCCATAGCATTAGCAATAATGGTTTCCAAAGAATTCATACTAACAACATTGCTATTAGCATGCAAATAATGTTCCATAGGTTTTTTAATTTCCTCTTCAAACACTTCATGTCCTAACTCAAGATAAATGCTATAAAGCTCTCTAATTTTGTTGTTGTTTTCCATTAAGCCTAACTAGTGAAAACAAGAAACAAAAAGACAAAATTGTAGAATCTAAAGGAAATACCTTCGAGCACTCACACCGGAGGATGTGAGTACCTTTTACCTTACCTCCCCGGCAACGGCGCCAGAAAATAGGCGTTTGCTGTGGGAGGTTCTTCTTCTTTAATCCTCCAGTGTGAATACCTTTTACCTTACCTCCCCGGCAACGGCGGCGCCAAAAAATAGCTTGACGTCTACGCACTTCTATTCTTGTAGAGTTGTTGGGCCTCCAAGTGCAGAGGTTTGTAGAACAGCAGCAAGTTTTCCCTTAAGTGGATCACCCAAGGTTTATCAAACTCAGGGAGGAAGTGGTCAAAGGTATCCCCTCTCAAGCAACCCTGCAATCAAGATACAAGAAGTCTCTTGTGTCCCCAACACACCCAATACACTTGTCAGGTGTATAGGTGCACTAGTTCGGCGAAGAGATAGTGAAATACAAGTGGTATGGATAATTATAAGTGGTAACGGTGATATAAAATAACTTGATGGCGTGGAAGAGACTAAAGGCAAACTGAAATAAAGATGGAAGCAAGCAAACATGTAACAGATCTAATAGCAAACGGTGTTTCAATGCTTAGAAACAAGGCCTAGGGATCATACTTTCGCTAGTGAACACTCTCATATAAATATATTCTTCTTTATGATACTACGCTGAACTACTCTCTGGTTGGACACTCTAATCGTCGGTAGGGCTATAACAGCACACCTCAAAGTAAGCCTTTCCCATCTAGAAAACCCCACACTGTCACCTTGAGCACTAGATAGGTCCAACAAACACCACAATTTCATAAAGACATCCAACTCCAAATATAACTCATAACAAGTATTTGTAATCTCTAGCCTAAGTGCCACCATGGTGTGCACGCTGTCACTTTCACACACATGGGGAGAGCAGAGATCTATTAAAGCACTTGAGTAGCAAGGTAGATCTAGTTGATTACAAAGCTCATGACCACAACAAGATCATGCATAGATAGAGAGATGAACACATAGCTACCGGTAGAACCCTTAGCCTCGAGAGAGAACTACTCCCTCCTCATCATGGGAATCAACAATGGTGATGGAAATGGCGGTGGAGATCGATGGAGATGGCTCCAGGGGCACTTCCCCGTCCCGGCAGGCTGCCAGAACAGAGACTTTCTGTCCCTCGAATCTCCCCTTTGGTGGCCCGCGACGCTGTGGAACTTTTCGTGGCTGGAGGCTTGACGATTTAGGGTTTTGGTATCGGGAGGCTCTTATAGGCAAAGGAGGCAAGGTCGGTGGAGTGCCAGGGGGCCCACACCACCTGGTGGCGCGGCCTAGGTGGACCCGCGCCTAGGGGTGGTGTGGCCACCCTGTGGCCCCCCTTCGGCTCTCCTTCTGGCTCCGTGATACATTTGCAATGTATCAATCCTCGAGTAGGCTATTCTGCGGCATGATTGGCCATGCTTGCTCTGGACAAACTGGCATGTTGCGAGTGTTATGACTCACGAGTTCAGTGGGCCATATCCCAGTGTCACGTCCCCGTTACTTCTCTTCCTTCCTCTCGAAGCCACTTTCCCCACCTCACTTCCATCCTGCCGTAGCCGCAAGCCGACGACATCCGCCAATTCTCCGGTCGCTACCTTCATGGTAAGAAATCATTTTACAAGCTTTTGAACTTATCCTACATATTCCTGCTATTCGTCAATCTAACTGCTGATCTTTTTTCCGATTTCTCGACGAACTTCAGATGTGGCAGATGTGGGAGCCCAAGAATCTGGAGATCCTCGCGCGCAACTTCACATCGGTGTTCCCGCTCGTGTGCTCCCACCCAGGATGCTTTCGCTGTTACTCCTATCGCGAGCTCCCGCTCCACGAGCTCGCATGCCCGCACGGCGCGTGCGCCTGCACGGAGCCGGGCTGCAACTACACCGGCCCGCCGGCAGAGCTCGTCGTCCACCTTGCAGATGGGCACTTGATCAAAGTGATTAGGATCTCGTACGGGCAAGACCAACTTCTCCAAGAGCAGGTGCCGTTCACTGACTCGGCATGCCGCCTGCTAATTTTCCAGGGGGGACGCTCTGTTTTTGTCCTGACCAACACTGCCGGTGTTCTGGGAACCAAAGCCGGGCCCACCGTCGTGGGTGCCGTATGTGTCAGGTCGGTCATGTGCGCCTGGCCCGTATACACGGTGCGCATGTGGGCGAACACCCAGCCGCCGTCGTCAGATAGCATTCTTGTGCTAGCCGAGGTACCGAGCTGCCCGACGTCACGGGAGGTGAAGTATGTGGACCTGAGGTTGATCCTATGTGTGCCATCTCAGTACCTTGTTGGTGCTGGACCGAACAGGCAGATGCATTTCTACATTTGTATCAAGAAGACCGACAGGCAAATGTAGTACTTGTGCTGTCATTACTGTTAGACTTAAGCGATGCTTCTCAGGTGCTTAGAGCATACGTGTTGTGCGAATGTACCCTAGTTGTAGTTTTCAGTACTGCTTAATACTTCAACGAGTTATTATATTGGTCCAATCAGCTTGCTGTTGTGACATTGCAAAGTCCGCTTGCTCTAGACAGACCGGCAATACCGTGTGCTCCCGCTCCCGCATGTCAGTGTCACGTGTTCCGAGGGCCCACCTGCCAGTGTCACGCACCCCTCCTTCCCCTTGAAGCCACTGTCCCAACTTCTCTTCCATCCTGCCACTCCCGTCCGGGACTGAGCTTCAGTGACTTGGTGTTATCAAGTCTCACCGTGACTTGGTGCTACCATCAACCATCCATCTCTGATTCAACGTACCAGATTGACTCTGATTCTGAGCTAAATAATTAAAACTACTCAAAAAAAATTGAAAAAATTCTAGTAAAGTGTAACTATCTTGTTTTGAAACCTGTGAATATTTCATACCATTTGAATAAATAGTTTATGATTAAATAGCTTTTTATGTTTTCGAGCACTAGTTTAAACTAAATATATATTTAATCACAAACCTTTGATCCAAATGGAATGAAACTTCACCAGAATACAAATCGAAACATGCAAATGGCACAGACACAATTTCTAAAGTGGAAGCACTCACACGCTGCTATTGCACATATTTCTCAATATAGCTCGACAAACACATTACAATAATTGTACTCGCATTAAACACAACTGAAATTGCAACCATCCTAAACAACATCTAAACCCACATCACACCGCTGTCGTCGGAGTCCACCTCGATTGGTGACAACGCCGTGCCCTTCATGGTGACATCCACTCCCGCCCGTGGCTTGCCCTTCGCCAAGGAGGCAACAATGGCGTTCTGCACAGCTTCGTCCCTGTCGTCCTCCACATCGGAATTGACAATGACGAACGTGACGGGGTTGGCGTGGACCGAGCGCCGTCACGCTTGGCGGCTCCTGCTCGAGCTCGACGCCGCATCAATCCTTCTATAGGTAGGAGGGGCCAAGCTCACATACATAGCATCATCGCTCCTCTCAAGAAACCATGGTCATTTGATACTGCGACGGTAGGATCTTGGGGTGGATCCGCCGCGGCGAGCCCTACCGGAAGCGGTAGAGCGGATGGATCTGTCGGCGTGAGCCATGACAAGTTCCTAGGAGGGCCGAGGGAGTAAGATTGTGGGCCAGGCGTGTCTGGTTCCTGAGCAAGACCTCCCAGTGATATGTACGCGAGCAAGGTACCAAAAAATTTCGTCCAATGCGCGCGACAGGGCTTTTGAACCACAAAGGCGCAAGTTTTTTTTGACAAGTCCACACGCTAGGTCCCCCACCTGTCAGCCGAATGTGGACGGTAGGATTCTGCCCGAGTTATGAAGTAGGGATAAATCACGCTTCACCACTACCCTGACATCTAAAGACTCCTCTTTCCTCTGCCCTCGCTCCCCTCGCTCATGGCTCGCAGCTCGTGCAGTTCGTCTCGGGCGGAATAAGTGTCGGCTCAACACTGTTAGGCGGGTGCCCCCATCAGGTACCGGAGGGCGCCCTACAATTACTACCCCGATATGCTATGTTTGTGTGGTGAGAAGATGCCTAGATGGATTTCGTGGACCGACGAAAATACTTCAGGAAAATTCAGCAACTGCAGCATCAGAGCGGTAAGTTCCTACTGTAGGTACAATGGTAACCCGGATCCAGAAAGCGTAATGTAATTCTTTTTTTTGTTTCCTTCGATCTACTACGCAGGAAGGGAGGGGACTGGCTGTGACAAGTTTGTGTGGATCGCAAAGCCACTGACAGGATTTCACAGAGAGCTTGTTCAGGATCTACGTGATGCTGTGTGGGACAAGAAAGAGGAGATTCGTGCGATGGAGCGAGAGATCCAGGAGCTTCGCCAGGTGCAAGGGAGGCAGGGGCAGGGAGGTGGTGAGACAGATGGGCTCAAGATTAGGCCAGATAGTGGACACAATTTTCTCATTATCTAGGCATTATCTGTTGTATTTGCAGTTTATGTTGCCATGTCGTTGTCCAGTAGCTGAAATAAGTTGCTTCTTCGTGGAGTGTAGCGGCCAGCTTAAGAAATTGTTTTCCAGCCCAGAAACTTATCATAAGTGTAATGCCAACAACAGGGATTTATTAAGCGCCTATAAATAAATCATGTATGTGCCACTAACACCCATCGATTTTGGAGAGGATTTAACCGCTCAGCTATCACGATTGTTCAGATAGTAGTGGCACAGTCACAGTTTTGGATTCAACTAGTGGCCTCGGCCGTATCAAATCCTAAAGTCGCGATACATTTTACTCCGAGTACGGGAGGCAGATTGTTTCGCCCGACAAGTTCCACGCACACAGCTCCAGAGTTTAACCGAACTACATATATAGGTTCAAGTTCAATACATCATTAGGCTGCTACACTGCTAGCCCTCTTTCTCTGCTTGGGTGCCAACTTTCTTCCTCTTTCCTTCACGTCCATTGGCTTCTTCATCTCCTGCCTTCTTCCTTTTCCTGGGTGCCAATTTTCTTACCTTCACGTACCCTGCATCTCCGGGCCGAGGGAAGTCAGGCCAATCAGCACCAGAATCTTGTCCGGCATCATCACTCCACTCGTTTTGGTTTTCTTACCGCAGCAAAATCATTGAGTCGGTTGTGTTGTTTCTTACCTTGCGCTTCCTGTAAAAAAAACAGTACATGGATTACTACCTTATATCTACAGACTATAAACAATTTTTTTGTGTAAATGTACCATCTCATACCTAGGTTTGGGAGCATTAAGGGGACATCCAGCTGCTCTATGGCCTATAAGATGGCAGGTATTGCATCTGTTTTTGCCCTTCTTTGTAGCACAGAAAGCCGAACCCTTCTTCTCGAGAAAATTCTTAAACCTATTCACCTGGGGTCTTCCTCTGCCCCTTTTTGTAACTGGCTGGCAAAGCTCGAAAGACAGTTGGACTTGAGGCCACTAAGATGGGTCTGTACATGGCTCGACGGATCTAGCGTACGCAGCTCTGAACTTTTCCATAGAGTAGTAGTCACAAATACTGATGCAAATGTGGTAGAGTTCTTTTCTTCACCAAGAAGGCCAAGGCGTGGTCGCAAGGTTTCCCGGTATGCTGCCACTCTGAGCAGGTGCATTCTCGCAGCTGGATGTTCACAACATCCCTTTTGCCACTCTTGGACATATCGACCACCTCACAGCTTCTGCTGGTTGACGGGAGAACCTTAAGATGAGCAAGTCCTCGGCTTCTCTTGTGTAGTTGTTGTACAACTGGCGGTAGCATATGTCCTCTAAGTCTCCTACCGATCTCTCTCCTTATATTTAATAGCTTCATGATCATACCACGTATGTTGTCCATCAAGATATGAACAGGACGCACTTTTATGTCCTTCACCCCGTTATTCAGGCATTCTGCAAGGTTGTTGTTTATGTAATCAACTTTGATGTTAGGGTTGAATTGACTGCTCTTCCATAGCTGCGAATGATGGATGGCTAAGTACTCTGGAAGTTCAGGGGCTTCGGCAAAAATCTTGCTCATGAAATAATCACTGCTACTAGGTTTGTAAACTCTAGCAGCAGGAAACATGTAACGAAATACGCTGCCTGCGTAGTGTGAGTACAAGTTGAGCATCATATGGGCATGACATTCTCTACCTTCAGCTCGCGGGAACACCTCCTTCACTGCATTCGTCAGCCCTTTGCATGCATCCGTGGATATAGCCAATGGATCCATGTGGCCTATTGATCTCCTGAGCTACCTCATAAACCAGACCTAGTTTTCCTCCGTTTCTGTTTCAAACAGCCTGAATGCCACTGGGAACATCTAGTTGTGACCATCAAGTGCTGTGGCAGATGGCAGGCAACCTTTCCATTTGCCAGTTAGGACAATGTTGTCTACACACAGACGGCCTACAGCCATCCTTGAATCCATCGATGCAAGGTTTAAGCGCCATGAAAAATCTTTTGAAATATATTTTACCACCTTCTGATTCAGTGTCAATCTCCACAACACTCCCCGGACACCTAGCTTGTACCTCCACCTTGAAGTTGTACAACATCCTGAAGCTATTGGTCCAATCCCCGTGCAAGACCCCCAGAGCTTTCTCTTTACCTTTCCAAACCGTGTAATACAGAAGGACAATGTTGTATTTAGAACCGAGGCTAGTCTGGATATTATTCGTGGTCTCCTTAGGGTTATCCTTTAGTATGGACATAGATTGCATATCCACCCACTTCGTATCAGCCATTGAGGATTTCAGTTTGCTGCCTGTCGGACACATGTGTGGAGGGTCCATTTTGTTCACCTGCAGCACAGATTCATTTAAAAGATAAGAGGAGTCGACTAGTTGCCAGAAAGATATCGCACATCAATTGTAGTTATAGAGTGAAAAGAGAGAGAGAGAGTTCTAATGGTTTGCTGCATTCATTGCCCCAATACCCTAATTGCAGCTGATGCAGGTAAGGATCTTGTTGTGATCCTCCATGGACAATGTACCTCGGCCCGTCCATTCATCCACGTTAACTTGCAAACGGCCTCATACCTCTCGACAGAGTTCTTCAGTCGATAAACGTCGAACTCCCCCTTGATACAAAAATGCCGAAACGACATCCTGAACTCATGCATGCTCCTGAACTCGGTGCCGACCGAAATTATAGGATACTCGTGGTCATGTTTCATTTCTTCTACTTCAACACCCAAATCATCAACTGGAATACCAGCCTCATCGTTAAGTTCCTCGTCGATTTCATCATCACCAAATTCTTGATCCTCTACAGTGCCTGCTTCTTCATCTGATTCAGAATCTTCGCCATCGTCTCTAATGCCTAGTACTACACACATCATATTGACTCCCATGGGTGGGGCTACACCATCGTCTCAACTCGGATGGACAGGAACATTGCCCCAGTCCACCTCACCGGCAACTCTGTTTTCTCCAAGACACTCGGTTGGTTCTGCTGCAACCACATGGGGTGGTCTTACGTTTGCACGCATCCCAGGTACTTCAGTGGACAAACAGCAGGCAAGATTAATTTCATCTTGAGTGTACAGAACCCTCTTGCTCTTCCTGTGTACATCCTCCTTCCTGATGTAACCTTTCCTGATTGTATCAGTAGGGCTTGACATCCGCGTTCCATTCCCCATCGAACTAGGCCTTTTGCTGCCGCTCTTGGGTGTGATCTCCTTACTGCCTCCCCTCACGGGTGTTGGCTCCAGGGTGCTGGCATTATTGCCTGACCTCCGCGGCGGGTTCTTCTTCGAATTAACCCTTTTGCTGCTACTATTGGGCGTGTTCTCCTTCGTGCTGGCATAATTCCCTGATAACGGCGTGTTCTGCTCCAAATTAGTGTCTTTTCTGCTCCCACTGGGTGTGGTAGCCTCCGTGCTGGCCATCTTTGCCTCTTTGCTACCACTCCTAGGAGTGTTCACCACCGTGCTAGCCCTCTTAGCATTTTTGCTGCTACCGTTCGGTGTGGCATTTTGACTGGATCTCAGGGTGTACTCTGTGGCGTGGTGCCTTTTGTCGTGTGACTCTTGGGCGTCCTCTTATCTGGCATGGTATCCTTGGTGATGTTCTTCTTCGGGGTGCCCTTTCTGGGGATGCTCTTCCTGCTCCTCTTTATGACGCTCCTCTGTAAGACTCTCCTCTGTTCGAAGCCACCCTCGGTTGCACCAGCCCCAGTGATGCCATGGATCAGGTCATGCATGCCTTCTAAAAGTCCATCATCTCTATTGTCGAGTTCCAATTCCTCTCCAACCATGAGCACTACCAAGTGGAAGTAAACTTCACCTCTATAATGTTTCCTTGTAAACGGTACGACTAAATCCCTGGTATCTTTCACTTTGATAGCCTTTTTGCTCATGTAACCATAATATAACAAACGTTCTTCCTGGGAGGACCCCCACAACACCTTCACACGTAACGATGTCATCAGGTCAGATAACTCTACCACTTCAGGGTCGTATCTACCAAGGATTACATCAAACTCGTCATAGAATTTTTCTGTGTCATCATCTAATTTTGCAGTATAATCCGCGACACCAATACGAACGATTACTTTGCCATCATTAGGTTCTTGAGGATAGAAACCTCCGAGAGGTTCGAGAGATGGAGCGGCACCATCAGACCCAGCCCCAATGCCACCGCCACCATCACCAGCGTCATCGTTAGCTGGATCAACCTCGGTGGAAGTACCAGGACCAGGAGCAAGGCGAGGGCCCTTAGCAGCGGGAGCTACATTACATGGTGGACAGGCAGGGCCCCTTCTAACGGCAGCCACAATAGGATCAGCTGCTGCCATGCCACCTCGACGATCAGGAGCAGTTCCCACAACAGCAGTGTTTTGAGTGCTAGCAGAGTGAAGACCATGAGCTGGCTTCAGACCAGCAGCTCGCTGAACCCGAGCACGGGTTCGAGGAGGAGAGAAGGCATCATTCTTTGCAACAACAGTGGGGCAGCCTCCGGAAGCCTTAGTTTGCTCAACAGTGGCAGGGATTGGGTCAACAGCGTCCAGATCAACAACAACACGAGGACGACCAGTACCAGCAGATTCCAGAGCACGGGTTCACACAACTTGAGGACGGTTTCAAGGAGGAGTAGCACACAAGGCGGCGGTCTTGGAAACAACAGCGGGGCAGCCTCCGGACGCCTTAGTTTTCTCAACAGCGGCATGGATTGGGTGCGCAGCACCCGTAGCAACACGGGCACGGGGAAGGGGACGACCAGTATCAGCAGATTCTAGAGCAGAGTTTTCCACAACGGCAATACAGGGACTCCTACGAGGAGGTTGCCTGACAGAAGCATGTCGCAGACGAGGAACCACATTTTGCTCAACAACAACAGAGGTTCGAGTTAGACCTCCCTGTCCAATAATAGTTGGGCAACTCCCAGTAGCAGGAGCTTCCTCATCCACTATGTTACACACCAGCATAAACACGCGAAGCCTAACATGCTGTTTCATCAACACAATTAGCTGACTGTCACACGTTATAGGAACCTTGAAGCCTTGTTCATCAACGATGTTGAACCGTGCAGTCTGCTCTGGCCTCATTTCAGCAAGTTCACGCACAGCAGCAACCAAACCAGGGACAGTGCATAACTCCACAGGCGCTACTTCCATCTTCAAACTCTGAGCCTGTTTCCACGTGCTCTTCCCATGTGCTAATTTATTGAGGTAGCCGCAGATGGCCACATGAACCGTGTATTTGGGTTCAGCGGAGATCCTAGTTGACAGAAAATTGGAGACAAAAGATAAGAATTGTTTGTCATCATCGTGCTAGCAAACAATTCTATGTTTGATATATCTCTGTAATGCCAATAGCCAGCTAGCAGTTATAGGTAGTGCGAATAGCAAAGAGTAGAGTAGCTCACCCGAAATTAGCCAGAAGTACTTCTTCCTCGGCAAATCGATCTGCCATCCTCCACGCTGCTCAACTTATCAACGGTAGAGGCGTTCTAGATCGTCGCAACGGTTGGCACGACATTTGGCATTAGAGCTCGGTAGCAGGGAGTAGGCGTAGCAACTTGGCGCCGGAAGTCAAATGCCCGAAGAGATCATTCTGGTTGGAGAGGGGATTTCGACGCCGCCGGTGCTAGGGTTCATGCGAAAGGAGGGAGGGAGTGGATTTGTGAATTTGGTCAACGCACGATGCTCCTTTAGTATCTCATTTAGCCTACATGGTTGCCGCGTTGGCGCTCGTGTCACGGAAATATTACCGACGTGTGGGTCCCGACCGTCTACTTCACGGGGCAGTTTCACGGCATGTTTGGATTTGGCAGGGGTGAGATGAGTTTGCCTCGAAATGGCCCCTCTCGGTAGTTGGCGGCCCAACTTTTCGAAACGCGGTAATTTCAGGCAACTTAGGTACCGCCATGCGCTGGCCTGCCAACTTTGGTACCGCAGACGAACAAGCCCCCACCATACCCACCTATTATCATCATTTGCTACTCCCGTGCATATGCATTATGCCTTATTTTCTTCCGAATAAAATGTTTGCTCGTTATGAGAAAGTTAGTTAGTAAAGCTCTCACGAACTTGATGGCACACTTTATTTTCTGCACTTAATAAAACTGAACCATTGTGACTGTCCATGAAAGTTATATGCATGCAAATTATAGGCTGGGAATTAGTAGAACCGTGCTGTCACGGGGAACGCTTTCAACACTTATAAATATATGCCCAGTTGATACCATGCTCTTTTGTTTGCGGATGTCGTCGGTGTGAAATAAAAGGGGAGCTTGTAAGTCCATGGAGTTATGTATGTGTGTTAGAGAAACGCCTGGGCCGCTGGTCTAATCCATGTTGACATGGTGGAACCTGCAGCGTAACCATAATGATACTATGAAGCATTCTTTTTATAAAAAAAGAGAGATAGCTATTGAGAAAAGAAAAAAAAGAGATTTATGAAAAGAGGAAAGAGAGAAAAAAGCACCATTTTCCCATGGTAAATAAGAAGATTGCTGAGATACTCATTGTCTGCTTGCCTTGTCATTTTGATATGGCGATTCTTCCGTATCATCGGGCAAGGGGTACCCGGTTGGCGGTTCTCTATGATACGCACATATTTACGATGACAAGAACTTACCGGTAACTAAAGTTGAGTAGCATGAGGAGCGGCCCTCGTACTCAAGGGACTTGGGATTTTCAGTTTATAGTCTGTCAAGCCTATAACTCAGATTGGACCTCACTTTCACCTTAATCACATTAAAGATGCTTATGATAGGGGCAATGAGAGCTCAAAGCTAATGAGTACCATAATTTCAGCATTTGGAAGCTTTTCAAACTATTTAAAACCTTTTCCTTTACTTGTTGAGTCTCCATAATTCCTTGAGCACTTTCTTGAGAGCATAGTGGCCATTCTTAGTTCTATGTGCATTGTCCCAAGACTTGTTGATTGATGCATACCTTGATATTGCTTGTTTTAAACTATTTGTATCTAGTCACTCTTGTAAACTTTGAAGGTGTCCTATGCATTTATGTTTGCTGCTCTATGAGGGACAAGCTGAATGCCATTTTGCTATGTTTTCTTTATGTGAAACAAACAAACGTCTTGCAAAACATTGTTATTCATGAATCTTTTGTTTGTGCCTTTTCATGTTGCATCATAGTTTCTTTGTCTTATTGCTAGAACTTTGTCTTTCATGTTATGATTGAAGTACTATGATCCCAGCTGTGAATGTTATACAAATACTTTGATCAAGTTTATGATGGTGCATGTCACCTCAAAAATTATTCTTTCTTTTTATCACTTACCTACTCGAGGACGAGTAGGAGTTAAGCTTGGGGATGTTGATACATTGCAAATGTATCTATAATTTTTCATGTTCCATGCTTGGTTTTATCCAGTTTCTTGTGTTTTGTCCACACTTTGGAGTAATTTTCATATGATTTCTTGGACTAACCTATTAATAAGAGCCACAGTGCCAGCTGCCTGTTTTCTGCTGTTTTTGGTTCCAGGACAGTTAGAAAATGAATATTCTCGGAATTGGACGGGACAAAAGCCAAAGTGCCTATTTTTCCGGAAGACTCATGGAGCCAGAATACGAGACGGAGGAGGGCCAGGGGCTGGCCACCCCCCCCCCCAGGAGCGGGCTGGGCCTGGCCGCGCCAGGGCATGGTCTGGCCGCCCCAGGCTGCCCCTCGGTCTCCCTCTTCGCCTATAAGAAGCCTTCTGACCTAAAAACTCCGGGGGGTTTCGATGTTTTTCTAGAAGGAGTTCCGCTCTGCCGCCACCACCATATTCCACGAAACAGCACCAGAAACTCCGTTCTGGCACCCTGCCAGGATGGGGAATTGGAGGAGATCATCGCCATCATCATCGCCATCGCTTCTCCATCGACCATCCATGTTTCCCCCATCTATGAGTGAGTAATCCCCCGCTGTAGGCTATGGGGATGGTAGGGATTGGATGAGATCGTTCATGTAATGGCATCAGATTGTTAGGGCATGGTGCCTAGTATCTTCTATTAGTGCTTTATGACTTTGTTGCGACTTGTTATGTTTAATGCTTGTCACTAGGGCCCGAGTGCCATGATTTCAGATCTGAACATGTTATTGATTCATTATGATAGTATTGTTTATGGTCTTATCTGCAAGTTGTTTACACATGTTGTTGTCCGGAACCAATGGCCCCGAAGTGACAGAAATCGGGATAACCGGAGGGAATGGCTTTGATGTGAGGATCACATGTGTTCACTGAGTGTTAATGCTTTGCTCCGGTGCTCTATTAAAAGGAGCACCTTAATTGCCAGTAGTTCCCTTGAGGCCCCGCTGCAAACGGGCTAGCAGGACAAAAGATGTTGTGCAAGTTCTCATTGCGAGCACGTATGACTATATATGGAACACATGCCTAGGATTATCTAGTACTTGGATGCTTTATCTTATTTATCTGCAATTGCCCTATGTTCTGATTGCTATGTGAATTGTCTTGTCCATGCAACGCCCGTCCATCCATCCATATGCCTACTGCACTCGAATCCTACTGTTTACTGCTATTGTTACTGCTGTCTTTACTTTACTACTGCTGCTACTTTACTATTCCTACTACAAAACTGTTGCTACTGATAAACTGCTATGAGCAAGATTGTTTCCAGGTGCAGCTGAATTCACAACTCAGTTGTTAAGTCTTATAAATATTCTTTGGCTCCCCTTTTATCGAATGAATGAATTGGGTTTCACTTCCCTCGAAAATACTGCGATACACCCCCTATACTTGTGGGTCATCAGTAGGCCAAGCCAGGCTAAACTGGCCGACTCCAGGGATGCCTAGCTGGATGGCCGCAAGAGAAGAACCACAACCGGGTGGATCGCTCCATCCGGTCTGCCCACCGGCTGGCTTGTCTAGCCGGGTGACCAGAAGAGCCGGATGGGTAGCCACCTCTACCCGGCCTCCTCGGATCCATTGGCCAAGGTACAGAGGGGGTGACGCTCCTTGCTGAGTGCACCCTTGACTAGAAAGGCTGGGACGCCACCCTGCCGGTGCTAGAATACACCCGCGCCAAAGTGCCAAGGCTGTAAACTAAGGAGAGCATGTCGGCTAACCGCTAAAGCACCAGCTGACGAGTAAAGCGTCGGATGACACCCAAAGCAAAGGTGTCAGGACACTGTAGCGTTGTCCCCCTATACTAGAGGCTTGGCAGGGTCCTAGCCCACCGGCTGGGCCTATCCAGCTGGCCTCCTTTGCAATCCCGAAGCCAAAACAGTAAACCCTAGAGCCTACATTGTAACCTACCTCTCCCAACCAGTATATAAGGGAGGGTAGTGCTAGGGTTCTAGGTAAGTTCTCTAGATTCAACAAGTTCAGGAGTTCATCTTCTTCCTCTAGCTCTCCATAGCAGCTAGGGAAACAGCTCAACGATCACTTGTATTGGGCATTCGCCCCCGAGATAGTAGATCCTTGCAGGAGTATGAGTGTTAACTCGACAAGAGGGCTCTGAACCTGGGTACATCACTATGTTTGCAACATCTGTGCCCAACCCGTTGCGAGTAGCCACCGATAGCATCTTGATTTTCCCCTCTCATGCCATCCCCGATGGCACTGCCATGTTCCACACCACGACACTAGCGAGAGTCTCCAGCAAAATAGGTTTTGCTATATTAGTATAATTTTTTGCTACGGTGTATCCGACGAGGTATCCGGTGAGGTCTGCAGCGAGGGGTAGTATTTTTGTTATATTTTTTGTGTGAACTGTTTTTTGGTACAGAGTAGTAAAAGCGGGGAATTATGTATTAAAATCGGGACATATTGTAGTAAAAGCGAGATTTGAGACTTTTTTAGAGGACACGTGTCAGTAGGATGACCGGGGGATCAAAAGTTTTGATCTCTAGGGGGCGCCTAGTATGGCACAAGTAAAGTTTACTATACCACAGACCCACTTGCAGTGCGTGGCACACCGAATACAGACCCACGCAACATTTAACACAGGGTGGTGATAGCGGGCAGCTTTCAGGTGAGAGTGTTGTTGACACATAGTAATATAAGATGCTGACAAGTTTGGGGGTATAGTAGTGGGAGGAGAGTAATCTTGCTGACTGTATGTTAGAACATGTCCAGTAGGCCTCCCATATGGGGTGTCGGTGCTAGTGGCTCTATCGGGGGCGTCTGTTTCTAGCCACACTACCTCATACGTTGCCCATATGATTTTTAGCTAATTTTGCCCACTTTCAAACTTACAAAACACATAACAATAGACGCAGATTTAATATCGTGGCCATCAAAACACAGTGAATTGGAAAACAACTCTGCTACCAAGTCTCGGCCACATATTACAATACTACGTTACTCAAATTGAAAATGTGGGATCATCCGCTACCGGGGTAGAAGGCATCTCTGGTGTAGCCGATGTTGCCGGTGGTGCTCTCATTTCTTGTAAGGTGAGTTTGCGTTGCTTCTTATGCTACTCATTCAACTTTTCATCCATTGTTGATGTGTTGGTCATACAGAAGATGTAGTCCTCCTTCCTCTTCTTCGTTGCAAACCTTTTCTTTTGAAGCTCGATCATAACATATTGCTTCTCCAACATGGTCGCCCACTTTGCATTAGACTTTTCGTCTCTTGATGAGTGCAAATATGATCCATATTTAAGCATATAGATTATTCATATTATCACTCATCTAATGCTATCTAGGTACAACTATGCCAATTATGCATGATTAGTAGTTCTTATTCATTTTCATATGAGTGTTGCATAACTATTAGTTTTTACTAGGATTTTATTACATTTCCTTGTATTTGACTTGTTTGTAGGTGTTGTGATTGATTATGGATAAAGCAAGGCAAGAGAAGTCAAGAGGATGCAATATGGAGGAGCTGCAGGCACCAGATTTAGCCATTTGAGGGGTGAAAAAGTGATATTTTTCCATCATATCAAAATAATTATCTAAGACCATGCTGTTTTTGTCCTCGTCCATACGATTCCAACGAGCCGAAGAACACCAAAGTTGGAGTTCTTATAAAAAAATGGTGACTAAAATACGAAAATGTACAAATAGTTTAACAACCTCCAGTACGGGCGGGTCTGGTTGTACCGCCCGCCCGTACCACGAGTTCTGGGCGACAGAAATGGCCTTTATGAACACGTTTCTTCACCGAATTTGTTCCCGTTTGTTCATGGACCCTCCTTAGGTCATAGGCAATGTGGGAGGGTCTAGGAGAGACACTCTAGGCCTATATAAAGAGGTGAGGGGCCAAGGGAGAAGGCATCCTCTCCACATACCTCCACGGCGGAGCCCTGCCTCCTTGCAAACTCCATTGGCACCGCCTCCACAAGATCACCACCATCATCGCTGCTCAAAAGGAGAAGGGACTAGGATCTTGAAGGCCTCAACACCGATCTACATCACCATCCTCATCAAGAACATCTCCAACACCGATCACCCTCGTCTACTTGGTTGTAATCCAAACCCTAGTGTGGATCTTCACTTGTTTTCGATTGTACTATCATATCCCATCCATATTATTACCATGATGTTGATTGCGTTCATATGTGAGTAGCTCCTGTGTTCTTGGGGATATGAAGAAACCCTACTATTATTATGCAATGAAATTAAGATGAACTATAACTTTGGTCTTTGCTCTTTACTTGATCTATGATATTGTGTACATCTCTCTCTAGATGGTATGTGAAGTCGACCACATAACATTTGCCTTCGGCATTAAAGATAGGGAACTACCCTTTGGACGTGTATGGGAGTATGTTTGGTGCTACTTTGTGACTGCAAGCATTGGCTTATAACCTACACGGTCAAAGAGGATAAAGAGATATTCACTCATAACAATATCCATGGGGAAACCCTTAATTGTGGTGGTCTGCAGAAATGACCTGCGCTCGTAGGAATCACAATAGTTATTTAGAGATGACCTCATCACATGACTCATAGAAGTGGCTTTCTCATGAGACTTGTTGTTGAACATCTTATAATGGAACTCTCTGCACACATATCATAACGAAAGATATAGGTTATCCTACTCATAATTAATTGTCCCATGCTAGTGGTGTATCCTACACTCCCCGAGAACTCCTTAACCATATTGTGACCACCACAACCACAACCACACTCGCATGTCCTTGTTTACTTTAGTAATTAACTTTGTTCTTGTTTACTTTCTTGCACACAAAACCAACACTCTTTATATACCATTACTTCGAATTAGAGATAACTTACAAGTACTCTCTAGTGAATAGTAACAAGGGGTATAAAGACCTCTGATGGCTCAATATATGTAGAGCTTGTTGGGAACCCCAAGAGGAAGGTATGATGAGCATAGCAGCAACTTTTCCTTAGTTATGAAACCAAGGTTATCGAACCAGTAGGAGTAAGGAAACAACTCCAAGGTGTTGCTAGCAACTTGGAATCCTGCACAACACAACCACAGAACTCCTTACAGTGAGGTTGTCAATCTCACTGGTTTTGCTGAAAACAAAGGATTAAACATATAGTGTGGAAGATAGTAATTGCTTGCAGAAAGTAAACAGTAAACGGTAAACAGTATATGGTATATCAATGGTAAAGGAATGGACTGGGGTCCATAGTTCACTAGAGGTGTTTCTCCTTAAGATAAATAGCATGTTGGGTGAACAAATTACAGCAGGGCAATTCACAGATTGAGAAAGCATAACAATGCATATACTAGACATCTTGACTCCTACGAGATTTGATTGGGCATTACAACATAATACATAGACCGTAATCCAACTGCATCTATGACTAATAATCCACCTTCAGGTTATCATCCGAACCCCTTCCAGTATTAAGTTGCAAGCAATAGATAATTGCATTAAGAGAAGTGTGTAAACTAAACAATACAATTTCCCCATGGACAAAGGATTGTTGTTTTCTCCATAGTAGCAACAACACATCTACAACCTTAGAGATTTTTGTCACTTCCCCAGATACTAGAGGAATGAACCTACTATCAAGCATAAATACTCCCTCTTGGAGTTACAAGCATCTACTTGGCCAAGATAGCTACTAGCAATAGAGAGCATGCAAGATCACAAATAGCATAGACATGATAGAATCAATAATCAATTTGACACAGTATCTCAATATCCATCGGATCCCCGCAAACACAGCATATAGGATTACAAATAGATGATCTTGATCATGAACAGAGCTAACAAGATCTAAACATGATAGCACAAAAGAGGAGAACCAACCATCTAGCTACTGTATGGACCCATAGTCCAAGGACGAACTACTCACGCATCACTGCGGAGGCTAGCATGGTGATGAAGAAGGCCTCCAGGATGATCTCTCTCCTCCGGCAGGGTGCCGGGAAGAGCTTCAGATCCCCCTGATCTAGGGATGAAGATGGCGGCGGCTACAGACTCTTTCGTGGATTTTTGATCGGTCCTTCGGGTTTCTGCACCGAGGTGCTTTTATAGGCGAATGGGCGAGGTCGAAAGCTGCCCGAGGGGCCCACACCAGGGCCTGGCATGCCCAGGGGGCCGCGCCACCCTATGGTGTGGCCACCTCGTGGCCCCACTTCAGCTGCCCTTCGGACTCCGTGTTCCTTCACGTAAAATATTGACTTTGGCTTTTGTCCCGTCTAATTTCGAGAATATTTCCTTACTAGCTTTTCTGAAACTAAAAACAACAGAAATTAGGCAACTGGCACTACGACATCTTGTTAATAGGTTAGTTCTAGAAAATGTATATAAATACCTCAAAGTGTAAACAAAACATAAGAAAGTTAATATAATACAAGCATGGAGCATCAAAAATTATAGATACGTTTATGACGTATCAACCTCTACGAATAGCTGTGCCTCGGGGGCATTGTGGTGTTGCATATGTCAAGCTTTTGCTTGTTTGGCTCTGATAAACAAGTGTATGATGGTTTTCGTCTAGTTTTCCATCAATTAACCAGGAATTCTCCATTTTAAGTAATAGAGATGAGGCCTTTGGTCTTCATTTCAAAAAAATAAATCTAAAACGCGTATAAATATATGTGAATCAAGACAACCTGTGACATCCTTTTTTAGACGGGGAGTAGTATTTTCAAACCTCAGTAGTTCAGTTCTAGGTCACCATTTTTCTTTTCTTTTCGAGAGGTTGAAAATAGTAGCACATGATTCTTCCCGATGAATCAAATAAGGGATTTCTATTTTCATACCCTCAGTTCGTTAGTTGTACTCAGTTTTTCCCGGCCTATTAACTTTTTCTCCCTTTTGTCGATCTCCTTGTACAAAACTCTCACACGTCTAAAAACTCGTTGTCCGTCAGTCTTGCCATTACGTGCTGATAAGTGGGGCCTTGTTCAGTCGTTCCATATTGGACCCTTGCCGTTACGTGCTGACAAGTAGGGCCGCATTATGTTGGGTCCCGTAGTGTACCCTTGTCGTTACATGCTGACAAGTAGGACCGCGTTAAGTCAGTTCCCGTAGTGGACACCTCTCTCCACTTATCCAGATCAGCATCGGACCCACAGCTTATCCACTTGAGCGCCGGACCCACAACTTACCCAGGTTGGTGCTGCAAGATGGGACCCCGAGCCAGCCCCGTGCCTGCGCCCGTGTCGTTGCCTCCCCTTTCTTCTTCTTCTCCGGTGACAGTGGCCCTTTGTCTAGCTTCATTTTCATATAGTGAAATGCAATGCATATACAAAAATTATACACCTTTGAACTCTTTGAAATCGCATTTAGGACATGATAATGTTGTGCTAATAAAATCTTGATCATTATTATTTCCATGGAGTGAAATATAATGCATAAACTTGCATATACAAAAATTATAAACCTTTCAACACTTTGAAATAGCACTTAATACGTGATAATGTGTGCTAAAAAAATTTTGAGAGATTATTATTTTCTTCCCATTTTCATAGAGTGGAATGTAATGCATAAACTTGCATATACGAAAATTATACACATTTGAACTCTTTGAAATTGCACTTAATACGTGATAATGTGTGCTAACAAAAATTTGAGAGATTATTATTTTCTTCCCCATTTTCATAGAGTGGAATGTAATGCATAAACTTGCATATACGAAAATTATACACTTTTGAACTCTTTGAAATCGCACTTAATACGTGATAATGTTATGCTAAGAAAATCTTGAGAGATTATCATTTTAATAGAGTGGAATGTAATGCAACTTGGATATGTGAAAATTATAATCCTTTGAACACTTTGAAATCCCACTTCATATGTGATAATGATGTGCTAACAAAATTTTAAGAGATTATCATTTTCTCCACCATTTTCATAGAGGAATGTAATGCATAAACTTCCATATACGAAAATTATACACATTTGAACTCTTTGAAATCACACTTAATACGTGATAATGTTGTGCTAAGAAAATCTTGAGAGATTATCATTTTCATATAGTGGAATGTAATACATAAATTTGCGTATACGAAAATTATACACATTTGAACTCTTTGAAATCGCACTTAGACGTAATAATGTTGTTCTAATAAAATACTGATCATTTATCATTTTCATGGAGTGAAATATAATACATAAACTTACGTATACGAAAATTTTAAGCCTTTAAACTCTGTGAAGTCGCACTTAATAATAAGATAATGATGTGTTAGCAAAATTTTGAGAGATTATCATTTTCTCCCCCATTTTCATAGAGTGGAATGTACTGTATAAACATGCATATACGAAAATTATACACATTTGAACTCTTTAAAATCACACTTAATACGTGATAATATTGTGCTAAGAAAATCTCGAGAGATTATCATTTTCATAGAGTGGAGTGTAATGCACAAATTATACACCATTGAACACTTTTCCCTTCAAATTATATTCAAATTCATTTGTTTATGGAGTTAAAGTACCGGTTGCAAACTTGTTATTTTTCATGGATAGAAGGGTGCCCCGACAGATATAGGGGTTATCCTGTCCGCTAGATCATAGAGGATCAACGATTGGTGGGCACGATCCGCGTGACAACTGTCTCAACCAATTAGAGCATAGCAGCCAAGATGAGCATATGTGTGAGAGATTGTGACTAAGAGAGGAGAAAACTGAGTTGAACTTAAGAACCAAGGGCCAAACTGAGTAGAACTTAAAAACCAAGGGCAGAGGCTTGAGTAGAAAGCCATGAACCTTCATAAATAGTAGGTGATTTGAGAAGAGGTGATTTGGGTAAAAACTTGATTTATATACATTTCTTATGGTAGCAGGTCACATAATAAGACCCTCTGGGTAGATGCCGCTATGTTTTGATCTTTTTGAATTTGTTGTGCATAAAATGACTCAATTAGCTAGCTAAAACCCATTTGTTGACTCTCTGTTGACCAGCCACCGAAGGGTAAAACTGAGTATATTGCACACGCAGTGTTAGTACTGGAGGGCAAAACTGAGTACAACCAAACTGTCAGTGTTATACTCGAGGGCAAAAATAAGCACAACTAAGTCGCCAGGGTTAGACACGAGGGTAAAAACGCAACTCATGGTACGCGTGTGTGGTGCACGGGGCGGTAGCGGATACGTGTAGCCGTGCACGGTGCAGTAGCGTATGTGGTTACGCGGTGCACGGTGGTGAAATAAAACGTCGCTTTCCTTCTCCTTTATAGGGGTCTCCTCACTCTCACTCATCACTCACTCGCTCACTCAACCGTCTATATTGTCCGATCACCTTCTGCAAAACCCCCAAGAAAACCCCAACCACGCCGGTGATGGAGAAGAATGGTACGGTGGCCATCGGTGCCTCCAAGACCGCCGGCGAGGAGGCCCCCGTCCCTGTACAGGCCCCCGTCGAGGCATCGAAGGCAGCCGGCTGTCCCCGTCCCCGCTTTCGCCGTAGCTCCTGGTGAGGAGGCCCCTGCCGGTCTCAGGCAGATCTCGTTCGGCTGGGACCCCCTATGAGGAGGTTGATTACATAATGCCAGAGAACCCCTATGACACCAGCATCACCGACCCATGGTCAGAGGTAACCAGAGTTTTCTTCCCTTCCTTTGTTCTTCCCCCATTCCTATCGTTGGATGCTAGATCGTATGTTATTAGAGTTTGGATGTTCGTATTTTTACAATAGCTAATCTTCTTGTGTTAGATCTCGTATTTCGATGAATCCCCTGTTTGTATTGGAATCCCCCTATCCGTAGTTGGGATCAGTATTTGATTTGGTTTGAGATTTGGGGAATAATCTGATAATCTGAATCGGTTAATTTATGCAAATAATTAATGCCAATAATCAAAGTATCTCAATCATGTCCTTATTACAATCTACTATTTTTTCCAACAGGAGGATAGTAGCGACGCCCGCAGCAACGACGAGTCCAAGAACACCAAGGCTCGCCATGTGCTAAGGAGGCTGAAGTCCGGCCAGTACAATAATTTCTTCGCCGACGATGTATATAGGTACCCTTTCTGCACCACCAGGAGGCTCCGTACCACCGACTTCAACTCCCTCGTGAAGCATGCCGAGGACGTTAGGACCTGCGGCGAGTCCGTGAGCGTCCACGATTTCATAGCCAAGCACCAGACACTCGGTCTTCACCTCCGCAACCTCTAGAAGGTGGCCATTGAGGAGGGTCGCATGCCCCCTGACGAGGGTTTAACTCATCAATGCCTATTGTTATGGACTTGGGTTTTGGAGAAGGAGGGAGCGCTAGAGACATCTATCGGCTAGCAAACAAGCACATAGGGGACAAAGGATTTACCCAGGTTTAGGCCTCGTAGAGGTCCCTACTCCTGCTTGTCTGCTCGTGGAATTATTGAGGGAGTCGAAAGTTACAACGGTGCGCAGATGCAATCTGGCAAGGGTTAGTGGAAGCTAGGGTTGCGTGTGTCCTCCTCGCCGCCCCTCCTAGCCCTTATATAGATAGGCTAGGTCTCGGGTAGCAGGTCGAGTCGGTTACAAGTTAGGGTTTTCCCTTTCAAACTTTCTATCTTTAGCTTTTTCTTGATCTTCAAGCAATCGAGAGTCCGCAGGTTACTCGAGTCCTTCTATCTAGGCCTTGGCGACACCGTGGGCCTATACGTATTTGGACCGTATATACCAAGCTTTAGTACCTATAGGGTATACCCATGTGAGTAGCCCCCGAGTGTCCAGTGGAATCACAGATTTGACTGGGGACTTCTTTGAAATCTTCGAGTGCCTGAATGAGTACATTTTCGACTGCTTTTATTTATTTCATAGGGATTGTTGATATACGTGCCTGATATAACCGAAGTATCGGTATCAGTTGACCACCTTAGGGTGAAACAACGCAATCTACTCAAATTCGAGTCCCCGGACTCGAATCCGGAAAAGTGCTGGTGTAATTCGACCCAGGCCGCGGAGGTCTTACAGGAATCGAATTCCAGTTATATGGGTGTGAGCACTCGACGCGTCCGTCAAGGCATGTTCATCATGCCTGTAGGCACGGATACATTTCTGGTAGTGCGCAGTTAAATGCGTTGCCAGGCCTTATTCAGGTCTTACCTTCACGCCGTAAGCATGGCATCCGAATTTTATCATCACGGAGACGATTCAGGCGTCCCAGGAGACGTAGTCTCTTTGTAGGGAAAATTTGTGAGGCGGTGTCGCCAAAGGTTGCGAGTGCGGATGTTATCAACACACAGTTTTTATGCAAATAATCATAGGGTGCGCGACCAGCGCTCCCTATGGGAGTAGCCTCCGAGTGCCTGGCTGAGTCGAAGACTCAGGCAGGGACTAAAGAACTTTTGTGACTGCTGTCGTCTTTTTGCTTATTTGTTTCAGTCGATGACTCAGGCAGGGACTAAATATTTTCGCGACTGCTGTCGTCTTTTGCGTGCTTGTTTCAGTCGAATTTGTTTCCGGCGCTCCCTATGGGAGTAACCCATGTCCATAATCGAACTGTGTTTCTAGTGGTTGGGTTTGCTTTTGTGATTGTCTTCGTGCCTGCAACAAGAAAAGAAAAAGTCGTAGGGTGCGCGGCCAGCGCTCCCTATGGGAGTAGCCCCCAGGTGCTTGGTGGAGTCGAAGACTCTAGCAAGGACTAAAAATAGTCGAAGTTTTCCATTGCGTAGCCTTGGTGACATCAGTGCTGACGTTTGTATGACCTCAGTTGCCCGCGTGAGCGATTTTGACGGGACGTGACGAGCGATGGTTCCCACTTTCTGACTTTGATTTGACTGGGTGTGTGTAATCTTATTTTTAACTGCGCCTCCTCGATTTCCGTGCGTAATGGTAGAAGTGGGGGACGGTTCGTGCTTCCTCTTCTCCACGTGTCCAACGCGATGTGCGCCACGCATCTAATAGGGTTTTTGTCAACCGTTGGATTGCATCTTCCAGGGGTTAAATAGCGGCGATACGGTGGTAATTTTTCATCTGCACTTTTTTGTCCTTGCTGCCATTGCCATTGTTGCTGTTCTTCTGCTTTCCTACGCTCGTCTCCTCCACAGTGTTGGACCACCTCCGTTCGTTTCCAAGTTACTTTCTGCGCTCTCATCGCCGTCGCGCAATGGGAAAGAATAAAGGAGGTGCTGCCGCTGATTCCGCGGCCACCGTTGCCGCGACGAAGAAGAAGGGTGGCTCCGCTGCTGTGGGCACCAGCGCCGCCGCCGGCGGGAAGAAGAAGGTCGCGGTCACCCGCGTGAAAAATGGTGCATGGCGCCCTTCCATCATCAAGGCATCGGATCTCCGTCTTCTTCGCCAGGATGGAGTTATTTCTGCGGCAGTCGCCGATGCGCGCGTCCCCAGCAGTGAGACCATTCCTGTGCCTCCCGCTGGTTTTCGAGTGATGTTTCTTGCATTCGTCATTCGTGGCCTTTTTTTGCCTCTCCACCCCTTTCTTAGGGGTCTCCTTTGTTTCTACGGGCTCCAGCTCCATCAGCTGTCCCCAAACTCGATTCTCCACATCACCTGTTTCATTACTCTTTGCGAGTGCTGGCTCGGAATCTAGCCGCACTTTGGCCTTTTCAAGCACTTGTTTAAATTGAAGTGCCAGCCCGCCTCTGGCTCTTTAGTTTATGACGTAGGTGGTTGCGGTATCCATGTCGACCCATCCGCCACCTACTTCGACATCAAGCTTACCAAGTCCGTCCAGGGATGGAGGGACAAATGGTTCTATGTTTGCGACCAGAAGGCCAAGGACGAGCACTTTGGACTCGCGCCTTTCGATCCCACGACTCCCTACAAGAAGATGTGTTCTTGGAAGAACGTGATCATGCCTTCCGAACTCGCGGAGACAGACGTGCTATATCAATGCGTCTGCGACCTCGAGAGTCGCATAGGTGCAGAAGAGGGAGGCTGCGCCCTTGTCAGGATTTGGCTACGTCGTCGCGTCCAGCCTCTCCAGGCCAGGGTCCATCCCATGTTTCAATGGGGTGGCGCTGATGATGCCACTCGCGTGTCTGCTGATGGCATGTTCGCGAGTGAGGTAGATAAGAGGGTGCGACTGGTCACAAAGTACACCTTCAAGGATGTGCTTCCGAACGAGCCAGTCGTTCCTCCTTTCGAAGCTTCGAATCCTCCTCCTGAGGTACAGTTGTGCTACGCAGTAGCTTATTTTCACGATTGCGTTTTCTGTTGCTTACCTGTTATGTTTGCTGATCTTCACTGTTTGTATGCAGGATTGGGCGGTGTCGCCTTGTATGCCTGAGGGGATTATTCCTCGTGAAGCTTTGGAAGAGGACGAGTCTGAGTCGACTGTCCCTTCTGATGTGGAAGAGGAAGCCCCCGCGTCCGAGAGCCCAGATACTCGCAAGCGTTCGCGTAGCAAGGATTCCGACGCGTCGACTCCTTCGACTCCAGGATGCGCGGCTGTTGGCGTGGAGTCGCCAATTCCAGCCGTTCCTGTGAGGGCTATGGCACCGTCTTCTCGCAAGAAGATGCAATTGCCCAAGGAGTCTTCATCAGAATCGGCGGCTGCCACGTTTGATCTTGACAACTTTAACTGGTAAGTTTGCTAGGTCATTCATTCTTTTCTGTTTTCTTCTTGTTGGTTTTGCCCTGGAGTTTGCCCTTTTCTCAATGTGGACTTGGTCTTGTAGTCAAGAGGCGTCGTCATCTTCTGGCGACATCGAGTTTTTGAAAGAATCGGGAGTTGCGACTTCAAGGGCCAAGGTAGAGGTCGAGCGCTCTCCTTCTCCTCCGGCGGCGGCCCACTCCGGGCACAATTCTTAGAGCTCTCCTCACGTAGGGGAGCATCGAGTGGTTGCTCGGATGACGGTTCAGCAAACTTCTTCGGAGTCGCTAGAGGACCATGTAAGTATATCTTTCCTTCTTTTTTAATGTGGTAGTCAACGCCTTCTGCTGCCCTCTTCTGACTCCTTGTTTTGTGACAGCTCCTTGTAAAGGAAGCCGCGCAGGTGGCGGAGCAGGTGATGGCGATGGGTCGCCAGCATGCAATGCTGGAGACGCGTCACCGCGTGGTCGAAAGTGAGTGCTCTACACTTATTCTTTGTTTCTTCTCTCTGTTTTGGTATAATCGACTAATAGCCAATTATTGATTTCCATGTAGCTGAGCATAACACTTTACTGCGCAACGTCGCCACGTTGGAGAAGACATTAGCCACAACTGTGAAGGGGCACGACGAGGCAATCACGGCTCGTGATGATGCCCAGAAGCGCGAAGAGGATCTGCGCGCCTCCTTTGCGGCCAGGGAGAAGTTGTTCGAAGAGCAACTGTTCTCAGTCGCTAAGTCCCTCTCAGGTACCTTTACTGGTAGGTATTTTATTGATGTTCTTCTCTGCATCTAGAGTTTTTGCCGGTGGCACTAGAAGTTTGATCCATGTGTGTATTTTCGGTGTAGATGCTGGCGACATGAGTTTTGATCCACAAGCCCTTTGTCACGATGACGCTCTGGCAGGCGCGGTGTCTGCGGTTGAGGATCGTAGCGCCGTTGTCCAAAATATGTTGTCCAAGGCCAAGGTTACCCTTAGTCACCTCCGGGAGGAGTTGATGCCGAAGGCGGAGCTGGTCGACAATGTGGAAGAGCTAGTGGAGTCGCTCGCCGGGGGTGTGCCTGCCATGTATAAGAACTCCCTCCGCGCGGCTGGCACGACCATGTCACTTGCCATGGTGCAAGCCCACGGAGTCAAAATAGATCCTTCTGCGGTGTCGAAGACGATGCCTGTTGGCGCGGATGGTCAGCAGGTAGTATTCGCTCCCTTTGCGACTGCCTGTGCCAAATATGGCCATTCCTTGATAAATATTGTTGCCAAGTATTCGAAGGAGCTCCAACGTGCGAAGAAGGCGGCGAAAGCTTCGGCCTCAGGGGCCGGCGGAAAGTCAGTGGCATCTGATACTGCCACGGACTTGATGAAGCCCCTGAGGCCATCGAAGTCGAAGAAGCCAGCCGCTCCATAGTTAGCTTGTTGTAATGATTGATCAGTTGCCTTTTTGGCCTCAGGACATGCTTGTTGGCGAGTGTGTTTGTAAACACTTATGCTTATGTTGAATGCATCTGTTCTCCTTACCTTTGTGTTAATTTGGTCGCCTTATTTGCTTTTGTCTTGACTTGTGGTAGGGCACATCGAGTGGTCCTGTGGGGGAAACCAGGATTCGCCATCTCTTGATGAGTCAGTGGCACCACCGCGCTCCAGGGTAGAGGAGCTATCCCTGCTGTCGCGACTTCGTGATCGCGTGAAGCAGCTGGAGCATGAGTTGCCCCTGAACTGTGGTAATGCAGACGTGTGGAAGTCAAAGGCGGAAAAATCCGCCGCCCGCGAGCAATATCTGCTTGGCGAGGTGACGCGGCTGGGCGACCAGTTTAAGTGTTAGTTTGCTTGTCCTCATCTTTTCCTTTGTAGTTAGTCGCAATGGTACGTTGTACTCATGCTGTTGGTGCTGCTTCATGTAGTTGTTAGCACACGCCGTCCGCAGGAGGAGAAGGATAGGATTGCCATCCGCCTTCATGATCTCACCAGGAGCAACTTCAAGAGAGTGGATACTTCTGGGTAGATCATGATCGTGCGACTGCATTGGCGACCCTGCAGGATCGCGCTTCGTGAGTGCTGCTCTTCCTGAAGAAGTCGCAGTCGTGTTTGAAGAACATCTATCGGGCGATGTTCCCGTTGGATGACACTCCATCAAGCCTGCTAGCTCTCCTGCCCAAATTTCAAAATATGTCCGCGGTTCGCGAGTGCGTGAGGCAGCAGTTGGTGGCTGGTGCCAAGGCTGCCCTCTCGATGGTGCGATTGCAAAGGCCTGGAGTGGATTTCGCCGCCATTGCTTCCGGGTCGCCAGCGCCGCCAGCCGGATCTGCTTGGAATATGGTGCCACACTATCAGGCGGTGGACCGTCCGGCAGAGGAGATTGTCGACTTCTTCGAGGAACAAACCAATGTTCTTCTGTTGCAGCAGTAACTAGATTTGTATCCTGCACATAAGTGTACTTGTGTTGTAAAGTTCATATATATTTGTAGATAATTTATTGTTGAATGTGTACAAACAGCTTTGTCAGCGTCAGGTGCGTTGCACTATACGATTCCTTTTCGTTAGCCTGGTCATCCCTTTGTTAACCTGCCAGGCGCGTTGCGACTGGGTTGAGTTTGCGTTAAGGGGTTTGATTGATGTGCTAGCTAGTCAGGATATCGCGTTTATTGGTTCGAAGAACATATGTAGGTAGGGTGGCGTAGCCCCCGAGTATAAAATTGACAAAAGTGAAAGAAAAACACAGAGTTTTGGGGCACTTAGCTTTTATTTATTTGAAGAGCAGTACGAGGTACAATGTGTGGCTAAGTAGCCTTGGATGAGTAGCCTTATTTGCGATGTAAAAAGTAAAACAACTAGGGGTAGAAGCGTCGCAGTTGTGCGACGTTCCAAGGTTGGAGTATGCGACTCCTGTCTTTAAATCTTGAAGGCGATAGGCGCCACCTGGGATTACTTATGTAATCACGTACGGTCCTTCTCAGGGGGGACTCGCGCTTGAGATGCTCTTGCTGCTTCAGTCGCAGGACCAGGTCACCTTCGACGAAGGATCTGGGGTGAAGCCTTCTGCTGTGGTAGTTGCGCAAGTTCTGCTGGTAGATCGTGGATCTTTCTACGGCGATTTCTCTTGCCTCGTCGAGGAAGTCGACGGAGTCTTCGAGTGCAAGAGATGACTCTTGTTCGCTGTAAGCGACTACGCGCGGCGCCTTGTATCGCACTTTTTGCGGGTAGTACTGCTTCTGCTCCGTGCACCATAAAGAATGGCGTGTAGCCCGTGGCGCTATTTGGAGTTGTTCGTAGGCTCTAGAGTACGGATTGGAGCTCATCTGGCCAGTAACCCGTGGCTTGCTCGACTGGTCGAAGGAGTAGCTTCTTGATGCCGCTGCAGACGAGCCCGTTTGCCTTTTCCACCTGACCGTTAGTTTGTGGATGCGCGACTGAGGCGTAACTGATGTTGATCCCCAGGTTTCTGTAGAATTCTTGGAACTCCTTGGATGTGAAGTTTGTCCCGTTGTCAGTGATGATGCTATGCGGCACGCTGAAGCGGTAGACAATGGATTCGAAGAACTTGACCGCGCTGTGTACTGATTGCTTGGTCACTGGCATGGCCTCAATCCACTTGGTGAACTTGTCGATTGCGACCAAGAGGTAGACGTAGCTTCCTTGCGAGGACCTTGGGAGCTTGCCCACCATGTCAAGCCCCCATTGTGCGAAGGGCCAGGCCAATGGAATGGGCTGTAGTTCTGCGCCTGGTGCGTGTGGCTTGTCCGCGAATCGCTGACAAGCGTTGCACTTTTGGACTATGTCCTTGGCGTCGTGCATGGCCGTGGGCCAGTAAAATCCAGCTCGTAGAGTTTTGGCAAAAAGGGCGCGACTGCCGGCGTGGTGCCCGCAGGTCCCTTCATGGATGTCGAGGAGGACTGCTCTTCCATCGGCTAGGGAGAAGCATCGTTGTAACACGCCTGTGATGTTGCGTTTATACAGTTCGCCGTTGATAACGGAGAATGCCTTAGAGCGTCGTGCGATGTGCCGTGCGTCTGTCGGGTCGTCCGGTAGGCGCTTGCTGAGGAGGTACGTAATGTACGGCTGCGTCCAGGATTGTTCGATCATCATGACGCTCATTGGTCCCTCGAGTCCTGTGTCTAGCTCTAAGTCATTGAGTGCCATTGGCTCATTGGGTGGCGTAGCGCCCGAGTCCGTTGCTGCGCTTGTTTTCTTCTCTGCGGCCTTTGGCTTGATGGAGCATTCGCATATGCGCTCGAGAAATACCCCAGGTGGTATGGGGGCGCAGGTGGAGACTATGTTGGCGAGTGTGTCCGCCTCCTCGTTGCTTTCGTGACCTATATGTCGCAACTCGCAACCATCGAAGTCTGCTTCGAGTGTGTCGTAGAGGTCGCGATATGCGATCATGTTGTCGTTCAGTGCGTCGCACTCATGCATTGTTTGGTTGACGACCAGCTTGGAGTTGCCATATATGATGAGCCTCTTTGCACCGCAGGCTTTTGCCATCCTCATCCCGTGCAACAGGGCCTCGTATTTAGCCTCGTTGTTTGAGGCTGTGAATTGCATTCACAGGATGTATTTTAGCTTGTCCCCTTGAGGTGATGTCAGTATGACACCTGCTCCTGCTCCATCTTTCCGCTTGGACCCATCGAAGTGCATTGTCCAGAGGTAGGACATATCTGGCTTGTCCGGGAGTTGGTTTTCCATCCAATGCACGAGGAAGTCAGGGAGAACTTGCGACTTGATTGCGTCACGCTTTTCGTATGTGATGTCTCGTGGAGACAGTTCGATTCCCCAAAGCACGACTCGCCCCGTGGCGTCGGGGTTATTGAGGATATGTCCCAATGGGGCGTCGTTGATTACCATGATTGGGTGTTCCTGGAAGTAATGGCGCAGTCGCCGGGCGGTCATGAAGACACCGTACGCCAGCTTCTGGTAGTGTGGGTACCGCAGTTTTGTTGGTGTGAGGACCTCGCTGAGGTAGTATACCGGGTGTTGTACGCCGTGGACCTTGTTTTCCTCGGCCCGCTCGACGACGAGCACTATGCTAACCACTTGGTTGGTAGCGGAGATGTACAGTAGTAGTGGTTCCCTTTCTCGTGGAGTCACCAATATTGGCGAGGTGGATAGCAGGCGCTTGAGATCTTCGAATGCTTCATGCGCTTCATTGGTCCACTCGAATTTGTCAGCTTTGCGGAGGAGATGATAGAAGGGCAGTGCCTTTTCTCCCATTCGACTGATAAATCAACTGAGGGTCGCGATTCGTCCGGCTAGTTGCTGGACGCCTCTTGTGTTCTTTGGCTTCTCCATGGCCAGTATGGCCTTTATCTTTTTCGGGTTTGCCTCAATCCCTCTCGCGGAGATGAGATACCCGAGCAGCTGCCTAGATGGTACGCCGAAGGCGCATTTGTCCGGATTGAGCTTTATCCGGTAACGATCAAGATTGGCGAAGGTTTCGCGCAGGTCGTCGATTAGAGAGGCTTCTTCCTTGGTTTTGATTACTATGTCGTCGACATAGACTTGGATGTTGCGACCCAGTTGCTCTTTGAGGCAAGCCTGCATGCACCGCTGGTATGTGGCTCCCGCGTTTTTTAGCCCGAAGGGCATTGTGTTGTAGCAGAACACACCGAAGGGCATTGTAAACGCGGTCTTCTCCTGGTCTTCCTCCTTCATTCGAATTTGGTTATAGCCTGAGTAGGCATCAAGGAAGTAGAGGCGCTCGCATCCAGCGGTGGAGTCGATGATTTGATCGATCTGTGGTAGCGGGAAGTGATCTTTTGGGCAGTGCTTGTTTAAAGAAGTGAAGTCCACGCACATCCGTAGGATATTTGTGTCCTTTTTTGGTACCAGCACCGTATTGGCGAGCCAAGTGCTTTCCTTGATCTCGCGTATGAATTTGGCCTCGAGGAGTCTGTTGATCTCCATTCCGACTGCCTGCGCTCGTGGCTCAGACAGTCACCTGATTGTTTGCTTGACTGGCCTTGCGTCGGGGTTGACGTTGAGTGCGTGCTCGGCGAATTCCCTGGGAACTCCTGGCATGTCCGCAGGACACCAGGCAAAAAATTCCCAGTGCTCACGGAGGAATTCGACGAGCGCGAGTTCCTATGCGGGAATCAAGTTTGGCGACGAGGGACGTTTTAGCGGGATCGGATGGATGGACCTGCACCTTCTTTGTGTGCACATATGAGTTGAAGGAGAGGTCAGGTGAGCTTGGCCTACTAAGGGAAGCAGACTGTTGTCTGTCGTTTCCTTCAATCGCGTGAGCTCCTCCTGCATGCCGAAGGACTGGGAGATTCTGTTGAATTCCCTGTCGCAACTGTCAGATCGCTCGAAGTTCCCGTTGATCGTGATGACGCCGTTGGGACCTGGCATTTTCATCTGCAGGTAGGCGTAGTGGGGTACCGCCATGAACCTAGCGAACGCGACGCGTCCGAGGATGCAGTGGTATTGTGAGGGCCAGTCGACGACCTCAAAGTCGCTGCGCTCGCGCCGGAAGTTCCTTGGCATGCCGAATATGACGTCGAGGTTGATTTTGCCCAGGGGGTATACGCCTTTCCCTGGGACGATGCCGTGGAACGTTGTGTCCGATACCTCCAAGCAGGTTAGAGGGATCCTCATTGCTCGCAAGGTACTCACGAATATAAGGTTGATGCCGCTTCCGCCATCCATGAAGATGCGACTCATGTCGAAGCCTCCAATTTGCGCCTCGAGTACGAGGGGGCAATGACCTGGGCGAGGTACTTGAGGCGGATGGTCGCGTTTGTCGAAGGTAATGCACGACTCACTGCCACTGAGGTACTCAGTGGTGGATGGTGGCGAGTGCATGGCCAAGTTGACTTGGCGAGTGATGGCTTTCTTCACCCTATTGGAGGGGCGCCCCTTTTGGATCATCATGGTACCCATGGCCCATGGGTACGGTTCGCCTCTGTGGTGCTAGTCCGGTGCAGCTTCGTTCGGGGGTGGCCCAGGTGGTGGTGGTGGTGCGCCATGTGCCACGGCGCTTGGAGCGGCTCCGTAGCCTCTTTCGACTGCATTGCGGTTCATCCGAACCAATCCCTCGCATAGCTTGAGGAACTCGCGGGAGTCCTTGAGGAGGTGGCTGGACTTTCTCTTGCCATCATGCTTGTCGATGTAGAAGTGTATCGTGCATGGCCCAGACAGTTTGTCCTCGATGGATGTCGTGGGTGCTTCATCGCGAGTGCGGCGTTGCCACACTTGCGTGGTTTTCCCGGAGTCGCGGTATCCGCTGTTGCGGTATCCGCTATTGCGATTATCGTCGCGTCTATCGGTGTAGCCAGCTGCGACCATGTTGACGTCATCGCGATCGTCGTAGATGCGCATGCGACGCTTACTCCGGCGATCGCGTCTTCATTCGAGTTCTGCCTCCTCGTCAGAGTGAACATGATTCTTTACCGAATCTTCTCCATCGGCCCACCGATTCGCGATCTCCATCAGGTGGTTGATGGTCTGGGGCTTTGAGCGGCCTAACTCCTCCCTGAGTTCCATGCGGCGGACACCACCGTTGAATGCATCAATCGCGCGTTCTTCCGAGATGTTCTCCACGGAGTTCTTGATGATGGACCACCGTTGGATGTAAGAGCGCAGCGATTCACCAGATCTTTGCTGGCAGCATCTCAGTTCTTCGATTGAGGCAGGCCGTTTGTACGTGCCCTTAAGTTATACACGAAGCTGTAGACCAGCTCGTCCCAGCTGTGAATGGATCCGCGTGGAAGGTTATTGAGCCATGCCCGGGCGGCGCCCTGCAGCTATAGCTGCAAGCATTGCATCGCAGTACTTCGACTACCTCCATGTAGCCTGACGGAGGAGATGTGGTCCTCCAGCCAGATCTTGGGGTCCTTCAGACCGTCAAATTTCGGGTTCTCCGATGGGAGTTTAAACCCTTTAGGCATTCGCTTTTGCCTGATGGATCTGCTGAAGCATCTGGCGCCGCAGAGCTCCCCATCTTCTTCTTCCGAGTCAGTCGGCCGAGCACGTCGTTCCCTTGACTTGTCGATCTTGCGCTGCGTGAGTTCGTCGCGTGCATCGTAGTCGCGATCGTGTCGCCGTGAGCGGCGGCGCCGAGACAGGTCGTGACTGTCATCGCTGGACGAGGGCGAGGAGTAGCGCTTTGCTAGTGCTTGGCCCTTTTTTGGGTCTGGTACCGGTTCCTTGTCGAGGGCGGCCTCGATTAGCCCCAGGCCCACGATCGTAGATTGGTGCATGGCCGTTCGGGGATCTCCAGCTGGCGGCTGGTTATTGAGGAGGTACATGGTGGCTGCTGTCACCGCGGCCTGCGGTGTCCTGGGAACCACGTTGCCTCTCGTGTCGACTGTCATAGAGCCGAAGTCGAGGACTTTCGTGGCGTCTATGCGCTCTTGTTCGGTGAGGTGAGCCATCCGTGATTGCCTCTTCTTGGCGAGGTACTCGTTGCCTCTTGAGGAGGATCCTCCGTAGGAGGAGAGCCCAGCGCGACGAAGGCTCGACTCGTCCGCCGCCTTTTTACGCGCCTCAAGTTGCACGATTGCTTGTTTTTGGTGCTTGAATTCCTCTTTTAGGAGCCAGTGGTAGCCCATCAGCAGTTCCTGCGGGGACCCGAAGGGTAGAGGTGCACCTCGTAGGGCTTCGCGGCAGCGATCCCACTCTTGCTCATTGAGCCTGATCACGACACGTTCGCCGGTTTGCTCGTTGATCATGCTAGGAGGTTCGACTGCTCCTCCGTTGCCACCATTACTGCCGTTGCCGCCGTTGCCACCGTTGCCGGCGTTGGGTGGGTCGGTGCCGTTGCCGGTGTTACCACCGTTGCCGCGATTGGGTGGATCGGTGTCGTTGCCAGTGTTGCCACCGTTATCGCGGTTGGCGGAGGTGTCGCCCGCGTTGATGACGGCGCACATGAAGTGATTTGGGAAGTTGTTGCTTCTACAACTTTCAGATCCAGAACCGTAGGTTCCATCTTCAGTGGCCAGATCGCTTAGATCGGAGTCGCGACTGCTGTCGCTGACCATGTTCCCAACTGCCACCGGAGCATTGAGCTCGCTGAGGGTGCCGATCGATGGAGGGAACCATGATGCCGGGGCAATCGTCGGTGCTGTCGGCTGATCAGGCATGCGAAGCGTGCCCATCTGTCCAACTTGGAAGCGGAGGCTCCCAATCGCCAAGCTGACTCCGTCGCCCACGGATTCGAAGGCCGGGCGAGTGGGCGGTGTGTGGACGGTGAAGTCGAAGGCGCCGAAGAGCTGGCGAATCTCCGTTGTTGCGGAGTTGTAGATTGCATTTGATGGGGCCGAAGAAGCCGCAACATCAGCACTCCCAATTTCCACAGACGGCGCCAATTGACGAGGGTTTAACTCATCAATGCCCATTGTTATGGACTTGGTTTTGGAGAAGGAGGGAGCGCTGGAGACATCTATCGGCTAGCAAACAAGCACACAGGGGACAAAGGATTTACCCAGGTTCAGGCCTCGTAGAGGTCCCTACTCCTGCTTGTCTGCTCGTGGAATTATTGAGGGAGTCAAAAGTTACAACGGTGCGCAGATGCAATCTGGCGAGGGTTTGTGGAAGCTAGGGTTGCGTGTGTCCTCCTCGCCGCCCCCTTCTAGCCCTTACATAGATAGACTAGGTCTCGGGTAGCAGGTCGAGTCGATTACAAGTTAGGGTTTTTCCTTTCAAACTTTCTATCTTTAGCTTTTTCTTGATCTTCAAGCAATCGAGAGTCCGCAGGTTACTCGAGTCCTTCTATCTGGGCCTTGGCGACACCGTGGGCCTATACGTATTTGGACCGTATATACCAAGCTTGAGTACCTGTAGGGTATACCCATGTCACCCCCAATCAAGCGTAAGGCATCCAAGGTCAAGGGATTTGGCAGCAAGAAGTGGAGAATGCGCTAGTGGGAGGAGGCAGAGGTCATGAGGGGCCACTGATCTTGTGCTGCTGCTGTAAAGCAGCTTTTTTTGTCTTGTCTGTGTTGAACTTGTCCGCTGCTGCTGAGCAGCCTATTTGTCAAACCTCGTTAAGTACCGTACTATATATATATATATATATATACGCTATTTGACTAGAATAGTTATTCTACGCCCACCCTCTATCTTTTGAACCGTATATTATTTTTACGTCACGTAAATTTTGTCTTACTCATAAGTCGAGAAGAACATAAGAAAATTTAGAAATGACATAATTTTTTTGTTTACATGCCGTATAATAATATGACGTAAAATACTTACTTTTGGTGTTTTTTACACTATAATGACTCATAAATTCCATTTTTTATCTTTTTTTGGTTGTGGTGAATATATGAACATAATTATTCATATACAAAACATAATTTTTTTAATCTAACAACGTAAAAATATGTTGGGTGCAAAATAACTATTCTGCTCCCTAGGTGCAGAATAGGTTTTCTACATATTCATACTACACCTGGGTGTAGTTACACCCACGTGTGTTTCACGTGATTTAGGCAGTATCTATCATATATGAGACTATATATGGGTAGTATGAAGTATATAAGAATATTTGAGCAGCATATATATTATTTTCTTGGTAGTATGTAATTTTTATTCAGATACTCCTTTTGTACGTACAAATATAACGTTATTTTACATATATACTGAAAACTATGGGTGCAATTGCAATTTTTTCACCTAAATTGCTTGGAAGTATCTTAGATATAGTATATGAACGTACTCAAACAGATAAAGTATTACAAATACTTCCGTAAGACAGTATACGAGACGTGGGTGTAGTTACTCCGGGTGTAACTACACCCACGTCTCGTATACTGTCTTACGGAAGTATTTGTAATACTTTATCTATTTGAGTATGTTCATATAGTATATCTAAGATACTTACAAACAAGTTAGGTGAAAAAATTGCAAGTGTACCCATAGTTTGCACTATATATGTAAAATACTGTCATATTTATATGTATAAAAGGAGTATGTGAATAAAAATTATATACTACCAAAAAAAAGTATATATACTGCCCAAATATTCTTATATATTTTATACTACGCATACATACCTTCCGGTATGGTAGATACTGCTTATATAGTGTCACTAGTAAGAAAATGCCCTTTTGTACCGGTTCCAGAGGGGCTTTGGTACCGGTTTGGCAACCGGTACTAATCATTCGGGACTAAATCATTCCTCCCTTTGGTACCGGTTCCTTACGAACCGGTATTAAAAGTGCCTCCACGTGGGCATGCATGAGCCAGCGGGGCTGAAATCTTTGGTACCGGTTTGTAACACGAACCGGTACCAAAAGTGGGAACGTGGCAGAGATTAGGCAAAGAATTCAGTGTTTAGGGTTTAGGAGGGGTTTAGTGGTATCGGACCATTTCATCATACGAGGATCCCGTCGATGTGCCAGAAACGCGTTTGGGTTTAGGTAATACATGAAGATCAAGGTGATGCATATCAACTTGGTGCATATATATAAAATATGTAATTGCATAAGATCGCAAATTAAGTAGTATATGCATAGTGGTACTTTTCGGAGCATACTATATATTACATGTAGCATAGTGGTACTCTCCGAGGCAAACTATATATTACATGTAGTACATGCATGAAGATCGATCTTCATGCATAGTGGTACTCTCCGAAATTAGCTATGACGTTCCGAAGGAAAAATCCCGCCAATTCCTCGCCAATTGCTTTGAAGCGGTGCTCGATTGAGAGCGTGTCCCGCTTTCTTGCCAACTGTAAAAGAATGAGATACAAATAAATACATGAGCTATGTGTATATATATATCAAATCATAATGAAACAATTATGACTAAAACTCAGCACAACTGAAACAAAATAAATTTGTGATTATTGTTTACGTACCTCTTTATTTCTTTTATTATTCATTCTCTCGCTGACAATCTTGTGAATGTACTCACAAACGTAGTATCCACATAGATTAGTCCCCAGTGGTTGTTTCGCACATTTCTATACAAGAATATAATTCAATCAAACAATAATCAAGTATGATAAAGGTGTGTGGACCTCGGTAGTACTACTTACTTTGTTCGAACGCCATATCAGCTTCGGTTTCCATCCACCGGCCGGATCTTCCTCGATGAACTTTTGCCATACGCTGCCCGACAAAGAAAATGCATAAAATAGTTAGCAATTTGTTGATATCAGAAAATTAATGAAAAAACCAATAAGATTTAAAATTACTTTTTGAGCATATCAAAAGCCGTCTTGTATAGTATAGGCTCTTTGCTTAGTGAGTCAAAGACTTCAACTTCTCCATCGTACATTTTAATGACGATAAGAATAAAGTGGAACTTGTGCACGTTTAAATATGCAGTGTCATAGATATAACTCATCAGTTAAAATTTTAACATCTAGTGAGCAAAAAGAATGTGTTAGAAGACAGTAACACTTACTTAAAGTTGTAAGGCCAAAGTATTATTTTTTTGTCACGTTGTCGCTTCAAAAACCTTAGCAAAGTCTCCGGTGTATCCTTGTTATATATGGGATCTTCTATGGTTTTTACATGCATTGTATCCGGGTCAATGAACCCAATGTCCTTGATTTCATCCCTTTTGCATTCGAGCTTCTTCGATCTGCATAATATAGCGCACAAAAGATTATATTGAGTATAATTGCAAACAATGAACGAGCTGAGCTAAAGACTTCTCAAATTACATAAATAAATCACTTACAGACAATAGCAACTGATGATAGATTTGTCGAGGGCCCGGAGATTGTATAACTGAAAAAGTTCGCAGAATTCAACGCTCACACTGTATTCTTGGAAGTAGTGCTCATCCTTAACTCGCACCATGATAGCCTCGATCCCTTTCTTTGTGGCATTAGTGTACCATATATGCAAATTACGCATACTTGTTGATAGCAACCTGACATTCTCGACCAAATCTTCCCCTTGAACAAATTTATATGCTACTTCAGCGATGGGGTAATCGGTTGTGTTTTGTCGAGAACTTTGAACGGCCTTCGTGTCAAACACCTTGAGAGGGGGGCCTATTGAACGGGTTGTTCTCCGAGCTGGTGCACTTGTTTCCCTTTTTTTGCCTGGACCACCGATTGATCAGATTTTTTAGCCAGGACCATCTCGTCATATGACCTTTCAATAGAACGCCTATAGTCAGATGGCGGCGATGGTACAGGGTCATATAGATTCTCAACGGTACGCACAACTTTCACCGGATCTAATGTCTTCTCAAAAGGTATCTCTGGCACTTTCTTAGCAAAATGGGCTTCCACCTCGGACTTAGAGATTACGGTGCATTCCTCGATAGTTCTTTCCCAAGGTAACTTCTGAATAGGCGGCGGTGCTTTCTCCTTTCTAAGTCTCTTCCTAGTCGGCGAACCATTCCGCTTAACGGGCGCTTTCTTACGCGGAGGATATCGAGATGGTGGACTCGCGCTGGGTTCCCTCTCAAGTAGGTGTGGACTTTGCTGCTCATGTGGACTGCTACCAGGAGGAGTCGATGGCATTTGCTGCTCATGTGGACTTTGCTGCTCATGTGTACTGCTACGAGGAGGAGTTGTTGGCCTTGGCGAAAAGACAATGTATTTCTTGTTCCATAGGACGAAACTGCGCTTGACATCGCCCATTGTCTTCTCATCATCACCTCCAGGAAAATCAAGATCCATTGTTTCATAACCCGTCACAACGTCGTCCACCCCGACACGAGCATAGCCAGCCGGAATGGGCATATGATGGTGCGTTGCTCCATCTTCATTTGGGTAAACATAGCCGTTCGCCACCTTAATGGACATGTTCCTCATTGGCACATGTAGCTCGCAATCTGTCTTCTCCGTGACATAATCCACAGGGTAGCTTGCTCCACATCCTACAAGATGTGAGGAACCCACGCTGCTTCTTGGTTGAGATGGGGAAACATCGGCTTGAGTATCTTGTAGAAACAGTTGCTAATCAGGTGCCCTCTGTCGACTAGTTGAGTCTATTTGATTTTTCTCAAGCAGCTGCACCTTACGTTCCAATTCCGATATCCGGTCTAAGTCCTGCTTCTTCTTTCTTGCACGACTTCTATAACTGTCAGCGCACTCCGGCCACGCTTCCTTCATGGTGACACCTGGGAGGGCTCGTAATCGTCCAAAGTGTTCAGGGTTCCCCAGAGCGAGTGTCAACTCGTCATTCTCTCTATCGGGAATGTAATCTCCCTTTTTAACTTTTTCTATTGCATCTACAAGCAGCGTCGTGACTTTTGCAATTTTTTCCTTCCATTTTCCCTTTGCAACGATCCGCCCTGTCTTTGGGTCCAACCCTGCCCCATGTGCGAACAACCAGAACTTGGATCGGTTGGGCCAGTCCTTTGTTTGTGGAACGATCTTTGCATTCATCAGTTTATCTTCAAATGCTATCCACTTTGGAATGGCAGTCTTGTAGCCACCTGACCCCAATTTATGGAAATATTTCTTCTTTGCAGCATTTTTCGTACCCGTGACTGATCGGGACACGGCAGTAGACGATTGCTTATACGCCTTAAATGCGGGCCAGTGCGCTTCTATCTTCACTAGACTTTTAGTGAATATTGGATCTGCATCTTCATATTTCGCCCATAATTTTTTCTTCCAGGTCTGAAATTGTGTGGCCATCTTCATAAGAGTCCATTTCTTTATTTTCGTCTTCTGGCCTTCCGTCAAGTTTTCCGGTAGGTTGAAGTGTGTTAGTAGACTGTCCCAAAGAATTTTTTTTAGAGTATCGTTGACATAACTAGCTTCATCCCCCGCGTTCTTCGGCTTATGCCACTCTACAATGCTGATCGGTACATGGTCCCTAACAATAACTCCAGCTTGATTTATAAATTTACGGCAGTACTCTTTGGGTTCCACCGGTTCACCACTATCCTTAAATGCGGTGAGGGCTAACCTACCCTCGCCCGATAGACGATGCGTTGGGCCTCGTTTCCCTTTATCACATTTGCTCGATGATCCAGAAGGCTAAAATAAAAATGATTTGTTAATAAGTGCAATACAAATAAATCAATGCATCTACTGATGAACATATAGTCTTAATATATAAATACACCTCGCCGGAGTTTGTTAAGGACACTTCGTTGTCTCTTCTTTCTTCAGACTCAAGTCCCTCACCGACATCATTCAGAAATTGTGAGCCGAAATCATCGTCATCTTCATCGGGATCGTCATCTCCATTGGGTTCTGGTCCACGGGCACTCTCATATATCATTTTTTGCACAATGTCTTCTTGCTCCTCATCTCGGATGAAGGGATCGTGCTCCATAGCTCAATGTCACTAGAAAATATATAAATTCAACTTAATTGCTAATGATCCAAAAAAGTGCAAAAGCATAAACGAAAAGCATGAAGTCAATAGAAAAAATTGTACATACATATTTGGTACTTCTGATAAAAATACCAGGAACATGAAAAGATAAAGTAAAATGGACCATTCTGGTTCTAAATCATAGATTTCTGGTTTTTTTCATATAATAGATAAAGAGTGTTCCTCGGTTATCCTTGTAAACTTTCGCCAAAGAAACTGTATGCATGTGCTCCAACTTTTGGTAATCGCTTTGACAATGTTTTAATTTCTTTGCCTGCTGTACCTTTTTTTCAATAAAATTATGAAAACTGACAAGACAAAGTCATCCTAGCACAGAACCAGGTTTGTTGGACGTATGATCACCTTAAGACAGAATAAGGCAATTAAGGCCGCCCATCCACACTAATCTACTGCCAGAACAAAAACTGAACGAACCATACATGAACAAAGCTTTCAGTAACACACAACACCGAACATCTGAAGAACTACAAGTGCCAGAACACCATTATTATTCATACGCCAATGTGTCCAGCTCGTCAGAAGTCGTCAACGCCTGAAATCCTCATCCGTTCTCCAATAACCAGCATGGAAGCACTCGAGCGGTGCCTGCTGATGGTCGCGCGAAGGAGGGCCCAGTTCTGGGAGGGCAGGACAGAACGAGCAGGACAAGGGGAGGAGGACGCAGTCCTGGGAGGGCGCCTGTTGATGGTCGCACGAAGGAGGGCGCAGTTCACGAGTCATGGCTCTCTAACCGGGAGGAGGGGACAAGGGGAGGAGGCGCGAGAGGACTCACCTGCTTGCCGGCGAGTGGGGGAGCGGCGGCGGCTTGGCGCCGGGGAGCTGTGCCGGGGAGCAGCGCCGGGGGCCTGGCTGCGGCGACGGCGGCGGCTTGGCGCCGGGGAGCTGCGCCAGGGAGCCCGGGGGCGTGGCTGCGGCGATGGCGGCGGCTTGGCGCCAGGGAGCCCGGGGGCGTGGCGCTGCAGCGACGGCGGCGGACTGCGGGAGATAGAAGCTGTCGATTTAGGCTAGCTGGAGCGTCTGCAAGGAATAAAAGGGAATCAAGACCTTTGGTACCGGTTCTAGCTAACAACCGGTATCAATAATCATTTTGTACCGGTTCTCTCCAATAACCGGTATCAATTTTTTTTTTCTGTTTTGCTAAAGTTTTGCTATTTCTGTCTGTTTCTATTTTCAATGTTCACATATAGTATATATATGACATATTTGTACATATTTTCAAATTGTGTTCATCATAAAGTACGTGTTTCTTAATATTAAATATTACTAGCCAGGATTGGCGCGGGCGTCACGCTGCGCCCGTGGGCAGGCAATTTATTTTTAAAATAATACACTTTTTTAAATATTTGAAAAAGGATGGACGCATTTGTTGGCAAAGTATCCTCTAGAGAACGCTACCTAATCCGGCGCAAAATGAACCGAGTAGTAGGTTAGACTGTCTTTTTTTTATAATGGGCACTTTATTTCCTCGACAATCTTACCTCGGGCCAAATGACGGAGGAAACGGGCGGGAGGAAAAGGGCGGGAATAAACTTTTATTACGATTGAACTAAAATTAAAGTACATAGCTCAACTGAAAATTAAGATACATGGCCAAATTAAGTCACAATCAGCCAAACTTGTTTTTGAATGTTGAAGTGATTCAGTCATACTCGTGCCTAGACCTATAAACGTCGCCATTGTAGTCGTCGTAGTCGCCGATGTCACCATCGCTGGTATCGGGGTCTTGGAAGCACGGACAATGTTCACGGAGAAAGGTTTAATACATTATTACACATCACCAACAACATCCCTATCCAGTCTTCTGAGTTTTCTTTGTGTGTTTCCCTTTCTTCTGATTGCGACGCAACCATGGACAATCTTCATTATTTAACACGATGCTTGGATCAATTTTCACCTTGAAGGGTGGAATATCATCAAACTTATTATAATCTTCTGACATGTCTGTCTTGTCCTCTACTCCCAAGATGTTTCTTTTTCCTGAAAGAACTATGTGACGCTTTGGCTCATCGTATGACGTGTTCTCTTGCCTTTCTTTTCTTTTTTTCGATTTGGTAGACATGTCCTTCACATAAAAAACCTGAGCCACTTCACTGGCTAGGACGAATGGTTCGGTGTCGTACCCTAGATTCTTGAGATCCACTGTAGTCATTCCGTACCGCGGGTCTACATGTACCCCGTCTTTCAGGTTGAACCATTTGCACCGGAACAAAGGGACCTTGAAAGTAGGTCCATAGTCAAGTTCCCATATCTCCTCTATGTATCCATAATATGTGACCTTCTTCCCATTGTCCTCTAATGCGTCAAAGCGAACACCACTGTTTTGGTTGGTGCTCTTTTTATCTTGGGCGATCGTGTAAAATGTATTTCCATTTATCTCGTACCCTTGAAAAGTCGATATAGTCGAAGATGGTTGCTTGGCCAACAAGTATAGCTGTTCTTCATCAGTGCCATTAATGACATGTGTTTGCAACCAACCGCCAAAAGTCTTCATGTGTTCTCCATCAATCCAATCTTCACGTTGCTCCGGGTATTCCGAGCGTAAAATATTCTTGTGTTCCACTATATACGGAGCCACCAAGCTAGAATTATGTAAAACTGTGTAGTGTGCTTGAGTGAAAGAATGTCCGTCCATACACATTGTTGCTTTCTTTCCTAGTGTGCCTTTTCCACGCAGTCTCCCCTCATAGCACGATTCAGGAACACCGATCGGCTTAAGGTCAGGAATAAAGTCAACACAAAACTCAATGACCTCCTCTGTTCCATAGCCCTTGGAGATGCTTCCTTCTGGCCTAGCACGGTTATGAACGTATTTCTTTAAGACTCCCATGAATCTCTCAAAGGGGAACATGTTGTGTAGAAATACAGGACCGAGAACGCCAATCTCTTCGACCAGGTGAACGAGGAGATGCGTCATAATATTGAAGAAGGATGGTGGGAACACCAACTCGAAGCTAACTAGACATTGCACCACATCCTTCTGTAAATTTTGTAGAGTTAGTGGATTGATCACCTTCTGAGAAATTGCATTGAGGAACGCACATAGCTTCACAATGGGTACTCGAACATTTTCTGGCAGAAGGCCCCTCAATGCAACCGGAAGTAATTGTGTCATAATCACGTGGCAGTCATGAGACTTTAGGTTTTGAAACTTTTTCTCTGACATGTTTATTATTCCCTTTATATTCGACGAGAAGCCAGACGGGACCTTGATGCTACTCAGGACTTCAAAAAAGATCTTCTTCTCTTCTTTGGTAAGAGCGTAGCTGGCAGTACCTTGATACTTCTCTGGATTCAGGTTGTTTCCTTCGTGGATACATTGCTGGTCCTGCCGTGCATCCGGTGTATCTTTTGTTTTCCCATACACGCCCAAGAAGTTTAGCAGGTTCACGCAAAGATTTTTCGTCACGTGCATCACGTCGATTGCAGAGTGAACCTCTAGTATTTTCCAATAGGGTAGCTCCCAAAATATAGACATCTTCTTCCACATGGGTACGTGTCCGTCAACATCATTCGGAACAGATTTTCCGCCAGGACCCTTTCCAAAGATCACTTTTAAATCCTTGACCATATCATATATAACATCCCCAGTAGGGCGGGTAGGCTTTGTTCGGTTATCTGCCTCACCTCTGAAATGCTTTCCTCTATTTCTTACGTGATGTTGTTTTGGAAGAAATTGGCGATGCCCCGGGTACACATTCTTGTTTCCCAAATATATACTGTCAGTCTCACCTAAACAGTGTGTGCATGCATTGTATCCCTTATTTGACTGTCCTGAAATGTTACTAAGAGCAGGCCAATCATTGATGGTTACAAACAACAACGCTCGTAGGTTAAATTCCTTTTGTGCATGCTCATCCCACAGAGGTACACCTTGTTCACGCCACAACTGTAAAAGTTCTTCAACCAATGGCCTCAGATACACATCAATGTCATTGCCGGGTTGCCTCGGGCCTTGGATGAGCACTGGCATCATAATGAACTTCCGCTTCATGCACAACCAAGGAGGAAGGTTATAGATACATAGAGTCACTGGCCAGGTGCTATGACTGGAGCTCTGCTCTCCGAAAGGATTAAAACCATCTGTACTTAGACCAAATCTTAAGTTCCTCGCGTCCTCTGAAAATGACTTGAACTCTCTGTCGATTTTTCTCCACTGCGACCCGTCAGCAGGGTGTCTCAGCATCACATCTTTTTTACGGTCCTCTTTGTGCCATCGCAACAACTTGGCATGCTCTTTGTTTTGGAACAAACGTTTCAACCGTGGTATTATAGGAGCATACCACATCACCTTGGCAGGAACCCTCTTCCTGGGGCACGACTCGTCCTCAACATCACCAGGGTCATCTCGCATGATCTTATACCGCAATGCACCACATACCGGGCATGCATTCAAACTCTCGTACTCCTCACCGCGGTAGAGGATGCAGTCATTGATGCATGCATGTATCTTCTGCACCTCTAATCCTAGAGGGCAGACAACCTTCTTTGCTTCGTATGTACTAGAGGGCAATACGTTCTTCCCTGGAAGCATCTTCTTTATTATTTTCAGCAACTTTTCAAATCCCTTGTCAGAAGTACCATTCTCTGCCTTCCATTGCAGCAATTCTAGTGTAGTACCTAGCTTTTTCTGGCCATCTTCGCAATTTGGGTACAATAGTTTGTTGTGATCCTCTAACATTTTCTCCAACTTCAACCTCTCCTTTTCACTTCCGCAGTTTATCTTCGCATCAAGAATGGCCTGACCCAAATCGTCATCGGGCTCATCAAAAATGGGCTCATCAAAAATGGGCTCTTCTTCAGATTCGTCTCCCCCCATTCTACTATCACCGTCTTCAGTGAACATAGGATAGTTGTCATTATCCTCTTCTTCTTCGTTGTCTTCCATTATAACCCCTCTTTCTCCGTGCTTGGTCCAACAATTATAGCCGGGCATGAAACCGTTCTCAAGCAGGTGGACGTGAAGGGTTTTTGAAGTAGAGTAATCCTTCGTATTCTTACAGGAACTACATGGACAACAAATGAAACCATTTGACCGCCTGTTTGCCTCAGCCACGTTGAGAAAATAATGCATGCCAGTAATGAACTCGGGATGGCATCGGTCACCGTACATCCATTGTCGATTCATCTGCATTATATAAGTATATAAAAAATCATTAATTACACAACATCATGAATATATGAGTGACCAAATTAATTAATATTCAAGTTTATCATCACATAAAACTAAGTGTTTTTGTAAAAAAAAGAGACTCACCGAGGTTGTGTCGGCTAGGGGACGACGCTGGCGATCGACGGCGATGAGGACGGGGACGATACTAAAACCAAAAAATCATACTTCAATTTGAGCTCAAATTGCATATAAAAAGAATGAAATCCCTAACTTAGGCATTTCATCGAACACCTTGCTAGCACTAGAAAAATGATACGAGTTAGACTAGCAATGAAATAAGCTAAATTAGGATGATATTGCTAACCCTTGGATAGACGGCCGATGCCGTCAATCTTGACAAAATGGTGGAGAAAATTGGAGATTTATTGGAGTGTGAGAGGAGGGAAATATTGGGAAATATGAGAGGAGAAGCAAAAATGGAGCTGGCTCGGGTGGCTCGCGTTAAGAAATAGAGCTGGAGACCTTTTAGTACCGGTTCTTTATATGAACCGGTACTAAAGTTCCTTTAGTACCGGTTCTTTATATGAACCGGTACTAAAGTTCCTTTAGTACCGGTTCGTAACACGAACCAGTATTATACAGCCTAAATGAACCGGTACTAAGGTTTGCCGGTGACCTGCGCAGTTAAACCGGTACTAATGCATCCTTTAGTACCGGTTCTTACGAAACCGGTACTAAAGGTCAAATCCTTTGGCTAGTTTTCTACTAGTGTGTGAACCACGTGTGGGTGTAACTACACCCAGGTGTAATATGAATATATCCTATATATATATATATATATATATATATATATATATATATATATATATATATATATATATATATATATATATATATATATACTAGATCATGCTGGCACGCATTAGGACTATAGATTATTAGGATTGATAACAATATATTTATATTTTATATGTGAAGTTTTATGTATTTAAAATTGTAACCGTTAGATCAGAGAGCATAATTTTCTACATCTTGCTTTTGTTTAGAAAGGAAGAGACTACTAATAGTTAATCAGTACCTAAACACGATGGGCAAAGAAAAAATTGATGCATGAACTAATTAGTTTGTGATTCAAAAATAGGGTATTGAGAGGAATCTAATCACAGAATATTGTGCTTGAGATATGATCTATATATACACAATTAACCAAGCTAATGCAAGCATTATATCATGTACATTTAGTTCAGACATACGAGTCAAGCGTTAGTACAGTTCTTGTAGAGCACCTCGGTATCATACTGAACAGAACACAAACATCATGTCCGCTTGACCGTCAAAAGTAGTGACTCTTTTTCATGCTATGAAGGTTATATCTTGCTGTCACTGTTGGAGCAACAAACAAGATTCAGAATAAGCTAACAATCATATAAATCATGAAAAATAAAGATATATAGTTTTTGCGTACTAGAGATTGGCAAGTATAGCGGTACAAAACATATTTGCGCAGGCATGGCACATGCGTGTATTCCTTGTCAACAAGGCATAATAGAAACCTATTGGTGAAACATATGGGCATATCAAAAGATATTTCTAACCACATACTTGCTATTCTCACACATATTTGAGTGCCGGAAAAGTAATTCACACATTTCAATAGTCATATATATTTGATATCTATACCATGAGCTGTTCTGGTACTAATTTACAAAAGACCTGCAATTGATATATGGTTCCCACATGCATCATGCAGTCAATTTCTCTAAAAAAAGAACTACATTAAAGACAATCACTGAACCTTCGTAGCTCCAGAGAACAAAATCAAAGGTAGATATGAGAAAGGGAAGGTACCTGCAAAACAAATGATTCCGTAAGTGACCTGGAATGAAGCACATGCATTTGCTTAATTTAAGCAAAAAAAACAATTGACTCAAAGATATAAGCAAGTGAAGACCAGAACTAGCAGTGTTCTTCAGGCCTACCGTATCACCTTGAAGTGGACCATCGTCTTTTGACGCCTGCTGAATCAAGAGATCGCCACGTATTGTTGTTCCATGGTGCAAAGAGCAGGAGGTGGCCATTGTGATCCTTCCTAACCTGAGCCCGGCAACGGAATCCGCCTCTCTCTAGTTTTCATTTCTTGATTTGTGTAAACCTTGAAGGAACTCAAAGCGGTGCCGTACAGGATGCCACCGTACGAGATCTTGAGACCCAAAACTGCAACCCATAATCGGAATCGATGAATAGTTGTATGGGAGTTGGACCGACTGGACATTGCGATGTAGAAGAGGTATACCTGAACTGCAACAGCGCCCACATCGAAATCACGATTGCTGATTTGAGATCCGCTCGCCCCGACTGTCGTCAACGGAACCACGCCCTGTCGCCCGGAGACATCTAGGTCCCTAGTTCATGACACCATGCACAACCATGTATTCCTCTCAGCGGCAGCGACGCTACACCTAGGCTTCGTCCTAGGTCGCGAGATGATAATTGGAAGGACGTGGCGGCGCATCCAGGTTTCGCCCCGGGAGAGGTGGGTGGGGTGCAGAGGACGAAGGACGAAGGGTGGGCACCGATTTTGTCATGCCCTCATGGCTGTATCGGGACCATCCATAAACAATCGAATGAGATATCTTCGATTTGACCTCCGGAGTAGCTGCTCGCGTAATCCGGCCTAGGAGCGGCCCACGCGGGAGCAAATGGCACATCAAACGGCTATTACACATTCAGACGCACAATCCGACGGCTAAAATAGGTGATGGCGTGAGATGCCTTCTCTTTGTCTCGGTTATAATATCCCAAATATATCCAATATTAGCTGTTTTATCTAAATCTGCTATGTTTATTGAATTTATTATGGTGCTGGTTAGATTTGCTGCTCTAGAGTTGCTACCAGATTAAGGAAAAAGAAGGTCCAAAAGAAACAATAAATAAAGAGAGAAACTGCTCTAAATTCATTGTATTTTTAGCAAAAAAAACACAACCGTTAGCGAGAGAGAGAGAGGAAATGCACTCTTAAAAATATCAATCATAAAATTAGAAAAAAGAAAACTTCCAATTTAAGCGACAAGGCGTACATAACCACCACATGGTCCCACACCACGTCCCTCATAACACGTTTCCAACAAACCTGCCCCACGCAGTCCCACATGGCGCGGTCCCAAATATTAGCATAACACGTTTCTGACCAAACGACCCCACGTGGTCCCACACCGCGTGACCCTATATGTCAGCCAACGGTTAACCTGACGACAGCTGACACTCGAGCTCTTTGATGAGTTTTCGAAAAAGAGAAGGGCAAAAGTGAGAAAAAGTTAAGCGACTTAAGAAAAGTGAGTACAACTAACGAACCAGGAGCACGAAAATAAAAATCTCATCAAATAATCCGCTCAGGGTAAGAAGAATAAACACAGACCAAAAAATCTCTTGTAACTACTTCGTTTATGTGTGCATGCACAACACGGAAATACAAGGAAACCTAGAGATCAGAAGGACTGAAGGAGCAACAGCTTAATTTCCTGGGGAAACAACACCCGTTCAAAGAAAAAAAATCAGATTCAGGCACTTACGTGCCATGTACCAGATCAGAAGAGAAGATCTTCGTCTTCCATACGCATGATCAGCTAGTACGCTGGAGGAGGCTCGCAAAGTGGTGTCTCCTGTGCCCCATGGGACTGGGAGGCGGCGTCGTCGAGCCGACGGAGCCGTTGAGCGCCATGGACGCGAAGGCCTTGGCCCACGCCATGAGCTCTCTCTTCATCCGCTCCTCGTCGCCCCAGATCACCGGATCCACCACCTGATCATCCTCCTTTCCTGTGGCGATCAGGAACACCGGCGCCTCCCGGGCGTCGCCGGCAGCCGCGAATGGCCGGACGATCTCAGTTGCCGTAGCCATCTAGGAGCGGCTAAGAAAGGAAGATAGAGGCTTGCAGTCTTGCAGAGAGCGAAGATTGTGTGTTGAAGAAGGTAGCAGCAGTAGCCTATGGCAAGGATGACAAGATCGGGACTAGCTGCCCTGTTTTATATACGCGCAGCTGCACGGCGTGCCGCATGTATGGCGTGCCAATAGAATATGGGATCGGGCATGTGTTTGTGTGGTCATCGGACGCGGGTGTGGACCTGAAGAAACTCAGAACGCCGCTCTGTGTACGAGTGGTCTCAAAGGAAGATGCGGCTGAAATCGTTTACGTTTTATTTTCCTTTATTTGCGGGGTTTTACATTTTATTTTTCGGTAGTAAAAATCGTTTAAGTTCTTTGATTATGCAAAAAAAAAACTCGCTCCATTCAGAAATAAGTGATGTCGATTTGTCTATATTTGCATGTATTTAAAAATGTTTTAATATGTAAATACATATGAATCTAGAGAACTCAAATCACTTATTTTCATACAGAGGGAGTAGTAAATGATTGTAGATGCGATGTGGGCGGACTGATTCATATCATTTGTTTTTCTCCACCATGAGGCCACTTGCAGTGTGTGCACACTAGATACAGGCCCCATGCAGCATTTAACATGTGGTGGCGATGGCCAGCCAAGCAGCTTTCAGCTGATAGTTTTTTTTTGAAACAAGACTTTCAGCTGACAGTGTTGCTGACACAATAGATTGAGACGGGTTTCACATAGTGATCCTGCTGATTGTACGTTACATGGAAATACATAGAGGTGTTTAAGCCGACAAAATCGTATAGGCTTTCGTCCACCGAGGAAAGTCAATCCTGTGATATTAATATTACTCACTAGCATGTTCTTGGTAATTGTTAGGCTATAGTAGTACTACTTGATACGTGCCCCATCCTCCTGGAAAATATCTATGGAGATTTAACGGGTGAAATTATTTTGAAACTAGGTAGGAAACGCGGCTTGCCGCTCGATTGCCCGCTTCGCGGACATCACGGTATGAATAATTGTTTTAAAAGACGATGAAGCTAAGACATTATACGTAGGACTTCTTATTAGACAGAGAGCTATTTTGTATCATGAGCCGAAGATAAGATAACGATGCTTGGAGTGCATGCGTGCACGGTTTGGCAGGCAAGCAGATATGAGTAAACGTTTTAAAAATGAAGTTAAATAGTTTATGTATATCGATCGGACACACAGGATTGTCTCAAGTCATAAGACGAACTGTATATAGTGCATATATAGAAATACAAAGTCCGGTAGAAACATAGTAATGGCCTTGGTGAGACTGTAAATAGAAGTGTCTGACTACTGTGTTGCACGAAAGCAGCTATATATGTGGCTGATTTTCATTCTCGTCCTTTTAAAAGATAGGTTAGCTCCAACCGTCCGGCAATAAGGTCATGAATAGCTAGAACATCGAGCTCATCTTCAGTTCCCCTATCTTTGACTGGAGCACTTCATGCAAACAGATAGGATGAGTGGTTTGCTCGATGCACACCTAAACAATAGTCCCTCTATTTCATTATACGCCTTAGCTTGCTAAAAAAGGCTTACATTGTGGAACATAGAGATTAGGTAATTTAATAGTACAGATTTAGCGCTTAGAAAGAATGTACAGATGAAATTGTGCACATATTGGAGAATACTCAAATTATATAAGATTATTTCTAGTATACTGGCATATTAACCCAACTGGGACATAGATATAACAACTGACAATCTGATTTGTATTGTATTTTGCACTTAACATAGTACCTACATTACACCTTATCAAGAAAATTGAAAAGCCAGCGCAGGAAAGAAAACAACATATGAAACATCATGGACAACATAAAAACTGAGCTACCATGTGTCGTGAATGAGACATTTGCAAGGAAAGAAAAAGTCTACAGTTACTACAGAAGCCTAATGCAATGGCCGATATACCATGTGTCATGAATGAGACATCGTAAAGTTGCCTACTAATATGTATAAGGAAAGAAATTTAATACAGTGGGTAAAAGAACTGCACATAAACGAAGTATCTCTACTACTTATAAAGGAGCAAAATAGAACTTCACTAAACGCACCCCACAACATACACAAACTGACTATAATCACACGATTAGACGAACTAAAGAGAATCTAACGGCTACAGGTAGCCTAATTAGTTATCCGTGTGCACTTAGCAATTTATTTCGTCGGACGCACTTATCCCGTAGAGAAAATATCCAATATGCCCGCGCCTGCCCCACCCCGCGTCCGTAGGAAGTAGTCCTGATTTTTGCGTCAATTCCGCTCAATCTTCCCAGAATCTCGCATCCCGCGATTCATCGGAAGGAGTTCCCCATCTCTCTCCCTGTGATTCTTCCTGCTCCCACGATCCCTTCACCCCCTAATCCCTCCACACCCAGCCACCGGGGATTTCTCTCATCCACATCTATCCTGACTCTCCCTCTAAACCTCTCTTCCGTGCTGGTGGACGATATCGGCGGGCATAGAAGGTGGCGGCAAGCGACGGGCGGTGAGCGACAACGGGCAGTGAGCGGCATTGTCGGATCTAGCCACTGCGAAGGACCGTCGGACGCCCTAAATCATGTTCCCACCCCTTCAAGGCGTCGACTATCTCTCACGCCACCGGCCTCTATGCTAATGCCAGGAACGGCTCTACAACCTCACCGTCTCTAGAACAAGCTCCCAGCTTCCTGCCTCTCGCGCACAGGTACCCTAGAGAAGGCGCCTCTTTTTTTTTTGGATGATAGTGTAGTATTGTAGTTTCCCTTTGGACAACTCAAGACTGAATCTATTAGCGTGTGTAGCCCTAGCTTGATCAGTGCTATTATTCCATGGAGTGCATGATCGACTACGTTTCTATTCACAGTGCAGTATCGCAATTTACATTATGTGAATTTTGACATGTCTATCCACGCACAATTGGGACCCGGAGATCATGTTATCCATGCAATCAAAGTTCTGCTTTATGTTCCCCATAAAACATAAATTATGCTTTCTATTCGTAAGTCCTTGATAGGTTCTTGTGTCATATACCTCTGTATATAAGTTCCATTCATTTAGAACGTAGGGAATGAATGACAGGGTTTCTGTTGCACAACGATCTCTATTGAAATATTCGGTTTGTAATCATATAGTCCTGTGGCTTTGTTTTGTGTTACAATATTTATAATAAGTCAGCTGAGAAAGAGACTGGAATCTGCCTCAGAGGATCAACAATTGAATGAACTTGATCCTACAAAATATGCACAGGTGTTACTTATCACTTATGAGCAATTTTAAAGGATTTTCTCACCTGATGTGAAACTCAAATTAATGTATGAAAGTATTAGTTCTTATTATTCCGTAAGATTCAGTGTGGTTCAAGTATATATGACCACTCCTTTGGATTCACAACATAGTTTTATTTATTTAAACAACTTCTATTCTTTTCGGTGCAAAGTTTTATGACAACTCACTTGTCATGTCCACATCGGCCTGATTCAAGATTGAGTACATCAGATGATGGTCCCAGGATCCAAAGGTAATGTGATTCACCCACAAATGTGGACATCTTATTTCCTTGTTATGGATACTTCTTTAGTTTCTAGGCACTCTGATTTTATTGGAACCAATTATTATTAGTTTAACACTCTTGTGGAACTCAAAGTACGCCTTCTACTGTAAGATGCTTTAAAGCATTGTTAACAGATACAATTCTCCATTTTTTATGTTCGAAAGCAAACTTATCCTCGCCGTTGCAGACCGCCTGCTCTCCTTGAACGAGCGCATCGCTCACCGTAGTTCACTTGCCACCGCCGAAGGTCGTGATGCCTGGACATAACACTCCGCCGTCCCGCTAAGGTACATCCTGCAATCCACGACCCGCCACCATTCACCATTCTAACTCTGGAGTTCCCAGCAGCCACGCCGTCTATATCCCACATTTTTAATCTCATCATATGCTCTATCTCATGTAGAATTGAAACATGGCAGCTCTTTTATGGATTCAATACATATATTTTGATCCGATTGAATTAAGGAGTAGATATTACAATGTGGAAGCATTTAGGTGTATTCCAAACCCGTGAGGACTGGTCCGTGACTGATTCGGTGAATGATCGGCAAGTGCCAGCAATGGAGGAGCTCAACTGGTATACCATGGCTTTGTGGTGAGAAGCAGCCTGGAATTTATCCAGTTATTTTCAATCTTACCTGGATAGGTCGATCTTCTTTGAACTGTAACTCTCCTGTCATTCTCACTTGAGATAGGTGTTGTACTATTTAAAATTGTTCCATTTTACAGTGATTAGTATTTTTCTTGTGTGTTAGGGATGTGAAGAAGGTGGAGGCCTTGTGAAAGACAAGCAAGGCTTAAAGTGGCATGTTAGAGTGAAGCAAAAGCAAGACAGACTAGGTATGCTTCATGCATTTGGTTAGTAAAGAAGTGTTAGTTGTTAGCCTCAGGTGGCTGAAATCTGAGTTTGTTCTCACATATGCAGGTGTTGTTGTAGACAGTGCTTAAAACAAATGGGCATATAAGTATTCATTCAAACTAGAGAGAGTGTGCCCACAGATGGAAGCCTCATATCCCATGTTGATTTGTTATGTTTCTTGGACCATATATCTTTGTTTGTGCTGGTATGCGGGTTTCCTAAAATTAGGTGCTATTATTTGGTCGTTTGTTCTGTAATTTGAACTTAAACAAGTATAATTGTCTATGCAATATTTTTTTGTAGATTCAGCGATGGTATATAGAGAGGAGTCTAAATCCATTATTGCTAAACATTAAATTGGAAAGAAATCATAAATGGAGAAAGGTATTACCGGGCATCATTTTACGTATATGCGTTCTATGCCATTATATATCAAGGTTTCCATATTTCTCAAGGCAATTTGCTTGTCCAGACTTATTACAAGACATATCCTAATGGAAGCACTTTCTATAATTAGATAGACATAAACTTATTTCTCTGGTATTAGTCGATGTCACTGATAACCAACCGGTGAAGAAGAACAAGGTGATGTGTTTTGTCCTCTCATGTTATTTTGTGAACAATATTGACTTCTTTTATGGAAAAGGGAGATGTGCTATCATTTGTAGTTTCCTAGCAGCAGATTTTTCCTAAATGAGGACGTACCAGTGGAGACGTTGCATGTGAATATACGATCCCAACATCAGTGACCCTTGGTGGCAGCACATCACAACGTAGGACACTAGAAGTTTCTGGCATCAATGCTTCAGTGAAAGTAATAGTGTGGATACTAAGATTATACTGACGATGAATACTGATTGTGAAGTGTGTTGGTAGAGTGATGTTTTGTATGTTGTTGGCATATTAGTACTGATCAGTGCGAATATGAGGTAGAATGATAACAGATCAAATAATATCCTTATGTCCATGTATGAAAATGCCTTTTGTAGCTAATAGTGTGAGTTGGGTATTATGAACTGTATATTCCGATCAGTGTGAATATGAGGTAGAATGATAATATGTCCATGCATGAAAATGTCTGTTTTAGCTAATAGTGTGAGCTGGGTATTATAAAATGTATATTTTGATCATTGATAGCAGCTTCTGTTTTAGGATGATGGAATTGATCATGTAAATTTGTGTAACTTGATGCTATAACTTCTTCAGTTATCGTGTGCAGAATTTATCGGCGTAATGTTTGCCATTTTTTCAGTTGAATGTTTTGAGATTGTGAACCAAATGGTTGTCCAGTTGCTTCTGCATTTTGCGCCTTCTTGTTTATTTTTATTTTTTTTGCAATATAAAGTTTGTGCAATATTCTTGAATTATACACGCACACACACAATTTTTCGAATCTATCAAAAATACGTACTCGAAGGAAGTAGTAAGCATTATGGCGAGTTCTAAATAACCCAACCATAAATTCCTTTCGTTGCTTCTTATTAACTATTTTCAACCAATCATATAATGTTTTATTAATTTATCTTGTTGATTAAATAGGAGCATGTCAGTTTATGAGACTTAAGTGCGTCAAACAATGCTGGATTATATAACAATCTTTATTTATTTGTTTCAACTAGAGTATCAATTGCAATATTTTTAAATGTTGTCAAATTATTTTATATTGATGAACATATATGTAGAACATTGATTCAGACGTGTGTTGCACGTGCATGCTAACTAGTAATGTTAAGATCCCAGGATATAGTATGTGTGGTATTAGATCAGGATAGTAGAGCGCACAACATATAATACGCTGCTCAAAAATCTGAGTTGGTAAGATAACTAATATCGCTTTTGTAATACTGTCTTCACCAACATGCGAAGGAATACCAAAAAGTAGATATATGAAACATCAAAACCCTCTCTAATGGTGGCTTATTAAGGTTTGTACGATAATTCTATAGCCTGACAAAATCATTTTTAAACAATAAATTAGATGTAAATTAATAGTTGGTATCTAGTAGCCTAGCAGTAGAGACCATTATACAAGAAGTCATATATTTTGAATGCTTGTTTGGAAAATCAAGCTGGTGAGAACCACTTAAATTTGAATTAGCCCGCCCTCTCCTTCTCAATGATGGATTAACACTAAAAACTCATTACACTTTCAAACCAATATTTCGATATGGTAAATGCAACTAAAAAGGTTCAGAACTTAGAGAATGAGAAGAATGTGGCACCTAGTATGTGAGCATGAAACCAAGCGACTTGTAGCGCTCAATAGCAAGGAAAATGGTACAGATTAAGTTCTATTTCTGAGGATCAGGAAAAAAATCAAACCATCCATACAATACTACCTTGAACAAAGAAGTATCATTTACTAAGCTTACCTGTAAAGAGTTAAGAGGACCACATCAGTCAAGCAAAGAGGGCAGGATAAGAGAACAATACAACATGAGAAGCATAACATGTACCCAACAGGATATGAACATGAGTACATATAGACAAAATTAGAGTCGCTTCAAATATATTTCATTAAACACTAAAGGACAAACCTATATAAAGCTATATTCATAGCAAGAAGTAGATGCAGATCAAGTGATCAACTATGAACTTTGTGGTAGCAGACATAGGACATGCTTGATCTCACAAATAAAATGAGCTTTAAAAGTATTATACATTGGTAGTCCTAGACTCCCATCTCACAAGACCAGATAGAAGACGACCATCTCACAGGACGCACCACAAAGCCAGTATTCTCTACCTCTTGATTTCCGATGGAGAGGGGATGGCAGGGGAGAGGGGATACCTGTAGATCGCCGGATACAGTGGGGCGGAGGGCGGACACTTTCTTTCCATGGAGAGGATGATGGTCTCCCACCCACCTAGCCTCCCGTTGGTATCCCTCCTCGCGTCGCCACCCATCCTTGCTCTCTTCCAGCGGCAGAGGCCCTGCTCCTCATGTGCTCCACCTCACCATCATTCTCTCTTCCTTCCCCAACGTCGGCCACCGCCGCTTGTCTATGATCTCTGCATCGTTGCCCGCGATCTCGACCGAGCGTTGCCCCGCAACCTCTCGGGGAAACGATGGAGGAGTCCGACGCGAGCTCACCGTGGTAGGTGCTAGCGGGAGAAGCAACTGGATTTGGCCAGGATCGAAGGAGAGAAGCGGTGGCTGAGAGGAGGTTGAGAGAGAGAGGCGAGGGCGAGAGAGAGGAGAGAGAACCCTGGCAGCTCCGGATGAGATCGTGCCTTTTGTAATTGCGAATTTCCAGAATTACCCTCAGCGGTCCAACAAATTAACACGTCCTGCCACCGTGCGGCCTCTCCCAGTTTCACACGACACGGGCGCCACATACCCACCCTCGCTGACCAGCGGGCCAGGCAAGACGAAGGCCCTCAAATCAGTGAAAGGAGCTGGGACCGATGCCTCAGCATATCTGGACGGCTCTCATGGATTTGGACACACAATCAGACGACCGAGACATCAAGTGGCCTCTAAAAGCTCCATTGAGGGGCTACAATATTTCTTTTAGATGGGGGCAAAAGATTTGAGTACCAAAAATCAATGAATTATTTTGAAACAGGTGAAATTATCCCTTGCCTGTGGTTATTAAATAACCGATGATCTCGATTGACATGTGGATCCACGGTGAGAACTGATACGTTGCAAACGTATCTATAATTTTTGATGTTCCATGCTTGTTTTATATCTACTTTTTTATGTTTTGTCCATAGTTTGGAGTATTTTATATACTTTCTGAGACTAACCTATTAACAAGATTCCACAGTGCCAGATGCCAGTTTTCTGCTTTTTTTGGTTCTACAAAAGCCAGAAAATGAATATTCTCAGAATTGGACGGGACAAAAGCCGAAGTCAATATTTTACCAGAAAAATCACGGAGCCAGAAGATGAGACGGAGAGGGGCCAGGGGCCGGCCACACCACCTGGTGGCACGGGCCATGCCAGGCCGCGCCAGGGGTGGTGTGGGCCCCCTGCTTTCCACCGACATCGCCCCTTCGCCTATAATAAGCCTCCGATACAGAAACCCTAAGTACTCGATCAAAATTCCACGAAAGAGTCTGCAGTCGCCACCATCTCCATCCCTAGATCGGGAGGGATCTGAAGCTCTTCCCGGCACCCTGCCGGAAGGGAGAGATCACCCTGGAGGCCTTCTTCATCACCATGCATGCCTCCGGTGTTATGCGTGAGTAGTTCATCCCTGGACTACGGGTCCATGTAGTAGCTAGATGGTTGGTCCTTCTCCTTTGTGCTACCATGTTTAGATCTTGTGAGCTCCGATCATGACCAAGATCATCTATTTGTAATCCTACATGTGTTTGCGGGGATCCAATGGATATTGAGATGCTATTTCAGATTGATTATTGATTCTAGCATGTCTTTGTTATTTGTGATCTTGCATGCTTTCCGTTGTTAGTAGCTATCTTGGCCGAGTAGATGCTAGCAACTCCAAGAGGGAGTATTTATGCTTGATAGTGGGTTCATGCCTCTAGGAATCTGGGGAAGTGACAGAAATCTTTAAGGTACTAGATGTGCTGTTGCTACTAGGGAGAAAACAACAATCCTTTGTTTATAGAACAATCGTATTGTTTACTTTACACACTTTGCTTAATGCAATTATCTATTGTTTGCAACTTAATACTGCAGGGGATTCGGATGATAACCTGAAGGTGGATTATTAGTCATAGATGCAGTTGGATTACGGTCTATGTATAATGTTGTAGTGCCCAATCAAATCTCATAGAAGTCAAGATGATTAGTATATGCATGTATGCTTTCTCGATGTTTGTCAATTGCCCCGCTGTAATTTGTTCACCCAACATATCATCTATCTTAAGGAGAATCACCACTAGTGAACTATGGACCCCGGTTCATTCTATTACCATCAATCTACAATCTATTTACTGTTTTGTGTTTATTTTCTTCAAAGCAATTACTATTTTCCACACAATACTTTTAATCCTTTGTTTTCAGCAAAACCGGTGAGATTGACAACTTCACTCTAAGTTGGGGGCAAAGTTCTGTGGTTGTGTTGTGGAGGATTCCAAGTTGGAAACAACACCTTGGAGGTGTTTTCTTGCTCCTACTGGTTCGATAACCTTGGTTTCATAACTGAGGGAAAACTTGTTGTTGTGTTCATCATACCTTCCTCTTGGGGTTCCCAACGAGCTCTACATATTGAGTAAGCAAGACTTTTTCTGGTGCCGTTACCGGGGAGTCAAGGACATCTTCACAAGGGAGTCCCTCATAACCAATCTCTTTACTTTGTTTTATTTGTTTTGCTTAGTTTATTTCTGCTTTGTTTGCTTGTTTCTTTATCAAAAACACACAAAAATTAGTTGTACTAGTTTTCTCTTTATATCAAAAACACAAAAAAATTTAGTTCTATCTACAGTTGTTACCTCGTTCTTAGCTCACCATGTTGATCCCTAAGTTCACCCTGAAAGACCTTTCAATAGGTAGTGGCTCTTGATACATTGCAAATGTATCTATAATTTTTGATGTTCCATGCTTGGTTTTATCTACTTTCTTGTGTTTTGTCCACACTTTGGAGTACTTTTCATATGATTTCTTGGACTAACCTATTGACAAGAGCCACAGTGCCAGCTGCCTGTTTTCTGCTATTTTTGGTTCTAGGAAGTCAGAAAATGAATATTCTCGGAATTGGACGAGACAAAAGCCAAAGTTGCTATTTTACCGGAAGACATCTGGAGCCAGAATACGAGATGGAGAAGGGTTGGGGATCGGCCACACCACCTGGTCGTGCGGCCAGGCCTGGTCTGGCCGACCCCAGCACCCCCTCGGCCTCTCCTTCCACCTATATATTGCCTCCGATACCAAAACCCTAAGTACCCGATCAAAAATCCACGAAAGAGTCTATAGCTGCCGTCATCTCCATCCTTAGATCGGGAGGGATCTGAAGCTCTTCCCGGCACCCTGCCGGAGAGGGGAATTCACCCTGGAGGCCTTTTTCATCATCATGCAAGCCTCCGGTGTGATGGGTAAGTAGTTCATCTCTGGACTACGGGTCCATGTAGTAGCTAGATGGCTGGTTCTCCTCCTTTGTTCTTTCATGTCTAGATCTTAGGAGCTCCGTTCATGATCAAGATCATCTATTTGTAATCCATACATGTTGTGTTTGCGGGGATCCGATGGATATTGAGATGGTATTTCAGATTGATTATTGATTCTAGCATGTCTTTGTTATTTGTGATCTTGCATGCTTTCCGTTGTTAGTATCTATCTTGGCCAAGTAGATGCTAGCAACTCCAAGAGTTAGTATTTATGCTCGATAGTGGGTTCATGCCACTGGTAATCTGGGGAAGTGACAGAAATCTCTAAGGTACTAGATGTGCTGTTGCTACTAGGGAGAAAACAACAATCCTTTGTTCATAGAACAATCATACTGTTTACTTTACACGCAATTCGTAAAGCAATAATCTATTTCTTGCAACTTAATACTGGAGGGGGTCCGGATGATAACCTGAAGGTGGATTATTATTCATAGATGCAGTTGGATGGCGGTCTATGTATAATAATGTAATGCCCAATTGAATCTCAAAGGAGTCAAGATGATTAGTATATGCTTGTATGCTTTCTCGATGTTTGTCAATTGCCCGCTGTAATTTGTTCACCCAGCATGTTATCTATCTTAAGGAGAGCCACCTCTAGTGAACTATGGACCCCCGTCCTTTCTTTTACAATCAATCTACAACCTATTTACTGCTTTGTGTTACTTTCTGCAAACTATTACTTCATTCCATTCAATACGTTTAATCCTTTGTTTTCAGCAAAACCGGTGAGATTGACAACCTCATCGCAAGTTGGGGGCAAAGTTCTATGGTTGTGTTGTGCAGGTCTCCATGTTGCTGCTGGCACCGGTAGTGCGCCCTGCCAACGTTCAGCTAGCTACACCTTTGGGCTGTTTCCTTGCTCCTACTGGATCGATAACCTTGGTTTCATACTGAGGGAAAACTTGCTGATGTGCTCATCATGCCTTCCTCTTGGGGTTCCCCAACGAGCTCGATATATTTTGGGCTATCATCAAGCTTTTTCTGGCGCCGTTGCCGGGGAGTCAAGGACATCTTCACAAGGGGAGTCCCTCATAACCAATCTCTTTACTTTGTTATTTTTATTTTGCTTAGTTTCTTTTTGTTTTGTTTGCTTGTTTCTTTATAAAAAACACAAAAAAAATAGTTTTACAAGTTTGCTTTCTTTATCAAAAACACAAAAAAATGACTACTCTTGAAAACACTAAGTTGTGTGACTTCACTAGCACCAACAACAATGATTTTATGAGCACACCTATTGCTCCACCTGTTCCTGAAGCTACTTTATTTGAGATTAAACCTGCTTTACTCAATCTTGTTATGAGAGAACAATTTTCTGGTATTGGTAATGAAGATGTTGCTGCCCATCTAAATAAGTTTGTTGAACTTTGTGAGATGCAAAAGCATAGGGATATAGATGGAAATATAATCAAGCTTAAATTGTTTCCTTTCTACTTGAGGGGAAAAGCTAAAGAATGGTTGAATTCCTTAACTAGGAATAGTATTGATTCTTGGACTAAATGCAAAGATGCTTTCATTGGAAAATACTATCCTCCTGCTAAGATTATATCTATGAGAAGTGAAATAATGAAGTTTAAACAATCTGATAATGAACATGTTGCTCAAGCTTGGGAAAGAATGAAATCTTTGGTAAAGAATTGTCCCACTCATGGACTAACTGCTTGGATGATCATCCAAACTTTTTATGCAGGATTGAACTATTCTTCAAGGAACCTATTGGACTCTGCTGCTAGAGGTACCTTTATGACCATTACTTTGGGTGCTGCAACAAAGCTTCTGGATAATATGATGGTTAACTATTCTGAATGGCATACTGAGAGAGCTCCACAAGCTAAGAAGGTAAATTCTGTTGAGGAAACCTCCTCCTTGAGTGATAAGATTGATATTATTATGTCTATGCTTGTGAATGGGAAAGCCCATATTGATCCAAATAATGTTCCTTTGGCTTCTTTGGTTGCTCAAGAAGAATAAGTTGATGTAAAACTTTATAAGAAATAATAATTTTAGCAACAATGCCTACAAGAATAATTTTGGTAACAACAATTATAAGCCATATCCTCCCAACAATGGTAATGCTTATGGAAATTCTTACAACAATAATAGGAGTGCTCCCTCTGAACTTGAAGTTATGCTTAAAGACTTTATTAGTAAACAAACTGCTTTCAATAAAACTATTGAGGAAAAACTCTCTAATGCTGAAAGAAATATAGCATCTTTGGCGGAAGCTCAATCTTCTTTGAATAAAATGGCTGCTAAACCTGAAACTGTTAGAATTGATGAAAATGTTAGACTATTAGCTGAATTACATGCTAAGTGGAAAAGAGAAGATGAAATTGCTAGAAACATTAGTGTTTGTACTATCACTACCACTAGTATTGAGGCTAGTAATGGCTCTACTACCTTAGATGATAATTATGGTTTTGATCTTGATGGTTGCAATATCCCTGAAGTTATTCAGTTCCTACAAAAGCTTGCTAAAAGTCCTAATGCTAGTGCTATGAATATGGCCTTTACAAAACACATTACTGATGCTCTCATAAAGATTAAAGAAGAAAAGAGGAAACATAAATCTTCTATTCCTATAAAACAAGAAGATGGTTGGGAACCCATCATTAATATAAAAGTGAATGATTTTGATTTCAAAGCTTTATGTGATCTTGATAGTAGTGTTTCTATTATGCCTAGAAGGATTTATGATATGCTTGATTTGCCTCCACTTGAAGATTGTTATTTGAATGTCTCACTTGATGATAATGCTAAAAAGAAACTCATGGGGAGTATTAATGATGTTCTTATTATGGTTAACAATGCCTATGTCCCCGTTGATTTCTATGTTTTCGATGTTGAATACAATGCTTCTTGTCCTATTACTTTGGGAAGACCTTTTCTTAGAACTGTTGGTGCCATTATTGATATGAAAGAAGGCACCATTAAATATCAACTCCCACTCAAGAAAGGTATAGAACATTTCTCTAAGAAGAGAGAGAAGATTTCTTTTGCCTCTCCTATGAAAACAAAATTTGCTCTTAATGCTTCTTCATTTGAGAACACTTGATTTTCTTGCTTCTTATGCCTAACTTAAAGGCGTTAAAGAAAAGTACTTATTGGGAGATAACCCAAAAGTTTTAGATGAGTCTTGGAAGTTATTACTTCAGTGAATAACAATGCTTTGCAAGACGTTTGTTTGTTTCACATAAAGAAAACATAGCATAATAGTATTCAGCTTGTCCCTCATAGAGTAGCAAAACATAAATGCATAGGACACCTTCAAAGTTCATAAGGGTGACTAGATACAAATAGTTTAGGAACAAGCAATACCAAAGTTATGCATTAATCAACAAGTCTTGGGACAATGCACATAGAACTAAGAATGACAACTATACTCTCTTAATTGGTGCATAAAGATAGAAGGTGGAGACTCAATATAAAAGTGGAAGAAAGGCCTTCATAGAAGGAAGCATGGATTCAAGTCTCATAAAGAGCTTCCAAAAATTATGGTACTTATTAGCTTTCAGCTCTCATTGCCCCTATCATAAGCTATGGAGTATATGCTTTACAAAGTATAAGTTGGAAATCTCATGTTCCTTGAATACTGCTGACTCGTGTATTAACGAGCTCGTTGGGGAACCCCAAGAGGAAGGTATGATGAGCACATCAGTAAGTTTCTCTCAGTTATGAAACCAAGGTTATCACTCCAGTAGGAGCAAGGAAACACCCCAAAGGTGTAGCTAGGTGAACGTTGGTAGGGCGCACTACCGGTGCCTGCAGCAACGTAGAGACCTTCACAACACAACCACAGAACTCTGTCCCCAACTTGCGATGAGGTTGTCAATCTCACCGGTTTTGCTGAAACAAAGGATTAAACGTATCGAATGGAATGAAGTAATAGTTTGTAGAAAGTAAACACAAAGCAGTAAACAGTTGATTGTAGATTGTATGTAAAAGAAAGGACCGGGGTCCATAGTTCACTAGAGGTGGCTCTCCTTAAGATAGATAACATGCTGGGTGAACAAATTACAGCGGGGAAATTGACAAATATCGAGAAAGCAATACATGCGTATACTAATCATATTGACTCCTTTGAGACTTGATTGGGCATTACAATATTATACATAGACCGCCATCCAATTGCATCTATGACTAATAATCCACCTTCAGGTTATCATCCGAACCCCCTCCAGTATTAAGTTGCAAGCAACAGATTATTGCTTTACGAATTGCGTGTAAAGTAAACAATATGATTTTTCTATGAACAAAGGATTGTTGTTTTCTCCCTAGTAGCAACAGCACATCTAGTACCTTAGAGATTTCTGTCACTTCCCCAGATTACCAGAGGCATGAACCCACTATCGAGCATAAATACTAACTCTTGGAGTTGCTAGCATCTACTTGGCCAAGATAGCTACTAACAACGGAAAGCATGCAAGATCACAAATAACAAAGACATGCTAGAATCAATAATCAATCTGAAATACCATCTCAATATCCATCGGATCCCCGCAAACACAACATGTATGGATTACAAATAGATGATCTTGATCATGAACGGAGCTCCTAAGATCTAGACATGAAAGAACAAAGGAGGAGAACCAGCCATCTAGCTACTACATGGACCCGTAGTCCAGAGATGAACTACTCACGCATCACACCGGAGGGTTGCATGATGATGAAAAAGGCCTCCAGGGTGAATTCCCCTCTCCGGCAGGGTGCCAGGAAGAGCTTCAGATCCCTTCCGATCTAGGGATGGAGATGACGGCTACAAACTCTTTCGTGGATGTTTTGATCGGGTCCTTAGGGTTCTGGTATCAGAGGCAATATATAGGCGGAAGGAGAGGCCGAGGGGGTGCTAGGGTCGTCCTGGCCACGTGGCCAGGTGGTGTGGCCGGACTCCAGCCCTTCTCCGTCTCGTATTCTGGCTCCAGATGTCTTCCGATAAAATAGCAACTTTGGCTTTTGTCCCGTTCAATTCTGGGAATATTCATTTTCTAACTTCCTGGAATCAAAAACAGCAGAAAACAGGCAGCTGGCACTGTAGCTCTTGTTAATAGGTTAGTCCAAGAAATCATAAGAAAAGTACTCCAAAGTGTGGACAAAACACAAGAAAGTAGATAAAACCAAGAATGGAACATCAAAAATTATAGATACATTTGCAATGTATCAAATACGAGGGCCGCTCCTCATGCTACTCAAGTTTACTTACCAGTAAGTTCTTGTCATAGTAAGTACATGTGTATCATAGAGAACCGCCAACGGGGTACCCCTTGCCCGATGATACGGAAGAATCCTCATATCAAAATGACAAGGCAAGCAGACAACAACATCTGAGCAATCTTCTTATTTACTATGGGAAAATAGTGCTTTTTTCTCTCTTTCCTCTTTTCTCATCTTTATTTTTATTTTTTCTCAATCTCTATCTCTTTTTTATAAGAAGAATGTTTCATAGATTGCTCATTATGGTTACGCTGCAGGTTTCTACCATGATTAGGCATGGATTAGACCAGCGGCTCAGGCATTTCTCTAACACACATACATAACTTCATGGACTTAGAAGCTCCCTTTCATTTCACACCGATGACATCCATAGACAAAAGAGCATGATATCAACTAGGTACAATATACAAGTGCAATGTTGAAAGCGTTCCCCATGACAGCATGGTTCTGCTAATCCCCAACATATAAGTGCAAGCATATACAACATAGATGACACAATAGTTCAAGTTTATGAGGGGCAAGAAAAGTAAAGTGTGCCATCAAGTTCGTGAGAGCTTTAATCACTAGTTTTCTCATAACAAGTTTAATTCGGAAGGTAGATAAAAGTATGAATATACTTGGAATAACAAAGCAACCCCACAAGTCTCATAGGGCTGCAGAACCGAGAAACTTAGCACCACTAAAACTTATATATTCAGATCTTTGTGAGATGAATGGTGTGTTCACAAGAGGTGAAAAAAGATACTTTATGACGTTGACTGATGACTTCACTAGGTACTGCTACGTTTATTTTTTGAAATCTAAAGATAAAGCTTTGAATTACTTTAAAAACTATAAAGCTGAAGCGGAAAACCAACTTGTTCTTAAAATCAAGCGGCTAAGATCGGATCATGGTGGAGAGTACTTTTTAAATGAATTTGATCTATTATGTATGGAACATGGTATTATCCAGCAGTAACACATGATTCTTCCTGATCAATCAAATAATCATCTGCTCAGGGTAAGAAGAATCATAAACACAGACCTAAGAAAACCTCTCGTAACTATTTCGTTTATGTGCACAACACGGAAACACAGGGAAACCTAGAGAAGGACTGAAGGAGCAACAGCTTAATTTCCTGGGGAAACAACACCCGTTCAAAGAAGAAAAAATCAGATTCAGGCACTTACGTGCCATGTACCATATCAGAAGAGAAGCTAGGGATCTTCATCTTCCATAAGCATGATCAGCTAGTACGCTGGAGGCAGTTCGCAAAGTAGTATCTCCTATGTCCCATGGGACTGGGAGGCGGCGTCGTCGAGCCGACGGAGCCGTTGAGCGCCATGGACGCGACGGCCTTGGCCCACGCCATGAGCTCTCTCTTCATCCGCTCCTCGTCGCCCCAGATCACCGGATCCACCACCTGATCATCCTCCTTTCCTGTGGCGATCAGGAACACCGGCGCCTCCCGCGCGTCGCCGGCAGCCGCGAATTGCCGGACGATCTCCGTTGCCGTAGCCATCTAGGAGCGGCTAAGAAAGGAAGCTAGAGGCTTGCAGTCTTGCAGCAGAGAGCGAAGATTGTGTGTTGAGGAAGGTAGCAGCAGTAGCCTATGGCAAGGATGAACAGGATAGGCACTCGCTGCTCTGTTTTATGTACGCGCAGCTGCACGGCGTGCCGCATGTGTAGCGTGCCAATAGAATATGGGATCGGGCATGTGTTTGTGTGGTCATCGGACGCGGGCGTGGACTTGAACAAACTCAGAACGCTGCTCTGTGTACGAGTGGTCTGAAAGGAAGAAGCGGCTGAAATCGTTTACGTTTTATTTTCCTTTATTTGCGGGGTTTTAAATTTTATTTTCCGGTAGTAAAAATCGTTTAAGTTCTTTGATTATGTAAAAAAAAAACTCCATTCAGAAATAAGTGATGTCAATTTGTCTATATTCGCATGTATCTATTTTAAAAATGTTTTAATATGTAAATACATATAGATCTAGAGAAACTCAAATCACTTATTTTCATACTGAGGGAGTAGTAAATAATTGTAGAGGCGATGTGGGCGGACTGATTCGTATCGTTTGTTTTTCTTTGGTGGATTGGAGTGCGATGTTAACCGCCCCATTTTTATTTGTAATGTTCGATTGGAACTAAGTTTTCCAGTACGATATAAGATCGCTAATCATTGAAGCCCAACTATTATCGAGATTTCGGTGAGATCATCCGATTGCAGTATCTTCTGAACTAGAGGGTGACATGCTCACAATTACATTTTATACTTAAAGTTCAAGATACGTGAGACACCTCCTCCATTATCCCGTATCCTTACAACCGGACCACAGATTTGTGGAACCAATGGCATGGCAGGTGATGATCTTTGTACGTATGCATGATAGTGACACCTCGTGGTTAGGCTCGTGGCCGCAAGTCGCCATGGCTGGTTGTGGAAGGTTACAATATTCAGCTCCATAGTCCATAGCACCATGAGGCTTGTCCGTCTGCGGTACCAAAGTTGGCAGGCCAGCGCATGGCGGTACCTAAATTGCCTGAAATCACCGCGTTTCGAAAAGTTGGCCGCCAACTACCTAAAGGGCCATTTCGATGCAAACTCGTCTCACCCCTACCAAATCTAAACATGCCGTGAAACTGCCCCGTAAAGTAGACGGTCGGGACCCTCATGTCAGTAATATTTCCGTGACACGAGCGCCAACGCGGCAACCACGTAGGCGAAACGAGATACTAAAGGAGCATTATAGAGGTTAAGTTTACTTCCACTTGGTAGTGCTCACGGATGGAGAGGAATTGGAACTCGACAATAGAGATGGACTTTTAGAAGGCATGCATGACCTGATCCATGGCATCACTGGGGCTGGTGCGACTGAGGGTGGCTTCGAACAGAGGAGAGTCTTATAGAGGAGCGTCATAAAGAGGAGCAGGAAGAGCATCCCCAGAAAGGGCACCCCGAAGAAGAACGTCACCAAGGAGACCATGCCAGAGAAGAGGACACCCAAGAGTCGCACGACAAAAGGCACCATGCCGCAGAGTACACCCCTGAGATACAGTCAAAATGCCACACCGAATGGTAGCAGCAAAAACACTAAGAGGGCTAGCATGGTGGTGAACACTCCCAGGAGTGGTAGCAAAGAGGAGAAGATGGCCAGCACGGAGGCTACCACACCAGTGGGAGCAGAAAAAACACTAATTTGGAGCGGAACACGCCACTGTCACGGAATTATGCAAGCACGAAGGAGAACACGCCCAATAGTAGCAGCAAAAGGGCTAATTTGGAGCGGAACACGCCGCTGAGGTCAGGCAATAATGCCAGCACGAAGGAGAAGACGCCCAATAGTAGCAGCAAAAGGGCTAATTTGGAGCGGAACACGCCGCTGGGGTCAGGCAATAATGCCAGCACGAAGGAGAACATGCCCAATAGTAGCAACAAAAGGGCTAATTCGAAGAAGAACACGCCACAGAGGTCAGGCAATAATGCCAGCACCCTGGAGCCAACACCTGTGAGGGAAGGCAGTAAGGAGATCACACCCAAGAGCGGCAACAAAAGGCCTAGTTCGATGGGGAATGGAACGCGGATGTCAAGCCCTACTGATACCATTAGGAAAGATTACATCAGGAAGGAGGATGTACACAGGAAGAGCAAGAGGGTTCTGTACACTCAAGATGAAATTGATCTTGACTGTTGTTTGTCCACTGAAGTACCTGGGATGCGTGCAAACGTAAGACCACCCCATGTGGTTGCAGCACAACCAACCGAGTGTCTTGGAGAAAACAGAGTTGCCGGTGAGGTGGACTGGGGCAATGTTACTGTCCATCCGGGTGGACATGATGGTGAAGCCCACCCATGGGAATCAATATGATGTGTGCAGTACTAGGCATTAGAGACGATGGCGAAGATTCTGAATCAGATGAAGAAGCGGGCACTATAGAGGATCAAGAATATGGTGACGATGAAATAGACGAGGAACTTAACGATGAGGCTGGTATTCCAGTCGATGATTTGGGTGTTGAAGTAGAAGAAATGAAACATGACCACAAGTATCCTATAATTTCGATCGGCACCGAGTTCAGGAGCATGCATGAGTTCAGGATGTCGTTTCGGCATTTTTATATCAAGGGGGAGTTCGACGTTTATCAACTGAAGAACTCTGCCGAGAGGTATGAGGCCGTTTGCAAGTTAACGTGGATGAATGGATGGGCCGAGGTACATTGTCCATGGAGGATCACAGCAAGATCCTTACCTACGTCGACTGCAATTAGGGTATTGGGGCAATGAATGCAGCAAACCATTAGAACTCTCTCTCTCTCTTTTCACTCTATAACTACAATTGATGTGCGATATCTTTCTGGCAACTAGTCGACTCCGCTTATCTTTTAAATGAATCTGTGTTGCAGGTGAACAGAATGGGCCCTGCACACAGGTGTCCGACAGGAAGCAAGCTGAAATCCTCAATGGCTGATACGGAGTGGGTGGCTATGCAATCTATGTCCATACTAAAGAATAACCCTAAGGAGACCGCGAAGAATATTCAGACTAGCCTCGGTTCTAAATACAACATTGTCCTTCCGTATTACATGGTTTGGAAAGGTAAAGAGAAAGCTCTGGGGGTCTTGCACGGGGATTGGACCAATAGCTTCAGGATGTTGTACAACTTCAAGGCAGAGGTACAAGCTAGGTGTCCGAGGAGTGTTGTGGAGATTAACACCGAATCAGAAGGTGGTAAAATATATTTCAAAAGATTTTTCATGGCGCTTAAACCTTGCATCGATGGATTCAAGGGCGGTTGTAGGCCGTATCTGAGTGTAGACAGCACTGTCCTAACTGGCAAATGGAAAGGCTGCCTGCCATCTGCCACAGCACTTGATGGTCACAACTGGATGTTCCCAGTGGCATTCGGGCTATTTGAAACAGAAACGGAGGAAAACTGGGTCTGGTTTATGAGGCAGCTCAAGAGATCAATAGGCCACATGGATTCATTGGCTATATCCACGGATGCATGCAAAGGGCTGACGAATGCAGTGAAGGAGGTGTTCCCGCGAGCTGAAGGTAGAGAATGCCATGCCCATATGATGCTCAACTTGTACTCACACTACGCAGGCAGCGTATTTCGTTACATGTTTCCTGCTGCTAGAGTTTACAAACCTAGTAGTAGCGATTATTTCATGAGCAAGATTTTTGCCGAAGCCCCTGAACTTCCAGAGTACTTAGCCATCCATCATTCGTAGATATGGAAGAGGAGTCAATTCAACCCTGACATCAAAGTTGATTACATAAACAACAACCTTGCAGAATGCCTGAATAACTGGGTGAAGGACATAAAAGTGCGTCCTGTTCATATCTTGATGGACAGCATACATGGTATGATCATGAAGCTGTTAAATATAAGGAGAGAGATCGGTAGGAGACTTAGAGGACATATGCTACCGCCAGTTGTACAGCAACTGCACAAGAGAAGTCGAGGACTTGCTCATCTTAAGGTTCTCCCGTCAACCAACAGAAGCTGTGGGGTGGTCGATATGTCCAAGAGTGGTAAAAGGGATGTTGTGAACATCCAGCTGCGAGAATGCACCTGCTCAGAGTGGCAGCATACGGGGAAACCTTGCGACCACGCCTTGGCCTTCTTGGTGAAGAAAAGAACTCTACCACATTTGGATCAGTATTTGTCAGACTACTACTCTATGGAAAAGTTCAGAGCTGCGTACACTGGATCCGTCGAGCCTTGTACAGACCCATCTCAGTGGCCTCAAGTCCAACTGTCTTTCGAGCTTTGCCATCCAGTTACAAAAAGGGGCAGAGGAAGACCCTAGGTGAATAGGTTTAAGAATTTTCTCGAGAAGAAGGGTTCGGCTTTCTGTGCTAGAAAGAAGGGCAAAAACAGATGCAAGACCTGCCATCTTATAGGCCATAGAGCAGCTGGATGTCCCCTTAATGCTCCCAAACCTAGGTATGAGATGGTACATTCACACAAAAAAATTGTTTATAGTCTGTGGATATAAGGTAGTAATCCATGTACTGTTTTTTTACAGGAAGCGCAAGGTAAGAAACAAGACAGCCAACTCAGTGATTTTGTTGCGGGAAGAAAACCAAAACGAGTGGAGTGATGATGTCGGACAAGATTCTGGTGCTGATTGGCCTGACTTCCCTCGGCCTGGAGATGCAGGGTACTTGAAGGTAAGAAAATTAGCACCCAGGAAGAGGAAGAAGGAAGGAGATGAAGAAGCCAGTGTACGTGAAGGAAAGAGGAAGAAACTTGGCACCCAAGCAGAGAAAGAGGGCTAGCAGTGTAGCAGCCTAATGATGTATTGAACTTCAACCTATATATGTAGTTTGGTTAAACTCTGGAGCTGTGTGCGTGGAACTTGTCGGGCGAAACAATCTGCCTCTCGTACTAGCAGTAAAATGTATCGCGACTTTAGGATTTGATACGGCCGAGGCCACTAGTTGAATCCAAAACTGTGACTATGCCACTACTATCTGAACAATCGCGATAGCTGAGCGGTTAAATCCTCTCCAAAATCGATGGGTGTTAGTGGCACAAACGTGATTTATTTATAGGCGCTTAATAAATCCCTGTTGTTGGCATTACACTTATGATAAGTTTCTGGGCTAGAAAACAATTTCTTAAGCTGGCCGCTACACTCCACGAAGCAGCAACTTATTTCATCTGCTGGACAACGACATGCCAACATAAACTGCAAATGCAACAGATAATGCCCAGATAATGAGGAAATTGTGTCTACTATCTGGCCTAATCTTGAGCCCGTCTGTCTCACCACCTCCCTACCCCTGCCTCCCCTGCACCTGGCGAAGCTCCCGGATCTCTCGCTCCATCGCACAAATCTCCTCTTTCTTGTCCCACACAGCATCACGTAGATCCTGAACAAGCTCTTTGTGAAAACCTATCAATGGCTTTTCGATCCACACAAACTTGTCACAACCAGTCCTTCTCCCTTCCTGCGTAGTAGATCGAAGGAAACAAAAAAAAAGAATTACATTACGCTTTCCGGATCCGGGTTACCATTGTACCTACAGTAGGAGCTTACCGCTCTGATGCTGCATTTGCTAAATTTTCCTGCAGTATTTTCGTCGGTCCATGAAATCCATCTCGGCATCTTCTCACCACACAAACACAGCATATCGGGGTAGTAATCGTAGGGCGCCCTCTGGTACCTGATGGGGGCACCCGCCTGATGGCGTTGAGCCGACCCTGATTCCGCCCAAGACGAACTGCGAGCCATGAGCAAGGGGAGCGAGGGCAGATGAAAGAGGAGCCTTTGGATGTCAGGGTAGTGGTGAAGCGTGATTTATCCCTACTTAATAACTCGGGCAGAATCCTACCGTCCACATTCGGCTGACAGGTGGGGGACCTAGCGTGTGGACTTGTCAAAAGAAACTCGCGCCTTCGTGGTTCAAAAGCCCTATCGCGCGCATTGGACGAAATTTTTTGGTACCTTGCCCGCGTACATATCATTGGGAGGTCTTGCTCAGGAACCAGACACGCCTGGCCCACAATCTTACTCCCTCCTAGGAACTTTTCATGGCTCACGCCGACAGATCCATCCACTCCACCGCTTCCGGTAGGGATCGTCGCGGCGGATCCACCCCAAGATCCTACTGTCGCAGTATCAAATGGCCATGGTTTCTTGAGAGGATCGACGACGCTACGTATGCGAGCTCGGCCCCTCCTACCTGTAAAAGGACTGATGCAGCTTCGAGCTCGAGCAGGAGCCGCCAGGCACGACGGCGCTCGGTCCACGCCAACCCCGTCACCTTCGTCATTGTCGATTCCGATGTGGAGGGCGACGAGGACGAAGCTGTGCAGAACGCCATTGTTGCCTCCTTGGCGAAGGGCAAGCCACGGGCAGGAGTAGATGTCGCCGGGAAGGGCACGGCGATGTCACCAATCGAGGTGGACTCCGACGACAGCTGTGTGATGTGGGTTTAGATGTTGTTTAGGATGGTTGCAATTTTGGTTGTGTTTAATGCGAGTACAATTATTGTAATGTGTTTATCGAGCTATATTAAGAAATGTGTGCAATAGCATCCGGTGAGTGCTTACACTTTATAAATTGTGTCTGTGCCATTTGCATGTTGCATTATCAACGTAGATTACTTGTAAACAATCCAACGAAAATCATCAGATTACAACCATCGGACGGGAGTGGCAGGATGGAAGAGAAGTTGGGACAGTGGCTTCAAGGGGAAGGACACTGGCAGGTGGGCCCTCGGAACACGTGACATTGACATGCGGGAGCGGGAGCACACGGTATTGCCGGTCTGTCCAGAGCAAGCGGACTTTGCAACGTGACAACAGCAAGCTGATTGGACCAATATAATAACTCGCCGAAGTATTAAGGAGTACTGAAAACTACAACTGGGGTACATTCTCACAACACGTATGCTCTAAGCACGTGAGAAGCATCGCTTAAGTCTAACAGTAACGACAGCACAAGTACTACATTTGTCTGTCGGTCTTCTCGATACAAATGTAGAAATGCATCTGCCTGTTCGGTCCAGCACCGACAAGGTACTGAGATGTCACGCATAGGATCGACCTTAGGTCCACATACTCCACCTCCCGCGGCGTCGGGCAGCTCGGCGCCTCGGCTAGCACAAGAATGCTATCCGACGACGGCGGCTGGGCGTTCGCCCACATGCGGACCATGTATACGGGCTAGGCGCACGAGACCAACCTGACGCATACGGCACCCACGACGGTGGGCCCGGCTCTGGTTCCCGGAACACCGGCGGTGATGGTCAGGACAAAAACAGAGCCGTCCCCCCCTGGAAAATTAGCAGGCGTGTGCCGAGTCAGTGAACGACACCTGCTCTTGGAGAAGTTGGGCTTGCCCATACGAGATCCTAATCACTTTGATCAAGTGCCCATCTGCAAGGTGGACGACGAGCTCTGCCGGCGGGCCGGTGTAGTTGCATCCTAGCTCCGTGCAGGCGCACGCGCCATGCGGGCATGCGAGCTCGTGGAGCGGGAGCTCGCGGTAGGAGTAACGGCGAAAGCATCTTGGGTGGGAGCACACGAGCGGGAATGCAGCTGCGAAGTTGCGCGCGAGGATCTCCAGATTCTTGGGCTCCCACATCTGCCACAACTAAAATTCGTCGAGAAATCGGAAAAAAGATCAGCAGTTAGATTGGCGAATAGCAGGAGTGTGTAGGATAAGTTCAAAAGCTTGTAAAATGATTTCTTACCATGAAGGTAGCGACCGGAGAATTGGCGGATGTCGTCAGCTTACGGCTACGGCAGGATGGAAGTGAAGTGGGGAAAGTGGCTTTGAGGGGAAGGAAGAGAAGTACGGGGAGGAAGAGAAGTAACGGGGATGTGACACTGGGATATGGCCCACTAAACTCGTGAGTCGTAACACTCGCAACATGCCAGTTTGTCCTGAGCAAGCGTGGCAAATCATGCCGCAGAACAGCCTACTCGAGGATCGCTCTCGCGAAGACCATCCCAATCGTCCAAGCGCCCCAATCGAACGGTATGTAACAATCGTCAAGCAGAACAACTATGTTATGGCGTGCCTTCTAGAAGACTCAGTCTAACGGTGGATCCATTAGGGGCAGTGTTAGTTTTAGTATAAGAACAAGCATGAAATGACTCAAATGGATCCATGTGTGGTTTGTGGAAATAACACACATGCAATGATTCTAGTGGTTGATCCATGTGTGGTTTGTGGAAAGAACACACATGCAATGACCACTGGTTGATCCATAAGTTGTGGAAAAAAACACATGCAATGACTCTAGTGGTTGATCCATATGTGGTTTGTGGAAAGAACACACATGCAATGACCACTGGTGGATCCATGTGTGGTTTGTGGAAAAGAACACACATGCAATGACTCTAGTGGTTGATCCATGTTTGTTTGTGGAAATAACACACATGCAATGACTCTAGTGGTTGATCCATGTGTGGTTTGTGAAAAGAACATACATGCAATGACTCTAGTGTTGGTTTTAGTATAAGAACACACATGCAATGACACTAGTGGTTGATCCATACGTGGTTTGTAGAAAGAACACACATCCAATGACTCTAGTGGTTGATCCATGTGTGGTTTGTGGAAATAACACACATGCAATGACCACTGGTGGATCCATGTGTGGTTTGTGGAAAAGAACACACATGCAATCACTCTAGTGCTGGTTTGTGGTTTTAGTATAAGAACAAACATGCAATGACTCTAGTGGTTGATCCATGTATGGTTTGTGGAAAGAACACACATGCAATAACTCTGATTGATCCATATGTGGTTTGTGGAAAGAACACACATGCAATGACCACTGGTGGATCCATGTATGGTTTGTGGAAAAGAACACACATGCAATGACTCTAGTGGTTGATCCATGTTTGGTTGTGGAAATAACACACATGCAATGACTCTAGTGGTTGATCCATGTGTGGTTTGTGAAAAGAACACACATGCAATGACTCTAGTGTTGGTTTTAGTATAAGAACACACATGCAATGACTCTAGTGGTTGATCCATATGTGGTTTGTGGAAAGAACACACATGCAATGACTCTAGTGGTTGATCCATGTGTGGTTTGTCGAAATAACACACATGCAATGACCACTAGTGGGTCCACATGTGTGGTTTGTGGAAAGAACACACATGCAATGACTCTGGTTGATCCATATGTGGTTTGTGGAAAAAACACACATGCAATGACTCAGTGGTGGATCCATGTGTGGTTTGTGGAAAAGAACACACATGCAATGACTCTAGTGCTGGTTTGTGGTTTTAGTATAAGAACAAACATGCAATGACTCTAGTGGTTGATCCATGTGTGGTTTGTGGAAAGAACACACATGCAATGACTAGTGGTTGATCTATATGTGGTTTGTGGAAAGAACACACATGCAATGACCACTGGTGGATCCATGTGTGGTTTGTGGAAAAGAACACACATGCAATGACTCTAGTGATGGTTTGTTCGTTTTAGTATAAGAACAAACATGCAATGACTCTAGTGGTTGATCCATGTGTGGTTTGTGGAAAGAACACACATGCAAGAACTCTAGTGGTTGATCCATGTGTGGTTTGTGGAAAGAACACACATGCAATGACCATTGGTGGTTCCATGTGTGGTTTATGGAAAAGAACACACATGCAATGACTCTAGTGGTTGATCCATGTTTGTTTGTGGAAATAACACACATGCAATGACTCTAGTGGTTGATCCATGTGTGGTTTGTGGAAAAGAACACACATGTAATGACTATAGTGTTGGTTTTAGTATAAGAACACACATGCAATGACTCTAGTGGTTGATCCATGTGTGGTTTGTGGAAAAGAACACACATGCAATGACTCTAGTGCTGGTTTATGGTTTTAGTATAAGAACAAACATGCAATGACTCTAGTGGTTGATCCATGTGTGGTTTGTGGAAAGAACACACATGCAATGACTAGTGGTTGATCTATATGTGGTTTGTGGAAAGAACACACATGCAATGACCACTGGTGGATCCATGTGTGGTTTGTGGAAAAGAACACACATGCAATGACTCTAGTGATGGTTTGTTCGTTTTAGTATAAGAACAAACATGCAATGACTCTAGTGGTTGATCCATGTGTGGTTTGTGGAAAGAACACACATGCAAGAACTCTAGTGGTTGATCCATGTGTGGTTTGTGGAAAGAACACACATGCAATGACCATTGGTGGTTCCATGTGTGGTTTATGGAAAAGAACACACATGCAATGACTCTAGTGGTTGATCCATGTTTGTTTGTGGAAATAACACACATGCAATGACTCTAGTGGTTGATCCATGTGTGGTTTGTGGAAAAGAACACACATGTAATGACTATAGTGTTGGTTTTAGTATAAGAACACACATGCAATGACTCTAGTGGTTGATCCATGTGTGGTTTGTGGAAATAACACATATGCAATGACTCTAGTGGTTGATCCATGTGTGGTTTGTGGAAAGAACACACATGCAATGACTCTAGTGTTGGTTTTAGTATAAGAACACACATGCAATGACTCTAGTGGTTGATCCATATGTGGTTTGTGGAAAGAACACACATGTAATGACTCTAGTGGTTGATCCATGTGTGGTTTGTGGAAATAACATACATGCAATGACTATAATGGGTCCACATGTGGTTTGTGGAAAGAACACACATGCAATGACCACTGGTTGATCCATAAGTTGTTTGTGGAAAAGAACACACATGCAATGACTCTAGTGGTTGATCCATATGTGGTTTGTGGAAAGAACACACATGCAATGACTCTAGTGGTTGATCCATTGTGGTTTGTGGAAATAACACATATGCAATGACCCTAGTGGTTGATCCATGTGTGGTTTGTGGAAATAACACACATGCAATGACTGTAATGGGTCCACATGTGGTTTGTGGAAATAACACACATGCAATGACCACTGGTTGATCAATAAGTTGTTTGTGGAAAAGAACACACATGCAATGACTCTAGTGGTTGATCCATATGTGGTTTGTGGAAAGAAAACACATGCAATGACCACTGGTGGATCCATGTGTGGTTTGTGGAAAAGAACACACATGCAATGACCACTGGTGGATCCATGTGTGGTTTGTGGAAAAGAACACACATGCAATGACCACTGGTGGATCCATGTGTGGTCTATGGAAAGAACACACATGCAATGACTCTAGTGGTTGATCCATGTGTGGTTTGTGGAAATAACACACATGCAATAACCACTGGTGGGTCCACATGTGTGGTTTGTGGAAAGAACACACATGCAATGACTCTAGTGTTGGTTTTAGTATAAGAACACACATGCAATGACTCTAGTGGTTGATCCATATGTGGTTTGTGGAAAGAACACACATGCAATGACTCTAGTGGTGGATCCATGTGTGGTTTGTGGAAAAGAACACACATGCAAGGACTCTAGTGCTGGTTTGTGGTTTTAGTATAAGAACAAACATGCAATGACTCTAGTGGTTGATCTATGTGTGGTTTGTGGAAAGATAACACATGCAATGACTAGTGGTTGATCCATATGTGGTTTGTGGAAAGAACACACATGCAATGACCAATGGTGGATCCATGTGTTGTTTGTGGAAAAGAACACACATGCAATGACTCTAGTGCTGGTTTGTGGATTTAGTATAAGAACAAACATGCAATGACTCTAGTGGTTGATCCATGTGTGGTTTGTGGAAAGAACACACATGAAATGACTCTAATGGTTGATCCAAGTGTGGTTTGTGGAAAGAACACACATGCAATGACCACTGGTGGATCCATGTGTGGTTTGTGGAAAAGAACACACATGCAATGACTCTAGTGGTTGATCCATGTTTGTTTGTGGAAATAACACACATGAAATGACTCTAGTGGTTGATCCATGTGTGGTTTGTGAAAAGAACACACATGCAATGACTCTAGTGTTGGTTTTCGTATAACAACACACAAGCAATAACTCTAGTGGTTGATCCATGTGTGGTTTGTGGAAATAACACATATGCAATGACTCTAGTGGTTGATCCATGTGTTGTTTGTGGAAAGAACACACATGCAATGACTCTAGTGTTGGTTTTAGTATAAGAACACACATGCAATGACTCTAGTGGTTGATCCATATGTGGTTTGTGGCAAGAACACACATGCAATGACTCTAGTGGTTGATCCATGTGTTGTTTGTGGAAATAACACACATGCAATGATTGTAATGGGTCCACATGCGGTTTGTAGAAAGAACACACATGAAATGACCACTGGTTGATCCATAAGTTGTTTGTGGAAAAGAACACACATGCAATGACTCTAGTGGTTGATCCATATGTGGTTTGTGAAAATAACACACATGCAATGACTCTAGTGGTTGATCCATGTGTGGTTTGTGGAAATAACACATATACAATGACTCTAGTGGTTGATCCATGTGTGGTTTGTGGAAATAACACACATGCAATGACTGTAATGGGTCCACATGTGGTTTATGGCAAGAACACACATGCAATGACCACTGGTTGATCCATAAGTTGTTTGTGGAAAAGAATACACATGCAATGACTCTAGTGGTTGATCCATATGTGGTTTGTGGAAAGAAAACACATGCAATGACCACTGGTGGATCCATGTGTGGTTTGTGGAAAAGAACACACATGCAATGACCACTGGTGGATCCATGTGTGGTTTGTGGAAAAGAACACACATGTGTTGGGTCCGCAGCATAGAAAACAAAAAAATTCCTACGGTGTGAACTACACGCCAAGATCTATCTACTAGGTACAAAGCAACGGGTGGACATACATCCAACGAGAACTTACCCTCGTAGACAACGAGATTTGTTAACGAGTAGGAACTCGTGGTTGATGTAGTCGTACACTTGCCAATCTCAAGATCGTGAAGAAGTCCGAGCGCCGCAACTCAGCAGCGCATCCGCACTCGCACACATGTTCAAGCCACCGGACAACCTCCACCTCCTCGCTCCAGCGATCCAGCGGAAGCAGCAACTTCTTCCAGACGAAATGCCACCGGGAACATGTATCTCGCTAATCCGAGACCATGGGGGAATAATTCTAGAGGGGGAGAGAGATCCTTCACAAGGAGGTGTGTGGATGAAGGAGGGAATGGGTGGCCTTTTATAGGGGGAGGGGGGGTGCCCCCTCTCTCCATGGCCGGCGCATGGGGGGTGACCCCTCACCTCCCCCATTCATGTGGTGGTAACCCCTCCACATTAAAATGCCTCTTCACATTCCCTTTTAAAGTCTCCACTTTAAATGCATTAAATTTCTCCAAATTTAATGCTCTCTCATTTAATAAAACTCTTTTTATTAAATTTATTCAGAATTTTGTTAATTACTTTAATTAACAAACATTCACATATAGCCCCTTGCAATATTTCAATATCACATGCAGAACCACCTTCTGCAATTTCACCCGAAACAATTTCCGGATTCTATTGAAACAATTCCTGCGCTTTGCAATTCTTTCGTCTGAAACATATGTGCTCTTGGTCTGCGGTAACTCTTAAGTGTGCCACCCTACGGTTCACGAATAATGCAGACATGATCGAGACCCTTCTCCGATCAATAATCAACAGCGGGACCTGGAGATCCGTACTGACTCCTACACATTCGACGATGACTCCTGTGATTGTGAGAACCTTCAATGCTTGTAACTAAATCCCTTTGTCTCTCGATATATTACATGTCCGAGATTCGATCATCGGTATCTCCATACCTAGTTTGATCTCGTTACCGACATGCACTCTTTTCTCGTTCCCGTGATATAACATTCTAGTGATCACATCACTTGCTTGCAAGCTATCCTAATGTGATATCACCGAGAGGGCCCAGAGTATATCTATCCGTCATATGGATTGACAAATTACACTCTTGATCCATGAGCCTCAACATAACACCTTCGTAGTACTGAACCCATCTTTATAGTCACCCTGTTACGGTGTGACGTTTGATGTTATCAAGATACTCTTCCGGTGTTAGCAATTAACATGATCTCATGGTCTAAGGATAAAGATTACTTCGTATGATGTTATAGCAATATAAACATAATGACTTGATCATAATGCTATACTTCGGATGAATGTTCATCACATCATTCCACCAATGTTGTGACCTTGTTATTAACAACATCCAATGTCCATGATCAGGAAACCTTGATCATCCTGTTAATCAACAAGCTAGTCGATAAGAGAGGCATGACTAGGAACCCTTTTTGTTTATTAAACACACATGTATTGATGTTTCCGAATCAATACATTTGTATCATGTAAAATAAACATCTATCATATATAAGGAATATATAATAACAACTTTATTATTGCCTCTCAGGACATATTTCCTTCAGTCTCCCACTTGCACTAGAGACAATAATCTAGTTCACATAGTGATAAATCTAACACCCATGGAGTTCTGGTGTTGATCATGTTTTGCCCTAGGGAGAACTTTAGTCAACGGATCTGCTACATTTAGGTCCGTGTGTACTTTACAAATCTTTATATCTCCATCCTTGACATGCTCGCGGATGGAGTGAAACCGGCGCTTAATATGTTTGGAATTCTTGTGAGACCTTGGTTCCTTTGCGTTGGCTATGGCTCCATTGTTGTCACAATAGATCACCATCGGGTCCAACGTACTGGGAACCACACCCAGTTCCGTAATGAACTCTTTCATCCAAACTGCCTCCTGCGCCACTTCTGAAGCAGCAACATATTCCGCCTCCGTTGTTGATCCAGCCACCATAGGTTGTTTGGAACTCCTCCAACTAACTGTTGCTCTGTTCAAGAGAAATACGTATCCGGATCGGTGTCAAAGCTAGCATCGACATAACACTTAGCGACTAGCTCTTCTTCACCTCCGTATATGAGAAACATATCCTTAGTTCTTCTCAAGTACTTGAGGATGTTCTTTACCGCTATCCAGTGTTCCAAACCTGGATCAGATTGGTACCTACTAGTCAAACTAATAGCATGTGCCACATCCGGTCTTGTACATAGCATGGCATACATAATAGAGCCTATGGCCGAGGCATAGGGGATCTTATCCATCATCTCTCTTTCTTCCGCCGTAGCCGGAATTTGAGTCTTACCCAATGTCTTGCCTTGCAACATAGGTAAGAACCCCTTCTTACTTTCGTCCATATTAAACTTCTTTAATATCTTATCAAGGTATGTACTCTACGATAGCCCAATTAGGCGCCTTGATCTATCTCTATAGATTTTAATGCCTAATATATATGACGCTTCACCAAGGTCTTTCATCGAAAATTTGCTGTTTAGATAACTTTTAACACTGTTTAAAAGATCTATATCATTTCCAATCAATAATATGTCATCCACATATAATATCAGAAATGCCACATTGCTCGCACTCACTTTCTTGTAAATACAAGCCTCTCCATAAGTTTGGACAAATCCAAACTCTTTGATCACCTCATCAAAGCGGAGATTCCAACTTCGTGATGCTTGCTTCAGTCCATAGATGGATCGCTGAAGTTTGCACACCTTATTAGCATCCATAGGATCGACAAAACCCTTAGGTTGTATCATATACAACTCTTCTTCAATCTTACCATTGAGGAACGCAGTTTTGACATCCATCTTCCATATTTCATAATCGAAATATGCAGCAATTGCTAACATAATCCTAACCGATTTAAGCATCGCTACGGGAGAGAATGTCTCATCGTATTCAACTCCTTGAATTTGTCGAAACCCCTTTGCGACAAGTCGAGCCTTATAGATGGTCACATTACCATCAGCATCAGTTTTCCTTTTGAAAATCCATTTATTCTCAACGGCCTTTCGGTCGTGAGGTAAGTCCACCAAGTTCCAAACTTGGTTCTCGTACATGGATTCCATCTCGGATTTCATGGCTTCTAGCCATTTGTTGGAATCCGGGCTCATCATCGCTTCTTCATACGTCGCAGGGTCATCCATTTCATCAACCATGAAATTCACAACAGGATTGTCGTACAGTTCAGGAGCTGCACGTGTCCTGCTTGACCTGCGAGGTTCGGTAGTGTCCTCTTTCGGAGTTTCATGATCATTATCATTAGCTCTCTCTTCATCAGGTGAAGTCAACTCCGAAACAACTTCCGGTGCTGCGCCACTCGCCATTCCATGAAGAGAAGGTTCAATAACCTCTTCGAGTTCTACCTTCCGACTACTCACACCTTTCGCGAGAAACTCCTTCTCAAGAAAGGATCCAATCTTGGCAACAAAAACCTTGCCCTCAGATCTATGATAGAAGGTATACCCAATTGTTTCCTTAGGGTATCCTATGAAGACGCATTTTTCCGCTTTGGGTTCGAGTTTATCCGGTTGAAGTTTCTTCACATAAACATCGCATCCCCAAACCTTAAGAAATGACAGCTTAGGTTTGTTTCCAAACCATAATTCATACGGTGTCGTTTCAACAGATTTAGATGGTGCCCGATTTAAAGTGAATGCAGCTGTTTCCAGTGCATAACCCCAAAATGATAGAGGTAAGTCAGTTAGAGACATCATAGATCTAACCATATCCAATAAGGTATGATTACGATGTTCTGACACGCCATTACGTTGTGGTGTTCCGGCAGGCGTGAGTTGTGAAACTATTCCACACTCTTTCATGTGTGTGCTAAACTCGTAACTTAGATACTCTCCTCCACGGTTAGACCGTAGAAACTTGATCTTTCTATTACGATGATTTTCCACTTCATTCTGAAATTCCTTGAACTTTTCAAAAGTTTCAGACTTGTGTTTCATCAAATAGATATACCCGTATCTACTCAAATCATCCGTGAAAGTAACAAATAACGATATCCACCTCGCGCCGACACACTCATTGGTCCACACACATCAGTATGTATGATTTCCAATAGATCTGTCGCCCGTTCCATTGAACCGGGAAACGGCGTTCTAGTCATCTTGCCCATAAGGCATGGCTCACATGTATCAAATTATTCAAAATCAAGTGATTCCAAAAGTCCATCAGAATGGAGTTTCTTCATGCGTTTAACGCCAATATGACCTAGACGGCTGTGCCACATATATGTAGACATATCATCATCAAGTTTAATCTTTTTAGCATTAAAATTATGAATGTGCGTAATATTACTATCGAGATCCAATAGAAATAAACCATTCAACATAGGTGCATGACCATAAAAGATATCATTCTTATAAATCAAACAACCATTGTTCTCAGATTTAAAGGAATGACCACTTTGCATCAAACACGATACAGATACAATGTTCATGCTCAGTGCAGGCACCAAATAACAATTATTTAGGTTTATAACTAATCCCGATGGCAAATGGAGAGGTAGCGTCCCGATGGCGATCACATAAACTCTTGATCCATTGCTGACCCGCATCCTGACCTCATCCCTTGCTAGTTGTCGCTTGTTCCGTAGCCCCTGAACCGAGTTACATATATTAGCAACCGATTCGGTATCAAATACCTAGGTGCTACTACGAGTACTAGTCAAGTACACATCAATAACATGTATATCACATATACCTTTGTTTGCCTTGCTGGACTTCTTGTCTGCCAAATACTTGGGGCACTTGCGCTTCCAATGGCCAGTCCCCTTGCAATAGTAGCACTCGGTGTCAGACTTAGGGCCAGCCCGGGGTTTCTTTTCAGGCGTGGCAACAGACTTGCCACCCTTCTTTCCCTTGTGCTTGCCTTTCTTGTCCTTCTTGAAACCGGTGGTCCTATTGATCATCAACACTTGATGTTCTTTCCTAATCTCCACTTCTGCAGTCTTAAGCAGTGACAGAAGCTCGGGAAGAGACTTCTTCATGCCCTGCATATTATAGTTCATCACGAAGCTCTTGTAGCTAGGTGGCAGAGATTGGAGAACACGATGTATGCCTAAGTCAATGGGAATCGTTATTCCCAAGGACACAAGCTTATCGGCGTACCCAGACATTTTGAGTACATGCTCACTAACGGAGCTGTTTTCCTCCATCATGCAGCTAAAGAACTTTTCTGTAGCATTATAACTCTCTATGGCAGCATGGGTATCGAAAATCATTTTCAATTCTCCCATGGTATCAAAGGCATTGCCATTTTCGAAACGCTTTCGAAGTTCTGGCTCTAGCCCATACAGTATGCCGCAATGAACTAAGTTGTGGTCCTCCTGACGAGTCACATAGACATTCTTTTCCTTGTCAGGGGCATCAGGAGCTGGTGGGGGGCCTAGCGGCGCATCTAGCACATATTGCTTTTGTGCAGCAGCGAGGAGAATCCTCAAATTCATAGCCCAGTTGGTGAAGTGGCTACCATTCACAGCAAGTTTCTCTTTATCCATGAACACATTGAAATTAAAAGCAGGTGGTGCCATCTACAACAGAATTTGTAAAGTTTATTTAGACTAAGTTTATGATAGATTGAGTTCAACTAATCCAAATTACTAATGAACTCCCACTCAAAAACGACATCCCTCGTGTCCTTTTGGTGATTACATGAACCAAATCCACTATACCAAGTCCGATCATCACGTGAGTTGATATAGCTTCAAAGGCGAGCATCTATATGGGCATCATATCAACCATATGACTCATGCTTAACCTTTCGGTCCGTGTTCCGAGGCCATGTATGTACATGCTAGGCTCGCCAAGTAAGAACCTTAGTATTTGCGTGTGTAAAACTGTCTTACACCCGTTCCTATGAAAGCGTAGATTCGAGTACACCCGATCATCACGTGATGTCTCGAAACACGATCCATAAAATGGTGCATACTCAAGGAAGAACACATTTTTATCTTGATATCTAAATGAGGGATCATCTTATAATGCTACCAAACGCGCCAAACTAGCAGTATAAGATGCTAACATCTAATGTGTAAAGTGAGATGATATGGTTCATGCATTTGATCTCTATCACTTGCATCATGGTATGATCTCTATCATTCCTTTGTGTGTAAGGCCAAGGTCTATGGAACTTACACGTTGAGTGTGTTGTAAGAGTATCCACCATACATCTACTTACAACAATACCATATTAACACACTAGCCCAGCAACGATCTAAACTAGACGCCTCTAATTTATCAATTGCAAGTTTTACGTGGCTTAGGGCTTTCGGAGATAGAACCGTTCTTACCTACGAACATGAACCACAACGAGGATAACTAAGTTATTAACAACTCGTTGTAAATCAGATATTGACTATAGTAGGAGAGACAGACACCGGCCAGCCACTTATGCAAAACAAGTTGCATGTCAGTCGTGGAACCGGTCTCATGTACGATGACATGTAAGGTTGGTCCGGGCCGCTTCATCCCACTATGCCACCAATATCCAAAATACATAGAAGATGCAATAACATGATCATCATCGCCCATATATCAACCATATGTGTACTACCCGTGCTAAGCACCTACGCATAGATCAGGCTCTGATACCACTGTTGGGTCCGCAGCATAGAAAACAAAAAAATTCCTACAGTGTGAACTACACGCCAAGATCTATCTACTAGGTACAAAGCAACGGGTGGACATACATCCAACGAGAACTTACCCTTGTAGACAACGAGCTTTGTTAATGAGTAGGAACTCGTGGTTGATGTAGTCGTACACTTGCCGATCTCAAGATCGTGAGGAAGTCCGAGCGCCACAACTCAGCAGCGCATCCGCACTTGCACACACGTTCAAGCCACCGGACAACCTCCACCTCCTCGCTCCAGTGATCCAGCGGAAGCAGCAAATCCTTCCAGACGAAATGCCACCGGGAACATGTATCTCGCTAATCCGAGACCATGGGGGAATAATTCTAGAGGGGGAGAGAGATCCTTCACAAGGAGGTGTGTGGATGAAGGAGGGAATGGGTGGCCTTTTATAGGAGGAGGGGGAGTGCCCCTTCTATCCATGGCCGGCGCATGGGGGGTGACCCCTCACCTCCCCCATTCATGTGGTGGTAACCCCTCCACATTAAAATGCCTCTTCACATTCCCTTTTAAAGTCTCCACTTTAAATGCATTAAATTTCTCCAAATTTAATGCTCTCTCATTTAATAAAACTCTTTTTATGAAATTTATTCAGAATTTTGTTAATTACTTTAATTAACAAACATTCACATATAGCCCCTTGCAATATTTCAATATCACATGCAGAACCACCTTCTGCAATTTCACCCAAAACAATTTCTGGTTTCTATTGAAACAATTCCTGCGCTTTGCAATTCTTTCGTCTGAAACATATGTGCTCCAAAATGGTGTCCGGTAACTCTTAAGTGTGCCACCCTACGGTTCGCGAATAATGCAGACATGATCGAGACCCTTCTCCGATCAATAATCAGCAGCGGGACCTGGAGATCCGTACTGACTCCTACACATTCAACGATGACTCCTATGATCGTGAGAACCTTTAACGCTTGTAACTAAATCCCTTTGTCTCTCGATATATTACATGTCCGAGATTCGATCATCGGTATCTCCATACCTAGTTTGATCTCGTTACCGACATGCACTCTTTTCTCGTTCCCGTGATATAACATTCTAGTGATCACATCACTTGCTTGCAAGCTATCCTAATATGATATCACCGAGAGGGTCCACTCTTGATCCATGATATATTATCTATCCGTCATATGGATTGACAATTTCCACTCTTGATCCATGAGCCTCAACATAACACCTTCGTAGTACTGAACCCATCTTTATAGTCACCCTGTTACGGTGTGACGTTTGATGTTATCAAGATACTCTTCCGGTGTTAGCAATTAACATGATCTCATGGTCTAAGGATAAAGATTACTTCGTATGATGTTATAGCAATATAAACATAATGACTTGATCGTAATGTCATACTTCGGATGAATGTTCATCACATCATTCCACCAATGGTGTGACCTTGTTATTAACAACATCCAATGTCCATGATCAGGAAACCTTGATCATCCTGTGAATCAACAAGCTAGTCGATAAGAGAGGCATGACTAGGAACCCTTTTTGTTTATTAAACACACATGTATTGATGTTTCTGAATCAATACATTTCTAGCATGTAAAATAAACATCTATCATATATAAGGAATATATAATAACAACTTTATTATTGCCTCTCAGGGCATATTTCCTTCAACATGCAATGACTCTAGTGGTTGATCCATGTTTGTTTGTGGAAATAACACACATGCATTGACTCTAGTGGTTGATCCATGTGTGGTTTGTGAAAAGAATACACATGCAATGACTCTAGTGTTGGTTTTAGTATAAGAACACACATGCAATGACTCTAGTGGTTGATCCATATGTGGTTTGTGGAAAGAACACACATGCAATGACTCTGATTGATCCATATGTGGTTTGTGGAAAAGAACACACATGCAATGACTCTAGTGGTGGATCCATGTGTGGTTTGTGGAAAAGAACACACATGCAATGACTCTAGTGCTGGTTTATGGTTTTAGTATAAGAACAAACATGCAATGACTCTAGTGGTTGATCCATGTGTGGTTTGTAGAAAGAACACACATGCAATGACTAGTGGTTGATCCATATGTGGTTTGTGGAAAGAACACACATGCATTGACCACTGGTTGATCCATAAGTTGTTTGTGGAAAAGAACACACATGCAATGACTAGTGTTGGTTTGTGGTTTTAGTATAAGAACAAACATGCAATGACTCTAGTGGTTGATCCATGTGTGGTTTGTGGAAAGAACACACATGCAATGATTCTGGTTGATCCATATGTGGTTTGTGGAAATAACACACATACAATGACCACTGCTGGATCCATGTGTGGTTTGTGGAAAGAACACACATGCAATGACCACCGGTGGATCCATGTTGGTTTTAGTATAAGAACACACATGCAATGACTCTAGTGGTTGATCCATGTTTGTTTGTGGTTTTAGTATAAGAACAAACATCCTCTCTCTCTCTCTCCCTCTCTCTCTCTCGTAGAAGCCCAAACATGTGCCCACTCTGTCTGCTACGCCCTGATTGGTTGTCACAGCTGTCACGCGGATCGGGCGCACCAACCGTTGATCCTGTGTGATCCAAAGAGGCTCGTTGCACCCGTCGTGCCCTTCACAGGACAGCGCGAGACAGCACGGACGTCTCCCTCAACGAGACTTCTACAAGAAGGAACATGATGTCGCCCATGGAAAAAGTGGTCGAGTGGTCATGTCATGTTTAATCTAGTCTACAAAGGCTACAAGTCTACTACACGGCAACTGGTCATCCACGGACCACCGGCTATACCATTTTTACTACGCAGCGCGCCTGCACTCTCACTTCCATCAGGCCCCCACCACACGAACCTTCCACGCGGCAGCCGCAGCCGGAAGAGCTGGCAACCGAGGCCCTCGAGGAGGCCTAAACGTCCCCGCATTAAAAACCCAGCCTATCGGATCCTCCATTCGCACTCATCCACTACTCTCTCTTCCCTATCCAGTAAAACACCACAATCTTGAACGTACTTGCACGAACCTTCTCCATGAAACCAGTGCGTGGGGGTGAGTGTCCGGGCATCGCCGCTGGGGTGGTGCTTCACGCGGCAGATCTGGAGGAGCATCACGCAGCATAGGCCGAGGAGGACATGCAGTTCAACCCCTTGGGGGACCATGTGCACGCCGGTGCTGACGACTTCGGAGGCGTCGATGAGGGCGTGGAGTTCGACGAACACGCTCCACTCGTGTACCCGGAGGTACATCTATTTTTACATGTTTCATATTTTCTGCTCGAGCTTAATCTATCCAGGCGTCATAAAAAAATCTAGTCCTAATGATTAGATGCAACGTACGAACCGGTACATGGAGAGATCTAGTCTGTTCTGAATGAATCCACATTATTTATTTATGAATAAGTTGCCAAGAACACAAACCACATTAATTTAGGAGCGAGCTGGGGAGACAGCCGTAATGAACTGCTGAACCTGTATAGACATGTTATTGCATCGAAAGTAACTTGGAATGGTGGAAGGAATATATATTTATTATTTTGCTCATTTCGGTTTGTATTCCATACATTACAGGTGTATTCAAGTGAGATGGACTCTAACAAGGAGACTAGGGACAACAAGAGCTGCCATGTCATGAAGAAGCTCAAGAGCGGGATAATCCCTTTCCGTACTCGACTTGGGGAGCTCAGGTGCCCTTTCTGTAAGAAAGGAGTCAACCCGAGGATTGCCAGCTTGATTCTGCATGCGGTTGGCATCGGTAAAAGCTCGGCTAGTAAATACAAGTCGGCGACCAAGGCTAAGCACGCTGCTTATGGCAAGTTCCTGAGGGAGTATGTCAAGAACGGCCTAGTGTCCCCTTACTTAGGAATCAGCAACTCCTAGCCGACCAACCCCGTCACTGTGTTGGCCCGGCCACTAATAATATTTAGTTCTCTTACCGTATCTAGACCCTTAAACTATGTGGATTTCTATTTTCGTACCCTTCAAAATATATTCAAGTTCACCTGTTTATGTTGTTAAAAGTTCCGGTGGCATACTCGTTATTTTGCATGGATAGAGGGGTTCCCCCGGCAGATATAAGGGTTATCATGTCCGCTAGATCACAGAGGATCAACGGTTGGTGGGCAAGACTGAGTACAACTGAATCGCCATGGTTATACACGAGGGAAAAAAACGTGACTCATTGTACGCGTGTGCGGTGCACGGGGCGGTAGCGGACACGTGTGCCCGTGCACGGTGCATTAGCCTACGCGGTGCACGGTAGTGCAACGAAATGCCGCTTCCCTTCTCCTTTAATAGAGGCCTCCCCACTCCCACTCCCACTCATCACGCACTCGCTCACTCAACCGTTTCCACTATCCCATCACCTTCTGCAAACGCCCAACTAGACCCCAACCATGCAGACGATGGAGAAGATCGGCGCGGTGGCCATCGGCGCCTCCAAGGCAGCCGGCGAGGAGCCCCCCGTCCCTGTCCCCGCATCCCTCATAGCCTCCGGCGAGGAGGCCCCCGCCGGTCTCGGACAGATCCCGCTCGGCTGGGACCCCTATGAGGAGGTTGTCTACATAAGGCCGGAGAACCCCTACGACACCAGCATCGCCGACCCATGGTTTGAGGTAACCAGGGTTTTCTCCCCTTCCCTTGTTCTTCCCCCGTTCCCATCGTTGGATGCTAGATCGTATGTTATTAGGGCTCGGTTGTTCGTATTTTTTACAGTAGCTACTCCTATTGTGTTAGATCTCGATTTTCGATGAATCCCCCTGTTTGTAGTTGGGATCGGTATTCGATTTGGTTTGATATTTGGGGAATAATCGGGAGATCTCATTTGGTTAATTTATGCAAAAAATCAATTCCGATAATCAAAGTATCTCAATCATGTCCTTATTTCACTCTTCTATTTTTCCAACAAGAGGATAGCAGCGACCTCCGCAGCGACGACGAGTCGCAGGACACCAAGACTCGTCATGAGCTGAGGAGGCTGAAGTCCGGTCAGTACAACAACTTCTTCACCGGTGACGTGTATAGGTGCCCCTTCTGCCCCACCAGGAGGCTCCACAGCACGGACTTCAACTCCCTCGTGAAGCATGCCGAGGACGTGAGGACCTACGGCGAGTCCGTGAACATCCACGGCTTCAGGGCCAAGCACCAGGCGCTCGGTCTTCACCTCCGCAACCTCCAGAAGGTGGTTATCGAGGAGGGTCGCATGCCCCCGATCAGACCCAAGGTGCCCAAGGTCAAGGGGCTGGGCAGCAAGAAGTGGAGGAGGCGCCAGAGGGAGGAAGCGGATGCCCTGCTGGCAGAGGCCACGCGGGGCCACTGATCAGCTGCTGCTGCTGCTGTAAAGCAGCTTCTTTTGTCTTGTCTGTGTTGAAGCAGACCGCTGCTGCTGCTGAGCAGCCTAATTGTCGAACCTCGTTAAGTACCGTACTATATAACCTATATTAGCTGCTTTATCTACATCTTCTCTATTTACTGAATTTATTTATGGTGCTGGTTTGTTTTGCTGCTCTAGATTTGCTACCAGATTGGGGTAAAACGATCGCAAAAGGAACAATGAATGAAGAGAGAAGTTGCTCTAGATTCCCTACCTTTTTGGAAAAAAAATAACTGTTAGAGAGAGAGGGGAAAAGGCGCTCTTTAAAAAGGCCACTTTAGGCGTCATGGCGCATGTAACGGCCAAGCCTTTGACCATACGGCACCCCCCTCCCAGCGCATGTGAGGGCTTCGGAATATCGGGAGGGCAAAAGCGAGGACAAACGAGACACAATGTTGCTATAGCTAAATCTAACAAAAAGCTGAATTTGGCTTTACCATGCAATTGGCTAGAGCTCCACAATGTAGCTATTCTAAATCCCTAAACTATGTGGTGCGTTGAAACCTAATGCTTTTCCACCGACACGTGTGTTACAAAGTTGCTTGATCGTGCATGCTTACACAAGTGGCCTACAGAGAAACTTATAGAAGCATGGGAAAACGAGCTTCATTTTGGCAAATTCGGGACAAGCATTGCGCAATCGACAGGCCTGGTCGGCTGGGCGGCTACCCCGGTGCAGGGATGCTAGGTCCATGTCTATGCTTACACTTCTTAAACTTGTACACTTCCTTCTATCCTGTCACGTTACGTCGTGTCAGCACCGCGCACCCGCTGCGGATCGGCAACGGGACGGTGGTCTACGTGACCGGTCTCTGCCACGCCAAAGCCACGTCGCACACCCGTCCCATCGCCTACCAGGACGGACGCCGAATTTAATTGCTAGGATTGGAAACCATCGGTGCTCGCCTGGTCAAACTTGCTTCTACATGGGTATGACCGGAATATTGGTAAACGGAATTTAAGCATCGCCTTCTGTCTCCTCAGCACATCATTGTGAAAAAATCCCCAACTCATTCCTTCCGCCGGCGCCGCCACCACAAGAACCATCGATGCTGCCGCAGGCACCGCCTCCGCCTGGCCAACCACCGCAACAGATCACTCCACCTCCATGCCCAGTCCCAGCCACCGCTACCAAAACTAGGCCACCGCCGCCGCATTAGCTGTTGCCATGGACATAGAGTACGGCGTGTTCGGCGATGGGAGCGACTACACCGACGAGTACACCGTCACCGCCCATGGCACCACCAAGATGATGGTCGTCCACACAAATGTGTCAGTGGAGGTGGCCAAGGTCATCGCAATGTACGAGCGGTGGCTACAAGATCCGATGCACAGGTACAAGATCGTCGGCCTTGACCTCGAGTATACCAGAGATAGGAAGAAGACGACGCTTTTGCAGCTGTCCATGCGCAACTACTGCCTACTATATCAAGTATGTAGGGCCAAATCTGTATGCCCAGAGCTTCGCGAGTTCCTACACAGGAGGGAGATCTACTTCGCCAGCGTCGACATCCAGAACGACACTCCGAAGCTAGAACGGGATCTCCTCGTTCATGTCGTCAATCACATCGATCTCCAACATTTGTGGAGGTACCCGGATGGCGGTACGGGGAAAGCCGACATGGCTAGACTCGCTTCCAACATCATCGACCGCGAGTACGCCGGCATGAAAATCGAGTTCCCGAAGCACCTGCACGAGCGATGGGAGTGGAGGCACCTGGATTACGATGCGATCAAGTACGCAGCCAGGGACGCGTATGTCTGCTACGAGATGCTCAACAGGATCTGGCGGGTGGGTGAGTGTGATGTTTACCACTACTAGTTTCGCATTTCGTTCCTAGTTTTATCTCGCCTGTATTTTATCTCGCCTGTATTTTCTAAGCATTCTGTGTGTAAGAACCAAGCTCGTATGATCCTTGTGCTATTAGCTACTTAACATGTATGAATTACATTCCCCCTTTTGTATGCTCAACATTCATTCTTACAAATTCTGTCTGTGCCATTTGCATGCGGCAGAATCCAGGACTGACATGCATAAGGTGTGATATAGTCATAAGTCATAACCAAACCCAGATTATAGAGAAGGATACAGCCATAAACCAGATTATAGTTTGACAAAGGTAATACACAGTAGTTCGTAATTGCTCACATAGTGTACTTATGAAATAACATGTTTTCATAAACACAACAATCATGCACTAATAGTCTACATCCCAGCCTGTTGGAGAAGGCAATCGATCCCAGGATGCCTTCGGTCGCTTGCCCCAGTTTGTAGATTCATCTATGTTCCAGCATCTGGGACAAACAACCTGCCTTGGTGGTGGTTCAATGATGCGATGCCTCGAACGAGATTTTACAATCTGGTGGTACAGCTCGTGGCTTACATACCCGTCAATTGTAGCGTACTTCAGATTAGGTTCAGAAAGTGGCTTATCCTCCCAGTAATCGTGCCCTAAACGCCTCCACGAACATCTCGGCAATCTGTCCTTCATGTCAGCGTACCACGGGTCTATGAGTTCGGAGGCAAGAGCGGCCATCCCGGTCTTGCTGCCCTTCGTCCGTGGGATCCAGTAAATTTCCTGGATGTCCACTCTGCACTCCTTTGGGATTCTAATGTTGATAGTCGGGCTTTCAAGTAGTTTACTGTGATTCGTGATGTTAACACTGGTAAATGTTATGTGCTAGTTCACGAGAAAGTCATGAAACAGATCCCTAATGCTTTCACCCCACCTGCATGAAAATGAATTCAGACAAATAATATAGCAATAACTTCTGCAAACAGACGGTTCAGGAACAAAAAGACAGCAAAGTCTACCAGATCCCGTCAGCCCCCCTCTCGCAAAAATGCTGGTATACGAGGACGTGCCCCTTCATGGAGAGTTGCACCACGGCGATCCTAAAGCAATCGCGGCTGTACTCGAGGTCGAAACCTATGAACCTATTTCCTTCGAACTACAGCCAACTCGTGAAATTATTCAGAGTGTTCCTCACCATCCGTGGGTCGGTGGTGTAGACGACATCGATCTTCTTCCCGCCATGTACTTTGATGTCGAAGTGTGCAGTTTCTTGACTGCCGTTGTTTCGGACGTCTGGAGCGTCCATGACTACAGGCAAGAGGGAAAGGATACGGAGGAAGAGGGTGATGCGGTGGTGGAGGAAATGGATGAGGCCGTGGAGGAGAAAGACGATGAGGCCGTGGAGGAGGAAATGAGACGGAGAAGTGAAAGATTGGAACCGCCCTTACCAATATCTGGAATGGTGCACGACCGTTCGTAGTAGGATGAAGGTGGCGAAAAACGGTGGTTACTTTTACACGTCGACGCTAGCACTTCCTAAAATTTGTTCTACGCCACTTGCATGTGGTGGAATCAATTCAAACGTAGGCACGTTTACGCGTGCCAACCTTCACTCACTAACAAGCGGGCCGCACATTTCCCTTTTATGATTTATTTTTTCACTTCCTTAGACGGTTCTGGTGCCCGCCCTCAATAATTACGCCCCTCGTTCTTTTCTTCCACGCGGACGAGAACTGGCGGCGGTGGCGGTTCCTTGCAGATTCACTCCCTACTTGAACAACTGCCCCCATCCCTGATTCCACCCCCTCTCGAATCCATCCGCCTCCTCATCACAACGCCTCCATTAATCCACCGGATTCCAGACTCCATTTGCCGCTATGGGTAGAACTTGGGGTAGCAGCAGGCTAAAGCGAAAGGCATGCGACGACGATGCGGATGGCCAGGGCGACCTCTACCGCGAGGATTGGGGATGGCCGAACCTCAGCGCCGCGAACATGCACAGGATCGCCTCGGAGTTGGACATCATCTCAGCCGGCCGCCTCGCTCGCTGCATCCCTGGCTACTGCGTGATGATGCGGAACATGGACGAACAACCGTTCGGCACGCCAGGCCTTCTTTACCCCGATAACAGCAAATGGCCAAACGACCGTGATGGCCACGTAAGTTCCAGTATCTAGCTTATTCATTTAGTCATATCGTTGATTCATATGTGCTGAACTCTCATCGGAATCCTATGTTCCTTTCGTCGAACGTGTTGTGTGCACGCGCGGTTTGAACAAATCGAACCATTTAAGACTATAATGTACAGCGAAAGCTCTGCTCATACCTGATATTCTAGTATTTTCGTAGTGACACAGTCTTACTCTAGGTGATAGACGAGTTGTCAATTTTGATTTTGCAATAGAATGCATGCTAGGTGATATTCTGTTTCCTAAAATAAAAACAAACAGATTAGACGATTTAAGGCTGTTATGCCCCGAGCTGTTTAATTATGATCATCGTCAGGAGTTTGTTCTGGGGGCTCTGCTCCTACTCCATATATTGAGTATCTTCGTAGTGACACAGGCACAATTTAGGCGATATCTGAGGAGACACTCGTATTTAGGCGATATTTTGTGTACTTTAATATAAAGGTCCAGTTGTCAAATTGTATCTGCAATTGAATCCATGCTAGGTGATTGTACCAACTGACAACAAACTCTGCAGAATGTTCATGCAAAACTGATGCTACTGGATAAGTGGTCGGAATCAGTAGTGGTGAATATCAACGAAGAAGAAGAGACGGAAATGAGAGATGACCAGAACTAGGTAGGTGGCAACGGCGAGTGGCTGGTCCTTTTATCCCAGGATAGGAGTACTTGGACTCTAAAAAACTGCTACAGATCGGAGAGGCTAGCAGTGCCATCTTTGAAGGGTGTCGACATTACTGCATTCAACAGCGGGTGGACGCCGTCCATTTCCGAATTCGCTTACAGGTTCAACATGGCAGAACTTGAGCTCGTGAAGGTACAGCTCCCACATAGACCGCGGGAGGGGGCGTGGAAGAACTGGGAGTATGACCTCTTGGCGGTGTTCGACAAGGCAATCGCATTTATTAGATGCGCAGAAGACAATGAATGGACAGTCTTGCGCGACGACTTCCTGCGGCCGGAGAAGTATGTCGACGCCATCTTCACCTACGGCTGCCCTCCGTACAGACCGCAACGCATTTATGCGGTCACTAAACCTAGCGGCGACGTGCGTGTTTGGGAGCCGTCCATTTGGGGTGAGTCATGGTGTCATATAACATGTAAAATCCCATTCAAAATTATGCTTACTGACCGTTAGTAACACGCAGGTACTCACGCAGCCCCGCGCATAATTCCAGCTCCGATCATCAAAGATGCAGTAGCAGATGCTGAACTTGGGACACGACGCTGGTTCCTAGCACCTCTCAGAGACAACACAAAACATCATGATGAACTCTTGTGGATTCATATCAGGGGAGCACTAAACAACATTGGTGATACAATAGAACATATGGGGACATAACTTTCTTCATACCCATCGCTGCGGTGTCACGTTTTCTCGAGGTCCGCATGCCCATCCGAAGACCCAGTAGAGCAAGTCTGGAGCAGAGTCAACAATCTGAAGGGACAATCTGTGTTTCTTGGGATCAACTACCCTTTCTTTGTCGGAGCCCCTAGAGCTGTTGAACCTGTAATTGCTCAGGCAGCCTGGCCCCTGATGATGCTGCTGCTACTGGTGGTGGTGGTGGTGGTGTTGGTGGTGGTGGAGCTGACGAAGAACTAGTTGTTGCTGCTCCTGGTGAAGCTGACGAAATACTTGGTGATGCTGGTGCTGGTGAAGCTAACGAAATACTTGCTAATGCTGCTGCTGGTGAAGCTGACGAAATACCTGCTAAGGCTGCTGCCAGAGTCCAGGAAGAACATGTTGGTGTTGTTGCTGAGGTGCCAGCACTTCCAGTGTTGATAGCAGACTGTGTGTTTGCTGCACACTCACGCGCCTATCATGTTGACACTCCAGATCCGACCTGGAGCCAAATCCACGTCGGGGGGAGGGGGCCTACAATTGGCTCATCAGTGGGGTCGTACTATTTGAAGGAGAATGAAAGACGGCCAAACGTAGCATTCTGGTTCGTTCCGACGATTACACCAGCTCCAGGGACCTAGTGCTCATACTGGCAGATTCGATGAACCAGTGTTCTTTATCTTTATCATTAGTTACGCTTATGTGTGTAAAGACTAAGCTGTGTTTATTTGCGTAAGACTAAGTTAGGCCTAACTGCGTAATATTCAGTGAAGCCTAGCTTTTCTTTCCACGCCCATAACAACAGAATTGCACCATAGAACATACAAATGTAATATGCATACCACGCATTTTTGCTCAGGATAACAACCACTTCAAGCAAATGATACATCGTGTACGCATTTGAACGCATCACTAGAATGTGCCACCTATTGATGATTGATGACATGGATCTAGCTTTTCTGCGCTTATTTGCATTGAATCGCTCATTGATTTATTCACATATTTTTTGGCAATGGCTGATGAACTCCACTCTCTTGGTAACTTGCTTCGTCAGCGAGCACTTGTTGATGCAATGCAAAGTACAGAACATGGTCGTCATCGTCATTCCATTTAGGTTCTCTATGTTTCGTCATCACGGAGCTACTAATTTCAAATGAAAATCTAGTAAACAATATATGTGTACATTGTTAGAGTATGCTACGGCCACGGTACATACATGTTTTTCTACAATCACAAGAAGAAAACTTGATGCATTTTCACCTTGTTGGCGTTGTGCCGAACTGGGTGAATGTGGCTCTGGGGTTTGGAGAGGAAGGCGTTGTGGCTAGTGCGTGTGCGACCACGGCGACGGCGAGCTCGGATTCTGGAGGAGACCAACAGGACCGAGCATGGTCGGCATGGGTATAGATCTCACCCGGAAATGAATTCCCGTCCCCGTGCCGTGCCAATGGTGCGGTCATGGTGAGGGCGAGCTCCGATTCGGGATGGGGAGGAGAACGGGCCGAGCAGGTTTGTCCAAGTCCTAGCTCCGCGCCATGGCCGTGACCACAGATTGCCGCCCCGGAGGAAGAAGCAGACGCGTAAAGGATGCATGCGCCAACGCTGCAAGCCTACATGGCAGCGACGACGGCAGCGACATAACGGCGAAAGCTGACAGGGGGGACCCAACTTGACGGTCGTTAGTCTGATTTTTTGTATTGAAACGTAAAGTTGAATTCGTGCCGAAAAGGACCCTCTGCCAACTATAGTCATCACGGATGATATCAAGGAACTCGGGTACCGCGTTGTCTGGTCACCCTAACTTTCGGGCCGCAAAATGATATTCTCCACCATGAGGCCACTTGCAGAGTGTGCACACTAGATACAGGCCCATGCAGCATTTAACATGTGGTGGCGATGGCCAGCCAAGCAGCTTTCAGCTGACATTTTTTTCTTGAAACAAGACTTTCAGCTGACAGTGTTGCTGACACAATAGATTGAGACGGGTTTCACATAGTGATCCTGCTGATTGTACGTTACATGGAAATATATAGAGGTGTTTAAGCAGGCAAAATCGTATGGGCTTTCGTCCACCGAGGAAAGTCAATCTTGTGATATTAATACTACTAGCACACATGCCCGTGCGTTGCAAGCGAAAGACGAATTTGAATATAAAATGTGTAAAATTTTGAATTTGAATATAAAATGTGCAAAATTTTGCAGAAAGTGAAGTGACTCGTGTAACTCTAACCTCCGTTCACCTTTTTAACTTAATCTTTATAAAAATTGTCTTTTGATAAATTAGTGGAAATATAAAATATTCATGCAAACTGGTGATTAAAGAGCAGTCTTTCCTAGGACGTTAGGCATGATGAACAATTTTCGTACTCTTGTATGATATTCTTTGCGAGGTGACTTTTTTTAGAAATGCCAATGGGACCAAACTTTTGCCGATGCAACTTGACCAATGTAATCTGTGTCGTGGAAAAGCTAGAACCATACTCCTGACATTTGATCGGAAACTGACGGCCAAAATGCGTATCAGCTAGAATAGCACACAGCACAGTTTCAGAAACAAAACAACCTCTTAGCAGCCGCGGCTCCCTTCAACTCCACCGCGTCGCCGTTGTCCGGCCTCCTCCTCAGCCTCCAAAGTCCAATAAGGTCCGGCCATCCTGTTCCACTGAAGCACGAAGCACGGACTCCGGCACCGGTGCCGAAGACGAACCTCGCGTTCACCTGACGCGAGGCCGTGGGCCATGGTGGTCTGCCCCACCCTCTTCCGTGTCCTCCTGCCGTGGCCGTCGAGACGGGCGTCGCCTCGGCCGCCGCAGTCGAGTGCGCGCTCGAGATGACCCTTTTCCCCTCCGGCCTCGCCTTCTGTGACTGTGTCGCCGGCTCCAGCGCCAAGGCTGTAAAAGGCTAGCTCATCAGGGTCAGTTGACTCAAATTCTGGGCTCACCGGCCTGCCAATGACTGAAATTCTTGCGCATCAGAGTTTATTTGGCCAAGGCGAGCAAAGGTCCAATCCCTTTCACTGTTCTCATCTCGGTCGACCTCAACGATTTCGCGCTTTGATTGTCGGGGAAGGCTGCATCAAAGGATTGTGGTCGGGCTGTCGGGGCGGTTGCATGAGAGGATTGGGGGCGAGAAACGAAGGCGTCCTTGACTAAACTAAGATCCCTATTATGGAGATCAATAATGGGGTGGCGTTCCTGGACGATGACGACGGACCCGCGCGGCTGCGAGGCCCCGCGCTCGCCGACGCGCCCCTCCGCCGGCTGGTAAGGGGGCCCTGCTCGCCGCCCTAGCCGCTGCCGCGGCCCTCCCGGCGGGGGCGTCTGCTTGACGTCGTCTTCCCGCAGGCGGCTCCCCTCCCCTCCCGGCGAAAGCCGCTGGTTTTCTTGCAGGTGGACGGCCAGCGGGCGATGGCCCCGCCCCAGTCGCCGTCGCGCGCCCCGGCGCAGGCCGCGGAGGACCTCCGCGGGCGCTGTTGGGCTGATGTAGCCGACGAGGAGGAGGAGGCGGAGGCGGTGGCGGCGGAGGCCGCCCGGCGATGCTCCCCCCCTCCCTCCCCCACGTTGGCGGATTTCCTGGCGGCGGCGCGCCGCATCCGGTCCCCCAGGACCCCGTCGCAGGCTCGGCGGCCTCCTCCCCACCCTCCGGCGCCCCGCTCGGCCCCTACCCGTGGCTGCTCCGCCGGCCACCACCCGCCGTCTTCCCGCGGGTCAACCCTGAGGCAGGGGGACGCGGCTGCTAGCGCGGCGACGGAGGGATCATTGGGGCCCCCCCTGGTGACCCCATCCTCGTCGGCGCCGGCGCCGGCGACCTCCTCCCCGGCGGCGCCATGCCCACTGGAGGCGGTGTCCCCGCTCGGGTGCGCTGTGGCTGGGCCGTGGGTGGGGGTTGGGCCTGTGGCCGGCCCAATCCCGATCCAGGCCTGGCGCGGGCAGGACGCGCGGCTGGGCCGCGTTGGGGCCGTGGTGGGCCGACGTGGCGACCGCGTGGGGCGCGACGGGGCCGTAACGGGGAGCCGGCCCCTTAGGGTTCTCTCCTGGCTGCATCGAACCGTCCACGCACCTGTCTGTCCGCCTCTCCCCCCGGCGCCGCCGCGCTCCAGCGTCCTCCCGTCCTCTGTCCCGCCGCCGGCCGCTTCTCCCCCTCCCCCCGCCATGACGTACGCCGAGGCTACTCGCAAGCGGCCGCGCAGCCCCCCGCCCCCGCGCAGGAGCCCGCTGCCTCCGCGCCGCAGGTCCCCTGCCCGGCGGTCGCCGCCGCCGCTCCGTGCTTCCCCGCCGCGTCCGCCCCGGGAGCAGACCTACAGAGCGCCGGGGCGCCGCTCCCCGCCCCGGCAGGGGTCCCCGCGCCGCTCCCCATCCCCCTCCCGCGCCCAGGGACGAGGACGATCGCCGCACCGCGACGGGCAGCGGGGACAGGGTCCCCAGGGACGGGCTGGCTGGACCGGGCCGCCCCGTGACCCGTCTCCGGCGGGACGTCGCGCGGAGCAGCGGCTCCGGCAGGACCTGCTCCATAGGGAGAGGGCTCCGGCGGTGGCGGGCAGGTTTGTCCCGGAGTGGCGCCGGGGCAGGGAGGGTCTCCGGCCTCGCTCCCCCCATCGCGCCTCTCCCCCGGGCCCCCCTGAACCGGCGAAGAAGAAAAAGAACAAGAACAAGAAGAAGAAGAAGAGGCTGGCGACGGCCCCTGATTCCAGCACCTCGTTTCGTGGTGTCGCCCCCCCGCGCCGGGCCTCCCAGCAGTTGGAGTATCTCGCACACTCCATTGCTGGGGGGTTCTACTACATCGACATCGGGGGGGTCGCGATGTCGGTTCCCCGGAACTTGGCTGTGGTCACTGTGGTGGAGGGACAGGCGATCCCGGCCTCGGTGGTGATCTCCGCGGAGTTCATCCAGGAGGAGCTCCGGCAGATGATGCCGGGCCATACCTGGAGTGCCCGGGAGATCTCCCCGACCCAGTTCGCGGTGCCCTTCCCGTCTGCCGAGATACTCTCCATCAGTGCTTGCAGCACCGCCCTCACTCTCCCGTCCAGCAAGGTCCAGATCTCCATCACGCCTTCGATCGCCCACCCTGCAACGACCTCAACCCTCTCGGCGGTGTGGGTGCGGATCCTCGGCTTCCCGGAGGAGGCGCGGGTTCGGTCGCTGCCTATCCTGGAGTTGGTTTCCCAGGCGGTGGGTAAGCTTGTCGTGGTGGACGAGACCTCTCGCCTGGGGGCGGGACCGATCCGCATGCAGGTGCTCTGCCCGGACCCAGCTCTACTCCCAGGGCCCCTTCCTCCCTTCTACTTCGGTACGGAGGGGAGGATCCTGACAGTGGAGCTGGACGAGGACCAGACGGATGACGGTATCCCTCCCCCTCCCCTCTCGGTCCCACCCTCTGGTGACCACTCTACAGGAGGGGGGAGCTCTTCTGGAGAGGACTCTGACGACGACAACTTGGGAGGGGAGTCTAAGACTCCGGTTCCCTCCCCCCCGGCCCCTCCTGCTACGGGCCCGTCCGCTGCTGCTTCGTCGGCCTCCCACCAGCTGCCCCTGTTGCCTCCCTCGCAGGGCCCCGACCTCCAGCTCGCTCAGTACGGCTCCAACTTCAGACAGTCTGAGGGGTTCACTGGTCACATGGCCCTGGACCTCCTCTCTGCGGAGATCCCCGGCGAGGCGACTGAGGGGCCTCAGGTGGAGTCCGACAGGGATTCCAGGAGTGTGGGGATGGTGGTCACCGCCCCCTCGTCACCTCGCTCTCCAGGAGTCCTCTGCTACTCGCTATCCCCGGGCTCTACGCCAGCTTCGCCCCGGGGGTCCCCGTCGCTGGTCCCAGCGACCCCGGCGCCGCGCCCGGACGAGCCAGCAACGGTCTTCCCCACCACTCCCGCGGCTGGCCCCAAGACTCGGCTGCCTCGCCCTCCCCGCCCGGTGCCCCCTCCTTCGCGCCAGAGTGCTCGGCTGGTGCGGGTCAGGGCGGAGAGCCCAGGGGTGGTGCCCACGGTGTCCCAGCTGGCGTCCCAGAGGACTGCGGCTCGCAACCTTGACTCAGGTACCCCCATGAAAGCCCCGCCCCCCTGCCCTTCTGCCTCCCTTCCCACCTCTTCAGGTTCCAGGTTCTCGGTCTTGGATGACTTCCCTCTCGAGCATCTTGCACGTGTGGCGGCTGACTGTGGTGTGGTCTTTCGTGGGGAACGCGGCCCGAGGCTCGAGCAGATTGAGGCGATTAGAGCTAGGGAGATTTACGAGGGGTCCCTCGCCGCTGCGCGTGCACGTGCTGCGCGCCAGCAGGGGGAAACCTCGACACCGCCTGGGACTGGGACACTTGATCCCGGTTCCGGGATGGTGGGTTCTCCTCAGCAGCGCCCCTCGGCAGCCACCCAGGACTCCCCCCTAGAGGGGGGATCCCTAGGGAGGCCGCCTAGACCGAGTTCTACGCCCTCGTCATCCCGGAAGACAAGATCTGTCCCCCATAAGGGGACCAAACCCAAGTAGGTTGTCCGATGAGTTGGCCGGCTGTCATTTCGCTCATCTGGAACATCCGGGGGTTTGGTAATGACGGTCGCCGGCGCCAGATTAGAGACTACATGCGCCAGGAGAACGTTGACATCGTTGGATTCCAGGAGACACTCAGGCAAGACTTCCAGATTTCTGAGCTCCAGGGTCTGTCGCGGCACAGGTTCGCTTGGACCTGGCTTCCGGCTGTGGGACACTCTGGGGGCATCCTCCTTGGTGCCAAGGAGGATACCTTCGAGGTGGACGATATGGACCGCGGGGAATTCTTTGTGAGCATGTTACTCACCCACAGACAATCCCATCTCCGGTGGGAGGTCATCATTGTCTATGGCCCCGCGGACCATAGCCGCTCCCCAGCCTTCCTCGAGGAACTGAAGGCGAAGGTCGACCGCTGCTCCACGCCGGTGGTGGTGGCGGGAGACTTCAACCTGATTCGGTCCCATGAGGATAAGAGCTCCCACAACATAGACATCCCGCGCATGCGGATGTTCAACGATTGTATCGCTGATCTCGCTCTTAGAGAGATCACGAGAGTGGGGGCCCGCTTCACGTGGACGAACAACAGGGTGGACCCGGTCAGGAGTGTCTTGGACCGGGTCCTGGTCTCGGTGGACTGGGAGGTCGCCTTCCCCCTCTGCTCCCTCCGCGCCATTACCAGGGTAGGCTCGGACCATGTCCTACTGCTGCTTTCGACTGGGGGGAGTTCACCTCCACGGCTGAATCGCTTCCACTTCGAAAACTTCTGGCTCCAACAGCCAGGGTTCGTGGATGCGGTGAAAGCCAAGTGGGTGGCGGTGGCGGCTTCTCCTCCCAGACGCTTTAACGCGGTGGACGTCTGGCACAACTGCGCCAAGCTGGCCCGCCAATTCATGAAGGGGTGGGGGGCCAACCTGGGTGCAGCGACGCGCCTCCAGAAGGCTTCGTTGCTGGAGGAGATTCGTACTCTGGACCTGGCGGCAGACTCGGTGGGCCTCTCCGCTGATGAGTGGTCCCACCGTTATGCCTTAGAGACTTCTCTCGTCGAGATCTACAAGGGGGAGGAGCTGTTCTGGCGACAACGTAGCCGCCAGAACTGGCTTCTCCAGGGGGATGCGAACACGGCATACTTCCATGCGGTGGCCAATGGCCGCCGTAGGAGATGCTCTATTCCCTGCCTTTGGGACGGGACGCTGCTCCTTGAGGAGCCGGGGGCGATCTCCGCCCATGTTTACTCCTTTTTTAAGGAGCTCTTCTTGGCAGGACCCCTTACGGGGGTCGCGCTGGCCGACGACTTTTGGCCTAGTGGGGCCAGAGTCACAGCTGACGAGAATGCGGAGCTAACCCTCCCATTCCTGCCAGAGGAGGTGGCGCGGGCTGTGAAGGCCATGCAGGCCAACTCCGCCCCAGGCCCTGATGGCCTCCCGGTTTCCTTCTTCCAGGAGTTCTGGGCAGAACTCCAACCAGTCGTCATGCCCTTGTTCCAGGAGCTTTACACAGGTACCCTCGTGATGGGAAGACTGAATCTGGGAGTTATCACGCTGATCCCTAAGGTTGTGGGGGCCTCGGAGATTCGCCAATTCAGGCCCATCACGGTCCTCAATGTCATACGACGGCTTTTCGCGAAAGTTTGCGCCTCTCGCCTCGCCCCGGTCATGGAGCGCCTCACCCACCAGTATCAATTTGCCTTTCTCAAGGGCAGATTTATACATGATGGGATCCTGGCTCTCCATGAGATTATCCACGAGATCAAGTCCAAACGAATGAAGGGCATCTTCTTGAAGCTAGACTTCCAGAAGGCCTACGATCGGCTGGACTGGCGGTTCCTACGTCAGGTCCTCACTAGGCGAGGACTGGACGACCGCCTGATCACCTGGATAATGCAGCTCGTCATGACCGGGAGCAACGCAATTAATGTTAATGGCGAGATAGGGCCTTACTTTCGGCCCTCCTGTGGTGTTCGCCAGGGGGACCCCATGTCCCCCCTGCTCTTCAACGCTGCTGTTGATGCCCTCGCGGAAATGCTTGAGAGAGCGAAGGCGGCCGGCCACATCTCGGGGGTGGTAGGCCACCTTATCCCAGGGGGCGGCGTCACCCAGCTCCAGTATGCAGACGACACGATGATCATGATTGAAGGCTCGGCCCTGGACATTGCAAACCTCAAATTCCTACTTCTTTGCTTCCAGGAAATGTCTGGCCTCCGTATCAATTTTGATAAGAGCGAGATCATCGCACTAGGGTTCTCTCAGGACGAGCAACTGAGGATAGCGGACAATTTCAATTGTCGGCTCGCCTCCTTCCCCATTACCTACCTGGGGATGCCGATCCGCGACACCAGGATCCTTATCAGGGACCTGGACCCGCTAGCGGATAGGGTGCGCTCGAGGTCTGAACCTTGGCGTGGCAGATTTACCTCGAAGGGGAGCAAGACTGTCCTGATCGACTCCTGCCTGTCTAGCCTGCCCATGTATATGATGGGCATGTACCTCCTCCCCGAGGGAGTACATGGGACGTTTGACAAGGAGTTATCGAGGTTCTTCTGGCAAGACTCTTTGGGCCGCCAAAAATACCACATGGTCAAGTGGGCGGACATCTGCGCCCCCAAGGAGGTTGGGGGCATAGGAATCCTTGCATCCCGCCAGTTCAACAAGGCCCTTATGCGTAGATGGGTCTGGCGTATCTTGCGTGAGGATGGCGGGCTGTGGCTCAAACTCATCAAGGCCAAATACCTGCGCGGTCGGCCCCTTCTGGCCTGTGACCGTAGCGAGGGGTCCCAATTTTGGCATTCCATTCAGGAGATCAAGCGGGAGATCAGGCATGGTATCGCCTTCTCCATTGGAAATGGAGAGGGAACCATGTTCTGGCTTGACCCCTGGCTCCGTGAGCGCCCGCTGCAGGAGGCCTTCCCGAGTCTCTTCGCCATCTGTTCTGACCCAGCGCTACGGGTATCCAACGCGGCTTTGGGAGGTACATGGAACATCTCGTTCCGCCGTACCTTCGGCCCGGAGGAAACTGTAGCATGGAGGGAACTCAGGGCGGAGCTCCCGGCCTCCTTGGCTAGTGGTCCCGATAGCGTCTCTTGGACTCTCTCCCCGTCCGGATTGTTCTCGGTTGGCTCAGCTTATAGGGCCCTCTTTGGCCAGGACACTCTCCCCTGGACCAAGCACCTCTGGAAAGCACCGCTCCCGCTGAAGACAAAAATCTTTGTTTGGCAACTTTTACGCGATAGGCTCCCCTCGGGAGTGGAGGTGGCCAAGCGACATGGGCCGGGGGACGGATTATGTCCATTATGTGGGGTCCCTGAAACGGGAACCCACATACTGTTCACCTGTCCCGCGGCCCGGTTTCTGTGGAGTTTCACCAGAGAGGCGTTGGGCCCGGATTGGTTGGCCCAAGATCTTGGTGAATTCCTAGAAACCCAAGCAAACCGGGCTGGGAAGGGTCGTCGTCTCTTCTGGCTTGTGTTCGCGGCCATGTCGTGGTCCCTCTGGAACATTAGGAATAAGATGGTCATTGAGAAGTTTCTCCCTAGGCGTTCGTCTGACTCGGTGTTTCACTTTTTGGCTTCCCTGCAGCTCTGGTACCCGTTGTGTAGACAACGGGACAAGGCGAGGTTGGATGCGACCCTTCACCGTCTCTTGGAGGCGGCTCAGCGGCTCCCTCGTAGCTCGCCTTAGTGTCCTCGGTGTCCTCCTCCTTGGCGAGGCGTTCTCTCTTGTCTTCGTTGGGTGGTGTCCGAGTTGGGCCGTCTTGTGCTGTGGCCCCAGCATGTGGAGTGTGTGTGTCTTTGTACTGTGATCTTTGTGTTGGACGGTTGCTTTATTTATAAAGCGGGGCGAAAGCCTATTTCGAGAAACGAAGGCGAAGAGAAGGTCACGGCCGGCGCGGGCTAGTCCCGAGGCATTCGTCCCCAGGACCGGGAAGCTCCTCCCGCTCGTTGCCCTCCTCATGTAGGCTGACGGCTCATCGACCTCCTGGACCGACCTGGCCGCCGCCGCCGCTACGTGCCTCTGCCGCCGGGTCGAGCAGCCTGTCCCTCCGCATCCGGGACTGGGATCAGCGGTGGCGGCGTTGTGGTGCAGCACTGCTATCCGGCGAAGTCTAGGGAGGAGCGCACCTCGGCGGCGCACGCGGGGATTCCGGGGTAAGGGAGGCGGCGGGACAGACTAAGCGAGGAGAGAATCCAGACGACAGACGAAGAAAAAACACAAACTCGTTGTTCAGTTGTCGGGTTTTGATTTGACTTACATGTGGCATGGTGGGTAAATATCTCTAAGATGTAGGGGTAAATCGGTCCTAAAAAGTGTTGGACCGAAAAAACAATCCGTCCTTTATTATTAGGTATAGATTACTCACTACCATGTTCTTGGTAATGTTTAGGCTATAGTAGTACTTGATACGTGCCCCATCCTCCTGGAAAATATCGGGTGAAATTATTTTAAGACGGGCGCAAAAGATTTGAGTACCAAATTATTTTGAGTACCAAAAATCAATGAATTATTTTGAAGCGGGTGAAATTATCCCTTGCCTGTGGTTATTACCTAACCGATGATCTCGATTGGCATGTGGATGGGCGGTGAGAATCCAAGTCTAGCATTGAACAGACCAACTACGAGACTAGTTGAGTACCAAAACTGCGTATTCTTGCCTCCCGATTCGACCGTCGTGACACCATTACAAACCGTCATTACGGCAGAGAACTGCTTTGCCGTGTGAGCAAAATATACGGCAAAGGCTTCCCGAAACATGGCAAAGGCTTTGCGGTGTCTCAGCACATGGCGAAATCCAGACGGTAACATAGGCGATGACAAAGACTCTTTGTTGTGTGTCTCTGAAAATAGACAAGGCCTTTGCCGTGTGTTTTTCAGGGTGTTCGGCATAGTAAAATAGATAACGACTCCCCCTTAACCAGACCGCGTGCGTTAGCCTCTGCGGTGGTGGTCTCTTTGCCGTGAACCAGAGACATGTTTTATCTAAAAAAAGACCCGAACTAGCCAGGGAGCGGGGTAGAGAAAGCATGCAAGCATGCCACGCCTTTTGAGCTGAGGAGAAATCCAGTTTTTGCCATGCATTTTTGCTCTTTGTCGTGTGCCCTCCAACACTAGGCACGGCAAAGAAGCCACCATTAGTGCTGCTCCGTTAAGTGCGACCACAGGTGGAAAACGGGTATTTATTCCCGGTTCGAGAGGGCCTTTAGTCCCGGTTTTCTAACAAACCGGGATAAAAGGCCATCCACGTGGCTCAGGAGGTGTGCTGGGCTGGAGGACCATTAACCAACCGGGACAAAAGGTTTTCTGCCGAGGCAGGAGATGGATTTTAGGGTTTTATGTTTTTCTTTTCATTTACTAGTGTTTTGTGTCTGGCTTATCTTTCATTTTGTGTTTTTATTTGAAACAAGTTTTCGTATACATATTCTATGCTATTACATATTGTATGCACACATTAGGGCATGTTTGGATTCTGCCCACGTTAGCCCCGCCAACGCACGGGCGAGCCAAAATATTGGCGTGTCTTTCCGCCGCCAGCATCTGGCCAATTCATTGGCGTGAATTTGTACTAGAGGGCTCAAGCTAGCAGGGGCATGCCAAATTATGGGCTTCAATACAAATAATGCCCAAGCACTTGGTCAACGCCAACTATTTGGCTGGGCAGCGTGGGGCTTCAATCCAAACAGACCCATATATACAATTTGTTTAGGAGCACACATATATATACAATTTGGTATACGGGTTTCAACCGGGACTAGAGCCTGTCTATTTGATTACATGGGGATCATTAAATTATATGGATGCTTTAGACTCTATCTATACTGTATTCTTCAATTGGGTCTATGATCTTGTCAAGCAAAAATCACACCAATTCCTCTTGATTTTTTTAGTAGGCGGTCCTATGGTAGGAGCTCCTCCCTCATTGCATCCAATTATAAAGAAGGAGATCAATAGAATATATCAATCATCATAACAAAAAATATGAATGGAACTCAACCCAAAGTATAGTAATAAAAATAAATTGTGAATATATTGTTTACGTATTCGAAGAAATTCCAAGTCCTGCTCAATAGTCGATATGTGAATGAACTCGCAAACGTAGTATCCACATAAATTAGTCCCCCTTGTTTGCGTCGTGCACTTTACAAAAATATAATTTAATCAAACATGATAATTATATTAAAACTAGAATTAAAGAGATGCGCAGATCTAACTTGTACTACTTACTTGGACCGGCATAAAACTCAGCTCCTCACACCATTGACCGGTAACCACATTCTTGAATCGTTTACAAACACTGCCGGGTAAAAAAATGAATGAATGAGTTAATAATTACTTAATATCTCAGAAAATGAATGAAAGAAACCGATATAGTGCGAGAATGATTCAAATTACTTCTGGAGCATATTAAGAATACCGCGGTACTTTTCCGTATTTTTATTTAATGGGTCCATGATCTTAACTCTTCCACTCTCAACGGTAATACTTAGCAGAATCTAGTGAAAGCTGCGCACGGTTTATATATGTCAGTAACTCATCAGTTACATTTAACATTAAGTAAGCAAAAGTTAATGTGTAAAAGACAATAACACTCTCACCTGAAGTTGTAAGAAAATAGTATTACCTTACAGTAATGCTACTTCTTGATAAACCTTAGCAAGTTACGCTTCGTGTCCATGGAATTCATCTGTAGCGTAGCAGAATTAACTCGATTTGGGTAAATGAACTCAATGCAATAGCTAGTCTTTTTTTACATTCAAGAATCTTCATTTTCCATAATAGCGTACAAAAGGATATCGTAAAGATAATTACCGGCAATGAATTAAACGAGTTGAGTTAGAGACTTAATTACATAAATAAATTAATCACTTACAGACAATAGCAGCTGAGGAGAGATTTATCGAGTTCCCTTTGATTGAATAACTAAAAAAATTCTGCAAGGTCAATATGGATCTCGTTTTCAAGAAAGTAATGCACCTCTCTAACTTTCGCTACGAGTAATTGTATGGACTCATGCCAAACAGATTGCATGACTAACCAAATTTTCTACTCCCTCAGTCCCAAAATAAGTGAAGTGGATTTGTCTAAATTCATATGTATCTCGATATGTTTTAATATATAGATACATACGAATCTAGACAAATTCAAGTCACTTATTTTAGGATGGAGGGAGTATTTAATGTTCATGTAGCACTTCGGCAGGAGTCCTGTTAGTCCAGGAGATCCAATCGGTCAATCAGGATCAATTAGCCACCACCTTTGTTATTTTCACGGACCCACTAAAAGTCCTTTTACACGTGACAAGTTGTACAATATTATAGATTACATAATGTTTTATAGTTTTAAATCTTAACCGTTATAATTGAGATGGATGCATCAAATAATTTCAGTACATATGGATCAACGTGGTGTCTTAAAAAACACTCTTAATTATATTGCTTTTAGTATATAATAGATAGATATATTTTAGGATCATATTAATCTACAAAATAATGTAAAACTTCCACCACGGAGACTGTGTTGAAATCTACAAGGGTTCACGTTTTTTAAGGAAGAAACAAACACCAAGCTTGCATATGTGATAATTTATTTACCATAACATTTTTTAAGTCCTACGGTCGTCTCATTTTTATATTCATGAAATTATAACTACATGTTCCAAACAGTTTTTACTCTCTAAAAAAATTGGTGCCCTCGCATTTGGGAGGGGCCATCATGTTAGTTCAGTAAACAACGGACTAAGAAGTAAATTCAGCACATCAACACTCTTTTGCGCTAGAGAAAGGACGTACACACGCTTCTGACCGTCAAAATATCGCCAGATTTTTTTTGGTGCAATGCAACTGACCGAGCTCACAAAGCTCGCGGTTGATTCCGCCTGGAGGACCATAACTTTCCAAAGTGAACACGCAAAACTAGCATTGTATATGATCGACAGGAGATGCAGCCTACCAAACCCGTATTTTCTACTCCCTCCGATCCAAATTAATTGACTCAAGTTTGTCTAGATTCGGATATATCCAGTACTAAAATATGTCTAGATATATCCGAATCTAGACAAATCTAAGTCAATTAATTTGAATCGGACGAAGTAGAAAAGTTTGACTCGACCGACGTGACACCCGTAACTAACTGTACCATCGGACAAAACGGTACGTCTCCAGTACATTAAGTGAGTGCAAGTGCATGCCAAATATCTGTGTTACCTTCCCTCCCCTCATGGTGACCGGATCGGGATAGATGCCGATCTTGGGAGCAGTTTACAGCGACGCGAAGGAACAAAAATGGCCCGGGGCAGGCGCAACTTGCGTCGTCGTGACACTATGGCATGACGGCGATGGGTTGCGTCACGATCACATTCGGTAACCGGTGAGAGAGATCTATTTGAGGTGCAAGCGGGGAACTTAACTAGCCAAGGCATGTTACGCATGGACCCTGATCGTCAAATGTGAAGTTGGTTGTGACCACCTATTTTGGGTCTGCCGTGGTAATCATGCATGTGACGTTTTTATTTGGCAACAGTGATGCTTCAGAAAATTTGGGTTTTTTTTCTTGCTTTTGGAGAATGACAAGAGAAAAAAACATCGATAAGGAGACGTACATTTATGCCTCGCCCAGCGTCTTAAAAATAATAACAAAGGAGACGTACATTTATGTTATGCCTCGCCAGGGTCTACAGCAAAAGATGAGAGTTAGTCCTACCTGGGTAACAACAGATTTTTATATTTTTGGTAGAGCGGATTTTAAGAACCCGGCCATGACTGTCTGCAACATCTCGGCTGTGGACCAGTTTGTGGTACGGGGAGGGAGTGTACGTTAAACCGATGTCAATGTACCATGATCTAATATTTAGCTAAAATATTAAAAAACTGCTTGTAAGTTTTGGAGTATAAAACTTAGAGCATCTCCAGTAGTTTTCGACGCGCTAAAATTGATTTGCAGCGTGCTGCGCTAGGATAGAGAGTGCGGGGCGACGCGACCTTCACCAGAAGCGCTAAAATGCCGCGCGTAGACTAGCAAAAACGCACCTAGCGGAAGCGCTATTTTGCAGCACCACAAACATCTTTTTTATAGAAATAACACATCGAAAAGATCTAAAAAATAGGCTAAAATAGAATTGAAAATATGGATAATGCATTTAGGATCTACCGTCCGAGGGGATTATTTATCAAGCTTCAGATAACTGGATGCAGATGGTTATTCAGTGCTCCCCTGGCCACATGGTGGACTACATCCTTCGGACCTTCTCGTCACATGGCGGGCTTGTTTCGTGCGGAATGAGGTTACACATGATAATCCCCTGCCCACGATCGAGAGCTCCAAACGGTTCCTATGTGCATATCTGAAATTACTCCGAGAAATTCAAACAAAGCCTACAGTTGCTATTCTAAAGGGTAAGGATCCCGTGGTCTTGGAGGCTCGTCCAAAGATCCCTAAAAAAGGTCCGGACAAGCCTTGGTGTAGGCCAAAACCAGGCTGGGTGAAGCTTACGGTGGATGGATCTTTTTGTTCGGCCATGCGATCCGCTGGTGCAGGGATAATCTTGCGAGATGATCAAGGGAATTCAATTTTCATGGCGTGCACCCTGTCAAAGTCCTCTGGAGCCGGAAATTCGGGCTTGCTTGAAAGGTTTACAGTCTGCTCTTCAATTCTCTCAAGTCCCGATCATTGTGGAATCAGACAATGCTCTTCTAATCGAGGCGTTAAATTCCTCCAGTCAAGATAGATCTCCTTTTGTTCATTTGATTACAGAGATTAAAAGCTTAGCTAGCTTAGATAGAGTTTGCCTTTTTGTTAAGGTTGGACGTGAGCAGGTTAGAGTTAGTGATTCTCTTGCAAACTTTGCGAGAGTTCAGAGCCGTACTATGACTTGGTTAAGGTCTGGACCGGCGGATGCTGTACGGTTGCTGGATCTTGACCGTTCTGTAATTCTTCCTGCTGAATAAAGTCCATGTTTTACCCGCAAAAAAAAATAGTAGAGCTGAAAATATAGTGCATATTACGAACTAAAACTAGTGCAGATTACGAACTAAACTATCTAGAACTCAAAATCGGAGGAGTCCGGTGTTGTGGACGACACCGGAGTCAACGACCAGTAATCACCCCAACGGGGGTCATCGTCGGAGATGGTCGATGGACCGTCCATCTGCGCTCTGATGAAGGCCCGCTTTGCTGCCTTGGCGGCCCTCCGCGCGAGGCAGTCCTGCTTCTTCGTGTCCTTTCGCACTTGCTTCTTGTTGGCGTAGAACTTGCGCTCGGCGGCACGTCTTTCGGGAATCACTGCGCCTAGTCGGTACGGATGCGCTCGTCCTGCTCGGCAATGAGGAGGTTGCGCTCTAGCGCGCGCTGGCGGCGCCGCTCCTCCTTGACGATGCGAGGCGGCAGCGCGAGCGCCTCAGCTTGCTCTCACGTCCACACGTCGTGGAAGTTCATGGAGTTGCGCGGGCGCTGGAGCCATCAGGCCACCACGTCGTACGCGCGCGCCGCCTCGTGTGCCGTCTCGAAAACGTGCCGAGGCCGATGCGCTCGTTGCCAGTTCGTATCTCGGCGTATTAGGTGCCCGTCGGGCCCAAGCGCACGCCGCGGTACTCGGAGCTTGAGCGGCGGGGCAGCATCTCGTCATCGGCGGAGCGGTGGCGTGGGCGCGCTGTGGGCGGCCAACCGAACCAAATCGGGCGCGCGCTGGGGGATGGGGAACGAACTGTGGATATGGACAGGCACGCGCGGAAGTTTCACTGGCGGTTGGCTGGGCGCACGGATCTGCTTATAGCGCGCGGTGCAAGCGGCTTAGCAAATTTGACGCTTGCGATAGCGCAGTGGCCCGTGTCCGGGGAAATTTACAGCGCGCACACATTTTTTCCCCCGTCTCCTGGATGCGCGCGCACGCTGCCGTGCTGTAAAAAACTGTTTTTTTATCGCCGCGGCAAAAGCTAGAGATGCTCTTACTTATGTTCTGCGAAGTACCCCCTTCGTTCAGAAATAATTGACTTGGCTGTATCTAGATTCGGATGTATCTATACACTAAAACATGTCTAGATACATGTGAATCTAGAGAAATCCATGTCACTTATTTCTGAAATGAGGGAGTAGTAAATTGTTGTACTATTATTTTAATTTATGCTAATATACATCGAAGCTCGCTTCATATGGATGTGCATGATTATTTATTATATTTTGTTAATATAATTTCATGTTTAGATTATACACGCTAGTACATACATTAGTTTCTATGTCTAGATTTTTTTTGGGAGATGGACAATTTATTACTTAAAGTAATGTTTACACGCATCTACATAACTATGATGCATACAACCGACAAATCATCCATTGAGAAACAAAAGTAAAAACAACTAGACGAGAAGTATATAAGTCTGAGACACAGGACACCTAGCTATATGGAATCGATCTGTAGATTACGACTATCCAAGTCAAGAAAAATATCCCTCGCCATATCCTCTAAGTGTGTACATCCCTTAATAAAGAGGTTGTGAAAATCCACACGTTGTAGAGGAGAGTAGCCGAGCTTCGGTAAATAACCTGCAGATGAGAAGACAATTTATTATTAAAAACTTTGTTATTTCTACGTAACTACAGCGACCAAATAATGGAAAGCGTTCTCACCCTAAACAGAATTATGTATTTATCTGTAATCTCATTCAGCCAACAAATACATTAGCAACAGAGCGAGGAGCAGATAATCCAGAAGCTACTTGGATGATGGACCATATAGAAGGAGCGAAATTACATTGAAATAATAAATGTTCAATTATCTCATCCTGATAAAAAATTTTGTTTACTTCCTTGTCAATTCTGTTTTATAAGATTATTTTTTGTAAGAATAATCTCTCGACATAAATAACATGCGAATATTTTCGTTTTTAGAGGTATTTTTATCTTCCAGATTTTATTATTATCATCAACTGGAATATTAAATTGTACCATTTCTTTATACATGGAGTCTATCGAGAATTTTACATTCTCAAGTGCATTCCACATGAACTAATCAAAAACTTCAGATAATTGTACTGTTGTTAAGATCATTCCACGATACTAGTCTAGGCCCAGTGAGATCTCTTCCGAACGACACACTCGGAGGGTTTGATTCCATGATGGTGAAAATTGTATCTCTTTGTGATGCACAATACTATATAGAGCAGAATATTACTCCTAGAGAGTAGCCTAACCAAGCTATTTTTTTTGAAATGAGCGCTTTATTACTCAATAGTAATGTTTACACCCAGCCTCTGCATAACTAGGATGCACACAGCCGATCGATCACAAAACGAGAATCAAACTTAAGTACGAAAATTACAATCCGTATAGCAAAATAAAACAGCGTGCAGCTAAGGCAGTTCAATCCGCAAATCACGCTGCCATCCATGTCGGGAGAAAATATCCCTCGCCACATCCTCCAAACGCGTACACCCCTCTGCAAACAAGTCGCGGAACTCCATACTCTGGAGCGGAATCCATGATTGTAGGATAGCCGTTGCACGATAAACCACCTGCAAGGAAGAAAAAACTATATTATTAAAAATCTTGTCATTTCTACATAGTCAAAACGACCAAAAAATGGCAAGCGCTCCCACCCTAAATAAAGTCTCATATTTATCCCGAATCCCATATAACCAATTGCTGAATACATTGACAACCGATCGCGGAGGAGATAAACCAGAGGCTACTTGGATGGTTGACCATATAACACGAGCAAATTTACATTGGAAGAATAAATGCCGTATTGTCTCATGATGATGACAAAATACACATTGTGTACTTCCATGCCAATTTCTCTTAACAAGGTTGTCTTTAGTAAGAATTACGCCTTTACGAAGGTACCAATCAAATATCTTCGTCTTAAGGGGTAACTTCATTTTCCAAATTTTACTATTGTTATTGACAGGAATATCAGGTTGGATCAAAGCCATATACATAGAGTCAACCGAAAATTTACCGCTCTGAAGTAAATTCCATTTGAACTCATCCACCCCCTCAGACAGCTGTACCGTGGACAGTCTTAATACAAGATTGTTCCAAGATTCAAGTCTAGGTCCAATGAGGCTTCGTCTAAATGACACACTAGGAGGATAAGCTTCCAAAACTTTGGAAAGAGTCTCTCCTTTGTGTCTAACAATTGAGTAAAGAGCTGGATATTGATTCCGGGGGAGAGTTTGGCCAAGCCATTTATCTTCCCAGAATCTAATTTGCGATCCATCCTTAATATTAAACACACCAAATTGAAAGAAATATTTTTTGGACACCATAAGTCCCGCCCAAAAGTGTGAATCTCCGGGTTTCCAAACCACTTGAGACACCGCCTTAGAGCCTATATATTTCCTCCAAAGAATGGTTTGCCAGACACCATCTTCTGTAAGTAGTTTGAACATCCATTTACCGAGAAGTGCAGTGTTTTTGAGTTGCAAATCATGTATGCCCAGTCCACCGTATTCTTTTGGTCTGGAAACCACATTCCATCTGGCAAGTCGATATTTCTTATTTTCACCATCACCTTGCCAAAAGAATCTTGATCGGAAGTAATCCATTTTCTTCAAGACGCCTTTTGGTAGTTGAAAAAACGAGATCATATACAGTACCATGTTTGTGAGTACTGAGTTTATGAGAACAAGTCTTCCACCAAGTGATAGTAATTTATCTTTCCAACTATTAAGACGTTTTTGTAATCTTTCCTCAACGATTTTCCATTCAGCAATCGTGAGCCGCCGATAATGAATCGGGATTCCCAGATAATTGATTGGAAATTGGCCCATGCTACAGCCAAATAGTTCAGCGTATAGACGGGCCTCGTTCTCAGTCTCGCCAAAACAATACAAATTACTCTTATGGAAATTGATTTTCAATCCAGAGAGAAGCTCAAATGCTGATAATATTAATTTCAGATTCGTAGCTTTCTCTAGATCATGTTCCATAAAAAGGATAGTATCATCAGCATATTGAAGAATAGAAATGCCACCATCAACAAGATGGGGAACTAGTCCTTCAATTTGGCCGGCAGCCTTAGCTCTCTCAATCAGGATAGCCAGCATATCAGCCACTATATTAAATAGTATAGGCGACAGCGGATCCCCTTGTCTTGGCCCTTTTTTAGTTTGGAAGTATTCGCCAGTGTCATCATTGACATTGATAGCTACACTACCCCCAGTCACAAAGGACTGCATGAGATTGCACCACTCCTCTGAAAAACCTTTCATTCGAAGTGTCTGCTGGAGAAAAGACCAATTAACCTTGTCATCAGCCTTCTCAAAGTCAATCTTGAACAATACACCATTTAGTTTTTTCGAGTGTAGTTCATGAATTGTCTCATGTAGGATTACTACACCGTCTAGGATGTTTCGTCCTTGCATGAAAGCAGTTTGAGAAGGTCGAACAACATGATCAGCTACTGAATTCAGTCTAATAGTAGCAACCTTTGTAAAAAAAATTGAAAATAACGCTAAGAAGGCAGATTGGTCGATATTGCTATATACGTTCCGCATTATTAACCTTAGGTAGCAAAGTGATGTTGCCAAAATTAAGTCTAAACAATTCTAGCTGATCAACATGCAGAAAAGAAAAAAGAAGCATCAGGTCCTCTCTAATGACTTCCCAGAATTCTTGGTAAAATTCTGCTCGAAAGCCATCAGGACCTGGCGCTTTGTTATGTTCCATCTGAAAAACAGCTCTCTTGACCTCCTCCTCAGTGTAAGGAGCGGTTAAAAAGTTGTTTTCCTTAACAGAAACCTGCGGGATATCACCTTTTTGAGACTCATCCAACTCAAAAGAGTTTTCTGACGGAGCCCCAAACAAGTCCTTGTAATAACTAGTAATATAAGCCTTTAGCTGCTCCTGGCCCTCAATCGTACCTTCATCCTGAATCAGAGAGTGAATAAGTTTCTTCTTATGCTTGCCATTTGCGACTGCATGGAAGTATCTTGTGTTCGCGTCTCCTTCAAGGAAAATTTTTGCCTTAGAGTGTTGGTACCATTTGAGTTCCTCCTCGCAAAGAAGTCTGGCAATTTCCGCATTTGATTGGTTTTTTAGCTCAATCTCTTGTGCAGATAATAACCTAACTTCCGCGGAAGCCTCTAAATCGTTAATTATGGTCGAAAGGCGTATTTTCTCCTTTTTGAGGATTTCAGCCGTGTGTCTGGCCCAACCACGAAGGAACTTGCGTAAGGCACGCATTTTGCTGTTCCAACGTTGTATGGGTGTTGCAGCACTAACCGGTCTTTTCCAAATAGCCTTCACCAGATCATGGAACCCATCCCGCTCCATCCATCCAAGTTCAAATTTAAACTTATGTTTGGATTGGCGTAATGGTGTTCCCACCGAAAGAAGTAATGGAGTGTGATCTGATAAAGCCTCTATACGTTCCAAAGCACGAACAGTTACCATAGAGAATTTATCCTCCCAATCGGTATCCATAAGCACTCTGTCTAATTTTTCGTATGTTGGCTCCGGAAGACTATTCGCCCAAGTGAACTGTCTCCCAAGCATTGTAACCTCTCTTAAGTCCAAACTGTCGATAACATCGTTGAACATGAAGGGCCAATGCTCATCATATCGTCCCTGACTTTTCTCATGAGGGAATCTCAGCAAGTTAAAATCACCACCTATAAGAATAGGACATGGATTGTCCTTAGCCAGATTTACCAACTCACGCAAAAAATCAGCCTTAAAAACATCCTGGACAGCCCCGTATACAGCGACTAGAGAACATCTAAAGTTATCAGCTTTGTTACGGATATGGAGTTTAATATAAAAATCTTCAGCCAAACTAGCTAAAACTTCCATCGTCTCATTTCTGACGCCTAACAGGATTCTCCTGGATCTACCTCGCGGCGGCTGTGAAACCCACGTAAAGTCTACTCCACAAGAAAGGCGATTGAGTAAGGCTTGTGAGAAATCACGTCTACCAGTTTCCAAAATATCCAAAAAAATCCAACTTATAATCTCTCACACAATCAGCATAGAACAAATGTTTAGCCAAGTCACGAAGACCTCTGCTATTTGAAAACATGCAATTCATTGAAAAACAATAGGAGATTTGGATACATGAGACCTCTTGCGAGATTTTTGGCTTTTTGATTTCTGACCAGAAGCTTTCAGCTCATATAATGAACCCAGCCCGGTCTCGTCAAAAGCCCTTCACCAACTAAGTGAGATAGAAGTTGACCATCTATTGTGGCATGCAACTCCTCCTCCTCGATTGGTAAAGTGTCAGGAATAAAAGAAACTTTAGGAGTAACCGTTAAACGGTCAATCTCCATATGTCTCAGAGCAGAACAAGAAAAATTAACTTTCTTAACAGATCTACCCATACTAATACCAACATTGGCTAACCTATCAACAATAACATGGGTAGAAAAATTATTCAAAGATTTCGAAGAACTTGAAGTACCCTGAGAATCTAGATTTAATTCCGCCTTTCTCCTCATAGCCTTTACCAACGAGTCCTCATCCATGGTAGATGCGCCAAGGCCGTCAACGCCATGACGAAGACTCCTTCGTGTCGGCGTACAAAGGAGAGAACCCAACCCCACCTGGGCCAGGTTCCCCCCAACGGACCGCGCCACCTGGGCCTCGATGGAGCCACCTTCAGGGAGGGAACCCGACCCCGCCTGGGCCAGGTCCTCCCTAGGCGACCACCCCGCATGGGCGTCGTCCACGCCGCCAGCTAGGGAAGGGCCTAACCCCTCCTGGGCCAGGTCCTCCCCTCCGTCGGTCACGCCATCCGCCAAGTCACTATCTGCCGTCGTAGAACCGGCCAGCCCATCCTGGGCAAGCCCACACCCCATCTCATCAGAGGCCACCTCCATCAACACCAGCCCATCCACAACGGGTCGCGGAATAGTACGGCCCATCATATTAGGTCGGCCGCGAGAAGGAGAGGGTGATAATCCAGCCGGACCATTCGCCACCCTGATAGCCGCCTGCGACTGAGACGGAGTGACACGTGGAGAAGCACTACCAGAACGGCCACCACGAAGGGGGGAGTCAATCGGTAGGGCATCAAGAAGTTCCTTTCCACACCTCGTAACAGGAGAGGCATTGAAAGGGGTCACAACATACACCTGCACAGGAACCTGTCTTGATGAAGAAGGAGCAGAATTCCCAGTCCCCGCCAGCTGTCCAGTAGGCCCACCCAAAGCAGTAGTCATGGACGACTCAGAAGTATCCATAGCATCATCACCCGAGTTACCATTGCCACCAGCATCAGGATCATCCTGATTCCGCTTCCACAGATAGGGTGAGAAATCAGGGTCAGGCACATAACTATCAGGCTCAATCCAAAAGCGAAGCTCATACCCTTTTAACTTAACCACAGCGTCAGAGGTGAGGTAAAAACTCAGAGCATCCTGTTTCTTATTGAACACAGTAATATCAAACATGCCAACCAAAATGCGAACATCACCCCTCCGCCTCAGGGAGAGCAAGTCCACATCAATAGTGGTGCCCATCAAAGACCCTACCACCCACAAACCAAGGAAAGCGCGTAAGGAATGCGACACCCCCTCCACATGCAGCCAGACCTGATGTAAATCACACTTATGTGGCACCTCCTAAAGCTTGTATGCGGACACAGATAGCTGAGTCTTGCTCATAGGAATAGAAAACTGACTACCATCCACCATGTCAAGGTCAGCAAAGGATGGAAAGCTGACCAGGAACTCGTTCTCTCCGTGCAGGAGAGCCTCCCACTTCCACTGAGCCTGAACCTGGCACTTCCTGGCAATCTGCTTCACAATCACATCCGCAGAGACCACCTCACCACTAACATGGACCAAAGCAATAGGGGTCTTGCTAGCCCCCAAACCCTCACGAACCACACTATCTGGAATCTGAGCAAATAGAGTCTTGTCATGACCAATGCATGCCATATAAGCAGTGTGCTGAGGCTGCTTGAGCACCGGACATCTCAGTGTGGGGTGAGACGAAACATCACATATATAGCAATAATGAGACACCTTACAATCCTTAGACGCATGGGAATCCATAGCACACTTCCAACAGCGCACAGCCTTCTTGTTCTTCTTTGTCACCGGCACACCCGGCCCCTCTGTATTTGCTTCCACCGCACCTGACCCGGCCTCATACTGTATCTGCTAGCTCTAAACATCAGTTGAGAAGTGAGACTGGTCCGCATAAGGCGGTTGCGCATACGACTGCTGAACCGCAAACTGTTGTTGCCCCAACATATGCGGAGGGTGTGCCTGTTGTGCCAAGAACGGTCCCACAAGCAGCTGCAGATTACCTTGCGTGGTCTTCTTCTTCCTCCTCTTGGGAGCCACAGCCCCAGCTGCTCCGACCCCCGGAACAAACTGCTGCGGTCCTGATGGCTGCCCAAGTTAGGGTGGAGCAGCGAACGCACCAGCAAGTCCGCCCCCGGGCAAGGAAGCCATCGGAGACCCGCCGAAGTGCAGAGGAGCTCCCTTGTAAGGCGGCTGCAACGGCAAGAGCTGGGACGCCTGGGAAGCCACCAAGTACGTGGCAGGCGGCGGGAACTGGACCCCGGGAGGGAACCCCAGAGGGGCACCATACGGCGCCGCAACACTGGTAGGAGGCGGCCCCCGCATAGGCGCGGCAGGACCCACGTGTGGACCCCTCGGCAGAGAAGCAGAGGCCCCCATAGGGCGTGTCGGCGGAGTAGCCGCCGCCGCAGGGCCACGCACTGGTGGGGCAGTGGTCGGCGTTGGACCCCGAGGCGGCTGCGACCCAGCTTGGCCGCGAGAGGGCAAAGAACCTTGGTCGTTCCCAGTCATGGCCGGAGAGGGCGAACGCAGCACTTCCACGAAGGATCGGCCGGGAGACGAGAATGACTACGGAAGAACACAGAGGGCAGGCGGAGACGGCAGCGGCGAAAGCATTTGACGAGACGTAACCCTAGACCACGCCGACCTGAGTCGGACCGCGATCGCCGTCCAGGAGTACTCGGACTCCGAGCTACTCGCGGTCGGGCCCACAGACAGGACGGACCCAGCCTCCACGCCAGCCACATGCATGGCCACATTAGCCGGTGTGGAAGCCGAGGCCACGTCATCGCGCAGAACTCGGATCGACGCGATCAAGCGCTGCCAGGATCCGCCGGCCAACCAGCGGCAGCGCTGAAACCCTCCTCGGTGGGAGTGGACCTCGCCATGGCTTCACCCGCACCCCACTCCGCCGAAGGATCAGAGACGCTGACCTAGTCCTCTCTAGAGCCACCAGCGGCAACAGCCCCGGCGGCAAAGGAGATTGAATCGTTGTCTTCTCCCAAAAATGAGACTCCGCCATGGGGAAACCGATTTCCTCCCAAAACTGCCGCTTCAACTCCTCGTCGGACTTCTGGCGCCAGCGTGAAACGGTGGTCCACCCAAGCCGACCATCTTCATCCTTGAGGTCCTCGAGCGCCACCCGAGCCGCCAGAGAGTCATCCCCCTCCGAGCCATCATCGGATCCAAGGCACTGAAACCGAGAACTAGACTACACGCACCCAACGCCGGCGAGGGAAGAGAGACCGGCGAGAACTTGCCCGAGGCCATCGTAAGCCACCGCCGCCTCATTTCCGCCTCAAGAGTCTAGGGGTTCTCACCATATTTGCCAACATCGTAACCAAGCTATTTATCCACCCAGAAACATGTTTTGATCCATCCTTAATATTAGAAGTACCAAACCAGAAGAAATTCTTTTTGGAAGCCATTAGTCTAGACCAAAAGTGTGAATCTCTAGGCTTTATAGCACTTGAGATACAACTTTTGAACCAACATATTTCTTCAAAAGACTGTTTTGCCAAACACCGTCCTCTTTAAGTAGCTTAAAAAGCCATTTACTCAGAAAAGAAGCGTTCATGACTTGTAAGTCATGTATACCAAGTCCACCTTGGTCTTTTGGTGAACAAACCACACTTCATTTGACCCGTCGATATTTCTTTTTCTCACTATCACCTTGCTAAAAGAATCTTGAGCGGAAATAATCCAATCTGTTCAAGACTACTTTTGTTAATTGAAAAAAAGATCATATACAATAGCATATTAGTAAGTACCGAGTTTATGAGTACGAGTCTTCCGCCCAGGGATATCAATTTTATTTTCCAACTACTAAGACTTTTTTGTAACCTTTCCTCGATGAGTTTACATTCAACATTTGTGAGTCTTCGATAATGGATCGGAATTTCCAAGTAGTTGATTGGAAACTGACCCTACCCGCAGCCAAAGAGATCGGCATAGGTGAGCTTCATCCTGGGCTTCGCAAAACAATACAACTCACTTTTATGGAAATTAATCTTCAATCCGGAAAGTTGTTCGACTGCTGATAATATTAATTTCAGATTCTTTACTTTTTCCAAATCGTGTTTCCTAAATAAGATTGTGCCGTCGGCATATTGAAGAATACAAAGTTCCCCAACGACAAGATGGGGAATTATTCCTTCAATCTGACCATCAACATTTGCCTTATCAATCAAGATTGCCAAGATATCAGTCACTATAATAAATAGTATAGGCGACAATGGGTCACCTTGTCTCAATCCTTTCTTTATCTGAAAGTATTTGCCAATATTGTCGTTAACTTTGATGGCCATACTACCTCGAGACACAAAAGAATGTATAAGAGCATGCCACTTCTCCGAAAAACCTTTCATACGGAGTGTTTGCTGAAAAAAAGACCACTTAATCTTATCATAAGCCTTGTCAAAATCAATTTTAAATAGTACCTCATTCAACGTTTTGCTATATAGTTCGTGAACTGTTGCATGCAGAATTACTGCATCTTTTAGGATGTTTCTTCCTTGCATAAAAGCAGTCTGAAAAGGACGAACTATATGATTAGCAACCGAAGTTAGCCTGATTGTTATATCGAGAATTATTTTTATATTTTTTGAAACTTGTAAATACTGTTTCGTTTTTTTTTAAATGAAGAGATCATTGGAACTCCAGAGCCAAAGACACTTACGGTAAACAGAGACCTCAAAAAAAACCTTGCAACTCTTCTGTTTATGTATGTGCATGGACAACACGGAAGTACAAGGATATACCTAGAGAAGAAGGAGCAACAACTTAATGTCCTAGGGAAACAACACCCGTACAAAGAAAAGAAATCAGATCCAGGCACTTACGTGCCATATACCAGAGAAGCTTGGGGTCTTCTCCCTAAAAAAAGAGAAGCTTGGGATCTTCCATACGCATGATCAGCTAGTACGCTGGAGGCGGCTCGCAAAGTGGTGTCTCCTCTGTCCCATGGGACTGGGAGGCGACGTCGTCGAGCCGACGGAGCCATTGAGCGCCATGGACGCGACGGCCTTGGCCCACGCCATGAGCTCTCTCTTCATCCGCTCCTCGTCGCCCCAGATCACGGGATCCACCACCTGATCATCATGCTTTTCCGTGGCGATCAGGAACACCGGCGCCTCCCGGATGTCGCCGGCGGCCGCGATTGGCCGGACGATCTCAGTTGCCGTAGCCATCTCTCTCCGCACAACACGGATCGGCTAAGAAGGAAGCTACAGACTTGCAGAGAGCGAAATTTGTATGTTGATGAAGGTAGCAGCAGTAGCCTATGGCAAAGATGAACATGATCAGCACTCGCTGCCCTGTTTTATGTACGCGCAGCTGCACGCCGTGCCTCATGTGTGGCGTGCGAATAGAATATGGGATCGGGCATGTGTGTGTGGTTTCAGAGAGTTTGGTTCGGGCGTCGCCATCGGACGCGCGTGTGGACTTGAAGAAACTCAGAAAGATGCTCTGTGTACGGGTGGTCTCAAAGGAACAAGCGGCTGAAATCGTTTAGTACATTTTATTTTTCCTTTATTATTTGCGGAAATTTACATATTATTTTCCTAGTGGTACTGAAATCGTTAACATTTTCTGATTATGCTTGACTCTAATTTCAAATAAATAATATTGTATATGTACTGTGGACGCCGTTTTCTTGGTGGAATGGAGTCCGATGTTAACAAACCCCATTTTTTATTTATGATCTTTGATTGCAATGTACTAGTATTGAAGATCGTTAATCATTGATGCTCAACTGTAGGCAAACGAATATCGAGATTTAGGTGAGATCATTTGATTGCCATATCTCCTAAACTAGAGGGTGACATGCTCACCGTTACGTTTTATACTTAAAGTCCAAGATCATGAGACACCACCTCCATGATCACGTATCTTTAAGCCGGTCCATGGATTTGTCGAACCAATGGTATGGCGGCCGATGATCTTTGTACGGTGGTGGTGAGGCTAACCGCTCTGATACCATGTGAAAAATATTGATCCCTGAATATTGTGTTGTATTGATTTGATCCTCGTGAAGGGTATATATAGAGTTACAAAGGTGAGGTAGACTTGGAGTACAAGATGATCTTAGAGTCCTAGTCTATCTCATATACGTATATGTATATGTATTCTAACATCCCCTCAGTCGTAGCGGCAGTGAAGCGGATGCTTGCGGCTGCATTTGAAGTATTGCGCTTTCGTCGTCTTCACCTCCTTATCATCATCACCTGCGTGGATATGATCATGGCTGACATCTAGGGACGGTGACTGCGTCCCCTTCTGGTGCCTCTCTTCCCTTCCGCAGTCACAGCGGGAGTGGCGTGGATGCAAGTGACGACACGGACACTGTTGACTGAAGTTCTTGAGTTGATGTAGACGTTGTTCTTGTTGTCGATGTCGAGGTAGCCGATCGTGATGTAGCCGTGGTCGAGGTGGGTGTGGTCGATGTCGTAGTCGTTGTATGTTGTATGGCCGCCATTGCTGGAGGCACAAAAAATTGCGCGTTTGTTGTTGTTGTTGTTGTTGTTGTTATTGTTGACGGAGCTGCAGTTGTGGACGTTTTGCACCTTGTAGAGGTACCGTCGGGAGCGTCTCTTGGACGCGGTCATAAGTGAGACCACCGGTTTTGCCAGGACCGGAGGAACCCACCAAGCACACAAGGTTTTGTCAGAACCATATGCGCGGTTATAGGGGCATCATAATTGTGATGCCAGTTTGTTGATACAGTCGGCAGGGTCGTGGATGCGGACATGCCGTCGTCGTGCCTTGTAGTTGTACTGTCAGAGGGCATCATAGTCGTATGTCCATCATATGAACGGGTATAACAGCGGCGGCGATGTGTCGACGAAGATGGTCATGAAGACCACGTTGATATAGACCTTGGCGATGATGTGTCGGTGATGAATGAGTAGGCGTTTCGGCGATGATCGTCGCTTGAAGGCGTCCCTTATGGCGGCGATGATGTCGAAGCCTTGATGTCGGAGAAGTCGGCGTAGTAGTGTTCCACACCGGCCTGGCACGTAGATGATCTTGATGTCGCTTCTCCGTGGATGTGCTCGACAAAGATCTCGGTTTGTATCCTGGCGTAGTCGTACAGCTCGATGTCATGATTTGGGTCGATGTAGTCCAGCTTGATGCAGTGTAGATATCGGAGCAGTCACGTCTCAAAGAAGTGCAGATCTTGATGTCGGTGTAGTCGTGTCTAGAAACAGTGCAGAATTGTACAGTTTGACGTAGACGTTCGAGTGGATGTAGATCGGTAACGGTGACTTTGATGCGTTGATGACGGGAGCTCCCAGATCTGATTGGCAGAACACCACACACAACACAACTCCATGTACAGTAGTATTTTCTACATGTACGGCCACGTACCTTGGATTTTTTTGTTTGAAAGGAGTGTCCGGAAGGGAATGGAAGCATTATATTAAAACAAACGGTGGAGGTACAAATGATTACAAAGGACCCCATGAGATAGGAAAAAATAACATAGGTCCTTGATAAATGTAGAAAAGTCCTCACTGAAAGATGTAGAACAACAAACCGATCCTTCTCTTTCTCCACCGTCGAGCGGAGGTCAGACTCAACGCCGTCAGACTCAGAAACAGGGACGGAACCACTTGCTTCCGACAAGATGAGGGGTGCAGGAACCAACCTCAAAAGGGGCCTCATCGAGGAGGTTGAACGCTTGCCGGGACCTTTCGCCGGCTTCTGGATAGGCCATGTTCTGGCCTAGGATGTCGGACGGCTGTCACCCGCCGCCGAGGTGATGCTCAAGTAAATTGCTTCCCAACTCCACTGCTGCAGGACACTGTTATTCAGCCAATCCACACCTCCAATGTTCGCCACCATTGCGACCATCAGAGGAAGAAGAGGGCATATGGAGCAAAACAGGTCGGCAGAAGGGGACTCATTACCGGAGCCGAAGGTGATTGTCGACCCGCCACACTCACCACACCTGCCACGGGTGGAAGCCGGAGGGTGGAGAAGAGCAGCCCTGATATGAGTCCAGAGTCCAACCCACCCAGCTGAATCAGAGGCCAGAACATCATCTTTCCCCCCTCCCTCGCCACCACGGCCGTCCAAGGGGGAATCGCTGACAAGCACCAGCAAAACACAACGTCGGTCCTCCTCGCCACCACGGCCGACTAGGAGTGACATCACAACATCATCTTCTTCAGACTGGGGAAGGACAAGCACACACTTTATTCCATTGCTCCTGGCCACCTCAAACCACACCGAGCCAAAGTCTCTCGAAGAGGAGGAGGCGGCCTGCCTTCCGACGCCGTGCGGGAACACCAGAGGCTGAGGAGCCAACGGACGAACAGCTCTTAGGCGGACAAAGACCTCCGTTCCTCCCCGCCACCTCGGCCGACCGAAGAAAGAAGGGGCATCCACCCAGCAGAGCTCCGCCTCGGGAGGGCCTTATTAGAGGCGTAGCAAGCCCTCATCCATCCCAGCGTCGCCAGACGGACGGCGGGGAGGAGAAAGGTTCGCTATCGACGGATCTGACCCAAAGAGCACATCGAGAGCCTCGTGGCATGACGCCAGCGACCGGCAACAAGCCAAAGCCTACAACTACTATGTACAGGCGAGCCTCCGGTGCCGCTCCTCCGCCTCCCTCTACCGGTGACGCCGACGAGGACGACTTCAGATCGGGCCGGCGGCGGACGTACTGTAGCAGGAGGAGGGAGAGGAGATAAGGTCACCAGACTACTGCCACGTACCTTGGAGGAACTTGCATGCACGCGTGATGGAATTGGTTGCATGCAGTCTACCGCATGCGTGGCAGAGGCCACTGCCTTGGCCTCCTTGGAGTTTTCCCCGCGTGTCGTGCGGCTGGCTGGGCAGTTTTACTGCATGGTGTTGACCTAGGCGCCGTGGAGGATTCCAGCGGATCGGACCCAGCCGACGCCTAGAAGCTGGAATAGCACCGGCTGGTCGTGATCTAGGGATTTATTTAGTGGCTAATTCTCTGATCTAATTAGAAATTAAGAACCGATTTAATCTTTGATTTTGATCGGGTGCCGCGTCCTAGGAGTAATCTCTCCGTAGGCAGCGTCTTACTGAAATGGTGGAAGAACTTAGGATCGGCGTCGTGAGACTAACCGCTCTGATACCATGTGGAAAATATTGATCCCTGTATATTATGTTGTATTGATTTAACCCTCGTGGAGGTATACATAGAGTTACAAGGATTAGGTAGACTTGGAGTACAAGATGATCTTAGAGTCCTAGCCTATCTCATATACGTATATGTATCCGTATTCTAAGTATACTACACTAAATTGATAATGTAGAACAACGAAACTAATGAAGACACACAAACTAATTCAGAAACAACAGTTGTGAAGGGGAAGGGGAAGGGGATCACCATACTAGATTAACCTAGTGCTGAATTTGACAACATAACAGTTGTACAAGTGATCGAAATATACCTTCGGAAAAAGGGCACCCTGAGGGGTCCCGGAAGACACTTGTAGTAGATGATCTTCTCTACCCAGTGCGACATGCCCAATCTATAAAAAATAAAAGAAGGGCAACAATAGTTGGTTTGAATTCTCAGGAGAAGAGCCAAATTAAAAACCACACACCAACCCATTGATCCAATAAACATACCTCATGAGCAATCATAGTGGCAACTTCAGCATCTGTGTTGAAAACTTGGAGCAATCCAGTGGGCACTATAATCTTGCCAGCGGGGTAGGACCACATAGTGACACTCTTATCTTTCACAATAATCACCTCCCACTTGAGCCCATTGAGATGCCCCATCGCTGGCTGCACTTGACCACATGTGTTCCCCAGCTTCCTCCTCCAAACCTCCAAGGCCAAGCCAGCAATGCCATGATCGAGCATGACAGTGTCATGGGTCTTGATGATGAGGTGGCTGGGGATAGTTTTAAGGTGATGTTGTTGACACGGAGACTATCAGGGTGGTGCAAGTCGAGCATAATTGAAGTGTACTTACCCTTGAGGTAGGCTAAGCGGAACTCGCTGAGCTCATGCTCCTCCAGGGGAGAGCGGAGAACAATGTGGGTGCGGTTGGTAAAGGGTGTTAGGGTAATAATCTCTTGTATTACCAGAGGGCCAAAGGCCAGAATATATAGTACATGTACAGGTGCAAATATACAGAAAGCCCCCTAACATATGGGGATACTACAATATACAAATATACTCTAACACCCCTCCCCCTCAAACTCATGGTGGATCCACAACACTGAGTTTAGATAGTAAGAAATCATGCTGAGCGCGAGTTTGTGCCTTCGTAAAGAAATCTGCCAACTGCAAGTCTGAAGGCACATAATGGAGCGCAACAACCTGATCCTGCACCTGAGCACGTGTATAAAAAGCATCAACACCAATATGCTTGGTCAGCTCATGCTTGACCGGATCACGTGCAATACTGATAGCACCTGTACTGTCAGACAAAAGTGGAGTGGGTGCCGTAACAGAGACCCCAAAATCTGGAAGCAACCACCATAACCAGGTCACCTCAGCAGTCACCGAAGCCATAGCCCGCAACTCAGCCTCAACACTCGAACGGGAAACCGCTACCTGTTTCTTCGTCTTCCAAGCAACAAGCGAACCACCAAGAAACACATAGTAAGCAGAAAGTGAACGACGATCCGTAGGATCATTCGCCCATGTAGCATCCGAGTAGCACTGGAGCTAGAGAGAGCTAGAACGAGGGAAGAAAAGACGGCGAGTCATCGTGCCACGAAGATAACGAAGGACACGGAGGAGATGACCGTAGTGAACAGTGGTAGGAGCTGAGACAAACTGGCTCAGAATATGAACAGGATAAGAGATATCAGGACGGGTGACAGCAAGATAAATAAGACTCCCAACAAGATGGCGATAACGAGTGGGATCGGGAAGAGGATCACCATCCGTAGGACGAAGCTTAACATGAAGCTCCATAGGAGTCTCAACGGTGCGCTCATCTGCAAGAGCAGCCCGAGTAAGAAGATCCTGAATATACTTTTCCTGAGAGATAGAAAACCCATCAGAAGTGGAGGAAACCTCAATCCAAGAAAGTAGCAAAGAGGACCAAGATCAGTCATAAGAAACTGATCACGAAGACGAGCCTTGACAAAGGCAATATACTCAGGATCATCACCAGTAATGATCATATCATCAACATAGAGAAGGAGAAGAGTGCGTCCACGAGGTGAAGTGTGAACGAAAAGCGCTGGATCATGAGAACTAGGAGAGAAACCAGAAGCAGTCACCACAGAGGCAAAGCGCTCAAACCAGGCACGAGGGGCCTGTTTCAGGCCATAAAGGGAACGTCGAAGACGACAAACCATCCCATCGGGAACAGCATATCCAGGAGGAGGCTGCATATAAACCTCCTCAGTCAACTTGCCATTAAGAAAAGCATTCTGAACATCAAGCTGCGACACAGACCAGCGTCGGACAGAAGCAACAGCAAGAAGAGTACGCACAGTGGTCATATGGACCACAGGAGCAAAGGTCTCATCATAGTCACGACCATGTTCCTGCTGAAAACCACGAGCCACAAGACGCGCTTTATAGCGCTCAAGAGATCCATCAGAGCGGGTCTTAATTTTATAGACCCACTTACACGTGATCGGACGAACACCAGATGGGGGAGACAAGATCCCAGGTGCCAGTGCGCTCAAGCGCAGTGATCTCCTCAGCCATGGCAAGCTGCCATTCAGGATGACACGCGGCATCTCGATAAGAAGTCGGCTCGGAGACTACAGAGAGACCATACTGACTAGGAGAGTACCGGTCTGGAGCACGACGCTGACGAATAGGTCGTGAGGAAGGAAACTCATCCACAGAAGATGACTCATCAGAAGAGGAGGAAGAAGGAGACACGGAGGAAGGATCCGAAGCAAGAGACCGAGGAGAACTAGGGGAACTAGACGGAGGAGAGGATGGCGCCGAAGTCAGAGGAGGCGCAGCAGAAGGAGGAGGTGGAGGAGAAGAGACAGCGGAAGGTGTATCAGGAAAAAGAAGAAAAGAGAGATCATCCGTTGGGTAAGTACCAGAGGTGGGGCGAGGATAGAAAGGACAAGTCTCATCGAACGTGACATCACGAGAGATGCGCATACGACGACCAACAGGGTCCCAACAGCGATAGCCCTTATGCTCATCACTATAGCCGAGAAAGACACACTCAACAGACTGAGCGGTTAGTTTGGTGCGTTCACGAGGAGGGAGAAGGACATAGCAAGCGCAACCAAATAAACAAAGAGTCGAGTAGTCTGGATAGGAGCCAGAGAGACGCTCGAGAGGAATGCCACCCTAAAGAGCAGCTGAAGGCTGGATATTAATGAGGTAAGTCGACGTAGCGACAGCCTCAGCCCAGAAATGCGGCGAAAGAGAGGAAGCAATCATCATAGCACGGGTATTCTCAATAATATGACGATGCTTACGCTTGGCGACACCATTTTGAGCATGGGCGCCGGGACACGAGAACTGAGCAAGGGTGCCCTGCTCAGCAAGGATGCCACGCAGGTGCTGGGAGATATACTCTCCTGCAGAATCAGCACGAAAAACACGAATAGGCGTGGAATACTGAGTACGAACCATGGCCACAAAGCGTTGATAAATAGCAAGCACCTCGCTGCGAGAGCGCATAAAAAATAACCATGTGTACCGTGAAAAATCATCAATAAACAAAATATAGTATCGGTGGCCCCCTTTTGAAGCAAAAGGAGCTGGACCCCACACATCTGAATGAACTAAATCAAAAGGTCGCTGAGATACGGACACACTAGTAGGATAGGGAAGCTGAATCTGTTTAGCTAATCTACAACCCTGACACGAATGTAACGACGACACATCTCCTGAGACAAGCCCCAGAAGATCACGACGAACTAAGGATGATAAACGGGAGCCACGAAGATGACCCAGCCGATGATGCCACTGCTGAAAAGAGCCAGTGACAGAAGCAGCAACCGCAGGAGAAGTGGCAGAAGAAGTGCCGGCAGAAGGAACGTGAAGCCAGTCTAACTCCCAAAGCCCCGGAGACTCAATGCTGCGAGGGCCAGCTCCAACCAGAGCCTGTGTAAGACGATCCTGAACAGCACAAGAATCAGCATCAAGAATAACCCTACAACCAGAATCAGTAAGCTGACTAGCAGAGAAAAGGTTCATCTTAAGGCTGGGAACATGAGAAACATTAGGAATAGAGAAGGAGGAAGTAGAGAGGGTGCCTCGACTGGAAACAGGAAGAGAGGTACCATCAGCCGTAATAACACGGACAGGAGAAATAAGAGAGCGAAGAGCAGAAAGAATAGAAGATGCAGAAGTCATATGAAAGGAAGCTCCAGAATCCAGATACCACGGGGTTGATGTACCTGACTGTGTAGAAGATGATGGTCGCTCAGTGCCAGAAGAACTAGTCACAGAACCAGCAGTACCCGACGAGGAGGAGCCTGTAGCAGCGAGCAGACTCCGAAGACCACGAATAATATCCTGATCAGACAGAGCACCAGCAGGATGTCCAGAAGCACCAGTAGAAGGTCCAGAGACAACAACAGAAGATCCTGAAGATCCAGACTGGCGACGAGCAAGATACTGCTGACATAAGCGTGGAACCCTCGTCCAGCAACCAGAGATATCGTGGCCAGGCTTGCCACAGTGGGCACAGGGAGGACGAAAACCACGAGGCTGCTGAGACTGACGCTGACCCTAGGCCGGTGGAGCAGAGAGTAGCGGCGGCGCAACAGACCGCGACGAAGCCGGCGGCACAGGGGGACCATGAGCAGCAAGAACAGAAGGAACCTCAAGAATACCAACACCACGAAGACGAGTCTCCTCAGCACGAAGCTCAGCCAGTACCTTAGAGAGCGGAACACGACCACGGGCAAGCAGCTGGGCACGGCGCGGCTCAAACTCCTTGCGGAGCCGCGACAAGAACTCAAAGACGCGCTAAAACTCCAAATCCGCGCGCACAATCAGACAGCAGGGACAGGTGTTACACACCGCTGTACGAAGAGAGTCAAGCTGACGCTAAATAGCAGCACTATGAGTATAGAAATCATCAATAGTAGAATCACCCTGCTTAAGATCATGCTCCTAACGAACCATAGACAGATAAAGAGCATCTCCAGACGGCTAATAGCGTTGACGAAGAAAAGTCCACTGAGCAGCAGCAGTGGGAAGACCCATGAACTCAGCAGCATACTGAGGCAGAACACTGGAAGTGAGAACAGCAGCAGCACGAGCATCCTCATCTATCCACTGAGTGTAGTCAGCCAGATCCAGCCGGTAGGTCGTAGTAGCAGTAGAATGCTCCTAAACCTTGCGCTCATAATCAGCCCGAGCAGAAGCATCAGCACTCTGGGTTGCATCCTTGACCGCCTGAGTAGCATCGGGGGCAAGGGTAACGGGTGTCGGGGCACGAGGCACTGGAGGCACAACGGGGCGCGGTGGACAGGAGACCTCACCGGAGAGCACACCCCAAAGGCGAAGACCGCGCATATGGACGCGCATGAAGGCAGTGAAATCAGGATAATTCGTGCTATCAAAAATCACCGGGCAGCGAGGAACCGCAACATAGCCCGACGAGGAAGACATTTTTTTTTTCAAACCAGATCGAAAATGGATCTGGCGAGTCTGAGGCGACGGCGGGCCGACTGAGGCGACGGGGCGGCGGGCCGACGGGCGACGGAGGCGGGCCGGCGGCGACGGGGGCCGGGGCGGCGGCGGCGGCGGAGGCGACGAAAAAAGGCCTTACGGCTCTGATACCATGTTAGGATAATAATCTCTTGTATTATCAGAGGACCAAAGGCCAGAATATATAGTACATGTACAGGTGTAAATATACAGAAAGGCTCTTAACATATGGGGATACTATAATATACAAATATACTCTAACAAAGGGCACCGTTTCAATTTATCCGGAGTCGGCAATAATGGCACCACCAACACCAATGCAGATGAGAGGCAATGTTGCCACAACGACCTTCTGTGAGTCGTAGTACCACCGAGAGTACCTACAGGTCACTCGTCTAAGCTGAAAGGTGCAGTAGTGCCGAGTAGGCGGCCTTAGTGCAGGTGGACGACTATGCTGAACGAGGAGTCCCTGGATGGGGTGCCCAAGGCATGGTGGCGCCTGCCCTGTAGCAGGCGGCGGTGGACATACAGACGGTGCAGTTTGCGAGAAGAAGAGGAGTCCCTGGATGGGGTGCCCAAGGCATGGTGGCGCCTGCCCTATAGCAGGCGGCGGTGGACATACAGACGGTGCAGTTTGCGAGAAGAAGATTCCTTGCATGGCGCCCAAAAAAACACCGGGGCGCCGGGAGGCTGTGTAGCAGCGCAGTGAGATCAAGCAGTTCATGTTGCTGAAACTTTCGTTTCTTCTTGTTGGGAGTGGGGTGGCTGCTTTCGGGTCTGAACGAGAGTTAGATTTACCAGGAAGATCTATATACGCGATAAAAATGGATCTATGGCTACGGGATTCGATACAAAAAGGACAATGGATGAAAAGGTCTACTAATATTTACGGTTACCGGATTACGTACGAGAGGTGTCCGATCCTGATCTACTCCCTCCGTTGAGAAATATAAAGTTTACTTGTGTCAGAAAACCTTACAAAGTTTCCGTTAGCTTTTCTATACTTCTATTCCAGCTCATGTTCAGAGAGTTCAAATATTAAGAAAACAACTTTCGACAATAAATTAAAGAAAGACTACTAATAGAGAAAATTATAAAATCTACTTTGTGTTTACCTTTGCAATACCTATCAAGCATAAAAATAAGATGATCTCCTGCTGCTATAAAGCCTAACTATTTACATCCGATAAACCTGAGCAAACCGGCTTGATTCTGCGCAGGGATCCTATGATATGATGGTATCTTACCCCATAGGACTTCTACTTAATTAATAGCAATCTCAAGCCCATTCACACAGGCTAAAGCTTCAGCCATAACATTTACTTGCAACTCAACGATATACCAATTTGCATGAACACCTAGGAAACGACAGACATAATTTCACGAGATAGAACTTCTACAGGCTGAATAAAGCCGGTGTTGCTCTGGCTGGTCACCTTCTTGAGTGTGTGCCGATCGTGTCTGCCCTGATATTGCATCAGGCATATGTATCCCTGAGCCTGTGGCCGGAGGCGAGGGGTCCATCTGGTGCGCCAAAAGAGCTAGAGATTCGGTAACACGTGGAGGAAGAGCACCACAGTGCCTGCTCGGCGACGTTGAGGTGGAGGGTGACAAACCATGTTGATGAGATGGGCATCGACGTCGAGTACTGGCCTGCTCCAAGAGGATTCTGACCACCCCAATCTCAACTGCAGGTTACAATGCAACATATATCAATGTAGACAAGGCAGCTAGTCCTGTTTCTCCAAAACAATAATCTTACAAATGAGGATTTAGAAACTCTGAGCAGCAGCCAGAGACATCAAAAGAAGCAAGTATAAATCATGAGCAAGAAGCCAAGAATAGATAAGACTGTTGTTTCACTTCTTTAGCCTATACCAATATTCAGAGACAAAATCGACCTTGCATTAACTATGTAGGATTTTTATAATTGTTCATTACAAAATTACATCAAGCTATCAAATAATAATAAAAAGAAGGGCTAAAATTAGGGGTTAGACTATCCTTCCTCGAGGCCCAGTAACTTTCGCTACTTCATATTTTGCAGGTTTACTTTCTTGGATGTACTGTTAGGCTTCGTTGCATCGACTCTGACCATGATCCCTCTATTTTAGCAGTCACTATTGCAAACCCGGAAATGGGATGGCTATTGTTGTTTCTTAATGGGGTGATGGCTATTATAATTAGCACACAAGATGTTATTCTGTAATTTTATTACCTGTGTCAGTCCGAGGATTGACTGTCTTGTACTCATAGCCCACACCTGCATCATAGAGAAAATCAGTTAATTAGCTTGCAGAACTATAAGAGCCTGAAATTTGCCTTTATGTTTGCACCAGGTTTCTGAAATCTAATTGCTCTGCATACGCAGTATCTCCAAACTAAGAATTATGTAGTCCTCGTTTAAAGTTTAAGGAGGTGTACATATCATTAGAGGTTATTAATGCAATGTAACAAACAGAAGACAATGGAGAACAAATAAGAGGAAATCCACTAAATATGCTTCATTAAATTATAGCGCTGACAAAGCACCGCGTATGTACGCTCATACATTCCTCGAATTCTAGCCATGGAGGATGGGGGCAGAGAAGGTGGGGTGTACCAGTGACGACAGTACCTCGCGAGAAGAGGCGCTCGACAGCGATGTCGGGGTCCATGCCCTTGAGCTTCCTTGAGGTTGGCGAGGAGCATTGTAGATCTCGGCCTGGTGCGGTTGTTCGCGATCTGAACTTCCTTGATGCCGGCGGGATCCCCGCCCCCTCTACCACCACCACGCAGGGTTGCTGCTACGGCCTCCTACCGCCACCCCCTCCTCGGCCTCCACCCCTCTCTCATGGGCCGGCTGGAACTCCGCCCCCTCCACCGCCTCCACGCGTGGCTGTTGTTGGGACTGAACGGGTAGGTGACAAATTACTGGACTGCGGGTGGGGAGAGTGGTGGCTTGTGCCGGCGGGTGGGCGAGGTAAAGTCTAGAGATGCAGCGAGAGAGAAGGATTCGGGAGTTGGCAGTCCTCGTCAAGCCCTGCTCCCGTGGGCACCTCCCGGTGCTCTCCCCGACCGTCGACCACGACCCCTGCAAGATCTGCCACCACTCTATCTCGTGCTAGCGCCGCCACCGTTGCCTCCTTCTGCAGCCACGCTCGCCTCTGCCCGAGTACCTTCTTCGGTGCGTGGGGGCGCCTGCGGATGCGGCAGGGAGGCGGAGTAGAGCGCGTGGCTGCTCGGTCTCTGGGGTGGATGCGAGACGCAAGGTCATTTTTTTTCCAAAGTAACGGTTCAGTTTAACTCAGCGGTGGCATAGTGGGTAATATCTCCGTAACGCCAGGGGTAAAATCGTACAAAAAAGGGCTAGTCGACAGAAGCGTTCCGTTTTTTATTATTAGGTATAAAAAAAAAGGCTAGTTAACAGAAGCGTTCCGTTTTTTATTATTAGGTATAGATATAGATATAGATTATGGAAAAATCCTTCTTACTCTCAGGTGTAGTTACACCCATGTCTTATATACTCCCATACAAAAGTATACGTGATACTTTAATGGTTTGAGTATGTTCATATACTACATCTAAGATACTTCAAATCAAGTTATATGAAAAAATGCAAACGAAGCCATAGTTTGCATTATATTTCCGAAATACCCTTCATATTTGTACGTAAAATAAGAGTATGTGAAAAACTTATACATACTATCTCAAAAGTAGTATATATACTACTAAACTTATAATACTTCATACTACGCGTACATACTCTTCGGTATGATAGATACTACCTACATGGTGTGAAACACACGTTGGTGTAGTTATATCCGGGTGTAGTATGAATATGTCCTATAGATTATATTATATAATATATATAGAGAGAGATTCACTCTAAACCTCTACGGATCTATACACTAAAAAACATCTAAATACATTTAATTTATAAAGCTAAAACGTCTAATATTTCAGAACAGAGGAAGTAGATCAAATACCGGAATCACCGCCGACTAGGACGAATTTTCTCATCGATTTGTGACCAAAAATCGAAACTTTAGGCGACGGCTAACGTAATTTTGCCGCGTGGTACCGTGTAGAAGCGCCCAAAGCCGCGAAGACAAGCGTGGGGTAGCGTGGATCAGATTTCTAATTCGCTGATAAGTCCTTTTCTCTCGAAAATTAACTATCTACTGATAATCATCAATATCATTACAAATTAACCTAAAAGTACTGTAATAAAATTACAAATAGTATCGTGAACAACCTAGCGATGGCTATAGACACTAGTGCAAGCTGAAAGAGCCTCACCCTCCTGTTCCTCTATCACCGGAGCCAGACAAAGCTTGTTGTAGTAGACACACGGAAAGTCGTCATACTAAGATTCCAAAGGACCAACGTACGAGAGCAACAATCATCGCGATAACGACAATCGTGGATCAGAAGAGACTAACCTAAAAGCACACTAACGAACACAAAAATCGACATGATCCTAGAAGATCCCCTCACTCACCCTCCAACGAAGCTAGACGCACCACCGGAGCAAGGATAAGACAGAGAGGACATTATTCTGACTTTTGGATGTAGGTATCGCCTCACCATCCCAAAAAAGACACAGAAAATAGTCTAAACAAAGAACGGAAATCCTCCCATCGACGAGAAGTTGTGGTCCGCCACACCTCCAAGGCTCCAAGTCCACCGGTGGCGGAGCGGACGGGTGGCATCACCGACGAGGGGAAAGGAACCCTAGATTGGTTTTTTCAGCCACGGTCACCTGCTCTCAGCTTCACGTACTGGTTCATTTGTCTTTTACCCTGCATATGCGCCGACAAGTCCTTTTGCATGTTCTGTTTTCTTTACCCTTTTTCACAAAATTCCACCGATCTATTAATAATCATCAATAGCAGTAAAAAAAAGGCTCAAAAGTAATAAAAATTACAATAGGTCAATAGACCATCTAGCGGACTACATGCACTAGTGCAAGCCGGATAAGCGCCGCCATCCTCCCCCTCCATCGCTGGAGCCGGATGATTATAGCATCTCCAATGATATATAATGAGTACCTAGAAAATTTTTTGGGCGCCAAAAAATTGGTTTCAGGACACCAAAATAATTCTATTGTGACACATGGTGTAAAATAGGGCACTGCTACCATTGCAGATCCGACAGTGGGAAGGGATAAAGGAGGACCTGCCAATGGCCGAGCGTCGGGCCTGATTTTTGCCGCCAGAGCTCGTCAGAGGACAAGGCGTCTAGGGCGATGCACGGGTCGGAGGGGAGCCGGGGGGATGCAGCCAAAATCTGATGGCTCTGCGTTGACCAAGCGCCGAAGGACGAGGAAAGGCGGTAGGAGCTTGGAAAGGAGTATTGGCTCGTCACGGCTTCACAATCTCTAAGGACACACACACATATTGGTCATGGCTTGTTGGTTTTCATCCTTGGGGACGTTGCTACCAGATTAGTGCCAAAATCAGGAGAGCTATTGCTGGCGTTGTAGGTCTCGTCAGTCTTGATCACGGTCTGGGACGTCTCCTCCTCGGGCTTGGGCACCTCCTCCTGGGACTTGGCCTGCAGTGCATGGCATAGAGGAGGAGTTGCAGTAGCAGCAACACGACGCCGATGACATTGGGCACCTGCATCCACAAGAACGCATCACGGCAAAGATCAGGTGATGACACAAATGTTCCAACTCTAAGGCTACGCTCATAGAGGCCGAGGCCAAGACAAAGGCCATGGAGGCCGAGGCCAAGTCTAGGCTGTTGGAGGTCGAAGCCAAGATCATGGCTGAGGAGAATGTCACCATGCTCACCGACCCAGAATGAAGGGCTTGGATCGAGAGAAAGCAAAACATCACCCGGGCTCGCGTTGCTTGAAGGGCAATGGCATAGACGATTGTCATTTGTACCGTTTTTTAGACATATTGTATGATATTGTCTCGTTTTGCACATTTAGAACTAACTGGTCACTCGTTGGCGATGCCTAGAGGGTAATGACACATGTTTGTCACTTTATTTGCTTGTCAGTTTGTATGTTTGTATATGTCTGTGTGCTGAAAGTGAAAAGAATTGGCAAAATGGCCATCGCTAGCTAAAATGATCAACTGGCCAGCGTGGACAAGATGGATCGCGCCGCTGGACGCGCTGGCCACGTAGGCCGGATCTCAAACCAAATTTCGTCCTTGGTCCGATCCATCCGGATCAAAACGTACAGTGGTTTGGATCACCAGTTTGCGGCGGCGCGCTAGCATGGTACAACGCACTAGATGTGGAGCGCAGTGGACACCACCGCTCTGTGTTTATACTCCTCAATAATCAATAAGAAGGCACAGCTCATGTCCCCTTTCCGAAAAAGAAATGATGAGATACGCTGGCAACAAAAATTAATATTAGATCAGACTTTCCCAACGAGGATGGCATGTAAACTAGCCAAGGAATGATGTCATGCGCATATCAGCCATGCCACGATTGAGATTCGGGCAATTACGTGTGGCGTGGCGTGCACCAGAGATCGATCGACCTTCCCGCAACTATATACTCCGTCCAGCACACTAGGTGTCTAAACCGTACACTTGGTCCCGTGCCTCGTGCAAGTTGGCGTCGCCGACGAGACGTCGAGCGCCATGGACGCCACGGCCTTGGCCCAGGCCACGAGCTCCGTCTTCATCCGCTCCTCGTCGCCCCAGATCACTGGATCCACCGGACGATCCTTCTCCGTGGCCAGGAGCACGGGCAGGACCTCCACGTATGGCCGGACGGTCTCCGCCCCGGTAGCCATCTCGATCTGGACCACACCACTGGATCGACCCCGGCCGACGCTGAGCGTTCTCTTCTGGATCGCCGGCCGAGTCCTACCTAAGTTCTGATAACTGTGCGTTGCTTGGCTGAGAAGCGAGAACGTAGCAAGAGGAGGGCTGAGAGGAATGTAGAGGCCAGGATGAGCTGGGCGTTCGGCCTTATATAGACGCGGAAGGTACGGCGGGCGGCATGTTACCTTGCGCGTGCGCTCGCAGGCCGGAGGCGTGCACACAGATGCCGCGCTCCAGCGTTCACTGGTTTGTGGCGCCGAGCCTACCGCGTCAACCCGGATCGAAGTTCGATCGTCGGCGTCGCTGTCCGGCGAAATGGGCCGGTCACCTTTTTTTTTTTTTGAGAAATTCATTAAGGATACATTACCTCTATTAGATGCAGAATTAGCAGCTCCATCTAATTAAATAGTACTGATTCATCCACACTTAATATGAACGGTGTCTAGGTAAATATTTGTGTCACCTTCTCCGGTCATCGCCTCCCCTAACGGTAGCCGAATCGAGATACACGCCGTTCTCGGGTGCAGATTACAGCGACGTGAACGAACAAAAAATGACCAAGGGCGGTCGCAACTTGCGCCGTGACAGTATGGCGTGACGGGGTTGCATCACTATTGGGAGGGACCTGATTGAGGTGGAAGCGAGGAGCTTAGTTAGCCAAGGCATGTACGCATGGACGCTGGGAAAAGAGTCATGCATGCCATCTCATCACCGTTAATGGCGGATGACGGGCATGTATCCATACGCTTTACGAGTGGTTTTTTGTGGAGGGTTTTCTCGTGTTTACCGAGGGCCCTCTGTTTGCCACCGTCTTCTTTGCTATTTTGCTGTGAGCTATTTGTTTGCCGACTATTTTTTTTTTGCCAACACTCAGGCAAATTAAGAGTTTCCTTGACGTGTGCCTCTCGGCAATCAGTTCAGCCTTCATCTGTGCTAGAGAAATGAACACAATGAACATCACGGCAGAACATATATATATATATATATATATATATATATATATATATATATATATATATATATATATATATATATATATATATGCATGCTCCGACCAATCGTCCATTTTCACATTCGCTTCGTCAAAATATCGTAATTCGGTGCAACGCAACCGGCTGAGCTCACACAGCTCGCAGTCGATCCCGGACGCATGGAGGACAATATCGGTCCGAGGCTAACACACAAATATAACGTTACACGAGACGACAGGGAGGATCGTTAAATACGAACCAAACTCTGTATACTCTGGCCGAACCTGACTCGACCTTACCTATCGTGACATCTATGATAACCATACCATCGGACATAATGCTACGGCTTGGCTGCATTATGTGCAAATGCATGCCAAATATCTTCCTTCTCCGGTCCTCGCCTCCCGTTATACTCTAGTATCCAAGCAGGGATGCGTGCCCGTCTTAGGAGCAGATTACAGTGACACGAATGAACAAAAATGGCGGACAGCTCTCGCAACTTGCATTGTGACACTATGGCATGACGACGGTGGGTTACATCACAACCGCTAGAGGCGGATCCAGGGAGGGGCAAGGGGTGGCCAGCCCCCCCTTTAAGGATAAGTAGCGGGGGCTAGCACTAGTTTTGATGCTAATATCCTGCTAATCATGCTGATTGCTGAAGCTTTATGGGTCAAGCCAAATATTTAGCCATTAAGAGATAATGCATACCTATTGAAACATCGGCAAGACCAAAGATCGACTAACTGATCCATGGTACGCATCTAAATTTTTGCTCTACTCAGTTTCCCTTGACGATCTAGCCGGCTTATTTCTCCCTTCTCCGTCTCGTCCGTAGTGGTGCATACCAGGATCAGGGTGTCGTTGGTTGAGCACCGTCACCAGGATCAGAATTTTGTATTCAAGCGTTGTCGTGTCCGTGATTACTGTTTAGCGAAGACACAAATCACAACTCCTGTATGTCTAGGAACTATCAAATGCGACATTCCGCCACCACACGTCCTCCCCAATTCGTGAACTTATCGCCCTAACGTATGATCCCAAATATATTGCATGTTGGCTAATAGAATTGCTAGTTCGATTAGCCCATCTAATTGAAATTAGTTTGTCAGATCATTTGCGGATTATATACATCGGCATTTTTTATGAATTATTTAGTGATTTACTAATTATTAAGTTATTGATTTATTTGATAGGTCTAGGCAGAGACCTACACTCAAACTAGTAGAATATAGCTTGCACCATTTTTATCGCAAAACATATAATGATACAGTTTGATATTCATAGTATTCTACAGAAGACTTGGTATATTTCCATGTTTATCTCTTTTATGATGAATTTCTTCTTTGACTAACATGCTCGTATACTAGATCCGTCCTTTGGTTTATTTAGAATTCTTATACAACCTTATATAGTTATTCAAATTTATAAAAAAAAAAATCTATAAATTTTACCATTCATGAGATCATAGACTTGTTTAATGGGTTTGTTGTCATAAAGAAAATAAAATAAAATAAAGATTTAGTTATAAAACGTGCCTTCGAATAACAAACCTACATAATATTTAAGCTTCGATTTAGTTATACTGTATAACTATTTTATCGTCACTATCATCTTGGCCCCCCTATAGTCAATTCCTGGATTTCGCCCCTGACAACCGCATTCGCTCAATGGTTGGGTGAGCCCCGTTTGACGTGTAAGCGAGGAGTTTAATTAGCCAGGGTGAGTATGCAAGGACGACCATGTTGTTTGTCAAATTTGAACGTGGGCGACCACCTATTTTGCGTCTGCTGTAGTAACCATGCATGTGACGATTTATTTGTCAACAGCGATGCTTTTGAAATTTGGTTTCTTTTTTCTTTCTTTCTTTCGGAGGACAATGACAAGAAAATGAAACATCGATAAGGAGAGAGGACATTTATGCCCTGCCTGCAACTATTGAGAGTGACAAGAGAAGCTAAACCAGCCCCCATTGCAAAAGATGATAGTTATTCTTACCTAAGAGCATCTGCACCGACGTCTCCAATAGAATTTCTGTACCAGTGTGGGATGGCCACTACTGGAAGCGTCTGGACACCTGCTCGGCGCATTGGGACCATGGCCCCCAGCGGCCCTCCCAATACATCAGGTCCAATTGGTTTTTGGCCCTTTTTATAGATATTTTGGTTTGTAATATGGAAACAAAACGCACACATAGACCATCCAATTATATAGCCAAATTCAAAGTCTCCACTGCATTAAGTGCAAAAGCATGCGAAATATACTCTCCTAATGGTGACCAAATTGGAATATGTGCCGGTGCGGGGACCAGATTACAGCGACGCTAGCGAACAAAAATCACCAAGGGCTCTGACAACTTGGGTCGTGACAGTGTAGCGTGACGGTGAATGTGTTACTCCCTCCGATCCATATTACTTGTCATTGGATTGGATGTATCTAGTACTAAAACATGTCTAGATACATCCATTTTTACGACAAGTAATATGGATCGGAGGGAGTACATAATTGCGGCCGTCCAAGTGGTTCACACAATCACATTCGATCGCTGCTGGGAGACTAGGAGAGCTCTGTTTGAGGTTGAAGCGAGGCGCTTAATTAGCCTAGGCATATATGTGATCAAATACGGATGTGGTTATGATAACGCATTCAGATTTGTGTCTAGAGTAGTAACCATGCATGTGGGCGGTTTTATTTGGCAATGGTGATGTTTGGGGAAAATGGAGCTTTTTTTCTTGCTTTTGGAGAATGATAGCCCTCACCGAGAAAGAAACATAGATATTTTTTTATAAAGGGAGTTTTTCTTAGCTCAAAGGTCACATCAAGGCGATACAATGAAGATGGTTACATCCCGGCCTTTACATACCAAGATGCACACAACTCATAAACCAAAAAAATAAAATAAAGATCAAACGATATTGTAAATATACGACAAAGGAAGAAACAACCTAAGGCGATGGTGGGCCAATACAGATTATAGGCGACAAAAGCAATATTGTTTCTTGTTATGCCAATTCCTCTTTGATAAAATGACACATCATCTTAGATACAAAAGGCAACGACTAATCTTTAACAAGACCTTCATTTTCAAGTTTTATTACTATTATTAGTTGGGTCATCTACCTAGACTAACGTCTGGTACATTGATTTTACCGCAAAGATGCCTTGTCATGCAAATTCCATCGAAACAAATCATGTCCAGCCATCGATACCACATGGTCAAGAAACATTGGTCGGGAGAAGAACTTTCTTTTTTTGCGAAAAATCCTCCAATCTATTCATAATCCGCAACTGTGGTACAAAGAAATCCAAAAGTAATAAAAATTACAAACAAGTCCTTGAACCATCTAGCGACGACTCTACAAGCATTCGAGCGAGCGGAAGGCGCACCACTGTCCTTGCTCCTCCCTCACTAGAGTTGGATAAAGCTTGTCGTGTAGTAGAACTTGTTATAGTAGATAGATGGAAAGTCGTCATGCTAAGGTCTCAGACGACCAGCGCACGGGAGCAGCAACCGCCGCTAATGAAGAGAAGCGTAAATCAGAAGGAACGCCAACCAAATCTAGCGAGATCCGCTGGAGACACACCTCCAGACGTCCTCCGACAATGCTTGACACAACACCAGAAGGGGGGGAGGCAAGATGGGAGGAATTTATTCCATCTTCAGGAAGCTTTGACTTGCTGCAACTGGGAATGACAAAAGAAGCTGAGCATGTGACTATTGGTAAAGACCAATGTTATTCCTACCTTGCAGCCTCCGCTTTGCGACCACTCTCATTGCATGGCACATTTAGAAGGAGAGGAATGCTAGGGTGCTTAACAACACTCATCCCTGCCATCCGTGCTTATCAAGAAAATCAAAACGCGGGAGACGTACGGGAGTGGATCATGACAGGTGGAATGAGACATGAAATTTCCTAACAGACTGATCGATAAACAATGTTGAAAAAGGATTTAGTACTCCCTCCGAATCCATAATTAGTATCGCTAATTTAGTACTCCTACTTTCAGGTCGCTACAGCACGCTGATACAAACAGTCCACGCAGTATTGGATAATTTCAAGTATCAGCACCCAAGAACTCCATCATCACGGTCTCAAATGGTGATGGAAAACTCCCATAAACCGGATGAGATTTCACAGCCATGTAGTACAACCAGAGAACATTTCAAGTGCTCCCAGATGAGATTTAACTAAATAACTCTCGGTTGATCTTACAAATACTGCTGATACACATTTTTGTGAACGAACCACTACTCGGTGACATGATAAATACACATTCGTGCAAACCACCACTGGAAATGATTTAAAAAAATTCAGAGCTTGTTATTTGTTCTCCAATGTCTTGGGAGCACACCATATGTAATGAGTGTGCACTAGTCATATTTTCGTGTACACCGACGCTCTGTTCTAGCTTCGAGGTGCTGGAGGTCATCGCTAGTATTAGCGGACTTCAGGTTGCGATGGTGCTTCTGATTTGAAGCATCGATCAACACATTGTCGCGCGTGTCATGGAAGCCGCCGGCGCCGACGAGACGTCGAGCGCCATGGACGCCACGGCCTTGGCCCAGGCCATGAGCTCCCTCTTCATCCGCTCCTCGTCGCCACAGATCGCCGGATCCACCTCCCGGTCCTTGTCCGCGGCGAGGAGCACCGGGAGCTCCAGCTCGACGTTGTCCGCGGCGGCAAAGGGCCAGACGGCCTCCGCCCCGGTAGCCATCTCGATCTGCGCAGAAAAAACCGCTTGATCCGGCCGATCGAGCTGCTTCTGGTCGAATCCTGCCGCGTCGCTTCTGATCGACCACTGTTTTGTACCGCCTTGCTGGTCGGAGAGAGCAGCAAGAGGAGGAAGGCGGCGAGGAGGGAGGGAGAGGGACGACTGACTGACTGGCACGGTGAGCAGCTGGGTGTGGTCGGTTTTTTATAGACGAGTCATGGCAGGCGGCATGAGGCGCATGGGGCGTGCAAACGTGCTACTCATATTAGTTGACTTGGATTTTTCTAGATTCGGACATATCTAGTATTAAAACATGTCTAGATACATTCGAATTTAGATACATCCGAATTTAGACAAATTCAAGTCAACTAATATGGGTCAGATGGAGTACTGATTTCCACGTTTATGGGGTCTCGGTTGCCTAGTGCACCGTGCGCGTCTGCAGCTCAGGTCGATGACACCACCCATCCCAGGAGAAAATATCCTGACCCAACTTGGAGGAGCATGTATCGGTCGAAAGCGAGCGCCCAAATCTCTTTGGACCATACGCAATAAATTGATATTTTTTAAGGAAAAAGTATCAAGAAGCCTGATGATGTTGTCTTTTGGGTTATTGCCTGCCTTTAAAAAAAATTACAGAATTTCATCGATCTATTAATAATCATAAACATCAGTACAAAGAGTTTTAAAAGTAGTAAAAATTATAAATAGGTCAATGGACCATCTAGCGACGACTACAAATATTGGCACGAGCCGAAGGCGCACCGCCATCTTCGCCCCTCCATCACCGGAGCCGTGCAAAGCTTATCGTAGTATAGTTTGTTATAGTAGATGGACGGAAAGCCGTCGTGCTACAGTAACCATCGCTGAAGATGACCAACGTAGATCGGAAGAGACGGTAACGAATACGCATTCTATTGAGCTATTGAGCTATTGAAATGGGCAAGAAGAAGCTGAGTTGAAATCATGGGACAGTTTGCTGTTGTGGAAGCTCTGACTTTTGGATTTTTTAATTCCTCCTCTTTCTTTTCTTCTTTGGTAGCTTGTAGCTGTTCTCTTCTGGGAGTGTTCTGTATTTCTTTTAGGTGGCTCGTTTTATCTTTTGCTGTATTCAGAGTCGATGTTGATACTTTCTTGTAGAAACTAGTATCCCCGGTTGGCGTAATTCTGTTTCAGTGCTCCTATTCAAATTTTAAACACGACAACGGCTGAGATCGCTCTATATCCTTTCATAACTAAGGATATAATGATCTTTAACGAATTATTAACGAATAATTAATTATTATATATAGCTTGTATAAATACGTACGTATCCATATACGTATGTAATCTATATATCGTGGTGTGTCTGTTCTTGTCGCTCATGATTCATGGTGGCCTTGTCCTTGCCGGCGACAAGCGATGGCACACCATCGCACTACCGACGGCGAGCAGTAATTTTCCCCTATAAGTATCGAACGTCATTGTCGCCAGAGGCATGGAAGCGGATTCGTTACTCTAATTATGTCCGCAATAGTTTATAATTGAGCTAGCGATGGCTGGCAAATTCGGTACAAGGTGGGAGTGAGTGAAGAGGAAATGGTGCTGTTGCCTGTGCCTTCAGGTTTCTCCCTCGTCCTCACATGCGTTCATCAGGACGTTTATTTCAAGGACGGGAAGTTATATTGATCACCATATAGGAATACCTCGTGGGTATACATAGGGTAATACAGTTTAAGTTTGATTTAAGCAATTAATATAATTAATAGATGATTAGAGATTGATTAATAACAAAATATTAGATTATCCTTTAAAGTTTGTGGGAGGGAGGAGCACCGAAGCATCCCTCAAGTTGGCGTGGTGTGTGGTGTTAAACTTGGTTGTTTCCTTTTGCTTTAATAAAAAGAAGGCCCCTGGGCCTTTCCTCTGGAAAAAATTTACAAGCCAAAGGAGCTGGACTGAACTCGCTGTGTTCCAGGATGGCAGATTCGGCTTGGCCCAGACTTAGCAGTGGGCCGAGCCCACAAAGCTCGGTGCGAGCCCAAAAACTCGGGCCGGACGTCTAGGTATACTTGGTACCGAAACACTATCCACCGAGAGAAGTGAAAACCTCAAAATTTTATAAAGACAATTATAAAGACAACCATATGGCTCCTGCCGGTTGTGTACTCATCGACATTCAAGTCGTGAAACATTACAAAACATGATCATCGCATACATTATACACATCACATCTTGGGCCATACCATATCACAGAAAACACTCCCTGCAAAAACAAGTTAGACGCCTCTACTTTGTTGTTGCATGTTTTACGTGGCTTATGGGAGTAGATGCTAAGAACGATTCTTACCTACGGAAATCCATAACGGTGATATTATGGTTGCCAAACTCCGGTGTTAATCCCATGATCACTATAGTGAGAGAAACTGACATCCACCAGCCGCATGTGTGGAACAAGCCACACGTCAAGTGCGGAGCCGGTCTCGCGAACGACGTCGCGTAAGGTTGGCCTGGACCGCTTCAATCTCACTATGCCGCGTCATAAGAAGAACACAAACAAGAGGCTTGCAACAGAAAACATCAACGCCCGCAACAACCATGTTGCGTTCTACTCGTGAATCACATCTACGCATAGATCTAGCTCTGATACCACTGAAGGGTTTCGCAGCATAGTAAATCAAAATTTTCTACGGAAGCGAACAGAAGGAAAGCCAAGATCTAATCTAGGAGATGCAAACAACAAGAGAGATTGGATTAGATCTTCATACCCTTGAAGATTCGCACAGCGAAACGTTCGTCGGAACGTGGGTGATGTAGTCGTACTCGCTTCTCCTCCTCGCGATCCGATCCGATCTAGCACCACAAGTGGCGGTGCCTCCGTGAGATGCACACGTGCGGCACCTCGACGTCTCCTCCTTCCTCGGGCCAGCAAGTAGGGTGGAGAGATAGATTGGATCTACAACACGACGGCGTGGTGTATATGGTGGAGAATTTCTGCAGCAGGGCTTCGCCTACAAACAGTCGGGAGGGGGAGAGGAAGGTAGCAAGGCAGCTAGGGCTTGGAGGGAAGGTGTGTGTCGGGGGGAGGGGGCGCACCAGCCCTCTATATATAGAGGGGGTGGCGGCGGCGGCCAGCCCTAGACCCTCCTCCAAGCCTATCTCTAGTTTAAACGATTTAAACTCTCCCCTTATCTAGAAATTCTATCCCTAGATTTAAACGAGTTTAAATCTATCTAGAATCGGCTAGGCCCTATGGGGCCTTGTGCCCCTGGCGCAATGCGGCCAGGACACTCCCTCATAGGACCATGCCCCCTCCCGGAAGGTGGGACCACGTTGGCCCCCTTCCAGAAGGTTCTAGAAGCTTCCGGTACAATACCGATTAACCCGGAACAATTCCGAACTCCAAAAACTGCACTGCCTTATATGAATCTTATTCTCCGGACCATTCCGGAACCTATCGTGATGTCCCGGATCCCATCCGAGACTCCGAACAAAAATTCATAAACCAATTATCCAATCTATCCTAGCGTCGAGACACGTTAAGTGTGTGACCCTGCGGGTTCGAGAATATGCAGACATGATCTTCTATCAATAATCAACAGCGGGGTCTGGGCACCCATATTGACTCCCACACATTCATCGATGATCATATCGGATGAACCACGATGCCAGGATTCAATCAATCCCATATATATATTCCCTTCGTCTCGCGATATTTTACTTGCCCGAGATTCGATCGTCGGTACCGTCATACCTAGTTCAATCTCGTTCATAGCAAGTACTTTACTCGTTCCGTAATCCGATATCACCTTGTGATTAACTCCTTAACCACATGCTTGCAAGCGGGGTTGATATCGATTACCGAGTGGGCCCGAAGTATATCTCTCCGACTTGGGAGGGACAAATCCCATCTCGATACATACAACCCAACAGATACTTTCCGATCACCTGAGAGACACCTTTATGATCACCCTCTCATAGGATGACGTTTGATGACCTCAAAGCTTTCTTCCGATACCAGGGAGTTGTATTATCTCATGGTCTAAGGAATACAATATTTGACATAGGAAAAAGCTTCGCAAAGATGAACACAATGACACGATCTAATTGCTTCGCTTAGTTTGGGTCTGTCCACCATATCATTCTCCCAATGATATGATCTCATTATCAATTGACAACTCATGTCTATGGTCAGGAAACCTTAACCATCATTGATCAATGAGCTAGTCCATAGAGGCGTACTAGGGACACGGTGTTGTTCACAAACCACACAAGTATTAAAGTTTCCGCTTAATACAATTCTAGCATGGAATATAAACATTATCATGAACAAGAATTATAATAATAACATCTTTATTATTGCCTCTAGGGCATAATTCCAACAGTCTCCCACTTGCACTAGAGTCAATAATCTAGTTTACATCTGGCAACAATCTCACACCCATGGCACTGAGGTGTTGATCATGTTTTACACGTGGAAGAGGTTTAGTCAATGGATCTGCGACATTCAGATCTGTATGTACTTTGCTAATCTTTAGATCTCCATCTGCTATATAATCTCGGATTATATGAAACTTGCAGTTGATATGCTTGGTCTTTGGATGATATCTTGGTTCCTTGGCGAGTGCTATGGCGCTAGTGTTGTCACACAATATCTCCAGTGGGTCCAATGCACTTGGAACCACGCCAAGCTCAGTGATGAAGTTTCTGATCCAAACTCGTTCACTTGACGCTTCTGCAGCAGCCATGTATTCCGCTTCTACTGTAGATCCCGCGATCACGCTTTGCTTGCAGCTTCTCCAGCTCACAGCTCCTCCATTCAAAATATACACGTATCCTGTCTGAGATTTAGAATCATCCTTGTCGGTGTCGAAACTAGCATCGACGTAACCTTTTACGACGAGCTGTTCATCACCCCCATAGACTAAGAACATTTCTTTAGTCCTATTTAGGTACCTTAGGATGTTCTTCACGGCTGTCCAGTGTTCCACTCCTGGATCACTTTGATATCTGCTCATCAAACTAAGAGCATTGGACACATCCGGTCTAGTACACAGCATGGCATACATGATGGAACCTATGGCCGAGGCATAAGGCACTTTGCTCATAGCTTCCCTATCATTTACCGTAGCTGGACACTGAGCCTTGCTCAATATCTTACCTGACAACATAGGCACTGAACCTTTTAATGCCTTATCCATTCTGAACCTTTTCAGAACCTTGTCTAGGTATGTACTCTGGCTTAAAGCTATCAGGCGTCTTTGTCTATCTCTATAGATTTTGATGCCCAATATATAAGCAGCTTCACCTAGGTCTTTCATTGAAAAACACTTGTTCAAATAACTCTTCACATCGTTAAACATGTTGATGTCATTTCCAATAATCAATATGTCATCCACATATAGTACCAGAAACGTCACCGAGCTCCCACTCACTTTCTTGTAGATGCAAGCTTCGTAGCAATTTGGAACAAATCCAAAGCTCTTGATCACTTGATCAAAACGAAGGTTCCAACTCCGAGATGCTTGCTTCAGTCCATAAATGGAACGCTGAAGTTTACATACTTTATCAGCATCCTTAGGATCGACAAAACCTTCGGGTTGCATCATATACAACTCTTCATCAATGTTGCCATTGAGGAACGCAGTCTTGACATCCATCTGCCATATTTCATAATCATGAAACGCAGCAATTGCTAATAAAATCCGAATGGACTTAAACATCGCTACGGGAGAGAAAGTCTCATCGTAGTCAACACCTTGAACTTGTCGAAAACCTTTCGCAACAAGCCGTGCTTTATAGACGGTAACATTACCATCCGCGTCCGTTTTCTTCTTGAAGATCCATTTGCACTCAACGGCCTTTCGGTCGCTAGGAGGGTCCACCAAAGTCCATACTTGGTTTTCGCTCATGGATCCCAATTCGGATTTCATGGCTTCTAGCCATTTCTCAGAGTCTGGGCTCATCATCGCTTCCTCATAGTTCGTAGGTTCACTGTCTTCTACTAACAAGACAGTCAAGACAGGGTTGCCGTACCACTCAGGAGGGGCACGCGACCTTGTCGACCTGCGACGTTCAGTAGCAGCATCGTCCGAAGCTTCACGATCCTTGTCATTAGCTTCCTATGTTGTTGGTGCAGGCGGCACTGGAACAATTTCAGGTGCTGCGCTACTCTCCAATTCAAGAGAAGGTTCAATAACCTCGTCTAGCTCTACTTTCCTCCCACTCACTTCTTTCGAGAGAAACTCCTTCTCAAGAAAGGAACCGTTCTTTGTGACAAACACTTTGCCTTCGGTTCTGTGATAGAAGGTATACCCAATAGTTTCCTTAGGGTATCCTATGAAGACGCATTTCTCCGCTTTGGGTTCGAGCTTGTCCGGCATCAACTTCTTGACGTAAGCTTCGCATCCCCAAACTTTAAGAAACGACAACTTAGGTTTAGCACCAAACCACAGTTCATACGGTGTCGTCTCAACGGATTTAGATGGAGCCCTATTTAAAGTGAATGCAGCGGTTTCTAATGCATAACCCCAAAATGATAACGGCAAATCAGTAAGAGACATCATCGATCGGACCATATCTAATAGGGTTCGATTCCGGCGTTCAGACACACCATTGCGCTGTGGTGTTCCGGGTGGCGTGAGTTGTGAAACGATTCCACTTGTTTTGAGATGCGTGAGAAAATCATAACTCAAATATTCGCCCCCACGATCGGATCGTAGAAACTTAATCTTTCTGTTACGATGGTTCTCCACTTCATTCTGAAATTCTTTGAACTTTTCAAACGTTTCAGATTTATGTTTCATTAAATAGATATACCCATATCTACTTAAGTCATCGGTAAAAGTGAGAAAATAGCGATATCCACCGCGCGTCGAAACACTCATCGGTCCGCATACATCGGTATGTATGATTTCCAACAAGTCCGTTGCTCGCTCCATCATACCGGAGAACGGGGTTTTGATCATCTTACCCATGAGGCATGGTTCGCATGTGTCAAATGATTCAAAATCAAGAGACTCCAAAAGTCCATCAGAATGTAGTTTCTTCATGCGCTTTACACCAATATGACCTAGACGACAGTGCCACAAATAAGTAGTATTATCACTATCTACTTTGCATCTCTTAGCCTCAATGTTATGGATGTGTGTTTCATCCCTTTCGAGATTTAGAAGAAATAAACCATTCACAAGAGGTGCATGACCATAAAAGATGTTACTCATATAAATAGAACAACCATTATTCTCCGATTTAAATGAATAACTGTCTTGCAATAAACACGATCCAGAAATAATGTTCATGCTCAACGCAGGCACATAATAACATTTATTAAGGTTTAAAACTAATCCCGAAGGTAAAACTAAGGAGAGCGTGCCGACGGCCATCACATCAACTCTTGATCCGTTGCCAACGCGCATCGTCACCTCATCCCTCGCAAGCCGCCGTCTATTCCGTAGCTCCTGTTTCGAGTTACAAATATTAGCAACTGAACCGGTATCAAATACCCAGGCACTACAACGAGGGCTAGTAAGGAAAACATCAATAACATGTATATCAAATATACCTTTGATGGTGCCAGCCTTCTTGTCCGCTAAGTACTTCGGACAGTTGCGCTTCCAGTGACCCTTGTCCTTGCAATAGAAGCACTCAGTGTCCGGCTTGGGACCAGACTTGAGCTTCTTCTCAGCAGGGGCAACGCGCTTGCCGCCGCCCTTCTTGAAGGGCTTCTTTGCACCTTTACCTTTCTTAAAGGAGGGCTTGTTGACCATCAACACATGATTATCCTTCTTGATGTCCACCTCCGCAGCCTTCAGCTTTGCGAAGAGCTCGGTGATCGTATCAGTGGAACCAATCTGATTATGAGTCACTACAAAACTTTTGTAGCTGGGAGGGAGTGATTGCAGAACCCTGTCAATCTTGAGCTCCTCTGGAATCTTGCAGTCCAGTTGCTCAAGGCGTTGAGTGTAGCCCGACATCTTAATGGCGTGCTCACTAACGGAACTCCCTTCCTCCATCTTGCAGTTAAAGAACTTCTCAGAGATCTCATATCTCTCAGAACGGGCCTGAGTCTGAAACATGGTTATCAACTCTTCGAGAATCTCAAAGGGCCCGGGATAGTTTTCAAAACGATTTTGAAGTTCCGGTTCCATAGCAAACAACATGGTGCTCTTAATCACACCGTAATCATCTTTGCGTGACTGATAGACAGCTTTCTCATCCGCCGGCGCAGTTGCAGCAGGGGGTTACCTAACGCTTTCTCAAGGACATAGTCCTTTTGTCCGCCAGACAGAATGATTCTTAGATTGCGGAACCAGTTGGTGAAGTTAGACCCATTGTTTCTAATCTTTTCTTTCTCAGCAAAAACGTTGAAGTTGAAGTTGGACTTGGCCATGTGATCTACAGTATTTGCAAGTACAATTTAGACTATGTTCATGATAAATAGTTCAACTTAATCAAATTACTAGATGAACTCCCACTAAATTCAACATCCCTCAAGTTGTTTAGTGAACACGATCCAAATTCACCACACCTAATCCGATCATCACGAGAAGAGATGTGGTTTCAATGGTGGACAATGAAGTGTCGATCATATCATTCATATGACTCATGCTTAACCTTTCGGTTCTTGTGTTCCGAGGCCATGTCTGTACATGCTAGGCTCGTCAAGCTAGACCCAAGTATTTCCGCGTGTGCAAAACTGGCTTGCACCCATTGTATGTGAGCGTAGAGTCTATAGCACCCGATCATCACGTGATGCTTGGACACGACGAACTTTCGCAACGGTGCATACTTGGGGAGAACACAGTTTTTATCTTGATCTTTAAGTGAGGAATCATCTTATAATGCTACCGTCGCGATCTAAGCATAATAAGATACATAAAAGGATAAACATCACATGCATATAACTTTATGTGACATGGTATAGCTAATCTTCGCGCAATGATCTCCATCTTGCGCGTTCCGGCATGATCTCCATCACTCCACCATGATTGCCTCCACCACGAATAGCAACTACAACTATTGCTAACTACTTAGCGATAAAGTAAAGCTATTACATGGCGTATAAGAAGTTGACTCGCAGGTCATACACAATTATAAAGACAACCATATGGCTCCTGCCGGTTGTGTACTCATCGACATGCAAGTCGTGAAACATTACAAAACATGATCATCGCATACATTATACACATCACATCTTGGGCCATACCATATCACAGAAAACACTCCCTGCAAAAACAAGTTAGACGCCTCTACTTTGTTGTTGCATGTTTTACGTGGCTTATGGGAGTAGATGCTAAGAACGATTCTTACCTACGGAAATCCATAACGGTGATATTATGGTTGCCAAACTCCAGTGTTAATCCCATGATCACTATAGTGAGAGAAACTGACATCCACCAGCCGCATGTGTGGAACAAGCCACACGTCAAGTGCGGAGCCGGTCTCGCGAACGACGTCGCGTAAGGTTGGCCTGGACCGCTTCAATCTCACTATGCCGCGTCATAAGAAGAACACAAACAAGAGGCTTGCAACAGAAAACATCAACGCCCGCAACAACCATGTTGCGTTCTACTCGTGAATCACATCTACGCATAGATCTAGCTCTGATACCACTGAAGGGTTTCGCAGCATAGTAAATCAAAATTTTCTACGGAAGCGAACAGAAGGAAAGCCAAGATCTAATCTAGGAGATGCAAACAACAAGAGAGATTGGATTAGATCTTCATACCCTTGAAGATTCGCACAGCGAAACGTTCGTCGGAACGTGGGTGATGTAGTCGTACTCGCTTCTCCTCCTCGCGATCCGATCCGATCTAGCACCACAAGTGGCGGTGCCTCCGTGAGATGCACACGTGCGGCACCTCGACGTCTCCTCCTTCCTCGGGCCAGCAAGTAGGGTGGAGAGATAGATTGGATCTACAACACGACGGCGTGGTGTATATGGTGGAGAATTTCTGCAGCAGGGCTTCGCCTACAAACAGTCGGGAGGGGGAGAGGAAGGTAGCAAGGCAGCTAGGTCTTGGAGGGAAGGTGTGTGTCGGGGGGAGGGGCGCACCAGCCCTCTATATATAGAGGGGGTGGCGGCGGCGGCCAGCCCTAGACCCTCCTCCAAGCCTATCTCTAGTTTAAACGATTTAAACTCTCCCCTTATCTAGAAATTCTATCCCTAGATTTAAACGAGTTTAAATCTATCTAGAATCGGCTGGGCCCTATGGGGCCTTGTGCCCCTGGCCCAATGCGGCCAGGACACTCCCTCATAGGCCCATGCCCCCTCCTGGAAGGTGGGACCACGTTGGCCCCCTTCCGGAAGGTTCTAGAAGCTTCCGGTACAATACCGATTAACCCGGAACAATTCCGAACTCCAAAAACTGCACTGCCTTATATGAATCTTATTCTCCGGACCATTCCGGAACCTATCGTGATGTCCCGGATCCCATCCGAGACTCCGAACAAAAATTCATAAACCAATTATCCAATCTATCCTAGCGTCGAGACACGTTAAGTGTGTGACCCTGCGGGTTCGAGAATATGCAGATATGATCTTCTATCAATAATCAACAGCGGGGTCTGGGCACCCATATTGACTCCCACACATTCATAGATGATCATATCGGATGAACCACGATGCCAGGATTCAATCAATCCCATATATATATTCCCTTCGTCTCGCGATATTTTACTTGCCCGAGATTCGATCGTCGGTACCGTCATACCTAGTTCAATCTCGTTCATAGCAAGTACTTTACTCGTTCCGTAATCCGATATCACCTTGTGATTAACTCCTTAACCACATGCTTGCAAGCGGTGTTGATATCGATTACCGAGTGGGCCCGAAGTATATCTCTCCGACTTGGGAGGGAAAAATCCCATCTCGATACATACAACCCAACAGATACTTTCCGATCACCTGAGAGACACCTTTATGATCACCCTCTCATAGGATGACGTTTGATGACCTCAAAGCTTTCTTCCGATACCAGGGAGTTGTATTATCTCATGGTCTAAGGAATACAATATTTGACATAGGAAAAAGCTTCGCAAAGATGAACACAATGACACGATCTAATTGCTTCGCTTAGTTTGGGTCTGTCCACCATATCATTCTCCCAATGATATGATCTCATTATCAATTGACAACTCATGTCTATGGTCAGGAAACCTTAACCATCATTGATCAATGAGCTAGTCCATAGAGGCGTACTAGGGACACGGTGTTGTTCACAAACCACACAAGTATTAAAGTTTCCGCTTAATACAATTCTAGCATGGAATATAAACATTATCATGAACAAGAATTATAATAATAACATCTTTATTATTGCCTCTAGGGCATAATTCCAACATAGACCACAATCCAACTTAATCCATGCATGTTCAGGATTAACTACCTACCATGGAGAGATCACAAGAGCTGTGACAAGTTTTTTTTTGAATCAGAGGAGCCGATATATTATTAGAAAAAGGGAACAACATAGCTCTTACAACATGAACTCTGAAGATTAAAGACGAACCTAAAACCTACAGGAAAAAGGTAAAGCTGAAAACTCAAGTTGTCTACGCAAAAAAACACCATTGGAGCCTGCCAGGGATTCCATCGAGAACATGGAATTGCCACACCTACAATTGTGTTCTTCAGGGGTCTCACATAGCCTAACCAACCGCAGAACCAGCGGCTCAACCGGCAATCGAGATGGTATAGGAAAACGAGGTTGCAAGTTGAGCTGTAGATATTGAGGCTGCGCCACCGAGCTCAACACGGGGAGATCTTCACTGCTGAATCTGGGGAGCGACAGCAGAGACGATCTCAACTGCCTCTAGTGCACACACCCGAGCAACATGAAGGTCGCAAAGACGACCTGAACAGCAATTCTCAAGAGATCCTTAGTGAAGCATGTAGGCACAAAACTGCGTCCTGAGAAGAGAAAATCTGAAATAATCCAGTTGGAGCAGCATGACAAGAAAGCCCCGTCTCTTTGAATCTCCAGTGCAAATCCAATCCCAATTCATAATTACCCCAGCCATCACCATGATAGCCAAAGCAAAGCAGCATCCGAGCAGAACTGAAATCAGTAGATCGCCAAAGGATAACAGCGGCAACAAGCCGTCGTGCAGTTAGGCCACGATCCAACACATCATCCGCAAGGTGCCAAGTAGAACACCTTGCATCAACCCTCGATGCACTGGAAGCTGGAAGAAGAAGAATCCTCCTCGTCTCCATAGCAGACAAGCAGGAACTCCTCCTCCCACTCGAGCAGAAGACCACCGAGGAAGGCCCTAACGCAGGGGGCCCAGACCACCAGGCAGAAGACATGGCCGCCACGCCGCCGGAGAACTCCCCCTCCCCCCGCCTCCTCGGCCGGCCAGGAGTGCTCCAGATGCAGGCCTTGCTGTAGTACCACATCCTTTCCCCTTGCTACCACAACCGGCCAGGAAGAACTGGAGCATGCAACACCACGCCCTCTTAAGGTGAATCGCGCCGGCGGATTTGTTCAGAGAAGCGCTGACCTTCTCCTCCACTCCCCACTCCGACCACCAGAGAAGCAGCAAAGGAAGAACAAGTCCTAAAATCGCCGGGATCTAGACGCCGAGATCTTCAACTACTAGGAAAAATGCCACATCCGACACAAGGCCAAGCCTAGAACTACTCCTAACTACACCGGCGCCCCCCCCCCCCCCTCTCCCCCCCACCTCTGGCGAGCAGCGCCGCCGAAGAGGGCTTGGGGAAGGCCCGGAAGCCAAGGGTTGACTCCCAACGGGTGGGGGTGGGAGGGGAATGAGAGAGACCTTGGGACCTCGATCCGCCCCGCTTGACGTTCGCAGAGCTGTGACAAGTGACAGGCAGGTACGCCAAGATCTCCCCCCGAAACAGTACTTTCCATTGAAGCATATGTGCACATATTGTCGACAAGCTATATGAGCTACTTATTTCAGTAAATTTCTTCCAAACTTGTTAATTAATAGTACTCCCTCCGACCCATATTAATTGACTCGAATTTGTCTAGATTCGGATGTATCTAGACATGTTTTAATACTAGATACATCCGAATTTAGATAAATCCAAGTCAAGTAATATGGGTCGGAGGGAGTAGTAAAATGCCGAAGCACCTCTTTCTGGGACAGCATAACACTTTACATTCGTTTAATTACAGTATGTAGTGCACTACATAAGCAACGTTTTTTCTGTCGAAGAATCTGACTACGTATTGCCACTATCATAAGAAGGGCTGAAGGACTATAAAACATAGAAAGAGAAGCAGCCAAGCAGGCTTTCCGGTCAGTAGGGCACACAATCACACGAAATGCTCAATTCCTGGTGAATCTACTGTACAATGTACCCTTGTGGACAAATGATATCTTCTTGTTAGCTCATTTGCTAAGTTCACTAGAGTGATCCTTGGTGCTCCACTTTTATCAGGTCCTAACACTTCCGGCTAGGATAGTACTGAAACTGAAGAGCAGATTTTGGTCTTCCTTACCCTGTTTGGTTCTTGGGAAATTGTCATCCTGCCAAAGATTCAGGGAGGATTAGCGATCAGGAAATTTATATGCACATAACCAAGCACTCATGTGCGGTGCCACTGCCACCTAGCAGCTTACAGATTTATCTGTGGTGCCAGTCTCAGGACCATGCTTCACTTGGGCTAGCCAACATGTAGTAGATGATATATGTCTGAAACCATACCTGCTCTGCCATGGCTCACCGTGAAACCATTGCGTTTTGGCACGACCAATGGACCACACAGGAGATACGTTCGCCGCTGATCAATCATGATCTGTTGCATCCCAGATCAGCCACGGTGAATGGCAAATTAAGCTGATGTGCACGTGATGCAGGTCCTGAACGACACAGAGATGCAGTACAAAGATGCTCAGAATCGGGCCATGGTTCATACTAATCACCGACCTACCAGCTTCGGGCTCCAGCTTCTACAGCTTGCTGACTGACGGAAGAAGGCGGTGGCTGAAGGCAACATGGGTCTGGCCTCAGCCTTCGGTTAGCTTACCGTGGCTGGCTAAACACCAAGGGCACTATTGCAGCTAATACTTGGATGTCTGACGCAGGCTGCGACTCCTGCCCAGCCCAGCAGTGGCACCAATCCACCACATCGGGCTCCACTGCAGGGCTTCTCAATGGGTATGGGCGGAAAGTTGGGTTCCATCTCACTGCAGCACCTGCAAGCAGTGTACCATCTCCAGCTCTGTTTAGCATGTCAGAAACAAATTGCTCTTCCAAAACCTGAACGATCTGCTTCGCCGCCTGCATGCTCAACCGATGGAAAGCGCGAGATGGTGGGTGTTTGAAAACGAGGCAACAATGCAGGCATGCAGTCAGCAAAGACTCTTCACAATGATTATAAACGAGCTTCGTGAATGGGCCACCATATCTAACAGGGCAGGCCTGGCCAGAGGAGGGTGTGGAGGCAAATTCGGCCCATAGAAACTTTCGTTTTTTTTCTTCCTTTCTCCATTTTTTCTTCCGTTCTCTCTTTACAGGGAATTCGCCTGCTGTAATAATACTTGGGCAACCAATGAAGTAATAAAGTTGAGATATGCTCTACCTTTTCCCTTTCAAGAAAACCGCATTTACATCCTGTTGTTGGAGAAACAGTGTTGGGTTCTTGCGTAGTCCATTAATCCGATAATTCGTGATATTAAGTTGGTGATCTAAATAGCCTAAATATTTACGTTAAATCAATGAAAAAATAATCCTATTTCATTTCGTCTTAGAAAAGTGTGATTTTCCTATGGTAGGAATGTTGTCCAACCGTCCATTGTAGGTACATCCGATGGCTTTGTCATGTCGACCACAAGCGGCCGAAGGCGGTTACCAAGCTATGGGGACAACATGGTAATATTTGTCCATGGGAATCATCATAATTAATTTCGGATCTTAACCCCTACTTCATAAGAGCATTGCGGTCATCAAGCGAAATCCTAGGTTTGGCATTGATGTCTCTGGGCGAAAGCCTAGGTTCGGCAGAATCAGCATACTGGTGGTGTCCTCGACATCATCCCTCTGTTCAGAGCGTTGCGTTTGGAGACACAACTTGGTGTTTCATGTTGCGTCCCTAAGGTGCTTATCGCGTCCACAGTAGATCTTTCGAGACCTCCAGAACACGTTCAGAAATACTTCTCTACTATCTTCAAGAACTAGCATTCCTAAATGCTGCTACCCTTTAAGTGTGTGACCCTATGTGTTTGAATATGTGTGGACATGTCCGGATCATTTTCTACAACAATGATAAACATAGGTATCTTGATTTATACATATTGATCCCCACACATAACATGAAGATCTTTATCTCGTGAACCTTTAATATTACTTACATCATGTAGGTGTCCTCACACCACTGCGCGCCGCTGAGGTATCGCAGCTTGCTAATCTCGATCTAACATACCTTCCACTCCCTAAGGTGGTTTTGTACACCTAAGTTCTACAAACCTCAACACTGTAGTGCTCAAACAAAGCCTTAGCGTAGGCATTCCGATGGATCTCCATGAATCCCTTTTTAGTCCTGACGGTGCTCTTTATGATCTCATACATCTTGTTCAACACGGAGGTGGACGTGTAGGAGAGCCATTTCATGCCCCCTTCATCTCCACATTTGCTAGCTTTGCTACAACTTTTGCAGCAACAGTGGTGACAAAACTTTGCACACTAGGATTAAGATAAACAATTTCACTACCAGGGGTCGTCATTCTAGGCTCCAGCGCATTGGGACTCAAACCATAATCCACATAGGAAGGGATCTTGCGAGTCCCCAATAGGGATCATCACCTGGATAAATTCATCATAGAACAAGTCCTACATTCATCACGCAAGACAGAAAGGTGCATAAGAAGTCTACGATATCTACACTCTACAACAGATGAACGCTGCGAAGCAAGATAAAATGAACAACATATCAAGGCTACAAATCATGCTACAATGTACAACAGACCAGGGCTACGAATCATGATACAATGTACATCTGATCAATGCTAGAAATCGCAGCTCCGACTGAAGCAACGATCAAAGCTCCAACTACACCACCTCAGGGCTATGGATCAAAGCTCTGACTGAAGCAACAATCTACGAACCCTTGAGAGATTGCAGATCCATAAACCCTAGATGGACGAAACTAGTCTCCACGCAGTCGAAGACCGGAGAAGATGGAGCTGCTCACCTGACGCGGACCGACCTGGAAATGGTGCTCGATGTGGAGAAACTGGCGGGTTCAATTTCGGCGGTGAGCGAGCAAGGTAGAAATACGCGAGGGTTTCGTTGGGAGGTGAACGAATCTCCCTCGCCCCACTTTTCACTGCAGCTGAAAAGCTCCCGCCACCGATCCGGTGGGCGCATGACCAGCCTGGCTCCACGGAAACGTTCGACTCGAGCATTGTCATTAGGTCTGGGTGCGGACTGCTTTAATGTTTGTGCTGGTGTAGCCCATAATCGCATACGGGCAACCAAGGGACTTGTTTTCATCTCCACACGGGCTGACTGGTGCTTCTGCACGCTACCAAACGCTTCCCAAACGTTCTATGCGATTCGTTCAAATCAAATAGGCATGTCAGGTATGGCCAGGGAAATCCAAACTCCAAAAACTAACCGTACATATACTGCACTAATTGAGGGACTTTGCCGATCGAGTCCTAGCCATGTTTGCACCTAGTACGCTTTATGCGCTACAGCTAACGAAAAAACACAGCGTTATAACAAGGCAGCCACGGCCCACGGCCGACCGAATCATGTCCCGAAATGATTTCGGCCGGTCAGACAAATATTGGCCAGCTACACATGAGCTGCAGCCTGTACACAGGATCTACAAACAATTAGTAAAAAGTCATCAGAGGCGGATCCAGGAATTTGTCGAAGCCTAGGCGCAGCGGAAGACAACTAAAAAATTTCTTGGACAAATAGAAGCATACTATCGAGCAAATATAGTTTTCACGGTATATTTAGGGCGGAAACACGCATACAATACAATACATGTTCACAACACAACACATTCCAATGTTCACGACACTCCTTCCAATGTTCACGGCACTCTCGAATGTTCACAAGTTAACAACATATTCAAATGCTCATATGCGCTAACATTACATATGGTAGGACTTAGCAAGAACTCCCAAAGACTAGAAATCCGACGATCTCCGACGAGAGTTGAAATGTCTAAATTCACCCACATCAAGACTCTACATGATAATAGAAAGAAAGATGGATTAGTAAATCATATTAACATACAAAGAAAATATATTCATCTTGATTCATGAGACAAAGAAATATACCGAGATATTACCAATGATGTGCTAATTAGCGCTAGGTCTACAAGGTAAATGTTTCCTTCTCTTCTTCATACAATCAAGTTGTCTAAATATCTCCCGCTCGAGTGTAACATTTCATAAAGTCATTGGGAGATCTATTGTTACGCAATTTGGATGTGACAATTTTCATTGCCAAACAGCCCTCTCAACCGATGTGGTTGACACCGGTACATTTAAGACCAACTCAATAAGAATTTCCTGCCATCGACCATGGTTGAGAGATCATCCCCTGCAATGAAGCATTTTAAGTCTGATTATACAGAATAGAATAGGGAACGATTTTATGACCCTTTTTTTAAATGGAGGATGTCTCCATATCGAGCCGAGGCCCAACCCAACCGGAGTAGCCGCCGTCGACAGGAGGAAGATCCCGACGCCTTGGCCAAGGATTCGCCACCGCTGCCGGCGACCTGTTGCTACCAACCACCGTGCACATCGCCCTCACCACCTCCGTCGAGCTTGTTGCACGAACCTTGAAGCAACAGCAGTAGGGCCTTGCCTCCCCCTTCATCGGCTGCCAGAGCTTTGCTGGCGGCCTCTAAGAGTGGTGAGGAGGGGCGCAGGAAAAGGGTGAGGCCACCGACGGAGCAATCTGGGGGGACTCCCCGATCGCCTAGAGGAGGGCAACCGTGGGAGTCGAGAGGGGGTTATGCCTGAAGATAGTGTTTATGTTGAAACTGATGTGTTTCCACACTTATAACTTATGTTGAAACTGACGTGTTTCAATCGATTAGTACTTATGACATCATGCATACTTATCAAGGTTTTCATGACCGTGGCAGCCTGTTGCCTTAGTTTTTTTCTTCTTTTGGACAATGGTTATTGCCGTATAATATCTCCGGCCTAAATTAGTTGACTTGGTTTTGTCTAGATTCGGATGTATCTAGCACTAAAACATGTCTAGATACATTCGAATCTAGACAAATCTGAGTCAACTAATTTAAATTGGAGGGAATAGTGAAATTTTACTATTTTGCTAATGAGACTTTTTTGGTTGCTGACGGAAATTTTGTTGTGCAATTTTTAAAATTTGATCTCATAGGTTTTTTCATGGCCCCGTTGTTGTCAACAACGGAGGCTTGGCTAGGGTACGGACACGGAAAAGGAAGCTGATCGACGAAAGATCAGGATGGAAGCGCTGGCAGCTGACTCTCGCTCGCTGAACAGCGGCATAACCCAGGCCCATGTCCTCAAGGCCAGACGTGCTCTAGGCCTAGACCATGTTTTTGCCCCGCACAGCCCAGTTGAAAGGTCAATGCCCGATTTGTTCCAACGTGACGAGTTGCCCACGCTTTTGCCCATCGCTACTTTCCCTGTCACGCAGGAGGCGACCGTGATCGAAGCCCGGGCAAACGCCGGGTAGAAGGGACGCTGCGTCCGCCCGTGGAAGTCACGAAAGATAGGGTAGCACGTTACCCAAGAAAGATAACAATAACAAACGATATAACACACCTACGTACTACACGCGTACAATTCCACGTCAGTACGTACGTGTGACCAAGTTCTCGGACGCATCAACGTTAACTACGCGTGTCTGACAGGGGGTAGCTCGATGAGATGAAGTGTGGACGACATTTCACGGCAACTGTACTAGCTTGGAAACTCACGATGAAAATATTATAAAAGCATGCCTCCTGAGTAGGATACATGTCACCAGGTTGAATGGCAGCGACACTGATCCATGCACGTCCAGTTGAAAAAACTTGTACTGCGGAGTTGTGTTGCAAGAATCCAAACTCGGAAACTTCTCATCAACTCAAAGCGTTGTATAATAATGGGATTCTTTGTTGGGATGGCTCTGGCCGGCTAATGTTGTTTACTATACCAACAATGTTAGCAGTAACTTAGACCGCAAGAGTATGCGCTAGATCGATCATTCATACGTGAGTCGGCTGCTAGTGCCAGTACGTCCACCGAGATTGACGTGAAGCTTTGGCGTTTCTGAGACCCCCTGCTACGCGCAATAGATCTGCCGGTATTTTCCATGGCATCTTCACACCATCCTGCCTGCTCTGCCTTGCGGCCGAAGCAAGAGGGTTAGCGTTTAGAAGCATTTTATTTATGGCTAGCATGGCTATCAACATTGGCCAATATATGTGCTGACTGTGTACTCCTGCGCCCTTCAAAGAAAGTTTCCAATGAGAACTGGAGGACTACTGTAATCCTTAGGATTTCTAACCAACCAGATAGTTTGATAGTGATTTATTTGCACTTTACACTTTATAGTAAAACTTGCATTGGTTCTACCCTCTTTGATCATGTGTTTTCGAGAACCAAAATCCCACATGTAGAATATGAGATGTTGGTATATCGGTCTACGCTTTTCCGTGTTTCAAGGATATGAGATGTAAAATATGATTTATTTTCCGTGTTTCAAGGATGTACATCTTGAATATGTTTTGAGCCAACATACAAAAACAAGTGATCCTTGCGATAAAAATGTTTAACTTCATGAAAATGGACGCACTAGAAAATGGGGGAAGGTGTTGTAAACTTTAGTGTGTATAATATACTAAATGTTTGATTTCAGGGAAACAATAAACATGACAAGTATGTTCCTGAATATTATTGAGGCTAGCGAGTAGGGCTAACGTGGTACAAAAGCAACTAATAACTCAAGTTCCACTACAGTCGTTATCATAACTAGTTCTTCGCAAAAAAAATAGGGTCATTTTATCTATCGAGATGTATCTTACATATCGCTTGACACAAATGCATGTATTGGTGATCTCCTGGTAGGGAGGTATGACGGAATTTGTTGTTGGTTGTTTATCTGATTTATTTCTTTTATCTACCCAATTTACTTATATATTTTTCTAAAAAATTCAAGAGAATGATTTAGAAAACACATTTTTTAAAGAGAATTTGTTGTTGTTGGCCCACAGTTTTTCGGAATGATGAGACAAAAGATGCAATGCACGCGCTGCGTGCACCCTCCCTCAACGAGCGGTGTAGAGATCTCCTAGAACCTTCCCCCTCCCGCTTGACTCTTTTCCGCGGCGCGTGTTTCGCCCATCGTTTGCTCTTTGGAATTGGAAGTAACCCGCCTCTTGACATATTTTCATTAATTATTCTCATCTTCTAGCTGTGGCAAAAACGTCACAAGAATGTTGCGGTATTGCGCTTGTTTGTCGTGGTTTGCTTTTCTCGACCGCTTCGCATGGACCACCCTCTTCTCTGCGGAAACACCGGTTCCTCGCGGAGCTATGTGGTGGAACCCACTCGAAGCATTTTTTGGTTGTACATTAACTTAAGGAATGTGAGTTTTTTTTAGTAATTGGGAAATGAGGTTTTTCTGAAAAGAAGAGATGTGAGTGAGGGTACTCCCCTTAAAAAAGATGGAGATGTTTAGCTGAAAGAACAAAAATAGAGAAGGGTAGGCGCCCATAGGGAAAGGAAAGGGAGAAAAGGAAACAGTATAAAAGGGAGCACATAGCTGTCACCCCATCCTAACCGTCTCTTCCAGCGCACAACTCCTTGCGCCTGCCTGTCTCTCCTCCCCACTGAGCCAGAGCCTGGCCTCCTCCCCATCTCCACCGGCCACCACCCCAATTGCAACTGCACTCCCACATGAGATTCCTCCTCCTCTTCTGATCATTCAGCCAGCACATCTCGCAGCAGCAGCAGCCTAGGCTAGGCAATATATGGTAGTGTGGTTCGCCACTGCTAAAAGGGAGAGACGCAGCAAGAGCTAGCGCACGGCGGCGCCCGAATTTATCCAACCAGATCGAGCGCGCTAGCTAGAGGAGCGAAAGCTAGAAAGATCGCTCACGACTAGGTCCTGTGAAAGACCACGAAATCCTCTAGTCGACAGCTCTCTGCAAGGCGTGATGGCGGCGGCGTCGTCGTCGACGGCGGCTGCGGGTTCGCCGTACCGGTCCCGGTTCGGCGACACGACGCAGACGAAGGTGTTCGTGGGCGGGCTGGCGTGGGAGACGCCGTCGGAGGGGCTCCGGCAGCACTTCGAGCAGTACGGCGACATCCTGGAGGCCGTGGTCATCACCGACCGCCTCACGGGCCGCTCCAAGGGCTACGGATTCGTAAGCCGCCCTGCTCTTTCCTCGGCTTCGGCCTCCGTCCGCATGCAAGCACGAGCAGGCGTTGATTAATTCCTGTCCGGGTTTCCTAATTGGCAGGTGACGTTCCGGGACGCGGAGGCGGCGCGGCGGGCGGTGCAGGACCCGAACCCGACGATCACCGGGCGGCGCGCCAACTGCAACATTGCCTCGTTGGGGCCGCCGCGGCCCGCCCAGGCGCCTCGAGGTGAGTGATATGATCCGTCGAGCATCACAAGGAAGGAACACAATCTTATAAACAAGAACATATATATTCTGTCCCTTTCCTCATCGCCACCACCACCCAAATTCCGTTGGTTTCCCTCCCCACGAACACGACGACGCCGGGCAGTCACGTACGTAGTAGACGGTGGACATCTCCTTGGCAGATCTAACAAACAACCAATCCAAAGCCTCTTTTCTCGTCCGGTGCGTGCCAAATGGCGCGACGGATAGATCGGTCGACGGGGGTAATGGCAGCATGCACACGAGATGCTGATCTAGCTTAGCTAGCTTCCGCGGCCGCACCCACGCCGGGCCGGGGCGAACGCGGCGAGGCACGCACGGGCACGGCTGGGTCCGAGAGTCGCTTGCCCAGGCTGGCCTGTCAGTTCCGCCCGCTGCGCTGCCAGCCTCGGTGCGTGCCCCACCACCACGCGTGGCTAGCTAGCTAGCCAGGCTACAGATACTACTAATACACCCTTCTTCTAAATACTATGTGCACACACATTTTTGCCCCGAGACAGCTAATCTGGCCGTATTGCTCGACCCATTATTTATTGTTGCTGTATGTACTAGAATCCAACTGGCTTTGTCCAAAAAAAAAGGAATCCAACTGGCAGTTAGAAATCAGGAGTGGCAGTTATGGTCTCCATCCATCGGCAGGCAGGGCTTAATCATTTTCTCTCCAGACGCGCGCCAAATACCGGCAGTTTAAAATAGTTTCTGCTTAACCAGATTCTCTGGTAAGCCATGCACGCTGTGTCTCTGTGTCGCTGTACCGCTGGTAGCTTCATTTATGTGCTCGGTCAACCGCTTTGACTGGATGGATGCGGCGTGGTCGGTCGGTCGCGGTCGCGGCATGGCAGCGGGGATGATGAGGTGTAAAGAAGGACAAGATAACTGTCAGTCAGTCGGAGTGGGGGAGGATCGCCTTTCCAGCGGTAAAAACAGAATCTGACGTCATGGCCCCGCGTATATACCCTTTGACCGGTTTTGTGACCTGTGGCTTACAGTATCTTGTCTGTTCAGATAATACTAACCCAGTAGTTTAGCACCAAGAGGGCCACGACGAGACGCCAGAATTTGATGCTCCTGCTCTGCCAATATTCAAAGTTGCGAGAGCAGGAGCTAGCCAGTCAAAGTCGCCAAGACGCACATGGCGCGTCCTTCCCTACTCCCAGCACCTCTCTGACGCAGTATAGATCGGAAGCAGCAGTTTTGTACTACTACTAAGTTTTTGTAGCGTCTTGGCGCCCCAGCGACCAGCTAGTGTTGCTCTGTCTAGCTCCGCGTGCTTCATTTATGTGCTCGCTCCGTCTCGTTGCTTTCGCACTCCCCCCTGCAACTGCAACCAGTAGTAACATGGCACTTCAACTTCATGGCAGCAGAATTGTTTTGTTTCATCCTTCTTTCTAATTTCTAACACGGAAGAATGTATACAGGGAGGGCGTACCCGGGGGCCCACATGCAGAGTCCGGCGCCGCATTACTTCGCCAGGGCTCCGCAGCCGCAGATGGGCCTGATGCCCCAGCCCCAGCACCATGGCCCTGCGATCTACAACCACCATTCGCAGCAGTACGGGTAAGCAAAGCAAGCACCACTCCTCCTCCTCCTCGTCTCCTTCTCTCTGCTGCGAATTCCACATGGCTCGGACCAAAGCTATTGATGCAACATGGGCGATGGTAGGTTTTGGGTGGATGGGTAGGGCAGGGCAGGGGAGACCGGAGGGAGCGACGGTCCCCCACCCTTTTTCCGTGGTGGCGTGGCGTGGGCGTGGGTCTCTTTCGCCATGCGGGCTGTTGCCTCCCCTGCCAACATCTCCTGCACCTCTTGGTCTGGTTTTCAATGCGTCCAGCGTGCAGCCCTGCTCGCCAGCCACTCCTAGCTTTGGGTCCTAGGACAGAGATTTACAACAGGCCCTGCTCGCGTGCTTTTTCCGGATTATCATGTCATTCGCTGAAGAAGCTTTGTTTGCCATGTCTTCTTTGCAGGTACTGGTACCCGCCTGACTATCAATACCAACAGGTAAGCGTGTCCCCTCAATCTCAACGCCCCTCTTCTTTCTTGTTTCTTACTTTTATCACATTGCCGGTGCATGCTATGGCTATGCTGCTACTACTACTACTACTACTACTTGCAAGCTAGGCACGTGCCCGGCGAGCCATTCGTCGTCGGCTTATTTAGATGAATCGCACCGCTACCGTATGAGCTCGGTAGTGTGCAGAGGGAACTTTGACACAATGGTGCAGAGCAGAGACATTCTAAGTTGCACCATCATTCCGCTATGATCAGTGCTAATTCTTCGGACACTTGACGACACTAACTAGTGCAACTACAGGATGTCTAATACCGAGTGGCACTTCATTAGATTCTTCTGCTTGTGCACGACAACTTCCTCACGAGTGATTGATCTGCAGGTAATGATGAACTCTCAAGCGCTGCAGCACTACCACTACGCCCAGATGTATGGGCTGGCGGCGTCGCCCACAGCGCCAGCGCCACCGCCCTACCATCAACAGTACCTGGGGTACGTGCCGACTCCGTCTCCGAGGGGGGCGGTACAACTCTCGCCGGCGCCGCAGATCGCCGCCCAGCCGTACGTGCCGCTCCAGGCCGCGGCGCAGATGCAGGGCTCCTTCGTGCAGCTGCCTTCTCTCCCGCACAACTTCGCGCTGCAGCTGCCCCCTCACGCGGTGTCCTCCATGCTGCCTCCCAACCCGGCCGGTATGCCCTATCTGGCCAAGTCTTTTTGTGCTTGTTTCGGGGGTGTTTGTTCGTGATACCTGATGTTTAACTGTCGGATGCAGACTCGCAAACAGCTGGGGGCCAGGCTTACTCTGCAGCTTACCCTGCAGCTCCGGCAACGAACCCAAACAACGCCCACCAGGGTGCCTGAAGGCCAGTTCGATCTCGAGCAACGCTGGAAAAGGAGACTCTGATTTGATTCGAAACACCTTCAGGGCTGACTGCTTTTTTTCTTGGGGCTGGGAGAAGACAATGTGGCTAATTAATTAAAGTTGATTTCCATCTCGATCGGTCTGCTGCGGACCAAGTTATTGATGGTCTGTAACAGTCTCTCAGGATGTCTTTCTTTTTCTTTTTTTCTTTTCTCCCCGGGAAGTCACTCAGGATGCTTTGACTAGAAAGGCGGCCCATAAGCATTTTTTTCCCTGTCTCTGTTCCCGATCCATTTTTCGGTATTGACAAATATTCGGCAAAATAATGTTTCCGAAATTTTCTAGGGGAAAAAATCTAATTTCGGATGCACATTGCATCTTTTTAGGGGATTTCGATGCATATTACATGGTGGTGTACTGGTGTAGTAGCTCTGTTTGCTTGGAACAATGGCCGAGAACGCTTGTGAAACCAGGCCTACAGGCCGCGGCAAAGATTAGCAGGCAAAGCTCACGGATGATTCCGGGCTGGGTGAGATGTTTGCGACACCGCTCTTAAGATTCAGCAAGGCCGAGGTCCGGGTAAAGGTTGATTCCCATTGGGGCAGAATCCTCATAACCAAAGGCTGGGCTGGGCAACGGGCCCCATTCCCCTGTGGTTAATTCACCTATGGTGATGATGATGGTAAACGTTTGTTAGAAATAAACGTGCTAATACCTAATAGCCCACATTAGATTTTAGATTTTTTCTGAATCTCATAGGCTATGTGTGTGGAAGTTCATATATGATGGAGCCCATATTGATGACAGCTCATGTATGAGTGGTAAGAGGGAAATAATTCTATGGGACCTGGTCCACAAATTTAGCCCGTGGACCAAGTTCTGCAAGTGACACATGTCTAAGCTTAGGAGTTAGACCTAAGTTTAGACTCACGTGAAAAGTTGGAGAAGAGTTACGAGTGAGAAGGGAAGTGTTACATATGCGCTCGTCCTCGTGAACTACTGTAACCGACCAGAACAAGCGCCACGTGGACTCGGCTCACGTTGTGTTCCTTACGGAATTTTTCGAGCGGCTCTATATAAGAGCATGTGCGTCTTCCACCGTGTGACACACCCGGACCCTAGATTGGTTTTCCCTCTCTTTGCTTGTGTTTCCACCATAGTCAACCACATATTGCGCTAGCGTGCACTGGCAAATGGGAGCAGGTCTTCGGAACCATTCGCCTTTGCGATCCTGTATAGGAGAGGGCGAATAAGGTTTTTGGGATGTGCTCTGTGTGACTGCTCATGTTCATCATCACAGCTCGTCTTCACGGTTGTCAAGCAGGACCGTGTGTGTGTCGTCTTCTTAGACCGGTCTATGCAACCTATGCACCAATTGCTTCTTCATCTCTGAACGATCAGTATGTGCTATGTGTTCCGATCTATTCTTTTACTATGGTTGTTATAGACTTTGCATTGTTACTGTTCATGTCAATTAGTACATCTAGTATATTAGAGTTTCACACGATCGTAGTTGTTGTAGTCATGATTTATATTGTGAAATAATTGTGAAAATTCTGCCTAATAATCCAAAATCCTTATTACAGGTAATTTTTTGAGTTAAACACATGGGGCACTTGGTTGATGCACAGAAGTCGGATTAGTTTATCAGAGTGCATTTTAAGAGGTGATAGTATAAGGCCATGCTCTGGATGTAAGCTCTGAAAGTATTCAAGACTAGTAATGGCTTACCTGAAGGAACTATATCTCACGAGGATTGGTAAAAGTTTTAGGAAGTATGTACTGACTTTGTGGGATGCATTCTGAATGTTCTTGACAACAAGTTGTTTGATGTTGATATGCACATCAAAGATGGAAAAGAGCTCTGGGAGGCACTGGACGCTAAGTTCGGTGTAGTGGATGCTGGTAGTGAAATATACACCATGGAGAGCTTCCATGATTACATGATGGTTAACAACCGTTCTGTAGTAGAATAAGCTCATGATATGCATTGTCTTACCCGACAAGTTTGTGGTTAGGTGTATTATTGCGAAGTTGCCTTCTTCGTGGAGAAACTTCGCCACAGCTCTCAAATATAAGAGACTAGGGATATTTGTTGAAAACCTGATAGAGTCTCTTGATGTTGAGGAGAAGGCTCAGACTAAGGACACTGCTAAGAAAGCAGGCGTCGATCAGTCTAGTGCCAACATGGTGCAGAAAAAACCTTCGGCAAGAATAAAGGGAACTACAAGCCCCCCTTCAACAAGCCTGAAAAGACTACAACCTTCAAGAAGAAGAAGAAGTCGAACAAGGCCGAGCTAGGTTGCTTTACATATTTAGAGCTGATACCCACAAGTATAGGGGATTATTGAAATCCTCGATGTGTAAGTATTAGTATCGATCCCACGAAGAGCTGAAGGTATAAGTATTTATTCTTTCAAATTAGAGTGTCACTATTGTAATTATCTATGCACTAAACAAACTAGGATAATTTCTTTGGAGTGGTTTAAAACTGAAAGTAAAGGCTCAAAAAGGTAAAGTTGCAAGAAATTAAAAATACAGGAAAGTAATTTTGCAAGAAAGTAAAAACTCTTTTCAGAGAAAGCTCAATCCTCTATGCAGTAAGAGGATAAGCTCAGGTGTGTGCTTATTGATGGGTTCATTGCATGGAAAACCAAAAAAAATCTACGGAATAGCAAGAGGAAACCCAGCAAGATCTAATCTAGGGGATGCAAGTAACAAGAAGATAGATCTAATCTGCTTACCCTCGAAGAACACAAGCGGTTAACGATCTAAACATCGTGGCTGATGTACTCATTTTCTTACATCGGTTCAAACCGATGGAGTCCTGTGATACGGCAGCACATCCGTAGTATCCACACGTTCCGCTTGGTAGCGTCTCCTCCTTCTTGATCCCGAGAGAGAGAGAGAGAGAGAGAGAGAGAGAATATCTATGAGATTCTGGTTGCACAACGATAGTGCAACTATGGTGGAGAGGAATAGATGTAGGTCTTCGCCTAAGCTTCTCAACATGTATGTGGGAGGAGGTAGAGAGAGATGCATACGTAGGGCGGGAGGGGTTGTGCCTCCGCCCTTGGGACTACTTATATAGGCATGGGGGAGGGCAGGCTTGGCCCCTCCTCGAAGCCCTAATGCTAGCGGTGGTCGAGGGGAGATGGAAACCTCCCCTCCTCCCACGCGCCCCCTCATCTAGTGCTTTGCCAAACCCTAGGATGCATGGGCCTAGGTGGTTGTGTCGCCTTGTCCCACTAGGGCTGAGGTGCACCCACTCAGGCCAATGTGGCCCTACCTTGTAGGTGGACCCCACATGTGGACCCCTCGGGAACCTTCTAGAATGTTGATTGAAGGTAGATTCATATGCATGGTGGTGCTTACACCTAGTCTAATAAACAAAAAGATCCTTTGTTGGAAAAATTGGATAGGGTTCTTATGTTTGCTGATTGGGAGGAATTGTTTCCTGTGGTGCAAGTTAAAAAGCTTGTGTATGATTTATCTAATCATTATCCCCTCTTTCTTATGAATAGAGATTGTAATAATGTGACTCCTAGAAATAGAGATTTTAGATTTGATGTGGCTTGGTTTAAGAATGAGGAGTTCCTGGATAAGGTGGAGAAAATTTGGAAGAAACCTGTTAAGAGTGTTGATCCTATTGATATTTTGAATATCAAGTCGAAGAGATTTACAAAACATTTTAAGGGTTGGGGATATAATATTTTTGGGCATATGAGAAAAAAATAAAAAAAGTGCTTAAAGATGAACTTGAAAAATTGGAGAAAATTGAGGAGGAATCTCCTTTAGATCCTGAGGATTTTATTAAGAAAACTAATATCCTTTTTGAACTTCATGAGATTTATGTTGATGAAGAATTGTTCTGGCTTCAAAGATCCAATGAAAGATGGCTTTTACAAGGGGATAACAATTCGGCTTACTTTCACAGAGTTGCTAATGGGAGAAAGAGAAAAAACACTATTCATTCTTTGAAAGATGGTGAGGTGTTGATTGAAGGTACCGATGCAATTTTAAAGCATGCCACTGAGTATTACAAGAATCAATTTGGCCCATATCCTGGGAATATGTTTCATATGTCGAGGGATTTGTGGAGTGTATATGAGACTATTAGTATGGAGGAAAACACTATTTTGACTGCACCCTTTTCTATTAAAAAAATTGAGGAAGCTTTGTTTTCTATGAAAGTTAATAGGGCTCCTGGGCCAGATAATATTCCCATTGATTTTTTCTAGCATTGTTGGTCTTTGGTTAAACCTGAGATCATGTGCATTTTTCATTGCTTTTACTTGGGAAATCTGGATTTGAAAAGATTGAATTATGGTGTGATTACTTTACTTTCTAAGGTGGTGAGGGCTGAAAAGGTAACTTAGTTTAGACCTATTTGTTTGTTAAGATGCATCTATAAATTGATAACTAAGGTGCTGACTATTAGGCCGGAACCTTATGTTGGCAAGTTGTTCAGCATTCAACATAATGCTTTCATTAAGAAAAGAAACATTATGGATGGTGTATTGTACCTTCATGAGCTGCTCAATTATAATCATGTTAACAAGAAATGTGGGGTGATGCTTAAAATCGATTTTGAAAAAGCATATGATAAGGTTAACTGGGACTTCTTGTTGGAGTGCCTTCACATCAGAGGTTTTGATGATGTGTTTTGTGGTTGGGTTAAAAAGGCTTTATTGGAAGGAACAGTGAGTGTGAAAATTAACAATGAAATGGGGCCCTATTTCACTAGTGCTAAAGGGGTTAGGCAGGGTGATCCTTTATCTCCTACTTTGTTTAATTTGGCTTCAGAATGTTTGACTAAGATGGTTTTAAAAGCTCAATCCAATGATTTGTTTGAAAGGTTTGCTCCTGATTTGGTTGATAAAGGGGTAGCCATTTTACAGTATGCTGATGATACTGTTCTTTGCATTTCTCATAATCCTGATAAAGCTGTGAACCTTAAGCTTCTGCTCTATATTTTTGAGTTAATGTCCTGCCTGAAGATTAATTTTGAGAAGAGTGAAATCTATACTGTTGGTGATGATAATGCCCTAGATGAGTTATATTCCAATTTGTTTGGCTGTCGAGTGGGAACTCTGCCTATGAAATATTTGGGTGTACCTATTTCTACTGTTTCTCTCAAAAATGCTGATTGGGATTTTATTGATACTAAGTTAGTTGAAAAATTGGATGTCTGGGTGGGGAACTCAATATCTTCTAGTAGTAAAAAGATTCTGATTGATTCTTCCTTATCCACTATTTTGTATTATCCCATGTCTATGTTTCTTCTCAAGAAGAGTTTTATTGAGAAAGTGAATAAGCACCTTAAGAGATTTTTTGGCAAAAAAAAGGATTAAAAAGGATACTACATGGTAAAAATGGGACAAAGTGTGTAGATCCAAGAACAAGGGGGGTTGGGCATTAAAGATTTGAGAAAACAGAATATTAGTTTGTTGGTTAAATGGTGGTGGAAATTGGAGAAAAAAGATGGTCTTTGGCAAAGAATTGTCAGGGCTAGATATCTTAGAAACAAGACCATCAATACTGGGTCTCCTAGATTTAAAGATTCTCCTTGCTGGAAATCTTTGCTTCAGATCAGAGAGATTTATCTAGCTGGGAGGGTGCTGGTTCTCAAGAGTGGTAATTTGGTTCGTTTTTGGAAAGATAGCTGGGATCCTGGGACATCGTTGAGTGATCAGTTCCCTGAAATTTTTAATGTATGTCAGGATCAGGAGTGCACTGTTGGTAAAGTGATTGAATGTAGCATTTCTATTCCTTTCCGGAGAAGGATTCATGGGGAGCTCTGGGTTCAGTGGGAAGCTATTTTGTCAAAAGCTTATCATATCCTTTTGTGTGAAGGATCTGATTTTGTTGAGTGGAAGTTCACTAGGAATAGGTAATTTTCTACCAAATCTATGTACGAATATTTGGAAAGAAATTTGGCTGGGGCAAACAACAAACTCCTTTGGAAAGCTAAAATTCCCTTGAAAATTCAGATTTTCATCTGACAAATGCTTAGGGATGCTATTCCTATGAGAGATAACATGCGTAAGAGGAAATGGCTTGGGAATCCTGTATGTTCTTTCTGCAAGCAGGTGGAAATTGTGAATCATTTGTTTTTCACATGTCCTATTGCTAGAGTTGTCTCGGGAACTTTTGGCAAGCTTTTTGGCACCTCTTCATGTCCTAGGAATTATTGGCAAGCATTGTTATGGCTGTATCTTTTTTGTCTGGGGAAAAAATTATTTGATTGGGATTGCCACGGTGTGTTGGGTGATCTGGACTCTCAGAAACAAAGTTACTTTCGATGGGTACACCCTTCGATCTCCTATAGAGACAGTGTTTACGGTTTGTTCGTTTTTGCTTTACTGGACAGGCTTGCAGAAAGGGGATGATAAGGAACTGATGATTGACAACACTAAGAAGATGATGGAGATGGCTACTGATGTGGCGAAACGTTCCAGGAGGGCAGACGAGATGCTGAGGATTGGCGATTGTTGATCGTGGTTGTGGCCGTGTGGTGCTTTTATCTCTCCTGGCCTGGAAGCGATTTGGTTAAACTTGGTGTTTTGTCTGTGGCGTTGCTGATGCTTCAGCTCCGCGGGATGTTCCTTTGTTTGAACTGTTGAATGTTGTGGCTGACTCATTAGTTTGTGTAGGTTTAGTTTGCCGTGGGTTATGGTAGTAGTAGATTTTCGCCCTGTAGAAGCTGCTCGAGATCGAGCTGTCTCGGCAGGTTTCCTACTAGTGCCCCAACTCGTTTTCCCTCTCTTTCTTCTCTTCTTTTTACTGAATTTTGTATTTTTGTTAAGCAATTAATGGAAAAGAGGTTAACCCGGTTGGAAAAAAAAAGTTCATGGTGCTCCTTCGGTCGTAGCCGGATGCGACGACGACTGAGATGGGTGTTTCGCAACCCCTGCCGGTTGGCCGGTCCCGAGGATGCTCCACTAAGAGAAAGAAGACTAGACGCGAAGACACAGAAGAATCACACAAGAATTTGACACAGAAAGGGGGAGCTCTTTATTGATATCTCTGTTGAACAGTACGTATAATGATTGCTCCTCTATTTATAGACTACAGGGGATAACGATACCCACATAGGCTAACCTAGCCTGGTAGAGGCCACACCGAATGGGCCCCTACCGGCCCAGTTTCCCAACACTCATCCTGGGTATCTTATCTGTATATCCATGTCTTAAACTCTGAAAAACCCAGTGGGAAAAATATGGAGAAAAGTACATGGTATACCTCTTGTTATGTTGCACGAATTGCCTCATTAAAAACCTCACGTGAGAAACTTTCATAAAAACTCACTAAGGAAAAAAGAGTACAATTCACCTAATTGTAAAGTTAAGTACTCAATCATCGGGATCGAGATTTCAGCGATGAGTTTGTGAAGATTCTTCCCCTGAACCTTGTATCTCCCTCAGTCTCATCATGCCAATTCCACGAACACATCTCTCAAAAGAAGATGCTGGCAATGATTTAGTGAATAAATCAGCAAGATTTTCACATGACTTGGTGTGCAATACTTTTACTTCGTTCATCTTTTGCAATTCATGTGCATAGAAGAACTTGGGATTTATATGCTTTGTAAGATTGCTCTTCACGTAACCCGTCTGGACTTGTGCAACACAAGCAACATTATCTTCATAGATAATTGTTGGGGTTTGTACGGTGTTCAACCCACATGACATCTGGATGTGGTTGACTACTCGTCGAAGCCATACACACTCTCGTGATGCTTCATATAATGCAATGATTTCCGAGTGGTTCGTCGAAGTTGACACAAGAGTTTGCTTAGACGATTTCCAGGAAATCGCTGTTCCACCACAAAGGAAAACATATCCAGTCTGTGACTTGGACGTGTGCGGGTCCAAAAGGTACCCGGCATCTGCATAGCCTACAACAGATAGGTCTTGGTTCTTTTGGTAAAACAATCCAAGGTCTTTGGTCCCTTGTAGGTACCTAAAAATATCCTTAACGCCTTTCCAATGCCTTTTGGTAGGCTCAGAACTATACCTAGCAAGTAAATTGACGGCGAATGCAATATCCGGCCGTGTGTAATTTGCGAGGTACATAAGTGCTCCAACCACACTTAAGTAGGGGAATTCCGGTCCCAGAATTTCCTCCCCCTCTTCTTTAGGCCTGAACGGGTCCTTGTCTTGCTGCAGAGATCTTCCGACCATCGGGGTCTTAGAAGGGTATGCTTTGTCAAACCCAAATCATTCCAACACCTTCTGGGTGTAGGCCAACTGGTGCAATAGAATCCTAGCAGGGGAATGCTCAAGTTGTAGACCTAGGCAGAACTTGGTTTTGCCTAAGTCTTTCATCTCGAATTCCGACATCAGGTAGGAACTCGCTTCCTCAATATCCTCAGGTGTACCGATTATATTCAAATCATCCACATACACCGAGAAAATACAGAAACCATCCTGGGATCTTCGTATAAAAACACATGGGCAATCTTCATTGCTCGTGTAGCCCTTCTGATGAAGGAAATCGCTTAAACAATTATACCACATCCTACCTGACTGTTTAAGTCCATACAGTGACTTCTTAAGCTGGACACTTTATAAACCCCTGTTTGCTCTATCCTGGTTCGGAACAGGGATACCTTCAGGTACTTTCATGTATATGTCCGAATCCAAGTTACCATATAGGTAAGTGGTGACAACATCCATAAGTTTCATTTTTAAGTCCATGTTTACTGCCATTGAGATCAAGTATCTAAAGATAATTCCATCTATGACTGGGGAGTAAGTTTCCTCAAAGTCGACACCTGGTCGCTGAGTGAAACCTTGAGCAACGAGCCTTGCTTTGTACCTTACTACTTCATTATTTTCGTTTCTCTTTCGAACAAAAACCCACTTATGGCCAACAGGGCGAATGTGGGGAGAAGTTAGACAAACAAGCCCAAATACCTCTTTTTTTAACGATAATAATTCAGTAGTGATTGCCTTCAGCCAATCTTCCAATCCGACCTTTTCTTACAATCAGCGAGTGTGTTAGGCTCAGGGTCAAGATCTATGATTGAGGCAATTTTCTTGGCAAAATTACCGTCGATATTTGCCATGGCTCGGTTGTATGACTCACCCAAATTAACATAGTTAATGGCCATTTCATCATGGAGTGCATCAGGCACATCCTCTTGCTCCACCGAATTTCCCAATCCGGGGGCTAGGTCCTTTAGTTTTCCCGCTCCGATGTGTGCGCACATAACTTCGCTAGGTATTTCCGATATAGGAAAATTCAAGTCCGGAATTTCATGCACTGAAACATCCGTACTTGTGCCAGGTCTCAACTGGCTCCCCTCTTCAGGGGTAGACTGTAATAAATCTCTCTTATCCTTTTTCTTCGGGCATCCCGGGTACTTGGGATTCGAGAAATCGGATTCCTCGTCCTCTTAGGCCTTAGGACGGGAGCAGATATACCATCATTTTTCTTTGGTATTTCAACCCTTTCCGGTGCATTGCGTGCAGGCACATGCGACTTTGTCACAGTCTTTAAATCACTAAAATGATCAGGCAGTTGATTCGCTAAGGAGTGCAAATCTAGTATCTTTTGGACATCTCGATTAGACTCAACAGTGCACCGGTCATGAGCGTGGATCCCCGTGGCTTTCCACGTAATTTCACGACTTTTGTCATCCAGGGGTTGATTACCTCCCCCCAAAGTCGGAAAAAGGTCCTCGTCAAAAATGCAGTCAGCAAAACGGGCCGTGTGACAGTCGCCTGTCATGGGGTCCAAGAACCTGATTATAGACACAGTCTCATAACCAACGTATATCCCCAACTTTCGGAGCGGTCCCATTGCTGATTGCTGGGGTGGTGGTATAGGTACATATACCTAGCAACCGAACGTACGAAGGTGAGAAATTTTCGGTGCCGACCCTTGCGCAAGTTGGATAGGAGAGTGGATGTTGTAGGCTGATGGTCGAAAGTTGATGAGATTGGCAGCGTGTAGCACCGCGTGACCCCAATATCTAGTTGGTAAATTACAACCCTGAAGAAGTGGTCGGGCAATGAGTTTGATTCTTTTAATCAATGCCTCCGCAAGTCCATTTTGAGTGTGGACGTGCGGTACAGAGTGCTCAAGTTTGATTCATGTTGCCATGCAATAATCATCGAATGCCTTGGAAGTAAATTCTCCGGCATTTTCCATTCGAATAGACTTTAAACGATAATCAGGGAATTTATTCCGTATTTGTATGATTTGGGAGATCAACTTTGCAAAAGCATGGTTCCTTGTTGACAGTAGGCAAACATTGGACCACTTAGAGGAAGCATCAATGAGCACCATGAAGTACCGAAACGGCCCCGAGAGGGGCTGAATTGGATCACATATGTCCCCTTGTATACGTTCCAAGAACGTGGGGATTTCATCCTTCACCTTTAGGGGAGACGGTCTAATGATCAATTTCCCCGTAGCGCATGCGGAGCACACGAAATCATCGGGATTCGGGAAATTCTTCACATTAACATTATGACCATTCGAGTTGTTAATTATATTTCTCACCATCCTAAGACCGGGATGGCCTAACCTATCATGCCCAAGGCAGAATAGTTCAAAGCTTCTAAAGACAGTCTTAAGGGTAGTGTAAATAGGTGGTGCTACTATCTTGGTGTAGTACAGCCCAGTAGCTAATGAAGGAAGTCTTTCGACAACATGTTTACCATTTTCGTCATGCTTGGTAATGAGTAGGAACTCCTTTCCATTCTCATCATCATCGGTCTCAACATGGAAACCATTTGCGCGGATGTCTCTAAAACTCAAGAGAGTACGAGTCGACTCCGGGTACAACAATGCTTCTTCAATGATCAAAGTTGTTCCATTCGGGAGTATGATAGTTGCTCTTCTAGAGCCAACTATATTCGGACCGCAGTCGGCGATCGTCATTATGTTACCAGGATTTTTGGTAATAGACTCAAAGTACTTTGGTTCTCTCAAGATGGTATTTGTGGTGCCGCTATCAGCAAGGCACGTTTCCTCCATTTGGGCGCCACACGCGTTCTAAAATATAGTGTCTAATTAATATAATGAAGCGAGGAAGATGCTACAACAAGTAAAAAGACATAAACATTTCAGAACACAACCATCTCAGATTAAATAATGGAATAAATGAATGAAATAAATGTCATCCAATCGCCGAAAACAAATAAATGTTTTTGCTCTCATAGAGCTTACAACCATATCAAAAAGATTGTATCAGATTATTGCCAAATGAAATCATGAAGTAAACAAAGAGGAGCTCAGATGGATTCTGTAAGGAAACCATCAATCTCAGCTGCTATCTCCAGCTCACTGAGCTTATCTTCATTGGCTATCATTGCCGAGGCAGCGGTGATGTCTAGCTGGGGCACGGGAGGAGGCACGAAGTGCTCAACCTCCATGGGCACCGTGGCGTTCGTGGGAACCGCCGAAGGTTCTACCACATGTGCTATGCCCTGTGCCACTACGGGCGCCGCTCCGGGCGCCGGTGGTGCCTCCATCTGGACGAGGTGCGCCTCACGCGCCTTCTTGTTGGCCTTGAATGCGTCCACAACGTGCTTGGGGGCCAAACACTACCTGGAGAAGTGAGTCTTGGAGCCACAGCGGAAGCAGTCCTGGGGCCTAGCCTCCCCTTTGCCCACCTTTTGTTGCTTGGTCGGGTTGGAGGAGTTGGGGCCCTTCTTGCCCTTCTTGCCTCGCCTCTTGTGGATGGGCTTGCGCACCTTGTAGGCGCCGGCATTAGCTTCATGACTTGGCCCCCCTGCAAAGGGTTACGCGGAGAAGTTCTTTTTGAGAATATTGTCCTGCGCCTCGGCCACTTGGAGAGCATCAATAAGCGCTACATATTCCGTAAATCCTTCGTGGCGGTAGTTCCGCGAGGACTGAATAGTGGAAGGGTGGAATGTGGGGAGGGTCTTGTCTATCTTCTGCTGATCAGTGGTAGTAGAACCACACAGCTGAAGAGTGGTACAAATCCGGTGTAATGCGGAGTTGTACTCCCCCATAGTCTTGAAGTCCGCAAACCTCAGATGAATCCAATCCGCCTCCGCTTGTGGCTGAACGGTATACTTAAGCCTAGAGAACCGCTTGTTGAGGGCGGTTCAAAGGGCAGAAGCACTCCGTTCTGCCATGTACTCATTTTTAAGAGCCTCACACATGTGATGGCGGAGGAAATGCAGTGCTTTGGCGTTATCCTCCGAGGTGGTGGTGCTTGGGGCCGTCTGGGTCGCCGCACTCAGCGCACCCTTGATGCATCGGCTCTCGAGGACGATCTCCACGTCCGAGACCCAAGTCAGGTAGTTCAGCCCATCCTGGGTCAGCGCCGGGAACTCAAGGCTCACAATTCCGGTCATCTGCAATTTATGCAAAGTGTGTAAGATTACAGCAGGTAATCAGTTGCATAAATGCGATAATCGATACAATTATTCAAATATGATGGCATTCCAAAATTTAAATCGGAAATGGTACAGGCTAACTATGGAATATAAAGAATTAAAGGCATAAATTCATTTAATTACTGCAGTAAAACATAGTACAAAAACATGCATAAGGAGATGTTTATATTAGACGCGTTCTAGACGTGAAGAACGGCCTAAAAAAATAAGCTATAGACAAAGAAAATGAAAAAAACCGAGTCCGTTTTACGTCTGTACGTGACGTCTCCCTTTTTTTTGTCCCTTTCAAGGGAAACAGAGGATCGAACTGTCCCTTTCATGCGAGGCGCAGCGGCGGCCGGCATGCGCGCACGCAGCTAGCAAGGCACGGTGCGGCGGGCGCAGGCGGCCAGGCAGCAGCGCGCGCGGGCGCAGACGGCCCAGCAGCGGCGCGGCGCGACGGTGTGCGCGCGGCGGCTCGGCGCAGCGGCGGTCAGCGGGGCTCGGCGGCGCGAGCGGCGGCCTGGCGGTGCGGCGACGCGGCCAGCAGGGCACAGCGGCGGCATGGGCGGCCCGGCGGCGCGTCCAGCGGGGCACGGCGGCGGCGCGGATGGCCAGCGTCGGCCTGGCGGCTCGGCGGCTCGGCGACGCGGACGACCGGCGGCGGCGCGGCGGCGGTCCTCGCGGCCAGCGGGGCTCGACGGCGTGGCGTGCGCGCGCGCGGCTAGCAGCAGGTAGCTGTGACCATCAGGGCCAGCCCGTACGCAACAATCAGAGAGAAAGACAAAAAAAAAAGGAAAAAAAATGCTCAGATTAAATCCGATCTAAGTAAACCGGCGCGATCTGCACAACTGGTGCTCGCGGTGGTACGAATCGGGTAGATTTGTGTGTACCGTCTCTCTAAAGTGTAGTCAACAAGTTCCCAGATCCGAGAGTATCGACATTGGTCGGCGACAGCATGTCTGCTCGACTCTCGGGGAGAAATCCACACAGTAGATGGGATCTAAAATACGTGATGAACGCAAAAATTAAAAGGAAATCGAACAACGAATCCATTTTTCGGTTAATTTCGGATTACCTTCAACGAAAGCCTGCGTGATGCAGGCTCGACGGAGAGACACGTGCTGATAACGTGTTTCGCAACCCCTGCCGGCTGGCCGGTCCCGAGGCTGCTCCACTAAGAGAAAGAAGACTAGACATAGAAGAATCACACAAGAATTTGACACAGAAAGAAGGAGCTCTTTATTGATATCTCTGTTGAACAGTACGTACAATGATTGCTCCTCTATTTATATACTATAGGGGATAATGATACTCACATGGGCTAACCTAGCCTGGTAGAGGCCACACCGAATGGCCCCTACCGGCCCAGTTTCCCAACAATGGGGAGCCCCTTCATCAATAAAGCCGGATGCTTAAGCGAAACTTGGTTGTGGTGATTGGGCGCTACTGACACTGCTGTGTGCCTTTCGGAAACGTCCTTTCTGAATTGCTAAAATGCTTTCTAGGTCAAATTTCTTAAGAAATAATTAAAGATTAGAATGCCAATTTGTTAGAATGTTAGGCCGGCCACTCGCCAAACCAAAGTGGAGTGACCCGTTGACAAGCATGGGCTTCCTGACGTGGTCCCCGCCCGAGACGACGAAGGACACATTTTTCGCGGGTTAGGACTTCACAACGGTCAAATAATCCGGGTCGTGACACAGACGGGTGTACGTTGCTTTCGGACCCCAGAAATTATCTGGTAATGATGTGTTGGAAATGATTTTCGGCCGGCTGGCCACGGCAAGTCAAAAACGATGTTGTCCTTCGTGAGGTGTGTTGGATATGCACCGGATCGGAGATCATTATTGGTCCGCTCACGAATTCGCCACGTTTAGCAAATCATCCGTCTGAAGCGCACGTGGTGGTTGACGGCATAGCCTAGTCACCTCATCACGACTTGTCTGACACTACGCCCATAATTTGCATAGTTTCGTAGGAACCAGGGATAACCAAACTAGATCTTCCATACGATCTAGACAACTCAGATCGAGAAGCGAAGATGATAACGGACACAACATCCACATCGATAAGAAACAACAAGAACCAAACTACATAAAACACTTGGATCAAAAGAGACACGGCGCCAGATAGTGGTAACATGACATGCCATCGATCGTCACCGGCGGCCGTTCGTGACCGTGGCAAGCTTGACGGCGGCGTTCGAATTCGATCCCTCCACACGCAGCTCCTCAACCAGCCTGTCGAGGTTCTCGTACGCCGACCCGCCGGGCCCCGTGGCGGCCTCGGCCCGAGCCTTCCACACGGCGGCGTTGCGTTTCATCTCCTCGGCCTTCTTTCCTCCTCCCATGAGCTCTTCGACGTGCGCCGCCACCTGCTCCCGCCGCAGCTCCTCGTCCAACCGCAGCCCGATGCCCCACTCCGCGCACGCGTACCGGCAGTTGATGTACTGGTCCGCGAACCCGGGCGCGCAGATCATCGGCACGCCCGCCCAGATGCTCTCCGTGGTGGAGTTCCAGCCGCTGTGCGTGAGGAAGCCCCCCACGGCGCGGTGCCGCAGCACCTGCTCCTGCGCGCACCACTCGGCGATGAAGCACCGGTTCTTCGTCGCCGCGACGAACCCGTCCGGCAGGGCGTCCATGCCGCGGTCGCCGCCGACGAGCCCGGGGCGGACGACCCAGAGGAACGGGCGGTTGCTGGCCGCGAGCCCCCACGCGAACTCCGCGAGCTGGCCCGGCGACAGCACGGCGAGGCTGCCGAAGCTGACGTAGAGGACGGAGCGCGGCTCCGGCCGCGCGTCCAGCCACGCCATGCAGGCCGCGTCCTCCTCCCAGAGGCTCAGCCCGTGGGCGACGTGGTCGACGCGGCGGTGCATGGCCGCGGCGAGGGGCCCGATGGTGTAGACCCTTGGGAACTCGTCCCCGAGCGCGTCCAGCACGTCGGACTCGAGCTCGTCGAAGGTGTTGAGGATGAGGCCCTGCGCCCTGGCGCAGCTGTTGGCCTCATCCTCCTCCACGCGCAGCGCGAAGCTGGTCGGGTCCAGCGTCCGCACGAAGCTGGAGACGTCGCCTAGCCGCACCGTCGGCATCCCGGCGATCCAGTCGATCGGCGTGTCCAGGTACCCGTTCGTCAAGTAGGTCTCGTCTGCCATGCCAGGAAACGCACACGAAGAAAGCTGAGCATTCGCATCTCTAGATACGTGACACGTGCAGCGTGTGCTCATGCGATCATCATATGACGATCGAAAGAACGAACTTGATCGATCGATCAACAAGAATGAGTGGTTGAAATGAATAACGTACCTTTGAGCGGCGTGTAGCCTCTCTGCACGAGCTGGCGGAGGCGGAGTGTGCAGACGAAGCCGACGGCGCTGGTTCCCCAGAGCACGAAGGACGGCACGCGGAGCTCCTCCGCGACGCCGAGCGCGAAGCTGACGAGGCCGCTGATGACGACGCAGGTGACGGGCGGCACGCCCTGGCGCGCCCCGATCCGCCGCGCCAGGTCCACGAGCGGGGCCGTGCAGGTCTTCCGTAGGGACAGGTACAGCCTGACCGTCCTGTCGGGCGCGGCGCGGTCGGCGTCGTCGAGCCCGTCGGGGACGGACTCGAAGCGGAAGCCTTCCCGGCCGCGCGGGCGCCGCAGCCGCTGGTGGTTGTGGTCCGTGTTGACGAAGGTGACGTGCACCCCGCGCGAGTGCAGCAGCTCCGCCAGCTTCAGCGTCGGGTTGATGTGGCCCGAGCACGGGAACGGGAACAGCATCGCGTGCGCCGCCCTCTTCTTCCCCTCCATGATCGGTCCCAGCTCTAGCTTTAGCTCCTGCTCACTATCGCTTGCTTTGCTGGGTGGCGAGCGCGTTCTAAATAATAGGTCAGCGGGAGGGAGGCGGTCGTCTTGATCTCCCTGCTGGTTCTTTCGTCGCGGTTTTCGAAGCGGATATGTTGGTGATGTTACCTTAGATTTGGCCACCACAATGGGATGAATGAATGAATATATTCACTCACGGCCTACTAGACAGACAAGATCGTGTCCTCGATCCGGAACAAAATCTACCTTAGATTTAGCTACATGGCTTCGTCACAAAAAGATACATACTACAGTACATAAACAAAACAAAAGCTATACGTACAGCATGGCGTATAGAGGAGGCGTAGCGTAGCGTATCGTATCGTATCCTTTGGAGCCCTGGACACGTGATCCTCTGGCGCCGCCGCCTTGGCGTGGCGTGGCTGGCCGCGGAATAAGAAACGCTTCATCCCGTCCCGGAGATTCGCCGGATCCTGGCGGCCCAATGGAACGACGGACGGACTGAGACCGGCCGCTGCTGCGTGCGTGAGCGGCGATGACCGCAGGGCGTGCGCAGGAAACGATGACCGCGACCACAGTTTTCTCCATTTTCCTATGACTCGACTGAAGCATTTGTCTATTCGATCCGAGGATCTGCGTGAGCGGACGGGCCGATAGGACCCGTGACGGATGGGCTTTCCTTTCCTTTCCTTTCCTTTTATATGCAGGCTACGGCTTGTCACCGCAAGCGACCCCTCTGCCATGGAGAAGCGCGAGCAAATCTCTGAAGAGATCTTTCCAGGATCCGATCCATTGTTCGCTTCTGCCCGGCCGGGATGCACCGCCTCCTTCTTGTTCCTACTATCTCCGTTGATAGGGTCGTACCCAATCATGCATGCATCGATCTCTTTCTTACACAACTATTCTAAACTCTAGGAGAAGTAGACCCAATGTATATCAATGGTGGAAAGATTGAAAGCTGTCTTCTCAAATGGACCTCATGAAATCGGCCTTTTAGTGTATTTCTCTACATTACGTAAAAGAAGTTCACCATGCTGTAATAACTTGTCCAATCTCGTGCAAAATAAAGGAGTACCGTCTAAGTCGATTGAGAAACTCCTATTTCTCACTTGGTTTTATTAAATTGATATACTTCTAAGAAATATTGAACATATCGCAATAATTTATTCATCTACAAGAAGAATAAAATCTACTATATATTGTTTAAGATATTACAGGATAAATATTAAAAGGCTAAACAGCAGAGGCTTGTTTATTTTAAAGGATTCCCATAAATGTTTTTGAGGATTATTTGATTTGTAGGATTAAATCCTTAGGAAATTTTTCCATATGATAACATTCTTCTATGTTTTGCACAAATATTTCTATTCGTTCAAACCTCATGTTACAATTTCTTTATTTTTTCCTGTGATTCAAACATTGCTCGAAGAAAATTCATGTAGGTTCCAAATCCTATAGGATCCAGCTGGACATGACACTCTAATCCTACGTTTGTCCTATTCTTACGTTTTTCTATCCTGCGAATCAAACATGCAATGAACGATAGCTACTCATCTGGTTGGCGAGGAAAAAAAGGAGCTCCCACCCCCACCCTAGCCCTAACCGCGGACGATCTACCTCTCTGGATTCCACCTCCACTTTCTACTCAAATCAAAACACTCCCCTTAACTACTCTTCACAACCATATCACAAGTTATCACTCTGATCTGTGTGCCCACGATCATATGGTTTCTCTTTGATTTTGCCTAACAAGATGGACGACACAACTTTGGACATGGATCCCTTCAATGATCCCTCATCTATTCCCCGCTGTTTGGGTTTCACTCCTAGTCATGAATTTCTATCTAAGTTCCGTAATCACTTTGCATTATCTGTCCATATTGTCTGAGCTGCATCTAGATTTTCTCTTGTGGTCTCATGTGGCCATTGTAGTTTTGACCTCTCAATCACCAATGTTGGTCTAGAATTATCTTCTTGTTTGGGTGGTGCCTTTGATGAATTGAGAATTGCTCCTCTACGAGGAAGGGTCTTTCTCTTTGATGTATGTTCAAAGGAAGTTGGGTTTATGATTCACAAAATGAGATCGTATTGCACCAAGGATTTTCTTATCACTTTGATCTATGGGGTAACGGTGGTCCAAATTGTGGAACATAATAAAAGGCATGTTATACTGATACCTTCAATTCGGATTAGAGATGCAGTATAGTAGCTTTTTCCCTAGAAAGACCTAGGTTTATCGAACCTTTGGAAACGCTTACTAAAAGGAATTGAGGAACGTTTACAAGACTTACTAAAAATATTAGTTTTTTGTTTACTAGACCTTTCCAGTTTACTTTGTATCTTTTGTTGTTTTCAGTGGATGGAGATAGACCAGGGTTAAAAATTCACCTGCAACTATGCATTTATATAGGATAAAGATAAAGTTAAGCACATTCATGTGTAAAATGATCTAATAGTGATAAGAGTTGTGGGCAACACATCCTAAGCTACTAAAGCCCCTGAAACCACATGTGACAATAGTCTCTTGGTCCAACCATTTACACCCCAAAACCACATGTCACTACGATTATTAAGTAAAACATACCAAAGCCTTACGATTGATGATGTTGCTATAGATCCCAAGCAGATCACTAAGCGAATATTGTACTCCCACTTTCTGTCATTGTGGTTTCGCGCGTCAGATGTTGTTCTCCACTTATCTCACCTCACACCTTGATCAGTCTGTGGGGTATTGGGTACCTATAAGTCCTCGGATCGAGGTAGATTCAAAGGTACAAGATAACAAATCTCCTATTTAATATTTACACAATATTCCCATGTAATTAGATGCACATAATCGCTACGAGATTTCACCTCAACTCGTAGCCCGTGAGGACTACTCACTCATAATATTAAGATCAAGGATAGAAATCATTGACAAAATACTTAGATTGAAATCAAATATTCTTACAATGGTCACCAATTCGCAAGGACATCTCTATTACAAGATGATGGCTATGGCTATGTAGGAGAATGGAGATGGAGAGGATGAACTATGGTGGTGGTGTTGTGGATCTCCTTTGGTGTGTGATGGATGAGACCTGAATGACGAGTGTGTTCTGTGGCGGCTGGAGGGTGCGTGTCTCCGCTTTTGATCTTGCCTCCTTGACATAAAAGGTTTTGTTTGACCTAAGGGCGGTGCTAGCAGGTGGTATGGGCAGGTCGTACGGGCGGCCCCCACCCATACTGATGCTCGTTATGGCTCCCAGAAATGCCTTTTTGTGCTTGGTTGACTTGGTTGTGTTGGCAATGACATATTCTTTAACAATTTCTCCTAATTTTGCCATAAAATCTTGATTTTATGCACATCACAAATCAAGACAAGGATTTGCATATCTTTATAATTATTAGTCATTAGTAGAAAGGCTAGAGAGATATTTGGTTAATTCCTTGACTTAAAATAAGATTTATGAAGGAGTTATTCCCTAGAGGCAAATAATAAGGTGTATTATTTGATATATCTCCTATATGTTCATAATATGTTTCATACTGTGCTATAACTGTGTTAACATGAAACGTTAATGCATGTGTGGTATGTAAAGAAACTGTGTCTCTAGTTACCTCTAGCAAACTAGTTCATTGGTCATGAGGATGATCTGGGTTTCAAGATCATGGGTATTTATGCCATTGACAATGAGGTCATGTCATTAGTTGAATGACATGATAGACAAACATTCGACAGTTATATCTTAATGAGATCTAGTTACAAAGTTCACCATTGATGATAAACACAGAGAACCTCGTGACCTGATCCTTTGACTGTGAGGTAATGCAAATCACCATTATGGAGGAAGCTTAGATGGTTATCAAGTATCATCTCGTAAAAGGGTGATAAAAAAGGTGCCACTCAGGTTTCCAAAGGGACGCTAGAGGAGTACATATCAAGACCATGATTTGTCAAATCCATGTAACAGATAGATACATGTGGCCATCTCGGTGATGTTGCATTAACAAAGCTTGCAAGCATGTGACTTGGTCACGAAATGCAATGACATGGGAACGAGTAAACAAGTTCATCGGTAACGAGACCGAACTAAGGTATGGGGATATCGAAGATCAAGTCTCGGATGAATTAGGTATCAAATGACAAAGGGGTCGGGAAATGACTATCTCACGATTTGAGCGCTTATATTCGTGAAACACATGGGGGTCACATGGCCATCTAGGTCCCTCTGTTGATCATTGATATGAGAGTAGTCTTAATCATGTTCGGAGTGTTTCCGAACTGAAGGATGTCACGCTTAAGGGTAGGGATGAAGGAATTATGCCCTAAGAGGCAATAATAAAGTTGTTATTATGTATTCCTTGTATATGATAGATGTTTATTTTGCATGCTATAATTGTATTGATAGGAAACTGTTGGAGATATGCCCTAGAGGCAATAATAAATATAGTTATTATTATATCTTTGTGTTTATGATAAATGTTTATATTCATGCTATAATAGTATTAACAAGGAAACATTAATACTTGTGTGAATTGTAAACTTAAATTGAAGTCCCTAGTATAGCCTCTATATTTCACTAGCTTGTTGGTTGATTAAATGATTGTGGTTTCCATATCATGAACATTGAGATGTTATCAACAACAAGATCATATCGTTAGGAGAATGATATGGTGGACATACTCCTATAGATAAGCGTAGCATAAAGATCAAGTCATTTCAATAGTTCAATTGCTATATGCTTTCTGATACATAGTAACCTAATTCCTTCGACCATGAGATCATGCATATCACCTTTGCCGGATGGATGCTTTGATAACATCAAACACCACACCGTAACTGGGTGGCTATAAAGGTGGCATTAAGTGTTCGGAAAGTATTGGTTGAAACACATGGATCAAGAGTGGGATTTGTCCATCCACATGACGGATAGATATACTCTGGGCCCTCTCGGTGGAATGTCATCCAATTAGCTTGCAAGCATGTGACATGGTCACAAGGGATCACATATCACGGGAACGAGAAAAGAGTACTTATCGGTAACGAGGTTGAACTAGGTATGCAGAGATACCGACGATCATAACCTCGGATAAGTAACATATCGTGAGACAAAGGGAAATTGGTATCGTATGTAAGTGGTTCATTCGATCGCAAAGTAATCGTAGAAATATGTGGGAGCCATATGAATTTCCAGATTCCTCTATTGGTTATTGTTCGAAGAAGTGTCTCGATCATGTCCGCATAATTCACGAACCGTAGGGAGACACACTTAAGGATTCGACGTTGTTTGAGTAGTTATGGTATTATGAGAAAGAGACCGAATGTTGTTCGGAGTCTCGGATGGGATCCGGGATATCACGAGGTGATCCGGAATGGTCCGGAGAATAAGATTCATATAAGGAAAGTCCCGTTTCGGAGTTGGGGAATGGTTCCGGTGTTTTCATCGGGAACATTCTAGAAGGTCCCGGAATGTCCGGCACTCCGGAGGGGAAGGGTACATGAATGTGTCATTGTAAGTTGGAATGATTGCATCATGTACTAGGTGTTCTTGCTGTCCAAAATAAAGGGTTTATTTAAATCCTAAATTGAAAAGTCAAACGGCTAGTTTGAAAGTCAAACGACAATTTTGGGAAGTGGGAAGAGAGGAGGATTGGTGGAGGCCGAATTGGAGGAGGGTTCCTCCCTTGGCCGGCGCCCCACCAAGCCGACTTGGGGAGGGTCTCTCCTCCCCTTGGCCGGCCAGCCCTCCCACCTATATAAGGAGGGGCAGGGCTCCCTCCTAGCACACACAAGTTCCTATCTTCTACCTCCGGTTTAGAGCCGTTTTGGTTTAGAGCTTCTAATTGCTTTAGCCAGCGGTTTAGAGCCTTCTAATTGGTTTAGAGCCCTCTAATTGGTGTGTCTAATTACTAGACCACTAATAGCCTCTCTCATAAGCTCCACCATACTCGCACCGGCTTAAGGCGAAGCCCTGCGGGATTTCCCCTCTACTTCCGGTACCACGCCGTTGTGCTGCCGGAATCGCGAGGAGAGTGCTACAACCTCCGCTGCCTGCTGGAACAAGGGAGAGGAAGGTCTTCGTCGAGTACCGAACGTGTGACCGACTGCGGGAGCGCTGCTGGAACGTGGCGCCGGAAGGATCGTCTACGCGATCTTGAGATCGGAAAGAGTACGACTACATCACCCACGAGAATCTGCTCTCGTTAAACACTTTGGAATCTTCGAGGGTGAGTTATTCCATCGACTCGTTGCTACAATCTAGTAGATAGATCTTGGCTTGTTTGTTTGTATGCGATAGAAAATTTTTGTTTTCCATGCTACGAACCCCTACAGAAACATCAATACATGTGTGTTTAATAAACAAAAAGGGTTCCTAGTCATGCCTCTCTTATAGACTAGCTTGTTGATTAACAATATGATCAAGGTTTCCTGATCATGGACATTGGATGTTGTTAATAACAAGGTCACAACATTTGTGAAATGATGTGATGAACATTCATCCGAAGTATAGCATTACGATCAAGTCATTGTGTTTATATTGCTATAACATCATACGAAGTAATCTTTATCCTTAGACCATGAGATCATGTTAATTGCTAACACCGAAAGAGTATCTTGATAACATCAAACGTCACACCGTAACAGGGTGACTATAAAGATGGGTTCAGTGCTACGAAGGTGTTATGTTGAGGCTCATGGATCAAGAGTGGAATTTGTCAATCCAGATGACAGATAGATATACTCTGGGCCCTCTCGGTGATATCACATTAGGATAGCTTGCAAGCAAGTGATGTGATCACTAGAATGTTATATCACGGGAACGAGAAAAGAGTGCATGTCGGTAACGAGATCAAACTAGGTATGGAGATACCGATGATCGAATCTCGGACATGTAATATATCGAGAGACAAAGGGATTTAGTTGCAAGCGTTAAAGGTTCTCACGATCACAGGAGTCATCGTTGAATGTGTAGGAGTCAGTACGGATCTCCAGGTCCCGCTGCTGATTATTAACCGGAGAAGGGTCTCGATTATGTCTGCATTATTCGCGAACCGTAGGGTGGCACACTTAAGAGTTACCGGACACCATTTTGGATCACATATGTTTCAGACGAAAGAATTGCAAAGCGCAGGAATTGTTTCAATAGAAACCGGAAATTGTTTCGGGTGAAATTGTAGAAAGTGGTTCTGCATGTGATATTGAAATATTGCAAGGGGCTATATGTGAATGTTTGTTAATTAAAGTAATTAACAAAATTCTGAATAAATTTAATAAAAGAGTTTTATTAAATGAGAGAGCATTAAATTTGGAGAAACTTAATGCATTTAAAGTGGAGACTTTAAAAGGGAATGTGAAGAGGCATTTTAATGTGGAGGGGTTACCACCACATGAATGGGGGAGGTGAGGGGTCACCCCCATGCGCCGGCCATGGAGAGAGGGGGCACCCCCTCCTCCTATGAAAGGCCACCCATTCCCTCCTTCATCCTGACACCTCCTTGTGAAGGATCTCTCTCCCCCTCTAGAATTATTCCCCCATGGTCTCGGATTAGCGAGATACATGTTCCCGGTGGCATTTCGTTTGGAAGGAGTTGCTGCTTCCGCTGGATCGCTGGAGCGAGGAGGTGGAGGTTGTCCGGTGGCTTGAATGTGTGTGCGAGTGCGGATGCGCTGCTGAGTTGCGGCGCTCGGACTTCCTCACGATCTTGAGATCGGCAAGTGTACGACTACATCAACCACGAGTTCCTACTCGTTAACAAAGCTTGTTGTCTTCGAGGGTAAGTTCTCCATGGATGTATGTCCACCCGTTTGCTCTATATCTAGTAGATAGATCTTGGCGTATAGTTCACACCGTAGGAAATTTTTTGTTTTCTATGCTACGGACCCAACAAGGGACGCTTAGGGTAGATGAGGAATCATAAGAGAAATAGAGAAAGAGAATCCGGAATAGTTTCGGGTAACATCTGATGAAGATCGGAAGGGGTCTGGAAGGTGTTCCGGAGTGAAGGAATAAGATAATATGAGTATCTGAATGCTAATTGGAGAATTAATATTAAATACATATTTTATTTTATTATTAATGGCAGCCCAATGCTAATGGGCCTCACCCGAAGGGGAGGCCCAAGAGGCAAGGCGCCTAGGGAGAGGGGGCCAACCGGCCTGGGCTTAGTGGGCCACCCTAGTGGGGACCACCTAGGGCCGATAGTTGCCCCTAGGTGGCCGGTGGGTGTGGGGTTTAGTCCCACACCGCCTGGTCCCTAGGTGGTGTGTCCCCCTCCCACTATATATAGGGGTCTCCCCTCCCCCTTTGGAATCACCCCATTCTCTCGTTCTCTCTCTCACTCTCATCCGTTGAGTACATCTTCGGAATATTGGAGAGGACCTCATGTGTTGTGAGTTCTCCACTTTCACACCACCGTCGTGTGATCAGCGATCCGGCATCTACTTCTTCCGCTGCTCGGCTGGATCGGAGTACGGGAGACGTCACTTACACCGGACGTGTGACGAACTTCGGAAGCACCGCACTTGAGATGCTGCTCGTCTTCATCAATATATGCCTTCCTGTGTAAGGCGTGCCTCGGTATTCAAAGGTATGCATACCGTCTCTCTCTTCTGTTACTTATGTCTACATAGTATAGATCCTGGCATTAGTGTTCGCATAGTTAAATTTTTTTGTTTTCTGCTACGGAACCCCTCAAAGTGGTATCAGAGTGGGTCTATGGGTAGACATATCGTACGGATAGAACACACAACAATATGTGGGCATTGATTCTCTAGTTTCTACCCTCTTTTATGTTCTTGTTCATATCGCAACACTGTTTGATGAAGTGGCCCACAACCGACCTCACGTGGTGATTCACGAGACTGGTCCACGAATCAAAGTTTCTTAGGGGGGGGTGTTTGTCTCTCTATAGTATTTGCTATGGCATCAACATTGGAGGGCCCTAAAAAGGTAAGAAGAACGACAATCATTGAATCCATGTTGTGGCTCCACGTTCGTAGGTGGGAAGGGGTTCTACCGCGAAAGTCCTAAAGCCGTGTAAAACTTGCAGTAGATAATATAGAGGCATCTATTTTTATTGTTGCATAGGGGCATGTGTTAAGACATGGCAATGACAAGTTTGTGAAACTTTCGTTGAAGCTATTGATGATGATCAAGATGCGATAACCACGTCATAACACTTTATTTTATGAAGTATTACTTATTGTGCTAGTATAATTATATATATATATATATTCGACGGTAGCATAATAAGATAATCCCTCATAGTATTCCAGTTATTGTATTCCCCTTGTGTGTGCACCACCAAGAAAGTTCTTCGGTATGAAGCAGCACCGTGATGATTGGGTGTCAGACATATCTACGTTCGCATACAGTGGGTGTAAGCCATGTTGCACTGCAAATACACACAAGTTAGAACTGGTGAGCCTAGCATATGTAGACATGGCCTTGGAATACAAGAGACCAAAAGGTCGAGCATGAGTCACATGGATGATGTGATTGACATTAGGGAATGTCTACCTCTGATGCTGCACTGATGGCCGTGATGATCGGGGGAGGTGTAGAGGATGGGGATCATGTGATCACTAAATGAGTGGAGGGATGTTCGTTTGAGTGGGAGTTCTTTTGTTTTAAGTAGGTGGTATAATTAAAACTTGAACTCATTAGTATGAACATGGTCTAAACACTTTGCAAATCCATTGTAGATGTCCCGCCCACCTACCTTCAACCTTAGCACTTTCCTCGAGAAGGACAAGCTAAAAACTGATGGAACCAACTTCACCGCATGGTTCCGCAATCTTAGGATCCTCCTAGTCCCCTACAAGTTGACTTATGTCATTGAGGCTGAGCTTCCGGCTAAGCCTGCAGATTCCGCCTCCCAGGACGAAAAGAATGTCTGGCAGTCCAAGGCGGACGATTTCTCCCTCACCCAGAGTGGAATGCTCTATGCCATGGAGCTGGAGCTTCAAAAGCGTTTTGAGAAGATGAATGCTTTTGAGATCATTGAGGATCTCAAAGCCGTCTTTGCTCCACAGGCTCGTGCAGAGAGGTATGATGCTTCTGAGCTCTTCTTCTCTAGATGGAAGAGCACATAAGTATTAGTGAGCATGTAGTCAAAATGTCTGGCTACGTTAAGCGTTTGAATGCCCTGGATTGCAAAATCCCGGAGGAGCTCGCGATTGATAGGGTGCTGCACTCGCTGCCCTAGCTATAAGAGCTTTGTGATGAACTACAACATGCAAGGGATGACTAAGACCCTTGCTAAGGTGTTCGCCATGCTCAAAACTGCTGAGGTAGAAATCAAGAAGGAGCACACGGTGTTGATGGTCAATAAGACCACCAACTTTAAGAAGCCGGGGCAAAAAGGAAAAGGCAAGGACAAGAATCCCAAAAGGATGGCAAGTTCATTGCCAGTACCTCAAGACTGCCAAGCCTGGCCCTAAGCCCGGCACTACGTCCTACTACTGCAAAGGGGATGGGCACTAGAAACACAACTGCCCCAAGTACCTTGAAGACAAGAAAGCCGGCAAGGTATCCGCCAAGGACAAAGGTATATGTGATATACATGTTATTGATGTGTTCCTTACAAGCGCCAGGAGTAACACCTGGATATTTGATACCGGATCTGTTGCTCACCTTTGTAACTCTCTGCAGGAACTGCAGATTAGGAGGCGCCTGAGGAAGGCGAGGTGACGATGCACGTCGGCAATGGTTCGAGAGTCGAAGCGATGGACGTCGGCACCCTGCATCTTCATATACCATTAGGATTATTTTTGGTTTTGAATAAATGCTACTATGTACCCGCATTGACTATGAATATTGTGTGTGGGTCTTGCTTGCTGCAAGATCATTATTTGTTTAAATTCGGAACAAATGGTTGTTCTATTTATATGAATGATATTTTCTATGTTCATGTGCCTGTGTGTAATGGTTTATTCTTACTTGATCTTGATTGTGATACTCACATCCATAGTGTTGATGCTAAACGTTGTAAGCATAATGATGATAATTCCATGTTTATGTGGCATTGTCGTCTTGGTCACATTGGCGTAAAATGCATGAAGAAGCTTCATTCAGAAGGACTTCTTGGATCATTGGATTTCGAATCCCTTGATACATGTGAGCCATGCCTTATGGGCAAGATGACTAGGACACCATTCTTCGGGATAATGGAGAGAGCTGCAGACCTACTGGGAATCATACATATGGATGTATGTGGACCAATGAGTGTCTCAACACACAATGTTTATCGTTATTTTTTACCTTTACTGATGATTTGAGTAGATATGGGTATATCTACTTAATGAAGCACACGTCTGAAACTTTTGAAAAGTTTAAGGAATTTCAGATAGAAGTAGAGAATCAACTTAACAAGAGAATCAAGCATCTTCGATTGGATCAGGGAGGCGAGTATTTGAGTTATGAGTTTAACATGCACTTGAAGGACTGTGTGATCATCCCACAGCTTACGCCAGCCGGAATACCACAGCGTAATGGTATGTCGGAACGACGTAACGGAACTCTATTGGATAGCGTGCGGTCCATGATATCTTTAACTGATTTGTCTGTGTCATTTTGGGGATATGCGTTAGAAACCGCCGCTTTTATTTTAAACCGAGCACCATCCAAATCTTTAGAGATAACCCCATATGAGATATGGCATGGAGAAGTCAATGTTGTCGTTTCTAAAAGTTTGGGGTTGTGAGGCTTACGTCAAGAAACTACAGCCGGATAAACTCGAACCCAAATCAGAAAAATGCATCTTCGTAGGATACCCAAGGGAAACAGTTGGGTATACCTTCTACAATCAAGCCGAAGGCAAAACATTTGTCGCAAAAACCGACACCTTTCTTGAGAAAGAGTTTCTTGCTAAAGGAGTTAGTGGAAGGAAAATTGAGTTAGATGGAATTGTTGACCCCTCTCTCCAAATTCCGAGTAGTGCAACAGAAGCTGTTCTGTAACTACTCTCCAACATGGAAGAAGAGTCCAATGATGATGATCAAAGCAACAACATCGAAACTCCTGCGGTTCGCAAGTCTACAAGAGTTCGTGCCACTCCTGATTGGTACATTAGCCTTGTGATGTGTGCCATCCTAGATGAACAGGAAGAACCTGCAAACTACAAAGAAGTTATGGATAGTGCTGACTCCGAGAAATGGCTAGAAGCCATGAAATCCTAAATAGGATCCATGTAAGAAAACCAAGTTTGGACCTTGGTAGATCTTCTGGAAGGCCGCAAGGCCGTGGAAAATAAATGGATCTTTAAGAAAAAGATAGATGTGAATGGTAATGTGACCATTCACAAAGCTCGACTTGTTGCAAAGGGGTTTCGACAAATTCAAGGAGTTGATTACTATGGGACTTATTCTCCCGTAGTGATGCTTAAGGCTATCCGGATTTTACTACCAATTGTTGCTCATTTCGACTATGAAATTTGGCAGATGGATGTCAAGACCGCATTCCTCAATGGTCACATTGATGAAGAGTTGTATATGATGCAACCAGAAGGTTTTGTTGATCCTAAGGATGCTGGAAAGGTGTGCAAGCTTCAGCGGTCCATTTATGGATTGAAGCAAGCTTCGCAGAGTTGGAACCAACATTTTGATCAAGTGATCAAGAGTTTTGGATTTTTCCAAAATCAACAAGAGTTTTGTGTTTACATGAAAGCGAGTGGGAGCTCAGTTGTTTTCCTAGTAGTATATGTGGATGACATACTGCTCATGGTAAACGATGTGCATCTTATGAGAAGCGTGAAAGCATATTTGAGTAGTCAATTTTCCATGAAGGATCTAGGTGAAGCTGCATACATATTAGGAATCAAGATCTATAGAGATAGATCAAGACGCCTAATTGCGTTAAGTCAGAGTACTTACATCAAAAATATTTTTAAGAGGTTCAAACTGGACAATGCCAAAAAAGGGCTCTGTGCCAATGATGAAGAATTGCAAAATGAGTGTGACTCAATGTCCGGTAACGGATGATGATAGAGAAAAGATGTCTTACATCCCCTATGCCTCAGCCATAGGATCTATCATGTATGCAATGTTAAGTACTCGACCTGATGTGGCATTGCCTCTTAGTTTGACGAGCCAATACCAAAGTAATCTAGGACCGGATCACTGGATAGCTGTGAAGAATATCTTAAAGTATCTCAAAATAACAAAGGATATGTTCCTAATCTATGGAGGAATTGATGAAGCTCTAAATGTAACGGGTTACGTGGATGCGAGCTAGAACTCAGATCATGATGACTCGAAGTCTCAAACAGGATTTGTGTTCCTAGTGAATGGTGGGATGGTAAGCTGGAAGAGCAAGAAGCAACCAGTGGTGGCGCAGTCTTCAATGGAGTCTGAACACATTGTTGCGGCTGATGTGGCGAATGAAGCTGTTTGGCTAAGGAATTTCATCATCAAACTAGGAGTCATTCCAAGTGTGCAAGACCCCGTGACGATCTATTGTGACAACATGGGAGCTATTGCAAACGCAAAGGAACCAAGGACTCATTCCATAGCCAAACACATCAAGCTTAGGTTTCACATCATCCGGCAGAATGTTGACGAAGGTGAAATCAAGATTTGCAAAGTAGACACGGAACTAAATATGGCAGATCCATTGACTAAAGCTCTCCTACAAGTCAAGCATGAACAACATCGAGATTCCATTGGTGTTAGGTTCCTGCCAATTGTAGACTAGTTTTATTTGTACTCTAGTGCAAGTGGGAGACTGAAGGAGTTATGCCCTAGAGGCAAATAATAAAGTGTATTATTTGATATATCTCCTATATGTTCATAATATGTTTCATACTGTGCTATAACTATGTTAAAACGAAACGTAAATGCACGAGTGGTACGAAAACAACCCGTGTCTCTAGTTACCTCTAGCAAACTAGTTCATTGGTCATGAGGATGATCTGGGTTTTAAGATCATAGGAATTTATGCCAATTGACAATGAGGTCATGTCATTAGTTGAATGACATGATAGACAAACATCCGACGATTATATCTTAATGAGATTTAGTTACAAAGTTCACCATTGATGATAAACACAGAGAACCTCGCGACCTGATCCTTTGACTATGAGGTATGGCAAATCACCGTTCTAGAGGAAGCTTAGATGGTTATCAAGTATCATCTCGTAAAAGGGTGATCAAAAAGGTGCCATTCAGGTTTCCAAAGGGACGCGTAGAGGAGTACATATCAAGACCAAGATTTGTCAAATCCATGTAACAAATAGATACATGTGGCCATCTCGGTGATGTTGCATTAACAAAGCTTGCAAGCATGTGGCTTGGTCACGGAATGCAACAACATGGGAACGAGTAAACAAGTTCACCGGTAACGAGACCGAACTAAGGTATGGGGATATAAAAGATCAAGTCTCAGATGAATTAGGTATCAAATGACAAAGGGAACAAGAAATGACTATATCACGGTTCGAGCGATTATATTCGTGAAACGCACGGGGGTCACATGGCCATCCATGTCCCTCTGTTGATCATTGATATGAGAGTAGTCTCAATCATATCTGGAGTGTTTCTGAACTGAAGGATGTCACGCTTAAGGGTGGGGACACTTAGGGTAGATGAGGAATCGTAAGAGAAATAGAGAAAGAGAATCCAGAATAGTTCCGGGTAACATCCGTTGAAGATCAGAAGGGGTCCGGAAGGTGTTCCAGACTGAAGGAATAATATAATATGAGTATCTAAATGCTAATTGGAGAATTAATATTAAATACATATTTTATTTTATTATTAAAGGCAGCCCAATGCTAATGGGCCTCACCCAAAGGGGAGGCCCAAGAGGCAAGGCGCCTAGGGAGAGGGGGCCAGCCGTCCTGGGCTTAGTGGGACGCCCTAGTGGGGACCACCTAGGGCTGGCGGCTGCCCCTAGGTGGCCGACAGGTGTGGGGATTATGTTGGAGATATGCCCAAGAGGCAATAATAAAGTGGTTATTATTATATCTTTATGTTTATGGTAAATGTTTACATCCCATGCTATAATTGTATTAACCGGAAACATTAATACTTGTGTGTTTTGTAAACATAAAAGAGTCCCTAGTAAGCCTCTTGTTAAACTAGCTTGTTGATTAATGGATGATCATGGTTTCCTGATCATGGACATTGGATGTCGTTAATAACAAGATCATATCATTAGGAGAATGATGTGATGGACACACACCCATAAGTAAGCATAGCATAAGGTCAAGTCATTAAGTTCTTTTGCTTTTCCAAATACATAGTAACCTAATCCTTCGACCATGAGGTTATGTTAATCACCATCACCGGATGGGTACTTTGATGACATCAAACGCCGCTTCGTAACTGGGTGGTTATAAAGGTGACATTGGGTATTCTGAAAGGTTGTGTTGAAGCGCATGGACCAAGATTGGGATTTGTCCATCCATATGACTGATAGATATGCTCTGGGCCCTCTCGGTGGAATGTCATCTAGTTAGCTTGCAAGCATGTGACTAGGTCACAAGGGATGACATATCACGGAACGAGTAAAGAGTACTTATCAGTAACGAGGTAGAACTAGGTATGGAGATACCGACGATCAAACCTCGGATAAGTAGAGTATCACGTGACAAAGGGAATTGGTTTCGTATGTTAAATGGTTCTATCAATCACAAAGTCATCGTTGAGTGTGTGGGAGCTGTTATGGATCTCTAGATCCCGCTAATGGTTATTGATCGGAGATGTGTGTCCATCATGTCTACATGTTCACGAACCGTAGGGTGACACACTTAAGGTTCGAAGTTGTTTTAAGTAGATATGGAATATGCGTTGGAGACCGAATGTTGTTCGGAGTCTCGGATTGGATCCGGGACATCACGAGGAGATCCAGAATTGTCCGGAGAATAAGATTCATATATTGGGGATCATTTTCTAAGTTAGGAAATGTTCCGGAGTGTTTGTATGGAGATTATAGAAGGTTTCGGAATGTTCTGGAAGGTTCTAGAAGATTTCTTGGAGTTTGCTTGAAAACCAAGAAAGGATCAAGGAGTCTTTGTGGGGCAAGACACGGATTCATGGGGGAGGAGGATTCCTCCCCCCTCCCAATCCGCCGGCCAAGGAGGGAGGGGAGTCCTACTAGGACTCCCCCTCCCATGGCGCCTCCCTCCTTTAAATAGAGGGGAGGGGGCGCCACCCCCTGAACCTCTCCCATAACAAACCCTAGTCGCCGCCTCTCTCCTCCTCCTTCGCTCTGCTCCGGCTTAGGCGAAACCCTGCAGAAATCTCTACTCCACCACCACCACCACACCGTCGTGCTGCTGGGATTCTGTGGAGAAGATCTACTACCTCCGCTGCTCGCTGGAACGGGGAGAGGAAGGTCTGCTTAGACTCCGCACGTGTGACCGACTGCGGAAGCGCTGCCGGAACATGGCGCCGGAAGGATCGTCCACACGATCTTGAGATCGGCAAGTGATCGACTACATCAACCCCGAGATCTAATCTCGTAACGCTTTCGGATCTACGAGAGTTAGTACAGATCTATCTCGTTGCACATATCTAATAGATTAGATCTTGGCTTTTATCTAGATTAGATCTAGGTTTTGTTCGTTCTTGCGGTAGAATTTTTTGTGTTCCATGCTACGAACCCATCAGTGGTATCAGAGCCTTGTCTATGCGTAGATCTATTGCACGAGTAGAACACAATGGTTTTGTGGGCATTGGTGCTCGTGCCGTCTTTTGCTTTGTGTACTTTGCATCTTGCGGTATGGTGGGATGAAGCGGCTCGGGCTAACCTTACATGTCATCGCACATGAGACTTTCTCTACGCTTGACGTGTAACTTGCTTTGCATAAGTGGCTTTGTGGGTGTCTGTCTCTCCCATCATAGTATAGATCCAATCTACACTTTGCACTTGATAGCACTTGTATCAACGTTGTGGTCCAGTTTCGTAGGTAAGATCCGTTCTTATTCGAAAGCCCCAAACCACGTAAAACATGCAAAGAAAATTAGAGGCGTCTAACTTGTTTTTGCAGGGGTTTTGTGATGTGATATGGCCATCATGTGATTGTGATTATATTTGATGTATGCAATGATCCTTGTTGTAATATGGCAACCGGCAGGAGCCTAATGGTTGTCTTTAATTCTGTTAAGACCTGCGTGTCTATTCATCTTGTAATAGCTTTATTCCAAGTAGTTGTAATAGTTGCTAGTGATGATGGACAACCATGAAGCGGCGCCACTGACCTTGCCACAATGCTGGTGATGATGGAGATCATGTCCGTGCTTTGTAGATGGAGATCAAAGGCATAAGAAGAAAGGGCCATATCATATCACACTAATTATGAATTGCCTGTGATGTTAATCCTTTATGCATCTTGTATTGCTTAGATCGTGACGGTAGCATTATAAGATGATCCCTCTCACTAAATATCAAGTAATAAAGTGTTTGTCCTTAGTAGGCACCGTTGCTAAGACTCGTCGTTTCGAAGCATCTTGTGATGATCGGGTGTGATAGATTCTACGTGTGCATACGACGGGTGCAAGCCAGATTTGCACATGCGGATACTAAGGTTAACCTTGACGAGCCTAGCATGTACAGACATGGTCTCGGAACACGGAATACCGAAAGGTAAAGCATGAGTCATATGGATGATATGATGAACATGTTGATTGTTCGCCTTTGAAGCTACATCATCTCACGTGATGATCGGACTTGGTGTAGTGGATTTGGTTCGTGTAATCACTAAAACAACTGGAGGGATGTTGTTTTGAGTGGGAGTTTATTTGTAATTTGGATTAGTCGAACTCAATTTATCATAAACACAATCAAAGTGAATTTGCATAGTTTGTTGTAGTTATTGGCATCCGTTCACCACCTTACGCTTAGTTATAGTTGAGATAGTGGAACTATAAAATTCTGGATATTTTCTTTACGAACTGGTATCGTATTGTTTTGAGTGTCAATCTAAAGTTAAAAGTCCTGTTGGAAACCTTCAGCAAACTCCGTTTACTCTGTGAAGTTTAATAAACATTATTAAATCAAGAGTAACAATTCCAGTGTTAGTATCTAATGTATCATGTTTGCCTCCATGATTCTTGATACTCAAAAGATTGTTTTTAAAATCAAGTTTATCTAAGAGCTGAAAGCAATGTTTTAGAAACCATCATATGTGAAAGGTATTGCGATATCTAAAACAATATGTTGGTTACAACATGATAGAGTATATGTCCTCATATTTGATGAGAATTTGTGAAGGTTGGAGACGCCAGTCGTCCTAATCCTCCAAAAGGTTTTGGAAAAGAAACATTATACTCGCAATTCACCTTTATAAGCTATAGCAGCTTGATCATGAAAGTTGTCATGATAAGGATGAATAGAAGATGTAAGTAAAATGTTTACTACACTAAAAGATTACTAAAGAATGGAATTTTGAAAGAATGCCAAACATTTGATGAAGGTGATCCACTTCAAAGTGCAAGTCCAAAGGTATTAGTATTTGACTATACACACTTTGTACTATGTGTCATGTGAATGACACCACTATTGATGTTGATAGATTCTTTTAAAAGAAAAGGAATTGTTGAAAGAGAATCTATAAAATATTTGGCAGAAAAGAAAAGATTGGAGATATCCAACTTAGGTATATAGAAGATACATGTTATGGCTGCATTCCTTGGTTGTCAAACAATGTGGTTCCGCGGTATTGGATACCGAATTGGTTGGTATGAAGTGTCATACAGGACAACACAATTCATGAACTGCAATGGCCTAAGTAACTAGCAAGAGAATATGTGATGATGTTCATCGAAAACAAACAAAGGGTTGTTGTGTTGCTCGTTAACATCAAAGCTAGCCTTCAAGATTTGTTTCAATAATTGTTATTTTGATCAGGTATTATGACGACAAAAGGTTGTTCAAATAATTACCGTATTCCATAATAGATGGATGATATACAAGTCTGGTTGGAGAAATAACGACCATAAAACTAATGCTAAAATGTCGCAAGACAAATAATTGAAAGATCACTTGCGAAGTGACATCACCGTTTAAATTATATTAGGGATACATGAAGAAACTCCATGTTGATGGATTTTTGGAGTCTTTGATTTTGATCAAATGACGCTTGTGATACTTTCCTGGAGATAATTAAAACTCCGTTCGTAGGCCAAAAGTGGAACAGACGACTAACTGATTGGAATTTGTACATATTGATGTATATAGTCCATTGTGTGTAGTCGTGAGCGATGGATTTCAACTTCATATGCTTTCTCCGAAGATTTGAGTGAGTATATGTATATACCTACTCAATAAGGAAGAAGTATGAAACATTTTAAAATGTTCAAAGACTTTCAAGATGAAGTGGAAAATCATTGTAACAAGAAAATAAAAAGTTTATGATTGGATCATAAAGAAAGATGTTTGAGTTACAAGTTTAGCAAAACACCTAAGATTTGAGGAATCGTTCCATGGATTTGCATTTCCCAAAACACCATAGGAGTATGGAGTGTTTGAGATATGTAATGAAACCTTGTTTGACATGGTAAGATCAAAGGTGTCATTTATAAAACTGCCATTATATTTTAAAGATTAAAGCTTTAGTGACTACCGCTTTTACGCTGAAAAGAGCTCTATCGTGATCCGCTGAAATGACACCATATAAGTCATGGTTTGGGATAAAACCCAGGTTGTCCTTTCTTAAATTTTGGTATGCTAGGCATAAGTAAAATGTTTACAACCAAAGTCGGATGAGCATGTCTTTGTAGGTTATTTCGAATAACCATTGGGTATTCCTCCGTAACACCGAAGACAAAAGTGTTTGTCACTTAGAATGTCGAGTTTCTTGAGAAGGAATTTTTGGTGAAAAGTTAAGTGGGAGGACAATAGAACTTTGACAAGGTTGTTGAACCTTGGCTAATATGTGCTGAGTTGCGCAGCGTCGGTAAGTGTCCCGGAGGCAGCAACAATGCTCATGGCTCACGTGCCTCAAAGGTTGTGGTCATGGAGATCTAAGTTCCTATTGAACCAAGTAGGTCGGGTAAGTAATCAAATGCCAAGATTTGAGAGTTAAATCATTGTTGTTTGACAATGATGAACCGACTACATGCAAAGAAGCAATGTTGGGCCCTAACTTCGTTAAGTGGCTTGAAGCCATAAAATCCGTGATAATTCCATACACGAGAAATCAAGCTTTGAATTTGAAAGACCCTCTGGAAAGGTGTAAGACCTTACAGTCGTATATGGATCTATAAAGAAATAGACATGGATGTTTCACATCTATGAAATAGTCGACATGTCAGAAAGAGTTTACGACAATGTTCAAGGAATTGACTATGATAAGATTTGATCTTTCATAGAGATATTTAGTCTGGACGGATTAATGTAGCAACCACTACATATATTTTGGTATATGGTAGTTGAACAAACAAAACAAGCTCTTCTAATAGAATGGTTACCTAGGATGTGTCCATGACACGATCCAAAGGGTTTTGTTAATTCAAAGGATGCTAAAAGAGTATGCAAAACTTCAATGGTTGAAGTGAGCATCGCGGAGTTGGAGTCTTCACCGTGATGAAACCGTTAAAAGGTTTAATTTCATCAGAGACGATGAAGATGTTTGCATTTTGCAAGAAATTAAGTGGGAGCGCTAAGACATATTTCTAATACATTGTGTGAAAGACATATTGTTGATTGGAAATGATGTATCTTTTATTGACACAGATTAAGAATTTCATTTCGATGAAAGACTTAGGCATAACCCAAGAATTAGGCATCAATGTCTATATGGATAGATTGAGGCGCTAATATGGTTTTGCCAAATGTACATAGATAAGATGTTGAATGAGTTCAATATGGAAACAACAAGAAAGGTTCTTGACGCACGGAAAGGACTGAATCAAGATTCAAGTATGTTGACACGAGATTCAAGTGTTTTGACACTTGGTGAAATCACAAGAATATTTTGATCAATCTTTGAGATGTACACATCCAGATATGTCCTATGCTCTAAATGTTATGAGCATATACCAGAATGACTCATAAGATGATCATTGGACAATAGTAGGGATATTCCTATGATCTTTGGAAGAACTAAGAATATATTATTTATATAGTGGTGACAAATAGTTCATTGTAAATTGTTGCATTGATACTAGTTTTGTCACAAATTAACTTTATCTCAATTTAAACTATGGGTGGCACAATGTAAAGGAAGTTCCATAACGGATTTGGTTGAGTACCAAAGTTAAAACATTGTGACAGATACTACAACAAAAGGCTAAGTATATGACTGCTATTGTAGCAGCAAATGAGGGCATTTGCGCCCAGTAGTTTGTTATCAAACTAGGTGTGGTTCATAGTGGGATAATACTATGAAGATACATTGTATGACAATTATATCAACATGATTTAATCCCAAGGAACTAAAGGTCTCACCAAAGGACCAAATTTATACAATGCCATCTCATTGGAGAATGAGTAATGCATAGAGACACAAGGACATGCAAATACACACGGCCCTGGAAGTGTCAGATCTGAAGATTATGTTTACCACTAGTAATAGTGTCTATACAACACCAGAAAGCCATAGGTGTTGAATGCACAAGTTTTTAACTAGATTATTGACTCTAGTGCAAGTGGGAGACTGTTGGAGATATGCCCAAGAGGCAATAATAAAGTGGTTATTATTATATCTTTATGTTTATGATAAATGTTTACATCCCATGCTATAATTGTATTAACCGGAAACATTAATACTTGTGTGTTTTGTAAACATAAAAGAGTCCCTAGTAAGCCTCTTGTTAAACTAGCTTGTTGATTAATGGATGATCATGGTTTCCTGATCATGGACATTGGATGTCGTTAATAACAAGATCATATCATTAGGAGAATGATGTGATGGACACACACCCATAAGTAAGCATAGCATAAGGTCAAGTCATTAAGTTCATTTTGCTTTTCCAAATACATAGTAACCTAATCCTTCGACCATGAGGTTATGTTAATCACCATCACCGGATGGGTACTTTGATGACATCAAACGCCGCTTCGTAACTGGGTGGTTATAAAGGTGACATTGGGTATTCTGAAAGTATGTGTTGAAGCGCATGGACCAAGATTGGGATTTTTCCATCCATATGACTGATAGATATGCTCTGGGCCCTCTCGGTGGAATGTCATCTAGTTAGCTTGCAAGCATGTGACTAGGTCACAAGGGATGACATATCACGGAACGAGTAAAGAGTACTTATCAGTAACGAGGTAGAACTAGGTATGGAGATACCGACGATCAAACCTCGGATAAGTAGAGTATCACGTGACAAAGGGAATTGGTTTCGTATGTTAAATGGTTTTATCGATCACAAAGTCATCGTTGAGTATGTGGGAGCTATTATGGATCTCTAGATCCCGCTAATGGTTATTGATCGGAGATGTGTGTCCATCATGTCTACATGTTCACGAACCTTAGGGTGACACACTTAAAGTTCGAAGTTGTTTTAAGTAGATATGGAATATGCGTTGGAGACCGAATGTTGTTCGGAGTCTCGGATTGGATCCGAGACATCACGAGGAGATCCGGAATTGTCCGGAGAATAAGATTCATATATTGGGGATCATTTTCTAAGTTAGGAAATGTTCCGGAGTGTTTGTATGGAGATTCTAGAAGGTTTCGGAATGTTCTGGAAGGTTCTAGAAGATTTCTTGGAGTTTGCTTGAAAACCAAGAAAGGATCAAGGAGTCTTTGTGGGGCAAGACACGATTCGTGGGGGAGGAGGATTCCTCCCCCTCCCAATCCGCCGGCCAAGGAGGGAGGGGAGTCCTACTAGGACTCCCCCTCCCATGGTGCCTCCCTCCTTTAAATAGAGGGGAGGGGGCGCCACCCCATGAACCTCTCCCATAACAAACCCTAGCCACCGCCTCTCTCCTCCTCCTTCGCTCTGCTCCGGCTTAGGTGAAGCCCTGCAGAAATCTCTACTCCACCACCACCACCACACCGTCGTGCTGCTGGGATTCCGTGGAGAAGATCTACTACCTACGCTGCTCGCTGGAACAGGGAGAGGAAGGTCTGCTTCGACTCCGTACGTGTGACCGACTGCGGAAGCACTGCCGGAACGTGGCACCGGAAGGATCGTCCACACGATCTTGAGATCGGCAAGTGATCGACTAGATCAACCCCGAGATCTAATCTCGTAACGCTTTCGGATCTACGAGGGTTAGTACAGATCTATCTCGTTGCACATATCTAAAAGATTAGATCTTAGCTTTTATCTAGATTAGATCTGGGTTTTGTTTGTTCTTGCGGTAGAATTTTTTGTTTTCCATGCTACGAACCCATCAGATTATTCCCACACCGCCTGGTCCCTGGGTGGTGTGCCCCCTCCCACTATATATAGGGGTCTCCCCTCCCCCTTTGGAATCACCCCATTCTCTCATTCTCTCTCTCTCTCCCTCTCTCTCATCCATTGAGGACTTCTCCGGAATATTGGAGAAGACCTCGTGTGTTGTGAGTTCTCCACTTTCACACACACCTTCGTGTGATCAGCGATCCGGCATCTACTTCTTCCGCTGCTCGGCTGGATCGGAGTCCGGGAGACGTCACTTACACCAGACGTGTGACGGACTTTGGAGGGACCGCACTTGAGGTGCTGCTCGTCTTCATCAATATACGCCTTGCTGCATAAGGCATGCCTCGGTCTTCAAAGGTATGGATACCGTCTCTCTCTTCTGTTACTTATGTCTACATAGTATAGATCCTGGTATTAGTGTTTGCATAGTTAGAATTTTTTTGTTTTCTGCTACGGAACCCTTCAATTTAAACTCGAATAAAGATGGATATTTTTACAACCATCATATACTAAACAAGATCTTGAGTGGACTATGGTACATTCAAAAAGTAATAAAATACAATAGAGACCAAGATCTGATTTTCGATGCATCTCTAATAGACCACAAGGTAACCATCATCATGTAAATTATAATACTCCTACAAAACATATATTACCTGGTGCAAACGCCATCTCATTTGGAGATCATAGTTATGTTGATGTGGTTAGAAATCAAGTTCAAAAGTATGATCACAATAATCGGATCAAAACCCTATCTTCATGGAAAGTATGACCCCAATAAGCATGGTTTTCTTCATGGAAAGTAAGTTTGCATGGAAAACTCGGTACTCTGAAATGGTTGTGCCCTAATATATCAATACTTTTGGCCAATGCGATCATGAGTCACCAAAATATTTGAAGACTATGTTACACTGATGTCTACGCACTTCTATTCTTGTAGTCAGTTGTTGGGCCTCCAAGTGCAGAGGTTTGTAGAACAGCAGCAAGTTTTCCCTTAAGTGGATCACCCAAGGTTTATCGAACTCAGGGAGGAAGTGGTCAAAGGTATTCCCTCTCAAGCAACCCTGCAATCAAGATACAAGAAGTCCCTCATGTCCCCAACACACCCAATACACTTGTCAGGTGTATAGGTGCACTAGTTCGGCGAAGAGATAGTGAAATACAAGTGGTATGGATAATTATAAGTGGTAACGGTGATAGAAAATAGCTTGATGGCGTGGAAAAGACTAAAGTAAAACTGAAATAAAGAAGGAAACAAGCAAACATGTAACAGATCTAATAGCAAACGGTATTTTAGTGCTTAGAAACAAGGCCTAGGGATCATACTTTCACTAGTGAACACTCTCATATAAATATATTCTCTTCATGATACTACTCTTAACTACTCTCTGGTTGGATACTCTAATCGATGGTAGGGCTATAACAGCACACCTCAAAGTAAGCCTTTCCCATCTAGAAAACCCCACACTGTCACCTTGAGTACTAGATGAGTCCAACAAACACCACAATTTCATAAAGACATCCAACTCCAAATATAACTCATAACAAGTATTTGTAATCTCTAGCCTAAGTGCCACCATGGTATGCACGCTGTCACTTTCACACACATGGGGAGAGCAGAGATCTATTAAAGCACTTGAGTAGCAAGGTAGATCTATAGATTACAAGATCATGATCTCAATAAGGTCATGCATAGAGAGAGATGAACACATAGCTACCGGTAGAACCCTTAGCCTCGAGAGAGAACTACTCCCTCCTCATCATGGGAATCAGCAATGGTGATGGAGATGGCGGTGGAGATCGATGGAGATGGCTCCGGGGGCACTTCCCCGTCCCGGAAGGGTGCCAGAATAGAGACTTTCTGTCCCCCGAATCTCCCCTTCGGTGGCGGCGGCACTGTGGAACTTTTCGTGGATTTCTGATTGATGATTTAGGATTTTGGTATCGGGAGGCTCTTATAGGCGAAGGAGGCAAGGTCGGTGGTTGGCCAGGGGGCCCACACCATGCCCTGGCGCGGCCTAGGTGGACCCACTCCATGGGGTGGTGTGGCCACCCTGTGGCCCCTCTACGACTCTCCTTCTGGCTCCGTGAGTCTTCCGGTAAAATAGGAACTTTGGCTTTTGTCCCGTCCAATTCCGAGAATATTCATTTTCTGACTTCCTGAAACCAAAAACAGCAGAAAACAGGCAACTGGCACTGTGGCATCTTATTAATAGGTTAGTCCAAGAAATCATATGAAAAGTACTCCAAAGTGTGGACAAAACACAAGAAAGTAGATAAAACCAATCATGGAACATCAAAAATTATAGATACATTTGCAATGTATCAACATCCCCAAGCTTAACTCCTGCTCGTCCTCGAGTAGGTAAGTGATAAAAAGAAAGAATAATTTTTGAGGTGACATGCACCATCATAAACTTGATCAAAGTATTTGTAAAACATTCAAAGCTAGGATCATAGTACTTCAATCATAACATGAAAGACAAAGTTCTAGGAATAAGCAAAGAAACTATGATGTAACATGAAAAGGCACAAACAAAAGATTCATGAATAACATGCTTTGCAAGACGTTTGTTTGTTTCACATAAAGAAAACATAGCATAGTAGTATTTAGCTTTTCCCTCATAGAGTAGCAAATATAAATGCATAGGACACCTTCAAAGTTCATAAGAGTGACTAGATACAGATAGTTTAAAACAAGCAATATCAAGATATGCATCAATCAACTAGTCTCGGGACAATGCACATAGAACTAAGAATGGCCACTATGCTCTCAAAGTAGGTGCATAAAGATAGAAGGTGGAGACTCAATATAATGGTGGAAGAAAGGCCTTTGTAAAAGGAAGTAGGGATTCAAGTCTCATAAAGAGCTTCCAAAAATTATGGTACTTATATCTTTCAGCTCTCATTGCCCTATCATAAGCATCTTGAAGTGATTAAGGTTAAAGTGAACAAACTATGGTGTACATACTTGACGAAGTATAAGTCAGAAATCTCATGTCCCTTGTATACGAGGGCCGGTCCTCATGCTACTCAAGTTTAGTCACCGGTAAGTTCTTGTCATTGTAAGTACATGTGTATCATTGAGAACCGCCAACGGGGTACCCCTTGCCCGATGATATGGAAGAATCCCCATATCAAAATGACAAGGCAAGCAGACAACGAGCATCTCAGCATTCTTCTTATTTACCATGGGAATATGGTGCTTTTTCTCTCTTTCATATTTTCATAATCTCTTTTTTTTCTTTTTCTCTTTTTTCTCAATGTAGGACTCTTTTTTTATAAGAAGAATGCTTCATAGACAGCTCATTATGGTTACGCTGCAGGTTTCCACCATGTTAGCATGGATTAGACCAGCGGCCCAGGCATTTCTCTAACACATATACATAACTCCATGGATTTACAAGCTCCCCTTTCATTTCACACCGACGACATCCATACACAAAACAGCATGATATCAACTAGGTACAAGTACCAAGTGCAATGTTGAAAGCATTCCCCATGACAGCATGGTTCTGCTAATCCCCAACAAATAAGTGCAAGCATATACAACATAGACGACACAATGGTTCAAGTTTATTAAGGGCAAGAAAAGTAAAGTGTGCCATCAAGTTCATGAGAGCTTTAATCACTAGTTTTCTCATAACAAGTTTAATTTGGAAGGTAAACAAAAACATGAATATACCTGGAATAGCATAAGCTAGTAGGTAGGTATGGTGGACTCTTTGGAATAACTTGGTTTAGGGAGTTGGATGCATGAGTGGAACTCATACTTGGTTGTGGAGGCTAGCAAAAGACTGGGAATGACAAACTAAGAGAGCAATAATGGCCATAATCATGCAGAGCGACAAAACATCATTGATCAAAGCATAAAGTGATACTACAAGTTGAAAACTAAAGGATCATAAAGGCTATGGTGACTTGAGATAGTCATAACATGGTGTGAGCATGTTCCTAGTCAACCCAAATAAAACATCAAAGGAGAATACCACTATACTATGCTTTAATATGCTAAAACAACGCATGATTCATCCAAGGCACATTAAGCAATCTCAATTGTTTGTAACAAGTCATGCTACAGAAAATAATACTAAGCATAAAGCCAAAACAATATCAAGCATGGCATGACAAAGCATAGGCCACCGTAAAAAACAAGCTCTTTTTACCACATAAGCATGAACTTTCCTACTCTTTTCCAAACCAAACCAAACTATTTGCAAACCAATGTATGAAAGAGGGGGTCAAACCAATTTATTCAGAAAACTAATCAAACAAAAGCAAACAAAAAACCAAAACGAAAACAAAAAATAAGACGCTCCAAGAACAACACAACTGTGCATGAAACAATAAAAATGAAGCGTTTAGAAGAAACCTGGGATTTTTATTGATGAAGAAGGGGATGCCTTGGGGATCCCCAAGCTTTGACGCTTGTACTTCTTGGATATTTCTTGGGGTGACACACGTGGCATCCCCAAGCTTGAGCTTTAGTCCATCCTTCATCTCATTACTCATTCCTTCCATACACCTGAAATTTTTCCTTCACACAAAACTTCACACAATCTTTATTAGCAATATTAGTGCACTCAAGATAAATAAGTCTTAAGGTTCAGTTCTAACACCAAATAAACTTCCATTAGAACACTAGCTACTGTATAACTTCCCTCAAAAATCTCAAGTCCCCAAAATAACTCAAAAAGGAACCAACAAGAAGCAAATGCAGAAAATGGCAGAAATCTATCAAAACAGACCAGCAGGTAAAGACGAATTTTTTCGAAGACCTTCTGTTGCTCAGATCAAAAAGTATTGAACTAACGAAAGTTATATAACAACCTGGGGCAGAAGTAAAAAAATTTACATCTCAATCCGACATACAGATCTCTCTCACGAATTTTTACGGTGAAGCACAAAAATCTGTTTTGGGACAGCAACTTTCCCAATCATTACTTCTCTCTCATTAGAGGTTACTCTTGGCACAAAAAGCAAATAAAAAGGATAAGGAGCGGTTATTACTGAATTAATAACTTCCAAGACTCATCTAAAACTCTTGGGTTATCTCCCAACAAGTACTTTTCTTTAATGCCTTTAAGTTAGGCATGATAGTTTGAGAAGATGCTCACATAAAAATATGAATTGAAGTAAAAGAGAGCATCAAGAAGCAAATTGAAAGCACATTTAAGTCTAACCCACTTCCTATGCATAGGAATATTGTAAAGAAACAAGTCATGAAAGCACAAAGCAACAAGCATAGTAAAGCAAAACAAGTGCAACTTCAAGACTTTCAACATAAAGAGGGGAAACTTAATAATGTAGAGATGCATAAAACCATGTTTCCCTCTCTCATAATAACTTTCAGTAGCATCATGAATAAAATTAACAATATAACTATCACATGAAACATTCTTACCATGATCCACATGCATAAAAGAATTAATACACCCCACATAAACATAGTCATTCTTATTGATTGTAGTGGGAGCAAATTCAACAAAATAGCTATCATTATTATTTTCATCACCATAATCATCAAATATAGGAGGCATATTGTAATCATAATTAATTTTCTCCTCAATAGTAGGTGGACTGAAAATATCATATTCATCATTATAATCATTATATATTGGAGGTTTGGTATCATCATAAGCAATAGAATAGCTATCTTCCAAAGCTGGGGGACTAAAAAGATCATTTTCATAAAAACTAGCTTCCCCAAGCTTAGACTTTTCCATAGCATTAGCAATAATGGTGTCTAGAGAATTCATACTAACAACATTGCTATTAGCATGCAAATAAAGTTCCATAGGTTTTTTTAATTTTCTCATCAAACACTTCATGTCCTAACTCAAGATAAATACTGTAAAGCTCTCTAATTTTGTTGTTGTTTTCCATTAAGCCTAACTAGTGAAAACAAGAAACAAAAAGACAAAATTGCAGAATCTAAAGGAAATAACTTCGAGCAATCACACCAGAAAATAGGCGTTTGCCGTGGGAGGTTCTTCTTCTTTAATCCTCCGGTGTGAATACCTTTTACCTTACCTCCCCGGCAACGGCGCCAGAAAATAGCTTGATGTCTACGCACTTGTATTCTTGTAGACAGTTGTTGGGCCTTGATGTGCTCGTCGTTCGATGTAGAGCTCGTTGGGAACCCCAAGAGGAAGGTATGATGAGTACATCCGCAAGTTTTCCCTCGGTTATGAAACCAAGGTTTAATCGAACTAGTAGGAGCAAGGAAACACCCCAAAGGTGTTACTAGCTGAGCTTTGGCAGGGCGCACTACCGGTGCTAGTAGCAACGTGGAGACCTGCACAACACAACCACAGAACTTTGTCCCCAACTTGCGATGAGGTTGTCAATCTCACCGTGTTTTGCGGAAAACAAAGGATTAAACGTATCGAATGGAAAGAAGTAAAAGTTTGCAGAAAGTAAACACAAAGCAGTAAAAGATTGTAGATTGTATGTAAAAGACAAGGACCGGGATCCATAGTTCACTAGAGGTGGCTCTCCTTAAGATAGATAACATGTTGGGTGAAAAAATTACAGCGGGGCAATTGACAAACACCGAGAAAGCAATACATGCATATACTAATCATCTTGACTCCTTTGAGACTTGATTGGGCATTACAACATAATACATAGACCACCATCCAACTGCATCAATGACTAATAATCCACCTTCAGGTTATCATCCGAACCCCCTCCAGTATTAAGTTGCAAGCAACAAATTATTTCTTTACGAACTGCGTGTAAAGTAAACAATACGATTGTTCTATGAACAAAGGATTGTTGTTTTCTCCCTAGTAGCAACAGCACATCTAGTACCTTAGAGATTTCTATCACTTCCCCAGATTACCAAAGGCATGAACCCACTATCGAGCATAAATACTAACTCTTGGAGTTGCTAGCATCTAGTTGGCCAAGATAGCTACTAACAATGGAAAGCATGCAAGATCACAAATAACAAAGACATGATAGAATCAATAATCAATCTGAAATAGCATCTCAATATCCATCGGATCCCCGCAAACACGACATGTATGATTACAAATAGATGATCTTGATCATGAACGGAGCTCACAAGATCTAAACATGAAAACACAAAGGAGGAGAACCATCCATATAGCTACTACATGGATCCGTAGTCCAAGGATGAACTATTCACGCATCACACCGGAGGCTTGCATGGTGATGAAGAAGGCCTCCAGGGTGAATTCCCCTCTCTGGCAGGGTGCCGGGAAGAGCTTCAGATCCCTCCTGATCTAGGGATGGAGATGACGACGACTACATACTCTTTCGTGGATTTTTGATCGGGCACTTAGGTTTTTCGTCTCGAGGACAATATATAGGCGGAAGGAGAGGCCGAGGGGGTGCCGGGAGTGGCCACACCACCCCTTGGCGCGAGCCAGGCCTGGCCGCGCGGCCAGGTGGTGTGGTGGCTCCCTAGCCCTTCTCCGTCTCGTATTCTGGCACTTGCTCCCTTCCGGAAAAATAGGCACTTTGGCTTTTGTCCCGTCCAATTCCGAGAATATTCTTTTTCTGACTTTCCTGGAACCAAAAACAACAGAAAACAGGTAGCTGGCATTGTGGCTCTTGTTAATAGGTTAGTCCAAGAAATCATATGAAAAGTACTCCAAAGTTGGAACAAAACACAAGAAAGTGGATAAAACCAAGCATGGAACACCAAAAATTATAGATACATTTGCAATGTATCAACATCCCCAAGCTTAACTCTTGCTCGTCCTCGAGTAGGTAAGTGATAAAAAGAAAGAATAATTTTTAAGGTGACATGCACCATCAAAGACTTGATCAAAGTATTTGCAAAACATTCAAAGCTAGGATCATAGTACTCCAATCATAATATGAAATACAAAGTTCTAGCAATAAGCAAAGAAACTATGATGCAACATAAAAAGGCACAAACAAAAGATTCATGAATAACAATGCTTTGCAAGACGTTTGTTTGTTTCACATAAAGAAAACATAGAATAATAGTATTTAGCTTGTCCCTCAATAGAGTAGCAAATATAAATGCATAGGACACCTTCAAAGTTCATAAGAGTGACTAGATACAATAGTTTAAAACAAGCAATAACAAGTTATGCATCAATCAACTAGGCTTGGGACAATGCACATAGAACTAAGAATGGCCACTATGCTCTCAAAGTATGTGCATAAAGATAGAAGGTGGAGACTCAATATAATGGTGGAAGAAAGGCCTTTTGTAAAAGGAAGTAGGGATTCAAGTCTCATAAAGAGCTTCCAAAAATTATGGTACTTGTAGTTTTCAGCTCTCATTGCCCCTATCATAAGCATCTTGAAGGTGATTAAGGTTAAAGTGACACAACTAAGAGGATATGCTTGACAAGTTATAAACCGAAATCTCATGCCCCTTACTTACGAAGACCGATCCTCATGCTACTCAACTTCAGTCACGAATAAGCTCTTGTCATTGTAAGTATATGTGTATCATTAAGAACCACCAACGGGGTACCCCTTGCACATGATACGGGGGCTTTCCCATAATCAAAATGACAAGGCAAGCAGACAATGAGCATCTCAGTGATCTTTTTATTTGCTATTTGCATAGGTTTTTATTGAGGATGCTTCATAGAGTGCTCATTATGGTGATACTGCAAGTTTCCACCATGATTAGGCATGGCTTAGGCTAGCTGCCCAGGCGTTTCTCTAACACACATACAAACTCCATGATCTTACAAGTTCCACTTTTATTTCACACCGCCGGGATCCGTAAGCAAAAGAACATGACATCAACGGGGTACAAATTACAAGTGCAATGTTGAAAGCGTTCCCCATGGTACATGGTTCTGCTAATTTCAACTTATAAAGCGCAAGCATATACGCAATAAAGAAGGACCCAATGGTTCAAGTTTATTAGAGGCAAAAAAAGTAAAGTGTGCCATCAAGTTCGTGAGAGCTTTAATCACTAGTTTTCTCATAACAATTGGAAGGTAAACAAAAGCATGAATATATACTTGGAATAGCATAAGATAGTAGGTAGGTATGGTGGACTCTTTGGAATAACTTGTTTTAGGGAGTTGATGCATGAGTGGAACTCCTACTTGGTTATGGAGGCTAGCAAAAGACTGGGAACGACAAACTAAGAGAGCAATAATGGACATAATCATGCAGAGCGACAAAACATCATTGATCAAAGCATAAAGTGATACTACAAGTTGAAAACTAAAGGATCATAAAGGCTATGGTGACTTTGGATAGTCATAACATGGTGTGAGCATGTGCCAAGTTAACCCAAATAAAGCATGAAAGGAGAATACCACTATACTATGCTTTAATATGCTAAAACAACGCATGATTCATCCAAGGCACATTAAGAAATCTCAATTGTTTATAACAAGTCATGCTACAACAAATAATACTAAGCATAAAGCCAAAACAATATCAAGCATGGCATGACAAAGCATAGGCCACAGTCAAAAACGAGCTCTTTTTACCACATAAGTATGAACTTTCCTACTCTTTTCCAAACCAAACCAAACTATTTGCAAACCAAAGTATGAAACAGGAGGTCCAACTAATTTATTAAGCAAACTAAGCAAACCAAGAAAACTAAAAACCAAAACTAAAACGAAAAAGAAGACGCTCCAAGAAAAGCACAACTGTGCATGAAACAATAAAAATGAAGCGTTTGGAAGAAACCTGGAATTTTTATTGATGAAGAAGGGGATGCCTTGGGCATCCCCAAGCTTTGACGCTTGTACTTCTTAGATATTTCTTGGGGTGATACGCTTGGCATCCCCAAGCTTGAGCTTTAGTCCATCCTTCATCTCATTACTCATTCCTTCCATACACCTGAAATTTTTCCTTCATACAAAACTTCACACAATCTCATTACCAACATTAGTGCACTTAAGATAAATAAGTCTTAAGGTTTAGTTTTAACACCAAATAAACTTCCATTAGAACACTAGCTACTGTAGCACTTCCCTCAAAAATCTCAATTCCCCAAAAGAACTCAAAGTGGAACCCACAAGAAGCAAATACAGAAAATGGCAGAAATCTGTCAAAACATACTAGTAGGTAAATACGAATTTTTTGGAAGACCTTATGTTGCTCAAATAAAAAAGTGTTGAACTAACGAAAGTTAGATAACAACCTGGGGCAGAAGCACAAAAACTTACAGCTTCATCCGACATACAGAGCTCTCTCACGATTTTTTACGGTGAAGCATAAAAATCTGTTTCGGGACAGCAACTTTCCCAATCATTACTTCTCTCTCATTAGAGGTTACTCTTGGCACAAAAAGCAAATAAAAAGGATAAGGAGCAGTTATTACTGAAGTAATAACTTCCAAGACTCATTTAAAACTTTTGGGTTATCTCCCAATAAGTACTTTTCTTTAACGCCTTTAAGTTAGGCATAAGAAGCAAAGAAAGAATCAAGTGTTCTCAAATGAAGAAGCATTAAGACCAAATTTTGTTTTCATAGGAGAAGCAAAAGAAATATTTTCTCTCTTTTTCGGGAAGTGTTCTATACCTTTCTTGAGTGGGAGTTGATATTTAATGGTGCCTTCTTTCATATCAATGATGGCACCAACAGTTCTAAGAAAAGGTCTTCCCAAAGTAATAGGACAAGAAGCATTGTATTCAACATCCAAAAGATAGAAATCAACAGGGACATAGGAATCGTTAACCATAATAAGAACATCATTAAGACTCCCCATGAGTTTCTTTTTAGCATTATCATCAAGTGGGACATTCAAATAACAATCTTCAAGAGGAGGCAAATCAAGCATATCATAAATCCTTCTAGGCATAATAGAAACACTACTATCAAGATCACATAAAGCTTTGAAATCAAAGTCATTCACTTTCATACTAATGATGGGTTCCCAACCATCCTCTTGTTTTATAGGAATAGAAGCTTTATGTTTCATCTTTTCTTCTTTAATCTTTATGAGAGCATCAGTAATGTGTTTTGTAAAAGCCATGTTCATAGCACTAGCATTAGGACTTTTAGCAAGCTTTTGTAGGAACTTAATAACTTCAGAGATATTGCAACCATCAAGATCAAAATCAACTTTATCATCTAAAGTAGTAGAACTATTACTAGCTTCAACACTAGTGGTGGTGATAGTAGAAACACTAATGTTTCTAGCAATTTCATCTTCTCTTTCCCACTTAGCATGTAATTCAGCTAATAGTCTAACATTTTCATCAATTCTTACTTGTATGGCATTGGTAGCTGCAAAGGGATTCTCATTAGTTTTAGGTTTAGCAGCCATTTTATTCAAAGAAGATTGAGCTTCAGCCAAAGATGCTATATTTCTTTCAGCATTAGAGAGTTTTTCCTCAATAGTTTTATTGAAAGCAGTTTGTTTACTAATAAACTCTTTAAGCATAACCTCAAGTTTAGAGGGAGCACTCTTATTATTGTTGTAAGAATTTCCATAAGCATTACCATTATTGGGATGATATGGCTTATAATTGTTGTTACCAAAATTGTTCCCATGAGCATTATTACCATAAGCATTGTAGCCAAAGTTGTTATTTCTTATGAAGTTCACATCAACTTGCTCTTCTTGAGCAACCAAAGAAGCTAGAGGAACATTATTTGGATCAATATGGGTTTTCCCATTAACAAGCATAGACATAATTATATCAATCTTATCACTCAAGGAGGAGGTTTTCTCAACAGAATTTACCTTCTTACCTTGTGGAACTCTCTCAGTATGCCATTCAAAATAATTAACCATCGTATTGTCCAGAAGTTTTGTTGCAGCACCCAAAGAGATGGTCATAAAGGTACCTCCAGCAGCTGAATCCAATAGGTTCCTTGAAGAATAGTTCAATCCTGCATAAAAAGTTTGGATGATCATCCAAGCAGTCAATCCATGAGTGGGACAATTCTTTACCAAAGATTTCATTCTTTCCCAAGCTTGAGAAACTTTCTCATTATCAAGTTGTTTAAACTTCATTATTTCACTTCTCATAGATATAATCTTAGCAGGAGGATAGTATTTTCCAATAAAAGCATCTTTGCACTTAGTCCAAGAATCAATACTATTCCTAGTTAAGGAATTCAACCACTCTTTAGCTTTTCCTCTCAAAGAGAAAGGAAACAATTTCAGCTTAATAATATCACCATCTATATCCTTATGCTTTTGCATCTCACAAAGTTCAACAAAGTTATTTAGATGGGAAGCAGCATCTTCATTACCAATACCAGAAAATTGCTCCCTCATAACAAGATTGAGTAAAGCAGGTTTTATCTCAAAGAAAGTATTTTGGTGCTAGTGAAGTCACACAACTTAGTGTTTTCAAGAGTAGTCATTTTTTTGGGTTTTCAAATAAGAAAGCAAACTAATAAAACTAATTTTTTTTGTGTTTTTGAATAACAAAACAAGCAAACAAAGCAAAAAGAAAACTAAGCAAAACAAAAACAACAAAGTAAGTAGATTGGTTATGAGGGACTCCCCTTGTGAAGATGTCCTTGACTCCCCGGCAACGGTGCCAGAAAATCTTGATGTGCTCGTCGTTCGACGTAGAGCTCGTTGGGAACCCCAAGAGGAAGGTATGATGAGTACAGCAGCAAGTTTTCCCTCGGTTATGAAACCAAGGTTTAATCGAACCAGTAGGAGCAAGGAAACACCCCAAAGGTGTTACTAGCTGAGCTTTGGCAGGGCGCACTACCGGTTGAAGGGAATATGGCCGAGAGGCAATAATAAAGTGGTTATTATCTTATTCCATGTTTATGATAAATGTTTATTTTACATGCTAGAATTGTATTGATCGGAAACATCAATACATGTGTGTTTAATAAACAAAAGGGTTCCTAGTTATGCCTCTCTTATAGACTAGCTTGTTGATTAACAAGATGATCAAGGTTTCCTGATCATGGACATTGGATGTTGTTAATAACAAGGTCACACCATTGGTGGAATGATGTGATGAACATTCATCTGAAGTATATCATTACGATCAAGTCATTATGTTTATATTGCTATAACATCATACGAAGTAATCTTAGTCCTTAGACCATGAGATCATGTTAATTGCTAACACCGGAAGAGTATCTTGATAACATCAAACGTCACACCGTAACAGGGTGACTATAAAGGTGGGTTCAGTGCTACAAAGGTGTTATGTTGAGGCTCATGGATCAAGAGTGGGATTTGTTCATCCCGATGACGGATAGATATACTCTGGGTCCTCTCGGTGATATCACATTGAAATAGCTTGCAAGCAAGTGATGTGATAACTAGAATGTTATATCACGGGAACGAGAAAAGAGTGCATGTCGTTAACGAGATCAAACTAGGTATGAAGATACCGATGATCGAATCTCGGACATGTAATATATCACGGGACAAAGGGATTTAGTTACTAGCGTTAAAGGTTCTCACGATCACAGAAGTCATCGTTGAATGTGTAGGAGTCAGTATGGATCTCTAGGTCCCGCTGCTGATTATTGATCGGAGAGGGGTCTCGATCATGTCTGCATTATTCGCGAACCGTAGGGTGACACACTTAAGGGATACCGACACCATTTGGAGCAAATATGTTTCAGATAAAGATTTAAGAAAGCGCTGGAATTATTTCAATAGACACCGAAACTGTTTCGGGTGAAATTGCTGAAATTGGTTCTGCATGTAATATTGAAATGTTGCAGGGTGTTTTATGTGAATGTTTGTTAATTAAAGTAATTAACAAAATTCTGAATAAAAATAATAAAAGAGTTTTATTAAATGAGAGAGCATTAAATTTGGAGAAATTTAATGCATTTAAAGTGGAGACTTTAAAAGGGAATGTGAAGAGGCATTTTAATGTGGAGGGGTTACCACCACATGAATGGAGGAGGTGAAGATATACCTCCTCCATGCGCCGGCCATGAAGGAGGGGCACCTCCCCTCCTCATATAAAAGGCCACCCTCTCCTCACTTCTCACACACACCTCCTTGTGAAGGATCTCTCTCCCCCTCTAGTATTATTCCCCATGGTCTCGGATTAGCGAGATACATGTTCCCGGTGGCTTTATCTGGAAAGGAGTTGCTGCTTCCGCTGCTTTGCTGGAGCGAGGGATGGAGGTTGTCGGGGTACCGGATGTGTGTGCGATCACGGATGCACCGCTGCTTTGCGGTGCTGGACTTGGTGGTGCTGGAGCTGGATCTGATGGACGTGCTGGAGCCGGACCTGCTAGACTTCATCACGATCTTGAGATCGGCAAGTGTACGACTACATCAACCACGAGTTCCTACTCGTTAACAAAGCTCGTTTTCTACGAGGGTAAGTTCTCTTTGGATGTATGTCCACCCGTTGCTTTGTACCTAGTAGATAGATCTTGGCGTGTAGTTCACACCGTAGGAATTTTTTTGTTTCTATGCCGCGGACCCAACAGTGGTATCAGAGCCTGATCTATGCGTAGGTGCTTAGCACGGGTAGTACACATATGTTTATATGTGGGCGATGATGATCATGTTATTGCATCTTCTATGTATTTTGGATATTGGTGGCATAGTGGGATGAAGCGGCCCGTACCAACCTTACATGCCATCGTACATGAGACCGGTTCCACGACTGACATGCAACTTGTTTTGCATAAGTGGCTGGCGGGTGTCTGTCTCTCCTACTATAGTCAATATCTAATTTACAATGAGTTTCTAATAACTTGGTTATCCTCGTTGTGGTTCATGTTCATAGGTAAGAACGATTCTATCTCCGAAAGCCCTAAGCCACGTAAAACTTGCAATTGATAAATTAGAGGCGTCTAGTTTAGATCGTTGCCGGGCTAGTGTATTGATATGGTATTGTTGTAAGTAGATGTATGATAGATACTCTTACAACACACTCAACGTGTAAGGTCCATAGACCTTGGCCTTACACACAAAGGAATGATAGAGATCATACCACGATGCAAATGATAGAGATCAAATGCATGGACCATATCATCTCACTTTACACATTAGATGTTAGCATCTTATATTGCTAGTTTGGCGCTTTTAGTAGCATTGTAAGATGATCCCTCATTTAAATATCAAGATAAAATGTGTTCTTCCTTAAGTATGCACCGTTCTATGGATCGTGTTTCGAAACATCACGTGATGATCGGGTGTTCTCAACTCTACGCTTTCATGCAACGAGTGTAAGACAGTTTTACACACGCGAATACTAAGGTTCTTACTTGGCGAGCCTAGCATGTACAGACATGGCCTCGGAACACGGACCGAAAGGTTAAGCATGAGTCACATAGTTGATGTGATGACCATATTGATGCTCGCCTTTGAAGCTACACCGACTCACGTGATGATCGGACTTGGTGTAGTGGATTTGGTTCATGTAATCACCAAAAGGGCACGAGGGATGTCGTTTTTGAGTGGGAGTTCATTTCTAATTTGGATTAGTCGAACTCAATTTGTCATAAACTAAATCGAAGTGAATTTGCATAATTTGTTGTAGTCATTGGCATCTGTTCACTACCTTATGCTTAGTTTTAATTGAGATAATAGAACTATAGAATTCTGGATATTTACTTTACGAACTGGTATCGTATTGTTTTGAATGTCAATTTAAAGTTTATAAGTCCTATTGCAAACTTTCAGCAAACTCTATTTACTCCATGAAGTTTAATAAGTAGTATTAAATCAAGAGTAAGAATTCCAATGTTAGTATCTAAAGTATCATGTTTGCCTCCATGATTATTGATATTCAAAAAGTTGTTTTAATATGAAGATTATATTGGAGCTGAAAATTGTTTCAGAAACCATCATGTGTGAAAGATATTGTGATATCTAAAACAATGTTTTTGGTTGCATTATGATAGAGTATAATTTAGCAAAATACATGTTCTCATATTGTATGAGAATTTGTGAAGGATGGAGATGCTAGGCATCCGAATCTACCAAAAGGGTTTTGGGAACTGATATTATACTCGTCATTCTTCCTTGTAGGCTATAAAGCTTGAAGATTAAAGTTGTCATGATAAGGATGAATAGAAGATGTAACTAAAATGTTTACTACACTAATAGATTACTAAAGAATGGATTTTTGAAAGAACACCAAACATTTGATGATGGTGATCCACTTCAAAGTGCAAGTCCAAAGGTATTAGTATTTGACTATATACGCTTTGTACTATGTATCATGTGAATGGGACCACTATTGATGTTGATAGATTCTTTTAAAAGAAAAAGGAATTGCTGAAAGAGAATCTATAAAATATTTGGCAGAAAATAAAAGGTTGGAGATGTCCAACTTGGGTATATAGAAGATATACATGTTATGGCTATATTCCTTGCTTGTCAAACAATGTGGTTCTGCGGTATTGGATACCGAATTGGTTGGTATGAAGTGTCATACAGGACAACGCAATTCATGAACTACAATGGCCTAAGTAACCAGCAAGAGAATGAGTGATGATGTTCATCGAAAACAAATAAAGTGTTATTGTGTTTTTCGTTGTCATCAAACCAAGCCTTCAAGATTTGTTTAAATAATTGTTATTTTGTTCCGGTATCATGAGAACATTGGCTTTTCAAATAAATTACCGTATTCCATAAAGGATGGATGAACTTTTACAAGTCTAGTGGGAGAAATCACATCCATAAACATTATTGCTAAAATGTCGCAAGACAAATGATTAAAATATCACTTATGAAGTGACATCGCTGTTTTAAATTATATTGGAAATAAAACATGAAGAAACTCCATGTTGATGGATTTTTGGAGTCTTTTGATTTTGATCAATTGACGCATGTGAGACTTTCCTTGAGATAATTGAAACTCCGTCCATAGGCCAGACAGGAACGGATGACTAGCTTATTGGAAATTGTGAATGCTGATGTGCATAGTCCATTATGTGTAGCCATATGCGATGGATCTTTTTGCTTCATATGCTTTCTTCAAAAATTTGAGTGAATATATCTGTATATTTACTTAATAAGGAAGAAGTATGAAACATTTGAAAATTGTTCAAAGACTTTCAAGATGAAGTGGAAAATCATTGTAACAAGAAAATAAAGAGTTTATGATTGGATCATAAAGGAAGATATTTGAGTTACATGTTTAGCAAAAACACCTAAGACTTGAGGAATTGTTCCATGATTTGTGTTTCCCGATAAACCATGTTCGAGAGATAAAATCAAACCATGTTTGACATGGTAAGATCAAGGGTGTCATTTATAAAACTGCCATTATGTTTTAAGGATTGAAGCTTTAGAGACTACCGCTTTTACACTGAAAAGAGCACCATCGTGATCCATTGAAATGACACCATATGAGTTATGGTTTGGGATAAAACCCGAATTGTCTTTTCTTAAATTTTGGTATGCTATGCATAAGTAAAATGTTTACAACCAAAGTCGGATAAGCACGTCTTTGTAGGTTATCCCAAAGAATTTGTTGGGAATTTCTCCATGACACCGAGGACAAAAGAGTTTGTTACTTGGAACGTCAAGTTTCTTGAGAAGGAATTTTTTGTGAAAAGTTAAGTGGGAGGACAATAGAACTTTGATAAGGTTGTTGAACCTTGGCTATATGTGCTAAGTAGCGCAGCGCCGGAAAGTGTCCCGATGGCGGCCACAATGCTCATGGCTCTCGTGATTACAAAAGGTGTGATCTCGGAGATTAAAGTTCCTATAGAACCGTGTGGGTCGGTAAGAATCAAATACTAAGATTTGATAAGCAAGTCGTTATTGTTTTGACAATGATGAACCGACTACATACAAAGAAGGGATGATGGGCCCTGACTCCATAAAATTACTAGAAGTCATAGAATCCGTGATAGTATCCATACACGAGAAAACAAGTTTCTGAACTTGGAAGACCCTCCGGAAAGGCGTGAAGCCTATCGGTCGTGTTTGGATCTATAAAGAAATAAGACATGGATGTTTAACATCTATGAAATAGTCGACATGTCGGAAAGAAGTTTACGACAATGTTCAAGGAGTTGACTATGACAAGATTTGATCTTTCATAGCGATATATAGTCTTGACGGATTAATGTAGCAACCACTACATATAATTTGGTATATGGTAGTTGAATAAACAAAACAAGGTTCTTCTAATATAATGGTAACCTAGGACATGTACATGACATGGTCCGAAGGGTTTTGTTAATTCAAAGGGTGCTAAAAGGGCATGTAAACTTCAATAGTTGAAGTAAGCATAGCGGAGTTGGAATCTTCACCATGATGAAACTGTTAAAAGAGTTTAAATTCATCGGAGATGATGAAGATGCTTGCATTTGCAAGAAATTAAGTGGGAGCGCTGAGACATATTTCTAATACATTATGTAGAGGACATATTGTTGATTGGAAATGATGTATCTTGAATTGACACAAGTTAAGGATTTCATTAAAATAAGATTTCGATGAAAGACTTGGGCAAACCCGGAATATTAGGCATCAATATCTATATGGATAGATTAAGGCGCTAATATGGTTGTGCCAGACATACATATATAAGATATTGAAAGGGTTCAATATGAGATATTGAAAGAGTTCAATATGGAAACAACAAGAAAGGTTCTTGCTGCATGGAAAGAATTGTATTCAGATTCAAGTGTTTCAATACTTGGTGAGTAAAATTACATGAAGATTCTGATCGATTATACCATGATATGTATATATCCAGAATGTCCTATGCTCTAAATGTTATGAGCATATACCAGAATGATTCATAAGATGATCGTTGGACAATAGTAAAGATATTCTTATGAGCTTTGGAAGAACTAAGAATATATAATGTATAAGTGACAAATAGTTAAAGGTAGTTCATTGTAAAGTGTTACATTTATACTAGTTTTGTCACAAGATACAAATTAAATTTATCTCAATTTAGACTATGGGTGGCACAATATAATGTAAAGGATGTTCCATGATGGATTTGGATGAGTTCCAAAGTTGAGATATTGTGACGGATACTACAACAAAAGGCTAAGTATATAACTGCTATAGTAGCAACAAAGGAGGACATTTGTGTTAAGTAGTTTGTTATCAAACTAGGTGTGGTTCAAAGTGGGCTAATACTATGAAGATATATTGTGTGACAATAATATCAACATATTTTGAGCCGAACGAACTAAAGGTCTCACCAAAGGACCGAATCTATACAATGCCATCTCATTTGAGAATGAGTGATGCGTAGAGACGCAGAGACATGCAAATACACACGGACCTGGAACTGTCAGATCCAGAGATTATGTTAACCACTAGCAATTGCGTATATGCAACACCAGAAAGCCATAGGTGTTCAATACGCAAATTTTTTCAAACTAGATTATTGACTCTAGTGCAAGTGGGAGACTGAAGGGAATATGCCCGAGAGGCAATAATAAAGTGGTTATTATCGTATTCCATGTTTATGATAAATGTTTATTTTACATGCTAGAATTGTATTGATCGGAAACATCAATACATGTGTGTTTAATAAACAAAAAGGGTTCCTAGTTATGCCTCTCTTATAGACTAGCTTGTTGATTAACAAGATGATCAAGGTTTCCTGATCATGGACATTGGATGTTGTTAATAACAAGGTCACACCATTGGTGGAATGATGTGATGAACATTCATCCGAAGTATAGCATTATGATCAAGTCATTATGTTTATATTGCTATAACATCATACGAAGTAATCTTAGTCCTTAGACCATGAGATCATGTTAATTGCTAACACCGGAAGAGTATCTTGATAACATCAAACGTCACACCGTAACAGGGTGACTATAAAGATGGGTTCAGTGCTACGAAGGTGTTATGTTGAGGCTCATGGATCAAGAGTGGAATTTGTCAATCCAGATGACGGATAGATATACTCTGGGCCCTCTCGGTGATATCACATTAGGATAGCTTGCAAGCAAGTGATGTGATCACTAGAATGTTATATCACGGGAACGAGAAAAGAGTGCATCTCGGTAACAAGATCAAACTAGGTATGGAGATATTGATGATGGAATCTCGTACAAGTAATATATCGAGAGACAAAGGGATTTAGTTACAAGCGTTAAAGGTTCTCACGATCACAGAAGTCATCGTTGAATGTGTAGGAGTCAGTACGGATCTCCAGGTCCCGCTACTGATTATTGAGCGGAGAAGGGTCTCGATCATGTCTGCATTATTCGCGAACCGTAGGGTGACACACTTAAGGGATACCGACACCATTTGGAGCAAATATGTTTCAGATAAAGATTTAAGAAAGTGCTGGAATTATTTCAATAGATACCGAAACTGTTCCGGGTGAAATTGCTGAAATTGGTTCTGCATGTAATATTGAAATGTTGCAGGGGGTTTTATGTGAATGTTTTTTAATTAAAGTAATTAACAAAATTCTGAATAAAAATAATAAAAGAGTTTTATTAAATGAGAGAGCATTAAATTTGGAGAAATTTAATGCATTTAAAGTGGAGACTTTAAAAGGGAATGTGAAGAGGCATTTTAATGTGGAGGGGTTACCACCACATGAATGGAGGAGGTGAAGAGACACCTCCTCCATGCGCCGGCCATGAAGGAGGGGCACCTCCCCTCCTCCTATAAAAGGCCACCCTCTCCTCACTTCTCACACACACCTCCTTGTGAAGGATCTCTCTCCCCCTCTAGTATTATTCCCCATGGTCTCGGATTAGCGAGATACATGTTCCCAGTGGCTTTGTCTGGAAAGGAGTTGCTGCTTCTGCTGCTTTGCTGGAGAGAGGGACGGAGGTTGTCGGGGTACCGGACGTGTGTGCGATCACGGATGCACCACTGCTTTGCGGTACTGGACTTGGTGGTGCTGGAGCTAGATCTGATGGACGTGCTAGAGCCTGACCTGCTGGACTTCATCACGATCTTGAGATCGGCAAGTGTACGACTACATCAACCACGAGTTCCTACTCGTTAACAAAGCTCGTTGTCTACGAGGGTAAGTTCTCTTTGGATGTATGTCCACCCGTTGCTTTGTACCTAGTAGATAGATCTTGGCGAGTAGTTCACACCGTAGGAAATTTTTTGTTTTCTATGCTGCGGACCCAACACCGGTGCTAGAAGCAACATGGAGACCTGCACAACACAACCACAGAACTTTGTCCCCAACTTGCGATGAGGTTGTCAATCTCACCGTGCTTTGCGGAAAACAAAGGATTAAATGTATTAAATGGAAAGAAGTAAAAGTTTGCAGAAAGTAAACACAAGAAGTCCCTCGTGTCCCCAACACACCCAATACACTTGTCAGGTGTATAGGTGCACTAGTTCGGCAAAGAGATAGTGAAATACAAGTGGTATGGATAATTATAAGTGGTAACGGTGATAGAAAATAGCTTGATGGCATGGAAAAGACTAAAGTAAAACTGAAATAAAGAAGGAAACGAGCAAACATGTAACAGATCTAATAGCAAACGGTGTTTCAGTGCTTAGAAACAAGGCCTAGGGATCATACTTTCACTAGTGAAAACTCTCATCTAAATATATTCTCTTCATGATACTACTCTTAACTACTCTCTGGTTGGACACTCTCAAGGAAATATGCCCTGAGAGGCAATAATAAAGTTGTTATTATATATTCCTTATACATGATAGATGTTTATTTCACATGCTAGAATTGTATTGATTTGGAAACATCAATACATGTGTGTTTAATAAACAAAAAGGGTTCCTAGTCATGCCTGTCTTATAGACTAGCTTGTTGATTAACAAGATGATCAAGGTTTCCTGATCATGGACATTGGATGTTGTTAATAACAAGGTCACACCATTGGTGGAATGATGTGATGAACATTCATCCGAAGTATAGCATTACGATCAAGTCATTATGTTTATATTGCTATAACATCATACGAAGTAATCTTTATCCTTAGACCATGAGATCATCTTAATTGCTGACACCGGAAGAGTATCTTGATAACATCAAACGTCACACCGTAACAGGGTGACTATAAAGATGGGTTCAGTACTACAAAGGTGTTATATTGAGGCTCATGGATCAAGAGTGGAATTTGTCAATCCAGATGACGGATAGATATACTCTGGGCCCTCTCGGTGATATCACATTAGGATAGCTTGCAAGCAAGTGATGTGATCACTAGAATGTTATATCACGGGAACGAGAAAAGAGTGCATGTCGGTAACGAGATCAAACTAGGTATGGAGATACCGATGATCGAATCTCGGACATGTAATATATCGAGAGACAAAGGGATTTAGTTACAAGCGTTAAAGGTTCTCACGACCATAGAAGTCATCGTTGAATGTGTAGGAGTCAGTACGGATCTCCAGGTCCCGCTGCTGATTATTGATCGGAGAAGGGTCTAGATCATGTCTGCATTATTCGCGAACCGTAGGGTGGCACACTTAAGAGTTATCGGACACCATTTTGGAGCACATATGTTTCAGACGAAAGAATTGCAAAGTGCAGGAATTGTTTCAATAGAAACCGGAAATTGTTCCGGGTGAAATTGCAGAAGGTGGTTCTGCATGTGATATTGAAATATTGCAAGGGGCTATATGTGAATGTTTGTTAATTAAATTAATTAACAAAATTCTGAATATATTTAATAAAAAGAGTTTTATTAAATGAGAGAGCATTAAATTTGGAGAAATTTAATGCATTTAAAGTGGAGACTTTAAAAGGGAATGTGAAGAGGCATTTTAATGTGGAGGGGTTACCACCACATGAATGGGGGAGGTGAGGGGTCACCCCCCATGCGTCGACCATGGAGAGAGGGGGCACCCCCCTCCTCCTATAAAAGGCCACCCATTCCCTCCTTCATCCTCACACCTCCTTGTGAAGGATCTCTCTCCCCTTCTAGAATTATGTAAGGTCCCCAACCTTTAATAAGATTGAGTCCCCTGTGTTTATAATGCTAGTCCCTGGATCATTAGCTAGCATCCACAGTTAAGATGTAATATCAAGAAACAAAGGTCATCATACAACTTTATAACGAGGAATAACATAATTTTATTACATCAATACATAGCTCATTAGGCTATTACATTACATTGCAGCGGAATAACTATAGTCATGGGTCCTTCATCTTCAAGTGCCACAGGCAGATGTTGGTTGTAGACTTTGTAATCCTAATCAATCAATCTTCACTAAAATCAATCAAACCTGCAACATTACAAGTTACAGCCACAAGGGTCAATACATTTGAATTGTATTGGCAAGTGATACTTTGGTAGTATAGTGGAGTCTAACATCTATATGCATTTGGCTAAGTGGAGTTGAGGCTTGCATTGCTCAAAATAGATTTTTCCCTATCATTTTGAAAATACTAAGTTTTTGTTTGGCAAAAACTTTCCCAAGGCATCTACCAATCAAAGACTGAAGATCCTTCTCGAGGCATCTACCAATCAATGACTGAAGTGCTTGGCAAAAATCATTTTTCCCAATCTAAGATTTCAAGATCCTTGTACCAAGCCATCTCTCCATCAAAGATTGAGGAATTCACACAACCCTTGTTCACCCACAAGTTTTAATTTAGAAATTGGAGTGATGAGATTCTTGATTGCTTCTATGTCTTGATGCTCAAATTGTCCTTTACCAGGGACATGGCTAAGTACTTAGATTTTTTTACACTCTGCAGAGGTGGTGCACTTTCCCCACAAGACTTGGTTTCCCAAGACAAGATCTTTCAGAAGCTTTCCCTTAGACCATCATGGACGCGTTCCATCCTATCAAACACTACCACCAACTGTCCATATGGCTAAGTTCTTGCAACCTATATGATCATGGCAGAGCCCATATTGCCAAGTGGTTGCACTTGAAGCTTCTCAACATTTGACATCTTAAATCTCTTTGTTTCCTGGGTGGCCATCCACAAGTGAGATACACAAGCCAGGTCTATGGCCTTGTGAACCACTCAACATAAACCATTCCTTCCATTCCACCCAGGTGATTCATTCACTTAGTTGTTTTATTAAACAAAACACAAGTCCTTAGACTTGGAGATTTTTCATAGCATGAATATATAATCCACCCTTGTTTTCTATTAGCTAGGCTAAGGATGATAGTAATAGGATTCTTACTTAGGAAAATCCTACTAGGGATTCATCTACAAAGTTTCCTATAGCAAAGTCTATACTTAGCAAAAATCCATGCAAGTTTTACTTAGCAAAACACTAATGCATATTGAAAATAATGGGACATAAGATATGAAGCATCACTTGCCTTTTTGGTAGAGGATATAGGTTCTCTCCTTGTCCTTGCAACAATCACACTCTTCAAGTCACTACAATTCAATCAAGCAAGGTACAACTCAATCTACCAATCAAGCAAAACACAAAATCAACTAACACTCCAAACCAATATTCTCTCAAACAAAATCACACACACAAGACAAAGGGATCTAAGTCATGCAAAAGCATGCAAAGGTTGGTTCTATTGTAAGCATGGTCTTCACTAGGCTTCTAAACTTTGTAGGTTCCAAATTGGTCATTTACCAAAATGGCAAAGTCAAAGTAATGCATGCAAGCATGCCAAGCTCTGTTTTGTTTGAAAAAGTAGTTCCTAATGGGTCACAGACATTTGGGCACACCTATTGGTCATTTTGTAAAGTGGCTAAGTCATTTGCAAAAGGTTTCATTATAAAACCATTTTCAAAACAAAGTGTCATTCTATGTGGTGTAGAAATATTTTTACTAAGGCACTAACCTATAGGGTTCACCAAATGAGTTGCTATTGCAAAACTTGGTGTTTGGGTCAGTAGGTTTGGTCTAAACCATTTTCTCCAAAGTTTTTACTCAAAACATTTTTCATAAACAAAACAATAGTTTTGTTTGGCTAGAAATGGACTAAACTAATTAATCCATTCTAAACTTTTCCAAAATCATTTTCCAAAACATGGGTTGGTTCCTAGGGTCAGTAAGGTCACAACAAACCAATTTGCAAAGGTTTTAACCTTAAAAACATTTTTAAACAATTTTTCTAATGTTAGCAAGCACACAAAAGAATCTGCAAAAACAAACAAGCTAACAGATACTATTTGCTAAACTAAAGGCAGGGTTGGTTAGGGCTTGTCTTGCTGATTCCAACGACATAAAATTTGTAATTTTTGGACGTGTGGATCAAAAGATACAAGGGTTTGAAAATGGCATCAAAATCTGTTTTCAAATTTCTTTTAAACAGATCTAATGCCACGCGTCACTATCTTATTCGCCCGTACCGGTTCGGTGTGGATCGCGTGCTGCGGTGTGTTGGAACTAAGTTAAATCGTGCGGTCCAGAGGACATACCCCTTCGGTGTTAAGTGAACTAATCGGAAGCGCCATATCTAGATCGAACGGTGCTGGCGAGTTTGACCTAAGGTGGGCGGCGCTGTGGTGGCTAGCGGCGGCGGAGCTGTTGGTCGACGACGGAGGCAACGCTACAGGAGGTGAGGGAGATGGAGGGGTTGCTCACCGTGCTCGCAAGAACGTGGGGAAGCTCGAGGTAGTGTCTTTTTATCGCGGGGCGTACTGGAGTGAGCTTGATTGCTCGCCGGAGTTGCTGCGGCGTCGGGCGGCACTGTCCACGGTCGGAGATGGTGCTGTGGATCACCTCGAGACAAAATGATGACGCGGTTAGATTCACGGGGTCGAGGCGAAGTCGTGTGCATGAACGAGAGGTAGAGGGGCGGTTGGAAACTACCTGTGGGCTTTGCAGGAGAGGAAGCAGACGGTGGCGACGGTGGTCGTAGTCGTTGGCGAGCCTGCAGGGCACTCGCGGGCGAGTTTGTTGCACTGGCAGATGCGCCTGAGAGTGGGGAAGCTGCTAGCGCGCTCAGAGAGGCTCGGGGTAACGTTGGCTGGCCGGAATCGCTTGCGGAGGGTCGTCGGAGCAGCAGCGGTACAGAGAGAAATTGGGGCGGCCTGGAGGCAGAGGGGAGGCGGTGTCTGGGGGAAATGGAGGAGAAGGCGCTGGCGTTTAAGTAGGTGTCGTCGCGGTGAGAGATTAACGCAGCGTTAACTCGAATTTAATCGGCGGAATCAAAGCAGAAAACGGCCGGCGAGAGGAGGAAGAATCGGTCGCGGTGGGAACGACGATGAACAGTAGGAATGGGGTCCACCGGTCAGTGGGACAGGATGAGGGAACGGGGTCCACTTGTCATCTGCTTAGCGGGTTCCTTTCGCGGTGAAGAAAAATGGTTCAGGGCGTGGGTGAGGGAGGCGATGACTCAGCGGTGGGGTCTGTTGTCAGCGAGAGGGAGAGAGGAGGAGTGGGTCCCGTTTGTCTGTGACTGAGTGGGTTAGAAAGTTGGTGCCAAACGTTTTTCTGCGCGAAAGAGGGAACTGGGCTGGTTACTGGGCCTTAGTGGGTTGCTGGGCTGGGCTGTCCTTTTCCTATTTTTTTCTGTTTGTTTTCTTTTTCCTTTTCTAATTCTTTTTCTGTTTTGAAATTTCATTCCATTATTCAAGCAATCAAACAAATTCAAACAATCACTCAACTTTGAACTTTGAATTTGGTTCTGTTTATTAACATAATCCAAATCTCAAAATAAAATAATATTTTTATTTATTTTAGGATCCATTCAATAATTAAATAAAATGGATCTTTAGTTATTTAATAAAATAGGTTTTGATTTAATAAAATCTCCATTTAAAAACCAAATATTTTCAAAAACCAAAACAGAAGGTTTTATTTGAAAATAAAAGATATTTGGAAAACTTGTTTAAAACAAAATAACCTTTTGTTTTTGGTTCCATTAATAATTAAATATAATGGACCTTAGATAAAAACAAAAAAGGATTTATTTTATTTTAAAAACTTTATTTTGAAAATTTAGAATAAAACCAAAACACTTCAAAAGGTTTTTATTTTGAGAAAACAAAATATTTTGGAAAACTTATTTAAAATAAACAAATAAGTTTTAGTGTTCATTTAAAATGGGAAAAGCCTTTATTTAAATAAAATTGGATATTTAAACCCTTATTATTTTACTTAAATAAACCTTTACTCATTTTAAATCAAAGCAAAACTTTTTGTTTAAAAGAAACTCGGCCAATGTTTAATTTGGCTTTATAAAGATAATCTTTATTGAAAACATTTCTTTTTATTTTGAAAAACCAAACCTTTTATAAAAATATCCAAATTAGTAACTCCAAAACATTTTTATTTTCTTTTATCAAATGTTTATCTTTTTTAATCCCTTTAGGATTATTTGATCACCAAAAGGTATGGGATTTTGGTAAGGGATTTATTAGCTTTGGAATTTCAATTTCCTTAACTTATTATATTCATAAGGTTTTGTCTATGGTTCCAAGCTAAGTGAAACCAATCTCTATGGTCTTTCTTGATCCTTTGTGAATATTTGTTGATCAACTTTGGTATGGATCAAATCCATGGATTTGGAGATAACTTGGAAATGGTTTTTATTCCATTAGGGTTTAGGGTTTTGGATTTATTTTCCAAGTGTTCAAATTTCCAGATACATTCATTGAGGAATGCATTTCTCTTGATTTGGATTTGTTGAACTCAAACTTTAACCAAAGTTTGCTCAGGATGGGATTTTAAGTTTCCTTTTAGAAACAAAAGTTTCTTTTTACCCTGATTTTCAACAAAAAATTATTTTGTTTAATTATTTTTCACACTACAAGATTTGGAAAATCTTGGGATGTGACAGGCTACCACCCTTAAAATAAATCTCGTCCCAAGATTTGGGAAGGCTAGGGGTTACAAGTTGGCTCAAAAGCATCTAGGGTACTACCACCCTTAAAAATTTTCCAACTAGACTACATCTTGGCTTGCTTGGATCTTGGAAAACTTCTGCATAGTGGCCTTTATTTCCATACTTGACTCATGGGCCAAGGTTGAGTTTCTCCATAGGCTTGTTCAACTTGTTCTTCATCTTTTCTGGACAATTGCTTGCATAGTGTCCTGGGTTCTTGCAATTGAAACAGTGGATGTCTTCAAGTTCCTTGCGTAGTTCCTGTGGACAAGTGGCTACATAGTGGCCTAGCTCTTTGTAGTTGTTGCACACTACTTGGCCGATCTCTTTATTCTTCGGGTTCTCTAGGCATCCACTGGGGTAGTGTTTCCATTTCCTTACATTTACGACATTGCACAAGGCTCATGTCCTGTCTTGGTTTCTTGGGTTTCTTTGATCCTTTGAATTGGGTTGTCTTGTTTGGAGGTATGAGTGGCCCTTTTCCTTTGTCATCAACATTTTTGGCATACTTGGATCCTTCTTGTTTCCTTTGTTCAACAATGGCATAGATGGGGCATTGGATAGGGACATGGTCGTTTCCTTCATAAAGGTAACAAGTAGCTTGAGAGGTAGGACATTGTCCAATAGGATGTTTCTCTTCACAGTTAGGACATTGATCTTCATGCTCCTTGGAAGTATGGTCCTTGTCTCCATAAATAATGCAAGCTGGGTCTCCATCTAGAATAACATTCTTGTCATACTCTTTTGGGATAGTTTTCTTCCATGCTGATCATTTGATTAGTCACCTTAAGCATCAGTTGGGATTGTTCCTCCAAAAACTTTTGCAGTGCTGGATCTTTATCACTATTGCTGGCTATGAACTGAGCTGTTAGTTGGTTCAACTGGTTTTGGGTTGCTATGAGTTTTCTCATGTTGTCCTCTTGATTGTTGTTGTTGTCACCATCCTTGATGTTGGAGTTTCTTGGAGAAGTCATCTGTTTGAGGTTGGATTTGGGATTAGAGTAGACAAAAGATTTCTAAGGGAATCAATCCTAATCACACACATCACAATTTACACAAGCAATGTGCAAGCAATCACAAACAAACACTCCACTCAAACAACAAGTTTCAAGCACATTTGTAGGCAACCAAAAATAATTTTTGTTACACCACATAAGTTGGTGGGTTTTGACTTAAACTAAATATGGTGGTCCATCTATATGGTTCACTTGTGATCTTTCCATCCTTCTTGGTTGATTCTTCTTGAATGAGTTCTTTTTCTTCTTGAGAAAGTTCTTGGTCACAAAAACTTCAAAGGTGATGATGGCTTCTTCTAAGTTGTTTTTCCTTAGTCTTCAAGTCTTGAGTAATATTTCTTGTCTCACTTGTAGTCTTTAGTGTTATCCAAGTTGGAAGTCCTTGGTGAATATGCTGAAGATGTTGAAGTCATTTGAGTTGAAGAAGTTGAAGTCATTAGAGTTGATGAAGTCTTTGGTCTTGGGTAGGCTTTTCCATCAAGTTGAAGTAGAAGAGAAGTAGAGTTGAAACCAAAATGAATGAGGAATGAGTTTACAAGATTGTTTTTGTAAATAAGTTTTTGGAATAAAACAATTCCTATTTTTCTAAGGGTTTTTGTCCAATCCTAGGGTTACAAATCCTACAGGCAACACAATGCTCTGATACCATTCTGTAAGGTCCCCAACCTTTAATAAGATTGAGTCCCCTGTGTTTACAATGCTAGTCCCTGGATCATTAGCTAGCATCCACAGTTAAGATGTAATATCAAGAAACAAAGGTCATCATACAACTTTATAACCAGGAATAACATAATTTTATTACATCAATACATAGCTCATTAGGCTATTACATTACATTGCAGCGGAATAACTATAGTCATGGGTCCTTCATCTTCAAGTGCCACAGGCAGATGTTGGTTGTAGACTTTGTAATCCTAATCAATCAATCTTCACTAAAATCAATCAAACCTGCAACATTACAAGTTACAGCCACAAGGGTCAATACATTTGAATTGTATTGGCAAGTGATACTTTGGTAGTATAGTGGAGTCTAACATCTATATGCATTTGGCTAAGTGGAGTTGAGGCTTGCATTGCTCAAAATAGATTTTTCCCTATCATTTTGAAAATACTAAGTTTTTGTTTGGCAAAAACTTTCCCAAGGCATCTACCAATCAAAGACTGAAGATCCTTCTCGAGGCATCTACCAATCAATGACTGAAGTGCTTGGCAAAAATCATTTTTCCCAATCTAAGATTTCAAGATCCTTGTACCAAGCCATCTCTCCATCAAAGATTGAGGAATTCACACAACCCTTGTTCACCCACAAGTTTTAATTTAGAAATTGGAGTGATGAGATTCTTGATTGCTTCTATGTCTTGATGCTCAAATTGTCCTTTACCAGGGACATGGCTAAGTACTTAGATTTTTTTACACTCTGTAGAGGTGGTGCACTTTCCCCACAAGACTTGGTTTCCAAGACAAGATCTTTCAGAAGCTTTCCCTTAGACCATCATGGACGCGTTCCATCCTATCAAACACTACCACCAACTGTCCATATGGCTAAGTTCTTGCAACCTATATGATCATGGCAGAGCCCATATTGCCAAGTGGTTGCACTTGAAGCTTCTCAACATTTGACATCTTAAATCTCTTTGTTTCCTGGGTGGCCATCCACAAGTGAGATACACAAGCCAGGTCTATGGCCTTGTGAACCACTCAACATAAACCATTCCTTCCATTCCACCCAGGTGATTCATTCACTTAGTTGTTTTATTAAACAAAACACAAGTCCTTAGACTTGGAGATTTTTCATAGCATGAATATATAATCCACCCTTGTTTTCTATTAGCTAGGCTAAGCATGATAGTAATAGGATTCTTACTTAGGAAAATCCTACTAGGGATTCATCTACAAAGTTTCCTATAGCAAAGTCTATACTTAGCAAAAATCCATGCAAGTTTTACTTAGCAAAACACTAATGCATATTGAAAATAATGGGACATAAGATATGAAGCATCACTTGCCTTTTTGGTAGAGGATATAGGTTCTCTCCTTGTCCTTGCAACAATCACACTCTTCAAGTCACTACAATTCAATCAAGCAAGGTACAACTCAATCTACCAATCAAGCAAAACACAAAATCAACTAACACTCCAAACCAATATTCTCTCAAACAAAATCACACACACAAGACAAAGGGATCTAAGTCATGCAAAAGCATGCAAAGGTTGGTTCTATTGTAAGGATGGTCTTCACTAGGCTTCTAAACTTTGTAGGTTCCAAATTGGTCATTTACCAAAATGGCAAAGTCAAAGTAATGCATGCAAGCATGCCAAGCTTTGTTTTGTTTGAAAAAGTAGTTCCTAATGGGTCACAGACATTTGGGCACACCTATTGGTCATTTTGTAAAGTGGCTAAGTCATTTGCAAAAGGTTTCATTATAAAACCATTTTCAAAACAAAGTGTCATTCTATGTGGTGTAGAATTTTTTTTACTAAGGCACTAACCTATAGGGTTCACCAAATGAGTTGCTATTGCAAAACTTGGTGTTTGGGTCAGTAGGTTTGGTCTAAACCATTTTCTCCAAAGTTTTTACTCAAAAACATTTTTCATAAACAAAACAATAGTTTTGTTTGGCTAGAAATGGACTAAACTAATTAATCCATTCTAAACTTTTCCAAAATCATTTTCCAAAACATGGGTTGGTTCCTAGGGTCAGTAAGGTCACAACAAACCAATTTGCAAAGGTTTTAACCTTAAAAACATTTTTAAACAATTTTTCTAATGTTAGCAAGCACACAAAAGAATCTGCAAAAACAAACAAGCTAACAGATACTATTTGCTAAACTAAAGGCAGGGTTGGTTAGGGCTTGTCTTGCTGATTCCAACGACATAAAATTTGTAATTTTTGGACGTGTGGATCAAAAGATACAAGGGTTTGAAAATGGCATCAAAATCTGTTTTCAAATTTCTTTTAAACAGATCTAATGCCACGCGTCACTATCTTATTCGCCCGTACCGGTTCGGTGTGGATCGCGTGCTGCGGTGCGTTGGATCTAAGTTAAATCGTGCGGTCCAGAGGACATACCCCTTCGGTGTTAAGTGAACTAATCGGAAGCGCCAGATCTAGATCGAACGGTGCTGGCGAGTTTGACCTAAGGTGGGCGGCACTGCGGTGGCTAGCGGCGGCGGAGCTGTCGGTCGATGACGGAGGCGACGCTACAGGAGGTGAGGGAGAAGGAGGGGTTGCTCACCGTGCTCGCAAGAACGTGGGGAAGCTCGAGGTAGTGTCTTCTTATCGCGGGGCGTACTGGAGTGAGCTTGATTGCTCGCCGGAGTTGCTGCGGCGTCGGGCGGCACTGTCCACGGTCGGAGACGGTGCTGTGGATCACCTCGAGACAAAATGATGACGCGGTTAGATTCACGGGGTCGAGGCAAAGTCGTGTGCATGAACGAGAGGTAGAGGGGCGGTTGGAAACTACCTGTGGGCTTTGCCGGAGAGGAAGCAGACGGTGGCGACGGTGGTCGTAGTCGTTGGCGAGCCTGCAGGGCACTCGCGGGCGAGTTTGTTGCACTGGCAGATGAGCCTGAGAGTGGGGAAGCTGCTAGCGCGCTCAGAGAGGCTCGGGGTAACGTTGGCTGGCCGGAATCGCTTGCGGAGGGTCGTCGGAGCAGCAGCGGTACAGAGAGGAATTGGGGCGGCCTGGAGGCAGAGGGGAGGCGGTGTCTGGGGGAAATGGAGGAGAAGGCGCTGGCGTTTAAGTAGGTGTCGTCGCGGCGAGAGATTAACGCAGCGTTAACTCGAATTTAATCGGCGGAATCAAAGCAGAAAACGGCTGGCGAGAGGAGGAAGAATCGGTCACGGTGGGAACGACGATGAACAGTAGGAATGGGGTCCACCGGTCAGTGGGAAAGGATGAGGGAACGGGGTCCACTTGTCATCTGCTTAGCGGGTTCCTTTCGCAGTGAAGAAAAACGGTTCAGGGCGTGGGTGAGGGAGGCGATGACTCAGCGATGGGGTCTGTTGTCAGCGAGAGGGAGAGAGGAGGAGTGGGTCCCGTTTGTCTATGACTGAGTGGGTTAGAAAGTTGGTGCCAAACGTTTTTCTGCGCGAGAGGGAACTAGGCTGGTTACTGGGCCTTAGTGGGTTGCTGGGCTGGGCTGTCCTTTTCCTATTTTTTTCTGTCTGTTTTCTTTTTCCTTTTCTAATTCTTTTTCTGTTTTGAAATTTCATTCCATTATTCAAGCAATCAAACAAATTCAAACAATTCAAACAATCACTCAACTTTGAACTTTGAATTTGGTTCTGTTTATTAACATAATCCAAATCTCAAAATAAAACAATATTTTTATTTATTTTAGGATCCATTCAATAATTAAATAAAATGGATCTTTAGTTATTTAATAAAATAGGTTTTGATTTAATAAAATCTCCATTTAAAAACCAAATATTTTCAAAAACCAAAACAGAAGGTTTTATTTGAAAATAAAAGATATTTGGAAAACTTGTTTAAAACAAAATAACCTTTTGTTTTTGGTTCCATTAATAATTAAATATAATGGACCTTAGATAAAAACAAAAAAGGATTTATTTTATTTTAAAAACTTTATTTTGAAAATTTAGAATAAAACCAAAACACTTCAAAAGGTTTTTATTTTGAGAAAACAAAATATTTTGGAAAACTTATTTAAAATAAACAAATAAGTTTTAGTGTTCATTTAAAATGGGAAAAGCCTTTATTTAAATAAAATTGGATATTTAAACCCTTATTATTTTACTTAAATAAACCTTTACTCATTTTAAATCAAAGCAAAACTTTTTGTTTAAAGGAAACTCGGCCAATGTTTAATTTGGCTTTATAAAGATAATCTTTATTTAAAACATTTCTTTTTATTTTGAAAAACCAAACCTTTTATAAAAAGATCCAAATTAGTAACTCCAAAACATTTTTATTTTCTTTTATCAAATGTTTATCTTTTTTAATCCCTTTAGGATTATTTGATCACCAAAAGGTATGGGATTTTGGTAAGGGCTTTATTAGCTTTGGAATTTCAATTTCCTTAACTTATTATATGCATAAGGTTTTGTCTATGGTTCCAAGCTAAGTGAAACCAATCTCTATGGTCTTTCTTGATCCTTTGTGAATATTTGTTGATCAACTTTGGTATGGATCAAATCCATGGATTTGGAGATAACTTGGAAATGGTTTTTATTCCATTAGGATTTAGGGTTTTGGATTTATTTTCCAAGTGTTCAAATTTCCAGATACATTCATTGAGGAATGCATTTCTCTTGATTTGGATTTGTTGAACTCAAACTTTAACCAAAGTTTGCTCAGGATGGGATTTTAAGTTTCCTTTTAGAAATAAAAGTTTCTTTTTACCCTGATTTTCAACAAAAATTTATTTTTTTAATTATTTTTCACATTACAAGATTTGGAAAATCTTGGGATGTGACAAATTAAAATTATTCCCCCATGGTCTCGGATTAGCGAGATACATGTTCCCGGTGGCATTTCGTCTGGAAGGAGTTGCTGCTTCTGCTGGATCGCTGGAGCGAGGAGGTGGAGGTTGTCCGGTGGCTTGAACGTGTGTGCGAGTGCGGATGCGTTGCTGAGTTGCGGCACTCGGACTTCCTCACGATCTTGAGATCGGCAAGTGTACGACTACATCAACCACGAGTTCCTACTTGTTAACAAAGCTCGTTGTCTACGAGGGTAAGTTCTCGTTGGATGTATGTCCACCCGTTGCTTTGTACCTAGTAGATAGATCTTGACGTGTAGTTCACACGTAGGAAATTTTTTGTTTTCTATGCTGTGGACCCAACAGTGGTATTAGAGCCTGATCTATGCGTAGGTGCTTAGCACGGGTAGTACACATATGTTGATATGTGGGCGATGATGATCATGTCATTGCATATTCTATGTATTTTGGATATTGGTGGCATAGTGGGATGAAGCGGCCCGGACCAACCTTACATGTCATCGTACATGAGACCGGTTCCACGACTGACATGCAACTTGTTTTGCATAAGTGGCTGGCGGGTGTCTGTCTCTCCTACTATAGTCAATATCTGATTTATAACAAGTTGCTAATAACTTAGTTATCCTCGTTGTGGTTCATGTTCGTAGGTGAGAACGGTTCTATCTCCGAAAGCCCTAAGCCACATAAAAATTGCAATTGATAAGTTAGAGGCGTCTAGTTTAGATCGTTGCTGGGCTAGTGTATTGATATGGTATCGTTGTAAGTAGATGTATGATAGATACTCTTACAACACAGTCAACGTGTAAGTTCCATAGACCTTGGCCTTACACACAAAGGAATGATAGAGATCATACCACGATGCAAGTGATAGAGATCAAATGCATGGACCATATCATCTCACTTTACACATTAGATGTTAGCATCTTATACTGCTAGTTTGGCGCGTTTGGTAGCATTATAAGATGATCCCTCATTTAGATATCAAGATAAAATGTGTTCTTCCTTGAGTATGCACCATTCTATGGATCATGTTTCGAGACATCACGTGATGATCGGGTGTACTCGAATCTACGCTTTCATAGGAACGGGTGTAAGACAGTTTTACACACGCGAATACTAAGGTTCTTACTTGGCGAGCCTAGCATGTACAGACATGGCCTCAGAACACAGACCGAAAGGATAAGCATGAGTCATATGGTTGATATGATGCCCATATAGATGCTCGCCTTTAAAGCTATATCAACTCACGTGATGATCGGACTTGGTGTAGTGGATTTGGTTCATGTAATCACCAAAAGGACACGAGGGATGTCGTTTTTGAGTGGGAGTTCATTAGTAATTTGGATTAGTTGAACTCAATCTATCATAAACTTAGTCTAAATAAACTTTACAAATTCTGTTGTAGATGGCACCACCTGCTTTTAATTTCAATGTGTTCATGGAGAAAGAGAAACTTGCTGTGAATGGTAGCAACTTCACCAACTGGGCTATGAATTTGAGGATTCTCCTCACTGCTGCACAAAAGCAATATGTGCTAGATGCGCCTCTAGGCCCCCCACCATCTCCTGATGCCCCTGACAAGGAAAAGAATGTCTATGTGACCCGTCAGGAGGACCACAACTTAGTTCATTGCGGCATACTGTATGGGCTAGAGCCAGAACTTCAAAAGCGTTTCAAAAATGGCAATGCCTTTGATACCATGGGAGAATTGAAAATGATTTTCGATACCCATGCTGCTGTAGAGAGTTATAATGCTACAAAAAGGTTCTTTAGCTGCATGATGGAGGAAAACAGCTCCGTTAGTGAGCACGTACTCAAAATGTCTGGGTACGCCGATAAGCTTGTGTCCTTGGGAATAACGATTCCCATTGACTTAGGCATACACCGTGTTCTCCAATCTCTACCACCTAGCTACAAGAGCTTCGTGATGAACTATAATATGCAGGGCATGAAGAAGTCTCTTCCCGAGCTTCTGTCAATGCTTAAGACTGCAGAAGTGGAGATTAGGAAAGAACATCAAGTGTTGATGATCAATAGGACCACCGGTTTCAAGAAGGACAAGAAAGGCAAGCACAAGGGAAAGAAGGGTGGCAAGTCTATTGCCACGCCTGAAAAGAAACCCCGGGCTGGCCCTAAGTCTGACACTGAGTGCTACTATTGCAAGGGGAATGGCCATTGGAAGCGCAACTGCCCCAAGTATTTGGCAGACAAGAAGTCCAGCAAGGCAAACAAAGGTATATGTGATATACATGTTATTGATGTGTACTTGACTAGTACTCGCAGTAGCACCTGGGTATTTGATACCAGATCGGTTGCTAATATATGTAACTCAGTGCAGGGGCTACGGAACAAGCGACAACTAGCAAGGGATGAGGTCAGGATGCGGGTCGGCAATGGATCAAGAGTTGATGTGATTGCCGTCGGGACGCTACCTCTCCATTTGCCATCGGGATTAGTTATAAACCTAAATAATTGTTATTTGGTGCCTGCACTGAGCATGAACATTGTATCTGGATCGTGTTTGATGCAAAGTGGTCATTCCTTTAAATCTGAAAACAATGGTTGTTCGATTTATAAGAATGATATCTAATATGGTCATGCACCTATGTTGAATGGTTTATTTCTGTTGGATCTCGATAGTAATATTACGCACATTCATAATGTTAATGCTAAAAAGATTAAACTTGATGATGATATGTCTACATATATGTGGCACTCCCGTCTAGGTCATATTGGCGTTAAACGCATGAAGAAACTCCATTCTGATGGACTTTTGGAATCACTTGATTTTGAATCATTTGATACATGTGAGCCATGCCTTATGGGCAAGATGACTAGAACGCCGTTTTCCGGTTCAATGGAACGGGCGACAGATCTATTGGAAATCATACATATTGATGTGTGTGGACCAATGAGTGTGTCGGCGTGAGGTGGATATCGTTATTTTGTTACTTTCACGGATGATTTGAGTAGATACGGGTATATCTATTTGATGAAACACAAGTCTGAAACTTTTGAAAAGTTCAAGGAATTTCAGAATGAAGTGGAAAATCATCATAATAGAAAGATCAAATTTCTACGGTTTGACCATGGAGGAGAGTATCTATGTTACGAGTTTCGCATACACATGAAAGAGTGTGGAATAGTTTCACAACTCACGCCTGCCGGAACACCACAACATAATGGTGTGTCGGAACGTCGTAATCGTACCTTATTGGATATGGTATGATCTATGATGTCTCTGACTGACTTACCTCTGTCATTTTCGGGTTATGCACTGGAAACAACTGCATTCACTTTAAATCGGGCACCATCTAAATCCGTTGAAACGACACCATATGAATTATGGTTTGGAAATAAACCTAAGCTGTCATTTCTTAAGGTTTGGGACTGCGATGTTTATGTGAAGAAACTTCAACCGGATAAACTTGAACCCAAAGCGGAAAAATGCGTCTTCATAGGATACCCTAAGGAAACAATTGGGTATACCTTCTATCACAGATCCGAGGGAAAGGTTTTTGTTGCCAAGAATGGATCCTTTCTTCAGAAGGAGTTTCTCGCGAAAGGTGTGAGTAGTCGGAAGGTAGAACTCGAAGAGGTTATTGAACCTTCTCTTCATGGAATGGCGAGTGGCGTAGCACTGGAAGTTGTTTCGGGGTTGACTTCACCTGATGAAGAGAGAGCTAATGATAATAATCATGAAACTCTGAAAGAGGACACTACCGAACCTCGCAGGTCAAGCAGGACACGTGCAGCTCCTGAATTGTACGGCAATCCTGTTGTGAATTTCATGGTTGATGAAATGGATGACCCTGCGACGTATGAAGAAGCGATGATGAGCCCGGATTCCAACAAATGGCTAGAAGCCATGAAATCTGAGATGGAATCCATGTACGAGAACCAAGTTTGGAACTTGGTGGACTTACCTCACGACCGAAAGGCCGTTGAGAATAAATGGATTTTCAAAATAAAAACTGATGCTGATGGTAATGTGACCATCTATAAGGCTCGACTTGTCACAAAGGGGTTTCGACAAATTCAAGGAGTTGACTACGATGAGACATTCTCTCCCGTAGCGATGCTTAAGTCGGTTAGGATTATGTTAGCAATTGCTGCATATTTCGATTATGAAATATGGCAGATGGATGTCAAAACTACGTTCCTCAATGGTAATATTGAAGAAGAGTTGTATATGATACAACCTAAGGGTTTTGTCGATCCTAAGGATGCTAATAAGGTATGCAAACTTCAGCGATCCATCTATGGACTGAAGCAAGCATCACGGAGTTGGAATCTCCGCTTTGATGAGGTGATCAAAGAGTTTGGATTTCTCCAAACTTATGGAGAGGCTTGTATTTACAAGAAAGTGAGTGGGAGAAATGTGGCATTTTTGATATTATATGTGGATGATATATTATTGATTGGAAATGATATAGATCTTTTAAACATTGTTAAAAGTTATCTAAACAGCAAATTTTCAATGAAAGACCTTGCTGAAGCGTCATATATATTAGGCATTAAAATCTATAGAGATAGATCAAGGCGCCTAATTGGGCTATCGCAGAGTACATACCTTGATAAGATATTAAAGAAGTTTAATATGGACGAAAGTAAGAAGGGATTCTTACCTATGTTGCAAGGCAAGACATTGAGTAAGACTCAAAGTCCGGCTACGGCGGAAGAAAGAGAGATGATGGATAAGATCCCCTATGCCTCGGCCATAGGCTCTATTATGTATGCCATGGTATGTACAAGACTGGATGTGGCACATGCTGTTAGTTTGACTAGTAGGTACCAATCTAATCCAGGTTCGGAACACTGGATAGCGGTAAAGAACATCCTCAAGTACTTGAGAAGAACTAAGGATATGTTTCTTATATACGGAGGTGAAGAAGAGCTAGTCGCTAAGTGTTATGTCGATGCTAGATTTGACACCGATCCAGATGACTCTAAGTCTCAATCCGGATACATATTTCTCTTGAACGGATCAGCATTTAGTTGGAGGAGTTCCAAACAACCTGTGGTGGCTGGATCAACGACGAAGGCGGAATATGTTGCTGCTTCGCAAGCAGCATAGGAAGCAGTTTGGATGAAAGAGTTCATTACGGAACTGGGTGTGGTTCCCAGTGCGTTGGACCCGATGGTGATCTATTGTGACAACAATGGAGCCATAGACAATGCAAAGGAACCGAGGTCTCACAAGAATTCCAAACATATTAAGCGCCGGTTTCACTCCATCCGCGAGCATGTCAAGAATGGAGATATAAAGATTTGTAAAGTACACACGGACCTAAATGTAGCAGATACGTTGACTAAAGTTCTCCCTAGGGAAAAACATGATCAACACCAGAACTCCATGGGTGTTAGATTTATCAGTATGTGAACTAGATTATTGTCTCTAGTGCAAGTGGGAGACTGAAGGAAATATGCCCTAAGAGGCAATAATAAAGTTGTTATTATATATTCCTTATACATGATAGATGTTTATTTTACATGCTAGAATTGTATTGATTTGGAAACATCAATACATGTGTGTTTAATAAACAAAAAGGGTTCCTAGTCATGCCTCTCTTATAGACTAGCTTGTTGATTAACAAGATGATCAAGGTTTCCTGATCATGGACATTGGATGTTGTTAATAACAAGGTCACACCATTGGTGGAATGATGTGATGAACATTCATCCGAAGTATAGCATTACGATCAAGTCATTATGTTTATATTGCTATAACATCATTCGAAGTAATCTTTATCCTTAGACCATGAGATCATGTTAATTGCTGACACCGGAAGAGTATCTTGATAACATCAAACGTCATACCGTAACAGGGTGACTATAAAGATGGGTTCAGTACTACGAAGGTGTTATGTTGAGGCTCATGGATCAAGAGTGGAATTTGTCAATCCAGATGACGGATAGATATACTCTGGGCCCTCTCGGTGATATCACATTAGGATAGCTTGCAAGCAAGTGATGTGATCACTAGAATGTTATATCACAGAAACGAGAAAAGAGTGCATCTCGGTAACAAGATCAAACTAGGTATGGAGATATTGATGATCGAATCTCGGACAAGTAATATATCGAGAGACAAAGGGATTTAGTTACAAGCGTTAAAGGTTCTCACGATCACAGAAGTCATCGTTGAATGTGTAGGAGTCAGTACGGATCTCCAGGTCCGGCTACTGATTATTGAGCGGAGAAGGGTCTCGATCATGTCTGCATTATTCGCGAACCGTAGGGTGGCACACTTAAGAGTTACCGGACACCATTTTGGATCACATATGTTTCAGATGAAAGAATTGCAAAGCGCAGGAATTGTTTCAATAGAAACCGGAAATTGTTTCGGGTGAAATTGCAGAAGGTGGTTCTGCATGTGATATTGAAATATTGCAAGGGGCTATATTTGAATGTTTGTTAATTAAAGTAATTAACAAAATTCTGAATATATTTAATAAAAAGAGTTTTATTAAATGAGAGAGCATTAAATTTGGAGAAATTTAATGCATTTAAAGTGGAGACTTTAAAAGGGAATGTGAAGAGGCATTTTAATGTGGAGGGGTTACCACCACATGAATGGGGGAGGTGAGGGGTCACCCCCATGCGCCGGCCATGGAGAGAGGGGGCACCCCCTCCTCCTATAAAAGGCCACCCATTCCCTCCTTCATCCTCACACCTCCTTGTGAAGGATCTCTCTCCCCCTCTAGAATTATTCCCCCATGGTCTCGGATTAGCGAGATACATGTTCCCGGTGGCATTTCGTCTAGAAGGAGTTGCTGCTTCCGCTGTATCGCTGGAGCGAGGAGGTGGAGGTTGTCCGATGGCTTGAACGTGTGTGCGAGTGCGGATGCGCTGCTGAGTTGCGGCGCTCAGACTTCCTCACGATCTTGAGATCGCAAAGTGTACGACTACATCAACCACGAGTTCCTACTCGTTAACAAAGCTCTTTGTCTATGAGGGTAAGTTCTCGTTGGATGTATGTCCACCCGTTGCTTTGTACCTAGTAGATTGATCTTGGCGTGTAGTTCACACCGTAGGAAATTTTTTGTTTTCTATGCTACGGACCCAACACACTCTAATCGATGGTAAGGCTATAACAGCACACCTCAAAGTAAGCCTTTCCCATCTAGAAAACCCCACACTGTCACCTTGAGTACTAGATGAGTCCAACAAACACCACAATTTCATAAAGACATCCAACTCCAAATATAACTCATAACAAGTATTTGTAATCTCTAGCCTAAGTGCCACCATGGTATGCACGCTGTCACTTTCACACCTATGGGGAGAGCAGAGATCTATTAAAGCACTTGAGTAGCAAGGTAGATCTATAGATTACAAGCTCATGATCTCAATAAGATCATGCATAGAGAGAGATGAACACATAGCTACCGGTAGAACCCTTAGCCTCGAGAGAGAACTACTCCCTCCTCATCATGGGAATCAGCAATGGTGATGGAGATGGCGGTGGAGATCGATGGAGATGGCTCCGGGGGCACTTCCCCATCCCGGCAGGGTGCCGGAACAGAGACTTTCTGTCCCCCCGAATCTCCCCTTCGGTGGCGGCGGCGCTGCGGAACTTTTCGTGGATTTCTGATTGACGATTTAGGGTTTTGGTATCAGGAGGCTCTTATAGGCGAAGGAGGCAAGGTCGGTGGCCGGCCAGGGGGCCCACACCATGCCCTGGCGCGGCCTAGGTGGACCCGCGCCATGGGGTGGTGTGGCCACCCTGTGGCCCCTCTCCGACTCTCCTTCTGGCTCCGTGAGTCTTCCGGTAAAATAGGAACTTTGGCTTTTGTCCCGTCCAATTCTGAGAATATTCATTTTCTGACTTCCTGGAACCAAAAACAGCAGAAAACAGGCAACTGGCACTATGGCATCTTGTTAATAGGTTAGTCCAAGAAATCATATGAAAAGTACTCCAAAGTGTGGACAAAACACAAGAAAGTAGATAAAACCAAGCATGGAACATCAAAAATTATAGATACACTTGCAATGTATCATACACCATTTCATTTTTGATCCAAGACTCTCGTAGGATGAGTACATATGAAAAATAAGCAAGTTTTTCTTTAAATGGTTCTGAACTAGTGAGACAACATCTATACCACAAGCAGAGTGTGATGGGGCGGTATGGATACACCTTGTGGCAGAGATCAACGTGTTATTCATCGACATCAACATCAACAACATCTTATGCACTAACATCGATTAGTAATCTAGCTATGATCTCGTTTGCATCTTCATAGTTGGATCTTATTTGTTCATGTACAGTGATTTTTTATTTTGCATGCACGGAACCCAACAAATGTATGGTCTATGCTCTTGAACTATACTAGAAATTTTGGGTTCAATAGACCGTGATGAAAACCTTTGTGCTAGTTAGGCGTTTTCTTGTTTTGGAATAAAGATCTATCAAATAGGGCCAGGATCCTCATAAAATTTTCCGTTTACAATCTTTATACTATGCCTTTAAGTGTTGTTGTTGGAAAAAATCTCACTAAAGATGGAAATGGGGAAATTTGGTCATGTCCCATGGTTGTGCTGCATGTCAATATATTGGGTGTTGTGGCTGGTGATGAGGATATACTACCATTAGATGGTTCCAACCCTTACCCTATGCCCATGGTTCATGATGATTTTTGGCATGATGATGCATCTAGACATCAGATGGATGAGGATGTTGCAACTTTCCAAGGTAATATTTCTCCTCACATTGTTGGTGGAGCCAATGATGCACCTACTACTGAAGAGGCCAACATCAACCATGCAACACCACCACTACAACCTGAAGCACCTGAAGATGAGCATGAACAACATCATATCACCAATCAGACAAGCCTGATTCCAAATTTGATAGGAAAGGATGAAGATCGATATTTGTTGAACACTCTGGTTGGCAATAAAATTATTGGGGCCACTATCAAACTTGTGCAATATATTATTAATGGGGCTAACACTATCAGGTGCTTCGTGCAAAATAATATTGTAACTTCTACTATTACTAGCATGCTATTGCTCAAAACAATGCATCAGGAAAAACAATGTAGTACTTGCTAATGATGTAGAACAATCTGATAGTGATCTTGCTATCATACCCAAGCCTGTCAACTTTCCTAAAATCCATGGGCAAGAAAACTACACCTAAGCCTGCCAACTTTGTAAGCAGAAACAGAAGGATTGCTGGAATCAAGGCATGATTCAAGGATAAGGCGGTGTTGATGCATATTAAGAAATTTGACAAGCCATCACACCCACCAATCTCATTAACAATTTTGAAACAATCATTATTGATGGTTAGAATGCTCCACCACCAGATCTCCCCAATTGACACCATCCAGGCAGTTGGAACCAACCTCTATCAGATGACTCCTCATGAGGCGTTTGTCGCAAACTTGAACTATGAAAGTTCAGATGATAGTGTCTAATTCCCCACATTCAGTTCCAAAAACAAGGACATATGCTGCCTTGTTATCTTGGTTCATTTTATTTCCAAATTAAGTTTGTGGCTTTTGATTTATATATGTGTCAAACTTTATTTCCATGTCAGTAGCAGAATTTGTAATTCTATTGTGTTTGTCAGAATATATTATGCACTGAATATGTGTATGAAACCAATACTTAATTTATGTCGAGTGGTACTTTATTTATCATGATCTCTCCTTATTCTAGTTATCTGGTCCATACTATTAGTCTGCTTTATCTATCATATCATATATGTATGATAGATCAAAAAAAATAGTGAGAGCATTATTTGTCTCATAAACTTATTATTTATACACATGTTTTAATGAATATAAACTGGAGTATTATGGAGCGATATATTAGGGGAGTAAATTCAGAAGAGAGATGTGATGATCTTCCTGACAAGATTAGTTAAGGAAACTATAATGTCATATGTTTACAGGAGACAAAAAGAAAACTTTGATAGTGTATACATAAGAAAATTATGTCCTACAAGGATGGACCAATTTTCTTTTCAACCATCTATTGTTAATTATGGTGGTTTCATATCTAATTGGGATGGGGCATTATTCACTAGAACTATTTTTGGCCAATCCTCCTTCGATATCACTATGAAATCTCAATGTAACCTTACATCTATATATGGTAAATCACTAATATATGCGCACCCTATTCTGCCGATGGAAGACAATTTTTTTCTAATTGGTGGCTTCTACAACTTGATAACACTGAAAATGAACTTTAGATGATAGTGGGAGATTTTAATATGATAACAAACACTATAGATATGAGTATGACCGGTGGCCTTATAAATAATATGCATCAATTTAATTATATTATTCAGGAGAATGATTTAGAAGAAATCCCACTCAAATATAGAGCGTGCATTTGGTCAAATTTGCAAAGTCAATCTCTTTTGGAGAATCTTGATTGGAATTTTTACCTCTCATGGATGGACTTAACACAGTTTCATAGTCCTATGCCTAGACCAATGGACATGTTAGGCTATGATCATATTCCTATCCTTATCCAAATTGATTCATCCATCCCAAGAGCCCAAATCTTTAGGTTTGAGGAGTATTGGCTTGAATTTGATTGATTCAGTAAAATTGTTTAGAACTCATGGATCAACAATGGTCTATACAAAAATGATTCACAAGATATCACTGCTGGATTTGAAATGTGAGACAAAGAATAAAAAATGGAGCATAAATCTCTCAAAATGATTAGTAGTCATTGAAAATTGCAACTATGTACTACCATTATTGGATGTCCTAGAAGAATAGAGAGATTTGTCAGTACCGGAGAAAAAATTCAGAAAAGCACTAAAGAATCATCTACATGATCTCTGAGAAGCCAAAATAATATATTGTAGGAAAAGAGCAGATATCAGATGGGATAAATTGGGTAATGAGAATACTAAATTATTTCATGCTATTGCTACCAAAAATTGCGGACACAATTATAATGCTATGCCTAGGAATTATTAAGGTATTGAGATAACTAAAAATGAGCAGAAGGATGCTATATTATGGTCTGCATTTAGAGATAGATTGGGATAATCTATTGGCACAGAAATGATATTTGTTCTTAGCAGTATGGTAACACAATATGACTTGACTGAAACTGAAGTTCCATTTACAACAAAGGAAATTGATGAGATAATCAAGCACATGCCAAATGATAAATCCCATCGGCATGATGGATTCAATGGATTTTCATGAAAAAACATTGGCACATCATCAAGCATCAACTTTATGGGATATGCAACAATTTTTATAGTGGAAACATTGATCTTCAAAGCATAAACACTGGTTTCATTGCTCAAAATTCCAAACACATCAAATCATGCAGCAATAGACTTTAGGTATATTTCTCTTATTAGTATGGAACTCGAAATCATTACTATGCTCATTGCTAATAGAGTTCAAAACATTATTATTCCTATTCTTCATTAGAATCAATATTGTTTTATTAACACTAGGACTATTCAGTATTGCCTTGAATGGGGATTTGAATATTTACATATATACCACAATCAAAAGAGAGATTGTTATCATTAAGTTGGATTTTTATAAGGCTTTTTACATGGTGGAATATAGTGCTATTAATAAAATTCTTAAACACCTACGATTTAGGGGAAATTCATATCTTGGATCAATAATATCATGTACTCTCCATAAATATTAGTCATTCTAAATGGAGTACATGGTAGAAACATCATATGCAAGAGGGGGGTCATACATGGAGAGCCCATATCTTCTTTTTTCACTAATTCTCAATTAATACATATCATAATTAATCATGCTTGTCATAATAACATCATTTCCTTGCCAATCAATGAATCATATGGACAGAGCCTCCCCATACTTTATTATATGGATGAAACAATATTTATATTACAATCCAACCAACAACAACTCAATAGTTTGAAACTAGTTCTACATGACTGAAAATCAATTTCCATAAATTTTCCACGGTTCCTATTAATATATCTGCTGAAAGATGTGGATAATCAACTGATATTTTTGGCTATAAAGTTGAATCCATGCCATTTACATACCTAGGATATAGATGACACAATGTTGATATTACGCGCCGACCAACAACATCTCAATAGTTAGAAACTAGTTCTACATGACTTCACCAAAGCTACATGACTGAAAATCAATTTCCATAAATATTCCATGGTTCCTATTAATATATCTGCTGAAAGATGTGGATAATCGGTTGATATTTTTGGCTATAAAGTTGTATACATGCCATTTACATACCTAGGATTACCAACGGGTAATACAAAAACTATAATTGAAGATCTATCACCTATTATCAGCAAATTGACAAAAGACTAGCTAGTATAACCAATCTTCTATCACATTGCTCAAGAGTTGTAGTAATCAATCCTATCATTTCATCCATGATAAATTTTACCATGTGTGCTATGAAGAAGCACCATACTCAAGCTGCCCATGTGGAGAAATCAACTAGAACATTCTTATGGCATGGAAAGGACATTGAAAAAGGGAAAGAATTTAGTCTTATGGGATAAGGTTTATCAAACCAAACAAGTAGGAGGACTTGAAGTTCTTAATCCGAGAGAACATAATAAGGCTTTATTAATCAAGAACGTATTCAAGTTTTATAACTATCATGATTTACCATGGGTGGATTAATATGGAAATCTTATAATCAAAATGATTATGTCCCTAATATTCATTCCAACAGAGAATCCTTTTGATGGAGGAGCTGTGTTTATTTCTAGAATGAGTTTAAATAGCTCACTATTTGCAAACTGGCTCATGGGAACAATGTTCTATTATGGAGTGATAAATGGCATGACTTTGTTCTAGCTGAGCAATATCCCGAGTTAAATTCATTTTCAAGAATAAAATGATAACTATAAATAAGGAAGGATAAATAGATATCAATAATTGTTTATTCTCTTCAACCTTACTTAATCCTTAATTGCTACAAATCAGCTAAATGACTTATCAACTATTCTATATCAGATTCTGCAAACCAACCAAAAATATATCTAGTCTTTCCCTTTGGGAGGGGACAAGTACTCAACCAAGAAAGTGTAGAATAGATTGACAAAAGCTCTTGATGCTCCAGAACCATTCAGATGGATTTAGAAATCACCATGCTTTCCTAAGCATACATTTTTCTTTTGGGTAATGATACAAGACATACTGAATACTAGGGACCTTATGAAAAGGAAAAACTTTCATGTTGATAGTTCATACTGTGCCTTATGTGATGATGGGGTGAATGAGACTTCAACCAAAATTTCTGGTGGAAAGTAGGAGAAGAATGGAATACTGATGGCTCCAAAAATAGCCATCTTCCACCATGTTTAAACATTGTTTTTGGTCAAGCAATTGACAAGAAACTCTTAATCCTTGCCACTAATGACTAATAATTGCAAAGATATGCAAAAACCCTTGCTTTGAATTATGTTGTGTAGGAAATCATGCTTTTTAATGCGAAATCAGGAGTCATAATGAAGGTTTTTGAGGAAGTCCACACAACCAAGTAATTGGGGAGTCATTCCCAGGCGTCAGCAAGCTTAACGACCACTGGTACGGGCAGAGCCCACCCATATCATCCGCCCGTACCATGTGGCGACGGCTTCGTCTCGTCAAATCCTACAACTTTCGTAAAGATGCCTATATATTTTGACGCTCCAGCCGCTAGCCAGAGAGACGCCACTCTGAGATTACATCACAACACCACCAAAGGAGATCCACGCCATTGTTCATCCATTGTTCATCACTTCCATCATCCATCCCCTCCATTATCCATAGTCATTGCTTTGCACTTTAGATCTCCTTGTGATTCGGCGACCATTGTAAGAATATTTGATTTCAATCTAAGTATTTGCATGATGTTTTCTATCCTTAATCTATTTGTTATGAGTGAGTAGTCCTCACGGGTTGTGGGTTGGGGAGAAACCTCGCAACAATTATGTGCATCTAACTCATGGGAGTATTGTGTTTTGTTTGCAATAGCAATTTGTATCTTTTGTTTCTTTGTCTCTTGCCTCGATTTGTGGACTTGTAGGTACCCATGATCCCATAGATTGATAAAGTATTGAGGTGAGATACATGGCTAGCGGCGATCTCATAGGAACCCTAGTGACAGCAAGGGTAGTATGGTCTTCGCTTAGCGACTCATTCAGGATCACAACAACATCACCACTTAATGCTTTAATCTATGTTTTACACATAATAATCATTTGTAGCCCATTGCTCCGTGGTGCACTCAGTTGGATTAAAAGACTATTGTTATGCCTGCTGCATCATGGGGGCTCTATTATACTAGGATGTATTGCCCACAAGAGATTATCCCTATTCAACCATTACACATGACTATGCTTATTATTATCTTTTATCCCATATGATATGTAGCTGCAAGTGGATCTTCAACCCTCGCCTATCTCCATCCATTGATTCAACCCATTATAAAAGTAAACTAGATTGGTCTGGTAAACTAAGGTAAAACGAACAAACAAAGTCTTGTAGATGTGTACTTTTTATTTCCTTTTAGCATTGCTTTCTAAGGTTCAATTAAACCTAGGTATTCTAGGGAAAAGATATTATACTACATCCGTGAATCCAGATCGAAGGTATCAACCCTTTTTCTGGCACCGTTGCCGGGGAAGCAATTTTGCTATCCTGGTGAGGTCACTAGAGACCTTGTTTTTAGTTTTATTATTAGTTTGTAGTTTAATTCTTATTATTAGTTTACTTTATTGTTATCTATTTGAAAACCCGCAAAAAAATTAGTTACTTGCTATTTGTTTTCTTTACTTAAAAACTACCAAAAATATAAGAGCCATGGCTCAAAGAGACTTGGGGAGTATGCTACTCCCACTGATGATTTTATTCGTGCACCTATCACTCAGCTCGATGTTGATGCGAAACCTATGAAATAAAGCCTAACCTTTTAAGTTTGGTTCAACAAAACCAATTCGGGGGCTCATATTCTGAGGATTCAGGTTTGCACTTAAACACTTTCACTAAAATTTGCGACATGGTGCGTATTAAGGATGTAGATCCAAATGCTGTTAAATTAAGATTGCTTCCTTTCTCTCTTACAGGAAAGGCTAGGATTGGTTGCCAACTCTACCAAAGGGCACTATTAAATCTTGGGAGGAATGTACTAATTTGTTTATGACTAAACTTCCCCCCCACCTAAAACTATGCAGCTAAGATCCAACATTACAAGCTTTAGACAAGAAGATCGTGAGCCACTAGCGCTTGCGTGGGAAAGGATGAAAGAAGCCGTAATGAACTGTCCTAGTCATGGGATGAAAGAATGGCTTATATTACATTTGTTTTATAATGGCCTTAACCTAATGTCTAAGTCTATGTTAGATACTACAGCAGGAGGAACAATCATGGGAAAGCAAGTGAGAGTGTTGCAAAGAAATTACTTGATGATATGCAAAATAATCATGCCCAATGGCATGTGGAAAGAACCTCGAAGAGAGTAAGTTTAATTACCGAGATAAATAATGAAGAGTTTACATCTAAGGTAGACAAGCTACTTATAATATAGTAAAGGGTAAAGGAGATACCCAAGTTAATGCTATCGCTACCGATATTAATGATGTCGATTTTATAGCTCGCACTCCTTTTAATCCTGCATGGAAAAAATCACAATTATGCTTCTAATGTTCAAAAACATTATTGTAATCCTGCAGGAGCTCCTTACAACAATTATGATAATAATAATGGAGCAAATCATGCCAATATCTCGTTTGAGCAAACTGTTAGAACTTTTATACAAGCTCAAACCAAGCAAAATAATATGCTTATTAAAATCACGGAGAACCATGAAAGTAGTATAGGAAAATTATCTAACCAAGCCATTGCAATTAGAAATGATGTGCAGGCTCTACAGGAAAGGACAAAGACCATGGAGGCTCATTTGGGCAAGGGAGCTGAGAGCCAAACTCTCATATTAGCAAAGTTTGCTGGAAAGCCCGAGCCAAATCCGGTAGAAGACCTCAAGATTATGAGGGTGGTAACCAATGAAGAAAATCTTGAAGAGCTAGATTATAGCAACATGCCAACACCAGAATATACTGTGGAAGATCTACTAAAGATGATCACTGTGAAGAATCCGGTATAGAACAAGGTAATTATGCTATGTACCAAGAATTTATACAACAAGTAGCATCTAAAGTTCGATATTTAGAGATGGGGTATAAAAGACTAGCTGATAAGCTTCCTGCTAAGCTAGATGATATATTTGAGCCCACTATTAAAATTAAGCTAGGAGTTAATGAGATATCCGCACTTTGTGATCTTGGTGCAAACGTCTCAACAATTTCTAAAATCCTATTTGACAAATTAAACTAGTGACCATTTGTAACTACTGAATTGAGACTTCTATTTAGTGAAAATTTCCTTCTCTTGCCATCGAATCGACCATAGACCGCCCAGATGAAATACGGGAAGTGTCTCGGCCACTTAAGCACACTTTCAATGATAACTCCTCCTGATACCTAATTTCTTGGAGACGGTTCAATACAAAAAAAGCACGATCCATCAATGATTGGTGCATCCATGGAGACTCGTCCCGAGCTGATCGTCCTATGCACTAGCCATATTCCCTAGCACTCCCCACGCCCAATCCATCGTCCCTATCCCTCCCATCCCTTGCCTCATCCAGAAACCCTTCGTCGTCCATGATCCCCCTTTTGATGCTAGTCCCGGGTGGTTGATAACCCACAAGTATAGGGGATCGTGTGTAGCCTTTTCAATAAGTAAGAGTGTCAAACCCACCGAGGAGCTAAAGGTAGGATAAATATTCTCTCAAGTTCTATCAACCACTGATACAACTCTACACACACTAAACATTTGCATTATCTAGGAAATAAAACTAGAGCAACAATACGAGTAATAGAGATAGCTTTGCATGATAATAAATAACAAGAAAGTAAAGCTAGTTGCTGCAGCAATAAAATACACTAAACTAACAGAATCATGAGTGTTGAATAGTGGTGGTAATTGTGGTGGCTTTGTCCAAGTTTAAATAGAGGTCTTACAGGAGTCGAATTCCAGTATATAGGTGCGAGCACTCGACGTGTTCATCAAGGCATGTTCATCGTACCCGTTGGCACGGATATATTTCTGGTAGTGCGCAGCAAATGCGTTGCCAGGCCTTATTCAGGTCTTATCTTCAAGCATGGCATCCGAATTTTGTCATCGTGGAGATGATTCGGGTGACCCAGGAGACACAGTCTCTTTGTAGGGAAAAGTTATGAGGCGGTGTCGCCATAAGTTTCGAGTGTGGATGTTATCAACACATAGTACGGTGTACAAATAATCATAGGGTGCGCGACCGGCGCTCCCTATGGGAGTAGCCCCCGAGTGCCTGGTTGAGTCGAAGACTCAGGCAGGGACTAAAGAACTTTCACGACTGCTGTCATGTTTTGTTTGCTTGTTTCAGTCGAATTTGCTTCCGGCGTTCCCTGTGGGAGTAACCCATGTCCATAGTCGAACCGTGTTTCGAGTGATTGGGTTTGCGTTGATTGTCCATGTTCCTGAAAAAAGAAGAAGAAAAAATCGTAGGGTGCGCGACCAGCGCTTCCTATGGGAGTAGCCCCTGAGTGCTTGGTGGAGTCGAAGACTCGAGCAAGGACTAAAGTAGTCGAAATCTTCTGCTGCGTAGTTTTTGATGACGTCAGTGCTGACGATTTCATGACCTCAGTTGCCTGCGTGAGCGAGTTTGACGGGACGTGACGAGCGGTGGGTCCCATTTCCTGACTCTGATTTGACCGGGCGTGCGTAATCTTTATTTTAACTGCGCCTCCTCGATTTCCGCATGTAATGGGAGTAGTGGGGGACAGTTCGCGTTTTAGGTCCACCACGTGTCGAGCTCGATGAACGCCACGCGTCTGATAGGGTTTTTCTGAGCCGTTGGATTGCATCTTCCAGGGGTTAAGTAGCGATGCGGCGACGGTAAATTTCACATCTACTTCTTTTCTGCCTTTGCCTTCATCGCCATTGCCACTGCTCCTCTGCTTCCTTGTGCTCCTTTCCTTCGTTGTGCTGGACCAGCTCCATGTATTTCCCAGCTACTTCCTTCGGTCGCATCACCGTCGCGGGATGGGAAAGAAAAAGGGAGGTGCTGCGGCCGATTCCATTGCTTCCGCGGCTGCGACGAAGAAGAAAGGCGGCTCCACCGCTACGGGTACCAGCACCGCCGGCGGCGGCGGCAAGAAGAAAGGCACAGGCACTCGCGTCACAAATGGCACGTGGCATCCATCTGTAATCAAGTCCTCGGAGCTTCGTCTTCTTCGCCAAGACGGAGCATCCGCCGTCGCTGACGCGCATGTCCCCGGCGGTGAGGTAATCCCCTCTCCTCCTGCCGGTTTTCGGGTGATGTTCCTAGCGTTCATCATTCGCGGCCTCTCGTTGCCCCTGCATCCTTTCTTCAGGGGCCTTCTTTGTTTTTACGGGCTCCAGCTCCATCAGCTGTCCCCCAATTCTATCCTCCATGTAGCTTGCTACATTACCCTTTGCGAGTGCTGGCTCGGAATCGAACCGCACTTCGGCCTCTTCAAGCGCCTCTTCAAATTGAAGCGCCAATCGGTGTCTGGCTCCGTAGTCTATGATGTAGGTGGCTGCGGTATCCACATCGATCCATCCGCCACATACTTTGATATCAAGCTGATGATGTCCGTCCAAGGGTGGAGGGACAAGTGGTTCTACGTCTGCGACCAGAAGGCCAACGGAGACCACTATGGGCTCGCGCCCTTTGACCCCGCGATGTTGTGCAGGAGGAGGTGCTCCTGGAAGAACGTTATTATGCATGGCGAGTCCGTGGAGACAGAGGTGCTATACGCGCGCATATGCGACCTCGAGAGTCGCATGGGCAAGGAGGAGGGAGGCTGCGCCCTCATTCGCACATGGCTGCACCATCGCGTCCAGCCCCTGCAGGCCAGAGTCCACCCCATGTTCCAGTGGGCTGGCGCAGACGATGTCACTCGCGTGTCTACCGATGGCATGTCCGCGAGTGAGGTAGATAAAAGGGTTCGACTGGTCACCAAGTACACCGTCAAGGATGTGCTCCCCAGTGAGCCAGTCGTTCCTCCGTTCGATGCTTCTAACCCTCCTCCTGAGGTACGGTTGCACTACGTAGTACCTTTGTTTGTCGATTGCTTCTTTGCCGTTGCTTGACTTTGTGTTAAATTTGTTTTCTGTATGCAGGATTGGGTGGTATCGCCCTGTATGCCCCTCTTTCCGAGGGGGTTATTCCTCGTGAAGCTTTGGAAGAGGACGAGTCGGAGTCGACCGTCCCATCTGATGTGGAGGAGGAAGCCCCCGAGTCGAGTAGTCTGGATACTCGCAAGCGTTCGTGCAGCAAAGATTCGGATGCGTCGTCTCCTTCAACTCCAGAAGGTGCAGGCGTTGGTGCGGAGTCGCCAATCCCTGCGTTGGTGCGTTGGTGCGGAGTCGCCCTCCTCTCGCAAGAAGATGCGGCTGCCGAAGGAATCGTTGTCAGAGTCAGGGAATCAAACCTTTGACTTTGATAAGTTTGATTGGTAAGTATTAGAGTCTTCATTTGTAGTTCTCCTTTTGGAGTTGCCTTTTCTTGATGCTGGTTTGGTCTTGCAGTCAGCAGGCGTCGTCATCTTCTGGCGACGTCCAATTTTTGAAAGAATCTGGAGTCGCGACCTCTAGGGCCAAGAAAGAAGTTGAGCGTGCTCCTTATCCTCCATTGGCGGCCCACTCCGGGCATAACTCATCAAGCTCTCCACACGATGGGGAGCATCGGATGGTTGCTCGGATGACTGTTCATCAATCAACTTCAGAGTCATTGGAGGATCATGTAAGTGTAGTATCTCTGTTTTCTGATGTTGTAGTCGATTTTTATCTATGTCATCTGCTGATCCGTTGTTGTTTTCCTTTTTCGATAGCTAGTTGTGAAGGAAGCTGCTCACCTGGCGGAGCAGGTGCTTGCGATGGGTCGCCAGCATGCAATGCTGGATACGCGCTATCGCATGGTGGAAAGTAAGTGCATGTTACTGCTTCTTCTTCTGCATCGTTGTTATGTAGTCGACTGATAGTCTATCTAATGCCCTTCTTCACGACGTCGCCACCATGGAAAAGACGCTCGCCGCGGATGTGAAGAGTCGCGATGAGGCAATCACGGCGCGTGACGAGGCGCAAAAGCGCGAAGTGGGGCTGCGTGCCTCCATCGCAGCTAGGGAGAAAATGTTCGAAGAAACAGCTTTCTTTGATTTCCAAGGCTCTCTCAGGTATTTTGTTGGTCTGCATTGTGACTAACTGCCTATTTTTCGATTGCCTTTGGTGCTGCTATTTGCTGCTAATGTCGTGCCAATGCTTGATTCTTGTGTAGATGCCAGTGGTCTGAGCTTTGACCCAGAGGCGCTTCGTCGTGATGACGCATTGGTGGGTGCTGTCTCGGCAGTCGAAGACTGCAGCGCTGCTGTGCAGGGTACGCTCGCCAAGCCTAAAGGCGTGCTCAGCCGTCTTCGGGAGGAGATGACACCCAAGGCTGAGTTGATTGAAAATCTTGATGAGCTGGTGGAGTCACTTGCCGGGGGCGTTCCTGCGGGCTTCAAGAACTCGCTCCGTTCGACTGGTGCATCGATGTCACTCGCGATGGTGCAAGCCCATAGAGTCGAAGTTGATCCTGCAGCAGGCTCAAGGGCGATGCCCGTCGACACGGACGGCCAGCAGGTAGTCTTTGCTCCTTTTGTGACTGCTTGTGGCAAATATGGGCCACAACTGATCAACACCATTGCAAAGTACTCTGAGGAGCTGCAGCGAGCCAAGAAAGCTATGAAGGCCGCGGTGTTAGGGGCCGGGGGAAGTCAGTGGCATCTGATACTGCCACGGACTCGATGAGTCCCCCAAAGCCAAACTCCAAGTCGAAGAAACCTGTTGCTCCTCAGTAGCTTTGTAATAGTTAGATATCTTATGTATTTTGTCGAAAACATTCCTTTTGGCGAGTGTGTCTGATGATACTTTTGCTAATCTTGAATGCACTCGAATATTTTGTCTGCACATCAATTTGGTCTTCTTATTGCTTCTTGATTGGCTTGTGATAGGGAACATCAAGTGATCCTTTAAGGGAACCTCAGGATTCGCCACCCCTTGATGACACTTTGGCACCACCGCGCTCAAGGGTGGATGAGCTGTCTCTGCTATCGCGACTCCATGATCGCGTGAAGGAGTTGGAGCGTGAATTGCCTGTACTCCGCGGTAATGCGGATGTATGGAAATCGAAGGCAGAGAAGGCCACCGCCCAAGAACAATATCTGTTGGGGGAGGTGACGCAGCTGGGCGACCAATTTAAATGTTAGCTTTCTTACTCTTATCTTTTCCTTGTAGTCACTCGCAATGTTGCGCTGTCCCCATCCTTCCGTTGTTGCTTTTGTATAGTTGTCAGCACGCGCCATCCGCAGGATGAGAGGGATCAAATTGCCATTCGCATGAATGACCTGACCCAGGAGCAACTTCAGGCGAGTCGGTACTTCTGGGTAGATCATGATCGCGCCGTCGCATTGGCGACCCTGCAGGATCGTGCGTCGCGAGTGCTTCATTTTTGGAAGAAGTCGCAGTCATGTTTGAAGAATATTTATCGGACGATGTTCCCGTTGGATGCCGTTCCATCGAGCCTGCTGGCCCTTCTTGCTAAGTTCCACGATCTGAGTGCGGTCCGCGAATGTGTAAGACAGTAGTTGGTGGCTGGTGCCAAGGCCGCTCTGTCGCTGGTGCGACTGCATAGGCCTGATGTAGACGTTGCGGCAATTGCGACTAGACCACCTACGCCACCAGCGGGTTCTGCTTGGAATATGGTGCCGCACTATCAGGTGGTGGAACGTCCAGCAGAGGAGATCGTTGACTTCTTCGAGGAGCAAACCAACGTTCTCTTGTTGCAATAGTAGTTTAGTTTGTATCCTGCACATAATTATACCAATGTTGTAAAGTTCGTATGTATGCTATGTATAATTGAGTGCTGATGATGTATAAAAGAGCTTGTTAGCATGTATGTTTTGTGAGTGCGTTGCACTATGCGACTCCTTTCCGTTAGCCTGGCCATGAATTTATCTCAGTCCGTTGTCAACCTGTCAGGTGAGTTGCAACTGGGTTGATGTTTGTCAAGGGTTTCGATTGGTGTGCCAGCTACTCAGGATATCGCGTTTTAGTTCGTAGAACAGATGTGTATAGGGTGGCGCAGCCCCCTGAGTGGATAAGTTGCAAAAAATAAAGGAAAACACAGACTTTTGGGGCACTTAGCTTTATTTATTCGCGGGATAGTACGAAGTACAATGTGTGGCTAGGTAGCCTTGGCTGAGTAGCCTTATTTGCAATGTAAAAGTAAAAAACGACTAAGGGTAGAAGCGTCGCAGCTGCGCGATGTTCCAGGGGTTGGAGTAAGCGACTCATGTCTCTAAATCTTGAAGGCGATAGGCACCACCTGGGATTACTTCTGTAATCACGTATGGTCCCTCCCAGGGGGACTCGAGCTTGAGATGCCCTTGCTGCTTCAGTCGCAGGACCAGATCGCCTTCGATGAAGGATCTGGGGCGTAGCCTCCAACTGTGGTAGTTGCGCAGGTTCTGCTGGTAGATCGTTGATCTTTCTGGCGGCAATTTCCCTTGCCTCGTCTAGGAGGTCAACGGAGTCTTTGAGTGCAAGGGTTGACTCCTGCTCACTGTAAGCGACCACACGTGGTGCTTTGTATCGTACTTTGGCGGGTAGCACCGCTTCAGCCCCGTGCACCATGAAGAAGGGGGTGTATCCTGTAGCACTGTTTGGAGTTGTGCGTAGGCTCCAGAGTACTGATTGTAGTTCGTCTGGCCAACAACCCGCGGCTTGTTCGAGTGGCTGGAGGATTCGCTTCTTGATACCGCCACAGACGAGCCCATTCGCTTTTTCGACCTGACCGTTAGTCTGTGGATGTGCTACCGAGGTGTAGCTGATGTTGATTCCCAGATTCTCGCAGAATTCTTGGAATTCTTTCGATGTGAAGTTCTTCCCATTGTCGGTGATGATGCTGTGCGGCACTCCGAAGCGGTAGACGATGGACTCGAAGAACTTGACTGCGTTGTGCCCTGATTGATTGGTCACTGGCATGGCCTCTATCCACTTGGTGAATTTGTCGACTGCGGCCAGGAGGTAGACATAGCCTCCTCGTGAGGACTTGGGGAGTTTTCTGACCATGTCGAGTCCCCATTGCGTGAAGGGTCAGGCCAATGGAATTGGCTGGAGCTCTGCGCCAGGTGCGTGCGGCTTGTCTGCGAATCGCTGGCACGCGTTGCATTTTTGGACGATGTCCTTGGCGTCACGCATGGCCGTAGGCCAGTAGAATCCAGCTCGTAGAGCTTTGGCGATGAGGGCGCGACTGCCGGCGTGGTGCCCGCAAGTCCCTTCATGGATGTCGAGGAAAACAGTTCTTCCATCGGCTATGGAGACGCATCGTTGGAGTACTCCTGTGATGCTGCGCTTATATAGTTCGCCGTTGATAACAGCGAATGCCTTGGATCACCGCGCGATGTGCCGTGCATCAGTCGGATCGTCTGGTAGCCTTTTGCTGAGAAGGTACGTGATGTAAGGTTGGGTCCAAGACTGATCAATCATCATGACGCTCATTGGTCCTTCGAGTCCTGTATCCAGCTCTAAATCGTCAAGTGCCATTGGCTCATTGGGCGGCGTAGCCCCCGAGTCAGTTGCTGCGCTTGTTTTCTTCTCTGCGGCCCTTGGCTTGATGGAGCGTTCGCAGATGCGCTCGAGAAATACCCTAGGTGGTATTGGGGCGTAGGTAGAGCCTATGTTGGCGAGTGCATCCGCCTCTTTGTTGCTTTCGCGACCTATGTGCTGCAGCTCGCAGCCGTCGAATTCCCCTTCGAGTGTGTCATAGAGATCGCGGTAGGCGATCATGTTGTCGTTCAGTGCGTCGCACTCGTGCATTGTCTGGTTGACGACCAGCTTGGAGTCACCATATATTATGAGCCTTTTGGCGCCACAGGCTTTTTCCATCCTCATCCCGTGTAGCAGGGCCTCATATTCAGCTTCGTTGTTGGAGGCGGTGAACTGCATTCGCAGGATATATTTCAGCTTGTCCCCCTGGGGTGATGTCAGTATGACACCTGCACCAGCTCCGTCCTTCCGCTTGGATCCGTTGAAGTGCATTGTCCAGAGGTAGGACATATCTGGTTTTTCGGGGAGCTGGTTCTCCATCCAGTGCACGAGGAAGTCAGTGAGAACTTGCGACTTGATTGCGTCGCGTTTTTCATATGTGATGTCTCGTGGAGACAGTTCGATTCCCCAAAGCGCGACTCGTCCGATGGCGTCGGGATTGTTGAGGATGTTCCCAAGCGGGGCGTCGTTGACTACCACGATTGGGTGTTCCTGGAAGTAGTGGCGTAGTCGCCGAGCCATCATGAAGACGACGTACGCCAGTTTCTGGTAGTGCGGGTACCGCTGCTTTGTTGGCGTGAGTACCTCGCTGAGGTAGTAGACTGGTCGATGTACCCCGTGGACCTTGTTTTCTTTAGCTCGTTCGACTACGAGCACTGTGCTGACCACCTGGTTGGTGGTGGAGATGTGTAGAAACAATGGTTCCCTTTCTCGTGGGGTTACCAGTACTGGCGAGGTGGATAGCAGGTGCTTGAGGTCTTCGAATGCTTCCTGTGCCTCATTGGTCCACTCGAACTTGTTAGCTTTGCGGAGGAGTTGGTAGAAGGGCAGTGCCTTTTCACCCATCCGACTGATAAATCGACTGAGAGCCGCGATTCACCCGGCAAGTTGCTAGACGCCCCTTATGTTTTTTGGCTACTCCATGGCCAGTATGGCTTTTATTTTCTCCGGGTTCGCCTCGATACCTCTCGCGGAGATGAGATACCCGAGTAGTTGCCCGGATGGTACGCCGAAGGCCCACTTGTCCGGATTGAGCTTGATCCGGTAGCGATCAAGGTTGGCGAAGGTTTTGCACAAATCATCGATTAATGAGGCTTCTTCTTTGGTCTTGATTACTATGTCGTCGACATAGACTTGAATGTTGTGACCGAGTTGGTTCTTGAGGCAAGCCTACATGCACCGCTGGTAGGTGGCTCCTGCTTTCTTTAGCCCGAAGGTTGTAGCAGAACACACCAAAAGGCGTTGTAAACGCTGTTTTCTTTTGATCTTCCTCCTTCATTCGAATCTGGTTATAGCCTGAGTAGGCGTCGAGGAAGCAGAGGCGCTCGCATCCCGCGGTGGAGTCGATGATCTGGTCGATTCGCGGTAGCGGGAAGTGGTCCTTCGGACAATGCTTATTCAAAGAAGTGAAGTCCACGCACATCCACAGGATGTCCGTGTCTTTTTTTTTGGCACTAGCACCGTGTTGGCGATCCAAGTGCTTTCCTTGATCTCGCGTATGAATTTGGCGTCGAGGAGTCTGTTGATCTCCATTCCGACTGACTTTGCTCTTGGCTCAGATAATCGCCGGATTGTTTGCTTGACTGGCCTTGCGTCTGGGTTGACGTTGAGTGCGTGCTCGATGAATTCTCTGGGAACTCCTGGCATGTCCGCTGGACACCAGGCGAAAATTTCCCAGTGCTCACGGAGGAATTCGACGAGCGCGAGTTCCTATGCGGGACTCAAGTTGTTGGCAATGAGGGCCGTCTTGGCGGGATCTGATGGGTGGACCTGGACTTTCTTTGTGTGCACCGATGTCTCGAAATATAGATCGGGCGAACTTGGTCAGCTCAGGGGAGGCAAACTGTTGTCTGTCGACTCCTGCATGCCAAAGGACTGGGAGATTCTGTTGATTTCCCTGTCGCAACTGTCGGATCTCTCGAAGCTCCCGTTGATTGTGATGACGCCATTAGGGCCTGCATCTTCATCTGCAGATAGGCGTAGTGTGGCACTGCCATGAACCTGGCGAACGCGACACGTCCGAGGATGCAGTGGTACTGTGAGGGCCAGTCGACGACCTCAAAGTCGATGCGCTCGCGCCGAAAGTTTTTCGGCGTGCCGAAGATGACGTCGAGGTTGATTTTGCCGAGGGGATACACGCCCTTGCCTGGGACGATGCCGTGGAATGTTGTGTCTGAGGCCTCTAAGCAAGTCAGAGGGATCCTCATTGCTCGCAAGGTATTCGCGAATATAAGGTTGATGCCGCTTCCGCGTCCATGAAGACGTGGCTCATGTCGAAACCTCCAATTTGCGCCTCGAGTACGAGGGGGCAATGGCCCAAACGAGGTACTTAGGGCGGATGGTCGCGCTTGTCGAAGGTGATACAGGACTCGCTTCCGCTGAGGTACTCAGTGGTAGATGGTGGCGAGTTTGTGGCCAAGTTGACTTGGCGAGTGATGGCCTTCTGCACCCTATTCGAGGGGCGTCCCTTTTGGATCATCATGGTACCCATGGCCCGTGGGTATGGTTCGCCTCCCTAGTGCTGGTCTGGCGTAGCTGCGTTTGGGGGTAGTCCAGGTGGTGGTGGCGGAGCACCATGTGCCACGACGCCTAGAGCGGCTCCATAGCCCCTTTCAACTATGTTGCGATTCATACGAACCAGTCCCTCATGTAGCTTGAGGAACTCGCGGCAGTCCTTGAGCAGGTGGCTGGACTTAACACAGGTCTCCGCAAAGTCGTAAGACCATGTATGGGGGCTGACGCCTGCCCAGTGTCGGAAGGTCAAGGAAGTTGGTGAACTGATGACAGGGAACACCCAAAAAGAAGGTAGCTACGTCTGAGGGCGCAAGATCTTTGGTGTTCCCCTGGAACCGATGAAAAAAAGAGCCAGCCCAGCCTTTTTCTATGCTCTGATTTCTGAGGCCTGTTTAGCTTGGATACCACTTTAAATTGATTTTTTTTTCAAAATAGAATTTACCAGTTGTCCGTGTACCAGTAGAAGATTCGGCAGCTACTGGAGCCCCTGCTTCTTCCGATGGAACCCCAGACTTAAATGATCCTGTATTAAGAGCTAAATTAGCTAAAGGGATGGGACATAATTATTATGGGGAACCCGCATGGCCCAATGATCTTTTATATATTTTTCCACCCAATATAGGAGTAAAAACAAGACGTAATAAAAAAGGATCGACACAGCTCATACTTCAGCGCTGCAGTGCTTGGTACTCGGACCTCGACTCGAGGCATTTTCTGAGTAGTATTACTTAACAACCCCATTTATTCTGCCTTTTTGCTGGGATTAGTTCTTGTTTGTATATCCTTATTCTATTTTTTATTAAAAAGGATGAATCAAAATATCGCTTCTACCCCAAAACTCGGCGCAAAGAACCAACCGGATTGCCTTCTTTCCATCATGCTTGTCTATATAGAAGTGCACGATGCATGGCCTGGATAGCTTGTCTTCAATGGATGTTGCGGGTGCCTCGTCGCGATTGCGGCGCTGCCATACTTGCGTGGTCTTTCCAGAGTCACGGTATCCACCGCTGTGGTAGCCGCTGTTGCGGTTATCGTCGTGTCTGTCGGCGTAGCCGGCTGCGACCATGTTGACATCGTCGCGGTCATCGTAGATGCGCATGCGGCGTTTGCTTCGGCGATCGCGTCTGTGTTCGAGTTCTGCCTCGTCGTCGGAGTGAACGCGATTCTTCACCGAATCCTCTTCGTCTGCCCAGCGATTCACGATCTCCATCAGGTGGTCGATGGTTTTAGGCTTCGAGCGGCCCAGCTCCTCCCTGAGCTCTATGCAGCGTACGCTGCCGTTGAATGCGTCGATCGCGCGATCCTCCGAGATGTTCTTTGTGGAGTTTTTGATGATGGACCACCTCTGGATGCAGGAGCGTAGCGATTCGCCCGATCTTTGCTGGCAGCATCTCAGCTCTTCGATTGATGTGGGCCGTTTGTACATGCCCTTGAAGTTGTGCACGAAGCTGTATACCATCTCTTCCCAACTGCGAATGGATCCGCGTGGGAGGTTGTTGAGCCAGGCTCGGGCGGCGCTCTGCAGCTGCAGCCATAAGCATTGCATGGCCGTACTTCGACTTCTGTCGTGAAGCCTGACGGATGAGACGTGGTCCTCCAACCAGATCTTCAGGTCCTGTAGGCCGTCAAATTTCGGGTTCTCTGATGGGAGTTTAGACCCCTTGGGCATTCACTTTTTCCTGATGGCCCTGCTGAAGCATCTGGTGCCATAGAGCTCCACATCTTCGTCTTCTGAGTCAGTCGCCCGAGCATGCCGCACCCTTGATTTGTCGATCTTGCGCTACGTGAGGTCATCGCGCACATCATAGTCGTGGTCGTGTCGCCGTGAGCGGAGGTGTTGGGACAGGTCATGACTATCGTCGCTGGATGAGGGAGAGGAGTAGCGCTTTGCCTTTTTTCGGCTCCGGTGTTGGCTCCTTGTCGAGGGCGGCCTCGATTATTCCCAAGCCCACGATCATGGATCGGTGCATGGCAGCTTGGAGATCTCCAGCCGGCGGCTGGTTGTTGAGGAGGTACATGGTGGCTGCTGTCACCGCAGCCTGCGGCATTTTGGGGACCACATTGCCCCGTGTATCGACTATCATAGAGCTAAAGTCAAGGACCTTTGCGGCTTCTATGTGTTCTTGCTCGGTGAGATGAGCCATTCAGGATCGCCTCTTGTTTGCGATGTACTCGTTGCCCTTTGAGGAGGATCCTCCGTGGGAGGAGAGCCCGGATCGTCGGAGGCTTGATTCATCAGCCGCCTTTTTTTGCGCCTCGAGTTGCGCGATTGTCTGTAGCTGGCGCTTGTATTCCTCCTTCAAGAGCCAGTGGTAGCCCATCAACAGTTCTTGTGGGGAACCAAAAGGTAGAGGATGACCTCGTAGGGCTTCACGGCAACAGGCCCACTCAAGATCGTTGAGCCTGATCACGACGCGTTCGCCAGTTTGCTCGTTTGTCATGGTTGGAGGTTCGACTGCTCCTCCATTGTTGACGGGGGCGCTGTTGGTGGGGCCGCCGTTTGGTGGTGGTCCTCCATTGGGAATGCCGCCGTTGGTTTGGTCCGCCGTTTGGCGGGTTGGTTTCATGGCCACCGTTGCCTGTGTTGTCGCGATTGGCGGAGGTGTCGCCCGCGTTGATGACGACGCACATGAAGTGGTTAGGGAAGCTGCTGCTTCTGCAACTCTCAGATCCGGAGCCATAGGCTCCATCTTCGGTTGCTAGATCGCTTAGATCAGAGTCACGACTGCTGTCGCTGACCGTATTCTCAACTATTGTCGGGTCGTTGAGCTCACTGAGGGTGCTGATCGGTGGAGGGAACCACGATGCTGGAGCAATCGATGGTACCGTCGGCTGGTCAGGCATGCGAAGTGTGCCCACCTGACCAACTTGGAAGTGGAAGCTCCCGATCGCCAGATTGATTCCGTCGCCCATGGACTCGAAAGCTGGGCGAGTGGCTGGCGTGTGGACGGTGAAGTCGAACGCGCCGAAGAGCTGGCAAATCTCCGCTATTGTGGAGTTGTAGATCGAGGTTGATGGGGCCGAAGAAGCCGCAACATCAGCACTCCCAATTCCCACAGACGACGCCAATTGACGAGGGTTTAACTCATCAATGCCCATTGTTATGGACTTGGGTTTTGGAGAAGGAGGGAGCGCTGGAGACATCTATCGGCTAGCAAACAAGCACACAGGGGACTCGAAGATTTACCCAGGTTCAGGCCTCGTAGAGGTCCCTACTCCTGCTTGTCTGCTCGTGGAATTATCAAAGGAATCAAAGATTACAATGGTGCGCAGATGCAATCTGGCTAGGGTTGTGGAAACTAGGGTTGCGTGTGTCCTCCTCGCCGCCCCCTCCTAGCCTTTATATAGATAGGCTAGGTCTCGGGTAGCAGGTCGAGTCAGTTACAAGTTAGGGTTTTTCCCTTTGAACTTTCTGTCTTTAGCTTCTTCTTGTTCTTCAAGCAATCGAGAGTCCATAGGTTACTCGAGTTCCTAATTTGGGCCTTGGCGACACCGTGGGCCTGTACGTATTCATGCCGTATATACCAAGATCGAGTACCTGTAGGGTATACCCATGTCACTTCATGTCCCGACCTCCACCGTCTATGCCAATGGACCCATCATGGTGGTGTTTGCCCACCCGTGGGCGCGAGATCGTGGAAGCCGGGGCAGGGGGCCTGGAAGGTGGTCTGTGCGGGCAGCCCTCCGGCGGAGGTGGCTCCAGGAGGAGAATATCATTTTGCGGCCTGAAAGTTGGGGTGTCCAGGCAATGCGGTACCCAAGTTTCTTACAATCAGCTGCGTTGCCCAAAGTTGGCGTGCCAAATACTCAAAGGGTCTTTTTGGCACGAATTCAACTTTACGTTTCAATACAAAATATCAGGCTAACGGTCGTCAAGTTGCCCCCCCTGTCAGTTCTCGCCATTATGTCGCTCCCGTCGCTTAGGCGGGGTGGCTGTCACGTAGTCTTGCAGCGCTAGCACAATGGATAGGACAACACCATCGGGCCAGTGTATTGACGTGACAAAACAAGGCACATGTATCGGCCTTATAATTATTTTTTGTTTACTTAGAAGCTGGAACAGCCACCGCCACGCGTCTCTCCTTGGACTTCCGTCCCCGTCGTTAACCACTACTTTAAAAGCGCATTGTTGGTTCCACCATTCCCCAGCCTCGCAGAAACCACTCTTCTTCTTCCTGTCATCTGTCTTCTACCCGTCTTCTCCTTGCCTCCATGAAAGGTCGTCGCACTCTAGAGACAAGCTTCACTACCCATGACAATAAGAAGATAGACGTTGTCTACACCAACAAGGAGGAGACAGTGGTGCGAGTCCTGAGGATGTACGAGGATTGGCTTGAGAAAGACGAGGACAAGTTTGTGGGATTGGACCTCGAGTACACCCCGGAGCACCCATATGAAGGGAGTGAAGTCGTCGTCGTTCAACTGGCCATGAGGAAACACGTCCTCGTCTAACACGTCTCCCGGTTTGTAGATCAGCTCTCTGTAGCTAACCTCTTTTAGGGTTTTCTCCTCTTGTTCTTTATCCATTTGCTCATCTTGCAACTACTGGATTTTATTTAGGACCAAATAAATTATGACAAGACAATGTTGAGAGTCTTGATCTTGCATTTACTAAACTTTTCAAAATTATGTTCAGATGATGATCTTGCATTGACAAAATATTTGTAGTTACAAATTTTGGTGATGACAAACTACATACTTTCAGGACTGACAGGAATTGTCCGGTGCTGCGCCAATTCCTTATAGAAAAGGGAATTGTTTTCTACACTGTCGAAAATATAACTGATTTTTTGAAATTTTATTGAGAGGGAATTATAATTCCTGTGCACAACTGGATCAATATTCAGAGTCTTGTCAAGATCCTAGGGGGCTCGAGGAAGGATGGAATGGCATCACTCGCAACTAGAATCTTCGATGAGTCGTACGACAGAATGAAGGCGGATTTCCCTACAGATAGGCACGATTTCTGGGACGAGTGGCCGTTGTCTGATATAAACCTGAAGTATGCAGCCATAGATGCTTACGTGTGATGGCCCAAAATATATCGACTTATTGGGGAACCCCAAGAGGAAGGTATGATGAGCACAGCAGCAAGTTTTCCCTCAGTACGAAACCAAGGTTATCAATCCAGTAGGAGCAAGGAAACACCCCAAAGGTGTTGCAAGCTGAACGTTGGCATCACGCACTACCGGTGCCAGTAGAAACGTGGAGACCTGCACAACACAACCATAGAAATCTGTCCCCAACTTGCGATGAGGTTGTCAATCTTACCGGTTTTGCTAAAAACAAAGGATTAAACGTATCGATTGGAAGGAAGTAATAGTTTGCAGAAAGTAAACACAAAGCAGTAAAGAGTTGATTGTATATTGAATGTAAAAGAAAGGACCAGGGTCCATAGTTCACTAGAGGTGGCTCTCCTTAAGATAGATAACATTCTGGGTGAACAAATTACAGCGGGGTAATTGATAAACATCGAGAAAGCATACAAGCATATACTAATCATCTTGACTCCTTTGAGACTCGATTGGGCATTACAACATTATACATAGACCGCCATCCAACTGTATCTATGACTAATAATCCACCTTCAGGTTATCATCCGAACCCCCTCCAGTATTAAGTTGCAAGCAACAGATAATTGCATTACGAATTGCGTGTAAAGTAAAAAATACGATTATTCTATGAACAAAGGATTGTTGTTTTCTCCCTAGTAGCAACAACACATCTAGTACCTTAGAGATTTCTGTCACTTCCCCAGATTACCAGAGGCATGAACCCACTATTGAGCATAAATACTAACTCTTGGAGTTGCTAGCATCTACTTGGCCAAGATAGCTACTAACAACGGAAAGCATGCAAGATCACAAATAACAAAGACATGATAGAATCAATAATCAATCTGAAATAGCATCTCAATATCCATCTGATCCCCGCAAACATAACATGTAGAATTATAAATAGATGATCTTGATCATGAACGGAGCTCACAAGATCTAAACATGATAGCACAAAGGAGGAGAACCAGCCATCTAGCTACTACATGGACCCGTAGTCCAGAGATGAACTACTCACGCATCACACCGGAGGCTTGCATGATGATGAAGAAGGCATCCAAGGTGAATTCCCCTCTCCAGCAGGGTGCCGGGAAGTGCTTCAGATCCCTCCCGATCTAGGGATGGAGATGACGATGGCTACCAACTCTTTCGTGGATTTTTGATCGGGTACTTAGGGTTTCCGTATCAGAGGCAATATATAGGCGGAAGGAGAGGCCGAGGGGGTGCCTGGGCTGGCCACACCACCCCCTGGCGCGGGCTAGGCCTGGCTGTGCGGCCAGGTGGTGTGACCGCCCTCTGGCCCTTCTCCATCTCGTATTCTGGCTCCAGGTGTCCCCCGGTAAAATAATGACTTTGGCTTTTGTCCCGTCCAATTCCGAGAATACTCATTTTCTGACTTTCCTGGAACCAAAACCAGCAGAAAACAGGCAGCTGGCACTGTGGCTCTTGTTAATAGGTTAGTCCAAGAAATCATAAGAAAAGTACTCCAAAGTGTGGACAAAACACAAGAAATTAGATAAAACTAAGCATGGAACATCAAAAATTATATATACATTTGCAATGTATCAACATGACCTATCAGCTGTACAAGAAGATCCATTTTTTCTATGTTACCTCGTGTTTTGCCCTATTTGCAAGAGGGAAGACGAGCTTAGGGGAGCCCTTTGTGGAAAATGCAGAATAGCTGAGTTTGAAGCTGCATATGCAAAGGAAATGGCTGCATCTGAAGCAGCTGACAGAGAGGCTGCAGAAGCAGTTGAAAGAGAGCTTGCAGCTGAAGTAGAAGCAGCTGATAGAGTGGGTGCAGCTGAAGCAGCAAATAGAGAGGCAGCATCTTCTAGCGGCAACAATTAGGTCTGTGATGCACCACTAATTATGCTGCGCGACGCTGAAGATAGGGAAGGCAAGCCAGATCCCAGGTGGGACGAAGCATTTTGTGAGCGATGGAGTGCCAATAATGTAAGATCCACCTGGAATGATCGCAGTTGGTCGCCTAGGAACAATGGCAAGCGCCTCAAGTGGGCTGATGAGAAGTGAATTAAATTTTACTTCTTAGTGTTATGTTTCTATTTTGTGGAACTCATTTATCTTATCAAGATGTCTAGCGCCTCAAGTGAGAGTAGTAAAATAAATTTAACCCTCTTTGTGTTATGTTTATGTATGTGTCTTGTAGCTTGTCAAGATGGTAGCTCGTTAACTGGCAGTTTGAAAGAGTACCCTTTCCTCTCTCGCTAAACAGATATGTTTCATTTTGCCCAAATTGGTAGCAAATCTAGAGAAGATTCTCTCTTCGATAATTCGTTCCCTTTTGAACCTCTTTTTGCCTCCGATCAAGTAGCAAATCTAGAGCAGCAAATCACACCAGGCAGAATACATCAGACAAGAAAACAAATGTAGATATAGCTGTGCGCAGCTAAATATGATATAGCGATAGAAAGTAGGTTGCTTAACGAGGTTTGATGCATTCAACCAGAAATAGGATGCAAGGAAAATATAGAAAATCAAAAGAAGCTTCTTAGCAGCAGCAGCAGACACATTCAACCCCTCCATGCGCCCACGCCTCCGCCTCCTCCCTCCGGCGCTTCCTCCACTTCTTGCTGCCCAGTCCCTTGATCTTGGGGGCCTTGGGCCTGATTGGAGGCATGCGACCCTCTTTGATGGCAACCCGCTGGAGGTTTCGGAGGTGAATGTCGAGAGCCTGGTGTTCAGCGATGTAGGCATTGACGTTCACGGTCTCACCGCCTTTGTGGATGCCGGAGCCCGGGGCCTCTGCATGCTTCAGTAAGGAGTTGACGTCGGTGCCGGCGAGACTCACCCAGTAGAAGGCGATCCCCTTGCAGAAGGGGAAGCTGTAGTTGCCGCCAGCGAAGAAGGCATCGTACTGGCCGACATGCAGCCTCCTCAGCACCTGACGAGTCTTGGTGTGCCTGGACTCGTCATCGCTGCAGATGTCGCTGCCAGAAACCTATTGGAAGAAAAGGAAAATGGGGGAGTAGATGATGTAAGAAGATCGAGCAATCGAAATGCAAACAAGTGAATCCTAATAAACCAAGATCTAGCATCCAACAATGGGAACGGTAGAAGAACCAGGGGAGGGGAGCAAACCCTAGTTACCTCCGACCATGGGTCGTCGATGCCGGTGTCGTAGGGGTTCAGTAGAGAGATGTACTTATCTGGATCGTAGGTGCCCATGAAGTGCTGGATCTGCTTGTGACCGGCGGGAGCCTCCTCGCCAGCGAGGGACTCCTCTTCGGCGGCTACGTCGGTAGCGGGGACGGGGGCCTGGACGGGAACGGCGGCTGCCATCGATGCCTTGAATGGGGCCTGGACAGGGACGATGGCTGCTTTCAACGCTTCGAGGGGGACCGGCGAGGAGATGGGGGCCTCATCGGTGGCTACATCGGTAGTGGGGATGGGGGCCTAGACGGGAACAGCGGCTGCCATTGATGGCTCGACTGGGGCCTGGACGGGGACGGCGGCTGCTTTCAACGCGTCGAGGGGGACCGGCAAGGAGATGGGGGCCTCCTCGCCGGCGGCCTCGGAGGCGACGCTGGCCACCGTATCCTCCTCCTCCATCGCCGGTGCGGACGGGGTAATCTCGGGAGTTTGCAGATGCTGGTGGGATAGTGGAGAGGGTTGTGTGGGGTGAGTGAGCGAGAGTGAGAGTGGGTGTGCAGAGAGGGGCTCTATATTTAAGTTGGATGGAAGCAAGGCACGTTTTTTTGCACCACCGTGCAACACGCCGCCCAGTCTACTGCACCGTGCACCGCGACACGCGCATGGTACGTCACATTTTTTTCCTAGGCCATGCATGGCAGCTCTATATTGAGCCACATGCAAAGGGCGCATACACAATTTCTATGTATGAAGTTTGACAAGGCCCTAAAATTGGCAATAGTTAAAAGTGGAAATGTAGAGGGGAAGGTAGGTGGCTATACGACGAGATTTGTGGGGTTGTGCTAGATCGGGTAGAGGGATGTGTTGATGACTGTGAGTGACTCGATGAAGGCGGAGACGTTAGGTCTTGTCGAGCTCAGCTCTTCGGCCTCCGACTAGCGTGTGCAGGCTTCTTACGATGGGGCCCAGTTGGAAGTGAGATTGAGAGCTGCTGCATAAAAAATGGGATATGTCTTATTAAAATCAAGTGGCAATAAATTGCAGCTGTCCATTGACGACCGTGCACTCGATGACGCACGTGTTGTGGAGTAGTAGTAGCAGTAGTAGGCTTTTCATACTTGATTAAACATGAAATGACCGCTCGATGACTTTTTCCATGGACGGCTTCGTGTTCCTTCTTGTAGAAGTCTCGCTGAGGGAGACATCCGTGCTGTCTCACGCTATACTGTAAAGGGCACGACGTGTGCAACGATCATCGTTGGATCGCACAGAATCAACGGTTGGTGCGCACGATCCGCGTAACAACTGTGACAACCAATCAGGGAGTAGCAGATAGAGTGAGCACAGCTTTGGGCTTCTACAAAAGATAGAGAGAGGGGGGCAAAACTGAGTAGTATCAAAAACCAAGGGCAAAACTGAGTAGTATCAAAATGGAAAGTGGGTGTCTTGTACAATGAAATACATCGTGTCATACATCAAATTATGCCAAGATAGATCCACTAGAGTTCATTGGATGTGTGTTCTTCTCATAAACCACATGGACCCACTAGAGTTCATTGCATGTATGTTCTTTTCATAAACCACATGTTCATCCACCAATGTCATTGCATGTGTGTTCTTTTCATGAAGCACATATGGATCCACTAGTGTCATTGCATGTGTGTTCTTTTCATGAACCAGATATGGATCCACCAGAGTCATTGCATGTGTGTTCTTTCAATAAACCACACATGGATCCACCGGTGTCATTGCATGTGTGTTCTTTTCATGAACCATAGCTAGAGTCGTTGCATGTGTGTTATTTTTCACAAACCACATAAGGATCCACCAGTGTCATTGGATGTGTGTTCTTTTCATGAACCACGCCCAGTGTCATTGCATGTATGTTCCTCTCACAAACCACACATGGATCCACCAGTATCATTGCATGTCTGTTCTTTTCATGAACCACACATGGATCCACCTAGTGTGATTGCATGTCTGTTCCTCTCACAAACCACATATGGATCCACCAGTGTCATTGGATGTGTGTTCTTTTCATGAACCACACCCAGTGTCATTGCATGTTTGTTCCTTTCATAAACCACACATGGATCCACCCAATGTCATTGCATGTCTGTTCCTCTCACAAACCACATATGGATCCGCCAGTGTCATTGCATGTCTGTTCCTTTCATGAACCACATCTAGAGTCATTGCATGTCTGATCTTCTCACAAACCACATAAGGATCCACCAGTGTCATTGCATGTGTGTTTTTCTCACAAACCACAGCTAGAGTTATTACATGTCTGATCTTCTCACAAACCACATGAGTATACACCAGTGTCATTGCATGTCTGTTCTTCTCATGAACCACATCTAGAGTCATTGCATGTTTGTTCTCCTCACAAACCACATTAGGATATACAAGTGTCATTGCATGTGTGTTCTTTTCATGAACCACACCAAGTGTCATTGCATGTCTGTTCTTCTCACAAACCACATAAGGATACACCAGTGTCATTGCATGTCTGTTCTTCTCATGAACCACATCTACAGTCACTGCATGTCTGTTCTTCTCACAAACCACATAAGAATCCACCAGTGTCATTGGATGTGTGTTGTTTTCATGAACCACACCCAGTGTCATTGCATGTCTATTCCTCTCACAAACCACATATGGATCCACCAGTGTCATTCCATGTCTCTTCTTTTAATGAACCACAGCTAGAGTCATTGCATGTCTGTTCTTCTCACAAACCACATAAGGATCCACCAGTGTCATTGCATGTGTGCTCTTCTCATAAACCACAGCTAGAGTCATTGCATGTCTGTCCTTCTCACAAACCACATAAGGATACACCAATGTCATTGCATGTCTGTTCTTCTCATGAACCACATCTAGAGTCATTGCATGTCTGTTCTTCTCACAAACCACATAAGGATACACCAGTGTCATTGCATGTGTGTTCTTTTCATGAACCACACCCAGTGTCATTGCATGTCTGTTCTTCTCACAAACCACATAAGGATACACCAGTGTCATTGCATGTCTGTGTAGGGGTTCCGCGTATGAAAACAATAAAATTTTACCCTACGCCCCTGAACCCCTGAAGATACCAGGACCTATCTATTAGTAATACAATAACGGGAGGGGATTTTCGCGAACTTACCCTTGAAGACCGAAAAGCGTTGTCAGCGCTCAGGAGAGCGTGGTTGATGTAGATGGGCCGAAGCCGACCACAAGGTCGTGATGAAGTCCTTGCGCTCCTTGGCTCCAACGACTTGAGTGCCTCAAGGCGACACCTCGCGGGGAGTTACACACGTCCGGTGCCTGACGATGACTCCCGCTTCCCTGATCCAGTAGCAGTTGCGGAAGTATAGCTTCCGGATCCGAATCCTGCAGCGCGACGGCGCTCCACGGTGAAGATGTCTCTCGCTCGCGCAGTCTAGACTTGGGACCACGGTCACGAGAGAGGGGGAGAGAGAAAATATCAATTGGAGGTCCTCCCAAAAGTGGGGAGACCTTTATTGATTATTTGTGTATTTATCTAGGCCAAATACCCCACTATATATAGGGGGAGGAGGGGGTATACCCTCCCTCAAAGTCCTGGGGTGGGACTAAAGGAGAGGAGGGGTGGGGAGGCCGCCGGCCAGCCCCTAGTGGGCCCCGCGCGAGGGGCTAGGCCCAGCCGGCCAGCCCCTTGCTCCTTCTCCCTCTCTCCTTTCCCTAATGGGCCCTCTCCCTCCGAGAATTGGCCCATTAAGCCTTTTTGACCTTTAATTGATTTTCTCTTTATTAAATAATTATGAATAAATGATTAAATCAACATTTAACATTCATTCACATATTATTCAACCTCCGTGGCCATGGAACACCTTCCACCTCCACTCCGGACATCCTCTAGACTTACTGAAACCCTTCCGGTTTCCTCTCTTCTTTTCTTCGGTGATTCTACCGATCCTATAAACACTCTCTAAGCATCATCAAGCCCTTAAGCGTGATACCCCACGGTTCGGGAACACTCCAGACATGGTCGGGACACTCCCGCACCAATGATCGACGGAGGGACCTGGATGGCCATGTGACCCATGTGCGTTCCACGAAGATCTTTCGTCGTTTGAACCAGGACAGTCGTGTCTTATTCCCTTTGTCTCTCGATACTTGCATTGCCCGAGATCTGATCAGTGACATCACCATGTCATGTCTAATCTCGTTACTGAAGAATGCTACTTGACTCGTTCTGACAAGTGATACCCCCGTGATCAAATCACATGCTGCGCAGCTATTGGATATAACTTCTCCGAGTGGGCCCTTGAGTATCTTCCTGTCACATGGACGGACAAATCCCGCTCTTGACATATATTGCCTCTACGGTTTCCTCCGAATACCTGAACACACCTTTATAACCACAATATTACCGGATGGCGTTTGATGCTATCAAAGCATTCTCGGGAGACAGTGATTGATATAGCCTCACGGTCTAAGAAATAGTCTACGAGGATCCATTTCTAATCATCATAACTTGAGATGACCTCATTTCCAACTAGCATGAGATGACATGACCTCATTTCCAACTAGCATAAATGCCACATGATCAGGAAACTTGATCATCTGTTGACCAATGAACCAGTGACTAGAGTTTCACTGGGAACCCCTGGTTGTTTGTATATCACACGTGTATTGATGTTTCCAGTCAATACAGTTATAGCATGATATAAAACTTAATCATAAACTATATGAAATATGATAATAGTCCTTACTACTATTTGACTCTCGGGCATATTTCCAACAGTCTCCCACTTGCACTAGAGTATAAATACACTAGCTGCATTTGTTCTCAATCTTTGGCACCATATACCCGATACCCTGAACATGCTTGCTCATGGAAGAGGTTGAGTCTTGGGTCTGTACTTTACAGTCCCAAATCCTTTACAACTTACTAATGTAACCTTGATTGACATTAATATTCTATCATCACATGACAACATCTGTGTGTATGCATCGTTGCTATGGCAGCAGAACAAGGCCTAATTCCAGGAGCCTACAGTGACGTTAGATCAACCTCGAGGGCTTTCTCATGGGCACTGTGCCCTGGTACACATCATTCTATGTTAAAAGCGAACTAGCCCCGCCATAACATTATACAACACTTTAGATGGTACCCTTATCTATTATTATAAATGTATTCATCGAAACACTAGTGCACTCTGTGCAACTTTCGATGTCTTTGTTCACCTCGCTTCCTACTTGACTTTAATTCGGTATTACAGGAGTTTCCAACATATTCCCTTATAACATAACCCTTTATGATTTAAGATATGTCATCCTTTATGGATTTGGAAAACCTGTCTACATTTCTCTACTTAGATACTGCGGACAAAACTTAGCTCAACGTTTTGTAATTCAAACTTAATCACTTTCAAACGTTCTTTATTGGATCACATATTATGCTAAGTTATCATCATGGTTTCTAAGATAGAACCTATGTCTTAACATACTGGATGATGATCATCCATTTCTTTCTTTCAACCATTGATGCTCAACTTAATACTATTCCTAATTTGAGTCATTAAGGACCAGTTCCTTAATTAACTTCTATTCCAAAACCCTTTTCAGAATCCCTTAAGGAATACTACATAATATCATAATACTCCTATTATCAATTTCCACATCTTATAAATCATTATTTATAAGTATTTGCCCTTTCATCCTTAACATACTTAAGAATTACTCCTATAAGCTCCCACTCAAAATATGTTCCCACATATTTGAAGTTGAGTCTTACATTGCTCCCACTTAAAAACATGTCAATCACATATTGTTTCAGGAAGACTTCCATAGCTCCTAGTCAATTTTATGTAAGTTGCATATCCACTCACTATTTTGAACAACTTCAAAATCCTTTGATCAAATATCAAATTTAGAGTTTTAATATGAGATTCTAGTACTTCTACTAGTTTCAAATCCACCAGACATTTAGCACATTTGAATCAAATTCATTTGAATTCATCCAATACTTGACAAATTCTGCTTTTGTCATTCACCCCCTTTTCCACTATGGCTTTGTAGTCATTTGGGAAAATTCAAGTAACCCCTTTTACTTAGGAGATTCAGCAACGAATTGCTTTCTAATCTCAAGGGAAATTTTGCTTTTAGGATTTCTCATAATTTTAGTTTACCATTATTTCCTTTGTAGTTCGTAGGTATGTCATATTCCAAAAATCATGACAAGTGATTCACAAATGTCTCCATACAAGATATGGATTACATTTTGAATCCTACTTCATGTAGTGAAAAACACATGTGGGGAAAAACATAATGATCAATATCATTGATACTTCCTTCTGTGCAGAGAATCATTCAGGAACGTTGTCCGTTGCGCTTCTCAACACTCTGATGCATGGTTTTGAATCCTCATCGTGTTTTACACTATTTTCCATTTGCTCCATAATTGAGAAACATCACTAGAAGTGAGCTTTCTCAAGAATGCACCAAAATCCAAGCAATACGAATGTTGCTTTCCTTTTGGTTTCAGCTATGGGTTTCGTAGTCAAAGTTTCCAATGAATACTCTACAAGGACTTATTCGCTATTGTTTTGGTTATATCGAATAACCCCAAAACTTTCACGAATTCTAATGGTTCACTATAAATTCTAATTGAGTGCTAACTATTTCTAAGCTAATGGTCTCTACATCTATACCGCAACGATTTATTTGGTGCCTTCTATTCAACCCCTTTGATATCTAATATCACATTGTGATGCTTTGCATCCTGACATTTCAAAACGCTTTGCATTCCACAATTTCTTTTATGCCATTCTTATAAAGTTTGAATTTTATTACTATTGATCAAATAATAGTAATTAGATTCTCTTTCATATTTATACCCTTTGTTAATGAAACATTTTGATCAAATCAAATAGTTTCATATTCATGTTTCCTTTGGTAAACTTCTTTACGCATTTAAACAATCATTTTAATGATAATTACCATTTTCGTTAAAACACAATACATCGGATATGTATTCACTTTTAACAATTCATTAAACACTTTGTATTCAAGTAATACACGGTGTTCAAGTTATTTTGCCGAACTTAGGCATGATTTATATGTGATAAGAAATCGAATGACTTTCACATATTATCACATAACTTTGAATTTAAACAATGGTTCCATTCATTAATGAATATATCATTAAGTTGGGTATTTTTAAACAAGGCATTTTAATATTTTACAAATGTTCATGTATTATCAATTAGTTTCAAACAACAAGGATAATTCACAAGTAATCAAACAAGATATGAACACGAATAGAAATCATTCATAAAAGTGGAACAACTATTTGTTAAAAACTCATATGAATAACCATCTCATGAAGTCTGAGACACACTAAAGAAGTTCACAATCTCTTGATTACAATAATCATCCTAAACACGAACTAAATGATAAATGTTGAGGGAGAGCGCCGTTGGCCATCATCATCATGCTCGCCATCAGCACGCAACGTCACCTCCTCTCCAGCAAGCACCTCTCATGCAGAAGGACCTGTTTTCAGCAAAACATAACAAGTATCAGATATACTTAACACTGCAATGCGTTTACAAGATTATAACATTTATAAAACTGTATATCAAATATATACCTTTGTCATCGATGACCTTTACGTTCCTTAAACGTAATATGAACTCATGGAAATCCAATGTTTCTGTATCACCACTCATGATGCTACTCCGGACATGTCCTTCGTAGCTAGGAGGCAATGATCGGAGAAGTACGTCTATCGCAAATGGATCAGCCATCCAGTAATCCACGAAGTGAACCAGTCTTGTATGTGCATCCCACATGCGCTCCAAGTGACTCTTCAGACATGTATGCTCCTCCATCTGTATGGAAATGAACTCTCCAAGCAGCTCGTGCTTCCACATGCGCACATGGCCTATGAACCCTGCTCTTGGCTGATCCACCATCGAATATGGATCAAGATCACCCATGAGCAGATGTAGTTCATCTACCATCCCGTAACGCATTATTATCTGAATGTAGGTGGACATCTCTTGACGATAGTAGCGGTCTGCCAGCTCTTGTGGGGTCTCATAGTAGTCTGGCTCAGTCAAATCCATTGTGGGCGTATGTAGTCTACCACATGATTCCTAGTAAGGAGATCATTCAGGCGCACAAGCCAACTAGGGAAGTTGGATCCATCAAGCCTAAGTTTCTCACCCTTTACCCAGTCCTCAATGACAAAGTAAGCTTCACGGTGAGCCATCTACATTTATAATTGCAAAAGGAATTTAGACTAAGTTTATAATTAAATGAGTTAATAATAACTCCACTCAGAAACTCCTATCCCCAAAAGGGTTCCTAGTGATAACACAACCCCCTATCAGCCACATCTCCCCCGATCATCACGGCCATCAATGTGGGTTCAAGGGTGGACGCTAAACGTCGGTCACATCATTCATGCGACTCGAGCTTGATCTTTCGACCATCCGTGTTCCGAGTCCATGTCTGTACATGCTAGGCTCGCTAACTCAACCTTAGTGTTTTCACTGTGCAACATGGCTTACACCCACTGTATGTGAACGCAGATATGTCTGACACCCGATCATCACGGCATGCCTCGTACCGAAGAACTTTCTTGGTGGTGCACACTAAGGGGGAACACAATCGTTGGTAATTTTAACAGGGATCATCTTATTAGGCTACCGTCGAGTATCTAATACTAGCACACAGTAAGATATACAAACAATAACATTGAATGTAAATGCTATGTGATACGGTCCTTCACGTCGTGATCTCCATCCGTCGTCACCGGGTTCCGGTGCCAGGGTTCCGGTGCCGTAGACACCAGGGTACCAATGTTATTCTGGTGTGGTAGTCTGTCACCTCCGTGACTATCTACTACTACGTAACAAAAGGTAATCACTTTACCTTTGCCACAACCATATCACAAAGCAACGCCCCCCTGCAAAACAAAGTTAGACACCTCTACTTTATCTTTGCATGTTTTACGTGGCTGAATGGGCTTTCACACAAGAACCGTTCTTACCTACGAATTTCAGCACAACGCTGATCAAGTAGTTGTCTCCACTACACCCCTTTCGGGGCCCTCCGTTGCAAATGGTATACCAACTAATGCGAGAGAGAGAGACAGACACCCCCCTAAGCCACTTTATACGGTACAAGCCGTATGTCAAGCGTGGACCAGTCTTGCGAATGAACGCGTAAGGTCGGTTGGGGGCCGCTTCATCAAGCATTACTGTGGTATGCACAAGTACACGTGGGAGGGTAACAACTAAAAGATCAACGCCCACACACTACATCTCGTTTGTTCTACCCGTACTAGCATTACTACGCATAGATCTAGCTCTGATACCACTGTAGGGGTTTCGCGTATGAAAACAATAAAATTTTACCCTACGCCCCTGAACCCCTGAAGCTGCCAGGACCTATCTATTAGTAATACAGTAACGGGAGGGGCTTTTCACAAATCTACCCTTGAAGACCGAAAAGCGTTGTCAACGCTCAGGAGAGCGTGGTTGATGTAGACGAGCCGAAGCCGACCTCAAGGTCGTGATGAAGTCTTTGTGCTCCTTGGCTCCAATGACTTGAGTGCCTCAAGTGCGACACCTCGTGGGGAGTTACACACATCTGGTGCCTGACGATGACTCCCGCTTCCCTGACCCAGCAACAGTTGCGGAAGTAGAGCTCCTGGATCCGAATCCCGCAGTGTGACGGCGCTCCGTGGTGAAGATGTCTCTCGCTCGCGCAGTCCAGACATGGGACCACGGTCATAAGAGAGAGAGGGGGAGAGAGAAAATATCAATTGGAGGTCCTCCCAAAAGTGGGGAGACCTTTATTGATTATTTGTGTATTTATCTAGGCCAAATACCCCACTATATATAGGGGAGGAGGGGGTACACCCTCCCTCAAAGTCCCGGGGTGGGACTAAAGGAGAGGAGAGGTGGGGAGGTCACCGGCCAGCCCTTAGTGGGCCCCGCACGGGGGGCTAGGCCTAGCCGGCCAGCCCCCTTGCCCCTTCTCCCTCTCTCCTTTCCCTAATGGGCCCTCTCCCTCCGGGAATTGGCCCATTAAGCCTTTTTGACCTTTAATTGATTTTCTCTTTATTAAATAATTATGAATAAATGATTAAATCAATATTTAACATTCATTCACATATTATTCAACCTCCGTGGCCATGGAACACCTTCCACCTCCACTCCGGACATCCTCCAGACTTACCGAAACCCTTCCGGTTTCCTCTCTTCTTTTCTTCGGTGATTCTACCGATCCTATAAACACTCTCTAAGCATCATCAAGCCCTTAAGCATGATACCCCACGGTTCAGGAACACTCTAGACATGGTCGGGACACTCCCGCAACAATGATCGACGGAGGGACCTGGATGTCCATGTGACCCATGTGCGTTCCACGAAGATCTTTCGCCGTTTGAACCGGGATAGTCGTGTCTTATTCCCTTTGTCTCCCGATACTTGCATTGCCTGAGATCTGATCAGTGACATCACCATGTCGTGTTCAATCTCGTTACTGAACAATGCTACTTGACTCGTTCCGACAAGTGATACCCCCGTGATCAAATCACACGCTGCGCAGCTATTGGATATAACTTCTCCGAGTGGGCCCTTGAGTATCTTCCCGTCACATGGATGGACAAATCCCGCTCTTGACATATATTTCCTCTACGGTTTCCTCCGAATACCTGAACACACCTTTATAACCACCGTATTACCAGATGGCGTTTGATGCTATCAAAGCATTCTCAGGAGACAGTGATTGATATAGCCTCACGGTTTAAGGAATAGTCTACGAGGATCCATTTCTAATCATCGTAACTTGAACTTTGTGACATGATCGGGTCACGATGTTTAGGTGGGGTATTAGTTCATCATCTCATTCACAGAATGAGATGACCTCATTTCCAACTGGCATAAATGCCACATGATCAGGAAACTTGATCATCTGTTGACCAATGAACCAGTGACTAGAGTTTCACTAGGAACCCCTGGTTGTTTGTATATCACACGTGCATTGATGTTTCCAGTCAATACAGTTATAGCATGATATAAAACTTAATCATAAACTACATGAAATATGATAATAGTCCTTACTACTATTTGACTCTAGGGCATATTTCCAACAGTCTCTCACTTGCACTAGACTACAAATACACTAGCTGCATTTGTTCTCAATCTTTGGCACCATATACCCGATACCCTGAACATGCTTGCTCATGGAAGAGGTTGAGTCTTGGGTCTGTGCTTTACAGTCCCAAATCCTTTGCAACTTACTAATGTCACCTTGATTGACATTAATATTCTATCATCACATGACAACATCTGTGTGTATGCATCGTTGCTATGGCAGCAGAACGAGGCCTAATTCCAGGAGCCTACAGTGATGTTAGATCAACCTCGAGGGCTTTCTCATGGGCACTGTGCCCTGGTACACATCATTCTACGTTAAAAGCGAACTAGCCCCGCCATAACATTATACAACACTTTAGATGGTACCCTTATCTATTGTTATAAATGTATTCATCGAAACACTAGTGCACTTTGTGCAACTTTCGATGTCTTTGTTCACCTCGCTTCCTACTTGACTTTAATTCGGTATTACAAGAGTTTCCAACATATTCCCTTATAACATAACCCTTTATGATTTAAGATATGTCATCCTTTTCATGAACCACACCCAGCGTCATTGCATGTGTGTCCTTTTCATGAACCACACCTAGTGTCATTGCATGTCTATTCTTCTCACGAACCACATAAGGATACACCAGTGTCATTGCATGTCTGATCTTTTCATGAACCACATCTAGAGTCATTGCATGTCTGTTCTTATCAGAAACCACATAAGGATCCACCAGTATCATTGGATGTGTGTTCTTTTCATGAACCACACCCAGTGTCATTGCATGTGTGTTCTTCTCACAAACCACACATGGATCCACCAGTATCATTGCATGTCTATTCTTTTCATGAACCACAGCCAGTGTCATTGCATGTGTGTTCTTCTCACAAACCACACATGGATCCACCAGTATCATTGCATGTCTGTTCTTTTCATGAACCACATCTAGAGTCATTGCATGTCTATTCTTCTCACAAACCACATAAGGATCCACCTGTGTCATTGCATGTCTGTTCTTTGCATGAACCACAACCAGTGTCATTGCATGTTTGTTCCTCTCATAAACCACACATGGATCCACCAGTGTCATTGCATGTCTGTTCTTCTCAAAAACCACATAAGGATCCACCAGGTTCATTGGATGTGTGTTCTTTTCATGAACCACACCTTTGCATGTGTGTTCTTCTCACAAACCACACATGGATCCAATAGTGTCATTGGATGTGTGTTATTTTCATGAACCACACCCAGTGTCATTGGATGTCTGTTCTTTCCACAAACCACATATGGATCCACCAATGTCATTGCATGTGTGTTCTTTTCATGAACCACAGCTAGAGTCATTGCATGTGTCTTCTTCTCACAAACCACATAAGGATACACCAGTGTCATTGCATGTGTGTTCTTCTCATGAACCACAGCTAGAGTCATTACATGTATGTTCTTCTCACAAACCACATAAGGATCCACCAATATCATTGGATGTGTGTTCTTTTCATGAACCACACCCAGTGTCATTGGATGTGTGTTCTTCTCACAAACCACACATGGATCCACCAGTGTCATTGCATGTGTGTTCTTTTCATGAACCACACATGGATCCACCCAGTGTGATTGCATGTCTATTCTTTTCACAAACCACATATGGATCCACCATTGTCATTGCATGTCTGTTCTTTTCATGAACCCATCAAGAGTCATTGCATGTCTGTTCTTCTCACAAACCACATAAGGATCCACCAGTGTCATTGGATGTGTGTTCTTTTCATGAACCACACAATGTCATTAGATGTCTGTTCTTTTCATAAACCACATAAGGACCCACCAGTGTCATTGGATGTGTGTTCTTTTCATGAACCACACCAGTGTCATTGCATGTGTGTTCTTCTTACAAACCACACATGGATCCACCAGTGGCATTGGATGTGTGTTATTTTCATGAACCACAGCTAGATTCATTGCAGTCTGTTCTTTCCACAAACCACATATGGATCCACCAGTGTCATTGCATGTGTGTTCTTTTCATGAACCACAGCTAGAGTCATTGCATGTGTCTTCTTCTCACAAACCACATAAGGATACACCAGTGGCATTGCATGTGTGTTCTTCTCATGAACCACAGCTAGAGTCATTGCATGTCTGTTCTTCTCACAAACCACATAAGGATACACCAGTGTCATTGCATGTCTGTTCTTCTCACAAACCACATAAGGATCCACCAATGTCATTGGATGTGTGTTCTTTTCATAAACCGCACCCAGTGTCATTGGATGTGCGTTCTTCTCACAAACCACACATGGAACCACCAGTGTCATTGCATCTGTGTTCTTTTCATGAACCACACATGGATCCTGTTGGGCCACGCAGAGAAAAACAAAACCTTTTCCTACGCGGTGATCCCAAGATCCAGCTCAGGTAGATGGTCACGAGGATTACAACTAGACGCGCAGTTGCGGAATTGATGAAGCACGTCGCTTGATGCAGTGCAGTCCTCGCGATCCGTTCTGGTTCCACGATCCACGATCTGTTGTTTCTTCACGATCGTCGAAGTGCTGAACGTACAGCACCTCCGCCGGTATCCACACGTACGAGGAGGAGCGCCGGCGATGGACTGCTAGGTCCGGTACGGCGGCGACAGGACGGACTGGGGTTAGGGTTTCCAACACATGGAGTGACCTAACCTTGTGCTCTAAGCACCTGTGCCCCAGCTTATATAGGAAGTGAAAGTGGGCTCCACTCTTGTGGCCCATTCACTAAAAGGCATATATTTGCCACTGCAAGTCTCACTTGCTGACTAAGTCCATGTCACTATTTGGGTCCAACCCAAATAGGTTTCCTGTTTGGGTCTAACCCAAACTTGCTCCCGCTCTTAAGTGTGTGACCCGACAGGCTCATGGTAACCCGGACACGATTCCGAGTCTCACTCGTGATCGATTAGTTGGTAGTGGCTCCTAGCAGAACGTGCCAACTCCCAAGTACCAACAAGTCATGACGACATACCTTGCAATGTGACTTTTGTCTGAGTCCCTTTTGCCTCACGATATACCTTCTCGGACTATAGGCGAATGATCGTCATCCCTTAAATAGTCCGACTCTCTTTCTCGATCCGAGATAAGTGATTCATCCGACTAACTCTTAGTCGGTTGCCTCGGTTAACACTTATCTGAGACGCGCATGGCCATGCTTTCCGAATCATATCTTCCGAGAGGGCCCAGAGAATATCTCTCCAGACAGAGGGACAAAATCCCATCTCGGTTATTCACATCACGCAGCTTGATTCTCAGTCGACCCGAACTCCGCCTTTATAATTGCCTAGTGACGGAACAACGTTTGACAGAACCTAAGTCGGTGATCCTCAACTCGGATTGTGCAATAACCTCAGGTCTAAGGATTACATTGATTGAGACATGCAAATGACGACTTGTTCATTGCATCTCAATGTGGGTTAGTCCGACTCGCTAAACTCTTTAGCCGAATCCGTGTAAGTCAGAATAGCATCCCCATGCCCATGACAAGTGGAACCTAGTCATCTGCCGACTTTCACATTGGTCTAAGTTGTGTGTCCAGCACAACCTCAATGACCAAGGACAATTAGTATGAACAACATGAATATATAGTTCCACAATCAAATCACATATTCGATGATACATATCAGCAGTTCATACATGGACCATAACCTTATGAATACATTGGGAATAACATCATACATGATTGCCTCTAGGGCATATTCCCAATAGTCTCCCACTTGCACTAGAGTCAATCATCCGACATCACATGTCTAGGCATCTAATGCCCATAGCTCTCAGGTGCGCCTCATGCTTTGGCTGTGGAAGTGGCTTTGTCAACGGATCCGCAATGTTTGCATCCGTGTGTACCTTGCATAACTTGATATCACCTTGATCCACGAACTGGCGAATAAGGTGGTACCGCATGAGTATATGTTTGTTCTTCTGGTGTTGTCTAGGTTCCTTGGCTTGTGCAATAGCACCATTGTTGTCACAATACACGTCTAACGGATTGGACGAGCCCTGAACCACACCAAGATCCATGAGGAAATTCCTCATCCAAACGGCTTCTTTTGCCGCCTCCGAGGCAGCAATATACTCAGCCTCTGTCGTAGACGTAGACACCGTCTCTTGCTTGGAACTCTTCCAGCTCACAGCCCCTCCGTTTATTACAAACACATATCCGGATTGCGAACGAGAATCATCCGAGTCAGTGAGATAACTCGCATCCGTGTAACCCTTTACACTGAGTTCATCCTCACCTCCATAAACCAGGAACATATCCTTAGTCCTTCTCAAGTACTTTAGGATATTTTTAGCTGTTGCCTAGTGGATTTCTCCAGGGTCAGCCTGGTACCTGCTCACAACAGTTAGAGCATAGGAAACATCCGGCCTAGTATAAATCATAGCGTACATGATGGATCCGACTGCAGAAGCATAAGGAATCGCACTCATCCGACTTCGCTCATCAGTTGTCGAAGGACACTGGGTCTTGCTAAGTTTTACGCCATGGGAAATCGGTAAGAACCCCTTCTTAGACGATTCCATGTTGAAATTCTTCAACACTTTGTCCAAATATGTACTCTGACTCAATCTAATGAGCCGCCTTGATCTATCTCTATAGATCTGGATTCCTAGTATGTAAGTCGCCTCACCCAAGTCTTTCATCGAAAAACTCTTTTCCAATGATTCCTTGGTCTCTTGCAACATCTGGACATCATTTCCAATCAGTAATATGTCATCCACATATAAGATCAGAAAGTTCACTTTGCTCCCACTAAACTTCTTGTCTAAACAAGAATCATGATCACTTTTGATGAAGCCAAATGATTTGACTACCTCATCAAAGCGAATGTTCCAACTTCGAGATACTTGCTTCAACCCATAAATGGATTTCCGAAGCTTGCATACCTTGTCAGCATTAGTCGGATCGACAAAACCTTTGGGCTATATCATATACACGTCCTGAGTTAAATTTCCATTAAGGAAAGCCGTTTTGACATCCATCTGCCATATCTCATAATCGAAATAGGCTGCTATAGCTAACATGATCCAAACTGATTTAAGCATCGCTACAGGAGAGAAAGTCTCATCGTAGTCAACTCCTTGAACTTGTCGAAACCCTTTCGCGACAAGCCGTGCCTTATAGATAGAAACATTTCCATCCATATCAGTTTTCTTCTTAAAGACCCATTTGCACTCGACGGGTCTTGCACTGTCTGGCAGATCAACCAAGTTCCAAACTTGATTTTCATCCATGGACTTTAACTCGGATCTCATGGCTCCAAGCCATGACTCGGAATCAGAACCCACCATCGCTTCCGAATAAGTTGCCGGCTCATCACTGTCCAACAGCATCACATCACGAACACTTCGCAATCTGGCCGATCTTCGCAGTGTCGGTGCAATTTCCGGCTCAGGTACCACGTCTGGCTCAACCTCTAAGGCTTTTGCCGACTCGCTGCTAGCCGGTATTTCTTGAATTTCTTCGAGATGCACCATACTTCCACTGACTCCCCGACTGAGAAACTCTTTCTCAAGGAAGACACCGTTTCGAGCGACAAACACTTTGCCCTCTTCTCGGTTGTAGAAGTAGTAACCCAAGGTTTCCCTCGGATATCCCACGAAAATACACTTATCCGACTTAGTTGTAAGCTTGTCCGACTGAAGTCGCTTGACAAAAGCTTCACAACCCCAAATCTTGAGAAAAGACAAACTTGGCTTCTTGCCAGTCCACATCTCATGCGGTGTCTTTTCTACCGACTTTGATGGTACTCTGTTTAGTGTGAACGCTGTAGTTTCTAGACAATATCCCCAAAATGATAAAGGCAGATCTGTCCGACTCATCATTGATCGTACCATGTCCAACAAGGTCCGATTCCTCCTTTCCGATACACCCTTTATCTACGGCATTCCTGGAGGAGTGAGCTGGGGAACTATTCCACAAATCTTCAGATAGTCATCAAACTCATGGCCCATGTACTCGCCTCCTCGGTTCGACCGAAGAAACTTTATTTTCTTGCCAAGTTGATTTTGTACCTCATTCTGGAATTCCTTGAACTTTTCAAAGGCTTCCGACTTATGTTTCATCAAGTAGATATATCCATATCTACTCAAATCATTAGTGAAGGTAATGAAGTACTCATAACCACCTCTGGCTGTCGTGCTCATTGGGCCACATACATCACTATGTACTAGTCCCAATAAGTCGGACGCCCTTTCACAACTCTTTGCAAAAGGTGTCTTGGTCATCTTGCCGAGAAGGCAGGATTCGCATGTCTCGAACGACTCCAAGTTGAACGAAGTATGGAGTCCATCATCATGGAGCTTCTTCATGCGTTTCCAACTTATATGACCAAGCCGACAATGCCAAAAGTAAGTCATATTCAGATCATTTGGTTTTAACCTTTTCACATTTATGTTAAAGACAGATTCACCCTCAAGATTCAAAATAAATAATCCGTCCTGGACGGGTGCAAAGCCGTGAAACATATCATTCAAATATAAAGAACAACCATTATTCTTAATATTCGACTCATAGCCCTGTCTCATCAAACATGAGGCAGAAATAATGTTTCGACTAAGCACTGGAACATAATAACAATTATTCAGCTCCATTAAGAATCCGGAAGGTAAATGAAGTTGCATCGTGCCGACTTCCAACGCAGCAACTCTTGCTTTATTGCCGACCCGAATGTCAACCTCGCCTCTTGCCACGCTCCTAGTTCTTACCAGTCCCTACAACGAGTTGCATATGTGAATGACTGATCCGGTATCATATACCCAAGAACTACCAGGTGCATCAGCAAGATAAATGTCTATAACATTGCAAACAAGCGTACCTGAGCCGGAAGTCACACCTCCGCTCTTGGCTTTGTCAGCCAGATACTTCCTGCAATTCCTCTTCCAGTGGCCATCCGACTTACAGTAGAAGCAAGTGGATCCGGCTGCAGGAGATGGTTTAGTCCCTGAGGAAGCGCTTTCGATTGGGTCCTCAGCCTTACCTCCTGACTTTGCCTTCTTCTTTTTATTCCAAGAACTCTTCTTGAACTTAGCCTTGTTTTATACCATCAACACTTGACTGGCACCTTTCTTGAGATCCGCCTCAGCCTGCTTGAGCATCCCATGTAATTCAGTGAGCTTCTTATCCATACCATGCATGTGGTAGTTCGATATGAACTGGCCATACGCACTACGAAGAGAGTTCAGAATTATATCTATAGCGAACTCTTCGCTAATGGGGTAGCCAAGTCTTTCCAGAGACTGCACGTAACCAACCATCTTGATCACATGTGGACTCAGTGGATCGCCATCCTTAAGCTTGCAGCTCAACAAAGCCTGAGAGACTTGATACCTCTCAGTCTTTGCCTGAGCCTAGAACATACTTTTGAGGCTTTCGATCATATCGTAGGCCTCAACATTCTCGAACTGCTGCTGCAAGTCTGGTTCCATGTGAGCAAGCATAAGACAGCTAATCTTCGTGGATTCATCACAAATCCGACGGTAGGCATTGGTGGCTGCGACAGTCGCATTCTCATCCGGCTCAGCTGGAAGTGGGTTGTCTAGGACACGATCCCTCTTTTCTTGTTTGAGAACAATTCTCAGATTACAATACTAGTTGGTGAAATTAGTTCCATTCAGCTTATCTTTCTCTAAGATGGTTCTCAAAGAAAAACCGGAAATCTGAGGAAGACTGCTAGGTGCCATTGATCTACAACAGAAAATATGCAAAACACTTAAGACATGTATCCATAAAAGAGCAAGCATATTAAACTTTTTAATATTTTTGCTCCCACTAGAACCAACACCCCTCCGACGGTTGCTTAGTGATTTAGGACCCTAAATAAGCAAGTCGACTAGTGAGCTTTAGCATCACTGCTAGCCGTCAAGTGATCTAGGTAGACAACTCGTTGTCAATCGTATCTCATACGACTCCTGTTGGATGGGTGGCATCACATGCCCCGGCTCCTATCCGACTTTTCCCCAAGTCCCACAACTGTTGTGATATACCTGTCTAGATTACCAAGTGCTTCCGCTGTAAGAGTCCGACTCGAACCCACCTAGTCAGAAAGAATTGATAGCACCTCAATTTTATGAGCCCACTATCAAAAATGTCCGACTTGTGATGGTGCAGCACTGGCGGGGAAACCGACTAGACCTTCTTTGAGGGATTACTTTCTACCAACTATCTAATAGAGGTAAAACAGAGACATAACAATAACACAAAATAAGGCAATTATAATGTGAAATGGTATGGCTCTCTTCATGGCGATCTCCATCTCCATAAAGCCTGTAATCCGACTCGTGCCAACTCTTGTCACGTGTCGTCTTACACTATGTAGCCAACTTGTACACCGATTTGCATGCCATCCGGATTCTACAAACAGCTACACTAGCTAGTAATGCAAATTACACAGAGAATCCGACACGCAGGCCGTTATACAATAAGATGACAACACCTAGGCTCCAGCCGGCTGACAAAAACCATGATACGCAGATCACGTATGGATTACACACATCACATGCACATAAGCCATACCATTCACAACATCATCCTGCAAAAACAAGTTATGCATAGATACGATATCTACCGGCATTGTGAAACTCGCAACGACAACTAAGACGCTACGACAGGGCGAAGTCGGCGGTCTCGCTAGCCGGATAGCAGGCGGGGATCGATCCCCGATGGCGGAAGCCGACCGGTAGGGGTATGTCGTTCCACGACCTTAGCAGTTAGATCACGGAAACCAGATCATCCATTCCCCCGAGTACAGTTGATCCAATCAACTTTGTACAAAACCGATCTATCTCACAGATCGACCACCAAAACTGCAATTAGATCCAATCTAACGCCAACCGCATATCACATATGCATGATCTCGAGCCTAAAACCAGAAGCTTGCGCTCTGATACCACTGTTGGGCCACGCAGAGAAAAACAAAACTTTTTCCTACGCGGTGATCCCAAGATCCAGCTCAGGTAGAAGGCCACGAGGATTACCACTAGACGCGCAGTTGCGGAATTGATGAAGCACATCGCTTGATGCAGTGCAGTCCTCGCGATCCGTTCTGGTTCCACGATCCACGATCCGTTCTTTCTTCACGATCATCGAAGTGCTGAACGTACAACACCTCCGCCGTATCCACACGTACGAGGAGGAGCGCCGATGATGGACTGCTAGGTCCGGTACGGCGGCGACATGACGGACTGGGGCTAGGGTTTCCAACACATGGAGTGACCTAACCTTGTGCCCCAGCTTATATAGGGAGTGAAAGTGGGCTCCACTCTTGTGGCCCATTCACTAAAAGGCCTATATTTGCCACTGTAAGTCTCACTTGCTGACTAAGTCCATGTCACTATTTGGGTCCAACCCAAATAGGTTTCCTGTTTGGGTCTAACCCAAACTTGCTCCCGCTCTTAAGTGTGTGACCCGACAGGCTCATGGTAACCCGGACACGATTCCGAGTCTCACTCGTGATCGATCAATTGGTAGCGGCTCCTAGCAGAACGTGCCAACTCCCAAGTACCAATAAGTCATGACGACATACCTTCCAATGCGACTTTTGTCTGAGTCCCTTTTGCCTCACGATATACCTTCTCGGACTATAGGCGAATGATCGTCATCCCTTAAATAGTCCGACTCTCTTTCTCGATCCGAGATAAGTGATTCATCCGACTAACTCTTAGTCGGTTGCCTCGGTTAACACTTATCCGATTACATTGATTGAGACATGCAATTGACGACTTGTTCGTTGCATCTCAATGTGGGTCAGTCCGACTCGCTAAACTCTTTAGCCGAATCCGTGTAAGTCGGAATAGCATCCCCATGCCCATGACAAGTGGAACCTAGTCATCTTCCGAATTTCACATTGGTCTAAGTTGTGTGTCCAACACAACCTCAATGACCAAGGAAAATTAGTATGAACAACATGAATATATAGTTCCACAATCAAATCACATATTCGATGATACATATCAGCAATTCATACATGGACCATAACCTTATGAATACATTGGGAATAACATCATACATGATTGTCTCTAGGGCATATTCCCAACAGATCCACCCAGTGTCATTGCATGTCTATTCTTTTCACAAACCACATATGGGTCCACTAGTGTCATTGAATGTCTGTTCTTTTCATGAACCACAGCTAGAGTCATTGCATGTCTGTTCTTCTCACAAACCACATAAGGATCCACCAGTGTCATTGCATGATTGTTCTTTTCATGAACCACACCCAGTGCGATTGCATGTCTGTTCCTCTCACAAACCACATATGGATCCACCAGTGTCATTGCATGTCTGTTCTTTCCACAAACCACATATGGATCCACCAGTGTCATTGGATGTGTGTTCTTTTCATGAACCACGCCCAGTGTCATTGCATATCTGTTCTTCTCACAAACCACATAAGGATACACCAGTGTCATTGCATGTCTGTTCTTCTCATGAACGACATCTAGAGTCATTGCATGTCTATTCTTCTCACAAACCACATAAGGATCCACCAGTGTCATTGCATGTGTGTTCTTTTCATGAACCACACCCAGTGTCATTGCATGTTTATTCCTCTAAACAAACCACACATGGATCCACAAGTGTCATTGCATGTGGTCATTGCATGTGTGTTCTTCTCACAAACCACATAAGGATACACCAGTGTCATTGCATGTGTGTTCTTTTCATGAACCACACCCAGTGTCATTGCATGTCTGTTCTTCTCACAAACCACATAACGATACACTAGTGTCATTGCATGTATGTTCTTCTCATGAACCACATCTTGAGTCACCGCATGTTTGTTCTTCTCACAAACCACATAAGGATACACCAGTGTCATTGCATGTCTGTTCTTTGATACGTCCATTTTGCATCACTATTCTATATCATAATTTACTATTATTCATTGATATATTTCATATTAAGGGATGATACTTATGTAATTTCATCTGTTTTTGCATGGTTGGTGACTTTTGGAGCATGGACCGCTGTAGTCAGGATTCTGATAGAAAGTTGTTGTTTGGAGGCAAAATTCGCGAAGATTAGAAAATCCGGAAAAATATATGGAAAATCCTATTTTTCCAGAAGACGAAGACTGCCGGAAGGAGGAATGGATATGGGCCACAGGGGGCCCACACCACCCCCTAGCGCGGACCACCCTAGGCCGCGCCACCAAGTGGTGTGGCCGTCCTGGCCCACCTCCAGCTCTCTCCTGTGGTGTATATTATCTCCACGAAACCCTGATACCTAGGGAGCGACCATAGAAAGATTCCTCTGCCTCTACGCGGCGGAAAACACCAAGAGAGAAAGATCTCTCCGGGAGACAGAATTCTATCGGGGGAATTCCTTCCCGGAACGGGAGATCGTCGCCATCAACACCACCATCAATCTGGACTTCATCGGGATCATCATCATCATCATCACCATCATCACCATCTCCATATTGCTGTAACAATTGGGTTGAATCTTGCATAGTTCTTAGGGGAAACTTTCCTGGTGTTGATTACTCTTTGTAGTTGATGCTATTGAGTGAACCGTCGAATTATTGTTTATGTTCAGATTGTTATACATCATTATTCCATCTCTGATCATGATCCATATGATGTCTTGTGAGTAGTTTGTTTTGTTCTTGAGGACATGGGAGAAGTCATGTTGTTAGTAGTGGAGTTGTGTTGAGAAAGATTCAATAGTTTGATATTTAAGTTGTCGTCTACTTCTTCTAGTGGTGTCATGTGAACGTCGACTACATGACACTTCACCTATATGGGCCTTGGGGAATGCATTGTGTATTTGTCTACTAATCGTAGGGGTTGCCGGAGTGACAGAAACCTGAACCCCCGTTAGGAAACCATTGCACACGGGACGTCAGGGTCTTAGAGTTTAAAGCTGTGGTTAGGTTTCTACCTTAATTACTTTATTGTACTTAAGGATGTTTCCAAGGGGTATAATCACAAGTATGTATTAGTGCTAGGAAGGTCGGTACATTAGCATAGGTTCACCCACACAACACTTAGCAAACTAAAGAAGATTGATCAACTATATGAAGCAAAAGCACTTGACAGAATTCATGTGTGTCCTCGAGAACGTTTGGTCATCCTAAGTAATACAACCAGCTTGTCCTTTGCTGAATAAAGGATTGGGCCACTTGCTGCAATTATTCTTATTGTATTTTATTTACTCGTACTTTATTTACTTGCACTATCAAAACCCCCTAAAAATCTGTTTGCTAAGTATTTGCAAAGAATTCCTGATCCATACCACTAGCCAGCACATTCTGCTCCTCGTTGGGTTTGACACTCTTACTTATCGAAAATACTGCGATATACCCCCTATATTTGTGGGTCATCATTCTTCTCATGAACCACATCTAGAGTCATTGCATGTATGTTCTTCTCACAAACCACATAAGGATCCACCAGTGTCATTGCATGTCTGTTCTTGTCATGAAGCACACCCAGTGTCATTGCATGTATGTTCCTCTAAAAAACACATGGATCCACATGTGTCATTGCATATGTGTTCTTTTCATGAACCACACATGGATACACCCAGTGTGATTGCATGTCTATTCTTTTCACAACCCACATATGGATCCACCAGTGTCATTGCATGTCTGTTCTTTTCATGAACCATAGCTAGAGTCATTGCATGTCTGTTCTTCTCACAAACCACATAAGGATCCATCAGTGTCATTGCATGTCTGTTCTTTTCATGAACCGCACCCAGTGTCATTGCATGTCTGTTCCTCTCATAAACCACACATGGATCCACCAGTGTCATTGCATGTGTGTTCTTCTCATGAACCACATGTAGAGTCATTGCATGTCTGTTCTTCTCACAAACCACATAAGGATCCACCAGTGTCATTGGATGTGTGTTCTTTTCATGAACCACACACAGTGTCATTGGATGTCTGTTCTTTTCATAAACCACATAAGGATCCACCAGTGTCATTGGATGTGTGTTCTTTTCATGAACCACACCCAGTGTCATTGCATGTGTGTTCTTCTCACAAACCACACATGGATCCACCAGTGTCATTGGATGTGTGTTTGATACATTGCAAATGTATCTATAATTTTTGATGTTCCATGCTTGGTTTTATCCACTTTCTTGTGTTTTGTCCACACTTTGGAGTACTTTTCATATGATTTCTTGGACTAACCTATTAACAAGAGCCACAGTGCCAGATGCCTGTTTTCTGCTATTTTTGGTTCTAGGAAAGTCAGAAAATGAATATTCTCGGAATTGGACGGGACAAAAGCCAAAGTGCCTATTTTTTCGGAAGTCATCATATGCCAGAATACAAGACGGAGAGGGGCCAGGGGGACACCACACCACCTGGCCATGCGGCCCAGCCTGTCCCGCGCCAGGGGGTGGTGTGGCTGCCTCCGGCACCCCCTCGGCCTCCCCTTCCGCCTATAAGATGCCCTCAGGACAAAAACCCTAAGTACCCAATCAAAAATCCACGAAAGAGTCTGTAGCAGCCGTCATCTCCATCCCTAGATCGGGAGGGATCTGAAGCTCTTCTCGGCGCCCTGCCGGAGAGGGGAATTCACCCTAGAGGCCTTCTTCATCACCATGCAAGCCTCCGGTGTGATGCGTGAGTAGTTCATCCTTGGACTACGGATCCATGTAGTAGCTAGATGGCTGGTTCTCCTCCTTTGTGCTTTAATGTCTAGATCTTGTGAGCTCCGTTCATGATCAATATCATCTATTTATAATTCTGCATGTTGTGTTTGTGGGGATCCGATGGATATTGAGATGCTATTTCAGATTGATTATTGATTCTATCATGTCTTTGTTATTTGTGATCTTGCATGCTTTCTGTTGTTAGTAGCTATCTTGGCCAAGTAGATGCTAGCAACTCCAAGAGTTAGTATTTATGCTCGATAGTGGGTTCATGCCTCTGGTAATCTGGGGAAGTGACAGAAATCTCTAAGGTACTAGATGTGTTGTTGCTACTAGGGAGAAAACAACAATCCTTTGTTCATAGAACAATCGTATTGTTTACTTTACACGCAGTTCGTAAAGCAATAATCTGTTGCTTGCAACTTAATACTGGAGGGGGTTCGGATGATAACCTGAACGTGGATTATTAATCATAGATGCAGTTGGATGGCGGTCTATGTATAATGTTGTAATGCCCAATCGAATCTCAAAGGAGTCAAGATGATTAGTATATGCATGTATTGCTTTCTCGATCCCGGTCCTTTCTTTTACATACAATCTACAAATTGTTTACTGCTTTGTGTTTACTTTCTGCAAACTATTACTTCTTTCCATTCGATATGTTTAATCCTTTGTTTTCAGCAAAACACGGTGAGATTGACAACCTCATCGCAAGTTGGGGACAGAGTTCTGTGGTTGTGTTGTGCATGTCTCCACGTTTCTACTAGCACCGGTAGTGCTCCCTGCCAAGGCTCAGCTAGTAACACCTTTGGGGTGTTTCCTTGCTCCTACTGGTTCGATTAAACCTTGGTTTCATAACTGAGGGAAACTTGTTGCTGTGCTCATCATACCTTCCTCTTGGGGTTCCCAACGAGCTCTACATCAACACTGAGCCATCAAGCATTTTTCGGCGTTGTTGCCGGGGAACTGAAGAAGAAGAAGAAGCTCCCATGTCAACCACGCGCCAGCAAACATTTTTCTGGCGCCGTTGCCGGGGAGTCAAGGACATCTTCACAAGGGGAGTCCCTCATAACCAATCTCTTTACTTTGTTATTTTTGTTTTGCTTAGTTTCTTTTTGCTTTATTTCCTTGTTTCTTTATCAAAAACACAAAAAAAATAGTTTTACTAGTTTGCTTTCTTATTTGAAAACCCAAAAAAATGACTACTCTTGAAAATACTAAGTTGTGTGACTTCACTAGCACCAACAACAATGATTTTATGAGCACACCTATTGCTCCACCTGTGCCTGAAGATACTTTCTTTGAGATAAAACCTGCTTTACTCAATCTTGTTATGAGAGAACAATTTTCTGGTATTGGTAATGAAGATGTTGTTGCCCATCTAAATAACTTTGTTGAACTTTGTGAGATGCAAAAGCATAGGGATGTAGATGCTGATATTATTAAGCTGAAATTGTTTCCTTTCTCTTTGAGAGGAAAAGCTAAAGAATGGTTGGATTCCTGAACTAGGAATAGTATTGATTCTTGGACTAAGTGCAAAGAGGCTTTCATTGGAAAGTACTATCCTCCTGCTAAGATTATATCTGTGAGAAGTGAAATAATGAAGTTTAAACAATCCGATAATGAGCATGTTGCTCAAGCTTGGGAAAGAATGAAATCTTTGGTAAAGAATTATCCCACTCATGGACTGACTGCTTGGATGATCATCCAAACTTTTTATGCAGGATTGAACTATTCTTCAAGGAACCTATTGGATTCTGCAGCTGGAGGTACCTTTATGATCATTACTTTGGGTGCTGCAACAAAACTTCTGGACAATATGATGGTTAATTATTCTGAATGGCATACTGAGAGAGCTCCACATGGAAGGAAGGTAAATTCTGTTGAGTAAACTTCCTCCTTGAGTGATAAGGTTGATATTATTATGTCTATGCTTGTTAATGGGAAATCCCATATTGATCCAAATAATGTTCCTTTAGCCTCTTTGGTTTATCAAGAAGAGCAAGTTGATGTGAACTTCATAAGAAATAATAATTTTGGCAACAATGCTTTTGGTAATAACAATTATAGGCCCTACCCTCCTAATAATACTTATGGTTATAGTGGTAAACCTGGATTACCTAGTGAAGGAAGAGTTTTAGAAGTTGAAAGAGCCACTAAAAACTTCATGCAAATGCAATATGAGCAAAATAAACTATTTACTAAAACTATGGATGAACAATTCACCGTCTTGAAGAACATTAGCCATCAACTTGAGAGTCTAAATAGGGAAATTCCTAGTTTACAATTGAAACTCTCTAATGCTGAAAGGAATATATCATCTCTATCTGAAGCTCAATCTTCATTGATTAATAAAATGGCTGCTAAACCTGAAACTAATGAGAATCCCTTTGTAGCTACTAATGATATACAAGTAAGAATTGATGAAAATGTTAGACTATTAGCTGAATTACATGCTAAGTGGGAAAGAGAAGATGAAATTGCTAGAAACATTAGTGTTTCTACTATTACCACCACTAGTGTTGAGGCTAGTAATAGTTCTACTACTCTAGATGATAAATTTGATTTTGATCTTGATGGTTGCAATATCTCTGAAGTTATTAAGTTCCTACAAAAGCTTGCTAAAAGTCCTAATGCTAGTGCTATAAACATGGCCTTTACTAAACACATTACTGATGCTCTCATAAAGATTAAAGAAGAAAAGATGAAACATAAAGCTTCTATTCCTATAAAACAAGAAGATGGTTGGGAACCCATCATTAATATGAAAGTGAATGACTTTGATTTCAAAGCTTTATTTGATATTGATAGTAGTGTTTCTATTATGCCTAGAAGGATTTATGATATGCTTGATTTGCCTCCACTTGAAGATTGTTATTTGAATGTCCCACTTGATGATAATGCTAAACAGAAACTCATGGGGAGTCTTAATGATGTTTTTATTATGGTTAACAATGCCTATGTCCCTGTTGATTTCTATGTTTTGGATGTTGAATGCAATGTTTCTTGTCCTATTACTTTGGGAAGACCTTTTCTTAGAACTATTGGTGCCATTATTGATATGAAAGAAGGCAGCATTAAATATCAACTCCCACTCAAGAAAGGTATAGAACACTTCCCTAAGAAGAGAGAGAAGATTTCTTTTGCTTCTCCTATGAAAACAAAATTTGGTCTTAATGCTTCTTGATTTGAGAACACTTGATTCTTTCTTGCTTCTTATGCCCAACTTAAAGGCGTTAAAGAAAAGTACTTATTGGGAGATAACCCAAAAGTTTTAGGCGAGTCTTGGAAGTTATTACTTCCGTAATAACCACTCCTTATCCTTTTTATTTGCTTTTTGTGCCAAGAGTAACCTCTAATGAGAGAGAAGTAATGATTGGGAAAGTTGCTGTCCCGAAACAGATTTCTGTGCTTCACCGTAAAAATTCTTGTAAAATCTCTGAACGTCTTTTTTAGGCGTAAATTTTTGTGATTCTGCCCCAGGTTGTTACCTAACTTTCGTTAGTTCAATACTTTTTGATTTGAGCAACATAAGGTCTTCGAAAAAAATTCGTCTTTACCTGCTGGTCTGTTTTGACAGATTTCTGCCATTTTCTGCATTTGCTTCTTGTTGGTTCCTTTTTGAGTTCTTTTGGGGAATTGAGCTTTCTGAGGGAAGTGCTACAGTAGCTAGTGTTCTAATGGAAGTTTATTGGTGTTGGAACTGAACCTTAAGACCTTTTATCTTGAGTACACTAATATTGCTAATAAAGATTGTGTGAAGTTTTGTATGAAGGAAAAATTCCAGGTGTATGGAAGGAATGAGTAATAAGATGAAGGATGGACTAAATCTCAAGCTTGGGGATGCCACGCGTGTCACCCCAAGAAATATCCAAGAAGTACAAGCATCAAAGCTTGGGGATGCCCAAGGCATCCCCCTCTTCATCAATAAAAATCCCAGGTTTCTTCCAAACGCTTCATTTTTATTGTTTCATGCACAGTTGTGTTGTTCTTGGAGCGTCTTCTTTTTCGTTTTTGTTTGCTTATGTTTGCTTAGTTTTCTGAATAAATTGGTTGGACCCCCTCTTTCATACATTGGTTTGCAAATAGTTTGGTTTGGTTTGGAAAAGAGTAGGAAAGTTCATTCTTATGTGGTAAAAAGAGCTCGTTTTTGATTGTGGCCTATGCTTTGTCATGCCATGCTTGATATTGTTTTGGCTTTATGCTTAGTATTCTTTGCTATAGCATGACTTGTTATAAATAATTGAGATTGCTTAATGAGCCTTGGATGAATCATGCATTGTTTTAGCATATTAAAGCATAGTATAGTGGTATTCTCCTTTGATGCTTTATTTGGGTTGACTTGGCGCATGCTCACACCATGTTATGACTATCCAAAAGTCACCATATCCTTTATGATCCTTTAGTTTTCAACTTGTAGTATCACTTTATGCTTTGATCAATGATGTTTTGTCGCTCTGCATGATTATGGCCATTATTGCTCTCTTAGTTTGTCGCTCCCAGTCTTTTGCTAGCCTCCACAACCAAGTATGAGTTCCACTCATGCATCCAACTCCCTAAACCAAGTTATTCCAAAGAGTCCACCATACCTACCTACTAGCTTATGCTATTCCAAGTATATTCATGCTTTTGTTTACCTTCCAAATTAAACTTGTTATGAGAAAACTAGTGATTAAAGCTCTCACGAACTTGATGGCACACTTTACTTTTCTTGCCCTTAATAAACTTGAACCATTGGGTCCTTCTTTGTTGCATATATGCTTGCGCTTTATAAGTTGAAATTAGCAGAACCATGTTTCATGGGGAACGCTTTCAACATTGCACTTGTACTTTGTAACCCGTTGATATCATGTTCTTTTGCTTACGGATCCCGACGGTGTGAAATAAAAGTGGAACTTGTAAGATCATGGAGTTTGTATGTGTGTTAGAGAAACGCCTGTTCCGCTAGCCTAAGCCATGGCTAATCATGGTGGAAACTTGCAGCATCACCATAATGAGCACTCTATGAAGCATCGTCAATAAAAACCTATGCAAATAGCAAATAAAAAGATCGCTGAGATGCTCATTGTCTGCTTGCCTTGTCATTTTGATTATGGGATAGCTCCTGTATCATGTGCAAGGGGTACCCCGTTGGCGGTTCTTTATGATACATATGTACTTACAATGACAAGAGCTTACTTGTGACTAAAGTTGAGTAGCATGAGGATCAGTCTTCGTAAGTAAGGGGCATGAGATTTTGGTTTATAACTTGTCAAGCATATCCTCTTAGTTGTGTCACTTTAACCTTAATCACTTAAATATGCTTATGATAGGGGCAATGAGAGCTGAAAGCTATAAGTACCATAATTTTTGGAAGCTCTTTATGAGACTTGAATCCCTACTTCCTTCTATGAAGGCCTTTCTTCCACCATCATATTGAGTCTCCACCTTCTACCTTTTATGCACCTACTTTGAGAGCATAGTGGCCATTCTTAGTTCTATGTGCATTGTCCCAAGACTAGCTGATTGATGCATAACTTGATATTGCTTGTTTTAAACTATTTGTATCTAGTCACTCTTATGAACTTTGAAGGTGTCCTATGCATTTATATTTTCTACTCTATGAGGGACAAGATGAATGCTATTATGCTATGTTTTGTTTATGTGAAACAAATAAACGTCTTGCAAAGCATTGTTATTCATGAATCTTTTGTTTATGCATTTTCATGTTGCATCATAGTTTCTTTGTCTTATTGCTAGAATCTTGTCTTTCATGTTATGATTGAAGTACTATGATCCTAGCTTTGAATGTTTTACAAATACTTTGATCAAGTCTTTGATGGTGCATGTCACCTCAAAAATTCTTTCTTTTTATCACTTACCTACTCGAGGACGAGCAGGAGTTAAGCTTGGGGATGTTGATACATTGCAAATGTATCTATAATTTTTGATGTTCCATGCTTGGTTTTATCCACTTTCTTGTGTTTTATCCACACTTTGGAGTACTTTTCATATGATTTCTTGGACTAACCTATTAACAAGAGCCACAGTGCCAGCTACCTGTTTTCTGCTGTTTTTGGTTCCAGGAAAGTCAGAAAATGAATATTCTCGGAATTGGACGGGACAAAAGCCAAAGTGCCTATTTTTCCGGAAGTCATCAGATGCCAGAATACGAGACGGAGAGGGGCCAGGGGGCCACCACACCACCTGGCCGCGTGGCCCAGCCTGGCCCGTGCCAGGGGTGGTGTGGCCGCCTCCGGCACCCCCTCGGCCTCCCCTTCCGCCTATAAGATGCCCTCGGGACGAAAACCCTAAGTACCTGATCAAAAATCCACGAAAGAGTCTGTAGCCGCTGTCATCTCCATCCCTAGATCGGGAGGGATCTGAAGCTCTTTCCGGCACCCTGCCGGAGAGGGGAATTCACCCTGGAGGCCTTCTTCATCACCATGCAAGCCTCCGGTGTGATGCGTGAGTAGTTCATCCTTGGACTACGGATCCATGTAGTAGCTAGATGGCTGGTTCTCCTCCTTTGTGCTTTCATGTCTAGGTCTTGTGAGCTCCGTTCATGATCAAGATCATCTATTTGTACTTCTGCATGTTGTGTTTGCGGGGATCCGATGGATATTGAGATGTTATTTCAGATTGATTATTGATTCTATCATGTCTTTGTTATTTGTGATCTTGCATGCTCTCCATTGTTAGTAGCTATCTTGGCCAAGTAGATGCTAGCAACTCCAAGTGTTACTATTTATGCTCGATAGTGGGTTCATGCCTCTAGTAATCTGGGGAAGTGACAGAAATCTCTAAGGTACTAGATGTGCTGTTGCTACTAGGGAGAAAACAACAATCCTTTGTTCATAGAACAATCGTATTGTTTACATTACACACAGTTCGTAAAGAAATAATCTGTTGCTTGCAAATTAATACTGGAGGGGGTTCGGATGATAACCTAAAGGTGGATTATTAGTCATAGATGCAGTTGGATGGCGGTCTATGTATAATGTTGTAATGCCCAATCGAATCTCAAAGGAGTCAAGATGATTAGTATATGCATGTATTGCTTTCTCGATGTTTGTCAATTGTCCCACTGTAATTTGTTCACCCAGCATGTTATCTATCTTAAGGAGAGCCACCTCTAGTGAACTATGGATCCCGGTCCTTTCTTTTACATACAATCTACAAACTATTTACTGCTTTGTGTTTACTTTCTGCAAACTATTACTTCTTTCCATTCGATACGTTTAATCCTTTGTTTTCAGCAAAACACGGTGAGATTGACAACCTCATCGCAAGTTGGGGACAGAGTTCTGTGGTTGTGTTGTGCATGTCTCCACGTTGCTACTAGCACCGGTAGTGCTCCCTGCCAAGGCTCAGCTAGTAACACCTTTGGGGTGTTTCCTTGCTCCTACTGGTTCGATTAAACCTTGGTTTCATAACTGAGGGAAACTTGTGCTATGCTCATCATACCTTCCTCTTGGGGTTCCCAACGAGCTCTACATCAACACTGAGCCATCAGTGTTCTTTTCACAAACTACAGCTAGAGTCATTGTATGTGTGTGCTTCTCACAAACCACATAAGGATACACCAGTTTCACTGGATGTGTGTTCTTTTCATGAACCACGCCCAGTGTCATTGCATGTCTATTCTTCTCACAAACCACATAAGGATACACCAGTGTCATTGCATGTCTGTTCTTCTCATGAACAACATCTAAAGTCATTGCATGTTTGTTCTTCTCACAAACCACATAAGGATCCACCAGTGTCATTGCATGTCTGTTCTTTTCATGAACCACACCCAGTGTCATTGCCTGTCTGTTCCTCTAAACAAACCACACATGGATCCACCAGTGTCATTACATGTGGTCATTGCATGTGTGTTCTTCTCACAAACCACAGAAGTATACACCAATGTTATTGCATGTGTGTTCTTTTTATGAACCACACCAAGTGTCATTGCATGTCTGTTCTTCTCACAAACCACAAAAGGATACACCAATGTCATTGCATGTTTGTTCTTCTCATGAACCACATCTAGAGTCACCACATGTCTGTTCCTCTCACAAACCACATAAGGATACACCAGTGTCATTGCATGTCTGTTCTTCTCATGAACCACATCTAGAGTCATTGCATGTCTGTTCTTCTCACAAACCACACAAGGATCCACCAGTGTCATTGGATGTGTGTTCTTTTCATGAACCACACACGGTGTCAATGGATGTCTATTCTTTTCATAAACCACATAAGGATCCACCAGTGTCATTGGATGTGTGTTCTTTTCATGAACCACACCCTATGTCATTGCATGTGTGTTCTTCTCACAAACCACACATGGATCCATCAGTGCCATTGGATGTGTGTTCTTTTAACAAACCACAGCTAGAGTCATTGCATGTGTGTTCTTCTCACAAACCACATAAGGATACACTAGTGTCACTGGATGTGTGTTGTTTTCATGAACCACACCCAGTGTCATTGCATGTTTGTTCTTCTCACAAACCACATAAGGATACACCAGTGTCATTGCATGTCTATTCTTCTCATGAACCACATATAGAGTCATTGCATGTCTGTTCTTCTCACGAACCACATAAGGATCCACCATTGTCATTGGATGTGTGTTCTTTTCATGAACCACACATGGATCCACCTAGTGTGATTGCATGTCTGTTCTTTTCACAAACCACATATGGATCCACCAGTGTCATTACATGTCTGTTCTTTTCATGAACCACTGCTAGATTCATTGCATGTGTGTTCTTTTCACAAACCACAGCTAGAGTCATTGCATGTGTGTTCTTCTCACAAACCACATAAGGATACACCAGTGTCATTGCATGTGTGTCCTTCTCATGAACGACAGCTAGAGTCATTGCATGTCTGTTCTTCTCACAAACCACATAAGGATCCACCAGTGTCATTGGATGTGTGTTCTTTTCATGAACCACACATAGTGTCATTGGATGTGTGTTCTTCTCACAAACTACACATGGATCCACCAGTATCATTGCATGTGTGTTCTTTTCATGAACCACACATGGATCCACCCAGTGTGATTGCATGTTTGTTCTTTTCACAAACCACATATGGATCCACCAGTGTTATTGCATGTATGTTCTTTTCATGAACCACACCCAGTGTTATTGCATGTATGTTCCTCTCATAAACCACACATGGACCCACCAATGTCATTGCATGTGTGTTCTTCTCATGAACCTGATCTAGAGTCATTGCATGTCTGTTCTTCTCACAAACCACATAAGGATCCACCAGTGTCATTGGATGTGTGTTATTTTCATGAACCACACCCAGTGTCATTGCATGTGTGTTCTTCTCACAAACCACACATGGATCCACCAGTGTAATTGGATGTGTGTTCTTTTCATGAACCACACCCAGTGTCATTGCATGTTTGTTCTTTTCATGAACCACACCCAGTGTCATTGCATGTATGTTCTTCTCACAAACCACACATGAATCCACCAGTGTCATTGCATGTCTGCTCTTTTCATTAAGCACAGTTAGAGTCATTGCATGTGTGTTCTTTTCACAAACCACACATGGATCCACCAGTGTCATTGCATATGTGTTCTTCTCATAAACCACATATGGATCCTCACTTTAGGAGGGCCCTAACCTTAGACCCCCAATGGGTGGCCGTTAGACCGAGTCTTCTAGAAGGCACACCCTAACATAGTTGTTCTGCTTGATGATTGTTACATACCGTTCGATCGGGGCACTTGGACGATTGGGATGGTCTTCATGAGAGCGATCCGCGAGTAGGCTGTTATGCGTCATGATTGGCCACGCTTGCTCTGGACAAACTGGCAACACCGGTCGCTCCCCTGTTGCGAGTGTCACGACTCACGAGTTCAGTGGGCCATATTCCAGTGTCACGTCCCCATTACTTCTCTTCCTCCCCGTACTTCTCTTCCTTCCCCTCGATGCCACTTTCCCCACTTCACTCCCATCCTGTCGTAGCCGCAAGCCGACGGCGCCTCCATCCCAATCCCCTCTCCGGCAGCCACCCCCATCCCCTCTCGCCATGGGTTCAAGGGGAGACGGCGAGGAAACACGTCGTGACAATAGGGATAGTGATTTTGATGTGAGTCGTCTCATCTCTATCTCTATCATCTGTGGCCAGTTATCTATTTTTTGAGCTAGATCTACTATGTCTACTCATGCGCGTATGATGTGTTAGGCCAACCAGACGATGTATGACTCCGACTATCACGGTTTAGCGGATGAAGACAGTCCTGTGCTATGTAAACATGGATATGTGCCCGCTAAATTTGTAGCGTTCGAAGGATGAAACGCAAGCAAGAGGTTTCTACGGTGTCAAGGACATCGTGCAATGATGCAAGGCGGAAGTTGTGGTGTTGTCAAATGGGTAGATCCAGAGTGGCCCAAATCGATGCAGAAAACGCTGGACAAACTATGGGATATGACTGTTGAGTTCAAAGAATCCGTAGTCAGCTCACTTCTTGACAGTGTTGAGATGAAGCTATGGGACCCAGTTGACACGACCAAGCTTAACCGAGATCTCGGGAGGGTGCAGGACAAGGTTAGCAAAGTCGAGAAGGAGAGGGACGTGGCGTTGGCCCTGAAGGCTAAAGCAGAGAAAGAACTGACTCAAGTAAGGAATGATCTTCACCAGGCCAAAGTCCTGCAGTTCACAACTACGAGTATTGACAAGTGCATGAGGAAAAATACACAGAAACAATTGAAGTTGTGCAAGGAAGATGCTTAAAGGAAGGAGCAGACGAATCGATCCTTGATCTCGCAGGAAGATGCGCATCGGGCTAAGATTAGGAAGATCAAGGAGATGTGTGATAACTAGTTCTATTTAGCTTGAGCTTCGTGCGTTTTTAAGTTGTAATAGTAGTACTTGTTGACCTAGCGGTCTGAACTAGTGGTCCCGGAGTCCTGGGAGGAAAACAAATTGGTCTCCCGTTAGTGTGTCTTAACCCTGCATCACTTCCTTTTGTCTGATCATGGTGGTATTCTGATATTGGTGGTTTGTTTAAACGTAATCTACATGGATTGTGCCGCATGCAAATGGCACAGCCATAATTTATAAAGTGGAAGCACGTACACCCGGTTAATGGAGATCCGGGAGCTTCGCCAAACGCAGGGGATGCAGGAGCAGGGAGACGGTGAGATAGACGGGCTCAAGCATCTGGGCATTATCGGTTGCCATTGTTGTTTATGTTGCCACGTAGGTGTGCAGCATCTGAAATAAGTTGCTGCTTCATGGAGTGTGGCAGCTTAAATAATTTATTTCTGTGCCACTTACATTCCATCGAATTTGGAGACCTCCTGCCCCTTAGCAATCGTGGAACCGGTGCTGCATGTTTTCAGATAGCAGTGGCACAATCACAATTTCGGATTCAACTACTAACTCGGGCGTTTCCAAATCCTAAGTCGCGGTACATTTTACTCAGAGAACGTGGGTAGATTATTTCGCCCAGTAAAGTGGCACACACAGAGCTCCAGAATTTAACTGAATTACATATATAGGTTCAGGTTCAACACATTACTATGCATCTTAATTGCGAGCAGCCTTCTTCCGCAGCCTAGGTGCCAAGCCTTCACGTCCACTGGCTTCTTCATTTCCTGCCTTCTTCCTCTTCCTCGGTGCCAATTTTCTTAGCTTCACGTACTCTGCATCGCCGGGACAATGGGCACCAGAATCGTGTCCAGCATCATCTTTCCACTCGTTTTTAATTTCTTCGGGCAGCAAAATGACTGACCCGGCAGTCATGTCTCTAACCTTGCGGCGCTTCCTGTCAAAGAAACAAGACTATTGCATAACTGTCAAATATCTACAGAGTAAATAAAATAAAAATTACAATTCAGCACAAACATGCGAACCCCAAAAGACTTTTGCTTACCAGGAGCTAATTGGGTTCGAGCAACCACCCTGTCCAAGAATAGAAGGCTGACTCCCAGTTGCAGCAGCTTCCACATCCAGTACATCACAATTCAGCTCAAACATACAATCTGAAGCATACCTTTTCATCAACCCAATTGGCTGACTGTCACACGTTAGAGGAACCATGATGCCACGTTCATCCATGAAGCTGAGCTTTGCAGTCTGCTTCGGCCATAATTCATCATGATTATGCAGAGCAGCAACCATACCAGATATAGTGCATATCTATGCAGGCGCTTCTTCCATCGTGATACAATGGTGTCCATACCACTTGCCCTTAGAGTCGTACCTGAAGAGGACTACCATAACCAGGTAAGGGTGGTCCACGGAGATCCTACTTGACAGAAAACTATGGACAAAATATGTTTGTCAGCGTAACAAACAATTTTAGGTTCAGTAGCCAGCTAGCAGTTATAATTAGTGCGAATAGCAAAGAGAAGGGTAGATCACCCGATTGTAGCTAGAACTTCTTCTTCCTTGGTAGTAGGATCTGCCATCCTCCGAGCTGCTCGGCTCTGTTGGGTCCGCAGCATAGAAAACAAAAAATTTCCTACGATGTGAACTATACGCCAAGATCTATCTACTAGGTACAGAGCAACGGGTGGATATACATCTATTGAGAACTTACCCTCGAAGACAACGAGTTTTGTTAACGAATAGGAACTCATGGATGATGTAGTCATACACTTGCCGATCTCAAGATCGTGATGAAGTCCAGCAGGTCCGGCTCCAGCACGTCCATCAGATCCAGCTCCATCAAGTCCGGCACCACCAAGTCCAGCACCGCAAAGCAGCGGTGCATCCGTGATCGCACACACGTCCGGTACCCCGACAACCTCCGTCCCTCGCTCCAGCAAAGCAGCGGAAGCAGCAACTCCTTTCTAGATAAAGCCACCGGGAACATGTATCTCGCTAATCCGAGACCATGGGGGAATAATACTAGAGGAGGAGAGAGATCCTTCACGAGGAGGTGTGAGGAAGAGGGAGTGAGAGGGGGACTTTTATAGGAGGAGGGGAGGGTGTCCCTTCACCTCCCCCATTCATGTGGTGGTAACCCCCTCCACATTAAAATTCCCCTTCACATTCTCTTTTAAAGTCTCCACTTTAAATGCATTAAATTTCTCCAAATTTAATGTTCTCTCATTTAATAAAACTCTTTTATTAATTTTATTTAGAATTTTGTTATTACTTTAATTAACAAAAATTCACATAAAACCCCCTGCAACATTTCAATATTACATGCAGAACCAATTTTAGCAATTTCACCCGAAACAGTTTTGGTGTCTATTGAAATAATTCCAGCTCTTTCTTAAATCATTATCTGAAACATGTTTGCTCCAAATGGTGTCGATATCCCTTAAGTGTATCACCCTACGGTTCGCGAATAATGCGGACATGATCGAGACCCCTCTCCGATCAATAATCAGCAGCGGGACCTGGAGATCCGTACTGACTCCCACATATTCAACGATGACTCTTGTGATCGTGTGAACCTTTAACGTCGTAACTAAATCCCTTTGTCTCGCGATATATTACATGTCCGAGATTTGATCATTGGCATCCAAATACCTAGTTTGATCTCGTTACCGACATGCACTCTTTTCTCGTTCCCGTGATATAACATTCTAGTGATCACATGTTATCAAGATACTCTTCCGGTGTTAGCAATTAACATGCTCTCATGGTCTAAGGACTAATATTACTTCGTATGATGTTATAGAAATATAAACATAATGACTCTGATCGTAATGCTATACTTCGGATGAATGTTCATCACATCATTCCACCAATGTTGTGACCTCGTTATTAACAACATCCAATGTCCATGATCAGGAAACCTTGATCATCTTGTTAATCAACAAGCTAGTTTATATGAGAGGCAGTACTAGGAACTTTGTATTTTGTTTATTAAACACACATGTATTAACGTTTCCAATTAATACAATTATAGCATGCAAAATAAACATTTATCATAAACATGGAATAAGATAATAACCACTTTATTATTGCCTCTCGCGCATATTCCCTTCAGTCTCCCACTTGCACTAGAGTCAATAATCTAGTTTGAAAAACTTTGCGTATTGAACATGTATGGCTTTGTGGTGTTGCATATACGCGATTGCTAGTGGTTAACATAATCTCCGGATCTGACAGTTTCAGGTCCGTGTGTATTTGCATGCCTTTGCGTCTCTACGCATCACTCATTCTCAAATGAGATGGTATTGTATAAATTTGGTCCTTTGGTGAGACCTTTAGTTCGTTCGGGTTAAAATATGTTGATATTATTGTCATACAATATATCTTCATAGTATTAGCCCACTTTGAACCACACCTAGCTTGATAACAAACTACATAACACAAATGCCCTCCTATGCTGCTACTATAGTAGTCATATACTTAGCCTTTTGTTGTAGTATCCGTCACAATGTTTCAACTTTGGAAATCATCCAAATCCATCATCGAACATCCTTTCATTACATTGTGCCACCCATAGTCTAAATTGAGATAAATTTAATTTGTATCTTGTGACAAAACTAGTATCAATGTAACACTTTACAATGAACTACCTTTAACTATTTGTCACTTATACATGATATATTCTTAGTTCTTCCAAAGCTCATAAGAATATCTTTACTATCGTCCAATGATCATCTTATGAATCATTCTGGTATGTGCTCATAACATTTAGAGCATAGGACATATCTGGATATATACATATCACTGTGTAATCGATCAAAATATTCATGTAATTTTACTCACCAAGTGTTGAAACACTTGAATCTTGATACAATCCTTTCCATGCAGCAAGAACCTTTCTTGTTGTTTTCGTATTGAACCCTTTCAATATATCATATATGTACGTCTGGCATAACCATATTAGCGCCTCAATCTATCCATATAGACATTGATGCCAAATATTCTGGTTTTGCCCAAGTCTTTCATCGAAATCCTATTTTAATGAAATTCTTAACTTATGTCAATACAAGATACATCATTTCCAATCAACACCATGTCCTCTACATAATGTATTAGAAATATGTCCCAGCGCTCCCACTTAATTTCTTGCAAATGCAAGCATCTTCATCATCTCCGATGAAATTAAACTCTTTTAACATTTTCATCATGGTGAAGATTCCAACTCCGCTATGCTCACTTCAACTATTGAAGTTTGCATGCCCTTTTAGCACCCTTTGAATTAACAAAACCCTTTGGACCGTGTCTTGTACACGTCCTAGGTAACCATTCTATTAGAAGAACATTATTTTGTTTGTTCAACTACCATACATCAAATTATATGTAGTGGTTGCTACATTAATCCGTCAAGACTAAATATCGCTATGAAAGATCAAATCTTGTCATAGTCAACTCCTTGAACATTGTCATAAACTTCTTTCCGACATGTCGACTATTTTTCATAGATGTTAAACATCCATGTCTATTTCTTTATAGATCCAAACACGACCGATAGGCTTCACGCCTTTCTGGAGGGCCTTCTAAGTTTAGAAACTTGATTTCTCGTGTATGGATACTATCACGGAATCTATGACTTCTAGTCATTTTATGGAGTCAGGGCCCATCATCGCTTCTTTGCATGTAGTCGGTTCATCATTGTCAAAACAATAACGACTTGCTTATCAAATCACACTATTTGATTCTTACCGACCCACATGGTTCAATAGGAACTCTAATCTCCGAGATCACACCCTTTGTAATCACGGGAGCCATGAGCATTGTGGCCGCCACCGGGACACTTTCCGGCGCTGTGTTACTTAGCACATATAGCTAAGGTTCAACAACCTTATCAAAGTTCTATTGTCCTCCCACTTAACTTTTCACAAAAAATTCCTTCTCAAGAAACTTGACGTTCCAAGTAACAAACTCTTTTGTCCTTGGTGTTATGGAGAAATTCCCAAAAAATTCTTTGGGATAACCTACAAAGACGTGCTTATCCGACTTTGGTTGTAAACATTTTACTTATGAATAGCATACCAAAATTTAAGAAAAGACAATTCGGGTTTTATCCCAAACCATAACTTATATGGTGTCATTTCAGCGGATCACGTTGGTGCTCTTTTCAGTATAAAAAGCGGTAGTCAAAACATAATGGCAGTTTTATAAATTACACCCTTGATCTTACCATGTCAAACAAGGTTTGATTTGATCTCTCAAACATACAATACTCCTGTGGTTTATCGAGAAATGCAAATTCATGGAACAATTCCTGAAATCTTAGGTGTTTTGCTAAACCTGTAACTCAAATATCTTCCTTTATGATCAAATCATAAACTCTTTTATTTTCTTGTTACAATGATTTTTCGCTTCATCTTGAAAGCCTTTGAACAATTTTCAAATGTTTCATACTTCTTCCTTATTAAGTAAATATATAGATATATTCACTCAAATTTCTGGAGAAAGCATATGAAGCAAAAAGATCCATCGCATATGGTTACATATAATGGACTATATACATCAATATGTATAATATCCAATAAGTTAGTCATCTGTTCCTCTTTGGCCTATGGACGGAGTTTCAATTATCTCGAGGAAAGTTTCACAAGCGTCAATTGATCAAAATCAAAGACTCCAAAAATCCATCAACATGGAGTTTCTTCATGTTTTCTTTCCAATATAATTTAAATAGCGATGTCACTTCATAAGTGATCTTTCAATCATTTGTCTTGCGACATTTTAGCAATAGTGTTTATGGATGTGATTTCTCCCACTAGACTTGTAAAAGTTCATCCATCCTTTATGGAATACGATAATTATTTGAACAACCATTGTTCTCATAATACCGGAACAAAATAACAATTATTAAAATAAATCTTGAAGGCTAGGTTTGACGACAACGAAAAACACAATAACACTTTATTTGTTTTCGATGAACATCATCACTTATTCTCTTGCCAATTACTTAGGCCATTGCAGTTCATGAATTGTGTTGTCCTGTATGACACTTCATACCAACCAATTCGTTATCCAATACCTAAGAACCACATTGTTTAACAAGCAAGGAATACAACCATAAAATGTATATCTTCTATATACCTAAGCTGGACATTTCCAACTTTTTCTTTTCTTCCAAATATTTTATAGATTCTCTTTCAGCAATTCCTTTTCATTTTAAAAGAATCTATCAACATCAATAGTGGTGTCATTCACATGATGCACAGTACAAAGTGTATATAGTCAAATACTAATACCTTTGGACTTGCACTTTAAAGTGGATCACCATCATCAAATGTTTGGTGTTCTTTCAAAAATCCATTCTTTAGTAATCTATTAGTGTAGTAAACATTTTACTTACATCTTCTATTCATCCTTATCATGACAACTTTCATGATCAAGCTACTATAGTCTGTAAGGAAGAATCACGAGTATAATGTTAGTTCCCAAAACCTTTTTGGGAGATCCGGATGCTTAGCATCTCCATCCTTCACAAATTCTCATACAATATGAGAACATGTATTTTGCTAAATTACACTCAATCATAATGCAACCAAAAACATTGTTTCAGATATCACAATATCTTTCACACATGATGGTTTCTGAAACAATTTTCAGCTCCTATATAATCTTGATATTAAAACAACTTTTGAATATCAATAATCATGGAGGCAAACATGATACTTTAGATACTAACATTGGAATTCTTACTCTTGATTTAATACTACTTATTAAACTTCATGGAGTAAATAGAGTTTGCTGAAAGTTTGCAATAGGAATTATAAACTTTAAATTGACATTCAAAACAATACGATACTAGTTCGTAAAGTAAATATCCAGAATTCTATAGTTCTATTATCTCAATTAAAACTAAGCATAAGGTAGTGAACAGACGCCAATAACTACAACAAATTATGCAAATTTACTTCGATTTAGTTTATGACAAATTGAGTTCGACTAATCCAAATTAGAAATGAACTCCCACTCAAAAACGACATCCCTCGTGCCTTTTTGGTGATTACATGAACCAAATCCACTACACCAAGTCCGATCATCACGTGAGTTGATGTAGCTTCAAAGGCGAGCATCTATATGGGCATCATATCAACTATATGACTCATGCTTAACCTTTCAGTCCGTGTTCCGAGGCCATGTCTGTACATGCTAGGCTCGCCAAGTAAGAACCTTAGTATTCGCGTGTGTAAAACTGTCTTACACCCGTTATATGAAAGCGTAGAGTCGAGTACACCCGATCATCACGTGATGTCTCGAAACACGATCCATAGAACGGTGCATACTTAAGGAAGAACACATTTTTATCTTGATATCTAAATGAGGGATCATCTTATAATGCTACAAAAAAGCGCCAAACTAGCAGTATAAGATGCTAACATATAATGTGTAAAGTGAGATGATATGGTCCATGCATTTGATCTCTATCATTTGCATCATGGTATGATCTCTATCATTCCTTTGTGTGTAAGGCCAAGGTCTATGGAACTTACATGTTGAGTGTGTTGTAAGAGTATCAACTATACATCAACTTACAACATTACCATATCATGACACTAGCTCAGCAACAATCTAAACTAGACGCCTCTAATTTATCCATTGCAAGTTTTACGTGGCTTAGGGATTTCGAAGATAGAACCGTTTTTACCTACGAACATGGAACCACAACGAGGATAACCAAGTTATTAGCAACTCGTTGTAAATCCGATATTGACTATAGTAGGAGAGACAGACACCCGCCAGCCACTTATGCAAAACTAGTTACATGTCAGTCGTGGAACCGGTCTCATGTACGATGACATGTAAGGTTGGTCCGGGCCGCTTCATCCCACTATGCCACCAATATCCAAAATACATAGAAGATGTAATAACATGATCATCATCGCCCACATATAAACATATGTGTACTACCCGTGCAAAGTACCTACGCATAGATCAGGCTCTGATACCACTATTGGGTCCGCAGCATAGAAAACAAAAAATTTCCTACGATGTGAACTATACGCCAAGATCTATCTACTAGATACAGAGCAACGGGTGGATATACATCCATTGAGAACTTACCCTCGAAGACAACGAGTTTTTTTAACGAGTAGGAACGCATGGATGATGTAGTCGTACACTTGCCAATCTCAAGATCGTGATGAAGTCCAGCAGGTCCGGCTCCAGCACGTCCATCAGATCCAGCTCCATCAAGTCCAGCACCACCAAGTCCAGCACCGCAAAGCAGCGGTGCATCCGTGATCGCACACACGTCCGGTACCTCGACAACCTCCGTCCCTCGCTCCAGCAAAGCAGCGGAAGCAGCAACTCCTTTCCAGATAAAGCCACCGGGAACATGTATCTCGCTAATCCGAGACCATGGGGGAATAATACTAGAGGGGGAGAGAGATCCTTCACGAGGAGGTGTGAGGAAGAAGGGGTGAGAGGGGGGCCTTTTATAGGAGGAGGGGAGGGTGTCCCTTCACCTCCCCTATTCATGTGGTGGTAACCCCCTCCACATTAAAATGCCCCTTCACATTCTCTTTTAAAGTCTCCACTTTAAATGCATTAAATTTCTCCAAATTTAATGCTCTCTCATTTAATAAAACTCTTTTATTAATTTTATTCAGAATTTTGTTAATTACTTTAATTAACAAACATTCACATAAAACCCCCTGCAACATTTCAATATTACATGCAGAACCAATTTCAGCAATTTCACCCGAAACAGTTTCGGTGTCTATTGAAATAATTCCAGCGATTTCTTAAATCTTTATCTGAAACATGTTTGCCCCAAATGGTGTCGGTATCCCTTAAATGTGTCACCCTACGGTTCGCGAATAATGCGGACATGATCGAGACCCCTCTCCGATCAATAATCAGCAGCGGGACCTGGAGATCCGTACTGACTCCCACATATTCAACGATGACTCTTGTGATCGTGTGAACCTTTAACGTCCTAACTAAATCCCTTTGTCTCGCGATATATTACATGTCCGAGATTCGATCATTGGCATCCAAATACCTAGTTTGATCTCGTTACCGACATGCACTCTTTTCTCGTTCCCGTGATATAACATTTTAGTGATCACATCACTTGCTTGCAAGCTATTTCAATGTGATATCACCGAGAGGGGCCAGAGTATATCTATCAGTCATCAGGATGGACAAATCCCACTCTTGATCCATGAGCCTCAACATAACACCTTCGTAGCACTAAACCCACCTTTATAGTCACCCTGTTACGGTGTGACGTTTGATGTTATCAAGATACTCTTTCGGTGTTAGCAATTAACATGATCTCATGGTCTAAAGACTAAGATTACTTCGTATGATGTTATAGCAATATGAACATAATGACTCTGATCGTAATGCTATACTTCTGATGAATGTTCATCACATCATTCCACCAATGTTGTGACCTCGTTATTAACAACATCCAATGTCCATGATCAGGAAACCTTGATCATCTTGTTAATCAACAAGCTAGTTTATATGAGAGGCAGTACTAGGAACTTTGTATTTTGTTTATTAAACACACATGTATTAACGTTTCCAATTAATACAATTATAGCATGCAAAATATACATTTGTCATAAACATGGAATAAGATAATAGCCACTTTATTATTGCCTCTCGCGCATATTCCCTTCAGGCTCGTCTGCGGCGGAGGCGGGCTAGAGCCTCACAACGGTGGCTACGACATGCGCCATTGGAGCTCGGTATCAGCGACTAGGCGCGGCAACTGGGCGCAGCAACTTGGCGCCGGAAGTCAAATGTCTGAAGGGATCGTCCTGTCTGGAGGGTGGATTCCGACGCCGCCGATGCTAGGGGAAAGGTGGGAATGGATTTGTGAAATTGGTCAACGCATCCAATCCACTTAGTTCCTCGATTTGCCTAAGAGGTTGCCGCGTTGGCGCTCGCGTCACGGACAGATGACCGACATGAGGGTCCCGACCGTCTACTTCACGGGGCAGTTTTACGGAATGTTTGAATTTGGCAGGGTGAGATGAGTTTGCATCGAAATGGCCCCTCTCGGTAGTTGGCAGCCCAACATTTCGAAACGCGGCAATTTCAGGCAACTTAGGTACCGCGGTGCACTGGCCCGGGAACTTTGGTAACGCAGACGAACAGGCCCCTCCAGGAGGTAGCTCGTGGTGATGCTCCTTAGTCTGGCAGTGGTCTGGCAAGCCCGGGTGAACACGGGGATGATGGCGCTGCTGCTTGGCAGCAGGGGCCTACGGTGGTGGATCTTCTGGTAGGAGGAGGGTCTGGTTTGCCCCTCCAGCTGCATCCGGTTGACTACCGCCGGAAGGTGGTGGAGGAAGTTCCCTCCCGCGTGTTGCTATACCGCCGACTCTCGCCGATGCTCCTCCTTTTTCGGTCTTGTCGGCCTCGCAATGTGGATCGCGGTGAGATGTCGGGGTTGATTGCAAGGCCGTAGTGGTGTATGCTAGTGGGCGACCGAGCTTGGTGGAGCCTTCAAAGGGTTCGAGAGTGTGTTTTTTAAGGGTCGGCAGAAATCCTTGTCGACTAGACACCGACGCGGTGACGCCTGCGAGTGTCACCTTCCTTCATGAAGGGCGCGGGTGTACCTCTTTCCCACCTCTGTAGCGTACCGGGCGAAAACCCTAGGAGTAGTCCGGGCAACAGCGTCATCGTCGTCGCTTCCTTCTTGGAGATGATGCTTGGTACGTGACGCTTCAGAGTGCTAGGAGCGTGGTGGAAATTTTCCGGAGGGCGCAGCGGCTGCGGGTCATCCTTTGTCGTCAAGCCACCGTTGTCGGCTTTATTTTCTCTTCTTTTTTCTTTTTGGTCTTCTTTGTTTTTTCTTTTGGGTGTTATGTTGTCTGGTCCAACAGCGGTCTCAATCTTGGTTGCTATATTAATATAGCTGGACGTATGCCTGTTTCGAGGAGGAAATTTTCTTCAAAATATTGTAGGCACTATAAAAAAAAGTACGGAGTAGCTGCTAACTTTATCATAAACAGAATTGCCATCTTTATATGTGATTGACATGTCCCCCTCTCTCATTTTCGTCTCATATACAATATTGAGCTCATGATCGTGCGTAGTTACGCACCATGTTCCAAATCCATGGCGCATCCATTGGCACACATACATGCATTGAGCATCCACCATAGGAGACTCCAAAAAATCTAAAACTTTTAGATTTGAGTAGACGTACTCTCTCTCTCTCTCTCTCTGGGAGAAAGATATTTCATATTGTCTAGATTCACATTTATCTATACATTAAAATGTGTTTAAATACATATATTTTTAGACAAATATGCGACATCCTTTACCGAACGAAAAGAGTACTATATATTCCGGACCGGTTTAGTTGTATTATGCTTAGGAATTCATGACTCATGAGTTACTCTCTACTAGTAATAAGTTGCACATGTGTTGCACGCTACTTCATATAAGTACAAGAGTAAAACTTTAAAAAAAGTGCAATAAGTAAAGACAAAAGGTCATCATCCTCCTTTTAGAAAAAAATGGTAAAGACAAATAATGGTGCTTTGGAAATGATAAAATGGTTATATTTTTTAATATATGTGAAAAATAGATGTATAATACTCTCTTCGTCTTAAAATAGACATCACAGATTTGTTAAAATTTAGATGAATCTAGACAGTATTGTATAAATTCATCTAAATTTTGATAGACCCAGGACATCTATTTTCAGACAGAGAGAGAAGTATCTTATGAAGTGACACAACTTTTTATTTGTGACACAAGATGGAGCCATTTCATTGATGAAGGTTATGGGTTGATATACATTTCTTATTGGTTCAGCATCTACTTCGGTAGAACTGTGGAAGTACTTCGGCTTCGGTAGAACTGTTCACTATGTAAGTTCAGTTCCAAAGAAAGGAGTTTAATGCTTGAAGAAACGACGTGATGGTCATATGCATGTCGGCAGGTTTCCAAAAGAAACTTTTATGTATGCCCAGCTTGAATAAAAAAGTACTCACATTAGAGGTCCCATGCATGTTGCAGTCTGCATTGATTGTAAATTCTCTAGAGAATTCGTCTAGCTCCTACTCCCTACGTTCAGAAATATAAGATATTTTAGATTTATCAAGGTGGTTCTGAGTAACGCAGACTCGACCTGTACTGATAGAATGCACACAGCGAGAGCCGAATCCAGCTTAGGACAACCGTCGGATTATTTCGGACAACACATGATGAACTATAGATGATAGTTTCGTATTGCAAATCAACGGCTGCTAGAGCTTGAGAGGTGTTTTGGCGGGAAACTGGAAGGAGGCTGGTATACCTAAATTTAAAACTGCCAATTATAGTAGCAGAGATATTGTAATATTACAGTACTCCGTCCATTCATTCCACATAATAATAAGGTATGATTCATCCAAATTTTGAAAAAGTTGAGACATCTATTTTGAGACGGAGGGAGTATATTATTTCAATTAACATGTGAGTATACTGATATTGATAACATCTTATATTATGGACCGAGGGAGTATTTGAAAGTGAAAGTTTTATGACAAACAAAGCAGTTGGTCGTCTCACTAAAATAATGCTTTCTCGATTCAATTTTCATGTGTTACAAACCGAAATCGTTGTTGGGCAAAAAAAAAAGAGGGATGACTATCTTGATGTTTGACGAAGGGAAACACTCTCCCCATCGGTGTTCGACAGTATTCGTTTGTCAAGCAGGGGGAGCAAGTTGCAAGTAAAACAAAACAATCGTGTTTCACCTTTTCGGGGGGACATCTGGGCATTCCGTGCACATGAGAATAACCTTTTTCTAACGATTATCGGAGATTAATAGTTTAGACATGATGTTTGAATTTGGAGGGCTATACTGAAGTTAAGCCTAGAACTGAAGATGATTCCAAATGTCATTCACAAAAACTGTAAACCACATGGGCCTAGTTAGGGTACTCCTCTTTGGAAGTAGTATTTTTTCCTTTTTTCTATTAAATCAGCGGCACTTATTGTGAATCGGAGGGAGTAGTAAATTGATGGTATCATCCCTCGAAGGAGAGACTAGGAAATTGATGCGTGTCACCACGGGAGTACGGGATGAATTTCTCATGTTATTTTTTCCAATATTTGCAAAATACAAAGTATCAAGTTCAAAAATTTCTCCTATACAAAGTACAAAGTACCAAGCACATGAAGGACGATCGAACGAAGTAAAAATATACCAAAAATCTATTCTATTATATACTAAAAGCAATATAAAGTTGTCTTTCGAGGCACCAGGCTGATCCACATAGGCTAAATTTATATACTCCTTTGATCTTAAATTTAAAGGCTGAGATTAACTATTAAGTGTTACGTGGAAGAAAATAAACGCGTACAAACGAAGTCTATATGTAACGTTAATTGGTCACGTAGCCCGAAAAAGTCCAGGCACCGAAAAGAATTAGTGTCCCGTACGCCCGTACCCGTATAGGAAAGTCCCCTCCCTACGGTTCTCCCTCTTTTTTTTGCATGTCTCAAGAATAGTTGATTTAGCTAGCATATCGTACAGTATATACATAGCAAAAGAAAAAATATCTCAGTACCATTGAAGGGCAATAATACACTGTCCGGCCATGTCCTTCTAATTCCTTTTGACTTCATCCTTTCGTTTTACGACCAAAATAGATAATAAAGATTACCTAAAAAATATTTTTTTTTGCCAATAATATATATTAAAGATTGACTACTTAAAAAACTGCATATTGATTAGGATCAATACGGCTAACAAAAATATGGGGAAATCAATATCTCATGCCTGCCTACTCCATATAGTTTAACAGGTAAAATTTTTTCATGCATCACGAGAGATTCAACTGTCACTATCTACTCCATCTTTCTAATCTACGAGTATGACTGCATGAGTAAGTAAAAGTCTAATCGACAACTAATCATATCTTGACTCAACATACAAAGTGTAGAAAACTGATAAAAATATGACTACCTTTCTATTAAAAGATACCACCTTCTAAAATATTTTCTAGATTAATCAAAATATTAAAAATATGAGAACAAAATATTTCTTTTATTTTATTTTGCAAAATGTATTTATGAAAAGGTCGAATGATAAATACTAGAGATATACTTGTTTATAAAATGTGTCATATTTTATAATGAATGGATAAAGTCAAGTATATCATAAACATGTGAGTAAATGAGGGAAGAAATTGACAAGGGAAAGGTAGAAAAGTGAAGTATATCATAATTGAGTGAGTAAATAAGGGAAGAAAAAAGGACCAGGGCAAGATAGAAACCAAAATTTGACAATGTAGTTTCCCTAGCAATCAATACGATTTAATATTTTTCACTTTGCTAGAAAAACATTTTAGGTACTACACGAAAGTCACCGGAATCTTACAGTGGTTATACAAGCGTTCAACATAATGAGCATATGGTTTTCAATGTTTTAACAATTATTTTCTATGTTACCAACATCCTTATATGTGTTCGTAACAAACCAAAATAATTATATTAATGAACAAGGAAATAGATAATTTGTCAATAAAATCTCATGGCGACCAATGCATTCAATTCAACCACCCGGCGATAATCAGTAATTATGCATAGACTTATAGACCTCTTGACTCGTATTAGCAATAGACATGAACTGTTATATCATCATAATTGCAGATGACATCATCCGGCCACTAATGTGATGTATGTTTATTACAATAGACCACATCTAATTAATTGATCTTAGGAACTATTCCTAATTAAGTATTAGCATGTAACTTTAAATCGATCTAAAGTTGGAAAATACAATTTGAGGTTTGACTCACACTGAATAACATCAAATAAAAATTACATCCTAGCTTGCAATATGAATTTAATTTTATTGGTACTGTTTTCATGGCAACATTAATTAATTGCCCAAAAATAAAAATGATTAAATATATTCACGTAAATGTGATATTTTATATTTTTTTGAACAAGTGATATTTTACCTTCAAAAAATTATTGTGACAAGATCCATGTTTATTCCAATTGTATAGTACTCTCATGTATAGGAAAATAAAATATATTTTGTAGGCACTTTCAAATGTTGCCCTCGCTTTAGCGAGGGCCATCTTGCTAGTATATACTAAAAGTAAAATAGGGTGAACGACAAGCAAGAGAAATAGCTAGAAAATCCCACGTTAATCAGTAATTATCAGCCCTTGATCCGGTGGACCCTGATGTGTCCGTTCAATTTGCGTAACATATATAACATGGTAGACCTCAAACAATTTAACGTGTCACATGTACACACGTGTACGTTCAAAGAAAAGAAAGAAATGCACCGGCGGTCAAGCAAGACACGTATTGCGTGACATATATATATATATATATATATATATATATATATATATATATATATATATATATATATATATATATATATATATATATATATATATATATATATAACATGGTAGTCCTTCCGTGTCACATGTACACGTACGCACGCTTCAAGGGAAAAAAAAGTGCACCGTTCAAGTAAGACAAGTAAATCATTTTTACTCAAAACAGAATTTAAATCTTCATCAGACTATTGCACCCGTATCCCCGGATGGGACTCCGTAAAAAGAACGCGAGAATAAAACGCTCGCCGCCGGCATGTTTCTGTGACTGTCCCAGCGATGTCCCAGTCCCGTCCTTGATTCTCCCTCGGTATATGGGTGCATTCGCGCTGGATGCAGCGGAAAGGAAGACCCGCCAAGCTTAAAATGCTAGCTGGAAGACACCGGCCGGCTAGCGTCTGATTTTGCTCTGATCGGATCTCTAGCAAAACCTCCAAAATGTACCACCGACATCTAAAGTAAATGGTTAGACTCATTCACTTTTATCAGGTCAATGTGATTTTTATTTTGAATCAATGACTTCTCTGTTGCTTCTAATATATGGTTCTGTGATATTGTAGTGACTTCGCGGAGTTATTTCATCCACAGCTAACCAACTATTTTACTTTATAATCATTAACAAGCCCATTATTCTTAAGGCTCAACCTATATGACACCTAAATTTCTCAATGCTTACGTACCTCATATACTCTCTCTACCTAGGTGAATATGATCTACAATCTATTGGAAGCAATCTGTCTGAACCTTTGAGCCAAATATTGAAGAGCTAGCAATCCATCTTGCAAACCCAAGATCTTCAATGTTTTTTCCATTGAAGTACTTTCCTAAAATGATTTTCTCTTTTCACAATAGTGCAGGAAGTCGATAAATAGGAATCAGATCTTCACTCTTACTTCGAATTTATTTATGGTGATACCTTGGAGAGTAGAGTAAATATTGATAAACTGTGCTAAGGAATGTGGATTATCTATATAAAAAAAACAATTGGATTTACAATTATGATTTGATGTAGATGTAAGTGGCCTCTGTTGACCCAGATGAAACCAACATATCAAGTACTCTCCGTGCAAATGAGCCAGGAGCATCTTCAAACATGCATGAGATTGAAACCCTTTTACTATAGTTAGTAACTATATATGTATCATTCTTAGATTCACACCAAAGGATAAAATCCAAATGATGGGAAATTGTGAAGATAGAATGAGGACCAATGATATGGTGAATAAAATAGCGCACAAAGAAACTTTCTAAAGGTAATACATACACAACACCTTTTCTATGTCGTTTAGATGATGCGACCGATCTTGAGAGTTGAGTTGAAGATATATAAAATTGTATGTATTAATATTTATTAGTTTCTAAGATTCAAAATTGTCTAAAATAATACCTTGGCATAGCGCATTGCTATTCTACGATTCTATTAGAAGGAAAACGGTCACAAGTTTAAACCAAAATTTTAGAGAGGGTGCATCCATATATTTAAGACCTTCAAAATTAGGACTATTTAGGTTTTTAATCTTTAATATTAACTCTGAAATTAGTTATCCTAACTGTGAACCATTTGTAGATTATATCTTATACATAAAATTGATATCTCTAAAAACTATGTAATATGAATCTAGTGCTATCAATTTTATTGGGGAAGAGGCTGGGTGTAATTAGTATCTTCGTGATGTTAGTATATATATTTTTGTCAAAAAAAATATTATAAATTTTGTGTCATGTAATTCACATATTTTCAACAAATTCTTGGTCAAAGATAAATATTTAAAGTGTGTGTTTTTTACATTTCATTATGGAGTGAGTAAATTTTAATAATTACAACCCTAATTCAATGAATATGATTGCATTATTTAAAATGTGATAAAAAATTGTCCATTATTTTTCTTTGGTAGATCCATCACATGTTTTCATTTCATTGTATTTCCTAGAGTTGGTTTGATTTTTCTAATTATATTATTTATAGTGTTTTCGTTCAAGAAGGATTTTTGATGCTTAATAAATATATATTATACACAATTCAATATAATTTTTTAACCAATGCACATTTAAAGGTGACGTTTAATTTAGCATTATATTTATGTTGGCAACATAACTATACTTTTCTACTCCCTCCGTTTCAAAATATAAGATGTTTTAGGTTTGTGAAGAAAATGTATCTAGACTTCTTTTAGTGTGTAGATTCATTCCAAAACTCAGTGAACCTACGTACTAAAAGAAATCTAGATACATTTGCTTCACAAAGCTAAACATCTTATATTACGAAACGGAGGGAGTATATCCTATAAATTGATTGTTCATGAAACTTTAAATTTATTTCTATATCACTTTCAACAAGCTATGGATGATGCCCTCGCATTTGCGAGGGCCACCGTGCTAGTTAAACTACAAAAGTACACATGACAAAGGAAGTACTGTGCACAAAAAATGGAATACAAGTACACATATTACCAAATACAAGTACAGAAAAATAAAGTACAAGTTAGATAAACATAGTACACTGAAAACAAACTACAAATATATGAAAAAGTAGTGCACTAAAAATGGAGTATAAGCACATAGAAAACAGAATACGAGAACATAAAAAGGAGAACAAGTACAGTGAAGATAGTGTAAAATTACACTTGAAAGGATCATATGGGCACCTAGAGGGGGGGTGAATAGGTGCTACTTCAAATTTTACTCCTTTTCCAATTAGGGTTTGACAATAAAGGTAAATTCTCTAGATTATGCAACTAAGGTGAATTTACCTATATGACAAGCAAGCACTAACTAAACAATAACTAGATAAGTAAAGTGTAGTAAAGGGTAGAAGGAACCAAAGTGGAGCACACGGAGACACAAGGATTTGTTTCCCGTAGTTCCTTCCTTTTGAGGGGAAGTACGTCTACGTTTGGAGAGGGGGTGATTTCAAACCACCAACGCCACGAGAGGCCTCCCTTGTTCTCCGATGAACCTCATCCCAACGGGTTCGATTCACCTCTTACACTATACGGCAACCTTTGAGGTGGAGGCCAGCACCTTTACAACGAGTTCGGGGCACATATCCACAACTTAATTGGAGGCTCCCAAATACAAGCAAGCTGTCAAACAATCAAAGACAAGCTTGTAAGAACCAAATCAAAACCTAGGGTTTCCAATGAAACACTAGAGCATGGGGGCCCTCAAGTGAATGAGGGGGAAATGAAGATCTCTCTTGGTGAAGCTGTAGATCAAGGCCTCCTCCTTCGATTCTGCAAAGATCAAAGACTTTGGATGGTTGGATGAAGAGATCTTGTTGATTTGGTGGCTCAAATGGACATAGTGTTCTTGAGGTGGACGAGCAGCTGGAACAAGAGGATAAGGTCTCCTATTTATAGCCCTTCTGTCAGAGAACTATTTTTCTAACCGTTAGAGAAGAAGCAGACCAGAGACTCCGGTCACCACACCGGAGACTCCATTCTACACCGGAGACTCCGGTCCACCTCCGGACCAGCCTCCGGACCCCTTGACAGAATGACCCAGCTCAGTTGGGAGCCAAGTGGACCGGAGACTCTGGTCCCTCCACACCGGAGACTCCGGTCTGAGATATAGACTGGAGACTCCAGACCAACCTCCGGACCAATCTCTGGACCACCTTACTAGGTGTCCAGGGCATGAAAACAGAGGCCACACCGGAGACTCCTAGGGAAACTCCAGACCACACCGGAGACTCCTAGGGACCTCTAATGCTTTGGAATCAAACTTGGATAAACGAATGCCCTTAATGCGATAGAAGCACTTATGACCGAATACTCGGAAGTAAGAAACATTAGGCTTGTTACCGGTAAGGATCTCATATGGAGTCTTGATCAATTCTTTGCGGAGGTAGAGACGGTTTGATGCATGGCATGCGGTGGAGATAGCTTCAGCCCAAAAATTGTATGGAGATTTGAATTCCGCCAACATAGTCCTAGCCATATCAATGAGAGTCCGTTTCTTCCTCTCAGCTACACCATTTTGTTGAGGGGTATATGCAGCGGAATATTGATGTTTTATTCTCTCATCACTAAGAAATCCATTTAATGTGTAGTTCTTGAACTCGGTACCGTTGTCACTTCTTATTGTTAATACTGGGACATTGTGTTGACGTTGAGCCATGTTGATGAAGTCAATGAAGTTCTCTTGGGTCTCACTTTTTTAACTTGAAGAAATATACCCAAGTGTATCTAGAGTAATCATCAACAATCACCAAACAATATTTCTTCCCACCAAGACTTGCATGAGAAGGGGGGACAAAGATATCCACATGAAGAAGTTCCAAGATCCTCTTGGACTTGATGTAGTTCTTTGGCTTGTGGGGAGAATCATGCATCTTTCCTTCAACACATGCCCTGCAAACACGATCTTTGGCAAAGCAAACATTTTCTTTTAGTCCAACAATATGACCATCCTTGTGGAGGCTTTGCAAAGTTCTCATGTTGACATGGGCTAGACGGCGGTGCCATAGCCAAACCACATCGGCCTTTCTGAATAAGCACATCGGACCTGTAGTGGTTTTCCCGGAGAAGTCCACCACATACAAGTCATCCTCGACGTACCCAACGAAAACAACCTTTAGAGTCTTGCTCCACAAGAGGATCACAATATCAACATCAATGAAGACAGCAAAACCCATCTTTCCTAGAGCACGGACTGAAAGTAAATTATAGCCAAGGGTCTCAACAAGCATGACGTCCATGGGAGTAATATCGTGTGCCACCACAACTTTGCCGAAACCCATTACCTTAGACTTTGATTTGTCAGCATATGTCACAGATATTTGATCAACATTTGGTCTCAATTCCTTGACACTAGAAGCGCTTCCGGTCATATGACTTGTGCATCCACTATCGAGCACCCATTTTGACCCTCCGGATGCATAGGTCTACAAAATATCAAACTAGTTTTTAGGTACCCATTTCTCAATGGGTCCTCTTTTGTTAGCAACAAGGGTCTTGGGAACCCAAATCGTCCATGCGATATAACCATCAAAAGGGCCAACATATTGTGCATACACATCACCATAGTAATCACGCATTAAGACATAGTGAGGGTTAGCACAACCCGCAAATCATCATGAGACATAGTTTTGCTACTTCTGGTCTTACTTCCCACAACGACCTTGTTCTTTTCTTGAGCGGGATTGGCCTTCTTCTTCTTGTTATCCTTTTTCTTCTTGGCTTTAGAGACAAAGCCTAAGCGCCTTTTTTCACCATTTGATCTTTGCTTGTTTAAGAGGTCATCGATAGACTTGTTTCCTTTTGGAAAGTATGTCTTAGCTAGCTCCCCTTCAACCTAGCTTGTTCTTCAAGAGTATTTGTATAGCTAGAAGGAATGAATGTACTAGGTGAGGGAGTATTGATCAATTGAGTTTGAAGCTTTTCACAAGACTTTGTGAGGGACAAGAGTTCACTTTCCAAGGCCTTGTGAGCCTTGTCAAGTGTCCTAAAGTCCTCGGCAAGTTTTTTATGAACAACATCAAACTCAATCTTATCCTTTTTAGCCTTTTTGTATTTAGCAATAACATGATCACGTTCCTTGACGAGTTTATTAATAATGAGGTCATTAGCTTAATCAAGTCCCTCTAGTTTAGTTTCAAGAGATATTCTAGTTTCTTGTTCTTCTTCTAGAGCATTACTAAGAGCTTGTACCTCAATCATGTGCTCTCTTCCTAATGGGCATCTCTCATCTAGAAGTTCTTGTGTGTGTGATAGTTGATTTAGGAGGTCCACAACATGTTTCTTGTGTTCCCCTTGCAAGTTATTCATAAACACATCAAAAGCAACTAGTTCCTTTTTGACCTCAAGAGATAACTCATCATCAAAATCATCATTGATTAAGGAAGTGGAGTGTGACGATGATAATACCTCCGTTCCTCTTGCCATAAGGCAAGTGACGTTCTTGTTGGAGATATTCTCATTTGGAGAGGCGAAGAGTGAGAATGAAGGAGTAGAGGTAGTGGCAAGAGCCGCCACACCACTTAGTGTATCCTCTTCTTCCTCATCATCATCATCATCATCATCAGAGGAGTATTCTTCATGTGTGATCAAGACAATTTCTCCCGGCTTCTTGTTGGTTGGGTTTCTTTTGATGAAGGATTTCTTGTATGGAACTTTGGAGGTCTTCTTCAACACAAGTTTTCCCCCATTATCTTCTCTTTTCTCATAGGGACACGCTGCAACGAAGTGATAACGGTCACCACAATTAAAACAAGTTCTCAACTTGGACCCATTATCTCTTCTCCCATTGGGGTTGCTTCTTCATTGCATTTCCATCTTGGCCTTGGCGAGGTCTTTCCAAAAGTTTCTTGCATAGAAGGCCATGTATTCACCATGAGTAGTCTTGACATCATTAGGGTGGCTCATTGAAGGTCCGTCATCACTTCCTTCATCTTCATCATACTCCACAACCTTGGCCTTCAAGGCAAGATTGACACCACTACTCATTCCAATGGCACAAGCACGGGCATCTTTGGCATTCTTGGTAGCAACCTTGAAGGTTGCCATCTCTTGCATCACTTCATTGGAGATCATGAGATGGTAGTTGTGTCTTCCTTGGATACTCTTCAAGTCAGTAGGCTCGAAGGGCATGAGAGCACTCACATACTTCCTTTTGATCCAAGCGTCATCAATGTGAGAGGCCCCAACATTCCTGAAAGCGGTGGCTGTGGATTTGAGTCTTTGATACACGTCTTCATAATCCTCACCATCCTTCATGAAGAAACCTTCGGCCTCATTGCTTAAGGCATCATATCTATTTCTCCTCATACTCTCATTGCCAACAAACAAGTCAATATGAGCATCCCAAGCTTCCTTGGAGGTGTTGTAGTGCTCAATGTGGGGAAAATCCTTTGGCCCCATCCCAAGTTGGATCATGTGCAAGGCAGTCGCATTGAGTTGGCTATTGACCACTTCTCTTCTTGTCAAGTTGGTTGCATCCTCAATCTTGAGTCCATCTTCAATAATATTCCATAAATCAATGCAAGAGCTGCGCACATGAGATTTCATTAACACTTGCCATTGAGGAAAAGTATGTGCAGCTAACTTAGGTGGGTCTCCTCTATTGTTTATATGTGGATGAGGGATTGGAGGGTCGGGTGAGTACCATCCGGGAACCGTATGGAACTCTTCCTTCCCATCACCCTTTTTGGTGGCGGAGTTTGTGGAATTATGTTCATCCCCTATCACTTCCTCCAAAGGCTTTGCCGGAGCATTAGCCTTTGGGTTTGGTGGTGTTTCCACTGGAGAGGGAGGAGGTGAGGTTTGCTTATCCTTAACAAGTTGCTCAACGAGTTGACGCAATTGTAGGATTTCGTTGCCCAAGGTATAGCTCAAGTTGCTCAAGTGGATGAGGGGGAAATGAAGATCTCTCTTGGTGAAGCTATAGATCAAGGCCTCCTCCTTTGATTCTCCAAAGATCAAAGACTTTGGATGGTTGGATGAAGAGATCTTGTTGATTTGGTGGCTCAAATGGACATGGTGTTCTTGAGGTGGACGAGCAGCTGGAACAAGAGGATAAGGTCTCCTATTTATAGCCCTTCTGTCAGCGAACCGTTTTTCTAACCATTGGAGAAGAAGCAGACCGGAGACTCTAGTCACCACACCGGAGACTCTGGTCTACACCGGAGACTCCGGTCCACCTCCGGACCAGCCTCCGGACCCCTTGACAGAATGACCCAGCTCAGTTGGGAGCCAAGTGGACCGGAGACTCCGGTCCCTCCACACCGGAGACTCCGGTCTGAGATATAGACCGGAGACTCCGGACCAACCTCCAGACCACCTTACTGGCTGTCCAGGGCATGAAAACAGAGGCCACACCGGAGACTCCTGGGGAAACTCCGGACCACACCGGAGACTCCGGTCTGTGTAGACCGGAGACTCCGGTCTGGAATTTCCAGCAAGCAAGAGCAGATGCAGGGAATGATCCGTAGGCCAGTGGTCCTTTTTCCTATGTAGAATACCACCTGTAGACAACAGCAAATTGTGAAAGGGTCTACTAGTTGTTAACGAACACCAAAAGTGATTATGACAGTAAATGTCCTTTCAACACTGAATACAGGGTACAAGTACACTGCCACTAAAACTGGAGTACAGTGAAAAACAAAGAACAAAAGTACACAGAAAAAAGTAGTACAACTACACTGATACAATGCAACCCATAGTACAATGCAAAACCTAACAACATGGGATCTGGTTTTGAAAATCTCTTTGAGGAACGCATCGATGGAAACCGCTCGTAGTTCAGACGAACAGTTCAAGAGCACACCGACAGACACATGTCGCGGGTGCAGGCAAGCCGCGTCCGAACCCCTTGCTCGCATTCTCGTCCCGCTTTTTTCTCACGGTGTAATTTGGCGAGTAAATAGGTGTTGTAGATGCCGGTATATTTTTCAGCATTGGACTATTTTGACTTGCGACAAACATAAAAATTTATGTACTAGTTTGTAATTGGAGTAGTGTAATCGAAATGGCCGTCGTGAAATTCACATCTTAATGTTACAGTCATGTCTTGCCACGAAATGATCTTTCGAAGTAACATATAGTAATAAGTAGTAAAACGAAGTTCCACCCTTGAGGACCGAAACCGAAGCAGTGGGCGAGATATTTTGCATAGATTATCAATCGTTCTACTATTATATTACCCCTGTTTAAAAACATAATATGTCTTGGTAAGTTAAAATAGTCTATCAAAATAGGAGAAATATGGTGGAGAACTTAGGTGTAACCGCACATAATTTTAAAAATCGAAAAATATATTTAAATATTTCAAAAATTAAAATAATTCACGCACGCTCATGTCATCTTGATACTTAATCGTGCAAATTTTCAAGAGAAAAGAAAACTGTATGTGACCTACACAGAAAAAAGAAATTGTAACTTTGTTATACTGTGAACAGTATACATCTAATCTTTATATTGTGAATGGTATAATTTTTATTTTCGTGTAGGGTACATATTTTTATATTTTATGTTCAGACTTGACATTGCACATATCTGCATATATTCTCTACCCGTGTGATTTATGTCATTTTGTTTAGTTTTGTATAGCTAAAAAAGTTCACATCTACTACAGGAATATTATATTTTGAAACAAAGAGGACTGATCGCACATGCAGCTGGTCAAGTTGACAATTGTTCTATACCACCCCACGCCCATGCAAGTTGTCAAGTTGACCATTGTTTTATCAAAATCCCAACGGGTTTACCAGCTGGGCAGCATCATCAGCAATGATGTCACCAAATCCCCTTTCGCCGCTGCTTCAGTTTTCTTGAAGGAAACTCTTTGGCTGCTGCTTGCTCCACTCCAAAAGGCCCCAGGCATATATACATCCATTTGCTAAACTCTTAGCCATCCAGTTAACTCAAGCTCCCGATCAAGCACACTAAAGCCATTAAGATCAGTAGACAGTAGTGCCGAAATGCAACCACAGGACGCCACCGAGGACGTCGTCATTGCCGGCGCCGGCTTGGCCGGCCTCGGCGTTGCCCTGGGTCTCCACAGGTATGCCTGAGATCGGTTGGATTTCCTCATGTTCAAGTACTCCATGCTGTCTGAATTCTTTGTGAGAAGTTGCTGTGACACATTTAACTGTACATGGAGGGACTGAATGCAGGAAGGGCGTTCGGAGCGTGGTGCTAGAGTCGTCGCCGGAGCTTCGGACCTCCGGCTTCGCGTTCATGACATGGACGAATGCCTTCCGCGCGCTTGATGCCCTCGGAGTAGGAGACAAGATGAGGAGCCAGCATGTGCAGGTTCAGGGGTACAGTACAGCTCCATCATCATCTGGCCCAGCTAGTCACTTAACCTTTATTTTCAGTAGCCTTCGTTGATGCCCGGTGCATGACCACCTACTTGTCTGTCTATGTCTTCCTCCTTGATCAGGGTGCGTGTCATGTCTTCGGTTACCGGCGAAGTCGTGCGAGAAATCGATATACGGGTGCAGGGGAAACGGTGAGAGTCACAGGCCACCACCCCAATCCCAACTTTCTTTACACACCCCTGAACAACTCTGTTCATGGGTGAAGAAATTGACATGTATTTTCCACTCCTTGATGCAGAGGGCCGCATGAAGCCCGGTGCGTGCAGCGCAATGTTCTGCTCCAGGCATTGGAAGAGGAGCTGCCGAAGGGCACCATCCGCTACTCCTCCAAGATCGTTTCCATCGACCAGGACGCCGGCAGCGATGCTAAGATCCTCCATCTCGCTGACGGATCGACTCTCAGAGCGAAGGTCGTCATCGGGTGCGATGGCATCAACTCGGTGGTGGCGAAGTGGCTGGGGCTCGCCAAGCCGTGCGACTCGGGGCGCAGGGCCACGCGGGGACACGCCAAGTACCCCGACGGCCATGGTTTCCAGCCCAAGTTCATGCAGTTCACCGGCAAAGGTTTCCGTGCCGGCCTGGTGCCCTGCGGCGGCACCGACGTCTACTGGTTCTTGACATGGTCTCCTGCATATGCACATGGTTAGTAGTTTCTTTTTCTTTTTCTTTTGCGGGTAGCAGATGGTTAGTACTATAGTTCCCACTTCCCAGTGCACGCAGTTGACATGATTCTTATGTAACCGAAGTGCGGATCTGAATCCTAATTTGTGAATGCCATATCCATTGCCGCAGGCAAAAAGGATGACGTCGAGCAGAGTTCGACGGCGATGAAGCAGTTCGTGCTGGCCAAGCTGAGGAGCATCAACGCCCCTCCCCAGGTACTGGACGCGGTGGAGAGGAGCCAGATGAACGACGTCCTCGTGGCGCCGCTGCGGTACCGCCCGCCGTTCTCGCTGGCGTTCGCGAGTATCAGCAAGGGCAACGTGTGCGTGGCCGGAGACGCGCTCCACCCGACGACGCCGGACCTGGCGCAGGGCGCGTGCGCGGCGCTCGAGGACGCCGTTGTCCTCGCCCGGTGCCTCGGCGACGCCATCGTCGGCGACGGGAGGGAGAGTGTCGAGGCGGCTCTGCTCAAGTACGCCGGGATCAGGCGGTGGAGGAGCGTCCAGCTCATCGCGGCGTCCTACATGGTGGGGTTCTTGCAGCAGAACGATCACGCCCTTGTGAGGTTTCTGCGGGACAAGCTGCTGTCCGGGCTGCTCGCCAAGGGACTCCTCATGATGCCGGACTACGACTGCGGAACGCTCTGATATGGTTTCTCAATTCAGCTCCGGTTGGTTGCTGCCAGACTATCTATAGTAGTACCACTTGGTTCAAAGTGTACTTCGTTTTCGTCACAAGCTCGCTCACTCCACTCACTCACGTACGTTCGCTCGCTCGCTCGCCACGCTGGAACGATCAATTCCCTAGACCCGCTCGTACGTACAGTACAGTACTGTAATAAGTGAGTTTGAGGAAAAGTCAAGTACCGATCGCACGGAAGGAAGGAAGAAAAAAAAAACCGGATCTCTATCTGGTTGGCTCCGTTTTCTTCTTCCTTCTCCCTACTATAAAAATTAGAAGGAAAGAAGCCAGAAATTCAAGCATCCTCTCCGGGCACATGCATGTCTTTTTCTTGAAACGATGAATGTACTTTCTCTCCCAGCTGCTGCACCTAGCGAACCGGCCAGCTTAGCTGGCCAACCGATCTTTCTTCCAACGCAATTTAAGAACAAATACAAACGAGTCAGCAACAATTTCAAAAAAGCAACAACATCAGTAGCTCGCCGCCCGAATTCTGCATCACAGGACACGAACACGAATGGCGCTGAAACAAATCAAGAAATCAACCAACAAGATTCAACCACAGGAGACCATCCACCGTATTGATTGAGGCCCGAGCTTTTTACGTGACACCTGGCTCTGGGTCTACTAAATTGCTGGAAATAGATCAAACATGAGCGATCGATAGTAGGTTCTGTGTATAGATAACGCATGGTCGTGTGTCAAAAACAAAATTGACGTCTTGTCTTGTTCTTATTTCTAATGTATTTCAGGTTAATGTGTGCGCGTGGGAAACATAACTTACACGTGTAATGAAATTGGCCACTCTAGCTATCCTCCTATTGTATACATAGTACTAATTTACTCGCAAAAAATACTAGCGCTAGTAGCAAAAAATAACTTCTAGCAACTAGAAAAAAGCAAGTTGCAACTTGCAGCTTCCATGAAGCAAATCCAATGGTGAAGGACATTTTTTCTCAACAACCTATTTTAACTATAGAAAACTTAGCTGCAACACACTTCAAACTTCCATCTAACACAAATCATGAGAGGAATCCGACCATCATGAATATTTTTCTCGGTTACAACCTACTTGCAATTAGAAAAACTCAGTTCCAACCCACTTGAAGTTGAAAAGGTTCAGTTGCGACCCACATATAACTCATATGCTAGAATCAATCGTGATGCAAACGGTTGATAATATATTTCTCTTAGTTGCAACCTCTTTGCAACTGGAAAAATACTCAGTTGCAATCCACTTGTAACTCCTACACTAGTACGAACCACAACATAAGTCCTACAGTCTGAGACATTTGTGGGGAAAAGACGTTTACTACAACATTTTACACTTGGAGTCCCAACAAGTTGGACACACAGAGTTGTTGCCATAAGTTAGTGCCTTCTCTAGGTCTTGTCTAGTCAGATGGGCCTATGTATGCCTCGTTGACTAGGTTGCCCATCGAGCTATAGGCTCTAACCACAAGTGGGTCACCCTGGTTTCTGAGGATAAGTGTTGGCCGTGTTCATCGCAGTGGTAGCATCACCGCGTACCCCTTGTACCAGAGCCTCCCGACAGCGGTAGGAGAGCATTGCATCATTCACAGCGAAAATCGCCTCGCCGAGAAGGTGTCGTCGTTAGAGAAGACGCCGACATCATCGAAGCGGTAGAATCATCAGATACCCCTTGTAGTAGAGCCTCCTGTCGCTAGTAGTAGAGTAGCCTACCACTCGCAGCAAAAGGCGCCTTGCCGGAGAGCACATCGTTGTCATCGTAGCGGTAGCATCACCAGATACCCCTTGTAGCAGAGCAGCCCACGACTCGTAGCAAAAGGCGACTCGCCAGAGAATACGCTACCGACCATCCATTATAGCAACACCTCCCGCCGCTCGCAGCAGCACCACCCACCACATGTAGCAAGCTCGACCGCCTGTTGTAGCAAAAGGCCGGTTGCCCCTTTGTAGCAAGGTCGACTGCCCCTCGTAAAGCCTAGCCATCCCTTGTAGCAAAGGCCGGCCACCCTCCGTATAGCACAATCCATTGTTGTCGTGTCTTGGATGCGGTATAGGTGGACCACACACCGCGTTGTGCGTGCAAGTTACGATCCCGAACGAGCGAGGCGGAGGACCGGGGAATGAAAACGTTTCATCCCCTGGACTATGTGTATGATTTTCCAATATTTTACTTCTCCGTAGCTGATTTAATATAAATTGTACTAAATCAATGAACACTTATTATGGACCGGAGAGAGCACTTTTTTAGCATAAGAACATTTTGAAAGCAGATTAGAAGAACTTCCAAGGCACGTTCTGACTCTCTTCTTTGTTTGAGGCCCATAAAGCAATGATAGGTAAAACAACCTAGGAAAAAATATATTTTCAACCTTCAACTCATATAGGCTTGACAATTTAAATCCTGAAGTCGAAATCACTGTCGTTCGTACCCTAAACTTATCAATCCCGGTCTAAATCAAACCCTAAAGATGTTTGGTAGTCCGGGAAAACAAAGATCCTGGTCGGGATTACAGGTTTCTGTGACTGACAGTAGGGCTCATATGTCATATTTGTTTTCTTCCACCGACTTATTTCTCTTATTCACCCTGACACTAGCTTCTAGGCTTATTTGTAAATTTTCCGTCCATGTCTGTGACCTCTACCTCCCCGAGCGCACGCGTCCATCAAGCTCGCGTCGCCCTCCCGCGGCAAGAGCCTATCGCCGGTTCGTGCTCCCACTCTGTGCTCGCGGTGCCACTGGCCGTTGAGCACGTGCACCTGCTCGGGTTCCTCTCCATGAACGCCTCCGTTCCCGCACGTGCGCACCCCGCACCACCGGTCGACCCCGCCGCCAAGCACGACCCTGTTGGCGCCCACCGCCGCCAATGCCCCGTCTTTGGTGCCTTCATCCACCGCGTCATGTGTCGCGTAGCTCTGCCGAGAGCCACCACACTAGTCGGCCCATGGTGTGTCGTGGCCAAGGCCAGCTTTGTATTAGCCGCACGACTGCTAAAAATGCTAGAGTTATGGAGGAATTGTTCTGGGCGCTGTTATATGTTGATCCAAATTGTACAAAGTAAAGGCCAACTTTTGACGGACTCCATGCCCAACAGGGACGCCTGTGGGGGGCGACAGGCCCCCGCGGTATGGATCGCAAAGCTAACAAGTGGTATCAGAGCCCTAGGTTCTAATCTAGGGTTTGCGACATGTCGTCATTAAAGTTCAATCTACCACACCTGGACTACACCACAAGATTCTGCTTGTGACAGGTGAAGATGCGGGCGATTCTCGCCCAAACTTCAGATCTAGATAAAGCGCTAGAAGGATTTGGGAAAAAGGATGCGAAGAGCTGGTCCGACGAAGAAAAAGGAAGGATCGTAAGACTTTGTCTTTGATTCAACTTCATCTGTCCAATAATATTTTGCAGGAAGTGTTGGCAGAGAAATCTGTTGCTGCCCTTTGGCTGAAACTGGAATCGATCTGCATGTCAAAGGATCTGACCAGTAAAATGCTGGACGCGGTGGAGAGGAGCCAGATGAACGAAGTCCTTGTGGCGTGTAACTACCTCGGTGAATTACGCTCTTAGTTACATGCCTAGATGAGCGTAAGTGGTTAAAATAGTACGGTGGGGCCCAGGGGCCACTCACAGGTAGACCTTTTGGCCGTCCTAACCACTTCCAGAACATCGGGACAAGAACGAGCGGCGTAATCAGCAGGCGAAGGGATCAACTACATACACAAGTGATTATGTATGCAAGCCACCATATAACTGTTCACAGAGCCATTCCATCTAAAAGAAATAGAAATATTGCAACGCCATACGGCAAGATCCAAATATCCTAGATAGAGATAATATTTTAGGATAGCTCCTCATACATCAAACATCAGAGTATCGGGCGGAAGCGGAAAACAAGATCCGAGTACGGATAAGAAGCGAATCGGCATAAGATGCCACATAAATAAACACATCCCGCCCATAGATCTCACGGATCCCCATTCCCGGAATCTCTACACCGAGTGATCGTTGCCAACATCATCCGTCTCCTCCACCCAGTATCCATCTTGCGAGTATACCTGTTCATCTGAATCAAACAATTTATCTTGCGAGACCCTAGGGGTACTCAGCAAGTCTTTATGCCTCTAAAGGGGACATAAACCTGGGGTGACGCAATTGCATCAAAAGATAATAACTAACAAGTCTATAGATACTCGCTAACCATCCGCCTAACCAATGATAGACGGATGTCTGTTACTTAGTGACAACAGTTATAACAATATAATTAACAGATCCATCCTCCTTCTCGCTTACCAACGAGAAAGCGGACGAACAACCCATCCGTTGGCACTTTTATTAACCATTCCATGAATATTGCACTATTTACTAGTTAAGTACTTAGTCAAATTAAAAGCGGTACTTTAGTTATACTTGTCTATGATCGAGAAACTATGCTCCAAGTTGTCTATAACCGCGGACACGGCTTTCAGAAAGATTTACCCTGCAGGGGTGCACAAATAGCAACACACACTCGATCAACCTCGGAAAAACCAAATCAAAACCCAACAAGGCATTCACGACAAAGCGATTACATGATTCAGAAATATTTCAGGGGGCCACCCTACTAAGCTACCCGCAACGAAGTTGGCCGGCTCCAGAACGGACCCAGGATTTGTGTGGACGGCGGTAAACGACTGGGAACCCGAAAGTGTGACTGGGCATGCCGATATAGCGAAAATGTGTCACGATCCAAAACAGTACAGGTGCTCCACGTACAATCATAAATAAAGCGGTAAAGCATGGCATAAGTACAGGATAGTAATAAAACCCCAAACTAGTTGTGGCCCCAAGAAATAGACATGAGTCAAGCTCTGGCTCAGGGGGGTCCATAAGGCCTCCCTGATGTGGATAGTGCGAATAGTCAAGGAACAGGAATCAAACACTCGGGGTCCTATGGGACACAAGTGAGCATAAAAACCAAATAACAGATATTGCCCACCGGTGCCTCTTTCATTAGTTATCTCATTACTACTCAGGTTAAGTTGTTTAGGTACCTCCTAATCCATTAGATACTCACATACCCTACACATGCTGTTTTACGACTCGCATGGCCCAAACAACTCCTGTAGTAATGGCTCATGGGATGGAGGAACAAGCTTTGGTGGGGTTTAAAAGTAAAGGCTATGCAGTACTTGGGATTCAATTTAATGCAATTCGCGACTCAATGATGCAAGAATAAGATAGAGGCAATAGGTACTATATGTATGCAAGCATGTGGTAGTGCTTGCCTGGCAGCTCACATGAAGAGAGAGACGGATCTGGGTAGTATTCCTAGGATTCCTAATATATCCCCTGCTCGGCGTCTATTCGAAGAAGAACCAAACAAACAAGGGCCACCATAAATAAAGTGTACAAGCATATAAATTAAAATGCAACAAGTAAACAAGTATGCCATGATGAATGATGCACAATTTACATGGCAATAATGTGGCATGGTATTGGTGAGGTGTGGGGTACAAGAATAAAGCATTTTATTGAGTTTTAGCCATGTTTTGCTCCCATATAAGTTGCTGTATACTTTATATTTATAAGATTCATGCTGCAATTCAGAACATGGAGTGTGTAGTTAGAACAGGCTCGTCACGCTGATCGATTTAAACATATTATTTGTCAAATTTGGAGTTATAGATTTAAAGTTATTAATTATTTAAGAAAAGGCATTTTTATTGCATTTAAATAATTTCGAAAATTTAATTTGCCCAAAAGATATTTTGAATGGCATATCTGAAATCCTCACATTTTTCTGATTCCAAAACATATATCATTTGTATTATTTGGATTTATAAATCAAAAGTTATTGAAAACAGATTTAAATTTGTATTTAAACATTTCTGAAATTGTTTTGTTTAAACAGAAATACAGACAAACTTTTTATACCCAGAGAATCTAACCCAAGTCACTGACGGGTGGGGTCCGTGCTGACTGGGCGAAACGGCCCGCGCCAGGGCTTTTCTCACCGCGAGCGCAGCCAGCCAGTGAGACTGACAGGTGGGGACGGTGGTCAAACGATCCCACGTGACAGTGGCTGAGTGAGCGGGTGCCACGCGGCAGAGCCGGGGGCCGCGGGTTGAGGTTCAGACCTTGCGGGGGTTTCTTTGCAAAACACCCACGGTGGCTGACAGGTGGGGTCGGAGGGGAGCGCGGGTTGATGAGACAAAAAGGTGGGAGGAAAATTGCAAAGTGCGCACGACACTGTTTCTCTTCTCTGTTATGTCGACGGGTGGGTGCTCGACAGAGGGGCGGTGCACGGCGCGGGGTCGAACCCGCGACCTGGGCATGCGCGCAGAGGCCAGAACCAGTGCGGTGGGGTGAGGGTTGCTGACAGGAATGAACTAGGCGGCCAGGTAAGCGGTTGCGCGGCGCGATGACGTGTAGAAGCCCGCGCTCGCCGGCGCACAGAGAGTGCTCGGCGCAATGTTCGACGAGGCTAGGCAGCGACGGCGAGAGAGAGGATGTCAGAGAGGGAGGGTGGCTCATCGCGGTGGCATCAGTGGTGATGGATCGGGCCGGGGAGCAGCAGGGCGATGGTGAGGCAGAGGCCGAGCGAGCTAGGGTTTCCGTCGGCGTCGCGGATCGGCGGCAGGTCTGGGGCCTCCTCTCCTGGCTGCTGTGCACGGGAACGATGCAGAAGGTCGCCTTGGTCTTACCCGACACCAACACACCCGCCCGCCGCCGTGGTTTGTCAAGGAGAAGGAGGAGGCCGACGATGGCCGGCGATGGGGTGGAGAGGGGTGGTAGGTGAGGGAGAAGGGAAGGCGCAGGGGCCAGAGGAAGATCTGACACGTCAGAGAGACGGGAGGGAGAAGATGAGGACGGAAGAGGAGAGGGGTGCCGTGGGGGATCGGGTGGAGAAAAAGGTGGCTTCGGCCACCTTTTTGCTTCTCCTCCCTCACGTGCTGGGCACGGCTAGGGCATGGTAGGGGCGGTCAGGGACTGCCAGGTGGGCCAGGGCGAGGTCAACGAGAGGCAGGAAGAGAGGCTCGGTGGTGGGGCTGGCTTGGCAGAGAGAGAAAAGAGAGAGAGAGCTCGGGTAGCTAGGGCGTGCTCGGCATGGAGCTAGGGTTGGGTGGCTTGTTTAGGTTAGGGGATGGGGAGGCTCGGGTGGTGGGCTTCTGGTGCAGCGAGAGCCAAAGAGGGGCCGAGAAGGAAGGCCTCGGTTAGGGTAGGGTTTAGAGAGAAAAAGGGAGAGATAGGGTAGGGGTAGGATCTTAGGGTTTTGGGGTTTTCTCTTGATCAAAACAAGCTCAAGCAAGGAAAGGTGGTGGACAAGAGGGAAGGGGTGTCTAGGGTTTTGGTATGGTCACACATGAACATGCATGGGAGCATACACAAGTGAGGGTGATGAAAGTGGAGGCAAGATAGATTAGAGTGGAGGTTTCACATGATCTTGCATGAGATGAAGAAGATGTGGTGAGGTGAGGATCTTAATGCACATGGCAAGGAGCAAGATCAAGGTGAGAAGGTTGAGAGAAAGAGAGCTCCAAAAGAGCAGATCCACTAAAAAACAAAGGAAAAATCCCAAGGAGAAGAGATGGTGGAGATTTGCATGGCCCATGCGCGAATAGTGTATGCCATGTTTATTTTGTGAAAACAAAATAAACCCCATGGCATTTATTCCCATGCATCTCCACAATATGGATCTAAGGACAAGCCAACAGAATTAAAATAGAATTAAAATGGATGTTCCATGTGGAGTAGATGGAGATGATCATATTGGAATATAAGTTGGGACATGCTAGTGTGTGTGTTCCACTAGGTGCATAATATCCCCAATAATATTCCAACATGAGCAAAAATTCCAATACCAGCCATATGGAAGCTAGAAAGGGAATGACACTCATAATGCTTGCAAAGGTGGCTATGTGGCTCCTCCTATATCCATAATGTGAAAACAATATGGTGCATATATGGGAAGATGTGGAAGTAGAAGTGGATCCATCCCATCCCACATGAGCTAGAGGTAAAACCATAAGAAATGCAAAGCTCACATATAGTTGGATGGTCGGATTTTAGGGTGGTGACAAGAAAGTTGGTGGAGTTAACAAAAGATATGCCCCCAACTCAACCTGGGCACAAAGCATTTATCAAGAACCAAATACAATATATCAAGAGGCAAATACAATTAATAATGCGTGTGATAGAAGAACCAAAAGGAAAAGGGTTTTATATGATGCTCAAATGCAAGGTGGCATGATGACATGAGCATGATATAATTATGATGCAACAATTATATGTAGGAAGTAGCATTTATATAGACTAGGCTAGTAGCATTGCAATTGTTAGACAATTGGGATGCTACAACTCTCCCCCACTAAACAAGAATCTCGCCCCGAGATTCCTAGGAAAAAGAAAACAACACAAGGAGAGGCGGGTGTTCGGAACGAAGGTAACCCTCACATTCCCAAGGTGATTAACAACGGAGTGGTGCAACCATTGCACCTTGCAAAACTTGCTAGACTTGTTGTGAGTCTTGCGTTTTGCTTGAGAAACAACGGGTTAGAAGAGTTGAAGGGTTGTCGTGAGACAAGAAGGATAGGATGAACATAGCTTCGGTTTTTCGAGAAACAATATAAAAGACTAGAACCACTTGTGAAAGAATAGAAAGGACGATGTATGAGGGAGAAAGAAACGACACACCATTAAGATTAAAGATTTACCGATACGAGAGAGGATGAATCTTTGTCTCACCGGAAGAAAAGAATGACTTTTTAGAAGTTATCAACCACTATGAAAATAGCATTGTATCTTGTCTCGGATTTGAGAGATGAAGTTCGGAAACAATATTGCCTTCAAACAATAGAGTTCCTCGATATCAACAGAAATATTGAGTTAGACATTGTCGGATTGGATTCTTATTGCGTCGGTAAGAACCAAGGGATCACGCAATTAAGGTGCGCGGATATATCTTCCAGAGACGGAGGTGATGCTAGATTATGGTGGAATCCTGAGAAGAAAAAGAGTATAGAGGATCTAGAGTTTATTGTAGAGATACTTATTGCTTTCTTTAACCTTGAGGCTAACGCGATAGATTTGCGGCTGATGGCCTCAACCATAATTGGCTTTACCACAGGAAAAGAATTGCTGAAACAAAGAGATAGATATTTTCCTCCATCTTGTTTGGGAATGTCGAGCACCGGTATAAAGAAGAAGACATAGAAGATTTTTCATTAGTTTCCACCAACTAATTAAAGATTTTGCTCCGTGTAGAAAGGGCGAGATTACCAATAATTGATTATTGATTACTTTCTTCGAGAGAGCACTCCGGAAAACAAGGACGGAAGTAAAAGTATCGAGGGATAAAGGCCACTTCTAACTTCCGTGGAATGAGTGAAATTGCATTAATCTGCCCATCCAATGTACAAGAGAGAATGATAAGAGTAGTGGTATGGTAGCTACTCCATCCCGCACTCGAAGCATTACTCCGTACATGAATAAGAAAATCATGTAACCCAACTCCCGAAGACATACTGAAGATCTTGACAAAAAGAACTCATGGAACTCCGTTAGAAAACAAGGATAGATGCAAACGATTCACCGGATTCAAAGATAGATAAAGATGATGATGTTGTCGTCATGTCGGAAGTACCAAGCCACCATAAAAATATGAAGGAAGATTACGGAGAACAACTGCAAGATTCCACAGATAAAGAAAAAGATAGCACCAACTTGAACAGAAGGAATACAAAAGATCTGAAAAGTCTTCATGGCCTCCGGTGGATTGAGCATAGACGATCGAACGAGATGGTTCCAAAGATTACTTGACGAGAACTAAGTGAAAAGAACTCCATGTTCTTCTTGAAATGATTGAGAGAGATTTAGCAGTCTTGAGGAAAACTTCAGCGGAGCGACGGTGATAACTCACCAACAAGGAAAGACTCCCGGTTTGATTGAAGGTGGAGGATGGAATTGACAATGGACTTGCTGATTCCAGAATTGAAGCGATGTATTTAGCAGAAGGACGTGGTCGAGATAGGTGACTTCAAGCAGCCAGAATTCACACTTTGAGAACTTTGCACACATGCAGTGTTCTCGCAGCTTGAGAGAAATTGACACAGATGATCTTCCATGTTCTTTCATTGATATAGAATAAGAAAGCATATCATGACGATATACCACCATGGATTAACACGATATTCCCAGAATACCAAGTTCAAGAGGCGAGGGAAAACGAACAAATGCTCGAAACACTTCCTGAGCTCCACACTCTTTGAAAAATCAATATTAAGAGCATGGTTCATGTTGAAGAAGATGCACTGGTAGAATAGATTATCTGGTCCTTCGGAAGAGAATAAGAAATGCCACTTGGTTCACATTGTCGATTGGGTCACCGGTTACAAAGATAAAGAGACCTTGGATAAAGAAACGATGATAGCTCATACCTTAAGCAAAGCTATCAGAGACGGAAAAAAATGCAATTCCCTCGTGTCGAAGAGAATTTTCAGATATGGAGTTCAAAAAGATGTGGAGCATGATAACAGATGATATAACACCGTAGAGCCTTAAGAAAAACTTCGGATTAGCAAGGATACTTGAATATGATAAAGATATGATCACGGTATAACTCAAAATCACAGGAGATAACTGCCATCATTTGGAGGATAGGGTCGATAACATTGTCCATATTCCACTCATGATAAGTGTCATATAGCTATGCCGCGAACCAAATTACAATACAAGCATCGGATCGACACGTTTTATGTATTTTAGCCCAAAAGAATTGAAGATGACGTAAAACTCTAGGATTAAGCGCCGGTGACAAAAGAATGGGTTAGCATGAACATGCCGATAAAAGGGAGATAGATAATATTTTACACACGACTGAAGAGGAGTGTGGAAACACAGATGTATCAAAGAATTTTTTTTTCTCATTTTTCGGCATTAAAATACCAATAGATGTGCAAAACCACTTATCCGATAGAGATTAGCAACTCCACATCCTGTGAAACATGCTAAAGAATGAACACCCTTAACAAGATGGTACCCGTTAACAAAGAGTAAGACAGATCGCGTCGGTTACAACGAATCGGATAGATCGCGTCGGTTAACAGAAGCCTGTCGGTATGGAATATACCAACAGTTGATAACCAAAAGGCAGATAGCGATAACATGTTGGATGCAACAGATAGACAAGGAATTCACACACAACACACAACACACACACACACACACACACACACAACCTATGGTACTACGGAACCCCGAACACGTGAATCCTAGTTTGAATTCTTAGAAGAGGATTGAAAATGTTACACTTCCTTACCAAAAAAGGGTGGGTGGGTGGGTAAGAAGAAAAATGGAAGCAGTCCTACTCTCACGTTTTGTTTTTCCCTAGTATACATAGCTACCAAAAATATTTGCTAGACTGACAACGACCATTTGGCTGAGACCCTGAAGGGCGGGATGGCTCTGATACCAATTATAACTACCTCGGTGAATTACGCTCTTAGTTACATGCCTGGATAAGCGTAAGTGCTTAAAATAGTACGGTGGGGCCCAGGGGCCACTCACAGGTAGACCTTTCGGCCGTCCTAACCACTTCCAGAACATCGGGACAAGAACGAGCGGCGTAATCGGCAGGCGAAGGGATCAACTACATATACAAGTGAGTATGTATGCAAGCCACCATACAACTGTTCACAGAGCCATTCCATCTAAAAGAAATAGAAATATTGCCCAAAAGATATTTTGAATGGCATAACTGAAATCCTCACATTTTTCTAATTCCAAAACATATATCATTGTATTATTTGGATTTGTAAATCAAAAGTTATTAAAAACAGATTTAAATTTGTATTTAAACATTTCTGAAATTGTTTTGTTTAAACAGAAATACAGACAGACTTTTTATACCCAGAGAATCTAACCCAAGTCACTAACGGGTGGGGTCCGTGCTGACTGGGCGAAACGGCGCGCGTCGGGGCTTTTCTCACCGCGAGCGCAGCCAGCCAGTGAGACTGACAGGTGGGGACAGTGGTCAAACGATCCCACGTGACAGTGGCTGAGCGAGCGGGTGCCACGCGGCAGAGCCGGGGGCCGCGGGTTGAGGTTCAGACCTTGCGGGGGTTTCTTTGCAAAACACCCACGGTGGCTGACAGGTGAGGTCGGAGGGGAGCGCGGGTTGACGAGACAAAAAGGTGGGGGGAAATTGCAAAGTGCGCATGGCACTGTTTCTCTTCTCTGTTCTGTCGACGGGTCGGTTCTCGACAGAGGGGCGGTGCACGGCGCGGGGTCGAACCCGCGACCTGGGCGTGCGCACAGAGGCCGGAACCAGTGCGGTGGGGTGAGGGTTGCTGACAGGAATGAACTAGGCGGCCAGGTAAGCGGTTGCGCGGCGCGGTGACGTGCAGAAGCCCGCGCTCGCCGGCACACAGAGAGTGCTCGGCGCAACGTTCGACGAGGCTAGGCAGCGACGGCGAGAGAGAGGATGTCAGAGAGGAAGGGTGGCTCATCGCGGTGGCGTCGGTGGTAATGGATCGGGCCGGGGAGCAGCAGGGCGACGGTGAGGCAGAGGCCGAGCGAGCTAGGGTTTCCGTCGGCGTCGCGGATCTGCGGCAGGTATGGGGCCTCCTCTCCTGGCTATTATGCACGGGAACGATGCAGAAGGTCGCCTTGGTCTTCCCCGACACCAACACACCCGCCCACCGCCATGGTTTGTCAAGGAGAAGGAGGAGGCTGACGATGGCCGGCGATGGGGTGGAGAGGGGTGGTAGGTGAGGGAGAAGGGAAGGCGCAGGGGCCAGAGGAAGATCTGACACGTCAGAGAGACGGGAGGGAGAAGATGAGGACGGAAGAGGAGAGGGGTGCCGTGGGGGATCGGGTGGAGAAAAAGGTGGCTTCGGCCACCTTTTTGCTTCTCCTCCCTCACGTGCTGGGCATGGCTAGGGCATGGTAGGGGCGGTCAGGGACTGCCAAGTGGGCTAGGGCGAGGTCGAGGAGAGGCAGGGAGAGAGGCTCGGTGGTGGGGCTGGCTTGGCAGAGAGAGAAAAGAGAGAGAGAGCTCGGGTAGCTAGGGCGTGCTCGGCATAGAGCTAGGGTTGGGCGGCTTGTTTAGGTTAGGGGAAGGGGAGGCTCGGGTGGTGGGCTTCTGGTGCAGCGAGAGCCAAAGAGGGGCCGAGAAGGAAGGCCTCAGTTAGGGTAGGGTTTAGAGAGAAAAAGGGAGAGATAGGGTAGGGGTAGGATCTTAGGGTTTTGGGGTTTTATCTTGATCAAAACAAGCTCAAGCAAGGAAAGGTGGTGGACAAGAGGGAAGGGGTGTGTAGGGTTTTGGTATGGTCACACATGAACATGCATGGGAGCATACACAAGTGAGGGTGATGAGAGTGGAGGCAAGATAGATTAGAGGGGAGGTTTCACATGATCTTGCATGAGATGAAGAAGATGTGGTGAGGTGAGGATCTTAATGCACATGGCAAGGAGCAAGATCAAGGTGAGAAGGTTGAGAGAAAAAGAGAGCTCCAAAAGAGGAGATCCACTAAAAAACAAAGGAAAAATCCCAAGGAGAAGAGATGGTGGAGATTTGCATGGCCCATGCATGAATAGTGGATGCCATGTTTAATTTGTAAAAACAAAATAAACCCCATGGCATTTATTCCCATGCATCTCCAGAATATGGATCTAAGGACAAGCCAACAGAATTAAAATAGAATTAAAATGGATGTTCCATGTGGAGTAGATGGAGATGATCATATTGGAATATAAGTTGGGACATGCTAGTGTGTGTGTTCTACTAGGTGCATAATATCCCCAATAATATTCCAACATGAGCAAAAATTCCAATACTAGCCATATAGAAGCTAGAAAGGGAATGACACTCATAATGCATGCAAAGGTGGCTATGCGGCTCCTCCTATATCCATAATGTGAAAACAATATGGTGTATATATGGGAACATGTGGAAGTAGAAGTGGATCCATCCCATCCCACATGAGCTAGAGGTAAAACCAAAAGAAATGCAAAGCTCACATATAGTTGGATGGTCGGATTTTAGGGTGGTGACAAGAAAGATGGTGGAGTTAACAAAAGATATGCCCCCAACTCAACCTGGGCACCAAGCATTTATCAAGAACCAAATACAATATATGAAGAGGCAAATACAATTAATAATGCGTGTGATAGAAGAACCAAAAGGAAAATGGTTTTATATGATGCTCAAATGCAAGGTGGCATGATGACATGAGCCCGATATAATTATGATGCAACAATTATATGTAGGAAGTAGCATTTATATAGACTAGGCTAGTAGCATTGCAATTGTTAGACAATTGGGATGCTACATGGCGCCACTGCGATACCGCCCACCGTTCTCCCTTATGTTCGCGAGTATCTGCAAGGGCAACGTGTGCGTGGCCGGCGACGCGCTCCACCCGACGACGCCAGACCTGGCGCAGGGCGCGTGCGCGGCGCTCGAGGTCGCCGTTGTCCTCGCCCAGTGCCTCGGCGACGCCATCGTCGGCGGCGGGAGGGAGAGTGTCGAGGCGGCTCTGCTCAAGTACGCCGGGATCAGGCGGTGGAGGAGCGTCCAGCTCATCGCGGCGTCCTACATGGTGGGGTTCTTGCAGCAGAACGATCACGCCCTTGTGAGGTTTCTGCGGGACAAGCTGCTGTCCGGGCTGCTCGCCAAGGGACTCCTCATGATGCCGGACTACGACTGCGGAACGCTCTGATCATTTCTCGATTCAGATGAGATTGTTGCCTGCTAGACTGTCCATAGAACCACTTGGTTCAATCTTCAAAGTTTACTTCATTTTCATCACATCAGAGGCCAAGATTGGCCTAAAAAACAATTCTTTGCGCCGGATAGCCTTTTATAAAATTTTCAGCTAATACGCGGAGAGTACCAATCTATACCTAATACAGTACAGTACTAAAAATCGTACGGGAGACAATGTAAAGTGTCAGAGACATCTTCGATTCTTTTTAAGGGACTGTCTACATCTCAGTCGACGCGGTGACCACCGGCGCGAGGCGTTGCTTGTTTCTCTCGGGCGGTACCTGCTCTGCTGTTTGCTTGGGCTTAACCATGAACAAGCTAGCCTTCCGGTTGGGTATGTGAGTTTCGTGCTTATTTTGAGACCATCCACCGTATTGATTGAGGCCCAAGCTTTTTACGTGACACCTTGCTCCGGGTCTACTAAATTGCTTTTTTTTTTTAGAAATGGGCGCTTTATTACTCATAAGCAATGTTTACACCTGGCCTCTGCATATCTAGGATGCACACAGCCGATCAATCACAAAACGAGAACCAAACTAAAGTACGAGCATTACAATTCATATATAAAAATAGAACAGTCTGCGGCTATGACAGTACAATCCGCAAATCACGCTGCCATCCATGTCGAGAGAAAATATCCCTCGCCGCGTCCTCTAATCGCGTACACCCCTCCACAAACAAGTCATGAAACTCCATACGCTGGAGCGGAATTCATGATCGGAGGATAGCCGTTGCGCGATAGATCACCTGCAAAGAAAAAGAAACTATGTTATTAAAAATCTTGTCATTTCTACATAGCTAAAGCGACCAAATAATGGCAAGCGCTCTCATCCTAAATAAAGTCTCATATTTATCCTGAATCCCATTTAACTAATTGCCAAATATATTGGCAACCGATCGCGGAGGAGATAAACCAGAGGCTACTTGGATGATTGACCATATAGAACGAGTAAATTTACATTGGAAGTGTCGTATTGTCTCATTTTGACGACAAAATGCACATTGTGTACTTCCATACCAATTCCTCTTAACAAGGTTGTCTTTAGTCAGGATTACTCCTTTACGAAGGTACCAAGTAAATATCTTCGTCTTAAGGGGTAACTTTATTTTTCAAATTTTAATATTATTATTGACAGGAATATCAGGTTGGATCAAAACTCTATACATTGAGTCAACCGAAAATTTACCACTCTCAAGTAAATTTCATTTGAACCCGTCCACCCCCTCGGACAGTTGTATCGTGGATAGTCTTAATAAAAGATTGTTCCATGATACAAGTCTAGGTCCAATGAGGCTTCGTCTAAATGACACATTAGGGGGGGTTAGATTCCAAAACTTTGGAAAGTGTATCCCCTTTGTGTCTAACAATTGAGTAGAGAGCTGGGTATTGATGTCGAAGGGAAGTTTGGCCAAGCCATTTATCTTCCCTGAATCTAATCTGCGATCCATCCTTAATATTGAACACACCAAACTGAAAGAAGTGTTTTTTGGATGCCATAAGTCCCGCCCAAAAGTATGAATCTCCGGGTTTCCAAACCACTTGAGACACCGCCTTAGAGCCTACATACTTCCTCCAAAAAATGGTTTGCTAGATACCATCTTCTGTTAGTAGTTTAAATAGTCATTTGCCTAGAAGTGTGGTGTTTTTGACTTGCAAATCATGTATGCCCAGTCCACGGTATTCTTTCAGTCTGCAAACCACATTCCATCTGGCAAGTCGATATTTCTTTTTTTCACCATCACCTTGCCAAAAGAATCTTGATCGGAAATAATCCATTTTCTTCAAGACACCTTTTGGTAGCTGGAAGAACGAGATCATATACAGTACCATGTTTGTGAGTACTGAGTTTATGAGAATAAGTCTTCCACCAAGTGATAGTAATTTACCCTTCCAACTATTAAGACGTTTTTGTAGTCTTTCCTCAACAAGTTTCCATTCAGCAATCGTGAGATGCCGATAATGAATCGGGATTTCCAGATAATTGATTGGAAATTGCCCCAAGCTACAACCGAATAGTTCAGGATATAGGTGGGCCTCATTCTCATCCTCGCCAAAACAATACAAATTACTCTTATGGAAGTTGATTTTCAATCCAGAGAGAAGCTCAAATGCTGATAGTATTAATTTCAGATTCATAGCTTTCTCAAGATCATGTTCCATAAAAAGGATAGTATCATCAGCGTATTGAAGAATAGAAATACCACCATCAACAAGATGGGGAACTAGTCCTTCAACTTGGCCAGCTCTCTCTATCAAGATAGCCAGCATATCAGCCACTATGTTAAATAGTATAGGCGACAACGAATCCCCTTGTCTTAGCCCTTTTTTGGTCTAGAAGTATTTGCTAGTGTCATCATTGACATTGATGGCTACACTACCAGTGTCTAATGAAGAAAAGACCAATTAACTTTGTCATAAGCCTTCTCAAAGTCAATCTTGAACAATACACCATTTAATTTTTTTGAGTGTAGTTCATGGATTGTCTCATGGAGGATTACTACACCATCTAGGATGTTTCGTCCTTGCATGAAAGCGGTTTGAGATGGGCGTACAACATGATCAGCTATTGAATTCAATCTAATCATAGCAACTTTTGTGAATATTTTAAAACTAACATTAAGAAGGCAGATTGATCCATACTGTTGTACACGTTCCGCATTATTAACCTTCGGAATAAAATGATGTTGCCAAAATTTAGTCTAAAAGGTTCTAGCTGATCAACATGCAGAAAAGAGAACAAAAGCATTAGATCATTTTTGATGACTTCCCAGAATTGTTGATAAAATTCCATTTGAAAGCCATCAGGCCCTGGTGCTTTGTTATGTTCCATTTGAAAAACAGCTTTCTTGACGTCCTCCTCGGTGTAAGGGGCGTTTAAAAAGTTATTTTCCTCAACCAAAACCTGAGGGATATCCCCTGTTTGGGACTTATCCAACGCGAAAGAATTTTCTGTCGGTGCCCCAAACAAGTCCTTGTAATAACTAGTAATATAAGCTTTTAGCTGCTCCTGGCCCTCAATCATACCTTCATCCTGAATTAAAGAGTGAATAAGTTTCTTCTTATGCTTGCCATTGGCAACTATAAGGAAGTATCTTGTATTCGCATCTCCTTTAAGGACGAATTTTGCCTTAGAGCGTTGGTACCATTTGAGTTCCTCCTTGCAAAGAAGTCTGGCAATTTCTGCATTGGATTGGTTTTTGAGCTCAATCTCTTGTGTAGATAACAGCCTAACTTCCGCAGAAGCCTCTAAATCATTAATGATGGTTGAAAGGCGTATTTTATCCTTTTTAAGGATTCTGGCAGTGTGTCTGTGTCAACACCCGAATTTTTAATCCCAGATGCCTATTATGCCATACATCGTAATCTCAGGATTACCATTTTTACGAGACATAACAGATTGGATATCATAGTACATCATCCATTACAAACCATAATAAGGTCTTACACAGATAAAGGATCTCATGATCCAGTCTTAATACAAACAAGCAACGGAATAATAAGCGTAGCGGTGGGCTCCATCTTCAGTATCACAGGCAATGATGACGATGGGAGATGATCCTAGTTGTCATAGCCGCCCTGCTGTCCTTCCTCCTGGTAGTCCTCCTCATAGTCTGGCCACGGGAATACCTAGGGATAAAGCCATGAGTACTCTTTAAGTACTAGCAAACTATCACTAACAAGTAAGGTAGTTCTAGTAGGAATGCTAAGTTCTAAGTTTATTTGCAAAGTTAAGTTTGAAACCTAAGCTGAGTTCAGAAACAAAGAAAGATAAAATAAAGTTCTAAAACACCTAAGTGGGAACTTAGTTGTCATAGTCACAACCCTGTTGTGTTAAGTCATGTCACAATTCATTTTGAAAACATCTGACGACGGAACAGTATGGCCACTCCAACTGTCCATGACCGCGAACGTGGCTATTCGAATAGTTTGACACTCTGCAGAGGTGGTACACTTTCACCACAACATTTGATACATCCGTCAGGGATAACCCTGAATCATCATACTTAGTATGCGGATAATCAATCATAACCTTTCCTTTACACATTCTAGTACAAGCACCTCTCCGATGAGCTTGGTCTCCCAGCCATGGCCATCTGCCATCCTGGGCACTGCATAGGTGGACAACATCAAGAGGTAGCCCCAGCTCAACCTCTCCCACGAGGGAACCAATACTAATGCGTATAAACTTCCGGCTAAGCCCTACCCAATTCAGGTATTGTGGTTGTATGGTAAAGTTGGAATGGTATCGCATCCGAACCCAACCATCAGTTTTTATAAAGGGCCAAGGCTCATGACTCATCATTCCAAGGTTTTCATAAGCATTTTCACCAAGTATTCCCATTTAGAGTGATCAAGTTTTTGGTTTAGGTCCAACTACTAAGTTAAGAGTGTTCACTAAGGTGGGATGCTAATCTCAATCTCATGTCATAGAATGGCATCTAGTATAGGCCAAGTTTTATACTCTTTATGCTATCTAAACTACTTTATAAAATCTCACAAAGCATTACTAGAAGTAAAGAAACTTTGGTAAAGTAGAAGGGTAAAACTTGTAAGTAAAACTTGGGGTTGGTATAAATCCAAAGGTATAACCAAAGCATGCCTAATTCATCTTGCTTAGGTCCTCTTGTATAATTCTAGCTTGCTAACAATAGCTTGCCTTGGTTGGTGCAGTGGTTGAAATTCTCCTCGTCTTCCTCGGGGTAGAACTCCTCCTCCTTGTAGACCTGGTCGGTACTATCGTCTATAAATATATATGGAATACACAATCACCAAACAATACTTAACTAGTCTATTTAGTACACTAAGGCACATACTTGATGGTCTAGTATCATCACATTCATCACAAGATTTAATTTTTAGTTTCATTTTTTTATTTAAGAAAAGTAATTTCTACTCATTGAAATTAATTAAGATTTAATATTCTCCAATTAAAATATGGGATCATGTGGACACATGTCATCACCACATATTCTGATACATGGGAATGTGATTTAAATGTTGGATCATATTTTATAAAGTTTAGGATTCATATTTAAATGATTTAAAGTGACTAGAAATGCCTATATAGCATTATTTTGATACTAGTCCAAAGTCACTACATGCAAATCTAATTATTATTACACATTCAGATAGGTATTATCAAATGTGATTTTTGAGAGTTGGAATTAACTCAAAAGCTATTATGGTTGATTTTTTAAAAATGTTTGAATGTAGAAAAGTGTCTGTCTTGTTATTTTTGCTATATGTGATCTATAACTCTAATTGATTTAAATCCAACGGGCTTGGATATTTATTTGAATTATCTTTGTAACAAAATTAGAATCATTCATTTTGGTTTAGTAGAACTCTCTGAATTAATTATTAAACTAGTGGACAGAATTGAGTTTAAGTCTAAAAAGAAAAATCTTTATTTGAATCTGCAGGCTAAGGCGGGAAACTAAATGGACTGGCCCAGTGGCGGTCCGCGGCGCAGAGGGCAACTAACAGGGGGGGTCCACACGTCAGCGGCTGATTCTAACGCGAAGCGGTATGGGGCGATATGGGCCGTGCGATTAGAACAAAGATCAACGGTCGTGGCTCGTCATCAACGACGAACAGGTCGCCGGCGAGACTGAACCCTAGCAGCTTGGTGGGGGTCGATTGGGGGCTTACCAGGGCTCCGGCTAACGTGGCGATGGGGGCGATCGAGCTGGTGGACGATGGCGGTCTCAGGCGTGGTCGCGACGGCTCCTGGGGTGGTCGCAATCGACGACCCCCTTTCTCCTCTACTGCGGCGAGCTCTGGCACAATTCCGGCGACTGAGGACTCGAGTGGCTCCGAGGAGAAGTGGGGAACGTTCAGCGGCGAGAGGGGGTGAATGGTGTGCAGAAATGGGACAGGGGTGCCCTCCTTTTATAGGTCGACGAGGGGACCATGAGGTGCGACGGTGAGCTCATCGGTGACGATGGTACAGAGGGATAATGGCATGGGCGAGGTAGGCGGACGGTGATCTACCTCCTGGCGGTCATCTACGGCGTAATGACGTGGCTAGGGGTGGTGGCGTTTGGTCGGGAGTGGCTGGCGCTCTGAGCGGGAGCGATGGCATTCAACACGGCTCACAGCGGGTGCAGGTCGCACAGCGGGAAATGGGCATGTCCGGGAGTGTGCTGGGGTCAAGGAAGAGCGGCACGCGCGGGCTATGGTCGAGGGGCGGCGTGTGCTGTCTTGTCGGGCGTGGCGCACTGGCGCGGTCCATGCACGGTGCAGAGGCGGAGAGAACGGGCGTGCCTCGGTGGTCCAGTGCTCGGCTGCGTCCGCGGGGTGGACAGGGTGTCGCAGTAGGGTGCGGTGGAGCTAGGGGACATGCTGGGTAGGTGCGTCGTGGTCTCTGGCGCGTCGGCCACGGTTGGCCGCCGACGACCATTTTTGGGCGGCGCGGTACTGGCGCTGCGGTGAAGAGGGGATGTTGTTTGGTGCTTAGTTAGGCTAAGAGGGGACAGAGGAGAGATGAGAGGGTCGAATGAGGGACAAGAACTCAATTAGCAACAGTATTAGTTAGGCCAGATTATCTCTGCCTACCAACTGTTCGACACAATGGCCGCAAGAGAATTATTTTTGAATTTTGAAAAGATTTTTGGTGGGTACTTTGATCTTATGCTTGGTAGTCTGTGTTTGCTTGGGATTGTCAAGGTGAACTCATTTGAGTGGTTTTTGAAAAAGTGGGATCTATGCATATGAAATGGATTCCATTTTCAAATGCCATTTAAAATTAGTGTTTAAATGTTTTTATAAGATTTCAAAGTGGGCCTTGGTACATCTTTGCTTGTACTAGCAAGGGGTGAAAAGAGTTGAGAATGTTTCTGTTTGAGTTTGACTTCTAGGAACACCTAAAGTGACCTAGTGGATTAAAATGGCCAAAGTGACAATTTGGTATTTTTATTCTTATTTGATTTCTTTTTCTTTGTATTTTGTTTCTAAATGATCTAGATGATGTGGGCATTCACCTTTGAATCATTTTACAACCATTAGATCAATCAAACATGGCATTTCTAAACAATTCTATATTAATGCAACACACATATGCATTCCTAATTATTTTAATGATAAAAAGTTTTTGTTAACCCTAAATTGGGTGATTTGGATCTTGATAATCTTGATTAAAGTTTTGGGATGTTACAAAACCTTCCCCCCTTAAACAAAATCTCGTCCTGAGATTTACGAAAGAAAACTAGGAACTAAAGAGATCTGGAAACTCAGTCCTAATGTAATCTTCTCACTCCCAAGTGGCTTCTTCTTCGGTATGGTTCCTCCATTGGATCTTGAGAAATTTGATACTCCGGGTCCTGGTGGTTCTGTAAGCTTCCTCCAAGATACGAATGGGCACTTCATGATACGTCAGATCCTTGTTGATATCAACAGCTCGGTGATCGATGTTCTTGAAATTTTTTGTCTTCTCCGGCACTTCTAGGCATTTGCGAAGTAACGAGATATGGAACACATTGTGGATGGCAGACATCTCTTCTGGCAGTTCTAGTTGATATGATACTTCTCCTTGACGATTTAGAATCTTGAAGGGTCCGATATATCTGGGGGCTAACTTTCCTTTGAGACTAAAACATTGCGTTCCCTTCAACGGTGAAACTTTGAGATACACAAAATCTCCGACATTGAAAGTCAGGTCTCTACGTCTCTTTTCAGCATAACTCTTCTGTCTGGATTGAGTGGTCTTAGGTGCTCACGGACTTTGTGAACCTTCTCTTCGGCTTCTCGTTGGATGTCGGGTCCAAAAATCTGACTCTCTCCTACTTGCGACCAATTCAAAGGGGTATGGCACTTTCTTCCATATAAGAACTCAAATGGTGCCATTTGCAAACTGGCTTGGTAACTATTGTTGTAGGATAATTCTGCGAAAGGCAGACAATCTTCCCATTTTGATCCATACTCTAACACACAAGCTCTCAACATATCTTCTAGGATTTGGTTGACTCTTTTAGTCTGTCCGTCGATCTGCGGGTGATAAGCTGTGCTGAAATTCAACTTGGTTCCTAATCCTTCTTGGACTTTCTACCAAAATCTCGAGGTAAATTGGGTTCCTCGATCCGATACTATGGTATTGGGGGTTCCATGCAAACTGACAATTCTAGCAATGTACAACTCTTCTAGCTTCGAACTCTGGTAGGTTGTCTTGACAGGTATAAAATGGGCTACCTTGGACAGTCTATCAATGATGACCCAGATTGAGTCATTTCCCCTACTAGAAGTAGGCAAACCGGTGATAAAGTCCATTCCGACGGAATCCCATTTCCATTCCAGAATCTGTAATGGTTGCAACAGTCTTGCGGGTATCCGATGTTCTGCTTTGACTCTTTGACACATATCACACTTGGTGATGTAGCTTCCGATTTCTCTCTTCATCTTGTGCCACCAAAATTGCTCCTTCAAATATTGATACATCTTTGTTCCTCTAGGGTGGATAGAATAAAGAGTATCATGAGCTTCTTGCATGATAACTTGCTTCAGCTCCGAATCTGCTGGCACACAGATACGTCCTTTGTACCACAAAACTCCTTCTTCATCTTCGGTAAATCCAGGTACCTTTCCTGTACTAATACGACGCTTGATTCCGTCGATACTTGCCTTTCCCTTCTAGGCTTCCTTGATCTGACTGATCAAAGTGGGTTGAAGTTCGATGCTAGCTAAAAATCCCTTGCTAACTAGCTTAGTTCTAAACTGCTCCAACTCTTCATGCAAACTTGGATGGTTCTCTTTGATCATGGTGTTTAACCTACATGGCAATCTGCTAAGAGCATCCTCTACCACATTGGCTTTGCCGGGGTGATAGTGAATGTCAAGGTCATAATCCTTGATTAACTCTATCCATCTCCTTTACCTCATATTCAGCTCCTTCTGAGTGAAAATATACTTCAAGATCTTGTGATCTAAATAAATCTCATAGCGATTTCCCATAAGGTAATGACGCCATGCCTTCAAAGCTAAAACTACAGCTGCTAATTCAAGATTATGGGTGGGGTAGTTTTGCTCATGCTGCTTCAGTTGTCTAGATAGATATGCTATGACTTTGTCGTCTTGCATCAACACACATCCGAGACCAATCTTGGATGCATCACAATACACGTCAAATGGCTTCTTGATATCTGGCATAATCAATATTGGGGCTGAAATCAATCTCTTCTTGAGCTCTTGGAAGCTTGCTTCACATTTGTCGGTCCATTCAAACTTCTTGTCCTTATTCAACAATTGGGTCATGGGTCTTGCGATGCTCGAAAATCCTTCCACGAACTTGCGGTAATATCCCTTTAATCCGAGAAATGCACGGACTTGGGTTTGAGTGGTTGGGGCTTCCCATTCTTCAACATCTTTGATCTTGGCGGGTAATGTCTACGCACTTCTATTCTTGTAGACAGTTGTTGGGCCTCCAAGTGCAGAGGTTTGTAGAATAGCAGCAAGTTTTCCCTTAAGTGGATCACCCAAGGTTTATCGAACTCAGGGAGGAAGTGGTCAAAGGTATCCCCTCTCAAACAACCCTGCAATCAAGATACAAGAAGTCTCTTGTGTCCCCAACACACCCAATACACTTGTCAGGTGTATAGGTGCACTAGTTCGGTGAAGAGATAGTGAAATACAAGTGGTATGGATAATTATAAGTGGTAACGGTTATAGAGAATAGCTTGATGGCATGTAAAAGACTAAAGGCAAACTGAAATAAAGATGGAAGCAAGCAAACATGTAACAGATCTAGTAGCAAACGGTGTTTCAATGCTTAGAAACAAGGCCTAAGGATCATACTTTCACTAGTGAACACTCTCATATAAATATCTTCTCTTTATGATACTACTCTTAACTACTCTCCGGTTGGACACTCTAATCCATGGTAGGGCTATAACAGCACACCTCAAAGTAAGCCTGTCCCATCTAGAAAACCCCACACTGTCACCTTGAGTACTAGATGAGTCCAACAAACACCACAATTTCATAAAGACATCCAACTCCAAATATAACTCATAACAAGTATTTGTAACCTCTAGCCTAAGTGCCACCATGGTGTGCACGCTGTCACTTTCACACACATAGGGAGAGCAGAGATCTATTAAAGCACTTGAGTAGCAAGGTAGATCTATAGATTACAAGCTCATGATCACAATATGATCATGCATAGAAAGAGAGATGAACATGTAGCTACCGGTAGAACCCTTAGCCTCGAGAGAGAACTACTCCCTCCTCATCATGGGAATCAACAATGGTGATGGAGATGGTGGTGGAGATCAATGGAGATGGCTCCAGGGGCACTTCCCCGTCCCAGCAGGGTGCCGGAATAGAGACTTTCTGTCCCCCGAATCTCCCCTTCGGTGGTGGCGGCGCTGCGGAACTTTTCGTGGCTGGAGGCAGGACGATCCAGGATTTTGGCTTCGGGAGGCTTCTTATAGGCCAGAGGGCAAGGTCGGTGGAGTGCCAGGGGCCCACACCACCTGGTGGCGTGGGTAGGGCTAGCTCGCGCCTGGGGGGTGTGTCCAGGCCCTGGCTCTCCTCCGTCTCGTATTCTGGCTCCGTGAGTCTTTCGGTAAAATAGGAACTTTGGCTTTTGTCCCGTCCAATTCTGAGAATATTCATTTTCTGACTTCCTGGACCAAAAACAGCAGAAAACAGGCAACTGGCACTGTGGCATCTTGTTAAGAGTTTAGTCCAAGAAATCATATGAAAAGTACTCCAAAGTTGGAACAAAACATAAGAAAGTAGATAAAACCAAGCATGGAGCATCAAAAATTATAGATACATTTACAATGTATCAACATCCCCAAGCTTAACTCCTGCTCGTCCTCGAGTAGGTAAGTGATAAAAAGAAATAATTTTTGAGGTGACATGCACCATCAAAGACTTGATCAAAGTATTTGCAAAACTCAAAGCTGGGATCAAAGTACTTCAATCATAACATGAAAGACAAAGTCTAGCAATAAGCAAATAAACTATGATACAACATGAAAAGGCACAAACAAAAGATTCATGAATAACATGCTTTGCAAGACATTTGTTTGTTTTCCATAAAGAAAACATAGCATAATAGTATTCAGCTTGTCCCTCAATAGAGTAGCAAATATAAATGCATAGGACACCTTCAAAGTTCATAAGAGTGACTAGATACAAATAGTTTAAAACAAGCAATATCAAGTTATGCATCAATCAACTAGTCTTGGGACAATGCACATAGAACTAAGAATGGCCACTATGCTCTCAAAGTAGGTGCATAAAGGTAGAAGGTGGAGACTCAATATAATGGTGGAAGAAAGGCCTTCATAGAAGGAAGTAGGGATTCAAGTCTCATAAAGAGCTTCCAAAAATTATGGTACTTATAGCTTTCAGCTCATTGCCCCTATCATAAGCATCTTGAAGTGATTAAGGTTAAAGTGGACAAACTATGGTGTATATGCTTGACGAAGTATAAGTTAGAAATCTCATGTCCCTTGTATACGAGGGCCGCTCCTCATGCTACTCAAGTTTAGTCATCGGTAAGTTCTTGTCATCGTAAGTACATGTGTATCATAGAGAACCGCCAACAGGGTACCCCTTGCCCGATGATACGGAAGAATCCCCATATCAAAATGACAAGGCAAGCAGACAATGAGCATCTCAGCAATCTTCTTATTTACCATGGGAATATGGTGCTTTTTTCTCTCATTCCTCTTTTCTTAATCTTTTTTTTCCTTTTCTCTTTTTTCTCAATATAGGACTCTTTTTTATAAGAAGAATGCTTCATAGACAACTCATTATGGTTATGCTGCAGGTTTCCACCATCAGCATGGATTAGACCAGCATCCCAGGCGTTTCTCTAACACATATACATAACTCCATGGACTTACAAGCTCCCCTTTCATTTCACACCGACGACATCCATATACAAAAGAGTATGATATCAACTAGGTACAAGTACCAAGTGCACTGTTGAAAGTGTTCCCCATGAAAGCATGGTTATGCTAATTCCCAACAAATAAATGCAAGCATATAAAACATAGACGACACAATGGTTCAAGTTTATTAAGGGCAAGAAAAGTAAAGTGTGCCTTCAAGTCCGTGAGAGCTTTAATCACTAGTTTTCTCATAACAAGTTTAATTTGGAAGGTAAACAACAGCATGAATATACTTGGAATAGCATAAGCTAGTAGGTAGGTATGGTGGACTCTTTGGAATAACTTGGTATAGGGAGTTGGATGCATGAGTGGAACTCATACTTGGTTGCGGAGGCTAGCAAAAGACTGGGAGCGACAAACTAAGAGAGCAATAATGGCCATAATCATGCAGAGCGACAAAACATCATTAATCAAAGCATAAAGTGATATTACAAGTCGAAAACTAAAGGATCATAAAGGCTATGGTGACTTGAGATAGTCATAACATGGTGTGAGCATGCGCCAAGTCAACCCAAATAAAGCATCAAAGGAAAATACCACTATACTATGCTTTAATATGCTAAAACAACGGATGATTCATCCAAGGCACATTAAGCAATCTCAATTGTTTATAACAAGTCATGCTACAGCAAAGAATACTAAGCATAAAGCCAAAACAATATCGAGCATGGCATGACAAAGCATAGGCCACAGTCAAAAACAAGCTCACTTTACCACTTAAGCATGAACTTTCCTACTCTTTTCCAAACCAAACCAAACTATTTGCAAACCAATGTATGAAAGAGGGGGTCCAACCAATTTATTCAGCAAACTAAGCAAACCAAGAAAATGAAAACCAAAACAAAAACGAAAAAGAAGACGCTCCAAGAACAACACAACTGTGCATGAAACAATAAAAATGAAGCGTTTGGAAGAAACCTGAGATTTTTATTGATGAAGAGGGGGATGCCTTGGGCATCCCCAAACTTTGACGCTTGTACTTCTTGGATATTTCTTGGGGTGACACGCATGGCATCCCCAAGCTTGAGCTTTAGTCCATCCTTCATCTCATTACTCATTCCTTCCATACACCTGAAATTTTTCCTTCACACAATCTTTATTAGCAACATTAGTGCACTCAAGATAAATAAGTCTTAAGGTTCAGTTCCAACACCAAATAAACTTCCATTAGAACACTAGCTACTGTAGAACTTCCCTCAAAGATCTCAATTCCCCAAAAGAACTCAAGAAGGAACCAACAAGAAACAAATGCAGAAAATGGTAGAAATCTGTCAAAACAGACCAGCAGGTAAAGATGAATTTTTTCGAAGACCTTCTGTTGCTCAAATAAAAAAGTGTTGAACTAAATAAAGTTATATAACAACCTGGGCCAGAAGCACAAAAATTGACGCCTAAAAAATACGTTCAGAGATTTTACACGAATGTTTACGGTGAAGCACAGAAATCTGTTTCGGGACAACAACTTTCCCAAGCGTTAGTTCACTCTCATTAGAGGTTACTCTTGGCACAAAAAGTAAATAAAAAGGATAAGAAGAGGTTATTACAGAAGTAATAACTTCCAAGACTCATCTAAAACTCTTGGGTTATCTCCCAACAAGTACTTTTCTTTAATGCCTTTAAGTTAGGCATGATAGTTTGAGAAGATGCTCACATAAGAAATATGAATTGCAGTAAAAGAGAGCATCAAGAAGCAAATTCAAAACACATTTAAGTCTAACCCACTTCCTATGCATAGGAATCTTGTAAATAAACAAGTCATGAAAGCACAAAGCAACAAGCATAGTAAAGCAAAACAAGTACAACTTCAAGACTTCCAACATAAAGAGGGGAAACTTAATATTGTTGAGATACATAAAACCATGTTTCCCTCTCTCATAATAACTTTCAGTAGCATCATGAATAAAATTAACAATATAACTATCACATAAAACATTCTTATCATGAGCCACATGCATAAAAGAATTAATACTCTCCACATAAACATAGTAATTCTTATTGATTATAGTGGGAGCAAATTCAACAAAATAGCTATCATTATTATTCTCATCACCATAATCATCAAATATAGGAGGCATATTGTAATCATAATTAAATTTCTCCTCAATAGTAGGCGGACTGAAAATATCATATTCATCATTGTAATCATCATATATTGGAGGCATAGTATCATCAGAGTAAATTTGCTCCTCCATGCTTAGGGGACTAAAAATATCATACTCATCAAAACCAGCTTCCCCAAGCTTAGACTTTTCCATAGCATTAGCAATAATGGTGTTCAAAGAATTCATACTAATAACATTACTATTAGCATGCAAATAAAGTTCCATAGGTTTTTTAATTTTCTCTTCAAACACTTCATGTCCTAACTCAAGATAAATACTATAAATCTCTCTATTTTTTGTTGTTGTTTTCCATTAAGCCTAATTAGTGAAAACAAGAAACAAAAAGACAAAATTGCAGAATCTAAAGGAAATAACTTCGAGCACTCACACAGGAAAATAGGTGTTTGCCGTGGGAGGTTCTTCTTCTTTAATCCTCTGGTGTGAATACCTTTTACCTTACCTCCCCGGCAACGGCGCCAGAAAATAGCTTGATGTCTACGCACTTCTATTCTTGTAGACATTTGTTGGGCCTCCAAGTGCAGACGTTTGTAGAACAGCAGCAAGTTTTCCCTTAAGTGGATCACCCAAGGTTTATCGAACTCAGGAAGGAAGTGGTCAAAGGTATCCCCTCTCAAACAACCCTGCAATCAAGATACAAGAAGTCTCTTGTGTCCCCAACACACCCAATACACTTGTCAGGTGTATAGGTGCACTAGTTCGGCGAAGAGATAGTGAAATACAAGTGGTATGGATAATTATAAGTGGTAACGGTGATAGAGAATAGCTTGATGGCATGGAAAAGACTAAAGGCAAACTGAAATAAAGATGGAAGCAAGCAAACATGTAACAGATCTAGTAGCAAACGGTGTTTCAATGCTTAGAAACAAGGCCTAGGGATCATACTTTCACCAGTGAACACTCTCATATAAATATCTTCTCTTTATGATACTACTCTTAACCACTCTCCGGTTGGACACTCTAATCCATGGTAGGGCTATAACAGCATACCTCAAAGTAAGCCTTTCCCATCTAGAAAACCCCACACTGTCACCTTGAGTACTAGATGAGTCCAACAAACACCATAATTTCATAAAGACATCCAACTCCAAATATAACTCATAACAAGTATTTGTAACCTCTAGCCTAAGTGCCACCATGGTGTGCATGCTGTCACTTTCACACACATAGGGAGAGCAGAGATCTATTAAAGCACTTGAGTAGCAAGGTAGATCTATAGATTACAATCTCATGATCACAATATGATCATGCATAGAAAGAGAGATGAACACATAGCTACCGGTAGAACGCTTAGCCTCGAGAGAGAACTACTCCCTCCTCATCATGGGAATTAGCAATGGTGATGGAGATGGTGGTGGAGATCAATGGAGATGGCTTCGGGGGCACTTCCCCGTCCCGGCAGGGTGCCGGAACAGAGACTTTCTGTCCCCCAAATCTCCCCTTCGGTGGCGGCGGTGCTGCGGAACTTTTCGTGGCTGGAGGCAGGACGATCCAGGGTTTTGGCTTCGGGAGGCTTCTTATAGGCCAGAGGGCATGGTCGGTGGAGTGCCAGGGGGCCCACACCACCTGGTGGCACGGGTAGGGCTAGCCCGCGCCTGGGGTTGTGGCCAGTCCCTGGCTCTCCTCCGTCTCATATTCTGGCTCCGCGAGTCTTCCGGTAAAATAGGAACTTTGGCTTTTGTCCCATCCAATTCTGAGAATATTCATTTTCTGACTTCCTGGAACCAAAAACAGCAGAAAACAGGCAACTGGCACTGTGGCATCTTGTTAATAGGTTAGTCCAAGAAATCATATGAAAAGTACTCCAAAGTTGGAACAAAACATAAGAAAGTAGATAAAACCAAGCATGGAGCATCAAAAATGATAGATACATTTGCAATGTATCAGCGGGATCAACAGCGACTCCTCCTGCCGACACAATATGTCCGAGGATCCTACTTCTTTCAGCCAGAACTCACATTTGCTAAACTTGGCATACAATTGATGCTCTGTAAGGGTTTCAAGGATGATTCTCAGATGTTGCTCATGGTCTTCTTCTGACTTGGAGTAGATAAGAATATCGTCTATAAACACAACAGCAAACTTATCCAGAAAGTTCATAAAGATCTTATTCATGAGATTCATGAAATAAGCAGGAGCATTGGTTAATCCAAAAGACATGACCGTATACTCATACAATCCATATCTGGTGGTAAAGGCGGTCTTTGGAATATCCGTTGCACGAATCTTAAGTTGGTGATAACCAGTCCTAAGATCAATCTTAGAGAACACTCTGGCACCAGTCAACTAATCAAACAGATCCTCTATCTTGGGCAATGGGTACTTGTTCTTGATAGTGACATCATTCAGCTTCATGTAATCCGTGCACAAACGGTTGCCTCCATCTTTCTTGTCGACGAACAACACGGGCGATCTCCATGGCGATGCGCTTGGTTGAATCAAGCCTTTCTCCAGCATAGCATCTAGTTGCTTCTTCAGCTCTACTAACTCTTATGGGTTAATGCTATAGGGTCTCGGAGCTATGGGTCCGGTTCCAGGAATTAGTTCAATAATGAAATCAATATCCCGATCTGGGTGCATACCAGGCAATTCATCTGGGAATACGCCGGGGTATTCACATACTACTTTGACTTGGTCTATGGTGGGTAGGGATAGACTCTTGTTGCATTTGAATTGACGGGGCAAGGTTTCAGATATATGCTCTACTGACACTCCAGAGCTACTGGTCATGGTGATGGATTTCTTGGCACAGTCGATCAATCCTTTATGCTTCGACATCCAATCCATTCCTAGTACTACTTCCAAACCTTTGGTTCCAAGTACTATTAGATTGGCATAAAAATCTATTCCATGTATTCTGATAGGCACAGCTTTGCAAATTTTTCTAGCTTTGGTGGTTGAACCAGGTATTTGAACTATCATAACATGCTTCAAGTTGGTTGGGTGAATCTTACTAGTGCATGCAAATTCTTCGGTAACAAACGAGTGCGAGGCTCCAGAATCAAACAACACTCTTGCTAATACTGAGTTAACAGAAAACATACCCAGCACGACAGCTAGCGCTTCTTGGGCTTCTTCGGTGTTCATGTGGAAGAGATGGCCGTTGCGGTTGTGAGGGTTCCCGGGGCGAATCTTCTTCCAGGCTGAACATGGCGCTGCTGCTGAGCTGGGGCAGTCACATTGGCAGTGGCGGCAATGTTCTTGGGAGACTCATTGGAGTAGTGACCCTTCACTCCACACTCAAAACAAGTAATCTGAGACTTGTCTTTTGCTGCAACAGGCACGGCATTGCTTCCAGCCCTTGGGGCAGTGTTATTGTTGTTGTTGTTGGACTTGGGCGGTGCACGGTTAAAGTTGTTGGAGTTGCCGGGGTGGTTGTTGTTGTTTCCTCCGGTCTTCACATTTCCTCCTCTACGGTTGGGGTAGCTTTGGCGAGACATTGGAGGTCTATTGTTCTGCAGGGCATATCCGACAGACAGGTTGGGGCGATACTTCTGGGCACTGTGGGACCCATCTTGGTGCACCATCCGGCGTTTGCGGTTGTCATTCGCTTGGTTGATCTTACCTTCCATCTAGATGGCAGAGTCGACTAGCTCTTCGAGATCATCAAGACGGGTGTTGACGAGTACCGTCTGCATCTCATCATGCGGTCCGTTCAGGAATCTCTCCTTCTTCTTGGCTTAAGTGATGATCTCATCAGGTGCATACCTGGCGAGGGACAAGAATCTGTCACGGTACTCCACTACAGTCATTCTGCCTTGCTTTAGTTCTCTGAATTCATCTCTCATTCTGGTGACTAAACCCTGCGGCACATGGGTGCGGCTGAACTTGACTTTGAAGGCTTCCCACGTCATCACTTGACCGTGGTTCATTGTGCGGGTGCTGTTCCACCATGCTCTTGCATCTCCTGCTAGATAGTGGGTGGCAAACAGAACTTTCTCGTTGGCATCCACTCCTACGACTTCTAAGTTATTCTCCATGGTCTGTAACCAATCATCAGCATCCAGCGGGTCTTCATACTTGCTAAAGATAGGGGGATTGGTATTCTAGAAGTTTTTGAGTTTGGATCCATGATGATCTTGATTTCCATGGCCGTGATTAGTGTGGGCCATCTAGGCGATCTGTTGCAGGGTGGCTAGGTTGGCTTGGCGCTCTGCTCTACTAGCTTCGTGGTCCGAAACTAGCATCTGCAGAATCTGCAGCATCGGGTCCTGTGATGAGCTGCTCCCTCCTTGGTTTCCACGAGTCATCTGAAGATTGAGATAGATAATGGGGTAAGAGGGAAAGTTCTAAGGTTCATGGTTTTGTTTTCAAGGCTAAAACTTTGAGTTTGAACTCAGGTTTTGCAAACTAGCTTCTTCTCATTCATTCAAGTCAATCAAAGCACACGATACAAACACACACACCACAACATGAAAGGGAAAACAGATGGTTTTAGGAACCATTCTGTAAGTTAAGATACAATGGGACCAATACTTCTCACTCCTACGATAGTGCTCTAGTGCATCTACTCATCATCGATGAAGGTGGAGTCATCATCGTCGGTGTAGAAGTCCATGGCATCATCCTCCAGATAGTCATTGTCATCACTGAGGTATGAGTGAATATCCCCCTGGATGTCTTCACCTTCTTCTTCTTCTTCTTTTGCTGCAAGCTGAGCTTCTTGCTCCTGGATGGTCTTCTCGAGGTCGGCCACCTTCTTGCGAAGACAGGAGATGGTGCGATCCTTCTTCTCGCATTGTCGGCGAAGTGACTGACGATCCTTGATGAGTAGTGAGAAAGTCCGGGCCTTCTGGGCGGCAATGGCAAGGTTCTGGTTGGCGTAGGCTCGAGCATTGTCCAGTTCCTTCTGTCTGTCATACAGCAGGAAGTCCAAATTCTCCACTTGGCGCTTCAACTCCGGGTGACTTGGCATCTCTAGAGGCATTCCCATAGAATCACGCCTTGCATAGTGAGCAAAGCGAGTTCCCTGGATCAAGTTGACGTTCTGTCTGCAAAGACGGGCGAGAGCTTCATGCATAGCCCTGGATAATCCATCTAGCCAGTTGTTCTCTCTCACGGTGAATTGAATCTTCTCGGAAAGGGGTGCTTCCATCTTGTCTCGAAGATCAGCAACTATCAGCCATTGTAAATCTCCTCCTGGGTGGTCATTGAGTTGAGCTCCGAAGAATTCCGGATGCGGACGCTCAAGGTACTCAGACAGTGCATCCAGATCCCTCTCAAAGATCAGTTGGCCTCCGTTCCCCAACTGGTAGAACTTGCAGTACTAAACTTCCATCTATAAGAATTTAGGATGAGAAAGTTAGTGAGGTGATCAAGTGTGTCAAATTTTATGGAGTAATGTAAGAATTTTGAGGAACATGAATCTTTTTGAAACAATATCAAAGGGTAAGAGGGGAAATAGATTTTCACAAATACTCACTTTTGTTTTGAAACTAAGTTTTTGTTCGGACGGCCATTCTAACTAGGGTCTCCTATGGTCAGGATGGCTCTGATACCAACTTGTCAACACCCGGATTTTTAATCCCAGATGCCTATTATGCCATACATCGCAAACCCAGGATTACCATTTTTGCGAGACATAACAGATTGGATATCACAGTACATCATCCATTACAAACCATAATAAGGTCTTACACAAATAAAGGATCTCATGGTCCAGTCTTAATACAAACAAGCAACAAAATAATAAGCATAGCGGTGGGCTCCATCTTCAGTGTCACAGGCAATACTGATGATGGGAGATGATCCTAGTTGTCGTAGCCGTCCTGATGTCCTTCCTCCTGGTAGTCTTCCTCATAGTCTGGCCCTAGGAATAGCCAGCAACAAAGCCATGAGTACTCTTTAAGTACTCGCAAACTATCACTAACAAGTAAGGTAGTTCTAGTAGGAATGCTAAGTTCTAAGTTTATTTGCAAAGTTAAGTTTGAAACCTAAGCTGAGTTCAGAAACAAAGAAAGATAAAATAAAGTTCTAAAACACCTACGTGGGAACTTAGTTGTCATAGTCACAACCCTGTTGTGGTCAAGTCATGTCACAATTCATTTCATAAGTCATTTTGAAAACATCTGACGACGGAACAGTATGGCCACTCCAACTGTCCATGATCGCGGACGCGGCTATTCGAATAGTGTGACACTCTGCAGAGGTGGTACACTTTCACCACAACATTTGATACATCTGTCAGGGATAACCCTGAATCATCATACTTAGTATGCAGATAATCAATCATAACCTTTCCTTTACACACTCTAGTACAAGCACCTCTCCTATGAGCTTGGCCTCCCAGCTATGGCCATCTGCCATCCTAGGCACTCCATAGGTGGATAACATCAAGAGGTAGCCTCAGCTCAACCTCTCCCACGAGGGAACCAATACTAATGTGTATAAACTTCCGACTAAGCCCTACCCAATTCAGGTATTGTGGTTGTACGGTAAAGTTGGAATGGTATCACATCCGAACCCAACCATCAGTTTTTATAAAGGGCTAAGGCTCATGCCTCAACATTTTCATCATCATAAACCATTTGTGTTTCTCAACACATGTCAAAACATCTCAATAGAATGACTCATCATTCCAAGGTTTTCATAAGCATTTTCACCAAGTATTCCCATCTAGAGTGATCACGTTTTTGGTTTAGCTCCAACTAGTAAGTTAAGAGTGTTCACTAAGGTGGGATGCTAATCTCAATCTCATGTCATAGAATGACATCTAGTATAGGCCAAGTTTTATACTCTTTATGCTATCTAAACTACTTTCTAAAATCTCATAAAGCATTACTAGAAGTAAAGAAACTTTGGTAAAGTAAAAGGGTAAAACTTGGGTTGGTATAAATCCAAAGGTATAACCAAAGCATGCCTAATGCATCTTGCTTAGGTCCTCTTGTATAATTCTAGCTTGCTAATGATACGTTGCAAACGTATCCATAATTTTTGATGTTCCATGCTTGGTTTTATATAGTTTCTTATGTTTTGTCCACACTTTGGAGTACTTTTCATATGATTTCTTGGACTAACCTATTAACAACAGCCACAGTGCCAGCTGCCTATTTTCTACTTTTTTGGTTCCAGGAAAGTCAGAAAATGAATATTCTCGGAATTGGATGGGACAAAAGCCAAATTTAGTTTTTCACCGAGGGACACCTGGAGCCAGAATACGAGACGAAGAGGGGCTGGGGCCTGGCCACGCGGCCAGGCCTGGCCTGCGCCAGGGGGTGGTCTGGCCGCCCCAGGCATCCCCTCGGCCTCTCCTTCCGCCTATATATTGCCTCTGATACGGAAACCCTAAGTAATCGATCAAAATTCCACGAAAGAGTCTGTAGCCGTCGTCATCTCCATCCATAGATTGGGAGAAGCTCTTCCCGGCACCCTGCCGGAGAGGGGAATTCACCCTGGAGGCCTTCTTCATCACCATGCAAGCCTCCGGTGTGATGCGTGAGTAGTTCATCTCTGGACTATGGGTCCATGTAGTAGCTAGATGGCTGGTTCTCCTCCTTTGTGCTATCATGTTTAGATCTTGTGAGCTCCGTTCATGATCAAGATCATCTATTTGTAATTCTGCATGTTGTGTTTGTGGGGATCCGATGGATATTAATATGCTATTTCAAATTGATTATTGATTCTATCATGTCTTTGTTATTTGTGATCTTGCATGCTTTCCGTTGTTAGTAGCTATCTTGGCCAAGTAGATGCTAGCAACTCCAAGAGTTAGTATTTATGCTCGATAGTGGGTTCATGCCTCTGGTAATGTGGGGAAGTGACAGAAATCTCTAAGGTACTAGATGTGTTGTTGCTACTAGGGAGAAAACAACAATCCTTTGTTCATAGAACAATCATATTGTTTACTTTACACGCAATTCGTAATGCAATTATCCGTTGCTTGTAACTTAATACTGGAGGGGGTTCGGATGATAACCTGAAGGTGGATTATTAGTCATAGATGCAGTTGGATGTTGGTCTATGTATAATGTTGTAATGCCCAATCGAATCTCAAAGGAGTCAAGATGAGTAGTATATGCTTGTATGCTTTCTCGATGTTTGTCAATTGCCCTGCTGTAATTTGTTCACCCAACATGTTATCTATCTTAAGGAGAGCCACCTCTAGTGAACTATGCACCCCGGTCATTTTGAAGGGAATATGCCCGAGAGGCAATAATAAAGTGGTTATTATCTTATTCCATGTTTATGATAAATGTTTATTTTACAAGCTAGAATTGTATTGATTCGGAAAAATCAATATATGTGTGTTTAATAAACAAAAAGGGTTCCTAGTCATGCCTCTCTTATAGACTAGCTTGTTGATTAACAAGATGATCAAGGTTTCCTGATCATGGACATTGGATGTTGCTAATAACAAGGTCACACCATTGGTGGAATGATGTGATGAACATTCATCCGAAGTATAGCATTACGATCAAGTCATTATGTTTATATTGCTATAACATCATATGAAGTAATCTTTATCCTTAGACCATGAGATCATGTTAATTGCTAACACCGGAAGAGTATCTTGATAACATCAAATGTCACACCATAACAGGGTGACTATAAAGATGGGTTCAGTACTACGAAGGTGTTATGTTGAGGCTCATGGATCAAGAGTGGGATTTGTCCATCCTGATGACATATAGATATACTCTGGGCCCTCTCGGTGATATCACATTGAAATAGCTTGCAAGCAAGTGATGTGATCACTAGAATGTTATATCATGGAAACGAGAAAAGAGTGCATGTCGGTAACGAGATCAAACTAGGTATGGAGATACCGATGATCGAATCTCGGACATGTAATATATCGTGGGACAAAGGGATTTAGTTACAAGCATTAAAGGTTCTCACGATCACAGAAGTCATCGTTGAATGTGTAGGAGTCAGTATGGATCTCCAGGTCTCGCTGCTGATTATTGATCGGAGAGGGGTCTCGATCATGTCTGCATTATTCGCGAACCATAGGGTGACACACTTAAGGGATACCGACACCATTTGGAGCAAATATGTTTCATATAAAGATTTAAGAAAGCGCTAGAATTATTTCAATAGACACCGAAACTGTTTCGGGTGAAATTGCTGAAATTGGTTCTACATGTAATATTGAAATGTTGCAGGGGGTTTTATGTGAATGTTTGTTAATAAAAGTAATTAACAAAATTCTGAATAAAATTAATAAAAGAGTTTTATTAAATGAGAGAGCATTAAATTTGGAGAAATTTAATGCATTTAAAGTGGAGACTTTAAAAGAGAATGTGAAGGGGCAAATTTATGTGGAGGGAGTTACCACCACATGAATGGAGGAGGTGAAGGGTCACCTCATCCATGTGTCGGCCATGAAGGAGGGGCACCCCCCCTCCTTACTTCTTACACACACCTTGTGAAGGATCTCTCTCCCCCTCTAGTATTATTTCCCCATGGTCTCAGATTAGCGAGATACATGTTCCTGGTGGCTTTATCTAGAAAGGAGTTGCTGCTTCCGCTGCTTTGCTGGAGCGAGGGACGGAGGTTGTCGGGGTACCGGATGTGTGTGCGATCACGGATGCACCGCTGCTTTGTGGTGCTAGACTTGGTGGTGCTGGAGCTGGATCGGATGGACGTGCTGGAGCCGGACCTGCTGGACTTCATCATGATCTTGAGATCGGCAAGTGTACGACTACATCAACCACGAGTTCCTACTCGTTAATAAAGCTCGTTGTCTACGAGGGTAAGTTCTCGTTGGATGTATGTTCACCCATTGCTTTGTACCTAGTAGATAGATCTTGGCGTGTAGTTCACACCGTAGGAAATTTTTTGTTTTCTATGCTGCGGACCCAACAGTGGTATCAGAGCCTGATCTATGCGTAGGTGCTTAGCACGGGTAGTACACATATGTTGATATGTGGGCGATGATGATCATGTTGTTGCATCTTCTATGTATTTTGGATATTGGTGGCATAGTGGGATGAAGCGGCCCGGACCAACCTTACATGTCATCGTACATGAGACCGCTTCCACGACTGACATGCAACTTGTTTTGCATAAGTGGTTGGCAGGTGTCTGTCTCTCCTACTATAGTCAATATCTGATTTACAACGAGTTGCTAATAACTTAGTTATCCTTGTTGTGGAAAATGTTCGTAGGTAAGAACGGTTCTATCTCTGAAAGCCCTAAGCCACGTAAAACTTGCAATTGATAAATTAGAGGCGTCTAGTTTAGATCGTTGCTGGGCTAGTGTATTGATATGGTATTGTTGTAAGTAGATGTATGATAGATACTCTTACAACACACTCAACGTGTAAGTTCCATAGACCTTGGCCTTACACACAAAGGAATGATAGAGATCATACCATGATGCAAGTGATAGAGATCAAATGCATGGACCATATCATCTCACTTTACACATTAGATGTTAGCATCTTATACTGCTAGTTTGGCGCTTTCTGTAGCATTGTAAGATGATCCCTCATTTAGATATCAAGCTAAAATGTGTTCTTCCTTAAGTATGCACCGTTGTGTGGATCGTATTTCGAGACATCACGTGATGATCGGGTGTACTCGACTCTACGCTTTCATACAAACGGGTGTAAGACAGTTTTACACATGCGAGTACTAAGGTTCTTACTTGGCGAGCCTAGCATGTACAGACATGGCCTCGGAACACGGACTGAAAGGTTAAGCATGAGTCATATAGTTGATATGATGCCCATATAGATGCTCGCCTTTGAAGCTACATCAACTCACGGGATGATCGGACTTGGTGTAGTGGATTTGGTTCATGTAATCACCAAAAAGGCACGAGGGATGTCGTTTTTGAGTGGGAGTTCATTTCTAATTTGGATTAGTCAAACCAAATTTGTCATAAATTAAATCAAAGTGAATTTGCATAGTTTGTTGTAGTCATTGGCATTCGTTTTCTAACTTATGCTTAGTTTATATTGAGATAATAGAACTATAGAATTCTGGATATTTACTTTATGAACTGGTATCGTATTGTTTTGAATGTCAATTTAAAGTTTATAAGTCCTATTGCAAACTTTCAGAAAACTCTATTTACTCCATGAAGTTTAATAAGTAGTATTAAATCAAGAGTAAGAATTCCAATGTTAGTATCTAAAGTATCATGTTTGCCTCCATGATTATTGATATTCAAAAAGTTGTTTTAATATCAAGATTATATTGGAGCTGGAAATTGTTTCAGAAACCATCATGTGTGAAAGATATTGTGATATCTGAAACAATATTTTTGGTTGCATTATGATAGAGTATAATTTAGAAAAATACATGTTCTCATATTGTATGAGAATTTGTGAAGGATGGAGATGCTAGGCATCCGAATCTACAAAAAAGGTTTTGGGAACTGATATTATACTCGTGATTCTTCCTTATCGGCTATAGTAGCTTGATCATGAAAGTTGTCATGATAAGGATGAATAGAAGATGTAAGTAAAATGTTTACTACACTAATAGATTACTAAAGAATGGATTTTTGAAAGAACACCAAACATTTGATGATGGTGATCCACTTCAAAGTGCAAGTCCAAAGGTATTAGTAGTTGACTATATACGCTTTGTACCATGTGTCATGTTGATGACACCACTATTGATGTTGATAGATTCTTTTAAAATAAAAAGGAATTGCTGAAAGGGAATCTATAAAATATTTGGCAGAAAATAAAAGGTTGGAGATGTCCAACTTGGGTATATAGAAGATATACATGTTATGGATGTATTCCTTGCTTGTTAAACAATGTTGTTATGAGGTATTGGATACCGGTATTGGATACTGAATTAGTTGGTATGAAGTGTCATACAGGACAACACAATTCATGAACTACAATGGCCTAAGTAACCAGCAAGAGAATGAGTGATGATGTTCATCGAAAACAAATAAAGTGTTATTGTGTTTTTCGTTGTCATCAAACCAGGCCTTCAAGATTTGTTTAAATAATTGTTATTTTGTTCCGGTATTATGAGAACAATGGCTGTTCAAATAATTACCGTATTCCATAAAGGATGGATGAACATTTACAAGTCTAGTTGGAGAAATCACATCCATAAACACTATTGCTAAAATGTCGCAAGACAAATGATTGAAAGATCACTTATGAAGTGACATCGCTGTTTGAATTATATTTGAAAGAAAACATGAAGAAACTCCATGTTGATGGAATTTTGGAGTCCTTGATTTTGATCAATTGACGCATGTGAGACTTTCCTCGAGATAATTGAAACTCCGTTCATAGGCCAAAGAGGAACGGATGACTAGCTTATTAGAAATTGTGCATGTTGATGTGCATAAGTCCATTATGTGTAGCCATATGCGATGGATCTTTTTGCTTCATATGCTCTCTTCAAGAATTTGAGTGAATATATATGTATATTTACTTAATAAGGAAGAAGTATGAAACATTTGAAAGTTGTTCAAAGACTTTCAAGATAAAGTGAAAAATCATTGTAACAAGAAAATAAAGAGTTTATGATTCGATCATAAAGGAAGATATTTGAGTTACATGTTTAGCAAAAACACCTAAGACTTGAGGAATTGTTCCATGATTTGTGTTTCCCGATAAACCATAGGAGTATGGTATATTCGAGAGATAAAATCAAACCATGTTTGACATGGTAAGATCAAGGGTGTCATTTATAAAACTGCCATTATGTTTTAAGGATTGAAGCTTTAGAGACTACCGCTTTTACACTGAAAAGAGCACCATCGTGATCCATTGAAATGACACCATATGAGTTATGGTTTGGGATAAAACCCGAATTGTCTTTTCTTAAATTTTGGTATGCTATGCATAAGTAAAATGTTTACAACCAAAGTCGGATAAGCACGTCTTTGTAGGTTATCCCAAATAATTTGTTGGGAATTTCTCCATAACACCGAGGACAAAAGAGTTTGTTACTTGGAACGTCAAGTTTCTTGAGAAGGAATTTTTTGTGAAAAGTTAAGTGGGAGGACAATAGAACTTTGATAAGGTTGTTGAACCTTAGCTATATGTGCTAAGTAGCGCAGTGCCGGAAAGTGTCCCGATGGCGGCCACAATGCTCATGGCTCTCGTGATTACAAAAGGTGTGATCTCGGAGATTAGAGTTCCTATAGAACCGTGTGGGTCGGTAAGAATCAAATAGTAAGATTTGATAAGCAAGTCGTTATTGTTTTGACAATGATGAACCGACTACATACAAAGAAGCGATGATGGGCCCTGACTCCATAAAATGACTAGAAGTCATAGAATCCGTGATAGTATCCATACATGAGAAATCAAGTTTCTGAACTTGGAAGACCCTCCGGAAAGGCGTGAAGCCTATCGGTCGTGTTTGGATCTATAAAGAAATAGACATGGATGTTTGACATCTATGAAATATGTCGGAAAGAAGTTTACGACAATGTTCAAGGAGTTGACTATGACAAGATATGATCTTTCATAGCGATATATAGTCTTGACGGATTAATGTAGTAACCACTACATATAATTTGGTATATGGTAGTTGAATAAACAAAACAAGGTTCTTCTAATAGAACGGTAACCTAGGACATGTACATGACATGGTCCGAAGGGTTTTGTTAATTCAAAGGGTGCTAAAAGGGCATGTAAACTTCAATAGTTGAAGTAAGCATAGCGGAGTTGGAATCTTCACCATGATGAAACTGTTAAAAGAGTTTAAATTCATCGGAGATGATGAAGATGCTTGCATTTGCAAGAAATTAAGTGGGAGCGCTGAGACATATTTCTAATACATTATGTAGAGGACATATTGTTGATTGGAAATGATGTATCTTGAATTGACACAAGTTAAGGATTTCATTAAAATAAGATTTCGATGAAAGACTTGGGCAAACCCAGAATATTAGGCATCAATATCTATATGGATAGATTAAGGCGCTAATATGGTTGTGCCAGACATACATATATAAGATATTGAAAGGGTTCAATATGAGATATTGAAAGGGTTCAATATGGAAACAACAAGAAAGGTTCTTGCTGCATGGAAAGAATTGTATTCAGATTCAAGTGTATCAACACTTGGTGAGTAAAATCACATGAAGATTCTGATCGATTATACCATGATATGTATATATCCAGAATGTCTTATGATCTAAATGTTATGAGCATATACCAGAATGATTCATAATATGATCATTGGACAATAGTAAAGATATTCTTATGAGCTTTGGAAGAACTAAGAATATATCATGTATAAGTGACAAATAGTTCAAGGTAGTTCATTGTAAAGTGTTACATTGATACTAGTTTTGTCACAAGATACAAATTAAATTTCTCTCAATTTAGACTATGGGTGGCACAATATAATGGAAAGGATGTTCCATGATGGATTTGGATGAGTTCCAAAGTTGAGATATTGTGACGGATACTACAACAAAAGGCTAAGTATATAACTGCTATAGTAGCAGCAAAGGAGGGCATTTGTGTTAAGTAGTTTGTTATGAAACTAGGTGTGGTTCAAAGTGGGCAAATACTATGAAGATATATTGTGTGACAATAATATCAACATATTTTGAGCCGAACAAACTAAAGGTCTCACCAGAGGACCAAATTTATACAATGCCATCTCATTTGAGAATGAGTGATGCGTAGAGACGCAAAGACATGCAAATACACATGGATCTGAAACTGTCACATCCAGAGATTATGTTAACCACTAGCAATAGCGTATATCCAACACCAGAAAGCCATAGGTGTTCAATGCGCAAAGTTTTTCAAACTAGATTATTGACTCTAGTGCAAGTGGGAGACTGAAGGGAATATGCCCGAGAGGCAATAATAAAGTGGTTATTATCTTATTCCATGTTTATGATAAATGTTTATTTTACATGCTAGAATTGTATTGATTCGGAAACATCAATACATGTGTGTTTAATAAACAAAAAGGGTTCCTAGTCATGCCTCTCTTATAGACTAGCTTGTTGATTAACAAGATGATCAAGGTTTCCTAATCATGGACATTGGATGTTGTTAATAACAAGGTCACACCATTGGTGGAATGATGTGATGAACATTCATCCGAAGTATAGCATTACGATCAAGTCATTATGTTTATATTGCTATAACATCATACGAAGTAATCTTTATCCTTAGACCATGAGATCATGTTAATTGCTAACACCGGAAGAGTATCTTGATAACATCAAACGTCACACCATAACAGGGTGACTATAAAGATGGGTTCAGTACTATGAAGGTGTTATGTTGAGGCTCATGGATCAAGAGTGGGATTTGTCCATCCCGATGATGGATAGATATACTCCTGGCCCTCTCGGTGATATCACATTGAAATAGCTTGCAAGCAAGTGATGTGATCACTAGAATGTTATATCACGGGAACGAGAAAAGAGTGCATGTCGGTAACAAGATCAAACTAGGTATGGAGATACCGATGATCGAATCTCGGACATGTAATATATCGCAGGACAAAGGGATTTAGTTACAAGCGTTAAAGGTTCTCACGATCACAGAAGTCATCGTTGAATGTGTAGGAGTCAGTATGGATCTCCCGGTCCCACTGCTGATTATTGATTGGAGAGGGGTCTCGATCATGTCTGCATTATTCGCGAACCGTAGGGTGACACACTTAAGGGACATCGACACCATTTGGAGCAAATATGTTTCAGATAAAGATTTAAGAAAGCGCTGGAATTATTTCAATAGACACCGAAACTGTTTCGGGTGAAATTGCTGAAATTGGTTCTGCATGTAATATTGAAATGTTGCAGGGGGTTTTATGTGAATGTTTGTTAATTAAAGTAATTAACAAAATTCTGAATAAAATTAATAAAAGAGTTTTATTAAATGAGAGAGCATTAAATTTGGAGAAATTTAATGCATTTAAAGTGGAGACTTTAAAAGAGAATGTGAAGGGGCAAATTTATGTGGAGGAAGTTACCACCACATGAATGGAGGAGGTGAAGTGTCACCTCCTCCATGCGCCGACCACGAAGGAGGGGCACCCCCCCTCCTCCTATAAAAGGCCACCCCCTCCTCACTTCTCACACACACCTCCTTGTGAAGGATCTCTCTCCCCCTCTAGTATTATTTCCCCATGGTCTCGGATTAGCGAGATACATGTTCCCGGTGGCTTTATCTGGAAAGGAGTTGCTGCTTCTACTGCTTTGCTGGAGCGAGGGATGGAGCTTGTCGGGGTACCGGACGTGTGTGCGATCACGGATGCACCGCTGCTTTGTGGTGCTAGACTTGGTGGTGCTGGAGCTGGATCCGATGGACGTGCTGGAGCCGGACCTGCTGGACTTCATCACGATCTTGAGATCGACAAGTGTACGACTACATCAACCACGAGTTCCTACTCGTTAACAAAGCTTGTTGTCTACGAGGGTAAGTTCTCGTTGGATGTATGTCCACCCATTGCTTTGTACCTAGTAGATAGATCTTGGCGTGTAGTTCACACCGTAGGAAATTTTTTGTTTTCTATGCTGCGGACCCAACACATTTCTTTTACTTTCAATCTACAATCAACAGTTTACTGCTTTGTGTTTACTTTCTGCAAACTATTACTTTCTTCCACTCGATACGTTTAATCCTTTGTTTTTAGCAAAACCGGTGAGATTGACAACCTCATCGCAAGTTGGGGACAGAGTTTTGTGGTTGTGTTGTGCAGGTCTCCACGTTGCTGCTGGCATCGGTAGTGCACCCTGCCAAAGTTCAGCTAGCTACACCTTTGGGGTGTTTCCTTGCTCCTACTGGATTGATAATCTTGGTTTCATAACTGAGGGAAAACTTACTGTTGTGCTCATCATACCTTCCTCTTGGGGTTCCCCAACGAGCTCGTTAATACACGAGTCAGCAAGTACTTTTTCTAGCGCCGTTTGCCGGGGAGTCAAGGACATCTTCACAAGGGGAGTCCCTCATAACCAATGTCTTTACTTTGTAATTTTTGTTTTGCTTAGTTTACTTTTTCTTTGTTTGCTTGTTTCTTTATCAAAAACACACAAAAATAGTTTTACAAGTTTGATTTCTTTATCAAAAACACACAAAAAAATTAGTTCTTATTTTAAGTTGCCATTATGTCTAGCATTGCTCCAATCACTATGTCACCTGAGGAGATGATTTTCACTTTTAAACAAGGAATTGAAGAGAGTTTCAAAGAGGCTTGTCTAGAATCTCTTATCTACATGAAAAAACTGAACCTAAAATGACTCAAAGTTGTTCCTTAGCAGTTTTTACCTTCGAATTGCTCTTTGCTATAGATATGCTTTAGATGTTGTTGTGGGAGGAGATTTTCTCCAATGCAATGAGAATGATGCTATTAATGCCATAAAGAAGATGGTCTTTACTTACAACTTGCCTAGCAAAACTGATATTTCCTTCGCAAGAATATTTGCTAGGTTGAACACTCTTGAGACTATCACTACTAGCTTAAAAGATTGCTATAATACGCTTAGGGAGCATCACAATTATGTCCCAATAAATTCTGAACCATCAAAGTGGCTCCCTACAGTAAAGATTGAGATAAACACTGAACCTTTTCAAGCCCGCTGTGATATCATGTCTGAATTTTGTCTTATGCCTAAGGATATTTATGAATCTCTGAATACTTCAGGGCTTACTGAAGGAGGAAAAGAAATATCTCTTGCTAATAATGCTACCATATTACCTCTTGGAATAGCTGAAGGAGTGTTTACAAAGATCCTTGGGAAAATGATTTCTACTGATTATCTTGTTATTGAATGTGCAGGAAAAGGACAAATTACACTTGGAAGGTCCCTATTAGAACTCCTTGGAGCAATAATAGATGTGGGAAAAGGGACCATGTACCTTTCTTCTCCACCAAACAATCATATTTTCCCCAAGGTTAAGAATAAAAGTAAGAGAGGTAAGGGCAAGAAAATTTGGTCTTAATGCTTCTTCATTTGAGAACACTTGATTCTTTTTCTTGCTTTTTATGCCTAACTTAAAGGCGTTAAAGAAAAGTACTTATTGGGAGATAAGAAAAGTACTTATTGGGAGATAACCCAAAAGTTTTAGATGAGTCTTAGAAGTTATTACTTCAGTAATAACCGCTCCTTATCCTTTTTATTTGATTTTTGTGCCAAGAGTAACCTCTAATGAGAGAGAAGTAATGATTGGGAAAGTTGCTGTCCCGAAACAGATTTGTGTTCTTCACCGTAAAAATTCGTGTAAAATCTCTGAACGTCGTTTTGAGGCGTGAATTTTTGTGCTTCTGCCCCAGGTTGTTATCTAACTTTCGTTGGTTCAACACTTTTTGATTTGAGCAACAGAAGGTCTTCGAAAAAATTCGTCTTTACCTGCTGCTCTGTTTTGACAGATTTCTGCCATTTTCTGCATTTGCTTCTTGTTGGTTCCTTTTTGAGTTCTTTTGGAGAATTGAGATTTTTGAGGGAAGTTCTACAGTAGCTAGTGTCTTAATGGAAGTTTATTTGGTGTTAGAACTAAACCTTAAGACTTATTTATCTTGAGTGCACTAATGTTGCTAATAAAGATTGTATAAAGTTTTGTATGAAGGAAAAATTTCAGGTGTATGGAAGGAATGAGTAATGAGATGAAGGATGGACTAAAGCTCAAGCTTGGGTATGCTACGTGTGTCACTCCAAGAAATATCCAAGAAGTACAAGCGTCAAAGCTTGGGATGCCCAAGGCATCCCCTTCTTCATCAATAAAAATCACATGTTTCTTCCAAAACGCTTCATTTTTATTGTTTCATGCACAGTTGTGTTTTTCTTGGAGTGTCTTCTTTTTCATTTTAGTTTTGGTTTTTAGTTTGCTTGGTTTGCTTAGTTTTATGAATAAATTGGTTGGACCCCCTCTTTTATACATTGGTTTGCAAATAGTTTGGTTTGGTTTGGAAAAGAGTAGGAAAGTTCATGCTTATGTGGTAAAAAGAGTTCGTTTTTGACTGTGGCCTATGCTTTGTCATGCCATGCTTGATATTGTTTTGGCTTTATGCTTAGTATTCTTTGTTGTAGCATGAATTGTTACAAACACTTGAGATTGCTTAATGTGCTTTGGATGAATCATGCGTTGTTTTAGCATATTAAAGCATAGTATAGTGGTATTCTCCTTTGATGCTTTATTTGGGTTGACTTGGCGCATGCTCACACCATGTTATGACTACCTCAAGTCACAATAGCCTTTATGATCTTTTAGTTTTCAACTTGTAGTATCACTTTATGCTTTGATTAATGATGTTTTGTCGCTCTGCATGATTATGGCCATTATTTCTCTCTTAGTTTGTCGCTCCCAGTCTTTTGCTAGCCTCCACAACAAAGTATGAGTTCCACTCATGCATCCAATCCCCTAAACCAAGTTATTCCAAAGAGTCCACCATACCTACCTACTAGCTTATGCTATTCCAAGTATATTCATGCTTTTGTTTACCTTCCAAATTAAACTTGTTATGAGAAAACTAGTGATTAAAGCTCTCACGAACTTGATGGCACACTTTACTTTTCTTGCCCTTAATAAACTTGAACCATTGTATCCTCTATGTTGTATATGCTTGCACTTATTTGTCGGGAATTACCATAACCATGCTTTCATGGGGAATGCTTTCAACATTGCACTTAGTACTTGTACCTAGTTGATATCATGCTCTTTTGTATATGGATGTCGTTGGTGTGAATTGAAAGGGGAGCTTGTAAGTCCATGGAGTTATGTATATGTGTTAGAGAAACGACTGGGCCGCTGGTCTAATCCATGCTGACATGGTGGAAACCTGCAGCATAACCATAATGAGCTGTCTATGAAGCATTCTTCTTATAAAAAAAGAGTCCTATATTGAGAAAAAAAGAGAAAAGAGAAAAAAATGAGATTATGAAAAGAGGAAAGAGAGAAAAAGCACCATATTCCCATGGTAAATAAGAAGATTGTTGAGATGCTCGTTGTCTGCTTGCCTTTTCATTTTGATATGGGGATTCTTCCGTATCATCGGGCAAGGGGTACCCCGTTGGCGGTTCTCTATGATACACATATACTTACAATGACAAGAACTTACCGGTGACTAAACTTGAGTAGCATGAGGAGCGGCCCTCATATACAAGGGACATGAGATTTCTAACTTATACTTCGTCAAGCATGTACACCATAGTTTGTTCACTTTAACCTTAATCACTTCAAGATGCTTATGATAGGGGCAATGAGAGCTGAAAGCTATAAGTACCATAATTTTTGGAAGCTCTTTATGAGACTTGAATCCCTACTTCCTTTTATAAAAAGGCCTTTCTTCCACCATTATATTGAGTCTCCATCTTCTACCTTTATGCACCTACTTTGAGAGCATAGTGGCCATTCTTAGTTCTATGTGCATTGTCCCAAGACTAGTTGATTGATCCATATCTTGACATTGCTTGTTTTAAACTATTGTATCTAGTCACTCTTATGAACTTTGAAGGTGTCATATGCATTTATATTTTCTACTCTATTGAGGGACAAGATGAATACTTTTATGCAATGTTTTCTTTATGTGAAACAAACAAACGTCTTGCAAAGCATTGTTATTCATGAATCTTTTGTTTGTGCCTTTTCATGTTGCATCATAGTTTCTTTGTCTTATTGCTAGAACTTTGTCTTTCGTGTTATGATTGAAGTACTATGATCCCAGCTTTGATTATTTTGCAAATACTTTGATCAAGTCTTTGATATTGCATGTCACCTCAAAAATTATTCTTTCTTTTTATCACTTACCTACTCGAGGACGAGCAGGAGTTAAGCTTGGGGATGTTGATACATTGCAAATGTATCTATAATTTTTGATATTCCATGCTTGGTTTTATCCACTTTCTTATGTTTTGTCCACACTTTGGAGTACTTTTCATATGATTTCTTGGACTAACGTATTAAAAAGAGCCACAGTGCCAGCTGCCTGTTTTCTGCTGTTTTTGGTTCCAGGAAAGTCAGAAAATGAATATTCTCGGAATTGGACGGGACAAATGCCAAAGTGCCTATTTTTCCGAAAGTCATCAGATGCCAGAGTACGAGACGGAGAGGGGTTAGGGGGCCACCACAACACCTGGCCGCACGGCCCAGCCTGGCCCGCGCCAGGGGTGGTGAGGCCAGCCCTGGCACCCCCTCGGCCTCCCCTTTCGACTATAAGATGCCCTCGGGACTTAAACCCTAAGTGCTCGATCAAAAATCCACAAAAGAGTCTGTAGCCGCCATCATCTCCATCCCTAGATCGGGAGGGATCTAAAGCTCTTATCGGCACCCTGCCGGAGAGGGGAATGCACCCTAGAGGCCTTCTTCATCACCATGCAAGCATCCGGTGTGATGCGTGAGTAGTTCATCCTTGGACTACGGATCCATGTAGTAGCTATATGGCTGGTTCGCCTCCTTTGTGCTTTCATGTTTAGATCTTGTGAGCTCCGTTCATGATCAAGATCATCTATTTGTAATTATGCATGTTGTGTTTGCGGGGATCCGATGGATATTTAGATGCTATTTCATATTGATTATTGATTCTATCATGTCTTTGTTATTTGTGATCTTGCATGCTTTCCGTTGTTAGTAGCTATCTTGGCCAAGTAGATGCTAGCAACTCCAAGAGTTAGTATTTATGCTCGATAGTGGGTTCATGCCTCTGGTAATCTGGGGAAGTTACAGAAATCTCTAAGGTACTAGATGTGTTGTTGCTACTAGGGAGAAAACAACAATCCTTTGTTCATAGAACAATCGTATTGTTTACTTTACACGCAGTTCGTAAAGCAATAATCTGTTGCTTGCAACTTAATACTGGAGGGGGTTCGGATGATACCCTGAAGGTGGATTATTAGTCATAGATACAGTTGGATGGCGGTCTATGTATTATGTTGTAATGCCCAATCGAACCTCAAAGGAGTCAAGATGATTAGTATATGCATGTATTGCTTTCTCGATGTTTGTAAATTGCCCCGCTGTAATTTGTTCACCCAGTATGTTATCTATCTAAGAAGAACCACCTCTAGTGAACTATGGATCCCAGTCCTTGTCTTTTACATTCAATCTACAATCTTTTACTTCTTTGTGTTTACTTTATGCAAACTTTTACTTCTTTACATTCGATACGTTTAATCCTTTGTTTTCCGCAAAACACGGTGAGATTGATAACCTCATCGCAAGTTGGGGACAAAGTTTTGTGGTTGTGTTGTGCAGGTCTCCATGTTGCTACTAGCACCAGTAGTGCGCCCTACCAAAGCTCAGCTAGTAACACCTTTGGGGTGTTTCCTTGCTCCTACTGGTTCGATTAAACCTTGGTTTCATAACTGAGGGAAACTTGCTGCTGTGCTCATCATACCTTCCTCTTGGGGTTACCAACGAGCTCTACATCAACCACGCACCAACACTTTTCTGGGCGCCATACACAGAGCCATCAACGGCGCACTGGCGCAGTCTGTGCACGGTGTAGAGGCGGAGAGCGCGGGCGTGCCTTGGTGGTCCAGTGCTCAGTTGCGTCCGCGGGGTGGACAGGGGGTCATGGTAGGGTGCGGCGGAGCTATGGGACATGCTGGGTAGGTGCGGCGTGGTCTCTAGCGAGTCGGCCACGGTTGGCCGACGACGACCATTTTTGGGCGGCACTGTACTGGCGCTGCGGTGAAGAGAGGATGTTGTCTGGTGCTTAGTTAGGCTAAGAGGGGACAGAGGAGAGATGGGAGGGTCGAATGGGGGACAAGAACTCAATTAGCAACAGTATTAGTTAGGCCAGATTATCTCTTCCTGCCAACTGTTCGACACAATGGCCGCAAGAGAATTAGTTCTGAATTTTGAAAAGATTTTTGGTGGGTGCTTTGATCTTATGCTTGGTAGTCTTTGTTTGCTTGGGATTGTCAAGGTGAACTCATTTGAGTGGTTTTTGAAAAAGTGGGATCTATGCATATGAAATGGATTCCATTTTCAAATGCCATTTAAAATTAGTGTTTAAATGTTTTTGTAAGATTTCAATGTGGGCCTTGGTACATCTTTGCTTGTACTAGCAAGGGGTGAAAAGAGTTGAGAATATTTCTGTTTGAGTTTGACTTCTAGGAACACCTAAAGTGACCTAGTGGATTAAAATGGCCAAAGTGACCATTTGGCATTTTTATTCTTATTTGATTTCTTTTTCTTTGGATTTTGTTTCTAAATGATCTAGATGATGTGGCAATCACCTTTGAATCATTTTACAACCATTAGATCAATCAAACATGGCATTTCTAAACAATTCTATATTAGTGCAACACACATATGCATTCCTAATTATTTTAATGATAAAAAGTTTTTGTTAACCCTAAATTGGGTGATTTGGATCTTGATAATCTTGATTAAAGTTTTGGGATGTTACAGTCTGGCCCAACCATGAAGGAACTTGCGTAGGGCACGCATTTTGTGGTTCCATCGTTGTAAGGGTGTTGCACAAGTAACCGGTCTTTCCTAAATAGCCTTCACCAAATCATGGAACCCATCACGCTCCATCCAAGTTCAAATTTTAATTTATGTTTGGATTGACATAATGGTGTTCCCATAGATAAAAGTACTGGAGCGTGATCCGATAAAGCTTCAATACGTTCCAGAGCACAAATAGTTACCATAGGAAATTTATCTTCCCAACCGGTATCCATAAGCACTCTGTCCAATTTTTCATATGTAGGCTCCGGAAGACTGTTAGCCTAGGTAAACTGTCTTCCAAGCATTGTAACCTCTCTTAAGTCCAAGCTGTCAATGACAGCGTTAAACATGAAAGGCCAATGCTCATCGTACCGTCCCCGACTTTTCTCATGAGGGAATCTCAGCAAGTTAAAATCACCACCTATGAGAATAGGATATGGATTGTCCTTAGCCAGATTGACCAACTCACGTAAAAAATCAGCTTTATAAACATCCTGGACAGCCCCGTAGACAACGATTAGAGACCATGTAAAGTTATCAGCTTTGTTACGGATATGGAGTTTAATAAAAAAATCTTCAGCCGAACTAGCTAAAACTTCCATAGTCTCATCTCTGACGCCTCACATGATACCCCCGGATCTCCCTCACGGTGGACGTGATACCCACGTAAAGTCTACTCCACCAGAAAGGCGATTGAGTAAGGCTTGTGAGAAACGTCTACCAGTCTCAGAAATACCCAAAAAATTCAAATTATGATCTCTCACACAATCAACATAGAACAAATGTTTAGCCAAGTCACGAAGACCTCTCCTATTTGAAAACATGCCATTCATTGAGAAACAATAGGAGATTTGGATACACGAGTCCTCTTGCGAGATTTTTTGCTCTTTGATTTCCGACCAAAAGCTTTCAGCTCATATAATGAACCCAGCCCAGTCTCATCAAAGTCCACCTCTAACACTTCACCAACTAAGTGAGACAGGAGTTGACCATCTACTGTGGCATGTAACTCCTCCTCCTCCATTGGTAAAGTGTCAGGAACAAAAGAAACCTTAGGAGTAACCGTTAAACGGTCAACCTCCATATGTCTCAAAATAGAATTAGATAAATTAACTTCCTTTACAGATCTACCCATGCTAATACCAACATTGGCTAGCCTACTAACAATAACAGGAGTAGACAAATTAAGGAAGGATTTTGAAGAGCTCATAGTACCCTGAGAATCAAGATTCAGTTCCGCCTTCTGCCGCATAGCCTTCATCATAGAATCCTCATCAGTGGTGGATGCGCCCAGGGCATCGATACCATGACGAAGACTCCGCCTCGCCGGTGTACGTGGGAGAGAACCTGACCCCGCCTGGGCCAGGTTTCCCACAACGGGCAGCCCCACCTGGGCTGTGACCAAGCCACTGCCTGGGGAAGAACCCGACCCACCTAGGCCAGATTATCCCCAAACGACCACCCCCTCCTGGGCATCACTAGCATCAGCAACAAGGGGAGACCCCGATGTTGGGGATATACTTTCCGGGTATCCTCATAGTTCCTCACTGACTAGGGTGGCCCACTTCGGGTTAGAGAATTGCTTCATGGGTGGCCCAGTCAGGGAGAAAGACGGAGTCCAATCCGGCTACAGGAAGGCCCAGAAGACTTACCGACTTAGGCCCATAATGTTACTTGTAGTTCAAGATGTACTCTGTAACCGACTCTTAGTCGTAGCCAGATAGATCTCTCTTGTAAACCCTAGGCCGGATATCTATATAAGCCGTCCTAGGGAGAGCCTTTAGGGCACCTCAATAGTCTACAATCTCAACTCGCATAGGCGAAACCCTTGTAACCCATATTCTGGCTCTGCCGTATTACTGGATTGCTAGCAGGAGTAGGATCCGTCCAAAGCCGGCGGATTCGAACCTGGGTAAACTTGTGTGCTCACCATCTTGGAATACCGTACGTCTCACACCCCTCTCTTCCACACACCTCGAGGACCCCCTCATGGCGTACTTGTCATCAATCTGACGACAGTTGGTGCCCACCGTGGGGCAAGTGAGCTTCAGATCTACGTTCTGAGCGGAATCTGCAAGAATCAGAATCGGCGAGACCATCATCGTCGGTCGCATCCTCTACGCTAGTGACATCCCTCTCATCGTTCTCGACGAGACCTGGATTCCGGCTAGGGAGGCTGTGACCACCTACACAATCATGTCTTTTGGCGAGATCGATGTTTACATCGGTTTCGCTGAACCTGCCCAACCCACCCCAGCGGTGATGATAGAGGCAGAAGAATCTTCTGGGTCCCCTTTGTCCACGGAGGCGACAAAGTTCTGGATCTCAGAAAACCCTAATCCCACCCAGCCCGCACCAGTTGCGGAAACAGTGGAGAAATCTAAGCCTGAAGAACACCTTGCGGTCCAAGTCGAATCTGGAGTGGATCTCCCTGGAGAAGCCGGATCCCAGATCGACCCACCCGTGGAAGTCGAAATCCAGGAGGAGCATATCAACGACACTGATTCTGGCTCTGGTGATGCTGGAATAGACAGACCTTTCCTAAGGTACACGCTAAAACATATGATACTGCAAGGCGAAAGCACAGATGCAATCCTCGAGACCATCAAAAGTTTCGACATGGCTGATCGCGAAAGCCGCAGGTACCTCAAGAAGCACGCGTCGCACTTTGTCGGATACGTGGGATCCGGATCCGGCTCTACCAATGCTGAAGAAAACACCGACTCGGTGCTGGAGGCGATTGGAACAAACGCCGATGTACCCGCATCCTCGGATGAATCGATGACGTCGGCAAATTTCCGAAAGTTCTCCGTGGAATATGAAGAGGAGTATAACTCCAAAGCTGCAGAAGAAGGAGAAGCCATGGATGAAGGATCCGGGGAACACTCCCCCAAATCGCAGGACGACATGAACGTCGGAGACAATCCCGAAGTCTAGATGTCCGAAAGTACCGATCAGAGCTTGACTCCGGGAAACGGACCCAAAGCCGTCTTTCTTACCGGCGCTGCCAAGAAGGCAAAGAAGAAGAACAAGAAGAACAAGACCCCGGCAAAAGACCCTCTGACAGAGGAGGTGATTGTCGAGGAATACGAAGAAGACTCGGATGGAGCACTTATCCCAGAAGAGCCAAAAAAGAAGAATCGGTGGACGGACACGTGATCACCGAAGGTGAGCGTAAACTCATCGATGCAGCATTAACCACACCTATCCCTACAGCTGCAGAACTTACTACTGAAGAGCTAGACGAAAGGACCCAAGCCCTAGAAGCGCGTCGTCAACAACTCCTCGATGAAGCCAAAAAACATTGAGGTGGAGAAGAAACGCATGGCAACTAAGGACTACATGTCTCGGTTGCACCAGAAGACACGGAAGCGTCACACCAACGACGACCAGTTCCCAACTGTCCGTGCCGTCCTTTTCGAAGATGAGATGGGGAAGCCACGGAAAGATAGCAAAGGAGATTGGGTATACCCAACCCCAGTACAGAATACCGTGGCGGCCCGAGAAATTCTATCGGCTAATCCAGGACCGGAGGAGATCCGTTTGGGTATCAAACTACTCAACAAGGGACTGGAGCAGCAGAAGGTCGCCTTGTCCGGGAGTCAAAAGCTGGTCTCAGATTCTGACCAGTGCCGCACAGATCCGGCATGGTGGTGTAAGATCCCATTACGTCCGAGCGCGGTATCATCACCCCGAACGCCGGGAAGACAATTATTCAAGAACCGGATTGCCAGGACAACATCACAGAACTTCGCGTAACTGGAGCAACATCGCTCCAGCGGCCGAGAAAGACGCCATTGCTGCACTGAATCCGACGAACCCTCCCCGACGATAATCTAATGATCGAAGGGGAGAAGATAAAGAGAAACGACGGGAGGAGGATCGACAAAAAATGCCACCTCCTAAACATGCAAACTGTCCGGCTGAGCCTCACCGTGGTGGGAACGACGGACGAAGAAACGACGGAAACCATGCTGGGACAAGCCGGCAAGGGGCTCGTCGTAGTCAAGATCCTCCCCAGAACCGGAATAATGACGCTCCGGACGGAGGCCGGCGATCAGCCAGAAACTATCCAGCTGCACCACCCTCTCCACCACACAGTCATCACAACGGCTCCCATGGAGGGCAAGGAGGATGGCATGGCGGAGGTGGCAGAAGCCGAAGTTCGGCTCCAAGGCACCGTAGCCACAGCCGGCATTCAGGACGATCTCTATCCCTGAACAACACAAGGCACAGGATCAATTCTAACATAGAGGCGCGACGCTATGAAAACAATGACATGTACGTGGGCCCAAAGTGCTTTGGACCACGCATCAGAGCTACAAGATTCCCGGAAGGATTTGCTATCTCAAGACATATCCAAGCCTACGACGGCATCGCTCGGCCAGATACCTGGCTTCAGGATTTTTTCCAAGCTTGCTGCATCGCCAAAGGCGGAAACAGCCTGGTCGCAACCCGATATCTCCCACTTATGCTGTGGAAGACAGCGCGATCATGGCTCAATGAACTTCCGGAGAACACCATTCATAACCGGTATGACATGCAAAGTGCGTTCTTTCGGAATTTCGAAGGCACATATCGGAGGCCCTGTTCAGTCGGAGACCTACAGCGTTGCACCCAGAAAGCCGAAGAAACTTGCCAAGATTATCTCGGACGATGGATCGACACCAAGAACTCCTGTGAAGGAGTAAACGACCAAACCGCGATTGAAGCTTTCATCGCAGGGCTCCCAATTGGTCTATTACGTCACTGCTTGAAGTGTGATAAGGTCACTGATTTGGGAGAGATGATAGAAACAGCGAGCAAGTATGCAGATGCTAACGACGATGCAGAGGGATTACTCAACGTTCTAGTTGTGCCTCAGTCAGCAAAAACAAAGCAACAAGATCAGAAGCGCAAAAATACCTTGGAGGAAAAACCCAACGCGGAAATAGCGGTGGTGACTACTCTTTCCGGGTCTGGAGGGCGAGGAGGACGCGGCAGAGGTCGCGGGCGTGGCCGTGGGACTTCGAGGGTCCAAGGTAGAGGAGAACAACAACCAGACAAAACATACTCTTGGGCCGACATTGCCAATAACCCATGTGTGCATCACCTAGATGCCAATGGGGGCTCGTCCCACACCAACGCTGAATGTCGTTTCAATGACGACATGAAAAGAGATGATACCGCAGGCTACAAAGCTAAGCGGAAGAAGGGAAAGAAAAATCCCGAAAAGGACAAGGAGACCAAGGAAGATTCCGACATGGAGGAAGCTGATGCTTCAAATCCCAAGTCAGAAGGGAAGAAGACATTTCCCACCAAGAAGGACACTTATGTCACCTTCCTCGGATCTCAACCAGCAAAGGTCAAGAAAGCAGTTCTCCACGAGCTCAATGCAATAGTTCCAGTTGTCCGACTGGTCTGAAGTGGCAATCACATTTGACCGCGCTGATCATCCGCCTAAGTTGCACAGGCGAGGAAAATACGCCTTAATCGTCAATCCACTTATTGAGGGTTATGGTTTCTCCAAGACCCTCATGGATGGTGGTAGTAGCATCAATATTCTCTATGTCGAAACGCTGCGTCGGATGAAGATCTTGGAGACCCAGCTGAACCATAGCTCTGTGATCTTTCACGGAGTTGTCCTAGGAAGACAAGTTAATTCCCTGGGAGAGATCACTTTGGATGTTACCTTTGGAACTCCAAAGAACTATCGGACGGAGGCACTTTCCTTCAAAGTGGTCCCGTTCAAGAGCGCATACCACGCTATATTCGCACGTCCAGCTTACTGGGCTTTTATGGCTCGTCCGTGTTACATTTACAATATGATGAAAATTCCAGGTCCCAACGGCGTGATCACCATCAGGGGAGACCCGAAGAAAGCGCGAGAGTGCAAGGATGGAAATGTCGCCTTTGCCGAAGCCGTGCTACACGCCCAGGAGTACCAGGAGATCAAGAAGAGCATAGATCCGTCAGATGCCCGCAACAAAGAAGGAGGTGACAAAGCCAAATCCGGAGTTCAAGGCATCGAAAGAGATGAAGAAGGCACCACTGAAGGATGATGACCCCTCCAAGGTGACCCAGATAGGCATAGGCCTAGATAGCGCATAGGAAGGCGCGCTCGTCAAGTTCCTCCAAGCAAATCAAGATATCTTCGCATGGCAGCCATCTGACATGACCGGAGTACCTAGGGAACTTGCCGAGCACTCTCTAAATGTAAACCCGAACGCTAAACCCGTCAAACAGTCATTACGACGGTTTGGCGATGAAAAGCGTAAGGAAATAGCTAAGGAACTAGCGCGGCTCGAGTTAGCCGGATTCATAGAAGAGGTCATCCACACTAAGTGGTCGGCCAATCCTGTAATGGTCCCTAAAAAGGACACCACTGATTTAAGGATGTGTGTTGATTATACTGCCTTGAACAAGGCTTGTCCAAAAGATCCGTTCGCTCTGCCTAGAATTGATCAAGTTATCGATTCTACGGCGGGCTCGGAACTCCTCTGTTTTCTCGACGCATATTCCGGTTATCACCAAATCCGGATGAAGGAATCTGACAAAGTCAAAACTTCATTCATAACCCCCTTCGGAACCTTCTGTTTTGTTACGATGCCCTTCGGGCTGAAGAATGCAGGAGCTACGTACCAGCGCACGATGCAGCGTTGCCTCCATGACCAACTCGAACGCAATGTACACGTATACATGGATGATATCGCGGTGATGTCCAAAAAGAAGGAAACACTAATTTCTGACTTGGAGGAAACGTTCGCCAATCTACGAAAATACAACATCATGCTTAACCCAAAGAAATGCTTCTTTGGAATACCAGCCGGAAAATTGTTAGGTTTCATCGTGTCTCAAAGGGGCATAGAGGTGAACCGAGACAAAATCAAGGCTATACTCAATATTTCTAGGCTAACTCGCCTGAAGGACGTACAACGATTAACTGGCTGCATCACTACGGTCAGTCTATTTGTAAGCTAGCTTGGTGAAAGAGCCGCACCATTATACAAACTCCTAAAAAAGACCAAGGATTTTGTTTGGACCGATGAAGTTGAAACTGCACTACAAGACCTAAAGAAAGTACTCTCATCTGCTCCTATCCTTGCAGCACCGGAACCTCAGGAACCGATGTTGCTTTATATTGCTGCGACAAATAAGGTTGTTAGTATCGTCATGGTGGTGGAGAGACCAAAGGAAAATCAGGAACACCTGGTGTAGCGTCCGACTTACTTTGTCAGCGAGGTCCTGATAGAATCAAAACAGCGGTATCCGCACTATCAAAAGTTGGCTTACGGTGTTTTTCTGGCATCTCGTAAGCTACGACACTATTTTCAGGAGCATCCAATTACCGTGGTGAGCAAAGCTCCCATGAGAGATGTAATCAACAATAGTGACGCCACAGGACGCGTCGCCAAATGGAGCATAGAGATTTCAGCTTTCGATATTGAGTACAAACCTCGGACAGCAATCAAATCCTAGATCCTTGCTGACTTTGTCGCTGATTGGATAGAGACAAAGGAGAACATGATCCTACCTAAGTCGGAATATTGGACCCTGTTCTTCGATGGGTCTAAGGCTCGAGGGGGCTCGGGGGCTGGTGTGGTGCTCAAATCACCCCAAGGAGATAAACTTTTATACGTGTTGCAGATCCACTTCACAGCGACAAACAATATTGCCGAGTATGAAGCACTACTGCATGGAATCCGGATTGCTAAGGATATTTGTTGGGGGGATAACCCCGGGTAGGGTCACTCCGGGGTATAGAGGCCGAGTTAGCCGAGGTTCAGCAAGGCCAAAGCGGATGCTGGCCAGGTCAACTCCAGGCAGGCCGGATCACGGGGTAACCCGGACCAGGAGGGGGTCACCTAACATTGTCTCAGTCGACTTAAGGAGTAAGTCGGAAGTGCCCGTCTAACTTATATGCAGAAACAGGTATACCCGGATCTCCTATTATCCGGGTCCCCGCTTAGCTTCTGGGAGAAGGAAGGAATCTCCCTGGTCAAAAAGAAGGTCCGGTACGCACTGCATGAGCGAAGCAAGCAAGGGAAGGACCACCGGGTCATGGCCGACAAGGGTGACGACGCCCATGTCGGCTGACGCAGGCGCCGCAGAGGCTTACATAGCTAAAGCATGTATGACGTAGGGGAAAAGCACCCCAGTCGGGTTACCACTTTGAGAGGAGGCATATTCTTAGGAATATGCCTCCACGTATGCCCTAGGCAGGGACCAAGCCTTCTCTATATAAGGGGGGCTAGGGTTTCAGTAGAAGGGGGTTGGGTTTTCTTTGATACTAGCGGAGCTAAGGTTCTAGGAAAAAAACTGTGGGCAAGAGTAAGAGAGCGCCTTCTTCCTCCTCTCGCCAATACAGCTCTAGGAGCACTTGTAATCTTGAAAGGAAATCAATACAAACTTTTGTGTGGAGAATCACTCCACTATCCGTCCCTGGATTCCCCTAGCGTGCATTAGTCCCCACCTTTAGCCTATCCATGGCATCTGCCGTGACACCACCACGACAGTTGGCGCCCACCATGGGGCTAGCGGCGCTAGCAGGGGTGAAGATCCGGACGGGAAACCTCATCGGCACCGGCAAACGCATCGTCTCTGGTCTCGTTCAGCGTTTTGGAGCACTGGACTTCGTCAGCGACAACACTGGCTGCTTCGGCACGCGCCCACTTCCGCGCAACGGCCTCTTCGTCAAGTTGGGTGCACACAAGGTCTACGTTGTTGTGGACGTATCATGCGTTCACCCGCGGCGCATCGTCGAGGCAGGGGAACCACCCCTTAGCGTGGTTCACGGGGCGCGTATCACTCGTTCCCCGAACCGTGCTGAAGTGATGATGACTGCGCCGGGGGCAGGCGCAAGCAAGGATCCAGCACCGGACCCGGAGGTAACACCTAAGGCACCGAGGAAAGGTAGAGGACCTCCACTAGAGAGGCCTGAGAACATACTGAGAGAAGCTACGGATAGCTTGGCTAACCCGATAGCAGCAGTGGTAGATCCGGCTCAGGCACAGGTCGAGCTAGAGGAAACTAGGCAAAAGATACTAGAGGGCGCAAAGAAAATAGCCGCGGCTCAGCAGTCGCTGAACATGACGTTGCGTGAGTATGCAAAGGCAAACAAAGTTGATATGGTAAAAGTAAAAGGGAGAAATCTCATAAGCGAGATGAATAGAGAAGGTGATGATGGAGCCGAGGGGTCGGAAAACTATTTGTCGGTGTGGTTGCCGAAGTATAGTACCCCGGCAAAGAACCTCAGAGCAGCGGATGCGGCTGCATCCGAGTTGGAAGGTCTGACGGGTGAGGCCCGTCAAAGACAACAAGATAGGGTTAACGTGTTAGTTCGGATCACGAACAGACAGAACGAAGAGCTACTCAGAGCTAACCCGGCGAGAGCTGGAGCTTCCAAAATCGTCCATTCGGCGATGGGTAACCTGGAGAAATCCGCTGGAGCCGCATCATCACCTCATGGTGGTCCAAGGAGAGAAGAGGTAGTAACCTCGGCCAGACGGAACAAACAGATCGTCCCATACGACCCAACGCATGCAGGAAAAGAAAAAGAAACACGGAAAAATGATGATCGACGAAGTGTGAGCCGAGGTAACCACGACCAAGGCAATGCCGGTCAAGAGAACGCTGCCAACGGCAATGCCGGACAGCAAAACTCTGCAGGAGCAAGACAACCGCAGCAGCGGAATATACCAAGGCAAGATCAAAGCGCCGGCCGAGGTATGCAACAGAAAGGTGCACAACGAGAGTAAAACCGATACAACGACGGTGAATCAGAGATGGTGAACGCGGGGTACCCCAGACCGGACTATCATGTGATAGGGTCAAGGTTGGGAAGCAGGGACTTTATGCCGGATGACGCCAGGTTAAAGCTGGATCGCCTGTATAGGTCGGAACAGATCGAATCTCAAGGTCCATCGGGTCCAGCGTGCTTTGGACCCCGGATCATGAAGGAGCCATCGGTACCCAACTTCCAGTTGCCCAGAGGCACGAAGACGTATGACGGCAGTACCAAACCGGAGGATTGGCTGATAAACTATGCTACGGCTATGAAAATTGCCACTGGCAACTTGAGATGGGCTGTAAGATACGTACCCCAGATGTTGGAAGGTCCGGCCAGAGTATGGCTGAATAATTTACCACCCGGAAGCATCAACCGCTGGACAGATTTTGAAGAAATGTTTATCAGCAACTTCTCAAGTACATATCAGAGGCCGAATAGGCCGCAGACCCTAGCAATGTGCAAGCAAAGACCTAATGAGACAGACCGTGAATTCTTAACCCGGTGGTGTACTGTGAGAAACTCGTGTGAGGGTGTCATAGAGTCACAGGCCATAGCATGGTTTGCACAAGGGTGAAGATATGGCAGCGAGTTATGGATGAAGTTGCAATGGAAAATGCCAATTACGTTGGCAGAGATGATCCGGATTGCTGATTCGTATGCTTTGGGTGATCCTACTCAACCTAGGCTCGCGTCAAACGAGTCAAACAAGGAGTACTATCAGAGAGACGGAGCCGGGTCATCTCGGAGGAACGATTACAGAGGAAACGATGGCAACCCGGAGCAGGGAGCCACCAACGCCAGAGAACGGGAGGGCAGTGGACTCCAAGAAACGATGGCAAGAAAACATGGACTCCGGAGCAAAAGAAACAGTGGCAGGAAAAGAAAGACCGTCTGAGGTATACCTATGAGTCGATGTTGGACCAGCCGTGTAAGTTTCACACGCCAAATCCGAACAGCCCGGCGGGTCACACAACGAGGCAATGTGAGTGGATGCGTAAGATAGAACAAGGTGGTTTGGGGAATGCTCAGGCACCCCAGAATGATCAACCTCGGCAGGAGTTACCTCAACAGCAATTGCTCTCCGGAGCGAACACGCAGCAGCTAATGTTGCCTCCCCCTCCGCCGAGGTATGACAACAATGAGAGAAGGGATGCAGTGCATCAGGTCGAAAATCAGCAACAGCCGGATCAGAGGTACCCCGGAAACGAGGGAAGGAATGAGCACAGAGAACATCACCAGAGCTATTGTGTGTTCACAACCGAGGAAACAGATAGGAAAAGCTTGTAGCGCCGACATATGGAAGTCAATGCGGTAATGCCACCAGTGACGAGGTACATGCCTTGGTCGGACCAGGGAATCACCTGGAACATCAAAGATCATCCTAAGCTTATGCCGAGTCCAGGCTTGTATGCGCTAGTGCTAGATCCGACATTCATTGGACCAAACATCAATGTGAGGTTCTCCAAGGTACTGATTGACAATGGCAGTAGCATTAACATCATGTATGAGGATACGATGCGCAAGTTGGGCATCTCAGAGAACATGCTCCAGGCTACGAGAACAACTTTCCATGGCATTGTACCAGGCATTTCTTGTGAGCCCATAGGCAAAGTCCGGGTCGACGTGCTATTCAGCACAAGGGATAACTGCCAAACTGAAAATCTAGAGTTTGAGGTGGTGAACTTGGAAAGTGCGTATCACGCGTTACTCGGAAGACCAGCATTGAACAAGTTCATGGCAAGCTGCCACATCAGTTATCTGAAGATGAAGTTGCCCGGTCCAAATGGAGTGATTACCATTGCTGGAGATTTCCGACGTTCCATTGAGTGTGCTTTAGCCGGGTCTAACCTAGCCGAGTCACTCGTGATTGCGCAAGAGAAAAGAAAAATCCAAGAGGTGGCGGCATTAGCTCAGTCCGCGCAGCAGTGTATGCCAGTGTTGAGTAACCCACATGGCAGCGTTTCATTCCAAGCTGCAAAGGACACCAAGAAGGTTCCAGTTGATGACATGTTCCCGGAGCGCACCGTAACAATTGGTGCCGGGTTAACTGACAAATAGGAAAGCGAGCTTGTCAACTTCCTCCGTGAGAATTGGGATATTTTTGCTTGGTCTACACAGGACTTGCAAGGTGTTCCGAGGGAGTTGGCCGAGCACTCTTTGAATGTAAGGCCCGGAGCAAGGCCGGTGAAGCAACCTCTCCGCCGCTTCGCCGAGGATAGGAGAAAAGTCATTGGAGACGAGATAGCTCGATTGCTAGCAACAGGATTTATCATGGAAGTACTATATCCGGATTGGCTCTCTAATCCGGTGCTGGTAGAAAAGAAGAAGGATGATCCGAACGTAGCAGTGGTTTGGCGTATGTGTATCGATTACACGAACCTGAACAAGGCGTGTCCAAAAGATCCATTTCCACTACCGAGGATAGATCAGGTCATAGACTCAACCGCGGGATGTGAACTGTTGTCATTCATTGATGCATATTCTGGTTTCCACCAGATACCTATGAACCCGGATGATCAAATAAAGACTGCGTTTATTACCCCGTACGGGGCTTATTGCTATCGCACAATGCCGTTCGGTTTACGTAATGCAGGTGCAACGTACTAAAGATGTATGCAAAAATGTTTGCACGACCAAATAGGTCAAAACGTACAAGTATACGTGGATGATGTGGTTATCAAGACCAAGGAAAGCAAAACGCTCCTTGACGACATCAGGTAGACATTCGCAAACTTGAGAAGGTTCCGGATGAAGCTTTACCCAGAAAAATGTACCTTCGGTGTCCCGGCTGGAAAATTACTCGGATTTCTCGTCTCCAGCCGAGGTATCAATGTTAGTCCAACTAAGATTCGGGCCATTGAGCGAATGGAGTTGCCGAAGTGTCTTAACGATGTCCAGAAGTTCACTAGGTGCCTAGCATCGTTGAGTCGGTTTGTATGTCGGCTGGGAGAAAAGGCATTGCCTCTCTACCAACTCATGAAAAAGTCAGATAAGTTCGTTTGGACACCACAGGCCGATGAAGCCTTTGCCCACTTAAAAAAGATGTTGGCCACTGCACCGGTGTTAGCCTCTCCACTATCAAAGGAGCCAATGTTGCTCTACATAGCCGCAACCAACCGAGTTGTAAGTGCAGTGATTGTAGTGGAGCGCAATGAAGAGGGTAAGTCGGTGCAGAGGCCAGTATATTACTTGAGCGAGGTATTGTCTGCCTCAAAACAGAACTACCCGCACTTTCAAAAGGTGGCATATGGCGTCTATATGGCGGCAAAGAAGTTAAAGCATTACTTTGAGGAGCACCCCATCAAAGTGATATGTGAAGCTCCCATATCCGAGATAATGGGTAACAAGGATGCGAGCGGCAGAATTGCAAAATGGGCAATTGAGTTAGCCCCTTATGCGCCCCAATACGACAGAAGAGAAGCGATCAAGTCTCAGGCTGTGGCGGACTTTTTTGTAGATTGGGCCGAGGTACAATACGAACCACTGCCACCAGATCCGAACTACTGGAGGATGCACTTTTACGGGTCAAAAACCAAAACCGGATTAGGCGTTGGGGTTGTGCTTACCTCGCCAAAGAAGGACCAGCTAAAATACGTATTGCAGATCCATTTCGCGGCATCGAACAATGTCGCTGAGTAAGAGGCTCTTGTGCATGGGCTCAAAGTGGCAAAAGAGATTGGCACACGTCGGATAATATGCTTTGGCGACTCGGATTTGGTGGTGCAGCATGTGTCCGGAGTGTGGGACGCCCTGGATCCAAACATGGCACTATACAAATTTCACGTGCAGAAGATATCTGGTTACTTTGAGGGGTGTGAATTTGACCATGTACCCCGAGTGGAAAACGAGGTTGCCGACATGTTGTCGAAGCTCGGATCAACCCAACAGGCAATTCCACCGGGTATAGCATTGGAACACCTCAGAAAACCATCTATCAGGCCATCCCCAGGAACCGACTCGATTTATGTCCCAGAAGATACGAAATCCGGAGCTGAGCCCATGGACATTGACATGGGAGGTAGTACGCGAGACCCGGGGACTGCATCAGACAACCCGGGGACTGCCTCAAAAAACCCGGGGACTACCTCGCTTGACCCGGGGACGGCTCAGCGTGATCCGGCTGAAGTTATGCCGGTAGATCAGATGGAAATTGATGAGGACGTATTCCCTCCACGAGCGATACCACCTTGGGCACTGCCTATATTCCAATTCCTGAAAGACGAAACGTTACCCGCTGAGGAGGTGTTAGCCAGGTAAACTCAGAGGAGAGCAAAAGCATACACGATTATCAATTCCGAGCTGTACAAACGGAGTGTAACCAACGTCCTCCAGCGATGCGTTGACCCGGAAGAAGGACTTGACATCCTCCGAGATATACACCAAGGAGAATGCGGGCATCATGCCTCATCCCGAGCCTTAGTGGCAAAAGCATTCTGCCATGGGTTCTACTGGCCAAGTGCCTTAGAACAAGCGGAAGATCTGGTGAGAAAATGCAATGGTTGTCAAAGGTATGCCACTAAGACACATATGCCAATGTCGGAACTCAAGACCATACCAATTACATGGCCATTTGCCGTATGGTGCTTGGATATGGTTGGCCCGTTCAAACTGGCGAAGGGAAACATGACACACATTTTGGTCATGGTGGATAAGTTTACAAAATGGATTGAAGTGAAGCCTATAAGAAAATGTGATGGAGCTACGGCCATAACATTTCTCAAAGACATCATCTTGATATACGGTTATCCTCACAGTATCATAACTGATAATGGCACAAATTTTGCTGAAGGAGCATTTGCACGATTCTGCCGAGATAAGAAGATCCGGCTGGACGTAGCCTCGGTAGCCCACCCCGCATCAAACGGACAAGTGGAAAGATCCAACGGATTAGTATTATCCGAGATAAAACCCTGGCTCATTGAGCCACTGCAAAGATCAGCGGGGTGCTGGATAGAAGAACTACCAGCGGTACTATGGAGTTTAAGAACAACTCCGAATCGATCAACAGGCTATACACCGTTTTTTCTGGTATATGGGGCAGAAGTTGTATTACCAGCCGACATAGAGCATGATTTGCCTAGGGTCACCTAATACACAGAAGCCGAAGTGCAAGAAGCCCGGCAAAATGATGTTGATCTGCTGGAAGAAGCGAGAGAATTGGCACTGTCCAGATCCGCCATATATCAGCAAAATCTCCGACGCTATCATAGCCAGAAAGTGTGCCCCCGAGTCTTTCGGGAAGGCGATCTGGTGCTCCGGATGGTACAACGTACTACTGGCATGCATAAATTATCCCCCCCATGGGAAGGGCCATTCATTGTGAGCAAAGCATTGCACAATGATTCTTACTATCTTATAGATGCAAAGCCACAGGAAAAGAACAAGGCGGACACGTCCGGAGAGGAATCTAAGCGACCGTGGGATGTAGCACTACTTCGTCCCTTCTACACTTAGCTAAGAAGTGTATGTATCTGAGTTGTCTCAAATGTCGGTATGTATGTCGGCAATGAGCTTATCAATGAAATAGCAGTGCCTCGAGCAGTAACTCGGGGACTGCCTTAATAATTATTGTTGTTATCTCTCGTACGTTAGCTGGAATAAGTTGTTCTGCTTAACCCGGATTAGTAATGTGTGATCACCAAAAACCCAACTCTTCGACTTGTTGCTGTCCAACAAGAATTGGCTTTATGGCAAGCAAGAGAACAAGTTTGGAATTGCGTAGCACATGAAAAACGACTAAGGAAACAAATTTATTCGAGCTAACGTTTGTTTTTCGGACTAACCCTGTATTTATTTTCAAGTTATTATGCTGAATTATTTTGAGCTAAGCCTAAAAGTTTCTAAGTATTATTAAAACAATTTTTGAAGCTCGGATTCGTAAGTCATAAAACCGAATCAAGGTAGACACGGACCGAGCCAGAGGATTGGACGAACAAGAAAATGAAACTCGGGGACTACGCTCAAGTTAATCCGGCATAGAAACGTAGTAGCAAAATATCACATATACAACATACAATTGCACCCGACATACCCGGGATCTGATAAGTTTTCAAGTTTTTTTTTTGACCTAAGGAGCAGCAGGAGGAGGAAGTTCGGCGTTGTCGTCGCTGTCTTCAATATCCGAGCATCACCTTCTCCGTCCTCATCCGACCCATCTTCAACGTTCTCAATGTGCTCGTCCCCCACGGATTCTAGGAAGCTCGGTCCTTCAACCCAGTCATGGATAGGAGAATATTTGACGAGGCTGTAGGCGCAAGCCTGGTGCCGAGCTACCCACTCCGGGTCATCAGTCCATCTGGATCTGGTGCGCCGACGTGTAAGGAGGCTGAGGTCGATCTTCTCATACCACGTGAGTATGTGGTGAAGGATAGTATCGGCTGCGGCACGCCCAGCGGATTCTCTCTAGAGATCGAGCTGGGTCTCAGTCTCCATTAGCTTCTCGACGAGAATCGCGGTGGTCTCCGAGCTACTCTCTCCAGGCCAGAACGTGTTGAAAATGCAAACTGCAACGTCGAGGATATCCTTGCCGTAATTCTTAATGATCTCCATGCGAGATGACAAGCTGACCAACAGGTCCTCCATGTCGTAAGGAACCTCCTCACCAGCAGGAGCGGCAGGAGTACCCCTCACTTGGCGAAAATCTGCAACTGCTGCGCTTGCAATAGTGATGCTCTCAGGAAATTTGCCTGGAAGCTAGACAAGGGAAGAAGGTAAAGAAAAGACATATGAAGCAACCCGGAAAAGTAGGTCGGAAGGAACTTACGTGATATGTGGCTAAGGATCCGGGTTAACTCCTTGATGCAGTCATCGTGTCTGTTGTGAAGTTGCTCAAGCTCAGCGTTTGCCGACCCAAGCTGGATGTCAGATTCTTTAAGTAGGTCCTGGTCCTTGGAGATCTGGAGAGTAAGGCGCTCACGCTCTTCTGTGAAGTTCTGGCCAACCTTTTGGAGCTCGGTTTGGTGCTGGGCCTTCATCTCAGCCTTGAGCTTGGCAATCTCGTTGTCCTTAGTCCGGAGGAGAGCGAGCTCATCATCCTTTTTCTTCAGCTCGGCTTGATGCTGCCCTGCTTGTTCGAGAAAATGCAGCATCATATCAGGCACGGGCACACTATCCTCAAGCGATGCTGAAACAGTATGTTGACCCGGCAGAGCTGAGGAGTGAATGTTTGCCGAGCCAAGGAGAAGAGGAAATGGAAAACACTACGAGGTCGGACAAAAGAGGACATACCCCGGATTTCCTCCAAGTTCTTCCGCGTGATTTTCTTCTCAGCCTCCACCCCAGCTGCAAAAACCGAATGAGGAGATTAGTTCGGCAGAAGAAGGTGAAGAAAAACGGAGAAGTACCGAGGGAGAAAATTACCCCTCTTTTCATGTTCTGCAATAAGTGCAACATGTTTTGCGCGTAGCATCTTGTGGGTATCCAGCAGGCGTTGGAATTCAGCGCTCTGGCGATTGGTGGTTACCTGAAAAAAGTACAGAAGTGTAAAATTAGCTTGGTACATATTCGAAGTGTACAAGATCCGGGCCAAGTGGAACTTAACCCGGCTCTAGGTGTGTGCATATTCGAAGTGTACAAGATCCGGGCCAAGTGGAACTTAACCCGGCTCTAGGTGTGTGCATATTCGAAGTGTACAAAATCCGGGCCAAGTGGAACTTAACCCGGCTCTTGGTGTGTGCATATTCAAAGTGTACAAGATCCGGGCCAAGTGGAACTTAACCCGGCTCTAGGTGTGTGCATATTTGAAGTGTACAAGATCTGGGTGTGTGCATATTCGAAGTGAACAAGATCCGGGCCAAGTGGAACTTAACCCGGCTCTAGGTGTGGGCATATTCGAAGTTCACATGCAGCTACGTTAGTTTTCTAATGAGCATCCGGCCGAGTAACAAGATACTCCACCGGAGGCTCGGGGACTAATGGTTATTATCTACAGCATGTAAAGGAGAAACGACATACCTCCATCATTCGCCCCGCGAGGTTAATTGCCTTAGCGGCGGTATTCATTTGGGCGGAAAATTCTGCGGGGCCGAACTTTTCCGGGAGATCGTCGTTGTGGACGAACTCCACCTTGTTCCAGTTCATGACGAAATCAATAAGGCTCGGAGGGTACCGCTCACCGGTGGGCATATGGGGTGCCACAAAGCCCTTCGCGTGCGCTTCTTTCCTCTCAACCAAGGCAAGGGCTAGGCTGGTATGCAGAACCATCTGCTGTGCATCAGTTGGCTCGGCAGGAACATCCTTCGCTGCTAGAGCTTTCTTGGGAAGCATCGATGATAGGGTTCGCTGCCCAGCCTCGACGGATGCTGACTTGGTAGTATCCGGAGTCTTTTTGCCCTTAGCTTGCTGGGAAGAAGTAACTGCAGTGGATTTCCCCTTAGAAGCTGCTAGAGTAGTTCCTCGCCAAGGTTGAGATGACTCGGACGAGGCAGAAGAACTTGGCACTGGAGCTCTTGTAGCTGGACTTGGAGCTGTTGTTGGTTTTCTTGGTGCCGGAACAGGTGCTGGAGCTGGTTCGGTCACTGGTACTGGAACTGCTGCTGGTGCTGGTGTTGAGATAGACTCGGTGGCTGCTGGTTGCGGCGATGCCGAGGTGGTGGACGCCGTTGCATCGGCTGGACCGACCCCTCCTGCTCCGAGGCCGCGTTCCTCTCGACTAGGTAGTGCGGAACTCGGAGCAACCGCAGAACCCTCAGGAATAGGGCTCAGCGGACGTGACTCGTCGTCACGAGGAGGAGAAGGGCCAGATCGAAGTGGTGAAGAGATGCTTGATCCGCTCTAAGGGACCTCCACCGGAGCCCTGAAGAAGAGAATAATGTCAGAAGAGAAATTACCACGATGCAAGGAGAAGTGAGTTACGCAACGAAAAATGACTTACGCATCCGAGGTTTCGGCCTCCTTGGGTTTCCAGGCCCTTCGTGCCGGGGCTTTGCCTGCCGGCTTGGAGGCAGTCTTGTCTTCGGCCTTCTTTCGCCTTTTTGTGGGCTAAGAAGGTTCGGAGGAAGAACTTACTGCGGCTCCATGCTTCTTCTTTGACGCCACCGGAACCGGCTCGCCCGTAGCAAGTGGAGGATCCTCGTGGATATGCCCACCGGGGTTAGCTGATGCCGGAAAGGCAAAAGAAAGAGGGACAGCCTCAATAGGTTCAATCACGTCGACATCCGAGTCATCCTCATCATCGGGACAGTCTCTAAGAGAAGAGAATTTACCGCTGGGTCGTTTTGTAGCGTCGGTCATAGGGATAAACATCTCCTGGTCCGGCTCCTCCTCATCCAGGATTTCTTGGTCCGGCGCCCACTTAAGGGTCGGATCCGTACCATCCTCAAGAGTTTGCTGAAGGAACAGCTGAGAGAAAGCATGAAGAACAGAGTCAAAAATACAACAAAAACCGACACATATTTGATCCGAAATAAGTTTGCCCCGCGAAGCTTACCGCGGGAGGGAGCCTGTCATGACAGAAGTGTTCAATTCCCCACGTCCATTCGGTGGAGAAATCCTTGTGGGTGGTGAAGAGAGCCTTAACCCGGCGAAAAATCTCCGTGTTGCTCAGCTCGAAGGAGGAGGTCCGGTTGGGGTCGCGGCTGAAACTCATGTGGCACACCTTGTGGGTGCACTTCTGGAGGGGAGAGATTTGGTTGCGCACGAACGTGATCATAGCATCCTCGTTGCGCAAATCGAGTTTCTTCAGTTCCATGAACCTCTTGTTAACTTGGTTGGCCAGAGCCGTGGGCTTCTTGGAGACCTCCTCCCAGAATTCCGGATTAGGTGGACCCGGAGTGTAGGGGAGCAACCGAATCAAATCTTTCGTGCCCGAGTTCCGGACATAGAAGAAGGTCCGGGCCCATCCTTTGCAGGAGTCAAGCCCGGTGACCCAGGGGAAAACGGAAGTCCTCCGGGGTGAGATGGACGCAGCTCCGAATTGGGTGAGCTGCTTGTCCTTGGATTCAACTTGGATATTGGGGATGACGTTACGACGAAGGCCGAAGAACCGGATCCACAGCTCCCTCGTGGGCCACAGTCCGGTGTAGCCTTCGATCGTAGAAGCAAAGGCAGAGAGAGGTGATAGCATTGGCTGGAAGATGGTGCGGCTGCAGGTGGTACGTGCTAAGCCAATCCCAGAAGAAATCGCTCACCGGTAGGCCGAATCCCCGTTGAAAGTGGGACAGGAACACGACGAACTCACCCGGATTGGGTGAGGGGGCCAGTTCGGCGGAAGGGAGACAAGCGGCGACGCCAGCAGGAATGCGTCTGGTCCGGTAGAGCCAGTCAAGGTCATCTTAACAGACCCATGATCCGGCCCACGCGCCACGGTCCGCCGCAGCGGCGTCCTCCTCCATGTCTTGCTCGGCGACGACGAGCTCCTCCTTCGTCATCTCGTGGTCCCTACCCTCGCTGGCGCTGGCGAAGGCGGGGATCTGAGGCCTGGATTGGTGAGGACCCGTGGCGAGGAAGTCACACAGCGGTGGCTGCGACGCAGAGGCACGGGGAAAAGCACGGCGGCGGCGCTGCTGCTAGAAGCACTGGCGGCGGCGCGGTCGCGAGGAAGACGAAGGAGAAGAGCAATGAGCAGAGGGGCGCAAAAGAGGGAAAACGCTAAGGGGTGCGCCCCTCCGCTACTTAACCACCACCTGAGAGGGTGAGTGGGATCGCGCTATGCCAACGAGCCACACGGTGTGGCCGTGTATCACCTGCATCAGCCAATCGGAGAAGAGCCACACAGAGGGCCATAGAGCGGGGGCAATCCCATGACGTAGGCATGACGTGACCCTCGCACAGTGATAACTGACAATTACTGCGACGGTTACTATGCAGGCCCTTAAAATAAGACGAGGTAATGATTAGCCTCCACGTGGGTTGGTGTATGAAAGAAGGTAACAAGGCCCGGATCAAACCATGGTAACCATGGGATCCGAGCCAAAGTGGTAACCCGGCCGGCAAGTGAAAACTTGGAACGTGCGAAGGGAACATAAATCCATATAATCCGAGATAAAAAGCTGACTCGGAAATAACATCCAAGGCTCGAACATAAATGAACCTGGTGTGGCCTTAGCGGCCAAGGCAGCTAAGACCGCACCAACTTCGGGGACTAATGTTGGGGGGATAACCCCGGGTAGGGTCACTCCGGGGTATAGAGGCCGAGTTAGCCGAGGTTCGGCAAGGCTAAAGCGGATGCTGGCCAGGTCAACTCCAGGCAGGCCGGATCACGGGGTAACCCGGACCAGGAGCGGGTCGCCTAACATTGTCTCAGCCGAATTAAGGAGTAAGTCGGAAGTGCCTGTCTAACTTGCATGCAGGAACAGGTATAGCCAGATCTCCTATTATCCGGGTCCCCGCTTAGCTTCTGGGAGAAGGAAGGAATCTCCCTGGTCAAAAAGAAGGTCCGGTACGCACTGCATGAGCGAAGAAAGCAAGGGCAGGACCACCGGGTCATGGCCGACAAGGGTGACGACGCCCATGTCGGCTGACGCAGGCGCCGCAGAGGCTTACGTAGCTAAAGCATGTATGACGCGGGGGAAAAGCACCCCGGTCGGGTTACCACTTTGAGAGGAGAATATGCCTCCACGTATGCCCTAGGCAGGGACCGAGCCTTCTCTATATAAGGGGGGCTAGGGTTTTAGTAGAAGGGGGTTGGGTTTTCTTTGATACTAGCGGAGCTAAGGTTCTAGGAAAAAACTGTGGGCAAGAGTAAGAGAGCTCCTTCTTCCTCCTCTCGCCAATACAACTCTAGGAGCACTTTTAATCTTGAAAGGAAATCAATACAAACTTCTGTGTGGAGAATCACTCCACTATCCCTCCCTGGATTCCCCTAGCGTGTATTAGTCCCCACCTTTAGCCTATCCATGGCATCTGCCGTGACACCACCACGACAATATTGGCATCCGACGTTTGATGTGTTACAGAGATTCGGATCTTGTTGCTCAACAAGTGTCGGATATTTGTAACGCAAATAAACACATGGCAGCATATAAAGCTGTCGTGGATGATCTATCTAAATCGTTCGAAGGGTTTGAAGTTCAACACATCCCTCGAGCAGAAAATGAGGAAGCAGATGCACTATCTCGGATAGACTCTGCGCGGAAAGAGGTCCCGGATGGCGTGTTTTTAGAGCATCTCAAAGTTCCCTCAATAAAGGGAGTAGATGAGGAATATTCGGCCAAATCCGACTCACCTTTAATAGCAGTTCTGGCTGTAATACCTAGCTGGACTCAACCCTACCTTGAATATTTGGTAGATGGCAAATTACCCGAAGACGAGGTGCTGAGCCGGCAGATTATCCGATGAGCAAAAGACTATACTATTGTTAAAGGTGAGCTCCATAAACGGAGTATTTCTAGGGGTTTTCAGCGTTGTGTATCTCCGGAAGAAGGAGTGGAAATCTTAAGTGAAATCCATGAAGGCGAGTGTGGTCACCACGCTGCAGCCAAATCTTTAGTGGCAAAAGCTTTTAGACATGGATTTTTCTGGCTTACAGCTCAGGCAAATGCCGAACGATTATTCAAGACGTGTAAAGGCTGCCAAAAGTACGCCAAGCAAGCTCATGTTCCGGCTGATCAGCTGCGAACAATACCTATAACATGGCCCTTTGCGGTCTGGGGGCTTGATATGGTAGGACCTTTTAAACGAGCTCCAAGTGGATTTACTCACCTCTTAGTGATGGTGGATAAATTCACCAAATGGATTGAGGCTAAACCCATCACAAGTTGTGATGGAGCAACAGCCAAAAGATTTGTCGAGGATGTTATAATCCGGTATGGTTATCCGCATAGCATTATCACGGACAACGGGAGTAACTTTTCTATGGGAGAATTGGCTGAATTCTGCAACGAGCAAAATATCCAGCTTGACATTGCGTCAGTCGCACATCCACAGGATAACGGACAAGTCGAAAGGGCAAATGGTTTAAACTTACAAGGCCTAAAACCAAGACTCGAAGCACCACTAAGACGTGCTGTGGGGGCTTGGGCAGAGGAATTACCCTCTGTAATTTGGAGTTTACGAACAACTCCAAACAGGTCAACATGATAGACACCTTTCTTCTTGGTCTATGGCGCAGAAGCAGTTCTTCCTAGTAATTTGATTCATACTTCTCCTAGAGTGGCCGCGTATATCGAAGAGGATGCCGAGATTTCTCGACAAAATGATCTCGACTTAGTCGAAGAAGTTCGCGTCATTGCTGAAATGAGATCTATATCCTATCAGCAGAAGTTATGCAAGTATCATAGCCAGAGAGTCCGAAATAGATCCTTCAATAAAGGTGAATTGGTTCTCCGGCTTGTGCAACAAAGAAAGCACAAACTTTCCCCGGTATGGGAAGGGCCCTTTTTAGTTAGTCGAGTATTGCACAATGGATTGTACTACTTAACTGACATGAGGCCAGTCAAAGAAAGACCTGCTACTAAGAAGAGAAAGAGAGCTGGAGGCAGTACAAATCCGGATGAGTTAGACAGACCATGGAATATTGCTCAGCTACATCCCTTTTATTCTTAGTTTATTCTTCTTTGTAATCATATATATGTATATGTTCTCAGAGAAATAAAAGTTTTGGTTGCCTCAAGTTTTTCTGAGAAGTTTTTACCATCTTATTTCTGAATGATCATGTCATAGTCGAAAATCCTAGAATGCTTGAAAGTACTTTATGCTCATGTTCGTTCTGGCTAGATTTCCGATTCTAAAATTACTACCTTCGGGTATTACTCTAAAGTTTCTAGCCTTTACTTTGGTTATTTGTCTGATTGCTGGATGCGGGCATTTTTCGAGTAGTGAATTGTTGGTACTGGAAGCCGGCTTTGTTTCCGAGTTTAAACTGGTTTAGCAATTGAGCTCCGTTGCTCGGCAAAGTTTCCGGCGGAAGGTTTAGCCGGCTCACGAAAGGGACGAGGCGGAAAGCCAGATAAATGATAAGTAGAGACAAAAAAGTACAAGTGCTTATGTAAACATTTCAGGCACGCAAAAATTCCAAGCCAGAAAGTGCTGAATAGATCAAAATCTTAGCACTTGCAAGATAAATAGTACTTAATATTTACAATCGCATCAGGTTTTTTCCGGAATAATACATAAATTTCTGGTCTTTGATGCAGTAGGAGATGAAGGATCTGTCGGCTCGCTGGTCACTCCGCCTTGGTATCGTTCCGAGATGTCCGCATCCGAGGTGGTGCGTTCATCGTCGGAAACTTCTTCGGTTTCCTCTAGAGGAGGAGGTGGAGTAGCTACGCGGGTGAAGAAGGGGATCTCGTAGCTGGTCAGATCAGCCACGTGACACCCCGTATCCGGCGCAGGAGTACATGATGGCTTGAAGGTCCTGCTCCTGGTCGTCTTCGTCTACCTTGTAGTACCCTCTGGTCACTTGCCATATCTCCATGTTTCCATGGTGGCTCATGACCATGGTGAGAGCGTTCTACGCAGCAGTCCACACGTAGGACATATTCCAGTCCCGAACAAGCTGCGGCATCTCCTTGGCCTTGTCCCGCACCTGAAAATCCGACATGCTTGGCATGTCCGGAATCTTGAGAGCTTCGCCGACGTCCTCAAGGTACTGGCAGAAGTCATGAAGCAGGTCACCGACTTGGGTAAGCCGGTGGGTGCAGGGCTCGGAGGAGGAAGAGTCCGTCAAGTTCAGAGGACCTATACACAAAACAGGTTAAGTAAAATCCGACATTGATAAAAGTCGAAGAAAGAGACAAGTCAGATAGATGGAACGTACCAAAAATGACATCGTCAATTTTGGTCTTCTCCTCCCGGAGACTCTGGAGTTCAGCCCGGAGCGCCTGGGACATATCCTTCTCTCTGCCAAGCTCATTTTTGAGATCCGGGATTATTTTATCTTGAGCAGCGATCTTGCGATCATGCTCATCAGTGGCCATGGAGGAGGATTCAAGGACTTGAGCTATGATCCTTTCATGATCCGCCTTAAGTTTATCCAGTTCTTGGCGAAGTCCCTTGTTCTCCACCACCAGGGTCTTGAGGTTCTCGGCCTCTTCAATCATGGCGACGGATTGTTTCACCAGCGCTGTAAGACAAAAAGAACAAAAGTTCAGAAAAATTAGACATTGAAAATAACAAGGACAAGGTTTGAGTCTCGGAATATTTACCTTCGGCCTCATCCTTGGCAACTTTAAGCTCAACATTTTTAAGTCAGAGAGCTTTGATCTCTCTCCGCTTATCACAGACATTGGTCAATAATTCCTGGTTATAGGAACATACTTTCTGTAAGTCAGAATACCCAAAGTCAGAAAGCTACTTAAGACTCGGGCTAATATTTTTTGCTAAATACCAGCACGAGCCTTGGGGGCTACACTAGTTCATCCTTTGGCATCCTAATGAAGCATAAACCCGGATTTTTTATCCTACTTCATGCTTGGGGGCTAGAGGATATGATATAACATAATGGAAAATACAGGAGTTGGAATTCTGACTTACATATTGCTCGCGGGTGAGTTTATCCAAACCCGCGTTCACTTCAGCAGCCACCTTTTCGGCGAGAGTCAGAGGAATCACGGGAGCTGTTGGAAGCTCACCGGTCCTAAACCTCTCGTCGTGAAGGCGGACTTGGGCGAGAAGGTCAGAGAACTTGACGTCCTCTGCTTCTTGCGCTTCTTCTTTGGCAGATAGATGGCTTTTCTCCAGGACTTGCCTGGCGAGCCGCTGGATTTCTTCGGCAGATTTCTGGGTTAGGCCAAACTTGGCAAGACCCAGATTGCTCATGAGATTTTCGGCGAAGGTCTCTGCCGAGGATCATTACCCGAAGAGGGTTCACCCTTATCTTGATCTAACACACTCATGGCGACGTTAGTTTGCGACCCAAGGTTCGCAGGCTCCGCTGAAGGAGCCGGATCTTCTACGACGACCGGGGAAGGAACGATCGCCGGCGTTGCAGAAGGTTGAAGGGTAGGAGTCGGAGGATCCATGGCAGGGGAAGCTATGGTAAGCTTCGTCTGAAGCAAGGGTTTCGAAGAAATCCCTTTCCCCTTGCCCTTGATGATTGATTTTGCTTTGAGAAGGTGGTAAAGTCGGAAACATTACATCTCAGAAAGAAATTTGAGTAAAGTACAAAGGCGAAAAGTTGTGACTGAAAGTTACCTCTTCACGACAGGCACCTCCTTCGTGCCAACGGCCACTGTCGGAGCTTTGTGCTTTTTGAGCGCAAGATCCGGCAATGGAACTACCTCCACCTCCTGAGAGAACTCCGGAGGATATCCTTCGAGCGGAGCAAATTCTTACTCGGGGAGGTCAGCAAGCTGAAAAGAAGAAAACACATCAGTATTGCAGTATAACTCAAAGAATGAAACACATAAAAGGTATGATGATGGAAGCTTACCGGCACCACGGGGTTTTCCGCCATGTGCATGTCAAGAGAAACCTCCGGAATCCTCCTCTCGATCCGCTCCTTGATCAGCCACTTGATTTGGCTTATGTAGCCTTGAGTGGTGTAGGCTTTGGAGCTGATGCGGAGGGAGTCGTTTGGAGACGACGTGATGGAATGCATCAGTCGGGTTCCGTGGTACTGAAGTGACTGGATCCGACGTGAGACCCAGCACTGGACCAAGTCGGATCCCTTCAGACCATTATGCTTAATCAAATATTCGATCCGCCTCTTAGCGAGGATCAGATCGTCGGAAAGAGCCGGAGCAGCCTCGTCCCAGGAAGGTTGGGCCATGGCGGCTCCATCGAAGAAAGCCGGCAAAGCGGTAGCTTTGTCAGGAGCCGAAATATCCCTATGATAGAAAATGTGGCTGGCCATTGTTTGACCGAGTCACTGGCTAGATTTTTGGGATAATCTCGGTCACGTCTAAGTGAAAAGCTGATAGTGCCGGTGATGTAAGGAACACCGGTAGTGATGAAGTTTCTCCGGACATGAAAGTAGTACCGAAAGAGAGTCAAACTCGGCCTAATGCTGAGAAAGCCCTCACAAAGCGAAGCATACGCACTCATCTCTAAGAGAGAGTTGGGAGGAAGATTGTGGAGTTGAACTCCGTAATGATCTATCACCTCGGAGAAGAACTCCGAGGGAGGAAAGGACAAACCTTGGTTGAGATGGGTGCCGAAGTGGACCCGCTCGCCGTCGCGCAGGTTGGGGACGGTTTCCCCGTAGCCGCTCCGCCAGTCGCCGGCGACGAGAAGCCCCTCCTTCTCCATGTTCTTAAGGAACTCCTCGTTGAGGGCGCAGGGGATCCAGATTCCCCGGAAGCTCTCCTTCTCTGCTGCTGCTTCCGCCGTCACCGCCGCCGCCACTGCCGCCAAACCAGAGGAAGAAGATGAAGACATTTCTCCGGTGAGAAAATGACCTAAAAGGGGCGGCGCTGGAAGTATTGTGGAGGAAGAACACGAAAGCTCTAAGCGCGCAGGAGGATTGGGAGGAAAGGAAACGGCAAAGGACTGGTGGAAAGGAGAAGGAAAAATCCAAACCCCTTATATCCACCTAACTGCGCCAAGATTCGTGCAAATGCTACAATGTAACCGCCACGTGTCGTGGAAGGAACTGGGAAGGACCCACGCGATGATTGCGTCGCCTCGATCTCCACGCACGCATTGAAATGGCGCCTCGGTTCCGCGGACCACGGACCCACCAACGGTCATGCTGACGGAACGCCTGTCAGATGACGTGACTTGACCATGCTTGTGTCAGGTGGCGTTAGAGACCAAGTTCCGGCTTAGTTTGAAATCGAGCTAGAAAATCTGAGTAACCTATTGATAGGTCCGACTTATTTTTAAGACCCGGGTCATATTTTTTGTTGTGAAGTTTCAGGAACCCTTCAAGATTCTGCAAGCCGAAGATCAAGCTAGACGATGATAAATCTGACTTTGGATCTTGGAGGCCTCCGGGGGCTGCTGTTGGGGATATAGTTTCCGGGTATCCTCATTGTTCCTCACTGACCAGGGTGGCCCACTTCGGGTTAGAGCATTGCTTCACGGGCGACCCAGTCAGGGAGAAAGATGGAGTCCAATCCGGCTATGGGAAGGCCCAGAAGACTTACCGACTTAGGCCCATAATGTTACTTGTAGTTCAAGATGTACTCTGTAACCGACTCTTAGTCGTAGCCGGATATCTCTCTCATATAAACCCTAGGCCGGATATCTATATAACCGTCCTAGGGAGAGCCTTTAGGGCACCTCAATAGTCTACAATCTCAACTCGCATAGGCGAAACCCTTGTAACCCATATTCCGGCTCTGCCGTATTACTGGATTGCTAGTAGGAGTAGGATCCGTCCAAAGCCGGCGGATTCGAACCTGGGTAAACTTGTGTGCTCACCGTCCCGGAATACCGTACGTCTCACACCCCTCTCTTCAGCACGCCTCGAGGACCCCCTCATGGCGTACTTGTCATCAATCTGACGACACCCGACCCCTCCCGGGCCAGGCTCCCCCCGTCCACCCTGTTCGCCGGAGCAGCGGGCGGTGTGCTCGTCCTCAGTGTCGCCGGGACGTCCACTAGTGTCGCCCCCTCCCCAGTCGCTGCAGGGGTACTGGCCGCCTGCCTCGCTAGACCATCAGTTAGCCCCTCATGGCCAAGCCCGCTCACTGCCTCATCAGTAACCACCTCCATCAAAACAGGCCCATCCACAAAAGGTCGCGGAACCATACGACCCAACATATTAGGCCGACCACGAGATGGGGAAGGCGACATTCTCGCAGAATCATTCGCCACCTTAAGAGCCGCATGCAACTGAGACAGAGTGACATGTGAGGAAGCACTAGCAGAGCGGCATCCACGAGGGGGGGAGTCAAGCGGAAGGGCATCAAGAAGTTCCTTCCCACGCTTTGTAACAGGAGAAGCATTGAAAGGAGTCACAACATACACCTGCACATGGACCTGTCTCGACGAGGACGGTGCGGAGCTCCCTGACGCAGCCGATTGGATAGAAGGCCCTACCGTAGCTGGAGTCAAAGTCGTCTCAGAAGTATCCATAGCAGCATCTCTGGCGTTACCATTACCACCATCCTCGAGGTCATCATGGTTCCTCTTCTACAGGTAGGGTGAAAAACCAGGCTCAGGAACAAACCCTGCAAGCTCCAACCGAAACCGAAGCTCATACCCTTTGAGTTTAACCACAGCGTCAGAAGTGAGGTAAAAGCCCAGAGCATCCTGCTTCTTGTTAAACACAGTAATATCAAACATGCCGACCAAAATACGGACAATACCGCTCCGCCTCAGGGAAAGCAAGTCCACATCAATAGTGGTGCCCATAAGCGACCCCACTGCCCATAGCCCAAGGAAAGTGCCTAGGAAATGAGGACCCCCCCTCCACATGCACCCAGACTTGATGCAACTCACACTTGTGTGGAATCTCCTGAATCTTGTATGCAGACACGGTCAGTTGAGTCTTGCTCTGCGGAATTGAGAACTGGCTACCATCCACCCTGTCAAGATCTGCGAACGATGGAAAGCTAACCAGAAACGCGTTGTCCCCATGTGGTAAAGCTTCCCACTTCCACTAAGCACGAACCTACTAAATTGCTAGAAATAGATCAAACATGAGCGATCGATAGTAGGTTCTGTGTATAGATAACGCATGGTCGTGTGTCAAAAACAAAATTGACGTCTTGTCTTGTTCTTATTTCTAATGTATTTCAGGTTAATGTGTGCGCGTGGGAAACATAACTTACACGTGTAATGAAATTGGCTACTCTAGCTACCCTCCTATTGTATACATAGTACCAATTTACTCGCAAAAAATACTAGCGCTATTAGCAAAAAATACCTTCTAGCAACTAGAAAAGAACAAGTTGCAACTTGTAGCTTCCATGAAGCAAATCCAATGGTGAAGGACATTTTTTCTCAACAACCTATTTTAACTATAGAAAACTTAGCTGCAACAGACTTGCAACTCCCATCTAACACAAATCATGAGAGGAATCCCACCATCATGAATATTTTTCTCGGTTACAACCTACTTGCAATTAGAAAAACTCAGTTCTAACCCACTTGAAGTTGAAAAGGTTCAATTGCAACCCACATACAACTCACATGCTAGCATCAATCACGATGCAAATTCAACAGTTGATAATATATTTCTCTTAGTTGCAAACCTATTTGCAACTAGAAAAATACTCAGTTGTAACCCACTTGCAACTCCTACACTAGTACGAATCACAACATAAATTCGAGACATTTATGGAGAAAAGACGCTTGCTATAACACTCTGCACTTGGAGTCCCAACAAGTTGGACACGTGGAGTTGTTGCCATCACCAAGTTAGTACCTTCTCTAGGCCTTCTCGTAGCTGGATGTGCCTCCGTATGCCTCGTTGACTGGGCCGCCCACCGATCCATAGGCTCTAACCACAAGTGGGTCACCCTGGTCTCCGAGGATAAGTGTTGGTCGTGTTCATCGCAGCGGTAGCATCACCGGGTACCCCTTGTACTAGAGCCTCCCGACAGTGGTAGGAGAGCATCCACCATTCGCAGCAAACATTTCCTCACCGAGAAGGTGTCGTCGTCGGAGAAAGACGCCGACATCATCGAAGCGGTAGAATCATCAGATACCCCTTGTAGTAGAGCCTCCTGCCACTAGTAGTAGAGTAGCCTACACTCGCAACAAAAGGCGCCTTGTCGAAGAACACGGCGTTGTCATGCAGCGGTAGAATCACCATATACCCCTTTGTGTAACAGAGCAGCCCACGACTCGTAGCAAAAGGTGACTCGCCAGAGAATACGCCACCGACCACCCATTGTAGGAACACCTCTTACCGCTCGCCGCAGCACCACCCACCAAATGTAGCAAGGTCGGTCGCCTGCTGTAGCAAAAGTTCGGTCACCCCTTTGTATCAAGGTCGACTGCCCCTCGTAAAGCCTAGCCATCCCTTGTAGCAAAGGCCGACTACCCTCCATGCAGCACCATCCATTGTTGTCACGCCTTGGTAGCAAGGCCGGTTGGCCCTTGTAGCAAGGTGGATGTACCTTTGTAGCAACATGGGCTACCGATGGCAGCATTGTGGTCTTCTATGGTCTCCATCCATCGGCGAAGTCTGGCCCGGCGATAGGTTAGGGCGTGCAGCAGCGGGGGAGATGGAAAGGAACGCATGCGATGGGAGAGGAGAGGAATGGGGTATAGGAGTGAGTGGGCGGCGCGTGGCTAGGGCGAGAAGCGCCATCGAGCTCCTGGTGCGGTTGAGAGTATGCGAGAAGAGGAAAAAGGTATAGGAGAATGCGTGGCTGGGAGAGGATGCGGTATAGGTGGACCACACACCGCGTGGTGCGTGCGGATTGCGACCCCGAACGAGCGAGGCGAAGGGTCGGGGCCTCGGGGGGATGAAAACGTTGCATCCCCTTGACTGTATGTATCATTTTCCAATATTTTACTCCTCCGTCGCTGATTTACTAAATCAACAAACACTTATTATAGAGTGGAGAGAACATTTTTTAGCATAAGAATATTTCGAAAGCAGATTAGAAGAACCTCCTAGGTACATTCGAATCTCTTCTTTGTTTCAGTCCTATAAAGCAATGATAGGTAAAATAACCTAGTTGGGCAATTGATCCATTACGGAATTCAGCCCAAGCCACCATAGCCCCATCTGTTCGTCGTTGCTCTCCACCGTCTCGCGAGGAGACGCGGAAATGCTATTTGCCGCCGCACAGGGTGGAAGTCCCGTTGGGCCAGGCCAGTTCACGAGGCGTTTTCCTTTTGCATTTTTTTCTTCTTTTTATCTGTTTTTTTTGTTTTTATTTTTGTTTATGTTTTCTAGAAAATCTTTTTTAATTTTTTATGTTTTTTAAAATTTTGGTTCATGATTTTTTATTTTTGTTCATGTTTTTTGTAATTGGTTTATGAATTTTCGGAAATTGGTCTATATTTTTCAAAATTGGTTCATTTTTTTTGAAATTGATTCATATTTTCCGAAATTGGTTCATAATTTTTGAATTTTTGTTCACGATTTTTATAAAAAAATAATTTTAATTTTTTTCATGATATTGAAAAATCTTCAAAATATTCATAGTTCTTAAATCATTATATAGAGAATGCTCAGAGTTTAGACAAAATACAGAAAAAAGAGACAGAAAAAACAAGAAATCTTATCAACTGGGCCAGCCCGCTTAGCTCTCCTTCAGGCTCACCAAGCCGCATATAGCACCTCCAGAAAAAGAAAAAAAAAGTAGACGCGCACCCGGTACACGACTCAGTGACACACCCGTGCGGCGCGGCTTTACATCGATCGTGCCTTATGTGTCACCTCGTCACGGGCACACGCTCTGTTGTCCAGTACGGCAACATGGGGCAAGGACACGTCGGATCACCGGACGGCTCTCGCATCGAAGCATTCCCTCGTCGCGTAGGAATAGGATAGGGGATGACGATAAGCATCACCAAGTTCGAAATTCGTTCACGTGCTTGCGCTTCTGCCTTCTGCACCGTACCGTTCGACCCAAAGAAGATCTTGCAAAACAATACGTACTCCCTTCGTCTCTAAACAAATGTATTTCTAAGATTTAGCTAAGTTAAACTTTATTAAATTTGATCAACCTTTTAGATAAATATATCAATATATATTAAAAGAAATTAAATTATAAAACTAAATTTGAAAACAAATCTAGTGATACCAATTTGGTGTCATAAATATTGGTATGTTTTTCTATAAAGTTTGTCAAAGTTTACTAAATTTGACTTAAGACAAGTATAGAAGTACACTTATTTGTGGACCGGAGGGAGTATTACATAACGAGAATTAGTGGGAGTATGATTTACATTTTACAGGTCCTCTTGATTTAGCACGAGAAGACCCAAACACAGGCCGAGCTTATGCACGGCACTATTTACACATATACAGGACTAGCAGCAGCCTGTACACGACGATACGAGATAGATACACTCTTGTTGGCTAGATTCGCAGTAGGATCACTTGTCGCTACCACGGTGGTACCGTGCCAGTTCGTGCAAGTAGAGTAGTACTCCCTCTCTCTGTTCCAAATTACTCCGCGCGTACGTTTACCTTGGTGGTCAGTATTTTCTCATTTTTCATCAAAAAATTCTTAAATTTTTTTGGGTATACATAGTACATATTTCATACTATCTATTTCAAAAATTCGAGAATTTTTTTGAATGAAAAATGAGGGAGTACTAGTTCATCTACATGAGCGCGCCGGCGGAGTAATTTGAAATAGAGGGAGCACTGCACCAGCGTGGGGCAGGCGGACGTGGCGGGATCGAACAGCGCCGGGAGGAGGTACTTCCGGCCGTGCCCGCCGTTGGCGTTGTAGCTCGCCCCGGTGGCCGCGTCCAGCAGCAGCTGCCCCGCGTACCCGGGGTACGCGCCCTTGCCGTACACGCCCGTGCACGCCGTCGCGGCCTCCAGCGGCGCGACGCTGTCGCCCTGGTAGAACCCGTCGCCGAACGGGTTGGTCACCGCGCCGGCCACCATGCTGGCCACGTTGGCCACCAGCGCGTCCATGCCCACGTCGCCGTTCGGCGGCGCCAGCGCCGGCGCCTGGGGCCCGTACGCCGGCGGGTGGAACGGCCACGCGCACTGCCCGGCGCACTGCGTCGCCGAGTTGCCCGCCCAGACGTACGCCGTGCCGGCCTGAGCGTCGACCGACCCGTGCCTGCCGCACCGGCTCACGCAGAAGCCCTCCACGGCCACGTCCTGCGCCGTGAGCACCAGCGCGATGCCGCCCTTCGCGGGCCTCGCCTTGGCCGCCAGAGCGGGGAGCTGGGACAGCTTCAGGTTCTTCCCCAGCGAGCACGCCTCGTCGCAGACCTGGCCCGACAGGACCACGCGCGCGACATTGGCAGCGCCCCCCGCCGCCGCCTTGGACAGGTACAGGCGTACAGCTGGTGGATGCTGCTCCACCACTGGGAGACGGACGGCGAAGGGGACGCAGGCGGCGCGGCGGAGAGGGAGAGGAGGAAGTCGGAGACGATGGCCTTCTGCGCCGCCGTGAAGCTGCCGTACCAGAGCACGGACACGGGGATGTCGCCGTGCAGCACCGAGCCGTTGTGGTACGTCACGAGGGTCGACTGGGGTTGGACCAGGAACATCAGCTTCCTCGTGGTAACTGACGCGGCTGCCATGTTTGTGGCAATCGCAATTAGCAGCAGGACGAGGAGATTTTCCTTGGCCATTTGGGGGAAGCACAGGGGTTTAGGTTTTGGAACCCCGTTATGGGACGTGCTATAATTAGAGGCACTATTCTTAGAGACACTATTTATAACCGTTTCTAATTGTATTCTTTTGTGGCACTTTAGAAAATTGTGCCTCAAATGCTTAGTTTATAGAGGCAGTTTTTAAAATGCCACCGAAATTTAAGGTTTTGGAGGCACCACCTCTAATTTTTTGAACATTTGAGGCAGATTTGAGTGTCTCTAATGTTGAACTATTTGTGGCCCGTTTATGAGTGCCTCAAAAGTACAGTTCTTTAGAGGCACTATTGACAAAATGCCACAAAATATATAGCATTTAAGGCACAAATAAAATTGCCTCAAAAGGTATGTCTTTAGAGGCACTCAAATGTGCTTCTATTGATAGATTAATTGTGACACTTTTAGTTGTGTCTCAAATAGACAGTTTTTTGAGTCACATCTAATAATGCCTCTAATAGTTAGTCATTTGAGGCTTGTTAAATGCCTCAAATGTACGATCATTTGAGGTACTTCCAAGTGTGCCTCACATGAATACTTATAGAGCTATAAAACATAATTTCATTATGAGCTTTACTAGTCCATCCGTCCATAAAATGATGTCAGATGGGTCTATTTGCAAAAGCCCCCTTTGACAAATTTTTGACTAAACCCGAGTTCCATGCCGGTCATCTTCCTCGCTCCCTCACTGGTTTGCTCCGTTCAACTCGCCGCCGCTGCTCTCCCCCGCCCCACCCGCCCCACACCGCAGCTTCCCCACCCCCACGCCGCAGCTTCCGCTCCCCTCCCCTCCACACCCCCATGCCACCGCTTCCCCCAAGGTCGGACTTTTCTGTCCAAGACACCGCCTTGCTTCCACCATAGGATGAAGATCCCTTCAATTCCGATCCCTACAGTAAGCGGGTTCATGTACGGTGTGGGGTGTGGCGGTGAACTCACCCCGGTGGGGGCTAGCGCGCCGATGGGCGGGCTTGCGGCAGCCGGCGGGGGCGCCGCGTCGGGATCCAGAGTATGGCGTGGGGTTGTCTCGAGCGACCGATTGGGATCGGGACAACTTGTGGAACTGCGGTGTATATACCTCATTTTTCTACTACTCCTTATATGCATAGGGACAAATATTTTATTTTGTACAAGACCTCTAAATTCTCAGGTACGGCCCTGCTTGTCAGGCCATTGTACTACACTAGATTTAGGGGTACGCCTTGGCGCACGACTCCGTGGCTCTCGTCCGATTTCTATTTTGTATAACGCTAATAAAAAATTATATTCTCATGAACAGATTAAGGCGATACATAGCTGGGGGCAAAGAACACACACCAAAAATGCGTAAAGGCCACCAAGTATCGCTATTTCTACAAGTTGCGCAATCGATGTTGAGCATTGTAAATCAAGTAAACGGGTAATCAATGTTGATGAAACAATAAATTTTGTTTGATTTTCAAAAGGAACCTCGAAGGATTGATAAAAAAGGAACATAGGTATATGCACGGTACTGTGAGAAAATTAATATCAAGTAAAATAGGTCAGCTCTAAAATATGCACGATAGATGGATAATTGTTTTTGTATAATCAATTCTATTATGAAAAAAAGTAATATACACATAGCTTAACTATACTGCATCTTGCAGACTCTTGCATACCGAAAGAGTTTTGTCAAATGGATAAAGAGCAAAGCTGACATTTTCGATTTAAACCAGTTCCAAAGGAAAAGGAGGGCAGTTGATCTCCACAAGCCACTTCATGGAGAGGTAGCCACATGGACAGTATACACGGGCCATCTTTCTCATTGATCTGCAGGATACAAAACATTGAGTGTAAATCTTGAAGACATAACACAAAGTGCCTTGTAAAAAAATTCTAAATGCAAACAGAATCCCATGGAGACTTAAGTACTAATACAGTTCTCCCTCAATTTATGGACTCATTATGTTAACTGGGCATGCTTGCCTTTTCTTAAAGATCAGTTACAACAGACATGTAGGCAATAGAAAGTATATATTTCATTACAGTTGATATTTTTATTGTATAGAGGGGATTTCCTTGAGAAAAAACATATCATGCCATCTCAATGACACTATTCTTGTTATGTGAAAGCTCTTTATTTTTTGCTTCTTTCATTTATGAAGTTTCTTAAGCCTAATGCATACACTGCATTTGGATAATCTAGCAATGTGTATATAATCTAGCAATGTGTATAAACAGAGAAATTTTGCATGACAAACATTGGGAGGGAGAATTACCTGCCATAGCCTTCACATGCCAGTTCATGCTGAGAGGGGTTTTGTGCACAGAAGGCATCACGACAGTCTGCAATTACACCCATGAAGCCATGGGCCCATGGCCATGTCCCAGTCACTACAGCTAGGTAATGCCAGTTCTGAACTAAGATGCATATGCAGAAAGAAAGACACATGTTTGTTCAAAGTTCTCGCATACTACCACTATTTGCTCCCCATAGCTGAATGTAACCCAGAATGGTCTCAATATAAGGATGGCACTACGCCTGTATGGCCTGCATGCTCGGGAAGAATTTCTTATCAGATGAACAAAAGAAGATTTTGACTATACCACTTATTCAGAAAAAAATTAAATGCACGAAAACAAAGTAAATCTAAACTATTACTCACCTCATGGTCAAGTTGTCAAGGATATCGAGGCTTTCAAACAAAACTCTGCACTTTTGCATACATCACTACCGAGTAGATAAATCCATGATAAAGTATACATTATAGTAGTAAAATAAATTACCTAGATGCACTGAGCTTAAAGATGTTGATCTATACATGGTAAGGTGCGCCTCATATGACTATTGTGGCAACCGCGTGAGCACCATCCCATGTTCTATAAATCGTACATTTTTTAAATTAATGTCAAGGAAAATAGGCCAGCTCATGGTAATTGAAATAGGTCAGAGGATATCTCGTACCTTAGGAGTTAGGACAACAGTTTCCGTCTCACAATCTAGTTCTTGGTTTTCTTTTCCAGAGCATTAGCCGAGGCCTTTAGCGACGATGACCTATGCCTAGAGTGGAAAGGAAAAAAAGGAACATAATTAAACAGGGTTATGAATAGCAAAAGATCTCAAAACATCTATGAGGCCATGCATGTGGTGGCTCTTGCAGAAGAAACCTCTGTCAGTTGCTACGTTGTGAGACACCAGTCTTGCATAATCCACTGATCCATGTATAGTATATCAATAAGCTAGAAAGATTCAGAAAATTCTGAAAATTCATGTTCAAAGAAAAGCGCCAACACTAACTAACTTGGTATGCCCTCACATTCCAAAAGTGTCATAAACTTACTACATAAATTAGAATCGGCACGGCTACACTAAAATTTTCATGAAACAATCCCGCCAGTAAGAAGCTACTACAACTCATGAGCTTGCAATGCTTCCTATGTGTAACAAAATTACAAACAAAATATGAAAATTTCACCATAAGAGAGAAGTCAGAGAAACTCCAACCGATAAGCAATAACGACAACCTTGAAATGAAGAACTGGCACTGACTTGAAATGACCTCAATAAACAATTTATAAGCGGGAGGAGGAATTCATAGTGTCATTATTTGGTCCTTTATTGATGATGATGGCTGCAGAAGGAAGAATAACACCAAGGTTTTTTATTTGGTCCCATAAAGCACAAAGTGATAATTCTTTTTTATTTAACTACAGAGCTGTGTTCTCTCAAGCTACATATGATTTGATATTTTGAAACTTTGACTATCTATGACATACTTAATCAGATAATACACATTTGACATTTCATACTGCAAATGAATCTCCTGTCCTAATAATCCCTAAGTTTCACAGTTAACCTATGATGGTATTTTTATTTTTTATTTTTCTACTACAAACAGGTCAAAGTTTGTTAAGGCTGATAAGTTGATTTTGCAGGACTCGTTCACCTGCACAGACATTATCCCAAAAATAAAACGGATTGCTGGCTTCAAACTACTGAATAACTGTACATGGACTTTATTCAGAAGTCAGTAGCATACATAAATTTATCCCTAGTGAGTTGAGAGAGAAAACATCACAGTAGCTGTGCAAAATAAAGAAATAATTCTTCTCTAACTACACAAATAGGTGAAACCCTAAAGACATGCGATAATTTATAGACCAAGGAGGGATTGCACTATCATGGCACTGACCTTTGAAATGAATCATTAACCTTTGATCTTGATATAATATAATTCTCTCTGGGAACCATGAAGTTGAGCGGATAAGAATTTATGGCCGGCAGATAAGGACGACAGAGTAACATTAAGTTCTATGAATCTTTAGTGGGTACTACCACCATGGTGACTGGCAGAGATGGATCATTGCATGGTTAAACAAATTGTGCTTCTAATAAAACGGAAGGAATAGGCCTTGTTACCTATTCATCCAAATAAGAACAATACAAATTTTCTGAAGAAAATAAAGTGGAACACAGATTGCAGAAACAATATGATATGCAGAATGTATATACGCTATTTTGAATAGTTGATTTCCTCAGAACCCAACTAAGAACTACATGAGGCAAAAAAAAATCAGTTCTGGACAATGAGAAAACCGTCCAACCAAATCACACAATTAGATACCCTATGGAAAGCCTGGACAATATTCTACAAATTACATTTAGAGACTAATTCAAAATTATGGACAGAATAACCCAGGATTTGAGTCAAAGATTAGTATCCCAAGGCATCAGCTTGAGAAATCCTCTAGTTGAACCTACGGACACATTTCAGAACAACACAAGCTATGATTGAATTAGGTTCAGGCAAAAACGGAGCTAGCAAACTGCAGCTAGGTTCGGTGGCCGAAGTAAAAAAATGATGCTTGCAAAATTCAAATAGCTACACGGAGTACTTGGCCTGTCATCATCGATTGGAGATTCATGTTCTCCTGTAGTCTGCTTGGATTGTTCTAGAGGTAAATCCGAGTATTGTCTTTGAAGTGAAGTTGGAGATGGAACCGTAAAGTTAATAAGTGATACTATTTTTTCTAGAGAGAAATAGGAGTGAGTCTCTGGATTTACCTCGGAATAAGCCTTGTTTTCTAGTGATAGTTCAGTTGGCTCTGTTCGAGTTTGAACCACTAGGACAATTGCAGAAATATTGACATCATCATTGATCGTGTCTTCTTCAGTTGTTGGGAAACTTTGGCTTGAAGTTGCTCTCGCAGGGCTCCTGCACTGTCACAAAGTTTCCATTCGCGTGAGACCTACAACCAACCACTTACCATGCTAAGAAATAAACACGAGATGCAATAATAGATTTAAAACACAAAAGAGGTGCCGATGAGTTAAAAAGTAGATATATGCAGATACAACTTATGCTAAACCTCATATGTGGATTGGATCCTTTACGTAACAGGTAAGCATCAAATAAGAAAAGTAGCCCAAAACTATAGCCATCTGAAGAATAGTGATATCATGGAGAGAAAATAAAAATCACTATAATTAGTTCAGGTCTGAGTTCACTGTTTTTCCAACAAAAAGTAAATTAGCGGGAAAGTGAAATTATCTTAACAAAAATAGATATTCATTATTCAAATCAATACTCAATTACAATGGCTCAGTATCGTTTTCAGAAAGCTCTCACATATCACCTACCTAAAGTAGCACTTGGGCGCCTGGGTAGCCTAAATGGCAGCAAATGTTCATATTACCTTGTCAATAATATAAATCTCTTCTACTATATTAGATTTTTCTTGGAGCTATGGACAGGAGAATGTACATATTACCTTGTCAACAAACTGCAAAAATACCTAAATGTATAACCTTAATAAGCTATCGAATCAGAACATTTGTGCAAAATTCCCATATGCCACATTACTGCACTAAAATGTAAGCAAAAGAAGAAATCGACCAACGACCAATCATCTGAAACCAGGACGAATCGGAAACATGAAGCCAGAAGAAAAACTGGGACAAAGTGATCCTGATTAGCATAGCCCTTACCTCATACTTGACCTTGATGCTGGTCGATCGACGCTTATAATGTCCTCCTAGATCGATGCTTATAATGTCCTCCAAGATCATGAGTTGCTTCAACAACAGTCCCAAATAGGTGAACTAATGAGTTGGAAAGTTCTACCTAAAGTTCTTCTCATACCTATGAAAATGTGGATAATTAGGTCCTTTCAGATTCAAATAAATGTGACGATGGTAAGTATAAGCAAATGGACATTGATATCAAATACGAAACATGGATTTCAAAAAATTCATTCATTTGTTTAGATAAGAAGTAAAATAAACACAATTCTGTGGGCTAAACAAATGACCATGAAAGACAAGAAACCTATAAGAAATGAGAAACCTCTCAGGCAAAACAGAAATACTCATGATTTATCTGTAGACAATCACCTCTTTAGGCTCAACCGAAGAAGACAACTTAATATGATCTTCAGATTTAGCCAGAGGCAGTGAGTCGTGGAACAATGCTCTCCTGACAGATTAAACGACAACACTTTTCCCATCACTGCACATAATGCAAAAGGGTGTTTAGACTAAATCAAAGGAATGTCCATCTCTTGATTTGGCAAACGAAGACCCAAACCGTCGAAAGGTATGGTCCAAGGGGTTTTGTGACCGATGGAGGCGTCTGCGGTAGAACTATCTCAGAACCAACCTGCCTATAAACCAACATAAGTAACACTACAAGAAAAGTTTTCTTCCGCAACGAATTGGCCTGACGATCGTCGTAGAAGGCGCGTCTTCCGCGACGAAATTCTCGGCTCGGCCGTGGCCGATGGAAAACTTTTTTTTCCGGTTTCGCGGCCCTCTACTACGACGGATCTGCTAAAAACGTGGAGGAAGCTCGGCTGGCGTGTGGCAGAAGCAAGATTTTCGTTTCCTTGCGCGATGTTGACTCGCCGAAGTCTTTTGAGGCGTGTGGGTCCTGGACGTCAGTGTATCTAGCGGACCATACTTTTCGGTCGCGCCTTCCTGATTTGAACTCGATAACGTTGCTCGAGGCGTCTGCCATTTAGTCAGGCCGCTAGGTCCCACATGTCAGCCTCTCATTAGAAGGATCGTGTGTATAATGTATTTTTTTCCTTTGCTCGTGCTACCCTGTTCCGAAGTTGATAGCGCTGATCGATGCATCTACCGTCTAATTAACCTCTTGGGACCCACATGTCATCCTCTCATTAGAAGAAACGTGTGTATGATGGAATTTTTCCCTTCGCTGGCGCTACCCCGTTCCGAGTTGATAGCGCTGCTCGACGCATCTACCATTTAACCAACCTCCTGGGCCCCACATGTCATCCTCTCATTAGAAGAAACATGTGTATGATGAATTTTTTTCCTTCGCTCGTGCTACCCTGTTCCGAACTTAATAGCGATGTTCGATGCATCTACCGTTTAATCATGATGCTGGACCCCACATGTCATCCTCTCATTAGAAGAAACGTGTGTATGATGCTGTCACGCCTTCATGTTCTGAACTTGATAGTGTTGCTCGCTGCTTCAGCCGTTTATACAGGCTGGTGGGCCTGACATGTCAGTCTCACATTAGAAGAATCGTGGGTACGATGGAATTTTTTTCTTCTCTAACGCTACCCTGTTCCGAACTAGATAGCGTTGCTCGACGAATCTGTCGTTTGCTCATGCTGCTGGGTCCCCCATTTCAGCCTCTCATTAAAAGAAACGCGTACATGCTGAATTTTTTTCTCGCTCGCGCCTCCCTGTTTCGAACTGGCTACGTTGCTCAATGCATCATCTATATAAGGCCGCGCTGCTGGGTCCCACATATCAGTCTCTCTGTAAATGAAACATGCGTATGATGTACTTTTTTTGGCCATGTCCGCTGTTTTGACCTTGGCAACTTGCTGGGTCCCAGATGTCAACCACCTCTGTGCAGAAAACATGTCTATGCTGGGTCCCAGATGATAGCCTCTATTTGAAAGAAACGTGTATATGTTGGACTATTTTTCAGGTCCCAGATGTCAGCCTCAGAGTACAAAAAATGCTCATAAAGGCCAATTAAAAAGATTCTGGGCTAACTTAGGGCGGATGCCCTATTCGTCATGGCTTATATTCCATGGGCTCACTCCTAAGTTGAATGGGCTATGGTTGGTGGCCACAAGACCACGAAAATGCGGAATTAGAAGGTATTGGGCTATGCTTGGGGCTGATAGGCTAATTTCATGGGCTATGCTTGGGCCTGCTGGGTCCGACATGTCAGCTTCTCTATAAGTGCAACATGTGTATGATGGACTTTTTTTCGGCCGCGTCTGCTGTTTTCACCGTGATAGCCGTGTATGGTCTTACTGTTGGGGCCCTTATGTCAGCCTCTCTAGCATGTTCTGGCTTGTGAGTCCCCGATGCAGCCTTGTATGTTCTGTCTGGTGGGTCCCCGATGCGAGCCTCTCTGTACAAGTATTTAAACTTTTGTTTCGAACCCACCCTCAAAACAAACTCCAAGGACGCTGCATGCTGGTGGGTCCGTGATGTCAGCCTCTCCGTAATGCGATATTGCTAGAAGAAAAAAAATGTAAATCCAAGGTACGATTCGAACAAAAGACCTTCAAATCAAATAAATGTAAACTGAGTGTGTTGACACTACAACAAAGATATTTATAGAATAAATATCATTAAACTTTTATTAGTACTACAATTTATGTATTTGTCTTCTTAAAAATATTTTGGGTGTCTATGTTTATCTCTTTTAAAATATAAAAGGGCAGCGCTCCTGGCATCTGAATTTATAAAATGCCACACAATGGAGTATTTTCTTAAAAACATGGGTAGACAGAGTTTTTTTATTTTGAGAGTTGGGGGCAATAACCAAAAGGCCGAATTAAAAAGAGTTGGCTATTCTACATAGGCTGCTCTACGTGGGTTATACTCCGTAGGGCAGGCTCCATGGGCTTCATTCTCAAATTTTAGTGGTTGTGTTCAACAGTCCCCTGACCTCTAAAAGGCCGAATTAATATGTTCTCGGCTATGCACCGTGGGTTCCTTTCTCAAATTTCACTGGGCTGTGGTCAGCAGTCCCCTGACCCCGAAAAGACCGAATAAAAATGTTCTGGGCTAAAGAGGGGCCGAATGAGCTACGGAGTACTAGATGTCTTCTCCTGGTTAATAAAAATTGCATTGTGATGTGCTCGGCCGGATTCGAAACAAAGACCTCTGAGAGGGAGGGGGAAAAGCGATAATTCTTTTTGGCAGCTATTCATGTCAAAATTCAGCAGTACAGAATAAGGTAGAAAAATTATCAACAGATTCAAAGTTCATATTCAGGAGCACTTGACCAATTCAGCAGCATTTCAAAAGTGACCAATTCAGCAATACAAACAATGAAATACAAATAGCAGTACGGATAGAACCAGTTTTTGTTTCAGCTCTAAAAACCTTGTCGCGTGATCAGTTTGTCGTTTTCACCAATAACACTCGACCATTGGAGCAAGCAAAACTGACGATCAAGTCTGCTTTGAGTACCTTCTTCTCACATCAATGCATGTCTGACCCCCATATGCAACCCAAAATGCCCAAGTCTCATCTAGATTGTGACACGGCCATATACAAGGGCGACGAGCACTCGTCCGTTTCATATTCAGCAGCACATGATAGATTCAACAGCAATTTAAAGTGACCGATTCAATGATGGCAGAAAATGACCAAAAGAATTGACAGATTCAGCAATGTCGACATTGAAATTCAATGGATGTACAATAATGTGACAAAGCCAAGTTTTAAAAGGAAAGCGTGACCATGTATTTTCTCCACTCGATCTGAATAAGTCCAAGTACATAGGTATTACTACAAAATAAATTAGCAGTAGCTGAACTCCATACAAAATACTTAGTAGAAGTGTACAACTACAAGCTTACACTAAGCTAGGAACCACTACATGTCCCATCATACGTACTCGAAGCAACGAGAATGCTTCAGCGTGTCAAAGTGCTGGCCGGGCTACACCCTTGATTTCCTGCTTAGGACGCGTCTCTTGTTTCATTGTCGCCTGTCGGCCTCTAGGTCAGCAGCATACATGTAATATTCATATGAAAAACCAGGAAGTTCGGGATCCTTAATTTCTGCAATTCCAATTACGAAGGGAATCTGCTGCCACCAACATAAACTAGCTAATTAGTACAACATTACATACACTCACAGTAGGATCATCACAAGAGGATTAAGATGTGATATCTCACCGGTGAATCTTGTCCGACGACATGTTCAGTAGTATGCCAGTAAAGACGTGGCTTGGACAGAAAAAACATGAGAACTTCCTGTGCAGCGTTGGCCGGCGACGGCCTTATCGTTGTCTCGGGTGACCTCTTTACTACAACCTGATTGAAACTAGCGAACAAGACCAACGACCAAAACCTCACCTCGTACCGCCGCAATTCGCACGCCGCCGACCTGACCGGCCTAACGGACAGGAGCAAGTCTGTGCTATGCCCGTCAATTTGGGCGATGAACATCTTGCCCTCCTTCTCGATGCTGATGACCTCAGCTCTGAGTGAGCCCGGTGCACGAACCGGCACAGACGGGTCCCAATTTTTGGGGCTGTATTATGGGCACTGTCATCGAGTGGGTAGATATGAGGTGCTCAACAAACTCTTTTTTGATGCCGGTGAACTCGCATCCTAGCTCCATGCAGACACACCGGCGGTAGTTGCACGCGATCTTGTGGTCGTAGACGTCCTTGTAGGAGACCAAAGTCCAGCAGATGTCATTGGGGCATCTACTACCTTTTCCACCAGCGACTTGGCGGTACATCTCCTTGGAGCATACGACCAGCCGGACGACGCTAGTAGTGTCCATACACTTAGCTATTTCGTTGAAGACATCGTCCCCGATATTCGTCCTGACGTTGTTCAGCCGGTTGTGCCTCGAATCGACAGCTATCACGTCCGAATGATTAGGGGCAAGGGCAGATCTATGTATGACTGTTGGGCTTACTTGGAGGAGAGGGGTGGCAGCCTGGAAGGATAGATGTAGCAGGTGAGATGGCGAGAAAAATGTGTGAAGTGCACGCTAGAGAAGATCCAAATACGGCCTCTCGAAGTTGGGAATGGCTCTTAAGGAGGGGGTTTTGCCGTGCTCCTACGGCAGTCTTCTGCTGGGCGTACTTCATCGAGCACGCCGACTAGAGTTATGGAGTAGAGAGTACTATAGGTACTCTAGACTGGCACGCTGCCATGGAGTGTTCTCTCATCACATCTCAGTTATTAGAACTCAGAGATGACTTATTTACTGCTTCCATGTTTATACTACTCCCTCCAGTTCGTATTCTAATGACGTCAACTTTGTCTAGATTTATATCAGTTAGACAGAGTAGTTGTAAGTTGAGTCACTTACCTTTTTCGGTACTTCATAGTACGTACCAAAATACCAAGATGCTGAACCTCATATGAACTTTGTAGAAAGGTACCCCTTTGCAAAGATTGGCAAGCCTGCTAAAATTGCTGAAACTTCTAGAAAGGCAAGAACCATGGCCTAAATTGCATCATGCTTGGTGAAATAACGACAGGTTCCCAGTTCATATTCAGCAGCATTTCAAAGTGACCGATTCAGCAATACAGACTCTGAAATTCAATAGCAGGATAGCGAGAATCAATTCTTGTTTCAGCACTAAAAATCTTGGTATGGGATCAGTCGCTTTTCTCCGAACACACTCGATCATCGGAGCAAGCAAAACTGACCATCAAGCCTGCTTTTCTATGCATACTTTCTACTCACATCAATGACTGTGTGACCCACATATGCAAACCAAAATGCCCCAAGCCTCATCTAGATTGTGACAAGGCCATGTTTCAAAAGAACAGTAATACCATCTACTGCCCTTGATCTAAAAAAGTATCAGTACGTCAGTATTAGTTCTACAAGATACTTTACTACTGTAATAAAAACAATAGAATATTTGACAGATTCACTACCATTTGAAAGATTCAACAGCACTGAATAAAACACAAAAATATCAATAGATTCCAAACACATAATCAGTGGCACTTGATAGATTCAACAACATTTCAAAGTGACCGATTTACCAGTACAGATAATGACCAAAAGTATTGATAGATTTAACAATGCAGACACTGAAATTTAATAGATGTAGAAAGTCCATAATTCAAAAGGACAGAGAGAACATATTCTGGCCATGTTCCAAAAGAAGAGCAAGACCATCTACTGGTCTTGATATAAACAAGTATCAATACATCACTATTAGTTCTAAAAAATACTTTAGTAATAGCAACAATAGAACGTTCAACGGATTCAATGGCACTTGAAAGATTCAGCAGTACTGAATAAGACAGAAAAATATCATCGGATTCCTAGTTCATAATAAGCGACACTTGACAGATTTAGCACCATTTCAAAGTGACCAAAGGAATTGACAGATTCAACAATGCAGACATTGAAATTCAGTAGATGTAGCAAGACCATGATTCAAAAGGAAAGAGAGACCTTATTCTGCACTAGATCCGTCGGTCTGAACAAGTACCAGTACATAGGTATTACTCCTACTACAAAATATATTAGCAGTAACAGAACTCCATACAAAATACTCAGAACTACCTTAAGCTAGGAACCACATGTCCCAAAATGATAAGAAAAATCCGGTTGAGGAGTACATGTGTTCAAGTTAGGATCATCACAAGAAGATAAAGATGGGTTAATCGCTAAGAAATAGGAATGCAAAAGTGGGACAAATGGGACAGGCGGGATCCTTAATTTTAGACCCCTAGACTAACTCTAAACTAAGTGGGAGAAGCGGGACAAGTAGGATTTAACAAATCTCACTTATCCCGCTTATCCCACTTAGTTTAGAGTTAGTTTAGAAGTCTCCCACATATCCCACCTCTGCATCTACGGTAATAATCTTGTCAATACGAAGCTTGTATTCCATGGTGAACTCTGATGGTCGATTCCGACAATGAGCGACCAGATTAGACCGACAAACCGACAAAGAGCAAGTGGCTTTATAATTCGCATAGAATACCTTCTTACACAAGCCATTTGGATGTGCAGAGCTCAACTTCACCATCAACTGCGACGACACTCGCGCCGCCGGCCTGACGCACATGACAGATGTCAAGATGACATCGTCGCGCCCGTCGAATAGCATGCGGAACACCGTGTCATCGAACCCGGTTAGCCCGATATCTACATTTTGTGAGCCCGGTGCCGGTGCCGGCTTAGAGATGTACATTCCTTTCCTACCATAGTGTAAAATGCGCAACCTCATGGCGTGGGCTTCTCTGAGATGGGAGTGGAGCACAAACGGAATTACGGCGAACTCGCAGCTAGGCACCACGCAGTTCCATTGGACTGCATCAGCGAGCATTGAACATGAAGACATATTTGGCTGGACAACCCATACCAATTGGGTCTGTCACCAACATAAAGTAATTAATTAGTATGACATTACATATATTCATATTAGGGTCATCACAAGAAGATTTATATGTGTTAACTCACTCTTGGTTGATATTCTTGTAATCCAGGGGGAATTCCGACAACATCTTGAGAAGCTCGCAGGTAATGCCTTGGTTTCAACAGGTACGACATGAGCCGTTTCAGCGCGACTTCAGCCAACGAAGGCTTGCTCGTTTTCTCAGATGTTGCTGCCATTTTGACCGAATGGAGCTTATTCCATGAAGGCAGCGACCATAACATCACCTTGTACCCCTGGTGATTCGCACGCTGCCGACCTGACGTACCTGATGGATAGGAAGATGTCCGTGGTTTACCCTCCAATTAGGGTGGCAAACTCCGTGCCCTCTTTCCCGATGCCGATGATCTCTGGTGTGTGCACCCGGTTAGTCGGATACCAGTACTTGTTGGAGTAGGTCACTTGGGGCAAATAGTACATCTTGTGGGCAAGTTTCAAGTGGTCAAAGAGCTAGTGCAAAGTCAATGGCCGGTTGAAGAACTCACATCCTCGCTCCGTGCAGGCTATGCACAGGGCGTAGTAGCACTGGATCTTGTGCTCGTAGACATTATTGTAGGAGACAAATGAACAACATCGGTCCTTGGGGCACCTGCTACCTTTTCCGCTGGCGACCTGGCGGTACAGCTCCTTGGATCATGCGGCCAGCCTAACGGTGCTGATAGTGTCTAGACGCATAGTGATTTTGTTGAAGACGTCATCGCCGACCTTGCTCCAGCCGTAGTGCCATGGGTTACACCTCGAATCCGCCATCTCGTCCAGACGGATTGGGGGCGAGGGTGGATCTATGTAGAGTTACTGGTGGTTTTTGGAGGAGGGGGCTGGTGGCCTGGAGGGAGTGATGCAGCGTGCAAGATAGGGAGTAAAATGTGTGAAGCACGCGCCTGAGATGCGGCCAGGCGGTGTCGGCGAGTGGGGATAAACTAAACGGAGATGGGGAAGATAGGATGGATCTTTGAAAGTGGTTTTTTTCTTTTCTTCTACTGTAAGAAGTGGCTGCATCGAGGATGCCGGCTAAGCGTGAATGCGTGTAAAATGCGCCCCTGTGCAATAAATTAAACATGTCACTTCCTAGTATAGTACTTTCTCGCCACGTCAGCTTCTATTTTCATACTAGTATTAGGGCATAACCTATGGTGATAGAATTTGTCTATAAGCTAGGAGGTTTTAATAAAAAGCTTCCGATGTACTACTGAATTCCTGGTTAGCCTAAAAAGTATTTGGAAAATTTTAAGAGTAATCTATCTATCTATCGTGCTTACTTGTAGTTGAAATTTGACACGGTCGGTGGGAGTATGGTTTACATCGAAGACCTCAAAAAAGAGAAAATTACATAGAGGTCCATAAACTTAGCACAAAGGGCCCTAAAGTTAAGCAAGCAAAAGCACTCGGGTCCTTTTCGAGCGATAAAGTGATCCCTGCCCTTTGTACTACTGTATTTGCTACACACAAACAAACAAAACGCTCCTCACACTTTCGAACCAGCGTGTTGGGGGTGTGCTTGGTGCTTCCTCTTTGCAGGGTGTGAAATGGAATAATAATGCAGGTCGACGCACGTGGGTAGCGCCACGTTGTAGACAAGAGATCAGCGGGCCAACATGGTGTGTGTGGATGGTGTTGAGGCAGGAAAGGAGAGAGAAAACACAATTTGTTTTGCGTGCATATATATAGTAAAGGTCCTGAAATTTTGACAATAGGTTCAACTTCTTGCTAAGATTCTACATCTTGACAACTTAACAAAATTATATTAGGTCAAACTTGAGATAGAAGTAAGCGTGTGATAGATAGCTCTTGGATTAGTTGTCTTGTCGAAGGTAGATGGGTGCATCTTCTTTTAGTAAACGATGTTCTAGGTGTGAGTTTCCAACTATCAGGAAAGAACATTCTCAATTTTCCCATGTTTTGTGAATTTTAAAACTTCCTAGCTAACTCTACCGACTTGAATGAGACTCTATGCCAATTTATCAAAATTAGGTCAAATTTGAACTACAAGTAAATTATAGATTGCTTTGGAAGTTTTACGATAAAGCTTTCGATGGTTTTCGATGTACTGAATTCCTAGTTAGAGCTTCAAAAGTTTGTTGGGACATTTTAAGAGCAATCTATCTATCGCGCTTACTAGTAGTTAAAATTTGATATGGATGGTGGGAGAAAGTACGATTTGCATCAAAGACCTAATTTTTTTTACATAGAGGTCCATAAATTTAGCATAAAGGACTCTAAAATTAAGCAAGGAAAAGTAGTCTGGTCCTTCTCGAAAGAGCAACTTAGCCATATACCCTTGGTACTAGTGTACTTGCTTCACACACACACAAAAACAATCCTCACACGTTTGAACGAGCGTGCTAGGGTGTGCTTGGTGCTTCATCTTTGCAGAGTGTAAAATATAACGGCAAGGCAGGTCGACGCACGTGGGTAGCACCGAGGTCAGCCAGTCGAGGTGTGTGTGGATGGTGATGAGGCAGTGTGAAGGAGAGAGAAAACACAACTTGTTTTGCGTGCATATCTTACCACTATATAGTGTATGAATAACTTTGAGTGTTGATCGCTGGATCAAGACTCGCGAATCCCGGCGTTTCTAGCCGTTGGATCTTCTTTTCCATTCTAGCTTCTAGAAGAATCTATTGATAGTCTTCGACATAATGAATGCTATGCACAAACCTTAAAACACACTTCTCCATCATACTAGAAGGTTCTCTTTTGTTTCTAGACCATGTTATCAAAAATTTCATGTGTTAGGTAGCTAAATAATCTTTGATTTCTACATGATGGTACAAAGTACAAGGACCAAATATACACCCATACTTTATGGATGTTGATCAAATTTTTTTTTGTGCTTTACTAATTATAATTGTATATAGTGATGATGATATGCCATACGTCTACTATCCGAGTCTCACGTGCAACTTACTAGTAGCTAATAATCGTTGACTTCTACATGATCCTACCACTATATATTGTACAAACAACTTTGAATATTGATCGTTGGATCAAGACCCGTGACCCAATATTTCCGGCCATTAGATCTTCTTTTCCATTCTAGCACCTTGAAGATTCTATTAATAATCTTCATTACAAACCACTATATAGTGTACGAATAACTTTGAATGTTGACCATTGGATCAAGACTCGTGAATCCCAGCTTTTCGAGCTGTTGGATCTTATTTTTCCATCCTATCATCTAGAAGATTCTATTGAGAGTCTTCGGCATAATGAATACTATGCACAACCTCAAAACACACTTCTCCATCATACTAGAATCTTCTCCCTTATTTCTCTAGACCATGTTATCAAAAATTTCATGTGTTAGGTAGCTAATAATCTTTTACTTCTACATGATGATACAAAGTACAAGGACCAAATATATACACCCATACTTTATAGATGTTGATCAAATTTATAATTTTTTGTGCGTTACCAATTATAATTGTATATAGATATGTCATATGTCTACTATCTGAGTATCACGTGCAAGGCACGTGCAACTTACTAGTATATAGTAAAGGTCCTGAAATTTTGACAAGAGGTTCAACTTCTTGCTAAGACTCTACATATTGACAACTTACTGAAATTAGGTCAAACTTTAGCTACAAGTAAGCGTGATAGATAGCTCTTGGAATAATTATCTTTTCGAAGGTAGATGGTGGCTGCATCTTCTTTTACTAAACGATGTCGTCGGTGTGAGCTTCCAACTATCAGGAAAGAACATTCTTGATTTTCCCATGTTTTGCGAATTTTAAAAATTCCTAGCTAACTTTGTCGACTTGAATGAGACTATGTGCCAATTTATCAAAATTAGGTCAAGTTTGAACTATAAGTAAATTGAGGTTGCTTTGGAAATATTTCGAAAAAACTTTTTGATGGTTTTCGATGTACTAAATTCCTGGTTAGCTTCGAATGTTTTTTTGGAAAATTTTAAGAGGAAACTATCTATCGTGCTTACTTGTAGTTAATTTGACACGACCGGTGGGAGTATGGTTTAGATCGAAGACCTCAAAAAAGAGAAAATTACATGTAGAGGTCCATAAATTTAGCACAAAGGGCCCTAAAGTTAAGCAAGGAAAAGCAGGTGGGTCCTTCTCAAGCGAGAAACTGAGCCATACCCTTCGTACTACTGTACTCGCTTCACACAAAAAACGCTCCTCACACTTTCGAACCAACGTGACAGGGGATGTGCTTGGTGCTTCCTCTGTGTAGGGTGTGAAATGGAACGACAAGGTAGTTCGACGCACGTGGGCAGCGCAACATTATGGACGAGGGAGAGATTAGCCGGCAGGGGTGTGCGTGGATGGTGATGAGGTAATGAAGAAGGATAGAGAAAACATAATTTGTTTTGCGTGCATATATATAGTAAATAAAAGGTCCTGAAATTTTGATAATACGTTCAACTTCTTGCTAAGAAATTGCATCTTGTCAACTTAACGAAATTAGGTCAAATTTGAGCTACAAGTTAGCGTGATAGATTGCTCTTGGATTAATTGTTTTTTCGAAGGTAGATGGGTGCATCTTCTTTTAGTAAATGATGTCTTCGGGTGTGAGTTTACCAACTTTCAGGAAAGAACATTCTCGATATTCCCATGTTTTGAAAATTTTAAAACTTCCTAGCCAACTCTGTTACACAAATAAGGGAGGCAGCGCGAGACTTTCAAAAAAAAGCAGCACAAGATCAGCGTAGAAGAGGACTTGAAGGCGGTGCGATGTCAGAGCAAAGCTATGATGGGCTGCTGACATGAGGTACAAGGTACACTCCAATACTAGAAATGTATGGACCTACTACTAGTAGGAGTATATGCACGCAAAAAAGTTGCGTTTTCTCTCTCCTTCGCTGGCTCTCACCATCCATACTCCATCGATTTCTTCTCTGCAGCCGCGGGTGCACAGTCCGACTTGTCTCTTCCTCATCCACAACAGGTTCAACTTCTTGCTAAGATTTTGCATCTTGACAGTTTATCAAAATTAGGTCAAACTTGAGCTACAAGTAAGCGTGATAGATTGCTCTTAAATTAATTATCTTTTCGAAGGTATATGGGTGCATCTCTTCTTGTAAAAGAAGGGTAGTCGGTGTGAGTATCCAACTACCAGGAAAGAACATTCTTAATTGAACTGGTTCGACCTCTAGCTAAGATTTTGCATCTTCCTAAAAAAAAGATTTTGCATCTTGAAAATTTTGAACCCCTTTTGAAAACGATCACATGAAATAGGGAGAGAGAGGAAATGGTATTTCTATTCTCTATGGGTAACCCACAAGCTTGAGGTGCACCTTAGGCTTAAAGATAACTTTATTTTTTCCACTATGTATAAGGTGAACCTTAGCGGATGCCACATAGTAGGCCATTTTTTTGAACGGGTAGTAGGCCATATTAAGGAGTGCTTTTTTACACAATGCAGGAGTAGTACGTATATTTTTTTGCTTAGACATATGGTCACCTCTGTCCACACGCTGTACATGCTGAGAGAATAAAACGTTGGCACGGGAAGAGGGCAGCAGCGAAGAGAAGTTCAAGGCGGTTCCATGTCAGAGCAAAGTTATGATGGGTTTCTGACACAAGGTACTCCTACGGCCTTACAGTGTACACTCTACTAGTAGTAAATTTCAGGACCTATGCACGCAAAACAAATCGTGTGTTTTCTCTCTCCTTCCCTGTGCTCCATCTCTCCTCCCCTTTCCCCTTGCGCACCGGTCCGGCTGATCTCTCTCCCCTCGTCCACAGCATGGCGTTGTGCACATGTGCCTTGGTACGGCGGCTCTATGTCTCTGGCGTGTTCGGCAGTTGACGAGGGTTTAGCTCGTCAATGCCCATTGTTATGGACTTGGGTTTTGGAGAAGGACTGAGCGCTGGAGGCATCAGTCGGCTAGCAAACAAGCACACAAGGACGCAAGTTTTACCCAGGTTCAGGCCTCATAGAGGTCCCTACTCCTGCTTGTCTGCTCTTGGAATTAACGAAGGAATCGAAGATTACAGGGGCGCACCGATGCAATCTGGCGAGAGTTGTGGAAACTAGGGCTATGTGTTCTCCTCGCCGCCCCTCCTAGCCTTTATATAGATAGGCTAGGTCTCGGGTGGCAGATCGAGTCGGTTACAGATTAGGGTTTTCCCTTTAAACTTTCTATCTTAAGGTTCTTCTTGTCTCGCAAGCAATCGACACTCTGTGGGCCACTCGAATTCTCCATTTGGGCCTTCGCAACACCGTGGGATTCTGCCGTATCCGGATCGTATATACAAAACTCGAGTACCTGTAGGGTATACCCATGTCAGTAGCCCCCAAGTGTCCAGTGGAATCGCAGATTCGACTGTGGACTTTATGGAGTCTTTTTTCGAGTGCATGACCGAGTACATTTTCGAGTGTCTAATTTGTGTCATAGGGATTGTTGATATACGTGCCTGATTTATCCGATGTATCGGTATCAGTTAACTTCCTTATGGCAAAACAACGCAATCTACTCAAACTCGAGTCCCCGGACTCGAATTCGGAAAAGTGCTGGCGTAATTTGACTCAGGCCGCGAAGGTCTTACAAGAGTCGAATTCCAGTATATAAGTGTGACCACTTGACGCGTCCGTCAAGGCATGTTCATCGTACCTGCAGGCACGGATATGTTTCTGGTAGTGCGTAGTAGATGCGTTGCCAGGACTTGTTCAGGTCTTATCTTCATGCTGTAAGCGCGGCATCCAAATTTTTGTCATCGCGGAGATGATTCGGGTGGCCCAGGAGACGTAGTCTCCTCGTAGGGAAAGTGTGAGGCGGATTCGCCATAGCATTCGGGTGTGGAGGTTATCAACACACAGTATGATGTACAAATAATCATAGGGTGCGCGACCAGCGCTCCCTATGGGAGTAGCCCTCGAGTTCCTGGTTGAGTCGAAGGCTCAGGCGGGGACTAAAAACTTTTGCGACCGCTGTCGCCTTTTGTTTCTTGTTTCAGTAAAAATTTGTTTCCGGTGCTCCCTATGGGAGTAACCCATAGTCCTCAATCTAATCATAGATTCAAGTGGTAGGTATGTTCTGATTGTTATTATACCTGCATAAAGATAAATCGTAGGGTCCGCGACCAGTGCTCCCTATGGGAGTAGCCCCCGAGTGCTTGGTTGAGTCGAAGACTCGAGCAAGGACTAAAGTAGTCGAAATATTCTGCTGCTGAAATCAATGACGTCAGTGCTGACATTGTGATGACCTTGGTTACCCGTGTGAGCGGTTTTGACGGGACGTGACGAGTGGTGGGTCCCACTTTCTGACTTCAATTTGACCGGGCGTGCGTAATCTTCTGTTTTAACTGCATCTCCTCGATTTCCGTGCGTAATGGGAATAGTGGGGGGACGGTTCGTGCTTCAGCTTCGCCACGTGTCGATGGTGATATACGCCACACGTGCAGTAGGGTTTCTGCTGGCCGTTGGATGGTGTCTGGGATGAGGTTAAGTAGTAGCACAGCTGCGGTAATTTCCCCATCTCTCTTCGTTGTTCTTGCCTCCATTGCCATTGTTGTTGCTCTCTGCCTCTTTGCGCACCTTCTCATTGTGGCGCTGGACCATCTCCGCATCTTTCCGAGCTACTTCCTCCGTTCTCACCGCCATCAGAAGATGGGCAAGAAGAAAGGAGGCACCGCCGCTGGGTCTGCCACCGCCATTGCTGCCGCCAAGAAGAAGGGCGGTTCGGCCGCTATGGGCACCAGCGCCGCCGGTGCTGGGAAGAAGAAGGGCACGGGTACCCGCATCACCAATGGCGCTTGGCAAGCGTCTATCATCAAATCCTCCGAGCTTCATCTTCATCGTCAAGATGGAGTTCTTCCCTCCATGGAGGGCGATTCGCGAGTGCCCAGCGAGGAGGTAATCCCATGTCCTCCTTCTGGTTTCCGGGTGATGTTCCTCGTGTTCATCATCCGAGGTCTTTCTCTGCCCCTGCATCCTTTCTTCAGGGGCCTCCTTTGCGTCTACGGGCTCCAGCTGCATCAGCTGTCCCCAACTTCTATTCTCCACATCTCCTACTTCATTACCCTTTGCGAGTGCTGGCTCGGAGTCGAGCCACACTTTGGCCTCTTTAAGAGGTTATTTAAGCTGAAATGCCAATCGGCATCCGGTTCAGTAGTCTACGACATAGGAGGCTGCGGAATCCACGTCGACTCCTCTGTCACCTACTTTGTCATCAAGCTCACCGCATCCGTCCAAGGGTGGAGGGAAACGTGGTTTTATATCCGCGACCAAAAGGCTGACGGAGAGCATTATGGACTCGCGCCCTTCGATCCCATGACACCGTGCAAGAGGAGGTGCTCCTAGAAGAACATAGTGATGCCTAGCGAGTCCGAGGAAACAGAGGTGCTATACAAGCGCGTCTGCGACCTCGAAAGTCGCATAGGTAAAGAAGAGGGTGGTGCCGCCCTCATTCGCACGTGGTTGCGCCACCGTGTCTAGCCTCTGCAGTCTAGAGTGCACCCAATGTACTGCTGTACCAGTGCTGAGGATGTCACTCGCATGTCTGCCGAGGGCATTTTCACGTGAGGTAGATAAGAGGGTGCGGCTGGTTACCAAATACACCGCCAAGGAGGTTCTCCTAGGTGAACCAGTCGTGCCTCCTTTCGATGCCTCTAACCCCCCTCCTGAGGTAGAGTTATCTTGTGAAATAGTTTCCTTTTGCGGCTGCCTTTATGATATATAATGTTGTATTTTCTGAATGTAGGACTGGAAGGTGTCTCCCAACTTGCCCCCTCAACCTGAAGGGATTATCCCACGTGAAGTGGATGAAGAGGACAAGTCGGAGTCGACCGTCCCAATTGAAGAGGAAGAGGGAGCCCCCGAGTCCAGCGGCAAGGACACTCGCAAGCGATCCCGCAGCGAGGACTCGGATGCCTCATTGCCGTCATCACCAGAAGGCCCTTCTGCTATTGCAGAGGAGCCGATCCCCTCATTCCTGTGCGCTCCATGGCTCCTCCTGCCCGAAAGAAGCTGCGGCTGCCAAAGGAGTCGTCGGAGTCGGAGGAGCAATCCTTCGACCTTGATAAATTTGACTGGTGAGTTCGTGATGTTGTCTTAGTTTCTTTTTGGAGTTGCCCTCCCTGAGGTTTTTTCTTGACGTGTTTTGCAGTCAAGCGGCGTTGTTGTCTTCTGGCGACATCCAGTTTGTGAAGGAATCCAGAGTCACAGACTCCAAGGCCAAAGAAGTGGCCAAACAATCTTGTTCTCCTCCATTGGCGGCCCACTCCGGGCACAATTCTTCGAGTTCCCCTCATGCTGGGGAACACCAGATTGTTACCCAGACGACTCCACGACAGTCATCTTCGGAGTCTCTGGAGGACCATGTAAGCATCTCTTTGTTGTGTTGGCAGTCGAATATATACTTGGTGCTGTTGCTGAACTTTTGTTTTCTTCTAATGCAGCTCATCATGAGGGAGGCTGCTCTCCTGGTGGAGCAAGTCCTGGAGGTGGGTCGACAGCATGCATGACTGGACAATCGCCATCACGTTGTTGAAGGTTAGTATTGCCTTTGTATTGGTCTTGGTGAAGTGTCTAGATGCGATTTATGATACATCCTTTCTTGTAGTTGAGCATAAAGAACTTCTGCATCATGCCACTTCACTTGAGAAGGCGCTTGCCGCGGCGGCGAAGAGTCGCGACGAAGCAATCGCGGCCTTGGAGGAATCACAAAAGCACGAGGAGGACTTGCAGAAACGCGAAGAAGACTTGCGTTCCTCCAATGCCGAGAGGGAGAAGTTGCTCGAGGAGTAGCTTTTCTCGATTGCGAAGTCCCTCTCATGTATTCTTTCAGCTGAATTTTCTTTGTTTATTGCCTCGTCATCTTGGTATTGTACCAACATTTTACTGTATGTAGATGCCGGCAGCCTGAGCTTTGACGCCCAGGCCCTTCATCACGACGATGCATTGGCTGGTGCCATCGCCGCAGTCGAAGACCGCAACACTTCTCTTCAAGGGACGCTCATCAAGGCCAAGAATGTGCTCAGTCGCATACGCAGGGATCTAACTCCCAAGGATGTACTTCTTGACAACCTGGAGGACCTGGTGGAATCCCTTGCTGGGGGTATTCCCATGGACTTCAGGAAGTCCCAGTGGTCCGTCGGTGCCACCATGGCACTCGCAATGGTGCAAGCCCATGGCCCGGAGGTGGATCCTTCCGCGATTTCCATGGCGATGCCCGTCGGCGTAGATGGCCAACAGGTAGTGTTTGCTCCCTTTGCTATTGGCTGTGGTAAATATGGGCCGCAGCTCATCAGTACCGTCGCCAAGTACTCCGAGGAGCTGGAGCGAGCGAAGAATGCGGCGAAGGCTGCGGCATCAGGGGCCGGAACTGGAAAGTCTATGGCGTCAGAGACCGCCATGGATTCGACGAGGCCCCCTAAGTCCAAGTCGAAGTCGAAGAAGCAGGCTGCTCCTTAGTAGCTATCTTGTAATAGTTGTAGTTTTAACTTCTATGTTGGAACAATGCTTTTATGAAAGTGTCCTAGTCGAAACTTTTGCTGAGCTTGAATGCATCTATGCCTTTTGTCCATGTATTCTTGGTCTCTTATTTGCTTTTTCTTGGTTCGTGATAGGGTACGTCGAGTGGTCCTTAGAGTGGTCCTCACGATCCTCCACCAGTCGATGAGATCTTGGCTCAGCCGCACTCAAAGGTGGACGAGTTGTCCTTGCTTTCGCGATGGCGCGATCGCATTAAGCAGTTGGAGCGTGAGTTGCCCATCCTTCGTGGTAGCGCAGATGTATGGAAGTCGAAGGCGGAGAAGGCTACCGCCCACAAGCAGTATCTATTGGAGGAGGTGACGTAACTGGGTGATCAATTCAAATGTTAGCTTTCTGCCCTCTTATCTTTTCCTTTAGCCAGTCGTGGCGATGCCTTGTCTTCATACTTTGCCCTTTTTTTCTTGGTGTAGTTGCTAGTGCTCGTCATCCGCAGGATGAGAAAGACCGGATTGCCATTTGGATGAATGACTTGACCCAGGAGCAGCTTCAGGCGAGTGGGTACTTTTGGGTGGACCATGACCGTGCGATCGCTCTTGCGACCCTGCAGGGTCGTGCTTCTCGAGTACTTCACTTTTTGAAGAAGGCGCAGTCGTGCCTTAGGCATATTTATCAAACGATGTTCCCGCTGGACGCCGTCCCTTCAAGCCTGTTGGCTCTTCTGGCGAAGTTCCAAGATCTGAGTGCAGTTCGTGAGTGCGTGCGGCAGCAGTTAGTGGTCGGTGCCAAGGCTGCTTTGTCGTTGGTGCGACTGCATAGGCTATATGTAGACGTTGCAGTTGTTGCTGATGGCTCACCGACCCTGCCAGAAGGTTCGACCTGGAACATGGTTCCACATTATCAGGCAGTTGATCACCTAGCAGAAGAAATCGTCGACTTCTTCGAGGAGCAAATGAACGTTCTTCTGTTGCAGCAGTAGCTTTATCTTGTATCCTGCGCATAATTGTACAAGTGTTGTAAAGTTCGTATAGATATGTTGGGTGTAATTAATTTCTATTGATATGTAAAGAGCTTGCTAGCTTATATATTTTGCGAGTGTTTTTGTACTCTGTAGTTCCTTTTTGTTAGCCTAACTTGTGTTATCTCAGCACCTTGTCAACCTGTCAGGTGCGTTCCAACTGGGTTGGTTTTTTATCAAGGGTTCGATTGATGTCATGTCAGCTACTCGGGATACTACGACTTGTTCGCAGAACAAGGATGTAAAGGGTGGCGTAGCCCCTGAGTGACAAGATTGCCAGAAAAATAAGGAAAAAGCAATGAGTTTTGGGGCACTTAGCTTTATTTATTCGCAGAATAGTACGAGGTACAATGTTTGGCTAAGTAGCCTGGCTGAATAGCCTTATTTGTAATGTAAAAAATGACTAGGGGTAGAAATGACGTAGCTGTGAGATGTTCCAGGGGTTGGAGTATGCGACTCTTGTCTTGAATCTTTAAGGCGATAGGCGCCACCTGGGTTTACTTCTGTAATGACGTAGGGTCCCTCCCAGGGAGACTCGATCTTGAGATTCCCTTGTTGCTTGAGTCGCAGGACCAGGTCTCCTTCGACGAAGGATCTTGGGCGTAGCCTTCTGATGTGGTAGTTGCGGAGGCTCTGTTGGTAGATCGTTGATCTTTCCGCTGCGATTTCTCGCGCCTCGTCAAGAAGGTTGACGTAGTCTTTGAGTGCAAGAGTTGACTCCTGCTCGCTGTAAGCGACCACCCGTGGGGCTTTGTAGCGTACTTCTGCGGGTAGCACCGCTTCAGGGCCGTGCACCATGAAGAACGGGGTGTATCCCATGGCGCTGTTTGGAGTTGTGCGTAGGCTCCAGAGTACGGATTGCAACTCATCTGGCCAGCATCCGGCAGCTTGTTCGAGTGGCCGGAGGAGTCGTTTCTTGATTCCACCGTAGACAAGGCCGTTGGCCTTTTCGACTTGACCGTTGGTCTGTGGGTGAGCTACTGAGGCGTAGCTTATGTTGATTCCCTGGTTTTCGCAGAATTCCTGGAACTCCTTGGAAGTGAAGTTCATCCCATTGTCCATGATGATGCTGTGTGGCACTCCGAAGCGATAGACAATGGACTCGAAGAACTTGACGGTGCTGGATCCTGACTGGTTTGTCACCGGCATGGCCTTGATCCACTTGGTGAATTTGTCGACTATGACCAAGAGATAGACGTAGCGTCCTCGCGAGGATTTCGGGAGCTTGCCGACCATGTCGAGTCCCCATTGTGCGAAGGGCCAAGCCAATGGTATTGGCCGGAGTTCCGCGCCAGGTGCGTGCGGTTTGTCCGCGAATCGCTGGCAAGCGCTGCAGCGCTGGACGATGTCCTTGGCATCGTGCATGGCCGTGGGCTAGTAGAATCCAGCTCATAGAGCTTTGGCAACGAGGGCGCGATTGCCAGCATGGTGCCCGCAACTCCCTTCATGGATGTCGAGGAGGACGGACCTTCCGTCCCTGTTGGAGACGCACCGTTGGAGTACTCCTGTGATGTTGCTCTTATATAGTCCACCGTTGATGATGGTGAATGCCTTGGATCGTCGTGCAATGTGTCGTGCATCAGTCGGGTCATCAGGAAGCCTCTTGCTAAGAAGATATGTGATGTAGGGTTGAGTCCAGGATGGCTCGATCATCATGACGCCCATTGGTCCTTCGAGTCCTGTGTCAAGCTCTAGGTCGTCGAGTGCCATTGGATCATTGGGTGGCGTAGCCCCTGAGTCCGTTGACGCGCTTGCTTTCTTCTCTAGAGCCTTTGGTTTGATGGAGCGTTCGCAGATATGCTCGAGAAATACCCCAGGTGGTATGGGGGCGCAGGTGGAGCCAATATTGGCGAGTGTGTCTGCCTCTTCGTTGCTTTCGCGGCCTACGTGCCGCAGCTGATAGCCATCAAAGTTCCCTTCGAGAGTGTCATAGAGGTCGCGATAGGCGATCATGTTATCGCTCAGTGCGTCACACTCGTGCATCGTTTGGTTCACCACCAGTTTGGAGTCACCGTAGATGATGAGCCTCTTGGCACCGCAGGCTTTCGCCATCCGCATCCCATGGATTAGGGCCTCGTACTCAACTTCATTGTTGGAGGCCGTGAACTGTATTCACAGAATGTATTTTAGCTTTTCTCCCTGGGGCGATGTTAGTATGACACCTGCAACGGCCCCGTCCTTTCGTTTGGACCCATCGAAGTGCATTGTCCAGAGATAGGACATATCTGGCTTTTCAGGGAGCTGTTTCTCCATCCAGTGCACGAGGAAATCGGGGAGGACTTGCGACTTGATCGCATCGCGCTTTTCATATGTGATGTCTCGTGGAGACAACTCGATTCCCCAAAGCACGACTCGTCCGGTGGCATCAAGGTTGTTGAGGATATGCCCGAGCGGCGCGTTGTTGACCACCACGATTGGGTGCTCCTGGAAGTAGTGGCGCAGTCGCCTGGCTATCATGAAGACATTGTACACCAGCTTCTGGTAGTGCGGGTACCGCTGTTTTGTTGGCGTGAGCACCTCGCTGAGGTAGTAGATTGGGCGCTGGACCGCGTGGACCTTGTTTTCCTCGGCTCGTTCCACCACGAGCACCGTGCTGACCACCTAGTTTGTGGCGGAGATGTAGAGCAGCAGTGGCTCCTTTTTGCGAGGCGTCACCAGTACTGGCGAGGTGGATAGTAGGCGTTAAGGTCTTCGAATGCTTCTTGTGCTTCGTCTATCCACTAAAACTTGTCAGTCTTGCGGAGAAGTTGGTAGAAGGGCAGTGCCTTTTCGCCCATTCGACTGATGAATCGACTGAGCGCCGCGATTCGCCCAGCCAGCTGCTAAATGCCTCTTATGTTCTTTGGCTTATCCATTGCCAGTATGGCTTTTATTTTCTTCGGTTTTGCCTCGATCCCCCTCGCGGAGATGAGATACCCCAGTAGTTGCCCAGATGGTACATCGAAGGCGCATTTGTCCGGATTGAACTTGATCCGGTAGCGGTCTAGGTTAGCGAAGGTTTCACATATATCGTTGATTAGTGAGGCTTCCTCTTTTGTTTTGATGACGATGTCATCAGCGTAGACTTGGATGTTGCAACCAAGTGGATTCTTGAGGCAGGCCTGGATGCACAGCTGATAGGTGGCTCCTGCGTTTTTTAGCCCAAAGGGCATCGTGTTGTAACAGAACACGCCGAAGGGCGTCGTAAACGCTGTTTTCTCTTGGTCTTCCTCCTTCATTCGAATCTAATTGTAGCCTGAGTAGGCATCGAGGAAGCAAAGATGCTCACATCCCGCGGTGGAGTTGATGATCTGGTCGATTCGCGGCAACGGGAAGTGATCCTTTGGGCAGTGCTTATTCAAGGAGGTAAAGTCCACACACATCCGCATGATATCTATGTCTTTTTTAGGCACAAGCACCGTGTTGGCGAGCCAAGTGCTTTCCTTGATCTCGCGTATGAATTTGGCGTCGAGGATTCTGTTGATCTCCATTCCGACTGCATTTGTTCTTGGTTCAGACAGTCGCTGAATTGTCTGCTTGACTAGCCTTGCATCTGGATTTACGTTAAGTGAGTGCTCGGCGAATTCCCCGGGGACTCCTGGCATGTCCACTGGACACCAGGCGAAGATCTCCCAGTGCTCACGGAGGAATTTGACGAGCGCGAGTTCCTATGCGGAACTCAAGTTTTTGGCGATGAGAGCCATCTTAGTTGGGTCCGTTGGGTGGACCTGGACTTTCTTCGTGTGCACCGACGAGTCGAAAGACAGGTCAGGTGAACTTGTCCTGGTCAGGGGAGGCAGAATGTTGTATGTCGACTCCTTTAATCTTCTGAGTTCCTCCTGCATGCTGAAGGACTAGGAGATTCTGTTGAATTCCCTGTCGCAGCTGTCGGACCTCTCGAAGTTGCCGTGGATTGTGATTATGCCGTTTGGACCCGACATCTTCATCTATAGGTAGGCATAGTGCGGTACTGCCATGATCCTCGCGAACGCGACAAGTCCGAGGATGCAGTGGTATTGGGAAGGCCAGTCGATGACCTCAAAGTCGATGCGTTCTCGCCAAAAGTTTTGTGGCATGCCAAAGATGACATCGAGTTTGATTTTGCCCAGGGGATATATGCCCTTCCCTGGGACGATGCCATGGAACGTCGTGTCTGAAACTTCCAGACACGTCAGAGGGATCCTCATCGCATGCAAGGTACTCGCGAACATGAGGTTAATGTCGCTGCCGCCATCCATGAAGACGCGACTCATGTCGAAACCCCCAATCTGCGCCTCGAGTACGAGGGGACAGTGGCCTAGACGAGGAACTTGGCGTGGGTGGTCACGCCTGTCAAAGGTGATGCAGGAGTCACTTCCACTAAGGTACTCAGTGGTGGAAGGTGGAGAGTTTATCATTAAGTGGACTTGGCGAGTGATGGCCTTCTGCACTCGATTTGAGGGATGCCCCTTTTGGATCATCCCCATGTTGCCCACGACTCATGGATATGGTTCGCCTCCGTGATGCTGTACCGGTGCGGCCCTGGGCGGTGGTGGTCGGGCGGTGGCGGAGGAGCTCCATGTGGCACAGCGCCTGGGGCGGCTCCAGAGCCCCTGTTGACTGCATCGCGATTCATCCGGGCCAGGCCTTCGTGGAGTTTGAGGAACTCGCGGTGGTCCTTGAGAAGGTGGCTGGATTTCTTATTTCCATCGTGCTTGCCGAAGAAGTGCATGTTGTAGGGCCCGGACAGTTTGTCCTCGATAGATGTTGCGGGTGCCTCTTCGCGAGTGTGGCGTTGCCACACCTGCATGGTTTTTCTGCTGTCGCGGTATCCACCACTGCGGTATCCGCTGTTGCGGTTGTCGTCACATTTGTCGGCGTAGCCGGCTGCGACCATGTTGACCTCGTCACGGTCATCGTAGACGCGCATTCGACGTTTGCTTCGGCGATCGCGCCTACACCCAAGGTCATCGTCGTCATCGGAGTAGGTGCGGTTCTTCACCGATTCTTCTCCGTCAGCCCACCGATTCGCGATTTCCATCAGGTGGCCGATCGTTTTGGGCTTCGAGAGGCCCAGCTCCTCCCTGAGCTCTACACAGCGAATGTCACTGTTGAATGCGTCGATTGTGCGATCTTCCAAGATGTTTTCTATGGAGTTCTTGATGATGGACCACCTCTGGATGTACGAGCGTAGCGATTCGCCCGATCTTTGCTGGCAGCTTCTCAGTTCTTTGATTGATGCGGGCCTTTTGTAGGTGCCCTTGAAATTGCGCACGAAGCTGTAAACCAGCTCTTCCCAGCTGCGAATGGATTGGCACGGGAGATTATTGAGCCATGCGCGAGCGGTGCCCTGCAGCTGTAGCTTGATGGCTCGGTGTTGATGTAGAGCTCGTTGGGAACCCCAAGAGGAAGGTATGATGAGCACAGTAGCAAGTTTCCCTTAGTTATGAAACCAAGGTTTAATCAAACCAGTAGGAGCAAGGCAACACCCCAGAGGTGTTGCTAGCTGAGCCTTGGCAGGGCGCACTACCGGTGCTAGTAGCAACATGGAGACCTGCACAACACAACCACAGAACTCTGTCCCCAACTTGCGATGAGGTTGTCAATCTCACCGTGTTTTGCTGAAAACAAAGGATTAAACGTATCGAATGGAAAGAAGTAATAGTTTGCAGAAAGTAAACACAAAGCATAAAACAGTTTGTAGATTGTATGTAAAGGAAAGGACCGGGATCCATAGTTCACTAGAGGTGGCTCTCCTTAGATAGATAACATGCTAGGTGAACAAATTACAGCGGGGCAATCGACAAACATCGAGAAAGCAATACATGCATATACTAATCATCTTTACTCCTTTGAGACTTGATTGGGCATTACAACATTATACATAGACCGCCATATAACTGCATCTATGACTAATAATCCACCTTCAGGTTATCATCCGAACCCCCTCCAGTATTAAGTTGCAAGCAACAGATTATTGCTTTACGAACTACGTGTAAAGTAAACAATACGATTGTTCTATGAACAAAGGATTTTTGTCAAGAGCACATCTAGTACCTTAGAGATTTTTGTCACTTCCCAGATTTGAAGGGAATATGCCCGAGAGGCAATAATAAAGTGGTTATTATCTTATTCCATGTTTATGATAAATGTTTATTTTACATGCTAGAATTTTATTGATCGGAAACATCAATATATGTGTGTTTAATAAACAAAAAGGGTTCCTAGTTATGCCTCTCTTATAGACTAGCTTGTTGATTAACAAGATGATCAAGGTTTCCTAATCATGGACATTGGATGTTGTTAATAACAAGGTCACACCATTGGTGGAATGATGTGATGAACATTCATCCGAAGTATAGCATTACGATCAAAGTCATTATGTTTATATTGCTATAACATCATTTGAAGTAATCTTTATCCTTAGACCATGAGATCATGTTAATTGCTAACACCGGAAGAGTATCTTGATAACATCAAACGCACACCATAATAGGGTGACTATAAAGGTGGGTTTAGTGCTACGAAGGTGTTATGTTGAGGCTCATGGATCAAGAGTGGGATTTGTCCATCACGATGACGGATAGATATACTCTAGGCCCTCTTGGTGATATCACATTGAAATAGCTTGCAAGCAAGTGATGTGATCACTAGAATGTTATATCACGGGAACGAGAAAAGAGTGCATGTCGGTAACGAGATCAAACTAGGTATGGAGATACCGATGATCGAATCTCGGACATGTAATATATCGCGGGACAAAGGGATTTAGTTACTAGCGTTAAAGGTTCTCACGATCACAGAAGTCATCGTTGAATGTGTAGGAGTCAGTATGGATCTCCAGGTCCCGCTTCTGATTATTGAATTGAGAGGGGTCTCAATCATGTCTGCATTATTCGCGAACCGTAGGGTGACACACTTAAGGGATACCGACACCATTTGAAGCAAATATGTTTCAGATAAAGATTTAAGAAAGCGCTGGAATTATTTCAATAGACACCGAAACTGTTTTGGGTGAAATTGCTGAAATTGGTTCTGCATGTAATATTGAAATGTTGCAGGGGGTTTTATGTGAATGTTTGTTAATTAAAGTAATTAACAAAATTCTGAATAAAAATAATAAAGGAGTTTTATTAAATGAGAGAGCATTAAATTTGGAGAAATTTAATGCATTTAAAGTGGAGACTTTAAAAGGGAATGTGAAGGGGCATTTTAATATGGAGGGGTTACCACCACATGAATGGAGGAGGTGAAGGGTCACCCCCTCCATGCGCCGGCCATGAAGGAGGGGCACCCCCCTCCTCCTATAAAATGCCAACCCCTCCTCACTTCTCACACACACCTCCTTGTGAAGGATCTCTCTCCCCCTCTAGTATTATTTCCCCATGGTCTTGGATTAGCGAGATACATGTTCCCGGTGGCTTTATCTGGAAAGGAGTTTCTGCTTCCGCTGCTTTTCTGGAGCGAGGGATGGAGGTTGTCGGGGTACCAGACGTGTGTGCGATCACGGATGCACCGCTACTTTGCGGTGCTGGACTTGGTGGTGCTGGAGCTGGATCTGATGGACGTGCTGGAGCCGGACCTACTGGACTTCATCACGATCTTGAGATCGGCAAGTGTACGACTACATCAACCACGAGTTCCTACTCGTTAACAAAGCTCGTTGTCTTCGAGGGTAAGTTCTCGTTGGATGTATGTCCACCCGTTGCTTTGTAGTTCACACCGTAGGAATTTTTTTGTTTTCTATGCTGCGGACCCAACAGTGGTATCAGAGCCTGATCTATGCGTAGGTGCTTAGCACAGGTAGTACACATATGTTGATATGTGGGCGATGATGATCATGTTATTGTATCTTCTATGTATTTTGGATATTGGTGGCATAGTGGGATGAAGCGGCCCGGACCAACCTTACATGTCATCATACATGAGACCGGTTCCACGACTGACATGCAACTTTTTTTGCATAAGTGGTTGGCGGGTGTTTGTCTCTCCTACTATAGTCAATATCTGATTTACAACGAGTTGCTAATAACTTAGTTATCCTCATTGTGGTTCATGTTCGTAGGTGAGAATGGTTCTATCTTCGAAAGCCCTAAGCCACGTAAAACATGCAATTGATAAATTAGAGGCGTCTAGTTTAGATCGTTGCTGGGATAGTGTATTGATATGGTATTGTTGTAAGTAGATGTATGACAGGTACTCTTACAACACATTCAATGTGTAAGTTCCATAGACCTTGGCCTTACACACAAAGGAATGATAGAGATCATACCACGATGCAAATGATAGAGATCAAATGCATGAACCATATCATCTCACTTTACATATTAGATGTTAGCATCTTATACTGCTAGTTTGGCGCTTTCTGTAGCATTGTAAGATGATCCCTCTTTTAGATATCAAGATAAAAATGTGTTCTTCCTTAAGTATGCACCGTTTTGTGGATCGTATTTCGAGACATCACGTGATGATCGGATGTACTCGACTCTACGCTTTCATACAAACGGGTGTAAGACAGTTTTACACATGCGAGTACTAAGGTTCTTACTTGGCGAGCCTAGCATGTACAGACATGGCCTCGGAACACGGACCGAAAGGTTAAGAATGAGTCATATAGTTGATATGATGCCCATATAGATGCTCACCTTTGAAGCTACATCAACTCACGTGATGATCGGACTTGGTGTAGTGGATTTGGTTCATGTAATCACCAAAAAGGCACGAGGGATGTCGTTTTTGAATGGGAGTTCATTTCTAATTTGGATTAGTCGAACCAAATTTGTCATAAATTAAATCAAAGTGAATTTGCATAGTTTGTTGTAGTCATTGGCATTCATTTTCTACCTTATGCTTAGTTTTTATTTGAGATAACAGAACTATAGAATTCTGGATATTTACTTTACAAACTGGTATCGTATTGTTTCGAATGTCAATTTAAAGTTTATAAGTCCTATTGCAAACTTTCAGCAAACTCTATTTACTCCATGAAGTTTAATAAGTAGTATTAAATCAAGAGTAAGAATTCCAATGTTAGTATCTAAAGTATCATGTTTGCCTCCATGATTATTGATATTCAAAAAGTTGTTTTAATATCAAGATTATATTGGAGCTGAAAATTGTTTCAGAAACCATCATGTGTGAAAGATATTGTGATATCTGAAACAATGTTTTTTGGTTGCATTATGATAGAGTATAATTTAGCAAAATACATGTTCTCATATTGTATGAGAATTTGTGAAGGATGGAGATGCTAGGCATCCGAATCTACCAAAAAGGTTTTGGGAACTGATATTATACTCGCGATTCTTCCTTATAGGCTATAGTAGCTTGATCATTAAAGTTGTCATGATAAGGATGAATAGAAGATGTAAGTAAAATGTTTACTACACTAATAGATTACTAAAGAATGGATTTTTGAAAGAACACCAAACATTTGATGATGGTGATCCACTTCAAAGTGCAAGTCCAAAGGTATTAGTATTTGACTATATACGCTTTGTACCATGTGTCATGTTGATGACACCACTATTGATGTTGATAGATTCTTTTAAAAGAAAAGGAATTGCTGAAAGAGAATCTATAAAATATTTGGCAGAAAATAAAAGGTTGGAGATGTCCAACTTAGGTATATAGAAGATATACATGTTATGGCTATATTCCTTGCTTGTTAAACAATGTGGTTCTTAGGTATTGGATACCGAATTGGTTGGTATGAAGTGTCATACAGGACAACGCAATTCATGAACTACAATGGCCTAAGTAATCAGCAAGAGAATGGGTGATGATGTTCATCGAAAACAAATAAAGTGTTATTGTGTTTTTCGTTGTCATCAAACCAAGCCTTCAAGATTTGTTTAAATAATTGTTATTTTGTTCCGGTATCATGAGAACAATGGCTGTTCAAATAATTACCATATTCCATAAAGGATGGATGAACTTTTACAAGTCTAGTTGGAGAAATCACATCCATAAACACTATTGCTAAAATGTCACAAGACAAATGATTGAAAGATCACTTATGAAGTGACATCGCTGTTTAAATTATATTTGAAAGAAAACATGAATAAACTCCATGTTGATGGATTTTTGGAGTCTTTGATTTTGATCAATTGACGCATGTGAGACTTTCCTCGAGATAATTGAAACTCCGTCCATAGGCCAGAGAGGAACGGATGACTAGCTTATTGGAAATTGTGCATGCTGATGTGCATAGTCCATTATGTGTAGCCATATGCGATGGATCTTTTTGCTTCATATGCTTTCTCCGAAAATTTGAGTGAATATATCTGTATATTTACTTAATAAGGAAGAAGTATGAAACATTTGAAAATTGTTCAAAGACTTTCAAGATGAAGTGGAAAATCATTGTAACAAGAAAATAAAGAGTTTATGATTCGATCATAAAGGAAGATATTTGAGTTACATGTCTAGCAAAAACACTTAAGACTTGAGGAATTGTTCCATGATTTGTGTTTCCCGATAAATCATAGGAGTATGGCATATTCGAGAGATAAAATCAAACCATGTTTGACATGGTAAGATCAAGGGTGTCATTTATAAAACTGCCATTATGTTTTAAGGATTGAAGCTTTAGAGACTACCACTTTTACACTGAAAAGAGCACCATCGTGATCCATTGAAATGACACCATATAAGTTATGGTTTGGGATAAAACCCGAATTGTCTTTTCTTAAATTTTGGTATGCTATGCATAAGTAAAATGTTTACAACCAAAGTCGGATAAGCACGTCTTTGTAGGTTATCCCAAAGAATTTGTTGGGAATTTCTCCATAACACCAAGGACAAAAGAGTTTGTTACTTGGAACGTCAAGTTTCTTGAGAAGGAATTTTTCGTGAAAAGTTAAGTGGGAGGACAATAGAACTTTGATAAGGTTGTTGAACCTTAGCTATATGTGCTAAGTAGCCCAGCGCCGGAAAGTGTCTCGGTGGCGGCCACAATGCTCATGGCTCTCGTGATTACAAAAGGTGTGATCTCGGAGATTAGAGTTCCTATAGAACCGTGTGGGTCGGTAAGAATCAAATAGTAAGATTTGATAAGCAAGTCGTTATTGTTTTGACAATGATGAACCGACTACATGCAAAGAAGTGATGATGGGCCCTGACTCCATAAAATGACTAGAAGTCATAGAATCCGTGATAGTATCCATACACGAGAAAACAAGTTTCTGAACTTGGAAGACCCTCCGGAAAGGCGTGAAGCCTATCGGTCGTGTTTGGATCTATAAAGAAATAAGACATGGATGTTTAACATCTATGAAATAGTCGACATGTCGGAAAGAAGTTTACGACAATGTTTAAGGAGTTGACTATGACAAGATTTGATCTTTCATAGCGATATATAGTCTTGACGGATTAATGTAGCAACCACTACATATAATTTGGTATATGGTAGTTGAATAAACAAAACAAGGTTCTTCTAATAGAACGGTAACCTAGGACATGTACATGACATGGTCCGAAGGGTTTTGTTAATTCAAAGGGTGCTAAAAGGGCATGTAAACTTCAATAGTTGAAGTAAGCATAGCGGAGTTGGAATCTTCACCATGATGAAACTGTTAAAAGAGTTTAAATTCATCGGAGATGATGAAGATGCTTGCATTTGCAAGAAATTAAGTGGGAGCGCTGAGACATATTTCTAATACATTATGTAGAGGACATATTGTTGATTGGAAATGATGTATCTTGTATTGACACAAGTTAAGAATTTCATTAAAATAAGATTTCGATGAAAGACTTGGGCAAAACCGGAATATTAGGCATCAATATCTATATGGATAGATTAAGGCGCTAATATGGTTGTGCCAGACATACATATATGAGATATTGAAAGGGTTCAATATGGAAACAACAAGAAAGGTTCTTGCTGCATGGAAAGGATTGTATCAAAATTCAAGTGTTTCAACACTTGGTGAGTAAAATCACATGAAGATTTTGATCGATTATACCATGATATATATATATCCAGAATGTCCTATGCTCTAAATGTTATGAGCATATACCAAAATGATTCATAAGATGATCATTGGACAATAGTAAAGATATTCTTATGAGCTTTGGAAGAACTAAGAATATATAATGTATAAGTGACAAATAGTTAAAGGTAGTTCATTGTAAAGTGTTACATTGATACTAGTTTTGTCACAAGATACACATTAAATTTATCTCAATTTAGACTATGGGTGGCACAATGTAATGGAAAGGATGTTCCATGATGGATTTGGATGAGTTCCAAAGTTGAGACATTGTGACGGATACTACAACAAAAGGCTAAGTATATGACTGCTATAGTAGCAGCAAAGGAGGGCATTTGTGTTAAGTAGTTTGTTATCAAACTAGGTGTGGTTCAAAGTGGGCTAATACTATGAAGATATATTGTGTGACAATAATATCGACATATTTTGAGCCGAACGAACTAAAGGTCTCACGAGAGGACCAAATTTATACAATGCCATCTCATTTGAGAATGAGTGATGCGTAGAGATGCAAAGACATGCAAATACACACGGACCTGAAACTGTCAGATCCGGAGATTATGTTAACCACTAGAATTAGCGTATATGCAACACCAGAAAGCCATAGGTGTTTAATACGCAAAGTTTTTCAAACTAGATTATTGACTCTAGTGCAAGTGGGAGACTGAAGGGAATATGCCCGAGAGGCAATAATAAAGTGGTTATTATCTTATTCCATGTTTATGATAAATGTTTATTTTACATGCTAGAATTGTATTGATCGGAAACATCAATATATGTGTGTTTAATAAACAAAAAGGGTTCCTAGTTATGCCTCTCTTATAGACTAGCTTGTTGATTAACAAGATGATCAAGGTTTCCTGATCATGGACATTGGATGTTGTTAATAACAAGGTCACACCATTGGTGGAATGATGTGATGAACATTCATCCGAAGTATAGCATTACGATCAAAGTCATTATGTTTATATTGCTATAACATCATACGAAGTAATCTTTATCCTTAGACCATGAGATCATGTTAATTGCTAACAACGAAAGAGTATCTTGATAACATCAAACGTCACACCGTAACAGGGTGACTATAAAGGTGGGTTCAGTGCTACGAAGGTGTTATGTTGAGGCTCATGGATCAAGAGTGGGATTTGTCCATCCCCATGACGGATAGATATACTCTGGGCCCTCTTGGTGATATCACATTGAAATAGCTTGCAAGAAAGTGATGTGATCACTAGAATGTTATATCACGGGAACAAGAAAAGAGTGCATGTCGGTAACGAGATCAAACTAGGTATGGAGATACCGATGATCGAATCTCGGACATGTAATATATCGTGGGACAAAGGGATTTAGTTACTAGCGTTAAAGGTTCTCACGATCACAGAAGTCATCGTTGAATGTGTAGGAGTTAGTATGGATCTCCAGGTCCCGCTGCTGATTATTGATCGGAGAGGGGTCTCAATCATGTCTGCATTATTCGCAAACCGTAGGGTGACACACTTAAGGTATACCGACACCATTTGGAGCAAATATGTTTCAGATAAAGATTTAAGAAAGCGCTAGAATTATTTCAATAGACACCGAAACTGTTTCGGGTGAAATTGCTGAAATTGGTTCTGCATGTAATATTGAAATGTTGCAGGGTTTTTTTATGTGAATGTTTGTTAATTAAAGTAATTAAAAAAATTCTGAATAAAAATAATAAAAGAGTTTTATTAAATGAGAGAGCATTAAATTTGGAGAAATTTAATGCATTTAAAGTGGAGACTTTAAAAGAGAATGTGAAGGGGCATTTTAATGTGGAGGGGTTACCACCACATGAATGGAGGAGGTGAAGGGTCACCCCCTCCATGCGCCGTCCATGAAGGAGGGGCACCCCCTCCTCCTATAAAAGGCCACCCCTCCTCACTTCTCACACACACCTCCTTGTGAAGGATCTCTCTCCCCGTCTAGTATTATTACCCCATGGGCTCGGATTAGTGAGATACATGTTCCCGGTGGCTTTATCTGGAAAGGAGTTGTTGCTTCTGCTGCTTTGCTGGAGCGAGGGACGGAGGTTGTTGGGGTACCGGACGTGTGTGCGATCACGGATGCACCGCTGCTTTGCGGTGCTGGACTTGGTGGTGCTGGAGCTGCATCTGATGGACGTGCTGGAGCCGGACCTGCTGGACTTCATCACGATCGTGAGATCGGCAAGTGTACGACTACATCAACCACGAGTTCCTACTCGTTAACAAAGCTCGTTGTCTACAAGGGTAAGTTCTCGTTGGATGTATGTCCACCCGTTGCTTTGTACCTAGTAGATAGATCTTGGTGTGTAGTTCACACCGTAGGAAATTTTTTGTTTTCTATGCTGCAGACCAAACAAGTTTACCAGAGGCATGAACCCACTATCGAGCATAAATACTAACTCTTGGAGTTGCTAGCATCTACTTGGCCAAGATAGCTACTAACAACGGAAAGCATGCAAGATCACAAATAACAAAGACATGATAGAATCAATAATCAATCTGAAATAGCATCTCAATATCCATCGGATCCCTGCAAACACAACATGCAGAATTACAAATAGATGATCTTGATCATGAACGGAGCTCACAAGATCTAAACATGATAGCACAAAGGAGGAGAACCAGCCATTTAGCTACTACATGGACCAGTAGTCCAGAGATGAACTACTCACGCATCACACCGGAGGCTTGCATGATGATGAAGAAAGCCTCCAGGGTGAATTCCCCTCTCCGGCAGGGTGCCGGGAAGAGCTTCAGATCCCTCCCGATCTAGGGATGGAGATGACGGCGGCTACAGACTCTTCTATGGATTTTTGATCGGGTACTTAGGGTTTTCGTCCCGAGGGCAATATATAGGCGGAAGGAGAGGCCGAGGGGGTGCTGGGGTCTGCCAGACCACCCCTGGCGCGGGCTAGGCCTGGCCGCACGGCCAGGTGGTTGGCCGGCCTCCAGCCCTTCTCCGTCTCGTATTCTGGCATCTGATGACTTATGAAAAAATAGGCACTTTGGCTTTGGTCCCGTCCAATTCCGAGAATATTCATTTTCTGACTTTCCTGGAACCAAAAACAGCAGAAAACAGGCAGCTGGCACTGTGGCTCTTGTTAATAGGTTAGTCCAAGAAATCATATGAAAAGTACTCCAAAGTGTGGACAAAACACAAGAAAGTGGATAAAACCAAGCATGGAACATCAAAAATTATAGATACATTTGCAATGTATCAACATCCCCAAGCTTAACTCCTGCTCGTCCTCGAGTAGGTAAGTGATAAAAAGAAAGAATAATTTTTGAGGTGACATGCACCATCAAAGACTTGATCAAAGTATTTGTAAAACATTCAAAGTTGGGATCATAGTACTTCAATCATAACATGAAAGACAAAGTTCAAGCAATAAGACAAAGAAACTATGATGCAACATGAAAAGGCACAAACAAAAGATTCATGAATAACAATGCTTTGCAAGATGTTTTTTTGTTTCACATAAAGAAAACATAGCATAATAGTATTCAGCTTGTCCCTCATAGAGTAGCAAATATAAATGCATAGGACACCTTCAAAGTTCATAAGAGTGACTAGATACAAATAGCTTAAAACAAGCAATATCAAGTTATGCATCAATCAACTAGTCTTGGGACAATGCACATAGAACTAAGAATGGCCACTATGCTCTCAAAGTAGGTGCATAAAGGTAGAAGGTGGAGACTCAATATAATGGTGGAAGAAAGGCCTTTGTAAAAGGAAGTAGGGATTCAAGTCTCATAAAGAGCTTCCAAAAATTATGGTACTTAATAGCTTTCAGCTCTCATTGCCCCTATCATAAGCATCTTGAAGTGATTAAGGATAAAGTGAACAAACTATGGTGTACATGTTTGACAAAGTATAAGTCAGAAATCTCATGTCCCTTGTATACGAGGGCCGCTCCTCATGCTACTCAAGTTTAGTCACCGGTAAGTTCCTGTCATTGTAAGTACATGTGTATCATTGAGAACCGCCAACGGGGTACCCCTTGCCCAATGATACGGAAGAATCCCCATATCAAAATGACAAGGCAAGCAGACAACGAGCATCTCAGCATTCTTCTTATTTACCATGGGAATATGGTGCTTTTTTCTCTCTTTCCTCTTTTCATAGTATGTCTTTTTTTTCTTTTATCTTTTTTTTTCTCAATATAGGACTCTTTTTTTATAAGAAGAATGCTTCATAGACAGCTCATTATGGTTACGCTGCAGGATTCCACCATGTCAGCATGGATTAGACCAGCGGCTCAGGCGTTTCTCTAACACATATACATAACTCCATGGACTTACAAGCTCCCCTTTCATTTCACACCGACGACATCCATATACAAAAGAGCATGATATCAACTAGGTACAAGTACCAAGTGCAATGTTGAAAGTGTTCCCCATGAAAGCATGGTTCTGCTAATTCCCAACAAATAAGTGCAAGCATATACAACATAGACGACACAATGGTTCAAGTTTATTAAGGGCAAGAAAAGTAAAGTGTGCCATCAAGTTCGCGAGAGATTTAATCACTAGTTTTCTCATAACAAGTTTAATTCGGAAGGTAAACAAAAGCATGAATATACTTGGAATAGCATAAGCTAGTAGGTAGGTATGGTGGACTCTTTGGAATAACTTGGTTTAGGGAGTTGGATGCATGAGTGGAACTCATACTTGGTTGTGGAGGCTAGCAAAAGACTGGGAGCGACAAACTAAGAGAGCAATAATGGCCATAATCATGCAGAGCGGCAAAACATCATTGATCAAATCATAGAGTGATACTACAAGTTGAAAACTAAAGGATCATAAAGGCTATGGTGACTTGAGATAGTCATAACATGGTGTGAGCATGTGCCAAGTCAACCCAAATAAAGCATCAAAGGAGAATACCACTATACCATGCTTTAATATGCTAAAACAACACATGATTCATCCAAGGCACATTAAGCAATCTCAATTGTTTATAACAAGCCATGATACAGCAAATAATACTAAGCATAAAGCCAAAACAATATCAAGCATGGCATGACAAAGCATAGGCCACAGTCAAAAACGAGCTCTTTTTACAACATAAGTATGAACTTTCCTACTCTTTTCCAAACCAAACCAAACTATTTACAAACCAATGTATGAAAGAGGGGGTCCAACCAATTTATTCAGAAAACTAAGAAAATAAAAGCAAATGAAAAAAACAAAAAAGAAGATGCTCCAAGAACAACACAACTGTGCATGAGACAATAAAAATGAAGCGTTTGGAAGAAACTTGTAATTTTTATTGATGAAGAAGGGGATGCCTTGGGCATCCCCAAGATTTGACGCTTGTACTTCTTGGGTATTTCTTGGGGTGACACGCGTGGCATCCCCAAGCTTGAGCTTTAGTCCATCCTTAATCTCATTACTCATTCCTTCCATACACCTGAAATTTTTCCTTCATACAAAACTTCACACAATCTTTATTAGCAACATTAGTGCACTCAAGATAAATAAGTCTTAAGGTTCAGTTATAACACCAAATAAACTTCCATTAGAACACTAGCTACTGAATTCCCTCAAAAAGCTCAATTCCCCAAAAGAACTCAAAAAGGAACCAACAAGAAGCAAATGCAGAAAATGGCAGAAATCTGTCAAAACAGACCAGCAGGTAAAGACGGATTTTTTCAAAGACCTTCTGTTGCCCAAATAAAAAAGTGTTGAACTAACGAAAGTTAGATAATAACCTGGGGCAGAAGCACAAAAATTCACGCCTCAAAAAGACGTTCAGAGATTTTACACGAATCTTTACGGTGAAGCACATAAATCTGTTTCGGGACAGCAACTTTCCCAATCATTACTTCTCTCTCATTAGAGGTTACTCTTGGCACAAAAAGCAAATAAAAAGGGTAAGAGCGGTTATTACTGAGGTAATAACTTCCAAGACTCATCTAAAACTTTTGGGTTATCTCCCAATAAGTACTTTTCTTTAACGCCTTTAAGTTAGGCATAAGAAGCAAGAAAGAATCAAGTGTTCTCAAATGAAGAAGCAATAAGATCAATACCAGAAATATTTTCAACAAGGCAAGGTATATCATCCAAATAAGTTCTAGAGGATCCTCTCTCGATGCTCTTAGGTCCACTATTCTCATCAAAAGGGTTTGCAGGAACAATCCAATCAAGATTCTTTTCTATGACATCATGTATTGCTACTAGTTTAAAGGGTATTGGTATCTTAGGTTCCTCCCCATTAGGTTCGGTTTTTTTCATCTTTTCTCGTGTACCAACAACATCTACACATGAGCCTAGCATATTGAAACGTTCAAAGACTTTCCTAGCTTCCTTGGCAACATCATAGAACTCCTTAAACAAAGTTTCTAGAATAAAATCCCTCTTTTCAGGGTCCTCAATTTCTTTAAGCTTAAGAAACATTACTTGCATTAAGGGGTTGAGGTTAACAAACCTAGCTTCTAACATATGAATTAAAGAAGCTGCAGCAATCTCATAGTTTGGAGCAAGTTCTGCAAGGGATCTATACTCAGTATCTTCATGCTTGCTAACATGATTAAAGAATTCTTTAATATTATCTTTCCCAATTATAGAACCACTACCAATTGAAAGGTCTTTCAGGGTGAATTTAGGGATCAACATGGTGAGCTAAGGAAGAGGTGACAACTAAAGGAGACTTAATTTTTTTGTGTTTTTGGTAAAGAAAGCAAACTAGTAAAACTATTTTTTTTTGTGTTTTTGATAAAGAAACAAGCAAACAAAGCAAAAATAAACTAAGCAAAACAACAATAACAAAGTAAAGAGATTGGTTATGAGGGACTCCCCTTGTGAAGATGTCCTTGACTCCCCGGCAACGGCGCCAGAAAAATGCTTGATGGCTCGGTGTTGATGTAGAGCTCGTTGGGAACCCCAAGAGGAAGGTATGATGAGCACATCAGCAAGTTTCCCTCAGTTATGAAACCAAGGTTTAATCGAACCAGTAGGAGCAAGGAAACACCCCAAAGGTGTTGCTAGCTGAGCCTTGGCAGGGCGCAATACCGGTGCTAGTAGAAACGTGGAGACCTGCACAACACAACCACGGAACTCTGTCCCCAACTTGCGATGAGGTTCTCGATCTCACCGTGTTTTGCTGAAAACAAAGGTTTAAACGTATCGAATGGAAAGAAGTAATAGTTTGCAGAAAGTAAACACAAATCAGAAAACAATTTGTATATTGTATGTAAAGAAAAGGACCGGGATCCATAGTTCACTAGAGGTGGCTCTCCTTAGATAGATAACATGCTGGGTGAACAAATTACAGCGGGGCAATCGACAAACATCGAGAAAGCAATACATGCATATACTAATCATCTTGACTCCTTTGAGACTTGATTGGGCATTACAACATTATACATAGACCGCCATCCAACTACATCTATGACTAATAATCCACCTTCAGGTTATCATCCGAACCCCCTCCAGTATTAAGTTGCAAGCAACAGATTATTGCTTTACGAACTGCGTGTAAAGTAAACAATACGATTGTTCTATGAACAAAGGATTGTTGTTTTCTCCCTAGTAGCAACAGCACATCTAGTACCTTAGAGATTTTTGTCACTTCCCCAGATTACCAGAGGCATGAACCCACTATCGAGCATAAATACTAACTCTTGGAGTTGCTAGCATCTACTTGGCCAAGATAGCTACTAACAACGGAAAGCATGCAAGATCACAAATAACAAAGACATGATAGAATCAATAATCAATCTGAAATAGCATCTCAATATCCATCGGATCCCCGCAAACACAACTTGCAGATATACAAATAGATGATCTTGATCATGAACGGAGCTCACAAGATCTAAACATGATAGCACAAAGGAGGAGAACCAACCATCTAGCTACTACATGGACCCGTAGTCCAGAGATGAACTACTCACGCATCACACCGGAGGCTTACATGATGATGAAGAAGGCCTCCAGGGTCAATTCCCCTCTCCGGCAGGGTGCCGGGAAGAGCTTCAGATCCCTCCCGATCTAGGGATGGAGATGACGGCGGCTACAGACTCTTCTATCGATTTTTGATCGGGTACTTAGGGTTTTCGTCCCGAGGGCAATATATAGGCGAAAGGAGAGGCCGAGGGGGTGCTGGGGTCTGCCAGACCACCCCCTGGCAAGGGCCAGGCCTAGCTGCGCGGCCAGGTGGTGTGGCCGGCCTCTAGCCCTTCTCCGTCTCATATTCTGGCATCTGATGACTTACGAAAAAATAGGAACTTTGGCTTTTGTCCCGTCCAATTCCGATAATATTCATTTTCTGACTTTCCTGGAACCAAAAACAGCAGAAAACAGGCAGCTGGCACCGTGGCTCTTGTTAATAGGTTAGTCCAAGAAATCATATGAAAAGTACTCCAAAGTGTGGACAAAACACAAGAAAGTGGATAAAACCAAGCATGGAACATCAAAAATTATAGATACATTTGCAATGTATCAACATCCCCAAGCTTAACTCCTGCTCGTCCTCGAGTAGGTAAGTGATAAAAAGAAAGAATAATTTTTGGGGTGACATGCACCATCAAAGACTTGATCAAAGTATTTGTAAAACATTCAAAGTTGGGATCATAGTACTTCAATCATAACATGAAAGACAAAGTTCGAGCAATAAGACAAAGAAACTATGATGCAACATGAAAAGGCACAAACAAAAGATTCATGAATAACAATGCTTTGCAAGATGTTTGTTTGTTTCACATAAAGAAAACATAGCATAATAGTATTCAGCTTGTCCCTCATAGAATAGCAAATATAAATGCATAGGACACCTTCAAAGTTCATAAGAGTGACTAGATACAAATAGTTTAAAACAAGCAATATCAAGTTATGCATCAATCAACTAGTCTTGGGACAATGCACATAGAACTAAGAATGGCCACTATGCTCTCAAAGTAGGTGCATAAAGGTAGAAGGTGGAGACTCAATATAATGGTGGAAGAAAGGCCTTCATAGAAGGAAGTAGGGATTCAAGTCTCATAAAGAGCTTCCAAAAATTATAGTACTTATAGCTTTCAGCTCTCATTTCCCCTATCATAAGCATCTTGAAGTGATTAAGGTTAAATTGAACAAACTATGGTGTACATGCTTGACGAAGTATAAGTTAGAAATCTCATGTCCCTTGTATACGAGGGCCGCTTCTCATGCTACTCAAGTTTAGTCACCGGTAAGTTCTTGTCATCGTAAGTACATGTGTATCGTAGAGAACCGCCAACTGGGTACCCCTTGCCCGATGATACGGAAGAATCCCCATATCAAAATGACAAGGCAAGCAGACAACGAGCATCTCAGCATTCTTCTTTTTTACCATGGGAATATGGTTCTTTTTTCTCTCTTTCCTCTTTTCATAATCTCTTTTCTCTTTTTTTCTCAATATAGGACTCTTTTTTATAAGAAGAATGCTTCATAGAAAACTCATTATGGTTATGCTGCAGGTTTCCACCATGACAGCATGGATTAGACCAGCGGCCCAGGCGTTTCTCTAACACATATACATAACTCCATGGACTTACAAGCTCCCCTTTTATTTCACACCGACGACATCCATATACAAAAGAGCATGATATCAACTAGGTACAAGTACCAAGTGCAATGTTGAAAGTGTTCCCCATGAAAGCATGGTTCTGCTAATTCCCAACAAATAAGTGCAAGCATATACAACATAGACGACACAATGATTCAAGTTTATTAAGGGCAAGAAAAGTAAAGTGTGCCATCAAGTTCGTGAGAGCTTTAATCACTAGTTTTCTCATATCAAGTTTAATTCGAAAGGTAAACAAAAGCATGAATATACTTGGAATAGCATAAGCTAGTAGGTAGGTATGGTGGACTCTTTGGAATAACTTGGTTTAGGGAGTTGGATGCATGAGCGGAAGTCATACTTGTTTGTGGAGGCTAGCAAAAGACTGGGAGCGACAAACTAAGAGAGCAATAATGGCCATAATCATGCAGAGCGGCAAAACATCATTGATCAAAGCATAGAGTGATACTACAAGTTGAAAACTAAAGGATCATAAAGGCTATGGTGACTTGAGATAGTCATAACATGGTGTGAGCATGTGCCAAGTCAACCCAAATAAAGCATCAAAGGAGAATACCAGTATACTATGCTTTAATATGCTAAAACAACACATGATTCATCCAAGGCACATTAAGAAATATCAATTGTTTATAACAAGCCATGATACAACAAAGAATACTAAGCATAAAGCCAAAACAATATCAAGCATGGCATGACAAAGCATAGGCCACAGTCAAAAACGAGCTCTTTTTACAACATAAGTATGAACTTTCCTACTCTTTTCCAAACCAAACCAAACTATTTGCAAACCAATGTATGAAAGAGGGGGTCCAACCAATTTATTCAGAAAACTAAGCAAATAAAAGCAAACAAAAAAACCAAAACAAAAATGAAAAAGAAGACGCTCCAAGAACAACACAACTGTGCATGAAACAATAAAAATGAAGCGTTTGGAAGAAACCTGGAATTTTTATTGATGAAGAAGGGGATGCCTTGGGTATCCCCAAGATTTGACGCTTGTACTTCTTGGGTATTTCTCGGGGTGACACGCGTGGCATCCCCAAGCTTGAGCTTTAGTCCATCCTTCATCTCATTACTCATTCCTTCCATACACCTGAAATTTTTCCTTCATACAAAACTTCACACAATCTTTATTAGCAACATTAGTGCACTCAAGATAAATAAGTCTTAAGCAGTTCTAACACCAAATAAACTTCCATTAGAACACTAGCTACTGAAGCACTTCCCTCAAAAAGCTCAATTCCCCAAAAGAACTCAAAAAGGAACCAACAAGAAGCAAATGCAGAAAATGGCAGAAATCTGTCAAAACAGACCAGCAGGTAAAGACGAATTTTTTCGAAGACCTTATGTTGCCTAAATCAAAAAGTGTTGAACTAACGAAAGTTAGATAACAACCTGGGGTAGAAGCACAAAAATTCACACCTCAAAAAGACGTTCAGAGATTTTACACGAATCTTTAAAGTGAAGCACAAAAATCTGTTTCGGGATAGCAACTTTCCCAATCATTACTTCTCTTTCATTAGAGGTTACTCTTGGCACAAAAAGCAAATAAAAAGGGTAAGAGCGGTTATTACTGAGGTAATAACTTCCAAGACTCATCTAAAACTTTTGGGTTATCTCCCAATAAGTACTTTTCTTTAATGCCTTTAAGTTAGGCATAAGAAGCAAGAAAGAATCAAGTGTTCTCAAATGAAGAAGCATTAAGATCAATACCAGAAATATTTTCAACAAGGCAAGGTATATCATACAAATAAGTTCTAGAGGATCCTTTCTCAATGCTCTTAGGTTCACTATTCTCATCAAAAGGGTTTGCAGGAACAATCCAATCAAGATTCTTTTCTATGGCATCATGTATTGCTACTAGTTTAAAGGGTATTGGTATCTTAGGTTCCTCCCCATTAGGTTCGGTGTTGTTCATCTTTTCTCGTGTACCAACAACATCTACACATGAGCCTAGCATATTGAAACGTTCAAAGACTTTCCTAGCTTCCTTGGCAACATCATAGAACTCCTTAAACAAAGTTTCTAGAATAAAATCCCTCTTTTCAGGGTCCTCAATTTCTTTAAGCTTAAGAAACATTACTTGCATTAAGGGGTTGAGGTTAACAAACCTAGCTTCTAACATATGAATTAAAGAAGTTGCAGCAATCTCATAGTTTGGAGCAAGTTCTGCAAGGGATCTATCCTCAGTATCTTCATGTTTGCTAACATGATTAAAGAATTCTTTAATATTATCTTTCCCAATTATAGAACCACTACCAATTGAAAGGTCTTTCAGGGTGAATTTAGGGATCAACATGGTGAGCTAAGGAAGAGGTGACAACTAAAGGAGACTTAATTTTTGTGTGTTTTTGGTAAATAAAGCAAACTAATAAAACTATTTTTTTGTGTTTTTGATAAAGAAACAAGCAAACAAAGCAAAAAGAAACTAAGCAAAACAAAAATAACAAAGTAAAGAGATTGGTTATGAGGGACTCCCCTTGTGAAGATGTCCTTGACTCCCCGGCAACGGCGCCAGAAAAATGCTTGATGGCTCGGTGTTGATGTAGAGCTCGTTGGGAACCCCAAGAGGAAGGTATGATGAGCACATCAGCAAGTTTCCCTCAGTTATGAAACCAAGGTTTAATCGAACCAGTAGGAGCAAGGAAACACCCCAAAGGTGTTGCTAGCTGAGCCTTGGCAGGGCGCAATACCGGTGCTAGTAGCAACGTGGAGACCTGCACAACACAACCACGGAACTCTGTCCCCAACTTGCGATGAGGTTCTCGATCTCACCGTGTTTTGCTGAATACAAAGGATTAAACGTATCGAATGGAAAGAAGTAATAGTTTGCAGAAAGTAAACACAAAGCAGAAAACAATTTGTAGATTGTATGTAAAGAAAAGGACCGGGATCCATAGTTCACTAGAGGTGGCTCTCCTTAGATAGATAACATGCTGGGTGAACAAATTACAGTGGGGCAATTGACAAACATCGAGAAAGCAATACATGCATATACTAATCAGCTTGACTCCTTTGAGACTTGATTGGGCATTACAACATTATACATAGACCGCCATCCAACTACATCTATGACTAATAATCCACCTTCAGGTTATCATCCGAACCCCCTCCAGTATTAAGTTGCAAGCAATAGATTATTGCTTTACGAACTGCGTGTAAAGTAAACAATACGATTGTTCTATGAACAAATGATTGTTGTTTTCTCCCTAGTAGCAACAACACATCTAGTACCTTAGAGATTTCTGTCACTTCCCCAGATTACCAGAGGCATGAACCCACTATCAAGCATAAATACTAACTCTTGGAGTTGCTAGCATCTACTTGGCCAAGATAGCTAATAACAACGGAAAGCATGCAAGATCACAAATAACAAAGACATGATAGAATCAATAATCAATCTGAAATAGCATCTCAATATCCATCGGATCCCCGCAAACACAACATGCAGAATTACAAATAGATGAACTTGATCATGAACGGAGCTCACAAGATCTAAACATGATAGCACAAAGGAGGAGAACCAGCCATCTAGCTACTACATGGACCCGTAGTCCAGAGATGAACTACTCACGCATCATACCGGAGGCTTGCATGATGATGAAGAAGGCCTCCAGGGTGAATTCCCCTCTCCGGCAGGGTTCCGGGAAGAGCTTCAGATCCCTCCCGATCTAGGGATGGAGATGACGGCGGCTACAGACTCTTTCGTGGATTTTTGATCCGGTACTTAGGGTTTTTGTCCTGAGGGCAATATATAGGCGGAAGGAGAGGCCGAGGGGGTGCTGGGGTCGACCAGACCACCCCCTGGCGCGGGCCAGTCCTGGCCACGCGGCCAGGTGGTGTGGCCGGCCTCCAGCCCTTCTCTGTCTCGTATTCTGGCATCTGATGACTTTCAGAAAAATAGGCACTTTGGCTTTTGTCCCGTCCAATTCCAAGAATATTCATTTTCTGACTTTCCTGGAACCAAAAACAGCAGAAAACAGGCAGCTGGCACTATGGCTCTTGTTAATCGGTTAGTCCAAGAAATCATATGAAAAGTACTCCAAAGTGTGGACAAAACACAACAAAGTGGATAAAACCAAGCATGGAACATCAAAAATCATAGATACATTTGCAATGTATCATAGCTGCAAGCATTGCATGGCCGTGCTTCGACTCCTGCCATGTAGTCTGATGGAGGAGATGTGGTCCTCCAACCAGATTTGCGAGTCCTATAGACCATAAAATTTTGGGTTCTCTGATGGTAGTTTGAACCCTTTAGGCATTTGCTTCTGCCTCATGGCCCTACTGAAGCACCTGGCGCCACAGAGTTCAGTCTCGTCCTCTTCTGAGTCAGTCGAACGAGCGTGTCTTACCCTTGATTTATCGATTTTGTGTTGCGTGAGGTCATCACGCGCATCGTAGTCGTGACCGTGCCACTGTGAGCGGCGACGCCGGGATAGGTCGTGGCTATCGTCGCTAGATGAAGGCGAGGAGTAATGTTTTTCCAGAGCCTTGCTTTTCTTTGGTTCTGATACAGGTTCTTTGTCGAGAGCTGCCTCGACTAGCCCCAAGCCCGCGATCATAGATCGGTGCATGGCAGCTCGTGGATCCCCAGCTGGCGGCTGGTTGTTGAGGCGGTACATGGTGGCCACCGTTACCGCGGGTTGCAGCGTCTTTGGGTGCATGTTGCCCCATGTATCCACCGTCATGGAGCCGAAGTCGAGGACTTTCGCGGCCTCCACGCGCTTCTCCTTGGTGAAGTGGGCCAGTCGAGATCTTCTCTTGTTGGCCAGGTACTCATTGCCTTTGGAGGAGGATCCTCCATGGGAGGAGAGCCCGGCTCGCCGAAGGCTTGATTCGTCTGCCACCTTTTTACGCGCTTCGATTTGCGCGATTGCATGTAGCTGGCGTCTGTATTCCTCCTTCAGTAGCCAATGGTAGCCCATCAGCATGTCTTGCAAGGAATTGTGGGGCAGAGGATTGCCTCACAAAGCTTCTCGACAGCGGGCCCATTTGTTGTCGTTGAGCTTGATCACCACACGTTCTCTCGTGTGCTCATTCACTATGGTAGGCGGTTCTCCTGCCGCTCCATTGTTGACGGGCGCACCGTTGCCACTGTTGGTGGGGCCGCCATTGGGCGTACTGCCGTTGGGTGGTCCAGTGTCGTTGGGCGGTACGGTGCCAGATCCGAGGCCAATGTTTTCGCGATTTGCGGTAGTGTCGCCTGCGTTGATGACTACGCACATGAAGTGATTGGGGAAGCTGTTGCTTCCGCAACTTTCAGATCCAGAGCCGTACGATCCATCTTCAGTGGCCAGGTCACCCAGATCGGATCCGCGATTGCTGTCGCTGTCCGTGCTCCTAGCTGTTGTTGAGGCGTTGAACTCGCTGATGGTGCCGATTGGTGGTGGGAACCATGATGCTAGAGCAACCGCGGGTGCCGTCGGCTGGTCAGGCATGCGAAGCATGCCCATCTAACCAACCTAGAAGTGGAAGCTCCCAATCGCCAGACTGATTCCATCGCCCATGGACTCGAAAGCCAGGCGAGTGGCCGGCGTGTGGATGGTGAAGTCGAACGCGCCGAAAAGCTGGCGAATCTCTACTGTTGTGGAGTTGTAGATCACGGTTGATGGGGCCGAAGAAGTCGTGACATCAGCACTCCCAGTTCCCACAGACGGCGCCAATTGACGAGGGTTTAACTCGTCAATGCCCATTGTTATGGACTTGGGTTTTGGAGAAGGAGGAAGCGCTGGAGGCATCAGTCGGCTAGCAAACAAGCACACATGGACGCAAGTTTTACCCAGGTTCAGGCCTCACAGAGGTCCCTACTCTTGCTTGTCTACTCTTGGAATTAACGAAGGAATTGAAGATTACAGGGGCGCGCAGATGCAATCTGGCAAGAGTTATGGAAACTAGGGTTGCGTGTGTTCTCCTCGCCGCCCCCTCCTAGCATTTATATAGATAGGCTAGGTTTCGGGTGGCAGATCGAGTCGGTTACAGATTAGGGTTTTCCCTTTAAACTTTCTATCTTAAGCTTCTTCTTGTCTCGCAAGCAATCGAGAGTCCATGGGCCACTCGAATTCTCCATTTGGGCCTTGGCAACGCTGTTGGATTCTGCCGTATCCGGACCGTATATACCAAACTCGAGTACCTATAGGGTATACCCATGTCAGCAGCCGTGCGTTGGTTTGGAGTAGGGACGAGGAGGAGTACATAGGAAGGAAACCACTTTGGTCCTTGGTGGAACAAAAATTCAAAGTTTTCCGGCTTTCGAAATTTTCACTTGCTTCCCAAACATTAGGAGGGAAGGTTATCCAAAAGATCGGCCAAAAATCGAGAGGGAAGGCAATTTTGAACATTTATCACATTGAATAAACGAAAAACAAAAAACAAAAGTTTTACTCATGATATCCTATCATGTCTTGTGCACCACGTGCCACGAAAACTGTAATCATGGGATTAGATAAGTTTTGGAAAAATAGCTTCACAATATTGTCCTACAATGTGTATGGATACTATCGGGTTTATTTCATCCCGAACGACCAAGGTCATCAAGGCCATATTGACATCATAGTTTACAATTTTGATAGAGTTCCCATGATAGTTTGGTAGATGGGTGCATCTTGGCATAGTAAGAATTGTTGCATGTGGGAGTTTCCAACAATTAGGAAAAAAAGAATTTCAATTTTCCCAGTGAGGACGGTGGTGTTTTTTTGTGAAGAAAGTCCAAATAATATGGTTTAGAATGCCACAAGCCACTGGTTTCACACATACTATAGTTTATCATGGTTCCTATCTAACTTCGGCTAAAAGTTTACATCGTGACACGCGGTACTAGTACACATACTACTACATAGTAGATTTTCTCTCTCCTTTTCCCCCCTCTCACCATCCATCCAATATCCTCTCCATTTCTCCTTGCTTCCCGTGTAAGCTTTCACGCAATGATTATACTTCTAGTCTGAGATGTAGCGGTGCAGAAAAAGATGAGGCCCACTATAACACCCTCGGATCGGCCCTATGCAAGTTTTAGCGCTTCCCGCCAAACCCACATAGAAACGATTCAAGGACGCCCACCAGGCACTTGCGTGCGGGTGGAAAACAAAGTAATACCATTACACATTAGTCCACGATGGAACCCACAGAACATATATATACAACAACGACTCCATGAGTCAAGAATACAGATATACTATACAAAGATCCAAATCACCTTGAAAACGATAGAGCGTCCAGCTACAGACAAGATGCAAATGGGTCTAAGAGCCCTGAAGAATAACCAATGGCGTCCATAACCCTGCCCAGGCCAAGCCAGAAGGGTAACCCTGCTAACAACGTCGAACTCGTACCTGCTAAACAAAAGGGGTGCCGACAAAGGGCGAAGGGAAAAAGAGGAGCGTCAGTACTAAGGCCAGTACACGGCGAGGCTAGAATTCGGCGGCTCACGCCTACATAGGTATGGTGGACTATAGCGGCAGCGCAGCATGCACTAAATAACCTATAGAGACTCGATTAACAGTCGGCTATTAGAGAGAGATAAGAAAGACATATTCGGTACCAACCTTATACTAACACCAATCATAGCCATCCTGGTATTCTCCCTCGAGACCAAATGAGGAAGTCAAACCAAGGAACTCACACAATTGGCAGTTTTATTCATTCCATTGTAGTTGCAGCACTTACTAATCAGATATAGATAGCATGAGTCATCCTGAAGCATAAGTAGTGGACAGTTTTAATTACCATTCCATTGTAGTTGGAACATTTACTAGTCAGATATAATTGTCCTGAGGAATCCCAAAACCTAACAGTTGTTGGCACTTTTATTTCATTCCATTGGAGTTACAATACTTACTAGGCAGGTACAGCATGTCACAAAACAACCCCAGATCCACCAGTTGTTGGCATTTTAATATCCATTCCGTGATAGTTGAATCTGATTACTAGTCATATATTAATACAAGTTTATATCACTACTTTAGTTATGCTTGTCTATGACCGAGATACTGTGCTCCAAGTCGTCCATAACCGCGGACACGGCTTTCAGAAAGATTTACCCTGCAGGGGTGCACAAATAGCAACACACACACGATCAACCTCGGAAAAACCAAATCAAAACCCAACGAGGCTTTCACGACAAAGCAATCACAGGATTCATAAAATATTTCAGGGGGCCACCCCACTAAGCTACCCGCAATGAAGTTGGACAGCTCGGGAATGGACCCAGGGTTTGCGAGAACGACTGTGAACGACTGGGAACCCGAAAGTGTGACTAGGCTTGTTGATACCACGAAATCATGCCGCGATCCAAAACAGTACAGGTGCTCCACGCACAATCGTAAATGAAGCAGTAAAGCATGGCATAAGTACAAGATAGTAATAAAGCCCCAAACTAGTTTGTGGCCCCAAGAAATAAGAAATGAATCAAGCTCTGGCTAAGGGGGATTCATAGAGTCTCCCGTGTGTGGATAGTGCGAATAGTCAAGGAACAGGTATCAAGTACTCGGGGCCTACGGGACACATGTGGACATGAAAAACCAAATAGCATATATTGTCCACCGGTGCCTCTTTTATTAGTTGTACCAGGAATTTAATAGTTGTATTTAAAGTCATGATCCTCTCCACCATTAAGCATCTCCACCATTAAGCATGTGCCAACCTTCCAACAACGGTGGGACAACAACAACGCACAGCAGCACCTGAGCAAGCAACTACGACTCGCAAGGCCGACTGTCTATCAAACAACAGGCAATAGGATGTGTCCAAGGCAATATAGAGGCTGTAGGGAATATAAATGGTACACGGAAACTAAAGCATCACAACACGGATAGCAATATTTAATACTACGGCAGAAGATCCGACATGCTTATGATATGATGCATGGCATGGCACAGATGCGGTGCAACTAGTCAAAATTAAGCGGAACCGGGGTCCCGACAATTAATTAATATGTTCGAGTTATTTAGATATCCCGTAATTTAAATGTTGAGTTAGCAAGGCAAAGAATGGCATCTGTTTGCTACACCAATTTAAATGGAGCCGATATAAGACTAGAATAGCTCGCATATAGACTCCATATTTATTTATAAGGTGAATCAGCGTAATACCCCCAACCCACAAAATATGTATGTGACATGAATAATTAAATATGCAACAAGTATATATATATATCATATTATAAAAATAGGGGTCTTGGATAGGGGTCACACATGAGGGTTCGGAGATCTTGGGTTCCGGGGTCCGGGGTCTGGTCTCAGGGTCCGGATCTGGGGTTCGGTTCGACGGGATCAGTCTTCGGAGGTTGTTGTCGGACTTGGTTTGGCGTCGGTGACTCATCAGACTCGCCCCGGTCGGTGTCGATCTTGTCGTCACGACGATCTTGTCGGGTCCACGTATCGGGTCGGTCTTGGCGTTCGGGAAGAAGAACTTGGCATTCCGATGGCGATCTTGGCGGTCTTCGGATCCGGGTCTTGCATCCGGGAAGGAGTACTTGTCGCATTTGTGGTCTTCGGGTTCGGTCTTCGGATTCATGTCGGCGCGCTCGAGGTCTCGGTCATCGCATTCGGGAAGAAGAACTCGTCGGATCTCCAGATCCATGTCGACGCACCGGGGTTCTCGGGGCCTTCGGGTGTAGGAAGGAGATCTTGACATCTGTGGTCGGTGGCGTACTTGTGCGGTGTCGGTGGTCTTCGGCGGCACGGGGTCGGGGTCGAACTTGTCGAGAGGGTTTTGAACAAAAAGGGGGTAGCCTTGGCAGCGACGTGCACAACAGAAGTGAATTGGGCTGCCGACGAGAGGGACCTGCAAAGCGACCTGTCAGCATCACAACTGATGGCTTCCTGCATTTGAACAGGAAAACCCGGGCAACGAACAACGCGTCCTAGAGGTAGGCAGAGAACACTCAAGTGGAGGCCCTCCTGGCGATGGGCGAGGAAGGCAGCTACCTTGTGCCTGCTAGGTGGCGGCCAGCAGCGGGGCTCGCAGGCCGGGGGTGAGGCGCACGGAAGGGCGAGGTCAACGAGCTTGGGGTCGCGTCCGGGCTCGATGATGGAAGCTCGAGGCGCGGGGCCGGGTGTGGCCGAGGCGAGGATGGACGAGGCCGCCAGTAGCAGGTGCTTGCAGGGAGGCGCGTAGAGGAGATGGGCCAGGGCGGCGGCCGGAGCCAGAGGGGCAGGACCACGGTCAGAGAGGCGGTGGAGCCGAGACCGCGGACGAGCTCGTGAGCGGCGGAAGCCTTGCGCGCTACAAATAGGAGAGAGGCGCCCGGCGAGGAAACAAAGGCCAACGAGGCTTGCTGCGGTGAGGTGGAGGCTGGCAGATGTCGAGGTGGAGGGACTCGGCAGCGCGCATAGAGGCAACGGGGAGGGAAGCTGGCGTCCCTGGCGGCGGTGGGATCGAAAAGAGGAGCAGGGGCGAGAGGATAGAGCGGGTGGATGAGGTGTGCGCGGTTGGTGGCTGCCGAGCTAGGAAGGAGACAGAGTCTCGGGGAGACGATGAGGCCGACAGGAATGCATCGGTGGGTTGGGGCCCACGCGGGCAGCCAGGGGTGGGGCACGGGGTCACGCTGGCGGGTGTGGGTGGGAAAAAAGGGCAAGTGACGGTGGTTTGCGTGCCCAGGTGGGGCTAGGGAATGCCGAGGTGGGCGGGGACGGCTCTCCCGGTGGACCCAGGGGAAAAAAGGAGGGAGGTAGGGCTGGCTGGGTGGAAGGCTGGTGCGGGTGGGGCCTAGCTGCATGACGGCTGGTGCACAGCACGCGCGTGCGTGCATGTGAGGCTGCCGGCGGCGGCTGGGTTGTCTGGGTGGGTATGGGGATTAGGTAGATTTTTAGTCTAGGGTTTGGGGTGGTTCGATCGGGGTTGTAGGCTGCTATCTGCTGGGCTTTAGGCCTGGCGGCTTGCGGTCTCCCCAAGAAAAATATTTATTTTAGTTATTTTATTTTTAGAAAGGATTTTAGAAATAGTTTTTAGATAAATCAAAGATCCGAAAAAGACCGGGGTTTTGATTTGAATAAAGACAGGGGATATTTTAGAAAACAAAACTAGGCTTTTAGAAAATAGTTTTAGACAAAACATATGCATAATGATGACGATGCTCAAATGCAATATGGCATGATGACATGAGCATGTGGCATGATGATGCAATACACGAAAACACAGCGATTTTCTGGTAGTGGTTTTAGCGGGATGCCACAATTCGACACCACTAACAAGGGATCTTGCCCTCGAGATCCGCCTCGTGGTACGGGGAAGAAGGATGATGGTCGGACTATTCTCACTTCGTGTAGATCCTCGCAACACCACTAACAAGAGGTCGTTGTCCATGATCATCGAGAGAACACTCTGGAGAAACAAGGACGAAGATAGAGGCCTCAGAAGATAAAGCCACCTCTAACTTCCGGGGACGAAGTAAAATTGCTGGATCCACCGATTCAATATACAAAAGTGAATGATAAGAGTAGTCGGATGGTGATCAGTCCATCGCGCACCTAGAGCATTACTTCGGCCGTTAGCTAGGTTATCCTACAGGCTAGACCAGTGGGGTATCGCAACTGCTGAGCTCTGATACCACTCTGTAACACCCTCGGATCGGCCCTATGCAAGTTTTAGAGCTTCCCGCCAAACCCGCATAGAAACGATTCAAGGATGCCCACCAGGCACTTGCGTGCGGGTGGAAAACAAAGTAATACCATTACACAATAGTGCACGATGGAACCCACAGAACATATATATACAACAACGACTCCATGAGTCAAGAATACAGATATACTATACAAAGATCCAAATCACCTTGAAAACGATAGAGCTCCGGCTACGGACAAGATGCAAATGGGGCTAAGAGCCCTGAAGAATAACCAATGGCGTCCATAACCCTACCCAGGCCAAGCCGGAAGGGTAACCCTGCTAACAACGTCGAACTCGTACCTGCTAAACAAAAGGGGTGCCGACAAAGGGCGAAGGGAAAAACAGGAGCGTCAGTACTGAGGCCAGTACACGGCGAGGCTAGAATTCGACGGCTCCCGCCTACATAGGTATGGTGGACTGTAGCGGCAGCGCAACATGCACTAAACAACCTATAGAGACTCGATTAACGGTCGGCTATTAGAGAGAGATAAGAAAGACCTATTCGGTACCAACCTTATACTAACACCAATCATACCCATCCTGGTATTCCCCCTCGAGACCAAACAAGGAAGTCAAACCAAGGAACTCACACAGTTGGCAGTTTTATTCATTCCATTATAGTTGCAGCACTTACTAATCAGATATAGATAGCATGAGTCATCCTGAAGCATAAGTAGTGGGCAGTTTTAATTACCATTCCGTTGTAGTTGGAACATTTACTAGTCAGATATAATTGTCCTGAGGAATCCCAAAACCTAACAGTTGTTGGCACTTTTATTTCATTCCATTGGAGTTGCAATACTTACTAGGCAGGTACAGCATGTCACAAAACAACCCCAGATCCACCAGTTGTCGGCATTTTAATATCCATTCCGTGATAGTTGAATCTGATTACTAGTCATATATTAAGACAAATTTATAGCACTACTTTAGTTATGCTTGTCTATGATCGAGATACTGTGCTCCAAGTCGTCCATAACCGCGGACACGACTTTCAGAAAGATTTACCCTGCAGGGGTGCACAAATAGCAACACACGCACGATCAAGCTCGAAAAAACCAAATCAAAACCCAACGAGGCTTTCATGACAAAGCAATCACAGGATTCATAAAATATTTCAGGGGGCCACCCCACTAAGCTACCCGCAACAAAGTGGGTCGGCTCCGGAACGGACCCAGGGTTTGCGAGAACGGCTGTAAACGACTGGGAACCCGAAAGTGTGACTGGGCTTGTCGAAACCGCGAAATCGCACCGCGATCCAAAACAGTACAGGTGCTCCACGCACAATCATAAATAAATAAGTAAAGCATGGCATAAGTACAGGATAGTAATAAAGCGCCAAACTAGTTTGTGGCCCCAAGAAATAAGAAATGAATCAAGCTCTGGCTAAGGGGGATTCATAGAGTCTCCCGTATGTGGATAGTGTGAATAGTCAAGGAACAGGTATCAAGTACTCGGGGCCTACGGGACATAGGTGGACATGAAAAACCAAATAGCATATATTGTCCACCGGTGCCTCTTTTATTAGTTGTACCAGGAATTTAATAGTTGTATTTAAAGTCATGATTCTCTCCACCATTAAGCATCTCCACCATTAAGCATGTGCCAACCTTCCAACAACGGTGGGACAACAACAACGCACAGCAGCACCTGAGCAAGCAACTACGACTCGCAAGGCCGACTGTCTATCAAACAACAGGCAATAGGATGTGTCCAAGGCAATATAGAGGCTGTAGGGAATATAAATGGTACACGGAAACTAAAGCATCACAACACGGATAGCAATAGATCAACAGGAGGAAATAAAGACTATAAATGCAAAATAGGTAGAAAGGGGGAGAATGCTCGCCTAGGAAACACTACCGACGGATCATATCCGGAGAACTTTTCGATACTCGCATCAACTCATGGGCCTAATCCGCGAAGAAGCAACACTAGAAGAAACAGCGGATGCAATATTTAATACTACGGGAGAAGATCCGGCATGCTTATGATATGATGCATGGCATGGCACAGATGCGGTGCAACTAGTCAAAATTAAGCGGAACCGGGGTCCCGGCAATTAATTAATATGTTCGAGTTATTTAGATACCCCGCAATTTAAATGTTGAGTTAGCAAGGCAAAGCATGGCATCTGTTCGCTACACCAATTTAAATGGAGCCGATATAAGACTAGAATAGCCCGCATATAGACTCCATATTTAATTATAAGGTGAATCGGCGTAATACCCCCAACCCACAAAATATGTATGTGACATGAGCAATTAAATATGCAACAAGTATATATATCATATTATAAAAATAGGGGTCTTGGATAGGGGTCACACATGAGGGTTCAGAGATCTTGGGTTCCGGGGTCCGGGGTCTGGTCTCAGGGTCCGGATCTAGGGTTCGGTTCGACGGGATCGGTCTTCGAAGGTCGTTGCCGGACTTGGTTTGGTGTCGGTGACTCATCGGACTCGCCCCGATCGGTGTCGATCTTGTCGTCACGACGATTTTGTCGGGTCCGCATATCGGGTCGGTCTTGGCGTTCGGGAAGAAGAACTTAGCGTTCCGGTGGCGATCTTGGCGGTCTTCGGATCCGGGTATCGCATCCGGGAAGGAGTACTTATCGCATCTGTGGTCTTCGGGTTCAGTCTTCGGATCCGTGTCGGTGCGCTCGAGGTCTCGGTCATCGCATTTGGGAAGAAGAACTTGTCGGATCTCCGGATCCATGTCGGCGCACCGGGGTTCTCGGTGCCTTTGGGTGCGGGAAGGATATCTTGACATCTGTGGTCGGTGGCGTACTTGTGCGGTGTCGGTGGTCTTTGGCGGCACGAGGTCAGGGTCGAACTTGTCGAGAGGGTTTTGAACAAAAAGGGGGTAGCCTTGGCAGTGACGTGCACAACAGAAGTGAATTGGACTGCCGACGAGAGGGACCTGCAGAGCGACCTGTCAGCATCACAACTGATGGCTTACTGCATCTGAACAGGAAAACCCGGGCAACGAACAACACGTCCCGGAGGTAGGTAGAGAACACTCAAGTGGAGGCCCTCCTGGCGACGAGTGAGGAAGGCGGCTACCCTGTGCCTGCTAGGTGGCGGCCGACGGCGGGGCTCGCAGGCCAGGGGTGAGGCGCACGGGACGATGAGGGTTGACGAGCTCTGGGTCGCATCCGGGCTCGATGATGGAAGCTCGAGGCGCGGGGCCGGGTGTGGCCGAGGCGAGGATGGACGAGGCCGCCGGTAGCAGGTGCTTGCAGGGAGGCGCGTAGAGGAGATGGGATGGGGCGGCGGCCGGAGCCGGAGGGGCGGCACCACGATCAGAGAGGCGGTGGAGCCGAGACCGCGGACGAGCTCGTGAGCGGCGGCAGCCTTGCGCGCTGCAGATAGGAAAGAGGTGCACGGCGAGGAAACAGAGGCCAGCAAGGCTTGCTGCGGTGAGGTGGAGGCTAGCAGATGTCGAGGTGGAGGGACTCGGCGGTGCACAGAGAGGCGACGGGGAGGGAAGCTGGCGTCCCTGGCGGTGGCGGGATCGAAGAGAGGAGCAGGGGCGAGAGGATGGAGCGGGTGGATGCGGTGTGCGCGGTTGGTGGCTGCCGAGCTGGGAAGGAGACGGAGTCTCGGGGAGAGGATGAGGCCGACAGAAACGCGTCGGTGGGTTGGGGCCCGCGCGGGTAGCCAGGGGTGGGGCATGGGGTCGCGCTGGCGGGTGTGGGCGGTAAAAAAGGGCAGGTGGCGGTGGTTTGTGCGCCTAGGTGGGGCTGGGGAATCCCGAGGTGGCCAGGGACGGCTCTCTCGGTGGGACCCAGGGGAAAAAAGGAGGGAGGCAGGGCTGGCTGGGTGGAAGGCTAGCGCGGGTGGGGCCTAGCTGCATGACGGCTGGTGCACAGCGCGCGCGCGTGCGTGCATGTGAGGCTGGCGGCGGCGGCTGGGTAGTCTGGGTGGGTATGGGGATTAGGTAGATTTTTAGTCTAGGGTTTGGGGTGGTTCGATCGGGGTTGTAGGCTGCTAGCTGCTAGGCTTTGGGCCTGGCGGCTTGCGGCCTCCCCTAGAAAAATATTTATTTTAGTTATTTTATTTTTACAAAGGATTTTATAAATAGTTTTTATATAAATCAAAGATCCGAAAAACACCGGGGTTTTGATTTCAATAAAGATGGGGGAAATTTTAGAAAACAAAACTAGGTTTTTAGAAAATAGTTTTAGACAAAACATATGCATAATGATGACGATGCTCAAATGCAATGTGGCATGATGACATGAGCATGCGGCATGATGATGCAATGCACAAAACACAGTGATTTTCTGGTAGTGGTTTTAGCGGGATGCCACACCCACACCATACCACCATCAATCAAGTTCGGTGACGCAACTTTGTGAAGAGTATATGTACACTAGTAGTACTGTAGCTAGATAAATATGTACTACTATAGACACTTAATTTTTACCGGAGGAAGTAAGAGACACCGAGTAATTCAACACGATCTGCATGATTCTCTTCATTTTTGGATAAAGCGGGGAGCCTCCTGAATTCTCTAGGCCGAGAAAAATCATGAACCGACAAGTCTGGTATAATCCTTTTTTTGTTGACGGGACGAGTCCGGTGCAATCTATTTATGATATTTTGAAATAGTTTCAGGGTATTAACACAAGCACGACTATAAATAGACATTATAAATTGCAACAGTACGCACCCCTACTTTCACCCAAAACACCCAACCCGCCGTTGCTTAGAACTCGATCTCTCTCTATTTCTTTCCAAAACGTCGTCTGACAACTCTCTCCAGAACACGTCGATTGACCTGACAAATGGGAATGGCCCCGAAACTCCATCTGGAAGCCCGGACTCAGTGGACAGGCCATAGCTGCCGCCGCTGTCTGACTCCTCTGATGATCAAGATATCCACTGGCAACGCTTTTTCGAATGGACACCACCACCAATGCCGAGCGACTCTGATAAGATGGAAGATAAGATTGAGGAAGAGGATGAGTCTGAGGTCGACCTTGAGGAGGAGGCCGAAGATGACGACAGGGAGGAGGCCGAGGACGATGATGGGGAGGAGGCTGAGGACGACGACGAGGAGGTCCCTTCCCGCCCCTCACCGAAGAAGCGTGCCCGACTGCAAAATTAAATGGCGTCCAAAGAAGAGGCAGGCAGTGTACTATATATCGTAATTAAGTACGTCCGGTTAATTTGTCTTAGAGTGCACTCACTGTATTCTATCAAAATATAGATAATGTCCACCGCATGTTAGTACTATATGAAAATACTTATTTCAATGTGTGTCATGATACATGGTTTTTTTTGCGGGAGGGGGGGTGGGGTGGTAATGATACATAGTTGAAACTTAAATGGTGTCCTCTTATATTTGTGCTTGTTTGGACGAAAACTACAAACATGGATTTGGACAACTTTCGAAAACCTTGCTACACTATATGGTCATAACCATGTATGAACATTGTTCACATTTTAAGCCAAGTTACCAATGTCAAGGTCATATCTGCATCACTCATCCCATTTATTGGGATAAATTAAAGAAAAGTAAAGAAAACAATAAAAAACGTTAAGCACTTATGTATGGTGTCCTCTTTCGTATATGATAAACGTGAATTTTGACAAGGTCTAAAAACACTTCTTCACAATATGACCAGCGATGTCTAACATACTCCCTCCATCTCAAAATAGATGTCTCAGAATTGTTTAAATTGTTGTAGATATGCCCAAGAGGTAATAATAAAATTGGTTATTATTATATCTTTGTGTTTATGATGAATGTTTACATCCCATGCTATAATTGTATTATAAGGAAACACTGATACATGTGTGTTTTGTAAACATAAAAGAGTCCCTAGTAAGCCTCTTGTGGAACTAGCTTGTTGATTAAATGATGATCATGGTTTCCTGATCATGGACATTGGATGTCATTAATAACAAGGTTATATCATTAGGCGAATGATGTGATGGACACACACCCATAGTAAGCGTAGCATAAGATCAAGTCATTAAGTTCGTATTGCTGTAAGCTTTCAAATGCATAGTAACCTAATCCTTCGACCATGAGGTTATGTCAATCACCATCACCGTATGGGTACTTTGATGACATCAAACACCGCTTCGTAACTGGGTGGTTATAAAGGTGTCATTGGGTATTCTGAAAGTATGTGTTGAAGCACATGGACCAAGATTGGGATTTGTCCATCCATATGACGGATAGATATGCTCTGGGCCCTCTCGGTGGAATGTCATCTAGTTAGCTTGCAAGCATGTGACTAGGTCACAAGGGATGACATAACATGGAACGAGTAAAGATTACTTATCAGTAACGAGGTAGAACTAGGTATGGAGATACCGACGATCAAACCTCGGATAAGTAGAATATCGCGTGACAAAGGGAATTGGTTTCGTATGTTAATGGTTCTATCGATCACGAAGTCATCGTTGAATATGTGGGAGCCATTATGGATCTCCAGATCCCGCTGATGGTTATTGATCGGAGAGGTGTTTTCATCATGTCTGCATATTCACGAACCGTAGGGTGACACACTTAAGGTTCGAAGTTGTTTTAAGTAGATATAGAATATGCGTTGGAGACTGAATGTTGTTCGGAGTCTCGAATTGGATCCGGGACATCACGAGGAGATCCGGAATTGTCCGGAGAATAAGATTCATATATTGGGATCATTTTCTAAGTTAGGAAATGTTCCGGAGTGTTTGTATGGAGATTCTAGAAGGTTTCGGAATGTTCTAGAAGGTTCTAGAAGATTTCTTGGAGTTTGCTTGAAAACCAAGAAAGGATCAAGGAGTCTTTGTGGGGCAAGACACGGATTCGTGGGGGAGGAGGATTCCTTCCCCCCTCCCAATCCGCCGGCCAAGGAGGGAGGGGAGTCCTACTAGGACTCCCCCTCCCATGGCACCTCCCTCCTTTAAATAGAGGGGAGGGGGCGCCACCCCCTAGACCTCTCCCATAACAAGCCCTAGCCGCCGCCTCTCTCCTCCTCCTTCCCTCTGCTCAGGCTTAGGTGAAGCCCTGCAGAATTCTCTACTCCACCACCACCACACCGTCGTGTTGCTGGGATTCCATGGAGAAGATCTACTACCTCCGCTGCTTGCTGGAACGGGGAGAGGAAGGTCTTCTTCGACTCTGCACATGTGACCGACTGCGGAAGCGCTGCCGGAACGTGGCGCCAGAAGGATCGTCCACACGATCTTGAGATCGGCAAGTGATCGACTACATCAACCCTAAGATCTAATCTCGTAACGCTTTTGGATCTAGGAGGGTTAGTACAGATCTATCTCGTTGCACATGTCTAATAGATTAGATCTTGGCTTTTATCTAGATTAGTTCTGGGTTTTGTTCGTTCTTGCGGTAGAAATTTTTTGTTTTCCATGCTACGAACCCATCAGTGGTATCAGAGCCTTGTCTATGCGTAGATCTGTTGCACGAGTAGAACACAATGGTTTTGTGGGCATTGGTGCTCGTGCCGTCTTTTTCTTTGTGTACTTTGCATCTTGCGGTATGGTGGGATGAAGCGGCTCGGGCTAACCTTACATGTCATCGCACATGAGACTTGCTCCACGCTTGACGTGTAACTTGCTTTGCACAAGTGGCTTTGTGGGTGTCTGTCTCTCCCATCATAGTATGATCCAATCTACACTTTGCACTCGATAGCACTTGTATCAACGTTGTGGTTCAGTTTCGTAGGTAAGATCCGTTCTTATTCGAAAGCCCCAAACCACGTAAAACATGCAAAGAAAATTAGAGGCGTCTAACTTGTTTTTGCAGGGGTTTTGTGATGTGATATGGCCATCATGTGATTGTGATTATATTTGATGTATGCAATGATACTTATTGTAATATGGCAACCGGCAGGAGCCTAATGGTTGTCTTTAATTCTGTTAAGACCTGCGTGTCTATTCATCTTGTAATAGCTTTATTCCAAGTAGTTGTAATAGTTGCTGGTGATGATGGACAACCATGAAGCGGCGCCACTGACCTTGACGCAATGCCGGTGATGATGGAGATCATGTCCGTGCTTTGGAGATGGAGATCAAAGGCATAAGAGAAAGGGCCATATCATATCACACTAATTATGAATTGCCTGTGATGTTAATCCTTTATGCATCTTGTATTGCTTAGATCACGACGGTAGCATTATAAGATGATCCCTCTCACTAAATTTCAAGTAATAAAGTGTTCATCCTTAGTTGGCACTGTTGCTAAGACTCGTCGTCTCGAAGCATCTCGTGATGATCGGATGTGATAGATTCTACGTGTGCATACAACGGGTGCAGGCCAGATTTGCACATGCGGAAACTAAGGTTAATCTTGACGAGCCTAGCATGTACAGACATGGTCTCGGAACACGGAATACTGAAAGGTAGAGCATGAATCATATAAGTGATATGATGAACATGAAGATTGTTCGCCGATGAAACTACATCTTCTCTTGTGAAGATCGGACTTGGTGTAGTGGACTTGGTTTGTGTAATCACTAAGACAATGTGAGGGATGTTGTTTTGAGTGGGAGTTCACCTAGTTAATTTAAGAATTAAAGTAGAACTCAATTTATCATAAACTTAGTCTAAACTACTTGCAAATTTGTTGTAGATTATGGCGAACCTCTCCATCAATTTCAATGCGTTCGTAGAGAAAGAAAAGCTTAAGAACAATGGAAGCAACTTCACGGACTGGCTCCGTGGTCTGAAGATTGTCCTCAGGGCTGGTCAGATGACCTATGTGCTCGAAGCACCGCTAGGTGACCCACCTGCAGATGATGCCACCGATGACGTAAAGAATGTTTACGCCACTCGAAAAAATCATTGCTCCACAGTTTAGTGTGCCATCCTGTACGGTTTAGAAACGGAGCTCCAGAAGCGTTTTGAGCACCACGACCCGTTCGAGATCATTAAGGAGCTCAAGCTCATTTTTGAGACTCACGCGGCCGTGGAGAGCTATGAGGCCTCCGAAAAGTTCTTTACCTGCAAGATGGAAGAGGGAAGCTCCGTTAGCGAGCACGTGCTCACCATGTCTGGGCACACAAAAAAGCTCCAAGAGTTGGGGATAATGATTCCTAATGAGTTAGGGATTCACCGTGTCCTCCAATCACTGCCACCGAGTTATAAGAACTTTGTGATGAACTACAATATGCACTGTATGAACAAGACGTTGCCTGAACTATCGTCCATGCTGAAAACTGCTGAAGTGGAGATCAAAAAGGAGCACCAAGTGTTGATGGTCAATAAGACCACCAATTTCAAGAAACAGGGCAAGCCTAAGAAAAAGGGCAACTTCAAGAAGGACGGCAAGAAAGCTGCCGCACCTGCTAAGAAGCCCAAGGCTGGTCCTAAACCTGAAACTGAATGCTTCTACTGCAAGGGTGCTGGTCACTAGAAGCATAACTTCCCCAAGTACTTGGCAGATCTGAAGAACGGCAACATCAAGAAGAAAGGTATATTCGATATACATGTTATTGATGTGTATCTTACTAGTAGTCGTAGTAGTGCCTGGGTATTTGATACTGGTTCGGTTGCTCATATTTGTAACTCGAAACAGGAGCTGCGGAATAAACGAAGACTGGCAAGAGACGAGGTGACGATGCGCGTTGGAAATGGCTCCAAGGTTGATGTGATCGCCGTCGGCACGCTCCCTCTACATCTACCTTCGGGATTAGTTTTAAATTTGAATAATTGTTATTTGGTGCCTGCGTTAAGCATGAACATTATATCTGGATCTTGTTTATTGCAAGACGGTTACCCTTTTAAGTCTGAGAATAAAGGTTGTTCGATTTATATGAGTAATATCTTTTATGGTAATGCACCTAAGATGAATGGTTTATTCTTATTGAATCTCGATAGTAGTGATACACATGTTCACAACATAGATGCTAAACGAATAAAATTGAATGATAATACTACATACATGTGGCACTATCGTCTTGGTCACATTGGAGTGAAGCGTATGAAGAAACTCCATTCTGATGGACTTCTTGAATCACTTGATTTTGAATCACTTGAAAGATGTGAAGCATGTCTAATGGGAAAAATGACTAAGAATCCATTCTCTGGAATAATGGAGCGAGCTACAGACTTATTGGAAATAATACATACCGATGTGTGCGGTCCAATGAGTGTAGCGTCGCGTGGTGGATATCGTTATGTTCTCACTTTCACGAATGACTTAAGTAGATATGGGTATGTCTACTTTATGAAACATAAGTCCGAAACATTCGAGAAGTTTAAGGAATTTCAAAGTGAAGTGGAAAATCATCATAACAAGAAGATTAAGTTTCTGCGTTCTGACCACGGAGGTGAATATCTGAGTTATGAGTTTCGCATGCATTTAAAGAAATGTGGAATACTTTCGCAGTTGACACCGCCGGGAACACCACAGCGTAATGGTGTGTCCGAACGTCGTAATCAAACTCTCTTAGATATGGTTCGGTCTATGATGTCTCTTACAGATTTACCACTATCGTTTTGGGGCTATGCATTAGAGACAACCGCATTCACTTTAAATAGGGCACCATCCAAATCCATTGAAATGACACCGTACGAATTGTGGTTTGGTAAGAAACCTAAGTTGTCGTTCCTTAAAGTTTGGGGTTGCGAAGCATATGTAAAGAAGTTACAGCCTGATAAGCTTGAACCCAAAGCGGAGAAATGCGTCTTCATAGGATACCCTAAAGAAACAATTGGGTATACCTTCTATCATAGATCCGAAGGCAAAGTTTTTGTTGCCAAGAATGGATCCTTTCTTGAGAAGGAGTTTCTCTCGAAAGAAGTGACTGGAAGGAAAGTAGAACTCGACGAGGTTATTGAACCTTCTCTCGGAATTGAGAGTAGTGCAGCACCGGAAGATGTTTTTATGCCGCCTGCACCAATTGGAGAGGAAGCTAATGATGGTGATCATGAAACTTCGAACGAAGTTACTGTAGAACCTCGCAGGTCAATGAGGGTTCGTACCACTCCTGATTGGTATGACTCTGCCTTGAACGTCATGTTGGTGGACAACACTGATGACCCTGTGACGTATGAAGAAGCTATGGTGAGCCCAGATTCTGACAAATGGCTAGAAGCCATGAAATCCGAGATGGGATCCATGTACGAAAACCAAGTGTGGACTTTGGTGGACTTACCGGATGGCCGTAAGGCTGTCGAGAACAAATGGATTTTCAAAAGAAAAACATATGCTGATGGTAATGTTACCGTCTATAAAGCTCGACTTGTCACGAAAGGGTTCCGACAAATTCAAGGAGTTGACTACGATGAGACTTTCTCACCAGTAGCGAAGCTAAAGTCTGTGAGGATTTTGTTAGCAATTGCTGCATATTTCGATTATGAGATTTGGCAGATGGATGTCAAAACGGCATTCCTTAATGGTGACATTGAGGAAGAGTTGTATATGGTACAACCCAAGGGTTTTGTCGATCCTAGTGATGCTGACAAGGTATGCAAACTTCAGCGCTCCATTTATGGACTGAAGCAAGCATCCCGGAGTTGGAATCAACGTTTTGATAAAGTAATCAAAAACTTTGGATTTATACAAACTTATGGAGAAGCTTGTATTTACAAGAAAGTGAGTGGGAGCTCTGTAGCATTCCTAGTACTATATGTAGATGACATATTGTTGATTGGGAATGATATAGAACTTCTTAATAGCGTCAAAACCTATTTGAATAATAGTTTTTCAATGAAGGATCTTGGCGAAGCGGCATATATTCTAGGCATCAAGATTTATAGAGATAGATCAAGACGCCTAATAGCGCTTTCACAAAGTACATACTTAGACAAAGTTCTAAAGAAGTTTAGAATGGAAGAGAGCAAGAAAGGGTTCGTGCCCATGTTGTCAGGTAAGACCTTGAGTAAGACTCAAAGTCCAGCTACGGCAGAAGATAGAGAAAAGATGAATAAAATTCCCTATGCCTCGGCCATATGTTCTATCATGTATGCCATGCTGTGTACAAGATCGGATATAGCACATGCTATTAGTTTGACTAGAAAATATCAAAGTGATCCTGGAATGGAACACTGGACAACGGTCAAGAATATCCTAAAGTACCTGAATAGGACTAAGGATATGGTTCTTTCTTATGGAGGTGATGAACAGCTTGTTGTAAACGATTACACTGATGCTAGTTGGAACACCGATCCAGATGACTCGAAGTCACAGTCTGGATACGTATTTATTTTGAATGGTGCTGCAGTGAGCTGGAGGAGTGTCAAGCAAAGCGTTGTGGTGAAATCTTCAACTGAATCAGAATACATAGCTGCTTCGGAGGCTGCACAAGAAGCCATATGGATGAAGGAGTTCATTACTAAACTTGGCGTGGTTCCCAGTGCGTTGGACCCGATGGCCATCTACTGTGACAACACAGGTGCCATAGCTAATGCACAGGAGCCAAGGTCACATAGCAAGCTGAAGCACATCAAGCTACGTTTCCATGCTATTCGCGAGTATGTCCGAGATGGTGACATCAAGATTTGCAAAGTACACACTGATCTGAATGTGGCAGATCCGTCTAAACCTCTCCCTAGAGCAAAGCATGACCAACACCAGAACGCCATGGGTGTTAGGTATATTACCATGTAATCTAGATTATTGACTCTAGTGCAAGTGGGAGACTGTTGGAGATATGCCCAAGAGGCAATAATAAAAGTGGTTATTATTATATCTTTGTGTTTATGATGAATGTTTACATCCCATGCTATAATTTTATTATAAGGAAACACTGATACATGTGTGTTTTGTAAACATAAAAGAGTCCCTAGTAAGCCTCTTGTGGAACTAGCTTGTTGATTAAATGATGATCATGGTTTCCTGATCATGGACATTGGATGTCATTAATAACAAGGTTATATCATTAGGCGAATGATGTGATGGACACACACCCATAGTAAGCGTAGCATAAGATCAAGTCATTAAGTTCGTATTGCTGTAAGCTTTCAAATGCATAGTAACCTAATCCTTCGACCATGAGGTTATGTCAATCACCATCACCGTATGGGTACTTTGATGACATCAAACACCGCTTCGTAACTGGGTGGTTATAAAGGTGTCATTGGGTATTCTGAAAGTATGTGTTGAAGCACATGGACCAAGATTGGGATTTGTCCATCCATATGACGGATAGATATGCTCTGGGCCCTCTCGGTGGAATGTCATCTAGTTAGCTTGCAAGCATGTGACTAGGTCACAAGGGATGACATAACATGGAACGAGTAAAGAGTACTTATCAGTAACGAGGTAGAACTAGGTATGGAGATACTGACGATCAAACCTCGGATAAGTAGAATATCGCGTGACAAAGGGAATTGGTTTCGTATGTTAATGGTTCTATCGATCACGAAGTCATCGTTGAATATGTGGGAGCCATTATGGATCTCCAGATCCCGCTGATGGTTATTGATCGGAGAGGTGTCTTCATCATGTCTGCATATTCACGAACCGTAGGGTGACACACTTAAGGTTCGAAGTTGTTTTAAGTAGATATGGAATATGCGTTGGAGACCAAATGTTGTTTGGAGTCTCAGATTGGATCCGGGACATCACGAGGAGATCCGGAATTGTCCGGAGAATAAGATTCATATATTGGGGATCATTTTCTAAGTTAGGAAATGTTCCGGAGTGTTTGTATGGAGATTCTAGAAGGTTTCGGAATGTTCTGGAAGGTTCTAGAAGATTTCTTGGAGTTTGCTTGAAAACCAAGAAAGGATCAAGGAGTCTTTGTGGGGCAAGACACGGATTCGTGGGGGAGGAGGATTCCTTCCCCCCTCCCAATCCGCCGGCCAAGGAGGGAGGGGAGTCCTACTAGGACTCCCCCTCCCATGGCGCCTCCCTCCTTTAAATAGAGGGGAGGGGGCGCCACCCCCTAGACCTCTCCCATAACAAGCCCTAGCCGCCGCCTCTCTCCTCCTCCTTCCCTCTGCTCAGGCTTAGGTGAAGCCCTGCAGAATTCTCTACTCCACCACCACCACCACACCATCGTGCTGCTGGGATTCCGTGGAGAAGATCTACTACCTCTGCTGCTCGCTGGAACGGGGAGAGGAAGGTCTGCTTCGACTCCGCATGTGTGACCGACTGCGGAAGCGCTGCCGGAACGCGGCGCCAGAAGGATCGTCCACACGATCTTGAGATCGGCAAGTGATCGACTACATCAACCCCGAGATCTAATCTCGTAACGCTTTCGGATCTACGAGGGTTAGTACAGATCTATCTCATTGCACATGTCTAATAGATTAGATCTTGGCTTTTATCTAGATTAGATCTGGGTTTTGTTCGTTCTTGCGGTAGAATTTTTTTGTTTTCCATGCTACGAACCCATCATAAATTTGGATGTATCTAGCCACTATCTAGTCTAGATACTTCTAAATTTTAAAAAAATTGTGACATCTATTTTGAGACGAAGGGAGTACTTGGGTTTCAAGTTAAATAGTGACAAATGTCGTGTCCATTTCGGGTAGATGGGGTGCATCTTGGCATGGCATACTAATGTTGTTAATTGGACTTTTCAACTTTTATGTATAGAATTTTGTTAAATTATTTTATAAGTGCCACATATAATTATTTTTTAAAGAAAAGGCAAAGAGTATGGCTCCGAATGCCACAACACACTAAATTTCACACAAAATAGAGTATGTTTCATGGTTAAAAAGTTTCATGAATTTTTAGGCCTTCTAGCTAATTTCGCATAATTAAATGACATTTTGTCAATAAAACCAAAGTAGGTAAATTTTGATCTACAAGTGCGTGATAGATTGCTTGTAAATTTGTCAGAAATTCATATAGTACTAATTATTGTACCCATGCAGTCATACTGAAAACCGACTATTGTTTTAAAAGATACAACTTCTTTGTATGAATTTTCATGCTGACACATCTGACCAATTTCAAAAAATTGAAAGAAAATAAGGAAACATGCACACAGACTTTTAGTAGTACTCCTATGAAAAATTCATACTTGTAAAACAGTAAAGACGGCGCTATTAAAGTTTCAATACAAGGGACCTGGGCACCTTCACCGACCCTCCATAATTAATCTTTCTTCCTCTTAGACTTTGCAGGTATGGCTCCAAAGGCCGGAGCTCCCCGTGGGAAGAAGAAGACCTAGGTGGCAGTGACAAAGGCCATGGAGAAAAAGAAGACATGTCGCCGGCTTCTGAATCCTGCTATGGCCACTCCAAGTCCCAGTCTCGCACCAGGCAGCCGCAGGAAGAAGCAGGTGTCGAGGTCCGTCAAGGTCGGGCTGCATTTCCCCGTCGACCGGATCGGGCGCTACCTCAAGGAGGGTCGGTACTCCCAGCGCATAGGCTTCGGGGCTCCCGTCTACCTCGCGGTCGTTCTTGAGTACCTCAATGTCGAGGTGCTGGAGCTCGCCGGGCAAGCCGCGAAGGACAGCAAGAAGATCCACATCATCCCGAGGCACGTGATGCTCGGCGTCATGCGCGACAAGAAGCTCAGCAAGCTGCTGGCCGGTGTTACCATCGCGCACAGCGGCGTGCTGCCCAGCATCCACGAGTCCCTGCTTGGCGATGGTACCGCGGAGGACGCAGCCAAGTTGCCCGCGGAGGATGCTACCAAGTCGCTTGAGAAGACCGTGGAGTCCCCCTAGAAGTCGTTAAGTTGTACTACTACTCCGTATGTGTTTGGGTTTGCTCTGTTTGTAGTTTGGTTAATCATCAGTGTCAATGTAATATTTAGATCTGTGATGCTAAGAAAAAGCTTGTGAGGGTTCTAAAAAAATGTTGTTTTCCTAATCTTATCCTATACTCCATTTATTTAGTACTCCCTCTGTTCATAAATATAAGACGTTTTAGCTTTGTGAAATGAATGTATCTAGACGCCTTTTAGTGTATAGGTTCACTCTGAACCTCTACAAACCCATACACTAAAAGACGTCTAGGTACATTCAATTCACAAAGCTAAAACGTCTTATATTTCTAAACGGAGGAAGTATTACTCAGCATATTAGGTTTAGTCAAAGTCAACAGTTACAAAGTTTGACCAACTGTATACAATCTTAAATAGTATACTCATTGAAAAAAATCAATATACAGTAAAAAATGTCGTCGGTGTGAGTTTCGAACTATCAGGAAAGAACATTCAATTCTCAATTTTCCGAGAGATGACAAGCGAGGTTGTTATTTTTCGTTAAGAAAGTCCGAAGAATATGGATCTGAATGCCACAATCCAGGTTTTCAGACATATATATATATATATATAGTGGACCAACATGTTGTACTGACGATACCCATGTTTTATGTGCTTTCAAACTTCCTATCTAACTCTGCCAACTTGAATGACTTTATCCCGATTTATCAAAATTATATTAGGTTGAATTTGAACTACAAGTAAATTGTAGGTTACTTTGAAAGTTTCATGAAAAAGATTTTCGAGGTACCCTTCGGGGGAGGGGTGAATTAATATATCAGAAACCACTATGAGCTTTGATGATAGGTTCAACTTCTTTCTAAGATTTTGCATCTTGACAATTTAACAAAATTAAGTCAGAATTGAGCTACATGTAAGCGCGATAGATTGCTCTTGAATTAAATGTCTTTTCGGAGGTAGATGGGTGCATCTTCTTGTAGTAAACAATATCGTCGGTGTGAGTTTCCAATTATCAGGAAAGACCATTATCAATTTTCTGAGTAATGTCAAGATTATTCTCTCTCGTAAAGGAAGTTCGAAGAATATCGATCTAAATGCCAGAAGCCAAGTTTTCACATATATATATAGTGGACCAACATATTGTATTTATGATTTCCTCTGTTTTATGAATTCTCAAAATCGCTACCTAACTTCACCCACTTGAATGACCTTGTGTCGATTTATCAAAATTAGGTCAAATTTGAACTACTACAAGCAAATTGTAGCTTACTGTGAAAGTTTTATGAAAAAGCTTTTGAAGGTACCCATCGGGGGGTCACAATTAATATATGAGAAACCATCCAATGAGATTTTGATGACAAATTCAACTTCTTGCTAAGATTTTGCATCTTGCCAGTTTAACAAAACTAGGCCAAACTTTAGCTACAAGTGCAATAGATTCCTCTTGATTTAAAAGTCTTTTTGGAGGTAGATATAGGTGGATCTTATTGTAGTAGACAATGCCGCCAGTGTGAATTTCCAACTATCTTACGAAAGAACATTCTTAATTTTCGAGTGATGACTAGATTGTTCTTTCCCCTAAAGAAATTCCAAAGACTATGGATCTGAATGCCACAAGCCAAGTTTTCACACATATATAGTGGAACAATACGATGCACTTACGATTTACCATGTTTTATCAGTTCTCAAATTTCCTAGCTAACTTCACCCACTTGAATGATTTTATGCCGATTTATCGAAATTAGGTAAAATTTGGACTACTCAGGTAAATTCTAGGTTGCTTTGAAAGTTTTACGAAAAAGATCTTGGAGGTACCCATCGAGGGGAGGGTCAATTAATATATATCCAAAACCACTGAGAGTTTTGACGATAGGTTCATCTTCTTGCTAAGATTTTGCATCCTAACTATTTAATGAAATTAGGTCAAACTTTCCTAATCGATTAACTTTGAACATTGATCATTGCATCAAGACTGGCAAATCCAAACATTGCTAACCATTGGATATTCTTTTCCATTCTTAGCATCTAGAAAGATTCTACTGATAGTCTTTAGCACGATGAACACTAGTATGTGCAAACCTCAAAACCCACAGTACTTCATTATTACTCGGTTTTAGGGTCCTTGTGCCAAATGCACGGACTTGGATGGAATTTTCATTTTTTATGAGGTTCTTGATGTAACTTGTACTTCCACCGACCACTCGAGCACCTCTCTCTTACGAGACCTACCATTAGATCGGCCATTCATAGTACTTCTTATCTTTATCTTGTCTCTTATCTCTTACAATACCATATATACCACCACTACATAGTGTAGGGATTAACTTATTTTGAGCATTGGCCGTTGGATCTCAAGACTGGCAAATCCAAACATTGCTAACCGTTGGATCTTCTTTTCCACTCTTAGCATCTATAAAGATTCTATTGATGGTCTTTAGCATGATGAACACTAGTATGCGCAAACCTCAAAACACACATTACTTCAATACTCGGTTTCAGGGTCCTTGTGATAAATGCATGGACTTGGATGCAATTTTCATTTTTTATGAGGTCCTTGATGTAAATTGTAATTCTACCCACCGTGTTAACTCTCAAGCACCTCGCTCTTACGAGACCTACCATAAGATCAGCCATTCGCAGTACTTCTTATCTTATCTTTTATCCTGTCTCATATCTCTTACAATACCACTACATAGTGTAGGGATTAACTTTGAACATATTAACCGTTGGATCAAGACTAGCAAATCCAAACATTGCTAACTATTGGATCTTTTTTCCATTCTTAGCATCGAGAAAGATTCGATCTATTGATAGTCTTTAGCATGATGAACACTAGTATACGCAAACCTAAAAACACACAGTACTTCATTGCTTAGTGTTAGGGTCCTTGTGCTAAAATGCATGGACTTGGATGCAAATTTCATTTTTTACGAGGTTCTTGATGTAACTTGTACTTCCACCGACCGTGTTAACTCTCAATCACCTCGCTCCTAAGAGACCTACCATTAGATCGACCATTTGCAGTACTTCTTATCTTACCTTTATCTTGTCTCTTATCTCTTACAATACCATGCATACCACCACTAAATAGTGTAGGGATTAACTTATTTGAACATTGACCATTCGATCAACACTGGCAAATCCAAACATTGCTAACCGTTGGATCTTCTTTTCCATTCTAGCATCTAGGTCTATACTCCCTCGCTCCGTCCCAAAACACAAGGCACCTAAGGATTGGCAAAATTCAAACCTTACTAACTTTGATCAAATATTTAGAAAAAAATATCTACATCTACAATATTGAATGGACATATTAAGAAAATATACTTTATGGTGAATCTATTGATATTAATTTAGTACTCCAAATTTTTATATTTTTGTGTATAATCACGGTCAAACTTAATAATTGTTGACTTTTGACTAATCCTTAGGCGCCTTATATTTTGGCGGAGGGAGTACTATTCAACACGAATCCAGTTGGTCTGAACCATTGGATCTAATAGCCCAACGGTCATGATTAGTGCTATGGATCCAATTCAAAACTGCTCCACTATAGTAGTATAAGTAGAGAGAATACAATCTACTGTGCTATGAAATTTTGGGGGTGGTGACATGATGGTTCTAGAACATGCATGGTGGAGTTTGATCTAGGTACTATTCAACACGGATCCAGCTTCTCTAAACCATTGGATCCAACAGCCCAATGGTCAGGATTGGTGCTGTGGATCCAATTCAAAACTACTCCACTATAGTAGTAGAGATAGAGATATCTTATCTTATCTTATCTTACGACTATATAGTGTACGAATAACTTTTAATATTGACGGTTGGATCAAGACTCGTGAATCCCAACATTTCCAGCCGTTGGATCTTCTTTTCCATTCTAGCATCTAGAAGATTCTAATGATAGTCTTCAGCATAATGAATGCTATGCACAAACCTCAAAACACACTTCTCCATCATACTAGAATCTTCTCCCTCGTAGTTAATAATCATTGACTTCTACCTGATCTTATCTTATCTTATCTTACCACTATATAGTGTACGGATAACTTTGAATGTTGACCGTTGGATCAAGACTCGTGAATCCCAGCATTTCTAGCCGTTGGATCTTCTTTTCCATTCTAGCATCTAGAAGATTCTATTGATAGTCTTGAATACAATGAATCCACTATGCATAAACCTCTCCAAACACACTTCTCGATCATACTAGAATCTTCTCCCTCGTTTCTCTAGACCATGTTACCAAAAATTTCAAGTGTTAGGTAGCTAATAATCTTTGACTTCTACACATGATGATACAAAGTACAAGGACCAAATATACACCCATACTTTATAGATGTTGATCAAATTTATATATTTTTTTGCTTTACCAATTATAATTTTATATAGTGATGATATGTCATACGATTTACTATCTTAGCCTTATTAAGGTGTGCTTTTTTACACAATGCGGGAGTAGTATATTTCTTTGCTTAGACATATGGTCACATATGTCCACGGGTTGTACATGCTAAGAGAATAAAACATTGTCAAGGGAAGAGGGCAGCAGCGAAGAGAAGTTAAAGGCGGTTCCATGTCAGAGCAAAGTTATGATGGGTTTCTGATACGAGGTACTCCTGCGGCCTTACAGTGTACACTCTACTAGTAGTAAATTTCAGGAACTATGCACGCAAAACAAATCGTGTGTTTTCTCTCTCCTTCCCTATGCTCCATCTCTCCTCCCCTTTCCCCTCGCGCATCGATCCGGCTGATCTCTCTCCCCTCGTCCACAGTGTGGCATCGCGCACGTGTGCCTTGGTACAACAGCTCTGTGTCTCTGGCGTATTCGGCAGCCGCGTGTTGGTGTGGAGTAGGGACGAGGAGGAGTACATAGGAAGGAAACCACTTTGGTCCTTGGCGGCACAAAAATTCAAAGTTTTCCAGTTTTCGAAAATTTCGCTTGCTTCCCAAATATCAGGAGGGAAGGTTATTCAAAAGATCGGCCATTCGTAGTACTGTACTCTTATCTTCTCTTTATCGTGTCTTATCTTTTGCAATACAATACAATATAATACAATAAACCACTGCATAGTGTACGGATTAACTTTGAACATTGATCGTTGGATCAAGACTAGCAAATCCAAACAGTGCCAACCTCTTGATCTTCTCTTCCATTCTTAGCATCTAGAAAGATTCTAGTTTAGCATGATGAACGCTAGTATGCGCAAACCTAAAAACACAAACTCCATTCCTCAGTTTTCATGGTCCCTGTGCTAATAAATGCATGGACTTGGATGCAATTTTCATTTTTATGAGGTCCTTGATGTAACTTGTACTTCCATCGACCGTGTTAACTCTCAAGCACCTCTCTCCTACGACACCTACCATTTGATCGGCCATTCGTAGTACTTCTTATATTCTCTTTATCGTGTCTTATCTCTTATAATACAATAAATCACTGCATAGTGTACGGATTAACTTTGAACATTGACCATTGGATCAAGACTAGCAAATCAAAACATTGCCAACCTCTTGATCTTCTTTTCCATTCTTAGCATCTAGAAAGATTCTACTTTAGCACGATGAATGCTACTATGCGCAAACCTAAAAACACAAAATCTATTGCTTAGTTTTTAGGGTCTCTGTGCTAATAAATGCATGGACTTGGGTGCAATTTTCATTTTTATGAGGTCCTTGATGAAACTTGTACTTCCACTGACCGTGTTAACTCTCAAGCACCTCTCTCCTACGAGACCTACCATTTGATAGCCAAGCGCAGTACTTCTTATCTTCTCTTTATCGTGTCTTATCTCTTACAACACAATAAACCACTGCATAGTGTACGAATTAACTTTGAACATTGACCGTTTGATCAAGACTAGCAAATCAAAACATTGCCAACCTCTTGATCTTCTTTTCCATTCTTAGCATCTAGAAAGATTCTAATTTAGCACGACGAACGCTACTATGCGCAAACCTAAAAACACAAACTCCATTGCTCAGTTTTTAGGGTCCCTGTGCTAATAAATGCATGGACTTGGGTGCAATTTTCATTTTTATGAGGTCCTTGATGTAACTTGTACTTCCACCGACCGTGTTAACTCTCAAACACCTCTCTCCTATGAGACCTACCATTTTATAGCCATTCATAGTACATCTTATCTTCTCTTTATCGTGTCTTATCTCTTCCAATATAATAAACCACTGCATAGTGTACAAATTAACTTTGAACATTGACTATTGGATCAAGACTAGAAAATCCAAACATTGCCAACCTCTTGATCTTCTTTTCCATTCTTAGCATCTAGAAAGATTCTACTTTAGCATGATGAACGCTACTATGCATAAACCTAAAAACACAAACTCCATTGCTCAGTTTTCTGGGTCCTTGTGCTAATAAATGCTTGAACTTGGATGCAATTTTCATTTTTATGAGGTCCTTGATGTAACTTCTACTTCCACTGACCGTGTTAACTCTCAAGCACCTCTCTCCTACGAGACCTACCATTTGGTAGGCCATTCGCAGTACTTCTTATCTTCTCTTTACTGTGTCTTATCTCTTACAATACAATAAATCACTGTATAGTGTATGGATTAACTTTGAACATTGACCGTTGGATCAAGTCTAGCAAATCCAAACATTGCCAAATGCTAGATCTTCTTTTCCATTCTTAGCATCTAGAAAGATTATACTCCCTCCGACCCAAATTAGTTGACTTAGATTTGTCTAGATTCGAATGTATCTAGACTTGTTTTAGTGTTAGATATGTCTGAATCTAGATAAAACTAAGTCAGCTAATTTGGTTCGGAGGGAGTACTTTAGCATGATGAACACTAGTATGCATAAACCTCAAAACACAAACTCCATTGCTCAGTTTTCAGGGTCCTTATTCCAATAAATGCGTGGACTTGGACATAATTTTCATTTTTATGAGGTCCTTAATGTAACTTGTACTTCCACCAACCGTGTTAACTCTCAAGCACCTCTCTCCTACGAGACCTACCATTTGATAGGCCATTCACAGTACTTCTTATCTTCTCTTTATCGTGTCTTATCTCATACAATACAATAAACCACTTCATAGTGTATGAATTAACTTTGAACATTGACCGTTGGATCAAGAGTAGCAAATCCAAACATTGCCAACCGTGGGGATCTTCTTTTCCATTCTTAGCCTCTAGAAAGATTCTACTGATAGTTTTAGCACGATGAACGTTGGTATATGCACAAACCTCAAAACACACACTTCATTGCTCTCAGTTTCAGGGTCTTTGTGCTAATAAATGCATGGACTTGGATGCAATAATTATCATTTTCATGAGGTCCTTGATGTAACTTGTACTTCCACCGGCTGTGTTAACTATCAAGCACCTCGCTTGTCGGGGGGATGACCTCCGGATACCCCAACCAGACAAGAATCATGGCAGTCAGATTGCGTCCAGCTGGCTGAGCGCAGCCGGACAGGAGCAAGTCGAGCCGGCTCCCTCACGGTAGCCGGAACGGCAGGGAGCAGCCGGCTACATCACCGTAGCCGGACTCAATCAATAGGATAGTGCGATGTGTTGCATAGGGCACGGTACGCCCTGGTACGACGACAAGACCCACAACTACCCGTCCATACCGAAGACTTTGTGGGGTGACGCAGGAACAGTGGCCAGATGCTGACGACGAGCTCACACGGCGTTCACTGTACCCATGATGACCTTACCGCTTGTACCCTGATGGGATGTAAGTGTACCAAGTACTGTAGATGACCAGCCGGCTGGGGCCCACCTATGGGACCCGCCAGCCAGACTGGCTAGTAAGACCGTTGCCTCTCTACCTATATAAGGAGGGGCAAGGTTCCACTAGAAGGGGTTGGTCTGAGTGCATTTAAGGCAGTAGCTAGAGAATACAACTCAAGGAGCGATTATAGCCTGTATACCACTCATAGTTATTTCGGCAGGAGTAGGAGCTTTACCTCATCACGAGGGCTTCGAACCTGGGTACTTCCTGTGTCCAGCTACACTTGCTTGTATCCAATCCCGCCTGCGGACACCATCGATAGCTTCCCTGCTAGTCCCCACACCTCTATCTAATCTGCTTAGGTACTGCTGTTCCCAATACAACGACAGTTGGCGCCCACCGTGGGGCAAGATGGCTTCGACCGGAGTCACGTTCCGCACGGGACCCCGCACTTCAGCCGGTGAGCGCGTGGCCTCTGGCCTGGTGCTCACGCTCGGCAAGTTCGATTGCGTCATCGACAACGCTTCCTGCTTCGTCGGCACCTTGTTTTCGGCAAACGGTTCTATCCTGCTTTTCGGTGACCTCCCCGTCTATGTTGCCATCGTGCCAGAGCGTTTCCCTAGGGAGATTGTTTCCGTCGCGGAGCCGCCGCACCTGGGCAGCAGCGCCTCCGCCGCCCCTCATGGCATCAAGGTAATGATGGTCGGCTCCAGCTCTCACACCCTCGCCAGCCGCGGGAGCTGGGCGCGGACAAAGGCGGAATTTCTGTGTCGTCATAGTCCCGAAACCCGGTGGAGGAGGCCATCGACCGGCTCCTCATGCCGGTTAACCTCGGGGATAACCCGGAGGAGGCGGAGGCCAATTGCACCATGGACAGACGGCTTCTCCTCCAGGAGGCCATGGAGCTGGCTGCGACCCGCAAGCAGCTCGAGATCACCCGGCGCGAGTACGACCGCACGCATGGCTTCACTTCGGCTACCGTGGAGCCGAGCCAGTGCGGGCAAGTGCGACGCAGGGGCGGCGAGCTAGGCGGTAGGATAGAGAAGGATGGTGATCCGGATCCTACACTCGCTCTCATCCGGCCCACCTACAGTACGCCCATCAAGAACCTACGCGCGGTGCCAGCCGTAGCAGACGAACTGCCCAACCTGGAGGGCGAGGAGCGAGCCCGCCAGCACGCTCGGGTGTAGGAGCTCCTCCGGATCGCGGACGAGCAGGCTGATGCCAACTGGCAGATGCAGGAGGACCCTAGCTGCTCCAAGGGAAGCAAGCCGCCCACCAACAGCAAGGGCGCGCCCCACGACACCCAGCAGGCGTCCTCTCCTCCGGCCAAGGCCCGCAGCAAGCGTTGCGGTTCTAGCAGCAAGGGCCAGCCGCGCCAGGAGCAAACGGTGAATAGCAACCCACTGCCTCCCCCTCCACCAACCGGAGCGCCAAGACCTGTCGGTTCCCGTCTCTCGGGCCGGGTAGGAGCGCCCAACCCAAATCGTCCAGATGCCCGTGACCGCATCGAGCTCCTCGCTCAAGCGCGCGTCACGGAAGAGGAAGACTCCACCGGACCGGTTTGTTTTGGACCCCGCATCCAGAACGAGCCGTTTCCGGAGAAGTTCACCCTGCCCAGGGACACCCCCAAGTACGATAGCAGCATGAAGCCGGAAGATAGGCTGACCAACTATGCCACGGCAGTCGGCATCGCCCATGGGAACAAGCGCACAGTTGTGCGCTACGTCACCCTTATGCTAACCGGGTCAGCAAGGACATGGCTCAACAGCCTCGCACCCAACGACATCAATGCATGGCAAGACTTTGAAAAGGTGTTTCTCCAAAACTTCAACGGCATATACAAGCGTCCGGGCCGCCCGCATGACCTAGCCCTATGCGTCCAGGGCGACCGCGAGACGGACCGCGAGTACCTCGCCAAGTGGACGGAGTTGCACAACACATGCGAGGGCATCCTGGAGAGCCAGGCCATCAGCTTCTTCGTTGAGGGATGCTGAGAAGGCACCATGCTTCGCCACTGGCTACTGTGTGATGATCCAAAAACCATGGCGGAGATCATGACGGTTGCGGATCAGTACGTTACGGCGGATGCTGCCATGAAGCAACCCCTCCGAGTAAGTGCCGACAGGCGTCCGACTCCGACAGAGTCGGCTCGCGACCGTTCGAGCAATCCGGCTGGAGAAGCCGGATCCTCCAGGCGCCACGACAATGACAACCGGTTCCAGGGGGACCGCCAAGCCGGACAGCAGAAGCCCCGCTACCACGCGCGGCAGGTCAATGCTATGGAAGGCGCGCCCGACGTGCCGGCTAATGATGCAAGAAGGCAGAAGCCGCGGCTCACCTTCGACCAGATGTTTGACGGCCCGTGCAACTGGCATAGCGGTCCCTTCAAGCTGGCTACGCACACCACCCGGAACTGCAGCTGGACCCGCCAGCTAAAGGACCAGGGCAACCAGCAACGTCTTCCCTCGCCCCCTCCTGGTGGACCGCCACCACCGGCTAGGGGAACCGGTAATGATGGTAAAGACGGCAACGGCGGCAACAACAACAATGGCTATCCCCAGCCTCACACTGCCTACCACATCTTCGAGACGGAGCTAGATGACAAGCACAGCCACATGCGACGCTCCAAGGAGGTTAATGCCATCGTCTCCCCAGTCCCCTAGTACCTGAACTGGTCGGAGACCCCCATCACCTGGAGTCGGGAGGACCATCCAGAATAGCTTCCGATTCCTAGGGGCTACGCCATGGTGCTTGACCCCCTCATCATCTTTAACGAGCGCACCTGCCGCTTCTCACGCGTCCTCATCGACGGAGGCAGCAGCCTCAACCTCCTCTACTAGTCTTCGCTGGAGAAGCTGGGCATCCGTGAGTGCGACCTACGCCTGACTACCACAACGTTCCACGGCGTACTGCCAGGACCGGCCTGCGCCCTGCTGGGTAAAATCCAGCTGGACGTCATCTTCGGGACCGAGGAGAACTTCCGCCGCGAGCTGATATGGTGCGAGGTGGTGAACCTGACGAGCTCCTACCACGCTCTCCTCGGGCGCCGGAAAACTGAACGCAGGAAGGAAAACAGCATCTGGCGAGCTCTCGAGGATTGCTCGAGGTCGGAAAAACACTCACATTGTAGCTATCGGTGTAGCAGGGTCGAAGGCGCGATTCCGCAGGCGTTGCGGCTGCTGAAACGGTCCAACTGGCATTCTAGCCGGATAGCCTGGCTCCAGCCGGACAGGCAACCAAACGCGGCGTAGCCGGATTCGGTCCCTAGCCGGCCAGATAGCCAAACGTGCCAGGATGCGCCGAGCCGGCCTGGCCCAGTCGAAACGGGGTCTAGCCAGACCAACCGGCAACCCAACTGGGCGAAGACGCTTCTGGCCGGTCACATCAGCAGCCAAACGGACGAAGTCGCGCCAAGTCGGCCGATTCAGCCGGAACGGGGACCGAACCGGACGAGTCCGACAGACAAACAGAGTCAGACGGACTGATGTAGCCGGATCCGGATTTTTCTTGCTCTTACTATCAGGATTCCTCTAGCCGGGTTTTTCCTTTCTTTTCTTTCGACCAACTGCAAACAGCCAGATTTTTTCTGTTTTTAGCCGGACTCTCTTTTGCTTTTTCTCATCATTTTTTTTCTTTCTTTCTGGCCGACTACAGCTCGCCGGCCCTCTTCTTTCTTTTTTATTTTTCCTCACTTTTTCCAACCGGACTTCTTTTCCATCTTTCTAATCGGATTGGTCTAGCCGGATTGGCTTCCTTAGCCGGATCCCTCCTTATTTCCTTTTTCCTCCCTATTTTTTCCTCGTTTTTTTTTTCTTGCTCTTTTTTTTTCTTAACCGACTACAAACAGCCGATTCTCTCCCTATTTTCCTTTCACTCCTTTTTCTTTTTCTTTCCCAGCCGGCAGCTTTCTCACCCGGACGTACTTCTCTTCTTTCCTAATCGGTCAAACCCACCACGTCCTCCCTTTTCCCTCAACCGGCCGCCCCCACCACTACTTTTCCTTTTCTCTTGCCCCGCACCAACCGGCCGCCCGCAGCGTGCTCACGACTGGGGCGACGAGGCTGCGCGGTAGCCGGCTTGGCGGCAGCACGGTGATGCGTTGGCGGAAGGGCGGGCCGCAGAGTGGACGCGACGCGGCGGGGAGCTTGCGGCTGGCAGTGCGGCTGCGGCAGGCGGGCGGCGGCCCGGGAAGGTGATGCGCGGTGGACGGAGCTGGCGCGGCAGGGTACGCGTGTGGGCGGCGAGGGAGCGGCTGCTCGAGGCGGCGCGATGGAGCTTGCTTGGAGCGGCGCGACGAGCACGTACGGGCGTGCAACTCACGGGGCGGTGGCACGGCTGCCGGACTGCCGAGGGCGGCGGCACGGGGACGTGCAGCAGCGGGAGGACGCGGCGACGCTGCGGGTGGGCGGCGCGGCGCATTCTCTACAGGCGCGGCGAGCCGGAGGGGGCGCGGCACGGTGCGATGAGGACGTGCGGGTAGGTACGCACGCGGGCGCGCGGGCAGAGCTAGTTGCTGACGAAGAGATGGCGAGGCCAACGGCGATGACGGTTTCCGCGGATGATGGACGTGCAGCGGCGCTGGTGCGTACGGACACGGGCTCGTGAAGCTTGCTGCCGGGAGGAACCGGACGATGCGCGCTTGCGCGGGAGGTCGCCGGAGGCACGGCGGCGGTGCCGCAGGCACGGCGACAAGCATGAGGACGGCGCAGCCTGGCGAGCGCGAACGGTGGCGGGAGAGGCTGGAGTCATGAGCAGACGCAGCCACGCGGGCGAAGACGGATGAGCCCGGAGCCGCGAGCGCACGCGGATGCGGATGGACACGAGCTCGCGGAGCTCGCTGAACAGGTTGAAGACGGGTACGCCGATGGCGCGGCAGCGGGGGCGAGCCCCCGAGCCTCACGGCGACAGCGGCAGTGAGCCCCCGAGAAACTTGACGAAGCGAAGTCGGTGACGACGGCGCGGAGGCGGCGAGCCCCCGAGCAACTCGAGACGGTGTCGGAGCCGGCGATGATGAAGAGGTCCCGTGCTGACGGAACTCCGGCCGAAGCTGTACTTTGCCCCACGGTGGGCGCCAACTGTTGTTGTGTTGGGAACGGCAGTACCTGGAGAGGTTAGATAGAGGTGTGGGGACTAGCAGGAAAGCTATCGACGGCGTCCGCAGGCGGGATTGGATACAAGCGAGTGTAGCGAGACGCAAGAAGTACCCAGGTTCAGGGCCCTCGTGGTGAGGTAAAACCCCTACTCCTGCCTGATCTGTCTATGTGGGATATACGAGCTACAAGTGCTCCTCGAGCTGTATTCTTTAGCTACTGCCTTAAATGCACTGAGACCAACCTGTCTATCTGTATGTGTATGTGTGTGCTCGTCTGAGAGAGAGCTAGCTAGCTGAGAGTGATCGATCAGACTAGTACTAGTGTGTGTGGGAGTGATCGATGGGTGGCTGTGTGAATGTCTCCCCTGAGAGTGAATCCCTCCCTTGCCTTATAAAGGTGGCCAAGGGGACATGGTGGGACCCACTCAGCCTAACTACTACTATACATGGTGTCATGCATGATGTAGTGTATAGTGTATACTATTGCACACATCATCTGATAAAGTAGCATGGGCCTTGCGTCTTCGGTCTTGTCTGTTGTCTTCTCGTTGTCCTTCTTCTTATCTTCTCGTACGTCAGTCTGGGGATCCAATGTATAGCTGGGTAGCGATGTAGTAGTAGTAGCAGCTGGTACTACGCCTGCCGATCGATCCGGCTAGGAGAGGTCAACTGGCCTGGAGGGAGCGACCGCCAGGGAGTGGCAGCACGTAGCGATTAGCAGCCCTGTACACCGATCGAGCTGGCCTGGGGATGCCTCGATCGATCAGCCGTTCCCGGCACCTGGCGGCCCAGCCGGACGGGGGCCTGGCGGCCTAGCCGGGCGGGGCGAGGCGGAGGCCCATCCGGGTAGCGGCCCAGCCGGGGGAGCGGGAGAGGGACTTCAACCGGGGAGGCCGGCAGCGGGAGCCCACCCGGGACGGGCGGCGCGGCCCACCCGAGGGCGAGGCATGGCTCAGCCGGGCAGGGGAGCGGACGGGAGTCCGGCTAGCAGCCCAGCCGGGAGGAGCTGGAGCCGGATGGACCACGATGGCCGGCCCAGCCGGGCGGGGGAGCAGCCGGGAGCGCCCCCAGTCGAACGGGTAGGAGCCCGTAGGCGCGGCTGTGGGCCGGCTGGGAGGCTCTAGCCGGCCCAGAACAAATCTGCTGCAGTCTTTTTTATTCTTGTTGATGTAGACGCCTTTTTGACCGTCTTGCTTGCGTCTTTGGGGTACCCGGGGATAATACCCCCGACACCATCCATCCAGCTACTCGGTTTCCTCATCTCACAACGAGGGATCGAGGCGAATCTGGAGAAGATTGCAGCCATCGAGAGGATGCAGCCGCCTAGGAGCTTGCTTGGAGTCCAGAAGTTCACAGGATGTCTAGCCTCCCTCAGCCGTTTCGTCAACCGGTTGGGGGAGAAGGCAGTTCCGTTGTACCAGCTGATGAAGAAGACAGACAAGTTCTCTTGGACCTCGCAGGCCGACGCTGCTTTTCATGACCTAAAGCGCATGCTATCCACAACACCGGTTCTAGCCACGCCGACTAACAAGGAGCCGATGTTGCTCTATATAGCAGCCATCAGCCGGGTCGTCAGTGTCATCCTGGTGGTGGAGCGCCCCGAGGAAGGCAAGGCTTAGCCGGTTTAGAGACCCGTCTACTACCTCAGCGAGGTTCTCTCCCTCTCCAAGCAGAACTACCCCCGCTACTAGAAGATGTGTTATGGCGTGTACCTAGCGTGCAAGAAGCTCAAGCACTACTTTCAAGAGCATTCGATTAAGGTCGTGTGCACTACACCCCTTTCGGAAATCATCGTCAACAAGGACGCCACCGGTCGAGTCGCCAAATGGGCCATCGAGCTCGCCGCCTACTCCATCCAGTACAAGCCCTGGCTCATGATCAAGTCGCAAGCTCTGGCGGACTTCCTCGTCGACTAGGCCGAGACCCAGTACCTCCCACCGGTTCCTAATTCGGACCATTGGAGGATGGACTTCGATGGTTCGAAGATGCTCGGGGGCTTGGGAGACGGCATCGTGCTCACCTCGCCCAAAGGAGACCGGCTAGAGTATGTCCTCCAGATCCACTTCAAGTCCTCCAACAACGTTGCCAAATACAAGGCGCTGGCACAAGGCCTCCGGCTAGCCAAGGAGATTGGTGTCAACCGGATCCTTTGCTTCGGCGATTCGTATCTAGTGGTGCAGAAGGTATCCGGATAGTGGGACGCCCGCGATGCAAACATGGCCCTCTACTGGTTCCACATACAAAAGCTCAACGCCTGCTTCAACGGATGTGAGTTTCATCACGTCCCTCGCGTCAACAACGAGGCAGCCAATTCGCTCGCACGAATCAGATCCACTAGGCAGGCGATCCCACCAGGGGTGTAACATCCCAAAACTCTAATCCAAGTGATCAAGATCCAATCCACCCAATTTAGGGTTAACAAAAACTTTTTCTATTTAAAAATCTTTAAGCATTCATATGTGTGTGCATTTAATTTAGGAGTTGTTTTGAATTGCCATATTTGAGTGATCCATTGATTGTAAAATGATTCTAAGGTGAATTAAACATCATCTAGATCATCCCCAAGCAAATCCCAAAGAAAAAGAAATCAAAAAGAATAAAATAAACAAATGGTCATTTGTGCCATTTTAATCAACTAGCCTACTTTGGCTATTCCTAGAACTCAAATCTTAACAGAAACAATTGTGGTTCTTTGCACCCCTTGCTAGTACAAGTAGTGATGTACCAAGGCCCACTTTGTTTCACCCCAAAAACTTTCAAACACTAAATTTAAATGACATTTGAAAATTGAATGTAGTTCATATGTATAGATCACACTTATTCAAAAACCACTCAAATGAACTCCACTTTTAAAACCCAAGCACACCTAGAAGCTCAAGCATAAGATACATCACTCCACCAAAATTCAGCCGAACATTCAAAACTTTTTCTCTTGCGGCCATTTGATCAAACAGCTGGCAGGCAAGATTTCTCTGCCTAACTTATACTATTTTGTGATCAAAGAGTTGTCGTGTTTTTAGCCTTCATTTGGTTCCCCTGTCCCCCCTGAGTCCAACCAAGTCCCCACCGGCCTACACCTAAGCCGCAGCAGCAGTGGAGCGCCACCACTTTGTGGTCACCGCCGGCCAGAAGAGGGCAACGCGCCAGAGACCACGCCGCGCCATTCCAGCGTCTCTTCTAGCTCCGCGCAACCCTACCGCACCTCATGTCCACCCCTCGATCAACCCCATCCCCTGGATCACTCCCAAGCTTCGCCGTCCTTTCTCTATACGAGCTCGCCAGAGCGCGCCAAAGCGCGATAGCCGCCAGCACGCAGCAGACCGCCCCTCGACCCCATCCCGCGCATGCCGCTCCGCCTTGACCCTAGCACCCCGCCAGACACGGTCGTGTGCCGCCGCGCAACCCACAGTCGCTGAGCGTCGTGTCGAGCACCGCCTCTGTCTCCCAGAGCGCGCAACGCTCCCGACCGCATGCCACCACCCCTAGCCGCGCCATTAAGCCGTAGAGCACCACCAGGAGGCAAGCCACCGTCCACCTACGCTGCCCATGCTGATAGCGCCCTGTATCGTCGCCACCGACGAGCTCGTCATCGCCCCCTCGGTCCCCTCCTCGAGCCTATATAAGGAGGCCTTCCCCAACCTCAATCTCCACACCATTCCACTCCCCTCTCTCCCCTAAACCTTTCCCACCTCTCGCCGGAGCAGCTCGAGCCGTAGTTCACCAGAATTGCATCGGAGGAGCCCGCTACAGAGGAGGAGATGCTGCCATCGATTCCGTCTACCGCAGCCCCTGCCGTGACCTCGCCTGAGTCCGTCATCGCCGTCCAGTTTGATCACCCGCCTCGCTGCACTAGCTAGAGCCCTGGTACGTCCCCAGTAGACCCCCACTGGCCGTTTAGGGTTCAGTCTCGCCGGCGACGAGTCCGTCGTCGACGACGACTGTGGACCGTTGATCTATCTTCTAATCGTAGCGCCCAGATCGTCCCATACCGTTTCGGGTTTTAAGTCTCACTGACAAGCAGGACCAACCTGGCAGCCGCCCTCTGCGCCACTGAGCGTCACTGGGCCGGCCCATTTCCTTTTCCGCGCGACCCAGTTATTTCAAATATAGATTTTTCTATTTAGGTTTAAACTCAATTCTGTCCCTTAGTTTAAAAATCAATTCAGGAAGATTTACTGAACCAAATTGAGTGATTCAAATTTTTTTAGAAACATCTGAAAAGATCTATCCAGCCCCGTTGGGTTTAATTCATTTAGAGTTAGAGATCTCTCCTGGTAAAAATAACAAGACAGAAGCTTTTGCACATTCAAACATTTTTATAAAATCAACCATAATAGCTTTTGAATTGATTCAAACTCTCAAAAATCACATTTAACCATACCTATCTAAATATGTAATAATATTAAGGTTTGCATGCAATGACTTTGGACTAGTACCAAAATAATACTATATAGGCATTTCTAGTCACTTTAAATCATTAAATATTAAACTTAAACTTATTAAAATGTGATCCAACCCTTAAATCACATTCCCATATGTTAGAATATGTGGCAATGACATGTGTCCACATGATCCCATATTTGAATTGGAGAATATTAAATCTTAGTTAATTTCAATGAGTAGAAATTACTTTTCTTAAATAAAAAGAATAAAGCTATTTAATGAAACCTTGTGATGCTTGTGATGATAATAGATCATCAAATGTGTGCCTTAGTATGCTAAGTATACTAGTTAAGCAGTGTTTGGTGATTGTGTATTCCGTATGTATTTATAGACGATAGTACCGACCAAGCTTTCGAGGAGGAGGAGTTCTACCAAGAGAAGGAGGAAGAAAACTTCAACCACTACACCAACCAAGGCAAGCTATTGTTATCAAGCTAGCACTAAGCAAGCCATCATTAACAATGCAAGCTAACCCTTGCAATCTAGATAACCTAAGCACAGGCATTAGGCATGCTTTGGTGATACCATTTTGGACTTATATCTATTCCAAGACTTAATTCCAAGCTTTACTTTTCTTTACTTTACCAAAGTCCTTTACTTGTTTGAAGGTAGCATAAAGAGTATAAAACTTGACCTATCTAGTTAGACTTAGATGTCATTCTATGGCATGAGATTGAGATTAGCATCCCACCTTAGTGAACACTCTTAACTTAGTAGTTTAGAGCTAAACCAAAAACTAGATCACTTTAGATGGGAATACTTGGTGAAAATGAATTGTGAAAACCTTAGAATGATGAGTCATTCTATTGAGATGTTTTGACATGTGTTGAGAAACACAAATGGTTTATGATGATAAAAATGTTGAGGCATGAGCCTTAGCCCTTTTACAAAAACTGATGGTTGGATTCGGATGCGATACCATTCCAATTTTACTGTACAACCACAATACCTGAATTGGGTAAGGCTTAGCCAGAAGTTTATATGCATTAGTATTAGTTCCCTCGTGGGAGAGGTTTGAGCTGAGGCTACCTCTCAATGTTGTCCACCTATGCAGTGCCCAAGATGACAGATGGTCATGGTTGGGAGGCCATGCTCATAGGAGAGGTGCTTATACTAGGGTGTGTAAAGGAAAGGTTATGTTTGATTATCTGCATACTAAGTATGATGATTCAGGGTTATCCCTGCCAGATGTATCGAATCTTATGGTGAAAATGTACCACCTCTGCAGAGTGACAAACTATTCGAATAGTCGCGTCCACGGTTATGGACAGTTGGAGTGGCCATACTGTTTCGTTGTCAGATTTATTTTCAAAATGACTTATGAAATGAATGATGAATCTTGACTTGACCATAACAGGGTTGTGACTATGACACTAGCTTCCCAACTTTAGTGATTCTAGAACTTTTTTTTATCTTTCTTTGTTTCTAAACTCAGCTTAGGTTTCAAACTTAACTTTACAAATCAACCTAGAGTTAGAATTTCCCACTAGAACTACCTTACTTGTTAGTGATAGTTTGCGAGTACTTAAAGAGTACTGATGGCTTTTGTCCCTGGCTATTCCCGTGGCCAGACTATGAAGGAGACTACCAAGATGAAGGACAGCAGGACGGCTATGGTAACTAGAACTATCTTCCATCGTCAGCATTGCATGTGCCTCTAAAGATGCCCCACTGCTACGCTTATTATTTATTCCGCTGCTTGTTGTATTAGGACTGGATCATGAGATCCTTATTTGTGTAAGACCTTATTTATGGTTTGTAATGGATGATGTACTGTGATATCCAATCTGTTATGTCTCGCAAAAATGGTAATCCTGGGATTGCGAGGCATGGCATAATAGGCATCTGGGATTAAAAATCCGGGTGTTGACAGGGGGCTCCTTGGAGCACCTGCGCAAGCCCTCCATCAACCCGTCCCTTGAGTCGAATTCCATTATCTGGGCAGGGAGCGCTCCGATTGACGGCATGGCGAACGCAGAGTCGGCAGAATCGGCAAAGAAAAAGGCCCGCACCAACCCTGGCAAGTCCGTACCTTCCGGCTCGCAAGACCCGGGGGCTGCCGACTCGTCAAGCGGCTCGGCGGCTGTCGTTCTGGGTACCTCATCCGGATGACCCCCCGACGACCATCAACCAGAGAACGGAAGCATCCTTACTAACCGGGAGATACCATCCTGGGCACAGCCCTTCATGGACTACATCGCCAATGGAGAGCTTCCGGATGATGAGGTGGAGGCCAGGCAAATCCGGCACCGCACGCACATGTATAGCATCATCAACAAGGAACTATACAAGCGCAGCATATCCGGCATCTTCCAAAGGTGTGTCGATGTGGACACAGGCTACTAGCTGCTCAAGCAAAAACCACCAGGGCGAGTGTGGATATCACGCTTCATCTAGGGAAATAGTTGCTAAGGCGTTCCGCCACGGTTCCTATTGGCCCATCGCCCTTGAGGACGCTGAGCAGCTAGTCCGTGTGTGCAACGGGTGCTAACGCTTCGGACGCTCAGACACATGCCGGCTTCGGTACTCAAGACCATACCGACCACCTGGCCCTTTGCTGCCTAGGGCCTCGACATGGTCGGCCCCTTCAAGTGGGCGCGCGCAGGCATGACCCATCTGCTAGTGGCGGTGGAAAATTTTACAAAGTGGATAGAGGCCAAGCCTATCCAGAAGCTGGACGGGGCGATATTCGTCACCTTCTTCACTGACAGCATCAACCGGTTCGGCTACCCCAACAGCATCATCACCGACAACGGCACGAATTTCGCCAAGGGGGCCTTTGCCTGGTTCTACAGCAACAAGGGCATCCGGCTAGACCTTACTTCTGTCGCGCACCCGCAATCCAACGAGCAAGTCGAAAGGGAAAACGACCTAGTGCTAGCCGGCATCAAGCCATGCCTCATCGAGCCCTTGGAGCGGTCGCCCGGATGCTAGATCGAAGAACTTCTGGATGTGCTGTGGAGCCTCCGCACCATGCCGAATAGGTCAACCGGCTTCACCTTGTTCTTCCTCGTATAAGGCTCTGAGGCCGTCCTCTCCGTGGACACCGAGTTCGACTCTCCGTGCAAGCTCCTCTATGATGAAAAGGCCAACCAGGAGGCGCGGGAGGATGGAGTGGACCTCCTCAAGGTGGCCCGCGAGCTGGTATTTTCCAGATCGGCCTTGTACCAGCAGCGCCTACGCCACTACCATTCGAGCCGGATCCTCCCCATTGCATTCTGCGAGGGCGACCTGGTTCTCCGGCTGGTGCAAGACACGAAGGGCATGCACAAGCTATCACCGCCCTAGGAGGGTCCCTTCATCATCAGTCGGGCGCTGCCCAACGACTCCTACTACCTCATCGACACGCAGCAGCCGCGCAGGAACAAGATGGACAAGTTTGAAGAGGAGACAGAACGCCCCTAGAACACGGCCCTGTTCCGCCCGTTTTACACCTAGTCACCAGACAGTATATGTATCCCGCAAACCCTATGAATGAAAATGTAGACACCTATGAGATGCCCGGGGGCTCCTTGCTAGAAATTGGTGTGTACTTGTTTTCGGTTCAGTTTTTCCGGCTCCAGCAACCCCTGCCAGGGGGCTCGCCGGCTTGTCCGACCTGCTAAATCAACAAACCGGCTGAGTAGTGTGCGATGATGTCAGAGGCCCACTCTTCGTCTCAGCTATAGACCGCAACCCGGCTGTCCGGCTAGCAAGAGAAAAAGCCCGAGGCATCCCACATGAAAAACGGGGAGGAGATGCGATAGATCGGGCGTCCTGGCCTTGCAACTAGCTTGAGACAATCTGGCTACCAACCCGTCAGTACCGTGCGCAATGTATTGTCAGCTCCCTTCGATTCCGGCTGCAGACCGCAACCCGGCTGCCCGACAAGGACGGATCATAAACAGCACAGCACACGGGAAAATGCCTAAGTGTCCAGAGAGGCACAGGCTAGTTTTCGAAAAATAAATCCGCCTTCCGGCTAAAAGGCGATACCTTAACCGACTAACGTATTGACGGGTGGGAATGTATGTATGTTTGTTTTTTGTACGACTGCATCGAGTCGGAATTTAGGAAGAAGGAAGATTTGAAGTCCTTGCCTTCATCAAGCACTCCGAATCTCGGGGGCTACACCCACTAGGTGCGCTCGCGCGCCCCCAGTGGAATCATGTAGTTTCCGACCGGCTAAAGGAGTTAGCCGGATATTTGGAGCCCAGGTGAGGGCAAGGGCAGGAAGAAAAGAAAAAGATTTCGAAGTCCTTGCCTTCATCAAGTGCTCCGAATCTCGGGGGCTACATCCACTGGGTGCGCTCGCGTGCCCCCAACAGAATCTTGTAGTTTCCAACCAGCTAAAGGAGTTAGCGGATATTTGGAGCCCAGGTGAGGGCAAGGGGCAAAATAAAAATAAGAAGATTCGAAGCACCTGGCTACGCCATCTACTCCGAATCTCGGGGGCTACACCCAGTGGGTGCGCTGACACGCCCCCACTAGAACGGAAGTTCCCCCGGCTGTAGGCGTCCAGCCAGTGGAAGTAACCGGCTAGAGGTGTCTAGCCGGACAAAGCTAAAGACTTGAAGAAAAGAGAAGATTCGAAGCACCTGGCTACGCCAGCTACTCCGAATCTCGGGGGCTACACCCAGTGGGTGCGCTGACGTGCCCCCACTAGAGTTGGAGTTCCCCCGGCTAAAGGCGTTCAGCCAGATAAATTCAATCAGCGAAATATCAAAACTTCAGAGCACACGAAAATCACAATTTAGGAAGCAAGCCAAGTAGTTCAGTTGGATAAAAAAGTGGGGAGACAAAGCTCCCATGAGTTCACCCGGTGTCAGAGACAGCCAGTATAGACAATAAGGTTCGATCAGAACAAGTACACCCGGCATCCCGGGGATCATATCTAGGCAGAAGGGCCTTTGCCGTGCAGAGGATCCTGGCTGGTAGCAGTCTCGGGAGGAGGAGGCGCGTTGGCTGATCCGGCTCCGTTGTCCCCACCGGTCGGCTGTGATGAAGCTTCCGCATCCGGAGTGTCGACAGACTCCAAGTCAGTGAGAACCTCGTTGACATCTGCGTGGTCGGCAATATTGATGGCGGAGGCCCGGAGCTCCATATGGGCCTGGCGGATGGTGGCGAGGTCGGCACCAGCACGGAAACCCCCGTCGATCTTATCGACGTGGGCGTCCTTGTACCAGGAAAGCATCAGGGCCAGGGCCATTTTCTCCCCAACTCGTGTCGCTAGATCCCTCAGGCGGTTGACGGTAACTGGAACCTCCGCCACCTTGGCCGCCAGCTACGCCATCATATCCGGAACCGGAGCATCTGGCCACAGAAACGTGAAGATGGCCTGAGCCGCCTGGCGAAGCTTGGCGGCCTCCTCGCTAAGGAGGACGGCCAACTCCTGGGCAGTCGGCTGCTCCCTCGGCCAGTTCTCCTGCAACCGGTTATATGCCAGTAGGTCTACGCCGGGATAAAAGGCTGTCAAAAAAGAACATCAGATCCGACTACCGGATCCGGAAAGACGAAGGGAGTCGAAGAGAAAACTTACCCTTCGCCATGTGCCCGACCTGCATTAGCTCCTCCACCAAAGCCTTCTCCCGAACCGTCAGCCGTTTGACCTCTTTCTCTTGGTCCTTGTTCTGGGCCTCGAGGAGGTCAAATGCCTGGGCTCGGCTGGCGAGGGTGGTGTCGTGCTCCTTGACAGTGGCCTCCAGGACGTCCAGCTTGGCGTGCCAGTCCTTTTTCTGCAGCCGAAGCGTAGAATTGGACTTACTCAGCCGGTCGTTCGCCTTCTTCAGATGATCAATTTCCCGCTGAGCACACACCATGATGGCTGCAAAAAGCCGACTATCAAAAAAAATGAATAAAAGGAAAGACCAAAGTATCCGGCTGAGGGTACTTACTCTACAAGGTCTCGTTAGTAGCTGCAAGCTTCTGCTCCACGGTCCGGTTGCCGCTGGCTGTGGCCTCGAGCAGCCGGATCTCCTTCACCGCCAGCTCGAGAGTGGCAGCAAGGTCCGCCAGTGAAGCGGCGGAGAAGGTGTCGTTGTTGATGGCGTTGGCAACCAGCGACTCCTTCGCCTCGTCCACCACCGTCCGCCACTCCTCCCCGAGCTCGTCGTCGGAGTTGTCGTCGGTGACAACCACGAGCTCCTTGCCGGCGGAGGCCCTCCGCGTCGCCGCGGGAGAACTACCTCCACTTTGTGAAGAGGGCGCAGTCGTGTGATGACCCACAAGTATAGGGGGTGTATCGCAGTATTTTCGATAAGTAAGAGTGTCGAACCCAACAAGGAGCAGAAGGTGCTGGCTAGTGGCTTGGAGCAGGAATTCTTTGTAAATACTTAGCAAACAGATTTTTAGGGGTTTTTGATAATGCAAGTAAATAAAGTACGAGTAAATAAAAGACAATAAGAATAAATGCAGCAAGTGGCCCAATCCTTTATTCAGCAAAGGACAAGCCGGTTGTATTACTTAAGATGACCAAACATTCTCGAGGACACACGGGAATATCGTCAAGTGCTTTCGCTTCATATAGTTGATTATTCTTCTTTAGTTTGCTAAGTGTTGTGTGGGTGAACCTGTGCTAATGTACCGACCTTCCTAGGCTAATACATACTTGTGATTATACCCCTTGCAAGCATCCACAAGTACAAGAAAGTAATTAAGGTAGAAACATAACCGCAGCTTTAAATTCTAAGACCCTGACGTCCCTTATGCAATGGTTTCCTAACGGGGGTTCAGGTTTCTGTCACTCCAGCAACCCCTACGATTAGTAGCCAAATACACAATGCATTCCCCTAGGCCCATATAGGTGAAGTGTCATGTATTCGACGTTCACATGACACCACTAGAAGAAGTACACCACAACTTAAATATCAAACTATTGAATCTTTGTCAACACAATTCCACTACTAACAACATGACTTCTCCCATGTCCTCAAGAACTAAACGAACTACTCACAAGACATCATATGGATCATGATCAGAGATGAAATAATGATATGTAACAATCTGAACATAAACGATAATTCAATGGTTCACTCAATATCATCAACTATAAGGAGTAATCAACACCGGGAAAGTTTCCCCTAAGAACTATGCAAGATTCAACCCAATTGTTACAGCGATATGAAGCGGTGATGATGGTGCTAATGGAGATGATGGTGGTGATGATGATGATGATGATCCCGATGAAGTCCAGCTTGATGGTGGTGTTAATGGCGACGATCTCCCCTCTCCAGAAAGGAATTCTGTCTGCCAGAGAGATCTTTCTCTCTCGGTGTTTTCCGCCCCGTAGAGGCGGTGGAATCTTTCTGTGGTTGCTCCCCGAGTCTTAGGATTTCGGGAGGATAATATACGCCAGAGGGGAGAGCCAGGGGTGGACCAGGGCGGCCACACCACCTAGTGGCGCAGCCTAGGGTGGCCCGCGCTAGGGGGTGGTGTGGGCCCCCTATGGCCCATCTCCGCTTCCCCTTCTGGCTTTCTTCACCTTCTGGAATAATAGGATTTTCCATGTATTTCCCGGATTTTCTGATCTTCGTGAATTTAGCCTCCAAACAGCACCTTTTCCATCAGAATCCTGACTGCAGCGGTCCATGCTCCAAAAGTCATCAACCATGCAAAAATAGATGAAATAACATAAGTATCATCTCTTAATACAAAATATATCAATGAATAACAGTAAATTATGATATAGAATAGTGATGCAAAATGGACGTATCAACTCCCCCCAAGCTTAGACTTCGCTTGTCCCCAAGCGAAACTGAACTCAATAAACATGACCTCAGGTTTATGGAGTGAAGAGTCGATAAAAGAATACGGACAAGAAGCATCACATTCATCAATACATAAGTCATAGTAGAAGACAACTCACTATTATATAACTTAACTTGCAATAAGTAAAGGAAACACAATAAAGATGCATAAAGTAAATCATAATTGGTAATGGAAAACTTAGCTCTTGGTTGAAGAATTTGCTGGAGTTCACAAATAACTGATTTTTAATGATAGCTTTCAAAGTAGTAGACACTAAGATAAGAGCAAAGTGCAAAACAAGGAACATAAGAAACATGATTGAATAAATCATCATATGAATGAATGAAACACAACAACTCAAAATGCTTGTTGAGGTAGAAGGGAATAGGTTTACTGAATCAACTAAAAGGTAAAAGATAGGCCCTTCACAGAGGGAAGCAGGGATTTTAAGTTTCATCAAGAGCTTCCAAAAATTATGGTACTTGTTAGCTTTCAGCTCTCATTGCCCCTATCATAGGCATCTTTAGGTGATTAAGGTTAAAGTGACACAACTAAGAGGATATGCTTGACAAGTTATAAGTTGAAATCTCATGCCCCTTAATTACGAGTACCGAACCTCATGCTACTCAACTTCAGTCACAAGTAAGCTCGTGTCGTTGTAAATACATATGTATCATAAAGAACCGCCAACAGGGTACCCCTTGCACATGATACAGGAGATATCCCATAATCAAAATGACAAGGCAAGTAGACAATGAGCATCTCAGCGATCCTTTTATTTGCTATTTGCATAGGTTTTTATTGAGGATGCTTCATAGAGTGCTCATTATGGCTATGCTGCAAGTTTCCACCATGATTAGGCATGGGTTAGGCTAGCGGCCCAGGCGTTTCTCTAACACACATATAAACTCCATGATCTTACAAGTTCCCCTTTTATTTCAGACCGTCGGGATCCATAAGCAAAAGAATCATAATATCAACGGAATATAAGTGCAATGTTGAAAGCGTTCCCCATGATACATGGTTCTGCTAACTTCAACTTATAAAGCGCAAGCATATACGCAACAAAGATGGACACAATGGTTCAAGTTTATTGATTGCAAGAAAGAAAAGTGTGCCATCAAGTTTGTGAGAGCTTTAATCACTAATTTTCTCATAACAAGTTTAATTTGGAAGGTAGATAAGAACAAGAATTTACTTGGAATAGCAATAGTGCTAATAGGTAGGTATGGTGGACACAAATGGCATAGGTTTTGGTTTAAGGATTGAATGCACGAGAAGCATTCCCTCTCAGTACAGGTTTTTGGCTAGCAAGGCTGGGTAGCAAGCATACGAGTTGAAGGAAACAAACAAACATACAAGTGATAAAAACAAACATGCAATCTTCCTTGGAAGCACAAAAGATCTTAACTAGAGAATACTAAACCTATGAGCAAATCAATAAAGAAAGATGATGAAATTATATTTCTTCAAGAGTACTTTTATCTTTTTCATTCAACTCTCGAAAATAGTGTTGCTACTGACCGAGCCAGGTTTGCCAAAACGAACTAAATTAACTCAATGATCCCAAAGTGATACCAATACTAACGACAAGATCAATCATATAACCATGAATTGAAAACTAATAAAAGATATGCAAAAGAGTAAATGATAGAACTTCTCATTAATATTCCATAACGGCAACTCACACCAAGGGATACATATCTAACGAGAGAGGGGACACTTCCATAATGCAAACCATCCTACATGATAACTCCTCTATTCATGATATGACTTTATTAAAAAGGTAAAAAGAGAGAAGATAGTGATGTGATACTGCGGCACTCCCCCAAGCTTGGAACAAACCAAGGGGATGCCAAAACCTGATGACGAATTACTCCTTCGGTGGTGGTGGTATTCTCTCGTCATCGTCCGACTTCCAGGGTAAGGGCTCCCCATCAACAAAGGACATCGTGGTCTCCAGCATCCTGAAACTTGCAGTAGCACTTATGCATTTAAACCTAACCTCGTACTCACAATTTTGATTTTGAACGTCGTAGAGCTGTGCTTGCAGTTGGTTGGTTGTTTGGTGGAGTGAGAGGACTTCATCCCTAAGCTCAGCAGTCTCCTTTTGGTGCTCAGCGATGAGTTCAGAGCAAATCTTATGGATGATATCCACTTCACGTTCCGCCATCTTCTTGTACCTAAAGACTTCTTGCTCTAGTTTTTCCATCCTGTCCTCCAGACTTCCTTCACCTTTACAGCCTTGAACCTCCTTTATCCGTACCTCTCCATCTTCAAGGAACAACTCCTTGGGATGAATCTTCAACTCTCTCATGTATGGGTTGATGATATCCATAGAAGAATCTTCCTTGGCTGATCCAGAGGAAGACATTTTGGCTCCAAATCTAGGACTCTACCTGTCAGAAACAGATCGAAATGAAAACACGATGAGAACACGATATACGAACCTTGGGGGATCCGGAGGATTATATATTACGAAGTTTTACAACAAAAGGAAAGTACTGGGAGAAAACGGGTCGGAGACGGAGGCCGAGGTGGCCACACCACCTGCTGGCGTGGTCAGGGGGCCGCGCCAGGGGGTGGTGTGCGCCACCCTGGCTCTGTTTTTGTCCATCGTTTGCTTCGTAGCTTTTCTTGTTGGATAAAAATTGCAAAAATATAATTGGATAGTATTTTCGCAGAACTTTTCTCACCAGATCTGTTACCTATTCGAAAGCGGACTCTATAGGTGTCTGAATTTGGTCTTTGATAAATTTTTCCGGAGTTACCACTTGAAAAGCATCAACATCTTCATTGTAAGAATCTCCAGCAATATAGTGCTTGAGTCGCTGCCCATTCACCACTTGTGTAGTGTTATCTTTTAAAGAAGAAATTTTTATTGCTCTCGAACGCTACACTTCTTCAGTAACGAAAGGTCCTTCCCATTTTGATAGTAATTTCCCTGCAAAAAATTTGAGACGAGACCTATACAATAGAACTTTCTCACCGACATGGAATTCTCTCTTAAGTTTTCGCTTGACATTGTTGGGGATATACTTTCCGGGTATCCTCACAGTTCCTCACTGACCAGGGTGGCCCACTTAGGGTTAGAGCTTTGCTTCACGGGCGGCCCAGTCAGGGAGAAAGATGGAGTCCAATCCGGCTACGGGAAGGCCCAGAAGACTTACCGACTTAGGCCCATAATGTTACTTGTAGTTCAAGATGTACTCTTTAACCGACTCTTAGACGTAGCCGGATAGATCTCTCCTGTAAACCCTAGGCCGGATATCTATATAAGCCGTCCTAGGGAGAGCCTTTAGGGCACACCCAATACTTTAGACCCTCAAATCGCATAGGTGAAACCCTTGTAACCCATATTCCGGCTCCGCCGTATTACTGGATTGCTAGCAGGAGTAGGATCCGTCCAAAGCCGGCGGATTCGATCCTGGGTAAACTTGTGTGCTCACCGTCCCGGAACACCGTACGTCTCACACCCCTCTCTTCCGCACGCCTCGAGGACCCCCTCATGGTGTACTTGTCATCAATCCGACGACAGTTGGTGCCCACCGTGGGGCAAGTGAGCTACGGATCTGCGTTCTGAGCGGAATCTGCAAGAATCAGAATCGGCGAGACTATCGCCATCGGTCGCATCCTCTACGCCAGCGACGTCCCTCTCATCGTTCTCGACGAGACTTGGATTATGGCAAAGGAGGCCGTGACTGCCTACACAATCATGTCTTTTGGCGAGATCGATGTTTACATCAGTTTTGCTGAACCTGCCCAACCCACCCCAGCGGTGATGATAGAGGCGGAAGAATTTTCTGGGTCCCCTTTGTCCGTGGAGGCGGCAGAGTTCCGGATCTTAGAAAACCCTAATCCCACCCAGCCCGCACCAGTTGCGGAGATAGTGGAGAAACCCGAACCTGAAGAAGACCTAGCGGTCCACGTCGAATCTAGAGTGGATCTCCTAGGAGGAGCCGGATCCCAGATCGACCCACGCGTGGAAGTCGAAATCCAGGAGGAGCATATCAACGGCACTGATTCCGGATCTAATGATGCCGGGACAGACAGGCCGTTCCTAAGGTACACACTAAAACGCATGATACTGCAAGGCGAAAGCGCAGATGCAATCCTCGAGACCATCAAAAGTTTCGATATGGCTGATCGCGAAAGCCGCAGGTACCTTAGGAGGCACGCGTCGCACTTCGTCGGATACGTGGGATCCGGATCCGGCTCTGCCGATGCTAGAGAAAACAACGACTCGGTGCTGGAGGCAATTGGAACAAACGCTGACATACCCGCATCCTCGGATGAATCAATGACATCAGGAGATTTCTGAAAGTTCTCCGCAGAATATGAAGAGGAGTACAACTCCAAAGCTGTAGAAGAAGGAGAAGCCATGGATGAAGGATCCGGCGAACACTCTCCCAAAACGCAAGATGACATGGACGTCGGAGATAATCCCAAGGTCCAAATGTCCGAAAGTACCGATCAGAGATTGACTCCGGGAAACGGACCCAAAGCCGTCTTCGCTACCGGCACTGCCAAGAAGGAAAAGAAGGACAAGAAAAACAAGACCCCAGCAAAAGACCCTCTAACAGAGGAGGTGATTGCCGAGGAATACGAGGAAGACTCGGATGGAGCACTTATCCCAGACGAGCTGAAGAAAGAAGCATCGGTGGATGGACACGTGATCACTGAAGGTGTGCGTAAACTCAATGATGTCGTATTAACCACACCTATCCCTATAGCTGCAGAACTTACTGCAGATGAGCTAGACGAAAGGGCGCAAGCCCTAGAAGTGCGTCATCAACAACTCCTCGATGAAGCCAAAAACATCGAGGTGGAGAAGAAACGCATGTCAAACAAGGAATACATGTCTCGTCTACATCAGAATGCACGGAAGCGTCACATAGATGACAACCAATTCCCACGTGTCCGTGCCGTCCTTTTTGGAGATGAGATGGGGAAGCCACGGAAAGATAGCAATGGAGATTGGGTATACCCAACACCAGTACAAAATACCGTGGCAGCCCGAGAAATTCTATCGGCTAATCCAGGACCAGAGGAGATCCGTTTGGGTATCAAGCTACTCAACAAGGGACTAGAGCAGCAAAAGGTAGCCCTATCCAGAAGTCAAAAACTGGTCTCGGATTCTGACCAGTGTCGCACAGATCCGGCATGGGCTGGCGTAAGATCCCATTACGTTCCGGCGCAGTACCATCACCCCAAACGCAGGGAAGACAACTATTCAAGAACCGGATCTTCAGGACAACATCACAAAGCTTCGCGTAACTGGAGCAACGTTGCCCCAGCGGCCGAGAAAGACGCCATCGCTGCCCTGAATCTGACGAACCCTCCCCGACGAGAATCTAAGGATCGAAGGGGAGAAGATAAAGAGAAACATCGGGAGGAGGATCGTCCGAGAATGCCACCTCCTAGACATGGGAACCGTCCGGCTAAGCCTCACCATGGTGGGAATGACGGACGAAGAAACGACGGAAACCATGCCGGTACAAGCTGGCAGGGGGCTCGTCGTAGTCAAGCTACTCCACCCTCTCCACCACACAGTCATCACAACGGTTCCCATGGAGGGCAATGGGGACGAGATGGCGGAGGAGGTGGTGGCAGAAGCCGAGGTCCGACTCCATGGCACCGCAGCCACAGCTGGCATTCGAGACGATCTCTATCCCCGAACAACGCAAGGCATAGGATCAACTCCAACATAGAGGCTCGGCGCTATGAAAACGATGACGTATATGTGGGCCCAAAATGCTTCGGACCATGCATCAGAGCTACAAAATTCTCAGAAGGATTTGCTATCTCAAGACAAATCCAAGCCTATGACGGCATTGCTCGGCCAGACACCTGGTTACAGGATTTCTTCTAAGCTTGCTGTATTGCCAAAGGTGGAAACAGCCTGGTCGCAACCCGATATCTCCCACTTATGTTGCGGAAGACAGCACGATCATGGCTCAATGAACTTCCAGCAAACACCATCCATAACTGGTATGATTTGCAAAGCGCGTTCTTTCGGAATTTCGAAGGCACATATCGGAGGCCCTGTACGGTTGGAGACCTACAGCGTTGCACCCAGAAAGCCGGAGAAACTTGCCGGGATTACCTCGGATGATGGATCGACACCAAGAACTCCTGCGAAGGAGTAAATGATCAAACTGCGATTGATGCTTTCATTGCAGGTCTCCCTATTGGTTTACTGCGCCATCGCTTGAAGTGTGACAAGGTCACCGATTTGGGAGAGATGATAGAAACAGCGAGCAAGTATGCAGATGCTGATGACGATGCAGAAGGACTACTCAATTCCCTAGCTATGCCTCAGTCGGCAAAACAACCAAAGCAACAAGCTCAGAAGCGCAAAAATACCTCGGAAGAAAAACCCAACACGGAAACAGCGGTAGTCACTACTGTTTCCGGGTCTGGAGGGCGAGGAGGACGTGGCGGAGGCCACGGGCGTGGCCGTGGGACATCAATGGTCCAAGGTAGAGGAGAACAACAACCAGGCAAAACCTACTCTTGGGCCGACATTGCCAATAACCCATGTGTGCATCACCTAGACGCCAATGGGGGCTCGTCCCACACCAACGCTGAATGTCGTTTCAATGACGACATCAAAAGAGATGACACCGCATGCTACAAAGCTACACGGAAGAAGGGAAAGAAAAATCCTGAAAAAGACAAAGAGACCAAGGAAGATTCCGACATGGAGGAAGCTGATGCTTCAAATCCCAAGTCGGAAGGGAAGAAGACTTTTCCCACGAAGAAGGACACTTATGTCACCTTCCTTGGATCTCAACCAGCAAAGGTCAAGAAAGCAGTTCTACACGAGCTCAATGCAACAGTTCCGGCTATTCCCCAGTATCTTGACTGGTCGGAAGTGGTAATCACGTTTGACCACGATGATCATCCGCCTAAGTTACACAGGCGAGGAAAATGCGCCTTAATCGTCAACCCACTTATTGACGGTTATGGTTTCTCCAAGACCCTCATGGATGGTGGTAGCAGCATCAATATTCTCTATGTCGAAACGCTACGATAGATGAAGATCTCAGAGACCCAGCTGAACCATAGCTCTGTGATTTTTCACGGAGTTGTCCTAGGAAGACAAGCTAATTCCCTGGGAGAGATCACTTTGGATGTTACCTTTGGAACTCCAAAGAATTATCGGACGGAGGCACTTTCCTTCGAAGTGGTCCCGTTCAAGAGCGCATACCACACTATATTCGGACGTCCGGCTTACTGGGCTTCTATGGCTCGTCCGTGTTACATTTACAATATGATGAAAATTCTAGGTCCCAACGGCGTGATCACCATCAGGGGAGACCCGAAGAAAGTGCGAGAGTGCGAGGATGGAAATGTCTCCTTTGCCGAAGCCATGCTGCACGCCCAGGAGTACCAGGAGATCAAGAAGAGCATAGATCCGTCTGAGATGCCTGCAACGAAGAAGGAGGTTACCAAGCCAAATCCGGAGTTCAAGGCATTAGAAGAGACGAAGAAAGCGTCGTTGAAGGATGATGACCCCTCCAAGGTGACCCAGATAGGCGTAGGCCTAGATAGCACATAGGAAAGCGCGCTCGTCAAGTTCCTCCAAGAAAATCAAGATATCTTCGCATGGCAGCCATTTGACATGACCGGAGTACCTAGGGAACTTGTCGAGCACTCTCTAAATGTAAACCCGAATGCTAAACCCATCAAACAGTCCTTACGACGGTTTGGCGACGAAAAGCGTAAGGCAATATCTAAGGAACTAGCACGGCTTGAGTTAGCCGGATTCATAGAAGAGGTCATCCACACTGAGTGGTCAGCCAATCCTGTAATGGTCCCTAAAAAGGACACCACTAATTTAAGGATGTGTGTTGATTATACTGCCTTGAATAAGGCTTGTCCAAAAGATCCGTTCGCTCTGCCTAGAATTGATCAAGTTATCAATTCTACGACAGGCTCGGAACTCCTCTGTTTTCTCGACGCATATTTCGATGATCACCAAATCCGGATGAAGGAATCTGACAAAGTCAAAACTTCATTCATAACCCCCTTCGGAACCTTCTGTTTTGTTATGATGCCCTTTGGGCTGAAGAACGCAGGAGCTACGTACCAGCGCACTATGCAGCGTTGCCTCCATGACCAACTCGGACGCAATGTACATGCATACGTGGATGATATCGCGGTGATGTCCAAAAAGAAGGAAACACTCATTTTCGACTTGGAGGAAACGTTCGCCAATCTACGAAAATACAACATCATGCTTAACCCGAAGAAATGCTTCTTTGGAATACTAGCCAGAAAATTGTTAGGTTTCATCGTGTCTCAAAGAGGCATAGAGGTGAACCGCGACAAAATCAAGGCTATACTCAATATTTCTAGGCCAACTCGCCTGAAGGCCGTACAAAGATTAACTGGTTGCATTGCTGCGGTCAGTCGATTTGTAAGCCGGCTTGGTGAAAGAGCCGCACCATTATACAAACTCCTGAAGAAGACCAAAGATTTTGTCTGGACTGACGAAATTGAAGCTGCACTACAAGAACTGAAGAAAGTACTCTCATCTGCTCCTATCCTCGTAGCCCCGGAACCTCAGGAACCGATGTTGCTTTATATTGCTGTGAAAAATAAGGTCGTTAGTATCGTGATGGTGGTGGAGAGACCAGAGGAAAATCGGGAACACCTGGTGCAGCGTCCGACTTACTTTGTCAGCGAGGTCCTGACAGAATCAAAACAACGATACCCGCACTATCAAAAGTTGGCTTACGGTGTTTTCCTAGCATCTCGTAAGTTATGACACTACTTTCAGGAGCATCCAATTACCGTGGTGCGCAAAGCTCCCATGAGAGATATAATCAACAACAGCGATGCTACAGGACGTGTTGCCAAATGGGGCATAGAGCTCTCAGCTTTCGATATTGAGTACAAACCTCGGACAACAATCAAATCCCAGATCCTTGCTGACTTTGTCGCTGATTGGACAGAGACGAAGGAGAATATGATCCTCCCTGAGTCGGAATGTTGGACCCTCTTTTTCGACGGGTCTAAGGCTCGAGGGGGCTCAGGGGCTGGCGTGGTGCCTAAATCACCCCAAGGAGATAAACTTTTATACGTGTTGCAGATCCACTTCACAGCGACAAACAATATTGCCGAGTATGAAGCACTGCTGCATGGAATCCGGATTGCCAAGGATATTGGCATCCGATGTTTGATGTGTTACGGAGATTTGGATCTTGTTGCTTAGCAAGTCTCGGATATTTGTAATACAAATAAGCACATGGCAGCATATAAAGTTGTCGTGGATGACCTATCTAAATCGTTCGAAGGGTTTGAAGTTCAACACATCCCTTGGGCAGAAAATGAGGAAGCAGATGCACTATCTCGGATAGGTTCTGCGCGGAAAGAGGTCCCGAGATGGCGCTTTTTTAGAGCACCTCAAAGTTCCCTCAATAAAGGGAGTAGATGAGGAATATCCGACCAAATCCGACTCACCTTTGATAGCAGTTCTGGCTGTAATTTCCAGCTGGACTCAACCCTACCTCGATTATTTGGTAGATGGCAAATTACCCGAAGACGAGGTGCTGAGCCGGCAGATTATCCGACGAGCAAAATCCTATACTATTGTTAAGGGTGAGCTCCATAAATGGAGTGTTTCTGGGGTTTTTCAGCGTTGTGTATCTCCGGAAGAAGGAGTGGAAATCTTAAGGGAAATCCACGAAGGCGAGTGTGGTCACCACGCTGCAGCCAAATCTTTAGTGGCAAAAGATTTTCGACATGGATTTTTCTGGCTTACAACTCAGGCAGATGCCGAACGATTAGTCAAGACATGCAAAGGCTGCCAAAAGTACGCCAAGCAAGCTCATGTTCTGGCTGATCAGCTGCGAACAATACCTATAACATGGCCTTTTGCGGTCTGGGGGCTTGATATGGTAGGACCTTTTAAACGAGATCCAAGTGGATTTACTCACCTCTTAGTGATGGTGGATAAATTCACCAAATGGATCGAGGCTAAACCTGTCACTAATTGTGATGGAGCAACAGCCAAAAGATTTGTCGAGGATGTTATAATCTGGTATGGTTATCGGCATAGCATTATCACGGAAAACGGGAGTAAATTTTCTATGGGAGAACTGGCCGAATTCTGCGATGAGCAAAATATCCGGCTTGACATTGCGTCAGTCGCACATCCAAAGGCTAACGGACAAGTCAAAAGGGCAAATGGTTTAATTCTACAAGGCCTGAAACCAAGACTCGAAGCACCACTACGACGTGCTGCGGGGGCTTGGGCAGAGGAACTATCCTCTGTAATTTGGAGTTTACGAACAACTCCGAACAGGTCAACAGGATACACACCTTTCTTCTTGGTCTATGGCGCAGAAGCAGTTCTTCCTAGTGATTTAATTCATACTTCTCCTAGAGTAGCCACGTATATCAAAGAGGATGCCGAGATTTCTTGACAAAATGATCTTGACTTAGTCGAAGAAGTTCGTGTTGTTGCTGAAATGAGATCTACAGCCTATCAGCAGAAGTTATGCAAGTATCATAGCCAGAGAGTCCGAAATAGATCTTTCAATAAAGGTGATTTGGTTCTCGGGCTTGTGCAACAAAGGAAGCACAAAATTTCCCCGTTATGGGAAGGGCCCTTTTTAGTTAGTCGAGTATTGCACAATGGATCGTACTACTTAACTGACATGAGGCCAGTTAAAGAAAGACCTGCTACTAAGAAGAGAAAGAGAGATGGAGGCAGTACAAATCCGGATGAGTTAGACAGACTGTGGAATATTGCTCAGCTACGTCCCTTTTATTCTTAGTTTATCCTTCTTTGTAATCATATATGTTTACATGTTCTGTGAGAAATAAAAGTTTTGGTTGCCTCAAGTTTTTTCTGAGAAGTTTTAACCATCTTATTTCCGAATGATCATGTCATAGCCGAAAATCCCAGAATGCTTGAAAGTACTTTATACTCATGTTCGTTCTGGTTTAGATTTCCGATTCTAAAACTGCTACCTTCGGGTATAACACTAAAATTTCTAGTCTTTACTTTGGTTATTTGTCTGATTGCTGAATGCGGGTATTTTCCGAGTAGTGAATTGTTGGTACTGGAAGCCGGCTTTGTTTCCGAGTTTAAACTGGTTTAGCAATTTAGCTCCGTTGCTCGGCAAAGTTTTCGGTAGAAGGTTTGGCCGGCTCACGAAAGGGACGAGGTGGAAAGCCAGATAAACGATAAGTAGAGACGAAAAAAGTATAAGTGCTTGTGTAAACATTTCAAGCACGCAAAAATTTCAAAAGTCAAAAGTGCGGAATAGATCAAAATCTTAGCACTTGCAAGATAAATAGTACTTCATATTTACAATCGCATCAGGTTTTTTCCGGAATAATACAGAAATTTCTGGTCTATGATGCAGGAGGAGATGAAGGATCTGCCGGCTCACTGGTCACTCCGCCTTGATATCTTTCCGAGATGTCCGCATCCGAGTTGGTGCGTTCATCGTCGGAAACTTCTTCGGCTTCTTCTACAGGAGGAGGTAGAGTAGCCACGCGGGTGAAGAAGGGGATCTCGTAGCTGGTCAGATCAGCTACGTGGCACCCGTATCCGGTGCAGGAATGCATGATAGCTTGAAGGTCTTGCTCCTGGCCGTTTCGTCCACCTTGCAGTACCCTCTGGTCACTTGCCATATCTCCATGTTTCCATGGTGGCTCATGACCATAGTGAGAGCGTTCTGCGCAGCAGTCCGTGCGTAGGACATGTTTTAGTCCCGAACAAGCTGCGGCATCTCCTTGGCCCTGTCCCACACCTTAAAATCCTACATGCTTGGCATGTTTGGAATCCTGAGAGATTCGCCAATGTCCTCAAGGGACTGACAGTAGTCATGAAGAAGATCACCGACTTGGGTGAGCCGGTGAGTGCGGGGCTCGAACGAGGAGGAGTCCATCAACTTCAGAGGACCTATACACAAAACAAGTTAAGGAAAAACCGACATTGATAGAAGTCGAAGAAATAGATAAGTCAGAGAGGTGGAGCGTACCAAAAATGACGTTGTCAATCTTGGTCTTCTCCTCCCGGAGACTCTGGAGTTCAGCCTGGAGCGCCTGGGATATGTCCTTCTCTCTGCCAAGCTCATTCTTGAGGTCCGAGATTATTTTATCCTGAGCAGCAATCTTGCGATCACGCTCATCAGTGGCCATGGAGGAGGATTCAAGTACTTGAGCTATGCTCTTGTCATGGTCTGCCTTGAGCTTATCTAGCTCTTGGCGAAGTCCCTTGTTCTCCACTACTAGGGTCTTGAGGTTCTCGGCCTCTTCAATCATAGCGATGGATTGTTTCACTAGCGCTGTAAGTCAAAAAAGAACAACAGTTCAGAAAAAATTCGACATTGAAAAAAGCAAAGACAAGGTTTGAATCTCGGAATGTTTACCTTTGGCTTCATCCTTGGCTACTTTGAGCTCAGCATTTTTAAGCAGGAGAGCTTTGATCTCTCTCCGCTTATCACAAACATTGGTCAGTAATTCCTGGTTATAGGAACATACTTTCTGTAAGTCAGAATACCCAAAGTCATAAAGCTACTTAAGACTCGGGCTAATATTTTTGCTAAATATCAGCACGAGCCTTGGGGGCTACACTAGTTCGTTCTTGGCATCCTAATAAAGCATAAACTCGGATTTTATATCCTACTTCATGCTTGGGGGCTAGAGGATATGATATAACATAATGGAAAAAACAAGAGTTGGAATTCCGACTTACATATTGCTCGCGGGTGAGTTTATCTAAACCCACGTTCACTTCAGCGGCCACCTTCTCGGCAAGAGTAAGAGGGATCACTGGGGCTATTGGAAGCTCGCCAGTCCTAATCCTCTCGTCGTGAAGGCGGACTTGAGTGAGAAGGTCAGAGAACTTGACGTCCTCTGCTTCTTGCGCTTCCTCCTCGGGGATAAATGGTTTTTATCCAGGACTTGCCTGGCTAGCCGCTGGATCTCCTCTGCAGATTTCCGGGTCAGGCCAAACTTGGCAAGACCTGGATTGCTGAGGAGGTTTTCGGTGAAGACTTCAGCCGAGGGATCATTACCCAAAGAGGGTTCACCCTTATCTTAACCTAACGCACCCACAGTGACGTCAGTTTGCGACCCATGGATCGCAGGCTCCGTTTGAGGAGTCGGATCTTCTGCAGCATCCGACGAGATAACCCGAGTTGCAGAAGGTTGAGGGGCCAGAGTCGGAGGATCCACGGTAGGGGAAGCTATGGTAAGCTTCGTCTGACGCAAGGGCTTCGAAGAAATCCCTTTCCCCTTGCCCTTGATGATTGATTTTGCTCTGAGAAGGTAGCAAAGTCGGAAACGTTACATCTCGGAAAGAAATTTGAGTAAAGTACAAAGGCGAAAAAGTTGTGACTAGAAGTTACCTCTTCACGACAGGCACCTCCTTTGTGCCAACCGCTACTGTCGGAGCTTTGCGCTTCTTGAGCGCAAGATCCGGCAGTGGAACTACTTCTAACTCCTGAGAGAACTCTGGAGGGTATCCTTCGAGCGAAGCAAGTTCTGACTCGGGGATGTCAGCAAGCTGAAAACAAGAAAACATATCAGTATTGCAGTATAACTCGAAGATTGAAACACATAAAAGATGTGATGACGAAAGCTTACCGGCACCACGGGGTTTTCTGCCGTGTGCATGTCCAGAGAAACCTCCAGAATTGGCCTTTCGATCTGCTCCTTGATCAGCCATTTGATTTGGCTTATGTAGCCTTGAGTGGTGTAGGCTTTGGGGCTGATGCGGAGGGAGTCGGTTGGAGAAGACGTGATGGAGTGCATCAGTCTATCCCCGTGGTACTGAAGTGGCTGGATTCGACGTGAGACCCAGCACTGGACCAAGTCGGATCCCTTCAGACCATTGTGCTTAATCAGATATTCGATCCGCCTCTTAGCGAGGATTAGATCATCAGTGAGAGCCAAAGCAGCCTCGTCCCAGGAAGGCTGGGCCGTGGCAGCTCCGTCGACAAAAGCCGGCAAAGCAGTAGCTTTGCCGGGAGCCGGAATATCCCTATGGTAGAAAAAGTGGCTATCCATTGTTTGACCGAGTCACTGGTAGAAATTTTGGGATATTCCTGGTCACGTCTAAGAGAAAAACTAAGAGTGTCGGTGATGTAAGGAACACCAGCAGTGATGGAATTCCTCCGGACATGGAAATAAAACCGGAAGAGAAGTAAACTCGGCCTAATACCGACAAAAGCCCTCGCAAAGCGCAGCATACACACTCATTTCTAGAAGTGAGTTGGGAGGAAGATTGTGGAGTGGAACTCCATAATGATCTATCACCTCGGAGAAGAACTCCGAGGGAGGAAAAGACAGACCTCGATCAAGATGGGTGCCGAAGTGGACCCGCTCGTCGTCGCGCGGGCTGGGGACGGTTTCGTCGGAGACGCTCCGCCAGTTGCCGGCGGCGAGAAGCCCCTCCTTCTCCACGTTCTTGAGGCCTGCTTCGTCAAGGGCGCAGGGAATCCAGATTCCCCAGTAGCTTTCTTTCTCTGCTGCTGCTTCCGCCTTCGCCACTGCCGCTGCTGCTGCCAAACCAGAGGAAGAAGATGATGAAGCCATTTTCTCCGGTGAGAGGGTGACCTTAAAGGGGCAGCGCTGGGAGTTTCTGTGGGGGAAGGACGAGGAGGCTCTGTGCGTGCAGGAGGATTGGGAAGGAAGGAAACGGCAAAGGACTAGTGGAAAGGAGAAGAAGAAATCTGAACCCCTTATATCCACCTACCTGCGCCAAGATTCGTGCAAACGCTACAGTGTAACCGCCACGCGTCGTGGAAAGAACTGGGAAGGACCCACGCGATGATTGTGTCGCCTCGATCTCCACGCATGCATTGAAACAACGCCTCGGTTCCGCGAACCGCGGACCCACCAAACGGTCGTGCTGACGAAACGCCTGTCAGATGATATGACTTGACCATGCTTGTGTCAGGTGGCGTTAGAGACCAAGTTCCGGCTTAGTTTAAAATCGAGCTGGAAAATCCGAGTAACCAATTGAAAGGTCCGACTTACTTTTAAGACCCGGATCGTAATTTTTGTTGTGAAGTTTCAGGAACCCTTCAAGATTCTGCAAGCCGAAGATCAAGCTAGACGATGATAAATCCGACTTTCGATCTTGGAGGCCTCCGGGGGCTGCTGTTGGGGATATACTTTCTGGGTATCCTCACAGTTCCTCACTGACCAGGGTGGCCCACTTCGGGTTAGAGCTTTGCTTCACGGGCGGCCCAGTCAGGGAGAAAGACGGAGTCCAATCCGTCTACAGGAAGGCCCAGAAGACTTACCAACTTAGGCCCATAAAGTTACTTGTAGTTCAAGATGTACTCTTTAACCGACTCTTAGACGTAGCCAGGTAGATCTCTCCTGTAAACCCTAGGCCGGATATATCTATATAAGCCATCCTAGGGAGAGCCTTTAGGGCACACCCAATACTTTAGACCCTCAACTCGCACAGGCAAAACCCTTGTAACCCATATTCCGGCTCCGCCGTATTACTGGATTGCTAGCAGGAGTAGGATCCGTCCAAAGCCGGCGGATTCGAACCTGGGTAAACTTGTGTGCTCACCGTCCTGGAACACCGTACGTCTCACACCCCCTCTCTTCCGCATGCCTCGAGGACCCCCTCATGGCGTACTTGTCATCAATTCGATGACAATCATGCCATCTTTTAACTTTTTCCTTAAAAAGCCTAGTATTCTCATATGCTTCACTCCTCCATTCATCCAAAGAACTTAAGTCAAATAATCTTTTTTCACCAGCAAGCTTACAATCTCTATTAAGTTCTTTAACTACCCAATAAGCTTTGTGTTCTAATTCTAAAGGTAGGTGACAAGCTTTCCCATAAACCGGTTTATAAGGAGACATCCCCATAGGGTTTTTATAGGCAGTCCTATAAGCCCATAAAGCATTGTTCAACTTTTTAGCCCAGTTTTTTCTAGATCTATTAACAGTCTTTTGCAAGATGGATTTAATTTCTCTATTTGATAACTCTACTTGCCCACTAGTTTTGGGATGATAAGCCGAAGCGATTCTATGATTAACATCATATTTAGCAAGGGTCGTTCTAAGACCACCATGAATAAAATGAGAACCTCCATCAGTCATGAGATACCTAGGCACTCCAAACCTAGGAAAAATAACATCCTTAAGAATTTTTAGAGAGGTCTCCCCATCAGCACTCTTCGTAGGTATAGCTTCTGCCCACTTAGTGACATAATCAACGGCAACAAGAATATGAGTATAACATTTCGAGGGAGGAAAAGGACCCATAAAGTCAAATCCCCAGCAATCGAACGGTTCAATAACTATAGAGTAGTTCATAGGCATTTATTGCGTCTAGAAATATAACCAACACGCTGACACTCATCACAAGATAAAACAAATTTTCTTGCGTCTTTAAAAAGGGTAGGCCAGTAGAAACCTGATTGTAGCACCTTTTGCGCAGTTCTATTTCCTGCATGATGTCTTCCATAGGCACTACCATTACATTTCCGCAATATCTCCTTTTGTTCATATTCTGGAACACATCTTCGCATAATACCATCCACTCCTTCTTTATATAAATGTGGGTCATCCCAAAAATAATGCCTCAAATCGTAAAAGAACTTCCTTCTTTGCTGAGCTGTGAAAGTTGGAGGCAAATACTTGGAGACAATAAAGTTAGCATAATCAACATACCAAGGGCTCCCTCGCGAGCTTACCCCTACTACAGCCAACTGTTCATTTGGGAAACTATCATTAACAGGCATAGGATCAAAAGAGATGTTTTCCAATCGAGATAAATTATCAGCTACAGGATTTTCAGCACCTTTCCTGTCTACAATATGTAGGTCAAACTCCTGTAATAGTAGCACCAATCTAATAAGCCCAGGCTTAGCATCTTTCTTCGTCATAAGGTACTTAATAGCAGCATGATCAGTATGAATGGTAACTTTGGAATCTACAATATAAGGTCTAAACTTATCACAAGCAAAGACGATGACTAGAAATTCTTTTTCAGTAGTAGCATAATTCCTTTGAGAAGCATCAAGAGTCTTACTAGCATAATGGATAACATTTAACTTTTTATCAATTCGTTGCCCAAGGACAGCACCTACAGCAAAATCACTAGCATCACACATAATTTCAAAGGGTAAGCTCCAATCAGGTGGTTGAACGATAGGAGCTATAGTTAAAGCCTTCTTTAGAGTTTCACAAGCTTCCTTACAATCATCATCAAAGACAAAGGGTACATCTTTTTGAAGAAGATTAGTGAGGGGTTTTGATATCTTAGAGAATTCTTTAATAAACCTTCTATAGAAACCAGCATGACCAAGGATACTACGAATACCTTTGATGTCTCTTGGACAAGGCATTTTCTCAATTGCCTCAACTTTATCTCTATCAACTTCTATGCCTCTTTCAGAAACCTTATGTTCGAGTACAATACCTTTGTTCGCCATGAAGTGGCATTTCTCCCAATTAAGAACAAGATTAGTTTCTTCACATCTCTGCAAAACTTTATCGAGGTTGTGCAAACAATTATCAAAAGAAGTTCCATAGACAGAGAAGTCATCCATGAACACTTCCACAATTTCCTCACAAAAACCATGAAAGATAGCAGACATGCATATTTGAAAAGTAGCGGGAGCATTACATAAACCAGAAGGCATACGTCTATAAGCATAGGTTCCGTAAGGGCATGTAAAAGTATTTTTTTTCTTGATCCTGTTGCTTAACAGCAATTTGAGAGAAACCAGAATATCCATCAAGAAAACAAAAATGGGTCTTTTTAGACAACATTTATAACATTTGATCAATAAAAGGAAGTGGGTAATGATCTTTTGTAGTAACTTTGTTAACTTTCCTGAAATCAATGCACATTCTATAGCCTACTACTATTCTTTGGGGAATAAGCTCATCATTATCATTAGGGACGACGGTAATTCCCCCTTTTTTAGGAACACAATGAACAGGACTAACCCATTCACTATCAGCAATAGGGTAAATAATACCAGCATCAAGGAGTTTCAATACGTCATTTCTTACCACCTCCTACATCTTAGGATTTAGACGTTGTTGGTGCTCTACCACTGGCTTTGCATCTGGTTCTATATTGATAGCATGCTGACATATAGTAGGAGTAATCCCTTTTAAATCATCCAGAGTATAGCCCATAGCCCCTCGGTGTTTCTTTAGTACCTCCAATAACCTTTCTTCTTCTTTCCTTGAAAGTTTAGAGCTAATAATAACAGGATATATCTTATTATCATCAATGTAAGCATATTTAAGATCATCAGGTAAAGGTTTTAAATCAAAGACTGGATCCTTTTTAGGTGGCAACGTGGTACCCAAGTCTTCTACAGGCAAGTTATGCTTAAGCATCTTGGGTTAACGAAGGAGAATCTCATCAATCTCATTCCTTTCTTCCATGAAGATCTCACTTTCCTGGTCTTCCATAAATTGTTGCAAAGCATTATTAGGAGAAAGAGAAATAGAAGCAAGTTGTTCGACTCTAAAATCCTCGTTATGGGTGTCATTTTCACAAGGTTCCTTAGTAAATTTCTAAAAATTAAACTCATAAGATTCCCCATCAAACTTAGTCAAGATTTTCTCCCTTTTGCAATATATAATAGCTCCACAAGTACTCAAGAAAGGTCTACCAAAAATGATGGGATAAGTTTTACTAGCAGCTGAACCAAATACTAGAAAATCAGCAGGATATTTAATCTTACCACAAAGAACTTCTACACCCCGCACAATACCAATTGGAGAGATGGTCTCTCTATTAGCAGGGTGAATGACCACATCAATCTCTTCCAGCTCGCAGGGACTGATTTCATGCATAATTTCTCTGTAAAGCTCATAAGGAATAGCACTGGAACTTGCACCAATATCACATAAACCATAATAGCAATGATCACCAATTCTAACAGAAATCACAGGGACACTAGCCTTTTTAGTTTTATTAGGATGTGAGACAATGTTAGAAGCATATTCACAAAAGACTATGTGTCCATCTTCAACATTTTTAGTGACAAGGTCTTTCACAATTGCTACAATAGGTTCAATGTTTATTTGTTCGTCAAGTTTCACAGTTCTCTTTGCACTTTTAGTGATTACACTAGTTATCATAGGATGATCCTTTACCTTATCTAGGAAGGGTATTTTCTCGATATAAGGTTCAGGTAGGATGTGATCAATAGTGCAAAATTCAGTACTCCCAACAGGAACACAGTCAACAATATCTTTATATGGTGCATGGTACTTGTTCCATCCCTTTTTCAGAATTTCAATATAAGAAGCAAAAGCCTTAAAACAATTTGTAATAACTTGAAAATCAAGACCATAAGCATTACTAGTATTTTGAAAGTCATCAGTTCCCATAAAAGATTCAATGCATTCATAATCACAATTTATACCTGACTTTCTTCCTTTGTCATTCTCCCATGCTTCAATATTGTCTTGAATACGGTCTAGAAGATCCCATTTAGCTTCTTCTTCCATGCGAGTGAATGATCCAGCACAAGAGGCATCCAATAAATCCTTATCATGAAGAGAAAGCCTTGCATAAAAGTTATTGATAATAATATTGTTGGGGAGCTCATGAAAGGGACATTTGAGCATTAATAACTTCAGTCTCCCCCAAGCTTGAGCTGTACTCTGTCCATCAAGAGGCCAAAAGTTGTATATTTGATTCCGATCTTTATGAATCTCACTAGGAGGATAAAACTTTGCATAAAAGAGAGGCACTATCTCCTCCCATTCAAGAGCTTGACCATTCTTCAGCAGCTTATACCAGTCCTCAGCTCTTCCTTTAAGTGATAATGAGAATAACTTCTTCTTGACTTGACCTGTTGTAATACGTGCACACTTGAACAACCCGCATAATTTGTGTATAAAGAGCAAATGATCACTAGGATGAACAGTTCCATCTCCAACATAATAGTTATCCATAACACGATCAATAATTCATGTACATATTTTAAAAGTATCATTCTCAGCAGGTGGTGGTTCATCTACTACCTTAGCAGTGGTAGTAGCATTATGAAATAAGAAAATCAGCGAATTTTCCATAATGAAAATAAAGCAACTAACAGAAGTAAATAATACTCACAGTAGAAGTTTCCTTTACCAGTTCCACACTAAAATAGCACACCACCCCCAGCAACGGCACCAGAAAATAGTCTTGATGACCCACAAGTATAGGGGGTGTATCGCAGTATTTTCGATAAGTAAGAGTGTCAAACCCAGCGAGGAGCAGAAGGTGCTGGCTAGTGGCTTGGAGCAGGAATTCTATGTAAATACTTAGCAAACGGATTTTTAGGGTTTTTTGATAATGCAAGTAAATAAAGTATGAGTAAATAAAAGAAAATAAGAATAAATGCAGCAAGTGGCCCAATCCTTTATTCAACAAAGGACAAGCCGGTTGTATTACTTAAGATGACCAAACGTTCTCGAGGACACACGGGAATATCGTCAAGTGCTTTTGCTTCATATAGTTGATTAATCTTCTTTAGTTTGCTAAGTGTTGTGTGGGTGAACCTGTGCTAATGTACCAACCTTCCTAGGACTAATACATACTTGTGATTATACCCCTTGCAAGCATCCACAAGTACAAGAAAGTAATTAAGGTAGAAACCTAACCACAACTTTAAACTCTAAGACCCTGATGTCCCTTGTGCAATGGTTTCCTAACGGGGGTTCAGGTTTCTGTCACTCCGGCAACCCCTACGATTAGTAGCCAAATAAACAATGCATTCCCCTAGGTCCATATAGGTGAAGTGTCATGTAGTGGATGTTCACATGACACCACTAGAAGAAGTACACCAAAACTTAAATATCAAACTATATATTGAATCTTTCTCAACACAATTCCACTACTAACAACATGACTTCTCCCATGTCCTCAAGAACTAAACGAACTACTCACAAGACATCATATAGATCATGATCAGAGATGAAATAATGATATGTAAAAATCTGAAAATAAACGATAATTCAATGGTTCACTCAATAGCATCAACTACAAGGAGTAATCAACATCAGGAAAGTTTCCCCTAAGAACTATGGAAGATTCAACCCAATTGTTATAGCGGTATGAAGTGGTGATGATGGTGCTGATGGAGATGATGGTGGTGATGATGACGATGATCCCAATGGAGTCAAGCTTGATGGTGGTGTTGATGGCGACGATCTCCCCTCTCCAGGAAGGAATTCCCCTGGCAGAATTCTGTCTGCCGGAGAGATCTTTATCTCTTGGTGTTTTCTGCCCCACAGAGACGGCGGAATCTTTCTGTGGTAGCTCACCAAGTCTTAGGGTTTTGGGAGGATAATATACGCCAGAGGGGAGAGCCAGTGGTGGACCAGGGCGGCCACACCACTTGGTGGAGCAGCCTAGGGTGGCCCGTGCGAGGGGGTGGTGTGGGCCCCCTGTGGCCCATCTCCGCTTCCCCTTCTGGCTTTCTTCGTCTTCTGGAAAAATAGGATTTTCCATGTATTTTTCTGGATTTTCTGATCTTCGCGAATTTTGCCTCCAAACAACACCTTTTCCATCAGAATCCTGACTGCAGCGGTCCATGCTACAAAAGTCATCAACCATGCAAAAATAGATGAAATAACATAAGTATCATCAATTAATATGAAATATATCAATGAATAACAGTAAATTATGATATAGAATAGTGATGCAAAATGTACGTATCACCATGTCCGGCTACACCACCACAGTCGGCGGAGCGTCCCCTGCTCCGGCTACGGCAGCCGGATCAGCTTGAGGCGGGGCGGAGACGGTGCCCTGGACGAAGGAGGGGGAGCGGAGGCAGATGCGGGCGGCACGGTGTCCGGCGCATGGGGCGGCGAGCTAGTAGGCGCCCGCGCGGGGCGGCGAGCCAGTAGGCTCCCGCGCCGGGCTCACGGCGTCGAAGGAGACCAACGTGCTGGGCAGCGGAAAGCAAGAGAGAAGCAGAAGTAGATAATAAAAAAACGAAAAAAGTCGCGCGAGGAAAGGAGGAAAAGGCAGAAGGGCCAATAGTTAGCTTACCCCGGCACCACGGGGGGCGGCCCCTTCTTGCAACCAAGGCAGCTGGGCGGAAGGGTGCCGGTTCAGCTCCTCTTGGGGGCCAGCTCCTCCACAGCGGGCCAGCTAACCCTGCCACCTCCTCCGCTGGACCGGACGGAGCTACTCCCGCCGGCACCAGACCGGCTGGAGTTGCTCTCACCGGCGCCGGACTGGCTAGAATCACCATCCGTCGCACGGTGCTGAGTCGGCTCGGGAGCTGGCGCGGCCTGCTCCTCCTCGTCAACCTCCACGTGGGGGTCGGCGGCCGGCTCGTCATTCCGGCTGGGGAAGACGTCGCCATCCCATTCGAGTCCTCGCCGGACCGACGAGCGCGCAGCTCGGGCAGGTCAGGCGTGAAGTTCTAGAGAGGGGTCTCGCTCTCCTCCCGGAGGATGCAGGGGAACATCTGCCAAAGAAAAAGAAGCACAAGAGATTATCCAAATGGCAAAAAATCGCAAGAAAGAAAATCTGGCTGGCAAGACTTACCCGTGGCGCGCGGTTGTCGTGGCTGTAAGGGACCATCCCGAACTTCCAGCCTTCCGGCAGCCGCTCCTTCGTAATCGTCCACACCTACACCTTCAGGTTGTGGTAGCAGGGATCATGGCGGGATAGCCGGGTCGGGTCCAGCCGCCGGAGTAGAAGCACATCTTGTGCGCACGCTGCTGCAGTGGCATCATCAGCCTGGATATCCAGCTGAGGGTGATGTCCAGGGCGATCAAGCCGGCGGTGACGAGGGCGTGCATGTGCTGCAGCATCGCATCCGACTCCTTCTCGCCGTAGATCTTCAGATACCACTGCTGCCGGCTAGATTCCATGTCCTGGAAAGCCGGCAGGTTGATCCGGTCCTCGGCGGTGAGGTTGCGAATGTAGAAGTACAACTGCTGCCACAGTCGCACCATGTCCTGCAGTCGAAACTCGGGGTAGCCGGCCTTCGTGCGGGAGTAGATGGAGGGGCTACCAGGCTGCGGTACCAAAGTTCGCGGGCGAGTGCACCGCGGTACCTAAGTTTCCTGAAATTGCCGTGTTTCAAAATGTTGGGCCGCCAACTACCGAGAGGGGCCATTTCGATGCAAACTCATCTCACCCCTACCAAATCCAAACATTCCGTGAAACTGCCCCTTGAAGTAGACGGCCGGGACCCTCATGTCAGTAATATTTCAGTGACGCGAGCGCCAACGCGGCAACCATGTAGGCGAAACGAGAGACTAAAGGAGCATGGTGCGTTGACCAAATTCACAAATCCACTCCCTCCCTCCTTTCGCATGAACTCTAGCACCGGCGGCGTTGAAATCCCCTCTCCAACCAGAATGATCTCTTCGGGCATTTGACTTTCGGCGCCAATTTGCTGCGCCTACTCGCTGCTACCGAGTTCTAATGCCGAATGCCGTTCCAGCCGTTGCGACGATCTAGCCCGCCTCTACCGCCGACGAGCTGAGCAGCGTGAAAGATGGCAGATCCATTTGCCGATGAAGAAGTACTTCTGGCTAATTGCGGGTGAGCTACTCTTCTCTTTGCTATTTGCACTACCTATAACTTCTAGTTGGCTATTGGCATTATAGGGATATATCGAACATAGAATTGTTTCCTAGCATGACGCTGACAAACAATTCTTATCTTTTGTCTCCAATTTTTTGTCAAGTAGGATCTCCGCTGAACCCAATTACACGGTTTTGGTCACCATCTATGGCTACCACATTAAATTAGCAGATGGGAAGAGCACGTGGAAACAAGCTCAGAATCTGAAGATGGAAGTAGCGCATGTGCAGTTATGCACTATCCCTATTTTGGTTGCTACTGTGCGTGAACTTGCTGCAATAAGGCCGGAGCAGACTACACGGTTCAGCATCGTTAATGAACGAGGCTTCAAGGTTCCTATAGCATGTGACAGTCAGCTAATTGGGTTGATGAAACAGCATGCCGGGCTTCGCGTGGTTATGCTGATGTGCAACATACTAGATGAGGAAGCTCCTGCTACTGGGAGTCGACTAGATATTATTGGACAGGGAGGTCTAACTCGAACCCCTGCTATTGTTGAGCAAAATGTGGTTCCTCGTCCGCGACATGCTTCTGTCAGGCAACCTCCTCATAGGAGTCCCCATATTGCTATTGTGGAAAACTCTGCTCTGGAATCTGCTGGTATTGGTCGTCCCTATCCACGTGCCCGTGTTGCTGCAGCTGCTACTCACCCAATCCATGCCGTTGTTGAGCAAACTAAGGTTTCCGGAGGCTGCCCCGCTGTTGTTGCCAAGACCACCACCTTGTGTGCTACTCCTCCTTGAAACCGTCCTCAAGTTGTGTGAACCCGTGCTTTGGAATCTGCTGGTACTGGTCGTCTTCATGTTGTTGTTGATCTAGCCGCTGTTGACCCAATCCCTACCGCTGTTGAGCAAACTAAGGCTTCCGGAGGCTGCCCCACTGTTGTTGCAAAGACTGATGCCTTGTGTCCTCCTAGAACCCGTTCTCAGGTTCAGCGAGCTGCTGGTCTGGAGCCAGTTCATGGTCTAGACTCTGCTAGCACTCGAAACATTACTGTTGTGGGAACTGCTCCTGATCGTCGATGTGGCATGGCAGCAGCTGATCCTATTGGGGCTGCCGTTAGAAGGGGCCCTGCCTGTCCACCATGTAATGTAGCTCCTACTGCTAAGGGCCCTCGCCTTGCTCCTGGTCCTGGTACTTCCACCGAGGTTGATCCAGCTAACGATGACGCTAGTGATGGCGGCAGTGGCATTGGGGCTAGGTCTAATGGTGCCGCTCCACCTCTCGAACCTCTCGGAGGTTTCTATCCTGAAGAACCTGGTGATGGCAAAGTAATCGTTCGTATCGGTGTCGCGGATTATACTGCAAAATTAGATGATGGCATAGAAAAATTCTATGACGAGTTTGATGTAATCCTTGGCAGATACGATCCTGAAGTGGTAGAGTTATCTAACCTGAAGTGGTAGAGTTACTTGTGAAGCTGCTATGGGGTTCTCCCAGGAAGCACGTTTGTTATACTTTGGTTACAAGAGCAAAAAGGCTATCAAAGTGAAAGATACCAGGGATTTAGTCGTACCGTTTACAAGGAAACATTATAGAGGTGAAGTGTACTTCCACTTGATAGTGCAAATGGTTGGAGTGGAATTGGAACTCGACAATAGAGATGATGGACTTTTAGAAGGCATGCATGACCTGATCCATGGCATCACTAGGGCTGGTGCGACTGAGGGTAGCTTCGAATAGAGGAGAGTCTTACAGAGGAGCGTCATAAAGAGGAGCAGGAAGAGCATCCCCAGAAAGGGCACCCCGAAGAAGAACGTCACCAAGGAGACCATGCCAGAGAAGAGGACGCCCAAGAGTCGCACGAAAAAAGGCACCACGCTGCAGAGTACACCCCTGAGATCCAGTCAAAATGCCACACCGAACGGTAGTAGAAAAAACACTAAGAGGGCTAGCACGGTGGTGAACACTCCCAGGAGTGGTAGCAAAGAGGCAAAGATGGCCAGCACGGAGGCTACCACACCTAGTGGGAGCAGAAAAAATACTAATTTGGAGCGGAACATGCCGCTGTCAGGGAATAATGCTAGCACGAAGGAGAACACGCCCAATAGTAGTAGCAAAAGGGCTAATTTGGAGCAGAACACACCGCTGAGGTCAGGCAATAATACCAGCACGAAGGAGAACACGCCCAATAGTAGCTGCAAAAGGGCTAATTCGAAGAAGAACACGCCGTAGAGGTCAGGCAATAATGCCAGCACCCTGGAGCCAACACCCGTGAGGGGAGGCAGTAAGGAGATCACACCCAAGAGCGGCAGCAAAAAGCCTAGTTCGATGGGGAATGGAACGCAGATGTCAAGCTACTGATACCATCAGGAAAGATTACATCAGGAAGGAGGATGTACACAGGAAGAGCAAGAGGGTTCTGTACAGTCAAGATGAAATTGATTCTGACTGCTGTTTGTCCACTGAAGTACCTAGGATGCGTGCAAACATAAGACCACCCCATGTGGTTGCAGCAGAACCAACCGAGTGTCTTGGAGAAAACAGAGTTGCCAGTGAGGTGGATTGGGGCAATGTTCTGGTCCATCCGGGTGGAGATGATGGTGTAGCCCCACCCATGGGAGTCAATATGATGTGTGCAGTACTAGGCATTAGAGATGATGGCGAGGATTCTAAATCAGATGAAGAAGAAGGCACTATAGAGGATCAAGAATCTGGTGATGATGAAATAGACGAGGAACTTAACGATGAGGCTGGTATTCCAGTCGACGATTTGGGTGTTGAAGTAGAAGAAATGAAACATGACCATGAGTATCCTATAATTTCGGTCGGCACCGAGTTCAGGAGCATGCATGAGTTCAGGATGTCGTTCCGGCATTTTTGTATCAAGGGGGAGTTCGTCGTTTATCGACTGAAGAACAATGCCCAGAGGTATGATGCCGTTTGCATGTTAACATGGATGAATGGACGGGCCGAGGTACATTGTCCATGGAGGATCACAACAAGAGCCTTACCTGCGTCGAATGCAATTGGGGTACTGGGGCAATGAATGCATCAAACCATTAGAACTCTCTCTCTTTTCACTCTATAACTACAATTGATGTGCGATATCTTTCTAGCAACTAGTCGAATCCGCTTATCTTTTAAATGAATTTGTGTTGCGGGTGAACAAAATGGGCCCTCCACACATGTGTCCGACATGCAGCAAACTGAAATCCTTAATGGCTGATACAGAGTGGGTGGCTATGCAATCTATGTCCATACTAAAGGATAACCCTAAGGAGACCGCGAAGAATATTCAGACTAGCCTCGGTTCTAAATACAACATTGTCCTTCTGTATTACACGGTTTGGAAAGGTAACGAGAAAGCTCTGGGGGTCTTGCACGGGGATTGGACCAATAGCTTCAGGATGCTGTACAACTTCAAGGCGGAGGTACAATCTAGGTGTCCGGGGAGTGTTGTGGAGATTGACACCGAATCAAAAGTTGGTAAAATATATTTCAAAAGATTTTTCATGGTGCTTAAACCTTGCATCCAGGGATTCAAGGGCGGCTGTAGGCCGTATCTGAGTGTAGACAACACTGTCCTAACTGGCAAATGGAAAGGCTGCATGCCATCTGCCACAACACTTGATGGTCACAACTGGATGTTCCCAGTGGCATTTAGGCTGTTTGAAATAGAAACGAAGGAAAACTGGGTCTAGTTTATGAGGCAGCTCAGGAGATCAATAGGCCACATGGATCCATTGGCTATATCCACGGATGCATGCAAAGGGCTGACGAATGCAGTGAAGGAGGTGTTCCCGTGAGCTGAAGGTAGAGAATGTCATGCCCATATGATACTCAACTTTTACTCACACTACGCAGGCAGCGTATTTCGTTACATGTTTCCTGCTGCTAGAGTTTACAAACCTAGTAGCAGCGAATATTTCATGAGCAAGATTTTTGTGGAAGCCCCTGAACTTCTAGAGTACTTAGCCATCCATCATTCGCAGCTATGGAAGAGGAGTCAATTCAACCCTGACATCAAAGTTGATTACATAAACAACAACCTTGCAGAATGCCTGAATAACTGGGTGAAGGACATAAAAGTGCGTCCTATTCATATCTTGATGGACAACATACATGGTATGATCATGAAACTGTTAAATATAAGGAGAGAGATTGGTAGGATACTTAGAGGACATATGCTACCGCAAGTTGTATAGCAACTGCACAAGAGAAGTCGAGGACTTGCTCATCTTAAGGTTCTCCCGTCAACCAGCAGAAGCTGTGAGGTGGTCGATATGTCCAAGAGTGGCAAAAGGGATGTTGTGAACATCCAGCTGCGAGAATGCACCTGCTTAGAGTGGCAGCATACCGGGAAACCTTGCGACCATGCCTTGGCCTTCTTGGTGAAGAAAAGAACTCTACCACATTTGGATCAGTATTTGTCAGATTACTACTCTATGGAAAAGTTCAGAGCTCCGTACACTGGATCCGTCGAGCCATGTACAGACCCATCTCAGTGGCCTCAAGTCCAACTGTCTTTCGAGCTTTTCCAGCCAGTTACAAAAAGGGGCAGAGGAAGACCTCAGGTGAATAGGTTTAAGAATTTTCTCGAGAAGAAGGGTTCGGCTTTCTGTGCTACAAAGAAGGGAAAAAACAGATGCAAGACCTGCCATCTTATAGGCCATAGAGCAGCGGGATGTCCCCTTAATACTCCCAAACCTAGGTATGAGATGGTACATTCACACAAAAAATTGTTTATAGTCTGTAGATATAAGGTAGTAATCCATGTACTGTTTTTTTATAGGAAGCGCAAGGTAAGAAACAAGACGGCCGACTCAATGATTTTGCTGTGGGAAGAAAACCAAAGCGAGTGGAGTGATGATGCCGGACAAGATTCTGGTGCTGATTGTCCTGACTTCCCTCGACCTGGAGATGCAAGGTACGTGAAGGTAAGAAAATTGGCACCTGATGTCTCAGTGTTGATGTAGAGCTTGTTGGGTACCCCAAGAGGAAGGTATGATGAGCACAGCAGCAAGTTTCCCTCAGTTATGAAACCAAGATTTAATCAAACCAGTAGGAGCAAGGAAACACCCCAAAGGTGTTGCTAGCTGATCCTTGGCAGGGCACACTACCAGTGCTAGTAGCAATGTGGAGACCTTGACAACACAACCACAGAACTCTGTCCCCAACTTGCGATGAGGTTGTCAATCTCACCATGTTTTGCTGAAAACAAAGGATTAAACGTATCGAATGGAAAGAAGTAATAGTTTGTAGAAAGTAAACACAAATCAGTAAACAGTTTATAGGTTGTATGTAAAGAAAAGGACCAGGATCCATAGTTCACTAGAGGTGGCTCTCCTTAAGATAGATAACATGCTGGGTGAACAAATTACAGCGGGGCAATTGACAAACATCGAGAAAGCAATACATGCATATACTAATCATATTGACTCCTTTGAGACTTGATTGGGCATTACAACATTATACATAGATCGCCGTCCAACTGCATCTATGACTAATAATCCACCTTTAGGTTATCATCCGAACCCCCTCTAGTATTAAGTTGCAAGCAACAGATTATTGCTTTACGAACTACGTGTAAAGTAAACAATACGATTGTTCTATGAACAAAAGATTGTTGTTTTCTCCCTAGTAGCAATAGCACATCTAGTACCTTAGAGATTTCTGTCACTTCCCCAGATTACCAGAGGCATGAACCCACTATCGAGCATAAATACTAACTCTTGGAGTTGCTAGCATCTACTTGGCCAAGATAGCTACTAACAACGGAAAGCATGCAAGATCACAAATAATAAAGACATGATAGAATCAATAATCAATCTTAAATAGCATCTCAATATCCATCGGATCCCCGCAAACTAAACATGCAGAATTACAAATAGATGATCTTGATCATGAACGGAGCTCATAAGATCTAAACATGAAAGCACAAAGGAGGAGAACCAGCCATCTAGCTATTACATGGATCCGTAGTCCAAGGATGAACTACTCACGCATCACACCGGAGGCTTGCATGGTGATGAAGAAGGCCTCCAGGGTGAATTCCCCTCTCTAGCAGGGTGCCGGGAAGAGCTTCAAATCCCTCCCGATCTAGGGATGGAGATGACGGCGGCTACAGACTCTTTCGTGGATTTTTGATCGGGTACTTAGGGTTTTTGTCCCGAGGGCATCTAATAGGCGGAAGGAGAGGCCGAGGTGGTGCCTGGGCTGGCCACACCACCCCCTTGCGTGGCCAGGCCTGGCCCGCGTGGCCAGGTGGTGTGGTGCCCCCCTGGCTCCTCTCCGTCTCGTATTCTGACATCTGATGACTTCCGGAAAAATAGGCACTTTGGCTTTTGTCCCGTCCAATTCCAAGAATATTCATTTTCTGACTTTCCCGGAACAAAAAAAGCAGAAAACAGACAGCTGGCACTATGGCTCTTGTTAATAGGTTAGTCCAAGAGAATCATATGAAAAGTACTCCAAAGTGTGGACCAAACACAAGAAAGTGGATAAAACCAAGCATGGAACATCAAAAATTATAGATACATTTGCAATGTATCAACATCCCCAAGCTTAACTCCTGCTCGTCCTCGAGTAGGTAAGTGATAAAAGGAAAGAATAATTTTTGAGGTGACATGCACCATCAAAGACTTGATCAAAGTATTTGTAAAACATTCAAAGCTGGGATCATAGTACTTCAATCATAACATGAAAGACAAAGTTCTAGCAATAAGACAAAGAAACTATGATGCAACATGAAAAGGCACAAACAAAAGATTCAGGAATAACAATGCTTTACAAGACGTTTATTTGTTTCACATAAAGTAAACATAGCATAATAGCATTCAACTTGTCCCTCATAGAGTAGCAAATATAAATGCATAGAACACCTTCAAAGTTCATAAGAGTGACTAGGTACAAATAGTTTAAAACAAGCAATATCAAGTTATGCATCAATCAACTAGTCTTGGGACAATGCACATAGAACTAAGAATGGCCACTATGCTCTCAAAGTAGGTGCATAAAGATAGAAGGTGGAGACTCAATATGTAATGGTGGAAGAAAGGCCTTCATAGAAGGAAGTAGGGATTCAAGTCTCATAAAGAGCTTCCAAAAATTATGGTACTTATAGCTTTTAGATCTCATTGCTCCTATCATAAGCATCTTGAAGTGATTAAGGTTAAAGTGAACAAACTATGGTGTACATGCTTGACGAAGTATAAGTTAGGAATCTCATGTCCCTTGTATACGAGGGCCGCTCCTCATGCTACTCAAGTTTAGTCACCGGTAAGTTCTTATCATCGTAAGTACATGTGTATCATAGAGAACCGCCAACGGGGTACCCCTTGCCTGATGATACGGAAGAATCCCCATATCAAAATGACAAGGCAAGCAGACAACAAGCATCTCAGCAATCTTCTTATTTACCATGGGAATATGGTGCTTTTTTCTCTCTTTCCTCTTTTCATAATCTTTTTTTTCTTTTTCTCTTTTTTCTCAATAGATGACTCTTTTTTTATAAGAAGAATGCTTCATAGACAGCTCATTATGGTTACGCTGTAGGTTTCCACCATGTCAGCATGGATTAGACCAGCGGCCCAAGCGCTTCTCTAACACATATACATAACTCCATGGACTTACAAGCTCCCCTTTCATTTCACACCGATGACATCCATATACAAAAGAGCATGATATCAACTAGGTACAAGTACCAAGTGCAATGTTGAAAGCGTTCCCCATGACAGCATGGTTCTGCTAATTTCCAACAAATAAGTGCAAGAATATACAACATAGACGACACAATGGTTCAATTTTGTTAAGGGCAAGAAAAGTAAAGTGTGCCATCAAGTTCGTGAGAGCTTTAATCATTAGTTTTCTCATAACAAGTTTAATTTGGAAGGTAAACAAAAGCATGAATATACTTGGAATAGCATAAGCTAGTAGGTAGGTATGGTGGACTCTTTGGAATAACTTGGTTTAAGGAGTTGGATGCATGAGTGGAACTCATACTTGGTTGTGGAGGCTAGCAAAAGACTGGGAGCGACAAACTAAGAGAGCAATAATGGCCATAATCATGCAGAGCGACAAAACATCATTGATCAAAGCATAAAGTGATACTACAAGTTGAAAACTAAAGGATCATAAAGGCTATGGTGACTTGAGATAGTCATAACATGGTGTGAGCATGCGCCAAGTCAACCCAAATAAAGCATCAAAGGAGAATACCACTATACTATGCTTTAATATGCTAAAACAACGCATGATTCATCCAAAGCACATTAAGCAATATCAATTGTTTATAACAAGTCATGCTACAGAAAAGAATACTAAACATAAAGCCAAAACAATATCAAGCATGGCATGACAAAGCATAGGCCACAGTCAAAAACAAGCTCTTTTTACCACATAAGTATGAACTTTCCTACTCTTTTCCAAACCAAACCAAACTATTTGAAAACTAATATATGAAAGAGGGGGTCCAACCAATTTATTCAGAAAACTAAGAAAACCAAGCAAACGAAAACCCAAAACAAAAACTAAAAAGAAGACACTCCAAGAACAACACAACTGTGCATGAAACAATAAAAATGAAGCGTTTGGAAGAAACCTGGGATTTTTATTGATGAAGAAGGGGATGCCTTGGGCATCTCCAAGCTTTGACGCTTGTACTTCTTGGATATTTCTTGGGGTGACTCGCGTGGCATCCCCAAGCTTGAGATTTATTCCATCCTTCATCTCATTACTCATTCCTTCCATACACCTGAAATTTTTCCTTCATACAAAACTTCACACAATCTTTATTAGCAACATTAGTGCACTCAAGATAATAGGTCTTTAGGTTCAGTTCTAACACCAAATAAACTTCCATTAGAACACTAGCTACTGTAGAACTTCCCTTAAAAAGCTCAATTCCCCAAAAGAACTCAAAGAGGAACCAACAAGAAGCAAATGCAGAAAATGGCAGAAATCTGTCAAAACAGACAAGCAGGTAAATAAGAATTTTTTCGAAGACCTTCTGTTGCTCAAATCAAAAAGTGTTGAACTAATGAACGTTATATAACAACCTGGGGCAGAATCAAAAAAATTCACGCCTCAAAAAGACGTTCAGATATTTTACACAAATTTTTACGGTGAAGCACAGAAATCTGTTTCGGGACAGCAACTTTCCCAATCATTACTTCTCTCTCATTAGAGGTTACTCTTGGCACAAAAAGCAAATAAAAAGGATAAGGAGCGGTTATTACTGAAGTAATAACTTCCAAGACTCATCTAAACTTTTGGGTTATCTCCCAATAAGTACTTTCTTTAACGCCTTTAAGTTAGGCATAAGAAACAAGAAAGAATCAAGTGTTCTCAAATGAAGAAGCATTAAGAGCAAAAAAAAATTTCATAGGAGAAGCAAAAGAAATCTTCTCTCTATTCTTAGGGAAGTGTTCTATACCTTTCTTGAGTGGAGTTGATATTTAATGGTGCCTTCTTTCATATCAATAATGGCACCAACAGTTCTAAGAAAAGGTCTTCCCAAAGTAATAGGACAAGAAGCATTGCATTCAACATCCAAAACATAGAAATCAACAGGGACATAGGAATTGTTAACCATAATAAGAACATCATTAAGACTCCCCATGAGTTTCTTTTTAGCATTATCATCAAGTGGGACATTCAAATAACAATCTTCAAGTGGAGGCAAATCAAGCATATCATAAATCCTTCTAGGCATAATAGAAACACTACTACCAAGATCACATAAAGCTTTGAAATCAAAGTCATTCACTTTCATATTAATGATGGGTTCCCAACCATCTTCTTGTTTAATAGGAATAGAAGCTTTATGTTTCATCTTTTCTTCTTTAATCTTTATGAGAGCATCACTAATGTGTTTTGTAAAGGCCATGTTCATAGCACTAGCATTAGGACTTTTAGCAAGCTTTTGTAGGAACTTAATAACTTCAGAGATATTGCAACCATCAAGATCTACATCAAATTTATCATCTAAAGTAGTAGAACTATTACTAGCCTCAACACTAGTGGTGGTGATAGTAGAAACACTAATGTTTCTAGCAATTTCATCTTCTCTTTCCCACTTAGCATGTAATTCAGCTAATAGTCTAACATTTTCATCAATTCTTACTTGTATGGCATTAGTAGATGCAAAGGGATTCTCATTAGTTTCAGGTTTAACAACTATTTTATTCAAAGAAGATTGAGCTTCAACCAAAGATGCTATATTTCTTTCAGCATTAGAGAGTTTTTCCTCAATAGTTTATTGAAAGCAGTTTGTTTACTAATAAAGTCTTTAAGCATAACTTCCAGTTCAGAGGGTGCACTCCTATTAATGTTGTAGGAATTTCCATAAGCATTACCATTTTTGGGAGGATATGGCTTATAATTGTTGTTACCAAAATTACTCCTATAAGCATTATTGCCAAAATTGTTATTTCTTATGAAGTTCACATCAACTTGCTCTTCTTGAGCAACCAAAGAAGCTAAAGGGACATTATTCGGATCAATATGGGCTTTCCCATTAACAACCATAGACATAATAATATCAATCTTACCACTCAAGGAGGAAGTTTCCTCAACGGAATTTACCTTCCTACCTTGTGGAGCTCTCTCAGTATGCCATTCAGAATAATTAACCATCATATTGTCTAGAAGTTTTGTTGCAGCACCCAAAGTGATGGTCATAAAGGTACCTCCAGCAGCAGAATCCAATAGGTTCCTTGAAGAATAGTTCAATCCTGCATAAAAAGTTTGGATGATCATCCAAGCAGTCAGTCCATGAGTGGGACAATTCTTAACCAAAGATTTCATTCTTTCCCAAGCTTGAGCAACATGCTCATTATCAGATTGTTTAAACTTCATTATTTCACTTCTCATAGATATAATCTTAGCAGGAGGATAGTATTTTCCAATAAAATCATCTTTGCACTTTGTCCAAGAATCAATACTATTCCTAGTTAAGGAATTCAACCATTCTTTAGCTTTTCCTCTCAAAGACAAAGGAAACAATTTCAGCTTAATAATATCACCATCTACATCCCTATGCTTTTGCATCTCACAAAGTTCAACAAAGTTATTTAGATGGGCAGCACCATCTTCATTACCAATACCAGAAAATTGTTCTCTCATAACAAGATTGAGTAAAGCAGGTTTTATCTCAAAGAAAGTATCTTCAGGCATAGGTGGAGCAATAGGTGTGCTCATAAAATCATTGTTGTTGGTGCTACTAAAGTCACACAACTTAGTGTTTTCAAGAGTAGTCATTTTTTTTGAGTTTTCAAATAAGCAAGGAAACTAGTAGAACTATTTTTTTGTGTTTTTGATAACAAAACAAGCAAACAAAGCAAAAAGAAACTAAGCAAAACAAAAATAACAAAGTAAAGAGATTGGTTATGAGGGACTCCCCTTGTGAAGATGTCCCTGACTCCCTAGCAACAGCGCCAGAAAAATGCTTGATGGCTTAGTGTTGATGTAGAGCTCGTTGGGAACCCCAAGAGGAAGGTATGATGAGCACAGCAGCAAGTTTCCCTCAGTTATGAAACCAAGGTTTAATCGAACCAGTAAGAGCAAGGAAACACCCCAAAGGTGTTGCTAGCTGAGCCTTGGCAGGGCGCACTACCGGTGCTAGTAGCAACGTGGAGACCTGCACAACACAACCACAGAACTCTGTCCCCAACTTGCGATGAGGTTATCAATCTCACTGTGTTTTGCTGAAAACAAAGGATTAAACGTATCGAATGGAAAGAAGTAATAATTTGTAGAAAGTAAACACAAAGCAGTAAACAGTTTATAGATTGTATGTAAAGAAAAAGGACCCGGATCCATAGTTCACTAGAGGTGGCTCTCCTTAAGATAGATAACATGCTGGGTGAACAAATTACAGCGGGGCAATTGACAAACATCGAGAAAGCAATACATGCATATTGACTCCTTTGAGACTTGATTGGGCATTACAACATTATACATAGACCGCCATCCAACTGCATCTATGACTAATAATCCACCTTTAGGATATCATCCGACCCCCCTCCAGTATTAAGTTGCAAGCAACAGATTATTGCTTTACGAACTGCGTGTAAAGTAAACAATATGATTGTTCTATGAACAAAAGATTGTTGTTTTCTCCCTAGTAACAATAGCACATCTAGTACCTTAGAGATTTCTGTCACTTCCCCAGATTACCAGAGGCATGAACCCACTATCGAGCATAAATACTAACTCTTGGAGTTGCTAGCATCTACTTGTCCAAGATAGCTACTAACAACAGAAAGCATGCAAGATCACAAATAACAAAGACATGATAGAATCAATAATCAATCTGAAATAGCATCTCAATATCCATCTGATCCCCGCAAACACAACATGCAGAATTTCAAATAGATGATCTTGATCATGAACGGAGCTCACAAGATCTAAACATGAAAGAACAAAGGAGGAGAACTAGCCATCTAGCTACTACATGGATCCGTAGTCCAAGGATGAACTACTCACGCATCACACCGGAAGCTTGCATGGTGATGAAGAAGGCCTCCAGGGTGAATTCCCCTCTCCGGCAGGGTGCCGGGAAGAGCTTAGATCCCTCCCGATCTAGGGATGGAGATGATGGCGGCTACAGACTCTTTCGTGGATTTTTGATCGGGTACTTAGGGTTTTCGTCCCGAGGGCATCTTATAGGCGGAAGGAGAGGCCGAGGGGGTACCTGGGCTGGCCACACCACCCCCTGGTGCGGCTAGGCCTGGCCCGTGCGGCCAGGTGGTGTGGTGGCCCCCTGGCTCCTCTCCGTCTCGTATTCTGGCATCTGATGACTTCCAGAAAAATAGGCACTTTGGCTTTTGTCTCGTCCAATTCCGAGAATATTCATTTTCTGACTTTCCTAGAACCAAAAACAGCAAAAAACAGGCAGCTGGCACTGTGGCTCTTGTTAATAGGTTAGTCCAAGAAATCATATGAAAAGTACTTAAAGTGTGGACAAAACACAAGAAAGTGGATAAAACCAAGCATGGAACATCAAAAATTATAGATACATTTGCAATGTATCAGCACCTAGGAAGAGGAAGAAGGCAGGAGATGAAGAAGCTAGTGGACGTGAAGGCAAGAGGAAGAAAGTTGGCACCCAAGCGGAGAAAGAAGGCTAGCAGTGTAGAAGCCTAATGATGTATTGAACTTGAACCTATATATGTAGTTCGGTTAAACTCTGGAGCTGTGTGCGTGGAACTTGTCGGGCGAAACAATCTGCCTCCCGTACTTGGAGTAAAATGTATCACGACTTTAGGATTGGATATGGCCGAGGCCACTAGTTGAATCCAAAATTGTGACTGTGCCACTACTATCTGAACAATTGCGATAGCTGAGTGGTTAAGGGGTCTCCAAAATCGATGGGTGTTAGTGGCACAGACATGAATTATTTATAGGCGCTTAATAAATCCCTGCTATGGGCATTACACTTATGATAAGTTTCTGGGCTAAAAAACAATTTCTTAAGCTGGCTGCTACACTCCACGAAGCAGCAACTTATTTCAGCTGCTGGACAACGACATGGCAACATAAACTGCAAATGCAATAGATAATGCCCAGATAATGAGGAAATTGTTTCCACTATCTGGCCTAATCTTGAGCCCGTCTGTCTCACTACCTCCCTGCCCCTGCTCCCCTGCACCTGGCGAAGCTCCCAGATCTCTCGCTCCATCGCCCGAATCTCCTCTTTCTTGTCCCACACAGCATCACGCAGATCCTGAACAAGCTCTCGATGAAAACCTGTCAGTGGCTTTTCGATCCACACAAACTTGTCATAGCCGGTCCCCCTCCCTTCCTGCGTAGTAGATCGAAGGAAACAAAAAAAGAATTACATTACGCTTTCCGGAGCCGGGTTACCATTGTACCTACAGTAAGAACTTTTCGCTCTGATGCTCCAGTTGCTGAATTTTCCTGCAGTATTTTCGTCGGTCCATGAAATCCATCTCGGCATCTTCTCACCACACAAACACAGCATATAGGGGTAGTAATCGTAGGGCGCCCTCCGTTACCTGATGGGGGCACCTGCCTGATGGCGTTGAGCCGACCCTGATTCCGCCCAAGACGAACTGCACGAGCTGCGAGCCATGAGCGAGGGGAGCGAGGGCAGAGGAAAGAGGAGCCTTTGGATGTCAGGGTAGTGGTGAAGCGTGATTTATCCCCACTTAATAACACGGGCAGAATCCTACCGTCCACATTCGGCTGACAGGTGGGGGACCTAGCGTGTGGACTAGTCAACCAAACCTCGCGCCTTCGTGGTTCCAAAGCCCTCTCGCATGCATTGGACGAAATTTTTGGCACCTTGCCCGCATACATATCACTAGGAGGCCTTGCTTAGGAAACAGACACGCCTGGCCCACAATCTTACTCCCTCCTAGGAACTTGTCATGGCTCGCGTCGGCAGATCCATCCGCTCCACCGCTTTCGATAGGGCTCGCCACGGCGGATCCACCCCAAGATCCTACCGTCACAGTATCAAATGGCCATGGTTTCTTGAGAGGAGCGACGATGCTACGTATCCGAGATCGGCCCCTCCTACCTGTAGAAGGACTGATGCGGCATCGAGCTTGAGCAGGAGCCGCCAGGCGTGACGGCGCTCGGTCCACGCAAACCCCGTCACCTTCGTCATTGTCGATTCCTATGTGGAGGACGACGGGGACGAAGCTATGCAGAACGCCATTGTTGCCTCCTTGGCGAAGGGCAAGCAACGGGCGGGTGTGGATGTCGCTGGGAAGGGCACGGCGGTGTCACCAATCGAGGTGGACTCCGACGACAGCGGTGTGATGTGGGTTTAGATGTTGTTTAGGATGGTTGCAATTTCGGTTGTGTTTAGTGCGAGTACAATTATTGTAATGGGTTTGTCGAGCTATATTGAGAAATATGTGCAATAGCAGCTTGTGAGTGCTTCCACTTTAGAAATTGTGTCTGTGCCATTTGCATGTTGCATTATCAACGTAGATTACATGTAAACAATCCAACGAAAATCAGATTAGAACTATCAGGCGGGAGTGGCAGGATGGAAGAGAAGTTGGGACAGTGGCTTCGAGGGGAAGGAAGAGAAGGGGGCATGACACTGGCAGGTGGGCCCTCGGAACACGTGACACTGACATGCGGGTGCGGGAGCACATGGTATTGCCAGTCTGTCCAGAGCAAGCGGACTTTGCAACGTGACAACAGCAAGCTGATTGGACCAATATAATAACTCGTCAAATTATTAAGGAGTACTAAAAACTACAGCTGGGTTACATTCGCACAACATGTATGCTCTACGCACCTAAGAAGCATCGCTTAAGTCTAACAGTAACGACGGCACAAGTACTACATTTCCCTGTCGGTCTTCTCGATACAAATGTAGAAATGCATTTGCCTGTTCGGTCCAGCACCGACAAGGTACTAAGATGGCACACATAGGATCGACCTTAGGTCCGCATACTCCACCTCCCGCGGCGTCGGGCAGCTCGGCGCCTCGGCTAGCACAAGAATGCTATCGGACAACGGCGGCTGGGCATTCACCCACATGCGCACCGTGTATATGGGCCAGGTGCACGAGACTGACCTGACGCATATGGCACACATGACACTAGGCCCGGCTCTGGTTCTCGGAACACCGGCGGTGATGGTTAGGACGAAAACAGAGTCGCCCCCTGGAAAATTAGCCGGCGGCGTGCCGAGTCAGTGAACGACACCTTCTCTTGGAGAAGTTGGGCTTGCCCGTAGGAGATCCTAATCACTTCGATCAAGTGCTCCTCTGCAAGGTGGACGACGAGCTCTGCCAGCGGGCCAGTGTAGTTGCAGCCCGGCTCCGTGCAGGAGCACGCACCGTGCGGGCACGCGAGCTCGTGGAGCGGGAGCTCGTGGTAGGAGTAACGCGAAAGCATCCTAGGTGGGAGCACACGAGCGGGAACGTCGATGCGAAGTTGCACACAAGGATCTCCAGATTCTTGGGCTGCAGCATCTGCCACATCTGAAGTTCGTCGAGAAATCGGAAAAAAGATCAGCAGTTAGATTAGCGAATAGCAGGAATATGTAGGATAAGTTCAAAAGCTTGTAAAATGATTTCTTAGCATGAAGGTAGCGACCTGAGAATTGGCAGATGTCGTCGGCTTGTGGCTACAGCAGGATGGGAGTGAAGTGGGGAAAGTGGCTTCGAGGGGAAGGAAGAGAAGTACGTGGAGTAAGAGAAGTAATGGGGACATGACACTGGGATATGCCCACTCAACTCGTGAGTTGTGGCACTCGCAACATGCCAGTTTGTCCAGAGCAAGCGTGGCCAATCATGCCGCAGAACAGCCTACTCGAGAATCGCTCTCACGAAGACCGTCCCAATCGTCTAAGCGCCCCGATCGAACGGTATGTAACAATCGTCAAGCAGAACAACTATGTTATGGCGTGCCTTCTAGAAGACTCGGTCTAACGGTGGATCCATTGGGGGGCTAAGGTTATGGCTCTCCTAAGGTTAGGATCCATATGTGGTTGATGAAAAGAACACACATCCAATGACACTGGAGGATCCTTATCTGGTTTGTGAGAAGAACACACATGCAATCACACTGGGTGGATCCATATGTGGTTTATGAGAGGAACACACATGCAATGAACACTGGTGGATCCATAAGTGGTTTGTCGAAAGAACACACATGCAATGACACTGGTGGATCCATATGTGGTTTGTGAAAAGAACACACATGTAATGACTCTAGTGTTGGTTTTAGTATAATAACACACATGCAATGACTCTAGTGTGTCCATATGTGGTTTGTGAAAATAACACACGTGCAATGACTCTAGTGGATCCATATGTGGTCTACGGAAAGAACACACATGCAATAACCACTGGTTGATCCATGTGTGGTTCATGACAGTAGCACACATGCAATGAACACTAGTATATCCATATGTGGTTTGTGAAAAGAACACACATGCAATGAACACTTGTGGATCCATAAGTGGTTGGTGGAAAGAACACACATGCTGTGAACACTGGTTGATCCATATGTGGTTTATGAAAAGAATACACATCCAATGACACTGGTGGATCCATATGTGGTTTATGGAAAGAACGCACATGCAATGACCATTGGTGAATCCATATGTGGTTTGTGGAAAGAACACACATGCAATGACACTGGTTGATCCATGTGTGGTTTGTGGAAAGAACACACATGCAATGCCATTGGTTGATCCATATGTGGTTTGTGAAAAGAACAGACATGCAATGATTCTAGTGGATCCATATGTGGTTTGTGGAAAGAACACACATGCAGTGACTCTAGTGGGCCATATGTGGTTCATGTCAGGAACACACATGCAATGACACTGGTTGATCCATGTGTGGTTTGTGGAAAGAACACACATGTAATGACTCTAGTGCTGGTTTTAGTATAAGAACACACATGCAATGACTCTAGTGGATCCATATGTGGTTTTTGGAAAGAACACACATGTAATGACTCTAGTGGGTCCATATGTGGTTCATGTCATGAACACACATGCAATGACATTGGTTGATCCATATGTGGTTTATGACAATAACACACATGCAATGACATTGGTTAATCCATGTGTGGTTTGTGGAAAGAACACACATGCAATGACTCTAGTGGATCCATACGTGGTTTGTGGAAAAGAACACACATGCAATAACCACTAGCTGATCCATGTGTGGTTCATGATAGGAACACACATGCAATGGACACTGGTGGATCCATATGTGGTTCTTGACGGGAACACACATGCAATGACATTGGTTGATCCATATGTGGTTCGTGGAAAGAACACACATGCAATGACACTAGTTGATCCATATGTGGTTTGTGGAAGGAACACACATGCAATGACACTAGTGGATCCAAATGTGGTTCATGACAGGAACACACATGCAATGACTCTAGTGGATACATATGTGGTTTGTGGAAAGAACACAAATGCAATGAACTCTAGTGGATCTATCTTGGCATAATTTGATGTATGCCATGTTGCATTTCATTGTAAAAGACACCCACTTTCCATTTTTATAGTAGTATGCTTTTCCCTTGGTTTTTTGATACTACCTAGTTTTGCCCCCTATCTCTCTTTTGTAGAAGCCCAAACCTGTGCCCACTCTGTCTGCTACGTCCTGATTGGTTGTCACAGTTGTTACGCGGATCGTGCGCACCAACCGTTGATCCTGTGTGATCCAACGAGGCTCGTTGCACACGTCGTGCCCTTCACAGGACAGCCCGAGATAGCACAGACGTCTCCCTCAACGAGACTTCTACAAGAAGGAACACGATGTCGTCCATGGAAAAAGTCGTCGAGTTGTCATGTCATGTTTAATCTAGTCTGCAAAGGCTACAAGTCTACTGCACGACAACTGGTCATCCACGGCCCAGAGGCTATACCATTTTTACTATGCAGCGCGCCTACACTCTCACTTCCGACATGCCCCCACCACACAAACCTCCCACGCAGCAGCCGCAGCCGGAAGAGCTGCCTACCGGGGCCCTCGAGGAGGCCTAAACGTCCTCGAACCCAGCCTATCGGGTCCTCCTTTCGCACTCATCCACTATTCTCTCTTCCCTATCTAGCAAAACCCCACAATCTTGAACGTACTTGCACGAACCTTCTCCATGAAACCAGTGCGTGGGGGTGAGTGTCCGGGCATCGCCGCCGGGGTGGTGCTTCACGCGGCAGATCTGGAGGAGCATCACGCAGCACAAGGCAAGGAGGACGTGCAGTTCAACCCCTTGGGGTACCATGTGCTCGCCGGTGCTGACGACTTCGGAGGCGCCGATGAGGGCATGGAGTTCGACGAACACGCTCCGCTCGTGTACCCGGAGGTACATCTATTTCTACATGTTTCATATTTTCTGCTTGAGCTTAATCTATCCTGGCGTCATAAAAAAATCTAGTCCTAACGATTAGATGCAACATACGAACCGGTACATGGAGAGATCTAGTCTGTCCTGAATGAATCCACATTATTTATTTATTAATAAGTTACCAAGAACATAAACCACATTAATTTAGGAGCAAGCTAGGGAGACGGTCGTAATGAACTGCTGAACCTATATAGACATGTTATTGCATCGAAAGTAACTCGGAATGGTGGAAGGAATATATATTTATTATTTTGCTCATTTCGGTTTGTATTCCATACATTACAGGTGGATTCAAGTGAGATTGACTCTGACAAGGAGACCAGGGACAACAACAGCCACCATGTCATGAAGAAGCTCAAGAGCGGGATAATCCCTTTCCGCACTCGACTTGGGGTGCTCAGGTGACATTTCTGTAAGAAAGGAGTCAACCCGAGGATTGCCAGCTTGATTTCGCATGTGGTTGGCATCGGTAAAAGCTTGTCTAGTAAACACAAGTCGGCGACCAAGGCTAAGCATGCTGCTTATGAAAAATTCCTGAGGGAGTATGTCAAGACCGGCCTAGTGTCCCCTTAGGAATCAACAACTTCTAGCCGACCAGCCCGTCACTGTGCTGGCCTGGCCACTAATAATATTTAGTTCTCTTACCGTATCTAGACCCTTAAACTATGGAGATTTCTATTTTTGTACCCTTCAAAATATATTCAAGTTCATCTGTTTGTGGAGTTAAAGTTCCGGTGGCATACTCGTTATTTTGCATGGATAGAGGGGTGCCCCCGACAGATATGAGGGTTATCATGTCTGCTAGATCACAAAGGATCAACGGTTGGTTGGCACGATCCGTGTGACAACTGTCTCGACCAATCAAAGCGTAGCAGCGAAGATGAGCACATGTGCGAGAGATGGATACAAAGAGAGGGGAAAACCGAGTAGCACTTAAAAACCAAGGGCAAAGCTAAGTAGAACTTAAAAACCAAGGGAAAAACTGAGTAGAACTTAAAAACCAAGGGCAAGAGTGACAAAGGGATTCAAATAGAAAATAGAAAATAGAAAATGATTTAAAAATGGAACCAAACCACTAGTGTTATGCTCGAGGGCAAAACTGAGTACAACTGAATCGCCAGGGTTAGACACGAGGGAAAAACGCGACTCACGGTATGCGTGTGCGGTGCACTGGGCGGTAGCAGACACGCGTGGCCGTGCAGGGTGCATTAGCGTACGTGGTGCACGGTAGTGCAACAAAACATCGCTTCCCTTCTCCTTTAATAGAGGCCTCCCAACTCCCAATCATCACGCACTCGCTCACTCAACCATCTCCACTGTTCCATCACCTTGTGCAAATGCCCAACAAAACTCCAACCACGCCGGCGATGGAGAAGAACAACGCGGTGGCCATCAGCGCCTCCAAGGCCGCCGGCGAGGAGCCCCCTGTCCCCGTACAAACCCCCGTCCCCGCCCCTGCATCTGCCATAGCCGCTGGCGAGGAGGCCCTCGCCGGTCTCGGACAGATCCCGCTCGGCTGGGACCCCTACGAGGAGGTTGTCTACATAAGGACGGAGAACCCCTACGACACCAGCATCGCCGACCCATGGTCGGAGGTAACCAGGGTTTTCTCCCCTTCCCTTGTTCTTCCTCCGTTCCCATCATTGGATGCTTGATCATATGTTATTAGGGCTCGGCTGTTCCTATTTTTACAGTAGCTAATCCTTTTGTGTTAGATCTCGATTTTTGATGAATCCCCCTGTTTGTAGTTGGGATCAGTATTCGATTTGGTTTGAGATTTGGGGAATAATCGAGAGATCTCATTCGGTTAATTTATGCAAAAAATCAATCCCGATAATCAAAGTATCTCAATCATGTCCTTATTTCACTCTACTGTTTTTCCAATAGGAGGATAACAGTGACCTCCACAGCGACGACGAGTCCAAGGACACCAAGACTCGTCATGTGCTGAGGAGGCTAAAGTCCGGTCAGTACAACAACTTCTTCGCTGACGACGTGTACAGGTGCCCCTTCTGCCCCACCAGGAGGCTCCACGCCACGGACTTCAATTCCCTCGTGAAGCATGATGAGGACGTGAGGACCTGCGGCGAGTCCGTGAACGTCCACAGCTTCATGGTCAAGCACCAGGCACTCGGTCTTCACCTCTGCAACCTCCAGAAGGTGGCTATCGAGGAGGGTTGCATGCCCCCGATCAGACCCAAGGCGCCCAAGGTCAAGGGGCTGGGCAGCAAGAAGTGTAGGAGGCGCCAGAGGGAGGAGGCGGATGCCCTCCTAGCAGAGGCCACGAGGGGCCACTGATCAGCTGCTGCTGTAAAGCAACTTCTTTTGTATTCTCTGTGTTGAACCTGTCAGCTGCTGCTGCTGAGAAGCCTAATTGTCGAACCTCGTTAAGTACCGTACTATATAACCTATATTAGCTCCTTTATCTACATCTGCTTTGTTTACTGAATTTATTTATGGTGCTGGTTTGTTTTGCTGCTCTAGATTTGCTACCAGATTGGGGAAAAACAAGGGAAAAAGGAACAATGAATGGAGAGAGGAGCTGCTCTAGATTCCCTACCTTTTTGGGCAAAAAAACACAACTCTTAGAGAGAGAGGGGAAAAGGCGCTCTTAAAAAGGCCAAATAACAAAAAAAAACTTCCAATTTAGGCGTTAGGGCGCACGTAACGGCCAAACCTTTGACCAGACGGCACCCCCCTCCGAGCGCATGTGAGGGCTTCGGAATATCGAGAGGGAAAAAGTGAGGACAAACGAGACACAATGTTGCTATAGCTAAATCTTACAAAAAGCTGAATTTGGCTTTACCATGCAATTTGGCTAGATCTCCACAATGTAGCTATTCTAAATCCCTAAACTATGTGGTGCATTGAAACCTAAAGATTTTCCACCGATACGTGTGTTGCAAAGTTGCTTGATCGTGCATGCTTACACAAGTGGCCTATAGAGAAACTTATAGAAGCATGGGCAAACGAGCTTCATTTTGAAAAATTCTAGACAAGCTTTGCGCAATCGGCAGGCCTGATTGGCTGCCCCGGGGTGCAGGGATGCTAGGTCCATGTCTATGCTTACACTTCTTAAACTTGTTAGAATAATAGTTGTACACTTCCTTCTGTCATGTCATGTTACGTCGTGTCAGCACCGCGCACCCGCTGTGGATCGGCAATGGGATGGTGGTCTACGTGACCGGTCTCTGCCACGCCAAAGCCACGTCGGACACCCGTCCCATCGCCTATCGGGATGGACGCCAAATTTAATCGCTAGGATTGGAAACCAACTGTGCTCACCTGGTCAAACTTGCCTCCACATGGGTATGAGCGGAATATTGGTAAACGCAATTTAAGCATCGCCTTCCGTCTCCTCAGCACATCATTGTGCAAAAATCCCCAACTCATTCCTTCCGCCGCCCTCTGCCGCTGCCGCAGCCACCACAAGAACCATCGATGCTGCCGCAGGCACCGCCTCCGCCGAGCCATACCACCACAACAGATCACTCCACCGCCATGCCCAGTCCCAGCCACCGCTACCGACCCTAGGCCACCGCTGCCACATTAGCTGCTGCCATGGACGCAGAGTACAGCGTGTTCAGCGACGGGAGCGACTTCACCGACGAGTACACCGTCACCGCCCATGGCACCACCAAGCTGACGGTCGTCCACACAAATGCGTCAACGGAGGTCGCCAAGGTCATCGCAATGTATGAGCGGTGGCTACAGGAGCTGATGGATAGGTACAAGATCGTCGGCCTTGACCTCGAGTATACTGGAGATAGGAAGAGGATGGCGCTTTTGCAGCTGTCCATGCGCAACCACTGTCTCCTATACCACGTATGTAGGGCCAAATCTGTATGCCCGGAGCTTCGCGAATTCCTACATGGGAGGGATATCTACTTCGTCAGCATCGACATCAAGAACGACACTCCGAAGCTATAGCGGGATCTCCTCGTTCATGTCGTCAATCACGTCGATCTCCAACTTTTGTGGAGGTACTCGGATGGCGGTACGGGGAAAGCCGGCATGGCTAGACTCACTGCCGACATCATCGATCGCGAGTACGCCGGCATGAAAGTCGAGTGCCCGAAGCACCTGCACGAGCGATGGGAGTGGAGGCACCTGGATTACGATGCGATCAAGTACGCAGCTAGGGACGGGTATGTCTGCTACGAGATGCTCAACAGGATCTCGCGGGTGGGTGAGTGTGCTGTTTACCACTACTAGTTTCGCATTTCGTTCCTAGTTTTATCTCGCTTGTATTTTATCTCGCATGTATTTTCTAAGCATTCTATGTGTAAGAACCAAGCTCGTATGATCCCTCTGCTATTAGCTACTTAACCTGTATGAATTACATTCCCGCTTTTGTATGCTCAACATTCATTCTTACAAATTCTGTCTATGCCATTTGCATGCGGCAGAATCCAGGACTGACATGCATAAGGTGTGATACAGTCATAAGTCATAACCAAACCCAGATTATAGTGAAGGATATAGTTATAACCAAACCCAGATTATAGTTTAATAAAGGTAATACACAGCAGTTTGTAATTGCTCACATAGTGTACTTCTGAAATAACATGTTTTCATAAACACAACAATCATGCACTAAAATTCTACATCCTAGCCTATTGGAGAAGGCAACCAATCCCAGGATGCCTTCGATCGCTTGCCCCGGCTTATAGATTCATCTACACTCCGACATCTGGGGCAAACAACCTGCCTTGGTGGTGGTCCAATGATGCGATGCCTGGAACGATATTTTACAATCTGGCGGTACAGCTCGTGGCTAACATACCCGTCAATTACAGCGTAAGGTTCAGAAAGTAGCTTATCCTCCTAGTAATCGTGCCCTAAACGCCTCCACGAACATCTCGGCAATTTGCCCTTCATGTCAGTGTACCACGGGTCGATGAGTTCGGAGGCAAGAGCGGCCATCCCGGTCTTGCCGGCCTTCATCCCTGGGATCCAGTAAATTTCCTGGATGTCCACTCTGCACTCATTTGGGATTCTAATGTTGACAGTCGGGCTTTCAAGCAGTTTAGTGTCATTCGTGATGTCAACACTAGTAAATGTTATGTGATGGTTCACGAGAAAGTCATGAAACAGATCCTAATGCTTTCGCCCCACCTACATGAAAATGAATTCAGACAAATAGTATAGCAATATCTTTTGCAAACAGACGGTTCAGGAACAAAAAGACAGCAAAGTCTACAAAATTCCGTAAGCCCCCTTCTCGCAAAAAGGCTAGTATACGAGGAAGTGCCCCTTCATCGAGAGTTGCACCATGGCGATCCTACGGTGATCGCGGCTATACTCGAGGTCAAGACCTACGAACCTGTTTTCTTCGAACTGCAGCCAACTCGTGTAATTATTCAGAGTGTTCCTCACCGTCCGAGGGTCGGTGGTGTAGACAACATCGATCTTCTTCCCTCCATGTACTTATATGTCGAAGTGCACAGTTTCTTGCCTGCCGTCGTTTCGGACGTCCGGAGAGTCCATGACTATAGGCAAGAGGGTAAGGATACGGAGGAAGAGGGTGATGTGGTGGTGGAGGAAATGGATGAGGTCATGGAGGAGAAAGACGATGAGGCCGTGGAGGAGAGGGTGATGTGGTGGTAGACGATCTATCCAAGCCCATTGGGTTTAATTCATTTGGAGTTAGAGATCTCTCCTGGTAAAAATAACAAGACAGAAGCTTTTGCACTTTCAAACATTTTTATAAAATCAACCATAATAGCTTTTGAGTTGATTCCAACTCTCAAAAATCACATTTAACCATACCTATCTAAATATGTAATAATATTAAGGTTTGCATGCAGTGACTTTGGACTAGTACCAAAATAATACTATATAGGCATTTCTAGTCACTTTAAATCATTAAATATTAAACTTAAACTTATTAAAATGTGATCCAACCCTTAAATCACATTCCCATATGTTAGAATATGTGGTGATGACATGTGTCCACATGATCCCATATTTTAATTGGAGAATATTAAATCTTAGTTAATTTCAATGAGTAGAAATTACTTTTCTTAAATAAAAAGAATAAAGCTAGTTAATTAAACCTTGTGATGCTTGTGATGATAATAGATCATCAAATGTGTGCCTTAGTATGCTAAGTATACTAGTTAAGCGGTGTTTGGTGATTGTGTATTCCGTATGTATTTATAGACGATAGTACCGACCAAGCTTTTGAGGAGGAGGAAGAAGAAAACTTCAACCACTGCACCAACCAAGGCAAGCTATTGTTATCAAGCTATCACTAAGCAAGCCATCATTAACAATGCAAGCTAACCCTTGCAATCTAGATAACCTAAGCACAGGCATTAAGCATGCTTTGGTGATACCATTTTGGACTTATATCTATTCCAAGACTTAATTCCAAGCTTTACTTTTCTTTACTTTACCAAAGTCATTTACTTGTTTAAAGGTAGCATAAAGAGTATAAAACTTGACCTATCTAGTTAGACTTAGATGTCATTCCATGGCATGAGATTGAGATTAGCATCCCACCTTAGTGAACACTCTTAACTTAGTAGTTTAGAGCTAAACCAAAAACTAGATCACTTTAGATGGGAATACTTGGTGAAAATGAATTGTGAAAACCTTAGAATGACGAGTCATTCTATTGAGATGTTTTGACATGTGTTGAGAAACACAAATGGTTTATGATGATAAAAATGTTGAGGCATGAGCCTTAGCCCTTCTACAAAAACTGATGGTTGGATTCGGATGCGATACCATTCCAATTTTACCGTACAACCACAATACCTGAATTCGGTAAGGCTTAGCCAGAAGTTTATATGCATTAGTATTAGTTCCCTCGCGGGAGAGGTTTGAGCTGAGGCTACCTCTCAATGTTGTCCACCTATGCAGTGCCCAAGATGACAGATGGTCATGGTTCGGAGGCCATGCTCATAGGAGAGGTGCTTATACTAGGGTGTGTAAAGGAAAGGTTATGTTTGATTATCTGCATACTAAGTATGATGATTCAGGGTTATCCCTGCCAGATGTATCGAATCTTGTGGTGAAAGTGTACCACCTCTGCAGAGTGTCAAACTATTCGAATAGCCGCGTCCGCGGTTATGGACAGTTGGAGTGGCCATACTGTTTCGTTGTCAGATTTATTTTCAAAATGACTTATGAAATGAATGATGAATCTTGACTTGACCACAACAGGGTTGTGACTATGACACTAGCTTCCCAACTTTAGTGATTCTAGAACTTTTTTTTATCTTTCTTTGTTTCTGAACTCAGCTTAGGTTTCAAACTTAACTTTACAAATCAACCTAGAGTTAGCATTTCCCACTAGAACTACCTTACTTGTTAGTGATAGTTTGCGAGTACTTAAAGAGTACTCATGGCTTTTGTCCCTGGAGATTCCTGTGGCCAGACTATGAAGGAGACTACCAAGATGAAGGACAGCAGGACGGCTATGATAACTAGGACTATCTTCCATCGTCAGCATTGCATGTGCCTCTAAACATGCCCCCACCGCTACGCTTATTATTTATTCTGCTGCTTGTTGTATTAGGACTGCATCATGAGATCCTTATTTGTGTAAGACCTTATTTATGGTTTGTAATGGATGATGTACTGTGATATCCAATCTGTTATGTCTAGCAAAAATGGTAATCCTGGGATTGCGAGGTATGGCATAATAGGCATCTGGGATTAAAAATCCGGGAGTTGACAAGGGGTCTCCTTGGAGCACCTGCGCAAGACCTCCATCAACCCGTCCCTTGAGTCGGATTCCATTATCTGGGCAGGGAGCGCTCCGATTAATGGCACGGAGGACACGGAGTCAGTAGAACCGGCAAAGAAAAAGGCCCGCACCAACTCTAGTAAGTCCATACCTTCCGGCTCGCAAGACCCGGGGGCTGCCGACTCGTCAACCGGCTCGGCGGCTGTCGTTCTGGGTACCTCATCCGGACAACCCCCCGACGACCATCAACCAGAGAACGGAAGCATCCTCACTAACCGGGAGATACCATCCTGGGCGCAGCCCTTCATGGACTACATCGCCAATGGAGAGCTTCCGGATGATGAGGTGGAGGCCAGGCAAATCCGGCACCGCACGCACATGTACACCATCATCAACAAGGAACTATACAAGCGCAGCATATCCGACATCTTCCAAAGGTGTGTCGATGTGGACACAGGCTACTGGCTGCTCAAGGAAAACCACCAGGGCGAGTGTGGGTATCACGCTTCATCTAGGGAAATAGTTGCTAAGGCGTTCTGCCACGGTTTCTATTGGCTCACCGCCCTCAAGGACGCCGAGCAGCTAGTCCGTGCGTGCAACGGGTGCTAATGCTTCGGGCGCTCAGACAGATGCCGGCTTCGGTACTCAAGACCATACCGATCACTTGGCCCTTCGCTGTCTAGGGCCTCGACATGGTCGGCCCCTTCAAGCAGGCGCGCGCAGGCATGACCCATCTGCTAGTGGCGGTGGAAAATTTTACAAAGTGGACAGCGGCCAAGCCTATCCAAAAGCTGGACGGGGCGATATTCGTCACCTTCTTCACTGACATCATCAACCGGTTCGGCTACCCCAACAGCATCATCACCGACAACGGCACGAATTTCGCCAAGGGGGCCTTCGCCTGGTTCTACAGCAACAAGGGCATCCGGCTGGACCTTGCTTCTGTCGCGCACCCGCAATCCAACGAGCAAGTCGAAAGGGCAAACGGCCTAGTGCTAGCCGGCATCAAGCCACGCCTCATCGAGCCCTTGGAGCGGTCGCCCGGATGCTAGATCGAAGAACTTCCAGATGTGCTGTGGAGCCTCCGCACCATGCCAAATAGGTCAACCGCTTCACCCTGTTCTTCCTCGTATACGGCTCGGAGGCCGTCCTCTCCGTGGACATCGAGTTCGACTCTCCGTGCAAGCTCCTCTATGATGAAAAGGCCAACCAGGAGACGCGGGAGGATGGCGTGGACCTCCTCAAGGAGGCCCGCGAGCTGGTATTGTCCAGATCAGCCTTGTACCAGCAGCGCCTACGCCACTACCATTTGAGCCGGATCCTCCCCATCGCATTCTGCGAGGGAAACCTGGTTCTCCGGCTGGTGCAAGACACGAAGGGCATGCACAAGCTATCACCGCCCTAGGAGGGTCCCTTCATCATCAGCCGGGCGCTGCCCAACGACTCCTACTACCTCATTGACACGCAGCAGCCGCGCAGGAACAAGATGGACAAGTCGGAAGAGGAGACAGAACGCCCCTAGAACACGGCCCTGTTCTGCCCGTTTTACACCTAGTCACCAAACAGTGTATGTATCCCGCAAACCCTATGAATGAAAATGTAGAAACCTACGAGATGCCTGGGGGCTCCTTGCTAGAAATTGGTGTGTACTTGTTTTCGGTTCAGTTTTTCCGGCTCCGGCAACCCCTGCCCGGGGACTCGCCGGCTGGCCCGACCTGCTAAATCAACAAATTGGCTGAGTAGTGTGCGATGATGTCAGAGGCCCACTCTTCGTCTCAGCTACAGACCGCAACCCGACTGTCCGGCTAGCAAGAGCAAAAGCCCGAGGCATCCCACATGAAAAACAGGGAGGAGATGCGATAGATCGGGCGTCCCGGCCTTGCAACTAGCTTGAGACAATCCGGCTACCAACCCGTCAGTACCGTGTGCAATGTATTGTCAGCTCCCTTCGATTCCGGCTGCAGACCGCAACCCGGCTGCCCGACAAGGACGGATCATAAACAGTAGAGCACACGGGAAAATGCCTAAGTGTCCAGAGAGGCACAAGCTAGTTTCCGAAAAATAAATCCGCCTTCTGGCTAAAAGGCGATACCTTAACCGACTAACGTATTGACGGGTGGGAATGTATGTATGTTTGTTTTTTGTACGACTGCATCGAGTCGGAATTCAGGAAGAAGGAAGATTTGAAGTCCTTGCCTTCATCAAGCGCTCCGAATCTCGGGGGCTACACCCATTAGGTGCGCTCGCGCGTCCCCAGTGGAATCATGTTGTTTTCGACCGGCTAAAGGAGTTAGCCGAATATTTGGAGCCCGGGTGAGGGCAAGGGCAAGAAGAAAAGAAGAAGATTTCGAAGTCCTTGCCTTCATCAAGTGCTCCGAATCTCGGGGGCTACATCCACTGGGTGCGCTCGCGTGCCCCTAGTGGAATCTTGTAGTTTCCGACCAGCTAAAGGAGTTAGCCGGATATTTGGAGCCCAGGTGAGGTCAAGGGGCAAAATAAAAAGAAGAAGATTCGAAGCACCTGGCTACGCCAGCTACTCCGAATCTCGGGGGCTACACCCAGTGGGTGCGCTGACGCGCCCCCACTAGAACGGAAGTTCCCCCGGCTGTAGGCATCCAGCCAGTGGAAGTAACCGGCTAGAGGTGTCTAGCCGGACAAAGCTAAAGACTTGAAGAAAAGAGAAGATTCGAAGCACTGGCTACGCCAGCTACTCCGAATCTCGGGGGCTACACCCAGTGGGTGCGTTGGCGTGCCCCCACTGGAGTTGGAGTTCCCCCGGCTAAAGGCGTTCAGCCAGATAAATTCAATCGGCGAAATATCAAAACTTCAGAGCACACGAAAATCACTATTTAGGAAGCAAGCCAAGTAGTTCAGTTGGATAAAAAAGTGGGAAGACAAAGCTCCCATGAGTTCACCCGGTGTCAGAGACAGCCAACATAGACAATAAGGTTCGATCAGAACAAGACAAAATAACAAGTACACCCGGCATCCCGGGGATCATATCTAGGCAGAAGGGCCTTTGCCGTGCGGAGGATCTTGGCTGGTAGCAGTCTCGGGAGGAGGAGGCGCGTTGGCTGATCTGGCTCCAGCGTCCCCACCTGTCGGCTGTGACGAAGCTTCCGCATCCGGAGTGTCGGCGGACTCCGAGTCAGTGAGAACCTCGTTGACATCTGCGTAGTCGGCAATCTTGATGGCGGAGGCCCGGAGCTCCATATGGGCCCAATCCTTTATTTAGCAAAGGACAAGCCGGTTGTATTACTTAAGATGACCAAACATTCTCGAGGACACACGGGAATATCGTCAAGTTCTTTCGCTTCATATAGTTGATTATTCTTCTTTAGTTTGCTAAGTGTTGTGTGGGTGAACATGTGCTAATGTACCGACCTTCCTAGGCTAATACATACTTGTGATTATACCCCTTGCAAGCATCCACAAGTACAAGAAAGTAATTAAGGTAGAAACATAACCACAACTTTAAACTCTAAGACCCCAACGTCCCTTATGCAATGGTTTCCTAACGGGGGTTCAGGTTTCTGTCACTCCAGCAACCCCTATGATTAGTAGCCAAATACACAATGCATTCCCCTAGGCCCATATAGGTGAAGTGTCATGTATTCGACGTTCACATGACACCACTAGAAGAAGTACACCACAACTTAAATATCAAACTATTGAATCTTTCTCAACACAATTCCACTACTAACAACATGACTTCTCCCATGTCCTCAAGAACTAAACGAACTACTCACAAGACATCATATGGATCATGATCAGAGATGAAATAATGATATGTAACAATCTGAACATAAATGATAATTCAATGGTTCACTCAATAGCATCAACTACAAGGAGTAATCAACACCGGGAAAGTTTCCCCTAAGAACTATGCAAGATTCAACCCAATTGTTACAGCGGTATGAAGTGGTGATGATGGTGCTAATGGAGATGATGGTGGTGGTGATTATGATGATCCCGATGAACTCCAGCTTGATGGTGGTGTTGATGGTGACGATCTCCCCTCTCCAGAAAGGAATTGCCCCGGCAGAATTCTGTCTGCTGGAGAGATCTTTCTTTCTCGGTGTTTTCCGCCCCGCAGAGGCGGCGGAATCTTTTTGTGGTCGCTCCCCGAGTCTTAGGGTTTCGGGAGGATAATATACGCCAGAGAGGAGAGCCAGGGGTGGACCAGGGCGGCCACACCACCTGGTGGCGCAGCCTAGGGTGGCCCGCGCTAGGGGGTGGTGTGGGCCCCCTATGGCCCATCTCCGCTTCCCCTTCTGGCTTTCTTCGTCTTCTAGAAAAATAGGATTTTCCATGTATTTTCCCGGATTTTCTGATCTTCGCGAATTTAGCCTCCAAATAGCACCTTTTCCATCAGAATCCTGACTGCAGCGGTCCATGCTCCAAAAGTCATCAACCATACAAAAATTAATGAAATAACATAAGTATCATCTCTTAATACAAAATATATCAATGAATAACAGTAAATTATGATATAGAATAGTGATGCAAAATGGACGTATCAACTCCCCCCAAGCTTAGACTTCGCTTGTCCCCAAGCGAAACTGAACTCAATAAACATGACCTCAGGTTTATGGAGTGAAGAGTCGATAAAAGAATACGGACAAGAAGCATCACATTCATCAATACATAAGTCATAGTAGAAGACAACTCACTATTATATAACTTAACTTGCAATAAGTAAAGGAAACACAATAAAGATGCATAAAGTAAATCATAATTGGTAATGGAAAACTTAGCTCTTGGTTGAAGAATTTGCTGGAGTTCACAAATAACTGATTTTTAATGATAGCTTTCAAAGTAGTAGACACTAAGATAAGAGCAAAGTGCAAAACAAGGAACGTAAGAAACATGATTGAATAAATCATCATATGAATGAATGAAACACAACAACTCAAAATGCTTGCTGAGGTAGAAGGGAATAGGTTTACTGAATCAACTAAAAGGTAAAAGATAGGCCCTTCGCAGAGGGAAGCAGGGATTTTAAGTTTCATAAAGAGCTTCCAAAAATTATGGTACTTATTAGATTTCATCTCTCATTGCCCCTATCATAGGCATCTTTAGGTGATTAAGGTTAAAGTGACACAACTAAGAGGATATGCTTGACAAGTTATAAGTTGAAATCTCATGCCCCTTACTTACGAGTACTGAACCTCATGCTACTCAACTTCAGTCACAAGAAAGCTCGTGTCATTGTAAATACATATGTATCATAAAGCACCGCCAACAGGGTACCCCTTGCACATGATACAGGAACTATCCCATAATCAAAATGACAAGGCAAGCAGACAATGAGCATCTCAGCGATCCTTTTATTTGCTATTTGCATAGGTTTTTATTTAGGATGCTTCATAGAGTGCTCATTATGGCTATGCTGCAAGTTTCCACCATCATTAGGCATGGCTTAGGCTAGCGGCCTAGGCGTTTCTCTAACACACATATAAACTCCATGATCTTACAAGTTCCCCTTTTATTTCAGACCGTCGGGATCCATAAGCAAAAGAATCATGATATCAACGGAATATAAGTGCAATGTTGAAAGCGTTCCCCATGATACGTGGTTCTGCTAACTTCAACTTATAAAGCGCAAGCATATACGCAACAAAGATGGACACAATGGTTCAAGTTTATTGATTGCAAGAAAGAAAAGTGTGCCATCAAGTTCGTGAGAGCTTTAATCACTAATTTTCTCATAACAAGTTTAATTTGGAAGGTAGATAAAAACAAGAATTTACTTGGAATAGCAATAGTGCTAATAGGTAGGTATGGTGGACACAAATGGCATAGGTTTTGGTTTAAGGATTGGATGCACAAGAAGCATTCCCTCTCAGTACAGGTTTTTGGCTAGCAAGGCTGGGTAGCAAGCATAAGAGTTGAAGGAAACAAACAAACATACAAGTGATAAAAACAAACATGCAATCTTCCTTGGAAGCACAAAAGATCTTAACTAGAGAATACTAAACCTATGAGCCAATCAAGAAAGAAATATGATGAAATTATATTTCTTCAAGAGTACTTTTATCTTTTTCATTCAACTCTCAAAAATAGTGTTGCTACTGACCGAGCCAGGTTTGCCAAAACCAACTAAATTAACTCAATGATCCCAAAGTGATACCAATACTAACGACAAGATCAATCATATAACCATGAATTGAAAACTAATAAAAGATATGCAAAAGAGTAAATGATAGAACTTCTCATTAATATTCCATAACAGCAAATCACACCAAGGGATACATATCTAACGAGAGAGGGGACACTTCCATAATGCAAACCATCCTACATGATAACTCCTCTATTCATGATATGACTTTATTAAAAAGGTAAAAAGAGAGAAGATAGTGATGTGATACCGCGGCACTCCCCCAAGCTTGGAACAAACCAAGGGGATGCCAAAACCTGATGACGAATTACTCCTTCGGTGGTGGTGGTATTCTCTCGTCATCGTCCGACTTCCAGGGTAAGGGCTCCCCATCAACAAAGGACATTGTGGTCTCCAGCATCCTGAAACTTGCAGTAGCACTTATGCATTTAAACCTAACCTCATACTCATAGTTTTGATTTTGAACGTCGTAGAGCTGTGCTTGTAGTTGGTTGGTTGTTTGGTGGAGTGAGAGGACTTCATCCCTGAGCTCAGCAGTCTCCTTTTGGTGCTCAGCGATGAGTTCAGATCAAATCTTATGGATGATATCCACTTCATGTTCCGCCATCTTCTTGTACCTAAAGACTTCTTGCTCCAGTGTTTCCATCCTATCCTCCAGACTTCCTTCACCTTTATGGCCTTGAACCTCCTTTATCCGTACCTCTCCATCTTTAAGGAACAACTCCTTGGGATGAATCTTCAACTCTCTCATGTATGGGTTGATGATATCCGCAGAAGAATCTTCCTTGGCTGATCTAGAGGAAGACATTCTGGCTCCAAATCTAGGACTCTACCTGTCAGAAACAGATCGAAATGAAAACACGATGAGAACACGATATACGAACCTCGGGGGATCCAGAGGATTATATATTACAAAGTTTTACAACAAAAGGAAAGTACTGGGAGAAAACGGGTGGGAGACGGAGGCCGAGGTGGCCACACCACCTGTTGGCGCGGTCAGGGGGCCGCGCCAGGGGGTGGTGTGCGCCACCCTGGCTCCGTTTCCGTCCCTCTTTTGCTTCGTAGCTTTTCTTGTTGGATAAAAATTGCAAAAATATAATTGGATAGTATTTTCGTAGAACTTTTCTCACCAGATCTGTTACCTATTCGAAAGCGGACTCTATAGGTCTCTCAATTTGGTCCTTGATAAAAAATTTCGGAGTTACCACTTGAAAAGCATCAACATATTCATTGTAAGAATCTCCAGCAATATAGTGCTTGAGTCGCTGCCCATTCACCACTTGTGTAGTGTTATCTTTTAAAGAAGAAATTTTTATTGCTCCCGAATGCTACACTTCTTCAGTAACGAAAGGTCCTTCCCATTTTGACAGTAATTTCCCTGCAAAAAATTTGAGGCGAGACCTATACAATAGAACTTTCTCACCGACATGGAATTCTCGCTTAAGTTTTCGCTTGACATTGTTGGGGATATACTTTCCGGGTATCCTCACAGTTCCTCACTAACCAGGGTGGCCCACTTCGGGTTAGAGCTTTGCTTCACAGGCAGCCCAGTCAGGGAGAAAGACGGAGTCCAATCCGGCTACGGGAAGGCCTAGAAGACTTACCGACTTAGGCCCATAATGTTACTTATAGTTCAAGATGTACTCTATAACCGACTCTTAGACGTAGCCGGATAGATCTCTCCTGTAAACCCTAGGCCGGATATCTATATAAGCCGTCCTAGGGAGAGCCTTTAGGGCACACCCAATACTTTAGACCCTCAACTCGCATTGGTGAAACCCTTGTAACCCATATTCCGGCTCCGCCGTATTACTGGATTGCTAGCAGGAGTAGGATCCGTCCAAAGCCGGCAGATTCGATCCTGGGTAAACTTGTGTGCTCACCGTCCCGGAACACCATACGTCTCACACCCCTCTCTTCTGCATGCCTCGAGGACCCCCTCATGGCGTACTTGTCATCAATCCGATGACAGTTGGCGCCCACCATGGGGCAAGTGAGATACGGATCTGCGTTCCGAGCGGAATCTGCAAGAATCAGAATCGGCGAGATTATCGCCGCCGGTCGCATCCTCTACGCCAGCGACGTCCCTCTCATCGTTCTCGATGAGACTTGGATTCTGGCAAAGGAGGTCGTGACTGCCTACACAATCATGTCTTTTGGCGAGATCGATGTTTACATCGGTTTCGCTGAACCTGCCCAAACCACCACAGCGGTGATGATAGAGGCAGAAGAATTTTCTGGGTCCCCTTTGTCCGCGGAGGCAGCAGAGTTCCGGATCTCAGAAAACCCTAATCCCACCCAGCCCGCACCAGTTGCGGAGATAGTGGAGAAACCCGAACCTGAAGAAGACCTAGCGGTCCACGTCGAATCTGGAGTGGATCTCCCAGGAGGAGCCAGATCCCAGCCCACCCGTGGAAGTCGAAATCCAGGAGGAGCATATCAACGACACTGATTCCGGCTCTGATGATGCCGGGACAGACAGGCCGTTCCTAAGGTACACACTAAAACGCATGATACTGCAAGGCGAAAGCGCAGATGCAATCCTCGAGACCATCAAAAGTTTCCATATGGCTAATCGCGAAAGCCACATGTACCTTAGGAGGCACGCGTCGCACTTCGTCGGATACGTGGGATCCGGATCCAGCTTTGCCAATGCTAGAGAAAACACCGACTCAGTGTTGGAGGCAATTGGAACAAACACTAACGTACCCGCATCCTCGGATGAATCGATGACATCAGCAGATTTCCGAAAGTTCTCCGTGGAATATGTAGAGGAGTACAACTCCAAAGCTGCAGAAGAAGGAGAAGCCATGGATGAAGGATCCGGCGAACACTCTCCCAAAACGCAGGATGACATGGACGTCGGAGATAATCCCGAGGTCCAGATGTCCGAAAGTACCGATCAGAGCTTGACTCCGGGAAACAGACCCAAAGCCGTCTTTGCTACCGGCGCTGCCAAGAAGGACAAGAAAAACAAGACCCCGGCAAAAGACCCTCTGACAGAGGAGGTGATTGCCGAAGAATACAAGGAAGACTCGGATGGAGCACTTATCCCAGACGAGTTGAAGAAAGAAGCATCGGTGGATGGACACGTGATCACTGAAGGTGCACGTAAACTCATCGATGCCGTATTAACCACACCTATCCCTACAGCTGCAGAACTTACTGTAGATGAGCTGGACGAAAGGGCACAAGCCCTAGAAGTGCATCGTCAACAACTCCTCGATGAAGCCAAAAACATCGAGGTGGAGAAGAAACGCATGTCAAACAAGGAATACATGTCTCGTCTACATCAGAAGGCACGGAAGCGTCACATAGATGACAACCAATTCCCACGTGTCCGTGCCGTCCTTTTTGGAGATGAGATGGGTAAGCCACGGAAAGATAGCAACGGAGATTGGGTATACCCAACACCAGTACAAAATACGGTGGCAGCCCGAGAAATTCTATCGGCTAATCCAGGACCAGAGGAGATCCGTTTGGGTATCAAGCTACTCAACAAGGGACTGGAGCAGCAAAAGGTAGCCCTGTCGGGAAGTCAAAAACTGGTCTCGGATTCTAACCAGTGTCGCACAGATCCGGCATGGGCTGGCGTAAGATACCATTATGTTCAGGCGCAGTACCATCACCCCGAACGCAGGGAAGACAACTATTCAAGAACCGGATCTTCAGGACAGCATCACAAAGCTTCGCGTAACTGGAGCAACGTCGCCCCAACGGCCGAGAAAGACGCCATCGCTGCCCTGAATCCGACGAACCCTCCCCGACGAGAATCTAAGGATCAAAGGGGAGAAGATAAAGAGAAACGTCGGGAGGAGGATCGTCTGAGAATGCCACCTCCTAGACATGAGAACCGTCCGGCTAAGCCTCACCATGGTGGGAATGACGCACGAAGAAACGACGGAAACCATGCCAGTACAAGCTGGCAGGGGGCTCGTCGTAGTCAAGCTGCTCCACCCTCTCCACCACACAGTCATCACAACGGCTCCCATGGAGGGCAAGGGGGACGACATGGCGGAGGAGATGGTGGCAGAAGCCGAGGTCCGGCTCCACGGCACCGCAGCCACAGCCGGCATTCAAGACGATCTCTATCCCTGAACGATGCAAGGCACAGGATCAACTGCAACATAGAGGCTCGGCGCTATGAAAACGATGACGTATACATGGGCCCAAAATGCTTCGGACCATGCATCAGAGCTACAAAATTCCCGGAAGGATTTGCTATCTCAAGACAAATCCAGGCCTATGATGGCATTGCTCGGCCAGACACCTGGTTACAGGATTTCTTCCAAGCTTGCTGCATTGCCAAAGGCAGAAACAGCCTGGTCGCAACCCGATATCTCCCACTTATGTTGTGGAAGACGGCACGATCATGGCTCAATGAACTTCCAGCAAACACCATCCATAACTGGTATGGTTTGCAAAGCGCGTTCTTTCGAAATTTCGAAGGCACATATCGGAGGCCCTGTACGGTTGGAGACCTATAGCGTTGCACCCAGAAAGCCGGAGAAACTTGCCGGGATTACCTCAGACGATGGATCGACACCAAGAACTCCTGCGAAGGAGTAAATGATCAAACTGCGATTGAAGCTTTCATTGCAGGTCTCCCTATTGGTTTACTGCGCCATCGCTTGAAGTGTGACAAGGTCACTAATTTGGGAGAGGTGATAGAAACAGCGAGAAAGTATGCAGATGCTGATGACGATGCAGAAGGACTACTCAATGCCCTAGTTGTGCCTCAGTCGGCAAAACAACCAAAGCAACAAGCTCAGAAGCGCAAAAATACCTCGAAAGAAAAACCCAACGCGGAAACAGCGGTAGTCACTACTGTTTCTGGGTCTGGAGGGCGAGGAGGATGTGGCGGAGGCCGCGGGCGTGGCCATGGGACATCAAGGGTCCAAGGTAGAGGAGAACAACAACCAAGCAAAATCTACTCTAGGGCCGACATTGCCAATAACCCATGTGTGCATCGCCTAGACGCCAATGGGGGCTCGTCCCACACCAACGCTGAATGTCGTTTCAATGACGACATCAAAAGAGATGACACCGCAGGCTACAAAGCTAAGCGGAAGAAGGGAAAGAAAAATCCCGAAAAAGACAAAGAGACCAAGGAAGATTCTGACATGGAGGAAGCTGATGCTTCAAATCCCAAGTCGGAAGGGAAGAAGACTTTTCCCACCAAGAAGGACACTTATGTCACCTTCCTTGGATCTCAACCAGCAAAGGTCAAGAAAGCAGTTCTACACGAGCTCAATGCAACAGTTCCGGCTGTTCCCCAGTATCTAGGCTGGTCGAAAGTGGCAATCACGTTTGACCACGATGATCATCCGCCTAAGTTACATAGGCGAGGAAAATACGCCTTAATCGTCAACCCACTTATTGACGGTTATGGTTTCTCCAAGACCCTCATGGACGGTGGTAGCAGCATCAATATTCTCTATGTCGAAACACTACGACGGATGAAGATCTCGGAGACCCAGCTGAACCATAGCTCTGTGATTTTTCACGGAGTTGTCCCAGGAAGACAAGCTAATTCCCTGGGTGAGATCACTTTGGATGTTACCTTTGGAACTCCAAAGAATTATCAGACAGAGGCACTTTCCTTCGAAGTGGTCCAAGTTCAAGAGCGCATACCACACTATATTCGGGTGTCCGGATTACTGGGCTTTTATGGCTCGTCCGTGTTACATTTACAATATGATGAAAATTCCAGGTCCCAACGGCGTGATCACCATCAGGGGAGACCCGAAGAAAGTGCGAGAGTGCAAGGATGGAAATGTCGCCTTTGCCGAAGCCGTGCTACACACCCAGGAATACCAGGAGATCAAGAAGAGCATAGATCTGTCCGAGATGCCCGCAACAAAGTAGGAGGTTACCAAGCCAAATCCGGAGTTCAAGGCATCAGAAGAGACGAAGAAAGCGTCATTGAAGGATGATGACCCCGCCAAGGTGACCCAGATAGGCGTAGGTCTAGATAGCGCATAGGAAAGCGCGCTCGTCAAGTTCCTCCAAGCAAATCAAGATATCTTCGCATGGTATCCATTTGACATGACCGGAGTACCTAGGGAACTTGTCGAGCACTCTCTAAATGTAAAACCCGAATCCTAAACCCGTCAAACAGTCCTTACGACGGTTTGGCGACAAAAAGCGTAAGGCAATAGCTAAGGAACTAGCACGGCTCGAGTTAGCCGGATTCATAGAAGAGGTCATCCACACTGAGTGGTCGGCCAATCCTGTAATGGTCCCTAAAAAGGACACCACTAATTTAAGGATGTGTGTTGATTATACTGCCTTGAATAAGGCTTGTCCAAAAGATCCGTTCGCTCTGCCTAGAATTGATCAAGTTATCAATTCTATGACAGGCTCGGAACTCCTCTGTTTTCTCGACGCATATTTCGATGATCACCAAATCCGGATGAAGGAATCTGACAAAGTCAAAACTTCATTCATAACCCCCTTTGGAACCTTCTATTTTGTTATGATGCCCTTTGGGCTGAAGAACGCAGGAGCTACGTACCAGCGCACTATGCAGCGTTGCCTCCACGACCAACTCGGACGCAATGTACATGCATACGTGGATGATATCGCGGTGATGTCCAAAAAGAAGGAAACACTCATTTTTGACTTGGAGGAAACGTTCGCCAATCTACGAAAATACAACATCATGCTTAACCCGAAGAAATGCTTCTTTGGAATACCAGCCAGAAAATTGTTAGGTTTCATCGTGTCTCAAAGAGGCATAGAGGTGAACCGCGACAAAATCAAGGCTATACTCAATATTTCCAGGCCAACTCGCCTGAAGGACGTACAAAGATTAACTGGTTGCATTGCTGCGGTCAGTCGATTTGTAAGCCGGCTTGGTGAAAGAGCCGCACCATTATACAAACTCCTGAAGAAGACCAAAGATTTTGTCTGGACTGACGAAGCTGAAGCTGCACTACAAGACCTGAAGAAAGTACTCTCATCTGCTCCTATCCTCGTAGCGCCGGAACCTCAGGAACCGATGTTGCTTTATATTGCTGCGAAAAATAAGGTCGTTAGTATCGTGATGGTGGTGGAGAGACCAGAGGAAAATCAGGAACACCTGGTGCAGCGTCCGACTTACTTTGTCAGCGAGGTCCTGACAGAATCAAAACAGCGATACCCGCACTATCAAAAGTTGGCTTACGGTGTTTTCCTAGCATCTCGTAAGTTACGACACTACTTTCAGGAGCATCCAATTACCGTGGTGAGCAAAGCTCCCATGAGAGATATAATCAACAACAGTGACGCTACAGGACGCGTTGCCAAATGGGGCATAGAGCTCCCAGCTTTCGATATTGAGTACAAACCTCGGACAGCAATCAAATCCCAGATCCTTGCTGACTTTGTCGCTGATTGGACAGATACGAAGGAGAATATGATCCTCCCTGAGTCGGAATGTTGGACCCTCTTTTTTGACGGGTCTAAGGCTCGAGGGGGCTCGGGGGCTGGCGTGGTGCTCAAATCACCCGAAGGAGATAAACTTTTATACGTGTTGCAGATCCACTTCACAGCGACAAACAATATTGCCGAGTATGAAGCACTGCTGCATGGAATCCGGATTGCCAAGGATATTGGCATCCGACGTTTGATGTGTTACGGAGATTCGGATCTTGTTGCTCAGCAAGTCTCGGATATTTATAATGCAAATAAGCACATGGCAGCATATAAAGCTGTCGTGGATGACCTATCTAAATCGTTCGAAGGGTTTGAAGTTCAACACATCCCTCGGGCAGAAAATGAGGAAGCAGATGCACTATCTCGGATAGGTTCTGCGTGGAAAGAGGTCCCGAGATGGCGCTTTTTTAGAGCACCTCAAAGTTCCCTCAATAAAGGGAGTAGATGAGGAATATCCGACCAAATCCAACTCACCTTTGATAGCAGTTCTGGCTGTAATTCCCAGCTGGACTCAACCCTACCTCGATTATTTGGTAGATGGCAAATTACCCGAAGACGAGGTGCTGGGCCGGCAGATTATCCGACGAGCAAAATCCTATACTATTGTTAAGGGTGAGCTCCATAAACGGAGTGTTTCTGGGGTTTTTTAGCACTGTGTATCTCCGGAAGAAGGAGTGGAAATCTTAAGGGAAATCCACGAAGGCGAGTGTGGTCACCACGATGCAGCCAAATCTTTAGTGGCAAAAGCTTTTTGACATGGATTTTTCTGGCTTACATCTCAGGCAGATGCCGAACGATTAGTCAAGACAGGCAAAGGCTGCCAAAAGTACGCCAAGCAAGCTCATGTTCCGGCTGATCAGCTGCGAACAATACCTATAACATGGCCTTTTGTGGTCTAGGGGCTTGATATGGTAGGACCTTTTAAACAAGCTCCAAGTGGATTTACTCACCTCTTAGTGATGGTGGATAAATTCACCAAATGGATCGAGGATAAACCTGTCACTAGTTGTGATGGAGCAATAGCCAAAAGATTTGTCGAGGATGTTATAATCCGGTATGGTTATCCGCATAGCATTATCACGGACAACGGGAGTAACTTTTCTATGGGATAACTGGACGAATTCTGCGATGAGCAAAATATCCGGCTTGACATTGCGTCAGTCGCACATCCACAGGGTAACGGACAAGTCGAAAGGGCAAATGGTTTAATTCTACAAGGCCTGAAACCAAGACTCGAAGCACCGCTACGACGTGCTGCGGGGGCTTGGGCAGAGGAACTACCCTCTGTAATTTGGAGTTTACGAACAACTCCGAACAGGTCAAAAGGATACACACCTTTCTTCTTGGTCTATGGCGCAGAAGCAGTTCTTCCTTGTGATTTAATTCATACTTCTACTAGAGTAGCCACGTATATCGAAGAGGATGCCGAGATTTCTTGACAAAATGATCTCGACTTAGTCGAAGAAGTTCATGTTGTTGCTGAAATGAGATCTATAGCCTATCAGCAGAAGTTATGCAAGTATCATAGCCAGAGAGTCCGAAATAGATCTTTCAATAAAGGTGATTTGGTTCTCGGGCTTGTGCAACAAAGAAAACATAAACTTTCCCCGGTATGGGAAGGGCCCTTTTTAGTTAGTCGAGTATTACACAATGGATTGTACTACTTAACTGACATGAGGCCAGTCAAAGAAAGACCTGCTACTAAGAAGAGAAAGAGAGCTGGAGGCAGTACAAATCCGGATGAGTTAGACAAACCATGGAATATTGCTCAGCTACGTCCCTTTTATTCTTAGTTTATCCTTCTTTGTAATCATATATGTTTACATGTTCTGTGAGAAATAAAAGTTTTGGTTGCCTCAAAGTTTTTTCTGAGAAGTTTTAACCATCTTATTTCCGAATGATCATGTCATAGTCGAAAATCCCAGAATGCTTGAAAGTACTTTATGCTCATGTTTGTTCTGGTTTAGATTTCCGATTCTAAAACTGCTACCTTCGGGTATAACTCTAAAATTTCTAGTCTTTACTTTGGTTATTTGTCTGATTGCTGAATGCGGGTATTTTCCGAGTAGTGAATTGTTGGTACTGGAAGCCGGCTTTGTTTCCGAGTTTAAACTGGTTTAGCAATTTAGCTCCGTTGCTCGGCAAAGTTTCCGGCATAAGGTTTGGCTGGCTCACGAAAGGGACGAGGCGGAAAGCCAGATAAATGATAAGTAGAGACGAAAAAAGTATAAGTGCTTGTGTAAACATTTCAGGCACACAAAAATTTCAAAAGTCAAAAGTGCGGAATAGATCAAAATCTTAGCACTTGCAAGATAAATAGTACTTAATATTTACAATCGCATCAGGTTTTTTCCGGAATAATACATAAATTTCTGGTCTATGATGCAGTAGGAGATGAAGGATCTGCCGGCTCGCTGGTCACTCCGCCTTGATATCTTTCCGAGATGTTCGCATCCGAGTTGGTGCGTTCATCGTCGGAAACTTCTTCGGCTTCTTCTACAGGAGGAGGCGGAGTAGCCACGCGGGTGAAGAAGGGGATCTCGTAGCTGGTCAGATCAGCTACGTGGCACCCGTATCCGGCGCAGGAATACATGATAGCTTGAAGGTCTTGCTCCTGGCCGTCTTCGTCCACCTTGCAGTACCCTCTGGTCACTTGCCATATCTCCATGTTTCCATGGTGGCTCATGACCATAGTGAGAGCGTTCTGCGCAGCAGTCCGCGCGTAGGACATGTTCCAGTCCCGAACAAGCTGCGGCATCTCCTTGGCCCTGTCCCGCACCTTAAAATCTGACATGCTTGGCATGTTCGGAATCCTGAGAGATTCGCCAATGTCCTCAAGGGACTGACGGTAGTCATGAAGAAGATCACCGACTTGGGTGAACCGGTGAGTGCGGGGCTCGGACGAGGAGGAGTCCATCAACTTCAGAGGATCTATACACAAAACAAGTTAAGGAAAACCCGACATTGATAGAAGTCGAAGAAAAAGATAAGTCTGAGAGGTGGAACATACCAAAAATGACGTCGTCAATCTTGGTCTTCTCCTCCCGGAGACTCTAGAGTTCAGCCTGGAGCGCCTGGGATATGTCCTTCTCTCTGCCAAGCTCATTCTTGAGGTCCGAGATTATTTTATCCTGAGCAGCAATCTTGCGATGACGCTCATCAGTGGCCATGGAGGAGGATTCAAGGACTTGAGCTATGCTCTTTTCATGGTCTGCCTTGAGCTTATCCATCTCTTGGCAAAGTCCCTTGTTCTCCACTACTAGGGTCTTGAGGTTCTCGGCCTCTTCAATCATAGCGATGGATTGTTTCACCAGCGCTGTAAGTCAAAAAAGAACAATAGTTCAGAAAAAATTCGACATTGAAAAAAGCAAAAACAAGGTTTGAATCTCGGAATGTTTACCTTCGGCTTCATCCTTGGCTACTTTGAGCTCAGCATTTTTGAGCCGGAGAGCTTTGATATCTCTCCGCTTATCATAGACATTGGTCAGTAATTCCTGGTTATAGGAACATACTTTCTGTAAGTCAGAATACCCAAAGTCATAAAGCTACTTAAGACTTGGGCTAATATTTTTGCTAAATGTCAGCACGAGCCTTGGGGGCTACACTAGTTCGTCCTTTGGCATCCTAATGAAGCATAAACTCGGATTTTATATCCTACTTCATGCTTGGGGTCTAGAGGATATGATATAACATAATGGAAAAAACAAGAGTTGGAATTCCGACTTACATATTGCTCGCGGGTGATTTTATCTAAACCCACATTCACTTCAGCGGCCACCTTCTCGGCAAGAGTAAGAGGGATCACTGGGGCTATTGGAAGCTCGCCAGTCCTAATCCTCTCGTCGTGAAGGCAGACTTGAGTGAGAAGGTCAGAGAACTTGACGTCCTCTGCTTCTTGCGCTTCCTCCTCGGGGGATAAATGGCTTTTATCCAGGACTTGCCTAGCTAGCCGCTAGATCTCCTCTGCAGATTTCCGGGTCAGGCCAAACTTGGCAAGACCTGGATTGCTGAGGAGGTTTTCAGCGAAGACTTTAGCCAAGGGATCATTACCCAAAGAGGGTTCACCCTTATCTTGACCTGACGCACCCACAGTGACGTCAGTTTGCGACCCATGGATCGCAGGCTCCGTTTGAGGAGCCGGATCTTCTGCAGCATCCGACGAGATAACCGGAGTTGCAGAAGGTTGAGGGACCGGAGTCGGAGGAGCCACGGCAGGGGAAGCTATGGTAACCTTCATCTGACGCAAGGGCTTCGAAGAAATCCCTTTCCCCTTGCCCTTGATGATTGATTTTGCTCTGAGAAGGTAGCAAAGTCGGAAACGTTACATCTCGGAAAGAAATTTGAGTAAAGTACAAAGGCGAAAAAGTTGTGACTAGAAGTTACCTCTTCATGACAGGCACCTCCTTTGTGCCAACCGCTACTGTCGGAGCTTTGCGCTTCTTGAGGCAAGATCCGGCAGTGGAACTACTTCTACCTCCTAAGAGAACTCCGGAGGGTATCCTTCGAGCGGAGCAAGTTCCGACTCGGGGATGTCAGCAAGCTGAAAACAAGAAAACATATCAGTATTGCAGTATAACTCAAAGATTGAAACACATAAAAGATGTGATGATGGAAGCTTACCGGCACCACGGGGTTTTCCGCCATGTGCATGTCCAGAGAAACCTCCGGAATTGGCCTTTCGATCCACTCCTTGATCAGCCATTTGATTTGGCTTATGTAGCCTTGAGTGGTGTAGGCTTTGGGGATGATGCGGAGGGAGTCAGTTGGAGAAGACGTGATGGAGTGCATCAGTCTATCCCCATGGTACTGAAGTGGTTGGATCCGACGTGAGACCCAGCACTGGACCAAGTCGAATCCCTTCAGACCATTGTGCTTAATCAGATATTCGATCCGCCTCTTAGCAAGGATTAGATCATCAGTGAGAGCCGGAGCAGCCTCGTCCTAGGAAGGCTGGGCTGTGGCGGCTCCGTCGACAAAAGCCGGCAAAGCAGTAGCTTTGCCGGGAGCCGGAATATCCCTATGGTAGAAAAAAGTGGCTGGCCATTGTTTGACTGAGTCACTTGCAGAAATTTTGGGATATGCCCGGTCACGTCTAAGAGAAAAACTAATAGTGCTGGTGATGTAAGGAACACAGGCAGTGATGGAATTCCTCCGGACATGGAAGTAAAACCGGAAGAGAAGCAAACTCGGCCTAATACCGAGAAAGCCCTCGCAAAGCGCAGCATACGCACTCATTTCTAGAAGTGAGTTGGGAGGAAGATTATGGAGTTGAACTCCGTAATGATCTATCACCTCGGGGAAGAACTCCGAGGGAGGAAAAGACAGACCTTGATCAAGATGGGTGCGGAAGTGGACCCGCTTGTCGTCGCGCGGGCTGGGGACAGTTTCGCCGGAGCCGCTCCGCCAGTCGCCGACAGCGAGAAGCCCCTCCTTCTCCATGTTCTTGAGGCCTGCTTCATCAAGGGCGCAGGGGATCCAGATTCCCCAGTAGCTTTCTTTCTCTGCTGCTGCTTCCGCCTTCGCCGCTGCCGCTGCTGCTGCCAAACCAGAGGAAGAAGATGATGAAGCCATTTTCTCCGGTGAGAGGGTGACCTTAAAGGGGCGGCGCTGGGAGTTTCTGTGGGGGAAGGATGAGGAGGCTCTGTGCGCGCAGGAGGATTGGGAAGGAAGGAAACGGCAAAGGACTGGTGGAAAGGAGAAGAAGAAATCTGAACCCCTTATATCCACCTACCTGCGCCAAGATTCGTGCAAACGCTACAGTGTAACCGCCACGCGTCGTGGAAAGAACTGGGAAGGACCCACGCGATGATTGTGTCGCCTCGATCTCCACGCACGCATTGAAACAACGCCTCGGTTCCGTGAACCATGGACCCACCAAACGGTCGTGCTGACGAAACGCCTGTCAGATGATATGACTTGACCATGCTTGTGTCAGGTGGCGTTAGAGACCAAGTTACGGCTTAGTTTAAAATCGAGCTGGAAAATCCGAGTAACCAATTGAAAGGTCCAACTTACTTTTAAGACCCGGATCGTACTTTTTGTTGTGAAGTTTCAGGAACCCTTCAAGATTCTGCAAGCCGAAGATCAAGCTAGACGATGATAAATCCGGCTTTGGATCTTGGAGGCCTCTGGGGGCTGCTGTTGGGGATATACTTTCCGGGTATCCTCACAGTTCCTCACTAACCAGGGTGGCCCACTTTGGGTTAGAGCTTTGCTTCACAGGCGGCCCAGTCAGGGAGAAAGACGGAGTCCAATCCGTCTACGGGAAGGCCCAGAAGACTTACCGACTTAGGCCCATAATGTTACTTGTAGTTCAAGATGTACTCTTTAACCGACTCTTAGAAGTAGCCGGATAGATCTCTCCTGTAAACCCTAGGTCGGATATCTATATAAGCCGTCCTAGGGAGGGCCTTTAGGGCACACCCAATACTTTAGACCCTCAACTCGCACAGGCGGAACCCTTATAACCCATATTCTGGCTCCGCCGTGTTACTGGATTGCTAGCAGGAGTAGGATCTGTCCAAAGCCGGCGGATTCGAACCTGGGTAAACTTGTGTGCTCACCGTCCCGGAACACCATACGTCTCACACCCCCTCTCTTCCGCACGCCTCGAGGACCCCCTCATGGCGTACTTGTCATCAATTCGACGACAGTCATGCCATCTTTTAACTTTTTCCTTAAAAAACCTAGCATGCTCATATGCTTCACTCCTCCATTCATCCAAAGAACTTAAGTCAAATAATCTTTTTTCACCATCAAGCTTAGAATCTCTATTAAGTTCTTTAACTACCCAATAAGCTTTGTGTTCTAATTCTAAAGGTAGGTGACAAGCTTTCCCATAAACCAGTTTATAAGGAGACATCCCCATAGGGTTTTTATAGGCAGTCCTATAAGCCCATAAAGCATCGTTCAACTTTTTAGCCCAGTTTTTTCTAGATCTATTAACAGTCTTTTGCAAGATGGATTTAATTTCTCTATTTGATAACTCTACTTCCCCACTAGTTTTAGTATGATAAGCTGAAGCGATTCTATGATTAACATCATATTTAACAAGGGTCGTTCTAAGACCACCATGAATGAAATGAGAACCTCCATCAGTCATGAGATACCTAGGCACTCCAAACCTAGGAAAAATAACATCCTTAAGCATTTTTAGAGAGGTCTCCCCATCATCACTCTTCGTAGTTATAGCTTCTACCCACTTAGTGACATAATCAACGGCAACAAGAATATGAGTATAACCTTTCGAGGGAGGAAAAGGACCCATAAAGTCAAATCCCCAGCAATCAAACGGTTCGATAACTATAGAGTAGTTCATAGGCATTTCATTGCGTCTAGAAATATTACCAACACGCTGACACTCATCACAAGATAAAACAAATTTTCTTGTGTCTTTAAAAAGGGTAGGCCAGTAGAAACCTGATTGTAGCACCTTTTGCGCAGTTCTATTTCCTGCATGATGTCCTCCATAGGCACTACCATTACATTTCCGCAATATCTCCTTTTGTTCATATTCTGGAACACATCTTCGCATAATACCATCCACTCCTTCTTTATATAAATGTGGGTCATCCCAAAAATAATGCCTCAAATCATAAAAGAACTTCCTTCTTTGCTGAGCTGTGAAAGTTGGAGGCAAATACTTGGAGACAATAAAGTTAGCATAATCAGCATACCAAGGGCTCCCTCGCGAGCTTACCCTACTGCAGCCAACAGTTCATTTGGGAAACTATCATTAACAGGCATAGGATCAAAAGAGATGTTTTCCAATCAAGATAAATTATCAGCTACAGGATATTCAGCACCTTTCTGTCTACAATATGTAGGTCAAACTCCTGTAATAGTAGCACCCATCTAATAAGCCTAGGCTTAGCATCTTTCTTCGTCATAAGGTACTTAATAGCAGCATGATCAGTATGAATGGTAACTTTGGAATCTACAATATAAGGTCTAAACTTATCACAAGCAAAGACGACGGCTAGAAATTCTTTTTCAGTAGTAGCATAATTCCTTTGAGAAGCATTAAGAGTCTTACTAGCATAATGGATAACATTTAACTTTTTATCAATTCGTTGCCCAAGGACAGCACCTACAGCAAAATCACTAGCATCACACATAATTTCAAAGGGTAAGCTTCAATCAGGTGGTTGAATGATAGGAGCTATAGTTAAAGCCTTCTTTAGAGTTTCAAAGGCTTCCTTACAATCATCATCAAAGACAAAGGGTACATCTTTTTGAAGAAGATTAGTGAGGGGTTTTGATATCTTAGAGAAATCTTTAATAAACCTTCTATAGAAACCAGCGTGACCAAGGATACTACGAATACCTTTGATGTCTCTTGGACAAGGCATTTTCTCAATTGCCTCAACTTTAGCTCTATCAACTTCTATGCCTCTTTCAGAAACCTTATGTCCGAGTACAATACCTTTGTTCGCCATGAAGTGGCATTTCTCCCAATTAAGAACAAGATTAGTTTCCTCACATCTCTGCAAAACTTTATCGAGGTTATGCAAACAATTATCAAAAGAAGTTCCATAGACAGAGAAGTCATCCATGAACACTTCCACAATTTCCTCACAAAAACCATGAAAGATAGCAGACATGCATCTTTGAAAAGTAGCGGGAGCATTACATAAACCAAAAGGCATACGTCTATAAGCATAGGTTCCGTAAGGGCATGTAAAAGTATTTTTTTCTTGGTCTTGTTGTTTAACAGCAATTTGAGAGAAACCAGAATATCCATCAAGAAAACAAAAATGGGTCTTTTTAGACAACCTTTATAACATTTGATCAATAAAAGGAAGTGGGTAATGATCTTTTGTAGTAACTTTGTTAACTTTCCTGAAATCAATGCACATTCTATAGCCTACTACTATTCTTTGGGGAATAAGCTCATCATTATCATTAGGGACGACGGTAATTCCCCCTTTTTTAGGAACACAATGAACAGGACTAACCCATTCACTATCAGCAATAGGGTAAATGATACCAGCATCAAGGAGTTTCAATACCTCATTTCTTACCACTTCCTTCATCTTAGGATTTAGACGTTGTTGGTGCTCTACCACTAGCTTTGCATCTGGTTCTATATTGACAGCATGCTGACATATAGTAGGAGAAATCCCTTTTAAATCATCCAGAGTATAGCCCATAGCCCCTCGGTGTTTCTTCAGTACCTCCAATAACCTTTCTTCTTCTTTCCTTGAAAGTTTAGAGCTAATAATAACAGGATATATCTTATTATCATCAATGTAAGCATATTTAAGATCATCAGGTAAAGTTTATAAATCGAAGACCGGATCCTTTTTAGGTGGCAACGTGGTACCCAAGTCTTCTACAGGCAAGTTATGCTTAAGCATCTTGGGTTAACGAAGGAGAATCTCGTCAATCTCATTCCTTTCTTCCATGAATATCTCACTTTCCTGGTCTTCCATAAATTGCTGCAAAGCATTGTTAGGAGCAAGAGAAAAAGAAGCAAGTTGTTTGACTCTAAAATCCTCGTTATGGGTGTCATTTTCACAAGGTTCCTTAGTAAATTTCTAAAAATTAAACTCATAAGATTCCCCATCAAACTTAGTCAAGATTTTCTCCTTTTTGCAATATATAATAGCTCCACAAGTACTCAATAAAGGTCTACCAAAAATGATGGGATAAGTTTTACTAGCAGCTGAACCAAATACTAGAAAATCAGCAGGATATTTAATCTTACCACAAAGAACTTCTACATCCCGCACAATACCAATTGGAGAGATGGTCTCTCTATTAGCAAGGTGAATGACCACATCAATCTCTTCCAGCTCGCAGGGACTGATTTCATGCATAATTTCTCTGTAAAGCTCATAAGGAATAGCACTGGAACTTGCACCAATATCACATAAACCATAATAGCAATGATCACCAATTCTAACAGAAAGCACAGGGACACTAGCCTTTTTAGTTTTATTAGGATGTGAGACATTATTAGAAGCATCTTCACAAAAGACTATGTGTCCATCTTCCACATTTTTAGTGACAAGGTCTTTCACAATTGCTACAACAGGTTCAATGTTTATTTGTTCGTCAAGTTTCACAGTTCTCTTTGCACTTTTAGTGATTACACTAGTTATCATAGGATGATCCTTTACCTCATCTAGGAAGGGTATTTTCTCGATATAAGGTTCGGGTAGGATGTGATCAATAGTGCAAAATTCAGTACTCCCAACAGGAACACAGTCAACAATATCTTTATATGGCGCATGGTACTTGTTCCATCCCTTTTTCAGAATTTCAATATAAGAAGCAAAAGCCTTAAAACAATTTGTAATAACTTGAAAATCAAGACCATAAGCATTACTAATATTTTGAAAGTCATCAGTTCCCATAAAAGATTCAATGCATTCATAATCATAATTTATACCTGACTTTCTTCCTTTGTCATTCTCCCATGCTTCAGCATTTTCTTGAATATGGTCTAGAAGATCCCATTTAGCTTCTTCTTCCATGCGAGTGAATGATCCAGCACAAGAGGCATCCAATAAATCCTTATCATGAAGAGAAAGCCTTGCATAAAAGTTATTGATAATAATATTGTTGGGGAGCTCATGAATGGGACATTTGAGCATTAGTAACTTCAATCTCCCCCAAGCTTGAGGCTTACTCTCTCCATCAAGAGGCCAAAAGTTGTATATTTGATTCTGATCTTTATGAATCTCACTAGGAGGATAAAACTTTGAATAAAAGAGAGGCACTATCTCCTCCCATTCAATAGCTTGACCATTCTTCAGCAGCTTATACCAGTCCTCAGCTCTTCCTTTTAGTGATAATGAGAATAACTTCTTCTTGACTTGATCTATTGTAATACCTGCACTCTTGAACAACCCGCATAATTTGTGTATAAAGAGCAAATGATCACCAGGATGAACAGTTCCATCTCCAACATAATAGTTATCCATAACACGATCAATAATTCATGTAGGTATTTTAAAAGTATCATTCTCAGTAGGTGGTGGTTCATCTACTACCTTAGAAGTGGTAGTAGCATTACGAAATAAGAAAATCAGCGAATTTTCCACAATGAAAATAAAGCAACTAACAGAAGTAAATAATACTGACAGTAGAAGTTTCCTTTACCAGCTCCACTCTAAAATAGCACACCACCCCCGGCAACGGCACCAGAAAATAGTCTTGATGACCCATAAGTATAGGGGGTGTATCGCAGTATTTTCGATAAGTAAGAGTGTCAAACCCAACGAGGAGCAGAAGGTGCTGGCTAGTGGCTTGGAGCAGGAATTCTCTGTAAATACTTAGCAAACGGATTTTTAGGGTTTTTTGATAATGCAAGTAAATAAAGTATGAGTAAATAAAAGACAATAAGAATAAATGCAGCAAGTGGCCCAATCCTTTATTCAACAAAGGACAAGCCGGTTGTATTACTTAAGATGACCAAACGTTCTCGAGGACACACGGGAATATCGTCAAGTGCTTTCACTTCATATAGTTGATTAATCTTCTTTAGTTTGCTAAGTGTTGTGTGGGTGAACCTGTGCTAATGTACCAACCTTCCTAGGACTAATACATACTTGTGATTATACCCCTTTGAAGCATCCGCAAGTACAAGAAAGTAATTAAGGTAGAAACCTAACCACAGCTTTAAACTCTAAGACCCTGACGTCCCTTGTGCAATGGTTTCCTAACGGGGGTTCAGGTTTCTGTCACTCCGGCAACCCCTACGATTAGTAGCCAAATAAGGAATGCATTCCCCTAGGCCCATATAGGTGAAGTGTCATGTAGTCGATGTTCAGATGACACCACTAGAAGAAGTACACCAAAACTTAAATATCAAACTATATATTGAATCTTTCTCAACACAATTCCACTACTAACAACATGACTTCTCCCATGTCCTCAAGAACTAAACGAACTACTCACAAGACATCATATGGATCATGATCAGAGATGAAATAATGATATGTAACAATCTGAACATAAACGATAATTCAATGGTTCACTCAATAGCATCAACTACAAGGAGTAATCAACATCAGGAAAGTTTCCCCTAAGAACTATGCAAGATTCAACCCAATTGTTATAGCGGTATGAAGTGGTGATGATGGTGCTGATGGAGATGATGGTGGTGATGATGATGATGATCCCAATGGAGTCCAGCTTGATGGTGGTGTTGATGGCGATGATCTCCCCTCTCCGGGAAGGAATTCCCCTGGCAGAATTCTGTCTCGGTGTTTTCCGCCCCGCAAAGACGGCGGAATCTTTCTATGGTAGCTCACTGAGTCTTAGGGTTTTGGGAGGATAATATACGCCAGAGGGGAGAGCCAGGGGTGGACCAGGGCGGCCACACCACCTGGTGGAGCAGCCTAGGGTGGCCCGTGCCAGGGGGTGGTGTGGGCCCCCTATGGCCCATCTCCGCTTCCCCTTCTGGATTTTTTCGTCTTCTGGAAAAATAGAATTTTCCATGTATTTTCCCGTATTTTCTGATCTTCACGAATTTTGCCTCCAAACAATACCTTTTCCATCAGAATCCTGACTGCAGCGGTCCATGCTCCAAAAGTCATCAACCATGCAAAAATAGATGAAATAACATAAGTATCATCAATTAATATGAAATATATCAATGAATAACAGTAAATTATGATATAGAATAGTGATGCAAAATGTACGTATCACCGTGTCTGGCTACACCACCACAGTCGGCGGAGCATCCCCTGCTCTCGCTATGGCAGCCGGATCAGCTTAAGGCGGGGCGGAGACGGTGCCCTGGACGAAGGAGGGGGAGCGGAGGCAGATGCGGGCGGCACGGTGTTCGACGCGTGGGGCGGCGAGCTAGTAGGCGCCTGCGCCGGGCTCGCGGCGTCGAAGGAGACCAGCGTGATGGCAGCGGAAAGCAAGAGAGAAGCAGAAGCAGATAATCAAAAAAAACGAAAAAAGTCGTGCGAGGAAAGGAGGAAAAGGCAGAAGGGCCAGTAGTTAGCTTACCCCGGCACCACGGGGGACGGCCCCTTCTTGCAACCAAGGCGGGTAGGCAGAAGGGTGCCAGTTCGGCTCCTCTTGGGGGTCGGCTCCTCCACGGTGGGCCAGCTAACCCCGCCACCTCCTCCGCTGGACCGGACGGAGCTACTCCCGCCGGCACCAGACCGGCTGGAGTAGCTCTCGCCGGTGCCGGACCTCACCATCCGTCGCACGGCGCTGAGTCGGCTCGGGAGCCAGCGCGGCCTCCTCCTCCTCGTCAACCTCCACGTGGGGGTCGGTGTTCGGCTCGTCATTCCGGCTAGGGAAGACGTCGACGTCCCCATCCGACTCCTCGCCGGACCGACGAGTGCACAGCTCGGGCAGGTCAGTCGTGAAGTTCTAGAGACGGGTCTCGCCCTCCTCCCGGAGGATGTAGGGGAACATCTGCCAAAGAAAAAGAAGCACAAGAGATTATCCAAACGGCAAAAAATCGCAAGAAAGAAAATCCGGCTGGCAAGACTGACCCCTGGCGCGTGGTTGTCGTGGTTGTAAGGGACCAGCCCGAACTTCCAGCCTTCTGGCAGCCGCTCCTTCGTGATCGTCCACACCCACACCTTCAGGTTGTGGTAGAGGGGATCACGGCGGGACAGCCGGGTCGGGTCCAGCCGCCGGAGTAGAAGCACATCTTGTACGCACGCTGCTGCAGTGGCATCATCAGCCTGGATATCCAGGTGAGGGTGATGTCCAGGGCGGTCAAGCCGGCGGTGACGAGGGCGCGCATGTGCTGCAGCATCGCATCCGACTCCGCCTTCTCGCTGTAGATCTTCAGATACCACTGCTGTCGGCTAGATTCCATGTCCTGGAAAGCCGGCAGGTTGATCCGGTCCTCGGCGGTGAGGTTGCAGACGTAGAAGTACAACTGCTGCCACAATCGCACCATGTCCTGCAGTCGGAACTCGGGGTAGCCGGCCTTCGTGCGGGAGTAGATGGAGGGGCTACCGGGCTACGGTACCAAAGTTCACGGGCGAGTGCACCGCGGTACCTAAGTTGCCTGAAATTGCGTGTTTCGAAATGTTGGGCCGCCAACTACCAAGAGGGGCCATTTTGATGCAAACTCATCTCACCCCTACCAAATCCAAACATTCCGTGAAACTGCCCCATGAAGTAGATGGCTGGGACCCTCATGTCAGTAATATTTCAGTGACACGAGCGCCAACGCGGCAACCACGTAGGCGAAACGAGAGACTAAAGGAGCATGGTGTGTTGACCAAATTCACAAATCCACTCCCTCCCTCCTTTTGCATGAACTCTAGCACCGGCGGCGTCGAAATCCCATCTCCAACCAGAATGATCTCTTCGGGCATTTGACTTCCGGCGCCAAGTTGCTGCGCCTACTCGCTGCTACCGAGTTCTAATGCCGAATGTCGTGCCAGCCGTTGCGACGATCTAGCCCGCCTCTACCGTCGATGAGCTGAGCAGCGCGAAAGATGGCAGATCCATTTGCCGATGAAGAAGTACTTCTGGCTAATTGCGGGTGAGCTACTCTTCTCTTTGCTATTTGCACTACCTATAACTTCTAGCTGGCTATTGGCATTATAGGGATATATCGAACATAGAATTGTTTGCTAGCATGACGCTGACAAACAATTCTTATCTTTTGTCTCCAATTTTCTGTCAAGTAGGATCTCCGCTGAACCCAAATACACGGTTCTGGTCACCATCTGTGGCTACCACATTAAATTAGCAGATGGGAAGAGCACGTGGAAACAAGCTCAGAATCTAAAGATGGAAGTAGCGCATGTGCAGTTATGCACTATCCCTGGTTTGGTTGCTGCTGTGCGTGAACTTGCTGCAATGAGGCCGGAGAAGACTACACGGTTCAGCATCATTGATGAACGAGGCTTCAAGGTTCCTATAGCATGTGACAGTCAGCTAATTGGGTTGATGAAACAGCATGATGTGCTTCGCGTGGTTATGCTGATGTGTAACATACTGGATGAGGAAGCTCCTGCTACTGGGAGTCGCCCAGCTATTATTGGACAGGGAGGTCTAACTCGAACCCCTGCTGTTGTTGAGCAAAATGTGGTTCCTCGTCCGCGACATGCTTCTGTCAGGCAACCTCCTCGTAGGAGTCCCCGTATTGCTATTGTGGAAAACTCTGCTCTGGAATCTGCTAGTACTGGTCCTCCCTATCCACGTGCCCGTGTTGCTGCGGCTGCTGCTCACCCAATCCATGCCGAAGTTGAGCAAACTAAGGCTTCCGGAGGCTGCCCCGCTGTTGTTGCCAAGACCACCGCCTTGTGTGCTACTCCTCCTTGAAACCGTCCTCAAGTTGTGTGAACCCGTGCTTTGGAATCTGCTGGTACTGGTCGTCTTCATGTTTTTGTTGATGTGGCCACTGTTGACCCAATCCCTACCGCTGTTGAGCAAACTAAGGCTTCCGGAGGCTGCCCCACTGTTGTTGCAAAGACTGATGCCTTGTGTCCTCCTCGAACCCGTTCTCAGGTTCAGTGAGCTGCTAGTCTGGAGCCAGCTCATGGTCTAGACTCTGCTAGCACTCGAAACACTGCTGTTGTGGGAACTGCTCCTGATCGTCGATGTGGCATGGCAGCATCTGATCCTATTGGGGTTGCCGTTAGAAGGGTCCCTGCCTGTCCACCATGTAATGTAGCTCCTACTGCTAAGGGCCCTCGCCTTGCTCCTGGTCCTGGTACTTCCACCGAGGCTGATCCAGCTAACGATGATGCTGGTGATGGCGGCAGTGGCATTGGGGCTAGGTCTGATGGTGCCGCTCCACCTCTCGAACCTCTCGGAGGTTTTTATCCTGAAGAACCTGATGATGGCAAAGTAATCATTTGTATCAGTGTCGCGGATTATACTGCAAAATTAGATGATGGCATAGAAAAATTCTATGACGAGTTTAATGTAATCCTTGGCAGATACGATCCTGAAGTGGTAGAGTTATCTAACCTGAAGTGGTAGAGTTACTTGTGAAGGTGCTGTGGGGTCCTCCCAGGAAGCACCTTTGTTATATTTTGGTTACAGGAGCAAAAAGGCTATCAAAGTGAAAGATATCAGGGATTTAGTCGTACCGTTTACAAGGAAACATTGTAGAGGTGAAGTGTACTTCCACTTGATAGTGCAAATGGTTGGAGAGGAATTGGAACTCGACAATAGAGATGATGGACTTTTAGAAGGCATGCATGACCTGATCCATGGCATCACTAGGGCTGGTGCGACTGAGGGTAGCTTCGAATAGAGGAGAGTCTTACAGAGGAGCATCATAAAGAGGAGCAGGAAGAGCATCCCCAGAAAGGGCACCCCGAAGAAGAACATCACCAAGGAGACCATGCTAGAGAAGAGGACGCCCAAGAGTCGCACGAAAAAAGGCACCACGCCGCAGAGTACACCCCTGAGATCCAGTCAAAATGCCACACCGAACGGTAGTAGAAAAAACACTAAGAGGGCTAGCACGGTGGTGAACACTCCCAGGAGTGGTAGCAAAGAGGCAAAGATGGCCAGCACGGAGGCTACCACACCTAGTGGGAGCAGAAAAAATACTAATTTGGAGCGGAACATGCCGCTGTTAGGGAATAATGCCGGCACGAAGGAGAACACGCCCAATAGTAGTAGCAAAAGGGCTAATTTGGAGCGGAACACGCTGCTGAGGTCAGGCAATAATGCCAGCATGAAGGAGAACATGCCCAATAGTAGCAGTAAAAGGGCTAATTCGAAGAAGAACACGCCGCAGAGGTCAGGCAATAATGCCAGCACCCTGGAGCCAACACCCGTGAGGGGAGGCAGTAAGGAGATCACACCCAAGAGCGGCAGCAAAAAGCCTAGTTCGATGGGGAATGGAACGCAGATGTCAAGCCCTACTGATACCATCAGGAAAGATTACATCAGGAAGGAGGATGTACATAGGAAGAGCAAGAGGGTTCTGTACAGTCAAGATGAAATTGAATCTGACTGCTGTTTGTCCACTTAAGTACCTAGGATGCGTGCAAACATAAGACCACCCCATGTGGTTGCAGGAGAACCAACCGAGTGTCTTGGAGAAAATAGAGTTGCCGGTGAGGTGGATTGGGGCAATGTTCCGGTCCATCCGGGTGGAGACGATGGTGTAGCCCCACCCATGGGAGTCAATATGATGTGTGCAGTACTAGGCATTAGAGATGATGGCGAGGATTCTGAATCAGATGAATAAGAAGGCACTATAGAGGATCAAGAATCTGGTGATGATGAAATAGACGAGGAACTTAACAATGAGGCTGGTATTCCAGTCGACGATTTGGGTGTTGAAGTAGAAGAAATGAAACATGACCACGAGTATCCTATAATTTCGGTCGGCACCGAGTTTAGGAGCATGCATGAGTTCAGGATGTCGTTCTGGCATTTTTGTATCAAGGGGGAGTTCGACGTTTATCGACTGAAGAACAATTCCGAGAGGTATGATGCCGTTTGCAAGTTAACGTGGATGAATGGACGGGCCGAGGTACATTGTCCATGGAGGATCACAACAAGAGCCTTACCTACGTCGAATGCAATTGGGGTACTGGGGCAATGAATGCAGCAAACCATTAGAACTCTCTCTCTTTTCACTCTATAACTACAATTGTTGTGCGATATCTTTCTGGCAACTAGTCGAATCCGCTTATCTTTTAAATGAATTTGTGTTGTAGGTGAACAAAATGGGCCCTCCACACATGTTTCTGACATGCAGCAAACTGAAATCCTTAATGGTTGATATGGAGTGGGTGGCTATGCAATCTATGTCCATACTAAAGGATAACCCTAAGGAGACTGCGAAGAATATTCAGACTAGCCTCGGTTCTAAATACAACATTGTCCTTCTGTATTACACGGTTTGGAAAGGTAAAGAGAAAGCTCTGGGGGTCTTGCACGGGGATTGGACCAATAGCTTCAGGATGCTGTACAACTTCAAGGCGGAGGTACAATCTAGGTGTCCGTGGAGTGTTGTGGAGATTGACACCAAATCAAAAGTTGGTAAAATACATTTCAAAAGATTTTTCATGGTGCTTAAACCTTGCATCCAAGGATTCAAGGGCGGCTGTAGGCCGTATCTGAGTGTAGACAGCACTGTCCTAACTGGCAAATGGAAAGGTTGCATGCCATCTGCCACAGCACTTGATGGTCACAACTGGATGTTCCCAGTGGCATTCGGGCTGTTTGAAACAAAAACGAAGGAAAACTGGGTCTGGTTTATGAGGCAGCTCAGGAGATCAATAGGCCACATGGATCCATTGGCTATATCCACGGATGCATGCAAAGGGCTGACGAATGCAGTGAAGGAGGTGTTCCCGTGAGCTCAAGGTAGAGAATGCCATGCCCATATGATACTCAACTTTTACTCACACTACGCAAGCAGCGTATTTCGTTACATGTTTCCTGCTGCTAGAGTTTACAAACCTAGTAGCAGCGAATATTTCATGAGCAAGATTTTTGCGGAAGCCCCTGAACTTCCAGAGTACTTAGCCATCCATCATTCGCAGCTATGGAAGAGGAGTCAATTCAACCCTGACATCAAAGTTGATTACATAAACAACAACCTTGCAGAATGCCTGAATAACTGGGTGAAGGACATAAAAGTGTGTCCTATTCATATCTTGATGGACAGCATACGTGGTATGATCATGAAGCTGTTAAATATAAAGAGAGAGATCGGTAGGATACTTAGAGGACATATGCTACCGCCAGTTGTATAGCAACTGCACAAGAGAAGTCGAGGACTTGCTCATCTTAAGGTTCTCCTGTCAACCAGCAGAAGCTGTGAGGTGGTCGATATGTCCAAGAGTGGCAAAAGGGATGTTGTGAACATCTAGCTGCGAGAATGCACCTGCTTAGAGTGGCAGCATACCGGGAAACCTTGCGACCACGCCTTGGCCTTCTTGGTGAAGAAAAGAACTCTACCACATTTGGATCAGTATTTGTCAGACTACTACTCTATGGAAAAGTTCAGAGCTGCGTACGCTGGATCCGTCGAGCCATGTACAGACCCATCTCAGTGGCCTCAAGTCCAACTGTCTTTCGAGCTTTGCCAGCCAGTTACAAAAAGGGGCAGAGGAAGACCTCAGGTGAATAGGTTTAAGAATTTTCTCGAGAAGAAGGGTTCGGCTTTATGTGCTACAAAGAAGGGCAAAAACAGATGCAAGACCAGCCATCTTATAGGCCATAGAGCAGCGGGATGTCCCCTTAATGCTCCCAAACCTAGGTATGAGATGGTACATTCACACAAAAATTGTTTATAGTCTGTAGATATAAGGTAGTAATCCATGTACTGTTTTTTTTACAGGAAGCGCAAGGTAAGAAACAAGATAGCTGACTTAGTGATTTTGCTGCGGGAAGAAAACCAAAGCGAGTGGAGTGATGATGCCGGACAAGATTCTGGTGTTGATTGTCCTGACTTCCCTCGACCTGGAGATGCAGGGTACGTGAAGGTAAGAAAATTGGCACCTGATGTCTCAGTGTTGATGTAGAGCTTGTTGGGAACCCCAAGAGGAAGGTATGATGAGCACAGCAGCAAGTTTCCCTCAGTTATGAAACCAAGATTTAATCGAACCAGTAGGAGCAAGGAAACACCCGAAAGGTGTTGCTAGCTGAGCCTTGGCAGGGCACACTACCGGTGCTAGTAGCAACGTGGAGACCTTCACAACACAACCACATAACTCTGTCCCCAACTTGCGATGAGGTTGTCAATCTCACCGTGTTTTGCTGAAAACAAAGGATTAAACGTATCGAATGGAAAGAAGTAATAGTTTCCAGAAAGTAAACACAAAGAAGTAAACAGTTTATAGATTGTATGTAAAGAAAAGGATCGGGATCCATAGTTCACTAGAGGTGGCTCTCCTTAAGATAGATAACATGTTGGGTGAACAAATTACAGCGGGGCAATTGACAAACATCGAGAAAGCAATACATGCATATACTAATCATCCTGACCCCTTTGAGACTTGATTGGGCATTACAACATTATACATAGACCGCCATCCAACTGCATCTATGGCTAATAATCCACCTTCAGGTTATCATCCGAACCCCCTCCAGTATTAAGTTGCAAGCAACAGATTATTGCTTTACGAACTGCGTGTAAAGTAAACAATACGATTGTTCTATGAACAAAAGATTGTTGTTTTCTCCCTAGTACCAACAGCACATCTAGTACCTTAGAGATTTCTGTCACTTCCCTAGATTACCAGAGGCATGAAACCACTATCGAGCATAAATACTAACTCTTGGAGTTGCTAGCATCTACTTGGCCAAGATAGCTACTAACAACGGAAAGCATGCAATATCACAAATAATAAAGACATGATAAAATCGATAATCAATCTTAAATAGCATCTCAATATCCATCGGATCCCCATAAACACAACATGGAGAATTACAAATAGATGATCTTGATCATGAACGGAGCTCATAAGATCTAAACATGAAAGCACAAAGGAGGAGAACCAGCCATCTAGCTATTACATGGATCTGTAGTCCAAGGATGAACTACTCACGCATCACACCAGAGGCTTGCATGGTGATGAAGAAGGCCTCCAGGGTGAATTCCCCTCTTGGCAGGGTGCTGAGAAGGACTTCAAATCCCTCCCGATCTAGGGATGGAGATGACGGCGGCTACAGACTCTTTCGTGGATTTTTGATCGGGTACTTAGGGTTTTCGTCCCGAGGACATCTTATAGGTGGAAGGAGAGGCCGAGGGGGTGCCTGGGCTGGCCACACCACCCCCTTGCGTGGTTAGGCCTGGCCCGCGTGGCCAGGTGGTGTGGTGCCCCTGGCTCCTCTCCGTCTCGTATTCTGGCATCTGATGACTTCCGGAAAAATAGGCACTTTGGCTTTTGTCCCGTCCAATTCCAAGACTATTCATTTTCTGACTTTCCCGGAACAAAAAACAGCAAAAAACAGGCAGCTGGTACTGTGGCTCTTGTTAATAGGTTAGTCCAAGAGAATCATATGAAAAGTACTCCAAAGTGTGGACCAAACACAAGAAAGTGGATAAAACCAAGCATGGAACATCAAAAATTATAGATACATTTGCAATGTATCAACATCCCCAAGCTTAACTCCTGCTCGTCCTCGAGTAGGTAAGTGATAAAAAGAAAGAATAATTTTTGAGGTGACATGCACCATCAAAGACTTGATCAAAGTATTTGTAAAACATTCAACGCTGGGATCATAGTACTTCAATCATAACATGAAAGACAAAGTTCTAGCAATAAGACAAAGAAACTATGATGCAACATGAAAAGGCACAAACAAAAGATTCATGAATAACAATGCTTTACAAGACGTTTGTTTGTTTCACATAAAGTAAACATAGCATAATAGCATTCAGCTTGTCCCTCATAGAGTAGCAAATATAAATGCATAGGACACCTTCAAAGTTCATAAGAGTGACTGGATACAGATAGTTTAAAACAAGCAATATCAAGTTATGCATCAATCAACTAGTCTTGGGATGATGCGCATAGAACTAAGAATGGCCACTATGCTCTCAAAGTAGGTGCATAAAGATAGAAGGTGGAGACTCAATATGTAATGGTGGAAGAAAGGCCTTCATAGAAGGAAGTAGGGATTCAAGTCTCATAAAGAGCTTCCAAAAATTATGGTACTTATAACTTTTAGCTCTCATTGCCCCTATCATAAGCATCTTGAAGTGATTAAGGTTAAAGTGAACAAACTATGGAGTACATGCTTGACGAAGTATAAGTTAGGAATCTCATGTCCCTTGTATACGAGGGCCGCTCCTCATGCTACTCAAGTTTAGTCACCGGTAAGTTCTTATCATCGTAAGTACATGTGTATCATAGAGAATCGCCAACGGGGTACCCCTTACCCGATGATACGGAAGAAACCCCATATCAAAATGACAAGGCAAGCAGACAACGAGCATCTCAGCAATCTTCTTATTTACCATGGGAATATGGTGCTTTTTCTCTCTTTCCTCTTTTCATAATCTCTTTTTTTTTCTTTTTCTCTTTTTTCTCAATATAGGACTCTTTTTTTATAAGAAGAATGCTTCATAGACAGCTCATTATGGTTACGCTGCAGGTTTCCACCATGCCAGCATGGATTAGACCAGCGGCCCAAGCGCTTCCCTAACACATATACATAACTCCACAGACTTACAAGCTCCCCTTTCATTTCACACCGACGACATCCATATACAAAAGAGCATGATATCAACTAGGTACAAGTACCAAGTGCAATGTTGAAAGCGTTCCCCATGATAGCATGGTTCTGCTAATTCCCAACAAATAAGTGCAAGAATATACAACATAGACGACACAATGGTTCAAGTTTATTAAGGGAAAGAAAAGTAAAGTGTGCCATCAAGTTCGTGAGAGCTTTAATCACTAGTTTTCTCATAACAAGTTTAATTTCGAAGGTAAACAAAAGCATGAATATACTTGGAATAGCATAAGCTAGTAGGTAGGTATGGTGTACTCTTTGGAATAACTTGGTTTAAGGAGTTGGATGCATGAGTGGAACTCATACTTGGTTGTGGAGGCTAGCAAAAGACTGGGAGCGACAAACTAAGAGAGCAATAATGGCCATAATCATGCAGAGCGACAAAACATCATTGATCAAAGCATAAAGTGATACTACAAGTTGAAAACTAAAGAATCATAAAGGCTATGGTGACTTGAGATAGTCATAACATGGTGTGAGCATGCGCCAAGTCAACCCAAGTAAAGCATCAAAGGAGAATACCACTATACTATGCTTTAATATGCTAAAACAACGCATGATTCATCCAAGGCACATTAAGCAATATCAATTGTTTATAACAAGTCATGCTACAGCAAAGAATACTAAGCATAAAGCCAAAACAATATCAAGCATGGCATGACAAAGCATACGCCACAGTCAAAAACAAGCTCTTTTTACCACATAAGTATGAACTTTCCTACTCTTTTCCAAACCAAACCAAACTATTTGAAAACCAATGTATGAAAGAGGGGGTCCAACCAATTTATTCAACAAACTATCCAAACCAAGCAAACGAAAAACCAAAACGAAAACAAAAAAGAAGACGCTCCAAGAACAACACAACTGTGCATGAAACAATAAAAATGAAGCGTTTGGAAGAAACCTGGGATTTTTATTGATGAAGAAGGGGATGCCTTGGGCATCCCCAAGCTTTGACGCTTGTACTTCTTGGATATTTCTTGGGGTGACACGCGTAGCATCCCCAAGCTTGAGATTTAGTCCATCCTTCATCTCATTACTCATTCCTTCTATACACCTGAAATTTTTCCTTCATACAAAACTTCACACAATCTTTATTAGCAACATTAGTGCACTCAAGATAATAGATCTTTAGGTTCAGTTCTAACACCAAATAAACTTCCATTAGAACACTAGCTACTGTAGCACTTCCCTCAAAAATCTCAATTCCCCAAAAGAACTCAAAAAGGAACCGACAAGAAGCAAATGCAGAAAATGGCAGAAATCTGTCAAAACAGACCAGCAGGTAAATAAGAATTTTTTCGAAGACCTTCTGTTGCTCAAATCAAAACGTGTTGAACTAACGAAAGTTAGATAACAACCTGGGTAAGATTCAAAAAAATTCACGCCTCAAAAATACGTTCAGAGATTTTAAACGAATTTTTACGGTGAAGCACAGAAATCTGTTTCGGGACAGCAACTTTCCCAATCATTACTTCTCTCTCATTAGAGGTTACTCTTGGCACAAAAAGCAAATAAAAAGGATAAGGAGCGGTTATTACTGAAGTAATAACTTCCAAGACTCATCTAAACTTTTGGGTTATCTCCCAATAAGTACTTTCTTTAACGCCTTTAAGTTAGGCATAAGAAACAAGAAAGAATCAAGTGTTCTCAAATGAAGAAGCATTAAGAGCAAATTTTGTTTTCATAGGAGAAGCAAAAGAAATCTTCTCTCTCTTCTTAGGGAAGTGTTCTATACCTTTCTTGAGTGGGAGTTGATATTTAATGGTGCCTTCTTTCATATCAATAATGGCACCAACAGTTCTAAGAAAAGGTCTTCCCAAAGTAATAGGACAAGAAGCATTGCATTCAACATCCAAAACATAGAAATCATCGGGGACATAGGAATTGTTAACCATAATAAGACCATCATTAAGACTCCCCATGAGTTTCTTTTTAGCATTATCATCAAGTGGGACATTCAAATAACAATCTTCAAGTGGAGGCAAATCAAGCATATCATAAATCCTTCTAGGCATAATAGAAACACTACTATCAAGATCACATAAAGCTTTGAAATCAAAGTCATTCACTTTCATATTAATGATGGGTTCCCAACCATCTTCTTGTTTAATAGGAATAGAAGCTTTATGTTTCATCTTTTCTTCTTTAATCTTTATGAGAGCATCAGTAATGTGTTTTGTAAAGGCCATGTTCATAGCACTAGCATTAGGACTTTTAGCAAGCTTTTGTAGGAACTTAATAACTTCAGAGATATTGCAACCAACAAGATCTAAATCAAATTTATCATCTAAAGTAGTAGAACTATTACTAGCCTCAACACTAGTGGTGGTGATAGTAGAAACACTAATGTTTCTAGCAATTTCATCTTCTCTTTCCCACTTAGCATGTAATTCAGCTAATAGTCTAACATTTTCATCAATTCTTACTTGTATGGCATTAGTAGCTGCAAAGGGATTCTCATTAGTTTCAGGTTTAATAGCTATTTTATTCAAAGAAGATTGAGCTTCAACCAAATATGTTATATTTCTTTTAGCATTAGAGAGTTTTTCCTCAATAGTTTTATTGAAAGCAGTTTGTTTACTAATAAAGTCTTTAAGCATAACTTCCAGTTCAGAGGGTGCACTCCTATTAATGTTGTAGGAATTTCCATAAGCATTACCATTGTTGGGAGGATATGGCTTATAATTGTTGTTACCAAAATTACTCCTATAAGCATTATTGCCAAAATTGTTATTTCTTATGAAGTTCACATCAACTTGCTCTTCTTGAGCAACCAAAGAAGCTAAAGGGACATTATTCGGATCAATATGGGCTTTCCCATTAACCAGCATAGACATAATAATATCAATCTTATCACTCAAGGAGGAAGTTTCCTCAACGGAATTTACCTTCCTACCTTGTGGAGCTCTCTCAGTATGCCATTCAGAATAATTAACCATCATATTGTCCAGAAGTTTTGTTGCAGCACCCAAAGTGATGGTCATAAAGGTACCTCCAGCAGCAGAATCCAATAGGTTCCTTGAAGAATAGTTCAATCCTGCATAAAAAGTTTGGATGATCATCCAAGCAGTCAGTCCATGAGTGGGACAATTCTTAACCAAAGATTTCATTCTTTCCCAAGCTTGAGCAACATGATCATTATCAGATTGTTTAAACTTCATTATTTCACTTCTCATAGATATAATCTTAGCAGGAGGATAGTATTTTCCAATAAAAGCATCTTTGCACTTAGTCCAAGAATCAATACTATTCCTAGTTAAGGAATTCAACCATTCTTTAGCTTTTCCTCTCAAAGAGAAAGGAAACAATTTCAGCTTAATAATATCACCATCTACATCCCTATGCTTTTGCATCTCACAAAGTTCAACAAAGTTATTTAGATGGGCAGCAGCATCTTCATTACCAATACCAGAAAATTGTTCTCTCATAACAAGATTGATTAAAGCAGGTTTTATCTCAAAGAAAGTATCTTCAGGCGTAGGTGGAGCAATAGGTGTGCTCATAAAATCATTGTTGTTGGTGCTACTGAAGTCACACAACTTAGTGTTTTCAAGAGTAGTCATTTTTTTGAGTTCTCAAATAAGCAAGGAAACTAGTAGAACTATTTTTTTGTGTTTTTGATAACAAAACAAGCAAACAAAGCAAAAAGAAACTAAGCAAAACAAAAATAACAAAGTAAAGAGATTGGTTATGAGGGACTCCCCTTGTGAAGATGTCCTTGACTCCCTAGCAACGGCGCCAGAAAAATGCTTGATGGCTCAGTGTTGATGTAGAGCTCGTTGGGAACCCCAAGAGGAAGGTATGATGAGCACAGCAGCAAGTTTCCCGTTATGAAACCAAGGTTTAATCGAACCAGTAGGAGCAAGGAAACACCCCAAAGGTGTTGCTAGCTGAGCCTTGGCAGGGCGCACTACCGGTGCTAGTAGCAACGTGGAGACCTGCACAGCACAACCACAAAACTCTGTCCCCAACTTGCGATGAGGTTATCAATCTCACCGTGTTTTGCTGAAAACAAAGGATTAAACATATCGAATGGAAAGAAGTAATAGTTTGTAGAAAGTAAACACAAAGCAGTGAACAAATTATAGATTGTATGTAAAGAAAAGGACCGGGATCCATAGTTCACTAGAGGTGGCTCTCCTTAAGAGAGATAACATGTTGGGTGAACAAATTACAGCGGGGCAATTGACAAACATCGAGAAAGCAATACATGCATATACTAATCATATTGACTCCTTTGAGACTTGATTGGGCATTACAACATTATACATAGACCGCCATCCAACTGCATCTATGACTAATAATCCATGTTCAGGATATCATCCGACCCCCCTCCAGTATTAAGTTGCAAGCAACAGATTATTGCTTTACGAACTGCGTGTAAAGTAAACAATATGATTGTTCTATGAACAAAAGATTGTTGTTTTCTCCCTAGTAGCAACAGCACATCTAGTACCTTAGATATTTCTGTCACTTCCCCAGATTACCAGAGGCATGAACCCACTATCGAGCATAAATACTAACTCTTGGAGTTGCTAGCATCTACTTGGCCAAGATAGCTACTAACAACGGAAAGCATGCAAGATCACAAATAACAAAGACATGATAGAATCAATAATCAATCTGAAATAGCATCTCAATATCCATCGGATCCCTGCAAACACAACATGCAGAATTTCAAATAGATGATCTTGATCATGAACGGAGCTCACAAGATCTAAACATGAAAGCACAAAGGAGGAGAACTAGCCATCTAGCTACTACATGGATCCGTAGTCCAAGGATGAACTACTCACGCATCACACCGGAAGGTTGCATGGTGATTAAGAAGGCCTCCAGGGTGAATTCCCCTCTCCGGCAGGGTGCCGGGAAGAGCTTAGATCCCTCCCGATCTAGGGATGGAGATGACGGCGGCTACAGACTCTTTCGTGGATTTTTGATCGGGTACTTAGGGTTTTCGTCCCGAGGGCATCTTATAGGCGGAAGGAGAGGCCGAGGGGGTGCCTGGGCTGTCCACACCACCCCCTGGCGCGGATAGGCCTGGCCCGTGCGGCCAGGTGGTGTGGTGGCCTCCTGGCTCCTCTCCGTCTCGTATTCTGGCATCTGATGACTCCCGAAAAAATAGGCACTTTGGCTTTTGTCCCGTCCAATTCCGAGAATATTCATTTTCTGACTTTCCTAGAACCAAAAACAGCAAAAAAACAGGAAGCTGGCACTGTGGCTCTTGTTAATAGGTTAGTCCAAGAAATCATATGAAAAGTACTTAAAGTGTGGACAAAACACAAGAAAGTGGATAAAACCAAGCTTGGAACATCAAAAATTATAGATACGTTTGCAGCACCCAGGAAGAGGAAGAAGGCAGGAGATGAAGAAGCCAGTGGACGTGAAGGCAAGAGGAAGAAAGTTGGCACCCAAGCAGAGAAAGAAGGCTAGCAGTGTAGAAGCCTAATGATGTATTGAACTTGAACCTATATATGTAGTTCGGTTAAACTCTGGAGCTGTGTGCGTGGAACTTGTCGGGCGAAACAATCTGCCTCCTGTACTTGGAGTAAAATCTATCGCGACTTTAGGATAGGATATGGCCGAGGCCACTAGTTGAATCCAAAATTGTGACTGTGCCACTACTATCTGAACAATTGTGATAGCTGAGCGGTTAAGGGGTCTCCAAAATCGATGGGTGTTAGTGGCACAGACATGAATTATTTATAGGCGCTTAATAAATCCCTTCTATTGGCATTACACTTATGATAAGTTTCTGGGCTAAAAAACAATTTCTTAAGCTGGCTGCTACACTCCACGAAGCAGCAACTTATTTCAGCTGCTGGACAACGACATGGCAACATAAACTGCAAATGCAACAAATAATGAGGAAATTGTTTCCACTATCTGGCCTAATCTTGAGCCCGTCTGTCTCACTACCTCCCTGCCCCTGCCTCCCCTGCACCTGGCGAAGCTCCCAGATCTCTCGCTCCATCGCACGAATCTCCTCTTTCTTGTCCCACACAGCATCACGCAGATCCTGAACAAGCTCTCGATGAAAACCTATCAGTGGCTTTTTGATCCACACAAACTTGTCACAGCCAGTCCCCCTCCCTTCTTGCGTAGTAGATCGAAGGAAACAAAAAAGAATTACATTACGCTTTCCGGATCCGGGTTACCATTGTACCTACAGTAAGAACTTATCGCTCTGATGCTCCACTTGCTGAATTTTCCTGCAGTATTTTCGTCGGTCCATGAAATCCATCTCGGCATCTTCTCACTGCACAAACACAGCATATAGGGGTAGTAATCGTAGGGCGCCCTCCAGTACCTGATGGGGGCACCCGCCTGATGGCGTTGAGCCAACCCTGATTCCGCCCGAGACGAACTGCACGAGCTGTGAGCCATGAGCGAGGGGAGCGAGGGCAGAGGAAAGAGGAGCCTTTGGATGTCAGGGTAGTGGTGAAGCGTGATTTATCCCCACTTAATAACTCGGGCAGAATCCTACCGTCCACATTCGGCTGACAGGTGGGGGACCTAGCGTGTGGACTAGTCAACCAAACCTCGGGCCTCGTGGTTCCAAAGCCCTCTCGCGTGCATTGGACGAAATTTTTTGGCACCTTGCCCGCATACATATCACTAGGAGGCCTTGCTCAGGAACCAGACATGCCTGGCCCACAATCTTACTCCCTCCTAGGAACTTGTCATGGATCGCGCCGGCAGATCCATCCGCTCCACCGCTTTTGATAGGGCTCGCCACGGTGGATCCACCCCAAGATCCTACCGTCGTAGTATCAAATGGCCATGGTTTCTTGAGAGGAGCGATGACGCTACGTATCCGAGCTCGGCCCCTCCTACCTGTAGAAGGACTGATGCGGCGTCGAGCTTGAGCAGGAGCCGCCAGGCGTGACGGCGCTCGGTCCACGCCAACCCCGTCACCTTCGTCATTGTTGATTCCGATGTGGAGGACGACGGGGACGAAGCTGTGCAGAATGCCATTGTTGCCTCCTTGGCGAAGGGCAAGCAACGGGCGGGAGTGGATGTCATTGGGAAGGGCACGGCGGTGTCACCAATTGAGGTGGACTCCGACGACAGCGGTGTGATGTGGGTTTAGATGTTGTTTAGGATGGTTGCAATTTCGGTTGTGTTTAGTGCGAGTACAATTATTGTAATGGGTTTGTCGAGCTATATTGATAAATATGTGCAATAGCAGCTTGTGAGTGCTTCCACTTTAGAAATTGTGTCTGTGCCATTTGCATGTTGCATTATCAATGTAGATTACATGTAAACAATCCAACGAAAATCAGATTACAACCATCAGGCGGGAGTGGCAGGATGGAAGAGAAGTTGGGACAGTGGCTTCAAGGGGAAGGAAGAGAAGGGGGCATGACATTGGCAGGTGGGCCCTCGGAACACGTGACACTGACATGCGGGTGCGGGAGCACATGGTATTGCCAGTCTGTCCAGAGCAAGCGGACTTTGCAACGTGACAACAACAAGCTGATTGGACCAATATAATAACTCGTCGAATTATTAAGGAGTACTAAAAACTACAACTGGGTTACATTCGCACAACACGTATGCTCTACGCACCTGAGAAGCATCGCTTAAGTCTAACAGTAACGACAGCATAAGTACTACATTTCCCTGTCGGTCTTCTCGATACAAATGTAGAAATGCATCTGCCTGTTCGGTCCAGCACCGACAAGGTACTAAGATGGCACACATAGGATCGACCTTAGGTCTGCATACTCCACCTCCCGCGGCGTCGGGCAGCTCGGCGCCTCGGCTAGCACAAGAATGCTATCGGACAAAAGCGGCTGGGCGTTCGCCCACATGTGCACCGTGTATATGGGCCAGGTGCACGAGACCGACCTGGCGCATATGGCACACACGACAGTGGGCCCGGCTCTGGTTCTCGGAACACCGGCGGTGATGGTCAGGACGAAAACAGAGTCGTCCCCCTGGAAAATTAGCCGGCGGCATGCCGAGTCAGTGAACGACACCTTCTCTTGGAGAAGTTGGGCTTGACCGTAGGAGATCCTAATCACTTCGATCAAGTGCTCCTCTGCAAGGTGGACGACGAGCTCTGCCAGAGGGCCAGTGTAGTTGCAGCCCGGCTCTGTGCAGGAGCACGCGCTGTGCGGGCACGTGAGCTCGTGGAGCGGCAGCTCGTGGTAGGAGTAACGCGAAAGCATCCTGGGTGGGAGCACACAAGCGGGAACTTCGCTGCGAAGTTGCACGCAAGGATCTCCAGATTCTTGGGCTGCAGCATCTGCCACATCTGAAGTTCATCGAGAAATCGGAAAAAAGATCAGCAGTTAGATTAGCGAATAGCAGGAATATGTAGGATAAGTTCAAAAGCTTGTAAAATGATTTCTTAGCATGAAGGTAGCGACCTGAGAATTGGCAGATGTCGTCGGCTTGCGGCTACAGCAGGATGGGAGTGAAGTGGGGAAAGTGGCTTCGAGGGGAAGGAAGAGAAGTACGTGGAGTAAGAGAAGTTATGGGGACGTGACACTGGGATATGCCCACTCAACTCGTGAGTCGTGACACTCGCAACATGCCAGTTTGTCCAGAGCAAGCGTGGCCAATCATGCCGCAGAACATGTCGTGGTGGTGTCACGGCAGATGCCATGGATAGGCTAAAGGTGGGGACTAATATGCGCTAGGGAATCCAGGGAGGGATAGTAGAGTGATTCTCTACACAGAAGTTTGTATTGCTATATCTTCAAGATTACAAGTGCTCCTTGAGCTGTATTGGCAAGAGGAGGAAGAAGGAGCTCTCTTACTCTTGCCTAGATCTACTTGCCCTAAGGAATCACCAAACCAACTAGAGCTCAACCAACTAGAATTCTGCCAACCCCCTCTACCAGAACCCTAACCCCCCTTATATAGAGGTGGTTCGGTCCTGGCCTAGGGCATACGTGGAGGCATATTCCTAAGAATATGCCCCCTCCCAAAGTGGTAACCCGACAGGGGTGCTTTTCCCCCGCGTCACACATGCTTTAGCGACGTAGCCTCTGCGGCGCACGCGTCAGCCGACGTGAGCGTCGTCACCCTTGTCGGCCATGACCCGGTGGTCCTGCCCTTGCTTTATTCGCTCATCCTGTACGTACCGGACCTTATTTTTTGACCAGAGAGATTCCTTCCTTCTCCTAGAAGCTAAGCGAGGATCCGGATCATAGTAGATCCGGCTACACCTGTTCCTGCATATAAGTTAGACAAGCATTTCCGACTTACTCCTTAAGTAGGATGAGACAACGTTAGGCGACCCCCTGGTCCGGGTTACTCCATGATCTGGCCTGCCTTGAGGTGACTCGGCCAGCATCCGCTTTGACCTTGCCGAACCTCGGCTAACTCGGCCCTTATACCCCGGAGTGACCCTACCCGGGGGTATCCCCCCAACATTAGTCCCTGAAGCTGGTGTGGTCTTAGCTGCCTCGGCCGCTAAGGCCACATCAGGTTCATTTATGTTCGAGCCTCGGACATTTAATTCCGAGTTAGCTCCTTATCTCGGATTATATGGATTTACGTTCCCTTTGCACGTTCCAAGTTTTCACTTGCCGGCCGGGTCACCACTTTGGCTCGGATCCCACGGTTATCATGGTTTGCTCCGGGCCCCGTTTCCTTCTCTCATACGCCAACCCACGCTGAGGCTAATCATTACCTTGTCTTATTTTAAGGGCCTGCACAGTAACCGCCGCAGTAATTATCAGTTTCACTGTGCACGGGTTACGTCATGCCTATCTCCTCGTTTACCACAACAGCATGTCGTGTCATGGGATCACATCTACTCTGTGGCCCCCTGTGTAGCTTTTCTCTGATTGGCGGATGCCGGTGATACACGGCCACCCCGTGTGGCTCGCCGGCGCAGCACGATCCCACTCATCGATCACCGGGGGCGGTTAAATAGGGGAGGGGCGTGTCCCTTAGTGTTTTTCCACCTCTGTGCCCCTTCGCCCATTGCGTTTTCTCCTTCGTCTTCCTTGCGACCATGCCGCCGCCGGTGCTTTCTAGCAGCAGCGCCGCCGCCACACCTCCCCGTGCCTCCGCACCGCAGCCACCACTGCGCAGCTTCTTCGCCACGGGTCCACGCCAATCTAGGCCTCAGATCCCTACCGCCGCTAGCTCCAGCGAGGACAGCGGATACGAGATGACGGAGGAGCTCGTCGTCGCTGAGCAGGAGATGGAGGAGGATGCCGGCGCGGTGGACCGCGGCGCGTGGGCCGGTTCGTGGGTCTGTCAAGACGACATCGACTGGCTCTACCGGACCAGGCGTATTCCCGCCGGCGTCGCCGCTCGTCTCCCCTCCTCGGAACTGGCCCCCTCACCCAATCTGGGTGAGTTCGTCGTATTCCTATCCCACTTCCAACGGGGATTTGGTCTCCCGGTGAGCGACTTCTTCCGGGATTGGGTCAGGACGTATCACCTGCAGCCACACCATCTCCCAGCAAACGCCATCACCTCTCTTTCCGCCTTTGCCTCTACGATCGAGGGCTACACCGGACTATGGCCCACGAAGGAGCTGTGGATCCGGTTCTTCGGCCTCCATCGCAACATTGTCCCCAATATCCACGTTGAGTCGGAGGACAAGCAGCTCACCCAGTTCGGAGCTGCCTCCATCTCGGCCCGGAGATTTTCAATCTTTCCCCGGGTCACCGGGCTTGACTCCTGTAAGGGATGGGCACGGACCTTCTTCTACGTCCGGAACGAGGGTATCGAAGATTTGATTCGGTTGCTGCCCTACGCTCCGGGTCTACCTGACACGGATTTTTGGGAGGTCCCAAATAAGCCTACCGCTCTGGCCAACCAAGTTAACAAGAGGTTCGCGGAGCTGAAGAAGCTCGGATTGCGCAACGAGGATGCTATGATCACGTTCGTGCGCAACCGAATCTCTCCCCTCCAGCAGCGCTCCCACAAGTTGTGCCACATGAGCTTCGGACGCGACCCCAACCGAACCTCCTCCTTTGAATTGAGCAATACCGAGATCTTTCACCGGGTAAAAGCTCTTTTCACCACCCACAAGGATTTCTCCGCCGAATGGACGTGGGGGATCGAGCACTACTACCGTGACAGGCTCCCTCCCTCGGTAAGCTTCGCGGGGCAAACTTACTTCGGATCAAGTATGTGTCGGTTTTTGTTATATTTCTGACTCTGTTCTTCAAGCTTTTTCTCAGCTGTTCCTTCAGCAAACTCTCGAGGATGGCACGGATCCGACCCTTAAGTGGGCGCCAGACCAAGAGATCCTGGATGAGGAGGAGCCGGACCAGGAGATGTTCCTCCCTATGACCGACACCACCAAACGTCCTAGCGGTAAATTCTCTTCTCTTAGAGATTGGCCCGATGATGAGGATGACTCGGATATCGACGTGATTGAACCCGTTGAGGCTATCCCTCTTTCTTTTGCCTTTCCGGCATCAGCTAACACCGGTGGACATATCCATGAGGATCCTCCACTTGCCACGGGCGAGCCGGTTCCGATGGCGTCGAAGAAGAAGCGCGGATCCGCATCAAGTTCTTCCTCCAAACCTTCTCAGCCCACAAAAAGACAAAAGAAGGCCAGAGACAAGACTACCTCCAAGCGGGCAGGCAAAGCCCCGGCATGGAGGGCCCGGAAACCCATGGAGGCCGAGACCTCGGATGCGTAAGTCATTTTTCACTGCACAACTCACTTTTCCTTGCACCGGGGTAATTTCACTCCTGACATCATTCTCTTTTCCAGGCCTCCTATGGAGGTCCCTCAGAGCAGATCGATCATCTCTTCTCCCCTTCGGTCCGGCCCTTCTCCTCCCCGTGACGATGAGTCACGCCCGCTGAGCCCTATTCCGGAGGGCTCTGCGGCTGCTCCGGGTTCCGCAGTACCTCATCAAGAGGAACGCGACCTCGGAGCGGGAGGGGCCGGTTCGGCCGAGGCGATGGCGTCCACCACTTCGGCATCACCGCAACCAGCAACCACTAAGTCTATCACAACACCAGCACCAGTAGCAGCTCCAGTACCAGCAACCGAGCCAGCACCTGCCCCGGCGCCAAGGAAACCAACAACAGCTCCAGTGCCAAGTTCCTCTACCTCTTCCGAGTCATCCCAGCCTCGGCGAGGAACCATTCCAGCAACCTCCAAAGGGAAATCCACCATGGTTACTTCTTCCCAGCAAGCTAAAGGCAAGAAGGCTCCGGATACTGCCAAGTCTACGTCCGTCGAGGCCGGGCAGCGAACCTTGTCGTCGATGCTTTCGAAGAAATCACCAGCAGCGACGGATGTTCCTGCCGAGCCAACAGATGCGCAGCAGATGGTTCTGCACACCAGCCTAGCTCTTGCCCTAATTGAGAGGAAGGAAGCTCATGCAAAGGGCTTGGTGGCACCCCACATGCCCACTGGCGAATGGTACCCTCCGAGCCTTATCGAGTTCGTCATGAACTGGAACAAGGCGGAGTTCGTCTACAACGACGATCTCCCGGAAAAGTTCGGCCCCGCAGAATTTTCTGCCCAGATGAATACTGCTGCCAAGATAATTAACCTCGCGGGGCGAATGATGGAGGTATGTCGTTTCTCCTTTACATGCTGTAGATAATAACCATTAGTCCCCGAGCCTCCGGTGGAGTAGCTTGTTACTCGGCCGGATGCTCCTTAGAAAACTAACATAGCTGCATGTAAACTTCAAATATGCACACACCTAGAGCCGGGTTAAGTTCCACTTGGCCCGGATCTTGCACACTTCGAATATGCACACACCTAGAGCCGGGTTAAGTTCCACTTTGCCCGGATCTTGCACACTTCGAATATGCACACACCTAGAGCCGGGTTAAGTTCCACTTGGCCCGGATCTTGTACACTTCGAATATGCACACACCTAGAGCCGGGTTAAGTTCCACTTGGCCCGGATCTTGCACACTTCGAATATGCACACACCTAGAGCCGGGTTAAGTTCCACTTGGCCCGGATCTTGCACACTTCGAATATGCACACACCTAGAGCCGGGTTAAGTTCCACTTGGCCCGGATCTTGCACACTTTGAATATGCACACACCTAGAGCCGGGTTAAGTTCCACTTGGCCCGGATCTTGCACACTTCGAATATGCACCAAGCTAATTTTACACTTTTGTACGTCTTTCAGGTAACCACCAATCGCCGGAGCGCAGAATTTCAACGCCTGCTTGATACCCACAAGATCCTGTGCGCGAAACATGTTGCACTTGGTGCAGAACATGAAAAGAGGGGTAAGTTGCTCCCTCAGCACCTCTCCGTTTTTCTTCACTTTCTTCCGCCGAACTAATCTCCTCATTTGGTTTTTGCAGCTGGGGTGGAGGCTGAGAACAAAATTATGCGGAAGAACTTGGAGGAAATCCGGGGTATGTCCTCCTTTGTTCGACCTCTCAGTGTTTTCCATTTCTTCTTCTCCTTGGCTTGGCAAACATTCACTCCTTGGCTCTGTCGGGTCAACATATTATTTCAGCATCGCTTGAGGATAGTGTGCCCGTGCCTGATATGATGCTGCATTTTCTCGAACAAGCAGGGCAGCATCAAGCTGAGCTGAAGAAGAAGAATAATGAGCTTGCCCTCCTCCGGACCAAGGACAACGAGATAGCCAAGCTCAAGGCTGAGATGGAGAAGATGAAGGCCCAACACAAAACCGAGCTCCAAAAAGTTGGCCAGAACTTCACCGAAGAGCGTGAGTGCCTTACTCTCCAGATCTCTAAGGGTCAGGATCTACTCAGAGAATTCGACATCCAGCTTGGGTCGGCAAACGTTGAGCTTGAGCAACTTTGCAAAAGACGCGATGCCTGCATCAAGGAGTTGACTCGGATCCATAGCCATATTTCTCGTAAGTTCCTTTCCCTTGTCCGACATAACTCTCTGGGTTACCTCATATGTCTTTTCTTTACCTTCTTCCTTTGCCTTGTTTCTAGACCACTTTCCAGAGGGTACTACGATTGCCAGCGCTGCCGTTGCCAAATTTCGCTGTGAGAGGGGTACCCCCATTGCTCCTGATGGTGAGAACATTCCCTTGGACATGGAGGACCTATTGGTCAGCTTGTCCTCTCGCGTGGAGACCATCAAGAATTATGGCAAAGATATTCTCGATGTTGTAGTTCGCATCTTCAATACGTTCTGGCCCGGAGAGAGTAGCCCGGAGACCATCGCAACTCTCGTCGAGAAATTAATGGAAGTTGAGACCCAGCTTGACCTCTAGAGAGAATCTGCTGGTCGTGTTGCAGCTGACACCATCCTTCATCATATTCTCACATGGTACGAGAAGATCGACCTCAGCCTCCTCACACGCCGGTGCACCGGATCCAGATGGACCGATGATCCGGAGTGGGTAGCTCGGTGCCAGGCTTGCGCCTACAGCCTCGTTGAATACTCTCCTATTCATGACTGGATTGAAGGGCCGAGCTTCCTGGAATCCGCTAGGGATGAGCAGGATGAGAATGTTGAAGATGGGTCGGATGAGGACGGGGAAGATGATGCTTCAGATATTGAAGACATCGACGACGACGCCGAACCTGCTCCTCCTGCTGCTCCTTAGTTCTAAAAAACTCGAGAATTTATCAGATCCCCGGTATGCCAGGTGCAATTGTATGCTGGATATGTGATATTTTGCTACTACGTTTTTATGCCGGATTAACTTCGCGTAGTCCCCGAGTTTCATTTTCTTGTTCGTTCAATTCTTTGGCTCGGTCCATGTCTACCTTGATTCGGTTTTACGACTTATGAATCCGAGCTTCAAAAATTGTCTTAACAATACTTAGAAACTTTGAGGCTTGGCTCAAAATAATTCAGCATAATAACTTGAAAATAAATACAGGGTTAGTCCGAAAAAACAAACGTTAGCTCGAATAAACGTTTCCTTAGTCGTTTTTTCATGTGCTACGCAATCCCAAACTTGTTCCCTTGCTTGCCATGAAGCCAATTCTTGTTGGACAGCAGCAAGTCGAAGGGTTGGGGTTTTGGTGCTCACACATTACTAATCCGGGTTAAGTAAAACGACTCATTCCAGCTACCGCATAAGAAATTACGACAAACATTATTAAGGCAGTCCCCGAGTTACTGCTCGAGGCGCTGCTATTTCATTGATAAGCTCATTGCCGACATACATACCGACATATGAGATGACTCGGATACATACACTTCTTAGCTAAGTGTAGAAGGGACGAAGTAGTGCTACATTCCACGGTCGCTTGGATTCCTCTCCGGACCTGTCCGCCTTGTTCTTTTCCTGTGGCTTTGCATCTATAAGATAGTAAGAATCATTGTGCAATGCTTTGCTCACAATGAATGGCCCTTCCCATGGGGGGGATAGTTTATGCATGCCAGTAGTACGTTGTACCAACCGGAGCACCAGATCGCCTTCCCGGAAGACTCGGGGGCACACTTTCCGGCTATGATAGCGTTGGAGATTTTGCTGATATATGGCGGATCTTGATAGTGCCAGTTCTCTCGCTTCTTCCAGCAGATCAACATCATTTTGCCGGGCTTCTTGCACTTCGGCTTCTGTGTATTGGGTGACCCTAGGCGAATCATGCTCTATGTCGGCTGGTAATACAGCTTCTGCCCCATATACCAGAAAGAATGGCGTATAGCCTGTTGATCGATTCGGAGTTGTTCTTAAGCTCCACAGTACCGCTGGTAGTTCTTCTATCCAGCACCCCGCTGATCTTTGCAGCGGCTCAATGAGCCGGGGTTTTATCCCGGATAATACTAATCCGTTGGATCTTTCCACTTGTCCGTTCGATGCGGGGTGGGCTACCGAGGCGACATCGAGTCGGATCTTCTTATCTCGGCAGAAGCGCGCAAATGCTCCTTCCACAAAATTTGTTCCATTATCAGTTATAATACTGTGTGGATAACCGTATCTCAAGATGATGTCTTTGAGAAATGTCACGGCCGTAGCTCCATCACATTTTCGTATAGGTTTCACTTCAATCCATTTTGTAAACTTGTCCACCATGACCAAAATGTGTGTCATGTTTCCTCTCGCCGGTTTGAACGGGCCAACCATATCGAAGCACCATACAGCAAATGGCCACGTAATTGGTATGGTCTTGAGTTCCGACATAGGCATATGTGTCTTGGTGGCGTACCTCTGACAACCATTGCATTTTCTCACCAGATCTTCTGCTTGTTCCAAGGCACTTGGCCAGTAGAACCCATGCCGGAACGCCTTTGCCATCAAGGCTCGGGATGAGGCATGATGCCCACATTCCCCTTGGTGTATATCTCGGAGGATGTCAAGCCCTTCTTCCGGGTCAACACATCGTTGGAGGAAATTAGTTACACTGCGTTTGTATAACTCGGAATTGATGATTGTGTATACTTTTGCTCTCCTCTGAGTTTGCCTGGCTAGCACCTCCTCAGCGGGTAACGTTCCATCTTTCAGGAATTGGAATATAGGCAGTGCCCAAGCTGGTATGGCTCGTGGAGGGAATATCTCCTCATCAATTTCCATCTGATCCACCGGCATAACTTCAGCCGGATCATGCTGAGCAATCCCCGGGTCTAGCGAGGTAGTCCCCGGGTCTCGCGTACCACCTCCCATGTCAATGTCCATGGGCTCAGCTTCGGATTCCGTATTTTCCGGGACATAGATCGAGTCGGTTCCTGGGGACGGCCTGATAGATGGTTTTCTGAGGTGTTCCAATGCTATGCCCGGTGGAATTGCCTGTCTGGTCGATCCGAGCTTCGACAACATGTCGGCAGCCTCATTTTCTGCCCGGGGTACATGGTGAAATTCACACCCCTCGAAATAACCAGATATCTTCTGCACGTGAAATTTGTATAGTGCCATGTTTGGATCCAGGGTGTCCCACACTCCGGACACCTGCTGCACCACCAGGTCCGAGTCGCCGAAGCATATTATCCGACGTATGCCAATCTCCTTTGCCACTTTGAGCCCATGCACAAGAGCCTCATACTCAGCGACATTGTTCGATGCCGCGAAATGGATCTGCAATACGTACTTTAGCTGATCCTTCTTTGGCGAGGTAAGCACAACCCCGGCGCCTAATCCGGTTTTGGTTTTTGACCCGTCAAAGTGAATCCTCCAGTAATTCGGATCTGGTGGCGGTGGTTCGTATTGTACCTCGGCCCAATCCACGAAAAAGTCCGCCACAGCTTGAGATTTGATCGCTTCTCTTCTGTCGTATTGGGGCGCATAAGGGGCTAGCTCAATTGCCCATTTTGCGATTCTGCCACTCGCATCCTTGTTACCCATTATCTCGGATATGGGAGATTCACATATTACTTTGATGGGGTGCTCCTCAAAGTAATGCTTTAACTTCTTCGCCGCCATATAGACACCGTATGCCACCTTTTGAAAGTGCGGGTAGTTCTGTTTTGAGGCAGACAATACCTCGCTCAGGTAATACACTGGCCTCTGCACCGACTTACCCTCTTCATTGCGTTCCACTAGGATTACTGCACTTACAACTCGGTTGGTTGCGGCTACGTAGAGCAACATTGGCTCCTTTGATAGTGGAGAGGCTAACACTGGCGCAGTGGACAACATCTTTTTCAAGTGGGCAAAGGCTTCATCGGCCTGTGGCATCCAAACGAATTTATCCGACTTTTTCATGAGTTGGTAGAGAGGCAGTGCCTTTTCTCCTAACCGACATACAAACCGACTCAACGATGCCAGGCATCCAGAGAACTTCTGGACATCATTGAGACACTTCGGCAGCTCCATCCGCTCGATGGCTCGGACCTTAGTTGGATTAACTTCGATACCTCGGCTGGAGACGAGAAATCGGAGTAATTTTCCAGTCGGGACACCGAAGGTACATTTTTTCGGGTTAAGCTTCATCCGGAACCTTCTCAAGTTCGCGAATGTTTGCCTTATGTCTTCAAGGAGCGTTGTGCTTTCCTTGGTCTTGATAACCACATCATCCACGTATACTTGTACATTTTGACCTATTTGGTCGTGCAAACATTTTTGCATACATCTTTGATACGTTGCACCTGCATTGCGTAAACCGAACGGCATAGTGCGATAGCAGTAAGCCCTATACAGGGTAATAAACACCGTTTTTATTTGATCATCCGGGTTCAGAGGTATCTGGTGGAAGCCAGAATATGCATCAATCAATGACAACAGTTCGCATCCCGCGGTTGAGTCTATGACCTGATCTATCCTCGGTAGTGGAAATGGATCTTTTGGACACGCCTTGTTCAGGTTCGTGTAATCGATACACATGCGCCAAACCACTGCCATGTTCGGATCGTCCTTTTTCTTTTCTACCAGCACCGGATTAGAGAGCCAATCTGGATACAGTACCTCCATGATAAATCCTGCTGCTAGTAACCGAGCTATCTCGTCTCCAATGACTTTCCTCCTATCCTCGGCGAAGCGGCGGAGAGGTTGCTTCACCGGCCTTGCTCCGGGTCTCACATTCAAAGAGTGCTCGGCCAACTCCCTCGGAACACCTTGCAAGTCCTGTGTAGACCAAGCAAAAATATCCCAATTCTCACGGAGGAAGTTGACGAGCTCGCTTCCTATTTGTCAGTTAACCCGGCACCAATTGTTACGGTGCGCTCCGGAAACATGTTGTCAACTGGAATCTTCTTGGTGTCCTTTGCGGCTTGAAATGAAACGCTGCCATGCGGGTTACTTAATGCCGGCATATATTGCTGCGCGGACTGAGCTAATGCCGCCACCTCTTGGATTTTTCTTTTCTCTTGCGCAATCACGAGTGACTCGGCTAGGTTAGACCCGGCTGAAGCACACTCCATGGAACGTCAGAAATCTCCAGCAATGGTAATCACTCCATTTGGCCCGGGCAACTTCATCTTCAGATAACTGATGTGATAGCTTGCCATGAATTTGTTCAATGCTGGTCTTCCGAGTAACGCATGATACGCACTTTCCAAGTTCACCACTTCGAACTCCAGATTTTCAGTTCGGTAGTTGTCCCTTGTGCCAAATAGCATGTCGACCCGGACTTCGCCTATGGGCTCACACGAAATGCCTGGTACAATGCCGTGGAAAGTTGTTCTTGTAGCCTGGAGCATGTTCTCCAAGATGCCCAACTTGCGCATTGTATCCGCATACATGATGTTAATGCTACTGCCATTATCAATCAAAACCTTGGAGAACCTCACATTGATGTTCGGTCCAATGAATGTCGGATCTAGTACTAGCGCATACGAACCTGCGCTCGGCATAAGTTTAAGATGATCTTTGATGTTCCAGGTGATTTCCTGGTCCGACCAAGGCATGTACCTCGTCACCGCTAGCACGACCGCATTGACCTCCATATGTCGGCGCTGCAAGCTTTTTCTATCTGTTTCCTCAGTCGTGAACACACAATAACTCTGGTGATGTTCCCTGTACTCGTTCCTTCCCTCGTTTCCGGGGTACCTCTGATCCGGTTGTTGCTGATTTTCCACCTGATGCACTGCATCCCTTCTCTCATTGTTGTCATACCTTGGCGGAGGGGGAGGCAACATTAGCTGCTGCGTGTTCGCTCCGGAGAGCAACTGCTGCGGGGGTAACTCCTGCCGAGGTTGCTCATTCCGGGGTGCCTGAGCATTCCCCGAACCACCTTGCTCTATCTTTCGCATCCACTCACATTGCCTTGTCGTGTGACCCGCCGGGCTATTCGGATTTGGCGTGTGAAACTTACACGGCTGGTCCAGCATCGACTCATAGGTATACCTCGGACGGTCTTTCTTTTCCTGCCACTGTTTCTTCTGCTCCGGAGTCCATGTTTTCTTGCCATCATTTCTTGCAGTCCACTGCCCTCCAGTTCTCTGGCGTTGGTTACTCCCTGATCCGGGCTGATCTTGATTCACAGCTGCAACCTGTTGCGAACCATAGCGATGGTCCGGTCTATCATCTCTCCTTTTTCCTCTGTAATCATTCCTACGGGATGACCCAGCTCCATCCCTCTGATAGTATTCCTCGTTTGACTCACTTGACGCGAGCCTAGGTTGAGTCGGATCGCCCAATGCATACGAATCAGCAATCCGGATCATTTCTGCCAGCGTAACTGGCATTTTCCTTTGCAACTTCATCCACAGCTCGCTGCCGTATCTGCACCCTTGCGCATACCACGCTATGGCCTGTGACTCTATGACGCCCTCACACGAGTTTCTCACGGTACACCATCGGGTTAAGAATTCACGATCCGTCTCGTTGGGTCTTTGCTTGCACACTGCCAGGGTCTGCGGTCTATTCGGCCTCTGGTACGTACTTGAGAAGTTGCTGATAAACATTTCTTCAAAATCTATCCAGTAGTTGATGCTTCCGGGTGGCAAATTATTCAGCCGTACTCTGGCCGGGCCTTCCAACATCTGGGGCACATATCGCACAGCCCATCTCAAGTTGCCAGTTGCAATTTTCACCGCCGTAGCGTAGTTTATCAGCCAATCCTCTGGCTTGGTACTGCCGTCATACGTCTTCATGCCTCTGGGTAACTGGAAGTTCGGTACCAGCGGTTCCTTCATGATCCGGGGTCCAAAGCACGCTGGACCCGGAGGACATTGACATTCGATCTGTTCCGGCCTATACAGGTGATCCAGTTTTAACCTGGCGTCATCCGGCATCAAATCCCTGCTCCCCAATCTAGACCCTATCACATGATAGTCTGGTCTGGGGTACCCTGCGTTCACCATCTCCGAATCACCGTCATTGTATTCGTTGCACACCTTTCTGCTGCATACCTCGGCCGGCGCTTTGCTCTTGCCTCGGTATATTCTGCTGCTGCGGTTGTCTTTCTCCTGCGGAGTTGCGCTGTCCGGCATTGCCGTTGGCAGCGTTCTCTTGACCGGCATTGCCTTGGTCGTGATTACCTCGGCCAGCTTCACCTCGGCTCACACTCCGTCGATCATCACCTTTACGCATCTCTTTTTCTTTTCCCGCACACGTTGGGTCGTACGGGACGATCTGTTTGTTCCGTCTGGCCGAGGTTACTACCTCTTCTCTCCTTGGACCGCCATGAGGCGATGATGCGGCTCCAGCAGATTTCTCCGGGTTACCCATCACCTAATGGACGATCTTGGAAGCCCCAGCTCTCTCCGGGTTAGCTCTCAGCAGCTCCTTGTTCTGTCTGTTCGCGATCCGAACCAGCTTGTTAACCCTGTCTTGCGGTCTTTGACGGGCCACACCCGTCATACCCTCCAGCTCGGACGCAGCGGCATCTGCTGCTCTGAGGTTCTTCGCCGGGGTACTATACTTCGGAAACCCCACAGACAGATAGTTTTCCGACCCTTCTGCTCCATCATCACCTTCCCTGTTCATCTCACTTATGAGATTTTTCCCTTTTACCCTTACTGCATCAACCTTGTTTGCCTTTGCGTACTCACGCAGCGTCATGTTCAGCGACTGCTGAGCCACGGCTATTTTCCTTGCACCCTCCAGTATCTTTTGCCGAGTTTCCTCTAGCTCGGCCTGTGCCTGAGCCGGATCTACCACTGCTGCTACCGGGTTAGCCAAGCTATCCATAGCTTCCCTCAGTACGTTCTCAGGCCTCTCTAGTGGAGGTCCTCTACCTTTCCTCGGTGATTTAGGTGTTACCTCCGGGTCTAGCGCTGGGTCCTTGCTTGCGCCTGCACCTGGCGCAGTCATCATCACCTCCGCATGGTCCGGGGAGCGAGCGATACGCGCCCCGCGAGCCACAGTGAGGGGTGGTTCCCCCGCATCGATGACACAACGCGGATGAACGCACGAGACGTCCACAGCAACATAGACCTTGTGCGTGCCGAGCTTGACGAAGAGGCTGTTGCACGGAAGCAGGCGCGTGCCGAAGCAGCCAGCGTTGTCGCTGACGAAATCCAGCTCTCCGAAGCGCTGAACAAGCCCGGAGACGATGCGTTCGCCGGTGCCAATGAAGTTTCCTGTCTGGATCTTCACCCCTGCTAGCGCCGCTAGCCCCACGGTGGGCGCCAACTGTCGTGGTGGTGTCACGGCAGATGCCATGGATAGGCTAAAGGTGGGGACTAATATGCGCTAGGGGAATCCAGGGAGGGATAGTAGAGTGATTCTCTACACAGAAGTTTGTATTGCTATATCTTCAAGATTACAAGTGCTCCTTGAGCTGTATTGGCGAGAGGAGGAAGAAGGAGCTCTCTTACTCTTGCCTAGATCTAGTTGCCCTAAGGAATCACCAAACCAACTAGAGCTCAACCAACTAGAATTCTGCCAACCCCCTCTACCAGAAACCTAACCCCCCTTATATAGAGGTGGTTCGGTCCTGGCCTAGGGCATACGTGGAGGCATATTCCTAAGAATATGCCCCCTCCCAAAGTGGTAACCCGACAGGGGTGGTTTTCCCCTGCGTCACACATGCTTTAGCGACGTAGCCTCTGCACCACGTCAGCCGACGTGAGCGTCGTCACCCTTGTCGGCCATGACCCGGTGGTCCTGCCCTTGCTTTATTCGCTCATCCTGTACGTACCGGACCTTCTTTTTTGACCAGAGAGATTCCTTCCTTCTCCTAGAAGCTAAGCGAGGATCTGGATCATAGTAGATCCGGCTACACCTGTTCCTGCATATAAGTTAGACAAGCATTTCCAACTTACTCCTTAAGTCGGATGAGACAACGTTAGGCGACCCCCCTGGTCCGGGTTACTCCGTGATCCGGCCTGCCTTGAGGTGACTCGGCCAGCATCCGCTTTGACCTTGCCGAACCTCGGCTAACTCGGCCCTTATACCCCGGAGTGACCCTACCCGGGGGTATCCCCCCAACAGAACAGCCTACTCGAGGATCGCTCTCACGAAGACCATCCCAATCGTCCAAGTGCCCCGATCGAACGGTATGTAACAACCGTCAAGCAGAACAACTGTGTTATGGCGTGCCTTCTAGAAGACTCGGTCTAACGGTGGATCCATTGGGGGGCTAAGGTTAGGGCTCTCCTAAGGTGAGGATCCATATGTGGTTTATGAAAAGAACACACATCCAATGACACTGGAGGATCCTTATGTGGTTTGTGAGAAGAACACACATGCAATCACACTGGGTTGATCCATATGTGGTTTATGAGAGGAACACACATGCAATGAACACTGGTGAATCCATAAGTGGTTTGTGGAAAGAACACACATGCAATGACACTGGTGGATCCATATGTGGTTTGTGAAAAGAACACACATGCAATGACTCTAGTGATGGTTTTAGTATAATAACACACATGCAATGACTCTAGTGCGTCCATATGTGGTTTGTGAAAATAACACACGTGCAATGACTCTAGTGGATCCATATGTGGTCTGTGGAAAGAACACACATGCAATAACCACTGGTTGATCCATGTGTGGTTCATGACAGTAGCACACATGCAATGAACACTGGTATATCCATATGTGGTTTGTGAAAAGAACACACATGCAATGAACACTTGTGGATCCATAAGTGGTTGGTGGAAAGAACACACATGCAGTGAACACTGGTTGATCCATATGTGGTTTATGAAAAGAACACACATCCAATGACACTGGTGGATCCATATGTGGTTTGTGGAAAGAACACACATGCAATGACCATTAGTGAATCCATATGTGGTTTGTGGAAAGAACACACATGCAATGACACTGGTTGATCCATGTGTGGTTTGTGGAAAGAACACACATGCAATGCCATTGGTTGATCCATATGTGGTTTATGAAAAGAACACACATGCAATGACTCTAGTGGATCCATATGTGGTTTGTGGAAAGAACACACATGCAATGACTCTAGTGGGTCCATATGTGGTTCATGTCAGGAACACACATGCAATGACACTGGTTGATCCATGTGTGGTTTGTGGAAAGAACACACATGTAATGACTCTAGTGCTGGTTTTAGTATAAGAACACGCATGCAATGACTCTAGTGGGTCCATATGTGGTTTGTGAAAAGAACACACATGCAATGACTCTAGTGGATACATATGTGGTTTGTGGAAAGAACACACATGCAATGACTCTAGTGGGTCCATATGTGGTTCATGTCATGAACACACATGCAATGACATTGGTTGATCCATATGTGCATTGTGACAATAACACACATGCAATGACATTGGTTAATCCATGTGTGGTTTGTGGAAAGAACACACATGCAATGACTCTAGTGGGTCCATATGTGGTTTGTGAAAAGAACACACATGCAATGACTCTAGTGGATCCATACGTGGTTTGTGGAAAAGAACACACATGCAATAACCACTGGCTGATCCATGTGTGGTTCATGATAGGAACACACATGCAATGAACACTGGTGGATCCATATGTGGTTCTTGACAGGAACACACATGCAATGACTCTAGTGGGTCCATATGTGGTTTGTGAAAAGAACACACATGCAATGACTCTAGTGGATCCATATGTGGTTTGCGGAAAGAACACACATGCAATGACCACTGGTCGATCCATATGTGGTTTGTGGAAAGAACACACATGCAATGACACTGGTTGAGCCATGTGTGGTTTGTGAAAAGAACATTGTGCAATGACTCTAGTGATGGTTTTAGTATAAGAACACACATGCAATGACTCTAGTGGGTCCATATGTGGTTTGTGAAAAGAACACACATGCAATGACTCTAGTGGATCCATATGTGGTTTGTGGAAAGAACACACATGCAATGACTCTAGTGGGTCCATATGTGGTTCATGTCAGGAATACACATGCAATGACATTGGTTGATCCACATGAGGTTTGTGACAATAACACACATGCAATGCCATTGGTTAATCAATGTGTGGTTTGTGGAAAGAACACACATGCAAGGACTCTAGTGGGTCCATATGTGGTTTGTGAAAAGAACACACATGCAATGACTCTAGTGGATCCATAAGTGGTTTGTGGAAAAGAACACACATGCAATAACCACTGGTTGATCCATATGTGGTTTGTGGAAAGAACACGCATACAATGATCACTAGTTGATCCATATGTGGTTTGTGGAAAGAACACACATGCAATGATCACTGATTGATCCATGTGTGGTTCATGACAGGAACACACATGCAATGACATTGGTTGATCCATATGTGGTTTGTGACAATAACACACATGAAATGCCATTGGTTAATCCATGTGTGGTTTGTGGAAAGAACACACATGCAATGACTCAAGTGGGTCCATATGTGGTTTGTGAAAAGAACACACATGCAATGACTCAGGGGATCCATGTGTGGTTTGTGGAAAGAACACACATGCAATCAACACTGGTGGATCCATATGTGGTTTGTGGAAAGAACACACATGCAATGACACTGGTGGATCCATATGTGGCTTATGAAGAGAACACACATGCAATGACTCTAGTGCTGGTTTTAGTATAAGAACACACATGCAATGACTCGAGTGGGTCCATATGTGGTTTGTGAAAAGAACACACATGCAATGACTCAAGTGGATCCATATGCGGTTTGTGGAAAAGAACACACATGCAATGAACACTGGTGGATCCATAAGTGGTTTGTGGAAAGAACACACATGCAGTGAACACTAGTGGATCCATATGTGATTTGTGAAAAGAACACACATGCAATGCCATTGGTTGATCCATATGTGGTTTGTGAAAAGAACACGCATGCAATGCCATTGGTTAATCCATGTGTGGTTTCTGAAAAGAACACATATGCAATGACTCTAGTGGATCCATATGTGGTCTGCGGAAAGAACACACATCCAATAACCACTGGTTGATCCATATGTGGTTCTTGACAGGAACACACATGCAATGACATTGGTTGATCCATCTGTGGTTCATGACAGGAACACACATGCAATGACATTGGTTGATCCATATGTGGTTCGTGGAAAGAACACACATGCCATGACACTAGTTGATCCATATGTGGTTTGTGGAAAGAACACACATGCAATGACACTGGTGGATCTAAATGTGGTTCATGACAGGAACACACATGCAATGACTCTAGTGGATACATATGTGGTTTGTGGAAAGAACACAAATGCAATGAACTCTAGTGGATCTATCTTGGCATAATTTGATGTATGCCACGTTGCATTTCATTGTAAAATACACCCACTTTCCATTTTTATACTACTCAGCTTTTCCCTTGGTTTTTTGATACTACCCAGTTTTGCCCCCTCTCTCTCTCTTTTGTAGAAGCCCAAACATGTGCCCACTCTGTCTGCTACGTCCTAATTGGTTATCACAGTTGTCACGCGGATCGTGCGCACCAACCGTTGATCTTGTGTGATCCAACAAGGCTCGTTGCACACGTCGTGCCCTTCACAGGACAGCCCGAGATAGCACGGACGTCTCCCTTAATGAGAGTTCTACAAGAAGGAACACGATGCCGTCCATGGAAAAATTCGTCGAGTTGTCATGTCATGTTTAATCTAGTCTGCAAAGGCTACAAGTCTACTGCACGGCAACTGGTCATCCACGGCCCACGGGCTATACCATTTTTACTATGCAGCGCGCCTACACTCCCACTTCCGACAGGCCCCCACCACACAAACCTTCCACGCGGCAGCCGCAGCCGGAAGAGCTGCCTACCGGGGCCCTCGAGGAGGCCTAAACGTCCTCGCATTAAAAACCCAGCCTATCGGGTCCTCCTTTCGCACTCATCCACTATTCTCTCTTCCCTATCTAGCAAAAACCCACAATCTTGAACGTACTTCACGAACCTTCTCCATGAAACTAGTGCGTGGGGGTGAGTGTCCGGGCATCGTCGCCGGGGTGGTGCTTCACACGGCAGATCTGGAGGAGCATCACGCAGCACAAGGCGAGGAGGACGTGCAGTTCAACCCCTTGGGGGACCATGTGCTCGCCGGTGCTGACGACTTCGGAGGTGCCGATGAGGGCATGGAGTTCGACGAACACGCTCCGCTCGTGTACCCGGAGGTACATCTATTTATACTTGTTTTATATTTTCTGCTCGAGCTTAATCTATCCTGGCGTCATAAAAAAATCTAGTCCTAATGATTAGATGCAACATACGAACCGGTACATGGAGAGATCTAGTCTGTCCTGAATGAATCCACATTATTTATTTATTAATAAGTTACCAAGAACATAAACCACATTAATTTAGGAGCGAGCTGGGGAGACGGTCGTAATGAACTGCTGAACCTATATAGACATGTTATTCCATCGAAAGTAACTCGAAATGGTGGAACGAATATATATTTATTACTTTGCTCATTTCGGTTTGTATTCCATACATTACAGGTGGATTCAAGTGAGATTGACTCTGACAAGGAGACTAGGGACAACAAGAGCCATCATGTCATGAAGAAGCTCAAGAGCGGGATAATCCCTTTCCGCACTCGACTTGGGGTGCTCAGGTGGTAAGAAAGGAGTCAACCCGAGGATTGCCAGCTTGATTCCGCATGCGGTTGGCATCGGTAAAAGCTCGGCTAGTAAACACAAGTCAGCGACCAAGGCTAAGCATGCTGCTTATGACAAATTCCTGAGGGAGTATGTCAAGACCGGCCTAGTGTCCCCTTACTTAGGAATCGGCAACTTCTAGCCGACCAACCCGTCACTGTGCTGGCCTGGCCACTAATAATATTTAGTTCTCTTACTGTATCTAGACCCTTAAACTATGGAGATTTCTATTTTTGTACCCTTCAAAATATATTCAAGTTCATCTGTTTGTGGAGTTAAAGTTCTGGTGGCATACTCGTTATTTTAGATGGATAGAGGGGTGCCCCCAACAGATATAAGGGTTATCCTGTCCGCTAGATCACAAAGGATCAACGGTTGGTGGGCACGATCCGTGTGACAACTGTCTCGACCAATCAAAGCGTAGCAGCGAAGATGAGCACAGGTGCGAGAGATGGATACAAAGAGAGGGGAAAACTGAGTAGCACTTAAGAACCAAGGGCAAAGCTAAGTAGAACTTAAAAACCAAGGGAAAACTGAGTAGAACTTAAAAACCAAGGGCAAGAGTGACAAAGGGATTCAAATAGAAAACAGAAAATGATTTAAAAATGGAACCAAACCGCCAGTGTTACGCTCGAGGGCAAAACTGAGTACAACTGAATCGCCAGGGTTAGACACGAGGGAAAAAACGCGACTCACGGTATGCGTGTGCGGTGCACTGGGCGGTAGCGGACACGCGTGGCCATGCAAGGTGCATTAGCGTACACGGTGCACGGTAATGCAACAAAACATCGCTTCCCTTCTCCTTTAATAGAGGCCTCCCCACTCCCAACCATCACGCACTCGCTCACTCAACCATCACCTTCTGCAAATGCCCAACAAAACTCCAACCACGCCGGCGATGGAGAAGAACGACACGGTGGCCATCGGCGCCTCCAAGGCCGCCGGCGAGGAGCCCCCCGTCCCCGTACAAACCCCCGTCCCCGCCTCCGCATCCGCCGTAGCCGCTAGCGAGGAGGCCCTCGCCGGTCTCGGACAGATCCCGCTCGGCTGGGACCCCTACGAGGAGGTTGTCTACATAAGGCCGGAGAACCCCTACGACACCAGCATCGCCGACCCATGGTCGGAGGTAACCAGGGTTTTCTCCCCTTCCCTTGTTCTTCCTCCGTTCCCATCATTGGATGCTAGATCATATGTTATTAGGGCTCGGTTGTTCCTATTTTTACAGTAGCTAATCCTTTTGTGTTAGATCTCGATTTTCGATGAATCCCCCTGTTCGTAGTTGGGATCAGTATTCGATTTGGTTTGAGATTTGGGGAATAATCGGGAGATCTCATTCGGTTAATTTATGCAAAAAATCAATCCCGATAATCAAAGTATCTCAATCATGTTCTTATTTCACTCTACTGTTTTTTCCAATAGGAGGATAACAGTGACCTCCACAGCGACGATGAGTCCAAGGACACCAAGACTCGTCATGTGCTGAGGAGGCTAAAGTCCGGTCAGTACAACAACTTCTTCGCTGACGACGTGTACAGGTGCCCCTTCTGCCCCACCAGGAGGCTCCGCGCCACGGACTTCAACTCCCTCGTGAAGCATGATGAGGACGTGAGGACCTGCGGCGAGTCCGTGAACATCCACGGCTTCATGGCCAAGCACCAGGCACTCGGTCTTCACCTCCGCAACCTCCAGAAGGTGGCTATCGAGGAGGGTTGCATGCCCCGATCAGACCCAAGGCGCCCAAGGTCAAGGGGCTGGGCAGCAAGAAGTGGAGGAGGCGCCAGAGGGAGGAGGCGGATGCCCTCCTAGCAGAGGCCACGAGGGGCCACTGATCAGCTGCTGCTGTAAAGCAGCTTCTTTTGTCTTGTCTGTGTTGAACCTGTCAGCTGCTGCTGCTGCTGAGCAGCCTAATTGTCAAACCTCGTTAAGTATCGTACTATATAACCTATATTAGCTGCTTTATCTACATCTGCTTTGTTTACTGAATTTATTTATGGTGCTAGTTTGTTTTGCTGCTCTAGATTTGCTACCAGATTGGGGAAAAACAAGGGCAAAAGGAACAATGAATGGAGAGAGGAGCTGCTCTAGATTCCCTACCTTTTTGGGCAAAAAAAAACACAACTGTTAGAGAGAGAGGGGAAAAGGCGCTCTTAAAAAGGCCAAATAACAAAAAAACTTCCAATTTAGGCGTCAAGGCGCACGTAATGGCCAAGCCTTTGACCAGATGGCACCCCCCTCCGAGCGCATGTGAGGGCTTCGGAATATCGAGAGGGCAAAAGTGAGGACAAACGAGACACAATGTTGCTATAGCTAAATCTTACAAAAAGTTGAATTTGGCTTTACCATGCAATTTGGCTAGATCTCCACAATGTAGATATTCTAAATCCCTAAACTATGTGGTGCATTGAAACCTAATGCTTTTCCACCGACACGTGTGTTGCAAAGTTGCTTGATCGTGCATGCTTACACAAGTGGCCTATAGAGAAACTTATAGAAGCATGGGCAAACGAGCTTCATTTTGGAAAATTCTAGACAAGATTTGCACAATTGGCAGGCCTGATCGGCTGCCCCGGGGTGCAGGGATGCTAGGTCCATGTCTATGCTTACACTTCTTAAACTTGTTAGGAATAATAGTTGTACACTTCCTTCTGTCCTGTCACGTTACGTCGTGTCAGCACCGCACACCCGCTGTGGATCGGCAATGGGATGGTCGTCTACGTGACCGGTCTCTGCCACGCCAAAGCCACGTCGGACACCCGTCCCATCGCCTATCGGGACGGACGCCAAATTTAATCGCTAGGATTGGAAACCAACTGTGCTCACCTGGTCAAACTTGCCTCCACATGGGTATGACCGGAATATTGGTAAACGCAATTTAAGCATCGCCTTCCGTCTCCTCAGCACATCATTGTGCAAAAATCCCCAACTCATTCCTTCCGCCGCCCTCTGCCACCGCCGCAGCCACCGCAAGAACCATCGATGCTGCCGCAGGCACCGCCTCCGCCGAGCCATACCACCGCAACAGATCACTCCACCGCCATGCCCAGTCCCAGCCACCACTACCAACCCTAGGCCACCGCTGCCGCATTAGCTGCTGCCATGGATGCAGAGTACAGCGTGTTCGGCGACGGGAGCGACTTCACCGACGAGTACACCGTCACCGCCCATGGCACCACCAAGCTGACGGTCGTCCACACAAATGCGTCAACGGAGGTCGCCAAGGTCATCGCAATGTATGAGCGGTGGCTACAGGAGCTGATGGATAGGTACAAGATCGTCGGCCTTGACCTCGAGTATACCGAAGATAGGAAGAGGATGGCGCTTTTGCAGCTGTCCATGCGTAACCATTGTCTCCTATACCACGTATGTAGGGCCAAATCTGTATGCCCGGAGCTTCGCGAATTCCTACATAGGAGGGAGATCTACTTCGTCAGCATCGACATCAAGAACGACACTCTGAAGCTAGAGCGGGATCTCCTCGTTCATGTCGTCAATCACGTCGATCTCCAACGTTTGTGGAGGTACCCGGATGGCGGTATGGGGAAAGCCGGCATGGCTAGACTCACTGCCGACATCATCGACCGCGAGTACGCCGGCATGAAAGTCGAGTGCCCGAAGCACCTACACGAGCGATCGGAGTGGAGGCACCTGGATTACGATGCGGTCAAGTACGCAGCTAGGGACGCGTATGTCTGCTACGAGATGCTCAACAGGATCTGGTGGGTGGGTGAGTGTGTTGTTTACCACTACTAGTTTCACATTTCGTTCCTAGTTTTATCTCGCTTGTATTTTATCTCGTATGTATTTTCTAAGCATTCTGTGTGTAAGAACCAAGCTCGTATGATCCCTCTGCTATTAGCTACTTAACCTGTATGAATTACATTCCCGCTTTTGTATGCTCAACATTCATTCTTACAAATTCTGTTTGTGCCATTTGCATGCGGCAGAATCCAGGACTAACATGCATAAGGTGTGATACACTCATAAATCATAACCAAACCCAGATTATAGCGAAGGATACAGTCATAACCAAACCCAGATTATAGTTTAATAAAGGTAATACACAGCAGTTCGTAATTGCTCACATAGTGTACTTCTGAAATAACATGTTTTCATAAACACAACAATCATGCACTAAAAGTCTACATCCTAGCCTGTTGGAGAAGGCAATCGATCCCAGGATGCCTTCGATCGCTTGCCCCGGCTTGTAGATTCATCTACACTCCGGCATCTGGGGCAAACAACCTACCTTGGTGGTGGTCCAATGATGCGATGCCTGGAACAATATTTTACAATCTGGCGGTATAGCTCGTGGCTAACATACCCGTCAATTACAGCGTACTTCAGATTAGGTTCAGAAAGTAGCTTATCCTCCCAGTAATCATGCCCTAAACGTCTCCATGAACATCTCGGCAATTTGCCCTTCATGTTAGCGTACCACGGGTCGATGAGTTCGGAGGCAAGAGCGGCCATCCCGGTCTTGCCGTCCTTCATCCCTGGGATCCAGTAAATTTCCTGGATGTCCACTCTGCACTCCTTTGGGATTCTAATGTTGACAGTCGGGCTTTCAAGCAGTTTAGTGTCATTCGTGATGTCAACACTAGTAAATGTTATGTGCTGGTTCACGAGAAAGTCATGAAACAGATCCCTAATGCTTTCGCCCCACCTGCATGAAAATGAATTCAGACAAATAGTATAGCAATAACTTTTGCAAACAGACGGTTCAGGAACAAAAAGACAGCAAAGTCTACCAGATCCCGTCAGCCCCCTTCTCGCAAAAAGGCTAGTATACGAGGAAGTGCCCCTTCATCGAGAGTTGCACCACGGCGATCCTACGGTGATCACGGCTATACTCGAGGTTGAGACCTACGAACCTGTTTTCTTTGAACTGCAGCCAACTCGTGTAATTATTCAGAGTGTTCCTCACCGTCCGAGGGTCGGTGGTGTAGACAACATCGATCTTCTTCCCTCCATGTACTTCTATGTCGAAGTGCGTAGTTTCTTGCCTGCCGTCATTTCGGACGTCCGGAGAGTCCATGACTACAGGCAAGAGGGTAAGGATACGGAGGAAGAGGGTGATGTGGTGGTGGAGGAAATGGATGAGGTCGTGGAGGAGAAAGACGATGTGGCCATGGAGGAGAAAGACGATGAGGCCGTGGAGGAGGAAATGAGACAGAGAAGTGAAAGATTGGAACTGCCCTTACCAATATCTGGAATGGTGCACGACCATTCGTAGTAGGGTGAAGGTGGAGAAAAACGCCGGTTTTACACGTCGACACTAGCGCTTCCTAAAATTTGTTCTGCGCCACTTGCATGCGGTGGAATCGAGGTCTGCCATGCACGATCCAAGTCAAACGTAGGCACGTTTGCGCGTCCCGACCTTCACTCACTTATAGGCGGGCCACACATTTCCCTCTCTTACAATTTATTTTTTCACTTCCTCTAGACGGTTCCGGTGCCCGCCCTCAATAATTACGCCCCCCTTCCTTGTCTTCCACGCGGACGAGAACTGGCGGCGGCGGTGGTTCGTTGCAGATTCACTCCCCACTCGAATAACTGCCCCCATCCCTGATTCCATCCCCTCTCGAATCCATCCGCCTCCTTATCACAACGCCTCCATTAATCTACTGGATTCCAGACTCCATTTGCCGCTATGGGTAGAGCTTGGGGTAGCAGTAGGTGATACATTGCAAATGTATCTATAATTTTTGATGTTCCATGCTTGGTTTTATCTACTTTCTTGTGTTTTGTCCACACTTTGGAGTACTTTTCATATGATTTCTTGGACTAACCTATTAACAAGAGCCACAGTGCTAGCTGCCTGTTTTCTGCTGTTTTTGGTTCCAGGAAAGTCAGAAATTGAATATTCTCAGAATTGGACGGGACAAAAGCCAAAGTGCCTATTTTTTCCGGAAGACTCACGGAGCCAGAATACGAGATAGAGAAGAGCCAGGGGTGGCCACACCACCTGGTGGCACGGACCAGGCCAGGCCGCGCCAGGGGGTGGTGTGGGCCTCCCAAGCACCCCCTCGGTCTCCCTCTTCGCCTATAAGAAGCCTTCTGACCTAAAAACTCTGGGGGGTCGAAGTTTTTCCAGAAGGAGTTCCACTCCGCCGCTACCACCAGATTCCACGAAACAGCACCAGAAACTCGGTTCTGGCACCCTGTCGGGACGGGGAATTGGAGGAGATCATCGCCATCATCATCACCATCGGTTCTCCATCGACCATCCATGTTTCCCCCATCTATGAGTGAGTAATACCCTCTGTAGGCTATGGCAATGGTAGGGATTAGATGAGATCGTGCATGTAATGGCATTAGATTGTTAGGGCATGGTGCCTAGTATCTTTTATTAGTGCTTTATGACTTTGTTGCGACTTGTTGTGCTTAATGCTTATCACTAGGGCCCGAGTGCCATGATTTCAGATCTGAACATGTTATTGATTCATTATGATAGTATTGTTTATGGTCTTAGCTACAAGTTGTATACACACGTTGTTGTCCGGAACCAATGGCCCCGAAGTGACAGAAATTGGGATAACCGGAGGGAATGGCTTTGATGTGAGGATCACATGTGTTCACGGAGTGTTAATGCTTTGCTCCGGTGCTCTATTAAAAGGATCACCTTAATTGCCAGTAGTTCCCTTGAGGCCCTACTGCAAACGGGCTGGCAGGACATTTATGTTGTGCAAGTTCTCATTGCGAGCACGTATGACTATATATGGAACACATGCCTAGGATTATCTAGTACTTGGATGCTTTATCTTATTTATCTGCAATTGCCCTATGTTCTGATTGCTATGTGAATTGTCTTGTCCATGCAACGCCCGTCCATCCATCCCTATGCCTACCGCACTCGAATCCTACTTTTTACTGCTATTGTTACTACTGTCTTTACTTTACTACTGTTGCTACTTTACTATTCCTACTACAAAACTATTGCTACTGATAAACTGTTGTGAGCAAGATTGTTTCCAGGTGCAGCTGAATTGACAACTCAGTTGTTAAGGCTTATAAGTATTCTTTGGCTCCCCTTGTGTCGAATCAATAAATTGGGTTTCACTTCCCTCAAAAATACTTCGATACACCCCCTATACTTGTGGGTCATCAAGACTATTTTCTGGCGCCGTTGTCGGGGAGCATAGCTTTATTTATCAAGTTCACTTGGATTCTCTATTGTTCGCTGCTATCCATCCATCATGGGTAAGTCTTGTGATGGCAAGTTTCCTATTTTACCATCCACTACAAGAAGAGCTACGGTTCTAAACACCTCTGTTGCTCTTGATTCACCGTCTGTTATGAGTAAGTTCCTTACACCACCACATACACATGCTACACACACTGCTACTACTGCTGAATCTGATACTTCTAATGCTTATGATGCTGATTCTACTGTGCTTGATAAGAGTGGTTCATTAGGTCCTTTCCTAGATGCTACGATTGCTAGAACTATAGCTAGAAATACCGAAACTCCTAATGAAGACACTACCACACCTGTTAGTTCTCATGAGACTAGTGAAAGTTATGATATTGAAGATGGTTATGTTGAGAGGACCGATGAATTTATTAAAGAATGTAAAAACACCCATGATAGGAGCGTTGCTAAGAGTCCCCTTGAGAGGCGTACTATTAGACCCAAATTGTCTCCTATTGCTAAGTTTGCTGCTTCTCCCATAAACATTATAGATGAAGATTATGATTTCTCTCTCGATCTATCTTACATAGCTATTGTCGAGAAAGAACCTTTTTGTGGGACTAAGAATGAAAGTGCGGTAGCACATATGAATGAACTCTCTACCATGAGTGGCTTGTTTTCTGATGATATTAAAATGCGTACTTACTTTGTTGCTAAGATTTTCCCCTTTTCACTGAAAGGGGAAGCTAAAACTTGGTTTAGTAATTTACCTCCTGGATCTATTGATAGCCCTGAGTGCTTGATTAGTACTTTCCTGCAGAAATATTTTCCTCCTAGTGCTAGACATGCTATTTTGCAGGAACTTTTTGATTTCAAACAGGGAGAAAAAGAGGTATTACCTGAATCTTGGGCAACGTTTTGTGCTTTGATTCCTGCACAAGCTAGAAGTCCATTACCTAAGAATGAGCTTCTTGATATATTTTATAATGGACTAACCGAAGAATCTAGGACATGCCTAGATAGTTGTGCTGATTGTGTTTTCAGGAATAGGACTCCTAAGGAAGCTGAGGAATTAATGGCTAAAATAAGTAAGAATTATGAAGATTGGACTCCTCCTAAGCAAGCTATACCGGAAGTAATTGTACCTGAACCTTCTACTCCGGTGCCTATTCCAACATCAAAGAAAAGGGGAGTTATTGAACTAAATGATGAAGTGATGAAGGAAGCTAAGAAATGTCTTAAGGAGAAGGGAATTAAAGCTGCAGATGTCAAGAATTTACCTCCTATAGAAGAATTATGTAAGCCTATCCCCTACTCATCCACTATCGAGGTACACTCTCTCCAACACTTTGATGAAGGTGATATCCCTTACTCTAAACCTCCTGATCAATGCTTAGAAGAATTCGATATCTTTATTGTTAAGCAAGATAATTTTAATAAAAGGGTGCAAAATCATCTAATTGAAAACACTAGAGCTATTGTTGAGTTGAAAGATATTGTGGAAAGAACCTCTAATGATGTTAAAATGATTGTTAAACACTTTCAAATGGTTCAAACTCAAATAGATCAACTCGTTAAAGTGCAAAAAGACTTGCTAGTTAATGCTGCTAAAGAAAAACATGCTTATGAAATTAGAACTAGAAGTGGAGCTGCTACCCAGGATCCTCTTTATCCTGAGGGGCATCCCAAAAGAATTGAGCAGGATTCTCAACAAGCTGAAAATAGTGATCCTACTCGTAAGAAAAGGAAAAAGAAACATAAAACTGTTGTAGAACCCTCTGAACCTGCTTTAGATCCTAATAGTATATCTATCTCTAATGCTGAAACTGAAAGTGGTAATGAAGAAAATGAAGTTCCTAATGAAGAGAAAGTTGAGGAAGAACCTGAAAACTACACTAAGAATACTAAATACACCAAAGAAGATTTGATTGCTAAGAAACATGGTAGTGAAAGAGAGCCTTGGGTCCAAAAACCTATGCCTTTCTCTGATAAGAAACACAAGTCAAAGGAAGATGAACACTATAATAAGTTTTGTGAGTGGATGAAACCTTTATTCCTGCAAATTCCTTTGACTGATGCTATTAAATTGCCTCCTTACTCAAAGTATATGAAGGATATTGTCTCGAATAAAAGGAAGATCCCTAATGAAGAAATCTCTACTTTGCTTGCTAATTATTCCTTTAATGGTAAGGTTCCTAAGAAACTTGGAGACCCAGGGATTCCAACTATCCCTTGCTCTATTAAGAACGGTTATGTTAGAACTGCTTTGTGTGATTTGGGAGCTGAAGTTAGTGTTATGCCTTTCTCTCTCTATAGGAGTCTCCAACTAGAAAAATTAATACCAACTGATATATCTTTGCAAATGGCTGATAAATCTACCACTATTCCTGTTGGTATATGTGAGGATGTACATGTTCAAGTGGCTCATAATTGCTTGATATTAACTGATTTTGTTGTGCTTAAAATGCCTGAAGATGATAATATGTCTATTATTCTTGGGAGACCTTTTCTTAATACTACAGGAGTTGTTATTAATTGTAAGCAAGGAAAGGTGACTTTCAATGTGAATGACAAGGAACATACTGTCTATTTCCCCAAGAATATTAAAAGGACTTATGTTTGAATTCAACTGAACATGTTGAGGGCATTCAAGTTGGAGAAATATATTGTCCTATACCAAGAGAAAAATTTGAAACTATTATGATTGGGACCATTGCTATCAAGGTTGAGGTAACATAATCATTAGTGAAACACAAAGTTTTGTCTCATATGAAATTGTTTTGGTAGCAAGACCTGATCAACCTTGTTAACAAAAGGATTTCATTGAACAAAATAATGTTTTCGCCATGATTATCTCTGCTTACTTCTATTCTATCCATTTTAGTTTTTGCTTATGCCTAACTTAAAGGCGTTAAAGAAAAGTACTTATTGGGAGTTAACCCAAAAGTTTTAGTTGAGTCTTGGAACTTATTACTTCAGTAATAACCGCTCCTTATCCTTTTTATTTGCTTTTTGTGCCAAGAGTAACCTCTAATGAGAGAGAATTAATGATTGGGAAAGTTGCTGTCCCGAAACAGATTTATGTGCTTCACCGTAAAAATTTGTGTAAAATCTCTGAACGTCTTTTTGAGGCGTGAATTTTTGTGCTTCTGCCCCAGGTTGTTATCTAACTTTCGTTAGTTCAACACTTTTTGATTCGAGCAACAGAAGGTCTTCGAAAAAATCCGTCTTTACCTGCTGATCTGTTTTGACAGATTTCTGCCATTTTCTGCATTTGCTTCTTGTGGGTTCCTTTATGAGTTCTTTTGGGGAATTGAGCTTTTTGAGGGAAGTGCTTCAGAAGCTAGTGTTCTAATGGAAGTTTATTAGTGTTAGAACTGAACCTTAAGACTTATTATCTTGAGTGCACTAATGTTGCTAATAAAGATTGTGTGAAGTTTTGTATGAAGGAAAAATTTCAGGTGTATGGAAGGAATGAGTAATGAGATGAAGGATGGACTAAAGCTCAAGCTTGGGGATGCCACGCATGCTACCCCAAGAAACATCCAAGAAGTACAAGCGTCAAAGCTTGGGGATGCCCAAGGCATCCCCTTCTTCATCAATAAAAATCCTAGGTTTCTTCCAAACGCTTCATTTTTATTGTTTCATGCACGGTTGTGTTGTTCTTGGAGCGTCTTCTTTTTTATTTTCGTTTTGGTTTTCCGTTTGCTTGGTTTGCTTAGTTTGCTGAATAAATTGGTTGGACCCCCTCTTTCATACATTAGCAGAACCATGTTGTCATGGGGAACGCTTTCAACATTGCACTGGTACTTTGTACCTAGTTGATATCATGCTCTTTTGTATATGGATGTCGTCGGTGTGAAATGAAAGGGGAGCTTGTAAGTCCATGGAGTTATGTATATGTGTTAGAGAAACGCCTGGGCCGCTGGTCTAATCCATGCTAACATGGTGGAAACCTGCAGCGTAACCATAATGAGCTGTCTATGAAGCATTCTTCTTATAAAAAAGAGTCCTATATTGAGAAAAAGGAGAAAAAAAGAGATACTATGAAAAGAGGAAAGAGAGAAAAAAGCACCATATTCCTATGGTAAATAAGAAGATTGCTGAGATTCTCGTTGTCTGCTTGCCATGTCATTTTTATATGGGGATTCTTTCGTATCATCGGGCAAGGGGTACCCTGTTGGCGGTTCTCTATGATACACATGTACTTACGATGACAAGAACTTACCGGTGACTAAACTTGAGTAGCATGAGGAGCGGCCCTCGTATACAAGGGACATGATATTTCCAACGTATACTTTGTCAAGCATATACTTCATAGTTTGTTCACTTTAACCTTAACCACTTCAAGATGCTTATGATAGGGGCAATGAGAGCTGAAAGCTTTAAGTACCATAATTTTTGGAAGCTCTTTATGAAACTTGAATCCCTACTTCCTTCTATGAAGGCCTTTCTTCTACCATTTTATTGAGTCTCCACCTTCTATCTTTATGCACCTACTTTGAGAGCATAGTGGCCATTCTTAGTTCTATGTGCATTGTCCCAAGACTAGTTGATTGATGCATACCTTGATATGCTTGTTTTAAACTATTTATATCTAGTCACTCTTATAAACTTTGAAGGTGTCCTATGCATTTATGTTTGCTACTCTATGAGGGACAAGCTGAATACTACTATGCTATGTTTTCTTTATGTGAAACAAACAAACGTCTTGCAAAGCATTGTTATTCATGAATCTTTTGTTTGTGCCTTTTCATGTTGCAACATAGTTTCTTTGTCTTATTGCTAGAACTTTGTCTTTCATGTTATGATTGAAGTATCCCAGCTTCGAATGTTTTACAAATACTTTGATCAAGCTTATGATGGTGCATGTCACCTCAAAAATTATTCTTTCTTTTTATCACTTACCTACTCGAGGACGAACATGAGTTAAGCTTGGGGATGTTGATACATTGCAAATGTATCTATAATTTTTGATGTTCCATGCTTGGTTTTATCTACTTTCTTGAGTTTTGTCCACACTTTGGGGTACTTTTCATATGATTTCTTGGACTAACCTATTAACAAGAGCCACAGTGCCAGCTGCCTGTTTTCTGCTGTTTTTGGTTCCAGGAAAGTCAGAAAATGAATATTCTTGGAATTGGACGGGACAAAAGCCAAAGTGCCTATTTTTTCCAGAAGACTCACAGAGCCAGAATACGAGACAGAGAAGAGCCAGGGGGTGGCCACACCACCTGGTGGCGCGGGCCAGGCCAGGCCGCGCCAGGGGGTGGTGTGGGCCCCCCAGGCACCCCCTCAGTCTCCCTCTTCGCCTATAAGAAGCCTTCAGACCTAAAAACTCCGGGGGCTTCGATGTTTTTCTAGAAGGAGTTCCACTCCGCCGCTACCACCAGATTCCACGAGACAGCACCAGAAACTAGGAGTTCTGGCACTCTGCCAGGATGGGGAATTGGAGGAGATCATCGTCATCATCATCACCATCGCTTCTCCATCGATCATCCATGTTTCCCCCATCTATGAGTGAGTAATCCCCCGCTGTAGGCTATGGGAATGGTAGGGATTGGATGAGATCGTTCATGTAATGGCATCAGATTGTTAGGGCATGGTGCCTAGTATCTTTTATTAGTGCTTTATGACTTTGTCGCGACTTGTTGTGCTTAATGCTTGTCACTAGGGCCCAAGTGCCATGATTTTAGATCTGAACATGTCATTGATTCATTATGATAGTATTGTTTATGGTCTTATCTGCAAGTTGTATACACACGTTGTTGTCCAGAACCAATGGCCTCGAAGTGACAGAAATCAGGATAACCGCAGGGAATGGCTTTGATGTGAGGATCACATGTGTTCACAGAGTGTTAATGCCTTGCTCCAGTGCTCTATTAAAAGGAGCACCTTAATTGCCAGTAGTTCCTTGAGGCCCTACTGCAAACGGGCTGGCAGGACATTTATGTTGTGCAAGTTCTCATTGCGAGCACGTATGACTATATATGGAACACATGCCTAGGATTATCTAGTACTTGGATGCTTTATCTTATTTATCTGCAATTGCTCTATGTTCTGATTGCTATGTGAATTGTCTTGTCCATGCAACGCCCGTCCATCCATCCCTATGCCTACCGCACTCGAATCCTACTGTTTACTGCTATTGTTACTACTGTCTTTACTTTACTACTGTTGCTACTTTACTATTCCTACTACAAAACTATTGCTACTGATAAACTGTTGTGAGCAAGATTGTTTCCAGGTGCAGCTGAATTGACAACTCAGTTGTTAAGGCTTATAAGTATTCTTTGGCTCCCCTTGTGTCGAATCAATAAATTGGGTTTCACTTCCCTCGAAAATACTTCGATACACCCCCTATACTTGTGGGTCATCAGTAGGCTGAAGCGAAAGGCATGCGACAATGACGCGGATGGCCAGGGAGGCCGCCACTGCAAGGATTGGGGATGCCCGAACCTCAGCCCCACGAACATGCATAGGATCGCCTCATGGTTGGACATCATCTCTGCTGGCCGCCTCGCTCGCTGCATCCCTGGCTACCACTTCACGATGCGAGACATGGAGGAACAACCGTTCGGCATGCCAGGCCTTCTTTACCCCGATAACAGCAAATGGCCAAACGACCGCGATGGCCACGTAAGTTCCAGTATCTAGCTTATTCGTTCAGTCATATCGTTGATTCATATGTGCTAAACTCTCATCGGAATCCTATGTTCCTTTCATCGAACGTGTTGTGTGGACGTGCGGTTTGAACAAATCGAACCATTTAAGACTATTCTGTACAGCGGAAGCTCTGCTCGTACCTGATATTCTGGTATTTTCGTAGTGACACAGTCTTACTTTAGGTGATAGACGAGTTGTCAATTTCGACTTTGCAATGGAATGCCTGCTAGGTGATATTATGTTTCCTAAAATAAAAACAAACAGATTAGACGATTTAAGGCTGTTATGCCCCAAACTATTTATGATCATCGTTAGGAGTTTGTTCTGGGGGGGCTCTGCTACTACTCCATATATTGGGTATCTTCGTAGTGACACAAGCACAATTTAGGCGATATCTGAGGAGACACTCGTATTTAGGCGATACTTTGTGTACTTTAATCTAAAGGTCCAGTTGTCAAATTGTATTTGCAATGGAATCCATACTAGGTGATTGTACCAACTGACAACAAACTCTGCAGAATATTCATGCAAAACGGATGCTGCTGGATAAGTGGTCTGAATCAGTAGTGGTGAATATCAAGGAAGAAGAAGAGACGGAAATGGAAAATGACTAGAACTGGGTGGGTGGCAACGTCGAGTGGCTGGTCCTTTTATCACAGGATGGAAGTACTTGGACTCTAAAAATGGCTAAAGATCGGTGAGACTTGCATTGCCATCTTTGGAGGGTGTCGGCATTACTGCATTCAACAACGGGTGGCCGCCGCCCATTTCCGAATTCGCTTACAGGTTCAACATGGCAGAACTTGACCTCCTGAAGGTACAACTCCCACATAGACCGCGGGAGGGGGCGTGGAAGACCTGGGAGTACGACCTCTTAGCGGTGTTCGACATGGCAATCACATTCATTAGATGCCCAGAAGACAAGGAATGGACAGTCTTGCGCGACGACTTCCTACGGCCAGAGAAGTATGTCGATGTCATCTTCACCTACAGCTACTCTTCGTACAAACCGCAACGCATTTATGCGTTCACTGAACCTAGCGGCGACGTGCGTGTTTGGGAGCCGTCCATTTGGGGTGAGTCATGGTGTCATATAGCATGTAAAATCCCATTCAAAATTCTGCTTACTGACTGTAAGTAACACGCATGTACCCACGCAGCCCCGCGCATCATTCCAGCTCCGGTCATCGAAGATGCAGTAGTAGATGCTGAACTTGGGACACGGCGTTGGTTCCTGGCACCTCTCGGAGGCGACACGGAACAGGATGATGAACTCTTGTGGATTCATAGCAGGGAGCACTAAATAGCATTGGTGATACAATAGAACATATGGGGACACAACTTTCTTCATACCCATCGCTGTGGTGTCATGTTTTCTCGAGGTCCGCATGCCCATCCAAAGACCCAGTAGAGCAAGTATGGAGCAGAGTCGACAATCTGAAGGGACAATCTGTGTTTCTTGGGATCAACTACCCTTTATTTGTTGGAGCCATAGAGCTGTTGAACCTGTAATTGCTCAGGCAGCCCTGGCTCCTAATGCTGTTGTTGCTGCTGGTGTTGGTGGTGGTGGATCTGGCGAAGAACTAGCTACTACTGCTCCTGGTGAAGCTGACTAAATACTTGGTGATGTTGCTGCTGGTGAAGCTGACGAAATACTTGCTAATGTTGCTGCTGGTGAAGCTGACGAAATACCTGTTGAGGCTGCTGCTGGTGAAGCTGACGAAATACCTGCTGAGGCTGCTGCTGGAGTCCAGGAAGAACATGTTGGTGTTCTTGCTGAGGTGCCAGCACTTCTAGTGTTTATAGCAGATTGTGTGTTTGCTACACACTCAAGCCCCTATCATGTTGACACTCCAGATCTGACCTAGAGCCGAATCCACGTCAGGGGAGGGGGCCTATAGTTGGCTCATCAATGGGGTCGTACAATTTGATGGAGAATGCCAGACGGCCAAACACAGCATTCTGGTTTGTTCCGACAATACCACCAGCTCCAGGGACCTAGTGCTCATACTGGCAGATCCGATTAACCATTTGTCTTTATCTTTATCATTAGTTACGCTTATTTGTGTAAAGACTAAGTTGTGCTTATTTGTGTAAGACTAAGTTAGGCCTAACTGCGTAATATTTAGTGAAGCCCAGCTTTTCTTGCCACGCCCATAACAACAGAATTGCAGCATAGAACATACAAAGGTAATGTGCATACTAGGCATTTTTGCTCAGGATAACAACCACTTCAAGCAAATGATACATGGTGTACGCATTTGAATGCATCACTAGAATGTGCCACATATTGATGATTGATGACATGGATCTAGCTTTTCTGCGCGTATTTGCATTGAATCTCTCATTGATTTGTTCACATATTTTTTGACAATGGCTGATGAACTCCACTCTCTTGGTAACTTGCTTTGTCAGCGAGCACTTGTTGATGCAATGCAAAGTATAGAACATGGTCGTCATCGTCATTCCATTTAGGTTCTCTATGTTTCATCATCACGGAGCTACTAATTTCAAATGAAAATCTAGTAAACAACATATGTGTACATTGTTAGAGTATGCTATGGCCATGGTACATACATGTTTTTCTACAATCACAAGAAGAAAACTTGATGCATTTTTACCTTGTTGGCGTTGTGCCGAACTGAGTGGATGCAAATTTGGGGTTCAGAGAGGAAGGTGCCATGGCTGGTGCGTGTGCGACCACGGCGACAGAGAGCTCGGATTCTGGAGGAGGCCAACAGCACTGAGCATGGTCGGCATGGTGACAGATCTCACCAGGGAATGAATTCCCGTCCCCACACCGTGCCATGGGTGCGGCCATGGTGAGGGCGAGCTCCGATTCGGGATGGGGAGGAGAACGGGGCCGAGCAGGTTCATCCAAGTCCTAGCTCCGCGTCATGGCCGCGGCCATAGATTGCTGCCCTGGAGGAAGAAGAAGACGTGTAAAGGATGCATGCGCCAACGCTGCAAGCCTACATGGCAGCCACGACGGCAGCGACATAACGGTGAAACCTGACAGGGGGCCCAACTTGACGGCCGTTAGCCTAGTATTTTGTATTGAAACGTAAAGTTGAATTCGTGCCGAAAAAGACCCTCTGAGTATTTGGCACGCCAACTTTGGGCAACGCAGCTGATTGTAAGCAACTTGGGTACCGCGTTGCCTGGACACCCCAACTTTCGGGCCGCAAAATGATATTCTCGTAGATGGAGGCGCCGCCACACGTCACTAGCGGCCCCTTGGTGAATTGGACCTACGGCCGGACTCGAAAGAGCCGGCAAAAGAGCCCGCGATCTGACTGGACCCCGAGATAGCTCTCGCAGAAGACCACAAAGTGCGCTAGCGTCCCGATGGTGTTGGCGCCTAGGTGGTGGAGGCGGAGGTCGAAGAAAGCAAGAAAAGTGAGGAAGAAAGGATGCACCGGCAGCACCAAGCAATGGGCAAGATGCGAGAGAAAAATCACCCGCTCCCCATCCGCCGGGTGCGGTGATTCCTCTCCCTCTGGTGCTAGCTGCACCTCCACCTCCGTGTCCGGCGGCAGCACGCGGGTGGCGCGGTATTTCTGGATGTGCTCCTCCGTCACGGAGGAGCCGCACCAGGTTCCGTGTTCGGCAGCCATCTCCGGCTCACGGGGAGGCACTCTGGTTGAAGAGTGGCGGTGGCCCGTACCGTCGACCATGCTAAACGGGCGACGCTGTGGACTATGGTAGCAGCAGCAGCGAGCGAGGCGACGCGAGGAAGGCAAGAGCGCAGGAGAAGATGGGGGAAGCAGCGAACGAAGGGGCGGACCACTCTTCCCGGGCGGCCCTTTAAAGACCCGGAAGCGGAACCGTCCGTGGTGCCACATGGCGACCACCCAGCCGCGCCCCGCTCCCCCCACCGCGCAGGATCCTTTGCGTAGGCACGGGATGCACAGATGATCCCGGAGCAAAAACCGAAAAGGCAGACGGCAGTTCCCGAGGCGACGTGCGACGGTATGTTACGCTGCCCGCCGCAGTGGAATGATGGCGCGTGCGCGCGTGGCTGGCGTCAGCACTGACATCACGGGTAGCGCAACCGCCAGGCATAGCCAGCCAGAAAATTCAAAATGAAAGAGGAGGGCGTGCAAATTTCACCTAAGGGCGAAATCTACACATGCTCGGGGGGCTAGTGTCGGGGGGATGACCTCCGGATACCCCAACCAGACAAGAATCATGGCAGTCAGATCGCATCCGGCTGGCTGAGCGCAGCCGGATAGGAGCAAGTCGAGTTGGCTACATCACGGTAGCCGGAATGGCAGGGAACAGCCGGCTACATCACCGTAGCCGGACTCAATCAAGAGGACAGTGCGACGTGCTGCACAGGTCATTGTACGCCCTAGTATGACGACAAGACCCACAACTACCCGTCCATACCGAAGACTTTGCGGGGTGACGCGGGAACAGTGGCCAGATGCTGACGACAGGCTCGCACGGTGTTCACTGTACCCACGACGACCTTACAGCTTGTACCCTGATGGGATGTAAGTGTACTGAGTACTGTAGATGACCAGCCAGCTAGGGCCCGCCTGTGGGACCCGCCAGCCGGACTGGCCAGTAAGATTGTTGCCTCTCTGCCTATATAAGGAGGGGCAAGGTTCCAGTAGAAGGGGTTGGTCTGAGTGCATTTAAGGCAGTAGCTAGGGAATATAGCTCAAGGAGAGATTATAGCCCGTATACAACTCATAGTTAGATCGGCAGGAGTAGGAGCTTTACCTCATCACGAGGGCTCCAAACCTGGGTACTTCCTGTGTCCAGCTACACTTGCTTGTATCCAATCCCGCCTAGGGACACCGTCGATAGTTTCCATGCTAGTCCCCACACCTTTATCTAACCTGCTTAGGTACTGCCCTTCCCAATACAACGACATCGCTCCTACGAGATCTACCATTAGATCGGCCATTCGTAATACTTCTTATCTTATCTTTATCTTCTCTTATCTCTTATAATATCATACCATCACTATAGAGTGTACAAACCATTGACCGTTTGATCAAGACTAGCAAATCCAAACATTGCTAACAACCATTGGATCTTATTTTCCATTCTTAGCATCTAGAAAGATTCTACTGAAAGTCTTTAGCAGGATGAACGCTAGTATGCGCAAACCTCAAAACACACACTTCATTTCTCAGTTTCAGGGTCCTTGTGCTAAATGCATGGAATTGGATGTAATTTTTTATTTTTTACGAGGTCCTTGATGTAACATGTACTTCCATCGACCGTGTTAACTCTCGAGCAAATTGCTCCTATGAGACCTAAAGTTAGATCGGCCATTCGCAGTACTTCTTATCTTATATTTATCTTATCTCTTATCTCTCACAGTACCATATATACCACTGCATGGTGTACGGAACAATGAATGTTTGATCAAGACAGGCAAATCCAAACATTGCTAACCATTGGATCTTCTTTTCCATTCTTAGCATCTAGAAAGATTCTACTTTACCACGATGAACGCTAGTATGCGCAAACCGCAAAACACACACTTCATTGCTAAGTTTCAGGGTCCTTGTGCTAAATGCATGGACTTGGATGCAATTTTCATTTTTATGAGGTCCACTTGTACTTTCTTAACAAAGAAAATCAGCGTGGTGCTCACTCCAGCAGCCTTACAGTGTGATACTCCTCCTCTATGCAAGGAAAATAAATTGTATACTACACTCTCATTTGCTGCATCACACCCATTCTCTAGCTGATATCTCCCTCGTCCATAGTGTGGCGCTGCGCACGTGTGCCGTGGTACTACGGCGGCTCTGTTGATATCTTTTTTTCATAACTTTTCTCTGACATCGAACCGCTTTCAACACCTCTTCGTTGCAGCCCTCTCGGACTGTCTTCTCTAACCCCATAATCTCTTCTACAGTAGTTTGTAATAGCCTTCTCTCGGGCTGCCTACGTGTATATATTTATATATACATACCAAGTACAATATCCCTTCTCTAGTGTTGTGAGTGTTGATCCTTGTAATAACCTTCCATGCGATGTTTGGGACAAAGCAAGTGAAAAAATCGAAACCCGAAAAGTTTGATCCGCGAATACTTTTTTGCCACCGCCCCAACCCAATGCCCAAAGTGGTTCCTTCATATGCACACCAACACAACGTAGCTGATGAACACACGATAGACAGACACAGAGCCGTCGTACCAATGTTAGAGTTAAAAGCGGCATCTGCATAAGTTCCGCTTATAGTTCATTTTGAAATACTCCTATAGAAACTTCAAAATGAACTAGAGGCGGGACTTTCGTGGGATCCCACTCGCAACCATAACCATGGCACATGTGCTGAGCGCCACACTTCGGACGAGGGAGAGATCAACTAGCAGGTATGCGCGAGGGTGCCGAGAAGATACATACTTGATTATATTGTGTAAAATTTTACCGAATAAATAGAGTAACTAATACACTTGATTAATTTGTGTAAAATTAGTACTCGTACTATTGGAGGTAGAGTAAAACTTTTCAATAATGCTAATTTTCTACCAACATTCTTTATTCTATATATTTAGAGTAAATATTGGTCAAAGAAAAAACACCCAAAACGAGGACGCCTTATTATTCCTCGGGACGGAGGTAGAGTAATACTCCTACCTACTACTCCTACTTCACGCTCCTACTTATGCAAACAGTACTACAATAGGACCTGTAAATAAATAATGTGTCTAGTCAAACCGACATGATGAGACTATACTGTGCTAGGAGGTGACATGGTTAATTTATTACAAAAAAAGAAAAAACCTCGTTCAAAGAGCCATCGCATCTTCCCCATCTCCGATTAGTTTATCCACACTCGCCGACGCCGCCAGGCCGCATTTGGGATCCTCTCAACCACGCTGATCACACATTTTCCTCGCTATCTCGCCCGGTGCATCTCTCCTTCTAGACCACCACCTCTCTTCTCAAAAAAAAAACCCAAACAGTTCTATATAGATCCGCCCTCGCCCCAATCCTCCTCGACACGATGGCGGATCGTCTGTACAAAATTTGGAGAGGTTCGAGGGAGAGCCGGCAGTGCAGCAGATTTAACAAGGTCGGCGACGACATCGTCAACCAAATCGCTGAGCGTCTCGATGCTAAAAGTGTCGTCCGGCTAGCCGCATGCTCCAAGGAGCTACACCGCCAAGTCGTCAGCGGAGAATGTTACAGCTGCCCAAACTACAACTACCCGAAAGTGATCTCCTTCAACGAACTCTATGCCCACATGATCTCCTGCATCCACAACCCGTTCATCTGCACGGAGCCAGGATCCAACTGGGTCGGTAACAAATTAACATTGTATCTGCACCTCAAATCCACCCACTCGATCAAGGTGCCCACTGTCCTCTACAGCGTCAAACAATGGGACCCGTCTAAGCTGGTGCCTGCAGGGTGCTCGAGGAGAATAAATGTCATAGGCATCGGGAAGACGGGCATGCTGTTCATCGGCCAGATTGACGGGCATAGCACGGAGATTGTCCTGTCCATCAGCCGCGTAAGGTCCGCGGCATGGGAATTGGAGGACTACGAGGTGAGGATATCATCATTGGTCGATTGTCATGGGTTCTATCCATTCGAGTTTGATTCTGAGCCAAAGATTGGGCAGCCGCCGGCCGAAGCCGCGCTGGAGGCGCTCAACCATTACCTGTCGGTAGCGGGGACTTATTGTTAAGCTCCTCAATTGTTGGTCGGAGTTTCTCGTGGAGTTCCAATGTTGGATCGACGATGACATCAACCCATTGTGAGATATCACATCTTAATATTCTCCCGATGATCCTAATATGAATGTATATGTAATTTTCTAGTCCCTCTGTTCTAATATTAATTACTTTATTTATTTTAGTGGCAGATTCCTTTCGCAATCGGAGTGGTGGAAATGACTGGAAAGGTCCGTGAATTTTACATCTATCTTGCTAAGGGTGAACAGGCGAAAGCCTATTACGAGCATCCACATACGACGGTAAAACGAGAGAAGCGTGCCAGGCGGGAAAGCAAGCGCTACCCGGCCACGACCTGGACACGCTGAATCGTTGGCATACAGATCTTGTGGTGATTCTGACCTCTCTTTATCTCATGCATGTTTAGAGTATATGATGGGACATGTAATCGTTCCTAGCTAGATTAAGGTTCTACTAAGAGTAGTTTTATACTTCTACCGAGTATTTTGTATGGAGTTCTGCAACTGCTAATATATTTTGCAATAATTCCTATGTACTGGGAATTGTTTAGATCGAGTGCAGAATATGGCCTGTACTGCTAAATCTTTCAAAAGCTATTGAATCTCTCAAATGTGCTGATGTTGCTATTATTAAAGTATTTTGTAGAACTAATACTCTTGTACTAGTACTTGTTTTGATCAATGACAGTAGATTGTTTTGCTTTTCTTTTAAAACATGGTCTTCTCAATCTAGATGGGGCCTAAGGTTCTTGGGTTGCATATATGTTGGTCACACGTGCATTGATGTAAGAACGAGGTATGAACACAAATGCAGACTTAATCGTTGGCCTTGCATGCTCCAATGATGGAGTGTGTTCGGCGAAAAAGGGCAAACTCATCCCTTGCCTGTTAAAAAAACAAAAAACAGGTCCAATGTTGAGACTCCCACCGGCAACATTTTCTACTATGCCAAGATGCACCCATATATCAAATTAATATAGAAATAGTATATTAACTATGATGTCGATATGGCCATGACCTTTTTTGATCATCAGGGTTGAAACCTAATATTATTCATACATGGTGGGAAAATATGGCGTGGCTGGTTTCCAGAAGTTGTCAAATCCCATGGTTATCAGTTTCCTGACAGGCTGTACACGTAACGTGATAGGATGACATGCATAAATATTTGTTTTTCTCTTTTTCTTTATTACATGTGATTGTTTCAAAACGGGTTCAAAATTGTCAAGATACAAATTCTTAGCAGGAAGTTGAATTTGTCAAAACTCTCGATTGTTTTCGATATATTAACTACCTGATGCGTACCACCAAAAGCTTTTTGTAGAACTTCGATAGAAATCTACCACTTTCTAGAGATTCTAGTTCAAATATGACATGATTTTGTTAATAGAGACATAAAGTCATTTGAGTGGTCCGAGTTAGCTCGGAACCTTTGAAAACTCATAAAACTTGGGAATCATACATAAAACATTATTCACTATATCTGAAAACTTGGCTTGTGGCATTCAAAACCATGTTCTTTGTACTTTCTGTGCATAGTATATTCATGGTGCTAGAGGCCAACAATAATGGTATCTTCTATATGCTAGACATGACATAATCAAATGTACTGAATGAGATCCAATGGTCAACAATGTCGGGTTTTGCCAACCTACATCCAACTGCCGATGTTCGAAGTTATTCGTAACTATATAGTGGTATGGAAATTGTGAAGCAACATAGTCGTTTTTTGTTTTGAAAAGAAGTGTCAAGCACTATATAGTGGTACGGAAATTATGTCACATGCCATTTACTAGTATGGATATGGATGATCAGTTGATGTGACTCTCGGCTTTGATTTCCTAACGGATAGGTTAAAGTCTATACCTTTTTCTATTACTAGATGGACACTAGCCAAATTCAAAATCTGAATCGAGTGGCAAAATCACCCACCGACCTTGAAGCATTTCCCGCTCCACCAATTCAAAACCTTTGAGCCAAAATCTCCCACTGGATAGTACCATTTTTCTATTATTATTAGCTAGACGCGGGCCAAATTCAAAGCACAATCGAGCGGCAATATCACACACCGACCTTGAAGCATTTCGCGCCCCTCTATTTCAAAAACTTTTGTCTTTAAATTTCCTGTTCTACCCATTGTTCAGATGATAGATGGGAATGCTAAAGTCAGTACCTCGAGGGCACGATCATAATTATATTGCTATTCACCTATACTATGGTCCCGATTCGCACAGTTTTTCCTGCTGGCCCTCCCAAAAATCCCAAGCTCCTCTGTCGCCTCCACGGCCACCGTGCGCACCGGCTTGATCTCTGGTCTCATGCACCGCCACGGAGCCGCTTCACCGACGCTCACCCACCGCTATCTAGTTCATCGGGTCTCTCTACCACTGCATCGGAGTTGCGGTGTCGTTCACCACGTCGATGGTGTCATTGACCACCCAAGCTCTGCTTCCTCGCTGCCGATGGCGTCATCAATCGCCCAAGCTCTTCTTCTTCGCCGCCGAAAGCTACCCAACCATACCGGATCCGCTTCACCGGTGTCCACCTGACATGATCTAGTTCAAGGAGTTCCATGTCCACCGCTCTAGACCAACTGCACGTTCGTCGCCGTTCACTGCACCGGATCTGCCCCAGTGATGCTCTCGTCCACCGCGTTCAAGCTGGTATTGACCACCCAAGATCTGCTTACCCGACACCAATAGCCACGGGAACCGCAGCACCCTCGGTGACCTGAACGTCACTCGCACGGTACCGATGATGCTTAGACACCTCTTCGACCAAGGTTAACCTAATCTCCTACCCGTTTTTGTTTTGTCAGCAGTATAGCAGGTTCAAGCCTGTCGCAGTGAACTGCATTTTTGTAATCGTGCTAGTACATACAAGTCACTGGGCACGCATGTTCTTCGTGCTAGTACATGCAAGGTCATTAGACATGTTGGTTTGCATTCGCTGCTCTACAAATTTCAAGTCATGCACATGTCTGTTATTTTGTCATGCACATGTTCTTAGCTACTCCATACAACAGTAATTGTCTGCTACCGTGTAATTCTTGTAAAATCTATAGTCATTGGAAAATATTAGTGTGAATTCCCTGCTCTACAGTTGCTGAATCTATCTGGTTCGTCCTGAGATTAGTTCCTGCGATTATTTCCTCCATGGCATCGTTCTGCTATCCTGTAGTAGCCGTTTAAACTCTTCGTACTAATTCGATTATAATTTTGTTGTTGCCATAATGTCATTTGTCTCTTCAAAAGCTGCATCACTAACTATTTCCTTTTTCTTGCATAGAGCTCAAAATGGAACAATAAACATATTGGTTTGCATAGCCTATTCTACAGGTTCACAAGGGATGCCATTACTTCCTTATCTGGTGCTGGTTTGTCCTGAGCAACAGCATAACTGTCCTCTACTATGTAGTTCACTCGTGGTTTGCATTCCTGCTCTAGAATTTCTCTTATGATGCCATTATAATTTCTATCTGATTGATTTTTATCTATGACAGTAACTACTTGTTATTGTGTAGCTCACCGCAAATTCTGAGTCACCCAACGACGCTATGCATTCCAGGAGATGCCACACCTTCCATATATATTTTCTGAAATTCTAAGAAACACTTTGTTTCATTGCTCATTTCATTCTAGGCACACTTGTCTAATGCTTGTTTGTCCTGTTCTATAGGTTCATGAGCGACGTCATTATATCTCGCATCTGGTTCTAGGTCGTCCTAAGTCATGACATAACTATCCTCTACAATATATAGTTCACTCGTGGTCTGCATTCCTGCTCTACAGGTTCTCGTATGATGAAGTTATAATTTATATTTGGTTCATTCTTCGCTATGACAGTAACTGCATGCCATTTTGTGGTTTAGCGCAAATTCCACGTAACCCAACGTCTCTTGCATTTTAGGGTATAGAACTGCTTCCATATATATTTGTTCAAAATGACCTGGCTAGTATATATCTGCTGAAATTCTAAGCCACACACACACATTTTTTGATTGCTCGTTTCACGGTAGTCACACTTGTTTAATGCGTGCTTGTTTGTCATGTTTGTTTGACGTGTTGGTCAATAATTAAACCATTGACCAGTTAGTCAATACTTGATTACTCTAGTTCATAGCTCCTGTCATATCAGTCAAATGAGTAGTTTGTCTTGTTTGAGGTATTAACTTGTTATTACTTAGTTTCAGACTGCAATTATTGCTAGCCCCACCAAAAAGGGGGCTGCAAGATCATGTCTCCTCCAATGTAGCTGTCACACTCAATGAAAAATACAGGTGATCGATTGAGAAAACAAATTGAGGACTCTGCTATCAACTTGATTGTCAACTGAAATGCCGATTTTTCTTTCCCCTGAGTTGATAATATGTAATAATTTTAGGAAGTTTGCAACTAATGTAATATCTAAATCGCGTAGGCCATGTAGGCATTTAGTTGACGTCGTCAACACATTGTGGTAGTCGTTACGGTAACTATGCCAGGCAGATCGATTAGAGAACAGTACCGTGCTGTATTCGGCCGACAACGAACAGTAAAAAAATGCTAGATTATTATACACGTTTTATTATATTGGCATGGGCTTCAAAATTGACGAAACTGTAAAAGGCCATAAACATAACGGTACAATGCTCATGTGGTAGCAGGCCGTAAATGAGGCCTAACGGGCCGTAACAGTAGCAGGCCAGAACAGAAACAGCCCATTATAGTAACAGGTAAGAAACTGCACAAATCGCAAAACAGTAATAGGCCAAAACAGTAGCGGGCCACAACAGTAAATGGCCAGAACAGTGACGAGCCTGAACAGTACGGGCCGAGAAATTCCCGGACGAGGGTAGTAACAAGCCGACAAATGTACCAGGCTAGAACATTAAAGGATCTTTTGTAGGCCTAAACAGCTAAAGACCAGAACAGTAAAAGACCAGAACAGTAACATGCCAGAACAGTAACAGACCATCTTAGAGAAGGGCCGTCAGTAGGCGGTCGACAATGGGCTGTGATAACAGTGGTGGGCTGACCGCTGGCCTTATATTTATAGGAGTGACTTGGCACAGGCTGCTAATAGGCCGCACGTTGTTGGACCAACATGGGTCTTATGTAGGCTGAAACAGAATCATACCTGAAAGTTTGCGGGCCACTGCTGGCTGCATTTTTAGGCCATTTCAAATAGTACAGGACAAGACAGTAACAGACCATCTTCTTATTGGGCTCCCCTTATGGGCCGGCCCAGTTAGTATTTCGTAGGCATTGGCTCGGCATGGCTTCTGCCACGGTTTCTATGGCCGTTAACGGCGATGACCGGCCGCTAACGGCGGCTGCCACCTGGCAGTTCGCATGACGTCAGTAGTCAGCGCGGCTGGCGAACAGATATTCAACGGAACAAGGTTTCGTGGCTGAAGGGTGCGATCCGCCACGGTCCAAAAAAAACCGTGGTTAATTCATTTGTGACGGGCTTTTACCACGAAGTCCATCCGTCGCGGAAGACTCTTTGGCCACGAAAAAGGGGCCTTCAACCACGAAAATCGTCCGTTGTAAAAGCCAACTTTTCTTGTAGTGTAACCTAACGCATATTCAAAGAGTGGAATAAAGCAAATAAACAATAGAGAAAATATAAATCATTTGGATGGCGAAACAAAATACAGCATGGCAAAATCAACCGAGATCATAACACAAGTAAATATTGTTTTTTAGAAATAGAGGATCAATGTAAAAAATATAGCAATTGATCTTACCAAAAAGCAGGACAGCAAGTCGAACGGTAATGTTAAGAACTAGTCAGTCAATTGGATGGAACATAGCCCTCCATCAGGTTGCCCTGAATTATGAGCCAGGTTTAAGTATGCATTTTATGTAGATGATTATAGAATGTCAGTAAGCACTGACAGAAAAAACAGAAGAAACCATCGAAAAAATATAGCTTGGAAAAGGGAAGGAAGCTACTATAAGTGAGTATATTGAGGCATAACCTCAATGAGACTACATATCAAAGACTCAATCAATTGCAAGTATATATTCCATGTAAATGATTTCAGATTAGTAAAAAGATTAGATAAGTATTTTGACAACTGGATAGCAAGGAGTCAATAAACTTGTATAAACGGTTGTCATCCCTGTTTGGAAGCAGCAATACAGTATAGGAGCCTAGAATCAACCAGTTATAAGTGTACATTTCATGTAAATGGTAGCACATATTGGGAGCAAGGAGCAGAACAATAATATGGAACTTACTATGAACAGGCTATTATCTTTATAAAAAAAGCACGGAACTGAATATTGACAGGCAATAAACTAACATGGCTAATTCAAACCATTAACAAGCAGTGGCTTAGAGGAGAGTAGTTTACACATGAATAGGCACAAAGACGAGCTAAATGGATAGGCTAGATGACTGAATGTTCGAGAAGTTCTGCCAGGCCAAGCACCTAAAAAACATCTAATGAACAACAACAAAAAGGCCAGTACAATCATATGTAAAAAAGAACTTAGAAAATAGGCTTGAATTACGTTTAAACATACTGACCAAATCAGCGGGGAGAGGCAACTCCATACCAGCGTGTTGATATACAGCTGGAACAAATGAGTCTCGTCGATGCAAGGACATACACATCCGGTGATTCAGACATGCTCTAGATGTAGGAACAAAAGGAGCAGGAGCAACTGAAAGCGACAACAACTAAGCACCATAAACGAATATCTAGGAAAAATGAAATCACTAACACAGATATGCCTATAAAAGCAGCAGAAGTTGTACCAAAACTCTTATACCTCGAGAAAAATTATCCACAAATGCACCAAACAGTAATACAAGCACAGGTATTCGCACACGCAACTCAGCTGGCACATCAGCAGGCAAGCAATCCACATGAAAAGACAACGAAGAACCAATCTCAAAACCATCTAAATCGAAAGGCGATCCGAAAGAATCATCAGTCATCGGAACAGAGCAACCTAAGGTAGAAGAGTGTGTAGACGACAGAGGATCCCATGATCTTGAGCCGGACATGCTAGTCATAAAATTAGGATCCATGTGAAGCAAGCACTCAGTGAGTCGTCATAATCGAATGATTCATGGTCCAGAGACGGTCAAACCGTAGGAGGCTCGTCGTTGGAAGAATCATTATACAGTACTACAAAAAGAAAGAAAACGATAGAAAAACATGTATGCAAAATAAAGGACAACTCAACGTCAGACAAACTCTAGGGATAACAAACAAACCAAGATTGGAAGATCTCGCTCCAAAGAAGGGCAGCATCGCGACCGAACAAGCTGAACACGAGCTGAACCACCATGTAGCCGACATTTGATGGTCGACAAAAAAAAATAGCAAACAAAACCTGTAACAACAAAAAATAGCAGCATGGTATGAGTGGCACTATAGCAGTAAAGAACAAACAACTATAAGTGACAGTAGCATATGAGCTTTTTTCATATTCGAAATAACAAATGCATGACATTCGATGGTCAGAAGGGAGGGTTGTCATGGAAAAATGACATTCAAAAGGTCACTACAAAACAATAATACTGTCTTAAAAGACCCAAATTTGAGAAATGGTAATCATGAGTCACGACCTTTGTTTGTAATTGGCCAACAAAATCATAACCCACGAATTAGCAATGCAAGACCTCTGTTTGTAATTACAAGAGAAGGGAGAAATTAATTATAACAGAAGTGTAAATGTTGTGCTAAACTGTAGATAAGAACTAAATAACATCTCCCATGTGCGCATTAAAAAATATAATACAAAGTGAATATGCAGCACATGATATTTCTATTGGTAGGGTATGTTTTTACGTTCTGAAAGAGACACTGATTCATCAAGGGTTCACCTTCGAGTCTGATACTAACATAGAAGTCATACCTAAGCTAGCAAAGTTTGTTTTTGACAAGGCTCGTGATGGAGAAGGTACTATGTTATATATGATCTAATAATATTGTCCTAGCAAAATCTGACAAGATGGATCGCTTAATCTGTATGTGCTCCATTTCTTTTCTATTCTATGTTAAGCCATTTCTTTGGCCAAAACAATATCTACAACCTAGGAACCAGAGTAGGCAATGATTAATACACCCGTTGTCTTACCTCATCCACTAGTATGGGTCTAGCTGCTTGAACCTGGCTACAGTATCCATAATCTGAAAAATGTTAGAGAATTAAGAGAAGCACATGTAATTTGTACTCAAGTACAAAGGCAATAAGATCTGGGAAAAAATAAATAGTGAGATGACCTGTTACTCTAGGGCTAGTAATCCCAAAACAATATTTTCTCTACATATTAACGGTCGCAACAATTAATTAATTTCTTTCACACACAAAAGAATAAATATCAGATGTATTTAAGAAAGGAACATACCATATCAAGATATGAGGGCGTCAAGCTCGAACAGAACCACACATCTTCCACAAAACTTTTTGCACAAACAAATACAAGGAAGGTCTAGAGATTAAATTTGTGAAACCACATGTAATCGTTAGTACCAAATACTGAAAGAATTGCATATGATCAATTGGAAAAGCCCACCATTGTCTTGGAGTCAAAAGATGGATCGTGGCTAAATTACCTAGGATTTGGGGATTTATCTCACCAACGACTTGTAGATGAGGGAATCCCAACTGCCAACCCATCTCCCGATGAACTCCACCTTTTCCCCTCCAGTCCTTTGAGTGAGGACAACCATGGCATGGAGGTAAAAAAAAATAGGAGGAGAAGAGGCAGGAGGAGGGTGGCAGAGAGAGGTAGTACCAGAACACACAAGGGAGAGACGGGGAGCAGCCGGCAAGCAGGGGCGGTCTGCAGCTCCTCCCGGCGAAGGTGGCCATATGGCTCTCCCCTCCATACAGCATGGCGGCGCCCTCCGATGCTCCTCCTCACAATCTTGCAGCAAAGGGGAGGCAAGCTAGGTGGGAACCAAGGAGGAGGGTGGATGGGGAGGGGCAATGGGGGCTGCTGCTGAGGCTATGGAAGAGAAGGAGAAGGACAGGCAGGAAGGGGAGGGGCGGACCGGAACGGAACGAAAGTAGGGAAGAGAAGGAGAGGCGGCTCACAATGTTTTTTCATTGGAGCAGGAGGAGACGTACGGGAGTAGGGGAGCTGTGAGGGGCACGAGATTGCATCACGGGAGGGGATTGGGCTTTGCCCCTGTCCAGACCGGTAACACCCAGAAAAGACCACCCGTTAGCATTACTGGCGAGGCCCAAGTACGGGCTCGAGCGGGGCTGGTAAAATTTAGCACAGTGATATTGTATAGGCAGGTGTATCGGTGTGCAATTAGGGCAGACCTATCGACGAGGGTAAAAATGTCTAGAGGTGAATGGAAAGACCAGATCTTCTCCTGGAGCTCGATCGAATGGCTCAGAATGACTAATTGCTGAGAATCAAGCCAAGGGTGTCCCTATTATACTTTTAGATCCTCCCGCGGGGTGCATGCATCTCCGTTGTCCCTGTAGTCATAAAGACCATAATACGTACACGAATACATGAACCCAGGCCAAAGTTGGAGCGGATCACGCGGTTCGCAAGCATCGACCTAGCCCCACGCCGCGCTTATCCTGCCCACGAGCACGAGCCAATGAGCCATGTCTTGATATTCCTTGATCTGGTGGTCCTCACGAGCGATCATCCATCATTGAGCCTGTACGGGAGCTGGGAGGAGGAAGCGTTAAGGTACCGAGCACCTGCACTCCGCTGACCCGCACGACCCGGCAAAGCTCCCAAGCCCGGACAAAACTCCGCGACGATTCACGGTGGCCCAGACCGAATCAGGCCAGGTCGCCGCCCTTGGTCATGCCGCCGACGACGTGGCCCATGCCGCCGTCGACGACGGTCGTCGGCACTGCCCGTGTCCCCGTCGCGCACGCTCGCAGACAGCAGCCACAGGCGGCAGCAGCTGTTGCAAATAGACCCCTCAACCTCCCCAGCTCCCCTGTCCTCGCTTCTGGCCGCACCTCGCCCCGCCGCTGGCCGCGAGCGAAACCGGACCGCTTCGTGCGTGGACAACAGTGTGCAGGAAATCGATACGGGACGAGCGGAGGGAACACGGCGGGCCCCGAGGGAAAATGAACACCCGTGCAATGCAAAGACTGGATAGCGCACAGGCTGTCAGGCTGGGCGTCGCGCGATTTTAATGGCGACGCGCGCGCGTGTCCCTTGGACGAGCGAGCACAGCGCCCTCGTTGTTGTCAGCTGCAGACGCAGGGGAGGGCTCCTGCTCCCTGGCCGCCGAGACACGTCCTCCTCCGCCGGGGCCCTACGTGCGCGGCCAGCTGGGCCGGCCACGACACAGCAGTGTTTTGGTTAAGTGCTCGGCTCGCTTTGTCGGTAATCTCTGTCTAGGTGGGTCAATCATGGAGGATACTGATGTACGACGACTGGTAGGGGCTCGGTCTAGTGCCAATTTTTTGGGAACGTTAGCGGCCTACCTACTGACAATCATCACAGTCTAGCTACAGGGTTACTACTACTACTGCTGCTGATGTTCTATAGCAGCGGCAGCATCAGCAGTGGCAACTGGCAAGGACCTAGTAATAGGATAGAGATAAAGCTCCTGTTGGGCGTCGCCAAGAAGCTAGTAACGATAAAGCTCCTCAAGTGGAGTACCACTATTGGTTCTTCCGTCATCCACTCTAATTTAGTATTATTGCTCTAAGCCGTACTTTGGCAGGGCATCACACACATTCAGACAAGAGATGACCTAGCTAGTAAGTAGTATATCTGAATAGCGGATCATTTAACGATGTACAGTACAATGATTGAGTTCAGAAAACAAATTAACAATGATGACTGTTCACCACTACTGTACCCCCCGAAGAAATGTATTCGTAATGGCCATTCATGTTTACTCCCATCTCATTCTCGGCCTCTCGGGGGAGCATGGACAGGGGCATCCAGCGGCCTGTCCATCATTGATAGGACGACGGGATCGCGATTGCGCATGGATCCATCCATCCATGCATGCATCCTCTTGCACGCATGGATCCCATGTATGATCGACATATCCGTAAGTTCCGGCGAAAACTTTTCCGTTCCTCGATCGAAAGCTCCCGGAGGATAGAAAGCCAGCTTATGCGCTCATGGGAGGCCACCGTCTCATCTTGGAAGATATCATGGGCAGGGCGCCTCCAAATACACGTGGCCTGGGTCCGACCATTACCAGGTAGTGTGGTACCTTTTTTTTTAACGATTCAGATACATTCCATGAATTTTTAGAAAGTACGAATCATCCAAACATAATAAAAATTACATCAAGATTTTCAAACCGTGTAACAAACACTGCTGCGGCCATAGCGAGCCGTGAACGCACCAATATCACTGCTCGCCCTTACACAGCTAGTGTGGCCCTACTTGTTTGACTTCCAAATTTCCAAATTTGCTAAGAATTTTGCAAGCCATTCTATTCCCCAAGGCATGTACAACAGTATAGGGAGGTCATGCTTGCTCTTAGCCCTTCGTATCATCTAGGGAAGGGTGAAAATCAAAGATCAAAAGTGCAGGATCCAGCTAAATAGCATTAGGGCATCTCCACGGGGGCCGTACCAAACACGTGACCAAAACGGTCCATTTCTATCAATCTGGATCGGCTCGCGGTCGTTTTTGGGTCAACGGTCCGGTCTGTCCGGTCAGCCGCGTCCAGCAGGGCGACCCATCTGCCTGTACCAGGCCAACGGGGCCACGCCGCTTATTTCAAATTTCAAAACGAGAAATTTCGCGCGTAAACTGGCAAAGTTCATACGTAATTATACAAAAAATATTACATTCAAAAAATAAAAATAAAGAAAACTGGCCCTAGCCCTAGCCCTAGCTACTGACGATCTCCCCGTCGCCGGCGCCGTCCGTCCATCTATGGATCGAAGTCGACGTACTCAGGCGGCGTCCAGACGTGTGGCGGCGGCAGTCCCGGAGCTGGCGTCGGTGCAGGCGTGGGAGGTGTCGGCTGGTCGATCACCTGGCCTGGCCACGCGTCCGTCTCCGCCGGCGCAGGCGGAGCGTACCACCCCGGCGCGGGTGGAGCGGACCACTCTGGCGCGGGCGGAGCAACCCACCCCCGTAGCGGCTGCGGTGGGGCGGTGGCGGTGGCAGCAGCTGCCCCGCGTTCACCTGCATCACCAGGCCGGTGAGCTGGACGACCTCCTGGTAGCCGTCCCATATGCGGTCCTCCTCCCTCACGCTGGCCGCGACGGCCTGCTCGAGCAAGGCGTCCTCGTCGTAGTCCTGCGTCAGGACCTCCTGGTACTCAAGTGGCAGGTGCACGGCAGCGGATGTGGTGGACGACCCCTCCTCCTCCTTCTCCTTCTCCTTGACGATGATGTCGAGGTCATCGTCGTCGACATCGGCATCGGAGTGGTTGACGGCGCCGTCGTCGCCAGGCTCAAAGGCAGGCAGGTCGCGGGGGGGCCCACGGGTCGAACTCGTCACTGTAGGTGCTGCGACGGCATGCCGTGTGCTCCCACTCCAGGAACCGCTTCCAGAACACCTTGTTCTGGTAGGCGCGGTCGTAGCGGTAGGCCGACGGGAGCTGGGAGATGCGGCGGGCGACTCCTCCTCGAGCGCGCTGCCCTCCTTGGGCGCGGGTGGCACCGGCACCCGCTCTAGGTTGAGGTGCCAGCCCGTGGGGAGGGAGACATCATGGTGGGCGATGCCTCTCCCTCCGGCCACCGCCACTCGCACTCCGCCATACAGAAGTAGCGGCGGTCGTGGGCTGGCCCCTCCTCCTCCTGGCGCACGGCGGGGACGCTGACGAAGTCCTGCGCCCGGGACGGCGGTGGCACGACCCCCCGAAGGAAAGCCGGCATGCCGCTCCCCTGACGGCGCCGGCAACTCTAGCCGGATCCACCGGCCTCGTGGTCGTTCTTGGCCTTCTTGAACCACCCCGGCTTCTTCATCGCTGGCGGGGGCGGTGGTGGTGGTTGTGGCGGTTAGATGCAGGGAGGCTCTAGCGATGGCGATGGCGATGGCGAGAGGAGGGAAGTGCAGCACCGATGGCCGTAGGGGCCTGCTTAAGTAGCTCCTGCTAATGGGAGCACGCATAGGTTCTCGCGCCTTCATTGATGGGGTGTCGCTTGAGTTCCCGCCGACATTGATGGCGAAGGCTGTCGCGATTTCGTCTGACTCAGTGTCGCCGGTCAGGCTGCCACCCGTACCTCTGAATCGTTGCCGCGGTTGCGTCTGAATCGTTGTCGCGGTTGCGTCTGACTCGCTATGGACGCTGACGGGTGAGCCAGTAGCGCGCGGGCGAGGACACGCCCATGACCCGCCCGTGTCCAGGCCGACACATCGGTCACGCAAATTAGTTGCGCAAATGGCTCGAGTCGGACGCGTCGATCCGGATGGGTCGTGCCGCTAGGAGACCGCGCATGCCCCGAACGTCCGCGCGGACGCGCCCGGACGGGTTGGGACGGACCGGTGGAGATGCCCTTAGGGAGGCACATGGCTATTTGAATACTTGATTTTGAAATTAGTCTATTTTGAATTTCAGCGATATCGGAGGTGGGTATATATATCGATCATACATATGTTCTGCTCCGACGAGGTTCTTACACGATCGTCGCTAACTCTTCTTCTAATTATGACTGTCATCTTGATAATCTAATTAGTCCTTGTTTATGTGTAGATTTTATGTGTCTAAACAACTGTTGTCATATCTCTAGAGAATAACTATGAAGGTAGTCATTTGATCCTGACTACAAGCAAGGTAATGATAACTAGGAAATTAAGGTTCTAAAAGCAAAATCCTGCAAAGATGTTAATCAAGCGACGATAACACTTGTGCATTGTTACCTTCTTATTAGAGTTGTTGCTTTTGAAAAATCTCTTCTGTAATCCGGGTGGTGTCTTCGCTGGTGGTTAGAGTGTTGCCGTTGTGAGTATTCATCACCATGACAGTCTTTGTTTTTTATTTCTCTCTCTTTTTATTGTGTATATCCTTAATGCCTTTGGACATCTTGTAGTTGCAGGGGTAAATATAATATGTACCTTCGTGATATTAGTATATTTCCTTTATCAAAAATATCTAGAGGAGATATATTAATTGTACAAAGCATTATTTTTGTTGTCATTTTTAGCAATCAACAAGAATTAATTATTTTAAGTAAGAAATGTACAATGCAGAAAATATTTTTCTCTTATTTCTAAGAAATCACCTCTTATGAAAAGGAATGTACTTCTTATGTCCCTCTTTTCCAACTAAGCAAAACTTCGACGTGCCAACTACCAAGGGAAAACTGCATGCTTGCTCGCTTGGCTCCACTGATTGGCTCAAGTCCCGGCATGTATTCGTTGTTTGTAGAGGCTGTGATAATGTTTGCCAACGTGTAAAACAGCCTTTGATTGCTCGCGTGAGCTAAGAATGTACATTGATGTATAACGGAGCCAAGAGAACAACATGTTTGAAAGGTCAAATTTTCCATGCTTGCCAAATAGTAAACCATGAATACTTGACATTTTAAGGTTTAGGCGTGGTTGCTACATGTATTTAGATTGGTACTAGATTATGAATGCTGCTGCCGACTGTGTTCTTCCGGGTCAAATTTGGCAGCCAGATGGAATCCAATCATAAGAGATTGCCCCCACATCTCAAACAAAATGAAATCAAGATTATCACAAAATGAAAAAATTCTACTATAAAAAATGCTAGTTGTTGAAGGTGACTGACATGGTCTTCACGTCGATCTTTATGCAAATAGTTGTACATAATAATATTTATAGATTATAATATGTATTTCATAGCAAATGTGATGATAAGTTTTACATGTGGTATATATCTTTAAATGATAACCAGAAAATGTTTGATTGGTAAGGCCTTTATCTTGGATTGAATTAAATATTTGATGAAGTCGTGGCGAATACGTGTATAGTGTATAATTGGGCTTGGATTACGCGATAGATTAGATGTTAGAATCGAGCACTTATAATTTGGGCTAATATATAAAAGCATCACGCCAAAATAGATTAGTCGCAAAGTGGTATATTAGACACGAGATTTTGAAGGACGATCTGGCGCCCATGGCAGGAGCGGCGGACCGGCTTGGGTGTTGGTGATCGTGATGTGTCTATCGACCTCGACGGATTTGTCGTCTATGGTAATATGATTAGTACATGAGAAGAGTACTCGTAAAGCATGGCCCGTAGGTGTTATCAAACATCGTCTCCAACGTAATTTCTGCGATGATCTTCATAAACAAAAAAGGAAAAAATAAGGATATAGTACAGAGAGGTGATGTTTGGCTCACAGGTGCAAATTAACCTATTATGAAAAATGCATAAAAAATAAAATTTAAAATATACAAAAATTTCGCATGTACATCTGAATATTCTATGTTGATACACAAGCTTTTTAAAAAATAAACATTTTATGTGACTTGTGTAAAAGACAAAAGAAATATCTGTGAATAGTTATGTTACATCACCGAATTTGTCTTTTTCGTGTCATTTTTTCGAAAACTTGTGTTGTCTAGAAGGACATGCCTAAATTTGTTTTTAATTTTTTTATATTTTAAAATGTGTTTTCTAATAATAGGTTCATTTGTACCGTGGAGCCGAATTGAATTTTCGTACAGTACTGGCCATACATTGCATAATGATACGTAATAGGTAATCTTAGTACAGCAATCGAAACTAAAACCAGCGAGCACGCCTCGTCGGAGACCTGGCTCTGGTGGATGCATTAAAGCACACCGGTTAGCCTTAGTAGTATTAGGTGTTCTGTAACACCTAGTGGCCTTCTTCCGGCACAGGAAACGCTTGTTTAACGTATGCATATCGCACCGGGCTCCCCTATATAAACAGCTCTCGGTCTGCCTTTCCTCCACACACACACACACACAGATACACTTGCAAGCACCACCGTACACAACAGGCACACGGACGCAAAACCTTCTTCCAAAATCTAAACCCCTCTGCTTCCCCCAAATGGCCAAGGAAAACCTCCTCATCCTGCTGCTGCTAATCGTGCTAGCCACAAACATGGCAGCCGCGTCAGTTACCACCAGGAAGCTGATGTTCCTGGTCCAACCCCAGCCGAACCTCCTGACGTACCACAACGGCGCCTTGCTGCACGGCGACATCCCCGTGTCCGTGCTCTGGTACGGCCGCTTCACGGCGGCGCAGAAGGCCATCGTCTCCGATTTCCTCCTCTCCCTCTCCGCCGCGTCCCCTTCGCCGTCCGTCTCGCAGTGGTGGAGCAGCATCCACCAGCTGTACCTGTCCAAGGCGGCGGCCGCCGTTGGTAAGAACGGCGAACACGGCGGCGGGGGCGCTGCCAAGATCGCGCGCGTCGTCCTGTCCGGCCAGGTCTCCGACGAGGCGTGCTCGCTGGGGAAGAGCCTGAAGCTGTCCCAGCTCCCGGTGCTGGCGGCCAGGGCGAGGCCCGCGAAGGGCGGCATCGCGCTGGTGCTCACTGCGCAGGACGTGGCCGTGGAGGGCTTCTGCGTGAGCCGGTGCGGCAGGCACGGGTCGGTCGACGCTCAGGCCGGCACGGCATACGTCTGGGCCGGCAACTCCGCGACGCAGTGCGCCGGGCAGTGCGCGTGGCCGTTCCACCAGCCGGCGTACGGGCCCCAGGCGCCGCCGCTGGCGCCACCGAACGGCGACGTGGGAATGGACGGGCTGGTGGTGAACGTGGCCAGCATGGTGGCCGGCGCGGTGACCAACCCGTTCGGCGACGGGTTCTACCAGGGCGACCGCGCCGCGCCGCTGGAGGCCGCCACGGCATGCACGGGCGTGTACGGCAAGGGCGCGTACCCCGGGTACGCGGGGCAGCTGCTGCTGGACGCGGCCACCGGGGCGAGCTACAACGCCAACGGCGGGCACGGCCGGAAGTACCTCCTCCCGGCGCTGTTCGATCCCGCCACGTCCGCCTGCTCCACGCTGGTGTAGGACTACTCTACTTGCACGAACTGGCACGGTACCACCGTGGTAGCGACAAGTGATCCTACTGCGAATCTAGCCAACAAGAGTGTACCGTTGTGTACATGCTGCTGCTGCTAGTCCTGTAGTGCATATTCGTGTAAATATTTTGTGTATAAGCTCGGCCTGTGGTTGCCTCTTCTCGTGCTAAATAAAGAGGACTTGTAAAATGTAAATCAAACTGTACTTCCACAGTAATTTGGAAGATCATCTCTGGGTCGAACGGTACGGTGCAGAAGCGCGATTAAGCACGTGAACGAATTTCGAACTTGGTGATGCTTATCGGCATCCCCTGTCCTAGGCTCGGACAACGACGCCACGAGGGAATGCTTCGACGGGAGAGCCGTCCGGTGATCCGACGTGTCCTTGCCATGTTGCCGTGCTGGACAACAGAGCGTGACGAGTGACACGTAAGGCACGATCGATGGTAAAGCCGCGCCCACGTGTGGCGTGAGTCGTGTACCACGTGCGCGTCTCCTGGCGAGACGGTGGGGAGCAACGAACAATACATAGGACTATGGTGGGCTGGGCTGAATTCCGCAATGGATCAATCGCGCAACTAGATTATTTTACCTATCATTGCTTTATGGGCCTGAAACAAAGAAAAGAGCCGAACTTGCCTAGGCCGGAAATCTTAGAAAAAGTCCGCGCAGCCACTCTCTCGTCGACACACGTGGTTCATCCCGGTGCGTTTCCACTATCCCTGGTGTCCTCCGCGCGCGACACGTGTTGATTTCTAGTGCGTCCTGTGTTCTCTCCGGGTTAGTGGGTCGTTATCGGATCTAGATTTTTAGGCAAACCATTACCTTTCTTTCTATCTTCTTTGTTTTCTTCATTTTCGATGGAGACAGTTTCTTCCTCCTTGCCTTCGCCGCCCGTTTCCTTCGCTTGATTCTCCTCCGTCGTCACCTCCTCCATTGCCTTTTTCTTTGTTGATTCAGTGGTAAGCGGTTCGATTCTTCCTCCTCCGTCGTTTTCTCTATTTTTCCCTTGTTTTAGAACCAGTAAAAATTGGTGTGCCTACATTTTTTGTTTTTTCCCTTTGAATTTCCGGGCAGTGTGTTTTCTAGGATTATATGGGTGGGGAGTAGCACTTTTAACCGAATAAATATGAATTGGCGTTAGCCTATGCCTGAGTATTATACCGATGGGCGGTATCATTTCTCTAGATCTGGGTATTATACGATGTCAGGTACTATGTTTCTAGTGATCAAAGTTCATAATTTTTTTATGGGTAAGTTTATATTAATTAGCTCGTGGCAATGTCATTTTGTCACGTACAATGTTCCAATTGACGTAGTACAGAATATGTATTACGTGTTGGGGTAGGTTGGGTTCGGGGGTTGTTTATTTTGGTGTGTGGTTTATTGTTAATGTGTACACGGACTCCTTCTGCTATTTTTTATGAATTTCTTTTAAATTGATCAAAGTACATAATTATGTTATTGGTGAGTATGGATTATTGTTTAGTAGTACTCGGTCTATTCTTTGTCATGTACAATGTTTGAAGTGTCCAAAGTACGGAATATATGTTACTTGTAAGTGCCTCTCAAGTATCCTTCCATCATGCGGTTTTGTGCCAACACTTTGGATCGCCACAAAGCTCGATATATTGCTTTTGGTTCTCATGAAGCATGCTTGTTTCCATGTACATGAGATTTTTCTCATGCTCCATGAGACCGAGAGTTTCTTATATGGCCACCTCATTCTCCATCACCACCTTACCCTCACTGGTCACCATGTATCTCTCCTCGGCAGCCGCCCTGTGAGATCCAGGCATATGGCTTAATATGATTGATAGGATATCCATATCAACAATTTGCAACTTCTTTTCCGGAAGCTTATTCGAAAAGAACTCTAAGGTTAAGCGTGCTTGGCCTAGAGCAATTTTAGGATGGGTGACCGACCGGGAAGTGGGTAACCAGGTGCGCACAAGTGAGGACAAAGTGCGCAGAAAAGACTAGTGTTGGTCCGTGGGACCAATCTAGATATCCTATTAAGCTGCCAGGAGTGACACCCCCGGGCCCAGGAGTGGACGGGGTGTTACACGCCCTCCTCTCCTTGACCTCCCTCCTCTCTTTGGCCGTCGTCCTCTCCTCCTTTTCCTTATTCTTTGTAATCTTTCTCTCCTCATGTATCTCCTTTCTAACATTCATGCTAGCATCCAATGATTTCTACATGTCATCATCTCATGTTTTCTTGCCCTTCTCTTTGGCAAGCTTCAGAAAAAACCCATATGATCTATCTGAATAACAAAACTTGAGCAAAAACCAATCAGAGAATATCTAGGGACATTATAACTGAGCCACCTAGGAGCTCCCTTAGGCCACCAGCATCCGAAGCAATCTATTTTTTTTGACCTGTGCTTTGTTGCTGGCCGTTCGATCTGTGTCTCGCGAACTAGCAAGCTACATGGGCCAATGTCCCTAGGGGACGCTATATCCGAGTAACTTGGTTGATCGAGCCTTTTCTTATTCGGATGGGCCAACTGGATATACATAGGTTGGAGTCACCTGCCCGTGGAGGCACCTTAGCTGAGCATCGACAGAAATGGTTGTGCGGCGGTGGCGTTTGAGGTAGTCCGTTTCCTCTCGCAGTCAATGCCAATGGATGTGCGCCACCCTTGCGCTTCTTTTGTCTGATTGTTCCGTAGGTTGGTTATTGGTCTGCTCACCTCCGCTTCTTGATTTTGAGCAGATGCAGCATCGACTACTGGGTACCCAGTACCGCGTCGCTCGACCCCACCCGATCCCGCCAGATCCAGGTGCCTTGTCGGAGTATGGCCGCTCGATGCCAAGCCTCCTTAGGTCACCGCTCACCATTGTCTGCAACTTAAAGGTCCGTGTCGATCTTACATGCCCTTTGTAGATGCTCACACGGGTTCAAACTGATGAGCCCCAAAGGCGTTTAGATTGGTTTGCGGGCGTAAGCCCTGTAGGATCGCTATTCCCAGATGCCGGTTACGCACAAGGAACACCTGCACTAGCACAGAGTTTGTGCGGTTGCATTGAAGATCTTAATTGCCTTGAAATGTTTGAATTTTTCACTTGCATTCGTCTAATTATTTGGTCACCACTTCTAAAATTGGCTTGGAACTGTATGATATGCTCATGACAGACAAACAAAAGTAGTAGTTAGTGTCTATATCTCAAACTTAAATTCGCCATCTCCGTGAAGCTTGTTAGGTGTCTGACGCTATATGGCCATCTGCAAAAACGAAAGCTTGTTATCGGTGTCTGACGCTCAGGGGCGGAGACGGGGGGCGAGCAGGGGCTAGACCCCTCCCCCAATGGATCGCCCCCCTCAAGGTTTCAGAGCTCCTGGTACTAGTATATACTGCCGGTATTTGGACGCTAATGGCCATAGATTAATTACCCATGCTTAATTAGTCCAATCTTGTCCAGCGAAACTAAAAGCCCAACAGCCCATCTCCCCGCCTGGCCTTATTTTCCTGGATGAAAGTTGCTCATTCAATCTAGCTGATCCATCGATGTCTATTCATCAAAACCGTACGCCCCCCTCTACCTGGACGCTGCTAAGGCGCCGCCGCCTGCCGCTCGCTCACTCCATACGCCACCGCGGCCGAAGACCAGACCAGGATGCTGCCTGGCTGCTAGCTCTTCCGGCGCTTCCTGCAGCGCGTCTGCCGATCAGAGCAGGTCTGCAATCTATGGTGCCTGGCTGCCTGACTAAGGTATATGTCATGTATATTACAGGTCAGTTCATATAGACCACCGGTTAGTTATTTTATTATATCGAATATATGGAAAATTATAAATGGATTTGTATATATTTGCATAGAGTTTGAAAGATAATAGCAAGAGAATTGGAAGTACAAATTATTTTTCAAAAAACATCTTCAATGATGAATAAAAGACATACTCCCTCTGACCCGTATTAGTCGACTCGAATTTGTCTAGATTTGGATGTATCTAGACATATTTTAGTACAAGATCCATCCGAATCTAGAAAAATTCAAGTCAACTAATATGGGTCGGAGCGAGTATATGATTTGTGTCATTGTCATATTTTGATAGTGAAGCTATATTTGAGATATCATGAATCACGTTATAGTATCTGATATGCCATTTAGTTCTGTGAAACAAAATCTTCTACACCATTCAGTTACAATTGTGGTCCTCGCCCCTCCTATGGTCAAATCCTGGCTCCGCCCCTGCTGACGCTATATGGCCATCTGCAAAAACGAAAGAAACGCTACACAAGTTTTGTTGTCTTCTCTAATTTTCTCAATCCTTATGTGGTAATGTCATATGATAAACACTCAAACTAATAGTTGTTGCCATTGTGTCTAATATCAAAGAACGTAGTGCGGAAATTCTCTTATTTTCGATGTTGTAGATGATGCATGTAATGTTAGCGTCACTACTTTTGGAATTACTGAAGTATAGACTGAGTGGCGTTTTAGTAGTGTCAACTTGTACCATTTTATTAAGCAACTTTTGGTTGTTTGGAACGGTCGAGAGATTAATTATTTTCTATTGTCTGAATATCTACAATTCAGAATTCGATCTCAAGTTGGTATGTTTTTGTGTTCATGCTAAATTCTAACCACTCTATTGTCAAAATAGACGCGCCATCATCAGCTAGTCATGAATAAGCATGATAAGCATTTGTTTCTACCACTACTATTGCCTTCAACTATTATCAACAACATCAAATGTCCTCCACCAACAATATACAAGGAATCGCCTCCTCAAATCAAACTACAAACCCTAGAAAATAGAACAGAAGTGCTGGATTGGAGGCGAGGCTTGCGAGTGCGCAGTCAGCCCACTCAGGTTCGAGTCCTCGTGGGGACCGAATTAAACGAGGTGTGTTATCCAAACACGTATAATTCACTGCTAGAGAGATAACAAATTTATAACGTTTTAAAGTAGAACAGAAAACGAGGGGATCAAAAGGACAAAGGAATGCAAGAAAAGGTGAAGGGAGTGAGGGCAAAATCTCTACTATATATATCTAAAAAAAATAGGACGGCGTTCCGTTTTCTGCCTGCCCGTGCTACGTCGCTTCTTCGTCGCGCTCTCTCGCGAGCGTTTTCGTCGCGCTCTGTCTCTCAACGCAATTAGCGCGTGACGCTCCTATCCCTTCACCGCCGCAAAGGTCAAGAAAAAAAACAGCAAGCAATTACGGCTTCCCTTCTCCGTCTCCCTCCCCCGTCTCCTTTTTCTCGCCACCACCGCCGCCACCGCCAGCCAGTATCGGCCGTATCCGCCGCCGATTGGCGCGACCACATCGTTGCCGGACTCTGCTTATTCCCTAATCCCCTCCCTCTTCGCCATCGCCGCCGCCCAGTACCGTTGTGGCGCTATTCCGCGCCCCTAGCCGCCTCTATCTCCGATGAGGAGACACCCAATGCCTCCGACTGGACAGCCTCCGATCCCAGTGAAGCTACTTCAGGATCTACATGAGCGAAGGTTCAGCAGCGGTGGGCTACATAGTGCATCACCATTCTCCATAGCCCTCGCCCCTCGGTGATGGCGAGAAAAAAGGAGTCAGGGGAGGGAGAAGGAGAAGGTACACCCCTACACCTTCGAGGCCTCGGCCACCAGGCCGCCGAATCTCCGGCAATCCATGTCTGGCACCGGTACTCCCCTACCCACTATGGAGTCCAGCCAGGCTTCCACCCTCCGCTGAACCAATCTATTCTCTGCTGATTCGCGATTACTATGTCGATGCCCGTGAACCTGCCATGGACGCGGCTGTACCGGCCGACGAGACCCCCGCGGTGCTCGACGACGCGATGCGGTAGTCGCTACTGGATTGGGCTAATCTCCTAGCATTTCTGCTCCTACGGAAGTGTGTCCAGGACTCGTGGCTGCGTCCTGATGCCTTGCTGCTGCTCCTGGAAGAAGATCACGAGCCCTGCCTTCAGTCTCTCTTCAACTTCTAAATTCGGACCATGCTGCAATCCAGAATCACGTTTTACCCCAATCAACTAATCAATTCTTTTGTTGATGCAGCGGAGGAGGTGATTTGCCAACGGCAGTTTGAAGCGGATCAGGTAGCTGCCTTGGTCGGCGTGGCTACCGAGTGGAGGATCTGAACTATGATGGACTGGTTCCACAGTGATTCACCTACCTGACATGGTTCCAGTTCCTGGGCAACATGGTACCCTGGCCAACATAATCAGTTATTGTTTCTTACATTAGATGATTTTAATCCAATACTATGTTGTTTCTCGTGAGCACACTCAGTATCTCCAATTAACTGCTTTGTTAGATATCAAAGGTATGATGCCAAGATTCTATGTTCCCCGCACCATTTTCCTAAATTTCTCAAAATCATGTCTAATACAGTGTAAAATCATTTCTTGATTAGATGTGGCAGTTAGATTTTGAAACTATTGTTTTCTCATTTTGATTACACTTTCAATAGTCCGAATCTGTAAAATAAAAACTTCACTCCTTTAAAAAGGTCTTGTGGCTAATCTGCTTCACTTCATTGTGGCTAATCTAACGGTAGAAAATGTGATTCCGGCTATTTTGCTGAAACGCTGAAGTAATTATAACCTCCAATTTAGTTTTCACTTCTCAATTTACAGCAACTATGGGAGTCTAACTTTTTTTTCTCTTATTGCGGGTTAGCTACACTGTTGTATTTTTTGATACTGCTTCAGGGCATAGTTACGGTTCCCAACAACACTGGAAAAGGGTCTATAGAAAATGTTGGACTTAAAAAATAGATTCGGTAGTGTGATAAATCAGGTATTCTTTATAATCTTATAAAATTCCAACTTGTTAGTAAACTATGATTGGTTTCAATTCATCCATGCATGTATACCCATGGATCATTCCTCACAGATTGCTTGTATGCCGATGTTAATTAGCTTTTAGGAACTAAGTAACTCAATGAGGGCCAACTGATACTTAAATTTCCTATCTGTTGTCTCTTTCAATAATCCTTATATAATTTGACAGATAGGTACAATTTTGAAACCTTCTTTCTTGTGGTGTGAAACACGGAATGGATATAGCAGGAGGTGAAAGTTTATTCTATTTCTGTCAGAAAAATTCCATTTAGTCTGCATGCTAGAGATAGATTTGCATCAGCCCATTGTTGTATCTTGTCAACCATCGTCAGTAATTGGACCTCGCTGGCACACTTCCCGCACAAAAACTAGAGAGCAAATGAATCATCAATAAGCAAGCATAAACCAGTAGGGTAAAGAAAAGAGACATAACCAATTCCTATGTACCTTGGAAGACTCGATCGCTTATAAAAATCATCCTAGGTGCACTACCAGAAAAGTTCCTCGCAATAAATTCGTAGTGAATTTCAAACTTCCTTGTAATTTTTTTGTCAAGGGAATATAATACAGCCTGCTCATCTACATAACTGTTAATCCTTTAATATTATACACCGTCCTAAATGAATATGCAGGTAAGTCAATTGTAAACAGGATAAGGCACCTCCTTGTCAAACCCACGTCACTTATTTTGGGACGGAGGGAGTATAATTTTATTGACAATCACCTAGAACACACCAAAATCACCTACTCTTACAAGTTTTGCACATGAACTTCTTCCACCATCTTCACCTCATAATCTGACAAATATACAAACATGTTATATTTGTGTGGACACAGCAATCTCATGTTTTGTTGAGCTATGGAATGGCTAGACAAACAGAGGCAGTCTCAGAGTGGAGCAGAGGAAGAGTTGTTTAGTTCGTCTAGAATTCTCTTTTAAGACACCCAAATGACATCACCTTGTGGTCTATGTAAAGAGATTATAAGGTACGTGCAAATTATCACAGGTTCTTGTAGAATGTCTCCAGATCAGTCACGAGAATGGTCTCTCCTATTTGTTTTATATATGTGATCTGTATGTATACTTAACACAGCTATGCACAATTATGCACTAAATACTGCTCCTTCCCTCAATCAAATATACCAGTACACACAACTATGCCCAATTGGTGTCCACAAGCGGTATGCTAATCCCAGAAACAGAAGAAGAAAAATATGTTTAGGATGCGAGGGTTGCAACTAGTTGTACCTGGTAGCTTTCTGGCGGACGGAAGACGGAGACGACCATCCCAGAGCTTACCTCCAGTTCTCCTTGAGCTTGTACCCGGAGACGAGGTAAGTGGCGAGCTCGGCCTAGCGGCTCCTTTGTCTGCGCTACCTCTACAGTCTCGATGTTGCCTCGCCAACCTCCTCGCTTCCGCTGGTAGCCCGACAACCGTTAACCCCGGTCTGCTCCTCCTCCCTCGGGCAGCGCTGCCGTCCGGAAAGACCACCGTCCCACTGCCAGCCGTGATGCGCAAGCGGATGCGGTTGCTAGGTATGAGCAGCGGCGGAGGAATTGAGGCATGCTCACGCTCGACCAGGTCGAGGAATTGGGGAGATCTTCACTAAATGAGCACTGATATCATGTTCGTTGCAATGGGGCCATCTACTGTTTAAAGGAACTGCAGTGGCCACAAATTTAGTGAAGGAATTTCTAATATTTTTTGTTGAAAAAAGCTTGATTTTACTAGGTTAATCTAATGAGGTGCTTAAATATTTTCTTGCACATCATAATTCCCTAAGCATGATCCCAGATTAATAGACCATTATGGGAATTCAAGTAGAATGGTGAAAACCTGTGGTAAAAAGCATGATAATATAATTCTTGTACTTTGTGGAAGTTAATTTATCCATATGCTCCTTTTTTAGCCACGATAAAATTACAATCTTTTCAAAATTAGTCATACCAGTATGTCTTGTGGCGGCGGCCGCTGGTACCAAAGATGATACTCTTATAATATTTGCCTGGGGGAGGAAAGAGATGCGTGACACTCGACGTGGGAAAATAAATCGTTATGGTACTCAAGTGGGCAAAAAAAATATTTCCATGTGAAAATTTAATTATTCATATTAACGTGGGATGCTTACCAGTACTCATTCATGCCCGAAGGCGATAATAATCTTCTCGGAGCTTCCGAGAGCAACAAGACGAAGCCATTACTAAAGACGATAAGAATCCTCGTCCGACAACTTCCAGGAGTTGAAGGCACCAACATCATGATAACACACCACGGCGTGGAGAAAGAGGACACCATTGGCAAAAGATTGAGCTAAGGGAGAAAGTGGTGATAAGGAGTATACCATTGTGTCGGGGTTGGGAGTAAGCTGCGAAAGAGATAGTCGGATGGATTAGAGAGAGGGGCAAGAGAGAGTGAGGGGAGAGGGAGAAAATACATATATCGTTCCACGCCCGTAGCAAACTATACATATGAGGTCAAATTATGTAAAATGATTTTTTATTATTTTGAAGTTTTCATATCATTTTATTTTCTCCATAGATGAGCATTTAAGTGCACTTATGTTCATGTCATATGCACAACTAAAACAAATATTAGGAGACTGTAGCAACGCACGGTCATTCAACTAGTCACACGAAAAAAAGCGAAGGGGAGATTAGCGCTGCTTCTCTCTCTCGGTAGAAACTGTTGGTCGTTGTTGTCGCTCTTTGTTGTCCAGGCAAACGACACACAGGAAGCAGCAGGCCACCACACAATGGCCCATTACAGAAATCAACATTCAACGTACAACACAAGCACAAACACGGGCCACCCCCACTCACCCAACAACAGCCCAGATCTCAGCGCAAAAACGAATCTGACGGTCGAATACTTGACTGAGCACTAAGTTAATTCTAGCTGAGAATTAGCAATTTTCCAGTAACAAATCTAAGTATCCAACCAACTAAACGCATGTATCTAGACGTTTTTTATTGTGTAAGTTTACTCATTTAGATATCTTTTTTGTGTGTAGATTTCAAATAAACTTACACACAAAAAGACGTCTAGATAACTTTATTTCACAAAAATTAAAACATCTTATATTTTGGAAAGGGGGAGTAGATGGCATCCCGGTCCAAAATGCTAACATAAAAAATTCAACAGGCACGAAAATTGTTGCTGCCACGTTCGGATCCAAGTGGCGCGGTGCCAGTGCTGTGTCGTCCTGTGTGGCAGAAACATTCTCCTCCCCATGTCTGTTTTAATGGCGAACTGAAATCCAAAACCGCGGAACCGGGTGGATGCACGCGGGTGCCATGGGTTTCTTCAACTCCTTTGACGCGCCACCACCAAGTATCACGCCTCCATCACGTCGTCGTCTTTACGTCGCATACGCTCCCTGGATTGCTATTTAAGCCCGCTGCGAGCGAATGTGATGGGCAGTCGCAAGCATCAGACATACACAACTCGAACGCACATCGATCGCAGCTAGCTCGTCGTCGATCTCGCTTGCCAAATGCCAACCATGGATGAGTCCAAGAGGGCGTCCTTCTTCTTGCTGCCACTTCTCGGCCTCTTCCTTCTCGGCGCGGTGCTGCCGGGGTGCGCGGCGCACGACCCGCGCATGCTGTTCCTGGTGAAGCCCGACCCGATCGTGCTCCAGGACCACCACGGCGCGCTGCTCACGGGGAACCTCACGGTCAACATCCTCTACTACGGCCGCTTCGCCGCGGCGCAGCGCGCCATCATCGCCGAATTCGTCCGCTCGCTCTCGGCGCCGGCAACCCGTGCCGCCCCGTCCGTGGCGTCGTGGTGGCGCGTAACCTCGCTGTACCGCGGCGGGGGCGCGCGCCTGAGGCTCGGCCGGCAGCTCCTCGACGAGCGCATGTCGCTCGGTCGGTCCCTCTCGCTGGAGAACGTCACGGCGCTGGCGAGGGGCGCGGGGCACCATCGCGGCGCCATCACGGCCGTGCTCACGGCGCCCGACGTCCTCGTGGCGCCATTCTGCACGTTCCGGTGCGGCCTGCACGGCCACGCCAGCGCCGGCGCGCACGGCAGGGCGCGGTACGCGTACCTCTGGGCGGGCAACCCGGCGCAGCAGTGCCCGGGCCAGTGCGCGTGGCCGTTCGCGAGGCCCACGTACGGGCCGCAAACGCCGCCCCTCGTGTCGCCAAGCGGCGACGTCGGCATGGACGGCGTGGTCATCACCCTCGCGGCGCTGCTCGCCGGCACGGTCACCAACCCCTACGGGGCCATGGTACTACCAGGGCGACCTGGGGACGGAGGCCGCCACGGCGTGCACCGGCGTCTTCGGCAGCGGCGCTTACCCCGGCTACCCGGGGACGCTCCTCAAGGACCCTGCCACCGGCGCGAGCTACAACGCCGTCGGGATGGGCGGGCGGAAGTACCTGCTCCCGGCGCTTTGGGACCCGACCACGTCCAAGTGCAGGACGCTTGTGTAGACGCGCTGTGGGAAGGACGACGCGCGTGAGACGAAGCAGGCAAAATGGACGTCCAAATAAATGTCTCATTTATCTTCTGTTCCTTGTACTACTCCACTTCATAATGTTTTGCATGTACTTTACTTGTTTGGCCCGTACTTGCCGTAGTTTATTGTATCGCATGACTTATCATGCATGCTAGTAGTTTTAACGTTTGTTTTCTAATGCAGTCCATGGGTAATCGTTGATAGCAAGCGCTGCTGTTTCCGAAATTGCGTTTGAAAACTGAACTGCAAAACAGGGTAAAGTTATCGTTTGACTTATTTGATATTGTAAAATATGGACCGCTCTACTTCTCGTTTCATCGATTATCGGCATATAAACTATGAAATCGATGCAAAACAAGAAATGATATACAACCAAAATGAATAATTTCTTAAGTCCTCCACGAATCAACATGTTGTATGGTTCTATCATACTTTTCCATCTCTCATATCCAAATCTATCCATACCTAATAATAAAAGGGTGCAGTGTATATGGCTGCAAGTTCGGCGCCCCCCAGCATGACCACCAGTACGTCATGCACACTGACCAAACGGATGCGTCGCAGATGCGTCATAGTTTTTTGTGTGCATGCTCTAGGAGGGCATTAAGCCGTACAGGTACACCTTCATGTCGTTGCTCAAGGCGTGCGTGGCCTCCACGCTCACCAGGCAGTAGATATGGCAAGCACACGTCATGGCAGTCAAGGAAAGTCGGCGCTGCCGACAAAACGGATTTCCCACACTCGGGTTGGGCCCTCCACGCGCGGCGACCCTCCATCCGCGCCACCATCAAGCGAAGCAGGAGACGACGACGTGCGAGGGAAGCTCGAGCAAGTTCCAAATCCAGACGGCTTGAGAATTTGTACAACGACTTGCGTACAAGTGAGTTGCGTACAGCGATGGTTTGAGAATTTGTATGAACCATGTTCCGGATCCATTTGTTGTAAGATCAGTTCCTCGATGAGTTTCTTGTATGATTTAGTTCTCGGTGAGTTTTTGTAAGATTCAGTTCTTGAGCTCCTTTACCGGATCGGTTCCTCAATCAGTTTCTTGTATGAATCCATGTATTAAAATTTATTGAATGTTGTAGATCTAATTTCGACAGCTAAATGTGTGTGATGATTTGCTTCCTGATGGGAAACGAGATAACGAATCTTGTGTGGATCATGTATGATTCTTTGCAGAAAATTGTATGAATCATGTATGAATCTTGTGTTGATCTTTATGAGGACAAACAGATCTCCCAGTCAAAGATCTTGTGTTGATCTTTGTATGAAACATTCTTCAGATTTTTTTGTATGGATCATGGTATGAATCTTCTATGGATCTATGTATGAAACACGAATAGACTTTGACAAATCTTGTGTGAATGTGTGTTGAATCTTGAATGAATCTGTGTTGAACATGATAGTGTCTGAATCAGACTATGAATCTTGAATGAATCTATGTTGAAAATGTATGATTCTTGGATTATTTGTATGAAAGTATAGATATTTGCCAAATATTTGAAAGAAAAATATCAAGCCAAAATTTGTTTTATATTACAAAAATAATTCCCGAAAGTTTTATGATTCTTTGAAGAAACAAGTACCTAACTTGTATGCATTTTTTTAGAATTGCTAATTAAAATTGGTTAGGTAAAAAGATATTGTTGCAACACTAACGTTCTGTGTAAAAAAAATGTTAAACATTTTCTCTGAGTTGACAAATCAGCGATGAAATATATATAAAACCTGGGGGCTGAACAGCAAAACTACAATAGACAAAAAAAAGTGAGGTGGGAGGGTCATTTTGTAAAACGTGTAGCACGAATCTCCAACAAACAGAGGGCACAAATGGTGTTGGGGGCCCCTCCTACGGGGGGATTGCATTTCCGGCGCTGCCGAGCACAAACGTCTTGCCTCCGCTGATCAACATGCATGTACGTGGATTGCCGGCCTTGGATGGGGAGTGTGTTGTCTTGTACAACGCGATGAATAGGTTGACAACACGAGAGCGTATGGGATTGTTCATGGGATAAAGCACTACAATTCTGTGATTGATTTGCTATCTCAATCAGGTCATCTTGAAAAGGCTTACAAGTTCATTAACGAACTGACAATAAAGCCCAACACCATCTTACAGAGGACATTGATTTCTTCTTGTGGAAACTATATGGAGCTCCTGATCTTGCAAAATGTGAATTTTAGAGTATTCATGGGCTGGATGATTCCCGTTTCGAAAAAAAAGGGCTGGATTATTCTCATGGTGTGTATTTCATGACAAAGCTTGTCTCTGTGATCTTTAATAGGCTTATCATACTCGGAGATCTAAATCGTTTTCACCACTTTGAGGACACTGCTGATAGATTTTATGACACAATTTTTATACAAAATGCTATATATTTCTTTCTGTTTAGTCAGGCACGACCAACTTATATATGCATTCTATGAGATTTTTTTCTTTTGGGGATTTTTTGTGAGCAGGGGACGGTCTCGAAAGACCGAGAAGCATCATCCATCATCAGCGCTGTAGTATGAGAAATTCAGATCCACGCTTAGTTTAGTGCAAATGAGAAAAAACTGAAATCAAGATGGAGTGTAACTAACGCGAATGGGACAAGAGAACATGAGCTAAAATAGAGGTGTTTGTTCTGGCAGCGGATCGATTTACTTTTGCTGCTACATGTTGTTCTGCTAGAGCCAAGTACAGAGTATAGTGTATTTAGTTACTTTGCTGTGCTAGGTAAATATGAGTGTATACAGGATTTTACATACTTTTTGTGCATTGTGTGGGAGAAAATTGTTTACCTTTTTTGCATTTTTATAGGAGAAATTTGTGTATATTTTTTTGCATCTGTATACGCATGTGTACATAAAAAATTGAATTTGGATTTAGTTTCTGAACTGCAAGTTTGAATATTTGTCTAAAACGTGCATTCCAATATTTTGAATTAATGTGGTTTAATTGGTAGCCCGCCTTTGTCCTCCTTCGTCGTCTACCGCGCGACGCGACCGATCTTGCTGTTCGAGACGAGGCCACATTGTTGACAAGGTAAGTGTCTCCGTTGCTTCCCAAGCTAGCCCTCCCCAACCCCTGCTGGACCCGCTTGCTATAGATGGAGCTTGCCTTATCCCACGATGGATCCTACGACACAAAGAAAATAAACCCGTCGCAACGTATAAGCAAATTTACTAGTAACAATAATTTCCCTTCTTTTTACCAGACACCCGTCTCCTTAGCCTCCAGTCCATGGCGGGGTGAGTGTTGGGAAATGCGCTATGTAAAACAAGTTTTTTACCTACACGTGTAACCAATACTATGATAGAGTTGCAAGCAATGAGATCATATCTTTGACGGCCATGTCACATTGCGAAAATTGATGAAGTTGTCAAGGTAGTTGTACGATTATATCATACTTTTTAATTTCTCATATTCAAATATAAAACAATAATCCTCCTTCTTTCTACTGGGCATCGAGTCGATTCCCCTAATCTCCTTGGACTCCGATCCTCCATGGTGGGGAAAGGTAACGACAATCTCAAACTTGGTGTTGGTTGATAGATGGGGTACCCCATTGGGGCTAGTTTCAGGGGCCAGGTTTGTTCATCGCTTCAGTTTCGAAGGTTGTGGCAATGACGCTCCTACTAATGGGCCTATGTCTCCCTTACCCGGTGGTTTCTCCACCGGTAGGAAGCACGGGTTTAAGCCGTGTGTTTTTAGTGTCTTTGTATTTGTAGAGTTTGTGATGGTGCGTCTAAGAATAGAGGTTCACTACCCTTTCTTCGCTTTGTTGTCGTGTGACTACCGACAAGGTGGAGCTTGTGGAGTTTCTTCGTCAAGAAAAACCATATCCGACAAGGTGTATGTGGACCGTCATTGGTGTGTTTTAGTCTTTCTTTTTGTTCTTTTGGCGAGTGATGTGACATAGGAGCGGCGAAGTTCAAGGTCTTGGTTTTGGCGATGGAGCATACACTTTAGTTTTGTCTTTTCGTCACAATTATATCCTTACCTTATCTGTATTATTTTCCTATTAGATAATAATAATAGCATGTACATTTTTTTAGGGAAAAATAGCATGTACATGTTTTGCTTACATTTACAGGAAAAAAAAACTTCAGAAAATATTCGCGCACAATTACTTCAATAAATCCAGCCCAGTTTCTTAAGACATATATCCGGCCCAGATCAGTGGAAGCATTGGGAGAGCCTTCAGCCCAAGCGACTAGTATCCTACCCCATTTCATTCTGGCAGAAATGGCTGCGCATGACCCAATAGAAGCCCATTTTATTTTCTTTCCGCGTGTCGCAAAATCTCTTCCCCGGCGTCAGTGCTTTCCCCAAGTCCCCTCCCCCTCCTCCTCGTCACCGACCCCAACCAGCAGAGCTCCCCGCCCGCGATCCCCCGCCGCCGGCAGCCATGTCCAACCCCGATTCGTCCCCACAAGCCACCTCGTCGTCCACCTCTCCTCCCTCCCACGCCGGCCACATCCATACTCCCATGTGCCGCTCCTGTGGCGCGCCTGCCGCGGCGCCCACTCCCGTCCCCTGGTCCGGGGATTCCCCGCCCCCCGCCTACCGTCCCATCCGCATGCCGGCTATCAACGCGCCCACCAACACCGCCGCCATCGTCCTCTCCCCGGTCCCGCAGCCCCTCCCGGTACCGCCCGCGGCGCCGCCGTTAGCCTTCCAGGCCCCTGCCAAGCGCATCACGTCCCCCGACGACATCACCCGCTTCCACGCCTCCACCCACGGCCGCCACTTCCTCGGCTTCATCGCCGCGCTCTCCGCCTCCGTCCAGGGCCGCAAGCTTTCCGACACGCTCCCATCCCCTCCCTCTCCCGCCGTCTCCGCGCTCCTGGACCTCATCTCCGCGCTCTCCGCCTTCGTCGCGTCGACCCCGCCGTTCCCGCACAGCTCCCGCTACGGCAACCCCGCCTTCCGCCTCTGGCACGAGAAGCTCGCCGACTCCGTCAACGAGCTGATTACCCCGATCACAGCCACCGCCGCATCCCCCCCGCTCCTCGCTGGCGCCGAGGTCGAGCTCGCGCCGTACCTCCTCGACTCCTTCGGCAACGGCTCCCGCATCGACTACGGCACGGGGCACGAGACCAACTTCGCGGCCTTCCTCTACTGCCTGGCGCGACTCGGGCTCATCACCGAGGACGATTACCCCGCGGTCGTGCTACGTGTGTTTGCTGCCTACCTCGACCTCATGCGCACGCTGCAGGACACCTACCTGCTGGAGCCTGCAGGATCGCACGGCGTCTGGGGGCTAGATGATTACCATTTCCTGCCATTTGTATTCGGGGCTGCGCAACTGATTGATCATAAGTACATGAAGCCCAAGTCGATCCACAACCCAGATATCTTGGAGAACTTCTCCAAGGAGTACATGTACCTGGCGTGTGTCATGTATGTGAAAAAAGTGAAGAAGGGGCCCTTTGCGGAGCATTCGCCAATGTTGGATGATATCAGCGGCGTGCCGCACTGGAAGAAGGTGAACAGTGGGCTGCTCAAGATGTACAAGGCTGAGGTGCTGGAGAAGGTGCCCATCATGCAGCATTTCCTCTTTGGTTCACTCATCAAATGGTATGGATCCTGAACACTCTTTGTTACAGTGTTTTATTTCCGATGCCAATTATTGGATCTTGTTAGTTAGAGCACGAGGCTATGTGAAACTGCTATGGCGGAAAACAATCGAGATATTATTTAGTGCTTTAGTTTCTTCCCCCAGTAAGCTTGAAATTACCATAATGAATTATGGGATGGAGCAAGTTCTAGTAAGGTGACCCGTAGTCATAGAAGCAAGGCATATTCCGGGCTGATGTACAACATGACATTATGTGCCACTTATCCCTACATAACATCAACTATAATGAAAACTGGAAATTTTGAATTCCTATGCGTAGTTTGAGTGGTATGATATTAGTAGGAACAAAGTAACAACTGAAAGTTCTTGAAGAAAATGCAGCCATTAATCTGCAAGACATTTTTTAGATGTTAGGTTAGGACACAAATTTGTGCACATGTGCTGTAATGTCTAGGTATTGTGTTATATATTGTGTTTAGTTAGTTCACATTGAAATTACTCCCTCTGTCTCAAAATAGATGTCGTGAATTTGTTTAAATTTGGATGTATCTATATACTAAATAGTGTCTAGATACATCTAAATTTAGACAAATCTGCGACATCTATTTTGGGACGGAGGGAGTATATTGTTCAATAGTAGAGTAAACCTTGATCGATCAAATGCTGTTTTGACTTTGGTCTATCTTGGGGCGATTTGACGAATTTGTTGTAAGTCAGGATTTTTTTATGTAAGTCAGGAATCGTGTGAACCTACAGATGTGACTGAGCTATATTAAGAAGGAAATGGATGTCAATACTTATTGAGTAACACCTAGTACATGTCTTTGGAAGTGGTTTTGTTAGTCTAGCAGATTTCTTGATTCTTTGGATGCAGTGCCCTGTTGGAAATAGAAACAATTACCACACAGTCCTGAAGCTATGTTGAAGCAGCTAACTCCATTTGAAAAACCAAACCACCCGGCAAAGAATTCTGCTCTTTCAGGCTGCACTTATTACTTATTTTGTTACTCCCTCCGGCCCATTCTAATTGACGTGGCTGTATTCAAATTCCAAATTACAAACAAGTCCTAGATTAAAAACATTCCAAATATGGCCTTAAATCCTGTCCCCGTCCCTTCCACGATCCCGGCTGCCGCTGTCCGCGACCCGTTCCAGCTCCGGCACCACGGAGGCTGATCACGAGCGCCTCTTTCCCCGCTGTCTGCACCCGCCGTCTTCCTCCCCCGCCTCTTGTTCTCCCCCGCCTCAGCCGCTCCCGCCGCCACTGCACGTGGTGCTCGGTGGTTGCTGCATGCACGGAGGTGGGCGTGCCTGCAGAAGCGCATGGAGGTGAAGCTGCAGGACCTCCCCGTGGTGCTCGGCGCCTGCTGCGTGCTGCACAACATCTGCAAGGCCAGAGGGGAGCCCATTGTGCCGCAGCTTCTGGCCATAGAAGCTGGTGCGCCTTCCTGAAATTTTCCAGTGCTAGTTTCAGAGCATGTGTCAACTGGATTTTTCAAGCATTGTAAGAAGCTAGTTTCAGAGCATGTGTTTACTGAAATTTTCCAGAGCTAATAATAAATACATAATCTCTGAAGCTGCTGTTACATTTCTGATGGTGTATTCGGTATGTTTACATCTGAACTTCTTGTTCATCTCCGAAGCTCCTGATCACTCAACGGGCCTAATGTAGATGTAGTCAGTATAGAAACAATTTATCAGAAAGCCTAGGAAGTTAAACGATAGGAACCATGCAGTTGCATGATAATAGCTATAGTTGTAGCAGCTGCTAACCTTGGTAGGTTTTATGGGGCCTGCCGTGAGCACATCACACAGCATAATGCCCTAAATTGCCCTTTGCACGACGAGCTACAAATGGGGATCGAGAGAAAGTGCAAACTTCCTGTAACCAAAATGGCAACACAAAAATCTCCAACATGGCGAGTAACAGATTTATTCACACACATACAACTCTGGATCTACAACATGGTGTGTAACTTCTTTGACATTTGTCAACAAGGTATTTACTGTGGAATCTACAGTAAGCAGCAACTGGAGATAGCCTGAAATTATGTGAGCACAGTAAAATCTGGAAGGATCATTAATAGCTGGATCACAGCATCATTTGCAATTCTACAATGATGGCGTATGTGTATATGTACTGTCTCCATATTTATACTAACTCCTAAGACCAGCTAAATAGGTAACACCGGATATACGCAAGTGATTACCTTAAGCATGTAAGTAGGTGATACACCACATTTATGATGACACTCTGGCAATTAACATGTACCAGCAAAATAGCTCAACATGTAAATCTGGAAGCTTACAAGTATGAAACCTGTCCATTTGCCAAAACTAAAACATGCTCTAAGTTGTACCAGTACAACATGGACAAGCATGCTCTGTCTCAGCAACTAAAACAAGCCAGATTTCAGTGCAGCCAAAACTTACCTTGTTGTCCACGTAAAAAAAAACTTACCTTGTTGTCCATATGCTTGAGCTTTCCATACAAGCATGGGAGTATGTTCTAAGCTGTACTAGGTCGAGGGATTTCGATGCCGAGTTTCCACTTGAGTCCCATTCTGTGTGTGCCTGTGTTTGAAACATTTTGCGAGTTTAGCTTCCGAAAAATATCTTGCGAATAACTAGGTTGGGGCACCAGCCTATGAAATCATGCCAATTTATGCCAGCAACCTTCTCCCTCTAGTTTATCTCAGAAGTCGATTTTAGGTGAATAATTATTTCCTGCTCCATCATTATTATTGGGAGATCTATGTCTGCAGCATAGCAATTTGGCACAGATGAATGAATTGTCTGATGTGCCAAAATGTAGTGTCCTCAGTTTTTTGTTCCAGAATGCTCTGATGTATCAAAATGTCAGCATCATCATTAGTCTCCTCAGTTTTTTGTTCCAGAATGCTCTGATTTACCGAAATGCCAGCATCATCATTAGTCCCTTCAGTTTTTTTGTTTCATACACAATCGTCAGAGGAAACAAAAAACCATCATAGAAAATATCATCACCCTAGACAGAACAAATTAAGACAAGCATACTGCAAAGTCTTTTGCATCGTAGAAAATATCAAGCCAACAGCAAACAGTTAGTGCTGAGAACCAAAATATTCAGGCAATGCTGAACTCAAGTGATATCCGGCACCAACTTCAACAACTAAAGCAAATGCAGCAGGCTCACATTGATCAGAAGCAGAAATTCAATCAGATCAGACATATCGAATTCCTACTAGTGCAGCTCTCCCAAGTCAAACATCATTACCAAGCCATCTGCGTGAAAAAATTTGATCTCTGATCCTAATGTGAATTCGTGAAGCTTCAGCACTTCTAGCAGTAGTGATAGTGATTCGTCAAGCTGGAACCAAACTTTCTTCAGGGAAAGTTTATGGGTTCACAATCTGATGCGCAAAACCAGTCCCTTTTTAGTCCTCAAGGAGTTCTTCCTCCCTACTGTACAACATGGTACTGTGAAGTGGGTACTGGCGTCCATCTCCTGTAGAACATATGGCGGCGAACGGTGCCGGGGTCAGGGACCTTGGACAGATCCTCGGCCTTTGTCCCCAGCTCCAAGCCTCCAACCAGAGAATCAATTTCTTAGGCCGTTGAGATGGGGGCAGGAGAAGAGGGTTCCAGATACCGGGAGATGGGGAAAGAATCGATTTGTAGGCGCGTGGAGACGGGCGCCGGGCTGCCGATGGCGGCGGTGGGCGATGCTGGCCGCATCCGCAGCTACGGCATGCGCGGATGTGGAGGGGAAGAGGACGGCCTGCGGGTTGATACAGAATGATTTTGAGGGTTTCTTTTGCAAAAATGTGGTCACGTCAATTAAAACGGGATGGAGGCAGTGTTAAAAAGAGTTGACAAAAGAAGTTTTGTACTTTTGTCATCATTTGAAATCTCTTCTTTAGCATTTATTGAATTTTTTATTTATTGTTGTTGATTACTTCTGTTGGGAAGTGCAATTTTGCTGTTGTGGTTATTGGAAATAAGCTATGAAGATGTTCTTAATTTGCTAGTATGTCCTCAAGAAACCGTGGAACCACAACACCAAACTAAGCTTTATATGTCTGTTCCATCATGAAAAAAATATCAGCTAGCAATCAATGTTCAGATGCTTTCCTGGCGCGTGCTTTAGTTGATAACATGAGATATTGCAACAGACAGAGAAAATAGTCGAACAGTCTTTATCATTTCCGTCTGTCTTGGATCTCCATGGTGATGTCCTGGATTACCTTAGCTTTCCTGTCATGATCATTAAGATCAATCTGGCCATTTCATTGTCAGATTTTGCATTTTGTACACTCTGCATCAAGTTACTGCATGAGATAGTTTTGGTTAGTTCGCACGAAATTGCTTTTTTTTTTGCTTATAGACTCTTGTTGGGAAACCACTGAGAATTAGGGTAACAGTGGATGCTACAGCTGATCTGTGTAAGTGAACTTGTCCATGCCCATTGATTTTGAGCCCTATAAATGAATTGATTGTGAACACAAGCTTTTTTCATGCTATCATGTTGTTCAACTGGAGCATGTATCCTGTGCAACCAGAAGTTTTCGTGCAACCGGCTTTTCGAAACCCATGATAAAAGTTCTCAAAATACCTTGAAATAATTGAATATGTTGACACAATATATATCTACCATGTCACAGCTGGAGAAACAAAAAAGACATCATGCTATGCACAATAGTTGATTCAGATTGGTGTATGAAAGAATTGGGCCAGTTAACACTAGCGCAGATTAATTTGTTACTATATTTTCTTCTTTTGAAATGAGGATGAATTTGTTATTTTCGTTTCTGAAGCTGTGAGTTGAACATGTTAGATGTATGCTATGTCTCCATACCCAGTTGGGCTATGAATTGGGCCCGTCAGCACTGCAAAAAAGGCATATCATGCTGTAATTGAAAATTTTCTGACATGTTGGATGCACGCAATGTCTCTATACTAAATTATTTCCAGAACTTTTAGATCATGTAGCATGGGTTTTAGACTTGCACAAAAAACTCAGGGTACACACACACACGCACCACAAAGACAACACACACACGTGAGTGCTGTATTTGTGGAGATTCTGCATTCTCCACCTTTGTTCTGCCTCCAGGTAGCTGGATGCACATATTGCACATTGGTATCGCTTGGGTACTGCTTCGGGTGACAACAGACAGCAGTACAACCAGTACAACAATAAGGAAGGTTGTGTATTATCTTCTCCGATGTGGTCAATTTAACATACGTACTCATGTGAGCACAGTGAAAAGCACCGCCGGGAAAAAAAGGGGTTAAAACTGCTTGCTTCACAGCATGTTGGCATATTGACACCTTCAACTCTCCCAAGTCACAGTACTCTCTACTATAGTCGACCAAAGGAAAATAGACTTTATGTGCCATGTGATTAGAGAGAAACGGTTCAGTGCGAATTAAGCTCTTTTCGTAGTCGTAGAGATCTCTCAAATGTCTGAAGTAGTAGTACAAAACTTGTACTGTTTGTGCACGTTGGTAAGGACCACCCGTGTACGCTTGCACTGCGTCTTTTTGCTTTCTACTTGATCACGGTAGCTGTACCTGTACACGCTTCTTACTGTATCATGCATTGATGCTGTCTTCAACATTTCGGGCCATGTGATGATGTGACACCAGGTTTGCCTGTTCCGTTTTTACTCCAGGGAGGATTGAACTTGATGATCTCTCTGCGCCGAGGCCAATCGCCAGGACACACACCATGCTCTGCAACTGCAAGCGACCAACCAAGTACCCTCCTCCTCCTCCGTGATGCAAAGGCTCTGATGTACAGCGATGCTGCCCCTTGTCAGTAGAAGACAGACCTACATAGATGTTCACTTTCCATCTATAGGGCCATGGGCTGCTGGTTACGAGATGTGTGCTTTCTGCATGCTAGTGCAGTGTAGTGTTCCGCCACCACGCTGCTGCTGCTGCTGCCGTGTTGCTTCGCTTGAATTCTGGGACCTGTCCCTATTCGCCCCTCATTTTCCTGAGGACAAGCTAGTGTACTGGAGTACCATTGAATAAACGAACACCCCGCGTCGAGGCTTTTGATGCGTACGACTGGAGCGGAACAGTTTCCTGTTGTGTTTTCCGTGACTGCCAACGCTAAAAGCTAACCCAGGCAGCTGCGTTTACCTAATGCTTTGTTGTGGCAGTCTGAATATCGCGTTGGTAAGTCTAAATCCTAACCACCACCTGCTCGTAGTACCTGCTTGTCTCTGTGTGGGAAGTGTGGTATCGGTGGCTGCAACCTCATGGGTTTTGATTCCTTTTGCATGTGATCCTGCAAGAGACATTGAGTGGCTTCTGCGGTAGATAATTGCAACGGGCTACAGGCCAACCGCTAACTTAATGGTTACATGTTACTGTCAATCTGTAAGATGGTCCTGGTGAGAAATCTTTTTCCTGTGCTCCGTGATTCTCCACTGACACTGCAACCAGATCATGTTTTTTTTTTACATGAACAAGACCAAGGTTCCTATTTTGTGGTGGAGATTATCTTCCTTGAGAAGCTGGCATCTTTGTTGTCTGAATGGAAGAAATTGGCGTGGTTAAGATACTGCTTGGTTGGCCGGGTGGTTGGATGCACATAAATTTCCCTTACCCTGGCAGCGTCTTTCCTTTTATGATCTGGCAGAGCGTTCAGCGATGTGTTCCCCATCTTGGTTTTTAGGGCTGGAGAGGGAGGCCTGCACTGCACAGAGCACTGACCGGCGAAGCAACGATAAATGAGAAACAGAGATTGGAAAAAAAATGATCCATCTCTGTACACGCATCCTTGACGTACGTACTACGTACCCAGGCCAGCGCCAAGTATTGCTCCAACTGCTGTTGCGTGCGAGAGTTGGCGAGAGCATTTACTTCCAGACGCACATTGCTTCCAAACTCTGCTCATAATATATATACTCCCTCTGTCCAGTGACATGTATTTATCTGGATCCACATTATCTACATATATTTAGTGTATAAATACATATAAATTTAAACAAATACAGGTCACTTATTTGTGGACAGAGGGAGTAGTAGTAGAAATCAGATACATATAGTATCTTGCAGTAAATAATTGCTTCTTACAAAGCTATACCACCGCCACCCGTGCAATTTTGTGGGCCTGAGGTGTTACGGTTTTCATAGTTCCCATTGTAAAACTTTAGAGCATCTCCACTCGTCCCTCCCCTAGGCGTCCCACGTGGCTCGGTTTTGGGCAGTATGGGGGGTGTCGGATAGGTTCACAATTTGGGGTGCGGCTCCTAGCCGTGCCCTCCATACAAAAAATAATCAACACTTTAATTTTTTACATTCAGACACTTCAATTTGTCGGATAAGACACTTCAACGCCTCCAGCGGCGAAGGCGCTGCTCTCGCCAGGAGGGCGCGGCGGCGGCCCTTTGGCGACACCCCATAGGTCGAACAACAAGTTGTATCTCGCTAGCCGCGCATCGGCCTCCTCCTTTGCTCGGTCGCGGATGGCACGCAAGTCAGCATCGTTGGACTCTCTGCGCGACGCATAGAGGAAACGTGTGTAGACGTCGTCGAGTTGTTGCAGCTGGCGGTGGGCCGTCAGAAAAACTTTGCGGAAGATGTCCCACCCGTAAGACTTGCCAGTGGTCTGGCAAGCCGGCCCGTGGGGTAACGACGGCCGCGAAAGCTCCTCGGACTCAGGGTCGGAATTGGCCTAGCCCAGCTCGTCGGTGTTGGGTGCACAGGAGTCGTCGGGGTCGATCTACTCAGGGTCGAAGCACTTTGAGTCGGTGTGGTTGGGTCCAAGGAGAGGCGGAAACGGGTGCCGCGGCTCTTCTGTGGGCGATGGGCGAGGTGGACGAGCACAATGTCCAGGCATGGCTATGCGCCGGCCCTACTGGTGAAAGCAACACCGTCGGTCGCCGCCCTAGATGTAGCGGGAGAGGTGCGAGGTCTGGTCATGGTGGAGATCTGCGATGGCGATGACCGTCGCACCTACATATAGCGAGAAAAAGGGCGGGAAGCAGTGGAAAAGGCGGGAAGCGGTGGAAAGGCATGGCAGGAGAACACGCTGGCGAGCAATTTCGTCGTCGTGTGGCCGGCGACTGGACGACACTCAGGAGACGAGTCGTCTCTCTCACTACTAGGGTTGTCCCGTGTCATTTTCTCCTCCATCCAGCGCCCCCGCTTGCCCCCCTCCCTCTCTCCCATGGGTTGGGTTCGGCCTGGGGGCACCGGATAACAAAACGGGTTGCGCCGCACGCGAAAAAAGATTGGGGGTGGGCGGCTGGGTGTGATTTTAAGCGTCGACACCCTCGATAGCCCTTTAGGGAGGCTTTAGGGGCCCCGAGTGGAGATGCTCTTAGCTCTTGTAGGAGCATCTCCAGTCGTCCCCCCAACACGGCGTCCGACGGTAGCCCGTATAGGGGGACTCCGGATGATTTTTAATTATAGTGGGTGTATGCTACCCAGTAACACCCCAATACTAAAGATAGTGGAGAGGCTGTCGAGTGGGTTCTTGGAGCAAAATGTGGTAGCCGACGCCCCCGATTGACTTGCTATGGACTGGGGGCACCAGATGATTATTGAGCCTCCGAAGGATGAATATTTTATTTGGAGGGAATGACTGAGAGCGTTTTTTTGTCGCCGGCGCCTCATATTCGTTTAGGGGGCCTTTAGAGGGGACCGAGTGGAGATGCTCTAAGTTGCTAAAAGAACTTAGATGCGTAAAACGCCGGACGACTAGCAAGGAAAGATCTGAACTTGAAGTCAGAACATGTGGGATCTTCAATGTATGCACAAACACTTTGTGAGTGGCCAGCAGGCGAGGACAGGATGAAAAATATAGGACAGACGGTACACACGAGAGAGTTAAAAGCCTTTGCAAACCACAATAGCAACCGTACATAAAGGGGATTTAAGTACATTTCGTGTATCATTCACTTATGGCGCGTTTAGTAGCATGCATCAATTTCTTTGTCAGTGCTGCGGAGGGGACTGCCACACTCATCCAACCTCCGAGCCAGCTTTTGCATCTTGTTTAATAGCTCGTATGATTTTTTTTGCAAGAGAACAACAATAAATGCATGTTGTTTGGTTGCCTGCGTCGGATTGCCTGTCCCACTAATATTTATTTTTTAAACAGTCACTAGCAGCTCTTGTTTTTCGTGTTTGTCTACTGCATCCTAGACACAGAGGGTGGAAGGACAGCTGCTACGGTTGCGCTGGTGACGGGGGTAGCAAGGCAACTATTGCGGTTGCGCCGGTGACGAAGGTCGGCGGGACACCTTCTGTGGCTGCACCAGCGATGGAGGCCGGCGGGACACCTGACGCGGTATCCAGGATCATTTTTACGTGGTTCAACAGGCTTTGCATACTAAATTTTTTCAGCGGGCAGCATATTGCGCTCGGAAAAGTTGGCGCTTCGTCGGCAGCGCGCTGGAAAAAGCAATGACGCGTGCAAACTTATAACCGCCAATCTGAAAGCTCCGTGCGTGCCCGCCCACCTCCCTCCCCGCGCTGCTGACGGCGATGGACACCTCCATGGCACTCCCCGCACCCCTCCGTACTCCGTAGACCACATCGGCGTCGCCGCAAAGCCTAGCGCTAGCACCATCGCCAACCCTTCCACTGGCGTCATTCGTAGTCTTTTCACGGCCCCAAGTCTGTCGGGCGTCCAGGGAGCCGCCCCATGCCACTGCCGGCAAGGAATCCGCTGCTCAAGGCCGTCGGCTGCGGCGGGCGCCGACCAAAATAAGGGGAATATGGGCGTAGGAAAGACGGGTGCGGGCAAAGCAATCCTCCTGCGTCGAGTCTAGTCGCCGCCTTCCCAAGTGCCACCATCGACGAATTTCACCGCACCCACTGCTGCGCTCAACATGGTCGATCAAATGACAGAAAGGTATGAATTGCCTATTTCTGTTTGATTTTTTCATAAATGGAAGTAGAATGTAGTGTTGATGTGTGATATCACATCGGTACAATGTCATGTTGATGATGAAACTTTCATGGAAACAATGAATGTTGGCTCATATCATTCACTGTGGAACCAAGAAGAAGAAGAGTTTCAAATGGACGAAGAAGGTTAGGGTTTGCTTGAAGAACCGAGAGGACGAGTGACCAACTACACCATGGAGGAAGACAAGGTACTATGCAAGGCATGGTGCAATATAGGTATGGATTAAGGAGGATTAAGGAGTACTTTGACAAGCAAAACAAGAGTGTAATTGAGCACTCCAATAGATCCCTTCGTCCCCGTTGGTTAGTCATATCAACAGATTTTCAAAAGTGGTCAGGGGTTTTGACGGCGGTTGATGACATGAATCCAAGTGGCACAAATGAAAAAGATATAGTAAGTTGTCTTCTTTTTTGATATTTTGTTCATGTTCCATGTGTGCAATATGTTGTTCTCTATGACTAATTTGTTCTCTCGTTTTGTCTATGTAGCTCAACATTTCCCAAAATTTATTTAAAGGTGATAGGAAGAAGAACAAGAAAGACAAGGTGGTGAAAGAGAAATCATTTGTGTTGGCACAGTACTACGTGGAGCTAAAGGATGAAGAGAAGTGGAAATGCCGTGACATCATGCAAGTGCCAACGAAATCAAAGGCAATCATGGAGCCACACCTTATAGAATATGATGAAGCATCAAGTGACGGTGTCAAGAGGAGCCCTACTCCTAACTCAGTGGCAAGGATAAAAGGGCCCATTGGTGTTAAACAAGCAAAATAAAAGGAAAAGACGTTCGGAGATGATGACATAAAAATAACAATGAAGGCAATTTTGATTGCACGAAAGGAAGCCAACGAGGAGAGGATGATGTTGATACGTCCATTTTGCATCACTATTCTATATTATAATTTACTGTTATTCATTGATATATTTTATATTAAGAGATGATAATTATGTTATTTCATCTATTTTTGTATGGTTGATGACTTTTGGAGGATGGACCACTAAAGCCAGGATTCTGATGGAAAAGGCACTGTTTGGAGAAAAAATTCGCGAAGATCAGAAAATCCCGGAAAATACATGGAAAATCCTATTTTTTCAGAAGACGAAGGAAGCCAGAAGGGGGAGCGGAGATGGGCCACAGGGAGCCCACACCACCCCCTAGCGCGGGCCACCCTAGGTCGCACCACCAGGTGGTGTGGCTATCCTGGCCCACCTTTGGCTTTGCTCTTTGGCGTATATAATCCTCCCAAAACCCTAAGACTCTAGGAGCGACCACAAAAATATTCCGCCGCCTCTGCGGGGTGGAAACTACAGAGAGACAAAGAGCTCTCCGGCAGGCAGAAATCTGCCGGGGAAATTCCTTTCCGGAGAGGGGAATCATCGCCATCAACACCGTCATCAAGATGGACTTCATAGGGATCATCATCATCAGCAGCAACATCATCATCTCCACCAGCACCATCATCACCACTCCATACCGCTGTAACAGTTGGGTTGAATCTTGCATAGTTCTTAGGGGAAACTTTCCTGGTGTTGATTTCTTGTTGTAGTTGATGCTATTGAGTGGAACCATTGAATTATCGTTCATGTTCAGATTCTTACATATCATTATTTCATCTCTGATCTTGATCCATATGATGTCTGATACGTTGCTAACATATCCATAATTTTTGATGTTCCATGCTTGGTTTTATCTACTTTCTTATATTTTATCCACACTTTGGAGTACTTTCTATACACTTTATTGGACTAACCTATTAGCAAGAGCCACAGTGCCAGCTGCCTGTTTTCTGCTGTTTTTGGTTCCAGGAAAGTCAGAAAATGAATATTCTCGGAATTGGACGGGACAAAAGCCAAAGTCAGTTTTTCACCGAGGGACACAAGGAGCCAGAATACGAGACGGAGAGGGGCCAGGGGGGCGCCACACCACCTGGTCGCGTGGCCCAGCCTGGCCCACGCCAGGGGGTGGTCTGGCCGCCTCCGGCACCCCCTCGGCCTCCCCTTTCGCCTATAAGACGCCTCTGATACAGAAACCCTAAGTACCCGATCAAAATTCCACAAAAGAGTCTGTAGCCGCCGTCATCTCCATCCCTAGATCGGGAGGGATCTGAAGCTCTTCCCGGCACCCTGCCAAAGGGGAGAATTCACCCTGGAGGCCTTCTTTATCATCATGCAAGGCTCCGGTGTGATGCGTGAGTAATTCATCTCTGGACTACGGGTCCATGTAGTAGCTAGATGGCTGGTTCTTTTCCTTTGTGCTATCATGTTTAGATCTTGTGAGCTCCGTTCATGATCAAGATCATCTATTTGTAATTCCTACATGTTGTGTTTGCGGGGATCCGATGGATAGTGAGATGCTATTTCAGATTGATTATTGATTCTATCATGTATTTGTTATTTGTGATATTGCATGCTTTCCGTTGTTAGTAGCTATCTTGGCCAAGTAGGTGCTAGCAACTCCAAGAGTTAGTATTTATGCTCGATAGTGGGTTCATGCCTCTAGTAATCTGGGGAAGTGACAGAAATTTCTAAGGTATTAGATGTGTTGTTGCTACTAGGGAGAAAACAACAATCCTTTGTTCATAGAACAATCGTATTGTTTACTTTACACACAATTCGTAAAGCAATAATCTGTTGCTTGCAACTTAATACTGGAGGGGGTTCGGATGATAACCTGAAGGTGGATTATTAGTCATAGATGCAGTTGGATGGCGGTCTATGTATAATGTTGTAATGCCCAATCGAATCTCAAAGGAGTCAAGATGATTAGTATATGCATGTATTGCTTTCTCGATGTTTGTCAATTGCCCCATTGTAATTTGTTCACCCAGCATGTTATCTATCTTAAGGAGAGCCACCTCTAGTGAACTATGGACCCCGGTCCTTTCTTTTACATTCAATCTACAAACTCTTTACTGATTTGTGTTTACTTTCTGCAAACTATTACTTTCTTCCATTCGATACATTTAATCCTTTGTTTTCAGCAAAACCGGTGAGATTGACAACCTCATCGCAAGTTGGGGCAAAGTTCTGTGGTTGTGTTGTGCAGGTCTCCACGTTGCTGCTGGCACCGGTAGTGCGCCCTGCCAACGTTCAGCTAGCTACACCTTTGGGGTGTTTCCTTGCTCCTACTGGTTCGATTAAACCTTGGTTTCGTACTAAGGGAAAACTTGCTACTGTGCTCATCATACCTTCCTCTTGGGGTTCCCCAACGAGCTCGATATATTTTGGGCCATCATGTATCATCGGGCAAGGGGTACCCCGTTGGCGGTTCTCTATGATACACATGTACTTACAATGAGAAAAACTTAGTTGTGACTAAAGTTGAGTAGCATGAGGAACGATACTCGTAAGCAAGGGGCATGAGATTTTGAGCTTATAACTTGTCAAGTATATCCTCATATTTGTTCTTTTTAACCTTAATCACCTAAAGATGCTTATGATAGGGGTAATGAGAGCTAAAAGCTAATAAGTACCATAATTTTTTGAAGCTATTTGTGAAACTTGAAATCCCTACTTTCCTCTGCGAAGGGCCTATCTTTTACTTTTTAGTTGAGTCAGTAAACCTATTCCTTTCTATCTCAAGCAAGTATTTGAGTTGTTGTGTTTCATTCATTCATATGATGATTTATTCAACCATGTTTCTTATGTTCCTTGTTTTGCACACTGCTCTTATCTTAGTGAATATTACTTTGAAAGCTACCATTGAAAACCTCATTATGTTTGAACTCCTGCAAATTGTTAACCGTTCTTTGACCAAGAACAAAGTTTGCCATTACCAATTATGATTTACTTTGTGTATCTTTATTGTGTTTTCTTTACCTATTGTAAGTTAAGTTATATAATAGTGAGTTGTTTTCTATTATGATTTGTGAATGTGATGCTTCTTGTCCGTATTCTTTTATCGACACTTCACTCCATAAACCTGAGGTCATGTTTACTGAGCTCGGTTTTCGCTTGGGGACAAGCGAAGTCTAAGCTTGGGGGAGTTGATACGTCCATTTTGCATCACTATTCTATATCATAATTTACTATTATTCATTGATATATTTCATATTAAGAGATGATACTTATGTTATTTCATCTATTTTGCATGGTTGGTGACTTTTGGAGGATGGACCACTGACGCCAGGATTCTGACGGAAAAGGCACTGTTTGGAGGCAAAATTCGCGAAGATCAGAAAATCCCGGAAAATACATGGAAAATCCTATTTTTCTAGAAGACGAAGGAAGCAAAAACGGGGAGCAGAGATGGGCCACAGGGGGCCCACACCACCCCCTGGGGCGGGCCACCCTAGGTCGCGCCACTAGGTGGTGTGGCCACCCTGGCCCACCCCTGGCTCTGATCTTTGGCGTACATAATCCTCCCGAAACCCTAAGACTCTGGGGCGACCACAGAAAGATTCTGCCGCCTCTGCAGGGTGGAAACTACAGAGAGAGAAAGAGCTCTCCGACAGGCAGAAATCTACCGGGGAAATTCCTTCCCGGAGAGGGGAGATCGTCGCCATCAACACCATCATCAAGTTGGACTTCATCGGGATCATCATCATCATCACCATCATCATCTCCACCAGCACCATCATCACCACTCCATACCGCTGTAACAATTGGGTTGAATCTTGCATAGTTCTTAGGGGAAACTTTCCCGGTGTTGATTACTTGTTGTAGTTGATGCTATAGAGTGGAACCATTAAATTATCATTCATGTTCAGATTGTTACATATCATTATTTCATCTCTGATCTTGATCCATATGATGTCTTGTGAGTAGTTCGTTTAGTTCTTGAGGACATGGGAGAAGTCATGTTGTTAGTAGTGGAATTGTGTTGAGAAAGATTCAATAGTTCGATATTTAAGTTATGGTGTTATTCTTCTAGTGGTGTCATGTGAACGTCGACTACATGATACTTCACCTTTAAGGGCCTAGGGGAATGCATTGTGTATTTGGCTACTAATCACGGGGTTGCCAGAATGACAGAAACCTGAACCCCCTTTAGAAAACCTTTGCACAAGAGAGTGTAGGATCTCAAAGTTTAAGGCTATGGTTATGTTTTTATCTTAATTGCTTTCTTGTAGTTGCGGACGCTTGCAAGGGGTATAATCACAAGTATGTATTAGTCCTAGGAAGGTCAGTACATTAGCATAGGTTCACCCACACAACACTTATCTAACTAGAGAAGATTAATCAACTATATGAAGCGAAAGCACTTTACGATATTCCCATGTGTCCTCGAGAACGTTTGGTCATCTTAAGTAATACAACCAGCTTGTCCTTTGCTAAAAAAAGGACTGGGCCACTTACTGCAATTATTATTATTGTCTTCTATTTACTCATACTTTATTTACCTGCATTATCAAATAACCCTAAAAATCCGTTTGCTAAGTATTTACAGAGAATTCCTGATCCAAGACACTCGTCAACACCTTCTGCTCCTCGTTGGGTTCGACACTCTTACTTATCGAAAATACTGCGATACACCCCCTATACTTGTGGGTCATCAGATGTCTAGGGACAAGGAATCGGCGACCGAGGAGAGGAGGGCCGCCGTCGAGGAGAGTAGATTGGCATTGGAGGAGAAGAAGATTGCCATGGAAGAAAATGCCTGACTCATGGAGCAAGAGAAACATCTCTTCTTCATGGACACGTCCAACGTCGATGAGAGGCAAAAGGAGTATGTAAACCTTTTTCAGGATCAAGTGTGGGCACACCAAAGAATGATGGCAACTATGGGTGGATTTGGAAGCATGAGCGCACCTATGGATGGCATGAGAGGGATGAGTGCACCTATGTGTGGCTTTGGAGGCTTTGGCGTCATAGGTGGCATCAGATGGATGACTGAACATATGGGTGGCTTTGGAGGATATGGAGACATAAGTGGCTATGGAGGCACGGTTGCCATGGGAGCACCACCGATGAGTGGCTTTGGGGGAATGAGTGCCATGGGAGCACGTCCGTGTGGATTCGTGGCCTCCATGGTTGCTCCTATTGACATGGGTATGACTTATCGAGTTCCTGTAATTGGTAATACCTGGTACATACTTAAGCTATGGCTCAAGGCCCAAAAGAAAATAAGGAGTTCTGGAAGCATCCGAAGCGCAGGAACCAGATGTGTTGATCAAGATAGAAATATGAACTGACATAGTCGGGTAGCTGTAATAAAATTTATATTGATCCGTATTGGACTCTGAGACCCGGCCTCTCATATAAGGGCTGGGAGAAGTCGAAGGAGAAGGCACCGTAGTTTGGAGTAGACACAACCCGCCGTGAGTTAGATTGCATCTAGTGAATCAACGACTTTGTAATCATCTATTTGCAATAAAGCTCAGACATGATTTGACTCCCTTGTTTGTCTGACAAAGCCGACGAAATCACCAGAGCTCTTGTTTTTGTCAAACCCAAGTTCATAACTATAGACATTGCCGAGTTTACCCTTCGTCACCTATGCCTTATACGAGCGATGCCTATGGTTCATGTTAACACTGTCGAAGTTTCTAAAAAGGCGCACAATGAAGATGGCAATGCCGATTACAATGATGTTGACCGTTGATGTCGATGTTTGATTTGTTTGTGTTGAACTTGGCTGTGTGAACTAAATTTATGTTGAACTATCTTTTGAACCATGCCATGCATTTGAACTTTGCTATGATCTTTTGCAATGTTGTCTACTCCCTTCGTCCCAAAGTAAGTGATTTGCATCTGTCTAGAGTCGTATGTACCTAGACGGATTTTAGTGTATAGATACATACAAACCTAGACAAATCCAAGTCATCATATACTACGATGGAGTATATTTTTATACTCCCTCCGTCTCAAAATAACTGACTTGAGTTTGTCTAATTTAAATATATCTAGACATATTTTAGTATTTAAATACGTAGGAATCTAGACAAAGACAGGTCATTTATTTTAGGATGGATGGAGTATTTTGATCACGTCTGTCGGTCGCCCGTTATTTTGTTATTTTACAGTGGCCGGTGCAGCGCAGGTCCAGCGTGTCCCGAGATTGCGCGCGAAAAAGGGAAAACAGTCGCTGTATAATTGTTTTAGGTTGCTCTTAGGCCTTGACACTGACATGACGTGGGAACTAGCACATTAACTCCAAACTAATGATGCTAGGCTGTCTAGTGGCGAACCGACACGGACAGGACCAGATGATGCGACGTCGTTCGATTACTAGCTAGGATGCGAACGAACTCGGAGAGCTCGAGAGGATTATCATGTTGGCGTCCTCGTGTGGACAAAATGTATTTTGTCTCCGTCACGTTTGATCTCCGTCACGAGAGAGAGCGGGCGCGCGCGCGCGCGCTCCATGTGTTTGTTCTAGGGGACCATGCCAGTGGCGCACGCATTCTTAATTTGATGTTGGCGTGTATCGACAAGTAAGTAAGTGAGCAGTGGTTGGTTGTGATTGTCAAAAGGACCGAAAAGAAGTGACCCGATGCACGCAACACTTTCTACTTTCTAGAGACGGAAATCGTGAAAACGGTGGTGAGGCTATGGACCTAGTCGAGGTTTTAGGTCTGCATGAGTTTCACATGGCTTTCGTAGGATTCCAATCGGTAGGACTGTTTCACACGGATCGTCTTTGAATCTACGAATTGCTTTAAGAATATTCCAATGAGTTGGATTGCAATGTCTCGATTTTGCAGGAATTTTAACGTATAGTCCAATACTTTTTATGACTCGATCATATAGAACGGAAGCACCTTTTTCTGTTTTCCATCATAACGATAAATGATTTAAAACAAGCGAAGATATCGTGAACAGTTCGTCCCCTCTCCCGCACCCGGGAGGCGGTGCCGCGCCGTGTCGGGCGGTCCCCTCTCCTCCTCGGCCTCCCTCCCCCCCCACAATAACCTCCCGCCCGCCGCCGCCACCCGGGGCGTCGCCGGGCAAAGATCTGGCGGCGGCGACCCTGGCTGCGATCTGGCGGCGGCGCGGCGACCCTGGCTGCGATCTGGCGTGGCGGCAGCGGCGTCCGCGCCCGAGGTGGTTCGGCGGTCGCGTCGTGGCTGGCGGCGGCTGGGGGTCCTTGGTCCAGATGGCTGCACGTGGCGGCGGGAATCCGTGCCTAAGGCCGAGATCTATTCCGTTCGTCGCCGACGCCGGTGCCCAGGATCTCCGGCCATGCTCGCGACACTAGGGCGCTTGGGGCTACTGCCCCTGGCATGGTGGTGGTGACTTCCTTCTCCGTCGGAGTGGTCGGCCGGGCGATCATGCCGCTATGCGGCGGATCCTGCTAGTTTCCGGCGGGTAGCGTGGGGGCTACTGCTCGGTTTTAATAAAGGGGGCGGTCCTCGGATCTCTCTCGCACCAAGATGAAGATCTACGTGATGCGTGTCTCCATTGATCTGGCCGGAGTGTCTGGTTCCGGAAGGCCCCGCCGACGAACTTCCATGGGCGCATATGCCTGGAGCTTGCTGGATCGGAAGGAATTCGGTCATGCGCACCTGTGTTTTTTGCTGGCCGTTTGGTTTCAGTGGGAGCGCGGTGAAGTTCTGTTACCTGTTACCATCATGCGACATGTCTTTAACGATACACATGGTGAAGTCAGATGCGGAGAATGTCATGAAGGCAGAGACATGTGGGCGAGCTATGGTGGATTGAGTCTTTATGGCGATGATGATCTGGCTTGGATATCTGTGACTCACAGCAGCGTCTGTTAGAGAGTGCGACATCATAGGAGGAGTTCACAGTCTTACCTTGCAGGATGAAAATCCAAGGTTTGGCCTTCATTGGTTGTGGGCATTGCTTTGCGAGCGAGGACTTTCTCCAGGGGTGAAATGTTTTGATCGGGCGATGACAGCGCTTGTGCACTATTTTCTTCTTGGAGGCGTCACTTTTTGATGGGTTGGACTTCTCGTGTTGTTTTGGTGATGTTAGTGTCGCTGCTGCTAAGGATCGGATTCCTGCAGCGGGATTTTTCTTTTTTGTAATTCTTCTTTTTTTCGGTTGTGTGCATCTGTATTGTTATTAGGGTATGCGTTGTTGCAGAGACTGGGTGTAATTGGTATCCGTGTGATATTAATATATGCTCATTTCCCAAAAAAAATCATAACGATAAATTCCTGCACTTTTGCTATGTTTTGTAATCCTCTGTTTTACACCGAAAAGCTGTCAGAATGCTATGTTTTTCCTACGTTTCTAATCTTGCAATCCAAAGAGGCCCTAAATAGAAGAGTTGATCTCTCCGTCTTTGCACCCGAAGGTGCACACAGTCTAAAGAAGGAAATACAAAAGAAATAAGCAACCAACACGTTGACAACCTCAGATAGTATTACAAAATCTGAGTAAATGCTAATTGTAACTCATGTGGGGACATAAAACACCTGCTAACTTATGGTGCTTTCAACTTGTAAAAATATATTACGTTGTTCTTCATTAACATTTACCTGAGTTGAGCCTAATCCAGGCCTGTTCCATCCCTAATTGGCACTGCTGCTGCGTCCAAACGGCACTAATCCGGGCTTGTTCCATTTCTAATTGGCACTCCTGCAGCGTCCAAACGGCACTCTCCGAGGGTGATAAAGGGAAGTTCGCCTCCCCCAAGCTATCGGGTGTCTCGATGCCTGCAAGTTCGTGAGACCTGCCTGTCCTTCTCGTCGGCGGTGTGATGTGGCGTTGGTCGGAGTTTTGGCTCGAGTTCATGGATGCCGGGGCGGCAGCCCCAGAAGGTGGACTGCGTGGGCGACACTTCGGCGAGCGACGTGGCAGTGGTGGTGGTTCCTACCCTCGGTCACGTGGATAGTGAGGAACGAGCGTTGGGAGGCTTTGGGTGTTGGCACCACTTTGTCTTCGGCAGCTCTCAGATCGTGAGTCGGAGGCCTATCTTGGGGACAACAGGCGTGGCAGAAGACGGGGAGCGGTACAAAGGTTTTTCTGGGCGAGAACTCAGTGCTTTAGTACCAACGGCGGCGATGCCTGCGGATATCGTTACCCTCTTGGGGGCGTCGATGCGGCATAAAACCTTCTTCATTACCCTCTTGGGGGCATCGTCGTGGAGCCTCGGTTCAACCGAGTCTCGGCTCATTGTCTTAGGTGGCAAGTTTAGGTTTTCCGCATTTTTCTTGTTTATTTTGATCTTCTTTGTAATAGGGATGTCCCCTCCACCTTGTATCTGTTCCGCCGATGTGGCTTTATTTATAAAGCGGGGAGAAAGCTATTTCGAGGAGGAACATTTACCCCTAGTTCTCACAATCTAACAAACATTAGAGCAATAATATAGATGCTAAGGCAGAGTAAGAAAACATATTTGATCTCGGTCGTTTCTTCTCATCTGTTATAGGTGACCCTTTCCCCACCCCACCCACGCCTAGTGTTGCAAGCGAGGTTTCGTAAAAGTCCCGCTTTTAAAAATTGAACTAGAAAACTCTTATATGAACTATAAGCGGAACTTTCGCGGGATCCCGCTTTCAACCCTAGCCACATCCACAAACTTCTTCCAATTCGGTTGTTGCTTGTCTAGACCTCCCTAGGTGTTGCAAACCTAGCTAGTCACCGCTTCTCCACACCGCCGTCACCACCAGATCCCTAACCCTATTTAATTCCGAGCAAAAGAGATAATAGAGAGAAATGTGAGATTTGATACAAATACTAACTGAGGATCGGATGGATGCGATTCGAGGGTGCAAGTCAGTGGATTGTGTCGAGCGGTTTGAGAGAAAATGTAAAACCATATCAAATGTCATTTTGTTGCCTGACTCAACGCCCACGCCAACCTAGTAGATGGGGTCAGACTGTCAAACCAAGGGCGAAGTGACTAGTTTGGGGATAAAATGTGGCACAAATTAATTTGGTAGACACAATCACCAAATCATAAACAATGGGTAAGAAGTGGAATTGACTTAGATATTTTTATATATAAATTTGTGGTCAAAGCTTTGCCGTGAATATTATGTGGATGTCCAGAGAATGGCTTACATTTATGAATTAACTTTGTACATCAAGTATATTTTTCATCTGAAAATTATGCACTTGACAATATTAAGGAGCTGTTAAAGCCATCCTATCATGTGTGCATAACTAAAATCGGCAGCAGAGTCAAGGAATGCATCTTTGGCGAGTGAACTGAAGCAGCTTCTGAACAATGGACGAGCGTCTAGTATATCGTTTGGGCAAAAAAGCTGCACTCTGCATGTGGAACGGTGGAGGGCGCACGTAGAGCCTAGCTAGAGAAAAGAGAGGGCATAGGTTGTGTGTTGTGACTTGAGAGACAAGAGGACGTACCCCGGACCGCGAGCCCATCACGTCTTCAAGTAGGAGCGTAGGACAAGAAGCCAAGTGCGTCTCACCGCGCGCGTCGATAGAAGTTCTCTAGCTAGCATAGTGCGCTTGTTCTATAGGTAGAACCTCAAAGTTCTCTAGCATAGTCCATAGGAAGGACAATGATAAGGTTGAGCTTGTGATCCGCCTCGAGGAGCTGCGTCTTGGAAGTAATGAAGCGGTTGCGTTGCGGCTGTGGTGGTTTTGCGTCGGGGGGCAGGCCGACTTGGTAGGGAAGAGGATGGGTGGTATTGATCAGTAGAGCGAAGCTGAGAGGCCATGAGTGGTTGCTAGTGAAAGAGACGTGAGCGCATGATCGAGAGGGTGAAGCGTTGTGTCCTCTCTCTAGCTAGAGTGGAGAAGGGCATATAGGAGTAGTACTTACGTACTCCCTCCGTTGGAAAATATAAGATATTTTAGCTTTGTGAAATAAATATATCTAGACGTTTTTTAATGTATAGGTTCATTTTCGAATCTCTACGAACCTGTACACTAAAAGACGTCTAGATACATTCGATTCATAATCCTAAAACGTCTTATATTTCTAAACGGAGGGAGTAGTTGTCTCAAGTTATTTGAAACAGAATGCGAGATTTTATTTAAAGAAATCTGAGTCTTTATCAACAGGGAATATAATCCTCGTCTCCTGCAAATAAGATATCGAAAGGTAGAGTGATTCCATTTTATAATCATAAGTGCACATTTATCAACCCTCCCGACTGCGTGCGGCCGCCGCCGGGCCGCACTAGGGGGCCTACACCACACGCTCCTCGCCCTCCCGCCTGTCCTCCCCCTCCGCCGTTGTCGGCATCATCGCCGGGCAAAGGTCATGCGGCGGCGGTGGACTTCCTCCCGCACCATGGGATCAAAGGTGGCGGCGGCTCAGATCTTGGCCCCCTAGAGGAGGTGATCGCAGGGTAGCGGTGGTTAGGGATCATTGGTGGTTCTGCTACAGGCGGCGATGGGCAGACGATGGCGGTGCTACCAGCTCGATCTAGCTCTTCGGGTCTAGGCGGGTTGTGCCAGTGCTGCCCTAGCTGTTTCTTCATCAACCTCAGTGTCTCCTTGCGTAATCCAGTGTTGTCACACATCACAGGGTTATTGGTGGTGGTGATCTCTTTCACCGTCAGAGATGGTCAACCGGGTAGGGCAGATTGTCTCTGCATTCAGTATCGGCGGCAAGATGATACATGGCTACCGGTGAAAACCCCCAGTCATGGTAGGCGATGGCGACATCTTCGCATCGTCACCTTGTTGAAGGCATCGCCGATGTAGCTATTGCCAACCTACTGGCGCTGCTCCGGGGGAACCCTAGACCCGATTTGGTGGCACCTTAGTCGTCGCTCTCCCTCTTGGGGGCATCGTTTTTCAAGCAGTTGTTGGACGGTAGTGGCAAGAGGTGGAGCGGCATCGTCTTGCATGGAGACTCCGGTGGAGATGTCAAGTCATTCCTAACCGTCAGTCAGTAGGTGCTATGCACGACGGATCTCCCGGTGGTTTCAAGCTGCGTCTGATGGCGGGAGTCGGCAACATGGTGTCGAGGGGCCTTGATGTCGACCGCGCATGCATGGTGGACGAGCGCAGGGTGGTGGAGTTGTTTGGTGCCATGATGGCGTTGATGGCAGGCCTCATAAGGTCATTGCAATGATTTCTTCTGGAGATGGGTACACGACAAACGACGGCGGCGAGGACTTCTGTACGTGTATACTAGTACATGTTGAGGGCTAGTCGGACTGATTGTGCCACTTGCTCGTTGTTGGGTGTAACGCCTCCAAATCGGATCTATGTAAATCTTAACATTTCTACCAAAATTCGCATAGAAGCGATTCAACGACGCCCATCTGACACTTCCATGTGGGTGGATTTTGGTACAAGTAGTTACATCAAATTAGTTTACAACAAGATCCACAAAAAACATATATATGCAACAATGACTCCAAAGAGCCAACTACGGCTAGTCATATTATTACGGCAAGGCATTAGTGGAGTTGTCTATGATCATGACACTGTACTCCTGAGGCGTCCATAATCGTGGACACACGACTTCTCGAAAAGATTTACCCTGCAGGGATGCACAAATATACTCAAACGCATGTTTAGACTTTCAAGTACTAAATCGCAAATAGGCGTTCCTTCCGAGTCTCACAATAAGAACTGTCTCATAACTACGCGCATATCTAGAGGTATCATCTACTGTGTGTTATCCAGCCAAGAGGCACGACGATTCTCAAGGTGACACAGTGGGGGTAACTTGTACGCTCCGTGGGTATCGTCACCGTGTACTGCAATTTATGTATGCAAGCCATGGCAGTCCACCAAAATCAGATCACAACTCAACCCATGTATGAGGATATATTATATGTATGCACCAAATGGAAAACCAATTTTGTAACCCTCTGGATATACGAATAGCTCCGGTAGTTGAGGGGGATCCCAGAGGCCCCCACGTTTGGTTAGCGCGATATTCTCAGAATTGTTCTTAGTTCGACTCAAGTAGTCTCCAAAGGTGGTCGCTTCAGACGCCTTATCATTAAGTGAAGCCATAAACAACAACATCAGATTAATATCCATATCACCAACATTATCCAGATATCAAGTTTCACATGTATGAGAGCGGGTAACAGACCTAAGCATGCACTACGACTCACAAGTCCAACCTAGCTACTCAAACAACAGTTAATAGGATAACCAAGGCAATATAGAAGCTGCAAGGAAATAAAGATATGGAAACTAAAGCATCGACAATAAGGATAGAAGTAGACAAATCAGGAAATAAAGACTATAAATTTAAAATAGGTAGAAGTGGGGAATGCTCGCCTGAGAAACAATGTCGGGTAGCTAAAACTCTAAGGGGGGGGCAGATATTGATCCTTAAATAGTTAAAGTAAAGTTATTTCCGCACTCCTTAAAAGGAATAGCTAAGAGATGATATGATGATGCACCTAAAAGAGATTTTAAAACATGGTACAATACGAAAGTATCATTTTTAGAAAAAATTGATAAAAAGACCCTTCATTGCATAAAAAATGATATGTGATTTCAAGAAATATGAAAATGAACCTCTCACTAGTGCTTGGGTAAGGTTTAAACAACTCACACATAAAGTCAAACATGGACTAAAGGATTGGTTGCTTGTACGGAGTTTTTAAGAAGGCCTTACACAAGAATATATGCAATCCCTAAATAATGAAACCGAGAAATCCTTTTTATATCTAAACCCCCATGAAGCATTTACATTGTTAGATAGAATATTGGTAGAAACTAGTATCAACAAGGGCTTAAGTGAACTTATCCCCAATTTTTCCCTTAGGGGAATTCATGGGGAAACTGAAGTAAAAGTGGAAGTCCTAGAAGATTCTGGCATGCTCTTTGGGGACAAAAATTTAGGATCATTAAAAAGAAAAAGGGAAGAAACTATTATGATTGAAAATGAAAAAGAACCAACAAATGATAAACAAGTAGAAGAAGTCAAAATGTTAAGTGAAACAAAAGAACCTCTACTTGATCTTGATAAATATAGTTTGCATGAACTCATTAACTTATTGCAAAAGTTTTCTAATGATCCATCTTTTAATGGTCATCAAGCAGGATTTGGTTCCTGCCTAGCAAATTATATTATAAATGAAAAAATTGAAAGATATAATAATGAAGCTATGTTACCACCTAAGCTTGGGGATGTATGGCTCCCCAAGGTTTTAATCACTATTGGAAAAGAGACACATCATGTAATTCTAGATTTAGGATCTAGTGCCTCAGTTTTACCTAAAGATCTATATGATTTTTACTTGATTTGAAACCTATGAAAAATGCTCTATAGATCTTTTACTTGCTTATGATTCAACTAAACATGCTTTAGGAAAAGTTAAAGATATCATGGCTGAATTGCATAAGACATTTGTACCTGTTGATTTTATTGTCATGGACATGGGGAGCAATACCTCAAGTCTTATAATACTTGGTAGACCCTTTTTGAGAACCACAGGTGTAGTCATTGATACAAAAAAGCAAATGCGAAGTTTCATTTTCCTCACAAGAAATGTATGGAACACTTTCCAAGTAAGGAGGTAGCAAAGAAGCAGAAGCTATCTCATGAGTTCTACATCACTTAAACCAAGTAAGTAAAGCCTAACTATAGGGCTATAAAGAAAGTGCTTTGCGGGAGACAACCCGGTTATTTTATTTTGAATTTTTGCTTTAGACTATTGCTGTAGCAAGAGAGTTTTGTTTTGGTTTTATTTCTGTAATTTTTAATAAAGTACCAAGTGAAACCCATTTTGGATGTTAAAAAGTTGCTAAACATATGGAGTAGCAAATTTCTGCAAAACGGTTTTTAGTGCAAGAATTTTCTGATTTTTTATGTAATTCCGATTGCGCTCATATTTACACAGAATTTACAACTTTTCATAGTCTGTATTCAAAAAATGGGCTACAATTCCTAACATGTTTAAGTGGGTGAGAAAAATTATTTTTGATGCTGCTGAAAATTTGGACAGATTCTGCCATGTTTTGTTTTAACCATTCCCAAGTGTCCTAAAATGATTACTATGAGTCATCTTATATGCTAGGGATATGTAGGAACATTATATACTTGCTGGAACATTTAGAATTTTTTTGTCTTTGATATATATGCAACAACTATTATACTTTTGTGCCACTAATGTCACCACTCAGAAAAAAGATGGGAGAAAAAGTTTCGTGTTGAAGTTTTTTGACAGGGAATAGAGGAACATCACACCAAGAGCAATCCAAGGATAGTGAAAACCGTAAGATTGAGGATGCCCAAGGCACCCTACTGGACCTATTAAAATCTCGGTTTGCAAATCTCTAAACTTTGTTTTTCGAGCAACATAAACTATCGTAGAACTTGGAGCGTCTATTTTATTTATTTTACTTTTGTTTTGCATTAAAAGGACCACCACCACTATTAATATAAATGTTTGTGATAGAGCTACTGAAAAGAAACTTTGCCTTAATGAGATTAAAAATGAATAAGAATGCCTTGAATTAAAAGAAAAGGGGAGATGAAAGCAAAAGGCTGAAATTCATGTTGTGTCTAGTTCGTAAGCTCAAGTACTTTATATGAAATATGATTTGTTTTGTGCCTATTAATTTGTATCCTTTGCTTGTGTATATTTATGTTTTTATGTTCAATAAGGATCAAGGTGAGAAAATAAATGTTGGCATTATGAACTAGATGGCACATTCTTTAGATATCTTTTTGCTAAGCCTTCACAATACAAGCTAAGACTTGTTCCAAACCCCATAAACTAGACTAGGCATATCCACCTATTTGTGGCAAAAGCTACTTTCAAGTATAGTATGTATGTTAATCCTCCAAACATTCTTAAAAACACATTTTTCATGTATTTTAAAGCTCATAAGAAAGTAAGGTTTAGGGTGATACCACTATGGAATTTTTTGTGCTTTACATCTTATTAGTTGTTGTTAGCCAAACCATGATGTCATGGCACAAGCTTTAAATGTTGAATGTTGATAATTTGTCATGTTAAAGTTCTGCCTATGGATTGCATCGATGTGAAAAAGTGTTGTTGGAGGGATACCCCTGGGTAGGGTAACACCGAGGTATAGAGGCCGAGTTAGCCAAGGAATGGCAAGGTCAAAGCGAAGGCTAGCCGGGTCACCTCAAGGCAGGCCGACTTACGGAATAACCCGGCCCGGAGGATGTCCGTTTAACCATGTCCCGGCCGACATATATCATACGTCGGCAAGATCTTTATAATTCGTCTGCAGGTACCCACGGAGCCGGATTAACCAGACCTGATCTGGGTTATATCAGGCTTGTAAGAGAAGGAAGGTATCCCGCTAGTCAAAAGGTGGTATCTGTACGCTGGAGCGTGAGAAAAGCGGACAGAGGAAAGGACCAGCGAGGCGTGGCCGACAAAGGTGACGCAGCCTATATCGGTTGACGCTGGCGCCGTAGAGGCTTACGTAGCCTCTGCATGGCTTATGAGGGCAAAAGGTGACCCAATCGGTTTGCTATTTTGGGAGAGGCATATTCCCAGGAATATGCTTCCACGTATGCCCTAGCTAGTAGCCTGGCCTCCCCTTTATAAATAGCGCTAGGACCTCAGTAGAGGGGCATCGCGAGGTAGTTGGGCTAGAGATTGGCTTGTTCATTGAGTAGAGGTAGTGGTGAGAGTGAGAGAGATCCGTCTTCCTCCTCTCCCCAATACAGCTCAAGGAGCATCTGTAAACTTGGTGAACTTAGAGAATACAAAACATCTGTGTGTGGAATCACCACACTATCCCTCCCTGGATTCCTCTAGTGCATATTGGCCCCACCTTTAGCCTATCCATGGCATCTGCCGTGCCACCACCACGATAGTTGGCGCCCACCATGGGGCCAGCGGCGCTAGCAGGAGTGAAGATCCGGACGGGAAGCATCATCGGCACCGGCGAGCGCATCATCTCTGGGCTCGTTCAGCGCTTTGGAGCGCTGGACTACGTCAGCGACAATGCCGGTAGCTTCGGCAGGCGACCTCCACCGTGCAATGGCCTCTTCATCAAGCTTGGTGCCCACAAGATCTATGGCAGCGTCGATGTGTCTTGCGTTCACCCGCGGCACGTCGTCGAGGGAGGCGAGCCACCCCTTAGCGCGGCTCACAGTGCGCATTTCACTCGCTCCCCTGACCGTGCTAAGGTGATGATGACAGTGCCTGACGCTGGCGCGAGCAAAGACCTGGCACCAGATCCGGAGGTAACAGCCAAGGCGCCCAGGAAAAGTAGAGGTCCTCCGCTAGAGAGGCCAGAAAACGTGTTGCAGCAGGCGATAGATAGCTTGGCAAGCCCCATAGCACATGTGGTAGATCCGTCTCAGGCATAGGCCGAGTTAGAGGAAACTAGGCAGAAAATACTAGAGGGTGCGAAAAAGATAGCCGCGGCTCAGCAGTCGTTGAACATGCCACTGCGCAAGTACGCAAGAGCAAATAAGATAGATGCGGTAAAAGTAAAAGGGAGAAACCTCATCAGTGAAATGAACAAAGAGGGTGAGACTAGAGTTGAGGAATCAGAGAACCTGTTGTCCATGGGGCTGCCGAAGTACAGCACCCTAGCAAAGAACCTCAGAGCAGCGGATGCAGCTACATCCAAACTAGAAGGTTTGATGGGTGAAGCCCGGCAAAGACAGCAAGAGAGGGTCAATGAGTTAGTTCGAATCGCTAATAGACAGAATGAGGAGTTGCTCAGGGCTAACCCGGCAAGAGTAGGGGCTTCCAAGGTCGTTTATTCGGCAGTGGGTAACCCGGAGAAATCTGCTGAGGCTGCATCGTCCCCTCATGATGGCCCAAGAAGAGAGGAAGTGGTAACCTCGGCAAGGAGAAACAAACAGATAGTCCCATATGACCCGGCAAGGGCAGGGAAAGGAAAGGCAGTGCAAGGAAATGAGGATCGACAAAGTGTCAGCCGAGGTAACCGCGACCAAGGCAATGCCGGTCAGAGAAACGCTGGAAACGGCAATGCCGGACAGCGTAACTCGGCGGGTGCATGGCAACAGCAATAGCGGAATATACCACGCAAGAGCGAAGTGCCGACCAAGGTATGCAACAGATATGTGCTCCACAAGAGCAAGACAGATACAACGATGGTGATTCGGAAATGGTGAATGTAGGATACCATAGGCCGGAGCATCATGAGATAGGATCAAGGTTGGGAGGCAAGAACTTGCTGCCGGATGACGCCAGACTAAAGCTGGATCGGCTCTACAGGTCGGAGCAAATTGAGGTGCAAGGTCCTCTGGGTCCAACGTGTTTTGGGCCCCGGATCATGAAGGAGCCTCCGGTACCTAGCTTCCAGTTACCAACAGGCACAAAAACATATGACGGCAGCACAAAGCCAGAGGATTGGTTGATTAACTACGCGACAGCTGTAAAAATTGCTATAGGAAACTTCAGATGGGCTGTGAGATATGTACCTCAGATGTTGGAGGGGCCATCAAGGATATGGTTAAACAATTTACCACCCGGTAGTATCAACTGCTGGCTGGATTTCCAGGAAATGTTCGTCAGTAACTTCTCAAGCACATATCAGAGGCCGAACAGGCCACAGACCCTAGCAATGTGCAAGCAGAGACCAAATGAGACAGACCGAGAATTCCTAACTCGATGGTGCAATGTGCGAAACTCATGCGAGGGTGTGATTGAGTCACAGGCCATAGCTTGGTTTGCACAAGGGTGTAGATATGCAAGCATGCTGTGGCAAAGGTTACAAAGGGATATGCCAACTACCTTGGCAGAAACAATCCGGATTGCTGATTCATACGGTTTAGGTGATCCGACTCAACTCCGGCTTGTGTCAAACGAGTCAAATGAGGAATACTATCAGCGAGACGGATCCGGATTATCCCAGCGAAATGACTACATGAGTAAGAGAAGAGATGATAGACCGGATTACAGGTACAGCTCGCAACAAGTTGCTGCTATAAATCAAGATCAGCCTGGAGCAGGGAGTAATCAGCGTCAGAAAACTGGAGGGCAGCAGTGGACCCCGAGAAATGATGGCAAGAAAACTTGGACGCCCGAGCAAAAGAGACAGTGGCAAGAAAAGAAATACCGGCCGCGGTATACGTATGAGGCAATGCTAGATCAGCCGTGCAAATTTCACGCGCCAAATCCGAGTAACCCGGCGGGTCATACAACCCGGCAATGTGAGTGGATGAGGAAGATAGAGCAAAGTGGCTCAGGGAATGCTCAGGCACCTCGGAACGATCAACCTCGACAGGAGTTACCTCGACAGCAGTTGCTCTCCGGAGCAAATACGCAACAGTTAATGTTACCACCACCTCCGCCGAGGTATGAGAATCATGAGAGAAGGGATGCAGTGCATCAGGTGGAAAACCAGCGTTAGCCAGATGAAAGGTATCCTGACAATGAGGGGAGAAATGAATACAAAGAGCATCACCAGAGTTACTATGTGTTTACCACGGAGGAAACAGATAGAAAGAGCTTGCAACACCGACATATGGAAGTGAATGCGGTTATGCCGGTAGTGACGAGGTATATGCCTTGGTCGGATCAGGAAATTACCTGGAGTATCAAGGACCATCCCAAGCTCATGCCGAGTCCTGGTTCGTATGCATTAGTGCTGGACCCAACGTTCATCGGGCCAAATATCAATGTGAGGTTCTCTAAGGTGCTGATTGACAATGGCAGCCGCATCAATATTATGTACGTGGACACAATGCGCAAGTTGGGTATCTCGGAGAACATGCTCCAAGCCACAAGGATAACTTTCCATGGCATTGTGCCAGGTATTTCCTGTGAACCCATTGGCAAAGTCCGGGTTGACGTGTTATTCGGCACAAGAGATAACTGCCGAACTGAGAATTTGGAATTTGAAGTTGTGAACTTAGAAAGCGCATATCACGCGTTACTCGGCAGGCCGACCCTGAACAAATTCATGGCAAGTACTCACATCAGTTACCTGAAGATGAAGTTGCCTGGGCCAAATGGAGTAATTACCATAGCTGGGGATTTCCGACGTTCCATTGAGTGTGCGTCGGCTGGGTCTAACCTGGCCGAGTCACTCGTGATTGCACAAGAAAAAAGAAAGATCCAGGAAGTAGCGGCATTGGCTCAGTCTGCGCAGCAATACATGCCGGCAATGAGTAACCCGCATGGAAGTGTCTCTTTTCAAGCAACAAAGGATACAAAGAAAGTACCTGTTGATGATCTGTTCCCAGAGCGCACCGTAACAATTGGTGCCGGGTTAACTGACAAATAGGAAAGCGAGCTCGTCAACTTCCTCCATGAGAATCGGGATATCTTTGCTTGGTCCACACAGGACTTGCAAGGCGTTCCGAGGGAGTTGGCCGAGCACTCTTTGAATGTGAGACCCGGAGCAAAGCCGGTGAAGCAACCTCTCCGCCGCTTCGCCGAAGACAGGAGAAAAGTCATTGGAGACGAGATAGCTTGGCTCCTCGCAGCCGGGTTCATCATGGAAGTGCTTTACCCGGATTGGCTATCTAATCCAGTGCTGGTGGAAAAGAAGAAAGATGATCCGAATGTGGCAGTGGTTTGGCGTATGTGCATCGATTAGACGAACCTGAATAAGGCGTGCCCAAAAGATCCATTCCCACTGCCAAGGATAGACCAGGTCATAGATTCTACTGTTGGGTGTGAGTTATTGTCGTTCATAGACGCATATTCTGGTTTCCACCAGATACCACTGAACCCAGATGATCAAATAAAGACTGCATTTATCACCCCGTACGGGGCTTATTGCTATCGCACTATGCCTTTTGGTTTACGTAATGCAGGGGCAACGTATCAAAGATGTATGCAAAAATGCCTACACGATCAAATTGGTCGAAATGTGCAAGTGTATGTTGACGATGTGGTTATAAAAACCAAGGAAAGCAAAATGCTCCTTGATGATATCAGGCAAACATTCACGAACCTAAGGAGGTTCCAAATGAAGCTTAACCCGGAGAAGTGTACCTTCGGTGTCCCGGCTGGAAAATTACTCGGATTTCTTGTCTCTAGCCAAGGTATCGAAGCTAACCCAAATAAAATCCGAGCCATAGAGCGGATGGAATTGTCGAAGTGCCTTAACGATGTCCAGAAGTTCACTGGTTGTTTGGCATCCTTAAGTCAGTTTGTATGTCGGTTGGGAGAAAAGGCATTGCCTCTCTATCAACTAATGAAAAAGTCAGACAAGTTCGTATGGACGCCGCAGGCAAATGAAGCCTTCATCCAGTTAAAGAAAATGTTAGCCACTACACCAGTGTTAGCCTCTCCACTATCAAAAGAGACAATGCTGCTCTACATAGCCGCAACCAACCGAGTTGTAAGTGCAGTAGTAGTGGTAGAGCACGACGAAGAGGGTAAGTCGGTGCAAAGGCCAGTCTACTACCTGAGTGAGGTATTATCAGCGTCAAAACAAAACTATCCTCACTATCAGAAGATGGCATATGGTGTGTATATGGCAGCAAAGAAGCTGAAGCACTATTTTGAAGAACACCCCATCAAAGTGATATGTGAAGCCCCCATATCTGAGATAATGAGCAACAAGGATGCAAGCGGCCGGACTGCAAAATGGGCAATCAAGCTAGCCCCTTATGCTCCACAATACGACAGGAGAGATGCGATCAAGTCTCAGGCTGTGGCCGACTTTTTCGTGGATTGGGCCGAGATGCAATATGAGCCACAGTTGCCAGATCCGAACCACTGGAGAATGCATTTTGATGGATCAAAAACAAAAACCGGGTTAGGTGACGGAGTTGTGCTTACCTCACCCAAGAAAGACCAGCTGAAGTATGTGCTGCAGATCCACTTCACAACATCAAACAATGTTGCAGAGTATGAAGCACTTGTGCATGGGCTCAAAGTGGCAAAAGAAATTGGAATACGTCGAATTCAGTGCTTTGGTGACTCGGATCTGGTAGTTCAGCAAGTCTCAGGGCGATGGGATGCTTTGGATGCAAACATGGCATTGTACTTTGAGGGATGCGAGTTTCACCATGTACCCCGGCTGGAAAACGAGGTTGCCGACGTACTGTCAAAACTCGGATCAACCCGACAAGCGATCCCACCGGGTGTAGCACTAGAGCACCTCAGAAAGCCATCTATCAGGCCATCCCCAGAATCCGAGTCAATCTATATCCCGGCAAATCCGGAGTCGGAAGCTGTGCCCATGGAAATTGGTGTGGGAAGTGGTTCAGGAAACCCAGGGACTCCTTCGCAGGACCCGAGGACTGGGCAGCTTGACCCGGCGGAGGTTATGTCGGTGGATCAAATGGAAATTGACGAGGATGTGTTTCTGGTGCGAGCTATACCAGCTTGGGCACTGCCCATATTCTAGTTCCTGAAGGATGGAACTTTGCCCAATGAAGAAGTGTTTTCGAGGCAAATTCGGAGGAGGGCAAAGGCATACACGATTATCAATGCCGAGCTATACAAGAGGAGTGTCACGAATGTCCTGCAACAGTGTGTTGACCTGGAAGAAGGGCTTGACATCCTCCGAGATATACATCAAGGGGAATGTGGGCATCACACCTCATCTAGAGCCTTAGTGGCAAAAGCTTTCCGGCATGGATTCTACTGGCCAAGTGCCTTGGAACAAGCAGAAGATCTAGTAAGAAAATGTAATGGTTGTCAAAGATATGCTACCAAGACACACATGCCAATGTCGGAGCTCAAGACCATACCAATTACCTGGCCATTTGATGTATGGTGTTTGGATATGGTTGTCCCATTTAAGCCGGCGAAAGGAAATATGACCCATATCTTGGTTATGGTTGACAAGTTTACCAAATGGATAGAAGTAAAGCCGATAAGAAAATGTGATGGGGATACATCCGTTTCATTCCTCAAAGATATCATTCTGAGATATGGCTATCCTCACAGTATCATAACAAATAACGGCACCAATTTCCCTGAAGTAGCATTTGCGCGATTCTACCGGGATAAAAAGATCCGGCTAGACGTTGCCTCGGTAGCCCACCCCGCATCAAACGGACAAGTGGAAAGATCCAACGGATTAGTATTATCCGGGATAAAACCCCGGCTCATTGAGCCACTGCAAAGATCAGCGGGGTGCTAGATAGAAGAACTACCAACGGTACTGTGGAGTTTAAGAACAACTCCAAATCGATCAACAGGCTATACGCCATTCTTTTTGGTATATGGGGCAGAAGCTGTATTACTAGCCGGCATAGAGCATGATTCGCCTAGAGTCACCCAATACACAGAAGCCAAAGTGCGAGAAGCCCGACAAAATGATGTTGGTCTGCTGGAAGAAGCGAGAGAATTGGCATTGTCCAGATCCGCCATATATCAGCAAAATCTCCGACGCTATCATAGCCGGAAAGTAAACCCCCGAGTCTTCCGGGATGGTGATCTGGTACTCCAGATGGTACAACGTACTGCTGGCATGCATAAGTTATCCCCCCATGGGAAGGGCCATTCATTGTGAGCAAAGCTTTGCACAATGACTCTTATTATCTCATTGATGCACAACCACATGAGAAGAACAAGGCGGACAGGTCTGGCGAAGAATCTAAGTGTCCATGGAATGTAGCCCTACTTCGTCCGTTCTACACTTAACAAAGAAGTGTGTGTATCCGAGTTTCTCATATATATCGGTATGTATGCCGGCAATGAGTTTATCAATGAAATCTTGGCACCTCGAGCAGTAACTCGGGGACTGCCTTAATAATATTTGTTGTCTTCTGTGTTTGTTATTTATTTTTATGTCGGCTGGCTTAAGTTGCTTCTGCCTAAGCTGGATTAGTAGTGTGTGAGCACCAAAAACTCAACTCTTCGACTTGCTGCTGTCCAACAAGAATTGGCTTCATGGCAAGCAAGAGAACAAGTTTGGAATTGCGAAGCACACGAAAAACGACTAAGGAAAAGAACGTAATCGAGCCGACATTCTTTGTTCGGACTAACTCTATGTTTACTTTGATTTTACTACGCTGGATTATTTTGAGCTAATCCTAAAGTTTCCAAGTATTGTTAAGTCAACTTTTTAAACTTGGACTCGTAAGTCACAAAACCGAATCAAGGTAGACGCGAGCCGAGCCGTGAAATTGGAGAAACAAGAAAATGAAACTCAGGGGCTACACCCAAATTAATCCGTTGTGAACAACTTAGTAGCAAATCATAATCGGTATGCTTAATACATCTACACCTAGCATACCAGGGATCTGATAAATTTCAAAGTGTTTTTGGTGCTCAAGGAGCAGCAGCGGGAGGAGGTAACTCGGCGCCAGCGGGGGGAACTCCGGCTTCAGTCTCGTCATCATCTTCGTTATCTTCGAGATCCAAGGCTTCGTCCTCTTCCTTGTCACCCGAATCATCTTCAACATATTCATCGTCAACGATGCCGAGGAAGCTTGGTCCTTCGTTCCATTGATGGACAGGGGCAAACTGGATAAGGTTGTGGGCACAAGCCTTGCGCTGAGCTACCCAATCTGGATCATTCGACCACCTTGACCCGGTGCGCAAGTGCTCGAGAACCTTCAGATCTAGTTTTTCATACCACGTGAGCACGAAGTGGAGGACAGTATCAACTCCGGCACGTGCGGCGGATTCCCTCCAGAGGTCGAGCTGGGTATCGCAATCCATCAATTTGTTGATCAGAGCAGTGGACCCCTCCAGAGGATCCTCACCAGGCCAAAGGGCACGGAAGATCCGGACGGCTGAATCCAGGATACCCAAACCATAGTTCTTCACAATTTCAATGCGAGAGGATAGGCTAACCAGCAAGTCCTCCATGTCATAGGGAATGGTTTCAGACCCAGGACCAGTTGGGGTACCCCTCTGCTGGCGGAACTTGGCAACGGCAGTAACCGTAATGGCATCGCCCTCTGGGAATTTGCCTGAAAACAAAACAAGTGAAATAAGTAAAAGAGTTTAACCCGGAGAAATACATGTCGGCTGAAGGAAAAGAGTTTACGGGAGATATGACTATGGATCCGAGTCAGCTCTTTGGTGCAATCAGCATGCCTCCTCTGGATCTTCTCAAGTTCAACATTAGCCGAGTCAAGCTTGACGTCGGCCTCCTTCAACAACTCTTGATCTTTTGCAAATTGAAGGCTAAGACGTTCTCGCTCTTCGGTGAAGTCTTGGCCAGCCTTGTCCATCTCAGTCTTGTGGAGCTCTTTGAGTTTTTTCATCTCAGCCTTGAGCTTGGCAAGTTCATCATCCTTGGCTCGGAGTTTGGCAAGTTCGTCATCCTTCTTCTTAAGCTCGGCCTGATGTTGCCCTGGTTGATCGAGAAAATGCAGCATCATATCAGGCACGGGCACACTATCTTCAAGGGATGCTGCAACGGTTTGTTGACCCAGCAGAGCTGAGGTATGAATATCTGCCGAGCTCAGGAGAAAGGAGAGAGAGAGCATGGAAATTGAGTAACCAAAGCGAATTACCTTTTATCTCGTCCAAGTCTCTTCTCATAATTGTATTTTCAGCCTCCACTCTGGCTGTGCAATCCGAATGACAGATTAGTTCGGGGGGAAAAGACAAAGAAAGATGGGAGGGAGAAGTCGAAGAGAAAACTTACCCTTTTTCTCGCATTCAGCAAGAAGAGCAGCATGTTTCGAGTGCAGCACCTTGTGTGAGTCCAAGAGGTGCTGAAACTCAGCAGTCCGACGATTGGTAGTGATTTGAAAAGAGCAAGGTTGGCTCAGCTACATGCATATTCAAAGTGTACAAAATCTGGGCCAAGTGGAACTTAACCCGGCTCTAGGTGTGTGCATATTCGAAGTGTACAAAATCCGGGCCAAGTGGAACTTAACCCGGCTCTAGGTGTGTGCATACTCGAAATGTACAAAATCCGGGCCAAGTGGAACTTAACCCAGCTCTAGGTGTGTGCATATTCGAAGTGTACAAAATCCGGGCCAAGTGGAACTTAACCCGACTCTTGGTATGTGCATATTCGAAGTGTACAAAATCCAGGTCAAGTGGAACTTAACCTGGCTCTAGGTGTGTGCATATTCTAAGCTACTAAGGAGCTACGCTAGTTCTCTAAGGAGCATCCGGCCGAGTAACAAGTTACTCCCCCGGAGGCTCGGGGACTAATGGATATGTCTCTAAGCACTTGTGTGTATTAAGTAAAAGGCAAAGTAGCGTACCTCCATCATCCGGCCAGCAATGTTGATAGCCTTGGCTGCCGTGTTCATCTGTGCACTAAACTCGGTGGGCCCAAACTTCTCCGGGAGATCGTCGTTTGGATCGACAAACTCCGCTTTGTTCCAATTGTTGACATATTCAATCAAAGCTGGAGGATAGCCCTCTCCACTAAGCATGTGGGGCGCGACCAAGCCTTTGGCATGGGCCTCTCTCCTTGCAACTAGGGCGGCAACAGGGCTGGTATGCAATGCGAGTTGTTTGCTGCCAGCTGACCCGGAGAAGGCATCTCTCTTCGGGAGCATGGACGCAAGGGTGCGCTGTCCAGCCTCGATAGATGATGCTTTGGTGGCACCAGAACTTTTCTTCGCCTTGGGTTGCTGTTGGGAGGCCGAGGCTTGAGCTGCAGACTTGGACTTGGGTGCAGCCTTAGTGCTAGTTGGGTCTTCTTGCCGAGTCTTGGAAGACTCAGATGAGACAGGAGGAGTTGGTGCTTGTGCTGGTGCTGGTGTTGGCGTTGGTGTTGCTACTGTTGTTGCTATCTCGGGGACGACGGGTTGCGGCTGAGCTGGTGAGGAGCTGGGAGCATCCGGCCTTAGCTTGTCCTCGGCGGCACCACTTCCCCCTACACCGAAGTTGCCCTCCTCTGGGAGAGGTGGACTAAGATCCGGTGTAGCCATCGAGCCTTCCTGAATTGGGCTCAGTGGGCGCATGTCATCGTCGCGAGGGGGAGATGGGGTACGCCGGAAAGACGAAGCAATGCTGGAGCCGCTCTGGGGAACCTCCACGACAGCCCTATCCAATTAAACAACGAATAACAAATTATATAATAGAGAGAGGCGTGAAGACAAAGAAACTTGAAGCGGAAAATGGTACAAGGAAAAAGAAACTCACTCATCAGAGGTCGGAGGCTCCTTGGGCTTCCGAGCTCTCCGAACTATGGCCTTAGTCGGAGGTTTGCTGGCGACCTTGTCAGCGGACTTCTTCCGCCTTTTGGTTGTTCGAGGAGGCTCGGAAGAAGCAGCTGAAGTGGCAGCCCGCTTCTTAGACACGGCTGGGGCCGACTCACTCGTAGCAAGAGGGGGATCTTCATGGATCTGCCCAGCCAGGTTAGCTGAAGCCAGAAACGCGTAAGAAATAGGCACCAGGTCAAATACCTCCACCACCTCAATATCGGAATCATCCTCATCGTCAGGGGAACTCCTTAAGGAAAATAAGTTACCAGAGGGTCGCTTGGATGCGTCTGGGGCAGGCAAGAACATTTCCTGATCCAGCTCCTCCTCGTCTCAAACAAGTCGATCCTTCCCCCATTTGAGGGAAGGCTCGGTGCCATCTTCAATGGTCTGCTGAAGAAACAACTAAAAGGAAAATGCAAAGGGATCAAATAAACAACATGCTCTGACATAGGATATAACTAGGAGAAGGATTGGGTAATGAGATTTACCGCAGGAGGAGGCTTGTCCCGGCAGTAATGCTCCAACCCCCACTCCCAGTAAGCGGTGAAGTCCTTATCGATCGTGAAGATGGCCTTGACCCGGCGGAAGATCTCAGTGTTGTTCAACTCAAAGGAGGAGGTCCGGTTGGGGTCAAGTCGCCAGCTCATATGGCAGAGTTTATGTGTGCGCTTCTGTAGGGGGGAAATCCGGCTGCGGACGAATGTGATCATCACATCCGTTGCGTAGCCCTAGATCCTTCAGTTCCTTGAACCGCTTATTAACCTGATTCGCCAAGTCTGTTGGTTTCTTGGGAACCTGGTCCCACAGAGCCGGATTAGGAGGACCCATCGTGAAGGGGCCCAGCCGGATCAGATCCTCATCCAAGCCATTCCTCACATAAAAGAAGGTCCGGGTCCAGCCCTTGCAAGATTCAAGCCCCGTGACTCGGGGGAAGACAGATTGTTTCCGGGGAGAGATGGAGGCGGCACCACATTGGGTCAGGTGCTTGTCCTCCGGGGCATGCTCCTTATCCGGAACCACATTCCTCCGCAGACCGAAGAACCGGATCCAAAGCTCTTTAGTAGGCCACAAGCCGAGGTATCCTTCTACGACGGATGCGAAGGAGGAGAGGGATGTAATGGCATTCGCCAGAAGATGATGAGGTTGGAGTTTGTAGGTATTGACAAAATCATGGAAGAAGTCACTCACTGGCAGGCCAAAGCCATGCTGGAAGTGAGAGAGGAAGACGACGAACTCACCCGGATTGGGTGAGGGAGTGATCTCCTTGGAGGCAAGGCGGGAAATTATGCCTTCGGGGATGCGGCGGGTGCGGTAGAGCCAATCAAGATCATCTTGGCACATCCAGGAACCGGCCCAGGCATCGCGCTCTAGAGTTTCACCCTCCTCCTCCATCTCTTCTTCCTCGACAACGGCGAGCTCCTCCTTAGTCATCTCCAGGTCACTGTCCTCACCGGCCCGATCAGAGGTGGGGGACAGAGGTTTGGATTGGCGCGACCCCGTGATGAAGAAGCGAGGCACGGCGGTGGCGCTGTGGAGCAGAAGCGGCGGCGGAGGTGCTGTCGCAAGGAAGAAGAAGGAGCAGACAGGCTGAGGGGCGCGAGAAGGGGGGAAACATCCAAGGGACGCGCTCCCTCCCTTATTTAACAGCACCCTTGCAATGTATAGTGGGATCGAGCAGTGCCCTGAGGCCACACGGTGTGGCTGTGTATCTGCAGGATCGGCCAATCAGAGGCAAGCCACAGGAAATAGGGGATCCCATGACGTGACATGGTGATGCAGTTAACGAGGAGGCAGCTACGACACAGCGTTTGCAGCAGTAACCCCTGACAATAAGTGTAGTAACGGGCGCATGCCCTTAAAATGAGGCAAGGTGATGATTACCCTCCACGTAGGACGTGGGAAAGTGTATGAGAGAAGGAAGGATAACACGGAAAGCTGAAGGGTAGCCCGGCCAGCGAGTGATGACTCGGAATGTGCCAAGGGAATGCTACGCCATGGGATCCGAGCTACAGATTAACTTGGAAAAGGGAGCAAAAATATTGAACCTGCCGTGGCCCTAGCAGCTGAAGTTGCTAAGACCGCACCAGCTTCGGGGACTAATGTTGGGGGGATACCCCGGGTAGGGTAACACCGAGGTATAGAGGCCGAGTTAGCCGAGGAATGGCAAGGTCAAAGCGAAGGCTGGCCGGGTCACCTCAAGGCAGGTCGACTTACGGAATAACCCGGCCCGAAGGATGTCCGTTTAACCATGTCCCGGCCGACGTATATCATACGTCGGCAAGATCTTTATAATTCATCTGCAGGTACCCACGGAGCTGGATTAACCAGACCTGGTCCGGGTTATATCAGGCTTGCAAGAGAAGGAAGGTATCCCGCTGGTCAAAAGGTGGTCTCTGTGCGCTAGAGCGTGAGCAAAGCAGACAGAGGGAAGGACCAGCGAGGCGTGGCCGACAAAGGTGACGCAGCCTATGACGGCTGACGCTGGCGCCGCAGAGGCTTATGTAGCCTCTGCATGGCTTACGAGGGAAAAGGGTGACCCGGTCGGTTTGCTATTTTAGGAGAGGCATATTCCTAGGAATATGCTTCCACGTATGCCCTAGCTAGTAGCCTGGCCTCCCCTTTATAAGGAGCGCTAGGACCTCAGTAGAGGGGGGTCGCGAGGTAGTTGGGCTAGAGATTGGCCTGTTCATTGAGTAGAGGTAGTGGTGAGAGTAAGAGAGCTCCGTCTTCCTCCTCTCCCCAATACAGCTCAAGGAGCATCTGTAAACTTGGTGAACTTAGAGAATACAAAACATAAGTGTGTGGAATCACCACACTATCCCTCCCTGGATTCCTCTAGTGCATATTGGCCCCACCTTTAGCCTATCCATGGCATCTGCCGTGACACCACCATGACAAGTGTGCATACTGGAGTAGGCATGTTGAGAGAAAATGCTCCTGAACCGCTAGTCAAATCCATGCGCCGTGCGGCAACTCATGGTGGAAACTTACAGCATGATAATCCTTGTTGATATGATTCATATGTCTATTTTTATTGTTATTCTAGAGTAGAGATACTACCCCTTCCCACCTTCAACATGACCAAGAAATTACATTAACTCCTATGCTAAATAAAAATAAATACAAAAAGGGGGCATATAGCTACACAGGGAGCAAGAGGTACTTCAGTGATGCAGTTTCTAAGACCAACATGTGCATACAATGACAAGCCTAAGTTGAGTAGCATGAGGAGTGCAAGGTCATAGGTATGGTGCATGAAACAATCAACTTGTAAGATGTTTAACACATAAACCATATGAAGCTTTGAAATAAAAGATACTTGGAAACCCATCCTTATTAGTATTGTTGACATGAACTACATAGCTCAAAACTTTATTTTTACATTTTTTATGGAGGATTAACATATGTATTCAATGCTTACTTTCGGTACGAGATGCAAAACATCTCAAGGGAATACATGAAACTAAGAAGTGAGTCTTCTAGTCAAGGGCATGAAACTAAGAAGTAGCCCAAAAATAAAGGCATAAAACACTAATGACAATCATGAGAAGAGTCTCTTATTCTATAGGTTCATCAAAGTGTGCTTGAAGGTTTGTTTTGTTCATCATTTGTTTTATCACACCATTACTTATTGTTTAACATGTTTATAGATATGTAAAATATACAACTTGATAATACATTTGCATATTATGTTTCATTGAAAGGAATTGAACCTATGAACTTTACATGATAATAAAAGAAGCAAAGGAAACAAACTCCAAAGTCCATGTTTAGTTTTTATCACCTTCATGCTTGAGGACGAGCATAGGTTAAGCTTGGGGATGTTGATGCATGTAAAATGCATACATGAACTTTATAGTTTGTTAACATGTTTTCCCACATATTAGCATCATATATAATGTTATATCCATGTTTTATATTGATTTTTTTGGGATTTACCAATGATTCTCTTTATTTTGGCTATAACCCAGCAAGGCAGAAAAACCCCGTTTTCAACGTTTTTGATGTTTTGGGATCTATACAAAGTTAAATGGACCTGAACTTTTGGGAATGCCAATATTTATCCACAAGAAGCTTCTGGAGCACAAAAACCTCACCTGGAGGGCCAGGAGGGTCAAATGAGCATGGGTGGCACGCCCAGCCTAGGTAGACGCGCCACCTACCCTCGTTTCCTCCTCGGTCGTCCGATCGCCTTGATTCTTTCATCCACAAAGTTCTCTTGACGTAAAAACCCTATATAAGGATCTCCCGTGGAGTCCTCGAGAAGAGAGACACCAGAGATGAAAACACCACCAAACAGAGTTAGGTCCATCGAAGATTGGATAGGGAAACTTTGCCGGAGCTGCCTCTGGGGATCTCCATCCTCTCCAACATCTCCAGCGTCATCACCATGATGAATAGGGAGTAGTACACCTCCAGGATGTGGGTTTGTGGCAGTAGCTTGATCTATTTTTCTCTTGTTCTTCATAGATATAGTACCATATGAGCTGCCCTACATGATTATGGTCATATTTGTAATTCCTATGTGGTTGATCTATGTTTTATGATTTGATATTTGAGATTGGAATCTATTTTGTGTAAGATGTATGATAAACACATATCATGTACCATGTTCATAATTTATTATTTTGATCCAACTTGTATGGGGAGAAGTGTGTATTAGATGGAGTAGCATGGTGGTAGTGGTATAATTGTGACAAACAAAATTGAAGATCTACTTTGTTTTTTATCTTTCTTTTGCTGCCTTGATGGCTCAGTGTTGATGTAGAGCTCGTTGGGGAACCCCAAGAGGAAGGTATGATGAGCACAGTAGCAAGTTTCCCCCAGTTATGAAACCAAGGTTTAATCGAACCAGTAGAAGCAAGGAAACACCCCAAAGGTGTTGCTAGCTGAGCCTTAGCAGGGCGCACTGCCGGTGCTAGTAGCAACGTGGAGACCTTCACAACACAACCAAAGAACTTTGTCCCCAACTTGCGACGAGGTTGTCAATCTCACTAGTTTTGCTGAAAACAAGGGATTAAACGTATCGAATGGAAGGAAGTAATAGTTTGCAGAAAGTAAACACAAAGCAGTAAACAATTTGTAGATTGTATGTAAAGAAAAGGACCGGGATCCATAGTTCACTAGAGGTGGCTCTCCTTAAGATAGATAACATGCTCGGTGAACAAATTACAGCGGAGCAATTGACAAACATCGAGAAAGCAATACATGCATATACTAATCATCTTGACTCCTTTGGAACTTGATTGAGCATTACAACATTATACATAGACCGCCATCCAACTGCATCTATGACTAATAATCCACCTTCAGGTTATCATCCGAACCCCCTTCAGTATTAAGTTGCAAGCAACAAATTATTGCTTTACGAATTGCGTGTAATGTAAACAATACGATTGTTCTATGAACAAAGGATTGTTGTTTTCTCCCTAGTAGCAACAGCACATCTAGTACCTTAGAGATTTCTATCACTTCCCTAGATTACCAAAGGCATGAACCCACTATCGAGCATAAATACTAACTCTTGGAGTTGCTAGCATCTACTTGGCCAAGATAGCTACTAACAACAGAAAGCATGCAAGATCACAAATAACAAAGACATGATAGAATCAATAATCAATCTGAAATAGCATCTCAATATCCATCGGATCCCCGCAAACACAAAATGCAGAATTACAAATAGATGATCTTGATCATGAACGGAGCTCACAAGATCTAGACATGAAAGCACAAAGGAGGAGAACCAGCCATCTAGCTACTACATGGACCCGTAGTCCAGAGATGAACTACTCACGCATCACACCGGAGGCTTGCATGATGATGAAGAAGGCCTCTAGGGTGAATTCTCCTCTCCGGCAGGGTGCCGGGAAGAGCTTCAGATCCCTCCCAATCTAGGGATGGAGATGACGGCGGCTACAGACTCTCTCGTGGATTTTTGATCGGGTACTTAGGGTTTTCGTCTAGAGGGCAATATATAGGCGGAAGGAGAGGCCGAGGGGGTGCTGGGGTCGGCCAGACCACCCCTTGGCGCGGGCCAGGCCTGGCCGCGCGGCTAGGTGGTGTGGCCGGCCTCTAGCTCTTCTCCGTCTCGTATTCTGGCATCTGATGACTTCCAAAAAAATAGGCACTTTGGCTTTTGTCCCGTCCAATTCCGAGAATATTTATTTTCTGACTTTCCTGGAACCAAAAACAGCAGAAAACAGGCAGCTGGCACTGTGGCTCTTGTTAATAGGTTAGTCCAAGAAATCATATGAAAAGTACTCCAAAGTGTGGAGAAAACACAAGAAAGTGGATAAAACCAAGCATGGAACATCAAAAATTATAGATACATTTGCAATGTATCAACATCCCCAAGCTTAACTCCTGCTCGTCCTCGAGTAGGTAAGTGATAAAAAGAAAGAATAATTTTTGAGGTGACATGCACCATCAAATACTTGATCAAAGTATTTGTAAAACATTCAAAGCTGGGATCATAGTACTTCAATCATAACATGAAAGACAAAGTTCTAGCAATAAGACAAAGAAACAATGATGCAACATGAAAAGGCACAAACAAAAGATTCATGAACAACAATGCTTTGCAAGACGTTTGTTTGTTTCACATAAAGAAAACATAGCATAATAGTATTCAGCTTGGCCGTCATAGAGTAGCAAATATAAATGCATAGGACACGTTCAAAGTTCATAAGAGTGACTAGATACAAATAGTTTAAAACAAGCAATATCAAGTTATGCATCAATCAACTAGTCTTGGGACAATGCACATAGAACTAAGAATGGCCACTATGCTCTCAAAGTAGGTGCATAAAGATAGAAGGTGGAGACTCAATATATAAGTGGAAGAAAGGCCTTCATAGAAGGAAGCATGGATTCAAGTCTCATAAAGAGCTTCCAAAAATTATTGTACTTATAGCTTTCAGCTCTCATTGCCCCTATCATAAGCATCTTGAAGGTGATTAAGGTTAAAGTGACACAACTAAGAGGATATGCTTGACAAGTTATAAACCGAAATCTCATGCCCCTTACTTATGAAGACCGAACCTCGTGCTACTCAACTTTAGTCACAAATAAGCTCTTGTCATTGTAAGTACATATCTATCATAAAGAACCGCCAACGGGGTACCCCTTGCACATGATACATGAGCTATCCCATAATCAAAATGATAAGGCAAGCAGACAATGAGCATCTCAGCGATCTTTTTATTTGCTGTTTGTGTAGGTTTTTATTGAGGATGCTTCATAGAGTGCTCATTATGGTGATGCTGCAAGTTTCCACCATGATTAGGCATGACTTAGGCTAGCGGCCCAGGCGTTTCTCTAACACACATACAAACTCCATGATCTTACAAGTTCCACTTTTATTTCACACCGCCGGGATCCATAAGCAAAAGAACATGATATCAACGGGGTACAAAGTACAGGTGCAATGTTGAAAGCGTTCCCCATGATACATGGTTCTGCTAATTTCAACTTATAAAGCGCAAGCATATACGCAACAAAGAAGTACCCAATGGTTCAAGTTTATTAAATGCAAAAAATTAAAGTGTGCCATCAAGTTCGTGAGAGCTTTAATCACTAGTTTTCTGATAACAAGTTTAATTTGGAAGGTAAACAAAAGCATGAATATACTTGGAATAGCATAAGCTAGTAGGTAGGTATGGTGGACTCTTTGGAATAACTTGGTTTAGGGAGTTGGATGGATGAGTGGAACTCATACTTGGTTGCGGAGGCTAGCAAAAGACTGGGAGCGACAAACTAAGAGAGCAATAATGGCCATAATCATGCAGAGCGACAAAACATCATTGATCAAAGCATAAAGTGATACTACAAGTTGAAAACTAAAGGATCATAAAGGCTTAGGTGACTTGATATAGTCATAACATGGTGTGATCATGCGACAAGTCAACCCAAATAAAGCATCAAAGGAGAATACCACTATACTATGCTTTAATATGCTAAAACAACGCATGATTCATCCAAAGCACATTAAGCAATCTCAATTGTTTATAACAAGTCATGCTACAGCAAAGAATACTAAGCATAAATCCAAAACAATATCAAGCATGGAATGACAAAGCATAGGCCACAGTCAAAAATGAGCTCTTTTTACCACATAAGTATGAACGTTCCTACTCTTTTCCAATCCAAACCAAACTATTTGAAAACCAATGTATGAAAGAGGGGGTCCAACCAATTTATTCAGAAAACTAAGCAAACAAAAGCAAACGAAAAACCAAAACGAAAACGAAAAAGAAGATGCTCCAAGAACAACACAACTGTGCATGAAACAATAAAAATGAAGCGTTTGGAAGAAACCTGGGATTTTTATTGATGAAGAAGGGGATGCCTTGGGCATCCCCAAGCTTTGACGCTTGTACTTCTTGGATATTTCTTGGGGTGACACGCGTGGCATCCCCAAGCTTGAGCTTTAGTCCATCCTTCATCTCATTACTCATTCCTTCCATACACCTGAAATTTTCCTTCATACAAAACTTCGCACAATCTTTATTAGCAACATTAGCGCACTCAAGATAATAAGTCTTAAGGTTCAGTTCTAACACCAAATAAACTTCCATTAGAACACTAGCTACTGTAGCACTTCCCTCAAAAAGCTCAGTTCCCCAAAAGAACTCAAAAAGGAACCAACAAGAAGCAAATGCAGAAAATGGCAGAAATCTGTCAAAACATACCAGCAGGTAAAGACGGATTTTTTCCAAGACCTTCTGTTGCTCAAATCAAAAAGTGTTGAACTAACTAAAGTTAGATAACAACCTGGGGTAGAAGCACCAAAATTCACGCCTCAGACGTTCAGAGATTTTACACGAATTTTTACGGTGAAGCACAGAAATCTGTTTCGGGACAACAACTTTCCCAATCATTACTTCTCTCTCATTAGAGGTTACTCTTGGCACAAAAAGCAAATAAAAAGGATAAGGAGTGGTTATTACTAAAGTAATAACTTCCAGGACTCATCTAAAACTTTTGGGTTATCTCCCAATAAGTACTTTTCTTTAACGCCTTTAAGTTAGGCATAAGAAGCAAGAAAGAATCAAGTGTTCTCAAATGAAGAAGCATTAAAACCAAATTTCTTGCCCTTACCTCTCTTACTTTTATTCTTAACCTTGGGGAAAATATGATTGTTTGGTGGAGAAGAAAGGTGCATGGTCCCCTTTCCCACATCTATTATTGCTCCAAGGAGTTCTAATAGGGACCTTCCAAGTGTAATTTGTCCTTTTTCTGCACATTCAATAACAAGATAATCAGTAGAAATCATTTTCCCAAGGATCTTTGTAAACACTCCTTCAGCTATTCCAATAGGTAATATTGTAGCATTATTAGTTAGAGATATTTCTTTTCCTCCTTCAGTAAGACCCCAAAGATTCAAAGATTCATAAATATCTTTGGGCATAAGACAAAATTCAGACATGATATCATAGCAGGCTTGAAAAGTTTTAGTGTTTATCTCAATCTTTACTGTAGGGAGCCACTTTGATGGTTCAAAATTTATTGGAACATAATTATGATGCTCCCTAAGCGTATTATAGCAATCTTTTAAGCTAGTAGTGCTAGTCTCAAGAGTGTTCAATCTAGCAAATATTCTTGTGAAAGAAATATTAGTTTGGCTAGGAAAGTTGTAAGTAAGGATCAATTTATTTATAGCATTAATAGCATAATCCTCATTACATTGGAGGAAATCTCCTCCCACAACAGCATCTAAATCATATCTATAGCAAAGAGCAATTCCAAGGTAAAAACCGCTAAGGAACAAGCTTTGAGTCATTTCAGGCTCAGTTTTTTCATGTAGATCAGAGATTCTAGACCAAGCTTCCTTGAAGCTTTCCTCAATTCCTTGTTTAAAAGTGAAAATCATTTCCTCGGGTGACATAGTGACTGGAGCAAGGCTAGACATAAAAGGTAACTTAAGGTAGGGACTAAATTTTTGTGTGTTTTCAAATAAGAAAGCAAACTTGTAAAAATAATTTTTTGTGTTTTTGATAAAGAAACAAGCAAACAAAGCAAAAAGAAACTAAGCAAAACAAAAATAACAAAGTAAAGAGATTGGCTATGAGGGACTCCCCTTGTGAAGATGTCCTTGAATCCCCGGCAATGGTGCCAGAAAAGTGCTTGATGGCTCAGTGTTGATGTAGAGCTCGTTGGGGAACCCCAAGAGGAAGGTACGATGAGCACCGCAACAAGTTTCCCTTAGTTATGAAACCAAGGTTTAATCGAACCAGTAGGAGCAGGGAAACACCCCAAAGGTGTTGCTAGCTGAGCCTTGGCAGGGCGCACTACCGGTGCTAGTAGCAACATGGAGACCTGCACAACACAACCACAAAACTTTGTCCCCAACTTGCGATGAGGTTGTCAATCTCACCGATTTGCGGAAAACAAAGGATTAAACGTATCGAATGGAAGGAAGTAATAGTTTGCAGAAAGTTAACACAAAGCAGTAAACAGTTTGTAGATTGTATGTAAAGAAAAGGACCGGGATCCATAGTTCACTAGAGGTGGCTCTCCTTAAGATAGATAACATGCTGGGTGAACAAATTATAACGGGGCAATTGAAAAACATCGAGAAAGCAATACATGCATATACTAATCATCTTGACTCCTTTGGAACTTGATTGGGCATTACAACATTATACATAGACCGCCATCCAACTGCATCTATGACTAATAATCCACCTTCAGGTTATCATCCGAACCCCCTCCAGTATTAAGTTGCAAGCAGCAGATTATTGCTTTACGAATTGCGTGTAATGTAAACAATATGATTGTTCTATGAACAAAGGATTGTTGTTTTCTCCCTAGTAGCAATAGCACATCTAGTACCTTAGAGATTTCTGTCACTTCCCCAGATTACTAGAGGCATGAACCCACTATAGAGCATAAATACTAACTCTTGGAGTTGCTACCATCTACTTGGCCAAGATAGCTACTAACAACGGAAAGCATGCAAGATCACAAATAACAAAGACATGATAGAATCAATAATCAATAGGAAATAGCATCTCAATATCCATCGGATCCCCTCAAACACAACATGCAAAATTACAAATAGATGATCTTGATCATGAACGGAGCTCACAAGATCTAGACATGAAAGCACAAAGGAGGAGAACCAGCCATCTAGCTACTACATGGACCCGTAGTCCAGAGATGAACTACTCACGCATCACACCGGAGGCTTGCATGATGATGAAGAAGGCCTCCAGGGTGAATTCTCCTCTTTGGCAGGGTGCCGGGAAGAGCTTCAGATCCCTCCTGATCTAGGGATGGAGATGACGGCGGATACATACTCTTTCGTGGATTTTTGATCGGGTACTTAGGGTTTTCGTCCCGAGGGGAATATATAGGTGGAAGGAGAGGCCGAGGGGGTGCTGGGGTCGGCCAGACCACCCCCTGGCGCGGGCCAGGCTTGGCCGCGCGGCCAGGTGGTGTGGCCGGCCTCCAGCTCTTCTTCGTCTCGTATTCTGGCATCAGATGACTTCCAGAAAAATAGGCACTTTGGCTTTTGTCCCGTCCAATTCTGAGAATATTCATTTTCTGACTTTCCTGGAACCAAAAACAGCAGAAAACAGGCAGCTGGCACTATGGCTCTTGTTAATAGGTTAGTCCAAGAAATCATATGAAAAGTACTCCAAAGTGTGGACAAAACACAAGAAAGTGGATAAAACCAAGCATGGAACATCAAAAATTATAGATACATTTGCAATGTATCATGCCTCACTAGGGATAAAGTGAAATCATGTGATATAGTTATCATGTGACAGTGTGATAATCTTGTTAGATCAAGGTAGCATATTTGTATTTCAAACATCATGTTATATTACTTAAATTTATACTCTGATTTCTTCTTAATTCAAGATTGCATGAAGTTTCCCTTTCTTGAGGAGTATAAGAGAGATGTATTTCATCTCTATGTTAGAATGTGATGGCCATATTGATTCCTTATCAAACACATATAGAATTTCCATGAAAATTTATCATTGATGAAATGTTTTGTGATCACTACAACTTAAAAAGAGAGTAGACAAGTGAAACCGTGAACCCCGGTCCAATTCTAATCATAAGAAACACCTTTCCATTGCATCTACTATCTTTCATATTTTCTGCAATTTATTATTTCAAAAATACAAAAATACTTTCTCTACTTGCAATCACGCATAAAAACCCAAAAACAACTCTATTATATTCCATATCATCTAGTTTGCATTTCTTTACTTTCTTTACTTTAGTTCACTTTATTATTTATTTCATATTACTAATACGAAACCTTGTGCTTAACAACCACTTGGTGGAGTTGGGGACACAAGACAAATTATTTTACTTTACAGGTTGCTTAAAGAGGACAGGACAAAAACCCTTCCATAACCGATTCCCTGAGAGTTTGATATAAACCCTCAAGTCACCCTTGTGGGGAAAACAAGATTTCTATAACACTCTACACTTGGAGTCCCACCAAAAACTGGCCATGATTGTTGCCATCAGTGGTCTAGAGACTTCTCCAAAGAATCATGTCTCGTTACAACCGGGCCAGAGACTCTGGTGTGGTGCCTTGGCTTGGTCCGGAGTCTCTGGTATATCCATACTGGAGAGTTCGGAATTTAGTTTTAGCAACGGTTAGATTTGAGGGGGCCTATAAAAGAGCACCATCTTCCCAAGTAAAGATTGTGATTTCTGCTGTCTCCTCCATTGTTGTTGAGCTCAAAACTCCAAGATCTCCACCCCTAGCCAATAGAACTTGAGATGAGACCTAGATTTACACTTCCACCAAGGGGATTTGTGTTTACCCATCATTTGTGTAAGAAGCTTGTTGTTTTAGGGTTTGTGAAACCCTAACTTGAAGAAGTCGCCCTGATCTCATCCTTATGTGTAAGAGCTCGGTGGTCAAGTTGGGAGCCTCCAATTCGGTTGTGGAGAAGTGCCCCAAGCTCTATGCGAGGTTTCGATTGCCACCATAAATGTCAACACCCGGATTTTTAAGTCCAGATGCCTGTTATGCCGTACATCGCAATCCCAGGATTACCATTTTTGTGAGACATAACAAAAGTGGTACCACAGTACATCATCCATTACCAACCATAATAAGGTTCTTACAAACAAATGATCTCATGATCCAGTCTTTAATACAATCAAAGCAGCGGAAAGAAAATGTAGCGGGGCTTCATCTTCAGGGTCACAGGCAATGCTGACGATGGGAGATGATCCTAGTTGTCATAGACCTCCTGCTGTCCATCTTCCGGGTAATCCTCCTCATAGTATGGCCATGGGAATAGCCAGGGACAAAGCCATGAGTACTCTTTAAGTACTCGCAAACTAACACTAGTATAAGTAAGGTAAAAGCTAATAGGAATCTTAAGCTCTAGGTTTGTTTGTAAAAAGCCAGATTTACTTCATGAGGGTTTCAAGAGTAAAGACCTAATTTAGTTCTCTATATCACTTAATGGGGAAACTAGTTTTCATGTCCACAACTCTGTTGTGGTCAAGTCAAGGTCATCTTTCAAGTCACAAATCATTTTGAAAACATCTGACAATGGAACAGTATGGCCACTCCAACTGTCCAAAACCGTGGACGCGGCTATTTGAATAGTTTGACACTCTACAAAGATTGTACACTTTCACCACAAAATTCGATACATCCGTCAGGAATAACCATGAATCATCATACTTGGTATGTAGATAATCAAACTTAACCTTTCAATTACACATCCTAGTATAGGCACCTCCCCTATGAGTTTGGCCTCCAAACCATGACCATCTATCATCTTGGGTACTGCATAGGTGGACATTCATCACGAGGTAGCCTCAGCTCAACCTCTTCCTCAAGGTAACCCGTACTAAGACATATAAACTTCTAGTCAAGCCCTACCCAACTCAGGTATTGTGGTTGTACGGTAAAATTGGAATGGTATCGCATCCTAACCCAACCATCAGTTTTTATAAAGGGTTAAGCCTCATGCCTCAACATTTTCATCATCAACCATTGTGTTTCTCAACACATGTCAAAACATTTCAATCATCATTCCAAGGTTTTCATAATCATTTTCACCAAGTATTCCCATCTAAAGTGATCAAGTTTTATGCTTAGCACTAGCCACTAAAGTTGAGGGTAATCACTATTTGGGGGTGCTAATCTGGTACAAGTATCCAATACTAATCCTAAGATCTTGATAGGATCCATTATATTTTTCCACTAATCACAATTCATTAACTAAGTAAAAACTGTAGTAAAGGGGAAAGTAAAGCTTGGAGTAAAAACTAGAGATTGGTAAAGTTGCACAACCAGGTATGCCTAGTGCATCTGGTATAAGGGGCTTGCATATATAGTATGCATAGTTCTAGCTTGCACTTAGTGATGGCTTGCCTTGAGCAGAGCAGTTGTTGCAGTCGTTGTAGTTTTCCTCCTCTTCCTCGAAGTACTCCTCTTCGTTGAATCCCGGGTCGGTACTAGCGTCTATAAATATATCCAATGTATACAATCACCAACAACACTTCACTACTCCTATTTAGCACACAAGTCTCATACTAGATGATCTAATATCATCTCAATCATTTCATGTTATCATGGCACATATTTATTTCTCTTTAATGAGAAAAGTAATTTCTACTCATTGAAATTGTTTAAGATTTAATATTCTCCAACTAGAATATAGGTTCATATGGACCATGTCCTCACCATATACTCTCAAGCTTGGGAATGTGATTTAAAAGGGTGGTCAAGTAATACAGGATTTAATATTACTATTTCATAATATTTAAATGACTAGAAAAGCCTATATAGCCTTCTTTTAATACTAGTCCAAGTTTAATATCTATAAAACCAAATGTTTTTACATATTCATGTATAGCATGGCAAATGTGACTTTTGAGAGGTGGAATCATCTGAAAAGAATTTATAGTTTATTTTAGAAAAATGTTTGAAGTGTCAAAAGTCTCTGTCTTGTTATTTTTTGTATAGGTGATCTATAATTCTAATTGGTTTGAATCCAACGGGAGTGATTAGATAATTTCCATACCTTTCCAAAAAAATGGAATCATGCATTTTTATTTAGTGAATCTCTTTGAATTGATTTTTGAATCTACTAACAGAATCTAGTTTTAACTAAAATGGAAAAATCCTATTTGCATGGATGGGCTCTACGCGGGAAACTAAACGGGCCGACCCAACTGCACAGCGCTGGTGTAGCTGGCTACTGACAGATGGGTCCTACTCGTCAGTGACTTAACTAAACCGAATCGGTATGTTTCAATCCTAGCCCTACGATTAGAACATGATCTAACGGCTGACGTGCGTCGTCTACATCGAACAGCTCCGGCGGGAACTAAACCCTAACGTGGCGGTGGGGTCGCGTGAGGCTCACCTAGGCTCCAGCTAAGATCGGCGATGGAGGCGAATGAGGTTGTCATCGATAGCGGTTCGAGGCACGGTCACAGCGACCCCTGGGGTGGTCGCAATCAACGGGCTCCTTCCTCCTCTGCAGTGGCGGACTCTGGCCAAATTCCGGCGGTGTGGTGCTCGCCTTTCTTCGGGGAAGGGACGATGAGGTTCTATGAGGAGTGGGGAGTGGAATGGTGTGGAGATTGAGGGTTGGGGTGGTCTCTATTTATACACCCAGTGTGGCGGTTGGGCGGCATGGTCAGGTTACTCCGGCGACGTCGCTACATGTTGCAATCGTCACGGCGGAGGGCATGGGTCGAAGCGGTGGACTATGGCGGTCGTCATGGAAGTGATGGCAAGGCAAGGGGCGCTCTCCATTGGCTGGGATACGTCGGTGCTCTGGGCGGGTACGCAGGCGTTCGTCACTGGGTATGGTAGTCACGGGGCGCAAGATGGCGAACGATCATGTCTAGCAGCTCACTGGTGCTACGGCAAACACGGGTACGGGCAGAGAGAGTGAGGCGCGATGTGTGCGAGCGAGGCGGTCGCGACGCTCCGTCGTGTTCTCGGCATGGCCAGAGGTTAAATGGGTGCGGCTGGTCTGGCTCCTTCTCACCCCTCTGTTGGTCAATGGGTGGACAGGGGGTGGCGGTGAGGTCACGCCTACCTCGTGGGGGTCGTGGTAGAGGGCGGCGCGGCACGCAGCGACTGGCTCGTGCCCGGACCGGCATGGACGGCTCGACACGGGCATGTCACTGGTGCAATGGTGGGCAAAGGGCTCTCCACTGCACGGCAAAGTGCTAGGATTGATTGAGGACAAGTAGTGGAGAAGATTGCAGTACATTTTGTGAGCAAATGACAATTCCAAATAGTGTTTAGTTGGTGAGGTTGTACTGTGCATGCCAGGTGTTCGACATAATGGCCGCATGAATTCATAATTAGAATTTTTGAAAGATATTTGGTGAGTGATCTTGTTGTTTGCTTGGTAGACTGTGGTTGCTGGGATTTGTCAAGTGGAATTGATTTGAGTGTTTTTTGAGAAAGTGTGATCTATACATATGATCTTGATTCAATTTTGCAATGCCTCTTAAATATATTTGAATTTAGTTTCTGCCACTTTGTAAAGTTTGCTTGGATTCACTTGTACTTGATCTAGCAAGGGGTGAAAAGAATTGGAATTGTTTCTGTTGAAAATTCTTTACTAGGAACACTCAAAGTGGTCTAGTGGATAAGTTTGGTCAAAATGACCATTTGCTTATATATCTTATATTTGATTTTTCCTTTATTTGATTCTGCTTGGATTTGATCTAGATAATGTAGTATTCATCTTTGAACCAATCCTTATCATTCGTAACCATCAAACATGGAAATTTCAATCATTCATTCACTAATGCAAATCACACATACACTCTTATTCATTTTATTAATGAAAGTTTTTGTTAACCCTAAACTTGGGTGATTAGAGCTTGATAAGCTTGATTAATATTTTTGGGATGTTACAAGAAAAGAACCTCATAGTGTAACAAGTACCCACCTTTGTGGTGCATGTTTGAGGATAAGAAGGTGAGCCCTAGTGGCGTTTAGGAGACCTTGTGTGGCCCCAACACCTCTCCAACGGAGACGTATTTCCCTTAATAAGGAACTCTGGGAATCACATCCACATGTCATTTTGCGGTTATCTCTTTCCTTACCTTGTTATTTAGTTCATTACCTTGCTTGTTTGCTTGCTTGTGATCTTGGGGAATTCACTTAGTTGCATATCTAGAGAATTTACCTTTGTGTTAAGCTTCAACTTGAAAATATATAAAATCTAGTATATCCTATTCAACCCCCTCTAGTCGTTCATATCGGTCCTTTCAATAGTCAACCCACTTCCATGTCATGTTAGATGTCTTTGGACTAGAGTAAATTATTTGCACAAATTTTTAGCTTTGAACTATATTTTGTAAGTTGTTGAGACTACTCGACTAGGTAGCAATCATGATATTTTAGTTGGAGGATATTTTCAATAAGCCATCAAATAGGCATAAATTTCACAAAGTTCAGAACATAAACATAAATATACTGAGCGAGAGAGGAAGGGTGAGAGAGAGAGAGAAAGTGACATGGGGATAGATGATAAAATTATGCCCTGAATAAACTTGGGTTACTTATATACAACTTCACATAGACATACAAAACACTCTGCATGCCTTGTGTCTTCCTCGCTTGGGCACAAGGGAGGAGATCTAGGGTTTCCTTTTAACGCCACCTCCCTTCAACGCTCTCCCTTGTTGTTGCAGCCTACGGTGGAGAGGCCCCTTCACATTCTTCTTCCTCCAAACATGCAACCTCTCCCTTATCTTCTTCCAACACTACAAACATGGCAAGCCTTGGTTTATACTTCTTGGATGGTTCTTGTGGTGCGGTCTCCTTTGCTTGGTCGTGAGTTGGGTTGTCCTCTCGTTGATATGGGCTCAAAGGCGCGTCACGCTACCTAGACTAGCTGATAGTTGTGAGATTCGACACATTTTTATGGCTTTTATTGATGGTTTTCTCCCGGATTTGATCATTTTCTGGCTTTACCTAACGCTAATACTTCGGTAGCAAAGGAAACTTGGTTTTTAATGTGTGTTTTAGGTTCTGAACGTCAACAGAAGGTTTTACTAAAGAAACACAATATTCTGAAAACAAGAAAGTCTCACTTTGGAAGCATGATACATCCAAAACGTATCTACTTTTCCGAACACTTTTGCTATTGTTTATCCTCTAAACTTTTGTGATTTGGATACAACTAACACGGACTGACGTTGTTTTCAGCAGAATTACCTTGGTGTCTAGTTTTTGTGCAGAAAATCAACTATCAGGAAAAATCCCAGAAAATATGCCAAAATCCTATTTCACCAGAAGACTCATGGAGCCAGAAGACGAGACGGAGGAGGGCCACGAGGGGCCCACACCACCTGGCCGCGCGGGTAAGCCAGGCCGCGCCTCGGGGTGGTGTGGCCACCTCGGTCACCCCCTCGGCCTCCCTGTTCGCCTATAAGTTGCCTCTTGACCTAAAAAAAACCCGGGGGCGACGTTTTTCTAGAAAGAGTTCTACTACGCCGCCACCACTAGATTCCGCGAATCAGAACCAGAAACTCCGTTCTGGCACCCTGCCAGGACGGGGAATTGGAGGAGATCATCGAAATCATCGTCACCATCGCTTCTCCATCAACCATCCATGATTCCCCCATCTATGAGTGAGTAATCCCCCGATGTAGGCTATGGGGATGGTAGGGATTGGATGAGATCGTTCATGTAATGGCATCAGATTGTTAGGGCATGGTGCCTAGTATCTATTATTAGTGCTTTTTGACTTTGCTGCAACTTGTTATGCTTAATGCTTGTCACTAGGGCCTGAGTGCCATGATTTTAGATCTGAACATGTTATTGATTCATTATGATAGTATTGTTTGTGATCTTACCTGCAAGTTGTATACACATATTGTTGTCCGGAACCAAAGGCCCCTAAGTGACAATAATCGGGATAACCGGAGGGGATGGCTTTGATGTGAGGATCACATGTGTTCATGGAGTGTTAATGCTTTGCTCCGGTGCTCTATTAAAAGGATCACCTTAATTGCCAGTAGTTCCCTTGAGGCCCCGCTACAAACGGGCTGACAGGAAAAAAGATGTTGTGCAAGTTCTCATTGCGAGCACGTATGACTATATATGGAACACATGACTATGATTATTTAGTACTTGGATGCTTTATCTTATTTATCTGCAAATGCCCTACATCTTGATTGCTATATGAATTGTCTTGTCCATGCAACGCCCGTCCATCAATCCCTATGCCTACCACGCTTCAATCCTACTATTTACTGCAATTGTTACTATTTTCTTTACTTTTACTACTGCTATTACTTTGCTATTGCTATTACAAAACTGTTGCTACTGATAAACTGCTGTGAGCAAGATTGTTTCCAGGTGCAGCTGAATTGAAAACTTAGTTGTTAAGGCTTATAAATATTCTTTGGTTCCCCTTGTGTCGAATCAATAAATTGGGTTTCCCTTCCCTCGAAAATACTGCGATACACCCACTATACTTGTGGGTCATCAAGACTATTTTCTGGCGCCGTTGCTAGGGAGCATAGCTCTATTTATCAAGTTCACTTGGAATCACTATTGTTCGCTGCTATCCATCCATCATGGGTAAGTCTCGTGATGGCAAGGTCCCTATTTTACCATCCACTACAAGGAGAGGTACGGTTCTGAACACCTCTGTTGCTCTTGATTCACCACCTGTTATGAGTAAGCTCCTTACACCACCACATACACATACTACACATACTGCTACTACTGCTGAATCTGAAACTTCTGATACTTATGATGTCGCTTCTACTGTGCTTGATAAAAGTGGTTCATTAGGTCCTTTCATAGATGCTACGATTGCTAGAACTATAGCTGGAAATACTGAAACTCCTAATGAAGATACTACTACACCTGTCAGTTCACCTGAGTCTAGAGAGAGCTATGATATTGAAGACGGTTATATAGAGATGGCTGATGAATTTATTAAAGAATGTCAAAACTCTCATGATAAAAGTGTTATTAAGAGTCTTCTTGAGAAACATACTGTTAGACCTAAATTATCTCCTAATGCTAAGTTTGCTACATCTCCCATAAACATTAAAGATAAGGATTATGATTTCTCTATTGATTTATCTTACATAACTATTGTTGAGAAAGAACCTTTTTGTGGGACTAAGAATGAAAGTGTTGTATCACATATGACTGAGCTTTCTACCATGAGTGGTTTATTTTCTGATGATATTAAGATGCGCACCTACTTTGTTGCTAAAATTTTCCATTTTTCACTGAAAGGAGAAGCTAAAACTTGGTTTAATAATTTACCTCCTGGATCTATTGATAGCCCTGATTGCTTGATTAGTACCTTCCTTCAAAAATATTTCCCTCCTAGTGCTAGACATGCTATTTTGCAGGATTCTTTTTGATTTTAAACAGGGAGAAAAAGAGATATTGCATGAATCATGGGCAAGGTTTTGTGCTTTGATTCATGCACAGGCTAGATGTCCATTACCTAAAAATGAGCTTCTTGATATATATTATAATGGACTAACTGAAGAATCTAGGACATACCTAGATAGTTGTGCTGATTGTGTTTTTAGGAATAGAACTCCTAAAGAAGCTGAGGAATTAATGGCTAGAATAAGAAAGAATTATGATGATTAGACTGCACCTAAGCCAACTACACCTGAGTTAACTGTGCCTGCGCCTACACCAATATCAAATAAGAGGGGAGTTATTGAACTAAATGATGAAGTGATGAAGGAAGCTAAGAAATGTCTTAAGGAGAAGGGAATTAAAGCTGCAGATGTGAAGAATTTACCTCCTATAGAAGAATTATGTAAGCCAATCTCCCACTCATCCACTATTGAGGTACACTCTCTCCAACATTTTGATGAAGGTGATATTCCTTACTCTAAACCTCCTGATCAATCCTTAGAAGAATTTGATGTTTTTATTGTTAAGCAAGATAATTTTAATAAAAGGGTGCAAAATCATTTAATGGAAAACTCTAGAGCTATTATTGAGTTAAAAGATATTGTGGAAAGAACATCTAATGACGTTAAAATGCTTGTTAAACATTTCCAAATGGTTCAAACTCAAATTGATCAGCTTATTAAAGTACAAAAAGACTTGCTAGTTAATGCTGCTAAAGAAAAACATGCTTATGAAATTAGAACTAGAGGTGGTGCTGCCACCCAGGATCCTCTATATCCTGAGGGGCATCCTAAAAGAATTGAGCAGGATTCTCAACGAATTGAAAATAGTGGTACTTCTCCTAAGAAAAGGAAAAAGAAACATAAAACTATTGTAGACCTTCTGAACCTGCCAAAGATCCTAATAGTATATCTGTCTCTAATGCTGAAACTGAAAGTGGTAATGAGGAAAATGATGCTCCTGATAAAGAAAAAGTTGAAGAAGAACCTGAAAGGCACACTAAGAATACTAAATACACTAAAGAAGATTTTGTTGCTAAGAAACATGGTAGTGAAAGAGAGCCTTGGGTCCAAATACCTATGCCTTTCCCTAATAAGAAACACAAGTCAAAGGAAGAGGAACACTATAATAAGTTTTGTGAGTGGATGAAACCTTTATTTTTGCAAATACCTTTGACTGATGCTATTAAATTGCCTCCTTATTCAAAGTATATGAAGGATATTGTCTCTAATAAAAGGAAGATCCTGAATGAACAAATTTCTACTTTGCTTGCTAATTATTCCTTTAATGGTAAGGTTCCAAAGAAACTTGGAGACCCAGGGATACCAACTATTCCATGATCTATTAAAAATAGTTATGTTAGAACTGCTTTGTGTGATTTGGGAGCAGGAGTTAGTGTTATGCCTTTTTCTCTCTATAAGAGACTTCAATTAGAAAAACTAATACCAACTGATATATCTTTGCAAATGGCTGATAAATCTACTACTATTCCGGTTGGTATATGTGAGGATGTACCTGTTCAAGTTGCTCATAATTGCTTGATATTAACTGACTTTCTTGTGCTTGAAATGCCTAAAGATGACAATATGTCTATTATTCTTGGGAGACCTTTTCTTAATACTGCAGGAGTTGTTATTAATTGTAATCAAGAAAAAATGACTTTTAATGTTAATTACAAGGAGCATACTGTCTATTTCCCCAAGAAGATTGATAGGACTTATGGTTTAAATTCAATTAAACATGCTGAGGGCATCCAAGTTGTAGAAATATATTGTCCCATACCACGAGAAAAATATGAAACTATTATGATTGGGACCATTTCTATCAAGGTTGAGGTAACATAATCATTAGTGGAATACAAAGTTTTGTTTCATATAAAATTGTTTTGGTAACAAGACCTGATCAACCTTGTTAACAAAGGGATTTTAATGAACAAAACAATGTTTTCACCATGATTATCTTCGCTTACTTTTATTTTATCCATTTTAGTTTTTGCCTTCACTTAGTTTACTTTTCTGTTGCTAGTTGCTTGCTTATTAGAGTGTCCTAGAACTTCTGAAGTTTTAGTTTTGTTTTGCTTTTGCATCTTTCCGAAAAAATCTTTTTGTCAGAAAATCATTCATCATTATCTGAAAATTGCTCAAAAATAAAGTGTCTCAAAAAAATTCTAGAAAATTCATATTAATTTTTTACGTGAAAAAATGGGCAGAGAAGTGCCTGGAGAGTACCACGGGGCCCACCAGGCAGGCGCACCACCTGGTGGCGTGGCCATCCCAGGGGCACGCCTAGCCATGGTGTGGGCCATCCCTGGCCCTCCACTCACTCTCTCATTTGCCACTGCCTTCTCTCTCCCGAGAAAACATCAGTTCATAGCTCGAAATCACGTTATTGATGTTCTTGTCCATGATTTTTCGATCTCCTTTCTCATCCCATCTTTGCTGCTAAAATTTGGAGCATTTGTTCTCCGGTATGTGACTCCTCCACTTGTCCAAGTAGATTTGTGTTTAGTGGATTATTTCTTGAGTATTTTGCTGTTGTAGGTGACAAGTTTTGTGAGCTTGTGAGCTTGTTCAATGCTTAGAGAAATTGTTTTGATGCATGTTTAGGCTTCTTACAAGTCCCTATGAGTAGTTCCCTTCATTATGTAATCACTTTTATGATGATTGTCCTAAATTTCAGAAAATAAGATGAATGAACACCAACTCAACCAACATGAATTAAGGGTGCCTGAGGTTATGAAGGTTCACCGAGAGGAGGAAGTTTTCCTTCCATCTATCCATGCCCGAATTCATGAGGGCTGCAGGGATTTCTCAGGACTTCCATACTTTAATTACTAATGCACGATTGGAGCATTTTGTGGGAGATGAACCTTACCAATTTGTGAAACTAACTATGTCGGTGGTGTAGGACTTTCGATTTAGTTACTCTTTGCCTAACCCCATGGTTCACTATAAAATTTACAATATAGCTGTCAACCTTCCTATTGATGAATTTTGTGCAGCTATTAAAGTACCCCAGTGGGGATCGTGTGAAAGGATTAAAGAGCGACCTACACCACTCATGGACTTGTATGCGGAGATTTGCCAAGGGAGCAGCTTCTCAAAGGAGAGTGGGAAAATTTGTAATATTCATCTCCCGTCTATTCGCTACTTTGCTTACTTTATTGCCAAGTGTGTTCTCGCTAGGAAAACTGCTAATAAGTTATCCTCATATGATCTAGCATTCATCTCAGCTGCTTTAAAACGAGATAGGACTTACAGTTTGGGTGCCTTGATAGCTTTCCGTCTTCCTGCTAACCGCGAGAAAGGTGGAATTTGTGGAGGCCTCATCTCCTCTCATTTATTAGCTTTGCATGGTGTAGTGCCTCATCATCTAGACCTACAGTTTCCCATAGAGAGGCTTGACCTTAATTCCATGATACAGCATATATTTGTTTCTTCTTGGGCTAATTTGAGTGATTTATCTTATGAAATAACCTTCCTCAAGGCTGGTTGGAGAAGGAGTAAATCCGAGCGTGTTGTTCTTTTTCCTGCGCCTGTTTTGTTTAACCTTGATACCAGGAAAGGATGGTCACTCACCGAGGAAGAGCTCGATGCATATTTGGGGGAGCTCTCCCAGCAAGAGCAGCGTACTGGAAGGGAGGCCACAGATGATTCAGTCCAGCCCTCAAATGAGGGGGAGTCCTCATACCAGCAGCCTACCTATGATTGAGGAGCTTCTTCTTCTTCCCAAGGGCCTAACTTCGATCATTCTTACGATGACCCGCCAAAATCCTAAGCTTGGGGGAAGGTACACCGACATCACACTCATCTACATATCCTGTTCAGTCGGTACTTTGTACATCCATGTTTCTTTTTTCTTTTTAGCCTTCGTTCTTGCTTTATTTCTGCCTTCCAAAACACAAAAAGACCAAAAATATTTTCGTTGTTTCTCTTTGTTTGCTTCTTTGTCGTTTTAGCCTTGGTTTGCTTCTTCATTTTTGCTTTGTTTGGACTATTTGAAAAACCCAAAAAGATTCTGCTTTGCTTGTTCCTCCTTTATGCTCTTGCCTTTAAAAATCAAAAACACCAAAAATATTTTCTATTCTTCTTTGGTTTTGTGAAGTTCGTTGCAGGGTTCAGCAGTCTTAATGGAGTTGGGTTTCATGTTATTATTCAAGCCACACAAGTTCAGCAGTCTTAATGAATATTAATGACAACTTGAGGTGTGGTAAGAGGCTGGTAACGAACTCTATTTGTTTTCATTTTTGTACATATACTCATCATTGTGGGCATGCATAGTTTGTTCATGTAAGGTGTATGTTATTTATGGATGCTTAGTAGTTCTTGATTTCCTATGATTAGCTCCAGCTTGTTAATGGTTTGTAGCACGTCATATGAATGTTTGCTTGCATTGTTCTATTCATAACTTGGTATGACATTGTGGTATCCCCCTCTGAATGTTTCACTTGAATTGACTTGGCACATGCTCACGCATGCATATGACTGAAACAATAATCAGTTAAGCCTCGATGAATTATTTTGCCTCAGGGGTCTTGAATCACTTTCATGCCATGATTAGTCTTGTTTTGTTGCAGACATGATTATGACAGTTATTGCTCTCTCATTTGTCGCTCCCTTACTATTGCTAGCCTTCACTTGCGCCGAGTATGAGCTCTACTCGTGTTTCCAACTCCCCAAAACCAATATTGCCAAAAGTGTCCACCATACCTACCTATTAGCATCATTTGCTTTTTCGTGCATACTCAGTATGCCTTGTTTTCTTCCGAATAAAATATTTGCTTGTTATGAGAAAGTTAGTTAGTAAAGCTCTCATGAACTTGATGGCACACTTTATTTCTTGTACTTAATAAACCTGAACCATTGTGACTGTCCATGAAAGTTATATGCTTGCAAATTATAGGCCGGGATTAGCAGAACCGTGCTGTCACGGGGAACACTTTCAACACATGTAAATATATACCCCGTTGATATCATGCTCTTTTGTTTACGGATGTCGTTGGTGTGAAATAAAAGGGAAGCTTGTAAGTCCATGGAGTTATGTATGTGTGTTAGAGAAACGCCTGGGCGGCTGGTCTAATCCATTCCTAATCATGGTGGAAACCTGCAGCGTAACCATAATGAGCAATCTATGAAGCATTCTTCTTATAAAAAAGAGATTGAGAAAAAAAAGAGATGAGAAAAGAGGAAAGAGAGAAAAAACACCATTTTCCCATGGTAAATAAGAAGATTGTTGAGATGCTCATTGTCTACTTTCCTTGTCATTTTGATATGGGGATTCTTCCGTATCATCGGGCAAGGGATACCCCGTTGGCGGTTCTCTATGATACACATGTATTTACTATGACAAGAACTTACCGGTAACTAAAGTTGAGTAGCATGAGGAGCGGCCCTCGTACTCAAGGGACATGAGATTTATAGTTTATGGTCTGTCAAGCATATAACTCGTATTGGACCTCACTTTCACTTTAACCATTTAAGGATGTTTATGATAGGGGCAATGAGAGATCAAAGCTAACGAGTACCATACTTTCAGCATTTGGAAGCCTTTCAAACTTTTCAAAACCTTTTAATTTCCTTAGTGAGTCACCACTTATTCTATGAGCACCTTCTTGAGAGCATAGTTGTCATTCTTAGTGTAATATGCTTGTCTCAAAATTTGGATTAATTGTGTCATGACTTTGATGCTTGTATCTTTGATATCTTTACTTCTAGTCTTCACTTGAACTTCAGAGGTGCCTTGGCATTTATGTTTGCTCTACAATCAAAGGAAAGTGAGATACCACTCTATCATACCTTTTTATGAGCATTGCAATGTTGCTTATGTTTGTGTTTCATGCTACTTACTATTTTTGAGTTAGAATCTCTTCATAGCTTGCAATGACTATTGAGTGACCTTATTTGCATACTCCTTATTATGAGTTGTCTAAGTACTTGATCATATGCTGAGAATATATACATCATATGAAGAAAATGTGTTCATGAAAGTTTCTTTTATCGCACTCAGTTTTCAACTAAATTGCTTGAGGACAAGCAATAAGCTAAGCTTGGGGGAGTTGATACGTCCAAAACGTATCTACTTTCCCGAACACTTTTGCTATTGTTTCTCCTCTAAACTTGTGTGATTTGGATACAACTAACATGGACTAACGTTGTTTTAGCAGAATTACCTTGGTGTCTAGTTTTTGTGCAGAAAATCAACTATCAGGAAAAATCCTGGAAAATATGCCAAAAATCCTATTTCACCAGAAGACTCACGGAGCTAAAAGATGAGACGGAGGAGGGCCATGAGGAGCCCACACCACCTGGCCGCGCCTAGGGGTGGTGTGGCCGCCTCGGTCACCCCCTCGGCCTCGCTCTTTGCCTATAAGTTGCCTCTTGACCTAAAAACCAGGAGGGTTCGACGGTTTTCCAGAAAGAGTTCCGATATGCCGCCACCACCAAATTCCGCGAATCAGAACCAGAAACTCTGTTCTGGCACCCTACCGGGGCGGGGAATTGGAGGAGACCATCGCCATGATCGTCACCATTGCTTCTCCATCAACCATCCATGATTCCCCCATCTATGAGTGAGTAATCCTCCGCTGTAGGCTATGGGGATGGTAGGGATTGGATGAGATCGTTCATGTAATGACATCAGATTGTTAGGGCATGGTGCCTAATATCTCTTATTAGTGCTTTTTGACTTTGTTGCAACTTGTTATGCTTAATGCTTGTCACTAGGGCCCGAGTGCCATGATTTCAGATCTGAACATGTTATTGATTCATTATGATAGTATTGTTTGTGATCTTACCTGCAAGTTGTATACACATATTGTTGTCCGGAACCAAAGTCCCCGAAGTGACAATAATCGGGATAACCGGAGGGGATGGCTTTGATGTGAGGATCACATGTGTTCATGGAGTGTTAATGCTTTGCTCTAGTGCTCTATTAAAAGGAGCACCTTAATTGCCAGTAGTTCCCTTGAGGCCCCACTGCAAACGGCCTATGATTATTTAGTACTTGGATGATTTATCTTATTTATCTGCAAATGCCCTACGTCTTGATTGCTATATGAATTGTCTTGTCCATGCAACGCCCGTCCATCCATCCCTATGCCTACTGCGCTTCAATCCTACTGTTTACTACAATTGTTCCTATTGTATTTACTTTTACTACTGCTATTACTTTGCTATTGCTATTACAAAACTGTTGCTACTAATAAACTGCTGTGAGCAAGATTGTTTCCAGGTGTAGCTGAATTGACAACTTAGTTGTTAAGGCTTATAAATATTTTTTGGCTCCCCTTGTGTCGAATCAATAAATTGGGTTTCACTTCCCTCGGAAATATTGCGATACACCCCCTATACTTGTGGGTCATCAAAGCACGTGAGGGGACCTCACAGAAGCTTTAACGAGCAACTATACGGCGGGAGTATTTTTTCGGCCATATAGTTGCCGCCGCCTCTGTCTTGTCAAAAGGGACAACTTCCATGAAGGGACCGAGAGCGAAAACACAACACAGCAGCCGCCACACCATCCAGAAGGGAGAAAGAAGAGATCCGGAGAAGAAGGAGAAGACGTTCTTCATCTCGCTCCACGATCTTTGACCTCCTAGCCAATACACCCCCATAGACACTACTTGTACTTGAGAGAGAGGGGCCTCCACCTTTCAAGACTAGGGTTTGAGATTGTTTCTTCCCATCTTGAATTGTGTTAGATATTTTTCTATTCTTATTATGGATCTCCACGGTAATACCAAGACGAATTCCCTTTATTTGATTATATTGATGATCCGTTCTTATCTCATGTGTGAGTAAACCCCTTGGGTGTGGGAGATGTAGGGGATTGGTGAGATGTGATGTGCCTTCATATATTTTCCATTAGTTTTTGATTGATTCTAATTACTATATTATGTGTGCTTGACTATCTGTGGGATGCCTAATGCTTGTTGTCCAATTAAGGGTCGAGACAACATGATACTTTGTTATACATAGATGATATCTTGTTCGCTAGTGGATCGGCGACCCCCGGGTGACACGGGGATATCAATGGAAAGTAGTTGACTCGAGGATAACGAGTAACCACTATGCTTATTGCATTAGTCCGATTCGAGGAGCTTAATCGTTAAGCGACCTGAAGGGTCTTAATCGTCTAGTGTCTGACCATGGTTTTGGTAGCAGGCTAGTAGGATTATTGAAGTTGGGACGAAATCTACCAAGATGAGTTCTGGCTAATTATGGGTTGCTCGCCTACACATATATCTATAAGATTATAATTGTTACATTTACCACTCGTCCACTTGGAACAGTCACTATCACCATGAACTGAATCTCCCCACGCCTTCTTTTGCTATCTGCAGGAAACAACAAACAAGCAAAGTCGTTCTTTACTTTTATGCTTTAAATTTCTAAAGTTTACATTTTATTTCTATTTTAATCTATCGCATTTAATCAAAATCCCATTCTTATTTCAACACTTGCAGTCAATTCACTCAAAGACCTGTGACAACTTCGGGGTTTGAAAGACTTCACCAATAAAAACACTTACCTTTGGGATCCCTGTGGGATCGATATCTGGACTTCGAAACTAGCTAGAAACAATCTGTGCTCTTGCAGACATCAAGCTATTTTCTGGTGCTCTTACCGGGGAGCTAAGCGCTAAGTGTTTGTCTTTTGACATTTCAGGTGTTGCTACTACAAAATGTTCTCCTTAGGAGACAAAGGGTCTACACGCTCTAGTAGGACCTACCTGCCGGATTATATTGAGCGCGTGCCTGCTCAGAGGCGCAAAGAAATTATTGAAAAACTTGTAAGATCAAATAAAGTTGAAGTTGAAAACCTAAGTGATAATATGGAAATCGTGTCTATTTACAGTACAACTCCTATAAAACCTGAGAAAACTCTCAAGGAATATGGTGCTCCAAGTTCTGAATTTCTTAAACAACCAATAGAGTTCCCTAATCCTGGATTTAGAGAATATCGATTTGATGGTGGAATTATTAAAATTTTGCAGGAAAAATCTTTCAGTGGAAGGGAAGATGAAGACCCAGGAAGACATATAAGAGAGTTTGATGATGTGATAACATCGCTTGGACCAAAAGGTTTGCCGAGAGACTTTTCTCATCTTAAATTATTTCGATGGTCTCTTAAAGGTAAAGCTCTAGACTGGTTATACTCTCTCCCTCGCCATTACATTAAATGCTGGGAAAACTGCATTACTAAATTCATAAACAGGTTCAATCCTTTTAAAAAGGTAACTGAACTAAGAAAGAACATAGGCAACTTTAGTCAGAACATGGGAGCAAACTACCCACAAGCCTGGGAAAGATTCTTTGGAATGATCAATAGTATTCCTAATCATGGTTATTCTGAACTAACAATCCGCCATTTATTTTACCATGGTCTTAATACTCAATTCGAGAATTGCTTGACTTCTCAACAGGAGGATCAATAAATACTTTAACTATTAAAGAATGTTTGGAATTAATGTCTACTAGGGCTAAGAATGATTCTTTATATAATCCTGATTTTGGCACTAAGCCGGAAAAAGGGATACTTCGGATAACTCCTGATCTTATGTCGGAGGTACGTAAAACTATGAAAGATAAAGGTATACCTTCTGAACTTGCTAAGAAAAACAAAGAGGATTTGTTACAAGTTTTAACTGAAGAAGACAAAACTAGAAAAGTTTTTCAAGAATTAAAACATCGACAAGTAAAATGTCATAATAACTTGCATAAGCATTTCCAAAAACACAAAAAGATTTTGGCGGAACTCACTGAAAATTATGATGAGATTGGCCAAGAAATAAAACTATTTCACAAGTATCTTAGTATGATTGAAACCCAGTGTGAACAAATAGCATCTAGTTATCAAATTTTTCTTCGTGATGACAAAGATATTTCTGTTTCTACTAAAGTTGTCATAAGAAGAGGTGCAGTTATTACAGGACCCTTAGGACCACCGGAATACAAAGATGAAAAAGAGCAAAAGGAAAAAGCGTTGCTCGAAGCAAACCAAGAAGATGATACGTTGGTGGATCCTCAAGATGAGATTGAAACACAAGATCAAACCAAGGAGGACCAAAATGATGCACATGATGACCATTATGACTCCGATGCAGAGACGGTTGATCCAAGAGAAGATAAAGAAGTAAGGAAGGAAGATGAAGTTGTTCTAGTAGAAAAGAAGAAAATCAATAAGCAACAACAAAAGGAAGCAACAAAAGATCTTGACCCTCCAAAAAGGTAAAAGACAAGAGTAAGTCAGGTGAGAAAAAGCTTCCTTATCCAGATCGAAAAAAGAAAGCACGGGATGAGGTAATTTATAATTCTTTTACAAAGGCACTTAGTGACCTTCGTTTGGAAATTCCATTTGTGGATGCAATCATAGTTCCTACTTATGGTAAATTCCTTCGTGATATTCTTAGTAGAAAGAAAGAAATAACTGAAACTGTTGCCATGGTAACTAGCTATCCTGCTAATGGAAAACTGTTGTCTCAGTCTAGAGATCCTGGAATACCAACTATTTCATGCTCAATAGGTTAAACAAATATTCACAATGCCTTATGTGATCTAGGAGCAGGAGTTAGTGTAATGCCATACTCCCTCTATAAAAGGTTAGGATTAGGGGAGTATTCTCCTACTACTATCACTTTATAGATGGCTGACAAGTCCACTAAACAACCTGTTGGTATGATTGTGGATGTCTTACTTAGGATAGATGAGCATTCTATTCCCACTGATTTTATTATTCTTGAAATGCCAGAAGATGAAATATTATCTATAATACTTGAAAGACCCTTCCTCAGTACTGCAGGTGCGTCAATAGATTGTGCAGAAGGGTAGATAATCTTCAATGTTTATGATGCTGAAATCATCCGGTAGTTTCCAAAGAAGCTAGAAGAAGGAGAAAGATATGTTCCACCGGCAAAACGAGTTCATGTGGTAAGTGCCATTGATAGGGGGCAACCAAAGGTAAGAATTCGAGAAGAGAGAAGAGGTTGAGTGATTCAACCATTCTTAATAAATGCTTAATGGGAGTCACCCATTTTCATCAATTTAGAATAGAGAATAAGAAGTTCATTGCATTCCCACCACTTTTTCACAGACATTCTTGCGGAAGCGCGCCCGTGAATATGCAGTTGTCAAAAAGTAGTAGAAACGTCGATTGAATGAGTAGAGAATAATAATAAGAATAAAAGTTTGAGTTTTTCTATTTACAAAAGCTAAAATTTTGCTTTTAATATATTAATGTTGGTCGACAGTTTTTACTATCAGTTTTATCTTAAAAACTTAGTATTTCGCTAAGTTATGGGATAAGAAGATATCCTCGAAGAAATAGAATTTTTTTGATAACTACTGATGGTTTAACGACCAACTATACAGCAGGAATAAAAATTCCGGCCGTAAAGTTCCAGTCGTATAGTTATCTTTGCCATCAACAATTTTTTCTCGAAGGCACAGAGAGTTTAACAACCAACTATACAGCGGGAGTAAAAAATTTGGCCGTATAGTTCCGGTCATATAGATATCGATGCCTTTGTACAAAAATTTCTGAAAGGTACTGAGAGTTTAATGACCAACTATACGGCGGGAATAAAAATTCTGGCCGTATAGTACCGGTCGCATAGATATCTATGCCTTCATAGAATTTCATCCCAAAAGTACTGGGATTTTAACGACCAACTATACAGCGGGAATAAAAATTTCGGATGTATAGTTCCGGTCGTATAGATATCGATGCCAGTTTTAGAAATTTATATCGAGAGATAGACGGTTTAATGACCAACTATACGGCGGGATCATTGTGATCCGGCCGTATAGTTGCGTCCGTATAGCTATTTTATGTATAAAGAAATCCTAGTTGGCGGCATCTCCGCAACTATACGAGCGGAGCAACATCACCCGCCCATATAGTTCCGGTCGTATAGTTCAATGCGACCACAAAATCGCACCGGGGCGGCTAGATCTTCCTCTTCTCCTCATTATTTCTCTCATATTCTCTCTCCAAACCTCTCAAAATCCACCTAGAACTCTTGATTCTTCACGGATTTCGTTCGTTTGAGTGGGGGAATCAACAGATCGGTATGTTTCTCTCCCTATCCATGCTTTATTTTCATATTTCCATGGTTGAAACTCTCACATTGATCTAGTGGATGAACTCAAACTTATTTCGTTTTTCCTATTAATTTCTCATGTTAGGATTGAATTTTTCCACGTAGAATCGTTCATATATCATATAGAAACTATATGCCTAATGTTTTATGGTGAAATTTTTCAGTGCATCACGATGAACAAAATCGGTAACCTCTTTCGTTCGAGCAAGCGCCAATGGGGTGAGGGCTCAAGATCAGTGTCCCGAGCTCCACGCAACTCCAAGTTGGACATTGTCTCATCGAGGAGGGTGTTGCCCACATGTTGGGCTGACCACAACTTTCTCACAGCAGTAGGGTTGAAGGCGGACTTCGACCTCATGTGCAACAGGTCAGGGTTGGCGAGTACTTGGCTTTGCAAGCCACGCCACCTACGCCAAGATCACCCATGAGTTCCTTGCCTCCTTCTACGACGACCACAGGGAGAAAGGTAACATGTGCAAGATAAGCTTCACCATAAACCAGGAGCACTATAAAATAAATTTCGAACAATTTTGCAATGCTTTCAGCTTCCCTCATACTGGGGAGCCCAATGTTGCTAACCTCTATAGCATCACAAGTGGAGAGACTTGGGACATTATTTTTGCTAATGGTGGTAGTCACTTTTATCAGAAGGAGATGTCCACCATCCAGAACCCAACCATTTGCTACTATGCTATGTTCCTCGCCAACACACTACTGGGGAGAGATGACATAGGCTCCATGGCCAATGCAGACATGGCAATGATCACCAAGGCTCTCTTCCCCACTGCACCACAAAGCCCCAGTCTTGCGGCTCTACTCATCCAGCATTTTCGCCACCAGAGGAACAAGACCAAAGGTGATATTAGCATTGGTGGATTGGTAACCCACCTTGCCTATGCATTAAATATTGTACTACCTGTTATAGAACCTGTTGATGGCTCCAAACTTATGGACATCAAGTATTTAACTGCTTGTGCCTTCCTTGGTGTTTACCATGCTAACCGGAGGCTCCGAGCATATCAATTGAATTATCTTGGTGATGCACATGGAGAGCAGGTTCAGTTGCCATGCCCCCAAGACTTCTCGATTGTGGAGAAGGACGCTTGGATCCTCACCAAGGACCAAGTGACGGAGATCTTGGCCGAGCTCCAGCCCGAGGAAGAGGAAGATGAAGGGCAGCAGAATGAGCAGGAGCAAGAGGAAGAGCAGGGACACAACCCTGCTTGGGAAGGACAGCAACAGCCAGGAGGAGCCTAGGAACCATGGCCCAACCAGCCACAACAGGGGTACGGCTACGTCCCCTATCAGGAGTTCTAGCAGCTCAACCAGCACGTTGGGGAGATTGACCACACTCTTCAGAATGTGAATGAAGATGTGAACACTTTGACTCATAATTTCAGTCACTTCATGACCCACTTCCCCGACTTCTACCAGCAGTATCCGCACCTGCCGCCAAATGACGGCAACAACTGAGCCTGGCAATCGCCTAAGATTGGGGGAGGTTTGAAAACCTCCAAACTTTGCATTCATATTTTTATTTTCTTCTGTTGATTTATTTTATTACTTCAAATCTGCATGTTTATTTTCAGCTTTGCATGACTAAACCAGAAATACAAAAAAATTTAGTTATAAGCTTTATTTGCAAGTTTGTTTCTTTCTTTCTCGCGAAGATTGCTTAATTTTAGGTGATTTGGCAATATGAAAATATAGGAGACGTTCGACTCAAATACGAGAACGAAGCAAGCAAGAGGAGGTATCACGTTCCTTTCATCACACTCTTTGCAACCTTAAATTGATCCTACAATTATTTACTTGCTTGCACTAGAGTCACTCACCACTTAGCTTGTTATCCTAAAAAATTATTCCTTTGCTAGTGTCTCCTTTTTAGCTTTGAAACAATAAGCAATGAACTTGGTTAAAAATATTTCCTACATTTTTACAATAAAAAAAGCATCTGAAAGATGACTTGAGTCCATGCTTAGCTCAAAGAATTTGATTTTAGAACTACTCCATCCTATTTGAGCTTAATGTAAATAGACTCGATTACCCTTGATTGAAATTGTTTGATTAAATGGATGCTTCGAAGTAGTAGAAATTATGCACAATTTTTTCTAATAATTACCGTAAAATATTGCTTTACGCGTGTCATTATAACTCTCTCGTGCTCCATAGGAAGCTATTAACTCCGCTGGCCAACGAACAATCTAAATGTGGGAAACCACTTGATTTTGGCTATTGAGTTATGAAAACGTCTATAGCAGCAATGCTATGACGTGTAATAATTTTAGTCTCCTCATGGTTTCACGTTCTAAGTGAAGTTGTAGTACTCATCTGGCTCATTATTGCTCAACATTTATTTATTGGCATGGTCACGAGTGCACAACACAGCCGCAATTAACATGTTAAAAATAGTGGCATGATTTCTCTATGAAAGAGCTGAAGTTTTTGAAAGACAAAAGAAAGAAAAATATGCTTTGAGAGCCTTGAAATTTTGACATGAGAGTAGATGAGTTGTTCTTAAATTAAATGTTTTGATGCCAACGTGAGTACTCTTAATCGGTTAAATGAACAAGAATAAAAAGTTTTCATCTCTCAGTTAAGAGAGGCACCAAAAGTATTTGTCTCACTCTCCTAGCTAAAACTTTTGACACTTGCTTGGGCATATGATTTATTTGCTAACAAGGTATACGTGGTTAGGAAGTGGACTCAGTATAATCTTGTGAATATTTGTATGATCATATTTAAGATTGCAGGGATTATAAAGAAAAGAATTTGACACCAATTCAAACTTGTGAGTTTCTTTATTTTCAGTCTCGAATCTCTGCTATTCTTCCTTATTTCCTTGTCACTCAAGGGCGAGCAACATCTAAGCTTGGGGGTTGATAGCTATGAGATTAGACACGTTTTTATGGCTTTTATTGATGGTTTTCTCCTAGATTTGATCGTTTTCTGGTTTTACCTAACGTTAATACTTCGGTAGCGAAGAAAACTTGGTTTTTAATGTGTGTTTTAGGTTCTGAACTTCAACAGAAGGCTTTAACTAGAGAGACACAATATTCTGAAGAAAACAAGCAAGTCTCACTTTGGAAGCACGCGAGGGGTCCTCACAGAAGCTTTGACGAGCAACTATACGGCGGGAATATTTTTCCGGCCGTATAGTTCCCGACGTACAGTTGTCGCCGCCTCTGTCTTATCAAAAGGGATAACTTCCGTGAAGGGACCGAGAGCGAAAGCACAACACATCAGCCGCCACACCATCCATAAGGGAGAAAAAATAGATCCGGAGAAGAAGGAGAAGACGTTCTTCATCTTGCTCCACGATCTTCGACCTCCTAGCCAATACACCCCCATAGCCACTACTTGTACTTGAGAGAGAGGGGTCTCCACTTTTAAGACTAGGGTTTGAGATTGTTTCTTCCCATCTTGAATTGTGTTGGATATTTTTCTATTTTTATTATAGATCTCCATGGTAATACCAAGACGAATTCCCTTTATTTGATTATATTGATGATCCGTTCTTCTCTCATGTGTGAGTAATCCTCTTGGGCATGGGAGATGTAGGGGATTGGTGAGATGTGATGTGCCTTCATATATTTTCCATTAGTTTGTGATTGATTCTAATTACTATATTATATGTGTTTGACTATCTGTGGGATGTCTAATGCTTGTTGTCCAATTAAGGGTCCAGACAACATGATACTTTCTTCTACATAGATGAGATCTTGTTCGCTAGTGGACCGGCGACCCCTGGGTGACACGGGGATATCAATGGAAAGCTAGTTGACTTGAGGATAACGAGTAACCACTGTGCTTATTGCATTAGTCCGATCCAAGGAGCTTAATCACTAAGCGACCTGAAGGGTCTTAATTGCCTAGTGTTTGACCATGGTTTTGGTAGCAGGCTAGTAGGATTATTAAAGTTGAGATGAAATCTACCAAGAGGAGTTCCGGCTAATTATGGGTTACTCGCCTATACATATATCTATAAGATTATAATTGTTACATTTACCACTCGTCCACCTGGCACAATCACTATCACCATGAACTGCATCTCCCCGCGCCTTCTTTCGCCATCTGCAGGAAACAACATACAAACAAAGTCGTTCTTTACTTTTATGTTTTATATTTCTGAAGTTTACATTTTAGTTCTATTTAAATCTATCGCATTTAATCAAAATCCCATTCTTATTTTAACACTTGCAGTCAATTCACTCGAAGACCTGTGACAACTTCGGGTGTTATAGAGACTTCACCAATAAACACTTACCTTTGGGCTCCATGTGGGATCGATATCTGAACTTCGAAACTAACTACAAATGATCTGTGCTCTTGCAGACATCACTAGCCAGGGGTAAGTCTGCGGCCAGATCTGACCAACGGGTTTTTCTTCGACCATTGCTTGGTATCAACATTGATTTTGGGTGTGGGCCTCTCTAGCCCGCGGATTTGTGCAGGGGCGGCCATGTCGTAGCACTGAGGTGATTGGGAGGTGGGGTGTAGGTGTTTTAGGTGCGCCCGTGCAGTAGCGAGGCAAGTCGATTGTGTGTGTGGCTCGTCCCCCAGTGGGAGACTCATAAGGTTAGCTCATCGGGTTCTAGAGCGGCTCTAGGTGGTGGGCACGGTGGCGCCTGGCTGTGGTTACCGTCGTGTGGGTTATTATTGGTGGTCCTAGCCGAGCGGGCAACGAGATGGTTTGTGAGTGGTGCAAAAGTTGTTAGCTTATTTTTGCGCCTAAGGCGTGGTGGCTGGTGGGTTCCATTGATGGTGGTCTCTATTTAGACGAATTCCCTTACCGACCATGTCAGTGCTCATGACGTCGATGCTCTCGAGCGTTACTTCCCTACTTGGAGGCTTCATTGAGGATTGTGACTCCCCACCATTGGCTTTGGGTGAAAACCCTCGGTCTGTTCAGCCGGACGGGCAACGGTAGTGCCCTAGCGTCGCTCCTTTCCTAAAAGAGCTGCCTTGGGAGCCTTTGGTCCCTTTCGGCTGGTCATCATGGGTGTGGTTTGTCAGGGGTGGCAATGTGGCACACGGAGTGGCACGCTTCCCTGTGGATAACATTCTCGGAATCTCTTATTTTTTGATGATCATTTTTCGGTTGCAATTTGAGCTTTGGTGTGAGCGTTCCATCGTTTGACGGTATGGCACCCTTGAACAAGGGCGAGAGGGTTGGGGCCCTCTTCAGCGATGGATGGGTCGCATCATGACGTGGTTCGTCCTTGCTCGGAGCAAATGAAGGCATTCTCTTCCAGTGGTGTGGCATCTTCGTCCTCTTCACTGCTCCTGCGACTACCTCTTCACGCCATGCTATTTTTTGTTCTTTGCTTATAATGTTTGTGGTATTTGTAGTTGTTTTTCTCTCCACCTTGTAACTTTGTCCGTCTACGGTTTTATGAATATATATATATATATATATATATATATATATATATATATATATAAAGCGAGGATAATGCCACCCCTTTTTTTAAATACAGCTCTGGCTATTTTTCACATAGGAAATTATGCTTTTAAAATTTAGACTTGAACTCATGTGTTGTGTCAATACTATTAACAATCTTCCAAAAAAAAAGCATGACCTGTTTGATCTCTAGTCCGTTAGATGGCATGGACTCCGCGTGAAACTCTTTCGTCCCAACGATTGCACGTACTAGATCGCTCACCACTCCCCTTTGTTGGAGCCTATCACGTTTTAAGTTACGATGGCGCCACGTTTAATAAGTGGAAGAAATTACACGTGCAATTTACCGAACCTCGATTCCGGCCTCATGTTTCTCGCCTTGGCAGACTGAGAACGGAAGGCACGCGCGCGCAACAAAAGGAGAGGGACTTTCCGGTCCTCTCGCCGACCAATTCACCACTCCATTGTTACACTCAACTCTGTCTCTCCCTCCCCTCGTCCGTCGCCGAGGGGCGCCCCCAGCTCCACAGATCCAAAGAACACCACCACCTCCTCCGCGGCCTGGTAAGCACCCCAAGAATCTCATCCTCGCAGGAAATGCCCCGTCTCCTCGCACCGATTCTCCTTCCCCGGGAATCCTCCCCCGTGGGGTGGGGGGGACGGAAAAGACCGGCGGTCTTCCTCTTTTCTTATTCTTATTCCCGGTTCTTCTCTCGCGGAAGAGAAAAGAAATCACGGAAAGGGTGAAGCTTTTGCGTTCTTTCTCGCGAATATCCAGAGAGCCAGCCATGCCGTTCACCGCGTGTGGAGAACGGAGTAGCAGCAGTAGTATTAGTACTATATAGATTGGCACCGCCAATTGCCGCGCCGATTGTCCCCCCTCCCCTTTCTCGAATTCTTCGTCTCCGCGGAGGGTCGGGTCGCTTTAGATCTGCGGCGTCCTCCCACTTTCCCGGCACTCTCTGGTCTGGGTCCTGTGAGTGAGCGAGTGAGTGAGGTGATGTTTAACAAAGTTTAATTCATCGCTGCCTTTTGGTTGGTGCTCACATCTTGCTCTGTTTGGTTCTTGGATGGATAGGTGTTTCCTGATTTGGGTTCTTGCTCCCAGAAACCACTCCGCTTTGCTCCAAAGAGGGGTGCTATTTTTAGTACTCTGCGTGCGATGCTCTAGGCAGGTCTCCTCTCTCTCTGTCTCTGCCTTATCTAGCCCTGCTCCTTGGACTGGTAAAAGAAAGCTCATGTTCCCAGTCCCAGCCATCTCGGTACGAGCTCATTTCTTGGGGCCTTCCAGTAATTTGCTTGCAGCTTGCAAGTTCGTCCCAGGTCAGGAGAAGCTTGCAACTGTAACCGTTGGGTTTTTTTTTTCCTTCGGATTTTATGTTCGTCGTTTCTTTTTTCCATGTACCTTTGGTAGATTCTTCCTTCTTTGATGGTGATCTTGCCGTTTTTTGCAATTTATTTTCTCAAACTAAATGCTGAACAACTTTCATAAGTACTATTTATACGAGCCACCATGAAACTCTGAATATACTGGTACATCAAGCCTTCAGCTGTGTGAATGCGAGGAAATTTTACCAGAAGAGTGATTTATCATTGTTCTTGAAACAGGTGGATCGTACAGCTCGTACGGTCGGTCCTGGAGGGATGGAAGAGTGCAGCGAGTACAGATGTTGGGAGGAGCTACTGCCAGACGCCCTAGGCCTCATCTTCCGCAACCTCACCCTTCAGGAGATGCTCACCGTGGTTCCCCGCGTTTGCAAGTCCTGGGGCCGGGTGGTCTCAGGGCCCTACTGCTGGCAGGAGATCGACATCCAGGAGTGGAGCCAGCAGCATAGCAAGCCCGACCAGCTCACCCGCATGGTTCATACGCTCATAGCCCGCAGCGGCGGCTCGTTCCGCCGTATCAGCGTGTCCGGGCTTCCCAACGACTCGCTCTTCACCTTCATCGCGGACCAGTAAGTGGTGATCTTTGTCCAAATCATTTTTATGTTCCATGTTGCTTTCCTGGTGAGATTTGATAGCTTGGATGTGAACGGTGTGATGTTGATTAGTGGCTAACCATTAGCCCGTGGAATTATGCATGTCGCTGGAGCCTGGAGGAACTTTTTCAGATTTGTTAGGACTTTCGTGCAAAAGGTGGTTTAGTTTGCCACAAGTTGCAGTGGCGGGTCGCATATCATGGATGTGGGGGTTGTATCATAGGAACTGAATCACTAGTGCTTTATTGTCTGTTAATGAGATCCATATGCTAATGCCTTTGTAAATAAGGGCTAATGATTATAAACATGTTCCTTATGTTTCTTTTGAGATAAAAATGAGTTACTTTTGTGTAATACTATAGGCTCCAAAATTACTTGTCTTTACACGACAAGGTCAACCTATGAGTGCTCAGTTGAATCATTTCCAAACAATTTTTTGTATGTTGTTTGTGATTTTTTATATGCTTGTGAACTTTGCTGATTCCATTGCATAACTACAAATGGAGTACTAGCATAATTCCAGTGTTTTAAGCACTAGATACAGGGTTATGAGTGGTGTTATCAAGTTTCTAGCAAATAGTATGCTCCTCTTGCTCAGTATGTTACAGATTGTGATGAATCGTAGAAACATGGTGACATATCATGCAGCATGCAAAAGCACATGCTCAAAACGCTTTCACCAACCATCCTCCGATGCAACCATCCTCTAAAAAATATATCCCCTGATCCTATTCTGATTCACTGCATCTTGGCTCAATCTGTTTTCTGATTATGATGAATGTTAGAAACTCAGTTCATATTTGCAGTTAATATCATTTCACTGTGCATGTTGTGTCTATTTTGAAATATTTATGTTACTTTCCAGTTAATTGGATCCTAATAGAATATGGCTACTCATCATACCACGATACTTTGTTTACCAGTGATCCTACCCATAATATTTTGTTGAACCCCCTACTGACCCTACCCTGTTTGGTTTTGCAAGTGCACGGTCTCTCAAGACCTTGGAGCTTCCAAGGAGTGGGATCAGCGACTGCATAGTGGAAGACGTTGCACGGAGACTGTCCACCGTAACGTTCCTGGACGTGAGCAGCTGCACCAAGATCGGCGCGCGTGCTCTGGAGGCATTCGGCAAGAACTGCAAATCCCTCGTCGGGCTCCGGCGAGTCATGCACCCCATCGACGTCGCCGGCAAGATCTGCCAGCACGACGAGGCCCGTGCCATCGCCTGCAGCATGCCCAAGCTGCGCCACCTCGAGATAGGGTACATGCTCATCGCGACCAAGGCTGTCCTCGAGATCGCCTCCCAGTGCCACGAGCTCAAGTTCCTGGACCTGCGCGGCTGCTGGGGCGTCGACAGCAAGTTCCTGCAGGAGAAGTATCCCGGGCTGAAGCTCCTCGGCCCCTGCGTGGACGACTGCTACGAGAACAGCTTCTGGGAGGAGTGCTCGGACGACTCGGATGACGACGACTCCATCTATTCATGGGAGTTCATGGACGACGACTACTACGCGATCGGGAGCGATGAAGAGGACGAGGGCATATGGGACGATGGCCAGGCTGTCGAAGGGTTAGAGGTGAGGTTCTATGGCGGCGGGTTCGGTGAAGGCCATGCTGGAGTCGACTGGCCAGCGTCTCCATGAAAACCTCTATCCAGTTCTCGAGAGAAATTGCCTGCTTGCTGCTTGTTCCTGCTGATGTGGTGCTCTTACATGTTTCAGCTTTGATACATCTTTTTCTTCCGTGCTATGTGTGTGTTTGTAATTGTGTAATCTGTAGCTTGCAGATGTTTGGTGTGAACTATCTGGGTGTAAAAGCTTTGTTGCTTACTAAAAGCAAATTAGTATCAATTATGATGCCTAATGAGAATAAAAGGCAGTTGCAGTTGCACTGCACAGCATATAATGTTTGTTTCTGGAGTTTTGAATGATCCAGTAATTTTAAGAAAGTAAAATGTATGTTTATTTTTAGGGTGGAATGCAGAGTCATGTAATTAGATTAGATGAAGTGGCTTCTGCCTGAGTGCCATCCCATCTCTTTGAAAAGATGTAACCTGTTGTGCTGTGGCAGAAACTGCTAGGGTACAGCTCTTGTGAGTGGATGCATGTCATTGCAATCCCCAGAAGGAACAGTGTGCAAAGCCAATCTACTTTTGCGGCAGATCCTAGATTTTGTCCCAAAATCTTGTGACGAAGCAGTGTCTTCTTGTCAGATGGACTGGGAATCATGGCTCACTTGGCAAGTGAGTTGTCTCTTGCAAGGCAAGCTAGACGACCTGACCTTACCTCTGCGGCCGTGCGTGGCTCTGCAGCTTTGGCAATGCACGCCAGCTTCTCATGGGCATTGCCAATGGGACTGACCACCAATGGACGATGGCACACTGTTCGATAAATTAGATATAACCCATTATCTTGATCAGTAAATCGGAATACCCTGGGGACTCGGCAGACGGCAGTACAGAGTACACCCCAACAGTCTTAGAAGGATTAAGACATGACTAAGGGCATCTCCAGTGACAAGACCTATTTCGAACACATAATGTGTCGGAAATGGTCTGTGCTTGGGTCAGTCGCGGACATGAATGGGTCGCTGTCCGGCGTGCCAGGCCGGTGTGCCCAGCGGCTAGACACAAATCGGTCTGCGATGGTCATTTTTTCATAGCTATCTTCATTTCAAAGGATTTCTTCACCATTTCAAAAGGATTTCTACATAGGGTTTTTGATAGGTTTTGTAGATCCACGTACATAGAATTTGAAAGCTTAAATACTACTAGCAATCCTAGCGTAGCCTAGTCTTCGTCGCTATCCTCGTCGTCGGTGTGGTAGTGCCAGCGGCACTGGATCCCATCGAAGACCTTGACAGTCAACATGACAAGGTCATCGAAATTGAAGACGAGGAAGTGCTGACCACCAGGGCGTCCACGCGGGCGAACAAATCCTACCCACCGTGGAGGTACATGTGTCATTCGTCGTCGAACAACACCTCCACGTCTCAGCAGCGCCCGGAGCTGTGCTCCCGCACTTTGACGCGCAGTGGCTCCTGCTCATCCAGCACCCGCGCAAACTTTCCAGGGAGGCGCCTCTCCCATGGCTCGCCCGATAGGATGGTGACGTCGAACTCGAAGCTGGAGAGATCAAACTTGAAGGGCGTCAGCGACGATGATGACGACGTGCGCGATGACTCTGGTGGCGATGGAGATGGGAACGTTGATTTATGTCGGCATCCTCCCTGCCAACCTTGGCCTCGACGCCCCCGGCCTAGGGCCCGTCCTAGTCGCCATCCTCTAGCTCCTATCTCTCCTGCTAGGCCGACGATGTTGCGGTGTATGGAACAAGGTGTGGAAGAGAAGGCCGCGGGTGGCCTGCTTAAAAAGTCAACCAATCAAGGCATTGGATGCCCACGCGGAGGCTGAGCGGACGACCTTGAAGTCCAGCAGCAAGCGCAAGCACGCAATGTCGGGTGGCACTCAGGCAGCCTACGACCATTGGGGTACAAAGCTGCTGCCAAGCGGGCCTAGTGCGGGCACGAGAGGACACGTGCGTGGTTCGTTTCTGGCCAGACGCATTCACGAACCAAATTTGGTGTCAAAATAGATATCGCCGAATATAAATTTGGTGTTGAAATAGATATCGCCGAATATGTCGGTCCACTTGGGCCGCGCCACACTGTGTGGCCTCCTGTCTGCGCAAACAAAAACTAACCTGCTCAAACAGTCCGTGCCACTAGAGTTGCCCTAATTGCTTAAGCGTGATAGTCCCTCCAAAAATGAGTGAATTGAATTTTTCTATTTTTCTAGATTCGCATCTATCTAGACACGCGTTTTTAAGTGAATTGGATTTTTCTATTTTTTCTAGATTCACATCTATCTCGACACGTTTTTAGTGTGTAGGTACATGCAAATTTTAGACAAATCAAAATCGCTATTTCCAGATGGAGGGAGCACGTTAAATCAAAAATACTAGGCTACATCCTGTGTCCATAAATACCTCTGTCCACAAATAAATACAGTAAGTCATACTTCTAGCTTAGTTCCATATAATACCGATTTGATGTCATATATGTTGTTACTCCAATATAGTTGGTAAAAGTTCAATTCCTTTTGACTTAAAACAAGAGCTAGAAGTACACTTATTCAAGTACGGAGGGAGTATATAAAGTACATACAAAAGCACTCCTTCAGAGAAACAAATATAATCCAATCACTTTCAAATGTTGTACAACTTGATTGCTAAGTCAAACAGTACATGATGCTGCTGCATGTATTGGCTTAAACATTGTAAACACAACACGGTAGATAGTAAAAACCTGTCACATATCTAACTGTGAAGAAACGAAACACAGTATTAAGGATTTGGATTTTTCTCTGACTGGCTTAAGATAGAAGAAGACTAGTGCCATGTGTTGGTTACAAACTCCATGAGAGCCAGAACTTCAATAGAAAGGCCTGCGCGGGCGGCGGAACCTGGGAGCTCTCCTGCATTAAGGAAAAAAACAGCAGGGCATTTTAGTCAGACTGATGACAATATCAATATTTAAGACCCCCAAGAGCCGGGGTACTAACTACTAAGTAGACAAAAATTAAACTTACCCATAACCACCATAAGGATTGAAAAACGGCGGAGGATATGGCCTCATGTAGGGGTGGCCGCCATAAGGATTGTATCCTCGACCCCCTCGAGGCTGCTTCAATCCAGGAACATTAGTCCGCTTCGGCGCAACCTGGTTACCATACAAGGTTGGAAAGGTCAGCAAGCCGCATAGGTTATTGCTCAAAACTGTAAATTTTGTTCGAACAGCCAGCTCACCTTGATTTGCCGACCGTGCAGCTCTGACTCACTCAGCTTGACAGCTTCCTGAATAGCTTCTGCTTCGACAAATTCAACATAAGCAAAACCTTTGGGTTGTCCAAACTTGTCAGTCAGGATCGTCACTCTGTTGACAGTTCCACAAGAATTAAAATGCTGCTGCACTTCTTCTGGAGTGCATGCATAGTCAACCTGCAGTTTGTGATCATACAAAATGAGTATGCTTATAATGTCACAAGAAGATTCTAAAGTAGTAGAAAATAGAACGAGTATGATTATAATGTCACAAACAGTTCCAAGCTTGTATGTCAATTTCTGCACAAAATCAACCTGAAGAAATTTCTCACTACTTTTTGCTACTCTAAATTAATTATTCCACAAGTTCCAACAGGATTCTAAACTCTGATGGGTTGTGACTTGTAGGCTGCATAACCAACGGATAAATCTCGTTGGCATAATTTAAGTAAGAAAGTATAAAGACACGAAGTACCAACTAAATTATAAGGACATCAAGATCTTTCATGCAATTTAATCAGGCGGGATCTGCTTTAACCTACTCCAAAACAAGGGTATAAAGAAGTAAACAAACTCCACTGGTATACCAGTATAAGTTACCAGGTACAGTAATACACGAAATCATAGTTTAAAAAACCAAAACGGTGAGTGAACCAGTCAAACGGCTGGTTCACTGGTCAGACTGCCGGCTCAGCTGGTTCGAGAGCAACAAAAAACTGGCGTATTTAAGTAATATATTTAGCCTAAAATCAATAAAAGTTGACACCAAATCCAATATATTGTGTCTAGGTCATTAAAATATCACAAAATTAGGCCAGCCCAGGTGGGAACGGGCCTCATCTTGAGCTTGTGGAGCCTATCGGCAGATCAAAAGTTTGATCCTTGTCTTTTTAGCTCATGCGATTTCTGCCTCTTAAAAAACCAGTGAGCCCGCCGGTGCCGGTTTTTCAGGTCAGACGGACCACCAGTACGGTCCAAACTATGCACAGAATACATGATATCAAGTGATAAAATAAAATTGATAATGGTCTCCAACTCGGCATCATATGAACTTTCCAGAGTAAAATTTCAGCTTAGAAGGTTCTATGTCTACAACACATCTTAATCTGTATATGAATAACTAGGTGTTCTTTAGCAAACTTCTAAAGAAGCCACCGATCATAATATGCTTGCTACATAGATGTGGAAGCTGAAAAGCATATTGACACATACACATCACACTTGCAGAAGTTTGCGCAGTAGATGTTGCTTAAGTTTTTCTCTCTACTTATTTGATGCCGTAGAACTAAGACTCGTCTCATACTTTAATTGAAGGTCAACCAACTATGGAAATTTAATTTGAATTACTGAGGCTCAGAACAAGCAAAAAAAATAGGAAATGCATCAAGATGCTTTCAGCCTGACATATATCTGTCACCACTACGAAATACTAAAACATCACAGGTATCAAAATTGTCTGTGTCAGCATACACTAATAAAGCAGCACACAGGTGAAAACTTAACTATACACCCACTCTACAGATATTTATAAAATAGGTTATATTTCGCAGAAAATCACAAAACTGCCAGATCAACTATTAGTTTGGTTATTAATGAATCAGAGGAAAGGAACAACACCAAGACATAATTAATCCACAAGGAGAGGAAGACGGACATGTATTGTGGAGAATAAATTCCCCAAGAAGCAGAACATAAACATAGCATTCTTCAATAGACACAACGTAAAATATGAGGTCATACTTACATGTTGTGCCTATGCACTCCTGCCACTCATGTTCATCTACCAATGGCTATTGATAGCGTGCCACATCAGTCCAGGTATGAGTCTCAAGCGCCAGGTGGAGTACATCCAGCAGTACACTACTGGCATTTTGGGGGGAATTCCTATCACATTGTACTTTTCCTCTTTTTTTCTTTTTTCTATATTCTTTTCTTTTTTACTTTTTCAAATATTTTTTTCTTTTTTTCAAGGATTTTTTTTCTTTTTTTCTTCCCCCCTCTAATCTAACACTAGAACTTGCACTGAGACTCAGCCATATGCCAAAATTTTGATTTCAAAGACTTGACGATAGCAGACTACCCTGCGTCCAATGCCATTGTTCAATCAATGCACCAGAAAATAAATAAAATAAAATGCATACATGAAGATAGAAAAGAGAACTGTCTTTCCAAGTCGTTAATCGTATTGAAAAAATCATGTCTAGCAGTTATCATACAGAAACACGACTATCAATGATGCATGTTCAAAGATATGGCATAGTTATGAATACTATGTAGAGTATGTGTCAAACTAAATTTAGACAACAAAGATATGAGGAACTTACATTTCCAACAAACACGGATCGAGAATCCATCTCTTCTTTTGCTTCAGAGGTGGCTGCAGTAGGATCTCCACCTACATGGGTAAAAAACACCAAATATGTTAAGAGAAGTTGCAACGAATAGTGATACAGAAATCACAATATAAAAATTGTAACAAAGCCTAGTCACATAAGATCCAAAGTTTTATCAAAAACAGAAATATTGTGTTATTAGTTATTATATTTGAATATGCTTTGTTGAGCAAAGAGGCAGTAATTGGACACCATTGAATAAAAGGTTCCAGAAATCGATGGTGTGGATATGGAGTTCCTAGTACTTTAAATACTTCATCCATGGTAGGAGTCTAGTCCTAGCCCCATACTATGCTTAACACAACAGAACTACCCCAGCCCCTACTTGTTAAATTAAGAGGACCATTAGAAATGCCTGAAATAATATTACGTGCTATATATCAATCTCAAGGGAGGTAAATCACCAAAATCCCACACATACCGCTAGAAGGACCAACGTAAAGCAATTAGACCACATCATATAGCCTACTAGCTGCGTTCATCGCTTCTATGCAGAGGGGAAGCAGAGGCCGGAGCTTCATTCCCCTTCTCGAAGAAAAAATAGCCTACTAGCACAATCAGCAACGCCCAAACTACTGATGAGCAGATGTTCGTTGTATCTATACTACGACCGGCCCGGTTAACATACCGGAACCAACGGGTACTAAAACAGGCAAGCTTATTTGGCCGGATCTTACAAATTGTTGCGCACAGGTGGCGTACAGGGAGACGGCACTAACCTTGCATCTCCTTGGCGACCTTAGCCTGCATCTCGCGGAGGGCCGCGGCCTCCTCCTCCATCTCCTTGAGACGGCGCTTCATCTCGTCGAGCTCGTGAAGCTGCACATGCGAATAGAGGGTCAGTACCAGAGTTAGGGTTTCGGGTCTGGGAGTGGGGGGTGGGGGTGCTCCGCGGCAGGGAAGGTGACAGGAAGGAAACGAACCTTGGCAGCGTCATCGCCACCGGCGCCCATGTCGACGTCCTCGCCGTCGACGGGGATCTCCTGGCCATACACCTCGTGCTCTTCGTCCTCCATGGCCGCCGCGTGCTGAGCTCGAACCTTCTCGCCTCGGCCTAACCTAACGCTAGAGTGATTTGTGTAGGAGACTTGGGGAAATCGGGATTGTGTTAAGGAGCTGCGGGCTTTAATATGCGGGGAGAAACTGTCTTAGAACCAGACCCGGATTGGGCTGAAGGACAGTTCGGCCTATGTCCTCGACTTCATGGGCCTTTTCGAGTTTGTATGGTTACCAACTCGGAAAGTGAGTACGTCCGATGCTAAAAAAAAAAGTCGGATGTCTGTACAAGAAGAAAATGTGTCATTCTAAGAAAATATACACGTTTTACAGAAAAACTAAGTCGATAAGAGTTACTCCCTCCGATCCATATTACTTGTCACTAAAATGAATGTATCTAGACATATTTTAGTGCTAGATACGTCCATTTTAACGACAAGTAATATGGATCGGAGGGAGTATATGATATCGCAAACAGGCTTTAGTTCAAAGTTAATGGAGTTAATTAAATATGTGTTAATGTTAAATAAAGGTTCCGGTTGGTGTTAGAATTAATGACATTAGCGGTGATTATTTTTTAGCTCGCAGAGTAGTAAGACAAGGAGATCATGTATCTCCTATTTTTATATGGAAATTTTACTGATTATTAATAATCATGAACAGTAAAATAAAGTGTTCTGAAAATAATAAAAATTACAAATAAATGTTTAGACCAGCTACCGACGACTACAGACACTAGCGTGAGTCGAATGCGCAGAGTTGTCCTCGTCCCTCTATTACAGGAGTCAGACAAAACTTGTCGTGGTAACACTTGTTATAGTAGACAGATAGAAGTCGTCATGATAATCGTCCAAAGAACTAGCACACTATAGCAGCAACCACTATCAATGATGAGATTATAACAAAGATACTTGAAACCACACCAAGAAATACGAAAACCGATCAGATCCTAGGAAATCTGCCGAACACATGACTCCATGTGCCCTTCGTCGATGCTAGACGCACCACCGAAACGAGGATAAGACGGGAAAAATCTTATTCTGACTTCAAGATGTTGTTGTCGCTTATCGTTCTGAAGAAGACACTGGAAAACAAGACAAATAGAGAACGATGACTCTCTCACTCACGAGAGGCCATGGCCCAACACACCTCCAAGACCCGAAGGCCTCTATATGCGGAGCGGACCAACGACGTCACAAGCAAGGGGTCAGAACCCTAGATGGATTTTTTAGATCTCCTTTGTCTGATCGTCTCTCTCTCATGCTCCCATTATTTTTAAATTTGTGGCTGATGTGTGATACCTTCGATCTGGATTTACGGATGCAGTATAATATCTTTTTTCTAATAGATCTAGCTTTAATCGAATATTAGAAAACAATGCTAAACGGAAAATAAATGAGCCACGTCTACAAGATTTGTTTCTTTATTTTACCTTATGTTTACCAGACCTTTCTAGTTTACGTTTAATCGTTAGTTGTTGTAATAGATGGAGATAGACTAGGATTGAAAATTCACCTGCAGCTGCATATCAATTGGGATAAAGATAGTAATACGCATATTCATGTGCAATAATTTAACAAAGATAAAATTTATGTGCAGCACATCCTAATATACTAGAGCCACTACGAGTCATAGGAATGGCAATAGTTTTTTTGATCCAACCGTTATACCATGAAGCACCGGGCTTTAACAATTATTAATTAAAATATAGATAAAAGTCTTAAGAAGTGGTGTTGTTGTTACTCCCAAATAGATCCCTAAACGAAGATCGTACTTTTCTTTCTGACACTGGGTTTTCTATGAGATCATCGATCACCACTCATCTCACCTCAAACCTTTATCAATCTATCGGATCTTGGATACCTATAAGTCCATATATCGAGACAAGAGACAAATATACAAATCTATATTCAATCAATACATAATACCCTCATAAATTATATGCACATAATCGCTGCGAGGTTTCACCCCAACCCGCAGCCTATGAGAAATAATCACTCATAACAGTAACATCGAAGATAGAAAATATTATGCAAAATATTTAGATTGAAATTAAATATTCTTACAATGGTCGCCAAATCACAAGGAGATCTCAATTACAAGATAATGGATATGGCTACGAAGAGTATGGGGAATGGAGAGGATGAACTATGGTGGTGTTATGATGCAATCTGAGAATGGCGGCTCTCTGCGCGATTGCTGGAGCCTCAAAATATATAGGCGTCTTTATGAAAGTTGTAGGGTTTGACCTCACGGAGCCACCGCCACCTGGTATGGGCGGGCCATACGGACTAACCTTGCCCGTACCACAGGTCGTTAAGCCTCTAAAAGGTTGGTTTTCGACCCTGGTTTGCTTGGCTGTGTAAGCAACCTCATAATCTTTATTAATTGCTCCTGATTTCGCCTTAAAAGTGTGATTTCCTGCATAACACAATTTAAAACAAAGGATTTCACATCTTTGCAATAATTAGTCATTAATAGCAAGACTAGAGAGACTTGGCCATTTGTTTGACTAAAAATGCGATTTAAATGCGGAGAAAGATGGTTATTTTCAGAGCTATTTCCCAAAGCTCAAACCTTGATTGTCCTCGAGCAAGAAAACAACAAAACCATAAAGAACTCAGTGTTTAAATTGAAATAATGAGAAGATGAATTCACTTATGGTTGGTAGTCATATGCATCCAACACTTCTTCCATTTGAAAATCTCATCAAAGTTAGAGAGGTGCCAAAAATACTATATAAGTTTTGATAACTCAAAACAATCAAAGTAGAGTTTGGTACAAGTATAGACTACTAGAAGTGTAACAATCATTCCAAATCCTCTAGTTAACTCTCAGCTTACCAAGGAACACTAGAATATTTCATAATAGCAAAATTAAGTAAGAGAGATCATGTCCTAAGTAGCATAACAGTGAAGTGTCCTATTCATGCCCACATCAATAAATCAAAACTATCAAAACACTATTGTTTCATTCATTGTCTTTCAAGAAAAATCATAGAGTAGTAACGATACCATGCCAAAGACTATTTTGTGTGAATCTTTACTTTTCAAAGGTAATTCTCAGCAAGGATCATTGAGTGATTTTGTTAGCAATGGTTTGCACAGCCTTCAAGAGTACCAATACTTTTGCCCATTACGGTAACAGGTGTTACCCATGTCATCAACTCATAGCCGAAATCAAGGGGTGTGCCATTGATGGTTCGTAGGTCAGCGGAGTTGTTGGCATCCAAAGGTGTGCATCAAAAATATATAAACTTTAAAAGTATCACATTTTGATCCACAAGGTTTAGCTTTGGCATGAATCACAATTACCACTAGACTTTATTTCAATCAAACAACTCCTTTCAAGAGTGCCATCAAGTTTATCAAAATATCTATGAGGTTAACTATCTTTAAAGGTAAACTTTTAAGACAATCACTCAACATGCAAGTCAAAAATTGGAGACTTTTTCTTGTTGTACTTGTTTGGAAAGATTATTTCCAATGCAAGACTCAGTTAACTATAAGAACTAGAGCAAAAGTTTCCATGACTAATTACTCATACAAATCAAAAGCTTTACTCTAACTATTTTGAATAACTATCACTAGCATAGCATTTCAACAAATCAAATAACTAGGATAAACATTTTAAACTTCTAAAGTGGGAGATATAGGACATACCTATCATGAGTGACTTCATAATTCTCTTCCTTATGGGGATGTGTTCCTTCAAAACTCAAATCAAATCACTCTCATAATAAAATTGAAGCAAAGAGCCAATAGGCAAATCCACTTTCATGAAAAATAATAAAAGGATTTTTTTGTATTTTTGAGAATGGGGATTAAAGAATAGAAAAACTTGTGACCAAGCAAGATACTAAGAAAAGAAAAACAAACAAACTAAAAGAAAAAGGAAACGAAAAACAAAAGGTGAAAGAAAAAAAAAGCAAAGTGTTGAAACAAACCAACACGAGTGTTTCAAAGATCACACGGAGCTGTAGTACAACATCATTATTACACAAATATGAATGCTTGGGGAACACATTCCCAAGCTCAGGCTTTTGCAAATGCTTTTGTTGCCCATTGTGGTGGCGGTGGATAATATCCCAAGTTCTATTGGCTTCTCCAATTGGTGAATTGGGTTGAGAGGTTGATGATAGCGTCTCGAAGGTTGATGGAGAGGTTGCTCATGTTCTGAATGCTTCCTTCAAGCGAGTATATGTCTTCATAGGTGGTGGTGTAGTTTGGTGGTTGCTTCTCTTATTCGGGACCTTCTTGTTCTACTTCTTCATCTTCTTCTTCTTCACCCACGGGTACTTGTTGGGGTAGACTTGTGATACGTTGCTAACGTATCCATAATTTTTGATGTTCCATGCTTGGTTTTATCTACTTTCTTATGCTTTGTCCACACTTTGGAGTACTTTTCATATGATTTCTTGGACTAACCTATTAACAAGAGCCATAGTGCCAGCTGCCTGTTTTCTGCTGTTTTTGGTTCCAGGAAAGTCAAAAAATGAATATTCTCGGAATTGGACGGGACAAAAGCCAAAGTCAGTTTTTCACCGAGGGACACCCGGAGCCAGAATACGAGATGGAGAGGGGCCAGAGGGCGGCCACACCACCTGGCCGCGCGGCCAGGCCTGGCCCGCGCCAGGGGATGGTGTGGCCAGCCTAGGCACCCCCTCGGCCTCTCCTTCCGCCTATATATTGCCTCTAATACAGAAACCCTAAGTACCCGATCAAAATTCCACGAAAGAGTCTGTAGTCGTTGTCATCTCCATCCCTAGATCGGGAGGGATCTGAAGCTCTTCCCGGCACCCTGCCGGAGAGGGGAATTCACCCTGTAGGCCTTCTTCATCATCGTGCAAGCCTCCGGTGTGATGCGTGAGTAGTTCATTGATGACCCACAAGTATAGGGGTGTATCGTAGTATTTTCGAGGGAAGTGAAACCCAATTTATTGATTCGACACAAGGGGAGCCAAAGAATATTTATAAGCCTTAACAACTGAGTTGTCAATTCAGCTGCACCTGGAAACAATCTTGCTCACAACAGTTTATCAGTAGCAACAGTTTTGTAGTAGGAATAGTAAAGTAACAGCAGTAGCAAAGTAAAGACAGCAGTAACAATAGCAGTAAACAGTGGGATTCGAGTGCGGTAGGCATAGGGATGGATGGACGAGCGTTGCATTGACAAGACAATTCACATAGCAATCAGAACATAGGGCAATTGCAGATAAATAAGATAAAGCATCCAAGTACTAGACAACCCTAGGCATGTGTTCCATATATAGTCATACGTGCTCGCAATGAGAACTTGCACAACATCTTTTGTCTTGCCAGCCCGTTTGCAGCGAGGCCTCAAGGGAACTACTGGCAATTAAGGTGCTCCTTTTAATAGAGCACTGGAGCAAAGCATTAACACTCTGTGAACACATGTGATCCTCACATCAAAGCCATTTGTAACACCCTTGAATCGGCCCTATGCAAGTTTTAGCGCTTCCCGCCAAACCCGCATAGAAACGATTCAAGGACGCCCACCAGGCACTTTTGTGCGGGTGGAAAACAAAGTAATACCATTACACATTAGTCCACGATGGAACCCATAGAACATATATATACAACGACGACTCCATGAGCCAAGAATACAGATATACAATACAAAGATCCAAATCACCTTGAAAACGATACAATGTCCGAGTACGGACAAGATGCAAATGGGGATAAGAGCCCTGAAGAATAACCAATGGCGTCCATAACCCTGCCCAAGCCAAGCCGGAAGGGTAACCCTACTAACGACGTCGATCTCAAACCTGCTAAAACAAAAGGGGTGCCGACAAAGGGCAAAGGAAAAAGAGGAGCGTCAGTACTGAGGCCAGTACACGGCAAGGCTAGAATTCGGCGGCTCTCGCCTACATAGGTATGGTGGACTGAAGCGGCAGCATAGCATGCACTAAACAACCTATAGAGACTCGATACATCTATCGGCTATTAGAGAGGGGTAAGAAAGACTTATTCAGAACCACCTGATACTAACACCATTCATACCCATCCTGGCGTTTCCCCCTCGAGACCAAACGAGGAAGTCAAACCGAGGAACTCACACAGTTGGTAGTTTTATTCATTCCATTATGGTTGAAGCTCTTACTAATCAGATATAGATAGCATGGGTCATCCTGATAGCATAAGTAGTGGGTAGTTTTAGTTAACTATTCAGTGGTAGTTGCAGTACTTACTAGTCAGATACAATTAGCATGTGACATCCCAAACCCAGTAGTTGTTGGCACTTTTATTTCATTCCATTGGAGTTGCGATACTTACTAGGCAGGTATAACATGACACGATACACCCCAGTTCCACTAGTTGTTGGCACTTTTATTATCCATTCCATTGTAGTGAAGCTGATTACTAGTCACATATTAAGTCAAATTTATAGCACTACTTTAGTTATGCTTGTCTATGATCGAGATACTGTGCTCCAAGTCGTCCATAACCGCGGACACGACTTTCAGAAAGATTTACCCTGCAGGGGTGCACAAATAGCAACACACACACGATCAACCTCAAAAAAACCAAATCAAAACCCAACGAGGCTTTCACGACAAAGCAATCACAGGATTCATAAAATATTTCAGGGGGGCACCCTACTAAGCTACCCGCAACAAAGTTGGCTGGCTCCAAGACGGACCCAGGGTTTGTGTCAATGGCTGTAAACGACTGGGAACCCGAAAATGTGACTGGGCTTGTCGATACCGCGAAAACATTCCACGTCCCAAAACAGTACAGGTACTCAACGCACAATCATAAATAAAGCAGTAAAGCATGGTATAAGTGCATGATAGTAATAAAGCCCCAAACTAGTTTGTGGCCCCAAGAAATAAGAAATGAATCAAGCTCTGGCTAAGGGGGATTCATAGACTCTCCCGGATGTGGATAGTGTGAATAGTCAAGGAACAAGTATCAAGTACTCGGGGCCTACGGGACACAAGTGACATGAAAACCAAATAGCATATATTGCCCACCAGTGCCTCTTTCATTAGTTATCCCAACAATTTAATAGTTGTATTTGAAGTCATGATCAACTCCACCGTAAAGCATATGACAACATTCCAACAACTGTGTGGTACTTCACGACACGGGATCGCACCTCAGCAAGCGACTACGACTCGCAAGGCCATCTATCTACCAAACAACAGGTAATAGGAGGTGTCCAAGGCAATATAAAGGATGCACGGAATATATCTGGTACGGAACACTAAAGCATCACGACACGGATAACAATAGATCAACAGGAGGAAATAAAGACTATAAATGCAAAATAGGTAGAAAGGGGGAGAATGCTCGCCTGGGAAACAATGTCGAAGGTTCATCTCCGAAGAACTTGTCGATACTCGCATCCACTCAACGGCCTAATCCGCGAAGAACAAAACACTAAAAGAAACACCAGATGCACTATTTAATATTACGGCAGAAGATCGACATGATGCATGATATGATGTACGACATGCCAAAGATGCGATGCGACTAGGCAATATTAAGCAGAACCAGGGTCCCGACAATTAATTAAATGGTTCAAGTTGTTTAGGTACCCCGCAATTTAAATGTTGTCTTATCAAGGCAAAACATGGCATTGATTAGGGTCCCGACAATTAATTAAATGGTTCAAGTTGTTTAGGTTCCCCGCAATTTAAATGTTGTCTTATCAAGGCAAAACATGGCATTGATTCGCTACACAAATTTAAATGGAGCTAATATAAGACTAGAATAACCCGCATATGGACTCCATATTTAATTATGAGGTGAATCAGCATAATGCCCCCAAACCATAGACAGGTATGCATGCATGAACAATTTAATATGCGACAGTTGATAATGTCATATTATAAAATAGAGGCTTAGGGTCACACATCTGGGTTCGGAAGATCTTGGTTCCGGGGGGTTTGAAGTTCGACAGGGTTCGACGAGGATCGGTCTCGACGGAGTAGATCTTGGCGTTTCGGGAAGAAGGACTTGGCGTTCCGTGTCGGCGACCTTGGCGTCCGGGTTCTCGGGCATCGCAGCCGGGAAGGAGAACTTGTCGCATCCGTGGATATCTTGGTTCGACCTCGGTCAAAGCGTTCGGAAGCAGATCTTGGTGTTCCGGGCATCTTCCGGTCGGGGTCTCCACGTCCATGAAGAAGATCATGTCGATCCACGGGGTTCGGTCTTCGGGGCCGAGAAGATCTTGGTGCTCGGCATCCTATGGTCTCCGGTTTCGTGTCGGCGTACTCGGGGTTCCAGCCTCGAGTGTCGTTGGCGAGCTTAGGCTACATGCCAGAGTGATGTGGGTTTCATCTCGATCTTCAGTTGCAGCACCGATCGAACCTCGAGTGCTCAACAACAGGAGAACTGTAGCGAGTAGGCCTCAAACATGTGTTGTCGACAGAGAACGCGCAACAGGCCAACGAGGCAGCAGCACTAGGGAGGGGCCCGCAGCAGTGGTGGCCGGTAGAGACTTTCCAATGGCCGAATTGGGTCCTAGCAGAAAGAGGAGGCCACGCGACGACCTTGCAGGGAGTTGTGGAGCAGAGGGCAGCCGCGGTTGCAGGAAGACGCGTGGCCAGGGCAACGACGGTCGGGGCAAGGCAGACCGAGCTGTTGGCCGGCGTGAGAGATGAGCGGCGATGGGGCACTAGGCGGACATAGCGGAGAGGAAGACGGCTTAGGATGACACGAAGTGGCGGTGTCACTTGCGTAGGAGGAAGCAGTGGCGGTTGGAGAGGGACCTGCGAGCCAGGCGGCCAAGGGCGGCGTCGGGGCGGCCGTGTCACCGCGGCGTCGGAGCTCGATATCGAGGACGGCAGAGCTCTGTGATTCCTGGATGGGGAAAGCGAGGTTGACGAACGACGACGGATTGTCGCAGAGGCGGCCCGGAGGAGCTTGGCGGGCGGAGGAGACAACGAGGTGGCGACCGCTGCCGAGCTTGGGTGGCGGGGCTCGCGAGCTGGCTGGTGCGAAGGAAGAGGCCGGCGCGAGGGGTCCTGGTGGGGAGAGGTGAGGGTGAGTGAGGCGACGCAGAGGCGACGGACGCGCTGGCGGCGCCAGGGAGTTGCAGAGGCGGGTGGCCTGAGCGGCGGTGGGGGGTGAAGGGGAGCGGGGGATTGAGGAGATGGCGGCGGGGTTGGTCGCTGCGCGATGCACGCGGCTGGTGGGGCCGGGAACAGGGCAGGGCGGTAGGTGGAGGAAGGTGTGCGCGAGTGTGCGTGTATGACCGTGTGTGGCGGCTGCTGTGGAAAAAAAGGGACTAGGGAGGATGGGTCGCGGGGGAGATCGAGGCCAGCACGACGTGGGGGAACGGGCAGGGGCCTCGCGAAAGGTGGCCAGGTGGTGGGGCCAGGAGAGCGGGAGATGGCGCGAGGTGTATGCGGGAGTGGAGGGTGTGACGACTTGATTAGGTAGGGAGAGAGGGAGGGATGGGGTAGGTGGGTGGTTAGGGTTTAGACTAGGAAGGAGGTGGCTGGATGGGCTTTGGGCCCGGCTGGCGACCTCCAAAAAAAACAACTTAAACTTTTATTTTTATTTTAAAATATGCCTTTGTAAATAATTTTAGACAAATAAAACTATCCGGAAAAGACCGGAGTTTTGATTTGAAATAAATACGGGGCATTTAGAAAACAAAACCAGACTTTTCAAAAATAGTTTTTAAACAAACCATGCATGATGATGATGCTCAAATGCAATGTAGCATGATGACATGAGCATGCGGTCATGATGATGCAATGCACAAAAACACAGTGATTTTCTAGTAGTGGTTTTATCGGGGTGCTACACCATTCCCTGTGGTTATCCCGATTTCTGTCACTTCGGGGCCATTGGTTCCGGACAACAACGTGTGTATACAACTTGCAGATAAGACCAAAAACAATACTATCATAATGAATCAATAACAAGTTCAGATCTGAAATCATGGCACTCGGGCCCTAGTGACAAGCATTAAGCACAACAAGTCGCAACAAAGTCATAAAGCACTAATAAAAGATACTAGGCACCATGCCCTAACAATCTGATGCCATTACATGAACGATCTCATCCAATCCCTACCATCCCCATAGCCTACAACGGGGGATTACTCACTCATAGATGGGGGAAACATGGATGGTCGATGGAGAAGCGATGGTGATGATGATGGCGATGATCTCCTCCAATTCCCCGTCCTGGCAAGGTGCCAGAACGGAGTTTCTGGTGCTGTTTCGTGGAATCTAGTGGTGGCGGCGGAGCGGAACTCCTTCTAGAAAAACGTCGACCCCCCGGAAGTTTTTAGGTCAGAAGACTCCTTATAGCCGAAGAGAGAGGCTGAGGGGGTGCCTGGGGGGGCCACACCACCCCCTGGCGTGGCCTGGCCTGGCCCGTGCCACCAGGTGGTGTGGCCACCCCTGGCTCTTCTCCGTCTCGTATTCTGGCTCCTGGAGTCTTTGGGTGAAATAGGATTTTTGGCATATTTTCCGGGATTTTTCCGTATAGTTGATTTTCTACACAAAAAGTAGACACCAAGGCAATTCTGCTAAAAACAGCGTCAGTCCATATTAGTTGTATCCAAATCACACAAGTATAGAGGAGAAACAATAGCAAAAGTGTTCGGGAAAGTAGATACGTTTTGGACGTATCAACTCCCCCCAAGCTTAGCTTATTGCTTGTCCTCAAGCAATTCAGTTGAAAACTGAGTGCCATAAAAGAACTTTCACAAACACATTTGCTTCATAAGATGTAAATATTTTCAGCAATGTGATCAACTACTTAGACAGTTCATAATAAAGAGTATGCAACTGAGTCTACTTAATAGTCATTGCAAGCTATGAAGAGATTCCAACTCAAAAATAATAAGTAGCATGAAGTATAAACGTAAGCAACATTACAATGCTCATAAAAAGGTATGATAGAGTGGTATCTCGCTTCCCTTTGATTATGAATGTCAAGGCACCTCTGAAGTTCAAGTGATGACTAGAAGTAAAGATATCAAGGATACAAGCATCAAAGTCATAACACAAATAATCAAGCAATGGGACAAACACAAAGAATGACAACTATGCTCTCAAAAAGGTGCTCAGAGAATATGTGGAGACTCAACAAGTAAAAGAAAGGTTTTGAATAAATTGAAAGGCTTCCAAATGCTGAAAGTATGGTACTCATTAGCTATGAGCTCGCATTGCCCCTGTCATAAGCATCTTTAATGTGGTTAAGGTGAAAGTGAGGTACAATCTGAGTTATATGCTTGACAGACTATAAACTGAAACTCCCAAGTCCCTTGAGTACGAGGGCCGCTCCTCATGCTACTCAACTTTAGTTACAGGTAAGTTCTTGTCATCGTAAGTATGCGCGTATCATTGAGAACCGCCAACGGGGTACCCCTTGCCCGATGATACGGAAGAATCCCCATATCAAAATGACAAGGCAAGCAGACAATGAGTATCTCAGCAATCTTCTTATTTACCATGGGGAAATGGTGCTTTTTTCTCTCTTTCCTCTTTTCATAAATCTTTTTTTTTCTTTTTCTCAATAGCTATATCTCTCTTTTTTTATAAGAAGAATGCTTCATAGATATCATTATGGTTACGCTGCAGGTTTCCACCATGTCAGCATGGATTAGACAAGCGGCTCAAGCGTTTCTCTAACACACATACATAACTCCATAGACTTACAAGCTCCCCTTTTATTTCACACCGACGACATCCGCAAACAAAAGAGCAAGGTATCAACTGGGTATATGAAGGAAATATGCCCTGAGAGGCAATAATAAAGTTGTTATTATGTATTCCTTATATAGATGTTTATTTTGCATGCTAGAATTGTATTGATCGGAAACATCAATACATGTGTGTTTAATAAACAAAAAGGATTCCTAGTTATGCCTCTCTTATAGACTAGCTTGTTGATTAACAAGATGATCAAGGTTTCGTGATCATGGACATTGGATGTTGTTAATAACAAGGTCACACCATTGGTGGAATGATGTGATGAACATTCATCCGAAGTATAGCATTACGATCAAGTCATTATGTTTATATTGCTATAACATCATACGAAGTAATCTTTATCCTTAGACCATGAGATCATGTTAATTGCTAACACCTGAAGAGTATCTTGATAACATCAAACGTCACACCGTAACATGGTGACTATAAAGATGGGTCCAGTGCTACGAAGGTGTTATGTTGAGGCTCATGGATCAAGAGTGGAATTTGTCAATCCCGATGACGGATAGATATACTCTGGGCCCTCTTGGTGATATCACATTGAGATAGCTTGCAAGCAAGTGATGTGATCACTAGAATGTTATATCACGGGAACAAGAAAAGAGTGCATGTCGGTAACGAGATCAAACTAGGTATTTGGATACCAATGATCGAATCTCGGACATGAATTATATCATGAGACAAAGGGATTAAATTACAAGCGTTAAAGGTTCTCACGATCACAGAAGTCATCGTTGAATATGCAGGAGTCGGTATGGATCTCCAGGTCCCACTTCTGACTATTGATCTGAGAGGAGTCTCAATCATGTCTGTATTATTCGCGAACCGTAGGGTGACACACTTAAGAGTTACCGGACACCATTTTGGAGCACATATGTTTCAGACGAAAGAATTGCAAAGCGCAGGAATTGTTTCGATAGAAACCAGAAATTGTTTCGGGTGAAATTGCAGAAAGTGGTTCTGCATGTGATATTGAAATATTGCAAGGGGATATATGTGAATGTTTGTTAATTAAAGTAATTAACAAAATTCTGAATAAATTTAATAAAAGAGTTTTATTAAATAGAGAGCATTAAACTTGGAGAATTTTAATGCATTTAAAGTAGGGACTTTAAAGGGGAATGTGAAGAGGCATTTTATTGTGGAGGGGTTACCACCACATGAATGGGGGGAGGTGAGGGGTCACCCCCATGCGCCGGCCATGGAGAGAGGGGGTACCCCCTCCTCCTATAAAAGGCCACCCTCTTCCTCCTTCTTCCACACACCTCCTTATGAAGGATCTCTCCCCCCCTCTAGAATTATTCCCCCATGGTCTCTGATTAGTGAGATACATGTTCCCGGTGGCATTTCGTCTGGAAGGAGTTGCCGCTTCCGCTGGATCGCTGGAGCGAGCAGGTGGAGGTTGTCCGGTGGCTTGAACGTGTGTGTGAGTACGGATGCGCTGCTGAGTTGCGGCGCTCGGACTTCTTCACGATCTTGAGATCGACAAGTGTACGACTACATCAACCACGAGTTCCTACTCGTTAACAAAACTCGTTGTCTTCGAGGGTAAGTTCTCGTTGGATGTATGTGCACCCGTTGCTTTGTACCTAGTAGATAGATCTTGGCGTGTAGTTCTCATCGTAGGAAATTTTTTGTTTTCTATGCTGCGGACCCAACAATATATATTTACAAGTGTTGAAAGCACAGCAGCAAGGAACGCTAAATGATAGTTGGAGATATTACTTGTGTTCTCCCTACCAAGCACGCTAGTAGCAAGATAATATGCAAAGTTGTTGGGTCCGTAGCATAGAAAACAAAAAAAATCCTACGGTGTGAACTACACGCCAAGATCTATCTACTAGGTACAAAGCAACGGGTGGACATACATCCAACGAGAACTTACCCTCGAAGACAACGAGTTTTGTTAACGAGTAGGAACTCGTGGTTTATGTAGTCGTACACTTGCCGATCTCAAGATCGTGAGAAAGTCCGAGTGCCGCAACTCAGCAGCGCATCCGTACTCGCACACACGTTCAAGCCACCGGACAACCTCCACCTCCTTGCTCCAGCGATCCAGCGGAAGCAGCAACTCCTTCCAGACGAAATGCCACCGGGAACATGTATCTTGCTAATCCGAGAACATGGGGGAATAATTCTAGAGGGGGAGAGAGATCCTTCACAAGGAGGTGTGTGGATGAAGGAGGGAATGGGTGGCCTTTTATAGGAGGAGGGGGTGCCCCCTCTCTCCATGGCCAGCGCATGGGGGGGTGACCCCTCACCTCCCCCATTCATGTGGTGGTAACTCCTCCACATTAAAATGCCTCTTCACATTCTCTTTTAAAGTCTCCACTTTAAATGCATTAAGTTTCTCCAAATTTAATGCTCTCTCATTTAATAAAACTCTTTTATTAAATTTATTCAGAATTTTGTTAATTACTTTAGTTAACAAACATTCACATATAGCCCCTTGCAATATTTCAATATCACATGCAGAACCACCTTCTGCAATTTCACCCGAAATAATTTCCGGTTTCTATTGAAACAATTCCTGCGCTTTGCAATTCTTTCGTCTGAAACATATGTGATCCAAAATGGTGTCCGGTAACTCTTAAGTGTGCCACCCTACGGTTCGCGAATAATGCAGACATGATCGAGACCCTTCTCCGATCAATAATCAGCAGCGGGACCTGGAGATCCGTACTGACTCCTACACATTCAACGATGACTCCTGTGACCGTGAGAACCTTTAACGCTTGTAACTAAATCCCTTTGTCTCTCGATATATTACATGTCCGAGATTCGATCATCAGTATCTCCATACCTAGTTTGATCTCGTTACCAACATGTACTCTTTTCTCGTTCCCGTGATATAACATTCTAGTGATCACATCACTTGCTTGCAAGCTATCCTAATGTGATATCACCGAGAGGGCCTAGAGTATATCTATCCATCATCTGGATTGACAAATTCCACTCTTGATCCATGAGCCTCAACATAATACCTTCGTAGTACTGAACCCATCTTTATAGTCACTCTGTTACGGTGTGACATTTGATGTTATCAAGTAACTCTTCAGGATCTCATGGCCTCAACATGATCTCATGGTCTAAGGATAAAGATTACTTTGTATGATGTTATAGCAATATAAACATAATGACTTGATCGTAATGCTATACTTCGGATGAATGTTCATCACATCATTCCGCCAATGGTGTGACCTTGTTATTAACAACATCGAATGTCCATGATCAGGAAACCTTGATCATCTTGTTAATCAACAAGCTAGTCTATAAGAGAGGCATAACTAGGAACCCTTTTTGTTTATTAAACACACATGTATTGATGTTTCCTGATTAATACAATTGTAGCATGTAAAATAAACATCTATCATATATAAGGAATATATAATAACAACTTTATTATTGCCTCTCAGGGCATATTTCCTTCAGTCTCCCACTTGCACTAGAGACAATAATCTAGTTCACATAGTGATAAATCTAACACCCATGGAGTTCTGGTGTTGATCATGTTTTTCCCTAGGGAGAACTTTAATCAACGGATCTTCTACATTTAGGCTCGTGTGTACTTTACAAACCTTTATATCTCCATCCTTGACATGCTCGCGGATGGAGTGAAACCGGCCCTTAATATGCTTGGAATTCTTGTGAGACCTCGGTTCCTTTGCGTTGGCTATGGCTCCATTGTTGTCACAATATATCACCATTGGGTCCAACGCACTGGGAACCACACCTAGTTCCGTAATGAACTCTTTCATCCAAACCGCCTCCTGCAACGCTTTTGAAGCAACAACATATTCCGCCTCCGTTGTTGATCCAGCCACCACTGGTTGTTTGGAACTCCTCCAACTAACTGCTGCTCCGTTCAAGAGAAATACGTATCCGGATTGAGACTTAGAGTCATCCAGATCGGTGTCAAAGCTAGCATCGACATAACACTTAGCGACTAGCTCTTCTTCACCTCCGTATATAAGAAACATATCCTTAGTTCTTGTCAAGTACTTGAGGATGTTCTTTACCCCTATCCAGTGTTCCGAACCTGGATCACATTGGTACCTACTAGTCAAACTAATAACATGTGCCACATCCGGTCTTGTACATAGCATGGCATACATAATAGAGCCTATGGCCGAGGCATAGGGGATCTTATCCATCATCTCTCTTTCTTCCGCCGTAGCCGGACTTTGAGTCTTACTCAATGTCTTGCCTTGCAACATAGGTAAGAACCCCTTCTTACTTTCGTCCATATTAAACTTCTTTAATATCTTATCAAGGTATGTAATCTGCGATAGCCCAATTAGGCGCCTTGATCTATCTCTATAGATTTTAATGCCTAATATTTATGACGCTTCACCAAGGTCTTTCATCGAAAATTTGCTATTTAGATAACTTTTAACACTGTTTAAAAGATCTATATCATTTCCAATCAATAATATGTCATCCACATATAATATCAAAAATGCCACATTGCTCCCACTCACTTTCTTGTAAATACAAGCCTCTCCATAAGTTTGGACAAATCCAAACTCTTTGATCACCTCATCAAAGCAGAGATTCCAACTCCGGGATGCTTGCTTTAGTCCATAGATGGATCGCTGAAGTTTGCGTACCTTATTAGCATCCTTAGGATCGACAAAACCCTTAGGTTGTATCATATACAACTCTTCTTCAATATTACCATTGAGGAACGCGGTTTTGACATCCATCTGCCATATTTCATAATCGAAATATGCAGCAATTGCTAACATAATCCTAACCGACTTAAGCATCGCTACAGGAGAGAATGTCTCATCGTAGTCAACTCCTTGAATTTGTCGAAACCCCTTTGCGACAAGTCGAGCCTTATAGATGGTCACATTACCATCAGCATCAGTTTTTCTTTTGAAAATCCATTTATTCTCAACGGCCTTTCGATCGTGAGGTAAGTCCACCAAGTTCCAAACTTGGTTCTCGTACATGGATTCCATCTCGGATTTCATGGCTTCCAGCCATTTGTTGGAATCCGGGCTCATCATCGCTTCTTCATATGTCGCAGGGTCATCCATTTCATCAACCATGAAATTCACAACAGGATTGCCGTACAGTTTAGGAGCTGCACGTGTCCTGCTTGACCTGCGAGGTTCGGTAGTGTCCTCTTTCGGAGTTTTATGATCATTATCTTTAGCTCTCTCTTCATCAGGTGAAGTCAACTCCAAACAACTTCCGGTGCTGCGCCACTCGCCATTCCATGAAGAGACGGTTCAATAACCTCTTCGAGTTCTACCTTCTGACTACTCACACCTTTCGCGAGAAACTCCTTCTCAAGAAAGGATCCATTCTTGGCAACAAAAACCTTGCCCTCAGATCTGTGATAGAAGGTATACCCAATTGTTTCCTTAGGGTATCCTATGAAGACGCATTTTTCCGCTTTGGGTTCGAGTTTATCTGGTTGAAGTTTCTTCACATAAACATCGCATCCCCAAACTTTAAGAAATGACAGCTTAGGTTTGTTTCCAAACCATAATTCATACGGTGTCGTTTCAACGGATTTAGATGGTGCCTGATTTAAAGTGAATGCAGTTGTTTCCAGTGCATAACCCCAAATGACAGTGGCAAGTCAGTTAGAGACATCATAGATCGAACCATATCCAATAAGGTACGATTACGATGTTCCGACACACCATTATGTTGTGGTGTTCCGGCAGGCGTGAGTTGTGAAACTATTCCACACTCTTTCATGTGTGTGCTAAACTCGTAACTTAGATACTCTCCTCCATGGTCAGACCGTAGAAATTTGATCTTTCTATTACGATGATTTTCCACTTCATTCTGAAATTCCTTGAACTTTTCAAAAGTTTTAGACTTGTGTTTCATCAAATAGATATACCCGTATCTACTCAAATCATCCGTGAAAGTAACAAAATAACGATATCCACCTCGCGCCGACACACTCATTGCTCCACACACATCAGTATGTATGATTTCCAATAGATCAGTCGCCCATTCCATTGAACCGGAAAACGGCGTTGTAGTCATCTTGCCCATAAGGCATGGCTCACATGTATCAAATGATTCAAAAGCAAGTGATTCCAAAAGTCCATCAGAATGGAGTTTCTTCATGCGTTTATCGCCAATATGACCTAGACGGCAGTGACACATATATGTAGACATATCATCATCCAGTTTAATCTTTTTAGCATTAACATTATGAATGTGTGTAATATTACTATCGAGATCTATCAGAAATAAACCATTCAACATAGGTGCATGACCATAAAATATATCATTCTTATAAATCGAACAACCATTGTTTTCAGATTTAAAGGAATGACCACTTTGCATCAAACACGATCCAGATACAATGTTCATGCTCAGTGCAGGCACTAAATAACAATTATTTAGGTTTATAACTAATCCTGATGGCAAATGGAGAGGTAGCGTCCCGACGGCGATCACATCAACTTTTGATCCATTGCCGACCCGCATCCTGACCTCATCCCTTGCTAGTTGTCGCTTGTTCCATAGCCCCTGAACCGAGTTACATATATTAGCAACCGATCCCGTATCAAATACCCAGGTGCTACTGCGAGTACTAGTCAAGTACACATCAATAACATGTATATCACATATACCTTTGTTTGCCTTGCCGGACTTCTTGTCCGCCAAATACTTGGGGCAGTTGCGCTTCCAATGGCTAGTCCCCTTACAATAGTAGCACTCGGTCTCAGACTTAGGGCCAACTCGGGGTTTCTTTTCAGGCGTGGCAACAGAATTGCCACCCTTCTTTCCCTTGTGCTTGCCTTTCTTGTCTTTCTTGAAACCGGTGGTCCTATTGATCATCAACACTTGATGTTCTTTCCTAATCTCCACTTGTGCAATCTTAAGCATTGCCAGAAGCTTGGGAAGAGACTTCTTCATGCCCTGCATATTATAGTTCATCACGAAGCTCTTGTAGCTAGGTGGCAGAGATTGGAGAACACGATGTATGCCTAAGTCAATGGGAATCGTTATTCCCAAGGACACAAGCTTATCGGTGTACCCAGACATTTTGAGTACGTGCTCACTAACGCAGCTGTTTTCCTCCATCATGCAGCTAAAGAACTTTTCTGTAGCATTATAACTCTCTACGGCAACATGGGTATCGAAAATCATTTTCAATTCTCCCATGGTATCAAAGGCATTGCCATTTTCGAAACGCTTTCGAAGTTCTGGATCTAGCCCATACAGTATGCCACAATGAACTAAGTTGTGGTCCTCCTGACGAGTCACATAGACATTCTTTTCCTCGTCAGGGGCATCAGGAGCTGGTGGGGGTCCTAGCGGCGCATCTAGCACATATTGCTTTTGTGCAGCAGTGAGGAGAATCCTCAAATTCATAGCCTAGTTGGTGAAGTTGCTACCATTCGCAGCAAATTTCTCTTTCTCCATGAACACATTGAAATTAAAAGCAGGTGGTGCCATTTACAACAGAATTTGTAAAGTTTATTTATACTAAGTTTATGATAGATTGAGTTCAACTAATCCAAATTACTAATGAACTCCCACTCAAAAACGACATCCCTCGTGTCCTTTTGGTGATTACATGAACCAAATCCACTACACCAAGTCCGATCATCATGTGAGTTGATGTAGCTTCAAAGGCGAGCATCTATATGGGCATCATATCAACTATATGACTCATGCTTAACCTTTCGGTCCGTGTTCCGAGGCCATGTCTGTACATGCTAGGCTCGCCAAGTAAGAACCTTAGTATTCGCGTGTGTAAAACTGTCTTACACCCGTTCCTATGAAAGCGTAGATTCGAGTACACCCGATCATCACGTGATGTCTCGAAACACGATCCACAGAACGGTGCATACTTAAGGAAGAACACATTTTTATCTTGATATCTAAATGAGGGATCATCTTATAATGCTACCAAAAGCGCCAAACTAGCAGTATAAGATGCTAACATCTAATGTGTAAAGTGAGATGATATGGTCCATGCATTTGATCTCTATCACTTGCATCGTGGTATGATCTCTATCATTCCTTTGTGTGTAAGGCCAAGGTCTATGGAACTTACACGTTGAGTGTGTTGTAAGAGTATCTATCATACATCTACTTACAACAATACCATATCAATACACTAGCCCAGCAACGATCTAAACTAGACGCCTCTAATTTATCAATTGCAAGTTTTACGTGGCTTAGGGCTTTCGGAGATAGAACCGTTCTCACCTACGAACATGAACCACAACGAGGATAACTAAGTTATTAGCAACTCGTTGTAAATCAGATATTGACTATAGTAGGAGAGACAGACACCCGCTAGCCACTTATGCAAAACAAGTTGCATGTTAGTCGTGGAACCGGTCTCATGTACGATGACATGTAAGGTTGGTCCGGGCCGCTTCATCCTACTATGCCACCAATATCTAAAATACATAGAAGATGCAATAACATGATCATCATCGCCCACATATAAACATATGTGTACTACCCGTGCAAAGCACCTACGCATAGATCAGGCTCTGATACCACTGTTCTGTCCACAACATAGAAAACAAAAATTTTCCTATGGTGTGAACTACACGCCAAGATCTATCTACTAGGTACAAAGCAATGGGTGGACATACATCCAACGAGAACTTACCCTCGAAGACAACGAGTTTTGTTAACGAGTAGGAACTCGTGGTTGATGTAGTCGTACACTTGCCGATCTCAAGATCGTGAGGAAGTCCGAGTGCCGCAACTCAGCAGCGCATCCGTACTCGCACACACGTTCAAGCCACCGGACAACCTCCACCTCCTCGCTCCAGCGATCCAGTGGAAGCAGCAACTCCTTCCAGACGAAATGCCACCGGGAACATGTATCTCGCTAATCCGAGAACATGGGGGAATAATTCTAGAGGGGGAGAGAGATCCTTCACAAGGAGGTGTGTGGATGAAGGAGGGAATGGGTGGCCTTTTATAGGAGGAGGGGGGTGCCCCCTCTCTCCATGACCGGCGCATGGGGGGGGGGTGACCCCTCACCTCCCCCATTCATGTGGTGGTAACCCCTCCACATTAAAATGCCTCTTCACATTCCCTTTTAAAGTCTCCACTTTAAATGCATTAAATTTCTCCAAATTTAATGCTCTCTCATTTAATAAAACTCTTTTATTAAATTTATTCAGAATTCTGTTAATTACTTTAATTAACAAACATTCACATATAGACCCTTGCAATATTTCAATATCACATGCAGAACGACTTTCTGCAATTTCACCCGAAACAATTTCCGGTTTCTATTGAAACAATTCCTGCGCTTTGCAATTCTTTCGTCTGAAACATATGTGCTCCAAAATGGTGTCCGGTAACTCTTAAGTGTGCCACCCTACGGTTCGAGAATAATGCAGACATGATCGAGACCCTTCTCCGATCAATAATCAGCAGCGGGACCTGGAGATCCGTACTGACTCCTACACATTCAACAATGACTTATGTGATCGTGAGAACCTTTAACGCTTGTAACTAAATCCCTTTGTCTCTCGATATATTACATGTCCGAGATTCGATCATCGGTATCTCCATACCTAGTTTGATCTCGTTACCGACATGCACTCTTTTCTCATTCCCATGATATAACATTCTAGTGATCACATCACTTGCTTGCAAGCTATCTTAATGTGATATCACCGAGACGGCCCAGAGTATATCTATCCGTCATCGGGATTGACAAATTCCACTCTTGATCCATGAGCCTCAACATAACACCTTCGTAGTATTGAACTCATCTTTATAGTCACCCTGTTATGGTGTGACGTTTGATGTTATCAAGATACTCTTCCGGTGTTAGCAATTAACATGATCTCATGGTCTAAGGATAAAGATTACTTCATATGATGTTATAGAAATATAAACATAATGACTTGATCGTAATGCTATACTTTGGATGATCACATCATTCCACCAATGGTGTCACCTTGTTATTAACAACATCCAATGTCCATGATCTGGAAACCTTGATCATCTTGTTAATCAACAAGCTAGTCTATAAGAGAGGCATAAGTAGGAACCCTTTTTGTTTATTAAACACACATGTATTGATGTTTCCAGGTCAATACAATTCTAGCATGTAAAATAAACATCTATCATATATAAGGAATATATAATAACAACTTTATTAACCTCTCAGGGCATATTTCCTTCAAAAGTAACTAAGAGCAGGGAGTTGGATATTTCTTATCTTTCCGTGATGCGCCACGCAGTCATCATCATTGGTCACCCCTCGGTAAAGCTCCAACAAATCAGCGGGTCGCCCTTGAATTTTATTCACGGTCCCTGTCATGCGTACACCTACAATACTGCAAAATCTCTCCAAAGGCATGGTGAAGGGCAGATTATAGATTTTAAAAGAGACAGTTGACTGATAGGATGTGTTAGTAAACGTGAAGCTCTCAACAAAAGTTTTGGTGAGCATAGCGTATTGCGCACTCTCATCTTGCATATATGAGGTCAAACCAACCCTCTCAATCAGTAGCAAGAAATCATCAAGAATACCTGTAGCTTGTAAGAAAGTAAAACAAGGAAAAGAGGATGAGTGAGCATCCCCATCATCCCTTTCACTACCAATACGAGTTGCAATGAGATCTTCGTTGTATGATGGCCTAGACTGAGAGGCTGTTCTTGAGGGCCTTGACCTCCTAGGTGCATCACTCTCAAATATCTCTCCAAAAGTATGGTTGTTCATGCTTGGTATTCTGAAATTTAAACACCTATTAAACAAGTTATTGCAAAGTAAATATAATGAAGGATTCTACTCATAGGGACTTGTAAGAGGCCTAAACATGCATCAAAACTATATCTCTAAGCATCAAACAAGCTTACAAGATCTCATAATGAGTCACCTACAGTAGCAAACTACTCAAGATATAATCCACTAAACACAAATCTACTTGGACAAGGGGAGGAGTCACATACCAGGGAACAAATGCTCCAAATTTCAGCAAGAAAGATGGGCTGAGCAAGGAGATCGAAAAAATCGAGAGCAAGCACACGAAGAACGTGATTTTGAGCAATGAACTGGAGCTTACTCAAGAGACAGAAGAAAGTGGCAGGTGAGAGAGTTAGTGGGGGTCCAGGGGTGGCCCACACCAAGGCATGGCGCCACCCAGGGCTGGCCGTGCCACCATGTGGTGTGCCTGCCTGGTGGGCCCCCTAGTACCTCCCAGGTACTCCTCTGCCCCTTTTTCACGTAAAAATTTAATATGAATTTTCTGGAATTTTTCGAGACACTTTATTTTTGGGCATTTTCAGGCATAGAAGAATGATTTTTCTGACAGACAGATTTTTTTTGGAAACATGATGCAAGGACACAACAAAGCTAGAACTATAGAAGTTCTAAGACACTCTAACATGCAAGCAACTAACAACAAAAAGAAAACTAAACGAAAGCAAAAACTAAAATGCAAAGGATAGAAATAAATGGAGATAATCATAATGAAAACATTGTTTTGTTCAATGGAATCCTTTTGTTAACAAGGTTGATCAAGTCTTGTGATACGTCCAAAACGTATCTACTTTACCGAACACTTTTGCTATTGTTTCTCCTCTAAACTTGTGTGATTTGAATGCAACTAACGCGGACAGACGCTATTTTCAGCAGAATTGCCTTGGTGTCTACTTTTTGTGCAGAAAACCAACTATCAGGAAAATCCCGGAAAATATGCCAAAAAACCTATTTCACCCGAAGACTCCAGGAGCCAGAATACGAGACGGAGAAGAGCTAGGGGGTGGCCACACCACCTGCTGGCGCGGGCCAGGCCAGGCCAGGCCGCGCCAGGGGGTGGTGTGGGCCTCCCAGGCACCCCCTCGGCCTCTCTCTTCGCCTATAAGGAACCTTCTGACCTAAAAACTTCGGGGGGGTCGACGTTTTTCTAGAAGGAGTTCCGCTCCGCCGCCACCACCAGATTCCACGAAACAGCACCAGAAACTCCGTTCTGGCACCCTGCTGGGACGGGGAATTGGAGGAGATCATCGCCATCATCATCACCATCGCTTCTCCATAGACCATCCATGTTTCCCCCATCTATGAGTGAGTAATACCCCACTGTAGGCTATGGGGATGGTAGGGATTGGATGAGATGACCATCGACCATCCATGTTTCCCCCATCTATGAGTGACCATCCATGTTTCCCCCATCCAGGTGCAGCTGAATTGACAACTCAGATGTTAAGGCTTATAAATATTCTTTGGCTCCCCTTGTGTCGAATCAATAAATTGGGTTTCACTTCCCTCGAAAATACTGCGATACACCCCCTATACTTGTGGGTCATCAAGACTATTTTCTGGCGCTGTTGCCGGGGAGCATAGCTTTATTTATCAAGTTCACTTGGATTCTCTATTGTTCGCTGCTATCCATCCATCATGGGTAAGTCTCGTGATGGCAAGGTTCCTATTTTACCATCCACTACAAGAAGAGGTACGGTTCTGAACACCTCTGTTGCTCTTGATTCACCATCTGTTTTGAGTAAGTTCCTTACACCACCACATACACATGCTACACACACTGCTACTACTGCAGAATCTGAAACTTCTGATGATTATGATGTTGCTTCTACTGTGCTTGATAAGAGTGGTTCATTAGGTCCTTTCCTAGATGCTACGATTGCTAGAACTATAGCTGGAAATACCGAAATTCCTAATGAAGACACCACCACACCTGTTAGCTCACCTGAGTCTAGTGAGAGTTATGATATTGAAGATGGTTATGTTGAGATGACCGATGAGTTTATTAAAGAATGTAAGAACACCCATGATAGGAGCGCTGCTAAGAGTCTCCTTGAGAGGCGTACTATTAGACCCAAATTATATCCTGCTGCTAAGTTTGCTGCTTCTCCCATAAACATTATAGATGAAGATTATGATTTCTCTCTCGATCTATCTTACATAGCTATTGTCGAGAAAGAACCTTTTTGTGGGACTAAGAATGAAAGTGCGGTAGCACATATGAATGAACTTTCTACCATGAGTGGCTTGTTTTCTGATGATATTAAGATGCGTACTTACTTTGTTGCTAAGATTTTCCCTTTTTCACTGAAAGGAGAAGCTAAAACTTGGTTTAGTAATTTACCTCCTGGATCTATTGATAGCCCTGAGTGCTTGATTAGTACTTTCCTGCAGAAATATTTTCCTCGTAGTGCTAGACATGCTATTTTGCAGGAACTTTTTGATTTTAAACAGGGAGAAAAAGAGGTATTGCCCGAATCTTGGGCAAGGTTTTGTGCTTTGATTCATGCACAGGCTGGAAGTCCATTACCTAAGAATGAGCTTCTTGATATATTTTATAATGGACTAATCGAGGAATCTAGGACATACCTAGATAGTTGTGCTGATTGTGTTTTCAGGAATAGGACTCCTAAGGAAGCTGAGGAATTAATGGCTAAAATAAGCAAGAATTATGAAGATTGGACTCCTCCTAAACAAGCTATACCTGAAGTAATTGTACCTGAACCATCTATTCCTGTGCCTATTCCAACGTCAAAGAAGAGGGGAGTTATTGAATTAAATGATGAAGTGATGAAGGAAGCTAAGAAATGTCTTAAGGAGAAGGGAATTAAAGCTGCAGATGTCAAGAATTTACCTCCTATAGAAGAATTATGTAAGCCTATTCCCTACTCATCCACTATTGAGGTACACTCTCTCCAACACTTTGATGAAAGTGATATCCCTTACTCTAAACCTCCTGATCAATGCTTAGAAGAATTCGATATCTTTATTGTTAAGCAAGATAACTTTAATAAAAGGGTGCAAAATCATCTAATGGAAAACACTAGAGCTATTGTTGAGTTGAAAGATATTGTGGAAGAACCTCTAATGATGTTAAAATGATTGTTAAACACTTTCAAATGGTTCAAACTCAAATAGATCAACTCGTTAAAGTGCAAAACGACTTGCTAGTTAATGCTGCTAAAGAAAAACATGCTTACGAAATTAGAACTAGAAGTGGTGCTGCTACCCAGGATCCTCTATATCCTGAGGGGCATCCCAAAAGAATTGAGCAGGATTCTCAACAAGCTGAAAATAATGGTTCTACTCGTAAGAAAAGGAAAAAGAAACATAAAACTGTTGTAGAACCCTCTGAACCTGCTATAGATCCTAATAGTATATCTATCTCTGATGCTGAAATTGAAAGTGGTAATGAAGAAAATGTTGTTCCTAATGAAGAAAAAGTTGAAGAAGAACCTGAAAACCACACTAAGAATACTAAATACACCAAAGAAGATTTTATTGCTAAGAAACATGGTAGTGAAAGAGAACCTTGGGTCCAAAAACCTATGCCTTTCCCTGATAAGAAACACAAGTCAAAGGAAGATGAACACTATAGTAAGTTTTGTGAGTGGATGAAACCTTTATTCCTGCAAATTCCTTTGACTGATGCTATTAAATTGCCTCCTTACTCAAAGTATATGAAGGACATTGTCTCAAATAAAAGGAAGATCCCTAATGAAGAAATTTCTACTTTGCTTGCTAATTATTCCTTTAATGGTAAGGTTCTTAAGAAACTTGGAGACCCAGGGATTCCAACTATCCCTTGCTCTATTAAGAACAGTTATGTTAGAACTGCTTTGTGTGATTTGGGATCTGGAGTTAGTGTTATGCCTTTCTCTCTCTATAAGAGGCTTCAACTTGAGGAATTAATACCAACTGATATATCTTTGCAAATGGATGATAAATCTACCACTATTCCCGTGGGTATATGTGAGGATGTACCTGTTCAGGTGGCTCACAATTGCTTGATATTAACTGATTTTGTTGTGCTTGAAATGTCCGAAGATGATAATATGTCTATTATTCTTGGGAGACCTTTTCTTAATACTGCAGGAGCTGTTATTAATTGTAATCAAGGAAAGGTGACCTTCAATGTTAATGACAAGGAACATACTGTCTATTTCCCCAAGAAGATTGAAAGGACTTATGGTTTGAATTCAATTGAAAATGTTGAGGGCATTCAAGTTGGAGAAATATATTGTCCCATACCAAGAGAAAATTTTGAAACTATTATGATTGGGACCATTGCTATCAAGGTTGAGGTAACATAATCATTAGTGGAGTACAAAGTTTTGTCTCATATGCAATTGTTTTGGTAGCAAGACTTGATCAACCTTGTTAATAAAAGGATTCCATTGAACAAAACAATGTTTTCATTATGATTATCTCTGTTTATTTCTATCCTTTGCATTTTAGTTTTTGCTTTCGTTTAGTTTTCTTTTTGTTGTTAGTTGCTTGCATGTTAGAACTTCTGTAGTTCTAGCCTTGTTTAGTCCTTGCATCATGTTTCCAACAAAGAAAAAAATCTTTCTGTCAGAAAAATCATTCTTCTATTTCTGAAAAATGCCCAAAAATAAAGTGTCTCGAACAATTCCAGAAAATTCATATTAATTTTTTACGTGAAAAAAGGGGCAGAGGAGTACCTGAGAGGTACCAGGGGGGCCCACCAGGCAGGCACACCACATGGTGGCGTGGACAGCCTTGGGTGGCGCCATGCCCTGGTGTGGGCCACCCCTGGCCCCCCACTAACTCTCTCACCTGCCACTTTCTTCTCTCCCGAGTAAGCTCCAGTTCATATCTCAAAATCACGTTCTTGCTGTGCTTGCTCTCGAATTTTTCGATCTCCTTGCTCAGCCCATCTTTCTTGCTGAAATTTGGAGCATTTGTTCCCTGGTATGTGACTCCTCCCCTTGTCCAAGTAGATTTGTGTTTAGTGGATTATATGATTGAGTATTTTGCTGCTGTAGGTGACTGGTTATGAGAGCTTGTAAGCTTGTTTGATGCTTAGAGATATAGTTTTGATGCATGTTTAGGCCTCTTGCAAGTCCCTATGAGTATAATCCTTCATTATATTTACTTTGCAATCACTTGTTTAATAGGTGTTTAAATTTCAGAATACCAAGCATGAACAACCATACTTTTGGAGAGATATTTGAGAGTGATGCACCTAGGAGGTGATACATTGCAAATGTATCTATAATTTTTGATGTTCCATGCTTGGTTTTATCTACTTTCTTATGTTTTGTCCACACTTTGGAGTACTTTTCATATGATTTATTGGACTAACCTATTAACAAGAGCCACAGTGCCAGTTGCCTATTTTCTGCTGTTTTTGGTTCCAGGAAAGTCAGAAAATGAATATTCTCGGAATTGGACAGGACAAAAGCCAAAGTTCCTATTTTTTCGGAAGACTCACGTAGCCAGAAGGAGAGTCGGAGAGGGGCCATAGGGTGGCCACCCCCCAGGCGCGGATCCCCCCAGGCCGCGCCAGGGCATGGTGTGGGCCCCCTGGCTGGCCACCGACCTTGCCTCCTTCGCCTATAAGAGCCTCCCGATACCAAAACCCTAGATAATCAATCAGAAATCCACGAAAAGTTTTCCGCGCCGCCGCCACCAAAAAGGAGATTCAGGGGACATAAAGTCTCTGTTCCGGCACCTTGCCGGGACGGGGAAGTGCCCCCGGAGCCATCTCCGTCGATCTCCACCACCATCTCCATCACCATTGTTGATTCCCATGATGAGGAGGGAGTAGTTCTCTCTCGAGGCTAAGGGTTCTACCGGTAGCTATGTGTTCATCTCTCTCTCTATGCATGATCTTATTGAGATCATGAGCTTGTAATCTATAGATCTACCTTGCTACTCAAATGCTTTAATAGATCTCTGCTCTCCCCTTGTGTGTGAAGTTGACAGTGTGCACACCATGGTGGCACTTAGGCTAGAGATTACAAATACTTGTTATGAGTTATATTTGGAGTTGGATGTCTTTATGAAATTGTGGTGTTTGTTGGACTCATCTAGTGCTCAAGGTGATAGTGTGGGGTTTTCTAGATGGGAAAGGCTTACTTTGAGGAGTGCTGTTATAGCCCTACCATGGATTAGAGTGTCCAACCGGAGAGTAGTTCAGCGTAGTATCATGAAGATGATATATTTATATGAGAGTGTTCACTAGTGAAAGTATGATCCCTAGGCCTTGTTTCTAAGCACTGAAACACCGTTTGCTAATAGATATGTTACATGTTTGCTTACTTTCATCTTTATTTCAGTTTTACTTTAGTCTTTTCCATGCCACGAAGCTATTCTCTATCACCATTACCACTTATAATTATCCATCCCACTTGTGTTTATCTATCTCTTCACCGAACTAGTGCACCTATACACCTGACAAGTGTATTGGGTATGTTGGGGACATAAGAGACTTCTTGTATCTTGATTGCAGGGTTGCTTGAGAGGGGATACCTTTGACCACTTCCTCCCTGAGTTCGATAAACCTTGGATGATCCACTAAAGGGAAAACTTACTGCTGTTCTACAAACCTCTGCACTTGGAGGCCCAACAACTGTCTACAAGAATAGAAGTGCATAGACATCAAGCTATTTTCTGGCGCCGTTGCCGGGGAGGTAAGTAAAAGGTATTCACACCAGAGGATTAAAGAAGAAGAACCTCCCACGGCAAACGCCTATTTTCTGGCGCCGTTACCGGGGAGGTAAGGTAAAAGGTACTCACATCCTCCGGTGTGAGTGCTCGAAGTTTTTTCCTTTAGATTCTGCAATTTTGTCTATTTGTTTCTTGTTTTCACTAGTTAGGCTTAATGGAAAACAACAACAAAATTAGAGAGCTTTATAGTATTTATCTTGAGTTAGGACATGAAGTGTTTGAAGAGAAAATTAAAAAACCTATGGAACTTTATTTGCATGCTAATAGCAATGTTGTTAGTATGAATTCTTTGGACACCATTATTGCTAATGCTATGGAAAAGTCTAAGCTTGGGGAAGCTAGTTTTTATGAAAATGATCTTTTTAGTTCCCCAGCTTTGGAAGATAGCTATTCTATTGCTTATGATGATACCAAAGCTCCAATATATGATGATTACAATAATGAATATGATATTTTCAGTCCACCTACTATTGAGGAGAAAATTAATAATTACTACAATATGTCTCCTATATTTGATGATTATGGTGATGAGAATAATAATGATAGCTATTTTGTTGAATTTGCTCCCACTACAATTAATAAGAATGACTATGCTTATGTGGAGAGTAATAATTACTATATGCATGTGGCTCATGATAAGAATGTTTTATGTGATAGTTATATTGTTAATTTTATTCATGATGCTACTGAAAGTTATTATGAGAGAGGGAAACATGGTTTTATGCATCTAAATAATATTAGGTTTCTCCTCTTTATATTGAAAGTCTTGAAGTTGCACTTGTTTTTCTTTCCTATGCTTGTTGCTTTGTGCTTTCATGACTTGTTTATTTACAAGATTCCCATGCATAGGAAGTGGGTTAGACTTAAATGTGCTTTGAATTTTCTTCTTGATGCTCTCTTTTACTTCAATTCATATTTTCTATGAGAGCATCTTCTCAAACAATCATGCCTAACTTAAAGGCGTTAAAGAAAAGTACTTATTGGGAGATAACCCAAAAGTTTTAGATGAGTCTTGAAAGTTATTATCTCAGTAATAATCGCTCCTTATCCTTTTTATTTGCTTTTTGTGCCAAGAGTAACCTCTAATGAGAGAGAAGTAATAATTGGGAAAGTTGCTGTCCCGAAACAGATTTCTATGATTCACTGGAAAAATTCGTGTAAAATCTCTGTACGTCCTTTTGAGGCATCGATTTTTGTGCTTCTGCCTCAGGTTGTTATCTAACATTCGTTAGTTCAACACTTTTCGATTTGAGCAACAGAAGGTCTTCGAAAAAATTTGTCTTTACCTGCTGGTCTGTTTTGACAGATTTCTGCCATTTTCTGCATTTGCTTCTTGTGGGTTCCTTTTTGAGTTCTTTTGGGGAATTGATCTTTTTGAAGGAAGTGCTACAGTAGCTAGTGTTCTAATGGAAGTTTATTTGGTGATAGAACTGAACCTTAAGACTTATTTATCTTGAGTGCACTAATGTTGCTAATGAGATTGTGTGAAGTTTTGTATGAAGGAAAATTTTCAGATGTATGGAAGAAATGAGTAATGAGATGAAGGATGGACTAAAGCTTAAGCTTGGGGATGCCACGCGTGTCACCCCAAGAAATATCCAAGAAGTATAAGCGTCAAAGCTTGGGGATGCCCAAGGCATCCCCTTCTTCATCAATAAAAATCCCAGGTTTCTTCCAAACGCTTCATTTTTATTGTTTCATGCACAGTTGTGTTGTTCTTGGAGCGTCTTCTTTTTTGTTTTCGTTTTGGTTTTTCGTTTGCTTTATTTTCTTAGTTTTCTGAATAAATTGGTTGGACCCCCTCTTTCATACATTGGTTTGCAAATAGTTTGATTTGGATTGGAAAAGAGTAGGAAAGTTCATACTTATGTGGTAAAAAGAGCTTGTTTTTTACTGTGGCGTATGCTTTGTCATGCCATGCTTGATATTTTTTTGGCTTTATGCTTAGTATTCTTTGCTTTAGCATGACTTGTTATAAACAATTGAGATTGCTTAATGTGCCTTGGATGAATCATGCGTTGTTTTAGCATATTAAAGCATAGTATAGTGGTATTCTCCTTTGATGCTTTATTTGGGTTGACTTGGCGCATGCTCACACCATGTTATGACTATCTCAAGTCAACATAGCCTTTATGATCCTTTAGTTTTCAACTTGTAGTATCACTTTATGCTTTGATCAATTATGTTTTGTTGCTCTGCATGATTATGGCCATTATTGCTCTCTTAGTTGTCGCTCCCAGTCTTTTGCTAGCCTCCGCAACCAAAGTATGAGTTCCACTCATGCATCCAACTCCTAAAACCAAGTTATTCCAAAGAGTACACCATACCTACCTACTAGCTTATGCTATTCCAAGTATATTCATGCTTTTGTTTACCTTCCAAATTAAACTTGTTATGAGAAAACTAGTGATTAAAGCTCTCACGAACTTGATGGCACACTTTACTTTTTTTGCCCTTAATAAACTTGAACCATTGTGTCGTCTATGTTGTATATGCTTGCACTTATTTTTTGGGAATTAGCAGAACCATGCTGTCATGGGGAACGCTTTCAACATTGCACTTGGTACTTTGTACCTAGTTGATATCATGCTCTTTTGTATATGGATGTCGTCGGTGTGAAATGAAAGGGAAGCTTGTAAGTCCATGGAGTTATGTATATGTGTTAGAGAAACGCCTGGGCCACTGGTCTAATCCATGCTGACATGGTGGAAACCTGCAGCGTAATCATAATGAGCTGCCTATGAAGCATTCTTCTTATAAAAAAAGAGTCCTATATTGAGGAAAAAAAGAGAAAAATAAAAAAAGAGATTATGAAAAGAGGAAAGAGAGAAAAAAGCACCATATTCCCATGGTAAATAAGAAGATTGCTGAGATGCTCGTTATCTGCTTGCCTTGTCATTTTGATATGGGGATTCTTCTGTATCATCGGGCAAGGGGTACCCCGTTGGCGGTTCTCTATGATACACATGTACTTACGATGACAAGAACTAACCGGGGACTAAACTTGAGTAGCATGAGGACCGGCCGTCGTATACAAGGGACATGAGATTCCTCACTTATACTTTGTCAAGCATGTACACCATAGTTTGTTCACTTTAACCTTAATCACTTCAAGATGCTTATGATAGGGGCAATGAGAGCTGAAAGCTATTAAGTACCATAATTTTTGGAAGCTCTTTATGAGACTTGAATCCCTACTTCCTTTTATAAAAAGGCCTTTCTTCCACCATTATATTGAGTCTGCACCTTCTATCTTTATGTACCTACTTTGAGAGCATAGTGGCCATTCTTAGTTCTATGTGCATTGTCCCAAGACTAGTTGATTGATGCATAACTTGATATTGCTTGTTTTAAACTATTTGTATCTAGTCACTCTTATGAACTTTGAAGGTGTCCTATGCATTTATATTTGCTACTCTATGAGGGACAAGCTGAATGCCATTATGCTATGTTTTCTCTGTGTGAAACAAACAAACGTCTTGCAAAGCATTGTTATTCATTAATCTTTTGTTTGTGCCTTTTCATGTTGCAACATAGTTTCTTTGTCTTATTGCTAGAACTTTGTCTTTCATGTTATTATTGAAGTACTATGATCCCAGCTATCAATGTTTTACAAATACTTTGATCAAGTTTATGATGGTGCATGTCACCTCAAAAATTATTCTTTCTTTTTATCACTTACCTACTCGAGGATGAGCAGGAGTTAAGCTTGGGGATATTGATACATTGCAAATGTATCTATAATTTTTGATGTTCCATGCTTGGTTTTATCTACTTTCTTATGTTTTGTCCACACTTTGGAGTACTTTTCATATGATTTCTTGGACTAATCTATTAACAAGAGCCACAGTGCCAGTTGCCTGTTTTCTGCTGTTTTTGGTTCTAGGAAAGTCAGAAAATGAATATTCTCGGAATTGGACGGGACAAAAGCCAAAGTTCCTATTTTTCCAGAAGACTCATGGAGCCAGAAGGAGAGTCGGAGAGGGGCCACAGGGTGGCCACACCCCCCAGGCTGGGCCCCCTGGCTGGTGTGGGCCCGCTGGCTGGCCACCGACCTTGCCTCCTTCGCCTATAAGAGCCTCCCGATACCAAAACCCTAGATAATCAATCAGAAATCCACGAAAAGTTTCGCAGCGCCGCCGCCACCGAAAAGGAGATTCGGGGGACAGAAAGTCTCTGTTCCGGCACCTTGCTGGGACGGGGAAGTGCTCCCGGAGCCATCTCCATCGATCTCCACCACCATCTCCATCACCATTTCTGATTCCCATGATGAGGAGGGAGTAGTTCTCTCTCGAGGCTAAGGGTTCTACCAGTAGCTATGTGTTCATCTCTCTCTCTATGCATGATATTATTGAGATCATGAGCTTGTAATCTATAGATCTACCTTGCTACGCAAGTGCTTTAATAGATCTCTACTCTCCCCATGTGTGTGAAGTTGACAGTGTGCACACCATGGTGGCATTTAGGCTAGAGATTACAAATACTTGTTATGAGTTATATTTGGAGTTGGATGTCTTTATGAAATTGTGGTGTTTGTTGGACTCATCTAGTGCTCAAGGTGACAGTGTGGGGTTTTCTAGATGGGAAAGGCTTACTTTGAGGTGTGTTGTTATAGCCCTACCATGGATTAGAGTGTCCAACCGGAGAGTAGTTCAGCGTAGTATCATGAAGATGATATATTTATATGAGAGTGTTCACTAGTGAAAGTATGATCCCTAGGCCTTGTTTCTAAGCACTGGAACACCGTTTGCTAATAGATCTGTTACATGTTTGCTTACTTTCATCTTTATTTCAGTTTTATTTTAGTCTTTTCCACGCCACCAAGCTATTCTCTATCACCATTACCACTTATAATTATCCATCCCACTTGTGTTTAACTATCTCTTCGCCGAACTAGTGCACCTATACACCTGACAAGTGTATTGGGTGTGTTGGGGACACAAGAGACTTCTTGTATCTTGATTGCATGGTTGCTTGAGAGGGGATACCTTTGACCACTTCCTCCCTGAGTTCGATAAACCTTGGGTGATCCACTAAAGGGAAAACTTGCTGCTGTTCTACAAACCTCTGCACTTGGAGGCCCAACAACTGTCTACAAGAATAGAAGTGCGTAGCCATCAGGAGGTCGAGGCCCTCGAGGACAGCCTCTCAAGCTAGGCCATCATACAATGAAGATCTGATTGCAACTCGTATTGGCAGTGAAAGGGATGATGGGGATGCTCACCCATCCTCTTTTCCTTGTTTTACTTTCTTACAAGCTGCATGTATTCTTGATGATTTCTTGCTACTGATTGAGAGGGTTGGTTTGACCTCATATATGCAAGATGAGAGTGCGCAATACGCTATGCTCACCAAAACTTTTGTTGAGAGCTTCACGTTTACTAACACACCCTATCAGTCTACTATCTCTTTTAAAATCTATGATCTGCCCTTCACCATGCCTTTGGAGAGATTTTGCAGTATTGTAGGTGTGCGCATGACAGGAGCCATGAAGAAAATTCAAGGGCGAGCCACTGACTTGTTGGAGCTTTACCGAGGGGTGACCAATGATGATGACCGTGTGGCGCAGCGCGGAAAGATAAGAAATATCCAACTCCCTGCTCTTAGATACTTTGCATATTATCTTGCTACTAGTGTACTTGGTAGGGAGAACACAAGTAATATCTCCAACTATCATTTAGCATTCCTTGCTGCTGCGCTTAACAATGATACTCGGTACAATCTTGGCTTGCTTATTGCTCACCGCCTAGTTGCTAGGGTGCCTATCTATGGGGGCATCATTGCCTCGTGTATAGTCAATGCATTAGGTCTTTCAGTAGATCCCTATGATGCTATGTTGGCACCACAGAGGCTTGACCTTGTTGCCATGAAAACTCATCACTTTGTCACTGCTACCTCTGATTTGAACAATCTAGTATATAGGATGCTTTTCACTGACGGGGATGAAAGGGAGATCCTTTTGCCACAGCCTGCTTTGTTTAGTGTTCACAGGAGACCGTGGTTGCGCTCCAAGGAGGAGGTGGATGAGCAGCTTCACTTGCTGGGTTTCCACGAGCAACACCAGGAGGATGTGCCCTCCTATGATCACTCCGTGCATTACGGAGGGACGTACTCGAGTTCGCACCAGGATGAGGGGACCTCTTCGTCGTACCAGGGTGACACTTCATCCTGGCCAGCTTGGGATTGATACCCACTTAGGCCAAAAGCCTAAGCTTGGCGGAGGTACGCCGACACCGCACTCATCTCCATATCATGTTGCGTCGGTACTTTGTATATTCATGTTTTCGTTCTCTTTTTAGTTTTTGTTCTTCTTTGCTTTTTTTTAAACACAAAAAGACCAAAAATATTTCTGTTGTTTCTCTTTGGTTTGCTTCTTCTTTTTGCCTTGGTTTGCTTTTCTCTTTTTGCTTTGTTTGAACTATTCGAAAAACCCAAAAATATTTTGCTTTGCTTGTTTTTCCCTTTTGGTTCTTGTTTAAAAATCGAAAACACCAAAAATATTTGTCGTTCTTCTTTGGTTTTTGCGAGTTTGCTACAGGGTTCGGCAGTCCTCAGTGGATATTGGTTTCATATTATTATTCAAGCCACACAAGTGAAGAGCAATAATGAGGATCAATGACAACTTGAGGCGTGGTAAGAGGCTGGTAACGAACTCTATTTGTTTTCATTGTGTAAGTATACTCATCATTGTGAGCTTGCTTAGTCCGTTCATGTAGGGTGTATGTTATCTTTGGATGCTTAGTAGTTCTTGCTTTCGTATGATTAGCTCCAGCTCGCTAATAGTTTGTAGCATGTCTTATGAATGTTTGCTCGCATTGCTTTATTCATAAATTGGTATGACACCATGGTATCCTCCTCTAAATGTTTCATTTGATTGACTTGGCACATGCTCATGCACGCACATGACTGTAATAATCAGTTGAGCCTCGATGAATTATTTTGCCTTGAGGATCTTGAATCACTTTCATGCCATGAGTAGTCCTGTTTTGTTGCAAGCATGATAATGACAGCTATTGCTCTCTCGTTTGTCGCTCCCTTACTATTGCTAGCCTTCACTTTTTCTGAGTATGTTTTACTCAAAGTTTCCTACTCCCTAAACCAAATATTTCCAAAGTGTCCACCATACCTACCCTTTAGCATCATTTGCTACCTCCGTGCATATTCAATATGCCTTGTTTTCTTCCGAATAAAATGTTTGCTTGTTATGAGAAAGTTAGTTAGTAAAGCTCTCACGAACTTGATGGCACACTTTATTTTCTTGCACTTAATAAACCTGAACCGTTGTGTCCTTCTTTGTTGCGCATATGCTTGCGCTTTATGAGTTGAAGTTAGCAGAACCATGTATCATGGGGACCGCTTTCAACGCTTCATAGGTACTTTGTACCTAGTTGATATCCTGTTCTTTTGCTTATGGATCCCGGCAGTGTGAAATAAAAGTGGAACTTGTAAGATCATGGAGTTTGTATGTATGTTAGAGAAACGCCTGGGCCGCTAGCCTAAGCCATGCCTAATCATGGTGGAAACTTGCAGCATAACCATAACGAGCATTCTATGAAGCATCCTCAATAAAAATCTATGCACATAGTAAATAAAAAGATCGCCGAGATGCTCATTGTCTGCTTGCCTTGTTATTTTGATTATGGGATAGCTCCCGTGTCATGTGCATGGGGTACCCCGTTGGCGGTTCTCTATGATACGTATATACTTACAATGACAAGAGCTTACTTGTGATTGAAGTTGAGTAGCATGAGGATCGGTCTTCATAAGTAAGGGGCATGAGACTTCGATTTGTAACTTGTCAAGCATATCCTCTTAGTTGTGTCACTTTCACCTTAACCACATTAAAGATGCTTATGATAGGGGCAATGAGAGCTCAAAGCTAACAAGTACCATACTTTCAGCATTTGGAAGCCTTTCAAATTATTCAAAACCTTTTCTTCTACTTGTTGAGTCTCCACATATTCTTTGAGCACCTTCTTGAGAGCATAGTTGTCATTCTTTATGTTGGTTCCATTACTTGATTATTTGTGTTATGACTTTGATGCTTGTATTATTGATATCTTTACTTCTAGTCACCACTTGAACTTCAGAGGTGCCTTGGCATTCATAATCAAAGGCAAGCGAGATACCACTCTATCATACCTTTCTATGAGCATTGTAATGTTGCTTATGTTTATGCCTCATGCTACTTATTATTCTTGAGTTGGAATCTCTTCATAGCTTGCAAAGACTATTAAGTAGACTTGGTTGCATACACTTTATTATGAATTGTCCAAGTAGTTGATCACATTGCTGAGAATATTTACATCATATGAAGCAAATGTGTTCGTGAAAGTTCTTTTATCGCACTCAGTTTTCAACTGAATTGCTTGGGGACAAGCAATAAGCTAAGCTTGGGGGGAGTTGATACGTCCAAAACGTATCAACTTTTGCTATTGTTTCTCCTCTAAACTTGTGTGATTTGAATGCAACTAACGCGGACTGACGTTGTTTTCAGCAGAATTGCCTTGGTGTCTACTTTTTGTGTAGAAAATCAACTATCAGGAAAAATCCCGGAAAATATGCCAAAAATCCGATTTCACCCGAAGACTCCAGGAGCCAGAATACGAGACGGAGAAGATCCAGGGGGTGGCCACACCACCTGGTGGCGCGGGCCAGGCCAGGCCGCACCAGGGGGTGGTGTGGGCCCCCCAGGTACCCCCTCAGCCTCTCTCTTCGCCTATAAGGAGCCTTCTGACCTAAAAACTTCGGGGGGTTCGACGTTTTTCCAGAAGGAGTTCCGCTCCGCCGCCACCACCAGATTCCATGAAACAGCACCAGAAACTCCGTTCTGGCACCCTGCCGGGATGAGGAATTGGAGGAGATCATCTCCATCATCATCACCATCGCTTCTCCATCGACCATCCATGTTTCCCCCATCCATGAGTGAGTAATCCCCCGCTGTAGGCTATGGGGATGGTAGGGATTGGATGAGATCGTTCATGTAATGGCATCAGATTGTTAGGGCATGGTGCCTAGTATCTTTTATTAGTGCTTTATGACTTTGTTGCGACTTGTTGTGCTTAATGCTTATCACTAGGGCCCGAGTGCCATGATTTCAGATCTAAACATGTTATTGATTCATTATGATAGTATTGTTTTTGGTCTTATCTGCAAGTTGTATACACACGTTGTTGTCCGGAACCAATGGCCCCGAAGTGACAGAAATCGGGATAACCGGAGGGAATGGCTTTGATGTGAGGATCACATGTGTTCACGGAGTGTCGTTGTATTGGGAACGACAGTACCTGAAAAGGTTAGATAGAGGTGTGGGGACTAGCAGGAAAGCTATCGACGGCGTCCGCAGGCGAGATTGGATACGAGCGAGCGTAGCGGGACGCAAGAAGTACCCAGGTTCGGGGCCCTCGTGGTGAGGTAAAGCCCCTACTCCTGCCTAATCTGACTATGTGAAATATACGAGCTACAAGTGCTCCTCGAGCTGTATCCTTTAGCTACTGCCTTAAATGAACTGAGACCAACCCTTTCTACTGAGGCCCTCCCTCTCCTTATATAGGAAGAGAGGCAAGGGTCTAACTGGCTAGTCCGACTGGCGGGCCCCACAGGCGGGTCCTAGCCGGCTAGTCATCTACAGTACCCGGCATGGTATGTCACATCGGTGTATGAGCGGTATGGCTGTCGTAGGCACAGTGGACGCCGTGCGAGCCCGTCGTCAGCACAGGCCACTGTTCCCCCGTCAGCCATGCCAAGTCTTCGGTATGGGCGGGTGGTTGCCCGTCTTGTCGTCGTACAAGGCGTACCGTGCACTGATACGCACGTCGTCCTGTCCCTCTGATTGGATCTGGCTATGCTTGTTGTACCCGGCTACCTCCTCATGCTCCGGCTACCGGGTGGTAGCCGGTCCATCCTACCCTGTCCGGCTGCATCTGGTCAGCCGGCCGAGATCCGACTGTCCTGTTTCTTATCGGGTGGGGTATCCGGGGATCATCCCCCTGACACTAGCCCCCGAGCGCGTGTGGATTCCGCCCTTGGGCGAAATGTGCGCGCGCTCCCTTTTGCTTTTCGAATTTTGATCCGGCTGAGCCTGGCGGTTGCGCTACCCGTGACGTCAGTGCTGATGCCAGCCACGCGCGCACGCGCCATCATTGCTCTGCGGCGGGCAGCGTAACGTCCTGTCGCGCGTCGCCTCGGGGAACTGCTTGCCCGGCGCCTCGGTTTCCGTCCCAGGATCTTCTGCGCATCCCGTCCCAGCACACGGGATCTAGGCGGCGGTTGGGATGTGGGTCGCCCGGATGCGCGCCACGTGGCCCCGCCGATGGTTGCCCTTCCGGTCCTTTAAAGGGATGCCGCGGGGGAGGCAGTTCTTTTCCTTCGCTCCCCCGCTGCAATCCTCCTCTCCTTCTCGCGCGCTGCTGCTCCTGTGCTCTTGCCCTCTGCGCCGCCCGCTCGCCGTCGTCGACGCTACGGGCCACCGTCACTCCTCTGTCGCCGCTCCCTCTCCTCAGCCGGAAATGGCCGCTGACCGCGAGGCCTGGTGTGGCTCCTCCGTCACCGAGGATCAGATTGCGAAGTACCACGCGACCCGCATCCTCCCGCCGGTGGAGGAGGTGGCGGTGCGGTTAGCGCCGGTGGGGAAAGAGTCGCCGCATCCGGCGGAGGGGGAGCGCGTTATTTTCCTCTCGCATCTGGCGCGCGGGTTTGCGCTGCCGCTCCACCCCTTCTTCCTCACGTTTCTGGCCTTCTTCGACCTCCGCCTCCACCACCTCGGCTCCAACGCCATCGGAACGCTGGCGAACTTCATGGTGTTCTGCCAGAGCTACCTCGGGATCCAACCGGATCTCGGGCTCTTCTGCCGGCTCTTCCGAGTTCGGCCGCAGCTCCAGTACACGAAGGGCCCGCTAGTCGTCTGCGGCGGCGCCTCCATATACTCCTGCTCCCAATCCGGCTACCCGAAGTTCTTGCTCCAGGACACGGTACGGCTGTGGCAGCAGTCGTACTTTTATGTCAAGAACGTCACCGGCGTCGACCGGATAAACCTGCCGGCCTTCCAAGACGTCGAGTCCAGTTGGCAAAACTGGGACTTGAAGGTCTACGGCGACAAGGCGGAGACGGACGCGATGCTGGCACGCATGCGCTCCCTTGTCACCTGCCAGCTAACCGGTCGGGACATCACCCTTAGCTGGATGTCCCGGCTGATGATGCCGCTCCAGCAGCGGGCACACAAGATGTGCTTCTATTCCGGCCGGCTGGACCCGACCCGGCTGTCGCGCCGCGATCCCCGCTACCACAACCCGAAGAGTGGTTGTGGACGATCAGCAAGGAGCGGCTGCCAGAGAACTGGAAGTTCAGCCTGGCGCCCTACAGCCGGGAGAATCGCGCCCCCCGGGTAAGTTCTTGTGGCCGGAATTTTTGCTTATTCCCTCTGCTATTTCCTTGTTATGTCTGGCTGACCCTTCTGCATTTGCCAGATCTTCCCCTGCATCCTTTGCGAGGAGGGCGACGCTCCTCTCGAGGTGTTCGTGCCGGACTTGCCCGAGCCGCACGCTCGGCGATCCGGCGAGGAATCGGATGGGGACGGCGATGCCTTCCCCAGCCGGAACGACGAGCCGGTCGCCGACCCACACGCGGAGGTGCACGAGGAGGAGGATGCCGGGCCGACCGCGGAGCTGGCGACGCGCTCCGCGGCGGACGGCGAAGCGGGCGGGAGCGGCTCCGGCCATTCCGGCTCCCGCCGGCCTGCGGCGGAGGAGCCGGCTCCGAAGAGGGGCCAAACTAGCGCCCTGCCGCCAAGCCGTCTTGGCCGGAAGAAAGGGCCGCCCCCAGTTGTGCCGGGGTATGTTTTTCTCCCTCCCCCCCTCGGTGCTTTCTGTTTGTTTTTCCTTGTCCTTGTTTTTCTGACTTTAGCTTGTTTTGCTCTTGTCCTTAACTCTTTCCTTTTAGCGCACTGGTTTCTTTCGGCGCCGCGAGCCCGGCTCGGACGCCAGCCGGGTCGCCGCCTCGCGCCCCGACTGATCCAACCGGCGCCTCCCCTTCCTCTGAGGCGCAACCTCCTTCTCCTCCTCAAGCCGAGTCGGCTGCCCCCTCTCAGCCGGAGGGTCCCCAGTCGGAAGCGACTCGCTCCCAGCCGGAAGGTTCCTCCGCGGGCGCGCGGGGGGCTACTGGCAAGGAGCTTGTCGTGGTTGGCGACGACGACTCCGACGAGGCGCTCGGGGAGGAGTGGCAGACAGCGGTGCTCACGGTGAAGGAGTCCTTGGCCGTCAACGCTGTGGACGATGACGCCTCTTCCGCCGCCTCGCTGTCGGATCTTGCCGCCACGCTCGAGCTGGCGGTGAAGGAGATCCGGCTGCTTGAGGCCACAGCCGGTGGGAACCGGACGCTGGAGCAGAAGCTTGCTGCAGCCAACGAGACCTCCCAGAGTAAGTCCACCTCATCCGTTTGTTTTTTTAATAGTCGGCTTCGTTGCAGCTGTCCTCGTGTGCGCCCAGCGCGAGATCGATCGCTTGAAGAAAGCGAACGACCGGCTGAGCAGGTCCAACTCCACGCTGTGCTTGCAGAACAAGGACTGGCACGCGCGAGTAGATGGCTTGGAGGCTACCGTCAAGGAGCGCGATGCCTCGCTCGCTAGCCAGGCCGAAGCTTTCTCCCTTCTCGAGGCCCAGAACAAGGACCAAGAGAAGGAGATAAAACGGCTAGCGGTCAAGGAGAAGGCGCTGGTGGAGGAGCTGATGCAAGTCGGCCACACCGCCAAAAGTGAGTTCTTTCTTTCGTCTTCTTTTCTTTCCGGATCCGGTAGCCGGATTTGACTCCTCTTTTTTGACAGCCTTTTACCCCGGCATAGACCTACTGGCCTACAACCGGCTGCAGGAGAACTGGCCGGGAGCGCAGCCGACGGCTCAGGAGCTCGTCGTTCTTCTTGGCGAGGAGGCCGCGAAGCTTCGTCAGGCGGCGCGGGACATCTTCTCCTTTATGTGGCTGGAGGCTCCGGTTCCGGAGACGATGGCGCAGCTGGCGGCGAAGGTGGGAGAGGTGCCGGCCGCGGTGGACCGGCTGCGGGATCTGGCGGTGCGGGGTGGAGCGGAGATGGCCCTGGCGCTGATGCTTTCCTGGTACAAGGATGGTCGCGTCGAGAAGATCGACGGGGGCTTCCGCGCCGGAGCCGATCTTGCCGCCATCCGCCAAGCCCATCCGGAGCTTCACGGGTCCGCCATCAAGATCACCGACTACGTGGATCCGGACGAGGTGCTCACCGACTCGGAGTCCCCCGACACTCCGGATGCGGAGTCCTCGGTGCCGCCGTCTGCCAGCGCCGGAGCCGGAACGAGCACTGCGGCTCCGCCCCCGCCTCCAGCATTTGCCAGCCAGGAGCGCCCCCACGGAAAAGGCCCTGCCGTTTAGCTGTTGCCCCGGGATGCCAGGTGTATTTGTCTTGTTCTAGATTATCGTAAAACTTGTTTGTCTGTACCGGCTATCTTTGATGCCGGGTAACTCTCGGGAGCTTCGTCTCCCTTTTGCTTGTTAATATTGAATTCTTGAGTCTTCCTTTATTTGTGTCTTGAGTTTTTCTTTGACATCTTTGCCGGCTCACTTCGCCCGGCTGCACACTTTTAGCCGGACGAACTACACCTCCAGTGGGGGCGCGCCAGCGCACCCACTGGGTGTAGCCCCCGAGATTCGGAGTAGCTGGCGTAGCCAGGTGCTTCGAATCTTCCTTGTTCTTCCCCGTTCTTCTAACTTTATCCGACTGGCCTCGCCCCAGTCGGCTGCTTTCGCCGGCTAGACGCCTTCAGCTGGGGGAACCATCATTCCAGTGGGGGCGCGCGAGCGCACCCACTTGGTGTAGCCCCCGAGATTCGGAGTAGCTGGCATAGCCAGGTGCTTCGAATCTTTCTTGTCTTTTATTGCTCCCGCCCTTGCCCTCACCTGGGCTCCGAACTGCCGGCTAAACGCCCTTAGTCGGCCAGGAACTACAAGATTCCACTGGGGGCGCGCGAGCGCACCCAGTGGGTGTAGCCCCCGAGATTCGGAGCGCTTGATGAAGGCAAGGGCTTCGAATCTTCTTTCCTTCTCCTGAATTCCGACTCGAAGTAGTCGGACAAGAACACACATATGCATACACATGCATCTTCATAGGTTAATAGGTTAGTCCGTCAAATCGTAGCCAGGAAACGGCTTATTTTTTCAAAAACTGGCTTGCTCCTTTCTAGGCACTTAGTCGCTTTCTCGTGTATTCTGTTGTTTTCGCTACGTCCTTGCCGGACAGCCGGGTTGCAGTCTGCAGCCGGAATCGAAGGGAGCTGACAGTACATTACGCACGGTACTAGCGGCTGGATTGGTTTGAGCTAGTTGCGGGGCCAGGACGCCCGATCTGTCACGCCTCCTCCCGGTTTTTCATGTGGGATGCCTCGGGCTTTTGCTCTTGCTAGCTGGACAGCCGGGTTGCGGTCTGTAGCTGAGACGAAGAGTGGGCCTCTGACATCATCGCACACTACTCAGCTGGTTTGTTGGTTTAACAGGCCGGGCTAGCCGGCGAGCCCCCGGGTAGGGGTAGCCGGAGCCGGAAAATTTTAATCGGAGAACAGGTACGCACACATTTTCAGAAGGAGCTCCCGAGATTCTCGTGGGAGTCCGCATTTTCATTTATGAGGTTTTCGGGATACATACACTGTTTGGCGACTAGGTGTAAAACGGGCGCAGCAGGGCCGCGTTCCAAGGACGTTCGGTCTCCTCGTCCGATTTGTCCATCTTGTTCTTGCGCGGCTGCTGTGCGTCGATGAGGTAGTAAGAGTCGTTGGGCAGCACCCGGCTGATGATGAAGGGGCCCTCCCAGGGTGGTGATAGCTTGTGCATGCCCTTCGTGTCTTGCACCAACCGGAGAACCAGGTCACCCTCGCGGAATGCGACCGGGCGAATCCGGCTGGAATGGTAACGGCGTAGTCGCTGCTGGTACAGGGCGGATCTGGACAGGGCCAGCTCGCGGGCCTCCTCCAAGAGATCTACCTCGTCCTCCCGCGCCTCCTTGTTGGCCTGCTCGTCGTAGAGGAGCTTGCGGGGGGAGTCGAATTCGACGTCGGCGGAGAGGACGGCTTCCGATCCGTAGACCAGGAAGAACGGCGTGTAGCCGGTTGATCTATTCGGTATGGTGCGGAGGCTCCACAGCACAGCCGGAAGTTCTTCGATCCAGCATCCGGGTGACCGCTCCAACGGCTCGATGAGACGTGGTTTGATGCCGGCTAGCACCAAGCCGTTTGCTTGTTCGACCTGCCCGTTGGACTGTGGATGTGCAAGGGAGGCGAGGTCTAGCCGGATGCCCTTGTTGCTGCAGAACCGGGCGAAGGCCCCCTTGGCGAAGTTTGTGCCATTGTCGGTGATGATGTTATTGGGGTAGCCGAAGCGGTTGATGATGTCGGTGAAGAAGGTAACCACCGTCGCCCCGTCCAGCTTCCGGATAGGCTTGACCTCGATCCACTTTGTGAACTTGTCCACCGCTACCAGCAGGTGGGTCATTCCCGCGCGAGCTCGCTTGAAGGGCCCGACCATGTCGAGGCCCCAAACCGCGAAGGGCCAGGTGATCGGTATGGTCTTGAGCACCGAGGTTGGCATGTGCCTGAGCTGCCCGAAGCGTTGGCACCCATTGCACGCGCGGACCAGCTGCTCGGCATCCTCGAGGGCGGTGGGCCAATAGAAGCCGTGGCGAAACGCCTTGGCGACTATCGCCCTTGACGAAGCGTGGTGCCCGCTCTCGCCCTGGTGGCTGTCCTTGAGTAGCCGGTAGCCTGTGTCTACATCGACACATCTTTGGAAGATACCGGATACACCGCGCTTGTATAGCTCGCCGTTTATGATGGTGTATGTATGCGCGCGGTGTCGGATTTGTCTGGCCTCCACCTCGTCATCCGGGAGCTCGTTGTTGGCGATGTAGTTCATGAAGGGTTGTGCCCAGGATGGCACTTCCCGGATGACGAGGACGCTCCTGTCCTCCGGCTGTCGGGTGTCGGTGGGCCGTCCGGCTGGGGTGTCCGGGGCGGCAACCCCTGAGCCACTGGGCGAGCCGGTAGCCCCCGGGTCCTGCGAGCCGGAGGGTACCGCCTGGCCGGAGTTGGCACGAGTTTTCTTCTTTGGTGGCTCCTCCGGCTCCGCCTCCGCTGCCCCGGCAGCTGGGACGCTCCCCGCCCAGATGATGGAATCTGATTCCGGCGACGGGTTGATGGATGGCCTGCGTAGGTGCTCTAGGGAGACCCCTGGTGGGATGGCCTGCCTGGTGGACCCTATCTTGGAGAGCGCATCGGCTGCCTCGTTGTTGGTGCGGGGGACATGATGAAATTCACATCCGTCGAAGGAGGAGCTGAGCTTCTGGATGTGGAACCGGTAGAGGGCCATGTTGGCATCTCTGGCGTCCCATTCCCCGGATACCTGTTGTACCACCAGGTCCGAATCGCCGAAGCACAGGATCCGGTTGACGCCGATTTCCTTGGCCAGCCGGAGCCCGTGCGCCAGTGCCTCGTATTCGGCTACGTTGTTGGAGGCCTTGAAGTGGATCTGCAACACGTACTCCAGCCGGTCTCCCTTGGGCGAGGTGAGCATGATGCCGGCCCCCAAGCCCCCAAGCATCTTCGACCCGTCGAAGTGCATCCTCCAGTGGTCCGAATCCGGAACCGGTGGGAGATACTGGGTCTCGGCCCAGTCGACGAGGAAGTCCGCCATCGCCTGTGACTTGATCGTGAGCCGGGGCTCGTACTGGATGGAGTAGGCGGCGAGCTCGATGGCCCATTTGGTGACCCGGCCGGTGGTGTCCTTGTTGCCGATGATTTCTGAAAGGGGTGCAGTGCACACGAGCTTGATCGGGTGCTCCTGGAAGTAGTGCTTGAGCTTCTTGCATGCTAGGTACACGCCGTAGCACATCTTTTGGTAGTGGGGGTAGTTCTGCTTGGAGAGGGAGAGAACCTCGCTGAGGTAGTAGACGGGTCTCTGAACTTGCTGAGCCTTGCCTTCCTCGGGGCGCTCCACCACCAGGATGACGCTGACGACCCGGCTGGTGGATGCTATATAGAGCAACATCGGCTCCTTGCTAGCCGGTGTGGCTAGAACCGGCGCTGTGGACAGCATGCGCTTGAGGTCGTGAAACGCAGTGTCGGCTTGCGAAGTCCAGGAGAACTTGTCCGTCTTTTTCATCAGCTGGTACAACGGAAGTGCCTTCTCCCCCAGCCGGCTGACGAAACGACTGAGGGAAGCCAGGCATCCGGTGAACTTCTGGACTCCAAGCAGGTTCTTGGGCGGTTGCATCCTCTCGATGGCCGCGATCTTCTCCGGATTTGCCTCGATGCCTCGCTGAGATACGAGGAAACCGAGTAGCTGTCCGAATGGTACTCCGAAGACGCATTTTTCCGGGTTCAGCTTCATCTGGTACTGGCGGAGGTTGCCAAATGTTTCTCGCAGATCCTCGAGGAGGATGCGCTTTTCCTTGGTCTTGATGACCACGTCATCCACGTAAGCGTGCATGTTTCGGCCTATCTGCGAGTGCAAGCATTTCTGCATACATCGCTGATAGGTGGCGCCTGCGTTCTTTAGGCCGAAAGGCATGGTTACATAGCAGAAAGCCCCGTAGGGGGTGATAAATTATGTCTTAATCTGATTAGCCGGGTTTAGCCGGATCTGATTGTATCCGGAATAACAATCTAGAAAAGACAACAAATCACAGCCGGCCGTGGAATCGATGACCTGATCGATACGAGGCAAGGCGAAGGGGTCTTTCGGGCATGCCTTGTTCAGGCTGGTGTAGTCGATACACATGCGCCAGGTCTTGTTCTTTTTTAACACTAGGACTGGGTTCGCCAGCCAGTCCAGATGGTACACTTCCATGATGAACCCGGCTGCGAGGAGCCGGGTGATCTCGTCACCGATTATCTTTCTCTTCTCTTCTACGAACCGGCGCAGAGGTTGCTTGACCGGCTTGGCATCCGGACGCACATGAAGTGAATGCTCGGCGAACTCCCTCGGCACACCCAGCATGTCTTTGGGAGACCATGCGAAGATGTCCCGATTCTCACGGAGGAAGTCGACGAGCGCGCCTTCCTATTTGCTATCTAAGCCAGCACCAACGGTGACGAACTTAGTCGGGTCGGAGGGGTCGAGCAGGATCCTCTTCGTCTCCTTTGCCGGCTGGAAAGCTCCTTCTCCAGCCGGTTTGCTGCTAGCCGGAATGTCCTGCTGGGCCATGGCCACATTGCGCATGATCGCGCGCTTTTCTTCGGCTATGATGAGGGCCTCTGCCAGTTTAGAACCGGATGAGGCGCACTCCATCGATCGCCTGAAGCAGCCGGCAACGGTGATCACGCCGTGGGGTCCTGGCATCTTCGTCTTGAGGTATGCGTAGTGGGGGACGGCCATGAACTTGGTGAGGGCGGGGCGCCTGAGGAGAGCGTGGTAGGAGCTCGTCAAATTTACCACCTCGAACCAGATTGGTTCGCGGCGGAAGTTCTCCTCGGTCCCGAAGATGACGTCCAGCTGGATTTTTCCCAGCGGAGCGCAGGCTGGCCCCGATAGTACGCCGTGGAACATCGTGGTAGTCGGGCGTAGGTCGCTTTCGCGAATGCCCAGCTTCTCCAGCGAGGACTGGTAGAGGAGGTTGAGGCTGCTGCCTCCGTCGATGAGGACGCGTGAAAATCGGCAGGTGCGCGTGTTGGAGACGATGAGGGGGTCGAGCACCATGGCGTAGCCCCCGGGAGTCGGCAGATGCTCTGGTTGATCTGCCCGGCTCCAGGTGATTGGGGTTTCTGACCAGTTCAGGTACTGGGGGACCGGGGAAATGATGGCATTGACCTCCTTGGAGCGTCGCTTCCGGCTGTGCTTGTCGTCCTGCTCCGTCTCGAAGATGTGGTAGGCAGCGTGCGGCTGGGGGTAGCCATTGTTGTTGCCGCCGTTGCCGCCGTTACCATCATTACCGGCTCCCCTAGCCGGTGGTGGGGGTCCACCCGGTGGGGGAGGCGGGAGACGGGGCTGGTTTCCCTGGTCCTTTAGCTGGCGAGTCCAGCTGCAGTTCCGGGTGGTGTGCATAGCCGGTTTGAAGGGACCGCTATGCCACTTGCACGGGCCGTCAATCATCTGGTCGAAGGTGAGCCGAGGCTTCTGCCTTCTTGTGTCGTTAGCCGGTGCGTCGGGCGCACCCTCTACGGCATTGACCTGCCGCGCGTGGTAGCGAGGCTTCTGTTGCCTGTCCTGGCGGTCCCCGTGGAACCGGTTGTCGTTGCCGTGGCGCCTGGAGGATCCGGCTTCACCAGCCGGATTGCTCGGACGGTCGCGAGCCGGTTCCGTGGGAGTCGGACGGCCTTCCGTGTTTACCCGGAGGGGCTTCTTCATGGCGGCATCTGCCGTGGCGTACTGGTCGGCAACCGTCATGAGCTCCGCCATGGTTTTCGGCTCGTCACACAGTAGCCGGTGGCGAAGCATGGTGCCTTCTCGGCATCCTTCGATGAAGAAACCAATGGCTTGGCTCTCCAGGATGCCCTCGCAAGTGTTGCGGAGCTCCGTCCACTTGGCGAGGTACTCGCGGTCGGTCTCGCGGTCGCCCTGGATGCACAAGGCCAGGTCGCACAGGCGCCCTGGGCGCTTGTACGTGCCATTGAAGTTGCAGACGAAAACCTTCTCGAAATCAGGCCAAGCGTTGATGCTGTTGGGCGCGAGGCTGTTGAGCCAGGTCCTTGCCGACCCAGTTAGCATGAGAGGGACGTAACGCACGGCCGTGCGCTTATTCCCGTGGGCGATGCCGACTGCCATGGCATAGTCGGTGAACCAGTCTTCCGGCTTCATGATGCTGTCGTACTTGGGGGTGTCCCTGGGCAGGGAGAATTTATCCGGAAACGGCTCGTTCCGGATGCGGGGTCCGAAACAAACTGGCCCGGTAGAATCTTCCTCCTCCGTGACGCGCGCTTGAGCGAGCAGCTCGATGCGGTCGCGGGCATCCGGACAATCTGGGTTGGGCGCACCCACCCGGCCCGAGAGGCGGGAACCGGCTGGTCTGGGTGCTCCGGCTGGTGGGGGTGGAGGTGGCGGGTTGCTGTTGACCGTCTGCTCCGGGCGCGGCTGACCCCTGTTGCCGAAGCTGCGACGCCTGCTGCGGGCCCTAGCCGGCTGAGGGGAGGACGCCTGCTGCGTGTCACGTGGTGTGCCCCTGCTGTTGGCGGGTAGCCTGCTTCCTCTGGAGTAGCTAAGGTCTTCCTGCGTCTGTCGGTTGGTGCCGGCCTGCTCGTCCGCGACGCGGAGGAGCTCCTGGACGCGAGCGTGCTGGCGGGCTCGCTCCTCGCCCTCCAGGCTGGGTAGTTCTTCTGCCGCGGCTCGCGCCGCACGCAAGTTCTTGATGGGCGTGCTGTAGGTGGGCTGTGTAGGGGCAGGCGCGGGATCCGGTTCTCCGTCCTTCTCCATCCTGCCGCCTAGCTCACCGCCCCGACGTCGTACCTGGCCGCGCCGACTCGGCTCTACGGTAACCGGGGTGAGACCGTGCGCGCGGTCATACTCGCGCCTGGCAATCTCCAGCTGCTTGCGGGCTGCTGCCAGCTCCATGGACTCCTGGAGGAGGATCTGTCTTTCCATGGTGAAGTTGGCCTCCCTCTCCTCCAGGTTGTCCCCGAGGGTAACCGGCATCAGGAGCCGATCAATGGCATCCTCGACCGGGTTCCGAGGCTGCGAGGGAGCGGAAGTTCCGACCTCGTCCACGCCTCGCTCCCGCGACCGGCGGGGCTGCGAGCTGGATCCGACCATCATGACCTCCACGCTGCAAGGTGCGGCGGAGGTGGCGCCGCCTGAGCATGGCGGCCCCGCGACAGAGACGATTTCCCTAGGGAAATGCTCCGGGACGGTGGCGATGTAGACGGGGAGATCGCCGAATAGCAGAACGGTGCCGTTTGCCGGGAAGGAAGTTCCGGCGAAGCAGGAGGCGTTGTCGATGACGCAGTCGAACTTGCCGAGCGTGAGCACCAGGGCAGAGGCCACGCGCTCACCGGCTGCGTACGGGGTCCCATGCGGAACGTGACTCCGGTCGAAGCCATCAGCCCCACGGTGGGCACCAACTGTCGTTGTATTGGGAACGGCAGTACGTGAAAAGGTTAGATAGAGGTGTGTGGACTAGCAGGAAAGCTATCGACGGCGTACGCAGGCGAGATTGGATACGAGCGAGCGTAGCGGGACGCAAGAAGTACCCAGGTTCGGGGCCCTCGTGGTGAGGTAAAGCCCCTACTCCTGCCTAATCTGACTATGTGAAATATACGAGCTACAAGTGCTCCTCGAGCTGTATCCTTTAGCTACTGCCTTAAATGAACTGAGACCAACCCTTTCTACTGAGGCCCTCCCTCTCCTTATATAGGAAGAGAGGCAAGGGTCTAACTGGATAGTCCGACTAGCAGGCCCCACGGGCGGGTCCCAGCCGGCTAGTCATCTACAGTACCCGGCATGGTATGTCACATCGGTGTATGAGCGGTATGGCTGTCGTAGGCACAGTGGACGCCGTGCGAGCCCGTCGTCAGCACATGCCACTATTCCCCCGTCAGCCACGCCAAGTCTTCGGTATGGGCGGGTGATTGCCCGTCTTGTCGTCGTATAGGGCGTACCGTGCACTGATACGCACATCGTCCTGTCCCTCTGATTGGATCCGGCTATGCTTGTTGTACCCGGCTACCTCCTCATGGTCTGGCTACCGGGTGGTAGCCGGTCCGTCCTACCCTGTCCGGCTGCATCTGGTCAGCCGGCCGAGATCCGACTGTCCTGTTTCTTATTCGGGTGGGGTATCCGGGGATCATCCCCCTGACACGGAGTGTTAATGCTTTGATCCGGTGCTCTATTAAAAGGAGCGCCTTAATTGCCAGTAGTTCCCTTGAGGCCCCACTGCAAACGGGCTGGCAGGACAAAAGATGTTGTGCAAGTTCTCATTGCGAGCACGTATTACTATATATGGAACACATGCCTAGGATTGTCTAGTACTTGGATGCTTTATCTTATTTATCTGCAATTGCCCTATGTTCTAATAGCTATGTGAATTGTCTTGTCCATGCAACGCTCGTCCATCCATCCCGATGCCTACCGCACTCGAATCCCGCTGTTTACTGCTATTGTTACTGCTATCTTTACTTTGCTACTGCTGTTACTTTGCTATTCCTACTACAAAACTGATGCCACTGATAAACTGCTGTGAGCAAGATTGTTTCCAGGTGCAGCTGAATTGACAACTCAGTTGTTAAGGCTTATAAATATTCTTTGGCTCCCCTTGTGTCGAATCAATAAATTGGGTTTCACTTCCCTCGAAAATACTGCGAAGACCCCATGCTACTGATAAACTGTTGTGAGCAAGATTGTTTCCAGGTGCAGCTGAATTGACAACTCAGTTGTTAAGGATTATAAATATTCTTTGGCTCCCCTTGTGTCGAATCAATAAATTGGGTTTCACTTCCCTCGAAAATACTGCTATCTTAGGGGGTGTATCGCAGTATTTTCGAGGGAAGTGAAACCCAATTTATTGATTCGACACAAGGGGAGCCAAAGAATATTTATAATCCTTAACAACTGAGTTGTCAATTCAGCTGCACCTGGAAACAATCTTGCTCACAGCAGTTTATCAGTAGCAACAGTTTTGTAGTAGGAATAGTAAAGCAGCAGCAGTAGTAAAGCAAAGACAATAGTAACAAAAGCAGTAAATAGTGGGATTCGAGTGCGGTAGGCATAGAGATGGATGGACAGGCGTTACATGGACAAGACAATTCACATAGCAATCAGAACATAGGGCAATTGCAGATAAATAAGATAAAGCATCCAAGTACTAGATAATCCTAGGCATGTGTTCCATATATAGTCATACGTGCTCGCAATGAGAACTTGCACAACATCTTTTGTCCTGCCAGCCCGTTTGCAGCGGGGCCTCTAGGGAACTACTGGCAATTAAGGTGATCCTTTTAATAGAGCACCGGAGCAAAGCATTAACACTCCGTGAACACATGTGATCCTCACATCAAAGCCATTCCCTCCGGTTATCCCGATTTCTGTCACTTCGGGGCCATTGGTTCTAGACAACAACATGTGTATACAACTTGCAGATAAGACCAAAAACAATACTATCATAATGAATCAATAACATGTTCAGATCTGAAAGCATGGCACTCGGGCCCTAGTAACAAGCATTAAGCACAACAAGTCGCAACAAAGTCATAAAGCACTAATAAAAGATACTAGGCACCATGCCCTAACAATCTGATGCCATTACATGAACGATCTCATCCAATCCCTACCATCCCCATAGCCTACATCGAGGGATTACTCACTCATAGATGGGGGAAACATGGATGGTCGATGGAGAAGCGATGGTGATGATGATGGCGATGATCTCCTCCAATTCCTCGTCCCGGCAGGGTGCCAGAACGGAGTTTCTGGTGCTGTTTCATGGAATCTGGTGGTGGCAGCGGAGCGGAACTCCTTCTGGAAAAACGTCGAACCCCCCAAAGTTTTTAGGTCAGAAGACTCCTTATAGGCAAAGAGAGAGGCGGAGGGGGTGCCTGGGGGGCCCCCTGGCGTAGCCTGGCCTGGCCCGCGCCACCAGGTGGTGTGGCCACCCCCTGGCTCTTCTCCGTCTCGTATTCTGGCTCCTGGAGTCTTCGGGTGAAATAGGATTTTTGGCGTATTTTCCGGGATTTTTCCTGATAGTTGATTTTCTGCACAAAAAGTAGACACCAAGGCAATTCTGCTGAAAACAGCGTCAGTCCGCATTAGTTGTATCCAAATCACACAAGTATAAAGGAGAAACAATAGCAAAAGTGTTCGGAAAAGTAGATACGTTTTGGACGTATCATTCATCTCTGGACTACGGGTCCATGTAGTAGTTAGATGGCTGGTTCTCCTCCTTTGTGCTATCATGTTTAGATCTTGTGAGATCCGTTCATTGTCAAGATCATCTATTTGTAATTCATACATGTTGTGTTTGCGGGGATCCGATGGATATTGAGATGCTATTTCAGATTGATTATTGATTCTATCATGTCTTTTTTATTTGTGATCTTGCATGCTTTCCGTTGTTAGTAGCTATCTTGGCCAAGTAGATGCTAGCAACTCCAAGAGTTAGTATTTATGCTCGATAGTGGGTTCATGCCTCTGGTAATCTGGGGAAGTGACAGAAATCTCTAAGGTACTCGATGTGTTGTTGCTACTAGGGAGAAAACAACAATCCTTTGTTCATAGAACAATCGTATTATTTACTTTACATGCAATTCGTAATGCAATTATCCATTGCTTGCAACTTAATACTGGAGGGGGTTCGGATGATAACCTGAAGGTGGATTATAGTCATAGATGTAGTTGGATGGCGGTCTATGTATAATGCTGTAATGCCCAATTGAATCTCAAAGGAGTCAAGATGAGTAGTATATGACGGGTTCGTAGCATGGAAAACAAAACTTTTCTACCGCAAGAACGAACAAAACCCAGATCTAATCTAGATAAAAGCCAAGATCTAATCTATTAGACATGTGCAACGAGATAGATCTGTACTAACCCTCGTAGATCCGAAAGCATTACGAGATTGGATCTCGGGGTTGATGTAGTCGATCACTTGCCGATCTCAAGATCGTGTGGATGATCCTTCTGGCACCGCGTTCCGGCAGCGCTTCTGCAGTCGGTCACACGTGCGGAGTCGAAGCAGACCTTCCTCTCCCCATTCCAGCGAGCAGCGGAGGTAGTAGATCTTCTCCATGGAATCCCAGCAGCACGACGGCGTGGTGGTGGTGGTGGAGTAGAGAATTCTGCAGGGCTTCGCCTAAGCCAGAGCAGATGGAAGGAGGAGGAGAGAGGCGGCTAGGGTTTAGAGTGGGAAGGGGCAAAGGGGGGGTGGCGCCTCCACCCCTCTATATATAGAGGGAGGGGTGCGGCCTAGGGTTCTCACCCCTAGGCCCACCCCTTAGGGCCGGCGCACCAAGGAGCTTGGGGGGAGAGTCCTTCCCCCCCAAGTTTCCTTTACTTATCCTTTAAGTTTTGCCTTATCTTATCTTGGTTTTCAAATAAACTCCAAAATATCTTCTAGAACCTTCTGGAACATTCCGAAACCTTCTAGAATCCCCATACAAACACTCCGGAACATTTCCTAACTTAGAAAATGATCCCCATTATATGAATCTTATTCCCTGGACAATTCCGGATCTCCTCGTGATGTCCTGGATCCAATCCGAGACTCCGAACAACATTCGGTCTCCAACGCACATTCAATATCTACTTTAAACAACTTCGAACCTTAAGTGTGTCACCCTACGGTTCGTGAATATGTAGACATGATGGAGACATCTCTCCGATCAATAACCATTAGCGGGATCTGGAGATCCATAAAGGCTCCCACATACTCAACGATGACTTCGTGATCGATAGAACCATTAACATACGAAACCAATTCCCTTTGTCACGCGATATTCTACTTATCCGAGGTTTGATCGTCGGTATCTCCATACCTAGTTCTACCTCGTTACTGATAAGTACTCTTTACTCGTTCCATGATATGTCATCCCTTGTAACCTAGTAACATGCTTGCAAGCTAACTAGATGACATTCCACCGAGAGGGCCCAGAGCATATCTATCCGTCATATGGATGGACAAATCCCAATCTTGGTCCATGCGCTTCAACACATACTTTCAGAATACCCAATGACACCTTTATAACCACCCAGTTACGGAGCGGTGTTTGATGTCATCAAAGTACCCATCCGGTGATGGTGATTAACATAACCTCATGGTCGAAGGATTAGGTTACTATGCATTTGAAAGCTTATAGCAATACGAACTAAATGACTTGATCTTATGCTATGCTTACTATGGGTGTGTGTCCATCACATCATTCTCCTAATGATATAACCTTGTTATTAATGACATTCAATGTCCATGATCAGGAAACCATGATCATCAATTAACCAACAAGCTAGTTCAACAAGAGGCTTACTAGGGACTCTTTTATGTTTACAAAACACACATGTATTAGTGTTTCCTTATAATACAATTATAGCATGGGATGCAAACATTCATCATAAACACAAAGATATAATAATAACCACTTTTATTATTGCCTCTTGGGCATATCTCCAATAGTCTCCCACTTGCACTAGAGTCAATAATCTAGATTACATGGTAATATACCTAACACCCATGGCGTTCTGGTGTTGGTCATGCTTTGATCTAGGGAGAGGTTTAGTCAACGGATCTGCCACATTCAGATCAGTGTGTACTTTGCAAATCTTTATGTCACCATCTTGGACATACTCGCGAATAGCATGGAAACATAGCTTGATGTGCTTCAGCTTGCTATGTGACCTTGGCTCCTGTGCATTAGCTATGGCACCTGTGTTGTCACAGTAGATGGCCATCAGGTCCAACGCACTAGGAACCACGCCAAGTTCAGTAATGAACTCCTTCATCCATATGGCTTCTTGTGCAGCCTCCGAAGCAGCTATGTATTCCGATTCAGTTGAAGATTTCGCCACAACGCTTTGCTTGGCACTTCTTCAGCTCACTGCAACACCATTCAAAATAAATACGTATCCAGACTGTGACTTCGAGTCATCTGGATCGGTGTTCCAACTAGCATCAGTGTAATTGTTTACAACAAGATGTTCATCACCTCCATGAGAAAGAACCATATCCTTAGTCCTATTTAGGTACTTTAGGATATTCTTGACCGCTGTCCAGTGTTCCATTCTAGGATCACTTTGATATCTGCTAGTCAAACTAATAGCATGTGCTATATCTGGTCTTGTACACAACATGGCATACATGATAGAACCTATGGCCGAGGCATAGGGAATATTATTCATCTTTTCTCTATCTTCTGCCGTAGCCGGACTTTGAGTCTTACTCAAGGTCTTACCTGACAACATGGGCATGAACCCTTTCTTGCTCTCTTCCATTCTAAACTTCTTTAGAACCTTGTCTAAGTATGTACTTTGTGAAAGCGCTATTAGGCGTCTTGATCTATCTCTATAAATCTTGATGCCTAGAATATATGCCGCTTCGCCAAGATCCTTCATTGAAAAACTATTATTCAAATAGGTTTTGACGCTATTAAGAAGTTTTATATCATTCCCAATCAACAATATGTCATCTACATATAGTACTAGGAATGCCACAGAGCTCCCACTCACTTTCTTGTAAATACAAGCTTCTCCATAAGTTTGTATAAATCCAAAGTTTTTGATTACTTTATCAAAACGTTGATTCCAACTCCGGGATGCTTGCTTTAGTCCATAAATGGAGCGCTGAAGTTTGCATACCTTGTCATCATCATTAGGATCGACAAAACCCTTGGGTTGTACCATATACAACTCTTCATCAATGTCACCATTAAGGAATGCCGTTTTGACATCCATCTGCCAAATCTCATAATCGAAATATGCAGCAATTGCTAACAAAATCCTCACAGACTTTAGTTTCGCTACTGGTGAGAAAGTCTCATTGTAGTCAACTCCTTGAATTTGTCAGAACCCTTTCGCGATAAGTCGAGCTTTATAGACGGTAACATTACCATCAACATCTGTTTTTCTTTTGAAAATCCATTTGTTCTCAACAGCCTTACGGCCATCCGGTAAGTCCACCAAAGTCCATACTTGGTTTTCGTACATGGATCCCATTTCGGATTTCATGGCTTCTAGCCATTTGTCGGAATCTGGGCTCACCATAGCTTCTTCATACGTCGCAGGGTCATCAGTGTTGTCCACCAACATGACGTTCAAAGCAGAGTCATACCAATCAGGAGTGGCACGAACCCTTGTTGACCTGCGAGGTTCAGTGGCAACTTCGTTCGAAGTTTCATGATCACCATCATGAGCTTTCTCTCCAATTGGTGTAGGCGGCACAAAAACATCTTCCGGTGCTGCGCTACTCTCAACTCCGAGAGAAGGTTCAATAACCTCATCGAGTTCTACCTTCCTTCCAGTCAATTCCTTCGAGAGAAACTCCTTCCTAAGAAAGGATCCATTCTTGGCAACGAAAACTTTGCCTTCGGATCTATGATAGAAGGTATACCCAATTGTTTCTTTAGGGTATCCTATGAAGACACATTTCTCCGCTTTGGGTTCAAGCTTATCAGGTTGTAACTTCTTTACATACGCTTCGCAACCCCAAACTTTAAGGAACGACAACTTAGGTTTCTTTCCAAACCACAATTCATACGGTGTCGTTTCAACGGATTTAGATGGTGCCCTATTTAAAGTGAATGCGGCTGTCTCTAATGCATAGCCCCAAAACGATAGCGGTAAATCTGTAAGAGACATCATAGACCGAACCATATCTAAGAGAGTTCGATTACGACGTTCGGACACAACATTACGCTGTGGTGTTCCCGGCGGTGTCAACTGCGAAAGTATTCCACATTTCTTTAAATGCATGCCAAACTCATAGCTTAGATATTCACCTCCGCGGTCAGAACGCAGAAACTTAATCTTCTTGTTATGATGATTTTCCACTTCACTTTGAAATTCCTTAAACTTCTCGAAAGTTTCGGACTTATGTTTCATAAAGTAGACATACCCATATCTGCTTAAGTCATCCGTGAAAGTGAGAACATAACGATATCCACCACACGACGCTACACTCATTGGACCGCACACATCGGTATGCATTATTTCCAATAAGTCTGTAGCTCGCTCCATTATTCCAGAGAATGGAGTCTTAATCATTTTTCCCATTAGACATGCTTCGCATCTTTAAAGTGATTCAAAATCAAGTGATTCAAGAAGTCCATCAGAATGGAGTTTCTTCATACGCTTCACTCCAATGTGACCAAGACGATAGTGCCACATGTATGTAGAATTATCATTCAATTTTGTTCGTTTAGCATCTATGTTGTGAACATGTGTATCACTACTATCGAGATTTAGTAAGAATAAACCATTCATCTCAGGTGCATTACCATAAAATATATTACTCATATAAATCGAACAACCTTTATTCTCAGACTTAAAAGAGTAACCGTCTTGCAATAAACAAGATCCAGATATAATGTTCATGCTTAACGCAGGCACCAAATAACAATTATTTAAATTTAAAACTAATCCCGATGGTAGATGTAGAGGGAGCGTGCCGACGGCGATCACATCAACCTTGGAGCCATTTCCAACGCGCATCGTCACCTCGTCTCTCTCCAGTCTTCGTTTATTCCGCAACTCCTGTTTCGAGTTACAAATATGAGCAACCGAACCAGTATCAAATACCCAGGCACTACTACGATTACTAGTAAGATACACATCAATAACATGTATATCGAATATACCTTTCTTCTTGATGTTGCCATTCTTCAGATCTACCAGGTACTTGGGGCAGTTACGCTTCCAGTGACCAGCACCCTTGCAGTAGAAGCACTTAGTTTCAGGCTTAGGACCAGCCTTGGGCTTCTTAGCAGGTGCGGCAGCTTTCTTGCCGTCCTTCTTGAAGTTTCCCTTGTTCTTAGGCTTGCCCTGTTTCTTGAAATTGGTTGTCTTATTGACCATCAACACTTGGTGCTCCTTCTTGATCTCCACTTCAGCAGTTTGCAGCATGGACGATATTTCAGGCAACGTCTTGTTCATGCAGTGCATATTGTAGTTCATCACAAATTTCTTATAACTCGGTGGCAGTGATTGGAGGACACGGTGAATCCCTAACTCATTAGGAATCGTTATCCCCAACTCTTGGAGTTTGTTTGCGTGCCCAGACATGGTGAGCACGTGCTCGCTAACGGAGCTTCCCTCTTCCATCTTGCAGGTAAAGAACTTTTTGGAGGCCTCATAGCTCTCCATGGCCGCGTGAGTCTCAAAAATGAGCTTGAGCTCCTTAATGATCTCGAACGGGTCGTGGTGCTCAAAACGCTTCTGGAGCTCCGTTTCTAAACCATACAGGATGGCACACTGAACTGTGGAGTAATGATTTTTCCGAGTGGCAAAAACATTCTTTACGTCATCGGTGGCATCATCTGCAGGTGGGTCACCTAGCGGTGCTTCGAGCACATAGGTCATCTGACCAGCCCTGAGGACAATCTTCAGACCACGGAGCCAGTCCGTGAAGTTGCTTCCATTGTTCTTAAGCTTTTCTTTCTCTAGGAACGCATTGAAATTGATGGAGAGGTTCGCCATAATCTACAACAAATTTGCAAGTAGTTTAGACTAAGTTTATGATAAATTGAGTTCAATTTTTAATTCTTAAATTAACTAGGTGAACTCCCACTCAAAACAACATCCCTCACATTGTCTTAATGATTACACGAACCAAGTTCACTACACCAAGTCCAATCTTCACGAGAGAAGATGTAGTTTCGTCGGCGAACAATCTTTATGTTCATCATATCATTTATATGACTCATGCTCTACCTTTCGGTATTCCGTGTTCCGAGACCATGTCTGTACATGCTAGGATCCTCAAGATTAACCTTAGTTTCCGCATGTGCAAATCTGGCTTGCACCCGTTGTATGCACACGTAGAATCTATCACATCCGATCATCACGAGATGCTTCGAAACGACGAGTCTTAGCAACGGTGCCAACTAAGGATGAACACTTTATTACTTGATATTTAGTGAGAGGGATCATCTTATAATGCTACCATCGCGATCTAAGCAATACAAGATGCATAAAGGATTAACATCACATGCAATTCATAATTAGTGTGATATGATATGGCCCTTTCTTCTTGTGCCTTTGATCTCCATCTCCAAAGCACGAACATGATCTCCATCATCACCAGCATTGCGTCAAGGTTAGTGGCGCCGCTTCATGGTTGTCCATCATCACTAGCAACTATTACAACTACTTGGAATAAAGCTATTACAAGATGAATAGACACGCAGGTCTTAACAGAATTAAAGACAACCATTAGGCTCCTGCCGGTTGCCATATTACAATAAGGATCATTGCATACATCAAATATAATCACAATCACATGATGGCCATATCACATCACAAAACCCCTGCAAAAACAAGTTAGACGCCTCTAATTTTCTTTGCAAGTTTTACGTGGTTTGGGGCTTTCGAATAAGAACGGATCTTATCTACGAAACAGAACCACAACGTTGATACAAGTGCTATCAAGTGCAAAGTGTAGATTGGATCTATACTATGGTGGGAGAGACAGACACCCGCAAAGCCACTTGTGCAAAGCAAGTTACACGTCAAGCGTGGAGCAAGTCTCATGTGCGATGACATGTAAGGTTAGCCCGAGCCGCTTCATCCCACCATACCGCAAGATGCAAAGTACACAAAGCAAAAGACGGCACGAGCACCAACGCCCACAAAACCATTGTGTTCTACTCGTGCAACAGATCTACACATAGACAAGGCTCTGATACCACTGACGGGTTCGTAGCATGGAAAACAAAAAATTTCTACTTCAAGAACGAACAAAACCCAGATCTAATCTAGATAAAAGCCAAGATCTAATCTATTAGACATGTGCAACGAGATAGATCTGTACTAACCCTCGTAGATCCGAAAGCGTTACGAGATTGGATCTCGGGGTTGATGTAGTCGATCACTTGCCAATCTCAAGATCGTGTGGACGATCCTTCCGGCGCCGCGTTCCGGCAGCGCTTCCGCAGTCGGTCACACATGCGGAGTCGAAGCAGACCTTCCTCTCCCTGTTCCAGCGAGCAGCGGAGGTAGTAGATCTTCTCCACGGAATCCCAGCAGCACGACGGCGTGGTGGTGGTGGTGGAGTAGAGAATTCTGCAGGGCTTCGCCTAAGCCAGAGCAGATGGAAGGAGGAGGAGAGAGGCGGCTAGGGTTTAGAGTGGGAAGGGGCAAAGGGGGGTGGCGCCTCCACCCCTCTATATATAGAGGGAGGGGTGCGGCCTAGGGTTCCCACCCCTAGGCCCACCCCTTAGGGCCGGCGCACCAAGGAGCTTGGGGGGAGAGTCCTTCCCCCCAAGTTTCCTTTACTTATCCTTTAAGTTTTGCCTTATCTTATCTTGGTTTTCAAATAAACTCCAAAATATCTTCTAGAACCTTCTGGAACATTCCGAAACCTTCTAGAATCCCCATACAAACACTCCGGAACATTTCCTAACTTAGAAAATGATCCCCATTATATGAATCTTATTCCCCGGACAATTCCGGATCTCCTCGTGATGTCCCGGATCCAATCTGAGACTCCGAACAACATTCAGTCTCCAACACACATTCAATATCTACTTAAAACAACTTCGAACCTTAAGTGTGTCACCCTACGGTTCATGAATATGTAGACATGATGGAGACATCTCTCCGATCAATAACCATTAGCGGGATCTGGAGATCCATAAAGGCTCCCACATACTCAACGATGACTTCGTGATCGCTAGAACCATTAACATATGAAACCAATTCCCTTTGTCACGCGATATTCTACTTATCCGAGGTTTGATCGTCGGTATCTCCATACCTAGTTCTACCTCGTTACTGATAAGTAATCTTTACTCGTTCCATGTTATGTCATCCCTTGTGACCTAGTCACATGCTTGCAAGCTAACTAGATGACATTCCACCGAGAGGGCCCAGAGCATATCTATCCGTCATATGGATGGACAAATCCCAATCTTGGTCCATGCGCTTCAACACATACTTTCAGAATACCCAATGACACCTTTATAACCACCCAGTTACGAAGCGGTGTTTAATGTCATCAAAGTACCCATCCGGTGATGGTGATTAACATGACCTCATGGTCGAAGGATTAGGTTACTATGCATTTGAAAGCTTATAGCAATACGAACTAAATGACTTAATCTTATGCTATGCTTACTATGGGTGTGTGTCCATCACATCATTCTCCTAATGATATAACCTTGTTATTAATGACATCCAATGTCCATGATCAGGAAACCATGATCATCAATTAACCAACAAGCTAGTTCAACAAGAGGCTTACTAGGGACTCTTTTATGTTTACAAAATACACATGTATTAGTGTTTCCTTATAATACAATTATAGCATGGGATGCAAACATTCATCATAAACACAAAGATATAATAATAACCACTTTTATTATTGCCTCTTGGGCATATCTCCAACAGTATATGCTTGTATGCTTTCTCGATGTTTGTCAATTGCCCCGCTGTAATTTGTTCACCCAGCATGTCATCTATCTTAAGGAGAGCCACCACTAGTGAACTATGGACCCCGGTCCTTTATTTTATCATCAATCTACAATCAACTGTTTACTGCTTTTTGTTTACTTTCTGCAAACTATTACTTTCTTCCACTCGATACGTTTAATCCTTTGTTTTCAGCAAAACCGGTGAGATTGACAACCTCATCATAAGTTAGGGACAGAGTTCTGTGGTTGTGTTGTGCATGTCTCCACGTTGTTGCTGACGCCGGTAGTGCGCCCTACCAAAGTCCAGCTAGCAACACCTTTGAGGTGTTTCCTTGCTCCTACTAGATTGATAACCTTGGTTTCATAACTGAGGGAAACTTACTGTTGTGCTCATCATACCTTCCTCTTGGGGTTCCCCAACGAGCTCGTTAGTACACGAGTCAGCAACTTGCTTCAACCTACGCGTCAAAATGCAAATGTCAATCCTCGATAGAGAATAAACCATTAGGTAAAGAAGATGTGATCAAGTGATCAACTCTAGGTATATCAAGAAAGTATCTATCATTTGATTTAGAAACCATACCACAAGCTTTGAGAGTAGCTAAACCGAGACGGAATGGCACAAGCACTACAAACACAACGAGGTACCCAAGTTTGGGACCCTCTCAGCGAGGTAACACCCCTACTCCTGCAAGGATCTACTATATCAAAGTTGGGTCAAGATCGTTTAATTATATGATCGTAAGTTATGGAAACATTTTATTGATCACAAATATAAGACAAATAATCTTAACATTTTTGCTTGCATTGATGTTGGCCTCTCACCATTCTTGAAAGGGGTCATGTGGGTTGCAAGAGCTGCTTAGATGGATTATCGGTGGGAAGATAATTGGTTTGGGTCATGTAGTTTGGTCATCCAGTTTTGTGACCTCTATGTATTGGTTAACGAACAAAATTCCTCCATTGTTGAGGTGTGAGGTAGTGCTCAGTTGAAGTTCACCTTCAGAAGATGTGTGGATCAAAACCTTCTACTTAGATGGCATGATCTTGTTCACATTATAAAATTCCTCCACCTTGGTGAAAGAAGAGGATGCTATTATTTGAAAGTTTGAATCTGAAGTAGTGTACTCTGGTAGCTCCTTGTATGATGTCATTAACTTTAGAGGAGTGGTTCGAGTACACATTCCTGTTGTTTGGAAAATAAATGTTCCTCTGAACTTACATGTCTTAGACCCAATTATTTTGGAGCTTCTAGACAACTTAGATGTAAAAATAAACTTAACCCCAAAAGAACTAGATTTTAAGCCATTTTTTTGGGACAACTGGCTTCCACAATTCCTTCACGGTAGGGAGAAGCCGGTATGGCCAGCTTCCCGAGCTCACCTAAAACGGTATGTGGCTACACCTCTATTCATTTTGGTATTTACGTCCAAATGCCACCGGGCAACACCTCTGCCTCTTACGTGAGACTGAGCCTAAGTGAGTAGTTCCCATCCTCTCTCCCAAAAAGTCAGCGTTCCTATGCCTCCGCCACGGGCCACCCCGCCACCCCCACCACCCATGCCATCCTATTTTCATTCCATGGTGGGAGCATAGCCCGCAGACACCCCCTACCATTAGTACGGATCGAGCCAACCTCGAGCCTGCAGTAGTGGCTCGTTTTGCTCTGGCCATCTACCGACGCTCCATCTCCGTCCGACCGGTTGCTCGCGCCTCCCTCCTCAATACCCGCCTACTGTTACCTCAAATTTGGAGAAGATGTCCATCTGTAGCAGTGTGATGTCATGGAACCTGACACAAATCTGAATTCTAAGGGGGAATCTCATGATGTTGACTGGTTGCATGACCCAATGATATAACCTAGCTGCAGGGCTAGCTAGCTAGTAGATGTGACTTTGATTTTGTTCTGAATGATTTTAGGTGTAGATGTGATGGCCAACTAGTTTATGTACTGAAGTTGAGATGGGCATTGAACTAGCAAAGATAGGATGCAGGTGTGCAGTTCTGGGTGCGTGTAAAACAATAATTTGTGCTCATATTTGCGATCAAACAGTAAGAAATAACTCGAAGTCAACATACAAACTCGTTCTAGTGGCACTGTGGACTTTCAAGCAAACTACTCGGACAAAAAGCTAGGGCTATGGAAGTCAAAAGGAATTGGGTCGCTGTTTCTATTGATCTTGTTTATACTGCTATTTCTCTGAACAGCTCAAACTGAAGTGGCTTCTGCACAAGCCGGAGCCCAAAAGAGCTAGACCTTAGTGTAGTTTCTAACTAATAATAAACTATTTACAAGAGATAACCAGAAGACATAAGTTATTTGATGTGTCTGCTAAATTTTCCTAAAATCATAATTAGTTGCACTCGTTTGTGTTTTTGACTGTGCAGTAGCCAAGAAAATGTGGAAATTGATAAGGTTTGATGGAAAGTGTCTATGCAGTAGGCAAAGAAATGTGGAAATTGCTAAGGTATACCCCGGATCTGGAATTGTTTATAAGACCTGTTGGGCCACGGAGAGATAAACAAAAAAAATCCTTATGCGGTGATCCCAAGATCTAGCTCAGGTAGAAGGCCACGAGGATTAACACTAGACGTGCAGTTGCAGAATCGATGAAGCACGTCGCTTGATGCAGTGTAGTCCTCACGATCCGTTTCGGTTCCACGATCGTCAAAGTGCTGAACGTACAACACCTCCGCCAGTATCCACACGTACGAGGAGGAGCGCCGGTGTTGGACTGCTAGGTCCGGTACGGCGGCGACAGGACGGACTGGGGCTAGGGTTTCCAACACATGGAGTGACCTAACCTTGTGCTCTAAGCACCTGCGCCCCAGCTTATATAGGAGTGAAAGTGGGCTCCACTCACTTGTGGCCCATTCACTAAAAGGATTATATTAGTCATTGCGAGTCCAACTCACTGACTAAGTCCATGTCTCTATTTGGGTCCAACCCAAATAGATTTCTTGTTTGGGTCTAACCCAAACTTGCTCCCGCTCTTAAGTGTGTGACCCGACAGGCTCATGGTAACCCGGACACGATCCGAGTCTCACTTGTGACCGATCAGCCGGTAGCGGCTCCTAGTAGAACATGCTGACTCCCAAGTACCAAAGAGTCATGAAGACATACCTTCCAATGTGACTTCCGTCTGAGTCCCTTTTGCCTCACGATATACCTTGTTGAACTATAGGCGAATAATCGTCATCCCTTAAATAGTCCGACTCTCTTTCTCGATCCGAGATAAGTGATTCATCCGACTAACTCTTAGTCGATCGCCTCGGTTAACGCTTAACTGAGTCGTGCATGGCCATGATTTCCGAATCATATCTTCCGAGAGGGCCCAGATAATATCTCTCTAGACGGAGGGGCAAAATCCCATCTTGGTTATTCACATCACGCAGCTTGACTCTCAGTCGACCCGAACTCTGCCTTTATAACTTCCCAGTGACAGAACAGCGTTTGACAGAACCTAAGTCGGTGATCTTCAACTCAGATTGTGCAATAATCTCAGGTCTAAGGATTACATCGATTGAGACATGCAAATGACGACTTGTTTGTTGCATCTCAATATGGGTCAGTCCGACTCACTAAACTCTTTAGACAAATCCGTGTAAGTCGGAATAGCATCTCTATGCCCATGACAAGTGGAACCAAGTCATCTGCCGACTTTCACATTAGTCTAAGTTGTGTGTTCAGCACAGCATCAACGACCAAGGACAATTAGTATGAACAACATGAATATATAGTTCCACAATCGAATCACATATCCAATGATATATATCAGTAGTTTATACATGGACAATAACTTTATGAATACATTGGGAATAAGATCATATATGATTGCCTCTAGGGCATATTCCCAACAGTCTCCCACTTGCACTAGAGTCAATCATCCGATATCATATGTCTAAGAATCTAATGCCCATAGCTCTCAGGTGCGCCTCATGCTTCGGCTGTGGAAGTGGCTTTGTCAACGGATCCGCAATGTTTGCATCCGTGTGTACCTTGCATAACTTGATATCACCTTGATCCACGATCTGGCGAATAAGGTAGTACCGCATGAGTATATGTTTGTTCTTCTGGTGTTTTCTAGGTTCCTTGGCTTGTGCGATAGCACCATTGTTGTCACAATACACGTCTAACGGATTGGACGAGCCCTGAACCACACCAAGATCCATGAGGAAATTCCTCATCTAAATGGCTTCCTTTGTCGCCTCCGAGGCAACAATATACTCAGCCTCTGTTGTAGACGCATACACCGTCTCTTGCTTGGAACTCTTCCACCTCACAACCCCTCCGTTTATCACAAACACATCTCCGGATTGCGAACGAGAATCATCCGAGTCAATGAGATAACCTCCATCCGTGTAACCCCTTACACTGAGTTCATCCTCACCTCCATAAACCAGGAACATATCCTTAATCCTTCTCAAGTACTTGAGGATATTTTTAGCTGATGTCCAGTGGATTTCTCCAGGGTCAGCCTGGTATCTGCTCACAACACTTAGAGCATAGGAAACATCCGGCCTAGTACAAATCATAGCGTACATGATGGATCCGACTGCAGAAGCATACGGAATCGCACTCATCCGACTTTGCTCATCAGTTGCTGAATGACACTAAGTCTTGCTAAGTTTTACACCATGGGACATCAGTAAGAACCCCTTCTTAGACGATTCCATATTGAACTTCTTCAACACTTTGTCCAAATATCTACTCTGACTCAATCCAATGAGCCGCTTTGATCTATCTCTATAGATCTGTATTCCTAGTATGTAAGTCGCCTCACCCAAGTCTTTCATTGAAAAACTCCTTTCTAATGATTCCTTGGTCTCTTGCAACATCTGGAGATCATTTCCAATCAGTAATATGTCATCCACATATAAGATCAGAAAGTTTACTTTGCTCCAACTAAACTTCTTGTATAAACAAGAATCATGATCACTGCTGGCCCAAAATATATCGAGCTCGTTGGGGAACCCCAAGAGGAAGGTATGATGAGCACAGCAGCAAGTTTTCCCTCAGTACGAAACCAAGGTTATCAATCCAGTAGGAGCAAGGAAACACCCCAAAGGTGTTGCTAGCTGAAATTTGGCAGGGCACACTACCGGTGCCAACAGCAACGTGGAGACCTGCACAACACAACCACAGAACTCTGTCCCCAACTTGCGATGAGGTTGTCAATCTCACCGGTTTTGCTGAAAACAAAGGATTAAACGTATCAAATGGAAGGAAGTAATAGTTTGCAGAAAGTAAACACAAAGCAGTAAACAGTTTGTAGATTGAAATGTAAAAGAAAGGACCGGGGTCCATAGTTCACAAGAGGTGGCTCTCCTTAAGATAGATAACATGCTGGGTGAACAAATTATAGCAGGGCAATTGACAAACATCAAGAAAGCATACAAGCATATACTAATCATCTTGACTCCTTTGAGATTCGATTGGGCATTACAACATTATACATAGACCGTCATCCAACTGCATCTATGACTAATAATCCACCTTCAGGTTATCATCCGAACCCCTCCAGTATTAAGTTGCAAGCAACAGATTATTGCTTTACGAATTGCATGTAAAGTAAACAATACGTTTGTTCTATGAACAAAGGATTGTTGTTTTCTCCCTAGTAGCAACAACACATCTAGTACCTTAGATATTTCTGTCACTTCCCCAGATTACCAGAGGCATGAACCCACTATCGAGCATAAATACTAACTCTTGGAGTTGCTAGCATCTACTTGGCCAAGATAGCTACTAACAACGAAAAGCATGCAAGATCACAAATAACAAAGACATGATAGAATCAATAATCAATCTGAAATAGCATCTCAATATCCATCGGATCCTCGCAAACACAGCATGCAGAATTACAAATAGATGATCTTGATCATGAACGGAGCTCACAAGATCTAGACATGAAAGCACAAAGGAGGAGAACCAGCCATCTAGCTACTACATGGATCCGTAGTCTAGAGATGAACTACTCACGCATCACACCGGAGGCTTGCATGATGATGAAGAAGGCCTCCAGGGTGAATTCCCCTCTCTAGCAGGGTGCCGGGAAGAGCTTCAGATCCCTCTCGATCTAGGGATGGAGATGACGGTTGTTGGGTCCGCAGCATAGAAAACAAAAAATTTCCTACGGTGTGAACTACACGCCAAGATCTCTGTACTAGGTACAAAGCAAACGGGTGGACATACATCTATAGAGAACTTACCCTCGAAGACAACGAGCTTTGTTAACGAGTAGGAACTCGTGGTTGATGTAGTCGTACACTTGCTGATCTCAAGATCGTGAGGAAGTCCGAGCGCCGCAACTCAGCAGCGCATCCGCACTCACACACACGTTCAAGCCACCGTACAACCTCCACCTCCTCGCTCCAGCGATCCAGCGGAAGCAGCAACTCCTTCCAGACGAAATGCCACCGGGAACATGTATCTCGCTAATCCGAGACCATGGGGGGAATAATTCTAGAGGGGGAGAGAGATCCTTCACAAAGAGGTGTGAGGATGAAGGAGGGAATGGGTGGCCTTTTATAGGAGGAGGGGGGTGCCCCCTCTCTCCATGGCCGGCGCATGGGGGGGTGACCCCTCACCTCCCCCATTCATGTGGTGGTAACTCCTCCACATTAAAATGCCTCTTCACATTCCCTTTTAAAGTCTCCACTTTAAATGCATTAAGTTTCTCCACATTTAATGCTCTCTCATTTAATAAACCTCTTTTATTAAATTTATTCAGAATTTTGTTAATTACTTTAATTAACAAACATTCACATATAGCCCCTTGCAATATTTCAATATCACATGTAGAACCACCTTCTACAATTTCACCCGAAACAATTTCCGGTTTCTATTGAAACAATTCCTGCGCTTTGCAATTCTTTCGTCTGAAACATATGTGCTCCAAAATGGTGTCCGGTAACTCTTAAGTGTGCCACCCTACGGTTCACGAATAATGCAAACATGATAGAGACCCTTCTCCGATCAATAATCAGCAGCGGGACCTGGAGATCCGTACTGACTCCTACACATTCAACGATGACTCCTATGACCGTGAGAACCTTTAACGCTTGTAACTAAATCCCTTTGTCTCTCGATATATTACATGTCCGAGATTCGATCATCGGTATCTCCATACCTAGTTTGATCTCGTTACCGACATGTACTCTTTTCTTGTTCCCGTGATATAACATTCTAGTGATCACATCACTTGCTTGCAAGCTATCCTAATGTGATATCACCGAGAAGTCCTAGAGTATATCTATCCGTCATCTGGATTGACAAATTCCACTCTTGATCCATGAGCCTCAACATAACACCTTCGTAGCACTGAACCCATCTTTATAGTCACCCTGTTACGGTGTGACGTTTGATGTTATCAAGATACTCTTCCGGTGTTAGCAATTAACATGATCTCATGGTCTAAGGATAAAGATTACTTCGTATGATGTTATAGCAATATAAACACAATGACTTGATCGTGATGCTATACTTCGGATGAATGTTCATCACATCATTCCACCAATGGTGTGATCTTGTTATTAACAACATCCAATGTCCATGATCAAGAAACCTTGATCATCTTGTTAATAAACAAGCTAGTCTATAAGAGAGGCATGACTAGGAACCCTTTTTGTTTATTAAACACACATGTATTGATGTTTCCTATCAATACAATTATAGCATGTAAAATAAACATCTATCATATACAAGGAATACATAATAACAACTTTATTATTGCCTCTCAGGGTATATTTCCTTCAGTCTCCCACTTGCACTAGAGACAATAATCTAGTTCACATAGTGATAAATCTAACACCCATGGAGTTCTGGTGTTGATCATGTTTTGCCCTAGGGAGTACTTTAGTCAATGGATCTGCTACATTCAGGTCCGTGTGCACTTTACAAATCTTTATATCTCCATCCTTGACATGTTCGCGGATGGAGTGAAACCGGCGCTTAATATGCTTGGAATTCTTGTGAGACCTTGGTTCCTTGGCGTTGGCTATGGCTCCATTGTTGTCACAATAGATCACCATCGGGTCCAACGCACTGGGAATCACACCCAGTTCCGTAATGAACTCTTTCATCCAAACCGCTTCCTGCGCCGCTTCTGAAGCAGCAACATATTCCGCCTCCGTTGTTGATCTAGCCACCAAAGGTTGTTTGGAGCTCCTCCAACTAACTGCTGATCCGTTCAAGAGAAATACGTATCCGGATTGAGACTTAGAGTCATCCGGATCAGTGTCAAAGCTAGCATCGACATAACACTTAGCGACTAGCTCTTCTTCACCTCCGTATACAAGAAACATATCCTTAGTTCTTCTCAAGTACTTAAGAATATTCTTGACCGCTATCCAGTGTTCCGAACCTGGATCAGATTGGTACCTACTAGTCAAACTAATAGCATGTGCCACATCTGGTCTTATACATAGCATGGCATACATTATAGAGCCTATGGTTGAGGCATAGGGGATCCTATCCATTATCTCTCTTTCTTCCGCTGTAGCCGGACTTTGAGTCTTACTCAATGTCTTGCCTTGCAACATAGGTAAGAACCCCTTCTTACTTCTGTCCATATTAAACTTCTTTAATATCTTATCAAGGTATGTACTCTGCGATAGCCCAATTAGGCGTCTTGATCTATCTCTATAGATTTTAATGCCTAATATATATGAAGCTTCACCAAGGTCCTTCATTGAAAATTTGCTGTTTAGATAACTTTTAACACTGTTTAAAAGATCTAGATCATTTCCAATCAATAATATGTCATCCACATATAATATCAGAAATGCCACATTGCTCCCACTTTTCTTGTAAATACAAGCCTCTCCATAAGTTTGGACAAATCCAAACTCTTTGATCACCTCATCAAAGCGGAGATTCCAACTTCGTGATGCTTGCTTCGGTCCATAGATGGATCGCTGAAGTTGGCACACCTTATTAGCATCCTTAGGATCGACAAAACCCTTAGGTTGTATCATATACAACTCTTCTTCAATCTTACCATTGAGGAATGCAGTTTTGACATCCATCTGCCATATTTGATAATCGAAATATGCAGCAATTTCTAACATAATCCTAACCGACTTAAGCATCGCTACGGGAGAGAATGTCTCATCGTAGTCAACTCCTTGAATTTGTCGAAACCCCTTTGCAAAAAGTCGAGCCTTATAGATGGTCACATTACCATCAGCATCAGTTTTTCTTTTGAAAATCCATTTATTCTCAACGGCCTTTCGGTCGTGAGGTAAGTCCACCAAGGTCCAAACTTGGTTCTCGTACATGGATTCCACCTCGGATTTCATGGCTTCTAGCCATTTGTTGGAATCCGGGCTCATCATCGCTTCTTCATACGTCGTAGGGTCATCCATTTCATCAACCATGAAATTCACAACAGGATTGCCGTACAGTTCAGGAGCTGCACGTGTCCTGCTTGACCTACGAGGTTCAGTAGTGTCCTCTTTCATAGTTTCATGATCAATATCATTAGCTCTCTCTTCATTAGGTGAAGTCAACTCCGAAACAACTTCTGGAGCTGCACTACTCGCCATTTCATGAAGAGAAGGTTCAATAACCTCTTCGAGTTCTACCTTCCGACTACTCACACCTTTCGCGAGAAACTCCTTCTCAAGAAAGGATCCATTCTTGGCAACAAAGACCTTGCCCTCGGATCTGTGATAGAAGGTATACCCAATCGTTTCCTTAGGGTATCCTATGAAGACGCATTTTTCCGCTTTGGGTTCGAGTTTATCCGGTTGAAGTTTCTTCACATAAACATCGCATCCCCAAACTTTAAGAAATGACAGCTTAGGTTTGTTTCCAAACCATAATTCATACAGTGTCTTTTCAACGGATTTAGATGGTGCCCTATTTAAAGTGAATGTAGCGGTTTCCAGTGCATAACCCCAAAATGACAGTGGCAAGTCAGTCAGACACATCATAGATCGAACCATATCCAATAAAGTACGATTATGACGTTCTGACACACCATTACGTTGTGGTGTTCCGGCAGGCGTGAGTTGTGAAACTATTCCACAGTCTTTCATATGTGTGCTAAACTCGTAACTAAGATACTCTCCTCCACGGTCGGACCGCAGAAATTTGATCTTTCTGTTACGATGATTTTCCACTTCATTCTGAAATTCTTTGAACTTTTCAAAAGTTTCAGACTTGTGTTTCATCAAATAGATATACCCGTATCTACTCAAATCATCCGTGAAAGTAACAAAATTACAATATCCACCTCGCGCCGACACACTCATTGGTCCACACACATCAGTATGTATGATTTCCAATAGATCTGTCGCCCGTTCCATTGAACCGGAAAACGGCGTTCTAGTCATCTTGCCCATAAGGCATGGCTCACATGTATCAAATGATTCAAAATCAAGTGATTCCAAAAGTCCATCAGAATGGAGTTTCTTCATGCGTTTAACGCCAATATGACCTAGACGGCAGTGCCACATATATGTAGATATATCATTATCAAGTTTAATCCTTTTAGCATCAACATTATGAATATGCGTAATACTGCTATCGAGATCCAACAGAAATAAACCATTCAACATAGGTGCATGACCATAAAATATATTATTCATATAAATCAAACAACCATTGTTTTCAGACTTAAATGAATAACCACTTTGCATCAAACATGATCCGGATACAATGTTCATGCTCAGTGCAGGCACCAAATAACAATTATTTAGGTTTATAACTAATCCCGATGGCATATGGAGAGCCAGCGTTCTGACGGCGATCACATCAACTCTTGATCCATTGCCGACCCGCATCGAGACCTCATCCCTTGCTAGTTGTCGCTTGTTCCGCAGCCCCTGAACCGAGTTACATATATTAGCAACCGATCCCGTATCAAATACCCAGGTGCTACTGCGAGTACTAGTCAAGTACACATCAATAACATGTATATCACATATACCTTTGTTTGCCTTGCCGGACTTCTTGTCCGCCAAATACTTGGGGCAGTTGCGCTTCCAATGGCCAGTCCCCTTGCAATAGTAGCACTCGGTGTCAGACTTAGGGCCAGCTCGGGGTTTCTTTTCAGGCGTGGCAACAGACTTGCCACCCTTCTTTCCCTTGTGCTTGCCTTTCTTGTCCTTCTTGAAACCGGTGGTCCTATTGATCATCAACACTTGATGTTCTTTCCTAATCTCCACTTCTGCAGTCTTAAGCATTGACAGAAGCTTGGGAAGAGACTTCTTCATGCCCTGCATATTATAGTTCATCACGAAGCTCTTGTAGCTAGGTGGCAGAGATTGGAGAACACGATGTATGCCTAAGTCAATGGGAATCGTTATTCCCAAGGACACAAGCTTATCGGTGTACCCAGACATTTTGAGTACGTGCTCACAAACGGAGCTGTTTTCCTCCATCATGCAGCTAAAGAACTTTTCTGTAGCATTATAACTCTCTACGGCAGCATGGGTATCGAAAATCATTTTCAATTCTCCCATGGTATCAAATGCATTGCCATTTTCGAAACGCTTTCGAAGTTCTGGCTCTAGCCCATACAGTATGCCGCAATGAACTAAGTTGTGGTCCTCCTGACGAGTCACATAGACATTCTTTTCCTCGTCAGGGGCATCAGGAGATGGTGGGGGCCCTAGCGGTGCATCTAGCACATATTGCTTTTGTGCAGCAGTGAGGAGAATCCTCAAATTCATAGCCCAGTTGGTGAAGTTGCTACCATTCGCAGCAAGTTTCTCTTTCTCCATGAACACATTGAAATTAAAAGCAGGTGGTGCCATCTACAACAGAATTTGTAAAGTTTATTTAGACTAAGTTTATGATAGATTGAGTTCGACTAATCCAAATTACTAATGAACTCCCACTCAAAAACGACATCCCTCGTGTCCTTTTGGTGATTACATGAACCAAATCCACTACACCAAGTCCGATCATCACGTGAGTCGGTGTAGCTTCAAAGGCGAGCATCTATATGGGCATCATATCAACTATATGACTCATGCTTAACCTTTCGGTCCGTGTTCGGAGGCCATGTCTATACATGCTAGGCTCGTCAAGTAAAACTGTCTTACACCCGTTGTATGAAAGCGTAGAGTTGAAAACACCCGATCATCATGTGATGCCTCAAAACACGATCCACAAAACGGTGCATACTTAAGGAAGAACACATTTTATCTTGATATCTAAATGAGGGATCATCTTATAATGCTACCAAATGCGCCAAACTAGCAATATAAGATGCTAACATCTAATGTGTGAAGTGAGGTGATATGGTCCATGCATTTGATCTCTATCATTTGCATCGTGGTATGATCTCTATCATTCCTTTGTGTGTAAGGCCAAGGTCTATGGAACTTACACGTTAAGTGAGTTGTAAGAGTATCTATTATACATCTACTTACAACAATACCATATCAAAACACTAGCCCAGCAACGATCTAAACTAGACGCCTCTAATTTATCAATTGCAAGTTTTACGTGGCTTAGGGCTTTCGGAGATAGAACCTGTCTAACCTACAAACATGAACCACAACGAGGATAACTAAGTTATTAGCAACTCGTTGTAAATCAGATATTGACTATAGTAGGAGAGACGGACACCCGCCAGCCACTTATGCAAAACAAGTTGCATGTCTGTCGTGGAACCGGTCTCATGTACGATGACATGTAAGGTTGGTCCGGGCTGCTTCATCCCACTATGCCACCAATATCCAAAGTACATAGAAGATGCAATAACATGATCATCATCGCCCACATATAAACATATGTGTACTACCCGTGCAAAGCACCTACGCATAGATCAGGCTCTGATACCACTGTTGGGTCTGCAGCATAGAAAACAAAAAAATTCCTACGGTGTGAACTACACGCCAAGATCTATCTACTAGGTACAAAGCAAACGGGTGGACATACATCCATAGAGAACTTACCCTCGAAGACAACGAGCTTTGTTAATGAGTAGGAACTCGTGGTTGATGTAGTCGTACACTTGCCGATCTCAAGATCGTGAGGAAGTCCGAGCGCTGCAACTCAGCAGCGCATCCGCACTCGCACACACGTTCAAGCCACCGGACAACCTCCACCTCCTCACTCCAGCGATCCAGCGGAAGCAGCAACTCCTTCCAGACGAAATGCCACCGGGAACATGTATCTCGCTAATCTGAGACCATGGGGGAATAATTCTAGAGGGGGAGAGAGATCCTTCACAAGGAGGTGTGAGGATGAAGGAGGGAATGGGTGGACTTTTATAGGAGGAGGGGGGTGCCCCCTCTCTCCATGGACGGCGCATGGGGGGCTGACCCCTCACCTCCCCCATTCATGTGGTGGTAACTCCTCCACATTAAAATGCCTCTTCACATTCCCTTTTAAAGTCTCCACTTTAAATGCATTAAGTTTCTCTAAATTTAATGCTCTCTCATTTAATAAAACTCTTTTATTAAATTTATTCAGAATTTTGTTAATTACTTTAATTAACAAACATTCACATATAGCCCCTTGCAATATTTCAATATCACATGCAGAACCACCTTCTGCAATTTCACCCGAAACAATTTCCGGTTTCTATTGAAACAATTCCTGCGCTTTGCAATTCTTTCGTCTGAAACATATGTGATCCAAAATGGTGTCCGGTAACTCTTAAGTGTGCCACCCTACGGTTCGCGAATAATGCAGACATGATCGAGACCCTTCTCCGATCAATAATCAGCAGCGGGACCTGGAGATCCGTACTGACTCCTACACATTCAACGATGACTCCTGTGACCGTGAGAACCTTTAACGCTTGTAACTAAATCCCTTTGTCTCTCAATATATTACATGTACGAGATTCGATCATCAGTATCTCCATACCTAGTTTGATCTCGTTACCGACATGTACTCTTTTCTCGTTCCCGTGATATAACATTCTAGTGATCACATCACTTGCTTGCAAGCTATCCTAATGTGATATCACCGAGAAGGCCCAGAGTATATCTATCCATCATCTGGATTGACAAATTCCACTCTTGATCCATGAGCCTCAACATAACAGCTTCGTAGCACTGAACCCATCTTTATAGTCACCCTGTTATGGTGTGACATTTGATGTTATCAAGATACTCTTTCGGTGTTAGCAATTAACATGATCTCATGGTCTAAGGATAAAGATTACTTCGTATGATGTTATAGCAATATAAACACAATGACTTGATCGTAATGTTATACTTTGGATGAATGTTCATCACATCATTCCACCAATGGTGTGACCTTGTTATTAACAACATCCAATGTCCATGATCAGGAAACCTTGATCATCTTGTTAATCAACAAGCTAGTCTATAAGAGAGGCATGACTAGGAACCCTTTTTGTTTATTAAACACACATGTATTGATGTTTCCTATCAATACAATTATAGCATGTAAAATAAACATCTATCATATACAAGGAATACATAATAACAACTTTATTATTGCCTCTCAGGGCATATTTCCTTCAACGGCGGCTACGGACTCTTTCATGGATTTTTTGATCGGGTCCTTAGGGTTTCCGTATTACAGGCAATATATAGGTGGAAGGAGAGGCCGGGGGGTGCCTGGGGCGGCCAGACCACCCCCTGGCGCGGGCCAGGCCTGGCCGCGCGGCCAGGTGGTGTGGCCAGGCCCCAGCCCCTCTCCGTCTCGTATTCTGGCTCCAAGTGTCCCTCGGTAAAATAATGACTTTGGCTTTTGTCCCGTCCAATTCCGAGAATATTCATTTTCTGACTTTCCTAGAACCAAAAACAGCAGAAAATAGGCAGCAGGCACTGTGGCTCTTGTTAATAGATTAGTCAAAGAAATCATATGAAAAGTACTCCAAAGTGTGGACAAAACATAAGAAAGTAGATAAAACCAAGCATGGAACATCAAAAATTATAGATACATTTGCAATGTATCAACATCCCCAAGCTTAACTCCTGCTCGTCCTCGAGTAGTTAAGTGATAAAAAGAAAGAATAATTTTTGATGTGACCTGCACCATCATAAACTTTGATCAAAGTATTTGTAAAACATTCAAAGCTGGGATCATAGTACCTCAATCATAACATGAAAGACAAAGTTCTAGCAATAAGGCAAAGAAACTATGTTGCAACATAAAAAGGCACAAACAAAAGATTCATGAATAAGAATGCTTTGCAAGATGTTTGTTTGTTTCACATAAAGAAAACATAGCATAATGGTATTCAGCTTGTCCCTCATAGAGTAGCAAACATAAATGCATAGGACACCTTCAAAGTTCATAAGAGTGACTAGATACAAATAGTTCAAAACAAGCAATATCAAGGTATGCATCAATCAACTAGTCTTGGGACAATGCACATAGAACTAAGAATGGCCACTATGCTCTCAAAGTAGGTGCATAAAGATAGAAGGTGGAGACTCAATATAATGGTGGAAGAAAGGCCTTCATAGAAGGAAGCAGAGATTCAAGTTTCATAAAGAGCTTCCAAAAATTATGGTACTTAATAGCTTTCAGGTCTCATTGCCCCTATCATAAGCATCTTGAAGTGATTAAGGTTAAAGTGAACAAACTATGGTGTACATGCTTGACGAAATATAAGTTAGGAATCTCATGTACCTTGAATACGAGGGTCGCTCCTCATGCTACTCAAGTTTAGTCACCGGTAAGTTCTTGTCATCGTAAGTACATGTGTATCATAGAGAACCGCCAATGGGGTACCCCTTGCCCGATGATACGGAAGAATCCGCATATCAAAATGACAAGGCAAGCAGACAACGAGCATCTCAGCAATCTTCTTATTTACCATGGGAATATGGTGCTTTTTTCTCTCTATCCTATTTTCATAATCTTTTTTTTCTTTTTCTCTTTTTTTCTCAATATAGGACTCTTTTTTATAAGAAGAATGCTTCATAGACAGCTCATTATGGTTACGCTGCAGGTTTCCACCATGTCAGCATGGATTAGACCATCGACCAAGGCGTTTGTCTAACACATATACATAACTCCATGGACTTACAAGCTCCCCTTTCATTTCACACCGACGACATCCATAGACAAAAGAGCATGATATCAACTAGGTACAAAGTACCAAGTGCAATGTTGAAAGCGTTCCCCATGACAACATGGTTCTGCTAATCCCCAACAAATAAGTGCAAGCATATACAACATAGACGACACAATGGTTCAGGTTATTAAGGGCAAGAAAAGTAAAGTGTGCCATCAAGTTCGTGAGAGCTTTAATCACTAGTTTTCTCATAACAAGTTAAATTTGGAAGGTAAACAAAAACATGAATATACTTGGAATAGCATATGCTAATAGGTGGGTATGGTGGACTCTTTGGAATAACTTGGTTTAGGGAGTTGGATGCATGAGTGGAACTCATACTTGATTATGGAGGCTAGCAAAAGACTGGGAGCGACAAACCAAGAGAGCAATAATGGCCATAATCATGCAGAGCGACAAAACATCATTGATCAAAGCATAAAGTGATACTACAAGTTGAAAACTAAAGGATCATAAAGGCTATGGTGTCTTTGGATAGTCATAACATGGTGTGATCTTTGTTGGGTCCGCAACATAGAAAACAGAAATTTTCCTACGGTGTGAACTACACGCCAAGATCTATCTACTAGGTACAAAGCAACGGGTGGACATACATCCAACGAGAACTTACCCTCGTAGACAATGAGCTTTGTTAACGAGTAGGAACTCGTGGTTGATGTAGTCGTACACTTGCCGATCTCAAGATCATGATGAAGTCCAGCAGGTCCGGCTCCAGCATGTCCATTAGATCCAGCTCTAGCACCACCAAGTCCAGCACTGCAAAGCAGCGGTGCATCCGTGATTGCACACATGTCTGGTACCCCGACAACCTCCATCCCTCGCTCTAGCAAAGCAGCGGAAGCAGCAACTCCTTTCCAGATAAAGCCACTGGGAACATGTATCTCGCTAATCCGAGACCATGGGGAATAATACTAGAGGGGGAGAGAGATCCTTCACAAGGAGGTGTGAGTGAGAAGTGAGGAGAGGGTGGCCTTTTATAGGAGGAGGGGAGGGTACCCCTCCTTCATGGCCGGCGCATGGGGGAGGTGACCCTTCACCTCCTCCATTCATGTGGTGGTAACCCCTCCACATTAAAATGCCCCTTCACATTCTCTTTTAAAGTCTCCACTTTAAATGCATTAAATTTCTCCAAATTTAATGCTCTCTCATTTAATAAAACTCTTTTATTATTTTTATTCAGAATTTTGTTAATTACTTTAATTAACAAAAATTCACATAAAACCCCCTGCAACATTTCAATATTACATGCAGAACGAATTTCAACAATTTCACCCGAAACAGTTTCGGTGTCTATTGAAATAATTCCAGCACTTTCTTAAATCTTTATCTGAAACATATTTGCTCCAAATGATGTCGGTATCCCTTAAGTGTGTCACCCTACGGTTCGCGAATAATGTAGACATGATCGAGACACCTCTCATATCAATAATCAGTAGCGGGACCTGGAGATCCATACTGACTCCTACACATTCAACGATGACTTCTGTGATCATGAGAACCTTTAACGCTAGTAACTAAATCCCTTTGTCCCGCGATATATTACATGTCCGAGAATCGATCATCGGTATCTCCATACCTAGTTTGATCTTGTTACCGACATGCACTCTTTTCTCGTTCCCGTGATATAACATTCTAGTGATCACATCACTTGCTTGCAAGCTATTTCAATGTGATATCACCGAGAGGGCCCAGAGTATATCTATCCGTCATCGGGATTGACAAATTCCACTCTTGATCCATGAGCCTCAACATAACACCTTCGTTGCACGGAACCCATCTTTATAGTCACCCTGTTACGGTGTGATGTTTGATGTTATCAAGATACTCTTCTGGTGTTAGCAATTAACATGATCTCATGGTCTAAAGATAAAGATTACTTCATATGATGTTATAGCAATATAAACATAATGACTTTGATCGTAATGCTATACTTCGGATGAATGTTCATCACATCATTCCACCAATGGTGTGACCTTGTTATTAACAACATCCAATGTCCATGATCAGGAAACCTTGATCATCTTGTTAATCAACAAGCTAGTCTATAAGAGAGGCATAACTAGGAACCCTTTTTGTTTATTAAACACACATGTATTGATGTTTTCGATCAATACAATTCTAGCATGTAAAATAAACATTTATCATAAACATGGAATAAGATAATAACCACTTTATTATTGCCTCTCGGGCATATTCCCTTCAGTCTCCCACTTGCACTAGAGTCAATAATCTAGTTTTAAAAACTTTGCGTATTGAACACCTATGGCTTTCTGGTGTTGCATATACGCTATTGCTAGTGGTTAACATAATCTCTGGATCTGACAGTTTCAGGTCCGTGTGTATTTGTATGTCTCTGCGTCTCTACGCATCACTCATTCTCAAATGAGATGGCATTGTATAGATTTGGTCCTTTGGTGAGACCTTTAGTTCGTTCGACTCAAAATATGTTGATATTATTGTCACACAATATATCTTCATAGTATTAGCCCACCTTGAACCACACCTAGTTTGATAACAAACTACTTAACACAAATGCCCTCCTTTGTTGCTACTATAGCAGTCATATACTTAGCCTTTTGTTGTAGTATCCGTCACAATGTCTCAACTTTGGAACTCATCCAAATCCATCATGGAACATCCTTTCCATTACATTGTGCCACCCATAGTCTAAATTGAGATAAATTTAATTTGTATCTTGTGACAAAACTAGTATCAATGTAACACTTTACAATGAACTACCTTTAACTATTTGTCACTTATACATTATATATTCTTAATTCTTCCAAAGCTCATAAGAGTATCTTTACTATTGTCCAATGATCATCTTATGAATCATTCTGGTATATGCTCATAACATTTAGAGCATAGGACATTCTGGATATATACATATCATGGTATAATCGATCAAAATCTTCATGTGATTTTACTCACCAAGTGTTGAAACACTTGAATTTTGATACAATCCTTTCCATGCAGCAAGAACCTTTCTTGTTGTTTCCATATTGAACCCTTTCAATATCTCATATATGTATGTCTGGCACAACCATATTAGCGCCTTAATCTATCCATATAGATATTGATGCCTAATATTCCGGATTTGCCCAAGTCTTTCATCAAAATCTTATTTTAATGAAATTCTTAACTTGTGTCAATACAAGATACATCATTTCCAATCAACAATATGTCCTCTACATAATGTATTAGAAATATGTCTCAGCTCTCCCACTTAATTTCTTGCAAATGCAAGCATCTTCATCATCTCCTGATGAATTTAAACTCTTTTAATAGTTTCATCATGGTGAAGATTCCAACTCCGCTATGCTTACTTCAACTATTGAAGTTTACATGCCCTTTTAGCACCCTTTGAATTAACAAAACCCTTCGGACCATGTCATGTACATGTCCTAGGTTACCGTTCTATTAGAAGGACCTTTGTGGCATCCCGCAAAACCACTGCTCGAAAATCGCGCTGTTTTGTGCATTGCATCGTCATCATCATGCATTGTTTGTCTGAAACTATTTTCGAAACGCCTAGTTTTGTTTTCTAAAATAGCCCTGTCTTATTTCAAATTAAAACATCGGTCTGTTCAGATCTTTTATTTGTCTAAAAACTATTTACAAAATTTATTTTTAAAAGAAAACCCTAGTCTAAAATTTCTAGTCCTAAATTTACCCAATCCTAGTCTACCCACCAACCCTAGCTCGCCACCTCACCGTCCCCTCCACCTCACCCTCGGCCCAGCCACCTCACCAATCCACAGCCCACCTACACCCCTCGTTCTCTCTCACCTAGCCCCCACCTACCCCCTCTCCCTTCCAACCTGGTCCCACCGCGCCTGGACCCGCAGCCCCACTCCCCTCTCCCCACAGCAAACACACCCACACCGACTCACCCTCTGCCACCGCGGGTCCCAGCCGACCCCGCCTGGCCCACCACTCCCCCTGGCCGCCTCCCCCGCTCTCTCTCTCTCCCCTGGCGCCCCTCGCACCCCCTCCCTCGACCCGCTCCCCGCATCCCCCGTCGCCTCCCTCTGCTCCTCCCTGGCGCCGCCGCAGGAGACCGGCCTCGCCGCCCCATCTCCTCTCCGGCCCGCCGCCGCCTCCCTCTGTGTCTCGACCCGAGCCACCCCCGCCGCCGGCGTCCCCTCCACCACCGCCCTCTGCCCCTCCTCGTCGCCCTCTGGCCCGGCCGCCTCTGCCCTCCGGCAACCGCCGGCCGCTCCCGCCTCTCTCCTCGTCGGCAGCCGTCCGCGGCCGAGCCCTGCTCCGGTGCCCCCACGCCGCCGCACGGACCCGACGTCGCCCCGGCGCCTTGGCCCCGTCCGCCGCCAACTTCCCTCTCGAGTTCGCCCTGCTGTGGCTCGCCGTGGCCGCCCCGATCCTCGCTGGCAGACGCCGCCATGGTGCTGTCGCCTGCGTCGCCCTGTCTAGTACCTTGTACCTCGCCGTTTGAACCTCCGTGTGTGTGCGTGTTTGCCCAGCAGCGGACGTGTTTTTCCCCATCGGCAAGATCAGCCTCAGCATGTACCATGCGCCAAGTACGGTCGCGACGAGTTGTTTCACTCTCAAGATCTACCGACGCCAAGATCTTCTGATGCTGGTGCACGGAACCAGACCCGAAGAACCATATCGTACTCGATGGTACCTGATGCCGTGAACCCAAGTTCTTCATCTCAGATGGCAAGATCATCACGGAATCCGAAGCCCGATCCCGGCGGCCGAAGTCGAGAACCCCGACAAGAACCACGACACGGATACACCAAGTTCTCCATCGAGGACACCAAGGCCGTCGACCTGGAACCGGAGGACGTCAAGCACTGCATCCCGGACGCCAAGACCGTCCCGATACGAGGACCCGACAAGATCTGCGCGACTACAAGATCGACACCGAACCGGGCGAATCCGATGCGCCCCGACACCGAACCAAGCCCTTCTTCCCGGAACGCCAAGCTCTTCATCCTGTATCCGACCTTCGAAGACCGATCCCGTCGAACCCTGAACGCCTAGACCGAACCCCGAATCCCGGAACCCCAAGATCGCCGAACCCTAGTGTGTGACCCCTTTTTCCGAGCCCTATTTTATAAATGTAATATCAACTTGTTGCATATTAAATTGTCATACTCGCATGCATATTGTGTGGTTTGGGGGCCTTATGCCGATTCACTGCATAACTAAATATGGGGTCCATATGCGGACTTTTCCAGTCTTATATTGACCCCATTTAAATTGGTGTAGCGAACCGATGCCATGTTTCGCCCTGTTAATCCAACACTTAATTTGCGGGGTAGATAAACAACTCGAACCTATTAATTAATTGTCGGGACCTCGGTTCCGCTTAATATTGCCTAATTGCACCGCATCTGCATCATAGCATAATCATGCCGGATCTTTTACCGTAGTATTAAATATTGCATCCGGTGTTTCTTCTAGTGTTTTGCTTCTTCGCGGATTAGGCTGATGAGTTGATGCGAGTGTCGACCCGATCTTCGGATGAACCTTCGGCAATGTTTTCAGGCGAGCACCTCCCCCTTTCTACCTATCTTACTTTTATAGTATTTATTCCCTCCTGTTGATCTATTGCTATCTGTGTTGCGATGCTCTAGTTTCCGTACCCGTGATATCCCGTGCAGCCATATATTGCCTTGGACACCTCCTATTACCTGTTGTTTGGTAGATAGTTGGACCTGCGCGTCGTAGTCGCTTGCTCAGGTGCTGTTGCGTGTCGTCCAGTACCACAGTTGTTGGAGTGTTTGCCGCATGTTTGAGGTTGGAGATGATCATGGCTTTCATCATCGTTTACTTTAATTACTGTTTAACAACTAAAATTGAAGTAGGTAAGCAGAGGCACAGGTGGGCAATAGATGTTATTTGTTTGTTAACCATCCACTTGTGTCCCGTAGGACCCCGAGTTCTTGACACCTGTTCCGAGATCGAGCGCGCTAACCACAGGTGGGGAGATATGGGCCCCCCATCGATTAGTACCTGTTTTCAAAGTATTGTACTGGGGGCCACAAACTAGTTTGAGGTTTTATTTACTATCATGTACTTATGCCATGCTTTACTGCTTTATTTAAATTGTGCGATGGATAGCACCTGTACTGTTTAGGATCGGGACACGATTTCGCGGTGTCGACAAGCCCAGTTTTGGGTTCCCAGTCGTTCACAGCCGTCTACCCAAACCCTGAGTCCGTCTCGGAGACCGGCCGACTTCGTTGCGGGTGTACTTGGTGGGGTGGCCCCCCGTGCTTGCTTTGGGTCTGGGAAACGTCATGACTTAGGCCCCGCCGACATACCGATGGGTGTATGTTAACTGATCTGGCAAAAAGGGTCGAAGTGCTTGTGGATACTTTGGTGCACCCCTGCAGGGTTAAATCTTTTCGAGAAGCCGTGTCCGCGGTTATGGACGACTTGGAGCACAGTGCTTGATCATAGACAACTATAACTAAAGTTTACTGTTATAATTTGACTTGTATTCGATATGACTAGTAATCAGTTTCACTACAACGGAATGGCTAAATAAAAGTACCAACAACTGCTGGGTTTTGGGTATATCTCATGCTAATTGTATCTGACTAGTAAGTGTTGCAACTACAACGGAATGGTTAACTAAAAGTGCCCACTGCTTATTTTATCAGGATGATTATCTATACCTGACTAGTAATCGCTGTAACGATAACCGAATAAATAAAACTGCCAACGGTGTGAGTTCCTCGGCTGACTTCCTCGTTTGGTCTCGAGGGGGAAATACCAGGATGGGTATGTTTGGTGGTAGCATCAGGTTGGTTTCGGATAGGTCTCTCTTATCTCTCTCTGATAGCCGACAGATGTATCGAGTCTCTATAGATTGTTTAGTGCATGCTGCGCTGCCGCTTCAGTCCACCATACCTATGTAGGCGAGGACCGCCGAATTCTAGTCTCGCCGTGTACTGGCCTCAGTACTGACCGCTCTCTTTTTCCTTTGCCCTCTGTCGGCACCCCTTTTGTTTAAGCAGGTTTTGAGATCGACATCGTTAGCAGGGTTACCCTTCCGGCTTGGCCTGGGCAGGGTTATGGACGCCATTGGTTATTCTTCAGGGCTCTTAGCCCCATTTGCATCTTGTCCGTAGTCGGACGCTCTACCGTTTTCAAGGTGATTTGGATCTTTGTATTGTATATCTGTATTCTTGACTCTTTGAGTCGTTGTTGTATATATCTGTTCTGTGGGTCCCATCGAGGACTGTTGTGTAATGTTATTACTTCGTTTTCCACCCGCACGAAAGTGCCTGGTGGGCACCTTTGAATCGTTTCTATGCGTGTTTGGCGGGATTCGCTAAAACTTGCATAGGGCCGATTTGAGGGTGTTACAACCTTGTTTTGTTTATTCAACTACCATATACCAAATTATATGTAGTGGTTGCTACATTAATCCGTCAAGACTATATATCGCTAAGAAAGATCAAATCTTGTCATAGTCAACTCCTTGAACATTGTCATAAACTTCTTTCCGACATGTCGACTATTTCATAGATGTTAAACATCCATGTCTTATTTCTTTATAGATCCAAACAGGACCGATAGGCCTCACGCCTTTCCGGAGGGTCTTCCAAGTTCAGAAACTTGATTTCTCGTGTATGGATACTATCACGGATTCTATGACTTCTAGTCATTTTATGGAGTCAGGGCCCATCATCACTTCTTTGCATGTAGTCAGTTCATCATTGTCAAAACAATAACGACTTGCTTATCAAATCTTACTATTTGATTCTTACTGACCCACACGGTTCTATAGGAACTCTAATCTCCTAGATCACACCTTTTGTAATCACGAGAGCCATGAGCATTGTGGCCGCCACCGGGACACTTTCCGGCACTGCGCTACTTAGCACATATAGCTAAGGTTCAACAACCTTATCAAAGTTCTATTGTCCTCCCACTTAACTTTTCACAAAAAATTCCTTCTCAAGAAACTTGACGTTCCAAGTAACAAACTCTTTTGTCCTCGGTGTTATGGAGAAATTCCCAACAAATTCTTTGGGATAACCTACAAAGACGTGCTTATCCGACTTTGGTTGTAAACATTTTACTTATGCATAGCATACCAAAATTTAAGAAAAGACAATTCGGGTTTTATCCCAAACCATAACTCATATGGTGTCATTTCAATGGATCACGATGGTGCTCTTTTCAGTGTAAAAGCGGTAGTCTCTAAAGCTTCAATCTTTAAAACATAATGGCAGTTTTATATATGACACCTTTGATCTTACCATGTCAAACATGGTTTGATTTCATCTCTTGAATATGCCATACTCTTGTGGTTTATCGGGAAATCCAAATTCATGGAACAATTCCTCAAGTCTTAGGTGTTTTTGCTAAACATGTAACTCAAATATCTTCCTTTATGATCGAATCATAAACTCTTTATTTTCTTGTTACAATGATTTTCCACTTCATCTTGAAAGTCTTTGAACAATTTTCAAATGTTTCATACTTCTTCCTTGTTAAGTAAATATACAGATATATTCACTCAAATTTTCGGAGAAAGCATATGAAGCAAAAATATCCATCGCATATGTCTACACATAATGGACTATGCACATCAGCATGCACAATTTCCAATAAGCTAGTCATCCGTTCCTCTCTCGCATATGGACAGAGTTTCAATTATCTCGAGGAAAGTCTCACATGCGTCAATTGATCAAAATCAAAGACTCCAAAAATCCATCAACATGGAGTTTCTTCATATTTTCTTTCAAATATAATTTAAACAGTGATGTCACTTCATAAGTGATCTTTCAATCATTTGTCTTGCGACATTTTAGCAATAGTGTTTATGGATGTGATTTCTCCAACTAGACTTGTAAAAGTTCATCCATCCTTTATGGAATACGGTAATTATTTGAACAGCCATTGTTCTCATGATACCGAAACAAAATAACAATTATTTAAACAAATCTTGAAGGCTTGGTTTGATGACAACGAAAAACACAATAACACTTTATTTGTTTTCGATGAACATCATCACTCATTCTCTTGCTGGTTTACTTAGGCCATTGTAGTTCATGAATTGCGTTGTCCTGTATGACACTTCATACCAACCAATTCGGTATCCAATACCGGTATCCAATACCTAAGAACCACATTGTTTAACAAGCAAGGAATATAGCCATAACATGTATATCTTCTATATACCTAAGTTGGACATCTCTAACCTTTTATTTTCTGCCAAATATTTTATAGATTCTCTTTCAGCAATTTCTTTTCTTTTAAAAGAATCTATCAACACCAATAGTGGTGTCATCAACATGACTCATGGTACAAAGCGTATATAGTCAAATACTAATACCTTTGTACTTGCACTTTGAAGTGGATCACCATCATCAAATGTTTGGTGTTCTTTCAAAAATCCATTCTTTAGTAATCTATTAGTGTAGTAAACATTTTACTTACATCTTCTATTCATCCTTATCATGACAACTTTCATGATCAAGCTACTATAGCCTATAAGGAAGAATCGCAAGTATAATATCAGTTCCCAAAACCTTTTTGGTAGATTCGGATGCCTAGCATCTCCATCCTTCACAAATTCTCATACAATATGAGAACATGTATTTTGCTAAATTATACTCTATCATAATGCAACCAAAAAACATTGTTTCAGATATCACAATATCTTTCACACATGATGGTTTCTGAAACATTTTTACCTCCAATATAATCTTGATATTAAAACAACCTTTTGAATATCAATAATCATGGAGGCAAACATGATACTTTAGATACTAACATTGGAATTCTTACTCTTGATTTAATACTACTTATTAAACTTCATGGAGTAAATAGAGTTTGCTGAAAGTTTGCAATAGGACTTATAAACTTTAAATTGACATTCGAAACAATACGATACCAGTTCGTAAAGTAAATATCCAGAATTCTATAGTTCTATTATCTCAAATAAAAACTAAGCATAAGGTAGAAAACGAATGCCAATGACTACAACAAACTATGCAAATTCACTTTGATTTAATTTATGACAAATTTGGTTCGACTAATCCAAATTAGAAATGAACTCCCACTCAAAAACGACATCCCTCGTGCCTTTTTGGTGATTACATGAACCAAATCCACTACACCAAGTCCGATCATCACGTGAGTTGATGTAGCTTCAAAGGCGAGAATCTATATGGGCATCATATCAACTATATGACTCATGCTTAACCCTTCGGTCCGTGTTCCGAGGCCATGTCTGTACATGCTAGGCTCGCCAAGTAAGAACCTTAGTACTCGCATGTGTAAAACTGTCTTACACCCGTTTGTATGAAAGCGTAGAGTCGAGTACACCCGATCATCACGTGATGTCTCGAAATACGATCCAAAAAACGGTGCATACTTAAGGAAGAACACATTTTTATCTTGATATCTAAAAGAGGGATCATCTTACAATGCTACAGAAAGCGCCAAACTAGCAGTATAAGATGCTAACATCTAATGTGTAAAGTGAGATGATATGGTCCATGCATTTGATCTCTATCACTTGCATCGTGGTATGATCTCTATCATTCCTTTGTGTGTAAGGCCAAGGTCTATAGAACTTACATGTTGAGTGTGTTGTAAGAGTATCTATCATACATCTACTTACAACAATACCATATCAATAGACAAGCCCAGCAACGATCTAAACTAGACGCCTCTAATTTATCAATTGCAAGTTTTACGTGGCTTAGGGCTTTTGAAGATAGAACCGTTCTTACCTACGAACATGAACCACAACGAGGATAACTAAGTTATTAGCAACTCGTTGTAAATCAGATATTGACTATAGTAGGAGAGACAGACAACCGCTAGCCACTTATGCAAAACAAGTTGCATGTCAGTCGTGGAACCGGTCTCATGTACGATGACATGTAAGGTTGGTCCGGGCCGCTTCATCCCACTATGCCACCAATATCCAAAATACGTAGAAGATGCAATAACATGATCATCATCGCCCACATATCAACATATGTGTACTACCCATGCTAATCACCTACGCATAGATCAGGCTTTGATACCACTGTTGGGTCCGCAGCATAGAAAACAAAATTTTTCCTACGGTGTGAACTACACGCCAAGATCTATCTACTAGGTACAAAGCAATGGGTGGACATACATCCAACGAGAACTTACCCTCGTAGACAACGAGCTTTGTTAACGAGTAGGAACTCGTGGTTGATGTAGTCGTACACTTGCCGATCTCAAGATCGTGATGAAGTCCAGCAGGTCCGGCTCCAGCACGTCCATTAGATCCAGCTCCAGCACCACCAAGTCCAGCACCGCAAAGCAGCGGTGCATCCGTGATTGCACACACGTCCGGTACCCTGACAACCTCTGTCCCTAGCTCCAGCAAAGCAGCGGAAGCAGCAACTCCTTTCCAGATAAAGCCACCGGGAACATGTATCTCGCTAATCCGAGACCATGGGGAATAATACTAGAGGGGGAGAGAGATCCTTCACAAGGAGGTGTGAGTGAGAAGTGAGGAGAGGGTGGCCTTTTATAGGAGTAGGGGAGGGTACCCCTCCTTCATGGCGGGCGCATGGGGGAGGTGACCCTTCACCTCCTCCATTCATGTGGTGGTAACCCCTCCACATTAAAATGCCCCTTCACATTCTCTTTTAAAGTCTCCACTTTAAATGCATTAAATTTCTCCAAATTTAATGCTCTCTCATTTAATAAAACTCTTTTATTATTTTTATTCAGAATTTTGTTAACTACTTTAATTAACAAACATCCACATAAAACCCCCTGCAACATTTCAATATTACATGCAGAACCAATTTTAGCAATTTCACCCGAAACAGTTTCGGTGTCTATTGAAATAATTCCAGCACTTTCTTAAATCTTTATCTGAAACATATTTGCTCCAAATGATGTCGGTATCCCTTAAGTGTGTCACCCTACGGTTCGCGAATAATGCAGACATGATCGAGACCCCTCTCAGATCAATAATCAGTAGCGGGACCTAGAGATCCATACTGACTCCTACACATTCAACGATGACTTCTGTGATCGTGAGAACCTTTAACGCTAGTAACTAAATCCCTTTGTCCCGCGATATATTACATGTCCGAGATTCGATCATCGGTATCTCCATACCTAGTTTGATCTCGTTACCGACATGCACTCTTTTCTCGTTCTCGTGATATAACATTCTAGTGATCACATCACTTGCTTGCAAGCTATTTCAATGTGATATCACCGAGAGGGCCCAGAGTATATCTATCCGTCATCGGGATTGACAAATTCCACTCTTGATCCATGAGCCTCAACATAACACCTTTGTAGCACTGAACCCGTCTTTATAGTCACCCTGTTACGGTGTGATGTTTGATGTTATCAAGATACTCTTCCGGTGTTAGCAATTAACATGATCTTATGGTCTAAAGATAAATATTACTTTATATGATGTTATAGCAATATAAACATAATGACTTTGATCGTAATGCTATACTTCGGATGAATGTTCATCACATCATTCCACCAATGGTGTGACCTTGTTATTAACAACATCCAATGTCCATGATCAGGAAACCTTGATCATCTTGTTAATCAACAAGCTAGTCTATAAGAGAGGCATAACTAGGAACCCTTTTTGTTTATTAAACACACATGTATTGATGTTTTCGATCAATACAATTCTAGCATGTAAAATAAACATTTATCATAAACATGGAATAAGATAATAACCACTTTATTATTGCCTCTCGGGCATATTCCCTTCAATCATGTGCTAAGTAAACCCAAATAAAGCATCAAAGGAGAATACCACAATACTATGCTTTAATATGCTAAAACAACGTATGATTCATCCAAGGCACATTAAGCAATCTCTATTGTTTATAACAAGTCATGCTACAGCAAAGAATACTAAGCATAAAGCCAAACAATACTAAGCATGGCATGACAAAGCATAGGCCATAGTCAAAAACAAGCTCTCTTTACCACTTAAGCATGAGCTTTCCTACTCTTTTCCAATCCAAACGAAACTATTTGAAAACCAACGCATGAAAGAGGGGGTCCAACCAATTTATTCAGCAAAACTAAGCAAACAAAGCAAACGAAAAACCAAAACAAAAACGAAAAATAAGACGCTCCAAGAACAACACAACTATGCATGAAACAATAAAAATGAAGCGTTTGGAAGAAACCTGGGATTTTTATTGATGAAGAGGGCGATGCCTTGGGCATCCCCAAGATTTGACGCTTGTACTTCTTGGATATTTCTTGGGGTGACACGCGTGGCATCCCCAAGCTTGAGCTTTAGTCCATCCTTCATCTCATTACTCATTCCTTCCATACACCTGAAATTTTTCCTTCATACAGAACTTCACACAATCTTTATTAGCAACATTAGTGCACTCAAGATAATAAATCTTTAAGGTTTAGTTCCAACACCAATAAAACTTCCATTAAAACACTAGATACTCTATCACTTCCCTCAAAAAAGCTCAATTCCCCAAAAGAACTCAAGTGTTGAACTAACGAAAGTTAGATAACAACCTGGGGCAGACGCACAAAAATTCACGCCTCAAAAGCACGTACAGATATTTTACACGAATTTTTACGGTGAAGCACATAAATCTATTTCGGGACAACAACTTTTCCAATAATTACTTCTCTCTCATTAGAGGTTACTCTTGGCACAAAAATCAAATAAAAATGATAAGGAGAGGTTATTACTAATAAATTCCAAGACTCATCTAAAACTTTTGGGTTATCTCCCAATAAGTACTTTTCTTTAACGCCTTTAAGTTAGGCATAAGAAGCAAGAAAAAGAATCAAGTGTTCTCAAATGAAGAAGCATTAAGAGCAAATTTTGTTTTCATCTGAGAGGCAAAAGAAATCTTCTCTCTCTTCTTAGGGAAGTGTTCTATACCTTTCTTGAGTGGGAGTTTATATTTAATGGTGCCTTCTTTTATATCAATAATGGCACCAACAGTTCTAAGAAAAGGTCTTCCCAAAGTAATAGGACAAGAAGCATTGCATTCAACATCCAAAACATAGAAATCAACGGGGACATAGGCATTGTTAACCATAATAAGAACATCATTAATACTCCCCATGAGTTTCTTTTTAGCAGTATCATCAAGTAGTACATTCAAATAACAATCTTCAAGTGGTGGCAAATCAAACATATCATAAATCCTTCTAGGCATACTAGAAACACCACTATCAAGATCACATAAAGCTTTGAAATCAAAATCATTCACTTTCATATTAATGATGGGTTCCCAACCATCTTCTTGTTTTATAGGAATAGAAGCTTTATGTTTCATCTTTTCTTCTTTAATCTTTATGAGAGTATCAGTAATGTGTTTTGTAAAGGCCATGTTCATAGCACTAGCATTAGGACTTTTAGCAAGCTTTTGTAGGAACTTAATAACTTCAGAGGTATTGCAACCATCAAGATCAAAATCAAAATTATCATCTAGAGTGGTAGAACTATTACTAGCCTTAACACTAGTGGTGGTGATAGTAGAAACATTAATGTTTCTAGCAATTTCATCTTTTCTTTTCCACTTAGCATGCAATTTAGCTAATAGTCTAACATTTCATCAATTCTTACTTGTATGTCATTAGTGGTTGCAAAGGGATTATCATTAGTTTCAGGTTTAGCAGCCATTTTATTCAAAGAAGATTGAGCTTCAGCCAGAGGTGCTATATTTCTTTCGGCATTAGAGAGTTTTTCCTCAATAGTTTTATTGAAAGCGGTTTGTTTATTAATAAAGTATTTAAGCATAACTTCAATTTCAGAGGGAGCACTCCTATTGTTGTTGTAGGAATTTCCATAAGCATTACCATTGTTGGGAGGGTATGGCTTATAATTGTTGTTACCAAAATTATTCCTATAAGCATTATTGCCAAAATTGTTATTTCTTATGAAGTTCACATCAACTTGCTCTTCTTGAGCAACCAAAGAAGCTAAAGGAACATTATTTGGATCAATATGGGCTTTCCCATTAACAAGCATAGACATAATAATATCAATCTTATCACTCAAGGATGAGGTTTCCTCAACAGAATTTACCTTCTTACCTTGTGGGGCTCTCTCAGTATGCCATTCTGAGTAATTAACCATCATATTATCCAGAAGCTTTGTTGCAGCAACCAAAGTAATGGTCATAAAGGTACCTCCAGCAGCAGAATCTAATAGGTTCCTTGAAGAATAGTTCAATCCTGCATAAAAAGTTTGGATGATCATCCAAGCTGTCAGTCCATGAGTGGGACAATTCTTTACCAAAGATTTAATTCTTTCCGAAGCTTGAGCAACATGTTCATTATCAGATTGTTTAAACTTCATTATTTCACTTCTCATAGATATAATCTTAGCAGGAGGATAATATTTTCCAATGAAAGCATCTTTGCATTTAGTCCAAGAATCAATACTATTCCTAGTTAAGGAATTCAACCATTCTTTAGCTTTTCCTCTCAAAGAGAAAGGAAATAATTTAAGCTTAATAATATCACCATCTATATCCCTATGCTTTTGCATCTCACAAAGTTCAACAAAGTTATTTAGATGGGAAGCAACATCTTCATTACCAATACCAGTAAATTGTTCTCTCATAACAAGATTGAGTAAAGCAGGTTTTATCTCAAAGAAAGTAGCTTCAGGAACTGGTGGAGCAATAGGTGTGCTCATAAAATCATTGTTGTTGGTGCTAGTAAAGTCACACTACTTAGTGTTTTCAAGAGTAGTCATTTTTGTGTTTTTGATAAAGAAAGCAAACTTGTAAAACTAATTTTTTGTGTTTTTGATAAAGAAACAAGCAAACAAAGCAAAAAGAAACTAAGCAAAACAAAAATAACAAAGTAAAGAGATTGGTTATGAAGGACTCCCCTTGTGAAGATGTCCTTGACTCCCCGGCAACGACGCCAGAAAAAGTCTTGCTGGCCCAGGATATATCGAGCTCGTTGGGGAACCCCAAGAGGAAGGTATGATGAGCACAACAGCAAGTTTTCCCTCAGTACGAAACCAAGGTTATCAATCCAATAGGACCAAGGAAATACCCCAAAGGTGTTGCTAGCTGAACTTTGGCAGGGCGCACTACCGGTGCCAGAAGCAATGTGGAGACCTGCACAACACAACCACAGAACTCTGTCCCCAACTTGCGATGAGGTTGTCAATCTCACCGGTTTTGCTAAAAACAAAGGATTAAACGTATCGAATGGAAGGAAGTAATAGTTTGCAAAAAGTAAACACAAAGCAATAAACAGTTTGTAGATTGAATGTAAAACAAAGGACCGGGGTCCATAGTTCACTAGAGGTGGCTCTTCTTAAGATAGATAACATGTTGGGTGAACAAATTACAGTGGGGCAATTGACAAACATCGAGAAAGCATACAAGCATATACTAATCATCTTGACTCCTTTGAGATTCGATTGGGCATTACAATATTATACATAGACCGTCATCCAACTGCATCTATGACTAATAATCCACCTTCAGGTTATCATCCGAACCCCCTCCAGTATTAAGTTGCAAGCAACAGATTATTGCTTTACGAATTGCGTGTAAAGTAAACAATACGATTGTTCTATGAACAAAGGATTGTTGTTTTCTCCCTAGTAGCAACAGCACATCTAGCACCTTAGAGATTTCTGTCACTTCCCCAGATTACCAGAGGCATGAACCCACTATCGAGCATAAATACTAACACTTGGAGTTGCTAGCATCTACTTAGCCAAGATAGCTACTAACAACAGAAAGCATGCAAGATCACAAATAACAAATACATGATAGAATCAATAATCAATCTGAAATAGCATCTCAATATCCATCGGATCCCCGCAAACACAACATGCAGAATTACAAATAGATGATCTTGATCATGAACGGAGCTCACAAGATCTAGACATGAAAGCACAAAGGAGGAGAACCAGCCATCTAGCTACTACATGGACCCGTTGTCCGGAGATGAACTACTCACGCATCACACCAGAGGCTTGCATGATGATGAAGAAGGCCTCCAGGGTGAATTCCCCTCTCCGGCAGGGTGCCGAGAAGAGCTTTAGATCCCTCCCGATCTAGGGATGGAGATGATGGCGGCTATAGACTCTTTCGTGTATTTTTTGATCAGGTCCTTAGGGTTTCCGTATCAGAGGCAATATATAGGCGGAAGGAGAGGCCGAGGGGGTGCCTGGGGCGGCCAGACCACCCCCTGGCGCGGGCCAGGCCTGGCCGCATGGCCAGGTGGTGTGGCCAGGCCCCAGCCCATCTCCGTCTCGTATTCTGGCTCCAAGCGTCCCTCGGTAAAATAATGACTTTGGATTTTGTCCCGTCCAATTCCGAGAATATTCATTTTCGGACTTTCCTGGAACCAAAAACAGCAGAAAATAGGCAGCAGGCACTGTGGCTCTTGTTAATAGGTTAGTCCAAGAAATCATATGAAAAGTACTCCAAAGTGTGGATAAAACATAAGAAAGTAGATAAAACCAAGAATGGAACATCAAAAATTATAGATACATTTGCAATATATCAATCACTCTTGATGAAGCCAAACGATTTGACTACCTCATCAAAGCGAATGTTCAAACTCCGAGATGCTTGCTTCAACCCTTAAATGGATTTCCGAAGTTTGCATATCTTGTCAGCATTAGCCGGATCGACAAAAACCTTGGGCTATACCATATACACATCCTCCATTAAATTTCCATTAAGGAAAGCCATCTTGACATCCATCTGCCATATCTCATAGTCGAAATATGCTGCTATAGCTAACATGATCCAAACTGAGTTAAGCATCACCACGGGAGAGAAAGTCTCATCGTAGTCAACTCCTTGAACCTGTCGAAAACCCTTCGTGACAAGTCATGCTTTATAGACAGAAACATTTCCATCCATATCAGTTTTCTTCTTAAAGACCCATTTGCACTCAACGGGTCTTGCACCGTCTGGCAGATCAACCAAGTTCCAAACTTGATTTTCATCCATGGACTTTAACTCGGATCTCATGGATCCAAGCCATGACTCAGAATCAAAACCCACCATCGCTTCCGAATAAGTTGTCGGCTCATCACTGTCCAACAGTAACACATCACGAACACTTCGCAATCTGGCCAATCTTTGCAGTGTTGGTGCAGTTGCTGGCTCAGGTACAACAACCGGCTCAACCTCTAAGGCTTTTGCCGACTCGCTGCTGGCCGGTATCTCTCGAATTTCTTCGAGCTACACCGTGCTCCCACTGACTCCCCGACTGAGAAACTCTTTCTCAAGGAAGACACCGTTCCGAGCGACAAACACTTTCCCCTCTTCTCGGTTGTAGAAGTAGTAGCCCAAGGTTTCCCTCGGATACCCCACGAAAATAGACTTATCTGACTTGGCCGTAAGCTTGTCTGATGGAAGTCACTTGACAAATGCTTCACATCTGCAAAACTTAAGGAAAGACAAACTTGGCTTCTTGCCAGTCCACATCTCATGCGGTGTATTCTCTACCGACTTTTATGGTACTCTGTTTAGTGTGAACGCTGCAGTTTCTTGACAATAACCCCAAAATGATAAAGGCAGATTTGTCCGACTCATCATGGATTGTACCATGTCTAACAAGGTCCAATTCCTCCTCTTCGACATGCTGTTTCTCAGCGGTGTTCCTGGAGGAGTGAGCTGGGGAACTATTCCACAACTCTTCAGATGGTCATCAAACTCATGGCTCATGTACTCGCCTCCTCGGTCCGACCGAAGAAACTTTATTTTCTTGCTGAGTTGATTCTGTACCTCATTTTGGAATTCCTTGAACTTTTCAAAGGCTTCCGACTTATGTTTCATCAAGTAGATATATCCATACCTACTAAAATCATCAGTGAAGGTAATGAAGTCCTCATAACCACCTCTGGTTGTCGTGCTCATCGGGCCACATACATCACTATGTACTAGTCCCAATAAGTCGGACGCCCTTTCACAACTCTTTACAAAAGGTGTCTTGGTCATCTTGCCGAGTAGACAGGATTCACATGTCTCGAACGACTCCAAGTCGAATGAAGTTAGGAGTCCATCATCACGGAGCTTCTTCATGCGTTTCCAACTTATATGACCAAGCCGACAATGCCAAAAGTAACTCATATTTAGATTAATTTGGTTTGAACCATTTCACATTTATGTTATAGACAGGTTCACCTTCAAGATTCAAAATAAATAACCCGTCCCGGACGGGTGCAAAGCCGTGAAACATATCATTCAAATATAAAGAACAACCATTATTCTTAATATTCAACTCATAGCCTTGTCTCATCAAACATGAGGCAGAAATAATGTTTCGACTAAGCACTGGAACATAATAACAATTATTTAGCTCCATTAAGAATCCAGAAGGTAAATGAAGTTGCATCGTGCCGACTTCCAACGCAGCGACTCTCGCTTTGTTGCCGACTCGAATGTCAACCTCGCCTCTTGCCATGCTCCTAGTTCTTACCAGTCCCTGCAACGAGTTGCAGATGTGAATGACTGATCCGGTATCATATACCCAAGAACTACCAGGTGCATCAGCAAGATAAATGTCTATAACATTGCAAACAAGCGTACCTGAGCCGGAAGTCACACCTCCACTCTTGGCTTTGTCAGCCAGATACTTGCTGCAATTCCTCTTCCAGTGGCCATCCGCCTTGCAGTAGAAGCAAGTGGATCCGGTTGCAGGAGATGGCTTAGTCCCTGAGGAAGCGCTTTGGACTGGATCCACAGCCTTACCTCCCGACTTTCCCTTCTTCTTCTAAATCCAAGAACTCTTCTTGAACTTAGCCTTATTTTGCACCATCAACACTTGACTGACACCTTTCTTGAGATCTGCCTCAGCCTGCTTGAGCATCCCATGTAATTCAGTGAGCTTCTTATCCATACCATGCATGTGGTAGTTCGATATGAACTGGCCATACGCACTAGGAAGAGAGTTCAGAATTATGTCTATAGCGAACTCTTTGCTAATGGGGTAGCCAAGCCTTTCCAGAGACTGCACGTAACCAACCATCTTGATCACATGCAGACTCAGTGGATCGCCATCCTTAAGCTTGAAGCTCAACAAAGCCTGAGAGACTTGATACCACTTAGTCTTTGCCTGAGCCTGGAACATACTTTTGAGGCTTTCGATCATATTGAAGGGAATATGCCCGAGAGGCAATAATAAAGTGGTTATTATCTTATTCCATGTTTATGATAAATGTTTATTTTACATGCTAGAATTGTATTGATTCGGAAACATCAATACATGTGTGTTTAATAAACAAAAAGGGTTCCTAGTCATGCCTCTCTTATAGACTAGCTTGTTGATTAACAAGATGATCAAGGTTTCCTGATCATGGACATTGGATGTTGTTAATAACAAGGTCACACCATTGGTGGAATGTTGTGATGAACATTCATCCGATGTATAGCATTACGATCAAGTCATTATGTTTATATTGCAATAACATCATACGAAGTAATCTTTATCCTTAGACCATGAGATCATGTTAATTGCTAACACCGGAAGAGTATCTTGATAACATCAAACGTCACACCGTAACAGGGTGACTATAAAGATGGGTTCAGTACTACAAAGGTGTTATGTTGAGGCTCATGGATCAAGAGTGGAATTTGTCAATCCAGATGACGGATAGATATTCTCTGGGCCCTCTCGGTGATATCACATTGAAATAGCTTGCAAGCAAGTGATGTGATCACTAGAATGTTATATCACGGGAAAAAGAAAAGAGTACATGTCGGTAACGAGATCAAACTAGGTATGGAGATACCGATGATCGAATCTCGGACATGTAATATATCGTGGGACAAAGGGATTTAGTTACTAGCGTTGAAGGTTCTCACGATCACAGAAGTCATCGTTGAATGTGTAGGAGTCAGTATGGATCTCCAGGTCCCGCTGCTGATTATTGATCGGAGAGGGGTCTCGATCATGTCTGCATTATTCGCGAACCGTAGGGTGACACACTTAAGGGATACCGACACCATTTGGAGCAAATATGTTTCAGATAAAGATTTAAGAAAGCGCTAGAATTATTTCAATAGACACCGAAACTGTTTCAGGTGAAATTGCTGAAATTGGTTCTGCATGTAATATTGAGATGTTGCAGGGGGTTTTATGTGAATGTTTGTTAATTAAAGTAATTAACAAAATTCTGAATAAAATTAATAAAAGAGTTTTATTAAATGAGAGAGCATTAAATTTGGAGAAATTTAATGCATTTAAAGTGGAGACTTTAAAAGAGAATGTGAAGGGGCAAATTTATGTGGAGGGAGTTACCACCACATGAATGGAGGAGGTGAAGGGTCACCTCCTCCATGCGCCGGCCATGAAGGAGGGGCACCCCCCCTCCTCCTATAAAATGCCACCTCCTCCTCACTTCTCACACACACCTCCTTGTGAAGGATCTCTCTCCCCCTCTAGTATTATTCCCCATGGTCTCGGATTAGCGAGATACATGTTCCTGGTGGCTTTCTCTAGAAAGGAGTTGCTGCTTCCGCTGCTTTGCTGGAGCGAGGGATGGAGGTTGTCGGGGTACCGGACGTGTGTGCGATCACGGATGCACCGCTGCTTTGCGGTGCTGGACTTGGTGGTGCCGGAGCTGGATCTGATGGACGTGCTGGAGCCGGACCTGCTGGACTTCCTCACGATCTTGAGATCGGCAAGTGTATGACTACATCAACCACGAGTTCCTACTCGTTAACAAAGCTCGTTGTCTACGAGGGTAAGTTCTCGTTGGATGTATGTCCACCCGTTGCTTTGTACCTAATAGATAGATCTTGGCGTGTAGTTCACACCGTAGGAATTTTTTTGTTTTCTATGCTGCGAACCCAACAGTGGTATCAGAGCCTGATCTATGTGTAGGTGCTTAGCACGGGTAGTACACATATGTTGATATGTGGGCGATGATGATCATGTTATTGCATCTTCTATGCATTTTGGATATTGGTGGCATTGTGGGATGAAGCGGCCCGGACCAACCTTACATGTCATCGTACATGAGACCGGTTCCACGACTGACATGCAACTAGTTTTGCATAAGTGGCTGGCGGGTGTCTGTCTCACCTACTATAGTCAATATCTTATTTACAACGAGTTGCTAATAATTTGGTTATCCTCGTTGTGGTTCATGTTCGTAGGTAAGAACGGTTCTATCTCCGAAGGCCCTAAGCCACGTAAAACTTGCAATTAATATATTAGAGGAGTCTAGTTTAGATCGTTGATGGGCTAGTGTCTTGATATGGTATTGTTGTAAGTAGATGTATGACAGATACTCTTACAACATATTCAACGTGTAAGTTCCATAGACCTTGGACTTACACACAAAGGAATGATAGAGAACATACCACGATGCAAATGATAGAGATCAAATGCATGGACCATATCATCTCACTTTACACATTAGATGTTAGCATCTTATACTGCTAGTTTGGCGCTTTCTATAGCATTGTAAGATGATCCCTCATTTAAATATCAATATAAAATGTGTTCTTCCTTAAGTATGCACCGTTTTATGGATCGTGTTTTGAGACATCACGTGATGATCGGGTGTACTCGAATCTACGCTTTCATACAAACGGGTGTAAGACAGTTTTACACACGCGAGTACTAAGATTCTTACTTGGTGAGCCTAGCATGTACAGACATGGCCTCGGAACACGGACCGAAAGGTTAAGCATGAGTCATATAGTTGATATGATGCCCATATAGATGCTCGCCTTTGAAGCTACATCAACTCACGTGATGATCGGACTTGGTATAGTGGATTTGGTTCATGTAATCACCAAAAAGACACGAGGGATGTCGTTTTTGAGTGGGAGTTCATTTCTAATTTGGATTAGTCGAACCAAATTTGTCATAAATTAAATCAAAGTGAATTTGCATAGTTTGTTGTAGTCATCGGCATTCGTTTTCTACCTTAGGCTTAGTTTTTATTTGAGATAATAGAATTATAGAATTCTAGATATTTACTTTACGAATTGGTATCGTATTGTTTTGAATGTCAATTTAAAGTTTATAAGTCCTATTGCAAACTTTCAGCAAACTCTATTTACTCCATGAAGTTTAATAAGTAGTATTAAATCAAGAGTAAGAATTCCAATGTTAGTATCTAAAGTATCATGTTTGCCTCCATGATTATTGATATTCAAAAGTTGTTTTAATATCAAGATTATATTGGAGCTGAAAATTGTTCCAGAAACCATCATGTGTGAAAGATATTGTGATATATGAAACAATGTTTTTGGTTGCATTATGATAGAGTATAATTTAGCAAAATACATGTTCTCATATTGTATGAGAATTTGTGAAGGATGGAGATGCTAGGCATCCGAATCTACCAAAAAGGTTTTGGGAACTGATATTATACTCGCGATTCTTCCTTATAGGCTATAGTAGCTTGATCATGAAAGTTGTCATGATAAGGATGAATAGAAGATGTAAGTAAAATGTTTACTACACTAATAGATTACTAAAGAATGGATTTTTGAAAGAACACCAAACATTTGATGATGGTGATCCACTTCAAAGTGCAAGACCAAAGGTATTAGTATTTGACTATATACGCTTTGTACCATGTGTCATGTTGATGACACCATATTGATGTTGATAGATTCTTTTAGAAGAAAATGGATTGCTGAAAGAGAATCTATAAATATTTGGCAGAAAATAAAAGGTTGGAGATGTCCAACTTAGGTATATAGAAGGTATACATGTTATGGCTATATTCCTTGCTTGTTAAACAATGTGGTTCTTAGGTATTGGATACCGGTATTGGATACCGAATTGGTTGGTATGAAGTGTCATACAGGACAACGCAATTCATGAACTACAATGGCCTAAGTAACTACCAAGAGAATGAGTGATGATGTTCATCGAAAACAAATAAAGTGTTATTGTGTTTTTCGTTGTCATCAAACCAAGCCTTCAAGATTTGTTTAAATAATTGTTATTTTGTTCCGGTATTATGAGAACAATGGTTGTTCAAATAAATTACCGTATTCCATAAAGGATGGATGAACTTTTACAAGTCTAGTGGGAGAAATCACATCCATAAACATTATTGCTAAAATGTCGCAAGACAAATGATTAAAAGATCACTTATGAAGTGACATCGTTGTTTTAAATTATATTGGAAATAAAACATGAAGAAACTCCATGTTGGTGGAATTTTGGAGTCCTTGATTTTGATCAATTGACGCATGTGAGACTTTCCTCGAGATAATTGAAACTCCGTTCATAGGCCAAAGAGGAACGGATGACTAGCTTATTGGAAATTGTGCATGCTGATGTGCATAAGTCCATTATGTGTAGCCATATGCGATGGATCTTTTTGCTTCATATGCTTTCTTCAAGAATTTGAGTGAATATATATGTATATTTACTTAATAAGGAAGAAGTATGAAACATTTGAAAGTTGTTCAAAGACTTTCAAGATGAAGTGAAAATTCATTGTAACAAGAAAATAAAGAGTTTATGATTCGATCATAAAGGAAGATATTTGAGTTACAGGTTTAGCAAAACACCTAAGATTTGAGGAATTGTTCCATGATTTGTGTTTTCCCGATAAACCATAGGAGTATGGCATATTCGAGAGATGAAATCAAACCATGTTTGACATGGTAAGATCAAAGGTGTCATTCATAAAACTGCCATTATGTTTTAAGGATTGAAGCTTTAGAGACTACCCCTTTTACACTGAAAAGAGCACCATCGTGATCCGTTGAAATGACACCATATGAGTTATGGTTTGGGATAAAACCCGAATTGTCTTTTCTTAAATTTTGGTATGCTATGCATAAGTAAAATGTTTACAACCAAAGTCGGATAAGCACGTCTTTGTAGGTTATACCAAAGAATTTGTTGGGAATTTTTCCATAACACCGAGGACAAAAGAGCTTGTTACTTGGAACGTCAAGTTTCTTGAGAAGGAATTTTTCATAAAAAGTTAAGTGGGAGGACAATAGAACTTTGATAAGGTTGTTGAACCTTAGCTATATGTGCTAAGTAGCGCAGCGCCGGAAAGTGTCCCGGTGGCGGCCACAATGCTCATGGCTCTCGTGATTACAAAAGGTGTGATCTCGGAGATTAAAGTTCCTATAGAACTGTGTGGGTTGGTAAGAATCAAATAGTAAGATTTGATAAGCAAGTCGTTATTGTTTTGACAATGATGAACCGACTACATGCAAAGAAGCGATGATGGGCCCTGACTCCATAAAATGACTAGAAGTCATAGAATCCGTGATAGTATCCATACACGAGAAATCAAGTTTCTGAACTTGGAAGACCCTCCGGAAAGGCGTGAAGCCTATCGGTCGTGTTTGGATCTATAAAGAAATAGACATGGATGTTTGACATCTATGAAATAGTCGACATGTCGGAAAGAAGTTTACGGCAATGTTCAAGGAGTTGACTATGACAAGATATGATCTTTCATAGCGATATATAGTCTTGACGGATTAATGTAGCAACCACTACATATAATTTGGTATATGGTAGTTGAATAAACAAATTAAGGTTCTTATAATAGAACGGTAACCTAACACATGTACATGACATGGTCCGAAGGGTTTTGTTAATTCAAAGGGTGCTAAAAGGGCATATAAACTTCAATAGTTGAAGTAAGCATAGCGGAGTTGGAATCTTCACCATGATGAAACTATTAAAAGAGTTTAAATTCATCGGAGATGATGAAGATGCTTGCATTTGCAAGAAATTAAGTGGGAGCGCTGAGACATATTTCTAATACATTATGTAGAGGACATATTGTTGATTGGAAATGATGTATCTTGAATTGACACAAGTTAAGGATTTCATTAAAATAATATTTTGATGAAAGACTTGTGCAAACCCAGAATATTAGGCATCAATATCTATATGGATAGATTAAGGCGCTAATATGGTTGTGCCAGACATACATATATAAGATATTGAAAGGGTTCAATATGAGATATTGAAAGGGTTCAATATGAAAACAACAAGAAAGGTTCTTGCTGCATGGAAAGGATTGTATCAAGATTCAAGTGTTTCAACACTTGGTGAGTAAAATCATATGAAAATTTTGATCGATTATACCATGATATGTATATATCCAGAATGTCCTATGCTCTAAATGTTATGAGCATATACCAGAATGATTCATAAGATGATCATTGGACAATAGTAAAGATATTCTTATGAGCTTTGGAAGAACTAAGAATATATCATGTATAAGTGACAAATAGTTAAAGGTAGTTCATTGTAAAGTGTTACATTGATACTAGTTTTGTCACAAGATACAAATTAAATTTATCTCAATTTAGACTATGGGTGGCACAATATAATGGAAAGGATGTTCCATGATGGATTCAGATGAGTTCCAAAGTTGAGATATCGTGACGGATACTACAACAAAAGGCTAAGTATATGACTGCTATAGTAGCAGCATAGGAGGGCATTTGTGTTAAGTAGTTTGTTATCAAACTAGGTGTGGTTCAAAGTGGGCTAATACTATGAAGATATATTGTGTGACCATAATATCAACATATTTAAACCCGAACGAACTAAAGGTCTCACCAGAGGACCAAATTTATACAATGCCATCTCATTTGAGAATGAGTGATGCGTAGAGACGCAAAGACATGCAAATACACACGGACCTAAAACTGTCAGATCCGGAGATTATGTTAACCACTAGCAATTGCGTATATGCAACACCATAAAGCCATAGGTGTTCAATATGAAAAGTTTTTCAAACTAGATTATTGACTCTAGTGCAAGTGGGAGACTGAAGGGAATATGCCCGAGAGGCAATAATAAAGTGGTTATTATCTTATTCCATGTTTATGATAAATGTTTATTTTACATGCTAGAATTTTATTGATTCGGAAACATCAATACATGTGTGTTTAATAAACAAAAAGGGTTCCTAGTCATGCCTCTCTTATAGACTAGCTTGTTGATTAACAAGATGATCAAGGTTTCCTGATCATGGACATTGGGTGTTGTTAATAACAAGGTCACACCATTGGTGGAATGATGTGATGAACATTCATCCGAAGTATAGCATTACGATCAAGTTATTATGTTTATATTGCTATAACATCATACGAAGTAATCTTTATCCTTAGACCATGAGATCATGCTAATTGCTAATACCGGAAGAGTATCTTGATAACATCAAACGTCACACCATAACAGGGTGACTATAAAGATGGGTTCAGTACTACGAAGGTGTTATGTTGAGGCTCATGGATCAAGAGTGGAATTTGTCAATCCAGATGACGGATAGATATTCTCTGGGCCCTCTCGGTGATATCACATTGAAATAGCTTGCAAGCAAGTGATGTGATCACTAGAATGTTATATCACGGGAACGAGAAAAGAGTACATGTCGGTAACGAGATCAAACTAGGTATGGAGATAACGATGATCGAATCTCGGACATGTAATATATCGCGGGACAAAGGGATTTAGTTACTAGCGTTAAAGGTTCTCACGATCACAGAAGTCATCGTTGAATGTCTAGGAGTCAGTATGGATCTCCAGGTGCTACTGCTGATTATTGATCGGAGAGGGGTCTCGATCATGTCTGCATTATTCGCGAACCGTAGGGTGACACACTTAAGGGATACTGACACCATTTGGAGCAAATATGTTTCAGATAAAGATTTAAGAAAGCGCTAGAATTATTTCAATAGACACCGAAACTGTTTCGGGTGAAATTGCTGAAATTGGTTCTGCATGTAATATTGAGATGTTGCAGGGGGTTTTATGTGAATGTTTGTTAATTAAAGTAATTAACAAAATTCTGAATAAAATTAATAAAAGAGTTTTATTAAATGAGAGAGCATTAAATTTGGAGAAATTTAATGCATTTAAAGTGGAGACTTTAAAAGAGAATGCGAAGGGCAAATTTATGTGGAGGGAGTTACCACCACATGAATGGAGGAGGTGAAGGGTCACCTCCTCCATGCGCCGGCCATGAAGGAGGGGCACCCCCCCTCCTCCTATAAAAGGCCACCCCCTCCTCACTTCTCACACACACCTCCTTGTGAAGGATCTCTCTCCCCCTCTAGTATTATTCCCCATGGTCTCGGATTAGCGAGATACATGTTCCTGGTGGCTTTCTCTAGAAAGGAGTTGCTGCTTCCGCTGCTTTGCTGGAGTGAGGGATGGAGGTTGTCGGGGTACCGGACGTGTGTGCGATCACGGATGCACCGCTGCTTTGCGGTGCTGGACTTGGTGGTGCCGGAGCTGGATCTGATGGACGTGCTGGAGCCGGACCTGCTGGACTTCCTCACGATCTTGAGATCGGCAAGTGTATGACTACATCAACCACGAGTTCCTACTCGTTAACAAAGCTCGTTGTCTACGAGGGTAAGTTCTCGTTGGATGTATGTCCACCCGTTGCTTTGTACCTAATAGATAGATCTTGGCGTGTAGTTCACACCGTAGGAATTTTTTTTGTTTTCTATGCTGCGAACCCAACACATATCATAGGCCTCAACATTCTCGAATTGTTGCTGCAATTCTGGTTCTATGTGAGCAAGCATAAGATAGCTAATCTCCGTGGATTCATCACAAATCCGACGGTAGGCATTGGTGGCTGCGATAGTCGCATTCTCATCCGGCTCATCTGGAAGTGGGTTGTCTAGGACACGGTCCCTCTTTTCTTGTTTGAGAACAATTCTCAGATTACGATACCACTTGGTGAAATTAGTTCCATTCAGCTTATCTTTCTCTAAGATGGTTCTCAAAGCAAAACTGGAAATCTGAGGGAAACTGCTAGGTGCCATTTATCTACAATAGAAAATATGCAAAATACTTAAGGCATGTATTCATAAAAGATCAAGCATATTAAACACTTTAATATTTATGCTCCCACTAGAACCAACACCCCTCCGATGGTTACTTAGTGATTCATGACCCTAAATAAGCAAGTCGACTAGTGAGCTTTAGCATCACCGCTAGCCGTCAAGTGATCTAGGTAGACAACTCCCTTTCAATCATATCTCGTACGACTCCTGTTGGATGGGTGGCATCACATGCCCCGGCTCCCATCTGACTTTTCCCTAAGTCCCACAATCGTTGTGATAGACCCGTCTAGATTACAAAGTGCTTCGCTGTAAGAGTCCGACTCGAACCCACCTAGTCGGAAAGAATTGATAGCACCTCAATTTTATGAGCCCACTAACAAAAATGTCCGACTTGTGATGGTGTAGCACTGGCGGGGAAACCGACTAGACCTTCTTTGAGGGATTAGTTTCTACCAGCTATCTAATAGAGGTAAAACAGAGACATAACAATAACACAAAATAAAGCAATTATAATGTGAAATGGTATAGCTATCTTCATGGCGATCTCCATCTCCACAAAGCTTGTAATTCGACTCGTGTCAAATCTTGTCACGTGCCGTCTTACACCATGTAGCCGACTTGTACATCGACTTGCATGCCATCCGGGTTCTCCAAACAGCTACACTAGCTAGTAATATAAATTACATCGAGAATCCGACACGCAGGTCGTTATACAATAAAATGAAAGCACCTAGGCTCCAGCCGACTGGCAAAAACCATGATACGCAGATCACGTATGGATTACACACATCACATGCACATAAGCCATACCATTCACAACATCATCCTGCAAAAACAAGTTATGCATAGATTCGATATCTACCGGCATTGTAAAACTCGCAACGACATCTAAGACGCTACGACATGGCGAAGCCAGCGGTCCCGCTCCGGACTCCGATTCGACCAAAACACAGATCTCATCTGCATTCTGAACATGGATTTCGTCATCGGATAAAACAATTTTACCCAAATCCGATCCGGACTCTGATTCAACCAAACTCTTTGATCTTCGATCACCGCATCTGGATTTACGTGTCACAATCTACCTCGATGGCGAAAGCCGACCGGTAGGGGTATGTCGTTCCACGACCTTAGCAGTATGATCACGAAAAACGGATCATCCAATTCCCTGAGTACAGTTGATCCAATCAACCTTGTACAAAACCGATCTATCTCATAGATCGACCACCAAAACTACAACCAATCTAACGCCAACCACATATCACATATGCACGATCTCGAGCCTAAAACCAGAAGCTAACACTCTAATACCACTATTGGGCCACGCAGAGATAAACAAAACTTTTCCCTACGCGGTGATCCCAAGATCTAGCTCAGGTAGAAGGCCACGAGGATTACCACTAGACGCGCAGTTGCGGAATCGATGAAGCACGTCGCTTGATGTAGTGCAGTCCTCACGATCCGTTCCGATTACACGATTGTTGAAGTGCTGAACGTACAACACATCCGCCAGTATCCACACGTACGAGGAGGAGCGCTGGCGTTGGACTGCTAGGTCCGGTACGGTGGCGACAGGACGGACTGGGGCTAGGGTTTCCAACACATGGAGTGACCTAACCTTGTGCTCTAAGCACCTGTGCCCCAGCTTATATAGGGAGTGAAAGTGGGCTCCACTCACTTGCTTGTGGCCCATTCACTAAAAGGCCTATATTAGTCACTACGAGTCCAACTTACTGACTAAGTCCATGTCTCTATTTGGGTCCAACCTAAATAGATTTCCTGTTTGGGTCTAACCCAAACTTGCTCCCGCTCTTAAGTGTGTGACCCGACAGGCTCATGGTAACCCGGACACGATCCGAGTCTCACTTGTGACTGATTAGTCGGTAGCGGCTCCTAGCAGAACGTGTCGACTCCCAAGTACCAAAGAGTCATGACGACATACCTTCCAATGCGATTTTCGTCTGAGTCCCTTTTGCCTCACGATATACCTTGTTGAACTATAGGCGAATAATCGCCATCCCTTAACTAGTCCGACTCTCTTTCTCGATCCGAGATAAGTGATTCATCCGACTAATTCTTAGTCGATCGCCTCGATTAACACTTAACCGAGTCGTGCATGGCCATGCTTTCCGAATCATATCTTCCGAGAGGGTCCAGAGAATATCTCTCCAGACGGAGGGGCAAAATCCCATCTTGGTTATTCATATCACGCAGCTTGACTCTCAGTCGACCCGAACTCCGCCTTTATAAGTGCCCAGTGACGAAACAACGTTTGACAGAACCTAAGTCGATGATCCTCAACTCGGATTGTGCAATAACCTCAGGTCTAAGGATTACATTGATTGAGACATGCAAATGGCGACTTGTTCGTTGCATCTCAATATGGGTCAGTCCGACTCACTAAACTCTTTAGCCGAATCCGTGTAAGTCGGAATAGCATCTCTATGCCCATGACAAGTGAAACCAAGTCATCTGCCGACTTTCACATTAGTCTAAGTTGTGTGTCCAGCACAACATCACGACCAAGGACAATTAGTATGAACAACATGAATATATAGTTCCACAATCGAATCACATATCCAATGATATATATCAGTAGTTCATACATGAACAATAACTTTATGAATACATTAGAAATAACATCATATATGATTGCCTCTAGGGCATATTCCCAACAAGACCGATGTTTGGTGTCTTCAATTAAACCTTGGTGAACCTTTTCTTTTCTCTAAAAGAAAAAGGAAACCGGATTTATTTTCCTTTTAAAGCCTTGAATTAGGATGGTGATTGCAACATGTAACCATCACCCGGTCTGCAGAGAACAACCATCCCATAGGCTGAAGCTCTCGTCCTTTATCTTTGACAACATGTCGGGAAAATATCTAGTACCATCATATAAATGATACCATGATACCCGTTTAAAAAAAATCCAAATTTCAAGTTTCTAAAAAATAATATGTATGTTTACAAGAGGTGCGTTCACAATTCTTAGAATTTTCAGAACCGAATACGAAGCACACAAAAGAGAAATCAAAAGGACAAATTGACATGTAAATAGTGTCATTTGTGATTTTTCTTTTTGTGACAGTATTCATGTTGATTTGTCAGTTTAGTTTCTCTATGTGTGTTTCATATTTGGTTCTGAAAATTTTAGAGTTTGTCAACATACATCATGTGAACACTCATAATTATTTTTGGAATTTTTAGAAACTGATTTTTTTATGACTAGTATCATGATATCATTTAGAGGGTGAATTCTATGGACCTAGTCCACAAAATCACCCCCTAGACTAACTTTTGTGATTGACACGTGGCATTCGTGGCAGTTTAGATCCATAGAATTATTTTCCTCACTGGATATATTCTCGTGTCTCTCGGTTCGAATCTTCACAAATTTCGAAATTAACATGTCCACGTTTCAAAAGTGTGACTACCCTTCGCCAACCGCTCTTTTTTTCTATCTTGGAAAGAAAAGAAGCAAAGTGGCCAAACAATTGCAAACGCCAAACCACCCGTACGGCAATCTGGGGTAGCAAGTCTGGGCAGATCAGAAAAGTAGAAAACCCTAGTATCATCCATGGCACGTCACTGATCCTAGTAACACGAATCCTAAAGCAGCGACGCTCCAGTTCTGGAAGCCTCCAGGCCTCGCCCGTGATCTCCAGAACCTTCTAACCCCTTCTCCATCCCCTTCCCCAAGAAAGCTTCGCCTTCAAAAAGCCCCTCCATTCCGCACAACCTCCTCCTGTGTATCGCAAGAATCCAAAATCACCGAAGAGAGAGAGAGAGAGAGAGAGAGAGCGAGCGAGAGAGAGAGAGAGAGGAGAGAGAGAGAGATCCATGGCTTCCGCCGTCGCTTGCAAGGGTCCTGTGATGGCGAACCTCCTCAAGAAGCTTCTCGCCGAGCCGTCGGCCTCCGGTGCGCTCCGCCCGGCCGCCGCCCGCCGCCTGTTCAACACCCAGGGTTCGGAGGTCCGCTGCTACGACGACGACGACGACGACTCCAGCGGCGAGAGCGGCCACGAGTACGAGGATGCCGACGCCGGTGACCGCCGCCGCGCCCGCGACTTCACCGTGCCCAGCTTCTTCTCGCAGGGTACACGTCCTTGCCTGTCCTGTTTCCCCTTTTCTGTGCGTCGTTCGTGTGAACGTTGTGGGGGGGTGGTAAATCAGGGTACTTGACTGACAGTTTTTCGCCGTTCTTGATTTTCCAGACCTGCTCGACACGTTCGGCGCGCCGACGAGCCTGGGCCGGCTGCTGGCCATGATGGAGGACGCGTCCTGTGCCACCGGCTTCTCCTCCACGGCGTCGGCGGCTCCTCGGCGCGGGTGGTTCGTGGCGAAGGAGGACGACGACGCGGTGTACCTGAAGGTGGCGATGCCGGGTCTGGGGAAGGAGCACGTGAAGGTGTGGGCGGAGCAGAACAGCGTGGTGATCAAGGGGGAGGGCGAGAAGGATCCCCGGGACGACGACGACGACGCGGTGCCGAGGTACAGCCGCCGCATCGAGGTGCCCGCCGACGCGTTCAAGATGGACAAGATCAAGGCCGAGATGAAGAACGGCGTGCTCAGGGTCACCGTGCCCAGGCTCAAGAAGGAGGAGCGCAAGGACGTGTTCCAGGTGACGATCGAGTAGGGAGGGAGGCGGATCGAGAGTGGTCCTAGTCCTAGTAGTAGTAGTGATGCTAATGGCGAGGGCCGGTGCGAGTGAAAGAGTTGAGAGACGCCTTGTTGATGTGGTGATGTCTGGTGTCTTCGTTGCCCTGTTTTGGTTCTCTGATGGACTTCTGCGTAGTTTCTGATCAGGAGTGGTGGTGAAATTGGTTATGAACCCTGTTTATTTCGCCTGGATGAACTGATTTGGTGGTGAAATTGGTCAGCCTGGATGAACTGCTTTGGTGGTGAAGTTGGTCATGAACCCTGTTACTTTTGTCTCGATGAACTGATTTGGGATGAAATTGGTCATGAACTCGGTTGATTTCAACTAGATGTACTGATTTGGTTATCAAATTGTGTTGATTTCATGATTGTGGTGATAAATGGTACTGGTCATGGTTGCTGCTCACTGTTAAGTGAAAGTCTGCCTTTACCCTGTTGTAGTGTTTGCAGGTATGATTACGATTTACGATGTGGTATGAACAGCCACACACGGTGGTTGTGGCGAAACTTGTCATGAAAACTTTGTTGATTTCCTAAAGTAAATTGGCGTGCTGATGGTGGTAAACTGGTAGTTACTGGTTGATGTTTGTTCGTACCCTGAATTGTTGCATTTATCATTTGTTTCACTCCAGCAACTGTTCTACACTTCTACTCCCCCCGTTTTCAAATACTCCCTCCGTTTACAAACGGAACAGAAATGCAATATACATCGACCAAAATCAACTAGACCAAGAGACGAGCTTTTGGGCATATTCTGCTTTTCACTGCACTTTTCTCACTTCACAGAGAGGATTAACGAGCAAATCAGGAACTCCATGTTTCTCAATATACTGCTGTGTAGTTCCTACTCCAGGAACATTCATTCACTCAAAATGCCGAAGAATTCACAACTCTTTAAGGAGTGCCCAAAGAGCTGATAAATGTCGACAAATCTAACATGCTTCATCTATATTCCCCTTCCCTTTATTTGTCTCACTTACAAGAGGCATTTAATTACTACGAAGGTTATGAACGCAGCTAACATCTAAACCCTGTACAGCTATGCCCTATCCTCATGCTGCAATCTTTAAGCAGGAACTATCCTCAGTGAATGTTAGCAACAAGATGTTTCAGCTATTACCCTCCTCTTTATTGGTCCTACTTACACGTGCTAAGCTTACAAGCCGCAACCACATCTAAACCACTGGTCAAATGTGCAGCAGCTCTCATCCCGACTACACTGCCATCTGTGATTCTTTGATACATTGGCAACTTATTCTGCAAAGAGAGCAGGGCCATCCGCCAACGAACCGTATTGGACCGTAACATCATCTGTAATGCTGTGGAACTTTATAATCAGTGTGCGCCGTCCTTTGCTCTATGTACCTGGGGATAATGAGCAGGGTTTGACAAAGACCGCTAGAGCTGTGGTCATGGTCAGATGCTAACAGTGGAATCATCCTTTGATTGGCAGAAGCAATCAGGAAGAGGGTTCTCATAAAATGCCTCCTCTGATCTAAACCTATCACTGCCTTTTGTTCCTGACACGGGACCTTTCCGCTTCCGAGGAGAACCTTGTCTGAAAGAAGAGAAAAAGAGCAACGTAAGACACATAAATGCGAAACAAGTTATTTTAGCTCTCACTCCTTGTTCAATACCTTTTCCGGTGCATTTCTGCTATTCTTTGCGATAGCGTGTCCCCTTCATCGAGTAATCCACTGTCAACTTTATCAAATAAACGAACTAATGCTTTCCTGAACATAGAAAGAACACCATGAGACCAAGAAGGGAAGAGTGTCGTGATTTACAGACAACTGCTCGTTGTGGCTTCACCTGTCAGGAATGACCGTTTTCCTGTGGCCGTGAAAACGCCGATGACCGGCAACAGCCCGCGCCATGTTCCCAGAATACGATGGAATAAACACATCACTCTCCACCGAAACAATGTAATCCAAAGCTGCCATTTGAGAAGCATATTGGCTGAATGGTCGCAGTTCTTCAGCTGATGCGAGTTTCTCCTGAAAATGGAAAGGACAGCATATGTTGACTGAACAGCGTCATGTTACCAAGCAATGGAAAACAAAACGTCAGTCTTCATACCTTGTTCATCAGAATTGGGAATCGTGATTGCAAATCAACCATATGAGATTCACCTCCATATATCTCCCCTGCGGCTATGTAAACTGGGGTGCTCGATGGATATCCTAAGGCAGAAAGAAACATACCGACTTCCTTTGGTGTCAGGGGGCAATGACCATCTGATCTTTGTTCTAACGGATCAATATCTTTCACCTTCCAGTAGGTTGTGTTCTCTCTGTAGCAGTAGGAGAAGGATTCACTCAAATAATACCGTCAAGTTCATATATCCAAGAAGGTAGAGACAGTGCAATGAATAATAGTACATATATTTTAAGGCAACTGCTACCATGTCACTGATCTGCCACAAAAATAAGAACGCATTAGTGAAAGTGTGTGGATCTTGCCTTTAAGGGGAACCTTCCCAATTGATGATTAATTTGGTACACCAAGACACATACACACAAAACAGAAGACAGAACAATGAATACATGTTTCCTCTTCCCTATCTTGCTCAAGTCACATCACGCGCGTGTTATGATAATTACTAAGAACAGGAGGAACATGATAATTACTAATAACAGGAGAAACATCCAACTTGCAAAGGATATGCGGTCTCAGTTTCAATCTCGCCTAAGCAAAACCAGCAAATGATGTCAACCCAAAAGGACCTACAGGCATTGGCGACAGTTAACAGGCTGTATGCTCAAAGAGGATGCCTTCACATTTTTGTATCATCTGACAAATCAGGCACCTTTCTTTATCAGGTATACAGCTTTCTTAAATGCCATAAATGAAATACAAGATAGTGACTGAAGTGGTGGCGAAAATACGACAAATAACACATTCAGAGTATCATCGTTTATAATGATGAACTAAATGACACACCAGGACAAGAAATTCAGAAGAGAGCTTACAGCATTCACCCACCAATCGTATTCAGGACTTTATCCTGCATGCAGTCTGAGCCATTCATGTCACTTGCACCGATAACTCGGTTAAGCAATAACAACTTGTAAGGGTGTGCAAAAACTGGAACCGGCTAAACCAGCCAAACCGGCCAGTTACAGCTTAGTTCATTTTCCTTCACAAATGAATTCTAAACTTTGGAGATTGTACAAAAATTTGAACTAACTCAAACCGGCCAAACCAGTCAAACCGTTCTTGCACAGGCTTAACAACTTGAAAATAAAAAAGTTTAGTTTGACACCTACCAGTTCAAGCTTAAGGCATATATTTCTCTAAATGGGGTTGAATGATTAGTACTACAAGAGTCCAGCACCGAAGATAATTGAAGCACCAAAACATTGCCCACAAAAGCCGGGTGTCTACAGTAGCACCAGAACGACCACCACGCATTAACTAGAGCACAGAAACACCAGCACCCACAAATTGATGACGAAATGCTCCAAAAGCGTCAACTCTGATCGAACACCCCACATGCAAGCACGCTAGTTCCCAGCACGCAAGTCAACACATCTAAATGCAAACTAGACCATTATTCGTATGCCACGGCAACTAGGGAATTTTTCACCAGGACAAGCCAATCACTCACCCCAGCGCGCATCTGGTTGAGCCCGCCATTGGTGTGCACGAGCAGGTACCCCCTCGATGCCCCCGGACCTGAAAGACAAACCGATCAAGTTTCCAAGGGCGTACTACGAGAAATGTGAGACAGACGGCGAGATTCTACTGCTAGATGAAGTGTACCCTTGTACTCCGGTGACGGCGAGACGCAGGGCACGAACCGGCGCGCGGGCGCCGGCAGCCACAGCCTCTTCCCCGCCGCTTCGTCTGTGGCGCCGTCCAGCTGTCAAATCTAGAGATTAATCCCCAATGTCACGGGACTTGGATGTAACAGAGGAAAATGCGACGGTAATAAGGGGGCGCGTCTGCGGGCGGGGGGATTCATTCACCTTCCGCGAATGCGGCGAGGCGCGCTGCGGCGGCGCGAACTCCTGCTCCCAGCGCAGCTCCTCGGCCTCCCGCGGCTGCTGCGGCATCGAGACGGCGGCGGCGATTCGTTAGCACACCCCCGGACAGAGAGTTCAATCTGAGAGGGAGGGAGGAGGGCGGTAGAGAACCCGGACTCGCGCGTACCTTGGCCAGGCGGTAGGGCGCGCCGGAGGAGGCGGACGCCGAGACGTGGAGGGCGACGGCGAGCAGCGCGGCCGCGGCGGCGGTCGCGGCCAGGGAGAGCAGCCACCACCGCACGGCCGCCCGCCGCCCCGCTGACCTCCCCTTGCGCCGCAGCGCCATCGTACCCTACCGCCCCGTCTCGTAACTCTGTCTCTCTCGTCTCCGCCGACGGCGACGGCGACGGCGACTGCAACGCTTTGCTTGGCGCTGCAGCGAAGTCGGCGGGAGCGCGTGGTTCTGTTTCCGCCTTGACACGAGGGCACGGGCGCTTTACTTTTTTTCTGTCACTGGGGCGTGTTTGCGTGTGGAGCCGTCGATGCTTCGGTGCGGGACGGGCGCCGGGCGGTGGTGGTGGAGGAGGAGGGGGGGTTTTATTCGAGGCGGGGGAGCCGGGAGCGGATGGCGATGGCGTTTACCACCCGCCGCAGCGTGGTTCGTGCCAGGGGAGTGGGGGAGGCCGGATGCGTGTGTACGGGCGATTCACGGTGATTTTCAGTTTCAGGCGATTAATCTCGTCTTTCGGTGCGGTTTAATGGGACTTTTTCTTGTTGAAACTAGGTTTAATGGGACTTTGATTTGGTATAGTGGTAGTACGGCACTTGGGTGCTCAAGTTAAACTGTACGTTTAAAATATATGCAGACGTTAATATCTATATTTCTGGAGAAAATTATACTACTCCCTCCGCGGAATAAGTGACTTCTATTTGTCTAGATTCGGATAAATCTACATACTAAAATGTGTCTAGATACATGCGAATCTAAACAAATTCAAGTCACTTATTTTCGGACGGAGGAGTAGTACTATTTATAAGAGTAATCCCCAACTATTTATAAGACACTCCTTAGTACGGCACAGTCACCAATAGTTAGAATTAAAACATTTTTTTCTTTTTAGAAAAGATAGTTAAAATTATAACAAGATGAATGTAATATGAGATGTTTGATTGTTTATGCGAAACTATGTGGACTCATGTGGAAAACCAACATGGCTAGTCAAATTCTCTTAGCTGTTCTATGTAATTTGCGAATTATGTTTCATTGTGTGTGTGAAACTATGTGGTTATGAACTATTCATATTTATGAACTACATTTATTTACTCATTGCTCTCATTTTATTATAAATATGATGGTGAATGCCAAAAGGCAAACTGGCTAGCGTTGGTCTGGCTAGAGCAGGACGGAATGGGTCACACCGCTAGGGACACTGGCTGGACAGACCGGATCGTGACACATTTTTTGTCCACGGACCTACCCAAACAGATCAAACTGGACAATTTGAGTGTCCAAAATGGGTCGAGCCGTTGGAGATTCGCTTGCGATGTAGACAGACATGAAATGCGGGCGCGAGCGCAAAGTGGATGGCATGTTGGCCTACTGAACTCGTACGGTGAAAGAAGACGCAACGGCAGCCGTGCAAAACGCATCACGTACCTAGCGATTCGGGCGACGCGTGCCCCACGGCCTTTTGAAGTTTTCTATTCCTTTAGTTGCCCCAGCCTCGGGGCGGATGGTGACTTCTGCTTTCTACCTTTGCTTGCCGAGCCTGAGACAAGAGTCCAAGGTGTGCCAGTCTGCCAGAGCGTGCGGGCTATTCTTTCTCAAGTAAAATACATGCCCTAGAAGCAATACTGAAGTCGTTGTTATCATATTTTCTTGTTTATGATAAATGTTTATTGTCCATGCTATAATTGTATTAACCAGAAACTAAATACATGTGTGGATATATAAACAATATAGTGTCCCTAGTAAGCCTCTTATGACTAGTTCGTTAGGTAAGTGGTGGTTAGGGTTTTCTAACCATGGGCATGTAATGTCACTTAATAATGGGATCATATAATGATATGATGGATAGACCTAATAATAAGCATAGTTGTTGATTGTGGCACTTAGTTTGATTGTTATCTCTTTTCGTATATGGCAAGTATCGTTTCCTTAGATCATGGGATTGTGTTACTCACGGGTACCGGATGATTGCTTAGTGGATATCAAACATCACTTTGTAACTAAGTGATTATAAAGATGGCTTTCAGATATCTCTAATGGTACTTGCTGAGTTGCATGAATCAACAGTGGGATTGTCACTCCAAATGATGGAGATATATCTCCGGGCCCTCTCAGTAGTGTAGAATCATAAAGTTTGCAAACATGTGACTATTGTGTTTAGTCACGGGGATCCTACACCACAGAATAAGTAAAGATAACTTGTCGATAACGATATCGAACAAGGTATACCGATACCGACGATCGAATCTCGGGCAAGTAATATATCATGTGACAAAGGAAATCGAATACTTGATTAATTGAATCATCGATAATGCTGTTCAATCGATAAAAAACTTTGTTGAATATGTAGAAACCAATATGGACATCCGTAACATCCCAGGATTTCATAAATTGGGATTACAAAAAATGTATTCCATTCCATCATGGCATCTCATGCAAACCCTCATTCAAAATCTTGTGTCAAAACCTTAATTCAAGTCGCCAAAGTCATTTAATAGGGCTCTATTAGAAAATATATATTTGTATTAGATATGGACATGAATATTATTCCCTAGAAGTCCAAAAAGGATTTTGGAATTTTCCAATTAGATTAAAAGCCTATTTTTGCATTTTCCAAAATAGCCATGTGAAGGATTTATATGCAAATGACATAGTTTGCATTTATGCTCTTGTTCAGAAGTATTTTATTCATAGTATAATGTGTGTAGTTTGATTTTAGAAAAAATTATAAACTTGTTTGAGTGTATTCGGACTCCTAATATTCAAAAGATATAAAAGAAATACTAAATAGAAAAAGAATAAAGGAAAAACCATAAAAATAAACTAGACCTAATCTACCTGGGCAGCCCGAGCCAGCCCACCTACTCCCTACCGCGCTAGCAGCGCACAAAGGCCCCGTGGCTCCTAGCCTCTCGCCCCCGCGCGCTGCGCAGAGCAACAACAAGCCAGCAAGCGCGGCCCAGCAATAACCCGTGGCCTGCTTCCACTCTTCCTCTCGCTGACATGCGGGGTCCACCTGCTAGTCGTCTTCCTCGCCGTGCTAGGAGACCGTGACGAACACGTCATTCAATCCGAACCAAACCCCTCGAATCCATGCAATTTGATCGGTTCCCTTGCCCCTACCGCACACCACCCCCCATAAATATCCCCCGCCTCTCCCCCATGCGAAATTTTCTCATTATTTGCAAACCCTAGCCTCGAAATCGGAGGTTCCGACCACATCCGCCGCTGCCTCGAGGTATCCGTCGATGTCGTCGTCCTCGTGCCCCACTCTTCCTCCTATCCTCTTCCACATCCTCTCCTGCATCTCCTCATGCCTTTTCCCTGTCGCATGAGCACTAGAATGCCTAGGATTCCTCACCAGAGTTTCGCCGGAGCTCAGCGACATGCGCGCCACTCCAGCCGAGTACTACGACTATCCTAGGAAGAACTCATTGATTCCAAGACCACGAGGAGGACCGTCAAGATCCGCCGATTCTCTTCGCCTACATCCCCATCTCCGGAAGACGCCGTAGCGACACCATCATGCACCACTTGAGCTGCTGCCTCCACCGTCTGCCAGCTGATGCCAGCTCACCATCATCGAACATCACCGTTCGTTCCCATCTAGAGGGACCAGACCGAAGCCAGACGAGACTCGGCCAAGCCGCAAGCCTAAACTGACATGGAGCCACGCTCAAGCCGAATCACGTCGAGCCGCCAATCCTGGTCCATCTGATCTAGATCCAACTGACGCCAATGTTGGGGATCGGTGCGGAAAACAAAAAAATTCCTACATTGGAACCCCAAAACTTGCCTAGGATCTATCTATGTAGTAATACGGTAACGGCCGATGCGTATAGAATACATATCCTTGTAGACCGTACGTGGTTAACGTTCCGCGGGGAACGTGGTTGAAGTAGTCGTACTCGAAGCCGACCTCAAGATCGCGAAGTTCCTCGCAGGTCACCTCTTGCTCCTTCTTGATCTTCATAATCTTCATCGTGCAATAGCTCCGGCTCATGACATTTAAGCGCCACAAGTGTTGCGCCTCGTGTCTTCGTACACATCTGGTTCACGATGAGACCTCCGGCTTCCCGATCCCGCCGGGAGTGCAGAAGTTGATATCCGGCTAGGAATCCCTGCAGCGCAATGGCGTACTGCAGGTGTGCCTCGATCGCACAACCAAGACTTGGGGCCATGGACACGAGGTATAGAGAGAGGGAGGGAGAAAGTCAACCAAAGGACTTCTCCAAATATTGGTGTGTTTAATCCCACCCATGGGCACCCCTTTATATAGGGGAGGGGTGTGCCCTCTCCTTTGGGTTTCCCATGTGGGACTAAACAAGGGAGAGAGGGGGAGGCGCATGGGCCTCATGGGCCACTGGCCAGGGGTGGGCCCCACCCCGCGCATAGCCCTAGGCTGGCCGGGTGGGCCCCCCTTGAGGCGCCTGGGCCTTGGCCCTTCCCTCCTCCGGTTTTCCCTCATGGGCCCTTTTTTCCTAGGAAGTTTGGCCCATTAGTGGAATACCCCTTCAAATTAGATTTTAATATTATATTTAATATTAATTACACTAATTAATATGTAAATACATATTACAAAATCCGTCTTGACCCGAAACACATTTCGGTTCCCTTTTGATTTCCTCCGAACGACTTCAGATCTTTCTCTACTGTGATTCCGTCTTACGAATGATCGCTCTCATCGTACCCTTAAGTGTATCCTCTCAGGACTCGGGAATTCTCTAAACATGATCTATATCAATGATCAACAGAGGGACCAGGGATGTCCATGTGACCCCTATGCATTCCTGATGACAATGTCATTTGGACCACTAAATGTAGCATCCTCTTCCTTTTGTTTCTCAATACAACTTATCCGAGATCCGATTATTGGTATCCCATACCTTGTTCAATCTCGTTCACAACAAGTTCTGTTTTCTTGTTACCGTGATATTACATCCGCGTGACCTAGTCACATGTTGCAACATTTATGGATGTAATCTCACCAAGACGGTCGTATGTATCTTTACCCGTCATGTGGGTGAACAAATCCCGGTCTTGCAGTCACATGTCATCTACTGTTCCTTTGGAATACCCAACATACACCTTTATGGCCACTGTATTACGAGATGATGGTTGATGTAGTCAAAGCAGCCTTGGGAAACAGTGAGTAATATGAGCTCACGGTCTAAGGAGAAGGAGTCTAGGTATAGCTGTTGCAACAATGAACTATATGACTTGATCGTGTTGCAATCCTTCGAGGAATGTCCAATCACATCATTCTCCAATGATATGATCCCGTTGTCAGTCGGCATAAATGCCCATGATCTTGAAACCCAGATCATCTTCATGACCAACGAACTAGTATGAATAGAAGCTACTAGGGACTTGGTTGTTTCATACCACACCTGTACCAATGTTTCTACTTGGCACAGTTCTAGCACAATATGAAACTATTATAAAATAATTGAGATATGACAATAAAAACCTATTTCTTATTTTCCTCTAGGGCATATCTCCTTCAGTCTCCCACTTGCACTAGAGTACAAATAAACTAGCTTGCATTTTACTCATATAAACCATATACCATATGCGTTTACAGATCATGCATGCTCATGGGAAACGTCATGTCCATGTTCTGTTTTACCAGATCATTATGTCTTTTGCAAATCGTTAATGTCTTCCTAATTTTGATATTCACACCATTATCTTATAATGGGTCGAAGTATTTGTTTGGCGACAAAGCGAGACTTTTGTTTCCAGTGTTTATGATGACGGTCGTTTTCACTGTTGTCATCTAAACTTTGGAACACACTTTGCTATCCTTTGTGTATATACTATAGTCATGGCAGCAGAACGAGGCCGGATTCTAGGAGCTTACAGTGACGTTAGATCAACATCGAGGGCTTTCTGATGGGCACTGGGCCCTGAGACACATCATTCTACGTTAAAAGCGAACTAGCCCCGCCATAACATTATACATCACATCAGATGTAGCCTTTATACTTCTATATCTATGTAGATCCTAGTGCATGAAATGCATCTATGCCACTTACATTGCTTCTTACTATTTAAGTACAAACTTAATTCTGGTTCAGTGATCAACTCATGAATCACTTAAAGACACGTTCTTACAGTTAAGACTTTGTCCTACCAACCAGAACTTCAGGTCACATTACGTCGAGTATACAACATGGTTGTATGGAAGAACCTATGACTGAGGCATAGGAGATGCAACGCATCTCTTTCTTTCAATTATAGTTGCAATACTTAATGCTTCATATAGTAAGAACTTCTTTCTTACCTTGTTCCATTCTAAAATTCTTCAGAATCTTGCTTAGGACATTCTGAACTTCTTTCAGAATCAAGTCCAGGAAGCATTCGACATCCAGTGTTTATTAAACTCGCAAATCTATCTCGATAGATATTATTGTTTAATAACTTCAACTTCATCCTAACTTAAATACTATTAACACCAATCACATCATTCACATATGTCGTCCACATATCACAGAATGATTTCACGCTCCCACTCAAATATGACATTCATGTTTGAGATCCAGGGATTTCACTTAGCTCCCACTCAAAATATATCAGCAACATATTATGAATTAGCCAAGCTGATTTGCTCCCACTCAAATCTAGGTCCTCTCAATAATCTTGGAGATTCCAAAATTCCTTGATCATCATCAAATCAAGAATTCCATTAACGAAATTTCAATATCCATATATTTCTAGTGTAAATCCAAAAGACTTAAGCATCACTACCGTTGTAGTTGATGGCTCTGTGTATGGCGCCAGAAAATGCTGGGGCGTGGCTGATGTAGAGCTCGTTGGGAACCCCAAGAGGAAGGTATGATGAGCACAGCAGCAAGTTTCCCTCAGTTATGAAACCAAGGTTTAATCGAACTAGTAGGAGCAAGGAAACACCCCAAAGGTGTTGCTAGCTGAGCTTTGGCAGGGCGCACTATCGGTGCTAGTAGCAACGTGGAGACCTGCACAACACAACCACATAACTTTGTCCCCAACTTGCGATGAGGTTGTCAATCTCACCGTGTTTTGCGGAAAACAAAGGATTAAACGTATCGAATGTAAAGAAGTAAAAGTTTGCAGAAAGTAAACACAAAGCAGTAAAAGATTGTAGATTGAATATAAAAGACAAGGACCGGGATCCATAGTTCACTAGAGGTGGCTCTCCTTAGATAGATAACATGCTGGGTGAACAAATTACAGCGGGGCAATTGACAAACATCAAGAAAGCAATACATGCATATACTAATCATCTTGACTCCTTTGAGATTCGATTGGGCATTACAACATTATACATAGACCGCCATCCAACTGCATCTATGACTAATAATCCACCTTCAGGTTATCATCCGAACCCCCTCCAGTATTAAGTTGCAAGCAACAGATTATTGCTTTACGAACTGCGTGTAAAGTAAACAATATGATTGTTCTATGACAAACGATTGTTGTTTTCTCTCTAGTAGCAACAACACATCTAGTACCTTAGAGATTTCTTTCACTTGCCCAGATTACCAGAGGCATGAACCCACTATCGAGCATAAATACTAACTCTTGGAGTTGCTAGAATCTACTTGGCCATGATAGCTACTAACAACGGAAAGCATGCAAGATCACAAATAACAAAGACATGATAGAATCAGTAATCAATCTAAAATAACATCTCAATATCCATCGGATCCCCGCAAACACAACATGCAGAATTACAAATAGATGATCCTGATCATGAACGGAGCTCACAAGATCTAAACATGAAAGCACAAAGGAGGAGAACCAGCCATCTAGCTACTACATGGATTCGTAGTCCAAGGATGAACTACTCACGCATCACACCGGAGGCTTGCATGGTGATGAAGAAGGCCTCCAGGGTGAATTCCCCTCTCCGGCAGGGTGCCGGGAAGAGCTTCAGATCCCTCCCGGTCTAGGGATGGAGATGACGGCGTCTAAAGACTCTTTCGTGGATTTTTGATCGGGCACTTAGGGTTTTCGTCCCGAGGGCATCTTATAGTCGGAAGGGGAGGCCGAGGGGGTGCCAGAGGCGGCCACACCACCCCCTGGCGTGGGCCAGGCTTGGCCGCACGGCCAGGTGGTGTGGTGGCCCCCTGGCCCCTCTCCGTCTCGTATTCTGGCACTTGATGACTTCCGGAAAAATAGGCACTTTGGCTTTTGTCCCGTCCAATTCCGAGAATATTCATTTTCTGACTTTCCTGGAACCAAAAACAGCAGAAAACAGGCAGCTGGCACTGTGGCTCTTGTTAATAGGTTAGTCCAAGAAATCATATGAAAAGTACTCCAAAGTTGGAACAAAACACAAGAAAGTGGATAAAACCAAGCATGGAACATCAAAAATTATAGATACATTTGCAATGTATCAACATCCCCAAGCTTAACTCCTTCTCGTCCTCGAGTAGGTAAGTGATAAAAAGAAAGAATAATTTTTGAGGTGACATGCACCATCAAAGACTTGATCAAAGTATTTGCAAAACATTCAAAGCTGGGATCATAGTACTTCAATCATAACATGAAAGACAAAGTTCTAGCAATAAGCAAAGAAACTATGATGCCACATGAAAAGGCACAAACAAAAGATTCATGAATAACAATGCTTTGCAAGACGTTTGTTTGTTTCACATAAAGAAAACATAGCATAATAGTATTCAGCTTGTCCCTCATAGAGTAGCAAATGTAAATGCATAGGACACCTTCAAAGTGCATAAGAGTGACTAGATATAATAGTTTAAAACAAGCAATATCAAAGTATGCATCAATCAACTAGTCTTGGGACAATGCACATAGAACTAAGAATGGCCACTATGCTCTCAAAGTAGGTGCATAAAGTTAGAAGGTGGAGACTCAATAATATGGTGGAAGAAAGGCCTTTGTAAAAGGAAGTAGGGATTCAAGTCTCATAAAGAGCTTCCAAAAATTATGGTACTTATAGCTTTCAGATCTCATTGCCCCTATCATAAGCATCTTGAAGTGATTAAGGTTAAAGTGAACAAACTATGGTGTACATGCTTGACGAAGTATAAGTCAGAAATCTCATGTCCCTTGTATACGAGGGTCGCTCCTCATGCTACTCAAGTTTAGTCACCGGTAAGTTCTTGTCATCGTAAGTACATGTGTATCATAGAGAACCACAAACGGGATACCCCTTGCCCGATGATATAGAAGAATCCCCATATCAAAATGACAAGGCAAGCAGACAACAAGCATCTCAACAATCTTCTTATTTACCATGGGAATATGGTGCTTTTTCTCTCTTTCCTCTTTTCATAGTATCTCTTTTTTTCTCTTTTCTCTTTTTTTCTCAATATAGGACTCTTTTTTTATAAGAAGAATGCTTCATAGACAGCTCATTATGGTTACGCTGCAGGTTTCCACCATGTCAGCATGGATTAGACCAGCGGCCCAGGCGTTTCTCTAACACATATACATAACTCCATGGACTTACAAGCTCCCCTTTCATTTCACACCGACGACATCCATATACAAAAGAGCATGATATCAACTAGGTACAAGTACCAAGTGCAATGTTGAAAGCGTTCCCCATGAAAGCATGGTTCTGCTAATTCCTAACAAATAAGTGCAAGCATATACAACATAGACGACACAATGGTTCAAGTTTATTAAGGGCAAGAAAAGTAAAGTGTGCCATCAAGTTCGTGAGAGCTTTAATCACTAGTTTTCTCATAACAAGTTTAATTTGGAAGGTAAACAAAAGCATGAATATACTTGGAATAGCATAAGCTAGTAGGTAGGTATGGTGGACTCTTTGGAATAACTTGATTTGGGTAGTTGGATGCATGAGTGGAACTCATACTTTGTTGTGGAGGCTAGCAAAAGACTGGGAGCGACAAACTAAGAGAGCAATAATGGCCATAATCATGCAGAGCGACAAAGCATCATTGATCAAAGCATAAAGTGATGCTACAAGTTGAAAACTAAAGGATCATAAAGGCTATGGTGACTTGAGATAGTCATAACATGGTGTGAGCATGCGCCAAGTCAACCCAAATAAAGCATCAAAGGAGAATACCACTATACTATGCTTTAATATGCTAAAACAACGCATGATTCATCCAAGGCACATTAAGCAATCTCAATTGTTTATAACAAGTCATGCTATAGAAAATAATACTAAGCATAAAGCCAAAAAAATATCAATCATGGCATAACAAAGCATAGGCCACAGTCAAAAACGAGCTCTTTTTACCACGTAAGCATGAACTTTCCTACTCTTTTCCAAACCAAACCAAACTATTTGCAAACCAATGTATGAAAGAGGGGGTCCAACCAATTTATTCAGAAAACTAATAAAACAAAAACAAACAAAAACCAAAATAAAAACAAAAAAGAAGACGCTCCAAGAACAACACAACTGTGCATGAAACAAAAAAAATGAAGCGTTTGGAAGAAACCTAGGATTTTTATTGATGAAGAAGGGGATGCCTTGGGCATCCCCAAGCTTTGATGCTTGTACTTCTTGGATATTTCTTGGGGTGACACGTGTGGCATCCCCAAGCTTGTGCTTTAGTCCATCCTTCATCTCGTTACTCATTCCTTCCATACACCTGAAATTTTTCCTTCATACAAAACTTCACAGAATCTTTATTAGCAACATTAGTGCACTTAAGATAAATAAGTCTTAAGGTTCAGTTCTAACACCAAATAAACTTCCATTAGAACACTAGCTACTGTAGCACTTCCCTCAAAAAGCTCAATTCCCCAAAAGAACTCAAAAAGGAACCAACAAGAAGCAAATGCAGAAAATGGCAGAAATCTATCAAAACAGACCAGCAGGTAAAGACGAATTTTTTTTGAAGACCTTCTGTTGCTCAAATCAAAAAGTGTTGAACTAACGAAAGTTAGATAACAACCTGGGGCAGAAGCACAAAAATTCGCGCCTCAAAAATACGTTCAGAGATTTTACACGAATTTTTACAGTGAAGCATAGAAATCTGTTTTGGGACAGCAACTTTTCCAATCATTACTTCTCTCTCATTAGAGGTTACTCTTGGTGCAAAAAGCAAATAAAAAGGATAAGGAGCGGTTATTACTAAAGTAATAACTTTCAAGACTCATCTAAAACGTTTGGGTTATCTCCCAATAAGTACTTTTCTTTAACGCCTTTAAGTTAGGCATAAGAACCAAAGAAAGAATCAAGTGTTCTCAAATGAAGAAGCATTAAGACCAAATTTCTTGCCCTTACCTCTCTTACTTTTATTCTTAACCTTGGGGGAAAATGATTGTTTGGTGGAGAAGAAAGGTGCATGGTCCCCTTTCCCACATCTATTATTTCTCCAAGTAGTTCTAATAGGGACCTTCCAAGTGTAATTTGTCCTTTTCCTGCACATTCAATAACAAGATAATCAATAGAAATCGTTTTCCCAAGGATCTTTGTAAACACCCCTTCAGCTATTCCAAGAGGTAATATGGTAGTATTATTAGCAAGAGATATTTCTTTTCCTCCTTCAGTGAGCCCCCAAGTATTCAGAGATTTATAAATATCGTTGGGCATAAGACAAAATTCAGACATGATATCACAGCGAGCTTGAAAAGTTTCAGTGTTCATCTCAATCTTTACTATAGGGAGCCACTTTTATGGTTCAAAATTTATTGGAACATAATTGTGATGCTCCCTAAGAGTATTATAGCAACTTTCTAAGCTAGTAGTGCTAGTCTCAAGAGTGTTCAACCTAGCAAATATTTTTGCGAAAGAAATATCAGTTTGGCTAGGCATGTTGTAAGTGAGGATCAATTTCTTTAAAGCATCAATAGCATCATCCTCATTACATTGGAGGGAATCTCCTCCCACAATAGCATCTAAAGCATATCTATAGCAAAGAGCAATCCCAAGGTAAAAACTGCTAAGGAACAAGCTTTGAGTCATTCTAGGCTCAGTTTTTTCATGTAGATCAGAGATTCTAGACCAACCTTCCTTAAAACTTTCCTCAATTCCTTGTTTAACAGTGAAAATCATTTCCTCGGGTGACATAGTGACTGGAGCAAGGCTAGACATAGTGGCAACTTAAGAAAGGAACTAATTTTTTGTGTTTTTGAAATAAGAAAGCAAACTAGTAAAACTAATCTTTTTGTGTTTTTGAAAAAGAAAACAAGCAAACAAAGCAAAAAGAAACTAAGCAAAACAAAAACAACAAAGTAAAGAGATTGGTTATGAGGGACTCCCCTTGTGAAGATGTCCTTGACTCCCCGGCAACGGCGCTAGAAAAATGCTTGATGGCTCAATGCACGACGCCTAGAAAAGTGCTGGTGCGTGGTTGATGTAGAGCTTGTTGGGAACCCCAAGAGGAAGGTATGATGAGCACAGCAGCAAGTTTCCCTCAGTTATGAAACCAAGGTTTAATCGAACCAGTAGGAGCAAGGAAACACCCCAAAGGTGTTACTAGCTGAGCCTTGGCAGGGCGCACTACCGGTGCTAGTAGCAACGTGGAGACCTGCACAACATAACCACAGAACTTTATCCCCAACTTGCGATGAGGTTGTCAGTCTTACCGTGTTTTGTAGAAAACAAAGGATTAAATGTATCGAATGGAAAGAAGTAAAAGTTTGTAGAAAGTAAACACAAAATAGTAAAAGATTGTAGATTGTATGTAAAAGACAAGGATCAAGATCCATAGTTCACTAGAGGTGGCTCTCCTTAAGATAGATAACATGCTGGGTGAACAAATTACAGCGGGGCAATTGACAAACATCGAGAAAGCAATACATGCATATACTAATCATCTTGACTCCTTTGAGACTTGATTGGGCATTACAACATTATACATAGACCGTCATCCAACTGCATCTATGACTAATAATCCACCTTCAGGTTATCATCCGAACCCCCTCCAGTATTAAGTTGCAAGCAACAGATTATTGCTTTACGAACTGCGTGTAAAGTAAACAATACGATTGTTCTATGAACAAAGGATTGTTGTTTTCTCCCTAGTAGCAACAGCACATCTAGTACCTTAGAGATTTCTGTCACTTCCCCAGATTACCAGAGGCATGAACCCACTATCGAGCATAAATACTAACTCTTGGAGTTGCTAGCATCTACTTGGCCAAGATAGCTACTAACAACAGAAAGCATGCAAGATCACAAATAACAAAGACATGATAGAATCAATAATCAATCTGAAATAGCATCTCAATATCCATCGGATCCTCGCAAACACAACATGCAGAATTACAAATAGATGATCTTGATCATGAACGGAGCTCACAAGATCTAAACATGAGAGCACAAAGGAGGAGAACCAGCCATCTAGCTACTACATGGATCCGTAGTCCAAGGATGAACTACTCACGCATCACACCGGAGGCTTGCATGGTGATGAAGAAGGCCTCTAGGGTGAATTCCCCTCTCCGGCAGGGTGCCGGGAAGAGCTTCAGATCCCTCCCGATCCAGGGATGGAGATGATGGCGGCTACAGACTCTTTCGTGGATTTTTGATCGGGCCCTTAGCGTTTTGGTCCTGAGAGCAATATATAGGCGGAAGGGGAGGCCGAGGGGGTGCCGGGAGCGGCCACACCACCCCTTGGTGCGGGTCAGGCTTGGCCGCGCGGCCAGGTGGTGTGGTGGCCCCTGGCTCCTCTCCGTCTCGTATTCTGGCACTTGATGACTTCCGAAAAAATAGGCACTTTGGCTTTTGTCCCGTCCAATTCCAAGAATATTCATTTTCTGACTTTCCTGGAACCAAAAACAGCAGAAAACAGGCAGCTGGCACTGTGGCTCTTGTTAATAGGTTAGTTCAAGAAATCATATGAAAAGTACTCCAAAGTTGGAACAAAACACAAGAAAGTGGATAAAACCAAGCATGGAACATCAAAAATTATAGATACATTTTTAATGTATCATTATGAGCATTGTAATGTTGCTTATGTTTATGCTTCATGCAACTTATTATTTTTGAGTTAGAATCTTATCATAGCTTGCAATGCCTACTAAGTAGACTCAGTAGCATACTCTTTATTATGAATTTCCTAAGTAGTTGGTCACATGCTGAGAAAATTTACATCATATGAAGCAAATATGTTCGTGAAAGTTCTTTTATCGCACTCAGTTTTCAACTGAATTGCTCGAGGACAAGCAATAAGCTAAGCTTGGGGGGAGTTGATACGTCCAAAATATATCTACTTTCCCGAACACTTTTGCTATTGTTTCTCCTCTAAACTTGTGTGATTTGGATGCAACTAATGCGGACTGACGCTGTTTTCAGCAGAATTGCATTGGTGTCTACTTTTTGTGCAGAAAATCAACTATCAGGAAAAATCCCGGAAAATATGCCAAAAATCCTATTTCACCAGAAGACTCCCGGAGCCAGAATACGAGACGGAGGGGGGCTGGGCCCAGGCCACACCACCTGGCCGCGCGGGCAAGCCCAGACCGCGCCAGGGGGTGGTCTGGCCGCCCCAGACTCCCCCTCAGTCTCCCTCTTCGCCTATAAGTTGCCTTCTGACCTAAAAACTCAAGGGGTCGAGGTTTTTCCAGAAGGAGTTCCGCTCCGCCGCCACCACCAGATTCCACGAAACTGCACCAGAAACTCTGTTCTGGCACCCTGCCAGGACGGGGAATTGGAGGAGATCATCGTCATTATCATTACCATCACAACTAAGAGGATATGCTTGACAAGTTATAAACCGAAATCTCATGCCCCTTACTTACGAAGACCGATCCTCATGCTACTCAACTTCAGTCACGAGTAAGCTCTTATCATTGTAAGTACATGTGTATCATTAAGAACCGCCAACGGGAGCTTTCCCATAATCAAAATGACAAGGCAAGCAGACAATGAGCATCTCAGCGATCTTTTTATTTGCTATTTGCATAGGTTTTTATTGAGGATGCTTCATAGAGTGCTCATTATGGTGATGCTGCAAGTTTCCACCATGATTAAGCATGGCTTAGGCTAGCAGCCCATGCGTTTCTCTAACACACATACAAACTCCATGATCTTACAAGTTCCACTTTTATTTCACACCGCCGGGATCCGTAAGCAAAAGAACATGATATCAACGGGGTACAAAGTACAAGTGCAATGTTGAAAGCGTTCCCCATGAAGCATGGTTCTGCTAATTTCAACTTATAAAGCGCAAGCATATACGCAACAAAGAAGGACCCAATGGTTCAAGTTTATTAGATGCAAAAAAGTAAAGTGTGCCATCAAGTTCGTGAGAGCTTTAATCACTAGTTTTCTCATAACAAGTTTAATTTGGAAGGTAAACAAAAGCATGAATATACTTGGAATAACATAAGCTAGTAGGTAGGTATGGTGGACTCTTTGGAATAACTTGGTTTAGGGAGTTGGATGCATGAGTGGAACTCATACTTGGTTGTGGAGGCTAGCAAAAGACTGGGAGTGACAAACTAAGAGAGCAATAATGGCCATAATCATGCAGAGCGACAAAACATCATTGATCAAAGCATAAAGTGATACTACAAGTTGAAAACTAAAGGATCATAAAGGCTATGGTGACTTTGGATAGTCATAACATGGTGTGAGCATGCGCCAAGTCAACCCAAATAAAGCGTCAAAGGAGAATTCCACTATACTATGCTTTGATATGCTAAAACAACGCATGATTCTTCCAAGGCACATTAAGCAATCTCAATTGTTTATAACAAGTCATGCTACACCAAAGAATACTAAGCATAAAGCCAAAACAATATCAAGCATGGTGTTGGGGGGATACCCCCGGGTAGGGTCACGCCGGGGTATAAAGGCCGAGTTAGCCGAGGTACGGCAAGGTCAAAGCGAATGCTGGCCGAGTTACCTCAAGGTAGGCCGAATCTCGGGGTAACCCGGACCAGGGGATGTCCACCTAGCTGAGTCTCATCCGACTTAAGTCGTAAGCCGGATAGATGAATCTAACTTGTATGCAGGAACAGGTGTGGCCGGATCAACTACGATCCAGGTCATAGCAAGCTTCCAGGAGAAGGAAGGTATCTCGCTGGTCAAAAGTAACCCTGGTACGCACAACGTGAGTGAAGCGGACAGGGGTAGGACCACCGAGGTGTGGCCGACAAAGGTGACGACGCCGATGTCGACTGCCGCAGGCGCCACAGAGGCTCACATAGCCTCTGCATGAATGACGCGGGGGAAAAGCGACCCAGTCGGCTTGCTATTTTGGGAGGAGGCATATTCCCTGGAATATGCCTCCACGTATGCCCTAAGTGGAGACCTAGCCACTCCTATATAAGGGTGCTAGGGCCTCTGTAGTGGGGGTTGGTCTCAATTGGGTAGAGCTTACTGTATTGTTCCTGAGGGCTAGCTAGCGGGGAGAGTAAGAGAGCACCTTCTTCCTCCTCTCTCCAATACAGCTCGAGGAGCACTTGTAATCTGTGAAGTGAATCAAATACAAACCTTCTGTGTGAGGAATCACCTCACTATCCCTCCCTGGATTCCCCTAGTGATATTAGTCCCCACCTTTAGCCTATCTATGGCATATGCCGTGACACCACCACGACAGTTGGCGCCCACCGTGGGGCTAGCGGCGCTAGCAGGTGTCAAGATCCGGACGGGAAACCTCATCGGCACCGGCGAACGCATCGTCTCCGGGCTCGTTCAGCGCTTTGGAGCGTTGGACTTTGTCAGCGACAACGCTGACTGCTTTGGCACGCGCCCACTTCCGTGCAACAGCCTCTTCGTCAAGCTCGGTGCGCACAAGGTCTACGTTGCTGTCAATGTGTCGTACGTTCATCCGCGGCACGTCGTCAAGGCAGTGGAGCCACCCCTTAGCGTGGTTCATGGGGCGCGTATCACTCGCTCCCCGGACCGTGCTGAGGTGATGATGACTGCGCCAGGTGCAGGCGCAAGCAAGGATTCAGTACCAGATCCAGAGGTAACACCTAAGGCACCGAGGAAAGGTAGAGGTCCTCCACTATAGAGGCCTGAGAATGTACTGAGAGAAGCTATGGATAGCTTGGCAAACCCGGTAGCAGCAGTGGTAGATCCGGCTGAGGCACATGCCGAGCTAGAGGAAACTAGGCAAAAAATTCTAGAGGGAGCGAAAAAGATAGCTGCGGCTCAGCAGTCGTTGAACATGATGCTGCGTGAGTACGCAAAGACAACTAAAGTAGATGCTGTAAAAGTGAAGGGGAGAAATCTCATGAGTAAAATGAACAAAGAGGGTGATACTAGGATTGAGGAGTCAGAGAACTGTTTATCCGTGGGGCTGCTGAAGTATAGTACCCGGCGAAAAACCTCAGAGCAACGGATGCAGCTGCATCCGAGTTAGAGGGTCTAACGGGTGAAGCCCGTCAGAGACAGCAAGATAGGTTCAATGAGTTGGTTCGGATCGCGAACAGGCAGAATGAGGAATTGCTCAGGGCTAACCCAGAGAGAGCTGGGGCCTCCAAGATCGTTCATTCGGCGGTGGGTAACCCGAGGAAATCCGCTGGAGCCGCATCGTCTCCTCATGGTGGTCCTAGGATAGAAGAGGTAGTAACCTCGGCCAGGAGAAACAAACAGATAATTCCGTATGACCCGACAAGGGAAGGAAAAGCAAAAGAAGTACAGAGAAACGATGATCGATGAAGCGTGAGCCGAGGTGATGCTGGCCGAGGTAACCGCGACCAAGGCAATGCCGGTCAAGGAAATGCTGTAAATGGCAATGCCGGACAGCGCAACTCGGCAGGACAACTGCAGCAACGGAATATACCAAGGCAAGAGCAAAGTGCCGGCCGAGGTATCCAACAGAGAGGTGCACCACGAGAGCAAGACCGATATAACGATGGAGATTTGGAAATGGTGAATGCAGGATACCCAAGGCCGGACTATCATGTGATAGGGTCGAGATTGGGAAGCAGGGATCTGATGCCTGATGACGCCAGGTTGAAACTGGATCGACTGTATAGGTCGGAGCAGATTGAAAGTCAGGGTCCTCCGGGTCCTAAGTGTTTTGGACCCCGGATCATGAAGGAGCCACCGGTACCTAACTTTCAGTTACCCAGAGGCACAAAGACGTATGACATCAGTACTAAGCCGGAGGATTGGTTGATAAACTATGCTACAGCTGTGAAAATTGCTACAGGCAACTTGCAATGGGCTGTGAGATACGTACCCCAGATGTTGGAGGGGCCATCAAGGGTATGGTTAAACAATTTGCCGCCCAGAAGTATTAACTGCTGGATCGATTTTGAGGAAATGTTTATAAGCAATTTCTCAAGTATGTATCAGAGGCCAAATAGGCCACAGACCCTAGCTATGTGTAAGCAGAGACCGAACGAGACAGACCGGGAGTTTTTAACTCGGTGGTGTACCGTGAGAAACTCGTGTGAAGGTGTGATAGAGTCGTAGGCCATAGCATGGTTTGCGCAGGGGTGAAGGTATGCAAGCGAGTTGTGGCAGAAGTTGCAAAGGAAAATGCCAACCATTTTGGCAGAGATGATCCAGATTGCTGATTCATATGCTTTGGGTGATCCGACTCAACCTAGGCTCGTGTCAAACGAGTCGAATGAGAAGTACTACCAGAGAGATAGAGTCGGATCATCCCGGAGAAATGATTACAAAGGTAAAAGAAGAGATGACAGACCGGATCACCGGTACAGTTCGCAACAAGTTGTAGCTATGAATCAAGATCAGCCCGGAGCAGGGAGCAATCAACGTCAGAAAACTGGAGGGCAACAATAGACACCAAGAAATAATGGCAAGAAAACTTGGACGCCAGTGCAGAAGAAACAGTGGCAAGAAAAGAAGGACCGTTCGAGGTACACTTACGAGTCGATGTTGGATCAGCCGTGTAAATTTCACACGCCGAATCCGAGCAACCCGGCAGGTCATACAACAAGGCAATGTGAGTGGATGCGTAAGATAGAACAAGGTGGCTCGGGGAATGCTCAGGCACCCCGGAATGATCAACCTCGGCAGGAGTTACCCCGGCAGCAATTGCTCTCTAGAGCAAACACGCAACAACTAATGTTGCCTCCCCCTCCGCCGAGGTATGATAACCATGAGTGAAGAGATGCAGTGCATCAAGTAGAAAATCAGCACCAGCCGGATCAGAGGTACCCCGGAAATGAGGGGAGGAATGAGTACAAGGAGCATCATCATAGTTACTGTGTGTTTACCACTGAGGAAACCGATAGAAAGAGCTTGCAGCGCCGACATATGGAGGCCAATGCGGCAATGCCAGCGGTGACGAGGTATATGCCTTGGTCGGACCAGGAAATTACCTAGAACATCAAAGATCATCCCAAGCTTATGCCGAGTCCAGGTTCGTATGCGCTAGTGCTGGATCCAACATTCATTGGGCCTAACATCAATGTGAGGTTCTCCAAGGTACTGATTGACAATGGTAGTATCATTAACATCATGTATGCGGATACAATGCGCAAGTTGGGTATCTTGGAGAACATGCTCCAAGCCACAAGGACAACTTTCCATGTCATTGTGCCAGGCAAGGTCCGGGTTGACGTTTTGTTCGGCACGAGAGATAACTGCCGAACTGAGAATTTGGAGTTTGAAGTGGTGAACTTGGAAAGTACGTATCACGCGTTACTCGGAAGACTAGCACTAAACAAGTTCATGGCAAGCTGCCACATCAGTTATCTAAAGGTGAAGTTACCCGGGCCAAACATAGTGATTACCATTGCTGGAGATTTCCGACGTTCCATCGAGTGTGCGTCAGCCGGGTCTAACCTAGCCGAGTCACTCGTGATTGCTCAAGAGAAAAGAAAAATCCAGGAGGTGGCAGCGTTGGCTCAGTCCGCGCAGCAATATATTCCGGTGTTGAGTAATCTGCATGGTAGCGTTTTGTTCCAAGCCACAAAGGATACCAAGAAAGTGCCTGTTGATGATATGTTCCTGGAGCGCACCATAACAATTGGTGGCGGGTTAAATGATAAATAGGAAAGGGAGCTTGTCAACTTCCTCCGTGAGAATCGGGATATTTTTGCTTGGTCCACACAGGACTTGCAAGGTGTTCCGAGGAAGTTGTCCGAGCACTCTTTGAACGTGAGACCCGAAGCAAGGCCGGTGAAGCAACCTCTCCGCCGCTTCGCCGAGGATAGGAGAAAAGTCATTGGAGATGAAATAGATCGGTTACTAGCAGCAGGATTTATCATGGAAGTACTTTACCCAGATTGGCTATCTAACCCGGTGCTGGTGGAGAAGAAGAAGGATGATCCGAATGTGGCAGTGGTTTAGCGTATGTGTATCGATTACACGAACCTAAACAAGGCGTGTCCAAAAGATCTGTTTCCACTGCCAAGGATAGATCAGGTCATAGACTCAACTGCTGGATGTGAACTGTTGTCATTCATTGATGCATATTCTGGTTTCCACCAGATACCTCTGAATCCGGATGATCAAATAAAGACTGCATTTATCACCCCGTATGGGGCTTATTGCTATCGCACCATGCTGTTTGGTTTACGTAATGCAGGGGCAACGTACCAAAGATGTATGCAGAAATGTTTGCACGACCAAATAGGTCAAAATGTACAAGTGTATGTGGATGATGTGGTTATCAATACCAAGGAAAGCAAAACGCTCCTTGACGATATCAGGCAGACATTCGCGAACTTAAGAAGGTTCCGGATGAAGGTTAACCCGGAAAAATGTACCTTCGGTGTCCCGGCTGGAAAATTACTCGGATTTCTCGTATCCAGCCGAGGTATCGAAGTTAATCCAACTAAGATCCGGGCCATTGAGTGAATGGAACTGCCGAAGTGTCTTAGCAATGTCCAGAAGTTCACTGGTTGCCTGGCATCGTTAAGTCAGTTTGTATGTCGGTTGGGAGAAAAGGCGTTGCCTCTCTACCAACTCATGAAAAAGTCAGATAAGTTCGTTTGGACGCCGTAGGCCAATGAAGCCTTTGCCCACTTAAAGAAAATGTTATCCACTGCACCAGTGTTAGCCTCTCCACTATCAAAGGAGCCAATGTTGCTCTATATAGCCGCAACCAACCGAGTTGTAAGTGCAGTGATTGTGGTAGAGCGCGACGAAGAGGGTAAGTCGGTGCAAAGGCCAGTGTATTATCTGAGCGAGGTATTATCTGCCTCAAAGCAGAATTACCCACACTATCAAAAGGTGGCCTACGGTGTCTATATGGCAGCTAAGAAGTTGAAGCATTACTTTGAGTAGCACCCCATCAAAGTAATATGTGAAGCTCCCATATCCGAGATAATGAGTAACAAGGATGCGAGTGGCAGGATTGCGAAATGGGCAATTGAACTAGCTCCCTATGCGCCACAATATGACAGAAGTGAAGCAATCAAGTCTCAGGCTGTGGCCGACTTTTTTGTGGACTGGGCCAAGGTACAATACGAACCACCGCTACCAGATCCAAACTACTGGAGGATGCACTTTGACGGGTCAAAAACAAAAACCGGGTTAGGTGCCGGAGTTGTACTTACCTCGCCAAAGAAGGACCAGCTGAAATATGTGCTGCAGATCCATTTCGCAGCGTCGAACAATGTCGCTGAATATGAAGCAATTGTGCATGGGCTCAAAGTGGCAAAAGAAATTGGGATACGTCGGATCCAATGTTTTGGTGACTCGGATTTGGTAGTTCAGCAAGTGTCGGGGCTGTGGGACGCTCTTGATCCAAACATGGCATTATACAGATTCCATGTGCAGAAAATATCTGGTTATTTTGAGGGATGCGAATTTTGTCATGTACCCCGAGTGGAAAATGAGGGTGCCGACATGCTGTCGAAGCTCGGATCAACCCGACAAGCAATTCCACCGGGTGTAGCATTAGAGCACCTCAGAAAACCATCTATCAGACCGTCCCCAGAAACCGACTCGATCTACGTCCCGGAGGATACAGAATCCGGAGCTGTGCCCATGGACGTTGACATGGGAGGTGGTGCGCAAAACCCGGGGACTGCCTCGCAGGATCCGGGGACTGCTCAGCATGATCCGGTTGAAGTTATGCCGGTGGATCAGATGGAAATTGATGAGGATGTGTTCCCTGTGCGAGCAATACTAGCTTGGGCACTGCCTATATTTCAATTCCTGAAAGATGGAACATTACCCATTGAGGAGGTGCTATCCAGGCAAACTCAGAGGAGAGCAAAGGCATACACAATCATCAATTCCGAGCTATACAAAAGGAGTGTGACCAATGTCCTCCAGCGATGCATTGACCCGGAAGAAGGGCTTGACATCCTCCGAGATATACATCAAGGAGAGTGCGGGCATCATGCCTCGTCCCGAGCCTTGGTGGCAAAAGCTTTCCGACATGGATTCTATTGGCCAAGTGCCTTAGAACAAGCAGAAGATCTGGTGAGAAAATGCAATGGTTGTCAGAGGTATGATACCAAGACACATATGCCTATGTCGGAACTCAAGACCATACCAATCACATGGCCATTTGCCATATGGTGTTTGGATATGGTTGGCCCGTTCAAACCAGCAAGGGGGAATATGACTCACATTTTGGTCATGGTGGATAAGTTTACAAAATGGATTGAAGTGAAGCCAATAAGAAAGTGTGATGGAGATACGGCCGTAACATTTCTCAAAGACATCATCTTGAGATACGGTTATCCTCATAGTATCATCACTGATAATGGCACAAATTTTGCTGAAGGAGCATTTGCACGATTCTGCCAGGATAAGAAGATCCGGCTAGACGTTGCCTCGGTAGCTCATCCCGCATCGAACGGACAAGTGGAAAGATCCAACGGATTAGTATTATCCGGGATAAAACCCCGGCTCATGAGCCGCTACAAAGATCAGCGGGGTGCTAGATAGAAGAACTACCAGCGGTACTGTGGAGTTTAAGAACAACTCCGAATCGATCAATAGGCTATACGCCATTTTTTCTGGTATATGGGGCAGAAGCTGCATTACCAGCCGACATAGAGCATGACTCGCCTAGGGTCACCCAATACACAGAAGCTGAAGTGCAAGAAGCCCGGCAAAATGATGTTGATCTGCTGGAAGAAGCGAGAGAATTGGCATTGTCCAGATCCACCATATATCAGCAAAATCTCCGACGCTATCATAGCCGGAAAGTAAGCCCCCGAGTCTTCCGGGAAGGCGATCTGGTGCTCCGGTTGGTACAACGTACTGCCGGCATGCATAAGTTATCCCCCCATGGGAGGGCCGTTCATTGTGAGCAAAGCACTGCACAATGATTCTTATTATCTTATCGATGCAAAGCCACAGGAAAAGAACAAGGCGGACAGGTCCGGCGAGGAATCTAAGCGTCCATGGAATGTAGCTCTACTTCGTCCTTTCTACACTTAGCAGAGAAGTGTATGTATCCGAGTCTTCTCATTTGTCGGTATGTATACCGGCAATGAGCTTATCAATGAAATGTTGGCACCTCGAGCAGTAACTCGGGGACTGCCTTAATAATATTTGTTGTCTTGTATTATTTATGCGTCAGCTGGAGTAAGTTGTTCTACTTAACTCGGATTAGTAGTGTGTGAGCACCAAAAACCCAACTCTTCGACTTGCTGCTGTCCAACAAGATTTGGCTTCATGGCAAGCAAGGGAACAAGTTTGGAATTGCGTAGCACATGAAAAACGACTAAGGAAAAGAACTTAATCGAGCCGACGTTTGTTTTTGGACTAACCCTGTATTTACTTTCAAATTATTATGCTGAATTATTTTGAGCTAAGCCTAAAGTTTCCAAGTATTGTTAAGACAATTTTTGAAGCTCGGATTCGTAAGTCGTAAAACCGAATCAAGGTAGACACGAACCGAGCCAGAAGATTGGACGAACGAGAAAATGAAACTCGGGGACTACGCCCAAGTTAAGACGGCATAAAAAACTTAGTAGCAAAATATCACATGTGTATTGGATACAATTCCACCCGACATACCGGGGATCTGATAAATTTTAAAGTGTTTTCACTCAAGGAGCAGCAGGAGGAGGAAGTTCGGCGTCATCTTCGCCGTCTTCGATATCCGAGGCATCGTCCTCTTCATCCTCGTCCGAGCCATCTTCTATGTTCTCAGCATTTTTGTCACCAACGGCCTCCAGGAAGCTCGAACCCTCAGTCCATTCATGAATGGGAGCATATTCAATGAGGCTATGGGCGCAAGCCTGGCACCGAGCTACCCACTCTAGGTCATTGGTCCATTTGGACTCGGTGCGCAGGCGTGTCAGGAGGTTGAGGTCGATCTTCTCGTACCATGTGAGTATGTGGTGAAGAACGGTCTCAGCTGCGGCACGTCCAGCGGACTCCCTCCAAAGGCCGATCTGGGTCTCGATTCCCATCAGCTTTTCAGCGAGAATTGCGGTTCTCTCCAGAGTGTCTTTTGCAGGCCAGAACATGTTGAAGATTCAGACTACAACGTCAAGGATATCCTTGCCATAGTTCTTGATGATTTCCAAGCGAGATGCCAGGCTGACCAACAGGTCCTCCATGTCATAGGGAATATCTTCACCGTCAGGAGCAACAGGAGTACCCCTCTCTCGGCGGAAATCAGCAACAACGGTGCTCGCAATGGGAGTGCCCTCTGGAAATTTGCCTGAAAACGAGACAAGAGAAGCAATAAATGAAAAGACATGTGAAGTAACCCAGAGGAATATGCTGGATAAGGGAAAGGAACTTACGTAAAATGTGGCTGTGGATCCGGGTCAATTCATTGGTACAGTCATCGCGTCTTTTGCGGAGTTGCACAAGTTCAGCGTTCGCCGACTCAAGCTTGACGCCGGCCTCCTGGAGAAGTTCTCGGTCCTTGACAATTTGGAGATTAAGGCGCTCACGCTCTTCCGTATAGTCCTGGCTAGCCTTTTCAAGCTCGGATTGATGCTGCGCTTTCATTTTCTTCATCTCTGCTTTGAGCTTGGCGATCTCGTCATCCTTGGTTCGGAGGAGGGCAAGCTCATCGTCTTTCTTCTTGAGCTCGGCCTGATGCTGCCCTGCTTGTTCGAGAAAATGCAGCATCATATCAGGACCAGGCATACTATCTTCAAGCGATACTGAAATAGTTTGTTAACCCGGCAAAGCCGAGGTATGAATGTTTGCCGAGCCAAGAAGAAAAGGAGATAGGAAGCAAAGCAAGGTCGCCCAGAAGTAACTTACCCTTGATCTGATCCAGATTCTTCCTCATAAGCTTGTTCTCAGCCTCCACCCTAGCTACGAAAACCGAATGATGGATTAGTTCGGCAGAAAAATATGAAGGAAAACAGAAAAATGTGAAAAAGAGAACTTACCCCTTTTCTCGTGCTCAACAAGATGTGCATTATGCTTTGCGAGCAACATTTTGTGAGTGTCCAGGAGACGCTGAAACTCAGCGCTCCGGCGGTTGGTGGTCACCTGAAAAGAGTACAAAAATGCAGCTTAAGACTTATGCATATTCGAAGTGTACAAGATCCGGGCCAAGTGGAACTTAACCCGGCTCTAGGTGTGTGCATATTCGAAGTGTACAAGATCCAGGCCAAGTGGAACTTAACCCGGATCTAGGTGTGTGCATATTCGAAGTGTACAAGATCTGGGCCAAGTGGAACTTAACCCGGCTCTAGGTGTGTGCATATTCGAAGTGTACAAGATCCGGGCCAAGTGGAACTTAACCCGGCTCTAGGTGCGTGCATATTTGAAGTGTACAAGATCCGGGCCAAGTGGAACATAACCCGGCTCTAGGTGTGTGCATATTCGAAGTGTACAAGATCCAGGCCAAGTGGAACTTAACCCGGCTCTAGGTGTGTGCATATTCGAAGTGTACAAGATCCGGGCCAAGTGGAACTTAACCCGGCTCTAGGTGTGTGCATATTCGAAGTGTACAAGATCCGGGCCAAGTGGAACTTAACCCGGCTCTAGGTGTGTGCATATTTGAAATTGTCAAGGAGCTACGTTAGTTTTCTAAGGAGCATCCGACCGAGTAACAAGTTACTCCCCCGGAGGCTCGGGGACTAATGGTTATATCACTAATATATACAACATGCTAAGGAAAAGGTGAAGTAACGTACCTCCATCATCCGACCCGCAAGGTTAATCGCCTTAGCGGCTGTGTTCATCTGAGCAGAAAACTCGGCGGGACCGAATTTCTCCGCGAGATCGTCGTTGTAGACGAACTCCGCCTTGTTCCAGTTGTTCATGAACTCGATCAAGGTCGGAGGATATCGTTCGCCGCTGAGCATGTGGGGCGCCACCAAGCCCTTGGCATGTGCTTCCCTCCTCTCAACCTGAGCAAGGGCCGGGCTGGTGTGCAAAACAAGTTGCTGCACATTAGTTGGCTCGGCAGGGGCGTCCTTCGGTGCTGGAGGCTTCTTGGCAAGCATGGACGCGAGAGTGCGCTATCCAGACTCGACGGACGCTGCCCTGGTGGCGTCAGGGGCCTTCTTGCCTTTGGGCTGCTGAAAGGAGGAAGTGGTTGCAGCAGATTTACCCTTGGGAGCTGCCTGGGTGCTTTCCCGCCGAGACTGAGAAGACTCGGACGAGGCGGAGGGGCTTGGCGTTGCTGTTTTGGCTGCTGGCGCTGGAGTTGGTGCTGGTGCTGGTGCTAGTGTTGTTTTCTTCTTCGGAGGAGGTACTGAAGTAGACTCGGTAGTAGCTGGTTGCGGCGGAGCCGAAGTGGTGGATGCCGCTGCCTCGACTGGGTCAGTCTCCCCCGCTCTGAGGTTGCCCCCCTCTTGACGAGGTGGGCTGGAACCCGGAGCAGCCGCTGAACCCTCCGGAATAGGGCTCAGCGGGCGTGAATCGTCGCCACGAGGGGGAGAAGGGCTGAGTCGGAGCAGCGAAGCGATGCTAGATCCACTCTGGGGGACCTCCACCGCAGCTCTGCCGAATCAAATAATGTCAGATGAGAAACTATAACGATGCAAGAACAAGTAAATGGCAGAGGGAAAAAGAGGCTTACTCATCCGAGGTCAGCGGCTTCTTGGGCTTCCGAGCCCTTCGTGCTGGGGCCTTGGTTGCAGGCTTGGAGGCAGTCTTATCCCCGGATTTCTTTCGCCTTTTGGCTGGTTGAGAAGGTCCGGAGGATGAAGTGGATGCGGCTTCCCTTTTCTTCTTCGGCGCAACCGGAACAGGGTCACCCACAGCAAGGGGAGGGTCCTCATGGATCTGCCCACCGGGGTTAGCTGATGCCGGAAAAGCAAAAGAAAGGGGGATAGCGTCAAATGCTTCCATCACCTCAACATCCGAGTCATCTTCATTGTCGGGCCAATCTCTAATAGAAGACAGTTTACCGGTGGGTCGCTTGGTCGCGTCGGCCATTGGGAGGAACATCTCCTGGTCCGGTTCTTCCTCGTCCGAGCTCTCCCGGTCAGGTGCACATTTGAGGGTGGGATCGGTGCCATCCTCGATAGTTTGCTGAAGGAATTGCTAAAGGAGAAAAAAGACAACAGAGTTAAAAATACAATAGCAACCGACATAAGATTCAATTCGGAGAAAGTGTGTGGCACAAATCTTACCACGGGAGGAAGCCTATCCCGGCAATAATGCTCAATTCCCCATGTCCACTCAGAGGAGAAGTCCTTGTGGGTGGTGAAGAGGGCCTTGACCCGGCGATAGATTTCTGTGTTGCTCAACTCAAAAGACGAGGTCCGGTTGGGGTCACGCCCCCAGCTCATGTGGCACACCTTGTGAGTGCATTTCTGGAGAGGGGAGATCCGGTTGCGGACGAATGTGATCATGGCGTCCTCGTTGCGCAACCCGAGGTCCTTCAGCTCCACGAACCTTTTGTTGACCTGGTTAGCCAAGACTGTGGGCTTCTTGGGGACAATGTCCCACAACTCCGGGTTAGGAGGACCCGGAGCATAGGGGCGAAGCCGGATCAGGTCTTCAGTGCCGTCATTCCGAACATAAAAGAAGGTCTGGGCCCATCCTTTGTAGGAGTCTAGCCCGGTGACCCGGGGAAAGACGGAGAGCCTCCGGGGAGAAATGGACGCAGCGCTGAACTGCGTAAGTTGTTTGTCCTCCGGCTCTAGACCGACATTCGGAATTACATTATGACGAAGGCCAAAGAACCGGATCCATAGCTCCTTTGTGGGCCATAATCTGGCATAGCCTTCGATCATGGAGGCAAAAGCAGAGAGAGATGTGATGGCATTGGCAGGAAGGTGGTGCGGCTGGAGTTCATAGGTGGTCAACCAATCGTGGAAAAATCGCTGACTGGCAAACCGAATCCCCGCTAGAAGTGTGACAAGAAGACAACAAACTCACCCGGATTGGGTGAGGGGGCGAGTTCGGCAGAGGCGAGGCGCGCAGTGACGCCTGCGGGGATGCGTCTAGTGCGGTAGAGCCAGTCCAGGTCATCCTGGCAGACCCAGGATCCAGCCCACGCACCGCGGTTCGCCGTCGCAGCGTCTTCCTCCATCTCCTGCTCGGCGACGGCAAGTTCTTCTTCTGTCATCTCGAGTTCGCTGCCCTTGCTGGCGCTAGCGGCGGTGGGGGGCAGCGTCCTAGATTGACAGCAACCCGTGGCGGAGGAGGTGCGCAGCGGCGACAGCGACATAGATGCATGTGGAAGCAGTGCGGCGGCGGCGCTGCTACTCAGATGCGGTGGCGGCGGCGCTGTTGCGGGAGAAGATGAAGAAGAAGAACTAGAGGCAGAGGGGCACGGAAGTGGGAAAAGACCCAAGGGGCGCACCCCTCCCCTATTTAACCGCTCCATCGAGGAGGAAGTGGGATCGTGTTGTGCGGATATGCCACACGGTGTGGCCGTGTATCAACCAGATGGACCAATCAGCAAAGAGCCACACGGAGGACCACAGGGTGTAGCAGATCCCATGACGTGACGCATTGATGCAGTTAACGAGGAGGCAGGCCAGACGTGACGTGCGTCACAGTGATAACTGACAATTACTGCAGCGGTTACTGTGGCTGGCCCTTAAAATGAGGCAACCTAATGATTAGCCTCCATGTGGGGAAGCGTACGAGAGAAGGAAAGATGACCCGGATGAGATTATGGTAACCCGGCCAGCAAGTGAAAACTTGAAATGTGCCAAGGGAAAGTAAACCCATGAGATCCGAGATAAGAGGTAACTCGGAGAAGGAGCATAAAGCTCGGTGAAATTGAACCTGCTGTGGCCTTGGCGGCTAAGGCAACTAAGACCGAACCAGCTTCGAGGACTAATGTTGGGGGGATACCCCTGGGTAGGGTCATGCCGGGGTATAAAGGCCGAGTTAGCCGAGGTACGGCAAGGTCAAAGCGAATGCTGGCCGAGTTACCTCAAGGCAGGCCGAATCTCGGGGTAACCCGAACTAGGGGATGTCCACCTAGCTGAGTCTCATCCGACTTAAGCCGTAAGCCGGATAGATGAATCTAACTTGTATGCAGGAACAGGTGTGGCTGGATCAACTACGATCCAGGTCATAGCAAGATTCTAGGAGAAGGAAGGTATCTCGCTGGTCAAAAGTAACCCCGGTACGCACAAAGTGAGCGAAGCGAACAGGGGCAGGACCACCGAGGCGTGGCTGACAAAGGTGACGACGCCGATGTCGGCTGACGCAGGCGCCGCAGAGGCTCACGTAGCCTCTGCATGGATGACGCGGGGGAAAAGCGACCCGGTCGGCTTGCTATTTTGGGAGGAGGCATATTCCCTGGAATATGCCTCCACGTATGCCCTAAGTGGAGACCTAGCCACTCCTATATAAGGGGGGCTAGGGCCTCTGTAGTGGGGGTTGGTCTCAATTGGGTAGAGCTTACTGTATTGTTCCTGAGGGCTAGCTAGCGGGGAGAGTAAGAGAGCAGCTTCTTCCTCCTCTCTCCAATACAGCTCGAGGAGCACTTGTAATCTGTGAAGTGAATCAAATACAAACCATCTGTGTGAGGAATCACCTCACTATCCCTCCCTGGATTCCCCTAGTGCTATTAGTCCCCACCTTTATCCTATCCCTGGCATCTGCCGTGACACCACCATGACACATGGCATGACAAAGCATAGGCCACAGTCAAAAACAAGCTCTTTTTACCACATACGCATGAACTTTCCTACTCTTTTCCAAACCAAACCAAACTATATGCAAACCAATGTATGAAAGAGGGGGCCAACCAATTTATTCAGCAAACTAAGCAAACCAAAGAAAACGAAAACCAAAACAAAAACGAAAAAGAAGACGCTCCAAGAAAAACAGAACTGTGCATGTAACAATAAAAATGAAGCGTTTGGAAGAAACCTGAGATTTTTATTGATGAAGAAGGGGATGCCTTGGGCATCCCCAAGCTTTGACGCTTGTACTTCTTGGATATTTCTTAGGGTGACACGCATGGCATCCCCAAGCTTGAGCTTTAGTCCATCCTTCATCTCATTACTCATTCCTTCCATACACCTGAAATTTGTCCTTCATACAAAACTTCACACAATCTTTATTAGCAACATTAGTGCACTCAAGATAAATAAGTCTTAAGGTTCAGTTCTAACACCAAATAAACTTCCATTTGAACACTAGCTACTGTAGCACTTCCCTCAAAAAGCTCAATTCCCCAAAAGAATTCAAAAAGGAACCAACAAGAAGCAAATGCAGAAAATGGCAGCAATCTGTCAAAACAGACCAGCAGGTAAAGACGAATTTTTTCGAACACCTTATGTTGCTCAAATAAAAAAGTGTTGAACTAACAAAAGTTAGATAACAACCTGGGACAGAAGCTCAAAAATTCACGCCTCAAAAAGACGTCCAGAGATTTTACATGCATTTTTACGGTGAAGCACAGAAATCTGTTTCGGGACAGCAACTTTCCCAATCATTACTTCTCTCTCATTAGAGGTTACTTTTGGCACAAAAAGCAAATAAAAAGTATAAGGAGAGGTTATTACAAAGGTAATAACTTCCAAGACTCATCTAAAACTTTTGGGTTATCTCCCAATAAGTACTTTTCTTTAACGCCTTTAAGTTAGGCATAAGAAGCAAGAAAGAATCAAGTGTTCTCAAATGAAGAAGCATTAAGACCAAATTTCTTGCCCTTACCTCTCTTACTTTTATTATTAACCTTGGAGAAAATGTGATTGTTTGGTGAAGAATAAAGGTGCATGGTCCCCTTTCCCACATCTATTATTGCTCCAAGAAGTTCTAATAGGGACCTTCCAAGTGTAATTTGTCCTTTTCCTGCACATTCAATAACAAGATAATCAGTAGAAATCATTTTCCCAAGGATCTTTATAAACAATCCTTCAGCTATTCTAAGAGGTAATATGGTAGTATTATTAGCAAGAGATATTTCTTTTCCTCCTTCAGTAAGCCCCCAAGTATTCAGAGATTTATAAATATCTTTGGGCATAAGACAAAATTCAGACATGATATCACAGCGAGCTTAAAAAGTTTCAGTGTTTAACTCAATCTTAACTGTAGGGAGCCACTTTGATGGTTCAGAATTTATTGGAACATAATTGTGATGCTCCCTAAGCGTATTATAGCAATTTCCTAAGCTAGTAGTGCTAGTCTCAAGAGTGTTCAACCTAGCAAATATTTTTGCGAAAGAAATATCAGTTTGGCTAGGCATGTTGTAAGTGAGGATCAATTTCTTTATAGCATTAATAGCATCATCCTCATTACATTGGAGGAAATCTCCTCCCACAACAGCATCTAAAGCATATCTATAGCAAAGAGCAATTCCAAGGTAAAAACTGCTAAGGAACAAGCTTTGAGTCATTTTAGGCTCAGTTTTTTTTCATGTAGATCAGAGATTCTAGACCAAGCTTCCTTAAAACTTTCCTCAATTCCTTGTTTAAAAGTGAAAATCATTTCCTCGGGTGACATAGTGATTGGAGCAAGGCTAGACATAATGGCAACTTAAGATAGGAACTATTTTTTTTTTTGTGTTTTCAAATAAGAAAGCAAACTAGTAAAACTAATTTTTTTTCAAATAAGAAAGCAAACTAGTAAAACTAATTTTTTTGTGTTTTTTGAATAACAAAACAAGCAAACAAAGCAAAAAGGAACTAAGCAAAACAAAAATAACAAAGTAAAGAGATTGGTTATGAGGGACTCCCCTTGTGAAGATGTCCTTGACTCCCCGGCAACGGCGCCAGAAAAATGCTTGATGGCTCTGTGTATGGCGCCAGAAAAATGTTGGGCATGGTTGATGTAGAGCTCGTTGGGAACCCCAAGAGGAAGGTATGATGAGCACATCAGCAAGTTTCCCTCAGTTATGAATCCAAGGTTTAATCGAACCAATAGGAGCAAGGAAACACCCCAAAGGTGTTGCTAGCTGAGCTTTGGCAGGGCGCACTACCGGTGCTAGTAGCAACATGGAGACCTGCACAACACAACCACATAACTTTGTCCCCAACTTGCGATGAGGTTTTCAATCTCACCGTGTTTTGCGGAAAACAAAGGATTAAACATATCGAATGTAAAGAAGTAAAAGTTTGCAGAAAGTAAACACAAAGCAGTAAAAGATTGTAGATTGAATTTAAAAGACAAGGACCGGGATCCATAGTTCACTAGAGGTGGCTCTCCTTAGATAGATAACATGCTGGGTGAACAAATTACAGCGGGGCAATTGACAAACATCGAGAAAGCAATACATGCATATACTAATCATCTTGACTCCTTTGAGATTCGATTGGGCATTACAACATTATACATAGACCACCATCCAACTGCATCTATGACTAATAATCCACCTTTAGGTTATCATCCGAACCCCCTCCAGTATTAAGTTGCAAGCAACATATTATTGCTTTACGAACTGCGTGTAAAGTAAACATTATGATTGTTCTATGAACAAAGGATTGTTGTTTTCTCCCTAGTAGCAACAACACATCTAGTACCTTAGAGATTTCTGTCACTTCCCCAGATTACCAGAGGCATGAACCCACTATCGAGCATAAATACTAACTCTTGGAGTTGCTAGCATCTACTTGGCCAAGATAGCTACTAAAAACGGAAAGCATGCAAGATCACAAATAACAAAGACATGATAGAATCAATAATCAATCTGAAATAACATCTCAATATCCATCGGATCCCCGCAAACACAACATGCAGAATTACAAATAGATGATTTTGATCATGAACGGAGCTCACAAGATCTAAACATGAAAGCACAAAGGATGAGAACCAGCCATCTAGCTACTACATGGATCCGTAGTCCAAGGATGAACTACTCACGCATCACACCGGAGGCTTGCATGGTGATGAAGAAGGCCTCCAGGGTGAATTCCCCTCTCCGGCAGGGTGCCGGGAAGAGCTTCAGATCCCTCCCGATCTAGGGATGGAGATGACGGCGGCTATAGACTCTTTCGTGGATTTTTGATTGGGCACTTAGGGTTTTTGTCCCGAGGGCATCTTATAGTCAGAAGGGGAGGCCGAGGGGGTGCGAGAGGCGGCCACACCACCCCCTGGCGCGGGCCAGGCCTGGCCACGCGGCCAGGTGGTGTGGTGGACCCTGGCCCCTCTCCGTCTCGTATTCTGGCACTTGATGACTTCCAGAAAAATAGGCACTTTGGCTTTTGTCCCGTCCAATTCCGAGAATATTCATTTTTTGACTTTCCTGGAACCAAAAATAGCAGAAAAAAGGCAGCTGACACTGTGTCTCTTGTTAATAGGTTAGTCCAAGAAATCATATGAAAAGTACTCCAAAGTTGGAACAAAACACAAGAAAGTGGATAAAACCAAGCATGGAACATCAAAAATTATAGATACATTTGCAATGTATCAGTAGTCAACTCCTTGAATTTGTCCAAACTTGTGACAAATCGAGCTTTTTGTCATTCATTAAGTTTCATTTCTTTCTTATGACTTTGCAGTCATTCATAAATATCAAGTAAACTTCTTTACTTTAATAAGATCAAGTAACATGTTACTTTGCAATCTTAAATGTAACTTAATATAGGATTTTATGACTCCTAGTCATTTCTCGCACTCAGGTCCATCACGCTTCTTTGTAATTTGTAGATATGTCTTGTTCAAAACATGACAAGTGAATCAACAATATAATTCCACAAACTTGTAGAATATATAGTTGAATCCTACTTTGTTCAGTAAAAGTATTCACTAAAACTTTATGATCATTAACTCCTCTATTTGTAGACTTTGGATTCACGAACCAAATTCCGCTGCGCCACTCAAAAATTCAGAGATAAGGTCAAATACCTTGTTTTGATCTTTTACTTTCTTCCACATGTATCTTCATCAAGACATGTCAGCTTTGGACAACAACTGGTTTTCCCATTGTGGATGATGTATTCATAGCTTCGTAAGAATGCTCTACAAAGACTTGTTTATTCGCCATTATTTCGACTTGTCGAAATCTCTAGAAACTCGAACATGCCATAACACTTATGGTGTTGTTTCCACGAATCTTTGGATGTTCCTTTGTATTTCAAATGAGTGTTTGCATATTTTGATCTCTAACTCTAAATGATAACTATAACCCCGTTAAGAGATAATATTGTACCATATGTATCTTAATACATGATGATTATGATGTTTAGATATTTCAACACAGTTTGAATTCATCCAATTATCATAACTTGTGAAACATCTTTCTCAAGTCACTTTTATGCTAAACTTAACTTGAATACTTTAGTCATGTTGATCAAATCGAAGAGACTTCGTATTCTTGTTAATTTCAATATCCCATTTAGTTATGAACTCATTTGAACAATTCAAATCATTTCAAACTTATGTTTCATTAAGTAAATACGCTTATTTACTTAAGTCCACAATTAACTAATGATTTCCACTATTTGTTGAAATATGATACATCACTATGTATAAGATTCAACATTTCTTCGCATATCACCATTTTACCAGAATGCGGAGTTTTAGTCATTCTGCCTAAGAGGCATGGATTTGCAAAGTCTCTAGATTGAGCATCTAGGACCCCGATCTTTCATAAAGAACTTGCAATAACCAAAATGACTTAAACTGTAGTGTCATTTCATTATTAAACTTTGGATATCTTTTAGCATTCTAATCCTTTATAAATGTTTAAACTATTATCATTAACATAGTGATGAGAATAACTAGTTTTTAATCGTAATGTGACCCTAACGGTATTGTTCATAAGAATAGTACAAACTGGTTTGTAACTTGTTCATATGAATAATCGTCTTGCCAAAATCAAGACACACAAACAAGGATTACAAATTATATTCAAGTCCACTAATCCAAATGACAAACTTTGAGGAAAGATGTGATGTCGGCCATCAACTGTTTTGCTTGCCGTCATCAAGTCACACTGCCTCAAATCCAACAATTCTCAAGCGGATCCTCCTGTTTTCACAAAGCAGGACAAGTATCAAATACTTTGCAAACTGCAACGAGGTTTGCAAGAACCACATTTATAATTTGTATATCTTACATATACCTTTTCATCCATGACCTCCATTGCAATCAAGCCCTTCCAAGAGTTCTCAACTCTAATGCAAGATCGCTAAGTGTTTCTCTAAATATTCTCTTTTCATCCATGATGGAGGAAAACCCATCCAACGGCTCATACTCTATGTGCCTGATTTTGCAGAATACAAAATGTAGCCAAACTCTCAATCGAATGGAGAATGACTTATTGGATGATTATGGATAAAACACAAACATTACAGAGTCATTGAATTAACTCCTAATGGTTATTGTATCAAGAAGAGAAGATCACCTTTTACGAGGATATCCCTCAGGTGTGGGTATTAATCTATGAAGTTGGACCCTTTTGCTAAGTTCCACATAAAGCAATATATTCCCATGGTCGCAAAGGACCTCAATAGGATAGGCCAAGGTCTACTAAGATATTTGCAAATAGACATCTAGACTAAGTTTATAATAAGAGATCAATTTATAATTGGTCTCCACTAAAATTGTCATCCCCTGGACGATTTTAGTGATCGCATGATCCCTATCCTCTGCGCCTCCCCCGATCATCACGGCCATCAGTGCAGCCTCAAAAGTAGACATTCAAAAATGCCAATCACATCATCCATGTGACTCATGCTCGATCTTTCGATCCCTTGTGTTCCGAGGCCATGTCTGTACATGCTAGGCTCGCCAAATCTAACTTGTGTGTATTCGTTGTGCAACATGGCTGACACCCACTATATACGAACATAGATATGTCTGACCCCCGATCATCACGGCCGGCCTCATACCGAAGAACTTTCTTGGTGGTGCACACACAAGGGGAACACAAAACATTGGAATTAAATAGGGATTATCTTATTTGCTACCGTTGAGTATATAAATACTAGCACAAAATAAGATGTAAAACAGGTATATACATCATATGTATAATGTGATATGATATGGTCTTTCTTGTCGTGCCTTGATCTCCATCGAGCGCTCCGGCATGATCTCCATCTTGCCCTTGGTTTGACGCCAAGTCCACGACGCCGCCACCAGGTCGTCCATCGGAACGATGACTATTACTTACTACTTAGTAACAAAAAAATAAACTACGTGGTTGTTAGGGCTTTTGCATTAGAACCGTTTCTAAACTACGAACTTTCCAACCACAACATGGATCCGACAGTTGTCTCTACTACACCCCTTTCGGGACCCTCCGTTGTAAATTCTATATCAACTATTGAATGAGAGACAAACACCCGCTAGCCACTTATATGGTACAAGCCGTATGTTGAGCGTAGAACCATTCTCGCGTACGAATACACGTAAGGTCGGTCCGAGCCGCTTCATCAAACAATACCGCGATATAAACAAGTACACGTTAGAGGGTAACAACTAAGGGATCAATGCCCGCACAATACTTTTGCGTACTGCCTGTACAAATCTCCTACGCATAGATCGGCTCTGATACCACTGTTGGGGATCGGTGCGGAAAACAAAAAAATTCCTACGTTGGAACCCAAAACTTTCCTAGGATCTATCTATGTAGTAATGCGGTAACGGCTGATGCGTACAGAATACATACCCTTGTAGACCGTACGCGGTTAACGTTCCCCCGGGAACGTGGTTGAAGTAGTCGTACTTGAAGCCGACCTCAAGGCCGTGAAGCTCCTCGCAGGTCACCCCTTGCTCCTTCTTGATCTTCATCATCTTCATCGTGCAACAGCTCCGGCTCACGACATTTAAGCGCCCCAAGTGTTGCGCCTCGTGTCTTCGTACACAGCCGGTGCATGATGAGACCTCCGGCTCCCCGATCCCGCCGGTAGTGCGGAAGTTGATATCCGGCTAGGAATCCCTATAGCGCAACGGCGTACTGCATGTGTGCCTCGATCGCACAACCCAGACTTGGGGCCATGGTCATGAGGTATAGAGAGAGGGAGGGAGAAAGTCAACCAAAGGACTTCTCCAAATATTGGTGTGTTTAATCCCACCCATGGGCACCCCTTTATATAGGGGGAGGGGGTGTGCCCTCCCCTTTGGGTTTCCCATGTGGGACTAAACAAGGGAGAGAGGGGGAGGGGCGCATGGGCCTCATGGGACGCCGGCCAGGGGTGCGCCCCACCCCGCGCACAGCCCTAGGCTGGCTGGGTGGGCCCCCTTGAGGCGCCTGGGCCTTGGCCCTTTGGCCCTTGGCCCTTCCCTCCTCCGGTTTTCTCTCATGGGCCCTTTTTCCCTAGGTAGTTTGGACCATTAGTGGAATACCCCTTCAAATTAGATTTTAATATTATATTTAATATTAATTACACTAATTAATATGTAAATACATATTAAAAAATCCGTCTTGACCTGAAACACCTTTTGGTTCCCTTTCGATTTCCTCTGAACGACTTCGGATCTTTCTCTACTGTGATTCCATCTTACGAATGATCCCTCTCATCGTACCCTTAAGTGTATCCTCTCACGGCTCGGGAATGCTCTAGACATGATCTATATCAATGATCAACAGAGAGACCAGGGATGTCCATATGACCCCTACGCATTCCTGATGACAATGTCATTTGAACCGCTAAATGTAGCATCCTCTTCCTTTTGTTTCTCAATACAACTTGTCCGAGATCCGATCATTGGTATCCTATACCTTGTTCAATCTCGTTCACAACAAGTTCTGTTTTCTTGTTACCATGATATTACATCCGTGTGACCTAGTCACATGTTGCAACATTTATGGATGTAATCTCACCAAGACGGCCGCATGTATCTTTACCCCTCATGTGGGTGAACAAATCCCGGTTTTGCAGTCACATGTCATCAACTGTTCCTTTGGAATACCCAACATACACCTTTATGGCCACCGTATTACCAGATAACGGTTGATGTAGTCAAAGCAGCCTCAGGAAACAGTGAGTAATATGAGCTCGCGGTCTAAGGAGAAGGAGTCTAGGTATAGCTGTTGCAACAATGAACTATATGACTTGATCGTGTTGCAATCCTTCGAGGAATGTCCAATCACATCATTCTCCAATGATATGATCCCGTTGTCAGTCGGCATAAATGCCCATGATCTTGAAACCCAGATCATCTTCGTGACCAACGAACTAGTATGAATAGAGGCTACTAGGGACTTGGTTGTTTCATACCACACCTGTACCAATGTTTCTACTTGGCACAGTTCTAGCACAATATGAAACTATTATAAACTAATTGAGATATGACAATAAAAACCTATTTTTTATTTGTCTCTAGGGCATATCTCCTTCAGCCAACGCTCCACTTAAACAAAGGGGCACTGACCAATCAGATCCTGCCACGCGTCTGTCGATTTTCTATTTATTTTTAGACAGAATATATGTCAATATTGTATAATTCGTAGGAAATTATTTATAAGTCCAAAAATTGCAAATAATACATCATTGGATTTAGAAAAATGTGAGGAAGATTAGTATGCAATAAAATGAATACTTCACAGTAAGTATATTTTCTGGAATATTTAAACCTCTACAATGGTATTCAATTTGTAGAAAATTATCTACAATTCCAAATTGAGTGAAACCAATTGCTCATGTTTTGTTTTCATCATACGTATCCACATAAATTACAAACAAAATTATTTGACACAGTTAAAATGGAAATGCTAGCAGAAAGCTATAAATGCATTGAAATAGTATTTTAATCATAGAAAAATATTTATAAATCCCTTTTCAGTGATTCCAATTACCGATGTATCTAAATGGCATTACCTACCCAGTAGTATTATTTCAAAATTTAATTTGATATAAATATCTGAAGTTGAATTAAAGTGAGTTAAACCCTATTAAATCAATATAGTTTTGATAATAAATGATTTATTGCATTAAATGATATTCCATATGCATCATATGTTATAATAATGTCTAGAGTACTAAATGCAACCATTATAACAAATTAAATCATCATGCATGTATTTGGTTATCATTGTGCTATTGTATTGTTGCATAGCTGCATGTTTGCAATATTTTGAATGGTGTGTTTGTTGTGCTTTCTTTAAAACGTTAGATTGCGAGGAGTGCAACTGGGATTGTGATGAGTGTAGTGATTTCAATTGTGATGATTGTTTGAACGACCACATCAACTAAAGGCAAGTGGCACTATCATAAATATTTTACTTATTTTTCTATGCATTGTAGTTGCTTTTAGTAGAAGTGCATGTGTAGGAATTTTTTACTATATGATATGCTATGTCCTATTTAGGATATCCTTTTGTATCTTGATTAGTGGAAACATCGTAGTTGTAGTGTGCTTAGTATTGTTATAGATTCTGGATGGCATATCATGTTATGATTATCTAAAGTATTAAAAAATGTATGTTTATATAATAAAATAAGTACTTAATGAATCACCTAGGTGGAATGTGAATACTTGGTTGTGAATAAAGTGGCAACAAACAGGACAGTATCTTTGGCCACCTCTCTTGTGTGTGCACTAGAGGAATACCACCTAGGATCATAGAGATTTGTCATGTTTCTTGTACAGTGGCTTCCGTGTACAACCACATGTCATGTTTCTTGTACAGTGGCTTCCGTGTACAACCACATGATCATAGAGATTTAGTCCATTACATAGCGGAAGACCCTTGGAATGGCACCTCCTCAGGTTAACTATAATTGTGTATTGGAGGTATATCCTTGCATTGGTGCATGTTAGACGTGCTAGTATTGTGTATTGGGAGGACTTCTATGGAAAAACTTCATCACATTCTCAAATCTACCGGTATACCAATTGGTGTGTACTAATCTAGGGGCCACTAGTGGCATCAAGACGAGATTGTGTCATGTAGGTAAAGTGTACAACTTCTGTAGAAGATATAAATCTAATCGATTAGCCGTATCCCCGGTTATGGACAACATTGAGCAACTAAGGCCTGAAGCTTATGGATGATCTCGATATTCCAATTTCTTAATAAACTTTGATGGTTAAACAAGGGCGTAGGAGCACTTAGTGTTGGCCAATGTGTTTAGACAATTTTCTAAAAGGAATAAAACTATTTTGAAAAGATAGGATAAAACTATCACTTTATGCAAATCAGCATGAACTCCACTTAGCCAAATAAGTATGTAAATGATAGGTTCCATTTTAGATCCACATACTAGTGAAACTTGCCAATAAATTCAAAGTATTGATCATTCATGGATGCAACCTTTCATGTTCCAGGTTATATCGTTTCTGAGTGATCGTTATAGACCACGAGACTTCACTCAACAATTGTTCGCATGTGGCACATTTGAAGCATGGGGATCTACCTTGTTATCGTTTTTCGCTGTGTACTTGAATACTGTAATGTAAATTCTGGATCATATTTGTTATATATTTATCATGCACGGTTATATTTGGAATCATTTTGTACGGTGTGTTCTAGTGAAATGATCCAGGGATTAGCACTATACACAGGAACTCAGTCTTTATCAGGCGAGGCTGTTACAACATCCCCGGTCCCACTGATGGTTATTTATCGGAGGGGTGTTTCAATCACGTCTGCATGTTCTTGAACCCATAAGGTCAAACACTTAACGCTTCGTTGTCCCTAGGTTTCATCGAGATAATAGATGGTGTGAACGAATGGTGATCCGGAATCTCGAATGTGATCCTAGACATCACAAGGAATTCCAAAATGGTATGGAGGTAGAGAAAAAGTATATGGGAGCCAGGTTTTGATTCCGGGATTAATTCGAGATAGTTTTGGAATTGTTCCAGATTGCTCTAGAAGGTTCTCGAGTGGGTCCCACCTGTTTCGAAGGGCACATGGCCAAGTGGGGGCACCCCGGCCTACATGGGCTAGGGCGCCAAAGCCCCAAAGGGGCCATGCGCCCCCCACTAGGGAAACCCTAGCCACCCAAACCCTAGGATGGAGGGGAGGATTCCATCCTCTGGTCACCATCCCCTTCCTCGGAAGAGGGGCAAGGGATGTCCAACCCCCTCCCCTATATAAAGAGGGAGGGTGGAGGCACGGCAACACACTCTTCCAGGAGCCGCCTCCCTCTCCCCTCCCTCCCGCGTAGATGCTTGGCAAAGCGCTGCCATAGTTCTCCACCATATATCCAAGCAACATCGTTATGCTGCCGGGATTTTGCGAAGCTCTTCTCCCTCGCTTGTAGGATCAAGAAGGAGGAGACATTACCAATCTAGAACATGTGGGTACCATAGAGGTGTTGTCGGATGCAAGACTTCAACGGTTTGAACGGACGCACGTGTACACCTACATCGTCCATGGTCCCTCGATCATCAAATGCTTTGCATCTTTGAAGTTATGTAGATCTGATCTTGTTGGGTTTTATCCGATGTTCCATAGGAATTTTTATTTTCCATGTTGCAAACCCGTCAAATACATGAAAAATACCTAAACTTATAGGCGGGGTTCGATTAGGTCACCGTACTTCAATTAGGCGCAAATACATTCACTAAAGACGAGTTTAAGAAGCACGCATGGTCACTGGTAATTGTAGCCAACAATATTCGTTGTTGTGGCACGTGTAGGACCCACTAGTTAGGACAAATGTGAATAACTTAAAGGGGCCCATGTACAAGAGGGGGTTATTTGCAAATGCATCTACACGGGTGAGGAGATAGTGATAGAGAGGTGAGATGGTGGACTTAGTCCTCCTGGGCCTCCGCTTCCGCCGCAACATCAGCGCCTAGGCTGCAGAAGCGGAGGAAGGTGGATGTCCCGTGCATGCTTTGCTGCCTCGCATGAGAAGCAAGCTAGGCGAAACCATGCTTGACCCCAAGCGGCGTGTAGTGCAGAAGAGGCTGAAAATCTCGACGGCATCAAGGATTAGCAGTGGTGGGCGTGGCCCTAGTCAGACCAACGATCGAGGACACAGGTAAGACTGGGAGGAGGGAAATAAATAAGAAGAGTAGACTAGAAACTTGATGACATGGTCTAGGAGAACGAATGGGCACGTTATCAAGTACACAGTCACCCATGATAGCATTGGTGCACATTTTTTTAATCAGGAAAGAACTCTAGGACATGTGGGCTCTCGGGAGCGTAAGCTTTAGCTTGCGGAGTACCTCGTAATGGAGAGAAAGTAGGAGTCCACGGCCAAGACTCATGGGTGGAGTAGATTTCCATGCCTACATGGCATGACTGGGGCCAGAGAAGACAACCACCACGCCGGTGCCATATGGTGTCCGGTGTCAATTCTTTTGCCGGGTTGAACACGGAGTACACGATAGTGCATCTTAGAGAGTGATAGATCGAAATTATTACACTTTTCACTGAGGATCTTCCACTTGTTTTTACTTTGTTTCGTTGGTTTTCCTTTCGACTAACGCTAACATCACAAAATAGCGAAACCTTATTTTATAATGTGACTTTTAGTTGTTGAACACTTTTGGAATGACCCGAGAGCATGTATGAGCTGATTACACCAAATCAAGCAATCTCCGACTGAAGGCATTCTGATTCGAGGCATCTAAAGGGCTTAATGACCACAATACGGGTGCACTCAGCCGTACAGTCCGACCGTACCACACACCATAGCCTTTGTTATATCAATACAAGCACATTTCACGAGGGCAATAGATACGAAAGACGTAGGCAGCCACCCCTAACCGTACCAGAATAGAGAAAGATCAAATCTGAAGGAGAAGAAGACCTCCATCCATTTTCCCTAGGATCTCCAACCTCTAGATCATCCACTCCTCCATAATTTCCCCTTCTACTGAGAGAGAGAGATTCACACTTGTAAGATTAGAGTTTGAGAATCTATTCATAATTTGGTTTGTACTTTACTCGATCTCCAACACTTATTATGGCTTGCTACGATAATATCGAGATGAACTATAGGTTTACATCATAATTATATCATTGTGCTATTCTCCTCTCTTGTGTGAGTAAATCGCCATACGCGTGGGAGATGTAGGGAATTGGTGAGATGTGATGTGCCTATTATATTTTTCATCCATTTGTGATTATCGGTGTGACTATTTTATGTGAGAATGATTATCTATGTGTAACTAGTGCTTGTTGTCCAATTTAAGGGTACAGACAACATGATCCCGAGATCTCATAGATATGAATTTGTTTGCTAGTGAACCGGCGACCCCTGAGTGACACAAACTCGAGCATAAACGAGGAACTATTAAGTTTAAAGACTTGATCTGATCTCACGACCTTAATTGATGCGCTGACCATGGCTTTGGTAGCAGACAGAAAGATCATTGGAATCAAACGAATCTACTAAGAAGAAACTTGATTATCACACGAGTTGTTCACCTACTTGCATATTAATAAGAAGTATTATAATACTTATACCATTTATTCCATTTGGCACATTCACTATCACCATGAACCGTATCTATCCGCTCCTAATCTTTCATCTGCAGGAAACTCCAAATAGCCTTCATACTATTTACTTTTATGTTCTTTACTTTAAATACCGCTCAATACTCAATCTCAGTCATTCATACTCACCCATTTCTATCTCAATTCTTGTAGTCAATTCACGCAATACTAGTGACACGTTGAGTGCAATGAAACACCACAGATAAACCCTTTCCTAAACTCTTTGTTGGAATCGATATAAAAACTGAAATTAATTCCGTGAAAACTCGCTCTAACAAATTTGTGCTCTTGAAGTCCATCAAGGAGGTAGGGGTCGCCCCGCTACTAGGGATTGCTCAGAGGTGACCGTATTTGCATATAACTGAAGTACGGTGACCTAGTCGAATCCCGCCTTTAAGTTCAGGTATACCGTCCATGTATTTTACTCTTCTTTCTCCCTCCACTAGTAAATGTGAATAAGTACAATGTCAATTCGTAACTACTCCCTCCGTTTCAAAATATAAGATGTTTTAGCTTTGTGAAAGGAGTGTATCTAGACCTCTTTAGTGTGTAGGTTCAAACGGAGGGAGTACAATTCAAAAGCAGATACGTATAAAGGTATGAAACTGCCAGTGATGTGGGTTCTATCTAAACCAGTGCCGATGGAATCACTCTGTTTCTCCCTTCCCAACAGGCGCAATCATCCATGTAGAACGATAGAGGGGGAGAGAGATTGGCAGAATATGATGGTTGTATTATTGAGCCTCATGGGAAATATATATAGGCATACAGAGATCAACTTGGAGTGCAAGACAAGACATAAATCCTATCTCTATCCTAGACTAACCTAACCATACATGTATACTCTAACATCCCCCCGCAGTCGTAGCGGTAGCATCGTGAACAACAACTCGAACGTCGCGGACGGTCAGACTGGAGATAAACCGAAGTATAACCAGTAGGCTGACATCCCCCCCATAGTCCAAGCGGGAACGTCGTGGATGGTGTCGCGTCGCGGTAGCTTGGACTATAGAGGAAGCTCATGATGCTCAAGCGAGGTGGTAGCCCTTGTGCCGATGTCGATAGAACCGAGAGTGTTGGGTGGTGCAACCTTGGTTGTGGTGGCCGTGCGATGGGTCGCCGTGGTCGATGTCGTGGACAGGGATGCCGGTGTCGAGGTAGCCGCACGTGAAGCCGCATGGGCATAATACGCGAGGAGGATAACAGAGACGCGTCGAGGCAGTCGTCGAGGGTGTCGATGCCGAAGCCGATGCAGTCTGAGCTGTCGAGGATGAGGTGTAGCCATAGTTTTGCTAGAACTAGACGCACATCAGAGACGAACTGTCAACACCCGGATTTTTAATCCCAGATGCCTGTTATGCCATACATCGCAATCCTAGGATTACCATTTTTGCGAGACATAACAGATTGGATATCACAGTATCATCCATTACAAACCATAATAAGGTCTTACACAAATAAGGGATCTCATGATCCAGTCTTAATACAAACAAGTAGCGGAATAATAAGCATAGCGGTGGACTCCATCTTAAGTGTCACAGGCAATGCTGACGATGGGAGATGATCCTAGTTGTCGTAGCCGTCCTGCTGTCCATCTTCCTGATAGTCCTCCTCATAGTCTGGCCACGAGAATAGCCAGGGACAAAGCCATGAGTACTCTTTAAGTACTCGCAAACTATCACTAACAAGTAAGGTAGTTCTAGTAGGAATGCTAAGCTCTAAGTTTATTTGCAAAGCTAAATTTGAAACCTAAGGTGAGTTTAGAAACAAAGAAAGGTAAATTAAAGTTCTAAATCACCTAAGTGGGAACTTAGTTTTCATAGTCGCAACCCTATTGTAGTCAAGTCAAGTCACAATTCATTTCACAAGTCATTTTGAAAACATCTGACGACGGAACAGTATGGCCACTCCAACTGTCCATGACCATGGACGCGGCTATTCGAATAGTTTGACACTCTGTAGAGGTGGTACACTTTCACCACAAAATTCGATACATCCATCAGGGATAACCCTTAATCATCATACTTAGTATGCGGATAATCAATCATAACCTTTCCTTTACACACTCTAGTATAAGCACCTCTCCTATGAGCTTGGCCTCCCAGCCATGGCCATCTGCCATCCTGGGTACTGCATAGGTGGACAACATCAAGAGGTAGCCTCAGCTCAAACCTCTTCTGCGAGGGAACCCATACTAATGCATATAAACTTCCAGCTAAGCCTTACCCAATTCAGGTATTGTGGTTATACGGAAAAATTGGAATGGTATCGCATCTGAACCCAACCATCAGTTTTTTTATAAAGGGCTAAGGCTCATGCCTCAACATTTTCATCATCATAAACCATTTGCTTTTCTCAACACATGTCAAAACATTTCAATAGAATGACTCATCATTCCAAGGTTTTCATAAGCATTTTCACCAAGTATTCCCATCTAAAGTGATCAAGTTTTATGCTTAGCACTAGCCACTAAGTTAAGAGTGTTCACTAATGAGGGATGCTAATCTTAATCTCATGCCATAGAATGACATCTAGTATAGGCCTAGTTTTATACTCTTTATTCTATCTATACTACTTTCCAATACTCACAAAGCACTAACTAAAAGTAAAGAACTTTGGTAAAGTAAAAGAGTAAAGCTTGTAAGTAAAACTTGGGATGGTATAAATCAAAATGTAGAACCAAGCATGCCTAAGGCATCTTGCTTAGGTTAACTTGCATCTAGTGATGGCTTGCAAGTATTAGCTTGCCAATAATAGCTTGCCTTGATTGGTGCAGTGGTTGAAATTCTCCTCGTCTTCTTCGGGGTAGAACTCCTCCTCCTCGTGGAATTAGTCGGTACTATCGTCTATAAATAAATACGGGATACAAAATCACCAAACAATACTTAACTAGTATATTTAGCACACTAAGGCACACACTTGATGATCTAGCATCATCACACTCATCACAAGATTTAAAGAACTAGTTTCATTTATTTTATTTGAGAAAAGTAATTTCTACTCATTGAAAATATTTAAGATTTAATATTCTTCAATTAAAATATGGGATCAGTGGACACATGTCATCACCACACATTCTAATACATGTTAATGTGATTTAAAGGTTTGCTCATATTTCAATAAGTTTAAGTTTATCATTTAAATGATTTAAAGTGACTAGAAATGCCCTAATAGCATTATTTTGGTACTAGTCCAAAGTCACTGCATGCAAACCTAAATATTATTACATATTAAGATAGGTATTGTCAAATGTGATTTTTGAGAGTTGGAATCAACTCAAAAGCTATTATGGTTGATTTTTGAAAAATGTTTGAAGTTGCAAAAGTCTCTGTTTTGTTATTTTTGCTATATGTGATCTCTAACTCCAATTGATTTAAATCCAACGGGCTTGGATATATATTTTAATTGTCTTTCTAAAAACATTTGAATCATGCATTTTGGTTAAGTGAAACTCTCTGAATGAATTTTTAAACAAGTGGACAGAATCTAGTTTAAACCTAAATAGAAAAACCTCTATTTGAAACTGTGGGCTAGCGCGGGAAAACTACCGGGCCGGCCCAGTGGTGCTCCGCGATGCGGAGGGCTACTGACAGGGGGTCCCGCATGCCAGCAACTAATTCTAACCAAAGCGGTACGGGGCAATCTCAGTCGTGCGATTAGAACAAGAATCTACGGCCGTGGTTCATCGTCTCCGGTGAACAGCTCCGGCGAGAGAAAACCCTAACGCGGCACGGTGGGGGTACGTGGGGGCCTACCCGGGCTCCAGCTAGGCTTGGCGATGGGGGCGTTCAGACTGGTGGATGATGGAGGTTCTAGGCGTGGTCGCGGCGGCTCCTGGGGTAGTCGCAATCAACGGCGCCTCTTCTCCTCTGCTGCGGCGAGCTCCGGCAAAATTCCGGTGAACTAGGGCTCGATTGGCTCCAGGGAGAAGTGTGGGGTGGTCAGTGGCGAGAGGGGAGTGAGATGGTGTGAGAAATGAGGCTGGGGGAAGCCTCCTTTTATAGGCTCGACGAAGGGACCGAGCGGCATGGTCAGGCGGTGCTGGTGACACGGCTACGGGCTGCTAGCGGCGTGGCTGCGAGCCGCGGTCGACATAGTGCTCCCTAGCGTTCCTCTACGGCTTAAAGGCGCGGCTAGGAGCGGTGGCATTTGGTCGGGCGCGGCTGGTGCTCTGCGCGGCAGAAGCGGCGTTCGACACAACGCACGGTGGCTGAGGGTCAAGCGGCAGCGAACGGGCATGTCTGGGCGCTTCCGGGTGTCGTGGCAAAGCGGTGTGTGCGGGCTGTTGATGACCCACAAGTATATGGGGTGTATCACAGTATTTTCGATAAGTAAGAGTGTCGAACCCAACGAGGAGCAGAAGGTGCTGGCTAGTGGCTTGGAGTAGGAATTCTCTGTAAATACTTAGCAAACGGATTTTTAGGGGTTTTTGATAATGCAAGTACATAAAGTATGAGTAAATAAAAGACAATAAGAATAAATGCAGCAAGTGTCCCAAACCTTTATTCAACAAAGGACAAGCCGGTTGTATTACTTAAGATGACCAAACGTTCTCGAGGACACATGGGAATACCGTCAAGTGCTTTCGCTTCATATAGTTGATTAATCTTCCTTAGTTTGCTAAGTGTTGTGTGGGTGAACCTATGCTAATGTACCGACCTTCCTAGGACTAATACATACTTGTGATTATACCCCTTGCAAGCATCCGCAAGTACAAGAAAGTAATTAAGGTAACAACCTAACCACAGCTTTAAACTCTAAGACCCTGACGTCCCTTGTGCAATGGTTTCCTAACGGGGATTCAGGTTTCTGTCACTCCGGCAACCCCTACGATTAGTAGCCAAATATATAATGCATCCCCCTAGGCCCATATAGGTGAAGTGTCATGTAGTCGGCATTCACATGGCACCACTAGAAGAAGTACACCACAACTTAAATATCAAACTATTGAATCTTTCTCAACACAATTCCACTACTAACAACATGACTTCTCCCATGTCCTCAAGAACAAAATGAACTACTCACAAGACATCATATGGATCATGATTAGAGATGGAATAATGATGTATAACAATCTGAACATAAACAATAATTCAACGGTTCACTCAATAGCATCAACTACATGGAGTAATCAACACCGGGAAAGTTTCCCCTAAGAACTATGCAAGATTCAACCCAATTGTTACAGCGGTATGAGGTGGTGATGATGGTGCTGGTGGAGATGATGGTGGTGATGATGATGATGATCCCGATGAAGTCCAGCTTGATGGTGGTGTTGATGGCGACGATCTCCCCTCTCCGGGAAGGAATTCCCCCGGCAGAATTCTGTCTGCCGGAGAGATCTTTCTCTCTCAGTGTTTTCCACCCCGCAGAGGCGGCAAAATCTTTATGTGGTCGCTCCCTGATTCTTAGGGTTTTGGGAGGATAATATACGCCAGAGGGGAGAGCTAGAGGTGGACTAGGGCAGCCACACCACCTGGTGGCGCGACCTAGGCTGGCCAACGCCAGGGGGTAGTGTGGGCCCCCTGTGGCCCATCTCAGCCTCCCCTTCTGGCTTCCTCCGTCTTCTGAAAAAATAGGATTTTCCATGTATTTTCCCGGATTTTCTGATCTTCGCGAATTTTGCCTCCAAACAGCACCTTTTCCGTCAGAATCCTGATTGCAGCGGTCCATGCTCCAAAAGTCATCAACCATGCAAAAACAGATGAAATAACATAAGTATCATCTCTTAATATAAAATATATCAATGAATAACAATAAATTATGATATAGAATAGTGATGCAAAATGGACGTATCAACTCCCCCAAGCTTAGACTTCGCTTGTCCCCAAGCGAAACTGAGGTCAATAAACATGGCCTCAGGTTTATGGAGTGAAGAGTCGATAAAAGAATACGGATAGGAAGTATCACACTCATCAATACATAGATCATAATAGAAGACAACTCACTATTATATAACTTAACTTGCAATTAGTAAAGGAAACATAATAAAGATACATAAAGCGAATCATAATTGGTAATGGCAAACTTAGCTCTTGGTCGAAGAATAGTTGACAATTTGCTGCGGTTCACAAATAAATGATTTTCAATGATAGCTTTCAAAGTAGTAAACACCAAGATAAGAGCAATGTGCAAAACAAGGAACATAAGAGACATGATTGAATAAATCATCATATGAATGAATGAAACACAACAACTCAAAATACTTGCTGAGATAGAAAGGAATAGGTTTACTGACTCAACTAAAAAGTAAAAGAAAGGCTCTTCGCAGAGGGAAGCAGGGATTTCAAGTTTCATAAAGAGCTCCCAAATATTATGATACTTATTAGCTTTCAGCTCCCATTGCCCCTATCATAGGCATCTTTAGGTGATTAAGGTTAAAGTGATCAAATACGAGGATATGCTTGACAAGTTGTAAGTCGAAAATCTCATGTCCCTTGAATACGAGGGCCGCTCCTCATGCTACTCAAGTTCAGTCACCGGTAAGTTCTTGTCATAGTAAGCACATGTGTATCATGGAGAACCGCCAAAGGGGTACCCCTTGCCCGATGATACGGAAGAATCCCCATATCAAAATGACAAGGCAAGCAGACAACGAGCATCTCAACAATCTTCTTATTTACCATGGGAATATGGTGCATTTTTCTATCTTTCCTCTTTTCTCATATCTTTTTCTTTCTTTTCCTCTTTTTCTCAATCTCTACCTCTTTTTTATAAGAAGAATGCTTCATATATGCTCATTATGGTTACGCTGCAGGTTTCCACCATGACAACATGGATTAGACAGGCGGCCCAAGAGTTCCCGTTGACACCATGACTTACAAGCTCCCCTTTCATTTCACACCGACGACATCCATAGACAAAAGAACATGATATCAACTAGGTACAAAGTACCAATGCAATGTTGAAAGCGTTCCACATGACAGCATGGTTCTGCTAATTCACAACTTACAAAGCGCAAGCATATACGCAACATAGATGGGCACAATGGTTCAAGTTTATTAAATGCAAGAAAGTAAAGTGTGCCATCAAGTTCGTGAGAGCTTTAATCACTAAATTTCACATAACAAGTTTAATTTGGAAGGTAGATAAAACATGAATTTACTTGGAATAGCAATAGTGCTAATAGGCAGGTATGGTGGACACAAATGGCATAGGTTTGGTTTAAGGATTGGACGCACGAGAAGAATTCCCTCTTAGTACAGGTTTTTGGCTAGCAAGGCTGGGTAGCAAGTATAAGAGTTGAAGGAAACAAACAAACATACAAGTGATAAAAACAAACATGCAATCTTCCTTGGAAGCACAAAAGATCTTAACCAGAGAATACTAAACTTATGAGCAAATCAAAAAAGAAAGATGATGAAATTATATTTCTTTAAGGGTACTTCTATCTTTTTATTCAATTCTCAAAAATAGTGTTGCTACTGATCGAGCCAGGTTTGCCAAAACCAACTAAATTAACTCAATGATCCCAAAGTGATACCAATACTAACAATAAGATCAATCATATAACCATGAATTGAAAACTAATATAAGATATGCAAAAGAGTAAATGATAGAACTTCTCATTAATATTCCATAACAGAAATTCACACCAAGGGATACATATCTAACGAGAGAGGGGAAACTTCCATAATGCAAACCATCCTACATGATCACTTCTCTATTCATGATATGACTCTACTAAAAAGGTAAAAAGATAGAAGATAGTGATGTGATACCGCGGCACTCCCCCAAGCTTGGAACAAACCAAGGGGATGCCAAACCTGATGACCAATTACTCCTTCGGTGGTGGTGGTATTCTCTAGATGATCTCTTTGATCAGTTTCCCCAAGTCCTCGATCTCAAAGGTGAGATTACAAATCAGTTGTGAGTTTTGCTCAATGCGGCTCATGATCATGTCGGGTTGAGAATTCCAGCTCATGCGATTCTTTCCCCACTCTTCCTCCTTGAAGTCTTCTTTTCCTGCATGGCTAGAACGAGGCAAATCCCAATTGGAGGGTAGTTTCCCCTTGGGCATATTCTGGTATTGATGCTCATGGATAAGGGTATGGAAAGGATTCTTGGTGCATGGAGGAAGTGACCGTGGAGCCAAACAGTGACGAGGATTTCTCCCTCCAGTCTGCATCCGTGCAGTCCTTCTAACCCTGGCAGGTTTTGTCACCACTCCAGTGCTTACAATGGTAGTGCCGATGTGCGGATGTTGGCCTTGCTCCTCTTCATCTTCACTCTTGATCTCCCCTCCTGACCGGGGTCTTAGAGATCTTCCTCCATAGGCTCCTTTCCCTTATCCTTGGCGGACACCATTGTGCTTCTAAACTTTGAAAAATAGTTCCTGGCAGAAACTAATCGAAAGGAAAACACGACGAGAACACGATATACGAACCTCGGGGGATCCAGGGGATTATATATTACGAAGTTTTACAGCAAAAGGAAGGTACTAGGAGAAAACGAGTCGGAAACGGAGTCCGAGGTGGCCACACCACCTGGTGGCACGGACAGGGGTGGGCCCGCGCCATAGGGTGGTGTGAGCCACCCTGGCTCCGTTTCCTTCCCTCTTTCGCGTCGTAGATTTCCTTGTTGGCTAAAAACTGCAAAAATATAACTCGACAGATCTTTCGCGGAACTTTCTTACCAGAACTGTTACCTATTCGAAAACGGACTTTGCAGGTCTCTGAATTTGGTCTTTGATAAATTCTTCCGGAGCCACCACTTGAATAACATCAATATCTTCATCTTCATACACTTATTCTTGAGTCATGAAACCTTTCACTTCCTTATTACACCAGTATCTCCACTAACCTGGAAATTTCTTTCACACAAAACTTCACACAGTTCTCATTAGCAACGTTAGTATAAGTGAACTGATAAAACCTTTTGATTCCAATTTCAACTGAAAACCATCAAAATATAAGCTACTGTAGCAACTCCTTCCGAAAACCCAAAAAGAATTCAAAAAGGAAATCGATTAAAGAAGCAAATGCAAGAGTGGCAAAATCTGTCAAAACAGACCAGCAGGTAAAGATCAATTTTTTCGAAAATCTTCTGTTGCTAAAATCAAAAAGTGCAAAACTAACGAAAGTTAAATAACAACCTGAGGAATAAGCACAAAAAATTACAGATCAATCCGACATACATAGATCTCTCACGAATTTTTACGGTGAAGCACAAAAATCTGTTCGGAACAGCAACTTCCCCAAATCTTACTTCTCTCTCATTAGAGGTTGATCTTGACACAAAGACCAAACAAAAAGGATAAGGAGAGGTTATTACTGAAGTAATAACTTTCAAGACTCAAAGAAAAAGAAAAACAAACTGAAAACACAAATAAATTGGGTTGTCTCCCAAAAAGCTCTTTCTTTATAGCCATTAAGATGGGCATGATAATTTTGATGATGTTCACTTAGGAATATGAATGGAAGTGAAAGAGAGCGTTAAGAAGCAAAAACACACACGCTTAAGTCTAACCCACTTCCTATGCAAGGGAATTTTGTAAACAAACAAGTTGTTGAAACCAGAGGCTACTAGCATAGGAAGGCAAAAGAAGTGCAACATAAAAACTTTCAGCATAAAACGACGAAACTTGATATTATTGAGATACATAAGAACACTTCTCCCTCTCTCATAATAACTTTCAGTATCATGCATAAACTTAACAATATAACTATCACAAGGACCATCATAACAATGATCACTTATTCTAACAGAAAACACATGAATACTAGTTATTATAATACTACTTTGTGAAACAATATTAGAGGTATCCTTACAAAGGATAGTGTGTCCCTCTTCTTCATATTTAGTGACAAAATCCTTCACATTTGCTATTTTAGGTTCATCATCAATTTTTTTATTAGGTTCAACAGCTTTATTTGTACTTTCATTAACCATACTAGCTATCATAGAATGTTCCTTTACATTAACTGGGAAAGGCATTTTCTCAATGTAAGGTTCAGGTAAAGCATGATTAGCAGTATAAACTTCAGTATTTCTTGCAGGAACACTCTTAGCAATATCTTTATAAGGTTCATGATACTTATTCCACTTCTTTTTATGCACTTCAATGTAGGAAGCAAAAGCCTTAAAATAAGTTGCAATAGCTTGAGAGTCTAGACCATAAGCATTTTTAATATTTTGAAAGTCATCAGTTCCCATAAAAGATTCAATGCATTCATAATCATAATTTTTATACCTTACTTTATTCCTTTTTCATTCTCCCATGCTTCAGCATTATCTTCAATACGGTCTAGAAGATCCCATTTAGCTTCTTCTTCCATGCGAATGAATGATCCAACACAAGAAGCATCTAATAAATCCTTATCATGAAGAGAAAGCCTTGCATAAAAGTTATTGATAATAATATTGTTGGGGATCTCATGAATGGGACATCTGAGCATTAGTAACTTCAATCTCCCCAAGCTTGAGCTGTACTCTCTCCATCAAGAGGCCAAAAGTTGTATATTTGATTCCGATCTTTATGAATCTCGGTAGAAGGATAAAACTTTGAATAAAAGAGAGGTACTATTTCCTCCCATTCAAGAGCTTGACCATTCTTCAGCAGCTTATACCATTCCTCATCTCTTCCTTTCAGTGATAAAGAGAATAACTTCTTCTTGACTTGATCTATAGTAATACCTGCACACTTGAACAACCCGCATAATTCGTGTATAAAGAGCAAATGATCACTGGGATGGACAGTTCCATCCCCAACATAGTAGTTATCCATAACACGATCAATAATTCTTGTAGGTATTTTAAAAGTATCATTCTCAGCAGGTGGTGGTTCATCTACTACCTTAGCAGTGGTAGTAGCATTACGAAACAAGAAACTCAGCGAATTATCCATAATGAAAATAAAGCAACTAACAAAAGTAAACAATACTCATAGTAGAAGTTTCCTTTACCAGTTCCACTCTCCAATAGCGCTTCACTCCCCGGCAACGGCGCCAGAAAATAGTCTTGATGACCCACAAGTATAGGGGGTGTATCGCAGTATTTTCGATAAGTAAGAGTGTCGAACCCAACGAGGAGCAGAAGGTGCTGGCTAGTGGCTTGGAGCAGGAATTCTTTGTAAATACTTAGCAAATGAATTTTTAGGTTTTTTTGATAATGCAAGTAAATAAAGTACGAGTAAATAAAAGACAATAAGAATAAATACAGCAAGTGGCCCAATCCTTTATTCAACAAAGGACTAGCCGGTTGTATTACTTAAGATGACCAAACGTTCTCGAGGACACGTGGGAATACCGTCAAGTGCTTTCGCTTGATATAGTTGATTAATCTTCCTTAGTTTGCTAAGTGTTGTGTGGGTGAACCTATGATAAGGTACCGACCTTCCTAGGACTAATACATACTTGTGATTATACCCCTTGCAAGCATCCGCAAGTACGAGAAAGCAATTAAGGTAACAACCTAACCACAGCTTTAAACTCTAAGACCCTGACGTCCCTTGTGCAATGGTTTCCTAACGGGGATTCAGGTTTCTGTCACTCCGGCAACCCCTACGATTAGTAGCCAAATACAAAATGCATTCCTCTAGGACCATATAGGTGAAGTGTCATGTAGTCGACGTTCACATGACAGCACTAGAAGAAGTACACCACAACTTAAATATCAAACTATTGAATCTTTCTCAACACAATTCCACTACTAACAACATGACTTCTCCCATGTCCTCAAGAACAAAACGAACTACTCACAAGACATCATATGGATCATGATCAGAGATGGAATAATGATGTATAACAATCTGAACATAAACAATAATTCAATGGTTCACTCAATAGCATCAACTACAAGGAGTAATCAACACCGGGAAAGTTTCCCCTAAGAACTATGCAAGATTCATCCCAATTGTTACAGCGGTATGAGGTGGTGATGATGGTGCTGTTGGAGATGATGGTGGTGATGATGATGATGATACCGATGAAGTCCAGCTTGATGGTGGTGTTGATGGCGACGATCTCCCCTCTCCAGGAAGGAATTCCACCAGCAGAATTCTGTCTGCCGGAGAGATCTTTCTCTCTCGGTGTTTTCTGCCCCTCAGAGGCGGCGAAATCTTTCTGTGGTCGCTCCTGGAGTCTTAGGGTTTCGGGAGGATAATATACGCCAGAGGGGAGAGCCAGAGGTGGACCAGGGCGGCTACACCACCTGGTGGTGCGGCCTAGGCTAGCCCGCGCTAGGGGGTGGTGTGGGCCCCCTGTGGCCCATCTCAGCCTCCCCTTCTAGCTTCCTTCGTCTTCTGGAAAAATAGGATTTTCCATGTATTTTCCTAGATTTTCTGATATTCGCGAATTTTGCCTCCAAACAACACCTTTTCCATCAGAATCCTGACTGCAGCGGTCCATGCTCCAAAAGACATCAACCATGCAAAAACAGATGAAATAACATAAGTATCATCTCTTAATATGAAATATATCAATGAATAACAGTAAATTATGATATAGAATAGTGATGCAAAATGGACGTATCAACTGCGCTCGAGGCGTGACATGTGCACGCTTGTCGGGCGTGACGCTCTGGCGCGTGCTCGGCATGTCGCAGATGCGGTGGGCGCAGCTATTCTGCATTGGTCCAGGGCCTGACAGCGCTTGGGGAAGGGACAGAGAGGGGCGGTGTAATCTCGCCTACCTCCTAGGCGTCGCAAGCGAGCTGGGTTCGGTCTGCTGCGAGTGAACCATGGTCGGTTGGCAAGGAGGTGCTCGGGTGGCTTGGCACTGGCACATACAGCAAGGGGGTGAGGTGCTAGGGTGCTGGTTGGGATAAGAGGGGACAAGGGGAGTGAATGGGGCAAATTGGTGGACAATGCATTGATCAAGAACAGTAATAGTTAGGCAGTTAATTCTGTGAACACCAAGTGTTTGATGAAATGGCCAAAATAAAAATAATTTTGAATTTTTGGCTCAATTTTGGTGGTTGCTCTACACTTATGCTTGGTGATCTATGCTTGCTTGGGATTGTCAAGTGGAGTTGGTTTGGTGGGTTTTTACAAAAGTGGTATCTTCACATATGTATTGGATTCAATTTTCAAATGCCATTTAAAATTAGTGGCTAAGTGTTTTTGTAAGTTTGTAAAGTGGGCCTTGGTACATCTTTACTTGTACTAGCAAGGGGTGCAAAGATCTAGAATTGTTTTTGTTGGGAATTGACTTCTAGGAACACCTAAAGTGGCCTAGTGGATTAAAATGGTCAAAATGACCATTTGCATTATTTAATCTTATTTGATTTCTTTTCCTTTGGATTTTTTTGTAAATGATCTAGATGATGTGGCATTCACCTTTAAACCATTTCACAACAATTAGAACAATCAAACATGGCATTTACACACAATTATATACTAATGCAACATACACATGCATTCATAATTATTGTAATATTAAAAAAGTTTTTGTTAACCCTAAATTGGGTGATTTGAACTTTGATAACCTTGATTAAAGATTTGGTATGTTACAAACCTTCCTCTCTTAAACAAAATCTCGTCCTGAGATTTAAGAAAAAACTAGGAACTAAAGAGATCTGGAAACTCAGTCCTAATGTAATCTTCTCGCTCCCAAGTAGCTTCTTCTTCGGTGTGGTTGCTCCATTGGATCTTGAGAAATTTGATACTCTGGGTCCTTGTGGTTCTGAAAGCTTCTTCCAAGGTACGGATGGGAACTTCACGATACGTCAGATCCTGGTTGATATCAACGTCTCAGTGATCGATGTTCTTGAACACTTCGGTCTTCTCCGGCACATCTAGGCATTTGCAAAGTAACGAGATGTGGAACACATTATGGATGGCTGACATCTCCTCTGGCAGTTCTAGTTGATACGATACTTCTCCTCGACGATTCAGAATCTTGAAGGGTCCAATATATCTAGGGGCTAACTTTCCTTTTAGACTAAAATGTTGTGTTCCTTTCAACGACGAAACTTTGAGATACACAAAATCTCTGACATTGAAAGTCAGGTCTCTACGTCTCTTGTCAGCATAACTCTTCTGTCTGTATTGGGTGGTCTTGAGGTGCTCATGGACTTTGTGAACCTTCTCTTCGGCTTCTCGTAGGATGTCGGGTCCGAAAATCTGAATCTCTCCTACTTGCGACCAATTCAAGGGGGTACGACACTTTCATCCATATAAGAACTCAAATGGGGCCATTTGCAAACTGGCTTGATAACTGTTGTTGTATGAGAATTCTGCGAAAGGCAGAAAATCTTCCCATTTTGATCCATACTCTAACATACAAGCTCTCAACATATCTTCTAAGACCTGGTTGACTCTTTCAGTCCGTCCATCGGTCTGCGGGTGATAAGCTGTGCTGAAATTCGACTTGGTTCCCAATCCTTCTTGGACTTTCTGCCAAAATCTCGAGGTAAATTGGGTTCCTCGATCCGACACTATGGTCTTGGGGGTTCCATGCAAACTGACAATTCTAGCAATATACAACTCTGCGAGCTTCGAACTTTGGTAGGTTGTCTTGACAGGTATAAAATGGGCTACCTTGGACAGTCTATCAACTATGACCTAGATTGAGTCATTTCCCCTACTATAAGTAGGCAAACCGGTGATAAAGTCCATTCCGATGGAATCTCATTTCCATTCTGGAATCTGCAATGGTTGCAACAGTCCTGCGGGTCTCTGATGTTCTGCTTTGACTCTTTGACAGATATCACACTTGGCGATGTAGCTTCCAATTTCTCTCTTCATCTTGTGCCACCAAAAATTGCTCCTTCAAATCCTGATACATCTTTGTTCCTCTGGGTGGATAGAATAAAGAGTATCATGAGATTCTTGCATGATCACTTGCTTCAGTGCCGAATCTACTGGCACACAGATACGTCCTTTGTACCATAAAACTCCTTCTTCATCTTTGGTGAATCCAGGTACCTTTCCTGTACTAATACGATGTTTGATTCCGTCGATACTTGCATTTCCCTTCTGGGCTTCCTTGATTTGGCTAATCAAAGTGGGTTGAAGTTCAATGCTAGCTAAAAATCCTTTGCTAACAAGCTCTGTTCTAAACTGCTCCAATTCTTCATGCAAACTTGGCTGGTTCTCTTTGATCGTGGTGTTTAACCTACATGGCAATCTGCTAAGAGCATCAGCTACCACATTGGCTTTGTCGGGGTGATAGTGAATGTCAAGGTCATAATCCTTGATTAACTCTATCCATCTCCTTTGCCTCATATTCAGCTCCTTCTGAGTGAAAATATACTTCAAGCTCTTATGATCTAAATAAATCTCATAGCGATTACCCATAAGGTAATGACGCCATGTCTTCAAAGCTAAAACGACAGCTGCTAGTTCAAGATCATGGGTAGGGTAGTTTTACTCATGTTGCTTTAGTTGTCAGGATAGATAGGCTATGGCTTTGACTTCTTGCATCAACACACATCCGATACCAATCTTGGATGCATCACAATACACATCAAAAGGCTTCTTGATATCTGGCATAATCAATATTGGGACTGAAATCAATCTCTTCCCGAGCTCTTGGAAACTTGCTTCACATTTTTCGGTCCATTCAAACTTCTTATCTTTCTTCAACAATTGGGTCATTGGTCTGGCGATGCTTGAAAATCCTTCTACAAACTTGCGGTAGTATCCCGCTAATCCAAGAAATGCACGGACTTGGGTTTGAGTGGTTAGGGCTTCCCATTCTTCAACATCTTTGATCTTGGCGGGATCAACAACGACTCCTCCTGCAGACACAATATGTCTGAGAAATCCTACTTCTTTCAGCCAAAACTCACATTTGCTAAACTTGGCATACAACTGATGCTCTCTCAAGGTTTCAAGGGTGATTCTCAGATGTTGCTCATGGTCTTCTTCTGACTTGGAATAGATAAGAATATCGTTGATAAACACAACGACAAACTTATCCAGAAAGTTCATAAAGATCTTATTCATGAGATTCATGAAATAAGCAGGGGCATTGGTTAATCCGAAAGACATGACCGTATACTCATACAATCCATATCTGGTGGTAAAGGTGGTCTTGGAATATCCATTGCACGAATCTTGAGTTGATGATAACCAGTTCTAAGATCAATATTAGAGAACACTCTGGCACCAGTTAACTGATCAAACAAATCCTCTATCTTGGGCAGTGGGTACTCGTTCTTGATGGTGACATCATTCAGCTTCCGGTAATCTGTGCACAAACGGTTGCCTCCATCTTTCTTGTCGACAAACAAAACGGGCGAGCTCCATGGCGATGCACTTGGTTGAATCAAGCCTTTCTCCAGCATAGCATCAAGTTGCTTCTTCAACTCCACTAACTCTAATGGGTTCATGCTATAAGGTCTCTGAGCTATGGGTCCATTTCCAGGAATCAGTTCAATAATGAACTCGATATCCCGATCTGGGGGGTATACCGGGCAATTCATCTGGGAATACGTCAGGGTATTCACAGACTACTCTGACTTGGTCAATAGTGGGTAGGGCTAGACTCTTGTTGCATTTGAACTGGCGGGGCAAGGTTTCAGATACATGCTCTACTGATACACCAAAGCTACCAGTCATGGCGATGGCTTTCTTGGCACAGTCGATCAATCCTTTATGTTCCGACATCCAATCCATTCCTAGTACTACTTCCAAACCTTTGGTTCCAAGTACTATTAGATTGGCATAAAAATCTATCCCATGGATTCTGATAGGCACATCTTTGCAAATTTTTCTAGCTTTGGTGGTTGAACCAGGTATTTGAACTATCATAACATGCCTCAATTTTGTCGGTTGAATCTTACTAGTGTATGAAAATTCTTCTGTAACAAATGAGTGTGATGCTCCAGAATCAAACAACACTCTTGCTAATACTGAGTTAACAGAAACCATACCCAGCACGACATCTGGCGCTTCTTAGGCTTCTTCAGCATTCATGTGGAACAGACGGCTGTTGCGGTTGAGCGAATTCCCTAGGGCGAATCTTCTTTCGGGTTGGACACAACGCTGCTGCTGAGCTGGGGCATTCACATTGGTGGTGGCTGCAAACTTCTTGGGACACTCGTTGGAGTAGTGACCCTTCACTCCACACTCAAAACAAGTAATATGAGACTTGTCTTTGGCTGCAACAGGCACGACATTGCTTCCAGTCCTTGAGGAAGTATTGTTGTTGTTGTTGGACTTGGGTGGTGCACGGTTGAAGTTGTTGGAGTTGCCTTGTTGTTGTGGTTTCCTCTGGACTTCACATTTCCTCCGCTACGGTTGGGGTAGCTTGGGCGAGACATTGGGGGTCTATTGTTTCTTGGGGCATACCCTGCAGATGGGTTGGGGCAATACTTCTGGGTATTGTGGGACCTAGTCTGGTGCATCATTCAACGCTTGCGGTTGTCATTTGCTTGGTTGATCTTCCCTTCCATCTGGATGGCAGAGTCGACTAGCTCTTCGAGATCATCAAAACGGATGTTGACTAACACCTTCTGCATCTCATCATGTAGTCCGTTCAGGAATCTCTCCTTCTTCTTGGCTTCAGTGTTGATCTCATCAGGGGCATATCTTGCTAAGGACAAAAATCTATCACGGTACTCTACTACCGTCATCTTGCCTTGCTTCAGTTCTCTGAACTCATCTCTCATCCGAGTGACTAAACCTTGCGGCACATGGGTGCGGCTAAACTTGGTCTTGAAAGCTTCCCACATCATCACTTAACCGTGGTTCATTGTGCGGATGCTATTCCACCAGGCTCTTGCATCTCCTGCCAGATAGTGGGTCTGTAAACAATCATCAGCATCCAACGGGTCTTCAGACAGTACCTTCTCATTGGCGTCAACTCTTGCGACTTCTAGGTTATTCTCCATGGTCTATAACCGATCATCAGCATCCAACGGGTCTTCATACTTGTTAAAGATAGGGGGATTGGTATTCTGAAAGTTCTTGAGTTGATCCATGATGATCCTGATTTCCATGGCCTTGATTATTGTGGGCCATTGATACGTCCATTTTGCATAACTATTCTATGTCTTAATTCACTATTATTCATTGATATATTCCGTATTGAGAGGTGATACTTATGTTATTTCATCTGTTTTTGCATGGTTGATGACTTTTGGAGCATGGACCGCTGCAGTCAGGATTCTGATGGAAAAGGTGCTGTTTGGAGGCAAAATTCACGAAGATCAGAAAATCCGGGAAAATATACGGAAAATCCTATTTTTCCAGAAGACTAAGGATGCCAGAAGATGGAGTGGAGATGGGCCACAGGGGGCCCACACCACCCCATGGCGCGGGTAGCTCTAGGCCGCGCCTAGAGGTGGTGTGGCCGCCCTGGCCCACTCCAGCCTCTCCCCTCTGGCGTATATCATCCTCCCAAAACCCTAAGACTCGGGGAGCGACCACAAAAAGATTCTGCCGCCTCTGCGGGGCGGAAAACACCGAGAGAGAAAGATCTCTCCGGCAGACAGATTTCTGCCGGGGGAATTCCTTCCCGGAGAGGGGAGATCATCGCCATCAACACCACCATCAAGCTGGACTTCATCGGGATCATCATCATCATCATCACCACCAACATCACCATCAGCACCCTCATCACCATATCCATATTGCTGTAACAATTGGTTGAATCTTTCTATAGTTCATAGGGGAAACTTTCCTGGTGTTGATTACTCTTTGTAGTTGATGCTATTGAGTGAACCGTTGAATTATTGTTTATATTCAGATTGTTATACATCATTATTTCATCTCGGATCATGATCCATATGATGTCTTGTGAGTAGTTCGTTTTGTTCTTGAGGACATGGGAGAAGTCTTGTTGTTAGTAGTGGAGTTGCGTTGAGAAAGATTCAATAGATTGTTATTTAAGTTGTGGTGTACTTCTTCTAGTGGTGTCATGTGAACATCGACTACATGACACTTCACCTATATGGGCCTAGGGGAATGCATTGTGTATTTGGCTACTAATCGTAGGGGTTGCCGGAGTGACAGAAATCTGAACCCCCGTTAGGAAACCATTGCACAAGGGACGTAAGGGTCTTAAAGTTTAAAGCTGTGGTTAGGTTTCTACCTTAATTACTTTCTTGTGCTTACGGATGTTTGCAAGGGGTATAATCACAAGTATGTATTAGTCTTGGATGGGGCGGTACATTGATGACCCACAAGTATAGGGGGTGTATCGCAGTATTTTCGAGGGAAGTGAAACCCAATTTATTGATTCGACACAAGGGCAGCCAAAGAATATTTATCAGCCTTAACAACTGAGTTGTCAATTCAGCTGCACCTGGAAACAATCTTGCTCACAACAGTTTATCAGTAGCAACAGTTTTGTAGTAGGAATAGCAAAGTAACAGCAGTAGCAAAGCAAAGACAGTAGTAACGAAAGCAGTAAACAGTGGGATTCGAGTGCGGTAGGCATAGGGATGGATGGACGGGCGTTGCATGGACAAGACAATTCACATAGCAATCAAAACATAGGGAAATTGTAGATAAATAAGATAAAGCACCCAAGTACTAGTCAATCCTAGGCATGTGTTCCATATATAGTCATACATGCTCGCAATGAGAACTTGCATAACATCTTTTGTCCTGCCAGCCCGTTTGCAGCGGGGCCTCTAGGGGACTACTGGCAATTAAGGTGCTCCTTTTAATAGAGCACCGGAGGAAAGCATTAACACTCTATGAACACATGTGATCCTCACATCAAAGCCTTTCCCTTCCAGTTATCCCGATTTCTGTCACTTCGGGGCCATAGGTTCCGGACAACGACGTGTATATACAACTTGTAGATAAGACCAATAACAATACTATCATAATGAATCAATAATACGTTCAGATCTGAAATCATGGCACTCGGGTCCTAGTGAAAAGCATTAAGCACAACAAGTCGCAACAAAATCATAAAGCACTAATAAAAGATACTAGGCACCATGCCCTAACAATCTGATGCCATTACATGAACGATCTCATCCAATCCCTACCATCCCCATAGCCTACAGCGGGGGATTACTCACTCATAGATGGTGGAAACATGGATGGTCGATGTAGAAGCGATGGTGATGATGATGGCGATGATCTCCTCCAATTCCCCGTCTCGGCAGGGTGCCAGAACGGAGTTGCTAGTGCTATTTCGTGGAATCTGGTGGTGGCGGCGGAGCGGAACTCCTTCTGGAAAAACGTCGAACCCCCCAAAGTTTTTAGATCAGAAGGCTCCTCATAGGCGAAGAGAGAGGTCGAGGGGATGCCTGGGGGGCCCACACCACCCCCTGGCGCAGCCTGGCCTGGCCCGCGCCACCAGGTGGTGTGGCCACCCCAGGGATCTTCTCCGTCTCGTATTCTGGCTCCTGGAGTCTTCGGGTGAAATAGGATTTTTGGCATATTTTCCGGGATTTTTCCTGATAGTTGATTTTCTGCACAAAAAGTAGACACCAAGGCAATTCTGCTGAAAACAGCATCAGTTCGCATTAGTTGCAACCAAATCACACAAGTATAGAGGAGAAACAATAGCAAAAGTGTTCGGGAAAGTAGATACGTTTTGGACGTATCAACTCCCCCCAAGCTTAGCTTATTACTTGTCCTCAAGCAATTCAGTTGAAAACTGAGTGCGGTAAAAGAACTTTCACGAACACATTTGCTTCATATGATGTAAATATTCTCAGCAATGTGATCAACTGCTTAGACAATCCATAATAAAGAGTATGCAACTGAGTCTACTTAATAGTCATTGCAAGCTATGAAGAGATTCCAACTCAAGAATAATAAGTAGCATGAAGCACGAACATAAGCAAAATTACAATGCTCATAGAAAGGTATGATAGAGTGGTATCTCGCTTGCCTTTGATTATGAATGTCAAGGCACCTCTGAAGTTCAAGTGATGACTAGAAGTAAAGATATCAAGGATACAAGCATCAAAGTCATAACACAAATAATCAAGTAATGGAACAAACACAAAAATAACAACTATGCTCTCAAGAAGGTGCTCAAAGAATATATGGAGACTCAACAATAGAAGAAAAAGGTTTTGAATAATTTTGAAAGGCTTCCAAATGCTGAAAGTATGGTACTCGTTAGCTTTGAGCTCTCATTGCCCCTATCATAAGCATCTTGAATGTGGTTAAGGTGAAAGTGACACAACTAAGAGGATATGCTTGACAAGTTATAAATCGAAGTCTCATGCCCCTTACTTACGAAGACTGATCCTCATGCTACTCAACTTCAGTCACAAGTAAGCTCTTGTCATTGTAAGTACATACGTACATAGAGAACCGCCAATGGGGTACCGCTTGCACATGACACGGGAGCTATCCCATGATCAAAATACAAGGCAAGCAGACAATGAGCATCTCGGTGATATTTTTATTTACTAAGTGCATAGATTTTTATTGAGGATGCTTCATAGAATGCTCATTATGGTTATGCTGCAAGTTTCCACCATGATTAGGCATGGCTTAGGCTAGCGGCCTAGGCGTTTCTCTAACATACATACAAACTCCATGATCTTACAAGTTCCACTTTTATTTCACACCGCCGAGATCCATAAGCAAAAGAACATGATATCAACTAGGTACAGAGTACCTATTAAGCGTTGAAAGTGGTCCCCATGATACATGGTTCTGCTAACTTCAACTCATAAAGCGCAAGCATATGCACAACAAAGAAGGACACAATGGTTCAGGTTTATTAAGTGCAAGAAAATAAAGTGTGCCATCAAGTTCGTGAGAGCTTTACTAACTAACTTTCTCATAACAAGCAAACATTTTATTCGGAAGAAAACAAGGCATATTGAATATGCACGGAAGTAGCAAATGATGCTAATAGGTAGGTATGGTGGACACTTTGGAAATATTTTGTTCAGGGAGTTGGAAGCTTGAGTAAAACATACTCAGTGAAAGTGAAGGCTAGCAATAGTAAGAGAGCAACAAACGAGAGAGCAATAGCTGTCATTATCATGCTTGCAACAAAACAAGACTACTCATTGTATGAAAATGATTCAAGATCCTCAAGGCAAAATAATTCATTGAGGCTTAACTGATTATTATAGTCATGTGCATGCGTGAGCATGTGCCAAGTCGATTCAAATGAAACATTCAGAGGAGGATACCATGGTGTCATACCAATTTATGAATAGAGTAATGCAAGCAAACATTCATGAGACATGCTACAAACTATTAGCGGGCTGGAGGTAATCACAAGAAAGCAAGAACTACTAAGCATCCAAAGATAACATACACCCTACATGAACAGACTAAGCAAGCTCACAATGATGAGTATATGTACAAAAATGAAGACAAATAGAGTTCGTTACCAGCCTCTTACCACACCTCAAGTTGTCATTAATCCTCATTATTGCTCTTCACTTGTGTGGCTTGAATAATAATATGAAACCAATAATCCACTGAGAACTGCCGAACCCTGTAGCAAACTCGCAAAAACCAAAGAAGAACGGCAAATATTTTTGGTGTTTTCGATTTTTAAACAAGAACCAAAAGATAAAAACAAGCAAAGCAAAATCTTTTTGGGTTTTTTCGAATAGTTCAAACAAAGCAAAAAGGGAAAAGCAAACCAAGGCAAAAAGAAGAAGCAAACCAAAGAGAAACAACAAAAATATTTTTGGTCTTTTTGTGTTTTTAGAAAGCAAAAGAAAAGAAGAACGAAAACTAAAAAGAGAACGAAAACATGAATATACAAAGTACCGACGCAACATGATATGGAGATGAGTGCGGTGTCGGCGTACCTCCCCCAAAGCTTAGGCTTTTGGCCTAAGTGGAGTATCAATCCATGTACGAATAGGGGTTCCAAGCAGGCGGATCTTGGTAAGAATGGTCGTAGTTGGGCCCATGAGAGGAAGAAGAAGCTTCCCAATCATAAGCGGGCTGCTGATATGAAGACTCTCCCTCATTCGAGGGCTGGACCGAATCATCAGTGACCTCCCTTCTAGTGTCCTGCTCCTGTTGGGAGAGCTCTCCCAAGTACGTGTCAAGCTCCTCCTTAGTGATGGACCATCCTTCACTGTTATCAAGGTTAAACAAAACAGGTGCAGGCAAAAGAACAACACGCTCGGACTTGCTCTTTCTCCAACCAGCTTTGAGAAAGGTTATTTCATAAGACAACTCACTCAAACTAGCCCACGAGGAAATAAATTTATGCTGTATCATGGAATTAAAATCAATCCTCTCTTATGGGAAACTGTAGGTCTAGATGATGAGGCACTAAACCATGTAATGCTAGTAAACGAGAAGCAATGAGGCCTACACAAATTCCACCTTTCTCACGGTTAGCAGCAAGACGGAAAGCTATCAAAGCACCCAAGTTGTAAGACCTATCTCGTCTAAGAGCAGCAGAGATAAATGCTAAATCAAACAAAGATAACTTAGTGGCAGTTTTCCTAGAAAGAACACACTTGGCAATAAAGTAGGCAAAGTAGCGAATGGAGGGAAGATGAATGTTACGGATTTTTCCACTCTCCTTCGAGAAGCTACTCCCTTGACAAATTTCTGTGTATAAATCCATGAGTGGTTCTGGTCTCTCTTTAATCTTCTTACATGATCCCCATTGAGGTACCTTAATAGCTGCACAAAAATCATCAAGAGGAAGATTGACAGCAATATTGTAAATTTTGTAATGGACCATGGGGTTAGGCAAAGAGTGACTAAATTGGAAATCCTGCACCACAGACATGGTTAGCTTCACAAATTGACAAGGTTCATCTTCCAAGAAGCGCTCTAACCCTGCATTAGAAACCAAAGTGTGGAAATCTTGTAGGATTCCTGCAGCTCTCATGAACTCAGGGCATGGATAAATGGAGGGAAAAACTTCCTCCTCCCAATGGACCTTCATGACCTCAGGCACCCAAATCTCATGTTGGTTTAGGTGGTGTTCACTCATCTTCTATTCTGAAATTTAAACACCTATTAAACAAGTGATTGCAAAGTAAATATAATGAAGGATTCTACTCATAGGGACTTGCAAGAGGCCTAAACATGCATCAAAACTATATCTCTAAGCATCAAACAAGCTTACAAGCTCTCATAACCAGTCACCTACAGCAGCAAAATACTCAACATATAATCCACTAAACACAAATCTACTCGGACAAGGGGAGGAGTCACATACCAGGGAACAAATGCTCCAATTTTCAGCAAGAAAGATGGGCTGAGAAAAAAGATCGCAGAAATCGAGAGCAAGCACAGAAAGAACGCGATTTTGAGCTATGAACTGGAGCTTACTCGGGAGAGAGAAGAAAGTGGCAGGTGAGAGAGGTAGTGGGGGCCAGGGGTGGCCCACACCAGGGCATGGCGCCACCCAGGGCTGGCCGTGCCACCACATGGTGGGCCTGCCTGGTAGGCCCCCCTGGTACCTACAAGGTACTCCTCTGCCCCTTTTTTCATGTAAAAATTTAATATGAATTTTCTGGAATTTTTCGAGACTTTATTTTTGGGCATTTTTCAGAAATAGAAGAATGATTTTTCTGACAGACAGTTTTTTTTTTTTTGAAACATGATGCAAGGACAAAACAAGGCTAGAACTACAGAAGTTCTAGCATGCAAGCAACTAACAACACAAAGAAAACTAAACGAAAGCAAAAACTAAAATGCAAAGGATAGAAATAAACGGAGATAATCACAATGAAAACATTGTTTTGTTCAATGGAATCCTTTTGTTAGCAAGGTTGATCAAGTCTTGCTACCAAAACAATTACATATGAGACAAAACTTTGTACTCCATTAATGATTATGTTACCTCAACCTTGATAGCAATGGTCCCAATCATAATAGTTTCGAATTTTCTCTTGGTATGGGACAATATATTTCTCCAACTTGAATGCCTTCAACATGTTCAATTGAATTCAAACCATAAGTCCTTTCAATCTTCTTGGGGAAATATACAGTATGTTCCTTGTCATTAACATTGAAGGTCACCTTTCCTTGATTACAATTAATAACAGCTCCTGCAGTATTAAGAAAAGGTCTCCCAAGAATAATAGACATATTATCATCTTCAGGCATTTCAAGCACAACAAAATCAGTTAATATCAAGCAATTGTGAGCCACTTGAACAGGTACATCCTCACATATACCCACAGGAATAGTGGTAGATTTATCAGTCATTTGCAAAGATATATCAGTTGGTATCAATTTTTCAAGCTGAAGCCTCTTATAGAGAGAGAAAGGCATAACACTAACTCCAGCTCCCAAATCACACAGAGCAGTTCTAACATAACTGTTCTTAATAGAGCAAGGGATAGTTGGAATCCCTGGGTCTCCAAGTTTCTTAGGAACCTTACCATTGAAAGAATAATTAGCAAGCAAAGTAGAGATTTCTTCATTAGGGATCTTCCTTTTATCCGAGACAATGTCCTTCATATACTTTGAGTAAGGAGGCAATTTAATAGCATCAGTCAAAGGAATTTGCAAGAATAAAGGCTTCATCCACTCACAAAACTTATTATAGTGTTCAACTTCTTTTGACTTGTGTTTCTTATCAGGGAATGGCATAGGTTTTTGGACCCAAGGTTCTCTTTCACTACCATGTTTCTTAGCAATAAAATCTTCTTTGGTGTACTTAGTAGTCTTAGTGTGGTTTTCAGGTTCTTCTTCAACTTTTTATTCATTAGGCACTTCATATTATTCATTACCACTTTTAGTTTCAGCATCAGAGATAGATATACTATTAGGATCTATAGCAGGTTCACAGGGTTCTACAACAGTTTTATGTTTCTTTTTCCTTTTCTTACCAGTAGAACCACTATTTTTAGCTTGTTGAGAATCCTGCTCAATTCTTTTGGGATGCCCCTCAGGATATAGAGGATCCTGGGTAGCAGCACCACTTCTAGTTCTAATTTCATAAGCATGTTTTTCTTTAGCAGCATTAACTAGCAAGTCGTTTTGCACTTTAACAAGTTGATCTATTTGAGTTTGAACCATTTGAAAGTGTTTAACAATCATTTTAACATCATTGGAGGTTCTTTCCACAATATCTTTCAACTCAACAATAGCTCTAGTGTTTTCCATTAGATGATTTTGCACCCTTTTATTAAAGTTATCTTGCTTAACAATAAAGATATCAAATTCTTCTAAGCATTGATCAGGAGGTTTAGAGTAAGGGATATCACATTCATCAAAGTGTTGGAGAGAGTATACCTCAATAGTGGATGAGTAGGGAATAGGCTTACATAATTCTTCTATAGGAGGTAAATTCTTGACATCTGCAGCTTTAATTCCCTTCTCCTTAAGACATTTCTTAGCTTCCTTCATCACTTCATTATTTAATTCAATAACTCCCCTCTTCTTTGATGTTGGAATAGGCACATGAATAGATGGTTCAGGTACAATTACTTTAGGTATATCTTGTTTAGGAGGAGTCCAATCTTCATAATTCTTGCTTATTTTAGCCATTAATTCCTCAGCTTCCTTAGGAGTCCTATTCCTAAAAACACAATTAGCACAACTATCTAGGTATGTCCTAGATTCCTCAGTTAGTCCATTATAAAATATATCAAGAAGCTCATTCTTAGGTAATGGACTTCCAGCCTGTGCATGAAGCAAAGCACAAAACCTTGCCCAAGATTCAGGCAATACCTCTTTTTCTCCCCGTTTGAAATCAAAAAGTTCCTGCAAAATAGCATGTCTAGCACTGGGAGGAAAATATTTCTGCAGGAAAGTACTAATCAAGCACTCAGGGCTATCAATAGATCTAGGAGGTAAATTACTAAACCAAGTTTTAGCTTCTCCTTTCAGTGAAAAGGGAAAAATCTTAGCAACAAAGTAAGTACGCATCTTAATATCATCAGAAAACAAGCCACTCATGGTAGAAAGTTCATTCATATGTGCTATCGCACTTTCATTCTTAGTCCCACAAAAAGGTTCTTTCTCGACAATAGCTATGTAAGATAGATCGAGAGAGAAATCATAATCTTCATCTATAATGTTTATGGGAGAAGCAGCAAACTTAGAAGCAGGAGATAATTTGGGTCTAATAGTACGCCTCTCAAGGAGACTCTTAGCAGTGCTCCTATCATGGGTGTTCTTACATTCTTTAATAAACTCATCGGTCATCTCAACATAATCTTCTTCAATATCATAACTCTCGCTAGACTCAGGTGAGCTAACAGGCATAGTAGTGTCTTCATTAGGAGTTTCTGTATTTCCAACTATAGTTCTAGCAATCGTAGCATCTACGAAAGGACCTAATGAACCACTCTTATCAAGCACAGTAGAAGTAGCATCATAAGCATCAGAATTTTCAGATTCAGCAGTAGTAGCAGTGTGTGTAGCATGTGTATGTGGTGGTGTAACGAGCTTACTCATAATAGACGGTGAATCAAGAGCAGCAGAGGTGTTTAGAACCGTACCTCTTCTTGTAGTGGATGGTAAAATAGGAACCTTGCCATCACGAGGCTTACCCATGATGGATGGATAGCAGCGAACAATAGAGAATCCAAGTGAACTTGATAAATAAAGCTATGGTCCCTGGCAACGGTGCCAGAAAATAGTCTTGATGACCCACAAGTATAGGGGGTGTATCGCAGTATTTTCGAGGGAAGTGAAACCCAATTTATTGATTCGACACAAGGGGAGCCAAGGAATATTTATCAGCCTTAACAATTGAGTTGTCAATTCAGCTACACCTGGAAACAATCTTGCTCACAGCAGTTTATCAGTAGCAATAGTTTTGTAGTAGGAATAGCAAAGTAACAGCAGTAGCAAAGCAAAGACAGAAGTAACGAAAGCAGTAAACAGTGGGATTCGAGTGCGGTAGGCATAGGGATGGATGGACGGGCGTTGCATGGACAAGACAATTCACATAGCAATTAGAACATAGGGCAATTGCAGATAAATAAGATAAAGCACCCAAGTACTAGACAATCCTAGGCATGTGTTCCATATATAGTCATACGTGCTCGCAATGAGAACTTGCACAACATCTTTTGTCCCGCCAGCCCGTTTGTAGCGGGGCCTCTAGGGAACTACTGGCAATTAAGGTGCTCCTTTTAATAGAGCACCGGAGCAAAGCATTAACACTCTATGAACACATGTGATCCTCACATCAAAGCCTTTCCCTTCCGGTTATCCTGATTTCTGTCACTTCGGGGCCATAGGTTCTAGACAACGACGTGTGTATACAACTTGTAGATAAGACCAAGAACAATACTATCATAATGAATCAATAATACGTTCAGATCTGAAATCATGGCACTCGGGCCCTAGTGACAAGCATTAAGCACAACAAGTCGCAACAAAGTCATAAAGCACTAATAAAAGATACTAGGCACCATGCCCTAACAATCTGATGCCATTACATAAACGATCTCATCCAATCCCTACCATCCCCATAGCCTACAGCGGGGGATTACTCACTCATAGATGGGGGAAACATGGATGGTCGATGTAGAAGCGATGGTGACGATGATGGCGATGATCTCCTCCAATTCCCTGTCCCGGCAAGGTGCCAGAACGGAGTTTCTGGTGCTGTTTCGTGGAATCTGGTGGTGGCGGCGGAGCGAAACTCCTTCTGGAAAAACGTCAAACCCCCCAAAGTTTTTAGGTTAGAAGGATCCTTATAGGCAGAGAGAGAGGCCGAGGGGGTGCCTGGGAAGCCCACACCACCCCCTGGCGTGGCCTGGCCTGGCCCGTGCCACCAGGTGGTGTGGCCACCCTAGGGCTCTTCTCCATCTCGTATTCTGGCTCCTAGAGTCTTCGGATGAAATAGGATTTTTGGCATATTTTCCGGGATTTTTCCTGATAATTGATTTTCTGCACAAAAAGTAGACACCAAGGAAATTCTGCTGAAAACAGCGTTAGTTCGCATTAGTTGCATCCAAATCACACAAGTATAGAGGAGAAACAATAGCAAAAGTGTTCAGGAAAGTAGATACGTTTTGGACGTATCATACATTAGCACAGGTTCACCCACACAACACTTAGCAAGCTAAAGAAGATTAATCAACTTTATGAAGCGAAAGCACTTGACAGTCTTCCCATGTGTCCTCGAGAACGTTTGGTCATCTTAAGAAATACAACCGGCTTGTCCTTTGCTGCATAAAGGATTAGGCCACTTGCTACATTTATTCCTACTGTCTTTCATTTACTCGTACTTTGTTTACTTGCCTTATCGAAAACCCCTAAAAATCCGTTTGCTAAGTATTTGCAGAGAATTCCTGATCCATACCACTAGCTAGCACCTTCTGCTCCTCGTGGGTTCGACACTCTTACTTATCGAAAATACTGCGATACACCCCCTATACTTGTGGGTCATCAAGACTATTTTCTGGCGCCGTTGCCGGGGAGTGAAGCGCTATTGGAGAGTGGAACTGGTAAATGAAACTTCTACTGTGAGTATTTTTTACTTCTGTTAGTTGCTTTATTTTTGTTATGGATAATTTGCTGAGTTTCTTATTTGGTAATGCTACTACCACTGCTAAGGTACTAGATAATCCACCACCTGCTGAGAATGATGTTTTCAAAATACCTACAAGAATTATTGATCGTGTTATGGATAACTACTATGTTGGGGATGGAACTGTCCATCCCGGTGATCATTTACTCTTTATACACGAATTATGCGGGTTGTTCAAGTGTGCAGGTATTACTACAGATCAAGTTAAGAAGAAGTTATTCTCATTATCACTGAAAGGAAGAGCTAAGGAATGGTATAAGCTGCTGAAGAATGGTCAAGCTCTGGAATGGGAGGAAATAGTGCCTCTCTTTTATTCAAAGTTTTATCCTCCTAGTGAGATTCATAAAGATCGGAATCAAATATACAACTTTTGGCCTCTTGATGGAGAGAGTACAGCTCAAGCTTGGGGGAGATTGAAGTTACTAATGCTCAAATGTCCCATTCATGAGCTCCCCAACAATATTATTATCAATAACTTTTATGCAAGGCTCCCTCTACATGATAAAGATTTATTGGATGCTTCTTGTGCTGGATCATTCACTCACAAGGAAGAAGAAGCTAAATGGGATCTTCTGGACCGTATTCAAGACAATGCTAAAGCTTGGGAGAATGACAAACGTAAAAAGTCAGGTATAAATTATGATTATGAATGCATTGAATCTTTTATGGGAACTAATGACTTTCAAAATATTAAAAATGCTTATGGTCTAGATTCTCAAGCTATTGCTTCTTACTTTAAGGCTTTTGCTTCCTACATTGTAGTGCCTAAAAAGAAGTGGAATAAGTATCATGAAACTTATAAAGATATTGCTAAGAGTGTTCCTTCAAGAAATACTGAAGTTTATACTACTAATCATGTTTTACCTGAACCTTATATTGAGAAAATGCCTTTCCCAGTTAGGATGAAGGAACATTCTATGATATCTAGTATGGTTAATGAAAGTACAAATAAAGGTGTTGAACCTGATAAACAAATGGTTGATGAACCTATGATAGCAAATGTGAAAGACTTTGTTACTAAATATGAAAAAGAGGGACACCCTATCCTTTGTAAGGATACCTCTAATATTGTTTCACAAAGTAGTGTTATGAGAGCTAGTATTCCCGTGTTTTCTGTTAGAATAAGTGATCATTGCTATGATGGTCCTTGTGATAGCTATATTGTTAAGTTTATGCATGATACTAAAAGTTACTATGAGAGAGGGAAAAGTGTTCTTATGCATCTCAATAATATCAAGTTTCCTTGTTTTATGCTGAAAGTTTTTATGTTGCACTTCTTTTGCCCTCTTATGCAAGTTGCTTCTGGTTTTAAAAACTTGTTTGTTTACAAAATTCCCTTGCATAGGAAGTGGTTTAGACTTAAGCATGTGTATTTTTTGCTTCTTAATGCTCTCTTTCACCTGAATTCATATCCCTATGAGAGCTTCTTCAAAATTATCATGCCCATCTTAACGGCTATAAAGAAAGAGCTTTATGGGAGACAACCCAATTTGTTTTTTTTTGCTTTCAGTTTGTTTTTGTTTCTTTGAGTCTTGGAAGTTATTACTTCGATAATAACCGCTCCTTATCCGTTTTGTTTGGTTTTTGTGTCAAGATCAACCTCTAATGAGAGAGAAGTAAGATTTGGGGAAGTTGCTGTCCCGAAACAGATTTTTGTGCCCCACCGTAAAAATTCGTGAGAGATCTCTGTATGTCAGATTGAGCTGTAATTGTTTGTGCTTCTGCCCCAGGTTGTTATTTAACTTTCGTTAGTTTTGCACTTTTTGATTTGAGCAACAGAAGATTTTCGAAAAAATTGATCTTTACCTTCTTGTCTGTTTTGACATATTTTGCCACTCTTGCATTTGCTTCTTTATTCGATTTCCTTTTTGAATCCTTTTTGGGTTTTCGGAAGGAGTTGCTATAGTAGCTTATGTTTTGATGGTTTTTAGTTGAAGTTGGACTCAAAAGGTTTTATCACTTCGCTTATAATAATGTTGCTAATAAGAACTGTGTGAAAGAAATTTCCAGGAAGTGGAGATAATGGTGTAATAAGGAAAAGGAGGGTTTTATGACTCAAGTAATAAGTGTATCAAGATGAAGATATTGATGATTCAAGTGGTGACTCCGGAAGGATCTACTAGATACCAAATTCAGAGACCTGCAAAGTCTGTTTTCAAATAGGTAACAGTTCTGGTAAGAAAAGTTCCGCAAAAATACTATCCAACTATATTTTTGCAGTTTTTAGTCAATAAGGAAAGCTACGAAGCGAAAAAGGGACAGAAACAGAGCCAGGGTGGCTCACACCACCCTGTGGCGTGGGCCCACCCCTAGTCGTGCCACCAGGTGGTGAGTCCACCCTGGACTCCGCCTCCGACTCGTTTTCTCCCAGTACCTTCCTTTTGATATGAAACTTCATAATATATAACCCCCCGGATCCCCCGAGGTTCGTATATCGTGTTTTCGTCGTCCTTTTGTTTCGATTTGTTTCTGCCAGGAAGTATTCTTGAAGCTTAGAAACACAATGGTGTCCGCCAAGGATAAAGGGAAGGAGAAGGAGATCAAGAGTGAAGGTGAAGAGGAGCAAGGCCAACGTCCGCACACCGGCATTACCATTGCAAGCATTGGAGTGGTGAAACCTGCCAAGGTTAGAAGGACGGCACAGATGCTGACTGGGGGGAAAGCTCCTCGTCACAGTTTGGCTCCACGCCATGCAGGAAAAGAAGACTTCAAGGAGGAAGAGTGGGGAAAGAATAGCAAGAGCTGGAATTCTCAACCCGACATGATCATGAGCCGCATTGAGCAAAACTTGCAGCTTATTCGTAATCTCACCTTTGAGATTGAGGACTTGGGGAAAATTATCAGAGAGCTCATTGAGAGGATACCACCACCACCGAAGGAGTAACTCGTCATCATGTTTGGCATCCCCTTGGTTTGTTCCAAGCTTGGGGGAGTGACGCGGTATCATATCACTATCTTCTATCTCTTTACCTTATTAGTAGAGTCATATCATGAATAGAGGAGTTATTATGTGGTATGGTTTGCATTATGGAAGTTTCCCCTCTCTCGTTAGATATGTATCCCTTGGTGTGAGTTTCCGTTATGGAATATTAATGAGAAGTTCTATCATTCACTCTTTTGGATAGCTTATATTAGTTTTCAATTCATGGTTATATGATTGATCTTGTTGTTAGTATTGGTATCACTTTGGGATCATTGAGTAAATTTAGTTCGTTTTGGCAAACCTGGCTCGGTCAGTAGCAACACTATTTTTGAGAGTTGAATGAAAAAGATAAAGGTACTCTAAAGAAAAATTATTTCATCGTCTTTCTTTCTTGATTTGCTCATAAGTCTAGTATTCTCTAGTTAAGATCTTTTGTGCTTCCAAGGAAGATTGCATGTTTGTCTTTATCACTTGTATGTTTGTTTGTTTCCTTCAACTCTTATACTTGCTACCCAGCCTTGCCAGCTAAAAACCTGTACTGAGAGGGTATTCTTCTCGTGCATCCAACTCCTTTAAACCAAAACCTATGCCATTTGTGTCCACCATACCTACCTAGTAGCATTATTGCTATTCCAAGTAAATTCTTGTTTTATCTACCTCCCAAATTAAACTTGTTATGTGAAAATTAGTGATTAAAGCTCTCACGAACTTGATGGCACACTTTACTTTCTTGCATTTAATAAACTTGAACCATTGGGTCCTTCTTTGTTGCGTATATGCTTGCGCTTTATGAGTTGAAGTTAGCCGAACCATGTATCATGGGGACCGCTTTCAACACTTCATTTGGTACTTTGTACCTAGTTGATATCATGTTCTTTTGCTTATGGATCCCGGCGATGTGAAATAAAAGTGGAACTTGTAAGATCATGGAGTTTATATGTGTGTTAGAGAAACGCCTGGGCCGCTAGCCTAAGCCATGCCTAATCATGCTAGAAACTTGCAGCATAACTATAGTGAGCATTCTATGAAGCATCCTCAATAAAAACATATGCAAATAGCAAATAAAAAGATCACTGAGTTGCTCACTGTCTGCTTGCCTTGTCATTTTGATTATGGGATAGCTCTTGTGTCATGTGCAAGGGGTACCCTGTTGGCGGTTCTCAATGATACGCATGTATTTACAATGACAAGAGCTTGCTCGTGACTGAAGTTGAGTAACATGAGGATCGGTACTCATAAGTAAGGGGCATGAGATTTCAACTTATAACTTGTCAAGCATATCCTCTTAGTTGTGTCACTTTAACCTTAATCACCTAAAGATGCCTATGATAGGGGCAATGAGAGCTGAAAGCTAGTAAGTATTATAATTTTTGGGAGCTCTTTATGAGACTTGCAATCCCTGCTTCCCTCTGCGAAGGGCCCTTTCTTTTACTTTGTAGTTGAGTCAGTAAACCTACTCCCTTCTATCTCAGCAAGTATTTTGAGTTGATGTGTTTCATTCATTCATATGATGATTTATTCACTCATGTTTCTTATGTTCCTTGTTTTGCACATTGCTCTTTTCTTGATGTTTACTACTTTGAAAGCTATCTTTGAAAAATCAGCTATTTGTGAACTCCAGCAAATTTTCAAGTATTCTTCGACCAAGAGCTAAGTTTGCCATTACCAATTATGATTCACTTTATGTATATTTATTGTGTTTCCTTTACTCATTGCAAGTTGAGTTATATAATAGTGAGTTGTCTTCTATTATGATCTATGTATTTGATGAATGTGATGCTTCTTGTCCGTATTCTTTTATCGACTCTTCACTCCATAAACCTGAGGCCATGTTTATTGAGCTCAGTTTCGCTTGGGGACAAGCGAAGTCTAAGCTTGGGGGGAGTTGATACGTCCATTTTGCATCACTATTCTATGTCTTAATTCACTATTATTCATTGATATATTCCGTATTGAGAGGTGATACTTATGTTATTTCATCTGTTTTTGCATGGTTGATGACTTTTGGAGCATGGACCGCTGCAGTCAGGATTCTGATGGAAAAGGTGCTGTTTGGAGGCAAAATTCGCGAAGATCAGAAAATCCGGGAAAATATACGGAAAATCCTATTTTTCCAGAAGACTAAGGATGCCAGAATATGGAGTGGAGATGGGCCATAGGGGGCCCACACCACCCCATGGCGCGGGCAGCTCTAGGCCGCGCCTGGAGGTGGTGTGGCTGCCCTGGCCCACTCCAGCATCTCCCCTCTGGCGTATATCATCCTCCCAAAAGCCTAAGACTCGGGGAGCGACCACAAAAAGAGTCCGCCGCCTCTGCGGGGCGGAAAACACCGAGAGAGAAAGATCTCTCCGGCAGACAGATTTCTGTCGGGGGAATTCCTTCCCGGAGAGGGGAGATCGTGGCCATCAACACCACCATCAAGCTGGATTTCACCGGGATCATCATCATCATCATCATCATCACCACCACCATCATCACCATCAACACCCTCATCACCATCTCCATATTGCTGTAACAATTGCGTTGAATCTTGCATCAGTTCATAGGGGAAACTTTCCCGGTGTTGATTACTCTTTGTAGTTGATGCTATTTTGTGAACCATTGAATTATTGTTTATGTTCAGATTGTTATACATCATTATTCCATCTCTGATCATGATCCATATGATGTCTTGTGAGTAGTTCGTTTTGTTGTTGAGGACATGGTAGAAGTCTTGTTGTTAGTAGTGGAGTTGCATTGAGAAAGATTCAATAGATTGTTATTTAAGTTGTGGTGTACTTCTTCTAGTGGTGTCAGTCGACTACATGACACTTCACCTATATGGGCCTAGGGGAATGCATTGTGTATTTGGCTACTAATCGTAGGGGTTGCGAGAGTGACAGAAACCTGAACCCCCGTTAGGAAACCGTTGCACAAGGGACGTAAGGGTCTTAGAGTTTAAAGTTGTGGTTAGGTTTCTACCTTAATTACTTTCTTATACTTACGGATGTTTGCAAGGGGTATAATCACAAGTATGTATTAGTCTTGGATGGGGCGGTACATTAGCACAGGTTCACCCACACAACACTTAGCAAGCTAAAGAAGATTAATCAACTTTATGAAGCGAAAGCACTTGACAGTCTTCCCATGTGTCCTCGAGAACGTTTGGCCATCTTAAGAAATACAACCGGCTTGTCCTTTGCTGCATAAAGGATTGGGCCACTTGCTGCATTTATTCCTACTGTCTTTTATTTACTCGTACTTTGTTTACTTGCCTTATCGAAAACCCCTAAAAATCTGTTTGCTAAGTATTTGCAGAGAATTCCTGATCCATACCACTAGCCAGCATCTTCTGCTCCTCGTTGGGTTCGACACTCTTACTTATTGAAAATACTGCGATACACCCCCTATACTTGTGGGTCATCAGCCATCTGAGCGATCTGTTGCAGGGTGGCTAGATTGGCTTGGCGCTCTGCTCTACTAGCTTCACGGTCAGAAACTAGCATCTGCAGAATCTGCATCATCGAGTCCTGCGATGAGCTGCTTCCTCCTTGGTTTCCACGAGTCATCTGAAGATTGAGATAGATAATGGGGTAAGAGGGAAAGTTCTAAGGTTCATGGTTTTGTTTTCAAAGCTAAAACTTTGAGTTTGAACTCAGGTTTTGCAAACTAACTCCTTCTCATTCATTCATTCAATCAAAGCACACGATACAAACACACACACCACAACATGAAAGTAAAATAGATGGTTTTAAGAACCATTCTATAAGCTAAGATATAGTGGGACCGATACATCTCACTCCTACGATAGTGATAAAGTGCATCTACTCATCATCGATGAAGTCGGAGTCATCATCGTCGGTGTAGAAATCCATGACATCATCCTCCAGGTAGTCATTGTCATCGCTGAGGTATGAGTGAATATCTCCTTGGATGTCTTCACCTTCTTCCTCTTCTTCTTTTGCTGCAAGCTGGGCTTCTTTCTCCTGGATGGTCTTTTCGAGGTCGGCCACCTTCTTGCGAAGACGAGCAATGGTGCGATCCTTATTCTCACGTTGACGACGAAGTGATTGGCGATCCTTGACGAGCAAGGCGAAAGTCTGGTCCTTCTTGGCGGCAATGGAAAGGTTGTGGTTGGCGTAGGCTCGAGCATTGTCCAACTCCTTTTGCCTATCATACAGTAGGAAGTCAAGATTCTCCACTTGGTGCTTCATCTCCGGGTGACTTGGCATCTCTAATGTCACTCCCATAGAATCACGCCTTGCATAGTGAGCAAAGCGAGTTCCCTGGATCAAGTTGATGTTTTGCCCACATAGACGGGCAAGAGCTTCATGCATAGCCCTGGCTAATCCATCTAGCCAGTTGTTTTCTCTCACGCTAAATTGAATCTTCTCGGAATGGGGTGCCTCCATCTTGCCTCTAAGATCTGCAACTATCAGCTATTGTAAATCTCCTCTTGGGAAATCCTTGATTTGGGCTCCGAAGAATGTGGGCGCTCAAGGTACTCACATAGTGCATCAAGATCCCTCTCGAAGATCAGTTGGCCTCCATTACCCAACTGGTAAAACTTGCAATACTGAACTTCCATCTATAAGACATTAGGATGGGTAAGTTAGTGAGGTGATCAAGTGTGTCAAATTTTATGTAGTAATGTGAGAATTTTTGTGGAACATGATTTTTTTTGAAAGAATCAAGGATAAGATTGGAAATAGGTTTTCATAAATACTCACTTCTTTGGTTTTGAAACTAATTTTTTGTTCGGACGTCCATTCTAACTAGGGTCTCCTATGGTCAGGATGGCTCTGATACCAACTTGTCAACACCCGGATTTTTAATCCCAGATGCCTGTTATGCCATACATCACAATCCCAGGATTACCATTTTTGCGAGACATAACAGATTGGATATCACAGTATCATCCATTACAAACCATAATAAGGTCTTACACAAATAAGGGATCTCATGATCCAGTCTTAATACAAACAAGTAGCGGAATAATAAGCGTAGCGGTGGGCTCCATCTTCAGTGTCACAGGCAATGTTGATGATGGGAGATGATCCTAGTTGTCGTAGCCGTCTTGCTGTCCATCTTCCTGATAGTCCTCCTCATAGTCTGGCCACGGGAATAGCTAGGGACAAAGCCATGAGTACTCTTTAAGTACTCGCAAGTTATCACTAACAAGTAAGGTAGATCTAGTAGGAATGCTAAGCTCTAAGTTTATTTGCAAAGCTAAATTTGAAACCTAAGTTGAGTTCAGAAAAAAAGAAAGGTAAATTAAAGTTCTAAATCACCTAAGTGGGAACTTAGTTTTCATAGTCACAACCCTGTTGTGGTCAAGTCAAGTCACAATTCATTTTGAAAACATCTGACGACGGAACAGTATGGCCACTCCAACTGTCCATGACCACGGACGCGGTTATTCAAATAGTTTGACACTCTACAGAGGTAGTACACTTTCACCACAAAATTCGATACATCCGTCAGGGATAACCCTGAATCATCATACTTAGTATGCGGATAATCAATCATAAGCTTTCCTTTACACACTCTTGTATAAGCACCTCTCCTATGAGCTTGGCCTCCCATCCATGGCCATCTGCCATCCTGGGCACTGCATAGGTGAACAACATCAAGAGGTAGCCTCAGCTCAAACCTCTTCTGCGAGGGAACCCATACTAATGCATATAAACTTCCAGCTAAGCCTTACCCAATTCAGGTATTGTGGTTGTACGGAAAAGTTGGAATGGTATCGCATCCGAACCTAACCATCAGTTTTTTTATAAAGGGCTAAGGCTCATGCCTCAACATTTTCATCATCATAAACCATTTGTTTTTCTCAACACATGTCAAAACATTTCAATAGAATGACTCATCATTCCAAGGTTTTCATAAGCATTTTCACCAAGTATTCCCATCTAAAGTGATCAAGTTTTATGCTTAGCACTAGCCAGTAAGTTAAGAGTGTTCACTAATGAGGGATGCTAATCTCAATCTCATGCCATAGAATGACATCTAGTATAGGCCTAGTTTTATACTCTTTATTCTATCTATACTACTTTCCAATACTCACAAAGCACTAACTAAAAGTAAAGAACTTTGGTAAAGTAAAAGAGTAAAGCTTGTAAGTAAAACTTGGGATGGTATAAATCAAAATGTATAACCAAGCATGCCTAAGGCATCTTGCTTAGGTTAACTTGCATCTAGTGATGGCTTGCAAGTATTAGCTTGCCAATAATAGCTTGCCTTGATTGGTGTAGTGGTTGAAATTCTCCTCGTCTTCTTCGGGGTAGAACTCCTCCTCGTAGACTTGGTCGGTACTATCGTCTATAAATAAATACGAGATACAAAATCACCAAACAATACTTAACTAGTCTATTTAGCATACTAAGGCACACACTTGATGATCTAGCATCATCACACTCATCACAAGATTTAAAGAACTAGTTTCATTTATTTTATTTGAGAAAAGTAATTTCTACTCATTGAAAATATTTAAGATTTAATATTCCCCAATTAAAATATGGGATCATGTGGACACATGTCATCACCACACATTCTAATACATGGGAATGTGATTTAAAGGTTTGCTCATATTTCAATAAGTTTAAGTTTATCATTTAAATGATTTAAAATGACTAGAAATGCCCTAATAGCATTATTTTGGTACTAGTCCAAAGTCACTGCATGCAAACCTAAATATTATTACATATTCTTATAGGTATTGTCAAATGTGATTTTTGAGAGTTGGAATCAACTCAAAAGCTATTATGGTTGATTTTTGAAAACAAATTGAAATTGCAAAAGTCTCTGTTTTGTTATTTTTGCTATATGTGATATCTAACTCCAATTGATTTAAATCCAACGGGCTTGGATAGATATTTTAATTATCTTTCTAATAAAATTTGAATCATGCATTTTGGTTAAGTGAAACTCTCTGAATGGATTTTTAAACAAGTGGACAGAATCTACTTTAAACCTAAATACAAAAACCTCTATTTGAAACTGTGGGCTAGCGCGGGAAAACTAATGGGCCAGTCCAGTGGCGCTCCGCAGCGCGGAGGGCTACTGACAGGGGGGTCCCGCATGTCAGCGACTAATTCTAACCGAAGCGGTACGGGGCAATCTCAGTCGTGCGATTAGAACAAGAATCTACGACCGTGGTTCATCGTCTCCGGTGAACAGCTCCGGCGAGAGAAAACCCTAACGCGACATGGTGGGGGTATGTGGGGGCTTACCCGAGCTCCAGCTAGGCTTGGCGATGGGGGCGTTCGGACTGGTGGACGACGGTGGTTCTAGGCGTGGTCGCGGCAGCTCCTGGGGCAGTCGCAATCAACGACGCCTCTTCTCCTCTGCTGCGGCGATTTTTAATTCCAGATGCCCGTTATGCCATACCTCGCAATCCCAGGATTACCATTTTTACGAGACATAACGGATTGGATATCACATTACATCATCCATTACAAACCATACATAAGGTTTTACACAAATAAGGATCTCATGATCTAGTCTTTAATACAACAAGTAGCGGAAATAAACGATAGCGTAGCGGGGGGTCCATCTTCAGGGGCACAGGCAATGCTGACGAAGGCAGATAGTCCTAGTTATCATAGCCGACCTGCTGACCTTCATCTTGATAATCTCCTTCATAGTCTGGCCATGATAATAGCCAGGGACAAAAGCCATGAGTACTCTTTAAGTACTCACAAACTACTACTAACAAGGGGTATAATTCTAAGTTAAAGTACTGAATCTAAGTTAACTATCAAGTTAAATTTGAAACCTAAGCTGAGTTCAGAAGCAAAGAAAGATAAAGTAAAGTTCTAGAATCACTTAAGTTGGGAAGCTATTATCATCAACACAACCCTGTTGGGGTCAAGTCAAAGTTCATCATTCATGTCAAGTTATTTAGAAAACATCTGACAAGATTCGATACATCTATCAGGGATAACCCTGAATCATCATACTTAGTATGCAGATAATCAAACATAACCTTCCCTTTACACACCCTAGTATAAGCACCTCTCCTATGAGCATGGCCTCCCAACCATGACCATCAGTCATCTTGGGCACTGCATAGGTGTACATCATGAGAGGTAGCCTCAGCTCAAACCTCTCCCGTGAGGGAACTAATACTAATACATATAAAATTCCAGCTAAGCCTTACCCAATTCAGGTAATGTGGTTGTATGGTAAATTTTGGAATGGTATCGCATCCGAATCCAACCATCAGTTTTATAAACGGGTTAAGGCTCATGCCTCGTCATTTTCATCATCGTAAACCAGTTGTGTCTCTCAACACATGTCAAACCATCTCAATAGAATGACTCATCATTCCAAGGTTTTCACAATTCATTTTCACCAAGTGTTCCCATCTAAAGTGACTCAAGTTTTTGATCTATTCTAAAATACTAAGTTAAGAGTATTCACTAAGGTGGAAAAGATGGTTTCAATCTCATTCCATAGAATGACATCTAAAGGTTTCTAAGTAGGTCAAGTTTTATACTTTTTATGCTACCTTTAAAACAAGTAAAGAACTTTGTGTGAACTAAGGGAGGTAAAACTTGTCAACAAGACTTGGGGTACTAATAGTTAAAGGGGTGTGATCAAAGCATGCTTAAGGCATCTTTGCTAAACCATCTAGTTTAAATCTAGCTTGCTAACAATAGCTTGCCTTGGTTGGTGCAGTGGTTGAAGTTTTCTTCTTCTTCTTGGTAGAACTCCTCCTCCTCGAAAGTTTGGTCGGTACTAGCGTCTATAAATACATAGGGAGTAGACAATCACCAAACCATACTTAACTAGGCTAAGTAGCATTCTAAAAACACACAATTGATGATCTATTATCATCACAAGCATCACAAGTTTAATTCAATAGTTTCAACCTTTTTATTTTAGAAAAGTAATTTCTACTCATTGAAATTTTAACTAAAATTTAATATTCACCACCAAAATATGGGATCATGTGGACACATGTCCTCACCACATATTCTAACATGTGGGAATGAGATTTAAGGGTTGGATCAATATTACTTTGGTTTAAGTTCATTATTTAATGATTTAAAGTGACTAGAAATGCCTATATAGCATTATTTTGGTACTAGTCCAAAGTCACTGCATGTAAACCTTAATATTATTACATATTTGGATAGATATGATGAAATGTGATTTTTGAGAGTTGGAATCAACTCAAAAGCTAACTTGGTTGATTTTATAAAAATGTTGCAAGGTGCAAATGCTTCTGTTTTGTTATTTTTATTAGGAGAGATCCATAACTCTAATTGAAATAAATCCAACGGGGTTGGATAGATTATTTCAATACCTTTCATAAAAAAATGGTTTCATGCAATTTGGATTTCTAAAACTCTCTGAATTGATTTTTAAACTAGGGGACAGAAACTAGATTTAACTAAAAGGAAAAACCAGATTTGAATCTATGGGCTAGCGCGGGAAAAGAAATGGGCCGGCCCAGTGGCGCTCCACGGCGCGGGGCTCAGCTGACAGGGGGGTCCCGCTTGTTAGCGGCACTTAACACGCGAAACGGTACGCGCGCTGTGGGCCGTGCGATTAGAAGCGAGATCAACGGCTGAGGGTCGTCGTCGACGACGAACAGGTCGCCGGCGAGCTCGAACCCTAGCAGCTCGGTGGGGGTCTACTGGGGGCATACCAGGGCTCCAGCGGGGTCGGCGAGGCGAGCAAACAAAGTGGAAGACGACGGCGAGGCGAGGCACGGTTGCCGGCGGAGCTTGGGGTGGTCGAAATCAATGGCACCCTTCTCCTCCAGAGGCGGCGGCTCTGGTTCCAATTCCGGCGAGCTGCTGCTCCACTTGCTCCGGCTAGAGGTGGGTGAGGTTCAGAGAGGTGAGGGAAGTGGAATGGTGTGGAGAAGAATGGCTGGGGAGGGCTCCTTTTATAGGCTCGACGGTGAGACCGAGCGGGATGGGTGGTCGACGGTGGCGACATGGCTACGGTGAGCTAGCGGCATGGCGGGGGATGGCGATCGATGGGCGGTTCCCTGGCGGTGCTCTAGGACTTAAATGTGGCCGTAGGGGCGGTGGTACGCGGTCTGGGCGAGGTGGCGCTCTGCGCGGCCGAAGCGGCGGTGTCCACGGCGAGAGGTGGCTGTCTGGGGTGTTCTCCAGGTCGAGGCGGAACGGCGGGCGCGGGCTGCGGTCGAGCGGTGACTTGTGCACGCGGGGACAAGGCGCGCTCTGGAGGCGGCACTGGCATGGTGCGGTGGCACTGGGCGCGGGCTCTCCTCGGTGGTCCACGACAGCACTTGGCTCGGGAAGGGGACAGAGAGGGGCGGTGAGGTGTTGGCTACCTCCTAGACATGGAGAGGAAGGAGGAGGTGGTTTGCTGGGGTGAGGGCAAGTTTGGCCGGCGAGTTGGTGCTCGGCATGGTTTGGCCTGGCCACTAGGTTGTAGGGGGTTGGGGTGGTAATGGCATGGTTTGATCAAGTGGAGACAGAGGGAGTGTTTTTTGGTCAAATGGGTGGCTAAACTCTGTAGAAACAGTGAGCTAGCTATTTGTGTTTGATTCTGTCTGCCATGTGTTTGATGAAATGGCCGCAAGAGAAAAAGTTTTGAATTTTGAGTTCAAATTTTTTGAGTGATCTCCACTAGTGATAGGTAGTCTCTGGTTGCAAGGGTTTTGAAAGTGGAGCTCAAATAGATGGTTTTTGAAATAGGGGTGATCTATGCATATGCATTAGATTCAACTTTAAACTGTCATTTAAAATAGTTAACAGAATGTTTTTAGCAGATCCAAAGGTGGGCCTTGGTACCTCATTATGTGTACTAGCAAGGAGTGCAAAGATCAAGAATTGTTTCTATTAAGAATTGAATACTAGGAATAGCCAAATTAGGTATGAGAGTTAAATTTGCCAAAATGACCATTCCTTCTTTTTAATTCTTTTTGATTTGATTTTCTTTAGGAAAAGTTTGAGAATGATGTAGATGATGTTTAAATCACCTAAGAAACATTTTACAAGCATGGGATCACACAATCATGGCAATTCAAAACAACTCCTATTTTAAATGCACACACATTTGAATGCTTTCATTTTAAATTTGGAAAAGTTTTTGTTAACCCTATTTTTGGATGATTTGATCTTGTTAAGCTTGGATTAAAGTTTTGGGATGTTACACAAAGTCATTCCCGATGTTGCCAATACCAGGCGTGCGAGGGGCAGGGACCATCATGAACCTGTCACCATGTTAGAGAGACTAGTAGAGGAGGCCTCCGGAGCAGTTGCGAGTTGCAGAGCAGCGAAGGGAGAGATGCCGATGCTATCCGCGGTTGTCGAGGTAGAGCAACATGTGGTGTAGTTAGGGATGAAGCGATGACGCTGGTGACGAAGTTGTAGTGGACGAAGACGTAGAGGGCGGCGTAAACAGCGGCGACCTGGGGTGGTCATGCTGGATGCCTGGAGTAGCGATGGCATAGTCGGCGGGACCTACGATAGCGAGAGGTCGCCCTGCAGGTTACCTTCTGAAGCATGGCGGCGGTGCTCGAAGTAGGCGAGGAAGAACCCGACGAAGTGACGAAGACCATGTGCAGACGGCGGCGATCCGCGCCGTAGGAGATGGCGCGGTGGAAGCCGAGGACGTCGATGCGCGGGATGGCGAAGTAGACTGCGTGCAGCGATGCTACGACTCGAGGGGGCGGCATAGCTGCAGGGTGCAAGTCGGTGCAGCGGCTGGGAGACCACCAACGACGTACACGCCAAGGAAGGCACGTTGGAAGCCGGTAGCATGGACCAAAGGCGGCGGCGCTACGACTCGAAGGGGTGACACAGCGGCAACCCGTAGCTCGACCAGTGGTAGGCGCGTGCTTGGGGTCGTGCTTGGCGTAGGCAGGCGCGGGATCAGTTGATCAGACCGACGGTGTGCCGTATGTGCCATGGCCTAGACGATGCGTAGATTGGAGTCAATGGCGGCGTTGTCGGTGAAGTTCCGGACGATGACGACGGAGATGATCTGGGTGGCGGCCGCGGCAGCCTTCCAAGGAAGACGTAGCAGCCATCCGTGGTGTGTGGCAGCCTGCCGAGAGACCGCAGCAGCCTGCCGAGGCAGGCGCGGCAGCAGGGAGGGCAAGCGCACAACCGCGGTGTAGATCGTCTATGACAATGGACGGAATAGAGGCGCAACGATGACGACAGCTGTGGGCGACTCAATTCGATCTAAGATCGGTAAACCAAAAAACAAAACCGCTTAAGAGACCAGAAAAAAAGACTTACAGTGCAGCCGATCACGGATCGGCGGACGAACCCTGCGTACTGGTTGTGCGGCCCCGCGGAGATCATGGAGATCGACCTCCTCGGGGGCTGCGAGGTGCGCCGCTCTGATACCATGTAGAACGATAGAGAGGGAGAGAGATTCACGGGATATGATGGTTGTATTATTAAGCCTCATGGGCGAGTATATATAGACTTACAGAGATCAACTTAGAGTGCAAAACAAGACATAAATCCTATCTCTATCAAGACTAATCTAACCGTACATGTATACTCTAACAATGCGTGCGATACGCTGGCGCGGTCTCGACTAGGGATGGCACCCTCCGGGTTCGCCCCCCCATACCCGTCTCGTTTAATTATTCGGGTCTCATATTTTACCAGACCCGCGACCTGGCCGGATTCGGGACCCCAACGGGTACCCGCCAGCGCGTGATACGGGAGCGCCCCTTGCGTATGCGAAAAGAATGGGATATTGGGATGTAGTTAGTGAAAATGGACACGTGCATGCACGTGTTGTCTCCAGGACTCCATATTCCGTCACGTGCATGTGATATGTGTTGTGTGCGTGCGTGACCGCGTGGGACGTGTGGTTAAGCATATGATTATTAGGGATACAATTAGGGCTTAAAGCGGGTCTGTGGGTACCTCCCAAACCCGCCCTATTAGACTTGGCGGATCTAACTTTTTACCAAACTCTTCTCGTTTAAAGTGAGTATCATTGGGTTTACGGGTTTCGGGGTCCATTGTCATCCCTAGTCGCGACCTCACTTGCTGCCGGGATGCTCTGTCCGTGGCCGCGGGTGCGACGCCATCACGGGCGGGCGCCGGTGTCCGCATCGCTCACGGCCGAAACCGCGCAGGCAGCAGGAGGCCCGGCCCGGGGCGCCACCCGACGAGACGAACACCGCCCGTGCTCCCCGCCGTTCTCGACAAGTACGTCTAGGGGTAGCCGAAACAGCTGGATCGCGTCCAACGTAGTTCGTTTTAGCTGCCACTGCCGCTGCACGCGCTATCAGGTGGTCGATCTGGGGATCTGCCGCGCGCGTGCCCTGCGGCAAGCCTCGCAATCATCGCCAGGAGCGCAGGTGTACACTGCCTACAGGCGGCTACAGAGCGCAATCATTCGGGGTTCCTGTGCCCCCGTGAACGAATGATACAACTGCGGACTGCAGTGCACCACGGAGCTAGTAGGCTCTCTGCCACGCAACCGTGAGCCAGGACGCATCGACCAGGCCGATATATGCGCTGCGTCTGCGTAGTTTATTATTACAGGACCGGTAGGCGCCGCGACTCCGCGCGCGCGCATCAACGCGGTGCGGTTGCCGTGCCGTGCCCATCGCCCCGAGCAAGCCAGGGTATCCGTAAACAAAAGGGAACGCTTGTACTACCACTGTACTCTCGCGGATCTGAAGTACGGCCGGCGTCGCCAAGTCCAATCCAAGTGGAGCGCCAGCCACAGCTCCACGTGCTGCTCATCATAGGATCGCGTGTGCCCTGTCTCGTGCGTGTTGACCTTGAGGCGCAGCATGCCGTGCGTGGTGTGCCTCGTCGGTGACCGTTGCGCGCTGGCCTGTCCGCGGCGTACTGCCACTGGCCTGTCACCGTTGTGATGTTGGACCTGATAGATCCTTAGTCATTTGTGGAAAGCTAAGTTGTCGCTTAAAATCAAGATTTGACTCTGGCGTATTTAGCATAATACGATTGTTTGTTAATGAAGATTATAACATGGAAAAAAAATGGGTGGGTAGTTATATCTGTCGCTTTTGCTCTTCCGATGAAACCATCAACCATTTGTTCTTCGCTTGTCCTGCTGCCACATACTCCCCTGTCCTAAAATATAAGGCGTTTAAGTATTAGTCAAAAATCAAATTTTATTAATTTGATCAAATATTTAGGAAAAAATATCTAAATCTAAAATATTGAGTGGACACGTTAAGAAAGTATACTTTATGGTGAAACTATTGATATTATTTTATTATTGTAAATGTGCATATTTTTTAATATAATCTTGGTCAAACATTTTTTTTTTTTGACTTTTCACTAATCTTTAGATGCCTTATATTTTGGGACAGATGGAGTATATGTGGAGCACTATTGCATCTGGTATTGGTGCACAAACTAGACCTTCTTGTTTTACTTAATATTTCTGGTGGATTGTGAAATTTCTTTCCTTTGGATTTAACTTCCATATTGTTTCATGTTGGACTTTGTGGAAGACTAGAAACCGTTCATGCCTCGGAAGGAAAATTGATATCTTCCCTTTTAGGATTAATATGTTATATGTGTGATTTTCTTTGTTACAGGGCATGCCTCCAAAATGAACGGAATAGGAGCTTGCTGATTGATGGTGTTGATTGTCTGTAGAGGAAATGGCCACTCAGGTGCACGATGTGGTGCGTCATGCTTCGATGCTATGAGTCAAGAATGGAGAAGAGGATGATGATGTGGATGTCACTGGAGACATGACTGTGAAAAATCCTACATGACAATATCTTGTTGTTCAGGTTTTAGAACCTTGTGTTGATTTCTGTCCTTTGTGTGTTGGTCTGAAAAACTTCTGTAGTTTGTACCTTGGTGGGTATGTTTTATCTCTAGAGTAGACGAACTACGTTTTTCTTCTCCTGTAAGACATTTGTTCTGTAATCTCTCTGATAATGGAACCATGTCTCATGCGTGTTGACCTTTAGGCGTAGCATGCCGTGCGCGGTGTGCCCCCTCTCGGTCATCGTTACACACTAGCCTGCGTACAGGTGGCGAGGATTGTGGGCGATGAGATCAGGCTGATTGGGTGCCCGCGATTTCTTTTGGGCCGCATCAGTCCGAATCTGGAAGCACTCCAAGGGCAGGCCCGAAGACAACGCTCGATTCAGCGTTTTTCTAGAGCCAACCTCTCCGCGCGCAAATCCGGGAATGTGGCGACCGAGCTCATGAGGCAGCGAGATGACGCGAGCTCGCGTGCATCCGCAAATTTCTGGCGGAATTTTTTCGCTCACCGCCCGCATACTCCGCTCGCTATTTAGAGACGGCGGTGTCCCGCCCCAAATCCGAATCCACCATTTCCCTCCCTTTGAGCTTGTCTTCCACCAGATCTAGGGTTATGTCGGCTCAAACTTCCGCATCGAGCATGGAGACGATAGTCCTGCCGGCTACTCAGTCGACCACGGCGACTTCGTCTTCACCCTCTAGCGCCTCGATGGCGGTTCTGCCGGCTACTCCATCTTCACCGTCGAGCGCGTCGAGGATGATCCTGCTGGCTACTCCCTCGACGACGGCAATGCTGGTCCCATCGGCAACTCCCACGACCACGACGATGGTGGGCCTGTCAGCATCTCCCTTGTCCCCAACCTCCGTGTTGCATCGTTCGAGAGTTACTATAAGAACACTCTCAGCTTGTTATACATGTTGGTAGATCTGGCAGTATGTGTTAGATTCGGGTACATCTACAATGATCAGTATGTGTTAGTGTGATCTATTAGTATGTTCTATAGATGTGTCAACATGTGATCGTCTACTTGTTGGTAGAGAGGTGTGGTCATCATTGGGGATCGTGTGCTTTGTTGACCAGTGCTTAGTGTTATCTCTCAGTATGTTCTATAGATCTTTCAACATGTGATCGTGTGCTCGTTGTTAGAGCAGAGCCTGTGTAGATATTTTGCTTGAAGGATGGACTACTTTGCTTGTTATTCACTGTTGTAGGACAATTCGTTGGACAAGTATGCCAATCCGTCTATTCACACCGTGATAACTTTGGAGTCGTAGAAGGCAATCCTGGTTTGACAAAATCTTGAAAGAGGTTTACATGCAGCGTGTATGCAATGATGTTCTTGACTTCACTGGAAAGAGACTCGCCCCAAATCAGGTCTACAACCACATGAAGATGTGGAAAAATAAGTGGGGCCATATGCGCCAGCTGAAGGATCTGGATAGAGTCCAATGGTGTCCGGAGACCTCATCCTTCGGGATGGCGCACGCCAGGATGATGGAGCTCTCCAAGGCTGTGATGAACCGATGAATGAATGTTTACTTGTTTCATAATTTCCTCGACTACTTAACTAACACATTTGTTTTGATATCAGGCATTTTCAATTCCATAGACAACTTTGCTCAGATGGAGCTCATCTTCACATCTAAGCCTCATTGAGAAGAATTTTTACACTAGTCTGCAGTTGATCCAGGCTATGGATCACCTTGTTGATAACAAGATATAAGGTTGGTTGTACGCTTTCATGCCTATACGTGAGAGGAGGGAATGACTGAGGTGCTGGCTTCATAGGAACAACGTTCTGAGAGGAGGGCCTACCTATGCTACATTGTTTGTAGTGCTACTTACCTACCTTAGCTCTATAATAGTGCGAATGGTCTGATTAAACAAGAACTACGTATATTTTGAGAGGTGGTAAATCATCTCCTCCATTAGCTAGGCTTTATGAAACTGCCATCGGAGGTGCACATAGTTACCCAACAGTTATTAACTGCTATGTTAAACTACTCGTTGAACAAATTGTGAAGAACTGCTATGTTGAACTACTTGTAGAATTGCTTGTGCTGAACACTTCCGTGGTGAACTGCTTGCTTGTTCAGCTGCTTGTGATGAAATACATTTGTGACTTGTTGGAGTGTTGGGTACATCCTCATCACTCCAATGTGAGAGATTATCACAGCAGTTCCACTGCGGGCAATCAAACAAGAGTGTTTCTATACTCAGTGGACCGATGATGGCAATCAAACACATAAGCCGCAACTTTTTACTCAGACAGAAAAACTGTATGCAGATTACCAAACGGTTGACACACCCTGATCTAGAGGCTGTTTCAGGCTGGCCGGGAAGTGGCTACAGGCTACCAAACACGTCCATATATATGCAACACGGCAACATATAGATGCAGGCGGGGCATCGATCGTGTGTGTTAAGGGTAGTCGAATTCGTGATCCAAATCTCACTCAGCTAGAGCATAGCTGGATCGATTCGACGGGCATACATATACACTTAACATTTTTTTGGGTAACATATACACTTAACTTAATGTCTGGTCAAATGTGGTGAGATATACTACTATCTCTGTTTCGGTTTACAAGCCCCGCACGTATATCTAGATCATCAATTTAATTAATAAAATATAAATTATATAGCATAAAAAATATACGGTTAGAAACTTTAGATGTTATATTATCTAATGATATAATTTTTGTGCTATAAAATTTACAATTTAGTGGTTAAATTAATAATCTAGGTATACGCGCAAGACTTGTAAACTGAGGGAGTAGATTTATTTATTTATTGACTTAATGTCCAGCAGTGTTGCGCATATAACACGGCAATCAAATTAGTTTATTTCAGATAGCCTAAAAGAGGTATCAGATAAAATTTATGAGATTTAAACTAGATTTATTTATTTATTGACAAAAACTACTTAGCTCAACTATTTCCTCTATTCTAAAATAATTAAAGTTTTTTTTGAAGGACTAAAATAATTAAAGTTATAGGTTAAGTTCTAAGTTAAACTTGTCTAAGTTTGACCGCATTTAAAGGAAAATATGGAAATGACTAGAACGTCAAATTCATAGAGTATAATTTTTTAATAAAAGTAAATCGATGTTGTAGTATTGTTGTAGATGTTGATAATATTTTTATACTATAAACTTCGCCCAACATAAAATAGTTTGACTTAGAACCCAACTAAGACTTCAATTATTCTTGAACGGGGGGAGTTGATCCAAAAAAAAAAAAACTTTCAACTTAAATCGAACGAGAGCATAAGATCAACCACAAATCAGAGCTTCCAAGCGCACAAACACAACCTTTTGAATCCATCAAACATAACTTTTTACAAGAAAGGAAAAACTTTCTGAAGAAGTTCAAGTTCGCGAATGATGGATCCTTTCTAAGAGAAAAGCCAATGATATCATGATGCGTCTACAAAGGTACCTTTGGACCAAGATCGGAGAGCATGGAGTATCTGAGTAAATAGAAGTAGACTCACTCGACCAGCGAGGAGTAAATATCACTCCTTCCCCCTACTACTAGGTCGCACGCACTGCCACGACTGACCGATCGATTGGCCATTTTACCAGTCGATTGCTGCACTAGGCATGGGCCAAGGCAACAGCATATGCTTACCACAACAGCCAGCTACGTACTAGCTTATGAAGAAGCAGTCAACCATGAAGTAGGGAGGAGCAAGCACACGTACGTGACAACTTCGGATGCAGCGAGTGGCATGCGTTCAGACGCGGGCTAGCCGGAGAGGCAAAAAAGGTGGCCACGATTATGACACCTATTCTTGTGTCACGATTTCTCATTGTAATATGAGCTGCGAGGAAGCGGAGAATAGGTCTCACCTCATGAATGTCGCCAGGACGGGCTTGTAGCTGATATCGAAAATGGGGGAATGAGCCCGAGGGACGAGCTTGTAGCTGAAATCGGAAATATGGACGTTCGTACAGACCTCTCTACATAATTTATCGTACTTCTTCCTTGCCGAAATATAATGCATATGAGTTTTTTTATAAAAGTTACACGATGTAGAGTTTGATCAAGTACATAGAAAAAAAAATCAAACCAATCAATACCATTAGATGAAGGATCATGATGTGTATTTTACTATGGTATATGTTTCACATTGCAGACATAGATAATTTTCTCGATAAAATTAGTTACAGTAGATGAAGGCTGACCTTTAATTTTATATCAGAAACATATATGTACTATTTTTCTAGGTAATATGCACTATATTATGGTGAGCGGGCGGAGAGGATGAGGAGGAGTTGTGGTGGCGGAGAGGATGAGGAGGAGAAACCAAACTACCTTGGGATCCACTTTTAAGCACCTTCGGGCGGTGACCTGGAGAACTCACAAGCACGGCCTTTGAGGATCCAACATCTTAGGGTCGCTCCGTCGTTTGAACAATTGAACTTCGCGGTGTTAGACGGTTAGTATCTTCTCCTAGTTAGACTTGTATCACAAGTTGTACATCGGTATCTAGATGTATAAGGATACAGTTAGATCTAACAAATTCAGTTGTAATCCTCTAATCTTCCTCACGATGGTTGTTGATTAATCGCCAATATAAACACGGAACGGCGTTCCTCAACGGGGTACAACGCCTTACACCAAACTTGGTATCATCACATGGTATCAGAGCCAACCTCCACACAACTCCGCATCTAGATCGATCCATCTCACCACTGATGGCAACCAGCTCCTTCTCGTCCACCATGACCTCGCCGTTCCATCAAGGCGTGTCAGAGAAGCTTGGGAAGGGAAACTTCCTCCTCTGAAAGGCCCTGGTGCTACCAGCGATCCACGACGCACATATGGTGGGCTATATCGATGGCTCCACTAAGGCTCCAGTAAAGGAGCTCACTGCCGGCGAAGGGGACACTGCCAAGAAGGTGCCCAATGCTGACTACGCCCAGTGGGTGGCCTAGGACCAGTAGGTCTATGGGTTCATCTTCAACTGGCTATCACGCGAAGTCATGGCTCACATGCTCAACACCAACACCGCACAAGAGCTCTAGGAGGCCATCGTCGCCATGTTCGGCGTGCGCACACGCGCACGTATGGTCACCACCCGCATCGCCCTGGCAACCACCAAGAAGTTGCCCAACATGACCATGGCCGAGTACGTGGCCAAGATGAAGGGCTATGGTGACCAGATGACGTCTGCCGGCAAAACCCTCGACGACGAGGACATGGTCTCCTACATCATCGTCGGCCTCGATGAGAAGTACGATGCCCTGGTTGCTGCCATCCTTGCCAGGGAGATGCCCATCTCTGTAAGCGATATGTACTCTCAGCTTGTCAATTTTGAAAGCCGTCAGCACATGCTTCACGGCAGCAGATCTTCACAATCCTCTCCCAACGCCATGACTCGCGGTAGACGTGGTGGCTTCAACTGTGGCAGTGGCCGCGGTAACTATAACAACGGTGGCCGCGGACGCGGCAATGGCAACCCGATCCAGGGTGGCCAAAACGGCAGCAGCTACCAAGGAGGCGGTCGCGGCGGCTACAACAACTCTGGCCCCGGCCGTGGCAATCAGCAGGGTGGTGATGGACACCCTCGGTGCCAGCTCTGCAACATCACTGGACACGTTATGAAGGATTGTTGGTACCACTACGACGAGAACTTCATCCCACGTGAGCGCTCTGCCTCCGCTGCCTACAACACCAACAATGGAAACAGAGAGTGGAACATCGACACCGGCACCACCGACCACATCACCGGCGAGCTAGATCACTTCACCACCCGCGACAAGTACCAAGGCAACGACCAGGTCTACGCCAATGGCGGATGTATAGATATTAGCCATGTTGGCACATCTCTTGTTCGTACATCCTCAAGAAATTTGCTTCTCAATAAAACTCTCTTTATTCCTCAAGCCACACAAAAATCTAATCTCTGCACATAGATCAACTTATGAAAACAATATATTCATTGAGGTTCACCCTTTCTTCTTTCTTATAAAGTATCAGGACACGAATAGGGTTCTTCTTAGAGGACCATGTAGGGATGGCCTCTATCCAATTCCTAGAAACATCAAGCAAGCCTACATTGCTGTGAAGCCATCATCATCAAGATGGCACTATCGTTTAGGCCATCCAGCTCTCGCCATTGTTCAGAGAGTTATTAGTCAAAATAAATTACCTTGCTTGAGTGATTTCAATAAAGAAGCCGTGTGTGATGCATGCCAACTAGGCAAACATCATCAACTTCCCTATGCAAAGTCTGTTAGCAAATCAAGTGTTCCTTTAGAACTTGTATTCTCTGATGTATGGGGCCCTGCTCCTGATTTAGTTGGGAGAAAGAACTATTATGTCAGTTTCATTGATGATTTTAGCAAATTTACATAGATTTATTTGTTTAAAAATAGATCTGAAGTGCATCTTTCATGAATTCCAAGCTCTTGTTGAGAGATGCCTAGGCCACAAAATCATTGCCATGCAAACAGATTGGGGAGGAGAGTATGAGAAACTTAACTCCTTTTTAAAGAAAATTGGTATTACTCACCATGTATCTTGTCCACATGCCTATCAACAGAATGGGTCAGCGGAAAGAAAACATAGGCACATTGTCGAAGTTGGCCTCTCCCTACTATCTCATGCATCCATGCCCCTCAAATATTGGGATGAGGCATTCATCATAGCCACATACACCATTAATCGACTATCTACAAAGGTTCTTGATTATTCCTCTCCCTTAGAAGTTCTCTTTAAAGAACATCCCGACTACATGTCTATTAAAACGTTTGGGTGCGCTTGTTGGCCGAACCTGCGTCCCTACAATCCTAGAAAACTAGAATTCCATTCTAAACAATGTGCTTTTTTGGGCTATAGTGTCATGCACAAAGGATTTCGTTGCGTAGACATAGCTTTTGGCTGAATCTATATTTTCAGAGATTTTATATTTGATGAGACAGTTTTTTTCCCTTTGCTAAACTCAATCCTAATGCCGATGCATTGCTCTGGTCTCAAATCCTCCTCCTTCCAAATTCTCCACACTTAGCAAATGAGGATGAACAAGCTACTATGCCTAATATGGTTAATACTCCTATAATAACTGCCTTGATTACTAATCCTATTGGCCAAGAAAATTTCAGCTCGGATGATGATATAGATGGTGAAACAACTTTAGAAGAAACTAGTGCAAAAAATCGTTATTTCATGCAACCAGAGGACCATTTGTTGATCCTAGACACCGAAACCAATGGCAGCTTGTACGCTGCTCCCCGCTCCACGACCGATAGCACAGGCGAATCCGCCTCGGGATTGGTGCCTGCCACTATGCAGGACATGGCATACAGCCCCGCTCCGTCGCGCCGCCAACCAGACATCGCCATGTCGTCGCAACCACGCACCTCTATTGCGGTCCCCGCCACGATCCCCGCTCCATCGCATGCACCCGGGGACCGCGTCGGATCTTCTACGCTCGCTCGTAGCACTGCGTTTGTTGCTGGTCTTCACGGAAGATCCCGCGTGGAGCAGGAGGGAGATCCGCGAAAACCTGTGTCACGACTCAGCGCTGGAACTGCTCTGACCGCATCTCCTTCGGGATCAGTGCCGACAGGATCGACACCGGGATCTGCCCCCGGATCCTCTACACCATCTGAGCGGCCAGCCACATGGTTACAAATCGGAAAAATTCGCCGTCGCGATTATAAATCGGATCTCAAGCACGGTAATTCCATGGTCAGGTATGGTCTTCTTACAACAATAGGAGAACCAGAAAATCTAGCTGATGCACTTGCAAACAAGAATTGGAAACATGCTATGGATAGTGAGTATGATGCCTTAATAAAAAATAAAACTTGGCATTTAGCTCCACCTAGTAATGGTAGGAATATTATAGATTGTAAATGGGTCTATAAAATTAAGAGAAAGTCTGATGGCACAATAGATAGATATAAAGCTAGATTAGTAGCTAAAGGATTTAAGCAAAGATATGGTATTGACTACGAGGACATGTTTAGTCCAGTAGTCAAATCTGCAACAATTTTGCTTGTGTTGTCTGTTGCGGTTTCTAAGGGATGGAGCCTTAGACAACTTGATGTACAAAATGTGTTTCTTCACGACGTCCTGGAGAAAGATGTCTATATGAGACAACCATCAGGTTTTGAGGTGAAATCCAAGGCACATTATGTGTGTAAATTGGACAAGGCCCTTTATGGGTTAAAACAGGCTCCGAGAGCATGTACTCTCAATTAAGCATGAAGCTGTAAAGACTTCGTTTTGTTCCCTCAAAAGCTGATATTTCATTGTTCTTCTATCATAAGGAGAATATTACTATCTTTGTACTTATTTATGTTGATGACATAATAGTTTCAAGCTCGACACAAGAAGCTATGACGATGTTGCTAAGAGATCTAAAGATGGATTTCGCACTCACGGATTTAGGTGAATTGCACTATTTCCTTGGGATAGAAGTGCAAAAGATGAATGATGCAATCTTGTTAAAACAAGAGAAGTATACTTTGGATATACTGGAGCGCACTAGTATGATGACTTGTAAACCATCAGCCACTCCATTATCTACTTCAGCAAAATTGTCGAAACATGAAGGTGAACCATTGAGTCCCGCTGATTCTACCAACTATAAGAGTATAGTTGAAGCCTTGCAATATTTGACTTTGTCAAGGCCTGCTATTGCTTTTTCTGTTAACAAAGTGATGAGGGTTTAACTCGTCAATGCCCATTGTTATGGACTTGGGTTTTGGAGAAGGAGGAAGCATTGGAGACATCTATCGGCTAACATACAAGCACATAGGGGACAAAGATTTACCCAGGTTCAGGCCTCGTAGAGGTCCCTACTCCTGCTTGTCTACTCGTGGAATTATCGAAGGAGTCGAAAGTTACAATGGTGCGCAGATGCAATCTGGCGAGGGTTGTGGAAACTAGGGTTGCGTGTGTCCTCCTCGCCGCCCCCTCCTAGCCTTTATATAGATAGACTAGGTCTCGGGTAGCAGGTCAAGTCGGTTACAAGTTAGGGTTTTCCCCTTTAAACTTTCTATCTTTAGCTTCTTCTTGTTCTTCAAGCAATCGAGAGTCCGCAGATTACTCAAATCCTTTATTTGGGCCTTGGCGACACCATGGGCCTATACGTATTCAGACCGTATATACCAAGCTCGAGTACCTATAGAGTATACCCATGTCAGTAGCCCCCGAGTGTCCAGTGGAATCGCAGATTCGACTAGGGACTTTTGAAGTCTTTCGAGTGCCTGAATGAGTATATATTTCGATTGCTTTTATTTGTGTCATAGGGATTATCGATATGCGTGCCTGATGTAACCGAAGTATCGGTATCAGTTAACCACCTTAGGGTGAAACAACACAATCTACTCGAACTCGAGTCCCCGGACTCGAATCCGGAAAAGTGCTGGCGTAACTCGACTCAAGCCGCGGAGGTCTTACAGGAGTCGAGTTCCAGTTATATGGGTGTGAGCACTCGACGCGTCCGTCAAGGCATGTTCATCGTACTTGTAGGGACGGATATATTTCTGGTAGTGCGCAGCTAAATGCGTTGCCAGGCCTTATTCAGGTCTTACCTTCACGTTGTAAGCGCGGCATCCGAATTTTATCATCGCGGAGACGATTCGGGTGACCCAGGAGATGCAGTCTCTTTGTAGGGAAAATTATGAGGCGGTGTCGCCATGAGTTTCGAGTGTGGATGTTATCGACACACAATTTTTGCATAAATAATCATAGGGTCCGCGACTAGCGCTCCCTATGGGAGTAGCCCCCGAGTGCCTGGTTGAGTCGAAGACTCAGGCAGGGACTAAAGAATTATTTTGCGGCTGCTGTGCTTGGTTGAGTCGAAGACTCAGGCAGGGACTAAAGAATCATTTTGCGACTGTTATCGCCTTTTGCTTGTTTCAGTCGAATTTGTTCTGGCGCTCCCTATGGGAGTAACCCATGTCCATAATCGAATCGTATTTCGAGTGGTTGGGTTCGCCTTTTGTTTGTCCTTATTTCTGCAAAAAGAAAATCGTAGGGTGCGCGGCCAGCGCTCCCTATGGGAGTAGCCCCCGAGTGCTTGGTGGAGTCGAAGACTCCAGCAAGGACTAAAGTAGTCAAAGTTTTTTGCTCCGTAGCTTTGATGACATTAGTGCTGATGCTTGTATGACCTCAGTTGCCCGCGTGAGTGAGTTTGACGGGACATGACGAGCAGTGGGTCCCACATCCTGACTTTGATTTGACTGGGCGTGCGTAATCTTTATTTTTAACCGCGTCTCCTCGATTTCCGTGCGTAATGGGAGTAGTGGAGGGACGGTTCGCACTTTCCCTTATCCACGTGTCCAACACAATGTGCGCCACGCGTCCAATAGGGTTTTTCTGAGCCGTTGGATTGCATCTTCCAGGGGTTAAGTAGCGGCGCTACGGCGGTAATTTCCCATCTGTGCTCTTTCTTCCTTGTTGCCATCGCCATTGCTTCTACTCCTCTGCTTTCTCCTGCGCTCGTCTCCTCCACGACACTGGACCAGCTCCGCTTGTTCCCGAGCTACTTCCTTCGCTCACATCGCCGTCGTGCAATGGGGAAGAAGAAGGGAGGCGATGCCGCTGATTCCGCGACCACTGTTGCCGCAGCGAAGAAGAAGGGCGGCTCCGCTGCTGCGGGCACCAGCACCGCCGCCGGCGGGAAGAAGAAGGTCGCGGGCACCCGCGTTACTAATGGTGCGTGGCGCCCTTCCATCATCAAGGCGTCTGATCTCCGTCTTCTTCGCCAAGACGGAGTGATCTCCGTAGCAGTCGCCGATGCGCGCGTCCCCAGCAGTGAGACCATTCCTGCTCCTCCCGCTGGTTTTCGAGTGATGTTTCTTGCATTCATCATTTGTGGTCTTTCCTTGCCTCTTCACCCCATACTTAGGGGTCTTCTTTGTTTCTACGGGCTCCAGCTCCATCAGCTGTCCCCAAATTCGATCCTCCACATCTCTTGCTTCATTACTCTTTGCGAGTGCTGGCTCGGAATCGAGCCACACCTTGGCCTTTTCAAGCGCATCTTTAAATTGAAGCGCCAGTCTGCATCTGGCTCTTTAGTTTACGACGTAGGTGGTTGCGGAATTCATGTCGACCCATCCGCCACCTACTTCGACATAAAGCTCACGAAGTTCGTCCAGGTATGGAGGGACAAATGGTTCTATGTCCGTGACCAGAAGGCCAAAGATGAGCACTTTGGACTCGCGCCCTTCGATCCCGCGACTCCATGCAAGAGGATGCGTTCCTGGAAGAACGTAGTTATGCCTGGCGAACTCGCGGAGACAGACGTGCTGTATCAACGCGTCTGCGACCTTGAGAGTCGCATAGGCAAAGAAGAGGGAGGCTGCGCCCTCATTCGAACTTGGCTGCACCGTCGTGTCCAGCCCCTTCAAGCCAGAGTCCACCCCATGGTTCAATGGGCTGGCGCTGATGATGCCACTCGCGTGTCTGCCGATGGCATGTCCGCGAGTGAGGTGGACAAGAGGGTTCGACTGGTCACTAAGTACACTGGCAAGGATGTGCTTCCTAGTGAGCCAGTTGTTCCTCCCTTTGATGCTTCGAATCCTCCTCCTGAGGTATAGTTATGCTATGCAGTAGCTTATTTTGTCGATTGCTTTTTGTATTGCTTGCTTGTTTTTTGCTGATCTATGTTGTCTGTATGCAGGATTGGGCGGTGTCGCCATGTATGCCCCCTCTCCATGAGGGGATTATTCCTGGCGAAGCTTTGGAAGAGGACGAGTCTGAGTCGGCTGTCCCTTCTGATGTGGAGGAGGAAGCCCCCCGAGTCTGAGAGTCCGGATACTCGCAAGCGTTCGCGCAGAGAGGATTCTGATGCGTCGTCTCCGTCGACTCCAGAAGGTACGGCCGTTGGTGCGGAGTCGCCAATTCCTGCCATTCCTGTAAGGGCCGTGGCACCGTCTTCTCGTAAGAAGATGCGATTGCCTAAGGAGTCTTCGTCGGAGTCGGTGGAGGCTACATTTGATTTTGACAAGTTTGACTGGTAAGTTTTCGAGTTCATTTGTTCTTTTCTGTTGTCTTCTTGTTGGCTTGTCCCGGAGTTTGCCCTTTCTTACGGTGGGTGTTGTCTTGTAGTCAAGAGGCGTCGTCATCTTCTGGCGACGTCGAGTTTTTGAAGGAATCAGGAGTCGCGACCTCAAGGGCGAAGAAAGAGGTCGAGCGCGCTCCTTCTCCTCTAGTGGCGGCCCACTCCGGGCACAATTCTTCCAGCTCTCCTCACGTAGGGGAGCATCGAATGGTTGCTCGGATGACGGTACAGCAAACATCTTCGGAGTCATTGGAGGACCATGTAAGTATAGCTTTTCTTCTTTGCAGTCGATGTTATCTGTTACCTCCGCTGATTCCTTGTTTGTGCGACAGCTCCTTGTAAAGGAAGCCGCGCAAGTGGCAAAGCAGGTGATGGCGATGGGCCGCCAGCATGCGATGCTGGAGATGCGTCACCGCATGGTTGAAAGTGAGTGTTCTACACTTATTCTTTTTCGTCTTCTCCTTTTGGTATAGTCGACTGATAATCAAGTTTTGATTGTCGTGTAGCTGAACATAATGCCTTACTGCGTAACGTCGCTACCCTGGAGAAAACACTTGCCGCGGCTGTGAAGGGTCGCGACGAGGCAATCGCAGCTCGTGACGAGGCACAGAAGCGCGAAGAGGATCTGTGTGCCTCCTTTGCGGCCAGGGAGAAGTTGTTCGAAGAGCAACTGTTCTCAATCGCCAAGGCTCTCTCTGGTACCTTTGCTTGTGGATATTGTTGTCCTTCTCTCCATCTGATGTTTTTGCTGGTGGCGCTAAAGTTTTGATCCATGTGTGGGTTCATGTACAGATGCTGGCGATTTGAGCTTTGACCCGTAGGCCCTTCGTCGTGACGATGCTCTGGAAGGCACGGTGTCCGCAGTCGAGGACCGTAGCGCCGCCGTCCAAGGTACACTTGCCAAGGCCAAGGTCGCCCTTAGTCGCTTCGGGGAGGAGTTGATGCCGAAGGCGGAACTGATCGATAATATGGACGTGCTGGTGGAGTCACTCGCCGGTGGTGTGCCTTCCACCTACAAGAAATCCCTCCACGCGGCTGGCGCGTCCATGTCACTCGCCATGGTTCAGGCCCACGGAGCCGACATCGATCCTTCTGTGGTGTCGAAGGCGATGCCTATTGGCGCGGATGGTCAGCAGGTAGTCTTTGCTCCTTTTGCGACTGCCTGTGCCAAATATGGGCATCACTTGATAAATATTGTTGCGAAGTACTCGGAGGAGCTCCAACGAGCTAAGAAGGCGGCGAAAGCTTCGGCCTCAGGGGCCGGCGGAAAGTCAGTGGCGTCTGACACTGCCACGGACTTGATGAAGCCCCCGAAGCCGTCGAAGTCGAAGAAGCCAACTGCTCTGTAGTTAGCTTTTGTAATAGTTGATTAATTGTCCTTTTTGTTTAAGAACATGCCTACTGGCGAGTGTGTTTGTTGATACTTATGCTGGTCTTGAATGCATATGTTCCTTTTGCCTTTCTGTTGATTTGGTCGCCTTATTTGCTTCTATCTTGACTTGTGGTAGGGTACATCAAGTGATCCCGTGAGGGGAACCCAGGACTCGCCATCTCTTGATGATACCGTGGCACCGCCGCGCTCCAGGGTAGAGGAGCTATCCTTGCTTTCGCGACTTCGTGATCGCGTGAAGCAGCTGGAGCGTGAGTTGCCCGTGCTCCGCGGTAGCGCAGACGTGTGGAAGTCGAAGGCGGAAAAGACACCGCCCGCGAGCAATATCTTCTTGGCGAGGTGACACAGCTGGGCGACCAGTTCAAGTGTTAGTTTGCTTATTCTCATCTTTTCCTTTGTAGTCACTCGAAGTGGTACGTTGTACTCATGCTATTGGTGCTGCTTCGTGTAGTTGTTAGCGCGCGCCGTCCGTAGGAGGAGAAAGATAGAATTGCCATTCGCCTTCATGATCTCACCCAGGAGCAACTTCAAGAGAGTGGATACTTCTGGGTAGATCATGTTCGCGCGACTGCGCTGGCGACCCTGCAGGATCGTGCATCGCGAGTGCTGCTCTTTCCGAAGAAGTCGCAGACATGTTTGAAGAACATTTATCGGGGGATGTTCCCGCTGGATGACACTCCATCAAGCCTGCTGCCTCTTCTTGCCAAATTTCAAGATCTGTCCGCGGTTCGCGAGTGCGTGAGGCATCAGTTGGTGGCTGGTGCCAAGGTTGCGCTCTCAATGGTGCGATTGCACAGGCCTGACGTGGATGTTGCCGTCATTGCGTCTGGGCCGCCAGCACCGCCAGCATGATCTACTTGGAATATGCTGCCGCACTATCAGGCGGTGGACCGCCCAGCAGAGAAGATCGTCGACTTCTTCGAGGAACAAACCAACGTTCTTCTGCTGCAATAGTAGCCTAGTTTGTATCCTGCACATAAGTGTACTTGTGTTGTAAAGTTCATATAGATGTTGTAGATAATTTATTGTCAAATGTGTATAAAGAGCTTTGTTAGCATGAGATGCGTTGCACTATGCGAGTCTTTTTCGTTAGCCTGGCCATATTTTATCTCAGTCCCTTGTCAACCTATCAGGTGCGTTGCAGCTGGGTTAAGTTTGTGTTAAGGGGTTCGATTGATGTGCCAGCTACTCAGGATCTCGTGTTTTTGGTTCGAAGAACAGATGTGTATAGGGTGGCGCAGCCCCCGAGTACGTAAATTGACAAAGTAGAGGAGAACACAGAGTTTTGGGGCACTTAGCTTTTATTTATCCAAAGAACAGTGCGAGGTATAATGTGTGGCTAAGTAGCCTTGGCTGAGTAGCCTTATTTGCAATGTAAAAGTAGGTACAAAGCAACGGGTGGACATACATCCAACGAGAACTTACCCTCGTAGACAACGAGCTTTGTTAACGAGTAGGAACTCGTGGTTGATGTAGTCGTACACTTGCCGATCTCAAGATCGTGATGAAGTCCAGCAGGTCCGGCTCCAGCACGTCCATCAGATCCAGCTCCAGCAGCACCAAGTCCAGCACCGCAAAGCAGCGGTGCATCCGTGATTGCACACACGTCCGGTACCCCGACAACCTCCGTCCCTCGCTCTAGCAAAGCAGCGGAAGCAGCAACTCTTTTCCAGATAAAGCCACCGGGAACATGTATCTCGTTAATCCGAGACCATGGGGGAATACTACTAGAGGGGGAGAGAGATCCTTCACAAGGAGGTGTGTGTGAGAAGTGAGGAGGGGTGGCCTTTTATAGGAGGAGGGGGGTGCCCCTCCTTCATGGCTGGCGCATGGAGGAGGTGACTTCACCTCCTCCATTCATGTGGTGGTAACTCCCTCCACATAAATTTGCCCCTTCACATTCTCTTTTAAAGTCTCCACTTTGAATGCATTAAATTTCTCCAAATTTAATGCTCTCTCATTTAATAAAACTCTTTTATTATTTTTATTCAGATTTTTGTTAATTACTTTAATTAACAAACATTCACATAAAACTCCCTGCAACATTTCAATATTACATGCAGAACCAATTTCAGCAATTTCACCCGAAACAGTTTCAGTGTCTATTGAAATTATTCCAGCGCTTTCTTAAATCTTTATCTGAAACATATTTGCTCCAAATGGTGTCTGTATCCCTTAAGTGTGTCACCCTACGGTTCGCGAATAATGCAGACATGATCGAGACCCCTCTCAGATCAATAATCAGAAGCAGGACCTAGAGATCCATACTGACTCCTACACATTCAACGATGACTCCTGTGATCGTGAGAACCTTTAACGCTAGTAACTAAATCCCTTTGTCCCGCGATATATTTCATGTCCGAGATTCGATCATCGGTATCTCCATACCTAGTTTGATCTCATTACCGACATGCACTCTTTTCTCGTTCCCGTGATATAACATTCTAGTGATCACATCACTTGCTTGCAAGCTATTTCAATGTGATATCACCGAGAGGGCCCAGAGTATATCTATCTGTCATCGGGATGGACAAATCCCACTCTTGATCCATGAGCCTCAACATAACACCTTCATAGCACTGAACCCACCTTTATAGTCACCCTGTTACGGTGTGACGTTTGATGTTATCAAGATACTTTTCCGGTGTTAGCAATTAACATGATCTCATGGTCTAAGGATAAAGATTACTTCGTATGATGTTATAGCAATATAAACATAATGACTTTGATCATAATGCTATACTTCGGATGAATGTTCATCACATCACCAATGGTGTGACCTTGTTATTAACAACATCCAATGTCTATGATCAGGAAACCTTGATCATCTTGTTAATCAACAAGCTAGTCTATAAGAGAGGCATGACTAGGAACCCTTTTTGTTTATTAAACACACATGTATTGATGTTTCCGAATCAATACAATTCTAGCATGTAAAATAAACATTTATCATAAACATGGAATAAGATAATAACCACTTTATTATTGCCTCTCGGGCATATTCCCTTCACTCGAGCTTGAGATGCCCCTGCTGCTTCAGTCGCAGGACTAGGTCACCTTCGACGAAGGATCTGGGGCGAAGCCTTCTACTGTGGTAGTTGCGCAGGTTCTGCTGGTAGATCGTGGATCTTTCTGCGACGATTTCTCTTGCTTCGTCAAGGAGGTCGACGGAGTCTTCAATTGGAAGGGATGACTCTTGTTCGCTGTAAGCGACCATGCGCGGCGCCTTGTATCGTACTTCAGCGGGTAGCACTGCCTCTGCTCCGTGCACCATAAAGAATGGCGTGTAGCCCGTGGCGCTGTTTGGAGTTGTACGTAGGCTCCATAGTACGGATTGTAGTTCATCTGGCCAGCAACCCGCGGCTTGTTCGAGTGGTCATAGGAGTCGCTTCTTCATGCCGCTGCAGACGAGCCCGTATGCTTTTTCCACCTGACCGTTGGTCTGTGGATGCGCTACTGAGGCGTAGCTGATGTTGATCCCCAGGTTATCGTAGAATTCTTGGAACTCCTTAGATGTGAAGTTCGTCCCGTTGTCGGTGATGATGCTGTGCGGCACGCCAAAGCGGTAGACGATGGACTCGAAGAACTTGACTGCGCTGTGCCCTGATTGGTTGGTCACCGGCATGGCCTTAATCCACTTGGTGAATTTGTCGACTGCCACCAAGAGGTAGACGTAGCCTCCTCGCGAGGACCTTGAAAGCTTGCCGACCATGTTGAGCCCCCACTGTGCGAAGGGCCAGGCCAATGGAATTGGTCGTAGTTCTGCGTCTGGTGCGTGTGGCTTATCCACGAATCGCTGGCAAGCGTTGCATTTTTGGACTATGTCCTTGGCGTCGCGCATGGCCGTGGGCCAGTAAAATCCAGCTCGTAGAGCTTTGGCAACGAGGGCGGGACTGCCGGCGTGGTGCCCGCAGGTCCCTTCATGGATGTCGAGGAGAACTGCTCTTCCATCGGCCATGGAGACGCATCGTTGTAGCACTCCTGTGATGCTGTGTTTATACAGTTCGCCGTTGATAACGGCGAATGCCTTGGAGCACCACGCGATGTGCCATGCATCTGTTGGATCATCCGATAGCCTCTTGCTGAGGAGGTACATAATGTACGGCTACGTCCAGGATTGCTCGATTATCATGACGCTCATTGGTCCCTCGAGTCCTGTGTCCAGCTCCCGTTCATCGAGTGCCATTGGCTCATTGGGTGGCGTAGCCCCTGAGTCCGTTGCTGCGCTTGTTTTCTTCTCTACGGTCTTTGGCTTGATGGAGCGTTCTCATATGCACTCGAGAAATACCCCAAGTGGTATGGGGCATAGGTAGAGCCTATATTGGCGAGTGCGTCTGCCTCTTCATTGCTCTCGCGACCTACGTGTCGCAGCTCGCAACCATCGAAGTCTCCTTCGAGTGTATCGTAGAGGTCACGGTACGCGATCATATTGTCGTTCAGTGCGTTGCACTCATGCATTGTTTGGTTGACGACCAACTTGGAGTCGCCGTATATGATGAGCCTCTTGGCGCCGCAGGCTTTTGCCATCCTCATCCCGTGCAACAGGGCCTCGTATTCATCCTCGTTGTTTGAGGCTGTGAACTGCATTCGCAGGATATATTTTAGCTTGTCCCCTTGAGGTGATGTCAGTATGACACCTGCGCCTGCTCCGTCTTTCCGCTTGGACCCATCGAAGTGCATTGTCCAGAGGTAGGACATATCTGGCTTGTTCGGGAGCTGGTTCTCCATCCAGTGCACGAGGAGGTCATGGAGAACTTGTGACTTGATTGCGTCGCGTTTTTCGTATGTGATGTCTCGTGGAGACAGCTCTATTCCCCAAAGCGCGACTCGCCCCATGGCGTCAGGGTTATTGAGGATATGTCCCAACGGGGCGTCGTTGACTACCACGATTGGGTGCTCCTGGAAGTAGTGGCGCAGTCGCCGGGCGGTCATAAAGACGTCGTACGCCAGCTTCTAGTAGTGCGGGTACCGCTGTTTTGTTGGCATGAGGACCTCGCTGAGGTAGTACACCGGGTGTTGTACACCGTGGACCTTGTTTTCCTCAGCTCGCTCGACGACGAGCACTGTGTTGACCACCTGGTTGGTGGCAGAGATGTACAGCAACAGTGGTTCCCTTTCTCGTGGAGTCACCAGCACTGGCGAAGTGGATAGCAGGCGCTTGAGATCTTTGAATGCTTCTTGCGCTTCATTGGTCCACTCGAATTTTTCAGCTTTGCGGAGGAGCTGGTAGAAGGGCAGTGCCTTTTCACCCATCCGACTGATAAATCGACTGAGGGCCGCGATTCGTCCAGCCAGTTGCTGGACGCCTCTTATGTTCTTCGGCTTCTCCATGGCCAGTATGGCTTTTATCTTCTTCGGGTTCGCCTCGATTCCCCTCGCGGATATGAGATACCCGAGTAGCTGCCCAGATGGTACGCCGAAGGCGCATTTGTCCGGATTGAGCTTGATCCGGTAATGATCGAGGTTGGCGAAGGTTTCGCGCAAATCGTCGATTAGAGAGGCTTCCTCCTTGGTCTTGATTACTATGTCGTCGACATAGACTTGAATGTTGCGACCCAGTTGTTCCTTGAGGCAAGCCTGCATGCACCGCTGGTAGGTGGCTCCCGTGTTTTTTTAGCCCGAAGGGCATTGTGTTGTATCAGAACACACCAAAGGGCGTTGTAAACGTTGTTTTCTCCGGATCTTCCTCCTTCATTCGAATTTGATTATAGCCTGAGTAGGCGTCGAGGAAGCAGAGGCGCTCTCATCCCGCGGTGGAGTCGATGATCTGGTCGATCCATGGCAGCGGGAAGTGATCCTTTGGGCAGTGCTTGTTTAAAGAAGTGAAGTCCACGCACATCCGTAGGATATCCGTGTCCTTTTTTGGTACCAGCACCGTATTGGCGAGCCAAGTGCTTTCCTTGATCTCGCGTATGAACTTGGCCTCGAGGAGTCTATTGATCTCCATTCCGACTGCCTGCACTTGTGGCTCAGACAATCGCCTGATTGTTTGCTTGACTGGCCTTGCGTCGGGGTTGACGTTGAGTGCATGCTCGGCGAATTCTCTGGGAACTCCTGGCATGTCCATAGGACACCAGGCAAAAATTTCCTAGTGCTCACGGAGGAATTCGACGAGCGCGAGTTCCTATGCGGGACTCAAGTTGTTGGCGATGAGGGCCGTCTTGGCGGGATCCGATGGATGGACCTGCACCTTCTTTGTGTGCACTGATGAGTCGAAGGAGAGATCATGTGAGCTTGGCCTACTCAGGGGAGGCAGACTATTGTCTGTCATCTCTTTCAATCTTGCGAGTTCCTCCTGCATGCCGAAGGACTGGGAGATTCTGTTGAATTCCCTGTCGCAACTGTCAGATCGCTCAAAGCTCCCGTTGATCGTTATGACGCCGTTGGGACCTGGCATTTTCATCTGCAAGTAGGCGTAGTGGGGCACTGCCATGAACCTAGCAAATGCGACGCGCCCGAGGATGCAATGGTATTGTGAGGGCCAGTCGACGACCTCAAAGTCGATGCGCTCGCGCCAGAAGTTCTTCGGTGTGCCGAAGATGACGTCGAGGTTGATTTTGCCCAGGGGGTATACGCCTTTCCCTGGGACGATGCCGTGGAACGTTGTGTCCGATGCCTCCAGGCAGGTTAGAGGGATCCTCATTGCTCGCAAGGTACTCGTGAATATGAGGTTGATGCCGCTTCCGCCATCCATGAAGACGCAACTCATGTCGAAGCCTCCAATTTGCGCCTCGAGTACAAGGGGGCAATGACCTGGATGAGGTATCTGAGGCGGGTGGTCGCGTTTGTCGAAGGTGATACACGACTCGCTTCCACTAAGGTACTCAGTGGTGGATGGTGGCGAGTGCGTGGCCAAGTTGACTTGGCGAGTTATGGCCTTCTGCACCCTGTTGGAGGGGCGCCCCTTTTGGATCATCATGGTACCCATGTCCCGTGGGTACGGTTCGCCCCCGTGGTGCTGGTCCGGTGCGGCTCCGTTCGGGGGTGGTCCAGGTGGTGGTGGTGGTGCACCATGTGCCACGGCGCCTGGAGCGGCTCCGTAGCCTCTTTCGACTGCATTACGGTTCATCCGAACCAATCCCTCGTGCAGCTTGAGGAACTCGTGGCAGTCTTTGAGGAGGTGGCTGGACTTTCTCTTGCCGTCATGCTTGTCGATGTAGAAGTGTACCGTACATGGCCCGGATAGTTTGTCCTCGATGGAGGTCGTGGTTGCCTCATCGCGAGTACGGTGTTGCCATACTTGCGTGGTTTTCCCGGAGTCGCGGTATCCGCCGCTACGGTATCCGCTGTTGCGGTTATCATCGCGTCTATCGGCGTAGCCGGCTGCGACCATGTTGACGTCGTCGCGATCATCGTAGATGGCATGCGGCGCTTGCCTCGGCGGTCGCGTCTGCGTTCGAGTTCTGCTTCCTCGTCGGAGTGAGCGTGATTCTTTACTGAATCTTCTCCATCGGCCCACCGATTCGCGATCTCCATCAGGTGGTCGATGGTCTAGGGCTTTGAGCGGCCCAGCTCCTCCCTGAGCTCTAGGCGGCGGACACCACCGTTGAATGCATCAATCGCATGGTCTTCCGAGATGTTTTCCGTGGAGTTCTTGATGATGGACCACCTTTGGATGTAGGAGCGCAACGATTCGCCAGATCTTTGCTGGCAGCATCTTAGCTCTTCGATTGATGCGGGCCATTTGTACGTGCCCTTAAAGTTGCGCACGAAGCTGTAAACCAGTTCATCCCAACTGCGAATAGATCCGCGTGGGAGGTTATTGAGCCATGCTCGGGCGGCGCCCTGCAGCTGTAGCTGCAAGCATTGCATGGCAGTGCTTCGACTGCCTCCGTGGAGCCTGACGAAGGAGATGTGGTCCTCCAGCCAGATCTTGGGGTCCTGTAGATCGTCAAATTTCGGGTTCTCTGATGGGAGTTTAAACCCTTTAGGCATTCACTTTTGCCTAATTGATCTACTGGCGCATCTTGCACCGCAGAGCTCCCCATCTTCTTCTTTCGTGTCAGTCGACCGAGCACGTCGTGCCCTTGATTTGTCGATCTTGCGCTGCGTGAGATCGTCGCGCGCATCGTAGTCACGGTCGTGTCGCCGTGAGCGGCGGCGCCAAGACAGGTCGTGACTGTCATCGCTGGATGAGGGCGAGGAGTGGCGCTTTGCTAGTGCTTTGCCCTTTTTTGGGTCTGGTGTTGGCTCCTTGTCAAGGGCGGCCTTGATTAATCCCAAACCCGCGATCGTAGATCGGTGCATGGCAGTTCGGGGATCTCCAGCTGGCGGCTGGTTATTGAGGAGGTACATGGTGGCTGCTGTCACCGCAGCCTGCGGCGTCCTGGGGACCATGTTGCCTCTCGTGTCAACTGTCATAGATCCGAAGTCGAGGACTTTCGCGGCTTCTATGCGCTCTTGTTCGGTAAGATGAGCCATCCGCGATTGCCTCTTCTTGGCGAGGTACTCGTTGCCTCTTGAGGAGGATCCTCCGTAGGAGGAGAGCCCAGCGCGACGAAGGCTCGATTCGTCCGCTGCCTTTTTACGCGCCTCAAGTTGCGCGATTGTTTGCAGTTGGCGCTTGAATTCTTCTTTCAAGAGCCAGTGATAGCCCATCAGCAGTTCCTACGGGGACCCAAAGGGTAGAGGTGTACCCCGTAAGGCTTCGCGGCAGCGATCCCACTCTTGCTCGTTGATCTTGATTACGACGCATTCGCCGATTTGCTCATTGATTATGCTGGGAGGTTCGACTGCTCCTCCGTTGTTGACGGGAGCACGATTGCCGCTGTTACCGCCGTTGCCACCGTTGCCACCGTTTCCGGTGTTGGGTGGATCGGTGCCATTACCGGTGTTACCACCGTTGTCGCGATTGGCGGAGGTGTCGCCTGCGTTGATGACGGCGCACATGAAGTGATTGGGGAAGCTGTTGCTTCTACAACTTTTAGATTCGGAGCCGTAGGTTCCATCTTCAGTGGCCAGATCGCTCAGATTGGAATCGCGACTGCTATCGCTGATCGTGTTCTCGACTGCCACCGGGGCATTGAGCTCGCTGAGGGTGCCGATCGATGGAGGGAACCATGATGCCGGGGCAATCGCAGGTGCTGTCGGCTGATCAGGCATGCGAAGCGTGCCCATCTGACCAACTTGGAAGCGGAAGCTCCCAATCGCTAGGCTGATTCCGTCGCCCATGGACTCGAAGGCCGGGCGGGTGGCCGGCGTGTGGACGGTGAAGTCGAAGGCGCCGAAGAGCCGGCGAATCTCCGCTGTTGCGGAGTTGTAGATCACAGTTGATGGGGCTGAAGAAGCCGCAACATCAACACTCTCAATTCCCACAGACGGCACCAATTGACGAGGGTTTAACTCGTCAATGCCCATTGTTATGGACTTGGGTTTTGGAGAAGGAGGAAGCGCTGGAGACATCTATCGGCTAACAGACAAGCACACAGGAGACAAAGATTTACCCAGGTTCAGGCCTCGTAGAGGTCCCTACTCCTGCTTGTCTGCTCGTGGAATTATCAAAGGAGTCGAAAGTTACAATGGTGCGCATATGCAATCTGGCGAGGGTTGTGGAAACTAGGGTTGTGTGTGTCCTCCTCGCCACCCCCTCCTAGCCTTTATATAGATAGGCTAGGTCTCGGGTAGCAGGTCGAGTCGGTTACAAGTTAGGGTTTCCCCTTTAAACTTTCTATCTTTAGCTTCTTCTTGTTCTTCAAGCAATCGAGAGTCCGCAAATTACTCGAATCCTTTATTTGGGCCTTGACGACATCGTGGGCCTATACATATTCAGACCGTATATACCAAGCTCGAGTACCTGTAGAGTATACCCATGTCACAAAGTATGCCAATATTTACATGCTCCTACTTTATCACATTGGACACCCGTTACAAGAATTCTTAGATATTTAAAGGATACCCTAGGTATGGGACTAAAAATAAATAAGAGTTCATATATGCTTGTTAGTGCATTCTATGATGCAGATTGGGTAGGCTGTCCAGATGATAGAAGATCCACAGGAGGATTTGCAGTGTTCCTTGGTTCTAAATTGATCTCATGGAGTGCAAGAAAACAACCAACAGTTTCTAGGTCAGCTGAATATAAGGCAATGGCAAATGCCACAGCTGAAGTTATGTGGACTCAAACACTTTTTGAAAAACTAAAGATTGCACATTCGAGGTTAACAGTTTTATGGTGTGATAACATTGGTGCTACCTATCTTTCTGCAAATCCAGTGTTTCATGCCAGAACCAAGCATATAGAGATAGACTGTCACTTTGTCATAGAACGAGTAGCTAAGAAGCTGCTTGATATTCGGTTCATTCCAACGGGGGATCAATTGGCAGATGGGTTCACAAAACCCCTTGCAAGTCATCAACTAGTCAAGTTCAGGAAGAATATTAGTATCTTCTCCTACTTAGACTTGTATCACAAGTTATACATCGGTATCCAGATGTATAAGGATACGGTTAGATCTAACAAAGTCGGTTATAATCCTGTAATCTGCCTCACGATGGTTGTAGGTTAATCGCCTATATAAACACGGAACGGCGGCCCTCAACGGGGTACAACGCCTTACACCAAACCTGGTATCATCACGCACGGCAACGATGGAGCGCCATCGATACAACAGCTGCACGCGGTCAATCAGGCCCAACATCTTCGGGGCCCTGCCCCTTCGCTCCAGAGCGCGCACTGGATATATTCTGTGGAGCATGCACCTCAATATGCGACACATAATATCAGTCTATGTATAGCTAGTTTCCTATTAGCGCATCTTTAACAGAGCCGGTATAAACGCGAACTAAAAACCCGGAGTTCAGCTCACCGAACTCGTGTTTACGGGTTGGAAAATCGCTGGCGCACTGAATATGTTTTACAGTTTTGGTTTACGGGCTTTGTTCTGCGTCAGCGGCTTCCAAACCCGTAAATGCAGGGTTTATCACAGAATTTGCATATGATCAAAAAAATAACACAATCAAATGCAAACAACTCAGCATAGTTCATAGTGCAGACATCAAATGACACAATCATAGCACATAGTTCATAGCAAATAGTTCATAGTTCACCATCTCCTCTCACCGCCGGCATCAAACCGAGGTTGGACCGTCGTGACCATCATCGCCACCACCTCCATGAGTCACCAATGTCTCCATGTACGAGGTGTTGTCGTTCCTAACAGTACGCGACCTCAATATCTACTCGCAATGAAAACCGAGAAAGAGTTCTAATTTGTACCTTGTTGACCCGTCGTCGAGCACGTCTTGGGCGATGTTCGCGGTGGCTTCCGGTGGCGGCGGCGGCGTTGGCGGGGATGGGAACGAAGGCGGGGCGCCACGGCTCGTCATCGCCTTCAATTTCATCCTCTTCGACCGAATTCTTCGGTCTGGCGCGGGATGCCTTCGGCTTCGATGGGACCACCGGGACATCAGCGCTAGCCGCCGTGGCACCGGCTTGCGGGACCACATGCATTCCCGCGCGCCGCCGCTTGACCACGCTCGTCGACGGGACCATGGTAGCGACGTCGGCGGGGTCGCGGGGGTCACCGTGGTGGTTGGTGTAGCGGCAGAAGCTCCGGCGACCGCAAGAGAGGGTGGCAGGGCCTGCACGCTATCAACAGTGGCCGGCTGGGTCGATTCGAGACTCATGGTGGCGAGATCGGAGGACGGCAGTGCAGAAGACGGTGAGGGCGCGCAGATCAGCGACGACGGCGGCGGCGGTTGGGAGGAGGTGAAACTTCCCTCGCACGCAAACTAGGGATTGTGTTCGGGCTGCGTTCGGTTCGCTCCTTCGGCCCCTACAAATACAGGCCGAGTAGGGGTTTCGGTCTCGGTCCGATTTTTTTTTTTCCAGTTTCACCTACTATAGTGTATCTGATCTGCGCCGATTTACGAACCGAAACCTTAAAATTGTGGTTATTTTTCGATTTTGGCCTGTTTACGGACTCTGCTAGAGATGCACTCAGTGGCACAAATATCACTCCTCACTCCTACTACTAGTATTCGGTCGCACGCACTGCCTCGACTGACCGATCGATTGGTCATTTATACCAGTCGATTGATGCACTGGCATGGACCAAGACCACACTATGCTTACGACAAAGCTTATGAAGAAGACCTAGCAGCATGAAGTAGGGAGGAGCAAGCAGACGTGACAACTTCGGAGGCAGTAGGTGGCATGCGTTCGGACGCGGGCTAGCCGGAGAGGCAAAAAGGTCGCCACGATCATGACATCTATTCTCGTGTCACGATTTCTCATTGTAATATGAGCTGCGAGGAAGCGGAGAATAGGTCTCACCTAATGAATGGCGCCAGGATGCGCTTGTAGCTGACATCGAAAATGAGGAAAACAGGGCGCCACGGACGAGCACGAGCTTGTAGCTGAAATCGGAATTGTGGACGTACTTACAGACCTCTCTAAATAATTTATCACACTTTTTCTTCGGTGTCCCCCTACTAAAACTTTAGCAAATATAAATGCACGACAGTCTAGGATTGCACCGTACCGTTTCGGTGCGAAACCGTACAAGCCCACTCAAAAACTGTATGGCCTGCTTAGACGTACACATACGGTACAACAAGTGTACGTGTACAGGTGTGCACGGGTCGCGGGTGGTGGAAAATCTGGGTGTATATAATGACGCCGCCCGCATCGTCTGGATAAAGGGACGCGGAATATACCTACTCTATCTCGTATACTAATACGTGAGTATACATGGTCTAAATATAGGTTTTGCCGGCCAAAAAACTGTTTGTGGCAAACTTATCCCTTCATGTTTGGGTGGTGGGTGGGTGGAGAGGGGGACACCAAAGCTACTTCAGTGTCCCCCTCATACTTCTCCTTTACCAAAATATAGTGCATATGAGTTGTTTTATACTCCCGACAGAGGGAGTAAAAGTTAAATGATGTCGAGTTTGAATGAGTATGTAGAAAGAAAACCAAACCAATCAATACCATTAGATTTATCATGATGTGTATTTTTGTATGGTATATGTTTCATATTGTAGTCACATTGTAGACGTAGATAATTTTCTCAATAAATTTAGTTACAGTACATGAAGGTTGGCCTTTAATTTTTTATCAGAAACATATATGTACTATTTTCTGGGTAATATGCACTACATTATGGTAAGAGAAATTATGGTAAGAGAAGTACAATAAAACGGACATGGCGATTTGGCTCCCTGGTCTAAATGCACCTATTATAAAAATATGCATTTTATATGAATTTCGAAATGTTGAAAATTTCTGAAACAAAATCCTGGGTGTGCATCCAAACATGCTATATTCTCACACAAAGTTTTGTAGTGAGAAGACATTTTTTGAGGTCTGTACAAAAAAGACAAAAAATGTCTTATGAAAAACTATTTTGCAACACCAAAAGTTGTCCTTTTTACACAATCCACGTAACATTTTTTTTTCTTCGTGAAACTCGGTGTACGGACATAGAATGTGAACATATACGTCCGGATTTTTTTTTGAAACTTTTAACTTGAAATATGTCTTTTTTGGCAATGGATGCATCTACACCTACGAGCCAAAGTGGATTTCCGCATTAAAACATGCTATAATAATGGAGGTCTCAAAGAGTAGGCCTAGTACAACTTTGTGGGAACAATTCTTGCATTTATCCCTTTTGTGTGTTTAGATTGACATATGTCTTATAAAGGATCAAATGTTTTATGAGAGGACAAAACATATTGTTGTCAAATACCATTATGTTCAGACATTGTTGTACAAGGTACACCAGAGATATGCAAAATAAGTACTCACGATAATCCTGCTGATGTGATGACAAAGTCAGTTCTATTGCTAAGTTTGAGATTTGCTCAGACTTAGTTGATATAACTTTTTAGTCTTAGTAGACGTTTGACATCGAAAGTATTTTCTTTATTGTTCAGAAAAATGGTTACTTTTTATGCTACTAGATAAAATTTATCTCAAAGTGAAGTTTGTTGAGTTGTGATCCAAATTTATTTAAATGCTAACTTTTGACGGAACAATGCGAGACCCATCATTGGAAGGCTTGGACCGAAGCGCTAAGGATCATCGTCGATCTAGGTCACCACCCATATACTTGTAAGCCGACACATAAGAGAAGTTTAATCCGCGTAAATATTCGGCGTTATGTAAACACTCACGATATATTAAAGTTTCGCTGGCTAGCGTCCATAATTTTTATCTTTCTTGTTGGAGGAGTATTCCATGTAAGCTACGGTTGGTTTGATCTATTTTATTTATATACTCCCTCCGTTCTAAAATATAAGGCACCTAAGGATTATTCAAAAATCAAATCTTATAAACTTTGACCAAATATTTAGAAAAAAAAATCTAAATCTATAATATTGAATGGATACATTAATAAAATATACTTTATGGTGAATCCATTGATATTGATTTAGTATTGTAAAATGTTCATATTTTTATGTAGAAATTTGGTGAAACTTAGAAAACGTTGACTTTTGACTAAATCTAAAGCGCCTTATATTTTAAGATAGAGGGAGTAACATGTTTCTAAATACATTCGAATCTAGTCAAACTCAAATCAGTTATTTCTATACATAAGGAGTACTTATTATCGTTTTGGAACAAATTTCACCTAGGCGAGAATAGATTATCTCGTAGCCTCCTCTTTCGCGTCTGGCTAGTGCAGCCGCGCTCTGCTTTTTTTTAGCAAATTTCTTAGCAGGGCTACGACTTTTTTTGATGGTTAGAAGGGCTCTGGCTCTTATCATGGGCCATGTTATAGTGGGCCGGAACCCCATTCCTTCCAATTTGAGAAAACATGGCCCGCGGTGGATGATTGTGTAGGAAAAACATGGATTTCTAGCGACGACTCCTCCTTAGTTTTCAGTAGAAAAATAACATGGTACAAAGAATTCGAGGTTCTTAATTCGAGATGTCTACTCCCTCGGTCCCTCATTCCCTCAGTCCCAAAATTAGCTGTGTCAACTTTGTCTAGATTCACATATATGATACATGTCAATTTAGACAAAAATTAAGGCAACTAATTTGAGACGAAAGAGTACTTTATTTGGATGATTCAAAACATCTATTTCAGAAGAGCTTTTATGTGCTAAGATCAGCTTGTGGTTAAGCTGAACTATAGACCATTCAGCTAGAGGGGATCTTTATAATTTCGAGTGACAATTCGTACGGACCATTTAGCTAGGTGGGTCCTTACTAGTATGGGTGATAAGCCTGTTGGGACAAATAGTACCACTCCCACCGTCCCACATTTTAGTATATACTCAGTCCGTTCGGAAATATAAGACGATTTACTTTTATAAATGAAATGTATCTAGACGTATTTTAGTGTATAGGTTTATAGAGGTTCGGAGTGAATCTATACACTAAAAAGCATCTATATACATTAATTTCACTTATTTTGACACGGAGGGAGTATCTTCGTTCTGAAATATAAAATATTTTGGTAGGCTAAATATGGAGGTAATATGTTATGTATCCGATTCTCACTATCGAGTTCACTCACAATTTGGGTAATTCGGAATACAAGGGCATTGGAGGATGAGAGTATCAGAGAGGAAGGGAGGAACAAAAGATAGGGGGAAGGGTTCACTTACAATTTAGTCCAACGACAACCGGCTATAGACTTGCTACTTAAAGCCTACTCGTTCAGACATGTCAGTCCGGCTCATGGGTCGATGCTCCTCTGTGGCGTGCAACAATTGGTGCTTTATGTAGTCCACTTTGGGCCACTAATCCTCGCTGGCCTCCTCCTAGCTCGACATAGCCTCCTCCTCTGCTTTCAGGAAGCCTCATGAGCCACACCGTGCACTTGGTCCATAACATTATCCTCTCCCTGGGAACCAGCTTATCCCCAAGCTGGATATTTAGGGTATCGACGCTGGTGATCATCACGGTCCTCCCATTTTGCCAGGGCATCCAGTAGGAACTTCCAGCAAACGCGCAACTATCATTTGTTGTGTCGCCTTGACGCCACCAACGAGTACCGAGAATCATGTCAGGATGAACTTCAGGTTGATCCATGACAAGTAAATATTCGTGGATGACTTTTGTCCTTCAAATAACCTTCTTTAGCTTGGAGACATGGATAACATGATAGATGTGACTAGATGCCGGCATATTCAATTTGTATTCCACTTTCCCCACTTTCTGCAACACCTGAAATGGTCCATATATAAAATCGAAACGCCAGCTTCCTAGTGCCTTATGTAGCCACTAATGTTTGCACGCCAGGCTGCAATTTCTGATATACCCAATCACCTTCAGCGAAGTGGAGTTCTGTACGATGCTTATCAACTTGACATTTCATGCACATTTGCCGCCACTCTAGATTTTGATGTAGGAGCTTGTTCATGTCCCCCCTGTCTCGCACCCATTGCTGTAATTCAGGAAGAGTGGACAACTCCACCACATCTAGGCTAAAGTGATGAGGGGCGTGCCCATACAACACTTCGAATGGTGTTTTCCCCAGAGTTGAATGAATACTTGTGTTATACCAGAATTCCAATAATGGGATTCACTGCACCCACTACTTCTGGCAAGAACTCACAAAGCACCACAAGAAACCTTCCAAACACTAGTTCACACGTTCGGTTTAACTGCCAGTTTCTGGGTGTCGGGCCGAGCTCATCCTTAGTTCAATATGTGTTAGCCTAAACAATTCTAGCCATAGAGTGCTAGTAAATATAGAATCCCGATCATACACGATAGCTAGTGGAAGTCCATGAAGACAACATATCTCTTTCACATAGAGCAATGCCAACGAGGAAGCCGTGAAGGGGTGTTTCACGAGATGGAAGTGAGCATACCGATAGAATTTATCCAAAAAACCAGAATCCAGTCATAACCTAATGAATTGGGAAAATGAAATCCATGGTAATGACTTTCCATGCTCCAGCTGGTGTTTTTAGTGGCTCTAATAATCCTGGATAAGGCACATGCTCTATTTTTTCTTGTTGATAGATTGTGCAGTCGGCTACACATTTCCACACCTACCTTTGTAACCCTGGCCAAGATAAAGCGCATTTGACTCGGTGATACGTGGCATGAAATCCTGAGTGACCCCCAATAGGGCTAGATTGCAAGGCATAGATCACCTCTCGTTGCAATGCTGCATTGGAACCAGATTAAATCATCCCCTTATATCGAATATGCCCTTTATGCATGGTGAAATTGCCACATGGATAAGCAATAGCCAACTGAGAAAGCTCATCCGCAGCCACAAGTTCCTGCAAGCAACACAATATCAAGCCACAATTATTTGCATTGAGAGACCGTAAACAGTACCTTTGTATCCACATGAATATGTTAGACAATGCACCGTTAACTATATTATCCACACATTTTCTGTACACAATTTTATATGAGAATACCAACATTTTAGTTAGTGCTTTATGCTGCCAAGGGGCAGTAAGACTTTTATCATCCAAGCGGGCCAGGCTACGATGATCATTGCAAATGATGAACTTCCCATGTTGCATGTAAGATCTCCACTTATCAATTTCCAAGAGGATGGCTAAGGACTCTTTTTCATAGGTGGAGAGCCCCCTATGACATGGACCCAAAGATTTACTGATAAAAGACATATGATGATTATTTTGCAACAAGACTACTCCTAATCCTTTACTACAAGCATCTATCTCAATCACAAATGTTTAGGAAAAATCAGGCATGGCAAGGACAGGGCCCGAGACTAGTGCTTGTTTTAGGGCTTTGAAAGAAGCCTCTCTGTCAAAATTCCAAACATAAGGTGCCCCTTTCTTTAGCAGTTCGGTCAATATTCTAATGATCACCCCATAACCTTTAGTAAACTTTTGATAATAATAAATCATGCCCAAAAATCTCCTCAATTCATTGACACACTCATGTTATTTCCATTTTAGGATGGTTAAATTCTATACTTTTCAGTGGAGACACCTTTGTCACTAATGAAATGACCCAAATACATGATCTCTTGCTTGGAAAAGGTACATTTAGATTTTTTTACTTTTAGGTCATGCTTCAAGAGGATAGCTAGAACTGTCTCCACATATTTTGCATGCTCACTCAATGACTTACTGCATATAAGAATATCATCCACAAATACTAACACAAACTTTCTTAATAAAGGTTCTAATGATACCCTGGAATGTGGCTGGCCCACCTATCACACCATAAGGCCTGACCTTGTACTCAAAGTGGATGTGATGGGTTTGAAATGCTGTTTTCTATTCAGCACATTCAGACATACAAATTTGATGATATCCTGCTCTCAGTTCAAGACTGGTGAACCACTTAGCACTAGCTAGCTCATCCAAAAAATCGTCAATGACTGGTAAGGGGTACTTATTTTTGACAGTTAGTGCATTGAGGTGTCAAAAATCAACATAAAGTCTTGAAGAGAGATCTTTCATCCCCACTAATAGAGCTGGGAAAGCAAATGTACTATAGCTTGGTTGGATTACCCCTTAGGCTAGTAACTCTTTGACCTGCTTTTCTATCTCATTCTTCTGCATGGGACTGTATCTGTATGGCCTCAGAGTGATTGGACTAGCACCAGGAAGCAAAGGGATTGTGTGGTAATACTTCCTATGTGGTGGCAACCCTTTTAGTTCCTCAAATAGTGTTATAAAAGTATCCAACACCATACCAATAGTATGGGAAAAACTGTACGTTGCTTCCTGTCCTCTTATGTGAAGTATAGTTGCACCAGGTAATAAATAGGATCTTGTTGCTGTAACTGTTGCAGTTTAGTTGCAGAGATGACATCACATTGGGTGGTATTAGCTTGCAAACCCTGCAGACAACACTGCATTCCCTCCCATTGAAACTGAACCATTGTTGTGACCAGTAAGTTTGCATTAGTCCAAACTATTCTAGCCACTGCATAAGAAGTATCACACCACAAAAGTGCAATGCCAATGGTTTAAATATAGTTTGGAAAGTATGCCCTTAACAACTCCATTCATGGCCAGGTATTTCAGTGTCACATATGATCACACCACCGCCTGCTACCTTTACTTACACAATATGATGAAGCCTGCACTCCTGTCAATTGAGCAGCCGAACTTGTACTGATGAAATTGTTTGAAGAACCAGTATCAATGAGAACAAACACATAATGCCCCTAAATGTGTCCTAGTAGCCTCATGAAATGCAGATTTTCAAATCCATTAAGTTCTTGCTTACCCTATGCCCCATTAGGAACCATCAATAGAACCAGTATCAGCACTTCTTGATTGTCTATGATTGCGCCTTCAAACACTTCACCCTATGCCCCATTAGGAACCATCTGAATGAGAGGAGTGTAGCATAGAAAGGAGTTCTTCCACCATGCACCATGGTATTACACTTATGCCTTGGTGCCCATTCTTCACCACACGTGAAGCACAATTCGCGTGCTTTCCGAAAGGTTTTTAGTGTTGAAACTTTGGATGCTAGACCCGTAGCATGGTCATTAGCGGATGAGAATCTAGTTCTTGCTGGTGAAGGAGAAAAATTGTGCCTCTGCATTTGTTTGGCAACATGGTGCTTGTTAAATGTCTTGGATCCATCATCCTCAATCTCCTCCTACAATAAGGCCAGTGAAACAATAGTTTCGAGTTCTTCTAAATGTTGAATCTTCACCATGACTAACATCACGAGCAAACCCTCAATAAAACGAGTAGCAAAAAGGTAGGATCTAAGTTAGGTTTGTAAGCCAGGATATGGTGCATTAGACTATTGAACTTTTCAACATATTCACTAATTAACCCAATTTGTGTAAAATTAAACATCTAATGGTACAACAATTGGTATTGCCCCCTATCAAATTGTTTACCAAGCATACCACACATTTTCCCAAGTTAAATATGGTAAATGATCCACGACACCCTTCAACCAGAGAGCCGCATTTTCGGTGAAATGCATGGTCACAAACGCAACTCTAGCACTCGGTTCGATAGAAAAGAAGCAAAAAAAAATTTTTGAAGCCTTCTGCCACAAACGCGGGTTATCCCCATCAAATCGTGGGAAATCCATGGGTGGTGGTTGATGGATGGTACGAGGAATCAAAGGGAGTTGCAAAGATTCAGGAACAAGAAGATATCCAGAGTACTGGTAGCAGTTGTGATACATGCAACCGGGGTAGACAAGGGAAATGCCGAGAGCTCCCTTGTCAAGCCCTGGTGATTGTGTTGCTGACTGTGGACAATTGGCCTAGAGGTCGTCACACGCCATGGCTCGTTATTGGCGGTGTTATGAGGTGAAGCAGTGATGTTGCGGATCTCGGAACCGGATGAGGCCACGGTCCCAGCACGCTGAGGCCGATTCCAACGCCAACACGCTCCACTTGTTTGTGGAGCTCATCCACCGGCGTGTGCAGATCAGAGACATGAGTGCCGATGGGGCTCCTCCACGAGTTCAGCGTGAGGATCGAGTTCACAGTGGCATCCACCGATGCCTGCGTTCTCTTCAGCTTCAAGCCCACCGAAGCGAGGCCCGATTTGAGTTCCAGTGAGAGCGTCTCTATCAACTTGTTCAAGGCGTCCATGCAGTTCTCTAGATCATCGATCTGCTCTGACATAGCCCACCATGTTTGATGCGGCCTATTGATGACCCACAAGTATAGGGAATGTCTCGCAGTATTTTCGAGGGAAGTGAAACCCAATTTATTGATTCGACACAAGGGGAGTCAAAGAATATTTATAAGCCTTAACAACTGAGTTGTCAATTCAGCTGCACCTAGAAACAATCTTGCTCACAACATTTTATCAGTAGCAACAGTTTTGTACTAGGAATAGTAAAGAAGCAGCAGTAGTAAAGCAAAGACAATAGTAACAAAAGCAGTAAACAGTGGGATTCGAGTGCGGTAGGCATAGGGATGGATGGACGGGCGTTGCATGGACAAGACAATTCACATAGCAATCAGAACATAGGGCAATTGCAGATAAATAAGATAAAGCACCCAAATACTAGACAATCCTAGGCATGTGTTCCATATATAGTCATACGTGCTCGCAATTCGCAATGAGAACTTGCACAACATCTTTTGTCCTGCCAGCCCGTTTGTAGCGGGGCCTCTAGGGAACTACTGGCAATTAAGGTGCTCCTTTTAATAGAGCACCGGAGCAAAGCATTAACACTCTGTGAACACATGTGATCCTCACATCAAAGCCATTCTCTTCCGGTTATCCCGATTTCTGTCACTTCGGGGCCATAGGTTCCGGACAACAACGTGTGTATACAACTTGCAGATAAGACCAAAAACAATACTATCATAATGAATCAATAACATGTTCAGATCTGAGATCATGGCACTCGGGCCCTAGTGACAAGCATTAAGCACAACAAGTCACAACAAAGTCATAAAGCACTAATAAAAGATACTAGGCACCATGCCCTAACTGAAGGAAATATGCCCTGAGAGGCAATAATAAAGTTGTTATTATATATTCCTTATACACGATAGATGTTTATTTTACATGCTAGAAATGTATTGATTCGGAAACATCAATACATGTGTGTTTAATAAACAAAAAGGGTTCCTAGTTATGCCTCTCTTATAGACTAGCTTGTTGATTAACAAGATGATCAAGGTTTCCTGATCATGGATATTGGATGTTGTTAATAACAAGGTCACAGCATTTGTGAAATGATGTGATGAACATTCATCCGAAGTATAGCATTACGATCAAGTCATTATGTTTATATTGCTATAACATCATACGAAGTAATCTTTATCCTTAGACCATGAGATCATGTTAATTGCTAACACCGGAAGAGTATCTTGATAACATCAAACGTCACACCGTAACAGGGTGACTATAAAGATGGGTTCAGTACTACGAAGGTGTTATGTTGAGGCTCATGGATCAAGAGTGGAATTTGTCAATCCAGATGACGGATAGATATACTCTGGGCCCTCTCGGTGATATCACATTAGGATAGCTTGCAAGCAAGTGATGTGATCACTAGAATGTTATATCACGGGAACAAGAAAAGAGTGCATGTCGGTAACGAGATCAAACTAGGTATGGAGATACCGATGATCGAATCTCAGACATGTAATATATCGAGAGACAAAGGGATTTAGTTACAAGCGTTAAAGGTTCTCACGATCACAGGAGTCATCGTTGAATGTGTAGGAGTCAGTACGGATCTCCAGGTCCCGTTGCTGATTATTGATCGGAGAAGGGTCTCGATCGTGTCTGCATTATTCGCGAACCGTAGGGTGGCACACTTAAGAGTTACCGGACACCATTTTGGAGCACATATGTTTCAGACAAAAGAATTGCAAAGCGCAGGAATTGTTTCAATAGAAACCGGAAATTGTTTCGGGTGAAATTGCAGAAGGTGGTTCTGCATGTGATATTGAAATATTGCAAGGGGCTATATGTGAATGTTTGTTAATTAAAGTAATTAACAAAATTCTGAATAAATTTAATAAAAAGAGTTTTATTAAATGAGAGAGCATTAAATTTGGAGAAATTTAATGCATTTAAAGTGGAGACTTTAAAAGAGAATGTGAAGAGGCATTTTAATGTGGAGGGGTTACCACCACATGAATGGGGGAGGTGAGGGGTCACCCCCCCATGCGCCGGCCATGGAGAGAGGGGGCACCCCCCTCCTCCTATAAAAGGCCACCCATTCCCTCCTTCATTCTCACACCTCCTTGTGAAGGATCTCTCTCCCCCTCTAGAATTATTCCCCCATGGTCTCGGATTAGCGAGATACATGTGCCCGGTGGCATTTCGTCTGGAAGGAGTTGCTGCTTGCGCTGGATCGCTGGAGCGAGGAGGTGGAGGTTGTCCGGTGGCTTGAACGTGTGTGCGAGTGTGGATGTGCTGCTGAGTTGCGGCGCTCGGACTTCCTCACGATCTTGAGATCGGCAAGTGTACGACTACATCAACCACGAGTTTCTACTCGTTAACAAAGCTCGTTGTCTTCGACGGTAAGTTCTCCATGGATGTATGTCCACCCGTTGCTCTGTATCTAGTAGATAGATCTTGGCGTGTAGTTCACACCGTAAGAAATTTTTTGTTTTCTATGTTGCGGACCCAACAGTGGTATCAGAGTCTGATCTATGCGTAGGTGCTTTGCACGGGTAGTACACATATGTTTATATGTGGGCGATGATGATCATGTTATTGCATCTTCTATGTACTTTGGATATTGGTGGCATAGTGGGATGAAGCGGCCCGGACCAACCTTACATGTCATCGTACATGAGACCGGTTCCACGACTGACATGCAACTAGTTTTGCATAAGTGGCTAGCGGGTGTCTGTCTCTCCTACTATAGTCAATATCTGATTTACAACGAGTTGCTAATAACTTGGTTATCCTAGTTGTGGTTCATGTTCGTAGGTAAGACCGGTTCTATCTCCGAAAGCCCTAAGCCACGTAAAACTTGCAATTGATAAATTAGAGGCGTCTAGTTTAGATCGTTGCTAGGCTAGTGTCTTGATATGGTATTGTTGTAAGTAGATGTATGATAGATACTCTTACAACTCACTTAACGTGTAAGTTCCATAGACTTTGGCCTTACACACAAAGGAATGATAGAGATCATACCACGATGCAAATGATAGAGATCAAATGCATGGACCATATCACCTCACTTCACACATTAGCATCTTATATTGCTAGTTTGGCGCTTTTGGTAGCATTATAAGATGATCCCTCATTCAGATATCAAGATAAAATGTGTTCTTCCTTAAGTATGCACCGTTTTGTGGATCGTGTTTTGAGGCATCACGTGATGATCGGGTGTTCTCGACTCTACGCTTTCATACAACAGGTGTAAGACGGTTTTACACACACAAATACTAAGGTTCTTACTTGACGATCCTAGCATGTACAAACATGGCCTCGGAACACAGATCGAAAGGTTAAGCATGAGTCATATAGTTGATATGATGCCCATATAGATGCTTGCCTTTGAAGCTACACCGACTCACATGATGATCGGACTTGGTGTAGTGGATTTGGTTCATGTAATCACCAAAAGGACACGAGGGATGTCGTTTTTGAGTGGGAGTTCATTAGTAATTTGGATTAGTTGAACTCAATCTATCATAAACTTAGTCTAAATATATTTTACAAATTCTATTGAGGATGGCACCACCTGCTTTTAATTTCAATGTGTTCATGGAGAAAGAGAAGCTTGTTGCGAATGGTAGCAACTTCACCAACTGGGCTATGAATTTGAGGATTCTCCTCACTGCCGCACAAAAGCAATATATGCTAGAGGCGCCGCTAGGCCCCCCACCAGCTCCTGATGCCCCTGACAAGGAAAATAATGTCTATATAACTCGTCAGGAGGACCACAACTTAGTTCATTGCAGCATACTGTATGGGCTAGAGCCAGAACTTCGAAAACGTTTCAAAAATGGCAATGCCTTTGATACCATGGGAGAATTGAAAATGATTTTCGATACCCATGATGCCATAGAGAGTTATAATGCTTCTGAAAAGTTCTTTAGCTGCATGATGGAAGAGAACAACTCCGTTAGTGAGCACGTACTCAAAATGTCTGGGTACGCCGATAAGCTTGTGTCCTTGGGAATAACGATTCCCATTGACTTAGGCATACATCATGTTCTCCAATATCTGCCACCTAGCTACAAGAGCTTCGTGATGAACTATAATATGCAGGGCATGAAGAAGTCTCTTCCCGAGCTTCTGTCAATGCTTAAGACTGCATAAGTGGAGATTAGGAAAGAACATCAAGTGTTGATGATCAATAAGACCACCGGTTTCAAGAAGGACAAGAAAGGCAAGCAGAAGGGAAAGAAGGGCGGCAAATATGTTGCCGCGCCTGAAAAGAAACCCTGAGCTGGCCCTAAGTCTGACACTGAGTGCTACTATTGCAAGGGGACTGGCCATTGGAAGCGCAACTGCCCCAAGTATTTGGCGGACAAGAAGGCCGGCAAGGCAAACAAAGGTATATGTGATATACATGTTATTGATGTGTACTTGACTAGTACTCGCAGTAGCACCTGGGTATTTGATACGGGATCAGTTGCTAATATATGTAACTCGGTTCAGGGGCTGCGGAACAAGCGACAACTAGCAAGGGATGAGGTCACGATGTGGGTCGGCAATGGATCAAGAGTTGACGTGATCGCCGTCGGAACGCTGCCTCTCCATATGCCGTCGGGATTAGTTATAAACCTGAATAATTGTTATTTGGTGCCTGCACTGAGCATGAACATTGTATCCGGATCGTGTTTGATGCAAAGTGGTTATTCGTTTAAGTCTGAAAACAATGGTTGTTCGATTTATATGAATAATATCTTTTATGGTCATGCACCTGTGTTGAATGGTTTATTTCTGTTGGATCTCGATAGTAGTATTACGCATATTCATAATGTTGATGCTAAAAGGATTAAACTTGATAATGATATATCTACATATATGTGGCACTGCCGTCTAGGTCATATTGGCGTTAAACGCATGAAGAAACTCCATTCTAATGGACTTTTGGAATCACTTGATTTTGAATCATTTGATACATGTGAGCCATGCCTTATGGGCAAGATGACTAGAACGCCGTTTTCCGGTTCAATGGAACGGGCGACAGATTTATTGGAAATCATACATACTGATGTGTGTGGACCAATGAGTGTGTCGGCGTGAGGTGGATATCGTTATTTTGTTACTTTCACGGATGATTTGAGTAGATACGGGTATATCTGTTTGATGAAACATAAGTCTGAAACCTTTGAAAGGTTCAAAGAATTTCAGAATGAAGTGGAAAATCATCGTAACAGAAAGATCAAATTTCTGCGGTCCGACCGTGGAGGAGAGTATCTTAGTTACGAGTTTAGCACACATATGAAAGACTATGGAATAGTTTCACAACTCACGCCTGCCGGAACACCACAACGTAATGGTGTGTCAAAACGTCGTAATCGTACTTTATTGGATATGGTTCGATCTATGATGTCTCTGACTGACTTGCCACTGTCATTTTGGGGTTATGCACTGGAATCCGCTGCATTCACTTTAAATAGGGCACCATCTAAATCCGTTGAAAAGACACTGTATGAATTATGGTTTGGAAACAAACCTAAGCTGTCATTTCTTAAAGTTTGGGGATGCGATGTTTATGTGAAGAAACTTCAACCGGATAAACGCGAACCCAAAGCGAAAAAATGCGTCTTCATAGGATACCCTAAGGAAACGAATGGGTATACCTTCTATCACAGATCCGAGGGCAAGGACTTTGTTGCCAAGAATGGATCCTTTCTTGAGAAGGAGTTTCTCGCGAAAGGTGTGAGTAGTCGAAAGGTAGAACTCGAAGAGGTTATTGAACCTTCTCTTCATGAAATGGCGAGTAGCGCAGCTCCAGAAGTTGTTTCGGAGTTGACTTCACCTAATGAAGAGAGAGCTAATGATATTGATCATGAAACTCCGAAAGAGGACACTACTGAACCTCGCAGGTCAAGCAGGACACGTGCAGCTCTTGAACTGTACGACAATCCTGTTATGAATTTCATGATTGATGAAATAGATGACCCTGCGATGTATGAAGAAGCGATGATGAGCCCTGATTCCAACAAATGGATAGAAGCCATGAAATCCGAGATGGAATCCATGTACGAAAACCAAGTTTGGACCTTGGTGGACTTACCTCACGATCGAAAGGCCGTTGAGAATAAATGGATTTTCAAAAGAAAAACTGATGCTGATGGTAATGTAACCATCTATAAGGCTCGACTTGTCGCAAAGGGGTTTCGACAAATTCAAGGAGTTGACTACGATGAGACATTCTCTCCCGTAGCGATGCTTAAGTCGGTTAGGATTATGTTAGCAATTGCTGCATATTTCGATTATGAAATATGGCAGATGGATGTCAAAACTGCGTTCCTCAATGGTAATATTGAAGAAGAGTTGTATATGATATAACCTAAGGGTTTTGTCGATCCTAAGGATGCTGATAAGGTGTGCAAACTTCAGCGATCCATCTATGGACTGAAGCAAGCATCCCGGAGTTGGAATCTCCACTTTGATGAGGTGATCAAAGAGTTTGGATTTGTCCAAACTTATGGAGAGGCTTGTATTTACAAGAAAGTGAGTGGGAGCAATGTGGCATTTCTGATATTATATGTGGATGACATATTATTGATTTGAAATGATATAGATCTTTTAAACAGTGTTAAAAGTTATCTAAACAGCAAATTTTTGATGAAAGACCTTGGTGAAGCTTTATATATATTAGGCATTAAAATCTATAGAGATAGGTCAAGACGCCTAATTGGGCTATCGCAGAGTACATACCTTGATAAGATATTAAAGAAGTTTAATATGGATGGAAGTAAGAAGGGGTACTTACCTATGTTGCAAGGCAAGACATTGAGTAAGACTCAAAGTCCGGCTACGGCGTAAGAAAGAGAGATAATGGATAAGATCCCCTATGCCTCAGCCATAGGCTCTATAATGTATGCCATGATATGTACAAGACCGGATGTGGCACATGCTATTAGTTTGAATAGTAGGTACCAATCTGATCCAGGTTCGGAACACTGGATAGCGGTAAAGAACATCCTCAAGTACTTGAGAAGAACTAAGGATATGTTTCTCATATACGGAGGTGAAGAAGAGCTAGTCGCTAAGTGTTATGTCGATGCTAGTTTTGACACTGATCCGGATGACTCTAAGTCTCAATCCGGATACATATTTCTCTTGAACGGAGTAGCAGTTAGTTGGAGGAGTTCCAAACAACCTGTGGTGGCTGGATCAACAACGAAGGCGGAATATGTTGCTGCTTCAGAAGCGGCGCCAGAGGCAGTTTGGATGAAAAAGTTCATTATGGAACTGGGTGTGGTTCCCAGTGCGTTGGACCCGATGGTGATCTATTGTGACAACAATGGAGCCATAGCCAACGCAAAGGAACCAAGGTCTCACAAGAATTCCAAGCATATTAAGCGCCGGTTTCACTCCATCCGCGAGCATGTCAAGGATGGAGATATAAAGATTTGTAAAGTGCACATGGACCTGAATGTAGCAGATCCGTTGACTAAAGTACTCCCTAGGGCAAAACATGATCAACACCAGAACTCCATGGGTGTTAGATTTATCACTATATAAACTAGATTATTGTCTCTAGTGCAAGTGGGAGACTGAAGGAAATATGCCCTGAGAGGCAATAATAAAGTTGTTATTATATATTCCTTATACATGATAGATGTTTATTTTACATGCTAGAAATGTATTGATTCGGAAACATCAATACATGTGTGTTTAATAAACAAAAAGGGTTCCTAGTTATGCCTCTCTTATAGACTAGCTTGTTGATTAACAAGATGATCAAGGTTTCCTGATCATGGACATTGGATGTTGTTAATAACAAGGTCACAACATTTGTGAAATGATGTGATGAACATTCATCCGAAGTATAGCATTACGATCAAGTCATCATGTTTATATTGCTATAACATCATACGAAGTAATCTTTATCCTTAGACCTTGAGATCATGTTAATTGCTAACACCGGAAGAGTATCTTGATAACATCAAACGTCACACCGTAACAGGGTGACTATAAAGATGGGTTCAGTACTACGGAGGTGTTATGTTGAGGCTCATGGATCAAGAGTGGAATTTGTCAATCCAGATGACGGATAGATATACTCTGGGCCCTCTCGGTGATATCACATTAGGATAGCTTGCAAGCAAGTGATGTGATCACTAGAATGTTATATCACAGGAACGAGAAAAGAGTGCATGTCGGTAACGAGATCAAACTAGGTATGGAGATACCGATGATCGAATCTCGGACATGTAATATATCGAGAGACAAAGGGATTTAGTTACAAGCGTTAAAGGTTCTCACGATCACAGGAGTCATCGTTGAATGTGTAGAAGTCAGTACGGATCTCCAGGTCCCGCTGCTAATTATTGATCGGAGAAGGGTCTCGATCATGTCTGCATTATTCGCGAACCGTAGGGTGGCACACTTAAGAGTTACCGGACACCATTTTGGAGCACATATGTTTCAGACGAAAGAATTGCAAAGCGCAGGAATTGTTTCAATAGAAATCGGAAATTGTTTCGGGTGAAATTGCAGAAGGTGGTTCTGCATGTGATATTGAAATATTGCAATGGGCTATATGTGAATGTTTGTTAATTAAAGTAATTAACAAAATTCTGAATAAATTTAATAAAAAAGAGTTTTATTAAATGAGAGAGCATTAAATTTGGAGAAATTTAATGCATTTAAAGTGGAGACTTTAAAAGGGAATGTGAAGAGGCATTTTAATGTGGAGGGGTTACCACCACATGAATGGGGGAGGTGAGGGGTCACCCCCCATGCGCCGGCCATGGAGAGAGGGGGCACCCCCCTCCTCCTATAAAAGGCCACCCATTCCCTCCTTCATTCTCACACCTCCTTGTGAAGGATCTCTCTCCCCCTCTAGAATTATTCCCCCATGGTCTCGGATTAGCGAGATACATGTGCCCGGTGGCATTTCTTCTAGAAGGAGTTGCTGCTTCCGCTGGATCGCTGGAGCGAGGAGGTGGAGGTTGTCCGGTGGCTTGAACGTGTGTGCGAGTGCGGATGCGCTGCTGAGTTGCGGCGCTCGGACTTCCTCACAATCTTGAGATCGGCAAGTGTATGACTACATCAACCACGAGTTCCTACTCGTTAACAAAGCTCGTTGTCTTCGAGGGTAAGTTCTCCATGGATGTATGTCCACCCGTTGCTCTGTATCTAGTAGATAGATCTTAGCGTGTAGTTCACACCGTAGGAATATTTTTGTTTTCTATGCTGCAGACCCAACACTAACAATCTGATGCCATTACATGAACGATCTCATCCAATCCCTACCATCCCCAAAGCCTACAGCGGGGGATTACTCACTCATAGATGGGGGAAACATGGATGGTCGATGGAGAAGCGATGGTGATGATGATGGTGATGATCTCCTCCAATTCCCCGTCCCGGCAGGGTGCCAAAACGGAGTTTCTGGTGCTGTTTCATGGAATCTGGTGGTGGCGGCAGAGCGGAACTTCTTTTGGAAAAACGTCGAACCCCCCAAAGTTTTTAGGTCAGAAGGCTCCTTATAGGCGAAGAGAGAGGCCGAGGGGGTGCCTGGGGGGGCCCACACCACCCCCTGGCGCGGCCTGGCCTGACCCGCGCCACCAGGTGGTGTGGCCACCCCATGGCTCTTCTCCGTCTCGTATTCTGGCTCCTGGAGTCTTCGGGTGAAATAGGATTTTTGGCATATTTTCCGGGATTTTTCCTGATAGTTGATTTTCTGCACAAAAAGTAGACACCAAGGCAATTCTGCTGAAAACATCGTCAGTTCGCATTAGTTGCATCCAAATCACACAAGTATAGAGGAGAAACAATAGCAAAAGTGTTCGGGAAAGTAGATACGTTTTGGACGTATCAACTTCCCCCAAGCTTAGCTTATTGCTTGTCCTCAAGCAATTCAGTTGAAAACTGAGTGCGATAATAGAACTTTCACGAACACATTTGCTTCATATGATGTAAATATTCTCAGCAATGTGATCAACTACTTAGACAATCCATAATAAAGAAGTATGCAACTAAGTCTACTTAATGGTCATTGCAAGCTATGAAGAGATTCCAACTCAAGAATAATAAGTAGCATAAAGCACGAACATAAGCAACATTACAATGCTCATAAAAAGGTATGATAGAGTGGTATCTCGCTTGCCTTTGATTATGAATGTCCAGGCACCTCTGAAGTTCAAGTGATGACTAAAAGTAAAGATATCAAGAATTCAAGCATCAAAGTCATAACACAAATAATCAAGTATTGGAACAAACACAAAGAGTGACAACTATGCTCTCAAGAAGGTGCTCGGAGAATAAGTGGAGACTCAACAAGTAAAGGAAAAGGTTTTGAATAATTTTGAAAGGATTCCAAATGCTGAAAGTATGGTACTTGTTAGCTTTGAGTTCTCATTGCCCCTATCATAAGCATCTTTAACGTGGTTAAGGTAAAAGTGAGGTCCAATCTGAGTTATATGTTTGACAGACTATAAACTGAAAATCCCAAGTCCCTTGAGTACGAGGGTCGCTCCTCATGCTACTCAACTTTAGTTACTGGTAAGTTCTTGTCATCGTAAGTATGTGCGTATCATTGAGAACCACCAACGGGGTACCCCTTGCCCGATGATACGGAAGAATCCCCATAGCAAAATGACAAGGCAAGCAGACAATGAGTATCTCAGCAATCTTCTTATTTACCATGGGAAAATGGTGCTTTTTTCTTTCCTCTTTTCATAAAACTCTTTTTGTTTTGTTTTCTCAATAGCTATAACTCTCTTTTTTTATAAGAAGAATGCTTCATAGATATCATTATGGTTACGCTGCAGGTTTCTACCATGTCAGCATGGATTAGACTAGCGGCCCAGGCGTTTCTCTAACTCACATACATAACTCCATGGACTTACAAGCTCCCCTTTTATTTCACACCGACGACATCCGCAAACAAAAGAGCAAGGTATCAACTGGGTATATATTTACAAGTGTTGAAAGCGTTTCCCGTGACAGCACGGTTCTGCTAATCCCCAGCCTATAATTTGCAAGCATATAACTTTCATGGAGAGTTCACAATGGTTCAGGTTTATTAAGTGCGGAAAATAAAGTGTGCCATCAAGTTTGTGAGAGCTTTACTAACTAATTTTCCCATAACAAGCAAACATTTTATTCGGAAGAAAACAAGACATAATGAATACGCACGGGAGTAGCAAATGATGCTAATAGGTAGGTATGGTGGACACTTTGGAAATATTTGGTTTAGGGCGTTTGGAACTTGAGTAAAACATACTCAGTGAAAGTGAAGGCTAGCAATAGTAAGGGAGCGACAAACGAAAGAGCAATAGCTGTCATTATCGTGCTTGCAACAAAACAGGACTACTCATGGCATGAAAGTGATTCAAGATCCGCAAGGCAAAATAATTCATCGAGGCTTAACTGATTATTACAGTCATGTGCATGCGTGAGCATGTGCCAAGTCAATCAAATGAAACATTCAGAGGAGGATACCACGGTGTCATACCAATTTATGAATAGATCAATGCAAGCAAACATTCATGAGACATGCTACAAACTATTAGCGAGCTGGAGCTAATCATAAGAAAGCAAGAACTACTAAGCATCCAAAGAAAACATACACTCTACATGAACAGACTAAGCACGCCCACAGTGATGAGTATATGTACAAAAATGAAAACAAATAGAGTTCGTTACCAGCCTCTTACCACGCCTCAAGTTGTCATTGATCCTCATTATTGCTCTTCACTTGTGTGGCTTGAATAATAATATGAAACCAATAATCCACTGAGAACTGCTGAACCCTGTAGCAAACTTGCAAAAACCAAAGAAGAACGACAAATATTTTTGGTGTTTTCGATTTTTTAAATAAGAACCCAAAGAGAAAAACAAGTAAAGCAAAATCTTTTTGGGTTTTTTGAATAGTTCAAACAAAGCAAAAAAGGGAAAAGCAAACCAACACAAAAAGAAGAAGCAAACCAAAGAGAAACAACAGAAATATTTTTGGTCTTTTTGTGTTTTTAGAAAGCAAAAGAAAAGAAGAACGAAAACTAAAAAGAGAACAAAAACATGAATATACAAAGTACCGACGCAACATGATATGGAGATGAGTGCGGTGTCGGCGTACCTCCCCCCAAGCTTAGGATTTTGGCCTAAGTGGGTATCAATCCCAAGCAGGCCAGGATGAAGTATCACCGGGGTACGACGAGGAGGTACCCTCGTCCTGGTGCGAGCCCGAGTACGCCCCTCCGTAATGTGTGGAGTAATCATAGGAGGGCGCATCCTCCTGGTGCTGCTCGTGGAAACCCAACAAGTGAAGCTGCTCGTCCACCTCCTCCTTAGAACGCGACCACGGTCTCCTGTCAATACTAAACAAAGTAGGCTGTGGCAAAAGGATCTCCCTTTCATCTCCGTCAGTGAAAAGCATCCTATATACTAGATTGTTCAAATCAGAGGTAGCAGTGACAAAGTGATGAGTTTTCATGGCAACAAGGTCGAGCCTTTGTGGTGCTAGCATAGCATCATCGGGATCCACTGAAAGACCTAATGCATTGACTACACGCGAGGCAATGATGCCCCCATAGATAGGCCCCCTAGCAGCTAGGCGGCGAGCAATAAGCGAGCCAAGATTGTACCGAGTATCATTGTTGAGCGCAGCAGCAAGGAAAGCTAAGTGATAGTTGGAGATATTACTAGTGTTCTCCCTACCCAATACGCTAGTGGCAAGATAGTAAGCAAAGTATCTAAGAGCAGGGAGTTGGATATTTCTTATCTTTCCGCGCTGCGCCACGCGGTCATCATCATTGGTCACCCCTCGATAAAGCTCCAACAAATCAGCGGGTCGCCCTTAAATTTTCTTCACAGTCCTTGTCATACGCACACCTATAATACTGCAAAATCTCACCAAAGACATGGTGAAGGGCATATCATAGATTTTAAAAGAGACAGTAGATTGATAGGATGTGTTAGTAAATGAGAAGCTCTCAACAAAAGTTTTGGTGAGCATAGCATACTGTGCACTCTCATCTTGCATATAAGAGGTCAAGCCAACCCTCTCAATCAGTAGCAAGAAATCATCAAGAATACCTGCAGCTTGCAAAAAAGTAAAATAAGGAAAAGAGGATGGGTGAGCAGCTCCATCATCCCTTTCACTGCCAATACGTGTTGCAATGAGGTCTTCATTGTATGAAGGCCTAGCTTGAGAGGCTGTTCTTGAGGGCCTCGATCTCCTAGGTGCATCACTCTCAAATATCTCTCCAAAAGTGTGGTTGTTCATGCTTGGTATTCTGAAATTTAAACACCTATTAAACAAGTGATTGCAAAGTAAATATAATAAAGGATTCTACTCATAGGGACTTGCAAGAGGCCTAAACAAGCATCAAAACTATATCTCTAAGCATCAAACAAGCTTACAAGCTCTCATAACCAGTCACCTACAGTAGCAAAATACTCAACATATAATCCACTAAACATAAATCTACTTGGACAAGGGGAGGAGTCACATACCAAGGAACAAATGCTCCAAATTTCAGCAAGAAAGATGGGCTGAGCAAGGAGATCGAAGAAATCGAGAGCAAGCACAGAGAGAACACGATTTTGAGCTATGAACTGGAGCTTACTCGGAAGAGAGAAGAAAGTGGCAGGGAGAGAGTTAGTGGAGGGCCAGGGGTGGCCCACACCAGGGCATGGCGCCACCCAGGGCTGGCCGTGCCACCACATGGTGTGCCTGCCTGGTGGGCCCCCCTGGTACCTACCAGGTACTCCTCTGCCCCTTTTTTCACGTAAAAATTTAATATGAATTTTCTGGAATTTTTCGAGACACTTTATTTTTGGGCAATTTTCAGAAAAAGAAGAATGATTTTTCTGACAGACAGATTTTTTTCTTTTGAAAACATGATGCAAGGACAAAACAAGGCTAGAACTACAGAAGTTCTAGCATGCAAGCAACTAACAACACAAAGGAAACTAAACGAAAGCAAAAACTAAAAATGGATAAAATGGAAGTAAGCGGAGATAATCATGGTGGAAACATTGTTTTGTTCAATGAAATCCTTTTGTTAACAAGGTTGATCAGGTCTTGTTACCAAAACATCATATGATACAAAACTTTGTATTCCACTAATGATTATGTTACCTCAACCTTGATAGCAATGGTCCCAATCATAATAGTTTCAAATTTTTCTCTTGGTATGGGATAGTATATTTCTCCAACTTGAATGCCTTCAACATGTTCAATTGAATTCAAACCATAAGTCCTTTCAATCTTCTTGGGGAAATAGACAGTATGTTCCTTGTCATTAACATTGAAGGTCACCTTTCCTTGACTACAATTAATAACAGCTCCTGCAGTATTAAGAAAAGGTCTCCCAAGAATAATAGACATATTATCATCTTCAGGCATTTCAAGCACAACAAAATCAGTTAATATCAAGCAATTGTGAGCCACCTGAACAGGTACATCCTCACATATACCCACAGGAATAGTGGTAGATTTATCAGCCATTTGCAAAGATATATCAGTTGGTATCAATTTTTCAAGCTGAAGCCTCTTGTAGAGAGAGAAAGGCATAACACTAACTCCAGCTCCCAAATCACACAAAGCAGTTCTAACATAACTGTTCTTAATAGAGCAAGGGATAGTTGGAATCCCTGGGTCTCCAAGTTTCTTAGGAACCTTACCATTGAAAGAATAATTAGCAAGCAAAGTAGAGATTTCTTCATTAGGGACCTTCCTTTTATTCGAGACAATGTCCTTCATATACTTTGAGTAAGGAGGCAATTTAATAACATCAGTCAAAGGAATTTGCAAGAATAAAGGCTTCATCCACTCACAAAACTTATTATAGTGTTCATCTTCTTTTGACTTGTGTTTCTTATCAGGGAAAGACATAGGTTTTTGGACCCAAGGTTCTCTTTCACTACCATGTTTCTTAGCAATAAAATCTTCTTTGGTGTATTTAGTAGTCTTAGTGTGGTTTTCAGGTTCTTCTTCAACTTTTTCTTCATTAGGCACTTCATTTTCTTCATTACCACTTTCAGTTTCAGCATCAGAGATAGATATACTATTAGGATCTATAGCAGGTTTAGAGGGTTCTTCAACAGTTTTATGTTTCTTTTTCCTTTTCTTACGAGTAGAACCACTATTTTCAGCTTGTTGAGAATCCTGCTCAATTCTTTTGGGATTCCCCTCGGGATATAGAGGATCCTGGGTAGCAGCACCACTTCTAGTTCTAATTTCATAAGCATGTTTTTCTTTAGCAGCATTCACTAGCAAGTCGTTTTGCACTTTAACGAGTTGATCTATTTGAGTTTGAACCATTTGAAAGTGTTTAACAATCATTTTAACATCATTAGAGGTTCTTTCCACAATATCTTTCAACTCAACAATAGCTCTAGTGTTTTCCATTAGATGATTTTGCACCCTTTTATTAAAGTTATCTTGCTTAACAATAAAGATATCAAATTCTTCTAAGCATTGATCAGGAGGTTTAGAGTAAGGCATATCACCTTCATCAAAGTGTTGGAGAGAGTGTACCTCAATAGTGGGTGAGTAGGAAATAGGCTTACATAATTCTTCTATAGGAGGTAAATTCTTGACATCTGCAGCTTTAATTCCCTTCTCCTTAAGACATTTCTTAGCTTCCTTCATCACTTTATCATTTAATTCAATAACTCCCCTCTTCTTTGATGTTGGAATAGGCTTAGGAATAGATGGTTCGGGTACAATTACTTCAGGTATAGCTTGTTTAGGAGGATTCCAATCTTCATAATTCTTGCTTATTTTAGCCATTAATTTCTCAGCTTCCTTAGGAGTCCTATTCCTGAAAACACAATCAGCACAACTATCTAGGTATGTCCTAGATTCCTCGGTTAGTCCATTATAAAATATATCAAGAAGCTCATTCTTAGGTAATGGACTTCCAGCCTGTGCATGAATCAAAGCACAAAACCTTGCCCAAGATTCGGGCAATACCTCTTTTTCTCCCAGTTTAAAATCAAAAAGTTCCTGCAAAATAGCATGTCTAGCACTGGGAGGAAAATATTTCTGCAGGAAAGTACTAATCAAGCACTCAGGGCTATCAATAGATCCAGGAGGTAAATTACTAAACCAAGTTTTAGCTTCTCCTTTCAGAGAAAAGGGAAAAATCTTAGCAACAAAGTAAGTACGCATCTTAATATCATCAGAAAACAAACCACTCATGGTAGAAAGTTCATTCATATGTGGTACCGCACTTTCATTCTTAGTCCCATAAAAAGGTTCTTTCTCGACAATAGCTATGTAAGATAGATCGAGAGAGAAATCATAATTTTCATCTATAATGTTTATGGGAGAAGCAACAAACTTAGCATCAGGAGATAATTTGGGTCTAATAGTACGCCTCTCAAGGAGACTCTTAGCAGCGCTCCTATCATGGGTGTTCTTACATTCTTTAATAAACTCATCGGTCATCTCAACATAATCTTCTTCAATATCATAACTCTCACTAGACTCAAGTGAGCTAACATGTGTGGTAGTGTCTTCATTAGGAGTTTCGGTATTTCCAGCTATAGTTCTAGCAATCGTAGCTTCTAGGAAAGGACCTAATGAACCACTCTTATCAAGCACAGTAGAGGCAGCATCATAAGCATCAGAAGTTTCAGATTCAGCAGTAGTAGCAGTGTGTGTAGCATGTGTATGTGGTGGTATAAGGAACTTACTCAGAACAAATGGTGAATCAAGAGCAACAGAGGTGTTCAGAACCGTACCTCTTCTTGTAGTGGATGGTAAAATAGGAACCTTTCCATCACGAGACTTACCCATGATGGATGGAAAGTGGCGAACAATAGAGAATCCAAGTGAACTTGATAAATAAAGCTATGCTCCCCGGCAACGGCGCCAGAAAATAGTCTTGATGACCCACAAGTATAGAGGGTGTATCACAGTATTTTTGAGGGAAGTGAAACCCAATTTCTTGATTCGACACAAGGGGAGCCAAAGAATATTTATAAGCCTTAACAACTGAGTTGTCAATTCAGCTGCACCTGGAAACAATCTTGTTCACAACAGTTTATCAGTAGCAATAGTTTTGTAGTAGGAATAGTAAAGCAGCAGCAGTAGTAAAGCAAAGACAATAGTAACAAAAGCAGTAAGCAGTGGGATTCGAGTGCGGATGCATGGACAAGACAATTCACATAGTAATCAGAACATAGGGCAATTGCAGATAAATAAGATAAAACACCCAAGTACTAGACAATCCTAGGCATGTGTTCCATATATAGTCATACGTGCTCGCAATTCGCAATGAGAACTTGCACAACATCTTTTGTCCTGTCAGCCCGTTTGCAGCGGGGCCTCTAGGGAACTACTGGCAATTAAGGTGCTCCTTTTAATAGAGCACTGGAGCAAAGCATTAACACTCCCTGAACACATATGATCCTCACATCAAAGCCATTCTCTTCCGGTTATCCCGATTTCTATCACTTCGGGGCCATAGGTTCCGGACAACAACGTGTGTATACAACTTGCAGATAAGACCAAAAACAATATTATCATAATGAATCAATAACATGTTCATATCTAAGATCATGGCACTCGGGCCCTAGTGACAAGCATTAAGCACAACAAGTCGCAACAAAGTCATAAAGCACTAATAAAAGATACTAGGCACCATGCCCTAACAATCTGATGCCATTACATGAACGATCTCATCCAATCCCTACCATCCCCATAGCCTACAGCGGAGGATTACTCACTCATAGATGGGGGAAACATGGATGGTCGATGGAGAAGCGATGGTGATGATGATGGCGATGATATCCTCCAATTCTCCGTCCCGGCAGGGTGCTAGAACGGAGTTTCTGGTGCTGTTTCGTGAAATCTGGTGGTGACGGCGGAGCGAAACTCCTTTTGGAAAAACGTCGAACCTCCCAAAGTTTTTAGGTCAGAAGGCTCCTTATAGGCGAAGAGAGAGACCGAGGGGGTGCCTGGGGGGCCCACACCACCCCCTGGCGCGGCCTGGCTTGGCCCGCACCACCAGGTGGTGTGGCCACCCTAGGTCTCTTCTCTGTCTCGTATTCTGGCTCCTGGAGTCTTCGGGTGAAATAGGATTTTTGGCATATTTTCCGGGATTTTTCCTGATAGTTGATTTTCTGCACAAAAAGTAGACACCAAGGCAATTCTGCTGAAAACAGTCAGTTCGCATTAGTTGCATCCAAATCACACAAGTATAGAGAAGAAACAATAGCAAAAGTGTTCAGAAAAGTAGATACGTTTTGGACGTATCACCTATCCAGGTTGGATCTTCGCGGTCTCAACCCTAATTGAGCAACCAAATCGAAGGCGTTCCTCACGAAAAATTTGTGCTGATCGCGCGAAGGAATTAAGGCCTAGAGATCTGGATTTACGGTCTTAGATTAAGGGATTTTATGAAGAAGCCACATAATCGAAGGGCGGCATCTGATACCAAATGTTATGTGTCCGCTTCTCACTATCGATTTCACTCACAGTTTGGGTTAATTCGGGATACAAGGGAATTGGAGGAGGAGAGTATCAGAGAGGAAGGGAGGAACAGAAGATAGAGAGGAAGGGTTCAGTTACAATCTGGTCCAACGACAACCGTCTAATGCCTACATACTTGCTACTGAAAGCCTACTCATTGAGACATGTCAGCCTGACTCATGCGTCGATGCTCCTCCATGGCGTGCAACGATTGGTGCTGCACGTAGTCCACTCTGGTCCACTAATCCTCGCTGGCCTCCTCCTCTGCCTGTCGAGCCACATCGTGCACTTGGTCCATAACATAATATGTGCCATTTTCTGTACTTGGCAAGACGTAGACTCACCATTTCACACGTTATTAAGAGAGAGTTCCGACGGTTGCAGATTTGTTATCAGGACTACTCGAGCGAGGTCTTCGCCTCTGCCTACTAAGAGTGATAATTAAGTAGTAGCTGAAACCAAGTCGACGGTAATCTCTGTACATGTTGATCCGGTCTGCACCGAGCATGCGTGTCGTCAATACACGCTTGGCGACGATGACGCATGCAACCTGGGGCGAGCAGCCGAGCCGAGCATCCTTTTCTCCTTGACACGGTCCAGCTGTGGTTGTTGTTACATGGCCCAAACTTTATCGCCAGCAACCCAAATTCCAAACCCGAAAAGGACCGTACGCACGATCAAAGGCGTTTTATTACGGGTTCTGGTACATTTGCTCGTCCCTTGATAGCAATGCTGCCATTTTTTTAGGGCGCAAATGAGACGCGCAACTAAAGGATATCATCAGGACGTAGCCAGCCAGGGTCGAGACTCGAGAGTTGATACCTGGAAGCGGTCCAAGTCCGACCAACTCCAGACGAGGCAAATATTATTATTTTGTTTCTTAATAAATCTGATTTTTTGACAAAAATAATGTCCCCCAACGAAGCTATTTTAGAATCTAACCTCCCCAAAAAAAAATCTGACCTCTAAGGTCCGTGTCTATAAGAATGAAGCCGAAATAGTGTATGTCGGTGTCAAGCATCACCCGTGCTGAAGCAAGGTCGGCACCAAGCTAGCCGGCGCCATGAGTAGGTTTTTCTTTTTTTCAAACTTAGGCAAACTCGTGTTAAATTTCTTAGGTGCTGACGGTTTCATTCTTGTTGGCGCCGACTACCCAGAGGTCAGATTTTAAAATAGTTTCGTTAAGAGATCACATTATTAGACGTTAATTTTGCCAAAAGTCAGATTTGTCAAGAAAAAAATACACGAGGCAAAGGCAAGGGCAGCGTGAGTGCGTGTGCTTACGTCAACGGGCCGAAGAAAACGGGCCCAGACTTCCCGGGCCCACCTCCGGGCACCTCAGCCGCTGAACTGGTCAGGCCCCACCCACTCTCTCCCTCAGCTCCGCGCCCACGCTTTTTAACCCCTGGCCTCGCCTCCTTCCTTCCCTGCCAGTGCCACGCCGCACCAACTCGGTCGTCCCGGCCTCTCCGCCCCCCTCCACCCATCGACGCCGCGGCGGGCGCGAGACGAGGCGGCGGCGGGATGTGGGTCTTCTACCTGATATCGCTGCCCCTGACGGTCGGGATGGTGGCGGCGACGCTGCGCTACTTCGCCGGCCCCGCCGTGCCGCTCTACGTCCTTGCCACCGTCGGCTACGCCTGGCTCTGCTCCCTCTCCTTCGTCATCCTCGTCCCCTCCGACATCTACACGGTGCGATCCCGCCGCTCCATCCTCCCCCGGCGCCTCGCCTACTCTCTCGCTTCGCTGCTCCTTGCTTAATTAACTAGTGTTGCTGTGCGATTTAGTCGGCAATTGCCATTTTCCACGAATCGAGAAACTAGATAGGTTGTTCGCGCGCTGCGCGGGTGGATGTGATTCTTACCGCTACCGGGGTTCTGGGAAGCGCAGCTGCAGAGCAGCGATTATGGTCAGTCGATTATGGGAATCCATCCGCTCGTGGTCGTGGGTGTGGGAATCCATCCGCGCGTATTCATCTGTTTGTTTGCAATGCTGCTAACGAGCCACAGAGGCGCGAAAACAATATCATAATACTAACGTCAGCGTGATGATCTAGTGGTGGAATTGGTCGTGCCATGGCTTGTGGATTGAGGAGTTTGCCTGTTCCGGCAACTTAAGAAATCAACTAAAAAAAGGCTTGGTCGTTACAGTTGGTAAAGATGTATATTCTATTTTTCTTTCCATATGGGTGCAGACGTATGCTTGATACACTTGCAATGTGAAGAAGCAAGCACACGTTTTGTACTGTTGTTACATTGTACTCATGCACGGTCAGTAAAGGCAGCATCTTCTAGTATTATCTTGTTCTGAATTCTGACCTCCTAGTCCGTTATCTGTCCTGCAGACAATTACCGGCAGTCAGAAGGTTGATGTTGGATTCTTCTGGAGCTGGTCTTATTGGAGCACGTTTATCCTAGGATGGTATGTCGCTCATCACAATAACTTGTATGTGTGGGTGTGGTACTGCTAATGATGAGGTGAAAACTTGAAATGTCCTTTTCATAGCATGCAAGTAGTCTGAACCTTCTGCCTTGGTTTTCAATTGCGCAATTGGTCAATGGTACATAGTACTTAGCCTTCTTCAGCGCATGCTTCTTCCTCAGTCCGATTAGTTTAATGATGATTTGACCAAACATTTCTGTCAACTTAGCTAAATTATACACTTTCTGAATATGACTGCATTTTTTTACTGACTGTTGGGCATCCCTCAAATTATACATTGTAGGCAGCATGAGAAAATGCTGCGTTTATTCATGTTGCTGTTTTTTTATTAAGTTAAACAATTCCCGTCAAAAGTACTTACCTCACTTGCCTAAGGCTAAGTGCACAATGTTTGTCGGGTTGAATCACTCTTTCTTGCAGAACTCTCTTTCAGTTTCAGTGGCTAGGTTGTTTGTCTAAATACAACGTTTCACACTATTCTCGTTTCAAATCATGTTCATCTGAACAGGGCCGTCGTTCCAATCATCAAAGGCTATGAGGATGCTGGAGATTTCACAGTTAAAGAGAGGCTGAAAACCAGTATCCGAGCCAACTTGCTCTACTATGAAATTGTGGGCGCTATCGGCTCTTTTGGAATCATTCTGATTATAATCATGCGTCATGATTGGTATGTTCTTATGTTTCAAATGTCTACTCAGCTTTCATAGTGCACGGCGTGGATTTCAGTTGTATGTGTGACTTTTGATTTGTTCTGTTTGGGAATTTGTGTGCTCTAGTGCAAGAAATCGCCACTGAATTATAACTTCTATTAACTAGTCACTTTAGATTTCATTCAGTTTGAACTATTTCAATCCTTCTCATCATTTTTTCTTGTCTTCGGTCCATTTTGCGATCGCTGGATAATCGGTTCAACCTTTTCTTCACCATGTCAACTTGAAAAAAATGATGTTGTTTGCAGGGGTGGCGCTATCTTGGGCTTTGCCATGGCATGCTCAAATACCTTTGGACTAGTGACGGGTGCCTTTCTTCTTGGTTTTGGCTTGAGCGAAATTCCAAGGAATATATGGAAAAATGCTGATTGGACTCGCCGCCAAAAAATTCTCTCTCACATAGTTGCAAAGATGGCTGTAGAACTTGACAATGCTCACCAAGAATATTGCAACACAATCGCTGTATGTACTTCTCTGGGTTCTTAAGCTGTCATCTCAGGATCATTGCATTCTGCTAAAGGCCTTCTCCTTTCCTTGTCTAAGGTTGTTCAAGCCACATCGAATCAAATGTCCAAGCGTGATCCAGTAAGGCCTTATATGGATATTATTGATAATATGCTGGCTCAAATGGTATGGATGCTTAGGTTTCGCCACAAATTGACATTTACATATTGTGACTACTCATAATAACTCATAGTCTCAAATATATTTTCTCAGCTGAGAGATGACCCACTGTTCAAACTTTCTGGTGGCAAAATAGTAGAAAATGATATGGATTATGATACTGATGAAAAAACAATGGCTGCACTTCGACGGCGACTCAGGAGAGCACATGAGGAGTACTGTAGATGTAAAAGGTACAATATGCTAAACTACTACAGTTGGTATCCTCTACTTCATTTATTAGTAAATTCTTGTAAACCAGTCCCACAGTTTGAAAATAAAAGTCGACATTGCTGTTGAATTTTTCTAAGCATAGAGCCATATTTTGCTGCTCTTAGTTGGATCTTCAACTGTTTTTGATTGTTGTGCAGCAAATATACGACTTCTGTCATGGAAGCCCTTGAACTGGAAGAGACAATTACAAATTATGAGCAACATGATGCAGATGGATGGTGCGTATTGGCTTTTATTTTTACAGATAAATCGTTGTGTCAGACTATCACTTTGTGCAGAAAACTGTCAGTTAATGTCGATACAGCTTCCTGATAAATCTTTCGAGCATTTTGATTTATGTTTTGTTGTTCAACTATATACTGTGATAACCTATGTAATGAGAGATATTTTGTTGTATTTGCATCACCACAAAAATGCTCAGTTGATTTGATTCCTTTGTGCACTGAGGATGATGTTGGCTATTAGTCTATTACACTACTGCATATATATGAATCAAGTTTTGTTGGCTATGTTATCATGCGGAGAAATCATTGATTAACATATTAACAAATACATTTTTTTATCGCACCCAAATGTTGGTCGTTTAACAGTTCTTAAAAAGAACCTGATTTATCCATTGGGTATACTTGCTTGGAAAGGTGTAATGAGAGTATTTGAGTAGATTTAGTTCCTGATATTTCAGAACCGTTTTTGTTTATATGATGACTTTGTAGTTGATAAACCATATCTCTCTGAACAAAACAAAAAAAAAGAAGAAGATTTGACCTGAATTAAGTTAAGGGCCTCTAGAAATGCCTATTCCACTTTTTTTCCTGGATAGATAACTTCAAGTAATTAAATTTATGTTATACAATTCTCTTGTACACATGTAACCCAAAAACGAAACTCTAAAAAATGCAGTAATGCAGTAGACTGCTACTTTTTTTGTATAATTTTTTTATGAATTATCTTCATGCCAAATCTCTGAAAGATCAGTTTGAAGCACTGGTAGTTTACTTTCTGTTTGTTCTTACAGGAAATATGTATCAGATTTAAGGGACAATCGCTCAGGAACACTAGGATCCTTCCTTGACCATATAGGTAAGTTTCCATAATCCAGATTTGAAATTCCTTGTGATCTCTGTTTACCAACATACTAGTTTAAAATGTCACTACATAAGCTACTAGATGAAGTTACCATAATCGGAACCTAATATTCATTCATGAAGTGCAAAACTGCTGGTGCATATGAATAGACCTTTTTTTGGTATTATGGAAGAGAAATATCTCTCCTAGCCTCTGCACCATACGTGCACACAGGCCACCGTTTATTACAAAGTTCATCGAGTTGCAAAAAAAAATAGGTCTGACCAATATTGCAGTTAGATGGCATATGCTTCACACGGCACCCAAGTGGGAGATAAATCTCCTGATAACCAACTCCAACTTCTCGCCTGCCACCATCTTGTCCTGGTCCTGCTAGCATTGTAGTAAAGACCAATATTGCAGTCAATTGATGCATTAGTAGATAACCTTCACATGATTAGGTAGTTTCTTTTTGTCAAAGGCTGAGAAAAATAAGATACCGCAAGGAACCACTTAGCCCTCTTAGACAATTCCCCAAAATACTACAGTACGATGTGGATGAATGTTATAATCCTTATAATGGAAGGCTATGCAAAAGAAGCTTAAGGGTGATCAATTAAGAGGTGTTGAATAGCTTAAAAAGAAATAAGAGAACTAGGATCCGACCAGATGGCTAGTGGCTGCAGGTGCATGCCCAGTCCCCGATTCCGCACAGTGTCCCACAGTTGCTTTTTTAAAATTAAAATTCAACGGGGGATAATCCCTGTTGGTATCATTTTTCCTATGAAAGCAAGTACTTCCTCCATCCCAAAATATGTGACTTGGGTTTGTCTAGATTCACATGTATCTATATACTAAAACATGTCTAAATACATGCGAATCTAGACAAACCTAAGTCACTTATTTTGCGATGGAAGGAGTACTACGATCCAATTATGTTTAGCCAAGTTATACTTTGTTATTATGACTACCCTACTCAAGAGCAAAAGTATTTTCAGAGGGATTTCATTTTCCATATTTTGCTGGAAAGGAAGTGAAACTGGGAATTCATAAGAGCCACGCACTAGACTGTGCAAAGAAGAGCTCCATAGCATGTAAAACTCATGTAATAAGCCTTGTTTTGGAACTTCTTAGCTGTAAAGTGTCCGAACTGCTCATGCAAATTATCGTAGGCGTATGTCAGTGGATCTTTTACAACCCTTTCCTGAATTCGTCATGTACACATGCCAACAGTTTTGAGTTAATCTCCCTGACATGCCCATAATTAATGGAACTGACATGCGGACATTTTCAGAGTTCATTTGGCGTTGCGTACTGAGAAAGCAACTTCTGAAAGCTCTTGCTGTTCTCCTTGGTTGCATCTCAGCTGCCATACTGTTGGCTGAGGCCACTTTGCTATCAACTGGTGTTCATTTGTCACTTTTTTCCGTTGTCATAAATGCTGCAGGAAAGCATGAAGTTTTAGTCCAGGTAAGAAATTGGTCAATTCAAGTGTGTAGCATTTATTCGAAAAGAAAAGTGTGTAGCATTGCTTTGTGTTTGAAGTAGAATCTGAATTATTTCCTCCAGCTTGCAGCCAAATTATGGGAAGTGTGTTTTCTATTATCACCACTTTCTTCCTCTTGCTATAGCTGTACTTATGCTACAAAATGACACACATTTAGGTGCATGTTCCAGAAAAAAGGTACCTATGCAGAAAAAAAATCAATTCTGTAGAAGGTGCACTTGGCTATTTTCCACTAATTTGGAAGAAAATATGCGCACCGACACATTTGAAGAAGGCTGTGCTTTTGTGTAAATATAATCTCTTTTTAAAGATTGTTTAGTCACATACATCTTCCTTGTTTTGCTTGTACATTCATCATAGAAATCACTTCTGAAATATTAATTCTAATGCTTTGCCTGCTATTACCATTTAACAGGTTGTTGCATTTGCCCCATTGATGTATATGTGCATCTGCACATATTATCCGCTTTTTAGGATAGGGATGATGGTGGTCTATGCACTGACTCCAAGACAAACTAGCCCTGTCAGCCTTCTTATGATCTGCTCGTAAGTTCTCAAATTTCCTACCATTTGGCGTTTCAAGTGCATCAATCCAAGTTTTTTTTGCAACCTATCAACTATTGCATAAATTTACAGAATGGTTGCGAGATATGCTCCTGCTATTTCTTACAACTTTCTGAATCTCGTTCATCTTGGAGGTGATGTTAGGACTACTTTTGAGAAGGTAATAGTTTTTTATGTTCCTTTGCTGTATTTTTTTACCACACTCGTTTGTTACAACTATTATTAGGTTTTGTAGAATTTAAGCAATCCTCCTCATGAATAGGTTTCTTCTAGATTCAAAGGGAGACAAAAGCAACAATAGAATTTTATTATTTCCCATTTTCTCTCATTTTTTGGAGGGAAACTTTGAAATTTTAATCAAGAAAATTATGGGGACATGACAGCTGTTTCTGAAAATTCTATCTGTGGCACAAATCCCTAATGAATGACACAAAAATTCCCATCAATAGCTCTCCAATGGCAGCTTTCGTTTTACTAAAAAGGTTGCGCAAGGAAAAAAAAGGATTGGTTTAGGTTTACCTGAGTATGCAGCATTGCAGCTAGTAGTTCTGACATACTCGTTCAAGGTACTAACACCGTATTAGTTCATCATATTGGAAGGAAACTTTATGCTGTTTTTTTTTCAACCTTACTGTTTACCTGATAGATAGGTCATAATTAACTGCTGGGTAAATAATATCTTGTACTTTTCTGTAGAGGATGGGGAGCATAGATGATGCAGTTCCTTTCTTTGGGAGAAACTTCAACAGGATCTATCCACTCATTATGGTTGTTTATACTATATTGGTGGCCGGTAACTTCTTTGGATATCTGTTTGAATTTTTTGGAAGCTGGAAAAGGTTCAAATTCTGGACTGAGGAAGAAGAAAACACGGACGGATTTGATCCATCTGGACTGTTTATTCTGCAGAAAGGTAAGAAGCATCATTGTATCTAGATTGGTGTCTTTCCTTTCTACTCTAAACATACTTGTTTTTTTGGCGCACCTCTTGATGTATACGGGATTTCAGTGATATCACTCTTGAGTTCGGGGGAGGGGGTTGTACCGGAGCAAAGCCTCTTAACTAAACTGGAAGCAACATAAATAATTTGGTGTTTATAGCTTTACTGGAAAGTTGATTTTCTTTAGCAGTATTAACAATTGTTAAAACCCTAAAAGAATAAAGGGAAGAACTTTATTTCCTCCCAGCCTTTGCTTGGAAATAATGCACATAACCCACCCGTTTACAGAGTATAGTTCAACGTTGAAACACCGCTGGTGGTTTTGACACCGTTTGGCTGATCTGATCTTTGATCCATCCTTCTTTTTGGTCAACCCTGTTGCTCAGTCACCACCTTTTCCTACCAGATATTGCCTGAATATGCTTTGTTTCATCTGCAGAAAGATCTTGGATTGAACAAGAACGTAAACTCGGAGAACAGGTTACTCCATTGGCAAGAAGCTTCAGTTCTGTAAGCAAAGACGTTGAATCTGGAAACGTACTACAGGTGCGAATTTATTTGCCTGCATGATTGGCCCTTTTCCAGTGATTGCTTTAATACTTTTGTTTTGTTTCTCTAGGCGTCAGCTTGTCTGTCACGACTATTTAGAGCTCAAACTTTGGGGGTTCTTGGAGGCCTCGCTCTTATTTCATTCTTGTACTGTATTTGTTTTCCACAGGGTGCAGAGAAGGTGGGGATGAAAGTAATAGTGCATCCTGCCAAGAGTGAAGGAGGAGCCCATTCGAAATATGGTGTCAACGTTGACCACAAATATTCTTCCATTAGGGAAAATCCCAGTCCCAGCGGTCATCAGTCAGCTAAGCAAGTGCAGAAGGATACCCATTCCACCTCTATAGTGCTTGAAGCAGGGAACTCCGAAGAACAATCTCCTGTTAGTGCAGCGCCAGACTCGTCCGCCGGGGTCACGTCGAGATGGAGTTCGATGAAGGCGGGATTCCAGAGTTTCAAGTCGAACGCAAGTTTCAAGAAGTTACTTCCTCTGAACCTATCGCGCACAAGCTCATCCTCTTCTTCAGGGTCACTAGATGAGATCTTCGAGGGATTGAAACGGCACTCGAGCAAAAGAAATGCGCAGGTGCATTACCTTGACGATGATGATAGCGTTCTGGACGTGAATCGAATAGTTCAATGATAGAGAAGGTAGTTTGACATGTCCAAAGTTAGAATTACGAAAGCTCAGGTTGTAAAGAATCGGAGAGAGCTGTAGATGGCTAGATGCAGATAGGGAGATAAGGAACCCAAATAGAAAACAAAGGGAGTAGGATGGTTAGGTCAGAGATGGTCAAGCATGTTAACGTGAACTTAAAGCAGTTCTGTGATGGCCTCGATGAAAAACAAATACATAAGCAGTTCTGTGCAGTAGAAGCCAGCTTCTAGGAGCAAGAGATCCTAGGACTCAGCGGCACAGCGTCGCTGGTAATAGGCTGTTCAGTGTCTCCACATGATAGTCACATACTCTCAAGTCCTCTTTGATCCAAAGGATTGGAGGATTTTTAACTACTCCCTCCGTCTAGAAATAACTGACTTGCTTTTATCTAGATTCAAATATATCTATACACTAAAATACATCTAGATACATTTGAATCTAGATAAAACCAAATCAGTTTATTTCTGGACGGAGGGAGTACAATAAAAGATCACCTATAGGTCATTGGAAACACACCAGAAATCCGTAGGATTTGGAGAAGACACGACGATGGAGTGATGCAAAATTACAGAGGTTTGAAGCTACATATGCTGGAGCCGAGGGGAAGGTAGACGATGGAAGCGAACGAAGCGAAAGACATAAATTTCTCTTATATCCAGTATGGAGAAGGCGCGAGGAACTGAAGAGGGCATGGGAGAATGACATAGGTGTTTTTCACGACAGTGTTGAAAGCTATGTGCAGTATGCTTGACATACGAGTTCTCACAAGAAAATACTTATATACGTTTCATTTTATTTTCCGTGGCAATACATGGGCATGTTATTAGGAAACAAAACAAAAGGAACCCAAGAACCATGCCCTGTCCGCTTCTCTGTGTGACAACTTTTGGGATCTTTTCCGTACTTTCGAGCTGTGATTTCTCATATAACGCTTCCAGCCTAGTTCACAAATCAGTTGCACCCACCTTCGGATCAATTGTGGCAGTAACAGTTTTCAATATTTCCTGAGATGTAGGCTGGATTGGCTCCTCAACCTATGTTAACAGCCTCCTAGAAGAAGACGCAGAGGAAAAGTAATCAACCTCAGAAGGAACCCTAACCGCCACCCATCCCCCTCGTTCACTCCACCTCGCCGCACCGGAGGACCAGCCAAGCGAAGTCTGGGCGGCGACGGCGACGGCGTGGGCCTCTCCCTCGCGGCGCTTTTTTCTCTTCGGTCGATGGCGGTGCGTCATGTGGCATCGAATCAGCAGGGAGGTGTTGTCGAGGCATGTCGCTAGCGCAGATCGGCGACGTCAGAAGGGATGCGGCCTCCCCGTAGTGGTGGCACCTTGTTGCTACGACGACGACCTTGAACATGCTCGTGGCCCATCTGGGCCTCGGACGGTCTGCAGTTCCAGATCTAGGCAGCTGGTGTGCGCGTTGGTGCCAGTTCACGCTGGTTACCGGGGAACCATGGTGGTGTCGGTGGCTGGGTCACCGTGGCAGCCTCCGCAACACGGTGGTCTAGAAGATCTTCGTCATTTTCAGCGTCTGGTGGGAGCACGCGGCAGGGGACCACCATACCTGCACCCGCGGTTATATAACTTTACCATACCCATACCCGCCGGATACCATACCCATTAGATACCTGGTGGGTAGATCTAAACTAATAGTACACAAGTTATACACAATTTTACGTCCATCAATAATATATTTGATTTTTTATCTCTACTTAATAATAGGTAGACGAGTAAATGAAAGTATCGAAGTTTAGAATTCGCAATTGCATACTTGTCCCTAGGCTTCTTAGCCGCATAGGTTGAAACTCTATAGGTAAGTTTGACATGTCAGTGTAAATGGACAGAGTATAGGTATATCCATGGGTACAAGTCTGTACCCATGTCCGTACCCGTAACTTAGCAGGTAGGATATGGGTATTACCTGTGGTTATAGTAGTGTGCCCATACCCTGCCCATGCGGGTACGGTATCCGTGTACCTGTCGGTAAAAATTGCCATCCTTACACGAGGCGACACGACACGATTGCCTTCCACTATGTACTGTTTGTTGTTGCTAGCCAGCAGCTCTCGCGTGCGCCACTCATCCTCCTTTTACAACTACGTGTGTTGCATGAGGCTTGCTTCGATGTCCTCCCTCTCCACCCATGCATCACTGGAACTTGAAGGGATAAGTTTGTCCCGGCAGTTTTTTGGCCCGGCAAAACTCATATGCAGATCATGTATACCTATGTATTAGTATATGAGTTAAAGTAGGTACATTCCACGACCTCATATCCATACAATGCAGGTGATGTCGTTATATACCACCAAGACTTTTCACCTCCCGCGAATCCGTGCACGCATGTAAATGTACGCTCATTGTACCATCTACGTACGTCCAAACAGTTTATGTTTGCCTAAAGTTTTTTTCATCCATCAATGACGATAGTGGCATGGGATTGTTGTTGGGGGATGGTCCCCGGATACCCAAAAGCATCCAAAAGAACGCTTAAAAATAGTCAAAAAAGAAAAAGGAATAAAAGAAAACAACACCAGATGCGGTCTGGGCCGGCTGGAGCCTCCCAGTCGGCCCACAGCTGTGCAACGTCCTAACCCCAGCTAGGCCACCCCAGTCGGCCCATCCACTCGGCGCCACCACTCCCTTGGTCGTCCCCGTCTGGGCCAGCTCTCCCCGCGTGGGCCGGCTGCGCCTCCCGGCCCACCACGTCGTCACCCCACCCCGGCTGGCCTCCCGCCGGGTTGGGCCACCACGGCACCGCCCCGCCCGGCTGGGCTTCAGCGCCTCCCGGCTAGGCCTCCAGCACCGAGTGCCACTCCTCCGCCCGGATGGGCTCCCGCCTGGTCGCCCCCCGGCTGGGTCCCCCATGCGCCTGGCCTGGCTGGGCCTTGCGCCTCCTTCCCAGCTGGGCCACGACTCCCTGGCAGCTTGAGTGTTGCTGGTTGCTGTAGCTCGATCCTACGGGATCAATTGCAGCGCCCCGCCCCAGCTCAGCTTCGCGCCCTTCGGCCGGATCGATCTCCTCGAGGCAGCCAGCTTCTACTACCAGATCAATACTCCACCTACCGATTGACCCCTACCGGTACGAGAAGACAAGCACGTACAGCCAGACAAGGACAGGACCGGAAGACATGAGGCCATGCTTCCTGCGTACGCAATAGTGAGCACTATATATGACAATGTACACTGTACATGACACAATCAGATGGCATAGGCGACAGTAACAATTAGGCTAGGTGGGCCCTCTTTGTTCCCCGAGCAGCCCTTATAATGGCTCACTTTGTTCTCAGGTTCAGGGGGAGCCGCACTTCTTGATCGATAGCTCATGCTCAGGAAGTGAGCTAGCTCTCAGCTAGCTAGCTCACTCTCACATGCACACACGCATACACACATAGAAGGTTGGTCTCTGTTAGATAGATAGTTCGCATACAGCTCGAGGAGTAGCTAGTATTCTTTGTGGTGATCATCTCATAGTCAGGTCGGCAGGAGTAGGGGTGTTACCTCCACACAAGGGTCCCGAACCTGGGTACTTCCTGCGTCCCGCTGCGCATGCTTGTACCCAATCCTGCCCGCGGACACCGTCGATAGCTTTTCTGCCGGTTCCCCATACCTCTATCTGGCCTTCTCAGACACTGCCGTTTCACATACTACGACAGTTGTCGCCCACCATGGGGCAAAATATGGCTTCGACCGAAGTTCCGTTCCGCACGGGACCAATTTTTGTTCATCATCACCGTCGCCGACTCGACAATATATACATTGGCAGTTGGATATAGATTGGCAAATCCCAACATTGTTGACCATTGGATCTCTTTCAGTATATTAGATTATGTCATGTCTAGCATCTAGAAGATTCCATCATTGCCCTTTAGCACCATGAATACTATGCACGAAAAGTACGAAGAATATGGTTCTAAATGACACAAGCCGAGTTTCTAGATATAGTGGACCATGTTTTACATACGAAGGTGCTTGGCGTGGTGGTGTTCCCGTATTTGGTAGGAGTACATAGGTGCTTCCTCGCATGATGGACAATATTGACAATAGGAGTTCCCCCTTATTTAAAAAAAATCTAAGAGAGAAGAGATTGAGAGCATGCATGAGGCAGCGCGAGAGTAGCGAAGAGGGGAATTTGAAGGCGGTGCAATGTCACAGAAAAGCTGTGATGGGTTCCTGACACAAGGTACATGGTACAATAAGTAGTACTCATCACCATCCATTCACCCCGACCGATTGATCTCTCCCTCGTCCACAACGTGGCACTGACCACGTGCGTCGACCTACCTTGTCATTCCATTTCACACCCTGCGAAGAGGAAGCACCAAGCACACGAGTAATGCTACACTTACGGAGGAATTTTACGGAATCAAACTTACGGGATGACGTGGAGTCACAGGGTTGGGTGCAATTTTTTTCCACACTCCTAGCATGTTGGTTCGAAAGTGTGATGAGCGTTTTTATTATGTGAACCCACTACAGTAGTACGAAGGGTATGGCTCAGTTGCTCGCTCGAGAAGGATCCAACTGCTTTTTCTTGCTTAACTTTAGGGCACTTTGTGCTAAATTTATGGACCTCTATATAATTTTTTTTGAGGTCTTCGATGTAAACCGTACTCGCTCCCACCGACCATGTCAAATTTTAACTACAATTAAGCGCGATACATAGATTCCTATTAAAAAAATTCAAATTTTTTTGAAGCTAACCAGGAATTCAGTACATCGAAAACCACCGAAAAGCTTTTTCGTATTACTTCCAAAGCAACCTAAAATTTACTTTTAGTTCAAATTTGACCTAATTTCGATAAATTGGCACAAAGTCTCATTCAAGTCGGTAGAGTTATCTAGGAAGTTTTAATATTCGCAAAACATTGGAAAATTGAGAATGTAATTTCCTGATAGTTGGAAACTCACACCGATGGTAGCATTTACTAAAAGAAGATGCACCCATCTACCTTCGAAAAGACAATTAATCCAAGAGTAATCTATCACGCTTACTTGTAGCTCAAGTTTGACCAAATTTCGTTAAGTGGTCAAGATGCAGAATCTTAGCAAGAAGTTGAACCTATTGTTAAAATTTCAGGACCTTTACTATATATATGCATACAAAACAAATTGTGTTTTATATATCCTTCACTACCTCATCACCATCCACACGCACCCCGGCCGGCTGATCTCTCCCATGTCCACAACGTGGCTCTGCCCACGTACGTCAACCTGCCTTGTCGTTCCATTTCACACCCAGCGAAGAAGAAGCACCAAACACACCCCCATCACGCTGGTTCGAAAGTGTGAGGAGCGTTTTTTTTTGTGTAAAGAGAGTATAGTAGTACGAAGGGCATGGCTCAGTTTCTCGCTTGAGAAGGACCCGACTGCTTTTCCTTGCTTAACTTTAGATCCTTTTGTGCTAAATTTATGGACCTCTATGTAATTTTCTCTTTTTTGAGGTCTTCGATGTAAAACATACTCCCACCAATCGTTTAAAAATTTAACTACAAGTAAGCGCGATAGATTGATTCCTCTTAAAATTTTCCAAAAAAAAATTTCAAGCTAGCTAACCAGGAATTCAGTACATCGAAAACCACCGAAAAGCTTTTTCATAAAACTTCTAAAGCAACCTACAATTTACTAGTAGTTCAAATTTGACCTAATTTTGATAAATTGGCATAGAGTTCCATTCAAGTCGGCAGAGTTAGCTAGGAAGTTTTAAAATTCGCAAAACATGGGAAAATTGAGGATGTTCTTTCCTGATAGTTGGAAACTCACACCGACGACATCGTTTACTAAAATAAGATGCACCCATCTACCTTCGAAAGGACAATTAATCCAAGAGCTATCTATCATGCTTACTTGTAGCTCAAGTTTGACCTAATTTCGATAAGTTGTCAACATGCAGAGTCTTAACAAGAAGTTGAACCTGTCGAAAATAATTCAGGACCTTTACTATATATATGCACGCAAAGCAAATTGTGTTTTCTCTCTCCTTCACCGCCTCATCACCATCCACACATACCCCGGCCGGCTGATCTCTCTCTCGTCCATAACGTGGCGCTACCCACGTGCGCGTCGATCTGCCTTGTCGTTCCATTTCACACCCTGGGAAGAGGAAGCACTAAGCACGCCGGTTCAAAAGTGTGAGGAGCGTTTTTATGTGTGTGTGAAGCAAGTATACTAGTACGAAGGGTATGGCTCATTTGCTTGCTCGAGAAGGACTCGACTGCTTTTGCTTCCTTAACTTTAGGGCCCTTTATGCTAAATTTAAGTACCTCTATGTAATTTTCTCTTTTTTTAGGTCTTTGGTGTAAATCGTACTTGCTCCCACTAACCGATTCAAATTTTAACTACAAGTAAACGCGATAGATAGATTCCTTTTAAAATTTTCCAAAAAACGTTTGAAGCTAACCAGGAATTCAGTACATCGAAAACCACCGAAAAGCTTTTTCGTAAAACTTCCAAAGCAACCTACAATTTACTTGTAGTTCAAATTTGACCTAATTTCAATAAATTGGCACAAAGTCTCATTCAAGTCGGCAGAGTTAGCTAGAAAGTTTTAAAATTCACAAAACATGGGAAAATTGAGAATATTCTTTCCTGATATTTGGAAACTCATACCGACGACATCATTTACAAAAACAAGATGCACCCATCTGCCTTCGAAAAGACAATTAATCTAAGAGCTATTTATCATGCTTACTTGTAGCTCAACTTTGACCTAATTTCATTAAGTTGTCAAGATGTAGAATCTTAGCAAGAAGTTGAATCTCTTGTCAAAATTTCAGGACCTTTACTATATATATGCATGCAAAATAAATTGTGTTTCCCTCTCCTTCACTTCCTCATCAACATCCACACACACACAACGGTTGGCTGATCTCTCCCTCGTCCACAATGTGGCGCTGCCCACCTGCGCGTCAACCTTCCTTGTCGTTCCATTTCACACCCTGCAAAGAGGAAGCACCAAGCACGCCGGTTCAAAAGTGTGAGGAGCGTTTTTATATGTGTGTGAAGAAAGTACAGTAGTACGAAGGGTATGGCTCAGTTGCTCGCTCGAGAAGGACCCGACTGCTTTTGCTTGCTTAACTTTAGGGCCCTTTATGCTAAATTTATGTACCTCTGTGTAATTCTCTTTTTTTTGAGGTCTTTGATGTAAATCATACTCGCTCCCACCGACCGTATCAAATGTTAACTACAATTAAGTGCGATAGATTGATTCCTATTAAAATTTTCCAAAAAACTTTTGAAGCTAACCAGGAATTCAGTACATCAAAAACCACCAAAAAGCTTTTTCATAAAACTTTCAAAGCAACCTACAATTTACTAGTAGTTAAAATTTGACCTAATTTTGATAAATTGGCATAGAGTTCCATTCAAGTCGGCAGAGTTAGCTAGGAAGTTTTAAAATTCGCAAAACATGGGAAAATTGAGAATGTTCTTTCCTGATAGTTGGAAACTCACACCGACGACATCGTTTACTAAAAGAAGATGCACCCATCTACCTTCGAAAAGATAATTAATCCAAGAGCTATCTATCATGCTTACTTGTAGCTCAAGTTTAACCTAATTTCGATAAGTTGTCAACATGCAGAGTCTTAGCAAGAAGTTGAACCTGCCAAAAAAAATTCAGAACCTTTACTATATATATGCATACAAAACAAATTGTGTTTTCTCTCTCCTTCACTGCCTTATCACCATCCACACACACCCCGGCCAACTAATCTCTCCCTCGTCCACAACGTGGCGCTACCCACGTGCGCGTTGATCTGCCTTATCATTCCATTTCACACCATGGGAAGAGGAAGCACTAACCACGCCAGTTCAAAAGTGTGAGGAGCGTTTTTATGTGTGTGTGAAGAAAGTATAGTAGTACGAAGGGTATGGCTCATTTGCTTGCTCGAGAAGGACTCGACTGCTTTTGCTTCCTTAACTTTAGGGCCCTTGATGCTAAATTTAAGTACCTCTATGTAATTTTCTCTCTTTTGAGGTCTTGGATGTAAATCGTACTAGCTCCCACTGACCGTTTCAAATTTTAATTACAAGTAAACGCGATAGATAGATTCCTCTTAAAATATTCCAAAAAACTTTTGAAGCTAACCAGAAATTCAGTACATCGAATCCACCGAAAAGCTTTTTCGTAAAACTTCCAAAGCAACCTACAATTTACTTGTAGTTCAAATTTGACCTAATTTCAATAAATTGGCACAAAGTCTCATTCAAGTCGGCAGAGTTAGCTAGGAAGTTTTAAAATTCACAAAACATGGGAAAATTAAGAATGTTCTTTCCTAATAGTTGGAAACTCACACCGACGACATTGTTTACAAAAACAAGATGCACCCATCTGCCTTCGAAAAGACAATTAATCCAAGAGTTATTTATCATGCTTACTTGTAGCTCAAGTTTGACCTAATTTCATTAAGTTGTCAAGATGTAGAATCTTAGCAAGAAGTTGAATCTCTTGTCAAAATTTTGGGACCTTTACTATATATATGCATGCAAAATAAATTGTGTTTTCCCTCTCCTTCACTGCCTCATCACCATCCACACACACAGGTTGGCTGATCTCTCCCTCGTCCATAATGTGGCGCTGCCCACGTGCGCGTCGACCTTCCTTGTCATTCCATTTCACACCCTACAAAGAGGAAACACCAAGCACACCGGTTCAAAAGTGTGAGGAGCGTTTTTTATATGTGTGTGAAGCAAGTACAGTAGTACGAAGGGTATGACTCAGTTGCTCGCTCGAGAAGGACCCGACTGCTTTTGCTTGCTTAACTTTAGGGCCCTTTATGCTAAATTTATGTACCTCTATGTAATTTTCTTTTTTGAGGTCTTTGATGTAAATCATACTCGCTCTCACCGACCGTATTAAATGTTAACTACAATTAAGTGTGATAGATAGATTGCTCTTAAAATTTTCCAAAATACTTTGGAAGCTAACCAAGAATTCAGTACATCAAAAACCACCGAAAAGCTTTTTCGTAAAACTTCCAAAGCAACCTACAATTTACTTGTAGTTCAAATTTGACCAAATTTCAATAAATTGGCACAAAGTCTCATTCAAGTCGGCAGAGTTAGCTAGGAAGTTTGAAAATTCACAAAATATGGGAAAATTGAGAATGTTCTTTCCTGATAGTTGGAAACTCACACCGACGACATTGTTTACAAAAACAAGATGCACCCATCTGCCTTCGAAAAGACAATTAATCCAAGAGCTATTTATCATGCTTACTTGTAGCTCAAGTTTGACCTAATTTCATTAAGTTCTCAAGATGTAGAATCTTAGCAAGAAGTTGAATCTCTTGTCAAAATTTTGGGACCTTTACTATATATATGCACGCAAAATAAATTGTGTTTTCCCTCTCCTTCACTCACCATCCACACACACACAGGTTGGCTGATCTCTCCCTCGTCCATAATGTGGCGCTGCTCACGTGCGTGTCGACCTTCCTTGTCGTTCCATTTCACACCCTGCAAAGAGGAAGCACCAAGCACGCCGGTTCAAAAGTGTGAGGAGCGTTTTTTATATGTGTGTGAAGCAAGTATAGTAGTACGAAGGGTATGGCTCAGTTGCTCGCTCGAGAAGGACCCGACTGCTTTTGCTTGCTTAACTTTAGGGCCCTTTATGCTAAATTTATATACCTCTATGTAATTTTCTTTTTTGAGATCTTTGAGGTAAATCATACTTGCTCCCACCGACCGTATCAAATGTTAACTACAATTAAGTGTGATAGATAGATTCCTCTTAAAATTTTCCAAAAAACTTTTGAAGCTAACCAGGAATTCAGTACATCGAGAACCACCGAAAAGCTTTTTCATAAAACTTCCAAAGCAACCTACAATTTACTTGTAGTTCAAATTTGACCAAATTTCGATAAATTGGTACATAGTCTCATTCAAGTCGATAGAGTTAGCTAGGAAGTTTTAAAATTCACAAAACATGGGAAAATTGAGAATGTTCTTTCCTGATAGTTGGAAACTCACACCGACGATATCGTTTACTAAAGAAGATGCACCCATCTAACTTCGAAAATACAATTAATCCAAGAGCTATCTATCACGCTTACTTGTAGCTGAAGTTTGACCTAATTTCGTTAAGTTACCAAGATGTAGAATCTTAGAAAGAAGTTGAACCTCTTGTCAAAATTCCAGGACCTTTACTATATATATGCATGAAAAACAAAATGCGTTTTCTCTCTCCTTCACTGCTTTATCACCATCCACACACACCCTGCCCGGCTGATCTCTCTCTCGTCCACAACGTGGCGCTGCCCACATGCGTCGACCTGCCTTGTCGTTACATTTCACACCCTATGAAGAGGAAGTACCAAGCATACCCCCAACACGCTGGTTCAAATGTGTGAGAAGCGTTTTTTGTTCCCCGAGCAGCCCTTATAATGCACCAGTGAAGCTCACTTTGTTCTCAGGTTCAGGGGGAGCTGCACTTCTTGATCGATAGCTCATGCTCAGGAAGTGATCTAGCTCTCAGCTAGCTAGCTCACTCTCACATGCACACACGCATACACACATAAAAGGTTGGTCTCTATTAGATAGATAGTTCGCATACAGCTCGAGGAGTAGCTTGTATTCTTTGTGGTGATCATCTCATAGTTAGGTCGGCAGGAGTAGGGGTGTTACCTCCACACGAGGGCCCTGAACCTGGGTACTTCCTGCATCCTGCTGCGCATGCTTGTACCCAATCCCGCCTGCAGACACCATCTATAGCTTTTCTGTCGGTTCCCCACACCTCTATCTGGCCTTCTCAGACACTGCCGTTTCACATACTACGACAGTTGTCGCCCACCATGGGGCAAAATATGGCTGCGACCGAAGTTCCGTTCCGCACGGGACCGATTTTTATTCATCATCACCGTCGCCGACTCGACAATATATACATTGGCAGTTGGATATAGATTGGCAAATCCCAACATTATTGACCATTGGATCTCTTTCAGTACATTAGATTATGTGATGTCTAGCATCTAGAAGATTCCATCGTTGGCCTTTAGCACCAAGAATACTATGCATGAAAAGTACAAAGAATATGCTTCTGAATGACACAAGCCGAGTTTCTAGATATAGTGGACCATGTTTTACGTACGAAGGTGCTTGGCGTGGTGGTGTTCCCGTATTTGGTAGGAGTACATAGGTGTTTCCTCGCATGATGGACAATATTGCCAATAGGAGTTCCCCCTTGTTTAAAAAAAATCTGAGAGAGAAGAGAATGAGAGCATGCATGAGGCAGCGCGAGAGTAGAGAAGAGTGGAATTTGAAGGCGGTGCAATGTCAGAGAAAAGCTATGATGGGTTCCTGACACAAGGTACATGGTATAGTAAGTACTACTCATCACCATCCATACACCCCAGCCGATTGATCTCTCCCTCGTCCACAACGTGGCGCTGCCCACGTGCGTCGACCTACCTTGTCGTTCCATTTCACACCCTGCGAAGAGGAAGCACCCAGCACACGAGTAATGCTGCACTTACGGAGGAATTTTTCGGAATAGAACTTACGGGATGACGTGCAGTCATAGGGTTGGGTGCAGTTTTTTTCCACACCCGCAGCATGTTGGTTCGAAAGTGTGAGGAGAGTTTTTATTATGTGTGAAGCCACTACACTAGTACGAAGGGTATGGCTCCGTTGCTCACTCGAGAAGGATCCAACTGTTTTTTCTTGCTTAACTTTAGGGCACTTTGTGCTAAATTTATGGACCTCTAATTTTTTTAGGTCTTCGATGTAAACCGTACTCGCTCCCACCGACAGTGTCAAATTTTAACTACAATTAAGCGCGATACATAGATTCCTATTAAAAAAATTCAAAATACTTTTGAAGCTAACCAGGAATTCAGTACATCGACAACCACCGAAAAGCTTTTTTGTATTACTTCCTAAGCAACCTACAATTTACTTGTAGTTCAAATTTGGCCTAATTTCGATAAATTGGCACAAAGTCTCATTCAAGTCGGCAGAGTTAGCTAGGAAGTTTTAATATTCGCAAAACATTGGAAAATTGAGAATGTAATTTCCTGATAGTTGGAAACTCATACCGACGATAGCATTTACTAAAAGAAGATGCACCCATCTACCTTCGAAAAGACAATTAATCCAAGAGTAATCTATCACGCTTACTTGTAGCTCAAGTTTGACCAAATTTCGTTAAGTTGTCAAGATGCAGAATCTTAGCAAGAAGTTGAACCTATTGTTAAAATTTCAGGACCTTTACTATATATATGCACACAAAACAAATTGTGTTTTATCTATCCTTCACTGCCTCATCACCATCCACACACACCTCGGCCGACTAATCTCTCCCTTCTCCACAACGTGGCTCTGCCCCCGTGCGTCAACCTGCCTTGTCGTTCCATTTCACACCCAACAAAGAGGAAGCACCAAGCACACCCCCATCACGCTGGTTTGAAAGTGTGAGGAGCGTTTTATTTGTGTAAAGCGAGTATAGTAGTATGAAGGGTATGACTCAGTTTCTCGCTCGAGAAGGACCCGACTCCTTTTCCTTGCTTAACTTTAGATCCTTTTGTGCTAAATTTATGGACCTCTATGTAATTTTCTATTTTTTGAGGTCTTCGATATAAAACATACTCTCACCAATCATTTCAAAATTTAACTACAAGTAAGCGCGATAGATTGATTCCTCTTAAAATTTTCCAAAAAACTTTTCAAGCTAGCTAACCAGGAATTCAGTACATCGAAAACCACCGAAAAGTTTTTTCATAAAACTTCCAAAGCAACCTACAATTTACTAGTAGTTCAAATTTGACCTAATTTTTATAAATTGGCATAGAGTTCCATTCAAGTCGGTAGAGTTAGCTAGGAAGTTTTAGAATTCACAAAACATGGGAAAATTGAGAATGTTCTTTCTTGATAGTTGGAAACTCACACCGACGACATCGTTTACTAAAACAAGATGCACCCATCTACCTTCAAAAAGACAATTAATCTAAGAGATATCTATCATGCTTACTTGTAGCTCAAGTTTGACCTAATTTCGATAAGTTGTCAACATGTAGAGTCTTAGCAAGAAGTTGAACCTGTCGAAAAAAATTCAAGACCTTTATTATATATGCACGCAAAACAAATTGTGTTTTCTCTCTCCTTCACCGCCTCATCACCATCTACAGACACCCCGGCCGGCTGATCTCTCCCTCGTCCACAACGTGGCGCTACCCACGTGCGCGTCGATCTGCCTTGTCATTCCGTTTCACACCCTGGGAAGAGTAAGCACTAAGCACGCCGGTTCAAAAGTGTGAGGAGCGTTTTTATGTGTGTGTGAAGCAAGTATAGTAGTACGAAGGGTATGGCTCATTTGCTTGCTCGAGTAGGACTCGACTGCTTTTGCTCGCTTAACTTTAGGGCCCTTTATGCTAAATTTTAGTACCTCTATGTAATTTTCTCTTTTTTAAGGTCTTTGATGTAAATCGTACTTGCTCCCACTAACCGTTTCAAATTTTAACTACAAGTAAACGCGATAGATAGATTCCTCTTAAAATTTTCCAAAAGACTTTTGAAGCTAACCAGGAATTCAGTACATTGAAAACCACCGAAAAGCTTTTTCGTAAAACTTCCAAAGTAACCTACAATTTACTTATAGTTCAAATTTGACCTAATTTCAATAAATTGGCACAAAGTCTAATTCAAGTCGGAAGAGTTAGCTAGGAAGTTTTAAAATTCACAAAACATGGGAAAATTGAGAATGTTCTTTCCTGATATTTGGAAACTCACACTGACGACACCGTTTACAAAAAGAAGATGCACCCATCTGCCTTCGAAAAGACAATTAATCCAAGAGATATTTATCATGCTTACTTGTAGCTCAAGTTTGACCTAATTTCATTAAGTTGTCAAGATGTAGAATCTTAGCAAGAAGTTGAATCTCTTGTCAAAATTTTGGGACCTTTACTATATATATGCGCGCAAAATAAATTGTGTTTTCCCTCTCCTTCACTGTCTCATCACCATCCACACACACACACACCGGTTGGCTGATCTCTCCCTCGTCCACAATGTGGCGCTGCCCACGTGCACGTCGACCTTCCTTCTCGTTCCATTTCACACCCTGCAAAGAGGAAGCACCAAGCATGCCGGTTCAAAAGTGTGAGGAGCGTTTTTTATATGTGTGTGAAGCAAGTACAGTAGTACGAAGGGTATGGCTCAGTTGCTCGCTCAAGAAGGACCAGACTGCTTTTGCTTGCATAACTTTAGGGCCCTTTATGCTAAATATATGTACCTCTACGTAATTCTCTTTTTTTGAGGTCTTTGATGTAAATCATACTCGCTCCCACCGACCGTATCAAATGTTAACTACAATTAAGTGCGATAGATAGACTGCTCTTAAAATTTCCAAAAAACGTTTGAAGCTAACCAGGAATTCAGTACATTGAAAACCACCGAAAAGCTTTTTCGTAAAACTTTCAAAGCAACCTACAATTTACTTCTAGTTCAAATTTGACCAAATTTCGATAAATTGGCATAGAGTCTCATTCAAGTTGACAGAGTTAGCTAGGAAGTTTAAAATTCACAAAACATGGGAAAATTGAGAATGTTCTTTCCTGATAGTTGAAAACTCACACCGACGACATCGTTTACTAAAAGAAGATGCACCCATCTAACTTCGAAAAGACAATTAATCCAAGAGATATCTATCACGCTTACTTGTAGCTGATGTTTGACGTAATTTCATTAAGTTACCGAGATGTAGAATCTTAGAAAGAAGTTGAACTTCTTGACAAAATTCCGGGACCTTTACTATATATATGCACGCAAAACAAAAATCGCGTTTTCACTCTCCTTCACTGCCTTATCACCATCCACACACACCCTGGCCGGCTGATCTCTCCCTTGTCCACAATGTGGCGCTGCCCACGTGCATCGACCTGCCTTGTCGTTACATTTCACACCCTATGTAGAGGAAGCACCAAGAACACCCCCAGCACGCTGGTTCAAAAGTATGAGGAGCGTTTTTTTGTGTGTGAAGCAAGTATAGTAGTATGAAGGGTATGGCTGAGCTTCTCGCTCGAGAAGGACCTGACTGCTTTTTTTCTTAACTTTAGGGCACTTTGTGATAAATTTATGGCCATCTATGTAATTTTCTCCTTTTTAATGTCTTCGATGTAAACCGTACTCCCATCGACCGTGTCAAATTTTAACTACAAGTAAGCTCGATAGAAAGATTCTTCTTAAAATTTTCCAAAAAACTTTTGAAGCTAACCAGGAATTTAGTACATCGAAAACTATCGAAAGCATTTTCGTAAATCTTCCAAAGCAACGTACAATTTATTTGTAGTTCAAATTTGACCTAATTTCAATAAATTGGCATAGAGTCTCATTCAAGTCGGCAGAGTTAGCTAGGAAGTTTACAAATTCGCAAAACATGGGAAAATTGAGAATGTTCTTTCCTGATATTTGGAAACTCACACCAACGACATCGTTTACTAAAAGAAGATGCACCCATCTACATTCGAAAAGATAATGAATCCAAGAGTAATTTATCACGCTTACTTGTAGCTCAACTTTGACCTAATTTTGTTCAGTTGTCAAGATGTAGAATCTTAGCAAGAAGTTGAACCTCTTGTCACAATTTCGGGACCTTTACTATATATATTCACTCAAAATAAATTGTGTTTCCCTCTCCTTCACTGCCTCATCACCATCCACACACACACACACACCGGCTGGCTGATCTCTCCCTCGTCCACAACGTGACACTGCCCACGTGCATGTCGACCTTCCTTATCGTTCCATTTCATACCCTGCAAAGAGGAAGCACCAAGCACGTCGGTTCAAAAGTGTGAGGAGCGTTTTTGTGTTTGTGTGAAGCAAGTACAGTAGTACGAAGGGTAGGGCTCAGTTGCTTGCTCGAGAAGGACCCGTCTGCTTTTGCTTGCTTAACTTTATGGCCCTTTATGCTAAATTTATGTACCTCTATGTAATTCTCTCTTTTTTGAGGTCTTTGATGTAAATCGTACTTGCTCCCACCGACCGTATCAAATTTTAACTACAATTAAGCGTGATAGATAGATTTCCCTTAAAATTTTCCAAAAAACTTTTGAAGCTAACCAGGAATTCAGTATATCGAAAACCACCAAAAAGATTTTTTGTAAAACTTCCAAAGCAACCTACAATTTACTTGTAGTTCAAATTTGACCAAATTTCGATAAATTGTCACAGAGTCTCATTCAAGTCGACAGAGTTAGCTAGGAAGTTTTAAAATTCGCAAAACATGGGAAAATTGAGAATGTTCTTTCCTGATAGTTGGAAACTCACACCGACGACATTGTTTACTAAAAGAAGATGCACCCATCTAATTTCGAAAGACAAATAATCCAAGAGTTATCTATCACGCTTACTTGTAGCTAAAGTTGAGCTAATTTCGTTAAGTTATCGAGATGTAGAATCTTAGCAAGAAGTTGAACGTCTTGTCAAAATGTCGGGACCTTTACTATATGTATGCACACAAAACAAATTGCGTTTTCTCTCTCCTTCACTTCCTCATCATCATCCACACACACCCCAGCCTGCTGATCTCTCTCTCATCCACAACATGGTGCTGCCCACGTGAGTCGACCTGCCTTGTCATTCCACTTCACACCCTACGAAGAGGAAGCACCAAGCACACCCCCAGCACACTGGTTCAAAAGTGTGAGGAGCATTTTGTGTGTGTGTGAAGCAAGTACAGTAGTATGAAAGGTATGGCTAAGCTGCTTGCTCGAGAAGGACCTGACTGCTTTTCATTGCTTAATTTTAGTGTCCTTTATGGACCTCTATGTAATTTCATCTTTTTGAGGTCTTTGATGTAAACCGTACTCCCACCGACCGTGTCAAATTTTAACTACAAGTAAGCACGATAGAAATATTTATCTTAAAATTTTCCAAAAATCTTTTGAAGCTAACCAGGAATTCAGTACATCAAAAGCTATCGAAAAGCTTTTTCGTAAAACTTCCTGATACATTGCAAATGTATCTATAATTTTTGATGTTCCATGCTTGGTTTTATCCACTTTCTTGTGTTTTGTTCCAACTTTGGAGTACTTTTCTTATGATTTCTTGGACTAACCTATTAACAAGAGCCATAGTGCCAGCTGCCTGTTTTCTGCTGTTTTTGGATCCAGGAAAGTCAGAAAATGAATATTCTCGGAATTGGATGGGACAAAAGCCAAAGTGCCTATTTTCCGGAAGACATCAAGTGCCAGAATACGAGACGGAGAAGGGCCAGGGAGCCACCAAACCACCTGGCCGCGTGGCCAGGCCTGGCCCACGCCAGGGGGTGGTGTGGCCGCTCCCGGCACCCCCTCGGCCTCTCCTTCCGCCTATATATTGCCCTCAGGACAAAAACCCTAAGTGCCCGATCAAAAATCCACGAAAGAGTTTGTAGCCGCCGTCATCTCCATCCCTAGATCGGGAGGGATCTGAAGCTCTTCCCGGCACCCTGCCGGAGAGGGGAATTCACCCTGGAGGCCTTCTTCATCACCATGAAAGCCTCCAATGTGATGCGTGAGTAGTTCATCCTTGGACTACGGATCCATGTAGTAGCTAGATGGCTGGTTCTCCTCCTTTGTGCTTTCATGTCTAGATCTTGTGAGCTCCGTTCATGATCAAGATCATCTATTTGTAATTCTGCATGTTGTGTTTGCGGGGATCCGATGGATATTGAGATGCTATTTCAGATTGATTATTGATTCTATCATGTCTTTGTTATTTGTGATCTTGCATGCTTTCTGTTGTTAGTAGCTATCTTGGCCAAGTAGATGCTAGCAACTCCAAGAGTTAGTATTTATGCTCGATAGTGGGTTCATGCCTCTGGTAATCTGGGGAAGTGACAGAAATCTCTAAGGTACTAGATGTGCTGTTGCTACTAGGGAGAAAACAACAATCCTTTGTTCATAGAACAATCATATTGTTTACTTTACACATAGTTCGTAAAGCAATAATCTGTTGCTTGCAACTTAATACTGGAGGGGGTTCGGATGATAACCTAAAGGTGGATTATTAGTCATAGATGCAGTTGGATGGCGGTCTATGTATAATGTTGTAATGCCCAATCAAGTCTTAAAGGATTCAATATGATTAGTATATGCATGTATTGCTTTCTCGATGTTTGTCAATTGCCCCGCTGTAATTTGTTCACCCAGCATGTTATCTATCTAAGGAAAGCCACCTCTAGTGAACTATGGATCCCGGTCCTTGTCTTTTACATACAATCTACAAACTGTTTACTGCTTTGTGTTTACTTTCTGCAAACTATTACTTCTTTCCATTCGATACATTTAATCCTTTGTTTTCCACAAAACACGGTGAGATTGACAACCTCATCGCAAGTTGGGGACAAAGTTCTGTGGTTGTGTTGTGCAGGTCTCCACGTTGCTACTAGCACCGGTAGTGCGCCCTGCCAAAGCTCAGCTAGTAACACCTTTGGGGTGTTTCCTTTCTCCTACTGGTTCGATTAAACCTTGGTTTCATAACTGAGGAAAACTTCCTGCTGTGCTCATCATACCTTCCTCTTGGGGTTCCCAATGAGCTCTACATCTACACCGCCATCAAGCATTTTTCTGGGCGCCGTGCATTGAGCCATCAAGCATTTTTCTAGCGCCGTTGCCGGGGAGTCAAGGACATCTTCACAAGGGGAGTCCCTCATAACCAATCTCTTTACTTTGTTGTTTTTGTTTTGCTTAGTTTCTTTTTGCTTTGTTTGCTTGTTTCTTTATCAAAAATACAAAAAAATTAGTTCCTACTATAGTTGTTATTTTCGTTGGTCTGTTATTGTCTTGCTTTATCATGCTTTCTATCAATGGTTGGTTTCTTTGAAACTGGATCTTCTTGGCAAGGTGGGTTCACGGAAGAACACAAATATTATTATAAGGAACACCGCTTGTCACAAAAAGGGAAACTCTTATGGGAACAAATTCATAAATTGTATACCATTGCTATAAACGCGTGCTCTACTTATAATGTTACTTATTGATTTGATAAATCTTGTTGCTGTAGGAGGTATAAACACCTCCCTTTTCAATGTGAGTATAATGATAATGTTACCATATCTTCTTATGTTAAGGGAAATTATGACTTTTATGATGTGGAACAAATTGAAGAATTTATTGCCTGGAAGGGTGCATTCGAACTAGCTTATTTGCTTGAAAATACTGATGATGCACCTTATAAATATGAGGTTTATGATATACTTCAATTTTTCTTTGATAATTACAAGGAAGAAAATGGCTATATTCTTGAATATCTTAATAGATGCTCTCCACCAATGGAAGAGACTTATGCCTTGCAGGAGCCTATGGAAGAAGAAATTGCTGAAACTGGAAGCTCATTGGATGAAAAAGAGGAGAAGAGTGATGATCAAGAGGAGGAAGAATGGATCTACCCATCCCTACCTTCTAATGAGAGTAACTCTTTACCCCATACATTATTTGATTGTCCCCCATGCTTACCAAAGGAGGACGAATTTTATGTTCCTGAGGATTCTTTTGAAAATGTTTATAATAAAACTCTAGTGCTTGTAGATCATGAAAAACATGCTTTATGTGATAGTTATATTGTTGAGTTTATTCATGACGCTACTGAAAATTATTATGAGAGAGAAAAATATGGTTGTAGAAGTTTTTATGGTAATGAAACACCTCTCTATGTGCTGAAAGTTTTGAAGTTGCTCTTGTTTTATCTACCCATTCTTGTTACTATGTGTTTTTTTGATTTATTTTCTTACAAGATTCCTATGCATAGGAAGTGGTTTAGACTTAAATGTGTTTTGAATTTTCTTCTGGATGCTCTCTTTTACTTCAATTCATATTTCTTATGTGAGCATCTTCTCAAACTATCATGCCTAACTTAAATGCGTTAAAGAAAAGTACTTATTGGGAGATAACCCAAAAGTTTTAGATGAGTCTTGGAAGTTATTACTTCATTAATAACTGCTCCTTATCCTTTTTATTTGCTTTTTGTGCCAACAGTAACCTCTAATGAGAGTGAAGTAATGATTGGGAAAGTTGCTGTCCCAAAACAGATTTTTGTGCTTCACCGGAAAAATTCGTGAGAGAGATCTGTATGTCGGATTGAGCTGTAATTTTTTGTTCTTCTGACCCAGGTTGTTATATAACTTTATTTAGTTCAACACTTTTTGATTTGAGCAACAGAAGGTCTTCGCAAAAATTCGTCTTTACCTGCTGGTCTGTTTTGACAGATTTCTGCCATTTTCTGCATTTGCTTCTTGTTGGTTCCTTTTTTGAGTTCTTTTGGGGAATTGAGCTTTTTGAGAGAAGGGCTATAGTAGCTAGTGTTCTAATGGAAGTTTATTTGGTGTTAGAACTGAATTTTAAGACTTATTTATCTTGAAGTGCACTAATGTTGCTAATAAAGATTGTGTGAAGTTTTGTATGAAGGAAAAATTTCAGGTGTATGGAAGGAATGAGTAATGAGATGAAGGATGGACTAAAGCTCAAGCTTGGGGATGCCACGCGTTTCACCCCAAGAAATATCCAAGAAGTACAAGCGTCAAAGCTTGGGGATGCCCAAGGCATCCCCTTCTTCATCAATAAAAATCCCAGGTTTCTTCCAAACGCTTCATTTTTATTGTTTCATGCACAATTGTGTTGTTCTTGGAGCGTCTTCTTTTTCGTTTTCATTTTGGTTTTTAGTTTGCTTGGTTTTCTGAATAAATTGGTTGGACCCCCTCTTTCATACATTGGTTTGCAAATAGTTTGGTTTGGTTTGGAAAAGAGTAGGAAAGTTCATGCTTTTGTGGTAAAAAGAGCTTGTTTTTGACTGTGGCCTATGCTTTGTCATGCCATGCTTGATATTGTTTTGGCTTTATGCTTAGTATTATTTGCTGTAGCATGACTTGTTATAAACAATTGAGATTGCTTAATGTGCCTTGGATGAATCATGCGTTGTTTTAGCATATTAAAGCATAGTATAGTGGTATTCTCCTTTGATGCTTTATTTGGGTTGACTTGGCGCATGCTCACACCATGTTGTGACTATCTCAAGTCACCATAGCCTTTATGATCCTTTAGTTTTCAACTTGTAGTATCACTTTTTGCTTTGATCAATGATGTTTTGTCGCTCTGCATGATTATGTCCATTATTGCTCTCTTAGTTTGTCGCTCCCAGTCTTTTGCTAGCCTCCACAACAAAGTATGAGTTCCACTCATGCATCCAACTCCCTAAACCAAGTTATTCCAAAGAGTCCACCATACCTACCTACTAGCTTATGCTATTCCAAGTATATTCATGCTTTTGTTTACCTTCCAAATTAAACTTGTTATGAGAAAACTAGTGATTAAATCTCTCACGAACTTGATGGCACACTTTACTTTTCTTGCCCTTAATAAACTTGAACCATTGTGTCTTCTATGTTGTATATGGTTGCACTTATTTGTCGGGAATTAGCAGAACCATGCTTTCATGGGGAACGCTTTCAACATTGCACTTGGTACTTGTACCTAGTTGATATCATGCTCTTTTGTATATGGATGTCGTCGGTGTGAAATGAAAGGGGAGCTTGTAAGTCCATGGAGTTATGTATATGTGTTAGAGAAACGCCTGGGCCGCTGGTCTAATCCATGTTGACATGGTGGAAACCTGCAGCGTAACCATAATGAGCTGTCTATGAAGCATTCTTCTTATAAAAAAAGAGAGTCCTATCTTGAGAAAAAAGAGAAAAGAGAAAAAAAGAGATTATGAAAAGAGGAAAGAGAGAAAAAAGCACCATATTCCCATGGTAAATAAGAAGAATGCTGAGATGCTCGTTGTCTGCTTGCCTTGTCATTTTGATATGGGGATTCTTCCGTATCATCGGGCAAGGGGTACCCCGTTGGCGGTTCTCAATGATACACATATACTTACGATGACAAGAACTTACCGGTGACTAAACTTGAGTAGCATGAGGAGCGGCCCTCGTATACAAGGGACATGAGATTTCTGACTTATACTTCGTCAAGCATGTACACCATAGTTTGTTCACTTTAACCTTAATCACTTCAAGATGCTTATGATAGGGGCAATGAGAGCTGAAAGCTATAAGTACCATAATTTTTGGAAGCTCTTTATGAGACTTGAATCCCTACTTACTTTTATAAAGGCCTTTCTTCCACCATTATATTGAGTCTCCATCTTCTACCTTTATGCACCTACTTTGAGAGCATAGTGGCCATTCTTAGTTCTATGTGCATTGTCCCAAGACTAGTTGATTGATGCATACTTTGATATTGCTTGTTTTAGACTATTGTGTCTAGTCACTCTTATGAACTTGGAAGGTGTCCTATGCATTTATATTTGCTACTCTATTGAGGGACAAGCTGAATACTTTTATGCTATGTTTTCTTTATGTGAAACAAACAAACGTCTTGCAAAGCATTGTTATTCATGAATCTTTTGTTTGTGCCTTTTCATGTTGCATCATAGTTTCTTTGCTTATTACTAGAACTTTGTCTTTCATGTTATGATTGAAGTACTATGATCCTAGCTTTGAATGTTTTACCAATACTTTGATCAAGTCTTTGATGGTGCATGTCACCTCAAAAATTATTCTTTCTTTTTATCACTTACCTACTCGAGGACGAGCAGGAGTTAAGCTTGGGGATGTTGATACATTGCAAATGTATCTATAATTTTTGATGTTCCATGCTTGATTTTATCCACTTTCTTGTGTTTTGTTCCAACTTTGGAGTACTTTTCTTATGATTTCTTGGACTAACCTATTAACAAGAGCCACAGTGCCAGCTGCCTATTTTCTGCTATTTTTGGTTCCAGGAAAGTAAGAAAATGAATATTCTCGGAATTGGACGGGACAAAAGACAAAGTGCCTATTTTTTCGGAAGACATCAAGTGCTAGAATACAAGACAGAGAAGGGCCAGGGAGCCACCACACCACCTGGCCACGCGGCCAGGCATGGCCCGCACGAGGGGGTGGTGTGGCTGCTCCCGGCACCCACTGGGCCTCTCCTTCCACCTATATATTTCCCTCGGGACGAAAACCCTAAGTGCCCGATCAAAGATCCACGAAAGAGTCTGTAGCCGCCGTCATCTCCATCCCTAGATCAGGAGGGATCTGAAGCTCTTCCCGGCACCCTGCTGGAGAGGGGAATTCACCCTGGAGGCCTTCTTCATCACCATGCAAGCCTCCGGTGTGATGCGTGAGTAGTTCATCCTTGGACTAGGGATCCATGTAGTAGCTAGATGGCTGGTTCTCCTCCTTTGTGCTTTCATGTCTAGATCTTGTGAGCTCCGTTCATGATCAAGATCATCTATTTGTAATTCTTACATGTTGTGTTTGCGGGGATCCGATGGATATTGAGATGCTATATCAGATTGATTATTGATTCTATCATGTCTTTGTTATTTGTGATCTTGCATGCTTTCCGTTGTTAGTAGCTATCTTGTCCAAGTTGATGCTAGGAACTCCAAGAGTTAGTATTTATGCTCGATAGTGGGTTCATGCCTTTGGTAATCTAGGGAAGTGACAGAAATCTCTAAGGTACTAGATGTGCTGTTGCTACTAGGGAGAAAACAACAATCCTTTGTTCATAGAACAATCGTATTGTTTACTTTACACGCAGTTCGTAAAGCAATAATCTGTTGCTTGCAGCTTAATACTGGAGGGGGTTCGGATGATAACCTGAAGGTGGATTATTAGTCATAGATGCAGTTGGATGGCGGTCTATGTATAATGTTGTAATGCCCAATCAAGTCTCAAAGGAGTCAAGATGATTAGTATATGCATGTATTGCTTTCTCGATGTTTGTCAATTGCCCCGCTGTAATTTGTTAACCCAGCATGTTATCTATCTAAGGAGAGCCACCTCTAGTGAACTATGGATCCCGGTCCTTGTCTTTTACATACAATCTACAAACTGTTTACTACTTTGTGTTTACTTTCTGCAAACTATTACTTCTTTCCATTCGATACGTTTAATCCTTTGTTTTCCGCAAAACACGGTGAGATTGACAACCTCATCGCAAGTTGGGGACAAAGTTCTGTGGTTGTATTCTGCAGGTCTCCATGTTACTACTAGCACCAGTAGTGCGCCCTGCCAAAGCTCAGCTAGTAACACCTTTGGGGTGTTTCCTTGCTCCTACTGGTTCGATTGAACCTTGGTTTCATAACGGAGGGAAACTTGCTGCTGTGCTCATCATACCTTCCTCTTGGGGTTCCCAACGAGCTCTACATCAACACCGCCATCAAGAATTTTTCTAGGCGTCGTGCATTGTGCCATCACTTCCCAACTTATGGACAAATTCTGCCACATACATAGGTGGTGCTCTAATACTAGTATGAAAATAGAAGGTGTAAATAGTAAATAATATGTCTCTTCAAACTGACATGACGAGACTATACTGCACTAGGAAGTGACATGTTTCATTTATTGCACAGTGGCGTGCTAGTCTATCACGCTAGCTGGCGTCCTCGATGGAGCCGCTTCCTACAGCAGAAGAAAAGAAAAATCTCTTTCAAAGAGCCATCCTATCTTCCCCATTTCTGTTTAGTTTATCACAACTCGTCGATGCCGCTTGGCCGCATCTCTGGTACGCGCTTCACACATTTTACTCGCCATCTTTCCCGCTGCATCACCCCCTCTAGGCCATGAGCCCTCTCCTCCAAAAACCACCAACAACTCTACATAGATCCACCCTCGCCCCAATCCGTCCGGACGTGATGGTGGATTCGAGGTGGAACCCGCGGCCCTGTGGCTAGAGCAAGTCCGCGATGATTTCTTCAACGAAATCACTTTGCGTCTAGACACTACCAGGGCCGTTAAGCTGGCCGCATGCTCCAAGGAGCTGTACTGCCAGGTCACCGGTGGATAAGGTAGCAGGTGCCCCAACGACCGTTGTTGTTCATTGGTCTCCTACAATGACGTCTATGAGCACAAGATCCAATGCTACTACGCCTCGTGCATAGCCTGCATGGAGCAATGATGCGAGTTCGTCACCGGGGCATTGACTGTGCATGAGCTCTTTGACCACTTGAAACTTGCCCACAAGATGTATTTGCCCGAAGTGACCTACGTCAATAAGCACTGGTACTCGACTGACCCGGTGCCTGCAATAGAGATCATTGACACCGAGAAAGAGGGCACGAAGTTTGCCGCCGTAATTGAAGGGTACACCATAGACATCTTCCTATCCATCAGGTACGTCAGGTCGACAACGTGCGAATTGCCACGGTACAAGGTGATGTTATGGTTGCTGTCGTCATGGGATAAGCTCCATTCGGTTGAAATGGCGGTGACATCTGAGCTGACGAGCAGGCCTTTGTCGGCTGAAGTCGCGCTGAAAGGGCTCATGTCGTACCTGTCAAAACCACGGAGTTACCTGCGAGCTTCTCAAAATGTCGACGAAATTCCCCTAGATTACAAGTATATCATCCAAGAGTGAGTTAACACATATAAATCTTCTTGTGATGATCCTAATATGAATATATGTAATGTCGTACTAATTAATTACTTTATGTTGGTGATAGACCCAATTGGTATGGGCTATCTAGCCAAATATGTCTTCATGTTCAATGCTCGCTGCTGTAGTCCCGTGGAACTTTGTGGTGCCTGGTTGCGAGTTCGCCACAATGACGCTTGTGATGCACTCCCACCTCAGAGAAGCTCACTCCATGAGGTTGCACATTTTCCACTACGGTAGGAAAGACATGTACATCTCTAAGCCGGTGCTAGCACTGGGCTCGCAGAATGTAGATATCGAGGTAATCGGGGATGATGGCACGGTGTTTTGCATGGTATTTGACGGGCGCGACGAAGTTATCTTGATATTCGTCGTGTGCGTTAGGCCAGCGGCGCGCCTGTCGCCACAGTACAGGGTGAAGTTGAGCTCTGCACATCCAAATGTCTTGTGTGAGAAGGTATTCTATGCGAAGCCTAAAGCCACCTGCTCTTTCTCGGTTTGTCGGCTTAATTTGGTCACTCATTGTCGGAATCAACCATTGTAGTTCACCGTGGAATAAAAGCTTCGTATCGACAGGATTCTCTAGAGAATAACACATCTTAATCTTCTTGTGATGATCCTAACTTGAACACATGTACTCCTCGACAGGATTTTTCTTATCATTTTGGGACATGTGGTTCCTAGCTTAAGGTAGTTCTAAGTATTTTGTATGGAGTTCTGCTACTGCTAATCTATTTTGTAGTAGGAGTAATACCTATGTACTAGAACTTGTTTAGACCGACGTATCGAGTGCAGAATATGGTCTCTCTTTCCTTTTGAATCATGACCTTGCTACATCTACTGAATTTCAATATTTGCACTGCTGAATCTATCAATTCCTTTGGTCATTATCTGTACTGCTAAATCGATCACTTTGAAATGGTGATAAATCTATCAAGTGCCGCTTATTATGAACTGGGAATCTGTTTATATTTTCTATCTTATTCATTACTACTAAATCTTTCAAATGCCAGTGAATCTGTCAAATGTTATGTTGTTGATATTACTAAAGTATTTTTAGAACTAATAGTGATGTATTGGTACATGTTTAGATCAAGGCCGGTAGATGGTCTTGCTCTTCTTTTGGAACATGGTTAGAAATATGGTCTCTCTTTCGTTTCAAATCATATACTTGCTACATCTATTGAATTTCAATGTCTGCATTGTTAAATCTATCAATTCTTTTGGTCATTATCTATACTTCTAAATTGGTCACTTTGAAATGCCATTGAATCTGTTAAGTGCCTCTGATTATGTATTTGGAATCTATCGATCTTTTTCTATTTTATTCAGTGCTGTCAAATCTTTCAAATGCTAGTGAATATGTCAGATGTTCTGTCGTTTTTATTATAGTACTAAAGAATTTTGTAGAACTAATACTGACGTACTGGTACTTGTTTAGATCAAGGGCAGTAGATGGTCTTACTGTTCTTTTGAAACATGGCCTTGTCACAATCTAGATGAGGCTTGGCGCATTTTGGGTTGCATATGTGGATCACATAGTCATTGCTGTGAGTAGAAGGTATGCATAGAAAAGCAAACTTTGATCGTCAGTTTTGCTTGCTCCAATGATCGAGTGTGTTCGAAGAAAAGCTACTGATCCCGCGCCAAGGTTTTTAGTGCTGAAACAAGAATTGATTCTCGCCATCCTGGTATTGAATTTCAGAGTCTATATTGCTGAATCGGTCACTTTGAAATGCTACTGAATATGAACTGGGAACCTTTCTTTATTTCACCAAGCATGATGCAATTTAGGCCGTGGGTTCTTACCTTTCTAGAAGTTTCAGCAATTTTAGCAGGCTTGCCAAACTTTGCAAAGGGGTACCTTTCTAGAAAGTTCAGATGAGGTTCATCATCTTGGTATTTTGGTATGAAGTACCGAAAATGCAAGTGACTCAACTTACAACTACTCTGTCAACTGATGTGAATCTAGACAAAGTTGAGTCCATTAGAATACGAACTGGAGGGAGTAGTATAAAAACGGAAGCAGTAAATAAATCATCTCTCAGTTCTAATAACCGAGATGTGATGAGAGAACACTCCATGGTAGCGTGCCAGTCTAGAGTAGCTATAGTACTCCCTACTCCATAACTATAGTTGGCGTCCTCGATGTAGTACGCCCGATAGAAGACAATCGAAGGAGCATGGCAAAACCCCCTCCTTCAAAGAGCAATCCCTAACTCCACGAGGCCGCATTTGGATCTTCTTGAGCGCACACTTCACACATTTTTCTCCCACCTCACCCGCAACATCGATCCTTCCAGGCCACCACCCCTCTCCTCCAAATAAGCCCAACATTCATACATAGATTCGTCCTTGCCCCCAATCCATCCGGACGTGATGACTGTGCATTCTAGGCACAACCAGTTGAACGACGTCTAGACGAAGGTTGATGACAACGTCTTCAATGAAATAGCTATGCATCTAGACACTACTAGCGTCGTCCGGCTGACTGCATGCTCCAAGCAGATCTACCAGCAAGTCGCTGGCGGAAAAGGTAGTAGATGCCCCAACGACATCTGCTGGACTTTGGTCTCCTACAAGGACCTCTAGGACCACAAGATAGCATGCAACTACCGCTGGTGTGTCTACATGGAGCTAGATGCAAGTTCACCGGCGTCAAGTAAGTGTTCGTGGAGCACCTCATATCTTCCCACTCAATGACGGTGCCTAGATACAGCCCCCCAAAATGGGACTCGTCTGTGTCGGTTCGTGCACCGGGCTCACTGAGAGCTGAGGTCATCGACATCGGGAAGGAGGGCAAGCTATTCGTCACCCAAATTGACGGGTATAGCATGGACTTGCTCCTGTTCGTCAGACCAGTCAGGTCGGCGGCGTGCGAATCACCGTTGTACGAGGTGAGGTTTTGGTCATTGGTCTTGTTCGCTAGTTTCAATCAGGTTGTAGTAATAAGGTCATCCGAGACAACGATTAGGCCATCGCCGGCCAACGCCGTGCAGGAAGTGCTCACGTCTTTTTTGTCGAAGCCGCGGTTTTACTGGCATACTACTGAACCTGTCGTCGGACAAGATTCACCGGTGAGATATCACATCTTAATCCTCTTGTGATGATCCTACTATGAGTGTATGTAATGTTGTACTTAGTAGCTACTTTATGTTAGTGGCAATTTCCCTTCGTAATTGGAATTGCCGAAATTAAGGATCCCTAATTTCCTGCTTTATCGTATGAATTTTAAATGTATGCTGCTGACCTAGAGGCCGACAGGCGACAATGAAATGAGAGACGCGTCCCATGCAGGAAATCAAGCGCGTAGCCTAGCCAACACTTTGACATGCTGAAGCATTCTCTTTTCTTCTAGTATGTATGATGGGACATGTAGTGGTTCCTAGCTTAGTGTAAACTTGTACTTTACACTTCTACTAAGTATTTTGTATGGAGTTCAGCTACTACTAATTTATTTTGTAGTAATACCTATGTACTCAGACTTGTTCAGATCAAGTGGAGAATATACATGGTCTTGCTTTCCTTTTAAAACTTGGTCTTGCCGCATTGTTGTACATCCATTGAATTTCAATGTCAGCATTGCTGAATCTGTCAATTCTTTTGGTCATTTTCTGTCACTATTGAATCGGTCACTTTAAAGTGCTGCTGAATCTTTCAAGTGCTGCTGAATGTGAACTGGGAACCTCTAAGATACTTTTCTAGTCTTATTATATACTGCCGAATCTTTCAAATGCTACTGAATTTGTCAAAAAAATTGTTGTTGCTTTTACTAAAGTATTTCATAGAGCTAATACTAATGTACTAGTACTTGTTTAGATCAAGGACATAGATGGCCAGTTTTGATTCCGTTTTGAAACATGGCCTTGTCACAATCTAGATAAGACTTGGGCATTATGGGTTATATATATGTTGGTCACACAGGCATTGATCTAAGAACGAGGTATGCACACAAATGCAGACTTGATCGTCAGTTTTGCATTCTCCAATGATGTAGTGTGTTCGGAGAAAAGGGGCAAACTCATCATGCTCCAAGGTTTTTAGAGCTGAAACAAGAACTGATTATCTCTATACTACTATTGAATTTCAGTGTTTGTATTGCTGAATCAACCACTTTGAAATGCTGTTGAATCTATCAAGTGTGGCTGATTACAAACTGGGAATCTGTCGATATTTTTCTATCTTATTTTGTACTTCTGAATCTTTTAAATACTAGTACAAAATCTTCCAAAAGTTTTGTCGTTGCTAACTGGCTATTTGCACTAGAGCTTTTGCCTTTCTATCATTGGAACTGTTGGATGTGTGTTTTGGACAGATATGAGAGGGTAAAGATACATCACGATTTCACCAAGTGAAATCATAGGGTATCAGTCCTGTTTTGGCGCGGGCGGAGGGCGTGTCCATGGTTCTTTTGACTTTTCACATGAATATCTATCAAAATAATTATTGGTTTTTCCACCTCCCTTTGTGAGGTCTTTGTTTCGAATCCGACCGAGCCACATCACAATGAAATTTTCATTAAAGTGGAGAAGAAATCTAGTCCATTCCGCCTCTCTTTAGCACAGAACATTTTAATTTGTCATTTTTGGGTTCAGGGGAGTGCTGACCACAGCCCACTGAAATTTGAGAAAGGACACCGTGGAGCACAACCAGAGGACTGCCGAGCATAGAATAGTGAAATTTGAGAAATGATCCCATGGATCATATGCCATGGAGTATAGCCCAAAATATTTTTAATTAGACCTTTTGGGCATTGCCCCCCACCCCTTAAAAAACTCCACATTCCCGTGTTTTTAAGAAACTAGTCTATTATGTGGCATTTTATAAATTGAGATGCCAGGAGCGCTGTCTTCTTATATTTTAAAAGAGATAAACATGGACACAAAATATTTATAAAAAGACTAATAAATAAGTTGTAATACTAATAAACTTTTAATGATGTCTTTTCTATAGATATCTTTGGTGTAGTTGTAACACACTCATTTTACGTCTATTTAATTCAAAAGTCTTGAGTTCGAATCCGCTATGTGCACATATATATCTTGGGTTTACATATATATATATCTTGGGTTTACAATTTTTTTAGCATTATCGCATTATGGATAGGCTGACATCACGGACCCACCAGCCTACAGCATCCCTCGGGTTTAATGGTTGGGTTTGAAAAAAAAGTTAAATACTTGTACAAGAGGCTGGCATCGGGTACCCACCCTCTAGAACAGACAAGGCTACATCACTGACCCACAAGCCAGAACATATCAGAGAGGCTGACATGGGGGCCTCAGCAGCCAGACCATACACGCCTGCCGCATCGAGCAACATTGCCAACGTCAAAACAGTGGACGCAGGCGAGAAATGTCCATCATACGCAAGTTTTATTTATAGGGAGACCGACATGTGGGACCCAGTAGCGCGACCTTATATAGGTTCTGCCTCGAGCAACTTTGCCAAGTCTGAAACAGGGAGGCGCGGGCGAGAAAAAAGTCCATGCACACGTTTCTTCTAATGAGAGGCTCACATGGGGGACTCAGCAGCCTGAAAAACAGCTGATATATCGAGCAACACTATCATGTTCGAAACATGGAGGTGCGACTCGAGGGCAAAAATTCCATAATACACACGTTTCTTCTAATGAGTGGATGACATGTAAGGCCCAGCAACGTGATTAAACGGTTGATGTAGCGAGCAACGCTATCAAGTTCGGAACACGGAGGCGCGACCGAGGGAAAAAATTCTATCATACACACGTTTCTTATAATGAGAGGATGAGATGTGAGGTCTAGGAGTTTGATTAAACAGTAGATGCAACGAGTAGCGCTATCAAGTTCAGAACAGGGTAGCACGAGCGAAGAAAAAAATTCCATCGTAAACACGATTCTTGTAATGTGAGGCTGACATGGGGGACCCAGCAGCGTGACTAAACGACAGATAGATCAAGCAACATTATCAAGTTGAAATCAGGGAGGCAATAGCCAAGGAAAAAATCCATCATGCACATGTTTCTTCTAATGAGAGGATGGCATGTGGGACCCACCAACCTGATTAAACGGCAGATGCATCGAGCAACGCTATCAAGTTCGGAACAGGGTAGCATGAGCGAAGGAAAAAATTCCGTCATACACATGATTCTTCTAATGAGAGGCTGACATGTGGGACCCAGCAGCCTGACTAAACGACAAACACATCGAGCAATGTTATCGAGTTCAAATCAGGGAGGCGTGACCGAAAAGTATGGTCCGCTAGAGACACTGACGTTCGGGACCCACACACCTCAAAAGACTTCGGCGAATCAACATCGTGCGAGGAACCAAAAATGTTGCTTCTACCACACGCCAGCCGTGCTTCCTCCATGTTTTTAGTGGTTCTATCATAGAAAAGGGCCGCAAAACTGGAAAAAAGTTTTCCATCAGCCATAGTCGAGCCGAGAATTTCGTCGCGGAAGACGCGCCTTCTACGACGACCGTCGGGCCAAGTCATTGTGGAAGGACACTTTTCTTGTAGTGTTTCCTCGCCATCTCACCCGCTGCATCACTCCTTCCAGACCAGCACCCCTCTCCTCCAAAAACCCCAAACATTTCTATATAGATCCTCCCACCCCAATCCTCCTGGACGCGATGGTGGATCATCTATGCAAAATTTGGAGAGGTTCGAGGAAGAGTCGGTGGTGCAACGGATTTAGCAAGGTCGGTGACAACATCGTCAACAAAATTGCTGAGCGTATGGACGCTAAAAGCGTCGTCCATCTAGCCGCATGCTCCAAGGATCTACACCACCAAGTCACTGATGGAGAAGGTTATAGCTGCCCGAACTACAACTGCTCGAAAGTGGTCTCCTTCAACGAACTCTATGCCCACATGATCTCCGGCATCCACAACCCATTTATCTACACGGAGCCAGGATGCAAGTGGGTCGGCAACAAATTAACATTGTATCTGCACCTCAAATCCACCCACTCGATGGAGGTGCCCACAGTCCTCTACAACATCAAAAAATGGGACCCGTCTAAGTCGGTGCCTGCACGAGGCTCGCGGAGAAAAAATTTCATCGGCATCGGGAAGACGGGCGCGCTGTTCATCGGCCAGATTGGCGGGCACAACATGGAGATTGTCATGTCCGCCAGCCGTGTAAGGTCGTTGGTGTGGGAATTGGAGGAGTACGAGGTGAGGATGTCATCATTGGTCCCTTTTCGTGGGTTCTATCATCTCGAGTTTTATTCTGAGCCAAAGATTGTGGAGCCGCCGGCCGAAGTTGCACTGGATGCGCTCAACCATTACCTATTGGTGCCGTAGACTTATTGTCAAGCTCCTTAATCATTGGCCGGAGTTCCTCGTGGAGTTCAAATATTGGATCAATGACGAAATCAACCCAGTATGAGATATCACATCTTAATATTCTCCTGATGATCCTAATATGAATGTATTATGTAATTTTCTAGTCCCTCTATTCTAATATTAATTACTTTATTTATGTTAGTGGCAGATTCCCTTCGTAATCGGAGTGGTGGAAATTGCTGGAAAGATCCGTGAATTTTACATCTATCTTGCTGAGTGTGAATAGGAGAAAGCCTATTACGAGGATCCACAAACGATGGTAAAACAAGAGAAGCGTGCCAGGCTGGAAAGCAAGCGCTACCCGGCCACAACTTGGACACGCTGAATCGTTGGCATGCTGATCTTGTGGTGATTCTGACCTCTCTCTTTTCTCTCATGCATGTTTGGAGTATATGATGGGATATGTAATCGTTCCTAGCTAGCTTAAGGTATTACTAAGAGTAGTTTTATACTTCTACCGAGTATTTTATATGGAGTTCTACAACTGCTAATATATTTTGTAATAATTCCTATGTACTAGGAGTTGTTTAGACCGAGTGCAGAATATGGCATGTATTGCTGAATCTTTCAAAAGCTACCGAATCTCTCAAATGTTCTGATGTGGTTATTATAAAAATATTTTGTGGAACTAATACTATTGTACGAGTACTTGTTTTGATCAATGGCAGTATATTGTTTTGCTTTTCTTTTGAAACATGGCCTTGTCACAATCTAGATAAGCCTGGGCATGTTGGGTTGCATATATGTTGGTCACACATGCATTGATGTAAGAACGAGATATGCATACAAATGTAGACTTGATCATCAATTTTGCTTGCTCCAATGATGGAGTGTGTTCGAAGAAAAGGGCAAACTCATCCTATGCCAAGGTTTTGATAGCTGAAACAATAACTGATTCTCGTTGTACTACTATTGAATTTTAGTGTATGTATTGCTGAATTGGTCACTTTGTAATGCTATTGAATCTCTCAAGTGCTGCTGAATATGAATCTGTGATATTTTCCTGTCTTATTATGTATTGCTGAATCTTTCACAATAATTTGAATTACAAGTAAACCATAGGTTTCTTTGAAAGTTTTATGAAAAAGCTTTTGGAGGTACCCATCGGGGGCCAATTAATATATTAAAAACCACCAAGAGTTTGGACAATAGGTTTAACTTCTTGCTAAGATTTTGCATCTTGACAATTTAATGAAATTTGGTCAAACTTGAGCTACACAAGTAAGAGAACAAGAGGGAGGCAGCGTGAGACTTTCAAAAAAAAGAGGCAGCACAAGAGCAGCGACGAGGAGGAGTTGAAGGAGGTGTAATGTCAGAGCAAAGCTATGATGGGCTGCTGACATGAGGTACATGGTACACTCCACTAGTAGTAAATGTATGGACCTACTAGTATATGCATGCAAAACAAGTTGTGTTTTCTCTCTCCTTCGCTGCCTCTCACCATCCATCCTCCATCGATCTCTTCTCTGCAGTCGTGGGTGCATAGTCCGGCTTGTCTCTTCCTCGTCCACAGTGTGGCGCTGCGCATGTCTGCCTTGGTACATCACACCTATTTACTTCCAGCAACCGTTTTTTTCTGTTCCGAAGTTCAAAGTAATCATCAACACCAGTACAAAAAGGCTCAAAGGTAACAATAATTACAAAAAGGTCCTCGGACCCTAGCGTGATAAGAAAAGAGTCTCGCTTCTCCATGACCTCTAGTTCCAAAAATAAAAATAAATAATGCCGCCACCGCAATTTTCAGACAAAGTGTACCATGGTTTCTTACAATTCCCAAGTTTAGGATTTTTCAAGAGGACATAGAAAGGTTTTCATTTTATTCATGTTCAATCTTCTTGCTTTTTGACGAGGTTGTTGAATCGTAATGCTAGCTTTGTATAGTTTAATCGCTAGGTATTGTATATGCTGGTATAAGGCCCGTAGTAAACGACGTGTCACTTTGTTATACCTAAGACTTGGTTATACTATTGAACTTTCTCTCACGCACTTCTTGTAGATTATTAAATTAGACCTAATTCGACAAATCAACAAAAAGTCGTCTAAGTGGGTTAAATTAGGTAGAAAATTAAGCCTAAAAAATATAACATGTAATTTATCCAACAACTTTATGTACTAGTAAATAAATGGCAGATGCTATGAACTCTAATTTAGCCATATTAACTGTACTTCATTCTGAATTTTTTTTTACTTATTTACCATGCTAACATGCACCGACCTATACCAAAATATGGACACATCCTCATTATATTGATGAATATATATAGAGTATGTCCATGACCTTGGTCATTTGGCTTGAAACCCAAGAAAGTTCACACGGAGTACATGGTATAGTAGGCCATACCGGGGAGTGAGTTTTTCAAGTATTTTACTGGTAGAATGAATTAAAGAACAAAGAATGCCCCCAACAAATTTTTGTACAAAGTGGACAACCCTTTCTTACAGTTTCCCAAGTTTAAGGATTTTTGAAACTTCCAAGCCAAAGCTCCATGCACTTAAATGACTCTATGCCGATAAAAAAATTTAGGTCAAACCTGAATACATGTGACCGCGATAGACTTTTACTCTTGAAAATTTCCAAAATTATTTTGAAGGAACCCGGGCGGAGAATATATCATGGGCCAACAATAGTTTTCAAAAATGCTAGCACTGATTAGTATTTGCATAACAACAAATTTGCTTGAGCGACCAATCAAGGTCATGGCCATATCCACAACATAGTTTAGGACCCACGAGTCTAGCACGGTCAAGAGGGGAGTACAAGGTACGAGTGTCTAAGGGCATCCGCAATGTAGGACTCACCCGGCTTATATGGAAATTACCACAATGTATAAGGTCAACATTTTCCACAAGATAGGGCCCACATAGCTTGTCATATTGCTCCATGAAAGAGAGAGGAGAGAGGGGAAATGATGTTTCTATTCTCTATGGGCAACCTATAAGCTTGAGGCAACTTTATTTTCTCCACAATGTATAAGGTGAACCTTAGCGGATGCCACATAGGCCTTAATGTGTGTTTTTACACAATGTGGATGCCCTAAGGAAAAAAAAATCAAATAATGGGCTCACTTGGCAGTGTATGACCAAGCTATAAAACTCCTATGCAAAAGTTAGCATCTTTAGTTTAGTAGGTCACACAAATCATCTCATTTAGACACTATCTAAACAGTGGATCTTACTCGTAGTACAGTAAGTAGTACTCCCTCCGTTTCAAAATATAAGATGTTTTAGGTTTGTGAAGGTTATGTATCTAGTCATCTTTTAGTGTGTATATTCGAAGTGAACCTCTACGAACCTATACATTAAAGGTGTCTAGATATATTATCTTCACAAAGCTAAAACATCTTATATTATGAAATGGAGGGAGAATTTCTTTGCTTAGACATATGCTCACCTCTGTCAACGCGTTGTACATGCTGAGAGAATAAAATATAGGCAGGGGAAGAGGTAGCGGTGAAGAGAGAATAATAGAAGTTGAAGGAGGTTGGATGTTAGAGCAAAGTTATGCTTGGTTCCTCAAACGAGGTACTCCTGCAGTCTTACAGTGTACACTCTACTAGTAGTAAATTTCTGAGGACCTATGCACGCAAAACAAATTGTGTGTTTTGTCTGTCCTTTGCTGCCTCTCATCTCTCCTCCCCTCTCCCCTCACACACCGCCCGACTGATCTCTCCCTCATCCAAAGTGTGGCGCTACGCACGTGTGCCTTGGTGCGGTGGCTCTATGTCTCTCATCTGTTCGGTAGCCGCGTTGGTGTAGAGTAGGAGTCATAGGAAGGGAACCACTTTGGTCCTTGGCGGCAAAAAAAATTCAAAATTTTTTGGTTTCGAAATTTTTACTTGCTTCCCAAACATCGGGAGGGGAGATTATTCAGAAGATCATGCATTCGCAGTACTTATTATCTTATCTTTATCTTGTCTTATCTCTTATAATACATACCACTATATAGTGTACGGATAACTTTGAACATTGACCGTTGGATCAATACTAGCAAATCCAAACATTGCTAACCGCTGGATGTTCTTTTCCATTCTTAGCATCTATAAGATTCTATTCATAGTCTTTAGCATAATGAATGCTCGTATGTGCAAACCTGAAAACACACTCCATTTCTTAGTTTCGGGAAACTTGTGCTAAATGCATAGACTTGGATGTAATTTTCATTTTTATGAGGTCCTTGATGTAACTTGTACTTCCATTGATCGTGTTAACTAAAGCACCTCGCTCCTATGGGACCTACCACAGTTAGAAGAGAATGCAACAACCCTAATTATCACACAAAGTGGACCGCAGTTTGTTATAATTCCATTTTAAGCTTCCTAGCTAACTTTGCACACTCCACTGACTTCTTGCCGATTTAATGAAATTAGGTCAAACTTGAGCTACAAGTAAGCATGATAGATTGCTCTTGAATAAGTGTCTTTTTGGATGTAGATGGGTGAATCTTCTTGTAGTAAACAATGTCATCGGTGTAAGTTTACAACTATCACGAAAGAACATTCTTAGTTTCCAACCATCGGGGGGTCATTTAATATATCACAAACCACCAACGAGAGTTTTGACAATAGGTTCAACTTCTTGCTAAGATTTTGCATCTTGACAACTTAACGAAATTAGGTCAAACTTGAGCTACAAGTAAGCGCGATAGATTACTCTTGAATTAAATGTATTTTTGGAGGTAGATGGGTGCATCTGCTTCTTGTAGTAAACAATGCCATCAGTGTGAGTTTCCAACTATCACGAAAGAACATTCTCAGTTTCAAACCATCAGGGGGTCATTTAATATATCACAAACCACCACCGAGAGTTCTGACAATAGGTTCAACTTCTTGATAAGATTTTGCATCTTGACAACTTAAAGAAATTAGGTCAAACTTGAGCTACAAGTAAGCATGATAGATTGCTCTTGAATTAATTGTCTTTTTGAAGGTAGATGGGTCCATCTTCTTTTAGTAAACGATGTTGTCGATGTGAGTTTCCTGCTATCAGGAAAGAACATTCTCAATTTTACCATGATTTGCAAATTTTAAAACTTCCTAGCTAACTCTCCCGACTTGAATGAGACTTTGTGCCATTTATCAAAATTAGGTCAAATTTGAACTACAAGTAAATTGTAGGTTGCTTTGAAAGTTCTACAAAATAGTTTTTGGTGGTTTTGATGCACTGAATTCCTGGTTAGCTCCAAAAGTTTTTTGGAAAATTCTCCTCTTCGCTGCTCTCGCGCTGCCTCCTGTGTGCTCTCGGTCTCTTCTCTCTGCCAGATTTTTTTTTCAAAAAGGGGGAAACTCCTAGTGATAATATTGGTCGTCATGCGAGGAAGATCCTATGTACTCCTACCAAATACGGGAACACCACCACACCAAATTCTTGCATACTCCCTCCGTCCATAAATAAGTGTACTTCTAGTAGCTCTTAGTCCAAGTCAAACTTTTTTTAAATTTGACTACTTTTTAAAACTAATCTAGTAATATATATAACATGAAATCTACATATTATGAAAGTACATTTCAAAATGAATCAACTTGTACTAGTTTTGTGTCATAAATATTGCTATATTTATAAATAAAAGTTGGTCAGAAATAGTTAAGTTTGATTTAGAACAAATGCTAGAAGTACACTTATCTGAGGACAAAGGGAGTAGTTAAATGCACAAGATACAACACAGCCAATATTCATGATTTATCTCATACTTTCTAAGAACTTGAAAGTACGACAAATAAAAAGGGGTCCGTCCATGACTACTTTGTGGAATATACTTGAGAGATTGCAACGAGGTTATCCAATATATACTTGAAAAATTCGAGACATCTATTTTGAGATGGAGGGAGTATTATTTGGGTGCTAGCTCAATTCAAAATCTCTGTCAAGTGGCAAAATTTATCGCCTACGCTGTGTGAATCGTAGGTATCTAGTGTTGCATGCAAAAATATGGATATGGATGATCATTTGATGTGACTCTCAACCTTGAATTTCTGGATAGATAGCTTACGAGTCTACTACCTTTGTTATTACTAGATGAACACTAGCCAAATTCAAAATCTGAAACGAGCGGAAAAATCACCCACCAACCTTGAAGCATTTCCCGCCCCACCGATTCAAAACCTTTGAGCAAAATATCCCACCGGATAGTACCATTTTTCTATTATTATTAGCTGGACGCTAGCCAAATTCAAATCTCAATCGAGCGGTAATATCACACACCGACCTTGAAGCATATCGCGTCCCTCTATTTCAAAACAAATTGTCTTTAAAATTCCCGTTCTACCCATTGTTCAGAAGATAGATGGGCATGCTAAAGTCGGTAGCTCGGGGTATGATCATAATTATTTTTTTATTCACCTCTATAGTCCCGATTCGCGCAGTTTTTCCCGCTGGCCCTCCCAAAAATCCCAAGCTCCTTTGTCCCCTCCACGACCACCGCACACACCGACTTGATCTACGGTCTCGTGCATTGCTGCGAAGCCACTTCACCGACGCTCACCCACCGGATCTAGTTCACCGGGTCTCTCTGATACTTCACCGGACTTGTGTCGTTCACCATGCCGATGGCATCATTAACCACCCAAGCTCTGCTTCCTCGCTACCCAAAGCTATCCAACCATACCGGATCTGCTTCACCGGTGTCCACCGGACGTGATCTACTTCAAGGAGTTCCATGTCCATCGCTCCAGACCAGCTACACAGCCGTCACCGTTCACTGCACCGGATCTGCCTCAGCGACGCTCTCGTCCACCATGCTCAAGCGGCATCGACCGCCCAAGATCTGCTTCCGTGACGCCAATAGCCACCGCAACCGCAACACCCTCGGTGACCTAGACGTCATCCGCACGATACCGATGATTCTTAGACGCCTCTCCTACCAAGGTAACCAAATCTCCAACTCGTTTTTTTGCCAGCAGTATAGCAGGTTCAAGCCTATCGCAGTGAACTGCATTTTTGTAACCGTGCTACATACCAAGTCAATGCGCATGCCTGTTCTTCGTGCTAGATACAAGGTCAGTAGACATGTTTGTTTGCATCCGCTACTCTAGAAATTTTAAAGTCATGCACATGTTCTTAGCTACTCCGTACAACAGTAATTTTTTGATACCATGTAATTCTTGCAAAATCTAAAGTTACTGGAAAATATTAGTATGGATTCCCTGCTCTACAGTTACTAAATCTATCTGGTTTGTCCTGAGATCAGTTCATGTTATTATTTCCTCCTTGGCATCGTTCTTCTATCTTGTAGTAGTCGTTTAAACTCTTCGTAAGAATTCGATTATAACTTTTTTGTTGCCATCTGGTTCTTCAAAAGCTGCATCACTAACTATTTTCTTTTTCTTGCATAGATCTCAATATGGAACAATGAACACGTTGGTTCGCATAGCCTATTCCACAGGTTCACAAGTGACGCTATTATTTCCTTATCTGGTGTTGGTTCCTCCTGAGCAATGCCATAACTGTCCTCTACTATGTAGTTCACTCGTGGTTTGTATTCCTGCTCTAGAAGTTCTCTTATGATGCCATTATAATTTCTATATGGTTGATTCTTAGCTATGCAGTAACTGCATGCCATTGTATAGTTCACCGCAAATTCCGAGTCACCCAATGTCTCTTGCATTCCAGGAGATACCACTGCTTCCATATATATTTTCTAAAATGACCTGGCTAGTTTATATTTGCTGAAATTCTAAGACACACTTTGTTTGATTTCTCATTTCATTGTAGGCAGACTTGTCTAATGCTTGTTTGTCATGTTCTACAAGTTCAGGAGCGACGCCATTATATCTCGCATCTAGTTCTGGTTCGTCCTAAGCAACAATAAAACTATCCTCAACTATATATAATTCACTGATGGTTTGTGTTCCTGCTCTACAAGTTCTCGTATGATGTGGTTATAATTTCTATCTGGTTTATTCTTATCTATGACAGTAACTGCATGCCATTATTTAGCTCAACGCAAATTTCGAGTCACCCAACGTCTCTTGTATTTTAGGGTAAACATTTTCTTCCATATATATTTGTTGAAATGACCTGGCTAGTTTATATTTGGTGAAATTCTAAGCCACACACACATTTTTGATTGCTCATTTCATGGTAGGCACACTTGTTTAATGCGGTGCTTGCTTGTCATGTTTGTTTGACGTGTTGGTCAATAATTGAACCATTAACCAGTTGTAATGTTGAGGGCTAACCTTAGGGGTGGCCCGATCTTTCACGAATCCCTTGAAATTGAGGAGGGGTATGAGGGAGAGGATGAAATCCACGGACTCATGCACGAAGAACACAATGAACACACGCACACGCGAAGACACAATACACACCTATAGCTCATGGCGGTGGTGACCGGTCTGTTGCAATCCTAGGATCAGCGTCGGGCGGAGGTCTCTCACTTGAACCGGCATGGCGAGAAGGCAGTCTCGGTGAGATCTTGACATCTGGGCAAAGGGACTCCGATGCCTAGGCCTTGTACAACGAGGGAAGCAAGATGCAAACTCCAACGAGGTTGGGGGATAATTGGTGCTCCTTCTTCAAGGAGCATGAGACTAGGAATTAGAGAGATCCACAAGGGTGTCTTCTAATTCCAATTATCCAAGTTTGAGTAATACAAGGGGGTGTGGGGGCTATATATAGGCCAGCCACTAAAATAGGGGTAGTTTGGGTACAAAAGGGTAAAAACTAGACGAAATAGGAATATTCTCGGGCATCAAACCCATGTTGACTTTCGGGGAAGGGGTTCCGGCGATACGTCCGGTCGCACCGGACTGGGCGCCGGAAATTCCAGTCCGCACCGATCGTTCTGGTCGGCCACCGGAATGGCTCACAGACGCGCATTTTAGCGTGCGTCGGTCGGTTCCGGCGTGCACCGGAATTTCCGATCCATGGTCCGGTCCGCCGGTTGGTGCGCCAGGATTTCCGGCGAGATTTTCGGTCCGCCGGTCCTAGTGACGGTTTGGTCTGGCCCCTCGTCTTGCAATGGCTTGGCTCCTTCTCTTGCATTCCTTTGGAGGGTTCATACCTGATGATGCATAGAGTATTGGAATGAAGTAGCAAGCCATCCAAGGATGTACCGAAATCACACGAGCAAAGGATTGAATTCACCTTAGCTTGGAGAAGCTTGGCTCGGGCACGAGTCATCGGTCCACTTGGGAGACTTGGTGGTGTAGATGTAGAGGCGTCTGTAGGACAGGCTGCATCAGCTCCCCCTTGGGAAAGAGTCGTCCTCGACTCTTCATGGTTATCATCTTGAACATCTCCATGGTAGGGTGAAAGGTCCTTGACATTGAATGTATTGCTGACAAGGTACTTGGAGATTGGGATGTCGATGATGTAGGCATTGTTGTTGATTCACTTGAGGACCTTGAAGGGACCATCTCCTCGTGGATTGAGCTTGGAGTCGCGTTCTTTGGGGAAGCGGTCCTTGCTTAGGTGTATCCACACGAGGTCACCTTCTTCAAAGATCATCTTCTTCTTGTCCTTGTTTAACCTTGAAGCTTGGCGAAGGACTTGTTGCTCGATTGTAGCTCTTGTTTCTTCGTGGGGCTTCTTCATAGCTTGGGCGCGCTTGTCAAAGTCCATGTTGGTGCGCTCATGAAGTGGTTGCGGTAGGATGTCGAGTGTGGTGAGGGTCCCGAAACCATAGACGATCATGAAGGGACTCATCTTGGTTGTTGAGTGCTTGGCATGATGGTAGGCGAACTCGGCGTGGGGAATGCATTCCTCCCAATCCTTGAGGTTTTTCTTGATCAACACACGAAGGAGAGTCCCAAGGCTTCGGTTGACAACTTTGGTTTGGCCATCGGTTTGAGGACGCGATGCGGAGGAGAATAGTAGCTTGACGCCGAGCTTGGACATGAGGGTCTTCCACAAGTAGCTCATGAATTTGACGTCACAGTCGGATACTATTGTTCTTGGCACACCATGAAGACATAGGATTTCCCGGAAAAACAAATTGGCAGCATGTGAAGCATCGTCGGTCTTATGGCACGGTATGAAGTGTGGCATTTTGTAAAAGCAATCCACGACAACAAATATAGAATCATGTCCATGCTTAGATCTATGAAATCCTAACACAAAATCCATGCTAATGTCGGACCAAGGTGTATGAGGAATAGGAAATGGCAGATAAAGACCATAAGGGTTAGCTTGCGACTTAGCTTGAACACATGTAGTGCATCGTTGGACGTAGCATTCCACGTCACGCTTCATCTTGGACCAATAGTAATGAGTGGAGAGCATGTACAATGTCTTGTCACGGCCAAAGTGACCCATGAGGCCTCCACCATGAGATTCTTGGAGAAGCAAAATTTGAAGAGACGACTTCAGAATGCAAAGCTTGTTTTGTTTAAATAGAAAGCCCTTATGCAAATAGAAATCATCAACTCCTTTGTCAATGGAGCACTTTGCGAAAATTGGTTCAAAGAATGGGTCAAAAGAATACAAAGTTTTGATTTCATCAAGACCCAACACGTTTACTTCAAGTCGAGTAAGAAGGCTTGTGTGCTTGCGAGATAAAGTGTTCACAACTACATTATCTTTGCCCTTCTTATACTTGGCAATGTAAGGAAAAGACTCCATAAACTCAACCCACTTAGCATGTCTATTACTCAAGTTGGCTTGGCCTTTGAGATATTTCAACGACTCATGGTCGGAATGTATGATAAATTCCTTCCGCCAAAGGTAGTGTTGCCAAACTTGAAGGACATGAACTAAGGTAAAAAGATCTTTGTCATAAATTGGATAATTAAGGCGAGCACCATCAAGTTTCTCGCTATGGTAGGCAATAGGACACCCATTTTGCATTAGGACTCCTCCAATGCCAATACAACTACCATCACACTCTATCTCAAAAGTTTTAGTGAAATCCAGTAATGCAAGAAGAGGTGCTTCGGTGAGCCTATTTTTAAGTTCATCAAAAGCTTTTTGTTGTGCTTTGCCCCACACAAAGGTGGCATTCTTCTTGGTCAACTCATTGAGAGGATAAGCAATGGTAGAAAAGTCTTTCACAAAGCGACGATAGAAACCGGCCAACCCATGAAAACTTCGAAGTTCACTCACATTTGTGGGATGGGCAAATCTCGTATGTCCTTTACTTTAGAAACATCAACTTCAATGCCATTTGAAGAAACGACAAATCCAAGAAAAAATAACTTTTCTTTAGCAAAAGCGCACTTGGGAAGATTAGCATATAGCTTTTCATGTTGAAGGATTTGCAAAACTTCCTTGACATGTTTAACATGGTCCTCAAGCGACTTGCTATAAAGAAGTATATCATCGAAATAGACAACGACACTCTTGCCAATGAGAGAACACAAAATATGATTCATGAGGCGCATGAAGGTGGATGGGGCATTAGATAAGACAAATGGCATGACCAACCATTCATAGAGACCAAGTTTGGTCTTGAAGGCGGTTTTCCACTCATCACCTTCCGCCATGTGTATTTGATGGTAACCACTATGGAGATCAATTTTTGAGAAAATAGTGACTCCACACAACTCGTCAAGCATATCATAAAGACGTGGTATAGGATGTCGATAACACACGGTGATAACATTGATTGGACGACAGTCCATGCATAACCGCAACGTATATTCCGTCTTTGGTACAAGAATCACGGGTACCACACTTGGACTAGTGCTTATTTGGATCAAACCTTCTGAGACGAGTTGGTTGATTTGACGTTCGATCTCCTTCGTCTCCTTTGGGTTCGTGCGGTAGGCAGCGCGGATTGGAAGGGTTGCACCGGGTATGAGGTTAATGCGATGCTCAATTCCGCGAAGGGTAGGTAGTCCATGAGGAATCTCTTCGAGAAACACATCCTTGAATTCCTGCAAAACAACCATCAAAGAGGGAGGAACATTTGGTACATCATTAGTTCCTTGTGCTAGTCCCTTGCAAATGAGGACATAGTGCAAGATGGATGGGTTATTCCTCACATCTCTCATCTCACTTTTGGTGGCAAGGAGAACACTCTTAGTTTTTCCACTCGAGTTTGGCTTATGGCTCTCACTCACTATGAGGTGGTTCTCTTGCTCACCACTCTTCTCACAAGTTTGTGTTGTGGTTTGCGCCCTCACTAAAGCCTTTGCATTGTCCACAATTATTTGGCTAGGAGTCATCGGTTGTAAAACACATGTCTTGTTAAGCCATTTGAAGGTGTAAACATTTGTGCGACCATCATGTAGAGCACCTTTGTCGAATTTCCATGGTCAACCAAGCAATATGTGGCCAACCGTCATTGGGACTACATCACACTCCACCGTGTCTTTGTATGGGCCAATAGAGAAGGTTACCGAGACAGTGTGCTTGATCTTCACGGACCCTTGGTCACTAGTCCAATGCACGTGGTAGGGGTTCTTGTGTGGATGAAGTGTGAGGTTGAGCTTCTCACAAAACTCGGTGCTAGCAAGGTTGTGGCAACTCCCTCCATCGATGATCACTTTGATAGATTTACCATTGATGCCAGCTCATGTTTGGAAGATATTTGAGCGTTGGTCTTCATGCTCTTGTGCTTGAGTGGTTAAGATCCTTGTGACGACAAGCAATGGACTTGCATGATGTTCACACATGAGGACTTCTTGGTCATCTTCCACTCGTTGCCTTGTCATTGCTTCCTTGACTCGGGCATCAAATTCATCTTCACTCAAGTACTCTTCGTCGCCATTGTCATGGATAAACAATACTTTCTTGTTTCCACACTCGGCCGACTTGTGTCCTTTGCCTCCACACTTGTAGCATTCGCCATTGAATGGTGTGGTATCCTTTGTAAGCTTGCCACTCGGGGGCATTTTTCCTTGAGGAAGTGTGTGTTGAAGGAAGTATTGTATGTACTTGATGAGCTTCCATTTAAGGTTGGTGGTTTAGTGGTTGAAGCTTTATTGTAGGTGAAGTACGTCTTTGTCTTGTTGTACTTGATGTCATCTTGCACTTGACATTCGGCCTTGATGGCGATGTGCACAAGCTCAACCATGTTATTGTATGTTTGGAACTCGATGATGCGCTTGATTGGATGGTTCAATCCAATAAGGAAACATGCCATAGTTTTCTCCTTGCGCTCTTCAATATTGGCGCGAATCATGTTGAGCTCCATTTCCTTGAAGTACTCTTCCACGGTCTTTGTCCCTTGACGAAGTGATTGAAGGTTGTTGAAGAGGTCGCGCGTGTAGTGTGAAGGAACAAAGCGGGATCTCGTATGAGCCTTCATGTCATGCCAAGTTGTGATTGGGGGCTATCCTCTTGCATCACGAGCAATTTGAACTTGTTCCCACCAAAGGTTGGCGTACTCATCAAACTCAAGCGAAGCCATGACGACAATCTTCTTGTTGCTATAATTGTGCATACGGAAGATCTTGTCGACTTTGAGTGCCCATGAGGGGTATTCTTCTGGGTCATTTGATCCGGTGAACTTGGGCATCATGAACTTGAGCTTGCCAAATATTTCTTCCTCATTGCGATCATGGTGGCGGTTGTTGCCATGTTGATGACGGTCTTCATCTTCTATGCAATCATTGCGACGAGCTTGTTGAGCTTGTTGATGTGCTTACAGTTGAGGAGTCGCACTTGGAGGTGGTGGAACTTGCTCTTTCTCTTGGCGCGGTTGTTGACGAGGAGGAGGCACTCGGGCCTCATGGTGATCATGAGGAGGTGGAGCCTCTTGAGGTTGTTGTGGACGAAGAGGAGGCTTGTTCCTCGGGTGTTGTTACGGGTTAGGCACTTGGGCCTCTTGGCGAAGATCATGGTCTTGAGCCTCGTGACATGGTGGGCGTCGCTCAACTTGTACCACTTGACGCTCCATGTTTTGATGTGGTGGAGGAGGTGCCTCGTGATGACCATGGTGTCGGTGCGGACGTTCATGACGGTGATGACGAGGAGGAGGATCTTGGAGAGATTCATGTTGGTGACGAGCTTGATCCTCCAAGTTGGAGTCATCACTTGTTGTGTCAAGTATGTGTCGCGGGCGGTGGTGGTGTACTTGAGGTTCCGCTTGTGCTTGCGCTTGTTGGATCACTAGAGCCCTTGCGTGATGACGTTATCCTTCACTCCTTGCTTGGGGCCTTGAGGAGAAATCACCATCATAGCTTGACATTGCGGCATGTCTTGGTGAATGTACATAGTTCAAAGAGCTTCCATCTTTAACCACGGGGGCGTCATTACGTCTTGGAGCACTTGGATGACGATCTTGATGAAGAGGAGAACAGTGGCGCGACACGCTTTAAGAGCTTGATGCGCGTGAGCGCGGTCTTGCCATTCCGTCAATGAGGAGTCAAAGCTTGTCATTTGTTTTGGCAACAGAGTGTTGGAACGCTTCGTTTTGATGGCCAAAGTTGTGATGCATCACATGAATTTGTCGTTCGAGGCCATCAAAGCGGTTGTTGATGTTCTTGAGCTTGGCTTGTGTCTCGCCAAATTGTTCATCTTGTCGTGTCTCAAGAGCTTGGCAACATTCACGAAACTCTTTTGTCGGATGATGTAGTGACTTGTGTGCGTCATGTACGATCCATGTTCTTCTTCTTGGGGAGATGGTTGGCTTGACTCACCGTGCCTACCATCATGCAAAACACACAAGGATTGTCTATGGAAGTGGAATATGGTGGTGTTATCCTTGTACCTCACCTTGGGGATTGCATCGAACTAGAAACCACAAGTGAGAGCTATAAGCGTGCAAAGTGAAATCGCAAAGAAACCTCACACTAAAGAAAGAACTAACTCGCAAAAGCTTTTGGTGGAAGGTTAGGGTGGTGGAAAACTAAACGAAATGATCCAAAGAAAAGGTTATTGTTCAAGGTGGTAGAGAACCAAAGATCAAAAGAAAAAGGAAACAATCTACAAAAACACAAAGATACACACACGTGGAAACGAATGTGGTTAGCACGACTATGAAAATGAGCACAAAATGTCCTAACGAAGACTACGCTCGGTGTCGTGCCAACGCAAGGAGAGACCACAACTCGTTCGCCCAAATAGAAATAAGCAACTGATTTGTACACTTGCCTTGGTCGCACTCTATCTCTCTCTTTGCTTACAAGCTTGATACTCTCTTTGTATTGGGAGACTTTGTATCTTTATTTTTCTTTTGCTTTTGCTTTTTCTCTCTTTTTTTATTCTTTTCTCCCTTTCTATACCACTATGTCAACTCTTGAATTTGCTTACACACTCTCACTTTCCAAGGACAAGTGCACAATGCTTAGGCAAACACAAGATGAGTTGCTCTCATAGGACAGATACACACAAGGAAGCAGGGTTAGCAAGGTGGAGCAAGTTATACCTTTGGTATTGACGACTTGCTACCAGTGTAGGGGATGATGTTCGGTGTCATGGTGTCGAGGAGAGCAGTATATGATGAGTTGTGGCAGCTTAAAGTTAGTTGGGGCGACACGCACACGAGGCACGAACAACACAAGAGGAAAAACAGACAAAATTGGGGAAATCAGGATTTTTGGCGGTCAAACCGGCGGCGCCGGGTCGCGTGCCGGAATTTTTGGCGGAAATTCCGGTTCGTCGGAACTCACGCCGAAAATTTTGGTGGCTGGACCAGTTCGTCGGATCTGGTGCTAAAATTAGTTCGTGAAGAACTCCAAAAGTCAAATCTGTCAAAATTTTCGGAAATTTGTCCAAATTGGGCTAGGGAAAGGTTCTAGAAAGGTAGATAGGTACCCAAAGCAACATATCTGTGGAAAAAAACCAGTAAAAATGCACCAAATCCATAGATCGATCCGAAGGAAAATTATGGGCTCTTTTTGGGGATTTTCAAATTTTTGGTGGATAGAAGAAAATTTTGTGGGGGAATTCGTGAGCAACGAAGCTCTTGATACCAATATGTTGAGGGAAAACCTCGGGGTGGCCCGATCTTTCACGAATCCCTTGAAATCGAGGAGGGGTATGAGGGAGAGGATGAAATATGCGGACTCATGCACGAAGAACACGATGAACACATGCACACACGAAGACACAATACACACCTATAGCTCACGCCGACGGTGACCGGTCTGGCGCAATCCCTAGGATCAGCGTCGGGCGGAGGTCTCTCTCTCAAACCGGCACGGCGAGAAGGGAGTCTCAGTGATATCTTGACATCCAGGCAAAGGGGCTCTGATGCCTAGGCTTGTACAACAAGGGAGGCACGATGCAAACTCTAACGAGGTTGTGGGATAATTGGTGCTCCTTCTTCAAGGAGCATGAGACTAGGAATTAGGGAGATTCACAAGGGTGTCTTCTAATTCCAATTATCCAAGTCTGAGTAATACAAGGGGGTGTGGTGGCTATATATAGGCCAGCCACTAAAACAGGGGTAGTTTGGGTACAAAAGGGTAAAACCTAGACGAAATAGGAATATTCTCGGGCATCAAACCCATGTTGACTTTTGGGGAAAGGGTTCCGGCGATAAGTCCGGTCGCGGTGGACTGGGTGCCAGAAATTCTGGTCCGCGCCGGTCGTTCCGATCGGCCACCGAAATGGCTCACAGACGTGCGTTTCGGCGTGCGCCAGTCGGTTTTGGCATGCGCCGGAATTTTCGGTCCATGGTCTGGTCCGCCAGTTGGTGTGCCGGGATTTCCGGTGAGATTTCCGGTCCGCTGGTCCTGGCGCCGGTTTGGTCTGGACCCTCGTCTTGCGATGGCTTGGCTCCTTCTCTTGGCATTCCTCCGGACGGTTCATACCTGATGATGCATAGAGTATTGGAATGAAGTAACAAGCCATCCAAGGATGTATCGAAATCACACGAGCAAAGGATCGGATTCACCTTAGCTTGGAGGAGCTTGGCTCGGGAACGAGTCATCGGTCCACTTGGGGGACTTGGTGGTATAGATGTGGAGGCGTCCGTAGGACGGGCTGCATCATGTAAACTCCAGTTCATAGCTCCTGTCATATTAGTCAAATGAATAGTTTGTCTTATTTAATGTATTAACTTGTTATTACTTAGTTTCAGATTGCAATTAATGTTATCACCACCAAAGAGGGGGCTGCAAGATCATGTCTCCTCCAATGTAGCTGTCACACTCAAAGGAAGATGCAGGATCGATTGAGAAAGCAAATTGAGAACTCTGCTATCAACTCGATTGTTAACTGAAATGCCGAATATTATTTTCCTTGAGTTGATAATATGCAATAATTTTAAGAAGTTTACATCTGATATAATATCTAGGTAACTCGCATAGGCCATGTAGGCATTTAGTTGACGCCGTCCACACATGGCGGTAGTCGTTACCGTAACTACGCCAGCCAGGTCGATTTGGGAACAATATCGTGCTTTGTTATTGTCCCATCTTGTATTCGGCCGACGATAAACAGTAAAGTATGCTCGCTAATTATATACCTTTTTTGATATTGCTATGGGCTTCAGAAAGATCAAAACTGTAAATTACCATAAACGTAATGGGACGATCCACATGGAGAACAAGTAACAGTAACAGGCCGTAACAGTAACATGCCATAATAGTAATATTACATAACAGTAACATGCCATAATAGTAGTAGGCCAGACAACAACATGCTAGAGCAGAAACATGCCAGAATAGTAACGAGCCACAACAGTAAAAGGCAAGAAACTGTAAAATGGCAGAACAGTAACATTGCCAGAGGATTAACGGATCAGAACAGTAGCAGGCCACAACAGTAAATGGTCAAAACAGTTAAATGCTAGAACAATAATGAGTCAGAATAGTAACGGGCTGAGAAATTTCCAGATGAGAACAGTAACATGCCGACAAAATTACCAGGCCAGAATAGTAACATGCCATCTGTGGGCCTGAACAGTTGGCGGCCGGAACTGTAAAAGGCCAGAACAATAACATACCTTCTTAAAGAAGGGCCGGTAGCAAGTGGACGACGACGGGCTGCGTGAACAGTGATGGGCCGACCGCATGCCTTAACGGTACAAGAGCGACTTGATGCATGCTGCTAATGGGCCGTAAAATGTTGGACCAACGCGGCCTTCTGTAGGCCAAATAGTATCCGGCCTAAAAGTTCACGGGCCGAAGCTGGCTGCATTAATGGGCCCACTTCAAGCCGTGCATGACGAAACAATAACGGGTCGTCTACTTATTGGGCTCTCCTCATGGGTCAGCCCACTTAATAATTAGCAGGCTTTAGCTGGGCCAGGATTTTACCACGGTTTCTCTGACCGTTAACGGAGGTAAACGGGCGTTAACGACGGCTGCCACATGGCAGTTTGCATGACGTCAGCAGTCAACGCGGCTTGCGAGCAGATCTACGATAGAAGAAGTTTTCGTGGCCGAAGGATGCGATCCGCCACGGTCGAAAAAAAATCCGTGGTTGATTCATTTGTGACGAGACTTTTACCACGAAGGACATCCGTCACAGAATACTTTTTAGCCACGAAAAGCGGGCCCTTGACCACGAAAATCGTCCGTTATAAAAGTCAACTTTTCTTATAGTGATTGTAGAAAATGGAATGATGATTGGACACATCATTTTAGTTGGTTGGATTATGAAGATCTAGCGGTTGTAGCTGATTACTAACACCAAACTGAAGGCCCAATGTGTGTTTTTTGTGAAACTTTCTAGCCACATCTTTATTTTTCTTTCGTATATTATTTTGAGTATACAATTGGTTTGCAGATATGATCTTTCATTAAGTTACTAGCCAGACATCACTAAGTGGCCATGTACTATGACCTAAATATGTCGATAGTAAAAATTGATACCCATTGGATGGAAATCTAAAGTATCTAGCTAACGAAAAAGTGGTTGAGATTTACAGAAATTGTGACAATGTGGTGATAGACAACTCAGTTACTTCTCCACAGGCTGCAAAACAGTACTCCAAATAAATGTCTAGGTTTTCTTCTCGACGATCGGCTCGGTAAGTTTCAGCCCCCAACCCATATCTTCACATGCCTGGACGTGTGGCACCATATTATCAGTGTGAAAGACTCTATTATATTCTTTCCTAGTGCACTCAAAGTACGCTGGCCCATGAGCGCATGGCTCCATAGACATGGCCCGTTTGCACCGTAGGTCGGGCACTTTCAGATGCACAGGCCTCATCATGAGGTATGGCGTGAGCCCGCCGAGCGCGCTGCCAACGTACCCGAACGTCGACCAGCCGCTGGTAATGATCTTGTCCGTCATGCTCAGCAGGTACATCTCGGCCAGCGCCTTCATGTCGTGCGTGGCCACGCCGGTCAGCTGGTACTCCTCGTGGCTCGGCTGGTGCACGCTCACCACCTCGCCGTTAGCGCTCGGTGACTGCCAGTACATCTCTCGGATGCTGTCGTGGTACCACCCGTTGAGGCCGGTCATCAGGACGGCCTTGGATCGCGCACGTGAACCTGTCTTCGGAGGCGGCGGCGGTCCTCCCGCGATCACCCCCGGAAGCAGATGCTCCTGCGACGTGCACGCGAGGATCTGATCCAAGATGTTCTGGGGCGGCGTGTCATCGTCGAAGGCCCTGACCTGAATGCCGAGCGTCTCGTCGGCGCTCCCGAGGTAAGAGTTGTAGAACCGCGTGACCATGCCCCAGACGTCGTTCGTCGGGTGGAGGAGGTACCGCGAGATGATGTAGAAGACGGAGTCCTTCCTGGGGAACAGCCGGTCGAGCTCGTCCTGGTACACCGGGTTGAGGAACAAGCTGGGGGCGATGTAGGAGTCCGTCCTGAGGACCACCCACTGCACCCGGTGGAGGAACTGCCGGTGGTCGTCGCAGTACACGAGCCTGTTCGCCGGAGTCGCGCCGTGGTCGAGGTGGAGGTACACGAAGCGGTGCTCCGACGCCGGGCCCGTGTTGTTGTGCAGCGTCACGTTGGCGTAGCTCTCCGCCGCGCTCTCCCCGAGGTCCTCGTAGCCCTCGAGCGGGAAGTCGAGAGGCAGCAGCCACGTCGTCCCCGGGAACGGCTCGCAGAAGAGATCGCCGAGGGTCTTCTCCCGGTCGACGAGCAGCACGCGGTCGGTGAGGATGGCGTAGAGGAAGGCCGAGGCCACCGCGAGTATCCGGTTGCCCAGGCCCCGGTACGACAGCAGCACGAGGTAGCCGCAGCCGTCGACGGTGTCCACCCGTTTCTGCCCGGATCTCAGCCGCTCCGAAGCTCTCGTGTATGGCTCGCTGCCCGGGCCGCACCGCCGCTGCAGCGCCCCCTGCTCCCTCAGCCGCTTGATGAGATACGGCGCCGGCGAGCGCGTCATGTTCTTGCGGTAGTACGCGGACTGGTACCGGCTAGCGCAGGATCGCTCGTCGAATCCTGGAAGTAGCAGGCCACCCAGAAGCACGTCTTTCTTGGATCCTTCAAGTGGCAGGACAAGAGTTTTAGCAGAGTAATGTAGAAAAGCTGTGCAAACACGAAACGTGGGCTCGGCGTCACGGCACCTTGCAGGTATATGCTTCAAACAGTGAGCGAAAAATTGAAATTACCTCGTTGGGCTCCTAAGCCAGCCACGGTGGACTTGATCCACACCGCCGGCTCGTCGAGGCGGCCACTAAGGATGAGGAGGATAGGCGGCACCGTCATAATCAAGACCACCAGGATCGAGCTCACCACTGAGCTCCATCGCCTGGCATCCTTGCCGGACGCCGCCTCCTTACTCTTCTTCCCCGTGAACGGCGAGGCCTTCTCGATCTCCAGCCAGCTCGGCTCATCCTCAGTGCTGCCTCCGGTGGTGTCCATCTTGGGTTAGCTACGTGAGGGTGATACTTCACTTGTAACTGCTCCGAACTAGCTAAACAACTCTGTTTGGGTGTTACTTGAAATGCAAGTGAACTCTCTCTTTCCTAAATAAAACATTTGCAACGTATTACTAGTTAACTAAGTTCTTATATATTTATATAGTCGATCGATCGAGACATCGAGAGTAGATCTCCTCTTATGATGTGTTTTTGAGAATGACGATGTGCAATAGACTTGGCATCGTGAAGTAAACGCGAGTACCAAGTTAATTGCGAGTTGCCATGTTCTCCCAATGGGAAACTGTGCGGTGCCACTAGACCTGAAATGGAAGTTAACTCACTCTCTTCTACTGTACTAAACTAACATGGTTGTGGTCTCCTAGTTGACAAAGTTATTATACATAGTACTCCCTCCGACCCATTTTAGTTGACTTAGATTTATCTAGATACAAATATATCTAGTTAAGTTTTAGTGCTAGGTATATCCGTGTATAGACGAATTTGAGTCAACTAATATGGATCGGAGGAAGTAGATCAAAGTGTACGGTGTAGCTTTCTTCGTGGATACGAACGATGCTGTGTTGACCGTCGAAGCTTACTGCGCTAGGTGATTCTTCTGCCCAACTCGGTGCGGGAAATCAGTTGTTAAATGCCCAGATGAGTCGAAGACTTCTGTGGCTAGGAATCTCACGTGAAAAAGGGAAAACGGAATCGACCGACTCTGTTCTACAAGTGGTTAATTAATTGTGCAATGCGAGTGGAATTGGTCAGTAAAAAAAACAGGGATCACACCCGATTCCACAAAGGGCAGCGCTACGACGCGCTCCCCGGGATAATTGTCCCCATCCCCCGAGTTTCCGGTGCGCCACGTGTCCCCAAACTAACCTATAATCCCCTTTTTGCTGTAAACCGAACCACTTTTGATATAAATAGTTCTGTTTTTGCTACATATATTAGAAAACGGTTCGGTCTAGAAAAAAAAACAGATAGACTGGATCTCGCCGGAGAGTTCGTCGGAGATCTCGCCGGCGATCTTGTAGCAAAAACTTGTGCTAATGTAGTAGATCTGACCTCGCCGGACACTTTCGCCGGTAGACCTTACCGGAGACCGTGTAGCAAAAACTCTACGTTATTATAGCAAACCCGCAAAACAGGCGTAGCAAAATGTTTTTTCTAATGTAGCAAAAAGGGACATCGCCAGAGAGTTCGCCGGAGACCTCGCCGGCGACCTTGTAGCAAAAACTTGTGCTAATGTACAGATCTAACCTCGTCGGTGACTCACCGGAAACTTTCGCCGGTAGACCTCGTCGGAGACCGTGTAGCAAAAACTCTACACTCTTGTAGCAAACCTGCAAAACAGCCGTAGTAAAATGTTTTTTCTAATGTAGCAAAAAGGGACATCGCTGGAACATCACCGCAGACTCTCGCCAAAGACCTCGTAGCAAAACCACAGAGATTGGTTGTAGCAAAAAAAATGTGAGAAAGTAGCAAAAACTATATGAGTACATAGCAAAAATAATATGGTAAGATAGCAACGCTCATAGCAAAAAGACAGACACAAATGTAGCGACACGGGCCAACTGAAATAGCAAGCGCTCTAAACTGTGGTAGCAACACCAACGCCATATGTAGCATTGCGGGCTCCCGGGCCATGGCAGTCATGGCCGCTCCACTCAGAGGAGAACCTCCGCGGTGAAGTACATCTTCGGCGACAAACGGGAGCACCACCGTTGTGGCCTCCCTCACTACAAGAAAAGTTTCCTTCCGCAACGAATTGGCCCGACGGTCGTTGTAGAAGGCGCGTCTTCCGCGACGAAATTCTCGGCTCGACCGTGGTCGACGAAAAACTTTTTTTTTTCAGGTTTCGCGGCCCTCTACTACGACGGATCTGCTAAAAACGTGGAGGAAGCTCGGCCAGCGCATGGCAGAAGCAAGATTTTCGTTTCCTCGCGCGATGTTGGCTCGCCGAAGTCTTTTGAGGCGTGTGGGTCCCGGACGTCAGTGTCTCTAGCGGACCATACTTTTTGGTCGTGCCTCCCTGATTTGAACTCGATATCGTTACTCGAGGCGTCTGCCGTTTAGTTAGGCTGCTAGGTCCCACATGTCAGCCTCTTATTAGAAGGATCGTGTGTATGATAGAATTTTTTCCTTCGCTCGCGCTACCCTGTTCCGAAGTTGATAGCGCTGCTCGATGCATCTACCGTCTAATCAACCTCCTGGGACCCACATATCATCCTCTCATTAGAAGCAACGTGCGTATGATGGAATTTTTTCCTTCGCTGGCGCTACCCTGTTCCGAGTTGATAGCGCTGCTCGACGCATCTACCGTTTAACCAACCTCCTGAGTCCCACATGTCATCCTCTTATTAGAAGAAACGTATGTATGATGGATTTTTTTCCTTCGCTCTTGCTACCCTGTTCCGAACTAGATAGCGTTGTTTGATGCATCTACTGTTTAATCACGATGCTGGGCCCCACATGCCATCCTCTCATTAGCAGAAACGTGTGTATGATGGAATTTTTTCCTTCGCTGGCGCTACCCTGTTCTGAGTTGATAGCGCTGCTCGACGCATCTACCGTTTAACCAACCTCCTGAGCTCCACATGTCATCCTCTCATTATAAGAAACGTATGTATGATGGATTTTTTTCCTTCACTCGCGCTACCCTGTTCCGAACTTGATAGCGTTGTTCGATGCATCTACCATTTAATCACGATACTGGGCCCCACATGTCATCCTCTCATTAGAACAAACGTGTGTATGCTGAAAATTTTCCTTCGCTGGCGCTACCCCGTTCTGAGTTGATAGCGCTGCTCGACGCATCTACCGTTTAACCAACCTCCGGAGCCCCACATGTCATCCTCTCATTAGAAGAAACGTGTGTATGATGGATTTTTTCCTTCGCTCGCGCTACCCTGTTCCGAATTTGATAGCGTTGTTCGATGCATCTACCGTTTAATCACGCTGCTGGGCCCCACATGTCATCCTCTCATTATAAAAACATGTGTATGATGAATTTTTTACCCTCTGTCGCGCCTTCGTGTTCCGAACTTGATAGCTTTGCTCGCTGCATCGGTCGTTTATTCAGGCTGGTGGGTCCCTTATGTCAGCCTCACATTAGAAGAATCATGGGTATGATGGAATTTTTTCTTCTCTAGCGCTACCCTGTTCCGAACTAGATAGTGTTGCTCGACGAATCTACTGTTTGATCACGCTGCTGGGTCCCCCATTTCAGCCTCTCATTAAAAGAAATGTGTATATGCTAAACTTTTTTCTCGCTCGCGCCTCCCTGTTTCAAACTGTCTACGTTGCTCGATGTAGCATCTGTATAAGATAGCGCTGCTGGGTCCCACATATCAGCCTCTATGTATGATGTACTTTTTTTGGCCATGTCCACTGTTTTGACCTTGGCAACTTGCTAGGTCCCAGATGTCAACCACCTCTGTGCAGGAAACGTGTCTATGCTGGGTCCTAGCTGACAGTCTCTATTTGAAAGAAACATGTGTATGTTGGACTGTTTTTTCGGGTCCCAGATGTCAGCCTCAAAGTACAAAAAATGCTCAGAAAGGCCGAATTAAAAAGATTCTGGGCTAACTCAGGGTGGATGCCCTATTCGTCATGGCTTATATTCCATGGGCTCACTCCTACATTGAATAGGCTACGGTCGGTGGCCACAAGACCACGAAAATGCCAAATTAAAAGGTATTGGGCTATGATTGGGGCTGATGGGCTAATTTTATGGGTTATGCTTGGACCTGCTGGGTCCGACATGTCAGCTTCTCTGTAAGTGCAATGTGTGTATGATGACTTTTTTTCGGCCGCGTCCGCTATTTTCACCGTGGCAGTCGTGTATGGTCTTACTGCTGGGACCCTTATGTCAGCCTCTCTGGCATGTTCTAGCTTCAGAGTCCCTGATGCAGCCTTGTATGTTCTGTCTGGTGGGTCCCCGATGCGATCCTTTCTATACAAGTATTTAAACTTCTGTTTCGAACCCACCCTCAAAACAAACTATAGGGATATTGCATGCTGGTGGGTCTGTGATGTCAGCCTCTCCGTAATGCGATATTGCTAGAATAAAAAAATGTAAACCCAAGATACACACACACAAAGGTGATTCGAACAAAAGGCTAAGTACGATTGAAAGTAGTATATAAGCCTCATACCACCTAGTTTGAGGACGTCATCAGAACGTTTCAACTCCGGGTAGAAGATTGCGATATCCATGTAACATCATCTGATGACTCCCAGAAGGAAGGACTGTGTTAGCTCCGAGCCACCCTAGTTTAACCCTGAGGGGGAAAGACTACGTCTTTCCCACAAAATAGAGCAACCCTCCGCCTGAAGCAATTCAGCAGATAGACCCAAAGTCGTGAACTAGGATCCGATAAGCCCATAAGAGAAACGCCGTAAAGTCTTACAAAAAGGAAGACCATCCATCACCATCTAGACTGAAGTCTGCTCCATTCTCCATGCATCCAAGAAGATTGAAGCCCAACTTCACTGGCAGAGTAATCTTGATCAAAGTTGAAATCCGTAAGTTAGTGTGCTTGAGACGCCTAGTATCAACCCGACTCAAAATCCCCTAACCCTACTCTCCTGAATCCCGGGACGAGATTCTTTTAAGGGGGAAAGGTCTCTAACATCCCAATTTCAACAACCCTGATTAGTTGTCCAGAATGCAAAAATCAGGGGGAACAAAAACTTTTTCTTGTTCGTTGGTGCAGTGTTTGCTTGTGGTCTGTTTGTGCTTGTGCATGTGAGTGTATACCATATGATACTCCTTACCTCACCATCAGTTGAGCAAAGCTATTTAACAAAACTATCCTGGCTCATCTTACATATTCTCAAATCTTCTGGCATCTCAAAACCTGAGCCAAGATGATTATGTGACCAAAACTATTTTAGTAGCTTCTATTGACAAAACTATGGAGAGATATATAACAGAATCTCCTTATGTTTTCAAGACAAAACCTTCAACTACTCTTACCTCTAGGATCTCCAAAACCTTTTAGTAAGCTTTTGAATTCTACTCTTGGTAGAGATACCAAGGACCCTCATCCTATTCAAAATACAACCTTTTCAAAATTGCCCATCCTTACCTCAAGCTAAGCTTGATGGTAACCCTAGTAGTAGGTTTGCTTAGTTATAAGATGAGTTGCCTTGATCTGCTGTTTGATGAATTGCCTTGATCTGTTGTTTGAATTGATTGCTTAGGAAGTAGTATGAGCCACTCTAGGAGCTCATCCACTAGGATCAAGATACTTTAAAAATCACCACACTCTAAGCAAGGATACAAAGCTGGATCTAATCCCTAGCTACCAGGTGATCATCTAAAACCCTTAACCAGATCAATTCTAAAGATAGCCCTTCTAGAAGTTTCCAAGTCAATAAAGACCAATATCAAGCATGGATCCTTCCGACTCAATCTACTCTTCAACATCATCCACTTGATGATGCTCTGGTACCTTGCAACCCATCAAAATCATCACCACCCACATTCTAGTCAAAAACCCTAAATCTGCCAAATTTGGCAGTCTGGAAATCTGTTTCCAACATCACCTTTTTGAATGTCTCCCTTTCTCAACCCTTGTGCATTTTTGAAAATGCATCTGAACCATATTGTTAACCATCCTAAGGACTACCGAGGCCCACTCTTGCCCTTGGATAGATCATCCTCCAACCTACTTGTTCTTGATGGTTTTGTAGACAAGAAAATAACTTTTCCTACAAATCTAGTCATCATGCCTACTTTGATAGAAGCTCACACCACCATCCAACCTTCTATGGACCAAATCTTTGCATGGTTGTGTTCTACTCATATAGGTCTATCAAGATCTACTTCACTTGTTCCAAGAGGATCTCTGTGCTTCTTAAAACCACATGGTTTATAAGGCATAATGACTCATCTGGCATGGCAGCCTTATTTTCAACAAAGTTTGCAATCACTTCTAGACCACCTCAAATGTAACCAATCCAAAATCCTTCTACCATGATCACATATATGAATTGATCTAACTATCCACCTATCCCTTGCATCAGGCTGAGCTCTGAGCTCCAAGATCCAACAAGGTTTTGGTGGTATAAAAATAACATCACCCTAGATCCTCAATTCCTTGTTCTTCCATCTAATTCAAGTTGGATTTCCATTTCCCAAGGTTGCAAATGCTTGCTAGACCTTGTCTACATCATCTACGTTGATCATCAAGATTTATAAAATATTATCCATAATTATTATGGCTCCAAATCTAATAAATCTCTTTAATAGTCAAAATCTCCAAAACTCCTTTCCCAAAGGAAAGTTTGGTTTTTGTCAAAACACTTCCCCAACTTTTTGCTCATGTGAGTTCCATATATCATACCCTATCTTCCCAGCTCAAAAATAAATATTTTTGAGAAGCTTTATTAATTCTTTTTGCCTATTTTCTTAAAAGGCAGAAATGGAATAATAATTGTTTTAAATACTTTTATGCCTCAATAAATCTTGGGAAAATTTCCCTAAGTGTGCATTCACATTGGGGACCTTCTCAAATCAGAAACCAACCTGGTCCAATGTAAATTTATCAAATGATCTTCTAGAAAGTACTTCTGCCCTTTTTGAATAAATGGATTTAAGAGGACTAAAACACCTTATAAAAATTCCAAATAAATCCTACGAGTGTACCTTGACCATGCCCATCCACCAGTACTATCTCCCACATCTATTCCAATGCAAACCTTTGAACTCCTTCACAAGCTCTCTTGTGATCAAATTTTGCAAAAACAATCAAACTTGAGCTAAACCAAGACCAAGCCCTCCCCAAAGCTTGTCAAGCACTCCTCCACAGCAACCCACACTCCCTTGGTCGTGAGCACTGTAGCTCCACACCAGACCTTGATCCCTTTACTCTTGGATTAGTAGAGAGAGAGAGAGACAACCATATCTTACAAGGATATGCCCATTTAATTACCACAGTAGCCCCTACCCGTCCCTGCCCGACCAAATCCCCCTCTTACCCCTCCTCACCGCCCTCTAAGACAATCACAGGCCAGCCCTACCCCTCCTCCATGTCCAAAATGGACATTTTCCCTCTAGAGCTCCCACCTCGGTACAAATAGGCTAGAGGCCCTCCCAGCATGCCCCTTCCCCCTCATTTGCTTCCTCTCCCTTCCCCTCACCACCCCTAGCTCCACTCCTCCTCCCCTACCCTGCTCTGCCTGGAGGAAGGAGAGAATGGCCTTTCGGCCATTACTCCAGATCTGAGCATAGCTCACTCCCTCCTGCTCCTCTCTCCTTGCATGCGTCATTTCTGAGGTCCCCAAGTCCCCCTGCATCTCACCCTGCTTTTCGTTTTGCTCAGGACCGTCCCAGAAGCCACGCCGGCGAGCTCCCGAACACCCTCCCTGGGTGTCGTCCTGCGAGCATCCTCCCAACGTCGAACCACCCTGTGCCGCCCCTCTCTGGAACCGTCTCGGTGCGCCTCCCCTGCCAGCACTCCTCCCGGCGCCTCCCCGCCACTCTGGTGAGCACCCCCGTGCCGCCTGAACCTAGCTTGGGTTTCCTCCCCGCCGGCCCCATCAAGAGGAAGGAGACGGCGTGCAGCCGTCAATCTCCCTTAGATCGAACAAATGATGACGCCGGATACCGCTTCGGCTGCCCTCCCATGCCGACCAGCGGGCCCCACAGCGCGGGTTTGAACCCCGGCCTCCCGCCGTGCCTGCGAGCCTAGCTGGGCTGGATCTCCCCTGCACGGCCCATGTTCGTGAGGTTTCAGCTCGGCTGCTCTCTGCCCTCTTCTTTTCTTAATTCCTTTTTCCAAATCTGTTAAATAGCAGTCAGTTTTAAATCCTTTTAAAAATGGAAAACGGTTTGAAATGTCTAGATATAAATTCCTACTTGTTCCTATATGTTTTGTATAACATGCAAACCAAACCCCAGGGCCAGAGTATTTCTTATTATTTTCTGATAATTAATCTACTAAAAGGTATCTTTTCTAATAAATAAATTCCAAAGTGAGCTATACATGCTCAAATAGGATGAAACAAACTTCCCTTGAAAGTATATTACTGTACCTATCAGTTAGCATTTATCTCCTATCAAGGTGAACCCTAGTTTCACCTTAGAAAAAATAACAAAATCCCTCCACATACCACTTAAGAAAATTCCCTAGACCAAACCATGAGTTGTTTTAACCTCATTCCAACTCCCTGTGATGTGGTACACTAAGGCCTATCAAAACCCAGGATATCAAATTTTATTGATGCTCTGTCCAACTTTGGTGAATTAATCATCTCTGGCTAGGGGAGTTTCAGTAGAAAAATCACTACTGGAGTTTCAGCACTCCAAAGTGGGTGATTTCAATTTCAACAAAACTGTATTCAAAGTACCTATCCATTGCCCCTTGCTTCATATCAAAAGTCCCTATAGATTTAATCTGGTGAAAAAGACAAAACAGCTCCAGAACAGCCTTTGGGAATTTCCTGAGGGCATTTTGGTAATTATTTTGGAGTGATTCAAACTCTCAGTGATTCATTACATAAAACTCTACAAAATCCACCAAGGAAATAATTTTTGGAGCTCCAGAACATTTCTAGTGAATTATTTCCTAAAACTAGAGTATTTCCCACTAAAACATTTTTTATAAATCAATGGAAATTGATAAATTGGTGAAACACTTTTGTTGGTTTCATATTATCACTACCTATCTGTTGGTATCATATTTACACAATGGTATCAGAGAAAATCTGGCCTTGGTCCAAAACCCCCCTCTTAGGTAGTTCCTCGACAATAAAACCCTAAGGGATGTTCATCCCCTTCTCCAAGGCCATCTCAATCTCCTAAATCCAATCCTCTCAAAACCATCTGAATCTTAATTCGGTATTATTAAATTGCTTTCTGTATTATATTGCTGCTTGTATGCCTTGTGTTGATTGTGACTTGGTTTGTTTGCATGTGCCGTCTTGACGACGATAGTTGCGCTTGTATTGACGTTGAGAAGAAGAGATCTTATTATCATTGTTATTGGTATTTTTGGTTATTTAAAAGAAGAAGTCCAGGGACATATTGTCATATTGTTGATCATCAGGCAAGCCATCTTCTTGCTCATAAGCCTTGCCCTACGGTTTTTCTTATGCATGTTTTATCTACTGTTTATCAAAACTGCATTGTTTACTATATGTTGATGTATATATGGTAGTGGTTTGGCTCCTCCGAACTATTACACTTGTGTACTATTAAGTACAACCCCCTTGGTGACACCTACTTGTCCCTAGTAGCATAGATGGTGTATTACACCATACCCTTTGGAGACCCCGTTTTAATCGAAGCAAAAACTAGAGGATGGGAAGACCCTGGAAAAAGGCTTTACCAAATGTTTTATGATAAAACCTTGGTGAGGTGGGACCTCCCAAGAGATGTTGAGAAAGAAAAAGGTTTTGTTTTACAAAATGTTGAAGGAAAGATGGAGGAAAAAGGTTACGAAAATGCACCCGGTTCTTTGCAGTTTTGCTAGAACAATTAACCAGTGCTGGATTTGATGTTTGTCTATTCTGGTATAAGCTGCCTCGCAACTACTACAGGGGATCGCGATCCCTGGAGGGTGGGCCTTCTCACATAAGGGTCCATGTGAGACATCGACGTGGAGAAGGAACGAAGGGTTTACGGACCTCCACGCGTTACTATGAGCCCCTCATTGAAAGCGCAATACTTGGGAAGTGCAAAATGTTCTCCGGTTGGTCCTAGGTACCCGACGCCCCGGTTTTGAGGGGAACAACACTCATAGGGTAGGCACTTATATTGGAGTGGGCATCCAGAGAGTCTTGATCGGTTACTCGACCCACGATCGGTGTAGATTAGGGTAGTGTACCCGGATGGTGTGGGTAAAGTGTACAACCTCTGCAGAGTGTAAATCTATTCGAATAGCCATGTCCACGGTCATGGACGGTTGGGAAGGTTGCTGTAGAGCGGTGCTGGTTTTATTTTCAAAAAGGATTTCGGAAAAGCAAAGGCTTTGAAAATATTTGGACCATGGGATGGTCGAAAAGGAGAAAGGTTTTGACCATGGGATGGTCAGAAAGAAATTTGGTCGTGGGACGACCGTGAGAAAGGAACAAATGAGTGACCCAGTCCTAATGTTCAAAATCGTTTCCAAAATGCTTTACAAAAGTTTTCAACAAAGATATGTAGATGCTATATCTACAAGAGAAACTATTTGAGAAAAGAACCTCTCTTGGAGCCCTCCTACTACCACAACCATATTGCATACCCTCTTGTTATTATTATTCTCTTAAGGTGGTTTGCGAGTACATTCAAAGTACTCACTGCATTGTCCCTGGCTATTAACTTGGTCAGATATCAAGAAGAGGACGAAGTTGATGACTATGCGAGCTAGGACGTTCTCCCAGTCAGTTGCCTGTAGGTTAAGGCATGGCTCAGGCTCTACACTTGATGAAGTTCCGCTGATGTTGGTCAATATAGCCATAATGGCAAATAAGGTATGACAGGTATTCATTATGTATTGGGTGTTTACTTTGATACTTGTCGGTTATGTGCCACGACTAACTAATCATGGGATCGTCGTTGTATGCATAACAAGGATTCTCGGAGGATTAATCCGGGGGCCCCCCAGACTTGGTATCAGAGCCATCCTGACTGTAGGAGAACCTTAGTTAGCATGGTCATTAGACAGGAACCTTATTTTGAAAACCCCGGCTTTCGAAAAACTTGTTTCACAATGAGTTTCAAAAAGTTCTACTTCTTCTCTGACTCTAAGTAAATGCTTTTGAAAATGGTTTCCTCTAACTCTCATCCAAACTTCAAACCTACGGATTTTAATAACTAGGATCTAGAACCCGGTGAAGACAATGAGAACCAGATGAAGACAAGCAACTACCAGCAAACACAAGGAGACTACAATATCTCTCTATTAGCGGAATCCTCACAATCAGAAGAAATCGGGTGTTGCACTATCAAGAAACGTCCAAGATACGACAAAGACTTCATCTACAAGATAGTGACTTCGACCTGAAGAAAGACGAATATCTAGGGTCAATAGTCCTAAGAATAGGATTCCCCTACTTCGCGAGTAGTTAACCCCTTCGTCCCTAGCGTTGACCATGTTTATTGCCTAAGTGCATCCTGTGTTGCTTGATGTGTGTTGTCTGCCGAGGACATTGCGATTCCCTCACTCTGTTCGCCTGGTATGTATGCTCTGGTTTGTTTTGATCTCCTTAAATATGTGACTCGAGGAGCGATAACCCACCTAGTAACTCAGGAAACCCCTGTGTTAGCTGTCGGTAATGAGACCCAGACTAACCTCGAGAGTATATGAGAGGAAAAGCATCGCAAGAACCAGGAGTTCGACATCATCAAGTCAGAATCAACTAGAAGATTTCACCTCATCAGGACGGCATACCTCGTCAAACTCCCCTCGCAAGACTCGTCAATAGCACCACACTCCCTTGTCTCTCAGTCTACTACAACAAGAATCCAGTTGAAGCCGGAAGTCGATCCCCGAAGGATCCTCAATATCCACAAGAAACCACAAGACCTACTAACTAAGCCAACAAGTAAAGAGCTAACTCCACCAACCTTCGGTATATTAGAGCTTCCGACCCCCCCCTCAAGAGACTAACTATTCTAGTCGACCCTGCCCGAACGACGATAAGTTCCTTACCAGAAAGCCAGAACACTCCAAAATCCTGAAGACAAGACTGCATGAAGACAACGAGTTCCCTCCGCCATCGAGCAAAAACAACAAAAGGAATTCAAGTAAAGACGTTTCTCCGAAGTTAGCTTCCCTACCTCGACTGAAGGCTATAAAGATAAGTCGTAAATTGCTAACTTACCCTGAGCTAACTCCCTAAGGCTTCATTAGGAACCCACCCCGACAAGGATATGCAATGGAACGTCACCCGAAGACCTCAACTCAAGCGTCATGCCTCTGCTCCAAGACAGAAGATCCGCACCCTTCTTGATGAACCTTAGTGAAGCTCTAAGGTGGAAAGACTGCGTCTTTCCACTCAATCTTCAGAGGACGGTCTACCAGAAGATACCTCAAAAAATATCCCCGGATCCGAAGTCTTTCTGCCAAACAACAACCCATGAGTATCCGAAGAGAAACTAACTAAAGATTCTACGAAATCCCTCCGCTACATAAGCTGAAGACCACCCTAAGGGACCGCAGATTCGCTAACCCCGTTAGTTATACACAGTTTGGACGATATGCTAATTCAACTACTCCGTTTGGCTAAGTACGATTGGAAGTAGTATATAAGCCTCATACCACCTAGTTTGTGGACATCATCGGAAGGTTTCAACTCCGGGCAGAAGATTGCGGTATCCACGTAACATCATCTGATGACTCTCAGATGGAAGGACTGTGTTAGCTCCGAGCCACCCTAGTTTAACCCTGAGGGGGAAAGACTACGTATTTCCCACAAAATAGAGCAACCCTCCGCCTGAAGCAATTCAGCAGATAGACCCAAAGTCGTGAACTAGGATCCGATAAGCCCATAAGAGAAACGCCGTAAAGTCTTACAAAAAGGAAGACCATCCATCACCATCTAGACTGAAGTCTGCTCCATTCTCCATGCATCCAAGAAGATTGAAGCCCAACTTCACTGGCAGAGTAATCTTGATCAAAGTTGAAATCCGTAAGTTAGTGTGCTTGAGACGCCTAGTATCAACCCGACTCAAAATCCCCTAACCCTACTCTCTTGAATCCCGGGACGAGATTCTTTTAAGGGGGAAAGGTCTCTAACATCCCAATTTCAACAACCCTGATTAGTTGTCCAGAATGCAAAAATCAGGGGGAACAAAAACTTTTTCTTGTTCGTTGGTGCAGTGTTTGCTTGTGGTCTGTTTGTGCTTGTGCATGTGAGTGTATACCATATGATACTCCTTACCTCACCATCAGTTGAGCAAAGCTATTTAACAAAACTATCCTGGCTCATCTTACATATTCTCAAATCTTCTGGCATCTCAAAACCTGAGCCAAGATGATTATGTGACCAAAACTATTTTAGTAGCTTCTATTGACAAAACTATGGAGAGATATATAACAGAATCTCCTTATGTTTTCAAGACAAAACCTTCAACTACTCTTACCTCTAGGATCTCCAAAACCTTTTAGTAAGCTTTTGAATTCTACTCTTGGTAGAGATACCAAGGACCCTCATCCTATTCAAAATACAACCTTTTCAAAATTGCCCATCCTTACCTCAAGTTAAGCTTGATGGTAACCCTAGTAGTAGGTTTGCTTAGTTATAAGATGAGTTGCCTTGATCTGCTGTTTGATGAATTGCCTTGATCTGTTGTTTGAATTGATTGCTTAGGAAGTAGTATGAGCCACTCTAGGAGCTCATCCACTAGGATCAAGATACTTTAAAAATCACCACACTCTAAGCAAGGATACAAAGCTGGATCTAATCCCTAGCTACCAGGTGATCATCTAAAACCCTTAACCAGATCCATTCTAAAGATATCCCTTCTAGAAGTTTCCAAGTCAATAAAGACCAATATCAAGCATGGATCCTTCCGACTCAATCTACTCTTCAACATCATCCACTTGATGATGCTCTGGTACCTTGCAACCCATCAAAATCATCACCACCCACATTCTAGTAAAAAACCCTAAATCTGCCAAATTTGGCTGTCTGGAAATCTGTTTCCAACATCACCTTTTTGAATGTCTCCCTTTATCAACCCTTGTGCATTTTTGAAAATGCATCTGAACCATATTGTTAACCATCCTAAGGAATACCAAGGCCCACTCTTTCCCTTGGATAGATCATCCTCCAACCTACTTGTTCTTGATGGTTTTGTAGACAAGAAAATATCTTTTCCTGCAAATCTAGTCATCATGCCTACTTTGATAGAAGCTCACAACACCATCCAACCTTCTATGGACCAACTCTTTGCATGGTTGTGTTCTACTCATATAGGTCTATCAAGATATACTTCACTTGTTCCAAGAGGATCTCTGTGCTTCTTAAAACCACATGGTTTATAAGGCATAATGACTCATTTGGCATGGCAGCCTTATTTTCAACAAAGTTTGCAATCACTTCTAGACCACCTCAAATGTAACCAATCCAAAATCCTTCTGCCATGATCATCTATATGACTTGATCTAACTATCCACCTATCCCTTGCATCAGGGTGAGCTCTGAGCTCCAAGATCCAACAATGTTTTGGTGGTATAAAAATAACATCACCCTAGATCCTCAATTCCTTGTTCTTCCATCTAATTCAAGTTGGATTTCCATTTCCCAAGGTTGCAAATGCTTGCTACACCTTGTTTACATCATCTACCTTGATCATCAAGATTTATAAAATATTATCCATAATTATTATGGCTCCAAATCTAATAAATCTCTTTAATAGTCAAAATCTCCAAAACTCCTTTCCCAAAGGAAAGTTTGGTTTTTGTCAAAACACTTCCCCAAATTTTTGCTCATGTGAGTTCCATATATCAATCTTCCCAGCTCAAAAATAAATATTTTTGAGAAGCTTTATTAATTCTTTTTGCCTATTTTCTTAAAAGGCAGAAATGGAATAATAATTGTTTTAAATACTTTTATGCCTCAATAAATCTTGGGAAAATTTCCCTAAGTGTGCATTCACATTAGGGACCTTCTCAAATCAGAAACCAACCCGGTCTAATGTAAATTTACCAAATGATCTTCTAGAAAGTACTTCTGCCCTTTTTGAATAAATGGATTTAAGAGGACTAAAACACCTTATAAAAATTCCAAATAAATCCTACGAGTGTACCTTGACCATGCCCATCCACCAGTACTATCTCCCCCATCTCTTCCAATGCAAATCTTTGAACTCCTTCACAAGCTCTCTTGTGATCAAATTTTGCAAAAACAATCAAACTTGAGCTAAACCAAGACCAAGCCCTCCCCAAAGCTTGTCAAGCACTCCTCCACAGCAAACCACATCCCTTGGTCGTGAGCACTGTAGCTCCACCCCAGCCCTTGCTCCTTTTACTCTTTGATTAGTAGAGAGAGAGAGACAACCATATCTTACAAGGATATGCCCATTTAATTACCACAGCAGCCCCTACCCCTCCCTGCCTGACCAAATCCCCCTCTTACCCCTCCTCACCGCCCTCTAAGCCAATCACGGGCCAGCCCCACCCCTCCTCCATGTCCAAAATGGACATTTTCCCTCTATAGCTCCCACCTTGGTATAAATAGGCCAGGAGCCCTCCCAGCACGCCCCTGCCCCCTCATTTGCTTCCTCTCCCTTCCCCTCACCACCCCTAGCTCCACTCCTCCTCCCCCGCCCTACTCTTCCCGGAGGAAGGAGAGAATGGCCTTTCGGCCATTACTCTAGATCTGAGCATAGCTCACTCCCTCTTGCTCCTCTCTCCTTGCATGCGTCATTTCTGAGGTCCCCACGCCCCTGCATCTCACCCTGCTTTTCGTTTTGCTCAGGACCGTCCCAGAAGCCACGCCGGCGAGCTCCTGAACGCCCTCCCTGGCTGTCGTCGCGCAAGCATCCTCCCGAAGTCGAACCACCCCATGCCACCCCTCTTTGGAACTGTCTCGGTGCGCCTCTCCCGCAAACACTCCTCTCGGCGCCTCCCTACCGCTCTGGTGAGCCCCGCGCCGCCTGAACCCAGCTAGGGTTTCCTCCCTGCCGGCCCCGTCAAGAGGAAGGAGACGACACGCAGTCGTCGATCTCCCTTAGATCGAACGACTGACGCTGCCGGACACCGCTTCGGCCGCCCTCCCCCGCTGACTAGTGGGCCCCGCAGTGCGGGTTTGAACCCCGTCCTCCCGCCGTGCCTACGAGCCCAGCTGGGCCGGATCAACCCCGCGAGGCCCATGTTCGTGAGGTTTCAGCCCGGCTGCTCTCTGCCCTCTTCTTTTCTTAATTCCTTTTTCCAGATCTGTTAAATAGCAGCCAGTTTTAAATCCTTTTAAAAATGGAAAACAGTTTGAAATGTCTAGATATAAATTCCTACTTGTTCCTATATGTTTTGTATAACATGCAGACCAAATCCTAGGGCCAGAGTATTTCTTATTATTTTCTGATAATTAATCTACTGAAAGGTATCTTTTCTAATAAATAAATTCCACAGTGAGCTATACATGATCAAATAGGATGAAAAAAACTTCCCCTGAAAGGTTATTACTGTACCTATCAGTTAGCATTTATCTCCTATCAAGTTGAACCCTAGTTTCACCTAAGTAAAAATAACAAAATCCCTCCACATACCACTTTAGAAAATTCGCCAGACCAAACCATGAGTTATTTTAACCTCATTCCAACTCCATATGATGTGGTACACTAAGGCCTAGCAAAAACCAGGAGATCAAATTTTATTGATGCTCTGTCCAACTTTGGTGAATTAATCATCTCCCGCTAGGGTAGTTTCAGTAGAAAAATCACTACTGGAGTTTCAGCACTCCAAAGTGGGTGATTTCAATTTCTACAGAACTGTATTCAAAGTACCTATCCATTGCGCCTTGCTTCATATCAAAAGTCCCTGTAGATTTAATCTGGTGAAAAAGACAAAACAGCTCCAGAACTGCCTTTGGGAATTTCCTGAGGGCATTCTGGTAATTATTTTTGGAGTGATTCCAACTCTCAATGATTCATTACATAAGACTCTACAAAATCCTCCAAGAAAATAATTTTTGGATCTCCAGAACTTTTCTGGTGAATTATTTCCTAAAACTAGAGTATTTCCCACTAAAACATTTTTTATAAATCAATGGAAATTGATAAATTGGTGAAACCACTTTTGTTGGTTTCATATTATCACTACCTATCTGTTGGTACATCTTTACACAATGGTATCAGACATAATCTATCCTTGGTTCAAAACCCCCTCTTAGGTAGTTCCTCGACTATAAAACCCTAAGGGATGCTCATCCCCTTCTCCAAGGCCATCTCAATATCCTAAATCCAATCCTCTCAAAACCATCTGAATCTCAATTCGGTATTATTGGATTGCTTGCTGTATTATATGTTGGGGATCGGTGCAGAAAACAAAAAAATTCCTATGATGGAACCCCAAAACTTTCCTAGGATCTATCTATGTAGTAATGTAGTAACGACCAATGCGTAGAGAATACATACCCTTGTAGACCGTACGCGGTTAACGTTCCGCGGGGAACGTGGTTGATGTAGTCGTACTCGTAGCCGACCTCAAGGTCGTGAAGCTCCTCGCAGGTCACCCCTTGCTCCTTCTTGATCTTCATCGTGCAACAGCTCCGGCTCACGATATTTAAGCGCCCCAAGTGTTGCGCCTTGTGTCTTCGTACACATCCGGTGCACGATGAGACCTCTGGCTCCCCGATCCCGCTGGGAGTGCGGAAATTGATATCCGGCTAGGAATCCCTGCAGTGCAACGGCGTATTGCAGGTGTGCCTTGATCGCACAACCCAGACTTGGGGCCATGGTCACAAGGGCTAGAGAGAGAGGGAAGGAGGAAGTCAACCAAAGGACTTCTCCAAATATTGGTGTGTTTAATCCCACCCATGGGTAGCCCTTTATATAGGCGGAGGGGGTGTGCCCTCCCTATTAGGTTAGCCATGTGGGACTATTAGTAAATAGAAAAGACAGCAGGATTTTCGTCCATCCGGATGGGCCAAAATCCAACCCAAGAGAAAAAAGGGGCAACAAACAACAGCTTGGGAAGGGGGCTGGCCGGGTGGGCCGACCTGCCCACCACGGCCCAGCACACCAGGCAACAGCGGCGGCAGCTGGCGACCGGGTGGGCCGGCGCTGCCCCCCGCGGCCCAGCTCGCCCAGCGCCCAGCGCAACGGCTAGTAGCCAGGGCCCGGGTGGGCCGCTTCAGCCCACCTCGCGCCTGCCCGCCTGTGGCTTCCTGCCAGCGCCCGCTTGGGCCGCAAGGCAGCGGCCCGCCAATGGCGGTTGGCCACCTGCTGCCACGCGTGGTGCATATCACCTGCCGTGCACCTAAGTGGGCCGCCTGGCCTACATCGGCATAAGCTGTTATTTTTCCTTTTTCCTTTTTCTTTTTCTGCAGCTTTTCTTTTAGGTTATTTCCCTCCAGGGATTTGGCCTAATACAAAAGTTGCCTTTATAAATCTTAATATAAGTATTATTTAGAATATATTAATTCATAATTAACATATAATAAATATATATTTAAATTCCCATTTATCCGAAAACACTTTTCCAGTCTTTTCCTTTATTCTTTCTCCGAATAACTTCGGATCTCTCTGCGGAATGATTCCGGCTTTCTCTCTTTTTCTACTATGATTCCATCTTACAAATGATCGCTCTCATCGTACCCTTAAGTGTATCCTCTCATGGCTCAAGAATGTTCTAGACATGATCTGTATCAATGATCAACAGAGGGACCAGAGATGTCCATGTGACCCCCATGCATTCCTGATGACAATGTCGTTTGAACCGTCTAAATGTAGCATCCTCTTCCTTTTGTTTCTCGATACAACTTGTCCGAGATCCGATCACTGGTATCCCATACCTTTGTTCAATCTCGTTCACAACAAGTTCTGTTTTCTTGTTACCGTGATATTACATCCCCGTGACCTAGTCACATGTTGCAACATTTATGGATGTAATCTCACCAAGCCGGCCGTATGTATCTTTACCCGTCATGTGGGTGAAAAAATCCCGGTCTTACAGTCAAATGTCATCTACTGTTTCTTCGGAATACCCAATGTACACCTTTATGGCCACCACATTACCAGATGACGGTTGATGCAGTCTAAGCAGCCTAGGGAAACAGTGAGTAATATGAGTTCACGGTCTAAGGACAAGGAGTCTAGGTATAGCTGTTGCAACAATGAACTATATGACTTGATCGTGTTGCAATCCTTCGAGGAATGTCCAATCACATCATTCTCCAATGATATGATCCCATTGTCAGTCGGCATAAATGCCCATGATCTTGAAACCCAGATCATCTTCGTGACCAACGAACTAGTATGAATAGAGGCTACTAGGGACTTTGTTGTTTCATACCACACCTGTACCAATGTTTCTACTTGGCACAGTTATAGCATAATACGAAACTATTATAAACTAATTGAGATATGACAATAAGACCTATTTATTATTTGCCTCTAGGGCATATCTCCTTCAGTATATTGGTGCTTGTATGCCTTGTGTCGATTGTGGCTTGGTTTGTTTGCATGTGTTGTCTTGACGACGATAGTTGCGCTTGTATTGACGCCGAGAAGAAGAGATCTTATTATCATTGGTATTGTTATTCTTCGTTATTTTAAAGAAGAAGTCCAGGGACATATTGCCATATTGCTGATCATCAGGTAAGCCACCTTCTTGCTCATAAGCCTTGCCCTACGGTTTTCTTATGCATGTTTTATCTACTGTTTATCAAAACTGCATTGTTTACTATATGTTGATGTATATATGGTAGTGGTTTGGCTCCTTCAAACTATTACACTTGTGTACTATTAAGTACAACCCCCTTGGTGACACCTACTTGTCCCTAGTAGAATAGATGGTGTATTACACCATACCCTTTGGAGACCCCGTTTAACCGAAGCAAAAACTAGAGGATGGGAAGACCCTGGAAAAAGGCTTTACCAAATGTTTTATGATAAAACCTTGGTGAGGTGGGACCTCCCAAGAGATGTTGAGAAATAAAAAGGTTTTGTTTTAAAAAATGCTGAAGGAAAGATGGAGGAAAAAGGTTACGAAAATGCACCCGGTTCTTTGCAGTTTTGCCAGAAGAATTAACCCGTGCAACCACATTACTCTGGAATGGGACAGGGCTGAATTTGATGTTTGTCTATTCTGGTATAAGCTGCCTCGCAACTACTACAGGGGATCACGATCCCTAGAGGGTGGGCCTTCTCACATAAGGGTCCATGTGAGACATCGACCTGGAGAAGGAACGAAGGGTTTACGGACCTCCACACATTACTATGAGCCCCTCATTGAAAGCGCAACACTTGGGAAGTGCAAAATGTGCTCCGGTTGGTCCTAGGTACCCGACGTCCCAGTTTTGAGGGGAACAACACTCATAGGGTGGACACTTATATTGGAGTGGGCATCCGGAGAGTCTTGATCGGTTACTCGACCCACAATCGATGTAGATCAGGGTAGTGTACCCGGATGGTGTGGGTAAAGTGTACAATCTCTGAAGAGTGTAAATCTATTCGAATAGCCGTGTTCACGGTCATGGACGGTTGGGAAGGTTGTTGTAGAGCGTTGCTGGTTTTAGTTTGAAAAAGGATTTCGGAAAAGCAAAGGCTTTGAAAATATTTTGACCATGGGATGGTCGAAAAGGAGAAAGGTTTTAACCATGGGATGGTCAAAAAGGAATTTGGTCGTGGGACGACCGGGAGAAAGGAACAAATGGGTGACCTAGTCCTAATGTTCAAAATGGTTTCCAAAATGCTTTACAAAAGTTTTCAACAAAGATATGTAGATGCTATATCTACAAGAGAAACTATTTGAGAAAAGAACCTCTCTTGGAGCCCTCCTACTACCACAACAATATTGCATACCCTCTTGTTATTATTATTCTCTTAAGGTGGTTTGCGAGTACATTCAAAGTACTCACTGGCATTGTCCCTGCTATTAACTTGGTCAGATATCAAGAAGAGGGCGAAGTTGACGACTATACGAGTTAGGACGTTCTCCCAGTCAGTTGCCTGTAGGTTAAGGCAGGGCTCGGGCTCTACGCTTGATGAAGTTCCGCTGATGTTGGTCAATGTAGCCATAATGGCAAATAAGATATGACATGTATTCGTTATGTATTGGGTGTTTACTTTGATACTTGTCGGTTATGTGCCACGACACTAACTGATCATGGGATCGTGGTTGTATGCATAACAGGGATTCTCGGAGGATTAATCCGGGGGCCCCACAGACTGACCCCGAAAAGACTGAATTAAAATGTTCTAGGCTAAAGAGGGGCCGAATGAGCTACTCCACTCCCTTCGATCCAAATTAATATTCTCGGATTTGGCTATATTCGGACGTGTCTAGCACGAAAACACGACTAGATATGTCAGAATCTATACAAATGTGAGAACATTAATTTAGATCGGAGGGAGTACTAGATTTCTTCTCCTGGTTAATAAAAATTGCATTGTGATGTGCTCTGCCGGATTCAAAACAAAGACATCAGCGAGGGCGGGGGAAAATAGATAATTCTTTTTGGCAGATATTCATGTCAAAATTCAGCAGTACATAATAAGGTAGAAAAATTATCAACAGATTCGAAGTTAATATTCGGGATACGTGACCGCTGCTGGGTTGCGCGCGTGTACTGCGGGTGCGTCGCATGTGTGGGTGTTTGGTGTGCCGCAAGTGTGGAGTGGCGGCGGCGGGTGGAGGGATGTGGGGGGTTTAGGGTTTGGGTTAGATAGTTTAGGGTTTTTAGTGGGGTGGTAGGCTGGTGGCTTGTTGGGATTTTGGCGTGGTAGGTGGCGGCCTCCTCCACAAACATATATATTTAAAACATTATTTTTAAACGTTTTTCAACTACTTGGTAGACAAATCAAATATCCGGATTGATCAGGGTTTTTATATTTAAAATAAAGAGGGGGTTATTTGGAAAAAAGGATAGACTTTTAGAAAATAGTTTTAAGATTAAATATACATGATGTCATGATGATGTTCAAATGCAATGTGGCATGATGACATGAGCATGCGATCATGATGATGCACAAACACAAGCGATTTTTGGGTAGTGGTTTTATCCGGGGTGCTACAATAAACGGAATTTTTCTTATAATGGTAAATAACCTGCAAGGCATTCGTACCACTAAGGACCATATCATTTCAACATAGTCATAGCAACCATAACGAGGCACCCTCCCACCCTAATGATAAGTCTTAACTTACGCTTATTGCCACCTAACCAGATTCCAAATGTATTTGCAACACTATATACATGATACAATTTTGAAGCCACCTACATGACTAGCCATATAGAATATGCAAACTTGTAGGAGAACAAGTGCTTAACATTGCGGCCATGCTGATAAAAATACACTTTCAGCTCATATTTGGTGAGGATGAAACCTTTGTGGAGGTACAATGAGTAAAATAATAATAATTCGAGTGGTGCCTAGCCGGGTGAGGGCAAGCTGATGGTAGATCTAGACATCTTTGAACCCCTTGGAGAAGAACAAGACGATGACAGGGTCCAACTCGCTCGGAAGGACATCTCCTTTCTTCATAAAGTGTGTGATGTAGTTCTGGGAGACTAGAAGGGGCCTCCTTTGGTTCAGCCGTAGGGCCCCGCGAAATGATCAATGAAACCCTCCTCAAGGTCATATCAACAATTAATAAAAGAAGGGGAGGGCATCATGATCCAAGCCCTAGTTGGGTTGCATAGCCATGCAAGGAGATATTGGAGGGCTTCTAGATAGCCTCCTCCTATGTGTATGCAATCTGAGTACAAGTTGGAGAGCCAGAAGTCAAGTTGGGTCTTGTGTTTGTACTCCTCCACCCTAGTCACCTGATTTGGGAGGGAGTGCCAGGAAATGGCAATACACTCGGTGAAGGTTGGCGATGCATTTAGCACAATCAAAGAGTCCCTCGTGCCGGAGTACTCGCCCATCTGCAACGATCTAGACTATATTCCGCCCCTGGTATGATTGTTGGGATAGTTCTCCATGGGTCGTTGAGGAGCTATCGTGGTGGATCTTCTGGGTATGGGTCCTCCTGCCCGAGGGCATTCTGCTCTCAGGTGGAAGAATCGATCATTTCGGGTTGTCAATTAAGGCTAGGTCTCATCATTCGAGGGGCCATCAACCACCAGAGAATTGGTTCCTCCCAGGAGGTGTAGAGGTGTTCACATTCCTTGAGATCTAGATCACCATGGTTGGAGTCCTTGGCAAAGTCTTCTGGTAGCATGGGGTAGATCTTGATAGCTCGTCCTCTACACGACCGACCAAAGAGGTCGACAGGCCTCAAGGGAGTATCAGTGGCCTCTTCCATGTCCGTGAAGTTATGGGAAATGGGGAACCCGATCGGAAGTTGCCTGCATCCTTGTTATCATCGTAGGGCATGCTGGCATTGGGAGGGGCGGAGACCCGCGTGTTCTTGAGTCATGGAGTAAGATACCCCTTGGCTGCAGCCGGGTGAGGCCTGATCAGAGTTCCTTTCAACACCTGAGTACTTTGGAATAGGGAGACGTCATGGATTGTCGCGACCAGGAAGTATTATGTGTCGGCAAGACCATAGTATGTGTAGAGTCCTAGGTTGGCACCAAAGAGTTATTCTCTTGGCTAGAGCGGGTCTGTGTGGTGGTAGTGCAGCCCACTGGCAGAGTTGGTGAGGGAGTAAGTGTTCTGAAGCGGAATGCCTTCCCACATTCATCCATGGCGCTGTGATGTTGATGATGGCTTAGACATCCGATCCTGTCGATGTGGATACGAACATGCTACTCCTACCTGACGCACCAATTGTCATGGTATTTTCACGTATATAAAAAATTTGTTCGATGGGGCACACATTTGGTAGGACCAAATGGTAGCACACGGGGACAAAGTTCTATAGAGGTTGAATTCCCAGCGTATAATGCATGGTAAATACCCTACTTCCTGTTTGTGGAGACTTATTTATCTTCTTGGGTGTGCTCCGAGACAAACTCGAGGGGTCTCAAGATCGTCTATGGTGGATGTATGAGATGGATCTATTATGAGAGAATGAATGGATTTGTGTGATATGTCCTCTCTGGGCTAGCCCCTAGACCCCTTATATACACTGTGGTCTAGGGTTAAGTGTCAAGCATGTCTATAGATGTGAATAAAACTCTAACGAGATATCCTAGATCAGATCTATGTTGATTAAAATCTTATCTGCTAGAATCCTCGGCATGATCTTGGTGTGTGTCTTGTACTCCAAGATGGTACTGACCAGGACCTAGCTAAACGCCCATGTCCCTGGGCTAATGATCTCCCGCTGAACAGTCCATATTCATGCGTGTTAGTCTTACCTGAGGGACCATGACCTCGTCAAAATACAAAGTAAACCACTCTCCAAGTTTATGAGAGTAATTGTGGTGCTAAAAATAAGGTAAACATGTTTGAAACCAGTGAGGTTGTTGATGTAAAGGGGGATGTAAGGGCATCCCCATGCTTAAGGTTTTCACCTTTCTTGAATATTTTTCATTGTTAACTTTGATTTAGTGGGCGGGAACACCACCAACAATGTTGTCGACATGTACATGGACCTCAATGGGAATGCCTCTGGCGGGATGGGTCTTTGTTATCAGCATCAGGTATAGTCGGCATGCTTATCAATGACCGATAAGAAGGAAACCTAGGAGCTCACCTAGCTGAAACCAAAGGTACCATCACGAGGATGATTAGGGTACTCAATGAATTCTAAGCCGGGTAATCAATGAATTCTAAGCCGGTCGTTCATCAGTAGTCTCATGATTCTCAAAACCCTCAGGGTCATGCTTTTGAGGTTGTTAACTCAATGGTTGATGGCGTCTCCTTACGTTAACAAGTGCAACGTGCAGTAAATAACTGTGATGGAAAGCCAGACGGCTAATAAGGTCGTTGCATGCAAAGTAGTGATTCAACACTAGAGGAAGACTAAATAAAAAAATACTAGAGGAAGACATCTGAGCATATGGGTTGTACGGTATACGCTATCGACCTAGATCCAGTTAAAGATAGGTACTATGACATCGAAATTACATATGGTGTCTGCTCCATGGTATGGACCATGCGAAACATGCATGAGGAAGAGATGTGTCATGGAGGATTCCAACTGCGAAGAATCTTTACAAGGTTGGAGGACCAGAACAATGATAACAAGGATTACTAAACTTGGAATCATACCCGCGATCACATTTATGGGGGATATGCCTCCTATGGATCAAAGAGACAATACAAGGTACTAGAGGAAGGTCATGGCGGTAGCGACATCAATGGTATTTACATTGACACTCTTGGGTTCCTGAGATTTTCTTATGATTATGCAAGGTTTGATGCTAAAATTTGAATTGCAAAGTTTGTGTAGGTCCAAAATTTCGCTTCTCAGTTGGTTTGTTATCAAATTATCTCACCCAACACCTTAGAAACTTCTAAGGTTTTAGGTTGTTATCAAATTATCTCACCCCAACACCTTAGAAAGTTTCTATTTTTGGTGAATTTTCATCGCCAATATTGGGTGTTGCTGGAGCATTGGCCATCCAATTTATGGCATCAAGCGTGATCAAGCCACAAACAGGATGGGAATTAAAAAGGGGGTGAAGTGAGCGTGTAGGAGCGCACCAACATGAATGTGTTAATGCTCTCGATCTCTATCTTAGATAGATTTGGATACAACTAGTTGGATACAAGAGTTATAGAGATTGAGGAAGAGAAGAAAAGGGGATTGAGAAAGTGAGCAGGCATCAGCTAGGGTTCTATAGTTTATAGTTTATCTAGACCCCCTTGCTCGGACAGGTGCCTAGACATAAGTAGGTCAAACCGTGCACCCTAGATGTTTTCGGGGGTCATAGTGTAGGTTAAGCCTATGGTTCCACACACCTCTACGGAGTGTTGGCCCATCTTCTGTTGCCCCGTTGACCGTCTTGGTCATGGTTGTAGGCGACGTGGGTGATGTCAAAGTAGTAGAGTCACAATGTGTGATAGAATGCTGCATATTAAGGGCTACCAAGGAAAATGTGGCAAATAGTTTTTTAACACTTCTAATTAAGTTCTAGTATCAAAATATCATAAAATGGTACGTATAGTAGATATATTTTGAGTGTCTACATGTTTGCACCCATTATGAGAAAACATAATTCAAAATGTCAAAAAAGTGAAAAACAATATCTACATATACATTCGAACATTTTATGTTCGTTCACAAGTTTTCGGGATGAAAAAACCTTTTACGTGTCCCGTGCAAAAAAGTCAAAAATATCCTATGAATAGTCATATTCACGTAACATCTTTTGTCTTTTTTATACATGACACATAAAATTTTATTTTATCCCGAAAACTTGTGAACGAACATAAATATTCGAATGCATATCTAGACATTTTTTCCAATTTTTTTGACACTTCAAAATATGTTTTCTCACAGTGGGTGAAATGCACCTGTGAGACAAAATGGATTTCCGATGTCTACATCTCTTTGTTTTTTTCTTCAAAATTTGAATTTATATAAATATGGTAGTCAAAGGTCGGGAGCTAGTCTAACCGGCCAAAAGATGTTACAAGAGGAATGTGATAGCGAATGCAATCAATCAGAAACGGATAAACATTAACTAAAACAGTTCATTGATATGGCAGCAGGTCGGCTAGTTTAGATGCTGATATGGATTGAGTAACAACTTGGAGTATGTCTGCCTAGCTACTTCGAGCATCAATCCAAAGTAACAACTTGGAGTATGTCTGCCTAGCTACTTCGAGCATCAATCCAACTACTTCCTCCGTCTCAGAATAAGTGACTTGGTTTAGACATAATGTGACCGAGTAGCTTCAGCTAGCCCTGATGTAACCGTTAACCAACTGTAGATTATTGTTCCGGGCAGCAACAAGCCTAGCTAACAAGGACCGCACCCAGTACCGTGACAGTGGTAGTATGCTGGGACGAGCGGATGGCAGGGGTGTGCTGAGGACGGATCGATGGGAGGATCAGGGAAGATAGGTGTTCAATGCGTGGTGGTTCGACGTCGCCGAGAATCGACACTGGTACTGGTTACTGTAGGACTTAATAGTCTTAAACGGCAAAAACAGGTGAGACATGAAGGTAGAGAAAAGAGAGGAGAAAACTGTTCCCTCTTTCTTCAAAAAAGAAAAAGGAAAACTGTTCCCTCCTGAGAAACTGGATCTCGGGGCGAATCCCATCTGCCATTACTTAACGGCTTCCAGCCTCCTACGTCGGCCGCTCCGGTCACAGGAGGGGTGGGGACCCGGTGCTTTGGCTCCAATTGTAGTTAGGATTGGGCTAGTGATTTCTTAGAGTGTTTTTTTTTGGAGAAGTCGGCATCGCGTTAGAATAATGTGTCCCTACTTTTCCTTCGTCGGCTCCACTTCAACCTGTGGCGTCAAGGGGCAGGTGGCCCGGTGGTCTCGTGGATCTTTGGATCCAGAGAGATTTGTGTCTAATGGTCGGCTCGACACTCTCACGGTTGGCGGTCGTTTTGACTGTTGTAGTTGTGTTTGGTGTCTTGCAGTTGGGTATGTGGATGACGGCAGGCGGCGGTGCTCCTTTTTTTTACTGTATCGGACAAAGTTGGCGGTATTAGGATCTAGTTACCATGAGGAAGATCCCTGACCGACGTGCCACAAAGTCTCAGTCCTGTCGCTTGCGACATCCCAGTTCATCGTCTTGAAAAGCATCGTTGTATGTCAACGTGCTCTCCCATGTCTTGGTATGACAGTTGTTCGCCTCTTTTTTCTATGCTGCCATGGTGGTGGTGGAGGACGATGATGGACAACGTTCCGGCGAGGCACAAGTTTTTTCAAGGGTAGAATTGTAACTTTACTTATTACGTTTCTTGGTGCAAAGTTGTGTGATACACATGATTTTTTTGCGAAATTCTACCGTTCTATTAATAATTATCAACAACAGTAAAAAAGACCTAACAGTAATAAAAATTATAAATATGTATTGGACCACCTAACGACGACTACAAACACTAGCACGGGTCAAAGCCGTGTCGTCATCCTCGCTCCTCCATCATCGAAGTCGGACAAATCTTCTTGTACTAGAGCTTGTTATAGTAGACAGACAGAAAGTCGTCGTGCTAAGGTCACACAGGACTAGCGCACCAAAGGAGCAACCATCACCAATGATGACAACCTTAAATCGAAAGAGACTGGTCCGAAATCATGCCAACAAACACGAAAACAAATCGGATCTCAGAAAATCCGCCGGACAAAGGACTCTACGTGTCCTCTCCTAGCGCTAGATGCACTACCGAAACGAGCATAGTGTGAAATAAGCTTATTCTAACTCCAGAATGTAGCATCCTAAAAAGGATAAACAAAGTTGTGTGACACTCTATATAACAGTGAAATATATGGTTAAAAAACAGACGAGATGAATAGGAGATCCGCAGCTATAAAAAGACCACACAGACATGCAGCAGCAGCCAAAACACACAACAGGTTGCAAATCACCTTGAACTCTACGTGCAAAGACCATGGAGACCGACAGCCTCATCGCCGACGACTTCCCTCCGTTCATCCGCACGTACAAGGACGGGCGCGTCGAGCGGCTCCTCAGCAGCTCCTTCGTGCCGGCGTCCGAGGACCCGGCCGCGGGCCGCGGGGTGGCTACGCGGGACGTCGTCATCCACCGGGGCACCGGCGTGTCCGCGCGCCTGTTCCTCGCTCTCCGCGCCGCCGCGAAAGGGAAGAGGCTGCCTCTCATCATCTACTTCCATGGCGGCGCCTTCTGCACCGAGAGCGCCTTCTGCCGCACGTACCACCGCTACGCCACCTCCCTGGCCGCGAGCTCCGGCGCGCTCGTCGTGTCCGTCGAGTACCGCCTCGCCCCCGAGCACCCCATCCCCGCGGCCTACGAAGACGCCTGGGACGCGCTGCGGTGGGCATCCGTCGCGCCCTTCTCCTCCGACCCGTGGATCGCGGCCCACGCGGCCCCGCGCCGCACGTTCCTCGCGGGGGACAGCGCCGGTGCCAACATCGTGTACCGCACGGCGGTGCGCGCGGCCCGCGAGGGTGCCGGCAGCGGCGTGCTGGACGTCCTGGGCCTGATCATGGTGCAGCCCTACTTCTGGGGGCCCGGGTGGCAGCCCTCGGACTCGGAGACGGTCTGCAGGGACGGCGTGGCCGCCGTGCTCCCGGCGGTGCTCGTGGACAAGTTCTGGCCGTTCGTCACGCGTTCCCAGGCCGGCAACGACGACCACCGGCTCAACCCTCCCAGGGAGGAGATGGCGTCGCTGAGGTGCCGCCGTGTGCTCGTGGCCGTGGCCGAGAAGGACACTCTGGTGCACCGTGGGCGCGCGATCGTGGCGCCCATGCGAGACAACCCGTGGATCGCCGGGAACGTGACGCTGGTGGAGTCGGAGGACGAGGACCACGGCTTCCACCTGTACAGCCGCTGCGGCCGACCAGCAAGAGACTCATGAAGGCCGTGGTGGAGTTCATCAACCAGCCCGAGATGATCTCGACACCTGACCCAACCGCCGCCGCGCTCCTGGACCTGCAGCACAGGCGCTACATCACGTTGCATCAGTCTGAGGGTAAGACGAAGACATACCACTGGGGATTCGGCGTGCCTACTAGGCCGTTTCATTCCATAATGGCTAGCAGTCTGGACATGAAAGTTCGGAGCTCCATGGCGTCAAATTCATTGAAATCAAGCATCTGCCATGGGAAAACGACTAAGACGAACTACGGGTCGATTTTCAGCCGATCGAGAAAAGACAGGGGCGGCATGAACCCCTTCTCAGCAACAACACTTCCGGGGAGTTTTGCAATGAAAAACTTCTTCTGAAGGATAGTATAGTTTTATATTCCAGTGATTCCGCTCCCCCCCCCCCCCCCCCCCCCCACACACACACACACACAATAACCGTCATGAGGTTAGGATAGTCCGTATGTGGTTTCAACTTTGTTGCACTTACCCTTTTTATTGTAAGTTAAGGACAGGATGGAGATGATGGTTGTATTATTGTACAAATTAATACCGACACTCCGATTCAAATTAGTGTTCTCACATTTGTCTAGATTTAGATGTATCAAGTCATGTTTTAGTGCTAGATACATTCGAGTCTAGCTAAATCTGAGAACATTAATTTGAATCGGAAGGAGTAGAAGGATTTTTTCCATTATGTTAAAACAATAGTTCTTAACACAAGAACATGATCCTTTTCATAAACGGTGTAATACTTCAAAATTTAGTTTCACTCAGAACATTTCTAGCTACCGGCCGGGTTAATTTTCAAAACATTGCATGAACATTTTATTTGAGGTTGCTCATTGAAGTCAATGTGGCTTCTCTCTTCAGAAAATGGCGGGAACCTTTTTTTGGTAATGGGAACGTTTTTCTTAGTAAAAGGGAGCTTTTCGCATTAGAAAACAAATTGTACCTTTTCGTTTCACTTGCAGCGAGTGAGCACGCGGCCCATGGTCCCATACCGCTTGGGCGGGCCCGAGCTGCACACATCCATAGTTTTTTTTTATAACTCACACCCACTTTATTCATTCGATATATAAGTTATTACAAACACCTTCGGGTGAAGATAAGAACCACACATGGCGTCCAATATCTCGAGAAATCGAACCTCTCGCCAGCCTATGTGCGTCACCATTTGACGTTCTTCCTTCATGCACAAACTAAGCGGTAACAAAGTCACCCGTCCGAGCCTTTATTTCTTGCACTATGTGGCCGTATGAGCCCCATCCTGCACCCTCCAAACTCTTGATCACGTTTAGCCAATCCGATGCAACTCTAAACTTTGTCAAGACGAGATCCGAAGCTAGAGCCAAACCCTCTCGGCACGCCAACGCCTCCAGCACCTCCGGATCAGATAAACCCTGAACCACCACCACCGATGCACCCAGAAACCCCCCCTGCATGGAGCGGGCAATAGCCACCAGGGGACCGTGCCCAAAATTCTTGGACATGGCCATGTCAACATTTATCTTTGACATCCTAGCCGGTGGTGCAATCCACTTGGGTCCCACAGCCTTGCTAGCTCGAGTCACTACTGGTTCTGAGTCAAGGATATTCAGATCGCTCAAAAACCTCTCCACGAAACAATGCATAGATAACGGACTCTGGTATTTCCCTTCATGTATAATTTTCCTCCATGCATACCAGAGCGCCCCGAGAGTCACCACTACCCTGGTTGATTCTTCCTTTGACAGATCGTTGAACACCGAAGCGAGCCAAGATCGAGCGTGAGGTTCCTGTAGGTTTATTACATAATCATTAAGTTCCTCCGATGCCAAAGCCCATACACTTCTTGCCTGATGACACTCCACCAAAGAATGTCTCCAAGAGTCGTGTTCCCCGCAAACGACACAAGAACTATGTGTAGCCATGTTTCGGTGATTTAACACATCTGCGGTAGGCAGCGATTACCGTGCTAATCTCCACAAAAAAACCTTTAGTTTAGATGGGACCTTGACCCTCCATAAATCGGTCCAACTCTTCTCTTCCTCTTTAATATTCGAAGGAGAAGCTATCATGTCTAGCCATGCAGTTCGGTTCTCCCTGATCTGCACCAGTAGCTTATAGGCCGATCTGGCAAAAGAAACCTTCCCATCATACTGCCAGGCCCATAAATCTGCCTGTCTCTGTGTACTCAATGGAATATTCTCAATGATCTCATAATCCATCGGTAAGAATGCTTCATGTAACACATCCCGGTTCCAAGACATAGTTGTTTGATCGATCAGTTCGCTCACAAGAAGTGGCGGTTCATGGATGTTAGCATCCATAAGACATGTGACCGGCCATAGCAAGCCGTCTCTCGGAATCCAGTTTGAACTCCAAATTTGAGTATTCTCTCTTGTGCCAATTCATTTAATCACACCTAGCTTCAGCACCTGACGGCCATCAAGAATTGATCGCCATATCTTTGAGGGCGACGCCCCTAGCTCTGCCTCTAGGAAATCCCCATTAGGGAAATACACAGCCTTGACAATCCGTGCACTCAAAGGACTTGGTTCCTGTACTAGTATCCAAGCTTGCTTGGTTAGTAGGGCTAGATTAAAAATCTCAATATCACGGAACCCTAATCCACCCATATGTTTCGGCTGTGTCATATCATCACACGCCACCCAATAGGTCCGCCGTTTCCCTTCCTTGCTTCTCCACCAGAAATTCTCCAGCAGAAATTTCGCAGTAGACTATTTATATGTTAACATAATCCCCTAGGCAAAAAAATTCCTAGGGGATTCTCTCCAACTGTTTCACCTTAAAAAAATCCCCTAGGCAATCTAAAACATGCCATGTAATAGGTGGGTATTGCTTGTGCCACTGATTTAATCAGCACTTCCTTGCCCGCCATATATCGCAATAACTCCAGCCACTCTTGAACCCTCTTCCAAATTCGATCTTTTAAATATATGAAAGCACCATTATCAGAGATTCCCACATCATATGGCATACCCAAGTACCTCTCGCTGAGAGTAACATTGTGGATATCGAGCTAGTCCATAATTAAATTCACCTGCTGACCTGAGGCACTGCTAAAAGGTCCAACTTTGGTCGACTAGAGGGGGTGAATAGGAGATTACCAATTGATGTGGGATATGCCGAATGGGGTATGCCCAGCAGGACGTTCTGATTGGGCCGAAGGGCCTATGAGTGGGCCTACAGGACAGCGACTGAATGCGACTGAGGAGAAGGCCTGACGACTGAAGACTGAAGGCCCAAAAGCATACTTGAAGCCCAGTCATACACCCCTTGTTCGGTTGTAAACTGTAAACCCTAGCGAGGTGCCTCATATATAAACCTTCCTAGGGTACCCTGAGGACTTACGTTCCATCATACACCCCTTCGAGCGACTCGCTGCTTAGACGCTGAGCTCGCCACCCCTGTAACTCGCTCCCCATCAATCCAATCTAGCAAGAGTAGGTCTTTACCCTCCGAGGGGTCGAACCTGGGTAAACCATGTGCATCCGCCCCCATCTCTCACCGCAGATGGCCGCCAGCTCTTCCCCCCATTTCAATCAATCTCTACCAGCAGCAGCGACTGCTGTGGCCATTTCCACGACAGTGGCGCCCACCGTGGGGCATAGCCGGACTGGCCTGAGTTCTGCGGCGAGACCCTACTCGCCAATCGATCAGCCGCTCGCCACCGGCCGCATGATCGCCATCGGCGGGATTTACAGATCCTGCCCAGCAGCTACATCCCGGCGTCGCGCTCGATCACCCACGACGCGGTGATGCCGGTTGGCTCCATCAACCTCTTCCTCGGCTTCACCGGCACGGTCGACCCAGCGGTGATGGTGATCGTTGGCGGACCACCGCCGCACCGCGATCTGCTCTCGGAGGAGCAGGTCCGCTCCATCAGGAGCCTTGCCACCAAGTACGACTCGGCCGCTAGCCGCGCGGCCGGGACCAACGCCGACGTGGACGATGCGGCCCTCCACGATGACGCTGACTCCGCGACCCCTGCCTCGGTCGATGGATCTATCACCGCCGCATCACGGGAGGATTCCATCACGCGAGTCTCCAACCCAGAAGACTTCGAGGACTCCTCCATCCTGGGGATCTTCGACTCTGATTCTGGCTTGGAGTCCCCCGAGGATTTCCGCGCCAGATCCAATCGCTTCAACGCAATCTACATGGTGGGCAGCACGGCCGCACTGCCAGATCCATTCTCCACACCGATCCCGCCGACCGCCATGGCCACAGAGGTGGAGGAGGCTCGCCTACGACTCGCGGAGGCGCAGCGCAATGAGCTCGCCGAGCGCGAGAGATACCGCCTCGAGCGGGAAACAGCGCGGGAGCTATCACTCTATCACCAGCGCTGCATCAGGACCCGCCTGAACTCCAACGTCCAGGGTCGCGCCCTGAACTTCAACGACGAAAGCGATCCCGCACGCACGGCCGAGCGCGAGTATTGCGAGAACGCACCACCAGGCGGAAGCAACCGACCACCACCCGGCGCACCGGCGACCGGGGCCCCACCACCACCCATGGGCCGTGCGCCCCCACCGGACCAGCCGTGGATCATCATCTCGCCACATGCCCGCGACGCCAATGGACTCCCACTCTACTCCACCCCGATGGACAACATCGTTGCGGCCGATGCCGCGGTCGCCAACCTCGACGTCCAGTATGCCAAGGCCCTACTCACCAGGGCCATCGAGCAACAAGCCGCGGGAGTCGACCCGCGGGGTCGGATGTATTCCTGCTCCTCGGCAAGCAAGGCGGCCTCAAGCGGCCACCCCACCATCACCAATGCCGTGACCTGCCCACCACCACAGCCCCTGGCGAACTAGCCATGGGCCACCAACCCTGCACTCTCCACCAACGATCTGCGACCGGTGAATAACATGGCCGCTGTCAACGGGCAGCCCATCGACGCCCGCACGCACATCGTCAACAACCAAGCTTGGCGGGCGCGCCAGCCAAACGACTTGAGGCACACCCTCAGTAACCGTGGCGACCCCGAACCCAGGGGCTCGCTCAGCCGAGTCAGCCCCCAATGCTTCGGGCCTATGATCCGAGGGGAAAAGTACCCCGCTAACTTCAAGGCGCCCAAAGAGATCGAAAAGTACGATCGAACATACGACCCAGCGGTGTGGCTGGACACATACCTCATGGCGATGGGAATTGCCGGCCACACCGACCTGCTCGCCGCTCGCTACCCCCCCTGATGATGGAGGGTGCGACACGGCAATGGATCAACACTCTCCCCGCCGACAGCATCAACTCCTGGGAGGAAATGTGGGACGCCTTCGTCAGGCACTTCGAGGGGTCCTACACCCGCGCCACCACCATTGAAGACCCGGAGCGATGCATCCAGGGACAACGCGAGTCGACCCGCCATTGGATCCAAAGGTGGCAGGAGCTGTGGATCAACACCTCCGGCATCCACCCAGACACGACGATACATTGCTTCAAGAACGCGTGCTGGTATGAACCCCTGGTCGCTAAGATCAAGCGGGTCTACCGGACGCTCAACAACATCCCGGACCTCCTCGAGATCGCCAAGCGCTACGTGGGGAAGACCCCAACCAAGACTCCGACAACGAGTCGGGAGAAAGGCGTCGCACCAGCATCCACGATAGCGAGCGCCTGCGCGACATGCGCTATAGCAACAACCGCATCACCGGGAAGCGCCGCACTGACGGGCGAGTCGACTTCGTCGCCAACGCCGGCTATGGCCAACACGACCCCAAGAGCTACCATCAAAATGGAGGAAATTACCGCAATAGCCTAAACTATCGAGCCAACAATGCGACGAGGCCGAAATTCGACCCTGCTGCCCTGCTCAATCAGCCCTGCATCTACCACAGCAGGGAGGGAAAACCCGCCACCCACACCACCGCGGACTGCCACTCTCTCAAAGAGATCGAAAAGGCAAGACGAGCAAGGGAGGACCCCAACAACAACCCTCCAAGGGACAATGACAACGCCGGTGGCTTCGGACACGTAGTCGGCTCACTACAAACCTTCACCGGGCTCGGCACCAAGCGCGAGAAGAAGGTGCTCGCCCGCGCGGTCGCCATCAATGCGGTGACCCAAGTCGACGTCACCCGCTTCCTCAACTGGTCCGAGCCGAGCATCACCTGGAGTCGCCAGGATCATGCGCCTAGAATCGAATACCCAGGGTAAGTTGCCCTGGTGGTCAGACCCAAGGTGGCCGACTACTGGCTGCCCGAGACACTGATGGACGGCGGGAGCTCCATCAACATCATGTACCTGGACACGTTCAAGAGGCTCCAGCTCCCAGAAGCAGCCATCGAGCCAACCCTGACAACCTTCCATGGTATCGTCCGTAGTCGAAAGGCGTACCCGATCGGAAAAGTGACGCTGCTAGTCACCTTCGGCACACTGGCCAACTACCGCACGGAGAAGATCGTGTTCGAACTAGTGAGCTTCCACAGCCCATACCACTGCGTCCTGGGTGGCCAAGCGTTCGCCAAATTCATGGCGACCCCACACTACGCCTACAACATGATGAAGTTCCCAGGGCCAAGCGACATCATCATCGTCCACGACGACCCCGATATGTCCATGGAATGCGAGGACAAAGGCGCCGAGCTTGCCGACACCGTCATCACCGTGGAGACCGACCACGCGGAGGAGCTCGCGAAATAGGCGGGCAACATCAACAAGGACGACCCCACCATCCTGAAGAAGCCAACCGCCACGAACTCCATGTTCGAGGCGACCACGCACACCTGCACCATCGAGCTCGTCCCGGGCGACTCCAGCCAGACGGTCACCATCGGGGCACAAGACCCGCATAGGAAAGCACACTCATCGGGTTCCTCCGTGAGAAACACGACATCTTCGCATGGAAGCCATCTAACATGCCAAGTGTCCCGAGGGAACTTGCTGAGCACAAATTAAACGCTGACCCTAAAGTGCGACCAGTAAAGTAGTCGCTATGGCCCTTCAATGAAGAGCGCCGTCGAGCAATCGCCGAAGAAGTACAACGCCTGCTAGCCGAAGGCTTCATTCGGCCAATAAAGTACTCCAAGTGGCTGGCAAACCCAGTCCTGATTCTGAAAAAGAACAACACATGGAGAATGTGTATCGACTACACCAACCTCAACAACGCCTACCCGAAGGAGGAGTTCGTCCTACCGCGCATCGATCAGATCATCGACTCGACCGTGGGATCGGAGTCGCTGTGCTTCCTCGACGCATATTCTGGCTACAACTAGATCAAAATGGCAGTCGAGGATGAGGAGAAGACGATGTTCATCACGCCATCCGGCGCCTTCTACTACACGGACATGACGTTCGGCCTCAAGAATGCCGGCGCCACATACCAAAGGTGCATGCAGGAGTGCCTCGCGAGCCAAATTGGCCGCAACATTGATGACCCACAAGTATAGGGGGTGTATCACAGTATTTTCGAGGGAAGTGAAACCCAATTTATTGATTCGACACAAGGGGAGCCAAAGAATATTTATAAGCCTTAACAACTGAGTTGTCAATTCAGCTGCACCTGGAAATAATCTTGCTCATAGAAGTTTATCAGTAGCAACAGTTTTGTAGTAGGAATAGTAAAGTAGCAGCAGTAGTAAAGTAAAGACAGTGGTAAGAATAGCAGTAAACAGTAGGATTCGAGTGCGGTAGGCATAGGGATGGATGGACGGGCATTGCATGGACAAGACAATTCGCATAGCAATCAGAACATGGGGCAATTGCAGATAAATAAGATAAAGCATCCAAGTACTAGATAATCCTAGGCATGTGTTCCATATATAGTCATACGTGCTCGCAATGAGAACTTGCACAACATGTTTTGTCCTGCCAGCCCGTTTGCAGCGGGGCCTCAAGGGAACTACTGGCAATTAAGGTACTCCTTTTAATATAGCACCAGAGCAAAGCATTAACACTCCATGAACACATGTGATCCTCACATCAAAGCCATTCCCTCCGGTTATCCCGATTTCTATCACTTTGGGGCCATTGGTTTCGGACAACAACGTGTGTATACAACTTGTAGATAAGACCAAAACAATACTATCATAATGAATTAATAACATGTTCATATCTGAAATCATGGCACTCGTGCCCTAGTGACAAGCATTAAGCATAACAAGTTGCAACAAAGTCAAAAAGCACTAATAGAAGATACTAGGCACCATGTCCTAACAATCTGATGCCATTACATTAACGATCTCATCCAATCCCTACCATCCCCATAGCCTACAATGGGGGATTACTCACTCATAGATGGGGGAAACATGGATGGTCGATGGAGAAGCGATGGTGATGATGATGGCGATGATCTCCTCCAATTCCCCGTCCCGGCAGGGTGCCAAAACGGAGTTTCTGGTGCTGTTTCGTGGAATCTGGTGGTGGCGGTGGAGCGGAACTCCTTCTGGAAAAACGTCGAACCCCCCTAAGTTTTTAGGTTAGAAGGCAACTTATAGGCGAAGAGGGAGACCGAGGGGGTGTCTGGGGCGGCCAGACCACCCCCTGGCGTGGCTAGGCCCAGCCCGCACGGCCAGGTGGTGTGGCTGGGCCCCAGCCCCACTCCGTCTCATAATCTGGCTCCGGGAGTCTTCTCATGAAATAGGATTTTTGGCTTTTGTCCCGTCCAATTCCGAGAATATTCATTTTCTGACTTTCCTGGAACCAAAAACAGTAGAAAACAAGCGGCTAGCACTGTGGCTCTTGTTAATAGGTTACTCCAAGAAATCATATGGAAAGTACTCCAAAGTGTGGATAAAACACAAGAAAGTAGATGAAACCAAGCATGGAACATCAAAAATTATAGATACATTTGCAATGTATCAACATCCCCAAGCTTAACTCCTGCTCATCCTCGAGTAGGTAAGTGATAAAAAGAAAGAATAATTTTTGAGGTGACATGCACCATCATAAACTTGATCAAAGTATTTGTAAAACATTCAAAGCTGGGATCATAGTACTTCAATCATAACATGAAAGATAAAGTTCTAACAATAAGACAAAGAAACTATGTTGCAACATGAAAAGGGACAAACAAAAGATTCATGAATAACAATGCTTTGCAAGATGTTTGTTTGTTTCACATAAAAAGTAGCATAATGGCATTCAGCTTGTCCCTCATAGAGTAGCAAAATATAAATGCACAGGACACCTTCAAAGTTCATAAGAGTGACTAGATACAAATAGTTTAAAACAAGCAATATCAAGTTATGCATCAATCAACTAGTCTTGGGACAATGCACATAGAACTAAGAATGGCCACTATGCTCTCAAAGTAGGTGCATAAAGGTAGAAGGTGGAGACTCAACAAAAAGGTAAAAGAAATGCCTTCATAGAAGGAAGTAGGGATTCAAGTCTCATAAAGAGCTTCCAAAAATTATGGTACTTATAGCTTTCAGCTCTCATTGCCCCTATCATAAGCATCTTGAAGGTGATTAAGGTTAAAGTGACACAACTAAGAGGATATGCTTGACAAGTTATAAACCGAAATCTCATGCCCCTTACTTACGAAGACCGAACCTCATGCTACTCAACTTTAGTCACAAGTAAGCTCTTGTCATTGTAAGTACATATGTATCATAAAGAACCGCCAACGGGGTACCCCTTGCACATGATACAGGAGCTATCCCATAATCAAAATGACAAGGCAAGCAGACAATGAGCATCTCAGCGATCTTTTTATTTGCTATTTGCATAGGTTTTTATTGAGGATGCTTCATAGAGTGCTCATTATGGTGATGCTGCAAGTTTCCACCATGATTAGGCATGGCTTAGGCTAGCGGCTCAGGTGTTTCTCTAACACACATACAAACTCCATGATCTTACAAGTTCCACTTTTATTTCACACCGTCGGGATCCATAAGCAAAAGAACATGATATCAACGGGGTACAAAGTACAAGTGCAATGTTGAAAGTGTTCCCCATGATACATGGTTCTGCTAATTTCAACTTATAAAGCGCAAGCATATACGCAACAAAGAAGGACCCAATGGTTCAAGTTTATTAAGGGCAAGAAAAGTAAAGTGTGCCATCAAGTTCGTGATAGCTTTAATCACTAGTTTTCTCATAACAAGTTTAATTTGGAAGGTAAACAAAAGCATGAATATACTTGGAATAGCATAAGATAGTAGGTAGGTATGGTGTAATCTTTGGAATAACTTGGTTTAAGGAGTTGGATGCATGAGTGGAACTCATACTTGGTTGTGGAGGCTAGCAAAAGACTGGGAGCGACAAACTAAGAGAGCAGTAATGGCCATAATCATGCAGAGCGACAAAACATCATTGACCAAAGCATAAAGTGATACTACAAGTTGAAAAATAAAGGATCATAAAGGCTATGGTGACTTGAGATAGTCTTAACATGGTGTGAGCATGCGCCAAGTCAACCCAAATAAAGCATCAAAGGAGAATAGCACTATACTATGCTTTAATATGCTAAAACAACGCATGATTCATCGAAGGCACATTAAGCGATCTCAATTGTTTATAACAAGTCATGCTACAGCAAAGAATACTAAGCATAAAGCCAAAACAATATCAAGCATGGTATGATAGAGCATATGCCACAGTCAAAAACAAGCTCTCTTTACCACATAAGTATGAACTTTCCTACTCTTTTCCAAACCAAACCAAACTATTTGCAAACCAATGTATGAAAGAGGGGGTCCAACCAATTTATTCAGAAAACTAAGCAAACAAAAGCAACCAAAAAACCAAAATGAAAACAAAAAATAAGATGCTCCAAGAACAACACAACTGTGCATGAAACAATAAAAATGAAGCGTTTGGAAGAAACCTGGGATTTTTATTGATGAAGAAGGGGATGCCTTGGGCATCCCCAAGCTTTGACGTTTGTACTTCTTGGATATTTCTTGGGGTGACACGCGTGGCATCCCCAAGCTTGAGCTTTAGTCCATTCTTCATCTCATTACTCATTCCTTCCATACACCTAAATTTTTTCCTTCATACAAAACTTCACACAATCTTTATTAGCAACATTAGTGCACTCAAGATAATAAGTCTTTGGGTTCAGTTCTAACACCAAATAAACTTACATTAAAGCACTAGATACTTTAGCACTTTCCTCAAAAATCTCAATTCCCCAAAAGAACTCAAAAAGGAACCAACAAGAAGCAAATGCAGAAAATGGCAGAAATCTGTCAAAACAGACCAGCAGGTAAAGACGAATTTTTTTTAAGATCTTCTGTTGCTCAAATAAAAAAGTGTTGAACTAACGAAAGTTAGATAACAACCTGGGGCAGAATTACAAAAATTCACGCCTCAAAAAGACGTTCAGTGATTTTACACGAATTTTTACGGTGAAGCACAAAAAATCTGTTTTAGGACAACAACTTTCCCAATCATTACTTCTCTCTCATTAGAGGTTAATCTTGGCACAAAAAGCAAATAAAAAGGATACGGAGCGGTTATTACTGAAGTAATAACTTCCAAGACTCATCTAAAACTTTTGGGTTATCTCCCAATAAGTACTTTTCTTTAACGCCTTTAAGTTAGGCATAAGCAAAAACTAAAATGGATAGAATAGAAGTAAGCAGAGATAATCATGGTAAAAACATTGTTTTGTTCAATGAAATCCTTTTGTTAATAAGGTTGATCAGGCCTTGTTACCAAAACAATTTCATATGAGACAAAACTTTGTATTCCACTAATGATTATGTTACCTCAACCTTGATAGCAATGGTCCCAATCATAATAGTTTCAAATTTTTCTCTTGGTATGGGACAATATATTTCTCCAACTTGAATTCCCTCAACATGTTCAATTGAATTCAAACCATAAGTTCTTTCAATCTTCTTGGGGAAGTAGACAGTATGTTCCTTGTCATTGACATTGAAAGTCACCTTTCCTTGATTACAATTAATAACAGCTCCTGCAGTATTAAGAAAAGGTCTCCCAAGAATAATAGACATATTATCATCTTCAGACATTTCAAGCACAACAAAATCAGTTAATATCAAGCAATTATGAGCCACTTGAACAGGTACATCCTCACATATACCCACATGAATAGTGGTAGATTTATCAGCCATTTGCAAAGATATATCAGTTGGTATTAATTTTTCTAGTTGAAGCTTCTTATAGAGAGAGAAAGGCATAACACTAACTCCAGCTCCTAAATCACACAAAGCAGTTCTAACATAACTTTTCTTAATAGAGCAAGGGATAGTTGGAATCCCTGGGTCTCCAAGTTTCTTAGGAACCTTACCATTAAAGGAATAATTAGCAAGCAAAGTAGAAATTTCTTCATTAGGGATCTTCCTTTTATTCGAGATAATATCCTTCATATACTTTGAGTAAGGAGGCAATTTAATAGCATCAGTCAAAGGAATTTGCAGGAATAAAGGTTTCATCCACTCACAAAACTTATTATAGTGTTCATCTTCCTTTGACTTGTGTTTCTTATCAGGGAAAGGCATAGGTTTTTGGACCCAAGGCTCTCTTTCACTACCATGTTTCTTAGCAATAAAATCTTCTTTGGTGTATTTAGTATTCTTAGTGTGGTTTTCCAGTTCTTCTTCAACTTTTTCTTCATTAGGGACTTTATTTTCTTCATTACCACTTTCAGTTTCAGCATCAGAGATAGATATACTATTAGGATCTATAGCAGGTTCGGAGGGTTCTACAATAGTTTTATGTTTCCTTTTCCTTTTCTTACGAGTAGAGCCACTATTTTCAGCTTGTTGAGAATCCTGCTCAATTCTTTTGGGATGCCCCTCAGGATAAAGAGGATCCTGGGTAGCAGCACCACTTTTAGTTCTAATTTCATAAGCATGTTTTTCTTTAGCAGCATTAACTAGCAAGTATTTTTGCACTTTAACGAGTTGATCTATTTGAGTTTGAACCATTTGAAAGTGTTTGAAAATAATTTTAACATCATTAGAGGTTCTTTCCACAATATCTTTCAACTCAACAATAGCTCTAGTGTTTTCCATTAGATGATTTTCCACCCTTTTATTAAAATTATTTTGCTTAACAATAAAGATATCGAATTCTTCTAAGCATTGATCAGGCGGTTTAGAGTAAGGGATATCACCTTCATCAAAGTGTTGGAGAGAGTGTACCTCGATAGTGGATGAGTAAGGAATAGGCTTACATAATTCTTGTATAGGAGGTAAATTCTTGACATCTGCAGCTTTAATTCCCTTCTCCTTAAGACATTTCTTAGCTTCCTTCATCACTTCATCATTTAATTCAATAACTCCCCTCTTCTTTGATGTTGGAATAGGCACTGGTATAGTAGGTTCAGGTACAATTGCTTCAGGTATAGCTGGTTCAGGAGGAGTCCAATCTTCATAGTTCTTGATTATTTTAGCCATTAATTCCTCAGCTTCCTTTGGAGTCCTATTCCTAAAAACACAATCAGCACAACTATCTAGGTATGTCCTAGATTCTTCGGTTAGTCCATTATAAAATATATCAAGAAGCTCATTCTTAGGTAATGGACTTCCAGCTTGTGCATGAATCAAAGCACAAAACCTTTCCCAAGATTCGGGCAATACCTCTTTTTCTCCCTGTTTAAAATCAAAAAGTTCCTGCAAAATAGCATGTCTAGCACTAGGAGGAAAATATTTCTGCAGGAAAGTACTAATAAAGCAATCAGGGCTATCAATAGATCCAGGAGGTAAACTACTAAACCAAGTTTTAGCTTCTCCTTTCAATGAAAAGGGGAAAATCTTAGCAACAAAGTAAGTACGCATCTTAATATCATCAGAAAACAAGCCACTCAGGGTAGAAAGTTCATTCATATGTGCTATCGCACTTTCATTCTTAGTCCCACAAAAAGGTTCTTTCTCGACAATAGCTATGTAAGATAGATCGAGAGAGAAATCATAATCTTCATCTATAATGTTTGTGGGAGAAGCAGCAAACTTAGCAACAGGAGACAATTTGGGTCTAATAGTACGCCTCTCAAGGAGACTCTTAGCAGCGCTCCTATCATGGGTGTTTTTACATTCTTTAATAAATTCATCGGTCATCTCAACATAACCATCTTCAATGTCATAACTCTCACAAGACTCAGGTGAACTAACAGGTGTAGTAGTGTCTTCATTAGGAGTTTCAGTATTTCCAGCTATAGTTCTAGCAATCGTAGCATCTAGGAAAGGATCTAATGAACCATTCTTATCAAGCACAGTAGAAGCAGCATCATAAGCATCAGAAGTTTCAGATTCAGCAGTAGTAGCAGTGTGTGTAGCATGTGTATGTGGTGGTGTAACGAGCTTACTCATAATAGACGGTGAATCAAGAGCATAGAGGTGTTCAGAACCGTACCTCTTCTTGTAGTGGATGGTAAAATAGGAACCTTGCCATCACGAGACTTACCCATGATGGATGGATAGCAGCGAACAATAGAGAATCGAAGTGAACTTGATAAATAAAGCTATGCTCCCAGGCAACGGCGCCAGAAAATAGTCTTGATGACCCACAGGTATAGGGGTGTATCACAGTATTTTCGAGGGAACTGAAACCCAATTTATTGATTCGACACAAGGGGAGCCAAAGAATATTTATAACCTTAACAAATGAGTTGTCAATTCAGCTGTACCTAGAAACAATCTTGCTCACAGCAGTTTATCAGTAGCAACCGTTTTGTAGTAGGAATAACAAAGTAGCAGCAGTAGTAAAGTAAAGACAACAGTAACAATAGCAGTAAATAGTAGGATTCGAGTGCGGTAGGCATAGGGATGGATGGACGGGCATTGCATGGACAAGACAATTCACATAGCAATCAGAACATAGGGCAATTGCAGATAATTAAGATAAAGCATCCAAGTACTAGATAATCCTAGGCATGTGTTCCATATATAGTCATACGTGCTCGCAATGAGAACTTGCACAACATCTTTTGTCCTGCCAGCCCGTTTGCAGCGGGGCCTCAAGGGAACTACTGGCAATTAAGGTGCTCCTTTTAATAGAGCACCGGAGTAAAGCATTAACACTCCATGAACACATGTGATCCTCACATCAAAGCCATTCCCTCTGGTTATCCCGATTTCTGTCACTTCGGGGCCATTGGTTCCGGACAACAACATGTGTATACAACTTGTAGATAAGACCAAAAACAATACTATCATAATAAATCAATAACATGTTCAGATCTGAAATCAAGGCACTCGGGCCCTAGTGACAAGCATTAAGCATAACAAGTTACAACAAAGTCAAAAAGCACGAACAGAAGATACTAGGCACCATGCCCTACCAATCTGATGCCATTACATGAACGATCTCATCCAATCCCTACCATCCCCATAGCCTATAGCGGGGGATTACTCACTCATAGATGGGGGAAACATGGATGGTCGATGGAGAAGCGATGGTGATGATGATGGTGATGATCTCCTCCAATTTCCCGTCCCGGCAGGGTGCCAGAACGGAGTTTCTGGTGCTGTTTCGTGGAATCTGGTGGTGGCGGCGGAGCGGAACTCCTTCTGGAAAACGTCGAACCCCCCTGAGTTTTTAGGTCAGAAGGCAACTTATAGGCGAAGAGGGAGACCGAGGGGGTGTCTAGGGCGGCCAGACCACCCCCTGGCGTGGCCAGGCCCAGCCCGCATGGCCAGGTGGTGTGGCTGGGCCCCAGCCCCACTCCGTCTCATATTCTGGGTCCGAGAGTCTTCTGGTGAAATAGGATTTTTGGCTTTTGTCCCGTCCAATTCCGAGAATATTCATTTCTGACTTTCCTGGAACCAAAAACAGCAGAAAACAGGCAGCTGGCACTGTGGCTCTTGTTAATAGGTTAGTCCAAGAAATCATATGAAAAGTACTCCAAAGTGTGGACAAAACACAAGAAAGTAGATGAAACCAAGCATGGAACATCAAAAAATATAGATACATTTGCAATGTATCAAACATTCACGTCTACATCGACGACGTGGTCGTAAAATCCACCCGCCAGGACGACCTGCTCGCCGACCTGGCCGAAACTTTCACAAATCTGCGGGTACAACATCAAGCTGAACCCAGGAAAATGCACCTTCGGCGTCCCCACTGGATAGCTACTGGGATAAGTAGTCTCCAAGCGAGGCATCGAAGCCAACCCCACGAAGATCGACACCATCGCGCGACTCGGGAAACCCGAGTGCCTGCGCAACATCCAGAAGCTGGCCGGGCGAGTCGCTGCTCTCAATCGCTTCATCCCCCGACTAGGCGAGAAGGCAATGCCTCTCTATCGCCTGATGCGTAAGAACCCCATGTTCCAATGGGACGCGGAGGCGGACGATGCACTCAAAGCACTCAAAGAAGTGCTACTAGCGGCTCCACTCCTTGCCGCCCCAGTCGACAAGGAGCCAATGCTCGTCTACTTGGCGGCCTCCACTCGAGCCGTCAGCGCCGTGATGGTCGTCGAACGGCCAGAGGAGGTCAAGGAGCGCCCCATACAACGCCCTGTATACTACATCCGCGAAGTCCTGACGGACTCACGACAGTGCTACCCGCAGTACCAGAAACTGGTGTACATGGTATTCCGAGCTCAGCGACGACTCCCCCATTATTTCTAGGAGCACCCAATCACGGTGGTCTCCTCCGTACCCTTGTAAGACATAATACGCAATCGCGAGGTGACTGGGCGAGTCGCCAAGTGGGCTATCGAAATCGGCGTCCACGACATCAAATACGAGCCCCGCAAAGCGATCAAGTCACAAGCCCTGGCTGATTTCCTCACATATTGGGAAGAAGCATAGCAGCCGGCACTACTAGGAAAAACGTTATCAGTGGCACAAGAAAACAACTTTCTATGGCGCATCTAGAAGTCGCCACTAAATTGTCGCCACTAAAATTACATTTCTATGGCGCATATGCATATGCGCCACAGAATTCTCCAAATTCTGTGGCGCATATAGCTATATAGCTATCTGGGACATAATTCTGTGGCGCATATAGCTATATGCGCCACAAAATCCTTTTTTTAGAATTTTGAAATTTTCAGAATCTGGTACAAATATAGTATATAACAGGTATATTACAGGAAATACACAAAAATTAACAGAAATTCACAGAAAAGCTGCACACAGCAGTACAAATGTTCCAGTTCACATATAATACATCAACAAGCACGAATGTTCACAAGTGTTCATCAATCACATCACTTAGAATCGAATAAGTGTACAAGTATATTTCACAAGTGTTCATCTCACTCACATAACTTACAACCACGAATGTTGTCACCGCCTATACCTTAGGACAGAATGTAGTACATCGTAACCGCGATGCCGGTGAGGAGGAGCGGCACCAAGATCTTCGTCCGGTTCTTCTTCCACACGTGTCTCCTCCACTTGGCCACCGCCTCCTCTCTAGTCACGTATCCCTTGTAGCTGTTGCCACTGAACTTGTCCACTTATTGGTGGCAGTCTACCCACTCCTCGTAGACACCTGGAACCCGACCCTTGTACACAACGTACGTCGGCATCTCTATTGACAAGGCATATTAGTACATCATGCAAATATATATGTTGACAAATATTAGAGCAATGCATTCATAAACTTAAAACAATGCGTCGATGACAATGAAAGAAACACGACAACATGTCCGACACAATAACAACGACAGTTTCAAGCTAGGCAAGTTAAGTTTTTCGACACACACTACATGTCCACCGATACACACGCTCTCTCGGTCAAGTAGCCTTCTCCTCGCAGGGCGCCGGGAACGGCTTGTACATGTCTTTCGTCGTCCACATCCTGAAGTCACCCTGCGCCTTGAGGCGGGCTGCTTGACACAGGGAACTCGAACACATGCTTGAGCTTGTGTCGGCCATCGTCCCTGTAAGCCTCCCCCTTATAGTTGAAAGGGCCTCCCTGATTGGCATAGCCCTCGATAGCATCATCCAGAACGCTCCTTACTCTGGTGTAGTTCTTCCTCCTCGCACTCCCCGAGTTGAAGTAGGTGTCAAGCGGATACCTCGTGGAGAGGACGATGAGCGTGCAGTACTTATCTCTGCGCAACACACAATGTGGAACGGGATGTTGGAAAAGAGCAATGGTAAGAAATACTTATGTGTTACGACAGCGGTAGGAGGATGTGTACACTTACTCGGGAAAGAAAGGCACAAGGATGTTGTCCTTCCTCTTGTTGTCCATCAATAGCTTCTGAAGGTAGGACTTTGGCCGGGCCCGGGTCCTTGTTCCTTCTTCCAGCTGGCTATCCCGCATGTAGTAGGGATCCGCTATCGCTACGAACGGGGTGTCCTCTCTCTTGACCTTCGTCGCCAGATTGAGCGCGAATAGGCGGACCAAGTTATAGTCTAGCCGTCTCGAGTGGAACAGCTTGAAGATGTCCTCGTAGGCTATGAAGAACACATCCGCGGGGGCATCGGTGATGAATCCCACGTCCTCCGGCACCTTGGCGGTGAACACCGGGTAACTCGGGTCCTTGTCCTTGAGAAGGAGGCCCTCTAGTGTCAGGACACCTTCATGCAAACTCATCATATCTCCTGAAGCTAGGCGGCGCAGTTCCGGAGGCAGTATGGGCTGACCAGCTTCGTGCACTCTGGTCAAGCCATCCTCGCGGGGTGGTACAACATTGTCCCGGTAATGGATCGGAGCGGGCTGGCTCACAGCCTTGTCCTTGTTCCTGTTCGGCCTCTTCCTCACCATCTTCCTCTTTGCATCAGCAGCCTCCACTGGCGATGCTAACCCGTCACCGGCCGTCCTGCAGAGTGTGTCAGGGCTGAAAATGATTCCGGCCGATGGAGGTTGTGTCTCGGCGGCCGGAGGCGTCTCCTGAGAAAACCCACGGAATGATGGTTCTTCAACGAGAGGAGGCATGAACGGTCCTTTGCTGACGCCGGTGTTGACGAAGGCATTGACGTCGACCGGTGCATCATCATCATCCACCTCGATGTTGGCATCGAAGGACACCATGTCCATGTCATCCTGGGGTGGTGGCGATGGCTGTTGCGGTGCCACGGCCTTGCCTTTAGGCGGTGGCGATGGCGGTCGAGGAGCAACCACGCCCTTGGCTGCTTGTGGCGCCGGTGCAGACGCTCCCAAGAGTCTCTGGTGACGGCTTGTGGTGGCGGCGACGACGACCGGTGCAGCAGGAGGCTTCATCCTTGGCGGCCGGATGACCGAGGTGGCACCGGTGGAGCGAGACCCAATACAAATCTGGGTCTTTGGCCAAATCATGGGATAGCCATGGCAACTTTCTAGGGTCAGGTGCTCGTCGGCTCCCAGAGGTTGCATGGGAGGGTCCATGTCTTCGCACCCCCCCAACACCCGACCCAACTCGACGCGCATCACGACATCGTCCATGGGCTTACAGTGCATCGTGCGATTCGCCGGTTGTATTAGCTTGCCCGTGGCAACATCCTTCAACTCGCCACCGGGCACCTTGTGCAGGAGCACGCACGGAGTGTCCTGAGGCATACAGATATGCATCATGAGATGGCAGCCAATCAAAGGCATTAAGTAGAGCACGCTGACTAACTACTTATTTTACCTTGGTGAGGGCACCGAGCTCGGCTAATGTCGAGACACAGGCGGCCGGTGGCTGATCCTTCTTCTTCTCCGTCTTGGGTGCATTAGGAAGCATCGCCGACGCCGGCTGCTGCGCCTTGGTAGTCTCGGCAGGAGGAGGCAGCTCCGGCGCATCCAACTCCATCGGCTGCGCCACGGGGATGGAGGGCGGCGGGGTAACCATGTCTGGCGACACTTGGTGGCTCGAGGTGCTACCGCCGGTGCTGGGCACTTGTATTGGCCCCACCTGACCATCCGCATTCCATTTTGCTATCCCCTCCATCAGCCGAGGGGGTAGCATCTCGAGGATCTTCTGCTGCACTATCGCGTTCACCTCGTCCTGGTCCACCTTACTGGCCTCTAGATGCGCGATCTTCCGCTTCAGCTCTTCCTTCTCGGCTTGATCCTGAGCCGCCGACTGGGTCCGCCTCTCCTTTCTCTTCTTGGCTTCCTCGCTATAGTACTCGCGGAACTTTGTGCTCGTACCAAAGCCAGAGATACGGCCAAATGACGTGGGCGGCTTGGACTGTGGCCTCCCCTTGAAGGCGTTGGTCGCCCTGTTGAAAATCGTGTCCCACGGCTCCGTCGAGACCTGGGACGACGAGTCCGGCGCCTCGCGTGTAGCCTTGATTTCAGCATCCTGCAGATAAGGAAAGGTGAACCCATTTAGGAACTTGCCTTCATTATTCAAAATGAAAGCAAATGGACCACGGGTAAATTCCTTACCATCTTACTCTCAAACTTCCTCACATCGTCATCATTGGTGACGAATTCCTTGGAATCCTTGTCTAGATAGTAGCGGGCCCGGACAAAGTTCCGGGTCTGCTCGTCCGTGATTTTTAAAAACAGGTTTTCTTTCCCGAGACGCTCAACCTCAGCGTCCTCCCTTTCCCATATGGCCTTCTTTCCCCTGTAACCGCCGCTTCCACATCGGTGGTTACATATGTTCTATTCCCGCATTTCCCGACCCCACTTCGTCCATGCCTTCGCTTCGTCAGTCTCCATCTCCGCCTTGAATATCTTGAACTCGTCTTCTTCGATCATGGGCTCACCCTTCTTGATCTTCTCCCAGCTTTCCTTTTTCATGATCTTGTTCTTCACCCGGGTACTCCAGCTGCTCAAGGCATTAGCCATCTTCGTGATGGCTAACCTGTTCACCTTATTGGATTTTTCCAGTTTGTCGGTGTACGGTGCTGGGAACTTGTACCGTCGGTGAAGCTTCTTAAGGCAGTTTGCCACCAACCGCTCATTCGCTTCACTTCTCAGGTGCTTCGTGTTGATCGACATGCTTTCCCGGATGATGCACCCGAGTTGCATGCCGTACCCAGCGGCAACATCCGGAGGCTCCAACAGAAGGCCACTTTCCGAGACCAGAGTGATCTCGTCGGTGGTGTCAGCGAGCTTTTGCGGCTTCCGATCCTTCCTCGGCTTCTTATTCTTCAAAACAGACGGGTTGCTGCTACCGCCATCCGTGCGGTCCCCGCCATCGGTCGTGCTGCCTCCGCCATCGATCGTGCGGCCTCCACCATCGGAGGTGGTCTCATCCTCCTCCTCTGCTTCATCTATCCGGTAGTCCTCATCCCCCTCTCGCTCATTATCCCCATCGTGACCCGTAGTAGCTGCCACATCCTCATGCTGAGACTCCGCCGCCTCGTGCTGCGCCGCCGCCTCCCAGAAAGTGAGGTTCGCCGCTCTGGCTTGGTCTTCGACGCTCATGGCAGCCTTAGAAGTGCCGGCCCCATCGGCGGCCGACATGTTTGCACACTTTTAAACAAATTAAAATAAGGAAGTTAGTATTAATTATTGTTGACAATATTTAAAATGAGCTGTCCATTTCTCCTGAAGTGTCAATTCACTTCCACTTCGGTCGAGAAATGGGGCTCATATGTCAAAAAATTACTAAGTGTCGACCGAAAAATTTGGCATGACCTTCGCTAATTTTTTGACATATGAGCCCCATTTGTCGACCGAAATGGATCGAAATCAACATTTCAGGAGAAATGGGCAGCTCGGGTGATTTCCCTGCAAACATTTCACATACAGAAATGCACAAATTGTGCTCCACAGCCACATATGGTGCTCTAACACCATACAATAGAAACTCCTGATGATGGTCTTTTTTTTTCTTTTCTAGCTGACAGAGATATGCTACAGAGATATAGCTAGCTAGCTAAACGCATGATTCACTCACAGAGATATACTGTAGAGATATACTGCAGAGATATACTGACAGAGAGATACTGCAGAGATATACATGATACACACTGTTATTACCCACTGATCATTCTTTATTACTGCTAGCCTAGCATTTTTTAATGGCTGACACATGGATGAAAAAGGAAATTCACTGCAAAGTTAACGGGTGGATTATTGTTTGGCTTCCTTTGCTTGAAAGGGAGTTAACATGACTGATGATGCAACCACCACCACCACCAGTCCACCAGAACATGCAAGTTAACCAATATTCAACAGGGAAGATTTGTCCTCTCCAATGATGAAGAGCAGGAGGCAGCTAGAACCATTAGGTCAAGGATAACATGATAATGCACTATTTATGAAGCAGGAACCCTCCATTTTCCAGTTGGAGAAGAATCAATGCCATGCACATCTGATAAGCATATGGGGTCAAAGTTTAGGTGGATTGGATTGCCACAAAAAACTAAACGAAATAAAAGCTGTGTAGCAGTTGGTGATGGATTATTCCAGCTGCAAAGAGAGGAGTACACATCATCTTGCTTGGCTCCAGCTTATACACATCATTTCTACCCACAGCCTATCTTCCTGGTGCACTGACTGCACTCTTTAATTCTACCAATTTAAATTACAGTATATTGGTATAAAATTCTACCAATATGTTACAGTATATTACAGTATATTGGTATAAAATTCTACCAATATGTTATTTCATCATCCATCATCAAAATTCCACAAAGTTATAAATGGTTACAATAACATGCCTATCTTCCTGGTGCACTGACTACACTCTTTAATTCTACCAATTTTAATTACAGTAAACAGTCTGTGCACATAGCATATCCACTAGCATAAGAATATGTTATTGCATTTCTACCCACAACCTATCTTCCTGGTGCACTGACTGCACTCTTTAATTCTACCAATTTAAATTACAGTATATTGGTATAAAATCTACCAATATGTTACAGTATATTGCTATAAAATTCTACCAATATGTTATTGCATCATCCATCATCAAAATTCCACAAAGTTATAAATGGTTACAATAACATGCCTATCTTCCTGGTGCACTGACTGCACTCTTTAATTCTACCAATTTTAATTACAGTAAACAGTATGTGCACATAGTGATTATATTTCTATTAAAGGTTAATTCCCATCAGGTATTAGAGGTTAACAACAGCTTAATTCCCATTAGGTATTACATTTCTATTGACAATACCATTTGCAACCAACAAATTTAAAATGAGCAGAGTAGCATATCGCAAGAATCGCTTCTAGCCAGCAGCAAAATCAGCTCAAGTGAACCTAGGGTTCCTAGAGTACAGAGATCCAGGGGAAGGATGCATCCATGGGAATCGGCGATTACCTAGGGACGACGGATGACGAACGGTGAGGTGGATGCTATCTGGTGGACGGCGGATGGTGAGGTGGCTGCTCCTCCTGCGCGCTGCGGACGGGCTCCTCCTACGCGCTGCGGACGGGCTCCTCCTCCTGCGCGCTGCAGACAGGCTCCTCCTCCACGGGCTCCGGTGATGGGGGCGGCTCTCCTCCACGGGCTCCGGTGATGGGGACGACAGAGCCTCCTCCTCCTCCTCCTCCTGGTGCTCTGCGAGGCCACGGTGGGTATGGTGGCCAGGCAAGGCGGGTGCGACACGGCCGGCGTGGCACGGTGGGGCGGGCGTGGCGGCGAGAGCGGAGGCGTGCTAGGGTTCTGTGGGGGATTTGACTCGATTTGGGGAAAAAGGGGCAGTGAGATTGAGGCCTCATCAAAACACTAAGTCAAAGGATTCTGTGGCGCATCTGTACAGATATGCACCACAGAATTGTTGGAGATGGTACAAAAGGCGCGTTGCGCTGTTGTTTGACAGAAACACTTGCTTACCACACTGGTTCAGTGCTTGCTCCTTTGTTCTGTACCTGGGGTGGCCAGGTTCGATTGCTGGCTGCCACATCTTTTTTTTGACTTTAAAAAAAATATTTTTAGGATGGTAATAATATATTAAAAGCAAGAACTAATATATTTGCCTATTAAAAACAAGAATTAATATATTTGCCTCGATATTATATTATATATATGCTTGTGTCACACCCACATCAATATCCGCATACATTATTTTGTCAAAGTAATACATATATGCAGGCGCGCGAGCACACACGTGCATTAATTAGTACAAAAAAAGGCATCAAAAACCGCTAAGTCGGCTCCGAGGTAGCTAGTGTCTTTTCACAACAACTTTCTTGCCCTTCTTCTTCGCGGTAGAATACTTTAGGCCGGCCACCTTGAGATTTCTTCTCGTGTACGGGCAACCTTTAGCCGGTAGGGTAGTCTTCCTTCTTACTTTAGCATAAGTAGTTGGCTTGTCGAAGTACTTGTCGAATTCCTCTTCGATCTTGGGATCGCCGTTCTTGTCGATGTCTTGCTTGTTGGCGGGTCCTTCCATTCCGATGATGCTCCTCTTTCCCCTCCTCACGACAACACGGCTTGGCTTTGTCGGGTCGGTAATGAAGAAGCATTGGTCAACTTGGCTAGCGAGCACCCATGGCTCATTTTTCGTGGAGGCGTTCTTCGATTTGGCATCGGGTATAACCATGGTGGTGAAAAACCGGCCATCTTTTTCGACGCTCTTGGCCCATCTGACACAAAACATCGGCACCGTCACTCCGCCGTAGTCGAGTTCCCATATCTCCTCGATCCTTCCGTAGAATCTTTCCTTGACATCAGTCTCGTCATCAGCGTATGATAGCATAGTTACTCCTGAGTTTTGGTATTCGCTATTCTTGTCCTTCTCCTCGGTGTAGAATCTGTAGCCGTTGATGTCGTACGTCTGATAGGTCCTAACGTTGCACCCGGGGCCCTGTGAGAGTGAGAATATGAGTTTCTGATCTTCAGTATAAGGCGTCGGCATGGGACTTTCCAGTAGACTTTTCTTGAACCACCCCGTGAAGCTGGTGTTGTGCTCTCTGGTTACGTCTCCCTTCTTCCTCGGCTTACCCATGTTGGCGAGCTTTTGCTCCATTAAGGTTTTGTGCTCATCCACCCAGGGGCCGACCAACTGTATGTGTTGTAGCGCGACTCGGTTTGCCCTATCAAAGTCGGCGTGTTCGAGTTCGATGCCGACGTGGAGTGCGCGGTAGCCCTCGCGGTGACCAAATCCAGCGAGACTCCCGAGGTGCTTCCTGGTGGGCAGACCGACATCCTGGTTCTCGGTGCTTAGGTAGTTCTGGCAAAAGGAGATGCACTCGTAGGTCAGAAAGCCCTTGGCTATGCTTCCATCTGGACGGGACCTGCTGCGAACGAATCCTTTGATGACATCGTTTAGCCTTTCGAACGGCATCATGTTGTGCAGGAACACCGGCCCGAGATGGATGATGTCATCCATGACATGGACAAGCAGATGCACCATGATGTCGAAGAACGCAGGAGGGAAGTAAATCTCAATCTTGCATAGTATCTCAACGATCTCTTCCTGTAGCTTGCCGATCTGCTTCACGCCGATAGACTTCCTAGATATGACATCGAAGAAGTTGCAGAGGCCAAATAGCGTCTCATGGACGTGCTCGTCCATTATCCCTCGGATCGCAACGGGGAGTATCTGCATCATCAGCACGTGACAGACGGAGACTTCATCCCACTGAACCTCTTTTTCGCTACGTCCAGATATCTGCTTATCTTTCCAGAGTAGCCGTGCGGAACCTTGACTCCTAGGAGGCAACGGAAAAACCTCTCGAGCTCCTCCTCGCTTAGAGTGAAGGATGCAGCTTTAAGCACCACCTCATTCTTCTTAGCCCTTTTGCGGCGACCCTAGGTCCCTCCCGTCTATTCATCGTCATCGTCAGCATCGTCACTATCGGGGTACTGAAGTTCCTTCTTAATGCCAAGCAATTTTAGGTCGCTTCTTGCTTTCGGCCCATCCTTGGTCCTATCCGGCATGTTCATCAGAGTGCCGAGCAGGCTCTCGGTAACGTTCTTCGTGATGTGCATCATATCGAGGCTATGGGGCGTGTGGAGGACCTTCCAGTAAGGAAGGTCCCAGAAAATGGACCTCGCCTTCCATACTCCATGCAGCGGTGATGGCTGTTCCCTCGGCCGCTTCTTTCCTGGCGCAGGGCACTCTTCCCAATTGTCCAGAAGCTCCTTGATTTCTTCGCCGCTTAACGGTCGACATGGGGCATTTTCGAGCTCGTCTTTTCCATTGAACAGGTCTCCGCGTTTTCTCCACGGGTGATCCTTGCGGAGCCACATTCGAGTCCTTTGGAACACGGTTTTCAAAGACCCAGGATCCCTCGGCAGCTGCAGATGCGGGGTCTTATCCATGCACCTGACACATGCACAGAATCCGTGGTTCACCTGACATGCTACATATCTGTAACCAGGATAGTCCTACACCGTCGTGAGCAATGCAGCTCTCAGGTCGAAATAATCTCCAGTGTAGGCATCCCACGTATGTGCCGGCGTCTCCCACAGCATCGCTAACTCCTCTTTCAGGAGCCCGAGATATAGATGCATGTCGACACCCGGTTGTTTTGGCCCCTGGATAAGGATACTCATGTGTACGTACCGCTGCTTCGTGCACAACCAGGGTGGGAGGTTGTACGGCCATACAAACACGGGCCAGGTGCTATTCGTGCTACTCTGGTTGCCAAAGGGATTGAGTCCGTCGGTGCTCATGCCCAGCCTAACGTTCCTTGGATCGAGCCCGAACTCATCTTGGAATTCGATGTCCAGCGCATTCCACTGGCTAGCATCCGCAGGGTGTGTCAGGATCTTGCCCTTCTTCGGATCATCTTCCGACTTCTCCCTCTTCGCGTGCCATTGCATAAGCTCCGCTTCCTTAGGGTCTACGAAATACCGCTGCAGACGGGAAGTGATAGAAAAGTACCACAACACTTTTCGAGGAACTTTCTTGTTCCCTCTCTTGTATCGTCCCTGGCCGCACACCGGGCATGTGGTTTTATCCTTGTACTCGTTCCGGTAAAGTGCGCAGTCATTGATGCATGCGTGGTACTTCACGTACGGTAGGTCTAGTGGGCAAACTAATTTCCTCGCCTCCTCGATACTTGTTGGCAATGTGTTGTCCTTGGGAAGACTAGTGTGCCAGAATTTCATGTGAGCGTTAAAGCGAGTGTCGGTCCATTTGTGCTCCGCCTTCATCTCCAGAGCCTTCAGAGTTACACTCAAGCGTGTATCCTCGGGCCGGCACCCAGGATACAATGGAGTCCCCCCGTCTACCTCCATCTGTGTCAGCTTGGCTTTCTCTCTAGCTGCAGCTCTCGTGTTGGCTGTCTGCTTGAGGAGTATTTCTTGAAGATGAGGGTCCTGCAAGGCCGAAGTTAGAGGCGTGTCCGTGCTCCCGTCTTCTCCACCGCCACCACCACCATCTGCTCCAGCATCGTCTCCTTCATGATGATCTCCTTCGTCATGATGACCATGTCCAGGAGACCCTTCGTCTTCTCCCCCGCCCCGGCCTCTTCTTCATCATGGCCACCGCCATGTACCGACGGCTCCTCATTCACTAAGAAGCCAGGCATGAAACCGCGCATCAACATGTGAGACTCCAGTTGTCCGGAATCAGGGTTGATCCACTTCCGGTGTTTGCATGTTCGGCACAGACATCTTATCTTGGTCATGTTGTTCCAAACCATGTCGGCTACCGCGTCAGCCTTGTATCTAACCACCCAGCGTTCGCTCATATGGATGACCATGGTCGCCTGCGCGTGAACATAGACCAAATTAAAGAGAGTATGTTAGAACCATGCACACACACGACGCGCACACACATACATGCATGCGCATGATCGCCCGGGAAATTTCGGCATGACCTATCCTAAAAATAGGACGTATGGCTAGTGCAGAAATTTGTCGAAATGGACGTGAATCAACATTTCGGCAAACCTCCATGCACCCGGCGCCGGCAATATGCATGCAAGCACAACACAACCTCACTCCACAAGCAACATGTATTCAAGCACAACACAAAGCGAAGGAACATCATCTCTCGCCATCGCACACCGCCCGCGGGACCATCTTCACCTACAAAACATCCATACATACACACCGCGCCGAGGCCCGCCGGCCACTCAAAACATGCATCACACAAGTACCCATGCACACATGCCTCACAAATCTACAAACCCCATATGCATATATATAGTGTAGCAAGAGGGGGTGTTGGGATGTGTGGAGGAGGAAAGTATGAGTGGTTTACTACCTTTACAAGTAGGAGTAGCTTCCCCTCACAAGTACATGAACCAAAGTAGGTCTAGCTATCCACAATGGAGGTGAGTATGAGCAAAATGGAGTGGGAGGGAGGAGGGGACGAGCTAGCTAGTTGGAGGTGGTGGGAACAAGGGAAAGGGGGGCTGCCACCTTTTGTAGATCTGTTTCGCATATTCTGTGGCGCATATGGAAAATGCTCCACAGAATGTCAACATTCTGTGGCGCATATACCTACATGCGCCACAGAAAGTGAGAATTATGTGGCGCATATGCTATATGTGCCACAGAATGTTGACATTCTATGGTGCATGTAGCCATATGCGCCACAGAATTTTGACATTCTGTGGCGCATATATCCATATGCACCACAGAATTCTGGCCTGCCCATATGCTGGGGTCAGGCCCACATGGGCCCACATGAATTCTGTGGCGCATGTAGCATATATGCGCCACAGAATTCTCACTTTCTATGGCGCATATATCCATATGCGCCACAGAATTGCAGGAATTTTAGTGGAGCATTTTTTGCATATGCGCCATAGAATTAAAATCTACCTATAATCATTTTCCTAGTAGTGCGGACAAACTCCCATACCTCCACTACTGGTCGCTCCATTTTGACGGCTCCAAGAACGCCGACAGCGCAGGGGCCGGGGTCATACTGACCTCCCCCAAAGGAGACAAGCTCTGCTACATGCTCGACCACAACTTCAAGCCCTGCACCAACAACATGGCAGAATACGAAGCCCTATTCCACGGCATGCGGGCCGCCAAGGAGATGAACATCAATCGCCTATGATGCTATGGCGACTCCGACCTAGTTGCCGGCTAGGTCACTGGGACATGCGATGCCGTCTCTCCAACAATGATCGCGTATCGCCAAGCGGTAGACCAGCTAGGAGGACACTTCGATGGCTACTCCGTCAAGTGGATCGATAGATGCAAGAATGAGGAGGCAGACGCCCTTTCACGCATCGACTCGGCTGGACCAACGCCACCCGCAGGCGTCTTCCTCGACATCATCCACAAACCTTCAGTCTACCCATCGAAGGAGATCGACATCGGGATACCACTACAGCCCGAGCCGGCCCTAGTGGCCATGATCGTGGAGCCCAGCGACTGGACGGCACCATACGTCGCCTTCCTCGAGCACAAAATCCTCCCAAGCAACAAGATGGAGGCGCGCATGATCGTGCGCCGCTGCAAATCCTTCGTCATCATCAACAGGGAGATCCACAAGCGCAGTGTGACTGGCGTGTTCCAATGCTGTGTCCAGCCAGAGGAAGGCCGCAAGATCCTCCAGGACATCCACACCGGCGACTGCGGCCATCATGCCGATGCCAAGTCACTGGTCGCTAAGGCCATGCGGCATGGTTTCTACTGGCTCACCGCGCACGCCGACGCCACTGACATCGTCCAATGATGCGTTGTGTGCCAGAAATACGCCAACCAGACACACCTCCCTGGTTCAGCACTCAAGACCATCCCCATCACATGACCATTCGCTCTATGGGGCATGGACATGGTAGGCCCGTTCAAGAAGACCCCATCCGGCTTCACCCATCTCCTGGTCACGGTCAACAAGTTCACCAAATGGGTCGAGGCCAAGCCAATCAAAAAGTGCGACAGCAAGACGGCCACCAAGTTCTTACGCGAGATCATCTACCGGTATGGCTACCCACACATCATCATAACAGACAATGGCACAAACTTCGCCAAGGGGGCCATGGCGGAATTCTGTGAAGAGCACGACATACGACTCGACCTCGCCACAGTCGCGCACCCAGAGTCGAACAACCAAGCAGAATGCGCCAACCATAGCATCCTCCACGGGCTCAAGCCGCGACTCCAGGTGCCCCTCGAGCGCACCCCAGGATACTAGGTCGAAGAGCTCCCCTCCGTAATATGGGGGATCCGCACGTCCGTCAATCGCTCCACCGGGTTCACACCCTTCTTCATGGTGTACGGCGCCGAAGACGTAATGCCAACTGAACTGGAGCACGACTCACCTCGAGTCGCCAATTACGTCGAGGCGACAAACGAGATCGCTCGCCAAGACAACACCGACCAACTCAACGACGCACGCGACCTGGCTCGCTCCCGCACCGCCATCTACCAGCAAGGACTCCGCCGCTACCATAGCCGCTGAGTCCGGACTCGCACCTTCCAGGAGGGCGACCTGGTCCTACGATTGGTTCAGGACAAGAAGGGCACGCACAAACTCTCCCCCCATGGGAGGGACCATTCGCCATAGGGCAAGTTCTTGGCAACGACGCCTACTACCTGATCGACATACGAGGTGACGACCGACTCAAGGTCGGAAGGCCATGGAATGTAAACCTCCTCCAAAAGTTCTACACATGGAACAACTTGTACTCAGCTGGCATATATAATGAAATTCATTCGGATCACACAAATTGTGTCTACTCGCCATATTCTTGTGCCAATCACACTCGTACAATCAGCAATACGCTACCCACGGAAGTCAACCCTTGGTCGAGCGATTGGCACAGCTAAGTAGTGCGGCCTAAGGGCACCGGAAATATTCGGGCCTTAGGACGTCCACGAATACGCCAATCCGGAGCCACCATCAGAGTCGCCTAGCTTGACTGGCCCATCGGGCCAAGACGACCGGCATACGCTTCTCACAGCGACCTGTCCCCCCATCCTCGCGCAAAGCGACTTGAACGGTTAAGTACCACGCACGGGGACTCTGCAAAATGGAAACCCTCACATGGCTCGGGAACACACCAAGTAAGAGAGCTGCCTTGGACTTGCCCAGCGACTGGTTCTCCGAGCCAGGGGAGGAGACGTGTTACAAACAACACACCAGCAACTCACAAAAGGCACTCGCCTACAAACAACCCCACTCGCGCTTGGGGAATCGCCCCTTCAGAAGACACGAAGGACAAACAACACCCAATACAAAGAAAACACATACGTATACATACGAGTTATACCCCATTAAAGGGCGGACGCGCTCGGGGACTCGCTCAAACAAATAAGTTAAACACACCACACAATAAAGCTTGTATTGCGAGTCGATTGACTCCACTTACCCAAAATATTGTTCATATTACAAAATTCGCCACTTGGCATATATTACAAACTGCCCAGAAATGTTATCTATTTTGCAGGCCCTAACGAAGAAGCATCCCCTCCACCCTTGACACAAACGAAAGGTTGCCACGGGTTCGTCGGGTAGGTCGATAGCGACTTCGACAGCGCCGACCGGAAGGGTTGCTCCGATTTCAAATCATGATGCTCCGGCTCGGGGTCACCAAGCGCCACCACCGTCTCCTGGTACGGCAGACGGGCCCCCATCGCTAACACTCGATCAGCAAAGGGGGTGACCTTGGCGGTTAGCTTCAGTACCTCTGACATCTCCACCATACCAGTCGTCAAAGGATAACCGCTAGTGACGTCGTCGAGGTCGAAGTCGTTGGGGAAGTGGGCAAGACCCAGGCTCAATGCCGTGGTGACCCCGCGCCTAAAAGCTGAGCGTGTCATCCACTCCACGACGCTGGGCACCTCCTCTAGATAGTGCCACACTTCGGTCAGCGCACCAGGAATAACCTCGGTGGGAGACATCCCTTGAAGGACTACTTGGACGCACAACGCCGAGGCAGTGGCCGCATTCACCACGGCGGTCACGCACTGCGAGGCGTTGAAGGTCTGCACCACCGGGTCGCTTTGCCCTATCAAAGCTACAACGTTAGACATCAGTGACATTACGGATTCCCCCACTCGGGGACTCGCCACACACATTAAGCAAAAGAAAAGAGACTCACCAAGGAGCTTCCAGCAGTTCTCGGTGACGTGCTTCTCCAGGGCGGCGTGGTCGCTCTGCAGCCCAAGGATGATCGAGTCCGCGGCCTTCCGCTCCTCTTCAGCCACAGCAACCGCAGCCTTTGCTCTATCCTCGGAAGAATTGCGGCTGCTTTTGCCTCCTCCAACTCCTTGACTAGCGAGGTGATTCGCCCATTTGCCACAACCAGTTCGGCAATGGGGACATAGCCTTCACGGGCCTTGGTAATCGCAGCAGGAAGACCATCTGAAAAGGAAAGGGAAAAATCGTCAATACACCGGAACACCAATAGTTCACGGACGAGAAACGAATCAAGCACCTACCAACAGTCTCCTGGAGTCCCTGGTTCGCCTCCTGCACCACGCGCAGATCCCGCTCCAGACGCCCCTTTGCGGCCTGACGGTCCGTCGGCTCCCTCTGCAAGCCCTGCAACAAAAGCAAAAAGTCAGCATTCACATAAACAGAAATTTAGTTCCCGGCCGTTGAAATTCAGCGACCAGGATCTCGGGGACTGGAGAATAGGAAAAATTCAGTTCCCATCCGCTGAAACTCAGCGACTAGGAACTCGGGGACTAGAGACTGGAATTAACTCAGTGCCTAGCCACTGAAATTCAGCGACTAGACACTCGGGGACTCGACATACCTGGATGGCGGTGCCAAGCATCTTATGAAGCTCTCCAGCATCCGTCGAAGGGACCACGAAGGAGGTACGCCCACGACGGGACCCAATGTCTTCATCAACGATCTCCGGGCTCTGCGGAGATTGGTTGTCTGCCACGCCTAGAAACCCCTTTGCCAGGAAGCACGGAAACGTCGCCGATGCCCTGGCCGGGGCACTAGTCGTCGGAGCCGGTGGTTCCGTCGTTGGAGCCCCCTTGGCTGGCTCCGACTAAGCAGCGACCACCTCTTCGGCGTCCGCAGCAGGGTCACTCCCCTTGGCGCTACCTCCCGCCGTGGTGTCGCCTGCATCTCCTTCGTGCTTCTTCGCGTCCTCTACAGGCACAACATCTGCAACAAGCTTCCTCTTTGAGGGGAGATCGCCTTCCCCTGCGGTGGCGACTGGTGGAATCTTTGGCACTGAAGGGCGACCAATCTTCTTGGCGCTAGATTTGTGAAACCTCCGACATCAGCATAGAGAAAACACAGAAATCTAGCAAGGTTTGGAAGGAAAGGGAAGAAACTTACTTGGCGACCGGAAGAGAGTGCAGCCCGGTATTGATGTGGGCAGGTTTGTTTAGTTCTGGCCCCAGCTTGCGCGAGAGACCTTTCTCGAAGACGTTCGAAGCCCACGACAGCGCGGGCTTCCTCGATGACGAAGCCACGGTCGCTGGAATCTCCGGATCCAAAGACGCGGTCGCTCGAGAAGGTTGCGACGACTTTGAAGCCGCGGCGTCGAGCGCCTCCTGATCAGGCGCCGTCGAAGCCGTGGGCGTGAGCACAGCCAGAGGGACCTCTACCGACGCCTCGGCATCTTCGACCTCCAACCCCGTCATCGGAATTGCACTCTCTGGGATCTTGTGCGAAACGTCAGGGGAGTCTTCATCAGAATCGTCATCCGACTCGAAGACCACCGCCAACTTGGTCGGAGACGCTGCTTTCTTTGCTGGCAACTTTGTCTTGCGAGCGGGTTTCGCCGGCGTCGCTGTTTGCCGAGAAGTGTGCTCCTGCAAGGCTTCATCGCCTTCTTCAAGTTCTTCGAGGCTGTGACTCGCCTCTAGCTCGCGTTGCTTCTGCATGCGGGTCTTGCGAGCTGTGGGTGCTAGGAGAGGAGCCTCCATCTCCTCCTCCTCTTCCGCAGAAGATTCTCCTGAGGCCCCCTCTTCGAGCTCACGGGGAACCTCCTCGTCGAGTGGGGGGAGCCAGCCTTCCAAAACCTAAAACAGCTGAGGATAGATACGAGTAAATTTCAGACAACACAGGTGCGAATCGGACCGTGAAAATTGCGAATGAAGATAAAATTCAGAGAGAACTTACTATGGGGGCCTCGTTCTTCACGGGAGTGTACGGGGCGAGCCCGACCGACGTGGTTGTAAATTCCGCGTCGGTGATTTTCTTTAGGGCGGCCTTGTAATCTTCAGCCTCCCACGATTCTTTGCTGGTGTGGGAGGGGTCGTGCTTCCCACTGTACTCATACATCCAATGCAGCCGAGCCGCTAGCGGAACTAGACGCCGCCCGAGCCAGCAGTTGTAGAGGTTGATCGAGGACAACCCCTGATCCTTCAGTCACTGGATCTGGTCCATCATCTCCACCATGGCCATCTTCTGGTCTTCAGGGAGCTTCTTTGGCGCCAGCCGGCGAGGCTCACTCCTTTCCGTGGTGAACTTTGGAAGCGCCACTTTGCCGGAGGGAGTGGACTCCTTCACGTAAAACCAGCTCTTCTTCCACTCGCTCGTGGCCTTCTTCAGCAGCAGAAGCTTGACGAAGTTGGCCTACGGCTTCAATTGGAAAGTAACGCCACCGGCCGCCAACATCAGGCCGCTGGACGCCTCGCGCCTGATGCTGCCGTGGAAGAGCTCCAACCATAGTGGAAAGTAAGGCCTGCAGCCGAGGTAGCATTCACAGAAGGCGACAAAGATCACCAGCTGCTCGATGCTGTGCGGACCGAGGTTCGATGGCTTGATTGCGTAATACGCACAGAAGTGCCAAAAGAACAGTGAGGTGGGGAACCCCAAACCCCTCTCAAGATGACTGGGGAAACAAATGAACTTGCCAGCCCACGGTTTCGGATCGATCTCGAAAGATGCGGGGAGTTGTCAGTTCCCCTTGCGGAGGACTCCGGCGTCCCCGAAGGATTTGAGCTGGGCCATGGTGCACTTGGACTTTCCCTATGAACCTTTTGCTGGCGTCATTGAGAAGGAAGGGGGAGTCGTTTGATCTGGAAAGATGTGGATCGAGGGAAGACGAGAGAAATGGATGCGCAAGAATGAGGAATGCAGGGAAGAAACTGCTGGACTAATTCGTTCCCCCTTATAAGGAGGTGCTACCCGCCAAACTCGGGATAGCCGTTACCCGCGGTAATTACGCGAAGTTACCGTTGGAATATTCCAATAGATAGTTTGACCAGCTTGACGGTCCAACTTCTCCATTCGACTCGCTTGTAACTGGCCCTGTTCACCCGCTGAAGCAGCGACTAGAGGCAAGGGGAAATTTTCCTCGGTCTTAGTGGAGTCCATCACCGATTGGACTGGGCGTCCAAATTAGGCTCGCCTACTCCGACCGCCAAAAGGGCACCTGCGCCTAAATCAACAACGGCCTCGAGGACTACTGATGGGGATATGCCGAATGGGGTATGCCCAGCAGGACGTTTCGATTAGGCCGAAGGGCCTGCGAGTGGGCCTGCAGGATGGCGACTGGAATGTGACTAAGGAGAAGGCCTGGCGACTGAAGGCCCAGAAGCGTACTTGAAGCCCAGTCAGATTAGGTCAAAAGCCTCCGAATCCATATCTTGTTCGGTTGTAAACTATAAACCCTAGCAAGGTGCCTCATATATAAACCTCCCTAGGGTACCCTGAGGACTTACGTTCCATCATACACCCCTTCGATCGACTCGCTGCTTAGACGCCGAGCTCGCCACCCCTATAACTCACTCTCCATCAATCCAATCTACCAGGAGTAGGTCTTTACCCTCCGGGGGACCGAACCTGGGTAAACCATGTGCATCTGCCCCCATCTCGCACCGCAGATGGCCGCTAGCTCTTCCCCCCGTTTCAATCAATCGCTGCCAGCAGCAGCGACTGCCGTGGCCATTTCCACGACACCAATTTTTATCCCTTTCTTTCAAATTTTGGATTTGCACAAAATTAAGTTCTCTAGAGATGCAACTAGGTGAATAACCTATATGACAAGAGATATAACAGGTAATCAAAACGGTAATTGCAAGTAGTAAAGGAGAGGAACGAGTAAACCGGTGGGAGGACACGGAGATGTAATTGCCGTAGTTCACTTCCAAGGAAGCTACGTCTATGTTGGAGAGGTGTCGGTGCCACACAAGGTCACCCGAGTGCCACAAAGGACTCACCTTCTTCTCCGATGAGCTCCACCACAAAGGTGAGCTCACAATCCACTAATCAGTGATCTTCAAGGCGCCAACCAAAATCTTTACAACAAGGCTGAGGGGAGACTCCACAACTCAATTGGAGGCCCTCAATGACACCACGAAGCTTCACAAAAATTGCCCTAGCTTCTAGGATGCGCTACACCGTCTAGGGTTCCAAGAACCTAAGAGTAACAAGATCCACACAGGATGGGTGGGGGAAATCATGATTCCTTTGGTGGAAGTGTAGATCAAGGTCACCTCTCCTACTCTTCAAAATATCAAGAGGTTTGAGTGGATAGGGAGAGAAATCTAGGAAGATTGAGCCGTTGTATTACTGGAGGAGAGATAAATTAAAGAGTTGTAATGGGAGGAGGAAGAAGGGTGCCTTAAATAGGCCCCCTTCAAACTGAGCCGTTGCAGCCCACGCGACACCACCGGTACTACCGGTGGGCAACCGGTATTTCCGGTCAGCCCTCTCCAATGACTCGAAAGCTGACTGGAGAGGCTCCTAGAATGGACGGAAGTTCCGGCTCAGTGCAAGAGTAACAACCGACCGGTACTAACGACCAAAGTTTTGGCCCATGTTCCAACAAATAGAACACTTCAAACAGAAGTATCAATGAACCAAACCAGGGTACTGACGGAACTTGGATTGGAACTAGTGCCGAAAATACTAGGTCACGAGACCCGTGGCCAGAACTACCTGTGCCTCACGGTAGTACCTCTCATGGGTACTAAGGGAAGTAGCCAGGTAGTGCAGGCCAGAAGTTCCTGTCCGAGTTGACTGGTACTACCAGTCCAACTTCCGGTGCTAATTCCGTTAATTAGAACACTCCAAATAGAGAGTTACTGAATATGACCGGAACTTCGGCCGGTACAAGATCCGGAACTACCGCCTAGGCCAGCCCCACAGAAAGTTGTGGGCGGAACTACCGATGCATGGCCCGTACTTCCGGCCAGGGTAGAAACAACTCAAACTCCTCACATTATCGCTCTCTCGCTGAACAACAGGAAGGCTATGGAGGTGGAAGTATAGTTTGTGCATGAAAACATGATTTCCCACAACCTTCCTAGGTGGACCCCCTCTTGATAGTACAGCCTCCGCAAGCACAAAAAAGAGAGAAATACTAAAAAGGAGGCACCATCTTCATGAGTCTTCAAGAGATGAGTCCACACACCAAAATGTCCATAAGTAAAACCTGCAACTTAGGCACACAGTTAAATCAAAAGTGGAGTTGTCATTAACACCACAATACTTAGAAAAATCAATATACTTTCTATCTCCCCTTTTTGGTGTTTGATGACAACCCCATAAGATTTGCATAAATAAGGAACATAAGAGAGCAACTTTATGTAATGTAAGAACAACTCCTCCTAGATTTGTGCAAGATATGAAAATTTGCTTATGGAATGCAACAAGAACACACACGGGAAGGCTCCCCTTACCATTACAAAAACAACACAAGTGCAAGGAAATAAAAGAATGAGAGTGTGTCATACCTTTGCACCAACACCCAAATAGTGAGAGACGGTGAAGGAAATATGCCCTGAGAGGCAATAATCAAGTTGTTATTATGTATTCCTTGTATATGATAGATGTTTATTTTGCATGCTATAATTTTATTAATAGGAAACATCAATACATGTGTGTTTAATAAACAAAAAGGGTTCCTAGTTATGCCTCTCTTATAGACTAGCTCGTTGATTAACAAGATGATCAAAGTTTTCTGATCATGGACATTGGATGTTGTTAATAACGAGGTCACAACATTTGTGAAATGATGTGATGAACATTGATCCGAAGTATAGCATTACGATCAAAGTCATTATGTTTATATTGCTATAACATCATACGAAGTAGTCTTAGTCCTTAGACCATGAGATCATGTTAATTGCTAACACTAGAAGAGTATCTTGATAACATCAAACGTCACACCGTAACAGGGTGACTATAAAGGTGGGTTTAGTGCTACGAAGGTGTTATGTTGAGGCTCATGATCAAGAGTGGAATTTGTCAATCCCGATGACGGATAGATATACTCTGGGCCCTCTCGGTGATATCACATTAAGATAGCTTACAAGCAAGTGATGTGATCACTAGAATATTATACCACGGGAACGAGAAAAGAGTGCATGTCGGTAACAAGATCAAACTAGGTATTTGGATACCGATGATCGAATCTCAGACATGTATTATATCATGAGACAAATGGATTAAGTTACTAGCGTTAAAGGTTCTCACGATCATAGAAGTCATCGCTGAATGTGCAGGAGTTAGTATGGATCTCCAGGTCCCGCTTCTGATTATTGATTTAAGAAGGGTCTCAATCATGTCTGCATTATTCGTGAACCGTAGGGTGACACACTTAAGGGTTACCGGTCACCATTTTGGAGCACATATGTTTTAGACAAAAGAACTGCAAAGTGCTGGAATTATTTTGATGGAAACCGGAATTGTCTCGGGTGAAATTGCAGAAAGTGGTTCTTGATGTGATATTGAAATGTTGCAAGGGGTTTTATGTGAATGTTTGTTAATTAAAGTAATTAATAAAATTCTGAATAAAATAAATAAAAGAGTTTTATTAATTGAGAGTTGCATTAAATTTGGTGGAAATTTAATGCATGTGAGTGGAACTTTGGGTGGAGCTTGAATTGATGTGAGTGGAGCTTCCACCACATGAATGAGGAAGAGGTGGGGGCACCCCCCTTGGCCGCCGGCCATGGTAGGGGAGGAGCCCCCCTCTCCTATAAAAAGCATCCCCCTCCTCCCTCACAAAGCACACCTCCTCGTGAAGGATCTCTCTCCCCGTCTAGATATTCCCCCATGGTCTCGGATTAGCGAGATACATGTTCCCAGTGGCCTTGCGTCTGGAAGGAGTTGCTGCTTCCGCTGATTCACTGGAGCAAGGATGTCGAGGTTGTCCGGTGGCTTGGACGTGTGTGCGAGGACGGATGCGCTGCTGATTTGCAGCGCTAGGACTTCCACACGATCTTGAGATCGGCAAGCGTACGACTACATCATCCACGAGTTCCAACTCGTTAACAAAACTCTGTTGTCTTCGAGGGTAAGTTCTCTATGGATGTATATCCACCCTTTGCTCTATATCTAGTAGATAGATCTTGGCGTATAGTTCTCATCATAGGAATTTTTTTGTTTTCTATGCTGCGAACCCAATAGTGGTATCAGAGCCTGATCTATGCGTAGGTGCTTTGCACGGGTAGTACACATATGTTTATATGTGGGAGATGATGATCATGTTATTGCTTCTTTCATGTATTTTGGATATTGGTGGCATAGTGGGATGAAGCGGCCCGGACCAACCTTACATGTCATCGTACATGAGACCGGTTCCACGACTGACATGCAACTAGTTTTGCATAAGTGGCTGGCGGGTGTCTGTCTCTTCTACTATAGTCAATATCTGATTTACAACGAGTTGCTAATAACTTGGTTATCCTTGTTGTGGTTCCATGTTTGTAGGTAAGACCGGTTCTATCTCCGAAAGCCCTAAGCCACGTAAAACTTGCAATGGATAAATTAGAGGCATCTAGTTTAGATTTTTGATGGGCTAGTGTATTGATATGGTAATGTTGTAAGTAGATGTATGGTAGATACTCTTACAACACACTTAACGTGTAAGTTCCATAGATCTTGGCCTTACACACAAAGGAATGATAGAGATCATACCACGATGCAAATGATAGAGATCAAATGCATGGACCATATCATATCACTTTACACATTAGATGTTTGCATCTTATATTGCTAGTTTGGCGCTTTTAGTAGCATTGTAAGATGATCCCTCATTTAGATACCAAGATAAAATGTGTTCTTCCTTGAGTATGCACCATTCTATGGATCATGTTTCGAGACATCACGTGATGATCAGGTGTACTTGACTCCGCGCTTTCATACAACGGGTGTAAGACAGTTTTACACACGCGAATACTAAGGTTCTTACTTGGCAAGCCTAGCATGTACAGACATGGCCTCGGAACACGAACCAAAAGGTTAAGCATGAGTCATATAGTTGATATGATGCCCATATAGATGCTCGCATTTGAAGCTACACCGACTCACGTGATGATCGGACTTGGTGTTGTGGATTTGGTTCATGTAATCAGCAAAAATACACGAGGGATGTCGTTTTTGAGTGAGAGTTCATTAGTAATTTGGATTAGTTGAACTCAATCTATCATAAACTTAGTCTAAATAAACTTTACAAATTCTGTTGTAGATGACACCACCTACTTTTAATTTCAATGTGTTCATGGAGAAAGAGAAACTTGCTGCAAATGGTAGCAACTTCACCAACTAGGCTATGAATTTGAGGATTCTCCTCACTGCTCCACAAAAGCAATGTGTGCTAGAGGTGCCGCTAGGGCCCCCACCAGCTCCTGATGCCCCTGACGAGGAAAAGGATGTCTATATAACTCGTCAGGAGGACCACAACTTAGTTCATTGCGGCATATTGTATGGGCTAGAGCCAGAACTTCGAAAGTGTTTCGAAAATGGCAATTACTTTTATACCATGGGAGAATTGAAAATGATTTTCGATACCATGTTGCCATAGAGAGTTATAATGCTTCTGAAAAGTTCTTTAGCTGCATGATGGAGGAGAATAGCTCCGTTAGTGAGCACGTACTCAAAATGTCTGGGTACACTGATAAGCTTGTGTCCTTGGGAATATCTATTCCCATTGACCTAGGCATACATCGTGTTCTCCAATCTCTGCCACCTAGCTACAAGAGCTTCATGATGAACTATAACATGCAGGGTATGAAGAAGTCTCTTCCCGAGCTTCTGTCAATGCTTAAGACTGCAGAAGTGGATATTAGGAAAGAACATCAAGTGTTGATGATCAATAAGACCACCAGTTTCAAGAAGGACAAGAAAGGCAACCAGATAGGAAAGAAGGGCGGCAAATCTGTTGCCGCACCTGAAAGGAAATCCCGAGCTAGCCCTAAGTCTGATATTGAGTGCTACTATTGCAAGGGGAAGAGCCATTGGAAGCGCAACTGCCCCAAGTATTTTGCGGACAAGAAGGCTGGCAAGGCAAACAAAGGTATATGTGATATACATGTTATTGAAGTGGACTTGACTAGTACTCACAGTAGCACCTGTGTATTTGATACGGGATCGGTTGCTAATATATGTAACTCGATTCATGGGCTGCAGCTAGCAAGGGATGAGGTCACGATGCGGGTCCGCAATGGATCAAGAGTTGATGTGATCGCCGTTGGAACGCTGCCTCTCCATATGCCGTCGGGATTAGTGATAAATCTAAATAATTGTTATTTTGTGCATGCACTGAGCATGAACATTGTATCCGGATCGTGTTTGATGCGAAGTGGTTATTCCTTTAAATCTGAAAACAATGGCTGTTCGATTTATATAAATAATATCTTTTATGGTCATGCACCTGTGTTGAATGGTTTATTTCTATTGGATCTCGATAGTAGTATTACGCATATTCATTATGTTGATGCTAAAAGGATTAAACTCGATAATGATATATCTGCATATATGTGGCACTGCCATCTATGTCATATTGGCGTTAAACGCATGAAGAAACTCTATTCTGATGGACTTTTAGAATCACTTGATTTTGAATCATTTGATACATGTGAGCCATGCCTTATGGGCAAGATGACTAGAACGCCGTTTTCCGGTTCAATGGAACGGGCGACAGATTTATTGGAAATCATACATACTGATGTGTGTGGACCAATGAGTGTGTCGGGCGAGGTGGATATCGTTATTTTGTTACTTTCACGGATGATTTAAGTAGATACGGGTATATTTATTTGATGAAACATAAGTCTGAAACCTTTGAAAAGTTCAAGGAGTTTTAGAATGAAGTGGAAAATCATCGTAACAGAAAGATCAAATTTCTGTGGTCCGACCGTGGAGGAGAGTATCGTAGTTACGAGTTTAACACACATATGAAAGACTGTGGAATAGTTTCACAACTCACGCCTGCCAGAACACCACAACGTAATGGTGTGTCAGAACGTCGTACTCGTACTTTATTAGATATGGTTCGATCTATGATGTCTCTAACTGACTTGCCACTGTCATTTTGGGGTTATGCACTGGAAACCGCTGCATTCACTTTAAATCGGGCACCATCTAAATCCGTTGAAACGACACCGTATGAATTATGGTTTGGAGACAAACCTAAGCTATCATTTCTCAAAGTTTGGGGATGTGATGTTTATGTGAAGAAACTTCAGCCGGTTAAACTCGAACCCAAAGTGGAAAATGCATCTTCATAGGATACCCTAAGGAAACGATTGGGTATACCTTCTATCACAGATCCGAGGGCAAGGTTTTTGTTGCCAAGAATGGATCCTTTATTGAGAAGGAGTTTCTCATGAAAGGTGTGAGTAGTCGGAAGGTAGAACTCAAAGAGGTTGTTGAACCTTCTCTTCATGAAATGGCGAGTAGCGCATCACTAGAAGTTGTTTCGGAGTTGACTTCACCTAATGAAAAGAGAGCTAATGATAATGATCATGAAACTCCGAAAGAGGACACTACGGAACCTCGCAGGTCAAACAGGACACGTGCAGCTCTTGAACTGTACAGCAATCCTGTTATGAATTTCATGATTGATAAAATGGGTGACCCTTCGACGCATGAAGAAGCGATGATGAGCCCATATTCCAACAAATGTCTAGAAGCCATGAAATCCGAGATGGAATCCATGTACGAAAACCAGGTTTGGACCTTGGTGGACTTACCTCACGATTGAAAGGCCGTTGAGAATAAATGGATTTTCAAAAGAAAAACTGATGCTGATGGTAATGTGACCATCTATAAAGCTCGACTTGTCGCAAAGGGGTTTCGTCAAATTCAAGGAGTTGACTACGATGAGACATTCTATCCCGTAGCTATGCTTAAGTTGGTTAGGATTATGTTAGCAATTGCTGCATATTTCTATTATGAAATATGGCAGATGGATGTCATAACTGCGTTCCTCAATGGTAATATTGAAGAAGAGTTGTATATGATACAACCTAAGGGTTTTGTCGATCCTAAGGATGCTGGTAAGGTATGCAAACTTCAGCGATCCATCTATGGACTAAAGCAAGCATCCCAGAGTTGGAATGTCCGCTTTGATGTGGTGATCAAAGAGTTTGGATTTGTCCAAACTTATGGAGAGGCTTGTATTTACAAGAAAGTGAGTGGGAGCAATGTGGCATTTCTGATATTATATGTGGATGACATATTATTGATTGGAAATGATATAGATCTTTTAAAGAGTGTTAAAAATTATCTAAAGAGCAAATTTTCGATGAAAGACCTTGGTGAAGCTTCATATATATTAAGCATTAAAATCTATCGAGATAGATCAAGACGCCTAATTGGGCTATCGCAAAGTACATACCTTGATAAGATATTAAAGAAGTTTAATATGGACGGAAGTAAGAAGGGGTTCTTACCTATGTTGCAAGGCAAGACATTGAGTAAGACTCAAAGTCCGGCTACGGCGGAAGAAAGAGAGATAATAGATAAGATCCCCTATGCCTCAGCCATAGGCTCTATAATGTACGCCATGCTATGTACAAGACCGGATGTGGCACATGCTATTAGTTTGACTAGTAGGTACCAAACTGATCCAAGTTCAGAACACTGGATATCGGTCAAGAATATCCTTAAGTACTTAAGAATAACTAAGGATATGTTTCTTGTATACGAAGGTGAAGAAGAGCTGGTCGCTAAGTGTTATGTCCATGCTAGCTTTGACACCGATCTGAATGACTCTAAGTCTCAATCCGGATATGTATTTCTCTTGAACGGAGCAACAGTTAGTTGGAGGAGTTCCAAACAACCTGTGGTGGCTAGATCAACGACGGAGGCGGAATATGTTGCTACTTCAGAGGCAGCGTAGGAAGCGGTTTGGATGAAGGAGTTCATAACAGAACTAGGTGTGGTTCCTAGTGCATTGGACCCAATGGTGATCTATTGTGACAACAATGGAGCCATAGCCAACGCCAAGGAACCAAGGCCTCACAAGAATTCCAAGCATATTAAGCGCCGGTTTCACTCCATCCGCGAGCATGTCAAGGATGGAGATATAAAGATTTGTAAAGTACACACGGACCTAAATGTAGTAGATCCGTTGACTAAAGTTCTCCCTAGGGAAAAACATGATCAACACCAGAACTCCATGGGTGTTAGATTTATCACTATGTTATAAATCTGGAAAACTTCAGCATAGATAGAGTAATGTCAAGCATATTATACAGGTTTTATGCATCCTTATAGCGCAGCAAAATTATTGTTAACATGGATGATTCAAGTGAGTAAACTTTATTCCATGTCATGTAATCAGCTCATAGGCTTGCCTTTGAACAATAAAGTATAATAATGTACAATTGAGAGTGTGAGAATTGTCATGAAAATCATATACACTAGAGTATCTCAGTTCTCCTACATCAATAAATCAAGACTTTTCAAGCACTACTTTTCTATTCATTGTCCTTCAAGAATTTCAGTTCTTAAGTAATTGAGAGCATGCCAAAAAAATATATTAGTTTATCAGGCTGTGATGGACACTCGTGGCATCACTAAGGTTTTTGTTCCTTTTGCACAATGATTACTCATATCAGCCAGAGGAGTGATTCCATCATGAATACAACTACCCGGGAGTGCCAATAATCTTAACCATTATAGCATTGCTGCTACATATGTTTAATCAACTCATAGCCGAAATCTAGGAGTTTCCTCCATGAAGATCGTTCGTAGGCTAGCGGAGTTGTTGGCATCCCATGAAGTTTGACACGCATAAAGCTATATCATTCTTATGATTCACAAGTCAAACTTTGGCATGCTCACAAAAACCGCTAAACATTAATTCAATCGAACAAATCTTTTTAAAGAGAGCTATCAAGTCAATCATTATATTCCGTGGTGTTGAGTGTCTCTAGAAATAAGCCTTCAAGGCAAAACACTAAAACACCCAAGCCTTCAATTGTGAGACTTTTTCTTATTACAGTTGTTTAGCAAATTTTTAGGCAAGACTTGGTTAACTACAAGAGCTGGAACAAAACATACCAAACTAAATACCCATGCAAACAAAACTTTACTACAATATAAAGACTCACTCCACCAATATAACATTTCAACATTTACTACTAACTAGCATGGGTTTCTCAAACTTTAAAAGTGGGGAGTCATAAGGCATACCTCTCATGTTTGGTTCCACTTCTCTCTTCCTTTTTGATTCGTTCCTTGGAAACTCGAAGTCAATCACTCTTCCTGCAAATACATGAGAACCTCGAGGCGAAAAGAAAAAAGAAAGAGGGAAAATAAAGATAAATGGGGAAATCTTTTTGTTTTTTTAAGAGAGGGAATTAAAGAATAAAAAAATTGGTAGCAAAGCTCGGCTAGAAAATCTCGAAAGAAAATAGAAATAACTAAAGATAAGTGTTGGGGAAACCAACACGAGTGCTTATAAGCTGGAATTAAAAACACAACCTCGATATAAATTAAAGCAAATGAACGCCAAATAAAGATAAATGAGGAAACTTCCCCAAGCTTAGGCTTTTGCAAGCCCTTCAAATCATTGTGGTGGCAGGAAAAAGTTGGAACTCCAGTTCGGAAATTGAGTTGATAAATTACTAGTTGATTCTCGGAGGTTCAAGGAGAGGTTTTGCATTCTCTCCATAGTCCCTCCTAGTTCTTGGAAGTCTTGGTAAGTGGCGAACAGGGTTGGTGGCTGCTCCTCTTCTTGGTCCTCATCCTCATCCGTAATCTCCTCCTCGGGCTGGTGTTGCTCAACCTGCAAGTCATATAGCAAACGTCCTTCCTCGATAGAGAAAATACCATTAGGCATAGGAGCAGGGTAGATACGCCCAGCTCCTAGTGAGCATTCCACAAGCGTTTAAAGTAGAGAAACCAACACGTCCCTCACCTAGCACAAGTTGCAACTCACCTAGGTCGATGCCTAGGGCAATGACAAGCATGGTGATGACGCCTCCACCTGTGATTGGTCCTTGGCTTTGGGAGGATTGGTGCTCCAGGTAGCGCACAAGGATTGCACCCAAGTAGAGCGAAAAGTTGCAGTTGTTGAAAGTAGCCTTCGTGAGGACTAAGATGTCCTCCTCATTGAGTCTTGTGAACTCATTTCGTGCCTGCAAGGTGTTAGCAATAACATAGAACAAATAGCGAATTGCAGGATATTGAATATTCTTCCCCTTGCTCACTGTAGAAGTGAAGCTCGTTCTATTATAATATTGTTCCGGGGAAGGGTCTAAGCCAGTAAAGGATGCGCGCAAGTCATTATCATTATTGTCGAGAAAATTAAAGTATGCGCACCATTCATTCAGTGATAAAGTGTAATTGTTGTTCATAAGTCAGAAACAAATCATGTCCTCTCCATTCCATGCTTTAACGATGCTTTGTAAAGAACTTAAAAATTCAAGAGTTAACCGGCGATAAGTAAGCACATCATTGAATACAAAGTTTTGCAGGACAACCCTATTGCAAAGTAAATTGAAGTCATTATAAATACCGAGTTGGTTCAATATAATGGGGCAAGCCCACTTGGTTGCCTTCACTTCTCGGTTCTTGATCCTATCAAAGTGATAGAGCTGGAGCTCATTCCTGAACCGTATCTGACGAGGGGTAACCTCGGCAATGCCCATGGTGATGGACTTGGGGTTTCGTGGAAAAGAGAATGCTGGGGATTTCGTCGGATGTCAGGAAAACAATGAAGACAAAGTCGCCTAAATATTGGGGAAAATTCTCTATTACAAGTTGTCCTCTAGATTTCGGTATCCTCACTTGGGCTTCTCCCGTCCTATATATGATAGGCCGGGTCTCAAAGCTGTATGCTGATAGGTTTCATACACGCACTATTACAACATCAACATAATGTTAGTTCATAGTTTCTTTCCTAATACAAAACAGTCTCTGTCAGTTGCTTCCTTGGGCTGTTTATCTAGAATCCTTATGGGCCGCAGGCCTTTTACCCAATGTAGGGTGGCGAATAGTAAGCATCCGAGTAATCATACCCATGTTAGTAGCCCTCGAGACTCTACCTGAATCCGCAGTTTTCAGGTTGAGTCTCAAATGTTTCTTTCTTCTTGACATGGGTATACCCTACAGGTACTCGAGCTTGGCATATACGGTCCGGATTGTTGGGTCCGCAGCATAGAAAACAAAATTTTTCCTACGGTGTGAACTACACGCCAAGATCTATCTACTAGGTACAGAGCAACGGGTGGACATACATCCATAGAGAACTTACCCTCGAAGATAACGAGCTTTGTTAACGAGTAGGAACTCGTGGTTGATGTAGTCGTACACTTGCCGATCTCAAGATCGTGAGGAAGTCCGAGCGCCGCAACTCAGCAGCACATCCGCACTCGCACACACGTTCAAGCCACCGGACAACCTCCACCTCCTCGCTCCAGCGATCCAGCGGAAGCAGCAACTCCTTCCAGACGAAATGCCACCAGGAACATGTATCTCGCTAATCCGAGACCATGAGGGAATAATTCTAGAGGGGGAGAGAGATCCTTCACAAGGAGGTGTGAGGATGAAGGAGGGAACGGGTGGCCTTTTATAGGAGGAGGGGGGTACCCCCTCTCTCCATGGCCTGCGCATGGGGGGGGTGACCCCTCACCTCCCCATTCATGTGGTGGTAACTCCTCCACATTAAAATGCCTCTTCACATTCCCTTTTAAAGTCTCCACTTTAAATGCATTAAGTTTCTCCAAATTTAATGCTCTCTCATTTAATAAAACTCTTTTATTAAATTTATTCAGAATTTTGTTAATTACTTTAATTAACAAACATTCACATATAGCCCCTTGCAATATTTCAATATCTCATGGAGAACCACCTTCTGCAATTTCACCCGAAACAATTTCCGGTTTCTATTGAAACAATTCCTGCGCTTTGTAATTCTTTCGTCTGAAACATATGTGCTCCAAAATGGTGTTCGGTAACTCTTAAGTGTGCCACCCGACGGTTCGCGAATAATGCAGACATGATCGAGACCCTTCTCCGATCAATAATCAGCAGCGAGATCTGGAGATCCGTACTAACTCCTACACATTCAACGATGACTCCTGTGATCGTGAGAACCTTTAACGCTTGTAACTAAATCCCTTGGTCTCTCGATATATTACATGTCCGAGATTTGATCATCGGTATCTCCATACCTAGTTTGATCTCGTTACCGACATGAACTCTTTTCTCGTTCCCGTGATATAACATTCTAGTGATCACATCACTTGCTTGCAAGCTATCCTAATGTGATATCACCGAGAGGGCCCAGAGTATATCTATCCGTCATCTGGATTGACAAATTCCACTCTTGATCCATGAGCCTCAACATAACACCTTCGTAGCACTGAACCCATCTTTATAGTCACCCTGTTACGGTGTGACGTTTGATGTTATCAAGATACTCTTCCGGTGTTAGCAATTAACATGATCTCATGGTCTAAGGATAAAGATTACTTCGTATGATGTTATAGCAATATAGACACAATGAATTGATCGTAATGCTATACTTCGGATGAATGTTCATCACATCATTCCACCAGTGGTGTGACCTTGTTATTAACAACATCCAATGTCCATGATCAGGAAACCTTGATCATCTTGTTAATCAACAAGCTAGTCTATAAGAGAGGCATGACTAGGAACCCTTTTTGTTTATTAAACACACATGTATTGATGTTTCCTATCAATACAATTATAGCATGTAAAATAAACATCTATCATATACAAGGAATACATAATAATAACTTTATTATTGCCTCTCAGGGCATATTTGCTTCACGGATACGGCAGAAGCCCACGGCGTTGCCAAGGCCCAATACAAGGTTTGGGTGATCCACAGACTCTTCGAATGCTTGCAGCGCAAGATGAAGCTTAGGATAAAAAGTTCAAAGGGGCGAACCCTAATTTGTAACCGACTCGACCTGCTACCCGAGATGCAGCCTATCTATATAAAGGCTGGGAGGGGCGACGAGGAGAATAATCACAACCCTAGTTTCGCCGCCATCGCCAGCATGCATCTGCGCACCCCTGTAATCTCCATTCCTTCGTTAATTCCAAGAGCAGACAGGCATGAGTAGGGACCTCTACGAGGCCTGAACCTGGGTAAACCTTGTGTTCCTGTGTGCTTGTTTGCTAGCCGACTGATGCCTCCAGCGCTCCCTCCTTCTCCAAAACCCATGTCCATAACAATGGGCATTCACGAGTTAAACCCTTGTCAATTGGTGCCGTCTGTGGGAATTGGGAGTGCTGATGTCACGGCTTCTTCGGCCCCATCAACTGCGATCTACAATTCCGCAACAGTGGATATTCGCCAGCTCTTCTGCATGTTCGACTTCACCGTCCACACGCCGACCACTCGCCCGGATTTCGAGTCCGTGGGCGATGGGATCAGTCTGGCGATTGGGAGCTTCCGCTTCCAGGTTGGTCAACTAGGCATGCTTCACATGGCTGATCAGCCAACGGCACCCGCGATTAATCCAGCATCGTGGTTCCCGCTACCAATCGGCACCCTCAGCAAACTCAACGCCTCGGCAACGTCTGGGAGCACGGACAGCGACAACAGTCACGTCTCCGATCTGGGTGATCTAGCCACAGAAGATGGAGCCTACGGCTCCGGATCTGAAAGTCACGGGAGCAACAGCTTCCCCAACCACTTCATGTGTGCCGTCATCAACGCGGGTGGTACCACCACCAATCGCGAAAACGCTGGCACCGGATCTAGCACCGGACCGCCCAACGACGGTATACCCAATGGCGGCATACCAGTCGCAAACGGCGACCCCACCAACGGTGGCAACGACGCGCCCGTCAACAATGGAACGGGAGGAGAACCGCCGATCATAGTGAACTAAAACACCGGAGAGCATACTGATCAGGCTCAATGACAACGAGTCAGCCCGCTGTCGAGAAGCTCTACGGGGCAATCCTCCGCCCCACAACACCTCGCAAGAAATGCTGATGGGCTACCATTGGCTGCTGAAAGAAGAATACCGACGCCAGCTACAGGCGATCGCACAACTCGAGGTGCGTAAAATGGCGGAGGACGAGTTGAGCCTTCGGCGAGCTGGGCTCTCCTCCCACAGAGGATCCTCCTCCAAAGGCAACGAGTACCTGGCCAACAAAAGACGATCTCGACTGGCCCACCTCACCGAGCAAGAGCGCGTGGAAGCCACAAAAGTCCTCGACTTTGGCTCCATGACGGTGGATACGCGGGGCAACGTGCTCCCGAAGACGCCGCAAGCTACGGTAACGGCGGCCACTATGCACCTCCTCAACAACGAGCCACCAGTGGGAGATCCGTGAGCTGCCATGCATCGATCTACGATCGCAGGCTTGGGGCTAATCGAGGCCGCCCTCGACAAGGAGCCAACACCGGAGCCAAAGAAAAGTAAGGCTCTAGCAAAATGCTATTCCTCACCGTCATCTAGCGAGGACAGCCACGACCTGTCTCGGCGTCGCCGCTCACGGCAGCACGATCGCGACTACGACGCGCGTGATGACATTACACAACACAAAGTTGATAAAATGCGCGCAAGACGTGCTCGTTCGACTGACTCGGAGGACGAGGACGTGGAGCTCTGTGATTCTAGATGCTTCAGCTGAGCCATCGGGCAAAAGCGAATTCCTAAAGGGTTCAAACTCCCGTCAGAGAACCCAAAATTCGACGGCCTATAGGACCCGAAGATCTGGCTGGAGGATCATATCTCCGCTGTCAGGCTGCACGGCAGGAGTCGAAGCATGGCCATGCAATTCCTGTAGCTACAGCTGCAGGGTGCCGCTCGCGCATGGCTCAACAACCTCCTGCGCGGATCCATTCGCAGCTGGGAAGAGCTGGTCTACAACTTCATGCGCAACTTCAAGGGCACTTACAAAAGGCCCGCATCAATTGAAGAACTAAGAAGCTGCCAACAAAGGTCTGGCAAGTCGCTACACTCATACATCCAGAGGTGGTCCATCATCAAGAACTCTGGAGAGAACATCATGGAAGACCGCGCAATCGATGCATTCAATGGCGGTGTTCGCCGTATAGAGCTCAGGGAGGAGCTAGGCCACTCGAAGCCCAAAACGATCGACCACCTAATGGAAATCGTCAATCGGTGGGTCGACGGAGAAGATTCGGTTAAAAACCGCACCCACTCTGACGACGACAACGACCTCGGGCACAGACGTGACCACCAAAGCAAATGTCGAATGCGCATCTATCACGACCGCGATGAAGTCAACATGGTTGCAACCGGCTACGCCGACAAACGCGACGACAACCGCAACAACGGCTATCGCAGCGGTGGATACCGTGACAGCAGGAAAACCACGCAGGTGTGGCAGCGTCGCACTCACGAAGAGGCTCCCGCAACATCTATACAGGACAAACTGTTAGGACCATGCAACATGCACTTCTACATTGACAAGCACGACGGCAAGAAGAAATCCAGCCACCTTATCAAAGACTTTCGCGAGTTTCTCAAAATCCACGAGGGCCTGGCTCGAATGAATCGCGATGCGATCAACAGGGGCTACAGAGCTACCCCAGGCGCTGTGGCACATGGAGCTCCTCCACCACCACCCGCGGCCGCGCCAGTCCAGCACGATGGAGGCGAACCATACCCGCGAGCGGTAGGCAACATGATGATCCAAAAAGGGCGTCCCTCAAATCGTGTGCAGAAGGCCATCACTCACGAAGTCAACCTGGCGATAAACTCCCCACCTTCCACCACTGAGTACCTCGGTGGAAGTGATTCCTGCATCACCTTCGACAAACGCGACCATCCATGTCAAGTCCCTCGTCCAGGACACTGTCCCCTCGTACTCTAGGCACAAATCGGAGGCTTCAATATGAGTCACGTCTTCATGGACGGCGGAAGCGGCATCAACCTCACGTTCGCGAGTACCTTGCGTGCCATGAGGATCCCTCTGACATGTCTGGAGGTCTCAGACACGATGTTCCACGGCATTGTCCCAGGAAAGGGCATATATCCCCTGCACAAAATCAACCTCCACGTCATCTTCGGCACGCCGAAAAACTTTTGGCGAGAACGCATCAACTTTGAAGTCGTCGACTGGCCCTCACAATACCACTGCATCCTCGGATGTGTTGCGTTCTCTAGGTTCATGGCAGTGCCGCACTACGCCTACCTGCAGATGAAAATGCCAGGTCCAAATGGCATCATCACAGTCAACGGAAGCTTAGAGAAGTCTGACAGCTGTGACAGGGAATTCAACAGAATCTCCCTGTCCTTCGGCATGCAGGAGGAACTCGCAAGATTGAAGGAGTCGATAGACAACAGTCTACCTCCCTTGAGCAGGCCAAGTTCACCCGACTTGTCATTCGACTCGTCGGTGCACACGAAGAAAGTCCAGGTCCACCCAACGGACCCGACCAAGGCGGCCCTCATCGCCAACAACTTGAGTTCCGCATAGGAACTTGCGCTCGTCGAATTCCTCCATGAGCATTGGGAAATCTTTGCCTGGTGTCTAGCGGACATGCCAAGGGTTCCTAGGGAATTCTCCGAGCACTCAATCAACGTAAATCCAAACGCAAGGCCAGTCAAACAGACAATATGGCGACTGTCTGAACCAAGAGCAAAAGTTGTTAGAATGGATATCAACAGACTCCTCAACGCAAATTTCATACGCAAGATCAAGGAAGGAACCTGACTCGCTAACATAGTGCTCATGCCTAAAAAAGACACGGACATCCTACGGATGTGCGTGGACTTGACCTCTTTGAATAAGCACTGCCCAAAGGACCACTTCCCGTTGCCACAGATCGATCAAATAATCGACTCCACTACGGGATGCGAGCGCCTCTGCTTCCTCGACGCCTACTCATGCTACAATCAGATTCGAATGAAGGAGGAAGACCAAGAGAAAATGGCGTTTATGACGCCCTTTGGTGTGTTCTGGTACAACACAATGCCCTTCGGGCTAAAAAACGCAGGAGCCACCTATCAGCGGTGCATGCAGGCTTGCCTCAAGAACCAACTCGGTTGTAATATCCAAGTCTACATCGACAACATCGTCATCAAAACCAAGGAGGAGGCCATGTTAATCGACGATATCCGTGAGACCTTAGCTAACCTCGACCGCTACTAGATCAAGCTCAATCTGGACAAGTGCGCCTTTGGCGTACCATCTGGGAAATTACTCGGATATCTCATTTTTGCAAGAGGAATCAAGGCAAATCCGAAGAAGATAAAGTCCATACTGGCCATGGAGAAGCCAAAGAACATAAAAGGCATCCAGCAGTTGGCCGGATGAATCGCGACGCTCAGTCAGTTCATCAGTCGAATGGGCGAAAAGGCACTGCCCTTATACCAACTCCTCCGCAAGGCTGACAAGTTCAAGTGGACAAACGAAGCACAAGAAGCATTCGAAGACCTCAAGCGTCTACTATCCATTTCGCCAGTACTGGTGACGCCTCGTGAAAAGGAGCCACAACTTCTCTACATCTCCGCCACCAACCAGGTGGTTAGCACTATGCTCGTGGTAGAGCGAGCCGAAGAAAACAAAGTCCACGGGGTTCAGCGACCAGTATACTACCTCAGCGAGGTGCTCACACCAACAAAGTAGCGGTACCCGCACTACCAGAAGCTGGCCTATGGCGTCTTCATGATGGCCAGGCGACTGCGCCACTACTTCCAAGAGCACCCAATCGTGGTGGTAAACGATGCCCCGCTCGGGCATATACTCAATAATCCTGACGCCACCGGACGAGTCGCGCTCTGGGGAATCGAGTTGTCTCCGCGAGACATCACGTATGAGAAGCGTGACACGATAAATTCGCAAGTTCTCCCAGACTTTCTCGTACACTGGATGGAAAACCAACTCCCTGACAAGCCAGATATTTTCTATTTCTGGACAATGCACTTCGACGGATCCAAGCGAAAGGACGGAGCTAGCGCAAGCATATACTGACATCACCCCAAGGAGACAAGATGAAATACATTCTGTGAATGCAGTTCACTACCTCCAATAATGAAGCCGAGTACGAGGCCTTAATTCATGGGATGAGGATGGCAAAAGCCTGTGGCACCAAAAGGCTAATCATCTACGACGACTCCAAGCTGGTGGTCAATCAAACGATGCACGAGTGTGATGCACTGAGTGACAACATGATCGCCTATCGCGACCTCTACGACACACTCGAGGGAGACTTTGACGGCTGTGAGCTGCGGCACGTAGGCCGCGAAAGCAATGAAGAGGCAGACATGCTCGCCAACATTGGCTCCACCTGCGCCCCTATACCACCTGGGGTATTCCTCGAGTGCATCTACGAGCGCTCCATCAAGCCCAAGGCTCTAGAGAAGAAAGCAAGCACGTCAACGGACTCGGGGGCCCCGCCACCTAATGAGCCAATGGCACTCGACTACATGGAGCTCGATACAGGACTCGAAGGGCCAATGGGTGTCATGATGATCGAGCCATCTTGGACACATCCGTACATCACATACCTACTCAGCAAAAGGTTGCCAGAGGACCCGACTGACGCGCGACACATTGCGCGATGATCCAAGGCATTCGCCCTCATGAACGGCGAATTATACAAACACAACATTACAGGAGTGCTCCAACGGTGCGTCTCCAACGGGGACGAAAGGGTCGTCCTCCTCGACATACACGAAGGCACCTGCAGGCATCATGATGGCAGTCACGCCCTTGTTGCCAAAGCTCTACGAACTGGATTCTACTGGCCCATGGCCATGCGCAGCGCCAAGGATGTCGTCCAACCCTGCAATGCTTGCTAGCGATTCGCGGACAAACCTCACGCACCTGGCGTAGAACTTAGGCCAATACCATTGGCCTGGCCCTTCGCACAATGGGGACTCGACATGGTCGACAAGCTCCCAAGGTCCTCACGAGGAGGTTATATCTACCTCTTAGTCGCAGTTGACAAGTTCACCAAGTGGATCGAGGCCATGCCGGTGACGAATCAGTCAGGAGCCAGCGCTGTCAAATTTTTCGAGTCCATTGTCTACCGATTTGGGATGCCACATAGCATCATCACAGATAATGGGACAAACTTCACCTCCAAGGAGTTCTCGGAATTCTGCGAAAACCTGGGAATCAACGTAAGCTACGCCTCGGTGGCTCACCCACAGACCAACGGTCAAGTTGAAAAGGCCAACGGCCTCGTGTGCGGTGGAATCAAGAAGCGACTTTTTAGGGCACTCGAACGAGCCGTGGGATACTGGCCAGACGAACTACAATCCGTACTCTGGAGCTTGCGCACAACTCCAAATTGCGCCACGGGCTACACTCTATTTTTCATGGTGCACGGTGCTAAAGTGGTGCTACCCGCAGAAGTAGGCTTCAAAGCCCCACGGTTGGTCGCATACAACGAGAAGGAGTCAACCCTCACACTCGAAGACTCCATTGACCTCCTTGACGAGGCGCACGAGATAGCAGCGGAGAGATCAACGATCTACCAGCAGAACCTCCACAACTACCACAGCAGAAGGCTATGCCCCAGATCCTTCACCGAAGGAGACATGGTCCTGCGATTGAAGCAACAAGGGCATCTCAAGCTCGAGTACCCTTGGGAAGGACCTTATGTGATTACAGAAGTAATCCCTGGTGGCGCCTATCGCCTTAAAGATTTCGAGACAGGAGTCGCATACTCCAACCCCTGGAACATCGCGCAGCTGCGTCGTTTCTACCCCTAGTCGTTTTTTACATTACAAATAAGGCTATTCATCCAGGCTACTTAGCCACACATTGTACCTCGTACTATTATGCGAATAAATAAAGCTAAGTGCCCCAAAACTCTGTGTATTTCTTTAGTTTCTTGCAATTTCATCACTTGGGGGCTGCGCCACCCTTTACATCTTTGTTCTACGAACAAATCGCAGTATCCCCAGTAGCTGACACAATACCAATCGAACCCTTGATAAACACCAACCCAGCTGCAATGCACCTGACATGTTGGCAAGGTGCTGAGATAAACACAAGTGAGACTAACGAAAAGGAACTGCAGAGTACAATACACTCGAATAAAATATAAGCTAGCAAGCTCTTTACAAATCAATGAGTATTTACATACACCCAATACAATCATATGAACTTTACAACACTTATTCAATTATGTGCAGGATACAAATCATGCTACTGCTGTAAGAGAAGAACGTTCGTCTGCTTCTTGAAGAAATCGACGATGTCCTCTGCTGGCCGATCAACCGCTTGATAATGCGGAACCATGTTCCATGTCATTCCTTCTGGCGGAGGCGGCGGCCCAGTGGAAACAGATGCAACATCTACATCTGGCATATACACTCGCACCAGCGACAACGCAACTTTAGCACCAGCTACCAACTGCTGTCGTACGTACTCGCGGACCGTGCTCATATCCTGAAACTTTCCAAGAAGAGCCATCAGGCTTGAAGGCACCAAGTCGAGAGGAAACATTACTTGATAAATGTGCCTCAGGCACGACTGCGCCTTCTTCATGCATTGGAGAACTCGAGAAGAACGATCCTGTAGGGTCGCCAATGCAACCGCACGGTCGTGGTCCACCCAAAAGTACCCACTCGCTTGTAGCTGCTCCTGGGTTAGGTTGTTCATTCGAATGGCCACCCGATCCTTCTCATCCTGCGGATGACGAGCGCTAACAACTACACCAAGCAGGCAGCAAATTATAAGGATAAAGCATCGCCGTGATGGACTAAAAGAAAAGAGGAGAAGGCAGAAAGCTAACATTTGAATTGCTCATTTAATTGAGCCACTTCCTCCAAGAGATACTTCTCGCGGGCAGTGGCCTTCTCTGCCTTCGACTTCCACACATCCGCGTTACCGCGGACGATGGGCAACTCATGCTCCAACTGCTTAATGCGGTCGCGTAGTCGCGAAAGCAACAACAATTCCTCCACCTTTGAACGCGGCTGTGTCGTGGTTTCATCGGTGGGAAGAGAGTCGCGAGGATCACTCGAAGGACCACTCGACGTACCCTATCATGATCAAGCAAGAAGCAAATAAGGAACCAAGAATACACTGATAAAAGCATGTATGCATTCAAGGACAGCAAAAATCTTAACAGGGACACTCCCACAAAAGCACAGTTTCAACAGAAGGCAACTACGACTATTACAGATTGCCAACTAAGGAGCAATCCACTTCATCGACTTCGACTTTGACTTTGGGGGCTTCATCGAATCCGTGGCAGCCTCCGATGCCACAGATTTTCCGGTGCTAGCCCCTAATGACGCAGCCTTCGCCACCTTCTTCGCTCGTTGTAGCTCCTCGAAGTATTTCACGACTGTATGGATGAGCTGCGACCCATACTTACCACATCCATTAGCAAAAGGAGCAAACACTACCTATTGACCATCCGCATCGATGGGCATCGCCTTGGAGATCGCGGTAGGGTCCATATCCACACCATGGGCTTGCACCATCGCGAGTGCCATGGTAGCGCCGACAGACCGCTGGGAGTTCCTGAAGTCCATGGGAACACCTCCAGCGAGGGATTCCACCAGGCCATCAAGATGGTCGATCAGCCCGGCCTTGGGAGTCAGGTCTTCACGGATGCGATTGAGCACACCCTTAGCCTTCCCCAACGTCTCCTGGAGGGAGGCGGCATGGTCCTTGATTGCCGCAACAGCGTCAGCAAGGGCATCCTTGCGACGCAAAGCTTGGACGGCGAAGTCGAGGCTAGCAGCATCTGAAAGGCACGGAGGTGTTAGCACAAGAGAAAAGATAACGAAGACAAGCAAAAAACATCACAAGTACCTGAGAGAGCCTTCGCAGTCGAAAAAAGCTGTTCTGTGAACAGCTTCTCCCTCTCGGCAGTGGCAACTCGAAGGTCTTCCTCGCGCTTTCGCGATTCCGGCAAGGCCGTGATCGCCTCATCACGATTATTCACCGTCGTGGCAAGCACCTTCTCGAGGGACGTAACACGATTGGAGATTTTCATTATGCTCAACTACAAATAAAAGGGCGTGTCAACATTCGAAGCTAACAAAATTGTCATGAAGGTAGAGATAAAGTCAAAAACTCACCTTCGACTGCGCGATGGTGATTGTCCAGCATGGCATGTTGTCTACCCATAGCAAGGACTTGCTCCGCAAGACGCACAACCTCCTTCACAATAAGCTATAGAAAAGAACGAAGACTTTGTGGCAACCCAAAGTACAAATTCGACTATGAAACAACAAAAACGACACTCACATGTTCCTCCAGGGACCCCGAAGATGTCTATCGAGCAGGCATCCGGGAAACCATATGGTGTTCCCCAGCATGTGGGGAACTCGAAGAATTGGCACCGGAGTGGGCCGCCACTGGAGGAGAAGGAGACCGTTCAGCCACCTTCTTGGCCTTGGAATCTACGACTCCAGACTCTTTCACAAATTCTACATCATCCGAAGACGTCGACACTTGTTGACTATAGAACATGTCAAGCAACACTTCAGAAAGACAACCTCGAAAAGGCAAACAATACCAACTCACAGAAATCAAGACTTACCAGTCGAATTTGTCAAAGTCAAAGGTGTCATCCGACAACTCCTTTGGCAGCCGCAGCTTCTTCCGAGCAGGAGGAGCCATAGTGCACACATGCACAGCGGCAACCGGCTCCTCCACAGCAGCAGGAGAACCCTCCGGCATCGTCGGGGAAGAGGCGTCAGAACCCTCGCTGCAAGAACGTTGCGAGTGCCGTGTCCGTTGGACTCGGGGGCTTCCTCATCTTCTTCAACTGGGACGGTCGAATCCGACTCATCCTCTTCCACCGCTTCACGCGGAATAAGGCCTTCAGGCAGAGGAGGAAGATTGGAGGCCACGCTCTAGTCGTGCAAACAGAAGATACATCATCATATATCAAGTACTTGGTAGCAATCAACAAAATAAACTGCTTCGCAGAAAATGCTACCTCCAGCGAAGGGTTGGCGAGATCGAACGGAAGTACGACTGATTCGCCTGGGAGATCCTCCTTGGCGGTATACTTGGTCACCAGTCGCAACCTCCTATCTACCTCACCCGAAGAAATGCACTCCACGGAAATGCGAGTGACATCGTTAGCACCAGTCCAGCGGAACATCGGGTGGACTCTAGCTTGAAGAGGCTGGATGCAGCGGCACAACCATGTGCGAATGAGAGCGGCACCGCCCTCTTATCTGCCTACGCGGCCTTCAAGGTCGCAAACACGCTGATAGAGCACCTCTGTTTCCTCGGACTCGCCTGGCATTATGATGTTCTTCTAGGAACACCTCCTCTTGCAAGTCGCCGCGGGATCAAAAGGCGCGAGTCTGAAGTGATCTCCATCGGCCATCAGGTCGCGGATGTAGAACCACCTGTCTCTCCACCCTTGGATGGACGCGGTGAGCTTGATATCAAAATAGGTAGCGGACGAGTCGACGTGGATCCCGCAGCCTCCTACACCGTAGACTACCGAACCCGACCCCGACTGACGCTTAATCTTAAAAAGCTTCTTGAAGAGACCAAAGTGTGGCTCGACTCCTAGCCAGTACTCGCACACAGTAATGAAGCAGGCAATGTGGAGAATGGAGTTTGGGGACAGCTGATGTAGCTGGAGCCCATAGAAACAAAGAAGGCCCCTCACAAAAGGATGCAGGGGCAGAGAAAGACCTCGAATGATGAACGCAAGGAACATCACTCAGAAAACCGGAGGAGGACACGGGATTACCTCATCACCAGGCACCCGCGAATCATCTTCCGCACACGGAAGAGCTCCATCTTGATGGTGAAGATGCAGCTCAGAGGGCTTGATGATGGACGCAAGCTAGGCGCCATTAGTGACGCGGGTGCCCGCACCCTTCTTCTTCCCAGCGGCAGCGGCGCTGGTGCCCACGGCAGTAGCACCACTCTTCTTCTTGGCACGGCAACGGTGGCTGCAGATCCAGCGGTAGCGCCTCCCTTCTTCTTGCCCATCCTTCGGTGGCGATGGGAGCGAAGAAAGTAACAGGGAAACACACGGAGTTGGTCCAGTGCAGCAAAGAGGAAGCGCGCAAGAAAGCAGAGAGAACAGCAATGGCGAAGGAGGCACGAGCAAGAGAAGAGATGGGGAAAATTACCGCAGCAGCGCTGCTACTTAACCTCCTCATGGATGTCATCCAACGGCTAGGAAAAACCCTACTAAACGCGTGGCGCACATCACAGTTGACACGTGGCGAAGATGAACCACGAACTGTCCCTCACTACTCCCATTACACGTGGAAATCGAGGAGACGCAGTTAAAACAGAAGATTACGCACGCCCAGTCAAATCAAAGTCAGGACGTGGGACCCACCGCTCATCACGTCCCGTCAAAACCGCTAACGCGGGCAACTGATGTCATCCTGTCATTAGCATTGACGTCATCAACTCAGCCAGAAGAAGATTTCGACTACTTTAGTCTTTGCTCGAGTCTTTGACTCCACCAAGCACTTGGGGGCTACTCCCATAGGGAGTGCTGGTCGCGCACCCTACGATTATTTTTTACGCAGGTGTATGAGCACTCAAGACAAACCATCACTCGAATCAACGATTTGATTGTGACTTACGGGTTACTCCCATAGGGAGCGCCAGAAACATATTCGACTAAAACAAGCAAACAAAAGACGATAGCAGTTGCACAAAGACTTTTAGTCCCCAATCGAGTCTACGACTCAAGTAAGCACTCGGGGGCTACTCCCATAGGGAGCGGTGGCCACCCACCCTATGATTATTTCTCCTTGTACATCGTACTATGTGTCGATAACATCCACACTCGTATGTTGTGGCAACTCCGCCTCATATTTTTCCCTACAAAGTGACCGTGTCTCCTGGGCCACCTGAATCATCTCCGCGATGACAAAATTTGGATGCCGCGCTTACATCGTGAAGATAAGACCTAAAAAAGGCCTGTCAACGCATCTGCTGCGCACTACCAGAAATATATCCGTGTCTGCAGGTACGATGAACATGCCTTGACGGACGCGTCGAGTGCTCACACTTATACACTGGAATTCTACTCCTTTAAGACCTCCGCGGCCTGAGTCGAATTATGCCAGCACTTTTCTGAATTCGAGTCTAGGGACTCGAGTTTGAGTAGATTGCGTTGTTTTGCCCTAAGGCAGTTAACTGATACCGATACACGGATAAACTGGGCACGTATATCAGCAATCCCTATGACATAAACGGAACACTCGAAAAAAAAACCTAGATATGCACTCGAAAGACTTCATAAAGTCTCTAGTCGAATCTGCGATTCCACTGGACACTCGGGGGCTATTGACATTGGTATACCCAACAGGTACTCGAGCTTGGCATATACGGTCCGGATACGGCAGAAGCCCACGGTGTTGCCAAGGCCCAATACAAGGTTTGGGTGATCCACGGACTCTTCGATTGCTTGTAGCGCAAGATGAAGCTTAAGATAGAAAGTTCAAAGGGGCGAACCCTAATTTGTAACCGACTCGACCTGCTACCCGAGACCCAACCTATTATATATAAAGGCTGGGAGGGGGCGACGAGGAGAATAATCACAACCCTAGTTTCGCCGCCATCGCTAGATTGCATCTGCGCACCCCTATAATTTTCGATTCCTTCGTTAATTCCAAGAGCAGACAAGCAGGAGTAGGGACCTCTATGAGGCCTAAACCTGGGTAAACCTTGCGTCCCCGTGTGCTTGTTTGCTAGCCGTCTGATACCTCCAACGCTCCCTTCTTCTCCAAAACCCAAGTCCATAACAATGGGCATTGACGAGTTAAACCCTCGTCTCTTATTTTCTCCTGTTCTATTTGATCTTATCTTTTGTAGGGATTTTGGTACAACGAGTCTGATGCTTCCAACGGATAAGGAATCAGTTAATTGCTCCTGGGAAAAAACAAGGTTGACCTACATCAAACTCAAGTCCCAAGGCTCGATTCTGGAATTTGTAACTAGCGTAATTCAGTTCGAGCCACTGAGTTCTTACCGAATACTGAATTCCAGTTTCTATTTTATTGGGTACCCAACGTGTCCGTCGGTATCTTTCATCGTATCATTGATACGGATTTTTTACTGGCAGAGCGCATTCTTGTGCGATTACCAGGCCACACAGGATGAATCCTGGGGTATTATCTTCGTGTTTCTGAACACGGCATTCGGATTTTTCCCGTGTCTGAGCGTGATCCGAGAGTTTTATTTTTACTTTCCATACCCCGCTCCGATAGGAGTATTTATTGTCGAATGCTTTCGTGATTTATCTTTATTAGGTGCGCTTCAGTGCTCCCGATAGGAGTAGCCCTCGAGGCTATGTTTTAGATACGTGTGTCAAGACATAGGCTCGAAAAAATGCGTCATTGTTTCTATAATTTTTGTCGGGTGCACGACCAGTGCTCCCGATAGGAGTAGCCCCAGAGGCTACAGTCGTAATGTTGTATATTTCAAGTTTAGTCTCAACTCTTCTGCTGGAGGAATTTACTTCGACTCCAATTGATTTTCTTCAGGTCATACCCCGAGAAAGCCGCAATTTTCGTTGTAGTGCTTTTCATGACATCAGCGATGACATATCTGATGCTGTTAGTTTTCAGAAAAACATGCCACGACGGGACATGTCGACCGTGGGCCCATGCGCAGTAATGATGACGCGTGATGGCGTTTTTAGCGGAGATTCTTGACTGCACGTCCCCTCACTGTGCGAGAATCGAGGCGTCACACATTGTTCTCCATTTTATCGCAGTCATAACTTCTTTTATTTTTTCTTTATCGAGATATTTGCAAACACGTGTTGTCATCGCGCAATCCTCTGTCGTTTCGATTTTGCATGGAACGGTTAGGTCCTTGTGATATTGTTCTTTATAAGGGAAATGATATGCTTTTTACTTTTCACCTAGCCTTCCTCCGCTCCTTCTTCCTCCTTGCGCTCTTGCTCTTACGAACTTCGATATTCGTTCCCCTCTTTCCATTGTTTCACCGCCATGGGCAAGAGCAAAGCTGCTGGTACTGATGGGGGAATACCAATTGGGGTATACCCACGGAGCGGACTCGCCCATGGCGAGTGGGTTTGCGAGAACCAGCGACTGGACCAGGTCTACCCAGGAAGAAGCGGAGCATCCCAATCACCCTGAACAGCGATTCCACGACTCACCAAACACAACGACTAGCGCATACTGGACCTAGACGCCACGCCGACTGAAGGCCCAAGGAGGCGACTCTAATACAAAGCCCATTAACACTTGTAAACCCTAACTGGCTGCATATATAAAGCCACCAGGGGCACACCTTTGGGGGATTCACACACATCATATTAGATCTAGTCTCTCCCTCCGCCTCTGGCGGCTCCATGTAAACCAATCTATGATCATATACTGGATTGATAGTAGGACGTAGCGATCCTCCATTGAGGGGACGTGAACCTGGGTACATTGTGTGCCAATCTCGCTCCCGGATTCTCCTACGTCGCCTTGCCCTTTCCTCTACGTAAGCTACCCTGTAGCATCTGCCGTGGTCAATTCCACGATAGTTGGCACCCACCGCCGCCACGAAGGCCACTAGGAAAAGGGCTGTCGGGTCGGCTCCTACTAAGTGTACGACACGGGAGATCTGCGAGGCGCGGAACTCCGTTCTTATGGCAGAGGGCTCCTTCAAGCTCCCCGGCGACGAAGCTGCCCCCATCCCCAAGCCTGGCTGGAGGGTAATGTTCCTCTCCTTCCTCTTCTTCGGTCGTTCTCTCCCTGTCCATGAATTTCTGCGGGGCCTTCTTTTCATTTATGGCGTGCAGCTTTATCAGCTCATGCCCAATTCCATCCTCCACGTTCCTTGCTTTGTCACTCTTTGCGAGTGTTTCCATGGGATTCATCCCTATTGGGGCCTTTGGAAATATTTCTTCTATGTTCACTGCAACGCCACTAACACTATTGTCCATGATATTGGTGGCGCCATTTTTTTTGTCCGCTCTGACGTTGATTACTGAGACTTCAAACTCACGGATTTTCTCCAATGTTGGAAGTCTAAGTGGTTCTATGTCAAGGACTAGCCATTCGAAGGCCAATCTTTTGGGTTGGCCCCCTTTGAACCTAAAAAAGTCTGTCGTAAACTCGACTCCTGGGATCAGCGTTCCTCTGCCGAAGAAATGGCCGAAATCTAGCCTTTTGTTAATTGTAGCTGCGGCATGAGGTTGGCAAAGAATTGTCGGGTCTCTAGGTCTTGGCATATTTTTTGCGGATCCGTGTCCAACCGCTCCAAGCCCGGATATCCGGTATGTGGTCATATACCGGGAGAAAGGACTCGATGAGAATTTCTTTAGAGGACCTCACGGTTAAGTTGTATGAGAAGAGAGTTCAGAGCTTCACAACTCTGACTGCAAAAAGCCCGGTTCCTTCGACTTGCCTTGTGGAGCCCTATGGCAAGAAGAAACGGCTTCCTAAGGTATATTTATTTCGCCTTTGTCTTTTTCTTGTCTTCTGTTTATAGGTACATACTTCAATTCTTCCGTTATCTGTAGGATTTTTATCATCTGAGCTCACTTCCTCCCGTTCCCGGAAGTGGTGAGCCTCCAGTTCACCCCTCTGCATCCGACGATCTGCCCACTACTGGAGCTACTGCGGATGAGGAGGAGAATACTTCTGCGTCTGCCTCTTCGTCGAAGATGCAATTACTCCCTTCGGTTGGCTCCCAAGATTTTTGCAGGGAGCATGCTGGGGAAAAGAGGAAGAACCCTTGTGTTTTGGAGATAGTCGAGGATTCGAAGGACTCGACTGCCTCCAAACCTTTTGGCACTTCTCTGGTTGCATCTCCCTGGATGAACTTGTTTCGTCTCGCGCAGGATGTGTCTTCATAAGTATTTTGCTTTCCTCTTTTTCTGTTTCACCTGGTTATTTTGCTGCTGATGCCTTCTTGTGTCGTTTGTAGGGATGATGAAGATCCTCCTCCTTCTCCTCTTCCCACGTCCGTGGGCTGCTCCACAAAGAAAACCCCTCCGCCGTTGGCGGAGCCGAAGGAGAAAAATTTGCCTCCTATGGAGAAAGAGGGCTAACAAGATGTCGCTGCTTCATCCAAGCTGCCGTAGAAAAGAAGAAAAATTGCGGGTAAAGGGGTGGTGATATCTGAAGCACCCATTGACGTCGACATGAAGGATGTAAGTTACTTTTGATGCCAGAATTCTTCCTTCCTTATATATTCATCCTGCCTTTATATTCTTTTGCTACGTGTTTCCCTTGCTCAGCCTTTGATGCGTGAGATGGTCGGTATGGACACCCGCTTTATAAGGATCCGTATGATGCCGAAGAGCTGAAAGGTATGTGCTGATTGCCTTTGTAATTTCCTTGTAATCATGTTTATCCTCCTTATTGTGTTTTGCTTCTGTAGCCGCTGCCAAGGAATCCGCAATTATCCAGGATGAGGAGATGAAGCGTGCCGACGATCTGGAAAACAGGCTCCGAGCTGCCGAGGAAGCCAACCAGAAAGCAAAGGCTGATGCTGAGGAAATGGCTAGGCAGGTCGCCACCTGGGATGCAAATCTGCGGTAGTGCCTAGAGGCCCTGAATAACTCGCTAACCCGTAAGTTTTGATCTGTTAATATTTTTATTTTTGTCTCTTTCTTTCGGTTGTCAACCTCTTCATCTCTTTTTTATCTGTCAGAGCTGACTGGCCAGAACCTGCCACTGGATGATGATAATAAGGTTGATCCCTTATCGGATGTTGTTAGCACTCTGGAGGCTAACAACGTTCGAGGGTGCAATCTTCTTGTCCATTCACGTCGCACCTTCAAGAAGCTCCATGCCGAAGTATTTCCAACTACGGATGTGTCGGAGGATTTGAATGATCTTGTCGCCATTTTTGGTGTTGATCCTGCCCCCCTTGTTGGTTATAGTTTAACACAGTCAGGGAGCGGAGCCGAAACTTCGATGGCCTTGGCGATGGCGCATGGCGAGAAGATCGACTGTGAGAAGGTTAACTCCTCTATCCTGGTATCCTCCAGTGGCAAAGCAATTGATCTGAAGCCGCATATCAAAAGGGCCATAAAATATTCTCGACTCCTCCTGGATCTGGTCTCAGGTTCAGGGAAAACGGGTGCCCCTTCCTCAACTGCTCTTACTGCGACATGCGCTCCTTCTTCGACTGCTGCTGCTGTACCTAGTGCCCCTTCTACCACTTTGTCTTTGAAGGATGCAGCCCCGTAGGCTTTATTTTGTAATCATTTGTCAGGTCTCCCCTTATTGTAATGGATTCTGAACTTGTCCGACCTCTTTCTGCTTCTTTTTGCAAGAAGACATCTTTTGAATATATGCGTGTGGCTTTGCATTTGTATGCTGAATGTTTTATATACTTATTTGTCTTGTCAAATCTTGAGTGATTCTTTGGCTCCTTCTAGTTCCGCGCAGCCATCATATGTTGGTGCGCCCTCCGCTATGGCGGGTGTGATCGGTCCTATCGTTGTGCATACGGTGGACCCACCACTATATGCTGAAAAGATAGAGCATGTAAAGAAACTTAAAGGGAAACTGCGGGTTGTTCAATCAATGGTTGATGTCTCCCAGTCGAAGACACGCCAGGCTATCAACCGCGAAGCTTTTTTCTTGGAAGAAATCTCTAGGGCGAGCGAGAAGTTGTTGTGTAAGCTGCCTTCTTTTTCGGTTGCCCTTCTATCTTGATGAGAATTAACTTTCTTCCAATGTACAGGTATTCGATTATGCGATAGGGAGGAAAGCTAGCGTCTGCGTGATCGGATGCTTGCTCTTATATCTGCCTCCCGAAGTTCCGAGACGGATTTTTGGACTAACCATCGATGCTCCTATACTGTTGTGCTATTGCAAGATCGCATATCAGAGCTAGAGAAATTTGTCGAGTGCTACCGCAGGTCTCTGGCTATTTTTTACAATGCCATGTATCCTCGGGATCCTCAGCCTCAAACTTTGGTAGATTTGATTACAAAGTTTCGGCAAGGCGAAAGGATCCACCATTATGTGAAGCTTCAACTTGTGGCGGGTGCCAAGCTTGCACTCTCTTGGGTGCATGCACATCACCCGGTGTTGGATCTGGACTTCGTGTCTTCAGGTCTGCCTTCTCCCCCTGATGGCGGCCTTGTTTATATGGCGCCTCACTATGCCGTTGCTCGAAGACCCGCTATTAGAATTGTGCGTAGGTGCTTGGAAGCAGACGAGGAATTCTTTGTAAATTTCGAGATCTGACTACTTGCTTGTGCATCTTTGTAATGTAAATAAATAAAAAATGTTGTATGGCCACTTTGTCAAAAAGGTCGCATGTTTCATACGAGATTCTGATTGTATGCTTTATTTCCCTGCCGATGAACTGATGTTCGTACAACATAGAGATTTCATGCCGCAAAATACTTTTCTTTATTTATTGATAATAATAGATAGGGGTACATTGCGATGACGTGATCGCCTGGCCATTAGCCTTTTTACTAAGTAAGGAGCGCGTCTCAATACAACTTTTCTAGAGGAACTTTGGCTTCTGTCTTTGAGGGTCTTCTTATGTGGGACCATTATTGGAGGCTGCATACGTTGCTTTTTGAGAGGCTATTATATTATTGCTTATCCGATGTTTTGTTCTTACAGGTGTGCCCTTCGTGTGTCGCCTCCTCATTTGTTAATTTTAGCTTCTCAAGCTTCGCCACCATCCCGAAAGATTTCGAGATTTTGTTGAACTCTTGATCGCAGCTGTCCACACGGCTAAAGATGCCTTTGACTATGTGTAGTGAGGTACTGCCATGAACCTGGCGAAAGCTGGTCGCCCCAGGATCCCATGGTATTGAGATGTCCAGTCCATAACTTTGAATTCCTGCTTTTCTTGCCTGAAGTTGTTTTTTTACCCAAAAACAACGTCAAGGTGGACTTTTCCCAATGGAAATTCGGCTTTTCCAGGCACTATCCCGTGGAAAGTTGGTGTTGGTTGGGGTTAGGTTCGTCATGGACCAATTCATGGCCCGTGGAAAGTTGGTGTTGGTTTTGGCATAAATCAGGTTGATGCTGCTTCCTGCATCCAAGAAAACTTTGCTCATGTCGAAGCCACCGATTTGCGCTTCTACTATCAGTGCTGACTGGCCTGGCTGAGGGACTCGCAATGGATGGTCAGCCCTGCTGAAAGTGATTTCTTTATCTGACCAGTGTAGGTACTCTGGTGTAGGGGGTGGCTTTGTTACCGCCAAATTTACTTACCTAGTGATCATCTTTTGTGTTCTATTGGAAGGTGGCCCCTTCTGGATCATTGACATTGCTCCCTTTGATTTGGGGTATTCATTGTCTTGGTATACTATGCTTTGCGGCTGCCCCATCGGTGGAGGTCCCTGCGGTGGTGGTGGAGCTCCAATGGCCAAAGTGTCGGGTGCAGGGCATAATTCCTGTTTGTTTCTTCGGCTGCCTTTGCGTTGCATAGTTCTTGCATTTTTAGGAACATCCGATAGTCCTTTAGGTGGTGGTTTGATCGCCTTTTCCCTATTGAGTCGACGTAGTAGTGCATATTGTAGGGTCCCTCCAACATTTGTCCTGCTGACATTGGTGGGTCTCGGTTCGTCGGCTGGTATCGTTGCCGTGGCTGGCTTTCATTGATGATATCCCTATTGCTACGATATCCACTGTTGTAGTCATCATTTCGTCGATTGTTCGTTCCAAAAAACTTGCTGCAACGTAAGTGGGTGTGTGGTATCCATCATTTGTTCGGCCTCTCTGGTCGCTATTACACCAGTCTCTTTTGTCGGGTGAATGAGCCCTTTTGTTGTGTACTGCATCCTCTCCATCAGCCCAACGGTTGGCTATTTCCATCAGTTGTGAAATTGTTTTTGGCTTTGTTCGTCCTAATTGTTCAATGAATTCCATTTATCGAAGACCATCATTAAAGGCGTCGATCCCCCTTTCGTCGGATATCGCTTCAGCCGAATTTTTGGTGATGTTCCATCGTTGGATGAAGGCTCGTATTGATTCTCCGAGCTTTTGTTTGCAGGCGCATGATGGTTCTAAAGACGCAGGTCGTTTGAATGTGGATTGAAATTTTCTGATGAATTTGTCTTCAAGGTCATTCCAGCTGCTGATGGAATCTTCCGGTAGCTGCTTTAGCCAGGAGCTTGCCGCACAAGTTAGCTGGAGTTGCAGGCTTTGCATGGCCATGGCTTTAGATCCTCCTTGTAATCTGACAGCCGCTAGATAATCTGTCAGCCAAGCTTCGAGTTCTTGGAGGCCGTCGTATTTTTGTTGATCCTGTGGTAGCTTAAAATCCTCCGGTACTGGAGTTTGGCGAACCCGTCAGGTAAAGCAGCTGGCTCCGCACAATTCTTGTTCATCCTCACTTTCTCCATCACGACATCCTTGGTTGTTGCGCTCTTCTCTTGACCGATCGATCCTTCGCTGAGTGATATTGCTCCTCGCGTCGTTGTGTGGCTCATGTTCTGAAAACTGTACCCGAAGTGGCGATCTTGATTGTCAGGTATAACCTCCTTGCCGAGGGCTGCTGCGACAGCAAGGGGACCTGTCAAGTTGCCTCGTGGTTCCTTTATTTATTTGCATGAGAGTTTCCCCCACCAAGCCAAGGTTCATTAATGCGGATCGATGGATGGTCGCGCGAGGATCGTCGGGTGCGGGTTGTGTCATGATTAGGTATGTTTGTGCGGCCATGATGGCTGCCTAGGTTGTCTTTGCTTTGATATTTCCATCTTGATCTATTGACATAAACGAGAGATCAAAGTCTCGAATTATTCTGATTCTCTCTTCTTCGGGTATACTTCTTAATCTAGACGTTCCTCTTCTTGGCGATGCCCCTCCTGTGATGCTTCTGATCCTCGGGTGGGGCTTAGTTGCGCCCTTCGTAAGCTAGATTCGTCGGCTACTCTCTTTCTTTAATCAAGCTTCCTTTGCATCCTGTGTATTTCTCTCTTTTGGTTGTGAAGCAGACATTGGTATGCCAATAAGTCTTCGTGGGTGGCATCTGTTGCCATTGGGACCGCTCCCGGGATTGCTGCTCTTGCTTTTTCCTAGGCACTTGGTGGTAGGTCAAGGGTTCGCCTCTCATATTCACATGGTTGCTCTTCTTCCCTATTTTCTTGGTCGTCTGCTGGATCTACTTCCTTCGTTGTCATTGCTTCCTGCACTATGGCTTGATAGGATATCATCGGGGTTAAGAATTGGGTTACTGTTGGAGTCTTGTTGGGTCGTGGCATCTCCGATGATCACGCATACTTGGTGCTGAGTGGAATACGGACTAGTAACATCGTCGTTTTCGCTGATGGAGACACTATCAGATGAGCCAGTGAAGTCCATCGGCTTTTGCTCTGGATAGATTTCTGCCATCTATCCCAAACTCGATGCTTTCGCTACTTTCTTCGGGTTCTGAATTAGCTGGGCTTGCTCCACGTGGTGGCGTGAGCGGTGTGTCTAATCTGAAGGAGAGATTGTCATGGAGCCCATCAAGATCCCCCAGTTTTGTCTTGATTTGCCTGCCTTTGCTGCCTTCTTCGATCTGCGCCTCGACTCCCATTGGAGATGTAATGGGAAGTTCATGTACTTCTATTGATTTGCGGGTAGCTTTATGGGTGGGTGGGCATGGATTTGATTTTGTCGAGTTGATGCTTGGTGGAGAGCGTTCCACCGGATCCGTGTTTCCAGCGTTCAAGTTTCCCACAGGCGGTGCCAATTGACGAGGGGTAACCTCGACAATGCCCATGGTGATGGACTTGGGGTTTCGCAGAAAAGAGAACGCTGGGGATTTCGTCGGATGTCAGAAAAACAATGAAGAGAAAGTCGCCTGAATATTGGGAAAAACACTTTATTACAAGTTGTCATCTAGATTTCGGTACCCTCGCTTGGGCTTCTCCCGCCCTATATATGATAGGCCGGGTTTCAAAGCTGTATGCAGATAGGTTTCATACACGCACTATTACAACATCAACATAATGTTGGTTCATAGTTTCTTTCCTAATACAAAACGGTCCCTGTCGGTTGCTTCCTTAGGCTGTTTATCTGGAATCCTTATGGGCCACAGGCCTTTTACCCAATGTAGGGTGGCGAATAGTAAGCATCCGAGTAATCATACCCATGTCAGTATCCCCATGTGTTCTTGAGCGACATCCCGAGAAGCGCTAGCGGCGGCACGAGCACGAGTTTGTCTCCTTCTGTTCATCATCTAAAATAACAAAGAAAGGTAAAAATAAAACTTTTTGATCCAACAATAAATAGCATAACATATTCCTCATGATAGCACACTAAAGAATCCCCTCAAAGTAATAATCTAGGCAAGATAATCATGGCAATAGTTCATAGTAGGTATCACCCTAGATTGATAATGATGATAGATCAAAAATGAATTTGCAAAAAGTAATTGGAGGATCGGAGGAGAAACATACCGTAGATCACTTGTGTGCGAGGAAATTGAACGAAATTGAGTAGAGATAAAGATCTCTTGAGGTTTTGAGAGAGTTTGGAGGTAGAAGAAAGGAAAAGGATTGAAGTTTTGGGGTTAGAGGTACCTCCCGTGGCATTTTTGTGGTCGGATGCAACTATACGGGCGGAACTATAAAGGTGGAACAATGTGTTCTGGCCGTATAGTTGGCCTGCTGTCAAAATTTTCGGGTTTCCACCTGGTGGCATAGCTATATGACCAGAACTATATGGCTGGAACATTTTTTTCCCACCGTATAGTTGGTCATCAAACCCTATGTAACTGAGAAAGAAATTGTACGAAAGCATCGATATCTATACGACCGGATCTATACGGCCAATTTTTTTATTCCCGCCGTATAGTTGGTCGTTAAACTCTCTATAGCCATAAAAAATCTTCCGTTTCTTCGAGAATTACTTAGTATTCTAAAACTTAGCGAAACACCTTGTTTTTGATAGAAAATTGTCAATAAAAATTGTTGACCAACAACAAGTTATATAAAGCAGGATTTTTAGTACTACCGAACTTCTTCTCCTCAACTGGAGTTTTCTAGCACTCTTTATTTAAACATAAACTAAAACTTAAAACTTAACTCAAACCGTTATTTCACATGGGTTGCCTCCCACGCATCACTGTTTTATGGTCAATAGCTTGACCTCAATGTTGCTCACTTAGGCTAGATGAGTGGAACACTCACTCCAAAATAGTTGGCCTTCAAAGTGATGGCCTCCTTTTCATCATGCTTGGCTTTCTTCTTCTTGGAAAAATGAATAACAAAAGGATCCCACGAAGGCAATTGAAGATTCATGTTCCCTTCATGTAGATTAATCAAAGCCTTAATAGTTCTTAAGAAAGGATGGCCTAATATAATAGGAGCAGTAGCATCTTCAGGCATGTCAACAATAACAAAATCAATAAGAGCAGGACAGCCTTTAATGTATACTAAAGTATTCTCCTTAATTCCTACAACTTGTTTGTAGGTATAATCTGCAAGATGTAATTTTAAATCGGTGATTTGAAAAGAGCCAAGATTTAACTTATTAAAAAGACTTTTTGGAATTGTTGAAACACTTGCACCTAGATCACAAAGTGTGAAGGAAATATGCCATGAGAGGCAATAATAAAGTTGTTATTATGTATTCCTTGTATATGATAGATGTTTATTTTGCATGCTATAATTGGATTGAAAGGAAGCGTCAATACATGTGTGTTTAATAAGCAAAAAGGGTTCCTAGTTATGCCTCTCTTATAGACTAGCTTGTTGATTAACAAGATGATCAAGGTTTCCGGATCATGGACATTGGATGTTGTTAATAACAAGGTCACAACATTTGTGAAATGATGTGATGAACATTCATCCGAAGTATAGCATTACGATAAAGTCATTATGTTTATATTGCTATAACATCATACGAAGTAATCTTTATCCTTAGACCATGAGATCATGTTAATTTCTAACACCGGAAGAGTATCTTGATAACATCAAACGTCGCACCGTAACAGGGTGACTATAAAGGTGGGTTCAGTGCTACAAAGTTGTTATGTTGAGGCTCATGGATCAAGAGTGGAATTTGTCAATTCCGATGACGGATAGATATACTCTGGACCCACTCGGTGATATCACATTAAGGTAGCTTGCAAGCAAGTGATATGATCACTAGAATGTTATATCACGGGAACAAGAAAAAAGTGCATGTCGGTAACAAGATCAAACTAGGTATTAGGATACCGATGATCGAATCTCGGACATGTATTATATCATGAGACAAAGGGATTAAGTTACTAGCTTTAAAGGTTCTCACGATCACAGAAGTCATCGTTGAATGTGTAGGAGTTAGTATGGATCTCCACGTCCCGCTTCTGATTATTGATTTGAGAGGAGTCTCAATCATGTCTGCATTATTCACGAACCGTAGGGTGACACACTTAAGGGTTGCCAGACACCATTTAGGAGCACAAATGTTTCAGACAAAAGGTTTGCAAAGCGCAGGAATTGTTTCAATAGAAACAGGAATTGTTTCGATAGAAACCGGAATTGTTTCGGGTGAAATTGAAGAAAGTGGTTCTACATGTGATATTGAAATGTTGCAAGGGGTTTTATGTGAATGTTTTTAATTAAAGTAATTAACAAAATTCTGAATAAAACAAATAAAAGAGTTTTACTCCCTCCGGTCTGGTTTATTAGGCACGCACGCAGTTTAAGAACAACTTTGACCAATAATTTTGGTCAACAAATTTTATATAATATGTCATAAAAATTATACCATTGGATTCTTCTTCAAAAGTAGTTTTCAATTGTATAATTTTTGTGACATATTATGTAAAATTTATTTATCAAAATGGATGGTCAAAGATTTTTTCAAACTATGTGCGTGCCTAATAAACTGGACCAGAGGGAGTATTAATTAAGAGTGCATGTCAGTGGAATTTTGGGTGGAGTCAAAATTGATGTGAGTGGAGCTTCACCACATGAATGAGGAAGAGGTGGGGGCACCCCCCCTTTGGCCGCCAGCCATGGGAGGGGAGGAGCCCCCCCCTCCTATAAAAGCCCCCCCTCTCCTCCCTCACAAAGCACACCTCCTCGTGAAGCATCTCTCTCCCCCTCTAGATATTCCCCCATGGTCTCGGCTTAGCGAGATACATGTTCCCGATGGCCTTGCGTCTAGAAGGAGTTGCTGCTTCCGCTGATTCGCTGATTTGCGGCGCTCGGACTTCCACACGATCTTGAGATCAGCAAGCATACGACTACATCAACCATGAGTTCCTACTCGTTAACAAAACTTGTTGTCTTCGAGGGTAAGTTCTCCATGGATGTATGTCCACTCGTTGCTCTGTATCTAGTAGATAGATCTTGGCATATAGTTCTCATCGTAGGAAATTTTTTGTTTTCTATGCTGCGGACCCAACAGTGGTATCAGAGCCTGATCTATGCGTAGGTGCTTTGCACGGGTAGTACACATATGTTTATATGTGGGCGATGATGATCATGTTATTGCATCTTCTATGTATTTTCGATATTGGTGGCATAGTGGGATGAAACGGCCCGGACCAACCTTACATGTCATCGTACATGAGACCGGTTCCACGACTGACATGCAACTAGTTTTGCATAAGTGGCTAGCGGGTGTCTGTCTCTCCTACTATAGTCAATATCTGATTTACAAAGAGTTGCTAATAACTTGGTTATCCTCGTTGTGTTTCATGTTCGTAGGTAAGACCGGTTCTATCTCCGAAAGCCCTAAGCCACGTAAAACTTGCAATTGATAAATTAGAGGCGTCTAGTTTAGATCGTTGCTGGGCTAGTGTCTTGATATGGTATTGTTGTAAGTAGATGTATGATAGATACTCTTACAACACACTCAACGTGTAAGTTCCATAGACCTAGGCCTTACACACAAAGGAATGATAGAGATCATACCACGATGCAAATGATAGAGATCAAATGCATGGACCATATCATCTCACTTTACACATTAGATGTTAGCATCTTATACTGCTAGTTTGGCGCTTTTGGTAGCATTGTAAGATAATCCCTCATTTAGATATCAATATAAAATGTGTTCTTCCTTAAGTATGCACCGTTCTATGGATCGTGTTTCGAGACATCATGTGATGATCGGGTGTACTCGACTCTACGCTTTCATACAATGGGTGTAAGACAGTTTTACACACGCGAGTACTATGGTTCTTACTTGGCGAGCCTAGCATGTACAGACATGGCCTCGGAACATGGACCGAAAGGTTAAGCATGAGTCATATAGTTGATGATGCCCATATAGATGCTCGCCTTTGAATCTACACCGACTCACGTGATGATCGAACTTGGTGTAGTGGATTTGGTTCATGTAATCACCAAAAAGACATGAGGGATGTCGTTTTTGAGTGGGAGGTCATTAGTAATTTGGATTAGTTGAACTCAATCTATCATAAACTTAGTCTAAATAAACTTTACAAATTCTGTTGTAGATGGCACCACCTGCTTTTAATTTCAATGTGTTCATGGAGAAAGAGAAACTTGCTGCGAATGGTAGCAACTTCACCAACTGGGCTATGAATTTGAGGATTCTCCTCACTGCTGCACAAAAGCAATATGTGCTAGAGGCGCCGCTAGGCCCCCCACCAGCTCCTGATGCCCCTGACAAGGAAAAGAATGTCTATATAACTCGTCAGGAGGACCACAACTTAGTTCATTGCGGCATACTGTATGGGCTAGAGCAAGAACTTCGAAAGCATTTCGAAAATGGCAATTGCTTTTGATACCATGGGAGAATTCAAAATGATTTTCGATACCCATGCTGCCGTAGAGAGTTATAATTCTTCTGAAAAATTCTTTAGCTGCATGATGGAGGAGAATAGCTCCATTAGTGAGCACATACTCAAAATGTATGGGTACGCCGATAAGCTTGTGTCCTTGGGAATAACGATTCCCATTGACTTAGGCATACATCATGTTCTCCAATCTCTGCCACCTAGCTACAAGAGCTTCGTGATGAACTATAATATGCAGGGCATGAAGAAGTCTCTTCCCAAGCTTCTATCAATGCTTAAGACTATAGAAGTGGAGATTAGGAAAGAAAATCAAGTGTTGATGATCAATAAGACCACCGGTTTCAAGAAGGACAAGAAAGGCAAGCAGAAGGAAAAGAAGGACGGAAAATCTATTGCCGCACCTGAAAAGAAATCCCGAGCTGGCCCTAAGTCTGATACCGAGTACTACTATTGCAAGGGGACTGTCCATTGGAAGCGCAACTGCCCCATGTATTTGGCGGACAACCAGGCCGGCAAGGCAAACAAAGGTATATGTGACATACATGTTATTGATGTGTACTTGACTAGTACTCGCAGTAGCACCTAGGTATTTGATACGGGATCGGTTGCTAATATACGTAACTCCATTCAGGGGTTGTGGAACAAGCGACAACTAGCAAGGGATGAGGTCACGATGCGGGTTAGCAATGGATCAAGAGTTGATGTGATCGCCGTCGGAACGCTGCCTCTCCATATGCCGTCAGGATTAGTTATAAATCTGAATAATTGTTATTTGGTGCTTGCACGGAGCATGAACTTTGTATCCGGATCGTGTTTGATGCAAAGTGGTTATTCGTCTATATCTAAAAACTATGGTTGTTCGATTTATATGGATAATATCTTTTATGGTCATGCACCTATGTTGAATGGTTTATTTCTGTTGGATCTCGATAGTAGTATTACACATATTCATAATGTTGATGCTAAAAGGATTAAACTTGATAATGATATATCTGCATATATGTAGCACTGCCGTCTAGGTCATATTGGCGTTAAACGCCATTTTGATGGACTTTTGGAATCACTTGATTTTGAATCATTTGATACATGTGAGCCATGCCTTATGGGCAAGATGACTAGAACGCCGTTTTCCGGTTCAATGGAACGGGCGATAGATTTATTGGAAATCATACATACTGATGTGTGTACCAATGAGTGTGTCGGCACGAGGTGGATATCATTATTTTGTTACTTTCATGGATGATTTGAGTAGATACGGGTATATCTATTTGATGAAACACAAGTCTGAAACCTTTGAAAAGTTCAAGGAATTTCAGAATGAAGTGGAAAATCATCGTAACAGAAAGATCAAATTTCTGCGGTCCGACCATGGAGGAGAGTATCTTAGTTATGAGTTTAGCACACATATGAAAGACTATGGAATAGTTTCACAACTCACGCCTTCCGGAACACCACAACATAATGGTGTGTCGAAACATCGTAATCATACTTTATTGGATATGGTTCGATCTATGATGTCTCTGACTGACTTGCCACTGTCATATTGGGGTTATGCACTGGAAACCGCTGCATTCACTTTAAATCGGGCACCATCTAAATCTGTTGAAACGACATCGTATGAATTATGGTTTGGAAACAAACCTAAGCTGTAACTTCTTAAAGTTTGGGGATGCGATGTTTATGTGAAGAAACTTCATTCGGATAAACTCGAACCAAAAGCGGAAAAATGCGTCTTCATAGGATACCCTAAGGAAACGATTGGTTATACCTTCTATCACAGATCCGAGGGCAAGGTTTTTGTTGCCAAGAATGGATCCTTTCTTGAGAAGGAGTTTCTCACGAAAGGTGTGAGTAGTTGGAAGGTAGAACTCGAAGAGGTTATTGAACCTTCTCTTCATGAAATGGTGAGTAGCGCAGCCCCGGAAGTTTTTTGGAGTTGACTTCACCTAATAAAGAGAGAGCTAATGATAATGATCATGAAACTCCGAAAGAGGACACTACCAAACCTCGCAGGTCAAGCAGGACATGTGCAGCTCCTGAACTGTACGGCAATCCTGTTATGAATTTCATGATTGATGAAATAGATGACCCTACGACGTATGAAGAAGAGATGATGAGCCCGGATTCCAACAAATGGCTAGAAGCCATGAAATCCGAGATGGAATCCATGTACAAAAACCAGGTTTGGACCTTGGTGGACTTACCTCACGATCGAAAGGCCATGGAGAATAAATGGATTTTCCAAAGAAAAACTGATGCTGATGGTAATGTGACCATCTATAAAGGTCGACTTGTCGCAAAGGGGTTTCGACAAATTCAAGGAGTTGACTACGATGAGACATTCTCTCCCGTAGCAATGCTAAAGTCGGTTAGGATTATGTTAGCAATTGCTGCATATTTCGATTACGAAATATGGCAGATGGATGTCAAAACTGCGTTCCTCAATGGTAATATTGAAGAAGAGTTGTATATGATACAACCTAAGGGTTTTGTCGATCCTAAGGATGCTGATAAGGTATGCAAACTTCAGCGATCCATCTATGGACTGAAGCAAGCATCCCGGAGTTGGAATCTCCGCTTTGATGAGGTGATCAAAGAGTTTGGATTTGTCCAAACTTATGGAGAGGCTTGTATTTACAAGAAAGTGAGTGGGAGCAATGTGGCATTTCTGATATTATATGTGGATGACATATTATTGATTGGAAATGATATAGATCTTTTAAACAGTGTTAAAAGTTATCTAAACAACAAATTTTTGATGAAAGACCTTAGTGAAGCGTCATATATATTAGGCATTAAAATCTATAGAGATAGATCAAGGCGCCTAATTGGGCTATCACAGAGTACATACCTTGATAAGATATTAAAGAAGTTTAATATGGACGGAAGTAAGAAGGGGTTCTTACCTATGTTGCAAGGCAAGACATTGAGTAAGACTCAAAGTCCGGCTACGGCGGAAGAAAGAGAGATAATGGATAAGATCCCCTATGCCTCAGCCATAGGCTCTATAATGTATGCCATGCTATGTACAAGACCGGATGTTGCACATGCTATTAGTTTGATTAGTAGGTACCAATCTGATCTAGGTTCGGAACACTAGATAGCGGTCAAGAATATCCTTAAGTACTTGACAAGAACTAGGCATATGTTTCTTGTATACGGAGGTGAAGAAGAGCTAGTCGCTACTTGAGAAGAACTAGGGAATATGTTGCTGCTTCAGAAGCGGCACAGGAAGCAGTTTGGATGAAGGAGTTCATAACGGAACTAGGTGTGGTTCCTAGTGCATTGGACCCAATGGTGATCTATTGTGACAACAATGGAGCCATATCCAACGCCAAGGAACCAAGGTCTCACAAGAATTCCAATCATATTAAGTGCCGGTTTCACTCCATCCGCGAGCATGTCAAGGATGGAGATATAAAGATTTGTACAATACACACGAATCTGAATGTAGCAGATCCATTGACTAAACTTCTCCCTAGGGAAAAACATGATCAACACCAGAACTCCATGGGTGTTAGATTTATCACTATGTAAACTAGATTATTGTCTCTAGTGCAAGTGGGAGACTGAAGGAAATATGCCCTCAGAGGCAAGAATAAAGTTGTTATTATGTATTCCTTGTATATGATAGATGTTTATTTTGCATGCTATAATTGTATTGAAAGGAAACGTTAATACATGTGTGTTTAATAAACAAAAAGGGTTCCTAGTTATACCTCTCTTATAGACTAGCTTGTTGATTAACAAGATGATCAAGGTTTCCTGATCATAGAAATTGGATGTTGTTAATAACAAGGTCACATCATTTGTGAAATGATGTGATGAACATTCATCCGAAGTATAGCATTACAATCAGGTCATTATGTTTATATTGCTAAAACATCATACGAAGTAATCTTTATCCTTAGACCATGAGATCATGTTAATTGCTAACACCAGAAGAGTATCTTGATAACATCAAACGTCACACAGTAACAGGGTGACTATAAACGTGGGTTCAGTGCTACGAAGGTGTTATGTTGAGGCTCATGGATCAAGAGTGGAATTTATCAATCCCAATGACGGATAGATATACTCTGGGCCCTCTCGGTGATATCACATTAAGGTAGCTTGCAAGCAAGTGATATGATCACTAGAATGTTATATCACGGGAACGAGAAAAGAGTTCATGTAGGTAACGAGATCAAACTAGGTATTAGGATACCAATGATCGAATGTCGGACATGTATTCTATCATGAGACAAAGGGATTAAGTTACTAGCGTTAAAGGTTCTCACAATCACAGAAGTCATCGTTGAATGTGCAGGAGTCAGTATGGATCTCCAGGTCCCGCTTCTGATTATTGATCTGAGAGGAGTCTCAATCATGTCTGCATTATTCGTGAACCATAGGGTGACACACTTAAGGGTTGCCGGACACCATTTAGGAGCACAAATGTTTCAGAAAAAAGGTTTGCAAAGCGCAGGAATTGTTTCGATAGAAACCGGAATTGTTTTAGGTGAAATTGTAGAAAGTGGTTCTGCATGTGATATTGAAATGTTGCAAGGGGTTTTATGTGAATGTTTGTTAATTAAAGTAATTAACAAAATTCTGAATAAAATAAATAAAAGAGTTTTATTAATTGAGAGTTGCATTAAATTTGGTGGAAATTTAATGCATGTGAGTGGAAATTTGGGTGGAGTCAAAATTGATGTGAGTGGAGCTTCACCACATGAATGAGGAAGAGGTGGGGGAACCCCCCTTTGGCCGTCGTCCATGGGAGGGGAGGATCCCCCTCTCCTATAAAAGCCCCCCCGCTCCTCCCTCACAAAGCACACCTCCTCGTGAAGGATCTCTCTCCCCCTCTAGATATTCCCCCATGGTCTCGGACTAGCGAGATACATGTTCCCGGTGGCCTTGCGTCTAGAAGGAGTTGCTGCTTCCGCTGATTCGCTGGAGCGAGGAGGTGGAGGTTGTCTGGTAGCTTGAACATGTGTGCGAGGACGGATGCGCTGCTGATTTGTGGCGCTCGGACTTCCACACGATCTTGAGATCGGCAAGCGTACGACTACATCAACCACGAGTTCCTACTCGTTAACAAAACTCATTGTCTTCGAGGGTAAGTTCTCCATGGATGTATGTCCACCCGTTTCTCTGTATCTAGTAGATAGATCTTGGCGTATAGTTCTCATCGTAGGAATTTTTTTGTTTTCTATGCTGTGGACCCAACAAAGTGCAGCTATCTCATTTGTCCCAATTTTAATCTTAATAGTAGGCTCAAAATATCATCAAGCTTAACAGGTAATTTTTCAGCAATTTTCTTATATTCTTCTTCAATCTCACGTACCTTTATTGTTACCTGATTAACAAAGTGTTGATACATAGCTTCATCATTTTCTTCACTTACCAGAATCTTGATGTTGATCCTTTTTACAAGATTTTCAATGGTGTAACTTGGTGAAGGAGAATTACTATAATCAAGTTATTCAGGCTCCTCCCTTTTGATTCTCATCACCTTGAGGTCTTCAACGGGATTGGGCTCATCTTTACCTGCAAATTTAGCTAGAATGAGAGTTTGACTCTCGGTTATCTTACCTAGCTGTGCCTCCACAATCCTCGTTCTTTCTTGGAGGGCCTACAAATCATTCCTCAAACTTAACTTGGTTAGATAATTTACCAAGCATAGCATCATGGTTCTCCATTATTTTAACAAGGATATTGTTTTGCTCATTTTGTGAGTCTGTACAAGATTTAAATGTTTCTTGGAGACTACCATTATTTGATCCCATATTATTATTAGAGTTACCTGCAGGACTAAAATAGTGTTTTCTGAAAATTAGGATTATAATTCTTCTTCCATGCAGGGTTATAATCATTATGAGCTATGAAGTCTACTTCTTCAATATTAGTTTCTGGGATAGCTCTTACATGGGTTTTCCTTACCTTTTACGGCTAATATGAGCTCATCCAGCTTGATCTTATTGAGATCATGAGCTTGTAATCTATAGATCTACCTTGCTACTGAAGTGCTTTAATAGATCTCTGCTCTCCCCATGTGTGTGAAAGTGACAGCGTGCACACCATGGTGGCACCAAGGCCAGAGTTCTCAAATACTTGTTATGAGTTATATTTGGAGTTGGATGTCTTTATGAAATTGTGGTGTTTGTTGGACTCATCTAGTACTCAAGGTGACAGTGTGGGGTTTTCTAGATGGGAAAGACTTACTTTAAGGTGTGTTGTTATAGCCCTACCATCGATTAGAGTCTTCAACCGAAGAGTAGTTAAGAGTAGTATCATAAAGAGAAGATATTTATATGAGAGTGTTCACTAGTGAAAGTATGATCCCTAGGACTTGTTTCTAAGCATTGATACACCGTTTGCTATTAGATCTGTTACATGTTTGCTTGCTTTCATCTTTATTTCAGTTTTCCTTTAGTCTTTTCCACGCCATCAAGTTATCTTCTAGGACTGTTACCACTTATAATTATCCATACCACTTGTATTTCACTATCTCTTCGCCGAACTAGTGCAGCTATACACCTGACAAGTGTATTGGGTGTGTTGGGGACACAAGAGACTTCTTGTATCTTGATTGCAGGGTTGCTTGAGAGGGAATACCTTTGACCACTTCCTCCCTGAGTTCGATAAACCCTGGGTGATCCACTTAAGGGAAAACTTGCTGCTATTCTACAAACCTCTGCACTTGGAGGCCCAACAACTGTCTACAAGAATAGAAGTGCGTGGACATCAAGCTATTTTCTGGCGCCGTTGCCTGGGAGGTAAGGTAAAAGGTATTCACACCGGAGGATTAAAGAAGAAGAACCTCCCATGGCAAACGCCTATTTTCTGGCGCCGTTGCCGGGGAGGTAAGGTAAAAGGTACTCACATCCTCCGGTGTGAGTGCTCGAAGTTATTTCCTTTAGATTCTGCAATTTTGTCTTTTTGTTTCTTGTTTTCACTAGTTAGGCTTAATGGAAAACAACAACAAAATTAGAGAGCTTTATAGTATTTATCTTGAGTTAGGACAGGAAGTGTTTGAAGAGAAAATTAAAAAACCTATGGAACTTTATTTGCATGTTAATAGCAATGCTGTTAGTATGAATTCTGTGGACACCATTATTGCTAATGCTATGGAAAAGTCTAAACGTGGGGAAGCTGGTTTTGATGAGCATGAAATTTTTAGTCCCCCAAGCACGGAGGAGAAAATTTACTTTGATGATACTATGCCTCCAATATATGATGATTACAATAATGAATATGATATTTTCAGTCCACCTACTATTGAGGAGAAAATTAATTATGATTACAATATTCCTCCTATCTTTGATGATTATGGTGACGAGAATAATAATGATAGCTATTTTGTTGAATTTGCTCCCAGTACGATTAATAAGAATGACTATGCTTATAGGGAGAGTGTTAATTCTTTTATGCATGTGGCTCATGATAAGAATGTTTTATGTGATAGTTATATTGTTAATTTTATTCATGATGCTACTAAAAGTTATTATGAGAGAGGGAAACATGGTTTTATGCATCTCAATAATATTAAGTTTCCCCTCTTTATGTTGAAAGTCTTGAAGTTGCACTTGTTTTGCTTTACTATGGTTGCTTTGTGCTTTCATGACTTGTTTCTTTACAAGATTCCTTTGCATAGGAAGTGGGTTAGACTTAAATGTTTTTTGAATTTTCTTCTTGATGCTCTCTTTTACTTCAATTCATATTTCTTATGTGAGCATCTTCTCAAACTATCAAGCCTAACTTAAAGGCATTAAAGAAAAGTACTTATTGGGAGATAACCCAAAAGTACTTCAGTAATAACCGATCCTTATCCTTTTTTTTTGCCTTTTGTGCCAAGAGTAACCTCTAATGAGAGTGAAGTAATGATTGGGAAAGTTGCTGTCCCGAAACAGATTTCTGTGCCTCACCGTAAACATTCGTGTAAAATCTCTGAACGTATTTTTGAGGCGTGAATTTTTGTACTTATGCCTCAGGTTGTTATCTAACTTTCGTTAGTTCAACAATTTTTGATTTGAGCAACATAAGGTCTTCTAAAAAATTCGTCTTTACCTGTTGGTCTGTTTTGACAGATTTCTGCCATTTTCTGCATTTGCTTCTAGTTGGTTCCTTTTTGAGTTCTTTTGGGGAATTGAGATTTTTGAGGGAAGTGCTTCAGTAGCTAGTGTTCTAATGGAAGTTTATTTGGTGTTAGAACTGAACCTTAAGACTTATTATATTGAGTGCACTAATGTTGCTAATAAAGATTGTGTGAAGTTTTGTATGAAGGAAAATTTTTAGGTGTATGGAAGGAATGAGTAATGAGATGAAGAATGGACTAAAGCTCAATCTTGGGGATGCCACACGTGTCACCCCAAGAAATATCCAAGAAGTATAAGCGTCAAAGCTTGGGGATGCCCAAGGCATCCCCTTCTTCATCAATAAAAATTCCAGGTTTCTTCCAAACGCTTCATTTTTATTGTTTCATGCACAGTTGTGTTGTTCTTGGAGCGTCTTCTTTTTCGTTTTCGTTTTGGTTTTTTTTTTGCTTTTGTTTGCTTAGTTTGCTGAATAAATTGGTTGGACCCCTCTTTCATACATTGGTTTGCAAATAGTTTGGTTTGGATTGGAAAAGAGTAGGAAAGTTCATGCTTATGTGGTAAAAAGAGCTTGTTTTTGACTGTGGCCTATGCTTTGTCATGCCAGGCTTGATATTGTTTTGGCTTTATGCTTAGTATTCTTTGTTGTAGCATGACTTGTTATAAACAATTGAGATTGCTTAATGTGCCTTGGATGAATCATGCGTTGTTTTAGTATATTAAAGCATAGTATAGTGGTATTCCCCTTTGATGCTTTATTTGGGTTGACTTGGCGCATGCTCACACCATGTTATGACTATCCCAAGTCACCATAGCCTTTATGATCCTTTAGTTTTCAACTTGTAGTATCACTTTATGCTTTGATCAATGATGTTTTGTCGCTCTCCATGATTATGGCCATTATTGCTCTCTTAGTTTGTCGCTCCTACTCTTTTGCTAGCCTCCACAACCAAGTATGAGTTCCACTCATGCATCCAAATCCCTAAACCAAGTTATTCCAAAGGGTCCACCATACCTACCTACTAGCTTATGCTATTCCAAGTATATTCATGCTTTTCTTTACCTTCCAAATTAAACTTGTTATGAGAAAACTAGTGATTAAAGCTCTCACGAACTTGATGGCACACTTTACTTTACTTGCCCTTAATAAACTTGAACTATTGTGTCTTCTATGTTGTATATGCTTGCACTTATTTGTTGGGAATTAGCAGAACCATGCTTTCATGGGGAACGCTTTCAACATTGCACTTGGTACTTGTACCTAGTTGATATCATGCTCTTTTGTATATGGATGTCGTCGGTGTGAAATGAAAGGGGAGCTTGTAAGTCCATGGAGTTATGTATATGTGTTAGAGAAACGCCTGGGCCGCTGGTCTAATCCATGCTGACATGGTGGAAACCTGCAGCGTAACCATAATGAGTTGTCTATGAAGCATTCTTCTTATAAAAAAGGAGTCCTATATTGAGAAAAAAAGAGAAAAGAAAAAAAGAGATACTATGAAAAGAGGAAAGAGAGAAAAAAGCACCATATTCCCATGGTAAATAAGAAGAATGCTGAGATGCTCGTTGTCTGCTTGCCTTGTCATTTTGATATGGGGATTCTTCCGTATCATCGGGCAAGGGGTACCCCGTTGGCGGTTCTCAATGATACACATGTACTTACAATGACAAGAACTTACCGGTGACTAAACTTGAGTAGCATGAGGAGCGGCCCTCGTATATAAGGGACATGAGATTTCTGACTTATACTTCGTCAAGCATGTACACCATAGTTTCTTCACTTTAACCTTAATCACTTCAAGATGCTTATGATAGGAGCAATGAGAGATGAAAGCTATAAGTACCATGATTTTTGGAAGCTCTTTATGAGACTTGAATCCCTACTTCCTTTTACAAAGGCCTTTCTTCCACCATTATATTGAGTCTCCACCTTCTATCTTTATGCACCTACTTTGAGAGCATAGTGGCCATTCTTAGTTCTATGTGCATTGTCCCAAGACTAGTTGATTGATGCATAACTTGATATTGCTTGTTTTAAACTATTGTATCTAGTCACTCTTATGAACTTTGAAGGTGTCCTATGCATTTATATTTGCTACTCTATGAGGGACAAGCTGAATACTATTATGCTATGTTTTCTTTATGTGAAACAAACAAACGTCTTGCAAAGCATTGTTATTCATGAATCTTTTGTTTCTGCCTTTTCATGTTGCATCATAGTTTCTTTGCTTATTGCTAGAACTTTTTCTATCATGTTATGATTGAAGTACTATGATCCCAGCTTTGAATGTTTTGCAAATACTTTGATCAAGTCTTTGATGGTGCATGTCACCTCAAAAATTATTCTTTCTTTTTATCACTTACCTACTAGAGGACGAGCAGGAGTTAAGCTTGGGGATGTTGATACATTGCAAATGTATCTATAATTTTTGATGTTCCATGCTTGGTTTTATCTACTTTCTTATGGTTTGTCCACACTTTGGAGTACTTTTCATATGGTTTCTTGGACTAACCTATTAACAAGATGCCACAGTGCCAGTTGCCTGTTTTCTGCTGTTTTTGGTTTCAGGAAGTCAGAAAATGAATATTCTTGGAATTGGACGGGACAAAAGTCAAAGTTCCTATTTTACCGGAAGACTCATGGAGCCAGAATACGAGACGGAGGAGGGCCAGGGCCTGGCCACACCCCCGTCCTAGGCGCGGGCTAGCCCTACCCGCGTCACCAGGTGGTGTGGGCCCCCTGGCACTCCACCAACCTTGCCTCTTCGCCTATAAGAAGCCTCCCGATGCATAAACCCTAAATCATCAAGCCTCCAGCCATGAAAAGTTCCGCAGCGCCGCCACCACCAAAGGGGAGATTCGGGGGACAGAAAGTCTCTGTTCCGGCACCCTGCCGGGACAGGGAAGTGCCCCCGGAGCCATCTCCATCGATCTCCACCACCATCTCCATCACCATTGCTGATTCCCATGATGAGGAGGGAGTAGTTCTTCCTCGAGGCTAAGGGTTCTACCGGTAGCTATGTGTTCATCTCTCTCTCTATGCATGATCTTATTGAGATCACGAGCTTGTAATCTATAGATCTACCCTGCTACTCAAGTACTTTAATAGATCTCTGCTCTCCCCATGTGTGTGAAAGTGACAGCGTGCACACCATGGTGGCACTTAGGCTAGAGTTCTCAAATACTTGTTATGAGTTATATTTGGAGTTGGATGTCTTTATGAAATTGTGGTGTTTGTTGGACTCGTCTAGTACTCTAGGTGACAGTGTGGGGTTTTCTAGATGGGAAAGACTTACTTTGAGGTGTGCTGTTATAGCCCTACCATCGATTAGAGTGTTCAACCGGTGAGTAGTTAAGAGTAGTATCATAAAGAGAAGATATTTATATGAGAGTGTTCACTAGTGAAAGTATGATCCCTAGGTCTTGTTTGTAAGCATTGATACACCGTTTGCTATTATATCTGTTACATGTTTGCTTGCTTCTATCTTTATTTCAGTTTGCCTTTAGTCTTTTCCACGCCATCAAGTTATCTTCTAGCACTGTTACCACTTATAATTATCCATACCACTTGTATTTCACTATCTCTTCGCCGAACTAGTGCACCTATACACCTGACAAGTGTATTGGGTGTGTTGGGGACACAAGAGACTTCTTGTATCTTGATTGCAGGGTTGCTTGAGAGGGAATACCTTTGACCACTTCCTCCCTGAGTTCGATAAACCTTGGGTGATCCACTTAAGGGAAAACGTGCTGCTGTTCTACAAACCTCTGCACTTGGAGGCCCAACAACTGTCTACAAGAATAGAAGTGCGTAGAAATCAGTCATCAGCGACAATTGCTGGCTGAGTAATACTAGTACGCAAATAATCATTGTTGGGAGTTGCAAACTCCCCAAGCTTCTTTTTAGCCATATTTCCTATGTTTTGGGGTTTTCTTAAATAGAGACTTATGATAGCAAAAACAATAATTTAAAGACTAACTAATTTTTTTGTTTTTCAAATAAAGACTGAAAGCAAACTAACAAAATTAGAAAAAATTAAACTAGAAAGGTTCCTACTAACCTCACTAGGGTAGCTATTGCTTCCCTGGCAACAACACTAGAAAAAGGGTTGATACCTTCGATCCGGATTACAGATGTTGTATAGCTATTTTTCCCTAGTAGACCTAGGTTTATCGAATCCTCAGGAAGCAGGAGCGTAGTGAAGTTACTTTAACAGACCTTTGGGAGTTTTAGAATTCATTTTGTGTTGTTACCGGACCAATAGTTGTCGTCTTTTTGTTGTTGTGGATGATGGAGAGAGAGGGCCTAGGGCGTTCGGTTTCACCTATAGCTGTGCAAAACATCTGATGGGAATAAAACATAATAATAAAGTATGCATATAATTGTTAGAGCAAGATAAATTATATGTGGGCAGTGCATCCATAATTTCTATTGCCTCCGCAACCGCTTATAGCAATAACCTACTAGTCTCATCCATTAGATAAAGAGAACTAATTATATGCATAGTGACGTCACTGTTAATCCCAAGTAAATCCTCCACATACAGCCATACTACCCCTTCTGTCACTAGGGTTCCCAACCTGCAGATTAGTCATTACTCATACTCCTTATACCTGGCTCAATCCTCGGGGTCTTGGGTACCTAACAATCCTTAGAGTGAGGCAAGAGAGGATACAATAATCATCATTTCGTACAAACTAATACGTGATCCCATCTATGATAAATAATATGCACAAAAAGCTACATGGCTAGGCCAAAGCCCTTAGCCCAAGGAGAATTACTCACACATAGAGATGAGATCAAAGATCATAAACATTGTAATGGAAATCATGAGTTTGATAGAAAATAGTCTTACAATGTCACCAATCGAAGATGAGATCTACTATTACAAGTGGTGGAATATGGCTATGGTGATGGAGAAGGGTTTGGAGATTAGATCTAAGTCTATTCCTCCGGTGGCTCTTCGGTGTTGTGGATGGAGATCTAGGGGTGGCTGATTATCGGAAAGAGCTCTCGTTTATCATCGCCCAAGGCTCCTTTTTATAGGGGTCCCTTCACAAAAGTTGTTCTGTTTGACCTAGCAGTGTTGACCGCAACTATACGACCAGAACTATACGGCAAGAATTTTATTCCGGTCGTATAGTTGGTCGTTAAAGCGTCTGTCTCTGCTTCACGACTCCTGGTTTCTTCTGGTTGTTGGAAATCTCGTATCTTTGACTGTAATGTAGTGATTCCCATCATCAAATGTCATTATCTGTGCAGGGAAAAATAGAAAGAAAGGATTGCATACCCCTTTGATCATTAGGCATTAGTGGCAGGGTTTAGAGAGATATTTCATCAAAAATTTGAATAATATCTAGTTTAAATATGGATGTGGATGGCTACATTTCAGAGCCATCAACAACTTTCTCCCCTTTTGGCATAAAGACGCCAAAAAGGGAAAAGCTACCAAAATATGCGCCCCAACCACCACCATGAGGAGGCGAAGGCTCGGGGTTCTAGGTGGCGTGCTCCCAAGCAGGCGGAAGAGGATCAATGACATCATCCTCATCATCACTGTTAGACCACTTGCAATGAGCATTCGCCAACGAATCCTTGGGAGCGGTGATGGAGCTGGACCTAGTAGATACATCAATATAGAGCTTCCTCATGATGGCCTTCTCTCTCTCTTGACACTGTGCCTCCGGGCGACATAGGATTGGTACTCACGGTCTTGCATGAAGCTAAAAGACTTCTTGATCTTATTCATTAACCTATTTGCCCAAGAGGGTTACCTCTCAAGCCTAGGAGGAGGAGAGGCCCCCTTGGATCCTCACCACTAGACCTAGCATGGCCTGATGCCCCAACTCTATCCCTCTCAGCCTTCCAAATGGTAGCTTCCTTCTCCGCTTGAGACCTGGGTTTCTCATGCTGCATCACACAGAGTGTCTTCTCCTCATGGGTAGTGAACTCGTCCTCGGGATAACGGGTGTGAGTGACTTCCCACCACTTGGCATTAATAAGAGTCTAAATATAAGGAGCATAAGGGAACGATCTCTTTTCAATCAAGGCAAGCAAAATATCATGGAAAAGGTAGTTCATGACATCAAGCCACTCGTCAGAATCCTTGTGGCGATGAGTCTGAAACATGAGATCAATCTAGAAGGCATGCATCTGATCAAAGTTACCTGCTTTGGGAGCAATGGTGTTTTGGTACACGCGATGCATGGTGTCATAGACAGGAAGAAGGTGATTCACCTGACCATTCACGCCCCAACCTTCAATGTACAGAGGCTCCAAAACTTCAAGAGCGGAAGCCTTGTCCGTGTGGCTACGCCACCCATTAGCCCTCTTGCCTAGTTGAATGGGATAGCCAAGAAGATCAGCAAACTCAGACCACTTGGCAGACAACAACTTGTCTTGAGTCATCCACTTCATTGTGACATCCACGGGGTCGCGATCCATGTGGAGACTGGTATAGAACTGGGCAATGTCCCGCTCATCATAGTTTTGACGATGCTCCATGATCTTGATGAGCCCAAACTTCCTACATAAGTTAAGTACCTCACCAAAGTAAGCACTCTTGCTTCCCATGTGACCCACATTGATATACTTCTGGGGAGCAACCACATTCTTCTTCTTGGATGCGTACACTTCAAGATAAATCACTTCTTGAAGAACAGTATGGAAGAAGGGATCTTGAGCATGACGGTCACGCGGAACAAGATAGGGATCCCTTCTGTGGAATTCTTCATAGGCTAGCTGAGGCCACTTCGAAATTTTCTTCTTGGTGGTGTTAGACCCGGAGGCAGTTGATTTCTTCCTGGATGCAACAACGGTGTCGGGGGGATGACCCCCAGGTAAGCTAGCCGGATAAGAACAAGATAAAGCATGGCCCAGCCGGCTAGTTGGGTCTAGCCGAACGGGAACACAAGACAGGGCCCAACGAAGAACCAGGACCACGGCGAGCCGGCATGCAAACTAGTCAGATAAAAGAAGGTTGGCAAGGTGCCAATCTAGCTATATGATCCTAGCTAGACGAAGTCAATATGCAGGTAGCAGGCAGGGCGACGTGTGACACAGTGTGCAGTTTGCCCTGACCTATAGACAAGATGTAAAGCAAGTAGAGGACGAGGCTCATGCCAACGACTTCGGGGCTGATGGGGGGGCATAGTGGTTGACTACTGACGCCATGCTCCTACCAGCCCACCACGGCGCCCACTGTACCCACAACTCCTTGCATGGCAGGCACTATGGACAAGACGGCCACTACGCAACACTATAGATGACCAGCCGACTAGGGCCTGCCTGTGGGACCTGCCAGTCGGCCTGGCCAGTAAGATCGCTGCCCCCAACCTATATAAGGGGGAGCAAGGCTCTCGTAGCAAGGGTTGCTCATAGTTAGATCGATCTATCATATACAGATCGAGGAGCAGCTGGTAGATCTTGTGTGGATCATACTTAGTCAGATCGGTTGGAGTAGGAGTTTTACCTCACCACGAGGGCTCCGAACCTGGGTACTTCCTGTGTCTCGCTGCACTCGCTCTTACCCAATCCCGCCGGCGGATGCCGTCTATAGCCTCCCTGCTAGGTCCCACACCTCTATATAGCCTTCTTAGGCACTGCTGTTTCCATAATAATAAAACTTGGCGCCCATCGTGGGGCTAGATGGCTTTGACCGGAGTCACGTTTCCCATGGGACCCCGCACTTCAGCTGGTGAGCGCGTGGCCTCCGGCCTTGTGCTTATGCTGCGCAAGTTCAATTGTGTCATCGACAATGCCTCATTGTTTGCTGGGTACACCTTCCCGGCGGGCGGCGCCATCCTGCTATTCGGCAACCTGCTAGTCTACGTTGCCACCGTGCCGGAGCATTTCCCGCGGGAGATAGTCTCCTTCATCGAGGCGCCTCCCGCAGCTGGCCTCCTGTTCACCGTGCCACGAGGCATGGAAGGGATGATGCCACCGCCACGATGCCCCCGCTCGGGAATGACCCCTTGAGGATCTCCATCAACAAGCTAATGAATCCGATTTTCCCCGAAGATGACCCGGAGACAGTGATCGAGACCATCAACGTGGCGTGCGAGTCCCTCCTTGAGGGGGCTTACGAGTTGGCATCGATCTAGAGGCAGATGGAGAGCATCATCCACGAGTACAACCACGCCTAGGGTCTGATGCCGGCCAACAATGATCCAAGCCGGCGCAGACAGGTCTAGCACCACAGCAAGGTGAAGGAAATATGCCCTGAGAGGCAATAATAAAGTTGTTATTATATATTCCTTATACATGATAGATGTTTATTTTACATGCTAGAAATGTATTGATTCGGAAACATCAATACATGTGTGTTTAATAAACAAAAAGGGTTCCTAGTCATGCCTCTCTTATAGACTAGCTTGTTGATTAACAGGATGATCAAGGTTTCCTGATCATGGACATTGGATGTTGTTAATAACAAGGTCACACCATTGGTGGAATGATGTGATGAACATTCATCCGAAGTATAGCATTACGATCAAGTCATTATGTTTATACTGCTATAACATCATACGAAGTAATCTTTATCTTTAGACCATGAGATCATGTTAATTACTAACACCGGAAGAGTATCTTGATAACATCAAACGTCACACCGTAACAGGGTGACTATAAAGATGGGTTCAGTACTACGAAGGTGTTATGTTGAGGCTCATGGATCAAGAGTGGAATTTGTCAATCTAGATGACGGATAGATATACTCTGGGCCCTCTCGGTGATATCACATTAGGATAGCTTGCAAGCAAGTGATGTGATCACTAGAATGTTATATCACGGGAACGAGAAAAGAGTGCATGTCGGTAACGAGATCAAACTAGGTACGGAGATACCGATGATCGAATCTCGGACATGTAATATATCAAGAGACAAAGGGATTTAGTTACAAGCGTTAAAGTTTCTCACGATCATAGGAGTCATCGTTGAATGTGTAGGATTCAGTACGGATCTCCAGGTCCCGCTGCTGATTATTGATCAGAGAAGGGTCTCGATCATGTCTGCATTATTCCCAAACCGTAGGGTGGCACACTTAAGAGTTACCAGACACCATTTTGGAGCACATATGTTTTAGACGAAAGAATTGCAAAGCGCGGGAATTATTTCAATAGAAACCGGAAATTGTTTCGGGTGAAATTGCAGAAGGTGGTTCTGCATGTGATATTGAAATATTGCAAGGGGCTATATGTGAATGTTTGTTAATTAAAGTAATTAACAAAAATTCTGAATAAATTTAATAAAAAGAGTTTTATTAAATGAGAGAGCATTAAATTTGGAGAAATTTAATGCATTTAAAGTGGAGACTTTAAAAGGGAATGTGAATAGGCATTTTAATGTGGAGGGGTTACCACCACATGAATGGGGGAGGTGAGGGGTCACTCCCCCATGCGCCGGCCATGGAGAGAGGGGCACCCCCCCTTCTCCTATAAAAGGCCACCCATTCCCTCCTTCATCCTCACACCTCCTTGTGAAGGATCTCTCTCCCCCTCCGGAATTATTCCCCCATGGTCTCGGATTAGCGAGATACATGTTCCCGGTGGCATTTCATCTGGAAGGAGTTGCTGCTTCCGCTGGATCGCTGGAGCGAGGAGGTGGAGGTTGTCCGGTGGCTTGAACGTGTGTGCGAGTGCGGATGCGCTGCTGAGTTGCGGCGCTCGGACTTCCTCATGATCATGAGATCGGCAAGTGTACGACTACATCAACCACGAGTTCCTACTCGTTAACAAAGCTCGTTGTCTACGAGGGTAAGTTCTCGTTGGATGTATGTCCACCCGTTGCTTTGTACCTAGTAGATAGATCTTGGCGTGTAGTTCACACCGTAGGAAATTTGTTGTTTTCTATGCTTCGGACCCAACAGTGGTATCAGAGCCAGGTCTATGTGTAGGTGCTTAGCACGGGTAGTACACATATGGTTGATATGTGGGCGATGATGATCATGTTATTGCATCTTCTATGTATTTTGGATATTGGTGGCATAGTGGGATGAAGCGGCCCGGACCAACCTTACATGTCATCGTACATGAGACCGGTTCCACGACTAACATGCAACTTGTTTGGCATAAGTGGCTGGCGGGTGTCTGTCTCTCCTACTATAGTCAATATCTGATTTACAACGAGTTGCTAATAACTTAGTTATCCTTGTTGTGGTTCATGTTCGTAGGTAAGAACGGTTCTATCTCCGAAAGCCCTAAGCCACGTAAAACTTGCAATTGATAAATTAGAGGCGTCTAGTTTATATCGTTGCTGGGCTAGTGTGTTGATATGGTATTGTTGTAAGTAGATGTATGATGGATACTCTTACAACACACTCAACGTTTAAGTTCCATAGACCTTGGCCTTACACACAAAGGAATGATAGAGATCATACCACGATGCAAGTGATAGAGACCAAATGCATGGACCATATCATCTCACTTTACACATTAGATGTTAGCATCTTATACTGCTAGTTTGGCGCGTTTGATAGCACTATAAGATGATCCCTATTTTAGATATCAAGATAAAAATGTGTTCTTCCTTGAGTATGCACCGTTCTATGGATCGTGTTTCGAGACATCACGCGATGATCGGGTGTACTCGAATCTACGCTTTCATAGGAACGGGTGTAAGGCAGTTTTACACACGCGAATACTAAGGTTCTTACTTGGCGAGCCTAGCATGTACAGACTTGGCCTCGGAACACGGACCGAAAGGTTAAGCATGAGTCATATGGTTGATATGATGCCCATATAGATGCTCGCCTTTGAAGTTATATCAACTCACGTGATGATCGGACTTGGTATAGTGGATTTGGTTAATGTAATCACCAAAAGGACACGAGGGATGTCATTTTTGAGTGGGAGTTCATTAGTAATTTGGATTAGTTGAACTCAATCTATCATAAACTTAGTCTAAATAAACTTTACAAATTCTGTTGTAGATGGCACCACCTGCTTTTAATTTCAATGTGTTCATGGAGAAAGAGAAACTTGCTGCGAATGGTAGCAACTTCACCAACTGGGCAATGAATTTGAGGATTCTCCTCACTGCTGCACAAAAGCAATATGTGCTAGATGCACCGCTAGGCCCCCCACCAGCTCCTGATGCCCGTGATGAGGAAAAGAATGTCTATGTGACTCGTCAGGAGGACCACAACTTAGTTCATTGTGGCATACTGTATGGGCTAGAGCCAGAACTTCGAAAGCGTTTCGAAAATGGCAATGCCTTTGATACCATGGGAGAATTGAAAATGATTTTCGATACCCATGCTACCGTAGAGAGTTATAATGCTATAGAAAAGTTCTTTAGCTACATGATGGAGGAAAACAGCTCCGTTAGTGAGCACGTACTCAAAATGTCTGGGTACGCCGATAAGCTTGTGTCCTTGGGAATAACGATTCCCATTGACTTAGGCATACATCGTGTTCTCCAATCTCTGCCACCTAGCTACAAGAGCTTCGTGATGAACTATAAGATGCAGGGCATGAAGAAGTCTCTTCCCGAGCTTCTGTCAATGCTTAAAACTGCAGAAGTGGAGATTAAGAAAGAACATCAAGTGTTGATGATCAATAGGACCACCGGTTTCAAGAAGGACAAGAAAGGCAAGCACAAGGGAAAGAAGGGTGGCAAGTCTGTTGCCACACCTGAAAAGAAACCCCGGGCTGGCCATAAGTCTGACACCGAGTGATACTATTGCAAGGGGACTGGCCATTGGAAGCGCAACTGCCCCAAGTATTTGGCGGACAAGAAGTCCAGCAAGGCAAACAAAGGTATATGTGCTATACATGTTATTGATGTGTACTTGAGTAGTACTCGCAGTAGCACATGGGTATTTGATACCGGATCGGTTGCTAATATATGTAACTCGGTTCAGGGGCTACAGAACAAGTGATAACTAGCAAGGGATGAGGTCAGGATGCGGGTCATTAATGGATCAAGAGTTGATGTGATCGCCGTCGGGACGCTACCTCTCCATTTGCCATCGGGATTAGTTATAAACCTAAAAAATTGTTATTTGGTGCCTGCACTGAGCATGAACATTGTATTTGGATCATGTTTGATGCAAAGTGGTCATTCCTTTAAATCTGAGAACAATGGTTGTTCGATTTATAAGAATGGTATCTTTTATGGTCATGCACCTATGTTGAATGGTTTATTTCTATTGGATCTCGATAGTAATATTACGCACATTCATAATGTGAATGCTAAAAAGATTAAACTTGATGATGATATGTCTACATATATGTGGCACTGCCGTCTAGGTCATATTGGCGTTAAACGCATGAAGAAACTCCATTCTGATGGACTTTTGGAATCACTTGATTTTGAATCATTTGATACATGTGAGCCATGCCTTATGGGCAAGATGACTAGAACGCCGTTTTCTGGTTCAATGGAACGGGCGACAGATCTATTGGAAATCATACATACTGATGTGTGTGGACCAATGAGTGTGTCGGCGCGAGGTGGATATCGTTATTTTGTTACTTTCACGGATGATTTGAGTAGATATGGGTATATCTATTTGATGAAACACAAGTCTGAAACTTTTGAAAAGTTCAAGGAATTTCAGAATGAAGTGGAAAATCATCGTAATAGAAAGATCAAGTTTCTACGGTCTGACCGTGGAGGAGAGTATCTAAGTTACGAGTTTAGCACACACATGAAAGAGTGTGGAATAGTTTCACAACTCACGCCTGTCGGAACACCACAACGTAATGGTGTGTCGGAACGTCGTAATCGTACCTTATTGGATATGGTTCGATCTATGATGTTTCTGACTGACTTACCTCTGTCATTTTGGGGTTATGCACTGGGAACAGCTGCATTCACTTTAAACCGGGCACCATCTAAATCCGTTGAGGCGACACCGTATGAATTATGGTTTGGAAACAAACCTAAGCTGTCATTTCTTAAGGTTTGGGGATGCGATGTTTATGTGAAGAAACTTCAACCGGATAAACTCGAACCCAAAGCGGAAAAATGCGTCTTCATAGGATACCCTAAGGAAACAATTGGGTATACCTTTTATCACAGATCCGAGGGCAAGGTTTTTGTTGCCAAGAATGGATCCTTTCTTGAGAAGGAGTTTCTCGCGAAAGGTGTGAGTAGTCGGAAGGTAGAACTCGAAGAGGTTATTAAACCTTCTCTTCATGGAATGGCGAGTGGCGCAGCACCAGAAGTTGTTTCGGAGTTGACTTCACCTAATGAAGAGAGAGCTAATGATAATGATCATGAAACTCCGAAAGAGGACACTACCGAACCTCGCAGGTCAAGCAGGACACGTGCAGCTCCTGAACTGTACGGTAATCATGTTGTGAATTTCATGGTTGATGAAATGGATGACCCTGCGACATATGAAGAAGCGATGATGAGCCCGGATTCCAACAAATGGCTAGAAGCCATGAAATCCGAGATGGAATCCATGTACGAGAACCAAGTTTGGAACTTGGTGGACTTACCTCACGACCGAAAGGCCGTTGAGAATAAATGGATTTTCAAAAGGAAAACTGATGCTGATGGTAATGTGACCATCTATAAGGCTTGACTTGTCGCAAAGGGGTTTCGACAAATCCAAGGAGTTGACTACGATGAGACATTTTCTCCCGTAGCGATGCTTAAATCGGTTAGGATTATGTTAGCAATTGTTGCATATTTCGATTATGAAATATGGTAGATGGATGTCAAAACTGCGTTCCTCAATGTTAAGATTGAAGAAGAGTTGTATATGATACAACCTAAGGGTTTTGTCGATCCTAAGGATGCTAATAAGGTGTGCAAACTTCAGCGATCCATCTATGGACTAAAGCAAGCATCACGAAGTTGGAATCTCCGCTTTGATCAGGTGATCAAAGAGTTTGGATTTGTCCAAACTTATGGAGAGGCTTGTATTTACAAGAAAGTGAGTGGGAGCAATGTGGCATTTCTGATATTATATGTGGATGACATATTATTGATTGGAAATGATATAGATCTTTTAAACAGTGTTAAAAGTTATCTAAACAGCAAATTTTCGATGAAAGACCTTGGTGAAGCGTCATATATATGAGGCATTAAAATCTATAGAGATAGATCCAGGCGCCTAATTGGGCTATCGTAGAGTACATACCTTGATAAGATATTAAAGAAGTTTAATATGGACGAAAGTAAGAAGGGGTTCTTACCTATGTTGCAAGGCAAGACATTGAGTAAGACTCAAAGTCCGGCTACGGCGAAAGAAAGAGAGATGATGGATAAGATCCCCTATGCCTCGGCCATAGGCTCTATTATGTATGCCATGCTATGTACAAGACCGGATGTGGCACATGCTATTAGTTTGACTAGTAGGTACCAATCTGATCCAGGTTCGGAACACTGGATAGCGGTAAAGAACATCCTCAAGTACTTGAGAAGAACTAAGGATATGTTTCTCATATACGGAGGTGAAGAAGAGCTAGTCGCTAAGTGTTATGTCGATACTAGCTTTGACACCGATCTGGATGAATCTAAGTCTCAATCCGGATACGTATTTCTCTTGAACGGAGCAGCAGTTAGTTGGAGGAGTTCCAAACAACCTGTGGTGGCTAGATCAACAACAGAGGCGGAATATGTTGCTACTTCAGAAGCGGCGCAGGAGGCAGTTTGGATGAAAGAGTTCATTACAGAACTGGGTGTGGTTCCCAGTGCGTTGGACCCGATGGTGATCTATTGTGACAACAATGGAGCCATAGCCAACGCAAAGGAACCAAGGTCTCACAAGAATTCCAAACATATTAAGCGCCGGTTTCACTCCATCCGCGAGCATGTCAAGGATGGAGATATAAAGATTTGTAAAGTACACACGGACCTAAATGTAGCAGATCCGTTGACTAAAGTTTTCCCTAGGGCAAAACATGATCAACACCAGAACTCCATGGGTGTTAGATTTATCACTATGTGAACTAGATTATTGTCTCTAGTGCAAGTGGGAGACTGGAGGAAATATGCCCTGAGAGGCAATAATAAAGTTGTTATTATATATTCCTTATACATGATAGATGTTTATTTTACATGCTAGAAATGTATTGATTTGGAAACATCAATACATGTGTGTTTAATAAACAAAAAGGGTTCCTAGTCATGCCTCTCTTATAGACTAGCTTGTTGATTAGCAGGATGATCAAGGTTTCCTGATCATGGACATTGGATGTTGTTAATAACAAGGTCACACCATTGGTGGAATGATGTGATGAACATTCATCCGAAGTATATCATTACGATCAAGTCATTATGTTTATATTGCTATAACATCATACGAAGTAATCTTTATCTTTAGACCATGAGATCATGTTAATTGCTAACACCGGAAGAGTATCTTGATAACATCAAACGTCACACCGTAACAGGCTGACTATAAACATGGGTTCAGTACTACGAAGGTGTTATGGTGAGGCTCATGGATCAAGAGTGGAATTTGTCAATCCAGATGACGGATAGATATACTCTGGGCCCTCTCGGTGATATCACATTAGGATAGCTTGCAAGCAAGTGATGTGATCACTAGAATGTTATATCACGGGAACGAGAAAAGAGTGCATGTCGGTAACGAGATCAAACTAGGTATGGAGATACCGATGATTGAATCTCGGACATGTAATATATCGAGAGACAAAGGGATTTAGTTACAAGCGTTAAAGGTTCTCACGATCACAGGAGTCATCATTGAATGTGTAGGAGTCACTACGGATCTCCAGGTCCCGCTGCTGATTATTGATCAGAGAAGGGTCTCGATCATGCCTGCATTATTCGCAAACCGTAGGGTGGCACACTTAAGAGTTACCGGACACCATTTTGGAGCACATATGTTTTAGACGAAAGAATTGCAAAGCGCGGGAATTGTTTCAATAGAAACCGGAAATTGTTTCGGGTGAAATTGCAGAAGGTGGTTCTGCATGTGATATTGAAATATTGCAAGGGGCTATATGTGAATGTTTGTTAATTAAAGTAATTAACAAAAATTCTGAATAAATTTAATAAAAAGAGTTTTATTAAATGAGAGAGCATTAAATTTGGAGAAATTTAATGCATTTAAAGTGGAGACTTTAAAAGGGAATGTGAATAGGCATTTTAATGTGGAGGGGTTACCACCACATGAATGGGGGAGGTGAGGGGTCACTCCCCCATGCGCCGGCCATGGAGAGAGGGGGCACCCCCCCTTCTCCTATAAAAGGCCACCCATTCCCTCCTTCATCCTCACACCTCCTTGTGAAGGATCTCTCTCCCCCTCCGGAATTATTCCCCCATGGTCTCGGATTAGCGAGATACATGTTCCCGGTGGCATTTCATCTGGAAGGAGTTGCTGCTTCCGCTGGATCGCTGGAGCGAGGAGGTGGAGGTTGTCTGGTGGCTTGAACGTGTGTGCGAGTGCGGATGCGCTGCTGAGTTGCGGCGCTCGGACTTCCTCACGATCTTGAGATCGGCAAGTGTACGACTACATCAACCACGAGTTCCTACTCGTTAACAAAGATCGTTGTCTACGAGGGTAAGTTATCGTTGGATGTATGTCCACCCGTTGCTTTGTACCTAGTAGATAGATCTTGGCGTGTAGTTCACACCGTAGGAATTTTTTTTTCTATGATCCGGACCCAACACAAGGAGCTGGGCGACCGCATCGAGAGGGAGGCCAAGAATACCCTACCGGATCTCATCATCCGGCCTACGTACATCACTCCCATCAAGAACCTGCGTGCGACACGAGCCACGACAGAGCAGCTGCCCAACCTAGAGGGCGAAGCTCGGGCCAAGCAAGACGCCCGGGTACACGAGCTTCTCCGGATTAAGGACGAGCAGACTGAGGCCGTCTGGAAGATGCACGAGGAGGGAAGTGCTACCCGGGGAGCAAGCTACCCGGTGGCAGCCGGGGTGAGCCTCGCAACACCCAACAGGAATCTTCTCCTCCGGGAGGAAAGCCTCACGACAAGCGCCACGAGTCAGACCACAAGGGTCAACTGTTCCACGAGCATGGCGGAGCAACTAGCACACCGCCAAGTGTCCTGCCCCTAGCCAGACCCGCACGCCCGGCGGGTTCCCACCTCTCTGGCCGAGTCGGAGCACCCAACCTAGACACACCAGACGCGCGGGACTGCATCGAGCTCCTGGCGCAAGCCCGGATCACGGAGAAGGAAGCCCTGATCATTGGGATCCTAATTGCCCGAATCGCTTTGACAAGCGTGGGAACAACAACAAGACCACAAATTTTGTTATGCCTAATACTGAGATGAAGGACGCTGGGTACGGTATTTTCCTACTATTCTTTCAGTATGTAACTCTCCTGATTGGTGGATAGACACGGGTGCCAATACACATGTTTGTTTTTATTTTCCATATTTTCTTCTTATCAGTTCACAAGGAATTGCTCTATGCTGATGGGAACTGGCTCACGTGCTTCTGTTCATGGTGTTGGTATGGTAAATCTAAAGTTTACTTTGAGGAAGACCGTCTAGCTGAAGAATGTGTAGCACGTTCCCTCCATCAATAAGAATCTCGTCAGCGGATCACTTCTATGTCGAGATGGTTTTAAGTTGGTTTTTGAGTCCAATAAAGTTGTAATTTTTAAGTGTGGACAATTTGTTGGAAAGGGTTATGAGTGGGGAGGCTTGTTCCGCTTATATTTTTCAGACTTATGTACTCAAATTATTAATCATGTTTGCAATGATAGTGAGTCCAATATTTGGCATTCACGACTTTGTCATATTAATTTTGGGTGCATGACGTGGCTAGATAATATGAATTTAATTCCAAAATTTACTGGTGTCAAGAGTTCCAAGTGTCAAGTGTGTGCAAGCTAAGCAACCTCACAAGTCTCACAAGACTGCTGAGGTACGAGATTTGGCACCACTAGAACTCATACATTTATATCTTTGTGAAATGAATGGTGAGTTGACAAAAGGAGGAAAAGATACTTCATGACTTTAGTTGATGACTCCACTCGATACTGTTATGTGTACCTTCTGAAATCTAAAGGTGATGATTTTAATAACTTCAAAATCTATAAAGTTGAATCAGAAAACCAACTTGATTGAAAGATTAAGCGGCTTAGGTCTGGTCATGGTGGAGAGTATTTTTCCAATGAATTTGATTCTTTTCGTGCCGAGCATGGTTTTATCCATGAGAGGATGCCTCCCTACTCACCTCAGTCAAATGGGGTGGCCAAAAGAAAGAATCATACTCTAACTGATTTGGTTAACGTCATGTTAGATACAGCAGGACTATCCAAGTTATGGTGGGGGAGACGATAATGAGCGCGTGTCATGTCCTAAACTATGTTCCCACAGAGAACAAAACAACTAATCCATTTGAGGAATGGGAAAGGAAAACATTGAAAATCTCCTACTTACGGACTTCTGGTTGTTTGGCGAAAGTGAATGCGCCGATACCCAAGAAGTGCAAGCTTGGACCCGAAACCGTGGATTGTGTTTTTCTAGGATATGCATTTCATAGCATTGGCTATAGATTTCTGATAGTGAAATCTGAGGTATCCAACGTGCATGTTGGTACAATTATGGAGTCAAATGATGTGACTTTCTTTGAGGACATCTTTCCCATGAAAGACACGTCTAGCTTATCAAATCAGGAGATGCCTAGTTCATCAAGTCAGGAGTTAGTTACAACTCCTAAGCCTAACATTGCGATATAACACTATTATAATCCTATGGAGGACGATACTGAAGCTCCAAGAGATAGAGGACTGCAATGGTGATGATTTCATTGTGAACCTGGTGGATGTTACTCCCACCTCTATTTCAAAAGCCTATGCATCTCAGGATGCTGACTACTGGAAATAAGCTATTCGTAGCGAGATGGATTCCATCTTAGCTAATGGAACTTGGGAGGTTATTGACTGTCCTTATGGGTGCAAACCTGTAGGATGTAAGTGGGTGTTCAATAAAAATCTTAGGGGTCGATGGTACTATTAAAAAGAACAAGGCACGACATGTAGCCAAGGGTTATACTCAGAAAGAAGGCAAAGACTTCTTTGATACATACTTGTGTGTAGCTCGTCTGACCATTATTCGAGTACTACTTTTCGTGGTTGCCTCACATGGTCTTCTCGTTCATCAAATGGATGTTAAGACAACTTTCCTAAATGGTGAGGTTGATGAGGAAATCTATATGGAGCAGCCTAATGGATTTGTAGTAGATGGTCAGGGAGAAAAGGTGTGTAAGTTATTGAAGTCTTTGTATGGTCTTACGCAATCACCTAAGCAGTGGCACGAGATGTTCGAAAGAACCTTAACCGCTGAAGGCTTTGTTGTAAACGAAGCCAACAAGTGTGTATATTATCACCATGGTGGGGCGAGGGAGTTATCCTTAGTCTCTATGTTGATGACATATTGATATTTGGGACCAGCCTTACTATTATTAAGGAGGTCAAAGAGTTCCTATCTTGTTTCTTTGAGATGAAGGACTTAGGAGTAGCTGATGTAATCTTGAACATCAAGCTTCTTAAGGATGACAATGGTAGGATTACATTGCTTCAGTCCCACTATGTGGAAAATATATTGAGTTGTTTCGGGTATAGAGACTACAAGTCTTCTCCAATTCCTTATGACCCTAGTGTGCTAATTCAAAATAACAAAAGAGCCGCTAGAGATCAGTTGAGATATTCTCAAATCATTGGCTCGCTTATGTATTTAGCTAGCGCCACGAGGCTTGACATCTCTTTTGCTGTAAGAAAATGGCTTGATTTGTTTTGAGACCTGGAGATGTTCACTGGCATGCTCTTGAGAGAGTGTTGCGCTATTTGCAAGGCACTACAAGTTATGGTATTCACTATGTTGGGTATCCATGGGTACTTGAGGGTTATAGTGACCCAAACTGGATATTTGTTGCGGATGAGACTAAGGATACGAGTGGTTATTTGTTTACACTTGGTGGTGGCACTCTTTCCTATAAGTCTTGCAAGAAGACCATCTTAATGAGGTCAACAATGGAAGCAAAACTCACAAAGCATTAGACATGGCCACTGTTGAAGCAGAGTGGCTTTGTGAGCTCTTGATGGACTTGCCTATGGTTGAGAAATGAATACCCGCTATCCCGATGAACTGTGATAATCAAACTGTGATCATCAAAGTAAACAATTCTAAGGATAATATGAAGTCATCAAGGCATGTGAAGAGGAGATTGAAATCTTTTACGAAAATGAGAAACTCTGGAGTTATTGCGTTGGATTATATCCAAACATCTCGAAACTTGGCAGATCCCTTCACAAAGGGTATATCACGAAATGTGATAGAGAATGCATCAAGGGAGATGGGTTTGAGACCCACACTATGAGTTGCCCATAGTGGTAACCCACTCTATGTGATTGGAGATCGCGTGAATTAGAGTTGGGAGACAAGCTATTGGTCAGACGGGAGGAAAGTATCTGTACAATATATTTACCTCTCTACGAAGATGCAATACTCTCCTAATGTGCATGGCAGGTTGATATTTATGTTAATGTGTTCTAAGTGGCTTATTCAAGAAAATATGTTGTCCTGTAGAACATCTTCATAAGAACATGATGAGTGCATATTTGCATCAGGTTTTATATTATTATTTTGCATTGTAGTTGTAGGATCTTGGTATTTTAGGCGTTCGCGTGCACATTTTATGTCTATATTCACCAGGATCAGGACAAATGATGGATACAATGGACACAATTCTTGGAGCAGTTGTACTGGGGAGAAAAGGAGTCAAAAACAACGTAAATCACTTATTTGGGAAATATCAATAACACTAGAAGAAAACCCGGAGCAATCAAGGCATACATACGGTTTAACGACCAACTATACGGCGGGAATAAAATTCCGGCCGTATAGTTGGCGCCGCCACCACCTCCTCAAATAGTTTCACCCCGTGCAACTGGATCAGAGAGACGACATATAGAACAACCAGAAATCGCCGAAACCTCACCTCTGGAGGGCATATGGAGGGGGAACTCGTCCATCGGGGATTCATATTTGCCCTGCGCAGATCCGGGAGGCTAAGGCATTGATCTTCATCATCAAACCACTGCATCACCACCATTGACATGGTTATACCCGACGGGTACATAACTTCAGCATACCTGGTCCAGCCCAAGGAAGGCCCACAGCAGACATACGCTGGCCCATGAAGATTTTCGGGTGGCCAAGGCCCATGACGCCTTCGGATCCTTGGAGAGCAAGACTAGAGTTCGAATACAACTTGTAACCTACTCGTATCGGTACCTGAGACCTAGCCTCCTCATATATAAAGGCTAGGAGGGGCCAACGAGCAGGATAGATCCATACTTTTCATACACGCCTCCACGCCAGATCGAATCTGCGCATCCTGTAACTTTCGGTTCCGCCGTAATCAAAGAGCAGACAAGCAGGAGTAGGGTTTTCCCTCCGGGGGCCTGAACCTGGGTAAATCTCGTGTCCCCTGGTTGCTTGTCTGTTAACCGTGCCACGATCTCCAGCATCCCCATCTTCTCCAAAACCCAAGTCCATAACAATGGGCATTGACGAGATTAAACCTCGTCAATTGGCACCGTCTGTGGGAATTGGGGCTGCTGATTGTGCGGTCGTGACGGTTCCGACCCGATCGATCTACAACTCCTCAGCGACGGAGAATCACCTCCTCTTAGGCGCTTTCGACTTCACCGCCCACTCGGCGGCCACCATAAAGGATTTCGAGCCCGTAGGCGACGGACTCAAAATTCTGTTCGGAAGCTTCTGCTTCCAGGTGGGACAAGCTGGCACCCTCCGCCTCCCCGAGCGGATGCCCGTGCCGCCGATCAGGCCCGCTTCGTGGGCTCCACACCCTGTGCTACGCACGTCACCATCAATAGATGAGTTTTTCGACAGCAGCAGCTGCAACTCCGATCTGTGCGATCCACCTTCGGATGAAGGGACCTACGGTTCCGGATCCGAAAGCAACGGCAGCAGCCAACCAATCTGCAGGCGCTATCTGTGCGCCGCAGTCATCCAACGACTCGGGGGCTCCCTCCACTTCGGTAACCAGCCGCGGCCTTCGGCTCCAGCAACCCGCTATAGCCTTCGACTCCGATGACCCGATGCGGCTTTCGGCTGCGATGAACCGATACATCCTTCGGATGCGACGACCTAGTGCGGCCTTCGATTGCAACAATCTTCGGATGCGGAGCTCGCTATCGCCATCGACCCAGGAGCCTGTCGCTGCTCTAACTGCAGTCCGTCGCGTTGACTACGTCCGCCGCGTGACTCGCTACCGCGTCAACTTCGCCACGGCAACCAACAAAGCTAAGTTTCCCTCTACTTAGAGCTGATTTTGTTCTTTAACTCGCACTCGAAACACTCGGGGGCTGTGCCCTCTTCGAGTAACCTAATGTGCCATCGGCTCCACGCACTCGAGCACCTCGAACGCGACAGCCCGAGTAGCTGATTCTGCCTGATCGTCGAATCCTTGAACTCCGAGTGCCTCGGCAAGGTACTGAGACTAACGGTAATCAGGCTAACGAAAAGGCCTAGCATACAGTGCAAAAGTGTCGACTCGATCGGCACCAGAATCTTACTAAACAAGACAAAAGGCAAATATTCCTTACAAGATACAAGTACTTCACAATTCTTTATGTTTTATGCAGCTTACAAAGACGTGATGCTGGCCACGCACCCGACTGATGCGACACTGGTCGCGCACCCGAAACGGTGTCGACTTCATCCGGAACGTCGAATCCTTCCGGCTAAATGCCACACACTCCACTACATCGACTCTTGGCTCCTTATGCGTGAGACGCTGACTCGACGCACTTCCGGGTCCGTTGTTTCTCCTCGCATGAGTCTCCACTCGAGTCTGCGACTCGACTAGACACTCGGGGGCTACTCCTATCAGGAGCGCTAGTCGCGCACCCGATGTACTTCCGGGTCAGAGGTACGCCCACGTGATTTTCCCACTACCGTTGCATGATACAAGACTCGAGTCTCTGCCCGAGTCTACGACTCCGCCAGACACTCGGGGGCTACTCCAAACTGGAGCGATGGCCGTTCACACACAAGAGTTTCGAGTCCTACGTCGAGTCCACGACTCCACTACGGACTCGGGGGATACTCCCATAGGGAGGAAGGATTTCAGCATCCGAAAATTTTCGAGTCCTACGGACTAAACAACTGAGCAATGCTTGCACTAAAAGTCTCCGCTCGAGTCTACCACTCGAACAGACACTCGGGGGCTACTTCCATAGGGAGCGCTTGTCGCGCACCCTATGAAATCTTCGACTGCGATCTTCCGGATCCACATGCAAAAACTTTTCGGCAACTCTGCCCCAATTAATGCTAAGTGAGTAACATCCTCCTTGGCCACCCGAAACACCTCCGCGGTGATAAACATTCGGATGCTGCGTCTGCGACGCAAAGATAAGACCTACAGATACCATCTGATGGCCTGGCAACACACCTGACTGCGCTCTGCTAGTATAAATCCATGCCAACAGGCGTGATGAAAAATCCCGACGGACGCGTTGGGTACATCATTTAAAATCACTGGAATTCCACTCCTGTAAGTCCTCCGCGGCCTGAGTCAAATTACGCCAGCATATGTTCCGGGTTCGAGTCGAGGGACTCGCACCTGAAGAAGATCGTGTTGTTTTGTCCTAAGACGATTAACTGACCCTGATCCGTCGGGTGAGTCAGGCACATGCATCAACAATCCCTACACATTCTCTTGAAAGACAGAGTTACACCCGAAGGATTGAAGAGTCCTCAGCCGAATCCACGATTCGACTGAACACTCGGGGGCTACTGACATGGTTATACCCGACGGTTACATAACTTCAGCATACCTGGTCCAGCCCAAGGAAGGCCCACAGCAGACATACGCTGGCCCATGAAGATTTTCGGGTGGCCAACGCCCATGACGCCTTCGGATCCTTGGAGAGCAAGACTAGAGTTCGAATACAACTTGTAACCTACTCGTATCGGTACCTGAGACCTAGCCTCCTCATATATAAAGGCTAGGAGGGGCCAACGAGCAGGACAGCTCCATACTTTTCATACACGCCTCCACGCCAGATCGAATCTGCGCATCCTGTAACTTTCGGTTCCGCCGTAATCAAAGAGCAGACAAGCAGGAGTAGGGTTTTCCCTCCGGGGGCCTGAACCTGGGTAAATCTCGTGTCCCCTGGTTGCTTGTATGTTAACCGTGCCACGATCTCCAGCATCCCCATCTTCTCCAAAACCCAAGTCCATAACAATGGGCATTGACGAGATTAAACCTCGTCAACCATCTCCATCCATCCCATCTACATCTTGTCTAGATCTTGTTGTAATTTCCGTACTCGTTGTGGATTTATACAAGTACTATTCATCTATGATAGATTCCATTGTTATTGCCATGATGTTGATTGCCTCCATGTCTGAGTAGATCATTAGTTCTTGGGGATATGGAGAAACCCTAGTATGAGATTGAAATAAGATAAAGTTTATTATGATATTCATCGCTGTGACCATGTGTTAGATTGTCTTCATCTTGATGTTGGGAGAATTCGACCTCTCAATATTTGCCTCTTGTGGGGACCTGATGGAGGGAACTACTTGTTGGTAGACGGAGGTGTGTTAGCACTTACAGTGACAATAAAGCTGGTGGCACTCCTTACGTGTCAACTTGGGAGCCGAGGAAACTCACGGAACACTATCCATGCCATAGGATACATCCTACAAGATTAAGTCCCTTAATAGCGTAGTAATTCGATTGATGTCGATTGATGTCTGTTGTGGTTATGATGATGATGTGAGCAGTCGTTGCTGCCTATTTGTCCAAATACGGAGTTCCTCCCACACATACATAGTTGAGAATGTTCATGATAATATTCTTTATCTTAGCTCCTTATAATGCTAGAGGTGTATCCGCTACTCCCTGAGAATGCTTTTTCCCTATTCCAGTTCCAATCTCTTTTACATACACGGTACTTATTTTCTGTGTCCAACTGTTTTACTTTACTTATTGTTCACTTATACCAAAAATCCAAAAACACCTTTTTACACAATACTCACATTTTATCTTGTTACTTAGAACTTTATTTAGCATTTCTATTGCAGTATTTAATTCAAGAGTTATTAGACTTCAGACTCCTGCTCCCTATGGGATCGATATCTTTATTTCCAAAACTAGCTACAAATAGTATGTGCACTTGCAGTCATCAGAACACACCTATATGAGTCTGATTGTTAAATGTCACAATCTGTGAGAATTGGGTGATCTCTAATAAACTCATGAAAGGCCCTGGAGTATGGCGTATAAGCTCTACACCGCGAGGAAGCGTCGCGGCGGTCCTGTGTTGGTCTAGGCATTGTGTGAAGCTAGTGCGTAGAAAATTTGTAGTTCAAGGCATAGTCCACTATTCAAGTTGCAAACTAGTGTAATATAAAGTTCTTAGTGGAAGTTCAACTTAACAGTCTCCACCATGCACCAGTATATAAACAATGTTCTAGAATAATGGCATTCAAATGTGCCAATGAGACTTTATGGGGGATTACTAGAATTTGGCATTGGGCCTTAGCCCATAGCCCTTTCTTGGCCCATGTGGGTATGGCAAGGGGTGGGACTAAAGTTTAGTCCCACATTGCTAGTTGAGAGAGAGTTGAAGTGGTTTATAAGAGGGGTTGTTATAGTCCTTGTAAGATAGAGAGAAGAGAAAGCCCTCGCGTACTCCTCCTCTGCCACCGCCTGCCTCGCTTCGCCACACCTTGCCTCGCCTCACCTTGTCATGCATGTCACAACGTGTCGCGGGTTGCAGGAATCTCGCCAAGATGAGCTTATATTTTTGCTGCTCAGGAAATATTGTCTTATTTATTACGAGGCATTAACGGACACGTTAATGCAGTCGTTTTCATTTTGGATTCTCTGGCTCGTGGCTTACTCGAACATGGGTTGCACCCATGATTTCCCTGACCGCACTATATAAACTCGGACGCAAACCCTACCCACCTACATGAGACACATATGCGACTGCCTCCTTCCAGAACCTTGCGCCGCTGGCTTCGTCTTCTTCATCCCATCCTTTGGTGTGCACCAACTGACGGGATAGTAGGCCTCCGAAACCCTGCCTCTCGTAGATCTATATGGGTGAGGGGCAACCAAGTTTTTGGGGAGCGCTTACGCGTGACTACTAGTAGCACGACATCGCTCGACGACGAGTTTCTAGGCGACGACTTCTTCCCGGACTTCCACAATCCTTCAGTAGCCTCAACATGGGTGACAACATCGATGCTAGTGCTGTCGCTACCAACGCCGCCGTTGCTACTGCGGCTGCTGCGGCCAACACTGGACTGTACGTGTCTTTCCTGTTTCAATCTCAACTAGAATTTCTAGTTCTAGTCTTTGTGGTAGATGTAATCGGTTCGTTATGTATAGATATGATTGGTTCATCTGCTATTCTGGTTTGCATGTTTAGTTTATCTGTTGCTTTTGAAGTCATGATTTATCAATTGTTTATTCAAAGTAAATCATATGGTAATTTGCTTATATATTCAACAGATTTTTCCATAAACTCCAAATAAAGATCCAAGGCCATGGTGTTGTAGCGCAAGTCCATATGAATCCAAAGAGATGAAGAAATCCCAAATCGGAGTTCGTATAAAGAAATAGCGGCCAAAATACAAAAACGGGTTTAATGACCACTAGTACGGGTGGGTCTGGTCGTACCGTTCATGATGTCTGCTAGTGCATAGATCGTTTGTAGCTAGTTTCAAAGTATAGATATCGATCCCACAGGGAGCCCAAAGGTAAATATTTATGAATGAAGTCTCTGTCACACTCAAAGTTGTCAGAGGTCTTCGAGTGAATTGACTGCTGATACGTCCATTTTGCATCACTATTCTATATCATAATTTACTGTTATTCATTGATATATTTCATATTAAGAGATGATACTTATGTTATTTCATCTGTTTATGCATGGTTGATGACTTTTGGAGGATGGACCGCTGAAGTCAGGATTCTGATGGAAAAGGCACCGTTTGGAGGCAAAATTCACGAAGATCAGAAAAATACCGGAAAATACATGGAAAATCATATGTTTCCAGAAGACGAAGGATGCCAGAAGGGGGAGTGGAGATGGGCCACATGGGGCCCACACCACCCCATGGCGCGGGCTTCCCTTGGCTGCGCCACCAGGTGGTGTGGCCACCCTGGCCTGCCTCCAGCTCTCCCCTTTGGTGTATATTATCCCCACGAAACCCTAAGCCTCGAGGAGCAACCACAAAAAGATTCTGCCGCCTCTGCGGGGTGGAACTATAGAGAGAGAAAGATCTCTCTGGTAGACAGATTCTGCCGGGGGAATTCCTTCCCGAAAAGGGGAGATCGTCAGCATCAACACCACCATCAAGCTGTACTTCATCGGGATCATCATCATCACCACCACCATCATCTCCACCAGCACCATCATCACCACTCCATACCGCTATAATAATTGGGTTGAATCTTGCATAGTTCTTAGGGGAAACTTTCCCGGTGTTGATTACTTGTTGTAGTTGATGCTATTGAGTGGAACCATTGAATTATTGTTTATGTTCAGATTGTTACTCATCATAGTAGTTCGTTTAGTTCTTGAGGACATGGGAGAAGTCATGTTGTTAGTAGTGGAATTGTGTTGAGAAAAATTCAATGGTTTGATAATTAAGTTGTGGTGTATTTCTTCTAGTGGTGTCATGTGAACGTCGACTACATGACACTTCACCTTTATGGGCTAGGGAAATGCATTGTGTATTTGGTTACAAATCGTAGGGGTTGCCAGAGTGACAGAAACATGAACCCTCGTTAGGAAACCTTTGCACAAGGGATGTCAGGATCTTAGAGTTTAAAGTTGTGGTTAGGTTTCTATCTTAATTACTTTCTTGTACTTGCGGATGCTTGCAAGGGGTATAATCACAAGTATGTATTAGTCCTAGGAAGGTCGGTACATTAGCACAGGTTCACCCACACAACACTTATCAAACTAAAGAAGAATAATCAACTATATGAAGCGAAAGCACTTGATGATATCCCCATGTGTCCTCGAGAACGTTTGGTCATCTTAAGTAATACAACCGACTTGTCCTTTGATAAAGAAAGGATTGGGACACTTGCTGCATTTATTATTATTGTCTTTCATTCACTCGTACTTTATTTATCTACATTATCAAAAAACCCTAAAAATCCGTTTGCTAAGTATTTACAGAGAATTCCTGCTCCAAGCCACTCGTCAACACCTTCTGCTCCTCGTTGGGTTCGACACTCTTACTTATCGAAAATACTGCGATACACCCCCTATACTTGTGGGTCATCAACTGCAAGTGTGGAAATAAGAATGAAATTTGGATTAAACTGGATGTATTTAAATAGAACTAAAATGTAAACTTTTGGAATAAAAAGCATAAAAGTAAAAAACGATTTGATTATTTGTGGTTTTCTGCAGATGATAAAGAAGGCGCGGGGAGATACAGTTCATGGTGATAGTGACTGTACCAAGTGGACGAATGATAAGTTTAACAATTAAAAACTTATAAGTATATGTGTAGGCAAGCACCCCATAATTATCCGGAACTCCTCTTGGTAGATTTCATCCCAACTTTAATAATCCTACTAGTCTGTTACCAAAACCATGGTCAGTCACTAGACTAAGATCCTTTGGGTTGCTTAGCAATTAAGCTCCTTGGATCAGACTAATGCAATAAGCACAGTGGTTCCTTGTGATCCTCGAGTCCCATTGATATCCCCGTGTCACTCGGGGGGTCGCCGGTCTGCTAGCAAACAAGATCCTATCTATGTAGAACAAAGCATCATGTTATCTAGGCCCTTAACTAGACAACAAGCTAGGCATCCCACAGATAGTCAAGCACACATAATATAGTAATTAAAATCAATCACAAACTAATGGAAAATATATGGAGGCACATCACATCTCACCAACCCCTTACATATCCCATGCCCAAGGAACTTACTCACACATGAGGCCTTGTTTACTTCTCTCGTATTCGCTAAGGTATTCATGGGGAATGGAGGGGATTATTCTAATTCCCCTAAAATCCCCGTATTCTGTTTACTACTCCGGGTTTGGCTGCGATAATCCCAGGATATCCCCGCAAATCCTTCTTATTTTTGTCTAGATTGAAAACTCTCCTACATGGTAGAGTATTTTTGGGGAAGAGTATTTGCGGGGATTGGATAGTATTGGGTGAACAACAAATCCCCGCATATCCCCAGAACTCTAGTGGATAAAAATACGAGAGAAGTAAACAAGGCCTAAGAGAAGAAAGCATCATCGATATAATTAAATAAAGGGAGTTCTTCTCGATATTACCGTGGAGATCCACAATAAGAATAGAAAAGTAATCCAACACAATTCAAGGTAGGAAGAAACAATCTCAAACCCTAATCTTGCAAAGTGAAGATCGCTCTCTCTCTCTCAAGTACAAGTAATGGTTATGAGGGTGTGATGGCTAGGAGGTCGAAGATCATGGAGCAAGATGAAGAACATCTTCCCCTTCTTCTCTGGATCTCTTCTTTCTCCTCTTGGGATGTTATTATTTTGCGTCCCGCCTCTTTAGAAAAGTTGTCCCTTTTGACAAGACGGAGGCAGTGACAACTATATGGTGGGAACTATACGTCTGGAAAACTATTCCAGCCGTATAGTTGATCGTTAAAGCTACTATATGCCTCCCTTGATTGCTTCCAAAAAGAGACTTGCTTATTTTCGCCTGAATATTGTGTTTCTTTTTTTAAAACCTTCTGTTGATGTTCAGAACCTGAAACACACATTAAAAACCAAGTTTTCTTTGCTACCGAAGTACTAGCGTTAGGTAAATCTAGGAAACGACCAAATCCAGAAGAAAACCATCAAAAATATGTCGAATCTCACATTTATCAACTCCCCCAAGATTATATGTTGCTCGCCCTCGAGTGACAAGAACAGAAGGAAGAATAGCGGAGATTCGACACTGAAATAAAAGAACTTACAAGCTCGAATTGGTGTCAAATTCTTTTATTCACAATTCCTGCAATCTTAAACATGATCATACAAGTGTTCACAAGATTGCATTGAGTCCACTTCCTAACCACGTATATCTTGCTAGAAAATAAATCATATGCCCGAGCAAGTGTCAAAAGTTTAGCTAGGAAAGTGAAACAAATTCTTTTGGTGTCTCTCTTTCTTAAGAGATGAAAACCTTTTGCTCTTGTTTCTTTAATCAATTAAGAGTACTCAAGTTGGCACCAAAAACATTCAATTTAAGAACAACTTATCTATTCCCACGTCAAAATTTCAAGACTCTCAAAGCACCTTTTTCCTTTCCTTGTTTTTTCAAAAATTTCAGCCCTTTCATAGTGAAATCATGCCACTATTTTTAACATGTTAATTGGGACTGTGTTGCGCACTCGTGACCATGCCAATATATAACTGTTGAGCAATAGTGGGTTAGAGGAGTACTACAACTTCACTTGGAACATGAAACCACGAGGAGACTAAAGTTTTACCCATCATAGCGTTGCAGCTACATACGCTTACATAACTCAATAGCCGAAATCAAGTGGTTTTCCACATTTAGATCATTCGTTGGCCAGCGGAGTTAATAGTTCCCTCTGGAGCACGACAGTGTTGTAATGACACGCATAAAGCAATATCTTACTTTAATTATTAGAAAAAGTTGTGGCATAATCTCTACTACTTCGAAACATCCATTTTATCAGACAATTTCATTCAAGAGTGTTATCGAGTCTATTTACATTAAGCTCAAATGGGGTTGAGTATTTCTAAAATCAAGTCCTTTGGGCTAAACATGGACTCAAGTCATCGTTTGGATGCTTTTTTGTTGTAAAAATGTCAGAAATATTTTTAATAAGTTCATTGCTCATTATTTCAAAGCTAAAAAGGAGACAATAGCAAAGGAATATAATTTATAGGATAACAAGCTAAGTGGGGAGTGGCTCAACTGCAAGCGAGTAAATAATTGTCAGGTAAATTTAAAGTTGAGGAAAATGTGATAAAAGGAATGGGATACCTCCTCTTGCTTGCTTCGTTCTCGTACTTGAGTCAAACCCCCTCTATATTTCCCTATTGCCAAGTCACCTGAAATTGAGCAATCTCCGAGCGAAACAAAGAAACAAATTTGCAATAAAGGTTACAACTAATTTTTTGTGTTTTTGGTTAGGAATGCAAACTGAAAGTAAACATGCAATTTTGAAGAAGTAAAATAAATCAAAGGAAGAAATAAAAATATGAATGCAAGGTTTGGAGGTTTTCAAACCTCCCCCAAGGTTAGGTTGTTGCCAGGCTCAGTTGTTGCCAGGCTCAATTATTGTCATCGTTCGACGGCGGGTACGGATACTGCTAATAGTATTCGGGGAAGTGGGTCATCAAGTGACTGAAGTTGTGAGTTAAGGCACCAACATCCTCATTCACTCCTTGTAGGTTGTGGCCAATCTCCCCAACGCACTGGTTGAGCTGCTGAAAATCTTGATAGGGGACGTTGTTAAACCCCTGTTGCTGCTGATTGGGCCATGGGCCCTAGGATCCCTCCTATTGCTGCTGCTGTCCCTCCCAAGAAGGGTCGTATTCCTTCTCCCGCTCCTGCTCATCCTGCTGCTCTCCTTCTTCATCTTCTTTTTGACTAGGCTGGAATTCAGCCATGATCTCCACCACTTTATCCTTGGTGAGGATCCAGTTGTCCTTCTCCACAATCGAGAAGTCTTGTGGACAGGGAAACGGAACCTTCTCAACCTGTGCATCATCAAGATAACTAAACTAATATGCTCGGATCCTCTTGCCAGCTCGGTAAACACCGAGGAAACCACAAGCAGTTATATATTTGACATCCATAAGTTTGAAGCCATCAATAGGTTGCATCACAGGTAATGGAATGTTCAATGCTAGGACAAGGTGGATTACCAATCCACCAATGTGAATGTCACCTTTATTTTTGTTGCTCTGCTGGCGAATGTGCTGGAGGAGTAGAGCCGTGGGATTGGGGCTTTGTGGTGCATTGGGGAAGAGTGCCTTGGTGATCATGGACATGTCTGCATTGGCCATGGAACCGGTATCTCCTCTTCCCAACAGTGTATTGGCAAGGAGCAAGGCGAAGTAGCAAATTGTTGGGTTCTGAATGGTGGACATCTTCTTCTGGTAGAAGTCCCTGCCACCGTTAATAGAAATAACCTCCCAAGTTTCTCCACTTGAGACGCTATATAAATTCGTAATAGTTGACTCCCCATCGTGAGGGAATCCAAAAGCATCACAAAATCGTTGGAAAGTTATTTCATATGGTTCCTGGTTTATGGTGAAGCTTACCGTGCATGCATTACTGATACTTCATAAACGTATCTATAATTTTTGATGCTCCATGCTTGTTTTGTGTCAACTTTCTTATGTTTTGTTTACACTTTGAGGTATTTTTATACTTTTTTGGAACTAACCTATTAACAAGATGCCGCAGTGCTAGTTGCCTGTTTTTTACTATTTTTAATTTTAGAAAAGCTAGTAAAGAAATATTCTCAGAATTGGACGAAACAAAAGCCGAAGTTCCTATTTTCTCCAACACGACACGGAAGTCCAAAGCAGAGACGGAGGAGAGCCACGAGGCAGCCACACCATAGAGTGGCACGGCCCCCCTGGGCACGCTAGGCCCTGGTGTGGGCCCCTCGGGCAGCCACCGACCTCTCCTTTTCGCCTATATAAACCCCCCAAGACGAAAACCCTAAAGGGAGATCACAATTCCATGAAAAGTTCCACAGCACCGCTGCCACCGAAGAGGAGATTCGGGGGACAGAAGTCTCTATTCCGGCACCCTGCTGGGATAGGGAAGTGCCCCCAGAGGTATCTCCATCGACTCCATCGCCATCTCCATCACCGTTGCTGACTCCCATGATGAGGAGGGAGTAGTTCTCTCTCGAGGCTAAGGGCTCTACTGGTAGCTATGTGTTCATCTCTCCCTCTCTCTATGCGTGATCTTATTGAGATCATGAGCTTTGTAATCTAGTTGAATAAGTAGATCTATTATGCTACTCAAGTGCTTTAATTAATCTCTGCTTATCCCCACATGTGTGAAGTTGACAGTGTGCACACCGTGTGGCACTTAGGCTAAGGTTACAGAAATACTTATCATGAGTATAATTTGAGTTGGATGTCTCTATGATATTGTGGTGTTTCTTGGAACCATCTAGCGCTCAAGGTGATAGTGAAGGGTTATCTAGATGGGAAATGTGAACTTTAAGGTGTGCTGTTATAGCCCTACGTCATCCAACCGGAGAGTAGTTCAGGGTAGCATAATGAAGAGAAGATATTTATTTGAGAGTGTCCACTAGTGAAAGTATGATCTCTAAGCCTTGTTTCTAAGCATTAAAACACTGTTTACAATCAATCCTGTTACATGTTTGCTTGCTGCCACTCTTATTTTAGATTGCAATTACCACTTATAATCATCCATATTACTTGTATTTCTCTATCTCTTCACCGAACTAGTGCACCTATACACCTGACAAGTGTATTGGGTGTGATGGGGACACAAGATACTTCTTGTATCTTGATTGCAGGGTTGCTTGAGAGGGATACGTTTGACCACTTCCTCCCTGAGTTCGATAAACCTTGGATGATCCACTTAAGGGAAACTTGCTGCTGTTCTACAAACCTCTGCACTTGGAGGCCCAACACTGTCTACAAGAATAGAAGCATGCGTATACATCAAGCTATTTTCTAGCGCTGTTGCCGGGAGCTAAGGTAAAAGGTACTCACATCCTATAGCTACTAAGCTATCTTCTAGTATTGTTGCTGCTGTGTGAGTGCTCGAAGTTATTTCTTTTAGATTATGCAATTATATCTTTTTGTTTCTTGTTTTTATTTTAACTAGTTAGGATTAATGGAAAACAACAACAAAATTAGAGAGCTTTATAGTATTTATCTTGAGTCAGGACATGAAGTGTTTGAAGAGAAAATTAAAAAACCTATGGAACTTTATTTGCATGCTAATAGCAATGTTATTAGTATGAATTCTTTAACACCATTATTGCTAATGCTATGGAAAAGTCTAAGCTTGGGGAAGCTGGTTTTGATGAGCATGATATTTTTAGTCCCCCAAGCACGGAGGATAAAATTTACTTTGATGATACTATACCTCCAATACATGATGATTACAATGATGAATATGATATTTTTAGTCCACCTACTATTGAGGAGAAAATTAATTATGATTACAATATGCCTCCTATATTTGATGATTATGGTGATGAGAATAATAATGATAGCTATTTTGTTGAATTTGCTCCCACTACGATTAATAAGAATGACTATGCTTATAGCGAGAGTAATAATTATTTGATGCATGTGGCTCATGATAAGAATGTTTTATCTGATATTTATATTGTTAATTTTATTCATGATGCTACTGAAAGTTATTATCAGAGAGGGAAACATGGTTTTATGTATCTCAACAATATTAAGATTCCCCTCTTTATGTTAAATTTTTTGAAGTTGCACTTGTTTTGCTTTTTCTATGGCTGTTGCTTTGTGCTTTCATGACTTGTTTCTTTACAAGATTATTTTTCATAGGAAGTGGGTTAGACTTAAATTTGTTCTATATTTTCTTTGTGATGATCTCTTTCACTTCAATTCATATTTCTTATGTGAGCATCATCGAAATTATCATGCCTATCTTAATGGCTATAAAGGAAGAGCTTTTGCGAGACAACCCATTATATTTTTACTTTCAGTTTATTTTTGTTTTGTTGAGTCTTGGGTGTTATTGCCTCTGTAATAATCTCTCCTTATCCTTTTTGTTTGGTTTTTGTACCAAGAATAACCTCTAATGAGAGGGAAGTAATATATGGGGAAGTTGTTCTCCCGAAACAGATTTCTGTGCGTCACTGTAAAACATAAAAATCTCAGTACGTAGGATTGAGTTGTAATTGTTTGTGCTTATGACCCAGGTTATTACCCAACTTTCGTTAGTTTTGCACTTTTTATTTGAGCAACAGAATATTTTTTAGAAAATCAATCTTTACCTGTTGGTCTATTTTGACAGATTTCTGCCATTATTTGCATTTGCCTCTTAATTGGTTTCTTTTTGAGTTCTCTTGGATCACTTGAGATTTTAAAAGAAATTGCTACAGTACTTTATGTTTTAATGGATGATTTACTTGAGTTGAAACTAAACCCAAAGGATTATTATTTTGAATACACTAATGTTGCTAATGAAGATTGTGTGAAGTTTTGTATGAAGGAAGTTTTCAAGTGTAGGGAGAGAATGATGTGATGAGATGAAGTATGGACAAAAGCTCAAGCTTGGGGATGCCACCCGTGTCACCCCAAGAAATATTCAAGAAGTATAAGCGTCAAATCTTGGGGATGCCCAAGGCATCCCCTTCTTCATCAATAATCTCATGTCTTCTTTCAAGACACTTTATTTTTATTACCTTATACACTATGTGTTGTCCTTGGAGCGTCTTTGTTTTTATTTTATTTTTGCTTTCTTTGCCACAATAAGTTGGTTGGATCCCAACACACTTCTTTTGGAGAGAGACACACCCCGTTATTCATTGCCTAGAACACTCTAGTTTTCACTCTTATTGTTCTGTGAGTGTTCTCCTTTGCTAGCACTGCGTTTAGCTTTAGTTTTCTTATTCTTTTGGCTTAGAACTTTTAAGTTCTTCTTTGTAGATGGGTGAGACATGCTCTTTGGTATTTATTGATTATTATCTTTGAGAGTTGTTTCAAATAAGTCGATTGGTGTTGGAAAAGAGTAGGAAGTTTCATGCTTATAGTGGTACAAAAGGAAGCTTGTTTTGACTGTGACTTAGACTTTATCATGTCATGCTAGATGTTGCTTTGACCATATGCTTAGTGATTATTGTTATAACATGACTTGTTTCAAACAATTGACATTGCTTAATGTGCCTTAAAAGAATCATGCGTTGTTTTAGCATACAAAAGCATAATATTGTGGTATTCTCCTTTGATGCTTTATTTGGGTTGACTTGGCACATTCTTACACCATGTTAAGACTATGAACTAGTCACCATAGCCTCTATGATCATTTAGTTTTTGACTTGCAGTATCACTTTATTCTTTAATTAATAATGTTTTGTCACTATGCATGATTATGGCCATTATTGCTCTCTTAGTTGGTCACTCCCAGTCTTTTTCTAGCCTCCACCCGTACTGAGTATGAGTTCTACTCATGCATCCAACTCCCAAGAAACCATTATTCCAAAGAGTCCACTATAAATTCCTATGCATGGTGTGTTACACCATTCCAAGTATATTCATATTTTTATCTATCTTCCGAATTAAACTGTTGTTATGTGAAAATTAGTGATTAAAGCTCTCACAAACTTGATGGAACACTTATTTTCTTGCACTTAATAAACTTGAACCATTGTGTCCATCTATGTTGCTTATATGCTTGCACTTTATAAGTTGTGAATTAGCAGAACCATGATACCATGGGGAATGCTTTCAACATTGCACTTATTATTCAGTGGATATCATGTTCTTTTGTTTATGGATCCCGACGGTGTGAAATAAAAAGGGAGCTTGTAAGCTCATGGAGTTTGTATGTGTGTTAGATAAATGCCTGGGCGGCTAGCCTAAGCCATGCCTAATCATGGTGGAAACTTGCAGCATAACCATAGTGAGCATTCTGTGAAGCATCCTCAATAAAAACCTATGCAAATAGCAAATAAAAAGATCGCTGAGATGCTCATTGTTTGTTGCCTTGTAATTTTTATATGGGAAAGCTCATGTGTCATGGGGCAAGGGGTACCCCGTTGGCGGTTCTCCATGATACACATGTACTTACAATGACAAGAACTTACTTGTGACTAAAGTTGAGTAGCATGAGGTTCGGTACTCGTAAGCAAGGGGCATGAGATTTTCAACTCATAACTTGTCAAGCATATCCTCATATTTGTGTCACTTTAACCTTAATCACCTCAAGATTCTTATGATAGGGGCAATGAGAGCTCAAAGCTAGTAAGTACCATAATTTTTGGAAGCTCTTTATGAAACTTGAAATTCCTGCTTCCTTCTATGAAGGGCTTTCTTTTTATCTTTTTATGTTGAGTCTCCATCTTCTATCTTTATGCAACAATTAAGAGAGAATAGTTGTCATTCTTAGTTCAATGTGCATTGTCCCAAAACTTATTGATTGATTCCTAATTTTGGTATTGCTTGCTCTTAATTATTTGTATCTAGTCACCCTTATGAACTTTGAAGGTGTCCTATGCATTTATGTTCTGCTAATCCATGAAGGACAAGCCGGTTACCACTCTTATTATGTTTTCTATATGTGAAACAAACAAATGTATTTCAATGCATTGTTATTCATGATCTTTTGTTTGTACCTTTTTATGTTGCAACTTAGTTGCTTTGTCTTATTGTTAGAACTATATCTTTCATATTTATGTTAGAGTACTATGATCCCAGCTATCAATGTTTTACAATACCATGATCAAGATTGTCATGGTGCATATCACCTCAAAAATTATTCTTTTTATCACTTACCTACCCGAGGACGAGTAGGAGTTAATCTTGGGGATGCTTGATACGTCATAAACGTATCTATAATTTTTGATGCTCCATGCTTGTTTTGTATCAACTTTCTTATGTTTTGTTTACACTCTGAGGTATTTTTATACATTTTCTAGAACTAACCTATTAACAAGATGCCATAGTGCCAGTTGCCTATTTTCTGCTATTTTTGGTTTCAGAAAAGCTAGTAAAGAAATATTCTCGGAATTGGACGAAACAAAAGCCAAAGTTCCTATTTTTCCTGACACACCTTGGAAGTCCAAAGCAGAGACGGAGGAGAGCCATGAGGCGGCCACACCATAGGGTGGTGCCTCCCATGGGCGCGCCAGGACCTGGTGTGGGCCCCTTGGTCGGCCACCGACCTTGCCTCTTTGCCTATATAAACCCCCCGAGACGAAAACCCTAAAGGGAGATCAGGATTCCACGAAAAGTTCCACAGCATCGCCGCCACTGAAGAGGAGATTCAGGCGCCAGAAGTCTCTGTTCCGGCACCCTGTCGGGACGGGGAAGTGCCCTCGGAGCCATATCCATTGACTCCATCACCGTTGCTGACTCCCATGATAAGGAGGGAGTAGTTCTCTCTAAAGGCTAAGGGCTCTACCGGTAGCTATGTGTTCATCTCTCTCTCTCTCTATGCGTGATCTTATTAAGATCATGAGCTTTGTAATCTATTTGAATAAGTAGATCTATTCTGCAACTCAACTGCTTTAATTAATCTCTGATTATCCCCACGTGTGTGAAGTTGACAGTGTGCACACCGTGTGGCACTTAGGCTAAGGTTACAGAAATACTTATCATGAGTATAATTTGAGTTGGATGTCTCTATGAGATTGTGGTGTTTGTTGGAACCATCTAGCGCTCAAGGTGATAGTGAGGGGTTATCTACATGGGGAATGCGAACTTTAAGGTGTGTTATTATAGCCCTACATCGTCCAACAGGAGAGTAGTTCAGGGTAGCATAATGAAGAGAAGATATTTATATGAGAGTGTCCACTAGTGAAAGTATGATCCCTAGGCCTTGTTTCTAAGCATTGAAACACCATTTACAATCAATCATGTTACATGTTTGCTTGCTACCACTCTTATTTTAGATTGCAATTACCACTCATAATCATCCATATTACTTGTATTTCACTGTCTCTTCGCTGAACTAGTGCACCTATACACCTAACAAGTGTATTGGGTGTGTTGGGGACACAAGAGACTTCTTGTATCTTGATTGCAGGGTTGCTTGAGAGGGATACCTTTGACCACTTCCTCCCTGAGTTTGATAAACCTTGGGTGATCCACTTAAGGGAAACTTGCTACTGTTCTACAAACCTCTGCTCTTGGAGCCCCAACACTGTCTACAAGAATAGAAGCGTGCATAGACATCAATTACCTTTCTCCTCGTGGTCATTATAGAAAGAGGCGAGGAACTCATAGGTGAGCTCGGTGTAGGTTTTGTGGCTTGCGTAGGCGAGTAGTGATAGCCCTGCATTTTCACACACTAGGTCAAAGTCCGCCCTGAACAATGTCGCGGTGAGAAAGCTATCATCAGCCCAACGTGTGGGCATCACCCTCCTTGATGAAACCATGGATAACTTGCAGTTGATCTCGGCCCGGAGCCCCGAGCTGTTGCCATGTTGGCGCTTGCTCTCGCGAAAAATGCTACCAATTTTGTTCATCTTGATGCACTGAAAAATTTCACCATGAAACCTTGGGCATATAGTTTCTACATGATATACAAACGATTCTACGTGGAAAAATTTAATCCTAACATGAGAAACCAAAAGGGAAAAACAAAACAAGCTTGAGTTCATCCACTAGATCAATGTGAAAGTTTCAACCATGGAATTCTGAAAATAAAGCATGGATAGGAAGAGAAACATATTGATCTGTGATTCCCCAACTCAAACGAACGAAATCCATGAAGAATCAAGAATTCTAGGTGGGTTTTGAGGGGTTTTGGAGAGAGAATATGAGAGAAAAGTGAGGAGGAGGAAGAACCCTAGCCGTTCTGGTGCGTTAAAGTGGTCGCGCCGAACTATACGGCCACAACTATACGGGCAGGAAAAGTAGTTCCCGCCGTATAGTTGCATTGGCGTTGATAATTTGGGTTTATTTATGCCAGATCACAACTATACGGGCGCAACATACAGCCATATCAAATTGGTCCTGACGTATAGTTGATCGTCAAACCTTCTGGAACCTCGAGATAAATTTTTTGAGTCAGGCATTGATAACTATACGGCCGGAATTTTTATTCCCGCCATATAGTTGGTCGTTAAACCTTCAGTATCCTGGAAAAGAAATTTTACAAAGGCAACGATAACTATACAGCTGGAATTTTTATTCCCGCCGTATAGTTGGTCGTTAAACCTTGAGTACCCTGGAAACGAAATTTTACAAAGGCAATGATAACTATACGGCCGGAACTATACGACTGGAATTTTTATTCTTGCCATATAGTTGGTCGTTAAACCTTCAGTACCAAGCTTTTCGCCCAAAATTTTTAGAGATTCACTTTTTTATCTGGACAAAATTATTAAGCTATTTTTGTAGATAAAACTCAAACTTTTATTTTTATACTTATTCTACGCTTGTTCAATCAATATTTCTACTACTTTTTGATAGCTGCATCTTCACGGGCGCGTTTCCGCAAGAATGTCCGTGAAAAAGTTGTAGGAATGCGATGAACATTTTATTCTTTAATTTATTTTATTAATGTGATGGGTTGATTCCCATTAAGCATTTTATTAAGAATGGTTGAATAATTCAACCAATTCTCTGTTCTTGAATTCTTACCTTGGGTTGCCCCTTATCAAAGGCACTTACCACATGAACTCGCTTTGCCCGTTGAATATATCTTTCTCCTGCTTCTAGCTTCTTTGAAAAATACCGGATGATTTCAGCATTATAAATGAAGATTATTTTTCCTTCGACACAATCAACTGACACTCCTACAGTAATAATGTAACATCCCAAAACTTTAATCAAGGAGATCAAGATCCAAATCATTCAATTTAGGGTTAACAAAAACTTTTTATCATTAAAATAATTAGGAATGCATATGTGTGTTTACATTAATATATAATTGTTTGGAAATGCCATGTTTGATTGTTCTAAATATTGTGAAGTGGTTTAAAGGTGAATGACATATCATCTAGACCATTTAAAAACCAAATCCAAAGAAAAAGAAATCAAATAAGAATAAAAAGACCAAATGGTCATTTTGACCATTTTAATCCACTAGGCCACTTTAGGTGTTCCTAGAAGTCTTTTCCCAACAGAAACAATTCTAGATCTTTGCACCCCTTGCTAGAGGAGGAGAGGCGCCGCTGATTGCAACTGCCCCAGGAGCCACCACGGCCACGCCTAGAACAGTCGTTGTCCACCAGTTCGATCGCCCCCATCGCCACGTCTACCTAGAGCCCTTATAAGCCCCTGTAGACCCACACCGTGTCGCGTTAGGTTTTGATCTCGTTGGAGCTGTTCACCGGAAAAAGATGAACCATGGCCTCCGATTTCTGTTCTAATCGCACGGCTGAGAATGCCCCGTACCATTTCACTGAGTAGCAGCTGCTGACGTGTAGGACCGCCCTGTCAGTCGCCCTCTGCGCCGCGGAGCGCCACTGGGCCGGCCCATTTCTTTTCCCGCACTAGCCCACAGATTCAAATAGAGGTTTTTCTATTTAGGTTTAAACTAGATTCTGTCCACTTGTTTAAAAATCATTTCAGAGAGATCCACTTAACCAAATGACATGATTCAAATTTTGTTAGAAAGATAATTAAAATATCTATCCAAGCCTATTGGATTTAAATCAATTGGAGTTAGAGATCACATATAGCAAAAATAACAAGACAGGGACTTTTCTACATTCAAACATTTTTTATAAATCAACGATGATAGCTTATGAGTTGATTCCAACTCTCAAAAATCACATTTGATGATATCCATCTGAATATGTAAAAATATTTAGGTTTGCATGCAGTGACATTGGACTAGTACCAAAATAATATTATTAGGGCATTTGCAGTCACTTTAAATTGATTAAATAATAAACTTAAACTTTATAAAATGTGTTCAACCTTTTAAATCACATTCCCATGTATTGGAATATGTGGTGATGACATGTGTCAACATGATCCTATATTTTAAATGGAGAATATTAAATCTTAATTAATTTCAATGAGTAGAAATTACTTTTCTCAAATAAAATAATAAAACTAGTTCTTTAAATCATGTGATGATTGTGATGATGCTAGATCATCAAGTATGTGCCTTAGTGTGCTAAATAGACTAGTTAAGTATTGTTTGGTGATTGTGTACCACGTATGTATTTATAGACGATAGTACCGACCAAGTCTACGAGGAGGAGGAGTTCTACCCCGAAGAAGACGAGGAGAATTTCAACCACTTCACCAACCAAGGCATGCTATTATTGGCAAGCTAGAACTAAGCAAGTTAACACTTGCCACTTTATTAACTTAAGCAAATGCTTTAGGCATGCTTTGGGTATATACTTTGCTTTGTACCAATCCCAAGTTTTACTTGCTTTTACTTTACCAAAGTTCTTTACTTTCTTATAGGTAGCATAAAGAGTATAAAACTTGGCCTATCTAGTTATATTTAGATGTCATTCTATGGCATGAGATGGAAGATTAGTAACCCTCCTTAGTGAACACTCTTAACCTTAGTGGCTAGTGCTAAGCATAAAACTTGATCACTTTATTTGGGAATACTTGGTGAAAATGCTTATGAAAACCTTGGAATGATGAGTCATTCTATTGAGATGTTTTGACATGTGTTGAGAAACACAAATGGTTTATGATGATGAAAATGTTGAGGCATGAGCCTTAGCCCTTTATAAAAACTGATGGTTGGGTTCAGATGTGATACCATTCCAATTCTACCGTACAACCACAATACCTGAATTGGGTAAGGCTTAGCTGGAAGTTTATATGCATTAGTATGGGTTCCCTCATGGGAGAGGTTTGAGCTAAGGCTACCTCTCAATGTTGTCCACCTATGCAGTGCCCATGATGGCAGATGGCCATAGCTGGGAGGCCAAGCTCATAGGAGAGGTGCTTATACTAGAGTGTGTAAAGGAAAGGTTATGATCGATTATCCTCATACTAAGTATGATGATTCAGGGTTATCCTTGACGGATGTATCGAATTTTGTGGTGAAAGTGTACCACCTCTGCAGAGTGTCAAACTATTCGAATAGCCGCGTCCGCGGTCATGGACAGTTGGAGTGGCCATACTGTTTCGTCATCGGATGTTTTCAAAATGACTTATGAAATGAATGGTGACTTTGACTTGACCACAACAGGGTTGTGACTATGAAAATTAAGTTCCCAACTTAGGTGATATAGAACATTAAACTAGTTTTCTTTACTTCTTAACTCAGCTTAAGATAAATCTAGCTTTTGCAAATAAACTTAGAGCTTAGCTTTCCTACTAGAACTACCTTACTTGTTAGTGATAATTTGCGAGTACTTAAAGAGTACTCATGGCTTTGTCCCTGGCTATTCCCGTGGCCAGACTATGAGGAGGACTATCCAGAAGAAGGACAGCAGGATGGCTACGACAGCTAGGATCATCTCCCATCGTCAGCATTGCCTGTGACACTGAAGATGGACCCACCGCTAAGCTTATTACTATTCCGCTGCTTGTTTGTATTAAGACTGGATCATGAGATCCTTTATTTTTCAAAGACCTTATTATGGTTTGTAATGGATGATGTACTATGATATTCAATCTGTTATGTCTCGCAAAAATGGTAATCCTGGGATTGCGATGTATGCCATAACAGGCATCTGGGATTAAAAATCTGGGTGTTGACAAGTTGGTATCAGAGCCATCCTGACCATAGGAGCCCCTAGTTAGACTGGATGTCCGAACAAAAACTTAGTTTTAGAAACAAAAGAAGTGAGTATTTATGAAAACCTATCTCCACTCTTATCTTTGGAATTCTTTCAAAAATTCATGTTCCTCCAAAAATTCTTACATTACTACATACAATTTGACACACTTGATCACCTCACTAACTTACTCATCCTAAATTCTTGTAGATGGAATTTTAGTATTGCAAGTTCTACCAATTGGGCAACGGAGGCCAACTGATCTTTGAGAGGGATCTTGATGCACTGTCGGAGTATCTGGAGCACCCGCATCCGGAATTCTTCGGAGATCAACTCAATGATCACATGGGAGGAGATCTACAATGGCTGATAGTTGCAGATCTCTGAGGCAAGATAGAAGCACCAACTACGGACAAGATCCAATTCACCTTAAGGGAGAATAACTGGCTAGATGGATTAGCCAGGGCCATGCATGAAGCTCTCACCCGTCTTTGTGGACAGAACATCAACTTGATCCAGGGAACTCACTTTGCTCACTATGCAAGGCGTGATTCTATGGGAATGCCATTGGAGATGCCAAGTCACCCGGAGATGAAGCGCCACATGGAGAATCTTGACTTCCTGTTGTATGATAGGCAGAAGGAATTGGACAATGCTCGATCCTACGCCAACCACAATGTTGCCATTGCCGCCCAGGAAGCCCAGACTTTCACCCTACTTGTCAAGGATCATCAATCACTTCGCCGTCAACGCGAGAAGAAGGATCACACCATCGCTCGTCTTTGCAAGAAGGTGGTCGACCTCGAGAAGACCATCCAGGAACAAGAAGCTCAGCTTGCAGCAAAAGAGGAAGAGGAAGAAGGTGAAGACATCTAGGGAGATCTTCACTCATACCTCAGTGACGACGATGACTACCTGGAGGATGATGACATGGACTTCTACACTGACGATGATGACTCCGACTTCATGGATGATGAGTAGATGCACTTGATCACTATCATAGGAAGGAGTTGTATCGATCCCACTGTGTCTTAGTTTATAGAATGGTTCTTAAAACCATCTGTTTTCCTTTTATGTTGTGGTGTGTGTGTTTGTATTGGTGTGCTTTGCTTGAATGAATGAATGAGAAGTGTTAGTTTGTCAAACTTGAGTCAAACTCATAGTCTAAAAGCTTTTGAAAACAAAACCATGAACCTTAGAACTTTCCCTCTTACCCCTTTATTTATCTCAATCTTCAGATGACTCGTGGAAACCCCGGAGGGAGCAGCTCATTATAGGACCCGATGCTGCAGATTCTGCAGATGCTAGTTTCCGACCGTGAAGCTAGTAGAGGAGAGCGCCAAGCAAATCTAGACACCCTACAACAGATAGCTCAGATGGCCCATAACAATCAAGGCCATGGAAATCAGGATCATCATGGATCCAAGCTTAAAAATTTCTAGAATACCAATCCTCCTATCTTTAGCAAGTATAAAGACCCGTTAGATGCGGATGATTGGTTACAAACCATGGAGAATAACCTCGAAGTCGTAGGGGTTGACGCCAACGAGCAAGTACCGTTTACCACACACTATCTGGCAGAAGATGCAAGAGCCTGGTGGACTAGTACTCATACTATGAACCACGGTCAAGTGATGACCTAGGAAGCTTTCAAAACCAAGTTTAGCTGCACCCATGTGCTGCAAGGTCTAGTCACCAGAATGAGACATGAGTTCCGCGAACTGAAGCAAGGCAGGATGACTGTAGTGGAGTACCGTGACAAATTTTTGTCCCTCGCTAGGTATGCACCTGATGAGATCAACACTGAAGCCAAGAAGAAGGAGAGATTCCTAAATGGACTGCATGATGAGATGCAAACCGTGCTAGTCAACATCCGTTTCGATGACCTCGAAGAGCTAGTCAACCCTACCATCTAGATGGAAGGGAAGATAAACCAAGCCAATGACAACCGCAAGCACAGAATGTTGCACCAGAGTGGATCCAACCATACTCAGAAGTATCGCCCCAACCCGTCTGCAGGATATACCCCAAGGAACAATCGACCCCCAATGTCTTGTCCAAGCTACCCTAATCGTAAGCGGAGGAAATATGAAGTCTGGAGGAAACCACAACAATAACCCCGAAAACTCCAACAACTTCAACCATGCACCGCCCAAGTCCAACAACAAAAACAACAACAACAATACTGCCCCAAGGACTGGAAGCAATGTTGTGCCTATTGCAGCCAAAGATAAGTCCTAGATTACTTGCTTTGAATGTGGAGTCAAGGGTCACTACTCAAACGAGTGTCCCAAGAAGCTTGCAGCCGCCACCAATGTGAATGCCCCAGCTCAGCAGCAACGTCGTGTTCAGCCCGGAAGAAGATTTGCCCCAGGGAATTCGCTCAACTGCAATGGCCGTATGTTCCACATGAATGCTGAATAAGCCCAGGAAGCACCAGATGTCGTGCTGGGTATGTTTTCTGTTAACTCAGTATTAGCAAGAGTGTTGTTTGATTCTGAAGCATCGCACTCGTTTGTTACAGAAGAATTTATATGCACTAGTAAGATTCACCCAACCAATTTGAAGCATGTGATGATAGTTCAAATACTTGGTTCAACCACCAAAGCTAGAAAAACTTGCAAGTCTATACCTATTAGAATCCATGGGATAGATTTTTATGCCAATCTAATAGTATTTGGAACCAAAGGTTTGGAAGTAGTACTAGGAATGGATTGGATGTCAAAACATAAAGGATTGATCGACTATGTCAAGGAAGCCATAACCATGACCAGTAGCTCTGGAGTAACAGTAGAGCATATATCTGAAACCTTGGCCCGTCAGTTAAAATGCAACAAGAGTCTAGCCTGACCAACCATAGACCAAGTCAGAGTAGTCTGTGAATACTCTGACATATTCCCAGATGAATTGCCTGGTATGCCCCTAGATCGGGATATCGAGTTCATTATTGAACTAATTCCTAGAACTAGACCCATAGCCCAGAGACCGTATAGCATGACCCCATCTGAACTAGTGGAGATGAAGAAGCAACTTGATGTTATGCTGGAGAAAGGACTGATTCAACCGAGCGCATCGCCATGGAGATCGCCCGTTCTGTTTGTGGATAAGAAGGATGGAGGTAACCGTCTATGTACAGATTCCCGGAAGATGAATGATGTCACCATCAAGAACAAGTACCAACTGCCCAAGATCGAGGATCTGTTTGATCACTTGATTGGTGCCAGAGTGTTTTCTAAGATTGATCTTAGAACTGATTATCATCAACTCAAGATTCGTGCAACAGATATTCCAAAGACCGCCTTTACCACCAGATATGGATTGTATGAGTATAAGGTCATGTCTTTTGGATTAACCAGTGCCCCCGCTTATTTCATGAATCTCATGAACAAGATTTTTATGAACTTCCTGGATAAGTTTGTCGTTGTTTTTATCGACGATATTCTTATCTATTCCAAGTCAGAAGAAGACCATGAGCTACATCTAAGAACTGTCCTTGAAACCCTGAGAGAGCATCAGTTGTATGCCAAGTTTAGCAAATGTGAGTTCTGGCTAAAAGAGGTAGGATTCCTCGGACATATTGTGTCGGCGGGAGGAGTCGCTGTGGATCCCGCCAAGATCAAAGATGTCGAAGCCTGGGAAGCCCCAACCACTCAAACCCAAGTCGGTGCATTTCTCGGATTAGCAGGATACTACCGCAAGTTTGTTGAAGGATTTTCGAGCATCGCAAGACCTATAACCCAACTGTTGAAGAAAGATAAGAAGTTTGAATGGACAGACAAATGTGAAGAAGTTTCCAAGAACTCAAGAAGGGATTGATTTCAGCCCCAATATTGATTATGCTAGATATCAAGAAGCCCTTTGATGTGTATTGTGATGCATCCAAGATTGGTCTCCGATGTGTGTTGATGCAAGAAGGCAAAGTCATAACATATCTGTCCCGACAATAGAAGCAGCATGAGCAAAACTACCCGACCCATGATCTTGAACTAGCAGCCGTAGGTTCAGCCTTGAAGACCTGGCGTCATTACCTTATGGGTAACCGCTGTGAGATTTATTCAGATCATAAGAGTTTGAAGTATATTTTCACTCAGAAGGATCTGAATATGAGGCAAAGGAGATGGATAGAGTTAATCAAGGATTATGACCTTGACATTCACTACCATCCCGGCAAAGCCAATGTGGTAGCAGATGCTTAGCAGATTGCCGTGTAGATTAAACACCATGATCAAAGAAGCCCATCCAAGTTTGCATGAAGAGTTGGAGCAGTTTAGAACAGAGCTAGTTAGCAAAGGATTCTTAGCTAGCATTGAAGTTCAACCCACTTTGATCAGTCAGATCAAGGATGCCCAGAAAGGAAATGAAAGTATCGACGGAATTAAGCGTCGTATTGGTACATGAAAGGTACCCGGATTTACCGAAGATGAAGAAGGAGTTTTATGGTACAAAGGACGTATCTGTGTGCTAGCAGATTCGGAGTTGAAGCAAGTTATCATGCAAGAAGCTCATGATAGTCTTTATTCTATCCACCCCAGAAGAACGAAGATGTATCAGGATTTGAAAGAGCAATTTTGGTGGCACAAGATGAAGAGAGAAATCATAAGCTACATCGCCAAGTGTGATATCTGTCAGAGAGTCAAAACAGAACATCAGAGACCCGCAGGACTGTTGCAACCATTGCAGATTCCGGAATGGAAATGGGATTCTGTCGGAATGGACTTTATCACCGGTTTGCCTACATCTAGTAGGGGAAATGACTCAATCTGGGTCATAGTTAATAGACTGTCCAAGGTAGCCCATTTTATACCTGTCAAGACAACCTACCAGAGTGTGAAGCTAGCAGAGTTATACATTGCTAGAATCTTCAGTTTGCATGGAACCCCCAAGACCATAGTGTCGGATCGAGGAACCCAATTTACCTCGAGATTTTGGCAGAAAGTCCAAGAAGGATTAGGAACCAAGTCGAATTTCATCTTAGCTTATCACCCACAGACCGATGGACAGACTGAAAGAGTCAACCAAATCTTAGAAGATAGGTTAAGAGCTTGTGTGTTAGAGTATGGATCAAAATGGGAAGATTGTCTGCCTTTCGCAGAGTTCTCGTACAACAACAGTTATCAAGCCAGTTTGCAAATGGACCCATTTGAGTTCTTATATGGAAGGAAGTGTCATACCCCTTTGAATTGGTCGCAAGTAGGATAGAGTCGGATTTTTGGACCCGACACCCTCCGAGAAGCCGAAGAGAAGGTTCACAAAGTCCGTGAGCACCTCAAGACCGCCTATCCAGACAGAAGAGTTATGCTGACAAGAGACGTAGAGACCTGACCTTCAATGTTGGAGATTTTGTGTATCTCAAAGTGTCGCCTTTGAAGGGAATGCAATGTTTTAGTCTAAAAGGAAAGTTAGCCCCCAGATATATTGGACCCTTCAGGATTCTGAATCGCCGAGGAGAAGTATCATATCAACTGTAACTGCCTGAGGAGATGTCAGCTATCCATAATGTGTTCCATATCTCGTTACTTCACAAATGCCTAGAAGTGCCGGAGAAGACCGAAGTATTCAAGAACATTGATCACCGAGCCATAGATATCAACAAGGATCTGACGTATCGTGAAGTGCCCATCCGTATCTTGGAAGAAGCCTTCAGAACCACCAGGACCCAGAGTATCAAATTTCTCAAAATCCAATGGAGCAATCATACCGAAGAAGAAGCTACCTGGGAGCGAGAAGATTACATAAGGACAGAGTTTCCAAATCTCTTTAGTTCCTAGTTTTCTTTCTTAAATCTCGGGATGAGATTTTTTTAAGGAGGGAAGGTTTGTAACATCCGAAAACTTTAATCAAGGTGATCAATATCCAAATCATCCAATTTAGGGTTAACAAAAACTTTTTATCATTAAAATAATTAGGAATGCATATGTGTGTTTGCATTAATATAGAATTGTTTGGAAATGCCATGTTTGATTGTCTAAATGTTGTGAAATGGTTTAAATGTGAATGACATATCATCTAGACCATTTAAAAACCAAATCCAAAGAAAAAGAAATCAAATAAGAATAAAAAGACCAAATGGTCATTTTGACCATTTTAATCCACTAGGCCACTTTAGGTGTTCCTAGAAGTCTTTTCCCAACAGAAACAATTCTAGATCTTTGCACCCCTTGCTAGTACAAGTAAAGATTTACCAAGGCCCACTTTAAAACCTTACAAAAACACTTAGCCACTAATTTTAAATGACATTTGAAAAGTAAATCCATTACATATGCATAGATCCCACTTTTTCAAAAACCACTCAAATGAACTCCCCTTGCCAAACCCAAGCAACCACAGATGATGAAGCTTATGAACAACACACCCACCAAAAATCTTTCAAAAATTCAAATTTACATTTCTTGCGGACATTGTGTCGAACACCTGGTGATCACAAATAAATCTGCCTAACTATTACTATTGTTGATCAATGTCTTGTCCCCCAATTGACCCTCTCATCTCTCCTCTGTCTCCCTAGCACCTAACCCAGCCCCAGACAGCACCCCCCTTCGCTGCTAGAAGCAGTGTCGATCCACCCCGAGGCCATGCCCGTCGGTCGAGCATGGACAGCTCGCAGCAGGCCACCCTGCTCTCTTCCACCGTGCCTAGGATGTAGGCGAGATCACACCACCGCCCCATGTCCCTTCCCCGAGCCATGCCAATCACTAGACCACCTCAGAAACCACCGCACCCTGCCAAGCACTAGACTACCTCAGAAACCACCGCGCCCACCATGGCTGCGCCATGCCGAGCACGCGCCAGAGCGTCGCGCCCGACAAGCTTGCACACGCCACGCCTCCACCTCACCCTGCGTGCACTGCTCCACCATGATCCCAGTAACCGCCCAGACATCCCCGTTCGCCACCGCTTGACCCACGGCCACCGCGCGCCGCGTCGAACGCCGCTTCTGTCGTGCAGAGTATCGACCATTTCCGACCAAATGCAACCACCCCTAGCCGTGCCTTTACGCTGTAGAGGACCTCTAGGAGACCGCGCACCGCCCCTACCTCCAGCCGTGCCGCAAGCACCCTATAGACGCGTCGCCACCACCGCCTGACCATGCTGCACTGCCCCATTGTCGAGCCTATAAAAGGAGGCCTCCCTCAGCCTCATTTCTCACACCACTCAACTCCCCTCTCACCACTGAGCCTTCCCCACTTCTCCTCAGAGACAATCGAGCCCTTAGTCGCCAGAATTCCACCAGAGCTCGCCGTAGCAGAGGAGAAGAGGCGCCGCTGATTGCGACTGCCCCAGGAGCCGCCGCGACCATGCCTAGAACCGTCGTCGTCCACCAGTTCGATCGCCCCCATCGCCACGTCTAACTGGAGCCCTGGTAAGCCGCCGTAGACCCCCACCATGTCGTGTTAGGTTTTGATCTTGCCGGATCTGTTCACCGGAAAACGACGAACCACAGCCATCGATTTCTGTTCTAATCGCACGGCTGAGAATGCCCCGTATCGTTTCACTGAGTAGCAGCCACTGATGTGTAAGACCGCCCTGTCAGTCGCCCTCTGCTCCACGGAGCACCACTGGGTCGGCCCATTTCTTTTCCCGCGCTTGCCCATAGATTCAAATAGAGGTTTTTCTATTTAGGTTTAAACTAGATTCTATCCACTTGTTTAAAAAACATTTCAGAGAGATCCACTTAACCAAATGACATGATTCAAATTTTGTTAGAATGATAATTAAAATTTCTATCCAAGCCCGTTGGATTTAAATCAATTGGAGTTAGAGATCACAGATAGCAAAAATAACAAGACAGAGACTTTTCTACATTCAAACATTTTTCATAAATCAACCATGATAGCTTTTGAGTTGATTCCAACTCTCAAAAATCACATTTGATGATATCTATCTGAATATGTAAAAATATTTAGGTTTGCATGCAGTGACATTGGACTAGTACCAAAAGAATGCTATTAGGGCATTTCTAGTCACTTTAAATTGATTAAATAATAAACTTAAACTTTATAAAATGTGATCAACCTTTTAAATCACATTCCTATGTATTGGAATATGTGGTGATGACATGTATCAACATGATCCCATATTTTAAATGGAGAATATTAAAACTTAATTAATTTCAATGAGTAGAAATTACTTTTCTCAAATAAAATAATGAAACTAGTTCTTTAAATCATGTGATGATTGTGATGATGCTAGATGATCAAGTATGTGCTTTAGTGTGCTAAATAGACTAGTTAAGTATTGTTTGGTGATTGTGTACCCCGTATGTATTTATAGATGATAGTACTGACCAAGTCTACGAGGAGGAGGAGTTCTACCCCAAAGAAGACGAGGAGAATTTCAACCACTTCACCAACCAAGGCAAGCTATTATTGGCAAGGTAGAACTAAGCAAGTTAACACTTGCCACTTTGTTAACTTAAGAAAATTCTTTAGGCATGCTTTGGTTATATACTTTTCTTTATACCAATCCCAAGTTTTACTTGCAAGCTTTACTTTCTTTTACTTTACCAAAGTTCTTTACTTTCTTATAGGTAGCATAAAGAGTATAAAACTTGGCCTATCTAGTTATATTTAGATGTCATTCTATGGCATGAGATGGAAGATTAGTAACCCTCCTTACTGAACACTCTTAACCTTAGTGGCTAGTGCTAAGCATAAAATTTGATCACTTTAGATGGGAATACTTGGTGAAAATGCTTATGAAAACCTTGGAATGATGAGTCAGTCTATTGAGATGTTTTGACATGTGTTGAGAAACACAAATGGTTTATGATGATGAAAATGTTAAGGCATGAGCCTTAGCCCTTTATAAAAACTGATGGTTGGGTTCGGATGCGATATCATTCCAATTCTACCGTACAACCACAATACCTGAATTGGGTAAAGCTTAGCCAGAAGTTTATATGCACTAGTATGGGTTCCCTCACAGGAGAGGTTTGAGCTAAGGCTACCTCTCAATGTTGTCCACCTATGAAGTGCCCAGGATGGCAGATGGCCATGGATCGGAGGCCAAGCTCATAGGAGAGGTGCTTATACTAGAGTGTGTAAAAAAAGGTTATGATTGATTATCCACATAATAAGTATGATGATTCAGGGTTATCCCTGACGGATGTATCGAATTTTGTGGTGAAAGTGTACCACCTCTGCAGAGTGTCAAACTATTCAAATAGCCGCGTCTGCGGTCATGGACAGTTGGAGTGGCCATACTATTCTGTCGTCAGATGTTTTCATAATGACTTATGAAATGAATGGTGACTTTGACTTGACCACAACAGGGTTGTGACTATGAAAACTAAGTTCCCAACTTAGGTGATTTAGAACATTACACTAGTTTTATTTACTTCTTAACTCAGCTTAAGATAAATCTAGCTTTTGCAAATAAACTTAGAGCTTAGCTTTCCTACTAGAACTAACTTACTTGTTAGTGATAGTTTGCGAGTACTTAAAGAGTACTCATGGCTTTGTCCCTGGCTATTCCCATGGCCAGACTATGAGGAGGACTATCTAGAAGAAGGACAACAGGATGGCTACGACAGCTAGGATCATCTCCCATCGTCAGCATTGCCTGTGACACTGAAGATGGACCCCACCGCTACGCTTATTATTATTCTGCTACTTGTTTGTATTAAGACTAGATCATGAGATCCTTTATTTGTGTAAGACCTTATTATGGTTTGTAATGGACGATGTACTATGATATCCAATCTGTTATGTCTCATAAAAATGGTAATCCTGGGATTCGATGTATGGCATAACAGGCATCTAGGATTAAAAATCCATGTGTTGACAACTAAGGAAAGGTCTTCCAAGTATTATGGATAATTTTTCATCCTCTGGCATTTCAAGAATAATAAAATTAGTGGGAATAACAAGCTCATTTATTCTAAGTAGAACATCCTCTATCATACCAATGGGTTGTTTAGTGGACTTGTCAGCCATCTATAAAGTGATAGTAGTAGGGAAATACTCCCCTAATCCTAAACTTTTATGGAGCGAATATGGCATTACACTAACTCCTGCACCTAAATCACACAAGGCATTGTGAATATATGTTTTGCCACTCGAGCATGAAATAGTTGGTATTTCGGGATCTCTCGATTTAGACAATAGCTTCCCATTAGCAGGATAACTAGTCACTATGGCAACGGTTTCAGTTATTTCTTTCTTTCTACTAAGAATATCATGGAGGAATTTAGAATAGGTAGGAACTTTTATTGCATCCGCAAATGGAATTTCTAGACGAAGATCACCAAGTGCCTTTTTGAAATAATCATAGATTACCTGATCCGGTGCTTTCTTTTTTTGATCTAGATAAGGAAGCTTTTGCTTACCTTTCTTATTCTTGCCTTTGACTTTTTGTGGGGGATCAGGCTCGTTTGTTGCTTTCTTTTGTTGCTGCTTATCGCTCTTCTTCTTTTCTAGTACAACAACTTCATCTTCATTGCTTATCTCCTTTTCTTCTCTTGGATCAATTGTCTCTGCATCAGAGTCATAACGGTCATCAGTGCATCATTTTGCTCCTCCATGGTTTGATCTTGTGTTTCTTGAGCAGTTTCATCTTGAGGATCCACCAGTGTATTATCTTCTTGGCTTGCTTTGAGCAAGGCTTTTTCCTTTCGATCTTTTTCAGCTTCATATTTTGGTGGTCCTAATGGTCCTGTAATAGCTGCACCTCCCCTTGTAACAACATTAGTAGAAATAGGAATATCTATATCATTTTGAAGAAAAATTTGATAACCAGATGCTATTTGTTTACATTGGGTTTCAATCATACTAAGGTACTTGTGAAATAATTTTATTTCTTGGCCAATCTCATCATAATTTTGTGTGAGTTCTGCCAAAATCTTCTTATGTCTTCGAAATTGCTTATGCAGGTTATTATGAAATTTTGCTTGTCGATGTTTTAATTCTTGAAAAACTTTTCTAGTTTCATCTTATTCAGTAAAAACTTGTAACAAGTCTACTTTGTTTTCCTTAACAAGTTGAGAAGGTATAGCTTTTTCTTTCATTGTTTTGCATACTTCAGGCATAATATCAGGAGTTATACAAAGTATCCCTTTTTCAGCTTAGTGCCGAAATCAGGATTATATAAAGAATCATTCTTAGCCCTAGTAGCATCAATTCCAAACATGCTTTAACAGTTAAAGTATTTATGGACCCTCCTACTAATAAGTCAAGCAACTCTCTACATTGAGTATTAAGACCATGGTAAAATAAATGGCAAATAGTTGATTCAGAATAGCCATGATTAGGAATACTATTGATCATTCCAAAGAATCTATCCCAGGCTTGCGGGTAGTTTTCTCCCATGTTCTGACTAAAATTGCCTATATTCTTCTAATTTCAGTTATCTTTTTAAAAGGATTAAACCTGTTTATGAATTTAACAATACAGTTTTCCCAACATTTAATATAATGACGAGGGAGAGAATATAACCAGTCTAGAGCCTTACCTTTAAGAGACCAACGAAATAATTTTAGACGAGAGAAGTGTCTTGGCAAACCTTTTGGTCCAAGTGATGTTATCACATCGTCGAACTCTCTAAGATGTCTTCTTGGGTCTTCATCTTCCCTTCCACTAAAAGTTTTTTCTTGCAAAATTTTAATAATCTCACCATTAAATCGATATTCTCTAATTCCAGGATTAGGAAATTCTATTGGTTGTTTAAAATAGGCAGAACTTGGAGCACTGTATTCTCTGAGAGTTTTCTCAGGTTTCTTGGGAGTTGTCCTGTAAATGGACCTGATTTCCATAAAATCACTCAGGTTTTCTACTTCAACCTTATTTGATCTTAAAAAGTTCTTCAATAATTTACTCGTGCCTTTGAATAGGCACGCGCTCAATATAATCTGGTAAATATGTCTTACGAGAGCGTGTAGACCCTTTGTCTCTTAGGGAGACCATTTTGTAGTAGTAACACCTGAAATGTCAAGAGACAAACACTTAGCACTTAGCTCCCCGGCAACGGTGCCTGAAAATAGCTTGTTGTCTGCAAGTGCACAGATCATTTGTAGCTAGTTTTGAAGTATAGATATCGATCCCACAGGGAGCCCAAAGGTAAGTGTTTATGAATGAAGTCTCTGTCACACTGAAAGTTGTCACAGGTCTTCGAGTGAATTGACTGAAAGTTTGGAAATAAGAATGAAATTTGGATTAAACTAGATGTATTTAAATAAAACTAAAATGTAAACTTTAGGAATAAAAAGCATAAAAGTAAAGAATGATTCGATTGTTTGTGGTTTTCTGTAGATGACAAAGAAGGCGCGGGGAGATACAGTTCATGGTGAGAGTGACTATGCTAGGTGGACGAATGATAAATGTAAAAATTATAATCTTATAAGTATATGTGTGAGCGATCACCCCATAATTAGCCAGAACTCCTCTTGGTAGATTTCATCCCAACTTCAATAATCCTACTAGTCTGGTACCAAAACCATGGTTAGTCACTAGATGATTAAGATCCTTCAGGTTGCTTAGCAATAAAGCTCCTTGGATCGGACTAATGCAATAAGCACAGTGGTTCCTCATGATCCTCGAGTCAAACTAGTTTCTGATTGATATCCCCGTGTCACTTGGGGGTCGGTGGTCTGCTAGCAAATAAGATCCTATCTATGTAGAACAAAGCATCATGTTGTATGGGCCCTTAATTGGACAACAAGCATTAGGCATCCCATAGATAGTCAAGCACACATAATATAGTAATTAAAATCAATCACAAACTAATGGAAAATATATGGAGGCACATCACATCTCACCAATCCCTTACATATCCCACGCCCAAGGAACTTACTCACACATGAGAGAAGAAAGCATCATCGATATAATTAAATAAAGGGAGTTCTTCTTGATATTACCGTGGAGATCCACAATAAGAATAGAAAAGTAATCCAACACAATTCAAGGTAGGAAGAAACAATCTCAAACCCTAATCTTGCAAAGTGAAGAGCTCTCTCTCTCTCAAGTACAAGTAATGGCTATGAGGGTGTGATGGCTAGGAGGTCGAAGATCGTGGAACAAGATGAAGAATGTCTTCCCCTTCTTCTTTGGATCTCTTCTTTCTCCTCTTCGGATGGGAAGGCGAATGTTGTGTTATTATTTTGCGTCCCGCCTCTTCACAAAAGTGGTCCCTTTTGACAATACGGAGGCGGCGGCAACTATATGGCCGGAAAAATATTCCAGACGTATAATTGCTCGTTAAAGCTACTGTATGCCTCCCTTGATTGCTTCCAAAAATAGACTTGCTTGTTTTCTCCTGAATATTGTGTTTCTCTTGTTAAAACCTTCTGTTGATGTTTAGAACCTGAAACACACATTAAAAACCAAGTTTTCTTTGCTACCGAAGTATTAGCGTGAGGTAAAGCTAGAAAACAATCAAATCCAAAAGAAACCCATCAATAAAAACCATCAAACATATGTTGAATCTCACAGCTATCAGTCTGCCCATACCACTGGTCCGGACGCACGGAAACAGCTATTATGAACGCGTTTCTACACAGAATTCGTCCTGTTAGTTCCTAGACCTTTCTTAGGTCATAAGGAACATACTGGAGACTATTCGGGACTCTCCTAGGCCTATATAAAGAGTCAGGGGGGCAAGGGAGAAGGGATCCTCTCCACATACCTCCACAGCGAAGCCCTGTCGCCTTGCAAACTCCATAGCCACCGCCTCCACAAGATCTCCACCATCACCATTGCTCAAGAGAAGAAGGGACTTGGATCTTGAAGGAATCAACACCGATATACATCACCATCCTCATCACCAACATCTCCAACACTGATCCCCTTCATCTACTTCGTTGTAATTCAATCCCTAGTATGGATCTTCACTTGTATTCGATTGTACTCTCATATCCCATCCATATTATTGCCATGATGTTGATTGCCTTTATATGTTAGTAGTTCCTTTGTTCTTGGGGAGATGGAGAAACCCTAGCATTATTATGAGCTGAAATAAAGATGATCTATTACTTTGGTCTATGATCTATTGATCTATGATATTGTGTTTGATCTCTCCCTAGATGGTATGTGTAGTCGGCCACATATCATTTCCCTATGAGACTAAAGAGAGGGTGATACCCTTTGGATGTGTATGGGAGTATGTCCAGTGCTAAGCGATAACAGTAAACATTGGCTTAGAACCTAAATGGTCAAAGGGGAATTAAGAGAGACTCACTAAGATTATTACGATATCCATGGGGAAACCCTTAATTATGGTGGTATGTATGAGTGATTTCTCTCAGGCATCGCATTGGTTATTTAAGGATGACCTCATTACCTGACTCAAGAAAGTAACTGCCCATGGGTCTTGTAGTGAACATCTTATTATTGAGCTCTCTCCACACACATCATGCTGAAAGAAATAGATTATCCTAATTATGATTAATTATCCCATGCTAGCAGTGTATCCTAAATCCCCGAGAATGCTTTCGCCTTATTGAGTTCCAACACAATTTCCAACGCATTTGTTACTTGCTTTTGTTTACTTATTTTATTTACTTTCTCGCACTCAAATACGAAACCTTCCAAACACCCTTACTTGAAATCAAAGGCAGCTTATAAGTATCCTTTGGTAGATAGTAACAAGGGGCATAAAGATGTTAACCAAATAGCTCTCTGTGGGTTCGATACTCTTATTTATAAACTAGCTACAATCAATTTGTACACTTGTAGTCATCAAGCTATTTTCTGGCCCTGTTGCCGGGGACCGAAGCACTTTTGGTGTTTGTTCTTAGTTGCTAAATCTATTAATTGTTTTACTAAGTTGTTTACTAGTTCCAGGTATGATATTAAAATCCAATAACCCTGAAGGGTATGATATTAACCCCATGTTGTTGGATCTTTTGCATGCTAAAAAGTTTATAGGGGACGGTACAGAGGATCCATATGAGCATGTAGGTTTCTTCGAAGATACTTGTGGGACTTTTCGCCTTAACATATTCACTGAGGATGAGATTAAATCTACTCTCTTTATTCAAACTCTTATAGATAATGCCCGTTCTCGGTATATTCAAAGTCCTACAAAAATTACTAACTCCTGGGAGAGGTTGTCCTCTTCATTCTTTATTGATTTCTTCCCCGGGACGAAAACCATTGGAGCTAGATGTATGATCACCAATTTTAAAGGGGCCCCAAGGAAATCCTCCATGAAAGATACACAAGGTTTAGGGGTCTTCTTGACCGTTGCCTCCGTAATAATTTCCCACCATAGTTGGTAATACATACCTTCTATGCAGGTTTAAGTACTGATAATATAAATGAAATAGACTTCTTACCAATGGGTCATTTACTGAATTCAATGTTGAAAGAGCCTGGAATTTGCTAGATATAGTTCATAGCATGGAAAAGGCCTATTATGGAATTGAACTTAATGAAGAGAACCCTATAGAATATGATTGTTTAAGAAAATTTCTAGCATCTGGAAAATTAGAGAAATTACTTGGAAATTTCAACCTTGTACCTTCGTATGATTGTTCAAATTGTCAAAACCTATGCTAAGCATTTGCAGATTCCAAAGGAGTGGGAACGTTACATGCCTTGTAATGTCAAACCCCCTAAGACTAATCCCAAGGATGATGCGGAGGAAACTCCACTCAAAGAACCTCCACCTAAACCACCAGAATATATTGTTAATAAAGAGGTGGCACTTGACGTTGCACCCTCTCAACTAGTGGAAGGTAAGCCCGAAGGTAAGCCTATCGTTGAGCTATTCACAGATTACCTTAGTTAGAATGAAGAGTAGCAACTTGATCAACCATTTGAATCTCCTACTTCTAAGAATAACTTTCCACACACAAATAGTATGCATGCAAATGATATCCCATTCTCTAGTAATGATTCTTATGAGACTCAAACTAATGATGATTGTTTTGAGGGGACCTTGTGCCTAGATAAAGATTTTGGGTATTTTCAAAATGATGAACTAAAGATGGAATTTTTTTTTTGAATCTTACGATGCTGCTAATATGATACATGAATCCTCAATGAAGGAGAATAAAGAATGGTACGAGGAATATATATTAACAATGGAGAGATGACGGAGGAACAAGATGAATTGATGGAAGGAAAGGAACAAGAAGAGGATGGTGAGCTAAGTGATCACTCACCTATAACCTCTACTCCAAATCCTATTCATATATTTGATACTCATGAGCAGGAACCAATATGGCATATTAAAAATGACAAATAGTTTATGATGTGTGAGATCCAGGCACATGGCTTAATAGGATTGATAGGATACCCATATCAACAAGTTGCAACTTCTTTTCCGGAAGCTCATTCGAAAAGAACTCTAAGGTTAAGCGTGCTTGGCCTAGAGCAATTCTAGGATGGGTGACCGACCGGGAAGTGGGTAACCGGGTGCGCACGAGTGAGGACAAAGTGTGCAGAAAAGACTAGTGTTGGTCTGTGGGGCTAGTCTAGATATCCTATTAAGCTGCCAGGAGTAACACCCCCTGGGCCCAGGAGTGGACGGGGTGTTACATGATGCCTATCTCTCTAGTAATAATTGTTATTATATTGAAACTGAACATAATTTATCTGCGGAGGCCTTGTGTCTAGATACTCATTTGGAAAACATAAATAATGATGAATTGGATATAGAATCTTGTAGTACTAATGTGTAGGGACAAGAATAGCATATTGTGAATGATTTTTTTTTATGATGCTTCCTTTTGTGAGTGGCTTGATATCTCTAGAACTGATGACCTAGAGGATAAAGACACCTTTGAATTTTCCCTGTTACAAAAGAAAGGTGCTCCAAAGTATTGCTCCGTGATAGTGAAATTAAGGAGGAGTATTATGAATTTTATCCTTATGATGCCAACCAAGGTAAAGCATTTGAATTCATATATAAGTATCTAATACTTTTAATGAAGCTATCTATGGAGGCATGCTCACTATACATCATCATTTGGAAGCAACAATTTATTTATCTACCAAACTCCTATGCACCGTCGGGTAAGCGGGTGCGACTTTGACCGAACTATGAGAGTAAGTGCTCTAAACCTCTACGTGAGGTAAGAATAAATAATTATCTAAGTTGATATCTATTGAAATAATGATGAAGCATCGAAGCCTAGCTATGTCTTTAAAGAAAGCGCTTCCCGGGAGGCAACCCAGAAGTTTTTAGGTGTCTTTCTTAATTTTTTATTTTAAGTCTAGTTACATTCATGTTGCATTGACACTTGTATATATGCATGATTTAATATTAGAGTTGGCTTGGAAATATTTTAGAAAGATAGAATTGTTTGTTGCTCTAATCATATGTTGCTTGTCTTGGTTAAATCTTCTCAATAAAAATATATGTATGCTTTGTTTGGATGTTGGACTAACGTTTCAGGTCTATAATAAAATTTTCGGTGAAAATAACTTGTTCTGGAGCTTATAGTGAGCTTAACGAGCAGTAGTACGGGCAGACCCATCCATACCGTGCGCCCGTACCACTCATGTGATACATCCAAAGAAGCAGAAATTTTTCCAAAAAAGTTGTTGCGCACTTAATGAGCATCGGTACGGTGGGACATGCCCGTACTTCCTGCCTGTACCGAACTCGTTACTAGGAAAAGAAAATATGAAGGCTTTCCAGAGGGCGTAACGACCACCCATACAGGCATAGCCCACCCATACCACCTGGTCGTACCAATTTTGATGGGAGCCTTTAAAAAAGGAGAAGACGAGGTGCAGTACGGGCGGAGCCTGCCCGTACCAAGGAGTAGCACCGTGCAGCAAGGGCAGGGACGAGTACAAAAAGGTTATAACCCCTTCAATCTTTTTATTTTGACAACCTCAGGTCAGTGGGTTACCTTCTACATATTCGATTGTACTTCATTTTCTTTTACCTACCTTCGAAACTCCCTAGCCTATAATTCTCTGTAGTGTTTCATGTTTTCTTTTTCATTTGTTTTCATGGTTGGGTGAACAAACTCTATTCGTACACCGAATCGTTTGCTTTTTCTTTGTTTGTTATTTTCGCAGGAACTTGAACCTCGTGTGATGACGTGCATGGTTTGTGTCAACCATGCAAATACTTGTATAAGCCACTTGGTTAGTTCAACTCAACGCTTCAACAAGGAAGTATTTGTTGAACCAAAGGTCCATGTCCATCAAAAGTGAGGTTATTCGTACCTCAATGGTAAAGTGTGTCTACCTTTCTTTATTCAAGCTTGGGGAGGTAACCACTTCTCACACTCTCTTTTGATAACTGCATTTTCTCTTTTCGTGTAGTAATATATTCAAGTTTGGTTCTTGCAAAAGTTCTAGCTTGGGGAAGTTACTTCTTCATGTGTAGAGTCTTGTGCAATGTTCTTATTCGATGAAACCTTTTGTGCAATCATGTATCCCGCTGTTTTTTAATGCTTGCTTAGGTAAGTTATGTTTCATGTTTATATAATGGACGCACTTGCTTTTGTTATGATTTATAAGAGTTGAGTTAGAGCTTTGATGCACTATGTTAAAATCTTTATCTAGCTTGAGAAAAAATATTGTGATCCTCTAGAATACATTGCCATGATTTTTACACTTGACATGATTAAAACTATATTGATGAAGCCTCTAAATAATTTCTCAAGTGATGTTTAAATTGTCTTAAGAGTCTAGTCTTATAGATACTCAATACCATAGATTTATTTATAGACTTGATGGCACTCTTGAAAGTAGTTGTTTGATTGAAATGAAGTTTAGAGGTTATTGAGATACATGCCAAAGCTAAAACATTGTGGGTTAAAATGTGATACTGTTTACATGCCAACAACTCCGCTGGCCTACGAACGATCAGTGGTACAACCCCTGATTTCGGCTATGAGTTGACAACATGGGTAGCACATGTTACCATAATGGGAAAAAGTACTAGTACTCTTGAAGGTTGTGCAAACTATTTTTTAATAGATCACTCGATGATCCTATTGAAAACTATCTTTGAAATAAATAAAGATTCACAAAAAAAGTCTTTGGCATTGTCTCGTTACTACTAAATGAATTTTATTGAAAGACAATGAATGGAATAGTAGTATTTGATAGTCTTGATCTATTGATGTGTGTTTTCTAATGATACACTCTAATTCTATGCTTGTTATGACATGATCTCTCACTCCTAATTTCTAAAGCTTTTACTTTACAAAAATAAGGATACAAAATATAAAATCGCAATAGGAGGATCACAAGTTTGCTTTCAAGTTCGATTTACTTTTGACATGGAGCATTGAATTTGTAATTGAACTTTTATGGATTGACATAATTGAGCTTGCGTTGCCTTGTATGGATATGTTCTATCTTACTTTGAGCTTGCAGGTAAAATAAGGATACAAGGCATCGATCTTCTATGGTAAGCTAGATGATATCATGTGTTTTTATAAACTCTCTTGCTTGAGGACAATCAATGTTTAGCTTGGGGATGTTTAAACATACAAATTATTCATATTGTCACTCATCAGATGCTATATCTAGCTACAACTATGCCCATTATGCATGATTACTAGTTCTCATTCATTTTCATACGGACTTTGCACAACTAGTAGTTTTAGTAGGATTTTATTACTTTTTCTTGTCTTTGACTTGTGTGTAGGTGGTGTGATGGATTATGGATAAAGCAAGGAAAAAGGAACCAAGAAGATGCAATATGGAGGAGCTGCAGGCAATAGACTTAGCCATTTGAGAGGTGGAAAAAGTGGATTTTTCCATAACCTCCAAATGAAGATCCAAGGCCGTGGTGTGGTATCCCTCGTCCATACGAATCCAACGAGATGAAGTACGTCCAAATCGGAGTTCGTATGAATAAATAGCGGCCAAAATACTAAAGAATACTCAGGGTTTAACGACCATTGGTACGAGCAAGTCCGGCCGTACCTTCCGCCTGTACAACGGGTCTGGACACACGGAAACAACTATTTTGCACGCGTTTCTTCACAGAACTCGTCCCCGTTTGTTCCTAGACCTTCCTTAGGTCATAAGGAACGTATTAGGGACTATTGGGGACTCTCCTAGGCCTATATAAAGAGGCAAGGGGCCAAGGGAGAAGGGAACCTCTCCACATACCTTCACGACGGAGCCCTGTTGCCTTGCAAACTCCATAGCCGCCACCTCCACAAGATCTCCACCATCACCATTGCTCAAGAGAAGAAGGGACTTGGATCTTGAAGGTCTAAACACCGATCTACATCACCATCATCATCACCAATGTATCCAACACTGGTCCCCTTCGTCTACTTGGTTGTAATCCAAACCCTAGTGTGGATCTTCAATTGTATTCTATTATACTCTCATATCCCATCCATATTATTGCCATGATGTTGATTGCCTTTATATGTGAGTAGTTCTTTTGTTCTTGGGGAGATGGAGAAGCCTTAGCATTATTATGAGATGAAATAAAGATGATCTATTACTTTGGTCCATGATCCGTTGATCTATGATATTGTGTTTGATCTCTCTGTAGATGGTATGTGTAGTCGGCCACATATCATTTTCCTATGGGACTAAAGGGAGGGCGATACCCTTTAGACGTGTATGGGAGTATGTCCAATGCGAAACGGTGACAGTAAACATTGGCTTATAACCTACACGGTCAAAGGGGAATTAAGAGAGACTCACGGAGCTTATTACGATATCCATAGGGAAGCCCTTAATTGTGGTGGTCTGTATGAGTAATTTCTCTCGGGCATCACAGTGGTTATTTGGAGCTGACCTCATTACCTGGCTCAAGAAAGCGACTGTCCACGAGTCTTATAGTGAACATCTTGTTATCGAGCTCTCTCCACACACACATCATGATGAAAGAGATAGATTATCCTAATTATGATAAATTATCATATGCTAGCGGTATATCGTAAATCCCCGAGAACGCGTTCGCCTTATTGAGTTCCAACACCATTTCCAACGCATTTGTTACTTGCTTTTGTTACTTGTTTTATTTACTTTCTTGCACTCAAATACAAAAAGGCAGCTTATAAGTATTCTTTGGTAGATAGTGAAGCGGGGCATAAAGAACTTAACCAAATGGCTCACTGTGGGTTCGATACTCTTATTTCGAAACTAGCTACAATCAATCTGTGCACTTATAGTCATCAATTTCAGAGGGAGAATAAATTCAGCTAAATCACAAGAGGGTGGCTGACATATTCCTTACTACGAGTAAGTGAACCATCATTAGTACAGAGATAGAGAGAAACCTTGGACTCACTGGAGCAACACAATTTTATAATTTTAACTTCACCATAAACAAAATATATATCATAATGTTTTATTTTGATTCACCATCTCATCATAACGGAAGGCAATTGTGCCGTTGAAGGATAATATGACATGCAAACTGAAAGAAGCTGTTATGGATATTCAATCTGATTGTCTTGGTTATCTCAGCTATACTCACCACAATCATAAAAAATGAAGGAAAAAATTCTGCATCAAAGAATAGCGGGGAAATAAAAAGAAGCAGATCAATTTGAAGTGTTGTAGCTAACTGACCACGGAGCGTACCTGCAGGTATAGCCAGAACTTATGTGCATGTTACCTGCAGGTTCATAGCCAGATTGTAAAATAATATCAGAACTACTTATGATGTTTTCTTTCAAAAAGGGAAAATAACAATACAACAAAAATCCCATAGAGAAAAATCATTTGACAGCGTAAAATTGCTCGTTTAGAGCGCATTATAATCATGCAATACAGCTGTTGGTCGAAAGTCTGAAAGTGTAAAATGCTGATAATCACACAGATCAGTAGATCACCTAGATAACCTCCCTCATGGCCACGAGCCGCCACCGAAAAAACACCACGGTGAGCCCTCTACTGGCGGTGGCACCGGCTACTTACACTTGCACCTCTGCCGAGCGCCTGCCACCTCTTCCCCTGGTCCATTTCCATGGTCACGATGTTGCGTAGTGGTCGAGATCTGGCTGCGGGGCATCTCCTAGTAATAGAGAAATGAGTATGCTAATATCCAAGTGTTGCTTCTCTAAAAAAACAAAGACGGCGACACTCTAAGCAGCATGTAAATAATAAAAACTTCTCTAACGCCTTCATAGTCTTTGTATACATTCTATACTTGCATATTTCTTTAGTGGTACATGCATAACTGAGTGGTCAAAATATTGTTTGAGCAGAATTTACAGGGAAGGGATAAGGAGTTGAGAACAAACTAACCTCTTTGACATCAACTATTCAGAGAAGTCCTAACTTTCATAAATATCGTGGGATTTGATTTTGGCATCCCTTTCCCGTACTATTTCATACTATTCATCAACCTGCACCAGAAAGATCAAGGTGAACCAAAATGAAATAACATGTAATTAATAGCACATCAAATTAAGCTTTACAAGCATTATACAAAGAGAAGGAAATGGAAAAGAAACAACTGACTCAATTGATGGATAGGTTTGAAGATTTGGCTGCGGAGGAATATTCAGGTTGGGAGAAGAAAAGGCAGACCTAATTTATAGCGGCCGGTGGTGGTGACCTCGCCGTAGGCTACTATGAAATCGGGGCACCTACCGGTGTTGGCGCACCGGCGGCAGGGTGGCCTCTCATCCCGGCGCACAACGCGGCCTCGTGTGTCGTCCGCCGAGCGGCGTCTCGTGCTGGGCGTGAGCCTACCGTGCACCATGGCAGGGTCTTGCGCGGCAGTGGCTGTGGCTGTGTCTTGCGCGGCGTGGCGGCGGGTCACAAGTTGGCCACCGCTCCCCGCGATGTAGCTCGACCCAGCGGCAGCACCATGAGAGAGGAAGGAAAGAGGGAGGGAAGGCAGCGTGAGGGGATATGTAGAGGAGGAGGTCGCGGGATTGGGTCGTGAATTCCCCAGGAAAGGTGGCGCCTCCTCCTACTATGTTTTGCCTCTGCCTTCAGGAATTCCCTGAGATCTTGGGCCTGCCAGGCAGGCCTGAGATCTTCTCGGGTAAAACACCAAAGACACTAAGCGGTCGGGTACGTCAACATGATGTGGGCACATGTCTCTAGAGTCCCACATAATGGACACAGCTCGTTCCCTGGACCATTACGTTTGGACACCTCCATTCGTGACAGAAGATGGTCCCGTAGCATCTGCCACAGGAATATCCTCAAGCTCATGGGTAGGGTCGCCTTCCACAGGAGAGTTTTCCACGCGAGATCAGGGCCTTGGAAGAGGTTCCTATATGCCGAACTAACCGAAAAGGCTCCCGAAGAAGACTGGCGCCTAGAAACCCCATCCCTCTCCTCTGAGAGGGTCTCAGGCAATGCACCCCGCAGTCTCAAGAACTCGGTGGCCCCAGATCCACTAAGGTACCTTCGGAATGAGATGTTCCAGTTGTCCCCCCAGCGTGCCTTGGCCACTAGCAACCTAGGATCTGCACAAATAGTGAACAAAGTAGGGAACTCCTGACTTAGCGGGGCGGCCGCTAACCAGGGATCGAGCCAAAACTAGACATCTCGCCCATTCCCCACAGCAAATTGTGCTCCCCTCCGGATGGTTTATGGCCTGGATGGCTCGCCAGAATTGGGAGACTTCCCGACGATCGTAGGCCAAAAGGGGCGACCAAAGAGGTATTTGTCTTTCACTAGTTGAAGCCACAAACCCTCATCGTCCCCCAGAATCCACCGCACCCATTTGAGTAACAGAGCAACATTGAAACGGGAGAGTCAAGGATCCCTATGCCCCCAAGAGACTTGGGGCGCAAATTTCATCCCATTTCACCATATGATATTTTTGGTGACCATACCTTGCCACCTGGAAGAACCTAGATAGCTCTTTAAAATGCATCATTGTTTATATGTCCGTTACCTTTGGCATGGTGGTATCTTCGACTTCTTTCTTGAGAATGGCATGGTGATCTTTGTCACCCTGTAGTAACTAACTCTGGAGTGCTAGATTGTTCATGCTCAAGTTGCCATCTAGTGATCATGATGAACCTTGTGTGGTTGTGCTGCTAAATGTGGACTTCTTGCACATTAAGTCACTTTGGAATAGTTTATCTGCACTTTTTTTTTGTTGTTTTCGTTCTTTTAAAATGGTTCATTCTTATTTACACACTTTATTATTATGTTTCTATTCCATTCTACTTTGCTCGATTAGTTGAACTTATTTTTCTTTCCCTTTTCATCTTTATATTTTATTATTCGTGGGTAATAACTTTACTTGCCTATTTTTCTTCGACCACGGGAATGACGTGTGTCACACTGTCAAGGCAGAAGACGCGTGAAGATGAGCATTTCCCATAAAAATTATACTTCATATTATCATTCCCAGATCTCAATACAATATTATCCAACAATAATATCAATGTACATTGCCTTACTAGATCATTTATGCCCCTTACATTTTATTACTTGATCATCATCCATGTACTCCATATAATAGGCTTTGCGCTTTAGACGAAATTCTTCTTTTTCTTGTGTCTGACCAAAGCACCATGGAGCCACTGTCTGTATATATACTATATGAGGTGTACAGTGGCAGAAGTATACACTTCACATTTGAGCAGGGATGCAACTTCCCCGTTGATTATTTTTTCTTGATTGATTTTGAAAGCCTGGATGCCGCGTCCTTAAATTGCACGACTGACTTGGAAAAGTCATCCAGAAGTTCACCATAGTCTGGAACTATTTCATCGTCAACTGATAGAATTACCTTGATGGTGTTACTGTAACTTTGGTAATGCACAATCAAAGCCTGCAAAAGAATATTGGTAATTAAATACTCTTTGAAAAAAGGATTTCAGTACCAAGCGACATCCCTAAGAGTTGTGAGTAAGGGGGACTAATCAGTTTTGTTCTCCCCAAGTTTTCTATCAGGTAGGAATTTCCCTATGATTTTTCCAACGGATATGTCGATATAGAATGGTATCCTTATTTCTTCACCACAGATTCTTGCTGTTATTTTCTTAAAAGATATTAGATCACTGTGCGAAATTTGCAAAATTACTGATTTCATGTCCATTTTATGAACAAACCTTTCGATGACTTATCGACTACCTTGATTGAGGAAGAGTGTCGCACTTTATAGGTTTACTTGCAATTTCTCTCCTTTTTGACAATAGATGAATTTTACTTGTATCTTTCAAAGTAATTTAGCCTAGCTTAGTTCTTAGAACCTATTCTTATGTATACGGCCCCATAGCCAAGTCAGCTCCTTAACCGGGGAGGGGTGGGGGGGGGGGGGCACTTCAGTGATGAACTATACAAAAAGATGTATCTATAGTTGCATCTAACCTATGCGGCTTCTTCTAGAAAGCTCTAGTGGAAACTATTCGAGATGGTCCAGGACCGTGTTTGATGGGGGGCTTGGGTTCAAGTTCACTCTCATAAAGAAACAAACAATAGTCATTCACATAGACCTATTTTTTCTATTTTCTCAAGTACTCTATTTGTTGGAGCTAATTACACCACCACTACCAAGTTGTCCGAGTACTCTTTAACTCAAACTTGTTTCGTAGTTAACTTTTGCTATTGTTTCTACTAGGCGCATCAATCCATTTGGACACAAATAATGTTGTCGTTGTTGATGTCCTTGGTTCCTTTTTCCCCTATAAATCGAAGTAACTTATGTAAGTAGTATTGGTAATTTGCACCCAATTAGATTAGTGTCGATACCCAAAGTGACGTATGAGGAGTTGAGGACCAATGTCCATGTAGTGTGCTTTGATTTTCGAATTGATGATGTGGGAATTTGACAAAATTACAAAGTGGTTTATGATATTTGACAGAAAAAACTACGGAGTAAGGTCATGTGTGACTTACCTGGGGAACTCCATAGACGCTAGGCACAATGTAGGAAACTTGGTGCCCACAAAACTCTATTTTCTCAGCTGGTCCAATCATGGTTGAGAGCGTCATAGTTGTGTTTCTTTACATACCACCGAGGATTAAAGCGCCCGCCTGCTTGAATTATCATAGGAACAATTAGGGCATGTACAATGGTAGAAAACTGTGAGACTTCTCTTGGCTCTCCATATCATTTAGAGAGACAAAAAATAAGTCATATAATGCATGATCTCTTGTTGTTATCTCTAGAAATTATTGAGAATCAATTAAATTTTTGTTGAAGGCACATGGTACAATGGAGAAGATAGGCTTCTCATATTTTTTAAGAGATGGTAATCCGACGTGACAACTCTAGGAGAATGCTGATATCACCTCATTATACATGCTTGTACAAACATGAACACTAACTACATAAATGAAAGTTACTTCCTCCTTTTAAATTATAAGATATTTTGGTCAGCCTAAAATAGCATATCAAACTTCGTATATATTTGGAAGGGAGGAAGTAGTTTGTTATAAAGATAGTTGTTTAGGACCTGCATAAATTATTTTTGAGAAAGCATAGAGGTACAACCGTACAAATAGGCAGCGAATATACCTTTAGGCCAAACTTTTTGAGGAAAAATTCAGCCGTCTTGTACGTGCATAACACTTCGAGTGAGCTCTTTTTCCTATCCATAGTTTTCTTTGCCTTATGAACATATGCAAGTGGATCGCACTGCATGGCTAAATGAAGCGGAAGGAAGATGTAACCTAGTTGGTTTCCCCATACCACTTTGCTACTCTTGCCAGATTCAATCATATTGACATATGTCTGTTGACAGTAGTAAGAAAACATTAGAGCAAAATAATGATCCTATATAATAAAAATTAATAACTATGTTTCATGACACTTTTGTTTTGGTGTACAACTCCTCCCAAACTCACGACATTGGAAACACAAGGACGATAGAATTGGCCGATGACCTCTATGCCCTCCGAATCAAACTGTATCGACTAATTCTGTGTTTTTTAGTTTTGTGAGTTTGAAAGGAGGAGTACACCGAAACACACCTTGTTTCGTAAAATGTGTATTTGTGTAACCAAGACAGCAACTCCATTATTGATCAGTTCAAAATATATAAATTGCTAAGATTGAGCAGCAAAAATAATACTATTTGTCACAAGAGAATATTCCCATAGTACCACTATCTATAGTTCTTTAACATATTCACTTAGACGGAGCTTACACGTCAAAATATACACTAGTTGACTTAAAGTTATATTAATAATGGCACATATACAGTAGCCGACTCAAATATATATAATAAACTGGTTTAGTACTCTTGAGTGTATGTACTTCCACGTTTAATGTACCGTATAGATAAGTCTATTATTGCTCTCTTTATAATTTTTAATTTACTTTATTACAATATAGTAGATACTTAAAATGAGTTGTACAGAAAAATCATTTGAGTCTATATGCCTTATATTATTTATATATATTGTTTTTCTATATTAAAAAATCTATATTAACAAGCTAAGAGTTCCGATGAAATTTCTTTTATACTACTCCCTCCGTCTCGAAATAGATGTCGCAAATTTGTTTAAATGTATCTACTACTAAATCATGTCAAGATACATCGAATTTAGACAAATTTTCAATATCTATTTTGAGACGGAGGGAGTACCTGTATTGAGATATCTTAGAATAATTAATGAGTTATACTGAGAATAATAAATAGGTATAATACCCTTGTAAATGAGATATATTCCCTCCATACTAGTTTATTAGGCTAACATGAAGTACAAGAAATATGTTTGACTAGAAATTTAATCAACGAAATATGAATCATATGTCACAAAAACTATATCATTGAAAATGTATTATAAATATGAATCCAATGGTATAATTTTTGCAACATATAATTCATGTTTCATTGACTAATATTTATGGTCAAACTTTTTTCTTAAACTTCGTGTTAGCCCAATAAACTGGTACAGAGGTATTATTGAATATGCAAGTATGTATACACCGAAGAGTATATAAGAAGAGTCATATATTTTTTTAACACCAAAAGTGCAGAATATTATTGTACACCCACCCTATTTTTTGAAACCTTAGATACGTCACATAAATTTGGACTTACCTTTGAAGTCGAGAAAAACATAAAAAAAATATAGACATGAAATAAATTTTTTGTTTTCGTGACGAAAAAAGTACGACATTTTGTGTTTTTACAGTGTAATGATTCATACAAAGCTTATTTATGTCTCTTTTGTGGATCAATATACATGTAATTATATAAAACATAAATTTTCAAGTGTAACAACGGTAAAAATATGGTAGGTGAAAAATAACTTTTCTATGTCCTAGGTGCATAATAGTGTTATATAGTATATGCTACCGTGATAAAAAAAAAAAAAAACATTACTCACTTGTAGGCCGACTGGTGGCCTTATGTTGACAGGGAGTAGCGACCGCAGACAGATTTTCGCGGCGTTAGTGTCACCTAATTAACATTACATGGTGGTAAAATACTTATATGAGTCTTGTGTAGGAGTAGTAGTAGAAATTGTACGATTGGGCCACCGAAAGAACGTACATACCCGAATTGCGAAAGTAGTACCGTGACAGAGCAGCAGAAGTCACTCCGACTAGCACGTCATTCACAGTCTACGGGAAGGGAACACAAAAATATACAGAGACAAGAAATTACTTGCAGAAGGATTTTCTCTGAACAAGTTATAATATACTGCTACTATTACTACCCTTGATTAGTAATTAATCCGTACTTACGCAGTTCATGGCATTCTTGATGAACTTGATGTCGTCCAAGCTAAGGCTCCGGTGCACGAAGCGCCTGCTGCGGTGGACCGTGCCGTCGTCCTTGCCCCTGGACAACGTGTCCGGGTCTCTCAAGAACATGATAGTGGCGGCGAAGAAGGCAACATCCACGGCGGTGTTCCATGCCAGCAGAAAATAGGACCAGGCCCAGGCGAGAAGCGCCCGGGCACCCGCGGAAGGCGGAGGCGCCGGCGGCTCGTAGATGGCGCCTGCGCGCGCAGGCTGCTTCGGCATGGCCGGCAGCCTGGTCGGGTCGGCGGCGCTGCGTGAGGACGCCAAGAGGAGCGTGATGAGCGACACCCCGTCACCAAGGGAGTGGTGCACACGGATCACCACGGTGGAGCTCGCCTCGGAGGTCGGGAAGTCGAGGAAGTGGAACTCCCAGAGTGGGCGGGAGCGGTCCATGGGGAGTGTTAGCAGCGAGGCCGCGTAGTCCTCCACGGCCTGGTCCGGGTCGGCCTCCACGGCCGCGGGATCCAGCGTCGGGACGATGATGTGGTCATGGACGTTCATCCGTCACCTGTGCATCAGTGCATATATACTGTAGCTTGGGCCAGTCAAAGCGTAAAACTAGTACTACTTGTAATTGGCTAATGAATGTGCGTACTAGCTACGTTAGATTTTTTAGTGCAGTGAGTGTACCTGAATGCTTTGGAAGCGCGGGAATCGGATAACTTCGGCCGCCATGGCGGCGCTGAAGACGGGCATGTTTAGGGGCGAGCCGAGCCCCATGGAGATGACGATGTATATAGATTCCAGTAGTCTTGCATTGGGGGTCACGGGCTCCTCCTCCGCCGCGGAATCGTCCGCGCCGGCGGCCGGTGCTCTTGGCGTGCGTATCGAGAGTGACCGGCGGCTTAGTAGGGCGGCTACCGAGGGGCTGTCATCACTGCTACTGTCCATGGCTCTACTTAATTTCAAGAGTGGGGATATATAGCTAGCTACTCCATGCACGGGCTATGGAGTCTCGGCTCGATCGGTGCACTTATATAAGCGGAGGATTGCAATTGTTATTTTCTAAAATCCGTTTTCTAAAATCAGCATAAAAGCGATTCAAAAACATCCACCAGACAACTTTCGTTTGAGGGAATTTTATTATCACGATAGTTTACAACAGAATCTACAAGAACTTAAATATAGAACAACAACTCAACGAGTCAAAAATAAAATACAATACAAAGATACAAATCATGAAGAAAGCCAAATCGTATCCGAGTATGGACAAAAACCAAATGAAACTAAGAGTTCCGAAGAATAACCAAGCGGCGTCCATAACTCTACCCAGACCATGCAGGAAAGATAACACTTGCTAACGCCGTTGAACACGTACCTGCAAAGGGTGCCGACAAAGGGCAAAAAAAAATAGAAAATGAGTGGTCAGTAATAAGGCCATTACACGACAAGTCTTAGAATTCTGCGGCTCTCACCTACATAGGTATGGTGGGCTCAGCAGCAACAAAGTTTGCACTATCTAACTTATAGAGACACGCTACAACTTCGGCGCTATACGTTACTATACTATAACACCAAACATAACCCATCCAAATATTTCTCCCTCGAAGACCAGTCGAGCAAGTCCTCTTGCGGAACACACATGTTGCAATTTTAATTATCTAATTATTTAGTTGGTAAGGCTAATTTACTAGTTCTATTATTAGAGGCAAAACATTAGTGGCGTTGTCTATGCTTATGACACTGTATCCCTGAGGCGTCCATAACCATGGACACACGGCTTCTCGAAAAGATTTATCCTGCATAGATGCACTACTGTACCCAAACACATGTTCAACACTTGAAGCATCAATTTTAAAATAAAGAGTTTTATGTACAGTTCAGACCCCACAACAAGAACCCTAGTTGAGTTTTCGCTTGACTATCCCAAACCCCTAGCAAGGGGCTTACCTTTCTTCCGGGATGGCTTTCCTAAGACAAGAAAAGAAAAGAAAACACTAGAACAAAAGGAACAAAGGAATGACTAGATTTTAAAAACAAACGAACAAAGGTTAGCATCTCTCGTATTAGGGAAGCCCCTTGCTAGGGGATGGGGTAGACCGGGGGAGAACGTTTATTATCTTTATCTTAGCCCCCCTTGCTAGGGGTTGGGGTAGTCAAGTGAAAACTCAACTCCGTTTCGTTTATAAAGTATGTCTTAGAAAACACCCATGCTTGGGGGGCGGGGACCTTTAGGAAGGGGGGAGGTGAGAGGCCGATATGCCAAGCACCATGGGGGGGAACCTTTTCCCCCTCATCAGTATCTTTAGATAAAGTACCTTATTTTAAGTAAGGCCAAAGACGCCCTTTAATAGTTATGTACCTCAAAATAAGATAAGAAAGAGTACTAGTTCAATAAAGGAAGAACCAATACTCTTGCATTGGATTATGTTCCAGGGTTTCTTCACCCTGGATTCAGATAAGGGAAACAACTGATTGTATAGTTCAATCAGCGTACAAATAGGACTTCAGGTAGGATCATACACGATTATGGATATATTATGGCTTGTTTTTTCCCTAGAGGATTTAGCTTTATCGAATACTTGGGAAGAATCCTAACAAGACACTAGTAGGAATTCTGTGGGGAAGCTTGTTCCATTGCAAATGATTTCTGTCACGATACGTGTGCGTAAATCGCACACGCCGAGGTTCAGGATTGGTATGTGTAATGGAGACCCGTGGTCCACACTTGCGTAGTGACGCCAAGTTTAACCGTGTGTGACAAGCTATTTCACCGTGTACAAAGGCCAGTTTTATACTAATGCAGGGTTTTTTTTGCGAAATTTCACCAATCTATTAATAATCATCAACAGCAGTACAAAGAGTTCAAAAGTAATAAAAATTACAAATAGATCATTCGACCACTTAGCGGCAACTACAAACACTAGCACGAGCCGAAGGCGCGCCGTCGTCCTCGCCGTAGCTGGGCAAATCTGTCGTAGTAGAGCTTGTTATAGTAGACAGACGAAAAGTCGTCGTGCTAAGATCCCAAAGAACTAGCGTACCAGAGTAGTATCGCTGAAGATGACAAATATAGATGTAAGAGACTGAACTCACACTAGTGGAAAAAGGGCCTCCAGTTCCGGCCCGTAAGGGGCTTTAGTCCCGGTCCTAGTAACCGGGACTGGATGGGCGGGACTAAAGCCCCCCCCCCACTAGTCCCGGACCGCTTACCATCCGGGACCAATGGATATCCACGTGGCCGTTTGCGGGCACTGGGTGCCCCCCCCCATTAGTCCCGGTTCGTACAAATGGTTCTCTGCCGCGGCAGAGAATTCAATTTGTATCTTTTTTTCTCTTTTTCATTTTAAAATAGTTTTCTACGCTACCACATACCGTACACGTTCATGCATACATAAGATAACTTCTCTTAAGATCGAGCATACAAATATATACATGATCATGATAGTTATATGGAGATCACAATTCAACGATTTAATTACACAGTCGGGGATCATCGGTAGCGCCTATTCACGCTAAATTCCCCGGCGTCATGTATCATCTCGTTCATCAAGAATCCTGCCAGTTCTTCAGCAATTCCTAGTATGCGTTGCTCTGGTAGGAGCTAATCCCGCATTCTCTCGAACTATATAAGAAAAGGAGATCAATATGAATATCAATCATGATAACAAAAAGTGACGGTAATAAAATAATGTTGTGAATGTATTGCTTACATCGACTCTATTATCATTGTGCTCAGTGGTAAACGTGCGAATGAACTCGCAAACGTAGTATCCACATAGATTCGTCCCCTGTGGCTGCCTCGCGCACTTTACGAGAATAGAATTCAATCAAAATTATAATCTAGCATCATAATTGTCTTGAAACTAGAAGTAAAGAGATGCGCGAACATATCACGTATTACTTACCAAGACCGGAGTAAACGTCAGCTCCTTACTAAAGGAACCCGTAACCCTACTCTTAAACATGCTCCAAACCCTGCCCGGCAAAGAAAATGAATGAATGAGTTATTTATTACGTGATATCTCAGGAAATCAAATAAAGAGACCGATGTAGCACGGAAATTACCTGTGGAGCATGTCCTGCATGTCCCTAAACTGTTCCAGGGGTCTCTTCAATGGGTCCATGACTTCAACTCTTCCCTTATCAAGTTGAATGTCCATGAGAATCCAGTGGAAACTGCACACATTTATATATACATCAATAACTCATCAATTACATTTAACATCGAGTAAGAAAAAGTGAATGTGTACAACATAGTAAGACCCTCACCGGAAATTGTAAGGAAACAGTATGTGGTCACAGAAATGTTGTTCTGTTAGAAACCTTAGAAGGTTTTCCTGCGTCTCCTCGGGTTTATCCTTTAGCGTCTTACAATGTATTTTATCTGGGTCAATGAACCCAACAATAAAGAGTGACCTTCTTTTACATTCCATGATCTTCATTCTGCATAATAACATAGTACAAAAGGATATAATAAGGATAATTATATGCAATGAACTGAAAAACTAAAAAAATGAACAACTTATATGTTACAACTTACAGACAATAGCAACTCATGAGACTTTTGTCGAGGGCGTCGAAACTGTATAACTGGAAGAGTTCTGGAAACTCAACATGGACCTCGTCGGCTCGGAAGTAGTAGTCATGTGGGACTTTCGCCATGATCATTATTCTGTCCTCCTTTACGGCTTTCATGTACCATTTATGTAAACTCCGCATGTATGTTGTCAGTTGTTGGAACTGCTCAAATGGGACCAGCTGCTTCCCTGGGACATATTTAGGGACTACCTGAGCCTTGGGTAACTTGTCGTCCACCTAGCAATTCCTCAACAGTCACATTCATAGCGACCGCAAGCTTCTTAGCTTCTTCCATATCCTGCTGGGAGTGTCATAGGATAACACCTGGAGGGGTGGGATCAATTTTTTGGCCTGTTTCCCGAGCTAGGGGACGTCCATTCTTTTCCCGGTTGCACTTTGACCTGATGATTTGCTCCCGCTTGCACTTCTACTTGATTTGCTCTTCTTTGCTTCCTTCCGAAGTGTGCGTACATAGTCATCTGTCTTATGGTGCAACTCATACTGCGATTTTGTGTTTAGAAAAGAATGTGCATACGCTTTTTGCTTCTCGGTGTATATCGGGGCGGGCTCGGGTTTCTTCTTTTGAAAATGCGCATCACAATGGGCCTTTGTGATTGCTGCATTTTCCTCGTCAGTACGATCGTAAGGTCTGATGGGAAGATTCTTATGAGGTACTCTTGGGAGGGGCGACCTTTGTCGTTTTGGGTTGCTGCGTCATTCAGTACTAATCGGAGGCTGCGGCGGAGATCGAGATGGACTCGGGCTGTGGTGGTCGTAGTCATGGGGTGGGCTTCTTGGAGGTGATGGAGGTGAAGGTGACATGCGACGACTCGGAGGCGGTGTTGGCTTTGGCGTCGAGCCTGGAAGCTTGATGTTGTTCTTGTCCCATAGAATGATACCACCCAGTACTTCTCCGAGTGTCCTCTCACCTTCAGGTCCAGGGATGTCAAGCTCCATTGAGTCCCACCCCATTGCGATTTCATCCACATCAACTTTAGCATAGCCAGCTGGAATCTCACGGCCATGCCAGCGTGCACCAGGTGGACAAGGTAAAGCACATCCGACCGCCACCTTGATGGACAGGTTCTTCACCTTCTGATGGAGCTCACAAGATGCCTGCTCCTTGATTCCATCCACGGGGTAGCCGGGTACCCTCAAATCCAGCCCACGCGTGCCCAACCTTCAAGGTTCGACTATGGCGACCCCGATGACGACAACGACGACAGCGCCGGTGACTACGACGACTACAGTGGCGCGTATTACAGGGCTAGGCAGGAGCATGATTGAATCACTCCAACATTAGGCATGTTTCTTAATTTTCAGTTGTGCTATGTATCTTAATTTTCAGTTGTGCTATGTATCCTTAGTGTTTTTGGGTTCCTTCTCTTGTGATGGTTCCTTCTCTTTGGGTGATTACCTCCCGCGGCTCAGAACCCGGTCATCAACGTCTAGTTTGATTGAGCAAGATGTATTACATGAAAGGGGACCTTTATGTCTCAAATAAAAGGTTTAATACATTACATAGATTTATGTCTCAAATAAAAGGTTTAATACATTATTACACATCACCAACATCTAGTGTTGTGGTTTTCTTCTGCACCATAGCCATGGAGAATCTTCATCATTTAACAGGATGCTTGGGTCAGTTTTCACTTTGAAGGGCGGAATTTCATGAAACTTATTGTAATCTTCTGACATGTCTGTCTTGTCATCCACTCCCACGATGTTTCTTTTCCCTGAAAGAACTATGTGGCGCTTTGGCTCATCGTATTCGTATTCTTTTGCTTATCTTTCCTTTTTCTCGGTTTGGTAGACATGTCCTTCACATAGAAAACCTGAGCCACATCGTTGGCTAGGACGAATGGTTCATCCATGTACGCAAGATTGTTGAGATCCACTGTTGTCATGCCGTACTTTTGGTCTACATGTATCCCGCCTCCTGTCAGCTTGACCCATTTGCACCGAAACAAAGGGACCTTAAAAGTAGGTCCATAGTCAAGTTCCCATATCTCCTCTATGTACCCATAATATGTGTCCTTCTACCCATTGTCATCTGTTGCATCAAAGCGGACACCACTGTTTTGGTTGGTGCTCTTTTTATCTTGGGCGATCGTGTAAAATGTATTCTCATTTATCTCGTACCCTTGGAAAGTACATATAGTCGAAGATGGTAACCTGGCCAACGAGTACAACTCATCTCCAACAGTGGTGTTATTCATGAGATGTGTCTGCAACCTACTGCCAAAATTCTTCTCGTGTTCCCCTTTAATCAAGGTTTCAGGCTTCCTCGGGTTTTCGGAGCGTAGAATATTCTTGTATTTCTCGATATACGGAGCCACCACGATGGAATTGTGTAGAACTGTGTAGTGTGCTTGAGTGAAAGAATGCCCATCCCTACATACCATTGATTTCCTTCCTAGTGTGCCTTTTCCAGTCATCCTCCCCTCATACCGAGATTCAGGAACACCAATCGGCTTAAGGTCAGGAAGAAAGTCAACACAAAACTCAATGACCTCCTCTGTTCCATAGCTCTTGGATATGCTTCCTTCTGGCCTAGCACGGTTATGAACATATTTTTTTAAGACTCCCATGAACCTCTCGAAGGGGAACATATTGTGTAGAAACACAGGACCGAGAATTCTAATCTCTTCGACTAGGTGAACTAGGAGGTGCGTCATAATATTGAAGAAGGATGGCGGGAACAACAACTTGAAGCTGACCAGACATTGGACCACATCAATCTGTAACCCTGATAGACTTTCTCGCTCGATTACCTTCTGAGAAATTGCATTGAGGAATGCACATACCTTCACAATGGCTAGTCGAACATTTTCTGGTAGAATTCCCCTCAATGCAACCGGAAGCAATTGCGTCATAAGCACGTGGCAGTCATGAGACTTTAGGTTTTGAAATTTTTTCTCTTTCATATTTACTATTCCCTTTATATTCGACGAGAAGCCAGACGGGACCTTGATACTGAAAAGGACTTCAAAAAAGATTTCCTTCTCTTCTTTGGTAAGAGCGTAGCTGGCAAGCCCTTGAAACTGTCCTGGATGCTTGCCGTCTCGTCCTTTATGATGTTGCTGGTCCTCCCGTGCTGCCGGGGTATCTTTTGACTTCCCATACAAGCCCAGGAAGCCTAGAATATTCACGCAAATATTCTTCGTCAGGTGCATCACGTCGATTGCAGAGCGGACCTCATGCACTTTCCAATAGGGTAGCTCCCAAAATATAGATTTCTTCTTCCACATGGGTGCGTGTCCGTCGGCGTCTTTCGGAACAGGTTGTCCTCCAGGACCCTTTCCAAAGATTACATCCAAATCCTTGACCATACCAAATACATCAGCACCGCTACGGGGGACAGGCTTCGTTCAGGTTTCTGCCTTGCCATTGAAATGCTTGCCTTTCTTCTTTAAGGGATGACTGGGCGGAAGAAAACGACGATTGTACGGGTACACATTCTTTCTATATTTATCCAGATATATACTTTCAGTCTCATCTAAACTGTGCGTGCATGCATTGTATCCTTTGTTCGTCTGTCCTGAAATGTTACTAAGAGTAGGCCAATCATTGATGGTTACGAACAGCAACGCTTGTAGGTCAAATTCCTGCTGTTTGTGCTCATCCCACACACGTACACCTGGTTTGTCCCACAACTGTAGAAGTTCATCAAGTAATGGCCTTAGGTACACATCAATGTCGTTGACGGATTGCTTCGGACCTTGGATGAGCACTGGCATCATAATGAACTTCCGCTTCATGCACAACCAATGAGGAAGGTTGTAGATACATAGAGTCACGGGCCAAGTGCTGTGACTGCAGTTCTGCTTCCCAAAAGGATTCATGCCATCGGTACTTAGACCAAACCATAAGTTCCTTGCGTCACCAACAAAGTCCAGAAAGTCTCTCTCGATTTTTCTCCACTGCCGACCATCAGCAGGGTGCCTCAACATCCCGTCTTTCTTACGGTCTTCCATGTGCCATCGCAACAACTTGGCATGCTCTTTATTTCTGAACAAACGTTTCAACCGTGGTATTATAGGAGCATACCACATCACCTTGGCAGGAACCCTCTTCCTGGGTGGCTCAACATCATGAGGGTCATCTTTTCTGATCTTATACCGCAATGCAGTGCATACCGGGCATTTATCCATATTCTCGTACTTCTCACCGCGGTAGAGGATGCAGTCATTAGGGCATGCATGTATCTTCTGCACGTCTAATCCTAGAGAGCAGACAAGTTTCTTTGCTTCGTACGTACTGGAGGGCAATTGGTTATTTCTTGGAAGCAGCTTCTTCATTATTACCAGCAACTTTTCAAATCCCGAGTCAGTCATACCGATCTCTGCCTTCCACTTCAACAATTCCAGTGTGCTACCCAGCTTCTTCTGGCCATCTTCACAAGTTGGGTACAGAAATTTGTTGTGGTCCTGTAACATCTGCTCGAACTGCAACCTCTCCTTTTCTGTGTCGCAGTCTCGCCTTGCATCACTAATGACCCAACCAAAATCATCAACGGGCTCATCTGGTTCCCGTTCTTCACCCCCTTCTTTTTTATTATCTTCAACTGCGATATCATCGTATTCAGGAAACATAGATCGGTAGTTGTCATCATCGTTCTCTTCTTCATCGCCGTCTTCCATCATAACCCCTCTTTCTCTGTGCTTGGTCCAAACATTATAGCCGGACATGAAACCGGACCGAAGCAGGTGACTCTGAATGACTCTTGAGGAAGTGTGAGCCTGCTCATTCCGACATTTAACACATAGACAACACATAAAACCATCCCGCCACTTGTTCTCCTCGGCCACAAGGCGAAAAGAACGCACGTCTTTTCTGTAAGCGTCAGAGCGTTGGTCACCGTACATCCATGGGTGGCTCATCTGCATCATACAACCATGCATATATATTAAACCCAATCACGATGCTTAAATTAATACCGCGCGGTCAAAACGAGAAAATAGTTGCTAACCTTTTAGGACACTTCAAAAGAAAGAGGAGAAACCTTAAGTGTCGCTCTGGCACCTCATATCATGTTTTGTCTTGTGTGAACTCAAGTGGCATCGCTCTAACAGGCATTTCACTGAACACCTCTAGTGCATATGAAGAAAAAAATTAGCACAAAGTTATACCCACCTCACATAGGAAAAAAAACAGGAGAGAGTGGAGAGCTGGGTGCATATATATAGGGCCAGACCATTAGTCCCGGTTTGAGACACAAACCAGGACTAATGGTTCTGCCAGGACCACGCGGGCGTGCCCAGACCCATTAGTCCCGGTTTGTGTCTCAAACCGGGACTAGTGGCCTCTTAGGGACCGGGACACAGAATTCGACGACCTCGAGCCGTCCGGTTCGGACCATTAGTTCCGGCCCCAGCCACGGCCGGGACTAGTGGCCCGAACCAAAGGCCCTTTTTCTACTAGTGTCAAACCACACCCACGAATACGAAAAACAATCGGATTCCAAGGAACCCGTCCTACACACGACTCTATGTGCTCTCCGTCGATGCTAGATGCACCACCAGAGCAGGAATAGGACGCGCTGGAGTGCTAATCAGACATGCCAAAGGATATTACAACGAGAATTTTGGTGCTATCAAATTCCGACAACTAGAAACGGTAGACATTGATCAACGGATCGTTAATACAGAAGGCTATGGATCGAGTATCACACATACCTACCTCGAATAAACTAATCAATTACTCGACAGTGTGGCCCTAGCTTCAGTCCTGATGCACGTCAACATTAACTAACCATCTAGCTTTACTAGATGTGGCCGAGGACATCAAACTCACAGAGACCACACCCAGTACCAGGCATTGTGGCCGTGATTTTGGTGAGAGGGAGGAGGAGGCTGGCCGTGGTGAAGACTGAAGAGGATACTCAAATAAAAAGTAGAAATAGTTTTTCTTTCTTTTTTCATTTTTAGAGTAACCATATATTTTATTAATAAAAAATCAAGTTATATGAAGTAACACCCGCGGAAACTGAAACAAAGATCGCGATAAACTGATTGTCCTGAAAACTTTGCAAATAAAACCCTAAGAAATCACGAAACACAAAACAATTCCTACGGTTTCTTGTAACCACCGAAGCTAGCAGCCGCCGCCCAGTTCTAGTGCCACCGAGACGCACGCCGGAAGGGACGTTGAGCCTCCACCATTGCGAGATAAAAAAGCACCATCACCAACGAGACTTTGTGAGTCGACGAATAGGCATGTTGCATGCAGCAAGGCACATGTCGATCTGGCACGTCGGCTAGGGGACATCTCGTGCTGTTTTGAACCAAGATCTGCCGTCTCCCATCAATAAAGTCGGAGAAGAGCGGTAGATGCACCACCGCCGGAACATCATCACTCCAAAGAAACCACCTCGCCCCGACCGCCAGCGCTGTTGTGGAGAACGCTAGTGACACACCAAAAACTGATCTCGCTAGAACTAAAGAATTGCGAGAACACCAAGGTGTCGATCTGAAGGGCCGACCAGCACACATTGTCATCAACTCAGAGACGCCGCCGTTAAGATCGCCCTCACTATGGGAGTAGAGTTGAGACATATTTGTTTACCCAAGCGCCGCTCCCACCACTCTAACATCACACAATAGCAGACTGGCCCTAACACTAACTAGTAGACGAAGGAACGAGGTCCCCTCCTCTCTGTTGCCGCCAAAGCAGCAAGTGGGGAAGAGGGAACCAGCGGCCGGCTGCCGAGATCTGGAAGGAGGTTGTTGTCGCTGCCGCGTGTATCATGTTAGACAAGGGAGCGACTGCAACTGATATCTTCTTGTGAGTTTTCTTTTCTTTTTTGAGAAAGCTATCGATGATTTAATCTTTACTCCCTCCATTTCACAGTTTGCTAAAAGGGCTTACTTATGGAACATAGGTAGTACATGATAATATAATTGATCCAGTTTATAACGGAAATCAGGTCTAAAACCATACATTGCCTTGTTAGGATAAAAAAGTTTTTATGTGACCTCCTGGGTTAATTAATAAAATTGTATTTTTTGAAAAAAGGAGGGAAAAATATGAGGAAACACGCGTCCAGAAATCCAAAAGAAATAGAACGTCTCAGTTCCAGATTACGCTGTGGCGGAAACTTTTTAATACTAGTAGAATCGAGCTAGTTTTTGCTGGGATGAATGGCAGTGGTTCGATCATGGGAGGAGGGATGGATCTATCATGGCAGATGGGAGCTTTCATGGCTGGTGGATCGACGTCGCGGGCGGAATTCAATCGTGTGCACCGGTTAGCTTAGACCTCAAAATTAAAAGCCGTTTTCACGGTGTAAATCTCAAGAGTTAAGCTACTCCTATGAGATCTTTTATGGTACCCCAAATCAATATAAGTCATCCATTTTAGTGCATCTAACAAAAAGACCATATGATTTCATACTAGTAGTGGTAAAGACTTGACTAGTACAGATTGTACTAGTATTTTCTCGAAACAGGTTTACGCTCTGTTTTATAAATAAAACAACATCGTAATACACCGAGTATCACAAGTACGGGCGCCGAGGCACCAAACAAAAAAATAAAAGGTAGCTTGCTGGGTAACAGCACACAAACGCCCAAAGCCTAAACCAAAAAAGGAGAAGAAGGTCGAGCTCCTAGACCAGCTCCGCTGGGCTGAGAGGAGAAGGTGCTGCGAAGCGCTGCGCCGACACCCGTAGCATCTGGAGGATGCCAAGTGCTTCTAGTACCACTATCTATATAGCGGGTACCACTACTGCAACTAAGCCAAAAAAGTGAAAACCGAGTTAGATGCACGTCTCAGGAAGATCCGTTCTATCACCTTCTTATTACAAATGTTCCACAACGTTCATATAAGACCCGCAAACACTAACCAGAAAAGGTGGGCCTCCTCCTAGTACGGTTTGCCTCTGCCTTCAGGAATTCCCCAAGATCTTGGGCCTGCCAGGCAGGCCCGAGATCTTCTCGGGTAAAACACCAGAGACACTAAGCAGCCGGGTACGTCAACATGATGTGGGCGCAGATCTCTAGAGTCTCACATAATGGACACAGCCCGTTCCTTGGACCATTACGTTTGGACACCTCCATTCGCGACGGAAGATGGTCCCGTAGCAGCTGCCACAGGAATATCCTCAAGCTCATGGGTAGGGTCGCCTTCCACAGGAGAGTTTTCCACGCGAGATCAGGGCTTTGGAAGAGGTTCCTATATGCTGAACTAACCGAAAAGGCTCCCAAAGGAGACTGGTCCCATGAAACCCCATCCCTCTCATCTGAGAGGGTCTCAGGCAATGTGCCCCGCAGTCTTATAAACCCGGTGGCCTCAGATCCACTAAGGGACCTTCAGAACGAGATGTTCCAGTTGTCCTCCCAGCGTGCCTTGGCCACTAGCAACCTAGGATCTGCACAAATAGCGAACAAAGTAGGGAACTCCTGACTTAGCGGGGCAGCCACTAACCAGGGATCGAGCCAAAACTAGACATCTCACCCATTCCCCACAGCAAATTGTGCTCCCCTCCAGATGGTTTATGGCCTGGATGGCTCGCCAGAATTGGGAGACTTCCCGACGATCGTAGGCCAAAAGGGGCGACCATAGAGGTATTTGGCTTTCACTAGTTGAAGCCACAAACCCTTATCGTCCCCCAGAATCCACTGCACCCATTTGAGTAACAGGTAACGTTGAAACGGTGAGAGCAAGGATCCCTATGACCCCAAGAGACTTGGGGCACAAATGTCAGCCCATTTCACCATATGATATTTTTGGTGACCATACCTTGCCACCTGGAAGAACCTAGATAGCTATTTACCAAATTCTGTGTGGCCCCCCTCAAGGAGAGGTACAGACCCATCTGATACATGTCTAAGCTGGAAAGGCAGGAGTTGATAAGGATCGTCTTGCTCCCCTTGGACGAGAGTTTCGCCTGCCATGGCTTAGTTTTGGACCGAATCCTCGTGACCAGGGGAGCCAGATCCTTAATCAATACCCTAGTATCCCGGATGGGCATTCCTAGATAAGAGGTAGGGAAATCCGCCAACCTGCAGTTTAGGTTGTCCCTGATATGTTGCCTATCCTCGTCTGAGTATGCTAAAATCATGACTTCACTCTTTTAGAAGTTGATCTTTAGGCCTTGCACCATGATCATAGTATCATCCGCATATTGGAGGTAGGTAACCCTCCCTCGGGGATGAGATTCCCTACCACACCTAGTATGTGGCCAACAATTTTGGCTCTATCTAAAATCTCTGCTGGGGCATCCACCATAGAGTTGAACAAAAGGGGGGAAATCGAGTCACCTTGTCTCACTCCGCAGGTCAGCCTGAAGTACAGGCCAACCTCCCCATTGACATTAATTGCAGTGTTACCACTCATGATGAACTACATAATCCAACTAATCACCCTGTCATCCAGCCCTCTCCTCTGGAGGACTTTCCTAAGGAAGGCCCAATCCAACTGATCGTAGGACTTCTGAAAGTCCATCTTGAGGAATATGCCCTTATGGTGGCATACCTTGACTTCATGAATAATTTCATGAAGTACAAGGACGCCATCATGAATTAGGCGCCCCTTCAACAAGGCAAACTGAAGGGGATGGGACAGGCGTTCCATGGCCAGGGCTAGCCTAATAGCCCAAACCTTGGCGAAGATGCACTAAATAACATTGATCACTATGATCGATCTAAATTGGCAGATATCCCTGACCCCCACTAGTTTGGGGATCAAGGTAGTCTCACCGAAGTTTAGTCTAGACATCACAAGAGTTCCATGATAGAAATCTTGGAACATCGGCATAATGACCAGCTGCAGCTGATCCCATAAAGTATGGAAGGAGACCAGAAGGCCATCTGGCCTAGGAGCCGAGTTGGACTTCACAGACTTAATCACCTCGACAACCTCGACCCAAAGAATCAAGAGCCTAAGCTCTGCATTCTCAGCCTCACTAACCTTGGCATGCTAGTGCAAGACCCGATCATGGTGACACCAAGAGTAGCTCTCGATAGAACACATAAATATGGGAGGAGATCTCCTTCTGTTCTTCCAGAAGGTTGTCATGATCCTAGAGGAAAGGGATTGAACACTTCATACGTCTGCCATTAGCAATGGCATGGAATTAGGTCGTGTTCGATTCCCCTGTATAGTCCAGTTCTGGTGGCTCCTCTAGCGCCAGAAAGCCTCTTCTCCCTTATAAATCTCCATTATGCAAGTCTCAAGGGAGTTTCTATGGGCCTAGGCTTCCACCAAGAGTCCCACCAAATCTGCCTCCTGATCCAAAGCCTAAATTTCCTGTAGTAGGGACTCTTTCTGACCATGTAGTGTTGCCCCCATTCCCCCCACCCTCGCATAAGTTAGTGATATACCTTAGAACAGTGATGCTAGATATACACGTGGGGGAAGCTTCTGCCGCCACCCAACTAGTATGAACGGCCTCCACAAAGCCTGGTGTGTCAACCAAAAGGCGTTGAAGTGGAAGCGGTTCGATCTAGGAGGGGGACCTCCTCCTGACGAGAGGAGGAGGGGTATGGTCAGAGCCAACCCTCGTCACCACGTGAAGGGAGCACAGTAGGAAGGCCACTTCTCGTTCCACCAAGACGAATACCTGATCAAGCACAGTGCGGATAGGGTCTAGCTACTTGTTGGTCCACGTATATCTAGCCCCCACCCTCGGAATTTCCCTAAGGGCGAGGTCCGCGATACAGTCATTAAACATGCGCATCCTACTGAGGTCCATGTTTGTGGAGCTCTTGTCCTCAGTGAAGTGAATAAGATTAAAGTCCCCAACCACTATGACCGGGGTTTCTGTGTGCTCCACCTTAGCATTGAGCTCTAACAGTAACTTGGGAGACCTCCTATGGTCCTCGGGACCATAGACAATGATAACCTCCCATTTGAGGTTAGACTATGTATGTGTGAGTGCCATTATCACAAACAACTCCCCGCGGTCCATATCATCTACCTCAAAGGTATCCTCCTTAACCCCTAGGAGGACGCCCCAGAGTGACCATTGGTCGGGAGCTAGATCTATGTGAACTTATGGTGGCTCAAACCCTCCAGCTCGTTCATCGAGAAATCCTGACGAATGGTCTCCTAAAGAACCACAATGTCCACATCCTCCTGCCGTAAATACTCTTTAATCTGGTGGCAGCCATCCTGCCCGAACCCTCGGATATTCCAAATGAACGCTCTTATGGCTTTGAGAATGTTCATTGGAGAGTATCTGAATGGGGGTCCCTTACTAGGGACGGAATAGGCACAAACAGACTGCTAGGGGCCCTAGCCTTGGGAGGTTGCCCACAAGGTCTCCCTGTCTGGGGAATCCTCGCGGAGGCCTCCCTGCCAATAGGCTTGGCAGGTGGCGTTGTGCTAGGTCCCAGGGTGGACACCCTAGGTCACGCAAGCATCCGGGCCCTCGCGCGCTACCGCTCATCTTGAGTGTGGGAAGTGGAAATGGCCCCTGATAGGCCTCCCTAGCCTAAATGGCCGCCAACTACTCAAGACATGGACCCTTCTCGCCACGGAACACAATCCCACAGTCATCCGCCACCTAGCCCAGGTGGGCAAGGGGGACAGATGCCAACACAGAAAACCTGGAACCTGAAACAGAAAATCATCTAGAATGGATGGGGTGGAATACACGGACGTACCTGAGAACTCATCGTGGGTTGCAACCCACTGCGAAGCTCGCTCGAAAATCATTGGCTCTTGTCCTAAGAGGCCTCCCGTGAGCCAGCAACGCGCACACTATGGCTCGAGGGGGCGGACGAGGTTTGCGCATGCGACGTCGCACGGAAGGGACGGAGGAGTCCATGCCCGAACCAATGGTGCCCAGGTCGAGAGTGTCTGGAGCCAAAGAGTGGCACACCATCCCTAGAGAGCGAGGGGACGCCAAGGGGGACACGTTGATACGTCCAAAACATATCTACTTTCCCGAACACTTTTGCTATTGTTTCTTCTATAATTTGTGTGATTTGGATACAACTAATGCGGAATAACGCTGTTTTCAGCAGAATTACTTTGGTGTCTCGTTTTTGTGCAGGAATTCAACTTTCAGGAAAAATCCCGGAAAATATTGCAAAACTCCTATTTTACCAGAAGACTCACGGAGCCAGAAGACGGGACGAAGAAGGGCCACAAGGGGCCCACACCACCTGGCCGTGCGGGCCAGGCCAGGACGCACCAGGGGGTGGTGTGGCCGCCTTGGACTCCACCTCGACCTCTCCTTTCGCCTATATAAGCCCTCTGATATAAAACAAACGGGGGGTTCGACGTTTTTCCAGAGAGAGTTCCGCTGCGCCGCCACCACTAGAAGCCGCGTTTCAGAACCAGAAACTCTGTTCTGGCACCCTGCTGATACATTGCAAATTTATCTATAATTTTTGATGTTCCATGCTTGTTTTATATCTACTTTCTTATGTTTTGTTCACACTTTGGAATACTTTTACACATTTTCTGGAACTAACCTATTAACAAGATGCCACAGTGCTAGTTGCCTGTTTTTTGTGTTTTTGGTTCTAGAAAAGCCAGAAAATGAATATTCTCGGAATTGGACCGGGCAAAAGCCAAAGTCGATATTTTACCTAAAGACTCACAGAGCCAGAAGACGAGACGGAGAGGGGCTAGGGGCTAGCCACACCATATGGTGGTACGGGTCCCCCTAGCCGCTCCAGTAGGTGGTGTGGGCCCCTGGTCCACCCTCTGACATCGCCCCTTCGCCTATAAGAAGCCCCCCGATGAGAAAACCCTAAATAATCCAGCCTCTAGTCACGAAAAGTTCCGCAGCGCCGCCGCCACTGAAGGTGAGATTCGGGGGACAGAAAGTCTCTGTTGCGGCACCCTGCCAGGACAGGGAAGTGCCTCCGGAGCCATCTCCATCGTTCACCACCACCATCTTCATCGCCGTTGCTAATTCCCATGATGATGAGGGAGTAGTTCTTCCTCGAGGCTAAGGGTTCGACCGGTAGCTATGTGTTCATCTCTCTCTCTATGCATGATCATATTGTGATCATAAGCTTTGTAATCAAGTATATCTACCTTGCTACCCATGTGTGTGAAAGTGATAGCGTGCACACCATGGTGGCACTTAGGCTAGAGATTACAAATACTTGTTATGAGTTATATTTGGAGTTGGATGTCTCTATGAAATTGTGGTGTTTGTTGGAACCTGAAGGAAATATGCCCTGAGAGGCAATAATAAAGTTGTTATTATATATTCCTTATACATGATAGATGTTTATTTTACATGCTAGAAATGTATTGATTCGGAAACATCAATACATGTGTGTTTAATAAACAAAAAGGGTTCCTAGTCATGCCTCTCTTATAGACTAGCTTGTTGATTAACAGGATGATCAAGGTTTCCTGATCATGGACATTGGATGTTGTTAATAACAAGGTCACACCATTGGTGGAGTGATGTGATGAACATTCATCCGAAGTATAGCATTACGATCAAGTCATTATGTTTATATTGCTATAACATCATACAAAGTAATCTTTATCCTTAGACCATGAGATCATGTTAATGGCTGACACCGGAAGAGTATCTTGATAACATCAAACGTCACACCGTAACAGGATGACTATAAAGATGGGTTCAGTACTACGAAGGTGTTATGTTGAGGCTCATGGATCAAGAGTGGAATTTGTCAATCCATATGACGGATAGATATACTCTGGGCCCTCTCGGTGATATCACATTAGGATAGCTTGCATGCAAGTGATGTGATCACTAGAATGTTATATCACGGGAACGAGAAAAGAGTGCATGTCGGTAACGAGATCAAACTAGGTATGGAGATACCGATGATCGAATCTCGGACATGTAATATATCGAGAGACAAAGGGATTTAGTTACAAGTGTTAAAGGTTCTCACGATCACAGGAGTCATCGTTGAATGTGTAGGAGTCAGTACGTATCTCCAGGTCTCGCTGCTGATTATTGATCGGAGAAGGTTCTCGATCATGTCTGCATTATTCGCGAACCGTAGGGTGGCACACTTAAGAGTTACCGGACACCATTTTGGAGCACGTATGTTTCAGACGAAAGAATTGCAAAGCGCAGGAATTGTTTCAATAGAAACCGGAAATTGTTTCGGGTGAAATTGCAGAAGGTCGTTCTGCATGTGATATTGAAATATTGCAAGGGGCTATATGTGAATGTTTGTTAATTAAAGTAATTAACAAAATTCTGAATAAACTTAATAAAAAGAGTTTTATTAAATGAGAGAGCATTAAATTTGGAGAAATTTAATGCATTTAAAGTGGAGACTTTAAAAGGGAATGTGAAGAGGCATTTTAATGTGGGAGGGGGGGTTACCACCACATGAATGGGGGAGGTGAGGGGTCACCCGCCCCATGCGCCGGCCATGGAGAGAGGGGGCACCCCCCCTCCTCCTATAAAAGGCCACCCATTCCCTCCTTCATCCACACACCTCCTTGTGAAGGATCTCTCTCCCCCTCTAGAATTATTCCCCCATGGTCTTGGATTAGCGAGATACATGTTCCCGGTGGCATTTCGTCTGGAAGGAGTTGCTGCTTCCGCTAGATCGCTGGAGCAAGGAGGTGGAGGTTGTCCGGTGGTTTGAACGTGTGTGCGAGTGCGGATGCGCTGCTGAGTTGCGGCGCTCGGACTTCCTCACGATCTTGAGATTGGCAAGTGTACAACTACATCAACCACGAGTTCCTACTCATTAACAAAGCTTGTTGTCTACGAGGGTAAGTTCTCGTTGGATGTATGTCCACCCGTTGCTTTGTACCTAGTAGAGAGATCTTGGCGTGTAGTTCACACCGTAGGATTTTTTTTGTTTTCTATGATGCAGACCCAACAGTGGTATCAGAGCCTGATCTATGCGTAGGTGCTTAGCACGGGTAGTACACATATGGTTGATATGTGGGCAATTATGATCATGTTATTGCATCTTTTATGTATTTTGGATATTGGTGGCATAGTGGGATGAAGCGGCCCGGACCAACCTTACATGTCATCGTACATGAGACCGGTTCCACGACTGACATGCAACTTGTTTTGCATAAGTGGCTGGCGGGTGTCTGTCTCTCATACTATAGTCAATATCTGATTTACAACGAGTTGCTAATAACTTAGTTATCCTCATTGTGGTTCATGTTCGTAGGTCAAAATGGTTCTATCTCCGAAAGCCCTAAGCCACGTAAAACTTGCAATTGATAAATTAGAGGCGTCTAGTTTAGATCGTTGCTGGGCTAGTGTATTGATATGGTATTGTTGTAAGTAGATGTATGGTAGATACTCTTACAACACAGTCAATGTGTAAGTTCCATAGACCTTGGCCTTACACACAAAGGAATGATAGAGATCATACCATGATGCAAGTGATAGAGATCAAATGCATGGACCATATCATCTGACTTTACACATTAGATGTTAGCATCTTATACTGCTAGTTTGGCGCGTTTGGTAGCATTATAAGATGATCCCTCATTTAGATATCAAGATAAAAATGTGTTCTTCCTTGAGTATGCACCGTTATATGGATCGTGTTTCGAGACATCACGTGATGATCGGGTGTACTCGAATCTACGCTTTCATAGGAACGGGTGTAAGACAGTTTTACACACGCGAATACTAAGGTTCTTACTTGGCGAGCCTAGCATGTACAGACATGGCCTCGGAACATGGACCGAAAGGTTAAGCATGAGTCATATGGTTGATATGATGCCCATATAGATGCTCGCCTTTGAAGCTATATCAATTCACGTGATGATCGGACTTGATATAGTGGATTTGGTTCATGTAATCACCAAAAGGACACGAGGGATGTCGTTTTTGAGTGGGAGTTCATTAGTAATTTGGATTAGTTGAACTCAATCTATCATAAACTTAGTCTAAATAAGCTTTACAAATTCTGTTGTAGATGGCACCACCTGCTTTTAATTTCAATGTGTTCATGGAGAAAGAGAAACTTGCTGCGAATGGTAGCAACTTCACCAACTGGGCTATGAATTTGAGGATTCTCCTCAATGCTGCACAAAAGCAATATGTGCTAGATGCGCCGCTAGGCCCCCCCACCAGCTCCTGATGCTCCCGACGAGGAAAAGAATGTCTATGTGACTCATCAGGAGGACCACAACTTAGTTCATTGCGGCATACTGTATGGGCTAGAGCCAGAACTTCGAAAGCGTTTTGAAAATGGTAATGCCTTTGATACCATGGGAGAACTGAAAATGATTTTCGATACCCATGTTGCCGTAGAGAGTTATAATGCTATAGAAAAGTTCTTTAGCTGCATGATGGAGGAAAACAGCTCCGTTAGTGAGCACGTACTCAAAATGTCTGGGTACGCCGATAAGCTTGTGTCCTTGGGAATAACGATTCCCATTGACTTAGGCATACATCGTGTTCTCCAATCTCTGCCACCTAGCTACAAGAGCTTCGTGATGAACTATAATATGCAGGGCATGAAGAAGTCTCTTCCCAAGCTTCTGTCAATGCTTAAGACTACAGAAGTGGAGATTAGTTAAGAACATCAAGTGTTGATGATCAATAGGACCACCGGTTTCAAGAAGTATAAGAAAGGAAAGCACAAGGGAAAGAAGGGTGGCAAATCTGTTGCCACGCCTGAAAAGAAACCCCGGGATGGACCTAAGTCTGACACCGAGTGCTACTATTGCAAGGGGACTGGCCATTGGAAGCACAACTGCCCCAAGTATTTGGCGGACAAGAAGTCCAGCAAGGCAAACAAAGGTATATGTGATATACATGTTATTGATTTGTACTTGACTAGTACTCGCAGTAGCACCTGGGTATTTGATACCGGATCGGTTGCTAATATATGTAACTCGGTTCAGGGGCTACGGAACAAGCGACAACTATCAAGGGATGAGGTCAGGATGCGGGTCGGCAATGGATCAAGAGTTGATGTGATCGCTGTCGGGACGCTACCTCTCCATTTGCCATCGGGATTAGTTATAAACCTAAATAATTGTTATTTGGTGCCTGCACTGAGCATGAACATTGTATCTAGATCGTGTTTGATGCAAAGTGGTCATTCCTTTAAATCTGAAAACAATGGTTGTTCGATTTATAAGAATGATATCTTTTATGGTCATGCAGCTATGTTGAATGGTTTATTTCTATTGGATCTCGATAGTAATATTACGCACATTCATAATGTTAATGCTAAAAAGATTAAACTTGATGATGATATGTCTACATATATGTGGCACTGCCGTCTAGGTCATATTGGCGTTAAACGCATGAAGAAACTCCATTCTGATGGACTTTTGGAATCACTTGATTTTGAATCATTTGATACATGTGAGCCATGCCTTATGGGCAAGATGACTAGAACGCTGTTTTCTGGTTCAATGGAACGGGCGACAGATCTATTGGAAATCATACATACTGATGTGTGTGGACCAATGAGTGTGTCGGCGCGAGGTGGATATCGTTATTTTGTTACTTTCACGGATGATTTGAGTAGATATGGGTATATCTATTTGATGAAACACAAGTCTGTAACTTTTGAAAAGTTCAAGGAATTTCAGAATGAAGTGGAAAATCATCGTAATAGAAAGATCAAATTTCTACGGTCTGACCGTGGAGGAGAGTATCTAAGTTATGAGTTTAGCACACACATTAAAGAGTGTGGAATAGTTTCACAACTCACGCCTGCCGGAACACCACAACGTAATGGTGTGTCGGAGCGTCGTAATCGTACCTTATTGGATATAGTTCGATCTATGATGTCTCTGACTGACTTACCTCTGTCATTTTGGGGTTATGCACTGGAAACAGCTGCATTCACTTTAAATCGGGCACCATCTAAATCCGTTGAAACGACACCGTATGAATTATGGTTTGGAAACAAACCTAAGCTGTCATTTCTTAAGGTTTGGCGATGCGATGTTTATGTGAAGAAACTTCAACCAGATAAACTTGAACCCAAAGCGGAAAAATGCGTCTTCATAGGATACCCTAAGGAAACAATTGGGTATACCTTCTATCACAGATCCGAGGGTAAGGTTTTTGTTGCCAAGAATGGATCCTTTCTTGAGAAGGAGTTTCTCGCGAAAGGTGTGAGTAGTCGGAAGGTAGAACTCGAAGAGGTTATTGAACCTTCTCTTCATGGAATGGCGAGTGGCGCAGCACCGGAAGTTGGTTTAGAGTTGACTTCACCTGATGAAGAGAGAGCTAATGATAATGATCATGAAACTTCGAAAGAGGACACTACCGAACCTCGCAGGTCAAGCAGGACACGTGCAGCTCCTGAACTGTACGGCAATCCTGTGTTGAATTTCATGGTTGATGAAATGGATGACCCTGCGACGTATGAAGAAGCGATGATGAGCCCAGATTCCAACAAATGGGTAGAATCCATGAAATCCGAGATGGAATCCATGTACGAGAACCAAGTTTGGAACTTGGTGGACTTACCTCATGACCGAAAGGCCGTGGAGAATAAATGGATTTTCAAAAGGAAAACTGATGCTGATGGTAATGTGACCATCTATAAGGCTCGACTTGTCGCAAAGGGATTTCGACAAATTCAAGGAGTTGACTACAATGAGACATTCTCTCCCGTAGCGATGCTTAAGTCAGTTAGGATTATGTTAGCAATTGCTGCATATTTTGATTATGAAATATGGCAGATGGATGTCAAAACTGCGTTCCTCAATGGTAAGATTGAAGAAGAGTTGTATATGATACAACCTAAAGGTTTTGTCGATCCTAAAGATGCTAATAAGGTGTGCAAACTTCAGCGATCCATCTATGGACTGAAGCAAGCATCACGAAGTTGGAATCTCCGCTTTGATGAGGTGATCAAAGAGTTTGGATTTGTCCAAACTTATGGAGAGGCTTGTATTTACAAGAAAGTGAGTGGGAGCAATGTGGCATTTCTGATATTATATGTGGATGACATATTATTGATTGGAAATGATATAGATCTTTTAAATAGTGTTAAAAGTTATCTAAACAGCAAATTTTCGATGAAAGACCTTGGTGAAGCATCATATATATTAGGCATTAAAATCTATAGAGATAGATCAAGGCGCCTAATTGGGCTATCGCAGAGTACATACCTTGATAATATATTAAAGAAGTTTAAGATGGACGAAAGTAAGAAGGGGTTCTTACCTATGTTGCAAGGCAAGACATTGAGTAAGACTCAAAGTCTGGCTACGGCGGAAGAAAGAGAGATGATGGATAAGATCCCCTATGCCTCGGCGATAGGCTCTATTATGTATGCCATGCTATGTACAAGACCGGATGTGGCACATGCTATTAGTTTGACTAGTAGGTACCAATCTGATCCAGGTTCGGAACACTGGATAGCGGTAAAGAACATCCTCAAGTACTTATGAAGAACTAAGGATATGTTTCTTATATACGGAGGTGAAGAAGAGCTCTAAGTGTTATGTCGATGATAGCTTTGACACCGATCTGGATGACTCTAAGTCTCAATCCGGATACATATTTCTCTTCAACGGAGCAGCAGTTAGTTGGAGGAGTTCCAAACAACCTTTGGTGGCTGGATCAACAACGGAGGCGGAATATGTTGCTGCTTCAGAAGCGGCGCAGGAAGAAGTTTGGATGAAAGAGTTCATTACGGAACTGGGTGTGGTTCCCAGTGCGTTGGACCCGATGGTGATCTATTGTGACAATAATGGAGCCATAGCCAACGCAAAGGAACCAAGGTCTCACAAGAATCCCAAGCATATTAAGCGCCGGTTTCACTCCATCCGCGAGCATGTCAAGGATGGAGATATAAAGATTTGTAAGGTACACACGGACCTAAATGTAGCAGATCCGTTCACTAAAGTTCTCCCTAGGGCAAAACATGATCAACACCAGAACTCCATGGGTGTTAGATTTATCACTATGTGAACTAGATTATTGTCTCTAGTGCAAGTGGGAGACTGAAGGAAATATGCCCTGAGAGGCAATATTAAAGTTGTTATTATATATTACTTATACATGATAGATGTTTATTTTACATGCTAGAAATGTATTGATTCGGAAACATCAATACATGTGTGTTTAATAAACAAAAAGGGTTCCTAGTCATGCCTCTCTTATAGACTAGCTTGTTGATTAACAGGATGATCAAGGTTTCTTGATCATGGACATTGGATGTTGTTAATAACAAGGTCACACCATTGGTGGAATGATGTGATGAACATTCATCCGAAGTATAGCATTACGATCAAGTCATTATGTTTATATTGCTATAACATCATACGAAGTAATCTTTATCCTTAGACCATGAGATCATGTTAATTGCTGACACCGGAAGAGTATCTTGATAACATCAAACGTCACACCATAACAGGGTGACTATAAAGATGGGTTCAGTACTACGAAGGTGTTATGTTGAGGCTCATGGATCAAGAGTGGAATTTGTCAATCCAGATGACGGATAGATATACTCTAGGCCCTCTCGGTGATATCACATTAGGATAGCTTGCAAGCAAGTGATGTGATCACTAGAATGTTATATCACGGGAACGAGAAAAGAGTGCATGTCGGTAACGAGATCAAACTATATATGGAGATACCGATGATCGAATCTCGGACATGTAATATATCGAGAGACAAAGGGATTTAGTTACAAGCGTTAAAGGTTCTCACGATCACAGGAGTCATCGTTGAATGTGTAGGAGTCAGTACGGATTTCCAGGTCCCGCTGCTGATTATTGATCAGATAAGGGTCTCGATCATGTATGCATTATTCGTGAACCGTAGGGTGGCACACTTAAGAGTTACCGGACACCATTTTGGAGCACGTATGTTTCAGACGAAAGAATTGCAAAGCGCAGGAATTGTTTCAATAGAAACCGGAAATTGTTTCGGGTGAAATTGCAGAAGGTGGTTCTGCATGTGATATTGAAATATTGCAAGGGGCTATATGTGAATGTTTGTTAATTAAAGTAATTAACAAAATTCTGAATAAATTTAATAAAAAGAGTTTTATTAAATGAGAGAGCATTAAATTTGGAGAAATTTAATGCATTTAAAGTGGAGACTTTAAAAGGGAATGTGAAGAGGCATTTTAATGTGGGGGGTTACCACCACATGAATGGGGGAGGTGAGGGGTCACCCCCCATGCGCCGGCCATGGAGAGAGGGGGCACCCCCCTCCTCCTATAAAAGGCCACCCATTCCCTCCTTCATCCACACACCTCCTTGTGAAGGATCTCTCTCCCCCTCTAGAATTATTCCCCCATGGTCTCGGATTAGCGAGATACATGTTCCCGGTGGCATTTCGTCTGGAAGGAGTTGCTGCTTCCGCTGGATCGCTAGAGCGAGGAGGTGGAGGTTGTCCGGTGGTTTGAACGTGTGTGCGAGTGCGGATGTGCTGCTGAGTTGCGGCGCTCGGACTTCCTCACGATCTTGAGATCGGCAAGTGTACGACTACATCAACCACGAGTTCCTACTCGTTAACAAAGCTCGTTGTCTACGAGGGTAAGTTCTCGTTGGATGTATGTCCACCCGTTGCTTTGTACCTAGTAGATAGATCTTGGAGTGTAGTTCACACCATAGGAAATTTTTTGTTTTCTATGCTGCGGACCCAACAAAACCATCTAGTGCTCAAGGTGATAGTGTGGGGCTTGTTCGTCTGCGGTACCAAAGTTGGCAGGCCAGCGCATGGCGGTACCTAAGTTGCCTAAAATTACCGCGTTTCGAAAAGTTGGGCCGCCAACTACTGAGAGGGGCCATTTCGAGGCAAACTCATCTCACCCCTGCCAAATACAAACATTCCGTTAAACCGCCCCGTGAAGTAGACGGTCGGGACCCACATGTCGGTTATCTGTCCGTGACGCGGGCGCCAACACGGCAACCTCTTAGGAAAATCGAGCAGCTAAGTGGATTGGATGCGTTGACCAATTTCACAAATCCATTCCCAGCTTTCCCCTAGCACGGGTGGTGTCGGAATACACCCTCCAGGCAGGACGATCGCTTCGGACATTTGACTTCCGGGGCCAAGTTGCTGCGCCCAGTCGCTGATCCCGAGCTCCAATGGCGCATGCTGTAGCCGCCGCTGCGAGGCTCTAGCCCTCCTCCGCCGCCGACGAGCCGAGCAGCTCGGAGGATGGCAGATCCTACTATCAAGAAAGAAGATGTTTTGTCTACAAGAGGGTGATCTACACTTCTCTTTGCTATTCGCACTAGTTACAACTGCTAGCTGGCTACTGAACCTCAAATTGTTTGTTAGCCCATTGCTGACAAACATATTTTGTCCACAATTTTCTGTCAGGTGGGATCTGTGCGGACCCCCCTTACCTGGTTATCGTAGTCCTCTATAGGTACGACTCTTAGGGCAATAGGTATGGACACCATTGTTTCACGATGGAAGAAGCGCCTGCGTAGATCTGAACTATATCTGGTATGGTTGCTGCTCTGCGTAATCATGTTGAAGTATGGCCAAAGCAGACTTTAAAGTTCAGCTTCATGGATGAACGTGGCATCATGGTTCCTATATCGTGTGACAGTCAGCTAATTGGGTTGATGAAAATGTATGCTTCGGACTGCATGTTTGAGCTGAATTGTGATATACTGGATGTGGAAGCTGCTGCAACTGGGAGTCGCCCTTCTATTCTTGGACATGATGGTTGCTCGAACCCAATTCGCTCCTGGTAAGCAAAGGTCGCTTGGGGTTCGCATGTTTGTGCTGAATTGTAATTTTTGTTTTATTTACTCTGTAGATATTGGGCAGTTATGCAACAATCTTGTTTCTTTGACAGGAAGCGCCGCAAGGTTAGAAACATGACTGCCGGGTCAGTCATTTTGCTGCCCGAAGAAATTAAAAACGAGTGGAAAGATGATGGTGGACACGGTTCTGGTGCCCATTGTCCCGGCGATGCAGAGTACGTGAAGCTAAGAAAATTGGCACCAAGGAGGAGGAAGAAGGCAGGAAATGAAGAAGCCATTGGACGTGAAGGCTTGGCACCCAGGCTGCGGAAGAAGGCTGCTGGCAATGAAGATGCATAGTAATGTGTTTAACTTGAACCTATATATGTAATTCTGTTAAATTCTGATCGCTCTGTGTGTGGCACGTTGCTGGGCGAAACAATCTACCCACGTTCTCTGAGTAAAATGTACCGCGACTGAGGGTTTGGAAACGCCCAAGTCGGTAGTTGAATCCGAAATTGTGATTGTGCCATTGCTATCTGAAAACAATGATCCACCGGTTCCATGATTGCTGAGGGGCAGGAGGTCTCCAAATACGACGGAATGTAAGTGGCACATAAATAAATTATTTAAGCTGCCACACTCCACGAAGCAGCAACTTATTTCAGATGCTGCACAACGACGTGGCAACATAAACAGCAATGTTCTCACCGATAATGCCTAGATGAGGAGGAAATTGGTACCACTTTCTGGCCTAATCTTGAGCCCGTCTATCTCACCGCCTCTCTGCTCCTGTATCCCCTGCATCTGGCGAAGCTCCTGGATCTCCAGTAACCGGGTGTACGTGCTTCCACTTTATAAATTGTGGTTGTGCCATTTGCATGCGGCACAATCCACGTAGATTACGTTTAAACAAACCACCAGTGTCAAAATACACTAGTAGAAAAGGTGTCTTTGGTCCACGGTTACATTCCCAATCCAGGACAGAGATCTAAACCGAGGCAGAAATTGATCTAAATCACAAATTCTTCCACAAATTAATGCGGGGTCAGAGCAATTTTTTCCTCCCTCGAATCCGGGACCAATAGTTCAGACCGCTAGGTCAACAAGTACAAATATTACAACTTAAAAAGGCACGGAGCTTAAGCTAAATAGAACTAGTTATCACACATCTCCTTGATCTTCCTAATCTTGGCCCGATGCGCATCTTCCTGCGAGAGCAAGGATCGAATTGTCTGCTCCTTCCTTTTAGCATCTTCCTTGCATAGCTTCAATTGTTTCTCTGCATTTTTCCTCATGCACTTTCCAATACTCGTAGTTGTGTACTGCAGGACTTTGGCCTGGTGAAGATCGTTCCTTGCTTGAGTCAGTTCTTGCTCTACTTTAGCCTTCAGGGCCAACGCCGCGTCCCTCTCCTTCTCGACTTTGATAACCTTGTCTTGCACCCACCTGAGATCTCGCTTATGCTTGGTCGTGTCAACTGGTTCCCATAGATTCATCTCAACACTGTCAAGAAGTGAGCTGAATACGGATTCTTTCAACTCGACAGTCATTTCCCATAGTTTGTCAAGCGTTTTCTGCATCGATTTGGGCCACTCTGGATCTACCCATTTGACAACACCACAACTTCCGCCTTGCATCATTGCACGATGTCCTTGACACCATAGAAATCTCCTGCCTGCGTTTCGTCCTTCGAAGGCTACAAATTTAGCGGGCACATATCCATGTTTACATACCAGAGGACTGTCTTCATCCTCTAAACCGTGATAGTCGGAGTCATACATCATCTGGTTGGCCTAACACATCATACGCGCATGAGTAAACAGATTAGATCTAGCTCAAAAAATAGATAACTGGCCACAGATGATAGAAATAGAGATGAGACGACTCACATCGAAATCACCGTCCCTGTCATCACGACGCGTTTACTCGCCGTCTCCCCTTGAACCCATGGCGAGAGGGGTGGGGGGTGGCTGCAGGAGAGGGGATGAGGATGGAGGCGCCGTCGGCTAGCGGCTACAGAAGGATGGGAGTGAAGTGGGGAAAGTGGCTTCGAGGGTAAGTAAGACAAGTACGGGGAGGAAGAGAAGTAATGGGGACATGACACTGGGATGTGGCCCACTGAACTCGTGAGACGTGACACTCGAAACAGGGGAGCGCCCAGTGTTGCCAGTTTGTCCAAAGCAAGCGTGGCCAATCATGCCGCAGAACAGCCTACTCGCGGATCGCTCTCACGAAGACCATCCCAATCGTCCAAGCGCCCCAATCGAACGGTATGTAACAATCGTCAAGCAGAACAACTGTGTTAGGGCGTGCCTTCTAGAAGACTCGGTCTAACGGCTACCTATGCAATGACACTGGGTGTGGTTCATGAAAAGAACAGACATGCAATGACATCGGTGGATCCATGCGTGGTTTATGGAAGTAACAAACATGCAATGACTCTAGCTATGGTTAACAAAAAGAACATGCATGCAATGACACTGGGTGTGGTTCATGAAAAGACCATACATCCAATGGCACTGGTGGATCCTTATGTGGTTCATGAAAAGAACAGACATGTAATGACACCAGTGGATCCTTATGTGGTTTGTTTAGAGGAAAAGACATGCAATGACTCTAGCCGTGGTTCATGAAAAGAACAGACATGCAATGACACCGGTGGATCCACATGTGGTCTATGGAAGTAAAAGACATGCAATGACACTAGTAGATCCTTATGTGGTTCATGAAAAGAATAGACATGCAGTGAAACTGGGTGTGGTTCATCAATAGAACAGACATGCACTAACACAGGGTGTGGTTCATGAAAAGAACAGACATGCAATGACACTGGTGGGCCCATCCTTATGTGGTTCATGAAAAGAACACACAGGCAATGACACTGGTGGATATTTATGTGATTTGTTTAGAAGAACACGCATGCAATGACACCGGTGGATCCACATGTGGTTTATGGAAGTAGAAGACATGCAATGACACTAGTATATCCTTATGTGGTTCATGAAAAGAAGAGACATGCAGTGAAACTGGCTGTGGTTCATGAATACAACAGACATGCACTGACACTGGGTGTGGTTCATGAAAAGAACAGACATGCAATGACACTGGTGGGCCCATCCTTATATGTTTCATGAAAATAACAGACAGGCAATGACACTGGTGGATCCTTATGTGGCTTTTTTAGAAGAACACACACGCAATGACACCGGTGGATCCACATGTGGTTTATGGAAGTAAAAGACATGCAAAGACACTGGTAGATCCTTATGTGGTTCATGAAAAGAACAGACATGCAGTGAAACTGGGTGTGGTTCATGAATAGAATAGACATGCACTGACACTGGGTGTGGTTCATGAAAAGAACAGACATGCAATGACACTGGTGGGCCCATCCTTATGTGGTTCACGAAAAGAACAGACAGGCAATGACACTGGTGGATCCTTATGTGGTTTGTTTAGAAGAACACACATGCAATGACACTAGGTGTGGTTTAATGAAAAGAACACACACACAATGACACTGGTGGATCCTTATGTGGTTTGTGGAGAGGAATAGACATGCAATGACACCGGTGGATCCACGTGTGGTTCATGAGAAGAACACACATCCAATGACTCTGGTAGATCCTTATGTGGTTCATGAAAAGAACGGACATGCAGTGACACTAGGTGTTCTTCATTAAAAGAACATACATGCACTGACACTAGGAGTGGTTCATGAAAAGAACAGACATGCAATGACATGGGTGGATCCTTATGTGTTTTATGGAAGGAACCGACATGCAATCACACCGACGGATCCACATGTGGTTTATGGAAGTAACACACATGCAACGACACTGGGTGTGGTTCATGAAAAGAACAGACATGCAATGACACTCATAGATCCTTATGTGGTTCATGAGAAGAACACACACGCAATGACACTGGTGGATCCTTATGTGGTTTGTTTAGAGGAACAGACATGCAATGACACCGGTGGATCCACATGTGGTTTATGGAACTAAAATACATGCAATGACACTGGTAGATCCTTATGTGGTTCATGAATAGAACAGATATGCAGTGAAACTAGGTGTGGTTCATAAATAGAACAGACATGCACTGACACTAGGTGTGGTTCATGAAAAGAACAAACATGCAGTGACACTGGTGGATCCTTATGTGGTTTATTTAGAGGAACAGACATGCAATGACACCGGTGGATCCACATGTGGTTTATGGAAGTAACACACATGCAATGACACTGGGTGTGGTTCATGAAAAGAACACACATGCAATGACACTGGTAGATCCTTATGTGGTTCATGAAAAGAACAGACATGCAATGACACTGGTGGATCCTTATGTGGTTTCTTTAGAGGAACAGACATGCAATGACTCTAGCCATGGTTCATGAAAAGAACAGACATGCAATGACACCGGGTGTGGTTCATGAAAAGAACAGACATGCAATGACTTATGTGGTTTTTTTAGAATAACACACATGCAATGACACTGGGTGTGTTTCATGAAAAGAACATATAGGCAATGACACTGGTGGATCCTTATGTGGTTTGTTTAGAAGAACACGCATGCAATGACACTGGGTGTGGTTCATGAAAAGAACAGACACGCAATGACAATGGTGGATCCTTCGGTGGTTTGTTTAGAGGAACAGACATGCAATCACACTAGGTGGATCCATATGTGGTTTATGGAAGTAAAAGACATGCAATGACTCTAGCTATGATTCATGAAAAGAACAGACATGCAATGACACCGGTGGATCCACATGTGGTTTATGGAAGTAAAAGACATGCAATGACACTAGTAGATCCTTATGTGGTTCATGAAAAGAATAGACATGCAGTGAAACTAGGTGTGGTTCATGAATAGAACAGACATGCACTGACACTGGGTGTGGTTCATGAAAAAACAGACATGCAATAACACTAGTGGGCCCATCCTTATGTGGTTCATGAAAAGAACAGACATGCAATGACACTGGTGGATCCTTATGTGGTTTGTTTAGAAGAACACACATGCAATGACACCGGGTGTGGTTAATGAAAAGAACACACACGCAATGACACTGGTGGATCCTTATGTGGTTTGTTTAGAGGAACAAACATGCAATGACACCGGTGGATCCACGTGTGGTTCATGAGAAGAACACACATCCAATGACTCTGGTAGATCCTTATGTGGTTCATGAAAAGAACTGACATACAGTGACACTGGGTGTGGTTCATGAAAAGAACAGACATGCACTGACACTAGGAGTGTTCATGAAAAGAACAGACAGGCAATGACACTAGTGGATCCTTATGTGGTTTATGGAAGGAACAGACATGCAATCACACCGGTAGATCCATACGTGGTTTATGGAAGTAACACACATGCAATGACACTAGGTGTGGTTCATGAAAAGAACAGACATGCAATGACACTGGTAGATCCTTACGTGGTTCATGAGAAGAACACACACGCAATGACACTGGTGGATCCTTATGTGGTTTGTTTAGAGGAACATACGTGCAATGACACCGGTGGATCCACATGTGGTTTATGAAAGTAAAAGACATGCAATGACACTGGTAGATCCTTATGTGGTTCATGAAAAGAACAGACATGCAGTGAAACTGGGTGTGGTTCATGAATAGAACAGACATGCACTGACACTGGGTGTGGTTCATGAAAAGAACAAACATGCAATGACACTGGTGGGCCCATCCTTATGTGGTTCATGAGAAGAACAGACATGCAATGACACTGGTGGATCCTTATGTGGTTTGTTTATAAGAACACACATGCAATGACACCGGGTGTGGTTAATGAAAAGAACACACACGCAATGACACTGGTGGATCCTTATGTGGTTTGTTTAGAGGAACAGACATGCAATGACACCGGTGGATCCACGTGTGGTTCATGAGAAGAACACACATCCAATGACTCTGGTAGATCCTTATGTGGTTCATGAAAAGAACTGACATACAGTGACACTGGGTGTGGTTCATGAAAAGAACAGACATGCACTAACACTAGGAGTGTTCATGAAAAGAACAGACAGGCAATGACACTAGTGGATCCTTATGTGGTTTATGGAAGGAACAGACATGCAATCACACCGGTAGATCCATACGTGGTTTATGGAAGTAACACACATGCAATGACACTGGGTGTGGTTCATGAAAAGAACAGACATGCAATGACACTGGTAGATCCTTATGTGGTTCATGAGAAGAACACACACGCAATGACACTGGTGGATCCTTATGTGGTTTGTTTAGAGGAACATACATGCAATGACACCGGTGGATCCACATGTGGTTTATGAAAGTAAAAGACATGCAATGACACTGGTAGATCCTTATGTGGTTCATGAAAAGAACAGACATGCAGTGAAACTGGGTGTGGTTCATGAATAGAACAGACATGCACTGACAGTGGGTGTGGTTCATGAAAAGAACAGACATGCAATGACACTGGTGGGCCCATCCTTATGTGGTTCATGAAAAGAACAGACATGCAATGACACTGGTGGATCCTTATGTGGTTTGTTTAGAAGAACACACATGCGATGACACTGGTAGATACTTATGTGGTTCATGAAAAGAACTGACATGCAGTGACACTGGGTGTGGTTAATGAAAAGAACAGACATGCACAGACACTAGGAGTGGTTCATGAAAAGAACAGACATGCAATGACATTGGTGGATCCTTATGTGGTTTATGGAAGGAACAAACATGCAATCACACCGGTGGATCCACATGTGGTTTATGGAAGTAACACACATGCAATGACACTAGGTGTGGTTCATGAAAAGAACAGACATGCAATCGCACTGGTAGATCCCTTTGTGGTTCATGAGAAGAACACACACGCAATGACACTGGTGGATCCTTATGTGGTTTGTTTAGAGGAACAGACATGCAATGACACCGGTGGATCCACATGTGGTTTATGGAAGTAAAAGACATGCAATGACACTGGTAGATCCTTATGTGTTTCATGAATAGAACAGACATGCAGTGAAACTGGGTGTGGTTCATGAATAGAACAGACATGCACTGACACTGGGTGTGGTTCATGAAAAGAACAGACATGCAATGACACTGGTGGGCCCATCCTTATGTGGTTCATGAAAAGAACAGACATGCAGTGACACTTGTGGATCCTTATGTGGTTTGTTTAGAGGAACAGACATGCAATGACACCGGTGGATCCACATGTGGTTTATGGAAGTAACACACATGCAATGACACTGGGTGTGGTTCATGAAAAGAACACACATGCAATGACACTGATAGATTCTTATGTGGTTCATGAAAAGAACAGACATGCAATGACACTGTGGATCCTTATGTTGTTTGTATAGAGGAAGACACATGCAATGACTCTAGCCGTGGTTCATGAAAAGAACAGACATGCAATGACACCGGGTGTGTTTCATGAAAAGAGCAGACATGCAATGACTTATGTGGTTTGTTTAGAATAACACACATGCAATGACACTAGGTGTTGTTCATGAAAAGAACATATAGGCAATGGCACTGGTGGATCCTTATGTGGTTTGTTTAGAAGAACATGCATGCAATGACACTGGGTGTGGTTCATGAAAAGAATAGACACGCAATGACACTGGTGGATCCTTATGTGGTTTGTTTAGAGGAACAGACATGCAATCACACTAGGTGGATCCATATGTGGTTTATGGAAGTAAAATACATGTAGTGACTCTAGCTGTGATTCATGAAATGAACAGACATGCAATGACTCTAGCCATGGTTCATGAAAAGAACAGACATGCAATGACACCGGTGGATCCACATGTGGTTTATGGAAGTAAAACACATGTAGATCCTTATGTGGTTCATGTAAAGAACAGACATGCAGTGAAACTGGGTGTGGTTCATGAATAGAACAGACATGCACTGACACTAGGTGTGGTTCATGAAAAGAACAGACATGCAATGACACTAGTGGGCCCATCCTTATGTGGTTCATGAAAAGAACAGACAGGCAATGACACTGGTGGATCCTTATGTGGATTGTTTAGAAGAACACACATGCAATGACACCGGTGGATTCACATGTGGTTTATGGAAGTAAAAGACATGTAATGACACTGGTAGATCCTTATGTGGTTCATGAAAAGAAGAGACATGCAGTGAAACTGGGTGTGGTTCATGAATAGAACAGACATGCACTGACACTAGGTGTGGTTCATGAAAAGAACAGACATGCAATGACACTGGTGGGCCCATCCTTATGTGGTTCATGGAAAGAACAGACAAGCAATGACACTGGTGGATCCTTATGTGGATTGTTTAGAAGAACAGACATGCAATGACACTGGGTGTAGTTCAGGAAAAGAACACACACACAATGACACTGGTGGATCCTTATGTGGTTTGTGGAGAGGAACAGACATGCAATGACACCGGTGGATCCACGTGTGGTTCATGAGAAGAACACACATCCAATGACTCTGGTAGATCCTTATGTGGTTCATGAAAAGAACTGACATGCAGTGACACTTGGTGTGGTTCATGAAAAGAACAGACATGCACTAACACTAGGAGTGGTTCATGAAAAGAACAGACAGGCAATGACACTGGTGGATCCTTATGTGGTTTATGGAAGGAACATACATGAAATCACACCGGTGGATCCACATGTGGTTTATGGAAGTAACACACAGGCAATGACACTGGGTGTGGTTCATGAAAAGAACAGACATGCAATGACACTGGTAGATCCTTATGTGGTTCATGAGAAGAACACACACGCAATGACACTGGTGGATCCTTATGTGGTTTGTTTAGAGGAACAGACATGCAGTGAAACTGGGTGTGGTTCGTGAATAGAATCGACATGCACTGACACTGGGTGTGGTTCATGAAAAGAACAGACATGCAATGACACTGGTGGGTCCATCCTTCTGTGGTTCATGAGAAGAACAGACATGCAATGACACTGGTGGATCCTTATGTGGTTTGTTTAGAAGAACACACATGCAATGACACTGGGTGTGGTTCATGAAAAGAACACACACGCAATGACACTAGTGGATCCTTATGTGGTTTGTTTAGAGGAACAGACATGCAATGACACCGGTGGATCCACGTGTGGTTCATGAGAAGAACACACATCCAATGACTCTAGGTGGGGGGAAATGACACGAGGTCATGGAAGAAGAAGGTTCATGATAAGAACATACATCCAATGGCACCGGTGTATCCTTATGTGGTTCATGAAAAGAACTGACATGTAGTGACACTAGGTGTGGTTCATGAAAAGAACAGACATGCACTGACACTAGGAGTGGTTCATGAGAAGAACAGACAGGCAATGACACTGGTGGATCCTTATGTGGTTTGTTTAGAGGAATAGACATGCAATGACACCGGTGGATCCACATGTGGTTTATGGAAGTAACACACATTCAATGACACTGGGAGTGGTTAATGAAAAGAACAAACATGCAATAACACTGGTAGATCCTTATGTGGTTCATGAAAAGAACAGACATGCAATGACACTGGTGGATCCCTATGTGGTTTGTTTAGAGGAACAGACATGTAATGACTCTAGCCGTGGTTCATGAAAAGAACAGACATGCAATGACTTATGTGGTTTGTTTAGAATAACACACATGCAATGACACTGGGTGTGGTTCATGAAAAGAACATATATGCAATGACACTGGTGGATCCACATGTGGTTTATGGAAGTAAAAGACATGCAATGACACTGGTAGATCCTTATGTGGTTCATGAAAAGAACAGACATACAGTGAAACTGGGTGTGGTTCGTGAATAGAACAGACATGCACTGACACTGGGTGTGGTTCATGAAAAGAACAGACATGCAATGCCACTGGTGGGCCCATCCTTATGTGGTTCATGAAAAGAACAGACAGGCAATGACACTGGTGGATCCTTATGTGGTTTGTTTAGAAGAACACACATGCAATGACACAGGTGGATCCACATGTGGTTCATGGATGTAAAGGAAATGCAATGACACTGGTAGATCCTTATGTGGTTCATGAAAAGAACAGACATGCAGTGAAACTAGGTGTGGTTCATGAATAGAACAGGCATGCACTGACACTGGGTGTGGTTCATAAAAAGAACAAACATGCAATGACACTGGTGGGCCAATCCTTATGTGGTTCATGAAAAGAACATACAGGCAATGACACTGGTGGATCCTTATGTGGTTTGTTTAGAAGAACACACATGTAATGACACTGGGTGTGGTTCATGAAAAGAACACACACGCAATGACATTGGTGGATCCTTATGTGGTTTGTGGAGAGGAACAGACATGCAATGACACCGGTGGATCCACGTGTGGTTCATGAGAAGAACACACATCCAATGACTCTGGTAGATCCTTATGTGGTTCATGAAAAGAACTGACATGCAGTGACACTGGTTGTAGTTCATGACAAGAACAAACATGCAATGACACTAGGAGTGGTTCGTGAAAAGAACAGACAGGCAATGAAACTAGTGAATCCTTATGTGGTTTATGGAAGGAACAGACATGCAATCACACTAGGTGGATCCATATGTGGTTTATGGAAGTAACACACATGCAATGACACTGGGTGTGGTTCATGAAAAGAACAGACATGCAATGACACTGGTAGATCCTTATGTGGTTCATGAAAAGAACAGACATGCAATGACACTGGTGGATCCTTATGTGGTTTGTTTAGAGGAACACACATGCAATGACTCTATCCGTGGTTCATGAAAAGAACAAACATGCAATGACACCGGGTGTGGTTCATGAAAAGAACAGACATGCAATGACTTATGTTTTTTGTTTAGAATAACACACATGCAATGACACTGGGTGTGGTTCATGAAAAGAACATATAGGCAATGACACTGGTGGATCCTTATGTGGTTTGTTTAGAAGAACACACATGCAATGACACTAGGTGTGGTTCATGAAAAGAACAGACACGCAATGACCCTGCTGGATCCTTATGTGGTTTGTTTAGAGGAACAGACATGCAATCACACTAGGTGGATCCATATGTGGTTTATGGAAGTAAAAGACATGTAGTGACTCTAGCTGTGATTCATGAAAAGAACAGACATGCAATTACTCTAGCCGTGGTTCATGAAAAGAACAGACATGCAATGACACCGGTGGATCCACATGTGGTTTATGGAAGTAAAAGACATGCAATGACACTGGTAGATCCTTATGTGGTTCATGAAAAGAATAGACATGCAGTGAAACTGGGTGTGGTTCATGAGTAGAACAGACATGCACTGACACTGGGTGTGGTTCATGAAAAGAACAGACATGCAATGACACTGGTGGGCCACTCCTTATGTGGTTCATGAAAAGAACAGACATGCAATGACACTGGTGGATCCTTGTGTGGTTTGTTTAGAAGAACACACATGCAATGACACCGGGTGTGGTTCATGAAAAGAACACACACGCAATGACACTGGTGGATCCTTATGTGGTTTGTTTAGAGGAACAGACATGTAATGACACCGGTGGATCCACATGTGGTTTATGGAAGTAACACACATGCAATGACACTGGGTGTGGTTCATGAAAAGAAAAGACATGCAATGACACTGGTAGATCCTTATGTGGTTCATGAGAAGAACAGACATGCAATGAGACTGGTGGATCCTTTTGTGGTTTGTTTAGAGGAACACACATGCAATGACTCTAGCCGTGGTTAATGAAAAGAACAGACATGCAATGACGCCGGGTGTGGTTCATGAAAAGAACAGACGTGCAATGACTTATGTGGTTTGTTTAGAATAACACACATGCAATGATACTGGGTGTGGTTCATGAAAAGAACATATAGGCAATGACACTGGTGGACCCTTATGTGGTTTGTTTAGAAGAACATGCATGCAATGACACTAGGTGCGGTTCATGAAAAGAACAGACACGCAATGACACTGGTGGATCCTTATGTGGTTTGTTTAGAGGAACATACATGCAATCACACTAGGTGGATCCATATGTGGTTTATGGAATTAAAAGACATGTAGTGACTGTAGATGTGATTCATGAAAAGAACAGACATGCAATGACTCTAGCCGTGGTTATTGAAAAGAACAGACATGCAATGACACCGGTGGATCCACATGTGGTTTATGGAAGTAAAAGACATGCAATGACACTAGTAGATCCTTATGTGGTTCATGGAAAGAATAGACATGCGGTGAAACTAGGTGTGGTTCATGAATAGAACAGACATGCACTGACACTGGGTGTGGTTCTCGAAAAGAACAGACATGCAATGACACTGGTGGGCCCATCCTTATGTGGTTCATGAAAAGAACAGACATGCAATGACACTGGTGGATCCTTATGTGTTTTGTTTAGAAGAACACACATGCAATGACACCGGGTGTGGTTCATGAAAAGAACACACACGCAATGACACTGGTGGATCCTTATGTGGTTTGTTTAGAGGAACAGACATGCAATGACACCGGTGGATCCACGTGTGGTTCATGAGAAGAACACACATCCAATGACTCTGGTAGATCCTTATGTGGTTCATGAAAAAAACTGACATACAGTGACACTAGGTGTGGTTCATGAAAAGAACAAACATGCACTGACACTAGGATTGGTTCATGAAAAGAACAGACAGGCAATGACACTGGTGGATCCTTATGTGGTTTATGGAAGGAATAGACTGAAGGGAATATGCCCGAGAGGCAATAATAAAGTGGTTATTATCTTATTCCATGTTTATGATAAATGTTTATTTTAAATGCTAGAATTGTATTGATCGGAAGCATCAATACATATGTGTTTAATAAACAAAAAGGGTTCCTAGTTATGCCTCTCTTATAGACTAGCTTGTTGATTAACAAGATGATTATGGTTTCCTGATCATGGACATTGGATGTTGTTAATAACAAGGTCACACCATTAGTGGAATGATGTGATGAACATTCATCCGAAGTATAGCATTACGATCAAAGTCTTTATGTTTATATTGCTATAATATCATACGAAGTAATCTTTATCCTTAGACCATGAGATCATGTTAATTACTAACACCGGAAGAGTAACTTGATAACATCAAACGTCACACCGTAACAGGGTGACTATAAAGGTGGGTTCAATGCTACGAAGGTGTTATGTTGAGGCTCATGGATCAAGAGTGGGATTTGTCCATCCCGATGATGGATAGATATACTCTGGGCCCTCTCGGTGATATCACATTGAAATAGCTTACAAGCAAGTGATGTTATCACTAGAATGTTATATCACGGGAACGAGAAAAGAGTGCATGTCGGTAACGAGATCAAACTAGGTATGGAGATACCGATGATCAAATCTCGGACATGTAATATATCGCGGGACAAGGGGATTTAGTTACTAGTGTTAAAGGTTCTCACGATCACAGAAGTCATCGTTGAATGTGTAGGAGTCAGTATGGATCTCTAGGTCTCGCTGCTGATTATTGATCGGAGAGGGGTCTCGATCATGTCTGTATTATGCGCAACCGTAGGGTGACACACTTAAGGGATACCGACACCATTTGGACCAAATATGTTTTAGATAAAGATTTAAGAAAGCGCTGGAATTATTTCAATAGACACCAAAACTGTTTCGGATGAAATTGCTGAAATTGGTTCTACATGTAATATTGAAATGTTGCAGGGGGTTTTATGTGAATGTTTGTTAATTAAAGTAATTAACAAAATTCTGAATAATAATAATAAAAGAGTTTTATTAAATGAGAGAGCATTAAATTTGGAGAAATTTAATGCATTTAAAGTGGAGACTTTAAAAGAGAATGTGAAGGGGCATTTTAATGTGGAGGGGTTACCACCACATGAATGGAGGAGGTGAAGGGTCACCCCCTCCATGCGCCGACCATGAAGGAGGGGCACCCCCCTCCTCCTATAAAAGGACACCTCCTCCTCTTCTCACACACACCTCCTTGTGAAGGATCTCTCTCCCCCTCTAATATTATTCCCCCATGGTCTCAGATTAGCGAGATACATGTTCCCGGTGGCTTTATCTGGAAAGGAGTTGCTGCTTCCGCTGCTTTGCTGGAGCGAGGGACGGAGGTTGTCGGGGTATCGAACGTGTGTGCGATCACGGATGCACCGCTGCTTTGCGGTGCTGGACTTGGTGGTGCTAGAGCCGGACCTGCTGGACTTCATCACGATCTTGAGATCGGCAAGTGTACGACTACATCAACCACGAGTTCCTACTCGTTAACAAAGCTCGTTGTCTATGAGGGTAAGTTCTCGTTGGATGTATGTCCACCCGTTGCTTTGTACCTAGTAGAGAGATCTTGGCGTGTAGTTCACACCGTAGGAAACATTTTCTTTTCTATGTTGCGGACCCAACAGTGGTATCAGAGCCTGATCTATGCGTAGGTGCTTTGCACGGGTAGTACACAAATGTTTATATGTGGGCGATGATGATCATGTCATTTCATCTTCTATGTATTTTGGATATTGGTGGCATAGTGGGATGAAGCGGCCCGGACCAACCTTACATGTCATTGTACATGAGACCGGTTCCACGACTGACTTGCAACTTGTTTTGCATAAGTGGCTGGCGGGTGTCTGTCTCTCCTACTATAGTCAATATCTGATTTACAACGAGTTGCTAATAATTTGGTTATCCTCGTTGTGGTTCATGTTCGTAGGTAAGAACGGTTCTATCTCCGAAAGCCCTAAGCCACGTAAAACTTGCAATTGATAAACTAGAGGCGTCTAGTTTAGATCGTTGCTGGGCTAGTGTATTGATATGGTATTGTTGTAAGTAGATGTATGGTAGATACTCTTACAACACAGTCAATGTGTAAGTTCCATAGACCTTGGCCTTACACACAAAGGAATGATAGAGATCATACCACGATGCAATTGATAGAGATCAAATGCATGGACCATATCATCTCACTTTACACATTAGATGTTAGCATCTTATACTGCTAGTTTGGCGTTTTATGTAGCATTGTAAGATGATCCCTCTTTTAGATATCAAGATAAAAATATGTTCTTCCTTAAGTATGCACCGTTTTGTGGATCGTGTTTCGAGACATCACGTGATGATCGGGTGTACTCGACTCTATGCTTTCATACAAACGGGTGTAAGACAGTTTTACACATGCGAGTACTAAGGTTCTTACTTGGCGAGCCTAGCATGTACAGACATGGCCTCGGAACACAGACCGAAAGGTTAAGCATGAGTCATATAGTTGATATGATGCCCATATAGATGCTCGCCTTTGAAGCTACACTGACTCACGTGATGATCGGACTTGGTGTAGTGGATTTGGTTCATGTAATCACCAAAAAGGCACGAGGGATGTCATTTTTGAGTGGGAGTTCATTTCTAATTTGGATTAGTCGAACTCAATTTGTCATAAACTAAATCAAAGTGAATTTGCATAATTTGTTGTAGTCATTCGCATATGTTCACTACCTTATGCTTAGTTTTTATTTGAGATAATAGAACTATAGAATTCTGGATATTTACTTTACGAACTGTTATCGTATTGTTTTGAATGTCAATTTAAAGTTTATAAGTCCTATTGCAAACTTCCAGCAAACTCTATTTACTCCATGAAGTTTAATAAGTAGTATTAAATCAAGAGTAAGAATTCCAATGTTAGTATCTAAAGTATCATGTTTGCCTCCATGATTATTGATATTCAAAAAGGTTGTTTTAATATCAAGATTATATTGGAGCTGAAAATTGTTTCAGAAACCATCATGTGTGAAAGATATTGTGATATCTGAAACAATATTTTTTTTGGTTGCATTATGATAGAGTATAATTTAGCAAAATACATGTTCTCATATTGTATGAGAATTTGTGAAGGATGGAGATGCTAGGCATCCGAATCTACCAAAAAGGTTTTGGGAACTGATATTATACTCGTGATTCTTCCTTATAACCTGTAGTAGCTTGATCATGAAAGTTGTCATGATAAGGATGAATAGAAGATGTAAGTAAAATGTTTACTACACTAATAGATTACTAAAGAATGGATTTTTGAAAGAACACCAAACATTTGATGATGGTGATCCACTTCAAAGTGCAAGTCCAAAGGTATTAGTATTTGACTATATACGCTTTGTACCATGTGTCATGTTGATGACACCACTATTGATGTTGATAGATTCTTTTAAAAGAAAAGGAATTGCTGAAAGAGAATCTATAAAATATTTGGCAGAAAATAAAAGGTTGGAGATGTCCAACTTAGGTATATAGAAGATATACATGTTATGGCCATATTCCTTGCTTGTTAAACAATGTGGTTCTTAGGTATTGGATACCGAATTGGTTGGTATGAAGTGTCATACAGGACAACGCAATTCATGAACTACAATGGCATAAGTAACCAGCAAGAGAATGAGTGATGATGTTCATCGAAAACAAATAAAGTGTTATTGTGTTTTTTTGTCATCAAACCAAGCCTTCAAGATTTGTTTAAATAATTGTTATTTTGTTCCGGTATCATGAGAACAATGGCTGTTCAAATAATTACCGTATTCCATAAAGGATGGATGAACTTTTACAAGTCTAGTTGGAGAAATCACATCCATAAACACTATTGCTAAAATGTTGCAAGACAAATGATTAAAAGATCACTTATGAAGTGACATCGCTGTTTAAATTATATTTGAAAGAAAACATGAAGAAACTCCATGTTGATGGATTTTTGGAGCCTTTGATTTTGATCAATTGACGCATGTGAGACTTTCCTCGAGATAATTGAAACTCCATCCATAGGCCAGAGAGGAACGGATGACTAGCTTATTGGAAATTGTGCATGCTAATGTGCATAGTCCATTATGTGTAGACATATGCGATGGATCTTTTTGCTTCATATGCTTTCTCCGAAAATTTGAGTGAATATATCGGTATATTTACTTAATAAGGAAGAAGTATGAAACATTTGAAAATTGTTCAAAGACTTTCAAGATGAAGTGGAAAATCATTGTAACAAGAAAATAAAGAGTTTATGATTCGATCATAAAGGAAGATATTTGAGTTACATGTTTAGCAAAAACACCTAAGACTTGAGGAATTGTTCCATGATTTGTGTTTCCCGATAAACCACAGGAGTATGGCATATTCGAGAGATAAAATCAAACCATGTTTGACATGGTAAGATCAAGGGTGTCATTTATAAAACTGCCATTATGTTTTAAGGATTGAAGCTTTAGAGACTACCGCTTTTACACTGAAAAGAGCACCATCGTGATCCATTGAAATGACACCATATGAGTTATGGTTTGGGATAAAACCTGAATTGTCTTTTCTTAAATTTTGGTATGCTATGCATAAGTAAAATGTTTACAACCAAAGTCGGATGAGCACGTCTTTGTAGGTTATCCCAAAGAATTTGTTGGGAATTTCTCCATAACACCGAGGACAAAAGAGTTTGTTACTTGGAACGTCAAGTTTCTTGAGAAGGAATTTTTCATGAAAAGTTAAGTGGGAGGACAATAGAACTTTGATAAGGTTGTTGAACCTTAGCTATATGTGCTAAGTAGCACAGCGCTGGAAAGTGTCCCGGTGGCGGCCACAATGCTCATGGCTCTCGTGATTACAAAAGGTGTGATCTCGGAGATTAGAGTTCCTATAGAACCGTGTGGGTTGGTAAGAATCAAATAGTAAGATTTGATAAGAAAGTCGTTATTATTTTGACAATGATGAACCGACTACATGCAAAGAAGCGATGATGGGCCCTGACTCCATAAAATGACTAGAAGTCATAGAATCCGTGATAGTATCCATACATGAGAAAACAAGTTTCTGAACTTGGAAGACCCTCCGGAAAGGCGTGAAGCCTATCGGTCGTGTTTGGATCTATAAAGAAATAAGACATGGATGTTTAACATCTATGAAATAGTCGACATGTCAGAAAGAAGTTTACGACAATGTTCAAGGAGTTGACTATGACAAGATTTGATCTTTCATAGCGATATATAGTCTTGGCGGATTAATGTAGCAACCACTACATATAATTTGGTATATGTTAGTTGAATAAACAAAACAAGGTTCTTCTAATAGAACGGTAACCTAGGACATGTACATGACATGGTCCGAAGGGTTTTGTTAATTCAAAGGGTGCTGAAAGGGAATGTAAACTTCAATAGTTGAAGTAAGCATAGCTGAGTTGGAATCTTCACCATGATGAAACTGTTAAAAGAGTTTAAATTCATCGGAGATGATGAAGATGCTTGCATTTGCAAGAAATTAAGTGGGAGCACTAAGACATATTTCTAATACATTATGTAGAGGAAATATTGTTGATTGGAAATGATGTATCTTGTATTGACACAAGTTAAGAATTTCATTAAAATAAGATTTCGATGAAAGACTTGGGCAAACCCGGAATATTAGGCATCAATATATATATGGATAGATTAAGGCGCTAATATGGTTGTGCCAGACATACATATATGATATATTGAAAGGGTTCAATATGGAAACAACAAGAAAGGTTCTTGCTGCATGGAAAGGATTGTATCAAAATTCAAGTGTTTCAACACTTGGTGAGTAAAATCACATGAAGATATTGATCGATTATACCATGATATGTATATATCCAGAATGTCCTATGCTCTAAATGTTATGAGCATATACCAGATGATTCATAAGATGATCATTGGACAATAGTAAAGATATTCTTATGAGCTTTGGAAGAACTAAGAATATATAATGTATAAGTGACAAATAGTTAAAGGTAGTTCATTGTAAAGTGTTACATTGATACTAGTTTTGTCACAAGATACAAATTAAATTTATCTCAATTTAGACTATGGGTGGCACAATGTAATGGAAAGGATGTTCCATGATGGATTTGGATGAGTTCCAAAGTTGAGACATTGTGACGGATACTACAACAAAAGGCTAAGTATATGACTGCTATAGTAGCAGCAAAGGAGGGCATTTGTGTTAAGTAGTTTGTTATCAAACTAGCTGTGGTTCAAAGTAGGATAATACTATGAAGATATATTGTGTGACAATAATATCAACATATTTTGAGCCGAACGAACTAAAGGTCTCACCAAAGGACCAAATCTATACAATGCCATCCCATTTGAGAATGAGTGATGCGTAGAGACGCAGAGACATGCAAATACACACGGACCTGAAACTGTCAGATCGAGAGATTACGTTAACCACTAGCAATAGCGTATATGCAACACCAGAAAACCATAGGTGTTCAATACGCAAAGTTTTTCAAACTAGATTATTGACTCTAGTGCAAGTGGGAGACTGAAGGGAATATGCCCGAGAGGCAATAATAAAGTGGTTATTATCTTATTCCATGTTTATGATAAATGTTTATTTTACATGCTAGAATTGTATTGATCGGAAACATCAATACATGTGTGTTTAATAAACAAAAAGGGTTCCTAGTTATGCCTCTCTTATAGACTAGCTTGTTGATTAACAAGATGATCAAGGTTTTCTGATCATGGACATTGGATGTTGTTAATAACAAGGTCACACCATTGGTGGAATGATGTGATGAACATTCATCCGAAGTATAGCATTACGATCAAAGTCATTATGTTTATATTGGTATAATATCATACGAAGTAATCTTTATCCTTAGACCATGAGATCATGTTAATTGCTAACACCGGAAGAGTATCTTGATGACATCAAACGTCACACCGTAACAGGGTGACTATAAAGGTGGGTTCAGTGCTACGAAGGTGTTATGTTGAGGCTCATGGATCAAGAGTGGGATTTGTCCATCCCGATGACAGATAGATATACTCTGGGCCCTCTCGGTGATATCACATTGAAATAGCTTGCAAGCAAGTGATGTGATCACTAGAATGTTATATCATGGGAACGAGAAAAGAGTGCATGTCGGTAACGAGATCAAACTAGGTATGGAGATACCGATGATCGAATCTCAGACATGTAATATATCGTGGGACAAAGGGATTTAGTTACTAGTGTTAAAGGTTCTCACGATCATAGAAGTCATCGTTGAATGTGTAGGAGTTAGTATGGATCTCCAGGTCCGGCTGCTGATTATTGATCGGAGAGGGGTCTCGATCATGTCTGCATTATTCGTGAACCGTAGGGTGACACACTTAAGGGATACCAACACCATTTGGAGCAAACATGTTTCAGATAAAGATTTAAGAAAGCGCTGGAATTATTTCAATTGACACCGAAACTGTTTCGGGTGAAATTGCTGAAATTGGTTCTGCATGTAATATTGAAATATTGCAGGGGGTTTTATGTGAATGTTTGTTAATTAACGTAATTAACAAAATTCTGAATAAAAATAATAAAAGATTTTTATTAAATGAGAGAGCATTAAATTTGGAGAAATTTAATGCATTTAAAGTGGAGACTTTAAAAGAGAATGTGAAGGGGCATTTTAATGTGGAGGGGTTACCACCACATGAATGGAGGAGGTGAAGGGTTACCCCCTCCATGCGCCGGCCATGAAGGAGGGGCACCCCCCTCCTCTTATAAAAGGCCACCCCCTCACTTCTCACACACACCTCCTTGTGAAGGATCTCTCTCCCCCTCTAGTATTATTCCCCCATGGTCTCGGATTAGCGAGATACATGTTCCCGGTGGCTTTATCTGGAAAGGAGTTGCTGCTTCCGCTGCTTTGCTGGAGCGAGGGACGGAGGTTGTCGGGGTACCGAACGTGTGTGCGATCACGGATGCACCGCTGCTTTGCGGTGCTGGACTTGGTGGTGCTGGAGCCGGACCTGCTGCAATTCATCACGATCTTCATATCGGCAAGTGTACGACTACATCAACCACGAGTTCCTACTCGTTAACAAATCTCGTTGTCTACGAGGGTATGTTCTCGTTGGATGTATGTCCACCCGTTGCTTTGTACCTAGTAGATAGATCTTGGCGTGTAGTTCACACCGTAGGAAATATTTTGTTTTCTATGGTGCGGACCCAACACAGACATGCAATCTTACTGGTGGATCCATATGTGGTTTATGGAAGTAACACACATGCAATGACACTGGGTGTGGTTCATGAAAAGAACAGACATGCAATGACACTGGTAGATCCTTATGTGGTTCATGAGAAGAACACACACGCAATTACACTAGTGGATCCTTATGTGGTTTGTTTAAAGGAACATACATGCAATGACACCAGTGGATCCACATGTGGTTTATGGAAGTAAAATACATGCAATGACACTGGTAGATCCTTATGTGGTTCATGAAAAGAACAGACATGCAGCGAAACTAGGTGTGGTTCATGAATAGAACAGACATGCACTGACACTAGGTGTGGTTCATGAAAAGAACAGACAGGCAATGACACTGGTGGGCCCATCCTTATGTGGTTCATGAGAAGAACAGACAGGCAATGACACTGGTGGATCCTTATGTGGTTTATGGAAGGAACAAACATGCAATGACACCGGTGGATCCACATGTGGTTTATGGAAGTAACACACATGCAATGACACTGGCTGTGGTTCATGAAAAGAATAGACATGCAATGACACTGGTAGATCCTTATGTGGTTCATGAAAAGAACAGACATTGTCGTGGTGGTGTCACGGCAGATGCCATGGATAGGCTAAAGGTGGGGACTAATACACGCTAGGGGAATCCAGGGAGGGATAGTGGAGTGATTCTCCACGCAGAAGCTTTGTATTGATGTTCTATCTCAAAGATTACAAGTGCTCCTCGAGCTGTATTGACAAGAGGAAGAAGAAGAAACTATCTTACTCTTGCCTCCTATCTAGCCCAGGAACCCTAGATCCATTAGTGCTCAACCAACTAGAATTCTGCCAACCCCCTCTACCAGAACCCTAACCCCCCTTATATAGTGGTGGTTCGGTCCTGGCCTAGGGCATACGTGGAGGCATATTCCTAAGAATATGCCCCCTCCCAAAGTAGTAACCTGACAGGGGTGCTTTTCCCCCGCGTCACATTTGCTTTAGCGACGTAGCCTCTGTGGCGCCCGCGTCAGCCGACGTGAGCGCCGTCACCCTTGTCGGCCACGATCCGGTGGTCCTTCCCTTGCTTTATTCGCTCATCTAGTATGTACCGGACCTTCTTTTTTTACCAGAGAGATTCCTTCCTTCTCCTAGAAGCCAAGCGAGGATCCGGATCACAGTATATCCGGCCACACCTGTTCATGCATATAAGTTAGACAAGCATTTCCGACTTACTCCTTAAGTCGGACGAGATAACGTTAGGCGTCTCCCCCTGGCCCGGGTTACTCCGTGATCCGGCCTGCCTTGAGGTGACTCGGCCAGCATCCGCTTTGACCTTGCCGACCCTCGGCTAACTCGGCCCTTATACCCCGGAGTGACCCTACCCGGGGGTATCCCCCCAACATTAGTCCCCGAAGCTGGTGCGGTCTTAGCGGCCTTGGTCGCTAAGGCCACATTAGGTTCATTCATATTCGAGCCTCGGACGTTTAGTTCCGGGTTAACTTCTTGTCTCGGATTATATGGATTTACGTTCCCTTCGCACACTCCAAGTTTTCACTTGCCGGTCGGGTCACCACTTTGGCTCGGATCCTATGGTTTTACTTTCCCTCTGCACATTTCAAGTTTTCACTTGCCGGCCGGGTTACCATTGTGGCTCGGATCCGGGCCTTGCTTCCTTCTCTCATACGCCAACCCACGTAAAGGTTAATCATTACGTTGCCTCATTTTAAGGGCCTGCACAGTAACTGCCGCAGTAACTGTCAGTGATTACTGTGCGTGGGTTACGTCACGCCTGTCTCCTCGTTTACCGCAACTGCACGTCGTGTCATGGTATCATATTTACTCTGTGGCCCATGGTGTGGCTTCTCTCTGATTGGCTAGTGCCGGTGATACACGGCCACACTGTGTGGCTTTCCGGCGCAGCACAATCCCACTCATCGATCACTGGGTGCAGTTAAATAGGGGAGGGGCGCGTCCCTTAGCACTTTTCCATCTCCGCGCCCCTTTGCCCGTTCCTCTTCTTCTTCCTCGCGACCGCGCCGCGCTAGTGCCCGTTGCAGCAGCGCCGCCGCCGCACCTTCTCCGCGCCTTCGCACCGCAGCCACCTCTGCACAACTGCTTAGCCACGGGTCCTCGTCAATCTAGACCACGGAGCCCCGCCGCCGCTAGTTCCAGCAAGGACAGCGGATTCGAGATGACGGAGGAGGAGCTCATCATCGTCGAGCAGGAGATGGAGGAGGACACTGGCGCGGCGGACCGCGGCGCATGGGCCAGTTCGTGGGTCTGCCAGGACGACATTGACTGGCTCTACCGGACCCGGCGTATTCCCGCTGGCGTCGCCGCTCGTCTCCCCTCCTCGGAATTGGCCCCCTCACCCAATCCGGGTGAGTTCGTTGTTTTCCTATCCCATTTCCAACAGGGATTTGGTCTTCTGGTGAGTGATTTCTTCCGGGACTGGGTCCGGACCTATCACCTGCAACCACATCATCTCCCGGCGAACACCATCACCTCTCTGTCCGCTTTCGTCTCTACGATCGAGGGCTACACCGGACTATGGCCCACGAAGGAGCTGTGGATCCGGTTCTTCGGCCTCCGTCGCAACGTCATCCCCAACATCCACGTTGAGTCGAAGGACAAGCAGCTCACTCAGTTCGGAGCTGCCTCGATCTTGCCCCGGAGATTTTCAATCTTTCCCCGGGTCATCGGGCTTGACTCCTGCAAAGGATGGGCCCGGACCTTCTTCTACGTCCGGAACGAGGGTACCGAAGACTTGATTCGGTTGCTGCCCTACGCTCCAGGTCCCACTGACATGGATTTCTGGGAGGAGGTCGCTAAAAAACCTACAGCTCTAGCCAACGAAGTCCACAAAAGGTTCGTAGAGATGAAGAAGCTCGGATTGCACAACGAAGATGCCATGATCACATTCGTGCGCAACCGAATCTCTCCCCTCCAGCGGCGCACTCACAAGTTGTGCCACATGAGCTTCAGCCGCGACCCCAACCGAACCTCCTCGTTCGAGTTGAGCAATACGGAGATCTTCCGCCGGGTCAAGGCTCTTTTCACCACCCATAAGGATTTCTCCGCCGAATGGACGTGGGTAATCGAGCATTAATGCCGTGACAGGCTCCCTCCCGCGGTGAGCTTCGCGGGGTAAACTTATTTCGGATCAATTACGTGTCGGTTCTTATCATATTTTTGACTCTGCTCTTTGTGCTTTTTTCTCAGCTGTTTCTCCAGCAAACCCTCGAGGATGGCACGGATCCGACCCTTAAGTGGGCCCCGGACCGAGAAATCCCGGATGAGGAGGAGCCAGACCAGGAGATGTTCCTCCCCACGACCGACGCCACCAAACCACCCAGCGGTAAATTCTCTTCTCTTAGAGATTGGCCCGACGATGAGGATGACTCGGATATCGACATGATTGAACCCGTTGAGGCTGTCCCTCTTTCTTTTGCCTTCCCGGCATCAGCTAACCCCGGTGGGAATATCCATGAGGATCCTCCACTTGCCACGGGCGAGCCTGTTCCGGTGGCGTCGAAGAAGAAGCACGGATCCACGTCAAGTTCTTCTTCCGAACCTTCTTAGCCTACCAAAAGGCAAAAGAAGGCCGGAGACAAGACTGCCTCCAAACGGGCAGGCAAAGCCCCGGCACGGAGGGCCCGGAAACCTAAGGAGGCCGAGACCTCGGATGCGTAAGTCATTTTTCACTGCGCAACACACTTCCTCCTGCATCGGGGTAATTTCACTCCTGACATCATTTTCTTTTGCAGGGCTCCTGTGGAGGTCCCTCAGAGCGGATCGAGCATCTCTTCTCCCCTTCGGTCTGGTCCTTCCCCTCCTCGTGACGACGAGTCACGCCCGCTGAGCCCTATTCCGGAGGGCTCTGCGGCCGCTCCAGGTTCCGTAGTACCTCCTCCAGAGGAACGCGACCTCGGATCGGGAGGGGTCGGATTGGCCGAGGCAACGGCGTCCGCCACTTCGGCATTGCCGCAACCAGCAACCACCAAGTCTACCGCAACTCCAGCACCAGCAGCAGCTCCAGCACCAGCCACCGAACCAGCGCCTGTCCCGGCTCCGAAGAAACCAACAGCAGCTCCCAGTCTTGCTACCAAAGCTCCCGTGCCAAGTTCGTCTGCCTCGTCCGAGTCATCCCAAGCTCGGCGAGGAACCACTCTAGCAGCTTCCAAAGGCAAATACACTGTGGTCACATCCTCCCAGCAAGCTAAAGGTAAGAAGGCTCCGGATGCTGCCAAGTCTACTTTTGTCGAGGCAGGGCAGCGAACCTTGTCGTGAATGCTTCCGAAGAAGTCACCAGCAGCGACGGATCCTCCTACCGAGCCAGCCGATTCGCAACAGATGGTTCTTCACACCAGCCCAGCTCTTGCCCTGATTGAGAGGAAGGAAGATCACGCAAAGGGCTTGGTGGCACCCCACATGTCCACTGGCGAACGGTACCCTCCGAGCCTTATCGAGTTCGTCATGAACTGGAATAAGGCAGAGTTCGTCTACAACGATGATCTCCCGGAAAAGTTCGGCCCCGCTGAATTTTCTGCTCAGATGAATACCGCCGCCAAGGCCATTAACCTCGCTGGGCGAATGATGGAGATACGTCGTTTCTTCTTTACATGCTGTAGATAATAACCATTAGTCCCTAAGCCTCCGGCGGAGTAACTTGTTACTCGGCCGGATGCTCATTAGAAGATCAACGTAGCTGCATGTAAACTTCAAATATGCACACATTTAGAGCCGGGTTAAGTTCCACTTGGCCTGGATCTTGCACACTTCGAATATGCACACACCTAGAGCCGGGTTAAGTTCCGCTTGGCCCGCATCTTGTACACTTCGAATATCCACACACCTAGAGCCGAGTTAAGTTCCGCTTGGCCCGGATCTTGCACACTTTGAATATGCACACACCTAGAGCCGGGTTAAGTTCCGCTTGGCCCGGATCTTGTACACTTCAAATATGCACACACCTAGAGCCAGGTTAAGTTCCGCTTGGCCCGGATCTTGTACACTTCAAATATGCAAGAAACTAATTTTACACTCCTGTACCTTTGTCAGGTAACTACCAATCGCCGGAGCACCGAATTTTAGCGCCTGCTTGATACCCACAAGATCTTGTGCGCAAAACATGTTGCACTTGGCGCAGAGCATGAAAAGAGGGGTAATTTCCTCCCTCAACACCTCTTCGTTTCACTTGTTTTCGCTGGACTAACCTCCTCATTCGGTTTTTTGCAGCTGGGGTGGAGGCTGAAAACAAAATTATGCGGAAGAACTTGGAGGAAATCCGAGGTATGTCCTCTTTCGCCCAACCTTGTTGTGTTTTCCATTTCTTGTTCTCCTTGGCTCGGCAAACATTCACTCCTCGGCTTTGCCAGGTCAACATACTATTTCAGCATCGCTTGAGGATAGTGTGCCCGTGCCTGATATGATGCTGCATTTTCTCCAACAAGCAGGACAGCATCAAGCCGAGCTAAAGAAGAAGAATGATGATCTTGCCCTCCTCCGGACCAAGGATGACGAAATAGCCAAACTCAAGGCCAAGATGGAGAAGATGAAGGCCCAACACAAAACCGAGCTCCAAAAAGTTGGCCAGAACTTCACCGAAGAACGTGAGTGCTTTACCCTCTAGATCTCCAAGGACCAGGACCTGCTTAAGGAATCCAAGGTCCAGCTTGGGTCGGCGCTTGCTGAGCTTGAATAACTTCGCCAGAGACGCGACAGTTGTATCAAGGAGTTGACCCGGATCCATCGCCATATCTCACGTAAGTTTCTTCCCTTTATCCGACATAGTTTTCCGGGTTAGCTCATATGCCTTTGCTTCAGCATCTTCCCTTTCCTTATTTTCAGATCACTTTCCGGAGGGTACTCCCATCGCCAGTGCTGCCGTTGCCAAATTCCACCGAGAGAGGGGTACTCCTGTCGCTCCTGATGGTGAGAGCGTCCCCTTAGACATGGAGGACCTGTTGGTCAGCGTGTCAGCTCGGGTGGAAACCATCAAGAACTATGGGAAAGATCTCCTCGACGTTGCGGTCCGGATCTACAACACTTTCTGGCCAAGCGAGAGCACTCCGAAAAGGATCACACTCCTTGCTGAAAAGCTATTGGAAATCGAGACACAGCTTGATCTCTGGAGAGAATCCGCCGGGCGTGCCGCAGCGGATACCCTCCTCCATCATATCCTTACATGGTACGAGAAGATCGACCTGAGCCTCCTCACACGCCGGCGCACCGGATCCAAATGGACCGATGATCCGGAGTGGGTAGCTCGGCGCCAGGCTTGCGCCTACAGCCTTGTCAAATATTCTCCCATCCATGACTGGGTTGAGGGGCCGAGCTTTCTGGAGTCCGGCGAGGAGGAGCAGATGGAGAACGTGGAGGATGGGTCGGGAGAGGATGGAGAAGATGCTGCTTCAGATATTGAAGATAGTGATGACGATGCCGAACTTCCTCCTCCTGCCGTTCCTTAGTGGAAAAAACTTGAAAATTTATCAGATCCCTGGTATGCCGGGTGCAATTGTATGCTGAATACATGATATTTTGCTACTATGCTTGTATGACGGATTAACTTGAGCGTAGTCCCCGAGTTTCAATGCTCCGGCTCGATCCGTGTCTACCTTACGACTTACGAATCTGAGCCTCAAGAATCGTTTTAACAATACTGAGAAACTTTGAGGCTTAGCTCAAAATAATTCAACATAATAACTTGAAAGTAAATACGGGGTTAGTCCGAAAAAAACAAACGTTAGCTGGAATAAGATTGTTTCCTTAGTGGTTTTTCACGTGCTACGCAATTCCAAACTTGTTCCCTTGCTTGCCATGAAGCCAATTCTTGTTGGACAGCAACAAATCAAAGGGTTGGGTTTTTGGTGCTCACACATTACTAATCCGGGTTAAGCGAAACGAGTCATTCCAGCTAACGCATAAAAAGTAACAACAACCGTTTATTAAGGCAGTCCCCGAGTTACTGCTCGAGGCTCCGCTATTTCAATGATAAGCTCATTGCCGACATACATACCGACATATGAGAAGACTCGGATACATACACTTCTTAGCTAAGTGTAGAAGGGACGAAGTAGTGCTACATTCCACGGTCGCTTTGATTCCTCTCCGGACATGTCCGCCTTGTTCTTTTCCTGTGGCTTCGCATCTATAAGATAGTAGGAATCACTGTACAATGCTTTGCTCACAATGAATGGCCCTTCCCATGGGGGGGATAACTTATGCATGCCAGCAGTACGTTGTACCAACCGAAGCACCAGATCGCCTTCCCGAAAGACTCGGGGCACACTTTCCGGCTATGGTAGCGTTAGAGATTTTGCTAATATATGGCAGATCTGGACAGTGCCAGTTCTCTCGCTTCTTCCAGCAGATCAACATCATTTTGCCGGGCTTCTTGCACTTCGTCTTCTGTGTATTGGGTGACCCTAGGAGAATCATGCTCTATGTCGGCTGGTAATACAGCTTCTGCCCCATATACCAGAAAGAATGGCGTGTAGCCTGTTGATCGATTCGGAGTTGTTCTTAAACTCCACAGTACCGCTGGTAGTTCTTCTATCCAGCACCCCGCTGATCTTTGCAGCGGCTCAATGAGCCAGGGTTTTATCTCGGATAATACTAATCCGTTGGATCTTTCCACTTGTCCGTTTGATGCGGGGTGGGCTACCGAGGCTACGTCGAGTCGGATATTCTTGTCTCGGCAAAAGCGCGCAAATGCTCCTTCCACGAAATTCGTTCCATTGTCAGTTATAATGCTGTGTGGATAACCGTATCTCAAGATGATGTCTTTGAGAAATGTCACGGCCGTAGCTCCATCACATTTTCTTATAGGTTTCACTTCAATCCATTTTGTAAACTTGTCCACCATGACCAAAATGTGTGTCATGTTTCCTCTTGCTGGTTTGAACGGGCCAACCATATCCAAGCACCATACAGCAAATGGCCACGTAATTGGTATGGTCTTGAGTTCCGACATAGGCATATGTGTCTTGGTGGCGTATCTTTGACAACCATTGCATTTTCTCACCAGATCTTCTGCTTGCTCCAAGGCACTTGGCCAGTAGAATCCATGCCCGAACGCCTTTGCCACTAAGGCCTGGGATGAGGCATGATGCCCGCATTCTCCTTGGTGTATGTCTCGGAGGATGTTAAGTCCTTCTTTCGGGTCAACACACCGCTGGAGGACATTGGTTACACTCCGTTTGTACAACTCGGAATTGATGATTGTGTAAGCTTTGGCTCTCCTCTGAGTTTGCCTGGCTAGCACTTCCTCAGTGGGTAAGGTTCCATCTTTCAAGAATTGGTATATAGGAAGTGCCCAAGCTGGTATCGCTCGCGTATGGAACATCTCCTCATCAATTTCCATCCGATCGACCGGCATAACCTCAGCCGGATCATGCTGAACAGTCCCCGGGTCTAGCGAGGTAGCCCCCGGGTCTACTGAGGCAGTCCCCGGGTTTGCCGAGACAGTCCTCGGGTTCGGCGTGCTACCTCCCATGTCAATGTCCATGGGCTCAGCTCTGGATTCCGCGTTTTCCGGGACATAGATTGAGTCGGTTCCCGGGGACGACCTGATAGATGGTTTTCTGAGGTGCTCCAATGCTACGCCTGGTGGAATTGCCTGTTGGGTCGATCCGAGCTTTGACAGCATGTCGGCAGCTTCGTTTTCCACGCGAGGTACATGGTGAAATTCGCATCCCTCAAAGTAACCCGAGATCTTCTGCACATGAAATATGTATAGTGCCATGTTTGGATCCAGGGCGTCCCACACTCTGGACACTTGCTGTATTACTAGATCCAAGTCGCCAAAGCATATTATCCGACGTATGCCAATCTCCTTTGCCACTTTGAGACCATGCACAAGAGCATCGTACTCAGCGACATTGTTCGATGCCACGAAATGGATCTATAATACGTACTTGATCTGATCCTTCTTTGGCGAGGTGAGCACAACCCCGGCACCTAACCCGGTTTTGGTTTTCAATCCGTCAAAGTGCATCCTCCAGTAGTTCAGATCTGGTGGCGGTGGTTCATATTGCACCTCGGCCCAATCTACGAAAAAGTCCGCCACAGCCTGAGACTTGATTTCTTCTCTTCTATCATACTGGGGTGCGTAAGGTGCTAGCTCAATTGCCCATTTCGCAATTCTGCTATTCGCATCTTTGTTACCCATTATCTCGGATATGGGGGCTTCGCATATCACTTTGATGGGATGCTCCTCAAAGTAGTGCTTTAACTTCTTTGCCGCCATATAAACACCGTATGCCACCTTTTGAAAATGTGGGTAGTTCTGTTTTGAGGCAGATAATACCTCGCTCAAGTAATACACTGGCCTCTGCACCGACTTACCCTCTTCATCACGCTCCACTACAATCACTGCACTTACAACTCGGTTGGTTGCGGCTATTTAGAGCAACATTGGCTCCTTTGACAGTGGAGAAGCTAACACTGGTGCAGTGGCCAACATCTTTTTTAAGTGGGCAAAAGCTTCATCGGCCTGCGGCGTCCAAACGAATTTATCTGACTTTTTCATGAGTTGGTAGAGAGGAAGTGCCTTTTCTCCGAACCGACATACAAACCGACTCAATGAGGCCAGGCACCCAGTGAACTTCTGGACATCGTTGGGACACTTCGGCAGCTCCATTCGTTCGATGGCTCGGATCTTAGTTGGATTAACCTCGATACCTCGGCTAGAGACGAGAAATCCGAGTAATTTCCCAGCCGGGACACCGAAGGTACATTTCTCCGGATTAAGCTTCATCCGGAATCTCCTCAAGTTCGCGAATGTTTGCCTTATGTAGTCAAGGAGCGTTGCGCTTTCCTTGGTCTTAATAACCACATCATCCACGTAGACTTGTACGTTTTGCCCTATTTGATCGTGCAAACATTTTTGCTTACATCTTTGGTATGTTGCACCTGCATTTCGTAAACCAAACGGCATAGTGCGATAGCAATAAGCCCCGTACAGGGTAATAAAGGCAGTTTTTATTTGATCATCCGGGTTCAGAGGTATCTGGTGGAAACCAGAATAGGCGTCAATGAATGACAACAGTTCACATCCCGCGGTAGAGTCGATGACCTGATCTATCCTCGGCAGTGGAAATGGATCTTTTGGACACGCCTTGTTCAGGTTCGTGTGATCGATACACATACGCCAAACCACTGCCACGTTCGGATCATCCTTCTTCTTTTCTACCAGCATCGGATTAGAGAGCCAATCCGGATACAACACTTCCATGATAAATCCAGCTGCTAGCAACCGAGCTATCTCGTCACCAATGACCTTTCTCCTATCCTCGGCAAAGCGTCGGAGAGGTTGCTTCACCGGCCTTGCTCTGGGTCTTACGTTCAAAGAGTGCTCGGCCAACTCCCTCGGAACACCTTGCAAGTCCTGTGTGGACCAAGCAAAAATATCCCGATTCTCACGGAGGAAGTTGACGAGCTCGCTTTCCTATTTGTCAGTTAACCCGACACCAATTGTTACGGTACGCTCCGGAAACATGTTATCCACTGGAATCTTCTTGGTGTCCTTTGCAGCTTGAAATGAAACGCTTCCATGCGGGTTACTTAACGCCGACATATACTGCTGCGCGGACTAAGCTAATGCCGCCACCTCTTGGATTTTTATTTTCTCTTGTGCAATTACGAGTGATTCGGCTAGGTTGGACCCGGCTGAGGCGCACTCAATAGAACGTCGGAAATCCCCAGCGATAGTAATTGCTCCATTTGGCCCGGGTAACTTCATCTTGAGATAACTAACGTGGCAACTTGCCATGAACTTGCTCAGTGCTGGTCTCCCGAGTAATGCATGGTACGCGCTTTCCAAGTTCACCACCTCAAACTCCAGATTCTCAGTTCGGCAGTTATCCCTCGTGCCGAATAGCACGTCGACCCGGACTTTGCCTATGGGCTCACAGGAGATGCCTGGTACGATGCCGTGGAAAGTTGTTCTTGTAGCCTGGAGCATGTTCTCCGAGATGCCCAACTTGCGCATCGTATCCGCATACATGATGTTAATGCTACTACCATTGTCGATCAGTACCTTGGAGAACCTCACATTAATGTTTGGTCCAATGAACGTCGGATCTAACACTAGTGCATACGAGCCTGGACTTGGCATAAGCTTGGGATGATCTTTGACGCTCCAGGTGATTTCCTGGTCCGACCAAGGCATGTACCTCGTCACTGCAGGCATAACCGCGTTAACCTCCATATGTTGGCGCTACAAGCTCTTCCTATCTGTTTCCTCTGTTGTGAACACACAATAGCTCTGGTGATGTTCCCTGTACTCATTCCTTCCCTCGTTTCCGGAGTATCTCTGATCCGGTTGTTGTTGGTTTTCCACCCGATGCACTGCACCCCTTCTCTCATTGTTGTCATACCTCGGCGGAAGGGGAGGCAACATTAGTTGTTGCGTGTTTGCTCCGGAGAGCAATTGCTGCCAGGGTAACTCCTGCCGAGGTTGATCATTCCGGGGTGCCTGAGCATTCCCCGAACCACCTTGTTCTATCTTACGCATCCACTCACATTGCCTCGTTGTGTGACCCGCCGGGCTGTTCGGATTTGGCGTGTGAAATTTACACGGCTGGTCCAACATTGACACATAGGTATACCTCGGACGGTCTTTCTTTTCTTGCCATTGCTTCTTCTGCTCCGGAGTCCACGTTTTCTTGCCATCGTTTCAAGGAGTCCATTGCCCTCCCGTTTTCTGGCGTTGGTTGCTCCCTGCTCCGGGTTGATCTTGATTCACAGCTGCAACTTGTTGCGAACTATACCGATGATCTGGTCTATCGTCTCTCCTTTTTCCCCTGTAATCGTTCCTCCGGGATGACCCGTCTCCGTCCCTCTGATAGTACTCCTCATTTGACTCGTTCGACGCGATCCTGGGTTGAGTCGGGTCACCCAAAGCATATGAATCCGCACTCCGGATCATCTCTGCCAAGGTGACTGGCATTTTACTTTGCAATTTCATCCACAACTCGCTGCCATATCTGCACCCATGTGCGAACCATGCTATAGCCTGTGACTCTATGACTCCCTCACACGAGTTTCTCACGGTACACCACCGTGTCAAGAATTCACGATCCGTTTCGTTAGATCTCTGCTTGCACATCGCCAGGGTCTGCGGTCTATTCGGTCTCTGATATGTACTTGAGAAATTGCTGATAAACATTTCTTCAAAATCTATCCAGCAATTGATGCTTCCGGGTGGCAAATTATTCAGCCATACCCTAGCCGGACCTTCCAACATCTGGGGTACGTATCGTATAGCCCATCTCAAGTTGCCAGTTGCAATTTTCACAGCTGTTGCTTAGTTTATCAGCCATCCTCCGGCTTTGTACTACCGTCATACGTCTTCGTGCCCCTGGGTAATTGGAAGTTGGGTACTGGCGGTTCCTTCATGATCCGGGGTCCAAAGCACGCTGGACCCAGAGGACCTTGACATTCGATCTGTTCCGACCTATATAGGCGATCCAGCTTTAACCTGGCGTCATCCGGCATCAAATCCCTGCTTCCCAATATCGACCCTATCACATGATAGTCTGGTCTTGCGTATCCCACATTCATCATCTCCGAGTCTCCGTCATTGTATCGGTTCTGCTCTCGTTGTGCTCCTCTCTGTTGCATACCTCGGCCGACACTTTGCTCTTGCCTTGGTATATTCCGCTGCTGCGGATGACCTGCTCCTGCCGAGTTTCGCTGTCCGGCATCGCTGTTGGCAGCATTCCCTTGACCGGCATTGCCTTGGTCGTGATTACCTCGACCAGCTTCACCTCGGCTCACACTTCGTCGATCGTCGTTTTTCCGCATCTCTTTTTCTTTTCCCGCACGCGTTGGGTCGTACGGGACGATCTGCTTGTTCCGTCTGGCCGAGGTTACCACCTCTTCTCTCCTTGGGCCACCATGAGGCGATGATGCGACTCCAGCGGATTTCTCCGGGTTACCCATTGCCGAATAGACGACCTTAGAAGCTCCAACTGTCTCCGGGTTACCCCTCAGCAGCTCCTTGTTCTGCCTGTTCGCGATCCGAACTAGCCTGTTAACCCGGTCTTGCTGCCTCTGATGGGCCTCACCCGTCAGACCCTCTAGTTCAGACGCTGCGGCATCTGCTGCTCTGAGGTTCTTCGCCGGGGTACTATACTTCGGCAACCCCACGGACAGATAGTTTTCCGACCCTTCCGGTCCATCATCGCCTTCTCTGTTCATCTCGTTTATGAGATTTTTCCCTTTTACCCTTACGTCATCAACCTTGTTTGCCTTCGCGTACTCACGCAGCGTCATGTTCAACGACTGCTGAGCCGCTGCTATTTTCTTTGCGCCCTCCAATATCTTTTCCCGGGTTTCCTCTAGCTCGGCCTGTGCCTGAGCCGGATCTACCACTACTGCCACCGGGTTTGCCAAGCTATCCATAGCTTCCCTCAGCACGTTCTCAGGCCTCTCTAGCGGAGGACCCCTAGCTTTCCTCGATGCCTTAGGCGTTACCTCCGGGTCTGGCGCTGGATCCTTGCTCATGCCCGCACCTGGCGCAGTCATCATCACCTCTACATGGTCCAGGGAGCGAGCGATACGCGCCCCGCGAGCCACAATGAGGGGTGGTTCTCCTGCATCGACGACGCGACGCGGATGAACGCAAGACATGTCCACAGCAACGTAGACCTTGTGCACACCGAGCTTGACAAAGATGCCGTTGCGCAGAAGGGGGCGCGTGCCGAAGCAGCCAGCGTTGTCGCTGACGTAGTCCAGCGCTCCAAAGCGCTGAACGAGCCCGGAGACGATGCGTTCGCCGGTGCCGATGAGGTTTCCCGTCCGGATCTTCACCCCTGCTAGTGCCGCTAGCCCCATGGTGGGTGCCAACTGTCGTGGTGGTGTCACGGTAGATGCCATGGATAGGCTAAAGGTGGGGACTAATACACGCTAGGGGAATCCAGGAAGGGATAGTGGAGTGATTCTCGACGCAGAAGCTTTGTATTGATGTTCTATCTCAAAGATTACAAGTGCTCCTCGAGCTGTATTGACAAGAGGAAGAAGAAGAAACTCTCTTACTCTTTCCTCCTATATAGCCTAGGAACCCTAGATCCACTAGTGCTCAACCAACTAGAATTCTTCCAACCCCCTCTACCAGAATCCTAACCCCCCTTATATAGTGGTGGTTCGGTCCTGGCCTAGGGCATACGTGGAGGCATATTCCTAAGAATATGCCCCCTCCCAAAGTAGTAACCCGACAGGGGTGCTTTTCCCCCGCGTCACATTTGCTTTAGCGACGTAGCCTCTGTGGCACCCGTGTCAGCCAACGTGAGCACCGTCACCCTTGTCGGCCACGATCCGGTGGTCCTGCCCTTGCTTTATTTGCTCATCCAGTACGTACTGGACCTTCTTTTTTGACCAGAGAGATTCCTTCCTTCTCCTAGAAGCCAAGCGAGGATCCAGATCACAGTATATCCGGCCACACCTATTCATGCATATAAGTTAGACAAGCATTTCCGACTTACTCCTTAAGTCGGACGAGATAACGTTAGGCGTCTCCCCCTGGCCCGGGTTACTCCGTGATCTGGCCTGCCTTGAGGTGACTCGGCCAGCATCCGCTTTGACCTTGCCGACCCTCGGCTAACTCGGCCCTTATACCCCGGAGTGACCCTACCCAGGGGTATCCCCCCAATAGACATGCAATGACACTGGTGGATCCTTATGTGGTTTGTTTAGAGGAACGAACAAGCAATAACACCGGGTGTGGTTCATGAAAAGAACAGACATGCAATGACACCGGGTGTGGTTCATGAATATAATAGACATGCACTGACACTAGGTGTGGTTCATGAAAAGAACAGACATGCAATGACACTGGTGGGCCCATCCTTATGTGGTTCATTAAAAGAAGAGACAGGCAATGACAATGGTGGATCCTTATGTGGTTTGTTTAGAAGAACACACATGCAATGACACTGGTAGATCCTTATGTGGTTCATGAAAAGAACTAACATGCAGTGACACTGGGTGTGGTTCATGAAAATAACAGACATGCACTGACACTAGGAGTGGTTCATGAAAAGAACAGACATGCAATGACACTGGTGGATCCTTATGTGGTTTATGGAAGGAACATACATGCAATCACACCGGTGGATCCACATGTGGTTTATGGAAGTAACACACATGCAATGACACTGGGTGTGGTTCATGAAAAGAACAGACATGCAATGACACTGGTAGATCCTTATGTGGTTCATGAGAAGAACACACACGCAATGACACTGGTGGATCCTTATGTGGTTTGTTTAGAGGAACGGACATGCAATGACACCGGTGGATCCACATGTGGTTTATGGAAGTAAAAGACATGCAATGACACAGGTAGATCCTTATGTGGTTCATGAATATAACAGACATGCAGTGAAACTGGGTGTGGTTCATGAATAGAACCGACATGCACTGACACTGGGTGTGGTTCATGAAAAGAACAGACATGCAATGACACTGGTGGGCCCATCCTTATGTGGTCCATGAAAAGAATAGACATGCAGTGACACTCATGGATCCTTATGTGGTTTGTTTAGAGGAACAGATATGGAATGACACCGGTGGATCCACATGTGGTTTATGGAAGTAACACACATGCAATGACACTGGGTGTGGTTCATGAAAAGAACAGACATGCAATGACACTGGTAGATCCTTATGTGGTTCATGAAAAGAACAAACATGCAATGACACTGGTGGATCCTTATGTGGTTTGTTTAGAGGAACACACATGCAATGGCTCTAGCCGTGGTTCATGAAAAGAACAGACATGCAATGACACCGGGTGTGGTTCATGAAAAGAACAGACATGCAATGACTTATGTGGTTTGTTTATAATAACACACATGCGATGACACTGGGTGTGGTTCATGAAAAGAACATCTAGGCAATGACACTAGTGGATCCTTATGTGATTTGTTTAGAAGAACACGCATGCAATGACACTAGGTGTGGTTCAGGAAAAAAACAGACACGCAATGACACTGGTGGATCCTTATGTTGTTTGTTTAGAGGAATAGACATGCAATCACACTAGGTGGATCCATATGTGGTTTATGGAAGTAAAAGACATGAAGTGACTCTAGTTGTGATTCATGAAAAGAACAGACATGCAATGACTCTAGCCGTGGTTCATGAAAAGAACAGACATGCAATGACACCGGTGGATCCACATGTGGTTTATGGAAGTAAAAGACATGCAATGACACTAGTAGATCCTTATGTGGTTCATGAAAAGAACAGACATGCAGTGAAACTGGGTGTGATCCATGAATAGAACAGACATGCACTGACACTGGGTGTGGTTCATCAAAAGAACAGACATGCAATGACACTAGTGGGCCCATCCTTATGTGGTTCATGAAAAGAACAGACCGGCAATGACACTAGTGGATCCTTATGTGGTTTGTTTAGAAGAACACACATGTAATGACACCGGTGGATCCACATGTGGTTTATGGAAGTAAAAGACATGCAATGACACTGGTAGATCCTTATGTGGTTCATGAAAAGAACAGACATGCAGTGAAACTGGGTGTGGTTCATGAATAGAACAGGCATGCACTGACACTGGGTGTGGTTCATAAAAAGAACATACATGCAATGACACTGGTGGGCCCATCCTTATGTGGTTCATAAAAAGAACAGACAGGCAATGGCACTGGTGGATCCTTATGTGGATTGTTTAGAAGAACACACATGCAATGACACTGAGTGTGGTTCATGAAAAGAACACACACGCAATGACACTGGTGGATCCTTATGTGGTTTTTGGAGAGGCACAAACATGCAATGACACCGGTGGATCCACGTGTGGTTCATGAGAAGAACACACATCCAGTGACTCTGGTAGATCCTTATGTGGTTCATGAAAAGAACTGACATGCAGTGACACTGGGTGTGGTTCATGAAAAGAACAAACATGCACTGACACTAGGAGTGGTTCATGAAAAGAACAGACAGGCAATGACACTGGTAGATCCTTATGTGGTTCATGAGAAGTACACACACGCAATGACACTTGTGGATGCTTATGTGGTTTGTTTAGAGGAACGGACATGGAGTGAAACTGGGTGTGGTTCATGAATAGAACATACATGCACTGACACTAGGTGTGGTTCATGAAAAGAACAAACATGCAATGACACTGGTGGGCCCATCCTTATGTGGTTCATGAATATAACAGACATGCAGTGAAACTGGGTGTGGTTCATGAATAGAACTGACATGCACTGACACTGGGTGTGGTTCATGAAAAGAACAGACATGCAATGACACTGGTGGGCCCATCCTTATGTGGTCCATGAAAAGAATAAACATGCAGTGACACTCATGGATCCTTATGTGGTTTGTTTAGAGGAACAGATATGGAATGACACCGGTGGATCCACATGTGGTTTATGGAAGTAACACACATGCAATGACACTGGGTGTGGTTCATGAAAAGAACAGACATGCAATGACACTGGTAGATCCTTATGTGGTTCATGAAAAGAACAGACATGCAATGACGCTGGTGGATCCTTATGTGGTTTGTTTAGAGGAACACACATGCAATGACTCTAGCCGTGGTTCATGAAAAGAACAGACATGCAATGACACCGGGTGTGGTTCATGAAAAGAACAGACATGCAATGACTTATGTGGTTTGTTTATAATAACACACATGCAATGACACTGGGTGTGGTTCATGAAAAGAACATCTAGGCAATGACACTAGTGGATCCTTATGTGGTTTGTTTAGAAGAACACACATGCAATGACACTGGGTGTGGTTCAGGAAAAAAACAGACACGCAATGACACTGGTGGATCCTTATGTTGTTTGTTTAGAGGAATAGACATGCAATCACACTAGGTGGATCCATATGTGGTTTATGGAAGTAAAAGACATGCAGTGACTCTAGTTGTGATTCATGAAAAGAACAGACATGCAATGACTCTAGCCGTGGTTCATGAAAAGAACAGACATGCAATGACACCGGTGGATCCACATGTGGTTTATGGAAGTAAAAGACATGCAATGACACTAGTAGATCCTTATGTGGTTCATGAAAAGAACAGACATGCAGTGAAACTGGGTGTGATCCATGAATAGAACAGACATGCACTGACACTGGGTGTGGTTCATCAAAAGAACAGACATGCAATGACACTAGTGGGCCCATCCTTATGTGGTTCATGAAAAGAACAGACCGGCAATGACACTAGTGGATCCTTATGTGGTTTGTTTAGAAGAACACACATGTAATGACACCGGTGGATCCACATGTGGTTTATGGAAGTAAAAGACATGCAATGACACTGGTAGATCCTTATGTGGTTCATGAAAAGAACAGACATGTAGTGAAACTGGGTGTGGTTCATGAATAGAACAGGCATGCACTGACACTGGGTGTGGTTCATAAAAAGAACATACATGCAATGACACTGGTGGGCCCATCCTTATGTGGTTCATAAAAAGAACAGACAGGCAATGGCACTGGTGGATCCTTATGTGGATTGTTTAGAAGAACACACATGCAATGACACTGAGTGTGGTTCATGAAAAGAACACACACGCAATGACACTGGTGGATCCTTATGTGGTTTTTGGAGAGGCACAAACATGCAATGACACCGGTGGATCCACGTGTGGTTCATGAGAAGAACACACATCCAGTGACTCTGGTAGATCCTTATGTGGTTCATGAAAAGAACTGACATGCAGTGACACTGGGTGTGGTTCATGAAAAGAACAAACATGCACTGACACTAGGAGTGGTTCATGAAAAGAACAGACAGGCAATGACACTGGTAGATCCTTATGTGGTTCATGAGAAGTACACACACGCAATGACACTTGTGGATGCTTATGTGGTTTGTTTAGAGGAACGGACATGGAGTGAAACTGGGTGTGGTTCATGAATAGAACATACATGCACTGACACTAGGTGTGGTTCATGAAAAGAACAAACATGCAATGACACTGGTGGGCCCATCCTTATGTGGTTCATGAATATAACAGACATGCAGTGAAACTGGGTGTGGTTCATGAATAGAACTGACATGCACTGACACTGGGTGTGGTTCATGAAAAGAACAGACATGCAATGACACTGGTGGGCCCATCCTTATGTGGTCCATGAAAAGAATAAACATGCAGTGACACTCATGGATCCTTATGTGGTTTGTTTAGAGGAACAGATATGGAATGACACCGGTGGATCCACATGTGGTTTATGGAAGTAACACACATGCAATGACACTGGGTGTGGTTCATGAAAAGAACAGACATGCAATGACACTGGTAGATCCTTATGTGGTTCATGAAAAGAACAGACATGCAATGACGCTGGTGGATCCTTATGTGGTTTGTTTAGAGGAACACACATGCAATGACTCTAGCCGTGGTTCATGAAAAGAACAGACATGCAATGACACCGGGTGTGGTTCATGAAAAGAACAGACATGCAATGACTTATGTGGTTTGTTTATAATAACACACATGCAATGACACTGGGTGTGGTTCATGAAAAGAACATCTAGGCAATGACACTAGTGGATCCTTATGTGGTTTGTTTAGAAGAACACACATGCAATGACACTGGGTGTGGTTCAGGAAAAAAACAGACACGCAATGACACTGGTGGATCCTTATGTTGTTTGTTTAGAGGAATAGACATGCAATCACACTAGGTGGATCCATATGTGGTTTATGGAAGTAAAAGACATGCAGTGACTCTAGTTGTGATTCATGAAAAGAACAGACATGCAATGACTCTAGCCGTGGTTCATGAAAAGAACAGACATGCAATGACACCGGTGGATCCACATGTGGTTTATGGAAGTAAAAGACATGCAATGACACTAGTAGATCCTTATGTGGTTCATGAAAAGAACAGACATGCAGTGAAACTGGGTGTGATCCATGAATAGAACAGACATGCACTGACACTGGGTGTGGTTCATCAAAAGAACAGACATGCAATGACACTAGTGGGCCCATCCTTATGTGGTTCATGAAAAGAACAGACCGGCAATGACACTGGTGGATCCTTATGTGGTTTGTTTAGAAGAACACACATGTAATGACACAGGTGGATCCACATGTGGTTTATGGAAGTAAAAGACATGCAATGACACTGGTAGATCCTTATGTGGTTCATGAAAAGAACAGACATGCAGTGAAACTGGGTGTGGTTCATGAATAGAACAGGCATGCACTGACACTGGGTGTGGTTCATAAAAAGAACAGACATGCAATGACAATGGTGGGCCCATCCTTATGTGGTTCATAAAAAGAACAGACAGGCAATGGCACTGGTGGATCCTTATGTGGATTGTTTAGAAGAACACACATGCAATGACACTGGGTGTGGTTCATGAAAAGAACACACACGCAATGACACTGGTGGATCCTTATGTGGTTTTTGGAGAGGCACAAACATGCAATGACACTGGTGGATCCACGTGTGGTTCATGAGAAGAACACACATCCAATGACTCTGGTAGATCCTTATGTGGTTCATGAAAAGAACTGACATGCAGTGACACTGGGTCTGGTTCATGAAAAGAACAAACATGCACTGACACTAGGAGTGGTTCATGAAAAGAACAGACAGGCAATGACACTAGTAGATCCTTATGTGGTTCATGAGAAGTACACACACGCAATGACACTTGTGGATGCTTATGTGGTTTGTTTAGAGGAACGGACATGGAGTGAAACTGGGTGTGGTTCATGAATAGAACATACATGCACTGACACTAGGTGTGGTTCATGAAAAGAACAAACATGCAATGACACTGGTGGGCCCATCCTTATGTGGTTCATGAGAAGAACAGACAGGCAATGACACCGGTGGATCCTTATGTGGTTTGTTTAGAGGAACAGACATGCAATAACACCGGGTGTGGTTCATGAAAAGAACACACACGCAATGACACTAGTGGATCCTTATGTGGTTTGTTTAGAGGAACAGACATCAATGACACCGGTGGATCCACATGTGGTTCATGAGAAGAACACACATCCAATGACTCTAGGTGGGGGGAAATGACACGAGCTCATGGAAGAAGAAGGTTCATGAGAAGAACACACATCCAATGACACCAGTAGATCCTTATGTGGTTCATGAAAAGAACTTACATGCAGTGACACTAGGTGTGGTTCATGAAAAGAACAGACATGCATTGACACTAGGAGAGGTTCATGAGAAGAACAGCCAGGCAATGACACTGGTGGATCCTTATGTGGTTTGTTTAGAGGAACAGACATGCAATGACACCGGTGGATCCACATGTGGTTTACGGAAGTAACACACATGCAATGACACTGGGTGTGGTTCATGAAAAGAATAGACATGCAATGACACTGGTAGATCCTTATGTGGTTCATGAAAAGAACAGACATGCAATGATACTGGTGGATCCTAATGTAGTTTGTTTAGAGGAACATACATGTAAAGACTCTAGCCATGGTTCATGAAAAGAACATACATGCAATGATACCGGGTGTGGTTCATGAAAAGAACAGACATGCAATGACTTATGTGGTTTGTTTAGAATAACACACATGCAATGACACTGGGTGTGGTTCATGAAAAGAACATATAGGCAATGACACTGGTGGATCCTTATGTGGTTTGTTTAGAAGAACACGCATGCAATGACACTGGGTGTGGTTCATGAAAAGAATAGACACGCAATGACACTGGTGGATACTTATGTGGTTTGTTTAGAGGAACAGATATGCAATCACACTAGGTGGATCCATATGTGGTTTATGGAAGTAAAAGACATGCAATGACTCTAGCGGTGATTCATGAATGGAACAGACATGCAATGACACTGGTGGATCCTTATGTGGTTCATGAAAAGATTAGACAGGCAATGACACTGGTGGATCCTCATGTGGTTTGTTTAGAAGAACACACATCCAATGACACTGGGTGTGGTTCATGAGAAGAACACACACGCAAGGACTCTGGTGGATCCTTATGTGGTTTGTTTAGACGAATAGACATGCAATGACACCGGTGGATCCACATGTGGTTTATGGAAGTAAAAGACATGCAATGACACTGGTACATCCTTATGTGGTTCATGAAAAGAACAGACATGCAGTGAAACTGGGTGTGGTTCATGAATAGAACAAACATGCACTGACACTGGGTGTGGTTCATGAAAAGAACAGACATGCAATGACACTGGTGGATCCTTATTTGGTTTGTTTAGAAGAACACACATGCAATGACACCGGTGGATCCACATGTGGTTTATGGAAGTAAAAGACATGCAATGACACTGGTAGATCCTTATGTGGTTCATGAAAAGAACAGACATGCAGTGAAACTGGGTGTGGTTCATGAATTGAACAGACATGCACTGACACTGGGTGTGGTTCATGAAAAGAAAAGACATGCAATGACACTGGTGGGCCCATCCTTATGTGGTTCATGAAAAGAACAGACAGGTAATGACACTAGTGGATCCTTATGTGGTTTGTTTAGAAGAACAGACATGCAATGACACTGGGTGTGGTTCATGAAACGAACACACACGCAATGACACTGGTGGATCCTTATGTGGTTTGTGGAGAGGAACAGACATGCAATGACACCGGTGGATCCACTTGTGGTTCCTGAGAAGAACACACATCTAATGACTTTGGTAGATCCTTAAGTGGTTCATGAAAAGAACTGACATGCAGTGACACTGGGTGTGGTTCATAAAAAGAATAGACATGCAATGACACTAGGAGTGATTCATGAAAAGAACAGACAGGCAATGACACTGGTGGATCCTTATGTGGTTTATGGAAGGAACAGACATGCAATCACACTAGGTGGATCCATATGTGGTTTATGGAAGTAAGACACATGCAATGACACTGGGTGTGGTTCATGAAAAGAATAGACATGCAATGACACTAGTAGATCCTTATGTGGTTCATGAAAAGAACAGACATGCAATGACACTGGTGGATCCTTATGTGGTTTGTTTAGAGGAACAGACATGCAGTGAAACTAGGTTTGGTTCATGAATAGAACAGACATGCATTAACACTGGGTCTGGTTCATGAAAAGAACAGACATGCAATGACTGGTGGTCCCATCCTTATGTGGTTCATGAAAAGAACAGACATGCAATGACACTGGTGGATCCTTATGTGGTTTGTTTAGAAGAACACACATGCGATGACACTGGGTGTGGTTCATGAAAAGAACACACATGCAATGACACTGGTGGATCCTTATGTGGTTTGTTTAGAGGAACAAACATGCAATGACACCGGTGGATCCACATGTGGTTCATGAGAAGAACACACATCCAATGACTCTAGGTGGGCGGAAATGACACGAGCTCATGGAAGAAGAAGGTTCATGAGAAGAACACACTCCAATGACACCGGTGGATCCTTATGTGGTTCATGAAAAGAACTGACATGTAGTGACACTGGGTGTGGTTCATGAAAAGAACAAACATGCACTGACACTAGGAGTGGTTCATGAAAAGAACAGACAGGCAATGACACTGGTGGATCCTTATGTGGTTTATGGAAGGAACAAACATGCAATCACACTAGGTGGATCCATATGTGGTTTATGGAAGTAACACACATGCAATGACACTGGGTGTGGTTCATGAAAAGAACATACATGCAATGACACTGGTAGATCCTTATGTGGTTCATGAAAAGAACAGACATGTAATGACACTGGTGGATCCTTATGTGGTTTGTTTAGAGGAACGGACATGCAATGCCACTGGTGGATCCGTGCGTGGTTTATGAGAAGAACACACACCCAATGAACACTAGTGGATCTATCTTGGCATAATTTGATGTATTCCACGATGTATTTCATTGTACAAGACACTTTCCATTTTTATACTACTCAGTTTTGCCCTTGGTTTTAGGTGGTACTACTTAGTTTTGCCTACCCCCCTCTCTATCTTTTGTAGAAGCCCAAAACTGTGCTCACCCTGTCTGCTACTCCCTGATTGTTTGTCACAGTTGTCACGCGGATCATGCGCACCAACCGTTGATTCTGTGCGATCCAAAGATGATCGTTGCACACCTCGTGCCCTTCACAGTACAACGTGAGACAGAACAGACATCTCCCTCCGCGAGACTTCTACAGGAAGGAACACGATGCTGTCCATCGAAAAAGTCGTCGAGCGGTCATGTCAAGTTTAATCAAGTCTAAAAAGCCTACTACTACTACTACAACTCATGCACAGGGCAACGGGGTCATCGAGTGCACGGTTGTCGACGGGACGCTGCAATTTATTGCCACTTGATTTTAATTAGACATATCCCATTTATACAAGCGCTCTCAATCTCACTTCCAACTGGGCCCTACCGCTAGTAAATTCCATGAGTCAAGGGCCCCCCTCGAGTAGATCTAACGTTGCTAGAAATTAGTTCCGCGCCACTTGCATGCAGTGGAATCAAGGTCTGCCATGAGCGTGTTTTCAATGCAGCTCTAAAGTGGAGATCGTGGCTGTTTCAAAAAAAGGGAACCAAAAGAAAAGGGTGGAGATCGTGGTAGCCCCCCCCGCCCACCACATGTGTCCACTCGAGGACTACGAACGGTCCGGTGTTTATAACCCCCCTCGACCTTCTTCTTCCATGAGCTCGTGTCATTTCCCCCCAGTCTGTCTAGTCCCAAGACCCCAATCTACACCTGCCGCGCGCGCCGAATCTCCCTCGTTTGCACTACCTCCTTCCCTTGGTGCGCCATGAAGCGTACACATGGAGAAGATCCGGAGGTGAAGCCAGTTGAAGGCGAAGCAGCAGATGGCTCGGTCGTCGCCAAGCAGACAGAGGCATCTTCTCTGGGCACGAACGCTGCTCGTCGCCGCGCCGTCGAGGGTGCGAACTCATCCGTCCAGCCAGTAGCCGTCGCCGCCGAGCAGCAGGTGGTAGCCGTCGCCGAGCAGCAGTTGGTAGCCGTCACCACCGAGCAGCAGGTGGTAACCATCGCTGCCGAGCAGCCGGTAGTAGCCGTCGCTGCCGAGCAGCAGGTGGCCGACAACGTCGTGGTGCCAGCGGCATATCTGGATGGGGGGCAGGCGGCAGGCGGAGGCAATCTGGTGATCTACATCGACGGCCCCATCTCCATTCAAGAAATCTTCGACGCAATCGTGGAGAATGATGAGTTCGAGGAGGAGGTCCCTGATGAGGAGTCCGAGGTACTACATTGCTAGCTTGTCTAGTCACAGCCGCAGTTTTCACTGTTCATACATAGGATTTGCTCAATCGTGTATAGATTATTTTGCTGTTGAAGTAGGGTAGTATATATATGATTCGATCGGTTGATTGATGCATCTGCCATCTAGTCACAAAACCCTAATCCGTCTAGTCGCAAAACCCCAATCTGCTCATCTGCCATCTAGTTGAGTTTGCTAGTTGAGTGTTGATTTCGATACACAGCAGGCCTATAACATTACATTTCTATTCCTTACTGAGCCCAATGATTCAATTTTTCCCCAAAATAGTGCAAGGGCATCTGATGGTCTTGTTTTCTTAGGGATGGTTAGTGGCCCTAAGGCAGCAATGCACATAAACAATATAGGTTGTGCTGTTGGTATTTTGGTTCTCCGACTCCATTGCTGAAAAAAATGAGTCCCTAATTTTCTCTCTCATATGGAACCTAAATATATAATATTTGTATTGTTTCTGATCTATGAATGCGTTGTATGATGCATTTGTATATCCCTGAATATTGTTTGGTACGATTACATTTCAATTTCTTATTGTGGCCAATGATTCAAATTTGCCCCAAAGAGAGGCAGACACATTGGTGTCAAATTTTTACAGGGATGAGTGAGCGAACCTAGGGCCATGTACAAGATCAATATAAGCTGTGCAATTGTTACTTTGTTCACTTACGCCATCTCTGTAGAAACTTATGAGGCTGCAATCTTTATTCTACATTCATAGAACTATGATATTTGAATTATCTATTCCATGCATTCATAGTGTATAAGAATTACATCATAGTGTATAAGAATTACATTTTAGTTCAAGTGGAGACACGTATGATGGTGTCGTGTTTTAGGGATGGGTTGGTGAACCTGAGGCAGCAATGCACACAAACAATATAGGTTGTGCTGTTGGTACTTTGGTTCCCCAACTCCATCTCTGAAACAAATTTTGAGGCCCTAGATTTATTCTCATATGGAACTACATATATGATCCTTGAGTTGTTTCTGATCTTTTAATGATTGGTATGATGCATATGTATATGAATGGTTTTGATCATAAGTATTTTTAACATGCACCTGAAATTAATTGTTTGGTTTTTTATCTATAATTAAAATATTTAGGCTTGTTTTTGTACCTGACTATGTATATCCCTGAATAATGTTTTGTACTATTACATTTCAATTTCTTATTGTGGCCAATTATTCAAATTTGCCACAAAAGAGAGGCAGACACATTGGTGTCAGATTTTTTTAGGGACGAGTTAGTGAACCTGGGGCAATGTACAACAACAATATAGGCTGTGCAATTTTTACTTGGTTCACTCACGCAGTCCCTGAATAAACTTATGAGGCCACAATCTTTATTCTACATTCATAGAACTATGATATTCAAATTATCTATTCCATGCATTCCTAGTGTATAAGAATTACATTTTAGTTTGTCACGGAGGCCGATGATTGAAATTTGCCCCAAAAGAGTTCAAGGGGAGACACGTATGATGGTGTCGTGTTTTAGGGATGAGTTTGTGAACCTGAGGCAGCAATGCACACAAACAATATAGGTTGTGCTGTTGGTACTTTGGTTCGCCTACTCCATCTCTAAAACAAATTATGAGGCCCTAGATTTATTCTCATGTGGAACTACATCTATGATCCTTGAATTGTTTCTGATCTTTTAATGATTGGTACGATGCATATGTATATGAATGGTTTTGATCATAAGTATTTTTAACATGCACCTAAGGATTAATTGTTTGGTTTTTTATTTATAATTACAATATTTAGGCTTGTTTTTGTACCTGACTATGTATATCCCTGAATAATGTTTTGTAAGATTACATTTCAATTTCTTATTTTGGCCAATGATTCAAATTTGTCCCAAAAGAAAGGCAGACACATTGGTGTTAGATTTTTCAGGGACGAGTTAGTGAACCTAGGGCGATGTACAACAACAATACAGGCTGTGCAATTGTTACTTGGTTCACTCACACCGTCCCTGAATAAACTTATGAGGCCGCAATCTGATGCAATTATTTGTCATTGTGTTGAGATGAAATGATATATGAACCGATCAAACTATTGCTGAGATTCTTTATCTTTGATATCCACGGATATATTGTCTTACATATACACGTTGTCAATTCTTGAGTTGTAATACAATTCAATCATATGTACAAGTTCTAAGTTATGTTCTTAAAATTCAACAGGAGGATGATGATGAAGTGGACGATAGCAAGGAATCCAGGGACAACAAGAGCCGCTACGCGCTGAGGCGGTTACGGTGTGGGCTAATCCATTTCCACCATAGGGGGAGACTATTTTGCCCATTCTGTGGCAAAGCAATCAACGTGGACCTCAACAACAGGATCCAGCATGCGGTGGGCGTTGGCAGAGCAGAGGCAGAAGCCATAGTTCGATTACCTTGGCGCGGCACCCAGCCTATGGCAAATTCCTTCACAAGTATGTCAGGACTGGCCTGTATCCCATCGACTAGGCTGTCGCTGCCTCCTGCTGATAAACCCCTCCCTTGCTAGGCGTCTCCATGTCCCGGCCTCCTGCTGTGGCCCCTGCTTTTATTTTGTTCTAGTTAATTATTACCTGTGTGTGGCATGTAAGACAATATATCCGTGGTGTCTCTGGTGAACCTTATATATTAATCTACTCCTTTATATGGAGTGCCTTAAAGTTTCTAGTGTTAAATTATATTTACTGATCATGCTCATGCACACTACAAAATATTTCTAGTGCTTGATTATATTATAATTGTCAAGAAATACATCAACAAGTTAAATTGGTTCAAATTTTGTATTGAAGTAACTAAATGTATCACACACATAATAAACTAGAAACTAAAATCTAGTTCAAACACATAATGTATCACCACCACTTGTTGTCGTCCTTGACTTGCTTCCCCTTCAGCCGCTTGATGTCGCCACCGTCCCAAGATCCCTGCTCATCCTGAAACCGCTTTCTTTCCTCCTCTCGCTTCTTCTCCTGGGCTATCTTGCAACCAGGGCATAGCTCTCTCGCGAAAAACCCCGCCTTAACCATCCCATCTTTCATGGTAATGAGCTTACTGTACAACTCGTATGTCATGTAGGCGTCTCTGGCTGCATACTCGAGGCGCGCCTGGCTCATCGGCTTCCACTCCCAGTACTCGTGATCGAGTCGCTTCAATTTCTTCAGTTTTTCATAGGATTTATCGATGATTTCCGCTGCCAGATCACCCATGCCATCCTTCGCTAGGTATGATTTGATCTTGTAAAGATTTTGGATGTCGATGTGGTGCCCCTCTGGGATTTTTATCAACGCACGAGAAAGCATAATTGTGTCATTTGTGATATCCACGCAAGTGAAAGTTATCCCTTTCCTACACAAGAACTCGACCAAAGCCGGACAACGCATCTCAGTTGGTTTATTCCTGCACTTAGATGGTTCTAGGGATGTAAGGGAACAAGGGATGCAGAAGTGGTGACCTCAAATTTAAATTTCATATACCTGCAGAAGTGGTAAACGAGGACCTCCTCATGTATGGCGATTTGCACGACAACGATCTCTTGTGGAGGATTTTTTCGCTTATTTGCACGGGTGTACTCCAAGTCTAGCCCCAAAAACTTGTGCTTCTCTTTCTCAAGCAATTGCTCAAACTTGGCGAGAGTTGTCTCCACAGTCGCTTCATCATTTGTGTACACCACTGTCAAAGTCGTGGTGCCATGGGCAGGGACCAAGTGGGTCTCTGTTGTGCGTTTCCCATCGCCCATGCCTGCAAGGAAATGGGTGAAAGGAACTTCCTGCAAGGAACTTCCTTCGAGAGGAAGAATAAGATGAACTGACGATTCCAGAACAGAGGAAGAAGAAGCGCCTAGGAAAAACTGCAGAGGAATGACTGAGGAAGAGGAATGACTGCAGAAGATACATGGTAACTGCAACTTTCGATTCGAGAACTCACCGTGGTTACGTGGAGATCGTGGCAGTGCCGCCGGTTCAACAAGTGGGGAAAGTTCCTGCGAGAATATGAAATTAGTTGTGCATTTTTCTATGCGAGAAATTGAGAGAAGTCATTTATATTTTGTCTTTCATAATTAAACACAATGAAGTTGGTACAGCCCAAGAGATTTGAACAAACGAGATTTGCTAGTTTAACATACAACAACACTTACAGGCCCAATATGGCAGAACTTGGAGAGCCCCAGAACTTGAGCTACCATAGAGACCTCGGCAGAGGTGGCAGAATTGGTGCGGGTGCAACCATGGCGACGACGAGCTCGAATTCTAGAGGAGGAAAACAGAACCGAGCATGGTCGACAAGGTGATAGATCTCACCGGGAACCAATTCTCGTCCCCAACCGTGCCATGGGTGCGTCCATCGTGAGGGCGAGCTCCGACTCGGGATGGGGAGGAGAGCGGGGCCGAGCCGCTTCGTCACTTCCTAGCTCTACGCCATGGCCGCGACCACAGATTGCCCTCCGGGGAAGAAGACGAGTAATGGAGGCGCCAACGCTGCAAGCCTACAGGGAGGAGAGCTGGGCCGAGCAGGTTCGTCCACGTCCCAGCTCCGTGCCATGGCTGCGACGCCCCACAGATTGCCGCTCCGGGGAAGAAGAAGACGCGTAATGGATGCAAGCGCCAACGCTACAAGCTTAATTGACACCTAAGCAACGGGAGCGACATAACGGTGAGAACTGACAGGGGGGCCTAACTTGACGGCCGTTAGCCTGATTTTTTGTATTGAAACATAAAGTTGAATTCGTGCTGAAAAAGACCCTCTGAGTATTTGGCACGCCAACTATAGTCATCGCGGATGATATCAGGGAACTCGGGTACCGCTTTGCCTAGACACCCCAACTTTCGAGCCGCAAAATGATATTCACGATAGTGTGGGGTTATCTAGATGGGAAAAGAGAATTTTGAGGAGTGCTGTTATAGCCCTACCATGGATTAGAGTGTCCAACCAGAGAGTAGTTCAGAGTAGTATCATAAAGAGAATTTATATGAGAGTGTTCACTAGTGAAAGTATGATCCCTAGGCCTTGTTTCTAAGCATTGAAACACCATTTGCAACTAGATCTGTTACATGTTTGCTTGCTTTCATCTTTATTTCAGATTGCCTTCAGTCTCTTCCTACTTGTCAAGCTCTTTTCTAGCACAGTTACCACTTATAATTATCCATACCACTTGTATGTCACTATCTCTTCGCCGAACTAGTGCACCTATACACCTGACAAGTGTATTGGGTGTGTTGGGGACACAAGAGACTTCTTGTATCTTGATTGCAGGGTTGCTTGAGAGGGATACCTTTGACCACTTCCTCCCTAAGTTATGATATGAGGATCACGTGTGTTCAGGGAGTGTTAATGCTTTGCCCCAGTGCTCTATTAAAAGGAGAACCTTACTTGCCAGCAGATTCCCCGCTACAATGGGCTGGCAGGACAAAAGATGTTGTGCAAGTTCTCATTACGAGGACGTATGACTATATATGGAGCACATGCCTATGATTATTTAGTACTTGGATGCTTTATCTTACTCATCTGCAAATGCCCTATGTCTTGATTGTTACATGAATTGTCTTGTCCATGCAATGCCCGTCCATCCATCCCTATGCCTACCGCGCTTTAATCCTATTGTTCACTGCAATTTCTACTACTGTGTTTACTTTTACTACTGTTATCACTTTACTATTGCTATTACCAAATTGTTGCTACTGATAAACTGCCGCGAGCAAGATTGTTCCAGGTGCAGCTGAATTGACAACTCAGTTGTTAAGGCTTATAAATATTCTTTGGCTCCCCTTGTGTCGAATCAATAAATTGGGTTTTACTTCCCTCGAAGACTGTTGCGATCCCCTATACTTGTGGGTCATCAAGACTATTTTCTAGCGCCGTTGCCAGGGAGCATAGCTCTATTTATCAAGTTCACTTGGAATCATTATTTTTCGCTGCTATCCATTCATGATGGGTAAAACTTGTGATGGAAAAGTTCCTATATTACCATCCACTACAAGGAGAGGTACAGTTCTGAACACCTCTGTTGCTCTTGATTCACCATCTGTGATGAGTAAGCTCCTTACACCACCACCACATACACATGCTACACATACTGCTACTTTTGCTGAATCTGAAACTTCTGATACTTATGATGCTACTTCTATTGTGCTTGATAAGAGTGGTTCAATTGGTCCTTTCCTAGATGCTATGATTGCTATAACTGTTGCTGGAAATACTGAAACTCCTAATGAAGATACTACTACACCTGTCAGTTCACCTGAGTCTAGAGAGAGCTATGATATTGAAGACGGTTATATAGAGATGACTGATGAATTTATTAAAGAATGCCAAAACACTCATGGTAGGAGTTCTATTAAGAGTCTTCTTGAGAGACGTACTATTATACCTAAATTATCTCCTAATGCTAAGTTTGCTATATCTCCCATAAACATTAAAGATAAGGATTATGATTTCTCTCTTGATTTATCTTACATAACCATAGAACCTTTTTGTGGGACTAAAAATGAAAGTGCTATAGCACATATGTCTGAGCTTTCTACCATGAGTGGCTTATTTTCTAATGATATTAAGATGCGCACCTACTTTGTTGCTAAAATTTTCCCTTTTTCACTAAAAGGAGAAATTAAAGCTTGGTTTAATAATTTACCTCCTAGATCTATTAATAGCCCTGATTGCTTGATTAGTACTTTATTTCAGAAATATTTCCCTCCTAGTGCTAGACATGCCATTTTGCAGGAACTTTTTGATTTTAAACAGGGAGAAAAGGAGATATTGCTTGAATCATGGGCAAGGTTTTGTGATCTAATTCACGCACAACCTGGATGTCCATTGCCTAAGAATGAGCTTCTTGATATATATTATAATGGACTAACTAAAGTATCTAGGACATACCTAGATAGTTGTGCTAATTGTGTTTTCAGGAAGAGAACTCCCAAAGAAGCTGAGGAATTAATGGCTAAAATAAGCAAGAATTATGATGACTGGACTTCACCTGAGTTAACTTCACCTGAGTTAACTTCACCTGAGTTAACTTCACTTGAGTCAACTACACTGGAGTCAACTACACCTGAGTTAGCTATTCCTAAGCCCACACCAACACCAAAGAAGAGGGGAGTTATTGAACTAAATGATGAAGTGACGAAGGAAGCTAAGAGATGTCTTGAGGAGAAGGGTATTAAATCTGAAGATGTGAAGAATCTACCTCATATAGAAGAATTATGTAAGCCAATCTCCCACTCATCCACTATTGAGGTACACTCTCTCCAACATTTTGATGAAGGTGATATTCCTTATTCTAAACCTCCTGATCAATGCTTAGAAGAATTTGATATCTTTGTTGTTAAGCAAGATAATTTTAATAAGAGAGTACAGAATCATATAATGGAAAACTCTAGATCTATTATTGAGTTGAGAGATATTGTGGAAAGAACCTCCAATGATGTTAAAATGCTTGTTAAACACTTCCAAATGGTTCAAACTCAAATTTATCAGCTTATTAAAGTACAAAAAGATTTGCTAGTTAACGCTTCTAAAAAAACATGCTTGTGAAATTAGAACTAGAAGTGGTGTGGCCACTCAGGATCCTCTATATCCTGAGGGACATCCTAAAAGAATTGGGCAGGATTCTCAACAAATTGAAAATAGTGGTACTTCTCTTAAGAGAAAGAAAAAGAAACATAAAATTATTGTAGAGTCTTCTGAACCTGCTAAAGATCCTAATAGTATATATGTCTTTGATGCTGAAACTAAGAGTGGTAATGAGAAAAATGATGCTCCTGATAAAGAAGAAGTTGAAGGAGAACCTGAAAGGCACACTAAGAACACTAAATACGCTAAGGAATATTTTGTTGCTAAGAAACATGGTAGTGAAAGAGAGCCTTGGGTCCAAAAACCAATGCCTTTTCCTGATAAGAAATACAAACCAAAGGAAGAAGAACACTATAACAAGTTTTGTGAGTGGATGAAACCTTTATTCTTGAAAATTCCTTTAACTGATGCTATTAAATTACCTCCTTATTCAAAGTATATGAAGGATATTGTCTCTAATAAAAGGAAGATCCCTAATGAGGAAATTTCTACTCTGCTTGCTAATTATTCCTTCAATGGTAAGGTTCCAAAGAAACTTGGAGACCCAGGGATTTCAACTATTCCATGTTCTATTAAAAATAGTTATGTTAGAACTACTTTGTGTGATTTGGGAGCAGGAGTTAGTGTTATGCCTTTTTCTCTCTACAAGAGACTTCAATTGGAAAAAATGATACCAACTGATATATCTTTGCAAATGGCTGATAAATCTACTACTATTCCTATTGGTACATGTGAGGATGTCTCTGTTCAAGTGGCTCATAATTGCTTGATATTAACTGACTTTGTTGTGCTTGAAATGCCTGAAGATGATAATATGTCTATTATTCTTGGGAGGCCTTTTCTTAATACCGCAGGAGCTATCATTAATTGTAATCAAGGAAAGGTAACTTTTAATGTCAATGACAAGGAACATACTATCTATTTCCCTAAGAAGACTGATAAGACTTATGGCCTAAATTCAATTGAAAATATTGAGGGCATCCAAGTTGGAGAAATATATTGTCCCATACCAAGAGAAAAATATGAAACTATTATGATTGGGACTATTGCTATAAGGGTTGAGGTAACATAATCATTTAGTGGAATGCAAAGTTTTGTTTCATATAAAATTGTTTTTGTAACAAGACCTGATCAACCTTGTTAACAAATGGATTTTAATGAACAAAACAATGTTTTCACTATGATTATCCTTTCTCACTTTTACTTTATCCATTTTGCTTTTTTTCTTTTACTTAGTTTACTTTTGTTTTGTTAGTTGCTTGCATGTTAGAGTGTCTTAGAACTTCTGAAGTTTAGGTTTTTCTTTGTTGTTGCATCATTCCCAAATCATATTTCTGCCAGAAAATCATTCATCAATACCTGAAAATTGCTCAAAAATAAAGTTTCTCGAAAAATTCTAGAAAATTCATATTAAATTTTTACGCCAAAAATGAGGCAGAGAGGTACCTGGAGTGACCCAGGGGGGCCACCAGGCAGGCACACCACCTGGTGGCGCTGCCACACTAGGGGCGCGCCTAGCCATGGTGTGGGCCATCCCTGGCCCTCCACTTATTCTCCTTCCTGCCACTACCTTCTCTCTTCCGAGAAAATACCAGTTCATCACTCAAACCCGTGTTCCTGCTGTTCTTGCTCGCGATTTTCGATCTCCTTGCTCAGCCCACCTTTGCTGCTGAAATTTGGAGCAATTTTTCTTCAGTATGTGACTCCTCCGCTTGTCCAAGTAGACTTTGTGATTAGTGGTTTATATCTTGAGTATTTTGCTACTGTATGTGACAGGTTATGTGAGCTTGCATGCTAGTTCTATGCTTAGAGAAATTGTTTTGATGCATGTTTAGCCTTCTTGCAAGTCCATATAAGTAGTTCCTCTCATTATGTAATCACCTTGCAATCATTTTTGTGGTGGATGTCTAATTTTCAGAAAAGAAGATGAATGAACATCAACTCAACCAACATGAATTAAGGGTGCCTAAAGTCATGAAAGTACACCATGAGGAGGAAGTTTTCCCTTCTATCTATCCATGCCCCAAATTCATGAGGGCTGCAGGGATTTTTCAAGGTTTCCATACACTAATTTCTAATGCAGGATTGGAGCATTTTATGGGAGACGAACCTTACCAATACGTGAAACTAACTAAGTCTGTGGTGCAGGATTTTCGATTTAGTTGGTCCTTGCCTAACCCCATGGTTCACTACAAAATTTACAATGTAGCTATCAATCTCCCTTTCGATGATTTTTGTGTAGCCATTAAAGTACCACAGTGGGGTTCCTGTGAAAGGATTAGAGAGAGGCCTACACCACTCATGGACTTGTATGCGGAAATTTGCCAAGGAAGCAGCTTCTCAAAGGAGAGTGGTAAAATTCGTAATATTCATCTCCCATCTATTCAATACTTTGCGTACTGTATTGCCAAGTGCGTTCTCGCTAGGAAAACTACTAGTAAACTATCCTCATATGATCTAGCCTTTATCTCAGCGGCCTTGAAACAAGATAGGACTTATAATTGGGTGCTTTGATAGCCTTCCGTCTTGCTGCTAACCGTGAGAAGGTGGAATTTGTGGAGGCCGCATCGTCTCTCATTTATTATCTTTGCATGGTATAGCGCCCCATCATTCATACTTACAGTTTCCCTAGAGAGCCTCGATCTTAATTCCATAATACAACATAAATTTGTTTCTTCTTGGGCTAATTTAAGTGATTTATCTTATGAAATAACCTTTCTCAAGAGTGGCTGGAGAAGAGGTAAGTCTGAGCGAGTGGTTCTTTTGCCGGCGTCTACTTTGTTTGACCTTGATAACAGGGAAGGATGGTCACTCACGGAGGAAGAGCTCAATGCATATCTGGAGGAGCTCTCCCGACGAGAGCAAAATGTTGGAAGGGAGGTCGAGGACGATTCGGTCCAGCCCTCCAACAAAGGGGAGTCTTCACACCAGCAGCCTGCCTATGATTGGGGAGCTTCTTCCTGTTTTTTCGAGGGCCTAAGTATGATCATTCTCATGATGACTTGCTAGCTTGGAGTTCCTATCCGCGTTGGGATTGATCTCCACTTAGGACAAAAGCCTAATCTTGGGGGGAGGTACACCAACATAACACTCATCTACACATAACACTCATCTACATATCATTTTCTGTCGGTACTTTGCATATCCATGTTTGTTTCCTTTTTAGTTTTTGTTCTTGCTTTATTTCTGCTTTCCAAGACACAAAAGGACCAAAAATATTTTCGTTATTTCTCTTTGTTTGCTTCTTTGTCTTTTAGCTTTGTTTGCTTCATCCTTTTTAGCTTTGTTTTGATTATTCAAAAAACCCAAAAATATTTCGCTTTGCTTGCTTTTCCCTTTGATTCTTGCCTTTAAAAATCGAAAACCCAAAAATGTTTGTTGTTCTTCTCTGGTTTTGTAAAGTTTGTTGCAGGGTTCAGTGGTCCTCATTGACTCCTTGGAGTTTGGTTTTATCTTATTATTCAAATCATGCAAGTGAAAGGCAATGATGATTTCTGACGACTCGAGGTGTGGTAAGAGGCTGGTATGAACTCTATTTGTTTTCATTTTTGTACATATACTCATCATTGTGATCATGCTTTGTCTGTTTATGTAAGGTGTATGTTATTTAATGGATACTTAGTAGTCCTTACCTTCTTATGATCAGTTCCAAACCATTATAGTTTGTAACATGTCATATAAATGTTTGCTCGCATTGTTCTATTCATAACTTGGTATAAAAAAGTGTTGTCCTCCTCTGAATGTTTTATTTGAATCGACTTGGCACCTGCTCATGCATGCATATGACTAAACAAAAAGTCAGTTAAGCCTCGATGATTTATTCTGCCTCAGAGTTCTTGTGTCACTTTTATGCCATTATTAATTTTGTTTTGTTACAAGCATGATTATGACAGTTACTGCTCTCTTGATTGTCGCTCTCTTTCTATTGCAAGCCTTCACTTGTGCTGAGTATAAACCTTACTCGTGCATCCAACTCCCTAAAATCAAAGTTATCAAAAGAGTCCACCATATCTACCTATTAGCATCTTTGATGTTCCTTGCGTAGTTATTATGCCATGTTTTCTTCCATATAAGAATGTTTGCTTGTTATGTGAAAATTAGTTAGTAAAGCTCTCACAAACTTGACGGCACACTTTACTTTTCTTGCACTTAATAAACTTGAACCATTGTGCCCATCTATGTTGCGTATATGCTTCCGCTTTATAAGTTGTGAATTAGCAGAACCATGTTACCATGGGGAACACTTTTAACATTGCACTTTATTGGGTTGATATCATGTTCTTTTGCTTATGGATCTCGGCGGTGTGAAATACAAGGGGAGCTTGTAAGATCACGGAGTTTGTATATGTGTTAGAGAAACGCTTGGGCCTGTAGCCTAAGCCATGCCTAATCATGGTGGAAACTTGTAGCATAACCATAGTGAGCAATCTGTGAAGCATCCTCAATAAAAACCTATGCAAATAGCAAATAAAAAGATCACTGAGATGCTCATTGGCTGCTTGCCTTGTCATTTTGATATGGGAAAGCTCATGTATCATGGGGCAAGGGGTACCCCATTGGCGGTTCTCTATGATACACATGTACTTACAATGATAAGAACTTACTCGTGACTAAAGTTGAGTAGCATGAGGTTCGGTCTTCATAAGTAAGGGGCATGAGATTTTCAACTTATAACTTGTCAAGCATATCCTCATATCTGTTTACTTTAACCTTAATCACCTAAATATGCTTATGATAGGGGCAATGAGAACTCAAAGCTAATGAGTACCATACTTTCAACATTTGGAAGCCTTTCAAACTTTTGAAATCTTTTTTTTCACTTTTATGTTGAGTCACCATTTATTATTTGAGCACCTTCCCGAGAGCATAGCTGTCATTCTTAGTGTAATGTGCTTGTCCCAAAACAAGGTTAATTATGACATAACTTTGACGCTTGTATCTTTGATATTTTTATTTATAGTCTTCACTTAAACTTTAGAGGTGCCTTGGCATTTATGTTTTTCTCCAAAGAAAGGCAAGCGAGTTACCACTTTATCATACCTTCTTATGAGCATTACAATCCTGCATATGCCTGTGTGTCATGTTGCTTATTATTATTGTGTTGGAATCTCCTCATAAGTTTTTATGACTACTGGGTAAACTTATTTGCATACTCCTTATTATGAATTCCTTAAGTATTTGATCATATGCTGGGAATATATACATCTTATGAAGCAAATGTGTTCGTGAAAGTTTCTTTTATTGCACTCAGTTTTCAACTGAATTGCTTGAGGACAAGCAATAAGCTAAGCTTGGGGGGAGTTGATACGTCCAAAACGTATCTACTTTCCCAGAAACTTTTGCTATTGTTTCTTCTCTAATTTGTGTGATTTGGATACAACTAATACGGACTAACGCTGTTTTCAGCATAATTGCTTTGGTGTCTCATTTTTGTGCAGGAATTCAACTTTCAGGAAAAATCCCGGAAAATATTGCAAAACTCCTATTTTACCAGAAGACTCACGGAGCTAGAAGACAGGACGAAGAAGGGCCACGAGGGGCCACACCACCTGGCCGCGCCAGGGGGTGGTGTGGCCGCCTCGGACTCCGCCTCGACCTTTCCTTTCGCCTATATAAGCCCTCTGACCTAAAACATACGGGGGGTTCAATGTTTTTCCAGAGAGAGTTCCATTGTGCCGCCACCACCAGAAGTCACGATTCGGAACCAGAAACTCCGTTCTGGCACCCTGTCGGGACGGGGAATTGGAGGAGATCATCGCCATCATAATCACCATCGCTTCTCCATCATCCATCCATGATTCCCCCATCCATGAGTGTGTAATCCCCCGCTGTAGGCTATGGGGATGGTAGGGATTGGATGAGATCGTTCATGTAATGCATCAGATTGTTAGGGTATGGTGCCTAGTATCTTTTGTTTGTGCTTTTTGACATTGTTGCAACTTGTTATGCTTAATGCTTGTCACTAGGGCCCGAGTGCCATGATTTCAGATCTGAACATGTTATTGATTCATGAGGATATTATTGTTTTTGATCTTACCTACAAGTTGTATACACATATTATTGTCAAGAACCAAAGGCCCCAAAGTGACAAGAATCGGGCTAACCGGAGGGGATGGCTATGATATGAGGATCACAAGTGTTCATGGAGTGTTAATGCTTTGCTTCGGTGCTCTATTAAAAGGAGCACCTTAATTGCCAGTAGATTCCCTAGAGGCCCCGCTGCAACGGGCTGGCAGGACAAAAGATGTTGTGCAAGTTCTCATTACAAGCATGTATGACTATATATGGAACACATGCCTATGATTATTTAGTACTTGGATGCTTTATCTTACTCATCTGCAAATGCCCTATGTCTTGATTGTTACATGAATTGTCTGGTCCATGCAACGCCCGTCCATCCATCCCTATGCCTGCCGCGCTTTAATCCTACTGTTTACTACAACTGCTACTACTGTCTTTACTTTTACTACTGCTATCACTTTACTATTGCTATTACCAAACAGTTGCTACTGGTAAACTGCCCTGAGCAAGATTGTTCCAGGTGCAGCTGAATTGACAACTCAGTTGTTAAGGCTTATAAATATTCTTTGCCTCCCCTTGTGTTGAATCAATAAATTGGGTTTTACTTCCCTCAAAGACTATTGCAACCCCCTATACTTGTGGGTCATCACATGTCTAGCCCCGCACTGCCCGGTTTCTCCTTTGGGGATGACAGCTGGGTGGATAGGGGAATGGTGACCCCTTGTCCCAACTGGCTCGACCTCTTGGTCAATGAGCACCCCTCCCAAGATGGAACCGCACTACATGATGGAGAAGGCGACTGGCTAGACGGCGTCCAGATGGTAGCAGTGAAGAAAACTTATAAATACTAAAAACAAGTCAAAATAAAATACTTTAAAAATCTAAAAGGAGAATAAAAAGCTCACAGTGGTGCAACCTCTCCAAGCTTGGGTTGTTGCACAAGTTGATCAAGATGATGGCGCTAGAAGATACTTGCAAGTGTCGTGGGAAATACCTTGTTGCTCAAACTTGCTCTTCAAATTTGATGAGGATGCAGTTGTGGTGTACTTCGCCAATTCCCTGGCAACGGCGCCAGAAAATACTCTTGATGGAAACAATCGTGACCACTTTTCGTTGGGACTCCAAGTGTAGAGTGTTGTTGCAAGCTTATTTTCCCCACAAGGGTGACTCGAGGTTTTATATCGAACTCTCAGGGAATTGGTTATGGAAGGGTTTTTGTCTTCTCCTCTTCAAGCAACCTGTAAAGTAAAATAATTTGTCTTGTGTCCCCAACTCCACCAAGTGGTTGTCAAGCACAAGGTTTCTTATTAGTAATATGAAATAAAATATAAAGTAAACTGAAATAAAAATAGTAAATAAAGTAAAGTAATGCAAACTAGATGATATGGAAGATAATAGAATTGTTTTGGGGTTTTTATGGATGATGGCAAATAGCAAAAGTATTTTTGTATTTTCGAAACAATAAATTGCAGAAAATATAAATGGTAGTAATTGCAATGGAAAGGTGTTTCTTATGATTAAAATTGGACTGGAGTTCATGGGTTCACTTGTCTACTCTCTTTTTAAGTTGTAGTGATCACAAAACAATTCATCGATGATAAATTTTCATGGAAATTATATATATGTTTGATAGGAAATCAATATGGGCATCACATTTTAACATAGATATGAAATACAACTTTCTTATACTCCTCAAGAAAGGTAAACTCCATGCAATCTTGAATTAAGAACAAATTAGAGTATAGATAACATGATATTTGAAAAACAAATATTCCACCTTCATCTAACAAGATTATCACACTATCATATGATAACTATAGCACATGATTTCACTTTATCCCTAGTGAGGCAGTAAAAGAAAGGTAAAAACCAAAGTAGATCTTGAATATTGTTTGTCACAATTCAGTTAGAACCACTATGCTACTCCATCTAATACAGACTTCTCCCCATACAAGTTCTTGCATACAAGTTGGATCAAAACAAGAAACATCTTACTAAAAATAGATTCCAATATCAAATATCAAATCATAGAACAAAAGATCCACCGCATAGGAATTACAAATATGACCATAATCATGTAGGACAGCTCATATGGTACTAGATCTATGAAGAACAAGAGAGAAATAGATCAAGCTACTGCCACAAATCCATAGCCCGGAGGTAGACTACTCCCTCATCATCATGGTGATGATGCTGGAGATGTTGAAGAGGGTGGAGAGCCCCCTAGAGGCGGCTATGGCAGAGTTTCCCCCTCCAATCTTCATTGGACCTGACTCTATTTGGTGGTGTTTTCGTCTCTGGTGGCTTCTCTTTCGGGGACTCCCCAGGGTATCCTTATAGAGGGGTTTTTAGGTCAAGAGAAATCCGTGGGCGAAAGAATCAAGGCGATCGGACGGCTGGGGAGGAAAAGAGCATAGGTGGTCTGCCCACCTGGCTGGGCGTGCCACCCAGTCTCTTTTGGTCCTCCTGGCCCTCCAGGTGAGGTTCTCGTGCTCCAGAATCTTCTCGTGGATAAATATTGGCATTCCCAAAAGTTCAAGTCCATTTGACTTCGTATAGGTCCTGAAACATCAAAAACATTGAAAAACAGGGTTTTTCTGCCTTGCCGGGTTATAGTCAAAATAAAGGGGATCATTGGTAAATCCCCAAAAATCAATATAAAACATGGATATAACATTATATATGATGAAAATATGCGGGAAAACATGTTAACAAACTACAAAGTTCATGTATGCATTTTACATGCATCAACATCCCCAAGCTTAACATATGCTTGTCCTCGTGCATGAAGGTGATAAAAATTAAACATGAACTTTGCAGTTTGTTACCTTTGCTTCTTTCATTATCATGTAAAGTTCATAGGCTCAATTCCTTTCAATGAAGCATAATATGCAAGTGTACTATCAAGTTGTATCTTTTACACATCTATAAACATGCTAAACAATAAGTAATGGTGTGATAAAACAAATGATGAACAAAATAAACTTTCAAGCACACTTTGATTAACCTATAGAATGAGAGACTCTTTTCATGATTGGCATTAGTGTTTTAGGACCTTATTTTTGGGCTACTTCTTAGTTGCATGCCCTTGACTAGAAGACTCACTTCTTAGTTTCATGTTTTCCCTTGAGATGTTTTGCATATCGTACCGAAAGTAAGCATTGAATATATATGTTAATGCTCCATAAAGAATGTAAAAATAAAGTTTTGAGCTATGAAGTTCATGTCAACAATACTAATAAGGATGGGGTTCCAAGTATATTTTATTTCAAAGCTTTGATGGCTCGGTGTACGGTACCAGAAAAATGCTAGTGCGGTGTTGATGTAGAGCTCGTTGGGAACCCCAAGAGGAAGGTATGATGATCATAGCAGCAAGTTTCCCTCAGTTATGAAACCAAGGTTTAATCGAACCAGTAGGAGCAAGGAAACACCCCAAAGGTGTTGCTAGCTGAGCCTTGGCAGGGCGCACTACCGGTGCTAGTAGCAACGTGGAGACCTGCACAACACAACCACATAACTTTGTCCCCAACTTGTGATGAGGTTGTCAATCTCACCGTGTTTTTCTGAAAACAAAGGATTAAACGTATCGAATGGAAGGAAGTAATTGTTTGCAGAAAGTAAACACAAAGCAGTAAACAGTTTATAGATTGTATGTAAAGAAAAGGATCAGGATCCATAGTTCACTAGAGGTGGCTCTCCTTAAGATAGATAACTTGCTGGGTGAACAAATTACAGTGGGGCAATTGACAAACATCGAGAAAGCAATACATGCACATACTAATCATCTTGACTCCTTTGGAACTTGATTGGGCATTACAACATTATACATAGACCGCCATCCAACTACAAGTTATCATCCGAACCCCCTCCAGTATTAAGTTGCAAGCAACAAATTATTGCTTTACGAATTGCGTGTAAAGTAAACAATACGATTATTCTATGAACAAAGGATTGTTGTTTTCTCCCTAGTAGCAACAGCACATCTAGTACCTTCGAGATTTCTGTCACTTCCCCAGATTACCAGAGGCATGAACCCACTATCGAGCATAAATACTAACTCTTGGAGTTGCTAGCATCTACTTGGCCAAGATAGCTACTAACAACGGAAAGCATACAAGATCACAAATAACAAAGACATGATAGAATCAATAATAAATCTGAAATAGCATCTCAATATCCATCGGATCCCCGCAAACACAACATGCAGAATTACAAATAGATGATCTTGATCATGAACGGAGCTCACAAGATCTAAACATGAAAGCACAAAATAGGAGAACCAGCCATCTAGCTACTACATGGATCCGTAGTCCAAGCATGAACTACTCACGCATCACACCGGAGGCTTGCATGGTGATGAAGAAGGCCTCCAGGGTGAATTCCCCTCTCCGGCAGGGTGTCGGGAAGAGCTTCAGATCCCTCCTGATCTAGGGATGGAGATGACGGCGGCTACAGACTCTTTCGTGGAGTTTTGATCGGGTACTTAGGGTTTTCGTCCCGAGGGCATCTTATAGGCGGAAGGGGAGGCCGAGGGGGTGCCGGAGGAGGCGAGACCACCCCCTGGCGTGGTCCAGGTTGGGCCGCGCGGCCAGGTGGTGTGGTGGCCCCCTGGCACCTCTCCGTCTCGTACTTTGGCATCTGATGACTTCCGGAAAAATAGGCACTTTGGCTTTTGTCCCGTCCAATTCCGAGAATATTCATTTTCTGACTTTCCTGGAACCAAAAACAGCAGAAAACATGCAGCTGGCACTGTGCCTCTTGTTAATAGGTTAGTCCAAGCATGGAACATCAAAAATTATAGATACATTTGCAATGTATCAACATCCCCAAGCTTAACTCCTACTTGTCGTCGAGTAGATAAGTGATAAAAAGAAAGAATAATTTTTGAGGTGACATGCACCATCAAAGACTTGATCAAAGTATTTGTAAAACATTCAAAGCTGGGATCATAGTACTTCAATCATAACATGAAAGACAAGATTCTAGCAATAAGACGAAGAAACTATGATGCAACATGAAAAGGCACAAATGAAAGATTCATGAATAACAATGCTTTGCAAGACGTTTGTTTGTTTCACATAAAGAAAACATAGCATAATAGTATTCAGCTTGTCCCTCAATAGAGTAGAAAATATAAATGCATAGGACACCTTCAAAGTTCATAAGAGTGAATAGATACAAATAGTTGAAAACAAGAAATATCAAGTTATGCATCAATCAACTAGTCTTGGGACAATGCACATAGAACTAAGAATGACCACTATGCTCTCAAAGTAGGTGCATAAAGATAGAAGGTGGAGACTCAATATAATGGTGGAAGAAAGGCCTTCATAGAAGGAAGTAGGGATTCAAGTCTCATAAAGAGCTTCCAAAAATTATGGTACCTATAGCTTTCAGCTCTCATTGCCCCTATCATAAGCATCTTTAAGGTTATTAAGGTTAAAGTGACACAACTAAGAGGATATGCTTGACAAGTTATAAACCGAAATCTCATGCCCCTTACTTACGAAGACCGATCCTCATGCTACTCAACTTTAGTCACAAGTAAGCTCTTGGCATTGTAAGTACATATGTATCATAAAGAACCGCCAACGGGGTACCCCTTGCACATGATACGTGAGCTTTCCCATAATCAAAATGACAAGGCAAGCAGACAATGAGCATCTCAGCGATCTTTTTATTTGCTATTTGCATAGGTTTTTATTGAGGATGCTTCATAGAGTGCTCATTATGGTGATGCTACAAGTTTCCACCATGATTAGGCATGGCTTAGGCTAGCGGCCCAGGCGTTTCTCTAACACACATACAAACTCCATGATCTTACAAGTTCCACTTTTATTTCACACCGCCGGCATCCATAAGCAAAAGAACAAGATATCAACGGTGTACAAAGTACAAGTGCAATGTTGAAAGCGTTCCCCATGAAACATGGTTCTGCTAATTTCAACTTATAAAGCGCAAGCATATACGCAAGAAATAAGGACCCAATGGTTCAAGTTTATTAGATGCAAAAAGGTAAAGTGTGCCATCAAGTTCGTGAGAGCTTTAATCACTAGTTTTCTCATAACAAGTTTAATTTGGAAGGTAAAAAAAGCATGAATATACTTGGAATAGCATAAGCTAGTAGGTAGGTATGGTGGACTCTTTGGAATAACTTGGTTTTGGGAGTTGGATGCATGAGTGGAACTCATACTTAGTTGTGGAGGCTAGCAAAGACTGGGAGCGACAAAACATGAGAGCAATAATGGCCATAATCATGCAGAGCGACAAAACATCATTGATCAAAGCATAAAGTGATACTACAAGTTGAAAACTAAAGGATCATAAAGGCTATGGTGACTTGAGATAGTCATAACATGGTGTGAGCATGCGCCAAGTCAACCCAAATAAAGCATCAAAGGAGAATACCACTATACTATGCTTTAATATGCTAAAACAACGCATGATTCATCCAAGGCACATTACGCAATCTCAGTTGTTTATAACAAGGCATGCTACAACAAGGAATACTAATCATCAAGTCAAAACAATATCAAGCATGGCATGACAAAGCATAGGCCACAGTCAAAAACAAGCTCTTTTTACCACATAAGCATGAACTTTCCTACTCTTTTCCAAACCAAACCAAACTATTTGCAAACCAATGTATGAAAGAGGGGGTCCAACCAATTTATTCAGCAAACTAAGAAAACAAAGCAAACGAAAAACCAAAACGAAAATGAAAAAGAAGACGCTCCAAGAACAACACAACTGTGCATGAAACAATAAAAATGAAGCGTTTGGAAGAAACCTGGGATTTTTATTGATGAAGAAGGGGATGCCTTGGGCATCCCCAAGCTTTGACGCTTGTACTTCTTGGATATTTCTTGGGGTGACACGTGTGTGCATCCCCAAGCTTGATCTTTAGTCCATCCTTCATCTCATTACTTATTCCTTCCATACACCTGAATTTTTTGCTTCATACAAAACTTCATACAATCTTTATTAGCAACATTAGTGCACTCAAGATAAATAAGTCTTAAGGTTCAATTATAACACCAAATAAACTTCCATTAGAACACTAGCTAATGTAGCACTTCCCTCAAAAATTTCAATTCCCCAAAAGAACTCAAAAAGGAACCAACAAGAAGCAAATGCAGAAAATGGCAGAAATCTGTCAAAACAGACCAGCAGGTAAAGACGAATTTTTTCGAAGACCTTCTGTTGTTAAAATCAAAAAGGGTTGCACTAACTAAAGTTAGATAACAACCTGGGGCAGAAGCAAAAAAATTCACGCCTCAAAAAGACGTTCAGAAGTTTTACACGAATTTTTACGGTGAAGCACAAAAATCTGTTTCTGGACAGCAACTTTCCCAATCATTACTTCTCTCTCATTAGAGGTTACTCTAGGCACAAAAAGCAAATAAAAAGGATAAGGAGCGGTTATTACTAAAGTAATAACTTCCAAGACTCATCTAAAACTTTTGGGTTATCTCCCAATAAGTACTTTTCTTTAACGCCTTTAAGTTAGGCATAAGAAGCAAGAAAGAATCAAGTGTTCTCAAATGAATAAGCATTAAAACCAAATTTCTTGCCCTTACCTCTCTTACTTTTATTCTTAACCTTGGGGAAAATATGATTGTTTAGTGGAGAAGAAAGGTGCATGGTCCCCTTTCCCACATCTATTATTGCTCCAAGGAGTTCTAATAGGGACCTTCCAAGTGTAATTTGTCCTTTTCCTGCACATTCAATAACAAGATAATCAGTAGAAATCATTTTCCCAAAGATCTTTGTAAACACTCCTTCAGCTATTCCAATAGGTAATATGGTAGCATTATTAGCAAGAGATATTTCTTTTCCTCTTTCAGTAAGCCCCCAAAGACTCAAAGATTCATAAATATCTTTGGGCATAAGACAAAATTCAGACATGATATCACAGCGGGCTTGAAAAGTTTCAGTGTTTATCTCAATATTTACTATAGGGAGCCACTTTGATGGTTCAGAATTTATTGGAACATAATTATGATGCTCCCTAAGCGTATTATAGCAATCTTTTAAGCTAGTAGTGCTAGTCTCAAGAGTGCTTAGTCTAGCAAATATTCTTGCGAAAGAAATATCAGTTTGACTAGGCAAGTTGTACGTGAGGATCAATTTCTTTATAGCATTAATTGCATCATCCTCATTGCATTGGAAGAAATCTCCTCCCACAACAGCATATAAAGCATATCTATAGCAAAGAGCAATACCAAGGTAAAAACTGCTAAGGAACAAGCTTTGAGTCATTTTAGGCTCAGTTTTTTCATGTAGATCAGAGATTCTAGACCAAGCTTCCTTAAAACTTTCCTCAATTCCTTGTTTAAAAGTGAAAATCATTTCCTCGGGTGACATAGTGACTGGAGCAAGGCTATACATAATAGCAACTTAAGATAGGAACTAAGTTTTTGTGTGTTTTTGATAAAGAAAGCAAACTAGTAAAACTAATTTTTTGTGTTTTTGATAACAAAACAAGCAAACAAAGCAAAAAGAAACTAAGCAAAACAAAAATAACAAAGTAAAGAGATTGGTTATGAGGGACTCCCCTTGTGAAGATATCCTTGACTCCCCGGCAATGGCGCCAGAAAAATGCTTGATGGCTCGGTGTACGGCACCAGAAAAATGCTGGTGCGGTGTTGATGTAGAGCTTGTTGGGAACCCTAAGAGGAAGGTATGATGAGCACAGCAGCAAGTTTCCCTCAGTTATGAAACCAAGTTTTAATCGAACCAGTAGGAGCAAGGAAACACCCCAAAGGTGTTGCTAGCTGAGCCTTGGCAAGGCGCACTACCGGTGCTAGTAGCAACATGGAGACCTGCACAACACAACCACAGAACTTTGTCCCCAACTTGCGATGAGGTTGTCCATCTCACCGTGTTTTGCTTAAAACAAAGGATTAAACGTATCGAATGGAAGGAAGTAATTGTTTGTAGAAAGTAAACACAAAGCAGTAAACAGTTTATAGATTGTATGTAAAGAAAAGGACCGAGATCCATAGTTCACTAGAGGTGGCTCTCCTTAAGATAGATAACATGCTGGGTGAACAAATTACAACGGGGGAATTGACAAACATCAAGAAACCAATACATGCACATAATAATCATCTTGACTCCTTTGGAACTTGATTGGGCATTACAACATTATACATAGACCGCCATCCAACTGCATCTATGACTAATAATCCACCTTCAGGTTATCATCCGAACCCCCTCCAGTATTAAGTTGCAAGCAACAGATTATTGCTTTACGAATTGCGTGTAAAGTAAACAATACGATTGTTCTATGAACAAAGGATTGTTGTTTTCTCCCTAGTAGCAACAGCACATCTAGTACCTTAGAGATTTCTATCACTTCCCCAGATTACCAGAGGCATGAACCCAATATCGAGCATAAATACTAACTCTTGGAGTTGCTAGCATCTACTTGGCCAAGATAGCTACTAACAACGGAAAGCATGCAAGATCACAAATAACAAAGACGTGATAGAATCAATAATCAATCTGAAATAGTATCTCAATATCCATCGGATCCCCGCAAACACAACATGCAGAATTACAAATAGATGATCTTGATCATGAACGGAGCTCACAAGATCTAAAAATGAAAGCACAAAGGAGGAGAACCAGCCATCTAGCTACTACATGGATCCGTAGTCGAAGGATGAACTACTCACGCATCACACCGGAGGCTTGCATGGTGATGAAGAAGGCCTCCAGGGTGAATTCCCCTCTCCGGTAGGGTGCCGGGAAGAGCTTCAGATCCCTCGCGATCTAGGGATGAATATGACGGCGGCTACAAACTCTTTCGTGGATTTTTGATCGGGTACTTAGGGTCTTCATCCCGAGGGCATCTTATAGGCGGAAGGGGAGGACGAGGGGGTGCCGGAGGCGGCCAGAACACCCCCTAGCGCGAGCCAGGCTGGGCTGCGTGGCCAGGTGGTGTGGTGGCCCCTGGCCCCTCTCCATCTTGTACTTTGGCATCTGATGACTTCCGGAAAAATAGGCACTTTGGCTTTTGTCCCGTCCAATTCCGAGAATATTCATTTTCTAACTTTCGTGGAACCAAAAACAGCAGAAAACAGGCAGCTAGCACTGTGGCTCTTGTTAATAGGTTAGTCCAAGAAATCATATGAAAAGTACTCCAAAGTGTGGACAAAACACAAGAAAGTGGATAAAACTAAGCATGGAACATCAAAAATTATAGATACATTTGCAATGTATCAAGCTTCATATGGTTTATGTGCTAAACATCTTACGAGTTGATTGTTTCATGAACCATACCTATGAACTTGCACTCCTCATGCTACTCAAATTAGGCCTATCATTGTATGCACATGGTTGTCTTAGAAACCGCATCACTGAAGTACCTCTTGCTCCCTGTGTAGCTATATGCCCCTCTTTTTGTATTTATTTGTTTATTTATTTATTTAGCATATGAGTTAATATAATTTGTTGGTCATGTTCAAGGTGGGAGGGGCAGTATATCTACTCCAGAAGAACAAGAAAAATAGACATATGAATCATATCAACAAGGATCATCATGTTGTAAGTTTCCACCATGAGTTGCCGCACGGCGCATGGATTTGACTAGCGGTTCAGGAGCGTTTTCTCTCAACATGCCTACTCCAGTATGCACACTTTATTTCACATCTATGCAATCCATAGGCAGAACTTTACCATGATTAATTATCAACATTGAAATCTTGTGCCATGACAGCATGGTTTGGCCAACAACAACTAATAAGATGTAAAGCACAAAAATTTCCATAGTGGTATCACCCCAACTCTTACTTTCTTATGAGCTTTAAAATACATGAAAAAGGTGTTTATAAGAATGTTTGGAGGATTAACATACATACTATACTTCAAAGTAGCTTTTGCCACAAATAGGTGTATATGCCTAGTCTAGTTTATGGGGTTTGGAACAAGTCTTAGCTTGTATTGTGAAGGCTTAGCAAAAAGAGATCTAAAGAGTGTGCCATCTAGTTCATAATGCCAACATTTATTTTCTCACCTTGCTCCTTAATGTTGAACATAAATATACACAAGAAAAGGATAAAAAATAATAGGCACAAAACAAATCATACTTCATATAAAGTACTTGAGCTTAAGAACTAGACACAACATGAATTTTAGTTTTTTCTTTTATCTCCCCTTTTCTTTTATTTCAAGGCATTCTTATTCATTTTTAATATCATTAAGGGAAAGTTTATTTTCAGTAGCTCTATCTTAAATATTTATAATAATAGTGGTGGTGGTCCTTTTAATGTAAAACAAAAGTAAAATAAACAAACAGACGCACCAAGTTTCTATGATAGTTTTATGTTGCTCGAAAAAAAAGTTTAGAGGTTTACAAACCAAGAGTTTAATAGGTCCAGTGGGGTGCCTTGGGCATACCCAAGCTTATGGTTTTCACCATCCTTGGATTGCTCTTGGTGTGTTGTTCCTCTATTCCTTGTCAAAAACCTTCAACACAAAACTTTTTCTCCCATCTCTTTTATGAGTGGTGACATTAGTGGCACAAAAGCATAATAGTGGCTGCATATATATCAAAGTCAAAATTATTTACAAATGTTCCAAAAAGAATATAATGTTTCCACATATCCCTAGCATATAATATGACTCATAACAATCATTTTAGGACACTTTGGAATGGTTAAAACAAAACATGGCAGAATCTGTCCAGATTTTTAGCAGTAGAAAAACAAACTTTTTCGCCCACTTAGACATATCAGGAATTTTAGCCAAATTTTGTGCATGCATAGGATGAAAAGTTGTAAGTGCTATGTAAATATGAGCACAATCGGAGTTACATAACAAATCAGAAAATTCTCGCACAAAAAACTGTTCTGCAGGAATTTGCTACTCCATATGTTTAGCAACTTTTAAACATCCAAAATAGGTTCCACTTGGTACTTTATTAAAAACTACAGAAAGAAAACCAAAACAAAACTCTCTTGCTACATCAAGATTTCAAAGCAAAAAATACAAAATAAAATAACCGGGTTGCCTCCCGCAAAGCGCTTTCTTTATAGCCATATAGCTAGGCTTTACTTACTTGGTTTAAGTGATATGGTACTAATGGGATATCTTGTTCTTCTTTGCTACCTTTATTCCTTGGAAAGTGTTTCATACATTTCTTGTGAGGAAACTAAAACTTCACATTTCCTTCTTTTTATCAATGATTGCACCTGTGGTTCTCAAGAAAGGTTTACCAAGTATTATAGGACTTGAGGTATTTCTCCCCATGTCCATGACAAAAAAATAAACAGGTACAAATGGCATATGTAATTCAACCATAATATCTTTAACTTTTCTTAAACCATGTTTGGTTGAATCATCAGCAAGTAAAAGATCTATAGAGCATTTTCCATTGGTTTCAATTCAAGTAAATCATATAGATCTTTGAATAAAACCGAGACACTAGATCCTAAATCTAGAATAGCATGATGTTTCTCTTTTCCAATAGTGATTAATATCTTGGGGAGCCAAACATCCCCAAGCTTAGGTGGTATCATAGCTTCATTATTATATTTGTCAATTTTTTCTTTAATAACATAATTTTCTAGGTATGAACCAAATCCTGCTTGATGACCATTAAAAGATGCATCATTAGAAAACTTTTGCATATCACAAATTTGACAAAAATCATGCAAATTCATAGAGGCATCCTCACTAGTACTACCCCAAAATTGTTCTTTAGTTATAAGGTTTAAAATACCAGGAATTAGTTCAAAACTTTCAGTAGTAATTTCAGGAGTGGTAATAGGTCTAGCTATGAATTGATCATTAGGAGCGTTTGTGTAGTCACAAAGTTTTGTTCCTCTTTCTCCCATGTTTGCAAATAAAAATTTGATACTAATTTTCATGTGTTTTTGTGTTTTAAGGAAAACTTAAAAAGACTAAGAACAAGACAAAATAAAATATTTTAAAAATCTGAAAGGAGAAGAAAAGCCTCACAGTGGTGAAACCTCCCCAAGCTTGGGTTGTTGCACAAGTTGATGAAGATGACGGCACTAGAAGATACTTGCAAGTGCCATGGTAAATACCTTATTCCTCAAACTTGCTCTTCAAACTTGATGAGGATGCAATTGTGGTGTACTTCGCCAATTACCTGGCAACGGCACCAGAAAATACTCTTGATGGCAACAATTGTTGCCACTTTTCATTGGGACTCCAAGTGTAGAGTGTTGTAGCAATCTTCTTTTCCCCACAAGGGTGACTCGAGGGTTTATATCGAACTCTCAAGGAATTGGTTATGGAAGGGTTTTTGTCTTCTCCTCTTCAAGCAACCTGTAAAGTAAAATAATTTGTCTTGTGTCCCCAACACCACCAAGTGGTTGTCAAGCACAAGGTTTTTTATTAGTAATATGAAATAAAATATAATGTAAACTGAAATAAAATAGTAAATAAAGTAAATCAATGCAAACTAGATGATATGGAAGATAGCAGAGTTATTTTGGGGTTTTTATGGATGATTGCAAATAGGAAAAGTATTTTTGTATTTTCGAAAAAATAAATTGCAGAAAATATAAAAGGTAGTAATTACAATTGAAAGGTGTTTCTTATGATTACAATTGGACCGGGGTTCATGGGTTCACTTGTCTACTCTCTTTTTAAGTTGTCGTGATCACAAAACAATTCATCAGTGATAAATTTTCATGAAAATTCTCTATGTGTTTGATAAGAAATCAATATGGGCATCACATTCTAACATAGAGATGAAATACATCTCTCTTAAACTCCTCAAGAAAGGGAAACTCAATGCAATTTTGAAGTAAGAACAAATCAGAGTATAGCTTTAAGTAATATAACATGATGTTTGAAATACAAATATGATACCTTCATCTAACAAGATTATCACACTGTCACATGATAAATATAGCACGTGATTTCACTTTATCCCTAGTGAGGCAGAAAAAGAAAGGTAAAAACCAAAGTAGATCTTGAATATTGTTTGTCACAATTCAATTACTACCACCATGCTACTCCATCTAATACACACTTCTCCCCATACAAGTTCTTGCATACAAGTTGGATCAAAAAAGTAATTCAGAACGGGGTACATGATATGTATCTATAAACACATCTTACACAAAATATATTCCAATCTCAAATATCAAAGAATAGAAGAAAAGATACACCACATAGGAATTACAAATATGATCATAATCATGTAGGGCAGCTCATATGTACTAGATCTATGAAGAACAAGAGACAAATAGATCAAGATACTGCCACAAACCCATAGCCTGGAGGTAGACTACTCCGTCATCATCATGGTAATGATGTTGGAGATGTTGGAGAGGGTGGAGATCCCCCTAGAGGCGGATCCGACGGAGTTTCCCCCTCCAATCTTTGCTGGATCTAACTCTGTTTGGTGGTGTTTTCGTCTCTGGTGGCTTCTCTTTTGACGACTCGCCGGGGGATCCTTATATAGGGGTTTTTAGGTCAAGAGAACTCCGTGGGAAAAAGAATCAAGGAGATCGAACGACCGAGGAGGAAAAGAGCATAGGTGGCACGCCCACCTGGGCTGGGCACGCCACCCAGTCTCTTTTGGGCCTCCTGGACCTCTAGTTGAGGTTCTATTACGCCAAAAGCTTCTCATGCATAAATATTGGCATTCCCAAAAGTTTAGGTCCATTTGACTTTGTATATGTCCTGAAACATTAAAAACATTGAAAAATAGGGTTTTTCTGCCCTGCCAGGTTATAGCCAAAATAAAGGGGATCATTGGTAAATCCCCAAAAATCAATATAAAACATGGATATAACATTATATATGATGCAAATATGTGGGAAAACATGTTAACAAACTACAAATTCAAAGGCAGAACCACGATGCTGGCCCGGGCTGTGGCCCATGATGTAGCCCTACCAAGAAGGGGCGTGCTAGTCCAGACACGTGTAGTCCGAGCATCAGAGCCGGGCACCACCATGAGAGAATGATGGGTAGGCCTAGTTTTATGTGGAGAATCAATGGAGTTTCATTGTGGGCCTAATCTCCGTCATGTCTGGGAGAAAAACTATCATGGGGAAATGTCTGAAATACCCACATATGTTCACCGTTGGATGAGTTTATAGTAGTCTGTATCCTAGCAGTAGTAAAAGGTGCCATAAAAGAGGGCTAAGTTATGAGAGGAAACTGTTGGATATTTGTAATATATAGGTTAGGTCAATAAGTCAAATATTGTGGATGCTATAGTAGCGGTGCTACAGTGGGTTAGTTTGCCCCGATGGGGGCATCCCCTCCATCCATTTCCGGTGCCAGTTCCTCTGGTGCAAGTGCTAATATAAAAGGGAGCTCGAAGGTGGGATGTTACACTATGATACTCTCGCTCTCTCATTTTCCCTTACTCGTCGATCAGTTCCATCACTAAAAGCACAAGGAAGAACCACACAAATAAACATCATGAACTATCGAGACATGTAGATCAAGGGGAGGTCATGACTAGACCTCAAGGTTAAGGTAAATCATGCTAATATTATTTTAGTGTGGCTCAAACTTGAGCTAGATGATCATATCGATCTCCCCAATAGTATCAGAAAATATAGCACTTAAGCTTGATCCCTCTATTTCCATAAATCATGTCCTAGTGAGGCTGTGCTTCCTATGTTCGTTAAACTGCTTTGGTTTAGCCCCAATTTTCCTAAGTACTAGCCCTAAAAGAGAAAGAGCTGCACCTAGGGTTTCGCTTAAGTAACTTTGAAGAGGGGATTGATCAAACCAAGTTAACTCTATGTTTTTCCCCAAAATCCAAAACCATAAAATATCTCCAAAATGCCCATTTTTACTTAAGAACCCTAACCCAAATCATGAGTGAGAAGTGGTGGACGTTTTACCTAAGGATATCACTGTTGTTGCTGGCCACAGTGGTGTTAGGGTCGTCACCTGAGCTTGATAGGATTTCTCGGGCTCGCACCCGACCGACTCGTCGTGCACAACACCAAACTATGGTGTTGCATCCCCGCACACTTCTCGTCGTTGAGTCATGCCACCATGTTGGACCTGGCATCGTGTCGTTGTTGTCATCATGGTGATGCTCACGAGCTGACGCTCGGGGTGCAATAGATGCTGGAAAGCACTCATCTCTAGTGAGATGCGCTCACTAGCATTGTCATCTTCCTCTACTGCAGCTAGCCTTGCCGCCACATCTCACTCTCTCTCGCTCGTCACCGAAGCTAGGGAGGTAGATGGGAGGGGAAAATGAGGGGCTAGGGTTCGAGGGGGCATCGCGCGCTGGCTTCGTTCTGACCAGGAGCGTCCTCCACCCATTTGATCGCATCCAACAGCTTGTAGTGTCAGCTGCATAACGGGCCAAGCAGGCCAACTGGGGAATGAGAGGAGATAAGCTAGGCCGAATTCAGTCTGTCTGGAAGTATATTTCGGTCAAAAGAAAAAAGGTATGGGCCAAAGATCTTTATAGGCTTAGATTGACTAAAATTGGTAATTGTTTTCCCCTCTTAGATTTAATATTGAGGGAAAATACAAATAAGTTTTGGGGCTAAATTCTTGACATGTGTTATTATGCTGATTGATGTTAAATACTTGTGTGATGTCTTATCCTTTGTCATGTAATTATTTTGTTATGGTTTTTTATGGTATCCTTCATTATTATGATGTTTTTTATTGGTATCATTACAATATACTTTTTTGGTGCAAATTAATCTAATAATTCCTCAAATTAAGCATGGATTATGTCTGCCATTCTAGCCAAAGCTGATTGGAAGGAATTTTGACCATGAAATTTTATTATTTCAGTTTGCTTCTAGCCAATGCTGATGTGAACTAGGATGATAAAAATAAGTTCATATATGTGAGGATTTAATTAAGTGTGGCTTATGTCAATCATTCTGGAAAAAGCTAATCGATGGATGTTTTGACCACAAAATTTGATTGATCATGTTTGTTCCTAGCCAAAGCTAATGTGGACTAGATTAATAAAAGAAGTTTTAAATGATGATGCTTACTAAAAGCATTTGTTTCTTTTGCATCATCTAATGCCTCTCGAATTGCTGGAATTATTAACGTTATGGAACAGTTAGGTGTTAGCAATTTTGCTGCATGGAAGGAGAAGCTTGAGATCACTCTAGCTTTGCCGAATATCGATTATGCCTCCTTAATGGTCCTCCTAAAGCATGAGCTGAAGGTGATGAAAATTATGATGCTGAGAAAACTAAGTGGGAGGATTCAACCCATAAGTGCCTCATGATCATTAAGGGCTCCATTACTCATGAGGGGAGTCATTCTAGACTCTCAAAATGCCAAGGGTTACCTTGGAAAGATTAAGGACCAGTTTAAAGGATCATCCAAAATTTATGCAACAAGTTTCATTCGAAGGCTTATTGATGAAAGGTGTGATCTAACTAGGATCCTGATAGAGCATATAATGAGAAATATCAACATGACCACTAAGCTTAAGACAATGGAAATGGAAATCTCTGAAGGTTTCCTTGTCCACTTTATTATGTGATCCTTGCCCTCGGAGTTCTTTGCATTCACCATAAATTATAATGCGATGGATTCAAAGTAGGGTATGGATGAGATGATTGTCAGGTGTGTACAAGAGGAGGAAAGCCTTAAGGCTAAATGGATTGATCATATCAGTCAGTTTAAGAACTCTCAAAAGAAGAAATGTCAAAAGTTTGTGAAGCCTAAGCCTGATCAATTTAAAGATAAAGGTCAATCCTCAAAGTACTTTCAGCAATAGAATCCAGAAAGAGATGCTAATGCATAAAGAGCCCCTAATGTGGATGGTAAAGATCCTAATGGATGTCGCTTTTGTGGAAAAACGGTCACATTCAGAAGGATTGTATTGGGTTTATGAGATGGCTCCATAAGAAAGGTACATATTTTATTACCTTTATTAATGAATCCATGTATGTTAATTATGACACCAATACATGGTGGGTTGACTCAGGTGCAATAATTTGAATTCTTTATAGGGATTGATACGAAGAGGACCCTAAGAAGAGGGGAAAGAACCATTAGAGTCACTAATGGTGTTGAAGCCGAGGCTGAGGCTATTGGAGAGTTCATGCTTATACTCCATGGTGGCTTTATGCTTTGTTTACATGATGTACTTTATGCACCCTCTATGAGACGAAACTTGGTGTCCATCTCATGTTTAGATGATGACGATTATCACTGTGACTTTGGGAACAAGAGATGTATAATTATGTATGACAATAATAATGTTGGTCTTGCCTTCTGACAAGACAAACTTTATCTTGTTTCCCTAAGTGATTCAATAAATGATGTTGATCCTTCTTCGAATGTAAGCGTTAATACTAAGTGTAAGCGCAATAATGATGAGATTTCTTCAAAATTATGGCACTATTGTTTGGGCCATATTTTGAGGGGGAGAATTGAGCGTCTCATTAAAGAACAAGTCCTTCATCCTTTGGATTTCTCATATGCGGATCTCGGTCATTGTATTGATTGCATCAAAGGGAAATATGCTAAGAGAACCAAGAAAACTGCAAATCGAAGCACATGAATTTTGGAAATTGTTCACACGAATATTTGTGGTCTTTGATGTGAAATTAGTGGATGGTTTTGATTCCTTCATAACATCCACTGATGGCTTCTCATGTTTTGGATACATTTATCCTATTTAAGAAAGAACAGACAAGTTTAAGATTTTCAAGGCTGAAGTTGACAATCAAGCTAACTAGAAAATCAAAGTCATAAGTTTTGATCGTGGTGATGAATACTACAAGAGACACACTTCTTATGGCCGGATACCTGGACCTTTTGCTAAGTTCCTACAGGAAAATGGTATTATAACCCACTATTCAGCACTAGGCGAACCTCGGCATAATGGAGTGGCTTAAAGGCAAAATCACACTTTTATGGATATGGTACGAAGTATGTTAAGACACTCCACTTTGCTAGTTAACTTATGGATCAAAGATCCAAAGTTGTGGACTGGGAATTGGTGCCTATGAATTATGGACTAGGAAGAAACCAACCCTGAATTATTTGCATGTCTAGGGCTGCCCTGCTGAGGCAAGAGTTTTCAATCCAAATATGGGAAATTTAGACCCCAAGATGGTTAGTTTCCATATCATTAGTTATCCTAAAAAATCTAAGGCATATCATTTCTATTGTCCAAAACAGTTTACTAAGTTTGTTCAAACAAGACATGGTGTATTCTTGGAAAGTGATATGGCAAGGGTAGTATGACTCAGGGAAATAGCTTTGGAGGAGAAATGGAAATTTGTCCCCATACCTGTAATCCAAGAGCCAGTGTTCCCATTACCTGCTGAGCTGCCTATGGCTGGTTCAGAAATTGTACCATATGATACTTCTATGGTACATGCTCAGCAGCCTTAGTTGTCATTAGTGTCCCAAATAATGAACCTCTCAAAAGGCCAAGGCATGCTAGAAAGTCTGCTATTCCTAATGATTATGTCACTTATATGAGTGAGGATATGAATGAGTCGATGTTGGATGATGATCACACCTCATTTAAGGAAGTTATACAAAGTGACCATTCATCTGATTGGCTTGATGCTATCGAAGATGAAATGAAGTCCATGAGCATTAATGATGTATGGGACTTGGTAGAAATTCCTGAAGGAGCCAAAACAGTGAGTTGTCGATGGGTCTATAAGACCAAACATGACTCCAAGGTTGATATCGAAAGGTTCAAAGCAACGCTCGTGACCAAAGGTTTCATTCAAAGAGAAGGTATTGATTATAATGAAACATTTTCACATGTCTCTTCTAAGGACTCATTCAGAATAATTATGGCACTTGTTGCTCATTATGATTGATACATTGCAAATGTATCTATAATTTTTTATGTTCCATGCTTGGTTTTATCTACTTTCTTGTGTTTTGTGCACACTTTGGAGTACTTTTCATATGATTTCTTGGACTAACCTATTAACAAGAGCCACAGTGCCAGCTGCCTGTTTTCTCCTGTTTTTGGTTCCAGGAAGTCATAAAATGAATATTCTCGGAATTGGACGGGACAAAATCCAAAGTCACTATTTTACAGGAAGACATCTGGAGCCAGAATACGAGACGGAGAGGGGTTGGGGCCCGGCCACACCACCTGGCCGCGCGGCCAAGCTTGCCCGCGCCAGGGGGTGGTCTGGCCGCCCCAGGCACCCCTTGGCCTCTCCTTCCTCCTATATATTTCCTCCGATACAGAAACCCTAAGTACCCGATCAAAAATCCACGAAAGAGTCTATAGCCACTATCATCTCCATACCTAGATCGGGAGGGATCTGAAGCTCTTCCCAGCACCCTGCCGGAGAGGGGAATTCACCCTAGAGGCCTTCTTCATCATCATGCAAGCCTCCGGTGTGATGCGTGAGTAGTTCATCTCTAGACTACGGGTCCATGTAGTAGCTATATGGCTGGTTCTGCTCCTTTGTGCTTTCATGTCTAGATCTTGTGAGCTCCGTTCATGATCAAGATCATCTATTTGTAATTCTGCATGTTGTGTTTGTGGGGATCCGATGGATATTGAGATGCTATTTCAGATTCATTGTTGATTCTATCATGTCTTTGTTATTTGTGATCTTGGATGCTTTCTGTTGTTAGTAGCTATCTTGGCCAAGTAGATGCTAGCAACTCCAAGAGTTAGTATTTATGCTCGATAGTGGGTTCATGCCTCTGGTAATCTAGGGAAGTGACAGAAATCTCTAAGGTACTAGATGTGTTGTTGCTACTAGGGAGAAAACAACAATACTTTGTTCATAGAACAATCATATTGTTTACTTTACACGCAATTCATAATGTAATAATCTGTTGCTTGCAACTTAATACTAGAGGGGGTTCGGATGATAACCTGAAGGTGGATTATTAGTCATAGATGCAGTTGGATGACGGTCTATGTATAATGTTGTAATGACCAATCGAATCTCAAAGGAGTCAAGATGATTAGTATATGCTTGTATGCTTTCTCGATGTTTGTCAATTGCCCCGCTGTAATTTGTTCACCCAGCATGTTATCTATCTTAAGGAGAGCCACCCCTAGTGAACTATGGACCCCGGTCCTTTCTTTTACATCCAATCTACAAATTGTTTACTCCTTTGTGTTTACTTTCTGCAAACTATTACTTTCTTCCATTTGATAGGTTTAATCTTTTGTTTTCAGCAAAACCGGTGAGATTGACAGCCTCATCGCAAGTTGGGGACAGAGTTCTGTGGTTGTGTTGTGCAGGTCTCCACATTGCTGCTGGCACCGGTAGTGCGCCCTACCAAGGCTCAGCTAGCAACACCTTTGGGGTGTTTCCTTCCTCCTAATGGTTCGATAACCTTGGTTTCATATCTAAGGGAAACTTACTTATGTGCTCATCATACCTTCCTCTTGGGGTTCCCCAACGAGCTCATCAACCACGAGCCATCAATGATCTAGAGCTGCATTAGATGGATGTCAAAATGACATTTCTAAATGGTGACGTACATAAGGATGTGTACATGGCTCAACTGGAAGGTCTTATTGTGGAAGGGAAGGTACATTTGGGATATCATATTAAGAAATCCATTTATGGATTAAATCAAACTTCGAGGTAATGGCACTTCAAGTTTTATCAAGTCATACAGAATTTTGGTTTCAAAGAAAATGAAGTGGAGAATCTCATATATCCTAAGTTCAGGGGGAGTAATTTATTCTTCCTCATACTATATGTTGATGGCATACTATTAGCCAGTAGCAATGAGAATATGCTACTGGAGACTAAAAGGTTTCTCTCTTCAAAGTTTAATATGAAAAATCTTGGTGAAGCCACTTCTTGTTGGCTCAAAATATGTAGAGCTCGTTGGGAACCCCAAGAGGAAGGTATGATGAGCACAGCAACAAGTTTACCTCAGTTATGAAACCAAGGTTATCGAACCAGTAGGAATAAGCGAACAACTCCAAGGTGTTGTTAGCAACTTGGAATCCTGCACAACACAACCACAGAACTTTGCCCCAACTTACAGTGAGGTTGTCAATCTCACTGGTTTTGCTGAAAACAAAGGATTAAACGTATAGTGTGGAAGATAGTAATTTCTTGCAGAAAGTAAATAGTAAATGCTAAATAGTAGATGGTATATCAATGGTAAAGGAATGGGCTGGGGTCCACAGTTCACTAGAGGTGTTTCTCCTTATGATAAATAGCATGTTGGGTGAACAAATTACAGCAGGGCAATTGACAGATTTGAGAAAGCATAACAATGCATATACTAGACATCTTGACTCCTACAAGATTTGATTGGGCATTACAACATAATACATAGACCATAATCCAACTGTATCTATGACTAATAATCCACCTTCAGGTTATCATCCGAACCCCTTCTAGTATTAAGTTGCAAGCAACAGATAATTGCATTAAGCAAAGTGTGTAAAGTAAACAATACAATTGCCCCATGGACAAAGGGTTGTTGTTTTCTACCTAGTAGCAACAACACATCTACAACCTTAGAGATTTCTATCACATCCCCAGATTACTAGAGGCATGAACCTACTATCGAGCATAAATACTCCCTCTTGGAGTTGCAAGCATCTACTTGGCGAAGATAGCTACTAGCAACGGAGAGCATGCAAGATCACAAATAACATAGACATGATAGAATAAATAATCAATCTGACATAGTATCTCAATATCCATCGGATCCCCGCAAACACAACATATAGGATTACAATTAGATGATCTTGATCATGAACGGAGCTCACAAGATCTAAACATGATAGCACAAAGGAGGTGATGCGACCCGTCCTACGGACGCTCCTACATCTACACCACTGAGTCCCCCAAGTGGACCGATGACCCGTGCCCGAGCCAAGCTCCTTCAAGATAAGGTGAATTCGCTCCTCTCATCATGTGACTTTGACATACACTTGGATGGCTTCCTACTTCATACCATTACTCTATGCATCATCAGGTAGGAACCCCCACCGCGTCGACCCACAAGCCCTGAAGCTGCACCTGTCCTGAAGCTGACTGAGCCGGCATGTCTGCCCGGAACCAGCCGAAGTGTCCGGCACAGCTGGAGTGTCCGCCGCGACTCGGCCGGAGTGTCCGGCCTGCCCCAGCCCCAACCTGGCGTGGACATTCAGAAGACCATTTCGGACACTACCCGGAGTGTCCGGTTACCCCGGATTGTCCGGTCACTCCGACCCGGACTGGCTGGCCCAAGTGATGGGCCTGCGAGCCAACAGCTGGGCCCTTGGCCCATGTACCCTTCTATTTCGCACCAAACCCTAGTTTTATGCCCAAACTACCCCTGAACTTGTGGTTGGCCTATATATAGATCCCCCACCCCTCATTGTATCCCTTAGGCATAGATGATAGAAGGGTTTGGCTTTGTGGAATCTCTAGTTTTGCATCATCCCCTTCTACCAAAGGGGATCGACTATCGTCACCACCTCGTTGGAGTTTGCATCGCGCCTCCCTCGTTGTACAAGGCCTTGGCATCGGTGTCCCTTTGCCAAGACGTCAAAACCCTCTCCAAGGTGTTCTTCCCTCTCTGCGTGGGATCGAGGGAGCACATTAACCGATCGATCTTTCCTTGCGAGGATTCTATCGGACCGGTGGCCACTGGTGAGAGCAATCGGCCTTGTATCGTGTGTGTTTTGCGTGTGTTCATCGTGTTCTTCGCGAGCTGTGCGTCCGCGTCCGCTTCCGCTACCTTTTCCCTTTCCCCTCGCTTTCCCATCGATTTTACCACGAGATCCGTGAAGATCGGGCCACCCACGGGGTTACCCCGTAACATCTGGCATAAGAGCCCAAGTTGCCACGAATTTCCCCTCGTTCTTCCCCACCAATTTTTTTCTTGGAAAACTACAAAAATAGCCACAAATTCGAGTGGATCTTGTGTGAACCCATAACATCTGGTATCAGCAGCTTTTGGTTGCCACGGATTTCTCCTCGATTTGGTCTTTTTCCCCATAAATTCGAAAATTCCACCAAAAACAGTCCCAATTCGTGTTTTGGATCGATCTATGATTTGAGTGTGTTTTGGTAGGTTTTGATCCGTGGATTACTTGCTAAACTTGTTGATCTACCTTCCCCTGCGTTTCCATAGCCTAATTCCTGGATTTCCCAATCAATTTGAGGTTTTGGTTCGAGTTTTTCCGCCAAAACTCGTCCAGTTCGTGTTCTGGAAGTTCTGGTTCGACCGGACCGGACTGTCCGGCAAAACGGACCGGACTATCCGCCCCACCGGAGTTTCTGGCCTAAACGGACCGGAATATCCGGCCCAGCCGGACTGTCCGGCCTGCGCGCACCGGACTGTCCGCCCCCCTGCAGACAGAAAAAAACTGTTTCACCGTTTTGAGCATAACTTTTGCATACGAAATCGGATTTTGGTGTTCTTTAGCTCGTTTTGAAGAGGAGAAGGATCTCTACATAATAATATCCGTGGTTCATGCTATCTACTCCATCCAAATTCCATGAGGAAGGCGGAATGCACCAATAAACGGTGAAGATCGGCGACGAAAGGTACAAAAATTCCGTGACTTCTCCCCACTTGTATCCCTTTCTGAGCCACACTATCTTTGCGTTCAACAAACACCTATTGAGACTAGTTCCTCCTATGATTTCTTGGGCTATGAACATTTGATACCTTGTAGAATTCCGAGCAAAAGTTGTGAGCGCGCTATCTCATATAGTTATCTTGTATAGTTGTTGGCACAAGGAAGAGGCAAGTGAAAAAGAAAGAAAAAGAGAAAAAAAACAGAAAAAGAAGAAAGAAAAATAAAGAAACAAGTGCTCATAGAATAGGAAGCGCAAGCTCGATGAACATCAAATAGGTGATACTTATTGTGCATATCTTGTAGCCCACCAATTTATTGCAATCGAACTAGCGTCTCTCCTTGCACTTGTGCAACACGAGCTTATAGTCTTCGCTAGGTAATCATTTGGTTCTTATCTCACTTTCTCCGTCGCGCAAGTCCCATTTATCCCACCGTGTGTGTTTTGTTGTACATATTTCCTTCTTGTGGATTGAATTGTTTTGCTTCGTGATCATCGTGGTTCTTTACTTGCTATTACAACATCTTGAGTTCGGATTGTTCTTGGACACGCCACCTTCCATACCCATCCACCATAAGCTTTGTGTGTGTGTGTTTTTTTTAGTGGTTAGTTGGTTTTGGTGTTCCGCATGAACTTCACTTTGCTTGGTTTTGATTTCTCTCAAGTGTTGCCACTTGCACGATACTATCTTCCAAGGTAAAGTAAGGTTTGGCGTTGCTTTCCTAACCCCCTACCACTTCCATATACACCACTTGGTCTTGTGAATCATGTCTAGGGACTCCGAAACCAAGGATGATATATATGAAGAATCCATGATGAGCCACCACGACTACGACTCCACAAGTATAGAGGACATGACGGAGCACTACTCCGACAATGGCTTCACATGCGTTGAGGACCTGGAGCATTACACCTATGATGCCTCCACATGCATGGAAGACATGGAGCACGTCATCAACTATGGCTCCTCAAGCATGGATGACTTTGAGCTCTACATCGACAATGGCTCATCATGCGTGGAGTACATGGAGCACTACACCGACAATGGCTCCACATGCATGGAGTACATGGAGCACTACACCGACAATGGCTCCACATGCTTGGGTGATATGGATTACTACATCAACAACGACTCCCCAAGCATGGATGACTTCGAGTGCTACAACGATGACGCCTCACCAAGCATGGAGGACATGGCGAGCTTCATCCACTTCGAGGGCTCTTCCATGAGCCATGAAGAATACCTCCACCGCTTGGAGATGGAGGACTACTATGCCAAGCTAGCGGAGACGCATCATCAAGAAACCATGACCTTCAAGGACAAGCGTGCCACACCAAAGGGCACCACCTACTTCGATGATCCACCTCCAAGGCGTCTGCGCCACCACCTACATGGCGTCATGCACCACCATCTCCAAGGCGACGAGCGCCATCACCTCCAAGCTGTCAAGCGCCACCATCTCCAAGGCACAAAGCACGACCATCTCCAAGGCGTCAAGTGCATCTACCTCCAGATCAAGTGCCATCTACTCCAAGAGAGTGGCGCCCAAACATCATCTTCCACACAAGGCGCCACAAGGCAAGAATCTTCATCGACAAACATCCCCTCGAGATCATCACCAACATCAAGAGGATACAAGACGTCGTTCAAGGCATGTTCGCCATGAAGACGGAGAATACATGTTGAGCATCATCCATAATGCTCAACCAAGCTCAAGAAGGCACCACCATAAAAAGAAGAGTGCCAAGGAAAAGGATCATCGTCGCGAGCGTCATGTGGATGACCAAGTGCTTCTCCAACATAAACCTTCGACAAGGCACGCTAATGACCTCCGTCGACACCATCATAAGGCACCTTCAACTACTAGTGCCACCACCAAAATGGCACCAAGAGCAAGCCTTCTTCCACACCATCAAGCTTCAACGCCAAGACTCCAAGTTCAAGAGGAAGCATCCAACTACAATAGCTTCAATGCAACTTCTTCTTCAAGCACTCCAAGAATGTCATTCAAGCAAGAGATGGACCTCTACTTTGCAAAGTTGGACGAGGCCGTCAAAAACATGACCCCCCAAGAAATAGAAGAAAACAAGTTGCTTTGCCAACAAGTGGATGCAAGAGCGAAGATGGTGTCAAAGACCAATACTTCCAATTTGAGTGCCACCACCACAATGGCACCCAAAGTACAAGGCGACGACAAGGTCGAGAATGGTGAGCATGGGATTTTCCCTTCACCAAAGGAGGCACATGGAGTTGAGAGAACCGAGCCTACCCCCATATGCTTGAGTGATGATGTGGTACCAATCTCATGTGAGTATGAGAGCCACTTAGCCCACTTTAGTGAAAACAAGAGTGAGATGAGTGACTCCACCATACGTGAGAATGACTGCTCCCACTTGGAGGGCATGAGTGATACACCGAGTGAGTTGAGAGTGGTAGTTGATAGGTTATGTGAGACCACTTTGATTTCTAACGACTTACCCTCTACCTCTAGTGTGTTATCCCATGATGTGCTAGGTTCCATGGATAAAGAAGCACCAAGCTTGGACATGATGATGCCTTCGACCGAGAAGATGTACATGGTGGATGAAGATGATGCCATACCCATACATGATGAAGAAGTCGTCCACATGGAGGCCAACACTACCACAACACCCACTTCATATGAGAGGTATAAACAAGGTAAAAATAAGGGTGTTGATGATGCCATGATCCTACTAGTGGACATGATGATTTGTGATGACTTGCATGCTATTGATGATACTTATGACATGACATATGTTCCGTTCTTATTCCCATGTGTTGATTTTGCTATGCATCATGATGACCATGTGGAATCCTTCTATTGTCATGATATTGCCATAGACATGATATGCTCTAAACGTTACGTTGATGATATCATTGCTTGCACTTTGTTGAACAATTGCTCTTTCCAATATTTTGCTTGCCATGATGTTACCAATGGTATCCCTCGGATAATGCTTTGTCATGAGTGTTTTATAATTTCTCCTGTTGCTTGCAATAATATGGATGATTGCTCTTTCACTTGTTTTGCTTGCAACAATAATTCTCATATGGTTTATATTGAGATGGCCCCCATAGCTTTCTCAAATTTTGGAGATTTTGATGATTGCCATGATAAGCATGTTCCCCACGTGCATACTCACCATGCATATTTTTCATACTTGATTGACACTAATGGTGATGTGCACAAGAAGAGATACGTCATGATGGATGATGTGTTTCTCTACCATGCACACACGTTCTTCCTTTTGTGCTTGATGTGTGTAGGTACCCGCAAGAGAATGTCAACCTCAGTTGAGCACGAGTTGACAAAAAGAGCTCTAGATAGCATCCCCCAAGTGAGTTCAAGATCGAACCCAGCTCTGATACCTTTTGCATGCTTTGCGTCTTTCATGTTGAAAAATTGTCGTTTCATATGGTTTGCTTGCAAGCATGTTAATGGTATTCTTTCACCTTGTGACAATCATGTTTCGTTGCTATTGGATATTGATGCTTTGTGTGTTGCCACAAAAATGTTGAACAATTTCTATTTCCGATGTTTTTTGTGCAACCATAATGCCATTTTGAGCATGTATTGTCACGAGAGCTCCCAAGTCTCTCGTATTGTTGTTACAACAAACATAAGGACCACTTGCTCTTTCATTTGGTTTGTTTGCAAACATGTTGCTTGTGTTTTGGCGTGCGATACTCATACCACCATGATCTTGGCCCTTGATGATATGTGTATGGCATCCAACATATTGAACAATTGTTCTTTCCAATGGTTGGTTTGCACACATAATGATGCTGCTTTGGATATTCTTCCTCATGTGTTTTTGCCGAATTCTCCTAGCTTTGCATCAAAGATCTTGATCAATATTTTAGTCAATTGCTTTGAGTGCCACACTAAGATGTTATATGGAGTTTTTGAGTTCCCACATTTGGATGATGTTCAAACAATTCCCATGCACTTAGACCTTGCATATGCATTCTGTTTGCTATACTTGAGTTGTGCTAATAGTGTTGTGAACAAGAATGGACATGCCACAAATGACATGCTCCTCTATCACACACAAACATATGTTGCTTGGTCTTTGTTGTATGAAGGTACAATTGCATACGCGTCAACCTCTATGGACAAAGAGTTGACAAGACGAATTGAAGAGAGTTACCTATGGCTACCCTTCAATGAGCTATCTCTACATTATAAGGTGACTTCCTTCTACTTGAGGACTCATGCTATAATCTTCATGAATTGGCTACTCTTTAAGTGTTGTTTCGCTTTTGTTGTGAGATTTGTAGGCTTCATGGAAGGTGAAGGAACATTGAAGAGTTGCCACATCAAGCTTCTCAAGGACGACTATATGGCGGACCCCAGGATCAAGAAGGTCTCTCGACATCATCTTCTTAGGATGAGCATGAAGAGTTGAGGATGACTCTTTTTGAAGGGGGGGGAGCTGATGCGGCCCGTCCTACGGACGCTCCTACATCTACACCACTGAGACCCCCAAGTGGACCGATGACCCGTGCCCGAGCCAAGCTCCTTCAAGATAAGGTGAATTCGCTCCTCTCATCATGTGACTTTGACATACACCTGGATGGCTTGCTACTTCATACCATTACTCTCTGCATCATCAGGTACGAACCCCCACCGCGTCGACCCACGAGCCCTGAAGCTGCACCTGTCCCGAAGCTGACTGAGCCGGAGTGTCTACCCAGAACCAGCCGGAGTGTCCGGCGCGACTCGGTCGGAGTGTCCGGCCTGCCCTAGCCCCAACCTGGCATGGACATTCAGAAGACCAGTTTGGACACTACCAAGACACTACCTAGAGTGTCTGGTTACCCCGGACTGTCCGGTCACTCCGACCCGGACAGTCCAGCCCAAGTGATGGGCCTGCGAGCCAACAGCTGGGACCTTGGCCCATGTACCCCTCTATTTCGCACCAAACCCTAGTTTTATGCCCAAACTACCCCTGAATTTGTGGTTGGCCTATATATAGATCCCCCACCCCTCATTATATCCCTTAGGCATAGATGATAGACTAAAGAAAACCCCCTTTGTGGAATATCTAGTTTTGCCTCATCCCCTTCTACCAAAGGGGATCGACTATCGTCACCACCTCATTGGAGTTTGCATCGCGCCTCCCTCGTTGTACAAGGCATTGGCATCGGTGTCCCTTTGCCAAGACGTCAAGACCCTCTCCAAGGTGTTCTTCCCTCTCCGCGTGGGATCGAGGGAGCACGTTGACCGATCTTTCCTTGCAAGGATTCTATCGGACTGGTGGCCACCGGTGAGAGCAATCGGCCTTGTATCGTGTGTGTTTTGCGCGTGTTCATCGTGTTCTTTGTGAGGTGTGCATCCGCTTCCGCTACCTTCTCCCTTTCCCCTCGCTTTCCCATCGATTTGACCACGAGATCCGTGAAGATCGGGCCACCCACGGGGTTACCCCATAACAGGAGGAGAACCAACCATCTAGCTACTGTATGGACCCATAGTCTAAGGGTGAACTACTCACGCATCACTCCGGAGGCTGGCATGGTGATGAAGAAGGCCTCCAGGATGATCTCTCCTCTCCGGTAAGGTGCCGAGAAGAGCTTCAGATCCCCCCGATCTTGGGATGGAGATGGAGGCGGCTACAGACTCTTTCGTGGATTTTTGATCGGGTACTTAGGGTTTCTGCATCGTGGTACTTTTATAGGCGAAGGGGCAAGGTCGGTGGCTGCCCGAGGGTCCCACACCATAGGGCGGTGCACCTAGGGGTGGTCGCGCCAGCCCTTGGTGTGGCCACCTCGTGGCCCCACTTCGTCTACCCTTCGGATTCCGTGTTCCTTCTAGTAAAATATTGACTTTGGCTTTTGTCCCGTCCAATTCTGAGAATATTTCCTCACTAGCTTTTCTAAAACCAAAAACAGCATAAAATAGGCAACTGGCACTGCGACATCTTGTTAATTGGTTATTTCCAAAAAATGTATAAAAATACGTCAAAGTGTAAACAAAACATAAGAAAGTTGATATAAAACAAGCATGGAGCATCAAAAATTATAGATACATTTATGACGTATCAAGCATCCCCAAGCTTAACTCCTGCTCGTCCTCAAGTAGGTAAGTGATAAAAAAGAATATTTTTTGAGGTGACATGTACCATCACAATCTTGATCAAGGTATTTGTAAAGCATTGATAGTTGGGATCAAAGTACTCTAAACATAAGCATGAAAGATAGAGTTCTAACAATAAGACATAGCAACTATGTTGTAACATGAAAAGGTACAAACAAAATATCATGAATAACAATTCATTGAAAGACATTTGTTTGTTTCACATATAGAAAACATAATATGAGTGGTATTCAGCTTGTCCCTCATGGTATAGCAAAACATAAATGCATAGGACACCTTCAAAGTTCATAAGGGTGACTAGATACAAATAATTTAAGAACAAGCAATATCAAAGTTATGAATCAATCAACAAGTTTTGGGACAATGCACATTAAACTAAGAATGACCACTATGCTCTCTCAATTGGTGCATAAAGATAGAAGATGGGGACTCAAAAAGTTAAAAAGAAAGGCCCTTCACAAAGGGAAGCAGAGATTTCAAGTTGCTCTCAATGCCCCTATCATAAGCATCTTCAGGTGATTAAGGTTAAAGTGACACAAATATGAGGATATGTTTGACAAGTTATAAGTTGAAAATCTCATGCCCCTTGCTTACGAGTACCGAACCTCATGCTACTCAACTTTAGTCACAAGTAAGTTCTTGTCATTGTAAGTACATGTATATCATGGAGAACCGCCAACGGGGTACCCCTTGCCCCATGACACAGGAGCTTTACCATATCAAAATGACAAGGCAACAGACAATGAGCATCTCAGCGATATTTTTATTTCCTATTTGCATAGGTTTTTATTGAGGCACTACTAGGAAACAGCTTATAGGTAGACTAGTTACTCTGTGGCGCATATGTAAATCCATGCGCCACAGAGACTTGTAAGTGGCGCATTATGAAACATGCACCACAGACTCTAAGAAGTTCTGTGGCGCATTACGTACAACATGCGCCATAGATGTTTGGTGGGACCTGCCAGCCGGGGTGGGCCGATCCAAGTTCTGTGGCGCATAAAGAGATATGCGCCACAAAAGTTGCCTCTTCTGTGGCGCATATTTCACTATGCACCACAGAACTTGGAGGCGGGCCTCACCACGAATACTTTTTCACCCACATATGTGGCGCATGTGTGGATATGCGCCACAGATATGTTTCACTTCTATGGCGCATATCCACACATGCGCCACAGAAACCTAACCTTGGGTCCCACCACTTTAACCCGCACCATATGTTCTGTGGCTCATATGGCCATATGCGCCACAGAAGTTTGAGAATATGTGGCGCATTTCTACCATATGCGCCATGGATGAGGGCGTCCAGATCTATGTGAAAAAGGTGGCAAGCTCCCACCCTATCTATCCACCACCACCCATTTCACATCTCTTCTTCCTTTCTACCTCCTCCCAGCTCGTCTTCCTCCTCCCTCACACCCCATTTTGCCCATAGTTTCTCCATTTTCTTGTAACTAAACCTACTTTAGTCCATAGATTGGTAAGTGGAAGCTTCCCTCCAACTTGTAGATCTAAAAGTTCCTTACTTTTCTATCTCACATCTCTATTTGTTTACTAATTTCCTCTCCACCAACTTGTAGATCTATTTGTCCACACTCCCTTATCGCGCGGTCTCGTCTGGCTATTATGGCGTCTACTAGGTGAGTACTTGGCCATGAACATGTAGGTGAAGCTTGTCGTGCAGGCGTTGTGTGTGCTATGCATGGCGAGACGATGCTTGTGTGGTGCATGAATGTTTGCATTGGAAGGAAGTTTTTTGTTGCTTGCTTGTTGTTGTCCCGGCCGGTGTGGTGCATGGATGTTTGCCGAAATGTTGATTCATTTCCATTTCGGCAAATTTTTGCACTACCCATATGTCCTAATTTTAGGAAAGGTCATGCCGAATTTTTCCGGCTAGCATTCATGCATGTGTGTGTGCATATGGTGTGGTTCTCACCTATACTCTCTGTTTTGACCGCTCAGGCAACCATGGTCCTCATGATGAGCGAAGGTCGAATTGCTAGGTACAAGAAAGACGCGAAGGAGGACATGATTCTGAACAACAAGACCATGATAAGTTGTCCATGTCGAACATGCAAACTCCAGCGCTAGATTGACCCTGATTCTGGACAATTGGAGGGTCACCTTCTCAGGCGCGGTTTCATGTGCGACCTCAATGAGGCGCCGGCAGGACATGGTGGTCACGAAGACGTGGGCGGGCGAGAAGACGAAGAGTCTATCGGTCATGATCATCATGACGAAGGAGATGCCGGCGGGCATGATCATCATGACGAAGGAGATGCTGGCGGGCATGATCAACATGGAGAAGGAGATGGCGACGGGCATGATCATCATGAAGAAGGAGAAGACGCCAACACGCAGACGCTGCTAACTTCAATATTACAGGACCTCATGTTCAAGAACTTCTCCTCAAGGATACGAGCAACGACAAAGCTGCAGCCAGAGAGAAAGCAAAGCTGGCCCAAATGGAGGTAGACGAGATGACTCCATTGTATCCTGGGTATCGCCCCGAGGATACACGTTTGGGTGTAACGCTCAAGGCTCTAGAGATGAAGGCCGAACACAAATGGACCGATGTGAGCTTCAACGCGAACATGGAATACTGGCACGACCGACTTCCTAAGGGGAACACATTGCCAACAAGTATCGAGGAGGCCAAGAAAATCGTGTGCCCTCTCGACCTACCACACATTAAATACCATGCATGCATCAATGATTGTGCACTTTATCGGAACGAGTATGCGGATAGAACCACATGTCCGGTGTGTGGCCAAGGACGGTACAAGAGAGGGAACAAGAAAGTTCCTTGAAAAATGGTATGTTACTTTCCTATCACCCCCCGTCTGTAGCGATATTTCGTAGATCCTAAGGAAGCAAAGCTCATGCAATGGCACGCGAAAAGAGAGAAACACGAAGATGATCTAGAGAAGGGAAAGATCCTGACACACCCTTCAGACGCTAGCCAATGGAATGCATTAGACATCGAGTTCGAAGAGTTCGGGGGCAATGCAAGGAACGTCAGGCTGGGTATGAGCACCGATGGACTCAATCCTTTTGGAAACCAGAGTAGCACGCATAGCACCTGGCCCGTGTTTGTATGGCCGTACAACCTCCCCCCCCGTGGCTATGCACGAAGCAAAGGTATGTACACATGAGCATTCTTATTCAGGGGCCGAAACAACCAGGTACCGATATGCATCTGTATCTCGGGCTATTGAGAGAGGAGTTAGCCATCTTGTGGGAGACACCGGCCCGTACGTGGGACGCCTACACTAAAGAATATTTCCATCTGAGAGTCGCGTTGCTCACGACGGTGCAGGACTAGCCTGGTTACGCATATGTATCAGCCCAGGTGAACCATGGACACAATGCATGCGTCAAGTGCATGGATGAGACACCGCATCTCCAGCTACCAAGGGATCCCGGGTCTTTGAAAATCGTGTTCCAAGGTACTCGAAAGTGGCTCTGCATGGATCACCCGTGGAGAAAACGTGGTGACCTGTTCAATGGTAAGGACGAGCTCGAAAGAGCCCCGCGTCCGAGGAGCGGCGAAGAAATAGAGGAGCTTTTGAATAATTGGGTAGATTTCCCTACGCCGGGAAAAACGACTGAGGACAGAGCCGCTGCTGGGTGTATGGAAAGCAAGGTCTGTTTTCTGGGACCTGCCGTATTGGAAGGTCCTCCACACTCCCCATAGCCTCGATGTAATCCACATCACGAAGAATGTTACAAAGAGTCTGCTTGGCACTATACTGAACATGCTGGAGAGGACCAAGGATGGGCCGAAAGCAAGAAAGGACCTTAAATTGCCTGGCATCAAGAAAGATCTTCAGTACCCTGATAGTGATGATGATGATGATGATCAGACGGAAGGGACTCAAGGTCGCCGCAAAAGAGTTAAGAAGAATGAGGTGGTGCTTCGCGCTACCTGCTTCACTCTAAGTCTGGAGGATCTCGAGCAGTTTTTTAGGCGCCTCCTAGGAGTGAAAGTTCCTCACGATTACTCGGGGAAGATAAGCAGATATCTAGACGTGGCAAAGAAGAGGTTCAGTGGTATGAAGTCTCACGACTGTCACGTGCTAATGACGTAGATACTCCCTATTGCGATCCGCGGAATAATGGACGAGCATGTCCGTGAGACGCTATCCGTGAGACGCTGTTTGGCCTCTATAACTTTTTTGACGTGGCAAAGAAGCAGCTCGACAAGCTACAGGAAGAGATTGTGATGATACTATGCGATATTGAGATTTACTTCCCACCCGCATTCTTCGACATCATGGTGCATCTGCTTGTACATGTTGTGAAAGACATCATCCAGCTCGGGCCGACATTCCTGCACAACATGATGCCTTTTGAAAGGCTAAACGGTGTCATCAAAGGATTCGTTCGCAACAGGTCCCGTCCAGATGGAAGCATAGCCAAGGGCTTTCTGATCTACGAGTGCATCTCCTTCTGCCAGAATTATCTAACCACCGAGAACGAGGATGTTGGAATACCCACCAAGAAGCACCTCGGCAGGCTCGGTGGATATGGTCACCGTGAGGGTTGCTGCTCATTGCATGTCGGCATTGATGGTCGATGCACCGATTTTGACAGGGCACACCGAGTCACGCTACAACACATTGAAGTGGTTGACCCTTGGGTCAAAGAGCATAGAAGCTTAATCGAGTAGGAGTACATCGACCAGGATTGGCCGAGGAACAAGGAAGATGTAACCAGAGAGCACAACTCCAGCTTCACGGGTTGGTTCAAGAAAAGGCAACTGGACAATCCCCCATAGACGCCTTCTACGGAAGATCAAAAACTCATATTCTCCTTGTCGCAGGGCCCAGGGCACAACCTAAGGACCTATCAGTCATACAACATAAACGGTTATAGATTCTACACCGAGGAAAAGGATAGGAATAGCGAATATCAAAACTCAGGAGTAACTATGTTATCCTTCGCCGATGACGAGACTACTGTCATGGAAAAATTCTATGGAAGGATCGAGGAGATATGGAAGCTCGACTACTGTGGAGAGATCGTACAGATGTTTCATGATAGATGGGCCAAGAACGTGGAAAAAGAAGGCTGGTATTTCACCACAATGGTTATACCAGATACCAAATCGACGAAGAACACCTCCGCAAAAAATGAGCCTTGGGTACTCGCTAGCCAAGTGGATCAATGCTTTTTTATTACTGACCCGTCAAAGCCTAACCGTGTTGTAGTTAGGAGGGGCAAGAGGAGCATCATCAGAATGGAAGGAGTCGCGAACAAGCAAAACTTCGACAAAAACGGCGACCCGAAGATCAAAGAGGAATTCGACAAGTACTTCGACATGCCTACTAGTACTAAAGTAAGAAGGAAGACCACACTACCTACTAAAGGTTGTCCATTCACAAGAAGAAATATCAAAGTGCACGGGCTAAAGTACTCAACCGCGAAGAAAAAGGGCAAGAAGATTGTGAAGAGACGCTAGCTCGACACATCACATGATTGTATATGTTTGGGGACAGAATTTTTTGAATAAATATGAATGTTTGTATATGTTCTTGCTTTATTTTAAACATATATAATTAAAAACACATCACATGATTGTATATGTTCGGAGAGAGATTTTTTTGAATAAATATGAATGTTTGTATATGTTCTTGCTTTATTTTAAACATCTATAATTAAAAATGTGTTTTTAAAAAACAAAAAAAGTGTGAGACAGCCAGGATTCGAACCTGGCTGCCCCAAGTTTAGAATGGCATAAGCAAGCAGAGAACACTAAGCCAAGTGTGTGATCTTGTCATACTACCACGCGCGCCGTGTTTTGTACTAAGTCCACAGGTTCTGTGGCGCATTTCGGAAATATGCGCCACAAAAGTTGGAACTTCTGTGGATGAAAGGCCGAACCATTTATTTCACTAAGTCCACAGGTTCTGTGGCGCATATTTCTGAAATGCGCCACAGAACCTGTGGACTTAGTGAAATAAATGGTTCGGCCTTTCATTCCCCTTCTCCCCATTCGATTCTCCATTTGATTCTAGTCTCACTCGCCGCGCGCAAACCCTAGCCCTCGCTGCTGGAGCCACCACCGCCGCGCTAGCCCTCGCTGCCGGAGCCGCCACCGCCACGCTGAAGCCCGTGGAGGAGGAGGCCCGCCACCACCGTGCTAGAGACCGTGGAGGAGGAGGCCCGTCGCCACCGTGCTGAAGCCCATGGAGGAGGAGGCCCCCATCGCCGGAGCCCGTGGAAGAGGAGCCTATCTGTAGCATGCAGGAGGAGGAGCCCGTGGAGGAGGAGGCCTGCCACCACCACGCTAGAGCCTGTGGAGGAGGAGGCCCACTGCCGCCCTGCCCGCAGCAGAAGTGATACATTGCAAATGTATCTATAATTTTTGATGCTCCATGCTTGGTTTTATCCACTTTCTTGTGTTTTGTCCACACTTTGGAGTACTTTTCATATGATTTCTTGGACTAACCTTTTAACAAGAGCCATAGTGCCAGCTGCCTGTTTTTCGCTGTTTTTGGTTCCAGGAAAGTCAGAAAATGAATATTCTCGGAATTGGACGGGACAAAAGCCAAAGTGCCTATTTTTCCAGAAGACTCCAGGAGCCAGAATACGAGACGGAGGAGGGCCAGGGGTTGGCCACACCCTCCCAGGTGCGGGCTGGGCCTGGCCACGCCAGGGCATGGTGTGGTGGCCCCAGGCACCCCCTCGGTCTCCCTCTTCGCTTATAAGAAGCCTTCTGACCTAAAAACTCTAGGTGGTTCGACGTTTTTCTAGAAAAAGTTCCGCAGCACTGCCACCACCAAAGGAGAGATTCGAGGGACGGAAAGTCTCTAATCCGGCACCCTGCCGGGACGGGGAAGTGCCCCCGGAGCCATCTCCATCGATCTCCACCATCATCTCCATCGACCATCCATGTTTCCCCCATCTATGAGTGAGTAATCCCCCGCTGTAGGCTATGGGGATGGTAGGGATTGGATGAGATCGTTCATGTAATGGCATCAGATTGTTAGGGCATGGTGCCTAGTATCTTTTATTAGCGCTTTATGACTTTGTTGCGACTTGTTGTGCTTAATGCTTGTCACTAGGGCCCGAGTGCCATGATTTCAGATCTGAACATGTTATTGATTCATTGTGATAGTATTGTTTTTGGTCTTATCTGCAAGTTGTATACACACGTTGTTGTCTGGAACCTATGGCCCTGAAGTGACAAAAATCGGGACAACCGGAAGGGAATGGCTTTGATGTGAGGACCACATGTGTTCATGGAGTGTTAATGCTTTGCTCCGGTGCTCTATTAAAAGGATCACCTTAATTGCTAGTAGTTCCCTAGAGGCCCCGCTGCAAACGGGCTGGCAGGACAAAAGATGTTGTGCCAGTTCTCATTGCGAGCACGTATGACTATATATGGAACACATGCCTAGGATTGTCTAGTACTTGGATGCTTTATCTTATTTATCTGCAATTGCCCTATGTTATGATTGTTATGTGAATTATCTTGTCCATGCAACGCCCGTCCATCCATCCCTATGCCTACCACACTCGAATCCCACTGTTACTACTTTTGTTACTACTGTCTTCGCTTTACTACTGCTGTTACTTTGGTATTCCTACTACAAGACTGTTGCTACTGATAAACAGTTGTGAGCAAGATTGTTTTCCAGGTGCAGCTGAATTGACAAGTCAGCTGTTAAGGCTTATAAATATTCTTTGTCTCCCCTTGTGTCGAATCAATAAATTGGGTTTCACTTCCCTCGAAAATACTGCGATACACCTCCTATACTTGTGGGTCATCAAGACTATTTTCTGGCGCTGTTGCCGGGGAGCATAGCTTTATTTATCAAGTACACTTGGATTCAGTATTGTTCAAGCTAAGTTTATTTTCTCCTTGTTTGCTTGTTTCTTTATCAAAAATACAAAAAAATTAGTTCCTACTCTAGTTGTTATTTTCGTTGGTCTGTTATTGTCTTGCTTTGTCATGCTTGTTGTCAATGGTTGGTTTCTTTGAAACTGAAGCTTATTGGCAAGGTGGGTTCACGGAAGATCAAAAATATTATTATAAGGAACACCGCTTGTCACAAAAAGGGAAACACTTATGGGAACAAATTGATAGATTGTATACCATTGCTAGAAACATGTGCTCTACTTATAATGTTACTTATTGCTGTGATGAATCTCGTTGCAGAAAGAGGTATAAACACCTCCCTTTTCAATGTGAGTATAATGATAATGATACCATATCTTCCTACGCTAAAGGAATTTATGACTTATGATGCGGAACAAATTGAAGTATTTATTGCTTGGAAGGGTGCTTTTGAACTTGCTAGTTTGCTTGAAAATATTGATGATTCACCTTACAAATATGAGGTTTATGGTATACTTAAATTTTGCTTTGATAATTACAAGGATGAAAATGGCTATATTCTTGAATATTTTAATAGGTGCTTTCCACAAATGGAAGAGACTAATGCCTTGCAGGGTACTATGGAAGAAGAAATTGATGAACCTGAAATCTCATTAGATGAAAAAGAGGAGGAGAGTGATGAACAAAAGGAGGAAGAATGAATTAGCTACCCATGCTTACCTTCTAATGAGAGTAACTCTTTATCCCTTACATTATTTGATTGTCCTCCATGCTTACTAAAGGAGGATGAATGTTATGTTCCTGAGGATTCTTTTGAAAATGTTTATGATAAAGCTCTAGTGCTTGTAGATCATGAAGAGCATGCTTTATGTGATAGTTATATTGTTGAGTTTATTCATGAGGCCACTGAAAATTATTATGAGAGAGGAAAATATGGTTGTAGAAGTTTTCATGGTATTGAAACACCTCTCTATGTGCTGAAAGTTTTGAAGTTACGCTTGTTTTATCTTCCTATGCTTGTCCCTTTGTTCTTTGTGAATTTATTTGCATACACGATTCCTATGCATAGGAAGTGGGTTAGACGTAAATGTGTTTTGAATTTGCTTCTTGATGCTCTCTTTTACTTCAACTCATATTTCTTATGAGAGCATCCTCTCAAACTTTTATGCATGAAGCTGATAATATGTCTACTATTCTTGGGAGACCTTTTCTTAAATACTGCAGGAGTTGTTATTAATTGTAATCAAGGGAAGATGACCTTCAATGTCAATGACAGGGAACATACTATATATTTTCCCCAGAAGATTGATAGACTTATGGTTTTGAATTCAATTGAACATGATGAGGGCATTCAAGTTGGAGAAATATATTGTCCCATACCAAGAGAAAAATTTGAAACTATTATGATTGGGACCATTGCTATCAAGGTTGAGGTAACATAATCATTAGTGGAATACAAAGTTTTGCCTCATATGAAATTGTTTTGGTAACAAGACCTGATCAACCTTGTTAACAAAAGGATTTCATTGAACAAAACAATGTTTTCACCATGATTATCTCCGCTTACTTCTATTCTATCTGACATGGGTATACCCTGCAGGTACTCGAACTTGGTATATATGGTCCAAATACGTATAGGCCCACGGTGTCGCCAAGGCCCAGATAAAAGGACTCGAGTAACCTGCGGACTCTCGATTGCTTGAAGATCAAGAGAAAGCTGAAGATAGAAAGTTTGAAAGGGGAAAACCCTAACTTGTAACCGACTCGACCTGCTACCCGAGACCTAGCCTATCTATATAAGGGCTAGGAGGGGGCAGCGAGAAGGACACACGCAATCCTAGCTTCCACAAACCCTCGCCAGATTGCATCTGCGCACCGTTGTAACTTTCGACTCCCTCAATAATTCCATGAGCAGACAAGCAGGAGTAGGGACCTCTACGAGGCCTGAACCTGGGTAAATCCTTTGTCCCCTATGTGCTTGTTTGCTAGCCGATAGATGTCTCCAGCGCTCCCTCTTTCTCCAAAACCCAAGTCCATAACAATGGGCATTGATGAGTTAAACCCTCGTCAATTGGCGCCGTCTGTGGGAATTGGGAGTGGTGATGTTGCGGCTTCTTCGGCCCCATCAAACGCGATCTACAACTCTGCAACAGCGGAGATTCGCCAGCTTTTCGGCGCCTTCGACTTCACCATCCACACGCCGGCTACTCGCCCGGCCTTCGAGTCCGTGGGCGACGGAATCAGCCTGGTGATTGGGAGCTTCTGCTTCCAAGTTGGTCAAATGGGCACGCTTCGCCTGCCTGATCAGCCGACGACACCGGCGATTGCCCCAGCATCATGGTTCCCTCCATCGATCGGCACCCTCAGTGAGCTCAATGCTCCGACGGCAGTTGGGAACATGGTCAGCGACAACAGTCGCGACTCCGATCTAAGCGATCTGGCCACTGAAGATGGAACCTACGATTCCGGATCTGAAAGTTGTGGAAGCAACAACTTCCCAAATCACTTCATGTGTGCCATCATCAATGAGGGCGACACCTCTGCCAACCGCGGTAATGGTGGCAACACCGGCAACGACACCGATCCACCCATTCGCGGCAACGGTGGTAACACCGGCAACGGCACCGACCCACCCAACGCCGACAACAGTGGTAACGGTGGCAACGGAGGAGTAGTTGAACCTCCTAGCATGATCAACGAGCAAACCGGCGAACGCGTCGAGATCAGGCTCAACGAGCAAGAGTGAGATTGCTGCCGCGAAGCCCTACGAGGTGCACCTCTACCCTTCGGGTCCTCGCAGGAACTACTGATGGGCTACCTCTGGCTCCTAAAATAGGAATTCAAGCGCCAAAAACAAGCAATCGCGCAACTTGAGGCGCGTAAAAAGGCGGCGGACGAGTCGAGCCTTCGTCGCGCTGGGCTCTCCTCCTATGGAGGATCCTCCTCAAGAGGCAACGAGCACCTCGCCAAGAAAAGGCAATCGCGGATGGCTCACCTCACCGAACAAGAACACATAGACGCCACGAAAGTCCTTGACTTCAGCTCTATGACGGTCGACATGAGAGGCAACGTGGTTCCCAAGACACCGCAGGCCGCGGTGACAGCGGCCACCATGTACCTTCTCAATAACCAGCCACCAGCTGGAGATCCCCGAACGGCCATGCACCAATCTATGATCGCGGGCCTGGGGCTAATCGAGGCCTCCCTCGACAAGGAACCGGTACCAGACCCAAAAAAGGGCAAAGTGTTAGCAAAGCGCTACTCCTCGCCCTTGTCCAGCGATGACAGTCACGACTTGTCTCGGCGCCGCCGCTCACGGCGACACGATCGTGACTACGATGCACGCGATGAACTCACACAGCGCAAGATCGACAAGTCAAGGGCACGACGTGCTCGGTCAACTGACTCGGAAGAAGAAGATGGGGAGCTCTGCGGCGCCAGATGCTTCAGCAGATCCATCAGGCAAAAGCGAATGCCTAAAGGGTTCAAACTCCCATTGGAGAACCCAAAATTTGACGGTCTGTAGGACCCCAAGATCTGGATGGAGGATCACATCTCCTCCGTCAGGCTACATGGAGGCAGTCGAAGTACTGCCATGCAATGCTTGCAGCTACAGCTGCAGGGCGCCGCCCGGGCATGGCTCAATAACCTCCCACGCGGATCCATTCGCAGCTAGAATGAGCTGGTCTACAGCTTCGTGCGCAACTTTAAGGGCACATACAAATGCCCCGCCTCAGTCGAAGAACCAAGATGCTGCCAGCAAAGATCTGGCGAATCACTGCGCTCTTACATCCAAAGGTGGTCCACCATCAAGAACTCCGCGGAGAACATCTCGGAAGACCGCGCGATTGATGCATTCAACGGTGGTGTCCGCCGCATGGAACTCAGGGAGGAGCTAGGCCGCTCAAAAGCCCTAGACCATCGACCACCTGATGGAGATCGCGAATCGGTGGGCCGATGGAGAAGATTCAGTGAAGAATCGTGTTCACTCTGACGAGGAGGCAGAACTCGAACGAAGACGCGACCGCCGGAGTAAGCGTCGCATGCGCGTCTACGACGATCGCGATGATGTCAACATGGTCGCAGCCGTCTACGCTGATAGACGCGATCATAACCGCAACAGCGGATAACGCAGCGGCGGATACCGTGACTCCAGGAAAACCACGCAAGTATGGCAACGCCGCACTCGCGATGAAGCACCCGCGACCTCCATCGAGGACAAACTGTCCGGGCCATGCACGGTACACTTCTACATCGAAAAGCATGATGGCAAGAGAAAGTCCAGCCACCTCCTCAAGGACTGCCGCGAGTTCCTCAAGCTACATGAGGGATTGGTTCGGATGAACCACAATGCAGTCGAAAGAGGCTATGGAGCCGCTCCAGGCGCCGTGGCACATGGCGCACCACCACCACCACCTGGGCCACCCCCGAACAGAGCTGCACCGGACCAGCACCACGGAGGCGAACCGTGCCCACGGGCCATGGGTACCGTGATGATCCAGAAGGCCATCACTCGCCAAGTCAACTTGGCCACGCACTCGCCACCATCCACCACTGAGTACCTCAGTGGCAGTGAGTCGTGCATTACCTTCGACAAACGCGACCACCCTCCTCAAGTACCTCGCCCAGGTCATTGCCCCCTCATACTCGAGGCGCAAATTGGTGGCTTCGACATGATTCGCGTCTTCATGGATGGCGGAAGCGGCATCAACCTCATATTCGCGAGTACCTTTCGAGCAATGAGGATCCCTCTAACCTGCTTGGAGGCATCGGACCCAACGTTCCACGACATCGTCCCAGGGAAAGGCGTATACCCCCTAGGCAAAATCAACCTCGACGTCATATTCGGCACGCCAAGGAACTTCCGGCGCGAGCGCATCGACTTTGAGGTCGTCGACTGGCCCTCACAATACCACTGCATCCTCGGACGTGTCGCGTTCGCTAGGTTCATGGCGTTACCCCACTACGCCTACTTGCAGATGAAAATGCCAGGTCCCAACGGCGTCATCATGATCAACGGGAGCTTCGAGCGATTTGACAGTTGCGATAGGGAATTCAACAGAATCTCCCAGTCCTTCGGCATGCAGGAGGAGCTCGCGCGATTGAAGGAAACGACAGACAACAGTGTGCCCCCTGAGTAGGCCAAGTTCACCTGACCTCTCCTTTGACTCATCTGTGCACACAAAGAAGGTGCAGTTCCATCCATCAGATCCCGCTAAAACGGCCCTCATCGCCAACAACTTGAGTCCCGCATAGGAACTCGCGCTCGTCGAATTCCTTCGTGAGCACTGGGAAATTTTCGCCTGGTGTCCTACAGACATGCCAGAAGTTCCCAGGGAATTCGCCGAGCACGCACTCAACGTCAACCCAGACACAAGGCCAGTCAAGCAAAGAATCAGGCGACTGTCTGAGCCACGAGCGCAGGCAGTCAAAATGGAGATCAACAGACTCCTCGAGGCCAAATTCATACGCGAGATCAAGGAAAGCACTTGGCTCGCCAATATGGTGCTGGTACCAAAAAAGGACACGGATATCCTACGGATGTGCATGGACTTCACTTCTTTAAACAAGCACTGCCCAAAAGATCACTTCCCGCTACCACGGATCGATCAAATCATCGACTCCACCGCTGGATGTGAGCGCCTCTGCTTCCTCTATGCCTACTCAGGCTATAACCAAATTCGAATGAAGGAGGAAGACCAGGAGAAGACCGCGTTTACAACGCCCTTCAGTGTGTTCTGCTACAACACAATGCCCTTCGGGCTAAAAAACGCGGGAGCCACATACCAGCGGTGCATGCAGGCTTGCCTCAAGGAGCAACTAGGTCGCAACATCCAAGTCTATGTCAACGACATAGTAATCAAAACCAAGGAAGAAGCCTCTCTAATCGACGACTTGCGCGAAACCTTTGCCAATCTCGATCGTTACTGGATAAAGCTCAATCCGGACAAATGCGCCTTCGGCGTACCATCTGGGCAGCTGCTCGGGTATCTCATCTCCGCGAGAGGGATTGAGGCAAACCCGAAAAAGATAAAGGCCATACTGGCCATGGAGAAGCCAAAGAACATAGGAGGCGTCCAGCAACTAGCCGGATGAATCGCGGCCCTAATGGGAGAAAAGGCGTTGCCCTTCTATCAGCTCCTCCGCAAAGCTGACAAATTCGAGTGGACCAATGAAGCGCAAGAAGCATTCGAAGACCTCAAGCGCCTACTATCCACATTGCTAGTATTGGTGACTCCTCGAGAAAGGGAACCACTGCTGCTTTACATCTCCACTACCAACCAAGTGGTTAGCACAGTGCTCGTAGTCGAGCGGGAAGAGGAAAACAAGGTCCACGGCGTACAACGCCCGGTATACTACCTCAGCGAGGTCCTCACGCCAACAATACAGCGGTACCCGCACTACCAGAAGCTGGCGTACGGCGTCTTTATGACCGCCCGGCGACTGCGCCATTACTTCTAGGAACACCCAATCGTGGTAGTCAACGACGCCCCATTGGGACATATCCTTAATAACCCCGACGCCACGGGGCGAGTTGTGCTTTGGGGAATCAAACTATCTCCACAAGACATCACATACGAAAAGCGCGATGCAATCAAGTCGCAAGTTCTCCCTGACCTCCTCGTGCATTGGATGGAAAACCAACTCCCGGACAAGCCAGATATGTCCTACCTCTGGACAATGCACTTCGATGGGTCCAAGAGGAAAGATGGAGCAGGAGCAGGTGTCATACTGACATCACCTCAAGGGGACAAGCTGAAATACATCCTGCGAATGCAGTTCACAGCCTCAAACAACGAGGCTGAATACGAGGCCCTGTTGCACGGGATGAGGATGGCAAAAGCCTGCAGCGCAAAGAGGCTAATCATATATGGCGACTCCAAGCTGGTCGTCAACCAAACAATGCACGAGTGCGACGCACTGAACGACAACATGATCGCATACCGGGACCTCTACGACACATTTGAAGGAGACTTCGATGGTTGCGAGTTGCGACACATAGGTCACGAAAGCAATGAGGAGGCGGACGCACTCGCCAACATAGGCTCCACGTGTGCACCCATACCACCTGGGGTATTGCTCGAGCGCATACGCGAACGCTCCATCAAGCCAAAGGCCGCAGAGAAGAAAACAAGCGCAGCAACGGACTCAGGGGCTACGCCACCCAATGAGCCAATGACACTCAATGACTTGGAGCTCGACACAGGACTCGAGGGACCAATGAGCGTCATGATGATCGAACAATCCTGGACGCAGCCGTACATTACATACCTCCTCAGCAAGTGCCTACCGGACGACCTGACAGACGCACGACACATCGCGTGACGCTCCAAGGCATTCGCCATTATCAACGGCGAACTGTATAAACGCAGCATCACAGGCGTGTTAGAACGATCCGTCTCCCTAGCCGATGGAAGAGCAGTCCTCCTCGACATCCATGAAGGGACCTGCGGGCACCACGCCGGCAGTCGCGCCCTCGTTGCCAAAGCTCTACGAGCTGGATTTTACTGGCCCACGGCCATGCGCGACGCCAAGGATATAGTCCAAAAGTGCAACGCTTGTCAGCGATTCGCGGACAAGCCACACGCACTAGGTGCAGAACTACGGCCAATTCCATTGGCCTGGCCCTTTGCACAATGGGGGCTTGACATTGTGGGCAAGCTCCCAAGGTCCTCGCAAGGAGGCTACGTCTACCTCTTGGTCGCAGTCGACAAGTTCACCAAATGGATCAAGGCCATGCCAGTGACCAAGAAATCAGGGCACAACGCGGTCAAGTTCTTCGAATCCATTGTATATCGCTTCGGCGTGCCGCACATCATCATCACTGACAACGGGACGAACTTCACATCCAAGGAGTTCCAAGAATTCTGCGGAAACCTGGGGATCAACATCAGTTATGCCTCAGTCGTGCATCCACAGACGAACGGTCAGGTGGAAAAAGCAAACGTGCTCGTTTGCAGCGGCATCAAGAAGCGACTCATTCGACCACTCGAGCAAGCCGCGGGTTGCTGGCCGGACGAGCTCCAATCCGTACTCTGGAGTCTACGAACAACTCCAAACAGCGCCACGGGCTACACACCATTCTTTATGGTGCACGGAGCAGAAGCAGTACTACCCGCTGAAGTATGATACAAGGCTCCGCATGCAGTCGCTTACAGCGAACAAGAGTCATCTCTTGCACTCGAAGACTCCGTCGATCTCCTCGACGAGGCAAGAGAAATCACCACAGCAAGATCCATGATCTACCAGCAGAACCTGCGCAACTACCACAGTAGAAGGCTTCGCCCCAGATCCTTCGTCGAAGGTGACCTGGTCCTGCGACTGAAGCAGCAGGGGCATCTCAAGCTCGAATCCCCCTGGGAAGGACCGTACATGATTACAGAAGTAATCCCAGGTGGCGCCTATCACCTTCAAGATTTAGAGACAGGAGTTGCACACTCCAACCCTTGGAACGTCGCACAACTGCGACGCTTCTACCCTTAGTCGTTTTTTCTTTACTTTTTACATCGCAAATAAGGCTATTCAGCCAAGGCTACTTAGCCGCACATTGTACCTCGTACTATTCTTCGAATAAATAAAAGCTAAGTGCCCCTAAACTCTGTGCCCTCTTTTACTTTGTCAATTTTCATACTCGGGGGCTACGCCACCCTATACGCATATGTTATTTGAACAAAAATGCGACATCCTGAGTAGCTGGCACATCAATTGAACCCCTTCACACAAACTCAACCCAGCTGCAACGCACCTAATAGGTTGACAAGGGCACGAGATACAAAGATGGCCAGGCTAACAAAAAGGACTCGCATAAGTGCAACGCACCCCACGCTTATAAAGCTATTTGTACACATTCAGCAGTAAATTATCTACAAATATATATGAGCTTTACAACACTAGTACACTTATGTGCAGGATACATATTTGGCTACCCTTGCAACATAAGAACATTAGTCTGTTCCTCGAAGAAGTCGACGACCTCCTCGGCTGGAGGGTCCACCGCCTGATAGTGCGGCACCATGTTCCAGGAAGATCCTGCTGGTGGCACCGGTGGCCTAGAAGCAATGGCAGCGACATCCACATCAGGCCTGTGCAAACGCACCATGGAGAGGGCAGCCTTGGCACCAGCCACCAACTGCTGCCTCACGCACTCGCGAACCGCGGACATATCTTGAAATTTGGTCAGGAGAGCCAGCGGGCTTGATGGAGTATCATCCAGCAGGAACATCGCCTGATAGGTGTTCTTCAAACACGACTGTGAGTTCTTCAGAAAGAGCAGCACTCGCGAGGCGCGATCCTGCAGGATCGCCAATGCAGTTGCACGATCATGATCTACCCAGAAGTATCCACTCTCCTGAAATTGCTCCTGGGTGAGATCATGAAGGCGGTTGGCAATCCTATCCCTCTCCTCCTGCGGATGGCGTGCGCTAACAACTACACGAAGCAGCATCAACAACATGAGTACAACGTACCATTGCGATTAACTACAAAGGAAAAGACGAGGATGAGCAAACTGACACTTAAACTGGTCGCCCAGCTGCGTCACCTTGCCAAGCAGATATTGCTCACGGGCGGCGGCTTTTTCAGCCTTTGACTTCCACACGTCCGCGCTACCGCGGATCACGGGCAACTCACGCTCTAGTTGCTTAACGCGATCACGAAGTCGCGAAAGCAAGGACAGCTCCTCTACCCTGGAGCGTGGTGGTGCCATTGTATCCTCAAGAGATGGCGAGTCTGGGGTTCCCCCACAGGACCACTTGATGTACCCTACCAAAAATCAAGCCATAGGCAAATAAGGCGACCAACTCAAAAGTCAAAAGAAACAGATGCATTCAGGATCAGCATAAAGTATCCACAAACACACTCGCCAACAGGCATGTTCTCCAATCAAAAGGGCAATTCATCAACTATTACAAGAAACTAACTACGAAGCAGCTGGCTTCTTCGACTTCGATGGCCTCGGGGGCTTCATCAAGTCCGTGGCAGTATCAGATGCCACTAACTTTCCATCGGCCCCTGAGGCCGAAGCTTTCGCAGCCTTCTTCGCACGTTGGAGCTCATCCGAATACTTGGCAACAGTATTTATCAAGGAATGGCCATATTTGGCACAGGCAGTCGCAAAGGGAGCGAATACTACCTGCTGACCATCCGCGCCAACAGGCATCGTCTTCGACACCGCAGAAGGATATACTTCGACTCTGTGGGCTTGCACCATGGCAAGTGACATGATCGCGCCAGCTGTGCGGAGGGAGTTCTTGTACGTGGCAGGCACACCCCCAGCGAGCGACTCCACCAGCTCTTCCACATTGTCGACCAGCTCCGCCTTAGGCATCAACTCCTCCCGGAGGCGACTCAGGGTAACCTTGGCCTTGGACAACGTATTTTGGATAGCGGCGCTACGATCCTCGACCGTAGACACCGTGCTCGCCAGAGCGTCATCGCGACAAAGGGCTTGTGGATCAAAACTCAAGTTGCCAGCATCTACACCAAAATACACACGTGGATCAAACTTCTAGTGCCACCGGCACTCCAGATGCAGAGAAGAACATCAATAAAATATCTACTAGTAAAGGTACCTGAGAGGGCCTTGGCGACTGAGAACAGTTGCTCTTCGAACAACTTCTCCTTGGTCGCAAAGGAGGAGCGCGGATCCTCTTCGTGCTTCTAGGCATCATCACGAGCCGTGATTGCCTCATCGCGCCCCTTCACGTGTCTTCTCCAACGTGGCGACCTCACGCAGTAAAGCGTTATGCTCAGCTACATGGCAGTCAATAATTGGTTGTCAGTCAATTATACCAAAACAGAGAGAAGACGAAAAGAATAAGTATAGAACACTCACTCTCGACCATGTGGTGGAGCGTCTCCAGCATTGCATGCTGGCGACCCATCGCCATCACCTGCTCCACCACCTGCGTGGCTTCCTTTACAAGGAGCTATCGCACAAAACAAGGCGTCAGCAGAGGGCAGCAGAAGGCGTTGATTACCACATTAAAAAAAGAAGGAAAGATATACTTACATGGTCCTCCAGTGACTCCGAAGAAGTTTGCTGAACCGTCATCCGAGCAACTACTCGATGCTCCCCTATGTGAGGAGAGCTCGAAGAATTGTGCCCGGAGTGGGCCGTCGCCAGAGGAGAAGGAGCACGCTCGACCTCTACCTTGGCCCTTGAAGTCGCGACTCCCGATTCCTTCAAAAACTCGACGTCGCCAGAAGATGACGATGCCTCTTGACTACAAGACAAAGTCCACATTGAGAAAAGGGCAAACTCCAGGGCAAAAACCAATAAGAAGAAAACAGAAAAGAATGAATGACCCAGCAAACATACCAGTTAAAGTTGTCAAGATCAAACGTGGCAGCCGTCGATTCTGATGAAGACTCCTTGGGCAATCACATCTTCTTGCGAGAAGAAGGTGCCACAGCCCTCACAGGAACAGCTGGAATTGGCGACTCCGCGCCAACAGCCGCGCCTCCTAGAGTTGAAGGAGTCGACGCGTCGGAGTCCCCGCTACGCGAACGCTTGCGAGTATCCGGGCTCTCGGACTCGGGGGCTTCCTCTTCAACATTAGAAGGGACAGTCGACTCAGACTCGTCCTCTTCCAAAGCTTCACGAGGAATAATCCCCTTAGGGAGGGGAGTCATACAAGGCGATACCGCCCAATCCTGCACACAAACAGTAAAGATCAGCAAACATAACAGGTAAGCAACAGAAATCACAATCGCGAAAATAAGCTACTGCGTAGCACAACTGTACCTCAGGAGGAGGACTCGAAGCATCGAAAGGAGGAACGACTGGCTCGTTCGGAAGCACATCCTTGAGGGTGTACTTTGTGACCAGTCGCACCCTCTTATATACCTCACTGGCGGACATGCCATCAGCAGACACGCGAGTGGCATCATCAGCGCCACCCCATTGAAACATGGGATGGACCCTGGCCTGGAGAGGCTGGACGCGACGACGCAGCCAAGTCCTGACAAGGGCGCATCCTCCCTCTTCTGCGCCTATGTGACTCTCGAGGTCGCAGACGCGTTGATATAGCATGTCTGTCTCCGCGAGTTCGGAAGGCATGATTACGTTCTTCCAAGAACGCATGTTCTTGCAGGGAGTCACGGGATCGAAAGGCGCGAGTCCAAAGTTCTCGTCCTTGGCCTTCTGGTCGCGAACATAGAACCATTTGTCCCTCCATCCCTGGACGGACTTGGTAAGATTGATGTCAAAGTAGGTGGCGGATGGGTCGACATGGATACCGCAACCACCTACGTCGTAAACTAAAGAGCCAGAGGCGGACTGACGCTTCAATTTAAACAGGCACTTGAAAAGACCAAAGTGTGGCTCGATTCCAAGCCAGCACTCGCAAAGAGTAATGAAACAGGTGATGTGGAGAATCGAATTTGGGGACAGCTGATGGAGCTGGAGCCCGTAGAAGCAAAGAAGACCCCCTAAGAAAGGGGTGGAGAGGCAAGGAGAGACCACGAATGACGAATGCAAGAAACATCACTCGAAAACCAGCGGGAGGCACAGGAATGGTCTCACCGCTAGGGGCGCGTGCATCGGTGACTGCCGCAGAGATAACTCCATCTTGGCGAAGAAGACGGAGATCCGACGCCTTGATGGTAGAAGGGCGCCATGCGCCATTGGTCACGCGGGTGCCCGTGACCTTCTTCTTCCCACCGGCGGCAGCACTGGTGCCCGCAGCAGCGGAGACACCCTTCTTCTTTGTCGCGGCGACGGTGGCCGCGGAATCAACGCCAGCACCTCCTTTCTTTTTCCCCATTGCGGGGCAGCGATGAGAGCGCAGAAAGTAACTTGGAAACGAACGGAGGTGGTCCAGCGCTGTGAAGGAGACGAGCGCAGGAAAGTAGAAGAACAGCAGCAATGGCAATGGCAGCGAGGACGAAAAAGTGCAGATGAAAAATTACCACCACATCGCCGCTATTTAACCCCTGGAAGATGCAATCCAACGGTTGACAAAAACCCTATTAGACGTGTGGCGCGCATCATGTTGGACACGTGGAGAAGAGGAAGCGCAAACCGTCCCCCCACTACTACCATTAGGCGCGGAAATCGAGGAGGCACAGTTAAAATAAGATTACGCACGCCCAGTCAAATCAAAGTCAGAAAGTAGGACCCACCGCTCGTCACGTCCCGTCAAACACGCTCACGCGAACAACTAAGGTCATACAAGCATCAGCACTGACATCACCAAGGCTACGCAGTGGAGAACTTCGACTATTTTTAGTCCTTGCTGGAGTCTTCGACTCCACCAAGCACTCGGGGGCTACTCCCATAGGGAGCGCTGGCCGTGCACCCTACGACTTTTCTTTTTCTTGTTGCAGGAAGATGGACAATCACAAAAGCAAACCTAACCACTCGAAACACAATTCGATTATGGACATGGGTTACTCCCATAGGGAGCGCCGGAAACAAATTCGACTAAAACAAGCAGGCAAAAGACGACAGCAGTCACGAAAGTTTTTTGGTCCCTCCCTGAGTCATCGACTGAAACAAGTAAGAAAAAAGACGACAGCAGTCGCAAAAGTTTTTTAGTCCCTGCCTGAGTCTTTGACTCAACCAGGCACTCGGGGGCTACTCCCATAGGGAGAGCTGGTCGTGCACCCTATGATTATTTGCACAAAAACTGTGTATTGATGACATCCGCACTCGCAACCTTTGGCGACACCGCCTCACAAATTTTCCCTACGAAGAGACTATGTCTCCTGGGACGCCCGAATTGTCTCCACGATGATAAAATTCGGATGCCGCGCCTACGGCGTGAAGGTAAGACCTGAATAAGGCCTGGCAACGCATTTAACTGCGCACTACCAGAAACATATCCGTGCCTACAGGCACGATGAACATGCCTTGACGGACGCGTTAAGTGCTCACACCCATATAACTGGAATTCGACTCATGTCAGACCTCCGCGGCCTGAGTCGAATTACACCAGCACTTTTCCGGATCGAGTCCGGGGACTCGAATTTGAGTAGATTGCATTGTTTCACCCTAAGGTGGTTAACTTCGGTTATATCAGGCACGTATATCAACAATCCCTATGACATAAATAAAGGCAGTCGAAAATATGCTCATTCAGGCACTCGAAGACTTCAAAAAAGTCTCCAGTCGAATCTACGATTCCACTGGACACTCGGGGGCTACTGACATGGGTATACCCTGCAGGTACTCGAACTTGGTATATATGGTCCAAATACGTATAGGCCCACGGTGTCGCTAAGGCCCAGATAAAAGGACTCGAGTAACCTGCGGACTCTCGATTGCTTGAAGATCAAGAGAAAGCTGAAGATAGAAAGTTTGAAAGGGGAAAACCCTAACTTGTAACCGACTCGACCTGCTACCCAAGACCTAGCCTATCTATATAAGGGCTAGGAGGGGGCGGCAAGAAGGACACACGCAATCCTAGCTTCCACAAACCCTCGCCAGATTGCATGTGCGCACCGTTGTAACTTTCGACTCCCTCAATTATTCCACGAGCAGACAAGCAGGAGTAGGGACCTCTACGAGGCCTGAACCTGGGTAAATCCTTTGTCCTCTGTGTGCTTGTTTGCTAGCCGATAGATGTCTCCAGCGCTCCCTCCTTCTCCAAAACCCAAGTCCATAACGATGGGCATTGATGAGTTAAACCCTCGTCACTATCCATTTTAGTTTTTGCTTATGCCTAACTTAAAGGCGTTAAAGAAAAGTACTTATTGGGAGATAACCCAATAGTTTTAGATGAGTCTTGGAAGTTATTACTTCAGTAATAACCGCTAATTATCCTTTTTATTTTTTTTGTGCCAAGAATAACCTCTAATGAGAGAGAAGTAATGATTGGGAAAGTTTCTGTCCCGAAACAGGTTTCTGTGCTTCACCGTAAAAATTCGTGTAAAATCTCTGAACATCTTTTTGAGGCGTGAATTTTTCTTCTTCTGACCCAGGTTGTTATCTAACTTTCGTTAGCTCAACACTTTTTGATTTGAGCAACAGAAGGTCTTCGAAAAAATTCGTCTTTACCTGCTGGTCTGTTTTGACAGATTTCTGCCATTTTCTGCATTTGCTTCTTGTTGGTTCCTTTTTGAGTTCTTTTGGGGAATTGAGATTTTTTAGGGAAGTGCTACAGTAGCTAGTGTTCTAATGGAAGTTTATTTGGTATTAGAACTAAATCTTAATACCTATTATCTTGAGTGCACTAATGTTGCTAATAAAGATTGTGTGAAGTTTTGTATGAAGGAAAAATTTTAGGTGTATGGAAGGAATGAGTAATGAGATGAAGGATGGACTAAAGCTCAAGCTTGGGGATGCCACGCATGTCACCCCAAGAAATATCCAATAAGTACAAGCATCAAAGCTTGGGGATGCCCAAGGCATCCCCTTCTTCATCAATAAAAATCCCAGGTTTCTTCCAAACACTTCTTTTTTATTGTTTCATGCACAGTTGTGTTGTTTTTGGAGCGTCTTATTTTTCATTTTCGTTTTGGTTTTTCGTTTGCCTTGGTTTTCTTAGTTTGCTGAATAAATTGGTTGGACCTCCTCTTTCATATAGTGGTGTTCAAATAGTTTGGTTTGGTTAGGAAAAGAGTAGGAAAGCTCATGCTTAAGTGGTAAAGAGAGCTTATTTTTGACTGTGGACTATGCTTTGTCATGCCATGATTGATATTGTTTTGGCTTTATGCTTAGTATTATTTGTTGTAGCATGACTTGTTATAAACAATTGAGATTGCTTAATGTGCCTTGGATGAATCATGCATTGTTTTAGCATATTAAAGCATAGTATAGTGGTATTCTCCTTTGATGCTTTATTTGGGTTGACTTGGCACATGTTCACACCATGTTATGACTATCCCAAGTCACCATAAGACTTTATGATCCTTTAGTTTTCAACTTGTAGTATCACCTTATGCTTTGATCAATGATGTTTTGTCGCTCTGCATGATTATGGCCATTATTGCTCTCTCGTTTGTCGCTCCCTTACTATTTCTAGCCTTCACTTACATTGAGTGTTTTAATCATGTTTCCAACTCCCTTCAACCAAATATTGCCAAAGTGTCCACCATACCTACCTATTAGCATCATTTGCTACTTCCGTGCATATTCAATATGCCTTGTTTTCTTTCGAATAAAATGTTTGCTTGTTATGAGAAAGTTAGTTAGTAAAGCTCTCACGAACTTGATGGCACACTTTATTTCCTGCATTTAATAAACCTGAACCATTGTGTCCTTCTTTGTTGCGTATATGCTTAAGCTTTATAAGTTGAAGTTAGCAGAACCATGTATCATGGGGAACGCTTTTAACATTGCACCGGTACTTAGTACCTCGTTGATATCATGTTCTTTTGCTTATGGATCCCGGCGGTGTGAAATAAAAGTGGAACTTGTAAGATCATGGAGTTTGTATGTATGTTAGAGAAACGTCTGGGCCGCTAGCCTAAGCCATGCCTAATCATGGTGGAAACTTGCAGCATAACCATAATGAGCATTCTATGAAGCATCCTCAATAAAAATCTATGCACATAGTAAATAAAAAGATCGCTAAGATGCTCATTGTCTCCTTGCCTTGTCATTTTGATTATGGGATATCTCCTGTGTCATGTGCAAGGGGTACCCCGTTGGCGGTTCTCTATGATACGTATATACTTACAATGACAAGAGCTTACTTGTGACTGAAGTTGAGTAGCATGAGGATCGGTCTTCGCAAGTAAGGGGCATGAGACTTCAATTTATAACTTGTCAAGCATATCCTCTTAGTTGTGTCACTTTAACCTTAACCATTTAAAGATGCTTATGATAGGGGCAATGAGAGCTCAAAGCTAATGAGTATCATACTTTCAGCATTTGGAAGCCTTTCAAACTTTTCAAAACCTCTTCATTTCCTTGTTGAGTCTCCACACATTCTATGAGCACTTTCTTGAGAGCACAGTCGCCATTCTTAGTTCTATGTGCATTGTCCCAAGACTTGTTGATTGATGCATACTTTGATATTGCTTGTTTTAAACTATTTGTATCTAGTCACTCTTGTAAACTTTGAAGGTGTCCTATGCATTTATGTTTGCTACTCTATGAGGGACAAGCTGAGTGCCACTATGTTATGTTTTATTTATGTGAAACAAACAAACGTCTTGCAAAGCTTTGTTATTCATGAATCTTTTGTTTGTGCCTTTTCTTGTTGCATCATAGTTTCTTTGTCTTATTGCTAGAACTTTGTCTTTCATGTTATGATTGAAGTACTATGATCCCAGCTTTGAATGTTTTACAAGTACTTTGATCAAGTCTTTGATGGTGCATGTCACCTCAAAAATTATTCTTTCTTTTTATCACTTACCTACTCGAGGACAAGCAGGATTGAAGCTTGGGGATGTTGATACATTGCAAATGTATCTATAATTTTTGATGCTCCATGCTTGGTTTTATCCACTTTCTTGTGTTTTGTCCACACTTTGGAGTAATTTTCATATGATTTCTTGGACTAACCTTTTAACAAAAGCCATAGTGCCAGCTGCCTGTTTTTCGCTGTTTTTGGTTCCAGGAAAGTCAGAAAATGAATATTCTCGGAGTTGGACGGGACAAAAGCCAAAGTGCCTATTTTTCCAGAAGACTCCAGGAGCCAGAATACGAGACGGAGGAGGGCCAGGGGCTGGCCACACCCTCCCAGGTGCGGGCTGGGCCTGGCCACGCCAGGGCATGGTGTGGTGGCCCCAGGCACCCCCTCGGTCTCCCTCTTCGCCTATAAGAAGCCTTCTGACCTAAAAACTCTAGGTGGTTCGACGTTTTTCCAGAAAAAGTTCCGCAGCACTGCCACCACCAAAGGAGAGATTCGAGGGACGGAAAGTCTCTAATCCGGCACCCTGCCGGGACGGGGAAGTGCCCCCGGAGCCATCTCCATCGATCTCCACCATCATCTCCATCGACAATCCATGTTTCCCCCATCTATGAGTGAGTAATCCCCCGCTGTAGGCTATGGGGATGGTAGGGATTGGATGAGATCGTTCATGAAATGGCATCAGATTGTTAGGGCATGGTGCCTAGTATCTTTTATTAGCGCTTTATGACTTTGTTGCGACTTGTTGTGCTTAATGCTTGTCACTAGGGCCCGAGTGCCATGATTTCAGATCTGAACATGTTATTGATTCATTGTGATAGTATTGTTTTTGGTCTTATCTGCAAGTTGTATACACACATTGTTGTCTGGAACCTATGGCCCCGAAGTGACAGAAATCGGGATAACCGGAAGGGAATGGCTTTGATGTGAGGACCACATGTGTTCATGGAGTGTTAATGCTTTGCTCCGGTGCTCTATTAAAAGGATCACCTTAATTGCTAGTAGTTCCCTAGAGGCCCCGCTGCAAACGGGCTGGCAGGACAAAAGATGTTGTGCCAGTTCTCATTGCGAGCACGTATGACTATATATGGAATACATGCCTAGGATTGTCTAGTACTTGGATGCTTTATCTTATTTATCTGCAATTGCCCTATGTTCTGATTGTTATGTGAATTGTCTTGTCCATGCAACGCCCGTCCATCCATCCCTATGCCTACCGCACTCGAATCCCACTGTTACTACTTTTGTTACTACGTGTTTTTCAGTAGTATTACTTGTTGCCGGTACTGAAGAAATTATACAGAATATGTTACAGCCTTCTGGTTAGCTTTCTAGAAGAACCAAGTAAAACAAGCATAATTTTGCTTTGTCTTTCGAGGCAAGGCATGAATGCATATAGAACATAGTTATCTACTGTCCTGAGCCTAGGATACTTTCAAAGATTTTGATGACCACTGCAAATGAGTAACCTAGTAATTTTTCATGTGCATGTACACACCATGTCCTTATCTCAGTTGTAACAACATCAACTCTAAGCATCATATAATCTTGTTTTGTTTCTGAGATATGTGCACACCATGTACACACCATGTCCCCCATGTACACACCATGTCCCTATCAGTTGTATCATCCTTTATGCATGTAATCCTATTTTGTTTGTGAGATATGTGCACTAGATGCTAAAGTTTGATGGAATTCTTGGATATTCAGTGAAGGCTAATCTTTTGCATGTGCCAAGTTGAATGCTGATCAATCAACTAGCTAGGCCTAGTAGTGACTGATTATTAACGAGTGGTAGATTGAGTAACTTAGGTAGTGGTATTTTAGTGGTAGTGGTATTGTAAATCATCCACCTGCATTTATAAGAAAAGTAAGAATAATGCAGACTTAGGTACCTAATTAAGCAATCACTTCCAAAAGAACAATGGTGTTGTTTGTCACATTACCTTTATATAACCAACTCTGTTTTGGTCAAAGTACCTAAAAGCCTAGAGACAGGGAAAAGAAGATCATGTGTTAGCAGCCAACTAGGAATATGATGCATGTAAAAGACAGAATTTTAAGGCAACTCATTTAATCCACTCTGGTTCATATGGTTCAGTTATTTAACTATTGTGAGCTCCTAATCTTGGTTCATGTGGTTCAGTTATTTAACTATTGTGAGCTCCTGAGCTTGGTTCCTATGATCCACTCTACCTGAGCTTGGTTTGATCCATCAATAATGTTTTATTGATAGCTTGTCCCAGATTTTAGAACATGTCCCAGGTTTTAACTGAATATGTCATAGTAGAACATTTCCTAGGTTTTAACTGAATATGTCCCAGGTTTTAACTAAATATGTCACAGTAGAACATGTCCAAGGTTTTAACTGAATGCTCTTATAATTGTTTCATAGTTTAGCTTTTTTATTTACATGTAAATCTGTTTTGCCTGTGGATGTATACAAGTTATTGGAACTTGTACCTAAAAATGTTTTGCCTCTGGATGTATACCTGAAATGGCCTTTTCTCTTTGTTTGGTTGTTGATGATACCCTATATAGTGCAATATTTTACTTTGTGTGTCTGTCTAGTGAAGGCATCTTATGGTATAAATATTATGGATCCATGATCTGGACTAGATATGCTTTGATTATAGGTTGAGGTAAGTTTCTGGTTCTTCTTTGTGTCCTGGTCATCAAGTTGATGACCCTTATTTGGACTATGGTGATGATGTACATATGGTCCTATTATTTCTATTTACAAAATATGGTGTTGTCTGATTCAATGGGGCTGTGGATGGGGGTTGTGAATGGGGTTGGATGGGGGCTGTGAATGGGGCTGGATGGGGCTATGAATGGGGCTGTTTTCTTGTGTGTGAATGTTGCAGGGATTTCATTTGAGTTGCCCATTTCTCCCGAAGTGTCAATTCACTTCCGTTTCGGTTGAGAAATGGGCACTACTAGGTCAAACAATTAGTAAAGGTCATGCTGAATTTTTTGGCCGAGATTTGTGCTAACTTTTTGCCTCTTTTTAATAGAGTAGTGCGAACATGTCGAGCAACAACGAGGCTGGCCCTTCTAAGCACATGATCAGCATCGAAGAACAAGCTAGATAGGCCAACGAGTTATTCTGGCGGGGGTCCCAACAAGAGGAGGAGGAGGAGGAGGCAATGAGGATGACACCACCACCGGAGGAGGAGGCGACCGTCGCCAAAGCTGCTGGGGCCAATGAGGGAGGAGATCCTGATTACGTAGGGGCGAAGATGACTTTGATGGAACTAGTGAAGGCGGCGGCGGAGCGGATGACACCACCGATGGCGACGCCCGCACCGATGGGGGCGAGCACACGGATGGCGGTAGCAGCAACCTGGCCGCTTCTTAGAAGAAGAAGAAGGAAAAGAAGGATCAGATGGTGCTAGTGCTCACCACCGTCTTTGATGAGTTCACCAAGGTCACAGAAAGTGGCCAACCCATTGCGCCAGAGGCGATTGCTAAAGGGTACGGCCTGCAACTCGGGTGCATCGTCCGAGAAAGCATGTCGATCAACACAAAGTACATCCGACATGCTGACAATGTAGCTTTGGTTGATAACCTCCTTGTTGGGGGCATACCCCCGGGTAGGGTCACACCGGGGTATAAAGGCCGAGTTAGCCGAGGTACGGTAAGGTCAAAGCGAATGCTGGCCGAGTCACCTCAAGGCAGGCCGAATCACGGAGTAACGCGGACCAGGGGATGTCCACCTAACTGGGTCTCAGCCGACTTATATCGTAAGTCGGTGAGATGAATCTAACTTATATACAGGAACAGGTGTGGCCGGATCAACTATGTACGATCCGGGTCATATCAAGCTTGTAGGAAAAGGAATGTATCTCGCTGGTCAAAGGTGACCACTGTACGCAAAGCGTGAGCGAAGCGGACAGAGGCAGGACCACCGAGGCGTGGCCGACAAAGGTGACAATGCCAATGTCGGCTGACGCGGGTGCTGCAGAGGCTCACGTAGCCTCTGCATGGATGACGTGGGGGAAAAGTGACCCGGTCGGCTTACTATTTTGGGAAGAGGCATATTCCCTGGAATATGCCTCCACGTATGCCCTAATTGGAGACCTAGCCACCCCTATATAAGGAGGGCTAGGGCCTCTGTAGAAAGGGTGGAGTTTGACTGGGTTGATCTCTAGTTGGTTAGATTTTACTTGGTTCCAGAGGGCTAGCTAGTGGTGAGAGTAAGAGAGCTCCTTCTTCCTCCTCTCTCCAATACTGCTCAAGGAGCACTTGTAATCTGTGGAAGTGAATCAACTAAGCTTCTATGTGTGGAATCACCACACTATCCCTCCCTGGATTCCCCTAGTGCATTTAGTCCCCACCTTTAGCCTATCCATGGCATCTGCCGTGACACCACCATGACAGTTGGCGCCCACCGTGGGGCTAGCGGCGCTAGCAGGGGTCAAGATCCGGACGGGAAACCTCATCGGCACCGGCGAACGCATTGTCTCTGGGCTCATTCAGCGCTTTGGAGTGCTGGACTTTGTCAGCGACAACGCTGGCTGCTTCGGCAAGCGTCCACTTCCCCGCAACAGCCTCTTCGTGAAGCTCGGCGTGCACAAGGTCTACGTCGCTGTCGATGTGCCGTGCGTTCATCCGCAGCACGTCGCTGAAGGAGGCGAGCCACCCCTTAGCGTGGTTCACGGGGCGCATATCACTTGCTCCCCGGACCGTGCTGAGGTGATGATGACTGCGCCTGGCGCTGGCGCAAGCAAGGATCCGGCACCAAATCCGGAGGTAACGCCTAAGGCACCGAGGAAAAGTAGAGGTCCTCCACTAGAGAGGCCGGAGAATGTGTTGCAGCAAGCGATGGATAGCTTGGTAAACCCAGTAGCAGCAGTGGTAGATCCGGCTCAGGCATAGGCCGAGCTAGAGGAAACTAGGCGGAAAATACTAGAGGGTGCGAAAAAGATAGCCGTGGCTCAGCAGTCGTTGAACATGACACTGCATGAGTACGCAAAGGCAAATAAAGTAGATCCTGTAAAAGTGAAAGGGAGAAATCTGATGAATGAAATGAACAAAGAGGGTGATACTAGGATTGAGGAGTCGGAGAACTGTTTATCCGTGGGGCTGCCGAAGTATAGTACCCCGGCTTAAAACCTCAGAGCAGCGGATGCAGCTGCGTCCGAGTTAGAGGTTCTAATGGGTGAAGCCCGTCAGAGACAGCAAGATAGGGTCAATGAGTTGGTTCGGATCGCGAACATGCAAAATGAGGAATTGCTCAGGGCTAACCCGGAGAGAGCTAGGTCCTCCAAGGTCCTTCATTCGGTGATGGGTAACCTGGAGAAATCCGCTGGAGCTGCATCGTATCCTCATGGTGGCCCTAGGAGAGAAGAGGTAGTAACCTCGGCCAAGAGGAACAAACAAATAGTCCTGTATGACCCGGCAAGGGCAGGGAAAGGAAAAGAAGTGCAGAGAGATGAGGATCGACGAAGTGTGAGCCGAGGTGAAGCTGGCTGAGGTAATCGTGACCAAGGCAATGCCGGTCAAGGTAATGTTGTAAATATCAATGCCGGACATCGTAACTCGGCAGGAGCAGGACAACCGCAGCAGCGGAATATACCAAGGCAAGAGCAAAGTGCCGGCCAAGGTATGCAACCGAGAGGTGCTCCATGAGAGCAATACCGATATAATGATGGTGACTCGGAAATGGTGAACGCAGGGTACCCAAGGCTGGACTATCATGTGATAGGGTCAAGATTGGGAAGCAGGGATTTGATGCCTGACGATGCCAGTTTAAAACTGGATCGGCTGTATAGGTCGAAACAAATTGAATGTCAAGGTCCCCTGGGTCCTGCATGTTTTGGACCCCGGATCATGAAGGAACCTTCGGTACCTAACTTCCAGCTACCTAGAGGCACTAAGACATACGATGGCAGCACAAAGCCGGAGGATTGGTTGATTAACTATGCTACGGCTGTGAAAATTGCTACAGGCAACTTGAGATGGGCTGTGAGATACGTACCCTAGATGTTGGAGGGGCCAGTGAGGGTATGTCTAAACAATTTGCCGCCCGGAAGTATTAACTGCTGGATTGATTTTGAGGAAATGTTCATCAGCAATTTCTCAAGTACGTATCACAGGGCGAATAGGCCACATACCCTAGCAATGTGGAAGCAGAGACCGAATGAAACGGACCGGGAGTTCTTAACCCGGTGGTGTACCGTGAGAAACTCATGTGAGGGGGTGATCGAGTCACAGGCCATAGCATGGTTTGCGCAAGGATGCAGATATGCAAGCATGTTGTGGCAAAGATTGCAAAGGGATATGCCAACTACGTTGGCAGAGACAATCCGGATTGCTGATTCGTATGCGTTGGGTGATCCAACTCAGCCCAGGCTCGTGTCAAACGAGTCAAATGAGGAGTGCTACCAGAGAGATGGAGTCGGGTCATCCCGAAGGAATGATTACCGGGGTAAAAGAAGAGATGATAGACAGGATTACCTGTACACTTCGCAACAAGTTGCTGCTGTGAATCAAGATCAGCCCGGAGCAGGGGGCCATCAACGTCAGAAAACTAGAGGGCAACAATGGACACCAAGAAACGATGGCAAGAAAACTTGGATGCCAGAGCAGAAGAAACAGTGGCAGGAAAAGAAGGACCGTCCGAGGTATACTAATGAGTCGATGCCAGATCAGCCGTGTAAATTTCACACGCCAAATCCGAGTAACCCAGCGGGTCATACAACAAGGCAGTGTGAGTGGATGCATAAGATAGAACAAGGTGGTTCGGGGAATGCTCAGGCACCTCGGAATGATCAACCTCGGCAGGAGTTACCCCGGCAGCAATTGCTCTCCGGAGCGAACACGCAACAACTAATGTTGCCTCCCCCTCCGCCAAGGTATGATAACCACGAGAGAAGGGATGCAGTGCATCAAGTGGAAGACCAGCATCAACCGGATCAGAGGTACCCCGGAAATGAGGGGAGGAATGAGTACAGAGAGCATCATCAGAGTTACTGTGTGTTTACCACTGAGGAAACAGATAGAAAGAGCTTGCAGCACCGACACATGGAGGTGAATGCAGTAATGCCCGCAGTGATGAGGTATATGCCTTGGTCGGACCAGGAAATTACCTGGAGCATCAAAGATCATCCCAAGCTGATGCCAAGTCCTGGTTCATATGCGCTAGTGTTGGACCCGACATTCATCGAGCCTAACATCAATGTGAGGTTCTCCAAGGTACTAATTGACAATGGCAGTAGCATTAACATCATGTATGCGGATACAATGCGCAAGTTGGATATCTCAGAGAACATGCTCCAAGCTACAAGGACAACTTTCCATGTCATTGTGCCAGGCATTTCTTGTGAGCCCATAGGCAAGGTCCTGGTTGACGTATTGTTCGGCACGAGAGATAATTGCTGAACTGAGAATTTGGAGTTTGAGGTAGTGAACTTAGAAAGTGCGTATCACGCGTTACTCGGAAGACCAACACTGAACAAGTTCATGGCAAGTTGTCACATCAGTTATCTGAAGATGAAGCTGCCCGGGCCAAATGGAGTGATTACCATAGCTGGAGTTTTCCGACGTTCCATTGAGTGTGCGTCAGCCGAGTCAAACCTAGCCAAGTCACTCGTGATTGCGCAAGAGAAAAGAAAAATCCAAGAGGTGGCGGCGTTGGCTCAGTCCGCGCAGCAATATATGCCGGGGTTGAGTAATCCGCATGGTAGTGTTTCGTTCCAAGCCACAAAAGATACCAAGAAAGTGCCTGTTTTGATATGTTCCCAGAGCGCACCGTGACAATTGGTGCCGGGTTAAATGACAAATAGGAAAGCGAGCTCGTCAACTTCCTCCGTGAGAATCGGGATATTTTTGCTTGGTCCACACAGGACTTGCAAGGTGTTCCGAGGGAGTTGGACGAGCACTCTTTAAATGTGAGACCCGGAGCAAGGCCGGTGAAGCAACCTCTCCGCCGCTTCGCCGAAGATAGGAGAAAAGTCATTGGAGATGAGATAGCTCAGTTACTAGCTGCTGGATTTATCATGGAGGTTCTTTACCCAGATTGGCTATCTAATCCGATGCTGGTGGAGAAGAAGGATGATCCGAATGTGGCAGTGGTTTGGCGTATGTCTATCGATTACACGAACCTGAATAAGGCATGTCCAAAAGATCCATTTCCACTGCCAAGGATAGATCAAGTCATAGATTCAACTGCTGGGTGTGAACTGTTGTCATTCATTGATGCATACTCTGGTTTCCACCAGATACCCCTGAATCCGGATGATCAAATAAAAACTGCATTTATCACCCCGTATGTGGCTTATTGCTATCGCACCATGCCATTTGGTTTACATAATGCAGGGGCAACGTACCAAAGATGTATGCAAAAATGTTTGCACAACCAAATTGGTCAAAATGTACAGGTGTATGTGGATGATGTGGTTATAAGACCAAGGAAAGCAAAACGCTCCTTGACGATATCAGGCAGACATTCGCGAACCTAAGGAGGTTCCGAATGAAGGTCAACCCGGAAAAATGTACCTTCGGTATCCCGGCTGGAAAGTTACTCGGATTCCTTGTCTCCAGCCGAGGTATCGAAGTCAATCCAACTAAAATCCGGGCCATAGAGCGAATGGAACTGCCGAAGTGTCTTAACGATGTCCAGAGGTTCACTGGTTGCCTAGCATCGTTAAGTCGGTTTGTATGTCGGTTGGGAGAAAAGGCACTGCCTCTCAATCAAATCATGAAAAAGTCGGACAAGTTCATTTGGACGCCGCAGGCCAATGAAGCCTTTATCAATTGAAGAAAATGTTAGTCACTGCACCAGTGTTAGCCTCTCCACTATCAAAGGAGCCAATGTTGCTCTACATAGCCACAACCAACCAAGTTGTAAGTGCAGTAATTGTGGTAGAGCACGACGAAGAGGGTAAGTCAGTGCAAAGGCTAGTGTATTATCTGAGTGAGGTATTATCAGCCTCAAAGCAAAATTATCCGCACTATCAGAAAGTGGCGTATGGTGTGTACATGTCGGCAAAGAAGCTAAAGCATTATTTTGAGGAACATCCCATCAAGGTAATATGTGAAGCTCCCATATCCGAGATAATGAGTAACAAGGATGCAAGTGGTAGAATTGCAAAATGGGCAATTGAACTAGCTCCCTATGCGCCACAATATGACAGAAGAGAAGCGATCAAGTCTCAAGCCGTGGTCGAATTTTTTGTGGATTGGGCCGAGGTACAATATGAACCACCGCTACCAGATCCGAACTACTGGAGAATGCACTTTGACAGGTCAAAAACAAAAACCGGGTTAGGCGCCGGAGTTGTGCTTACCTCACCAAAGAATGACCAGTTGAAGTATGTGCTACAGATCCATTTCGCAGCGTCGAACAATGTCGCCGAATATGAAGCACTTGTGCATGGGCTCAAAGTGGCAAAATAAATTGGGATACGTCGGATCCAATGCTTTGGCGACTCGGATTTGGTAGTTCAGCAAGTGTCGGGGCTGTGGGACGCTCTTGATCCAAACATGGCACTGTACAGATTCCATGTGCAGAAGATATCTGGTTACTTTGAGGGATGCGAATTTCGTCATGTACCCTGGGTGGAAAATGAGGCTGCAGACGTATTGTCGAAGCTCGGATCAACCCGACAAGCAATTCCACCGGGTGTAGCATTAGAGCACCTCAGAAAACCATCTATCAGACCGTCCCCAGAAACCGACTCAATCTACGTCCCGGAGGATCCAGAGTCTGGAGCTGCACCTATGGACATTGACATGGGAGATCGTGCGCGAAACCCGGGGACTGCCTCGGCAAACCCGGGGACTGCTTCGCAGGACCCGGGGACTACTCAGCGTGATCCGGTTGAGGTTATACCGGTGGATTAGATGGAAATTGATGAGGATGTGTTCCCTGTACGAGCAATACCAGCTTGGGCACTACCCATATTTCAATTCCTAAAAGATGGAACCTTACCCGTTGAGGAGGTGTTGTCCAGGAAAACTCAGAGTTAGAGCAAAAGCATACACGATCATCAATTCCGAGCTATACAAAAGGAGTGTGACTAATGTCCTCCAGCGATGTGTTGACTCGGAAGAAGGGCTTGACATCCTCCAAGATATACATCAAGGGGAATGTGGGCATCATGCCTCGTCTAGAGCCTTAGTAGCAAAAGCTTTCCGGCATGGATTCTACTGGCCAAGTGCCTTACAACAAGCAGAGGATTTGGTACAAAAATGCAATGGTTGTCAGAGGTATGCTAGCAAGACACATATGCCAATGTCGGAACTCAAGACCATACCAATCACTTGGCCATTTTCCATATGGTGTTTGGACATGGTTGGCCCGTTCAAACCAGCAAGGGGAAATATGACTCACATTTTGGTCATGGTGGATAAATTTACAAAGTGGATTGAAGTAAAGCCAATAAGAAAATGTGATGGAGCTACGGCCATGAAATTTATCAAAGACATTATTTTGAGATACGGTTATACTCACAGTATCATAACTGATAATGGCACAAATTTTGCTGAAGGAGCATTTGCACGATTCTGCCGAGATAAGAAGATCTGGCTAGACGTTGCCTCGGTAGCCCACCCCGCATCGAACGGACAAGTGGAAAGATCCAACGGATTAGTATTATCTGGGATAAAACCCCAGCTCATTGAGCCACTGCAAAGATCAGCGAGGTGCTGGATAGAAGAACTACCAGCGGTATTGTGGAGTTTAAGAACAACTCCGAATCGATCAACAGGCTATACGCCATTCTTTCTGGTATATGGGGCAGAAGCTGTATTACCAGCCGACATAGAGCATGACTCGCCTAGGGTCACCCAATACATAGAAGCCGAAGTGCAAGAAGCCCGGCAAAATGATGTTGATCTGCCGGAAGAAGCGAGAGAATTGGCATTGTCCAGATCCGCCATATATCAGCAAAATCTCCAACGCTATCATAGCCGGAAAGTAAACCCCCGAGTCTTCCAGGAAGGTGATCTGGTACTCCGGTTGGTACAACGTACTGCTGGCATGCATAACTTATCCCCCCCCCATGGGAAGGGCCATTCATTGTGAGCAAAGCATTGCACAATGATTCTTATTATCTTATCGATGCAAAGCCACAGGAAAAGAACAAGGCGGACAGGTCCGGCGAGGAATCTAAGCGTCCATGGAATGTAGCTCTACTTCGTCCTTTCTACACTTAGCAGAGAAGTGTATGTATCCGAGTCTCTCATATGTCGGTGTGTATGCCGGCAATGAGTTTATCAATGAAATGTTGGCACCTCGAGCAGTAGCTTGGGGACTGCCTTAATAATATTTGTTGTCTTCTGTATTTCTCATTTATATGTTGGCTGGCCTAAGTTTTTCTACTTAACCTGGATTAGTAGTGTGTGAGCACCAAAAACCCAACTCTTCGACTTGCTGCTATCGAACAAGATTTGGCTTCATGGCAAGCAAGACAACAAGTTTGGAATTGCGTAGCACATGAAAAACGACTAAGGAAAAGAACTTAATCGAGCCGACGTTTGTTTTTCGGATGAACCTTATGTTTACTTTCAATTTATTATGCTGAGTTATTTTGAGCTAATCCTAAAGTTTTCAAGTATTGTTAAGACAATTTTTGAAACTCGGACTCATAAGTCATAAAACCGAATCAAGGTAGACACGAGCCGAGCCAGAAGATTGGAAGAACAAGAAAATGAAACTCGGGTTCTACGCCCAAGTTAATCTGGCATAAAAACTTAGTAGCAAAATATTACTTGTGTATTGGATACAATTCCACCCGGCATACCGGGGATCTGATGAAATTTAAAGTGTTTATCAAGGAGCAGCAAGAGGAGGTAATTTGGCGCCAGCAGGGGCAGCCTCGGCTTCAGCTTCAGAATCATCTGCGTCTTCCTTGACGTCTGAGACTTCGTCCTCTTCGCCCTCATCCGACTCATCTTCAGCATTTTCAACATGAAGCTCGGTCCCTCGTTCCATTGATGAATGGGGGCATATTGGATGAAGCTGTGAGCACAAGCCTTGCGCCGAGCTACCCAATCCGGGTTAGTAGACCACTTTGATCCAGTGCGCATGCGCGCAAGGAGATTGAGGTCAATCTTCTCATACCACGTAAGCACGTAGTGGAGAACGATCTCACCTCCGGCGCGCCCAGCAGATTCTCTCCAGAGATCGAGCTGAGTCTCGCATTCCATGAGCCTAGCAAAAAGAACAGACATATTCTTCGGAGTATCTTCCTCAGGCCAAAAGGCCTTGAAGATCCGGATTACTACGTCCAAGACGTCTTTGCCATAGTTCTTCACAAGTTCGACACGAGAGGACAAGCTGACCAGCAATTCCTCCATGTCATATGGAATTTCTCTAGCGCCAGGGACAATTGGGGTACCCCTCTTCTGGCGGAACCTGGCAACACCTTTGGATGCGACAACCTCGCTCTCTGGGAATTTGCCTGAAAAATAAAGACAGGTGGAGTACGTAGATGAAGCAAACCCGGAGAGGTCAGTGTGTGTTGAAGGAAAAGAACTTACCAGCAATATGGCTATGGATCCGGGTTAGCTCCTTGGTGCACTTGTCATGCCTCTCCCGGAGTTGAACAAGCTCAGCGTTCACCGACTCAAGTTTAGAGTCGGCCTCCTTAAGCAGTTCTTGATCCTTGGCGATATGGACGTTGAGGCGCTCGTGCTCTTCAGTGAAGTCCTGGACAGCCTTTTGAAGCTCGGATTGGTGTTACGCTTTCAATTTCTTCATCTCTGCCTTGAGCTTGGCAATCTCATCATCCTTGGTTCGGAGGAGCGCAAGCTCATCATCTTTCTTTTTAAGTTCGGCCTGATGCTACCCTGCTTGTTCGAGAAAATGCAGCATCATATCAGGCACGGGAACACTATCTTCAAGAGATGCTGAAATAGTTTGTTGACCCGGCAAAGCCGAGGTATGAATGTTTGCCGAGCCAGGGAGAAAAGGAGATAGAAAGCATAGCAAAGCTGAGCCAAAACGACTTACCCTTGATCTGGTCCAGATTTTTCCTCATGATGGTGTTCTCAGCTCCCACCTCAGCTGCGAAATCCAAATGACGGATTAGTTCGGCGGAAAAAGAGGAAGAAAAATCAGAAAAACGCCAAGGAAGAAACTTACCCCTTTTATCATGTTCGGTGATGAGCACAGTATGCTTCACACGCAGCATTTTGTGAGTGTCTAGGAGACACTGAAACTCAGCACTCCGGCGATTTGTGGTAACCTGAAAGAAGTACAAAGATATAGCTTAGTCTTGTGCATATTCGAAGCGTACAAAATCCAGGCCAAGTGGAACTTAACCTGGCTCTAGGTGTGTGCATATTCAAAGTGTACAAAATCCGGGCCAAGTGGAACTTAACCCGGCTCTAGGTGTGTGCATATTCTAAGCGTACAAAATCCGGGCCAAGTGGAACTTAACCCGGCTCTAGGTGTGTGCATATTCGAAGCGTACAAAATCCAGGCCAAGTGGAACTTAACCCGGCTCTAGGTGTGTGCATATTCGAAGTGTACAAAATCCGGGCCAAGTGGAACTTAACCCGTCTCTAGGTGTGTGCATATTTGAAGGTTAATTGCCTTGGCAGCTGTATTCATTTGCGCAGCAAATTCGGCGGGACCGAACTTCTCCGGGAGATCGTCATTGTGGACGAACTCCGCCTTGTTCCAGTTATTCACAAACTCGATCAAGGTCGGAGGGTATCGTTCTCCACTGAGCATGTGGGGCACCACTAAACCTTTGGCATGCGCTTCCCTCCTCTCAACCTAGGCAAGGGCAGGGCTGGTGTGCAAAATGAGTTGCGCATCAGCTGGCTCGGCAGGGGCGTCCTTCGGCGATGGAGTCTTTTTTGAAAGCATGGACGCAAGTTGCACCGTCCAGCCTCGATGGACGCTGCCCTGGTAGCATCAGGAGCCTTCTTGCCCTTGGGATGCTGCTGAGAAGTGGAGGTTGCTGCAGCAGATTTGCCCTTGGGAGCTGCTTTGGTGCTAGCCTTGTCGCTGCTAGTGTCTTCTCGCCGAGCCTTGGAAGACTCGGGCGAGGCGGAGGGGCTTGATGTTGCTGCTGTTGCTTTTCCCGTTGCTGCTGGGGCTAGAGTTGGTGCTGGTGCTGGTGCTGTTTTCTGCTTGGGCGGAGGTACTGAAGGAACCTTGGAAATAGCTGGTTGTGGTGGAGCCAAAGTTGTGGTTGTTGCTGCCTCGACAGAGCCAGTCTCCCCCGCTCCGAGGTTGCCCTCCTCTTGACGAGGTGGGCTGGAACCCGGAGCAGCCGCTGAACCCTCCGGAATAGGGCTCAGCGGGCATGAATCGTCACCACGAGGGGGAGAAGGGCTGTGTCAGAGCGGCGAGGCAATGCCGGATCCACTCTGTGGGACGTCCACCGCGGCCCTACCGAATCAAATAATGTGTGATGAGAAACTATAAAGGAAGGGCAAGTAAATAGCAAAGGGAGAAACGACTTACTCATCCGAAGTCAGGGGCTCCTTCGTCTTGCGAGCTCTCCGTGCCACAGCCTTAGTCGTGGCCTTGGTGGAGGCTTTGTCCGCGGACTTCTTTCGCCTCTTGGCTGGCTGAGAAGGTCCGGAGGACAAAGCAGATGCGGCTCCCCTTTTCTTCTTCGGCGCGACCGGGACAGGCTCACCCACGGCAAGGGGAGGGTCTTCATGGATCTGCCCACCAGGGTTAGCTGATGCCAGAAAAGCATAAGAAAGGGGGATAGCATCAAATGCTTCCATCACCTCAACATTCGAGTCATCTTCATCAACGGGCCAATCTCTAATGGAAGAGAGTTTACCGGTGGGTCGCTTGGTCGCGTCAGCCATCGGAAGGAACATCTCCTGATCCGGTTCCTCCTCGTCCGAGGTATCCCGGTCAGGCGCCCATTTGAGGGAAGGATCGGTGCCATCCTCGATAGTTTGCTGAAGGAATTGCTAAGGGAAAGAAAAGACAACAGGGTTAAATATACAACAACGACCGACATATGATTTAATTCGGAGAAAGTTTGTGGCACGAAACTTACCACGGGAAGAATCCTATCTCGGTAATAGTGTTCAATTCCCCACGTACACTCAGAAGAAAGGTCCTTCTTAGTGGTGAAGAGGGACTTGACCCAGCGAAAGATCTCGCTATTGCTCAACTCAAAAGAGGAGGTCCGGTTGGGGTCACGGCCCCAGCTCATATGACAGACTTTGTGCGTGTGTTTCTGGAGGGGGGAGATCCGGTTGCGCACAAACGTAATCATGGCATCCTCATTGCGCAATCCGAGATCCTTCAACTCCTGGAACCTTTTGTTGACCTGGTTCGCCAGGACGGTGGGATTCTTGGGGACCACGTCCCATAGATCCGGATTGGGAGGACCCGAAGCGTAAGGGCGCAGCCGGATCTGATCCTCAGTTGTGTTGTTCCGGACATAGAAGAAAGTCCGAGCCCATCCCCTGTAGGAGTCAAGCCCCGTGACTCAGGAGAAGATTGACTGCTTCCGGGGAGAGATTGACGCAGCGCCGAACTGCGTAAGCTGCTTGTCCTCCGGGTCAAGCTGAATGTTCGGAATCACGTTCCGGTGGAGGCCAAAGAACCGGTTCCAGAGCTCCTTCATGGGCCATAGTCCGGCATAACCCTCGATCGTGGAGGCAAAGGCGGAGAGAGATGTGATGGCATTCGCCGGAAGGTAGTGCGGCTGGAGCTCATCCGTATTGAGCCAGTCATGGAAAAAATCGCTAACTGGCAGACCAAAACCCCGTTGGAAGTGGGATAGAAAGACCACATACTCACCTGGATTGGGTGAGGGGGCAAGCTCGGAGGCAGCGAGGCATGCGGTGACTCCCTCCGGGATACGCCTGGTGCGATAAAGCCAATCCAGGTCATCCTGGCAAACCCAGGAGCCTGCCCACGCGCCGCAGTCGGTGTTCGCCGCATCTTCCTCCATCTCTTGCTCTGCGACGGTGAGTTCCTCCTCAGTTATCTCAAGATCGCTATCCTCGCTGGCGCTAGGGGCGGCGGGGGGCACGGGATTGGACTGGCAATGACCCATGGCGGAGGAAATGCTCAGAGGCAGCAGCGACATTGGTGCGCGTGGAGGAAGTGCAGCGGCGACGCAGCAGCTCAGGTGCGGTGGTGGCGGCGTTGTCACTAGAGAAGAAGAGGAAGAAGTAGAGGCAGAGGGGCGCGGAAGTGGGGAAAGACCCCAGGGGGCGCACCCTTCCCCTATTTAACCACTCCCTTGAGGGGGTAGTGGGATCGCATTTTGCGGGCTGGCCACACGGTGTGGCCATGTGCAGCACGGATCAACCAATCATCAGTAAGCCACACGAAGGGCCACAGGGCGCAGCGGATCCCATGACGTGACGTTATGGTGCAGTTAACAAGGAGGCAGGCACGACGCGACGTGGGCAACAGTAACTTCTGACAATTACTGCGGCGGTTACTGTTGCTGGCCCTTAAAATGAGGCAGACGTGATGATTAAACTCCACATGGGGAAGCGTACAGGAGAAGGAAGAGTGACCCGGATGGGTATGAGGTAACCCGGCCAGCAAGTAAAAACTTGGAATGTGCCAAGGGAAAATAAACCTGTGAAATCCGAGATAGGAGGTAACTCGGAAAAGGAACACAAAGCTCGGTGAAATTGAACCTGTTGTGGCCTTAGCGGCTAAGGCATCTAAGACCGCATCAGCTTCGGGGACTAATGTTGGGGGGATACCCTCGGGTAGAGTCACGCCGGGGTATAAAGGCCGAGTTAGCCGAGGTACGGCAAGGTCAAAGCGAATGCTGGCCGAGTCACCTGAAGGCAGGCCGAATCACGGAGTAACCCAGACTAGGGGATGTCCACCTAACTGGGTCTCAGCCAACTTATATCGTAAGTCAGTGAGATGAATCTAACTTATATGCAGGAACAGGTGTGGCCGGATCAACTATGTATGATCCGGGTCATATCAAGCTTGTACGAGAAGGAAGGTATCTCGCTGGTCAAAGGTGACCACTGTATGCAGAGCGTGAGCGAAGCGGACAGAGGCAGGACCACCGAGGCGTGGCCGACAAAGGTGACGATGCCAATGTCGGCTGACGCGGGCGCCGCAGAGGCTCACGTAGCCTCTGCATGGATGACGCGGGGGAAAAGTGACCCGGTCGGCTTACTATTTTGGGAAGAGGCATATTCCCTGGAGTATGCCTCCACGTATGCCCTAATTGGAGACCTAGCCACCCCTATATAAGGAGGGATAGGGCCTCTGTAGAAAGGGTGGAGTTTGACTGGGTTGATCTCTAGTTGGTTAGATTTTACTTGGTTCCAGAGGGCTAGCTAGTGGTGAGAGTAAGAGAGCTCCTTCTTCCTCCTCTCTCCAATACTGCTCAAGGAGCACTTGTAATCTGTGGAAGTGAATCAAATACTAAGCTTCTGTGTGGAATCACCACACTATCCCTCCCTGGATTCCCCTAGTGCATTTAGTCCCCACCTTTAGCCTATCCATGGCATCTGCCATGACACCACAACGACACTCCTTAAGAATCTTCACAAGCGATACAGATTCCTAGAGCGGTTTAGAAACCTCGAGAGAAAGAACGCGGTGAACAAACTAGCCCTCACGAAGATGATCAACTAGAAAACTTGGGTGAAGAATAGCATTAACAAAGGTGAAAGCTGGGAGGTTATTAGTAAGAAAAATCCGATGCTCGACGAAGAGGAGTTTAAGATATTCAAGGCGGATATAGCTACCGCTGACGCTATAAAATGGACTAAATGGGGAAGGAGTATGCAGGAACAGAACATAGGTAACCACCACCTTGGAAGCGGCGGTTATAGGGGAAACGGGCCATTTGGGACAAGGAGGACGCCGAGCTTGAACGGCTTGGTAAAGACAACCCTTGGCTTAAAATCACGGACTTGTAGCTTAGGCAATTTGTTCGGGCCGGCTACTACATAGACAAGGAAAGAGGGGAGTTCAGCACCGATGATCCGGAGGTGAAGGAATTCGAGAAGAAGCTGGTAAGGAATTTATCACCGATCTCAAGTCTATTGTGTTCTAACTAAAATAATGAAGCCAAGAATCTAAATGGGTTCACCTTTCCTTGTCTCTCCAGGAGGAGGAACTGAACGCTCCTGCCACAGAGTCGTCCCAGGATTCGACGGAGCCGTGGGACACGGTTTTCAACAGGGCGACCAATGCTTACAAGAAGAGGGACAAGGGGTTACCACCGTCCTTAGCTGGCCGTGTGTCCGGCTTCGGTACAAGCATGAAGTTCAAGGAGTACTACAAAGAGGACGCCAAGAAAAGAAGGGAGAGGAAGAACCAGTTGGCGGCTAAGGATAAAGTCGCTATTGAAGAGATAAAGATGAAGGTGTAGACACTGGAGGAGAAGGCGGTGGACGAGAAAATGGTGGACAAGTTAGTGGAAGAGAAGCTCCGCTCGATGATCCCCCTGAGTTTTTCAAGGGGCTTACTGCTTGGAATGCGGGAGGTCGACAGGAGCCGATACATCTGCCCAGCTTAAGCGGCAGCAACTCGGGCATCAATGTTACCATGTTGCCGGACCTGGTGACCCTGCCGGCCATCAATGTCGGGACATAGACGCTCGTTTTGGTCACACCGACGCCCCCTCCTGCCAAAGATACCAATAAGGCTCAGCCGACGGCGGTGGTGCTTCGTGAGGCACCCGAGCGGGAGATTGCAGATGATGATAGGCCGGCCGCCAGCATTGGCTGCGTCTCTACATTAGTCGAGCTCCACGCCATCACCAAGGTAACTAATTAGTTAGTGCACTCATCTCCTTTATACCTTTTATGCATGACTGCTGCCATCTCATGACGCCCAACAACATGTTTTGCCTCAGGACACTTCTTGCGTACTCCTACTTAAAGATGTCGGCGGTGAGTTGAAGGATGTTGCCAAGGGCACTCTCATACAACCGACGAGCCGCACGATGCACAACAATCCAATGGATGAAGATGTGATGAGGGTCAGGTTAGCTCGGGTGTTGCCAGGGTGCGACGACATGGACCCCCTTTCAACCTCAGGGAGCCGACGAACACAAGACCCTTGGAGAATGCTACAACTGGCTCTTGACATGGCCAAAGACCCAGATTCGTCCTGCGGGGGGGGGGGGAGGGGGAAGCACCGGCGCCACCTCTCGATCAATCGCCCGGCCACCACCTCGGAAGCCAGCAGTTGCCGTTGTCGCTAGCACCAGCCGTCACCAGCAACTCTTGGCAGCGTGTGTACCACCACATGGCAAATACGTTGTGCCGCAACCACCGTCGCCCCCGCTACCACCACCCCACATGATGGCACCCATGAAGATTATGATGAATTGGTCAATGTTGACTAATTCATCAACACCGGCGCTGACAAAGGATTGTATATGCCTTCTGTGGATGAAGAATCCTTCATAGCTCACGACCATCAAGCTGGTCGGCCCAATACATGCACGCAGCGCCTGGTCTTCCATGGTCTTTCTCAAGAGACGCCTCCGGCCGCCGATCCACCACAGGAGAAATCGGGGTTGCTTTTTAGCCCCAACACACTCCGAAAGGCGGCTGATGAGCAGATGGCAGTGGCTGACACTTTTGTGAATAAGAAGCACTACAGGAAGAGAGGTAATAATAATAATAAGGGTACGAGCCAGCCTCTTCTGAAGAGGATCCGGGCTCAGGACACTATCGTCGTACCATCCACACAATATGGCTTGCCCCGAGTGCATGTAGCTGGTGATCCGATATTGACTCTGCATACGCTCCACATCACGGTTGGATCCATGTTAACTTTGCACGAGGGTGTCAAGACACTAGAGGGCATCCTTCTTAAAGACGAAGATCCAAATCCGGTTTTCATGGCCAAGGTGCCATTGGACGTGGGCTTCGTCGATGAACCCCCTGCGGATATATTCTTCGTAGCGTATGAGGACATATTCAAGCTGTTTCTCACGAAACGGATGTACTATAACTTGGCCCGCCTATACGCGCTCAATATGGCAATCAAGATCAAGAGAGAGAGTACCCCAAAAATCGCGATAGTGGATCCCTACTACATGCGGGACAACCTGTTGGTCAAAGGATCAAAGACACGGACCAAGGCGTCGGCGTACCTCGAGAAGTTCATGGTGGAAAACAAGAGGAAGGACACACTTCTTTTGCCTTTCTTTCTCGAGTAAGTACACACTCACTCATCGCCGGCGTAACTTATGCATTTCTTATACATTTCTTCCTTTGCTCTTTTTCCAACATTCCGTTCCAATTGTGTTGCGTAGAGGCAAATACTGCACACTCATCGTCCTTGCCTCGAGGTATTCGCTAGCCACGTATTTCGACTCGGGGAGTTTGACGAAGAAGAAAGACTACACCAGAGTAAGGGGTGTTCTCAGATGAGGCTCTCAAGGGCTACGCCAAGAAGGGATGCACCTCCGAAGGGGGAATGTATCAAGGATGACAAACACATGTTCAAGCACGTGCTCGAGTTCCCCTGCGTCAAGCAGCTGGCTACTGGTGGTGGCGCCAAGGAGGCCTTCTACGTCCTCCATCACCTTAAAGGCTATGTTCGGGATTGCTAGAACCTAACGCTGCCATCTAGTCTCCGAGGATGGGCCAAAACTTTGGCGCTAAGCGATGATGATGATCTTAGAGAAGACTTCCATCGAATTCAGCAGAAGTTGTCACAAATCTTCATTGAAGATGTCAACACAAGGGGGATCCTACAACAAGCCAGAGGGTTGAGTAAGAGGGAGATCAAAGAACGCCTCCGTAAGCAGGGTGACACAAGGACGTGGATGACGAAAGAGGGCTATCTACCGTTCCCGAAGTCGAGCGAGAAGAAGAAGTCTTCATGATCGATGTGTGCCTCTATCATGATCTAGTGTGTGTATATTCTTGATGGACGCCTGCTGTAGTGTGTGTGTCATAAACTTTACTATCTTGTGGTCGAAATGGTCATTGTTGTTAGACTTAAACTACCTTGTGTGGTCGTGTTGTCGTTGAACTTATTACTTCTATGATGATCGCGAGATGCTATATTTTAGGTTGATGGATCCTTTGTTTTATATTTTGTGAACATATATATATATATATATATATATATATATATATATATATATATATATATATATATGGATGTGAACCCTTTATTAATTCTTTTTGTTGTATTTTTACTAATATGCCTTGTCGTCTATAGAGATGGCGACGAGGTGGTATGTGGTGTACATGGGTAGGGTTCCAGGAGTCTACGAGGAGTGGGAGGATTCTCACAAACAAGTGAACAAGTTCAGCGGCAACATCTACAAAAGATACGCGACTAGAGAGGAGACGGTAGCCAAGTGGAGGAACCACCTATGGAAGAAGAACCGGATGAAGATATTGGTCGGGCTCATGATCTTGCTCACCATCATCACAGATGTATTCTATTTGATCCTAGTGTAGGCAGCGGTGACCACTTCATATTTGTAATGTGAGATGATATGAACTTTGTATTCGGCACTTGTGTAAAAATTCGGCACTTGACACTATATATGTATCTCGATCGGGCATTAAGTGTTTTTGTTATATATATGTCGGTTTTCATGCATCTACTACTTGTGCAATGTACTGTTTATACTCATGTGGATAAATACTGTATAAATCCTGTATAAATACCTGATTATACACCAGGAATGTATTTTACTTTGAATACGTGTTATATAGTCAGTGGCACATACATAAATATAGTTAGTGGCACATATGCTTTCTGTGGCGCGTATTAAGGAATGCTTCACTAAACTTGTTCCTCTGGCGCACATGTAGAAATGCGCCACAGAAGTCTTTGTGGAGCATATCTATATGCGCCATAGGAAGCAATTATCAGTGGTAAGGTAACAGTGGCGACTAGGATATGCGCCACAGAAGTCTCATTTCCATGAGCCACAGATAAGTGATGTCTACGCACTTCTATTCTTGTAGACAGTTGTTGGGCCTCCAAGTGCAGAGGTTTGTAGAACAGCAGCAAGTTTTCCCTTAAGTGGATCACCCAAGGTTTATCGAACTCAGGGAGGAAGTGGTCAAAGGTATTCCCTCTCAAGCAACCCTGCAATCAAGATACAAGAAGTCTCTTGTGTTCCCAACACACTCAATACACTTGTCAGTTGTATAGGTGCACTAGTTCGGCAAAGAGATAGTGAAATACAAATGGTATAGATAATTATAAGTGGTAACAGTGATAGAGAATAGCTTGATGGCGTGGAAGAGACTAAAGGCAAACTGAAATAAAGATGGAAGCAAGCAAACATGTAACAGATCTAGTAGCAAATGGTGTTTCAATGCTTAGAAACAAGGCCTAGGGATCATACTTTCACTAGTGAACACTCTCATATAGATATCTTCTCTTTATGATACTACTCTTAACTACTCTCCGGTTGGACACTCTAATCGTTGGTAGGGCTATAACAGCACACCTCAAAGTAAGCCTTTCCCATCTAGAAAACCCCACACTGTCACCTTGAGCACTAGATGGTTCCAACAAACACCACAATTTCATAAAGACATCCAACTCCAAATATAACTCATAACAAGTATTTGTAATCTCTAGCCTAAGTGCCACCATGGTGTGCACGCTGTCACTTTCACACACATGGGGAGAGCAGAGATCTATTAAAGCACTTGAGTAGCAAGGTAGATCTACTTGATTACAAAGCTCATGATCTCAATAGGATCATGCATAGAGAGAGAGATGAACACATAGCTACCGGTAGAACCCTTAGCCTCGAGAGAGAACTACTCCCTCCTCATCATGGGAATCAGCAATGGTGATGGAGATTGTGGTGGAGATCGATGGAGGTGGCTCCAGGGGCACTTCCCCGTCCCGGCAGGGTGTCAGAACAGAGACTTTCTGTCCCCTGAATCTCCCCTTCGGTGGTGGCGGCGCTGTGGAACTTTTCGTGGATTTCTGATTGATTATCTAGGGTTTTGGTATCGGGAGGCTCTTATAAGCGAAGGAGGCAAGGTCGATGGCCGGCCAGGGGGCCCACACCATGCCCTGGCGTGGCCTGGGCTAGCCCATGCCAAGGGGGGTGTGGCCAGCCTGTGGCCCCTCTCTGACTCTCCTTCTGGATCCGTGAGTCTTCCGGGAAAATAGTAACTTTGGCTTTTTTCCCGTCCAATTCCGAGAATATTCATTTTCTGACTTCCTGGAACCAAAAACAGTAAATAACAGGCAACTAGCACTTTGGCATCTTGTTAATAGGTTAGTCCAAGAAATCATATGAAAAGTACTCCAAAGTTGGAACAAAACATAAGAAAGTACATAAAACCAAGCATGGAACATCAAAAATTATAGATACATTTGCAATGTATCAACATCCCCAAGCTTAACTCCTGCTCGTCCTCGAGTAGGTAAGTGATAAAAAGAAAGAATAATTTTTGAGGTGACATGCACCATCATAAACTTGATCAAAGTATTTGTAAAACATTAATAGCTAGGATCATAGTACTTCAATCATAACATGAAAGACAAAGTTCTAGCAATAAGACAAAGAAACTATGTTGCAACATGAAAAGGCACAAACAAAAGATGAATGAATATCAATGCTTTGCAAGACGTTTGTTTGTTTCACATAAAGAAAACATAGCATAGTGGCATTCAACTTGTCCCTCATAGAGTAGCAAACATAAATGCATAGGACACCTTCAAAGTTCATAAGAGTGACTAAATACAAATAGTTTAAAACAAGCAATATCAAGTTATGCATCAATCAACTAGTCTTGGGACAATGCACATAGAACTAAGAATGGCCACTATGCTCTCAAAGTAGGTGCATAAAGATAGAAGGTGGAGACTCAATATAATAGTGGAAGAAAGGCCTTTATAAAAGGAAGTAGGGATTCAAGTCTCATAAAGAGCTTCGAAAAATTATGGTACTTATAGCTTTCAGCTCTCATTGCCCCTAACATAAGAATCTTGAAGTGATTAAGGTTAAAGTGAACAAACTATGGAGTGTATGCTTGACAAAGTGTATGTTGGAAATCTCATGTCCCTTGTATACGAGGGCCGCTCCTCATGCTACTCAAGTTTAGTCACCGATAAGTTCTTGTCATCGTAAGTACATGTGTATCATAGAGAACCGCCAACGGGGTACCCCTTGCCCAATGATACGGAAGAATCCCCATATCAGAATGACAAGGCAAGCAGACAACGAGCATCTCAGCAATCTTCTTATTTACCATGGGAATATGGTGCTTTTTTCTCTCTTTCCTATTTTCATAATCTATTTTTTTCTCTTTTCTCTTCTTTCTCAATATAGGACTCTTTTTTTATAAGAACAATGCTTCATAGACAGCTCATTATGGTTACGCTGCAGGTTTCCACCATGTCATCATGGATTAGACCAGCAGCCCAGGTGTTTCTCTAACACATATACATAACTCCATGGACTTATAAGCTCCCCTTTCATTTCACACCGACGACATCCATATACAAAAGAGTATGATATCAACTAGGTACAAGTACCAAGTGCAATGTTGAAAGCGTTCCCCATGAAAGCATGGTTCTGCTAATTCCCAACAAATAAGTGCAAGCATATACAACATAGACGACACAATGGTTCAAGTTTATTAAGGGCAAGAAAAGTAAAGTGTGCCATCATGTTCATGAGAGCTTTAATCACTAGTTTTCTCATAACAAGTTTAATTCGGAAGGTAAACAAAAGAATGAATATACTTGGAATAGCATAAGCTAGTAGGTAGGTATGGTGGACTCTTTGAAATAACTTGGTTTAGGGAGTTGGATGCATGAGTGGACCTCATACTTGGTTGTGGAGGCTAGCAAAAGACTGGGAGCGACAAACTAAGAGAGCAACAAAGGCCATAATCATGCAAAGCGACAAAACATCATTGATCAAAGCATAAAGTGATACTACATGTTGAAAACTAAAGGATCATAAAGGCTTAGGTGACTTTAGATAGTCATAACATGGTGTCAGCATGCACCAAGTCAACCCAAATAAAGCATCAAAGGAGAATACCATTATACTATGCTTAAATATGCTAAAACGATGCATGATTCATCCAAGGCACATTAAGCAATCTCAATTGTTTATAACAGGTCATGCTACAGAAAAGAATACTAAGCATAAAGCCAAAACAATATCAAGCATGGCATGACAAAGCATAGGTCACAGTCAAAAACAAGCTCTTTTTACCACATAAGCATGAACTTTCCTACTATTTTCCAAACCAAACCAAACTATTTGCAAACCAATGTATGAAAGAGGGGGTCCAACCAATTTATTCAGAAAACCAAGCAAACAAAAAACCAAAACGAAAACAAAGAAGAAGACGCTCCAAGAACAACACAACTGTGCATGAAACAATAAAAATAAAGCGTTTGGAAGAAACCTGGGATTTTTATTGATGAAGAGGGGATGCCTTAGGCATCCCCTAGCTTTGATGCTTGCACTTCTTGGATGTTTCTTGGGGTGACACGCGTGGCATCCCCAAGCTTGAGCTTTAGTCCATCCTTCATCTCATTACTCATTCCTTCCATACACCTGAAATTTTTACTTCATACAAAAGTTCACACAATCTTTATTAGCAACATTAGTGCACTCAAGATAAATAAGTCTTAAGGTTCAGTTCTAACACCAAATAAACTTCCATTAGAACACTAGATACTGTAGCACTTCCCTCAAAAAGCTCAATTCCCCAAAGGAACTCAAAAAGGAACCAACAAGAAGCAAATGCAGAAAATGGCAGCAATCTATCAAAACAGACCAGCAGGTAAAGACGAATTTTTTCGAAGACCTTCTGTTGCTCAAATCAAAAAGTGTTGAACTAACGAAAGTCAGATAACAACCTGGGACAGAAGCAAAAAAATTCACGCCTCACAAAGACGTTCAGATATTTTACACGAATTTTTATGGTGAAGCACAGAAATCTGTTTCGGGACAGCAACTTTCCCAATCATTACTTCTCTCTCATTAGAGGTTACTCTTGGCACAAAAAAGCAAATAAAAAGGCTAAGGAGCGGTTATTACTGAAGTAATAACTTTCAAGACTCACCTAAAACTTTTGGGTTATCTCCCAATTAGTACTTTTCTTTAACGCCTTTAAGTTAGACATGATAATTTGAGAAGATGCTCACATAGGAAATATGAATTGAAATAAAAGAGAGCATCAAGAAGCAAATTCAAAACACATTTAAGTCTAACCCACTTCCTATGCAAAATAATCTTGTAAAGAAACAAGTCATGAAAGCACAAAGCAACAAGTATAGGAAAGCAAAACAAGTGCAACTTCAAAAAATTCAACATAAAGAGGGGAAACTTAATATTGTTGAGACACATAAAACCATGTTTCCCTCTCTCATAATAACTTTCAGTAGCATCATGAATAAAATTAACAATATAACAATCACCTGAAACATTCTTATCATAAGCCACATGCATAAAAGAATTAATACTCCCCACATAAACATAGTCATTATTATTAATTGTAGTGGGAGCAAATTCAACAAAATAGCTATCATTATTATTCTCATCACCATAATCATCAAATATAGGAGGCATACTATAATCATAATTAATTTCCTCCTCAATAGTAGGTGGACTAAAAATATCATATTCATCATTGCAATCATCATGAGCAATAGAATAGTTATCTTCCCAAGTGTGTTCATTTGTAAACATATCATCATTGGAAGGATCATGGATAGCACTAATCGTATACCAATTATTAATATCATCATTTTCAGAATTCATACCAAAGAGATTTTCAATATCAAAAGTAGTGTGCTTTTCCCAATCATGATCACTACTATAGGTAACAAGCATAGGAACATCATCGAGTTCACACTCATCATAGGTAACAGGCTTAGGGGAAAATACCGTTTCCTCTCTCCTTTTACTCCTCCTTTTCTTCTCTTTATTCTTCTCTTTAGGAGGGAGAGGCTTGAAAGGAAGCTTCTCCATATACCCTGGTTCATTGTTAGAGACAATAGAAGAAGCTTTGGAGGATTCCTCCTTTTCATTAATAAGACCAAAACACATATTAGTCATGTCATATTTTGCTAAGATCTCATCTTTTATAATATTTTGTATGTAAGTATTTGTGTGGCAATTATCAACACAATAAAGATGACAACCATGCATGACACTATTCATATCAAAAGCACCCATATCTACCAAAGAGGTTTTTCTTGATAACTCTTCACACCCCAAAAATGATGTAAGTTCATCATGCTGATTAGGAGTGATCATGTCATCACAATACAAACTTGCAGTACACATTGGATTAGAAGGGCTATTATTATGGCCTGAGCATTGAAAATTGAAATGACCCACTTCAAAGCAAAGTTCACAAATAAAAGGATAGAGGGCACAAACTTTTTTACTAAGATCATTTAGAGCCCTATACCACGTTCTAGTTTTTTCATTCCTATGGGTGATACAATATTCTTCTTCAATTTGATTATTCTCACAAGGTCCATGAGCTTAAAAACTCCATGAGCTTACAAGCTCCCCTTTTATTTCACACCACTGAGATCCATAAACAAAAGAACATGATATCAACTGAATAATATGGTGCAATGTTGAAAGCGTTCCCCATGGTAACATGGTTCTACTAATTCACAACTTATAAAGTGCAAGCATATAAGCAACATATATGGACACAATGGTTCAAGTTTATTAAGTGCAAGGAAATAAAGTGTGCCATCAAGTTTGTGAGAGCTTTAATCACTAATTTTCACACAACAAGTTTAATTTGGAAGATAGATAAAAACATGAATATACTTGGAATGGTGTAACACCCCCCCTTGGCGCGGGAATTTATAGTGGACTCTTTGGAATAGCTTGGTTTCTTGGAGGTTGGATGCATGAGTGGAGCTCATACTTGGTACAGGTGGAGGCTAGCAAAAGACTGGGAGCGACCAACTAAGAGAGCAATAATGGCCATAATCATGCAAAGCGACAAAACATTATTAATTAAAGCATAAAGTGATATTACAAGTCAAAAACTAAATGATTATAGATGCTAAGGTGACTGGTTCATAGTCCTAACATGGTGTTATCATGTGCCAAGTCAACCCAAATAAAGCATCAAAGGAGAACACCACAATATTATGCTTTTGTATGATAAAACAATGCATGATTCTTTCAAGGCGCATTAGGCAATCTCAATTGTTTGGAACAAGTCATGCTACAGCAATAATCACTAAGCATAAGGTCAAAGCAACATCAAACATGACATGATAAAGTCTAGGCCACAGTCAAATCAAGCTCCTTTTGTACCACTTATAAGCATGAAGCTTCCTACACTTTTCCAACACTAATGAACTTATTTGAAACAAATTATGATTGCGAGGGTCCAACCAATTTATTTAAGCAAACCAAACAAAAGAAAACTAAAAAACAAAGATGCTCCAAGAACAACACAGTTGTGCATGAAACAATAAAAATGAAGTGTTTTGGAAGAAAACCTGAGATTATTGATGAAGAAGGGGATGCCCTCCCCAAGCTTTGAAACTTGTACCTTTTCAATATTTCTTGGGGTGACATGGGTGGCATCCCCAAGCTTGAGCTTTTGTCCATACTTCATCTCATCACATTATTCTTCCCTACACTTGAAAATTTCCTTCATACAAAACTTCACACAATCTTCATTAGCAACATTAGTGTATTCAAGATAATAAGTCTTTGGGTTTAGTTTCAACACAAGTAAAATGTAGCAATTCCTTCTAAAAGCTCAAGTGATCAAAGAGAACTCAAGTAGAAAGAGATTAAGGGGCAAATGCAAATAATGGCAGAAATCTGTCAAAACAGACCAGCAGTTAAAAACCGATCTTTTCGAAGACCTTCTGTTGCTCAAATCGAAAAGTTCTAAACTAACGAAAGTTAGATAATAACCTGGGGAATAAGCATAGAAACTTACATCTCAATCCGACGTACAGGGATTTTTCATGATTTTTTATAGTGAAGCACAAAAATCTGTTTCGGGACAGCAACTTTCCCAAATCTTACTTCTCTCTCATTAGAGGTTATTCTTGGCACAAAAACAACACAAAAAGGGTAATAAGAGGTTATTACTGAGGCAATAACTTCCAAGACTCAACAAAAGAAAAACTTACTGAAAGTAAAAAATAATTTGGGTTATCTCCCAATAGTGCTTTTCTTTAACGCCTTTCAGCTAGGCATAGGAGCAAGATTCAAGTATTTTCAAATGAAGACACATTAATATCAATACCAGAAATATCTTCAATGAGGCAAGGTATCTCATCCAGATAAGTTCTAGAGGATCCTCTCTCAATACTCTTGGGTTCACTATTTTCATCAAACGGGTTTTCAGGAACAGTCCAATCAAAATTCTTTTTTAAGGCGTCATGCATTCCTACAAGTTTAAAAGGTATTGGTATTTTAATTTCCTTTCCATTTTTTGGTTTGGTTTTGTCCAACTTTTCTAGTGTACCAATAACATATACACATGATCCCAGCATATTAAAACGATCAAAGACCTTTTTAGCTTCCTTAACAACATAATTGAATTCTTTAAGCAAAGTTTCTAGAATAAAATCTCTCTTTTCAGTATCCTCAATATCTTTAAGTTTAAGAAACATTAATTGCATCATGGGGTTAAGGTTAACAAACCTAGCCTCCAACATGTGAACTAAAGAAGCTGCAGCAATTTCATAATTTGGAGCAAATTCTGCCAAGGATCTATCCTCAATATCCTCATGCTTGCTAACATGATTAAAGAATTCTTCAATATTATCTTTCCCAATTATAGAGCCACTACCTATTGAAAGGACTTTCAGGGTGAACTTAGGGATCAACATGGTGAGCGAAGAACAAGGTGACAATTACAGAAAGAAATAATTTTTTTTGTGTTTTTGATAAAAAGAAGCAAACCAGTACAACTATTTTTTGTGTGTTTTTGATAAAAAGAAATAAGAAAAACAAATCAAAATAAACTAAGCAATACAAAAACAAAGTAAAGAGATTGGTTGTGAGAGAATCCCCTTGCAAGAATTTTCTTTCTCCCTGAAAAGTGATTGACGAGGAGGAAGAGATTGAAGCTTTCCTTAACTCCTCGGCAACGGCGCCAGAAAAAGCTGCTTGTTGGCTAAAAATATGTAGAGCTCGTTGGGAACCCCAAGAGGAAGGTATGATGAGCATAGCAGCAAGTTTCCCTCAGTTATGAAACCAAGGTTATTGAACCAGTAGGAGTAAGGAAACAACTCCAAGGTGTTGCTAGCAACTTGGAATCCTGCACAACACAACCACAGAACTTTGCTCCAACTTACAGTGAGGTTGTCAATCTCACTGGTTTTGCTGAAAATAAATGATTAAACATATAGTGTGGAAGATAGTAATTTCTTACAGAAAGGAAATAGTAAACAGTAAATAGTAGATGGTATATCAATGGTAAAGGAATGGACTGGGGTCCACAGTTCACTAAAGGTGTTTCTCCTTAAGATAAATAGCATGTTGGGTGAACAAATTATAGTGGGGCAATTGACAGATTTGAGAAAGCATAACAATGCATATACTAGACATCTTGACTCCTATGAGATTTTATTGGGCATTACAACATAATACATAGACCGTCATCCAAATGCATCTATGACTAATAATCCACCTTTAGGTTATCATCCGAACCCCTTCCAGTATTAATTTGCAAGCAACAGATAATTGCATTAAACAAAGTGTGTAAAGTAAACAATACAATTGCCCCATGGACAAAGGATTGTTGTTTTCTCCCTAGTAGCAACAGCACATCTACAACCTTAGAGATTCATGTCTCTTCCCCAGATGACTAGAGGCATGAACCTACTATCGAGCATAAATACTCCCTCTTGGAGTTGCAAGCATCTAATTGGCCAAGATAGCTACTAGCAACAGAGAGCATGCAAGATCACAAATAACATAGACATGGTAGAATAAATAACCAATCTAACATAGTATCTCAATATCCATCGGATCCCCACAAACACAACATATATGATTACAAATAGATGATATTGATCATGAACAGAGCTCACAAGATCTAAACATGATAGCACAAAGGAGGAGAACCAACCATCTAGCTACTGTATGGACCCATAGTCCAAGGGTGAACTACTCATGCATCACTCTGGAGGCTGGCATGGTGATGAAGAAGGGGTCCAGGATGATCTCTCCCCTCCGGCAGGGTGTCGGGAAGAGCTTCGGATCCCCCCGGTCTAGGGACGGAGATGGCGGTGGCTATAGACTCTTTCGTGGATTTTTGATCGGGCACTTAGTGTTTCAGCATCGTAGTACTTTTATAGGCGAAGGGGCAAGGTCGGTGGCCACCCGGGAGGCCCACACCATAGGACGGCGCGCCTAGGGGGTGGTCGTGCCAGCGCTAGGTGTGGCCACCTCGTGGCCCCACTTCGGCTGCCCTTCGGACTCCATGTTCCTTCTGGTAAAATATTAACTTTCGCTTTTGTCCCATCCAATTCCGAGAATATTTCCTTACTAGCTTTTCTGAAACCAAAAATAGCAGAAAACAAGCAACTAGCATTGTGGCATGTTGTTAATAGGTTAGTTCCAGAAAATGTATAAAAATACCTCAAAGTGTAAAAAAACATAAGAAAGTTGATATAAAACAAGCATGGAGCATCAAAAATTATAGATACATTTATGACGTATCAGCCGCTTATGTCTTAGGCATTGAAATTCGCCGATATAGATCTAGAGGAATCTTGGGGCTATCGCATAGTGTATATTGAGAAGGCATTTAAAAAGTATAATATGCATAAGTGCTCAGCATTGTCTGCTCCTATTGCTAGGGAGATAAGTTTTGGACTTTTTAGTGCCCAAGTAATGATTATGAATTGATACGTCCATTTTGCATCACTATTCTATATCATAATTTACTGTTATTCACTGATATATTCCATATTAAGAGATGATACTTATGTAATTTCACCTGTTTTTTGCATGGTTGATGACTTTTGGAGCATGGACCGCTGCAGTCAGGATTTTGATGGAAAAGGTGTTGTTTGGAGGCAAAATTCGCGAAGATCAGAAAATTTGGGAAAATATACGGAAAATCCTATTTTTCCAGAAGACGAAGGAAGCCAGGAGGAGGAGTGGAGATGGGCCACAGGGGGCCCACACCACCCCCTAGCGTGGGCCACCCTGGGCCGCGCCACTAGGTCGGCCCACCTCTAGCTCTCCCCTCTGGCGTATATTATCCTCTCGAAACCCTAAGACTTTGGGAGCAACCATAGAAAGATTCCGCCGCCTCTGCGGGGCGGAAAACACCGAGAGAGAAAGATCTCTCCGGCAGACAGATTTCTGTCGGGGGAATTCCTTCCCGGAGAGGGGAGATCGTCGCCATCAACACCACCATCAAGCTAGACTTCATCGGGATCATCATCATCATCACCACCATCATCATCAGCAGCACCCTCATCACCATCTCCATACCGCTGTAACAATTGGGTTGAATCTTGCATAGTTCTTAGGGCAAACTTTCCCGGTGTTGATTACTCTTTGTAGTTGATGCTATTGAGTGAACGATTGAATTATTGTTTATGTTCAGATTGTTATACATCATTATTCCATCTCTGATCATGATCCATATGATGTCTTGTGAGTAGTTCATTTTGTTCTTGAGGACATGGGAGAAGTCATGTTGTTAGTAGTGGAATTGTGTTGAGAGAGATTCAATGGTTTGTTAATTAAGTTGTGGTGTACTTCTTCTAGTGGTGTCATGTGAATGTCGACTACATGACACTTCACCTATATGGGCCTAGGGGGATGCATTGTGTATTTGGCTACTAATCGTAGGGGTTGCCGGAGTGACAGAAACCTGAATCCCCGTTAGAAAACCATTCCACAAGGGACGTAAGGGTCTTAGAGTTTGAATCTGTGGTTAGGTTTCTACCTTAATTACTTTCTTGTACTTACGGATGTTTGCAAGGGGTATAATCACAAGTATGTATTAGTCCTAGGAAGGTCGGTACATTAGCACAGGTTCACCCACACAACACTTAGCAAGCTAAAGAAGATTAATCAACTATATGAAGCGAAAGCACTTGACAGTCTTCCCATATGTCCTCGAGAACGTTTGGTCATCTTAAGTAGTACAACCGGCTTGTCCTTTGCTGCATAAAGGATTGGGCCACTTGCTACATTTATTCTCATTGTCTTTTATTTACTCATACTTTATTTACTCGCTTTATCAAAAACCCCTAAAAATCCGTTTGCTAAGTATTTGGAGAGAATTCTTGATCCATACCACTAGCCAGCACCTTCTTCTCCTCGTTGGGTTCGACACTCTTATCGAAAATACTGTGATACACCCCCTATACTTGTGGGTCATCAAGACTATTTTCTGGCACCGTTGCCGGGGAGTGAAGCGCTATTGGAGAATGGAACTGGTAAAGGAAACTTCTACTGTGAGTATTGTTTAATTCTGTTAGTTGCTTTATTTTCGTTATGGATAATTCGCCGAGTTTCTTATTTGGTAATGCTACTACCACTGCTAAGGTAGTATATGAACCACCACCTGCTGAGAATGATGTTTTTAAAATACCTACAAGAATTATTGATCGTGTTATGGATAACTACTATGTTGGGGATGGAACTGTCCATCCTGGTGATCATTTGCTTTTTATACACGAATTATGCGGGTTGTTCAAGTGTGCAGGTATTACTACAGATCAAGTTAAGAAGAAATTATTCTCATTATCACTGAAAGGAAGAGCTGAGGAATGGTATAAGCTGCTGAAGAATGGTCAAGCTCTTGAATGGGAGGAAATAGTGCCTCTCTTTTATTCAAAGTTTTATCCTCCTAGTGAGATTCATAAAGATCAGAATCAAATATACAACTTTTGGCCTCTTGATGGAGAGAGTACAACTCAAGCTTGGGGGAGATTGAAGTTACTAATGCTCAAATGTCCCATTCATGAGCTCCCCAACAATATTATTATCAATAACTTTCATGCAAGGCTCCCTCTACATGACAAGGATTTATTGGATGCTTCTTGTGCTGGATCATTCACTCGCATGGAAGAAGCTAAATGGTATCTTCTGGACCGTATTCAAGATAATGCTGAAGCATGGGAGAATGACAAAGGAAGAAAGTCAGGTATAAATTATGATTATGAATGCATTGAATATTTTATAGGAACTGACGACTTTCAAAATATTAAAAATGCTTATGGTCTAGACTCTCAAGCTATTGCAACTTATTTTAAGGCTTTTGCTTCCTACATTGAAGTGCCTAAAAAGAAGTGGAATAAGTACCATGAACCATAAAAAGATGTTGCTAAGAGTGTTCCTGCAAGAAATACTGAAGTTTATACTGGTAATCATGTTTCACCCGAGCCTTACATTGAGAAAATGCCTTTCCCAGTTAAGATAAAGGAACATTCTATGATAGCTAGTATGTTTAATGAAAGTACGAATAAAGCAGTTGAACCTGATAAACAAATGGATGATGAACCTATGATTACAAACATGAAAGACTTTGTCACTAAATATGTAGAAGAGGGACATACTATCCTTTGTAAGGATACCTCTAATATTGTCTCACAAAGTAGTGTTATAAGAACTAGTATTCATGTGTTTTCTATTAGAATAAGTGATCATTGATACAATGGTTCTTGTGATAGCTATATTGTTAAGTTTATGCATGATACTGAAAGTTACTATGAGAGAGGAAAAAGTGTTCTTATGCATCTCAATAATATCAAGTTTCCTTGTTTTATGCTGAAAGTTTTTATGTTGCACTTGTTTTGCCTTCTTATGTTTGCGGTTTCTGGTTTCAATAATCTGTTTGCTTACAAAATTCCTTTGCATAGGAAGTGGTTAGACTTAAACATGTGTATTCTTGCTTCTTAATGCTCTCTTTCACTTCAATTCATATTTCTAAGTGAGCATCATCAAAATCATCATGCCCATCTTAATGGCTATAAAGAAAGAGCTTTTTGGGAGACAATCCAGTTTATTTTTGCTTTCAGTTTGTTTTTGTTACTTTGAGTCTTGGAAGTTATTACTTTGGTAATAACCTCTCGTTATCAGTTTTGTTTGGTTTTTGTGTCAAGATTCAACCTCTAATGAGAGAGAAGTAATATTTAGGGAAGTTGTTGTCCCGAAACAGATTTTTGTGCTTCACCATAAAAATTCGTGAGAGATCTCTGTATGCCGGTTTCAGCTGTAATATTTTGTGCTTCTGCCCCAGGTTGTTATTTAACTTTCGTTAGTTTTGATCTTTTTGATTTGAGCAACATAAGATTTTCTTAAAAATTGATCTTTACCTGCTGGTCTGCTTTGACAGATTTTGTCATTCTTGCATTTGCTTCTTAAATCGAATTCCTTTTTGAATTATTTTTGGACTTTCGGAGGGAGTTGTTTCAGAAGTTTATGTTTTGATGGTTTTCAGTTGAAAAGTGAACTCAAAAGGTTTTATGACTTCACTTATACTAATATTGCTAATGAGAGTTGTGTGAAAGAAATTTCCAGGTAATGGAGGTAATGGTGTAATAAGGAAGAGAAAGGTTTCATGACTCAAGTATTATGTGTATGAAGATGAATATATTGATGTTATTCAAGTGGTGACTCCAGAAGGCAAGGAAGGAGAGTGGGGAAAGAATCGCAAGAGCTGGGATTCACAACCTGACATGATCATCCACCACATCAAGCACAACTCGGAGTTGATTCGTACTCTCACCTTCGAGATTGAGGACTTGGGGAAATTGGTCAAAGAGGTCATCAAGAGAACACCACCACCACCGAAGGAGTAATTCGTCATCAGGTTTGGCATCCCCTTGGTTTGTTCCAAGCTTGGGGGGAATGTCGCGGTATCACATCACTATCTTCTATCTTTTTACCTTTTTAGTAGAGTCATATCATGAATAGAGAAGTTACCATGTAGGATGGTTTGCATTATGGAAGTGTCCGCTCTCTCGTTATATATGTATCCCTTGTTGTGAGTTGCCATTATGGAATATTAATGAGAAGTTCTATCATTTACTCTTTTGCATATCTTATATTAGTTTTCCATTCGTGGTTATATGATTGATCTTGTTGTTAGTATTGGTATCACTTTGGGATCATTAAGTTAATTTAGTTGGTTTTGGCAAACCTGGCTCGGTCTGTAGCAACACTATTTTCGAGAGTTGAATAAAAAGACAGAAGTACTCTAAAGAAAAATAATTTCATCATCTTTCTTTCTTGATTTGCTCATAAGTTTAGTATTCTCTGGTTAAGATCTTTTGTGCTTCCAAGGAAGATTGCATGTTTGTTTTTATCACTTGTATGTTTGTTTGTTTCCTACAACTATTATACTTGCTACCCAACCTTGCTAGCCAAAAACCTGTACGGAGAGGACATTCTTCTCGTGCATCCAATCCTTAAACCAAAACCTTTTCCATTTGTGTCCACCAGACCTACCTATTAGCATTATTGCTATTCCAAGTAAATTCATGTTTTTATCTACCTTCCAAATTAAACTTGTTATGTGAAAATTAGTGATTAAAGCTCTCACGAACTTGATGGCACACTTTATTTTCTTGCACTTAATAAACTTGACCAATTGTGCCCATCTATGTTGCGTATATGCTTGCGCTTTGTAAGTTGAGAATTAGCAGAACCATGCTATCATGGGGAACGCTTTTAACATTACACTGGTACTTTGTACCTAGTTGATATCATGTTCTTTTGTCTATGGATGTCGTCGGTGTGAAATGAAAGGGGAGCTTGTAAGTCCATGGAGTTATGCATGTGTGTTAGAGAAATGCCTAGGCCGCTGGTCTAATCCATGCTGACATGGTGGAAACCTGCAGCGTAACCATAACGAGCATCTATGAAGCATTCTTCTTATCAAAAAATTGAGTCCGATATTGAGAAAAAAGAGAAAAAGAAAAAGAGATTATGAAAAGAGGAAAGAGAGAAAAAAGCACCATATTCCCATGGTAAATAAGAAGATTGCTGAGATGCTTGTTGTCTGCTTGCCTTGTCATTTTGATATGGGGATTCTTCCGTATCATCAGGCAAGGGGTACCCCGTTGGCAGTTCTCCATGATACACATGTGCTTACGATGACAAGAACTTACCGGTGACTAAACTTGAGTAGCATGAGGAGCGACCCTCATATTCAAGGGACATGAGATTCTCAATTTACAACTTGTCAGGCATGTCCTCGTATTTGATCACTTTAACCTTAATCACCTAAAGATGCCTATGATATGGGCAATGAGATCTCAAAGCTAGTAAGTACCATAATTTTTGGGAGCTCTTTATGAAACTGGAAATCCCTGCTTCCCTCAGCAAAGGGCCTTTATTGTACTTTTTAGTTGTGTCAGTAAACCTATTCCCCTCTATCTCAGCAAGTATTTTGAGATGTTGTGTTTCATTCATTCATATGATGATTTATTCAATCATGTTTCTTCTGTTCCTTGTTTTGCACATTGCTCTTACCTTGGTGTTTACTACTTTGAAAGCTATCATTGAAAACTAGTTATTTGTGAAGTCCAGCAAATTATCAACTATTCTTTGACCAAGAGCTAAGTTTGCCATTACCAATTATGATTCACTTTATGTATCTTTATTGTGTTTCCTTTACCTACTACAAGTTAAGTTATATAATAGTGAGTTGTCTTCTATTATGATCTATGTATTAATGAATGTGATGCTTCTTGTCCATATTCTTTTATCGACTCTTCATTCCATAAACCTGAGGTCATGTTTATTGAGCTCAGTTTCGCTTGGGGACAAGCAAAGTCTAAGCTTGGGGGAGTTGATACGTCCATTTTGCATCACTATTATATATCATAATTTACTGTTATTAATTGATATATTCCATATTAAGAGATGATACTTATGTAATTTCACCTGTTTTTGCATGGTCGATGACTTTTGGAGCATGGACCGCTATAGTTAGGATTCTGATGGAAAATGTGTTGTTTGGAGGCAAAATTCGCGAAGATCAAAAAATCTGGGAAAATATACGTAAAATCCTATTTTTCCAGAAGACGAAGGAAGCCAGAAGGAGGAGTGGAGATGGGCCACAGGGGGCCCACACCACCCCCTGGCACGGGCCACCCTGGGCCGCGCCACCAGGTGGTGTGGCCGCCCTGGCCCACCTCTGGCTCTCCCCTCTGGCGTATATTATCCTCCCGAAACCCTAAGACTCAGGGAGCAACCACAGAAAGATTCCGCTGCCTCTGCAGGGCGGAAAACACCGAGAGAGAAAGATCTCTCCGGCAGACAGATTTCTGTCGGAGGAATTCCTTCTAGGAGAGGGCAGATCGTCGCCATCAACACCACCATCAAGCTAGACTTCATCGGGATCATCATCATCATCACCACCATCATCATCATCAGCACCCTCATCACCATCTCCATCCCACTATAACAATTGGGTTGAATCTTGCATAGTTCTTAGGGGAAACTTTCCCGGTGTTGATTACTCTTTGTAGTTGATGCTATTGAGTGAACCATTGAATTACTGTTTATGTTCAGAGTGTTATACATCATTATTCCATCTCTGATCATGATCCATATGATGTCTTGTGAGTAGTTTGTTTTGTTCTTGAGGACATGGGAGAAGTCATGTTGTTAGTAGTGGAACTGTGTTAAGAGAGATTCAATGGTTTGTTAATTAAGTTGTGGTGTACTTCTTCTAGTGGTGTCATGTGAACGTCGACTACATGACACTTCACCTATATGGGCCTAGGGGGATGCATTGTGTATTTGGCTACTAATCATAGGGGTTGCCGGAGTGACAGAAACCTGAACTCCCCGTTAGGAAACCATTGCACAAGGGACGTAAGGGTCTTAGAGTTTAAAGTTGTGGTTAGGTTTCTACCTTAATTACTTTCTTGTATTTACGGATGTTTGCAAGGGGTATAATCACAAGTATGTATTAGTCCTAGGAAAGTCGGTACATTAGCACAGGTTCACCCACACAACACTTAGCAAGCTAACGAAGTTTAGTCAACTATATGAAGCGAAAGCACTTGACAGTCTTCCCATGTGTCCTCGAGAACATTTGGTCATCTTAAGTAATACAACCGGCTTGTCCTTTGCTGCATAAAGTATTGGGCCACTTGCTGCATTTATTCTCATTGTCTTTTATTTACTCGTACTTTATTTACTTGCTTTATCAAAAAACCCTAAAAATCCATTTGCTAAGTATTTAAAGAGAATTCCTGATCCATACCACTAGCCAGCACCTTCTGCTCCTCGTTGGGTTCGACACTCTTACTTATCGAAAATACTGTGATACACCCCCTATACTTGTGGGTCATCATGAATCTGCATAGATGAAGTCAATTCCTTATGATTCAGTTATTGGAAGTATGATGTATGCACATGTGTGTTCTCGCCCTAATTTAGCATTCGTAACTAGGATGCTTGGTAGATATCAGACTAATCTAGGCTTGGTTCACTAGAAGGCTGCTAAAAAGGTTCTATGCTATTTGCAAGTGACTAAAGGCCTCATGCTTACATACAAGAGATCCGATATCCTCGAGGTGGTGGGTTATTTAGATGCTAATTTTGCGGGATGTGTTGACACTAAGAAATCCACATTGGGTTATATCTTCACCCTTGAAGACGAATCTATATCCTGGAAAAGCTCTAAACAAAGTGTCACTTCATCGCCAACAATGTAGGCAGAGTTTGTAGCATGTTATGAGGAAACCGGGCAGGCGGTATGGCTAAAGAATTTTATCTCGGCTTTAAGTATATCTAATCCACTCACTCTCTACTATGATAATCAACCCGCATTGATCTATTCGAGTGACAACAAGTCAAGTGGTTCTTCCAAACACATTGCAATTAAATATCATGTTGTGAAAGATAGAATCCAGGATCAGACAATAAGTATTAAACATATAAGAACTAATGCAATGTTGGCGGATCCGCTAACAAAAGGCTTGCCACACAATGTATTCAAAGATCATGTTGCTACCATTGGTAGAAAGCTTTTTGATCCTTGAATTGGGACCATTATGACACCATCTCCCCATAAACCTAAGAAGGATTCTTTTCTTCAATGGAATTGTCGAGGGGATGACCCCCGGGTAGGCCAAGCCAGGCTCAACTGGCCAGCTCCAAGAGAGTCTAGTCGGATGGCCACAAGACAAAAGAACCCTAACCGGGTGATACGCCTCACTCAGACCGCCTCAAGATTCCTCGGCTGACCCATCTAGCTGGGGGCCAGGAAAGCTGGCTGGGTGGCCACCTCTACCTGGTCGCCTCGGATCCATTGGCCAAAGGTACATGAGGGGGTGACGCTCCTTGCTTAGTGCACCCTTGACCGGACAGGCTGGCGTGCCGCACTATCGGCACTACCATATAAGGGTGCCAAAGCGCTAAGGCTGGGAGATGACGAATAAAGCCCTGGATGATGGATAAAGCTCCGGTTGATGAATAAAGCACCAAGCTAACGGATAAATCACCAAGATGATGGATAAGCACCGGGTGATGCCCAAAGTAGAGGCGTTGAGACACTGTGGCACTATGCCCACCTGTACTGGAGCTTGACCGGGTCTTGGACCACCGGCTAGACCCGATCAGTCGGCCCGCTTTGTAAACCCAAATCCCAAACAGTAAACCCTAGAGCCCACATTGTAACCTACCATTCTACCAGTATATAAGGAAGGGTAGTGCCACGGTTCTAGGTAAGGCATTTACGGGTGAAAAGTTAGCCAGAATCACCAAGTCAAGTAGTTCATGTCCCTCTAGCTCCCGAGAATAGCTAAGGAGCGCAAGGAGCACTTGTATTAAGCATGAGCTCCCCATATAGTAGATCCTTGCAGGACTAGGAGTGTTACCTCCACAAGAGGGCTCGGAACCTGGGTACATCGCTGTGTCTGTAGTATCTGTGACCAACCCGTTGCGAGTAGCCACCGATAGCATCCTGATTGTCCCCTCTCATGCCATCCCAATGGCACTGCCGTGTTCCACACCACGACAGTTGGCGCCCACCGTGGGGCACAACACTTCGGTTGGGGTCATGTTTTGCACGGGACTTCCGCTCGTCACTGGAGTGCGACACGGGTGCCCAAGATGCCGCCCCGCGCGAGCAAGCCGCGGACCCCTTGGTGGACCCCATCTAGAACCTCCGCATCCCCATCGCTCCTGAGCTGGACCTGGCCGCTGCAGTAGCCGTGCTGGAGGCCACGCGCCAGAACCTCCTAGAGGAGGCCAGCAAGGTCGCCGCCCGCCAACGACGCATGGACGCCACCATGCGCGAATAAAACATTGCGCATGGCTTTTCCCGTTTACCCCGTGCCAACCGGCAAGCGCCGCCCTAGGGCTGCAACTTGGGTTCGGAGCTTGACCGGGCTGCTGACTCGTGCTTCATCGTGGCGCAGCCGGTTTATAGTACCCCGGCCAAGAACATGAGGGCCGTGGAAGTTGCCATCGCAGAGCTTAGCCACCTAGAGAGTGACGAGCTACGCCACCAACAGGCACGCGTCCAGCTCCTTGTGGCTACGGCCAACAGGCAATAGGCCGAGGTAGGTGCAAGCCTCGGTGGCAATAGCAAGAACCAACAGCCTCGTCGGGTGGGTAATCCAGCCGTAGTTGGGAGAAAGGCCTCCTCTCTGAACGTTACAAGGAAGGACAACCGACCGTGTGGTGGATCGGCCCGCCGTGAGAAAAACCCACGCGAAGCCACTAGCAGGAACCATGAACCGGCTGACGGAGCTAGAATAACCAATGCGCCGCCCAAATCCTGCCTTTTAGGATGGCTTGGCCCGCTCAAGCCGGAGGAACCACAAGACGTGCGCGCGCATCGACCTGCTGGTTCAGTCATGCACACTGGAGGAGGAAAATCCAGCCAGCCCAAGATGTTTTGGACCGCGCATCCGAAATGAACCATTTCCAAAGGGATTTTCGCTCCCAAGGGACACACCGAAGTACAACGACACGGTCAAGCCGGAGGACTAGCTGGTGGATTACACCACCGCGATGGGCATTGCGAATGGCAACCTCTGGGTGGCGGTGTGCTACGTCCCGCTCATGCTCCTCGACTCAGCCAGGACATGGCTTAACAGCCTTCCCGACAACAGCATCAACGCTTGGACTGATTTCGAGGAGGCGTTTGTCCGCAACTTCACCAGCACATACAAGCGCCCGGGTCACCCTGGCAAACTCGCCCTCTGCGTCCAGGGTAATGATGAAACCGCCCGCTCCTACATCACCTAGTGGACGAGCATGCATAACTCCTGCGAGGGGGTATCCGAACATCAAGCAGTCGATTTCTTCATCAACGGTTGTAGGGATGGCACCATGCTCAAAGACAAGCTTTGTCGGGTGGAGCCCACCACCATGTCTATGACCATGGAGATTGCGGACAAGTATGCCACTACGGAAGTGGCGATGAAAATATCCATCTGGCTGGATGACCAGGGATAGATCGTCATGGAAGTCACTACAGACCGGTGCTAGCCGGAAGGGAGTAACCACAACTCCAGGAGGCATGACAACCACCACGGAAAGAGGAAGGACGACCAGACAGAAAACCAATATGGCTCCAGGCAAGTGGTAGCCGTCCAAGAGGACCCGACTACAGGCGGCAGCCAGAGACAGAAGCCCGACGACCGGCCACCTTGGCCCAAGTACACCATCGAGTCAATGCTTGATGGCCCGTGCAAGTTCCGTAGTGGTGGAAACAAGACGGCCACACATACAACCCACCAGTGTACCTGGACAAAGAAGATGGCCAAGGTTTGTGGTTTACCACCTCCACCCCTCCACTGCCAGCCGGTAGGCAGCAAGACAACCGCGAGCGCCAAAACCACCAAAACAAAGATGAAGGAGATTACTGATACGTCCATTTTGCATCACTATTCTATATCTTAATTCACTGTTATTCATTGATATATTTCATAAGAGATGATACTTATGTTATTTTATCTATTTTTGCATGGTTGATGACTTTTGGAGCATGGACCGCTGCAGTCAGGATTCTAATGGAAAAGGTGCTGTTTAGAGGCAAAATTCACGAAGATCAGAAAATCCGGGAAAATATACAGAAAATCCTATTTTTCCAGAAGACGAAGGAAGCCAGAAGGGGGGCTGGAGATGGGCCACAGGGGGCCCACACCACCCCCTAGCGCAGGCCACCCTGGGCCGTGCCACTAGGTGGTGTGGCCGCCCTGGTCCACCCCTGGCTCTCCCCTCTGGCATATATTATCCTCCTGAGACACTAATACTCGGGGAGCGACCATAGAAAGATTCTACCGCCTCTGCGGGGCGGAAAACACCGAGAGAGAAAGATCTCTCCGGCAGACAAATTTCTGCCGGGGGAATTCCTTCCCGGAGAGGGGAGATCGTCGCCATCAACACCACCATCAAGCTGGACTTCATCGGGATCATCGTCATCATCACCACCATCATCACCATCAGCACCCTATAGCATCCCATCTGTCTAACATCTGTAATGCTACATGGTCTAATAATAAATTGCTACCTTCCTACATATAATTGTTGCATCATAGTTATATCATGCTCATGTCATCATGCCACATTGCATTTGAGCATCATATAAAACCCTTTTCATTTGGTTTTTGTCTCATATGCATTTATCAATTGTAGTTGGTTCTTAATAAAATGTATTTGCTTCTTGATGAATTGCTCATGCCCAAGTTGAGTTGAAGGCATCTCTTTTATTCGTAACTTTCTCCTAAGATGGTAACATCAACCCTTGATCTAATTCCATTTTTATCTACATGTGGGGTCATCTTTTCTCTATTTGAATCTTAAATCAAGCCCATGTGTTTTTCTCCTCTCATTCATCTTATACACCTCCATGGTTTGCAATAAATGTCTTGCATGGACCATGCAAGGTATTCCATCCCACCATGATCTACTTCCTCTTTTAATGGTTTTGATATCTTTTATGCTATTGATATTCCCTTTTAAATCTTGTGTGTGGCTCTTATTCAAACTTTGAAACAAGTTAGAGTAATTGGCCTTGAAAATTATAGTTGTTTTTACAACTAATAGTGGTGCAATTATTCATGCATGTATGGGCCATGCACACATGCTCCCTCTCACTCTTTATCCCTCTTATTTTGATCCTTCTTGGTTTTGTTTGAATTTAATCCAGAATTTTGAAAAAGAATAAAAGGAACCTAACTTCTATCTGCTAACCAAACCTGAAGCCCACCCAGCCCGACCGAATCCTAGCAGTCCTAGCCTAGCGTGGCGACGCCCTGGCCTCTCCCTGACGAAGCCAGAGGCTTGCAAGCCACAGCAGCCGAGGCACGCCAGCCTGCTCGCGCGTGTCCTCTCCCTAGCTGCGACCCGATCAGAACCAGTGCAGCCCTGTTCCTCTTCCCCGTGGCCTCACGTGCTCCTGCACCTCGTGCCAACCTCGTGTCTCTGTTTTCCTCTCTCTCTCCAATAAATCATAGCAACAGCAGCCCGTACGCTCTTCGCCCACCAAACCCCGATCGGAATCTGGAGGAGACCCCCTTATTCCTCCCCAACAGCACCAAGCCTGGCCATGGCCGCTCCGGGCACCACCTAAAAACCCTAGCCGGGCTAGTTCCATCTGGCGTTGACGAGACGGAGAAGAGGATCATGGGAGTTGGGGAAGACTGCTGGGAGCTCCACCGCCGTTGTGTACACGGAGGAGGAGCAGCCACCTCGCCGGAGCCACCTCGCTCCCGCCGTGTCTGAACCCTCTGCGAGCCTCATCTATCAACCGTCGCCTACACCTCAATCCCTCCTCCTACACCGACAACCCCCGGTGAGCTCTCCATCCTGTTCCAGCTCCCCTTAATCTTCCTTAGGCTCTATCACCGTCGACCTGCGTCCCCCGAGCCGCTCGCTCGCCGTCGTGCCTTGCTGCTCTGCCGCCCGTGCGCGCATGCACGATAACCAGCAATAGCAGTAGCACCCGCGACGCTTGGTTCGGCCTCTGTTCAGCAGATGATTCCGATCGCTGCAGTCCCCCTTCACCGGAGATCCCTAAACAAAATACGTAGCCCAACATCCCCTATCTCGAACGCAACAATCCGTAGTCAAATCCATCCACTGACGCACTCAATATCACCTCACCAGGTTCGCCAAAAAACAGCGTTCTGCTGCAGCTCATTCTGTCAGTTAACATGCGGGTTTTCGTCTCTGAACCTCGGCATTTTCCAGAGAGTACAGGCCTCTGACGGAGAAACTTTGTACACGAATGTTGTAGAGCTAAGTGAGATCTCAAACTTTTGTTTTTACGGCTTTGACATATTCGTCTTCATTTAGTCGCAAGATTCATCGCAAATCGGCAGCAGCTAGCTGTTTCGCGAGCGCTTTCTGTTTTCGACAGAGTTTCAGAGAGAGCAGCATCCGGTAGATTTTACAGTTCACCCCTGGCGCTTTTATTTTTTCCACCCGCGGTCCGTCCCTGGCCCACTGGTCAGCCACAACACCGCTGACGTTTTTGCAAAAAGGCTCCCAATCCTTTCGGAAGCTTCTCCCGCAGCCCCGGATCGGCCACGTGTCGCTGCTCCTCTCGCCCGCCCGCGCGTGGCCCCACAAAGCGTCCGGTCCCACCTGTCATTCCCTGGTTGTAAACACAGCCGCGGTGAGAGAAGTTCCCGCGTAGACGTTGCATCAGCTGGCGCTGACTCAGCGTCTGTCCCACCCGTTGGTCTCCCTGGCTAGGTCTGTCTCGGTGCAAAATGTAGCTGAGATCTTTTTCTAAACAATAAAAATTCCAGAAATTTGTTAATATGTTTTTAAATCCAGAAAATAATATCTTTTAGTTGACTTTTCCAAATAATACAAATAATATATGTTTTTGAATCAGAAAAATGTGAGGATTTCAAATATGCATCCAAAATAATGTTTGACTAATTTAAATTTTCGAGATGATTAAATTTGCAATAAATGCCTTTATCTTAATAAATTAATAACTTTAATTCTATAACTCCAAATAAGATGATTAAATTAGACAAATAAGATGTCTAAAACGATCAGCTTGACGAGCCCGTTCTGTTTATACATTCTATGACATGAATTGAAGCATGCATCATGTAAATATTAATTATACCGCAATGTTTATGGGAGCAAAACATGACTAAAAACCTAATAAAATGCTTTATTCTTGTACCCCACACCTCACCCATGCCATGCTATGCTATGCCATGTAAATTGTGCATCATTCATCATGGCATGCTTGGTTGCTTGTCGCATTTTAATTCATATGCTTGCGCACTTTATTTATATTGGCCTTGTTTGTTTGGTTCTTTTCGAATAGACAACGAGCAGGGGAATTATCAGGAATCCCAGGAGTACTACCCAGATCCATCTCTCGCGTCAACTGAGCTACCAAGCAAGCACTACCACATGCTTGCATACATATAGTACCTATTGCCTCTATCTTATTCTTGCATCATTGAGTCGCGATTGCATTAAACTGAATCCCAAGTATTGCATAGCCCTTACTTTTAAACCCCACTGAAGCTTGTTCGTCCATCCTATGAGCCATTACTACAGGAATTGCTTGAGCCATGCGAGTCGTAGAATTACATGTGTAGGGTTTGTGAGCGTCTGTTGGTTAACAAGGTACCTACACAACTTAACCTGAGTAGTAATGGGATAACAAATGAAACAGGCACCGGTGGGCAATATCTATTATTTGGTTTTTCATGCTCACTTGTGTCCCGTAGGACCCCGAGTGCTTGATTCCTGTTCCTTGACTATTCGCACTATCCACATACGGGAGACTCTATGGATCCCCTTTTGCCTGAGCTTGATTCGCACTTTATTTCTTGGGGCCACAAACTAGTTTGGGGCTTTATTATCATCCTGTACTTATGCCATGCTTTACTGCTTTAATTACGATTGTGCGTGGAGCACCTGTACTGTTTAAGATCCCGCGCCACGTTTATGCTATATCGACAAGCCTAGTCACACTTTCGGGTTCCCAGTCATTTACCGCCATCGTCGCAAACCCTGGGTCCGTCTCGGAGCCGGCCAACTTCGTTGCGGGTAGCTTATTGGGGTGGCCCCCTGAAATGATTGATGAATCCTGTGAATGCTTTGTCGTGAGGCCTCGTTGCGTTTTATTTGGTTCTTCCCGAGGTTGATCGTGTGTGTGTTGCTATTTGTGCACCCCTGCAGGGTAAATCTTTCTGAAAGCCGTGTCCACGGTTATGGACGACTTCGAGCACAGTTTCTCGATCATAGACAAGCATAACTAAAGTACCGTCTTTAATTTGACTAAATATCTGACTAGTAATTAGTGCAATACTCAAGGAATGATTAATAAAACTGCCAACGGATGGGTTGTTCGTCCGCTTTCTCATTGGTAAGCGAGAAGGAGGATGGATCTGTTACTTTATACTGTTATAACTGTTGTTTCTAATTAACGGACATCCGTCTATCATTGGTTAGGCGGATGGTTAGCGAGTATCTATAGACTTGTTAGTTATTATCTTTTGCTGCAATTGCGTCACCCCAAGTATATGTCCCCTTTAGAGGCATAAAGACTTGCTGACTACCCCTAGGGTCTCACACGATAAATTGTTTGATTTAGATGAACAGGTGTATTCGCAAGATGGATATTAGGTGGAGGAAACAGATGATGTTGGCAACGATCACTCGGCGTAGAGAGTCCGGGGATGGGGATCCGTGAGATCTGTGGGCGGGATGTGCTTCTTTATGTGGCATCTTATGCCGATTTGCTTCTTATCCGTACTCGGATCTTGTTTCCCGCTTCCGCTTGCTACTCTGTTGATTGATGTATGAGGAGCTATCCTACGCTATTATCTCTATCTAGGATATTTGGATCTTGTTGTATGGCGTTGCAATAATTCTATTTCTTTTAGATGGTATGGCTCTGAGAACTGTTGTAAGGTAGCTTGCATACGTACTCACTTGTGTATGTATTTGATCTCTTCGCCTGTTGCCTACGTCGCTCGCTCTTGTCCCGATGTTCTTGGAAGTGGTTAGGGTGGTCGACGGGCCTACACGTGGGTGGCCCTGGGCCCCCACTATAAAATCCCTTAACCACTTTTGGTTCATCCAGGCTTGAACTTAGAGCATAGGGTCCGAGGTAGTTACAATTGGTATCAGAGCCATTCCGCCCTTCAGGGTCTCAGCCAAAATGGTCGTTGTCAGTCTAGCAGATATTTTGGTAGCTATGTATACTAGGGAAAAACAAAACACGAGAGTAGGACTGCTTCCATTTTTCTTCTTACCCACCCACCCACCCTTTTCTGGTAAGGAAGTGTAACGTTTTCAATCCTCTTCTAAAAATTCAAACTAGGATTCATGTGTTCTGGGTTCCGTAGTACCATAGGTTGTGTGAGTGTGTGTGTGTGTGGGTAATTCTTTGTCTATCTGTTGCATCCAACTTGTTGTCGCTATCTGCCTTTTGGTTATCAACTGTTGGTACATTCCATACCGACAGGCTTTTGTAATCCGACGCGATCTATCTGATTCGTTGTAAACCGACACGATCTATCTTACTCTTTGTTATCCGACGCTATCTTGTTAGGGGTGGTTGTTTTCCGTAGTTGCTAATCTTTAGGTTCATCTTAAGAAGGAAGAGAGTTGGGATATGCGTTTTACTTATTCATGTGCAGAGTAATGCTTTGAGTGCGGGATGGAGTCGCGACCATACCACTACTTTTATCATTCGCTCTTGTATATTGAATTGGTAGAGTTACTAATCTTGATTCGTTAAGTGGTTTTGCGCATATAGTGGTATTTTTTTGCCGAAATTTGTGGAAATTTTTTCTTTGATAGCTTTGTGTACCACACTCCTTGTTCAGTCGTGTGCGATATGCTTACTATCTTCTAGGTGCTTTGAACTTTGTTGATATTTTAATATCATCTTAGTAATTTGTATCCTTTAATCTTGGTTAATTCCATTTTGGTACTATTTTGGATTATTATTATTCTCCATTATGGTACTGACTTGAGTTTTATATCAATCACAGGATGGCACCACCACGTCGTACCGAGAATGACATACCACCTGAACTGGGAGCTGCGTTGGCAAGTATTGCTAATGCCTTGGGAACAATGCAACAGAACCAGCAACGCTTTGAAGAAAGTGTCAGGAGGAATGAGTTTGCCCCGCTACCTCCACCTCCCAAGCAAGGAAACATCAAGGGTTTTCTGAAGTTTAACCCGCGCCACTTTGAGGTGTCTGATCAGCCACTAGATGCTGATGATTGGCTTCATGAGATGTCAAGGTTGCTGATGACTGCTGATGTTCCTGAACAAGAATGGGTAAAATGCGCCACTCACCTTCTGAAGGCAGACGTAGCTCTATGGTGGGAGAATTACCTGAAGGCAAACCACTCTGGTTTTCAGCCTACTTGGGAGCAGTTCGCTGGGGCTTTCAAAGAGCAATACCTGTCATAAATTTTCATGGAAAGAATGAAGGAGGTGTTTCTCAACCTCAAGCAGGGCAATGACAATGTCGACACCTATATCAGAAACTTCATGAACCTTTATCGGCATGGTGGTGATGAGATATCTGATGACAAGAAGAAACAAAATAGCTTCAGGCAAGGGCTCAATGCATCTATCAAATATGCAATCACTCATGCAAGGCCGGGGTCTTTTCTGGAACTCCAACATACAACTCTACAGGAAGAAGCCAGTAGGCAAGTGTTCGAGGAGTCCAAGAAACATAGTCGTGACGCAGCAAGCTCTTCAGCTATGACAGCTCCTTCTAAGCGCCGCGTCTGGGTTCCTAATACCGCACTGCCGCTCCCGGCTCCACCAAGACCTCCAAGCTACGCAGCAAGGCCACCAAACTCCTTCAACGCTGCTCCTAGGGGCTACAACCACAACTACCCTATAGCGCCTGGCGGAGTCCCTGGCTACGCTGCTCCACGTCCACCTGGTGCTTGTTACACTTGTGGGAACACTGGGCATCAACACTGGAGTTGTCCCATGAACAACAAGGCTCTTCCTCCACCACCTCCAAGACCTGCAGCAAGTTTTTCTATGGTTCGTGCACCTCCACCTCGGGCTCTGAACATCAACACCAAGCCCGGGTCGACTGTTGCTCGTCCCAACTGTGTCAACATCGCTCAAGCTGAGCATGCAACTGGAGTTGTGATGGGTATGCTTCCTGTTAACTCAGTTCCTGCACGAGTTTTGATTCTGGTGCATCACATTCCTTCGTGTCATACAAGTTTGCGGAGAATAATGGGTTACCTTCGGATGCTTTACCAACTCGCCTCATGGTGCAACCTCTTGGATCAAACATGAGGGCTTCTAAAATCAGCCACGGCAATCAAATTGAGATTGGTGGCTCTTCGTTCCCGGCTTCCTTAATCATTCTGGGCAATTCTGACATTGATGTTATCTTGGGCATGGATTGGTTAACAGCAAATGCAGCTGTGATTGATTGTGCTGAGCGCTCGGTTTCTCTGAAGATTCCTGAAGGCCATATAGTCTATTCTCCAAGTCTGACTCCTGCAATTCAGCTCTTCTCTTTGTCTGCTCTGAATGATGATGCTATGGATGCTATTTAGAGTGTTCCGGTGGTCCGTGAGTTCCCAGATGTTTTTCCTGAAGAGTTACCAGGTATGCCTCCGGACCGAGAGGTCGAGTTTGTGATTGAGCTTGGTACCGCTCCTATCTCCAAGAGTCCTTATAAAATGGGTCCTACTGACTTAGCTGAACTCAAACGTCAGCTTGATGAACAAGAGAAGTTGGGTTTCATTCAGCATAGCACTTCTTCTCGGGGAAGCCCAACAATCTTTGTGAAGAAGCGAGACCGGACTGATAGACTTTGTGTTGACTATCGGGCGCTCAATGCTAAAACCATCAAGAATAAATATCCCCTTCCGCGGATTAATGATCTCTTCGATCAGCTAGCTGGAGCTGTGGTATTCTCTAAGCTTGACTTGAGAAATGGATATCATCAAATCAAGATTCACAAGGAAGATGTTCCCAAAACATCTTTCACCACCCGCTATGGCCTGTACGAGTACACGGTCATGTCCTTCGGTCTCACCAACGCACCTTCCACCTTCTCGAGGATTATGAACTCGGTTTTCATGGAGTATCTTGATAAGTTCGTCGTGGTCTATCTGGATGACATTCTAGTCTATTCTAAGTCAAAGGAAGAACATGAAGAACACCTCCAGTGTGTCCTAAACAAGCTTCGGGAGAACCGTCTATATGCAAAGTTCTCAAAGTGTGAGTTCTGGCTACCACAAGTCACCTATCTTGGTCACTTCATCTCTGCTAAGGGCATTGCCGTCAACCCAGAAACTGTTCGGACAATTGTTGAGTGGCTTCCACCTATGGTTTGTCAAAGAAGTCCGGAGTTTCCTTGGTTTGGCTAGTTATTGCCGTCGGTTCGTTCAGAACATCTCAAAACTTGCGAAGCCTCTTACTGATCTCCTCAAGAAAGGCAAGAAATACCTTTAGTCTCCTGCATGTCAAGCTAGCTTTGAGACACTCAAAGAGAAGCTCACTTCCACACCAGTATTGATTCCTCCAAATACATCAAAGCCTTTCCAGATCTTTTGTGACGCCTCATTGCAAGGATTGGGTGCGGTCCTCATGCAAGAAAAGCAAGTCGTTGCTTATGCTTCCCGTCAGTTGAAAACTCATGATCTCAACTATCCAACACATGATCTGGAACTTGCAGCGGTTGTCTTCGCCTTGAAAGTATGGAGGCACTACTTGCTTGGAAACCGTTGTGAGATCTTTTCTGACCACAAAAGCCTGAAGTATATCTTCACTTAGCCGGACCTCAACCTTTGCTAAAGGAGATGGATTGAAACCATCAACGACTTTGATCTTTCGATCAACTACACTCCGGGCAAAGCAAATGTAATGGCCGATGCCCCAGTCATAAGGCATATGTGAACAACCTCATGGTGGAAGAACAACAACCTCTCTTGTGCGAGGAATTCCGTCGACTCAACCTCGAGCTTGTACCTCAGGGCTATCTTCATAACTTGATAGCTACCCCTCTCTTGGAAGAAAAAGTTCGCTCCATTCAACTTGGTGATCCTTACACTAAAAACATCATCTCCAAGATTTAGCTTCCGAAGTATGAACCTTTCCACCTTGACGACCAAGGCACTCTATTCTTTAAGCACCGGATGTTTGTTCCGAAGTATCTGGGTTTGAGAGAGCAAGTTCTTAAAGAAGCTCATGATTATGTTCTTTCTATCCACCCTGGCAGCACTAAGATGTACATGGACCTGAAAACACAATATTGGTGGCCTGGATTGAAACGATATTGTGCCAAGTATGTCTCGGAGTGTGATGTCTGCCGCAGAGTAAAAGCTGTCCATCAGAAACCTTCCGGTCTTCTACAACCATTGAAGCCGCTGGAATGGAAATGGGAGAAAGTAGAGATGGACTTCATAACTGGGTTTCCAAGGTCGCAGAAAGGCAACAATGCAATCTTTGTTGTCATCGACAGGCTTTCTAAAGTGGCTTACTTCTTCCCCGTCAAGGAAACAATTTCGGCAATTCAGTTGGCTGAGCTCTATATCAACAGAATTGTCTCTCTGTATGGGGTTCCTCTTGAGATCAGTTCAGACCGTGGAAGCATCTTCACTTCCAAGTTCTGGGGAAGTTTCCAAAATGCTTTGGGAACAAAGTTGAACTTCAGCACAGCTTACCACCCTCAGTCACAAGGGCAAGTTGAAAGGATCAATCAGATTCTGGAAGATATGCTCCGTGCTTGCGTCATCTCTTTCGGCATGAAGTGGGAAGAATGCCTTCCTTATGCTGAGTTCTCTTACAACAATAGCTTCCAGAAGAGTCTAAAGATGGCACCATTTGAGGTTCTCTATGGCCACAAATGCAGAACTCCGATTGGTTGGTCGGGCGCAGGTGAAAGAACATTGTTTGGCCCCAACATTGTAACTCAAGCGGAGCAGAAGGTCCACGTGATTCTCGAAAACCTGAAGGTTGCTCAAAGTCGCCAGAAGAGCAACTACTACAAAAAGCACACGGACATGGAGTATGTCCCCGGTGATCTCGTTTACCTTCGTGCCACTCCCATTCGAGGCACGCACCGGTTTGGTATCAAAGGGAAGCTGGCTCCTAGATACATCGGTCATTTCAAAGTTCGTGGAAGAAGAGGAGAAGTCGCTTATGCTCTTGAGCTCCCTGAAAAACTCAAGGTCCATGATGTTTTGTATATCTCTCAACTCAAGAAGTGTTTCAAGGATCCTGGCAGGACCGTGGACCATGAGCTCATCAATCTCCAAGAAGATCTGTCTTATCAAGAACACGCCACAAAAATCCTAGAAGTCGCAAAAAGAAAGACTCGCAGCAAGTCTATCAAGTTCTGCAAGGTGTAGTGGTCGCACCATTCCGTTGATGAAGCCACTTGGGAACAGCGAGGATGAGCTCCGTGCCAAGTATCCTACCCTCTTCGTGTCTTCTTCTTCTTCCTAGAATCTCGGGGCGAGATTCCTGTTTAGTGGGGGAGAGTTGTAGCATCCCATCTGTCTAACATCTGTAATGCTACATGGTCTAATAATAAAATGCTACCTTCCTACATATAATTGTTGCATCATAATTATATCATGCTCATGTCATCATGCCACATTGCATTTGAGCATCATATAAAACCCTTTTCATTTGGTTTTTGTCTCATATGCATTTATTAATTGTAGGTGGTTCTTAATAAAATGTATCTGCTTCTTGATGAATTGCTCATGCCCAAGTTGACTTGAGGGCATCTCTTTTATTCTTAACTTTCTTCTAACATGGTAACATCAACCCTTGATCTAATTCTATTATTATCTACATGTGGGGTCATCTTTTCTCTATTTGAATCTTAAATCAAGCCCATGTGTTTTTCTCCCCTCATCCATCTTATACACCTCCATGGGTTGCAATAAATGTCTTGCATGGCCCATGCAAGGTATTGCATCCCACCATGATCTACTTCCTCTTTTAATGGTTTTGATATCTTTTATGCTATTGATCTTCCCTTTTAAATCTTGTGTGTGGCTCTTATTCAAACATTGAAACAAGTTAGAGTAATTACCCTTGAAAATTATAGTTGTTTTTACAACTAATAGTGGTGCAAATATTCATGCATGTATGGGCCATGCACACATGCTCCCTCTCACTCTTTATCCCTCTTATTTTGATCCTTCTTGGTTTTGTTTGAATTTAATCCAAAATTTTGAAAAAGAATAAAAGGAACCTAGCTTCTATCTGCTAATCAAACCTGAAGCCCACCCAGCCCGACCGAATCCTAGCAGTCCTAGCCTAGCGTGGCGACACCCTGGCCTCTCCCTGACGAAGCCAGAGGCTTGCAAGCCGCAGCAACCGAGGCACGCCAGCCCGCTCACGCGGGTCCTCTCCCTAGCTGCGACCCGATCAGAACCAGTGCAGCCATGTTCCTTTTCCCCGTGGCCTCACATGCTCCTACACCTCGTGCCAACCTCGTGTCTCTGTTTTCCTCTCTCTCTCTCCAATAAATCATAGCAGCAGCCCGTACGCTCTTTGCCCACCAAACCCCGATCAGAATCTGGAGGAGACCCCCTTCTTCCTCCCCAACAGCACCAAGCCTGGCCATGGCCGCTCCGGGCACCACCTAAAAACCCTAGCCGGGCTAGTTCCATCTGGCGTTGACGAGACGGAGAAGAGGATCATGGGAGTTGGGGAAGACTGCTAGGAACTCCGCCGCCGCTGTGTACACGGAGGAGGAGCAGCCACCCCGCCGGAGCCACCTCGCTGCCGCCGTGTCTGAACCCTCTGCGAGCCTCATCTATCAACTGTCGCCTGCACTTCAAGCCCGCCTCCTACACCGACAAGCCCCGGTGAGCTCTCCATCCTGTTCCAGCTCCCCTTCATCTTCCTTAGGCTCTGTCACCGTCGACCTGCGTCCCCCGAGCCGCTCACTCGCCGTCGTGCCTTGCTGCTCTGCTGCCCGCGCGCGCGTGCACGACAACCAGGGACAACAGCAGACAGTAGCACCCGCGGCGCTTGGTTCGGCCTCTGTTCAGCAGATGATCCCGATCGCTGTAGTCCCCCTTCACCGGAGATCCCTGAACAAAATACGTAGCCCAACATCCCCTCTCTCGAACGCAACAATCCATAGTCAAATCCATCCACTGACGCACTCAAGATCACCTCACCAGGCTCGCCAGAAAACAGCGTTCTGCTGCACCTCATTCTGTCAGTTAACAGGCGGGTTTTCGTCTCTGAACCTCGACGTTTTCCGGAGAGTACAGGCCTCTGACGGAGAAACTTTGTACACGAATGTTGTAGAGCTAAGTGAGATCTCAAACTTTTGTTTTTACGGCTTTGACATATTCGTCTTCGTTTAGTCGCGAGCTTCATCGCAAATCGGCAGCAGCTAGCTGTTTTGCGAGCGCTTTCTATTTTCGACAGAGTTTCAGAGAGAGCAGCAGTCGGCAGATTTTACAGTTCACCCTTGGCGCTTTTGTTTTTTCCACCCGCGGTCCGTCCCTGGCCCATTGGTCAGCCACAACGCCGGTGACGTTTTTGCAAAAAGGCTCCCAATCCTTTCGGAAGCTTCTCCCGCAGCCCCGGATCGGCCACGTGTCGCTGCTCCTCTCGCCCGCCCGCGCGTGGCCCCACAAAGCGTCCGGTCCCACCTGTCATTCCCTGGGGGTAAGCACAGCCGCGGTGAGAGAAGTTCCCGCGCAGACGTTGCATCAGCTGGCGTTGACTCAGCGTCTGTCCCACCCGTCAGTCTCCCTGGTTAGGTCTGTCTCGGTGCAAAAAGTAGCTGTGATCTTTTTCTAAACAATAAAAATTCCAGAAATTTGTTAATATGTTTTTAAATCCAGAAAATAATATCTTTTAGTTGACTTTTCCAAATAATACAAATAATATATGTTTTTGAATCAGAAAAATGTGAGGATTTCAAATATGCATCCAAAATAATGTTTGACTAATTTAAATTTTCGAGATGATTAAATTTGCAATAAATGCCTTTATCTTAATAAATTGATAACTTTAATTCTATAACTCCAAATTTGACAAATAAGATGTCTAAAACGATCAGCTTGACGAGCCCGTTCTGTTTATGCATTCTATGACATGAATTGAAGCATGCATCATGTAAATATTAATTATACAGCAATGTTTATGGGAGCAAAACATGACTAAAAACCTAATAAAATGCTTTATTCTTGTACCCCACACCTCACCCATGCCATGCTATGCTATGCCATGTAAATTGTGCATCATTCATCATGGCATGCTTGGTTGCTTGTCGCATTTTAATTCATATGCTTGCGCACTTTATTTATATTGGCCATGTTTGTTTGGTTCTTTTCGAATAGACACCGAGCAGGGGAATTATCAGGAATCCCAGGAGTACTACCCAGATCCATCTCTCGCGTCAACTGAGCTACCAGGCAAGCACTACCATATGCTTGCATACATATAGTACCAATTGCCTCTATCTTATTCTTGCATCATTGAATCGCGATTGCATTAAACTGAATCCCAAGTATTGCATAGCCCTTACTTTTAAACCCCACCGAAGCTTGTTCCTCCATCCTATGAGCCATTACTACAGGAATTGCTTGAGCCATACGAGTCATAGAATTGCATGTGTAGGGTTTGTGAGCGTCTGTTGGTTAACAAGGTACCTACACAACTTAACCTGAGTAGTAATGGGATAACAAATGAAAGAGGCACCGGTGGGCAATATCTGTTATTTGGTTTTTCATGCTCACTTGTGTCCCGTAGGACCCCGAGTGCTTGATTCCTGTTCCTTGACTATTCGCACTATCCACATACGGGAGACTCTATGGATCCCCTTTTGCCTGATCTTGATTCACACTTTATTTCTTGGGGCCACAAACTAGTTTGGGGCTTTATTATCATCCTGTACTTATGCCATGCTTTACTGCATTAATTACGATTGTGCGTGGAGCACCTATACTGTTTAAGATCCCGTGCCACGTTTATGCTATATCGACAAGCTCAGTCACACTTTCGGGTTCCCAGTCGTTTACCGCCGTCGTCGCAAACCCTGGGTTCGTCTCGGAGCCGTCCAACTTTGTTGCGGTTAGCTTATTGGGGTGGCCCCCCTGAAATGATTGATGAATCCTGTGAATGCTTTGTCGTGAGGCCTCGTTGCATTTTATTTGGTTCTTCCCGAGGTTGATCGTGTGTGTGTTGCTATTTGTGCACCCCTGCAGGGTAAATCTTTCTGAAAGCTGTGTCCACGGTTATGGATGACTTGGAGCACAGTTTCTCGATCATAGACAAGCATAACTAAAGTACCGTCTTTAATTTGACTAAATATCTGACTAGTATTTAGTGCAATACTCAAGGAATGATTAATAAAACTGCTAACGGATGGGTTATTCGTCCGCTTTCTCATTGGTAAGCGAGAAGGAGGATGGATCTATTACTTTATACTGTTATAACTGTTGTTTCTAATTAACGAACATCCGTCTATCATTGGTTAGGCGGATGGTTAGCGAGTATCTATAGACTTGTTAGTTATTATCTTTTGCTGCAATTGCGTCACCCCAAGTATATGTCCCCTTTAGAGGCATAAAGAGTTGCTGAGTACCCCTAGGGTCTCACACAATAAATTGTTTGATTCAGATGAATAGGTGTATTCGCAAGATGGATAGTGGGTGGAGGAAACAGATGATGTTGGCAACGATCAGTCGGCGTAGAGAGTCCGGGGATGGGGATCCGTGAGATCTGTGGGCGGGATGTGCTTCTTTATGTGGCATCTTATGCCGATTTGCTTCTTATCCGTACTCGGATCTTGTTTCCCGCTTTCGCTTGCTACTCTGTTCAATAAAAATCCCAGGTTTCTTCCAAACGCTTCATTTTTATTGTTTCATGCACAGTTATGTTGTTCTTGGAGCATCTTCTTTTTTGTTTTTGTTTTGGTTTTTTGTTTGCTTGGTTTGCTTAGTTTTCTGAATAAATTGGTTGGAACCCCTCTTTCATACATTGGTTTTCAAATAATTTGGTTTGGTGTGGAAAAGAGTAGGAAAGCTCATGCTTATGTGGTAAAAAGAGCTCATTTTTGACTGTGGCCTATGCTTTGTCATGCCATGCTTGATATTGTTTTGGCTTTATGCTTAGTATTCTTTGCTGTAGCATGACTTTTTATAAACAATTGAGATTGCTTAATGTGCCTTGGATGAATCATGCGTTGTTTTAGCATATTAAAGCATAGTATAGTGGTATTCTCCTTTGATGCTTTATTTGGGTTGACTTGGCACATGCTCACACCATGTTATGACTATCTCAAGTCACCATATCCTTTATGATCCTTTAGTTTTCAACTTGTAGTATCACTTTATGCTTTGATTAATGATGTTTTGTCGCTCTGCATGATTATGGCCATTATTGCTCTCTTAGTTTGTCGCTCCCAGTCTTTTGCTAGCCTCCACAACCAAGTATGAGTTCCACTCATGCATCCACCTCCCTAAACCAAGTTATTCCAAAGAGTCCACCATACCTACCTACTAGCTTATGCTATTCCAAGTATATTCATGCTTTTGTTTACCTTCCAAATTAAACTTGTTATGAGAAAACTAGTGATTAAAGCTCTCACGAACTTGATGGCACACTTTAATTTTTGCCTCTAATAAACTTGAACCATTGGGTCCTTCTTTGTTGCGTATATGCTTGCGCTTTATAAGTTGAAATTAGCAGAACCATGTTTCATGGGGAACGCTTTCAACATTGCACTTGTACTTTGTACCCCATTGATATCATGTTCTTTTGCTTACGGATCCCAGCGGTGTGAAATAAAAGTGGAACTTGTAAGATCATGGAGTTTGTATGTGTGTTAGAGAAACGCCTGGGCCACTAGCCTAAGCCATGCCTAATCATGGTGGAAACTTGCAGCATCACCATAATGAGCATTCTATGAAGCATCCTCAATAAAAACCTATGCAAATAGCAAGTAAAAAGATCGCTGAGATGCTCATTGTCTGCTTGCCTTGTCATTTTGATTATGGGAAAGCTCCCGTATCATGTGAAAGGGGTACCCCGTTGACGGTTCTTAATGATACACATATAGTTACAATGATAAGAGCTTGCTCGTGACTGAAGTTGAGTAGCATGAGGATCGGTCTTCATAAGTAAGGGGCATGAGATTTCGATTTATAACTTTTCAAGCATATCCTCTTAGTTGTGTCACTTTAACCTTAATCACCTTCAAGATGCTTATGATAGGGGCAATGAGAGCTGAAAGCTATAAGTACCATAATTTTTGGAAGCTCTTTATGAGACTTGAATCCCTACTTCCTTTTTACAAAGGCCTTTCTTCCACCATTATATTTGAGTCTCCACCTTCTATCTTTATGCACTTACTTTGAGAGCATAGTGGCCATTCTTAGTTCTATGTGCATTGTCCCAAGACTAGTTGATTGATGCATACTTTGATATTTCTTGTTTTAAAATATTGTATCTAGTCACTCTTATGAACTTTGAAGGTGTCCTATGCATTTATATTTGCTACTCTATTGAGGGACAAGCTGAATACTATTATGCTATATTTTCTTTATGTGAAACAAACAAACGTCTTGCAAAGCATTGTTATTCATGAATATTTTGTTTGTGCCTTTTCATGTTGCATCATAGTTTCTTTGTCTTATTGCTAGAACTTTGTCTTTCATGTTATGATTGAAGTACTATGATCCCAGCTTTGAATGTTTTGCAAATACTTTGATCAAGTATTTCATGGTGCATGTCACCTCAAAAATTATTCTTTCTTTTAATCACTTACCTACTCGAGGACGAGCAGGAGTTAAGCTTGGGGATGTTGATACATTGCAAATGTATCTATAATTTTTAATGTTCCATGCTTGGTTTTATCCACTTTCTTGTGTTTTGTTCCCACTTTGGAGTACTTTTCTTATGATTTCTTGGACTAACCTATTAACAAGAGCCACAGTGCCAGCTGCCTGTTTTCTACTGTTTTTGGTTCCAGGAAAGTCAGAAAATCAATATTCTTGGAATTGGACGGGACAAAAGCCAAAGTGCCTATTTTTCCGGAAGTCATCAAGTGCCAGAATACGAGACGGAGAGGGGCCAGAGGCCGGCCACACCACCTGGCCGCGTGCCAAGGGGTGGTGTGGTGGCCCCTGGCATCCCCTCGGCCACCCCTTCCGCCTATGAGATGCCCTCGGGACGAAAACCCTAAGGGCCCGATCAAAAAATCCACGAAAGAGTCTGTAGCCGCCGTCATCTCCATCCCTAGAACAGGAGGGATCTGAAGCTCTTCCCGGCACCCTGCCGGAGAGGGGAATTCACCCTGGAGGCTTTCTTCATCACCATGCAAGCCTCCGGTGTGATGCGTGAGTAGTTCATCCTTGGACTACGGATCCATGTAGTAGCTAGATGGCTGGTTCTCCTCCTTTGTGCTTTCATGTCTAAATCTTGTGAGCTCCGTTCATGATCAAGATCATCTATTTGTAATTCTGCATGTTGTTTTTCGGGGATCCGATGGATATTGAGATGCTATTTCATATTGATTATTGATTCTAACATGTCTTTGTTATTTGTGATCTTGCATGCTTTCCGTTGTTAGTAGCTATCTTGGCCAAGAAGATGCTAGCAACTCCAAGAGTTAGTATTTATGCTCGATAGTGGGTTCATGCCTCTGGTATTCTGGGGAAGTGACAGAAATCTCTAAGGTATTAGATGTGTTGTTGCTACTAGGGACAAAACAACAATCCTTTGTTCATAGAACAATCATATTGTTTACTTTATACGCAGTTCGTAAAGCAATAATCTATTGCTTGCAACTTAATGCTGGAGGGGGTTCGGATGACAACCTGAAGGTGGATTATTAGTCATAGATGCAGTTCGATGGCGGTCTATGTATAATGTTGTAATGCCCAATCAAGTTCCAAAGGAGTCAAGATGATTAGTATATGCATGTATTGCTTTCTCGATGTTTGTCAATTGCCCCGATGTAATTTGTTCACCCAGCATGTTATCTATCTTAAGGAGAGCCACCTCTAGTGAACTATGGATCCCGGTCCTTTCTTTACACACAATCTACAATCTTTTACTTCTTTGTGTTTACTTTCTGCAAACTTTTACTTCTTTCCATTCGATACGTTTAATCCTTTGTTTTCCGCAAAACACGGTGAGATTGACAACCTCATCGCAAGTTGGGGACAAAGTTCTGTGGTTGTGTTGTGCAGGTCTCCACGTTGCTACTAGCACCGTAGTGCGCCCTGCCAAAGTTCAGCTAGTAACACCTTTGGGGTGTTTCCTTGCTCCTACTGGTTCGATTAAACCTTGGTTTCATAATTGAGGGAAACTTGCTGCTGTGCTCATCATACCTTCCTCTTGGGGTTCCCAATGAGCTCTATATCAACACCGTCATCAAGCATTTTTCTGGGCGCCGTGCATTGAGCCATCAATTACTACTTTGAAAGCTATCATTGAAAACTAGTTATTTGTGAACTCCAGCAAATTATCAACTATTTTTTGACCAAGAGCTAAGTTTGCCATTACCAATTATGACTTACTTTATGTATCTTTATTGTGTTTCCTTTACTTATTGCAAGTTAAGTTGTTTAATAGTGAGTTGTCTTCTACTATGATCTATGTATTGATGAATGTGATGCTTCTTGTCCATATTCTTTTATCGACTCTTCACTCCATAAAACTGAGGCCATGTTTATTGAGCTCAGTTTCGCTTGGGGACAAGCGAAGTCTAAGCTTGGGGGGAGTTGATACGTCCATTTTGCATCACTATTCTATATCTTAATTCACGGTTATTCATTGATATATTTCATCTAAAGAGATGATACTTATATTATTTTATCTGTTTTTGCATGGTTGATGACTTTTGGAGCATGGACCGCTGCAGTCAGGATTCTGATGGAAAAGGTGTTGTTTAGAGGCAAAATTCGCGAAGATCAGAAAATCCGGGAAAATTTACGGAAAATCCTATTTTTCCAGAAGACGAAGGAAGCCAGAAGGGGGGCTAGAGATGGGCCATAGGGGGCCCACACCACCCCCGGCGCGGGTCACCCTCGGCCGTGCCACCAGGTGGTGTGGCCACCCTGGTCCACCCCTAGCTCTCCCCTCTGGCGTATATTATCCTCCCGAATCCCTAATACTCGTGGAGCGACCACAGAAAGATTCCGCTGCCTCTGCAGGGTGGAAAACACCAAGAGAGAAAGATCCCTCCGGTAGACAGATTTCTGCCGGGGGAATTCCTTCCTGGAGAGGAGAGATCATCGCCATCAACACCACCATCAAGCTGGACTTCATCGGGATCATCATCATCATCACCACCATCATCACCATCAGCACCCTCATCACAATCTCCATATTGCTGTAACAATTGGGTTGAATCTTGCAAAGTTCATAGGGGAAACTTTCCCGGTGTTGATTACTCTTTGTAGTTGATGCTACTGAGTGAACCATTGAATTATTGTTTATGTTCAGATTGTTATACATCATTATTCCATCTCTGATCATGATCCATATGATGTCTTGTGAGTAGTTCGTTTTGTTCTTGAGGACATGGGAGAAGTCATGTTGTTAGTAGTGGAGTTGTGTTGAGAAAGATTCAATAGTTTGATATTTAAGTTGTGGTGTACTTTTTCTAGTGGTGTCATGTGAACATCGACTACATGACACTTCACCTATATGGGCCTAGGGGAATGCATTGTGTATTTGGCTACTAATCGTAGGGGTTGCCGGAGTGACAGACCTGAACCCCCGTTAGGAAACCATTGCACAAGGGACGTAAGGGTCTTAGAGTTTAAAGCTGTGGTTAGGTTTCTACCTTAATTACTTTCTTGTACTTACGGATGTTTGCAAGCGGTATAATCACAAGTATGTATTAGTCCTAGGAATGTAGGTACATTAGCACAGGTTCACCCACACAACACTTAGCAAGCTAAAGAAGATTAATCAACTATATGAAGCGAAAGCACTTGACAGTCTTCCCATGTGTCCTCGAGAACTTTTGGTCATCTTAAGTAATACAACCGGCTTGTCCTTTGCTGCATAAAGGATTGGGCCACTTGCTGCATTTATTCCTACTATCTTTTATTTACTCGTACTTTGTTTAATTGCTATATCAAAAACCCCTAAAAATCCGTTTGCTAAGTATTTGCAGAGAATTCCTGATCCATACCACTAGCTAGCACCTTCTGCTCCTCGTTGGGTTCGACACTCTTACTTATCGAAAATACTGCGATACACCCCTTATACTTGTGGGTCATCAATTACCCCTGCCGGGTAGGGAACTACCACATCTTCACCACCTAGCCGGAAACCAAGCACAAGAAAAGGCGCCGTGAGGCGGAGGTAAATGCAATCGTTCCTCTCATTCCCAGTTCCTGAACTAGTCCGAACAAGAGGTCAAGTGGAGCCAGAAGGACCAGCCGGAAGTACTACCGCACCCGGGCACATACGCCATGGTACTGGACCCCATCATTGTCTCCAAGAAACATTCGTGCAGGTTCTCCCGCGTGTTGGTGGACGGCGGAAGCAGCATCAACCTCCTGTACCGCAGCTCCCTAGACCGGCTCAGCATTAATGAGTCCCAGCTGGAGCCATCCACCACCTCCTTCCACGGAGTTGTTCTGGGTCCATCGCATTCTCCCATCGGCAAGATCCGGCTAGACATCATCTTCAGCATGGAGGACAACTTCCGTCGCGAGCCTATCTGTTTTGAGGTGGTCCACCTCTGTAGTGCTTACCACGCCATCCTTGGACACCCCATTCTCACCAAGTTCATGGCGGTACCGCACTACGCATACCTCAAGATGAAGCTCCCCGGTCCAAAGGGGGTAATCACCATCGCGGGTGGCTACAGACGATCAGTGGAATGCACCACATATGGCTCCAAGATCGTCGAGGCCAAGATCATTGCATAATAAAAGAGCGTCATCATGCAGAACATGGCGGCCCTCTAGGCGGACATGCCGGCTGGCGAGCCAAAGGCAGCCTGAGAGGCGCAATTCAAGCCATCCAAGGGCACCAAGAAGATCCTGCTGAATGAGGCCGAGCCGGACAAGTTTGTCCTGGTCAGAGACGGCCTTGACAGCAAATAGGAAACCACGCTCATCGATTTCCTTCGTGAGAATCGGGATATCTTCGCATGGTCCCCTGATACGTCGTAAACGTATCTATAATTTTTGATGTTCCATGATTGTTTAGTATCTACTTTCTTATGTTTTGTCCACACTTTGGGGTATTTTTACACGTTTTCTGGAACTAACCTATTAACAAGATGCCACAGTGCTAGTTGCCTGTTTTCTGCTGTTTTTGGTTTCAGAAAAGCTAGTAAGGAAATATTCTCGGAATTGGACCGGACAAAAGCCAAAGTCAATATTTTACTAGAAGGAACACGGAGTCCGGAGGGCAGCTGAAGGAGGGCCAGGGGCTGGCCACACCCTATGGTGGCGCGGGTACCCCCCGGCCGTGCCACCAGGTGGTGTGGGACCCTCGAGCCTCCACCGACCTTGCCCTTTCGCCTATAAAAGCCTCCCGGGGCAAAAACCCTAAGTACCAGATCAGATTTCCATGAAAAGTTCCATAGCGCCGCTGCCACCAAAGAGGAGATTCAGGGGACAGAAGTCTCTGTTCCGGCACCCTGCCGGGATGGGGAAGTGCCCCTGGATCCATATCCATTGACTCCACCGCTATCTCCATCGCCATTGATGACTCCCATGATGAGGAGGGAGTAGTTCTCTCTCTAGGGTAAGGGCTCTTCCGGTAGCTATGTGTTCATCTCTCTCTATGCGTGATCTTACGAGATCATGAGCTTTGTAATCTATAGATCTATTCTGCTACTCAAGTGCTTTAATGAATATCTGCTTATCCTCACGTGTGTGAAGTTGACAGTGTGCATACCGTGTGGCACTTTGGCTAAGGTTACATAAATACTTATCATGAGTATAATTTGAGTTGGATGTCTCTATGAGATTATGGTGTTTGTTGGAACCATCTAGCGCTCAAGATGACAGTGTGTCGTGGTGGTGTCACAGCAGATGCCATGGATAGGCTAAAGGTGGGGACTAATATGCGCTAGGGGAATCCAGGGAGGGATAGTAGAGTGATTCTCTACACAGAAGTTTGTATTGCTATCTCTTCAGGATTACAAGTGCTCCTTGAGCTGTATTGGCGAGAGGAGGAAGAAGGTACTCTCTTACTCTTGCCTACTATCTAGCCCAAGAACCCTAGATCTAATAGTGCCCAACCAACTAGAATTCTGCCAACCCCCTCTACCAGAACCCCTACCCCCCTTATATAGAGGCGGTTCGGTCCTGGCCTAGGGAATACGTGGAGGCATATTCCTAAGAATATGCCCCCTCCCAAAGTAGTAACCCGACAGGGGTGCTTTTCCCCCGCGTCACACATGCTTTAGCGACGTAAGCCGACGTGAGCGTCGTCACCCTTGTCGGCCACGACCCAGTGGTCCTGCCCTTGCTTTATTCGCTCATCCAGTACGTTCTGGACCTTCTTTTCTGACCAGAGAGATTCCTTCCTTCTCCTAGAAGCTAAGCGAGGATCCGGATGATAGTAGATTTAGCCACACCTGTTCCTGCATATAAGTTAGACAAGCATTTCCGACATACTCCTTAAGTCGGATGAGACAACATTAGGCGACCCCCCTGGCCCGGGTTACTCCGTGATCCGGCCTGCCTTGAGGTGACTCGGCCAGCATCCGCTTTGACCTTGCCGAACCTCGGCTAACTCGGCCCTTATACCCCGGAGTAACCCTACCCGGGGGTATCCCCCCAACATTAGTCCCCAAAGCTGGTGCGGTCTTAGCTGCCTCGGCCGCTAAGGCCACATCAGGTTCATTTACGTCCGAGCCTCAGACGTTCAATTCCGGGTTAGCTCCTTATCTCGGATTATATGGATTTACGTTCCCTTCGCACGTTCCAAGTTTTCACTTGCCGGCCGGTCACCACTTTGGCTCGGATCCCATGGTTACCATGGTTTGATCCGGGCCCCGTTTCCTTCTCTCATACGCCAACCCACATGGAGGCTAATCATCACCTTGTCTTATTTTAAGGGTCTGCACAGTAACCGCCGGAGTAATTGTCAGTTTTGCTGTGCGCGGGTTACGTCATGCTTGTCTCCTCGTTTACCGCAAAACACATCGCGTCATGGGATCTTGTCTACTTTGTGGCCCCTGTGTGGCTTTTCTGTGATTGGCCGATACAAGTAATACACGGCCACATCGCGTGGCTCGTGCGCACAGCGCGATCCCACTCACCCATCTCTGGGGGTGGTTAAGTAGCGGAGAGGCGCGTCCCTTAGCATTTTTCACCTCTGCGCCCCTCTGCCCGTTCCTCTTCTTCTCCTTCGTCTTCCTCGCGACCGTGCTGCTGCCAGTACTCGTAGCAGCAGCGCCGCCGCCGCACCTTCTCCGTGCCTCCGCACCGCAGCCCCCGTTGCGCAGCTTCTCCGCCACGGGTCCTCGTCAATCTAGACCACAGACCCCCGCCGCCGCTAGCTCAAGTGAGGACAGCGGATACGAGATGACTAAGGAGGAGCTCGTCATCGTCAAGCAGGAGATGGAGGAGGACGCCGGTGTGGCGAACCGCGACGCGTGGGCTGGTTCATGGGTTTGCCAAGACGACATTCACTGGCTCTACCGGACCAGGCGTATTCCCACCGGCGTTGCCGCTCGTCTCCCTTCCTCGGAACTGGCCCTCTCACCCAATCCGGGTGAGTTCATCGTATTCTTATCCCATTTCCAACGGGGATTTGGTCTCTCGGTGAGCGACTTCTTCCGGGACTGGGTCAGGACGTACCACCTGCAGCCACACCATCTCCCAGCGAATGCAATCACCTCTCTTTCTGCCTTTGTCTCTACGATCGAAGGTTATACCGGACTATGGCCCATGAAGTAGCTGTGGATGCGGTTCTTCGGTCTTCATCGCAATGTCGTCCCCAACATCCACGTCGAGTCGGAGGACAAGCAGCTCACCCAGCTCAGAGCTGCCTCGATCTCGCCCCGGAGATTTTCAATCTTTCCCTGGGTCACCGGGCTTGACTCCTGCAAACCTTCTTCTACGTCCGGAACGAGGGTACCGAAGACTTGATTCGGTTGCTGCCCTATGCTCCGGGTCCCCCTGACACGGATTTCTGGGAGGAGGTCGCCAAGAAACCTACAGCTCTAGCCAATCAAGTCAACAAAAGATTCGCGGAGCTGAAGAAGCTTGGATTGCGCAACGAGGACGCAATGATCACGTTCGTGCGTAACCGAATCTCTCCCCTCCAGAGGCGCACCCACAAGTTGTGTCACATGAGCTTCAGTCGTGACCCCAACTGAACCTCCTCATTCGAACTGAGCAACACAGAGATCTTCCACCGGGTCAAGGCTCTATTCACCACTCACAAAGATTTCTCCGCCGAATGGACGTGGGGAATCGAACATTATTGTCGTGACAGGCTCCCTCCCGCAGTAAGCTTCGCGGGGTAAACTTATTTCGGATCAATTATGTGTCGGTTTTTGTCATATTTTTTACTCTGCTCTTTCTGCTTTTTCACAGCTGTTTCTCTAGCAAACTCTCGAGGATGGCACGGATCCGACCCTTAAGTGGGTGCCGGACCGAGAGATCCCGGATGAGGAGGAGCCGGACTAGGAGATGTTCCTCCCTATGACCGACGCCACCAAACGTCCCAGCGGTAAATTCTCCTCTCTTAGAGATTGGCCTGATGATGAGGATGACTCGGATATCGACGTGATTGAACCCGTTGAGGCTGTCCCTCTTTCTTTTGCCTTTCTGGCATCAGCTAACCCCGGTGGACATATCCACGAGGATCCTCCACTAGCCACGGGCGAGCCGGTTCCGGTGGCGTTGAAGAAGAAGCGCGCATCCACGTCAAGTTCTTCCTCCGAACCTTCTCAGCCTACCAAAAGGCAAAAGAAGGCCGGAGACAAGGCTGCCTCCAAGCAAGCAGGCAAAGCCCCGGCACGGAGGGCCCGGAAACCCAAGGAGGCCGAGACCTCGGATGCGTAAGTCATTTTTCACTTCACAACTCACTTTTCCTTGCACTGGAGTAATTTCACTCCTGACATCATTCTCTTGTGTAGGCCTCCTGTGGAGGTCCCTCAGAGCGGATCGAGCATCTCTTCTCCCCTTCGGTCCGGTCCTTCCCCTCCTCGTGACAACGAGTCACGCCCGCTGAGCCCAATTCCGGAGGGCTCTGCGGCTGCTCCGGCTTCCGCAGTACCTCATCAAGAGGAACACGACCTCAGATCAGGAGGGGTCAGTCCGGCCGAGGCAACGGCGTCCACCACTTTGGCATTGCCGCAACCAGCAACCACCAAGTCTACCACAACCCCAGCACCAACAGCAGCTCTAGTACCAGCTTCTGAACCAGCACCTGTCCCGGCAACCAGGAAACCCACAGCAGCTCCAGTACCAAGTTCCTCTGCCTCTTCCGAGTCATCTCAGCCCCGACGAGGAACCATTCCAGCAGCTTCCAAAGGGAAATCTGTCGTGGTTACTTCTTCCCAGCAAGCTAAAGGCAAGAAAGCTCCGGATGCTGCCAAGTCTACATCCGTCGAGGTCGGGCAGCGAACCTTGTCATCAATGCTTCCGAAGAAATCACCAGCAGCGACGGATCCTCCTGCCGAGCCAACCGATGCGCAGCAGATGGTTCTTCACACCATCCCAGCTCTTGCACTAATTGAGAGGAAGGAAGCTCATGCAAAGGGCTTGGTGGCATCCCACATGCCCACTGGCGAACGGTACCCTCCGAGCCTTATCGAGTTCGTCATGAACTGGAATAAGGTGGAGTTCGTCTACAACGACGATCTCCTGGAAAAGTTCGGCCCCGCAGAATTTTTTGCCCAGATGAACACTGCCGCCAAGGCAATTAACCTCGCGGGGCGAATGATGGAGGTATGTCGTTTCTCCTTTACATGCTGTAGATAATAACCATTAGTCCCCAAGCCTTTGGTGGAGTAGCTTGTTACTCGACCGGATGCTCCTTAGAAAACTAACATAGCTGCATGTAAACTTCAAATATGCACACACCTAGAGCCGGGTTAAATTCCACTTGGCCCGGATCTTACACACTTCGAATATGCACACACCTAGAGCCAGGTTAAGTTCCACTTGGCCCGGATCTTGTACACTTCAAATATGCACAGACCTAGAGCCGGGTTGAGTTCCACTTGGCCCGGATCTTACACACTTCGAATATGAACACACCTAGAGCTGGGTTAAGTTCCACTTGGCCCGGATCTTGCACACTTCGAATATGCACACACCTAGAGCCGGGTTAAGTTCCACTTGGCCCGGATCTTGTACACTTCGAATATGCACACACCTAGAGCCGGGTTAAGTTCCACTTGGCCCGGATCATGTACACTTCGAATATGCACACACCTAGAGCCGGGTTAAGTTCCACTTGGCCCGGATCTTGTACACTTCGAATATTCATCAAGTTAATTTCACACTTCTGTACTCCGTTTAGGTAACTACCAATCGCCGAAGCGCCGAATTTCAACGCCTGCTTGATACCCACAAGATCCTGCGCGCAAAACATGTTGCACTTGGCGCAGAGCATGAAAAGAGGGGTAATTTTCTCCCTCAGCACTTCTCCGTTTTTCTTCACTTGTTTTCGCCGGACTAATCTCCTCATTCGGTTTTCTGCAGCTAGGGTGGAGGCTGAGAACAAAATTATGCGGAAGAACTTGGAGGAAATCCGAGGTATGTCCTCTTTTGCCCGACCTTGTTGTGCTTTCCATTTCTTCTTCTCCTTGGCTCGGCAAACATTCACTCCTCGGCTTTTCTGGGTCAACATATCATTTTAGCATCGCTTGAGGATAGTGTGCCCGTTCCTGATATGATGCTGCATTTTCTCGAACAAGCAGGGCAGCATCAAGCTGAGCTGAAGAAGAAGAATGATGAGCTTGCCCTCCTCCGGACCAAGGACGACGAGATAGCCAAGCTCAAGGCTAAGATGGAGAAGTTGAAGGCCCAACATAAAACCGAGCTCCAAAAAGTTGGCCAGAACTTTACCGAAGAGCGTGAGCGCCTTACTATCCAAATCTCCAAGGACCAGGACCTGCTTAAAGAATCCGGGGTCCAGCTTGGGTCGGCGATCGCTGAACTTGAACAACTTCGCTAGAAACGCGACAATTGCATCAAGGAGTTGACCCGGATCCACGGCCATATCTCACGTAAGTTTCTTTCCCTTATCCGACATAATTTTCCGGCTTGGCCCATATGTGTTTGCTTCAGCATCTTCCTTTTCCTTGTTTCCAGACCACTTTCCCGAGGGTACTCCCATTGCCAGTGCTGTTGTTACCAAATTCCGCCGAGAAAGGGGTACTCCTGTCGCTCCTGATGGTGAGAGCATCCCCTTAGACATGGAGGACCTTTTGGTCAGCGTGTCAGCTCGTGTGGAAACCATTAAGAACTATGGGAAAGATCTCCTCGATGTTGTGGTCCGGATCTACAACACCTTCTGGCCAAGCGAGAGCGCTCCAAAGAGGATCACACTCCTTACCGAAAAGCTGTTGGAAATTGAGACCCAGCTTGACCTCTGGAGAGAGTCCGCCGGGCGTGCCGCAGCAGATACCCTCCTTCATCATATTCTTACATGGTACGAGAAGATCGACTTGAGCCTCCTCACACGTCGGCGCACCGGATCCAAATGGACCGACGATCCGGAGTGGGTAGCTCGTCGCCAGGCTTGCGCCTACAGCCTCGTCGAATATTCTCCGATCCATGACTGGGTTGAGGGACCGAGCTTTCTGGAGTTCGGTGGGGATGAGCATATTGAGAACGTGGAGGATGGGTCGGGTGAGGATGGAGAAGATGCTGCTTTGTATATTGAAGACAGCGATGACGACGCCGAACTTCCTCCTCCTTCTGCTCCTTAGTTGAAAAAACTTAAATTTTTTATCAGATCCCCGATATGCCGGGTGCAATTGTATGCTTGATATGTGATATTTTGCTACTATGTTTGTATGCCGGATTAACTTGGGCGTAGTCCCCGAGTTTCATTTTCTTGTTCGTCCAATTCTCTGGCTCGACCCGTGTCTACCTTGATTCGGTTTTATGACTTACGAATCCGAGCTTCAAAAATTGTCTTAACAATACTTAGAAACTTTGAGGCTTGGCTCAAAATAATTCAGCATAATAACTTGAAAATAAATACAGGGTTAGTCCGATAAAATAAACACTAGCTCGAATAAGTTCGTTTCCTTAGTGGTTTTTCACGTGCTACGGAATTCCAAACTTGTTCCCGTGCTTGCCATGAAGCCAATTCTTGTTGGACAGCAGCAAGTCGAAGGGTTGGGTTTTTGGTGCTCACACATTACTAATCCGGGTTAAGTAAAACGACCCATTCCAGCTACCGCGTAAGAAATTACGACAAACATTATTAAGGCAGTCCCCGAGTTACTGCTCGAGGCGCTCCTATTTCATTGATAAGCTCATTGCCGACATACATACCGACATATGAGATACATACACTTCTTAGCTCAGTGTAGAAGGGACGAAGTAGTGCTACATTCCACGGTCGCTTGGACTCCTCTCTGGACCTGTCCGCCTTGTTCTTTTCCTGTGGCTTTGCATCTATGAGATAGTAAGAATCATTGTGCAATGATTTGCTCACAATGAACGGCCCTTCCCATGGAGGGATAATTTATGCATGCCAGCAGTACGTTGTACCAACCGGAGCACCAGATCGCCTTCCCGGAAGACTCGGGGGCACACTTTCCGGCTATGATAGCATCGGAGGTTTTGCTGATATATGGCGGATCTGGACAGTGCCAGTTCTCTCGCTTCTTCCAGCAGATCAACATCATTTTGCCGTGCTTCTTGCACTTTGGCTTCAGTGTATTGGGTGACCCTAGGAGAATCATGCTCTATGTCGGCTGGTAATACAGCTTCTGCCCCATATACCAGAAAGAATGGCATATAGCCTGTTGATCGATTCAGAGTTGTTCTTAAACTACATAGTACCGCTGGTAGTTCTTCTATCCAGCACCCCGCTGATCTTTGCAGCGGCTCAATGAGCCGGGGTTTTATCCCGGATAATACTAATCCGTTGGATCTTTCCACTTGTTCGTTCGATGCGGGGTGGGCTACCGAGGCGACGTCGAGTCAGATCTTCTTATCCCGGCAGAAGCGCGCAAATGCTCCTTCCGCAAAATTTGTTCCATTATCAATGATAATACTATGTGGATATCCGTATCTCAAGATGATGTCTTTGATAAATGTCACGGCCGTAGCTCCATCACATTTTCTTATAGGTTTCACTTCAATCCATTTTGTGAACTTGTCCACCATGACCAAAATATGTGTCATGTTTCCTCTCGCTGGTTTGAACGGGCCAACCATATCCAAGCACCATATAGCAAATGGCCATGTAATTGGTATGGTCTTGAGTTCCGACATAGGCATATGTGTCTTGGTGGCATACCTCTAACAACCATTGCATTTTCTCACTAGACCTTCTGCTTGTTCCAGGGCACTTGGCAAGTAGAATCCATGCCGGAACGCCTTTGCCACCAAGGATCGGGATGAGCCATGATGCCCACATTCCCCTTGGTGTATATCTCGGAGGATGTCAAGCCCTTCTTCCGGGTCAACGCATCGTTGGAGGACATTAGTTACACTGCGTTTGTATAACTCGGAATTAATGATTGTGTATGCTTTTGCTCTCCTCTGCATTTGCCTGGCTAACACCTCCTTAGCGGGTAACGTTCCGTCTTTCAGGAATTGGAATATAGGCAGTGCCCAAGATGGTATGGCTCGTGGAGGGAATATCTCCTCATCAATTTCCATCTGATCCACCGGCATAACTTCAGCCAGATCACTCTGAGCAGTCCCCGGGTCTAGCGAGGTAGTCCCCAGGTTTGCCGAGGTAGTCCCCGGGTTTGCCGAGGCAGTCCCCGGGTCTTGCGTACCACCTCCCATGTCAATGTCCATGGGCTCAGCTTCGGATTCCGTATTTTCCGGGACATAGATCGAGTCGGTTCCTGGGGATAGCCTGATAGATGGTTTTCTGAGGTGTTCCAATGATACACCCGGTGGAATTGCCTGTCTGGTCGATCCGAGCTTCGACAACATGTCAGCAACCTCGTTTTCCGCCCGAGGTACATGGTGAAATTCACACCCCTCGAAGTAACCAGATATCTTCTGCACATGAAATTTGTATAGTGCCATGTTTGGATCCAGGGCGTCCCACACTCCGGACACCTGCTGCACCACCAGGTCCGAGTCGCCGAAGCATATTATCCGACGTATGCTAATCTCCTTTGCCACTTTGAACCCATGCACAAGAGCCTCATACTCAGCGACATTGTTCGATGCCGCGAAATGGATTTGCAATACGTACTTGAGCTGATCCTTCTTTGGCGAGGTAAGCACAACCCCGGCGCCTAATCCGGTTTTGGTTTTCGACCCGTCAAAGTGCATCCTCCAGTAATTCGGATCTGGTGGCGGTGGTTCGTATTGTACCTCGGCCCAATCTACGAAAAAGTCCGCCACAGCCTGAGATTTGATCGCTTCTCTTCTGTTGTATTCGGGCGCATAAGGGGCTAGCTCAATTGCCCATTTTGCGATTCTGCCACTCGCATCCTTGTTACCCATTATCTCGGATATGGGAGCTTCACATATTACTTTGATGGGGTGCTCCTCAAAGTAATGCTTTAACTTCTTCGCCGCCATATAGACACCGTATGCCACCTTTTGAAAGTGCGGGTAGTTCTGTTTTGAGGCAGACAATACCTCGCTCAGGTAATACACTGGCCTCTGCACCGACTTACCCTCTTCATTGAGTTCCACCACGATCACTACACTTACAACTCGGTTGGTTGCGGCTACGTAGAGCAACATTGGCTCCTTTGATAGTGGAGAGGCTAACACTGGCGTAGTGGCCAACAACTTTTTCAAGTGGGCAAAGGCTTCATCGGCCTGTGGTGTCCAAACGAATTTATCTGACTTTTTCATGAGTTGGTAGAGAGGCAGTGACTTTTCCCCCAACCGACATACAAACCGACTCAACGACGCCAGGCATCCAGTGAACTTCTGGACATCGTTAAGACACTTCGGCAGCTCCATCCGTTCGATGGCTCGGATCTTAGTTGGATTAACTTCGATACCTCGGCTGGAGACGAGAAATCCGAGTAACTTTCCAGCCGGGACACCGAAGGTACATTTTTCCGGGTTAAGCTTCATCCGGAACCTTCTCAAGTTCGCGAATGTTTGCCTTATGTCGTCAAGGAGCGTTGTGCTTTCCTTGGTCTTGATAACTACATCATGCACGTATAGTTGGACGTTTTGACCTATTTGGTCGTGCAAACATTTTTGCATACATCTTTGGTACATTGCACCTGCATTACGTAAACCAAACGGCATAGTGCGATAGCAATAAGCCCCGTACGGGGTAATAAACGCCATTTTTATTTGATCATCTGGGTTCAGAGGTATCTGGTGGAAGCCAGAATATGCATCAATGAATGACAACAGTTCACATCCCGCGGTTGAGTCTATGACCTGGTCTATCCTCGGAAGTGGAAATGGATCTTTTGGACACGCCTTGTTCAGGTTCGTGTAATCGATGCACATGCGCCAAACCACTACTACGTTCGGATCGTCCTTCTTCTTTTCTACCAACACCGGGTTAGACAGCCAATCCGGATATAGTACCTCCATGATGAATCCTGCTGCTAGTAACCGAGCTATCTCATCTCCAATGACTTTTCTCCTATCCTCGGCGAAGCGGCGGAAAGGTTGCTTCACCGGCCTTGCTCCGGGTCTTACGTTCAAAGAGTGCTCGACCAACTCCCTCGGAACACCTTGCAAGTCCTGTGTAGACCAAGCACAAATATCTCGATTCTCACGGAGGAAGTTGACGATCTCGCTTTCCTATTTGTCAGTTAACCCGGCACCAATTGTTACGGTGCGCTCCGGAAACATGTTATCAACTAGAATCTTCTTGGTGTCCTTTGCGTCTTGAAATGAAACGCTGCCATGCGGGTTACTTAGCGCCGGCATATATTGCTGCGCAGACTGAGCTAGTGCCGCCACCTCTTGGATTTTTCTTTTCTCTCGCGCAATCACGAGTGACTCGGCTAGGTTAGACCCGACTGAAGCACACTCCATGGAACGTCGGAAATCTCCAGCAATGGTAATTACTGCATTTGGCCCAGGCAACTTCATCTTCAGATAACTTATGTGGCAGCTTGCCATAAATTTGTTCAATGCTGGTCTTCCGAGTAACGCGTGATACACACTTTCCAAATTCACCACTTCAAACTCCAGATTTTCAGTTCGGCAGTTATCCCTTGTGCCGAATAGCACGTCGACCCGGACTTTGCCTATGGGCTCACACGAAATGCCTGGTACAATGCCATGGAAAGTTGTTCTCGTAGCCTGGAGCATGTTCTCCGAGATGCCCAACTTGCGCATCGTGTCCGCATACATGATGTTAATGCTACTGCCATTATCAATCAAAACCTTAGAGAACCTCACGTTGATGTTTGGTCCAATGAACGTTGGATCTAGCACTAGCGCGTACGAACCTAGGCTCGGCATAAGTTTAGGATGATCTTTGATGTTCCAGGTGATTTCCTGGTCCGACCAAGGCATGTACCTCATCACTGCGGGCATGACCGCATTGACCTCCATATGTCGGTGCTGCATGCTCTTTCTATCCGTTTCCTCGGTCGTGAACACACAATAACTCTGGTGATGTTCCCTGTACTCATTCCTTCCCTCATTTTCGGGATACCTCTGATCCGGTTGTTGCTGATTTTCCACCTGATGCACTGCATCCCTTCATTCATTGTTGTCATACCTCGGCGGAGGGGGAGGCAACATTAGCTGCTGCGTGTTTGCTCCAGAAAGCAATTGCTGCCGGGGTAACTCCTGCCGAGGTTGATCATTCCGGGGTGCCTGAGTATTCCCCGAGCCGCCTTGCTCTATCTTTCGCATCCACTCACATTGCCTCGTCGTGTGACCCGCCGGGCTATTCGGATTTGGTGTGTGAAACTTACACGGTTGATCCAGCATCGACTCATAGGTATACCTCGGACGGTCTTTCTTTTCCTGCCACTGTTTCTTCTGCTCCGGAGTCAATGTTTTCTTGCCATCATTTCTTGGAGTCCATTGCCCTCCAGTTCTCTGGCGTTGGTTACTTCCTCCTTCGAGTTGATCTTGATTCACTGCTGCAACTTGTTGTGAGCCATAGCGATGGTCCGGTCTGTCATCTCTCCTTTTTCCTCTGTAATCGTTCCTCCGGGATGACCCGGCTCCATCTCTCTGATAGCATTCCTCGTTTGAGTCATATGAAGGGAGCCTAGGTTGATTCGGATCGCCCAAAGCATACGAATCAGCAATCCAGATCATCTCTGCCAGCGTAACTGGCATTTTCCTTTGTAGCTTCATCCACAGCTTGCTGCCGTATCTGCACCCTTGCGCAAACCACGCTATGGCCTATGACTCTATGACGCCCTCACACGAGTTTCTCACGGTACACCACCGGGTTAAGAATTCACAATCCGTCTTGTTGGGTCTTTGCTTGCACATTGCCAGGGTCTGTGGTCTATTCGGCCTCTTGTACGTACCTGAGAAGTTGCTGATAAACATTTCTTCAAAATCTATCCAGCAGTTGATGCTTCCGGGCGGCAAGTTATTCAGCCATACTCTGGCCGGGCCTTCCAACATCTGGGGCACGTAACGCATAGCCCATCTCAAGTTGCCAGTCGCAATCTTCACCGCTGTAGCATAGTTTATCAACCAATCCTCCGGCTTAGTACTGCCGTCATACGTCTTCGTGCCCCTGGGTAATTGGAAATTTGGTACCGGTGGTTCCTTCATGACCCGGGGTCCAAAGCACGCTGGAACCGGAGGACCTTGACATTCGATCTGTTCCGACCTATACAGGCGATCCAGTTTTAACCTGGCGTCATCCGGCATCAAATCCCGGCTCCGCAATCTTGACCCTATCACATGATAGTCTGGTCTGGGGTACCCTGTGTTCACCATCTCCGAATCACCGTCATTGTATCGGTTTTGCTCTCGTTGCACGTCTTTCTGCTGCATACCTCGGCCGGCGCTTTGCTCTTGCCTCGGTATATTCCGCTGCTGCGGTTGTCCTGCTCCTGCGGAGTTGCGCTGTCCGGCATTGCCGTTGGCAGCATCCCCTTGATCTCATTGCCTTGGTTGCGATTACCTCGGCCAACTTCACCTCGGCTTACACTCCGTCGATCATCACCTTTCCGCATCTCTTTTTCTTTTCCTGCACGCGTTGGGTCGTATGGGACGATCTGTTTGTTCCGTCTGGCCGAGGTTACTAACTCCTCTCTCCTTGGGCCGCCATGAGGCGATGATGCGGCTCCAGCAGATTTCTCCGGGTTACCCATCACCGAATGGACGATCTTGGAAGCCCCAGCTCTCCCCGGGTTAGCTCTCAGCAGCTCCTCGTTCTGCCTGTTCGTGATCCGAACCAGCTCGTTAACCCTGTCTTGCTGTCTTTGACGGGCCTCACCCGTCAGACCCTCTAACTCGGACGCAGCGGCATCTGCTGCTCTGAGGTTCTTCGCCGAGGTACTAGACCTCGGCAACCCCACAGACAGATAGTTTTCCGACCCTTCTGCTCCATCATCACCTTCTCTGTTCATCTCAATTATGAGATTTTTCCCTTTTACCCTCACTGCATCGACCTTGTTTGCCTTTGCGTACTCACGCAGCGTCATGTTCAGTGACTGCTGAGCCGCGGCTATTTTCTTTGCGCCCTCCAGTATCTTTTGCCGAGTTTCCTCTAGTTCGGCCTGTGCCTGAGCCGGATCTACCACCGCTGCTACCGGGTTAGCCAAGCTATCCATAGCTTCCCTCAGTACGTTCTCAGGCCTCTCTAGTGGAGGTCCTCTACCTTTCCTTGGTGCCTTAGGTGTTACCTCCGGATCTGGTGCCGGATCCTTGCTTGCGCCTGCACCTGGCGCAGTCATCATCACCTCCGCATGGTCCGGGGAGCGAGCGATACGCGCTCCGCGAGCCACAGTGAGGGGTGGTTCCCCGCATCGACGATGCGACGTGGATGAATGCACGAGACGTCCACAACAACGTAGACCTTGTGTGCGCCGAGCTTGACGAAGAGGTCGTTGCACGGAAGCGGGCGCGTGCCGAAGCAACCAGCATTGTCGCTGACGAAATCCAACGCTCCAAAGCGCTGAACGAGCCCGGAGACGATGCGCTCGCCGGTGCCGATGAAGTTTCCTGTCCGGATCTTCACCCCTGCTAGCGCCGCTAGCCCCACGGTGGGCACCAACTGTCATGGTGGTGTCATGGCAGATGCCATGGATAAGCTATAGGTGGGGACTAATATGCGCTAGGGGAATCTAGGGAGGGATAGTAGAGTGATTCTCTACAGAGAAGTTTGTATTGCTATCTCTTCAGGATTACAAGTGCTCCTTGAGCTGTATTGGCGAGAGGAGGAAGAAGGTACTCTCTTACTCTTGCCTACTATATAGCCCAAGAACCCTAGATCTACTAGTGCCCAACCAACTAGAATTCTACCAACCCCCTCTACCAGAACCCCTACCCCCCTTATATAGAGGCGGTTCGGTCCTGGGCCTAGGGCATACGTGGAGGCATATTCCTAAGAATATGCCCCTCCCAAAGTAGTAACCCGACAGGGGTGCTTTTCCCCCGCGTCACACTTGCTTTAGTAACGTAAGCCGACGTGAGCGTCGTCACCCTTGTCGGCCACGACCCAGTGGTCCTGCCCTTGCTTTATTCGCTCATCCAGTACGTTCCGGACCTTCTTTTTTGACCAGAGAGATTCCTTCCTTCTCCTAGAAGCTAAGCGAGGATCCGAATCATAGTAGATCCGGCCACACCTGTTCCTGCATATAAGTTAGACAAGCATTTCCGACATACTCCTTAAGTCGGATGAGACAACGTTAGGCGACGCCCCCCTGGTCCGGGTTACTCCGTGATCCGGCCTGCCTTGAGGTGACTCGGCCAGCATCCGCTTTGACCTTGCCGAACCTCGGCTAACTCGGCCCTTATACCCCGGAGTAACCCTACCCGGGGGTATCCCCCCAACACAGTGAGGGGTTATCTAGATGGGGAATGCGAACTTTAAGGTGTGTTCTTATAGCCCTACATCGTCCAACCAGAGAGTAGTTCAGGGTAGCATCATGAAGAGAAGATATTTATATGTGAGTGTTCACTAGTGAAAGTATGATCCCTAGGCCTTGTTTCTAAGCATTGAAACACCATTTACAATTAGTCATGTTACATGTTTGCTTGTTGCCCCTGTTATTTCAGATTGCAATTACCACTTATAATCATCCATATTACTTGTATTTCACTATCTCTTCGCCGAACTAGTGCGCCTATACACCTGACAAGTGTATTGGGTGTGTTGGGGACACAAGAGACTTCTTGTATCTTGATTGCAGGGTTACTTGAGAGGGATAGCTTTGACCACTTCCTCCCTGAGTTCGATAAACCTTGGGTGATCCACTTAAGGGAAACTTGCTGATGTTCCACAAACCTCTGCACTTGGAGGCCTAACACTGTCTACAAGAATAGAAGCGTGTGTAGACATCAAGCTATTTTCTAGCGCCGTTGCCGAGGAGGTAAGGTAAAAGGTACTCACATCCTCTGGCTATTAAGCTATCTTCTAGTACTGTTGCTAGTGTGTGAGTGCTCGAAGTTATTTCCTTTAGATTCTGCAATTATATATTTTTGTTTCTTGTTTTTATTTTCACTAGTTAGGCTTAATATAAAACAACAACAAAATTAGAGAGTTTTTTAGTATTTTTCCTAAGGTAGCACATGAATGGTCTGAAAAGTAAATTAAAAAACCATGGAACTTTCTTTGCATGCTAATAGCAATGTTATTAGTATGAATTTTTTGAACACATTTGTTACTAATGCTATGGAAACGTCTAAGCTTGGGGAAGTTAGTTTTTATGAAAATGATCGTTTTAGTTCCTTAGATTTAAAGGAGAAAATTTGCTCTGATAATACTTTATCTCCCATATGTGGTAATTCGAATGATACTTGTGATATTTTAAATCCACATACTGAAAGCGTCCCTTTTAAAATACTTATGGAAATTGTTGAACGTGTTATGAATAACTGTTATTTTGGAGATGGAACTGTCCATCCTGGTGATCATTTAGTCTTTATACATGAATTATGCGAGTTGTTCAAGTGTGCAGGTACTTCAATGAACCAAGTGAAGAGGAAGCTATTCTCCTTCTCACTTAAGGGCAAAGCAAGGGAGTGGTATGAGCTACTAGACGATCCTCATCATTTGGAGTGGAAGGAACTTGAATCTCTCTTTTACTCTAAATTTTATCCTCCTCATGAAATTCATAAAGATAGGAATTACATTTATAATTTTCATCCTCATGATGGAGAAAGTATTGCCCAAGCATGGGGGATATTGAAGTAACTAATGCTCAAATGTCCCATTCATGAGGTCCCTAGGAATATTGTTATTAATAATTTTTATGCAAGGCTTTCAGGACATTACAAGGACTATCTAGATACCTGTTTGGAGGGATCCTTCACAAGTAAGGAGGTCAAAGCTAAGTGGGATCTTCTTGAAACAATCCAAAGCAATACCGAAGATTGGGATAACGACAAAGGTAAAGAACCAGGTATAAACTATGAGTATGATTGCATTAAGTCTTTCGCTGAAACTGATGATTTCAAGAGCTTAGTGCTAAATATGGTCTTGATCCTCAAATTCCTGTTGATTGTTTTAGAGCCTTTGCTTCTCATATTAATGCTCCTAAAGAAAAATGGGACATGTATCATGAGCCTTTTAAAGACACTTGCATGAAAAATGAAATTGTTATTAATGATAGCAATAAACATGCTCAAACCTTTGAAAGTACTATTTATTATAAGCATGTTAATTTTTGTAGAGTATATAGACCTTGTGAAAAGAATCAAATTGAAGAAGAATATTGTATCACCCACAAGAATGAAAAACCTAGAACATGGTATAGGGCTCTAAATGATCTTGGTAAAAAATTTCGTGCCCTCTATCCTTTTATTTGTGAACTTTGCTTTGAAGTGGGTCATTTCAATTTTCAATGCTCATGCCATAATAATAGCCCTTCTAATCCAATGAGTACTGCAAGTTTGTATTGTTATAACATGATCACTCCTAATCAGCATGATGAACTTACATTATTTTTGGGGTGTGAAGAGTTATCAAGAAAAACTTCTTTGGTAGATATGAGTGCTTTTGGTATGAATAGCGTCATGCACGGTTGTCATATTTATTGTGTTGATAATTGCCACACAAATACTTACATATAAAATATTATAAACGATGAGATCTTACCAAAATATGACAGGACTAATATGTGTTTTGATCTTATTAATGAAAAGAAGGATTCCTCCAAAGTTTCTTCTATTGTCTCTAACAATAAACCAGGGTATATGGAGAAGCTTCCTTTCAAGCCTCTCCCTTCTAAAGATAAGAAGGAAAAGAAGAAAAGGAGGAGTAAAAGGAGAGAGGAAACGGTATTTTCCCATAAGCACGTTGCTCCTATTATAGTTTTTTATGAGTCTGAACTCGATGATGTTCTTATGCCTGTTACCTATAGTAGTCATCATGATTGGGAAAGGCACACTTCTTTTGATATTGAAAATCTCTTTGGAACCAATTCTGAAAATGATGATATTAATAATTGATGTACTATTAGTACTATCCATGTTCCTTCCAATGATGATATGATTATAAATGAACACACTTTGGAAGATAACTATTCTATTGCTTATGATGATACTATATGATACATCCATTTTGCATCACTATTCTATATCATAATTTACTGTTATTCATTGATATATTTCATATTAAGAGATGATACTTATGTTATTTCATCTATAATTGCATGGTTGATGACTTTGGAGGATGGACCGCTGAAGTCAGGATTCTGATGGAAAAGGCACCGTTTGGAGGCAAAATTCGCGAAGATCAGAAAATTCTAGAAAATATATGGAAAATCATATTTTTCCAGAAGACGAAGGATGCCAGAAGGGGGAGTGGAGATGGGCCACAGGGGGCCCACACCACCCCCTAGCGCGGGCCACCCCTGGCCGCGCCACCAGGTGGTGTGGCCACCCTGGCCCACTCCTAGCTCTCCCTTTGGCGTATATTATCCCCACGAAACCCTAAGACTCGGGGAGCGACCACAGAAAGGTTCCGCCACTTTTGCGAGGCGGAAACTATAGAGAGAGAAAGAGCTCTCTGGCAGGCAGAAATCTGCCGGGGGAATTCCTTCCCGGAGAGGGGAGATCGTCGCCATCAACACCACCATCAAGCTAGACTTCATCAGGATCATCATCATCACCACCACCATGATCTCCACCAGCACCGTCATCACCACCATCATATCGCTGTAACAATTGGGTTGAATCTTGCATAGTTCTTAGGGGAAACTTTCCCGGTGTTGATTACTTGTTGTAGTTGATGCTATTGAGTGGAACCATTGAATTATTGTCTATGTTAAGAGTGTTACTTATCATTACTTCATCTCTGATCTTGATCCATATGATGTCTTGTGAGTAGTTCGTTTAATTCTTGAGGACATGGGAGAAGTCATTTTGTTAGTAGTGGAATTGTGTTGAGAAAGATTCAATAGTTTGTTACTTAAGTTGTGGTGTATTTCTTCTAGTGGTGTCATGTGAATGTTGACTACATGAAACTTCACCTTTATGGGCCTAGGGGAATGTATTGTGTATTTGGCTACTAATCTTAGGGTGATACGTCCATTTTGCATCACTATTCTATGTCTTAATTCACTATTATTCATTGATATATTTCGTATATAGAGGTGATACTTATGTTATTTCACCTGTTTTTGCATGGTTGATGACTTTTGGAGCATGGACCGCTGCAGTCGGGATTCTGATGGAAAAGGTGCTGTTTGGAGGCAAAATTCACGCAGATCAGAAAATCCGGGAAAATATACGGAAAATCCTACTTTTCCAGAAGACTCAGGATGCCAGAATATGGAGTGGAGGTGGGCCACAGGGGACCCACACCACCCCGTGGCGCGGGCAGGCCTAGGCCGTGCCAGGGAGTGGTGTGGCCTCCCTGGCCCACTCCAGCCTCTCCCCTCTAGCGTATATCATCCCCACGAAACCCTAAGACTCGGGGAGCGACCACAGAAAGATTCTGCCGCGTCTACGGGGCGGAAAACACCGAGAGAGAAAGATCTCTCCGGTAGACAAATTTCTGCCGGGGGAATTCCTTCCCGGAGAGGGGGGATCGTCGCCATCAACACCACCATCAAGCTAGACTTCATCGGGATCATCATCATCATCACCACCATCATCACCATCAGCACCCTCATCACCATCTCCATATTGCTGTAACAATTGAATTAGATCTTGCATTAGTTCATAGGGGGAACTTTCCCGGTGTTGATTACTCTTTGTAGTTGATGCTATTATGTGAACCATTGAATTATAGTTTATGTTCAGATTGTTATACATCATTATTCCATCTCTGAGCATGATCCATATGATGTCTTGTGAGTAGTTCGTTTTGTTCTTGAGGACATGGGAGAAGTCTTGTTGTTAGTAGTGGAGTTGCGTTGAGAAAGATTCAATAGATTGTTATTTAAGTTGTGGTGTACTTCTTCTAGTGGTGTCATGTGAACGTCGACTACATGACACTTCACCTATATGGGCCTAGGGGAATGCATTGTGTATTTGGCTACTAATCGTAGGGGTTGCCGGAGTGACAGAAACCTGAACCCCGTTAGGAAACCATTGCACAAGGGACGTAAGGGTCTTAGAGTTTAAAGCTGTGGTTTGGTTTCTACCTTAATTACTTTCTTGTAATTACGGATGTTTGCAAGGGGTATAATCACAAGTATTATTAGTCTTGGATGGGGCGGTACATTAGCACAGGTTCACCCACACAACACTTAGCAAGCTAAAGAATATTAATCGACTATATGAAGCGAAAGCACTTGACAGTCTTCCCATGTGTCCTCGAGAATGTTTGGTCATCTATAGAAATACAACCGGCTTGTCCTTTGCTGCATAAAGGATTGGGCCACTTGCTGCATTCATTCTTACTGTCTTTCATTTACTCGTACTTTGTTTACTTGCTTTATCGAAACCCCTAAAAATCCATTTGCTAAGTATTTGCAGAGAATTCCTGATCCATACCACTAGCCAGCACCTTTTGCTCCTCGTTGGGTTCGACACTCTTACTTATCGAAAATACTGCGATACACCCCCTATACTTGTGGGTCATCAAGACTATTTTTTAGCGCCATTGCCGGGGAGTGAAGCACTATTGGAGAGTGGAACTGGTAAATGAAACTTCTACTGTGAGTATTGTTTACTTCTGTTAGTTGCTTTATTTTCGTTATGGATAATTCGCCAAGTTTCTTATTTGGTAATGCTACTACCACTGCTAAGGTAGTAGATAAGCCACCACCTGCTGAGAAAGATGTTTTCAAAATACCTACAAGAATTATTGATCATGTTATGGATAACTACTATGTTGGGGATGGAACTGTCCATCCTGGTGATCATTTACTCTTTATACACGAATTATGCGGATTGTTCAAGTGTGCAGGTATCACTACAAATTAGGTTAAGGAGAAGTTATTCTCATTATCACTAAAAGTAAGAGATGAGGAATGGTATAAGCTGCTGAAGAATGGTCAAGGTCTGGAATGGGAGGAAATAGTGCCTCTCTTTTATTCAAAGTTTTATCCCCCTAGTGAGATTCATAAAGATCGGAATCAAATATACAACTTTTGGCCTCTTGATGGAGAGATTACAGCTCAAGCTTGGGGGAGACTGAAGTTACTAATGCTCAAATGTCCCATTCATGAGATCCCCAACAATATTATTATCAACAACTTTTATGCAAGGCTCCCTCTACATGATAAGGATTTATTGGATGCTTCTTGTGCTGGATCATTCACTCGCATGGAAGAAGAAGCTAAATGGGAACTTCTGGACCGTATTCAAGACAATGCTGAAGCTTGGGAGAATGACAAAGGTAGAAAGTCAGGTATAAATTATGATTATGAATGCATTGAATCTTTTATGGGAACTGATGACTTTCAAAATATTAAAAATTCTTATGGTCTAGACTCTCAAGCTATTGCTTCTTATTTCAAGGCTTTTGCTTCCTATATTGAAGTGCCTAAAAAGAAGTGGAATAAGTATCATGAACCTTATAAAGATGTTGCTAAGAGTGTTCCTGCAAGAAATATTGAAGTTTATACTACTAATCATGTCTTACCTAAACCTTACATTGAGAAAATCCCTTTCCCATGTAAGATAAAGGAACATTCTACGATAGCTAGTATGGTTGATGAAAGTATGAATAAAACTGTTGAACCTGATAAACAAATGGTTGATGAACCTATAGTAGCAAATGTGAAAAACTTTGTCACTAAGTATGAAAAAGAGGGACACACTATCCTTTGTAAGGATACGTCTAATATTGTTTCACAAAGTAGTGTTATGAGAGCTAATATTCCCGTGTTTTCTGTTAGAATAAGTGATCATTGCTATGATGGCCCTTGTGATAGCTATATTGTTAAGTTTATGCATGATACTGAAAGCTACTATGACAGAGGGAAAAGTGTTCTTATGTATCTCAATAATATCAAGTTTCCTCGGTTTTCGCTAAAAGTTTTTATGCTGCACTTCTCTTGCCTTCTTATGCAAGTTGCCTTTGGTTTCAATAACTTGTTTGTTTACAAAATCCCCTTGCATAGGAAGTGGGTTATACTTAAATGTGTGTGTGTTTTTGCTTCTTATTGCTCTCTTTCGCTTCAATTCATATCCCTATGAGAGCTTCTTCAAAATTATCATGCCCATCTTAATGGCTATAAAGAAAGAGCTTTTTGGGAGACAACCCAATTTGTTTTTGCTTTCAGTTTGTTTTTGTTGATTTGAGTCTTGGAAGTTATTACTTCAGTAATAACCGCTCCTTATCCGCTTTGTTTGGTTTTTGTGTCAAGATCAACCTCTAATGAGAGAGAAGTAATATTTGGGGAAGTTGCTGTCCCGAAACAGATTTTTTGTGCTTCACCGTAAAAATTCGTGAGAGATCTCTGTATGTCAGATTGAGCTGTAATTTTTTGTGCTTCTGCCCCAGTTTGTTATTTAACTTTCGTTAGTTTTGCACTTTTTTATTTGAGCAACAAAAGATTTTAGAAAAAATTGATCTTTACCAGCTGGTCTGTTTTGACAGATTTAGCCACTCTTGCATTTGCTTCTTTATTCGATCTCCTTTTTGAATTCTTTTTGGGTTTTCAGAAGGACTTACTTCAGTAGCTTATGTTTTGATGGTTTTCAGTTAAAGTTGGACTCAAAAGGTTTTCTCACTTCACTTATACTAATGTTGCTAATGAGAACTGTGTGAAGTTTTGTGTGAAAGAAATTTCCAGGAAGTGGAGATAATGGTGTAATAAGGAAGAGAAAGGTTTTATGACTCAAGTAATAAGTATATGAGGATGAAGATATTGATGATTTCAAGAGATGACCCCGGAAGAATCTACTAGATATCAAATTCAGAGACCTGCAGAGCCCGTGTTCAAATAGGTAACGGTTCTGGTAAGAAAAGATCCACGAAAAATCCAACTATATTTTTGTAGTTTTCAGTCCATAAGGAAAGTTACGAAGCGAAAAAGGGACGGAAACGGAGTCGGGGTGGCCCACACCACCCCATGGCATGGGCCCACCCCTGGCCGCGCCACCAGGTGGTGAGGCCACCCAGGACTCCGCCTCCGACTTGTTTTCTCCCAGTACCTTCCTTTGGACATGAAACTTCGTAATATATACCCCCCGGATCCCCCGAGATCCGTATATCGTGTTTTCGTCGTGTTTTTGTTTCGATATGTTTCTGTCAGGACATACTCTTTGAGAGCTTATAAGCACAATGGTGTCCGCCAAGGATAAAGGGAAGGATCCCATGGAGGAAGACGTCCAAGACCCCGGGAAGGAGAAGGAGATCAAGAGTGAAGGTGAAGAGGAGCAAGGCCAACGTCCGGATACCGGCACCACCATTGCAAGCATTGGAGTGGTGAAACCTGCCAAGATTAGAAGGACTGCACGGATGCAGACTGGGGGGAAAGCTCCTCGTCACAGTTTGGCACCACGGACACCTTCTCCGAACACCAAGAATACCTTCCATACCTTTACCCATAACCATGTAGGAAAAGAAGACTCCAAGTGGGATGAATGGAAAAAGAATCACAAGAGCTGGGATCCACAAATTGAAATGATTATGGGCCGTATTGAGCACAACTCGGAGTTGATTCGTACTCTCACCTTATAGATTGAGGACTTTGGGAAACTGATCAAGGAGCTCATCGAGAGGATACCACCACCGCCAAAGGAGTAATTTGTCATCAGGTTTGGCATCCCCTTGGTTTGTTCCAAGCTTGGGTGAGTGCTGCGGTATCATATCACTATCTTCTATCTTTTTACCTTATTAGTAGAGTCATATCATGAATAGAGGAGTTATTATGTAGTATGGTTTGCATTATGGAAGTGTCCCCTCTCTCGTTAGATTTGTATCCCTTGGTGTGAGTTTCCGTTATGGAATATTAATGAGAAGTTCTTTCATTCACTCTTTTGCATAGCTTATTTTAGTTTTCAATTCGTGGTTATATGATTGATCTTGTTGTTAGTATTGGTAACACTTTGGGATCATTGAGTTAATTTAGTTGGTTTTGGCAAACCTGGCTCGATCAGTAGCAACACCTTTTTGAGAGTTGAAAGGAAAAAGATACAAGTACTCGAGACAAAAATAATTTCATCATCTTTCTTTCTTGATTTGCTCATAAGTCTAGTATTCTCTAGTTAAGATCTTTTGTGCTTCCAAGGAAGATTGCATGTTTGTCTTTATCACTTCTATGTTTGTTTGTTTCCTTCAAATCTTGTACTTGCTACCCAGCCTTGCTAGCCAAAAACCTGTACTGAGAGGGTATTCTTCTCGTGCATCCACCTCCTTTAAACCAAAACCTTTGCCATTTGTGTCCACCATACCTACCTAGTAGCATTATTGCTATTCCAAGTAAATTCCTATTTTGTCTACCTCCAAATTAAACTTGTTATGCGAAAATTAGTGATTAAAGCTCTCACGAACTTGATGGCACACTTTACTTTCTTGCACTTAATAAACTTGAACCATTGTGCTCACCTATGTTGTGTATATGCTTACGCTTTGTAAGTTGTGAATTAGCAGAACCATGCTGTCATGGGGAACGCTTTCAACAGTGCACTGGTACTTAGTACCAAGTTGATATCATGTTCTTTTGTCTATGGATGTCGTCGGTGTGAAATGAAAGGGGAGCTTGTAAGTCCATGGAGTTATGCATATGTGTTAGAGAAACGCCTGGGCCGCTGGTATAATCCATGCTGACATGGTGGAAACCTGCAGCATAACCATAACGAGTATCTATGAAGCATTCTTCTTATAAAAAAGAGATAGAGATTGAGAAAAAGAAAAAAAGGAGATATTATGAAAAGAGGAAAGAGAGAAAAAAGCACCATATTCCCATGGTAAATAAGAAGATTGCTGAGATACTTGTTGTCTGCTTGCCTTGTCATTTTGATATGGGGATTCTTCCGTATCATCGGGCAAGGGGTACCCTGTTGGCGGTTCTCTATGATACACATATGCTTACGATGACAAGAACTTACCGGTGACTAAACTTGAGTAGCATGAGGAGCGGCCCTCGTATTCAAGGGACATGAGATTCTCAACTTACAACTTGTCAATGCATATCCTCATTTTTGATCACTTTATCCTTAATCACCTAAAGATGCCTATGATAGGGGCAATGAGAGCTAAAAGCTAGTAAGTATCATAATTTTTGGGATCTCTTTATGAGACTTGCAATCCCTGCTTCCCTCTACGAAGGGCCTTTCTTTTACTTTGTAGTTGAGTCAGTAAACCTACTCCCCTCTACCTCAGCAAGTATTTTGAGTTGATGTGTTTCATTCATTCATATGATGATTTATTCAATCGTGTTTCTTATGTTCCTTGTTTTGCACATTGCTCTTATCTTGATGTTTACTACTTTGAAAGCTATCATTGAAAAACCAGCTATTTGTGAACTCCAGCAAATTATCAACTATTCTTCGACCAAGAGCTAAGTTTGCCATTACCAATTATCATTCACTTTATGTATCTTTATTGTTTTTCCTTTACTCATTGCAAGTTTAGTTATATAATAGGGAGTTGTCTTCTATTATGATCTATGTATTTGATGAATGTGATGCTTCTTGTCCGTATTCTTTTATCGACTCTTCACTCCATAAACCTGAGGTCATGTTTATTGAGCTCAGTTTCGCTTGGGGACAAGCGAAGTCTAAGCTTGGGGGGAGTTGATACGTCCATTTTGCATCACTATTCTATGTCTTAATTCACTATTATTCATTGATATATTTCGTATTGAGAGGTGATACTTATGTTATTTCACCTGTTTTTGCATGGTTGATGACTTTTGGAACATGGACCGCTGCAGTCAGGATTCTGATAGAAAAGGTGCTGTTTGGAGGCAAAATTCGCGAAGATCAGAAAATCCAGGAAAATATACGGAAAATCCTATTTTTCTAGAAGACTCAGGATGCTAGAAAATGGAGTGGAGGTGGGCCACAGGGGGCCCACACCTCCCCATGGCGCGGGCAGGCCTAGGCCGCGCCAGGGAGTGGTGTGGCCGCCCTGGCCCACTCCAGCCTCTCCCCTCTGGCGTATATCATCCCCACGAAACCCTAAGACTCGGGGAGCGACCACAGAAAGATTCCGCTGCCTCTGCGGGGCGGAAAACACCGAGAGAGAAAGATCTCTCCGGCAGACAGATTTCTGCCAAGGGAATTCCTTCCCGGAGAGGGGAGATCATCGCCATCAACACCACCATCAAGCTGGACTTCATCGGGATCATCATCATCGTCATCATCACCACCATCATCACCATCTCCATATTGCTGTAACAATTGAATTAGATCTTGCATTAGTTCATAGGGGGAACTTTCCCGGTGTTGATTACTCTTTATAGTTGATGCTATTGAGTGAACCATTGAATTATTGTTTATGTTCAAATTGTTATACATCATTATTCCATCTCTGATCATGATCCATATGATGTCTTGTGAGTAGTTCGTTTTGTTCTTGAGGACATGGGAGAAGTCTTGCTGTTAGTAGTGGAGTTGCGTTGAGAAAGATTCAATAGATTGTTATTTAAGTTGTGGTGTACTTCTTCTAGTGGTGTCATGTGAACGTCGACTACATGAAACTTCACCTATATGGGCCTAGGGGAATGCATTGTGTATTTGGCTACTAATCGTAGGGGTTGCCGGAGTGACAGAAACCTGAACCCCCGTTAGGAAACCATTGCACAAGGGACGTAAGGGTCTTAGAGTTTAAAGATGTGGTTAGGTTTCTACCTTAATTACTTTCTTGTACTTACGGATGTTTGCAAGGGGTATAATCACAAGTATGTATTAGTCCTGGATGGGGCGGTACATTAGCACAGGTTCACCCACACAACACTTAGCAAGCTAAAGAAGATTGATCGACTATATGAAGCGAAAGCACTTGACAGTCTTCCCATGTGTCCTCGAGAAGGTTTGGTCATCTATAGAAATACAACCGGCTTGTCCTTTGCTGCATAAAGGATTGGGCCACTTCTTGCATTCATTCTTACTGTCTTTCATTTACTCGTACTTTGTTTACTTGCTTTATCGAAAACCCCTAAAAATCCGTTTGCTAAGTATTTGCAGAGAATTCCTAATCCATACCACTAGCCAGCACCTTCTGCTCCTCGTTGGGTTCGACACTCTTACTTATCGAAAATACTGCGATACACCCCCTATACTTGTGGGTCATCATAGGGGTTGCCAGAGTGACAGAAACCTGAACCCCCGTTAGGACACCATTGCACAAGGGATGTTAGGATCTCATAGTTTAAAGCTGTGATTAGGTTTCTATCTTAATTAGTTTCTTGTACCAACGGATGTTTGCAAAGGGTATAATCACAAGTTGTATTTGTCCTAGGAAGGTCGGTACATTAGCATAGGTTCACCCACACAACACTTGTCAAACTAAAGAAGATTAATCAACTATATGAAGCGAAAGCACTTGATGATATTCCCGTGTGTCCTCGAGAATGTTTGGCCATCTTAAGTAATACAACCGGCTTGTCCTTTGCTAAAGAAAGGATTGGGCCACTTGCTGCATTTATTCTTATTGTCTTCTATTCACTCATACTTTATTTATCTACATTATAAAAAAACCCTAAAAATCTGTTTGCTAAGTAATTACAGAGAATTCCTGCTCCAAGCCACTCGTCAACACCTTCTGCTCCTCATTGGGTTCGACACTCTTACTTATCAAAAATACTACGATACACCCACTGTACTTGTGGGTCATCAGCACTATTTTCTGGTGCTATTGCCGGGGAGTGAAGCGCTATTGGACAGTGGAACTGGTAAAAGAAACTTCTACTTTGAGTATTGTTTACTTCTATTAGTTACTTTATTTTCAATATGGATAATTCACTTAGTTTCTTATTTCGTAATGCTACTACCACTGCTAAGGTAGTAGATGAACCACCACCTGCTGAGAATGACATTTTTAAAATACCTACAAGAATTGTTGATTGTGTTATGGATAACTACTATTTTGGGGATGGACCTGTCCATCCCGGTGATCATTTGCTCTTTATACATGAATTATGCGGGTTGTTCAAGTGTGCAGGTATTACAACATATCAAGTCAAGAAGAAGTTATTCTCATTATCACTGAAAGGAAGAGCTGAAGAATGGTCAAGCTCTTGAATGGGAGGAAATAGTGCCTCTCTTTTATTCAAAATTTTATCCTCCTAGTGAGATTCACAAAGATCGAAATCAAATATACCAATGTTGGCCTCTTGATGGAGAGAGTACAACTCAAGCTTGGGGGAGATTGAAGTTACTAATGCTCAAATGTCCTATTCATGAGCTCCCCAACAATATTATTATAAATAACTTTTATGCAAGGCTTTCTCTTCATGAAAAGGATTTATTGGATGCTTCTTATGCTGGATCATTTACACGCATGAAAGAAGAAGCTAAATGGGATCTTCTAGACCGTATTCAAGATAATGCTGAAGCATGGGAGAATGATAAAGGAAGAAAGTCAGGTATAAATTATGATTATGAATGCATTGAATCTTTTATGGGAACTGATGACTGATGGCTCAATGCACGGCGCCCAAAAAAATGCTTGATGGCGGTGTTGATGTAGAGCTCGTTGGGAACCCCAAGAGGAAGGTATGATGAGCACATCAGCAAGTTTCCCTCAGTTATGAAACCAAGGTTTAATCGAACCAGTAGGAGCAAGGAAACACCCCAAAGGTGTTACTAGCTGAGCTTTGGCAGGGCGCACTATCGGTGCTAGTAGCAACGTGGAGACCTGCACAACACAACCACAGAACTTTGTCCCCAACTTGCGATGAGGTTATCAATCTCACCATGTTTTGCGGAAAACAAATTATTAAACGTATCGAATGGAAAGAAGTAAAAGTTTGTAGAAAGTAAACACAAAGCAGTAAAAGATTGTAGATTGTATGTAAAAGACAAGGACCGGGATCCATAGCTCACTAGAGGTGGCTCTCCTTAGATAGAAAACATGCTGGGTGAACAAATAACAGCGGGGCAATTGACAAACACCGAGAAAGCAATACATGCATATACTAATCATCTTGACTCCTTCGAGACTTCATTGGGCAATACAACATAATACATAGACCACCATCCAACTACATCTATGACTAATAATCCACCTTCAGGTTATCATCCGAACCCCCTCCAGTATTAGGTTGCAAGCAACAGATTATTGCTTTACGAACTGCGTGTAAGGTAAACAATACGATTGCTCTATGAACAAAGGATTGTTGTTTTCTCCCTAGTAGCAACAGCACATCTAGTACCTTAGAGATTTCTGTCATTTCCCCAGATTACCAGAGGCATGAACCCACTATCGAGCATAAATACTAACTCTTGGAGTTGCTAGCATCTACTTGGCCAAGATAGCTACTAACAATGGAAAGCATGCAAGATCTCAAATCACAAAGACATGATAGAATCAATAATCAATCTGAAATAGCATCTCAATATCCATCGGATCCCCGCAAACACAACATGTATGAATTACAATTCCGAGAATATTCATTTTCTGACTTTTCTGGAACCAAAAACAACAGAAAACAGGCAGCTGGCACTGTGGCTCTTGTTAATAGGTTAGTCCAAGAAATCATAATATTAAAAATCCTTATAGTCTAGACTCTCAAGCTATTGCAACTTACTTTAAGGCTTTTGCTTCCTATATTGAAGTTCCTAAAAAGAAGTGGAATAAGTGTCATGAACCTTATAAAGATATTGCTAATAGTGTTCCTGCAAGAAATACTGATGTTTATACTGCTAATCATGTTTTACCCGAACCTTACATTGAGAAAATGCCTTTCCCAGTCAAGGTAAAGGAACATTCTATTATAGCTAGTATGGTTAATGAAAGTTCAAATAAAGCTATTGAATCTTATGAACAAGTAGTTGTTGAACCTGAAATAGCAATTGTGAAAGACTTTGTCACTAAATATGTAGAAGGTGGACACATTATTCTTTGTAAGGATACTTCTAAAACTGTTTCACAAAGTAGTGTTATGAGCGCTAGTATCCCTGTGTTTTCTGCTAGAATAAGTGATCATTGCTACAATGGTTCATGTGATAGTTATATCATTAAATTTACTCATGATGCTGAAAGTTATTATGAGAGAGGGAAAAGTGTTCTTATGCATTTCAATAATATTAAGTTCCCTCGCTTTATGCTAAAAATCTTTATGTTGCACTTGTTTTGCCTTCCTATGCTAGTAGCCTCTGGTTTCAACAATTTGTTTGCTTACAAAATCCCCTTGCATAGGAAGTGGGTGAGACTTAAACATGTGTATATTTGCTTCTTGATGCTCTATTTTATTTCAATCCGTATTCTTATGAAAGCATCATTGAAATTATCATGCCCATCTTAATGGCTATAAAGAAAAGAGCTTTTTGGGAGACAACTCAATATATTTGTGCTTTCAGTCGTTTTTTTATTTGATTCTTGGAAGTTATTACTTCGGTAATAACCTCTCCTTATCCTTTTTGTTTGGTTTTTGTGTCAAGATCAACCCCTAATGAGAGAGAAGTAATATTTGGGAAAGTTGTTGTCCTAAAACAGAATTTTGTGCTCTACTATAAAAATTCGTGAAAAATCTCTGTACATCAGATTGAGCTGTAATTGTTTGTGCTTCTGCCCCAGGTTATTATTTAACGTTCATTAGTTTTGCACTTTTTGATTTGAGGAACAGAAATTTTTTGAAAAAATTGATCTTTACCTGCTGGTCTGTTTTGGCAGATATTTGCCACTCTTGCATTTGCCTCTTAAACCGATTTCCTTTTTAATTCCTTTTGGGCTTTTAGAAGGAGTTTTTTCAGTAGCTTATGTTTTGATGGATTTCAGTTGAAACTGAACTTAAAAGGTTTATTACCTCGCATGCACTAGTGTTGCTAATGAGAATTGTGTGAAAGAAATTTTTAGGTTATAGGAGAAGGTGGTGTAACAAGATGGTGAATGGTCAGAGACTCAAGCACTATATTTCTAAAGATTCTTACAATGACGACATTGATGCTATTCAAATGGTAACTCCAGAAAAAATTATCAAAGACCAAGTTCAGAGACCTACAGAGTCCGTTTTCGAATAGGTAACAGTTGTGGTAAGAAAAGTTCCACAAAAAATCTGTCAAGGTATATTTTTGCAGTTTTTATCTAAAAAGGAAGGCAACAAAGAGAAAGAGAGATGAAAACGGAGCCAGGGTGGCTCACACCACCCTATGGCGCGGTCCCACCTAGTCGCGCCACCAGGTGGTGTGGCCGCCCCGGACTCCGTCTCCGACCCGTTTTCTCCCAGTACCTTCCTTTTGTTGTAAAACTTCGTAATATATAATCCCTCGGATCCCCTGAGGTTCGTATATTGTGTTCTCGTCGTATTTTTGTTTCGATATGTTCTGTTGAGATGTCGTTCAGGGGTTCGTCTTCAAAGGATTACGAGCTACGACGCCATCGTGAGCTCCATCGCAATCTTGAGCAGGAGACTCTCGTGGGACGGGTGAAACAAGAAAGGATCACAACTAGGTGCGAAGACATGGATCGGAAAGTGGGGGAGGAAGTAAAGGACATGACAACAGGCATGAAGGGGCTGATACCTCCAACTCTAGACCTCAGTTCCTGCCATGCAGCATTAGAATATCTACGAGTAACTGATGAGTTCTACGACAAGTACCGAGTCTTGAGGAGGAAGGTAGATATGCTTCAAGAGGAGAATAACAGGCTTCGCAAGATGCTGGAAGATTTCCTCACGCCAACCGACAAAACACCACCACCATCAAAGGAGTAATTTGTCATCAGGTTTTGGCATCCCCTTGGTTTGTTCCATGCTTGGGGGAGTGCCACAGTATCACATCACTATATTCTATCTTTTTAGCATTTTTAGTAGAGTCATATCATGAATAGAGAAGTTATTATGTAGGATGGTTTGCATTATGGAAGTGTCCCCTCTCTCGTTAGATATGTATCCCTTGGTGTGATTTTCTGTTATGGAATACTAATGAGAAGTTTTATCATTTACTCTTTTGCATATCTTATTTTAGTTTTCAATTGCTATTATATGATTGATCTTGTTGTTAGTATTGGTATCACTTTGGGATCATTGAGTAAATTTAGTTGGTTTTTGCAAACCTGGCTCGGTCAGTAGCAACACTATTATGAGAACTGAATGAAAAAAGATAAAAGTACTTTCAAGATTGCATGTTTGTTTTTATCACTTGTATGTTTGTTTGTTTCCTTCAACTCTGATGCTTGCAACCCAGCCTTGCTAGCCAAAAACCTGTACCGAGAGGGAATACTTCCCGTGCATCCAATCCTTAAACCAAAACCTATGCCATTTGTGTCCACCATACCTACCTAGTAGCATTATTGCTATTCTAAGTAAATTCATGTTTTTATCTACCTTCTGAATTAAACTTATTATGTGAAAATTAGTGATTGAAGCTCTCATGAACTTGATGGCACACTTTACTTTTCTTGCACTTAATAAACCTAAACCATTGTGCCCATCTATGTTGCGTATATGCTTGCGCTTTGTAAGTTGTAAATTAGCAGAACCATAATGGCATGAGGAATGCTTTCAACATTGCACTTTATTTAGTTGATATCATGCTATTTTGTTTATGGATGTCATCGGTGTGAAATGAAAGGGGAGCTTGTAAGTCCATGGATTTATGTATTTTTGTTAGAGAAACGCATGAGCGGCTAGACTAATCCATGCCTAATCACGGTGGAAACATGCAACGTAACCATAATGAGCAATCTATGAAGCATTCTTCTTATAAAAAAAGAGATAGAGATTGAGAAAAAAGAAAAGAGAAAAAAAGAGATGAGAAAAGAGGAAAGAGAGAAAAAGCACCATTTTCCAATGGTAAATAAGAAGATTGCTGGGATGCTTATTGTCTGCTTGCCTTGTCTTTTTGATATGGGGATTCTTCCATATCATCGGGAAAGGGGTACCCCGTTGGCGGTTCTCTATGATACACATGTACTTAATATGACAAGAACTTACCGATAACTAAACTTGTGTAGCATGAGGAGTGACCCTCATATTCAAGGGACATGAGATTTTCAACTTACAACTTGTCAAGCATATCCTCATATTTGATAACTTTAACCTTAATCACCTAAAGATGCTTATGATAGGGGCAATGTGAGCTGAAAGTTAATAAGTACCATAATTTTTGGAAGCTCTTTGTGAAACTCGAAATTCCTGCTTCCCTCTATGAAGGGCCTTTCTTTTACTTTTTAGTTGAGTCAGTAAACCTATTCCCTTCTATCTCAGCAAGTATTTTGAGTGTTTCATTCATTCATATGATGATTTATTCAATCATGTTTCTTATGTTCCTTGTTTTGCACATTGCTCTTATCTTAGTGAGTATTACTTTGAAAGCTATCAATTGAAAAACCATTATGTTTGAACTCCTGCAAATTGTTAACTATTCTTTGACCAAGAGCAAAGTTTGCCATTACCAATTATGATTTACTTTATGTATCTTTATTGTGTTTCCTTTACCTATTGCAAGATAAGTTATATAATAGTGAGTTGTCTGCTATTATGATTTATGTATTGATGAATTTGATGCTTCTTGTCCGTATTCTTTTATCGACTCTTCACTCCATAAACCTGAGGTCATGTTTATTGAGCTCAGTGTTTGCTTGGGGACAAACAAAGTCTAAGCTTGGGGGAGTTGATACGTCCATTTTGCATCACTATTCTATATCATAATTTACTATTATTCATTGATATATTTCATATTAAGAGATGATACTTATGTTATTTCATCTATAATTGCATGGTTGATGACTTTTGGAGGATGGACCGCTGAAGTCAGGATTCTGATGGAAAAGGCACCGTTTGGAGGCGAAATTCGCGAAGATCAGAAAATTCCAGAAAATAGATGGAAAATCAATTTTTTCTAGAAAACAAAGGATGCCAGAAGGAGGAGTGGAGATGGGCCACGGGGGGCCCACACCACTCCCTGGCGCAGGCCACCCCTGGCCGCACCACCAGGTGGTGTGGCCACCCTAGCCCACTCCTGGCTCTCCCCTTTGGTGTATATTATCCCCACAAAACCCTAAGCCTTGGGGAGCAACCACAGAAAGGTTCCACCGCTTTTGCAGGGTGGAAACTACAAAGAGAGAAAGAGCTCTCCGGCAGGCAGAAATCTGCTAGGGGAATTCCTTCCCGGAGAGGGGAGATCATCTCCATCAACACCACCATCAAGTTGGACTTCATCGGGATTATCATCATCATCACCACCATCATCTCCACCAGCACCATCATCACCACCATCATATCGCTGTAACAATTGGGTTGAATCTTGCATAGTTCTTAGGGGAAACTTTCCCAGTGTTGATTACTTGTTGTAGTTGATGCTATTGAGTGGAACCATTGAAATATTGTCTATGTTCAGATTGCTACTTATCATTATTTCATCTCTGATCTTGATCCATATGATGTCTTGTGAATAGTTCGTTTAGTTCTTGAGGACATGGGAGAAGTCATGTTGTTAGTAGTGGAATTGTGTTGAGAAAGATTCAATAGTTTGTTAATTAAGTTGTGGTGTATTTCTTCTAGTGGTGTCATGTGAATGTCGACTACATGACACTTCACCTTTATGGGCCTAGGGGAATGCATTGTGTATTTGGCTACTAATCGTAGGGGTTGACGGAGTGACAGAAAGATGAACCCCCGTTAGGACACCTTTGCACAAGGGATGTTAGGATCTAAGAGTTTAAAGCCGTGGTTAGGTTTCTATATTAATTACTTTCTTGTACTTTCGGATGCTTGCAAGGGGTATAATCACAAGTATGTATTAGTCCTAGGAAGGTCGTGAAGGAAATATGCCCTAGAGGCAATCATAGAGATGATTGTATTTCATGTGTATCCATGAGTTATTATAATGTTCCTTGAATATCCATATACCAGGCAACTTGTATTGATTGGCAATTATGTGAATTGTTTGTGAAACTCTTTACTTGTATGGTTATCTAATAATTATCCCTAGTCGGAGTTCATGCGACAACACACATGAATATTAGACTAGCACATTGATTGGTTGATGACTATGTTTCACAAGTCATAGACATGGATATGTCAAACCAATGATGTGGACACATGTTATGAACATGGGGTTGGACTGACCCAACATGAGACTGGCAATAATACTTGCAGCTCTCTCTACACATCATGTACGTTTTGTCCTTAGACCTGAGATTGTCGCATGTACTTGAGATGTGGATCGACCTACTTTGGGGCGATCAAACACTACTCCGTAACTGGGTAGTTATAAAGGTAGCTTTCGGGTTGGTCCTGATACATGCTGCAAGGCATCGGTCAATCAAGATGGGATTTGCCCCTCTCTACTTGAGAGAGATATCTCTGGTCCCCTCGAGTGATCGGATCCAAAAATGCATGGCCGTGCTACATATGGTTAAGAGTTAACCTAGAAAAGGGATTCCGAATCACAGTATCGAGAAAGAGAGGTCAGCTTGGAGCTAGACCAAATATCGTGAGGCAAAGGGGAAGACATGTGCTCAACCTTGTGATGGTTCGTCCAAATGATCTTTATATGTGTTTAGGAGTTGGCACGTCTTGCTAGAGGCCGCTACCAACTATTGACGGAGTAAGTGTACTCGTGTCATGTCTATACGTGTATGAACCTATAGGGTCACACACTTTAGGGGCTGGAAGCCCAATGAGGATTGGATCCGAATTAGACCAGGCTTAGGCTGCTAATGGGCTGCTAATGTAGAAGCCCACCAGGGATGCCTATATAAGAGAGGGTGAGGCGAGCTGAATAGGGTTGTGCATTCCACCCAGCCGCCACTCCTCTTCCGCCTATGTTGCACGCGCAGACCTAGCAGTCTGGCGTGTGACGACTTCCACTCCGGACGTGTGGATACCTCGGAGGTGCTGCATCTGTAGCACTTGGACGAGCCGCGCAAATGGGAGCTGCTCGTGGGACGAGGACGAGGAAGAGACGTAGAACATCTACACTGCCGCAATGTGCTTCATCAAGTTCCGCACCTGCGCATCTAGAAGTAATCCCGTGATCTATGACAATAGTATTCCTGGTTGACGCGCTAGAAAATTTTCATTTTATGCTAGTGTAGCCTACCCGTTACGCATCTAGAATAGAGTTTACCGGTGGGTCGCTTAGTCACGTCGGCCATTGGGAGGAGCTTACCACGGGAGGAAGCCTATCCCGGCAATAATGCTCAATTCCCCACGTCCACTCAGAGGAGAAGTCCTTGTGGGTGGTAAAGAGCGCGTTGACCCGGCGGTAGATTTCTATGTTGCTAAGCTCGAAGGACGAGGTCCGGTTGGGGTCACGGCCCCAGCTCATGTGGCACACCTTGTGAGTGCGCTTCTGGAGAGGGGAGATCCGGTTGTGGACGAATGTGATCATGGCGTCCTCGTTGCGCAACCCGAGCTCCTTCAGCTCCTTGAACCTCTTATTGACCTGGTTGGCCAAGACTGTGGGCTTCTTGTGGACAATCTCCCATAACTCCGGGTTAGGAGGACCCAGAGCATAGGGGCGAAGCCGGATCAAATCTTCAGTACCTTCATTCCGAACATAGAAGAAGGTCCGGGCCCATCCTTTGCAGGAATCCAGCCCGGTAACCCGGGGAAAGACAGAGAACCTCCGGGGTGAGATGGACGCATCTCCGAATTGAGTGAGCTGCTTGTCCTCCGGATCAAGTTGAATGTTCGGAATGACATTACGACGAAGGCCGAAAAACCGGATCCATAGCTCTTTCGTGGGCCATAGTCCGACATAGCCTTCGATCGTGGAGGCGAAAGCAAAAAGAGAAGTAATTGCGTTGGCAGGAAGATGGTGCGGTTGGAGTTCGTATGTGCTTAACCAATCATGGAAGAAATTGCTGACCAGAAAACCGAACCCCCGCTGGAAGTGTGACAAGAACACCACAAACTCACCCGGATTGGGTGAGGGGGCGAGTTCGGCAGAGGCAAGGCGCGCAGTAACTCCGGCAGGGATGCGCCTAGTGCGGTAGAGCCAGTCCAGGTCGTCCTGGCAGACCCAGGAGCCAGCCCACGCACCATGGTCCGCCGTCGCGGTGTCCTCCTCCATCTCCTGCTCAGCAACGACGAGCTCCTCTTCTGTCATCGCCAGTTCGCTGCCCTCACTGGCGCTAGCGGCGGTGGGGGGCAACAGCCTAGATTGACAACGACCCGTGGCGGAGGAGGTGCGTAGCGGTGGCAGTGATGCAGAGGTGTGGGGAAGCAGTGCGGCGGCGGCGCTGCTACTTAGAAGCAGTGGTGGCGGTGCTGTCATGGGGAAAATGAAGAAGAAGAAGAGCTAGAGGAAGAGGGGCGCGGAAGGGGGAAAAGACCTAAGGGGTGCGCCCCTCCCCTATTTAACCACTCCCTCGAGGGGGAAGCGGGATCGTGTCATGCAGGTGCGCCACATGGTGTGGCCGTGTATAGCCCGCATCGACCAATCAGCAGCAAGCCACACGGAAGGCCACATGGTGTAGCTGATCCCATGACGTGACGCATTGATGTGGTTAACAAGGAGGCAGGACAGACGTGACGTGTGCCACAGTGATAACTGACAATTACTGCAGCGGTTACTGTGGCTGGCCCTTAAAATGAGGCAACCTAATGATTAGCCTCCACGTGGGGAAGCGTACGAGAGAAGGAAAAGCGATTCGGATGAGAACATGGTGACCCGGCCAGCAAGTGAAAACTTGGAATGTGCCAAGGGAAAGTAAACCGATGGGATCCGAGATAAGGTGGTAACCCGGCCGGCGAGAGAAAACTTGGAATGTGGCAAGGGAAAGTAAATCCAAAGAATCCGAGATAAGGAGGAAACTCGGAGAAGGAGCACAAATCTCGGTGGAATTGAACCTGATGTGGCCTTAGCAGCCAAGCCAGCTAAGACCGCACCAGCTTCGGGGACTAATGTTGGGGGGATACCCCTGGGTAGGGTCACGCCGGGGTATAAAGGCCGAGTTAGCCGAGGTTCGGCAAGGCTAAAGCGAATGCTGGCCGAGTTACCTCAAGGCAGGCTGAGTCTCGGGGTAACCCAGACCAGGGGGTGTCCACCTAATTGAGTCTCATCCGACTTAAGTAGTGAGCCGGATAGATGAATCTAACTTGTATGCAGGAACGGGTATGGCCGGGTCAACTATGATCCGGGTCGGATCTAGCTTCTAGGAGAAGGAAGGAATCTCGCTGGTCAAAAGAAGCCCCAGTACGCACGGCATGAGCGAAGCGGACAGGGGCAGGACCACCGAGGCTTGGCCGACAGAGGTGACGACGCCCGTGTCGGCTGACGCAGGCGCCGCAGAGGCTCACATAGCCTCTGCATGGGTGACGCGGGGGAAAAGCACCCCAGTTGGTTTGCTATTTTGGGAGGAGGCATATTCCCTGGAATATGCCTCCACGTATGCCCTAAGTGGAGACCTAGCCACCCCTATATAAGGAGGGCTAGGGCCTCTATAGAAGGGGCGGGGCTATTCTGATTGGTTTTAGGTTCTAAGGGTTGATCTCTAGTTGGTTTTGTACGGGTTAACTGTGGGTGAGAGTAAGAGAGTTCCTTCTTCCTCCTCTCACCAATACAGCTCTAGGAGCACTTGTAACCTTGGAAGTGAATCGAATACGAACATTCTGTGTGGGGAATCACCTCACTATCCCTCCCTGGATTCCCCTAGTGCTATTAGTCCCCACCTTTAGCCTATCCATGGCATCTTCCGTGACACCACCACGACACAAGGGTTGCTGCATTGTTCGTCAGTGTCATGCAACTTCACCTTCCGTCAGGATTTATCATGGAGTTGAATAATTGTTATTACATTCCTAGTAGGGGTCGAAACATTTTATCACCTTCATATTTGATGAGGGATGGTTATTCATTCGCGAGTACAATAAATGGTTGTGTAATCTCTAAGAATGCTATGTTTGTGGCTGATGCTCCCATTGTGAATGGGTTATTTATTTTAAATCTTGATAATGCATGTGTTTACAATGTTAGTGCTAAAAGGCTTCGGCCAAATTATTTGAGTCCTACGTATTTATGGCATTGTCGTTTGGGGCATATAAGTGAAAAGCGCATGAAGAAGCTCCATGGTGATGGTCTTCTAACTTCGTTTGATTTTGAATCATACGAGACATGTCAAGCTTGTTTACTTGGAAAGGTGACCAAGACGCCTTTTACGGGGTTTCTCGAGAGAAAGACAGACTTGTTGGAACTCATACATACTGATGTATGTGGACCAATGAGCACGACAACCAGAGGAGGATATCACTACTTCATTACTTTCACTGATAATTTCAGTAGACATGGCTATGTCTACTTGATGAAGCATAAGTCTGAAACTTTTGAAAAGTTCAAAGAGTTTCAGAATGAGGTAGAGAATCAACGTGGCAAGAAAATAAAGGCCTTGCGATCTGATCGCGGAGGTGAATATTTGAGTCACGAGTTTAGCAATCATCTTAAGAGTTGCGAAATTGTTCCACAGCTCACGCCGCCCGGAACGCCTCAAAGAAACGGGGTCTCTGAACGGCGTAATCGAACTTTGTTGGACATGGTTCGATCGATGATGAGCCAGTCAGATTTACCATTATCATTTTGAGTTTACGCGCTAGAAACAGCAGCTTTCACACTAAACAGGGTACCATCTAAATCAGTAGTTAAGACACCATATGAGATGTGGACTGGAAAGAATCCCAGTTTGTCTTTTCTAAAGATTTGGGGTTGTGATGTATTTCTCAAGCGACTTTAGTCGGACAAGCTAACACCCAAATCGGATAAGTGTATTTTTGTGGGATACCCAAGGGAAACCTTAGGGTATTACTTCTACAACCGAGAAGAGGGCAAAGTGTTTGTCGCTCGTTGCGGTGTTTTCCTAGAGAAAGAGTTTCTCACAAAGGGAACGAGTGGAAGGTCGGTGCGACTTGAAGAAGTTCAAGATGAGCCAGTCGGGGATGCTACTACGAGTGATGCTATTGTAGCAGAACAAGTTGAGGAACCCGTGGCAACAGAAGCACCACAACCACGAAGGTCGGCGAGGCTCCACGAAGCGCGGGAATTATTATTGTTAGACAATGATGAGCCTGCGACCTATGCAGAAGCGACGGTGGACCCAGACTCTGAGAAATGGCTGATTGCCATGAGATCCGAGATAGAGTCCATGGGAGACAATCAAGTTTGGAACTTGGTTAACCTGCCTGATGGTTTTAAAGCCATCGAGTGCAAATGGATCTATAAGAAGAAGATTGATATGGATGGAAATGTTCACATCCATAAAGCTCGACTTGTCGCAAAAGGTTTTCGACAATTTCAAGGAGTTGACTACGACGAGACTTTCTCGCCCGTAGCGATGCTTCAATCTATACGGATCATTCTAGCCACTGCTGCATATTTCGATTATGACATATGGCAGATGGACGTCAAGACGACTTTCTTAAATGGAATCCTTACTGAGGACGTGTATATGATGCAGCCCGAAGGTTTTGTCGATCCAAACAATGCTGGAAAGGTATGCAAACTTCAAAAGTCTATTTATGGGCTGAAGCAAGCATCTCAAAGTTGGAACATTCGATTTGATGAAGTTGTAAAGGAGTTTGGCTTCACCAAAAATGAGCAAGAACCTTGTGTGTATAAGAAAGAAAATGGGAAATCACTTGTGTTTCTAATCTTATATGTGGATGACATATTACTGATTGGAAATGACATTCCTATGCTCGAGTCTGTTAAGACCTCATTGAACAATAGTTTTTCTATGAAGGACTTGGGAGAAGCGGCATATATTCTAGGTATCAAGATCTATAGAGATAGATCAAGGAGGCTAATTGGATTAAGCCAGAGTACGTACATTGACAAAGTGTTGAAATGGTTCAGCATGGAAGAGGCTAAGAAGGGGTTCTTTCCCATGTCTCACGGCATTAAACTCAGCAAGACTCAGTGTCCTTTGACCACTGATGAGCGAGAACGCATGAGTAGAGTTCCATATGCTTCGGCTATTGGATCCATCATGTATGCAATGACATGTACTCGCGCAGATGTTTCCTATGCTCTAAGTGTTACGAGCAGATACCAGGCTGATCCAGGTGAGAGTCACTGGACAGCAGTAAAGAATATCCTTAAGTACTTGAGAAGGACTAAGGATATGTTCCTAGTTTATGCAGGTGAGGTTGAACTCAGTGTAAAGGGTTACACAGATGCGAGTTACCTTATCGACTCAGATGACTCGAAATCGCAATCAGGTTATGTGTTTGTCATGAATGGTGGTGCTGTGAGCTGGAAAAGTTCCAAGCAAGATACAGTGGCCTCCTCTTCAACAGAAGCTGAATATATTGCTGCCTCGGAGGCTGCAAAGGAAGCTGTTTGGATTAGGAATTTCCTGATTGCTCTTGGTGTGGTTCAGGGCTCGTCCAATCCCTTGGACGTTTATTGTGACAACAATGGTGCTATTGCACGAGCCAAGGACCTAGACAGCACCAGAAGAACAAACATATTCTCATGCGTTACCATCTGATTCGTGAGTTCAATGATGATGGTAGTGTCATGTTATGCAAAATACATACGGACTCAAATGTTGTTGATCCCTTGACTAAGCCACTCCCGCGGCCTGCGCATGAAGCGCACACAAGAGCAATAGGTATTAGATACTATCTAGATTGACTCTAGTGCAAGTGGGAGACTGAAGGATAAATGCCTTAGAGGCAACCATAGAGATGATTGTATTTCATGTGTATCCATGAGTTATTATAATGTCCCTTGAATATCCACATACCAGGCAACTTGTATTGATTGGCAATTATGTGAATTGTTTTTGAAACTCTTTACTTGTATGGTTATCTAATAATTGTCCCTAGTCGGAGTTCATGCGAGGACACACGTGAATATTAGACTAGCACATCGATTGGTTGATGACTATGTTTTGCAAGTCATAGACATGGAGATGTCAAACCAATTATGTGGACACATGTTAAACATGGGGTTGGACTGACCCAACATGACACTGGCAATAATACTTGCAGCTCTCTCTACACATCGTGTATGTTTTGTCCTTAGACCTGAGATTGTCGAATGTACTTGAGATGTGGATCGACCTACTTTGGGGCTATCAAACACTACTCCGTAACTGGGTAGTTATAAAGGTAGCTTTCGGGTTTGTCCTGATACATGCTGCAAGGCATCGGTCAATCAAGATGGGATTTGCCCCTCTCTACTTGAGAGAGATATCTCTAGGCCCCTCGAGTGATCGGATCCAAAAATGCACGGCCGTGCTACATATGGTTAAGAGTTAACCTAGTAAAGGGATTCCGAATATCAGTATGGAGAAAGAGAAGTCAGCTTGGAGCTAGACCAAATATCGTGAGTCAAAGGGAAAGACATGTACTCAACCTTGTGATGGTTCGTCCGAATGATCTTTATATGCGTTTAGGAGTTGGCACGTCTTGCTAGAGGCCGCTACCAACTATTGACGGAGTAAGTGTACTCGTGTCATGTCTATACGTGTATGAACCTATAGGGTCACACACTTTAGGGGCTGGAAGCCTAATGAGGATTGGATCCGAATTAGGCCAGGCTTAGGCTGCTAATGGGCTGCTAATGTAGAAGCCCACCAGGGATGCCTATATAAGAGAGGGTGAGGCGAGCTGAATAGGGTTGAGCATTCCACCCAGCCGCCACTCCTATTCCGCCTGTGTTGCACGCGCAGACCTAGTAGTCTGGCGTGTGACGGCTTCCACTCCGGACGTGTGGATACCTCGGAGGTGCTGCATCTGTAGCACTTGGACGAGCCGCGCAAAGGGGAGCTGCTCGTGGGACGAGGATGAGGAGGAGACATAGAACATCTACACTGCCGCAACGTGCTTCATCGAGTTCCGCACCTGCGCGTCTAGCTGTAATCCCGTGATCTATGACAATAGTATTCTTGGTTGACGCGGTAGAAAATTTTGATTTTACGCTAGTCTTACCCTACAGGTCGGTACATTAGCACAATTTCACCCACACAACACTTGTCAAACTAAGGAAGATTAATCATCTATATGAAGAGAAAGCACTTGATGATATTCCCGTGTGTCCTCGAGAATGTTTGGTCATCTTAAGTAATACAACCGGCTTGTCCTTTGCTAAAGAAAGGATTGGGCCACTTGTTGCATTTATTCTTATTGTCTTTTATACACTTGTACTTTATTTATCTGCATTATCGAAAACCCCTAAAAATCCGTTTGCTAGGTATTTACAGAGAATTCCTGCTCCAAGCCTGTTGGGGGGATGACCTCCGGATACCCCAACCGGACAAGAAATACTGCAGTCGGATCGCGTCCGGCTGGCTAAGCGTAGCCGGACAAGGCAAGTCAGGCCGGCTACCGTGAGGTAGCCGGAGCGGAGAGAAGCAGCCGGCTACAGCAGCGCAGCCGGAACCAATCAGGAGGACATGGCGATGTGCGACACAGTGCGCGGTACGCCCTGGTACAACGACAAGACTGATAACTACTCGGCCATACCGAAGACTTTGCGGGGTGACACGGGAATAGTGGCCCGGTGCTGACGACGGGCTTTCACGGCGTTCACTGTGCCCACGACCACCATACCGCTCGTACTCTGATGTGACACGGTTGTACCGGATACTGTAGATGACCAGCCGGCTGGGACCCACCTGTGGGGGCTGCCAGTCGGACTGGCCAGTGAGACCGTTGCCCCTCTACCTATATAAGGAGAGGCAAGGCCTCAGTAGAAAGGGTTGGTCTGAGTGCATTTAAGACGATAGCTAGCATATACAGCTCCAGGAGCACCTTTTTAACCCGTATATCACTCGTAGTCAGATCGGTAGGAGTAGGAGCTTTACCTCATCACGAGGGCTCCAAACCTAGGTACTTCCAGTGTCCAGCTACACTTGATCGTATCCAATCCCGCCTGCGGACACCGTCGATAGCTTCCCTGCTCGTCCCTACACCTCTATCTAACCCGTTTAGGTACTACCGTTCCCAATACAACGACAGTTGGCGCCCACCATGGGGCAAGATGGCTTCGATTGGAGTCACGTTCCGCACGGGACCCCGTAGTTCAGCCGGTGAGCGCGTGGCCTCCGGCCTGGTGCTTATGCTCGGCGTGTTCGACAGCGTCATCGACAACGCTTCTAGCTTCGCCGGAACCACGTTTCCGGCAAACGGTTCGATTCTGCTTTTCGGCAACCTCCCCGTCTACGTCGCCACCGTGCCAGAGCATTTCCCCACGGAAATTGTTTCCGTCACGGAGCCACCGCACCTCGGCAGCGGCGCCCCCATCGCCCCTCGCAGTGTCGAGGAATGATGGCTGGCTCTAGTTCGCATCCCCGCCAGCCTTGGGAGAAAGGCGTAGACGAGGTTGGGACTTCCACCCCTCCGCTGTCCAGTAACCCGGTGGAGGAGGCCATCAACCGTCTCCTCAGGCTGGTCAACCTTGGGGATAACCCTGAGGAAGCGGAGGCCAACTTCGCCATGGAGAGGCAGCTTCTCCTGCAGGAGGCCATGGAGCTGGTTGCGACGCAGAAGCAGATCGAGATCACCCGGCACGAGTACGACCGCGCGCATGACCACACACCGGCTACCGTGGAGCCGAGCCGGCACGGACAAATACGGCGTCGGGGGGGGGGGGGGGGGGGGGGGGGCGAGCTGGGCGGCAGGATGGAAAGGGATGGCGAGCCGGATCCGCCACCCGCCCTCTTCCAGCCCACTTACAGCACACCCATCAAGAATCTGCGTGCGGCACGGGCCGTGGCAGACGAACTGCCCCACCTGGAGGGCGAGCAGCACAACCGGTAGCACGCCCGGGTGCAGGAGCTCCTCCGGATCATGGATGAGCAGGCAGACACCAATCGACAGATGCAGGAGGACGCCAGCTGCTCCAAAGGGAGTAAGCCGCCTGCCAATAGCAAGGGCGCACCCCGCGAGACCCAGCAGGCATCCTCTCCTCCGGCTAAAGCTCGCAGCAAGCGCTGCAACTCTGGCAACAAGGGCCAGCCCCGCCAGGAGCAAATTGTGAACAGCAACCCACCGCCACCCGCTCCACCAACCGGCGCGCCAAAACCTGTCGGCTCCCGTCTCTCGGGGTGGGTAGGAGCGCCCAACCCAGATCCTCCAGATGCCCGTGACTGCATCGAGCTCCTCGCTCAAGGCGCGTCACGGAAGAGGAAGACTCCACTAGACCGGTCTGTTTCGGGCCACTCATCCAGAACGAGCCGTTTCTGGATAAGTTTACATTGCCCAGGGACACCCCCAAGTACGACAGCAGCATGAAGCCGGAAGATTGGCTGACCGACTACACCACGACAGTCGGCATCGCCCATGGGAACAAGCGCATAGCCGTGCGCTACGTCCTCCTTATGCTAACCGGGTCCGCGAGGACATGGCTCAACAGCCTCTCACCCAACAGCATCAACGTCTGACCAGACTTTGAGAAGGTGTTCGTCCACAACTTCAGCGGCATGTACAAGCGTCCGGGCCGCCCGCGTGACCTGGCCTTGTGCGTTCAGGGCGACCGCGAGACGGACCGCGAGTACCTCGCTAGGTGGATGGAGCTGCGCAACACCTGCGAAGGAATCCTAGAGAGCCAGGCCATAGGTTTCATCGTTGAAGGGTGCCGAGAAGGCACCATGCTTCGCCACCGGCTACTGTGCGACGAGCCGAAAACCATGGAAGAGCTCATGAAGGTTGCGGACCAGTACGCCACGGCGGATGCCGCCATGAAGAAGCCCCTCCGAGTAAGTACCGACGGGCGTCCGACTCCCACGGAGCCGGCTTGTGACCGTTCGAGCAATCCGGCTAGGGAAGCCGGATCCTCCAGGCGCCATGGCAACGACAACCGGTGATACATTGCAAATGTATCTATAATTTTTTATGTTCCATGCTTGGTTTTATCTACTTTCATGTGTTTTGTCCACACTTTGGAGTACTTTTCATATGATTTCTTGGACTAACCTATTAACAAGAGCCAAAGTGCCAGCTACCTGTTTTCTGCTGTTTTTGGTTCTAGGAAAGTCAAAAAATGAATATTCTCGGAATCAGACGGGACAAAAGCCAAAGTGCCTATTTTTCGGGAGACATATGATGCCAGAATACGAGACAGAGAAGGGCTGGGGCGGCCACACCACCTGGCCGCGCGGCCAGGCTGGGCCCACACCAGGGGGTGGTCTGGCCGACCCCAGCACCCCCTCGACATCTCCTTCCACCTATAAGATGCCCTCGGGACGAAAACCCTAAGTACCTGATCAAAAATCCACGAAAGAGTCTGTAGCTGCCGTCATCTCTGTCCCTAGATCGGGAGGGATCTGAAGCTCTTCCCGACACCCTGCTGGAGAGGGGAATTCACCCTGGAGGCCTTCTTCATCATCATGCAAGCCTCCGTGTGATGCGTGAGTAGTTCATCTCTGGACTACGGGTCCATGTAGTAGCTAGATGGCTGGTTCTCCTCCGTTGTGCTTTCATGTTTAGATCTTGTGAGCTCCGTTCATGATCAAGATCATCTATTTTTAATTCTACATGTTGTGTTTGCGGGGATCCTATGGATATTGAGATGCTATTTCAGATTTGCATGCTTTCCATTGTTAGTAGCTATCTTGGCCAAGTAGATGCTAGCAACTCCACGAGTTAGTATTTATGCTCGATAGTGGGTTCATGCCTCTAGTAATCTGGGGAAGTGACAGAAATCTCTAAGGTACTAGATGTGTTGTTGCTACTAGGGAGAAAACAACAATCCTTTGTTCATAGAACAATCGTATTATTTACTTTACACGCAATTCGTAAAGCAATAATATGTTGCTTGCAACTTAATACTGGAGGGGATTCGGATGATAACCTGAAGGTGGATTATTAGTCATAGATGTAGTTGGAGTCAAGATGATTAGTATATGCATGTATTGCTTTCTCGATGTTTGTCAATTGCTCTGCTGTAATTTGTTCACCCAGCATGTTATCTATCTTAAGGAGAGCCACCTCTAGTGAACTATGGATCCCGGTCCTTTCTTTTACATACAATCTACAAACTGTTTACTGCTTTGTGTTTACTTTCTGCAAACTATTACTTCTTTCCATTCGATACGTTTAATCCTTTGTTTTCAGCAAAACCGGTGAGATTGACAACCTCATCGCAAGTTGGGGACAAAGTTCTATGGTTGTGTTGTGCAGGTCTCCACGTTGCTACTAGCACCGGTAGTGTGCCCTGCCAAGGCTTAGCTAGCAACACCTTTGGGGTGTTTCCTTGCTCCTACTGGTTCGATTAAACCTTGGTTTCATAACTGAGGGAAATTTGCTGCTGTGCTCATCATACCTTCCTCTTGGGGTTCCCCAACGAGCTCTACATCAACACTGAGCCATCAAGCACTTTTCTAGCGCCGTTGCTGGGGAGTTAAGGACATCTTCACAAGGGGAGTCCCTCATAACCAATCTCTTTACTTTGTTATTTTTGTTTTGCTTAGTTTCTTTTTGTTTTGTTTTCTTGTTTCTTTATCAAAAACACAGAAAAATTAGTCTTACTAGTTTGCTTTCTTTATTGAAAACACAAAAAAATTAAGTCTCCTTTAGTTGTTGCCTCTTCCTTAACTCACCATGTTGATCCCTAAATTCACCCTGAAAGACCTTTCAATTGGTAGTGGTTCTATAATTGGGAAAGATAATATTGAAGAATTCTTTAATCATGTTAGTAAGCATGAAGATACTGAGGATAGATCCCTTGCAGAACTTGCTCCAAACTATGAGATTGCTGCAACTTCTTTAATTCACATGTTAGAAGCTAGGTTTGTTAACCTCAACCCCTTAATGCAAGTAATGTTTCTTAAGCTTAAAGAAATTGAGGACCCTGAAAAGAGGGATTTTATTCTGGAAATTTTGTTTAAGGAGTTCTATGATGTTGCCAAGGAAGCTAGAAAAGCCTTTGAACGTTTCAATATGCTAGGCTCATGTGTAGATGTTGTTGGTACATGAGAAAAGATGAACAAAACCGAACCTAATGGGGAGGAACCTAAGATACCAATACCCTTTAAACTAGTAGCAATACATGAAGCCATAGAAAAGAATCTTGATTGGATTGTTCCTGAAAACCCTTTTGATGAAAATAGTGAACCTAAGAGCATTGAGAGAGGATCCTCTAGAACTTATTTGGATGATATACCTTGCCTTGTTGAAGATATTTCTGGTATTAATATTAATGCTACTTCATTTGAGAAAACTTGATTCTCTCTTGCTTCTTGTGCCTAACTTAAAGGCGTTAAAGAAAAGTACTTATTGGGAGATAACCCAAAAGTTTTAGATGAGTCTTGGAAGTTATTACCTCTTTAATAACTGCTCCTTATCCTTTTTACTTGCTTTTTGTGCCAAGAGTAACCTCTAATGAGAGAGAAGTAATGATTGGGAAAGTTGCTGTCCTGAAACAGATTTCTATGCTTCACCGTAAAAATTCGTGTAAAATCTCTGTACGTATTCTTGAGGCGTGAATTTTTGTACTTCTGAACCACATTGTTATATAACTTTAGTTAGATCAACACTTTTTAATTTGATCAACAGAAGGTCTTCGAAAAAATTCGTCTTTACCTGTTGGTCTGTTTTGACAGATTTCTGCCATTTTCTGCATTTGCTTCTTGTTGGTTCCTTTTTGAGTTATTTTGGGGAATTGTGATTTTTGAGGGAAGTGCTACAGTAGCTAGTGTTTTAATGGAAGTTTATTTGGTGTTAGAACTGAACCTAAAGACCTTTTATCATGAGTGCACTAACGTTGCTAATAAAAGATTGTGTGAAGTTTTGTTTGAAGGAAAAATTTCAGGTGTATGGAATGAATGAGTAATGAGATGAAGGATGGACTAAAGCTCAAGCTTGGGGATGCCACGCGTGTCACCCCAAGAAATATCCAATAAGTACAAGCTTCGAAGCTTGGGGATGCCCAAGGCATCCCCTTCTTCATCAATAAAAATCCCAGGTTTCTTCCAAACGCTTCATTTTTATTGTTTCATGCACAGTTGTGTTGTTCTTGGAGCATTTTCGTTTTGGTTTTTCGTTTGCTTTGTTTGTTTAGTTTTATGAATTAATTGGTTGGACCCCCTCTTTCATACATTGGTTTTCAAATAGTTTGGTTTGGTTTGGAAAAGAGTAGGAAAGCTCATTCTTAAGTGGTAAAAAGAGCTTGTTTTTTACTGTGGCCTATGCTTTGTCATGCCATGCTTGATATTGTTTTGGCTTTATGATTAGCATTCTTTGTTGTAGCATGACTTGTTATAAACAATTGAGATGGCTTAATGTGCCTTGGATGAATCATGCGTTGTTTTAGCATATTAAAGCATAGTATAGTGGTATTCTCCTTTGATGCTTTATTTGGGTTGACTTGGCGCATGCTCACACCATGTTATGACTATCTCAAGTCGCCATAGCCTTTATGATCCTTTAGTTTTCAACTTGTAGTATCACTTTATGCTTTGATCAATGATGTTTTGTCGCTCTGCATGATTATGGCCATTATTGCTCTCTTAGTTTGTCGCTCCCAGTCTTTTGCTAGCCTCCACAACCAAGTATGAGTTCCACTCATGCATCCAACTCCCTAAACCAAGTTATTCCAAAGAGTCCACCATTCCTACCTACTTGCTTATGCTATTCCAAGTATATTCTTGTTTTTGTCTACCTTCCAAATTAAACTTGTTATGTGAAAATTAGTGATTAAAGCTCTCACGAACTTGATGGCACACTTTACTTTTCTTGCATTTAATAAAATTGAACCATTGGGTCCTTCTTTGTTGCGTATATGCTTGCGCTTTATAAGTTGAAATTAGCATAACCATGTATCATGGGGAACACTTTCAACATTGCACTTGTACGTTGTACCCCGTTGATATCATGTTCTTTTTCTTATGGATCCCGACGGTGTGAAATAAAAGTGGAGCTTGTAAGATCATGGAGTTTGTATGTGTGTTAGAGAAACGCCTGGGCCGCTAGCCTAAGCCATGCCTAATCATCGTGGAAACTTGCAGCATCACCATAATGAGCACTCTATGAAGCATCCTCAATAAAAACCTATGCAAATAGCAAATAAAAAGATCGTCGAGATGCTCATTGTCTGCTTGCCTTGTCATTTTGATTATGGGAAAGCTCCCGTATCATGTGCAAGGGGTACCCCGTTGGCGGTTCTTAATGATACACGTATACTTACAATGACAAGAGCTTGCTCGTGACTGAAGTTGAGTAGCATGAGGATCGGTCTTCGTTAGTAAGGGGCATGAGATTTCGGTTTATAACTTGTCAAGCATATCCTCTTAGTTGTGTCACTTTAACCTTAATCACCTTCAAGATGCTTATGGTAGGGGCAATGAGAGCTGAAAGCTATAAGTACCATAATTTTTGGAAGCTCTTTACGAGACTTGAATCCCTACTTCCTTTTTACAAAGGCCTTTCTTCCACCATTATATTTGAGTCTCCACCTTCTATCTTTATGCACTTACTTTGAGAGCATACTGGCCATTCTTAGTTCTATGTGCATTGTCCCAAGACTAGTTGATTGATGCATACTTTGATATTTCTTGTTTTAAACTATTGTATCTAGTCACTCTTATGAACTTTGAAGGTGTCCTATGCATTTATATTTGCTACTCTATGAGGGACAAGCTGAATACTATTATGCTATGTTTTCTTTATGTGAAACAAACAAACGTCTTCCAAACCATTGTTATTCATGAATCTTTTGTTTGTGACTTTTCATGTTGCATCATATTTTCTTTGTCTTATTGCTAGAACTTTGTCTTTCATGTTATGATAGAAGTACTATGATCCCAGCCTTGAATGTTTTACAAATATTTTGATCAAGTCTTTGATGGTGCATGTCACCTCAAAAATTATTCTTTCTTTTTATCACTTACCTACTCGAGGACGAGCAGGAGTTAAGCTTGGGGATGTTGATACATTGCAAATGTATCTATAATTTTTGATGTTCCATGCTTCACCACCGGCTACTGTGCGACGAGCCGAAAACCATGGAAGAGCTCATGACGGTTGCGGACCAGTACGCCATGGCGGATGCCGCCATGAAGAAGCCCCTCCGAGTAAGTACCGACGGGCGTACGACTCCCATGGAGCCGGCTTGCAACCGTCCGAGCAATCCGGCTGGGGAAGCCGGATCCTCTAGGCGCCATGGCAATGACAATCGGTGATACATTACAAATGTATCTATAATTTTTGATGTTCCATGCTTGGTTTTATCTACTTTCTTGTGTTTTGTCCACACTTTGGAGTACTTTTCATATGATTTCTTGCACTAACCTATTAACAAGAGCCTCAGTGCCAGCTACCTGTTTTCTGCTGTTTTTGGTTCTAGGAAAGTCAAAAAAATGAATATTCTCGGAATCGGACGGGACAAAAGCCAAAGTGCCTATTTTTTCGGGAGACATCTGATGCCAGAATACGAGACAGAGAAGGGCTGGGGGCGGCCACACCACCTGGCGGCGTGGCCAGGCCGGGCCCGCGCCAGGGGCTGTTCTGGCCGACCCTAGCACCCCCTCGGCATCTCCTTCCACCTATAAGATGCCCTCAAGACGAAAACCCTAAGTACCTGATCAAAAATCCACGAAAGAGTCTATAGCCGCCGTCATCTCTGTCCCTAGATCGGGAGGGGTCTGAAGCTCTTCCTGACACCCTGCTGGAGAGGGGAATTCACCCTGGAGGCCTTCTTCATCATCATGCAAGCCTCCGGTGTGATGCGTGAGTAGTTCATCTCTGGACTACGGGTCCATGTAGTAGCTAGATGGCTGGTTCTCCTCCTTTGTGCTTTCATGTTTAGATCTTGTGAGCTCCGTTCATGATCAAGATCATCTATTTGTAATTCTACATGTTGTGTTTGCGGGGATCCGATGGATATTGAGATGCTATTTCAGATAGATTATTGATTCTACTATGTCTTTGTTATTTGTGATCTTGCATGCTTTCCATTGTTAGTAGCTATCTTGGCCAAGTAGATGCTAGCAACTCCATGAGTTAGTATTTATGCTCGATAGTGGGTTCATGCCTCTAGTAATCTGGGGAAGTGACAGAAATCTCTAAGGTACTAGATGTGCTGTTGCTACTAGGGAGAAAACAACAATCCTTTGTTCATAGAACAATCGTATTGTTTACTTTACACGCAATTCGTAAAGCAATAATCTGTTGCTTGCAACTTAATACTGGAGGGGGTTCAGATGATAACCTGAAGATGGATTATTAGTCATAGATGCAGTTGGATGACGGTCTATGTATAATGTTGTAATGCCCAATCAAGTTCCAAAGGAGTCAAGATGATTAGTATATGCATGTATTCCTTTCTCGAAGTTTGTCAATTGCCCTGCTGTAATTTGTTCACCCAGCATGTTATCTATCTTAAGGAGAGCCACCTCTAGTGAACTATGGATCCCGGTCCTTTCTTTTACATACAATCTACAAACTATTTACTGCTTTGTGTTTACTTTCTGCAAACCATTACTTCTGTCCATTCGATACGTTTAATCCTTTATTTTTAGCAAACCGGTGAGATTGACAACCTCATCGCAAGTTGGGGACAAAGTTCTATGATTGTGTTGTGCAGGTCTCCACGTTGCTACTAGCACCGGTAGTGTGCCCTGCCAAGGCTCAGCTAGCAACACCTTTGGGGTGTTTCCTTGCTCCTACTAGTTCGATTAAACCTTGGTTTCATAACTGAGGGAAACTTGCTGCTGTGCTCATCATACCTTCCTCTTGGGGTTCCCCAACGAGCTCTACATCAACACTGAGCCATCAACCGGTTCCACGGAGACCACCATGCCCGACAGCAGAAACCCCGCTACCACGCGCGGTAGGTCAATGTTGTGGAAGGCACGCCCGGCACACCGGCCAACGATGCAAGAAGGCAGAAGCCACAACTCACCTTCTTCTAGATGTTTGACAGCCCGTGCAAGTGTCATAGCCGTCCCTTCAAACCGGCTACGCACACCACCCAGAACTACAGTTGGACTCACCATCTAAAGGACCAGGGCAGCCAGCAGCATCTTCCCTCACCCCCTCCTGGTGGACCACCACCGGCTAGGGGATCCGGTAATGATGAAAACTGTGGCAACATCGGCAACAAGAACAACGGCTACCCCTAGCCACATGCCGCCTACCACATCTTCGAGACAGAGCTGGACGACAAGCACAGCCGCAGGCGGCGCTCCAAGGAGGTCAACGCCATCATCTCCCCGGTCCCCTAGTACCTGAATTGGTCGGAAACCCCATCACTTGGAGCCGAGAAGACTAGTCGGAGCAGCTGCCGACTCCCGGGGGCTACGCCATGGTACATGACCCCCTCATCGTCTCCAACGAGCACACCTGCCGCTTCTCGCGTGTCCTCATCAACCTCCTCTACCGATCTTCACTGGAAAAACTGGGCATCCGCGAGCGTGACCTGCGCCCGACTACCACAATGTTCCACGGCGTACTGCCAAGACCGGCTTGCGCTCCGCTGGGTGAAATCCAGCTGGACGTCATCTTCGGGACCGAGGAGAACTTCTGCTGCGAGCCGATTTGGTTCGAGGTGGTAAACCTGACAAGCTCCTACCATTCTCTCCTCGGGCGCCCTGCCCTCGCCAAGTTCATGGCCGTCCCCCACTACGCATATCTCAAGACGAAGATGCCGGGACCTAACAGCATGATCATCGTTGCCTGCTACTTCAGGCGGTCGATGGAGTGCGCCTCAACCGGCTCCAAGTTGGAAGAGGCCCTCATCATAGCCGAAGTAAAGCGCGTGATCATGAGCAATGTGGCCATGGTGCAGCAAGGAATGCCGGCTAGCATCAAGCCGGCTGGAGAAGGAGCCTTCTGATGACCCACAAGTATAGGGGGTGTATCGCAGTATTTTCGATAAGTAAGAGTGTCGAACCCAACGAGGAGCAGAAGGTGCTGGCTAGTGGTATGGATCAGGAATTCTCTGCAAATACTTAGCAAACGTATTTTTAGGGGTTTTCGGTAAAACAAGTAAATAAAAGACAATAAGAATAAATGCAGCAACTGGCCCAATCCTTTATGCAGCAAAGGACAAGCCGGTTGTATTACTTAAGATGACCAAATGTTCTCGAGGACACATGGGAAGACTGTCAAGTCCTTTCGCTTCATATAGTTGATTAATCTTCTTTAGCTTCCTAAGTGTTGTGTGGGTGAACGTGTGCTAATGTACTGACCTTCCTAGGACTAATACATACTTGTGATTATACCCCTTGCAAACATTCGTAAGTACAAGAAAGTAATTAAGGTAAGAACCTAACCACATATTTAAACTCTAAGACCCTTACGTCCCTTGTGCAATGGTTTCCTAACGGGGGTTCAGGTTTCTGTCACTCCGGCGACCCCTACGATCAGTAGCCAAATACACAATGCATTCCCCTAGGCCCATATAGGTGAAGTGTCATGTAGTCGACGTTTACATGACACCACTAGAAGAAGTACACCACAACTTAAATATCAACACAACTCCACTACTAACAACATGACTTCTCCCATGTCCTCAAGAACAAAACGAACTACTCACAAGACATCATATGGATCATGATCAAAGATGGAATAATGATGTATAACAATCTGAACATAAACAATAATTCAATGGTTCACTCAATAGCATCAACTACAAAGAGTAATCAACACCGGGAAAGTTTCCCCTAAGAACTATGCAAGATTCAAACCAATTGTTACAGCAATATGGAGATGGTGATGAGGGTGCTGATGGTGATGATGGTGGTGATGATGATCCCGATGAAGTCCAGCTTGATGGTGGTGTTGATGGCGACGATCTCCCCTCTCCGGGAAGGAATTCCCCTGGTAGAATTCTGTCTACCGGAGAGATCATTCTCTCTCCGTGTTTTCCACCCCTCAGAGGCGGCGGAATCTTTCTGTGGTCGCTCCTCGAGTCTTAGGGTTTTGGGAGGATAATATACGCCAGAGGGGAGAGCCAGAGGTGGGCCTGGGTGGCCACACCACCTAGTGGAGCGGCCCAGGGTGGCTCGTGCTAGGGGGTGGTGTGGCCCCCCTGTGGCCCACCTCCACTCCTCCTTCTGCCATCCTTCGTCTTCTAGAAAAAATAGGATTTTCCGTCTATTTTCCCGGATTTTCTGATCTTCGCAAATTTTGCCTCCAACAACACCTTTTCCATTAGAATCTTGACTGCAGCGGCCCATGCTCCAAAAGTCATCAACCATGCAAAAACAAATGAAATAACATAAGTATCATCTCTTAATATGAAATATATCAATGAATAACAGTGAATTATGATATAGAATGGTGATGAAAAATGGACGTATCAACTCCCCCAAGCTTAGACTTCGCTTGCCCCCAAGCGAAACTGAGCTCAATAAACATGACCTCAGGTTTATGGAGTGAAGAGTCGGTAAAAGAATACGGACAAGAAGCATCACATTCATCAATACATAGATCATAATAGCAGACAACTCACTATTATATAACTTAACTTGCAATAGGTAAAGGGAACACAATAAAGATACATAAAGTGAATCATAATTGGTAATGGCAAACTTAGCTCTTGGTCAAAGAATAGTTGATAATTTGCTGGAGTTCACAAATAACTGATTTTCAATGATAGCTTTCAAAGAAGTAAACACCAAGATAGGAGCAATGTGCAAAACAAGGAACATAAGAAACATGCTTGAATAAATCATCATATGAATGAATGAAACACAACAACTCAAAATACTTGCTGAGATAGAAGGGAATAGGTTTACTGACTCAACTGGAAAGTAGAAGAAAAGCCTTTTGTAAAGGGAAGCAGGGATTCAAGTTTCATAAAGAGCTTCCAAAAATTATGGTACTTACTAGCTTTCAGCTCTCATTTCCCCTATCATAAGCATCTTTTGGTGATTAAGGTTAAAGTGGCACAACTAAGAGGATATGCTTGACAAGTTATAAATGGAAATCTCATGCCCCTTACTTACGAGTACCGAACCTCATGCTACTCAACTTCAGTCACGAGCAAGCTCTTGTCATTGTAAGTACATATGTATCATAGAGAACCGCCAACGGGGTACCCCTTGCACATGACACAGGAGCTATCCCATAATCAAAATGACAAGGAAAGCAGACAATGAGCATCTCAGTGATCTTTTTATTTGCTATTTGCATAGGTTTTTATTGCGGATGCTTCATAGAATGCTCATTATAGTTATGCAGCAAGTTTCCACCATGATTAAATATGGCTTAGGCTAGCGGCCCAGGCGTTTCTCTAACACATATACGAACTCCATGATCTTACAAGTTCCACTTTTATTTCACACCACCGGGATCCATAAGCAAAAGAACATGATATCAACTAGGTACAGAGTACCAATGTAGTGTTGAAAGCGTTCCCCATGATACATGGTTATGCTAATTTCAACTCATAAAGCGCAAGCATATGCGCAACAAAGAAAGACCCAATGGTTCAAGTTTATTAAATGCAAGAAAGTAAAGTGTGCCATCAAGTTCGTGAGAGCTTTAATCACTAATTTTCACATAATAAGTTTTATTTGGAAGGTACATAAAACCAAGAATTTTCTTAGAATAGCAATAATGCTAATAGGTAGGTATGGTGGACACAAATGGCAGAGGTTTTGGTTTGAGGAGTGGATGCACGAGAAGAATACCCTCTCAGTACAACTTTTTGGCTAGCAAGGCTAGGTAGCAAGTACAAGAGTTGAAGGAAACAACCAAACATACAAATGATAAAAACAAACATGCAATCTTCCTTAGAAGCACAAAAGATCTTAAACAGAGAATACTAAACTTATGAGCAAATCAAGAAAGAAAGATGATGAAATTATTTTTCTTTAGAGTACTATTATTTTTTTCATTCAACTCTCAAAAATAGTGTTGCTATAGACCGAGCCAGGTTTGGCAAAACCAACTAAATTAACTCAATGATCCCAAAGTGATACCAATACTAACAACAAGATCAATCATATAACCACGAATTGAAAACTAATATAAGATATGCAAAAGAGTAGATGATAGAACTTCTCATTAATATTCCATAACGATAAATCACACCAAGGGATACATATCTAACGAGAGAGGGGACACTTCCCTAATGCAAACCATCCTACACAATAACTCCTCTATTCATGATATGACTTACTAAAAAGGTAAAAAGATAGAAGATAGTGATGTGATACCGCGGCACTCCCCCCAAGCTTGGAACAAACTAAGGGGATGCTAAACCTGATGACGAATTACTCCTTTGGTGGTGGTGGTGTTCTCTTGATGAGCTCTTTGATCAATTTCCCCAAGTCCTCAATCTCGAAGGTGAGATTGCGAATAAGCTGCGAGTTTTGCTCAATGCGGCTCATGATCATGTCGGGTTGCGAGTTCTAGCTCTTGTGATTCTTTCCACTCTTCCTCCTTGAAGTCATCTTTTCCTGCATGGCTAGAACGAGGCAAATCCCAATTGGAGGGTAATTTCTCCTTGGGCATATTCTGGTATTGATGCTCATGGATAAGGGTGTGGAAAGGATTCTTGGCGCGCGGAGGAAGTGACCAGGGATCCAAACGGTGATGAGGAGGCTTCTCTCTAATTGACATAGTCCTGGCAGGGTTCGCCACCACTCCAATGCTTGCAATGGTAGTGCCGGTGCGCTTTGCCTCCTCTTCACCTTCACTCTTGATCTCCTTCTCCTGCCCGGGGTCTTGGAGATCTTCCTCCATAGGCTCCTTTCCCTTATCCTTGGTGGACACCATTGTGCTTCTAAACTTTCAAGAATAGTTCCTGGCAGAAACAGATCAAAATGAAAACACGACAAAAACACAATATACGAACCTCGGGGGATCCGGGGGATTATATATTACGAAGTTTCATAACAGAAGGAAGGTACTGGGAGAAAACGAGTCGGAGGGGGAGTCCGGGGTGGACTCACCACCTGGTGGCGCGACCAGGGGAGGGCCCGCGCCACAGGGTGGTGTGAGCCACCCTGGCTCCGTTTCCGTCCCTCTTTCACTTTGTTGCTTTCCTTATTGTCTAAAAACTGCAAAAATATAGGTGGATAGTATTTTCGCGGAACTTTTCTTACCAGAACTGTTACCTATTTGAAAACAGACTCTGCAGGCCTCTAAATTTAGTCCTTGATAGATTCTTCTGGAGTCACCACTTGAATAACATCAATATCTTCATCTTCAAACACCTATTACTTGAGTCAGAAAACCTTTCACTTCCTCATTACACCATTATCTCCACTGACCCTGAAAATTCCTTTCACACAAAACTTCACACAGTTCTCATTAGCAACATTAGCATAAGTGAAGTGATAAAACCTTTTTAGTTCAATTTAAACTGATAACCATCAAAACATAAGCTACTGTAGCAACTCCTTCTGAAAACCCAAAAAGAATTCAACAAGGAAATCGAATAAAGAAGCAAATGCAAGAGTGGCTAAATCTGTCAAAACAGAGCAGCAGGTGAAGATCAATTTTTTCGAAAATCTTCTGTTGCTCAAATAAAAAAGTGCAAAACTAACGAAAGTTAAATAACAATCTGGGGCAGAAGCACAAAAAATTACAGATCAATCTGAACTACAGAGATCTCTCACGAATTTTTACGGTGAAGAACAAAAATCTGTTTCGGAACAGCAACTTCCCCAAATATTACTTCTCTCTCGTTAGAGGTTGATCTTGACATAAAAACCAAACAAAAAGGATAAGGAGAGGTTATTACCGAAGTAATAACTTCCGAGACTGAAAGACACAAAAACAAACTGAAAGCAAAAATAAACTGGGTTGTCTCCCAAAAAGCTCTTTCTTTATAGCCATTAAGATGGGCATGAAATTTTTGAAGATGCTCACATAAGAATATGAATTGAAGTGAAAGAGAGCATTAAGAAGCAAAAATACACATGTTTAAGTCTAACCCACTTCCTATGCAAAGTAATTTTGTAAGCAAACAGATTATTGAAGCCAGAATCCGCAAACATAAGAAGGCAAAACAAGTGCAACATAAAAACTTTCAGCATAAAACAAGGAAACTTGATATTATTGAGATGCATAAGAACACTTTTCCCTCTCTCATAGTAACTTTCAGTATCATGCATAAACTTAACAATATATCTATCACAAGGACTATCGTAGCAATGATCACTTATTCTAACAGAAAACACAGGAATACTAGCTCTCATAACACTACTTTGTGAAATAATACTAGAGGTATCCTTACAAAGGATAGTGTGTCCCTCTTCTACATATTTAGTAACAAAGTCTTTCACATTTGCTATTATAGGTTCATCAACCACTTGTTTATCAGGTTCAATAGCTTTATTTGTACTTTCATTAACCATATTAGCTATCATAGAGTGTTCCTTTATCTTAACTGGGAAAGGCATTTTCTCAATATAAGGTTCAGGTAAAACATGATTAGTAGTATAAACTTCAGTATTTCTTACAGGAACACTCTTAGCAGCATCTTTATATGGTTCATGATACTTATTCCACTTCTTTTTAGGCACTTCAATGTAGGAAGCAAAAGCCTTAAAATAAGAAGCAATAGCTTGAGAGTCTAGACCATAAGCATTTTTAATATTTTGAAAGTCATCAGTTCCCATAAAAGTTTCAATGCATTCATAATCATAATTTATACCCGACTTTCTACCTTTTTCATTCTCCCAAGATTCAGCATTGTCTTGAATACGGTCCAGAAGATCCCATTTAGCTTCTTCTTCCATGCGAGTGAATGATCCAGCACAAGAAGCATCCAAAAAATCCTTGTCATGTAGAGGGAGTCTTGCATAAAAGTTGTTGATAATAATATTGTTGGGGAGCTCATGAATGGGACATTTGAGCATAAGTAACTTCAATCTCCCCCAAGCTTGAGCTGTACTCTCTCCATCAAGAGGCCAAAAGTTGTATATTTGATTTCGATCTTTATGAATCTCACTAGGAGGATAAAACTTTGAATAAAAGAGAGATACTATTTCCTCCCATTCAAGACCTTGACCATTCTTCAGCAGGTTATACCATTCCTCAGCTCTTCATTTCAGTGATAATGAGAATAACTTCTTCTTAAATTGATCTGTAGTAATACCTGCACACTTGAACAACCCGCATAATTCGTGTATAAAGAGCAAATGATCACCAGGATGAAAAGTTCCATCCCCAAAATAGTAGTTATCCATAACACGATCAATAATTCTTGTAGGTATTTTAAAAGCATCACTCTCAGCAGGTGGCGGTTCATCTACTACCTTAGCAATGGTAGTAGCATTACCAAATAAGAGACTCAGCGAATTATCCATAACAAAAATAAAGCAACTAATAGAAGTAAACAATACTCACAGTAGAAGTTTCCTTTACCAATTCCACTCTCCAATAGCGCTTCACTCCCCGGCAACGGCGCCAGAAAATAGTCTTGATGACCCACAAGTATAGGGGGTGTATCGCAGTATTTTTGATAAGTAAGAGTGTCAAACCCAACGAGGAGCAGAAGGTGCTGGCTAGTGGTATGGATCAGGAATTCTCTGCAAATACTTAGCAAACGGATTTTTAGGGGTTTTCGGTAAAGCAAGTAAATAAAGTACGAGAAAATAAAAGACAATAAGAATAAATGCAGCAAGTGGCCCAATCCTTTATGCAGCAAAGGACAAGCCGGTTGTATTACTTAAGATGACCAAACGTTCTCGAGGACACATGGGAAGACTGTCAAGTGCTTTCGCTTCATATAGTTGATTAATCTTCTTTAGCTTGCTAAGTGTTGTCTGGGTGAACCTGTGCTAATGTACTGACCTTCCTAGGACTAATACATACTTGTGATTAAACCCCTTGCAAACATCTGTAAGTACAAGAAAGTAATTAAGGTAGGAACCTAACCACAACTTTAAACTCTAAGACCCTTGCGTCCCTTGTGCAATGGTTTCCTAACGGGGGTTCAGGTTTCTGTCACTCCGACAACCCCTACGATTAGTAGCCAAATACACAATGCATTCCCCTAGGCCCATATAGGTGAAGTGTCATGTAGTCGACATTCACATGACACCACTAGAAGAAGTACACCACAACTTAAATATCGAACTATTGAATCTTTCTCAACACAACTCCACTACTAACAACATGACTTCTCCCATGTCCTCAAGAACAAAACGAACTACTCACAAGACATCATATGGATCATGATCAGAGATGGAATAATGATGTATAACAATATGAACATAAACAATAATTCAATGGTTCACTCAATAGCATCAACTACAAAGACTAATCAACACCGGGAAAGTTTGCCCTAAGAACTATGCAAGATTCAACCCAATTGTTACAGCAATATGGAGATGGTGATGAGGGTGCTGATGGTGATGATGGTGGTGATGATGATGATGATCCCGATGAAGTCCATCTTGATGGTGGTGTTGATGGCGACGATCTCCCCTCTCCGAGAAGGAATTCCCCCGGCAGAATTCTGTCTACCGGAGAGATCTTTCTCTCTCAGTGTTTTCCACCCCGCAGAGGCAGTGGAATGTTTTTGTGGTCGCTCCCCGAGTCTTAGGGTTTCGGGAGGATAATATACGCCAGAGGGAAGAGCCAGAGGTGGGCCAGGGTCGCCACACCACCTGGTGGTGTGGCCTAGGGTTGCCCGTGCCAGGGGGTGGTGTGGGCCCCCTGTGGCCCATCTCCACTCCTCCTTCTGGCATCCTTCATCTTCTAGAAAAAATAGGATCTTCCGTATATTTTCCTGGATTTTCTGATCTTCACGAATTTTGCCTCCAAACAGCACCTTTTCCATCAGAATCCTGACTGCAGCGGTCCATGCTCCAAAAGTCATCAACCATGCAAAAACAGATGAAATAACATAAGTATCATCTCTTAATATGAAATATATCAATGAATAACAGTGAATTATGACATAGAATAGTGATGCAAAATGGACGTATCACCTTCCAGCCGGCAAAGGAGACGAAGAGGATTCTGCTCGACCCCTCCGACCCGACCAAGTTCGTCACCATTGGCGCTGGCTTGGACAGCAAATAGGAAGGCGTGCTCGTCGACTTCCTCCGTAAGAATCGGGACATCTTCGCATGGTCACCCAAGGACATGCCAGGTGTACCGAGGGAGTTCACCGAGCACTCACTTCATGTCCAGCCGGATGCGAAGCCGGTAAAGCAACCTCTGTGCCGATTCTCGGAGGAGAAGAGGAAGATTATTGGTGACGATATCACCTGGCTCCTTGCAGCCGGGTTCATCATGGAGGTGGACCACCCGGACTGGCTGGCCAATCCAGTCCTGGTGTTGAAGAAGAACAAGACATGGCGCATGTGTATCGACTACACCAGCCTGAACAAGGCGTGCCCGAAGGACCCATTCACCTTGCCCCGTATCGATCAAGTTATCGATTCCACGGCCGGCTGCGATTTGTTGTCCTTCCTAGATTGTTATTCCGGTTATAATCAGATCCGGCTAAACCCGGCTGAACAGATAAAAACATCATTCATCACCCCGTACTGGGCTTTCTGCTATGTAACCATGCCTTTCGGTCTGAAGAATGCAGGAGCTACCTATCAGTGCTGCATGCAGAAATGCTTACACTCGCAGATCGGCCGAAACATGCACGCTTATGTGGGCGATGTGGTCATCAAGACCAAGGAGAAGCGCACCCTCCTCGAGGTCCTGGGAGAGACATTTGGCAACCTTCGGCAATACCAGATGAAGCTGAACCCGGAGAAATGCGTCTTTGGGGTCCCATCCGGCCAGCTACTCGGTTTCCTCGTCTCATAGCGAGGGATTGAGGCGAATCCAGAAATACTCGCGGCCATCGAGAGGATGCAGCCGCCCAGGAGCCTGCTGGGAGTCCAGAAGTTCACCGGATGCCTCGCCTCCCTCAGTCGTTTTGTCAGGCGGTTGGGAGAGAAGGCACTTCCGTTTTACCAGCTAATGAAGAAGACAGACAAATTCTCCTGGACCTCGTAAGCCGACGCCTCCTTTCATGACCTCAAGCGCATGCTATCCACAGCACCGGTTCTAGCCACGCCGACCAGCAAGGATCCGATGTTGCTCTATATAGCAGCCATCATCCGGGTCGTCAGCGTTGTCCTGGTGGTGGAGCGCCCCGAGGAAGGCAAGGCTCAGCCGGTTTAGCGGCCCGTCTACTACCTCAGCGAGGTTCTCTCCCTCCCCAAGCAGAACTACCCCCACTGCCAGAAGATGTGCTATGGTGTGTACCTGACATTCAAGAAGCTCAAGCACTACTTCCAGGAGCATCCTATTAAGGTCGTGTGCACCGCACCCCTTTCAGAAATCATCGGCAACAAGGATGCCACCGGTTGAGTCGCCAAGTGGGCCATCGAGCTCGTCGCCTACTCCATCCAGTACGAGCCCCGGCTCACAATCAAGTCGCAAGCTCTGGCGGACTTCCTTGTCGACTGGGCCAAGACCCAATACCTCCCACCGGTTCCGGATTCGGACCACTGGAGGATGCACTTCGACGGGTCAAAGATGCTCGGGGGCTTGGGAGCCGGCATCATGCTCACCTTGCCGAAGGGAGACCAGTTGGAGTACATCCTGCAGATCCACTTCAAGGCCTCCAACATCTTAGCCGAATACGAGGCACTGGCGCACGGCCTCCGGCTAGCCAGAGAAATTGGTGTCAACCGGATCCTTTGCTTCGGTGATTCGGATCTGGTGGTGCAGCAGGTATCGGGAGAGTGGGACGCCGGCGATGCAAACATGGCTCTCTACCGGTTCCACATACAAAAGCTTAGCGCCTCCTTCGACGGATGTGAATTTCATCACATCCCTCGCGCCAGCAACGAGGCAGCTAATTCGCTCGCACGAATCGGATCCACCAGGCAGGTGATCCCACCGGGGTATCCTTGGAGCACCTGCGCAAGCCCTCCATCACCCCGTCTCCCGAGTCGGACTCCATCATCTGGGCAGGGAGCGCTCTGGTTGACGGTCCGACAGACGTGGAGCCGACAGAACCCACAAATAAGAAGGCCCGCACCAGCTCCGCCAAATCTATACCCATCGGCTCGCAAGACCCGGGGGCTGTCGTTTCGTCAAGTAGCTCGGGGGCTGTCGTCCTGGGTACTTCATCCTGACGACCCTCAGCCGGAGAGCGGAAGCATCCTCACCATCCGGCAGATACCATCCTAGGCGCAACCCTTCATGGACTTCATCGCCAATGGGGAGCTTCCGGATGAACAGGTGGAGGCCAGGCAAATCCGGCGCCGCGCGCACATGTACACCATCATCAACAAAGAATTATACAAGCGCAGCGTATTCGGCATGTTCCAAAGGTGTGTCAACATGGACACGGGCTACCGGCTGCTCAAGGACATCCACCAGGGCGAGTGCGGGCACCACGCTTCGTCAAGGGCGATAGTCGCTAAGGCATTTTGCCATGGCTTCTATTGGCCCACCGCTCTCGAGGACGGCGAACAGCTAGTCCGTGCGTGCAACGGGTGCCAGTGCTTTGGGAAGCTCAGGCACATGCCAGCTTTGGTGCTTAAGACCATACCGATCACCTGGCCCTTTGCTATTTGGGGCCTCGACATGGTCGGTCCCTTCAAGCGGGCACGCGTGGGCATGACCCATCTGCTGGTTGCGGTGGACAAATTCACAAAGTGGATAGAGGCCAAACCTATCCGGAAGCTGGATAGGGCGACAGTCGTCACCTTCTTCACCGGCATCATCAACCGGTTCGGCTACCCAAACAGCATCATCACTGACAACGGCACGAACTTCGCCAAGTGGGCCTTCGCCTGGTTCTGCACCAACAAGGGCATTCGGCTAGACCTTGCTTCCGTCGCGCACCTGCAATCCAAGGGGCAAGTCGAAAGGGCAAACGGCTTAGTGCTAGCCGGCATCAAGCCACGCCTCATCGAGACTTTGGAGCGGTTACCCGGATGCTGGATCGAGGAGCTTTCGGCTGTGTTATGGAGCCTCCGCACCACGCCGAATAGATCAATCGGCTACACCCTGTTCTTCCTGGTCTACGGATCGGAGGCCGTCCTCTCCGCGGACATCGAGTTCGACTCTCCGTGCAAGCTCCTCTACGATGAAAAGGCCAATCAGGAGGCACGGGAGGATGCCGTGGACCTCCTCGAGGAGGCCCGCAAGCTAGTGTTGTCTAGATCGGCCCTATGCCAGCAACGTCTACGCCACTACCACTCTAGCCGGATCTTCCCTATCGCATTCAGCAAGGGTGACCTGGTCCTCCGGCTGGTGCAAGACACGAAGGGCATGCACAAGCTATCGCCACCCTGGTCCTCCGGCTGCCCAACGACTCCTACTACCTCATCGACGCATAGCTGTCGTGCAAGAACAAGATGGACAAGTCAGACGAGGAGACGGAGCACCCCTAGAACGCGGCCCTGCTCCGCCCGTTTTACACCTAGTCACCGAATAGTGTACGTACCCTGCAAACCTTATGAATGAAAATGCGGACCCTTACGAGATACTCGGGGGCTCCTTGCTAGAAATTTGTATGCATCTGTTTTGTGGTTCAGTTTTTCTGGCTCCGGCAACCCTCACCCAGGGGCTTGCCGACTGGCCCAACCTGCTAAGTCAATAAACCGGATGAGTAGTGTGCGACGATGTCAGAGGCCCACTCTTCGTCTCAGCTACATACCGCAACCCGGCTATCCGGCAAGCAAGAGCAAAAGCCCGAGGCATCCCACACGAAAAATGGGGAGGAGATGCGACATATCAGGTGTCCCGGCCTCGCAACTAGCTTAAGACAATCCGGCTGCTAAGCCCTTAGTACCATGCGCAATGTACTGTCAGCTCCCTTTGATTCCGGCTGTAGACCGCAACCCGGCTGCCCGGCAAGGACGTAGCGAAAATAGCAAAGCACATGGGAAAACGACTAAGTGTCCAGAAAGGCACAAGCTAGTTTTTCAAAAAACAAATCCGCCTTCCAGCTACAGTTTAGCAGACAAACCTATTAACGGGTGAGAATGTATGTGCGTGTGTATATTTCTGTACAACTATGTCGAGTCGGAATTCAGGAAGAAAAGAAGAAGAAGATTCGAAGTCCTTGCCTTCATCAAGCGCTCCGAATCTTGGGGGCTACATCCACTGGGTGCGCTCGCGCGCCCCTAGTGGAATCTTGTAGTTTCCTGACCGGCTAAGGGTGTTTAGCCGGATATTTGGAGCCCAGGTGAGGGCAAGGGAAGGAGCAAAAGAAAAAGAAGATTCGAAGTACCTGACTATGCCAGCTACTCCGAATCTCGGGGGCTACACCCAGTGGGTGCGCTAGCGCTCCCCCACTGGAATGTTAGTTCCCTCGGCGGTAGGCGTTCAGCCAACGGAAGCAACCGACTAAGAGGCGTCTAGTCGGATGAAGCTAGAAGACTTAAGGAAAGAAAGAAGATTCGAAGTACCTGGCTACACCAGCTACTCCGAATCTCTGGGGCTACACCCAGTGGGTGCACTGACGCGCCCCCACTGGAATTGCAGTTCTCCCGGCTGAAGGCGTTCAGCCGAGCGAAGTCATCCGGATAAAATTAATCGGCAAAATATTGAAAGAACACGCAGAAAACACAAGTTGATGGAAAGAAAAATAAGTTCAGATTGACATTAAACGGAAGGGGGAGACGAAGCACCCATAAGTTTACCCGGCGCCAGAGGCAGCCGGTACAGACAAATAGTTTTCAAGCCAGACAACATAAACAAATACGCCCGGCATCCCGGGGTTATGGCTAAGCAGCAGGGCCCTTGCTGTGCAGAGCACTCCGGCTGGCGGCAGTCTCAGGAGGCGGAGGAGGCGCAACATTCGATCCGGTTCCGGCGTCGCCTCTAGCCGGTTGCGTCGAGGCTTCCGCATCCGGAGTACCGACAGACTCCGAGTCGGTGAGCACCTCGTCTGGGTCCACATAGTCATCAATCTTGACGGCGGAGGCCCGGAGCTCTAGATGGGCCTGGCGGATGGCAGCAAGGTCGGTGCCAGCACGGAAACCCCCGTCGATCTTCTCGATGCGGGCGTCCTTGTACTAGGAGAGCATGAGGGCCAAAGCCATCTCCGCTCCGGCTCGCGCGCCAAGTCTCGCAGTCGGTCGACAGCAGCCGACACCTCCCCCACCTTGGCGGCTAGCTGCGCCATCGTCTCCGGGATCGGAGCGTCTGGCCACAGGAAGGAGAAGACGGCCTGCACCGCCTAGCAAACCTTGGCAGCCTCCTCGCCAAGAAGGACGACGAGCTCCTGGGCTGTCGGCTGCGCTCTCGGCTAGTTCTCCTGCAGCCAGTTGTAGGCCAGCAGGTCTATGCCAGGATAAAAAGCTGTCGAAAAAAGAAAGTCAGATCCGGCTACCGGATCCGGAAAGGCGAGAGAAGTCGAAAAAGGAACTTACCCTTGGCCGTGTGCCCGACTTGCATCAGCTCTTCCACCAAGGCCTTTTCCTTCGTCGCCAGCCACTTGACTTCCTTCTCCTGGTCCTTGTTCTGGGCCTCGAGAAGTTGAAAGCCTCCGTCCGGTTAGCGAGGGAGGCGTCGTGCTCCTTCACGATGGCCTCTAGAGTATCCACCTTGGCGTGCCAGTCCTTGTTCTGCAAGCGCAGCATGGAGTTGGACTTGCTCAGCCAGTTGTTTGCCTTCTTCAGGCGATCAATCTCCCGATGAGCGCATACAAGGATGGCTGCGAGAAAACCGACTATCAGCAAAAAAAGAAGAAGAAGAGATTCCGGGTAAGGAAACTTACTCCACGAAGTGCCGTTCGCAGCGGCAAGCTTCTGCTCCAAGGACCGGTTGCCACCCGCTGCAGCCTCTAGCAGCCGGATTTCCTTCACCGCCAGCTCGTGGGTGGTGGCAAGGTCCATCAGCGAGGCGGTGGAGGAGGCATCGGCATCCACGGTGTTGGCGGCCAACGGCTCCTTCGCCGCGACCACCGCCGTCCTCCACTCCTCCCCCGGCTCGTCCTTGGAGTTGTCGTCGCCGACAACCACGAGTTCTTTGCCGGCGGCGACCCTCCATGACCTCACAGAAGAGACGTCCCCGCCCTGCGAGGTGGTCACAACCGTTTCCGGCTGGACCACCGTAGCCGGCGGGGGACCTCCCGCTCCGGCTGACGCAGCCGGTTCAGCTCGAGGCGGCGGTGGAGGCGGTGCCTCGGAAGTAGGAGGGGCAGAGGCGGACATAGGCGATGCACGGTGCGGCGATCCAGTCGGCGCTCGTGTCGGGCTCGCAGCCCCAAAAGGGACCAACATGCTGAAGTAGCAGAAGGAAAGGAAAAGACAAAGAGGCAAATGAGCTAAACACAGACAAGAAAAAGCAAAAGGAGCAGAAGATAGCAAAGGCGCCGGGAGAAGGACTTACCCCTGTACCACCGGGGACGGCCCTTACTTCTGGCCAAGGCGGCTCGGGGGAAGGGCGTTGGTCCGGCTCCTCTTGGGGGCCGGCTCCTCCGCGGTAGGCCGGCTGGCGCTAGAACGGCTGGAGCCAGTCCCGCTAGCGCCGGACCGGCTAGAGCCGCTGTCCGCCGCGCGGGGCCGTGACGGCTCGGGGGCCGGCATGGCCTCTTCCTCCTCGGTGACCTCCGCATGGGGATCGGCTGCCGGCTCGTCGTTCTGGCTGGGGAAGACATCCCTGTCCCCGTCCGACTCCTCGCTAGACCGGCGAGCGCGCGGCTCGAGCAAGTCAGGCGTGAAGGTCTGAAGAGGGGTCTCGCCCTCCTCGCGAAGGATGCAGGGGAAGATCTGCCAAGGACAAAAGATTAATCGGATAAAAAGGGCAAGAAACACAAAAATTCTAGCTAGAAGGACCTACCCGGGGCAGTCGGTTGTCGCGGTTGTAAGGGGCCAGCCCGTAGGTCCAGCCTTCCAGCAACCGCTCCTTGGTGATGGTCCACACCCACTCCTTCAGATTGTGGTAGCGGGGGTCGCGGCGAGATAGCCAGGTCGGGTCCATCCGGCCAGAGTAGAAGCACATCTTGTGCGCTCGCTGCTGCAGCAACATCATCAGCCTAGACATCCAACTAAGGGTGATGTCTAGGCCGGTTAGACGAGGGCACGCATGCATTGCAGCATCGCATCCGACTCCGTCTTCTCGTCGTAGACCTTCAAATCCCACTGCTGCCGGCTAGACTCCACGTCCTGGAATGCCGAAAGGTTGATCCGGTCCACGTCGGTGAGGTTGCGCACATAGAAGTACGACTGCTGCCACAGCTGTACCGTGTCGTGCCGCCGGAACTTGGGGTAGCCGGTCTGCTTGCAGGAGTAGATGGAGGCACCGCCGCAGGTGACTAGCGGCCCCTTCATGAACTGGACCTGTGGCCGGACTCGAAAGAGCCGGCAGAAGAGCCCAAGATTTGGCTGGATCCCGAGGTAGCCTTCGCAGAAGGCTACGAAGTGTGCCAGCGTGCCGGTGGCGTTGGCGCCGAGATGGTGAAAGCGGAGGTCGAAGAAGGCGAGGAAGGTGAGGAAGAACGGGTGCACCGGCAGCGCGAACCCGCGGGCCAGGTGCGAGAGGAAGACCACCCGCTCCCCCTCCACCGTATGCGGCGAAATGTCCCCCGCCAGCGCAAGCCGCACCTCCACGTCCTCCTCCAATGGCAGGACGCGGGTCGCGTGGTTATTTTGGATGTGCTCCTCCGTCACAGAGGAGCCGCACCATGCTCCGCATTCGACCGTCATTGCTGGTTCGCTGGGAGGTGCTGCGACGGATGAGTCGCGGTGGCCCATACCGCCAACGACGTCAAACAGGCGGCACGGCGGGCTACAGCAATGACGGTTGCAAAGCGCGGAAGGCAGGAGCGCGAGAGAGAAGAAGAAGGCAACTGAGAGCAAGAGGAAACGAAGAGAGGAACCCCCTCCCCCGGGCACCCCTTTAAAGGCCCGGAAGGGCAACCGTTCGCGGTGCCACGCAGCGCCCATCAAAGCGCGCCCCACCCCAACCGCCGCCCCAGATCCCGTGTGCAGACACGGGGCGCGCAGAAGATACCGGAGCAAGAACCGAAGAGCCAGGCAGCAGTTTCCCGAGGCGACGTACGATGGGACGTTCCACTGCCCGCCGCAGAGCAATGATGGCTTGTGCGCGCATGGCCGGCGTCAGCACTGACGTCACGGGTAGTGCAACCGCCGAACCTAGCCGACCAAAAAGTTCAAAATGATGAGGAGTGCGCGCACATTTCACCAAGGGAAAAATCCACACGCGCTCGGGGGCTAGTGTCGGGGGGATGACCTCCGGATAGCCCAACCGGACAAGAAATACTGCAGTCGGATCGCGTCCGGCTGGCTAAGCGCAGCCGGACAAGGCAAGTCAGGCTGGCTACCATGAGGTAACCGGAGCAGAGAGAAGCAGCTGGCTACAACAGCGTAGCCAGAACCAATCAGGAGGACAGGGCGACGTGCGGCACAGTGCGCGGTATGCCCTGGTACAACGACAAGACTGGTAACTACTCGGCCATACCGAAGACTTTGTGGCGTGACGCGGGAACTGTGGTCCGGTGCTGACGACGGGCTCGCACGGTGTTCACTGTGCCCATGACCACCATACTGCTCGTACTCTGATGTGACACGGTTGTACCGGATATTGTAGATGACCAGCCGGCTGGGACCCACCTGTGGGGGCCGCCAGTCGGACTCGCCAGTGAGACCGTTGCCCCTCTGCCTATATAGGGAGAGGCAAGGTCTCAGTAGAAATGGTTAGTCTGAGTGCATTTAAGATGATAGCTAGCAGATACAGCTCCAGGAGCACCTTTGTAGCCCGTATATCACTCATAGTCAGATCGGCAGGACTAGGAGCTTTACCTCATCACGAGGGCTCCGAACCTGGGTACTTCCTGTGTCCAGCTACACTTGATCGTATCCAATTCCACCTGCAGACGCCATCGATAGCTTCCCTGCTTGTCCCCACACCTCTATCTAACCTGTTTAGCTACGGTCGTTCCCAATACAACGACAAAGCCACTCGTCAACACCTTCTGCTCCTCGTTGGGTTCGACACTCTTACTTATCGAAAATACTGCGATACACCCCCTATACTTGTGGGTCATCACTATAACTCCAATATACTCCGTCTGTTCCTTAATATAAGGTGTATAGTTTTTTGTGAAAAAATCCATAATATAAGGTGTATAGAGAATTTTGGGACTTGTTCCTCTCATTGAGGAAGCAATTAATCCGACCAGGAGAGAGAGGATACCCAGATTTTGTATGTTCCCTCTATATCACGTCAATCACTTGGGGTATTCACGTCCTAAAGCAACGAAATTTGTCCTTCCAGCCTGTGCACTAATATTCATGCAAGAAAACTATACACCTTATATTAAGGAACGGAGGGAGTATGATGATTATAATAATGAATATGATATTTTCAGTCCACCTACTATTGAGGAGAAAGTTAATTATGATTACAATATGCCTCCTATATTTGATGATTATGGTGACGAGAATAATAATGATAGCTACTTTGTTGAATTTTCTCCCACTACAATTAATAAGAATGGCTATGTTTATGTGGGGTGTATTAATTCTTTTATGCATGTGGCTCATGATAATAATGTTTTGAAGGAAATATGCCCTGAGAGGCAATAATAAAGTTTTTATTATGTATTCACTGTATATGATAGATGTTTATTTTGCATGCTATAATTGTATTGAAAGGAAACGTCAATACATGTGTGTTTAATAAACAAAAAGGGTTCCTACTTATGCCTCTCTTCCAGACTAGCTCGTTGATTAACAAGATGATCAAGGTTTCCTGATCATGGACATTGGATGTTGTTAATAACGAGGTCACAGCATTTGTGAAATGATATGATGAACATTCATCCAAAGTATAGCATTATGATCAAAGTCATTATGTTTATATTCCTATAACATCATACGAAGTAATCTTAGTCCTTAGACCATGAGATCATGTTAATTGCTAACACCGGAAGAGTATCTTGATAACATCAAACGTCACACCGTAACAAGGTGACTATAAAGGTGGGTTCAGTGCTACGAAGGTGTTATGTTGAGGCTCATGGATCAAGAGTGGAATTTGTCAATCTCGATGACGGATAGATATACTCTGGGCCCTCTCGGTGATATCACATTAAGATAGTTTGTAAGCAAGTGATGTGATCACTAGAATGTTATATCACGGGAACGAGAAAAGAGTGCATGTCAGTAACGAGATCAAACTAGGTATTTGGATACCGATGATCGAATCTCGGACATGTATTATATCATGAGACAAAGGGATTAAGTTACTAGCGTTAAAGGTTCTCACGATCACAGAAGTCATCGTTGGATGTGCAGGAGTCAGTATGGATCTCCAGGTCCCGCTTCTGATTATTGATCTGAGCGGAGTCTCAATCATGTATGCATTATTCACGAACCATAGGGTGACACACTTAAGGGTTACCGGACACCATTTTGGAGCACAAATGTTTCAGACAAAAGGATTGCAAAGCGCAGGAATTGTTTCGATAGAAACAGGAATTGTTTTGATAGAAACCGGAATTGTTTCGGGTGAAATTGCAGAAAGTGGTTCTGCATGTGATATTGAAATGTTGCAAGGGGTTTTATGTGAATGTTTGTTAATTAAAGTAATTAATAAAATTCTGAATAAAATAAATAAAAAAGTTTTATTAATTGAGAGTTGCATTAAATTTGGTGGAAATTTAATGCATGTGAGTGGAATTTTGGGTGGAGTCAAAATTGATGTGAGTGGAGCTTCCACCACATGAATGAGGAAGAGGTGGGGGAACCCCCCTTGGCCGCCGGCCATGGGAGGGGAGGAGCCCCCCTCTCCTCCCTCACAAAGCACACCTCCTCGTGAAGGATCTCTCTCCCCCTCTAGATATTCCCCCATGGTCTCGGATTAGCGAGATACATGTTCCCGGTGGCCTTGCGTCTGGAAGGAGTTGCTGCTTCCGCTGATTCACTGGAGAGAGGAGGTGGAGGTTGTCCGGTGGCTTGAACGCATGTGTGAGGATAGATGCGCTGCTGATTTGCGGCGCTCGGACTTCCACACGATCTTGAGATTGGCAAGCGTACGACTACATCATCCACGAATTCCAACTCATTAACAAAACTCTATTGTCTTCGAGGGTAAGTTCTCCATGTATGTATATCCACCCGTTGCTCTGTATCTAGTAGATAGATCTTGGCGTATAGTTCTCATCGTAGGAAATTTTTTGTTTTCTATGCTGCGAACCCAACATGTTTTATGTGATAGTTATATTGTTAATTTTATTCATGATGCTATTGAAAGTTATTATGAGAGAGGGAAACATGGTCTTATATATCTCAACAATATTAAGTTTCCCCTCTTTATGTTGAAAATTTGGAAGTTGCACTTGTTTCGCTTCCCTATGGTTGTTGCTTTGTGCCTTCATGACTTCTTTCTTTACAAGATTATTTTTCATAGGAAGTGGGTTAGACTTAAATCTGTTTCATATTTGCTTCTTGATGCTTTGTTTTACTTTCAACTCATATTTCTTATGTGAGCATCATCGAAATTATCATGCCTATGATAATGGCTATAAAGAAAGAGCTTTTGGGAGACAACCCATTATATTTTTACTTTCAGTTTTTTTTTGTTGAGTCTTGGAAGTTATTGCCTTAGTAATAACCTCTCCTTATACTTTTTGTGTGGTTTTTATGCCAAGAATAACCTCTAATGAGAGAGAAGTAAGATTTGGGAAAGTTCCTGTCCCGAAACAGATTTTTGTGCTTCACTGTAAAAATTCGTGAAAAACCTCCGTATGTAGGATTGAGCTGTATTTTTTTGTGCTGCTGACCCAGGTTGTTTTCTAACTTTCATTAGTTCAACACTTTTCGATTTGAGCAACAGAAGATCTTCGAAAAAATTGGTTTTTACCTACTGGTCTGTTTTGACAGATTTCTGCCATTATTTGCATCTGCCTCTTAAACTCTTTCCCTTTGAGTTCTCTTTAATCATTTGAACTTTATAAAGGAACTTGGTTATCCTCGTTGTGGTTCATGTTTGTAGGTAAGACCGGTTCTATCTCTGAAAGCCCTAAGACACGTAAAACTTGCAATTGATAAATTAGAGGCGTCTAGTTTAGATCGTTGCTGGGCTAGTGTCTTGATATGGTATTGTTGTAAGTAGATGTATGATAGATACTCTTACAACACACTCAACATGTAAGTTCCATAGACCTTGGCCTTACACACAAAGGAATGATATAGATCATACCACGATGCAAATGATAGAGATCAAATGCATGGACCATATCATCTCACTTTACACATTAGATGTTAGCATCTTATACTGCTAGTTTGGCGCTTTTGGTAGCATTGTAAGATGATCCCTCATTTATATATCAAGATAAAATGTGTTCTTCCTTCAGTATGCACCGTTCTATGGATCATGTTTCGAGACATTACGTGATGATCGGGTGTACTCGACTCCGCGCTTTCATACAATGGGTGTACGACAGTTTTACACACGCGGAATACTAAGGTTCTTACTTGACGAGCCTAGCATGTACAGACATGGCCTCGGAACATGGACCGAACGGTTAAGTATGAGTCATATAGTTGATATGATGCCCATATAGATGCTTGCCTTTGAAGCTACACCGACTCACATGATGATCGGACTTGGTGTAGTGGATTTGGTTCATATAATCACCAAAAAGACACGAGGGATGTCATTTTTGAGTGGGAGTTCATTAGTAATTTGGATTAGTTGAACTCAATCTATCATAAACTTAGTCTAAATAAACTTTACAAATTCTGTTGTAGATGGCACCACCTGCTTTTAATTTCAATGTGTTCATGCAGAAAGAGAAACTTGTTGCGAATGGTAGCAACTTCACCAACTGGGCTATGAATTTGAGGATTCTCCTCACTGCTGCACAAAAGCAATATGTGCTAGAGGCGCTGCTAGGCCCCCCACCAGCTCCTGATGCCCCTGACGAGGAAAAGAATGTCTATATAACTCGTCAGGAGGACCACAACTTAGTTCATTGCGGCATACTATATGGGCTAGAGCCAGAACTTCGAAAGCGTTTCAAAAATGGCAATGCATTTGATACCATGGGAGAATTGAAAATGATTTTCGATACCCATGCTACCATAGAGAGTTATAATGCTTCTAAAAAGTTCTTTAGCTGCATGATGGAGGAGAACAACTCCATTAGTGAGCACGTACTCAAAATGTCTGGGTACACCGATAAGCTTGTGTCCTTGGGAATAACGATTCCCATTGACTTAGGCATACATCATATTCTCCAATCTCTGCCACCTAGCTACAAGAGCTTCGTGATGAACTATAACATGCAGGGCATGAAGAAGTCTCTTCCCGAGCTTCTGTCAATGCTTAAGACTGCAGAAGTGGAGATTAGGAAAGAACATCAAGTGTTGATGATCAATAAGACCACCGGCAAATCTGTTTGCCGCACCTGAAAAGAAACCCCGAGCTGGCCCTAAGTCTGATATGGAGTGCTATTATTGCAAGGGGACTAGCCATTGGAAGCGCAACTGCCCCAAGTATTTGGTGGACAAGAAGGCGGGCAAGGCAAACAAAGGTATATGTGATATACATGTTATTGATGTGTACTTGACTAGTACTCACAGTAGCACCTAGATATTTGATACGGGATCGGTTGCTAATATATGTAACTCGATTCAGGGGCTGCGGAACAAGCGATAGCTAGCAAGGGATGAGATCACTATGCGGGTCGGTAATGGATCAAGAGTTGATGTGATCGCCGTCGGAATGCTGCCTCTCCATATGCCGTCGAGATTAGTGATAAATCTAAATAATTGTTATTTTGTGCCTGCACTGAACATGAACATTGTATCCGGATCATGTTTGATGCGAAGTGGTTATTCCTTTTATTCTGAAAACAATGGTTGTTCGATTTATATGGATAATATCTTTTATGGTCATGCACCTATGTTGAATGGTTTATTTCTATTGGATCTCAATAGTAGTATTATGCATATTCATTGTGTTGATGCTAAAAGGGTTAAACTTGATAATGATATATCTACACATATGTGGCACTACCGTCTGGGTCATATTGGCGTTAAACGCATGAAGAAACTCCATTCTGATGGACTTTTGGAATCACTTGATTTGGAATCATTTGATACATGTGAGCCATGCCTTATGGGCAAGATGACTAGAATGCCGTTTTCCGGTTCAATGGAACGGGCGATAGATTTCTTGGAAATCATACATACTGATGTGTGTGGACCAATGAGTGTGTCAGCGCGAGGTGGATATCATTATTTTGTTACTTTCATAGATGATTTGAGTAGATACGGGTATATCTATTTGATGAAACATAAGTCTGAAACTTTTGAAAAGTTCAAGGAATTTCAGAATGAAGTGGAAAATCATCGTAACAGAAAGATCACATTTCTGCGGTCCGATCATGGAGGAGAGTATCTTAGTTACGAGTTTAGCACACATATGAAAAATTGTGGAATAGTTTCATAACTCACGCCTGCCGGAACACCACAACGTAATGGTGTGTTGGAACATCGTAAACATACTTTATTGGATATGGTTCGATCTATGATGTCTCTAACTGACTTGCCACTGTCATTTTGGGGTTATGCACCGGAAACCGCTGCACTCACTTTAAATCGGCACCATCTAAATCCGTTGAAATGACACCGTATGAATTATAGCTTGGAGACAAACTGAAGCTGTCATTTCTTAAAGTTTGGGGATGCGATGTTATGTGAAGAAACTTCATCCGGATAAACTCGAACCCAAAGCGGAAAAATGCGTCTTCATAGGATACCCTAAGGAAATGATTGGGTATACCTTCTTTCACAGATCCAATGGCAAGGTCTTTGTTGCCAAAAATGGATCCTTTCTTGAGAAGGAGTTTCTCGCGAAAGGTGTGAGTAGTCGGAAGGTAGAACTCGAAGAGGTTATTGAACCTTCTCTTCATGAAATGGCGATTAGCACAACACCGGAAGTTGTTTCGAAGTTGACTTCACCTAATGAAGAGAGAGCTAATGATATTGATCATGAAACTCCGAAAGAGGACACTACCGAACCTCGCAGGTCAAGAAGGACACGTGCAGCTCCTGAACTGTACGGCAATCCTATTGTGAATTTCATGATTGATGAAATAGAGGACCCTACGATGTATGAAGAAGCGATGATGAGCCCGGATTCCAACTAATGGCTAGAAGCCATGAAATCCGATATGGAATCCATGTATGAAAACCAGGTTTGGACCTTGGTGGACTTACCTCACGATCAAAAGGCCGTTGAGAATAAATGGAGTTTCAAAAGAAAAACTGATGCTGATGGTAATGTGACCATCTATAAAGCTCGACTTGTCGCAAAGGGGTTACGACAAATACAAGGAGTTGACTACGATGAGACATTCTCTCACGTAGCGATGCTAAAGTCGGTTAGGATTATGTTAGCAATTGCTGCATATTTCGATTCTGAAATATGGCAGATGGATGTCAAAACTGCATTCCTCAATGGTAATATTGAAGAAGAGTTGTATATGATACAACCTAAGGGTTTTATCGATCCTAAGGATGTTGATAAGGTATGCAAACTTCAGCGATCCATATATGGACTGAAGCAAGCATCCCAGAGTTGGAATCTCCGCTTTGATGAGGTGATCAAAGAGTTTGGATTTGTCCAAGCTTATGGAGAGGCTTGTATTTACAAGAAAGTGAGTGGGAGCAATATGGCATTTCTGATATTATATGTGGATGACATATTATTGACTAGAAATGATATAGATCTTTTAAATAGTGTTAAAAGTTATCTAAACAGCAAATGTTTGATGAAAGACCTTGGTGAAGCGTCATATATATTAGGCATTAAAATCTATAGAGATAGATCAAGCCGCCTAATTGGGCTATCGCAGAGTACATACCTTGATAAGATATTAAAGAAGTTTAATATGGATGGAAGTAAGAAGGGGTTCTTACTTATGTTGCAAGGCAAGACATTGAGTAAGACTCAAAGTCCGGCTACGGCAGAAGAAAGAGAGATAATGGATAAGATCCCCTATGCCTCAGCCATAGGCTCTATAATGTATACCATGCTATGTACAAGACCGGATGTGGCACATGCTATTAGTTTGACTAGTAGGTACCAATCTGATCCAGGTTCAGAACACTGGATAGCGGTCAAGAATATCCTTAAGTACTTAAGAAGAACTAGGGATATGTTTCTTGTCTACGGAGGTGAAGAAGACTAGTCGCGAAGTGTTATGTCGATGCTAGCTTTGACACTGATCCAGATGACTCTAAGTCTCAATCTGGATACGTATTTCTCTTGAACGGAGCAGCAGTTAGTTGGACGAGTTCCAAACAACCTGTGGTGGCTGGATCAACGACGGAGGCAGAATATGTTGCTGCTTCAGAAGCGGCGTACGAAGCGTTTTGGATGAAGGAGTTCATAATAGGAACTAGGTGTGGTTCCTAGTGCATTGTACCCAATGGTGATCTATTGTGACAACAATGGATCCATAGCCAACGGCAAGGAACCAAGGTCTCACAAGAATTCCAAGCATATTAAGCGCCAGTTTCACTCCATCCACGAGCATGTCAAGGATGGAGATATAAAGATTTGTAAAGTACACACAGACCTAAATGTAGCTGATCCGTTGACTAAAGTTCTCCCTAGGGCAAAACATGATCAACACCAGAACTCCATGGGTGTTAGATTTATCACTATGTAAACTAGATTATTGTCTCTAGTGCAAGTGGGAGACTGAAGGAAATATTCCCTCAGAGGCAATAATAAAGTTGTTATTATGTATTCCTTGTATATGATAGATGTTTATTTTGCATGCTATAATTGTATTGAAAGGAAACATCAATACAATCGTGTTTAATAAACAAAAAAGGTTCCTAGTTATGCCTCTCTTCCAGACTAGCTCGTTGATTAACAAGATGATCAAGGTTTCCTGATCATGGGCATTGGATGTTGTTAATAACAAGGTCACAGCATTTGTGAAATGATGTGATGAACATTCATCCGAAGTATAGCATTACGATCAAAGTCATTATGTTTACATTGCTATAACATCATACGAAGTAATCTTAGTCCTTAGACCATGAGATCATGTTAATTGCTAACACCGGAAGAGTATCTTGATAACATCAAACATCACACCGTAACAGGGTGACTATAAAGGTGTGTTTAGTGCTACAAAGGTGTTATGTTGAGGCTCATGGATCAAGAGTTGAATTTTCAATCCCGATGACGGATAGATATACTCTAGGCCCTCTCGGTGATATCACATTAAGATAGCTTGCAAGCAAGTGATGTGATCTCTAGAATGTTATATCACGGGAATGAGAAAATAGTGCATGTCGGTAACGAGATCAAACTAGGTATTTGGATACCGATGATCGAATCTTGGACATGTATTATATCATGAGACAAAGGGATTAAGTTACTAGCGTTAAAGGTTCTCACGAGCACAGAAGTCATTGTTGAATGTGCAGGAGTCAGTATGGATCTCCAGGTCCCGCTTCTGATTATTGATCTGAGAGGAGTCTCAATCATGTCTGCATTATTCGCGAACCGTAGGGTGACACACTGAAGGGTTACCGGACACCATTTTGGAGCACAAATGTTTCAGACAAAAGGATTGAAAGCACAGGAATTGTTTTGATAGAAACCGGAATTGTTAATTAAAGTAATTAACAAAATTCTGAATAAAATAAATAAAAGAGTTTTATTAATCGAGAGTTGCATTAAATTTGGTGGAAATTTAATGCATGTGAGTGGAATTTTGGGTGGAGTCAAAATTGATGTGAGTGGAGCTTCCACGACATGAATGAGGAAGAGGTGGGGGCACCCCCCTTGGCCGCCGGCCATGGGAGGGGAGGAACACTAATGTTTTACTTGTGTTTTAATGGAAGTTTTACTTGTGTTGATACTGAACCTAAAGACTTATTACCTTGAGTGCACTAATGTTGCTAATGAAGATTGTGTGAAGTTTTGTATGAAGGAAATTTTAAAGTGTAGGGAAGAGTAATGAGATAAGATGAAGTATGGACAAAAGATCAAGCTTGGGGATGCCAACCATGTCACCCCAAGAAATATTCAAGAAGTACAAGTGTCAAAGCTTGGGGATGCCCAAGGCATCCCCTTCTTCATCAATAAAAATTTCAGGTTTCTTCCAAACACTTCATTTTTATTGTTTCATGCACAGTTATGTTGTTCTTGGAGTGTCTTAGTTTTTGTTTTTGGTTTTTTTTGCTTAGTTTGCTTGAATAAATTGGTTGGACCCCCATATACATTAGTTTTCAAATAGGTTGGTTTGGATTGGAAAAGAGTAGGAAAAGTTCATGCTTAAGTGGTATAAAAGGAGCTTCTTTTTAACTGTGGCCTAGACTTTGTCATGCCATGCTTGATATTGTTTTGGCTTTATGCTTAGTGATTATTGTTGTAGCATGACTTGTTACAAACAATTGAGATTGCTTAATGTGCCTTGAAAGAATCTTGTGTTGTTTTAGCATATTAAAGCATACTATTGTGGTATTCTCCTTTAAATGCTTTATTTGGGTTGACTTGGTGCATGCTCACACCATGTTAAGACTATACCAAGTCACCATAGCCTCTATGATCATTTAGTTGTCGACTTGTAATATCAATTTATGCTTTAATTAATGATGTTTTGTAGCTTTGCACGATTATGGCCATTATTGCTCTCTTAGTTGGTTGCTCCCAGTCTTTTGTTTCTCCATACCAAGTATGAGTTCCACTCATGCATCCAACTCCAAATAAAACCAAGTTATTCGAAAGAGTCCACCATACCTACCTATTAGCATTTGTTATTCCAAGTATATTCATGTTTTTATCTACCTTCCAAATTAAACTTGTTATGTGAAAATTAGTGATTAAATCTCTCACGAACTTGACGGCACACTTTACTTTTCTTGCACTTAATAAACTTGAACCATTGTGCCCATCTATGTTGCGTATATGCTTGCGCTTTATAAGTTGTGAATTAGCAGAACCATGTTACCATGGGGAATGCTTTAAACATTGCACTTTATTTGGTTGATATCATGTTCTTTTGCTTATGGATCCCGGCGGTGTGAAATAAAAGGGGAGCTTGTAAGCTCATGGAGTTTGTATATGTGTTAGAGAAACGCCTGGACCGCTAGCCTAAGCCATGCCTAATCATGGTGGAAACTTGCAGCATAACCATAGTGATCAATCTATGAAGCATCCTCAATAAAAACCTATTCAAATATCAAATAAAAAGATCGTTGAGATGCTCATTATCTGCTTGCCTTGTCATTTTGATATGGGAAAGCTCATGTATCATGGGGCAAGGGGTACCCCGTTGGCGGTTCTCTATGATACACTAGTACTTACAATGACAAGAACTTACTCGTGACTAAAGTTGAGTAGCATGAGGTTCGATCTTCGTAAGTAAGGGGCATGAGATTTCAACTTATAACTTGTCAAGCATATCCTCATATTTGTTCACTTTAACCTTAACCACCTAAAGATGCTTATTATAGGGGCAATGAGAGCTGAAAGCTAATAAGTACCATAATTTTTGGAAGCTCTTTATGAGACTTGAATCCCTGCTTCCTTCTATGAAGGCCTTTCTTTTACTTTTATGTTGAATCTCCATCTTCTATCTTTATGCACCTATTGAGAGAGCATAGTGGTCATTCTTAGTTTAATGTGCATTGTCCCAAAACTTGTTGATTGATTCATAACTTTGATATTGCTTGTTCTTAAACTATTTGTATCTAGTCACCCTTATGAAATTTGAAGGTGTCCTATGCATTTATGTTTTGCTACACCATGAGGGACAAGCTGAATACCATTCTCATTATGTTCTCTATATGTGAAACAAACAAACGTCTTTCAAAGCATTGTTATTCATGAATCTTTTGTTTGTACCTTTTCATGTTACAACATAGTTGCTATGTCTTATTGTTAGAACTATATCTTTCATGTATATGTTAGAGTACTATGATCCCAGATATCAATGTTTTACAAATACCTTGAACAAGATTGTGATGGTGCAAGTCACCTCGAAAATTATTCTTTTCATCACTTACCTACTCGAGGACGAGCAGCAGTTAAGCTTGGGGCTATTGATACGTCGTAAATGTATCTATAATTTTTGATGTTACATGCTTGTTTAGTATCTACTTTCTTATGTTTTGTCCACACTTTGGGGTATTTTTACACGTTTTCTGGAACTAACCTATTAACGAGATGCCACGGTGCCAGTTGCCTGTTTTCTGCTGTTTTTTGGTTTTAGAAAAGCTGGTAAGGAAATATTCTCGGAATTGGACCGGACAAAAGCCAAAGTCAATATTTTACTAGAAGGAACACGGAGTCTAGAGGGCAGCCGAAGGAGGGCCAGGGGCTGGCCACACCCTATGGTGGCGCGGGTACCCCCTGGCCATGCAACCAGGTGGTATGGGCCCCTCAGGCCTCCACCGACCTTGCCCTTTCGCCTATAGAAGCCTCCCGGGACAAAAACCCTAAGTACTAGATCAGATTTCCACGAAAAGTTCCACAGCGCCGCCACCACCAACGAGGAGATTCAGGGGACAGAAGTCTCTATTCCGGCACGCTGCCAGGACGGGGAAGTGCCCCCGGAGCCATCTCCATCGCTGTTGCTGACTCCCATGATGAGGAGGGAGTAGTTCTCTCTCGAGGCTAAGGGCTCTACCGGTAGCTATGTGTTCATCTCTCTATTCGTGATCTTATGAGATGATGAGCTTTCTAATCTATAGATCTATTCTGCTACTCAAGTACTTTAATGAATCTCTGCTTATCCCCACGTGTGTGAAGTTGACAGTGTGCATACCGTGTGGCACTTTGGCTAAGGTTACATAAATACTTATCATGAGTATAATTTGAGTTGGATGTCTCTATGAGATTGTGGTGTTTGTTGGAACCATCTAGCGCTCAAAGTGATAGTGAGGGGTTATCTAGATGGGGAATGCGAACTTTAAGGTGTGTTGTTATAGCCCTACATCATCCAACCGGAGAGTAGTTCAGGGTAGCATCATGAAGAGAAGATATTTATATGAGAGTGTTCACTGGTGAAAGTATGATCCCTAGGCCTTGTTTCTAAGCATTGAAGGACCATTTACAATTAGTCTTGTTACATGTTTCCTTGCTGCCACTCTTATTTCAGATTGCAATTACCACTTATAATCATCCATATTACTTGTATTTCACTATCTCTTCGCCGAACTAGTGCACCTATACACCTGACAAGTGTACTGGTGTGTTGGGGACACAAGAGACTTCTTTCATCTTGATTGTAGGGTTGCTTGAGAGGGATACCTTTGACCACTTCCTCCCTGAGTTCAATAAACCTTGGGTGATCCACTTAAGGGAAACTTGTTGTTGTTCTACAAACCTCTGCACTTGGAGGCCCAACACTGTCTACAAGAATAGAAGCGTGCGTAGACATCATCCCCCAAGGACATGCCTGGTGTTCCGAGGGAACTCGTCGAGCACTCTTTACATGTCAGGCCGGATGCAAAGCCGGTCAAGCAGTCACTACGCTGCTTCGTGGAAGAGAAAAGAAGAACCATCGGTGAAGAAATCACCCGGTTGCTCGCAGCTGAATTCATCATGGAAGTTTTCCACCCGGAATGGCTGGCAAACCCGGTGCTAGTGCTGAAAAAGAACAAGACTTGGCGCATGTGTGTTGAGTACACTAGCCTCAACAAGGCATGCCCCAAAGACCCGTTCACCCTGTCAAGGATAGACCAAGTGATCGACTCCACGGCCGGCTTCGAACTGCTATCGTTTCTAGACGCATCCTTCGGCTACCACTAGATCCGGGTGAACCCCGCTGATCAAATAAAGACAACATTCATCACCCCATATGGGGACTACTGCTACACCACCATGCCATTTGGACTCAAAAATGCAGGCGCCACATATCAGTGTTGCATGCAGAAGTGCCTACAATCGCAAATTGGCAGAAACATGCATGCCTATGTCGATGATGTGGTGGTCAAAACAAAAGAGAAGCAGACGCTCCTCGAAGACCTGAAGGAGACATTCGCCAACCTTCGCCGATTCCAGATGAAGCTGAACACGGAGAAGTGCATATTCGGTGTCTCAGCTGGGCAGCTCCTCGGTTTCGTCGTCTCAGAACGTGGAATCGAGGCCAATCCGGAGAAGTTTACTGGATGCCTGGCCTCCCTTAACCGGTTTGTTAGCCGGCTGGGCGAAAAAGCACTACCCTTATACCAGCTCATGAAGAAAATGGAGAAGTTCGTCTGGATGGCGCAGGCGGATGAGGCCTTCCGTGACCTCAAGCGCATGTTATCCTCCCCACTAATACTAGCGGCCCCAGCCGGGAAGGATCCAATGTTGATGTACATCACGGCTACTAACTGGGTCGTAAGCGTCGTGCCGGTGGTAGAGAGACCATAAGAAGGAAAGGCTCAGCCGGTTCAGTGCCCGATGTACTACTTGAGTGAGGTACTCTCGCTATCAAAGCAGAACAACCCTCACTATCAGAAGCTGGTGTATGGCGTGTACATGGCCGCCAAGAAGCTGAAGCACTACTTCCAAGAGCACTCCATCCGGGTAGTGCCGTTAGCCCCCCTGGCGGAGATCATTGGCAATAAGGACGCCATAGACCGGGTGGCGAAATGGGCGATAGAGCTCGCCGCACACTGCATCCGGTACAAGCCAAGAACGGTGATCAAGTCTCAAGCCCGGGCAAACTTCCTCGTTGATTGGGTGGAGACAAATCCATATCCCGACTCCACACACTGGGAGCTACACTTCGATGGCTCCAAGATGTACAGTGGACTCAGAGCCGGGGTCGTCATCACCTCCCCAAAAGGGGACCGGCTGGAGTATGTGCTACAGATCCACTTTCACTCGTCCAACAACGTCACCGAATACGAGGCGCTCGTCCATGGCCTCAAGATGGCAAAAGAGATCGGCATCAAGCGCATCCTTTGCTTCGGTGACTCCGACCTAGTGGTGCAGCAAGTATCAGGCGATTGGGATGCTAAGGACGCAAATATGGCACTATACCACTTCTTCGTATAGCAGCTATGCGCCTGTTTCCAGGGATGCGAGTTCCACCATGTGCCTCGAGTGAACAATGAAGCCACGGATGCGCTCACCCGCGTAGGGTCAACAAGAGCAGCAATTCCGCCTGGGGTCGCCCTCGAGCACCTGCGCAAGCCCTCCATCACGCCGTCTCCGGAATCCGACTCCATCGTGCTGGACGTGGACCCAGGCACCGCCGGCTCCAAACAACCTGGTACCACGCTGCACCCGGGGACTTCCATGCCACACCCGGGGACTATCGCACCACCCCCAGGGACTATCGCCTTCGACCATGGAACTGCCGTCTCCATCCCCGGGACTGCTGGCTCTGGACTACCACCCGGAATACCACCCGATGAGCCCATCCCGGCTAGCAACAAGGAGGTCAAACTGATCATATAGGTCGTCCACGCCATCTGAGAAACGCCTCCATGGGGCAAGCCGTTCATGGACTTGCTGGCCAAAGGTGAACTGCCAGATGAAGAGGTCGAGGCTATACAGGTGAACCGCAGGGCAGGTGAATACACGATCATTAACAACAAGCTCTACAAGCATAGCATGGGAGGAATATACCAACGCTGTGTAAGCCAAGAGGAAGGAATCCGGCTGCTGGTGGACTTTCACCAAGGCGAGTGCGGTCACCACGCATCATGAAGAGCAATAGTGGCAAAGGCATTCCGCCATGGGTTCTACTGGCTCACGATGCGGGAAGATGTTGAATAGCAGGAGAAGGCATGCAACAGCTGCCAACATTTCGCCCAGCAGAAACACACTCCATCTTCAGCGCTCAAGACGATCCATATAACCTAGTTGTTTGCCGTCTAGGGCTTGGACATGGTAGGCCCGTTCAAAACAGCATGATCCGGCATGACACACTTGCTGGTGGCGTGGCCAAGTTCACCAAGTGGATCGAGGCAAAACCAATCAAGAAGGTGGATGGCCTGACAGTGGTCAAGTTCTTCACCAACATCATTAAGCGGTTCGGCTACCCCAACAGCATCATCACAGACAACGACACTAACTTTACCAAGGGAGCTTTCGCGCGCTTCTGTGGTGACAAGGGCATCCGCCTGGACCTGGCCTCCATCACACACCCCCAATCCAATGGACAGTGCGAGCAGTCAAACGGCCTGGTCCTAGCTGAAATCAAGCCAATGCTAATCGAGCCGCTGATGAGAACTCCCGGGTGCTAGATCGAGGAAGTGCCGATAGTGCTATGGATCCTACACACAACGCCCAACTGCTCCACCGTTCACGCCATTCTTCCTTGTCTATGGGGCAGAGGCATTCCTGCCAACCGACATCGAATTCGACGCACCACGCAAGCTGTTGTACATAGAGTAGCAAGCCAAAGAAGAATGGGAAGACAATGTCGATCTCCTTGAAGAGGCTCGAGAGCTGGCCTTATCCAGGTCTGCCATCTACCAGCAGAGCCTGCGACGCTATCACGCCAGCCGGATACGCAATGTCTCGTTCTGTGAAGGCGACCTCGTTTTGCGGCTGGTACAAGACACCAAGGGGACGCACAAGCTAGATCTGCCTTGGGAAGGGCATTCATTATCAGCTGGGCGCTGAATAACAACTCATACTACTTGATCGACGCCCGCCAGCCGGCAAAGAACAAGATCGACCGCTCCGACGAAGAAACCGAACGCCCGTGGAATGCGAACCTGGTTCACCCATTCTACACCTAAGTAAAGGGAAAATGTATCTTACCTTTATGTAATGAGCAAGTTGAGGGGCCTTGACATAGTATCGGGGACTCCATAATAATTTAGCATTCCTTGCTGCACTCAAAATTCTTTGGCTGTATTGTTTTAACCCCGGACCCGGCAGTCTCCCTAGGGGACTCGCTGGATGGCCTAGACGGCCGCAAACTCTGAAGGGACGAAGTACTGTACGCAGTTACAAGATATCCCTCTTTGATTCCGGCTGCAGACCGCAAGCCGGCTGATAGACACGGCAAGAGCAGAAAACTCGAACGACCGTACAGGAAAAATCCTAAGGAAAACAATACGTCTAGACGTTTCGGTTGTGCCTGCTCGTTGAAGCCTCTAGCCAAAATCCGAAGTATTACGCAGTATGCTAACTAAGCAAACCCTTGCTTCCGCCCAAGCACTGATAAGGGCACAGCTTCAAAGGACAATGCTCGCTAAGAAAAAGACTAAGCTACCAGTCTTGCGCAAAATGGCAAAATTTTCAACCAAAAGGGAAATTAAAAACTGTGTTTATCCTACACATATCTAATGTGCAAACCATTGTTTGTATCTTTCATCCGTGTGTGAGCCAAAGCATTCGAGCCAGAGGCCAACCGCGAGACGGCAAGTGAACACAAAGGAGCTTCGACATGGCTGGATTCTCTAGCCGGCCTGAACCTCGGGGACTACACCCTGTGTGCGCTCGCGTTCCCCCACAAAGGAAACCCACAACAAGCAACAACACAAAGGAGCTTCGACCCGGCTAGACTCTCCAGCCAACCCAAACCTTAGGGACTACACCCTGTGGGTGCGCTCGTACACCCCACATAGAAGAAAGCATACAACAAGTGAAAGATAACATCACAAAGGGGGGACAAAACTCCAGACTGAATTCGTCAAACAGCAAAAGTAAAATGATCACCAAAGAACATTCAGTACCACAAGCAAACAAGTTTTCAACAAGGTACAAATATTCCTAGCATATTGGGGATCAAGCTTCAGGGTCATTGGAAGGGATGGAGGTGCTAGCTAGAGCGTGGCTGCTAGAAGCAAGGTCGGCGGAGGCAGGGCCTAGCGTAGCCAGGGCATTATCACGCATAGGGATGTAATGATACCCCTCCGAGCCGGTGGGATTGGTGAAGTCCAGGTCGAGCTGGATGAAGCTCCCAGTCTTGACACTTCAGGAGCGGATGTTGGGAACTTCAGCCCGAAGCTAGTCGTAGCTGGTCTCCTGACAAAACCCTCTAGAGAGACTCTGCAGGTCAACGCCGAGGTACCAAGACTTCAGCAACGCCAAGACCATCTCCTCACCACCACGAGCAGCCCAGTCTCGTGCCACGTCCATGAGCTCTAGGGCACCAGAGAGCGTCAAGGCCAAGGCGGCCATTGTGCCCAGGTGGTCGGTGTCAGGACAGACGTAGTTGAAGACCTCAAGGGCGGCACCTCGCAGCCGGTTGGCCTCTTAGCTAATGACCATCACCAGCTCCACCAGGTGCAGGTAGCGCCCAACGTCCGTCTTGGGGACACGCGCCAAAGCTTGATCAGTCGACTCAGGATACTGAGCTACACAAGGCAAAAAGAGAGCTGTTATATTTCCGGCTGCAATAGGATGAGAAACAATCTCACCAAGTGAATCACTTACTGACTACCATCTCAGCGATCTAGAAAAGCTCCCCTAGAGACGCCTTCTCCCAGGCCTGGGCGATCTTCAGATCCTCTGCCTGGCGGGCCTAAATCTGCTCAAGGTTCTTCAGCGCCTTGGCCCGGATGTCGGCGGTCTTCTTTGCCTGGCCGGCCTTGATCTCCATCTGTTGTTGATGCAATAGCAGCTGGTCGATCTGGGCTTGGTGCACTTGGTTGGACTCCTCCATCCGGGCGACCTCCGCCTTCAGCCTCTCCACCTCCCGGTCCCTATCAGGGGGTACCCAATGGTCAACAAGAAGCACGAAAACTCGCGTAGCCGGGAGGACAAAGTAGAGCAAGCAATCTTACACCCTAGGTCCTGCGAGGTCTTGGCGGCTTCGGCAAAGGCTTTCTGCAAAGAGAGCAGAAGTACTAAGGAGAGAATGGCAAGAAGGGCAAAAAAATATGACGGGGGAGTTATTTACCTCAAGGGACGCCCCCAATACCCTGGCTTTGCCAAGACCCTGCTTCATCACTTCCATCGGGTGATGAACTTGGCCAAGGGAAACAGGTACCAACTCAGAGAGCTGCGCTAGGACGGAGTCCGGCGGTGGCGTGAACAGAACAGACCGGTTGTCGGTAATTTGAAGCTCGTCGTCATCGCCGGAGGCAACGCGCGATGCTGCTAGAGCCCCTTGCTAGCCATGTAGGGGCCTCCTCCCCACCTCCACAGGCTCTTCCACCTGGTTGGCGGTAGAACCTGCCTAAACCCGGCTGGGAGCCAGGAACATATCGGCGGCCCGAGAGGCGGCAGAGGCACGACACAGGACCAAGGGCCCAACCGGTGCCACCGTCTCTGCCGCATCCACCACAGCCTCGGTCGGGTTGGCAGCAGAAGCTGCAGTCTCAACCGGCTTAGTAGCAGAGGCCGTGGCCTCAGCTGCCTTGGCGGCATAAGCTGTAGCCTCGACCGCCTGCATAATAGAGGCAGCAGTCGGCCCCTCTACTCTAGCCGGGGAAGGGTCGGACGCGGTGGCGATGGTCGTAGATCCAGTCAACGACATCGCGTTGCTACGAGAATTGCGAGAAGAGCACAATGAGTAAGAAAGAAACCAACAAATGCACAGAGAGTTAATAACAAGGGAAGGTACCCAGAGACGTTCGGCACGACGGCTGCAGCCCTTGGATAGCGGCTCCGCTTCGCCTCGCCCCCGGTCGGAGCAACACTGGTGGAGGTAGCATGCTTCCCGTGAACCTTCGACGTGGCGGCCTCATCCAGGTCCACATCCTCTCCATGGGCGGCTACGCCAAGACACGGGTACAACGTCAAGCGCATGATGAAAGAAGACCAAGAAAAGTCTGGGAAAGAAAAGCTGCTCATCGGGTGGAAACTCGTAGCCCTCGTCGGCCCGGGTGGGGAACCGCTCCGGCTCTGTCACCGGGAACCTCGGTGGCTTGTGGTTGGCGGTGAAGTTCGGAAGCTCACCATCCCCCATACCATCTTCCGCTAGCTGCACCGTAAAAAGCTACTCCACAAGGAACATAAGAAGCAAGGAGAAACATTCCTCGGGAAAGGTTTACCCAGAGAAAAAGAAGGAATCATGGCCTTCGGGGGAAGCCAGCCATGGTGCTACGGCCTGCAGGAGAAGACCCAGTCATCCACCAATGTCTCTTTCGAGATGGGTGTAAGCCATTCTCGAAGGGCCACGAATGGCACCTCCAGCTAGGACACCCGGGTGGGATTCAACGGCCCGGATAGATGGACAATATCATTTTGCGGCCCAAAAGTTGGGGTGGCCAGGCAATGCGGTACCCAAGTTTCTTACAATCAGCTATGTTGCCCAAAGTTGGCATGCCAAATACTCAGAGGGTCTTTTTCGGCACGAATTCAACTTTACATTTCAATACAAAATATCAGGCTAACGACCGTCAAGTTGGGGCCCCCTGTCAGTTCTCGCCGTTATGTCGCTCCCGTCGCTTAGGCAGGGTGGTTGTCACGTAGGCTTGCAGCAATGGCACAGTGGATAGGACAACACCCCCTGCCCAGTGTATTGACGTGACAAAACAGGGCACATGTATCGTCGTTATAATTATTTTTTGTTTACTCAGAAACTGGAACGGCCACCGCCACGCGTCTCTCCTTGGACTTCCGTCCCCGTCGTTAACCACTACCTTAAAAGCGCATTGACGGTTCCACCGTTCCCCTGCCTCGTAGAAACCACTCTTCTTCTTCCTGTCCTCTGTCTTCTTCCCGTCTTCTCCTTGCCGCCATGGAAGGTCATCGCACTCTAGAGACAAGCTTCACTACCCATGACAATAAGATAGACGTTGTCTACACCAACGATGAGGAGACAGTGGTGCATGTCCTAAGGATGTACGAGGGTTGGCTTGAGAAAGACGAGGACGAGTTTGTGGGATTGGACCTCGAGTACACCCCGGAGCACCCATATGAAGGGAGTGAAGTCGTCGTCGTTCAACTGGCCATGAGGAAACACGTCCTCGTCTACCACCTCTCCCAGTTTGTAGATCTCCTCTCTGTAGCTAACCGCTTTTAGGGTTTTCTCCTCTTGTTCTTTATCCATTTACTCATCTTGTAACTACTGGATTTTATTTTGGACCAAATAAATTATGACAAGACAATGTTTAGAGTCTTGATCTTGCATTTACTAAACTTTTCAAAATTATATTCAGATGATGATCTTGCATTGACAAAATATTTGTAGTTACAAATTTTGGTGATGACAAACTACATACTTTCAAGACTGACAGGAATTGTCCGGCACTACGATAGTTCCTTGTAGAAAAGGGAATTGTTTTCTGCACTGTCGACAATACAACTGATTTTTTGAAATTTTATCAAGAGGGAATTATAATTCCTGCGCATAACTGGATCAATATTCAGCGTCTTGTCAAGATCCTAGGGAGCCCGAGGAAGGATGGAATGGCATCACTCGCAACTAGAATCCTCGATGAGTCGTACGACGGAATGAAGGAAGATTTCCCTATGGATAGGCACGATTTATGGGATGAATGGCCGTTGTCTGATGTAAATCTGAAGTATGCAGCCATAGATGCTTACCTGACCTACCAGCTGTACAAGAAGATCCATTTTTTTCTATGTTACCTCGTGTTTTGCCCTATTTGCAAGAGGGAAGACGAGCTTAGGGGAGCCCTTTGGAGAAAATACAGAATAGCTGAGTTTGAAGCTGCATATGCAAAGGAAATGGCTGCATCTGAAGCAGCTGACCAAGAGGCTACAGAAGCAGCTGAAAGAGAGCTTGCAGCTGAAGCAGAAGCAGCTGATAGAGAGGCTGTAGCTGAAGCAGCAAATAGAGAGGCAGTATCTTCTAGCGGCAACAATCAGGTCTGTGATGCACTGCTAATTGTGTCTCCGGAAGCTGAAGATAGGGAAAGCAAGTCAGATCCCAGGTGGGATGACGCATTCCATGAGTTGTGGAGTGCCAGTAATGTAAGATCCACCTGGAATGAGTGCAGTTGGTCGCCTAGGAACGATGGCAAGCGCCTCAAGTGGGCTGATGAGAAGGGAATTAAATTTTACTTCCCAGTGTTATGTTTCTATTTTGTGGAACTCAGTTATCTTATCAAGATGTCTAGCGCCTCAAGTGAGAGTAGTAAAATAAATTTAACCCTCTTTGTGTTATGTTTATGTATGTGTCTTATAGCTTGTCAAGATGGTAGCTTGTTAACTGGCAGTTTGAAAGAGTACCCTTTTCCTCTCTCGCTAAACAGATATGTTTCATTTTCCCAAATTGGTAGCAAACCTAGAGAAGATTCTCTCTTCGATAATTCGTTCCCTTTGGACCTCTTTTTGCCTCCGATCAGGTAGCAAATCTAGAGCAGCAAATCACACCAGGAAGAATACATTCATTCAGAAAACAAAACAAATGTAGATATAGCTATGCGCAGCTAAATAGGATATAGTGATAGAAAGTAGGTTGCTTAACGAGGTTCGATGCATTCAGCCAGAAATAGGATGCAAGCAGAATATAGAAAATCAAAAGAAGCTGCTTAGCAGCAGTAGCTGCTGCAGCTGTAGGCACATTCAAGGCCTTCAAGTGCTCGCGCCTCCGCCTACTCCCTCCTGCGCTTCCTCCACTTCTTGCTGCCTAGTCCCTTGATCTTGCGGGCCTTGGGCCTGATTGGAGGCATGCGACCCTCTTTGATGGCCACCCGCTGGAGGTTTCGGACGTGAATGCCGAGAGCCCGGTTTTCACCGATGTAGGCGTTGATGTTCATGGTCTCGCGCTCGCCGCCTTTGTGGATGCTGGAGCCCGCGGCCTCTGCATGCTTTGTGAAGTCGGTGTCGCCGGCGAGAGTCACCCAACAGAAGGCGATCCCCTTGCAGAAGGGGCAGCACCAGGGGCCGCCCCTAAAAAAGGCGTTGTACTGGCCGCTCCGCAGCCTCCTCAGCACCTGACGAGTCTTGGTGTGGATGGACTCGTCATCTCTGCAGATGTCACTGCCGGAAACCTATTGGAAGAAAAGGAAAATGGGGGAGTAGATGATGTAAGAAGATCGAGCAATCGAAATGCGAACAAGCGAATCCTAATAAACCAAGATCTAGCATCCAATGATGGGAACGGTAGAAGAACCAGGGGAGGGGAGAAAACCCTAGTTACCTCTGACCATGGGTCATCGATACCGGTGTCGTAGGGGTTCAGCTAAGCGATGTACTTATCTTGATCATAGGTGCCCAAGAAGTGCTTGATCTGCTTGTGACCGGCGGGGGCCTCCTCGCCGGCTGGGGGCTCCTCTTCAGTGGCTCCGTCGATAGTGGGGACGGGGGCCTGGACAGGAACGGCGGCTGCCATCGATGCCTCGACTAGGGCCTGGACAGGGACGATGACTGCTTTCAACGCGTCGAGGGGGGCCAACGAGGAGACAGGGGCCTCCTCGCCGGCGGCCTCGGAGGCGACGATGGCCACCTTATCCTCCTCCACCATCGCCGGCGTGGACGGGGTATTCTCGGGAGTTTGCGGATGCTGGTGGGACAGTGGAGAGGGTTGCGTGGGGAGAGTGAGCGAGAGTGAGAGTGGGTGTGCGGAGAGGGGCTCTATAGTTAAGGTGGATGGAAGCAAGGCACGTTTCGTTGCACCACCATGCAATGCGCCGTGCAGTCTACTGCACCATCCACCGCGACACGCGCACGGTACCTCACGTTTTTTCCCGGGCCATGCATGGAAGTTCTGTATTGAGCCGCATGGAAAGGGCGCATACACAATTTCTATGTACAAAGTTTGACACGGCCCTAAAATTGGCGATAGTTAAAAGTGGAAATGTAGAGGCGAAGGTAGGTGGCTGTACGACAAGATTTGTGAGGTTGTGCTAGATCAGGTAGAGGGATGTGTTGATGAAGGCGAAGACGTTAGGTCTCGTCGAGCTCAGCTCTTCAGCCTCCGGCTAGCACATGCAAGCTTCTTACGGTCGGGCCCAGTTGGAAGTGAGATTGAGAGTCGCTGCGTAAAAAATGGGATATGTCTTATTAAAATCAAGTGGCAATAAATTGCAGATGTCCATCGATGACCGCGCACTTAATGACGCATGCGTTGTGGCGTAGTAGTAGCAGTAGTAGGCTTTTCAGACTTGATTAAACATGACATGACCGCTCGACGACTTTTTCCATGAACGACATCATGTTCCTTCTTGTAGAAGTCTCGCTAAGGGAGACGTCTGTGTTGTCTCACGATGTACTGTGAAGGGCACGATGTGTGCAACGATCATCGTTGGATCGCCAGAATCAACGGTTGGTGCGCACGATCCGCGTGACAACTGTGACAACCAATCAGGGAGTAGCAGACAGGGTGAGCACAGGTTTGGGCTTCTACGAAAGATAGAGAGAGGGGGCAAAACTGAGTAGTATCAAAAAACCAAGGGCAAAACTGAGTAGTATAAAAATGGAAAGTGAGTGTCTTGTACAATGAAATATATCCTGGCATACATCAAATTATGCCAAGATAGATCCACTAGAGTTCATTGGATGTGTGTTCTTCTCATAAACCACATGGACCCACTAGAGTTCATTGCATGTGTGTTATTGTCATAAACCACATGGATCCACCGGTGTCATCGCATGTGTGTTCTTTTCATAAACCACATGTTGAAACCACATACGGATCCACAAGTGTCATTGGATATGTGCTCTTTTCATGAACCACACCCAGTATCATTGGATGTGTGTTCTTCTCACAAACCACACATGGATCCACCAGTGTCATTGCATGTCTGTTCTTTTCATGAACCACACATGGATCCACCCAGTGTGATTGCATGTGTATTCTTCTCACAAACCACATAAGGATCCACGAGTGTCATTGCATGTTTGTTCTTTTCATGAACCACACATGGATCCCCCTAGTGTGATTGCATGTGTGTTCTTCTCACAAACCACATAAGGATCCACCAGTGTCATTGCATGTCTGTTCTTTTCATGAACCACACCCAGTGTCATTGCATGTCTGTTCTTCTCACAAATCACACATGGATCCCCCAGTGTCATTGGATGTGTGTTCTTTTCATGAACCACACACAGTGTCATTAGATGTCTGTTCTTCTCACAAACCACATAAGGATCCACCAGTGTCATTGCATGTGGTCATTGCATGTGTGTTCTTCTAAACAAACCACACATGGATCCACCAGTGGTCATTGCATATTTGTTCTTCCCATGAACCACATTTAGAGCCACCGCATGTATGTTCTTCTCTGAAAACCACATAAGGATCCACCAGTGTCATTGGATGTGTGTTCTTTTCAGGAACCACACCTAGTTTCATTGCATGTGTGTTCTTCTAACAAACCACACATGGATCCACCAATGTCATTGGATGTGTGTTCTTTTTCACAAACCACATCTAGAGTCATTGCATGTGTGTTCTTCTCACAAACCACATAAGGATACACCAGTGGCTTGAACATGTGTGTGAGGACGGATGCGCTACTGATTTGTGGTGCTAGGACTTCCACACGATCTTGAGATCGGCAAGCGTACGACTACATCATCCACGAGTTCCAACTCGTTAACAAAACTCTGTTCTCTTTGAGGGTAAGTTCTCTATGGATGTATATCCACCCGTTGCTCTGTATCTAGTAGATAGATCTTGGCATATAGTTCTCATCGTAGGAATTTTTTGTTTTTTATGCTGCGAACCCAACACATTGCATGTGTGTTCTTTTCACAAACAACAGCTATAGTCATTGGATGTGTGTTCTTCTCACAAACCACATAAGGATCCACTAGTGTCATTGCGTGTATGTTCTTCTCATGAACCACAGCTAGATTCGTTGCATGTGTTCTTCTCACAAACCACCTAAGGATCCACCATTGTCATTGGATGTGTGTTCTTTTCATGAACCACACCTAGAGTCATTGCATGTATGTTCTTCTCACAAACCACATAAGGATCCACCAGTGTCATTGCATCTGTGTTATTCTCACAAACCATAGCTAGAGTCAATACATGTGTGCTCTTCTCAAAAACCACATAAGGATCCACCAGTGTCATTGCATGTCTATTCTTTTCATGAACCACACCCAGTGTCATTGGATGTGTGTTCTTCTCACAAACCACGCATGGATCCACCAGTGTCATTGCATGTTTGTTCTTTTCATGAACCACACATGGATGCACCTAGTGTGATTCCATGTCAGTTCTTCTCACAAACCACATAATGATCCACCTGTGTCATTGCATGTGTGTTCTTCTCATGAACCACAGCTAGAGTCATTGCATGTTTGTTCCTCTAAACAAGCCACACATGGATCCACCAGTGTCATTGGATGTGGTCATTGCATGTATGTTCTTCTCATGAAACACAGCTAGAGTCATTGCATGTGTGTTCTTCTCACAAACCACATAACGATCCACTAGTGTCATTGGATGTGTGTTCTTTTCATGAACCACACACAAAGTCATTGCATGTCTGTTCTTCTCACAAATCATATAAGGATCCACAAGTGTCATTGGATGTGTGTTCTTTTCATGATCCACACCCAGTGTCATTGGATGTGTGTTCTTCTCACAGACCACACATGGATCCACCAGTGTCCTTAGATGTCTGTTCTTTTCATGAACCCCAGCTAGTGTCATTGCATGTGCGTTCTTCTCATAAACCACACATGGATCCACCAATGTCATTGGATGTGTGTTCTTTTCATTTACCACACACAGTGTCATTGGATGTCTATTCTTCTCACAAACCACATAAGGATCCACAAGTGTCACTGGATGTGTGTTCTTTTCATGAACCACACCCTGTGTCATTGGATGTGTGTTCTTCTCACAAACCACACATGGATCCACGAGTGTCATTGCATGTCTGTTCTTTTCAAGAACCCTAGCTAGAGTCATTGCATGTCTTTTCTTCTCACAAACCACATATGGATCCACCTGTGTCATTGCATGTGTGTTCTTCTCATGAACCACAGCTAGAGTCATTGTATGTATGTTCTTCTCACAAACCACATAAGGATCCACCAGTATCATTGGATGTGTGTTCTTTTCATGAACCACACCCAGTGTCATTGGATGTGTGTTCTTCTCACAAACCACACATGGATCCACCAGTGTCATTACATGTCTATTCTTTTCATGAACCACACATGGATCTACCAGTGTGATTGCTTGTCAGTTCTTGTCACAAACCACATAAGGATCCACCAGTGTGATTTCATGTCTATTCTTTTCATGAACCACACCCAGTATCATTGCATGTTTGTTCCTCTAAACAAACCACACATGGATCCACCAGTGTCATTGCATGTGTGTTCTTCTAAACAAACCACACATGGATCCACCAGTGGTCATTACATGTCTGTTCTTCTCATGAACCACATCTAGAGTCCTCGCATGTTAGTTCTTCTCACAAACCATATAAGCATACACCAGTGTAATTGCATGTATGTGCTTCTGATGAACCATAGTGTCATTGCATGTCTGTTCTTCTCACAAACCACATAAGGATCCACCAGTGTCATTGGATGTGTGTTCTTCTCATGAACCACACACACTGTCATTGGATGTCTGTTCTTCTCACAAACCACATAAGGATCCACTAGAGTCACTGGATGTGTGTTCTTTTCATGAACCACACGTAGAGTCATTACATGTCAGTTCTTCTCACAAACCACATAAGGATCCACCAGCCATTGCATGTCTGTTCTTTTCATGAACCACATCTAGAGTCATTGCATGTTTCTTCCTCTAAACAAACCACACATGGATCCACCAGTGTCATTGCATGTGGTCATTGCAAACCTCACATGGATCCACCAGTGGCCATTGCATGTCTGTTCTTCTTATGAACCACATCTAGAGTCGTCGCATGTGTGTTCTTCTCACAAACCACATAATGATCCACTAGTGTCATTGGATGTGTGTTCTTTTGATGAACCACACATAGTGTCATTGCATGTGTGTTCCTCTAACGAACCACACATGGATCCACCAGTGTCATTGGATGTGTGTTCTTTTCACAAACCACAGCTAGAGTCATTGCATGTGTGTTCTTCTCACAAACCACATAAGGATACACCAATGTCATTGCATGTGTGTTCTTTTCACAAACCACAGCTATAGTCATTGGATGTGTGTTCTTCTCACAAACCACATAAGGATCCGCTAGGGTCATTGCATGTCTGTTCTTCTCATGAACCACAGCTAGAGTCATTGCATGTGTGTTCTTCTCACAAACAACATAAGGATCCACCAGTGTCATTGGATGTGTGTTCTTTTCATGAACCACACCTAGAGTCATTTCATGTCTGTTCTTCTCACAAACCACATAAGGATCCACCAGTGTCATTGGATGTGTGTTCTTTTCATGAACCACCCCCAGTGTAATTAGATGTGTGTTCTTGTCTCAAACCAAAGATGGATCCACCAGTGTCACTGGATGTGTGTTCTTTTCATGAACAACACCGAGTGTTATTGCATGTGTGTTCTTCTCACAGACCACATATGGATCCACCAGTGTCATTGCATGTCTGTTCTTTTCATGAACCACAGTCAGTGTCATTGCATGTGTATTCTTCTCGTAAACCACACACGGATCCACCAGTGTCATTGGATGTGTGTTCTTTTCATGAACCACACATAGTGTGATTGGATGTCTATTCATCTCACAAACCACATAAGGATCCACCAATGTCACTGGATGTGTGTTCTTTTCATGAACCACACCCAGTGTCATTGGATGTGTGTTCTTCTCACAAACCACACATGGATCCACCAGTGTCATTGCATGTTTGTTATTTTCATGAACCACAACTAGAGTCATTGCATGCCTGTTCTTCTCACAAACCACATATGGATCCACCAGTGTCATTGCATTTGTGTTTTTTACATGAACCACACCCAGTGTCATTGGATGTCTGTTCTTCTCAGAAAACAACACATGGATCCACCAGTGTTATTGCATGTCTATTCTTTTAATGAACCACACATGGATCCACCTAGTGTGATTCCATGTCAGTTCTTCTCACAAACCACATAAGGATCCACCAGTGTCATTACATGTTTGTTCTTTTAATGAACCACACCTAGTATCATTGCATGTTTGTTCCTCTAAACAAACCACACATGGATCCACCAGTGTCATTGCATGTGTCTTCTTCTAAACAAACCACACATGGATCCACCAGTGGTCATTGCATGTCTGTTCTTCTCATGAACCACGTCTAGAGTCATCGCATGTCAGTTCTTCTCACAGACCACATAAGGATACACCAGAGTAATTGCATGTCTGTTCTTCTCATGAACCGCATCTAGAGTCATTGCATGTCTGTTCTTCTCACAAACCACCATAAGGATCCACCAATATCATTGGATGTGTGTTCTTCTCATGAACCACACAGTGTCATTGGATGTATTCTCTTTTCATGAACCACACAAGGATACATCAGTGTCATTGGATGCGTGTTCTTTTCATGAACCACACCCAATGTCATTTGATGTGTGTTCTTCTCTCAAACCACACATGGATCCACCAGTGTCATTGGATGTGTGTTCTTTTCATGAACCACAGCCAGTGTGATTGCATGTGTGTTCTTCTAACAAACCACATAAGGATCCACCAGTGTCATTATATGTATGTTCTTCTCATGAACCACAGCTAGAGTCATTGCATGTGTGTTCTTCTCACGAACCACATAAGGATCCACCAGTATCATTGCATGTCTGTTCTTTTCATGAACCACACCCAGTGCCATTGCATGTTTGTTCTTCTCACAAACCACACATGGATCCACCAGTGTCATTGGATGTGTGTTCTTTTCATGAACCACACATAGTGTCATTGGATGTATGTTCTTCTCACAAACCACATAAGGATCAACCAGTGTCATTGGATGTGTGTTCTTTTCATGAACCACACCCAGTGTCATTGGATGTATGTTCTTCTCGCAAAACACACATGGATCCACCAGTGTCATTGCATGTCTGTTCTTTTCATGAACCACACATGGATCCACCCAGTGTGATTGCATGTCAGTTCTTCTCACAAACCACATAAGAATCCACTAGTGTCATTGCATGTCTGTTCTTTTCATGAACCACATCTAGAGTCATTGCATGTTTGTTCCTCTAAATGAACCACACATGGATCCACCAGTGTCATTGCATGTGGTCATTGCATGTGCGTTCTTCTAAACAAACCACACATGGATCCACTTGTGGTCATTGCATGTCTGTTCTTCTCATGAACCACATCTAGAGTCATCGCATGTGTGTTCTTCTCACAAACCACATAAGGATCCACCAGTGTCATTGGATGTGTGTTCTTCTCATGAACCACACACAGTGTCATTGGATGTCTGTTCTTCTCACAAACCACATAAGGATCCACTAGTGTCACTGGATGTGTGTTCTTTTCATGAACCACACCTAGAGTCATTGCATTTCAGTTCTTCTCACAAACCACATAAGGATCCACCAGCCATTGCATGTCTGTTCTTTTCATGAACCACATCTAGAGTCATGGCATGTTTCTTCCTCTAAACAAACCACACATGGATCCACCAGTGTCATTGCATGTGGTCATTTCAAACCACACATGGATCCACCAGTGGTCATTGCATGTCTGTTCTTCTTATGAACCACATCTAGAGTCATCGCATGTGTGTTCTTCTCACAAACCACATAATGATCCACTAGTGTCATTGGATGTGTGTTCTTTTGATGAACCACACATAGTGTCATTGCATGTGTGTTCTTCTAACGAACCACACATGGATCCACCAGTGTCATTGGATGTGTGTTCTTTTCACAAACCACAGCTAGAGTCATTGCATGTGTGTTCTTCTCACAAACCACATAAGGATACACCAATGTCATTGGATGTGGTCATTGCATGTGTGTTATTTAAAACAAACCACATAAGGATCCACCAGTGTCATTGCATGCATGTTCTTCTGATGAACCACAGATAGAGTCATTGCATGTGTGTTCTTCTCACGAACCACATAAGGATCCACCAGTATCATTGCATGTCTGTTCTTTTCATGAACCACACCCAGTGCCATTGCATGTCTGTTCTTCTCACAAACCACACATGGATCCACCAGTGTCATGGGATGTGTGTTCTTTTCATGAACCACACATAGTGTCATTGGATGTATGTTCTTCTCACAAACCACATAAGGATCCACCAGTGTCATTGGATGTGTGTTCTTTTCATGAACCACACCCAGTGTCATTGGATGTATGTTCTTCTCACAAACCACACATGGATCCACCAGTGTCATTGCATGTCTGTTCTTTTCATGAACCACACATGGATCCACCCAGTGTGATTGCATGTCAGTTCTTCTCACAAACCACATAAGAATCCACCAGTGTCATTGCATGTCTGTTCTTTTCATGAACCACATCTAGAGTCATTGCATGTTTGTTCCTCTAAATGAACCACACATGGATCCACCAGTGTCATTGCATGTGGTCATTGCATGTGCGTTCTTCTAAACAAACCACACATGTATCCACTTGTGGTCATTGCATGTCTGTTCTTCTCATGAACCACATCTAGAGTCATCGCATGTGTGTTCTTCTCACAAACCACATAAGGATCCACCAGCGTCATTGGATGTGTGTTCTTCTCATGAACCACACACAGTGTCATTGGATGTCTGTTCTTCTCACAAACCACATAAGGATCCACTAGTGTCACTGGATGTGTGTTCTTTTCATGAACCACACCTAGAGTCAATGCATGTCAGTTCTTCTCACAAACCACATAAGGATCCACCAGCCATTGCATGTCTGTTCTTTTCATGAACCACATCTAGAGTCATTGCATGTTTCTTCCTCTAAACAAACCACACATGGATCCACCAGTGTCATTGCATGTGGTCATTGCAAACCAAACATGGATCCACCAGTGGTCATTGCATGTCTGTTCTTCTTATGAACCACATCTAGAGTCATCGCATGTGTGTTCTTCTCACAAACCACATAATGATCCACTAGTGTCATTGGATGTGTGTTCTTTTGATGAACCACACATAGTGTCATTGCATGTGTGTTCTTCTAACGAACCACACATGGATCCACCAGTGTCATTGGATGTGTGTTCTTTTCACAAACCACAGCTAGAGTCATTGCATGTGTGTTCTTCTCACAAACCACATAAGGATACACCAATGTCATTGGATGTGGTCATTGCATGTGTGTTATTTGAAACAAACCACATAAGGATCCACTAGTGTCATTGCATCTATGTTCTTCTCATGAAACACAGCTAGAGTCATTGCATGTGTGTTCTTCTCACAAACCACATAACGATCCACTAGTGTCATTGGATGTGTGTTCTTTTCATGAACCACACACAAAGTCATTGCATGTTTGTTCTTCTCACAAACCATATAAGGATCCACCAGTGTCATTGGATGTGTGTTCTTTTCATGATCCACACCCAGTGTCATTGGATGTGTGTTCTTCTCACAGACCACACATGGATCCACCAGTGTCATTAGATGTCTGTTCTTTTCATGAACCACAGCTAGTGTCATTGCATGTGCGTTCTTCTCATAAACCACACATGGATCCACCAATGTCATTGGATGTGTGTTCTTTTCATTTACCACACACAGTGTCATTGGATGTCTATTCGTCTCACAAACCACATGAGGATCCACAAGTGTTACTGGATGTGTGTTCTTTTCATGAACCACACCCTGTGTCATTGGATGTGTGTTCTTCTCACAAACCACACATGGATCCACGAGTGTCATTGCATGTCTGTTCTTTTCATGAACCATAGCTAGAGTCATTGCATGTCTGTTCTTCTCACAAACCACATATGGATCCACCTGTGTCATTGCATGTGTCTTCTTCTCATGAACCACAGCTAGAGTCATTTTATGTATGTTCTTCTCACAAACCACATAAGGATCCACCAGTATCATTGGATGTGTGTTCTTTTCATGAACCACACCCAGTGTCATTGGATGTGTATTCTTCTCACAAACCACACATGGATCCACCAGTGTTATTGCATGTCTATTCTTTTCATGAACCACACATGGATCCACCAGTGTGATTGCATTTCAGTTCTTGTCACAAACCACATAAGGATCCACCAGTGTGATTGCATGTCTGTTCTTTTCATGAACCACACCCAGTATCATTGCATGTTTGTTCCTCTAAACAAACCACACATGGATCCACCAGTGTCATTGCATGTGTGTTCTTCTAAACAAACCACACATGGATCCACCAGTGGTCATTGCATGTCTGTTCTTCTCATGAACCACATCTAGAGTCCTCGCATGTTAGTTCTTCTCACAAACCATATAAGGATACACCAGTGTAATTGCATGTATGTGCTTCTGATGAACCATAGTGTCATTGCATGTCTGTTCTTCTCACAAACCACATAAGGATCCACCAGTGTCATTGGATGTGTGTTCTTCTCATGAACCACACACAGTGTCACTGGATGTCTGTTCTTCTCACAAACCACATAAGGATCCACTAGTGTCACTTGATGTGTGTTCTTTTCATGAACCACACCTAGAGTCATTGCATGTCAGTTCTTCTCACAAACCACATAAGGATCCACCAGCCATTGCATGTCTGTTCTTTTCACGAACCACATCTAGAGTCATTGCATGTTTCTTCCTCTAAACAAACCACACATGGATCCACCAGTGTCATTGCATGTGGTCATTGCAAACCACACATGGATCCACTAGTGGTCATTGCATGTCTGTTCTTCTTATGAACCACATCTAGAGTCATCGCATGTGTGTTCTTCTCACAAACCACATAATGATCCACTAGTGTCATTGGATGTGTATTCTTTTGATGAACCACACATAGTGTCATTGCATGTGTGTTCTTCTAACGAACCACACATGGATCCACCAGTGTCATTGGATGTGTGTTCTTTTCACAAACTACAGCTAGAGTCATTGCATGTGTGTTCTTCTCACAAACCACATAAGGATACACCAATGTCATTGCATGTGTGTTCTTTTCACAAACCATAGCTATAGTCATTGGATGTGTGTTCTTCTCACAAACCACATAAGGATCCGCTAGGGTCATTGCATGTATGTTCTTCTCATGAACCACAGCTAGAGTCATTGCATGTGTGTTCTTCTCACAAACAACATAAGGATCCACCAGTGTCATTGGATGTGTGTTCTTTTCATGAACCACACCTAGAGTCATTTCATGTTTGTTCTTCTCACAAACCACATAAGGATCCACCAGTGTCATTGGATGTGTGTTCTTTTCATGAACCACCCCCAGTGTCATTTGATGTGTGTTCTTGTCTCAAACCAAAGATGGATCCACCAGTGTCATTGGATGTGTATTCTTTTCATGAACAACACCGAGTGTTATTGCATGTGTGTTCTTCTCACAAACCACATATGGATCCACCAGTGTCATTGCATGTCTGTTCTTTTCATGAACCACAGTCAGTGTCATTGCATGTTTGTTCTTCTCGTAAACCACACACGGATCCACCAGTGTCATTGGATGTGTGTTCTTTTCATGAACCACACACAGTGTCATTGGATGTCTGTTCTTCTCACAAACCACATAAGGATGCACCAGTGTCATGGGATGTGTGTTCTTTTCATGAACCACACTCAGTGTCATTGGATGTGTGTTCTTCTCACAAACCACACATGGATCCACCAGTGTCATTGCATGTTTGTTATTTTCATGAACCACAACTAGAGTCATTGCATGCCTGTTCTTCTCACAAACCACATATGGATCCACCAGTGTCATTGCATTTGTGTTCTTTACATGAACCACACCCAGTGTCATTGGATGTCTGTTCTTCTCACAAACCACACATGGATCCACCAGTGTTATTGCATGTCTATTCTTTTAATGAACCACACATGGATCCACCTAGTGTGATTCCATGTCAGTTCTTCTCACAAACCACATAAGGATCCACCAGTGTCATTACATGTTTGTTCTTTTAATGAACCACACCTAGTATCATTGCATGTTTGTTCCTCTACACAAACCACACATGGATCCACCAGTGTCATTGCATGTGTGTTCTTCTAAACAAACCTCACATGGATCCACCAGTGTCATTGCATGTCTGTTCTTCTCATGAATCACGTCTAGAGTCATCGCATGTCAGTTCTTCTCACAGACCACATAAGGATACACCAGAGTAATTGCATGTCTGTTCTTCTCATGAACCGCATCTAGAGTCATTGCATGTCTGTTCTTCTCACAAACCACCATAAGGATCCACCAATATCATTGGATGTGTGTTCTTCTCATGAACCACACAGTGTCATTGGATGTATTCTCTTTTCATGAACCACACAAGGATACATCAGTGTCATTGGATGCATGTTGTTTTCATGAACCACACCCAATGTCATTTGATGTGTGTTCTTCTCTCAAACCACACATGGATCCACCAGTGTCATTAGATGTGTGTTCTTTTCATGAACCACGGCCAGTGTGATTGCATGTGTGTTCTTCTAACAAACCACATAAGGATCCACCAGTGTCATTATATGTATGTTCTTCTCATGAACCACAGCTAGAGTCATTGCATGTGTGTTCTTCTCACGAACCACATAAGGATCCACCAGTATCATTGCATGTCTGTTCTTTTCATGAACCACACCCAGTGCCATTGCATGTCTGTTCTTCTCACAAACCACACATGGATCCACCAGTGTCATTGGATGTGTGTTCTTTTCATGAACCACACATAGTGTCACTGGATGTCTATTCTTCTCACAAACCACATAAGGATCCACCAGTGTCATTGGATGTGTGTTCTTTTCATGAACCACACCCAGTGTCATTGGATGTATGTTCTTCTCACAAACCACACATGGATCCACCAGGGTCATTGCATGTCTGTTCTTTTCATGAACCACACATGTCTGTTCTTCTAAACAAACCACACATGGATCCACTTGTGGTCATTGCATGTCTGTTCTTCTCAAGAACCACATCTAGCGTCATCGCATGCGTGTTCTTCTCACAAACCACATAAGGATCCACCAGTGTCATTGGATGTGTGTTCTTTTCATGAACCACACCCAGTGTCATTGAATGTGTGTTATTCTAACAAACCACACATGGATCCACCAGTGTCATTGGATGTGTGTTCTTTTCATGAACCACACACGGTGGCATTGGATGTATGTTCTTTTCATGAACCACACAAGGATCCATCAGTGTCATCGGATGTGTGTTGTTTTCATGAACCACACCCAGTGTCATTGGATGTGTGTTCTTCTCTCAAACCACACATGGATCCACTAGTGTCATTGGATGTGTGTTCTTTTCATGAACCACACCCAGCGTGATTGCATGTGTGTTCTTTTCACAAACCACATAAGGATCCACCAGTGTCATTGCATGTATGTTCTTCTCATGAACCACAGCTAGAGTCATTGCATGTGTGTTCTTCTCACAAACCACATAAGGATCCACCAGTGTCATTGCATGTATGTTCTTTTCATGAACCGCACCCAGTTTCATTGCATGTTTGTTCTTCTCACAAACCACACATAGATTCTCCAGTGTCATTGGATGTGTGTTCTTTTCATGAACCACACACAGTGTCATTGGATGTCTGTTCTTCTCACAAACCACATAAGGATGCACCAGTGTCATGGGATGTGTGTTCTTTTCATGAACCACACCCAGTGTCATTGGATGTGTATTCTTCTCACAAACCACACATGGATCCACCAGTGTCATTGCATGTCTGTTATTTTCATGAACCACACATGGATCCACCCAGTGTGATTGCATGTCAGTTCTTCTCACAAACCACATAAGGATCCACAAGTGTCATTGCATGTCTATTCTTTTCATGAACCACATATAGAGTCATTGCATGTTTGTTCCTCTAAACAACCACACATGGATCCTCCAGTGTCATTGCATGTGGTCATTGATGTGTGTTCTTCTAAACAAACCACACATGGATCCACCAGTGGTCATTGCATGTCGGTTCTTCTCATGAACCACATCTAGAGTCATCGCATGTGTGTTCTTCTCACAAACCACATAAGGATCCACCAGTGTCATTGGATGTGTGTTCTTTTCATGAACCACACCCAGTGTCATTGGATGTATGTTCTTCTCACAAACCACACATGGATCTACCAGTGTCATTGCATGTCTGTTCTTTTCATGAACCACACATGGATCCACCTAGTGTGATTGCATGTCAGTTCTTCTCACAAACCACATAAGGATCCACTAGTGTCATTGCATGTCTGTTCTTTTCATGAACCACATATAGAGTCATTGCATGTTTGTTCCTCTAAACAAACCACACATGGATCCACCAGTGTCATTGCATCTGGTCATTACATGTGCGTTCTTCTAAACAAACCACACATGGATCCACTTGTGGTCATTGCATGTCTGTTCTTCTCATGAACCACATCTAGAGTCATCGCATGTGTGTTCTTCTCACAAACCACATAAGGATCCACCAGTGTCATTGGAAGTGTGTTCTTTTCATGAACCACACCCAGTGTCATTGCATGTGTGTTCTTCTAACAAACCACACATGGATCCACCAGTGTCATTGGATGTGTGTTCTTTTCACAAACCACAGCTATAGGCATTTCATGTGTGTTCTTCTCACAACCCACATAAGGATACACCAGTGTCATTGCATATGTGTTCTTTTCACAAACCATAGCTATAGTCATTGGATGTGTGTTCTTCTCACAAACCACATCAGGATCCACCAGTTTCATTGCATGTATGTTCTTTTCATGAACCATAGCTAGAGTCATTGCCTGTGTTTTCTTCTCACAAACCACATAAGGATCCACCAGTGTCATTGGATGTGTGTTCTTTTCATGACCCACATAAGGATCCACCAGTGTCATTGGATGTGTGTTCTTTTCATGAACCACATACAGTTTCAATGGTTGTCTGTTCTTTTCATAAACCACATATGGATCCAGGAGTGTCATTGGATGTGTGTTCTTCTCTCAAACAACACATGGATCCACCAGTGTCATTGGATGTGTGTTCTTTTCATGAACCACACCCTGTGTGATTGCATGTGTGGTCTTCTCACAAACCACATAAGGATCCACCAGTGTCATTGTATGTATGTTCTTCTCATGAACCACAGCTAGAGTCATTGCATGTGTGTTCTTCTCACAAACCACATAAGGATCCACCAGTACCATTGCATGTTTGTTCTTTTCATGAACCACACCCAGTGTCATTGCATGTCTGTTCTTCTCACAGACCACACATGGCTCCACTAGTGTCACTGGATGTGTGTTCTTTTCATGAACCACACAGAGTGTCATTGGATGTGTGTTCTTCTCTCAAAAAAACATGGATCCACCAGTGTCATTGGATGTGTGTTCTTTTCATGAACCACACCCTGTGTGATTGCATGTGTGGTCTTCTCACAAACCACATAAGGATCCACTAGTGTCATTGTATGTATGTTCTTCTCATGAACCACAGCTAGAGTCATTGCATGTGTGTTCTTCTCACAAACCACATAAGGATCCAACAGTATCATTGCATGTCTGTTCTTTTCATGAACCACACCAGTGTCATTGCATGTCTGTTCTTCTCACAGACCACACATGGATCCACCAGTGTCATTGGATGTGTGTTCTTTTCATGAGCCACACACAGTGTCATTGGATGTCTGTTCTTCTCACAAACCACATAAGGATCCACCAGTGTCATTGGATGTGTGTTCTTTTCATGAACCACACCCAGTGTCATTGGATGTATGTTCTTCTCACAAACCACACATGGATCCACCAAAGTCATTGCATGTCTGTTCTTTTCAGGAACCACACATGGATCCACCCAGTGTGCTTGCATGTCAGTTCTTCTCACAAACCACATAAGGATCCACCAGTGTCATTGCATGTCTGTTCTTTTCATGAACCACATCTAGAGTCATTGCATGTTTTTTCCTCTAAACAAACCACACATGGATCCACCAGTGTCATTGCATGTGGTCATTGCATGTGTATTCTTCTAAACAAACCACACATGGATCCACCAATGGTCATTGCATGTCTGTTCTTCTCATGAACCACATCTAGAGTCATCGCGTGTGTGTTCTTTTCACAAACCACATAAGGATCCACAAGTGTCATTGGATGTGTGTTCTTTTCATGAACCACACCCAGTGTCATTGCATGTGAGTTCTTCTAACAAACCACACATGGATCCACCAGTGTCAGTGGATGCGTGTTCTTTTCACAAACCACAGCTAGAGTCATTGCATGTGTGTTCTTCTCACAAACCCCATAAGGATACACTAGTGTCATTGCATGTGTGTTCTTTTCACAAACCATACCTATAGGCATTGGATGTGTGTTCTTCTCACAAACCACATAAGGATCCACCAGTGTCATTGCATGTATGTTCTTCTCATGAACCACACCTAGAGTCATTGCATGTGTGTTCTTCTCACAAACCACATAAGGATCCACGAGTGTCATTGCATGTGTGTTCTTTTCATGAACCACATAAGGATCCACCAGTGTCATTGGATGTGTGTTCATTTCATGAAGCACACACAGTGTCATTGGATGTCTGTTCTTTTCATAAACCACATAGGGATCCACGAGTGTCATTGGATGTGTGTTCTTCTCACAAACCACATTAGGATCCACCAGTGTCATTGCATGTATGTTCTTCTCATGAACCACAGCTAGAGTAATTGCATGTGTGTTCTTCTCGCAAACCACATAAGGATCCACTAGTGTTATTGGATGTGTGTTCTTTTCATGAACCACACCTAGAGTCATTGCATGTTTGTTCTTCTCACAAACCACATAAGGATCCACCAGTGTCATTGCATGTCTGTTCTTTTCATGAACCACACCCATTGTCATTGCATGTCTGTTCTTCTCATAAACCACACATGGATCCACCAGTGTCATTGGATGTGTGTTCTTTTCATGAACCACACATAGTGTCATTGGATGTCTATTCTTCTCACAAACCACATAAGGATCCACTAGTGTCATTGCATGTATGTTCTTCTCACAAACCACATAAGGATCCACCAGTGTCATTGGATGTGTGTTCTTTTCATGAACCACATAAGGATCCACCAGTGTCATTGGATGTGTGTTCATTTCATGAACCACACATACTTTCATTGGTTGTCTGTTCTTTTCATAAACCACATAAGGATCCCGGAGTGTCATTGGATGTGTGTTCTTCTCACAAACCACATAAGGATCCACCAGTTGCATGTATGTTCTTTTCATGAACCACAGCTAGAGTCATTGCATGTGTGTTCTTCTCACAAACCACATAAGGATCCACCAGTGTCATTGGATGTGTGTTCTTTTCATGAACCACACCTAGAGTCATTGCATGTCTGTTCTTCTCACAAACCACATAAGGATCCACCAGTGTCATTGCATGTCTGTTCTTTTCATGAACCACACCCAGCGCCATTGGATGTGTGTAGTTCTGTCAAACCACACATGGATCCACCAGTGTCATTGGATGTGTGTTCTTTTCATGAGCCACACACAGTGTCATTGGATGTCTGTTCTTCTCACAAACCACATAAGGATCCACCAGTGTCATTGCATGTATGTTCTTCTCATGAACCACACCCAGTTTCATTGGATGTGTGTTCTTCTCACAAACCACACATGGATCCAATAGTGTCATTGGATGTGTGTTCTTTTCATGAACCACAACTAGAGTCATTGCATGTTTGTTCTTCTCACAAACCACATATGGATCCACCAGTGTCATTGCATGTGTGTTCTTCTCATGAACCACAGATAGAGTCATTGCATGTTTGTTCCTCTAAACAAACCACACATGGAGCCACCAGTGTCATTGGATGTGGTCATTGCATGTGTATTCTTCTAAACAAACCACACATGGATCCACCAATGGTCATTGCATGTCTGTTCTTCTCATGAACCACATCTAGAGTCATCGCATGTGTGTTCTTTTCACAAACCACATAAGGATCCACTAGTGTTGGTGGATGTGTGTTCTTTTCATGAACCACACCCAGTGTCATTGGATGTGTGTTCTTCTCTCAAACCACACATGGATCCACCAGTGTCATTGGATGTGTGTTCTTTTCATGAACAACACACAGTGTCATTGGATGTATGTTCTTTTCATAAACCACACAAGGATCCATCAGTGTCATCAGATGTGTGTTCTTTTGATGAACCACACCCAGTGTCATTGGATGTGTGTTCTTCTCTCAAACCACACATGGATCGACTAGTGTCATTGGATGTGTGTTCTTTTCATGAACCACACCCAGTGTGATTGCATGTGTGTTCTTCTCACAAACCACATAAGGATCCACCGGTGTCATTGCATGTATGTTCTTCTCATGAACCACAGCTAGATTCATTGCATGTGTGTTCTTCTCACAAACCACATAAGGATCCACCAGTGTCATTGGATGTGTGTTCTTTTCATGAACCACATAAGGATCCACCAGTGTCATTGGATGTGTGTTCGTTTCATGAACCACACATAGTTTCATTGCTTGTCTGTTCTTTTCATAAACCACATAAGGATCCTGGAGTGTCATTGGATGTGTGTTCTTCTGACAAACCACATCAGGATCCACCAGTTGCATGTATGTTCTTTTCATGAACCACAGCTAGAGTCATTGCATGTGTGTTCTTCTCACAAACCACATAAGGATCCACCAGTGTCATTGGATGTGTGTTCTTTTCATGAACCACACCTAGAGTCATTGCATGTCTGTTCTTCTCACAAACCACATAAGGATCCACCAGTGTCATTGCATGTCTGTTCTTTTCATGAACCACACCCAGCGCCATTGGATGTGTGTAGTTCTGTCAAACCACACATGGATCCACCAGTGTCATTGGATGTGTGTTCTTTTCATGAGCCACATACAGTGTCATTGGATGTCTGTTCTTCTCACAAACCACATAAGGACCCACCAGTGCCATTGCATTTATGTTCTTCTCATGAACCACACCCAGTTTCATTGGATGTGTGTTCTTCTCACAAACCACACATGGATCCAATAGTGTCATTGGTTGTGTGATCTTTTCATGAACCACAGCTAGAGTCATTGCATGTTTGTTCTTCTCACAAACCACATATGGATCCACCAGTGTCATTGCATGTGTGTTCTTCTCATGAACCACAGATAGAGTCATTGCATGTTTGTTCCTCTAAACAAACCACACATGGAGCCACCAGTGTCATTGGATGTGGTCATTGCATGTGTATTCTTCTAAACAAACCACACATGGATCCACCAATGGTCATTGCATGTCTGTTCTTCTCATGAACCACATCTAGAGTCATCGCATGTGTGTTCTTTTCACAAACCACATAAGGATCCACTAGTGTCGGTGGATGTGTGTTCTTTTCATGAACCACACCCAGTGTCATTGGATGTGTGTTCTTCTCTCAAACCACACATGGATCCACCAGTGTCATTGGATGTGAGTTCTTTTCATGAACAACACAGTGTCATTGGATGTATGTTCTTTTCATGAACCACACAAGGATCCATCAGTGTCATCGGATGTGTGTTCTTTTGATGAACCACACCCAGTGTCATTGGATGTGTGTTCTTCTCTCAAACCACACATGGATCCACTAGTGTCATTGGATGTGTGTTCTTTTCATGAACCACACCCAGTGTGATTGCATGTGTGTTCTTCTCACAAACCACATAAGGATCCACCAGTGTCATTGCATGTATGTTCTTCTCATGAACCACAGCTAGATTCATTGCATGTGTGTTCTTCTCACAAACCACATAAGGATCCACCAGTGTCATTGGATGTGTGTTCTTTTCATGAACCACATAAGGATCCACCAGTGTCATTGGATGTGTGTTCGTTTCATGAACCACACATAGTTTCATTGCTTGTCTGTTCTTTTCATAAACCACATAAGGATCCTGGAGTGTCATTGGATGTGTGTTCTTCTGACAAACCACATCAGGATCCACCAGTTGCATGTACGTTCTTTTCATGAACCACAGCTAGAGTCATTTCATGTGTGTTCTTCTCACAAACCACATAAGGATCCACCAGTGTCATTGGATGTGTGTTCTTTTCATGAACCACACCTAGAGTCATTGCATGTCTGTTCTTCTCACAAACCACATAAGGATCCACCAGTGTCATTGCATGTCTGTTCTTTTCATGAACCACACCCAGCGCCATTGGATGTGTGTAGTTCTGTCAAACCACACATGGATCCACCAGTGTCATTGGATGTGTGTTCTTTTCATGAGCCACACACAGTGTCATTGGATGTCTGTTCTTCTCACAAACCACATAAGGATCCACCAGTGTCATTGCATGTATGTTCTTCTCATGAACCACACCCAGTTTCATTGCATGTTTGTTCCTCTAAACAAACCACACATGGATCCACCAGTGTCATTGCATGTGTGTTCTTCTAAACAAACCACACATGGATCCACCAGTGGTCATTGCATGTCTGTTCTTCTCATGAACCACATCTAGAGTCCTCGCATGTTAGTTCTTCTCACAAACCATATAAGGATACACCAGTGTAATTGCATGTATGTGCTTCTGATGAACCATAGTGTCATTGCATGTCTGTTCTTCTCACAAACCACATAAGGATCCACCAGTGTCATTGGATGTGTGTTCTTCTCATGAACCACACACAGTGTCACTGGATGTCTGTTCTTCTCACAAACCACATAAGGATCCACTAGTGTCACTTGATGTGTGTTCTTTTCATGAACCACACCTAGAGTCATTGCATGTCAGTTCTTCTCACAAACCACATAAGGATCCACCAGCCATTGCATGTCTGTTCTTTTCACGAACCACATCTAGAGTCATTGCATGTTTCTTCCTCTAAACAAACCACACATGGATCCACCAGTGTCATTGCATGTGGTCATTGCAAACCACACATGGATCCACTAGTGGTCATTGCATGTCTGTTCTTCTTATGAACCACATCTAGAGTCATCGCATGTGTGTTCTTCTCACAAACCACATAATGATCCACTAGTGTCATTGGATGTGTATTCTTTTGATGAACCACACATAGTGTCATTGCATGTGTGTTCTTCTAACGAACCACACATGGATCCACCAGTGTCATTGGATGTGTGTTCTTTTCACAAACTACAGCTAGAGTCATTGCATGTGTGTTCTTCTCACAAACCACATAAGGATACACCAATGTTATTGCATGTGTGTTCTTTTCACAAACCATAGCTATAGTCATTGGATGTGTGTTCTTCTCACAAACCACATAAGGATCCGCTAGGGTCATTGCATGTATGTTCTTCTCATGAACCACAGCTAGAGTCATTGCATGTGTGTTCTTCTCACAAACAACATAAGGATCCACCAGTGTCATTGGATGTGTGTTCTTTTCATGAACCACACCTAGAGTCATTTCATGTTTGTTCTTCTCACAAACCACATAAGGATCCACCAGTGTCATTGGATGTGTGTTCTTTTCATGAACCACCCCCAGTGTCATTTGATGTGTGTTCTTGTCTCAAACCAAAGATGGATCCACCAGTGTCACTGGATGTGTATTCTTTTCATGAACAACACCGAGTGTTATTGCATGTGTGTTCTTCTCACAAACCACATATGGATCCACCAGTGTCATTGCATGTCTGTTCTTTTCATGAACCACAGTCAGTGTCATTGCATGTTTGTTCTTCTCGTAAACCACACACGGATCCACCAGTGTCATTGGATGTGTGTTCTTTTCATGAACCACACACAGTGTCATTGGATGTCTGTTCTTCTCACAAACCACATAAGGATGCACCAGTGTCATGGGATGTGTGTTCTTTTCATGAACCACACTCAGTGTCATTGGATGTGTGTTCTTCTCACAAACCACACATGGATCCACCAGTGTCATTGCATGTTTGTTATTTTCATGAACCACAACTAGAGTCATTGCATGCCTGTTCTTCTCACAAACCACATATGGATCCACCAGTGTCATTGCATTTGTGTTCTTTACATGAACCACACCCAGTGTCATTGGATGTCTGTTCTTCTCACAAACCACACATGGATCCACCAGTGTTATTGCATGTCTATTCTTTTAATGAACCACACATGGATCCACCTAGTGTGATTCCATGTCAGTTCTTCTCACAAACCACATAAGGATCCACCAGTGTCATTACATGTTTGTTCTTTTAATGAACCACACCTAGTATCATTGCATGTTTGTTCCTCTACACAAACCACACATGGATCCACCAGTGTCATTGCATGTGTGTTCTTCTAAACAAACCTCACATGGATCCACCAGTGGTCATTGCATGTCTGTTCTTCTCATGAATCACGTCTAGAGTCATCGCATGTCAGTTCTTCTCACAGACCACATAAGGATACACCAGAGTAATTGCATGTCTGTTCTTCTCATGAACCGCATCTAGAGTCATTGCATGTCTGTTCTTCTCACAAACCACCATAAGGATCCACCAATATCATTGGATGTGTGTTCTTCTCATGAACCACACAGTGTCATTGGATGTATTCTCTTTTCATGAACCACACAAGGATACATCAGTGTCATTGGATGCATGTTGTTTTCATGAACCACACCCAATGTCATTTGATGTGTGTTCTTCTCTCAAACCACACATGGATCCACCAGTGTCATTAGATGTGTGTTCTTTTCATGAACCACGGCCAGTGTGATTGCATGTGTGTTCTTCTAACAAACCACATAAGGATCCACCAGTGTCATTATATGTATGTTCTTCTCATGAACCACAGCTAGAGTCATTGCATGTGTGTTCTTCTCACGAACCACATAAGGATCCACCAGTATCATTGCATGTCTGTTCTTTTCATGAACCACACCCAGTGCCATTGCATGTCTGTTCTTCTCACAAACCACACATGGATCCACCAGTGTCATTGGATGTGTGTTCTTTTCATGAACCACACATAGTGTCACTGGATGTCTATTCTTCTCACAAACCACATAAGGATCCACCAGTGTCATTGGATGTGTGTTCTTTTCATGAACCACACCCAGTGTCATTGGATGTATGTTCTTCTCACAAACCACACATGGATCCACCAGGGTCATTGCATGTCTGTTCTTTTCATGAACCACACATGTCTGTTCTTCTAAACAAACCACACATGGATCCACTTGTGGTCATTGCATGTCTGTTCTTCTCAAGAACCACATCTAGCGTCATCGCATGCGTGTTCTTCTCACAAACCACATAAGGATCCACCAGTGTCATTGGATGTGTGTTCTTTTCATGAACCACACCCAGTGTCATTGAATGTGTGTTATTCTAACAAACCACACATGGATCCACCAGTGTCATTGGATGTGTGTTCTTTTCATGAACCACACACGGTGTCAATTGATGTATGTTCTTTTCATGAACCACACAAGGATCCATCAGTGTCATCGGATGTGTGTTGTTTTCATGAACCACACCCAGTGTCATTGGATGTGTGTTCTTCTCTCAAACCACACATGGATCCACTAGTGTCATTGGATGTGTGTTCTTTTCATGAACCACACCCAGCGTGATTGCATGTGTGTTCTTTTCACAAACCACATAAGGATCCACCAGTGTCATTGCATGTATGTTCTTCTCATGAACCACAGCTAGAGTCATTGCATGTGCGTTCTTCTCACAAACCACATAAGGATCCACCAGTGTCATTGCATGTATGTTCTTTTCATGAACCGCACCCAGTTTCATTGCATGTTTGTTCTTCTCACAAACCACACATAGATTCTCCAGTGTCATTGGATGTGGGTTCTTTTCATGAACCACACACAGTGTCATTGGATGTCTGTTCTTCTCACAAACCACATAAGGATGCACCAGTGTCATGGGATGTGTGTTCTTTTCATGAACCACACCCAGTGTCATTGGATGTGTATTCTTCTCACAAACCACACATGGATCCACCAGTGTCATTGCATGTCTGTTATTTTCATGAACCACACATGGATCCACCCAGTGTGATTGCATGTCAGTTCTTCTCACAAACCACATAAGGATCCACAAGTGTCATTGCATGTCTATTCTTTTCATGAACCACATATAGAGTCATTGCATGTTTGTTCCTCTAAACAACCACACATGGATCCTCCAGTGTCATTGCATGTGGTCATTGATGTGTCTTCTTCTAAACAAACCACACATGGATCCACCAGTGGTCATTGCATGTCGGTTCTTCTCATGAACCACATCTAGAGTCATCGCATGTGTGTTCTTCTCACAAACCACATAAGGATCCACCAGTGTCATTGGATGTGTGTTCTTTTCATGAACCACACCCAGTGTCATTGGATGTATGTTCTTCTCACAAACCACACATGGATCTACCAGTGTCATTGCATGTCTGTTCTTTTCATGAACCACACATGGATCCACCTAGTGTGATTGCATGTCAGTTCTTCTCACAAACCACATAAGGATCCACTAGTGTCATTGCATGTCTGTTCTTTTCATGAACCACATATAGAGTCATTGCATGTTTGTTCCTCTAAACAAACCACACATGGATCCACCAGTGTCATTGCATCTGGTCATTACATGTGCGTTCTTCTAAACAAACCACACATGGATCCACTTGTGGTCATTGCATGTCTGTTCTTCTCATGAACCACATCTAGAGTCATCGCATGTGTGTTCTTCTCACAAACCACATAAGGATCCACCAGTGTCATTGGAAGTGTGTTCTTTTCATGAACCACACCCAGTGTCATTGCATGTGTGTTCTTCTAACAAACCACACATGGATCCACCAGTGTCATTGGATGTGTGTTCTTTTCACAAACCACAGCTATAGGCATTTCATGTGTGTTCTTCTCACAACCCACATAAGGATACACCAGTGTCATTGCATATGTGTTCTTTTCACAAACCATAGCTATAGTCATTGGATGTGTGTTCTTCTCACAAACCACATCAGGATCCACCAGTTTCATTGCATGTATGTTCTTTTCATGAACCATAGCTAGAGTCATTGCCTGTGTTTTCTTCTCACAAACCACATAAGGATCCACCAGTGTCATTGGATGTGTGTTCTTTTCATGACCCACATAAGGATCCACCAGTGTCATTGGATGTGTGTTCTTTTCATGAACCACACACAGTTTCAATGGTTGTCTGTTCTTTTCATAAACCACATATGGATCCAGGAGTGTCATTGGATGTGTGTTCTTCTCTCAAACAACACATGGATCCACCAGTGTCATTGGATGTGTGTTCTTTTCATGAACCACACCCTGTGTGATTGCATGTGTGGTCTTCTCACAAACCACATAAGGATCCACCAGTGTCATTGTATGTATGTTCTTCTCATGAACCACAGCTAGAGTCATTGCATGTGTGTTCTTCTCACAAACCACATAAGGATCCACCAGTACCATTGCATGTTTGTTCTTTTCATGAACCACACCCAGTGTCATTGCATGTCTGTTCTTCTCACAGACCACACATGGATCCACTAGTGTCACTGGATGTGTGTTCTTTTCATGAACCACACAGAGTGTCATTGGATGTGTGTTCTTCTCTCAAAAAAACATGGATCCACCAGTGTCATTGGATGTGTGTTCTTTTCATGAACCACACCCTGTGTGATTGCATGTGTGGTCTTCTCACAAACCACATAAGGTTCCACTAGTGTCATTGTATGTATGTTCTTCTCATGAACCACAGCTAGAGTCATTGCATGTGTGTTCTTCTCACAAACCACATAAGGATCCAACAGTATCATTGCATGTCTGTTCTTTTCATGAACCACACCAGTGTCATTGCATGTCTGTTCTTCTCACAGACCACACATGGATCCACCAGTGTCATTGGATGTGTGTTCTTTTCATGAGCCACACACAGTGTCATTGGATGTCTGTTCTTCTCACAAACCACATAAGGATCCACCAGTGTCATTGGATGTGTGTTCTTTTCATGAACCACACCCAGTGTCATTGGATGTATGTTCTTCTCACAAACCACACATGGATCCACCAAAGTCATTGCATGTCTGTTCTTTTCAGGAACCACACATGGATCCACCCAGTGTGCTTGCATGTCAGTTCTTCTCACAAACCACATAAGGATCCACCAGTGTCATTGCATGTCTGTTCTTTTCATGAACCACATCTAGAGTCATTGCATGTTTTTTCCTCTAAACAAACCACACATGGATCCACCAGTGTCATTGCATGTGGTCATTGCATGTGTATTCTTCTAAACAAACCACACATGGATCCACCAATGGTCATTGCATGTCTGTTCTTCTCATGAACCACATCTAGAGTCATCGCGTGTGTGTTCTTTTCACAAACCACATAAGGATCCACAAGTGTCATTGGATGTGTGTTCTTTTCATGAACCACACCCAGTGTCATTGCATGTGAGTTCTTCTAACAAACCACACATGGATCCACCAGTGTCAGTGGATGCGTGTTCTTTTCACAAACCACAGCTAGAGTCATTGCATGTGTGTTCTTCTCACAAACCCCATAAGGATACACTAGTGTCATTGCATGTGTGTTCTTTTCACAAACCATACCTATAGGCATTGGATGTGTGTTCTTCTCACAAACCACATAAGGATCCACCAGTGTCATTGCATGTATGTTCTTCTCATGAACCACACCTAGAGTCATTGCATGTGTGTTCTTCTCACAAACCACATAAGGATCCACGAGTGTCATTGCATGTGTGTTCTTTTCATGAACCACATAAGGATCCACCAGTGTCATTGGATGTGTGTTCTTTTCATGAAGCACACACAGTGTCATTGGATGTCTGTTCTTTTCATAAACCACATAGGGATCCACGAGTGTCATTGGATGTGTGTTCTTCTCACAAACCACATTAGGATCCACCAGTGTCATTGCATGTATGTTCTTCTCATGAACCACAGCTAGAGTAATTGCATGTGTGTTCTTCTCGCAAACCACATAAGGATCCACTAGTGTTATTGGATGTGTGTTCTTTTCATGAACCACACCTAGAGTCATTGCATGTTTGTTCTTATCACAAACCACATAAGGATCCACCAGTGTCATTGCATGTCTGTTCTTTTCATGAACCACACCCATTGTCATTGCATGTCTGTTCTTCTCATAAACCACACATGGATCCACCAGTGTCATTGGATGTGTGTTCTTTTCATGAACCACACATAGTGTCATTGGATGTCTATTCTTCTCACAAACCACATAAGGATCCACTAGTGTCATTGCATGTATGTTCTTCTCACAAACCACATAAGGATCCACCAGTGTCATTGGATGTGTGTTCTTTTCATGAACCACATAAGGATCCACCAGTGTCATTGGATGTGTGTTCATTTCATGAACCACACATACTTTCATTGGTTGTCTGTTCTTTTCATAAACCACATAAGGATCCCGGAGTGTCATTGGATGTGTGTTCTTCTCACAAACCACATAAGGATCCACCAGTTGCATGTATGTTCTTTTCATGAACCACAGCTAGAGTCATTGCATGTGTGTTCTTCTCACAAACCACATAAGGATCCACCAGTGTCATTGGATGTGTGTTCTTTTCATGAACCACACCTAGAGTCATTGCATGTCTGTTCTTCTCACAAACCACATAAGGATCCACCAGTGTCATTGCATGTCTGTTCTTTTCATGAACCACACCCAGCGCCATTGGATGTGTGTAGTTCTGTCAAACCACACATGGATCCACCAGTGTCATTGGATGTGTGTTCTTTTCATGAGCCACACACAGTGTCATTGGATGTCTGTTCTTCTCACAAACCACATAAGGATCCACCAGTGTCATTGCATGTATGTTCTTCTCATGAACCACACCCAGTTTCATTGGATGTGTGTTCTTCTCACAAACCACACATGGATCCAATAGTGTCATTGGATGTGTGTTCTTTTCATGAACCACAGCTAGAGTCATTGCATGTTTGTTCTTCTCACAAACCACATATGGATCCACCAGTGTCATTGCATGTGTGTTCTTCTCATGAACCACAGATAGAGTCATTGCATGTTTGTTCCTCTAAACAAACCACACATGGAGCCACCAGTGTCATTGGATGTGGTCATTGCATGTGTATTCTTCTAAACAAACCACACATGGATCCACCAATGGTCATTGCATGTCTGTTCTTCTCATGAACCACATCTAGAGTCATCGCATGTGTGTTCTTTTCACAAACCACATAAGGATCCACTAGTGTTGGTGGATGTGTGTTCTTTTCATGAACCACACCCAGTGTCATTGGATGTGTGTTCTTCTCTCAAACCACACATGGATCCACCAGTGTCATTGGATGTGTGTTCTTTTCATGAACAACACACAGTGTCATTGGATGTATGTTCTTTTCATAAACCACACAAGGATCCATCAGTGTCATCAGATGTGTGTTCTTTTGATGAACCACACCCAGTGTCATTGGATGTGTGTTCTTCTCTCAAACCACACATGGATCCACTAGTGTCATTGGATGTGTGTTCTTTTCATGAACCACACCCAGTGTGATTGCATGTGTGTTCTTCTCACAAACCACATAAGGATCCACCGGTGTCATTGCATGTATGTTCTTCTCATGAACCACAGCTAGATTCATTGCATGTGTGTTCTTCTCACAAACCACATAAGGATCCACCAGTGTCATTGGATGTGTGTTCTTTTCATGAACCACATAAGGATCCACCAGTGTCATTGGATGTGTGTTCGTTTCATGAACCACACATAGTTTCATTGCTTGTCTGTTCTTTTCATAAACCACATAAGGATCCTGGAGTGTCATTGGATGTGTGTTCTTCTCACAAACCACATCAGGATCCACCAGTTGCATGTATGTTCTTTTCATGAACCACAGCTAGAGTCATTGCATGTGTGTTCTTCTCACAAACCACATAAGGATCCACCAGTGTCATTGGATGTGTGTTCTTTTCATGAACCACACCTAGAGTCATTGCATGTCTGTTCTTCTCACAAACCACATAAGGATCCACCAGTGTCATTGCATGTCTGTTCTTTTCATGAACCACACCCAGCGCCATTGGATGTGTGTAGTTCTGTCAAACCACACATGGATCCACCAGTGTCATTGGATGTGTGTTCTTTTCATGAGCCACATACAGTGTCATTGGATGTCTGTTCTTCTCACAAACCACATAAGGACCCACCAGTGCCATTGCATTTATGTTCTTCTCATGAACCACACCCAGTTTCATTGGATGTGTGTTCTTCTCACAAACCACACATGGATCCAATAGTGTCATTGGTTGTGTGATCTTTTCATGAACCACAGCTAGAGTCATTGCATGTTTGTTCTTCTCACAAACCACATATGGATCCACCAGTGTCATTGCATGTGTGTTCTTCTCATGAACCACAGATAGAGTCATTGCATGTTTGTTCCTCTAAACAAACCACACATGGAGCCACGAGTGTCATTGGATGTGGTCATTGCATGTGTATTCTTCTAAACAAACCACACATGGATCCACCAATGGTCATTGCATGTCTGTTCTTCTCATGAACCACATCTAGAGTCATCGCATGTGTGTTCTTTTCACAAACCACATAAGGATCCACTAGTGTCGGTGGATGTGTGTTCTTTTCATGAACCACACCCAGTGTCATTCGATGTGTGTTCTTCTCTCAAACCACACATGGATCCACCAGTGTCATTGGATGTGAGTTCTTTTCATGAACAACACAGTGTCATTGGATGTATGTTCTTTTCATGAACCACACAAGGATCCATCAGTGTCATCGGATGTGTGTTCTTTTGATGAACCACACCCAGTGTCATTGGATGTGTGTTCTTCTCTCAAACCACACATGGATCCACTAGTGTCATTGGATGTGTGTTCTTTTCATGAACCACACCCAGTGTGATTGCATGTGTGTTCTTCTCACAAACCACATAAGGATCCACCAGTGTCATTGCATGTATGTTCTTCTCATGAACCACAGCTAGATTCATTGCATGTGTGTTCTTCTCACAAACCACATAAGGATCCACCAGTGTCATTGGATGTGTGTTCTTTTCATGAACCACATAAGGATCCACCAGTGTCATTGGATGTGTGTTCGTTTCATGAACCACACATAGTTTCATTGCTTGTCTGTTCTTTTCATAAACCACATAAGGATCCTGGAGTGTCATTGGATGTGTGTTCTTCTGACAAACCACATCAGGATCCACCAGTTGCATGTACGTTCTTTTCATGAACCACAGCTAGAGTCATTGCATGTGTGTTCTTCTCACAAACCACATAAGGATCCACCAGTGTCATTGGATGTGTGTTCTTTTCATGAACCACACCTAGAGTCATTGCATGTCTGTTCTTCTCACAAACCACATAAGGATCCACCAGTGTCATTGCATGTCTGTTCTTTTCATGAACCACACCCAGCGCCATTGGATGTGTGTAGTTCTGTCAAACCACACATGGATCCACCAGTGTCATTGGATGTGTGTTCTTTTCATGAGCCACACACAGTGTCATTGGATGTCTGTTCTTCTCACAAACCACATAAGGATCCACCAGTGTCATTGCATGTATGTTCTTCTCATGAACCACACCCAGTTTCATTGGATGTGTGTTCTTCTCACAAACCACACATGGATCCAATAGTGTCATTGGATGTGTGTTCTTTTCATGAACCACAGCTAGAGTCATTGCATGTTTGTTCTTCTCACAAACCACATATGGATCCACCAGTGTCATTGCATGTGTGTTCTTCTCATGAACCACAGATAGAGTCATTGCATGTTTGTTCCTCTAAACAAACCACACATGGAGCTACCAGAGTCATTGGATGTGGTCATTGCATGTGTATTCTTCTAAACAAACCACACATGGATCCACCAATGGTCATTGCATGTCTGTTCTTCTCATGAACCACATCTAAAGTCATCGCATGTGTGTTCTTTTCATAAGCCACATAAGGGTCCACTAGTGTCGGTGGATGTGTGTTCTTTTCATGAACCACACCCAGTGTCATTGGATGTGTGTTCTTCTCTCAAACCACACATGGATCCACCAGTGTCATTGGATGTGTGTTCTTTTCATGAACCACACACGGTGTCATTGGATGTATGTTCTTTTCATGAACCACACAAGGATCCATCAGTGTCATCGGATGTGTGTTGTTTTCATGAACCACACCCAGTGTCATTGGATGTGTGTTCTTCTCTCAAACCACACATGGATCTACTAGTGTCATTGGATGTGTGTTCTTTTCATGAACCACACCCAGTGTGATTACGTGTGTGTTCTTCTCACAAACCACATAAGGATCCACCAGTGTCATTGCATGTATGTTCTTCTCATGAACCACAGCTAGAGTCATTGCATGTGTGTTCTTCTCACAAACCACATAAGGATCCACCAGTGTCATTGCATGTATGTTCTTTTCATGAACCGCACCCAGTTTCATTGCATGTTTGTTCTTCTCACAAACGACACATAGATCCACCAGTGTCATTGGATGTGTGTTCTTTTCATGAACCACAGCTAGAGTCATTGCATTTTTGTTCTTCTCACAAACCACATATGGATCCACTAGTGTCATTGCATGTGTGTTCTTCTCATGAACCACAGATAGAGTCATTGCATGTTTGTTCCTCTAAACAAACCACACATGGAGCCACCAGTGTCATTGGATGTGGTCATTGCATGTGTATTCTTCTAAACAAACCACACATGGATCCACCAATGGTCATTGCATGTCTGTTCTTCTCATGAACCACATCTAAAGTCATCGCATGTGTGTTCTTATCACAAGCCACATAAGGATCCACTAGTGTCGGTGGATGTGTGTTCTTTTCATGAACCACACCCAGTGTCATTGGATGTGTGTTCTTCTCTCAAACCACACATGGATCCACCAGTGTCATTGGACGTGTGTTCTTTTCATGAACCACACACGGTGTCATTGGATGTATGTTCTTTTCATGAACCACACAAGGATCCATCAGTGTCATCGGATGTGTGTTGTTTTCATGAACCACACCCAGTGTCATTGGATGTGTGTTCTTCTCTCAAACCACACATGGATCCACTAGTGTCATTGGATGTGTGTTCTTTTCATGAACCACACCAGTGTGATTGCGTGTGTGTTCTTCTCAGAAACCACATAAGGATCCACCAGTGTCATTGCATTTATGTTCTTCTCATGAACCACAGCTAGAGTCATTGCATGTGTGTTCTTCTCACAAACCACATAAGGATCCACCAGTGTCATTGCATGTATGTTCTTTTCATGAACCACACCCAGTTTCATTGCATGTTTGTTCTTCTCACAAACCACACATAGATCCACCAGTGTCATTGGATGTGTGTTCTTTTCATGAACCACACACAATGTCATTGGATGTCTGTTCTTCTCACAAACCACATAAGGATCCACCAGTGTCATGAGATGTGTGTTCTTTTCATGAACCACACCCAGTGTCATTGGATGTGTATTCTTCTCACAAACCACACATGGATCCACCAGTGTCATTGCATGTCTGTTCTTTTCATGAACCCCACATGGATCCACCCAGTGTGATTTTATGTCAGTTCTTCTCACAAACCACATAAGGATCCACCAGTGTCATTGCATGTCTATTCTTTTCATGAACCACATCTAGAGTCATTGCATGTTTGTTCCTCTAAACAACCACACATGGATCCTCCAGTCTCATTGCATGTGGTCATTGATGTGTGTTCTTCTAAATAAACCACACATGGATCCACCAGTGGTCATTGCATGTCGGTTCTTCTCATGAACCACATCTAGAGTCATCGCATGTGTGTTCTTCTCACAAACCACATAAGAATCCACTAGTGTCATTGGATGTGTGTTCTTTTCATGAACCACACCCAGTGTCATTGGATGTATGTTCTTCTCACAAACCACACATGGATCCACCAGTGTCATTGCATGTCTGTTCTTTTCATGAACCACACATGGATCCACCTAGTGTGATTGCATGTCAGTTCTTCTCATAAACCACATAAGGATCCACCAGTGTCATTGCATGAATGTTCTTTTCATGAACCACATATAGAGTCATTGCATGTTTGTTCCTCTAAACAAACCACAAATGGATCCACCAGTGTCATTGCATGTGGTCATTGCATGTGCGTTCTTCTGAACAAACCACACATGGATCCACTTGTGGTCATTGCATGTTTGTTCTTCTCATGAACCACATCTAGAGCATCGCATGTGTGTTCTTCTCACAAACCACATAAGGATCCACCAGTGTCATTGGATGTGTGTTCTTTTCATGAACCACACCCAGTGTCATTGCATGTGTGTTCTTCTAACAAACCACACATGGATCCACCAGTGTCATTGGATGTGTGTTCTTTTCACAAACCACAGCTAGAGTCATTTCATGTGTGTTCTTCTCACAAACCACATAAGGATACACCAGTGTCATTGCATGTGTGTTCTTTTCACAAACCATAGCTATAGTCATTGGATGTGTGTTCTTCTCACAAATCACATCAGGATCCACCAGTGTCATTGCATGTATGTTCTTTTCATGAACCATAGCTAGAGTCATTGCCTGTGTTTTCTTCTCACAAACCACATAAGGATCCACCAGTGTCATTGGATGTGTGTTCTTTTCATGAACCACATAAGGATCCACCAGTGTCATTGGATGTGTGATCTTTTCATGAACCACACACAGTTTCATTGGTTGTCTGTTCTTTTCATAAACCACATAAGTATCCAGGAGTGTCATTGGATGTGTGTTCTTCTCTTAAACCACACATGGATCCACCAGTGTCATTGGATGTGTGTTCTTTTCATGAACCACACCCTGTTTGATTGCATGTGTGGTCTTCTCACAAACCACATAAGGATCCACCAGTGTCATTGTATGTATGTTCTTCTCATGAACCACAGCTAGAGTCATTGCATGTGTGTTCTTGTCACAAACCACATAAGGATCCACCAGTATCATTGCATGTTTGTTCTTTTCATGAAACACACCCAGTGTCATTGCATGTCTGTTCTTCTCACAGACCACACATGGATCCACCAGTGTTATTGGATGTGTGTTCTTTTCATGAACCACACACAGTGTCATTGGATGTGTGTTCTTCTCTCAAACCACACTGGATCCACCAGTGTCATTGGATGTGTGTTCTTTTCATGAACCACAACTAGTGTGATTGCATGTGTGGTCTTCTCACAAACCACATAAGGATCCACCAGTGTCATTGTATGTATGTTCTTCTCATGAACCACAGCTAGAGTCATTGCATGTGTGTACTTCTCACAAACCACATAAGGATCCACCAGTATCATTGCATGTCTGTTCTTTTCATGAACCACACCCAGTGTCATTGCATGTCTGTTCTTCTCACAGACCACACATGTATCCACCAGTGTCATTGGATGTGTGTTCTTTTCATGAACCACACATAGTGTCATTGGATGTCTGTTCTTCTCACAAACCACATAAGGATCCACCAGTGTCATTGGATGTGTGTTCCTTTCATGAACCACACCCAGTGTCATTGGATGTATGTTCTTCTCACAAACCACACATGGATCCACCAGTGTCATTGCATGTCTGTTCTTTTCATGAACCACACATGGATCCACCCAGTGTGATTAGTTCTTCTGAAAAACCACATAAGGATCCACCAGTGTCATTGCATGTCTGTTCTTTTCATGAACCACATCTAGAGTCATTGCATGTTTGTTCCTCTAAACAAACCACACATGGATCCACCAGTGTCATTGCATGTGGTCATTGCATGTGCGTTCTTCTAAACAAACCACACATGGATCCACTTGTGGTCATTTCATGTCTGTTCTTCTCATGAACCACATCTAGAGTAATCGTATGTGTGTTCTTCTAACAAACCACACATAGATCCACCAGTGTCATTGGATGTGTGTTCTTTTCACAAACCACGGCTAGAGTCATTTCATGTGTGTTCTTCTCACAAATCACATAAGGATACACAAGTGTCATTGCATGTGCGTTCTTTTCATAAACCATAGCTATAGTCATTGGATGTGTGTTCTTCTCACAAACCACATAAGGATCCACCAGTGTCATTGCATGTATGTTCTTCTCATGAACCACAGCTAGAGTCATTGCATGTGTGTTCTTCTCACAAACCACATATGGATCCACCAGTGTCATTGGATGTGTGTTCTTTTCATGAACCACATAAGGATCCACCAGTGTCATTGGATGTGTGTTCTTTTCATGAACCACACACAGTTTCATTGGTTGTCTGTTCTTTTCATAAACCACATAAGGATCCAGGAGTGTCATTGGATGTGTGTTCTTCTCTCAAACCACACATGGATCCACCAGTGTCATTGGATGTGTGTTCTTTTCATGAACCACACCCTGTGTGATTGCATGTGTGGTCTTCTCACAAACCACATAAGGATCCACCAGTGTCATTGTATGTATGTTCTTCTCATGAACCACAGCTAGAGTCATTGCATGTGTGTACTTCTCACAAACCACATAAGGATCCACCAGTATCATTGCATGTCTGTTCTTTACATGAACCACACCCAGTGTCATTGCATGTCTGTTCTTCTCACAGACCACACATGGATCCACCAGTGTCATTGGATGTGTGTTCTTTTCATGAACCACACATAGTGTCATTGGATGTCTGTTCTTCTCACAAACCACATAAGGATCCACCAGTGTCATTGGATGTGTGTTCCTTTCATGAACCACACCCAGTGTCATTGGATGTATGTTCTTCTCACAAACCACACATGGATCCACCATTGTCATTGCATGTCTGTTCTTTTCATGAACCACACATGGATCCACCCAGTGTGATTAGTTCTTCTGACAAACCACATAAGGATCCACCAGTGTCATTGCATGTCTGTTCTTCTCATAAACCACAGCTAGAGTCATTGCATGTGTGTTCTTCTCACAAACCACATAAGGATCCACCAGTGTCATTGGATGTGTGTTCTTTTCATGAACCACATAAGGATCCACCAGTGTCATTGGATGTGTGTTCTTTTCATGAACCACACACAGTTTCATTGGTTGTCCGTTCTTTTCATAAACCACATAAGGATCCAGGAGTGTCATTGGATGTGTGTTCTTCTCTCAAACCACACATGGATCCACCAGTGTCATTGGATGTGTGTTCTTTTCATGAACCACACCCTGTGTAATTGCATGTGTGGTCTTCTCACAAACCACGTAAGGATCCGCCAGTGTCATTGTATGTATGTTCTTCTCATGAACCACGGCTAGAGTCATTGCATGTGTGTACTTCTCACAAACCACATAAGGATCCACCAGTATCATTGCATGTCTGTTCTTTTCATGAACCACACCCAGTGTCATTGCATGTCTGTTCTTCTCACAGACCACACATGGATCCACCAGTGTCATTGGATGTGTGTTCTTTTCATGAACCACACATAGTGTCATTGGATGTCTGTTCTTCTCACAAACCACATAAGGATCCACTAGTGTCATTGGATTTGTGTTCTTTTCATGAACCACACCCAGTGTCATTGGATGTATGTTCTTCTCACAAACCACACAAGGATCCACCAGTGTCATTGCATGTCTGTTCTTTTCATGAACCACACATGGATCCACCTAGTGTGCTTGCATCTTAGTTCTTCTCACAAACCACATAAGGATCCACCAGTGTCATTGCATGTCTGTTCTTTTCATGAACCACATCTAGAGTCATTGCATGTTTTGTCCTCTAAACAAACCACACATGGATCCACCAGTGTCATTGCATGTGCGTTCTTCTAAACAAACCACACATGGATCCACTTGTGGTCATTGCATGTCTGTTCTTCTCATGAACCACATCTAGAGTCATTGCATGTGTGTTCTTATCACAAACCACATAAGGATCCACCAGTGTCATTGGATGTGTGTTCTTTTCATGAACCACACCTAGTGTCATTGCATGTGTGTTCTTCTAACAAACCACACATGGATCCACCAGTGTCATTGGATGTGTGTTATTTTCACAAACCACGGCTAGAGTCATTTCATGTGTGTTCTTCTCACAAACCACATAAGCATCCACCAGTGTCATTGCATGTATGTTTTTCTCATGAACCACAGCTAGAGGCATTGCATGTGTGTTCTTCTCACAAACCACATAAGGATCCACTAGTGTCATTGGATGTGTGTTCTTTTCATGAACCACATAAGGATCCACCAGTGTCATTGGATGTGTGTTCTTTCCATGAACCACACACAGTTTCATTGGTTGTCTGTTCTTTTCATAAACCACATAAGGATCCAGGAGTGTCATTAGATGTGTGTTCTTCTCTCAAACCACACATGGATCCACCAGTGTCATTGGATGTGTGTTCTTTTCATGAACCACACCCTGTGTGATTGCATGTGTGGTCTTCTCACAAACCACATAAGGATCCACCAGTGTCATTAGATGTGTGTTCTTGTCATAAACCACAGCTAGAGTCATTGCATGTGTGTTCTTCTCACAAACCACATAAGGATACACCAGTGTCATTGCATGTGTGTTCTTTTCACAGACCATAGCTATAGGAATTGGATGTGTGTTCTTCTCACAAACCACATAAGGATCCACTAGTGTCATTGCATGTATGTTCTTCTCATGAACCACAGCTAGAGTCATTGCATGTGCGTTTTTCTCACAAACCACATAAGAATCCACCAGTGTCATTGGATGTGTGTTCTTTTCATGAACCACATAAGGATCCACCAGTGTCATTGGATGTGTGTTCTTTTCATGAACCACACATAGTTTCATTGGTTGTCTGTTCTTTTCATAAACCACATAAGGATCCCGGAGTGTCATTGGATGTGTGTTCTTCTCACAAACCACATAAGGATCCACCAGTGTCATTGGATGTGTGTTCTTGTAAGATCCCTCCTTTGTAAAGGAAAAGATCCCTGTGATTGCAATGCTAGTCCCTGGATCAATGCTAGCATCCACAGTTTAAGATGAAGTACACAGATACAAAGGTCGTTTATTACAGTCATTCCAGAGATATAACATAGTCTTTTACAACTCATGGCCAAAGGCCTAATATAAGAGTTTATGGAATATGTAAATAAACATAAGTCTTCATCTTCATGTGCCACAGGCAAGCATGTTGAGTGTAGACTCATGACTCCTATTCATCATCAGAGTAACCTGCAACATCATAAGTTACAGCCACAGAGGGTCAATACTTTGGAATAGTATTGGCAAGTGATACCTTAGTATATTTTAAGTGGACTATAATACTATATGCATTTGGCTGGTGGAGCTTAGGCTTGCATTGCTCAAAATAGATTTTTCCTTAACTTTTTGAAAACACTAAGTTTTTGTAAGGCACAAAACACCCAAGGCATCTACCAATCAAAGACTGAAGATCCACTCAGGGCATCTACCAATCAATGACTGAAGATCCTTTTAACCCTTGTTCACCCACAAGTTATATTTAGAAATTGGAGTGATGAGATTCTTGAAGTTTCCATGTCTTGATGCTCAAATTGTCCTTTACCAGGGACATGGCTAAGTACTTAGGTTTTACACTCTGCAGAGGTGGTGCACTTTCCCCACAAGCCTTGGTTTCCCAAGACATGATCCTTCAGTAGCCTTTCCTTAGTCAAATGGACGCGCTCCAACCTATCATCCCATCTACCACCCTCTGTCCAAGAGACTAAGTTCTAGCATCCTAAGATCATGGCAGAGCCCATAATGCCAAGTGGTTGCACTTGAAGCTTCTCAACATTTGACAACTCAAATCTCTTTGTTCCTGGGTGGCCATCCACAAGTGAGATACACAAGGTTCACCAGTACCCCTGGCCTTGTGTAACCACTCAACATATCCCATTCTTTCCATTCCACCCAGGTGATTCATTAACTTAGTTGTTTTGTTAAATAAAAACAAGTCCTTAGACTTAGAATATTTTTCCATAGTGTGAATATATAAACCACCCTTGTTTTCTAGTAGCTAGGCTAAGCATGGCATGGCAACTTATCCTTAGGGAATTTTCCTAGCAACTCTAGCATTCTATTCTAAATAGGATTTCCCATCATCAATTGACAAAAGTAGCATGCAAGTCCTAACAAAATATATCTAATGCAAGTATAAAATATAGGTATGGAATATTCATGAAGATATCACTTGCCTTGGTAGTGTGGAGAGTAGCACTCGTCACAATCACAATCACTAGCAAAATCTACACACAAAGTTGTAGCACACAATTACACACAAATATATACAAACAAAAATATTATGAATGCATGCATGCATGAATCTACCAAGTGATGATTTTTGAAAACTCAACCAAGCAAGTGTATGAATACAGAAACTAAACAAGTCACAAAAATAGCCAAGACAAACTTATTTAGCCCTAAAACAAAATACTAAACTAAATCTATACTCAAAAAGGCCTCAAACAAGTTTCTGTAATTTAAGCCAATCTAATGGTTACTATTTGCTAAACAAAAAGGATAGGCAGAAAGGTCTTATTTTTCTGAATCCAACGGTATAAAATTTGCTAAATTCCAACGTGGCATTCAAAAGATATTGGCATTTGAAATCTGGATCAAAATCTGTTTTTAAATTCTATTTTCAGATCTAACCTAGCCACGCGTCATGTTCTTATTCGCCCGTACCGTTTCGCACTGGATCGAGCTCCACAGCCGTAGGATCTAAATGAAATCCGGCGGCTCAGATCGCGTACCGCTTCGGGGTTAAGTGGATCTATCCTAGCGCTACGATACAGATCTAACGGCTGCTATTTCTCTAGCCAAGAACTGGCGGCGGAGCGGCGGCTACCGGCGGCGGAACTGTCGGTCGATGACGTTGCCGACGATGCAGGAGGTAAGTGAGAACGAGGAGTAGCTCACCGGGCTCAGGGGGTCACGGCGATGCTCGTCGTACTCGTGGTTGGTCAAGAGGCGCTCGGGCACGGCTGCGATTGCTCACCGGAGTTCGTGGCGGTGTCGGGAGCGTCGGGTGGTCGTCGTGGACGTTGCTGTGGATCACCCCAAGGCAGAGCGAGGACACGGTTAGATTCACAGAGTCAAGGCGAAGTAGTGAGCATGAACGGAAAGGCGAGGGGCGGTCTGTATCTACCGGGAAAACTCGTCGGAGTTGATGTCGCCGTCGGTGCTCGCGGTGTCAAGTGGAACCGGCGACCTGGGGCAGTACAAGACGGACTAGTGAGGTCAGGAGGTGCGCCAAGACACGCTGAGTCAGATTGTAAGAACGAGAGGCAGAGGGGAACACTAGGCTCACCGGAATCGATCGCCGGAGAGGCTCTGTCTGTGGCGGTGAAAAACTGATTGAGGACAGCCTGGTGGCGGAGTGAGCGAGGTGTTTGGGGGAAAAAGATCGCGGGGCAGAGAGGGTCTTATAGCCTGTGAATCGACAGGAAACGCTCGAGGATAAATGCCCATTTACGCCGCGCCATTACCGGCCATCACTGCTGCAGCGACGTGGTCGCAGGCGCGGTCTGGGGAAGACGAGGGCGACGTGGACCGGGCCCGCTCGTCAGCGAAGAGTGCGAGGTGGTGGTGGGGTCTGTCTGTCAGCGACTTAACGCGTGCGCTCGCGCGTGTGAGAAGGAAAAGGAGATCCCCGGGTGGGCTTGCTGGGCTTGATCCGCTGCTGGGCCAGATTCTGGCCGCTCAGCCCTTTTCCTTTGTTTAAGCCTTTTCTTTTTCTAATTCCATTTTCTGAATAGAATTTGATATGAATTCAAATCCTTTTGAATTCAAACTGCTTTGGGGATTTTTGCAGGGTTCTGTGGGTTCGAAAACAATCATTCTAACTAAGTGGTTACCTTGCAAGGCTTGGTCAAGCTTGGGTTTCAAAGTAAACAGAGATTTGCTCTAGTTTGCAAATATTTGAAATAGGGTTTTAAAAATATTTCCAAATTTGGAATCTTGGGTTAAAAGCTTCACCTAGTTTTTCCCTCAATGGAGGCAAGCAAACAAGTACCTAAGCATTCAAATCTCAAAGGGTGATGGCCAATTGAGTTGAATTTGCACACATGAAATCATAGCTCAAACTTTTGTCTCTAAATGATTTTGACAAAACCCTATATGAATGAATGATGCAAGGATGACATGAATGAGTTTTGAAATATGATTTTTGGGATGTTACAAATCTAACCCCCTTAAATTGAATCTCGCCCTCGAGATTCGGATTGGCTAGCAAATAGGTGAGGGTGGTCTTTCCGGAGATCATCTTCTCTTTCCCAAGTTGCTTCTTCTTCGGAATGATGGTTCCATTGTACTTTGCAAAACTTGATGGTTTTTGTCCTTGTGACTCTTTCTGTGGTCTCAAGAATCTTGACAGGCTTTTCTTCATAGGTGAGATCACTTTCTAGTTGAACTTCTTCCAAAGATATGGTATCCTTCAAAGATGTTTCTTCCATTTCTGGGTGACATTTCTTGAGCTGACTCACATGAAAAACATTATGGACTGCTAATATAGATGCTGGCAGTTCGATTTCATATGCAGCTTCTCCCTTGCGACTTAGAATGTTGAATGGTCCCACATATCTTGGTGCTAACTTTCCTTTGACTCCAAATCTTTTTACTCCACGAAGTGGTGATACTCTAAGATAAGCTCTATCCCCAATTTCGTAAGTGACTTCTCTACGGTTAGCATCTGCGTAGCTTTTCTGTCGAGACTGTGCTATCTTCAATCTGTCTCTAACCAATTTGACCTTTTCTTCGGCGTCTTTGATAAGGTCTGGTCCAAACAAACTTCTTTCTCCCACACCATTCCATAGCAATGGGGTGGTACACTTCCTTCCGTATAGAAACTCAAATGGTGCCATCCCAATACTAGATTGGTAACTGTTGTTGTAAGAGAACTCTGCGTAAGGCAGACTTTCATCCCAACTTGCTCCATAGTCTAGGGCACATGCCCTCAACATGTCTTCAAGAATTTGATTAGTCCTTTCTGTTTGTCCATCAGTTTGAGGATGAAAAGCAGTGCTGAATTCCAATCTCGTTCCTAAAGATTCATGAAGCTGTCTCCAAAAGTGAGAAGTGAACTGAGTTCCTCTATCAGACACAATACTCTTAGGTACTCCGTGAAGGCATACAATTCTGCTCATGTAGATTTTGGCTAACTTGGCACTGGTATAAGTTGTCTTTACGGGTATAGAATGAGCCACTTTAGTTAGGCGATCCACTACTACCCATATGGAATCATACCCTGACCTAGTCCTTGGTAATCCGGTAATGAAATCCATACCAATATTTTCCCACTTCCATTCAGGAATAGGCATTGGTTGAAGCAATCCTGCTGGTTTCTGATGCTCCGCTTTCACCCTACTACACACATCACACAAGGCAATGTGTTCGGCGATGTCCCTTTTAAGATTGTTCCACCAAAATCTTTCTTTCATATCCATGTACATTTTGGTGTTCCCCGGGTGAATAGAATATGGAGAGTTATGGGCTTCTTGTAAAATCAGTTTCCGCATTTCCGGATCTTGTGGAACACAAATACGTTTCTCATGCCATAAAGTACCTTGTTCGTCCATATGGAAACTTTTAGCCTTCCCTTGGCTAATCCTTTCCTTAATCTCTTTGATTTCTTTATCCGTCTTTTGGGCTTCTTTAATCTTATCCAACAGAGTGGGTTGAATATCCAAAGACATGAGATTTCCTTCTGGCACAATCTCCAACCTGAGTTCCTTGAATTGCTTACACAAGTCATCTGGCAATTCACCTTTGGTAAGGCCATTTACAAATGCTTTACGACTTAGAGCATCTGCTACTACATTTGCTTTACCGGGGTGGTATTGCAAACTCAAGTCGTAATCCTTGATAAGTTCTAGCCATCTTCTTTGTCTCATATTGATCTCCTTCTGGGTGAAGATATACTTCAAGCTCTTATGGTCGGTGAACACTTCACAACGTTTTCCCAAAAGGTAGTGTCTCCATGTTTTGAGTGCATGGACAACAGCGGCTAACTCTAAATCATGAGTAGGATAGTTTACTTCATGAGTTTTGAGTTGTCTCGAGGCATAAGCCACAACTTTTCCGCCTTGCATAAGTACGGCACCTAAACCTTGATGAGAAGCATCACAATATACTTGGAAATCCTTTTCCAAATCTGATAGGCACAGAACAGGTGCTGACACAAGTCTCTTCTTTAGTTCTTGAAAGCTGAGTTCACATCCTTCAGACCAAGCAAATTTCTTATCTTTCTTTAACAATTCTGTCATTGGTTTAGCAACCTTTGAAAAATTTTCAATGAATCTTCTGTAGTAACCTGCTAAACCAAGGAAACTACGAACCTCTTTTACATTCTTAGGAGATTCCCATTCTGTCACAGCCGAAACTTTAGCAGGATCAACTGTTACACCATCCTTTGTCATAACATGACCAAGAAATCCAACTTCCTCTAACCAAAACTCACACTTGCTGAATTTGGCATAAAGCTTATGTTCCCTTAGTTTCTCAAGTATCAAGCGTAGATGTCTTTCATGTTCTTCCTTGCTCTTGGAGTAGACTAAGATGTCATCGATGAAAACGACAACGAACTTGTCAAGAAATTCCATGAACACTTTGTTCATCATATTCATGAAGTATGCTGGAGCGTTGGTTAAACCAAAAGGCATCACAGTGTACTCATACAATCCATACCTTGTGGTGAATGCTGTTTTAGGTATGTCTTGCTCTCTTATCTTGAGTTGAAAATAGCCTGACCGAAGGTCAATCTTTGAGAACACACATGCTCCTTCTAGCTGATCAAACAAGTCATTTATTATTGGCAAAGGATATTTGTTCTTGATGGTTACCTCGTTGAGAGAACGGTAATCTATGCATAATCTTTGAGTTCTGTCTCTCTTTTCTACGAACAAAACTGGAGCTCCCCAAGATGAAGAACTTGGCTGGATGAATCCTTTCTGCAATTGTTCTCCAAGTTGTTTCTTGAGTTCCTTAAGTTCGTCAACTGACATTTTATAAGGCCTCTTTGCTCTTGGTCCAAAACCTGGTACCAAATCTATTATAAACTCCACATCTCTATCTGGTGGCATTCCTGGTAATTCTTCCGGAAACACATCCGGATACTCGCACACAATTGGCACACTGTCCATGCTAACCCCCTTAAGAGAATTTAGCTTGCTTCCTTTAGATTTAAAATTGGACTTGAATATTATCCTCTTACCTTCAGGGGTTGTGAGTGAAATTGTGCGATTTGCACAATCTAGTACTCCCTCATACTTAGCCATCCAATCCATTCCCAAAATTACATCCAATCCTTGGGAATTTAGGATTATTAGGTTTACTGGAAACTTATGTTTTCCGATCTCTATGACTAGATCCCGGCATCCAAGACTCACTATCATATCCCCTCCCGGAGAGCTAACTTTTATCGGACACCCAATGTTTTCAGATGCAAACCCATTTCTATCAACAAATGCTTTTGATATGAATGAATGAGATGCACCAGTGTCAAAGAGTACAAATGCTGAGATGGAATTGAGTCTGAACTTACCAGCAACGGCATCAGGCTCTTCATAGACCTCCTCCACATTGATGTGGTTAACCTGTCCTTTCTGAAAAGGATTGGGCTTGATAGGTCCTTCAACTTTCTTCTCAGGACACTCATTAGCATAATGCCCCAGCTTCTTGCATTTGAAGCATTCAACCTGACTGTTGTCCTTAGGTTGACTTCCACTTCCACTTCCACTATGGTGGCTCTTATATCCACTCTTGTGGTTCTTGTACTTATCATTGTCATGACTGCGATGATGCTTGTTGTCATGACGGTTGTGGTTGTGGTGCTTGTTAAACTTCCCATGCTTGTGGGATCCTGAGCTGACACTATCATCATAGTGAGATCGTTTATGAGACGATCCCGAGCTATGCTTGTCGGAGTGTTTCCTCTTTCTACTCTCGACTTGCTTCATTTTATTCTCCACAATAACAGCTTTGTCACACAGCGACTGATAAGTTGGAACATATGCCACAGACAGCTGCAGATTTAGTTCGTCATTCAAGCCTTCCAGAAACTTTTCCTTCCTTTTGGCATCAGTGTCAACCTCATCCGGTGCATAGCGCGCCAGATTGTTGAACTCTTCAATATATTCAGCCACGCTGTGGTGGCGCTGCTTCAGGTTGTGAAATTCCTTCTTTTTCAGGCTCATCATACCTGGTGAGATATGAGTAGTACGAAATACATCTTCAAAGATAGCCCAAGTCACCTCATCAATAGGCGTGGTAATCTGGAAGTTGTCCCACCATGCGGCGGCTGGTCCTTCCAACAGATGTGCCGCGAACCTGACCTTTTCAGCATCTGTGCATCCCACGGTCACTAAGTCTTTGTTCACAGAACGTAGCCAATCATTGGCCACCATGGGATCAGTCGTTCCCGAAAACTTAGCTGGCCTCAGACGCAGAAATCTGGTAAGCATATCAAAACCTGGAGGGTTGTTGTTGTTGTTATTGTTGTTATTGTTGTTGTTGGGATTGTTGTTGTTCTGGTTCTGAATGAACGTCGTCATCATTTGCATAAGCTGTGTCTGCGCATTCATCATTTGTTGCATTTCCGGGGTAATGTTGGGGTTGGGGTTGGTGTTTGCGCGACGGGGAGGCATCTGTGGTTTATTCGTATAGAGATAAGAATGAGATACCCTTACATGATTTATGCACAATACATTACTCAAGCAAACACATAGCAAGCAACACTAGGATAAAAGCTCAACCACAAGATAACAAAAGTCTCAAAGTACAAACACACAAGTGGCAAGCCATCCACATGTCGGATGGTCCAACAGTAAGTTCACAAATAACGAGTGCGGTAAATAAAGATAACTGAGTAGTCAAATCTACTCGTCGGCATCAATCTCCTCCTCGACAAAGGTAAGACCTGCGTTCTCCATTGCGGTCTTGTTCTCCTCGATGGTAGTGGTCAAAGAGTCGATCTTGGCTTTGAGAACCCTCTTCTGGGAACGAAGCCTCTCAATCACTGTCTGCTGCTGCTCTAACTCGAAGTCCTTGGACTGCAGTTCCTCGGTCATATCACGAATCCTCTTGTTCCTATCCTGGACACGCTTCTCTTGACTCTTGAACTTACGGTCTTGGGTCTCGAACTTTGCCTCCATCTCCTTGACTATCTCGTCCTGCTGCTCGAAGAGCTTGTCCTTCTCGCGAAGCTGTACCTGGAGTTCGTCATTACTAAGCATGACGTTGGTCCTATCGGTATCCACGTGCCTAATAAGAGTCTCTAAGTCCTGGAGGTACAGGCGTATCGGCTCTGCTGTGACCCTCGAGTCGTCCTCAAAGTCAATGGACTCTCCGTCATCATCACGCCTTCCGAAGGCGTGGAAGTGAGTGCCTCTAACCTGTCGGGAGTGACGTCCTAACAGTCGTCCTATCAGATCCTGCATGACAACCTCCATGCCTCTCTCCCTGTCATCGTGCATAAGCTTGAAGACGATGGCCTCCGTAGTAGGCTCATTCTGGCGTCCTGGCTGGTTCACCTTGAAGCCCCAAAGGTCCTTCCTCTCAAACTTGGTGAGTGGGTGCACCGTAATGATAGGAAGAGGGAGATCGAGTAAAGTAGTAAGCTCTACGATACGAGGACCAAAACGGGTAGCCTGGAACTCCTCAACAGTGCTGATGGCAATAGGCATCTATTTATAAGATTGAAGAGTTAGAGAAACACAAATTTAAATTAAACAAGACAAACATTCAAGCATAACCATGGAACACAAAAATCACACAAGTCATGCATACATAAATCCATTACATCAACCAAGGTTCAAACTTTTAAGGTATCATTTTGGAAAATAAGGTGATAGGTGGTGGTCCAACTAACGAAGTGCGCTTACAATCCTATCTCATGGGTTCTAGTGGCTAACACAATGTTCCTAGTGGCAATCACCCTATCTTGTTCACATGCTTCTATCACTAAGTCTAAAATATCTCCTCTTAAGGATTGGTTGGTGACTTCCAACTCTTGGGTATGTTCCTTCTCTTTCTCTAAGTCTTTTTGGAGGTTGAGCATCTTGCACTTGACTCTAGTACTCAGTTCCTTGATAGTCTTCCAAGCTGCTTCTTTTGCTGACTCAAAGAATGTGGTGTGCATAAAAGTGTTGGTGTACATCCAGAAGCCCTTTTCTTTGTGGTTGTCTTCCTTATTCTTGTACAAGTGAAGTTGCACCCACCAATACTCTACTCCTTCCTCCATTACTGGAAAGCCCTTGTACACTGCTGCACCATGTACTCCCATGGTCTCCATGAGGTCCTTGAGAATCTTGGGAAACTCAGTCTCACACTCCAAGGTCATGGTCATGAGTGGTCCTTTCTTTACGGCTTCGTTGACGGAGTTCATCTACAAATAGAGATGAGAACGAGAAGATTAGAAAAGTTTACGAGGAATAGACAAGTGTAGAAGAAGTTAAAATTTTCCTTAGTGGTTTCCAATCCTAGGGTCATAATCCTACAGGCAACACAGTGCTCTGATACCATCTGTAAGATCCCTCCTTTGTAAAGGAAAAGATCCCTGTGATTGCAATGCTAGTCCCTGGATCAATGCTAGCATCCACAGTTTAAGATGAAGTACACAGATACAAAGGTCGTTTATTACAGTCATTCCAGAGATATAACATAGTCTTTTACAACTCATGGCCAAAGGCCTAATATAAGAGTTTATGGAATATGTAAATAAACATAAGTCTTCATCTTCATGTGCCACAGGCAAGCATGTTGAGTGTAGACTCATGACTCCTATTCATCATCAGAGTAACCTGCAACATCATAAGTTACAGCCACAGAGGGTCAATACTTTGGAATAGTATTGGCAAGTGATACCTTAGTATATTTTAAGTGGACTATAATACTATATGCATTTGGCTGGTGGAGCTTAGGCTTGCATTGCTCAAAATAGATTTTTCCTTAACTTTTTGAAAACACTAAGTTTTTGTAAGGCACAAAACACCCAAGGCATCTACCAATCAAAGACTGAAGATCCACTCAGGGCATCTACCAATCAATGACTGAAGATCCTTTTAACCCTTGTTCACCCACAAGTTATATTTAGAAATTGGAGTGATGAGATTCTTGAAGTTTCCATGTCTTGATGCTCAAATTGTCCTTTACCAGGGACATGGCTAAGTACTTAGGTTTTACACTCTGCAGAGGTGGTGCACTTTCCCCACAAGCCTTGGTTTCCCAAGACATGATCCTTCAGTAGCCTTTCCTTAGTCAAATGGACGCGCTCCAACCTATCATCCCATCTACCACCCTCTGTCCAAGAGACTAAGTTCTAGCATCCTAAGATCATGGCAGAGCCCATAATGCCAAGTGGTTGCACTTGAAGCTTCTCAACATTTGACAACTCAAATCTCTTTGTTCCTGGGTGGCCATCCACAAGTGAGATACACAAGGTTCACCAGTACCCCTGGCCTTGTGTAACCACTCAACATATCCCATTCTTTCCATTCCACCCAGGTGATTCATTAACTTAGTTGTTTTGTTAAATAAAAACAAGTCCTTAGACTTAGAATATTTTTCCATAGTGTGAATATATAAACCACCCTTGTTTTCTAGTAGCTAGGCTAAGCATGGCATGGCAACTTATCCTTAGGGAATTTTCCTAGCAACTCTAGCATTCTATTCTAAATAGGATTTCCCATCATCAATTGACAAAAGTAGCATGCAAGTCCTAACAAAATATATCTAATGCAAGTATAAAATATAGGTATGGAATATTCATGAAGATATCACAATCACTAGCAAAATCTACACACAAAGTTGTAGCACACAATTACACACAAATATATACAAACAAAAATATTATGAATGCATGCATGCATGAATCTACCAAGTGATGATTTTTGAAAACTCAACCAAGCAAGTGTATGAATACAGAAACTAAACAAGTCACAAAAATAGCCAAGACAAACTTATTTAGCCCTAAAACAAATACTAAACTAAATCTATACTCAAAAAGGCCTCAAACAAGTTTCTGTAATTTAAGCCAATCTAATGGTTACTATTTGCTAAACAAAAAGGATAGGCAGAAAGGTCTTATTTTTCTGAATCCAACGGTATAAAATTTGCTAAATTCCAACGTGGCATTCAAAAGATATTGGCATTTGAAATCTGGATCAAAATCTGTTTTTAAATTCTATTTTCAGATCTAACCTAGCCACGCGTCATGTTCTTATTCGCCCGTACCGTTTCGCACTGGATCGAGCTCCACAGCCGTAGGATCTAAATGAAATCCGGCGGCTCAGATCGCGTACCGCTTCGGGGTTAAGTGGATCTATCCTAGCGCTACGATACAGATCTAACGGCTGCTATTTCTCTGGCCAAGAACTGGCGGCGGAGCGGCGGCTACCGGCGGCGGAACTGTCGGTCGATGACGTTGCCGACGATGCAGGAGGTAAGTGAGAACGAGGAGTAGCTCACCGGGCTCAGGGGGTCACGGCGATGCTCGTCGTACTCGTGGTTGGTCAAGAGGCGCTCGGGCACGGCTGCGATTGCTCACCGGAGTTCGTGGCGGTGTCGGGAGCGTCGGGTGGTCGTCGTGGACGTTGCTGTGGATCACCCCAAGGCAGAGCGAGGACACGGTTAGATTCACAGAGTCAAGGCGAAGTAGTGAGCATGAACGGAAAGGCGAGGGGCGGTCTGTACCTACCGGGAAAACTCGTCGGAGTTGATGTCGCTGTCGGTGCTCGCGGTGTCAAGTGGAACCGGCGACCTGGGGCAGTACAAGACGGACTAGTGAGGTCAGGAGGTGCGCCAAGACACGCTGAGTCAGATTGTAAGAACGAGAGGCAGAGGGGAACACTAGGCTCACCGGAATCGATCGCCGGAGAGGCTCTGTCTGCGGCGGTGAAAAACTGATTAAGGACAGCCTGGTGGCGGAGTGAGCGAGGTGTTTGGGGGAAAAAGATCGCGGGGCAGAGAGGGTCTTATAGCCTGTGAATCGACAGGAAACGCTCGAGGATAAATGCCCATTTACGCCGTGCCATTACCGGCCATCACTGCTGCAGCGACGTGGTCGCAGGCGCGGTCTGGGGAAGACGAGGGCGACGTGGACCGGGCCCGCTCGTCAGCGAAGAGTGCGAGGTGGCGGTGGGGTCTGTCTGTCAGCGACTTAACGCGTGCGCTCGCGCGTGTGAGAAGGAAAAGGAGATCCCCGGGTGGGCTTGCTGGGCTTGATCCGCTGCTGGGCCAGATTCTGGCCGCTCGGCCCTTTTCCTTTGTTTAAGCCTTTTCTTTTTCTAATTCCATTTTCTGAATAGAATTTGATATGAATTCAAATCCTTTTGAATTCAAACTGCTTTGGGGATTTTTGCAGGGTTCTGTGGGTTCAAAAACAATCATTCTAACTAAGTGGTTACCTTGCAAGGCTTGGTCAAGCTTGGGTTTCAAAGTAAACAGAGATTTGCTCTAGTTTGCAAATATTTGAAATAGGGTTTTAAAAATATTTCCAAATTTGGAATCTTGGGTTAAAAGCTTCACCTAGTTTTTCCCTCAATGCAGGCAAGCAAACAAGTACCTAAGCATTCAAATCTCAAAGGGTGATGGCCAATTGAGAAAAACCCTATATGAATGAATGATGCAAGGATGACATGAATGAGTTTTGAAATATGATTTTTGGGATGTTACAGTTCTTTTCATGAACCACCCCTAGTGTCATTGGATGTATGTTCTTCTCACAAACCACACATGGATCCACCAGTGTCATTGCATGCCTGTTCTTTTCATGAACCACACATGGATCCACCCAGTGTGATTGCATGTCAGTTCTTCTCACAAACCACATAAGGATCCACTAGTGTCATTGCATGTCTGTTCTTTTCATGAACCACATCTAGAGTCATTGCATGTTGGTTCCTCTAAACAAACCACACATGGATCCACCAGTGTCATTGCATGTGGTCATTGCATGTACGTTCTTCTAAACAAACCACACATGGATCCACTTGTGGTCATTGCATGTCTGTTCTTCTCATGAACCACATCTAGAGTCATCGCATGTGTGTTCTTCTCACAAACACCATAAGGATCCACCAGTGTCATTGGATGTGTGTTCTTTTCATGAACCACACCTAGTGTCATTGCATGTGTTTTCTTCTAACAAACCACACATGGATCCACCAGTGTCATTGGATGTGTGTTCTTTTCACAACCCACAGCTAGAGTCATTTCATGTGTGTTCTTCTCACAAACCACATAAGGATACACCAGTGTCATTGCATGTGTGTTCTTTTCACAAACCATAGCTATAGTCATTGGATGTGTGTTCTTCTCACAAACCACATCAGGATCCACCAGTGTCATTGCATGTAAGTTCTTCTCATGAACCACAGCTAGAGTCATTGCATGTGTGTTCTTCTCACAAACCACATAAGGATCTACCAGTGTCATTGGATGTGTGTTCTTTTCATGAACCACATAAGGATCCACCACTGTCATTGGATGTGTGTCTTTTCATGAACCACACATAGTTTCATTGGTTGTCTGTTCTTTTCATAAACCACATAAGGATCCTGGAGTGCCATTGGATGTGTGTTCTTCTCACAAACCACATAAGGATCCACTAGTTGCATGTATCTTCTTCTCATGAACCATAGCTAGAGTCATTGCATGTGTGTTCTTCTTACAAACCACATAAGGATCCACAAGTGTCATTGGATGTGTGTTCCTTTCATGAACCACACCTAGAGTCATTGCATGTCTGTTCTCCTCACAAACCACATAAGGATCCACCAGTGTCATTGCATGTCTCTTCTTTTCATGAACCACGCCCAGTGTCATTGGATGTGTGTTCTTCTCTCAAACCACACATGGATCCACCAGTGTCATTGGATGTGTGTTCTTCTCTCAAACCACACATGGATCCACCAGTGTCATTGGATGTGTGTTCTTTTCATGAGCCACACACAGTGTCATTGGATGTATGTTCTTCTCACAAACCACATAAGGATCCACCAGTGTCATTGCATGTATGTTCTTCTCATGAACCACACCCAGTTTCATTGGATGTTTGTTCTTCTCACAAACCACGTATGGATCCACCAGTGTCATTGGATGTGTGTTCTTTTCATGAACCACAGCTAGAGTCATTGCAAGTTTGTTCTTCTCACAAACCACATATGGATCCACCAGTGTCATTGCATGTGTGTTCTTCTCATGAACCACAGATAGAGTCATTGCATGTTTGTTCCTCTAAACAAACCACACATGGATCCACCAGTGTCATTGGATGTGTGTTCTTCTCTCAAACCACACATGGATCCACCAGTGTCATTGGATGTGTGTTCTTTTCATGAACCACACACAGTGTCATTGGATGTATGTTCTTTTCATGAACCACACAAGGAACCATCAGTGTCATCGAATGTGTGTTCTTTTCATGAACCACACCCAGTGTCATTGGATGTGTGTTCTTCTCTCAAACCACACATGGATCCACCAGTTTCATTGGATGTGTGTTCTTTCATGAACCACACCCAGTGTGATTTCATGTGTGTTCTTCTCACAAACCACATAAGGATCCACTAGTGTCATTGCATGTATATTCTTCTCATGAACCACAGCTAGAGTCATTGCATGTGTGTTCTTCTCGCAAACCACATAAGGATCCACCAGTGTCATTGCATGTATGTTCTTTTCATGAAACACACCCAGTTTCATTGCATGTCTGTTCTTCTCACAAACCACACATAGATCCACCAGTGTCATTGGATGTGTGTTCTTTTCATGAACCACACACAGTGTCATTGGATGTCTGTTCTTCTCACAAACCACATAAGGATCCACCAGTGTCATTGGATGTGTGTTCTTTTCATGAACCACACCCAGTGTCATTGGATGTGTGTTCTTCTCACAAACCACACATGGATCCACCACTGTCATTGCATGTCTGTTCTTTTCATGAACCACACATGGATCCACCCAGTGTGATTGCATGTCAGTTCTTCTCACAAACCACATAAGGATCCACCAGTGTCATTGCATGTCTGTTCTTTTCATGAACCACATCTAGAGTCATTGCATGTTTGTTCCTCTAAACAAACCACACATGGATCCACCAGTGACATTGCATGTGGTCATTGCATGTGCGTTCTTCTAAACTAACCACACATGGATCCACTTGTGGTCATTGCATGTTTGTTCTTCTCATGAACCACATCTAGAGTCATCGCATGTGTGTTCTTCTCACAAACCACATAAGGATCCACCAGTGTCATTGGATGTGTGTTCTTTTCATGAACCACACCCAGTGTCATTGCATGTGTGTTCTTCTAACAAACCACACATGGATCCACCAGTGTCATTGGATGTGTGTTCTTTTCACAAACCACAGCTATAGTCATTTCATGTGTGTTCTTCACACAAACCACATAAGGATACACCAGTGTCATTGCATGTGTGTTCTTTTAACAAACCTTAGCTATACTCATTGGATGTGTGTTCTTCTCACAAACCACATAAGGATCCACCAGTGTCATTGCATGTATGTTCTTCTCATGAACCACAGCTAGAGTCATTGCATGTGTGTTCTTCTCCCAAACCACATAAGGATCCACCAGTGTCATTGGATGTGTGTTCTTTTCTTGAACCACATAAGGATCCACCAGTGTCATTGGATGTGTGTTCTTTTCATGAACCACACACAGTTTCATTGGTTGTCTGTTCTTTTCATAAACCACATAAGGATCCAGGAGTGTCATTGGATGTGTGTTCTTCTCTCAAACCACACATGGATCCACCAGTGTCATTGGATGTGTGTTCTTTTCATGAACCACACTCTGTGTGATTGCATGTGTGGTCCTCTCACAAACCACATAAGGATCCACCAGTGTCATTGTATGTATGTTCTTCTCATGAACCACAGCTAGAGTCATTGCATGTGTGTTCTTCTCATAAACCACATAAGGATCCACCAGTATCATTGCATGTCTGTTCTTTTCATGAACCACACCCAGTGTCATTGCATGTCTGTTCTTCTCACAGACCACACATGGATCCACCAGTGTCATTGGATGTGTGTTCTTTTCATGAAACACACACAATGTCATTGGATGTCTGTTCTTCTCACAAACCACATAAGGATCCACCAGTGTCATTGGATGTGTGTTCTTTTCATGAACCACACCCAGTGTCATTGAATGTATGTTCTTCTCTTAAACCACACATGGATCCACCAGTGTCATTGCATGTCTGTTCTTTTCATGAACCACATCTAGAGTCATTGCATGTTTTTTCCTCTAAACAAACCACACATGGATCCACCAGTGTCATTGCATGTGGTCATTGCATGTGTGTTCTTCTAAACAAACCACACATGGATCCACTAGTGGTCATTACATATATGTTCTTCTTATGAACCACAGCTAGAGTCATTGCATGTGTGTTCTTCTCACAAACCACATAAGGATCCACCAGTGTCATTAGATGTGTGTTCTTTTCATGAACCACACCCAGTGTCATTCCATGTGTGTTATTCTAAAAAACCACACATGGATCCACCAGTGTCATTGGATGTGTGTTCTTTTCACAAACCACATCTAGAGTCATTGCATGTGTGTTCTTCTCACAAACCACATAAGGATACACTAGCGTCATTGCATGTGTGTTCTTTTCACAAACCATAGCTATAGGCATTGGATGTGTGTTCTTCTCATAGACCACATAAGGATCCACCAGTGTCATTCCATGTATGTTCTTCTCATGAACCACAGCTAGAGTCATTGCATGTGTGCTCTTCTCACAAACCACATAAGGATCCACCAGTGTCATTGGATGTGTGTTCTTTTCATGAACCACATAAGGATCCACCAGTGTCATTGGATGTGTGTTCTTTTCATGAACCACACATAGTTTCATTGGTTGTCTGTTCTTTTCATAAACCACATAAGGATCCCGGAGTGTCATTAGATGTGTGTTCTTCTCACAAACCACATAAGGATCCACTAGTTGCATGTATGTTCTTCTCATGAACCACAGCTAGAGTCATTGCATGTGTGTTCTTCTCACAAACCACATAAGGATCCACCAGTGTCATTGGATGTGTGTTCTTTTCATGAACCACACCTAGAGTCATTGCATGTCTGTTCTTTTCACAAACCACATAAGGATCCACCAGTGTCATTCCATGTCTATTCTTTTCATGAACCACACCCAGTGTCATTGGATGTGTGTTCTTCTCTCAAACCACACATGGATCCACCAGTGTCATTGGATGTGTGTTCTTTTCATGAGCCACACACAGTGTCATTGGATGTATGTTCTTCTCACAAACCACATAAGGATCCACCAGTGTCATTGCATGTATGTTGTTCTCATGAACCACACCCAGTTTCATTGGATGTGTGTTCTTCTCACAAACCACACATGGATCCACCAGTGTCATTGGATGTGTGTTCTTTTCATGAACCACAGCTAGAGTCATTGCATGTCTGTTCTTCTCACAAACCACATATGGATCCACCAGGGTCATTGCATGTGTGTTCTTCCGATGAACCACAGCTAGAGTTATTGCATGTTTGTTCCTCTAAACAAACCACACATGGATCCACCAATGTCATTGGATGTGGTCATTGCATGTCTATTCTTCTAACCAAACCACACATGGATCCACCAATGGTCATTGCATGTCTGTTCTTCTCATGAACCTCATCTAGAGTCATTGCATGTGTGTTCTTTTCCCAAACCACATAAGGATCCACCAGTGTCATTGGATGTGTGTTCTTTTCATGAACCACACCTAGTGTCATTGGATGTGTGTTCTTCTCTCAAACCACACATGGATCCACCAGTGACATTGGATGTGTGTTCTTTTCATGAACCACACATAGCGTCATTGGATGTATGTTCTTTTCATGAACCACACAAGGATCCATTAGTGTCATTAGATGTGCGTTCTTTTTATGAACCACACCCACTGTCATTGGATATGTGTTCTTCTCTCAAGCCACACATGGATCCACCAGTGTCATTGGATGTGTGTTCCTTTCATGAACGACACCCAGTGTGATTGCATGTGTGTTCTTCTCACAAACCACATAAGGATCAACCAGTGTCATTGCATGTATGTCCTTCTCATGAACCACAGCTAGAGTCATTGCATGTGTGTTCTTCTCACAAACCACATAAGGATCCACCAGTGTCATTGCATGTCTATTCTTTTCATGAACCACACCCAGTGTCATTGCATGTCTGTTCTTCACACAAACCACACATGGATCCACCAGTGTCATTGGATGTGTGTTCTTTCCATGAACCACACACAATGTCATTGGATGTCTGTTCTTCTCACAAACCACATAAGGATCCACCAGTGTCATTGGATGTGTGTTCTTCTCTCAAACCACACATGGATCCACCAGTGTCATTGGATGTGTGTTCTTTTCATGAACCACACACAGTGTCATTGGATGTATGTTCTTTTCATGAACCACACAAGGAACCATCAGTGTCATCGAATGTGTGTTCTTTTCATGAACCACACCCGGTGTCATTGGATGTGTGTTCTTCTCTCAAACCACACATGGATCCACCAGTGTCATTGGATTTGTGTTCTTTCATGAACCACACCCAGTGTGATTTCATGTGTGTTCTTCTCACAAACCACATAAGGATCCACCAGTGTCATTGCATGTATATTCTTCTCATGAACCACAGCTAGAGTCATTGCATGTGTGTTCTTCTCGCAAACCACATAAGGATCCACCAGTGTCATTGCATGTATGTTCTTTTCATGAACCACACCCAGTTTCATTGCATGTCTGTTCTTCTCACAAACCACACATAGATCCACCAGTGTCATTGGATGTGTGTTGTTTTCATGAACCACACACAGTGTCATTGGATGTCTGTTCTTCTCACAAACCACATAAGGATCGACCAGTGTCATGGGATGTGTGTTGTTTTCATGAACCACACCCAGTGTGTTTGGATGTGTGTTCTTCTCACAAACCACACATGGATCCACCAGTGTCATTGCATGTCTGTTCTTTTCATGAACCACACATGGATCCACCCAGTGTGATTGCATGTCAGTTCTTCTCACAAACCACATAAGGATCCACCAGTGTCATTGCATCTCTATTCTTTTCATGAACCACGTCTAGAGTCATTGCATGTTTGTTCCTCTAAACAACCACACATGGATCCTCCAGTGTCATTGCATGTGGTCATTGCATGTGTGTTCTTCTAAACAAACCACACATGGATCCCCCAGTGGTCATTGCATGTCTGTTCTTCTCATGAACCTCATCTAGAGTCATCGCATGTGTGTTCTTCTCACAAACCACATAAGGATCCACCAGTGTCATTGGATGTGTGTTCTTTTCATGAACCACACCCAGTGTCATTCGATGTATGTTCTTCTCACAAACCACACATGGATCCACCACTGTCATTGCATGTCTGTTCTTTTCATGAACCACACATGGATCCACCCAGTGTGATTGCATGTCAGTTCTTCTCACAAACCACATAAGGATCCACCAGTGTCATTGCATGTCTATTCTTTTCATGAACCACATCTAGAGTCATTGCATGTTTGTTCCTCTAAACAAACCACACATGGATCCACCAGTGTCATTGCATGTGCGTTCTTCTAAACAAACCACACATGGATCCACTTGTGGTCATTGCATGTTTGTTCTTCTCATGAACCACATCTAGAGTCATCGCATGTGTGTTCTTCTCACAAACCACATAAGGATCCACCAGTGTCATTGGATGTGTGTTCTTTTCATGAACCACACCCAGTGTCATTGCATGTGTGTTCTTCTAACAAACCACACATGGATCCACCAGTGTCATTGGATGTGTGTTCTTTTCACAAACCATAGCTATAGTCATTTCATGTGTGTTCTTCACACAAACCACATAAGGATACACCAGTGTCATTGCATGTGTGTTCTTTTAACAAACCGTAGCTATACTCATTGGATGTGTGTTCTTCTCACAAACCACATAAGGATCCACCAGTGTCATTGCATGTATGTTCTTCTCATGAACCACAGCTAGAGTCATTGCATGTGTGTTCTTCTCCCAAACCACATAAGGATCCACCAGCGTCATTGGATGTGTGTTCTTTTCTTGAACCACATAAGGATCCACCAGTGTCATTGGATGTGTGTTCTTTTCATGAACCACACACAGTTTCATTGGTTGTCTGCTCTTTTCATAAACCACATAAGGATCCAGGAGTGTCATTGGATGTGTGTTCTTCTCTCAAACCACACATGGATCCACCAGTGTCATTGGATGTGTGTTCTTTTCATGAACCACACCCTGTGTGATTGCATGTGTGGTCCTCTCACAAACCACATAAGGATCCACCAGTGTCATTGTATGTATGTTCTTCTCATGAACCACAGCTAGAGTCATTGCATGTGTGTTCTTCTCATAAACCACATAAGGATCCACCAGTATCATTGCATGTTTGTTCTTTTCATGAACCACACCCAGTGTCATTTCATGTCTGTTCTTCTCACAGACCACACATGGATCCACCAGTGTCATTGGATGTGTGTTCTTTTCATGAAACACACACAATGTCATTGGATGTCTGTTCTTCTCACAAACCACATAAGGATCCACCAGTGTCATTGGATGTGTGTTCTTTTCATGAACCACACCCAGTGTCATTGAATGTATGTTCTTCTCACAAACCACACATGGATCCACCAGTGTCATTGCATGTCTGTTCTTTTCATGAACCACATCTAGAGTCATTGCATGTTTTTTCCTCTAAACAAACCACACATGGATCCACCAGTGTCATTGCATGTGGTCATTGCATGTGTGTTCTTCTAAACAAACCACACATGGATCCACTAGTGGTCATTACATATATGTTCTTCTTATGAACCACAGCTAGAGTCATTGCATGTGTGTTCTTCTCACAAACCACATAAGGATCCACCAGTGTCATTAGATGTGTGTTCTTTTCATGAACCACACCCAGTGTCATTCCATGTGTGTTCTTCTAAAAAACCACACATGGATCCACCAGTGTCATTGGATGTGTGTTCTTTTCACAAACCACATCTAGAGTCATTGCATGTGTGTTCTTCTCACAAACCACATAAGGATACACTAGTGTCATTGCATGTGTGTTCTTTTCACAAACCATAGCTATAGGCATTGGATGTGTGTTCTTCTCATAGACCACATAAGGATCCACCAGTGTCATTCCATGTATGTTCTTCTAATGAACCACAGCTAGAGTCATTGCATGTGTGTTCTTCTCACAAACCACATAAGGATCCACCAGTGTCATTGGATGTGTGTTCTTTTCATGAACCACATAAGGATCCACCAGTGTCATTGGATGTGTGTTCTTTTCATGAACCACACATAGTTTCATTGGTTGTCTGTTCTTTTCATAAACCACATAAGGATCCCGGAGTGTCATTAGATATGTGTTCTTCTCACAAACCAGATAAGGATCCACTAGTTGCATGTATGTTCTTCTCATGAACCACAGCTAGAGTCATTGCATGTGTGTTCTTCTCACAAACCACATAAGGATCCACCAGTGTCATTGGATGTGTATTCTTTTCATGAACCACACCCAGTGTCATTGCATGTCTGTTCTTCACACAAACCACACATGGATCCACCAGTGTCATTGGATGTGTGTTCTTTCCATGAACCACACACAATGTCATTGGATGTCTGTTCTTCTCACAAACCACATAAGGATCCACCAGTGTCATTGGATGTGTGTTCTTCTCTCAAACCACACATGGATCCACCAGTGTCATTGGATGTGTGTTCTTTTCATGAACCACACACAGTGTCATTGGATGTATGTTCTTTTCATGAACAACACAAGGAACCATCAGTGTCATCGAATGTGTGTTCTTTTCATGAACCACACCCAGTGTCATTGGATGTGTGTTCTTCTCTCAAACCACACATGGATCCACCAGTGTCATTCGATGTGTGTTCTTTCATGAACCACACCCAGTGTGATTTCATGTGTGTTCTTCTCACAAACCACATAAGGATCCACCAGTGTCATTGCATGTATATTCTTCTCATGAACCACAGCTAGAGTCATTGCATGTGTGTTCTTCTCGCAAACCACATAAGGATCCACCAGTGTCATTGCATGTATGTTCTTTTCATGAACCACACACAGTTTCATTGCATGTCTATTCTTCTCACAAACCACACATAGATCCACCAGTGTCATTGGATGTGTGTTCTTTTCATGAACCACACACAGTGTCATTGGATGTCTGTTCTTCTCACAAACCACATAAGGATCCACCAGTGTCATGGGATGTGTGTTGTTTTCATGAACCACACCCAGTGTGTTTGGATGTGTGTTCTTCTCACAAACCACACATGGATCCACCAGTGTCATTGCATGTCTGTTCTTTTCATGAACCACACATGGATCCACCCAGTGTGATTGCATGTCAGTTCTTCTCACAAACCACATAAGGGTCCACCAGTGTCATTGCATCTCTATTCTTTTCATGAACCACGTCTAGAGTCATTGCATGTTTGTTCCTCTAAACAACAACACATGGATCCTCCAGTGTCATTGCATGTGGTCATTGCATGTGTGTTCTTCTAAACAAACCACACATGGATCCCCCAGTGGTCATTGCATGTCTGTTCTTCTCATGAACCTCATCTAGAGTCATCGCATGTGTGTTCTTCTCACAAACCACATAAGGATCCACCAGTGTCATTGGATGTGTGTTCTTTTCATGAACCACACCCAGTGTCATTCGATGTATGTTCTTCTCACAAACCACACATGGATCCACCACTGTCATTGCATGTCTGTTCTTTTCATGAACCACACATGGATCCACCCAGTGTGATTGCATGTCAGTTCTTCTCACAAACCACATAAGGATCCACCAGTGTCATTGCATGTCTGTTCTTTTCATGAACCACATCTAGAGTCATTGCATGTTTGTTCCTCTAAACAAACCACACATGGATCCACCAGTGTCATTGCATGTGCGTTCTTCTCAACAAACCACACATGGATCCACTTGTGGTCATTGCATGTTTGTTCTTCTCATGAACCACATCTAGAGTCATCGCATGTGTGTTCTTCTCACAAACCACATAAGGATCCACCAGTGTCATTGGATGTGTGTTCTTTTCATGAACCACACCCAGTGTCATTGCATGTGTGTTCTTCTAACAAACCACACATGGATCCACCAGTGTCATTGGATGTGTGTTCTTTTCACAAACCATAGCTATAGTCATTTCATGTGTGTTCTTCACACAAACCACATAAGGATACACCAGTGTCATTGCATGTGTGTTCTTTTAACAAACCGTAGCTATACTCATTGGATGTGTGTTCTTCTCACAAACCACATAAGGATCCACCAGTGTCATTGCATGTATGTTCTTCTCATGAACCACAGCTAGAGTCATTGCATGTGTGTTCTTCTCCCAAACCACATAAAGATCCACCAGCGTCATTGGATGTGTGTTCTTTTCTTGAACCACATAAGGATCCACCAGTGTCATTGGATGTGTGTTCTTTTCATGAACCACACACAGTTTCATTGGTTGTCTGTTCTTTTCATAAACCACATAAGGATCCAGGAGTGTCATTGGATGTGTGTTCTTCTCTCAAACCACACATGGATCCACCAGTGTCATTGGATGTGTGTTCTTTTCATGAACCACACCCTGTGTGATTGCATGTGTGGTCCTCTCACAAACCACATAAGGATCCACCAGTGTCATTGTATGTATGTTCTTCTCATGAACCATAGCTAGAGTCATTGCATGTGTGTTCTTCTCATAAACCACATAAGGATCCACCAGTATCATTGCATGTCTGTTCTTTTCATGAACCACACCCAGTGTCATTGCGTGTCTGTTCTTCTCACAGACCACACATGGATCCACCAGTGTCATTGGATGTGTGTTCTTTTCATGAAACACACACAATGTCATGGGATGTCTGTTCTTCTCACAAACCACATAAGGATCCACCAGTGTCATTGGATGTGTGTTCTTTTCATGAACCACACCCAGTGTCATTGAATGTATGTTCTTCTCACAAACCACACATGGATCCACCAGTGTCATTGCATGTCTGTTCTTTTCATGAACCACATCTAGAGTCATTGCATGTTTTTTCCTCTAAACAAACCACACATGGATCCACCAGTGTCATTGCATGTGGTCATTGCATGTGTGTTCTTCTAAACAAACCACACATGGATCCACTAGTGGTCATTACATATATGTTCTTCTTATGAACCACAGCTAGAGTCATTGCATGTGTGTTCTTCTCACAAACCACATAAGGATCCACCAGTGTCATTAGATGTGTGTTCTTTTCATGAACCACACCCAGTGTCATTCCATGTGTGTTCTTCTAAAAAACCACACATGGATCCACCAGTGTCATTGGATGTGTGTTCTTTTCACAAACCACATCTAGAGTCATTGCATGTGTGTTCTTCTCACAAACCACATAAGGATACACTAGTGTCATTGCATGTGTGTTCTTTTCACAAACCATAGCTATAGGCATTGGATGTGTGTTCTTCTCATAGACCACATAAGGATCCACCAGTGTCATTCCATGTATGTTCTTCTAATGAACCACAGCTAGAGTCATTGCATGTGTGTTCTTCTCACAAACCACATAAGGATCCACCAGTGTCATTGGATGTGTGTTCTTTTCATGAACCACATAAGGATCCACCAGTGTCATTGGATGTGTGTTCTTTTCATGAACCACACATAGTTTCATTGGTTGTCTGTTCTTTTCATAAACCACATAAGGATCCCGGAGTGTCATTAGATATGTGTTCTTCTCACAAACCACATAAGGATCCACTAGTTGCATGTATGTTCTTCTCATGAACCACAGCTAGAGTCATTGCATGTGTGTTCTTCTCACAAACCACATAAGGATCCACCAGTGTCATTGGATGTGTATTCTTTTCATGAACCACACCTAGAGTCATTGCATGTCTGTTCTTTTCACAAACCACATAAGGATCCACCAGTGTCATTGCATGTCTATTCTTTTCATGAACCACACCCAGTGTCATTGGATGTGTGTTCTTCTCTCAAACCACACATGGATCCACCAGTGTCATTGGATGTGTGTTCTTTTCATGAGCCACACACAGTGTCATTGGATGTATGTTCTTCTCACAAACCACATAAGGATCCACCAGTGTCATTGCATGTATGTTGTTCTCATGAACCACACCCAGTTTCATTGGATGTGTGTTCTTCTCACAAACCACACATGGATCCACCAGTGTCATTGGAGGTGTGTTCTTTTCATGAACCACAGCTAGAGTCATTGCATGTCTGTTCTTCTCACAAACCACATATGGATCCACCAGGGTCATTGCATGTGTGTTCTTCCGATGAACCACAGCTAGAGTTATTGCATGTTTGTTCCTCTAAACAAACCACACATGGATCCACCAATGTCATTGGATGTGGTCATTGCATGTCTATTCTTCTAACCAAACCACACATGGATCCACCAATGGTCATTGCATGTCTGTTCTTCTCATGAACCTCATCTAGAGTCATTGCATGTGTGTTCTTTTCCCAAACCACGTAAGGATCCACCAGTGTCATTGGATGTGTGTTCTTTTCATGAACCACACCTAGTGTCATTGGATGTGTGTTCTTCTCTCAAACCACACATGGATCCACCAGTGTCATTGGATGTGTGTTCTTTTCATGAACCACACATAGCGTCATTGGATGTATGTTCTTTTCATGAACCACACAAGGATCCATTAGTGTCATTAGATGTTCGTTCTTTTTATGAACCACACCCACTGTCATTGGATATGTGTTCTTCTCTCAAGCCACACATGGATCCACCAGTGTCATTGGATGTGTGTTCCTTTCATGAACGACACCCAGTGTGATTGCATGTGTGTTCTTCTCACAAACCACATAAGGATCAACCAGTGTCATTGCATGTATGTACTTCTCATGAACCACAGCTAGAGTCATTGCATGTGTGTTCTTCTCACAAACCACATAAGGATCCACCAGTGTCATTGCATGTCTATTCTTTTCATGAACCACACCCAGTGTCATTGCATGTCTGTTCTTCACACAAACCACACATGGATCCACCAGTGTCATTGGATGTGTGTTCTTTCCATGAACCACACACAATGTCATTGGATGTCTGTTCTTCTCACAAACCACATAAGGATCCACCAGTGTCATTGGATGTGTGTTCTTTTCATGAGCCACACACTGTGTCATTGGATGTGTGTTCTTCTCACAAACCACACATGGATCCACCAGTTGTTGGAAATATGCCCTAGAGACAAATAGTAGTAAGGACTATTATCATATTTCATATAGTTTATGATTAAGTTTTATATCATGCTATAACTGTATTGAGTGGAAACATCAATACACGTGTGATATACAAACAACCAGGGGTTCTCAGTGAAACTCTAGTCACTGGTGCATTGGTCAACGGATGATCATGTTTCCTAATCATGTGGCATTTATGCTAGTTGGAAATGAGGTCATCTCATTCAGAGAATGAGATGCTGAACCAATACCCAACCTAAACATCGTGATCCGATCATGTCACGAAGTTCAAGTTATGATGATTAGAAATGGATCCTCGTAGACTATTCCTTAGACCGTGAGGCTATATCAATCACTGTCTCCCGAGAGTGCTTTGATAGCATCAAACGCCACTTGGTAATACAGTGGTTATAAAGGCGTGTTCAGGTATTCGGAGGAAACCGTAGAAGCAATATATGTCAAGAGCGGGATTTGTCCGTCCATGTGACGGGAAGATACTCAAGGGCCCACTCAGAGAAGTTATATCCAATAGCTATGTAGCGTGTGATTAGATCACAGGGATATCACTTGTCGGAATGAGTTAAGTAGCATTGTTCAGTAACGATATTGAACATGACATGGTGATGTCATTGATCATATCTCGGGCAATGCAAGTATCGAGTGACAAAGGGAATAAGACACGACTGTCCCGGTTCAAACGACGAAAGATCTTCGTGGAACGCAGAGGGGTCACATGGCCATCCAGGTCCCTCTTTTGATCATTGGTGCGGGAGTGTCCTGACCATGTCTGGAGTGTTCCCGAACCATGGGGTCTGACGCTTAAGGGCTTGATGATGCTTAGAGAGTGTTTATAGGATCGGTAGAATCACCAAAGAAAAGAAGGGAGAAAACCGGAAGGGTTTCGGTAAGTCCGGAGGTTGTCCGGAGTGGAGGTGGAAGGTGTTCCATAGCCACGGAGGTTGAATAATATGTGAATGAATGTTAAATATTCATTTATTCATTTATTCATAATTATTTAATAAAGAGAAAATCAATTAAAGGTCAAAAAGGCTTAATGGGCCAATTTCCAGAGGGAGAGGGCCCATTAGGGAAAGGAGAGAGGGAGAGGGGCCAAGGGGCTGGCCGGTTGGGCCTAGTCCCCCCCCCCCCCACAGGGCCTACTAGGGGCTGGCCGGCGGCCACCCCAACCCCTCATCTCCTTTTGTCCCACTCCGGGACTTTGAGGGAGGTAGTACCTCCCCTCCCCCTATATATAGTGGGGTATTTGGCCTAGAAAAATACACCAATAATCAATAAAGGTCTCCCCACTTTTGGGAGGACCTCCAATTGATATTTTCTCTCCCCCTCTCTCTCGTGACCGTGGTCCCAAGTTTGGACTGTGCGAGCGAGAGACATCTTCACCGCGGAGCGCCGTCGCGCTGCAGGATTCCGATCCGGGAGCTCTAATTCCGCAACTTCTGTTGGATCGGGGAAGCGGGAGTCCTCGTCAGGCACCGGACGTGTACTCCCTGCGAGGTGTCGCACTTGAGCCACTCAAGTCGTTGGAGCCAAGGAGCACAAGGACTTCATCACGACCTTGAGGTCGGCTTCGGCTCGTCTACATCAACCACGTTCTCCTGAGTGTTAACATCGCTTTTCGGTCTTCAAGGGTAAGTTCGCAAAAATCCCCTCCCGTTACTGTATTACTAATAGATAGGTCCTGGTAGCTTCAGGGGTTCTAGGGCGTACAGTCAAATTTATTGTTTTTACACGCGGAACCCCTACACCAGTGTCATTGCATGTCTGTTCTTTTCATGAGCCACACATGGATACACCCACTGTCATTGCATGTCAGTTCTTCCCACAAACCACATAAGGATCCACCAGTGTCATTGCCTGTCTGTTCTTTTCATGAACCACATCTAGAGTCATTGCATGTTTCTTCCTCTAAACAAACCACACATGGATCCACCAGTGTCATTGCATGTGCTCATTGCATGTGTGTTCTTCTAAACAAACCACACATGGATCCACCAGTGGTCATTGCATCTCTGTTCTTCTCATGAACCACATCTAGAGTCATCGCATGTGTGTTCTTCTCACAAACCACATAAGGATCCACCAGTGTCATTGGATGTGTGTTCTTTTGATGAACCACACCTAGTGTCATTGCATGTGTGTTCTTCTAACAAACCACACATGGATCCACCAGTGTCATTGGATGTCTGTTCTTTTCACAAACCATAGCTAGAGTCATTGCATGTGTGTTCTTCTCACAAACCACATAAGGATACACCAGTGTCATTGCATGTGTGTTCTTTTCACAAACCACAGCTATAGTCATTGGATGTTTGTTCTTCACACAAACCACATAAGGATCCACCAGTGTCATAGCATGTATGTTCTTCTCATGAACCACAGCTAGAGTCATTGCATGTGTGTTCTTCTCACAAACCACATAAGGATCCACGAGTGTCATTGCATGTGTGTTCTTTTCATGAACCACATAAGGATCCACCAGTGTCATTGGATGTGTGTTCTTTTCATGAAGCACACACAGAGTCATTGGATGTCTGTTCTTTTCATAAACCACATAGGGATCCACGAGTGTCATTGGATGTGTGTTCTTCTCACAAACCACATTAGGATCCACCAGTGTCATTGCATGTATGTTCTTCTCATGAACCACAGCTAGAGTAATTGCATGTGTGTTCTTCTCGCAAACCACATAAGGATCCACTAGTGTTATTGGATGTGTGTTCTTTTCATGAACCACACCTAGAGTCATTGCATGTTTGTTCTTCTCACAAACCACATAAGGATCCACCAGTGTCATTGCATGTCTGTTCTTTTCATGAACCACACCCATTGTCATTGCATGTCTGTTCTTCTCATAAACCACACATGGATCCACCAGTGTCATTGGATGTGTGTTCTTTTCATGAACCACACATAGTGTCATTGGATGTCTATTCTTCTCACAAACCACATAAGGATCCACTAGTGTCATTGCATGTATGTTCTTCTCATGAACCACACCCAGTGTCATTGGATGTGCGTTCTTCTCACAAACCACATATGGATCCACTAGTGTCATTGGATGTGTATTCTTTTCATGAACTACAGCTAGAGTCATTGCATGTCTGTTCTTCTCACAAACCACATATGGATCCACCAGTGTCATTGCATGTCTGTTCTTCTAATGAACCACAGCTAGAGTCATTGCATGTTTGTTCCTCTAAACAAACCACACATGGATCCACCAGTGTCATTAGATGTGGTAATTGCATGTGTATTCTTCTAAAAAAACCACACGTGGATCTACCAGTGGTCATTGCATGTCTGGTTTTCTCATGAAACACATCTTGAGTCATCGCATGTGTGTTCTTTTCACAAACCACATTAGGATCCACCAGTGTCACTGGATGTGTGTTCTTTTCATGAACCACACCCAGTGTCATTGGATGTGTGTTCTTCTCTCAAAAAAACATGGATCCACCAGAGTCATTGCATGTGTGTACTTTTCATGAACCACACCCAGTGTGATTGCATGTGTGTTCTTCTCACAAACCACATAAGGATCCACTAGTATCATTGCTTGTAGGTTCTTCTCATGAACCATAGCTAGACCCATTGCCTGTGTGTTCTTCTCACAAACCACATAAGGATCCACCAGTGTCATTGGATGTGTGTTCTTTTCATGAACCACACCCAGAGTCATTTCATGTCTGTTTTTCTCATAAACCACATAAGGATCCACCAGTGTCATTGGATGTGTGTTCTTTTCATGAACCACACCCAGTGTCGTTGGATGTGTGTTCTTCTCTCAAAACACATATGGATCCACCAGTGTCATTGGATGTGTGTTCTTTTCATGAAGCACACCTAGTGTGATTGCATGTGTGTTCTTCTCACAAACCACATAAGGATCCACTAGTGTCATTGCATGTTTCTTCTTTTCATGAACCACAGCCAGTGACATTGCATGTCTGTTCTTCTCATAAACCACACATGGATCCACCAGTGTCATTGGATGTGTGTTCTTTTCATGAACCACACACAGTGTCATTGGATCTCTGTTCTTTCACAAACCACATAAGGATCCACCCGTGTCATTGGACGTGTGTTCTTTACATGAACCACACCCAGTGTCATTGGATGTGGGTTCTTCTCAGAAACCACACATGGATCCACCTGTGTCATTGCATGTCTGTTCTTTTCATGAACCACAGCTAGAGTCATTGCATGTCTGTTCTTTTGATGAACCACACATGGATCCACCCAGTGCGATTGCATGTCAGTTCTTCTCACAAACCACATAAGGATCCACCAGTGTCATTGCATGTCGGTTCTTTTCATGAACCACACCCAGTGTCATTGCATGTGTGTTCTTCTCACAAACCACATAAGGATCCACCAGTGTCATTGGATGTGTGTTCTTTTCATGAACCACACACGGTGTTATCGGATGTCTGTTCTTTTCATACACCACATAAGGATCCACGAGTGTCATTGGATGTGTGTTCTTCTCACAAACCACGTAAGGATCCACCAGTGTCATTGCATGTATGTTCTTCTCATGAACCACATCTAGAGTCATTGCATGTGTGTTCTTCTCACAAACAACATAAGGATCCACCAGTGTCATTGGATGTGTGTTCTTTTCATGAACCACACCTGGAGTCATTGCATGTCTTTTCTTCTCACAACCCACATAAGGATCCACCAGTGTCATTGCATGTCTGTTCTTTTCATGAACCACACCCAGTGTCATTGCATGTCTGTTCTTCTCATAAACCACACATGGATCCACCACTATCATTAGATATGTGTGCTTTTCATGAACCACACACAGTGTCATTGGATGTCTGTTCTTCTCACAAACCACATAAGGATCCACCAGCGTCATTGCATGTATGTTCTTCTCATGAACCACACCTAGTGTCATTGCATGTGTGTTCTTCTCCCAAAACACACATGGATCCACTAGTGTCATTGGATGTGTGTACTTTTCATGAACTACAGCTAGAGTCATTGCATGTCTGTTCTTCTCACAAACCGCATATGGATCCACCAGTGTCATTGCATGTGTGTTCTTCTCATGTACCACAGCTAGAGTCATTGCATGTTTGTTCCTCTAAACAAACTACACATGGATCCACCAGTGTCATTGGATGTGGTCATTGCATGTGTATGCTAATAAATAAACCACACATGGATCCACAAGTGGTCATTGCATGTCTGTTCTTCTCATGAACCACATCTAGAGTCATCGCATGTGTGTTCTTTTCACAAACCACATAAGGATCCACCAGTGTCATTGGATGTGTGTTCTTTTCATGAACCACACCCAGTGTTATTGGATGTTTGTTCTTCTCTCAAACCACACATGGATCCACCAGTGTCATTGGATGTGTGTTCTTTTAATGAACCACACATAGTGTGATTGCATGTGTGTTCTTCTCATAAACCACGTAAGGATCCACTAGTGTCATTGCATGTATGTTCTTCTCATGAACCATAGCTAGAGTCATTGCATGTGTGTTCTTCTCACAAACCACATAAGGATCCACTAGAGTCATTGGATGTGTGTGATACATTGCAAATGTATCTATGATTTTTGATGTTCCATGCTTGGTTTTATCTACTTTCTTGTGTTTTGTCCACACTTTGGAGTACTTTTCATATGATTTCTTTGACTAACCTATTAACAAGAGCCAAAGTGCCAGCTGCCTGTTTTTTGCTGTTTTTGTTTCCAGGAAGTCAGAAAATGAATATTCTCGAAATTGGACGGGACAAAAGCCAAAGTCGCTATTTTACCGGAAGACATCTGGAGCCAGAATACGAGACGGAGAGGAGCTAGGGCCGGCCACACCACCTGGCCGTGCGGGCTAGGCCTGGCCATGCCAGGAGGTGGTGTGGCCAGCCCAGGCACCCCCTCGGCCTCTCCTTCCGCCTATATATTGCCTCTGATACCAAAACCCGAAGCATCCGATCAAAAATCCACGAAAGAGTCTGTAGCTGCCGTCATCTCCATCCCTAGATCGGGAGGGATCTGAAGCTCTTCCCGGCACCCTTGCTCCTACTGGTTCGATTAAACCTTTTGTTTCATAACTGAGGGAAACTTGCTGCTGTCCTCATCATACCTTCCTCTAGGGGTTCCCAACGAGCTCTACATCAACCACGAGCCATCAACACTTTTCTGGGCGCCGTGCATTGAGCCATCAAGCGATTTTCTGGCGCCGGTGCCGGGGACCAAAGAAGTAGAACAAACTCCCACGTCAACCACACGCCACCAAAAGACATTTTCTGGCACCGTTGCCGGGGAGTCAAGGACATCTTCACAAGGGGGGTCCCTCATAACCAATCTCTTTACTTTGTTGTTTTTGTTTTGCTTAGTTTCTTTTTGCTTTGTTTGCTTGTTTTGTTCTTCAAAAACACAAAAAAATTAGTTTTACAAGTTTGCTTTCTTATTTGAAAATCCAAACAAATGACTACTCTTGAGAACACTAAGTTGTGTGACTTCACTAGCACCAACAACAATGATTTTATGAGCACATCTATTGCTCCACCTGTGGTTGAAAATAATTTCTTTGAGATAAAACCTGCTTTACTCAATATTGTTATGAGGGAGCAATTTTCTGGTATTAGTAATGAAGATGCTGCTTCCCATCTAAATAACTTTGTTGAACTTTGTGAGATGAAAAATCATAGGGATATAGATGGTGATATTATTAAACTGAAATTGTTTCCTTTCTCTTTGAGAGTAAAAGCTAAATAATGGTTGAATTCCTTAACTAGGAATAGTATTGATTCTTGGACTAAGTGCAAAGATGCTTTTATTGGAAAATACTATCCTCCTGCTAAGATTATATCCATGAGAAGTGAAATAATGAAGTTTAAACAACTTGATAATGAGCATGTTGCTCAAGCTTGGGAAAGAATGAAATCTTTGGTAAAGAATTGTCCCACTCATGGACTGACTGCTTAGATGATCATCCAAACTTTTTATGCAGGATTGAACTATTCTTCAAGGAACCTATTGGATTCTGCTGCTGGAGGTACCTTTATGACCATCACTTTGGGTGCTGCAACAAAACTTTTGGACAATATGATGCTTAATTATTCTAAATGGCATACTGAGAGAGCTCCACAAGGTAAGAAGGTAAATTATGTTGAGGAAACCTCCTCCTTGAGTGATAAGATTGATATTATTATGTCTATGCTTGTTAATGGGAAAGCCCATATTGATCCAAATAATGTTCCTTTGGCCTCTTTAGTTGCTCAAGAAGAGCAAGTTGATGTGAACTTCATAAGAAATAACAACATTGGCAACAATGCTTATGGTAATAATGCTTATAAGAACAATTTTGGTAACAACAATTATAAGCCATATCCTCCCAACAATGGTAATGCTTATGGAAATTCTTACAACAATAATAAGAGTGCTCCCTCTGAACTTGAAGTTATGCTTAAAGAGTTTATTAGTAAACAAACTACTTTCAATAAAACTATTGAGGAAAAACTCTCTAATGCTAAAAGAAATATAGCATCTTTGGCTGAAGCTCAATCTACTTTGAATAAAATGGCTGCTAAACCTGAAACTAATGATAATCCCTTTGCAGCTACTAATGCCATACAAGTAAGAATTGATGAAAATGTTAGACTATTAGCTGAATTACATGCTAAGTGGGAAAGAGAAGATGAAATTGCTAGAAACATTAGTGTTTCTACTATTACCACCACTAGTGTTGAGGCTAGTAATAGTTCTACTACTTTAGATGATAAAGTTGATTTTGATCTTGATGGTTGCAACATCTCTAAAGTTATTAAGTTCCTACAAAAGCTTGCTAAAAGTCCTAATGCTAGTGCTATGAACATGGCCTTTACAAAACACATTACTGATGCTCTCATAAATATTAAAGAAGAAAAGATGAAACATAAAGCTTCTATTCCTATAAAACAAGAAGATGGTTGGGAACCTATCATTAATATGAAAGTGAATGACTTTGATTTCAAAGCTTTATGTGATCTTGATAGTAGTGTTTCTATTATGCCTAGAAGGATTTATGATATGCTTGATTTGCCTCCTCTTGAAGATTGCTATTTGAATGTCCCACTTGATGATAATGCTAAAAAGAAACTCATGGGGAGTCTTAATGATGTTCTTATTATGGTTAACGATTCCTACGTCCCCGTTGATTTCTATGTTTTGGATGTTGAATACAATGCTTCTTGTCCTATTACTTTGGGAAGACCTTTTCTTAGAACTGTTGGTGCCATCATTGATATGAAAGAAGGCACCATTAAATATAAACTCCCACTCAAGAAAGGTATAGAACACTTCCTTAAAAAGAGAGAAAATATTTCTTTTGCTTCTCCTATGAAAACAAAATTTGGTTTTAATGCTTCTTAATTTGAGAACACTTGATTCTTTCTTTGCTTCTTATGCCTAACTTAAAGGCGTTAAAGAAAAGTACTTGTTGGGAGATAACCCAAGAGTTTTAGATGAGTCATGGAAGTTATTACTTCAGTAATAACCTCTCCTTATCCTTTTTATTTGCTTTTTGTGCCAAGAGTAACCTCTAATGGGAGTGAAGTAATGATTGGGAAAGTTGCTGTCCCGAAACAGATTCTTGTGCTTCACCGTAAAACTTCGTGAGAGAGCTATGTATGTCGGATTGAGCTGTAGTTTTTTGTGCTTCTGCCCCAGGTTGTTATATAACTTTAGTTAGTTCAACACTTTTTGATTTGAGCAACAGAAGGTCTTCGAAAAAATTCGTCTTTACCTGCTGGTCTGTTTTGACAGATTTCTGCCATTTTCTGCATTTGCTTCTTGTTGGTTCCTTCTTGAGTTCTTTTGGGGAATTGAGCTTTTTGAGGGAAGTGCTACAGTATCTAGTGTTCTAATGGAAGTTTATTTGGTGTTAGAACTGAACCTTGAGACTTATTTATCTTAAGTGCACCAATGTTGCTAATGAGATTCTGTGAAGTTTTGTATGAAGGAAAAAATTTCAGGTGTATGGAAGGAATGAGTAATGAGATGAAGGATGGACTAAAGCTCAAGCTTGGGGATGCCACGCTTGTCACCCCAAGAAACATCCAAGAAGTACAAGCATCAAAGCTTGGGGATTCCCAAGGCATCCCCTTCTTCATCAATAAAAACTTCAGGTTTCTTCCAAACGCTTCATTTTTATTGTTTCATGCACAGTTGTGTTTTTCTTGGAGCGTCTTCTTTCTCGTTTTCATTTTGGTTTTCATTTTCTTTGTTTTGCTTAGTTTTCTGAATAAATTGGTTGGACCCCCTCTTTCATACATTGTATTGCAATTAGTTTGGTTTGGTTTGGAAAAGAGTGAAAAGTTCATGCTTATGTGGTAAAAAGAGCTTGTTTTTTACTATGGCTATGCTTTGTCATGCCATGCTTGATATTGTTTTGACTTTATGCATAGTATTCTTTGATGTATCATGACTTGTTACAAACAATTGAGATTGCTTAATGTGCCTTGGATGAATCATGCATTGTTTTAGCATATTAAAGCATAGTATAGTGGTATTCTCCTTTGATGCGTTATTTGGGTTGACTTGGCACATGCTCACACCATGTTATGACTATCTCAAGTCACCATAGCCTTTATGATCCTTTAGTTTTCAACTTGTAGTATCAATTTATGCTTTGATCAATGATGTTTTTTCGCTCTGCATGATTATGGCCATTATTGCTCTCTTAGTTTGTCGCTCCCAGTCTTTTGCTAGCCTCCACAACAAAGTATGAGTTCCACTCATGCATCCAACTCCCTAAACCAAGTTATTCCAAAGAGTCCACCATACCTACCTACTAGCTTATGCTATTCCAAGTATATTCATGCTTTTGTTTACCTTCTACTTGTTATGAGAAAACTAGTGATTAAAGCTCTCACGAACTTGATGGCACACTTTACTTTACTTGCCCTTAATAAACCTGAACCATTGTGTCTTCTATGTTGTATATGCTTGCACTTATTTGTTGGGAATTAGTAGAACCATGCTTTCATGGGGAACGCTTTCAACATTGCACTTGGTACTTGTACCTAGTTAATATCATGCTCTTTTGTATATGGATGTCGTCGGTGTGAAATGAAAGGGGAGCTTGTAAGTCCATGGAGTTATGTATATGTGTTAGAGAAACGCCTGGGCCGCTGGTCTAATCCATGCTGACATGGTGGAAACCTGCAGCGTAACCATAATGAGCTGTCTATGAAGCATTCTTCTTATAAAAAAAGAGTCCTATATTGAGAAAAAAAAGAGAAAAGAAAAAAAGAGATAATATGAAAAGAGCACAGAGAGAAAAAAAGCACCATATTCCCATGGTAAATAAGAAGAATGCTGAGATGCTCGTTGTCTGCTTGCCTTGTCATTTTGATATGGGGATTCTTCCGTATCATCGGGCAAGGGGTACCCCGTTGGCGGTTCTCAATGATACACATGTACTTACAATGACAAGAACTTACCGATGACTAAACTTGAGTAGCATGAGGAGCGGCCCTCGTATACAAGGGACATGAGATTTCTGACTTATACTTTGTCAAGCATGTACACCATAGATTGTTCACTTTAACCTTAATCACTTCAAGATGCTTATGATAGGGGCAATGAGAGCTGAAAGCTATAAGTACTATAACTTTTGGAAGCTCTTTATGAGACTTGAATCCCTACTTCCTTTTACAAAAGGCCTTTCTTCCACCATTATATTGAGTCTCCACCTTCTATCTTTATGCACCTACTTTGAGAGCATAGTGGCCATTCTTAGTTCTATGTGCATTGTCCCAAGACTAGTTGATTGATGCATAACTTGATATTGCTTGTTTTAAACTATTGTATCTAGTCACTCTTATGAACTTTGAAGGTGTCCTATGCATTTATATTTGCTACTCTATTGAGGGACAAGCTGAATGCTATTATGCTATGTTTTATTTATGTGAAACAAACAAACATCTTGCAAAGCATTGTTATTCATGAATCTTTTGTTTGTGCCTTTTCATGTTGCAACATAGTTTCTTTGCCTTATTGCTAGAACTTTGTTTTTCATGTTATGATTGAAGTACTATGATCCCAGCTTTGAATGTTTTACAAATACTTTGATCAAGTTTATGATGGTGCATGTCACCTCAAAAATTATTCTTTATTTTTATCACTTACCTACTCGAGGACGAGCAGGAGTTAAGCTTGGGGATGTTGATACATTGCAAATGTATCTATGATTTTTGATGTTCCATGCTTGGTTTTATCTACTTTCTTGTGTTTTGTCCACACTTTGGAGTACTTTTCATATGATTTCTTAGACTAACCTATTAACAAGAGCCACAGTGACAGCTGCCTGTTTTCTGCTGTTTTTGGTTCCAGGAAGTCAGAAAATGAATATTCTCAGAATTGGATGGGACAAAAGCCAAAGTCGCTATTTTATCGGAAGACATCTGGAGCCAGAATACGAGACAGAGAGGAGCCAGGGGCGGCCACACCACCTGGCCACGCGGGCCAGGCCTGGCCGGGCCAGGAGGTGGTGTGGCCAGCCCAGGAACCCCCTCGGCCTCTCCTTCTGCCTATATATTGTTGGGTCCGCAGCATAGAAAACAAAAAATTTCCTACGGTGTGAACTACACGCCAAGATCTATCTACTAGGTACAAAGCAACGGGTGGACATACATCCATGGAGAACTTACCCTCGAAGACAACGAGCTTTGTTAACGAGTAGGAACTCGTGGTTGATGTAGTCGTACACTTGCCGATCTCAAGATCGTGATGAAGTCCAGCAGGTCCGGCTCCAGCACGTCCAACAGATCCAGCTCCAGCACCACCAAGTCCAGCACCGCAAAGCAGCGGTGCATCCGTGATCGCACACACGTCCGGTACCCCGACAACCTCCGCCCCGCGCTCCAGCAAAGCAGCGGAAGCAGCAACTCCTTTCTAGATAAAGCCACCGGGAACATGTATCTCGCTAATCCGATACCATGGGGAAATAATACTAGAGGGGGAGAGAGATCCTTCACAAGGAGGTGTGTGTGAGAAGTGAGGAGGGGGTGGCCTTTTATAGGAGGAGGGGGGTGCCCCTCCTTCATGGCCGGTGCATGGAGGGGGTGACCCTTCACCTCCTCCATTCATGTGGTGGTAACCCCTCCACATTAAAATGCCCCTTCACATTCTCTTTTAAAGTCTCCACTTTAAATGCATTAAATTTCTCCAAATTTAATGCTCTCTCATTTAATAAAACTCTTTTATTATTTTTATTCAGAATTTTGTTAATTACTTTAATTAACAAACATTCACATAAAACCCCCTGCAATATTTCAATATTACATGCAGAACCAATTTCAGCATTTTCACCCGAAACAGTTTCGCTGTCTATTGAAATAATTCCAGCGCTTTCTTAAATCTTTATCTGAAACATATTTGCTCCAAATGGTGTCGATATCCCTTAAGTGTGTCACCCTACGGTTCGCGAATAATGCAGACATGATCGAGACCCCTCTCAGATCAATAATCAGAAGCGGGACCTGGAGATCCATACTGACTCCTACACATTCAACGATGACTTCTGTGATCATGAGAACCTTTAACGCTAGTAACTAAATCCCTTTTTCTCGCGATATATTACATGTCCGAGATTCGATCATCGGTATCTCCATACCTAGATTGATCTCGTTACCAACATGCACTCTTTTCTCGTTCCCGTGATATAACATTCTAGTGATCACATCACTTGCTTGCAAGCTATTTCAATGTGATATCACCGAGAGGGCCCAGAGTATATCTATCCGTCATCGGGATGGACAAATCCCACTCTTGATCCATGAGCCTCAACATAACACCTTCGTAGCACTGAACCCACCTTTATAGTCACCCTGTTACGGTGTGACGTTTGATGTTATGAAGATACTCTTCCGGTGTTAGCAATTAACATGATCTCATGGTCTAAGGACTAAGATTACTTCGTATGATGTTATAGCAATATAAACATAATGACTTGATCGTAATGCTATACTTCGGATGAATGTTCATCACATCATTCCACCAATGGTGTGACCTTGTTATTAACAACATCCAATGTCTATGATCAGGAAACCTTGATCATCTTGTTAATCAACAAGCTAGTCTATAAGAGAGGCATAACTAGGAACCCTTTTTGTTTATTAAACACACATGTATTGATGTTTCCAATCAATACAATTATAGCATGCAAAACAAACATTTATCATAAACATGGAATAAGATAATAACCACTTTATTATTGCCTCTCGGGCATATTCCCTTCAGTCTCCCACTTGCACTAGAGTCAATAATCTAGTTTGAAAAACTTTGCGCATTGAACACCTATGGCTTTCTGGTGTTGCATATACGCTATTGCTAGTGGTTAACATAATCTCCGGTTCTTACAGTTTCAGGTCCGCGTGTATTTGCATGTCTCTGCGTCTCTACGCATCACTCATTCTCAAATGAGATGGCATTGTATAGATTTGGTCCTTTGGTGAGACCTTTAGTTCGTTTGGCTCAAAATATGTTGATATTTGTCACACAATATATCTTCATAGTATTAGCCCACTTTGAACCACACCTAGTTTTATAACAAACTACTTAACACAAATGCCCTCCTTTGCTGCTACTATAGCAGTCATATAATTAACCTTTTGTTGTAGTATCCATCACAATGTCTCAACTTTGGAACTCATCCAAATCCATCATGGAACATCCTTTCCATTACATTGCGCCACCCATAGTCTAAATTGAGATAAATTTAATTTGTATCTTGTGACAAAACTAGTATCAATGTAACACTTTACAATGAACTACCTTTAACTATTTGTCACTTATACATTATATATTCTTAGTTCTTCCAAAGCTCATAAGAATATCTTTACTATTGTCCAATGATCATCTTATGAATCATTCTGGTATATGCTCATAACATTTAGAGCATAGGACATTCTGGATATGTACATATCATGGTATAATCGATCAAAATCTTCATGTTATTTTACTCACCAAGTGTTGAAACACTTGAATTTTGATACAATCCTTTCCATGCAGCAAGAACCTTTCTTGTTGTTTCCATATTGAACCCTTTCAATATCTCATATATGTATGTATGGCATAACCATATTAGCGCCTTAATCTATCCATATAGATATTGATGCCTAATATTCCGGGTTTGCCCAAGTCTTTCATCGAAATCTTATTTTAATGAAATTCTTAACTTGTGTTAATACAAGATACATCATTTCCAATCAACAATATGTCCTCTACATAATGTATTAGAAATATGTCACAGTGCTCCCACTTAATTTCTTGCAAATGCAAGCATCTTCATCATCTCCGATGAATTTAAACTCTTTTAACAGTTTCATCATGGTGAAGATTCCAACTCCGCTATGCTTACTTCAACTATTGAAGTTTACATGCCCTTTTAGCATCCTTTGAATTAACAAAACCCTTCGGACCATGTCATGTACATGTCCTAGGTTACCGTTCTATTAGAAGAACCTTGTTTTGTTTATTCAACTACCATATACCAAATTATATGTACTGGTTGCTACATTAATTCGTCAAGACTATATATCGCTATGAAAGATCAAATCTTGTCATAGTCAACTCCTTGAACATTGTCATAAACTTCTTTCCGACATGTCGACTATTTTATAGATGTTAAACATCCATGTCTTATTTCTTTATAGATCCAAACAGGACCGATAGGCTTCACGCCTTTCCGGAGGGTCTTCCAAGTTCAGAAACTTGATTTCTTGTGTATGGATACTATCACGGATTCTATGACTTCTAGTCATTTTATGGAGTCAGGGCCCATCATCGCTTCTTTGCATGTAGTCGGTTCATCATTGTCAAAACAATAACGACTTGCTTATCAAATCTTACTATTTGATTCTTACCAACCCACACGGTTCTATAGGAACTTTAATCTCCGAGATCACACCTTTTGTAATCACGAGAGCCATGAGCATTGTGGCCACCACTGGGACACTTTCCGACGCTGCGCTACTTAGCACATATAGCTAAGGTTCAACAACCTTATCAAAGTTCTATTGTCCTCCCACTTAACTTTTCACGAAAATTTCCTTCTCAAGAAACTTGACCTTCCAAGCGACAAACTCTTTTGTCCTCAGTGTTATGGAGAAATTCCCAACAAATTGTTTGGGATAACCTACAAAGACGTGCTTATCCGACTTTGGTTGTAAACATTTTACTTATGCATAGCATACAAAATTTAAGAAAAGACAATTCGGGTTTTATCCCAAACCATAACTCATATGGTGTCATTTCAACGGATCATGATGGTGCTATTTTCAGTGTAAAAGTGGTAGTCTCTAAAGCTTCAATCCTTAAAACATAATGGCAGTTTTATAAATGACACCTTTGATCTTACCATGTCAAACATGGTTTGATTTCATCTCTCGAATATGCCATACTCCTATGGTGTATCGGGAAACACAACTCATGTAACAATTCCTCAAATCTTAGGTGTTTTGCTAAACATGTAACTCAAATATCTTCCTTTATGATCAAATCATAAAATCTTTATTTTCTTGTTACAATGATTTTCCACTTCATCTTGAAAGTCTTTGAACAATTTTCAAATGTTTCATACTTCTTCCTTATTAAGTAAATATACAAATATATTCACTCAAATTTTTAGAGAAAGCATATGAAGCAAAAATATCCATCGCATATGGCTACATATAATGGACTATATACATCAACATGCATAATATCCAATAAGTTAGTCATCCGTTCCTCTTTGGCCTATGGACAGAGTTTCAATTATCTTGATGAAAGTCTCACATGCACGTCCATCAGATCCAGCTCCAGCACCACCAAGTCCAGCACCGCAAAGCAGCGGTGCATCCGTGATCGCACACACGTCCGGTACCCCAACAACCTCCGTCCCGCGCTCCAGCAAAGCAGCGGAAGCAGCAACTCCTTTCTAGATAAAGCCACCGGGAACATGTATCTCGCTAATCCGAGACCATGGGGAAATAATACTAGAGGGGGAGAGAGATCCTTCACAAGGAGGTGTGTGTGAGAAGTGAGGAGGGGGTGGCCTTTTATAGGAGGAGGGGGGTGCCCCTCCTTCATGTCCGGTGCATGGAGGGGGTGACCCTTCACCTCCTCCATTCATGTGGTGGTAACCCCTCCACATTAAAATGCCCCTTCACATTCTCTTTTAAAGTCTCCACTTTAAATGCATTAAATTTCTCCAAATTTAATGCTCTCTCATTTAATAAAACTCTTTTATTATTTTTATTCAGAATTTTGTTAATTACTTTAATTAACAAACATTCACATAAAACCCCCTACAACATTTCAATATTACATGCAGAACCAATTTCAGCATTTTCACCCGAAACAGTTTTGGTGTCTATTGAAATAATTCCAGCGCTTTCTTAAATCTTTATCTGAAACATATTTGCTCCAAATGGTGTCGGTATCCCTTAAGTGTGTCACCCTACGGTTTGCGAATAATGCAGACATGATCCAGACCCCTCTCAGATCAATAATCAGAAGCGGGACCTGGAGATCCATACTGACTCCTACACATTCAACGATGACTTCTGTGATCGTGAGAACCTTTAACGGTAGTAACTAAATCCCTTTGTCTCGCGATATATTACATGTCCGAGATTCGATCATCGGTATCTCCATACCTAGTTTGATCTCGTTACCGACATGCACTCTTTTCTCGTTCCCGTGATATAACATTCTAGTGATCATATCACTTGCTTGCAAGCTATTTCAATGGGATATCACCGAGAGGGCCCAGAGTATATCTATCCGTCATCGAGATGGACAAATCCCACTCTTGATCCATGAGCCTCAACATAACACCTTCGTAGCACTGAACCCACCTTTATAGTCATCCTGTTATGGTGTGATGTTTGATGTTATCAAGATACTCTTCCGGTGTTAGCAATTAACATGATCTCATGGTCTAAGGACTAAGATTACTTCGTATGATGTTATAGCAATATAAAAATAATGACTTGATCGCAATGCTATACTTCGGATGAATGTTCATCACATCATTCCACCAATGGTGTGACCTTGTTATTAACAACATCCAATGTCTATGATCAGGAAACCTTGATCATCTTGTTAATCAACAAGCTAGTCTATAAGAGAGTCATAACTAGGAACCCTTTTTGTTTATTAAACACACATGTATTGATGTTTCCGATCAATACAATTATAGCATGCAAAATAAACATTTATCATAAACATGGAATAAGGTAATAACCACTTTATTATTGCCTCTCAGGGATATTCCCTTCATATATTGCCTCCGATACCAAAACCCTAAGCACCCGATCAAAAATCCACGAAAGAGTCTATAGCCGCCGTCATCTCCATCCCTAGATCGGGAGGGATCTGAAGCTCTTCCCGGCACCCTAATGGAGAGGGGAATTCAGCCTGGAGGCCTTCTTCATCACCATGCAAGCCTCCGGTGTGATGCGTGAGTAGTTCATCCTTCGACTACGGATCCATGTAGTATCTAGATGGCTGGTTCTCCTCCTTTGTGCTTTCATGTTTAGATCTTGTGAGCTCCGTTCATGATCAAGATCATCTATTTGTAATTCATACATGTTGTGTTTGCGGGAATCCGATGGATATTGAGATGCTATTTTAGATTGATTATTGATTCTATCATGTCTTTGTTATTTGTGATCTTGCATGCTTTCCGTTGTTAGTAGCTATCTTGGCCAAGTAGATGCTAGCAACTCCAAGAGTTAGTATTTATGCTCGATAGTGGGTTCATGCCTCTGGTAATCTGGGGAAGTGACAGAAATCTCTAAGGTACTAGATGTGCTGTTGCTACTAGGGAGAAAACAACAATCCTTTGTTCATAGAACAATCATATTGTTTACTTTACACGCAGTTCGTAAAGCAATAATCTGTTGCTTGCAACTTAATACTGGAGGGGGTTCGGATGATAACCTGAAGGTGGATTATTAGTCATAGATGCAGTTGGATGGCGGTCTATGTATTATGATGTAATGCCCAATCAAGTCTCAGAGGAGTCAAGATGATTAGTATTTGCATTTATTGCTTTCTCGGTGTTTGTCAATTGCCCCGCTGTAATTTGTTCACCCAGCATGTTATCTATCTTAAGGAGAGCCACCTCTAGTGAACTATGGATCCTGGTCCTCTTTCTTTACATACAATCTACAATCTTTTACTGCTTTGTGTTTACTTTCTGCAAACTTTTACTTCTTTCCATTCGATACGTTTAATCCTTTGTTTTCCGCAAAACACGGTGAGATTGACAACCTCATCGCAAGTTGGGGACAAAGTTCTGTGGTTGTGTTGTGCAGGTCTCCACGTTGATACTAGCACCGGTAGTGCGCCCTGCCAAAGCTTAGCTAGTAACACCTTTGAGGTGTTTCCTTGCTCCTACTGGTTCGATTAAACCTTGGTTTCATAACTGAGGGAAACTTGCTGTTGTGCTCATCAGACCTTCCTCTTGGGGTTCCCAACGAGCTCTACATCAACCACGAGCCATCAACACTTTTCTGGGCGCCGTGCATTGAGCCATCAGTGTGTTCTTTTCATGAACCACACCTAGAGTCATTGTATGTATGTTCTTCTCACAAACCACATAAGGATCCACCAGTGGCATTGGATGTGTGTTCTTTTCATGAACCACGCCCAGTGTCATTGGATGTGTGTTCTTTTCTCAAAGCACACATGGATCCACCAGTCTCATTGGATGTGTGTTCTTTTCATGAACCACACCCAATGTGATTGCATGTGTGTTCTTCTCACGAACCACATAAGGATCCACCAGTGTCATTGCATGTCTATTCTTTTCACGACCCACAGCCAGTGTCATTGCATGTCTATTCTTCTCATAAACCACACATGGATCCACCAGTGTCATTACATGTGTGTTCTTTTCGTGAACCACACACAATGTCATTGGATGTCTGTTCTTCTCACAAACCACATAAGGATCCACCAGTGTCACTAGATGTGTGTTCTTTTCATGAACCACACCCAGTGTCATTGGATGTGTGTTCTTCTCACAAACCACACATGGATCCACCAGTGTCATTGCATGTCTGTTCTTTTCATGAACCACAGCTAGAGTCATTGCATGTCTATTCTTTTCATGAACCACACATGGATCCACCCAGTGCGATTGCATGTCAGTTCTTCTCATAAATCGCATAAGGATGCACCAGTGTCATTGCATGTCTGTTCTTTTCATGAACCACACCCAGTGTCATTGCATGTATGTTCTTCTCACAAACCACACATGGATCCACCAGTATCATTGGATGTGTGTTCTTTTCATGAACCACACAGTGTCATTGGATGTCTGTTCTTATCACAAACCACATAAGGACCCACCAGTTCCATTGCATTTATGTTCTTCTCATGAACCACACCCAGTGTCATTGGATGTGTGTTCTTCTCACAAACCACAAATGGATCCACCAGTGTCATTGGATGTGTGTTCTTTTCATGAACCACAGCTAGAGTCATTGCATGTCTGTTCTTCTCACAAACCACTTATGGATCCACCAGTGTCATTACATGTGTGTTCTTCTCATGAACCACTGCTAGTGTCATTGCATGTGTGTTCTTTTCACAAACCACATAAGGATCCACCAGCGTCAATGGATGTGTGTTGTTTTCATGAACCACACCCAGTGTCATTGGATGTGTGTTCTTCTCCCAAACCACACATGGATCCACCAGTGTCATTGGATGTGTGTTCTTTTCATGCACTACAGCTAGAGTCATTGCATGTTTGTTCTTCTCACAAACCCCATATGGGTCCACCAGTGTCATTGCATGTGTGTTCTTCTCATGTACCACAGCTAGAGTCATTGCATGTTTGTTCCTCTAAACAAACCACATAGGGATCCACCAGTGTCATTGGATGTGGTCATTGCATGTGTATTCTTCTAAATAAACCACACATGGATCCACCAGTGGTCATTGCATGTTTGTTCTTCTCATGAACCACATCTAGAGTCATCGCATGTGTGTTATTTTCACAAACCACATAAGGATCCACTAGTGTGATTGGATGTGTGTTCTTCTAACAAAGCACGCATGGATCCACCAGTGTCAATGGATGTGTGTTCTTTTCACAAACCACAGCTAGAGTCATTGCATGTGTATTCTTCTCACAAACCACATAAGGATACACCAGTGTCATTGCATGTGTGTTCTTTTCACAAACCACAGCTATAGTCATTGGATGTGTGTTCTTCTCACAAACCACATAAGGATCCACCAGTGGCATTGCATGTCTGTTCTTCTCACAACAACATAAGGATCCACCAGTGTCATTGGATGTGTGTTTTTTCATGAACCACACCCAGTGTCATTGGATGTGTGTTCTTCTCTCAAACCACACATGGATCCACCCGTGTCATTGGATGTTTGTTCTTTTCATGAACCACAGCCAGTGTCATTGCATGTCTGTTCTTCTCATAATCCACACATGGATCCACCAGTGTCATTGGATGTGTGTTCTTTTCATGAACCACACACAGTGTCATTGGATGTCTGTTCTTCTCACAAACCACATAAGGATCCACCAGTGTCATTGCATGTATGTTCTTCTCATGAACCACACCCAGTGTCATTGCATGTGTGTTCTTCCCACAAACAACACGTGGATCCACCAGTGCCATTGGATGTGTGTTCTTTTCATTAACCACAACTAGAGTCATTGCATGTCTGTTCTTCTCACAAACCACATATGGATCCACCAGTGTCATTGCATGTGTGTTCTTCTCATGAACCACGGCTTGAGTCATTGCATGTTTGTTCCTCTAAACAAACCACACATGGATCCACCAGTGTCATTGGATGTGGTCATTGCATGTGTGTTCTTCTAAACAAACCATACATGGATCCACTAGTGGTCATTGCATGTCTATTCTTCTCATGAACCACATCTAGAGTCATCGCATGTGTGTTCTTCTCACAAACCACATAACGATCCACCAGTGTCATTGGATGTGTGTTCTTTTCCTGAACCACACCTAGTGTCATTGCATTTGTGTTCTTCTAACAAACCACACATGGATCCACCAGTGTCATTGGATGTGTGTTCTTTTCACAAACCATAGCTAGAGTTGTTGCATGTGTGTTCTTCTCACAAACCACATAAGGATACACCAGTGTCATTGCATGTGTGTTCTTTTCACAAACCACAGCTATAGTCATTGGATGCGTATCTTCTCACAAACCACATAAGGATCCCCCAGTGTCATTGCATGTATGTTCTTCTCATGAACCACAGCTAGATTCATTGCATGTGTGTTCTTCTCACAAACCACACATGGATCCACCAGTGCCATTGGATGTGTGTTCTTTTCATGAAGAATATCTAGGGTCATTGCATGTATGTTCTTCTCACAAACCACATATGGATCCACCAGTGTTATTGCATGTGTGTTTTTCTCATGAACCACAGCTAGAGTCATTGCATGTTTGTTCCTCTAAACAAACCACACATGGATCCACCAGTGTCATTGGATGTGGTCATTGCATGTGTGTTCTTCTAAACAAACCACACATGGATCCAGCAGTGGTCATTGCATGTTTGTTCTTCTCATGAACCACATCCAGATTCATCACATGTGTGTTCTTCTCACAAACCACATAAGGATCCACCAGTGTCATTGGATGTGTGTTCTTTTCATGTACCACACCCTGTGTCATTACATGTGTGTTCTTCTAACAAACTACACATGGATCCACCAGTGTCATTGGATGTGTGCTCTTTTCACAAACCACGGCTTGAGTCATTGCATGTGTGTTCTTCTCACAAACCACATAAGGATACACCAGGGTCATTGCATGTGTGTTCTTTTCACAAACCACAGCTATAGTCATTGGATGTGTGTTCTTCTCACAAACCACATAAGGATCCACCAGTGTCATTGCATGTATGTTCTTCTCATGAACCACAGCTAGAGTCATTGCATGTTTGTTCTTCTCACAAACCACATAAGTATCCACAAATGTCATTGGATGTGTCTTCTTTTCATGAACCACACCCAGAGTCATTGCATGTCTATTCTTCTCAAAAACCACATAAGGATCCACAAGTGTCATTGGATGTGTGTTCTTTTCATGAACCACACCTAGTGTCATTGGATGTGTGTTCCTCTCTCAAACCACACATGGATCCACCAGTGTCATTGGATGTCTGTTCTTTTCATGAACCACAACCAGTGTCATTGCATGTGTACTCTTCTCATAAACCACACATGGATCCACCAATGTCATTGGATGTGTGTTATTTTCATGAACCACAGACAGTGTCATTGGATGTCTATTCTTCTCACAAACCACATAAGGATCCAGAAGTCTCACTAGATGTGTGTTCTTTTCATGAACCACACCCAGTGTCATTGGATGTGTGTTCTTCTCACAAACCACACATGGATCCACCGGTGTCATTGCATGTCTGTTCTTTTCATGAACCACAGCTAGAGTCATTGCATGTCAGTTCTTCTCACAAACCACATAAGGATCCACCAGTGTCCTTACATGTCTATTCTTTTCATGAACCACATCTAGAGTCATTGCATGTTTGTTCCTCTAAACAAACCACACATGGATCCACAAGTGTCATTGCATGTGTGTTCTTCTCACAAACCACACAAGGATCCACCAGTGCCATTGGATGTGTGTTCTTTTCATGTACCACACCCTGTGTCATTACATGTGTGTTCTTCTAACAAACTACACATGGATCCACCAGTGTCATTGGATGTGTGTTCTTTTCACAAACCACGGCTTGAGTGATTGCATGTGTGTTCTTCTCACAAACCACATAAGGATACACCAGGGTCATTGCATGTGTGTTCTTTTCACAAACCACAGCTATAGTCATTGGATGTGTGTTCTTCTCACAAACCACATAAGGATCCACCAGTGTCATTTCATGTATGTTCTTCTCATGAACCACAGCTAGAGTCATTGCATGTTTGTTCTTCTCACAAACCACATAAGTATCCACAAGTGTCATTGGATGTGTCTTCTTTTCATGAACCACACCCAGAGTCATTGCATGTCTATTCTTCTCAAAAACCACATAAGGATCCACAAGTGTCATTGGATGTGTGTTCTTTTCATGAACCACACCCAGTGTCATTGGATGTGTGTTCCTCTCTCAAACCACACATGGATCCACCAGTGTCATTGGATGTCTGTTCTTTTCATGAACCACAGCCAGTGTCATTGCATGTGTACTCTTCTAATAAACCACACATGGATCCACCAATGTCATTGGATGTGTGTTATTTTCATGAACCACAGACAGTGTCATTGGATGTCTATTCTTCTCACAAACCACATAAGGATCCACAAGTCTCACTGGATGTGTGTTCTTTTCATGAACCACACCAGTGTCATTGGATGTGTGTTCTTCTCACAAACCACACATGGATCCGCCGGTGTCATTGCATGTCTGTTCTTTTCATGAACCACAGCTAGAGTCATTGCATGTCAGTTCTTCTCACAAACCTCCTAAGGATCCACCAGTGTCCTTACATGTCTATTCTTTTCATGAACCACATCTAGAGTCATTGCATGTTTGTTCCTCTAAACAAACCACACATGGATCCACAAGTGTCATTGCATGTGTGTTCTTCTAAACAAACCACACATGGATCCACCAGTGGTGATTTCATGTATGTTCTTCTCATGAACCACGTCTAGAGTCATCGCATGTGTGTTCTTCTCACAAACCACATAAGGATCCACCAGTGTCATTGGATGTGTGTTCTTTTCATGAACCACACCTAGTGTCTTTGCATGTGTGTTCTTCTAACAAACCACACATGGATCCACCAGTGTCATTGGATGTGTGTTCTTTTCACAAACCATAGCTAGAGTTGTTGCATGTGTGTTCTTCTCACAAACCACATAAGGATACACCAGTGTCATTGCATGTGTGTTCTTTTCACAAACCACAGCTATAGTCATTGGATGCGTATCTTCTCACAAACCACATAAGGATCCCCCACTGTCATTGCATGTATGTTCTTCTCATGAACCACAGCTAGAGTCATTGCATGTGTGTTCTTCTCACAAACCACACATGGATCCACCAGTGCCATTGGATGTGTGTTCTTTTCATGAAGAATATCTAGAGTCATTGCATGTCTGTTCTTCTCACAAACCACATATGGATCCACCAGTGTCATTGCATGTGTGTTTTTCTCATGAACCACAACTAGAGTCATTGCATGTTTGTTCCTCTAAACAAACCACACATGGATCCACCAGTGTCATTGGATGTGGTCATTGCATGTGTGTTCTTCTAAACAAACCACACATGGATCCAGCAGTGGTCATTGCATGTTTGTTCTTCTCATGAACCACATCCAGATTCATCACATGTGTGTTCTTCTCACAAACCACATAAGGATCCACCAGTGTCATTGGATGTGTGTTCTTTTCATGTACCACACCCTGTGTCATTACATGTGTGTTCTTCTAACAAACTACACATGGATCCACCAGTGTCATTGGATGTGTGTTCTTTTCACAAACCACGGCTTGAGTCATTGCATGTGTGTTCTTCTCACAAACCACATAAGGATACACCAGGGTCATTGCATGTGTGTTCTTTTCACAAACCACAGCTATAGTCATTGGATGTGTGTTCTTCTCACAAACCACATAAGGATCCACCAGTGTCATTGCATGTATGTTCTTCTCATGAACCACAGCTAGAGTCATTGCATGTTTGTTCTTCTCACAAACCACATAAGTATCCACAAGTGTCATTGGATGTGTCTTCTTTTCATGAACCACACCCAGAGTCATTGCATGTCTATTCTTCTCAAAAACCACATAAGGATCCACAAGTGTCATTGGATGTGTGTTCTTTTCATGAACCACACCTAGTGTCATTGGATGTGTGTTCCTCTCTCAAACCACACATGGATCCACCAGTGTCATTGGATGTCTGTTCTTTTCATGAACCACAGCCAGTGTCATTGCATGTGTACTCTTCTCATAAACCACACATGGATCCACCAATGTCATTGGATGTGTGTTATTTTCATGAACCACAGACAGTGTCATTGGATGTCTATTCTTCTCACAAACCACATAAGGATCCAGAAGTCTCACTAGATGTGTGTTCTTTTCATGAACCACACCCAGTGTCATTGGATGTGTGTTCTTCTCACAAACCACGCATGGATCCACCGGTGTCATTGCATGTCTGTTCTTTTCATGAACCACAGCTAGAGTCATTGCATGTCAGTTCTTCTCACAAACCACATAAGGATCCACCAGTGTCCTTACATGTCTATTCTTTTCATGAACCACATCTAGAGTCATTGCATGTTTGTTACTCTAAACAAACCACACATGGATCCACAAGTGTCATTGCATGTGTGTTCTTCTCACAAACCACACAAGGATCCACCAGTGCCATTGGATGTGTGTTCTTTTCATGTACCACACCCTGTGTCATTACATGTGTGTTCTTCTAACAAACTACACATGGATCCACCAGTGTCATTGGATGTGTGTTCTTTTCACAAACCACGGCTTGAGTCATTGCATGTGTGTTCTTCTCACAAACCACATAAGGATACACCAGGGTCATTGCATGTGTGTTCTTTTCACAAACCACAGCTATAGTCATTGGATGTGTGTTCTTCTCACAAACCACATAAGGATCCACCAGTGTCATTTCATGTATGTTCTTCTCATGAACCACAGCTAGAGTCATTGCATGTTTGTTCTTCTCACAAACCACATAAGTATCCACAAGTGTCATTGGATGTGTCTTCTTTTCATGAACCACACCCAGAGTCATTGCATGTCTATTCTTCTCAAAAACCACATAAGGATCCACAAGTGTCATTGGATGTGTGTTCTTTTCATGAACCACACCCAGTGTCATTGGATGTGTGTTCCTCTCTCAAACCACACATGGATCCACCAGTGTCATTGGATGTCTGTTCTTTTCATGAACCATAGCCAGTGTCATTGCATGTGTACTCTTCTCATAAACCACACATGGATCCACCAATGTCATTGGATGTGTGTTATTTTCATGAACCACAGACAGTGTCATTGGATGTCTATTCTTCTCACAAACCACATAAGGATCCACAAGTCTCACTGGATGTGTGTTCTTTTCATGAACCACACCAGTGTCATTGGATGTGTGTTCTTCTCACAAACTACACATGGATCCGCCGGTGTCATTGCATGTCTGTTCTTTTCATGAACCAGAGCTAGAGTCATTGCATGTCAGTTCTTCTCACAAACCTCCTAAGTATCCACCAGTGTCCTTACATGTCTATTCTTTTCATGAACCACATCTAGAGTCATTGCATGTTTGTTCCTCTAAACAAACCACACATGGATCCACAAGTGTCATTGCATGTGTGTTCTTCTAAACAAACCACACATGGATCCACCAGTGGTGATTTCATGTATGTTCTTCTCATGAACCACGTCTAGAGTCATCGCATGTGTGTTCTTCTCACAAACCACATAAGGATCCACCAGTGTCATTGGATGTGTGTTCTTTTCATGAACCACACCTAGTGTCTTTGCATGTGTGTTCTTCTAACAAACCACACATGGATCCACCAGTGTCATTGGATGTGTGTTCCTTTCACAAACCACGGCTAGAGCCATTGCATGTGTGTTCTTCTCACAAACCACATAAGGATACACCAGTGTCATTGCATGTGTGTTCTTTTTAGAAACCACAGCTATAGTCATTGGATGTGTGTTCTTCTCACAAACCACATAAGGATCCACCAGTGTCATTGCATGTATGTTCTTCTCATGAACCACAACTAGAGTCATTGCATGTGTGTTCCTCTCACAAACCACATAAGGATCCACCAGTGTCATTGGATGTGTGTTCTTTTCATGAACCACAGCTAGAGTCATTGCATGTTTGTTCTTCTCACAAACCACATATGGATCCACCAGTGTCATTAGATGTGTGTTCTTCTCATGAACCACTGCTAGTGTCATTGCATGTGTGTTCTTTTCACAAACCAGATAAGGATCCACCAGCGTCATTGGATGTGTGTTGTTTTCATGAACCACATCCAGTGTCATTGGATGTGTGTTTTTCTCCCAAACCACACATGGATCCACTAGTGTCATTGGATGTGTGTTCTTTTCATGCACTACAGCTAGAGTCATTGCATGTTTGTTCTTCGCACAAACCCCATATGGATCCACCAGTGTCATTGCATGTGTGTTCTTCTCATGTACCACAGCTAGAGTCATTGCATGTTTGTTCCTCTAAACAAACCACACATGGATCCACCAGTGTCATTGGATGTGGTCATTGCATGTGTATTCTTCTAAATAAACCACACATGGATCCACCAGTGGTCATTGCATTTCTGTCCTTCTCATGAACCACATCTAGAGTCATCGCATGTGTGTTATTTTCACAAACCACATCAGGATCCACTAGTGTCATTGGATGTGTGTTCTTTTCATGAACCACACCCAGTGTCATTGCATGTGTGTTCTTCTAACAAACCACGCATGGATCCACCAGTGTTAATGGATGTGTGTTCTTTTCACAAACCACAGCTAGAGTCATTGCATGTATATTCTTCTCACAAACCACATAAGGATACACCAGTGTCATTGCATGTGTGTTCTTTTCACAAACCACAGCTATAGTCATTGGAAGTCTGTTCTTCTCACAAACCACATAAGGATCCACCAGTGGCATTGCATGTATGTTCTTCTCACGAACCACAGCTAGAGTCATTGCATGTGTGTTCTTCTCACAAACCACATAAGGATCCACCAGTGTCATTGGATGTGTGTTCTTTTCATGAACCACACCAAGAGTCATTGCATGTCTGTTCTTCTCACAAACAACATAAGGATCCACCAGTGTCATTGGATGTGTGTTGTTTCATGAACCACACCCAGTGTCATTGGATGTGTCTTCTTCTCTCAAACCACACATGGATCCACCAGTGTCATTGGATGTTTGTTCTTTTCATGAACCACAGCCAGTGTCATTGCATGTCTGTTCTTCTCATAAACCACACATGGATCCACCAGTGTCATTGGATGTGTGTTCTTTTCATGAACCACACACAGTGTCATTGGATGTCTGTTCTTCTCACAAACCACATAAGGATCCACCAGTGTCATTGCATGTATGTTCTTCTCATGAACCACACCAGTGTCATTGCATGTGTGTTCTTCTCACAAACAACACGTGGATCCACCAGTGCCATTGGATGTGTGTCCTTTTCATTAACCACAATTAGAGTCATTGCATGTCTGTTCTTCTCACAAACCACATATGGATCCACCAGTGTCATTGCATGTGTGTTCTTCTCATGAACCACGGCTTGAGTCATTGCATGTTTGTTCCTCTAAACAAACCCCACATGGATCCACCAGTGTCATTGGATGTGGTCATTGCATGTGTGTTCTTCTAAACAAACCACACATGGATCCACTAGTGGTCATTTCATGTATGTTCTTCTCATGAACCACATCTAGAGTCATCGCATGTGTGTTCTTCTCACAAACCACATAATGATCCACCAGTGTCATTGGATGTGTGTTCTTTTCATGAACCACACCTAGTGTCATTGCATTGGTGTTCTTCTAACAAACCACACATGGATCCACCAGTGTCATTGGATGTGCGTTCTTTTCACAAACCATAGCTAGAGTCGTTGCATGTGTGTTCTTCTCACAAACCACATAAGGATACACCAGTGTCATTGCATGTGTCTTCTTTTCACAAACCACAGCTATAGTCATTGGATGTGTGCTCTTCTCACAAACCACATAAGGATCCACTAGTTTCATTGCATGTATGTTCTTCTCATGAACCACAGCTAGAGTCATTGCATGTGTGTTCTTCTCACAAACCACATAAGGATCCACCAGTGTCATTGGATGTGTGTTATTTTCATGAACCACACCCAAAGTCATTGCATGTTTGTTCTTCTCACAAACCGCATAAGGATCCACAAGTGTCTTTGGATGTGTGTTCTTTTCATGAACCACACCCAGTGTCATTGGATGTGTGTTCTTCTCTCAAACCACACATGTATCCACCAGTGTCATTGGATGTCTATTCTTTTCATGAACCACAGACAGTGTCATTGCATGTGTGTTCTTCTCACAAACCACACATCGTTCCACCAGTGTCATTGGATGTGTGTTCTTTTCATGAACCACACACAGCGTCATTGGATGTCTGTTCTTCTCACAAAACACATAACGATCCACAAGTGTCACTAGATGTGTGTTCTTCTCATGAACCACACCCAGTGTCATTGGATGTGTGTTCTTCTCACAAACCACACATTGATCCACCAGTGTCATTGCATGTCTATTCTTTTCATGAACCACGGCTAGAGTCATTGCATGTCTGTTCTTCTCACAGACCACATATGGATCCACCAGTGTCATTGCATGTGTGTTCTTCTCATGAACCACAGCTAGAGTCATAGCATGTGTGTACTTCTCACAAACCACATAAGGATCCACCAGTGTCATTGGATGTGTGTTCTTTTCATGAACCACACCCAATGTCATTCGATGTGTGTTCTTCTCACAAACCAGACATGGATCCACCAGTGCCATTCCATGTGTATTCTTTTCATGAGCCACACACGGATCCACCCACTGTCATTGCATGTTAGTTCTTCTCACAAACCACATAAGGATCCACCAATGTCATTGCATGTCTGTTCTTTTCATGAACCACATCTAGAGTCATTGCATGTTTGTTCCTCTAAACAAACCACACATGGATCCACCAGTGTCATTGCATGTTTAGTTCTTCTATACAAACCACACATGGATCCACCAGAGGTCATTGCATGTTTGTTCTTCTCATGAACCACATCTAGAGTCATCACATGTGTGTTCTTCTCACAAACCACATAACGATCCACCAGTGTCATTGGATGTGTGTTCTTTTCATGAACCACACCCAGTGTCATTGCATGTGTGTTCTTCTAACAAACCACACATGGATCCACCAGAGTCATTGGATGTGTGTTCTTTTGATGAACCACACCTAGTGTCATTGCATGTGTGTTCTTCTAACAAACCACACATGGATCCACCAGTGTCATTGGATGTGTGTTCTTTACACAAACCACAGCTATAGTAATTGGATGTGTGTTCTTCTGACAAACCACATAAGGATCCACCAGTGTCATTGCATGTATGTTCTTCTCATGAACCACAGCTAGAGTCATTGCATGTGTGTTCTTCTCACAAACCACATAAGGATCCACCACTGTCATTGGATGTGTGTTCTTTTCATGAACCACATAAGAATCCACCAGTGTCATTGGATGTGTGTTCTTTTCATGAACCACACACAGTGTCATTGGATGCCTGTTCTTTTCATAAACCACATAAGGATCCACCAGTGTCATTGGATGTGTGTTCTTCTCATAAACCACATAAGGATCCACCAGTGTCATTCCATGTATGTTCTTCTCATGAACCACAGCTAGAGTCATTGCATGTGTGTTCTTCTCACAAACCACATAAGGATCCACCAGTGTCATTGGATGTGTGTTCTGTTCATGAACCACACGCAGAGTGATTGCATGTTTTTTCTTCTCACAAACCACGTAAGGATCCACCAGTGTCATTGCATGTCTATTATTTTCATGAACCACAACCAGTGTCATTGCATGTCTGTTCTTCTTATAAACCACACATCGTTCCACCAGTGTCATTGGATGTGTGTTCTTTTCATGAACCACACACAGTGTCATTGGATGTCTGTTCTTCTCACAAACCACATTAGGATCCACCAGTGTCATTGCATGTATGTTCTTCTCATGAACCACACCCAGTGTCATTGGATGTGTGTTCTTCTCACAAACCACACATGGATCCACCAGTGCCATTGGATGTGTGTTCTTTTCATGAAGCATATCTAGAGTCATTGCATGTCTGTTTTTCTCACAAACCACATATGGATCCACCAGTGTCATTACATGTGTGTTTTTCTCATGAACCACAACTAGAGTCATTGCATGTTTGTTCCTCTAAACAAACCACACATGGATCCACCAGTGTCATTGGATGTGGTTATTGCATGTGTGTTCTTCTAAACAAACCACACATGGATTCAGCAGTGGTCATTACATGTTTGTATTTCTCATGAACCACATCCAAATTCATCACATGTGTGTTCTTCTCACAAACCACATAAGGATCCACCAGTGTCATTGGATGTGTGTTCTTTTCATGTACCACACCCTGTGTCATTACATGTGTGTTCTTCTAACAAACTACACATGGATCCACCAGTGTCATTGGATGTGTGTTCTTTTCACAAACCACGGCTAGAGTCATTGCATGTGTGTTCTTCTCACAAACCACATAAGGATACACCAGGGTCATCGCATGTGTGTTCTTTTCACAAACCACAGCTATAGTCATTGGATGTGTGTTCTTCTCACAAACCACATAAGGATCCACCAGTGTCATTGCATGTATGTTCTTCTCATGAACCACAGCTAGAGTCATTGCATGTTTGTTCTTCTCACAAACCACATAAGGATCCACAAGTTTCATTGGATGTGTCTTCTTTTCATGAACCACACCCAGAGTCATTGCATGTCTATTCTTCTCAAAAACCACATAAGGATCCACAAGTGTCATTGGATGTGTGTTCTTTTCATGAACCACACCCAGTGTCATTGGATGTGTGTTCCTCTCTCAAACCACACATGGATCCACGAGTGTCATTGGCTGTCTGTTCTTTTCATGAACCACGGCCAGTGTCATTGCATGTGTACTCTTCTCATAAACCACACATGGATCCACCAATGTCATTGGATGTGTGTTATTTTCATGAACCATAGACAGTGTCATTGGATGTCTATTCTTCTCACAAACCACATAAGGATCCACAAGTCTCACTGGATGTGTGTTCTTTTCATGAACCACACCCAGTGTCATTGGATGTGTGTTCTTCTCACAAACCACGCATGGATCCACCGGTGTCATTGCATGTCTGTTCTTTTCATGAACCACAGCTAGAGTCATTGCATGTCAGTTCTTCTCACAAACCACATAAGGATCCACCAGTGTCCTTACATGTCTATTCTTTTCATGAACCACATCTAGAGTCATTGCATGTTTGTTCCTCTAAACAAACCACACATGGATCCACAAGTGTCATTGCATGTGTGTTCTTCTCACAAACCACACAAGGATCCACCAGTGCCATTGGATGTGTGTTCTTTTCATGTACCACACCCTGTGTCATTACATGTGTGTTCTTCTAACAAACTACACATGGATCCACCAGTGTCATTGGATGTGTGTTCTTTTCACAAACCACGGCTTGAGTCATTGCATGTGTGTTCTTCTCACAAACCACATAAGGATACACCAGGGTCATTGCATGTGTGTTCTTTTCACAAACCACAGCTATAGTCATTGGATGTGTGTTCTTCTCACAAACCACATAAGGATCCACCAGTGTCATTTCATGTATGTTCTTCTCATGAACCACAGCTAGAGTCATTGCATGTTTGTTCTTCTCACAAACCACATAAGTATCCACAAGTGTCATTGGATGTGTCTTCTTTTCATGAACAACACCCAGAGTCATTGCATGTCTATTCTTCTCAAAAACCACATAAGGATCCACAAGTGTCATTGGATGTGTGTTCTTTTCATGAACCACACCCAGTGTCATTGGATGTGTGTTCCTCTCTCAAACCACACATGGATCCACCAGTGTCATTGGATGTTTGTTCTTTTCATGAACCACAGCCAGTGTCATTGCATGTGTACTCTTCTCATAAACCACACATGGATCCACCAATGTCATTGGATGTGTGTTATTTTCATGAACCACAGACAGTGTCATTGGATGTCTATTCTTCTCACAAACCACATAAGGATCCACAAGTCTCACTGGATGTGTGTTCTTTTCATGAACCACACCAGTGTCATTGGATGTGTGTTCTTCTCACAAACCACACATGGATCCGCCGGTGTCATTGCATGTCTGTTCTTTTCATGAACCACAGCTAGAGTCATTGCATGTCAGTTCTTCTCACAAACCTCCTAAGGATCCACCAGTGTCCTTACATGTCTATTCTTTTCATGAACCACATCTAGAGTCATTGCATGTTTGTTCCTCTAAACAAACCACACATTGATCCACAAGTGTCATTGCATGTGTGTTCTTCTAAACAAACCACACATGGATCCACCAGTGGTGATTTCATGTATGTTCTTCTCATGAACCACGTCTAGAGTCATCGCATGTGTGTTCTTCTCACAAACCACATAAGGATCCACCAGTGTCATTGGATGTGTGTTCTTTTCATGAACCACACCTAGTGTCTTTGCATGTGTGTTCTTCTAACAAACCACACATGGATCCACCAGTGTCATTGGATGTGTGTTCCTTTCACAAACCACGGCTAGAGCCATTGCATGTGTGTTCTTCTCACAAACCACATAAGGATACACCAGTGTCATTGCATGTGTGTTCTTTTTACAAACCACAGCTATAGTCATTGGATGTGTGTTCTTCTCACAAACCACATAAGGATCCACCAGTGTCATTGCATGTATGTTCTTCTCATGAACCACAACTAGAGTCATTGCATGTGTGTTCCTCTCACAAACCACATAAGGATCCACCAGTGTCATTGGATGTGTGTTCTTTTCATGAACCACAGCTAGAGTCATTGCATGTTTGTTCTTCTCACAAACCACATATGGATCCACCAGTGTCATTAGATGTGTGTTCTTCTCATGAACCACTGCTAGTGTCATTGCATGTGTGTTCTTTTCACAAACCAGATAAGGATCCACCAGCGTCATTGGATGTGTGTTGTTTTCATGAACCACATCCAGTGTCATTGGATGTGTGTTCTTCTCCCAAACCACACATGGATCCACTAGTGTCATTGGATGTGTGTTCTTTTCATGCACTACAGCTAGAGTCATTGCATGTTTGTTCTTCTCACAAACCCCATATGGATCCACCAGTGTCATTGCATGTGTGTTCTTCTCATGTACCACAGCTAGAGTCATTGCATGTTTGTTCCTCTAAACAAACCACACATGGATCCACCAGTGTCATTGGATGTGGTCATTGCATGTGTATTCTTCTAAATAAACCACACATGGATCCACCAGTGGTCATTGCATTTCTGTCCTTCTCATGAACCACATCTAGAGTCATCGCATGTGTGTTATTTTCACAAACCACATCAGGATCCACTAGTGTCATTGGATGTGTGTTCTTTTCATGAACCACACCTAGTGTCATTGCATGTGTGTTCTTCTAACAAACCACGCATGGATCCACCAGTGTCAATGGATGTGTGTTCTTTTCACAAACCACAGCTAGAGTCATTGCATGTATATTCTTCTCACAAACCACATAAGGATACACCAGTGTCATTGCATGTGTGTTCTTTTCACAAACCACAGCTATAGTCATTGGAAGTCTGTTCTTCTCACAAACCACATAAGGATCCACCAGTGGCATTGCATGTATGTTCTTCTCACGAACCACAGCTAGAGTCATTGCATGTGTGTTCTTCTCACAAACCACATAAGGATCCACCAGTGTCATTGGATGTGTGTTCTTTTCATGAACCACACCAAGAGTCATTGCATGTCTGTTCTTCTCACAAACAACATAAGGATCCACCAGTGTCATTGGATGTGTGTTGTTTCATGAACCACACCCAGTGTCATTGGATGTGTCTTCTTCTCTCAAACCACACATGGATCCACCAGTGTCATTGGATGTTTGTTCTTTTCATTAACCACAGCCAGTGTCATTGCATGTCTGTTCTTCTCATAAACCACACATGGATCCACCAGTGTCATTGGATGTGTGTTATTTTCATGAACCACACACAGTGTCATTGGATGTCAGTTCTTCTCACAAACCACATAAGGATCCACCAGTGTCATTGCATGTATGTTCTTCTCATGAACCACACCAGTGTCATTGCATGTGTGTTCTTCTCACAAACAACACGTGGATCCACCAGTGCCATTGGATGTGTGTCCTTTTCATTAACCACAACTAGAGTCATTGCATGTCTGTTCTTCTCACAAACCACATATGGATCCACCAGTGTCATTGCATGTGTGTTCTTCTCATGAACCACGGCTTGAGTCATTGCATGTTTGTTCCTCTAAACAAACCACACATGGATCCACCAGTGTCATTGGATGTGGTCATTGCATGTGTGTTCTTCTAAACAAACCACACATGGATCCACTAGTGGTCATTTCATGTCTGTTCTTCTCATGAACCACATCTAGAGTCATCGCATGTGTGTTCTTCTCACAAACCACATAATGATCCACCAGTGTCATTGGATGTGCGTTCTTTTCATGAACCACACCTAGTGTCATTGCATTTGTGTTCTTCTAACAAACCACACATGGATCCACCAGTGTCATTGGATGTGCGTTCTTTTCACAAACCATAGCTAGAGTCGTTGCATGTGTGTTCTTCTCACAAACCACATAAGGATACACTAGTGTCATTGCATGTGTGTTCTTTTCACAAACCACAGCTATAGTCATTGGATGTGTGCTCTTCTCACAAACCACATAAGGATCCACTAGTTTCATTGCATGTATGTTCTTCTCATGTACCACAGCTAGAGTCATTGCATGTGTGTTCTTCTCACAAACCACATAAGGATCCACCAGTGTCATTGGATGTGTGTTCTTTTCATGAACCACACCCAGAGTCATTGCATGTTTGTTCTTCTCACAAACCACATAAGGATCCACAAGTGTCTTTGGATGTGTGTTCTTTTCATGAACCACACCCAGTGTCATTGGATGTGTGTTCTTCTCTCAAACCACACATGTATCCACCAGTGTCATTGGATGTCTATTCTTTTCATGAACCACAGCCAGTGTCATTGCATGTGTGTTCTTCTCACAAACCACACATCGTTCCACCAGTGTCATTGGATGTGTGTTCTTTTCATGAACCACACACAGCGTCATTGGATGTCTGTTCTTCTCACAAAACACATAACGATCCACAAGTGTCACTGGATGTGTGTTCTTCTCATGAACCACACCCAGTGTCATTGGATGTGTGTTCTTCTCACAAACCACACATTGATCCACCAGTGTCATTGCATGTCTATTCTTTTCATGAACCACGGCTAGAGTCATTGCATGTCTGTTCTTCTCACAGACCACATATGGATCCACCAGTGTCATTGCATGTGTGTTCTTCTCATGAACCACAGCTAGAGTCATAGCATGTGTGTACTTCTCACAAACCACATAAGGATCCACCAGTGTCATTGGATGTGTGTTCTTTTCATGAACCACACCCAATGTCATTCGATGTGTGTTCTTCTCACAAACCAGACATGGATCCACCAGTGCCATTCCATGTGTATTCTTTTCATGAGCCACACACGGATCCACCCACTGTCATTGCATGTTAGTTCTTCTCACAAACCACATAAGGATCCACCAATGTCATTGCATGTCTGTTCTTTTCATGAACCACATCTAGAGTCATTGCATGTTTGTTCCTCTAAACAAACCACACATGGATCCACCAGTGTCATTGCATGTTTAGTTCTTCTATACAAACCACACATGGATCCACCAGAGGTCATTGCATGTTTGTTCTTCTCATGAACCACATCTAGAGTCATCACATGTGTGTTCTTCTCACAAACCACATAACGATCCACCAGTGTCATTGGATGTGTGTTCTTTTCATGAACCACACCCAGTGTCATTGCATGTGTGTTCTTCTAACAAACCACACATGGATCCACCAGAGTCATTGGATGTGTGTTCTTTTGATGAACCACACCTAGTGTCATTGCATGTGTGTTCTTCTAACAAACCACACATGGATCCACCAGTGTCATTGGATGTGTGTTCTTTACACAAACCACAGCTATAGTAATTGGATGTGTGTTCTTCTGACAAACCACATAAGGATCCACCAGTGTCATTGCATGTATGTTCTTCTCATGAACCACAGCTAGAGTCATTGCATGTGTGTTCTTCTCACAAACCACATAAGGATCCACCACTGTCATTGGATGTGTGTTCTTTTCATGAACCACATAAGAATCCACCAGTGTCATTGGATGTGTGTTCTTTTCATGAACCACACACAGTGTCATTGGATGCCTGTTCTTTTCATAAACCACATAAGGATCCACCAGTGTCATTGGATGTGTGTTCTTCTCATAAACCACATAAGGATCCACCAGTGTCATTCCATGTATGTTCTTCTCATGAACCACAGCTAGAGTCATTGCATGTGTGTTCTTCTCACAAACCACATAAGGATCCACCAGTGTCATTGGATGTGTGTTCTGTTCATGAACCACATGCAGAGTGATTGCATGTTTTTTCTTCTCACAAACCACGTAAGGATCCACCAGTGTCATTGCATGTCTATTATTTTCATGAACCACAACCAGTGTCATTGCATGTCTGTTCTTCTTATAAACCACACATCGTTCCACCAGTGTCATTGGATGTGTGTTCTTTTCATGAACCACACACAGTGTCATTGGATGTCTGTTCTTCTCACAAACCACATTAGGATCCACCAGTGTCATTGCATGTATGTTCTTCTCATGAACCACACCCAGTGTCATTGGATGTGTGTTCTTCTCACAAACCACACATGGATCCACCAGTGCCATTGGATGTGTGTTCTTTTCATGAAGCATATCTAGAGTCATTGCATGTCTGTTTTTCTCACAAACCACATATGGATCCACCAGTGTCATTACATGTGTGTTTTTCTCATGAACCACAACTAGAGTCATTGCATGTTTGTTCCTCTAAACAAACCACACATGGATCCACCAGTGTCATTGGATGTGGTTATTGCATGTGTGTTCTTCTAAACAAACCACACATGGATTCAGCAGTGGTCATTACATGTTTGTATTTCTCATGAACCACATCCAAATTCATCACATGTGTGTTCTTCTCACAAAGCACATAAGGATCCACCAGTGTCATTGGATGTGTGTTCTTTTCATGTACCACACCCTGTGTCATTACATGTGTGTTCTTCTAACAAACTACACATGGATCCACCAGTGTCATTGGATGTGTGTTCTTTTCACAAACCACGGCTAGAGTCATTGCATGTGTGTTCTTCTCACAAACCACATAAGGGTACACCAGGGTCATTGCATGTGTGTTCTTTTCACAAACCACAGCTATAGTCATTGGATGTGTGTTCTTCTCACAAACCACATAAGGATCCACCAGTGTCATTGCATGTATGTTCTTCTCATGAACCACAGCTAGAGTCATTGCATGTTTGTTCTTCTCACAAATCACATAAGGATCCACAAGTTTCATTGGATGTGTCTTCTTTTCATGAACCACACCCAGAGTCATTGCATGTCTATTCTTCTCAAAAACCACATAAGGATCCACAAGTGTCATTGGATGTGTGTTCTTTTCATGAACCACACCCAGTGTCATTGGATGTGTGTTCCTCTCTCAAACCACACATGGATCCACGAGTGTCATTGGTTGTCTGTTCTTTTCATGAACCACGGCCAGTGTCATTGCATGTGTACTCTTCTCATAAACCACACATGGATCCACCAATGTCACTGGATGTGTGTTATTTTCATGAACCACAGACAGTGTCATTGGATGTCTATTCTTCTCACAAACCACATAAGGATCCACAAGTCTCACTGGATGTGTGTTCTTTTCATGAACCACACCCAGTGTCATTGGATGTGTGTTCTTCTCACAAACCACACATGGATCCACCGGTGTCATTGCATGTCTGTTCTTTTCATGAACCACAGCTAGAGTCATTGCATGTCAGTTCTTCTCACAAACCACATAAGGATCCACCAGTGTCCTTACATGTCTATTCTTTTTATGAACAAAATCTAGAGTCATTGCATGTTTGTTCCTCTAAACAAACCACACATGGATCCACAAGTGTCATTGCATGTGTGTTCTTCTAAACAAGCCACACATGGATCCACCAGTGGTGATTGCATGTATGTTCTTCTCATGAACCACGTCTAGAGTCATCGCATGTGTGTTCTTCTCACAAACCACATAAGGATCCACCAGTGTCATTGGATGTGTGTTCTTTTCATGAACCACACCCAGTGTCATTGAATGTGTGTTCTTCTAACAAACCACACATGGATCCACCAGTGTCATTGGATGTGTGTTCTTTTCACAAACCACGGCTAGAGTCATTTCATGTGTGTTCTTCTCACAAACCACATAAGGATACACCAGTGTCATTGCATGTGTGTTCTTTTCACAAACCACAGCTATATTCATCGGATGTGTGTTCTTTTCATGAACCACACCCAGTGTCATTGGATGTGTGTTCTTCTCTCAAAAAAACATGGATTCACCAGTGTCATTGGATGTGTGTTCTTTTCATGAACCACACCCAGTGTGATTGCATGTGTGTTCTTCTCATGGACCATAGCTAGATCCATTGCCTGTGTGTTCTTCTCACAAACCACATAAGGATCCACCAGTGTCATTGGATGTGTGTTCGTTTCATGAACCACACCCAGAGTCATTTCATGTCTGTTCTTCTCATAAACCACATAAGGATCCACCAGTGTCATTGGATGTGTGTTCTTTTCATGAACCACACCAAGTGTCATTGGATGTGTGTTCTTCTCTCAAACCACATATGGATCCACCAGTGTCATTGGATGTGTGTTCTTTTCATGAACCACACCCAATGTGATTGCATGTGTGTTCTTCTCGCAAACCACATAAGGATCCACTAGTGTCATTGCATGTTTGTTCTTTTCATGAACCACATCCAGTGTCATTGCATGTCTGTTCTTCTCATAAACCACACATGGATCCACTAGTGTCATTGGATGTGTGTTCTTTTCATGAACCACACACAGTGTCATTGGATCTCTGTTCTTTCACAAACCACATAAGGATCCACGAGTGTCACTGGATGTGTCTTCGTTTCATGAACCACACCCAGTGTCATTGGATGTGTGTTCTTCTCACAAACCACACGTGGATCCACCAGTGTCATTGCATGTCTGTTCTTTTCATGAACCACAGCTAGAGTCATTGCATGTCTGTTCTTTTCATGAACCACACAGGGATCCACCTAGTGCGATTACATGTCAGTTCTTCTCACAAACCACATAAGGATCCACCAGTGTCATTGCATGTCGGTTCTTTTCATGAACCACACCCAGTGTCATTGCATGTGTGTTTTTCTCACAAACCACATAAGGATCCACCAGTGTTATTGCATGTGTGTTCATTTCATGAACCACATAAGGATCCACAAGTGTCATTGGATGTGTGTTATTTTCATGAACCACACACAGTGTTATCGGATGTCTGTTCTTTTCATACACCACATAAGGATCCACGAGTGTCATTGTATGTGTGTTCTTCTCACAAACCACATAAGGATCCACCAGTTTCATTGCATGTATGTTCTTCTCATGAACCACATCTAGAGTCATTGCATGTGTGTTCTTCTCACAAACAACATAAGGATCCACCAGTGTCATTGGATGTGTGTTCTTTTCATGAACCACACCTAGAGTCATTGCATGTATTTTCTTCTCACAAACCACATAAGGATCCACCAGTGTCATTGCATGTCTGTTCTTTTCAAGAACCACACCCAGTGTCATTGCATGTCGGTTCTTCTCATAAACCACACATGGATCCACCAGTGTCATTGGATGTGTGTGCTTTTCATGAACCACACACAGTGTCATTGGATGTCTGTTCTTCTCACAAACCACATAAGGATCCACCAGCGTCATTGCATGTATGTTCTTCTTATGAACCACACCTAGTGTCATTGCATGTGTGTTCTTCTCCCAAACCACACATGGATCCACTAGTGTCATTGGATGTGTGTTCTTTTCATGAACTACAGCTAGATTCATTGCATGTATATTCTTCTCCCAAACCCCATATGGATCCACCAGTGTCATTGCATGTGTGTTCTTCACATGTACCACAGCTAGAGTCATTGCATGTTTGTTCCTCTAAACAAACCACACATGGATCCACCAGTGTCATTGGATGTGGTTATTGCATGTGTATGCTAATAAATAAACCACACATGGATCCACAATTGGTCATTGCATGTCTGTTCTTCTCATGAACCACATCTAGAGTCATCGCATGTGTGTTCTTTTCACAAACCACATAAGGATCCACCAGTGTCATTGGATGTGTGTTCTTTTCATGAACCACACCCAGTGTTATTGGATGTGTGTTCTTCTCTCAAACCACACATGGATGCACCAGTGTCATTGGATGTGTGTTCTTTTGATGAACCACACACAGTGTGATTGCATGTGTGTTCTTCTCACAAACCACATAAGGATCCACTAGTGTCATTGCATGTATGTTCTTCTCATGAACCATAGCTAGAGTCATTGCATGTGTGTTCTTCTCACAAACCACATAAGGATCCACTAGTGTCATTGGATGTGTGTGATACATTGCAAATGTATCTATGATTTTTGATGTTCCATGCTTGGTTTTATCTACTTTATTGTGTTTTGTCCACACTTTGGAGTACTTTTCATATGATTTCTTTGACTAACCTATTAACAAGAGCCAAAGTGCCAGCTGCCTGTTTTCTGCTGTTTTTGGCTCCAGGAAGTCAGAAAATGAATATTCTCGAAATTGGACGGGACAAAAGCCAAAGTCGCTATATTACCGGAAGACATATGGAGCCAGAATACGAGACGGAGAGGAGCTAGGGCCGGCCACACCACCTGGCCGCACGGGCCAGGCCTGGCCATGCCAGGAGGTGGTGTGGCCAGCCCAGGCACCCCCTCGGCCTCTCCTTCCGCCTATAAATTGCCTCTGATACCAAAACCCGAAGCACCCGATCAAAAATCCACGAAAGAGTCTGTAGATGCCATCATCTCCATCCCTAGATCGGGAGGGATCTGAAGCTCTTCCCGGCACCCTTGCTCCTACTGGTTCAATTAAACCTTTTGTTGCATAACTGAGGGAAACTTGCTGCTGTGCTCATCATACCTTCCTCTTGGGGTTCCCAACGAGCTCTACATCAACCACGAGCCATCAACACTTTTCTGGGCGTCGTGCATTGAGCCATCAAGCGATTTTCTGGCGCCGGTGCCGGGGACCGAAGAAGTAGAAGAAACTCCCACGTCAACCACACGCCACCAAAAGACATTTTCTGGCACCGTTGCCGGGGAGTCAAGGACATCTTAACAAGGGGGGTCCCTCATAACCAATCTCTTTACTTTGTTGTTTTTGTTTTGCTTAGTTTCTTTTTGCTTTGTTTGCTTGTTTTGTTCTTCAAAAACACAAAAAAATTAGTTTTACAAGTTTGCTTTCTTATTTGAAAATCCAAACAAATGACTACTCTTGAGAACACTAAGTTGTGTGACTTCACTAGCACCAACAACAATGATTTTATGAGCACATCTCTTGCTCCACCCGTGGTTGAAAATACTTTCTTTGAGATAAAACCATCTTTACTCAATCTTGTTATGAGAGAGCAATTTTCTGGTATTGGTAATGAAGATGCTGCTTCCCATCTAAATAACTTTGTTGAACTTTGTGAGATGCAAAAGCATAGGGATATAGATGGTGATATTATTAAACTGAAATTGTTTCCTTTCTCTTTGAGAGGAAAAGCTAAAGAATGGTTAAATTCCTTAACTAGGAATAGTATTGATTCTTGGACTAAGTGCAAAGATGCTTTTATTGGAAAATACTATCCTCCTGCTAAGATTATATCCATGAGAAGTGAAATAATGAAGTTTAAACAACTTGATAATGAGCATGTTGCTCAAGCTTGGGAAAGAATGAAATCTTTGGTAAAGAATTGTCCCACTCATGGACTGACTGCTTGGATGATCATCCAAACTTTTTATGCGGGATTGAACTATTCTTCAAGGGACCTATTGGATTCTGCTGCTGGAGGTACCTTTATGACCATCACTTTGGGTGCTGCAACAAAACTTTTGGACAATATGTTGGTTAATTATTCTAAATGGCATACTGAGAGAGCTCCACAAGGTAAGAAGGTAAATTCTGTTGAGGAAACCTCCTCCTTGAGTGATAAGATTGATATTATTATGCCTATGCTTGTTAATGGGAAAGCCCATATTGATCCAAATAATGTTCCTTTGGCCTCTTTAGTTGCTCAAGAAGAGCAAGTTGATGTGAACTTCATAAGAAATAACAACATTGGCAACAATGCTTATGGTAATAATGCTTATAGGAACAATTTTGGTAACAACAATTTTAAGCCATATCCTCCCAAAAATGGTAATGCTTATGGAAATTCTTACAACAATAATAAGTGTGCTCCCTCTGAACTTGAAGTTATGCTTAAAGAGTTTATTAGTAAACAAACTACTTTCAATAAAACTATTGAGGAAAAACTCTCTAATGCTGAAAGAAATATGGCATCTTTGGCTGAAGCTCAATCTACTTTGAATAAAATGGATGCTAAACCTGAAACTAATGATAATCCCTTTGCAGCTACTAATGCCATACAAGTAAGAATTGATGAAAATGTTAGACTATTAGCTGAATTACATGCTAAGTGGGAAAGAGAAGATGAAATTGCTAGAAACATTAGTGTTTCTACTATTACCACCACTAGTGTTGAGGCTAGTAATAGTTCTACTACTTTAGATGATAAAGTTGATTTTGATCTTGATGGTTGCAACATCTCTAAAGTTATTAAGTTCCTACAAAATCTTGCTAAAAGTCCTAATGCTAGTGCTATGAACATGGCCTTTACAAAACACATTACTGATGCTCTCATAAAGATTAAAGAAGAAAAGGTGAAACATAAAGCTTCTATTCCTATAAAACAAGAAGATGGTTGGGAACCCATCATTAATATGAAAGTGAATGACTGTGATTTCAAAGCTTTATGTGATCTTGATAGTAGTGTTTCTATTATGCCTAGAAGGATTTATGATATGCTTGATTTGCCTCCTCTTGAAGATTGCTATTTGAATGTCCCACTTGATGATAATGCTAAAAAGAAACTCATGGGGAGTCTTAATGATGTTCTTATTATGGTTAACGATTCCTACGTCCCCGTTGATTTCTATGTTTTGGATGTTGAATACAATGCTTCTTGTCCTATTACTTTGGGAAGACCTTTTCTTAGAACTGTTGGTGCCATCATTGATATGAAAGAAGGCACCATTAAATATAAACTCCCACTCAAGAAAGGTATAGAACACTTCCTTAAAAAGAGAGAAAAGATTTCTTTTGCTTCTCCTATGAAAACAAAATTTGGTTTTAATGCTTCTTAATTTGAGAACACTTGATTCTTTCTTTGCTTCTTATGCCTAACTTAAAGGCGTTAAAGAAAAGTACTTGTTGGGAGATAACCCAAGAGTTTTAGATGAGTCTTGGAAGTTATTACTTCAGTAATAACCTCTCCTTATCCTTTTTATTTGCTTTTTGTGCCAAGAGTAACCTCTAATGGGAGTGAAGTAATGATTGGGAAAGTTGCTGTCCCGAAACAGATTCTTGTGCTTCACCGTAAAACTTCGTGAGAGAGCTATGTATGTCGGATTGAGCTGTACTTTTTTGTTCTTCTGCCCCATCTTGTTATATAACTTTAGTTAGTTCAACACTTTTTGATTTGAGCAACAGAAGGTCTTCGAAAAAATTCGTCTTTACCTGCTGGTCTGTTTTGACAGATTTCTGCCATTTTCTGCATTTGCTTCTTGTTGGTTCCTTCTTGAGTTCTTTTGGGGAATTGAGCTTTTTGAGGGAAGTGCTACAGTATCTAGTGTTCTAATGGAAGTTTATTTGGTGTTAGAACTGAACCTTGAGACTTATTTATCTTAAGTGCACCAATGTTGCTAATGAGATTCTGTGAAGTTTTGTATGAAGGAAAAAATTTCAGGTGTATGGAAGGAATGAGTAATGAGATGAAGGATGGACTAAAGCTCAAGCTTGGGGATGCCACGCTTGTCACCCTAAGAAACATCCAAGAAGTACAAGCGTCAAAGCTTGGGGATGCCCAAGGCATCCCCTTCTTCATCAATAAAAACTTCAGGTTTCTTCCAAACGCTTCATTTTTATTGTTTCATGCACAGTTGTGTTTTTCTTGGAGCGTCTTCTTTCTCATTTTCGTTTTGGTTTTCATTTGCTTTGGTTTGCTTAGTTTTCTGAATAAATTGGTTGGACCCCCTCTTTCATACATTGGATTGCAATTAGTTTGGTTTGGAAAAGAGTGAAAAGTTCATGCTTATGTGGTAAAAAGAGCTTGTTTTTGACTATGGCTATGCTTTGTCATGCCATGCTTGATATTGTTTTGACTTTATGCTTAGTATTCTTTGATGTATCATGACTTGTTACAAACAATTGAGATTGCTTAATGTGCCTTGGATGAATCATGCGTTGTTTTAGCATATTAAAGCATAATATAGTGGAATTCTCCTTTGATGCGTTATTTGGGTTGACTTGGCACATGCTCACACCATGTTATGACTATCTCAAGTCACCATAGCCTTTATGATCCTTTAGTTTTCAACTTGTAGTATCACTTTATGCTTTGATCAATGATGTTTTGTCGCTCTGCATGATTATGGCCATTATTGCTCTCTTAGTTTGTCGCTCCCAGTCTTTTGCTAGCCTCCACAACAAAGTATGAGTTCCACTCATGCATCCAACTCCCTAAACCAAGTTATTCCAAAGAGTCCACCATACCTACCTACTAGCTTATGCTATTCCAAGTATATTCATGCTTTTGTTTACCTTCTACTTGTTATGAGAAAACTAGTGATTAAATCTCTCACAAACTTGATGGCACACTTTACTTTACTTGCCCTTAATAAACTTGAAACATTGTGTCTTCTATGTTGTATATGCTTGCACTTATTTGTTGGGAATTAGTAGAACCATGCTTTCATGGGGAACGCTTTCAACATTGCACTTGGTACTTGTACCTAGTTAATATCATGCTCTTTTGTATATGGATGTCGTCGGTGTGAAATGAAAGGGGAGCTTGTAAGTCCATGGAGTTATGTATATGTGTTAGAGAAACTCCTGGGCCGCTGGTCTAATCCATGCTGACATGGTGGAAACCTGCAGCGTAACCATAATGAGCTGTCTATGAAGCATTCTTCTTATAAAAAAGAGTCCTATATTGAGAAAAAAAAGAGAAAAGAAAAAAAGAGATAATATGAAAAGAGGAAAGAGAGAAAAAAAAGCACCATATTCCCATGGTAAATAAGAAGAATGCTGAGATGCTCGTTGTCTGCTTGCCTTGTCATTTTGATATGGGGATTCTTCCGTATCATCGGGCAAGGGGTACCCCGTTGGCGGTTCTCAATGATACACATGTACTTACAATGACAAGAACTTACCGATGACTAAACTTGAGTAGCATGAGGAGCGGCCCTCGTATACAAGGGACATGAGATTTCTGACTTATACTTTGTCAAGCATGTACACCATAGATTGTTCACTTTAACCTTAATCACTTCAAGATGCTTATGATAGGGGCAATGAGAGCTGAAAGCTATAAGTACTATAATTTTTGGAAGCTCTTTATGAGACTTGAATCCCTACTTCCTTTTACAAAAGGCCTTTCTTCCACCATTATATTGAGTCTCCACCTTCTATCTTTATGCACCTACTTTGAGAGCATAGTGGCCATTCTTAGTTCTATGTGCATTGTCCCAATACTAGTTGATTGATGCATAACTTGATATTGCTTGTTTTAAACTATTGTATCTAGTCACTCTTATGAACTTTGAAGGTGTCCTATGCATTTATATTTGCTACTCTATTGAGGGACAAGCTGAATGCTATTATGCTATGTTTTATTTACGTGAAACAAACAAACATCTTGCAAAGCATTGTTATTCATGAATCTTTTGTTTGTGCCTTTTCATGTTGCAACATAGTTTCTTTGCCTTATTGCTAGAACTTTGTTTTTCATGTTATGATTGAAGTACTATGATCCTAGCTTTGAATGTTTTACAAATACTTTGATCAAGTTTATGATGGTGCATGTCACCTCAAAAATTATTCTTTCTTTTTATCACTTACCTACTCGAGGACGAGCAGGAGTTAAGCTTGGGGATGTTGATACATTACAAATGTATCTATGATTTTTGATGTTCCATGCTTGGTGTTATCTACTTTCTTGTGTTTTGTCCACACTTTGGAGTACTTTTCATATGATTTCCTGGACTAACCTATTAACAAGAGCCACAGTGCCAGCTGCCTGTTTTCTACTGTTTTTGGTTCCAGTAAGTCAGAAAATGAATATTCTCAGAATTGGATGGGACAAAAGCCGAAGTCGCTATTTTATCGGAAGACATCTGGAGCCAGAATACGAGACGGAGAGGAACCAGGGGGCGGCCACACCACCTGGCTACGCGGGCCAGGCCTGGCCGCGCCAGGAGGTGGTGTGGCCAGCCCAGGCACCCCCTCGGCCTCTCCTTCTGCCTATATATTGTTGGGTCCGCAGCATAGAAAACAAAAAAATTCCTACGGTGTGAACTACACGCCAAGATCTATCTACTAGGTACAAAGCAACGGGTGGACATACATCCATGGAGAACTTACCCTCGAAGACAACGAGCTTTGTTAACGAGTAGGAACTCGTGGTTGATGTAGTCGTACACTTGCCGATCTCAAGATCGTGATGAAGTCCAGCAGGTCCGGCTCCAGCACGTCCATCAGATCCAGCTCTAGCACCACCAAGTCCAGCACCACAAAGCAGCGGTGCATCCGTGATCGCACACACGTCCGGTACCCCGACAACCTCCGTCCCTCACTCCAGCAAAGCAGCGGAAGCAGCAACTCCTTTCCAGATAAAGCAACCGGGAACATGTATATCGCTAATCCGAGACCATGGGGAAATAATACTAGAGGGGGAGAGAGATCCTTCACAAGGAGGTGTGTGTGATAAGTGAGGAGGGGGTGGCCTTTTATAGGAGGAGGGGGTGCCCCTCCTTCATGGCCGGCGCATGGAGGGGGTGACCCTTCACCTCTCCATTCATGTGGTGGTCACCCCTCCACATTAAAATGCCCCTTCACATTCTCTTTTAAAGTCTCCACTTTAAATGCATTAAATTTCTCCAAATTTAATGCTCTCTCATTTAATAAAACTATTTTATTATTTTTATTCAGAATTTTGTTAATTACTTTAATTAACAAACATTCACATAAAACCCCCTGCAACATTTCAATATTACATGTAGAACCAATTTCAGCATTTTCACTCGAAACAGTTTCGGTGTCTATTGAAATAATTCCAGCACTTTCTTAAATCTTTATCTAAAACATATTTGCTCCAAATGGTGTCGGTATCCCTTAAGTGTGTCACCCTATGGTTCGCGAATAATGCAGACATGATCGAGACCCCTCTCAGATCAATAATCAGAAGCGGGACCTGGAGATCCATACTGACTCCTACACATTCAACGATGACTTCTGTGATCGTGAGAACCTTTAACGCTAGTAACTAAATCCCTTTGTCTCGCGATATATTACATGTCCGAGATTCGATCATCGGTATCTCCATATCTAGTTTGATCTCGTTACCGACATGCACTCTTTTCTCGTTCCCGTGATATAACATTCTAGTGATCACATCACTTGCTTGCAAGCTATTTCAATGTGATATCACCGAGAGGGCCCAGAGTATATCTATCCGTCATCGGGATGGACAAATCCCACTCTTGATCCATGAGCCTCAACATAACACCTTCGTAGCACTGAACCCACCTTTATAGTCACCCTGTTACGGTGTGACGTTTGATGTTATCAAGATACTCTTCCGGTGTTAGCAATTAACATGATCTCATGGTCTAAGGACTAAGATTACTTCGTATGATGTTATAGCAATATAAACATAATTACTTGATCGTAATGCTATACTTCGGATGAATGTTCATCACATCATTCCACCAATGGTGTGACCTTGTTATTAACAACATCCAATGTCTATGATCAGGAAACCTTGATCATCTTGTTAATCAACAAGCTAGTCTATAAGAGAGGCATAACTAGGAACCCTTTTTGTTTATTAAACACACATGTATTGATGTTTTCGATCAATACAATTATATCATGCAAAATAAACATTTATCATAAACATGGAATAAGATAATAACCACTTTATTATTGCCTCTCGGGCATATTCCCTTCAGTCTCCCACTTGCACTAGAGTCAATAATCTAGTTTGAAAAACTTTGCGCATTGAACACCTATGGCTTTCTGGTGTTGCATATACGCTATTGCTAGTGGTTAACATAATCTCCGGATCTGAAAATTTCAGGTCCGCGTGTATTTGCATGTCTCTGCGTCTCTACGCATCACTCATTCTCAAATGAGATGGCATTGTATAGATTTGGTCCTTTGGTGAGACCTTTAGTTCGTTCGGCTCAAAATATGTTGATATTATTGTCACACAATATATCTTCATAGTATTAGCCCACTTTGAACCACACCTAGTTTGATAACAAACTACTTAACACAAATGCCCTCCTTTGCTGCTACTATAGCAGTCATATACTTAGCCTTTTGTTGTAGTATCCGTCACAATGTCTCAACTTTGGAACTCATCCAAATCCATCATGGAACATCCTTTCCATTACATTGCGCCACCCATAGTCTAAATTGAGATAAATTTAATTTGTATCTTGTGACAAAACTAGTATCAATGTAACACTTTACAATGAACTACCTTTAACTATTGTCACTTATACATTATATATTCTTAGTTCTTCCAAAGATCATAAGAATATCTTTACTATTGTCCAATGATCATCTTATGAATCATTCTGGTATATGCTCATAACATTTAGAGCATAGGACATTCTGGATATATACATATCATGGTATAATCGATCAAAATCTTCATGTGATTTTACTCACCAAGTGTTGAAATACTTGAATTTTGATACAATCCTTTCCATGTAGCAAGAACCTTTCATGTTGTTTCCATATTGAACCCTTTCAATATCTCATATATGTATGTCTGGCACAACCATATTAGCGCCTTAATCTATCCATATAGATATTGATGCCTAATATTCCGGGTTTGCCCAAGTCTTTCATCGAAATCTTATTTTAATGAAATTCTTAACTTGTGTCAATACAAGATACATCATTTCCAATCAACAATATGTCCTCTACATAATGTATTAGAAATATGTCTCAGCGCTCCCACTTAATTTCTTGCAAATGCAAGCATCTTCATCATCTCCGATGAATTTAAACTCTTTTAACAGTTTCATCATGGTGAAGATTCCAACTCCGCTATGCTTACTTCAACTATTGAAGTTTACATGCCCTTTTAGCATCCTTTGAATTAACAAAACCCTTCGGACCATGTCATGTACATGTCCTAGGTTACCGTTCTATTAGAAGAACCTTGTTTTGTTTATTCAACTACCATATACCAAATTATATGTACTGGTTGCTACATTAATCCGTCAAGACTATATATCGCTATGAAAGATCAAATCTTGTCATAGTCAACTCCTTGAACATTGTCGTAAACTTCTTTCCGACATGTCGACTATTTTATAGATGTTAAACATCCATGTCTTATTTCTTTATAGATCCAAACACGACCGATAGGCTTCACGCCTTTCCGGAGGGTCTTCCAAGTTCAAAAACTTGATTTCTCGTGTATGGATACTATCACGGATTCTATGACTTCTTGTCATTTTATGCAGTCAGGGCCCATCATCGCTTCTTTGCATGTAGTCGGTTCATCATTGTCAAAACAATAACGACTTGCTTATCAAATCTTACTATTTGATTCTTACCGACCCACAAGGTTCTATAGGAACTTTAATCTCCGAGATCACACCTTTTGTAATCACGAGAGCCATGAGCATTGTGGCCGCCACCGGGACACTTTCCGACGCTGCGCTACTTAGCACATATAGCTAAGGTTCAACGACCTTATCAAAGTTCTATTGTCCTCCCACTTAACTTTTCATGAAAAGTTCCTTCTCAAGAAACTTGACGTTCCAAGCGACAAACTCTTTTGTCCTCGGTGTTATGGAGAAATTCCCAACAAATTCTTTGGGATAACCTACAAAGACGTGCTTATCCGACTTTGTTTGTAAACGTTTTACTTATGCATAGCATACAAAAATTTAAGAAAAGACAATTTAGGTTTTATCCCAAACCATTACTCATATGGTGTCATTTCAACGGATCATGATGGTGCTCTTTTCAGTGTAAAAGCGGTAGTCTCTAAAGCTTCAATCCTTAAAACATAATGGCAGTTTTATAAATGACACCTTTGATCTTACCATGTCAAACATGGTTTGATTTCATCTCTCGAATAAGCCATACTCCTATGGTTTATCGGGAAACACAACTCATGGAACAATTCCTCAAATCTTAGGTGTTTTGCTAAACATGTAACTCAAATATCTTCCTTTATGATCGAATCATAAACTCTTTATTTGCTTGTTACAATGATTTTCCACTTCATCTTGAAAGTCTTTGAACAATTTTCAAATGTTTCATACTTCTTCCTTATTAAGTAAATATACAAATATATTCACTCAAATTTTCGAAGAAAGCATATGAAGCAAAAAGATCCATTGCATATGGCTACATATAATGGACTATATACATCAACATGCATAATATCCAATAAGTTAGTCATCCGTTCCTCTTTGGCCTATGGACAGAGTTTCAATTATCTCGATGAAAGTCTCACATGCGTCAATTGATCAAAATCAAAGACTCCAAAAATCCATCAACATGGAGTTTCTTCATGTTTTCTTTCCAATATAATTTAAACAGCGATGTCACTTCATAAGTGATCTTTCAATCATATGTCTTGCGACATTTTAGCAATAGTGTTTATGGATGTGATTTCTCCAACTAGACTTGTAAAAGTTCATCCATCCTTTATGGAATACGGTAATTATTTGAACAGCCATTGTTCTCATAATACAGGAACAAAATAACAATTATTTAAACAAATCTTGAAGGCTTGGTTTGATGACAACGAAAAACACAATAACACTTTATTTGTTTTCGATGAACATCATCACTCATTCTCTTGCTAGTTACTTAGGCCATTGTAGTTCATGAATTGCGTTATCCTGTATGACACTTCATACCAACCAATTCGGTATCCAATACTGGCATCCAATACCTAAGAACCACATTGTTTAACAAGCAAGGAATATAGCCATAACATGTATATCTTCTATATACCTAAGTTGGACATCTCCAACCTTTTATTTTCTGCCAAATATTTTATAGATTCTCTTTCAGCAATTCCTTTTCTTTTCAAAGAATCTATCAACATCAATAGTGGTGTCATCAACATGACACATGGTAGAAAGCGTATATAGTCAAATACTAATACCTTTGGACTTGCACTTTGAAGTGGATCACCATCATCAAATGTTTGGTGTTCTTTCAAAAATCCATTCTTTAGTAATCTATTAGTGTAGTAAACATTTTACTTAAATCTTCTATTCATCCTTATTATGAAAACTTTCATGATCAAGCTACTATAGCCTATAAGGAAGAATGACGAGTATAATGTTAGTTCCCAAAACCTTTTTGGGAGATTCGGATGCTTAGCATCTCCATCCTTCACAAATTCTCATACAATATGAGAACATGTATTTTGCTAAATTATACTCTATCATAATGCAACCAAAAACATTGTTTCAGATATCACAATATCTTTCACACATGATGGTTTCTGAAACAATTTTCAGCTCCAATATAATCTTGATATTAAAACAACTTTTTGAATATCAATAATCATGGAGGCAAACATGATACTTTAGATACTAACATTGGAATTCTTACTCTTGATTTAATACTACTTATTAAACTTCATGGAGTAAATAGAGTTTGCTGAAAGTTTGCAATAGGACTTATAAACTTTAAATTGACATTCAAAACAATACGATACTAGTTCGTAAAGTAAATATCCAGAATTCTATAGTTCTATTATCTGAAATAAAAACTAAGCATAAGGTAGTGAACAGATGCCAATGACTACAACAAATTATGAAAATTCACTTTGATTTAGTTTATGACAAATTGAGTTTGACTAATCCAAATTAGAAATGAACTCCCACTCAAAAATGACATCCCTCGTGCCTTTTTGGTGATTACATGAACCAAATCCACTACACCAAGTCCGATCATCACGTGAGTCGGTGTAGCTTCAAAGGCGAGCATCAATATGGTCATCACATCAACTATGTGACTCATGCTTAACCTTTCGGTCCGTGTTCCGAGGCCATGTCTGTACATGCTAGGCTCGCCAAGTAAGAACCTTAGTATTCGCGTGTGTAAAACTGTCTTACACCCGTTGCATGAAAGCGTAGAGTTGAGAACACCCGATCATCACGTGATGTCTCGAAACACGATCCATAGAACGGTGCATACTTAAGGAAGAACACATTTTATCTTGATATTTAAATTAGGGATCATCTTACAATGCTACAGAAAGCACCAAACTAGCAATATAAGATGCTAACATCTAATGTGTAAAGTGAGATGATATGGTCCATGCATTTGATCTCTATCATTTGCATCGTGGTATGATCTCTATCATTCCTTTGTGTGTAAGTCCAAGGTCTATGGAACTTACACGTTGAATGTGTTGTAAGAGTATCTATCATACATCTACTTACAACAATACCATATCAAGACACTAGCCCAGCAACGATCTAAACTAGACGCCTCTAATTTATCAATTGCAAGTTTTACGTGGCTTAGGGCTTTCGGAGATAGAACCTATCTAACCTACGAACATGAACCACAACGAGGATAACCAAGTTATTAGCAACTCGTTGTAAATCAGATATTCACTATTGTAGGAGAGACAGACACCCGCTAGCCACTTATGCAAAACAAGTTGCATGTCAGTCGTGGAACCGGTCTCATGTACGATGACATGTAAGGTTGGTCCGGGCCGCTTCATCCCACTATGCCACCAATATCCAAAGTACATAGAAGATGCAATAACATGATCATCATCGCCCACATATCAACCATATGTGTACTACCCGTGCAAAGCACCTACGCATAGATCAGACTCTTATACCACTGTTGGGTCCGCAGCATAGAAAACAAAAAATTCCTACGGTGTGAACTACACGCCAAGATCTATCTACTAGGTACAAAGCAACGGGTGGACATACATCCATGGAGAACTTACCCTCGAAAACAACGAGCATTGTTAACGAGTAGGAACTCATGGTTGATGTAGTCGTACACTTGTCGATCTCAAGATCGTGATGAAGTCCAGCAGGTCCGGCTCCAACACGTCCATCAGATCCAGCTCCAGCACCACCAAGTCCAGCACCGCAAAGCAGCGGTGCATCCGTGATCGCACACACGTCTGGTACCCCGACAACCTCCATCCCTCACTCTAGCAAAGCAGCGGAAGCAGTAACTCCTTTCCAGATAAAGCCACCGGGAACATGTATCTCGCTAATCCGAGACCATGGGGAAATAATACTAGAGGGGGAGAGAGATCCTTCACAAGGAGGTGTGTGTGAGAAGTGAGGAGGGGGTGGCCTTTTATAGGAGGAGGGGGGTGCCCCTCCTTCATGGCCGACGCATGGAGGGGGTGACCCTTCACCTCCTCCATTCATGTGGTGGTAACCCCTCCACATTAAAATGCCCCTTCACACTCTATTTTAAAGTCTCCACTTTAAATGCATTAAATTTCTCCAAATTTAATGCTCTCTCATTTAATAAAACTCTTTTATTATTTTTATTCAGAATTTTGTTAATTACTTTAATTAACAAACATTCACATAAAACCCCCTACAACATTTCAATATTACATGCAGAACCAATTTCAGCATTTTCACCCGAAACAGTTTCGGTGTCTATTGAAATAATTCCAGCGCTTTCTTAAATCTTTATCTGAAACATATTTGCTCCAAATGGTGTCGGTATCCCTTAAGTGTGTCACCCTATGGTTCGCGAATAATGCAGACATGATCGAGACCCCTCTCAGATCAATAATCAGAAGCGGGACCTAGAGATCCATACTGACTCCTACACATTTAACGATGACTTATGTGATCGTGAGAACCTTTAACGCTAGTAACTAAATCCCTTTGTCTCGCGATATATTACATGTCCGAGATTCGATCATCGGTATCTCCATACCTTGTTTTATCTCGTTACCGACATGCACTCTTTTCTCGTTCCCGTGATATAACATTCTAGTGATCACATCACTTGCTTGCAAGCTATTTCAATGTGATATCACCGAGAGGGCCCAGAGTATATCTATCCGTCATCGGGATGGACAAATCCCACTCTTGATCCATGAGCCTCAACATAACACCTTCGTAGCACTGAACCCACCTTTATAGTCACCCTGTTACGGTGTGACGTTTGATGTTATCAAGATACTCTTCCGGTGTTAGCAATTAACATGATCTCATGGTCTAAGGACTAAGATTACTTCGTATGATGTTATAGCAATATAAACATAATTACTTGATCGTAATGCTATACTTCGGATGAATGTTCATCACATCATTCCACCAATGGTGTGACCTTGTTATTAACAACATCCAATGTCTATGATCAGGAAACCTTGATCATCTTGTTAATCAACAAGCTAGTCTATAAGAGAGGCATAACTAGGAACCCTTTTTGTTTATTAAACACACATGTATTGATGTTTCCGATCAATACAATTATAGCATGCAAAATAAACATTTATCATAAACATGGAATAAGATAATAACCACTTTATTATTGCCTCTCGGGCATATTCCCTTCATATATTGCCTCCGATACCAAAACCCTAAGCACCCGATCAAAAATCCACGAAAGAGTCTGTAGCCGCCGTCATCTCCATCCCTAGATCGGGAGGGATCTGAAGCTCTTCCCGGCACCCTACCAGAGAGGGGAATTTAGCCTGGAGGCCTTCTTCATCACCATGCAAGCCTCCGGTGTGATGCGTGAGTAGTTCATCCTTCGACTACGGATCCATGTAGTATCTAGATGGCTGGTTTTCCTCCTTTGTGCTTTCATGTTTAGATCTTGTGATCTCCGTTCATGATCAGGATAATCTATTTGTAATTCATACATGTTGTGTTTGCGGGGATCCGATGGATATTGAGATGCTATTTTGGATTGATTATTGATTCTATCATGTCTTTGTTATTTGTGATCTTGCATGCTTTCCGTTGTTAGTAGCTATCTTGGCCAAGTAGATGCTAGCAACTCCAAGAGTTAGTATTTATGCTCGATAGTGGGTTCATGCCTCTGGTAATCTGGGGAAGTGACAGAAATCTCTAAGGTACTAGATGTGCTGTTGCTACTAGGGAGAAAACAACAATCCTTTGTTCATAGAACAATCATATTGTTTACTTTACACGCAGTTCGTAAAGCAATAATCTGTTGCTTGCAACTTAATACTGGAGGGGGTTCGGATGATAACCTGAAGGTGGATTATTAGTCATAGATGCAGTTGGATGGCTGTCTATGCATTATGTTGTAATGCCCAATCAAGTCTCAGAGGAGTCAAGATGATTAGTATTTGCATTTATTGCTTTCTCGGTGTTTGTCAATTGCCTCGCTGTAATTTGTTCACCCAGCATGTTATCTATCTTAAGGAGAGCCACCTCTAGTGAACTATGGATCCTGGACCTCTTTCTTTACATACAATCTACAATCTTTTACTGCTTTGTGTTTACTTTCTGCAAACTTTTACTTCTTTCCATTCGATACGTTTAATCCTTTGTTTTCCGCAAAACACGGTGAGATTGACAACCTCATCGCAAGTTGGGGACAAAGTTCTGTGGTTGTGCTGTGCAGGTCTCCACGTTGCTACTAGCACCGGTAGTGCGCCCTGCCAAAGCTTAGCTAGTAACACCTTTGAGGTGTTTCCTTGCTCCTACTGGTTCGATTAAACCTTGGTTTCATAACTGAGGGAAACTTGCTGTTGTGCTCATCATACCTTCCTCTTGGGGTTCCCAATGAGCTCTACATCAACCACGAGCCATCAACACTTTTCTGGGCGCCGTGCATTGAGCCATCAGTGTGTTCTTTTCATGAACCACACCCAGAGTCATTGTATGTCTGTTCATCTCACAAACCACATAAGAATCCACCAGTGGCATTGGATGTGTGTTCTTTTCATGAACCACACCCAGTGTCATTGGATGTGTGTTCTTTTCTCAAAGCACACATGGATCCACCAGTGTCATTGGATGTGTGTTCTTTTCATGAACCACACCCAATGTGATTGCATGTGTGTTCTTCTCACAAACCACATAAGGATCCACCAGTGTCATTGCATGTCTGTTCTTTTCATGACCCACAGCCAGTGTCATTGCATGTCTATTCTTCTCATAAACCACACATGGATCCACCAGTGTCATTAGATGTGTGTTCTTTTCATGAACCACACACAGTGTCATTGGATGTCTGTTCTTCTCACAAACCACATAAGGATCCACCAGTGTCACTGGATGTGTGTTCTTTTCATGAACCACACCCAGTGTCATTGGATGTGTGTTCTTCTCACAAACCACACATGGATCCACCAGTGTCATTGCATGTTTGTTCTTTTCATGAACCACATCTAGAGTCATTGCATGTCTGTTCTTTTCATGAACCACACATGGATCCATCCAGTGCGATTGCATGTCAGTTCTTCTCATAAATCGCATAAGGATGCACCAGTGTCATTGCATGTCTGTGCTTTTCATGAACCACACCCAGTGTCATTGCATGTATGTTCTTCTCACAAACCACACATGGATCCACCAGTGTCATTGGATGTGTGTTCTTTTCATGAACCACACAGTGTCATTGGATGTCTGTTCTTATCACAAACCACAAAAGGACCCACCAGTGCCATTGCATTTATGTTCTTCTCATGAACCACACCCAGTGTCATTGGATGTGTGTTCTTCTCACAAACCACACATGGATCCACCAGTGTCATTGGATGTGTGTTCTTTTCATGAACCACAGCTAGAGTCATTGCATGTCTGTTCTTCTCACAAACCACATATGGATCCACCAGTGTCATTACATGTGTTGTCTTCTCATGAACCACTGCTAGTGTCATTGCATGTGTGTTCTTTTCACAAACCACATAAGGATCCACCAGCATCATTGGATGTGTGTTGTTTTCATGAACCACACCCAGTGTCATTGGATGTGTGTTCTTCTCCCAAACCACACATGGATCCACCAGTGTCATTGGATGTGTGTTCTTTTCATGCACTACAGCTAGAGTCATTACATGTTTGTTCTTCTGACAAACCCCATATGGATCCACCAGTGTCATTGCATGTGTGTTCTTCTCATGTACCACAGCTAGAGTCATTGCATGTTTGTTCCTCTAAACAAACCACACATGGATCCACCAGTGTCATTGGATGTGGTCATTGCATGTGTATTCTTCTAAATAAACCACACATGGATCCACTAGTGGTCATTGCATGTCTGTTCTTCTCATGAACCACATATAGAGTCATCGCATGTGTGTTATTTTCACAAACCACATAAGGATCCACTAGTGTCATTGGATGTGTGTTCTTTTCATGAACCACACCCAGTGTCATTGCATGTGTGTTCATCTAACAAACCACACATGGATCCACCAGAGTCATTGGATGTGTGTTCTTTTCACAAACCACAGCTAGAGTCATTGCATGTGTATTCTTCTCACAAACCACTTAAGGATACACCAGTGTCATTGCATGTATGTTCTTTTAACAAACCACAGCTATAGTCATTGGATGTGTGTTCTTCTCACAAACCACATAAGGATCCACCAGTGGCATTGCATGTATGTTCTTCTCATGAACCACAGCTAGAGTCAATGCATGTGTGTTCTTCTCACAAACCACATAAGGATCCACCAGTGTCATTGGATGTGTGTTCTTTTCATGAACCACACCTAGAGTCATTGCATGTCTGTTCTTCTCACAAACAACATAAGGATCCACCAGTGTCATTGGATGTGTTTTTTTTCATGAACCACATCTAGTGTCATTGCATGTCTATTCTTCTCATAAACCACACATGGATCCACCAGTGTCATTGGATGTGTGTTCTTTTCATGAACCACACACAGTGTCAATGGATGTCTGTTCTTCTCACAAACCACATAAGGATCCACCAGTGTCATTGCATGTATGTTCTTCTCATGAACCACACCCAGTGTCATTGCATGTGTGTTCTTCTCACAAACAACACGTGGATCCACCAGTGCCATTGGATGTGTGTTCTTTTCATTAACCACAACTAGAGTCATTGCATGTCAGTTCTTCTCACAAACTACATATGGATCCACTAGTGTCATTGCATGTGTGTTCTTCTCATGAACCACGGCTTGAGTCATTGCATGTTTGTTCCTCTAAACAAACCACACATGGATCCGCCAGTGTCATTGCATGTTTAGTTCTTCTATACAAACCACACATGGATCCACCAGAGGTCATTGCATGTTTGTTCTTCTCATGAACTACATCTAGAGTCATCACATGTGTGTTCTTCTTACAAACCACATAAGGATCCACCAGTGTCATTGGATGTGTGTTCTTTTAATGAACCACACCCAGTGTCATTGCATGTGTGTTCTTCTAACAAACCACACATGGATCCACCAGTGTCATTCGATGTGTGTTCTTTTGATGAACCACACCTAGTGTCATTACATGTGTGTTCTTCTAACAAACCACACATGGATCCACCAGTGTCATTGGATGTGTGTTCTTTTCATGAACCACACCCAATGTGATTGCATGTGTGTTCTTCTCACAAACCACATAAGGATCCACCAGTGTCATTGCATGTCTGTTCTTTTCATGACCCACAGCCAGTGTCATTGCATGTCTATTCTTCTCATAAACCACACATGGATCCACCAGTGTCATTAGATGTGTGTTCTTTTCATGAACCACACACAGTGTCATTGGATGTCTGTTCTTCTCACAAACCACATAAGGATCCACCAGTGTCACTGGATGTGTGTTCTTTTCATGAACCACACCCAGTGTCATTGGATGTGTGTTCTTCTCACAAACCACACATGGATCCACCAGTGTCATTGCATGTTTGTTCTTTTCATGAACCACATCTAGAGTCATTGCATGTCTGTTCTTTTCATGAACCACACATGGATCCATCCAGTGCGATTGCATGTCAGTTCTTCTCATAAATCGCATAAGGATGCACCAGTGTCATTGCATGTCTGTGCTTTTCATGAACCACACCCAGTGTCATTGCATGTATGTTCTTCTCACAAACCACACATGGATCCACCAGTGTCATTGGATGTGTGTTCTTTTCATGAACCACACAGTGTCATTGGATGTCTGTTCTTATCACAAACCACAAAAGGACCCACCAGTGCCATTGCATTTATGTTCTTCTCATGAACCACACCCAGTGTCATTGGATGTGTGTTCTTCTCACAAACCACACATGGATCCACCAGTGTCATTGGATGTGTGTTCTTTTCATGAACCACAGCTAGAGTCATTGCATGTCTGTTCTTCTCACAAACCACATATGGATCCACCAGTGTCATTACATGTGTTGTCTTCTCATGAACCACTGCTAGTGTCATTGCATGTGTGTTCTTTTCACAAACCACATAAGGATCCACCAGCATCATTGGATGTGTGTTGTTTTCATGAACCACACCCAGTGTCATTGGATGTGTGTTCTTCTCCCAAACCACACATGGATCCACCAGTGTCATTGGATGTGTGTTCTTTTCATGCACTACAGCTAGAGTCATTACATGTTTGTTCTTCTGACAAACCCCATATGGATCCACCAGTGTCATTGCATGTGTGTTCTTCTCATGTACCACAGCTAGAGTCATTGCATGTTTGTTCCTCTAAACAAACCACACATGGATCCACCAGTGTCATTGGATGTGGTCATTGCATGTGTATTCTTCTAAATAAACCACACATGGATCCACTAGTGGTCATTGCATGTCTGTTCTTCTCATGAACCACATATAGAGTCATCGCATGTGTGTTATTTTCACAAACCACATAAGGATCCACTAGTGTCATTGGATGTGTGTTCTTTTCATGAACCACACCCAGTGTCATTGCATGTGTGTTCATCTAACAAACCACACATGGATCCACCAGAGTCATTGGATGTGTGTTCTTTTCACAAACCACAGCTAGAGTCATTGCATGTGTATTCTTCTCACAAACTACTTAAGGATACACCAGTGTCATTGCATGTATGTTCTTTTAACAAACCACAGCTATAGTCATTGGATGTGTGTTCTTCTCACAAACCACATAAGGATCCACCAGTGGCATTGCATGTATGTTCTTCTCATGAACCACAGCTAGAGTCAATGCATGTGTGTTCTTCTCACAAACCACATAAGGATCCACCAGTGTCATTGGATGTGTGTTCTTTTCATGAACCACACCTAGAGTCATTGCATGTCTGTTCTTCTCACAAACAACATAAGGATCCACCAGTGTCATTGGATGTGTTTTTTTTCATGAACCACATCTAGTGTCATTGCATGTCTATTCTTCTCATAAACCACACATGGATCCACCAGTGTCATTGGATGTGTGTTCTTTTCATGAACCACACACAGTGTCAATGGATGTCTGTTCTTCTCACAAACCACATAAGGATCCACCAGTGTCATTGCATGTATGTTCTTCTCATGAACCACACCCAGTGTCATTGCATGTGTGTTCTTCTCACAAACAACACGTGGATCCACCAGTGCCATTGGATGTGTGTTCTTTTCATTAACCACAACTAGAGTCATTGCATGTCAGTTCTTCTCACAAACTACATATGGATCCACTAGTGTCATTGCATGTGTGTTCTTCTCATGAACCACGGCTTGAGTCATTGCATGTTTGTTCCTCTAAACAAACCACACATGGATCCGCCAGTGTCATTGCATGTTTAGTTCTTCTATACAAACCACACATGGATCCACCAGAGGTCATTGCATGTTTGTTCTTCTCATGAACTACATCTAGAGTCATCACATGTGTGTTCTTCTTACAAACCACATAAGGATCCACCAGTGTCATTGGATGTGTGTTCTTTTAATGAACCACACCCAGTGTCATTGCATGTGTGTTCTTCTAACAAACCACACATGGATCCACCAGTGTCATTGGATGTGTGTTCTTTTGATGAACCACACCTAGTGTCATTACATGTGTGTTCTTCTAACAAACCACACATGGATCCACCAGTGTCATTGGATGTGTGTTCTTTACACAAACCACATAAGGATCCACCAGTGTCATTGCATGTATGTTCTTCTCATGAACCACAGCTAGAGTCATTGCATGTGTGTTCTTCTCACAAACCACATAAGGATCCACCAGTGTCATTGGATGTGTCTTCTTTTCATGAACCACATAAGGATCCACCAGTGTCATTGGATGTGTGTTCTTTTCATGAACCACACACAGTGTCATTGGATGCCTGTTCTTTTCATAAACGACATAAGGATCCACTAGTGTCATTGGATGTGTGTTCTTCTCATAACCCACATAAGGATCCACTAGTGTCATTCCATGTATGTTCTTCTCATGAACCACAGCTAGAGTCATTTCATGTGTGTTCTTCTCACAAACCACATAAGGATCCACCAGTGTCATTGGATGTGTGTTCTGTTCATGAACCACACCCAGAGTCATTGCATGTTTGTTCTTCTCACAAACCACGTAAGGATCCACCAGTGTCATTGCATGTCTATTCTTTTCATGAACCACACCCAGTGTCATTGCATGTCTGTTCTTCTTATAAACCACACATGGATCCACCAGTGTCATTGGATGTGTGTTCTTTTCATGAACCACACACAGTGTCATTGGATGTCTGTTCGTCTCACAAACAAAATTAGGATCCACTAGTGTCATTGCATGTATGTTCTTCTCATGAACCACACCTAGTGTCATTGGATGTGTGTTCTTCTCACAAACCACACATGGATCCACCAGTGCCATTGGATGTGTGTTCTTTTCATGAAACATATCTAGAGTCATTGCATGTCTGTTCTTCTCACAAACCATATATGGATCCACCAGTGTCATTGCATGTGTGTTTTTCTCATGAACCACAGCTAGAGTCATTGCATGTTTGTTCCTCTAAACAAACAACACATGGATCCACCAGTGTCATTGGATGTGGTCATTGCATGTGTGTTCTTCTAAACAAACGACACATGGATCCAGCAGTGGTCATTGCATGTTTGTTCTTCTCATGAACCACATACAGATTCATCACATGTGTGTTCTTCTCACAAACCACATAAGGATCCACCAGTGTCATTGGATGTGTGTTCTTTTCACAAACCACGGCTAGAGTCATTGCATGTGTGTTCTTCTCACAAACCACATAAGGATACACCAGGGTCATTGCATGTGTGTTCTTTTCACAAACCACAGCTATAGTCATTGGATGTGTGTTCTTCTCACAAACAACATATGGATCCACCAGTGTCATTGCATGTATGTTCTTCTCATGAACCACAGCTAGAGTCATTGCATGTGTCATTGGATGTGTCTTATTTTCATGAACCACACCCACAGTCATTGCATGTCTATTCTTCTCAAAAACCACATAGGGATCCATAAGTGTCATTGGATGTGTGTTCTTTTCATGAACCACACCAAGTGTCATTGGATGTGTGTTCCTCTCTCAAACCACACATGGATCCACCACTGTCATTGGATGTCTGTTCTTTTCATGAACCACAACCAGTGTCATTGCATGTGCACTCTTCTCATAAACCACACGTGGATCCACCAATGTCATTGGATGTGTGTTATTTTCATGAACCACAGACAGTGTCATTGGATGTCTATTCTTCTCACAAACCACATAAGGATCCACAAGTCTCACTGGATGTGTGTTCTTTTCATGAACCACACCCAGTGTCATTGGATGTGTGTTCTTCTCACAAACCACACATGGATCCACCGGTGTCATTGCATGTCTGTTCTTTTCATGAAACACAGCTAGAGTCATTGCATGTCAGTTCTTCTCACAAACCCCATAAGGATCCACTAGTGTCCTTACATGTCTATTCTTTTCATGAACCACATCTAGAGTCATTGCATGTTTGTTCCTCTAAACAAACCACACATGGATCCACAAGTGTCATTGCATGTGTGTTCTTCTAAACAAACCACACATGGATCCACCAGTGGTGATTGCATGTATGTTCTTCTCATGAACCACGTCTAGAGTCATCGCATGTGTGTTCTTCTCACAAACCACATAAGGATCCACCAGTGTCATTGGATGTGTGTTCTTTTCATGAACCACACCCAGTGTCATTGCATGTGTGTTCTTTTAACAAACCACACATGGATCCACCAGTATCATTGGATGTGTGTTCTTTTCACAATCCACGGCTAGAGTCATTGCATGTGTGTTCTTCTCACAAACCACATAAGGATACACCAGTGTCATTGCATGTGTGTTCTTTTCACAAACCACAGCTATAGTCATTGGATGTTTGTTCTTCTCACAAACCACATAAGGATCCACCAGTGTCATTGCATGTATGTTCTTCTCATGAACCACAACTAGAGTCATTGCATGTGTGTTCCTCTCACAAACCACATAAGGATCCACCAGTGTCATTGGATGTGTGTTTTTTTCATGAACCACATAAGGATCCACCAGTGTCATTGGATGTGTGTTCTTTTCATGAACCCCACACAGTGTCATTGGATGTCTGTTCTTTTCAGAAACCACATAAGGATCAACCAGTGTCATTGGATGTGTATTCTTCTCACAAACCACATAAGGATCCACCAGTGTCATTGCATGTATGTTCTTCTCATGAACCACAGCTAGAGTCATTGCATGTGTGTTCTTCTCACAAACCACATAAGGATCCACTAGTGTCATTGGATGTGTTTTCTTTTCATGAACCACACCCAGAGTCATTAAATGACTGTTCTTCTCACAAACCACATAAGGATCCACTAGTGTCATTGCATGTCTGTTATTTTCATGAACCACACCCAGTGTCATTGCATGTCTGTTCTTCTTATAAACCACACATGGATCCACCAGTGTCATTGGATGTGTGTTCTTTTCATGAACCACACACAGTGTCATTGGATGTCTGTTCTTCTCACAAACCACAGAAGGATCCACCAGTGTCATTGCATGTATGTTCTTCTCATGAACCACACCTAGTGTCATCTGATGTGTGTTCTTCTCACAAACAACACATGGATCCACCAGTGCCATTGGATGTGTATTCTTTTCATTAACCACAACTAGAGTCATTGTATGTCTGTTCTTCTCACAAACCACATATGGATCCACCAGTGTCATTGCATGTGTGTTCTACTCATGAACCATGGCTTGAGTCATTGCATGTTTGTTCCTCTAAACAAACCACACATGGATCCACCAGTGTCATTGGATGTGGTCATTGCATGTGTGTTCTTCTAAACAAACCACACATGGATCCACTAGTGGTCATTGCATGTCTATTCTTCTCATGAACCACATCTAGAGTCATCGCATGTGTGTTCTTCTCACAAACGACATAACGATCCACCAGTGTCATTGGATGTGTGTTCTTTTCATGAACCACACCTAGTGTCATTGCATTTGTGTTCTTATAACAAACCACACATGGATCCACCAGTGTCATTGGATGTGCGTTCTTTTCACAAACCATAGCTAGAGTCATTGCATGTGTGTTCTTCTCACAAACCACATAAGGATACACCAGTGTCATTGCATGTGTGTTCTTTTCACAAACCACAGATATAGTCATTGGATGTGTGTTCTTCTCACGAACCACATAAGGATCCACCAGTTTAATTGCATGTATGTTCTTCTCATGAACCACAGCTAGAGTCAGTGCATGTGTGTTCTTCTCACAAACCACATAAGGATCCACCAGTGTCATTGGATGTGTGTTCTTTTCATGAACCACACCAAGAGTCATTGCATGTTTGCTCTTCTCACAAACCACATAAGGATCCACTAGTGTCTTTGGATGTGTGTTCTTTTCATGAACCACACCCAGTGTCATTGGATGTTTGTTCTTCTCTCAAACCACACATGTATCCACCAGTGTCATTGGATGTCTATTCTTTTCATGAACCACAGCCAGTGGCATTGCATGTGTGTTCTTCTCACAAACCACACATGGTTCCACCAGTGTCATGGGATGTGTGTTCTTTTCATGAACCACACACAGTGTCATTGGATGTCTGTTCTTCTCACAAAACACATAACGATCCACAAGTGTCACTGGATGTATGTTCTTCTCATGAACCACACCCAGTGTCATTGGATGTGTGTTCTCACAAACCACACATTGATCCACCAGTGTCATTGCATGTCTGTTCTTTTCATGAACCACAGCTAGAGTCATTGTATGTATGTTCTTCTCACAAACCACATATGGATCCACCAGTGTCATTGCATGTGTGTTCTTATCATGAACCACAGCTAGAGTCATTGCATGTGTGTTCTTCTCACAAACCACATAAGGATCCACATGTGTCATTGGATGTGTGTTCTTTTCATGAACCACACCCAGTGTCATTCGATGTGTGTTCTTCTCACAAACCAGACATTGATCCACCAGTGTCATTGCATGTGTGTTCTTTTCATGAGCCACACACGGATCCACCCACTGTCATTGCATGTTAGTTCTTCTCACAAACCACATAAGGATCCAGCAGTGTCATTGCATGTCTATTCTTTTCATGAACCACATCTAGAGTCATTGCATGTTTGTTCCTCTAAACAAACCACACATGGATCCACCAGTGTCATTGCATGTGTGTTCTTCTATACAAACCACACATGGATCCACCAGTGGTCATTGCATGTCTGTTCTTCTCATGAACCACATCTAGAGTCATCGCATGTGTGTTCTTCTCACAAACAACATAAGGATCCACCAGTGTCATTGGATGTGTGTTCTTTTCATGAACCACACCCAATGTCATTGCATGTGTGTTTTTCTAACAAACCACACATGGATCCACCAGTGGCGTTAGATGTGTGTTCTTTTTACAAACCACAGCTAGAGTCATTTCATGTGTGTTCTTCTCAAAAACCACATAAGGATACACCAGTGTCATTGGATGTGTGTTCTTTACACAAACCACAACTATAGTAATTGGATGTGTGTTCTTCTCACAAACCACATAAGGATCCACCAGTGTCATTGCATGTATGTTCTTCTCATGAACCACAACTAGAGTCATTGCATGTGTGTTCTTCTCACAAACCACATAAGGATCCACCAGTGTCATTGGATGTGTGTTCTTTTGATGAACCACATAAGGATCCACTAGTGTCATTGGATGTGTGTTCTTTTCATGAACCACACCTAGTGTCATTGCATTTGTGTTCTTCTAACAAACCACACATGGATCCACCAGTGTCATTGGATGTGCGTTCTTTTCACAAACCATGGCTAGAGTCATTGCATGTGTGTTCTTCTCACAAACCACATAAGGATACACCAGTGTCATTGCATGTGTGTTCTTTTCACAAACCACAGATATAGTCATTGGATGTGTGTTCTTCTCACGAACCACATAAGGATCCACCAGTTTAATTGCATGTATGTTCTTCTCATGGACCACAGCTAGAGTCAGTGCATGTGTGTTCTTCTCACAAACCACATAAGGATCCACCAGTGTCATTGGATGTGTGTTCTTTTCATGAACCACACCAAGAGTCATTGCATGTTTTCTCTTCTCACAAACCACATAAGGATCCACTAGTGTCTTTGGATGTGTGTTCTTTTCATGAACCACACCCAGTGTCATTGGATGTTTGTTCTTCTCTCAAACCACACATGTATCCACCAGTGTCATTGGATGTCTATTCTTTTCATGAACCACAGCCAGTGGCATTGCATGTGTGTTCTCTCACAAACCACACATGGTTCCACCAGTGTCATTGGATGTGTGTTCTTTTCATGAACCACACACAGTGTCATTGGATGTCTGTTCTTCTCACAAAACACATAACGATCCACAAGTGTCACTGGATGTGTGTTCTTCTCATGAACCACACCCAGTGTCATTGGATGTGTGTTCTCACAAACCACACATTGATCCACCAGTGTCATTGCATGTCTGTTCTTTTCATGAACAACAGCTAGAGTCATTGTATGTTTGTTCTTCTCACAAACCACATATGGATCCACCAGTGTCATTGCATGTGTGTTCTTATCATGAACCACAGCTAGAGTCATTGCATGTGTGTTCTTCTCACAAACCACATAAGGATCCACATGTGTCATTGGATGTGTGTTCTTTTCATGAACCACACCCAGTGTCATTCGATGTGTGTTCTTCTCACAAACCAGACATTGATCCACCAGTGTCATTGCATGTGTGTTCTTTTCATGAGCCACACACGGATCCACCCACTGTCATTGCATGTTAGTTCTTCTCACAAACCACATAAGGATCCAGCAGTGTCATTGCATGTCTGTTCGTTTCATGAACCACATCTAGAGTCATTGCATGTTTGTTCCTCTAAACAAACCACACATGGATTCACCAGTGTCATTGCATGTGTGTTCTTCTATACAAACCACACATGGATCCACCAGTGGTCATTGCATGTCTATTCTTCTCATGAACCACATCTAGAGTCATCGCATGTGTGTTCTTCTCACAAACAACATAAGAATCCACCAGTGTCATTGGATGTGTGTTCTTTTCATGAACCACACCCAATGTCATTGCATGTGTGTTCTTCTAACAAACCACACATGGATCCACCAGTGGCGTTAGATGTGTGTTCTTTTTACAAACCACAGCTAGAGTCATTTCATGTGTGTTCTTCTCAAAAACCACATAAGGATACACCAGTGTCATTGGATGTGTGTTCTTTACACAAACCACAACTATAGTAATTGGATGTGTGTTCTTCTCACAAACCACATAAGGATCCACCAGTGTCATTGCATGTATGTTCTTCTCATGAACCACAACTAGAGTCATTGCATGTCTGTTCTTCTCACAAACCACATAAGGATCCACCAGTGTCATTGGATGTGTGTTCTTTTCATGAACCACATAAGGATCCACTAGTGTCATTGGATGTGTGTTCTTTTCATGAACCACACAGTGTCATTGGATGCATGTTCTTTTCATAAACCACATAAGGATCCACCAGTGTCATTGGATGTGTGTTCTTCTCACAAACCACATAAGGATCCACCAGTGTCATTCCATGTATGTTCTTCTCATGAACCATAGCTAGAGTCATATCTAGTGTGTTCTTCTCACAAACCACATAAGGATCCACCAGTGCCATTGGATGTGTCTTCTGTTGATGAACCACACCCAGAGTCATTGCATGTTTGTTCTTCTCACAAACCACGTAAGGATCCACCAGTGTCATTGCATGTCTATTCTTTTCATGAACCACACCCAGTGTCATTGCATGTCTGTTCTTCTTATAAACAGCACAGGGATCCACCAGTGTCATTGGATGTGTGTTCTTTTCATGAACCACACACAGTGTCATTGGATGTTTGTTCTTCTCACAAACCAAATTAGGATCCACCAGTGTCATTGCATGTTTGTTCTTCTCATGAACCACACCGAGTGTCATTGGATGTGTGTTCTTCTCACAAACCACACATAGATCCACCAGTGCCATTGGATGTGTGTTCTTTTCATGAACCATAGCTAGAGTCATTGCATGTCTGTTCTTCTCACAAACCACATATGGATCCACCAGTGTCATTGCATGTGTGTTTTTCTCATGAACCACAGCTAGAGTCATTGCATGTTTTTCCTCTAAACAAACCACACATGGATCCACCAGTGTCATTGGATGTGGTCATTGCATGTGTGTTCTTCTAAACAAACCACATATGGATCCAGCAGTGGTCATTGCTTGTCTGTTCTTCTCATGAACCACATCTAGAGTCATCACATGTGTGTTCTTCTCACAAACCACATAAGGATCCACCAATGTCATTGGATGTGTGTTCTTTTCATGAACCACACCCTGTGTCATTGCATGTGTGTTCTTCTAACAAACTACACATGGATCCACCAGTGTCATTGGATGTGTGTTCTTTTCACAAACCACGGCTAGAGTCATTGCATGTGTGTTCTTCTCACAAACCACATAAGGATACACCAGTGTCATTGCATATGTGTTCTTTTCACAGACCACAACTATAGTCATTGGATGTGTTTTCTTCTCACAAACCACATAAGGATCCACCAGTGTCATTGCATGTATGTTCTTCTCATGAACCACAGCTAGAGTCATTGCATGTGTGTTCTTCTCACAAACCACATAAGGATCCACAAGTGTCATTGGATGTGTCTTCTTTTCATGAACCACACCCAGAGTCATTTCATGTCTATTCTTCTCAAAAACCACATAAGGATCCACAAGTGTCATTGGATGTGTGTTCTTTTCCTAAACCACACCCAGTGTCATTGGATGTGTGTTCCTCTCTCAAACCACACATGGATCCACCAGTGTCAATGGATGTCAGTTCTTTTCATGAACCACAGCCAGTGTCATTGCATGTGTGTTCTTCTCATAAACCACACATGGATCCACCAATGTCATTGGATGTGTGTTCTTTTCATGAACCACAGACAGTGTCATTGGATGTATGTTCTTCTCACAAACCACATAAAGATCCACAAGTCTCACTGGATGTGTGTTCCTTTCATGAACCACACCCAGTGTCATTGGATGTGTGTTCTTCTCACAAACCACACATGGATCCACCGGTGTCATTGCATGTCTGTTCTTTTCATGAACCACAGCTAGAGTCATTGCATGTCTATTCTTGTCACAAACCACATATGGATCCACCAGTGTCATTGCATGTCTGTTCTTTTCTTGAACCATACATGGATCCACCCAGTGTCATTGCATGTCAGTTCTTCTCACAAACCACATAAGGATCCACCAGTGTCATTGCATGTATGTTCTTCTCATGAACCACAGCTAGAGTCATTACATGTGTGTTCTTCTCACAAACCACATAAGGATCCACGAGTGTCATTGGATGTGTGTTCTTTTCTGAACCACACCCAGAGTCATTGCATGTCTGTTCTTCCCACAAACCACATAAGGATCCACCAGTGTCATTGGATGTGTGTTCTTTTCATGAACCACGCCCAGTGTCATTGGATGTGTCTTCTTCTCTCAAACCACACATGGATCCACCAGTGTCATTAGATGTGTGTTCTTTTCGTGAACCCCACCCAGTGTGATTGCATGTGTGTTCTTCTCATAGACCACACAAGGATCCACCAGTGTCATTGCATGCATGTTCTTTTCATGAACCACACCCAGTGTCATTGCATGTATGTTCCTCTCATAAACCACGCATGGTTCCACCGTTTGACCGAGTCTTCTAGAAGGCACGCCCTAACACAGTTGTTCTGCTTGACAGTTTTTACATACCGTTCGATCGGGGCGCTTGGACGATTGGGTTGGTCTTCGTGAGAGCGATCCGCGAGTAGGCTGTTCTGCGGCATGATTGGCCACGGTTGCTCTGGACAAACTAGCAACACCGGGTGCTCCCCTATTGCGAGTGTCACGAATCACGAGTTTAGTGGTCCATATCCTAGTGTCACGTCCCCACTACTTCTCTTCCTTCCCGTACTTCTCTTCCTTCCCCTCGAAGCCACTTCCCCACTTCACTCCCATCCTGTCATAGCCACAAGCCGACGGCGCCTCCATCCCAATCCCCTCTCCGGCAGCCACCCCCTCCCCTCTCGCCATGGGTTCAGGGGGAGACAGCGAGGAAACGTGTCGTGATGACAGGGACGGTGATTTCGATGTGAGTCGTCTCATCTCTATCTCTATCATATGTGGCCAGTTATCTATTTTTTTGAGCAAGATCTACTCTAATTACTCATGCACGTATGATGTGTTAGGCCAACCAGACAATGTATGACTCTGACTATCACGGTTTAGCGGATGAAGAGAGTCCTCTACTATGTAAACATGGACATGTGCCTGCTAAATTTGTAGCGTTCGAAGAACGAAACGCAGGCAGGAGGTTTCTACGGTGTCAAGGACATCGTGCAATGATGCAAGGCGGAAGTTGTGGTGTTGTCAAATGGGTAGATCCAGAGTGGCCCAAATCGATGCAGAAAATGCTGGACAAACTATGGGATATGACTATTGAGTTGAAAGAATCCATAGTCAGCTCACTTCTTGACAGTGTTGAGATGAAGCTATGGGACCCAGTTGACACGACCAAGCTTAACCAAGATCTCAGGAGGGTGCAAGACAAGGTTAGCAAAGTCAAGAAGGAGAGGGATGTGGTGTTGGCCCTGAAGGCTAAAGCAGAGCAATAACTGACTCAAGCAAGGAATGATCTTCACCAGGCCAAAGTCCTGTAGTTCACAACTACGAGTATTGACAAGTGCATGAGGAAAAATACAGAGAAATAATTGAAGCTGTGCAAGGAAGATGCTAAAAGGAAGGAGCAGATGAATCGATCCTTTCTCTCGCAATAAGATGTGCGTCGGGCTAAGATTAGGAAGATCAAGGAGATGTGTGATAACTAGTTCTATTTAGCTTGAGCTCCGTGCCTTTTTAAGTTGTAATAGTAGTACTTGTTGACCTAGCGGTCTGAACTAGTGGTCCTGGAGTCCTAGAAGGAAAATTTTGGTCTCCCGTTAGTCTCTCTTAACCTTGCATCACTTCTTTTTGTCTGATCATGGTGGTATTCTGACATTGGTGGTTTGTTTAAACGTAATCTACGTGGATTGTGCCGCATGCAAATGGCACAACGACAATTTATAAAGTGGAAGCACGTACACCCGGTTAATGGAGATCCGGGATCTTTGCCAGACGCAGGGGATGCAGGAGCAGGGAGGCAGTGAGATAGACAGGCTCAAGCGTCTGGGCATTATCGGTTGCCATTGCTATTTATGTTTCCACGTTGTTGTGCAGCATCTGAAATAAGTTGCTACTTCGTGGAGTGTGGCAGCTTAAATAATTTATTTCTGTGCCACTTACATTCCATCGTATTTGGAGACCTACTGCCCCTCAGCAATCGTGGAACCGGTGCTGCGTGTTTTCAGATAGTAGTGGCACAATCACAATTTCAGATTCAACTACTAACTCAGGCGTTTCCAAACCCTAAGTCATGGTACATTTTACCAAGTGTCATTGGATGTGTGTTCTTCTCACAAACCACACATGGATCCACCAGTGCCATTGGATGTGTGTTCTTTTCATGAAGCATATCTAGAGTCATTGCATGCCTGTTCTTCTCACAAACCACATATGGATCCACCAGTGTCATTGCATGTGTGTTTTTCTCATGAACCACAGCTAGAGTCATTGCATGTTTGTTCCTCTAAACAAACCACACATGGATCCACCAGTGTCATTGGATGTGGTCATTGCATGTGTGTTCTTCTAAACAAACCACACATGGATCCAGCAGTGGTCATTGCATGTTTGTTCTTCTCATGAACCACATCCAGATTCATCACATGTGTGTTCTTCTCACAAACCACATAAGGATCCACCAGTGTCATTGGATGTGTGTTCTTTTCATGTACCACACCCTGTGTCATTACACGTGTGTTCTTCTAACAAACTACACATGGATCCACCAGTGTCATTGGATGTGTGTTCTTTTCACAAACCACGGCTAGAGTCATTGCATGTGTGTTCTTCTCACAAACCACATAAGGATACACCAGGGTCATTGCATGTGTGTTCTTTTCACAAACCACAGCTATAGTCATTGGATGTGTGTTCTTCTCACGAACCACATAAGGATCCACCATTTTAATTGCATGTATGTTCTTCTCATGAACCACAGCTAGAGTCAGTGCATGTGTGTTCTTCTCACAAACCACATAAGGATCCACCAGTGTCATTGGATGTGTGTTCTTTTCATGAACCACACCAAGAGTCATTGCATGTTTATTCTTCTCACAAACCACATAAGGATCCACTAGTGTCTTTGGATGTGTGTTCTTTTCATGAACCACACCCAGTGTCATTGGATGTTTGTTCTTCTCTCAAACCACACATGTATCCACCAGTGTCATTGGATGTCTATTCTTTTCATGAACCACAGACAGTGGCATTGCATGTGTGTTCTTCTCACAAACCACACATGGTTCCACCAGTGTCATTGGATGTGTGTTCTTTTCATGAACCACACACAGTGTCATTGGATGTCTGTTCTTCTCACAAAACACATAACGATGCACAAGTGTCACTGGATGTGTGTTCTTCTCATGAACCACACCCAGTGTCATTGGATGTGTGTTCTCACAAACCACACATTGATCCACCAGTGTCATTGCATGTCTGTTCTTTTCATGAACCACAGCTAGAGTCATTGTATGTCTGTTCTTCTCACAAACCACATATGGATCCACCAGTGTCATTGCATGTGTGTTCTTATCATGAACCACAGCTAGAGTCATTGCATGTGTGTTCTTCTCACAAACCACATAAGGATCCACATGTGTCATTGGATGTGTGTTCTTTTCATGAACCACACCCAGTGTCATTCGATGTGTGTTCTTGTCACAAACCAGACATTGATCCACCAGTGTCATTGCATGTGTGTTCTTTTCATGAGCCACACACGGATCCACCCACTGTCATTGTATGTGAGTTCTTCTCACAAACCACATAAGGATCCAGCAGTGTCATTGCATGTCTGTTCTTTTCATGAACCACATCTAGAGTCATTGCATGTTTGTTCCTCTAAACAAACCACACATGGATCCACCAGTGTCATTGCATGTGTGTTCTTCTATACAAACCACACATGGATCCACCAGTGGTCATTGCATGTCTGTTCTTCTCATGAACCACATCTAGAGTCATCGCATGTGTGTTCTTCTCACAAACAACATAAGGATCCACCAGTGTCATTGGATGTGTGTTCTTTTCATGAACCACACCCAATGTCATTGCATGTGTGTTCTTCAAACAAACCACACATGGATCCACCAGTGGCATTGGATGTGTGTTCTTTTTACAAACCACAGCTAGAGTCATTTCATGTGTGTTCTTCTCACAAACCACATAAGGATACACCAGTGTCATTGGATGTGTGTTCTTTACACAAACCACAACTATAGTAATTGGATGTGTGTTCTTCTCACAAACCACATAAGGATCCACCAGTGTCATTGCATGTATGTTCTTCTCATGAACCACAACTAGAGTCATTGCATGTGTGTTCTTCTCACAAACCACATAAGGATCCACCAGTGTCATTGGATGTGTGTTCTTTTCATGAACCACATAAGGATCCACTAGTGTCATTGGATGTGTGTTCTTTTCATGAACCACACAGTGTCATTGGATGCATGTTCTTTTCATAAACCACATAAGGATCCACCAGTGTCATTGGATGTGTGTTCTTCTCACAAACCACATAAGGATCCACCAGTGTCATTGGATGTGTGTTCTTTTCATGTACCACACCCTGTGTCATTACACGTGTGTTCTTCTAACAAACTACACATGGATCCACCAGTGTCATTGGATGTGTGTTCTTTTCACAAACCACGGCTAGAGTCATTGCATGTGTGTTCTTCTCACAAACCACATAAGGATACACCAGTGTCATTGCATGTGTGTTCTTTTCACAAACCACAGCTATAGTCATTGGATGTGTGTTCTTCTCACGAACCACATAAGGATCCACCAGTTTAATTGCATGTATGTTCTTCTCATGAACCACAGCTAGAGTCAGTGCATGTGTGTTCTTCTCACAAACCACATAAGGATCCACCAGTGTCATTGGATGTGTGTTCTTTTCATGAACCACACCAAGAGTCATTGCATGTTTATTCTTCTCACAAACCACATAAGGATCCACTAGTGTCTTTGGATGTGTGTTCTTTTCATGAACCACACCCAGTGTCATTGGATGTTTGTTCTTCTCTCAAACCACACATGTATCCACCAGTGTCATTGGATGTCTATTCTTTTCATGAACCACAGCCAGTGGCATTGCATGTGTGTTCTTCTCACAAACCACACATGGTTCCACCAGTGTCATTGGATGTGTGTTCTTTTCATGAACCACACACAGTGTCATTGGATGTCTGTTCTTCTCACAAAACACATAACGATCCACAAGTGTCACTGGATGTGTGTTCTTCTCATGAACCACACCCAGTGTCATTGGATGTGTGTTCTCACAAACCACACATTGATCCACCAGTGTCATTGCATGTCTGTTCTTTTCATGAACCACAGCAAGAGTCATTGTATGTCTGTTCTTCTCACAAACCACATATGGATCCACCAGTGTCATTGCATGTGTGTTCTTATCATGAACCACAGCTAGAGTCATTGCATGTGTGTTCTTCTCACAAACCACATAAGGATCCACATGTGTCATTGGATGTGTGTTCTTTTCATGAACCACACCCAGTGTCATTCGATGTGTGTTCTTGTCACAAACCAGACATTGATCCACCAGTGTCATTGCATGTGTGTTATTTTCATGAGCCACACACGGATCCACCCACTGTCATTGCATGTGAGTTCTTCTCACAAACCACATAAGGATCCAGCAGTGTCATTGCATGTCTGTTCTTTTCATGAACCACATCTAGAGTCATTGCATGTTTGTTCCTCTGAACAAACCACACATGGATCCACCAGTGTCATTGCATGTGTGTTCTTCTATACAAACCACACATGGATCCACCAGTGGTCATTGCATGTCTGTTCTTCTCATGAACCACATCTAGAGTCATCGCATGTGTGTTCTTCTCACAAACAACATAAGGATCCACCAGTGTCATTGGATGTGTGTTCTTTTCATGAACCACACCCAATGTCATTGCATGTGTGTTCTTCTAACAAACCACACATGGATCCACCAGTGGCATTAGATGTGTGTTCTTTTTACAAACCACAGCTAGAGTCATTTCATGTGTGTTCTTCTCACAAACCACATAAGGATACACCAGTGTCATTGGATTTGTGTTCTTTACACAAACCACAACTATAGTAATTGGATGTGTGTTCTTCTCACAAACCACATAAGGATCCACCAGTGTCATTGCATGTATGTTCTTCTCATGAACCACAACTAGAGTCATTGCATGTGTGTTCTTCTCACAAACCACATAAGGATCCACCAGTGTCATTGGATGTGTGTTCTTTTCATGAACCACATAAGGATCCACTAGTGTCATTGGATGTGTGTTCTTTTCATGAACCACACAGTGTCATTGGATGCATGTTCTTTTCATAAACCACATAAGGATCCACCAGTGTCATTGGATGTGTGTTCTTCTCACAAACCACATAAGGATCCACCAGTGTCATTGGATGTGTGTTCTTTTCATGTACCACACCCTGTGTCATTACACGCGTGTTCTTCTAACAAACTACACATGGATCCACCAGTGTCATTGGATGTGTGTTCTTTTCACAAACCACGGCTAGAGTCATTGCATGTGTGTTCTTCTCACAAACCACATAAGGATACACCAGTGTCATTGCATGTGTGTTCTTTTCACAAACCACAGCTATAGTCATTGGATGTGTGTTCTTCTCACGAACCACATAAGGATCCACCAGTTTAATTGCATGTATGTTCTTCTCATGAACCACAGCTAGAGTCAGTGCATGTGTGTTCTTCTCACAAACCACATAAGGATCCACCAGTGTCATTGGATGTGTGTTCTTTTCATGAACCACACCAAGAGTCATTGCATGTTTATTCTTCTCACAAACCACATAAGGATCCACTAGTGTCTTTGGATGTGTGTTCTTTTCATGAACCACACCCAGTGTCATTGGATGTTTGTTCTTCTCTCAAACCACACATGTATCCACCAGTGTCATTGGATGTCTATTCTTTTCATGAACCACAGCCAGTGGCATTGCATGTGTGTTCTTCTCACAAACCACACATGGTTCCACCAGTGTCATTGGATGTGTGTTCTTTTCATGAACCACACACAGTGTCATTGGATGTCTGTTCTTCTCACAAAACACATAACGATCCACAAGTGTCACTGGATGTGTGTTCTTCTCATGAACCACACCCAGTGTCATTGGATGTGTGTTCTCACAAACCACACATTGATCCACCAGTGTCATTGCATGTCTGTTCTTTTCATGAACCACAGCAAGAGTCATTGTATGTCTGTTCTTCTCACAAACCACATATGGATCCACCAGTGTCATTGCATGTGTGTTCTTATCATGAACCACAGCTAGAGTCATTGCATGTGTGTTCTTCTCACAAACCACATAAGGATCCACATGTGTCATTGGATGTGTGTTCTTTTCATGAACCACACCCAGTGTCATTCGATGTGTGTTCTTGTCACAAACCAGACATTGATCCACCAGTGTCATTGCATGTGTGTTATTTTCATGAGCCACACACGGATCCACCCACTGTCATTGCATGTGAGTTCTTCTCACAAACCACATAAGGATCCAGCAGTGTCATTGCATGTCTGTTCTTTTCATGAACCACATCTAGAGTCATTGCATGTTTGTTCCTCTGAACAAACCACACATGGATCCACCAGTGTCATTGCATGTGTGTTCTTCTATACAAACCACACATGGATCCACCAGTGGTCATTGCATGTCTGTTCTTCTCATGAACCACATCTAGAGTCATCGCATGTGTGTTCTTCTCACAAACAACATAAGGATCCACCAGTGTCATTGGATGTGTGTTCTTTTCATGAACCACACCCAATGTCATTGCATGTGTGTTCTTCTAACAAACCACACATGGATCCACCAGTGGCATTAGACGTGTGTTCTTTTTACAAACCACAGCTAGAGTCATTTCATGTGTGTTCTTCTCACAAACCACATAAGGATACACCAGTGTCATTGGATTTGTGTTCTTTACACAAACCACAACTATAGTAATTGGATGTGTGTTCTTCTCACAAACCACATAAGGATCCACCAGTGTCATTGCATGTATGTTCTTCTCATGAACCACAACTAGAGTCATTGCATGTGTGTTCTTCTCACAAACCACATAAGGATCCACCAGTGTCATTGGATGTGTGTTCTTTTCATGAACCACATAAGGATCCACTAGTGTCATTGGATGTGTGTTCTTTTCATGAACCACACAGTGTCATTGGATGCATGTTCTTTTCATAAACCACATAAGGATCCACCGGTGTCATTGGATGTGTGTTCTTCTCACAAACCACATAAGGATCCACCAGTGTCATTGGATGTGTGTTCTTTTCATGTACCACACCCTGTGTCATTACACGTGTGTTCTTCTAACAAACTACACATGGATCCACCAGTGTCATTGGATGTGTGTTCTTTTCACAAACCACGGCTAGAGTCATTGCATGTGTGTTCTTCTCACAAACCACATAAGGATACACCAGTGTCATTGCATGTGTGTTCTTTTCACAAACCACAGCTATAGTCATTGGATGTGTGTTCTTCTCACGAACCACATAAGGATCCACCAGTTTAATTGCATGTATGTTCTTCTCATGAACCACAGCTAGAGTCAGTGCATGTGTGTTCTTCTCACAAACCACATAAGGATCCACCAGTGTCATTGGATGTGTGTTCTTTTCATGAACCACACCAAGAGTCATTGCATGTTTGCTCTTCTCACAAACCACATAAGGATCCACTAGTGTCTTTGGATGTGTGTTCTTTTCATGAACCACACCCAGTGTCATTGGATGTTTGTTCTTCTCTCAAACCACACATGTATCCACCAGTGTCATTGGATGTCTATTCTTTTCATGAACCACAGCCAGTGGCATTGCATGTGTGTTCTTCTCACAAACCACACATGGTTCCACCAGTGTCATTGGATGTGTGTTCTTTTCATGAACCACACACAGTGTCATTGGATGTCTGTTCTTCTCACAAAACACATAACGATCCACAAGTGTCACTGGATGTGTGTTCTTCTCATGAACCACACCCAGTGTCATTGGATGTGTGTTCTCACAAACCACACATTGATCCACCAGTGTCATTGCATGTCTGTTCTTTTCATGAACCACAGCTAGAGTCATTGTATGTTTGTTCTTCTCACAAACCACATATGGATCCACCAGTGTCATTGCATGTGTGTTCTTATCATGAACCACAGCTAGAGTCATTGCATGTGTGTTCTTCTCACAAACCACATAAGGATCCACATGTGTCATTGGATGTGTGTTCTTTTCATGAACCACACCCAGTGTCATTCGATGTGTGTTCTTCTCACAAACCAGACATTGATCCACCAGTGTCATTGCATGTGTGTTCTTTTCATGAGCCACACACGGATCCACCCACTGTCATTGCATGTTAGTTCTTCTCACAAACCACATAAGGATCCAGCAGTGTCATTGCATGTCTGTTCTTTTCATGAACCACATCTAGAGTCATTGCATGTTTGTTCCTCTAAACAAACCACACATGGATCCACCAGTGTCATTGCATGTGTGTTCTTCTATACAAACCACACATGGATCCACCAGTGGTCATTGCATGTCTGTTCTTCTCATGAACCACATCTAGAGTCATCGCATGTGTGTTCTTCTCACAAACAACATAAGGATCCACCAGTGTCATTGGATGTGTGTTCTTTTCATGAACCACATCCAATGTCATTGCATGTGTGTTCTTCTAACAAACCACACATGGATCCACCAGTGGCGTTAGATGTGTGTTCTTTTTACAAACCACAGCTAGAGTCATTTCATGTGTGTTCTTCTCAAAAACCACATAAGGATACACCAGTGTCATTGGATGTGTGTTCTTTACACAAACCACAACTATAGTAATTGGATGTGTGTTCTCCTCACAAACCACATAAGGATCCACAGTGTCATTGCATGTATGTTCTTCTCATGAACCACAACCAGAGTCATTGCATGTGTGTTCTTCTCACAAACCACATAAGGATCCACCAGTGTCATTGGATGTGTGTTCTTTTCATGAACCACATAAGGATCCACTAGTGTCATTGGATGTGTGTTCTTTTCATGAACCACACCTAGTGTCATTGCATTTGTGTTCTTCTAACAAACCACACATGGATCCACCAGTGTCATTGGATGTGCGTTCTTTTCACAAACCATAGCTAGAGTCATTGCATGTGTGTTCTTCTCACAAACCACATAAGGATACAACAGTGTCATTGCATGTGTGTTCTTTTCACAAACCACAGATATAGTCATTGGATGTGTGTTCTTCTCACGAACCACATAAGGATCCACCAGTTTAATTGCATGTATGTTCTTCTCATGAACCACAGCTAGAGTCAGTGCATGTGTGTTCTTCTCACAAACCACATAAGGATCCACCAGTGTCATTGGATGTGTGTTCTTTTCATGAACCACACCAAGAGTCATTGCATGTTTGCTCTTCTCACAAACCACATAAGGATCCACTAGTGTCTTTGGATGTGTGTTCTTTTCATGAACCACACCCAGTGTCATTGGATGTTTGTTCTTCTCTCAAACCACACATGTATCCACCAGTGTCATTGGATGTCTATTCTTTTCATGAACCACAGCCAGTGGCATTGCAAGTGTGTTCTTCTCACAAACCACACATGGTTCCACCAGTGTCATTGGATGTGTGTTCTTTTCATGAACCACACACAGTGTCATTGGATGTCTGTTCTTCTCACAAAACACATAACGATCCACAAGTGTCACTGGATGTGTGTTCTTCTCATGAACCACACCCAGTGTCATTGGATGTGTGTTCTCACAAACCACACATTGATCCACCAGTGTCATTGCATGTCTGTTCTTTTCATGAACCACAGCTAGAGTCATTGTATGTCTGTTCTTCTCACAAACCACATATGGATCCACCAGTGTCATTGCATGTATGTTCTTCTCATGAACCACAACTAGAGTCATTGCATGTGTGTTCTTCTCACAAACCACATAAGGATCCACCAGTGTCATTGGATGTGTGTTCTTTTCATGAACCACATAAGGATCCACTAGTGTCATTGGATGTGTGTTCTTTTCATGAACCACACAGTGTCATTGGATGCATGTTCTTTTCATAAACCACATAAGGATCCACCAGTGTCATTGGATGTGTGTTCTTCTCACAAAACACATAAGGATCCACCAGTGTCATTGGATGTGTGTTCTTTTCATGTACCACACCCTGTGTCATTACACATGTGTTCTTCTAACAAACTACACATGGATCCACCAGTGTCATTGGATGTGTGTTCTTTTCACAAACCACGGCTAGAGTCATTGCATGTGTGTTCTTCTCACAAACCACATAAGGATACACCAGTGTCATTGCATGTGTGTTCTTTTCACAAACCACAGCTATAGTCATTGGATGTGTGTTCTTCTCACGAACCACATAAGGATCCACCAGTTTAATTGCATGTATGTTCTTCTCATGAACCACAGCTAGAGTCAGTGCATGTGTGTTCTTCTCACAAACCACATAAGGATCCACCAGTGTCATTGGATGTGTGTTCTTTTCATGAACCACACCAAGAGTCATTGCATGTTTATTCTTCTCACAAACCACATAAGGATCCACTAGTGTCTTTGGATGTGTGTTCTTTTCATGAACCACACCCAGTGTCATTGGATGTTTGTTCTTCTCTCAAACCACACATGTATCCACCAGTGTCATTGGATGTCTATTCTTTTCATGAACCACAGCCAGTGGCATTGCATGTGTGTTCTTCTCACAAACCACACATGGTTCCACCAGTGTCATTGGATGTGTGTTCTTTTCATGAACCACACACAGTGTCATTGGATGTCTGTTCTTCTCACAAAACACATAACGATCCACAAGTGTCACTGGATGTGTGTTCTTCTCATGAACCACACCCAGTGTCATTGGATGTGTGTTCTCACAAACCACACATTGATCCACCAGTGTCATTGCATGTCTGTTCTTTTCATGAACCACAGCAAGAGTCATTGTATGTCTGTTCTTCTCACAAACCACATATGGATCCACCAGTGTCATTGCATGTGTGTTCTTATCATGAACCACAACTAGAGTCATTGCATGTGTGTTCTTCTCACAAACCACATAAGGATCCACATGTGTCATTGGATGTGTGTTCTTTTCATGAACCACACCCAGTGTCATTCGATGTGTGTTCTTGTCACAAACCAGACATTGATCCACCAGTGTCATTGCATGTGTGTTATTTTCATGAGCCACACACGGATCCACCCACTGTCATTGCATGTGAGTTCTTCTCACAAACCACATAAGGATCCAGCAGTGTCATTGCATGTCTGTTCTTTTCATGAACCACATCTAGAGTCATTGCATGTTTGTTCCTCTGAACAAACCACACATGGATCCACCAGTGTCATTGCATGTGTGTTCTTCTATACAAACCACACATGGATCCACCAGTGGTCATTGCATGTCTGTTCTTCTCATGAACCACATCTAGAGTCATCGCATGTGTGTTCTTCTCACAAACAACATAAGGATCCACCAGTGTCATTGGATGTGTGTTCTTTTCATGAACCACACCCAATGTCATTGCATGTGTGTTCTTCTAACAAACCACACATGGATCCACCAGTGGCATTAGATGTGTGTTCTTTTTACAAACCACAGCTAGAGTCATTTCATGTGTGTTCTTCTCACAAACCACATAAGGATACACCAGTGTCATTGGATTTGTGTTCTTTACACAAACCACAACTATAGTAATTGGATGTGTGTTCTTCTCACAAACCACATAAAGATCCACCAGTGTCATTGCATGTATGTTCTTCTCATCAACCACAACTAGAGTCATTGCATGTGTGTTCTTCTCACAAACCACATAAGGATCCACCAGTGTCATTGGATGTGTGTTCTTTTCATGAACCACATAAGGATCCACTAGTGTCATTGGATGTGTGTTCTTTTCATGAACCACACAGTGTCATTGGATGCATGTTCTTTTCATAAACCACATAAGGATCCACCAGTGTCATTGGATGTGTGTTCTTCTCACAAACCACATAAGGATCCACCAGTGTCATTGGATGTGTGTTCTTTTCATGTACCACACCCCGTGTCATTACACGTGTGTTATTCTAACAAACTACACATGGATCCACCAGTGTCATTGGATGTGTGTTCTTTTCACAAACCACGGCTAGAGTCATTGCATGTGTGTTCTTCTCACAAACCACATAAGGATACACCAGTGTCATTGCATGTGTGTTCTTTTCACAAACCACAGCTATAGTCATTGGATGTGTGTTCTTCTCACGAACCACATAAGGATCCACCAGTTTAATTGCATGTATGTTCTTCTCATGAACCACAGCTAGAGTCAGTGCATGTGTGTTCTTCTCACAAACGACATAAGGATCCACCAGTGTCATTGGATGTGTGTTCTTTTCATGAACCACACCAAGAGTCATTGCATGTTTGCTCTTCTCACAAACCACATAAGGATCCACTAGTGTCTTTGGATGTGTGTTCTTTTCATGAACCACACCCAGTGTCATTGGATGTTTGTTCTTCTCTCAAACCACACATGTATCCACCAGTGTCATTGGATGTCTATTCTTTTCATGAACCACAGCCAGTGGCATTGCATGTGTGTTCTTCTCACAAACCACACATGGTTCCACCAGTGTCATTGGATGTGTGTTCTTTTCATGAACCACACACAGTGTCATTGGATGTCTGTTCTTCTCACAAAACACATAACGATCCACAAGTGTCACTGGATGTGTGTTCTTCTCATGAACCACACCCAGTGTCATTGGATGTGTGTTCTCACAAACCACACATTGATCCACCAGTGTCATTGCATGTCTGTTCTTTTCATGAACCACAGCTAGAGTCATTGTATGTTTGTTCTTCTCACAAACCACATATGGATCCACCAGTGTCATTGCATGTGTGTTCTTATCATGAACCACAGCTAGAGTCATTGCATGTGTGTTCTTCTCACAAACCACATAAGGATCCACATGTGTCATTGGATGTGTGTTCTTTTCATGAACCACACCCAGTGTCATTCGATGTGTGTTCTTCTCACAAACCAGACATTGATCCACCAGTGTCATTGCATGTGTGTTCTTTTCATGAGCCACACACGGATCCACCCACTGTCATTGCATGTTAGTTCTTCTCACAAACCACATAAGGATCCAGCAGTGTCATTGCATGTCTGTTCTTTTCATGAACCACATCTAGAGTCATTGCATGTTTGTTCCTCTAAACAAACCACACATGGATCCACCAGTGTCATTGCATGTGTGTTCTTCTATACAAACCACACATGGATCCACCAGTGGTCATTGCATGTCTGTTCTTCTCATGAACCACATCTAGAGTCATCGCATGTGTGTTCTTCTCACAAACAACATAAGGATCCACCAGTGTCATTGGATGTGTGTTCTTTTCATGAACCACATCCAATGTCATTGCATGTGTGTTCTTCTAACAAACCACACATGGATCCACCAGTGGCGTTAGATGTGTGTTCTTTTTACAAACCACAGCTAGAGTCATTTCATGTGTGTTCTTCTCAAAAACCACATAAGGATACACCAGTGTCATTGGATGTGTGTTCTTTACACAAACCACAACTATAGTAATTGGATGTGTGTTCTTCTCACAAACCACATAAGGATCCACCAGTGTCATTGCATGTATGTTCTTCTCATGAACCACAACCAGAGTCATTGCATGTGTGTTCTTCTCACAAACCACATAAGGATCCACCAGTGTCATTGGATGTGTGTTCTTTTCATGAACCACATAAGGATCCACTAGTGTCATTGGATGTGTGTTCTTTTCATGAACCACACCTAGTGTCATTGCATTTGTGTTCTTCTAACAAACCACACATGGATCCACCAGTGTCATTGGATGTGCGTTCTTTTCACAAACCATAGCTAGAGTCATTGCATGTGTGTTCTTCTCACAAACCACATAAGGATACAACAGTGTCATTGCATGTGTGTTCTTTTCACAAACCACAGATATAGTCATTGGATGTGTGTTCTTCTCACGAACCACATAAGGATCCACCAGTTTAATTGCATGTATGTTCTTCTCATGAACCACAGCTAGAGTCAGTGCATGTGTGTTCTTCTCACAAACCACATAAGGATCCACCAGTGTCATTGGATGTGTGTTCTTTTCATGAACCACACCAAGGGTCATTGCATGTTTGCTCTTCTCACAAACCACATAAGGATCCACTAGTGTCTTTGGATGTGTGTTCTTTTCATGAACCACACCCATTGTCATTGGATGTTTGTTCTTCTCTCAAACCACACATGTATCCACCAGTGTCATTGGATGTCTATTCTTTTCATGAACCACAGCCAGTGGCATTGCAAGTGTGTTCTTCTCACAAACCACACATGGTTCCACCAGTGTCATTGGATGTGTGTTCTTTTCATGAACCACACACAGTGTCATTGGATGTCTGTTCTTCTCACAAAACACATAACGATCCACAAGTGTCACTGGATGTGTGTTCTTCTCATGAACCACACCCAGTGTCATTGGATGTGTGTTCTCACAAACCACACATTGATCCACCAGTGTCATTGCATGTCTGTTCTTTTCATGAACCACAGCTAGAGTCATTGTATGTCTGTTCTTCTCACAAACCACATATGGATCCACCAGTGTCATTGCATGTGTGTTCTTATCATGAACCACAGCTAGAGTCATTGCATGTGTGTTCTTCTCACAAACCACATAAGGATCCACATGTGTCATTGGATGTGTGTTCTTTTCATGAACCACACCCAGTGTCATTCGATGTGTGTTCTTCTCACAAACCAGACATTGATCCACCAGTGTCATTGCATGTGTGTTCTTTTCATGAGCCACACACGGATCCACCCACTGTCATTGCATGTTAGTTCTTCTCACAAACCACATAAGGATCCAGCAGTGTCATTGCATGTCTATCTTTTCATGAACCACATCTATAGTCATTGCATGTTTGTTCCTCTAAACAAACCACACATGGATCCACCAGTGTCATTGCATGTGTGTTCTTCTATACAAACCACACATGGATCCACCAGTGGTCATTGCATGTCTGTTCTTCTCATGAACCACATCTAGAGTCATCGCATGTGTGTTCTTCTCACAAACAACATAAGAATCCACCAGTGTCATTGGATGTGTGTTCTTTTCATGAACCACACCCAATGTCATTGCATGTGTGTTCTTCTAACAAACCACACATGGATCCACCAGTGGCGTTAGATGTGTGTTCTTTTTACAAACCACAGCTAGAGTCATTTCATGTGTGTTCTTCTCAAAAACCACATAAGGATACACCAGTGTCATTGGATGTGTGTTCTTTACACAAACCACAACTATAGTAATTGGATGTGTGTTCTTCTCACAAACCACATAAGGATCCACCAGTGTCATTGCATGTATGTTCTTCTCATGAACCACAACTAGAGTCATTGCATGTCTGTTCTTCTCACAAACCACATAAGGATCCACCAGTGTCATTGGATGTGTGTTCTTTTCATGAACCACATAAGGATCCACTAGTGTCATTGGATGTGTGTTCTTTTCATGAACCACACAGTGTCATTGGATGCATGTTCTTTTCATAAACCACATAAGGATCCACCAGTGTCATTGGATGTGTGTTCTTCTCACAAACCACATAAGGATCCACCAGTGTCATTCCATGTATGTTCTTCTCATGAACCACAGCTAGAGTCATATCTAGTGTGTTCTTCTCACAAACCACATAAGGATCCACCAGTGCCATTGGATGTGTCTTCTGTTCATGAACCACACCCAGAGTCATTGCATGTTTGTTCTTCTCACAAACCACGTAAGGATCCACCAGTGTCATTGCATGTCTATTCTTTTCATGAACCACACCCAGTGTCATTGCATGTCTGTTCTTCTTATAAACCACACAGGGATCCACCAGTGTCATTGGATGTGTGTTCTTTTCATGAACCACACACAGTGTCATTGGATGTTTGTTCTTCTCACAAACCAAATTAGGATCCACCAGTGTCATTGCATGTTTGTTCTTCTCATGAACCACACCCAGTGTCATTGGATGTGTGTTCTTCTCACAAACCACACATAGATCCACCAGTGCCATTGGATGTGTGTTCTTTTCATGAACCATAGCTAGAGTCATTGCATGTCTGTTCTTCTCACAAACCACATATGGATCCACCAGTGTCATTGCATGTGTGTTTTTCTCATGAACCACAGCTAGAGTCATTGCATGTTTTTTCCTCTAAACAAACCACACATGGATCCACCAGTGTCATTGGATGTGGTCATTGCATGTGTGTTCTTCTAAACAAACCACATATGGATCCAGCAGTGGTCATTGCTTGTCTGTTCTTCTCATGAACCACATCTAGAGTCATCACATGTGTGTTCTTCTCACAAACCACATAAGGATCCACCAATGTCATTGGATGTGTGTTCTTTTCATGAACCACACCCTGTGTCATTGCATGTGTGTTCTTCTAACAAACTACACATGGATCCACCAGTGTCATTGGATGTGTGTTCTTTTCACAAACCACGGCTAGAGTCATTGCATGTGTGTTCTTCTCACAAACCACATAAGGATACACCAGTGTCATTGCATATGTGTTCTTTTCACAGACCACAACTATAGTCATTGGATGTGTGTTCTTCTCACAAGCCACATAAGGATCCACCAGTGTCATTGCATGTATGTTCTTCTCATGAACCACAGCTAGAGTCATTGCATGTGTGTTCTTCTCACAAACCACATAAGGATCCACAAGTGTCATTGGATGTGTCTTCTTTTCATGAACCACACCCAGAGTCATTTCATGTCTATTCTTCTCAAAAACCACATAAGGATCCACAAGTGTCATTGGATGTGTGTTCTTTTCCTAAACCACACCCAGTGTCATTGGATGTGTGTTCCTCTCTCAAACCACACATGGATCCACCAGTGTCAATGGATGTTAGTTCTTTTCATGAACCACAGCCAGTGTCATTGCATGTGTGTTCTTCTCATAAACCACACATGGATCCACCAATGTCATTGGATGTGTGTTCTTTTCATGAACCACAGACAGTGTCATTGGATGTATGTTCTTCTCACAAACCACATAAAGATCCACAAGTCTCACTGGATGTGTGTTCCTTTCATGAACCACACCCAGTGTCATTGGATGTGTGTTCTTCTCACAAACCACACATGGATCCACCGGTGTCATTGCATGTCTGTTCTTTTCATGAACCACAGCTAGAGTCATTGCATGTCTATTCTTGTCACAAACCACATATGGATCCACCAGTGTCATTGCATGTCTGTTCTTTTCTTGAACCATACATGGATCCACCCAGTGTCATTGCATGTCAGTTCTTCTCACAAACCACATAAGGATCCACCAGTGTCATTGCATGTATGTTCTTCTCATGAACCACAGCTAGAGTCATTACATGTGTGTTCTTCTCACAAACCACATAAGGATCCACGAGTGTCATTGGATGTGTGTTCTTTTCTGAACCACACCCAGAGTCATTGGATGTCTGTTCTTCCCACAAACCACATAAGGATCCACCAGTGTCATTGGATGTGTGTTCTTTTCATGAACCACGCCCAGTGTCATTGGATGTGTCTTCTTCTGTCAAACCACACATGGATCCACCAGTGTCATTGGATGTGTGTTCTTTTCGTGAACCCCACCCAGTGTGATTGCATGTGTGTTCTTCTCATAGACCACACAAGGATCCACCAGTGTCATTGCATGCATGTTCTTTTCATGAACCACACCCAGTGTCATTGCATGTATGTTCCTCTCATAAACCACGCATGGTTCCACCGTTTGACCGAGTCTTCTAGAAGGCACGCCCTAACACAGTTGTTCTGCTTGACAGTTTTTACATACCGTTCGATCGGGGCGCTTGGATGATTGGGTTGGTCTTCGTGAGAGCGATCCGCGAGTAGGCTGTTCTGCGGCATGATTGGCCACGGTTGCTCTGGACAAACTAGCAACACCGGGTGCTCCCCTATTGCGAGTGTCACGAATCACGAGTTTAGTGGTCCATATCCTAGTGTCACGTCCCGACTACTTCTCTTCCTTCCCGTACTTCTCTTCCTTCCCCTCGAAGCCACTTCCCCACTTCACTCCCATCCTGTCATAGCCACAAGCCGACGGCGCCTCCATCCCAATCCCCTCTCCGGCAGCCACCCCCTCCCCTCTCGCCATGGGTTCAGGGGGAGACAGCGAGGAAACGTGTCGTGATGACAGGGACGGTGATTTCGATGTGAGTCGTCTCATCTCTATCTCTATCATATGTGGCCAGTTATCTATTTTTTTGAGCAAGATCTACTCTAATTACTCATGCACGTATGATGTGTTAGGCCAACCAGACAATGTATGACTCTGACTATCACGGTTTAGCGGATGAAGAGAGTCCTCTACTATGTAAACATGGACATGTGCCTGCTAAATTTGTAGCGTTCGAAGAACGAAACGCAGGCAGGAGGTTTCTACGGTGTTAAGGACATCGTGCAATGATGCAAGGCGGAAGTTGTGGTGTTGTCAAATGGGTAGATCCAGAGTGGCCCAAATCGATGCAGAAAATGCTGGACAAACTATGGGATATGACTATTGAGTTGAAAGAATCCATAGTCAGCTCACTTCTTGACAGTGTTGAGATGAAGCTATGGGACCCAGTTGACACGACCAAGCTTAACCAAGATCTCAGGAGGGTGCAAGACAAGGTTAGCAAAGTCAAGAAGGAGAGGGATGTGGTGTTGGCCCTGAAGGCTAAAGCAGAGCAAGAACTGACTCAAGCAAGGAATGATCTTCACCAGGCCAAAGTCCTGTAGTTCACAACTACGAGTATTGACAAGTGCATGAGGAAAAATACAGAGAAATAATTGAAGCTGTGCAAGGAAGATGCTAAAAGGAAGGAGCAGATGAATCGATCCTTTCTCTCGCAATAAGATGTGCGTCGGGCTAAGATTAGGAAGATCAAGGAGATGTGTGATAACTAGTTCTATTTAGCTTGAGCTCCGTGCCTTTTTAAGTTGTAATAGTAGTACTTGTTGACCTAGCGGTCTGAACTAGTGGTCCTGGAGTCCTAGAAGGAAAATTTTGGTCTCCCGTTAGTCTCTCTTAACCTTGCATCACTTCTTTTTGTCTGATCATGGTGGTATTCTGACATTGGTGGTTTGTTTAAACGTAATCTACGTGGATTGTGCCGCATGCAAATGGCACAACGACAATTTATAAAGTGGAAGCACGTACACCCGGTTAATGGAGATCCGGGATCTTTGCCAGACGCAGGGGATGCAGGAGCAGGGAGGCAGTGAGATAGACAGGCTCAAGCGTCTGGGCATTATCGGTTGCCATTGCTATTTATGTTTCCACGTTGTTGTGCAGCATCTGAAATAAGTTGCTACTTCGTGGAGTGTGGCAGCTTAAATAATTTATTTCTGTGCCACTTACATTCCATCGTATTTGGAGACCTACTGCCCCTCAGCAATCGTGGAACCGGTGCTGCGTGTTTTCAGATAGTAGTGGCACAATCACAATTTCAGATTCAACTACTAACTCAGGCGTTTCCAAACCCTAAGTCATGGTACATTTTACCAAGTGTCATTGGATGTGTGTTCTTCTCACAAACCACACATGGATCCACCAGTGCCATTGGATGTGTGTTCTTTTCATGAAGCATATCTAGAGTCATTGCATGCCTGTTCTTCTCACAAACCACATATGGATCCACCAGTGTCATTGCATGTGTGTTTTTCTCATGAACCACAGCTAGAGTCATTGCATGTTTGTTCCTCTAAACAAACCACACATGGATCCACCAGTGTCATTGGATGTGGTCATTGCATGTGTGTTCTTCTAAACAAACCACACATGGATCCAGCAGTGGTCATTGCATGTTTGTTCTTCTCATGAACCACATCCAGATTCATCACATGTGTGTTCTTCTCACAAACCACATAAGGATCCACCAGTGTCATTGGATGTGTGTTCTTTTCATGTACCACACCCTGTGTCATTACACGTGTGTTCTTCTAAGAAACTACACATGGATCCACCAGTGTCATTGGATGTGTGTTCTTTTCACAAACCACGGCTAGAGTCATTGCATGTGTGTTCTTCTCACAAACCACATAAGGATACACCAGGGTCATTGCATGTGTGTTCTTTTCACAAACCACAGCTATAGTCATTGGATGTGTGTTCTTCTCACGAACCACATAAGGATCCACCAGTTTAATTGCATGTATGTTCTTCTCATGAACCACAGCTAGAGTCAGTGCATGTGTGTTCTTCTCACAAACCACATAAGGATCCACCAGTGTCATTGGATGTGTGTTCTTTTCATGAACCACACCAAGAGTCATTGCATGTTTGCTCTTCTCACAAACCACATAAGGATCCACTAGTGTCTTTGGATGTGTGTTCTTTTCATGAACCACACCCAGTGTCATTGGATGTTTGTTCTTCTCTCAAACTACACATGTATCCACCAGTGTCATTGGATGTCTATTCTTTTCATGAACCACAGCCAGTGGCATTGCATGTGTGTTCTTCTCACAAACCACACATGGTTCCACCAGTGTCATTGGATGTGTGTTCTTTTCATGAACCACACACAGTGTCATTGGATGTCTGTTCTTCTCACAAAACACATAACGATCCACAAGTGTCACTGGATGTGTGTTCTTCTCATGAACCACACCCAGTGTCATTGGATGTGTGTTCTCACAAACCACACATTGATCCACCAGTGTCATTGCATGTCTGTTCTTTTCATGAACCACAACTAGAGTCATTGTATGTCTGTTCTTCTCACAAACCACATATGGATCCACCAGTGTCATTGCATGTGTGTTCTTATCATGAACCACAGCTAGAGTCATTGCATGTGTGTTCTTCTCACAAACCACATAAGGATCCACATGTGTCATTGGATGTGTGTTCTTTTCATGAACCACACCCAGTGTCATTCGATGTGTGTTCTTGTCACAAACCAGACATTGATCCACCAGTGTCATTGCATGTGTGTTCTTTTCATGAGCCACACACGGATCCACCCACTGTCATTGCATGTGAGTTCTTCTCACAAACCACATAAGGATCCAGCAGTGTCATTGCATGTCTGTTCTTTTCATGAACCACATCTAGAGTCATTGCATGTTTGTTCCTCTAAACAAACCACACATGGATCCAACAGTGTCATTGCATGTGTGTTCTTCTATACAAACCACACATGGATCCACCAGTGGTCATTGCATGTCTGTTCTTCTCATGAACCACATCTAGAGTCATCGCATGTGTGTTCTTCTCACAAACAACATAAGGATCCACCAGTGTCATTGGATTGTGTTCTTTTCATGAACCACACCCAATGTCATTGCATGTGTGTTCTTCTAACAAACCACACATGGATCCACCAGTGGCATTAGATGTGTGTTCTTTTTACAAACCACAGCTAGAGTCATTTCATGTGTGTTCTTCTCACAAACCACATAAGGATACACCAGTGTCATTGGATGTGTGTTCTTTATACAAACCACAACTATAGTAATTGGATGTGTGTTCTTCTCACAAACCACATAAGGATCCACCAGTGTCATTGCATGTATGTTCTTCTCATGAACCACAACTAGAGTCATTGCATGTGTGTTCTTCTCACAAACCACATAAGGATCCACCAGTGTCATTGGATGTGTGTTCTTTTCATGAACCACATAAGGATCCACTAGTGTCATTGGATGTGTGTTCTTTTCATGAACCACACAGTGTCATTGGATGCATGTTCTTTTCATAAACCACATAAGGATCCACCAGTGTCATTGGATGTGTGTTCTTCTCACAAATCACATAAGAATCCACCAGTGTCATTCCATGTATGTTCTTCTCATGAACCACAGCTAGAGTCATATCTAGTGTGTTGTTCTCACAAACCACATAAGGATCCACCAGTGCCATTGGATGTGTCTTCTGTTCATGAACCACACCCACGGTCATTGCATGTTTGTTCTTCTCACAAACCACGTAAGGATCCACCAGTGTCATTGCATGTCTATTCTTTTCATGAACCACACCCAGTGTCATTGCATGTCTGTTCTTCTTATAAACCACACAGGGATCCACCAGTGTCATTGGATGTGTGTTCTTTTCATGAACCACACACAGTGTCATTGGATGTTTGTTCTTCTCACAAACCAAATTAGGATCCACCAGTGTCATTGCATGTTTGTTCTTCTCATGAACCACACCCAGTGTCATTGGATGTGTGTTCTTCTCACAAACCACACATAGATCCACGAGTGCCATTGGATGTGTGTTCTTTTCATGAACCATAGCTAGAGTCATTGCATGTCTGTTCTTCTCACAAACCACATATGGATCGACCAGTGTCATTACATGTGTGTTTTTCTCATGAACCACAGCTAGAGTCATTGCATGTTTTTTCCTCTAAACAAACCACACATGGATCCACCAGTGTCATTGGATGTGGTCATTGCATGTGTGTTCTTCTAAACAAACCACATATGGATCCAGCAGTGGTCATTGCTTGTCTGTTCTTCTCATGAACCACATCTAGAGTCATCACATGTGTGTTCTTCTCACAAACCACATAAGGATCCACCAATGTCATTGGATGTGTGTTCTTTTCATGAACCACACCCTGTGTCATTGCATGTGTGTTCTTCTAACAAACTACACATGGATCCACCAGTGTCATTGGATGTGTGTTCTTTTCACAAACCACGGCTAGAGTCATTACATGTGTGTTCTTCTCACAAACCACATAAGGATACACCAGTGTCATTGCATATGTGTTCTTTTCACAGACCACAACTATAGTCATTGGATGTGTGTTCTTCTCACAAACCACATAAGGATCCACTAGTGTCATTGCATGTATGTTCTTCTCATGAACCACAGCTAGAGTCATTGCATGTGTGTTCTTCTCACAAACCACATAAGGATCCACAAGTGTCATTGGATGTGTCTTCTTTTCATGAACCACACCCAGAGTCATTTCATGTCTATTCTTCTCAAAAACCACATAAGGATCCACAAGTGTCATTGGATGTGTGTTCTTTTCCTAAACCACACCCAGTGTCATTGGATGTGTGTTCCTCTCTCAAACCACACATGGATCCACCAATGTCAATGGATGTCAGTTCTTTTCATGAACCACAGCCAGTGTCATTGCATGTGTGTTCTTCTCATAAACCACACATGGATCCACCAATGTCATTGGATGTGTGTTCTTTTCATGAACCACAGACAGTGTCATTGGATGTATGTTCTTCTCACAAACCACATAAAGATCCACAAGTCTCACTGGATGTGTGTTCCTTTCATGAACCACACCCAGTGTCATTGGATGTGTGTTCTTCTCACAAACCACACATGGATCCACCGGTGTCATTGCATGTCTGTTCTTTTCATGAACCACAGCTAGAGTCATTGCATGTCTATTCTTGTCACAAACCACATATGGATCCACCAGTGTCATTGCATGTCTGTTCTTTTCTTGAACCATACATGGATCCACCCAGTGTCATTGCATGTCAGTTCTTCTCACAAACCACATAAGGATCCACCATTGTCATTGCATGTATGTTCTTCTCATGAACCACAGCTAGAGTCATTACATGTGTGTTCTTCTCACAAACCACATAAGGATCCACGAGTGTCATTGGATGTGTGTTCTTTTCTGAACCACACCCAGAGTCATTGCATGTCTGTTCTTCCCACAAACCACATAAGGATCCACCAGTGTCATTGGATGTGTGTTCTTTTCATGAACCACGCCCAGTGTCATTGGATGTGTCTTCTTCTCTCAAACCACACATGGATCCACCAGTGTCATTGGATGTGTGTTCTTTTCGTGAACCCCACCCAGTGTGATTGCATGTGTGTTCTTCTCATAGACCACGCAAGGATCCACCAGTGTCATTGCATGCATGTTCTTTTTATGAACCACACCCAGTGTCATTGCATGTATGTTCCTCTCATAAACCACGCATGGATCCACCGTTTGACCGAGTCTTCTAGAAGGCACGCCCTAACACAGTTGTTCTGCTTGACAGTTTTTACATACCGTTCGATCGGTGCGCTTGGACGATTGGGTTGGTCTTCGTGAGAGCGATCCGCGAGTAGGCTGTTCTGCGGCATGATTGGCCACGGTTGCTCTGGACAAACTAGCAACACCGGGTGCTCCCCTATTGCGAGTGTCACGAATCACGAGTTTAGTGGTCCATATCCTAGTGTCACGTCCCCACTACTTCTCTTCCTCCCCGTACTTCTCTTCCTTCCCCTCGAAGCCACTTCCCCACTTCACTCCCATCCTGTCATAGCCACAAGCCGACGGCGCCTCCATCCCAATCCCCTCTCCGGCAGCCACCCCCTCCCCTCTCGCCATGGGTTCAGGGGGAGACAGCGAGGAAACGTGTCGTGACGACAGGGACGGTGATTTCGATGTGAGTCGTCTCATCTCTATCTCTATAATATGTGGCCAGTTATCTATTTTTTTGAGCAAGATCTACTCTAATTACTCATGCACGTATGATGTGTTAGGCCAACCAGACAATGTATGACTCTGACTATCACGGTTTAGCGGATGAAGAGAGTCCTCTACTATGTAAACATGGACATGTGCCTGCTAAATTTGTAGCGTTCGAAGAACGAAACGCAGGCAGGAGGTTTCTACGGTGTCAAGGACATCGTGCAATGATGCAAGGCGGAAGTTGTGGTGTTGTCAAATGGGTAGATCCAGAGTGGCCCAAATCGATGCAGAAAATGCTGGACAAACTATGGGATATGACTATTGAGTTGAAAGAATCCATAGTCAGCTCACTTCTTGACAGTGTTGAGATGAAGCTATGGGACCCAGTTGACACGACCAAGCTTAACCAAGATCTCAGGAGGGTGCAAGACAAGGTTAGCAAAGTCAAGAAGGAGAGGGATGTGGTGTTGGCCCTGAAGGCTAAAGCAGAGCAAGAACTGACTCAAGCAAGGAATGATCTTCACCAGGCCAAAGTCTTGTAGTTCACAACCACGAGTATTGACAAGTGCATGAAGAAAAATACAGAGAAATAATTGAAGTTGTGCAAGGAAGATGCTAAAAGGAAGGAGCAGATGAATCGATCCTTTCTCTCGCAATAAGATGTGCGTCGGGCTAAGATTAGGAAGATCAAGGAGATGTGTGATAACTAGTTCTATTTAGCTTGAGCTCCGTGCCTTTTTAAGTTGTAATAGTAGTACTTGTTGACCTAGCGGTCTGAACTAGTGGTCCTGGAGTCCTAGGAGGAAAATTTTGGTCTCCCGTTAGTCTCTCTTAACCTTGCATCACTTCTTTTTGTCTGATCATGGTGGTATTCTGACATTGGTGGTTTGTTTAAACGTAATCTACGTGGATTGTGCCGCATGCAAATGGCACAACGACAATTTATAAAGTGGAAGCACGTACACCCGGTTAATGGAGATCCGGGATCTTTGCCAGACGCAGGGGATGCAGGAGCAGGGAGGCAGTGAGATAGACAGGCTCAAGCGTCTAGGCATTATCGGTTGCCATTGCTATTTATGTTTCCACGTTGTTGTGCAGCATCTGAAATAAGTTGCTACTTCGTGGAGTGTGGCAGCTTAAATAATTTATTTCTGTGCCACTTACATTCCATCGTATTTGGAGACCTACTGCCCCTCAACAATCGTGGAACCGGTGCTGCGTGTTTTCAGATAGCAGTGGCACAATCACAATTTCAGATTCAACTACTAACTCAGGCGTTTCCAAACCCTAAGTCATGGTACATTTTACCCAGTGTCATTGGATGTGTGTTCTTCTCACAAACCACACATGGATCCACCAGTGCCATTGGATGTGTGTTCTTTTCATGAAGCATATCTAGAGTCATTGCATGTCTGTTCTTCTCACAAACCACATATGGATCCACCAGTGTCATTGCATGTGTGTTTTTCTCATGAACCACAGCTAGAGTCATTGCATGTTTGTTCCTCTAAACAAACCACACATGGATCCACCAGTGTCATTGGATGTGGTCATTGCATGTGTGTTCTTCTAAACAAACCACACATGGATCCAGTAGTGGTCATTGCATGTTTGTTCTTCTCATGAACCACATCCAGATTCATCACATGTGTGTTCTTCTCACAAACCACATAAGGATCCACCAGTGTCATTGGATGTGTGTTCTTTTCATGTACCACACCCTGTGTCATTACACGTGTGTTCTTCTAACAAACTACACATGGATCCACCAGTGTCATTGGATGTGTGTTCTTTTCACAAACCACGGCTAGAGTCATTGCATGTGTGTTCTTCTCACAAACCACATAAGGATACACCAGGGTCATTGCATGTGTGTTCTTTTCACAAACCACAGCTATAGTCATTGGATGTGCGTTCTTCTCACAAACCACATATGGATCCACCAGTGTCATTGCATGTATATTCTTCTCATGAACCACAGCTAGAGTCATTGCATGTTTGTTCTTCTCACAAACCACATAAGGATCCACAAGTGTCATTGGATGTGTCTTCTTTTCATGAACCACACCCAGAGTCATTGCATGTCTATTCTTCCCAAAAACCACATAGGAATCCATAAGTGTCATTGGATGTGTGTTCTTTTCATGAACCACACCCAGTGTCATTGGATGTGTGTTCCTCTCTCAAACCACACATGGATCCACCAGTGTCATTGCATGTCTGTTCTTTTCATGAACCACAACCAGTGTCATTGCATGTGCACTCTACTCATAAACCACACGTGGATCCACCAATGTCATTGGATGTGTGTTATTTTCATGAACCACAGGCAGTCTCATTGGATGTCTATTCTTCTCACAAACCACATAAGGATCCACAAGTCTCACTGGATGTGTGTTCTTTTCATGAACCACACCCAGTGTCATTGGATGTGTGTTCTTCTCACAAACCACACATGGATCCACCGGTGTCATTGCATGTCTGTTCTTTTCATGAACCACAGCTAGAGTCATTGCATGTCAGTTCTTCTCACAAACCCCATAAGGATCCACTAGTGTCCTTACATGTCTATTCTTTTCATGAACCACATCTACAATCATTGCATGTTTGTTCCTCTAAACAAACCACACATGGATCCACAAGTGTCATTGCATGTGTGATCTTCTAAACAAAGCACACATGGATCCACCAGTGGTGATTGCATGTATGTTCTTCTCATGAACCACGTCTAGATTCATCGTATGTGTGTTCTTCTCACAAACCACATAAGGATCCACCAGTGTCATTGGATGTGTGTTCTTTTCATGAACCACACCCAGTGTCATTGCATGTGTGTTCTTTTAACAAACCACACATGGATCCACCAGCGTCATTGGATGTGTGTTCTTTTCACAATCCACGGCTAGAGTCATTGCATGTGTATTCTTCTCACAAACCACATAAGGATACACCAGTGTCATTGCATGTGTGTTCTTTTGACAAACCACAGCTATAGTCATTGGATGTTTGTTCTTCTCACAAACCACATAAGGATCCACCAGTGTCATTGCATGTATGTTCTTCTCATGAACCACAACTAGAGTCATTGCATGTGTGTTCCTCTCACAAACCACATAAGGATCCACCAGTGTCATTGGATGTGTGTTCTTTTCATGAACCACATAAGGATCCACCAGTGTCATTGGATGTGTGTTCTTTTCATGAACCACACACAGTGTCATTGGATGTCTGTTCTTTTCATAGACCACATAAGGATCAACCAGTGTCATTGGATGTGTATTCTTCTCACAAACCACATAAGGATCCACCAGTGTCATTGCATGTATGTTCTTCTCATGAACCACAGCTAGAGTCATTGCATGTGTGTTCTTCTCACAAACCACATAAGGATCCACTAGTGTCATTGGATGTGTGTTCTTTTCATGAACCACACCCAGAGTCATTAAATGACTGTTCTTCTCACAAACCACATAAGGATTTACTAGTGTCATTGCATGTCTATTCTTTTCATGAACCACACCCAGTGTCATTGCATGTCTGTTCTTCTTATAAACCACATAAGGATCCACCAGTGTCATTGGATGTGTGTTCTTTTCATGAACCACATAAGGATCCACCAGTGTCATTGGATGTGTGTTCTTTTCATGAACCACACACAGTGTCATTGGATGTCTGTTCTTTTCATAAACCACATAAGGATCAACCAGTGTCGTTGGATGTGTATTCTTCTCACAAACCACATAAGGATCCACCAGTGTCATTGCATGTATGTTCTTCTCATGAACCACAGCTAGAGTCATTGCATGTGTGTTCTTCTCACAAACCACATAAGGATCCACTAGTGTCATTGGATGTGTGTTCTTTTCATGAACCACACCCAGAGTCATTAAATGACTGTTCTTCTCACAAACCACATAAGGATTTACTAGTGTCATTGCATGTCTATTCTTTTCATGAACCACACCCAGTGTCATTGCTTGTCTGTTCTTCTTATAAACCACATAAGGATCCACCAGTGTCATTGGATGTGTGTTCTTTTCATGAACCACATAAGGATCCACCAGTGTCATTGGATGTGTGTTCTTTTCATGAACCACACACAGTGTCATTGGATGTCTGTTCTTTTCATAAACCACATAAGGATCAACCAGTGTCATTGGATGTGTATTCTTCTCACAAACCACATAAGGATCCACCAGTGTCATTGCATGTATGTTCTTCTCATGAACCACAGCTAGAGTCATTGCATGTGTGTTCTTCTCACAAACCACATAAGGATCCACTAGTGTCATTGGATGTGTGTTCTTTTCATGAACCACACCCAGAGTCATTAAATGACTGTTCTTCTCACAAACCACATAAGGATTTACTAGTGTCATTGCATGTCTATTCTTTTCATGAACCACACCCAGTGTCATTGCATGTCTGTTCTTCTTATAAACCACATAAGGATCCACCAGTGTCATTGGATGTGTGTTCTTTTCATGAACCACATAAGGATCCACCAGTGTCATTGGATGTGTGTTCTTTTCATGAACCACACACAGTGTCATTGGATGTCTGTTCTTTTCATAAACCACATAAGGATCAACCAGTGTCATTGGATGTGTATTCTTCTCACAAACCACATAAGGATCCACCAGTGTCATTGCATGTATGTTCTTCTCATGAACCACAGCTAGAGTCATTGCATGTGTGTTCTTCTCACAAACCACATAAGGATCCACTAGTGTCATTGGATGTGTGTTCTTTTCATGAACCACACCTAGAGTAATTAAATGACTGTTCTTCTCACAAACCACATAAGGATTTACTAGTGTCATTGCATGTCTATTCTTTTCATGAACCACACCCAGTGTCATTGCATGTCTGTTCTTCTTATAAACCACACATGGATCCACCAGTGTCATTGGATGTGTGTTCTTTTCATTAACCACACACAGTGTCATTGGATGTTTGTTCTTCTCACAAACCACAGAAGGATCCACCAGTGTCATTGCATGTATGTTCTTCTCATGAACCACACCTAGTGTCATTGGATGTGTGTTCTTCTCACAAACAACACATGGATCCACCAGTGCCATTGGATGTGTATTCTTTTCATTAACCACAACTAGAGTCATTGCATGTCTGTTCTTATCACAAACCACATATGGATCCACCAGTGTCATTGCATGTGTGTTCTACTCATGAACCACGGCTTGAGTCATTGCATGTTTGTTCCTCTAAACAAACCACACATGGATCCACCAGTGTCATTGGATGTGGTCATTGCATGTGTGTTCTTCTAAACAAACCACACATGGATCCACTAGTGGTCATTGCATGTCTATGGATCCACCAGTGCCATTGGATGTGTGTTCTTTTCATGAACCACACATGGATCCACTAGTGGTCATCGCATGTGTGTTCTTCTCACAAACGACATAACGATCCACCAGTGTCATTGGATGTGTGTTCTTTTCATGAACCACACCTAGTGTCATTGCATTTGTGTTCTTCTAACAAACCACACATGGATCCACCAGTGTCATTGGATGTGCGTTCTTTTCACAAACCATAGCTAGAGTCATTGCATGTGTGTTCTTCTCACAAACCACATAAGGATACACCAGTGTCATTGCATGTGTGTTCTTTTCACAAACCACAGCTATAGTCATTGGATGTGTGTTCTTCTCACAAACCACATAAGGATCCACCAGTTTAATTGCATGTATGTTCTTCTCATGAACCACAGCTAGAGTCAGTGCATGTGTGTTCTTCTCACAAACCACATAAGGATCCACCAGTGTCATTGGATGTGTGTTCTTTTCATGAACCACACCTAGAGTCATTGCATGTTTGCTCTTCTCACAAACCACATAAGGATCCACTAGTGTCTTTGGATGTGTGTTCTTTTCATGAACCACACCCAGTGTCATTGGATGTGTGTTCTTCTCTCAAACCACACATGTATCCACCAGTGTCATTGGATGTCTATTCTTTTCATGAACCACAGCCAGTGGCATTGCATGTGTGTTCTTCTCACAAACCACACATGGTTCCACCAGTGTCATTGGATGTTTGTTCTTCTCACAAACCACAGAAGGATCCACCAGTGTCATTGCATGTATGTTCTTCTCATGAACCACACCTAGTGTCATTGGATGTGTGTTCTTCTCACAAACAACACATGGATCCACCAGTGCCATTGGATGTGTATTCTTTTCATTAACCACAACTAGAGTCATTGCATGTCTGTTCTTCTCACAAACCACATATGGATCCACTAGTGTCATTGCATGTGTGTTCTACTCATGAACCACGGCTTGAGTCATTGCAAGTTTGTTCCTCTAAACAAACCACACATGGATCCACCAGTGTCATTGGATGTGGTCATTGCATGTGTGTTCTTCTAAACAAACCACACATGGATCCACTAGTGGTCATTGCATGTCTATTCTTCTCATGAACCACATCTAGAGTCATCGCATGTGTGTTCTTCTCACAAACGACATAACGATCCACCAGTGTCATTGGATGTGTGTTCTTTTCATGAACCACACCTAGTGTCATTGCATTTGTGTTCTTCTAACAAACCACACATGGATCCACCAGTGTCATTGGATGTGCGTTCTTTTCACAAACCATAGCTAGAGTCATTGCATGTGTGTTCTTCTCACAAACCACATAAGGATACACCAGTGTCATTGCATGTGTGTTCTTTTCACAAACCACAGCTATAGTCATTGGATGTGTGTTCTTCTCACAAACCACATAAGGATCCACCAGTTTAATTGCATGTATGTTCTTCTCATGAACCACAGCTAGAGTCAGTGCATGTGTGTTCTTCTCACAAACCACATAAGGATCCACCAGTGTCATTGGATGTGTGTTCTTTTCATGAACCACACCTAGAGTCATTGCATGTTTGCTCTTCTCACAAACCACATAAGGATCCACTAGTGTCTTTGGATGAGTGTTCTTTTCATGAACCACACCCAGTGTCATTGGATGTGTGTTCTTCTCTCAAACCACACATGTATCCACCAGTGTCATTGGATGTCTATTCTTTTCATGAACCACAGCCAGTGGCATTGCATGTGTGTTCTTCTCACAAACCACACATGGTTCCACCAGTGTCATTGGACGTGTGTTCTTTTCATGAACCACACAGTGTCATTGGATGTCTGTTCTTCTCACAAAACACATAACGATCCACAAGTGTCACTCGATGTGTGTTCTTCTCATGAACCACACCCAGTGTCATTGGATGTGTGTTCTTCTCACAAACCACACATTGATCCACCAGTGTCATTGCATGTCTGTTCTTTTCATGAACCACAGCTAGAGTCATTGTATGTCTGTTCTTCTCACAAACCACATACGAATCCACCAGTGTCATTGCATGTGTGTTCTTTTTACAAACCACAGCTAGAGTCATTGCATGTGTGTTCTTCTCACAAACCACATAAGGATACACCAGTGTCATTGGATGTGTGTTCTTTACACAAACCACAGCTATAGTAATTGGATGTGTGTTCTTCTCACAAACCACATAAGGATCCACCAGTGTCATTGCATGTATGTTCTTCTCATGAACCACAACTAGAGTCATTGCATGTGTGTTCTTCTCACAAACCACATAAGGATCCACCAGTGTCATTGGATGTGTGTTCTTTTCATGAACCACATAAGGATCCACTTGTGTCATTGGATGTGTGTTCTTTTCATGAACCACACCCACTTTCATTCGATGTGTGTTCTTCTCACAAACCAGACATTGATCCACCAGTGTTATTGCATGTGTGTTCTTTTCATGAGCCACACACGGATCCACCCACTGTCATTGCATGTTAGTTCTTCTCACAAACCACATAAGGATCCAGCAGTGTCATTGCATGTCTGTTCTTTTCATGAACCACATCTAGAGTCATTGCATGTTTGTTCCTCTAAACAAACCACACATGGATCCACCAGTGTCATTGCATGTGTGTTCTTCTATACAAACCACACATGGATCCACCAGTGGTCATTGCATGTCTGTTCTTCTCATGAACCACATCTAAAGTCATCGCATGTGTGTTCTTCTCATAAACAACATAAGGATCCACCAGTGTCATTGGATGTGTGTTCTTTTCATGAACCACACCCAGTGTCATTGCATGTATGTTCTTCTAACAAACCACACATGGATCCACCAGTGCCATTAGATGTGTGTTCTTTTTACAAACCACAGCTAGAGTCATTTCATGTGTGTTCTTCTCACAAACCACATAAGGATACACCAGTGTCATTGGATGTGTGTTCTTTACACAAACCACAGCTATAGTAATTGGATGTGTGTTCTTCTCACAAACCACATAAGGATCCACCAGTGTCATTGCATGTATGTTCTTCTCATGAACCACAACTAGAGTCATTGCATGTGTGTTCTTCTCACAAACCACATAAGGATCCACCAGTGTCATTGGATGTGTGTTCTTTTCATGAACCACATAAGGATCCACTAGTGTCATTGGATGTGTGTTCTTTTCATGAACCACACAGTGTCATTGGATGCATGTTCTTTTCATAAACCACATAAGGATCCACCAGTGTCATTGGATGTGTGTTCTTCTCACAAACCACATAAGGATCCACCAGTGTCATTCCATGTATGTTGTTCTCATGAACCACAGCTAGAGTCATATCATGTGTGTTCTTCTCACAAACTACATAAGGATCCACCAGTGTCATTGGATGTGTCTTCTGTTCATGAACCACACCCAGAGTCATTGCATGTTTGATCTTCTCACAAACCACGTAAGGATCCACCAGTGTCATTGCATGTCTATTCTTTTCATGAAGCACACCCAGTGTCATTGCATGTCTGTTCTTCTTATACACCACACATGGATCCACCAGTGTCATTGGATGTGTGTTCTTTTCATGAACCACACACAGTGTCATTGGATGTCTGTTCTTCTCACAAACCAAATTAGGATCCACCAGTGTCATTGCATGTTTGTTCTTCTCATGAACCACACCTAGTGTCATTGGATGTGTGTTCTTCTCACAAACCACACATGGATCCACCAGTGCCATTGGATGTGTGTTCTTTTCATGAACCATAGCTAGAGTCATTGCATGTCTGTTCTTCTCAGAAAACACATATGGATCCACCAGTGTCATTGCATGTGTGTTTTTCTCATGAACCACAGCTAGATTCATTGCATGTTTTTTCCTCTAAACAAACCACACATGGATCCACCAGTGTCATTGGATGTGGTCATTGCATGTGTGTTCTTCTAAACAAACCAAACATGGATCCAGCAGTGGTCATTGCTTGTCTGTTCTTCTCATGAACCACATCTAGAGTCATCACATGTGTGTTCTTCTCACAAACCACATAAGGATCCACCAGTGTCATTGGATGTGTGTTCTTTTCATGAACCACACCCTGTGTCATTGCATGTGTGTTCTTCTAACAAACTACACATGGATCCACCAGTGTCATTGGATGTGTGTTCTTTTCACAAACCACGGCTAGAGTCATTGCATGTGTGTTCTTCTCACAAACCACATAAGGATACACTAGTGTCATTGCATATGTGTTCTTTTCACAGACCACAACTATAGTCATTGGATGTGTGTTCTTCTCACAAACCACATAAGGATCCACTAGTGTCATTGCATGTATGTTCTTCTCATGAACCACAGCTAGAGTCATTGCATGTGTGTTCTTCTCACAAACCACATAAGGATCCACAAGTGTCATTGGATGTGTCTTCTTTTCATGAACCACACCCAGAGTCATTTCATGTCTATTCTTCTCAAAAACCACATAAGGATCCACAAGTGTCATTGGATGTGTGTTCTTTTCCTAAACCACACCCAGTGTCATTGGATGTGTGTTCCTCTCTCAAACCACACATGGATCCACCAGTGTCCATGGATGTCTGTTCTTTTCATGAACCACAGCCAGTGTCATTGCATGTGTGTTCTTCTCATAAACCACACATGGATCCACCAATGTCATTGGATGTGTGTTCTTTTCATGAACCACAGACAGTGTCATTGGATGTATGTTCTTCTCACAAACCACATAAAGATCCACAAGTCTCACTGGATGTGTGTTCTTTTCATGAACCACACCCAGTGTCATTGGATGTGTGTTCTTCTCACAAACCACACATGGATCCACCGGTGTCATTGCATGTCTGTTCTTTTCATGAACCACAGCTAGAGTCATTGCATGTCAATTCTTGTCACAAACCACATATGGATCCACCAGTGTCATTGCATGTCTGTTCTTTTCTTGAACCATACATGGATCCACCCAGTGTCATTGATGTCAGTTCTTCTCACAAACCACATAAGGATCCACCAGTGTCATTGCATGTATGTTCTTCTCATGAACCACAACTAGAGTCATTACATGTGTGTTCTTCTCACAAACCACATAAGGATCCACGAGTGTCATTGGATGTGTGTTCTTTTCTGAACCATACCCAGAGTCATTGCATGTCTGTTCTTCCCACAAACCACATAAGGATCCACCAGTGTCATTGGATGTGTGTTCTTTTCATGAACCACGCCCAGTGTCATTGGATGTGTCTTCTTCTCTCAAACCACACATGGATCCACCAGTGTCATTGGATGTGTGTTCTTTTCGTGAACCACACCCAGTGTGATTGCATGTGTGTTCTTCTCATAGACCACACAAGGATCCACCAGTGTCATTGCATGCATGTTCTTTTCATGAACCACACCCAGTGTCATTGCATGTCTGTTCCTCTCATAAACCACACATGGATCCACCGTTTGACTGAGTCTTCTAGAAGGCACGCCCTAACACAGTTGTTCTGCTTGACAGTTTTTACATACCGTTCGATCGGGGCGCTTGGACGATTGGGTTGGTCTTCGTGAGAGCGATCCGCGAGTAGGCTGTTCTGCGGCATGATTGGCCACGGTTGCTCTGGACAAACTTGCAACACCGGGTGCTCCCCTATTGCGAGTGTCACGAATCACGAGTTCAGTGGTCCATATCCTAGTGTCACGTCCCCACTACTTCTCTTCCTCCCCGTACTTCTCTTCCTTCCCCTCGAAGCCACTTCCCCACTTCACTCCCATCCTGTCATAGCCACAAGCCAAGGACGCCTCCATCCCAATCCCCTCTCCGGCAGCCACCCCCTCCCCTCTCGCCATGGGTTCAGGGGGAGACAGCGAGGAAACGCGTCGTGACGACAGGGACGGTGATTTCGATGTGAGTCGTCTCATCTCTATCTCTATCATATGTGGCCAGTTATCTATTTTTTGAGCTAGATCTACTCTGTTTACTCATGCGCGTATGATGTGTTAGGCCAACCAGACAATGTATGACTCTGACTATCACGGTTTAGCGGATGAAGAGAGTCCTCTACTATGTAAACATGGACATGTGCCTGCTAAATTTGTAGTGTTCGAAGAACGAAACGCAGGCAGGAGGTTTCTACGGTGTCAAGGACATCGTGCAATGATGCAAGGCGGAAGTTGTGGTGTTGTCAAATGGGTAGATCCAGAGTGGCCCAAATCGATGCAGAAAATGCTGGACAAACTATGGGATATGACTATTGAGTTGAAAGAATCCATAGTCAGCTCACTTCTTGACAGTGTTGAGATGAAGCTATGGGACCCAGTTGACACGACCAAGCTTAACCAAGATCTCAGGAGGGTGCAAGACAAGGTTAGCAAAGTCAAGAAGGAGAGGGATGTGGTGTTGGCCCTGAAGGCTAAAGCAGAGCAAGAACTGACTCAAGCAAGGAATGATCTTCACCAGGCCAAAGTCCTGTAGTTCACAACTACGAGTATTGACAAGTTCATGAGGAAAAATACAGAGAAATAATTGAAGCTGTGCAAGGAAGATGCTAAAAGGAAGGAGCAGATGAATCGATCCTTGCTCTCGCAATAAGATGTGCATCGGGCTAAGATTAGGAAGATCAAGGAGATGTGTGATAACTAGTTCTATTTAGCTTGAGCTCCGTGCCTTTTTAAGTTGTAATAGTAGTACTTGTTGACCTAGCGGTCTGAACTAGTGGTCCTGGAGTCCTAGGAGGAAAAAATTTGTCTCCCGTTTGTCTCTCTTAACCTTGCATCACTTCTTTTTGTCTGATCATGGTGGTATTCTGACATTGGTGGTTTGTTTAAACGTAATCTACGTGGATTGTGCCGCATGCAAATGGCACAACGACAATTTATAAAGTAGAAGCACGTACACCCGGTTAATGGAGATCCGGGATCTTTGCCAGACGCAGGGGATGCAGGAGCAGGGAGGCAGTGAGATAGACAGGCTCAAGCGTCTGGGCATTATCGGTTGCCATTGCTATTTATGTTTCCATGTCGTTGTGCAGCATCTGAAATAAGTTGCTACTTCGTGGAGTGTGGTAGCTTAAATAATTTATTTCTGTGCCACTTACATTCCATCGTATTTGGAGACCTACTGCCCCTCAGCAATCGTGGAACCGGTGCTGCGTGTTTTCAGATAGCAGTGGCACAATCACAATTTCAGATTCAACTACTAACTCAGGTGTTTCCAAACCCTAAGTCACGGTACATTTTACTCAGAGAACGTGGGTAGATTATTTCGCCCAGCAAAGTGCCACACACAGAGCTCCAGAATTTAACAGAATTACATATATAGGTTCAAATTCAACACATTACTATGCATCTTCATTGCTAGTAGCCTTCTTCCATAGCCTGGGTGCCAAGGCTTCACGTCCACTGGCTTCTTCATTTCCTGCCTTCTTCCTCTTCCTCAGTGCCAATTTTCTTAGCTTCACGTACTCTGCATCGCCGGGACAATGGGCACCAGAATCGTGTCTAGCATCATCTTTCCACTCGTTTTTAATTTCTTCGGGCAGCAAAATGACTGACCCGGCAGTCATGTTTCTAAACTTGCGGCGCTTCCTGTCAAAGAAACGGGACTGTTACGTAACTGCCCAATATCTACAAAGTAAATAAAACAAAAATTACAATTCAGCACAAACATGCAAACCCCAAGAGACTTTTGCTTACCACGAGCTAATTGGGTTCGAGCAACCACCCTGTCCAAGAATAGAAGGGCGACTCCTAGTTGCAGCAGCTTCCACATCCAGTACATCACAATTCAGCTCAAACATGCAAGCCAAAGCATACCTTTTCATCAACCCAATTAGCTGACTGTCACACGTTGATGACCCACAAGTATAGGGGGTGTATCACAGTATTTTCGAGGGAAGTGAAACCCAATTTATTGATTCGACACAAGGGGAGCCAAAGAATATTTATAAGCCTTAACAACTGAATTATCAATTCAGCTGCACCTGGAAACAATCTTGCTCATGGCAGTTTATTAGTAGCAACAGTTTTGTAGTAGGAATAGCAAAGTAACAGCAGTAGTAAAAGTAAAACAGTGGTAACAATAGCAGTAAACAGTAGGATTTGAGTGCGGTAGGCATAGGGATGGATGGACGGGCGTTGCATGGATAAGACAATTCACATAGCAATCAAAACATTGGGCAATTGCAGATAAATAAGATAAAGCATCCAAGTACTAGATAATCCTAGGCATGTGTTCCATATATAGTCATACGTGCTCGCAATGAGAACTTGCACAACATCTTTTGTCCTGCTAGCCCGTTTGCACCGGGGCCTCAAGGGAACTACTGGCAATTAAGGTGCTCCTTTTAATAGAGCACCGGAGCAAAGCATTAACGCTCCATGAACACACGTGATCCTCACATTAAAGCCATTCCCTCCGGTTATCCCGATTTCTGTCACTTCGGGGCCATTGGTTCCAGACAACAATGTGTGTATACAACTTGTAGGTAAGACCATAAACAATACTATCATAATGAATCAATAACATGTTCAGATCCGAAATCATGGCACTCGGGCCCTAGTGACAAGCATTAAGCACAACAAGTCGCAACAAAGTCATAAAGCACTAATAAAAGATACTAGGCACCATGCCCTAACAATCTGATGCCATTACATGAACGATCTCATCCAATCCCTACCATCCCCATAGCCTACAGCGGGGGATTACTCACTCATAGATGGGGGGAACATGGATGGTCGATGGAGAAGCGATGGTGATGATGATGGCGATGATCTCCTCCAATTCCCCGTCCCGGCAGGGTGCCAGAACGGAGTTTCTGGTGCTGTTTCATGGAATATGGTGGTGGCGGCGGAGCGGAACTCCTTCTGGAAAAATGTCGAACCCCCCGAAGTTTTTAGGTCAGAAGGCTCCTTATAGGCGAAGAGAGAGGCCGAGGGGGTGCCTAGGGGGCCCACACCACCCCCTGGCGCGGCCTGGCCTGGCCCGCGCCACCAGGTGGTGTGGCCACCCCCTGGCTCTTCTCTGTCTCGTATTCTGGCTCCTGGAGTATTCGGGTGAAATAGGATTTTTGGCATATTTTCCAGGATTTTTCCTGATAGTTGATTTTCTGCACAAAAAGTAGACACCAAGGCAATTCTGCTAAAAACAGCGTCAGTTCGCATTACTTGCATCCAAATCACACAAGTATAGAGGAGAAACAATAGCAAAACTGTTCGGTAAAGTAGATACGTTTTGGACGTATCAGATACAAGCATCAAAGTCATAACACAATTAATGCAAGTTTTGAGACAAGCACATTATACTAAGAATGACAACTATGCTCTCAAGAAGGTGCTCGAAGAATGTGTGGAGACTCAACAAGGAAATGAAAAAGGTTTTGAAAAGTTTGAAAGGCTTCCAAATGCTGAAAGTACGGTACTCGTTAGCTTTGGGCTATCATTGCCCTATCATAAGCATATTTAAATGGTTAAGGTTAAAGTGACACAACTAAGATGATATGCTTGACAAGTTATAAATCGAAGTCTCAAGACCCTTACTTACAAAGACCGATCCCCATGCTACTCAACTTCAGTCACGAGTAAGCTCTTGTCATTGTAAGTATATATGTATCATATGTTGGAGATATGCCCAAGAGGCAATAATAAAAGGGGTTATTATTATATCTTTGTGTTTATGATGAATGTTTACATCCCATGCTATAATTGTATTATTAGGAAACACTAATACTTGTGTGTTTTGTAAACATAAAAGAGTCCCTAGTAAGCCTCTTGTTGAACTAGCTTGTTGATTGATTGATGATCATGGTTTCCTGATCATAGACATTGGATGTGATTAATAACAAGGTTATATCATTAGGAGAATGATGTGATGGACACACACCCATAGTAAGCGTAGCATAAGATCAAGTCATTAAGTTCGTATTGCTGTAAGCTTTGAAATACATAGTAACCTAATCCTTCGACCATGAGGTTATGTTAATCACCATCACCGGATGGGTAGTTTGATGACATCAAACGCCGCTTCGTAACTGGGCGGTTATAAAGGTGTCATTGGGTATTCTGAAAGTATGTGTTGAAGCACATAGACCAAGATTGGGATTTGTCCATCCATATGACGGATAGATATACTCTGGGCCCTCTCGGTGGAATGTCATCTAGATAGCTTGCAAGCATGTGACTGGGTCACAAGGGATGACATAACATGGAACGAGTAAAGAGTACTTATCAGTAACGAGGAAGAACTAGGTATGAAGATACCGACGATCAAACCTTAGGTAAGTAGAATATCGCGTGACAAAGGGAATTGGTTTCGTATGTTAAATGGTTCTATCGATCACGAAGTCATCGTTGAGTATGTGGGAGCCGTTATGGATCTCCAGATCCCGCTGATGGTTATTGATCGGAGGTGTGTCTCCATCATGTCTGCATATTCACGAACCGTAGGGTGACACACTTAAGGTTCGAAATTGTTTTAAGTAGATATGGAATTTGCGTTGGAGACCGAATGTTGTTCGGAGTCTCGGAATGGATCCGGGACATCACGAGGAGATCCGGAATGGTCCGGAGAATAAGATTCATATATTGGGGATCATTTTCTAAGTTAGGAAATGTTTCAGAGTGTTTGTATGGAGATTCTAGAAGGTTTCGGAATGTTCTGGAAGGTTCTAGAGGATTTCTTGGAGTTTACTTGAAAACCAAGAAAGGGATCAAGGAGACCAAGTGGGGAAAGACACGGATTCGTGGGGGAGGAGGATTCCTCCCCCCTTCCCACCGACGGCCCAAGGAGGGGAGTCCTACTAGGACTCCCCCTCCCCAGGCGCGCCTCCCTCCTTTAAATAGAAGGGAGGGGGCGCCCCCTCTTGCCCTCCTCTCAATACAACCAATCTCAGCCGCCTCTCTCCTCTACCTTTCTTCTGCACAGGCATAGGCGAAGCCCTGCAGAATTCTCATCTCCACCACCACCACCACGCCGTCGTGCTGTTGGGATTCCGTGGAGAAGATCTACTACCTCCGCTGCTCGCTGGAACAGGGAGAGGAAGGTCTGCTTCGACTCCGCACGTGTGACCGTCTGCGGAAGCGCTGCCGGAACGCGGCGCCGGAAGGATCATCCACACGATCTTGAGATCGGCAAGTGATCGACTACATCATTCACGAGATCTAATCTCGTAACGCTTTCGGTTCTACGAGGGTTAGTACCGATCTATCTCGTTGCTTATGTCTAATAGATTAGATCTTGGCTTTTGTCTAGATTAGATCTGGGTTTTGTTCGTTCTTGCGGTAGAATTTTTTTGTTTTCCATGCTACGAACCCATCAGTGGTATCAGAGCCTTGTCTATGCGTAGATCTGTTGCACGAGTAGAACACAATGAGGTTGTGGGCGTTCGTGCTCGTGCCGTCTTTTGCTATATGTGTACTTTGCATCTTGCGGTATGGTGGGATGAAGCGGCTCGGGCTAACATTACATGTCATCGTACATGAGACTTGCTCCACGCTTGACGTGCAACTTGCTTTGCACAAGTGGCTTTGCGGGTGTCTGTCTCTCCCATCATAGTATAGATCAAATCTACACTTTGCACTTGATAGCACTTGTATCAACGTTGTGGTTCAGTTTCGTAGGTAAGATCCGTTCTTAGTCGAAAGCCCCAAGCCACGTAAAACTTGCAAAGAAAATTAGAGGCGTCTAACTTGTTTTTGCAGGGGTTTTGTGATGTGATATGGCCTACATGTGATTGTGATTGTATTTGATGTATGCAATGATCCTTATTGTAATATGGCAACCGGCAGGAGCCTAATGGTTGTCTTTAATTCTGTTAAGACCTGCGTGTCTATTCATCTTGTAATAGCTTTGTTCCAAGTAGTTGTAATAGTTGCTAGTGATGATGGACAACCATGAAGCGCCGCCACGGACCTTGACGATATGCTGGTGATGATGGAGATCATGTCCGTGCTTTGGAGATGGAGATCGAAGGCATAAGAAGAAAGGGCCATATCATATCACACTAATTATAAATTGCCTGTGATGTTAATCCTTTATGCATCTTTTATTGCTTAGATCACGACGGTAGCATTATAAGATGATCCCTCTCACTAAATATCAAGTAATAAAGTGTTCGTCCTTAGTTGGCACCATTGCTAAAACTCGTCGTTTCGAAGCATCTCGTGATGATCGGGGTGATAGACTCTACGTGTGCATACAACGGGTGCAAGCCAGATTTGCACATGCGGAAACTAAGGTTAATCTTGACGAGCCTAGCATGTACAGACATGGTCTCAGAACACGGAATACCGAAAGGTAGAGCATGATTCATATGATTGATATGATGAACATGAAGATTGTTCGCCGATGAAGCTACATCATCTCACGTGATGATCGGACTTGGTGTAGTGGATTTGGTTCGTGTAATCACTAAAACAACTCGAGGGATGTTGTTTTGAGTGGGAGTTCACCTAGTTGATTTAAGAATTAAATTTGAACACTATTTATCATAAACTTAGACTAAATTACTTGCAAATTTGTTGTAGATTATGGCGAACGTTTCCATCAATTTCAATGCGTTCCTAGAGAAAGAAAAGCTTAAGAACAATGGAAGAAATTTCACGGACTGGTTCCGTGGACTGAAGATCGTCCTCAGGGCTGGTCAGTTGACCTATGTGCTCGAAGCACCGCTAGGTGACCCACCTGCAGAAGATGCCACCGATGACGTAAAGAATGTTTATGCCACTCGGAAACATCACTACTCCACAGTTCAGTGTGCCATCCTGTACGGTTTAGAATCGGAGCTTCAAAAGCGTTTTGAGCACCATGACCCGTTTGAGATCATTAAGGAGCTCAAACTCATTTTTGAGACTCGCGCGGCCATGGAAAGCTATGAAGCTTCCGAGAAGTTCTTTACCTGCAAGATGGAAGAGGGTAGCTCCGTTAGCGAGCACGTGCTCACCATGTCTGGGCACGCAAACAAACTCCGAGAGTTGGGGATACCGATTCCTAATGAATTGGGGATTCACCGTGTCCTCCAATCACTGCCACCAAGTTACAAGAACTTTGTGATGAACTACAATATGCACTGCATGAACAACTTGCCTGAACTATCGTCCATGCTGAAAACTGCTGAAGTGGAGATCATGAAGGAGCACCAAGTGTTGATGGTCAATAAGACCACCAATTTCAAGAAACAGGGCAAGCCTAAGAACAAGGGCAACTTCAAGAAGGATGGCAAGAAAGCTGCCGCACCTGCTAAGAAGCCCAAGGCTGGTCCTAAACCTGAAACTGAGTGCTTCTACTGCAAGGGTTTTGGTCACTGGAAGCGTAACTGCCCCAAATACCTGGCGAATCTGAAGAACGGCAACATCAAGAAGAAAGGTATATTCGATATACATGTTATAGATGTGTATCTTACTAGTAATCGTAGTAGTGCCTGGGTATTTGATACTGGTTCGGTTGCTCATATTTGTAACTCGAAATAGGAGCTGCGGAATACGAAGACTGGTGATAGACGAGGTGACGATGCGCGTTGGAAATGGCTCCAAGGTTGATGTGATCGCCGTCGGCACGCTCCCTCTGCATCTACCATCGGGATTAGTTTTAAATTTAAATAATTGTTATTTGGTGCCTACGTTAAGCATGAACATTATATATGGATCTTGTTTATTGCGAGACAGTTACTCTTTTAAGTCTGAGAATAAAGGTTGTTCGATTTATATGAGTAATATCTTTTATAGTTATGCACCTGAGATGAATGGTTTATTCTTATTGAATCTCGATAGTAGTGATACACATGTTCACAACATAGATGCTAAACGAATAAAATTGAATGATAATTCTACATACATGTGGCACTGTCGTCTTGGTCACATTGGAGTGAAGCGTATGAAGAAGCTCCATTCTGATGGACTTCTTGAATCACTTGATTTTGAATCACTTGAAAGATGCGAAGCATGTCTAATGGGAAAAATGACTAAGACTCCATTCTCTGGTATAATGGAGCGAGCTACGGACTTATTAGAAATAATACATACCGATGTGTGCAGTCCAATGAGTGTAGCATCGCGTGGTGGATATCGTTATGTTCTCACTTTCACGGATGACTTGAGTAGATATGGGTATGTCTACTTTATGAAACATAAATCCGAAACTTTCGAGAAGTTTAAGGAATTTCAAAGTGAAGTGGAAAATCATCGTAACAAGAAGATTAAGTTTCTGCGTTCTGACCGCGGAGGTGAATATCTGAGTTGTGAGTATGGCATGCATTTAAAGAAATGTGGAATACTTTCACAGTTGACACCGCCGGGAACACCACAGCGTAATGGTGTGTCCGAACGTCGTAATCAAACGCTCTTAGATATGGTTCGGTCTATGATGTCTCTTACAGATTTACTGTTATCATTTTGGGGCTATGCATTAGAGATAGCCGCATTCACTTTAAATAGGGCACCATCTAAATCCGTTGAAACGACACCGTATGAATTGTGGTTTGGAAAGAAACCTAAGTTGTCGTTCCTTAAAGTTTGGGGTTGCGAAGCATATGTAAAGAAGTTACAGCCTGATAAGCTTGAACCCAAAGCGGAGAAATGCGTCTTCATAGGATACCCTAAAGAAACAATTGGGTATACCTTCTATCATAGATCCGAAGGCAAAGTTTTCGTTGCTAAGAATGGATCCTTTCTAGAGAAGGAATTTCTCTCGAAAGAAGTGACTAGAAGGAAAGTAGAACTCGACGAGGTTATTGAACCTTCTTTCGGAGTTGAGAGTAGCGTGGCACCGGAAGATGTTTCTGTGCCGCCTACACCAACTGGAAAGGAAGCTAATGATGATGATCATGAAACTTCGAACGAAGTTACTACTAAACCTCGCAGGTCAACGAGGGTTCGTACCACTCCTGAGTGGTATGACTCTGCCTTGAACGTCATGTTAGTGGACAACACTGATGACCCTGTGACGTATGAAGAAGCTATGGTGAGCCCAGATTCCGACAAATGGCTAGAAGCCATGAAATCCGAAATGGGATCCATGTACGAAAACCAAGTATGGACTTTGGTGGACTTACCGGATGGCCATAAGGCTGTCAAGAACAAATGGATTTTCAAAAGAAAAACAGATGCTGATGGTAATGTTACCGTCTATAAAGCTCAACTTGTCGCAAAAGGGTTCCGACAAATTCAAGGAGTTGACTACGATGAGACTTTATCACTAGTAGCAAAGCTAAAGTCTGTGAGGATTATGTTAGCAATCGCTGCATATTTCGATTATGAAATTTTGGCAGATGGATGTCAAAACGGCGTTCCTTAATGGTGACATTGAGGAAGAAGGGTTTTGTCGATCCTAAAGATGCTGACAAGGTATGCAAACTTCAGCGCTCCATTTATGGACTAAAGCAAGCATCCCGGAGTTGGAATCAATGTTCTGATAAAGTAATCAAAAACTTTGGATTTATACAAACTTATGGAGAAGCTTGTATTTACAAGAAAGTGAGTGGGAGCTCTGTAGCATTCCTAGTACTATATGTAGATGACATATTGTTGATTGGGAATGATATAGAACTTCTTAATAGCGTCAAAACCTATTTGAATAATAGTTTTTCGATGAAGGATCTTGGCGAAGCGGCATATATTCTAGGCATCAAGATTTATAGAGATAGATCAAGACGCCTAATAGCGCTTTCACAAAGTACATACTTAGACAAAGTTCTAAAGAAGTTTAGAATGGAAGAGAGCAAGAAAGGGTTCGTGCCCATGTTGTCAGGTAAGACCTTGAGTAAAACTCAAAGTCCGGCCACAGCAGAAGATAGAGAAAAGATGAATAAAATTCCCTATGCCTCGGCCATAGGTTCTATCATGTATGCCATGCTGTGTACAAGACCGGATATAGCACATGCTGTTAGTTTGACTAGCAGATATCAAAGTGATCCTGGAATGGAACACTGGACAGCGGTCAAGAATATCCTAAAGTACCTGAATAGGACTAAGGATATGGTTCTTTCTTATGAAGGTGATGAACAACTTGTTGTAAATGGTTACACTGATGCTAGTTGGAACACCGATCCAGATGACTCGAAGTCACAGTCTGGATACGTATTTATTTTGAATGGTGCTGCAGTGAGCTGGAGGAGTGCAAAGCAGAGCGTTGTGGCGAAATCTTCAACTGAATCGGAATACATAGCTGCTTCGGAGGCTGCACAAGAAGCTATATGGATGAAGGAGTTCATTACTGAACTTGGCATGGTTCCCAGTGCGTTGGACCCGATGGCCATCTATTGTGACAACACAGGTGCCATAGCTAATGCACAGGAGCCAAGGTCACATAGCAAGCTGAAGCACATCAAGCTACGGTTCCATGCTATTCGCGAGTATGTCCAAGAAGGTGACATAAAGATTTGCAAAGTACACACTGATCTGAATGTAGCAGATCCGTTGACTAAACCTCTCCCTAGAGCAAAGCATGACCAACACCAAAACGCCATGGGTGTTCGGTATATTACCATGTAATCTAGATTATTGACTCTAGTGCAAGTGGGAGACAGTTGGAGATATGCCCAAGAGGCAATAATAAAAGGGGTTATTATTATATCTTTGTGTTTATGATGAATGTTTACATCCCATGCTATAATTGTATTATTAGGAAACACTAATACTTGTGTGTTTTGTAAACATAAAAGAGTCCCTAGTAAGCCTCTTGTTGAACTAGCTTGTTGATTGATTGATGATCATGGTTTCCTGATCATAGACATTGGATGTGATTAATAACAAGGTTATATCATAAGGAGAATGATGTGATGGACACACACCCATAGTAAGCGTAGCATAAGATCAAGTCATTAAGTTCGTATTGCTGTAAGCTTTGAAATACATAGTAACCTAATCCTTCGACCATGAGGTTATGTTAATCACCATCACCGGATGGGTACTTTGATGACATCAAACGCCGCTTCGTAACTAGGCGGTTATAAAGGTGTCATTGGGTATTCTGAAAGTATGTGTTGAAGCGCATAGACCAAGATTGGGATTTGTCCATCCATATGACGGATAGATATACTCTGGGCCCTCTCGGTGGAATGTCTTCTAGATAGCTTGCAAGCATGTGACTGGGTCACAAGGGATGACATAACATGGAACGAGTAAAGAGTACTTATCAGTAACAAGGAAGAACTAGGTATGAAGATACCGACGATCAAACCTCGGATAAGTAGAATATCGCGTGACAAAGGGAATTGGTTTCGTATGTTAAATGGTTCTATCGATCACGAAGTAATCGTTGAGTATGTGGGAGCCGTTATGGATCTCCAGATCCCACTGATGGTTATTGATCGGAGAGGTGTCTTCATCATGTCTGCATATTCACGAACCGTAGGGTGACACACTTAAGGTTCGAAGTTGTTTTAAGTAGATATGGAATTTGCGTTGGAGACCGAATGTTGTTCGGAGTCTCGGAATGGATCCGGGACATCACGAGGAGATCCGGAATGGTCCGGAGAATAAGATTCATATATTGGGGATCATTTTCTAAGTTAGGAAATGTTCCGGAGTGTTTGTATGGAGATTCTAGAAGGTTTCGGAATGTTCTGGAAGGTTCTAGAGGATTTCTTGGAGTTTACTTGAAAACCAAGAAAGGGATCAAGGAGACCAAGTGGGGCAAGACACGGATTCGTGGGGGAGGAGGATTCCTCCCCCCTTCCCACCGCCAGCCCAAGGAGGGGAGTCCTCCTAGGACTCCCCCTCCCCAGGCGCGCCTCCCTCCTTTAAATAGAAGGGAGGGGGCGCCCCCACTTGCCCTCCTCTCAATACAACCAATCTCAGCCGCCTCTCTCCTCCACATTTCTTCTGCACGGGCATAGGCGAAGCCCTGCAGAATTCTTATCTCCACCACCACCACCACGCCGTCGTGCTGCTGGGATTCCGTGGAGAAGATCTACTACCTCCGTTGCTCGCTGGAACAGGGAGAGGAAGGTCTGCTTCGACTCCGCACGTGTGACCGTCTGCGGAAGCGCTGCCGGAACGCGGCGCCGGAAGGATCGTCCACACGATCTTGAGATCGGCAAGTGATCGACTACATCATCCACGAGATCTAATCTCGTAACGCTTTCGGTTCTATGAGGGTTAGTACCGATCTATCTCGTTGCCTATGTCTAATAGGTTAGATCTTGGCTTTTGTCTAGATTAGATCTGGGTTTTGTTCGTTCTTGCGGTAGAAAATTTTTTGTTTTCCATGCTACGAACCCATCATCATAGAGAATCGCCAACGGGGTACCCCTTGCACATGATACAGGGGCTATCCCATAATCAAAATGACAAGGCAAGCAGGCAATGAGCATCTCAGCGATCTTTTTATTTACTATGTGCATAGATTTTTATTGAGGATGCTTCATAGAATGCTCATTATGGTTATGCTGCAAGTTTCCACCATGATTAGGCATGCCTTAGGCTAGCGGCCCAGGAATTTCTCTAACATACATACAAACTCCATGATCTTACAAGTTCCACTTTTATTTCACACCACCGGGATCCATAAGCAAAAGAACATGATATCAACGAGGTACTAAGTACCAGTGCAATGTTGAAAGCATTCCCCATGATACATGATTCTGCTAACTTCAACTCATAAAGCGCAAGCATATACGCAACAGAGAAGGACACAATGGTTCAGGTTTATTAAGTGCAAGAAAATAAAGTCTGCCATCAAGTTTGTGAGAGCTTTACTAACTAACTTTCTCATAACAAGCAAACATTTTATTCGGAAGAAACAAGGCATATTGAATATGCAAGGAAATAGCAAATGATGCTAATAGGTAGGTATGGTGGACACTTTGGAAATATTTGGTTTTAGGGAGTTGGAAACACGAGTAAAATACTCAGTGAAAGTGAAGGCTAGCAATAGAGAGGGAGCGACAAACGAGAGAGCAATAGTTGTCATAATCATGCTTGCAACAATACAGGACTAATCATGGCATGAAAGTGATTCATGATCCTCAAGGCAAAATAATGCATCGAGGCGTAACTGATTATTTCAGTCATATGCATGCGTGAGCATGTGCCAAGTCAATTCAAATGAAACATTCAGAGGAGGATACCATGGTGTCATACCAAGTTATGAATAGAGTAATGCAAGCAAACATTCATATGACATGCTACAAACTATTAGCAAGCTGGAACTAATCATATGAAAGCAAGAACTACTAAGCATCCAAAGATAACATACACCCTACACGAACAGACTAAGCACGCCCACCATGATGAGTATATGTACAAAAATGAAAACAAGTAGAGTTCGTTACCAGCCTCTTACCACAACTCAAGTTGTCATTAATCCTCATTATTGCTCTTCACTTGTGTGGCTTGAATAATAATATGATAACCAATATCCACTGAGGACTGCTGAACCCTGCAACAAACTCACAAAACCAAAGAAGAACAACAAATATTTTTGGTGTTTTCGATTTTTAAAAGAAGAATCAAAAAGGGAAAACAAGCAAAGCAAAATCTTTTTGGGTTTTTGGAATAGTTTAAACAAAGCAGAAAGGGAAAAACAAACCAAGGAAAAAAGAAGAAGAAGCAAACCAAAGAGAAACAACAGAAATATTTTTGGCCTTTTTGTGTTTTAGAAAGCAATAACAAAGAAAGAATGAAAACTAAAAGGAGAACGAAACATGAATACACAAAGTACCGACACAACATGATAAGGAGATGAGTGTGATGCCGACGTACCTCCCCCAAGCTTAAGCTTTTGGCCTAAGTGGGTATCAATCCCAAGCTGGCCAGGATGAAGTGTCATCGTGGTACGACGAGGAGGTACCCTCGTCCTGGTGCGAGCTCGAGTACGTCCCTCCGTAGTGCGCAGAGTAATCGTAGAGGGCACATCCTCCTGGTGCTGCTCGTGGAAACCCAGCAAGCGAAGTTGTTCGTCCACCTCCTCCTTAGAGCGCGACCACGGTCTCCTGTGAACACTAAACAAAGAAGACTGTGGCAAAGGGATCTCCCTCTCATCCTTATCAGTAAACAGCATCCTATATACTAGACTGTCCAAATCAGAATCAGCAGTGACAAAGTGATGAGTTTTCATAGCAACAAGGTCAAGCCTTTGTGGCGCTAATATAGTATCATTGGGGTCCACTGAAAGCCCTAATGCATTGACCATACGCGAAGCAATGATGCCCCCATAGATAGCCCCCCTAGCAGCTAGGCGGCGAGTAATAAGCGAGCCAAGGTTGTACCGAGTATCATTGTTGAGTGCAGCAGCAACGAAGGCTAAATGATAGTTGGAGATATTAGTTGTGTTATCCCTACCAAGTATGCTAGTAGCAAGATAATATGCAAAGTATCTAAGAGCAGGGAGTTGGATATTTCTTATCTTTCCGCGTTGTGCCACGCGGTCATCATCATAGGTCGCCCCTCGGTAAAGTTCCAGCAAATCAGCGGGTCACCCTTGAATCTTCTTCACGGTCCCTGTCATGCTTACACCTACAACACTGCAAAATCTTTCCAATGACATGGTGAAGGGCAGGTTATAAATTTTGAAAGAGACAGTTGACTGATAGGGCGTGTTAGTAAACACAAAGCTCTCAACAAATGTTTTGGTGAGCATAATATATTGCTCACTCTCATCTTGCATATATGAGGTCAAACCAACCCTCTCAATTGGTAGCAAGAAATCATCTAGAATCCCTGCAGCTTGTAAGAAAGTAAAACAAGGAAAAGTAGATGGGTGAGCATCCCCATCATCCCTTTCATTACCAATACGAGTTGCAATGAGATCTTCGTTGTATGATGGCCTAAACTGAGATGCTGATCTCGAGGGCCTCGACCTCCTAGGTGCATCCCTCTTAAATATCTCTCCAAAGGTATGGTTGTTCATGCTTGGTATTCTGAAATTTAAACACCTATTAAGCAAGTGATTGCAAAGTGAATATAATGAAGGGTGCCACTCATAGGGACTTGTAAGAGGCCTAAACATGCATCAAAACTATATCTCTAAGCATCAAACAATCTTACAAGCTCTCATAACCTGTCACCTATAGCAGCAAAATACTCAAGATATAATCCACTAAACACAAATCTACTTGGACAAGGGGAGGAGTCACATACCGGTGAACAAATGCTCCAAATTTCAGCAACAAAGATGTGCTGAGCAAGGAGATCGAAGAAATCGAGAGCAAGCACAGCAAGAACGCGATTTTGAGCAATGAACTGGAGTTTGCTCGGGAGAGAGAAGAAAGTGGCAGGTGAGAGAGTGAGTGGAGGGCCAGGGGTGGCCCACACCATGGCATAGCGCCACCTAGGGCAGGCCGCGCCACCAGGTGGTGTGCCTGCCTGGTGGGTCCCATGGTACCTTCCAGGCACTCCTCTGCCTCTTTTTCACGTAAAAATTTAATATGAATTTTTCTAGAATTTTTCGAGACACTTTATTTTTGGACAATTTTTAGGCATAGAAGAATGATTTTCTGACAGACAGATTTTTTTGGAATGATGCAAGGACAAAACAAAGCTAGAACTATAGAAATTCTAAGACACTCTAAGATGCAAGCAACTAACAACAGAAAAGAAAACTAAACTAAATGAAAGCAAAAACTAAAATGGATAGAATAAAAGTAAACGGAGATAATCACGGTGAAAACATTGTTTTGTTCAATGAAATCCTTTTGTTAACAAGGTTGATCAGGTCTTGTTACCAAAACAATTTCAGATGAGACAAGACTTTGTATTCCACTAATGATTATGTTACCTCAACCTTGATAGCAATGGTCCCAATCATAATAGTTTCAAATTTTTCTCTTAGTATGGGACAATATATCTCTCCAACTTGAATGCCCTCAACATGTTCAATTGAATTCAAACCATAAGTCCTTTCAATCTTCTTGGGGAAATAGACAGTATGCTCCTTGCCATTAACACTGAAAGTCACCTTTCCTTGATTACAATTAATAACAGCTCCTGTAGTATTAAGAAAAGGTCTCCCAAGAATAATAGACATATTATCATCTTCAGGCATTTCAAGCAGAACAAAATCAGTTAATATCAAGCAATTATGAGCCACTTGAACAGGTACATCCTCACATATACCGACAGGAATAGTGGTAGATTTATCAACCATTTGCAAAGATATATCAGTTGGTATCAGTTTTTCAAGTTGAAGCCTATTATAGAGAGAGAAAGGCATAACACTAACTCTAGCTCCCAAATCACACAAAGCAGTTCTAACATAACTATTCTTAATAGAGAAAGGGATAGTTGGGATCCCTGGGTCTCCAAGTTTCTTAGGAACCTTACCATTAAAGGAATAATTAGCAAGCAAAGTAGAAATTTCTTCATTAGGGATCTTCCTTTTATTCGAGACAATATCCTTCATATACTTTGAGTAAGGAGGCAATTTAATAGCGTCAGTCAAAGGAATTTGCGGGAATAAAAGTTTCATCCACTCACAAAACTTATTATAGTGTTCATCTTCCTTTGACTTGTCTTTCTTATCAGGGAAAGGCATAGGTTTTTGGACCCAAGGCTCTCTTTCACTACCATGTTTCTTAGCAATAAAATCTTCTTTAGTGTATTTAGTATTCTTAGTGTGCTTTTCAGGTTCTTCTTCAACTTTTTCTTCATTAGGAGCTTCATTTTCTTCATTACCACTTTCAGTTTCAGCATCAGAAATAGATATACTATTAGGATCTATAGCAGGTTTAGAGGGTTCTACACTAGTTTTATGTTTCTTTTTCCTTTTCTTATGAGTAGAGCCACTATTTTCAGCTTGTTGAGAATCCTGCTCAATTCTTTTGGGATGCCCCTCAGGATATAGAGGATCCTGGGTAGCAGCACCACTTCTAGTTCTAATTTCATAAGCATGTTTTTCTTTAGCAGCATTAACTAGCAAGTCTTTTTGCACTTTAATGAGTTGATATATTTGAGTTTGAACCATTTGAAAGTGTTTAACAATCATTTTAACATCATTAGAGGTTCTTTCCATAATATCTTTTAACTCATCAATAGCTCTAGTGTTTTCCATTAGATGATTTTGCACCCTTTTATTAAAATTATCTTGCTTAACACTAAAGATATCGAATTCTTCTAAGCATTGATCAGGAGGTTTAGAGTAAGGGATATCACCTTCATGAAAGTGTTGGAGAGAGTGTACCTCAATAGTGGATGAGTAGGGAATAGGCTTACATAATCTTCTATAGGAGGTAAATTCTTGACATCTGCAGCTTTAATTCCTTTCTCCTTAAGACATTTCTTAGCTTCCTTCATCACTTCATTGTTTAATTCAATAACTCCCCTCTTCTTTGATGTTGGAATAGACACCGGAATAGTTGGTTCAGGTATAATTACTTCAGGTATAGCTGGTTCAGGAGGAGTCCAATCCTCATAGTTCTTGCTTATTTTAGCCATTAATTCCTCAGCTTCCTTGGGAGTGCTATTCCGGAAAACACAATCAGCACAACTATCTAGGTATGTCCTAGATTCTTCAGTTAGTCCATTATAAAATATATCAAGAAGCTCATTCTTAGGTAATGAACTTCCAGCCTGTGCATGAATCAAAGCACAAAACCTTGCCCATGATTCAGGCAATATCTCTTTTTCTCCCTGTTTAAAATCAAAAAGTTCCTGCAAAATAGCATGTCTAGCACTAGGAGGAAAATATTTCTGCAGGAAAGTACTAATCAAGCAATCAGGGCTATCAATAGATCCAGGAGGTAAATTACTAAACCAAGTTTTAGCTTCTCCTTTCAGTGAAAAAAGGAAAATCTTAGTAACAAAGTAAGTACGCATCTTAATATCATCAGAAAACAAGCCACTCATGGTAGAAAGTTCATTCATATGTGCTATCGCACTTTCATTCTTAGTCCCACAAAAAGGTTGTTTCTCAACAATAGCTATGTAAGATAGATCGAGAGAGAAATCAAAATCTTTATCTTTAATGTTTATGGGAGAAGCAGCAAACTTAGCAATAGGAGACAATTTGGGTCTAATAGTATGCCTCTCAAGGAGACTCTTAGCAGCGCTCCTATCATGGGTGTTTTTACATTCTTTAATAAATTCATCGGTCATCTCAACATAACCGTCTTCAATATCATAACTCTCACTAGACTCAGGTGAACTAACAAGTGTAATAGTGTCTTCATTAGGAGTTTCAATATTTCCAGCTATAGTTCTAGCAATTGTAGCATCTAGGAAAGGACCTAATGAACCACTCTTATCAAGCACAGTAGAAGCAGCATCATAAGTATCAGAAGTTTCAGATTCAACAGTAGTAGCAGTGTGTGTAGCATGTGTATGTGGTGGTGTAACGATCTTACTCATAACAGATGGTGAATCAAGAGCAATAGAGGTGTTCAGAACTGTACCTCTTCTTGTAGTGGATGGTAAAATAGGAACCTTGCCATCACGAGACTTACCCATGATGGATGGATGGCAGCGAACAATAGAGAATCCAATTGAACTTAATAAATAAAGCTATGCTCCCTGGCAACGGCGCCAGAAAATAGTCTTGATGAACCACAAGTATAGGGGGTGTATCGCAGTATTTTCGAGGGAAGTGAAACCCAATTTATTGATTCGACACAAGGGGAGCCAAAGAATATTTATAAGCCTTAACAACTAAGTTGTCAATTCAGCTGCACCTGGAAACAATCTTGCTCACAGCAGTTTTTCAGTAGCAACAGTTCTGTAGTAGGAATAGCAAAGTAATAGCAGTAGTAAAAGTAAAACAGTAGTAACAATAGTAGTAAACAGTAGGATTCGAGTGCGATAGGCATAGGGATGGATGGACGGGCGTTGCATGGACAAGACAATTCACATAGCAATCAAAACATAGGATAATTGCAGATAAATAAGATAAAGCATCCAAGTACTAGATAATCCTAGGCATGTGTTCCATATATAGTCATACGTGCCCGCAATGAGAACTTGCACAACATCTTTTGTCCTGCCATCCCGTTTGCAGCGGAGCCTCAAGGGAACTACTGGCAATTAAGGTGCTCCATTTAATAGAGAACCGGAGCAAAGCATTAACACTCCATGAACACACGTGATCCTCACATTAAAGCCATTCCCTCCGGTTATCCTGATTTCTATCACCTCAGGGCCATTGGTTCCGGACAACAACGTGTGTATACAACTTGCAGGTCAGACCATAAACAATACTATCATAATGAATCAATAACATGTTCAGATCTGAAATCATGGCACTCGGGCCCTAGTGACAAGCATTAAGCATAACAAGTTGCAACAAAGTCATAAAGCACTAATAAAAGATACTAGGCACCATGCCCTAACAATCCGATGCCATTACATGAACGATCTCATCCAATCCCTACCATCCCCATAGCCTACAGCAGGGGATTACTCACTCATAGATGGGTGAAACATGAATGGTTGATGGAGAAGTGATGGTGATGATGATTGTGATGATCTCCTCCAATTCCCCATCCTGGCAGGGTGCCAGAACGGAGTTTCTAGTGCTGTTTCGTGGAATCTGGTGGTGGCGGCGGAGCGGAACTCCTTCTAGAAAAACGTCGAACCCCCCCGGAGTTTTTAGGTCAGAAGGCTTCTTATAGGTGAAGAGGGAGACCGAGGGGGTGTCTGGGGCGGCCAGACCACCCCCTGGCGCGGCCTGGGCTTGCCCGTGCGGCCAGGTGGTGTGGCCTGGGCCCAACCCCCCTCTGTCTCGTATTCTGGCTCCGGGAGTCTTTTGGTGAAATAGGATTTTTGGTATATTTTCCGGGATTTTTCCTGATAGTTGATTTTCTGCACAAAAACTAGACACCAAGGCAATTATGCTGAAAACAGCGTCAGCCCGCATTAGTTGCATCCAAATCACACAAGTTTAGAGGAGAAACAATAGCAAAAGTGATCGGGAAAGTAGATACGTTTTGGACGTATCACACGTTAGAGGAACCATGATGCCACGTTCATCCATGAATCTGAACTTTGCAGTCTGCTTCGGCCATAATTCATCATGATTACACAGAGCAGCAACCATACCAGATATAGTGCAGATCTACGCAGGCGCTTCTTCCATCGTGATACAATGGTGTCCATACCACTTGCCCTTAGAGTCGTACCTAAAGAGGACTACCGTAACCAAGTAAGGGTGGTCCACGGAGATCCCACTTGACAGAAAACTATGGACAAAATATGTTTGTCAGCGTTGGGCTAACAAACAATTTTAGGTTCAGTAGCCAGCTAGCAGTTATAATTAGTGCGAATAGCAAAGACAAGGGTAGCTCACCCGCTTGTAGCCAGAACTTCTTCTTCCTTGGTAGTAGGATCTGCCATCCTTCGAGCTGCTCGGCTCGTCGGCGGCAGAGGCGGGATAGAGCCTCGCAACGGCAGCGATGGTATGCGCCATTGGATCTCGGGATCAGTGACTAGGCGCAGCAACTTGGCGTAGTAACTTGGCGCCAGAAGTCAAATGTCCGAAGGGATCGTCTTGCCTAGAGGGTGGATTCCGACGCCGCCGGTGCTAGGCGAAAGGTGCGAATGGATTTGTGAAATTGGTCAACGCATCCAATCCACTTAGTTACTTGATTTGCCTAAGAGGTTGCCGCGTTGGCATTCGCGTCACGGACAGATGACCGACATGAGGGTCCCGACCGTCTACTTCACAGGGCAGTTTCACAGAATGTTTGAATTTGGCAGGGGTGAGATGAGTTTGCATCGAAATGGCCCCTCTCAGTAGTTGGCGGCCCAACATTTCAAAACACGGCAATTTCAGGCAACTTAGGTACTGCCATGCGCTGGCCTGCGAACTTTGGTGCCATAGACGAACAGGCCTGGATAGATGGCAGATCTTGTGCGACCGCTGCTACAGCGGAAGCACATGGTTCTTTATCCAGGACAGCAGGATGTCCCGGGCGGTGAGCTGCTCCTCGACCACCAGCACCGTCACGCGGGTGGCCATCCTCTCCATGTTCGCCTAGGCACCTAGATTCTGGACGGTCCAGGCCTTCCGGGTAGAGGGGACGTTGGCGAACACTGGCACCTTGATCCAGTCGACGTCGGTGTTGTTGCACACGTAGAAGTACGAGCGCTGCCACAACTTAACAGTGTCCGGCATCTCCAGCCGCGGCATTGGCGATGATGACCTGTGGTAGATGGCGCAGTAGCCGGTCTCCGTGAGGGGGCCGCCCTTCCCCGCCACCTGGACCTTGAAGTAGAAGAACTTCAAGAAGTTCGCCGCATCCGGGTAAACCCCCAAGTAGGCCTCGCAGTAGGCCGCGTGATGCAACAGCTGCGCGACGGCATTGGCACCGAGGTGGTGGAGCTTAAGGTCGAACAATAGCATCAACTCTAGGACGAACCTGCTCAGAGGTAGGCCAAGCCCACGGGCGAAGTGGGCGAGGAAGACGACGGCCTCTCCAGGCCAGGGATTGGGGACCTTCTCCCCCTCCGGCGCCAGGTGATGCTTCACTAGGCGCTCTGATGGGATAAGTTTCCCCCGCCAGTACTTCTGCATAAAATCATCAGTAACATACGAGCCACACCAGCCCCCCGCCTGATCAGAAAGCATCTTGGCAGGCGCGGTGGCCGTGTTGGAGAAGTGGGGCCCGTCGTCATGATGAAGGAACGGTGGCGATGGCGATCAAGGAGAGCGGTGGCACAAGGTAGCAGCGAGGAGGTAGAAGCGCAAATGGGAATGGGCGCAGAAAGAAGGCAAAGTAAGGGATAAGCCCTCCCGGCGCCCCTATTTATCGAAGTAGGGCAACTGCGCCTCCTGCACTCCCCTATGCCACGTGGCACAAGAACTGCTCCACTACCCCCACGATGCTTCGGTGCCGAATCATTTGCGCCAGAGGAAATGCCACAGAAGATCCCGTAGGCATTACCGCGAAGGCCAAGCGTGTGCACGATCCCCGAGAAACCGCTATGATCTTGGCATGTGCACGGTTACCAAAACTGCAGCGGCAGGCCAAGAGGTCAAACTGACACGACGTGCACCAGAGAAAGCAGGCATGCTTAACGTCAGCACTGATGTCATCGTCTGCGCGATTCACCTCCCTAGCCAGGTGCGACAGCCAGGAGACGTAATTGTCCCTCACACCCTGTGGGTAGGCCACCGGACCCGTAGCCGGTAAACTCCAGCTGGGAAATAACAAGCATCTCGAGACGGAAAACGACAAGCATTACAAGACAAGTGCTACAATACAATTCACGATACGTTCTTCATCCACAATCATTTCAGTAGTAGCCAATGAGCATGCAGGAACTTCTCGGCAAAGCAAAGTCCCAACGTGCTTGATGACTAGTGTCGGGGGGGTGACCCCCGGGTAGGCAATGCCAGGCTTAACTGGTCATCTCCAGGAGAGTCTGGCCGGATGGCCACAAGACAAAGAACCCTAGCCGAGTGATATGCCTCACCCGGTCCGCCTCAAGATTCCACAGCTAGCCCATCTAGCTGGGGGCCAGGAAAGCCGGTTGGGTGGCTACCCCTACCCGGCCGCCTCGGATCCGTTGGCCAAAGGTACAGGAGGGGGTGACGCTCCTTGCTGAGTGCACCCTTGACCGGACAGGCTGGTGCGTCGCCCTGCTGGCACTACCAGACATGAGAACCAAAGCGCTAAGGCTGGGAGATGGTGAATAAAGCTCCAGCTGACGGATAAAGCTTCGGTTGAAGGATAAAACACCAAGCTGGCGGATAAAGCACCAAGCTGATGGATAAAGCACCGAGTGACACCCAAAGTGGAGGCGCTGAGATGCTGTGGCGCTGTACCCACCTGTACTGGAGCTTGATCGAGTCCTAGACCATCGGCTAGACCTGATCAGCCGACCTGCTTTGTAAACCCAAAGCCCAAACAGTAAACCCTAGAGCCCACATTGTAACCTACCCTTCTACCAGTATGTAAGGAAGGATAGTGCCATGGTTCTAGGTAAGGCATTTACGGGTGACAAGTTAGCCTGAATCACCAAGTCAAGTAGTTCATCTCCCTCTAGCTCCCGAGAGTAGCTAAGGAAACATCTCAAGGAGCACTTGTATTGAGCATCTGCTGCCCATATAGTAGATCCTTGTAGGAGTAGGAGCTTTACCTCCACAAGAGGGCTCTGAACCTGCATACATTGATGTGTCTGCAGTATCTGTGCCCAACCCGTTGTGAGTAGACACCGATAGCATCCTGATTGTCCCTCTCATGCCATCCTCGATGGCACTGCCGTGTTCCACACCACGACAGGAATGATGTACTGTTGTCAATTGGTTCAATGGTTCTTAACTAACCATTCTATGTTGTTTTCTATGTATAAGTTCCAACAAAGAGATGAGCTCATAAATTTGTAATAAACATAAGTTTATGGAGCTCATAAGTTAAAGAAGTTATGTCTTGAAATAAAGTGGTATATTGTAGTAACAGGGTTCTATGATACTACATGATGATCGATTGTAATGTTTTTATCTTGTATACCATTTTATTTAAAAATAGACTTATAAGTTTAACTTATGATCAAGGGGGAATGTTGGATATTTGTGATCCATAGGTTAGGTCAATAAGTCAAATATTATGGTTGCTACTATAGCAGTGCTATAGTAGGTCGGTTTGCCATGATCGGGGCATCCCCTCCATCTATTTCTGGTGTCAGTTCCCCTGTTGCAGGTGGTGATCTAAAAGGAAGCTGGGAGGTAGGCTGTTACACTACGATACTCTCTCTCGCATGCTCTAATTTTTTTCCTTACTCACCGATCAAGTCCAGCACTAAAAGCACCAGGAAAAACCACAAATAAAGATCAAGAAGCATCAGGACAAGTAGAACAGGTCAGGGCTAGACCTCAAGATCAAATTAAATCATGGTAATCTTATTTTCGTGTGGCTCAAACTTGAGATAGATGATCTTGTCGATCTCCACAACAACATGCCTCTTCTAGAACATAAGAGCAGATAGTTGCAAATCACCTTCAACTACATGTGTACATAGAGCACACACACGTCGACAGATAGATATAGACAAAATGGCATTTTGCTACCACAATTGATGTTAGGTCTTAACTACCACAATTTAGGAATTTTACAAAAACTACCAATCGTTTGTCTGATTCTTTCAAAAAACTACCAAAGCTGCTTAAGCATTGTTTTAACACGAGTTGATCATGTTTCTGACAGGGATGGCCCACTAGCTGGCTGATGTGGCATGTGCATATTGCAAAATGGTCCTTCTATTCCTATTTCTCACGCACGTTGACCGCTTGTGGCCGGCGGCTGTGCATGAGAAATAGGACGGCATGGCATACCTCGAACAACTCGGAGAAGCTCTACAAGGACGGCATCGCCAGCGTGCTCCCGATGGTGCTCGTGGAGCTGTTTGTCACGCATTCCCAGGCCGGCAACAATGACCACCGGCTTAACCCTCCAAGGATGATACCACGTCGCTGAAATGTCGCCCTGTGCTCGTGACCGTGGCCGAGGAGTACACTCTGGTACACTGTCAGCATGTGATCATGGCACCCATGCGATACAACCCGTGGATCAGCGGAAACATGATGCTGGTGGAGTCATAGGATGAGGACCACGGCTTCCACCTCTATAGCCCTCTATGCCTGACCAGCAATAGACTCATAAAGGCTATGGTTGCGGTGCCCTAGCATACGACAACATGGTGTACTATGCAATTTATTGACATAACAGCAATGAAACACCGCTCCACCAGTATTACATCCCTTAGAGTGCTACAATAAAAACATCACAGGTTCAAGGCATGACTATAGATTACAACATAGTATATTACAAAAGATCCAAAGAACCTACTTGATACAGTGAGGAAAGTATCCTTACAAAACAAAACCAGAAATAGCAACTTGTAGACGATTCTACTAGTAAGTCTATTAATAATATTTATTTGGCTTGCAATTGCTGCTACAGCAATGCTCTACAGAAGTAGGTTCTAGCAACTAGCGATTTATCTATTGTCTACTCTTTAGCTTCATTTCCTTAGCATCCAATGAAGACGTTGACTCCATCGATTCGATCGGATATCTTTAGTTCCTTAAGGTAGTGTAGAGGGAGTGTCCCGACCTTTATTAACATATAAGGTGGTGTCCCCTGTGTTTACAATGCTAGTCCCTGGAACAATAGCTAGCATCCACAGTTAAGATGTAATATCAAGAACAGAGGTCATAATATAACTTTATAACCAGGAATAACATAATTTTATTACATCTTACATAGCTCATTTGGCTTTCACATTACATTGCAGCAGATTCTATAAGCATGGGGTCCTTCATCTTCAAAGTGCCACAGGCAGACATGTTGGTTGTAGACTTTGTAATCCTAATCAATCAATCTTCACTAAATTCAATCAAACCTGCAACATTACAAGTTACAGCCACAAGGGTCAATACATTTGAATTGTATTGGCAAGTGATACTATGGTAGTATAGTGGAGTCTATCATCTATATGCATTTGGCTATGTGGGGTTGAGGCTTGCATTGCTCAAAATAGATTTTCCTTATCATTTTGAAAACACTAAGTTTTTGTTTTGACAAAATCTTTTCCAAGGCATCTCTCAATCAAAGATTGAAGACTTCAAACAACCCTTGTTCAAACCATAAATTTTACTTAGAAGTTGGAGTGATGAGATTCTTGATTGCTTCCATGTCTTGATGCTCAATTTGTCCTTTACCAGGGACATGGCTAAGTACTTAGATTTTACACTCTGCAGAGGTGGTGCACTTTCCCCACAAGACTTGGTTTCCCAAGACAAGATCTTTCAGAAGCCTTCCCTTAGACCAAAATGGACGCGTTCCAACCTATCAAACACTACCACCCACTGTCCATATGGCTAAGTTCTTGCAACCTATATGATCATGGCAGAGCCCATATTGCCAAGTGGTTGCACTTGAAGCTTCCCAACATTTGACATCTCAAATCTCTTTGTGCCTGGGTGGCATACCACAAGTGAGATACACAAGGTTCACCAGTCCCCTGGCCTTGTGTAACCACTCAACCAAAAACCACCAAGCAATTACCATTCCACCCAGGTGATTCATTAACTTAGTTGTTTTTTTAAACAAAAACACAAGTCCTCAGACTTAGTATATTTTTCCATAATGTGAATATATATTCCACCCATGTTTTCTATTAGCTAGGCTAAGCTTGATAGTAGTAGGAATCTTAAATTAGGAAAATCCTACTATGGATTTATCTACTAGGTTTTCCTATAGCAAGGTTTATACTTAGCAAAATCCATGCAAGTTTTACTTAGAGAAAAACACTAATGCATAGTGAAAGTAATGGGATAGAAAGTATGTAACATCACTTGCCTTTTTGGTAGAGTATAGGTTCACTCCTTGTCCTTGCAACAATCACACTCTTCAAGTCACTACAAATCAATCAAGCAAGGCACAACTCAATCTACCAATCAAGCAAAACAACACATAAAATAACAAAGTCAAAGTAATGCATGCAAACATGTCAAGCTTTGTTTTGTTTGAAAAAGTGGTTCCTAATGGGTCATAAACATTTGAAAACACCTAATGGTCATTTTGTAAAGTGGCAAAGTCATTTGCAAAAGGTTTCACTTTAAAAACCATTTTCAAAACAAAGTATCATTTTATGTGGTGTAGAAATATTTTTACTAGGGCATTAACCTATAGGGTTCACCAAATATGTTTTAAAACCATAAAACTTGGTGTTTAGGGTCAGAGAGTTTAAAACAAAACATTTTCCAAAGGTTTTCTTCCAAAACCAATTTTAATAAATAAACCACATTTCTATTTGACTAGAAATGGTTTTAAATCAAAGAATCATATTTTTATTTCACCAAATACATTTTTGAGTCCACAAAGTGTTTCCTATGGTCAGTAGGTTCAAAGCAATCCAATTGCAAAAGATTTTATCCCCAAATTCATTTTCAAACAACCTTAACAAGCAATCAAAAGTTTCTGCAAAAACCAACAAGCTAACAGATACTATTTGCTAAACTAAGGGCATGGTTGGCTAGGGTTTGTTCCACTGATTCCAATGATATAAAATTTGCAAAATTTGGACGTGTGGTTTGAAAGTTATAGCAATTACAAATTTGCATTCTAATCAGGTTCAAATTCTATTTTCCAAACTTCTGGTGACACGCGGCACGTTTTAATTCGCTGATAACGGTTCACGCGGATCGACTGACAGCAGCCGTTAGATCTAAAGTGGATCGTGCGGCACAGGGGCAAGCGTACTTCTTCGCTCAGTCAATCTATCGTGGCCACGCGATTAAGATCCTATGGCTACCAAGCGTTTGCCAGGAACTGGCGGCGCTGACGGTGGCATCTGGTGGCGGAGCGGCCAGACGGCGGCGGAGTCGACGTTACAGGAAGTGAGGAAGGAGGAGAGGTGGCTCACTGTGATCGCCGTGGCACGGGGATGCTCAACCTGCCCTTGGTTGGTGAAGGGGCGCACGAGGACGGGCGGGATTCCTCACCGGAGTTAGGGCTGGCGCCAGGAGCTTCTGTTTATTGACGGGGACGGGGCTATAGTCCACCAGAAAGCAAGAGAATGGTAGGGTTAGATGCGGGCGAGTGCACTGGACACAGGCATATCATCTGAAGGACAAGGGGTGGCCAGTTACTACCTGGAGGCTTCATCGGAGAAAGAGGCAGACGGCGGTGCTGCAGGTCATCGTCGAAGCCGAGGTTACAGGGCACCCGCGGATGAATGACTGACACGGGAAGATGCGCCAGGATGCTGTGAGCGTGCTCATGTGTTCGGGGAGGCAGGAGGTGGTGTGGCTCGGCCGGATTCGAAGGTGGAAGCTCGTCGGAGACAGAGTTGCTCGGGGAGAAATTAGGGCGGCCTGGGGGCGTGTTTGGGGGAGGAAACAGAGGGAAAACAGAGAGGAGTCACTGGCGTTTAAATGTGCCTGGTCGCTGCGAGTTAAGGTGGCCATGTTAAGGAGAATTCAAGCCGCGAATCAAAGCCTGCAACGGCCGGCGAGGGAGGAAGAACAGGTCGTGGGGTGGGAAAGAAGAGGGACGTGGCGGTGGGGTCCTCTAGTCAGTGAGAAAGGGAAAGGGAACGGGGCCCAGTCGTCAGTGTCCTCGCGGGTGTGGGTTTGAGTGCGAAAACGTTTCGTCGGAGGGGTGGGGAAAATGGGCTGCTGGGCTGGCGTGGGCTTTAGCTGGGCTGGGTCGGCCAGTTTCTATTTTTTTCTGTTTGAAACCTTTTTCTATTTTCCAAATCAATTTCTGTTTTGAATTTTCAATCAATTATTCAAACATTCAACCAATTCAAATAATCACCACACTTAAATAAGTTTTTGTTTCTGTTTATCCACATAAACCAAATCTCAAAATAAAATAATATTTTATTCATTTTTAGGATCTATTTAATATTTAAATAAAATAGCCCTTTAGTTATTTAATCAAATAGGGTTTGATTTATTTAATAAAATTTCCATTTGAAATCCAAATATTTTGAAATTCAAATCAGTAGGTTTTATTTGGGAATACAAAATACTTGGAAAACTTATTTAAAATAAAATAATAAGTTTTAGTGTTTTTTATTTAAAATGGGAAAAGCCTTTACTTTAATAAAATTTGGATATTAAATCCCTATTATTTTATTTAAATAAACCTTTGTTATTTTTATTCAAAACCAAATGTTTTAATTAAAAGCTTGGCCAATGTTTTAATTTGGCTTTATAAAATAATCTTTATTCATAAATCTATCCTTTTATTTAAAGATCCAAAATAGTAATTTTAAATATTTTATTTTCCTTTGTTAATTGTTTTATGTTTTTAAATCCCTTTAGGATTTAATTGTTCAAAATAGGTTTGAAGATTCCTATTGGAATTCAAAAAGTTTTCTTCTGGCTCTGAAAATCAAACAAAGTTTTATTTTATTCATTTATTTTCACATTACAAGATTTGGAAAATCTTGGGATGTGACAGGTAGCTTTCCTCCTACATATGTCATTGATTGCTTCGAGATCTAGCAAGGGTTAAGAAGGTACAGTTTAGTACGACCGTACTCAGCAATTTCATTAAATAGGAATGTTTGATGTACTATCTATAGGCACAAACCATAGGTCATAGGCTATGCAGATTTTTGTAAACATTTCTTCAAAGATTGCTTTTATTCTAAAGATCTATGTTCGTCAGCCTTCACAGGTTCATTAGAACTTCATGGAGTTCCTTTCCTACAGTGTTCATAGCTCCTTCATAGAATAGGGAGTAACATGACACACTTTTTGACACTCTGCAGAGGTGTGTTGCTTTACCCATGAGAGATCCTTATCCATGTTACACATCCGAGTGGCCAACCTGTTCACACTTCCATGGTATGAGGCTCGGTATATGGATCCAAGCTGATCACTGCCCTTCTCCATAACCCCACATGCCAAAATGACCCTTCAGGCCACCACATCTCTGTTAGCCTCCCTTGCGGTCCGGTTATAACTCTGGTAGGCCCCTGAAGACTCTATGAGCCGGTTATGCCCTGGCAACCCCATCAGATATTGATATGGGGATTTTGATATGGGGATTCTTCCGTATGGGGATTCTTCCGTATCATCGGGCAAGGGGTACCCCGTTGGCGGTTCTCAATGATACACATGTACTTACAATGACAAGAACTTACCGATGACTAAACTTGAGTAGCATGAGGAGCGGCCCTCGTATACAAGGGACATGAGATTTCTGACTTATACTTTGTCAAGCATGTACACCATAGATTGTTCACTTTAACCTTAATCACTTCAAGATGCTTATGATAGGGGCAATGAGAGCTGAAAGCTATAAGTACTATAATTTTTGGAAGCTGTTTATGAGACTTGAATCCCTACTTCCTTTTACAAAAGGCCTTTCTTCCACCATTATATTGAGTCTCCACCTTCTATCTTTATGCACCTACTTTGAGAGCATAGTGGCCATTCTTAGTTCTATGTGCATTGTCCCAAGACTAGTTGATTGATGCATAACTTGATATTGCTTGTTTTAAACTATTGTATCTAGTCACTCTTATGAACTTTGAAGGTGTCCTATGCATTTATATTTGCTACTCTATTGAGGGACAAGCTGAATGCTATTATGCTATGTTTTATTTATGTGAAACAAACAAACATCTTGCAAAGCATTGTTATTCATGAATCTTTTGTTTGTGCCTTTTCATGTTGCAACATAGTTTCTTTGCCTTATTGCTAGAACTTTGTTTTTCATGTTATGATTGAAGTACTATGATCCCAGCTTTGAATGTTTTACAAATACTTTGATCAAGTTTATGATGGTGCATGTCACCTCAAAAATTATTCTTTCTTTTTATCACTTACCTACTCGAGGACGAACAGGAGTTAAGCTTGGGGATGTTGATACATTGCAAATGTATCTATGATTTTTGATGTTCCATGCTTGGTTTTATCTACTTTCTTGTGTTTTGTCCACACTTTGGAGTACTTTTCATATGATTTCTTGGACTAACCTATTAACAAGAGCCACAGTGCCAGCTGCCTGTTTTCTGCTGTTTTTGGTTCCAGGAAGTCAGAAAATGAATATTCTCAGAATTGGATGGGACAAAAGCCAAAGTCGCTATTTTATCGGAAGACATCTGGAGCCAGAATATGAGACGGAGAGGAGCCAGGGGTGGCCACACCACCTGGCCACGCGGGCCAGGCCTGGCCACGCCAGGAGGTGGTGTGGCCAGCCCAAGAACCCCCTAGGCCTCTCCTTCTGCCTATATATTATTGGGTCCGCAGCATAGAAAACAAAAAATTTCCTACGATGTGAACTACACGCCAAGATCTATCTACTAGGTACAAAGCAACAGGTGGACATACATCCATGGAGAACTTACCCTCGAAGACAACGATCTTTGTTAACGAGTAGGAACTCGTGGTTGATGTAGTCGTACACTTGCCGATCTCAAGATCGTGATCAAGTCCAGCAGGTCCGGCTCCAGCACGTCCATCAGATCCAGCTCTAGCACCACCAAGTCCAGCACCGCAAAGCAGCGGTGCATCCGTGATCGCACACACGTCCGGTACCCCGACAACCTCCGTCCCTCACTCCAGCAAAGCAGCGGAAGCAGCAACTCCTTTCCAGATAAAGCCACCGGGAACATGTATCTCGCTATCCGAGACCATGGGGAAATAATACTAGAGGGGGAGAGAGATCCTTCACAAGGAGGTGTGTGTGAGAAGTGAGGAGGGGGTGGCCTTTTATAGGAGGAGGGGGTGCCCCTCCTTCATGGCCGGTGCATGGAGGGGGTGACCCTTCACCTCCTCCATTCATGTGGTGGTAACCCCTCCACATTAAAATGCCCCTTCACGTTCTCTTTTAAAGTCTCCACCTTAAATGCATTAAATTTCTCCAAATTTAATGCTCTCTCATTTAATAAAACTCTTTTATTATTTTTATTCAGAATTTTGTTAATTACTTTAATTAACAAACATTCACATAAAACCCCCTGCAACATTTCAATACTACATGCAGAACCAATTTCAGCATTTTCACCCGAAACAGTTTCGGTGTCTATTGAAAGAATTCCAGCACTTTCTTAAATCTTTATCTGAAACATATTTGCTCCAAATGGTGTCGGTATCCCTTAAGTGTGTCACCCTACGGTTCATGAATAATGCAGACATGATCGAGACCCCTCTCAGATCAATAATCAGAAGCGGGACCTGGAGATCCATACTGACTCCTACACATTCAACGATGACTTCTGTGATCGTGAGAACCTTTAACGCTAGTAACTAAATCCCTTTGTCTCGCGATATATTACATGTCCGAGATTCGATCATCGGTATCTCCATACCTAGTTTGATCTCGTTACCGGCATGCACTCTTTTCTCGTTCCCGTGATATAACATTCTAGTGATCACATCACTTGCTTGCAAGCTATTTCAATGTGATATCACCGAGAGGGCCCAGAGTATATCTATCCGTCATCGGGATGGACAAATCCCACTCTTGATCCATGAGCCTCAACATAACACCTTCGCAGCACTGAACCCACCTTTATAGTCACCCTGTTACGGTGTGACGTTTGATGTTATCAAGATACTCTTCCGGTGTTAGCAATTAACATGATCTCATGGTCTAAGGACTAAGATTACTTCGTATGATGTTATAGCAATATAAACATAATTACTTGATCGTAATGCTATACTTCGGATGAATGTTCATCACATCATTCCACCAATGGTGTGACCTTGTTATTAACAACATCCAATGTCTATGATCAGGAAACCTTGATCATCTTGTTAATCAACAAGCTAGTCTATAAGAGAGGCATAACTAGGAACCCTTTTTGTTTATTAAACACACATGTATTGATGTTTTCGATAAATACAATTATAGCATGCAAAATAAACATTTATCATAAACATGGAATAAGATAATAACCACTTTATTATTGCCTCTCGGGCATATTCCCTTCAGTCTCCCACTTGCACTAGAGTCAATAATCTAGTTTGAAAAACTTTGCGCATTGAACACCTATGGCTTTCTGGTGTTGCATATACGCTATTGCTAGTGGTTAACATAATCTCCGGATCTGACAATTTCAGGTCCGCGTGTATTTGCATGTCTAAGTGATTGACTTATAGTTGGCATAAACTCATACTAACCACATAGATTCTATCATAGGATATGGTTATAATATTAGGTATATGGTATACAGAACTTATCCTTTAAGAGAATAACATGACTAAGTGATAACAACTTAGTTAAGTTGAAAGAGTAATGATGATTTATGGTATTTGGTTACATTTCATAATTCTGAGGTTAGGGTTAATATTGGAATAACTCAAGATTTAAGACTTCCTTACTATCATGATCCTAAAGACAAGATTGATTTCATTTATGAAAACATAAATATATGAATTTAATCATTTGTTATGGTTTTAAGCATTTAGATAAAGTTGCTAAGCTATATTATTGTTAAAGAAATAGTTTCATAAAAAGTACTACTTGATTTAGTTTTCAATAATTACTAAATTCTATTGTACATAATGATATAATTAAATTAATGGTTTAAGTTACCCATTCTTCTATGTGAGTTTTACCCAAGTCATTAGGTAAAAAGTAATCTTAAAGTATTAAAAACACTTTATTTACAATTATAAATAAAATAATATTATTCCTTCATAACAACAAATTCTAAAAGGAATTTATTTCGATTTATAGTGAAAAAATAAAAAACATTCCATTTCTTTTAATACAAGAAATGGATTTTATAAACCCATTATAACCCTTAATTTTATAAATACCAAACAACTTGCAATTTTAGATTTAACATTTTTCTAGGGTAGTAGATTATTTTTCATACATCCAAATGGTTTTTATTTATTTATTAGCATTTTTCCTTATTTTTCTTATTTCATTGAGAGACCTAATAATTTCCATTTTTGTTGCATTTTATTTGACTCAATCAAACAATTTTATATTTTTCCTAGGTAGATTTTATTTTTGTTTTTTATTGACATATTATATGCATTTTTTAGATTTTTTATTTTTTTAGAGCCTAAAGTATTTGTAATGTCATTTTGGTAATTTATATTTTTGGCCTTTTATTATTTAATTTTATTTTTGCAATTTCTCCTTTTAGCTAGCCAGACCCAATGGTTATCCCGCCCCCCTACTTGGCCCATGGATTGGTCCAACCCAACTAGATATTGGCCCAGATCATCGTCTCGCTCACGAGTTCGTTTTTCTCCCCCTTCTATGGCGATGTCCATGGTGTTGTCGCTACCTCGCCTGATTCTGACGGTTCTAGCCACTCTGGCTCCCACCCTGGTGACTATCGACATGGTCCATGCTATTGAATCACGGTGTCTAATTCAATTTGGAATATGCCTCTTCCATAGCTCACGTTGAACCCTATACACTGGCAGCTAGGGTTCAGGCTCCCCAAGATATTGCAGCTTCTAGGAGTTCTGGTGATGTGCTCCGGTGATCTGGGATGCGTAGCTGTTGTGGTATGGTGCTGGTTGTTGCGGTGTGGCTCGACATGGGTCAAGTGCTGTCATGCTTCTCGTTCTACCGCGTTGCCCTCCGTTGCCTCTACTTCCTCTCTAGCGAGCTATCGCAAGAGGTAGGTGTTTATTTTTTCCCTCTCTCACTCCTCCTCTCTAGTACCAACCCTATTTAGGATTTCCCCATGATCTAAGCTTAACTGAGGACTTGTAGTAGTATGTTTAATATGGTTGTTAACTTTACCATGATTTAGTTGGTTTTTGATTATGGACTGCTTAGCAATATTTTTGGGTGTTGTACATATAATCCTACATTCTTGATATTGTCTTAGTTTGGATAACCTACCTAGATGCAATTCTTAGCTATCTCCTGATAACTGTACTTAATCTTATGTACTACCAGTAGTGGTGTATGTTGGTGAGATTTATAATATATCATGCCTTGTGAAAATCACAGTGTGATGATGTTTCTATTGGCACATTAATCTTGTTTACTCTCTATTATATATGTTGATATTGTCTAAGTGAAAGTAATACATAGTATTTGTTACTGGATTTTACTACTTTTCCTATGGTTTGGAGTTGTCCTGATGGTCCATTTATATTGATAGAGAATAAATTTAGGATGATGGCATTCCTGAATTCTTTTTAATAAGGACCTAGTCCTTACTTCTGTAGATAGATCTAGCAACACAGTTTGCTGACATTTTCCAATATTGTCATTATGAAAGAAACTTCTCCTTAGATAATTCCTAGTATTGAATCTAGGAAAATGATTTATTTTACGTATGCACTTGGTTCTATTGATGATCTGATGTGGTTTTATTCTACAAGCCTAGCTTGTATGTGTTCTTGATACTGTCAACTTGATAGTGAATGCTTTAAATGATTCCTAGGGTTCTTTTAAATTAGGAAAATGACTTATGGGCTTAATTCTATTAGTGTGTGGCTTATGCTAGATTTACTTGCTACTATGGTGCCCCCAAGACTAGGGTGTGCACAGTAATATAATTAAAACATCATAATCTGCTGCCTCTTGCTTGGATCCCTAAATTTTTCCCTTGCCTATGATGCAAAAGGTTGAGGCCTCAATTTAAATAAGATCAAATATTACTTATTGTCCTTTTCTTCTATGTGCTGAATTTGGAAAGACTTTCTTTGCAAGACTGAGAGAACCCATTACCCAACCTTCCTTCTTGTATAATGATAAGAACAAATGCTTGAATGATCTTATATACCAACCTACTATTGTAGAGTGGATTGATGTTGAGGTAAAGGACATAGGGATGTAACTGGTTCTTTATTTACTTGGTAATGTATATATTTCTTGGAACTTGTCCTTCTTTGAACAGATGCTGGCTTGGCCTTGCTCTACTCCTGATCTCCTCCTCCTTTAAGTTACCATGGTTTCTTCTATTGGTTGGTTGATGTATGTGTTCGATTTGTGGAGAACTGGTGAAGAACTAGTTGTGGTTCATGTGATTGCATCTTGTATTGATCTTGGTGAATGGATGAGTAGAGAAAAACTATGATGGGCCTGTGTTTGCCTTATCTCTCTTTGATTATTGCCCTGTGCCGACAGCACATACACATGCAGTTATGTGTGTTGCTTGGTTGCTTGCTTGCTACTGATTCTAAATCAGATCAACTAACTTCTGGTGTTTTTACTATTTATACTCTACCCATCTAGTGAAACTTGCCCCTCTCTCTTATGCCAATGATGTAGTACCAAGGCCTTAATCCGATTGAGAACAGATATATTTTTGGTGAAACTTTCCCTAATTTATTTGCTCACTGATGTGATTAACAATGCACCTCACTGTTAGACTGAGAGCAACATTAACACTAATCTTTTCCTTTTTTGTTTCGTTTGTATTTTGTATGTACCAAGAAGAAAACAATATCAACACTAAAAGTTAGAAAAGTAGTTTAAGATTTTCTATTTTTATTACTTTTTTAATCTCCTTTTAACATTTGTTTGAAAAGAATAATGTATTCTATGTATTCAATTAATAAATCATTTCTTTATTTCACTATTGTAATTCACTCATATTTAATTACTCATTTGTTCATAAAAGAAATTATATTAAGTATTATTTCCTTTTGTATACTTTTATTCATTATACTATAGTACTTTATTATTATAACTTATTTCATTTTTAATATAGTTATATACTTAAAAATTCCAATTCATTTTATTTAATCAATTAAATATTTCTAAATTCATTTCATAAATTACACAAAAATCAATTTGATTCAAAATTTGAAATACAACACAAGCTAGGAATATATATCCCCCCAAAACAAACACAATGCCTAGATATCATGTCAAAGTATATCGCACTAGGTGAGATGATCTAAACTCTAATCCATCGAAGCGAGAGAAACCTTGATCCCACTAGGGTTTTAATTTGAAAAAAAATTACCCAGGTTTTCAGATGCATGAACGCAAATGCACACGCTCACTTCTGCACTTCTAGTTACCCTAAATGTTGGGGCATTAAAGTGGTGGAGTTCATAAACCAATCGGAGATTATCTCGACACCTAACCCAACCGTCGTCGTGTTGCTGAACCTGGAACACAGGCGCTACATCATGTTGCATCAATCTGAGGGTAAGATGAAGACATACCATTGGGGACTCAAGGTGCCTACTAGGCCATTTCATTCCATAATGGCCAGTAGGCTAGTCATGATAGTTTAGAGTATCTAGCATGGGAAAACAACCAAGACAAACTATGGGTCAATTTTTAGCCGAGCGAGAATTGATAGGGGGAACATGAACCCATTCTCACCAACAACGCTTTAGGGGAGTTCTGCAATGAAAAACTTCTTATGAAGTGTTAGATATGTATTTGAGTTAGTTACGGAATCCTAAAGTCAGTTTGCCTAAACCCTAAGTCGGTTGGCCCATATAATATATAAGCTATGCAAGCTTGATCAAATTAATACAAGTTATTATTCTCTCCAGTATAATGCTATTAGACCCCTAGGTTTTCTGCACCTTGGCATGGCTCCGTCGCCAAAACCTCCACCACCATTGTCACGTCCCCTCTTCTCCTCTGCCAAAGCTCATGACGTCGGCGCACCTCGTTCTTCCTCCTCTAACCCAAGCTTTGTCACCTACCAATACCCTATACAACCAGCTCCAATATCTCTCACCAATACAATCTTTGATGTCTATCCCTACATATGAATCTCTTTAGATCTTGCCCTAAACAACTACTACCATTGGTGCCACCTCTTTCATATTCATCTTGGTTGATGCGGCCTTCGGCACCACATTGATCCATCCTCGGTGCATCAGCCGAGTGGTCCACAATAGGTAAAGGACAATCTCGCGATCATCCAATCGATCTACACCGCATCTACACCGAGTTGTTCGACCTCGTCTCCAACAATGACGCCATCGCCTTCGACCAATGGACTTATCTTCAACAACTTTTCTAGGGCAACAGGACGGTCGCATCAATGCACTCCACGCCGAGCTTCACAACATCACCTAGGGAGATTCACTGATTACCATCTTTAGTCATTGGATCAAAGCAATCAGCGATGAGCTTTGGGAACTTGGAGACCGTGTTGAATACCGCACCCTCGTCAACACTCTCCTCACCGGCCTCAGGAAGCAATTTGAGAAGCAAGTTGCTTTCATACCTATGATGCGGCCTCCCCCACCTTCGCCGAAGTTCAATCTCTCCTCCAATTCAAGGCGATGAATCAAGCAGCATGCAAGGCCTCTCGACCACCTTAGGTGATTCACACTGCTACTCAGCCTTCTGCTCCGGCACCTACCGCCTGGCATGCACCTTCACCTCTATAGCCTCCTTCAGGGGTGTTTTAATTTTAGGTCTCTAAGTTCACAAGCCTGCGGCCCAGAGGGCCGAAGTTGCTTTATTCAGACGGGGCTACCTAGTTGCGTGGCCAATTTCCCAAACGGGCCATTTCAGCATGAATGGAATCAAAATGTTTGAACTCAAAATATCATTGTGATGTCCATCATGTTAAGTCCCGCTTGTTAGTTTTGACCGTTTTAGTTGCCACCTGGGCTGCCATGGAGACAACACAGTATGCAGCTGTAATATCCTATAGTTTAAGAGGCACAAAATGGGTAGAACATGGGAGTGTGCATTGCATCCATGCATGTAAAATCCGGGGAAATTTAAAACTTTTTTAAGAGAACTTGTCAAAATGATTGAACTTTCACTTAAGTTGATGAGTTAAACTTAGGTAATAAAGTTGAGCGCTATAAACTTCAAGATGACCTTTGCTAAATCCTATCTTAGGAAGGTAGAAGGGAAATTCTGAGTAAAATTAACCATAAAACAAATACATCCTTAATGAACAATAACAAATAACAAGATATATTCTATCTTGTCTGGTCATCCTCGGTCTATCATCACATGTGCTAGACAATTATGTAGTACGTTAGAGCATCAAAGCTCAAAATCAAATCTTCATCTATCTAAATCTTGATCTATTCTTCTCCATTCCATCAATTCACTTCTAAGGACAAATAGGAAGAAATCCAGATATGTTACAAGTTTGACCCTCATATTTAGCATGCAAGCCTAGTAGATAGTCAGGGCCACTAAACAATATACTAGTAACACAATCATGAGTTTAACTTGAATAGCCAAATGGAATCAACCTTAAATGTATCACTTGATAGAATCATTCTCTTAAAGGATGTGGCATTTCTGATATTATATGTGGATGACATATTATTGATTGGAAATGATATAGATCTTTTAAACAGTGTTAAAAGTTATCTAAACAGCAAATTTTCGATGAAAGACCTTGGTGAAGCATCATATATATTAGGCATTAAAATCTATAGAGATAGATCAAGGCGCCTAATTGGGCTATCGCAGAGTACATACCTTGATAAGATATTAAAGAAGTTTAATATGGACGAAAGTAAGAAGGGGTTCTTACCTATGTTGCAAGGCAAGACATTGAGTAAGACTCAAAGTCCGGCTACGGCGGAAGAAAGAGAGATGATGGATAAGATCCCCTATGCCTCGTCCATAGGCTCTATTATGTATGCCATGCTATGTACAAGACCGGATGTGGCACATGCTATTAGTTTGACTAGTAGGTACCAATGTGATCCAGGTTCGGAACACTGGATAGCGGTAAAGAACATCCTCAAGTACTTAAGAAGAACTAAGGATATGTTTCTTATATACGGAGGTGAAGAAGAGCTAGTCGCTAAGTGTTATGTCGATGCTAGCTTTGACACCGATCCGGATGACTCTAAGTCTCAATCCGGATACGTATTTCTCTTGAACGGAGCAGCAGTTAGTTGGAGGAGTTCCAAACAACCTGTGGTGGCTGGATCAACAACGGAGGCGGAATATGTTGCTGCTTCAGAAGTGGCACAGGAAGCAGTTTGGATGAAAGAGTTCATTACGGAACTAGGTGTGGTTCCTAGTGCGTTGGACCCGATGGTGATCTATTGTGACAACAATGGAGCCATAGCCAACACAAAGGAACCAAGGTCTCACAAGAATTCCAAGGATATTAAGCGCCGGTTTCACTCCATCCGTGAGCATGTCAAGGATGGAGATATAAAGATTTGTAAAGTACACACGGACCTAAATGTAGCAGATCCGTTGACTAAAGTTCTCCCTAGGGCAAACATGATCAACACCAGAACTCCATGGGTGTTATATTTATCACTATGTGAACTCTGCATGTATTTTTGAGGCGTGAATTTTTGTGCTTCTGACCCAGGTTGTTATATAACTTTAGTTAGTTCAACACTTTTTGATTTGAGCAACAGAAGGTCTTCGAAAAAATTCGTCTTTACCTGCTGGTCTGTTTTGACAGATTTCTGCCATTTTCTGCATTTGCTTCTTGTTGGTTCCTTCTTGAGTTCTTTTGGGGAATTGAGATTTTTGAGGGAAGTGCTACAGTATCTAGTGTTCTAATGGAAGTTTATTTGGTGTTAGAACTGAACCTTGAGACTTATTTATCTTAAGTGCACCAATGTTGCTAATGAGATTCTATGAAGTTTTGTATGAAGGAAAAAATTTCAGGTGTATGGAAGGAATGAGTAATGAGATGAAGGATGGACTAAAGCTCAAGCTTGGGGATGCCACGCTTGTCACCCCAAGAAACATCGAAGAAGTACAAGCGTCAAATCTTGGGGATGCCCAAGGCATCCCCTTCTACATCAATAAAAACTTCAGGTTTCTTCCAAACGCTTCATTTTTATTGTTTCATGCACAGTTGTGTTTTTCTTGGAGCGTCTTCTTTCTCGTTTTCGTTTTGGTTTTCATTTGCTTTGGTTTGCTTAGTTTTATGAATAAATTGGTTGGACCCCCTCTTTCATACATTGGATTGCAATTAGTTTGGTTTGGTTTGGAAAAGAGTGAAAAGTTCATGCTTATGTGGTAAAAAGAGCTTGTTTTTGACTATGGCTATGCTTTGTCATGCCATGCTTGATATTGTTTTGACTTTATGCTTAGTATTCTTTGATGTATCATGACTTGTTACAAACAATTGAGATTGCTTAATGTGCCTTGGATGAATCATGCGTTGTTTTAGCATATTAAAGCATAATATAGTGGTATTCTCCTTTGATGCGTTATTTGGGTTGACTAGGCACATGCTCACACCATGTTATGACTATCTCAAGTCACCATAGCCTTTATGATCCTTTAGTTTTCAACTTGTAGTATCACTTTATGCTTTGATCAATGATGTTTTGTCGCTCTGCATGATTATGGCCATTATTGCTCTCTTAGTTTGTCGCTCCTAGTCTTTTGCTAGCCTCCACAACAAAGTATGAGTTCCACTCATGCATCCAACTCCCCAAACCAAGTTATTCCAAAGAGTCCACCATACCTACCTACTAGCTTATGCTATTCCAAGTATATTCATGCTTTTGTTTACCTTCTACTTGTTATGAGAAAACTAGTGATTAAAGCTCTCACGAACTTGATGGCACACTTTACTTTACTTGCCCTTAATAAACTTGAACCATTGTGTCTTCTATGTTGTATATGCTTGCACTTATTTGTTGGGAATTAGCAGAACCATGCTTTCATGGGGAACGCTTTCAACATTGCACTTGGTACTTGTACCTAGTTGATATCATGCTCTTTTGTATATGGATGTCGTCGGTGTGAAATGAAAGGGGAGCTTGTAAGTCCATGGAGTTATGTATATGTGTTAGAGAAACGTCTGGGCCGCTGGTCTAATCCATGCTGGCATGGTGGAAACCTGCAGCGTAACCATAATGAGCTGTCTATGAAGCATTCTTCTTATAAAAAAAGAGTCCTATATTGAGAAAAAAAATAGAAAAGAAAAAAAGAGATAATATGAAAAGAGGAAAGAGAGAAAAAAAAGCACCATATTCCCATGGTAAATAAGAAGAATGCTGAGATGCTCGTTGTCTACTTGCCTTGTCATTTTGATATGGGGATTCTTCCGTATCATCGGGCAAGGGGTACCCCGTTGGCGGTTCTCAATGATACACATGTACTTACAATGACAAGAACTTACCGATGACTAAACTTGAGTAGCATGAGGAGCGGCCCTCGTATACAAGGGACATGAGATTTCTGACTTATACTTTGTCAAGCATGTACACCATAGATTGTTCACTTTAACCTTAATCACTTCAAGATGCTTATGATAGGGGCAATGAGAGCTGAAAGCTATAAGTACTATAATTTTTGGAAGCTGTTTATGAGACTTGAATCCCTACTTCCTTTTACAAAAGGCCTTTCTTCCACCATTATATTGAGTCTCCACCTTCTATCTTTATGCACCTACTTTGAGAGCATAGTGGCCATTCTTAGTTCTATGTGCATTGTCCCAAGACTAGTTGATTGATGCATAACTTGATATTGCTTGTTTTAAACTATTGTATCTAGTCACTCTTATGAACTTTGAAGGTGTCCTATGCATTTATATTTGCTACTCTATTGAGGGACAAGCTGAATGCTATTATGCTATGTTTTATTTATGTGAAACAAACAAACATCTTGCAAAGCATTGTTATTCATGAATCTTTTGTTTGTGCCTTTTCATGTTGCAACATAGTTTCTTTGCCTTATTGCTAGAACTTTGTTTTTCATGTTATGATTGAAGTACTATGATCCCAGCTTTGAATGTTTTACAAATACTTTGATCAAGTTTATGATGGTGCATGTCACCTCAAAAATTATTCTTTCTTTTTATCACTTACCTACTCGAGGACGAACAGGAGTTAAGCTTGGGGATGTTGATACCTTGCAAATGTATCTATGATTTTTGAGGTTCCATGCTTGGTTTTATCTACTTTCTTGTGTTTTGTCCACACTTTGGAGTACTTTTCATATGATTTCTTGGACTAACCTATTAACAAGAGCCACAGTGCCAGCTACCTGTTTTCTGCTGTTTTTGGTTCCAGGAAGTCAGAAAATGAATATTCTCAGAATTGGATGGGACAAAAGCCAAAGTCGCTATTTTATCGGAAGACATCTGGAGCCAGAATATGAGACGGAAAGGAGCCAGGGGGCGGCCACACCACCTGGCCATGCGGGCCAGGCCTAGCCACGCTAGGAGGTGGTGTGGCCAGCCCAGGCACCCCCTCGGCCTCTCCTTCTGCCTATATATTGTTGGGTCCGCAGCATAGAAAACAAAAAATTTCCTACGGTGTGAACTACACGCCAAGATCTATCTACTAGGTACAAAGCAACAGGTGGACATACATCCATGGAGAACTTACCCTCGAAGACAACGAGCTTTGTTAACGAGTAGGAACTCGTGGTTGATGTAGTCGTACACTTGCCGATCTCAAGATCGTGATCAAGTCCAGCAGGTCCGGCTCCAGCACGTCCATCAGATCCAGCTCTAGCACCACCAAGTCTAGCACCGCAAAGCAGCGGTGCATCCGTGATCGCACACACGTCTGGTACCCCGACAACATCCGTCCCTCACTCCAGCAAAGCAGCGGAAGCAGCAACTCCTTTCCAAATAAAGCCACCGAGAACATGTATCTCGCTAATCCGAGACCATGGGGAAATAATACTAGAGGGGGAGAGAGATCCTTCACAAGGAGGTGTGTGTGAGAAGTGAGGAGGGGGTGGCCTTTTATAGGAGGAGGGGGTGCCCCTCCTTCATGGCCGGCGCATGGAGGGGGTGACCCTTCACCTCCTCCATTCATGTGGTGGTAACCCCTCCACATTAAAATGCCCCTTCACGTTCTCTTTTAAAGTCTCCACTTTAAATGGATTAAATTTCTCCAAATTTAATGCTCTCTCATTTAATAAAACTCTTTTATTATTTTTATTCAGAATTTTGTTAATTACTTTAATTAACAAACATTCACCTAAAACCCCCTACAACATTTCAATATTACATGCAGAACCAATTTCAGCATTTTCACCCGAAACAGTTTCGGTGTCTATTGAAATAATTCCAGCACTTTCTTAAATCTTTATCTGAAACATATTTGCTCCAAATGGTGTCGGTATCCCTTAAGTGTGTCACCCTACGGTTCGCGAATAATGCAGACATGATCGAGACCCCTCTCAGATCCATAATCAGAAGCGGGACCTAGAGATCCATACTGACTCCTACACATTCAACGATGACTTTTGTGATCGTGAGAACCTTTAACGCTAGTAACTAAATCCCTTTGTCTCGCGATATATTACATGTCCGAGATTCGATCATCGGTATCTCCATACCTAGTTTGATCTCGTTACCGGCATGCACTCTTTTCTCGTTCCCATGATATAACATTCTAGTGATCACATCACTTGCTTGCAAGTTATTTCAATGTGATATCACCGAGAGGGCCCAGAGTATATCTATCCGTCATCGGGATGGACAAATCCCACTCTTGATCCATGAGCCTCAACATAACACCTTCGTAGCACTGAACCCACCTTTATAGTCACCCTGTTACGGTTTGACGTTTGATGTTATCAAGATACTCTTCGGTGTTAGCAATTAACATGATCTCATGGTCTAAGGACTAAGATTACTTCGTATGATGTTATAGCAATATAAACATAATGACTTGATCGTAATGCTATACTTCGGATGAATGTTCATCACATCATTCCACCAATGGTGTGACCTTGTTATTAACAACATCCAATGTCTATGATCAGGAAACCTTGATCATCTTGTTAATCAACAAGCTAGTATATAAGAGAGGCATAACTAGGAACCCTTTTTGTTTATTAAACACACATGTATTGATGTTTTCGATCAATACAATTATAGCATGCAAAATAAACATTTATCATAAACATGGAATAAGATAATAACCACTTTATTATTGCCTCTCGGGCATATTCCCTTCAGTCTCCCACTTGCACTAGAGTTAATAATCTAGTTTGAAAAACTTTGCGCATTGAACACCTATGGCTTTCTGGTGTTTCATATACGCTATTGCTAGTGGTTAACATAATCTCCAGATCTGACAATTTCAGGTCCGCGTGTATTTGCATGTCTCTGCGTCTCTACGCATCACTCATTCTCAAATGAGATGGCATTGTATAGATTTGGTCCTTTGGTGAGACCTTTAGTTCGTTCGGCTCAAAATATGTTGATATTATTGTCACACAATATATATTCATAGTATTAGCCCACTTTGAACCACACCTAGTTTGATAACAAACTACTTAACACAAATGCCCTCCTTTGCTGCTACTATAGCAGTCATATACTTAGCCTTTTGTTGTAGTATCTGTCACAATGTCTCAACTTTGGAACTCATCCAAATCCATCATGGAACATCCTTTCCATTACATTGCGCCACCCATAGTCTAAATTGAGATAAATTTAATTTGTATCTTGTGACAAAACTAGTATCAATGTAACACTTTACAATGAACTACCTTTAACTATTTGTCACTTATACATTATATATTCTTAGTTCTTCCAAAGCTCATAAGAATATCTTTACTATTGTCCAATGATCATCTTATGAATCATTCTGGTATATGCTCATAACATTTAGAGCATAGGACATTCTGGATATATACATATCATGGTATAATCGATCAAAATCTTCATGTGATTTTACTCACCAAGTGTTGAAATACTTGAATTTTGATACAATCCTTTCCATGCAGCAAGAACCTTTCTTGTTGTTTCCATATTGAACCCTTTCAATATCTCATATATGTATGTCTGGCACAACCATATTAGCGCCTTAATCTATCCATACAGATATTGATGCCTAATATTCCGGGTTTGCCCAAGTCTTTCATCGAAATCTTATTTTAATGAAATTCTTAACTTGTGTCAATACAAGATACATCATTTCCAATCAACAATATGTCCTCTACATAATGTATTAGAAATATGTCTCAGTGCTCCCACTTAATTTCTTGCAAATGCAAGCATCTTCATCATCTCCGATGAATTTAAACTCTTTTAACAGTTTCATCATGGTGAAGATTCCAACTCCGCTATGCTTACTTCAACTATTGAAGTTTACATGCCCTTTTAGCATCCTTTGAATTAACAAAACCCTTCGGACCATGTCATGTACATGTCCTAGGTTACCGTTCTATTAGAAGAACCTTGTTTTGTTTATTCAACTACCATATACCAAATTATATGTACTGGTTGCTACATTAATCCGTCAAGACTATATATCGCTATGAAAGATCAAATCTTGTCATAGTCAACTCCTTGAACACTGTCGTAAACTTCTTTCTGACATGTCGACTATTTTATAGATGTTAAACATCCATGTCTTATTTCTTTATAGATCCAAACACGACCGATAGGCTTCACGCCTTTCCGGAGGGTCTTCCAAGTTCAAAAACTTGATTTCTCGTGTATGGATACTATCACGGATTCTATGACTTCTAGTCATTTTATGGAGTCAGGGCCCATCATCGCTTCTTTGCATGTAGTCGGTTCATCATTGTCAAAACAATAACGACTTGCTTATCAAATCTTACTATTTGATTCTTACCGACCCACACGGTTCTATAGGAACTTTAATCTCCGAGATCACACCTTTTGTAATCACGAGAGCCATGAGCATTGTGGCCGCCACCGGGACACTTTCCGACGCTGCGCTACTTAGCACATATAGCTAAGGTTCAACAACCTTATCAAAGTTCTATTGTCCTCGCACTTAACTTTTCACGAAAAGTTCCTTCTCAAGAAACTTGACGTTCCAAGCGACAAACTCTTTTGTCCTCGGTGTTATGGAGAAATTCCCAACAAATTCTTTGGGATAACCTACAAAGACGTGCTTATCCGACTTTGGTTGTAAACATTTTACTTATGCATAGCATACCAAAATTTAAGAAAAGACAATTCGGGTTTTATCCCAAACCATAACTCATATGGTGTCATTTCAACGGATCATGATGGTGCTCTTTTCAGTGTAAAAGCGGTAGTCTCTAAAGCTTCAATCCTTAAAACATAATGGTAGTTTTATAAATGACACCTTTGATCTTACCATGTCAAACATGGTTTGATTTCATCTCTCGAATATGCCATACTCCTATGGTTTATCGGGAAACACAACTCATGGAACAATTCCTCAAATCTTAGGTGTTTTGCTAAACATGTAACTCAAATATCTTCCTTTATGATCGAATCATAAACTCTTTATTTTCTTATTACAATGATTTTCCACTTCATCTTGAAAGTCTTTGAACAATTTTCAAATGTTTCATACTTCTTCCTTATTAAGTAAATATACAAATATATTCACTCAAATTTTCGGAGAAAGCATATGAAGCAAAAAGATCCATCGCATATGGCTACATATAATGGACTATATACATCAACATGCATAATATCCAATAAGTTAGTCATCCGTTCCTCTTTGGCCTATGGACAGAGTTTCAATTATCTCGATGAAAGTCTCACATGCGTCAATTGATCAAAATCAAAGACTCCAAAAATCCATCAACATGGAGTTTCTTCATGTTTACTTTCCAATATAATTTAAACAACGATGTCACTTCATAAGTGATCTTTCAATCATTTGTCTTGCGACATTTTAGCAATAGTGTTTATGGATGTGATTTCTCCAACTAGACTTGTAAAAGTTCATCCATCCTTTATGGAATACGGTAATTATTTGAACAGACATTGTTCTCATAATACCAGAACAAAATAACAATTATTTAAACAAATCTTGAAGGCTTGGTTTGATGACAACGAAAACCACAATAACACTTTATTTGTTTTCGATGAACATCATCACTCATTCTCTTGCTAGTTACTTAGGCCATTGTAGTTCATGAATTGCGTTATCCTGTATGACACTTCATACCAACCAATTCGGTATCCGATACTGGTATCCAATACCTAAGAACCACATTGTTTAACAAGCAAGGAATATAGCCATAACATGTATATCTTCTATATACCTAAGTTGGACATCTCCAACCTTTTATTTTCTGCCAAATATTTTAAAGATTCTCTTTCAGCAATTCCTTTTCTTTTAAAAGAATCTATCAACATCAATAGTAGTGTCATCAACATGACACATGGTAGAAAGCGTATATAGTCAAATACTAATACCTTTGGACTTGCACTTTGAAGTGGATCACCATCATCAAATGTTTGGTGTTCTTTCAAAAATCCATTCTTTAGTAATCTATTAGTGTAGTAAACATTTTACTTAAATCTTCTATTCATCCTTATTATGAAAACTTTCATGATCAAGCTACTATAGCCTATAAGAAAGAATGACGAGTATAATGTTAGTTCCCAAAACCTTTTTGGGAGATTCGGATGCTTAGCATCTCCATCCTTCACAAATTCTCATACAATATGAGAACATGTATTTTGCTAAATTATACTCTATCATAATGCAACCAAAAACTTTGTTTTAGATATCACAATATCTTTCACACATGATGGTTTCTGAAACAATTTTCAGCTCCAATATAATCTTGATATTAAAACAACTTTTTGAATATCAATAATCATGGAGGCAAACATGATACTTTAGATACTAACATTGGAATTCTTACTCTTGATTTAATACTACTTATTAAACTTCATGGAGTAAATAGAGTTTGCTGAAAGTTTGCAATAGGACTTATAAACTTTAAATTGACATTCAAAACAATACGATACCAGTTCGTAAAGTAAATATCCAGAATTCTATAGTTCTATTATCTGAAATAAAAACTAAGCATAAGGTAGTGAACAGATGCCAATGACTACAACAAATTATGCAAATTCACTTCGATTTAGTTTATGACAAATTGAGTTTGACTAATCCAAATTAGAAATGAACTCCCACTCAAAAATGACATCCCTCGTGCCTTTTTGGTGATTACATGAACCAAATCCACTACACCAAGTCCGATCATCACGTGAGTCGGTGTAGCTTCAAAGGCGAGCATCAATATGGTCATCACATCAACTATGTGACTCATGCTTAACCTTTCGGTCCATGTTCCGAGGCCATGTCTGTACATGCTAGGCTCGCCAAGTAAGAACCTTAGTATTCGCGTGTGTAAAACTGTCTTACATCTGTTGCATGAAAGCGTAGAGTTGAGAACACCCGATCATCACGTGATGTCTCGAAACACGATCCATAGAACGGTGCATACTTAAGGAAGAACACATTTTATCTTGATATTTAAATGAGGGATCATCTTACAATGCTACAGAAAGCGCCAAACTAGCAATATAAGATGCTAACATCTAATGTGTAAAGTGAGATGATATGGTCCATGCATTTGATCTCTATCATTTGCATCGTGGTATGATCTCTATCATTCCTTTGTGTGTAAGTCCAAGGTCTATGGAACTTACACGTTGAATGTGTTGTAAGAGTATCTATCATACATCTACTTACAACAATACCATATCAAGACATTAGCCCAGCAACGATCTAAACTAGACGCCTCTAATTTATCAATTGCAAGTTTTACGTGGCTTAGGGCTTTCGGAGATAGAACCTGTCTAACCTACGAACATGAACCACAACGAGGATAACCAAGTTATTAGCAACTCGTTGTAAATCAGATATTGACTATAGTAGGAGAGACAGACACCCGCCAGCCACTTATGCAAAACAAGTTGCATGTCAGTCGTGGAACCGGTCTCATGTACGATGACATGTAAGGTTGGTCCGGGCCGCTTCATCCCACTATGCCACCAATATCCAAAGTACATAGAAGATGCAATAACATGATCATCATCGCCCACATATCAACCATATGTGTACTACCCGTGCAAAGCACCTACGCATAGATCAGACTCTGATACCACTGTTGGGTCCGCAGCATAGAAAACGAAAAAATTCCTACGGTGTGAACCACACGCCAAGATCTATCTACTAGGTACAAAGCAACGGGTGGACGTACATCCATGGAGAACTTACCCTCGAAGACAACGAGCATTGTTAACGAGTAGGAACTCATGGTTGATGTAGTCGTACACTTGTCGATCTCAAGATCGTGATGAAGTCCAGCAGGTCCGGCTCCAACACGTCCATCAGATCCAGCTCCAGCACCACCAAGTCCAGCACCGCAAAGCAGCGGTGCATCCGTGATCGCACACACGTCCGGTACCCCGACAACCTCCATCCCTCACTCTAGCAAAGCAGCGGAAGCAGTAACTCCTTTCCAGATAAAGCCATCGGGAACATGTATCTCGCTAATCCGAGACCATGGGGAAATAATACTAGAGGGGGAGAGAGATCCTTCACAAGGAGGTGTGTGTGAGAAGTGAGGAGGGGGTGGCCTTTTATAGGAGGAGGGGGGTGCCCCTCCTTCATGGCCGACGCATGGAGGGGGTGACCCTTCACCTCCTCCATTCATGTGGTGGTAACCCCTCCACATTAAAATGCCCCTTCACATTCTCTTTTAAAGTCTCCACTTTAAATGCATTAAATTTCTCCAAATTTAATGCTCTCTCATTTAATAAAACTCTTTTATTATTTTTATTCAGAATTTTGTTAATTACTTTAATTAACAAACATTCACATAAAACCCCCTACAACATTTCAATATTACATGCAGAACCAATTTCAGCATTTTCACCCGAAACAGTTTCGGTGTCTATTGAAATAATTCCAGCGCTTTCTTAAATCTTTATCTGAAACATATTTGCTCCAAATGGTGTCGGTATCCCTTAAGTGTGTCACCCTACGGTTCGCGAATAATGCAGACATGATCGAGACCCCTCTCAGATCAATAATCAGAAGCGGGACCTAGAGATCCATACTGACTCCTACACATTTAACGATGACTTATGTGATCGTGAGAACCTTTAACGCTAGTAACTAAATCCCTTTGTCTCGCGATATATTACATGTCCGAGATTCGATCATCGGTATCTCCATACCTTGTTTTATCTCGTTACCGACATGCACTCTTTTCTCGTTCCCGTGATATAACATTCTAGTGATCACATCACTTGCTTGCAAGCTATTTCAATGTGATATCACCGAGAGGGCCCAGAGTATATCTATCCGTCATCGGGATGGACAAATCCCACTCTTGATCCATGATCCTCAACATAACACCTTCGTAGCACGGAACCCACCTTTATAGTCACCCTGTTACGGTGTGACGTTTGATGTTATCAAGATACTCTTCCGGTGTTAGCAATTAACATGATCTCATGGTCTAAGGACTAAGATTACTTCGTATGATGTTATAGAAATATAAACATAATTACTTGATCGTAATGCTATACTTCGGATGAATGTTCATCACATCATTCCACCAATGGTGTGACCTTGTTATTAACAACATCCAATGTCTATGATCAGGAAACCTTGATCATCTTGTTAATCAACAAGCTAGTCTATAAGAGAGGCATAACTAGGAACCCTTTTTGTTTATTAAACACACATGTATTGATGTTTCCGATCAATACAATTATAGCATGAAAAATAAACATTTATCATAAACATGGAATAAGATAATAACCACTTTATTATTGCCTCTCGGGCATATTCCCTTCATATATTGCCTTCGATACCAAAACCCTAAGCACCCGATCAAAAATCCACGAAAGAGTCTGTAGCCGCCATCATCTCCATCCCTAGATCGGGAGGGATCTGAAGCTCTTCCCGGCACCCTACCGGAGAGGGGAATTCAGCCTGGAGGCCTTCTTCATCACCATGCAAGCCTCCGGTGTGATGCGTGAGTAGTTCATCCTTCGACTACGGATCCATGTAGTAGCTAGATGGCTGGTTCTCCTCCTTTGTGCTTTCATGTTTAGATCTTGTGAGCTCCGTTCATGATCAGGATAATCTATTTGTAATTCATACATGTTGTGTTTGTGGGGATCCGATGGATATTGAGATGCTATTTTGGATTGATTATTGATTCTATCATGTTTTTGTTATTTGTGATCTTGCATGCTTTCCGTTGTTAGTAGCTATCTTGGCCAAGTAGATGCTAGCAACTCCAAGAGTTAGTATTTATGCTCGATAGTGGGTTCATGCCTCTGGTAATCTGGGGAAGTGACAGAAATCTCTAAGGTACTAGATGTGCTGTTGCTACTAGGGAGAAAACAACAATCCTTTGTTCATAGAACAATCATATTGTTTACTTTACACGCAGTTCGTAAAGCAATAATCTGTTGCTTGCAACTTAATACTGGAGGGGGTTCGGATGATAACCTGAAGGTGGATTATTAGTCATAGATGCAGTTGGATGGCGGTCTATGTATTATGTTGTAATGCCCAATCAAGTCTCAGAGGAGTCAAGATGATTAGTATTTGCATTTATTGCTTTCTCGGTGTTTGTCATTTGCCCCGCTGTAATTTGTTCACCCAGCATGTTATCTATCTTAAGGAGAGCCACCTCTAGTGAACTATGGATCCTGGTCCTCTTTCTTTACATACAATCTACAATCTTTTACTGCTTTGTGTTTACTTTCTGCAAACTTTTACTTCTTTCCATTCGATACGTTTAATCCTTTGTTTTCCGCAAAACACGGTGAGATTGACAACCTCATCGCAAGTTGGGAACAAAGTTCTGTGGTTGTGTTGTGCAGGTCTCCACGTTGCTACTAGCACCGGTAGTGCGCCCTGCCAAAGCTTAGCTAGTAACACCTTTGAGGTGTTTCCTTGCTCCTACTGGTTCGATTAAACCTTGGTTTCATAACTGAGGGAAACTTGCTGTTGTGCTCATCATACCTTCCTCTTGGGGTTCCCAACGAGCTCTACATCAACCACGAGCCATCAACACTTTTCTGGGCGTGATGCATTGATCCATCAGTGTGTTCTTTTCATGAACCACACCCAGAGTCATTGTATGTCTGTTCTTCTCACAAACCACATAAGGATCCACCAGTGGCATTGGATGTGTGTTCTTTTCATGAACCACACCCAGTGTCATTGGATGTGTGTTCTTTTCTCAAAGCACACATGGATCCACCAGTGTCATTGGATGTGTGTTCTTTTCATGAACCACACCCAATGTGATTGCATGTGTGTTCTTCTCACAAACAACATAAGGATCCACCAGTGTCATTGCATGTCTGTTCTTTTCATGACCCACAGCCAGTGTCATTGCATGTCTATTCTTCTCATAAACCACACATGGATCCACCAGTGTCATTAGATGTGTGTTCTTTTCATGAACTACACACAGTGTCATTGGATGTCTGTTCTTCTCACAAACCACATAAGGATCCACCAGGGTCACTGGATGTGTGTTCTTTTCATGAACCACACCCAGTGTCATTGGATGTGTGTTCTTCTCACAAACCACACATGGATCCACCAGTGTCATTGCATGTCTGTTCTTTTCATGAACCACATCTAGAGTCATTGCATGTCTGTTCTTTTCATGAACCACACATGGATCCACCCAGTGCGATTGCATGTCAGTTCTTCTCATAAATCGCATAAGCATGCACCAGTGTCATTGCATGTCTGTTCTTTTCATGAACCACACCTAGTGTCATTGCATGTATGTTCTTCTCACAAACCACACATGGATCCACCAGTGTCATTGGATGTGTGTTCTTTTCATGAACCACACAGCGTCATTGGATGTCTGTTCTTATCACAAACCACAAAAGGACCCACCAGTGCCATTGCATTTATGTTCTTCTCATGAACCACACCCAGTGTCATTGGATGTGTGTTCTTCTCACAAACCACACATGGATCCACCAGTGTCATTGGATGTGTGGTCTTTTCATGAACCACAGCTAGAGTCATTGCATGTCTGTTCTTCTCACAAACCACATATGGATCCACCAGTGTCATTACATGTGTGTTCTTCTCATGAACCACTGCTAGTGTCATTGCATGTGTGTTCTTTTCACAAACCACAGAAGGATCCACCAGCGTCATTGGATGTGTGTTGTTTTCATGAACCACACCCAGTGTCATTGGATGTGTGTTCTTCTCCCAAACCACACATGGATCCACCAGTGTCATTGGATGTGTGTTCTTTTCATGCAGTACAGCTAGAGTCATTACATGTTTGTTCTTCTGACAAACCCCATATGGACCCACCAGTGTCATTGCATGTGTGTTCTTCTCATGTATCACAGCTAGAGTCATTGCATGTTTGTTCCTCTAAACAAACCACACATGGATCCACCAGTGTCATTGGATGTGGTCATTGGATGTGTATTCTTCTAAATAAACCACACATGGATCCACCAGTGGTCATTGCATGTATGTTCTTCTCATGAACCACATCTAGAGTCATCGCATGTGTGTTATTTTCACAAACCACATAAGGATCCACTAGTGTCATTGGATGTGTGTTCTTTTCATGAACCACACCCAGTGTCATTGCATGTGTGTTCTTCTAACAAACCACGCATGGATCCACCAGTGTCAATGGATGTGTGTTCTTTTCACAAACCACAGCTAGAGTCATTGCATGTGTATTCTTCTCACAAACCACATAAGGATACACCAGTGTCATTGCATGTATGTTCTTTTCACAAACCACAGCTATAGTCATTGGATGTGTGTTCTTCTCACAAACCACATAAGGATCCACCAGTGGCATTGCATGTATGTTCTTCTCATGAACCACAGCTAGAGTCATTGCATGTGTGTTCTTCTCACAAACCACATAAGGATCCACCAGTGTCATTGGATGTGTGTTCTTTTCATGAACCACAACCAGAGTCATTGCATGTTTGTTCTTCTCACAAACAACATAAGGATCCACCAGTGTCATTGCATGTGTGTTTTTTCATGAACCACACCCAGTGTCATTGGATGTGTGTTCTTCTCTCAAACCACACATGGATCCACTAGTGTCATTGGATGTTTGTTCTTTTCATGAACCACAACCAGTGTCATTGCATGTCTATTCTTCTCATAAACCACACATGGATCCACTAGTGTCATTGGATGTGTGTTCTTTTCATGAACCACACACAGTGTCATTGGATGTCTGTTCTTATCACAAACCACATAAGGATCCACCAGTGTCATTGCATGTATGTTCTTCTCATGAACCACACCCAGTGTCATTGCATGTGTGTTCTTCTCACAAAAAACATGTGGATCCACCAGTGCCATTGGACGTGTGTTATTTTCATTAACCACAACTAGAGTCATTGCATGTCAGTTCTTCTCACAAACCACATATGGATCCACTAGTGTCATTGCATGTGTGTTCTTCTCATGAACCATGGCTTGAGTCATTGCATGTTTGTTCCTCTAAACAAACCACACATGGATCCACCAGTGTCATTGGATGTGGTCATTGCATGTGTGTTCTTCTAAACAAACCACACATGGATCCACTAGTGGTCATTGCATGTCTGTTCTTCTCATGAACCACATCTAGAGTCATCGCATGTGTGTTCTTCTCACAAACCACATAACGATCCACCAGTGTCATTGGATGTGTGTTCTTTTCATGAACCACACCTAGTGTCATTGCATTTGTGTTCTTCTAACAAACCACACATGGATCCACCCGTGTCATTGGATGTGCGTTCTTTTCACAAACCATAGCTAGAGACGTTGCATGTGTGTTCTTCTCACAAACCACATAAGGATACACCAGTGTCATTGCATGTGCGTTCTTTTCACAAACCACAGCTATAGTCACTGGATGTGTGTTCTTCTCACAAACCACATAAGGATCCACCAGTGTCATTGCATGTATGTTCTTCTCATGAAACACAGCTAGAGTCATTGCATGTGTGTTCTTCTCACAAACCACATAAGGATCCACCAGTGTCATTGGATGTGTGTTCTTTTCATGAACCACACCCAGAGTCATTGCATGTTTGTTCTTCTCACAAACCACATAAGGATCCACCAGTGTCTTTGGATGTGTGTTCTTTTCATGAACCACACCCAGTGTCATTGGATGTGTGTTCTTCTCTCAAACAACACATGTATCCACCAGTGTCATTAGATGTCTGTTCTTTTCATGAGCCACAGCCAGTGTCATTGCATGTGTGTTCTTCTCACAAACCACACATCGTTCCACAAGTGTCATTGGATGTGTGTTCTTTTCATGAACCACACACAGCGTCATTGGATGTCTGTTCTTCTCACAAAACACATAACGATCCACAAGTGTCACTAGATGTGTGTTCTTCTCATGAACCACACCCAGTGTCATTGGATGTGTGTTATTCTCACAAACCACACATTGATCCTCCAGTGTCATTGCATGTCTGTTCTTTTCATGAACCACGGCTAGAGTCATTGCATGTGTGTTCTTCTCACAAACCACATATGGATCCACCAGTGTCATTGCATGTGTGTTCTTCTCATGAACCACAGCTAGAGTCATAGCATGTGTGTTCTTCTCACTAACCACATAAGGATCCACCAGTGTCATTGGATGTGTGTTCTTTTTATGAACCACACCCAGTGTCATTCAATGTGTGTTCTTCTCACAAACCAGACATGGATCCACCAGTGCCATTGCATGTGTGTTCTTTTCATGAGCCACACACGGATCCGCCCACTGTTATTGCATGTTAGTTCTTCTCACAAACCACATAAGGATCCACCAGTGTCATTGCATGTCTGTTCTTTTCATGAACCACATCTAGAGTCATTGCATGTTTGTTCCTCTAAAAAAACCACACATGGATCCACCAGTGTCATTGCATGTTTAGTTCTTCTATACAAACCACACATGGATCCACGAGAGGTCATTGCATGTTTGTTCTTCTCATGAACCACATCTAGAGTCATCACATGTGTGTTCTTCTCACAAACCACATAAGGATCCACCAGTGTCATTAGATGTGTGTTCTTGTCATGAACCACACCCAGTGTCATTGCATGTGTGTTCTTCTAACAAACCACACATGGATCCACCAGTGTCATTGGATGTGTGTTCTTTTGATGAACCACACCTAGTGTCATTGCATGTGTGTTCTTCTAACAAACCACACATGGATCCACCAGTGTCCTTGGATGTGTGTTCTTTACACAAACCACAACTATAGTAATTGGATGTGTGTTCTTCTCACAAACCACATAAGGATCCACCAGTGTCATTGCATGTATGTTCTTCTCATGAACCACAGCTAGAGTCATTGCATGTGTGTTCTTCTCACAAACCACATAAGGATCCACCAGTGTCATTGGATGTGTATTCTTTTCATGAACCACATAAGGATCAACCGGTTTCATTGGATGTGTGTTCTTTTCATGAACCACACACAGTGTCATTGGATGCCTGTTCTTTTCATGAACCACATAAGGATCCACCAGTGTCATTAGATGTATGTTCTTATCATAAACCACATAAGGATCCACCAGTGTCATTCCATGTATGTTCTTCTCATGAACCACAGCTAGAGTCATCGCATGTGTGTTCTTCTCACAAACAACATAAGGATCCACCAGTGTCATTGGATGTGTGTTCTGTTCATGAACCACACCCAGAGTCATTGCATGTTTGTTCTTCTCACAAACCACGTAATGATCCACCAGTGTCATTGCATGTTTATTCTTTTCATGAACCACACCCAGTGTCATTGCATGTCTGTTCTTCTTATAAACCACACATGGATCCACCAGTGTCATTGGATGTGTGTTCTTTTCATGAACCACACACACTGTCATTGGATGTCTGTTCTTCTCACAAACCACATTAGGATCCACCAGTGTCATTGCATGTATGTTCTTCTCATGAACCACACCCAGTGTCATTGGATGTGTGTTCTTCTCACAAACCACACATGGATCCACCAATGCCATTGGATGTGTGTTCTTTTCATGAAGCATATCTAGAGTCATTGCATGTTTGTTCTTCTCACAAACCACATATGGATCCACCAGTGTCATTGCATGTGTGTTTTTCTCATGAACCACAGCTAGAGTCATTGCATGTTTGTTCCTCTAAACAAACCACGCATGGATCCACTAGTGTCATTGGATGTGGTCATTGCATGTGTGTTCTTCTAAACAAACCACACATGGATCCAGGAGTGGTCATTGCATGTTTGTTCTTCTCATGGACCACATCCAGATTCATCACATGTGTGTTCTTCTCACAAACCACATAAGGATCCACCAGTGTCACTGGATGTGTGTTCTTTTCATGTACCACACCCTGTGTCATTACATGTGTGTTCTTCTAACAAACTACACATGGATCCACTAGTGTCATTGGATGTGTGTTCTTTTCACAAACCACGGCTAGAGTCATTGCATGTGTGTTCTTCTCACAAACCACATAAGGATACACCAGGGTCATTGCATGTGTGTTCTTTTCACAAACCACAGCTATAGTCATTGGATGTGTGTTCTTCTCACAAACCACATAAGGATCCACCAGTGTCATTGCATGTATGTTCTTCTCATGAACCACAGCTAGAGTCATTGCATGTTTGTTCTTCTCACAAACCACATAAGGATCCACTAGTGTCATTGGATGTGTGTTCTTTTCATGAACCACACCCAGAGTCATTGCATGTCTGTTCTTCTCACAAACAACATAAGGATCCACCAGTGTCAATGGATGTTTGTTTTTTCATGAACCACACCCAGTATCATTGGATGTGTGTTCTTTTCATGAACCACACACAGTGTCATTGGATGTCTGTTCTTCTCACAAACCACATAAGGATCCACCAGTGTCATTGCATGTATGTTCTTCTCATGAACCACACCTAGTGTCATTGCAAGTGTGTTCTTCTCACAAACAACACGTGGATCCACCAGTGCCATTGGATGTGTGTTCTTTTCATTAACCACAACTAGAGTCATTGCATGTCTGTTCTTCTCACAAACCACATATGGATCCACCAGTGTCATTGCATGTGTGTTCTTCTCATGAACCACGGCTTGAGTCATTGCATGTTTGTGCCTCTAAACAAACCACACATGGATCCACCAGTGTCATTGTATGTGGTCATTGCATGTGTGTTCTTCTAAACAAACCACACATGAATCCACTAGTGGTCATTGCATGTCTGTTCTTCTCATGAACCATATCTAGAGTCATCGCATGTGTGTTCTTCTCACAAACCACATAACGATCCAGCAGTGTCATTGGATGTGTGTTCTTTTCATGAACCACACCGAGTGTCATTGCATTTGTGTTCTTCTAACAAACCACACATGGATCCACCAGTGTCATTGGATGTGCGTTCTTTTCACAAACCATAGCTAGAGACGTTGCATGTGTGCTCTTCTCACAAACCACATAAGGATACACCAGTGTCATTGCATGTGTGTTCTTTTCACAAACCACAGCTATAGTCATTGGATGTGTGTTCTTCTCACAAACCACATAAGGATCCACCAGTGTCATTGCATGTATGTTCTTCTCATGAACCACATCTAGAGTCATTGCATGTGTGTTCTTCTCATAAACCACATAAGGATCCACCAGTGTCATTGGATGTGTGTTCTTTTCATGAACCACACCCAGAGTCATTGCATGTTTGTTCTTCTCACAAACCACATAAGGATCCACCAGTGTCTTTGGATGTGTGTTCTTTTCATGAACCACACCCAGTGTCATTGTATGTGTGTTCTTCTCTCAAACCACACATGTATCCACCAGTGTCAATGGATGTCTGTTCTTTTCATGAACCACAGCAAGTGTCATTGCATGTGTGTTCTTCTCACAAACCACACATCGTTCCACCAGTGTCATTGGATGTGTGTTCTTTTCATGAACCACACACAGCGTCATTGGATGTCTGTTCTTCTCACAAAACACATAACGATCCACAAGTGTCACTGGATGTGTGTTCTTCTCATGAACCACACCCAGTGTCATTGGATGTGTGTTCTTCTCACAAACCACACATTGATCCACCAGTGTCATTGCATGTCTGTTCTTTTCATGAACCAAGGCTAGAGTCATTGCATGTCTGTTCTTCTCACAAACCACATATGGATCCACCAGTGTCATTGCATGTGTGTTCTTCTCATGAACCACAGCTAGAGTCATAGCATGTGTGTTCTTCTCACTAACCACATAAGGATCCACCAGTGTCATTGGATGTGTGTTCTATTCATGAACCACACCCAGTGTCATTCGATGTGTGTTCTTCTCACAAACCAGACATGGATCCACCAGTGCCATTGCATGTGTGTTCTTTTCATGAGCCACACACGGATCCAGCCACTGTCATTGCATGTTAGTTCTTCTCACAAACCACATAAGGATCCAGCAGTGTCATTGCATGTCTGTTCTTTTCATGAACCACATCTAGAGTCATTGCATGTTTGTTCCTCTAAACAAACCACACATGGATCCACCAGTGTCATTGCATGTTTAGTTCTTCTATACAAACCACACATGGATCCACCAGAGGTCATTGCATGTTTGTTCTTCTCATGAACCACATCTAGAGTCATCACATGTGTGTTCTTCTCACAAACCACATAAGGATCCACCAGTGTCATTGGATGTGTGTTCTTTTCATGAACCACACCCAGTGTCATTGCATGTGTGTTCTTCTAAGAAACCACACATGGATCCACCAGTGTCATTGGATGTGTGTTCTTTTGATGAACCACACCCAGTGTCATTGGATGTGCGTTCTTCTCTCAAACCACACATGTATCCACCAGTGTCATTGGATGTCTATTCTTTTCATGAACCACAGCCAGTGGCATTGCATGTGTGTTCTTCTCACAAACCACATAAGGATCCACCAGTGTCATTGGATGTGTGTTCTTTTCATGAACCACACCCAGAGTCATTGCATGTTTGTTCTTCTCACAAACCACATAAGGATTCACCAGTGTCTTTGGATGTGTGTTCTTTTCATGAACCACACCCAGTGTCATTGGATGTGTGTTCTTCTCTCAAACAACACATGTATCCACCAGTGTCATTAGATGTCTGTTCTTTTCATGAACCACAGCCAGTGTCATTGCATGTGTGTTCTTCTCACAAACCACACATCGTTCCACAAGTGTCATTGGATGTGTGTTCTTTTCATGAACCACACACAGCGTCATTGGATGTCTGTTCTTCTCACAAAACACATAACGATCCACAAGTGTCACTGGATGTGTGTTCTTCTCATGAACCACACCCAGTGTCATTGGATGTGTGTTCTTCTCACAAACCACACATTTATCCTCCAGTGTCATTGCATGTCTGTTCTTTTCATGAACCACGGCTAGAGTCATTGCATGTGTGTTCTTCTCACAAACCACATATGGATCCACCAGTGTCATTGCATGTGTGTTCTTCTCATGAACCACAGCTAGAGTCATAGCATGTGTGTTCTTCTCACTAACCACATAAGGATCCACCAGTGTCATTGGATGTGTGTTCTTTTTATGAACCACACCCAGTGTCATTCAATGTGTGTTCTTCTCACAAACCAGACATGGATCCACCAGTGCCATTGCATGTGTGTTCTTTTCATGAGCCACAAACGGATCCACCCACTGTCATTGCATGTTAGTTCTTCTCACAAACCACATAAGGATCCACCAGTGTCATTGCATGTCTGTTCTTTTCATGAACCACATCTAGAGTCATTGCATGTTTGTTCCTATGAAAAAACCACACATGGATCCACCAGTGTCATTGCATGTTTAGTTCTTCTATACAAACCACACATGGATCCACCAGAGGTCATTGCATGTTTGTTCTTCTCATGAACCACATCTAGAGTCATCACATGTGTGTTCTTCTCACAAACCACATAAGGATCCACCAGTGTCATTAGATGTGTGTTCTTTTCATGAACCACGCCCAGTGTCATTGCATGTGTGTTCTTCTAACAAACCACACATGGATCCACTAGTGTCATTGGATGTGTGTTCTTTTGATGAACCACACCTAGTGTCATTGCATTTGTGTTCTTCTAACAAACCACACATGGATCCACCAGTGTCCTTGGATGTGTGTTCTTTACACAAACCACAGCTATAGTAATTGGATGTGTGTTCTTCTCACAAAGCACATAAGGATCCACCAGTGTCATTGCATGTATGTTCTTCTCATGAACCACAGCTAGAGTCATTGCATGTGTGTTCTTCTCACAAACCACATAAGGATCCACCAGTGTCATTGGATGTGTATTCTTTTCATGAACCACATAAGGATCAACCGGTGTCATTGGATGTGTGTTCTTTTCATGAACCACACACAGTGTCATTGGATGCCTGTTCTTTTCATGAACCACATAAGGATCCACCAGTGTCATTAGATGTGTGTTCTTATCATAAACCACATAAGGATCCACCAGTGTCATTCCATGTATGTTCTTCTCATGAACCACAGCTAGAGTCATTGCATGTGTGTTCTCCTCACAAACCACATAAGGATCCACCAGTGTCATTGGATGTTATCTGTTCATGAACCACACCCAGAGTCATTGCATGTTTGTTCTTCTCACAAACCACGTAATGATCCACCAGTGTCATTGCATGTTTATTCTTTTCATGAACCACACCCAGTGTCATTGCATGTCTGTTCTTCTTATAAACCACACATGGATCCACCAGTGTCATTGGATGTGTGTTCTTTTCATGAACCACACACACTGTCATTGGATGTCTGTTCTTCTCACAAACCACATTAGGATCCACCAGTGTCATTGCATGTATGTTCTTCTCATGAACCACACCCAGTGTCATTGGATGTGTGTTCTTCTCACAAACCACACATGGATCCACCAATGCCATTGGATGTGTGTTCTTTTCATGAAGCATATCTAGAGTCATTGCATGTTTGTTCTTCTCACAAACCACATATGGATCCACCAGTGTCATTGCATGTGTGTTTTTCTCATGAACCACAGCTAGAGTCATTGCATGTTTGTTCCTCTAAACAAACCACGCATGGATCCACCAGTGTCATTGGATGTGGTCATTGCATGTGTGTTCTTCTAAACAAACCACACATGGATCCAGGAGTGGTCATTGCATGTTTGTTCTTCTCATGGACCACATCCAGATTCATCACATGTGTGTTCTTCTCACAAACCACATAAGGATCCACCAGTGTCATTGGATGTGTGTTCTTTTCATGTACCACACCCTGTGTCATTACATGTGTGTTCTTCTAACAAACTACACATGGATCCACTAGTGTCATTGGATGTGTGTTCTTTTCACAAACCACGGCTAGAGTCATTGCATGTGTGTTCTTCTCACAAACCACATAAGGATACACCAGGGTCATTGCATGTGTGTTCTTTTCACAAACCATAGCTATAGTCATTGGATGTGTGTTCTTCTCACAAACCACATAAGGATCCACCAGTGTCATTGCATGTATGTTCTTCTCATGAACCACAGCTAGAGTCATTGCATGTTTGTTCTTCTCACAAACCACATAAGGATCCACTAGTGTCATTGGATGTGTGTTCTTTTCATGAACCACACCCAGAGTCATTGCATGTCTGTTCTTCTCACAAACAACATAAGGATCCACCAGTGTCAATGGATGTGTGTTTTTTCATGAACCACACCCAGTGTCATTGGATGTGTGTTCTTTTCATGAACCACACACAGTGTCATTGGATGTCTGTTCTTCTCACAAACCACATAAGGATCCACCAGTGTCATTGCATGTATGTTCTTCTCATGAACCACACCTAGTGTCATTGCAAGTGTGTTCTTCTCACAAACAACACGTGGATCCACCAGTGCCATTGGATGTGTGTTCTTTTCATTAACCACAACTAGAGTCATTGCATGTCTGTTCTTCTCACAAACCACATATGGATCCACCAGTGTCATTGCATGTGTGTTCTTCTCATGAACCACGGCTTGAGTCATTGCATGTTTGTTCCTCTAAACAAACCACACATGGATCCACCAGTGTCATTGTATGTGGTCATTGCATGTGTGTTCTTCTAAAAAAACCACACATGAATCCACTAGTGGTCATTGCATGTCTGTTCTTCTCATGAACCATATCTAGAGTCATCGCATGTGTGTTCTTCTCACAAACCACATAACGATCCAGCAGTGTCATTGGATGTGTGTTCTTTTCATGAACCACACCGAGTGTCATTGCATTTGTGTTCTTCTAACAAACCACACATGGATCCACCAGTGTCATTGGATGTGCGTTCTTTTCACAAACCATAGCTAGAGACGTTGCATGTGTGCTCTTCTCACAAACCACATAAGGATACACCAGTGTCATTGCATGTGTGTTCTTTTCACAAACCACAGCTATAGTCATTGGATGTGTGTTCTTCTCACAAACCACATAAGGATCCACCAGTGTCATTGCATGTATGTTCTTCTCATGAACCACATCTAGACTCATTGCATGTGTGTTCTTCTCAGAAACCACATAAGGATCCACCAGTGTCATTGGATGTGTGTTCTTTTCATGAACCACACCCAGAGTCATTGCATGTTTGTTCTTCTCACAAACCACATAAGGATCCACTAGTGTCTTTGGATGTGTGTTCTTTTCATGAACCACACCCAGTGTCATTGTATGTGTGTTCTTCTCTCAAACCACACATGTATCCACCAGTGTCATTGGATGTCTGTTCTTTTCATGAACCACAGCAAGTGTCATTGCATGTGTGTTCTTCTCACAAACCACACATCGTTCCACCAGTGTCATTGGATGTGTGTTCTTTTCATGAACCACACACAGCGTCATTGGATGTCTGTTCTTCTCACAAAACACATAACGATCCACAAGTGTCACTGGATGTGTGTTCTTCTCATGAACCACACCCAGTGTCATTGGATGTGTGTTCTTCTCACAAACCACACATTGATCCACCAGTGTCATTGCATGTCTGTTCTTTTCATGAACCACGGCTAGAGTCATTGCATGTCTGTTCTTCTCACAAACCACATATGGATCCACCAGTGTCATTGCATGTGTGTTCTTCTCATGAACCACAGCTAGAGTCATAGCATGTGTGTTCTTCTCACTAACCACATAAGGATCCACCAGTGTCATTGGATGTGTGTTCTATTCATGAACCACACCCAGTGTCATTCGATGTGTGTTCTTCTCACAAACCAGACATGGATCCACCAGTGCCATTGCATGTGTGTTCTTTTCATGAGCAACACACGGATCCAGCCACTGTCATTGCATGTTAGTTCTTCTCACAAACCACGTAAGGATCCAGCAGTGTCATTGCATGTCTGTTCTTTTCATGAACCACATCTAGAGTCATTGCATGTTTGTTCCTCTAAACAAACCACACATGGATCCACCAGTGTCATTGCATGTTTAGTTCTTCTATACAAACCACACATGGATCCACCAGAGGTCATTGCATGTTTGTTCTTCTCATGAACCACATCTAGAGTCATCACATGTGTGTTCTTCTCACAAACCACATAAGGATCCACCAGTGTCATTGGATGTGTGTTCTTTTCATGAACCACACCCAGTGTCATTGCATGTGTGTTCTTCTAAGAAACCACACATGGATCCACCAGTGTCATTGGATGTGTGTTCTTTTGATGAACCACACCCAGTGTCATTGGATGTGCGTTCTTCTCTCAAACCACACATGTATCCACCAGTGTCATTGGATGTCTATTCTTTTCATGAACCACAGCCAGTGGCATTGCATGTGCGTTCTTCTCACAAACCACATAAGGATCCACCAGTGTCATTGGATGTGTGTTCTTTTCATGAACCACACCCAGAGTCATTGCATGTTTGTTCTTCTCACAAACCACATAAGGATCCACCAGTGTCTTTGGATGTGTGTTCTTTTCATGAACCACACCCAGTGTCATTGGATGTGTGTTCTTCTCTCAAAAAACACATGTATCCACCAGTGTCATTAGATGTCTGTTCTTTTCATGAACCACAGCCAGTGTCATTGCATGTGTTTTCTTCTCACAAACCACACAACGTTCCACAAGTGTCATTGGATGTGTGTTCTTTTCATGAACCACACACAGCGTCATTGCATGTTTGTTCTTCTCATGAACCACATCTAGAGTCATCACATGTGTGTTCTTCTCACAAACCACATAAGGATCCACCAGTGTCATTGGATGTGTGTTCTTTTCATGAACCACACCCAGTGTCATTGCATGTGTGTTCTTCTAAGAAACCACACATGGATCCACCAGTGTCATTGGATGTGTGTTCTTTTGATGAACCACACCTAGTGTCATTGCATGTGTGTTCTTCTAACAAACCACACATGGATCCACCAGTGTCATTGGATGTGTGTTCTTTACACAAACCACAGCTATAGTAATTGGATGTGTGTTCTTCTCACAAACCACATAAGGATCCACCAGTGTCATTGCATGTATGTTCTTCTCATGAACCACAGCTAGAGTCATTGCATGTGTGTTCTTCTCACAAACCACATAAGAATCCACCAGTGTCATTGGATGTGTCTTCTTTTCATGAACCACATAAGGATCCACCAGTGTCATTGGATGTGTGTTCTTTTCATGAACCACACACAGTGTCATTGGATGCATGTTCTTTTCATAAACCACATAAGGATCCACCAGTGTCATTGGATGTGTGTTCTTCTCATAAACCACATAAGGATCCACCAGTGTCATTCCATGTATGTTCTTCTCATGAACCACAGCTAGAGTCATTGCATATGTGTTCTTCTCACAAACCACATAAGGATCCACCAGTGTCATTAGATGTGTGTTCTGTTCATGAACCACACCCAGAGTCATTGCATGTTTGTTCTTCTCACAAACCACGTAAGGATCCACCAGTGTCATTGCATGTCTATTCTTTTCATGAACCACACCCAGTGTCATTGCATGTCTGTTCTTCTTATAAACCACACATGGATCCACCAGTGTCATTGGATGTGTGTTCTTTTCATGAACCACACACAGTGTCATTGGATGCCTGTTCTTTTCATAAACCACATAAGGATCCACCAGTGTCATTGCATGTATGTTCTTTTCAAAAACCACAGCTATAGTCATTGGATGTCTGTTCTTCTCACAAACACATTAGGATCCACTAGTGTCATTGCATGTATGTTCTTCTCATGAACCACACCTAGTGTCATTGGATGTGTGTTCTTCTCACAAACCACACATGGATCCACCAGTGCCATTGGATGTGTGTTCTTTTCATGAAGCATATCTAGAGTCATTGCATGTCTGTTCTGCTCACAAACCACATATGGATCCACCAGTGTCATTCCATGTGTGTTTTTCTCATGAACCACAGCTAGAGTCATTGCATGTTTGTTCCTCTAAACAAACCACACATGGATCCACCAGTGTCATTGGATGTGGTCATTGCATGTGTGTTCTTCTAAACAACCCACACATGGATCCAGCAGTGGTCATTGCCTGTTTGTTCTTCTCATGAACCACATCCTGATTCATCACATGTGTGTTCTTCTCACAAACCACATAAGGATCCACCAGTGTCATTGCATGTGTGTTCTTTTCATGTACCACACCCTATGTCATTACATGTGTGTTCTTCTAACAAACTACACATGGATCCACCAGTGTCATTGGATGTGTGTTCTTTTCACAAACCACGGCTAGAGTCATTGCATGTGTGTTCTTCTCACAAACCACATAAGGATACACCAGGGTCATTGCATGTGTGTTCTTTTCACAAACCACAGCTATAGTCATTGGATGTGTGTTCTTCTCACAATACACATATGGATCCACCAGTGTCATTGCATGTATGTTCTTCTCATGAACCACAGCTAGAGTCATTGCATGTTTGTTCTTCTCACAAACCACATAAGGATCCATAAGTGTCATTGGATGTGTCTTCTTTTCATGAACCACATCCAGAGTCATTGCATGTCTATTCTTCTCAAAAACCACATAGGGATCCACAAGTGTCATTGGATGTGTGTTCTTTTCATGAACCACACCCAGTGTCATTGGATGTGTGTTCCTCTCTCAAACCACACATGGATCCACCACTGTCATTGGATGTCTGTTCTTTTCAGGAACCACAGCCAGTGTCATCGCATGTGTACTCTTCTCACAAACCACACATGGATCCACCAGTGTCATTGCATGTGTGTTCTTCTATACAAACCACACATGGATCCACCAGTGGTCATTGCATGTCTGTTCTTCTCATGAACCACATCTAAAGTCATCGCATGTGTGTTCTTCTCACAAACAACATAAGGATCCACCAGTGTCATTGGATGTGTGTTCTTTTCATGAACCACACCCAGTGTCATTGCATGTGTGTTCTTCTAACAAACCACACATGGATCCACCAGTACCATTAGATGTGTGTTCTTTTTACAAACCACAGCTAGAGTCATTTCATGTGTGTTCTTCTCACAAACCACATAAGGATACACCAGTGTCATTGGATGTGTGTTCTTTACACAAACCACAGCTATAGTAATTGGATGTGTGTTCTTCTCACAAACCACACATGGATCCACCGGTGTCATTGCATGTCTGTTCTTTTCATGAACCACAGCTAGAGTCATTGCATGTCAGTTCTTCTCACAAACCACATAAGGATCCACTAGTGACCTTACATGTCTATTCTTTTCATGAACCACATCTAGAGTTATTGCATGTTTGTTCCTCTAAACAAACCACACATGGATCCACAAGTGGCATTGCATGTGTGTTCTTCTAAACAAACCACACATGGATCCACCAGTGGTGATTGCATGTATGTTCTTCTCATGAACCACATCTAGAGTCATCGCATGTGTGTTCTTCTCACCAACCACATAAGGATCCACCAGTGTCATTGGATGTGTGTTCTTTTCATGAACCACGCCCAGTGTCATTGCATGTGTGTTCTTCTAACAAACCACACATGGATCCGCCAGTATCATTGGATGTGTTTTCTTTTCACAAACCACGGCTAGAGTCATTGCATGTGTGTTCTTCTCACAAACCACATAAGGATCCACCAGTGCCATTGGATGTGTGTTCTTTTCATTAACCACAACTAGAGTCATTGCATGTCTGTTCTTCTCACAAACCACATATGGATCCACCAGTGTCATTGCATGTGTGTTCTTCTCATGAACCACGGCTTGAGTCATTGCATGTTTGTTCCTCTAAACAAACCACACATGGATCCACCAGTGTCATTGTATGTGGTCATTGCATGTGTGTTCTTCTAAAAAAAACACACATGAATCCACTAGTGGTCATTGCATGTCTGTTCTTCTCATGAACCATATCTAGAGTCATCGCATGTGTGTTCTTCTCACAAACCACATAATGATCCAGCAGTGTCATTGGATGTGTGTTCTTTTCATGAACCACACCGAGTGTCATTGCATTTGTGTTCTTCTAACAAACCACACATGGATCCACCAGTGTCATTGGATGTGCGTTCTTTTCACAAACCATAGCTAGAGACGTTGCATGTGTGCTCTTCTCACAAACCACATAAGGATACACCAGTGTCATTGCATGTGTGTTCTTTTCACAAACCACAGCTATAGTCATTGGATGTGTGTTCTTCTCACAAACCACATAAGGATCCACCAGTGTCATTGGATGTGTGTTCTTTTCATGAACCACACCCAGAGTCATTGCATGTTTGTTCTTCTCACAAACCACATAAGGATCCACCAGTGTCTTTGGATGTGTGTTCTTTTCATGAACCACACCCAGTGTCATTGTATGTGTGTTCTTCTCTCAAACCACACATGTATCCACCAGTGTCATTGGATGTCTGTTCTTTTCATGAACCACAGCAAGTGTCATTGCATGTGTGTTCTTCTCACAAACCACACATCGTTCCACCAGTGTCATTGGATGTGTGTTCTTTTCATGAACCACACACAGCGTCATTGGATGTCTGTTCTTCTCACAAAACACATAACGATCCACAAGTGTCACTGGATGTGTGTTCTTCTCATGAACCACACCCAGTGTCATTGGATGTGTGTTCTTCTCACAAACCACACATTGATCCACCAGTGTCATTGCATGTCTGTTCTTTTCATGAACCACGGCTAGAGTCATTGCATGTCTGTTCTTCTCACAAACCACATATGGATCCACCAGTGTCATTGCATGTGTGTTCTTCTCATGAACCACAGCTAGAGTCATAGCATGTGTGTTCTTCTCACTAACCACATAAGGATCCACCAGTGTCATTGGATGTGTGTTCTATTCATGAACCACACCCAGTGTCATTCGATGTGTGTTCTTCTCACAAACCAGACATGGATCCACCAGTGCCATTCCATGTGTGTTCTTTTCATGAGCAACACACGGATCCAGCCACTGTCATTGCATGTTAGTTCTTCTCACAAACCACATAAGGATCCAGCAGTGTCATTGCATGTCTGTTCTTTTCATGAACCACATCTAGAGTCATTGCATGTTTGTTCCTCTAAACAAACCACACATGGATCCACCAGTGTCATTGCATATTTAGTTCTTCTATACAAACCACACATGGATCCACCAGAGGTCATTGCATGTTTGTTCTTCTCATGAACCACATCTAGAGTCATCACATGTGTGTTCTTCTCACAAACCACATAAGGATCCACCAGTGTCATTGGATGTGTGTTCTTTTCATGAACCACACCCAGTGTCATTGCATGTGTGTTCTTCTAAGAAACCACACATGGATCCACCAGTGTCATTGGATGTGTGTTCTTTTGATGAACCACACCCAGTGTCATTGGATGTGCGTTCTTCTCTCAGACCACACATGTATCCACCAGTGTCATTGGATGTCTATTCTTTTCATGAACCACACCGAGTGTCATTGCATTTGTGCTCTTCTCACAAACCACATAAGGATACACCAGTGTCATTGCATGTGTGTTCTTTTCACAAACCACAGCTATAGTCATTGGATGTGTGTTCTTCTCACAAACCACATAAGGATCCACCAGTGTCATTGCATGTATGTTCTTCTCATGAACCACATCTAGAGTCATTGCATGTGTGTTCTTCTCAGAAACCACATAAGGATCCACCGAGTGTCATTGGATGTGTGTTCTGTTCATGAACCACACCCAGAGTCATTGCATGTTTGTTCTTCTCACAAACCACGTAAGGATCCACCAGTGTCATTGCATGTCTATTCTTTTCATGAACCACACCCAGTGTCATTGCATGTCTGTTCTTCTTATAAACCACACATGGATCCACCAGTGTCATTGGATGTGTGTTCTTTTCATGAACCACACACAGTGTCATTGGATGCCTGTTCTTTTCATAAACCACATAAGGATCCACCAGTGTCATTGCATGTATGTTCTTTTCACAAACCACAGCTATAGTCATTGGATGTCTGTTCTTCTCACAAATCACATTAGGATCCACTAGTGTCATTGCATGTATGTTCTTCTCATGAACCACACCTAGTGTCATTGGATGTGTGTTCTTCTCACAAACCACACATGGATCCACCAGTGCCATTGGATGTGTGTTCTTTTCATGAAGCATATCTAGAGTCATTGCATGTCTGTTCTGCTCACAAACCACATATGGATCCACCAGTGTCATTCCATGTGTGTTTTTCTCATGAACCACAGCTAGAGTCATTGCATGTTTGTTCCTCTAAACAAACCACACATGGATCCACCAGTGTCATTGGATGTGGTCATTGCATGTGTGTTCTTCTAAACAACCCACACATGGATCCAGCAGTGGTCATTGCCTGTTTGTTCTTCTCATGAACCACATCCTGATTCGTCACATGTGTGTTCTTCTCACAAACCACATAAGGATCCACCAGTGTCATTGCATGTGTGTTCTTTTCATGTACCACACCCTGTGTCATTACATGTGTGTTCTTCTAACAAACTACACATGGATCCACCAGTGTCATTGGATGTGTGTTCTTTTCACAAACCACGGCTAGAGTCATTGCATGTGTGTTCTTCTCACAAACCACATAAGGATACACCAGGGTCATTGCATGTGTGTTCTTTTCACAAACCACAGCTATAGTCATTGGATGTGTGTTCTTCTCACAATACACATATGGATCCACCAGTGTCATTGCATGTATGTTCTTCTCGTGAACCACAGCTAGAGTCATTGCATGTTTGTTCTTCTCACAAACCACATAAGGATCCATAAGTGTCATTGGATGTGTCTTCTTTTCATGAACCACATCCAGAGTCATTGCATGTCTATTCTTCTCAAAAACCACATAGGGATCCACAAGTGTCATTGGATGTGTGTTCTTTTCATGAACCACACCCAGTGTCATTGGATGTGTGTTCCTCTCTCAAACCACACATGGATCCACCACTGTCATTGGATGTCTGTTCTTTTCAGGAACCACAGCCAGTGTCATCGCATGTGTACTCTTCTCACAAACCACACATGGATCCAGCAGTGTCATTGCATGTGTGTTCTTCTATACAAACCACACATGCATCCACCAGTGGTCATTGCATGTCTATGCTTCTCATGAACCACATCTAAAGTCATCGCATGTGTGTTCTTCTCATAAACAACATAAGGATCCACCAGTGTCATTGGATGTGTGTTCTTTTCATGAACCACACCCAGTGTCATTGCATGTGTGTTCTTCTAACAAACCACACATGGATCCACCAGTGCCATTAGATGTGTGTTCTTTTTACAAACCACAGCTAGAGTCATTTCATGTGTGTTCTTCTCACAAACCACATAAGGATACACCAGTGTCATTGGATGTGTGTTCTTTACACAAACCACAGCTATAGTAATTGGATGTGTGTTCTTCTCACAAACCACACATGGATCCACCGGTGTCATTGCATGTCTGTTCTTTTCATGAACCACAGCTAGAGTCATTGCATGTCAGTTCTTCTCACAAACCACATAAGGATCCACTAGTGACCTTACATGTCTATTCTTTTCATGAACCACATCTAGAGTTATTGCATGTTTGTTCCTCTAAACAAACCACACATGGATCCACAAGTGTCATTGCATGTGTGTTCTTCTAAACAAACCACACATGGATCCACCAGTGGTGATTGCATGTATGTTCTTCTCATGAACCACATCTAGAGTCATCGCATGTGTGTTCTTCTCACAAACCGCATAAGGATCCACCAGTGTCATTGGATGTGTGTTCTTTTCATGAACCACACCCAGTGTCATTGCATGTGTGTTCTTCTAACAAAGCACACATGGATCCGCCGTTATCATTGGATGTGTTTTCTTTTCACAAACCACGGCTAGAGTCATTGCATGTGTGTTCTTCTCACAAACCACATAAGGATACACCAGTGTCATTGCATGTGTGTTCTTTTCACAAACCACAGCTATAGTCATTGGATGTGTGTTCTTCTCACAAACCACATAAGGATCCACCAGTGTCATTGCATGTATGTTCTTCTCATGAACCACAACTAGAGTCATTGCATGTGTGTTCCTCTCACAAACCACATAAGGATCCACCAGTGTCATTGGATGTGTGTTCTTTTCATGAACCACATAAGCATCCACCAGTGTCATTGGATGTTTGTTCTTTTCATGAACCACACCTAGTGTCATTGCATTTGTGTTCTTCTAACAAACCACACATGGATCCACCAGTGTCATTGGATGTGCGTTCTTTTCACAAACCATAGCTAGAGTCATTGCATGTGTGTTCTTCTCACAAACCACATAAGGATACACCAGTGTCATTGCATGTGTGTTCTTTTCACAAACCACGGCTATAGTCATTGGATTTGTGTTCTTCTCACAAACCACATAAGGATCCACCAGTTTAATTGCATGTATGTTCTTCACATGAACCACAGCTAGATTCATTGCATGTGTGTTCTTCTCACAAACCACATAAGGATCCACCGGTGTCATTGGATGTGTGTTCTTTTCATGAACCACACCCAGAGTCATTGCATGTTTGCTCTTCTCACAAACCACATAAGGATCCACCAGTGTCTTTGGATGTGTGTTCTTTTGATGAACCACACCCAGTGTCATTGGATGTGTATTCTTCTCTCAAACCACACATGTATCCACCAGTGTCATTGGATGTCTATTCTTTTCATGAACCACAGCCAGTGGCATTGCATGTGTGTTCTTCTCACAAACCACACATGGTTCCACCAGTGTCATTGGATGTGTGTTCTTTTCATGAACCACACACAGTGTCATTGGATTCTGTTCTTCTCACAAAACACATAACGATCCACAAGTATCAGTGGATGTGTGTTCTTCTCATGAACCACACCCAGTGTCATTGGATGTGTGTTCTTCTCACAAACCACACATTGATCCACTAGTGTCATTGCATGTCTGTTCTTTTGATGAACCACAGCTAGAGTCATTGTATGTCTGTTCTTCTCACAAACCACATATGGATCCACCAGTGTCATTGCATGTGTGTTCTTATCATGACCCACAGCTAGAGTCATTGCATGTGTGTTCTTCTCACAAACCACATAAGGATCCACACGTGTCATTGGATGTGTGTTCTTTTCATGAACCACACCCAGTGTCATTCGATGTGTGTTCTTCTCACAAACCAGACATTGATCCACCAGTGTCATTGCATGTGTGTTCTTTTCATGAGCCACACACGGATCCACCCACTGTCATTGCATGTTAGTTCTTCTCACAAACCACATAAGGATCCAGCAGTGTCATTGCATGTCTGTTCTTTTCATGAACCACATCTAGAGTCATTGCATGTTTGTTCCTCTAAAAAAACCACACATGGATCCACCAGTGTCATTGCATGTGTGTTCTTCTATACAAACCACACATGGATCCACCAGTGGTCATTACGTGTTTGTTCTTCTCATGAACCACATCTAGAGTCATCGCATGTGTGTTCTTCTCACAAACAACATAAGGATCCACCAGTGTCATTGGATGTGTGTTCTTTTCATGAACCACACCCAGTGTCATTGCATGTGTGTTCTTCTAACAAACCACACATCGATCCACCAGTGCCATTAGATGTGTGTTCTTTTTACAAACCACAGCTAGAGTCATTGCATGTGTGTTCTTCTCACAAACCACATAAGGATACACCAGTGTCATTGGATGTGTGTTCTTTACACAAACCACAGCTATAGTAATTGGATGTGTGTTCTTCTCACAAACCACATAAGGATCCACCAGTGTCATTGCATGTATGTTCTTCTCATGAACCACAACTAGAGTCATTGCATGTGTGTTCTTCTCACAAACCACATAAGGATCCACCAGTGTCATTGGATGTGTGTTCTTTTCATGAACCACATAAGGATCCACTAGTGTCATTGGATGTGTGTTCTTTTCATGAACCACACAGTGTCATTGGATGCATGTTCTTTTCATAAACCACATAATGATCCACCAGTGTCATTGGATGTGTGTTCTTCTCACAAACCACATAAGGATCCACCAGTGTCATTCCATGTATGTTCTTCTCATGAACCACAGCTAGAGTCATATCATGTGTGTTCTTCTCACAAACCACATAAGGATCCACCAGTGTCATTGGATGTGTCTTCTGTTTATGAACCACACCCAGAGTCATTTCATGTTTGTTCTTCTCACAAACCACGTATGGATCCACCAGTGTCATTGCATGTCTATTCTTTTCATGAACCACACTCAGTGTCATTGCATGTCTGTTCTTCTTATAAACCACACATGGATCCACCAGTGTCATTGGATGTGTGTTCTTTTCATGAACCACACAGTGTCATTGGATGTCTGTTCTTCTCACAAACCACATTAGGATCCACCAGTGTCATTGCATGTTTGTTCTTCTCATGAACCACACCCAGTGTCATTGGATGTGTGTTCTTCTCATAAACCACACATGGATCCACCAGTGCCATTGGATGTGTGTTCTTTTCATGAACCATAGCTAGAGTCGTTGCATGTCTGTTCTTCTCACAAACCACATATGGATCCACCAGTGTCATTGCATGTGTGTTTTTCTCATGAACCACAGCTAGAGTCATTGCATGTTTTTTCCTCTAAACAAACCACACATGGATCCACCAGTGTCATTGGATGTGGTCATTGCATGTGTGTTCTTCTAAACAAACCACACATGGATCCAGCAGTGGTCATTGCTTGTCTGTTCTTCTCATGAACCACATCTAGAGTCATCACATGTGTGTTCTTCTCACAAACCACATAAGGATCCACCAGTGTCATTGGATGTGTGTTCTTTTCATGAACCACACCATGTGTCATTGCATGTGTGTTCTTCTAACAAACTACACATGGATCCACCAGTGTCATTGGATGTGTGTTCTTTTCACAAACCACGGCTAGAGTCATTGCATGTGTGTTCTTCTCACAAACCACATAAGGATACACCAGTGTCATTGCATATGTGTTCTTTTCACAGACCACAGCTATAGTCATTGGATGTGTGTTCTTCTCACAAACCACATAAGGATCCACCAGTGTCATTGCATGTATGTTCTTCTCATGAACCACAGCTAGAGTCATTGCATGTGTGTTCTTCTCACAAACCACATAAGGATCCACAAGTGTCATTGGATGTGTCTTCTTTTCATGAACCACACCTAGAGTCATTTCATGTCTATTCTTCTCAAAAACCACATAAGGATCCACAAGTGTCATTGGATGTTTGTTCTTTTCCTAAACCACACCCAGTGTCATTGGATGTGTGTTCCTCTCTCAAACCACACATGGATCCACCAGTGTCAATGGATGTCTGTTCTTTTCATGAACCACAGCCAGTGTCATTGCATGTGTGTTCTTCTCATAAACGACACATGGATCCACCAATGTCATTGGATGTGTGTTCTTTTCATGAACCACAGACAGTGTCATTGGATGTATGTTCTTCTCACAAACCACATAAAGATCCACAAGTCTCACTGGATGTGTGTTCTTTTCATGAACCACACCCAGTGTCATTGGATGTGTGTTCTTCTCACAAACCACACATGGATCCACCGGTGTCATTGCATGTCTATTCTTTTCATGAACCACAGCTAGAGTCATTGCATGTCTATTCTTGTCACAAACCACATATGGATCCACCAGTGTCATTGCATGTCTGTTCTTTTCTTGAACCACACATGGATCCACCCAGTGTCATTGCATGTCAGTTCTTCTCACAAACCACATAAGGATCCAGCAGTGTCCTTGCATGTCTGTTCTTTTCATGAACCACATCTAGAGTCATTGCATGTTTGTTCCTCTAAAAAAACCACACATGGATCCACCAGTGTCATTGCATGTGTGTTCTTTTCTGAACCACACCTAGAGTCATTGCATGTCTGTTCTTCCCACAAACCACATAAGGATCCACCAGTGTCATTGGATGTGTGTTCTTTTCATGAACCACGCCCAGTGTCATTGGATGTGTCTTCTTCTCTCAAACCACACATGTATCCACCAGTGTCATTGGATGTGTGTTCTTTTCGTGAACCACACCCAGTGTGATTGCATGTGTGTTCTTCTCATAGACCACACAAGGATCCACCAGTGTCATTGCATGCCTATTCTTTTCATGAACCACACCCAGTGTCATTGCATGTCTATTCCTCTCATAAACCACACATGGATCCACCGTTAGACCGAGTCTTCTAGAAGGCACGTCCTAACACAGTTGTTCTGCTTGACAAATTTTACATACCGTTCGATCGGGGCGCGTGGACGATTGGGTTGGTCTTCGTGAGTGCGATCTGCGAGTAGGCTGTTCTGCGGCATGATTGGCCACGGTTGCTCTGGACAAACTAGCAACACCGGGTGCTCCCCTGTTGCGAGTGTCACGAATCACGAGTTCAGTGGTCCATATCCTAGTGTCACGCCCCCACTACTTCTCTTCCTCCCTGTACTTCTCTTCCTTCCCCTCGAAGCCACTTCCCAACTTCACTCCCATCCTGTCATAGCCACAAGCCGACGGCGCCTCCATCCCAATCCCCTCTCCGGCAGCCACCCCCTCCCCTCTCGCCATGGGTTCAGGGGGAGACGGCGAGGAAACGCGTCGTGACGACAGGGACGGTGATTTCGATGTGAGTCGTCTCATCTCTATCTCTATCATATGTGGCCAGTTATCTATTTTTTTGAGCTAGATCTACTATGTTTACTCATGCGCGTATGATGTGTTAGGCCAACCAGACAATGTATGACTCTGACTATCACGGTTTAGCGGATGAAGAGAGTCCTCTACTATGTAAACATGGACATGTGCCTGCTAAATTTGTAGTGTTCGAAGGACGAAACGCAGGCAGGAGGTTTCTACGGTGTCAAGGACATCATGCAATGATGCAAGGCAGAAGTTGTGGTGTTGTCAAATGGGTAGATCCAGAGTGGCCCAAATCGATGCAGAAAATGCTGGACAAACTATGGGATATGACTATTGAGTTGAAAGAATCCATAGTCAGCTCACTTCTTGACAGTGTTGAGATGAAGCTATGGGACCCAGTTGACACGACCAAGCTTAACCGAGATCTCAGGAGGGTGCAAGACAAGGTTAGCAAAGTCAAGAAGGAGAGGGATGTGGTGTTGGCCCTGAAGGCTAAAGCAGAGCAAGAACTGACTCAAGCAAGGAATGATCTTCACCAGGCCAAAGTCCTGTAGTTCACAACTACGAGTATTGACAAGTGCATGAGGAAAAATACAGAGAAACAATTGAAGCTGTGCAAGGAAGATGCTAAAAGGAAGGAGCAGATGAATCAATCCTTGCTCTCGCAATAAGATGTGCATCGGGCTAAGATTAGGAAGATCAAGGAGATGTGTGATAACTAGTTCTATTTAGCTTGAGCTCCGTGCCTTTTTAAGTTGTAATAGTAGTACTTGTTGACCTAGCGATCTGAACTAGTGGTCCTGGAGTCCTAGGAGGAAAAAATTGGTCTCCCGTTAGTCTGTCTTATCCCTGCATCACTTCTTTTTGTCTGATCATGGTGGTATTCTGATATTGGTGGTTTGTTTAAACGTAATCGACGTGGATTGTGCCGCATGCAAATGGCACAACAACAATTTATAAAGTGGAAGCACGTACACCCGGTTAATGGAGATCCGGGATCTTCGCCAGACGCAGGGGATGCAGGAGCAGGGAGGCAGTGAGATAGACAGGCTCAAGCGTCTGGGCATTAGCGGTTGCCATTGCTATTTATGTTTCCACGTCGTTGTGCAGCATCTGAAATAAGTTGCTACTTCGTGGAGTGTGGCAGCTTAAATAATTTATTTCTGTGCCACTTACATTCCATCGTATTTGGAGACCTCCTGCCCCTCAGCAATCGTGGAACCGGTGCTGCGTGTTTTCAGATAGCAGTGGCACAATCACAATTTTAGATTCAACTACTGACTCAGGCGTTTGCAAACCCTAAGTCACGGTACATTTTACTCAGAGAACGTGGGTAGATTGTTTCGCCCAGCAAAGTGCCACACACAGAGCTCCAGAATTTAACAGAATTACATATATAGGTTCAAATTCAACACATTACTATGCATCTTCATTGCTAGTAGCCTTCTTCCATAGCCTGGGTGCCAAGCCTTCACGTCCACTGGCTTCTTCATTTCCTGCCTTCTTCCTCTTCCTCGGTGCCAATTTTCTTAGCTTCACGTACTCTGCATCGCCGGGGCAATGGGCACCAGAATCGTGTCTAGCATCATCTTTCCACTCGTTTTTAATTTCTTCGGGCAGCAAAATGACTGACCCGGCAGTCATGTTTCTAACCTTGCGGCGCTTCCTGTCAAAGAAACGGGACTATTGCGTAACTGCCCAATATCTACAAAGTAAATAAAACAAAAATTACAATTCAGCACAAACATGCAAACCCCAAGAGACTTTTGCTTACCAGGAGCTAATTGGGTTCGAGCAACCACCCTGTCCAAGAATAGAAGGGCGACTCCTAGTTGCAGCAGCTTCCACATCCAGTACATCACAATTCAGCTCAAACATGCAAGCCAAAGCATACCTTTTCATCAACCCAATTAGTTGACTGTCACACGTTGATGACCCACAAGTATAGGGGGTGTATCGCAGTATTTTCGAGGGAAGTGAAACCCAATTTATTGATTCGACACAAGGGGAGCCAAAGAATATTTATAAGCCTTAACAACTGAGTTGTCAATTCAGCTGCACCTGGAAACAATCTTGCTCACGGCAGTTTATCAGTAGCAACAGTTTTGTAGTAGGAATAGCAAAGTAACAGCAGTAGTAAAAGTAAAACAGTAGTAACAATAGCAGTAAACAGTAGGATTCGAGTGCGGTAGACATAGGGATGGATGGACGGGCGTTGCATGGATAAGACAATTCACATAGCAATCAGAACATTGGGCAATTGCAGATAAATAAGATAAAGCATCCAAGTACTAGATAATCCTAGGCATGTGTTCCATATATAGTCATACGTGCTCGCAATGAGAACTTGCACAACATCTTTTGTGTTGCTAGACCGTTTGTAGCGGGGCCTCAAGGGAACTACTGGCAATTAAGGTGCTCCTTTTAATAGAGCACCGGAGCAAAGCATTAACACTCCATGAACACACGTGATCCTCACATTAAAGCCATTCCCTCCGGTTATCCCGATTTCTGTCACTTCGGGGCCATTGGTTCCAGACAACAATGTGTGTATACAACTTGCAGGTAAGACCATAAACAATACTATCATAATGAATCAATAACATGTTCAGATCCGAAATCATGGCACTCGGGCCCTAGTGACAAGCATTAAGCACAACAAGTCGCAACAAAGTCATAAAGCACTAATAAAAGATACTAGGCACCATGCCCTAACAATCTGATGCCATTACATGAACGATCTCATCCAATCCCTACCATCCCCATAGCCTACAGCGGGGGATTACTCACTCATAGATGGGGGGAACATGGATGGTCGATGGAGAAGTGATGGTGATGATGATGGCGATGATCTCCTCCAATTCCCCGTCCCGGCAGGGTGCCAGAACGGAGTTTCTGGTGCTGTTTCGTGGAATATGGTGGTGGCAGCGGAGCGGAACTCCTTCTGGAAAAATGTCGAACCCCCCGAAGTTTTTAGGTCAGAAGGCTCCTTATAGGCGAAGAGAGAGGCCGAGGGGGTGCCTGGGGGGCCCACACCACCCTCTGGTGCGGCCTGGCCTGGCCCGCGCCACCAGGTGGTGTGGCCACCCCCTGGCTCTTCTCCGTCTCGTATTCTGGCTCCTGGATTATTCGGGTGAAATAGGATTTTTGGCATATTTTCCAGGATTTTTCCTGATAGTTGATTTTCTGCACAAAAGGTAGACACCAAGGCAATTCTGCTGAAAACAGCGTTAGTTCGCATTAGTTGCATCCAAATCACACAAGTATAGAGGAGAAACAATAGCAAAATTGTTCGGTAAAGTAGATACGTTTTGGACGTATCAGATACAAGCATCAAAGTCATAACACAATTAATGCAAGTTTTGAGACAAGCACATTATACTAAGAATGACAAATATGCTCTCAAGAAGGTGCTCGAAGAATGTGTGGAGACTCAACAAGGAAATGAAAAAGGTTTTGAAAAGTTTGAAAGGCTTCCAAATGCTGAAAGTACGGTACTCGTTAGCTTTGAGCTCTCATTGCCCCTATCATAAGCATATTTAAATGGTTAAGGTTAAAGTGACACAACTAAGAGGATATGCTTGACAAGTTATAAATCGAAGTCTCAAGACCCTTACTTACAAAGACTGATCCCCATGCTACTCAACTTCAGTCACGAGTAAGCTCTTGTCATTGTAAGTATATATGTATCATATGTTGGACATATGCCCAAGAGGCAATAATAAAAGGGGTTATTATTATATCTTTGTGTTTATGATGAATGTTTACATCCCATGCTATAATTGTATTATTAGGAAACACTAATACTTGTGTGTTTTGTAAACATAAAAGAGTCCCTAGTAAGCCTCTTGTTGAACTAGCTTGTTGATTGATTGATGATCATGGTTTCCTGATCATAGACATTGGATGTGATTAATAACAAGGTTATATCATTAGGAGAATGATGTGATGGACACACACCCATAGTAAGCGTAGCATAAGATCAAGTCATTAAGTTCGTATTGCTGTAAGCTTTGAAATACATAGTAACCTAATCCTTCGACCATGAGGTTATGTTAATCACCATCGCCGGATGGGTACTTTGATGACATCAAACGCCGCTTCGTAACTGGGCGGTTATAAAGGTGTCATTGGGTATTCTGAAAGTATGTGTTGAAGCGCATAGACCAAGATTGGGATTTGTCCATCCATATGACGGATAGATATACTCTGGGCCCTCTCGGTGGAATGTCATCTAGATAGCTTGCAAGCATGTGACTGGGTCACAAGGGATGACATAACATGGAACGAGTAAAGAGTACTTATCAGTAACGATGAAGAACTAGGTATGAAGATACCGACGATCAAACCTCAGATAAGTAGAATATCGCGTGACAAAGGGAATTGGTTTCGTATGTTAAATGGTTCTATCGATCACGAAGTCATCGTTGAGTATGTGGGAGCCGTTATGGATCTCCAGATCCCGCTGATGGTTATTGATCGGAGAGGTGTCTCCATCATGTCTGCATATTCACGAACCGTAGGGTGACACACTTAAGGTTCGAAATTGTTTTAAGTAGATATGGAATTTGCGTTGGAGACCGAATGTTGTTCAGAGTCTCGGAATGGATCCGGGACATCACGAGGAGATCCGGAATGGTCCGGAGAATAAGATTCATATATTGGGGATCATTTTCTAAGTTAGGAAATGTTCCGGAGTGTTTGTATGGAGATTCTAGAAGGTTTCGGAATGTTCTGGAAGGTTCTAGAGGATTTCTTGGAGTTTACTTGAAAACCAAGAAAGGGATCAAGGAGACCAAGTGGGGCAAGACACGGATTCGTGGGGGAGGAGGATTCCTCCCCCCTTCCCACCGCCGGCCCAAGGAGGGGAGTCCTACTAGGACTCCCCCTCCCCAGGCACGCCTCCCTCCTTTAAATAGAAGGGAGGGGCGCCCCCTCTTGCCCTCCTCTCAATACAACCAATCTCAGCCGCCTCTCTCCTCCACCTTTCTTCTGCACAGGCATAGGCGAAGCCCTGCAGAATTCTCATCTCCACCACCACCACCACGCCGTCGTGCTGCTGGGATTCCGTGGAGAAGATCTACTACCTCCGCTGCTCGCTGGAACGGGGAGAGGAAGGTCTGCTTCGACTCCGCACATGTGATCGTCTGCGGAAGCGCTACCGGAACGCGGCGCCGAAAGGATCGTCCACACGATCTTGAGATCGGCAAGTGATCGACTACATCATCCACGAGATCTAATCTCGTAACGCTTTCGGTTCTACGAGGGTTAGTACCGATCTATCTCGTTGCTTATGTCTAATAGATTAGATCTTCGCTTTTGTCTAGATTAGATCTGGGTTTTGTTCGTTCTTGCAGTAGAATTTTTTTTGTTTTCCATGCTACGAACCCATCAGTGGTATCAGAGCCTTGTCTATGCGTAGATCTGTTGCACGAGTAGAACACAATGAGGTTGTGGGCGTTGGTGCTCGTGCCGTCTTTTGCTATATGTGTACTTTGCAACTTGCGGTACGGTGGGATGAAGCGGCTCGGGCTAACATTACATGTCATCGTACATGAGACTTGCTCCATGCTTGACGTGCAACTTGCTTTGCACAAGTGGCTTTGCGGGTGTCTGTCTCTCCCATCATAGTATAGATCAAATCTACACTTTGCACTTTATAGCACTTGTATCAACGTTGTGGTTCAGTTTCGTAGGTAAGATCCGTTCTTAGTCGAAAGCCCCAAGCCACGTAAAACTTGCAAAGAAAATTAGAGGCGTCTAACTTGTTTTTGCAGGGGTTTTGTGATGTGATATGGCCTACATGTGATTGTGATTGTATTTGATGTATGCAATGATCCTTGTTGTAATATGGCAACCGGCAGGATCCTAATGGTTGTCTTTAATTCTGTTAAGACCTGCGTGTCTATTCATCTTGTAATAGCTTTGTTCCAAGTAGTTGTAATAGTTGCTAGTGATGATGGACAACCATGAAGCGGTGCCACGGACCTTGACGCTATGCTGGTGATGATGGAGATCATGTTCGTGCTTTGGAGATGGAGATTGAAGGCATAAGAAGAAGGGGCCATATCATATCACACTAATTATGAATTGCTTGTGATGTTAATCCTTTATGCATCTTGTATTGCTTAGATCGCGACGGTAGCATTATAAGATGATCCCTCTCACTAAATATCAAGTAATAAAGTGTTCGTCCTTAGTTGGCACCGTTGCTAAAACTCGTCGTTTCGAAGCATCTCGTGATGATCGGGGGTCATTGGATGTGTGTTCTTCTCACAAACCACACATGGATCCACCAGTGTCATTGCATGTCTGTTCTTTTCATGAACCACATCTAGAGTCATTGCATGTCTGTTCTTTTCATGAACCACATCTAGAGTCATTGCATGTCTGTTCTTTTCATGAACCACACATGGATCCACCCAGTGCGATTGCATGTCAGTTCTTCTCACAAATCGCATAAGGATGCACCAGTGTCATTGCATGTCTGTTCTTTTCATGAACCACACCTAGTGTCATTGCATGTATGTTCTTCTCACAAACCACACATGGATCCACCAGTGTCATTGGATGTGTGTTCTTTTCATGAACCACACAGCGTCATTGGATGTCTGTTCTTATCACAAACCAAAAAAGGACCCACCAGTGCCATTGCATTTATGTTCTTCTCATGAACCACACCCAGTGTCATTGGATGTGTGTTCTTCTCACAAACCACACATGGATCCACCAGTGTCATTGGATGTGTGTTCTTTTCATGAACCACAGCTAGAGTCATTGCATGTCTGTTCTTCTCACAAACCATATATGGATCCACCAGTGTCATTACATGTGTGTTCTTCTCATGAACCACTGCTAGTGTCATTGCATGTGTGTTCTTTTCACAAACCACAGAAGGATCCACCAGCGTCATTGGATGTGTGTTGTTTTCATGAACCACACCCAGTGTCATTGGATGTGTGTTCTTCTCACAAACCACACATGGATCCACCAGTGTCATTGGATGTGTGTTCTTTTCATGCACTACAGCTAGAGTCATTACATGTTTGTTCTTCTGACAAACCCCATATGGACCCACCAGTGTCATTGCATGTGTGTTCTTCTCATGTACCACAGCTAGAGTTATTGCATGTTTGTTCCTCTAAACAAACCACACGTGGATCCACCAGTGTCATTGGATGTGGTCATTGGATGTGTATTCTTCTAAATAAACCACACATGGATCCACCAGTGGTCATTGCATGTCTGTTCTTCTCATGAACCACATCTAGAGTCATCGCATGTGTGTTATTTTCACAAACCACATAAGGATCCACTAGTGTCATTGGATGTCTGTTCTATTCATGAACCACACCCAGTGTCATTGCATTTGTGTTCTTCTAACAAACCACGCATGGATCCACCAGTGTCAATGGATGTGTGTTCTTTTCACAAACCACAGCTAGAGTCATTGCATGTGTATTCTTCTCACAAACCACATAAGGATACACCAGTGTCATTGCATGTATGTTCTTTTCACAAACCACAGCTATAGTCATTGGATGTGTGTTCTTCTCACAAACCACATAAGGATCCACCAGTGGCATTGCATGTATGTTCTTCTCATGAACCACAGCTAGAGTCATTGCATGTGTGTTCTTCTCACAAACCACATAAGGATCCACCAGTGTCATTGGATGTGTGTTCTTTTCATGAACCACACCCAGAGTCATTGCATGTTTGTTCTTCTCACAAACAACATAAGGATCCACCAGTGTCATTGGATGTGTGTTTTTTCATGAACCACACCCAGTGTCATTGGATGTGTGTTCTTCTCTCAAACCACACATGGATCCACTAGTGTCATTGGATGTTTGTTCTTTTCATGAACTACAGCCAGTGTCATTGCATGTCTATTCTTCTCATAAACCACACATGGATCCACCAGTGTCATTGGATGTGTGTTCTTTTCATGAACCACACACAGTGTCACTGGATGTCTATTCTTCTCACAAACCACATAAGGATCCACCAGTGTCATTGCATGTATGTTCTTCTCATGAACCACACCCAGTGTCATTGCATGTGTCGTCTTCTCACAAAAAACACGTGGATCCACCAGTGCCATTGGACGTGTGTTATTTTCATTAACCACAACTAGAGTCATTGCATGTCAGTTCTTCTCACAAACCACATATGGATCCACTAGTGTCATTGCATGTGTGTTCTTCTCATGAACCACGGCTTGAGTCATTGCATGTTTGTTCCTCTAAACAAACCACACATGGATCCACCAGTGTCATTGGATGTGGTCATTGCATGTGTGTTCTTCTAAACAAACCACACATGGATCCACTAGTGGTCATTGCATGTCTGTTCTTCTCATGAACCACATCTAGAGTCATCGCATGTGTGTTCTTCTCACAAACCACATAACGATCCACCAGTGTCATTGGATGTGTGTTCTTTTCATGAACCACACCTAGTGTCATTGAATTTGTGTTCTTCTAACAAACCACACATGGATCCACCAGTGTCATTGGATGTGCGTTCTTTTCACAAACCATAGCTAGAGATGTTGCATGTGTGATCTTCTCACAAACCACATAAAGATACACCAGTGTCATTGCATGTGTGTTCTTTTCACAAACCACAGCTATAGTCACTGGATGTGTGTTCTTCTCACAAACCACATAAGGATCCACCAGTGTCATTGCATGTATGTTCTTCTCATGAAACACAGCTAGAGTCATTGCATGTGTGTTCTTCTCACAAACCACATAAGGATCCACCAGTGTGATTGGATGTGTGTTCTTTTCATGAACCACACCCAGAGTCATTGCATGTTTGTTCTTCTCACAAACCACATAAGGATCCACCAGTGTCTTTGGATGTGTGTTCTTTTGATGAACCACACCCAGTGTCATTGGATGCGTCTTCTTCTCTCAAACAACACATGTATCCACCAGTGTCATTAGATGTCTGTTCTTTTCATGAACCACAGCCAGTGTCATTGCATGTGTGTTCTTCTCACAAACCACACATCGTTCCACAAGTGTCATTGGATGTGTGTTCTTTTCATGAACCACACACAGCGTCATTGGATGTCTGTTCTTCTCACAAAACACATAACGATCCACAAGTGTCATTGGATGTGTGTTCTTCTCATGAACCACACCCAGTGTCATTGGATGTGTGTTCTTCTCACAAACCACACATTGATCCTCCAGTGTCATTGCATGTCTGTTCTTTTCATGAACCACGGCTAGAGTCATTGCATGTGTGTTCTTCTCACAAACCACATATGGATCCACCAGTGTCATTGCATGTGTGTTCTTCTCATGAACCACAGCTAGAGTCATAGCATGTGTGTTCTTCTCACTAACCACATAAGGATCCACCAGTGTCATTGGATGTGTGTTCTTTTTATGAACCACACCCAGTGTCATTCAATGTGTGTTCTTCTCACAAACCAGACATGGATCCACCAGTGCCATTGCATGTGTGTTCTTTTCATGAGCCACAAACGGATCCACCCACTGTCATTGCATGTAAGTTCTTCTCACAAACCACATAAGGATCCACCAGTGTCATTGCATGTCTGTTCTTTTCATGAACCACATCTAGAGTCATTGCATGTTTGTTCCTCTAAACAAACCACACATGGATCCACCAGTGTCATTGCATGTTTAGTTCTTCTATACAAACCACACATGGATCCACCAGAGGTCATTGCATGTTTGTTCTTCTCATGAACCACATCTAGAGTCATCACATGTGTGTTCTTCTCAAAAACCACATAAGGATCCACCAGTGTCATTGGATGTGTGTTCTTTTCATGAACCACACCCAGTGTCATTGCATGTGTGTTCTTCTAACAAACCACACATGGATCCACCAGTGTCATTGGATGTGTGTTCTTTACACAAACCACAGCTATAGTAATTGGATGTGTGTTCTTCTCACAAGCCACATAAGGATCCACCAGTGTCATTGCATGTATGTTCTTCTCATGAACCACAGCTAGAGTCATTGCATGTGTGTTCTTCTCACAAACCACATAAGAATCCACCAGTGTCATTGGTTGTGTCTTCTTTTCATGAACCACATAAGGATCCACCGGTGTCATTGGATGTGTGTTCTTTTCATGAACCACACACAGTGTCATAGGATGCATGTTCTTTTCATAAACCACATAAGGATCCACCAGTGTCATTGGATGTGTGTTCTTATCATAAACCACATAAGGATCCACCAGTGTCATTCCATGTATGTTCTTCTCATGAACCACAGCTAGAGTCATTGCATATGTGTTCTTCTCACAAACCACATAAGGATCCACCAGTGTCATTGGATGTGTGTTCTGTTCATGAACCACACCCAGAGTCATTGCATGTTTGTTCTTCTCACAAACCACGTAAGGATCCACCAGTGTCATTGCATGTCTATTCTTTTCATGAACCACACCCAGTGTCATTGCATGTCTGTTCTTCTTATAAACCACACATGGATCCACCAGTGTCATTGGATGTGTGTTCTTTTCATGAACCACACACACTGTCATTGGATGTCTGTTCTTCTCACAAACCACATTAGGATCCACCAGTGTCATTGCATGTATGTTCTTCTCATGAACCACACCCAGTGTCATTGGATGTGTGTTCTTCTCACAAACCACACATGGATCCACCAATGCCATTGGATGTGTGTTCTTTTCATGAAGCATATCTAGAGTCATTGCATGTTTGTTCTTCTCACAAACCACATATGGATCCACCAGTGTCATTGCATGTGTGTTTTTCTCATGAACCACATCTAGAGTCATTGCATGTTTGTTCCTCTAAACAAACCATGCATGGATCCACCAGTGTCATTGGATGTGGTCATTGCATGTGTGTTCTTCTAAACAAACCACACATGGATCCAGGAGTGGTCATTGCATGTTTGTTCTTCTCATGGACCACATCCAGATTCATCACATGTGTGTTCTTCTCACAAACCACATAAGGATCCACCAGTGTCATTGGATGTGTGTTCTTTTCATGTACCACACCCTGTGTCATTACATGTGTGTTCTTCTAACAAACTACACATGGATCCACTAGTGTCATTGGATGTGTGTTCTTTTCACAAACCAAGGCTAGAGTCATTGCATGTGTGTTCTTCTCACAAACCACATAAGGATACACTAGGGTCATTGCATGTGTGTTCTTTTCACAAACCACAGCTATAGTCATTGGATGTGTGTTCTTCTCACAAACCACATAAGGATCCACCAGTGTCATTGCATGTATGTTCTTCTCAAGAACCACAGCTAGAGTCATTGCATGTTTGTTCTTCTCACAAACCACATAAGGATCCACTAGTGTCATTGGATGTGTGTTCTTTTCATGAACCACACCCAGAGTCATTGCATGTCTGTTCTTCTCACAAACAACATAAGGATCCACCAGTGTCAATGGATGTGTGTTTTTTCATGAACCACACCCAGTGTCATTGGATGTGTGTTCTTTTCATCAACCACACACAGTGTCATTGGATGTCTGTTCTTCTCACAAACCACATAAGGATCCACCAGTGTCATTGCATGTATGTTCTTCTCATGAACCACACCCAGTGTCATTGCAAGTGTGTTCTTCTCACAAACAACACGTGGATCCACCAGTGCCATTGGATGTGTGTTCTTTTCATTAACCACAACTAGAGTCATTGCATGTCTGTTCTTCTCACAAACCACATATGGATCCACCAGTGTCATTGCATGTGTGTTCTTCTCATGAACCACGGCTTGAGTCATTGCATGTTTGTTCCTCTAAACAAACCACACATGGATCCACCAGTGTCATTGTATGTGGTCATTGCATGTGTGTTCTTCTAAACAAACCACACATGAATCCACTAGTGGTCATTGCATGTATGTTCTTCTCATGAACCATATCTAGAGTCATCGCCTGTGTGTTCTTCTCACAAACCACATAACGATCCAGCAGTGTATGTATGTTCTTCTCACAAACCACATATGGATCCACCAGTGTCATTGCATGTGTGTTCTTATCATGAACCACAGCTAGAGTCATTGCATGTGTGTTCTTCTCACAAACCACATAAGGATCCACACGTGTCATTGGATGTGTGGTCTTTTCATGAACCACACCGAGTGTCATTGCATTTGTGTTCTTCTAACAAACCACACATGGATCCACCAGTGTCATTGGATGTGCGTTCTTTTCACAAACCATAGCTAGAGACGTTGCATGTGTGCTCTTCTCACAAACCACATAAGGATACACCAGTGTCATTGCATGTGTGTTCTTTTCACAAACCACAGCTATAGTCATTGGATGTGTGTTCTTCTCACAAACCACATAAGGATCCACCAGTGTCATTGCATGTATGTTCTTCTCATGAACCACATCTAGAGTCATTGGATGCCTGTTCTTTTCATAAACCACATAAGGATCCACCAGTGTCATTGCATGTATGTTATTTTCACAAACCACAGCTATAGTCATTGGATGTCTGTTCTTCTCACAAACCACATTAGGATCCACTAGTGTCATTGCATGTATGTTCTTCTCATGAACCACACCTAGTGTCATTGGATGTGTGTTCTTCTCACAAACCACACATGGATCCACCAGTGCCATTGGATGTGTGTTCATTTCATGAAGCATATCTAGAGTCATTGCATGTCTGTTCTGCTCACAAACCACATATGGATCCACCAGTGTCATTCCATGTGTGTTTTTCTCATGAACCACAGCTAGAGTCATTGCATGTTTGTTCCTCTAAACAAACCACACATGGATCCACCAGTGTCATTGGATGTGGTCATTGCATGTGTGTTCTTCTAAACAACCCACACATGGATCCAGCAGTGGTCATTGCATGTTTGTTCTTCTCATGAACCACATCTTGATTCATCACATGTGTGTTCTTCTCACAAAGCACATAAGGATCCACCAGTGTCATTGCATGTGTGTTCTTTTCATGTACCACACCCTGTGTCATTACATGTGTGTTCTTCTAACAAACTACACATGGATCCACCAGTGTCATTGGATGTGTGTTCTTTTCACAAACCACGGCTAGAGTCATCGCATGTGTGTTCTTCTCACAAACCACATAAGGATACACCAGGGTCATTGCATGTGTGTTCTTTTCACAAACCACAGCTATAGTCATTGGATGTGTGTTCTTCTCACAATACACATATGGATCCACCAGTGTCATTGCATGTATGTTCTTCTCATGAACCACAGCTAGAGTCATTGCATGTTTGTTCTTCTCACAAACCACATAAGGATCCATAAGTGTCATTGGATGTGTCTTCTTTTCATGAACCACATCCAGAGTCATTGCATGTCTATTCTTCTCAAAAACCACATAGGGATCCACAAGTGTCATTGGATGTGTGTTCTTTTCATGAACCACACCCAGGGTCATTGGATGTGTGTTCCTCTCTCAAACCACACATGGATCCACCACTGTCATTGGATGTCTGTTCTTTTCATGAACCACAGCCAGTGTCATCGCATGTGTACTCTTCTCATAAACCACACGTGGATCCACCAATGTCATTGGATGTGTGTTATTTTCATGAACCACAGACAGTGTCATTGGATGTCTATTCTTCTCACAAACCACATAAGGATCCACAAGTCTCACTGGATGTGTGTTCTTTTCATGAACCACACCCAGTGTCATTGGATGTGTGTTCTTCTCACAAACCACACATGGATCCACCGGTGTCATTGCATGTCTGTTCTTTTCATGAACCACAGCTAGAGTCATTGCATGTCAGTTCTTCTCACAAACCACATAAGTATCCACTAGTGACCTTACATGTCTATTCTTTTCATGAACCACATCTAGAGTTATTGCATGTTTGTTCCTCTAAACAAACCACACATGGATCCACAAGTGTCATTGCATGTGTGTTCTTCTAAACAAACCACACATGGATCCACCAGTGGTGATTGCATGTATGTTCTTCTCATGAACCACATCTAGAGTCATCGCATGTGTGTTCTTCTCACAAACCACATAAGGATCTACCAGTGTCATTGGATGTGTGTTCTTTTCATGAACCACACCCAGTGTCATTGCATGTGTGTTCTTCTAACAAACCACACATGGATCCACCAGTATCATTGGATGTGTGTTCGTTTCACAAACCACGGCTAGAGTCATTGCATGTGTGTTCTTCTCACAAACCACATAAGGATACACCAGTGTCATTGCATGTGTGTTCTTTTCACAAACCACAGCTATAGTCATTGGATGTGTGTTCTTCTCACAAACCACATAAGGATCCACCAGTGTCATTGCATGTATGTTCTTCTCATGAACCACAACTAGAGTCATTGCATGTGTGTTCCTCTCACAAACCACATAAGGATCCACCAGTGTCATTGGATGTGTGTTCTTTTCATGAACCACATAAGCATCCACCAGTGTCATTGGATGTGTGTTCGTTTCATGAACCACACCTAGTGTCATTGCATTTGTGTTCTTCTAACAAACCACACATGGATCCACCAGTGTCATTGGATGTGCGTTCTTTTCACAAACCATAGCTAGAGTCATTGCATGTGTGTTCTTCTCACAAACCACATAAGGATACACCAGTGTCATTGCATGTGTGTTCTTTCACAAACCACGGCTATAGTCATTGGATGTGTGTTCTTCTCACAAACCACATAAGGATCCACCAGTTTAATTGCATGTATGTTCTTCTCATGAACCACAGCTAGAGTCATTGCATGTGTGTTCTTCTCACAAACCACATAAGGATCCACCAGTGTCATTGGATGTGTGTTCTTTTCATGAACCACACCCAGAGTCATTGCATGTTTGCTCTTCTCACAAACCACATAAGGATCCACCAGTGTCTTTGGATGTGTGTTCTTTTGATGAACCACACCCAGTGTCATTGGATGTGCGTTCTTCTCTCAAACCACACATGTATCCACCAGTGTCATTGGATGTCTATTCTTTTCATGAACCACAGCCAGTGGCATTGCATGTCTGTTCTTCTCACAAACCACACATGGTTCCACCAGTGTCATTGGATGTGTGTTCTTTTCATGAACCACACACAGTGTCATTGGATGTCTGTTCTTCTCACAAAACACATAACGATCCACAAGTATCAGTGGATGTGTGTTCTTCTCATGAACCACACCCAGTGTCATTGGATGTGTGTTCTTCTCACAAACCACACATTGATCCACCAGTGTCATTGCATGTCTGTTCTTTTCATGAACCACAGCTAGAGTCATTGTATGTTTGTTCTTCTCACAAACCACATATGGATCCACCAGTGTCATTGCATGTGTGTTCTTATCATGAACCACAGCTAGAGTCATTGCATGTGTGTTCTTCTCACAAACCACATAAGGATCCACACGTGTCATTGGATGTGTGTTCTTTTCATGAACCACACCCAGTGTCATTCGATGTGTGTTCTTCTCACGAACCAGACATTGATCCACCAGTGTCATTGCATGTGTGTTCTTATCATGAGCCACACACGGATCCACCCACTATCATTGCATGTTAGTTCTTCTCACAAACCACATAAGGATCCAGCAGTGTCATTGCATGTCTGTTCTTTTCATGAACCACATCTAGAGTCATTGCATGTTTGTTCCTCTAAAAAAACCACACATGGATCCACCAGTGTCATTGCATGTGTGTTCTTCTATACAAACCACACATGGATCCACCAGTGGTCATTACATGTCTGTTCTTCTCATGAACCACATCTAGAGTCATCGCATGTGTGTTCTTCTCACAAACAACATAAGGATCCACCAGTGTCATTGGATGTGTGTTCTTTTCATGAACCACACCCAGTGTCATTGCATGTGTGTTCTTCTAACAAACCACACATCAATCCACCAGTGCCATTAGATGTGTGTTCTTTTTACAAACCATAGCTAGAGTCATTGCATGTGTATTCTTCTCACAAACCACATAAGGATACACCAGTGTCATTGGATGTGTGTTCTTTACACAAACCACACCTATAGTAATTGGATGTGTGTTCTTCTCACAAACCACATAAGGATCCACCAGTGTCATTGCATGTGTGTTCTTCTAAACAAACCACACATGGATCCACCAGTGGTGATTGCATGTATGTTCTTCTCATGAACCACATCTAGAGTCATCGGATGTGTGTTCTTCTCACAAACCACATAAGGATCCACCAGTGTCATTGGATGTATGTTCTTTTCATGAACCACATAAGGATCCACTAGTGTCATTGGATGTGTGTTCTTTTCATGAACCACACAGTGTCATTGGATGCATGTTCTTTTCATAAACCACATAAGGATCCACCAGTGTCATTGGATGTGTGTTCTTCTCACAAATCACATAAGGATCCACCAGTGTCATTCCATGTATGTTCTTCTCATGAACCACAGCTAGAGTCATATCATGTCTGTTCTTCTCACAAACCACATAAGGATCCACCAGTGTCATTGGATGTGCCTTCTGTTGATGAACCACACCCAGAGTCATTGCATGTTTGTTCTTCTCACAAACCACATAAGGATCCACCAGTGTCATTGCATGTCTATTCTTTTCATGAACCACACTCAGTGTCATTGCATGTCTGTTCTTCTTATAAACCACACATGGATCCACCAGTGTCATTGGATGTGTGTTCTTTTCATGAACCACACACAGTGTCATTAGATGTCTGTTCTTCTCACAAACCACATTAGGATACACCAGTGTCATTGCATGTTTGTTCTTCTCATGAACCACACCCAGTGTCATTGGATGTGTGTTCTTCTCATAAACCACACATGGATCCACCAGTGCCATTGGATGTGTGTTCTTTTCATGAACCATAGCTAGAGTCATTGCATGTCTGTTCTTCTCACAAACCACATATGGATCCACCAGTGTCATTGCATGTGTGTTTTTCTCATGAACCACAGCTAGAGTCATTGCATGTTTTTTCCTCTAAACAAAGCACACATGGATCCACCAGTGTCATTGGATGTGGTCATTGCATGTGTGTTCTTCTAAACAAACCACACATGGATCCAGCAGTGGTCATTGCTTGTCTGTTCTTATCATGAACCGCATCTAGAGTCATCACATGTGTGTTCTTCTCACAAACCACATAAGGATCCACTAGTGTCATTGGATGTGTGTTCTTTTCATGAACCACACCATGTGTCATTGCATGTGTGTTCTTCTAACAAACTACACATGGATCCACCAGTGTCATTGGATGTGTGTTCTTTTCACAAACCACGGCTAGAGTCATTGCATGTGTGTTCTTCTCACAAACCACATAAGGATACACCAGTGTCATTGCATATGTGTTCTTTTCACAGACCACAACTATAGTCATTGGATGTGTGTTCTTCTCACAAACCACATAAGGATCCACCAGTGTTATTGCATGTATGTTCTTCTCATGAACCACAGCTAGAGTCATTGCATGTGTGTTCTTCTCACAAACCACATAAGGATCCACAAGTGTCATTGGATGTGTCTTCTTTTCATGAACCACACCCAGAGTCATTTCATCTCTATTCTTCTCAAAAACCACATAAGGATCCACAAGTGTCATTGGATGTGTGTTCTTTTCCTAAACCACACCCAGTGTCATTGGATGTGTGTTCCTCTCTCAAACCACACATGGATCCACCAGTGTCAATGGATGTCTGTTCTTTTCATGAACCACAGCCAGTGTCATTGCATGTGTTTTCTTCTCATAAACCACACATGGATCCACCAATGTCATTGGATGTGTGTTCTTTTCATGAACCACAGACAGTGTCATTGGATGTATGTTCTTCTCACAACCCACATAAAGATCCACAAGTCTCACTGGATGTGTGTTCTTTTCATGAACCACACCCAGTGTCATTGGATGTGTGTTCTTCTCACAAACCACACATGGATCCACCGGTGTCATTGCATGCCTGTTCTTTTCATGAACCACAGCTAGAGTCATTGCATGTCTATTCTTGTCACAAACCACATATGGATCCACCAGTGTCATTGCATGTCTGTTCTTTTCTTGAACCACACATGGATCCACCCAGTGTCATTGCATGTCAGTTCTTCTCACAAACCACATAAGGATCCAGCAGTGTCCTTGCATGTCTGTTCTTTTCATGAACCACATCTAGAGTCATTGCATGTTTGTTCCTCTAAAAAACCACACATGGATACACCAGTGTCATTGCATGTGTGTTCTTTTCACAAACCACAGCTATAGTCATTGGATGTGTGTTCTTCTCACAAACCACATAAGGATCCACCAGTGTCATTGCATGTATGTTCTTCTCATGAACCACATCTAGAGTCATTGGATGCCTGTTCTTTTCATAAACCACATAAGGATCCACCAGTGTCATTGCATGTATGTTCTTTTCACAAACCACAGCTATAGTCATTGGATGTCTGTTCTTCTCACAAACCACATTAGGATCCACTAGTGTCATTGCATGTATGTTCTTCTCATGAACCACACCTAGTGTCATTGGATGTGTGTTCTTCTCACAAACCACACATGGATCCACCAGTGCCATTGGATGTGTGTTCATTTCATGAAGCATATCTAGAGTCATTGCATGTCTGTTCTGCTCACAAACCACATATGGATCCACCAGTGTCATTGCATGTGTGTTTTTCTCATGAACCACAGCTAGAGTCATTGCATGTTTGTTCCTCTAAACAAACCATGCATGGATCCACCAGTGTCATTGGATGTGGTCATTGCATGTGTGTTCTTCTAAACAAACCACACATGGATCCAGGAGTGGTCATTGCATGTTTGTTCTTCTCATGGACCACATCCAGATTCATCACATGTGTGTTCTTCTCACAAACCACATAAGGATCCACCAGTGTCATTGGATGTGTGTTCTTTTCATGTACCACACCCTGTGTCATTACATGTGTGTTCTTCTAACAAACTACACATGGATCCACTAGTGTCATTGGATGTGTGTTCTTTTCACAAACCACGGCTAGATTCATTGCATGTGTGTTCTTCTCACAAACCACATAAGGATACACCAGGGTCATTGCATGTGTGTTCTTTTCACAAACCACAGCTATAGTCATTGGATGTGTGTTCTTCTCACAAACCACATAAGGATCCACCAGTGTCATTGCATGTATGTTCTTCTCAAGAACCACAGCTAGAGTCATTGCATGTTTGTTCTTCTCACAAACCACATAAGGATCCACTAGTGTCATTGGATGTGTGTTCTTTTCATGAACCACACCCAGAGTCATTGCATGTCTGTTCTTCTCACAAACAACATAAGGATCCACCAGTGTCAATGGATGTGTGTTTTTTCATGAACCACACCCAGTGTCATTGGATGTGTGTTCTTTTCATGAACCACACCGAGTGTCATTGCATTTGTGTTCTTCTAACAAACCACACATGGATCCACCAGTGTCATTGGATGTGCGTTCTTTTCACAAACCATAGCTAGAGACGTTGCATGTGTGCTCTTCTCACAAACCACATAAGGATACACCAGTGTCATTGCATGTGTGTTCTTTTCACAAACCACAGCTATAGTCATTGGATGTGTGTTCTTCTCACAAACCACATAAGGATCCACCAGTGTCATTGCATGTATGTTCTTCTCATGAACCACATCTAGAGTCATTGGATGCCTGTTCTTTTCATAAACCACATAAGGATCCACCAGTGTCATTGCATGTATGTTCTTTTCACAAACCACAGCTATAGTCATTGGATGTCTGTTCTTCTCACAAACCACATTAGGATCCACTAGTGTCATTGCATGTATGTTCTTCTCATGAACCACACCTAGTGTCATTGGATGTGTGTTCTTCTCACAAACCACACATGGATCCACCAGTGCCATTGGATGTGTGTTCATTTCATGAAGCATATCTAGAGTCATTGCATGTCTGTTCTGCTCACAAACCACATATGGATCCACCAGTGTCATTCCATGTGTGTTTTTCTCATGAACCACATCTAGAGTCATTGCATGTTTGTTCCTCTAAACAAACCACACATGGATCCACCAGTGTCATTGGATGTGGTCATTGCATGTGTGTTCTTCTAAACAACCCACACATGGATCCAGCAGTGGTCATTGCATGTTTGTTCTTCTCATGAACCACATCCTGATTCATCACATGTGTGTTCTTCTCACAAACCACATAAGGATCCACCAGTGTCATTGCATGTGTGTTCTTTTCATGTACCACACCCTGTGTCATTACATGTGTGTTCTTCTAACAAACTACACATGGATCCACCAGTGTCATTGGATGTGTGTTCTTTTCACAAACCATGGCTAGAGTCATTGCATGTGTGTTCTTCTCACAAACCACATAAGGATACACCAGGGTCATTGCATGTGTGTTCTTTTCACAAACCACAGCTATAGTCATTGGATGTGTGTTCTTCTCACAATACACATATGGATCCACCAGTGTCATTGCATGTATGTTCTTCTCATGAACCACAGCTAGAGTCATTGCATGTTTGTTCTTCTCACAAACCACATAAGGATCCATAAGTGTCATTGGATGTGTCTTCTTTTCATGAACCACATCCAGAGTCATTGCATGTCTATTCTTCTCAAAAACCACATAGGGATCCACAAGTGTCATTGGATGTGTGTTCTTTTCATGAACCACACCCAGGGTCATTGGATGTGTGTTCCTCTCTCAAACCACACATGGATCCACCACTGTCATTGGATGTCTGTTCTTTTCATGAACCACAGCCAGTGTCATCGCATGTGTACTCTTCTCATAAACCACACGTGGATCCACCAATGTCATTGGATGTGTGTTATTTTCATGAACCACAGACAGTGTCATTGGATGTCTATTCTTCTCACAAACCACATAAGGATCCACAAGTCTCACTGGATGTGTGTTCTTTTCATGAACCACACCCAGTGTCATTGGATGTGTGTTCTTCTCACAAACCACACATTCGATGTGAGTCGTCTCATCTCTATCTCTATCATATGTGGCCAGTTATATTTTTTTTTGAGCTAGATCTACTATGTTTACTCATGCGCGTATGATGTGTTAGGCCAACCAGACAATGTATGACTCTGACTATCACGGTTTAGCGGATGAAGAGAGTCCTCTACTATGTAAACATGGACATGTGCCTGCTAAATTTGTAGCGTTCGAAGGACGAAACGCAGGCATGAGGTTTCTACGGTGTCAAGGACATCATGCAATGATGCAAGGCAGAAGTTGTGGTGTTGTCAAATGGGTAGATCCAGAGTGGCCCAAATCGATGCAGAAAATGCTGGACAAACTATGGGATATGACTATTGAGTTGAAAGAATCCATAGTCAGCTCACTTCTTGACAGTGTTGAGATGAAGCTATGGGACCCAGTTGACACGACCAAGCTTAACCGAGATCTCAGGAGGGTGCAAGACAAGGTTAGCAAAGTCAAGAAGGAGAGGGATGTGGTGTTGGCCCTGAAGGCTAAAGCAGAGCAAGAACTGACTCAAGCAAGGAATGATCTTCACCAGGCCAAAGTCCTGTAGTTCACAACTACGAGTATTGACAAGTGCATGAGGAAAAATACAGAGAAACAATTGAAGCTGTGCAAGGAAGATGCTAAAAGGAAGGAGCAGATGAATCGATCCTTGCTCTCGCAATAAGATGTGCATCGGGCTAAGATTAGGAAGATCAAGGAGATGTGTGATAACTAGTTCTATTTAGCTTGAGCTCCGTGCCTTTTTTAAGTTGTAATAGTAGTACTTGTTGACCTAGCGATCTGAACTAGTGGTCCTGGAGTCCTAGGAGGAAAAAATTGGTCTCCCGTTAGTCTGTCTTATCCCTGCATCACTTCTTTTTGTCTGATCATGGTGGTATTCTGATATTGGTGGTTTGTTTAAACGTAATCGACGTGGATTGTGCCGCATGCAAATGGCACAACAACAATTTATAAAGTGGAAGCACGTACACCCGGTTAATGGAGATCCGGGATCTTCGCCAGACGCAGGGGATGCAGGAGCAGGGAGGCAGTGAGATAGACAGGCTCAAGTGTCTGGGCATTAGCGGTTGCCATTGCTATTTATGTTTCCACGTCGTTGTGCAGCATCTGAAATAAGTTGCTACTTCGTGGAGTGTGGCAGCTTAAATAATTTATTTCTGTGCCACTTACATTCCATCGTATTTGGAGACCTCCTGCCCCTCAGCAATCGTGGAACCGGTGCTGCGTGTTTTCAGATAGCAGTGGCACAATCACAATTTCAGATTCAACTACTGACTCAGGCGTTTGCAAACCCTAAGTCACGGTACATTTTACTCAGAGAACGTGGGTAGATTGTTTCGCCCAGCAAAGTGCCACACACAGAGCTCCAGAATTTAACAGAATTACATATATAGGTTCAAATTCAACACATTACTATGCATCTTCATTGCTAGTAGCCTTCTTCCATAGCCTGGGTGCCAAGCCTTCACGTCCACTGGCTTCTTCATTTCCTGCCTTCTTCCTCTTCCTCGGTGCCAATTTTCTTAGCTTCACGTACTCTGCATCGCCGGGGCAATGGGCACCAGAATCGTGTCTAGCATCATCTTTCCACTCGTTTTTAATTTCTTCGGGCAGCAAAATGACTGACCCGGCAGTCATGTTTCTAACCTTGCGGCGCTTCCTGTCAAAGAAACAGGACTATTGCGTAACTGCCCAATATCTACAAAGTAAATAAAACAAAAATTACAATTCAGCACAAACATGCAAACCCCAAGAGACTTTTGCTTACCAGGAGCTAATTGGGTTCGAGCAACCACCCTGTCCAAGAATAGAAGGGCGACTCCTAGTTGCAGCAGCTTCCACATCCAGTACATCACAATTCAGCTCAAACATGCAAGCCAAAGCATACCTTTTCATCAACCCAATTAGTTGACTGTCACACGTTGATGACCCACAAGTATAGGGGGTGTATCGAAGTATTTTCGAGGGAAGTGAAACCCATTTTATTGATTCGACACAAGGGGAGCCAAAGAATATTTATAAGCCTTAACAACTGAGTTGTCAATTCAGCTGCACCTGGAAACAATCTTGCTCACGGCATTTTATCAGTAGCAACAGTTTTGTAGTAGGAATAGCAAAGTAACAGCAGTAGTAAAAGTAAAACAGTAGTAAAAATAGCAGTAAACAGTAGGATTCGAGTGCGGTAGGCATAGGGATGGATGGACGGGCGTTGCATGGATAAGACAATTCACATAGCAATCAGAACATTGGGCAATTGCAGATAAATAAGATAAAGCATCCAAGTACTAGATAATCCTAGGCATGTGTTCCATATATAGTCATACGTGCTCGCAATGAGAACTTGCACAACATCTTTTGTCCTGCTAGCCCGTTTGCAGCGGGGCCTCAAGGGAACTACTGGCAATTAAGGTGCTCCTTTTAATAGAGCACCGGAGCAAAGCATTAACACTCCATGAACACACGTGATCCTCACATTAAAGCCATTCCCTCCGGTTATCCCGATTTCTGTCACTTCGGGGCCATTGGTTCCAGACAACAATGTGTGTATACAACTTGCAGGTAAGACCATAAACAATACTATCATAATGAATCAGTAACATGTTCAGATCCGAAATCATGGCACTCGGGCCCTAGTGACAAGCATTAAGCACAACAAGTCGCAACAAAGTCATAAAGCACTAATAAAAGATACTAGGCACCATGCCCTAACAATATGATGCCATTACATGAACGATCTCATCCAATCCCTACCATCCCCATAGCCTACAGCGGGGGATTACTCACTCATAGATGGGGGGAACATGGATGGTCGATGGAGAAGTGATGGTGATGATGATGGCGATGATCTCCTCCAATTCCCCGTCCCGGCAGGGTGCCAGAACAGAGTTTCTGGTGTTGTTTCGTGGAATATGGTGGTGGTGGCGGAGCGGAACTCCTTCTAGAAAAATGTCGAACCCCCCGAAGTTTTTAGGTCAGAAGGCTCCTTATAGGCGAAGAGAGAGGCCGAGGGGGTGCCTGGGGGGCCCACACCACCCCCTGGCGCGGCCTGGCCTGGCCCGCGCCACCAGGTGGTGTGGCCACCCCCTGGCTCTTCTCCGTCTCGTATTCTGGCTCCTGGATTATTCGGGTGAAATAGGATTTTTGGCATATTTTCCAGGATTTTTCCTGATAGTTGATTTTCTGCACAAAAAGTAGACACCAAGGCAATTCTGCTGAAAACAACGTTAGTTCGCATTAGTTGCATCCAAATCACACAAGTATAGAGGAGAAACAATAGCAAAATTGTTCGGTAAAGTAGATACGTTTTGGACGTATCAGATACAAGCATCAAAGTCATAACACAATTAATGCAAGTTTTGAGACAAGCACATTATACTAAGAATGACAACTATGCTCTCAAGAAGGTGCTCGAAGAATGTGTGGAGACTCAACAAGGAAATGAAAAAGGTTTTGAAAAGTTTGAAAGGCTTCCAAATGCTGAAAGTACGGTACTCGTTAGCTTTGAGCTCTCATTGCCCCTATCATAAGCATATTTAAATGGTTAAGGTTAAAGTGACACAACTAAGAGGATATGCTTGACAAGTTATAAATCGAAGTCTCAAGACGCTTACTTACAAAGACTGATCCACATGCTACTCAACTTCAGTCACGAGTAAGCTCTTGTCATTGTAAGTATATATGTATCATATGTTGGAGATATGCCCAAGAGACAATAATAAAAGGGGTTATTATTATATCTTTGTGTTTATGATGAATGTTTACATCCCATGCTATAATTGTATTATTAGGAAACACTAATACTTGTGTGTTTTGTAAACATAAAAGAGTCCCTAGTAAGCCTCTTGTTGTACTAGCTTGTTGATTGATTGATGATCATGGTTTCCTGATCATAGACATTGGATGTGATTAATAACAAGGTTATATTATTAGGAGAATGATGTGATGGACACACACCCATAGTAAGCGTAGCATAAGATCAAGTCATTAAGTTCGTATTGCTGTAAGCTTTGAAATACATAGTAACCTAATCCTTTGACCATGAGGTTATGTTAATCACCATCGCCGGATGGGTACTTTGATGACATCAAACGCCGCTTCGTAACTGGGTGGTTATAAAGGTGTCATTGGGTATTCTGAAAGTATGTGTTGAAGCGCATAGACCAAGATTGGGATTTGTCCATCCATATGACGGATAGATATACTCTGGGCCCTCTCGGTGGAATGTCATCTAGATAGCTTGCAAGCATGTGACTGGGTCACAAGGGATGACATAACATGGAACGAGTAAAGAGTACTTATCAGTAACGAGGAAGAACTAGGTATGAAGATACCGACGATCAAACCTCAGATAAGTAGAATATCGCGTGACAAAGGGAATTGGTTTCGTATGTTAAATGGTTCTATCGATCACGAAGTCATCGTTGAGTATGTGGGAGCCGTTATGGATCTCCAGATCCCGCTGATGGTTATTGATCGGAGAGGTGTCTCCATCATGTCTACATATTCACGAACCGTAGGGTGACACACTTAAGGTTCGAAATTGTTTTAAGTAGATATGGAATTTGCGTTGGAGACCGAATGTTATTCGGAGTCTCGGAATGGATCCGGGACATCACGAGGAGATCCGGAATGGTCCGGAGAATAAGATTCATATATTGGGGATCATTTTCTAAGTTAGGAAATGTTCCGGAGTGTTTGTATGGAGATTCTAGAAGGTTTCGGAATGTTCTGGAAGGTTCTAGAGAATTTCTTGGAGTTTACTTGAAAACCAAGAAAGGGATCAAGGAGACCAAGTGGGGCAAGACACGGATTCGTGGGGGAGGAGGATTCCTCCCCCCTTCCCACCGCCGGCCCAAGGAGGGGAGTCCTACTAGGACTCCCCCTCCCCAGGCACGCCTCCCTCCTTTAAATAGAAGGGAGGGGGCGCCCCCTCTTGCCCTCCTCTCAATACAACCAATCTCAGCCGCCTCTCTCCTCCACCTTTCTTCTGCACAGGCATAGGCGAAGCCCTGCAGAATTCTCATCTCCACCACCACCACCACGTCGTCGTGCTGCTGGGATTCCGTGGAGAAGATCTACTACCTCCGCTGCTCGCTGGAACGGGGAGAGGAAGGTCTGCTTCGACTCCGCATGTGTGATCGTCTGCGGAAGCGCTACCGGAACGCGGCGCCGAAAGGATCGTCCACACGATCTTGAGATCGGCAAGTGATCGACTACATCATCCACGAGATCTAATCTCGTAACGCTTTCGGTTCTACGAGGGTTAGTACCGATCTATCTCGTTGCTTATGTCTAATAGATTAGATCTTGGCTTTTGTCTAGATTAGATCTGGGTTTTGTTCGTTCTTGCGGTAGAATTTTTTTTGTTTTCCATGCTACGAACCCATCAGTGGTATCAGAGCCTTGTCTATGCGTAGATCTGTTGCACGAGTAGAACACAATGAGGTTGTGGGCGTTGGTGCTCGTGCCGTCTTTTGCTATATGTGTACTTTGCATCTTGCGGTATGGTGGGATGAAGCGGCTCGGGCTAACATTACATGTCATCGTACATGAGACTTGCTCCACGCTTGACGTGCAACTTGCTTTGCACAAGTGGCTTTGCGGGTGTCTGTCTGTCCCATCATAGTATAGATCAAATCTACACTTTGCACTTGATAGCACTTGTATCAACGTTGTGGTTCAGTTTCGTAGGTAAGATCCGTTCTTAGTCGAAAGCCCCAAGCCACGTAAAACTTGCAAAGAAAATTAGAGGCATCTAACTTGTTTTTCCAGGGGTTTTGTGGTGTGATATGGCCTACATGTGATTGTGATTGTATTTGATGTATGCAATGATCCTTGTTGTAATATGGCAACCGGCAGGAGCCTAATGGTTGTCTTTAATTCTGGTAAGACCTGCATGTCTATTCATCTTGTAATAGCTTTGTTCCAAGTAGTTGTAATAGTTGCTAGTGATGATGGACAACCATGAAGCGGCGCCACGGACCTTGACGCTATGCTGGTGATGATGGAGATCATGTCCGTGCTTTGGAGATGGAGATCGAAGGCATAAGAAGAAAGGGCCATATCATATCACACTAATTATGAATTGCTTGTGATGTTAATCCTTTATGCATCTTGTATTTCTTAGATCGCGACGGTAGTATTATAAGATGATCCCTCTCACTAAATATCAAGTAATAAAGTGTTCGTCCTTAGTTGGCACCGTTGCGAAAACTCGTCGTTTCGAAGCATCTCGTGATGATCGGGGGTGATAGACTCTACGTGTGCATACAACGGGTGCAAGCCAGATTTGCACATGCGGAAACTAAGGTTAATCTTGACGAGCCTAGCATGTACAGACATGGTCTCAGAACACGGAATACCGAAAGGTAGAGCATGATTCATATGATTGATATGATGAACATGAAGATTGTTCGCCGATGAAGCTACATCATCTCACGTGATGATCGGACTTGGTGTAGTGGATTTGGTTCGTGTAATCACTAAAACAACTCGAGGGATGTTGTTTTGAGTGGGAGTTCACCTAGTTGATTTAAGAATTAAATTTGAACACTATTTATCATAAACTTAGTCTAAATTACTTGCAAATTTGTTGTAGATTATGGCGAACGTTTCCATCAATTTCAATGCATTCCTAGAGAAAGAAAAGCTTAAGAACAATGGAAGAAATTTCACGGACTGGTTTCGTGGACTGAAGATCGTCCTCAGGGCTGGTCAGTTGACCTATGTGCTCGAAGCACCGCTAGGTGACCCACCTGCAGAAGATGCCACCGATGACGTAAAGAATGTTTATGCCACTCGGAAACATCACTACTCCACAGTTCAGTGTGCCATCCTGTACGGTTTAGAATCGGAGCTTCAAAAGCGTTTTGAGCACCATGACCCGATTGAAATCATTAAGGAGCTCAAACTCATTTTTGAGACTCGCACGGCCATGGAAAGCTATGAAGCTTCCGAGAAGTTCTTTACCTGCAAGATGGAAGAGGGTAGCTCCGTTAGCGAGCACGTGCTCACCATGTCTGGGCACGCAAACAAACTCCGAGAGTTGGGGATACCGATTCCTAATGAATTGGGGATTCACCGTGTCCTCCAATCACTGCCACCAAGTTACAAGAACTTTGTGATGAACTACAATATGCACTGCATGAACAAGACGTTGCCTGAACTATCGTCCATGCTGAAAACTGCTGAAGTGGAGATCATGAAGGAGCACCAAGTGTTGATGGTCAATAAGACCACCAATTTCAAGAAACGGGGCAAGCCTAAGAACAAGGGCAACTTCAAGAAGGATGGCAAGAAAGCTGCCGCACCTGCTAAGAAGCCCAAGGTTGGTCCTAAACCTGAAACTGAGTGCTTCTACTGCAAGGGAGCTGGTCACTAGAAGCGTAACTGCCCCAAATACCTGGCGAATCTGAAGAACGGCAACATCAAGAAGAAAGGTATATTCGATATAAATGTTATAGATGTGTATCTTACTAGTAATCGTAGTAGTGCCTGGGTATTTGATACTGGTTCGGTTGCTCATATTTGTAACTCGAAACAGGAGCTGCGGAATAAACGAAGACTGGCGATAGACGAGGTGACGATGCGCGTTGGAAATGGCTCCAAGGTTGATGTGATCGCCGTCGGCACGCTCCCTCTGCATCTACCACTGGGATTAGTTTTAAATTTAAATAATTGTTATTTGGTGCCTGCGTTAAGCATGAACATTATATATGGATCTTGTTTATTGCGAGACGGTTACTCTTTTAAGTCTGAGAATAAAGGTTGTTCGATTTATATGAGTAATATCTTTTATAGTTATGCACCTGAGATGAATGGTTTATTCTTATTGAATCTCGATAGTAGTGATACACATGTTCACAACATAGATGCTAAACGAATAAAATTGAATGATAATTCTACATACATGTGGCACTATCGTCTTGGTCACATTGGAGTGAAGCGTGTGAAGAAACTCCATTCTAATGGACTTCTTGAATCACTTGATTTTGAATCACTTGAAAGATGCGAAGCATGTCTAATGGGAAAAATGACTAAGACTCCATTCTCTGGTATAATGGAGCGAGCTATGGACTTATTGGAAATAATACATACCGATGTGTGCGGTCCAATGAGTGTAGCATCGCGTGGTGGATATCGTTATCTTCTCACTTTCACGGATGACTTGAGTAGATATGGGTATGTCTACTTTATGAAACATAAATCCGAAACTTTCGAGAAGTTTAAGGAATTTCAAAGTGAAGTGGAAAATCATCGTAACAAGAAGATTAAGTTTCTGCGTTCTGACCGCGGAGGTGAATATCTGAGTTGTGAGTTTGGCATGCATTTAAAGAAATGTGGAATACTTTCACAGTTGACACCGCCGGGAACACCACAGCGTAATGGTGTGTCCGAACGTCGTAATCAAACTCTCTTAGATATGGTTCGGTCTATGATGTCTCTTATAGATTTACCGTTATCATTTGGGGCTATGCATTAGAGACAGCCGCATTCACTTTAAATAGGGCACCATCTAAATCCGTTGAAACGACACCGTACGAATTGTGGTTTGGAAAGAAACCTAAGTTGTCGTTCCTTAAAGTTTGGGGTTGCGAAGCATATGTAAAGAAGTTACAGCCTGATAAGCTTGAACCCAAAGTGGAGAAATGCGTCTTCATAGGATACCCTAAAGAAACAATTGGGTATACCTTCTATCATAGATCCGAAGGCAAAGTTTTCGTTGCTAAGAATGGATCCTTTCTGGAGAAGGAATTTCTCTCGAAAGAAGTGACTGGAAGGAAAGTAGAACTCGACGAGGTTATTGAACCTTCTTTCGGAGTTGAGAGTAGCGCAGCACCGGAAGATGTTTCTGTGCCGCCTGCACCAACTCTAAGGAAGCTAATGATGATGATCATGAAACTTCGAACGAAGTTACTACTAAACCTCGCAGGTCAACGAGGGTTCGTACCACTCCTGAGTGGTATGACTCTGCCTTGAACGTCATGTTAGTGGACAACACTGATGACCCTGCGACGTATGAAGAAACTATGGTGAGCCCAGATTCCGACAAATGGCTAGAAGCCATGAAATCCGAAATGGGATCCATGTACGAAAACCAAGTATGGACTTTGGTGGACTTACCGGATGGCCGTAAGGCTGTCGAGAACAAATGGATTTTCAAAAGAAAAACAGATGCTGATGGTAATGTTACCGTCTATAAAGCTCGACTTGTCGCAAAAGGGTTCCGACAAATTCAAGGAGTTGACTACGATGAGACTTTCTCACCAGTAGCAAAGCTAAAGTCTGTGGGGATTATGTTAGCAATCGCTTCATATTTCGAATACAAAATTTTGGCAGATGGATGTCAAAACGGCGTTCCTTAATGGTGACATTGAGGAAGAGTTGTACATGGTACAACCCAAGGGTTTTGTCGATCCTAAAGATGCTGACAAGGTATGCAAACTTCAGCGCTCCATTTATGGACTGAAGCAAGCATCCCGGAGTTGGAATCAACGTTTTGATAAAGTAATCAAAAAACTTTGGATTTATACAAACTTATGGAGAAGCTTGTATTTACAAGAAAGTGAGTGGGAGCTCTGTAGCATTCCTAGTACTATATGTAGATGACATATTGTTGATTGGGAATGATATAGAACTTCTTAATAGCGTCAAAACCTATTTGAATAATAGTTTTTCGATGAAGGATCTTGGCAAAGCGGGATATATTCTTGGCATCAAGATTTATAGAGATAGATCAAGACGCCTAATAGCGCTTTCACAAAGTACATACTTAGACAAAGTTCTAAAGAAGTTTAGAATGGAAGAGAGCAAGAAAGGGTTTGTGCCCATGTTGTCAGGTAAGACCTTGAGTAATACTCAAAGTCCGGCCACAGCAGAAGATAGAGAAAAGATGAATAAAATTCCCTATGCCTTGGCCATAGGTTTTATCATGTATGCCATGCTGTGTACAAGACCGAATATAGCACATGCTGTTAGTTTGACTAGCAGATATCAAAGTGATCCTGGAATGGAACACTGGACAGCGGTCAAGAATATCCTAAAGTACCTGAATAGGACTAAGGATATGGTTCTTTCTTATGGAGGTGATGAACAGCTTGTTGTAAATGGTTACACTGATGCTAGTTGGAACACCGATCTAGATGACTCGAAGTCACAGTCTGGATACATATTTATTTTGAATGGTGTTGCAGTGAGCTGGAGGAGTGCCAAGCAGAGCGTTCTAGAGAAATCTTCAACTGAATCGGAATACATAGCTGCTTCGGAGGCTGCACAAGAAGCTATATGGATGAAGGAGTTCATTACTGAACTTGGTGTGGTTCCCAGTGCGTTGGACCCGATGGCCATCTACTGCGACAACACAGGTGCCATAGCTAATGCACAGGAGCCAAGGTCACATAGCAAGCTGAAGCACATCAAGCTACGGTTCCATGCTATTCGCGAGTATGTCCAAGAAGGTGACATAAAGATTTGCAAAGTACACACTGATCTGAATGTAGCAGATCCGTTGACTAAACCTCTCCCTGGAGCAAAGCATGACCAACACCAAAACGCCATGGGTGTTCGGTATATTACCATGTAATCTAGATTATTGACTCTAGTGCAAGTGGGAGACTGTTGGAGATATGCCCAAGAGGCAATAATAAAAGGGGTTATTATTATATCTTTGTGTTTACGATGAATGTTTACATCCCATGCTATAATTGTATTATTAGGAAACACTAATACTTGTGTGTTTTGTAAACATAAAAGAGTCCCTAGTAAGCCTCTTGTTGAACTAGCTTGTTGATTGATTGATGATCATGGTTTCCTGATCATAGACATTGGATGTGATTAATAACAAGGTTATATCATTAGGAGAATGATGTGATGGACACACACCCATAGTAAGCGTAGCATAAGATCAAGTCATTAAGTTCGTATTGCTGTAAGCTTTGAAATACATAGTAACCTAATCCTTCGACCATGAGGTTATGTTAATCACCATCACCGGATGGGTACTTTGATGACATCAAACACCGCTTCATAACTAGGCGGTTATAAAGGTGTCATTGGGTATTCTGAAAGTATGTGTTGAAGCGCATATACCAAGATTGGGATTTGTCCATCCATATGACGGATAGATATACTCTGGGCCCTCTCGGTGGAATGTCATCTAGATAGCTTGCAAGCATGTGACTGGGTCACAAGGGATGACATAACATGGAACGAGTAAAGAGTACTTATCAGTAACGAGGAAGAACTAGGTATGAAGATACCGACGATCAAACCTCGGATAAGTAGAATATCGCGTGACAAAGGGAATTGGTTTCGTATGTTAAATGGTTCTATCGATCACGAAGTAATCGTTGAGTATGTGGGAGCCGTTATGGATCTCCAGATCCCGCTGATGGTTATTGATCGGAGAGGTGTCTTCATCATGTCTGCATATTCACGAACCGTAGGGTGACACACTTAAGGTTCGAAGTTGTTTTAAGTAGATATGGAATTTGCGTTGGAGACCGAATGTTGTTCGGAGTCTCGGAATGGATCCGGGACATCACGAGGAGATCCGGAATGGTCCGGAGAATAAGATTCATATATTGGGGATCATTTTCTAAGTTAGGAAATGTTCCGAAGTGTTTGTATGGAGATTCTAGAAGGTTTCGGAATGTTCTGGAAGGTTCTAGAGGATTTCTTGGAGTTTACTTGAAAACCAAGAAAGGGATCAAGGAGACCAAGTGGGGCAAGACACGGGTTCGTGGGGGAGGAGGATTCCTCCCCCTTCCCACCGTCGGCCCAAGGAGGGGAGTCCTACTAGGACTCCCCCTCCCCAGGCGCGCCTCCCTCCTTTAAATAGAAGGGAGGGGGCGCCCCCTCTTGCCCTCCTCTCAATACAACCAATCTCAGGCGCCTCTCTCCTCCACCTTTCTTCTGCACGGGCATAGGTGAAGCCCTGTAGAATTCTCATCTCCACCACCACCACCACCACGCCGTCGTGCTGCTGGGATTCCGTGGAGAAGATCTACTACCTCCGCTGCTCGCTGGAACAGGGAGAGGAAGGTCTGCTTTGACTCCGCACGTGTGACCGTCTATGGAAGCGCTGCCGGAACACGGCGCCGGAAGGATCGTCCACACGATCTTGAGATCGGCAAGTGATCGACTACATCATCCACGAGATCTAATCTCGTAATGCTTTCGGTTCTACGAGGGTTAGTACCGATCTATCTCGTTGCTTATGTCTAATAGATTAGATCTTGGCTTTTGTCTAGATTAGATCTGGGTTTTGTTCGTTCTTGCGGTAGAAATTTTTTTGTTTTCCATGCTACGAACCCATCATCATAGAGAACCGCCAACGGGGTACCCCTTGCACATGATACAGGAGCTATCCCATAATCAAAATGACAAGGCAAGCAGACAATGAGCATCTCAGCGATCTTTTTATTTACTATGTGCATAGATTTTTATGGAGGATGCTTCATAGAATGCTCATTATGGTTATGCTGCAAGTTTCCACCATGATTAGGCATGGCTTAGGCTAGCGGGCCAGGAATTTCTCTAACATACATACAAACTCCATGATCTTACAAGTTCCACTTTTATTTCACACCACCGGGATACATAAGCAAAAGAACATGATATCAACGAGGTACTAAGTACCAGTGCAATGTTGAAAGCGTTCCCCGTGATACATGGTTCTGCTAACTTCAACTCATAAAGCGCAAGAATATACGCAACAGAGAAGGACACAATGGTTCAGGTTTATTAAGTGCAAGAAAATAAAGCCTGCCATCAAGTTTGTGAGAGCTTTACTAACTAACTTTCTCATAACAAGCAAACATTTTATTCGGAAGAAAACAAGGCATATTGAATATGCAAGGAAATAGCAAATGATGCTAATAGGTAGGTATGGTGGACACTTTGGAAATATTTTGTTTTAGGGAGTTGGAAACACGAGTAAAATACTCAGTGAAAGTGAAGGCTAGCAATAGAGAGGGAGCGACAAACGAGAGAGCAATAGTTGTCATAATCATGCTTGCAACAATACAGGACTAATCATGGCATGAAAGTGATTCATGATCCTCAAGGCAAAATAATTCATCGAGGCTTAACTGATTATTTCAGGCATATGCATGCGTGAGCATGTGCCAAGTCAATTCAAATGAAACATTCAGAGGAGGATACCATGGTGTCATACCAAGTTATGAATAGAGTAATGCAAGCAAACATTCATATGACATGCTACAAACTATTAGCAAGCTGGAACTAATCATATGAAAGCAAGAACTACTAAGCATCCAAAGATAACATACACTCTACACGAACAGACTAAGCACGCCCACCATGATGAGTATATGTACAAAAATGAAAACAAGTAGAGTTCGTTACCAGCCTCTTACCACAACTCAAGTTGTCATTAATCCTCATTATTGCTCTTCAGTTGTGTGGCTTGAATAATAATATGATAACCAATATCCACTGAGGACTGCTGAACCCTGCAACAAACTCACAAAACCAAAGAAGAACAACAAATATTTTTGGTGTTTTCGATTTTTAAAAGAAGAATCAAAAAGGGAAAACAAGCAAAGCAAAATCTTTTTGGGTTTTTGGAATAGTTTAAACAAAGCAAAAAGGGAAAAACAAACCAAGGCAAAAAGAAGAAGAAGCAAACCAAAGAGAAACAACAGAAATATTTTTGGTCTTTTTGTGTTTTAGAAAGCAATAACAAAGAAAGAAGGAAAACTAAAAGGATAACGGAACATGAATACACAAAGTACCGACACAACATGATAAGGAGATGAGTGTGATGCCGGCGTACCTCTCCCAAGCTTAAGCTTTTGGCCTAAGTGGGTATCAATCCCAAGCTGGCCAGGATGAAGTGTCATCGTGGTACGACGAGGAGGTACCCTCGTCCTGGTGCGAGCTCGAGTACGTCCCTCCGTAGTGCGCAGAGTAATCGTAGAGGGCACATCCTCCTGGTGCTGCTCGTGGAAACCTAGCAAGCGAAGCTGTTCGTCCACCTCCTCCTTAGAGCGCGACCACGGTCTCCTGTGAACACTAAACAAAGAAGACTGCGGCAAAGGGATCTCCCTCTCATCCTTATCAGTAAACAGCATCCTATATACTAGACTGTCCAAATCAGAATCAGTAGTGACAAAGTGATGAGTTTTCATAGCAACAAGTTCAAGCCTTTGTGGCGCTAATATAGTATCATTGGGTTCCACTGAAAGCCCTAATGCATTGACCATACGCGAAGCAATGATGCCCCCATAGATAGCCCCCCTAGCAGCTAGGCGGCGAGTAATAAGCGAGCCAAGGTTGTACTGAGTATCATTGTTGAGCGCAGCAGCAACGAAGGCTAAATGATAGTTGGAGATATTACTTGTGTTATCCCTACCAAGTACACTAGTAGCAAGATAATATGCAAAGTATCTAAGAGCAGGGAGTTGGATATTTCTTATCTTTCCGCGTTGTGCCACGCGGTCATCATCATTGGTCGCCCATCGGTAAAGTTCCAGCAAATCAGCGGGTCACCCTTGAATCTTCTTCACGGTCCCTATCATGCTTACACCTACAACACTGCAAAATCTTTCCAATGACATGGTGAAGGGAGGTTATAAATTTTGAAAGAGACAGTTGACTGATAGGGCGTGTTAGTAAACACAAAGCTCTCAACAAATGTTTTGGTGAGCATAACGTATTGCTCACTCTCATCTTGCATATATGAGGTCAAACCAACCCTCTCAATTGGTAGCAAGAAATCATCTAGAATCCCTGCAGCTTGTAAGAAAGTAAAACAAGGAAAAGTAGATGGGTGAGCATCCCCATCATCCCTTTCATTACCAATACGAGTTGCAATGAGATCTTTGTTGTATGATGGCCTAAACTGAGATGCTGATCTCGAGGGCCTCGACCTCCTAGGTGCATCCCTCTCAAATATCTCTCCAAAGGTATGGTTGTTCATGCTTGGTATTCTGAAATTTAAACACCTATTAAACAAGTGATTGCAAAGTGAATATAATGAAGGGTGCCACTCATAGGGACTTGTAAGAGGCCTAAACATGCATCAAAACTATATCTCTAAGCATCAAACAAGCTTACAAGCTCTCATAACCTGTCACCTATAGCAGCAAAATACTCAAGATATAATCCACTAAACACAAATCTACTTGGACAAGGGGAGGAGTCACATACCGGTGAACAAATGCTCCAAATTTCAGCAACAAATATGGGCTGAGCAAGGAGATCGAAGAAATTGAGAGCAAGCACAGCAAGAACGCGATTTTGAGCAATGAACTAGAGTTTGCTCGGGAGAGAGAAGAAAGTGGCAGGTGAGAGAGTGAGTGGAGGGCCAGGGGTGGCCCACACCATGGCATAGCGCCACCTAGGGCAGGCCGCGCCACCAGGTGGTGTGCCTGCCTGGTGGGTCCCATGGTACCTTCCAGGCACTCCTCTGCCTCTTTTTTCATGTAAAAATTTAATATGAATTTTTCTAGAATTTTTCGAGACACTTTATTTTTGGACAATTTTTAGGCATAGAAGAATGATTTTTTGACAGACAGATTTTTTTGGAATGATGCAAGGACAAAACAAAGCTAGAACTACAGAAGTTCTAAGACACTCTAACATGCAGGCAACTAACAACAGAAAAGAAAACTAAACTAAACGAAAGCAAAAACTAAAATGGATAGAATAAAAGTAAACGGAGATAATCACGGTGAAAACATTGTTTTGTTCAATGAAATCCTTTTGTTAACACGGTTGATCAGGTCTTGTTACCAAAACAATTTCAGATGAGACAAAACTTTGTATTCCACTAATGATTATGTTACCTCAACCTTGATAGCAATGGTCCCAATCATAATAGTTTCAATTTTTTCTCTTAGTATGGGACAATATATCTCTCCAACTTGAATGCCCTCAACATGTTCAATTGAATTCAAACCATAAGTCCTTTCAATCTTCTTGGGGAAATAGACAGTATGCTCCTTGCCATTAACATTGAAAGTCACCTTTCCTTGATTACAATTAATAACAGCTCCTGCAGTATTAAGAAAAGGTCTCCCAAGAATAATAGACATATTATAATCTTCAGGCATTTCAAGCAGAACAAAATCAGTTAATATCAAGCAATTATGAGCCACTTGAACAGGTACATCCTCACATATACCGACAGGATAGTGGTAGATTTATCAACCATTTGCAAAGATATATCAGTTGGTATCAGTTTTTCAAGTTGAAGCCTATTATAGAGAGAGAAAGGCATAACACTAACTCTAGCTCCCAAATCACACAAAGCAGTTCTAACATAACTATTCTTAATAGAGAAAGGGATAGTTGGGATCCTTGGGTCTCCAAGTTTCTTAGGAACCTTACCATTAAAGGAATAATTAGCAAGCAAAGTAGAAATTTCTTCATTAGGGATCTTCCTTTTATTCGAGACAATATCCTTCATATACTTTGAGTAAGGAGGAAGTTTAATAGCGTTAGTCAAAGGAATTTGCGGTAATAAAGGTTTCATCCACTCATAAAACTTATTATAGTGTTCATCTTCCTTTGACTTGTGTTTCTTATCAGGGAAAGGCATAGGTTTTTGGACCCAAGGCTCTCTTTCACTACCATGTTTCTTAGCAACAAAATCTTCTTTAGTGTATTTAGTATTCTTAGTGTGCTTTTCAGGTTCTTCTTCAACTTTTTCTTCATTGGGAGCTTCATTTTCTTCATTACCACTTTCAGTTTCAGCATCAGAAATAGATATACTATTAGGATCTATAGCAGGTTTAGAGGGTTCTACACTAGTTTTATGTTTCTTTTTCCTTTTTATGAGTAGAGCCACTATTTTCAGCTTGTTGAGAATCCTGCTCAATTCTTTTGGGATGCCCCTCAGGATATAGAGGATCCTGGGTAGCAGCACCACTTCTAGTTCTAATTTCATAAGCATGTTTTTCTTTAGCAGCATTAACTAGCAAGTCTTTTTGCACTTTAATGAGTTGATCTATTTGAGTTTGAACCATTTGAAAGTGTTTAACAATCATTTTAACATCATTAGAGGTTCTTTCCACAATATCTTTTAACTCATCAATAGCTCTAGTGTTTTCCATTAGATGATTTTGCACCCTTTTATTAAAATTATCTTGCTTAACAATAAAGATATCGAATTCTTCTAAGCATTGATCAGGAGGTTTAGAGTAAGGGATATCACCTTCATGAAAGTGTTGGAGAGAGTGTACCTCAATAGTGGATGAGTAGGGAATAGGCTTACATAATTCTTCTATAGGAGGTAAATTCTTGACATCTACAGCTTTAATTCCCTTCTCCTTAAGACATTTCTTAGCTTCCTTCATCACTTCATTGTTTAATTCAATAACTCCCCTCTTCTTTGATGTTGGAATAGACACCGGAATAGTTGGTTCAGGTATAATTACTTCAGGTATAGCTGGTTCAGGAGGAGTCCCATCCTCATAGTTCTTGCTTATTTTAGCCATTAATTCCTCATCTTCCTTGGGAGTGCTATTCCTGAAAACACAATCAGCACAACTATCTAGGTATGTCCTAGATTCTTCAGTTAGTCCATTATAAAATATATCAAGAAGCTCATTCTTAGGTAATGGACTTCCAGCCTGTGCATGAATCAAAGCACAAAACCTTGCCCATGATTTAGGCAATATCTCTTTTTCTCCCTGTTTAAAATCAAAAAGTTCCTGCAAAATAGCATGTCTAGCACTAGGAGGAAAATATTTCTGCAGGAAAGTACTAATCAAGCAATCAGGGCTATCAATAGATCCAGGAGGTAAATTACTAAACCAAGTTTTAGCTTCTCCTTTCAGTGAAAAAAGGAAAATCTTAGCAACAAAGTAAGTACGCATCTTAATATCATCAGAAAACAAGCCACTCATGGTAGAAAGTTCATTCATATGTGCTATCGCACTTTCATTCTTAGTCCCACAAAAAGGTTGTTTCTCAACAATAGCTATGTAAGATAGATCGAGAGAGAAATCAAAATCTTTATCTTTAATGTTTATGGGAGAAGCAGCAAACTTAGCAATAGGAGACAATTTGGGTCTAATAGTATGCCTCTCAAGGAGACTCTTAGCAACGCTCCTATCATGGGTGTTTTTACATTCTTTAATAAATTCATCGGTCATCTCCACATAACCGTCTTCAATATCATAACTCTCACTAGACTCAGGTGAACTAACAAGTGTAATAGTGTCTTCATTAGGAGTTTCAGTATTTCCAGCTATAGTTCTAGCAATCATAGCATCTAGGAAAGGACCTAATGAACCACTCTTATCAAGCACAGTAGAAGCAGCATCATAAGTATCAGAAGTTTCAGATTCAACAGTAGTAGCAGTGTGTGTAGCATGTGTATGTGGTGGTGTAACGATCTTACTCATAACAGATGGTGAATCAAGAGCAATAGAGGTGTTCAGAACTGTACCTCTTCTTGTAGTGGATGGTAAAATAGGAACCTTGCCATCACGAGACTTACCCATGATGGATGGATGGCAGCAAACAATAGAGAATCCAATTGAACTTAATAAATAAAGCTATGCTCCCTGGCAACAGCGCCAGAAAATAGTCTTGATGAACCACAAGTATAGGGGGTGTATCGCAGTATTTTCGAGGGAAGTGAAACCTAGTTTATTGATTCGACACAAGGGGAGCCAAAGAATATTTATAAGCCTTAACAACTAAGTTGTCAATTCAGCTGCACCTGGAAACAATCTTGCTCACAGCAGTTTTTCAGTAGCAACAGTTTTGTAGTAGGAATAGCAAAGTAACAGCAGTAGTAAAAGTAAAACAGTAGTAACAATAGGAGTAAACAGTAGGATTCGAGTGCGGTAGGCATAGGGATGGATGGACGGGCGTTGCATGGACAGGACAATTCACATCGCAATCAAAACATAGGATAATTACAGATAAATAAGATAAAGCATCCAAGTACTAGATAATCCTAGGCATGTGTTCCATATATAGTCATACGTGCTCGCAATGAGAACTTGCACAACATCTTTTGTCCTGCCATCCCGTTTGCAGCGGAGCCTCAAGGGAACTACTTGCAATTAAGGTGCTCCATTTAATAGAGAACCGGAGCAAAGCATTAACACTCCATGAACACACGTGATCCTCACATTAAAGCCATTCCCTCCGGTTATCCTGATTTCTGTCACCTCGGGGCCATTGGTTCCGGACAACAACGTGTGTATACAACTTGCAGGTAAGACCATAAACAATACTATCATAATGAATCAATAACATGTTCAGATCTGAAATCATGGCACTCGGGCCCTAGTGACAAGCATTAAGCATAACAAGTTGCAACAAAGTCATAAAGCACTAATAAAAGATACTAGGCACCATGCCCTAACAATCCGATGCCATTACATGAACGATCTCATCCAATCCCTACCATCCCCATAGCCTACAGCGGGGGATTACTCACTCATAGATGGGGGAAACATGGATGGTTGATGGAGAAGTGATGGTGATGATGATTGCGATGATCTCCTCCAATTCCCCATCCTGGCAGGGTGCCAGAACGGAGTTTCTAGTGCTGTTTCGTGGAATCTGGTGGTGGCGGCGGAGCGGAACTCCTTCTAGAAAAACGTCGAACCCCCCGGAGTTTTTAGGTCAGAAGGCTTCTTATAGGTGAAGAGGGAGAGCGAGGGGGTGTCTGGGGTGGCCAGACCACCCCCTGGCGCGGCCTGGGCTTGCCCGTGCGGCCAGGTGGTGTGGCCTGGGCCCAGCCCCCTCTGTCTCGTATTCTGGCTCCGGGAGTCTTTTGGTGAAATAGGATTTTTGGTATATTTTCCGGGATTTTTCCTGATAGTTGATTTTTTGCACAAAAACTAGACACCAAGGCAATTATGCTGAAAACAGCGTCAGTCCGCATTAGTTGCATCCAAATCACACAAGTTTAGAGGAGAAACAATAGCAAAAGTGATCGGGAATGTAGATACGTTTTGGACGTATCACACGTTAGAGGAACCATGATGCCACGTTCATCCATGAATCTGAACTTTGCAGTCTGCTTCGGCCATAATTCATCATGATTACACAGAGCAGCAACCATACCAGATATAGTGCAGATTTGCGCAGGCGCTTCTTCCATCGTGATACAATGGTGTCCATACCACTTGCCCTTAGAGTCGTACCTGAAGAGGACTACCGTAACCAAGTAAGGGTGGTCCGCGGAGATCCCACTTGACAGAAAACTATGGACAAAATATGTTTGTCAGCGTTGGGCTAACAAACAATTTTAGGTTCAGTAGCCAGCTAGCAGTTATAATTAGTGCGAATAGCAAAGACAAGGGTAGCTCACCCGCTTGTAGCCAGAACTTCTTCTTCCTTGGTAGTAGGATCTTCCATCCTTCGAGCTGCTCGGCTCGTCGGCGGCGGAGGCGGGATAGAGCCTCGCAACGGCAGCGACGATATGCGCCATTGGATCTCGGGATCAGCGACTAGGCGTAGTAACTTGGCGCCAGAAGTCAAATGTCCGAAGGGATCGTCCTGCCTAGAGGGTGGATTCCGACGCCGCCGGTGCTAGGCGAAAGGTGCAAATGGATTTGTGAAATTGGTCAACGCATCCAATCCACTTAGTTACTCGATTTGCCTAAGAGGTTGCCATGTTGGCGTTCGCGTCACGGACAGATGACCGACATGAGGGTCCCGACCGTCTACTTTACAGGGCAGTTTCACGGAATGTTTGAATTTGGCAGGGGTGAGATGAGTTTGCATCGAAATGGCCGCTCTCAGTAGTTGGCGGCCCAACATTTCGAAACACGGCAATTTCAGGCAACTTAGGTACCGCCATGCGCTGGCCTGCGAACTTTGGTGCCGCAGACGAACAGGCCCGGATAGATGGCAGATCTTGTGCGACCGCTGCTACAGCGGAAGCACATGGTTCTTTATCCAGGACAGTAGGATGTCCCGGGCGGTGAGCTGCTCCTCGACCACCAGCACCGTCACGCGGGTGGCCATCCTCTCCATGTCCGCCTAGGCACCTAGATTCTGGACGGTCCAGGCCTTCCGGGTAGAGGGGACGTTGGCGAACACTGGCACCTTGATCCAGTCGACGTCGGTGTTGTTGCACACGTAGAAGTATGAGCGCTGCCACAACTTAACAGTGTCCGACATCTCCAGCCGCGGCATCGGTGATGATGACCTGTGGTAGATGGCGCAGTAGCCGGTCTCCGTGAGGGGGCCGCCCATCCCCACCACCTGGACCTTGAAGTAGAAGAACTTCAAGAAGTTCGCCGCATCCGGGCAAACCCCCAAGTAGGCCTCGCAGTAGGCCGCGTGATGCAACAGTTGCGCGACGGCATTGGCACCGAGGTGGTGGAGATGAAGGTCGAACAACAACATCAACTCTAGGACGAACCTGCTCAGAGGTAGGCCAAGCCCACGGGCGAAGTGGGCGAGGAAGACGACGACCTCTCCAGGCCAGGGATTGGGGACCTTCTCCCCCTCCGGCGCCAGGTGATGCTTCACTAGGCGCTCCGATGGGATAAGTTTCCCCCGCCAGTACTTCTGCATAAGCTCATCAGTAACATACGAGCCACACCAGCCCCCCGCCTGATCAGAAAGCATCTTGGCAGGCGCGGTGGCCGTGTTGGAGAAGTGGGGCCCCATCGTCATGATGAAGGAACGGTGGCGATGGCGATCAAGGAGAGCGGTGGCACAAGGTAGCAGCGAGGAGGTAGAAGCGCAAATGGCAATGGGCGCAGAAAGAAGGCAAAGTAAGGGAGAAGCCCTCCCGGCGCTCCTATTTATCGAAGTAGGGCAACTGCGCCTCCTGCACTCCCCTATGCCACGTGGCACAAGAACTGCTCCACTACCCCCACGATGCTTCGGTGCCGAATCATTTGCGCCAGAGGAAATGCCACAGAAGATCCCGCAGGCATTACCGCGAAGGCCAAGCGTGCGCACGATCCCCGAGAAACCGCTATGATCTTGGCATGTGCACGGTTACCAAAACTGCAGCGGCAGGCCAAGAGGTCAAACTGACGCGACGTGCGCCAGAGAAAGCAGGCATGCTTAACGTCAGCACTGATGTCATCGTCTGCGCGATTCACCTCCCCAGCCGGGTGCGATAGCCAGGAGACGTAATTGTCCCTCACACCTTGTGGGTGGGCCACCGGACCCGTAGCCGGTAAACTCCAGCTGGGAAATAACAAGCATCTCGAGAAGGAAAACGACAAGCATTACAAGACAAGTGCTACAATACAATTCACGATACGTTCTTCATCCACAATCATTTCAGCAGTAGCCAATGAGCATGCAGGAACTTCTCGGCAAAGCGAAGTCCCAACGTGCTTGATGACTAGTGTCGGGGGGTGACCCCCGGGTAGGCAATGCCAGGCTTAACTGGTCATCTCCAGGAGAGTCCGGCCGGATGGCCACAAAACAAAGAACCCTAGCCGAGTGATATTCCTCACCCGGTCCGCCTCAAGATTCCACAGCTAGCCCATCTAGCTGGGGGCCAGGAAAGCCGGCTGGGTGGCCACCTCTACCCGGCCGCCTCGGATCCGTTGGCCAAAGGTACAGGAGGGGGTGATGCTCCTTGCTGAGTGCACCCTTGACCGGACAGGCAGGTGCGCCGCCCTGCTGGCACTACCAGACAAGGGCACCAAAGCGCTAAGGCTGGGAGATGGTGAATAAAGCTCCAGCTGACGGATAAAAACACCAAGCTGGCGGATAAAGCACCAAGCTGATGGATAAAGCACCGAGTGACACCCAAAGTGGAGGCGCTGAGATGCTGTGGCGCTGTACCCACCTGTAGTGGAGCTTGATCGAGTCCTAGACTACCGGCTAGACCTGATCAGCCGACCTACTTTGTAAACCCAAAGCCCAAACAGTAAACCCTGGAGCCCACATTGTAACCTACCCTTCTACCAGTATATAAGGAAGGGTAGTGCCATGGTTCTAGGTAAGGCATTTACGGTGACAAGTTAGCCTGAATCACCAAGTCAAGTAGTTCATCTCCCTCTAGCTCCCGAGAGTAGCTAAGGAAACAGCTCAAGGAGCACTTGTATTGAGCATCTGCTCCCCATATAGTAGATCCTTGTAGGAGTAGGAGCTTTACCTCCACAAGAGGGCTCTGAACCTGCGTACATCGCTGTGTCTGCAGTATCTGTGCCCAACCCGTTGTGAGTAGACACCGATAGCATCCTGATTGTCCCTCTCATGCCATCCCCGATGGCACTGCCGTGTTCCACACCACGACAGGAATGATGTACTGTAGTCAATTGGTTCAATGGTTCTTAACTAACCATTCTATGTTGTTGTCTATGTATAAGTTCCAACAAAGAGATGAGCTCATAAATTTGTAATAAACATAAGTTTATGGAGCTCATAAGTTAAAGAAGTTATGTCTTGAAATAAAGTGGTATATTGTAGTAACAGGGTTCTATGATACTACATGATGATCGATTGTAATGTTTTTATCTTGTATACCATTTTATTTAAAAATAGACTTATAAGTTTAACTTATGATCAAGGGGGAATGTTGGATATTTGTGATCCATAGGTTAGGTCAATAAGTCAAATATTATGGTTGCTACTATAGCAGTGCTATAGTAGGTCGGTTTGCCATGATCGGGGCATCCCCTCCATCTATTTCTGGTGTCAGTTCCCCTGTTGCAGGTGGTGATCTAAAAGGAAGCTGGGAGGTAGGCTGTTACAGTACGATACTCTCTCTCGCATGCTCTAATTTTTTTCCTTACTCACCGATCAAGTCCAGCACTAAAAGCACCAGGAAAAACCACAAATAAAGATCAAGAAGCATCAGGACAAGTAGAACAGGTCAGGGCTAGACCTCAAGATCAAATTAAATCATGGTAATCTTATCTTCGTGTGGCTCAAACTTGAGATAGATGATCTTGTCGATCTCCACAACGACATGCCTCTTCTAGAACATAAGAGCAGATAGTTGCAAATCACCTTCAACTACATGTGTACATAGAGCACACACACGTCGACAGATAGATATAGACAAAATGGCATTTTGCTACCACAATTGATGTTAGGTCTTAACTACCACAATTTAGGAATTTTACAAAAACTACCAATCGTTTGTCTGATTCTTTCAAAAAACTACCAAAGCTGCTTAAGCATTGTTTTAACACGAGTTGATCATGTTTCTGACGGGGATGGCCCACTAGCTGGCTGATGTGGCATGTGCATATTGCAAAATAGTCCTTCTATTCCTATTTCTCACGCACGTTGACCGCTTGTGGCCGGCGGCTGTGCATGAGAAATAGGACGGCATGGCATCCCTCGAACAACTCGGAGAAGCTCTACAAGGACGGCATGGCCAGCGTGCTCCTGATGGTGCTCGTGGAGTTGTTTGTCACGCATTCCCAGGCCGGCAACAATGACCACCAGCTTAACCCTCCAAGGATGGTACCACGTCGCTGAAATGTCGCCCTGTGCTCGTGACCGTGGCCGAGGAGTACACTCTGGTACACTGTCAGCATGTGATCATGGCACCCATGCGATACAACCCGTGGATCAGCGGAAACATGATGCTGGTGGAGTCATAGGATGAGGACCACGGCTTCCACCTCTATAGCCCGCTATGCCTGACCAGCAATAGACTCATAAAGGCTATGGTTGCGGTGCCCTAGCATACGACAACATGGTGTACTATGCAATTTATTGACATAACAGCAATGAAACACCGCTCCATCAGTATTACATCCCTTAGAGTGCTACAATAGAAACATCACAGGTTCAAGGCATGACTATAGATTACAACATAGTATATTACAAAAGATCCAGAGAACCTACTTGATACAGTGAGGAAAGTATCCTTACAAAACAAAACCAGAAATAGTAACTTGTAGACGATTCTACTAGTAAGTCTATTAATAATATTTATTTGGCTTGCAATTGCTGCTATAGCAATGCTCTACAGAAGTAGGTTCTAGCAACTAGCGATTTATCTATTGTCTACTCTTTAGCTTCATTTCCTTAGCATCCAACGAAGACGTTGACTCCATCGATTCGATCGGATATCTTTAGTTCCTTAAGGTAGCTTTCCTCCTACATATGTCATTGATTGCTTTGAGATCTAGCAAGGGTTAAGAAGGTACAGTTTAGTACGACCGTACTCAGCAATTTCATTAAATAGGAATGTTTGATGTACTATCTATAGGCACAAACCATAGGTCATAGGCTATGCAGATTTTTGTAAACATTTCTTCAAAGATTGCTTTTATTTTAAAGATCTATGTTCGTCAGCCTTCACAGGTTCATTAGAACTTCATGGAGTTCCTTTCCTACAGTGTCCGTAGCTCCTTCATAGAATAGGGAGTAACATGACACACTTTTTGACACTCTGCAGAGGTGTGTTGCTTTACCCATGAGAGATCCTTATCCATGTTACACATCCGAGTGGCCAACCCGTTCACACTTCCATGGTATGAGCCTCGGTATAAGGATCCAAGCTGATCACTGCCCTTCTCCATAACCCCACATGCCAAAATGACCCTTCAGGCCACCACATCTCTGTTAGCCTCCCTTGTGGTCCGGTTATAACTCTGGTAGGCCCCTGAAGACTCTATGAGCCGGTTATGCCCCTGGCAACCCCATCAGATATGGGAGATCTCCACCTACGGCGGCCTCTCACATATAATCTTTTCACTAATATCATGGGGCATTGAGGGGTCCCACCCATGTGATGGATCCTCGCAAGGAATCTACATCTTCACTATAAGGTCGTCTGCTGACACATGAAAGGAAGAAGATCTAGCTGACTTCCCCAGAGCCATCTAGATCTCATGGTTAACGCGTAATTTACAGCGCAAGAATCACTGGCGACATTTTTTATTAAGTCCTAGATGATACTTTCCCGTGCAATGGTGGTTCCATTACCAGTCATAATAGATTATATGACCACCCCGGATTAGTAACCGGTAGTTCAAGTCTGAAAATAATGTTTTGCCATCCTTTTCAAAATGTAGGTGATAACAATAGTAGATTGAAATACTTAATATAAAATATTCAAAGGACATAAGCAAGTATGAACTTGCCTTTTTGACTGTAAGATTATGCAACCTAGGTCTTCTAGTCGATATAAACTCCAATATCTCAAAGAAGCATCATTGGTATGGTAAGGACTAATGTTTTAAGAAGCAATGTACTATTATGCATAGATAATGATATGCATTTTGTATAAATCCAAAAGAAAATCCCCATGTTTAAGAATGGATTGAGTTTGGGTGATTTCTTAAAGTTCTTCTTCATCTTCAAGTTTACTTTACAACCAAAAGTACATTTTAATATTATAAGAGTAACATACAAGGTATGAAATTAGAGCTTGGATGCTGTTTAGTATCAGCTCTTAAGAATAGTCATGTTTTAAGTTGGTGAGTCTTAAGAGAAGTATTGAGGTTTTTGTTTGAAGTGGCAAAAAGAATGACTTTCGAAGAAAATGTTTCTTATACTAAGTTAAGTTATTCTTAAGGTCATTAAGATGTAATCAATAGGTATCCTAACGATCTTAAGTTAATAGGATTCTTGTTGATGGAGTATTAGACCAAATTTAACTATAAAATACAATTGAGTTAAGACATAGTGCTGTAATAGTACGATCAAGTTCTAGGGTTCTTCAAAGCATGATCAAAGACATAATCTTATAGTTATTGAGTATACCTTAAAGGATCTAGATCAAGCATGTCTATTATAGGTAGGTTGCATGAATAGAACTAACTATGAGATATAGATGAATTCATGACATGATTTACTCAGGTACTACCAAGTTTTAGAGTTATGCTAAGCATGGTTAAAGAGATGAGATCGTTCACTCTCAATGTAGGTCAATGATGTATAAGGTTAGCTTGTAAGTCATTGACTTATAGTTGGCATAAACTCATACTAACCACATAGATTCTATCATAGGATATGGTTATAATATTAGGTATATGGTATACAGAACTTATCCTTTAAGAGGATAACATGACTAAGTGATAACAACTTAGTTAAGTTGAAAGAGTAATGATGATTTATGGTATTTGGTTACATTTCATAATTCTGAGGTTAGGGTTAATATTGGAATAACTCAAGATTTAAGACTTCCTTACTATCATGATCCTAAAGACAAGATTGATTTCATTTATGAAAACATAAATATATGAATTTAATCATTTGTTATGGTTTTAAGCATTTAGATAAAGTTGCTAAGTTATATTATTGTTAAAGAAATAGTTTCATAAAAAGTACTACTCGATTTAGTTTTCAGTAATTACTAAATTCTATTGTACATAATGATATAATTAAATTAATGGTTTAAGTTACCCATTCTTCTATGTGAGTTTTACCCAAGTCATTAGGTAAAAAGTAATCTTAAAGTATTAAAAACACTTTATTTACAATTATAAATAAAATAATATTATTCCTTCATAACAACAAATTCTAAAAGGAATTTATTTCGATTTATAGTGAAAAAATAAAAAAACATTCCATTTCTTTTAATAGAAGAAATGGATTTTATAAACCCATTATAACCCTTAATTTTATAAATACCAAACAACTTGCAATTTTAGATTTAACATTTTTCTAGGGTAGTAGATTATTTTTCATACATCCAAATGGTTTTTATTTATTTATTAGCATTTTTCCTTATTTTTCTTATTTCATTGAGAGACCTAATAATTTCCATTTTTGATGCATTTTATTTGACTCAATCAAACAATTTTATATTTTTCCTAGGTAGATTTTATTTTTGTTTTTTATTAACATATTATATGCATTTTTTAGATTTTTCATTTTTTTAGAGCCTAAAGTATTTGTAATGTCATTTTGGTAATTTATATTTTTGGCCTTTTATTATTTAATTTTATTTTTGCAATTTCTCCTTTTAGCTAGCCAGACCCAATGGTTATCCCGCCCCGCTACTTGGCCCATGGATTGGTCCAACCCAACTAGATATTGGCCGAGATCATCGTCTCGCTCACGAGTTCATTTTTCTCCCCCTTCTATGGCGATGTCCATGGTGTTGTCGCTACCTCGCCTGATTCTGACGGTTCTAGCCACTCTGGCTCCCACCCTGGTGACTATCGACATGGTCTACGCTATTGAATCACGGTGTCTAATTCAATTTGGAATATGCCTCTTCCATAGCTCACGTTGAACCCTATACACTGGCAGCTAGGGTTCAGGCTCCCCAAGATATTGCAGCTTCCAGGCGTTCTGGTGATGTGCTCCGGTGATCTGGGATCCGTAGCTATTGTGGTATGGTGCTGGTTGTTGCGGTGTGGCTCGGCATGGGTCAAGTGCTGTCATGCTTCTCGTTCTACCGCGTTGCCCTCCGTTGCCTCTACTTCCTCTCTAGCGAGCTATCGCAAGAGGTAGGTGTTTATTTTTTCCCTCTCTCACTCCTCCTCTCTAGTACCAACCCTATTTAGGATTTCCCCATGATCTAAGCTTAACTGAGGACTTGTAGTAGTATGTTTAATATGGTTGTTAACTTTACCATGATTTAGTTGGTTTTTGATTATGGACTGTTTAGCAATATTTTTGGGTGTTTTACATATAATCCTACATTCCTGATATTGTCTTAGTTTGGATAACCTACCTAGATGAAATTCTTAGCTATCTCCTGATAACTGTACTTAATCTTATGTACTACCAGTAGTGGTGTATGTTGGTGAGATTTATAATATATCATGCCTTGTGAAAATCACAGTGTGATGATGTTTCTATTGGCACATTAATCTTGTTTACTCTCTATTATATATGCTGATATTGTCTAAGTGAAAGTAATACATAGTATTTGTTACTGGATTTTACTACTTTTCCTATGGTTTGGAGTTGTTCTGATGGTCCATTTATATTGATAGAGAATAAATTTAGGATGATGGCATTCCTGAATTCTTTTTAATAAGGACCTAGTCCTTACTTCTGTAGATAGATCTAGCTACACAGTTTGCTGACATTTTCCAATATTGTCATTATGAAAGAAACTTCTCCTTAGATAATTCCTAGTATTGAATCTAGGAAAATGATTTATTTTACGTATGCACTTGGTTCTATTGATGATCTGATGTGGTTTTATTCTACAAGCCTAGCTTGTATGTGTTCTTGATACTGTCAAATTGATAGTGAATGCTTTAAATGATTCCTAGGGTTCTTTTAAATTAGGAAAATGACTTATGGGCTTAATTCTATTAGCGTGTGGCTTATGCTAGATTTACTTGCTAATTAAACCAGCATGATCTGCTGCCTCTTGCTTGGATCCCTAAATTTTTCCCTTGCCTATGATGCAAAAGGTCGAGGCCTCAATTTAAATAAGATCAAATATTACTTATTGTCCTTTTCTTCTATGTGCTGAATTTGGAAAGACTTTCTTTGCAAGACTGAGAGAACCTATTACCCAACCTTCCTTCTTGTATAATGATAAGAACAAATGCTTGAATGATCTTTACCAACCTACTATTGTAGAGTGGATTGATGTTGAGGTAAAGGACATGGGGATGTAACTGGTTCTTTATTTACTTGGTAATGTATATATTTCTTGGAACTTGTCCTTCTTTGAACAGATGCTGGCTTGGCCTTGCTCTACTCCTGAGCTCCTCCTCCTTTAAGTTACCATGGTTTCTTCTATTGGTTGGTTGATGTATGTGTTCGATTTGTGGAGAACTGGTGAAGAACTAGTTGTGGTTCATGTGATTGCATCTTGTATTGATCTTGGTGAATGGATGAGCAGAGAAAAACTATGATGGGCCTGTGTTTGCCTTATCTCTCTTTGATTATTGCCCTGTGCCGACAGCACACACACATGCAGTTATGTGTGTTGCTTGGTTGCTTGCTTGCTACTAATTCTAAATCAGATCAACTAACTTCTGGTGTTTTTACTATTTATACTCTACCCATCTAGTGAAACTTGCCCCTCTCTCTTATGCCAATGATGTAGTACCAAGGCCTTAATCCGATTGAGAACAGATATATTTTTGGTGAAACTTTCCCTAATTTATTTGCTCACTGATGTGATTAACAATGCACCTCACTGTTAGACTGAGAGCAACATTAACACTAATCTTTTCCTTTTTTTTGTTTCCTTTGTATTTTGTATGTACCAAGAAGAAAACAATATCAACACTAAAAGTTAGAAAAGTAGTTTAAGATTTGCTATTTTTATTACTTTTTTAATCTCCTTTTAACATTTGTTTGAAAAGAATAATGTATTCTATGTATTCAATTAATAAATCATTTCTTTATTTCACTATTGTAATTCACTCATATTTAATTACTCATTTGTTTATAAAAGAAATTATATTAAGTATTATTTCCTTTTGTATACTTTTATTCATTATACTATAGTACTTTATTATTATAACTTATTTCATTTTTAATATAATTATATACTTAAAAATTCCAATTCATTTTATTTAATCAATTAAATATTTCTAAATTCATTTCATAAATTACACAAAAATCAATTTGATTCAAAATTTGAAATACAACACAAGTTAGGAATATATATCCCCCCAAAACAAACAAAATGCCTAGATATCATGTCAAAGTATATCGCACTAGGTGAGATGATCTAAACTCTAATCCATCGAAGCGAGAGAAACCTTGATCCCACTAGGGTTTTAATTTGAAAAAAGATTACCCAGGTTTTCAGATGCATGAACGCAAATGCACACGCTCACTTCTGCACTTCTAGTTACCCTAAATGTTGGGGCATTAAAGTGGTGGAGTTCATAAACCAACCGGAGATTATCTCGACACCTAACCCAACCACCGCCGTGTTGCTGAACCTGGAACACAGGCGCTACATCATGTTGCATCAATCTGAGGGTAAGATGAAGACATACCATTGGGGACTCAAGGTGCCTACTAGGCCATTTCATTCCATAATGGCCAGTAGGATAGACATGATAGTTTAGAGTATCTAGCATGGGAAAACAACCAAGACAAACTATGGGTCAATTTTTAGCCGAGCGAGAATTGATAGGGGCAACATGAACCCCTTCTCACCAACAACACTTTAGGGGAGTTCTGCAATGAAAAACTTCTTATGAAGTATTAGATATGTATTTGAGTTAGTTACAGACTCCTAAAGTCAGTTTGCCTAAACCCTAAGTTGGTTGGCCCATATAATATATAAGTTATGTAAGCTTGATCAAATTAATACAAGTTATTATTCTCTCCAGTATCATGCTATCAGACCCCTAGGTTTTCTGCACCTTGGCATGGCTCCGTCGCCAAAACCTCCACCACCATTGTCACGTCCCCTCTTCTCCTCTGCCAAAGCTCATGACGTCGGCGCACCTCGTTCTTCCTCCTCTAACCCAAGCTTTGTCACCTACCAATACCCTATACAACCAGCTCCAATATCTCTCACCAATACAATCTTTGATGTCTATCCCTACATATGAATCTCTTTAGATCTTGCCCTAAACAACTACTACCATTGGTGCCACCTCTTTCATATTCATCTTGGTTGATGCGGCCTTCGGCACCACATTGATCCATCCTCGGTGCCTCAGCCGAGTGGTCCACAATAGGTAAAGCACAATCTCGCGATCATCCAATCGATCTACACCGCATCTACACCGAGTTGTTCGACCTCGTCTCCAACAATGACGCCATCGCCTTCGACCAATGGACTTATCTTCAATAGCTTTTCTAGGACAACAGGACGGTCGCATCAATGCACTCCACGCCGAGCTTCACAACATCACCTAGGGAGATTCACTAATTACCATCTTTAGTCATCGGATCAAAGCAATCAGCGATGAGCTTTGGGAACTTGGAGACCGTGTTGAATACCGCACCCTCGTCAACGCTCTCCTCACCGGCCTCAGGAAGCAATTTGAGAAGCAAGTCGCTTTCATACCTATGATGCGGCCTCCCCCACCTTCGTCGAAGTTCAATCTCTCCTCCAATTCAAGGCGATGAATCAAGCAGCATGCAAGGCCTCTCGACCACCTTAGGTGATTCACACTGCTACTCAGCCTTCCGCTCCGGCACCTACCGCCTGGCATGCACCTTCACCTCTATAGCCTCCTTCAGGGGTGTTTTAATTTTAGGTCTCTAAGTTCACAAGCCTGCGGCCTAGAGGGCCGAAGTTGCTTTATTTAGACGGGGCTACCTAGTTGCGTGGCCAATTTCCCAAACGGGCCATTTCAGCATGAATGGAATCAAAATGTTTGAACTCAAAATATCGTTGTGGTGTCCATCATGTTAAGTCCCGCTTGTTAGTTTTGACCGTTTTGGTTGCCACCTGGGCTGCCATGGAGACAACACAGTATGCAGCTGTAATACCCTATAGTTTAAGAGGCACAAAATGGGTAGAACATGGGAGTGTGCATTGCATCCATGCATGTAAAATCCGGGGAAATTTAAAACTTCTTTAATAGAACTTGTCAAAATGATTGAACTTTCACTTAAGTTGATGAGTTAAACTTAGGTAATAAAGTTGAGCGTTATAAACTTCAAGATGACCTTTGCTAAATCCTATCTTAGGAAGGTAGAAGGGAAATTCTGAGTAAAATTAACCATAAAACAAATACATCCTTAATGAACAATAACAAATAACAAGATATATTCTATCTTGTCTGGTCATCCTCGGTCTATCATCACATGTGCTAGACAATTATGTAGTACGTTAGAGCATCAAAGCTCAAAATCAAATCTTCATCTATCTAAATCTTGATCTATTCTTCTTCATTCCATCAATTCACTTCTAAGGACAAATAGGAAGAAATCCAGATATGTTACAAGTTTGACCCTCATATTTAGCATGCAAGCCTAGTAGATAGTCAGGGCCACTAAACAATATACTAGTAACACAATCATGAGTTTAACTTGAATAGCCAAATGGAATCAACCTTAAATGTATCACTTGATAGAATCATTCTCTTAAAGGATGTGGCATTTCTGATATTATATGTGGATGACATATTATTGATTGGAAATGATATAGATCTTTTAAACAGTGTTAAAAGTTATCTAAACAGCAAATTTTCGATGAAAGACCTTGGTGAAGCATCATATATATTAGGCATTAAAATCTATAGAGATAGATCAAGGCGCCTAATTGGGCTATCGCAGAGTACATACCTTGATAAGATATTAAAGAAGTTTAATATGGACGAAAGTAAGAAGGGGTTCTTACCTATGTTGCAAGGCAAGACATTGAGTAAGACTCAAAGTCCGGCTACGGCGGAAGAAAGAGAGATGATGGATAAGATCCCCTATGCCTCGTCCATAGGCTCTATTATGTATGCCATGCTATGTACAAGACCGGATGTGGCACATGCTATTAGTTTGACTAGTAGGTACCAATCTGATCCACGTTCGGAACACTGGATAGCGGTAAAGAACATCCTCAAGTACTTAAGAAGAACTAAGGATATGTTTCTTATATACGGAGGTGAAGAAGAGCTAGTCGCTAAGTGTTATGTCGATGCTAGTTTTGACACCAATCCGGATGACTCTAAGTCTCAATCGTGACAACAATGGAGCCATAGCCAACACAAAGGAACCAAGGTGTCATAAGAATTCCAAGGATATTAAGCGCCGGTTTCACTCCATCCGCGAGCATGTCAAGGATGGAGATATAAAGATTTGTAAAGTACACACGGACCTAAATGTAGCAGATCCGTTGACTAAAGTTCTCCCTAGGGCAAACATGATCAACACCAGAACTCCATGGGTGTTAGATTTATCACTATGTGAACTAGATTATTGTCTCTAGTGCAAGTGGGAGACTGAAGGAAATATGCCCTGAGAGGCAATAATAAAGTTGTTATTATATATTCCTTATACATGATAGATGTTTATTTTACATGATAGAAATGTATTGATTCGGAAACATCAATACATGTGTGTTTAATAAACAAAAAGGGTTCCTAGTCATGCCTCTCTTATAGACTAGCTTGTTGATTAACAGGATGATCAAGGTTTCCTGATCATGGACATTGGATGTTGTTAATAACAAGGTCACGCCATTGGTGGAATGATGTGATGAACATTCATCCGAAGTATAGCATTACGATCAAGTCATTATGTTTATATTGCTATAACATCATACGAAGTAATCTTTATCCTTAGACCATGAGATCATGTTAATTGCTGACACCGGAAGAGTATCTTGATAACATCAAACGTCACACCGTAACAGGGTGACTATAAAGATGGGTTCAGTACTACGAAGGTGTTATGTTGAGGCTCATGGATCAAGAGTGGAATTTTTCAATCCAGATGACGGATAGATATACTCTGGGCCCTCTCGGTGATATCACATTAGGATAGCTTGCAAGCAAGTGATGTGATAACTAGAATGTTATATCACGGGAACGAGAAAAGAGTGCATGTCGGTAACGAGATCAAACTAGGTATGGAGATACCGATGATCGAATCTCGGACATGTAATATATCGAGAGACAAAGGGATTTAGTTACAAGCGTTAAAGGTTCTCACGATCACAGGAGTCATCGTTGAATGTGTAGGAGTCAGTACGGATCTCAAGGTCCCGCTGCTGATTATTGATCAGAGAAGGGTCTCGATCATGTCTGCATTATTCGTGAACCATAGGGTGGCACACTTAAGAGTTACCGGACACTGTTTTGGAGCACATATGTTTTAGACGAAAGAATTGCAAAGCGCAGGAATTGTTTCAATAGAAACCGGAAATTGTTTCGGGTGAAATTGCAGAAGGTGGTTCTGCATGTGATATTGAAATATTGCAAGGGGCTATATGTGAATGTTTGTTAATTAAAGTAATTAACAAAATTCTAAATAAATTTAATAAAAAGAGTTTTATTAAATGAGAGAGCATTAAATTTGGAGAAATTTAATGCATTTAAAGTGGAGACTTTAAAAGGGAATGTGAAGAGGCATTTTAATGTGGGGGGGTACCACCACATGAATGGGGGAGGTGAGGGGTCACCCCCCCCCATGCGCCGGCCATGGAGAGAGGGGGCACCCCCCCTCCTCCTATAAAAGGCCACCCATTCCCTCCTTCATCCTCACACCTCCTTGTGAAGGATCTCTCTCTCCCTCTAGAATTATTCCCCCATGGTCTCGGATTAGCGAGATACATGTTCCCGGTGGCATTTCGTCTGGAAGGAGTTGCTGTTTCCGCTGGATCGCTAGAGCGAGGAGGTGGAGGTTATCCGGTGGCTTGAACGTGTGTGCGTGTGCGGATGCGCTGCTGAGTTGCGGCGCTCGGACTTCCTCACGATCTTGAGATCGGCAAGTTTACGACTACATCAACCACGAGTTCCTACTCGTTAACAAAGCTCGTTGTCTACGAGGGTAAGTTCTCGTTGGATGTATGTCCACCCATTGCTTTGTACCTAGCAGATAGATCTTGGCGTGTAGTTCACACCGTAGGAAAAAAAAATTCTATGCTGCGGACCCAACACATATATATTAGGCATTAAAATCTATAGAGATAGATCAAGACGCCTAATTGGGATATCGCAAAGTACATACCTTGATAAGATATTAAAGAATTTTAATATGGACGGAAGTAAGAAGGGGTTCTTACCTATGTTGCAAGGCAAGACATTGAGTAAGACTCAAAGTCCAGCTACGGCGAAAGAAAGAGAGATAATGGATAAGATCCCCTATGCCTCAGCCATAGGCTCTATAATGTACGCCATGCTATGTACAAGACCGGATGTGGCACATGCTATTAGTTTGACTAGTAGGTACCAATCTGATCTAGGTTCGAAACACTGGATAGCGGTCAAGAATATCCTTAAGTACTTAAGAAGAACTAAGGATATGTTTCTTGTATACGGAGGTGAAGAAGAGTTGGTCGCTAAGTGTTATGTCGATGCTAGCTTTGACACCGATCGGGATGACTCTAACTCTCAATCTGGATATGTATTTCTCTTGAATGGAGTAGTAGTTAGTTGGAGGAGTTCCAAACAACCTATGGTGGCTGGATCAACGACGGAGGCAGAATATGTTGCTGCTTCAGAAGCAGCGCAGGAAGCAGTTTGGATGAAGGAGTTCATAATGGAACTAGGTGTGGTTCCTAGTGCATTGGACCTAATGGTGATCTATTGTGACAACAATGGATCCATAGCCAACGCCAAGGAACCAAGGTCTCACAAGAATTCCAAGCATATTAAGCGCCGGTTTCACTCCATCCGTGAGCATGCCAAGGATGGAGATATAAAGATTTGTAAAGTACACACGGACCTAAATGTAGCAGATCCATTGACTAAAGTTCTCCCTAGGGAAAAACATGATCAACACCAGAACTCCATGGGTGTTAGATTTATCACTATGTAAACTAGATTATTGTCTCTAGTGCAAGTGGGAGACTGAAGGAAATATGCCCTGAGAGGCAATAATAAAGTTGTTGTTATGTATTCCTTGTATATGATAGATGTTTATTTTGCATGCTATAATTGTATTGATAGGAAAAATCAATACATGTGTGTTTAATAAACAAAAAGGGTTCTAGTTATGCCTCTCTTATAGACTAGCTCGTTGATTAACAAGATGATCAAAGTTACCTAATCATGGACATTGGATGTTGTTAATAACGAGGTCACAACATTTGTGAAATGATGTGATGAACATTCATCTGAAGTATAGCATTACGATCAAAGTCATTATGTTTATATTGCTATAACATCATACGAAGTAGTCTTAGTCCTTAGACCATGAGATCATGTTAATTGCTAACACCAGAAGAGTATCTTGATAACATCAAACGTCACACCGTAACAGGGTGGCTATAAAGGTGGGTTCAGTGCTACGAAGCTGTTATGTTGAGGCTCATGATCAAGGGTGGAATTTGTCAATCCCGATGACGGATAGATATACGCTGGGCCCTCTCAATGATATCACATTAAGATAGCTTGCAAGCAAGTGATGTGATCACTAGAATGTTATATCACGGGAACGAGAAAAGAGTGCATGTCGGTAACGAGATTAAACTAGGTATTTGGATACCGATGATCGAATCTCGGACATGTATTATATCATGAGACAAAGGGATTAAGTTACTAGCGTTAAAGGTTCTCATGATCACAGAAGTCATCGTTGAATGTTCAGGAGTCAGTATGGGTCTCCAGGTCCCACTTCTGGTTATTGATTTGAGAAGGGTCTCAATCATGTCTGCATTATTCGTGAACCGTAGGGTGACACACTTAAGGGTTACCGAACACCATTTTGGAGCACATATGTTTCAGACGAAAGAACTACAAAGCGCTGGAATTATTTCGATGGAAACCAGAATTGTTTCGGGTGAAATTGCAGAAAGTGGTTCTGCATGTGATATTGAAATGTTGCAAGGGGTTTTATGTGAATGTTTGTTAATAAAATTAATTAACAAAATTCTAAATAAAACAAATAAAAGAGTTTTATTAATTGAGAGTTGCATTAAATTTGGTGGAAATTTAATGCATGTGAGTGGAACTTTGGGTGGAGCTTGAATTGATGTGAGTGGAGCTTCCACCACGTGAATGAGGAAGAGGTGGGGGCACCCCCTTGGCCGCCAGCCATGGGAGGGGAGGAGCCCCCCTCTCCTCCCTCAGAAAGCACACCTCCTCGTGAAGGATCTCTCTCCCCCTCTAGATATTCCCCCATGGTCTCGGATTAGCGAGATACATGTTCCCGATGGCCTTGCATCTGGAAGGAGTTGCTGCTTCCGCTAATTCGCTGGAGCAAGGAGGTGGAGGTTATCCGGTGGCTTGAACGTGTGTGCGAGGACGGATGCGTTGCTGATATGCGGCGCTAGGACTTCCACACGATTGAGATCGGCAAGTGTACGACTACATCATCCACGAGTTCTAACTCGTTAACAAAACTATGTTGTCTTCGAGGATAAGTTCTCTATGGATGTATATCCACCTGTTGCTCTATATCTAGTAGATAGATCTTGGCGTATAGTTCTCATCGTAGGAAAATTTTTGTTTTCTATGCTGCAATCCCAACAACATGATAGTTGTGTAGCATTGTATCACGTGTCAGGATGCATAGCTGAATAGAGTGCTAAAACTTATAGTCTTACACATATAACTATGACACAGCAATCAGAAAACTAATATGAAGACTGAAGATAAGTAGTTCCTCCAATCCGCGAGTGAGCCCTAAGTCTCTAGAGCTGGTGGAATTGTTGGAACGAGCCAGATAGGTGTCTGGAAGTGTACCATAGCCCCCTTAGTGGACATGTGTGTAGGAACTCGTTGTTGATCTAATGGTAGGGGCACCCCCCACTAACGCGCATGCGGCTCCACGTAGGAGATGGCCCTGGATAGTGATGGTAGGCATGCGCATGTGTAGCAAACACACAGTCTGGTCTAAACACTATCAGTGTTGGTACCTCATCAGGAGCTTCGAGTTCATTACCTAAAGAACCAACAACATTGACATCAGGTTCTTCACCATCACCAGCAATTAACAGTCGCGTCATCGGCAAGTTCTTCGTCCGCTCCACTAGCAGCAGCATCGTCTTCACCATTGGCACTAGCAGCATCATCATCAACAAGTTCTTCACCATTGCCACCTGCACCAGCATCCTCAGCAAGATCTTCATCGGCTCCAGCAGCAGCAGCAAAAGACGGTTCATCGTCATATGTTATAGTAGCAGGGTCTTCGAGGAAGAATGGCTAGTTGATCCCAAGAAATGTAGATTGCCCGTTTAGATTCTCGACTCTGCTCCAACCTAGTTCTAGAGGATCTTTGTTGTGGTGTGCAGACCTCGAGAAAACGTGACACCTGAGCGCTGGGTAAGAATAAACCTTTGTCCCATATGCTTTATAGGATTACCAGCGCTTGTTCATGCCCCTGGTATGGGATTGCGGTGAGTTGCGGTGGTACTCATTTTCGGCCTCGTGGCCTTAAGCATCGAAGGCGGCAGAGAGGGTGTGGTCCCTCTAGTTGGGACCGAAGCGCGACACGGACTTCCGAGTACGGAAATCGAAGATGCCTTCGTAGGAGAGGCGCTCAACGTTAGCGCAAGCACGTATGCAGTCCTGCTCTTCCCGCACCTTCTTGCCTAGACCTTATTTTTCTATGCGAGGAGGGTGTGGCGTAAGGCCTCGCACTCCTACAGAGTTGCCTTTTCCTGGATCAGCATCCTAAGAGGATCCGGTGGTGACGGGGGTGAGTGCTGCAAGCTCCCCCGCATGTGTTCGCATTGGAATTAGGATTAGGCAGTTTAGTGGGATTGTGCTGGGTACCGGTGTTGACGGTGGCCATGTAGACCGCCAAAGGTGGTGGTGCCTCTGCAATAGGTGGTTCCATCGCATCGCCCTCCGACTCGTAGTTGAGAAGGGGGAGTAGTGAGTTGTTCTCCGAGCCTTTTGAGTCGGAGGCTGGCATGATGGACCCGTGTCGGGTAGTGGGAGTCGGTGTCGTTGCCGAGTTTTGGGTCGCCCGATCTGGCGTGGGAGTTGTGCTATCGGGTGAGGGGATCGCGGAGTTGAGGCTTCCGATGCTCTCCCTGCCTTCATGGCTTCGGCGACTATGGTGTAGCCGACGAAAGCGTTGATGGAGCCGAATGGCACCATGCAGGAGGGTGTCATCGGCACTAGTGTCGGGCAGAAGTTGTCCTAGAAGATGCGCAAGAAAGGCCCAACGGCAACCATCCGGTACATCGTGATGTGTTGAGCGATTGATGATGTAGATCCCGCCGTGAAGATGATGCCTAATGTCCCTCGCCCCACGATGGGCGCCAACTGTCGGTGGATTGAACCAGCCGATGCCACACGGGGTGGCTTACGAGTAGGGGACGAGTGGGAAGCCATAGGCTCTCGCGGATCAGGATTGACAAACACGGAGTTCACCCAGGTTTGTCCCCTCGATGTGGAGGCTGCTAGGATGTATTATGAGTATGAGATTACTAGGGTGCCGGAGTCGGTATGGTGACTGCGGCGAATGAGGGTGCTTAAGAGCGTATGTTCTAGTACCAAGCAGGTGTTTATACAGACACTCCGGCTTAGGGTTTACGATGATAAGATCCGAATCGGTTAGGGAGACGGAGTCGCCTACTGGGCCGATTGGGCCAATACGTGTGCTGCAAGACGACTCGCCATGGTCTTCATCCTGGCAGTCGTCACTCCTGGCGAGGCGATTGGACCCTGGGCCGGCTTGAGCCTCTCTGGTCTCCATGACGATTTCCCTTCTTGGACCTATCTGGTTGGGTATTTTGCCGTCATATAAAAATCAAAGAAGTAGATCTTCGAAATTATAATAATACAGAAAAAACTAAGCTATACCTAGTGGTCAAGCCAGATCAAATGCCGGCCCATATATGACAAAAGTTAGTATTGCTTGCAACGATCGGCACATAGGGGCCCCCAACTTAAACTCACGTCCACAGGCATTTGGGCCTCAACTAGCATCTTAGAAAGGTGGGCCTGCACTCCGGAATCAGGACAGCATGGATGTGCTGCTGAATGCTTCTGAGTTCTGAGTTCATGTGGACATTCGAGGGGGAAAAAGCAGGAATTCCAATGGTACGAGCCAGGAACATATGCAATGTCGATCAAGGAATTCAACTTGATGCGCACTTAGGAAACGGAGTTCAAGTGTGCATGTACAGAAAAAAGGAGCTCAAGTGCTATGCAAATGTTGATTCAGAACTTCAACCATGGCCGCTACCCTGCAACTTCAAGATGACCCGCTTGCCTGTCCGAGAGGACAATAGTGTTGTGGACTCATTTTCTTAATGCCGTGGTCCTAGACTTACAAATGATGTATCAGTCCATCTAACTTTTGGTAATTTTATGAATCTATGTCTAAACAATGCGTGCCGGCATTTATTTCATTGTGGATGTGGACTCGGATTTGTCTAGATTCACGTATATGTAGATACGTGTTTTGAGTGTATAGACAAATCTGAGTCAAAGTATCATCTAAAACTCGGATGAGAACAGGTAAGGAGGCGACGTGGAGATCAGAGACGGGGACATATATATACTCACTCCTTTTTAAAATATAAGATATTTTAAAAAAAATTAGAACACATGAAGTTAGACGTTTTTACTGTGTTGGTTCATTCTTGCTTCGGACCTACTCCCTCCGTTCCAAAATATAAGATGTTTTAGTTTTGTGAATGAAGTATATCTAGACCCTTTTTAGTGTATAAGTTCATCTAGGTTTAGAGTGAACCTACACACTACAAGGTCTAGATACACTTCTTTTATAAAGCTAAAACATCTTATATTTAGAACAGAGGGAGTACACGTTAAAAGACTTCAAGATACATGTATCTTAGAAGAAAAAAAATTAAAACCTCTTAGGGCAGCCACAAAATGTGTGGTTAAAACTAGTTCCATATTTACTATTTAGCTTTTGGAACTAGTTCCTAGCGTTGTGGCGATGGTTTTAAATTAGAGAGAAGAGGGAATCGGCGCAACTCCTTGCCCCGATGCTAAATCCGTGGATGGAATAAAAAAAATCGTTCTCGCTCACGCCTCCAACCTCTCTCACATCTCGCGCTTCGTCATCCGTGAAGCTGTACCGCAGGCGGCGGCACTGGCTGAGTTCGCCGAGGGCTGCACGGAGCTGGACAAGGGCGTCGCGTGTGGCCAGCAAATTGGAAGAGGCGTCGTGGTGGTCCACGCGCATCGGACTGCAGCTGGAGCAGGAGCGCCTGTGCCGATGGGACAATATATCTCTCCAACTTGAATGCCCTCAACATGTTCAATTGAATTCAAACCATAAGTCCTTTCAATCTTCTTGGGGAAATAGACAGTATGCTCCTTGCCATTAACATTGAAAGTCACCTTTCCTTGATTACAATTAATAACAGCTCCTGCAGTATTAAGAAAAGGTCTCCCAAGAATAATAGACATATTATCATCTTCAGGCATTTCAAGCAGAACAAAATCAGTTAATATCAAGCAATTATGAGCCACTTGAACAGGTACATCCTCACATATACCGACAGGATAGTGGTAGATTTATCAACCATTTGCAAAGATATATCAGTTGGTATCAGTTTTTCAAGTTGAAGCCTATTATAGAGAGAGAAAGGCATAACACTAACTCTAGCTCCCAAATCACACAAAGCAGTTCTAACATAACTATTCTTAATAGAGAAAGGGATAGTTGGGATCCTTGGGTCTCCAAGTTTCTTAGGAACCTTACCATTAAAGGAATAATTAGCAAGCAAAGTAGAAATTTCTTCATTAGGGATCTTCCTTTTATTCGAGACAATATCCTTCATATACTTTGAGTAAGGAGGCAGTTTAATAGCGTCAGTCAAAGGAATTTGCGGGAATAAAGGTTTCATCCACTCACAAAACTTATTATAGTGTTCATCTTCCTTTGACTTGTGTTTCTTATCAGGGAAAGGCATAGGTTTTTGGACCCAAGGCTCTCTTTCACTACCATGTTTCTTAGCAACAAAATCTTCTTTAGTGTATTTAGTATTCTTAGTGTGCTTTTCAGGTTCTTCTTCAACTTTTTCTTCATTGGGAGCTTCATTTTCTTCATTACCACTTTCAGTTTCAGCATCAGAAATAGATATACTATTAGGATCTATAGCAGGTTTAGAGGGTTCTACACTAGTTTTATGTTTCTTTTTCCTTTTTATGAGTAGAGCCACTATTTTCAGCTTGTTGAGAATCCTGCTCAATTCTTTTGGGATGCCCCTCAGGATATAGAGGATCCTGGGTAGCAGCACCACTTCTAGTTCTAATTTCATAAGCATGTTTTTCTTTAGCAACATTAACTAGCAAGTCTTTTTGCACTTTAATGAGTTGATCTATTTGAGTTTGAACCATTTGAAAGTATTTAACAATCATTTTAACATCATTAGAGATTCTTTCCACAATATCTTTTAACTCATCAATAGCTCTAGTGTTTTCCATTAGATGATTTTGCACCCTTTTATTAAAATTATCTTGCTTAACAATAAAGATATCGAATTCTTCTAAGCATTGATCAGGAGGTTTAGAGTAAGGGATATCACCTTCATGAAAGTGTTGGAGAGAGTGTACCTCAATAGTGGATGAGTAGGGAATAGGCTTACATAATTCTTCTATAGGAGGTAAATTCTTGACATCTGCAGCTTTAATTCCCTTCTCCTTAAGACATTTCTTAGCTTCCTTCATCACTTCATTGTTTAATTCAATAACTCCCCTCTTCTTTGATGTTGGAATAGACACCGGAATAGTTGGTTCAGGTATAATTACTTCAGGTATAGCTGGTTCAGGAGGAGTCCCATCCTCATAGTTCTTGCTTATTTTAGCCATTAATTCCTCATCTTCCTTGGGAGTGCTATTCCTGAAAACACAATCAGCACAACTATCTAGGTATGTCCTAGATTCTTCAGTTAGTCCATTATAAAATATATCAAGAAGCTCATTCTTAGGTAATGGACTTCCAGCCTGTGCATGAATCAAAGCACAAAACCTTGCCCATGATTTAGGCAATATCTCTTTGTCTCCCTGTTTAAAATCAAAAAGTTCCTGCAAAATAGCATGTCTAGCACTAGGAGGAAAATATTTCTGCAGGAAAGTACTAATCAAGCAATCAGGGCTATCAATAGATCCAGGAGGTAAATTACTAAACCAAGTTTTAGCTTCTCCTTTCAGTGAAAAAAGGAAAATCTTAGCAACAAAGTAAGTACGCATCTTAATATCATCAGAAAACAAGCCACTCATGGTAGAAAGTTCATTCATATGTGCTATCGCACTTTCATTCTTAGTCCCACAAAAAGGTTGTTTCTCAACAATAGCTATGTAAGATAGATCGAGAGAGAAATCAAAATCTTTATCTTTAATGTTTATGGGAGAAGCAGCAAACTTAGCAATAGGAGACAATTTGGGTCTAATAGTATGCCTCTCAAGGAGACTCTTAGCAACGCTCCTATCATGGGTGTTTTTACATTCTTTAATAAATTCATCGGTCATCTCCACATAACCGTCTTCAATATCATAACTCTCACTAGACTCAGGTGAACTAACAAGTGTAATAGTGTCTTCATTAGGAGTTTCAGTATTTCCAGCTATAGTTCTAGCAATCATAGCATCTAGGAAAGGACCTAATGAACCACTCTTATCAAGCACAGTAGAAGCATCATCATAAGTATCAGAAGTTTCAGATTCAACAGTAGTAGCAGTGTGTGTAGCATGTGTATGTGGTGGTGTAACGATCTTACTCATAACAGATGGTGAATCAAGAGCAATAGAGGTGTTCAGAACTGTACCTCTTCTTGTAGTGGATGGTAAAATAGGAACCTTGCCATCACGAGACTTACCCATGATGGATGGATAGCAGCAAACAATAGAGAATCCAATTAAACTTAATAAATAAAGCTATGCTCCCTGGCAACAGCGCCAGAAAATAGTCTTGATGAACCGCAAGTATAGGGGGTGTATCGCAGTATTTTCGAGGGAAGTGAAACCCAGTTTATTGATTCGACACAAGGGGAGCCAAAGAATATTTATAAGCCTTAACAACTAAGTTGTCAATTCAGCTGCACCTGGAAACAATCTTGCTCACAGCAGTTTTTCAGTAGCAACAGTTTTGTAGTAGGAATAGCAAAGTAACAGCAGTAGTAAAAGTAAAACAGTAGTAACAATAGGAGTAAACAGTAGGATTCGAGTGCGGTAGGCATAGGGATGGATGGACGGGCGTTGCATGGACAGGACAATTCACATCGCAATCAAAACATAGGATAATTGCAGATAAATAAGATAAAGCATCCAAGTACTAGATAATCCTAGGCATGTGTTCCATATATAGTCATACATGCTCGCAATGAGAACTTGCACAACATCTTTTGTCCTGCCATCCCGTTTGCAGCGGAGCCTCAAGGGAACTACTTGCAATTAAGGTGCTCCATTTAATAGAGAACCGGAGCAAAGCATTAACACTCCATGAACACACGTGATCCTCACATTAAAGCCATTCCCTCCGGTTATCCTGATTTCTGTCACCTCGGGGCCATTGGTTCCGGACAACAACGTGTGTATACAACTTGCAGGTAAGACCATAAACAATACTATCATAATGAATCAATAACATGTTCAGATCTGAAATCATGGCACTCGGGCCCTAGTGACAAGCATTAAGCATAACAAGTTGCAACAAAGTCATAAAGCACTAATAAAAGATACAAGGCACCATGCCCTAACAATCCGATGCCATTACATGAACGATCTCATCCAATCCCTACCATCCCCATAGCCTACAGCGGGGGATTACTCACTCATAGATGGGGGAAACATGGATGGTTGATGGAGAAGTGATGGTGATGATGATTGCGATGATCTCCTCCAATTCCCCATCCTGGCAGGGTGCTAGAACGGAGTTTCTAGTGCTGTTTCGTGGAATCTGGTGGTAGCGGCGGAGCGGAACTCCTTCTAGAAAAACGTCGAACCCCCCGGAGTTTTTAGGTTAGAAGGCTTCTTATAGGTGAAGAGGGAGACCGAGGGGGTGTCTGGGGTGGCCAGACCACCCCCTGGCGCGGCCTGGGCTTGCCCGTGCGGCCAGGTGGTGTGGCCTGGGCCCAGCCCCCTCTGTCTCGTATTCTGGCTCCGGGAGTCTTTTGGTGAAATAGGATTTTTGGTATATTTTCCGGGATTTTTCCTGATAGTTGATTTTTTGCACAAAAACTAGACACCAAGGCAATTATGCTGAAAACAGCGTCAGTCCGCATTAGTTGCATCCAAATCACACAAGTTTAGAGGAGAAACAATAGCAAAAGTGATCGGGAATGTAGATACGTTTTGGACGTATCACACGTTAGAGGAACCATGATGCCACGTTCATCCATGAATCTGAACTTTGCAGTCTGCTTCGGCCATAATTCATCATGATTACACAGAGCAGCAACCATACCAGATATAGTGCAGATCTGCGCAGGCGCTTCTTCCATCGTGATACAATGGTGTCCATACCACTTGCCCTTAGAGTCGTACCTGAAGAGGACTACCGTAACCAAGTAAGGGTGGTCCGCGGAGATCCCACTTGACAGAAAACTATGGACAAAATATGTTTGTCAGCGTTGGGCTAACAAACAATTTTAGGTTCAGTAGCCAGCTAGCAGTTATAATTAGTGCGAATAGCAAAGACAAGGGTAGCTCACCCGCTTGTAGCCAGAACTTCTTCTTCCTTGGTAGTAGGATCTGCCATCCTTCGAGCTGCTCGGCTCGTCGGCGGCGGAGGCGGGATAGAGCCTCGCAACGGCAGCGACGGTATGCGCCATTGGATCTCGGGGTCAGCGACTAGGCGTAGTAACTTGGCGCCAGAAGTCAAATGTCCGAAGGGATCGTCCTGCCTAGAGGGTGGATTCCGACGCCGCCGGTGCTAGGCGAAAGCTGCAAATGGATTTGTGAAATTGGTCAACGCATCCAATCCACTTAGTTACTCGATTTGCCTAAGAGGTTGCCATGTTGGCGTTCGCGTCACGGACAGATGACCGACATGAGGGTCCCGACCGTCTACTTCACAGGGCAGTTTCACGGAATGTTTGAATTTGGCAGGGGTGAGATGAGTTTGCATCGAAATGGCCCCTCTCAGTAGTTGGCGGCCCAACATTTCGAAACACGGCAATTTCAGGCAACTTAGGTACCGCCATGCGCTGGCCTGCGAACTTTGGTGCCGCAGACGAACAGGCCCGGATAGATGGCAGATCTTGTGCGACCGCTGCTACAGCGGAAGCACATGGTTCTTTATCCAGGACAGCAGGATGTCCCGGGCGGTGAGCTGCTCCTCGACCACTAGCACCGTCACGCGGGTGGCCATCCTCTCCATGTCCGCCTAGGCACCTAGATTCTGGACGGTCCAGGCCTTCCGGGTAGAGGGGACGTTGGCGAACACTGGCACCTTGATCCAGTCGACGTCGGTGTTGTTGCACACGTAGAAGTATGAGCGCTGCCACAACTTAACAGTGTCCGACATCTCCATCCGCGGCATCGGTGATGATGACCTGTGGTAGATGGCGCAGTAGCCGGTCTCCGTGAGGGGGCCGCCCATCCCCACCACCTGGACCTTGAAGTAGAAGAACTTCAAGAAGTTCGCCGCATCCGGGCAAACCCCCAAGTAGGCCTCGCAGTAGGCCGCGTGATGCAACAGTTGCGCGACGGCATTGGCACCGAGGTGGTGGAGATGAAGGTCGAACAACAACATCAACTCTAGGACGAACCTGCTCAGAGGTAGGCCAAGCCCACGGGCGAAGTGGGCGAGGAAGACGACGGCCTCTCCAGGCCAGGGATTGGGGACCTTCTCCCCCTCCGGCGCCAGGTGATGCTTCACTAGGCGCTCCGATGGGATAAGTTTCCCCCGCCAGTACTTCTGCATAAGCTCATCAGTAACATACGAGCCACACCAGCCCCCCGCCTGATCAGAAAGCATCTTGGCAGGCGCGGTGGCCGTGTTGGAGAAGTGGGGCCCCATCGTCATGATGAAGGAACGGTGGCGATGGCGATCAAGGAGAGCGGTGGCACAAGGTAGCAGCGAGGAGGTAGAAGCGCAAATGGCAATGGGCGCAGAAAGAAGGCAAAGTAAGGGAGAAGCCCTCCCGGCGCTCCTATTTATCGAAGTAGGGCAACTGCGCCTCCTGCACTCCCCTATGCCACGTGGCACAAGAACTGCTCCACTACCCCCACGATGCTTCGGTGCCGAATCATTTGCGCCAGAGGAAATGCCACAGAAGATCCCACAGGCATTACCGCGAAGGCCAAGCGTGCGCACGATCCCCGACAAACCGCTATGATCTTGGCATGTGCACGGTTACCAAAACTGCAGCGGCAGGCCAAGAGGTCAAACTGACGCGACGTGCGCCAAAGAAAGCAGGCATGCTTAACGTCAGCACTGATGTCATCGTCTGCGCGATTCACCTCCCCAGCCGGGTGCGATAGCCAGGAGACGTAATTGTCCCTCACACCTTGTGGGTGGGCCACCGGACCCGTAGCCGGTAAACTCCAGCTGGGAAATAACAAGCATCTCGAGAAGGAAAACGACAAGCATTACAAGACAAGTGCTACAATACAATTCACGATACGTTCTTCATCCACAATCATTTCAGCAGTAGCCAATGAGCATGCAGGAACTTCTCGGCAAAGCGAAGTCCCAACGTGCTTGATGACTAGTGTCGGGGGGTGACCCCCGGGTAGGCAATGCCAGGCTTAACTGGTCATCTCCACGAGAGTCTGGCCGGATGGCCACAAGACAAAGAACCCTAGCCGAGTGATATTCCTCACCCGGTCCGCCTCAAGATTCCACAGCTAGCCCATCTAGCTGGGGGCCAGGAAAGCCGGCTGGGTGGCCACCTCTACCCGGCCGCCTCGGATCCGTTGGCCAAAGGTACAGGAGGGGGTGATGCTCCTTGCTGAGTGCACCCTTGACCGGACAGGCAGGTGCGCCGCCCTGCTGGCACTACCAGACAAGGGCACCAAAGCGCTAAGGCTGGGAGATGGTGAATAAAGCTCCAGCTGACGGATAAAAACACCAAGCTGGCGGATAAAGCACCAAGCTGATGGATAAAGCACCGAGTGACACCCAAAGTGGAGGCGCTGAGATGCTGTGGCGCTGTACCCACCTATACTGGAGCTTGATCGAGTCCTAGACTACCGGCTAGACCTAATCAGCCGACCTGCTTTGTAAACCCAAAGCCCAAACAGTAAACCCTAGAGCCCACATTGTAACCTACCCTTCTACCAGTATATAAGGAAGGGTAGTGCCATGGTTCTAGGTAAGGCATTTACGGTGACAAGTTAGCCTGAATCACCAAGTCAAGTAGTTCATCTCCCTCTAGCTCCCGAGAGTAGCTAAGGAAACAGCTCAAGGAGCACTTGTATTGAGCATCTGCTCCCCATATAGTAGATCCTTGTAGGAGTAGGAGCTTTACCTCCACAAGAGGGCTCTGAACCTGCGTACATCGCTGTGTCTGCAGTATCTGTGCCCAACCCGTTGTGAGTAGACACCGATAGCATCCTGATTGTCCCTCTCATGCCATCCCCGATGGCACTGCCGTGTTCCACACCACGACAGGAATGATGTACTGTAGTCAATTGGTTCAATGGTTCTTAACTAACCATTCTATGTTGTTGTCTATGTATAAGTTCCAACAAAGAGATGAGCTCATAAATTTGTAATAAACATAAGTTTATGGAGCTCATAAGTTAAAGAAGTTATGTCTTGAAATAAAGTGGTATATTGTAGTAACAGGGTTCTATGATACTACATGATGATCGATTGTAATGTTTTTATCTTGTATACCATTTTATTTAAAAATAGACTTATAAGTTTAACTTATGATCAAGGGGGAATGTTGGATATTTGTGATCCATAGGTTAGGTCAATAAGTCAAATATTATGGTTGCTACTATAGCAGTGCTATAGTAGGTCGGTTTGCCATGATCGGGGCATCCCCTCCATCTATTTCTGGTGTCAGTTCCCCTGTTGCAGGTGGTGATCTAAAAGGAAGCTGGGAGGTAGGCTGTTACAGTACGATACTCTCTCTCGCATGCTCTAATTTTTTTCCTTACTCACCGATCAAGTCCAGCACTAAAAGCACCAGGAAAAACCACAAATAAAGATCAAGAAGCATCAGGACAAGTAGAACAGGTCAGGGCTAGACCTCAAGATCAAATTAAATCATGGTAATCTTATCTTCGTGTGGCTCAAACTTGAGATAGATGATCTTGTCGATCTCCACAACGACATGCCTCTTCTAGAACATAAGAGCAGATAGTTGCAAATCACCTTCAACTACATGTGTACATAGAGCACACACACGTCGACAGATAGATATAGACAAAATGGCATTTTGCTACCACAATTGATGTTAGGTCTTAACTACCACAATTTAGGAATTTTACAAAAACTACCAATCGTTTGTCTGATTCTTTCAAAAAACTACCAAAGCTGCTTAAGCATTGTTTTAACACGAGTTGATCATGTTTCTGACGGGGATGGCCCACTAGCTGGCTGATGTGGCATGTGCATATTGCAAAATAGTCCTTCTATTCCTATTTCTCACGCACGTTGACCGCTTGTGGCCGGCGGCTGTGCATGAGAAATAGGACGGCATGGCATCCCTCGAACAACTCGGAGAAGCTCTACAAGGACGGCATGGCCAGCGTGCTCCTGATGGTGCTCGTGGAGTTGTTTGTCACGCATTCCCAGGCCGGCAACAATGACCACCAGCTTAACCCTCCAAGGATGGTACCACGTCGCTGAAATGTCGCCCTGTGCTCGTGACCGTGGCCGAGGAGTACACTCTGGTACACTGTCAGCATGTGATCATGGCACCCATGCGATACAACCCGTGGATCAGCGGAAACATGATGCTGGTGGAGTCATAGGATGAGGACCACGGCTTCCACCTCTATAGCCCGCTATGCCTGACCAGCAATAGACTCATAAAGGCTATGGTTGCGGTGCCCTAGCATACGACAACATGGTGTACTATGCAATTTATTGACATAACAGCAATGAAACACCGCTCCACCAGTATTACATCCCTTAGAGTGCTACAATAGAAACATCACAGGTTCTCAAGGCATGACTATAGATTACAACATAGTATATTACAAAAGATCCAGAGAACCTACTTGATATAGTGAGGAAAGTATCCTTACAAAACAAAACCAGAAATAGTAACTTGTAGACGATTCTACTAGTAAGTCTATTAATAATATTTATTTGGCTTGCAATTGCTGCTATAGCAATGCTCTACAGAAGTAGGTTCTAGCAACTAGCGATTTATCTATTGTCTACTCTTTAGCTTCATTTCCTTAGCATCCAACGAAGACGTTGACTCCATCGATTCGATCGGATATCTTTAGTTCCTTAAGGTAGCTTTCCTCCTACATATGTCATTGATTGCTTTGAGATCTAGCAAGGGTTAAGAAGGTACAGTTTAGTACGACCGTACTCAGCAATTTCATTAAATAGGAATGTTTGATGTACTATCTATAGGCACAAACCATAGGTCATAGGCTATGCAGATTTTTGTAAACATTTCTTCAAAGATTGCTTTTATTTTAAAGATCTATGTTCGTCAGCCTTCACAGGTTCATTAGAACTTCATGGAGTTCCTTTCCTACAGTGTCCGTAGCTCCTTCATAGAATAGGGAGTAACATGACACACTTTTTGACACTCTGCAGAGGTGTGTTGCTTTACCCATGAGAGATCCTTATCCATGTTACACATCCGAGTGGCCAACCCGTTCACACTTCCATGGTATGAGCCTCGGTATAAGGATCCAAGCTGATCACTGCCCTTCTCCATAACCCCACATGCCAAAATGACCCTTCAGGCCACCACATCTCTGTTAGCCTCCCTTGTGGTCCGGTTATAACTCTGGTAGGCCCCTGAAGACTCTATGAGCCGGTTATGCCCCTGGCAACCCCATCAGATATGGGAGATCTCCACCTACGGCGGCCTCTCACATATAATCTTTTCACTAATATCATGGGGCATTGAGGGGTCCCACCCATGTGATGGATCCTCGCAAGGAATCTACATCTTCACTATAAGGTCGTCTGCTGACACATGAAAGGAAGAAGATCTAGCTGACTTCCCCAGAGCCATCTAGATCTCATGGTTAACGCGTAATTTACAGCGCAAGAATCACTGGCGACATTTTTTATTAAGTCCTAGATGATACTTTCCCGTGCAATGGTGGTTCCATTACCAGTCATAATAGATTATATGACCACCCCGGATTAGTAACCGGTAGTTCAAGTCTGAAAATAATGTTTTGCCATCCTTTTCAAAATGTAGGTGATAACAATAGTAGATTGAAATACTTAATATAAAATATTCAAAGGACATAAGCAAGTATGAACTTGCCTTTTTGACTGTAAGATTATGCAACCTAGGTCTTCTAGTCGATATAAACTCCAATATCTCAAAGAAGCATCATTGGTATGGTAAGGACTAATGTTTTAAGAAGCAATGTACTATTATGCATAGATAATGATATGCATTTTGTATAAATCCAAAAGAAAATCCCCATGTTTAAGAATGGATTGAGTTTGGGTGATTTCTTAAAGTTCTTCTTCATCTTCAAGTTTACTTTACAACCAAAAGTACATTTTAATATTATAAGAGTAACATACAAGGTATGAAATTAGAGCTTGGATGCTGTTTAGTATCAGCTCTTAAGAATAGTCATGTTTTAAGTTGGTGAGTCTTAAGAGAAGTATTGAGGTTTTTGTTTGAAGTGGCAAAAAGAATGACTTTCGAAGAAAATGTTTCTTATACTAAGTTAAGTTATTCTTAAGGTCATTAAGATGTAATCAATAGGTATCCTAACGATCTTAAGTTAATAGGATTCTTGTTGATGGAGTATTAGACCAAATTTAACTATAAAATACAATTGAGTTAAGACATAGTGCTGTAATAGTACGATCAAGTTCTAGGGTTCTTCAAAGCATGATCAAAGACATAATCTTATAGTTATTGAGTATACCTTAAAGGATCTAGATCAAGCATGTCTATTATAGGTAGGTTGCATGAATAGAACTAACTATGAGATATAGATGAATTCATGACATGATTTACTCAGGTACTACCAAGTTTTAGAGTTATGCTAAGCATGGTTAAAGAGATGAGATCGTTCACTCTCAATGTAGGTCAATGATGTATAAGGTTAGCTTGTAAGTCATTGACTTATAGTTGGCATAAACTCATACTAACCACATAGATTCTATCATAGGATATGGTTATAATATTAGGTATATGGTATACAGAACTTATCCTTTAAGAGGATAACATGACTAAGTGATAACAACTTAGTTAAGTTGAAAGAGTAATGATGATTTATGGTATTTGGTTACATTTCATAATTCTGAGGTTAGGGTTAATATTGGAATAACTCAAGATTTAAGACTTCCTTACTATCATGATCCTAAAGACAAGATTGATTTCATTTATGAAAACATAAATATATGAATTTAATCATTTGTTATGGTTTTAAGCATTTAGATAAAGTTGCTAAGTTATATTATTGTTAAAGAAATAGTTTCATAAAAAGTACTACTCGATTTAGTTTTCAGTAATTACTAAATTCTATTGTACATAATGATATAATTAAATTAATGGTTTAAGTTACCCATTCTTCTATGTGAGTTTTACCCAAGTCATTAGGTAAAAAGTAATCTTAAAGTATTAAAAACACTTTATTTACAATTATAAATAAAATAATATTATTCCTTCATAACAACAAATTCTAAAAGGAATTTATTTCGATTTATAGTGAAAAAATAAAAAAACATTCCATTTCTTTTAATACAAGAAATGGATTTTATAAACCCATTATAACCCTTAATTTTATAAATACCAAACAACTTGGAATTTTAGATTTAACATTTTTCTAGGGTAGTAGATTATTTTTCATACATCCAAATGGTTTTTATTTATTTATTAGCATTTTTCCTTATTTTTCTTATTTCATTGAGAGACCTAATAATTTCCATTTTTGATGCATTTTATTTGACTCAATCAAACAATTTTATATTTTTCCTAGGTAGATTTTATTTTTGTTTTTTATTGACATATTATGTGCATTTTTTAGATTTTTCATTTTTTTAGAGCCTAAAGTATTTGTAATGTCATTTTGGTAATTTATATTTTTGGCCTTTTATTATTTAATTTTATTTTTGCAATTCCTCCTTTTAGCTAGCCAGACCCAATGGTTATCCCGCCCCGCTACTTGGCCCATGGATTGGTCCAACCCAACTAGATATTGGCCGAGATCATCGTCTCGCTCACGAGTTCATTTTTCTCCCCCTTCTATGGCGATGTCCATGGTGTTGTCGCTACCTCGCCTGATTCTGACGGTTCTAGCCACTCTGGCTCCCACCCTGGTGACTATCGACATGGTCCACGCTATTGAATCACGGTGTCTAATTCAATTTGGAATATGCCTCTTCCATAGCTCACGTTGAACCCTATACACTGGCAGCTAGGGTTCAGGCTCCCCAAGATATTGCAGCTTCCAGGCGTTCTGGTGATGTGCTCCGGTGATCTGGGATGCGTAGCTATTGTGGTATGGTGCTGGTTGTTGCGGTGTGGCTCGGCATGGGTCAAGTGCTGTCATGCTTCTCGTTCTACCGCGTTGCCCTCCGTTGCCTCTACTTCCTCTCTAGCGAGCTATCGCAAGAGGTAGGTGTTTATTTTTTCCCTCTCTCACTCCTCCTCTCTAGTACCAACCCTATTTAGGATTTCCCCATGATCTAAGCTTAACTGAGGACTTGTAGTAGTATGTTTAATATGGTTGTTAACTTTACCATGATTTAGTTGGTTTTTGATTATGGACTGCTTAGCAATATTTTTGGGTGTTTTACATATAATCCTACATTCCTGATATTGTCTTAGTTTGGATAACCTACCTAGATGAAATTCTTAGCTATCTCCTGATAACTGTACTTAATCTTATGTACTACCAGTAGTGGTGTATGTTGGTGAGATTTATAATATATCATGCCTTGTGAAAATCACAGTGTGATGATGTTTCTATTGGCACATTAATCTTGTTTACTCTCTATTATATATGCTGATATTGTCTAAGTGAAAGTAATACATAGTATTTGTTACTGGATTTTACTACTTTTCCTATGGTTTGGAGTTGTTCTGATGGTCCATTTATATTGATAGAGAATAAATTTAGGATGATGGCATTCCTGAATTCTTTTTAATAAGGACCTAGTCCTTACTTCTGTAGATAGATCTAGCTACACAGTTTGCTGACATTTTCCAATATTGTCATTATGAAAGAAACTTCTCCTTAGATAATTCCTAGTATTGAATCTAGGAAAATGATTTATTTTACGTATGCACTTGGTTCTATTGATGATCTGATGTGGTTTTATTCTACAAGCCTAGCTTGTATGTGTTCTTGATACTGTCAAATTGATAGTGAATGCTTTAAATGATTCCTAGGGTTCTTTTAAATTAGGAAAATGACTTATGGGCTTAATTCTATTAGCGTGTGGCTTATGCTAGATTTACTTGCTAATTAAACCATCATGATCTGCTGCCTCTTGCTTGGATCCCTAAATTTTTCCCTTGCCTATGATGCAAAAGGTCGAGGCCTCAATTTAAATAAGATCAAATATTACTTATTGTCCTTTTCTTCTATGTGCTGAATTTGGAAAGACTTTCTTTGCAAGACTGAGAGAACCTATTACCCAACCTTCCTTCTTGTATAATGATAAGAACAAATGCTTGAATGATCTTATATACCAACCTACTATTGTAGAGTGGATTGATGTTGAGGTAAAGGACATGGGGATGTAACTGGTTCTTTATTTACTTGGTAATGTATATATTTCTTGGAACTTGTCCTTCTTTGAACAGATGCTGGCTTGGCCTTGCTCTACTCCTGAGCTCCTCCTCCTTTAAGTTACCATGGTTTCTTCTATTGGTTGGTTGATGTATGTGTTCGATTTGTGGAGAGCTGGTGAAGAACTAGTTGTGGTTCATGTGATTGCATCTTGTATTGATCTTGGTGAATGGATGAGCAGAGAAAAACTATGATGGGCCTGTGTTTGCCTTATCTCTCTTTGATTATTGCCCTGTGCCGACAGCACACACACATGCAGTTATGTGTGTTGCTTGGTTGCTTGCTTGCTACTAATTCTAAATCAGATCAACTAACTTCTGGTGTTTTTACTATTTATACTCTACCCATCTAGTGAAACTTGCCCCTCTCTCTTATGCCAATGATGTAGTACCAAGGCCTTAATCCGATTGAGAACAGATATATTTTTGGTGAAACTTTCCCTAATTTATTTGCTCACTGATGTGATTAACAATGCACCTCACTGTTAGACTGAGAGCAACATTAACACTAATCTTTTCCTTTTTTTTGTTTCCTTTGTATTTTGTATGTACCAAGAAGAAAACAATATCAACACTAAAAGTTAGAAAAGTAGTTTAAGATTTGCTATTTTTATTACTTTTTTAATCTCCTTTTAACATTTGTTTGAAAAGAATAATGTATTCTATGTATTCAATTAATAAATCATTTCTTTATTTCACTATTGTAATTCACTCATATTTAATTACTCATTTGTTTATAAAAGAAATTATATTAAGTATTATTTCCTTTTGTATACTTTTATTCATTATACTATAGTACTTTATTATTATAACTTATTTCATTTTTAATATAATTATATACTTAAAAATTCCAATTCATTTTATTTAATCAATTAAATATTTCTAAATTCATTTCATAAATTACACAAAAATCAATTTGATTCAAAATTTTAAATACAACACAAGTTAGGAATATATATCCCCCCAAAACAAACAAAATGCCTAGATATCATGTCAAAGTATATCGCACTAGGTGAGATGATCTAAACTCTAATCCATCGAAGCGAGAGAAACCTTGATCCCACTAGGGTTTTAATTTGAAAAAAGATTACCCAGGTTTTCAGATGCATGAACGCAAATGCACACGCTCACTTCTGCACTTCTAGTTACCCTAAATGTTGGGGCATTAAAGTGGTGGAGTTCATAAACCAACCGGAGATTATCTCGACACCTAACCCAACCACCGCCGTGTTGTTGAACCTGGAACACAGGCGCTACATCATGTTGCATCAATATGAGGGTAAGATGAAGACATACCATTGGGGACTCAAGGTGCCTACTAGGCCATTTCATTCCATAATGGCCAGTAGGATAGACATGATAGTTTAGAGTATCTAGCATGGGAAAACAACCAAGACAAACTATGGGTCAATTTTTAGCCGAGCGAGAATTGATAGGGGCAACATGAACCCCTTCTCACCAACAACACTTTAGGGGAGTTCTGCAATGAAAAACTTCTTATGAAGTATTAGATATGTATTTGAGTTAGTTACAGACTCCTAAAGTCAGTTTGCCTAAACCCTAAGTCGGTTGGCCCATATAATATATAAGCTATGTAAGCTTGATCAAATTAATACAAGTTATTATTCTCTCCAGTATCATGCTATCAGACCCCTAGGTTTTCTGCACCTTGGCATGGCTCCGTCGCCAAAACCTCCACCACCATTGTCACGTCCCCTCTTCTCCTCTGCCAAAGCTCATGACGTCGGCGCACCTCGTTCTTCCTCCTCTAACCCAAGCTTTGTCACCTACCAATACCCTATACAACCAGCTCCAATATCTCTCACCAATACAATCTTTGATGTCTATCCCTACATATGAATCTCTTTAGATCTTGCCCTAAACAACTACTACCATTGGTGCCACCTCTTTCATATTCATCTTGGTTGATGCGGCCTTCGGCACCACATTGATCCATCCTCGGTGCCTCAGCCGAGTGGTCCACAATAGGTAAAGCACAATCTCGCGATCATCCAATCGATCTACACCGCATCTACACCGAGTTGTTCGACCTCGTCTCCAACAATGACGCCATCGCCTTCGACCAATGGACTTATCTTCAATAGCTTTTCTAGGACAACAGGACGGTCGCATCAATGCACTCCACGCCGAGCTTCACAACATCACCTAGGGAGATTCACTAATTACCATCTTTAGTCATCGGATCAAAGCAATCAGCGATGAGCTTTGGGAACTTGGAGACCGTGTTGAATACCGCACCCTCGTCAACGCTCTCCTCACCGGCCTCAGGAAGCAATTTGAGAAGCAAGTCGCTTTCATACCTATGATGCGGCCTCCCCCACCTTCGTCGAAGTTCAATCTCTCCTCCAATTCAAGGCGATGAATCAAGCAGCATGCAAGGCCTCTCGACCACCTTAGGTGATTCACACTGCTACTCAGCCTTCCGCTCCGGCACCTACCGCCTGGCATGCACCTTCACCTCTATAGCCTCCTTCAGGGGTGTTTTAATTTTAGGTCTCTAAGTTCACAAGCCTGCGGCCTAGAGGGCCGAAGTTGCTTTATTCAGACGGGGCTACCTAGTTGCGTGGCCAATTTCCCAAACGGGCCATTTCAGCATGAATGGAATCAAAATGTTTGAACTCAAAATATCGTTGTGGTGTCCATCATGTTAAGTCCCGCTTGTTAGTTTTGACCGTTTTGGTTGCCACCTGGGCTGCCATGGAGACAACACAGTATGCAGCTGTAATATCCTATAGTTTAAGAGGCACAAAATGGGTAGAACATGGGAGTGTGCATTGCATCCATGCATGTAAAATCCGGGGAAATTTAAAACTTCTTTAATAGAACTTGTCAAAATGATTGAACTTTCACTTAAGTTGATGAGTTAAACTTAGGTAATAAAGTTGAGCGTTATAAACTTCAAGATGACCTTTGCTAAATCCTATCTTAGGAAGGTAGAAGGGAAATTCTGAGTAAAATTAACCATAAAACAAATACATCCTTAATGAACAATAACAAATAACAAGATATATTCTATCTTGTCTGGTCATCCTCGGTCTATCATCACATGTGCTAGACAATTATGTAGTACGTTAGAGCATCAAAGCTCAAAATCAAATCTTCATCTATCTAAATCTTGATCTATTCTTCTTCATTCCATCAATTCACTTCTAAGGACAAATAGGAAGAAATCCAGATATGTTACAAGTTTGACCCTCATATTTAGCATGCAAGCCTAGTAGATAGTCAGGGCCACTAAACAATATACTAGTAACACAATCATGAGTTTAACTTGAATAGCCAAATGGAATCAACCTTAAATGTATCACTTGATAGAATCATTCTCTTAAAGGATGTGGCATTTCTGATATTATATGTGGATGACATATTATTGATTGGAAATGATATAGATCTTTTAAACAGTGTTAAAAGTTATCTAAACAGCAAATTTTCGATGAAAGACCTTGGTGAAGCATCATATATATTAGGCATTAAAATCTATAGAGATAGATCAAGGCGCCTAATTGGGCTATCGCAGAGTACATACCTTGATAAGATATTAAAGAAGTTTAATATGGACGAAAGTAAGAAGGGGTTCTTACCTATGTTGCAAGGCAAGACATTGAGTAAGACTCAAAGTCCGGCTACGGCGGAAGAAAGAGAGATGATGGATAAGATCCCCTATGCCTCGTCCATAGGCTCTATTATGTATGCCATGCTATGTACAAGACCGGATGTGGCACATGCTATTAGTTTGACTAGTAGGTACCAATCTGATCCACGTTCGGAACACTGGATAGCGGTAAAGAACATCCTCAAGTACTTAAGAAGAACTAAGGATATGTTTCTTATATACGGAGGTGAAGAAGAGCTAGTCGCTAAGTGTTATGTCGATGCTAGTTTTGACACCAATCCGGATGACTCTAAGTCTCAATCGTGACAACAATGGAGCCATAGCCAACACAAAGGAACCAAGGTGTCATAAGAATTCCAAGGATATTAAGCGCCGGTTTCACTCCATCCGCGAGCATGTCAAGGATGGAGATATAAAGATTTGTAAAGTACACACGGACCTAAATGTAGCAGATCCGTTGACTAAAGTTCTCCCTAGGGCAAACATGATCAACACCAGAACTCCATGGGTGTTAGATTTATCACTATGTGAACTAGATTATTGTCTCTAGTGCAAGTGGGAGACTGAAGGAAATATGCCCTGAGAGGCAATAATAAAGTTGTTATTATATATTCCTTATACATGATAGATGTTTATTTTACATGATAGAAATGTATTGATTCGGAAACATCAATACATGTGTGTTTAATAAACAAAAAGGGTTCCTAGTCATGCCTCTCTTATAGACTAGCTTGTTGATTAACAGGATGATCAAGGTTTCCTGATCATGGACATTGGATGTTGTTAATAACAAGGTCACGCCATTGGTGGAATGATGTGATGAACATTCATCCGAAGTATAGCATTACGATCAAGTCATTATGTTTATATTGCTATAACATCATACGAAGTAATCTTTATCCTTAGACTATGAGATCATGTTAATTGCTGACACCGGAAGAGTATCTTGATAACATCAAACGTCACACCGTAACAGGGTGACTATAAAGATGGGTTCAGTACTACGAAGGTGTTATGTTGAGGCTCATGGATCAAGAGTGGAATTTTTCAATCCAGATGACGGATAGATATACTCTGGGCCCTCTCGGTGATATCACATTAGGATAGCTTGCAAGCAAGTGATGTGATAACTAGAATGTTATATCACGGGAACGAGAAAAGAGTGCATGTCGGTAACGAGATCAAACTAGGTATGGAGATACCGATGATCGAATCTCGGACATGTAATATATCGAGAGACAAAGGGATTTAGTTACAAGCGTTAAAGGTTCTCACGATCACAGGAGTCATCGTTGAATGTGTAGGAGTCAGTACGGATCTCAAGGTCCCGCTGCTGATTATTGATCAGAGAAGGGTCTCGATCATGTCTGCATTATTCGTGAACCATAGGGTGGCACACTTAAGAGTTACCGGACACTGTTTTGGAGCACATATGTTTTAGACGAAAGAATTGCAAAGCGCAGGAATTGTTTCAATAGAAACCGGAAATTGTTTCGGGTGAAATTGCAGAAGGTGGTTCTGCATGTGATATTGAAATATTGCAAGGGGCTATATGTGAATGTTTGTTAATTAAAGTAATTAACAAAATTCTAAATAAATTTAATAAAAAGAGTTTTATTAAATGAGAGAGCATTAAATTTGGAGAAATTTAATGCATTTAAAGTGGAGACTTTAAAAGGGAATGTGAAGAGGCATTTTAATGTGGGGGGGTACCACCACATGAATGGGGGAGGTGAGGGGTCACCCCCCCCCCATGCGCCGGCCATGGAGAGAGGGGGCACCCCCCCTCCTCCTATAAAAGGCCACCCATTCCCTCCTTCATCCTCACACCTCCTTGTGAAGGATCTCTCTCTCCCTCTAGAATTATTCCCCCATGGTCTCGGATTAGCGAGATACATGTTCCCGGTGGCATTTCGTCTGGAAGGAGTTGCTGTTTCCGCTGGATCGCTAGAGCGAGGAGGTGGAGGTTATCCGGTGGCTTGAACGTGTGTGCGTGTGCGGATGCGCTGCTGAGTTGCGGCGCTCGGACTTCCTCACGATCTTGAGATCGGCAAGTTTACGACTACATCAACCACGAGTTCCTACTCGTTAACAAAGCTCGTTGTCTACGAGGGTAAGTTCTCGTTGGATGTATGTCCACCCATTGCTTTGTACCTAGCAGATAGATCTTGGCGTGTAGTTCACACCGTAGGAAAAAAAAATTCTATGCTGCGGACCCAACACATATATATTAGGCATTAAAATCTATAGAGATAGATCAAGACGCCTAATTGGGATATCGCAAAGTACATACCTTGATAAGATATTAAAGAATTTTAATATGGACGGAAGTAAGAAGGGGTTCTTACCTATGTTGCAAGGCAAGACATTGAGTAAGACTCAAAGTCCAGCTACGGCGAAAGAAAGAGAGATAATGGATAAGATCCCCTATGCCTCAGCCATAGGCTCTATAATGTACGCCATGCTATGTACAAGACCGGATGTGGCACATGCTATTAGTTTGACTAGTAGGTACCAATCTGATCTAGGTTCGAAACACTGGATAGCGGTCAAGAATATCCTTAAGTACTTAAGAAGAACTAAGGATATGTTTCTTGTATACGGAGGTGAAGAAGAGTTGGTCGCTAAGTGTTATGTCGATGCTAGCTTTGACACCGATCGGGATGACTCTAACTCTCAATCTGGATATGTATTTCTCTTGAATGGAGTAGTAGTTAGTTGGAGGAGTTCCAAACAACCTATGGTGGCTGGATCAACGACGGAGGCAGAATATGTTGCTGCTTCAGAAGCAGCGCAGGAAGCAGTTTGGATGAAGGAGTTCATAATGGAACTAGGTGTGGTTCCTAGTGCATTGGACCTAATGGTGATCTATTGTGACAACAATGGATCCATAGCCAACGCCAAGGAACCAAGGTCTCACAAGAATTCCAAGCATATTAAGCGCCGGTTTCACTCCATCCGTGAGCATGCCAAGGATGGAGATATAAAGATTTGTAAAGTACACACGGACCTAAATGTAGCAGATCCATTGACTAAAGTTCTCCCTAGGGAAAAACATGATCAACACCAGAACTCCATGGGTGTTAGATTTATCACTATGTAAACTAGATTATTGTCTCTAGTGCAAGTGGGAGACTGAAGGAAATATGCCCTGAGAGGCAATAATAAAGTTGTTGTTATGTATTCCTTGTATATGATAGATGTTTATTTTGCATGCTATAATTGTATTGATAGGAAAAATCAATACATGTGTGTTTAATAAACAAAAAGGGTTCTAGTTATGCCTCTCTTATAGACTAGCTCGTTGATTAACAAGATGATCAAAGTTACCTAATCATGGACATTGGATGTTGTTAATAACGAGGTCACAACATTTGTGAAATGATGTGATGAACATTCATCTGAAGTATAGCATTACGATCAAAGTCATTATGTTTATATTGCTATAACATCATACGAAGTAGTCTTAGTCCTTAGACCATGAGATCATGTTAATTGCTAACACCAGAAGAGTATCTTGATAACATCAAACGTCACACCGTAACAGGGTGACTATAAAGGTGGGTTCAGTGCTACGAAGCTGTTATGTTGAGGCTCATGATCAAGGGTGGAATTTGTCAATCCCGATGACGGATAGATATACGCTGGGCCCTCTCAATGATATCACATTAAGATAGCTTGCAAGCAAGTGATGTGATCACTAGAATGTTATATCACGGGAACGAGAAAAGAGTGCATGTCGGTAACGAGATTAAACTAGGTATTTGGATACCGATGATCGAATCTCGGACATGTATTATATCATGAGACAAAGGGATTAAGTTACTAGCGTTAAAGGTTCTCATGATCACAGAAGTCATCGTTGAATGTTCAGGAGTCAGTATGGGTCTCCAGGTCCCACTTCTGGTTATTGATTTGAGAAGGGTCTCAATCATGTCTGCATTATTCGTGAACCGTAGGGTGACACACTTAAGGGTTACCGAACACCATTTTGGAGCACATATGTTTCAGACGAAAGAACTACAAAGCGCTGGAATTATTTCGATGGAAACCAGAATTGTTTCGGGTGAAATTGCAGAAAGTGGTTCTGCATGTGATATTGAAATGTTGCAAGGGGTTTTATGTGAATGTTTGTTAATAAAATTAATTAACAAAATTCTAAATAAAACAAATAAAAGAGTTTTATTAATTGAGAGTTGCATTAAATTTGGTGGAAATTTAATGCATGTGAGTGGAACTTTGGGTGGAGCTTGAATTGATGTGAGTGGAGCTTCCACCACGTGAATGAGGAAGAGGTGGGGGCACCCCCTTGGCCGCCAGCCATGGGAGGGGAGGAGCCCCCCTCTCCTCCCTCAGAAAGCACACCTCCTCGTGAAGGATCTCTCTCCCCCTCTAGATATTCCCCCATGGTCTCGGATTAGCGAGATACATGTTCCCGATGGCCTTGCATCTGGAAGGAGTTGCTGCTTCCGCTAATTCGCTGGAGCAAGGAGGTGGAGGTTATCCGGTGGCTTGAACGTGTGTGCGAGGACGGATGCGTTGCTGATATGCGGCGCTAGGACTTCCACACGATTGAGATCGGCAAGTGTACGACTACATCATCCACGAGTTCTAACTCGTTAACAAAACTATGTTGTCTTCGAGGATAAGTTCTCTATGGATGTATATCCACCTGTTGCTCTATATCTAGTAGATAGATCTTGGCGTATAGTTCTCATCGTAGGAAAATTTTTGTTTTCTATGCTGCAATCCCAACAACATGATAGTTGTGTAGCATTGTATCACGTGTCAGGATGCATAGCTGAATAGAGTGCTAAAACTTATAGTCTTACACATATAACTATGACACAGCAATCAGAAAACTAATATGAAGACTGAAGATAAGTAGTTCCTCCAATCCGCGAGTGAGCCCTAAGTCTCTAGAGCTGGTGGAATTGTTGGAACGAGCCAGATAGGTGTCTGGAAGTGTACCATAGCCCCCTTAGTGGACATGTGTGTAGGAACTCGTTGTTGATCTAATGGTAGGGGCACCCCCCACTAACGCGCATGCGGCTCCACGTAGGAGATGGCCCTGGATAGTGATGGTAGGCATGCGCATGTGTAGCAAACACACAGTCTGGTCTAAACACTATCAGTGTTGGTACCTCATCAGGAGCTTCGAGTTCATTACCTAAAGAACCAACAACATTGACATCAGGTTCTTCACCATCACCAGCAATTAACAGTCGCGTCATCGGCAAGTTCTTCGTCCGCTCCACTAGCAGCAGCATCGTCTTCACCATTGGCACTAGCAGCATCATCATCAACAAGTTCTTCACCATTGCCACCTGCACCAGCATCCTCAGCAAGATCTTCATCGGCTCCAGCAGCAGCAGCAAAAGACGGTTCATCGTCATATGTTATAGTAGCAGGGTCTTCGAGGAAGAATGGCTAGTTGATCCCAAGAAATGTAGATTGCCCGTTTAGATTCTCGACTCTGCTCCAACCTAGTTCTAGAGGATCTTTGTTGTGGTGTGCAGACCTCGAGAAAACGTGACACCTGAGCGCTGGGTAAGAATAAACCTTTGTCCCATATGCTTTATAGGATTACCAGCGCTTGTTCATGCCCCTGGTATGGGATTGCGGTGAGTTGCGGTGGTACTCATTTTCGGCCTCGTGGCCTTAAGCATCGAAGGCGGCAGAGAGGGTGTGGTCCCTCTAGTTGGGACCGAAGCGCGACACGGACTTCCGAGTACGGAAATCGAAGATGCCTTCGTAGGAGAGGCGCTCAACGTTAGCGCAAGCACGTATGCAGTCCTGCTCTTCCCGCACCTTCTTGCCTAGACCTTATTTTTCTATGCGAGGAGGGTGTGGCGTAAGGCCTCGCACTCCTACAGAGTTGCCTTTTCCTGGATCAGCATCCTAAGAGGATCCGGTGGTGACGGGGGTGAGTGCTGCAAGCTCCCCCGCATGTGTTCGCATTGGAATTAGGATTAGGCAGTTTAGTGGGATTGTGCTGGGTACCGGTGTTGACGGTGGCCATGTAGACCGCCAAAGGTGGTGGTGCCTCTGCAATAGGTGGTTCCATCGCATCGCCCTCCGACTCGTAGTTGAGAAGGGGGAGTAGTGAGTTGTTCTCCGAGCCTTTTGAGTCGGAGGCTGGCATGATGGACCCGTGTCGGGTAGTGGGAGTCGGTGTCGTTGCCGAGTTTTGGGTCGCCCGATCTGGCGTGGGAGTTGTGCTATCGGGTGAGGGGATCGCGGAGTTGAGGCTTCCGATGCTCTCCCTGCCTTCATGGCTTCGGCGACTATGGTGTAGCCGACGAAAGCGTTGATGGAGCCGAATGGCACCATGCAGGAGGGTGTCATCGGCACTAGTGTCGGGCAGAAGTTGTCCTAGAAGATGCGCAAGAAAGGCCCAACGGCAACCATCCGGTACATCGTGATGTGTTGAGCGATTGATGATGTAGATCCCGCCGTGAAGATGATGCCTAATGTCCCTCGCCCCACGATGGGCGCCAACTGTCGGTGGATTGAACCAGCCGATGCCACACGGGGTGGCTTACGAGTAGGGGACGAGTGGGAAGCCATAGGCTCTCGCGGATCAGGATTGACAAACACGGAGTTCACCCAGGTTTGTCCCCTCGATGTGGAGGCTGCTAGGATGTATTATGAGTATGAGATTACTAGGGTGCCGGAGTCGGTATGGTGACTGCGGCGAATGAGGGTGCTTAAGAGCGTATGTTCTAGTACCAAGCAGGTGTTTATACAGACACTCCGGCTTAGGGTTTACGATGATAAGATCCGAATCGGTTAGGGAGACGGAGTCGCCTACTGGGCCGATTGGGCCAATACGTGTGCTGCAAGACGACTCGCCATGGTCTTCATCCTGGCAGTCGTCACTCCTGGCGAGGCGATTGGACCCTGGGCCGGCTTGAGCCTCTCTGGTCTCCATGACGATTTCCCTTCTTGGACCTATCTGGTTGGGTATTTTGCCGTCATATAAAAATCAAAGAAGTAGATCTTCGAAATTATAATAATACAGAAAAAACTAAGCTATACCTAGTGGTCAAGCCAGATCAAATGCCGGCCCATATATGACAAAAGTTAGTATTGCTTGCAACGATCGGCACATAGGGGCCCCCAACTTAAACTCACGTCCACAGGCATTTGGGCCTCAACTAGCATCTTAGAAAGGTGGGCCTGCACTCCGGAATCAGGACAGCATGGATGTGCTGCTGAATGCTTCTGAGTTCTGAGTTCATGTGGACATTCGAGGGGGAAAAAGCAGGAATTCCAATGGTACGAGCCAGGAACATATGCAATGTCGATCAAGGAATTCAACTTGATGCGCACTTAGGAAACGGAGTTCAAGTGTGCATGTACAGAAAAAAGGAGCTCAAGTGCTATGCAAATGTTGATTCAGAACTTCAACCATGGCCGCTACCCTGCAACTTCAAGATGACCCGCTTGCCTGTCCGAGAGGACAATAGTGTTGTGGACTCATTTTCTTAATGCCGTGGTCCTAGACTTACAAATGATGTATCAGTCCATCTAACTTTTGGTAATTTTATGAATCTATGTCTAAACAATGCGTGCCGGCATTTATTTCATTGTGGATGTGGACTCGGATTTGTCTAGATTCACGTATATGTAGATACGTGTTTTGAGTGTATAGACAAATCTGAGTCAAAGTATCATCTAAAACTCGGATGAGAACAGGTAAGGAGGCGACGTGGAGATCAGAGACGGGGACATATATATACTCACTCCTTTTTAAAATATAAGATATTTTAAAAAAAATTAGAACACATGAAGTTAGACGTTTTTACTGTGTTGGTTCATTCTTGCTTCGGACCTACTCCCTCCGTTCCAAAATATAAGATGTTTTAGTTTTGTGAATGAAGTATATCTAGACCCTTTTTAGTGTATAAGTTCATCTAGGTTTAGAGTGAACCTACACACTACAAGGTCTAGATACACTTCTTTTATAAAGCTAAAACATCTTATATTTAGAACAGAGGGAGTACACGTTAAAAGACTTCAAGATACATGTATCTTAGAAGAAAAAAAATTAAAACCTCTTAGGGCAGCCACAAAATGTGTGGTTAAAACTAGTTCCATATTTACTATTTAGCTTTTGGAACTAGTTCCTAGCGTTGTGGCGATGGTTTTAAATTAGAGAGAAGAGGGAATCGGCGCAACTCCTTGCCCCGATGCTAAATCCGTGGATGGAATAAAAAAAATCGTTCTCGCTCACGCCTCCAACCTCTCTCACATCTCGCGCTTCGTCATCCGTGAAGCTGTACCGCAGGCGGCGGCACTGGCTGAGTTCGCCGAGGGCTGCACGGAGCTGGACAAGGGCGTCGCGTGTGGCCAGCAAATTGGAAGAGGCGTCGTGGTGGTCCACGCGCATCGGACTGCAGCTGGAGCAGGAGCGCCTGTGCCGATGGGACAATATATCTCTCCAACTTGAATGCCCTCAACATGTTCAATTGAATTCAAACCATAAGTCCTTTCAATCTTCTTGGGGAAATAGACAGTATGCTCCTTGCCATTAACATTGAAAGTCACCTTTCCTTGATTACAATTAATAACAGCTCCTGCAGTATTAAGAAAAGGTCTCCCAAGAATAATAGACATATTATCATCTTCAGGCATTTCAAGCAGAACAAAATCAGTTAATATCAAGCAATTATGAGCCACTTGAACAGGTACATCCTCACATATACCGACAGGATAGTGGTAGATTTATCAACCATTTGCAAAGATATATCAGTTGGTATCAGTTTTTCAAGTTGAAGCCTATTATAGAGAGAGAAAGGCATAACACTAACTCTAGCTCCCAAATCACACAAAGCAGTTCTAACATAACTATTCTTAATAGAGAAAGGGATAGTTGGGATCCTTGGGTCTCCAAGTTTCTTAGGAACCTTACCATTAAAGGAATAATTAGCAAGCAAAGTAGAAATTTCTTCATTAGGGATCTTCCTTTTATTCGAGACAATATCCTTCATATACTTTGAGTAAGGAGGCAGTTTAATAGCGTCAGTCAAAGGAATTTGCGGGAATAAAGGTTTCATCCACTCACAAAACTTATTATAGTGTTCATCTTCCTTTGACTTGTGTTTCTTATCAGGGAAAGGCATAGGTTTTTGGACCCAAGGCTCTCTTTCACTACCATGTTTCTTAGCAACAAAATCTTCTTTAGTGTATTTAGTATTCTTAGTGTGCTTTTCAGGTTCTTCTTCAACTTTTTCTTCATTGGGAGCTTCATTTTCTTCATTACCACTTTCAGTTTCAGCATCAGAAATAGATATACTATTAGGATCTATAGCAGGTTTAGAGGGTTCTACACTAGTTTTATGTTTCTTTTTCCTTTTTATGAGTAGAGCCACTATTTTCAGCTTGTTGAGAATCCTGCTCAATTCTTTTGGGATGCCCCTCAGGATATAGAGGATCCTGGGTAGCAGCACCACTTCTAGTTCTAATTTCATAAGCATGTTTTTCTTTAGCAACATTAACTAGCAAGTCTTTTTGCACTTTAATGAGTTGATCTATTTGAGTTTGAACCATTTGAAAGTGTTTAACAATCATTTTAACATCATTAGAGATTCTTTCCACAATATCTTTTAACTCATCAATAGCTCTAGTGTTTTCCATTAGATGATTTTGCACCCTTTTATTAAAATTATCTTGCTTAACAATAAAGATATCGAATTCTTCTAAGCATTGATCAGGAGGTTTAGAGTAAGGGATATCACCTTCATGAAAGTGTTGGAGAGAGTGTACCTCAATAGTGGATGAGTAGGGAATAGGCTTACATAATTCTTCTATAGGAGGTAAATTCTTGACATCTGCAGCTTTAATTCCCTTCTCCTTAAGACATTTCTTAGCTTCCTTCATCACTTCATTGTTTAATTCAATAACTCCCCTCTTCTTTGATGTTGGAATAGACACCGGAATAGTTGGTTCAGGTATAATTACTTCAGGTATAGCTGGTTCAGGAGGAGTCCCATCCTCATAGTTCTTGCTTATTTTAGCCATTAATTCCTCATCTTCCTTGGGAGTGCTATTCCTGAAAACACAATCAGCACAACTATCTAGGTATGTCCTAGATTCTTCAGTTAGTCCATTATAAAATATATCAAGAAGCTCATTCTTAGGTAATGGACTTCCAGCCTGTGCATGAATCAAAGCACAAAACCTTGCCCATGATTTAGGCAATATCTCTTTGTCTCCCTGTTTAAAATCAAAAAGTTCCTGCAAAATAGCATGTCTAGCACTAGGAGGAAAATATTTCTGCAGGAAAGTACTAATCAAGCAATCAGGGCTATCAATAGATCCAGGAGGTAAATTACTAAACCAAGTTTTAGCTTCTCCTTTCAGTGAAAAAAGGAAAATCTTAGCAACAAAGTAAGTACGCATCTTAATATCATCAGAAAACAAGCCACTCATGGTAGAAAGTTCATTCATATGTGCTATCGCACTTTCATTCTTAGTCCCACAAAAAGGTTGTTTCTCAACAATAGCTATGTAAGATAGATCGAGAGAGAAATCAAAATCTTTATCTTTAATGTTTATGGGAGAAGCAGCAAACTTAGCAATAGGAGACAATTTGGGTCTAATAGTATGCCTCTCAAGGAGACTCTTAGCAACGCTCCTATCATGGGTGTTTTTACATTCTTTAATAAATTCATCGGTCATCTCCACATAACCGTCTTCAATATCATAACTCTCACTAGACTCAGGTGAACTAACAAGTGTAATAGTGTCTTCATTAGGAGTTTCAGTATTTCCAGCTATAGTTCTAGCAATCATAGCATCTAGGAAAGGACCTAATGAACCACTCTTATCAAGCACAGTAGAAGCATCATCATAAGTATCAGAAGTTTCAGATTCAACAGTAGTAGCAGTGTGTGTAGCATGTGTATGTGGTGGTGTAACGATCTTACTCATAACAGATGGTGAATCAAGAGCAATAGAGGTGTTCAGAACTGTACCTCTTCTTGTAGTGGATGGTAAAATAGGAACCTTGCCATCACGAGACTTACCCATGATGGATGGATAGCAGCAAACAATAGAGAATCCAATTAAACTTAATAAATAAAGCTATGCTCCCTGGCAACAGCGCCAGAAAATAGTCTTGATGAACCGCAAGTATAGGGGGTGTATCGCAGTATTTTCGAGGGAAGTGAAACCCAGTTTATTGATTCGACACAAGGGGAGCCAAAGAATATTTATAAGCCTTAACAACTAAGTTGTCAATTCAGCTGCACCTGGAAACAATCTTGCTCACAGCAGTTTTTCAGTAGCAACAGTTTTGTAGTAGGAATAGCAAAGTAACAGCAGTAGTAAAAGTAAAACAGTAGTAACAATAGGAGTAAACAGTAGGATTCGAGTGCGGTAGGCATAGGGATGGATGGACGGGCGTTGCATGGACAGGACAATTCACATCGCAATCAAAACATAGGATAATTGCAGATAAATAAGATAAAGCATCCAAGTACTAGATAATCCTAGGCATGTGTTCCATATATAGTCATACATGCTCGCAATGAGAACTTGCACAACATCTTTTGTCCTGCCATCCCGTTTGCAGCGGAGCCTCAAGGGAACTACTTGCAATTAAGGTGCTCCATTTAATAGAGAACCGGAGCAAAGCATTAACACTCCATGAACACACGTGATCCTCACATTAAAGCCATTCCCTCCGGTTATCCTGATTTCTGTCACCTCGGGGCCATTGGTTCCGGACAACAACGTGTGTATACAACTTGCAGGTAAGACCATAAACAATACTATCATAATGAATCAATAACATGTTCAGATCTGAAATCATGGCACTCGGGCCCTAGTGACAAGCATTAAGCATAACAAGTTGCAACAAAGTCATAAAGCACTAATAAAAGATACAAGGCACCATGCCCTAACAATCCGATGCCATTACATGAACGATCTCATCCAATCCCTACCATCCCCATAGCCTACAGCGGGGGATTACTCACTCATAGATGGGGGAAACATGGATGGTTGATGGAGAAGTGATGGTGATGATGATTGCGATGATCTCCTCCAATTCCCCATCCTGGCAGGGTGCTAGAACGGAGTTTCTAGTGCTGTTTCGTGGAATCTGGTGGTAGCGGCGGAGCGGAACTCCTTCTAGAAAAACGTCGAACCCCCCGGAGTTTTTAGGTTAGAAGGCTTCTTATAGGTGAAGAGGGAGACCGAGGGGGTGTCTGGGGTGGCCAGACCACCCCCTGGCGCGGCCTGGGCTTGCCCGTGCGGCCAGGTGGTGTGGCCTGGGCCCAGCCCCCTCTGTCTCGTATTCTGGCTCCGGGAGTCTTTTGGTGAAATAGGATTTTTGGTATATTTTCCGGGATTTTTCCTGATAGTTGATTTTTTGCACAAAAACTAGACACCAAGGCAATTATGCTGAAAACAGCGTCAGTCCGCATTAGTTGCATCCAAATCACACAAGTTTAGAGGAGAAACAATAGCAAAAGTGATCGGGAATGTAGATACGTTTTGGACGTATCACACGTTAGAGGAACCATGATGCCACGTTCATCCATGAATCTGAACTTTGCAGTCTGCTTCGGCCATAATTCATCATGATTACACAGAGCAGCAACCATACCAGATATAGTGCAGATCTGCGCAGGCGCTTCTTCCATCGTGATACAATGGTGTCCATACCACTTGCCCTTAGAGTCGTACCTGAAGAGGACTACCGTAACCAAGTAAGGGTGGTCCGCGGAGATCCCACTTGACAGAAAACTATGGACAAAATATGTTTGTCAGCGTTGGGCTAACAAACAATTTTAGGTTCAGTAGCCAGCTAGCAGTTATAATTAGTGCGAATAGCAAAGACAAGGGTAGCTCACCCGCTTGTAGCCAGAACTTCTTCTTCCTTGGTAGTAGGATCTGCCATCCTTCGAGCTGCTCGGCTCGTCGGCGGCGGAGGCGGGATAGAGCCTCGCAACGGCAGCGACGGTATGCGCCATTGGATCTCGGGGTCAGCGACTAGGCGTAGTAACTTGGCGCCAGAAGTCAAATGTCCGAAGGGATCGTCCTGCCTAGAGGGTGGATTCCGACGCCGCCGGTGCTAGGCGAAAGCTGCAAATGGATTTGTGAAATTGGTCAACGCATCCAATCCACTTAGTTACTCGATTTGCCTAAGAGGTTGCCATGTTGGCGTTCGCGTCACGGACAGATGACCGACATGAGGGTCCCGACCGTCTACTTCACAGGGCAGTTTCACGGAATGTTTGAATTTGGCAGGGGTGAGATGAGTTTGCATCGAAATGGCCCCTCTCAGTAGTTGGCGGCCCAACATTTCGAAACACGGCAATTTCAGGCAACTTAGGTACCGCCATGCGCTGGCCTGCGAACTTTGGTGCCGCAGACGAACAGGCCCGGATAGATGGCAGATCTTGTGCGACCGCTGCTACAGCGGAAGCACATGGTTCTTTATCCAGGACAGCAGGATGTCCCGGGCGGTGAGCTGCTCCTCGACCACTAGCACCGTCACGCGGGTGGCCATCCTCTCCATGTCCGCCTAGGCACCTAGATTCTGGACGGTCCAGGCCTTCCGGGTAGAGGGGACGTTGGCGAACACTGGCACCTTGATCCAGTCGACGTCGGTGTTGTTGCACACGTAGAAGTATGAGCGCTGCCACAACTTAACAGTGTCCGACATCTCCATCCGCGGCATCGGTGATGATGACCTGTGGTAGATGGCGCAGTAGCCGGTCTCCGTGAGGGGGCCGCCCATCCCCACCACCTGGACCTTGAAGTAGAAGAACTTCAAGAAGTTCGCCGCATCCGGGCAAACCCCCAAGTAGGCCTCGCAGTAGGCCGCGTGATGCAACAGTTGCGCGACGGCATTGGCACCGAGGTGGTGGAGATGAAGGTCGAACAACAACATCAACTCTAGGACGAACCTGCTCAGAGGTAGGCCAAGCCCACGGGCGAAGTGGGCGAGGAAGACGACGGCCTCTCCAGGCCAGGGATTGGGGACCTTCTCCCCCTCCGGCGCCAGGTGATGCTTCACTAGGCGCTCCGATGGGATAAGTTTCCCCCGCCAGTACTTCTGCATAAGCTCATCAGTAACATACGAGCCACACCAGCCCCCCGCCTGATCAGAAAGCATCTTGGCAGGCGCGGTGGCCGTGTTGGAGAAGTGGGGCCCCATCGTCATGATGAAGGAACGGTGGCGATGGCGATCAAGGAGAGCGGTGGCACAAGGTAGCAGCGAGGAGGTAGAAGCGCAAATGGCAATGGGCGCAGAAAGAAGGCAAAGTAAGGGAGAAGCCCTCCCGGCGCTCCTATTTATCGAAGTAGGGCAACTGCGCCTCCTGCACTCCCCTATGCCACGTGGCACAAGAACTGCTCCACTACCCCCACGATGCTTCGGTGCCGAATCATTTGCGCCAGAGGAAATGCCACAGAAGATCCCGCAGGCATTACCGCGAAGGCCAAGCGTGCGCACGATCCCCGACAAACCGCTATGATCTTGGCATGTGCACGGTTACCAAAACTGCAGCGGCAGGCCAAGAGGTCAAACTGACGCGACGTGCGCCAAAGAAAGCAGGCATGCTTAACGTCAGCACTGATGTCATCGTCTGCGCGATTCACCTCCCCAGCCGGGTGCGATAGCCAGGAGACGTAATTGTCCCTCACACCTTGTGGGTGGGCCACCGGACCCGTAGCCGGTAAACTCCAGCTGGGAAATAACAAGCATCTCGAGAAGGAAAACGACAAGCATTACAAGACAAGTGCTACAATACAATTCACGATACGTTCTTCATCCACAATCATTTCAGCAGTAGCCAATGAGCATGCAGGAACTTCTCGGCAAAGCGAAGTCCCAACGTGCTTGATGACTAGTGTCGGGGGGTGACCCCCGGGTAGGCAATGCCAGGCTTAACTGGTCATCTCCACGAGAGTCTGGCCGGATGGCCACAAGACAAAGAACCCTAGCCGAGTGATATTCCTCACCCGGTCCGCCTCAAGATTCCACAGCTAGCCCATCTAGCTGGGGGCCAGGAAAGCCGGCTGGGTGGCCACCTCTACCCGGCCGCCTCGGATCCGTTGGCCAAAGGTACAGGAGGGGGTGATGCTCCTTGCTGAGTGCACCCTTGACCGGACAGGCAGGTGCGCCGCCCTGCTGGCACTACCAGACAAGGGCACCAAAGCGCTAAGGCTGGGAGATGGTGAATAAAGCTCCAGCTGACGGATAAAAACACCAAGCTGGCGGATAAAGCACCAAGCTGATGGATAAAGCACCGAGTGACACCCAAAGTGGAGGCGCTGAGATGCTGTGGCGCTGTACCCACCTATACTGGAGCTTGATCGAGTCCTAGACTACCGGCTAGACCTAATCAGCCGACCTGCTTTGTAAACCCAAAGCCCAAACAGTAAACCCTAGAGCCCACATTGTAACCTACCCTTCTACCAGTATATAAGGAAGGGTAGTGCCATGGTTCTAGGTAAGGCATTTACGGTGACAAGTTAGCCTGAATCACCAAGTCAAGTAGTTCATCTCCCTCTAGCTCCCGAGAGTAGCTAAGGAAACAGCTCAAGGAGCACTTGTATTGAGCATCTGCTCCCCATATAGTAGATCCTTGTAGGAGTAGGAGCTTTACCTCCACAAGAGGGCTCTGAACCTGCGTACATCGCTGTGTCTGCAGTATCTGTGCCCAACCCGTTGTGAGTAGACACCGATAGCATCCTGATTGTCCCTCTCATGCCATCCCCGATGGCACTGCCGTGTTCCACACCACGACAGGAATGATGTACTGTAGTCAATTGGTTCAATGGTTCTTAACTAACCATTCTATGTTGTTGTCTATGTATAAGTTCCAACAAAGAGATGAGCTCATAAATTTGTAATAAACATAAGTTTATGGAGCTCATAAGTTAAAGAAGTTATGTCTTGAAATAAAGTGGTATATTGTAGTAACAGGGTTCTATGATACTACATGATGATCGATTGTAATGTTTTTATCTTGTATACCATTTTATTTAAAAATAGACTTATAAGTTTAACTTATGATCAAGGGGGAATGTTGGATATTTGTGATCCATAGGTTAGGTCAATAAGTCAAATATTATGGTTGCTACTATAGCAGTGCTATAGTAGGTCGGTTTGCCATGATCGGGGCATCCCCTCCATCTATTTCTGGTGTCAGTTCCCCTGTTGCAGGTGGTGATCTAAAAGGAAGCTGGGAGGTAGGCTGTTACAGTACGATACTCTCTCTCGCATGCTCTAATTTTTTTCCTTACTCACCGATCAAGTCCAGCACTAAAAGCACCAGGAAAAACCACAAATAAAGATCAAGAAGCATCAGGACAAGTAGAACAGGTCAGGGCTAGACCTCAAGATCAAATTAAATCATGGTAATCTTATCTTCGTGTGGCTCAAACTTGAGATAGATGATCTTGTCGATCTCCACAACGACATGCCTCTTCTAGAACATAAGAGCAGATAGTTGCAAATCACCTTCAACTACATGTGTACATAGAGCACACACACGTCGACAGATAGATATAGACAAAATGGCATTTTGCTACCACAATTGATGTTAGGTCTTAACTACCACAATTTAGGAATTTTACAAAAACTACCAATCGTTTGTCTGATTCTTTCAAAAAACTACCAAAGCTGCTTAAGCATTGTTTTAACACGAGTTGATCATGTTTCTGACGGGGATGGCCCACTAGCTGGCTGATGTGGCATGTGCATATTGCAAAATAGTCCTTCTATTCCTATTTCTCACGCACGTTGACCGCTTGTGGCCGGCGGCTGTGCATGAGAAATAGGACGGCATGGCATCCCTCGAACAACTCGGAGAAGCTCTACAAGGACGGCATGGCCAGCGTGCTCCTGATGGTGCTCGTGGAGTTGTTTGTCACGCATTCCCAGGCCGGCAACAATGACCACCAGCTTAACCCTCCAAGGATGGTACCACGTCGCTGAAATGTCGCCCTGTGCTCGTGACCGTGGCCGAGGAGTACACTCTGGTACACTGTCAGCATGTGATCATGGCACCCATGCGATACAACCCGTGGATCAGCGGAAACATGATGCTGGTGGAGTCATAGGATGAGGACCACGGCTTCCACCTCTATAGCCCGCTATGCCTGACCAGCAATAGACTCATAAAGGCTATGGTTGCGGTGCCCTAGCATACGACAACATGGTGTACTATGCAATTTATTGACATAACAGCAATGAAACACCGCTCCACCAGTATTACATCCCTTAGAGTGCTACAATAGAAACATCACAGGTTCTCAAGGCATGACTATAGATTACAACATAGTATATTACAAAAGATCCAGAGAACCTACTTGATATAGTGAGGAAAGTATCCTTACAAAACAAAACCAGAAATAGTAACTTGTAGACGATTCTACTAGTAAGTCTATTAATAATATTTATTTGGCTTGCAATTGCTGCTATAGCAATGCTCTACAGAAGTAGGTTCTAGCAACTAGCGATTTATCTATTGTCTACTCTTTAGCTTCATTTCCTTAGCATCCAACGAAGACGTTGACTCCATCGATTCGATCGGATATCTTTAGTTCCTTAAGGTAGCTTTCCTCCTACATATGTCATTGATTGCTTTGAGATCTAGCAAGGGTTAAGAAGGTACAGTTTAGTACGACCGTACTCAGCAATTTCATTAAATAGGAATGTTTGATGTACTATCTATAGGCACAAACCATAGGTCATAGGCTATGCAGATTTTTGTAAACATTTCTTCAAAGATTGCTTTTATTTTAAAGATCTATGTTCGTCAGCCTTCACAGGTTCATTAGAACTTCATGGAGTTCCTTTCCTACAGTGTCCGTAGCTCCTTCATAGAATAGGGAGTAACATGACACACTTTTTGACACTCTGCAGAGGTGTGTTGCTTTACCCATGAGAGATCCTTATCCATGTTACACATCCGAGTGGCCAACCCGTTCACACTTCCATGGTATGAGCCTCGGTATAAGGATCCAAGCTGATCACTGCCCTTCTCCATAACCCCACATGCCAAAATGACCCTTCAGGCCACCACATCTCTGTTAGCCTCCCTTGTGGTCCGGTTATAACTCTGGTAGGCCCCTGAAGACTCTATGAGCCGGTTATGCCCCTGGCAACCCCATCAGATATGGGAGATCTCCACCTACGGCGGCCTCTCACATATAATCTTTTCACTAATATCATGGGGCATTGAGGGGTCCCACCCATGTGATGGATCCTCGCAAGGAATCTACATCTTCACTATAAGGTCGTCTGCTGACACATGAAAGGAAGAAGATCTAGCTGACTTCCCCAGAGCCATCTAGATCTCATGGTTAACGCGTAATTTACAGCGCAAGAATCACTGGCGACATTTTTTATTAAGTCCTAGATGATACTTTCCCGTGCAATGGTGGTTCCATTACCAGTCATAATAGATTATATGACCACCCCGGATTAGTAACCGGTAGTTCAAGTCTGAAAATAATGTTTTGCCATCCTTTTCAAAATGTAGGTGATAACAATAGTAGATTGAAATACTTAATATAAAATATTCAAAGGACATAAGCAAGTATGAACTTGCCTTTTTGACTGTAAGATTATGCAACCTAGGTCTTCTAGTCGATATAAACTCCAATATCTCAAAGAAGCATCATTGGTATGGTAAGGACTAATGTTTTAAGAAGCAATGTACTATTATGCATAGATAATGATATGCATTTTGTATAAATCCAAAAGAAAATCCCCATGTTTAAGAATGGATTGAGTTTGGGTGATTTCTTAAAGTTCTTCTTCATCTTCAAGTTTACTTTACAACCAAAAGTACATTTTAATATTATAAGAGTAACATACAAGGTATGAAATTAGAGCTTGGATGCTGTTTAGTATCAGCTCTTAAGAATAGTCATGTTTTAAGTTGGTGAGTCTTAAGAGAAGTATTGAGGTTTTTGTTTGAAGTGGCAAAAAGAATGACTTTCGAAGAAAATGTTTCTTATACTAAGTTAAGTTATTCTTAAGGTCATTAAGATGTAATCAATAGGTATCCTAACGATCTTAAGTTAATAGGATTCTTGTTGATGGAGTATTAGACCAAATTTAACTATAAAATACAATTGAGTTAAGACATAGTGCTGTAATAGTACGATCAAGTTCTAGGGTTCTTCAAAGCATGATCAAAGACATAATCTTATAGTTATTGAGTATACCTTAAAGGATCTAGATCAAGCATGTCTATTATAGGTAGGTTGCATGAATAGAACTAACTATGAGATATAGATGAATTCATGACATGATTTACTCAGGTACTACCAAGTTTTAGAGTTATGCTAAGCATGGTTAAAGAGATGAGATCGTTCACTCTCAATGTAGGTCAATGATGTATAAGGTTAGCTTGTAAGTCATTGACTTATAGTTGGCATAAACTCATACTAACCACATAGATTCTATCATAGGATATGGTTATAATATTAGGTATATGGTATACAGAACTTATCCTTTAAGAGGATAACATGACTAAGTGATAACAACTTAGTTAAGTTGAAAGAGTAATGATGATTTATGGTATTTGGTTACATTTCATAATTCTGAGGTTAGGGTTAATATTGGAATAACTCAAGATTTAAGACTTCCTTACTATCATGATCCTAAAGACAAGATTGATTTCATTTATGAAAACATAAATATATGAATTTAATCATTTGTTATGGTTTTAAGCATTTAGATAAAGTTGCTAAGTTATATTATTGTTAAAGAAATAGTTTCATAAAAAGTACTACTCGATTTAGTTTTCAGTAATTACTAAATTCTATTGTACATAATGATATAATTAAATTAATGGTTTAAGTTACCCATTCTTCTATGTGAGTTTTACCCAAGTCATTAGGTAAAAAGTAATCTTAAAGTATTAAAAACACTTTATTTACAATTATAAATAAAATAATATTATTCCTTCATAACAACAAATTCTAAAAGGAATTTATTTCGATTTATAGTGAAAAAATAAAAAAACATTCCATTTCTTTTAATACAAGAAATGGATTTTATAAACCCATTATAACCCTTAATTTTATAAATACCAAACAACTTGGAATTTTAGATTTAACATTTTTCTAGGGTAGTAGATTATTTTTCATACATCCAAATGGTTTTTATTTATTTATTAGCATTTTTCCTTATTTTTCTTATTTCATTGAGAGACCTAATAATTTCCATTTTTGATGCATTTTATTTGACTCAATCAAACAATTTTATATTTTTCCTAGGTAGATTTTATTTTTGTTTTTTATTGACATATTATGTGCATTTTTTAGATTTTTCATTTTTTTAGAGCCTAAAGTATTTGTAATGTCATTTTGGTAATTTATATTTTTGGCCTTTTATTATTTAATTTTATTTTTGCAATTCCTCCTTTTAGCTAGCCAGACCCAATGGTTATCCCGCCCCGCTACTTGGCCCATGGATTGGTCCAACCCAACTAGATATTGGCCGAGATCATCGTCTCGCTCACGAGTTCATTTTTCTCCCCCTTCTATGGCGATGTCCATGGTGTTGTCGCTACCTCGCCTGATTCTGACGGTTCTAGCCACTCTGGCTCCCACCCTGGTGACTATCGACATGGTCCACGCTATTGAATCACGGTGTCTAATTCAATTTGGAATATGCCTCTTCCATAGCTCACGTTGAACCCTATACACTGGCAGCTAGGGTTCAGGCTCCCCAAGATATTGCAGCTTCCAGGCGTTCTGGTGATGTGCTCCGGTGATCTGGGATGCGTAGCTATTGTGGTATGGTGCTGGTTGTTGCGGTGTGGCTCGGCATGGGTCAAGTGCTGTCATGCTTCTCGTTCTACCGCGTTGCCCTCCGTTGCCTCTACTTCCTCTCTAGCGAGCTATCGCAAGAGGTAGGTGTTTATTTTTTCCCTCTCTCACTCCTCCTCTCTAGTACCAACCCTATTTAGGATTTCCCCATGATCTAAGCTTAACTGAGGACTTGTAGTAGTATGTTTAATATGGTTGTTAACTTTACCATGATTTAGTTGGTTTTTGATTATGGACTGCTTAGCAATATTTTTGGGTGTTTTACATATAATCCTACATTCCTGATATTGTCTTAGTTTGGATAACCTACCTAGATGAAATTCTTAGCTATCTCCTGATAACTGTACTTAATCTTATGTACTACCAGTAGTGGTGTATGTTGGTGAGATTTATAATATATCATGCCTTGTGAAAATCACAGTGTGATGATGTTTCTATTGGCACATTAATCTTGTTTACTCTCTATTATATATGCTGATATTGTCTAAGTGAAAGTAATACATAGTATTTGTTACTGGATTTTACTACTTTTCCTATGGTTTGGAGTTGTTCTGATGGTCCATTTATATTGATAGAGAATAAATTTAGGATGATGGCATTCCTGAATTCTTTTTAATAAGGACCTAGTCCTTACTTCTGTAGATAGATCTAGCTACACAGTTTGCTGACATTTTCCAATATTGTCATTATGAAAGAAACTTCTCCTTAGATAATTCCTAGTATTGAATCTAGGAAAATGATTTATTTTACGTATGCACTTGGTTCTATTGATGATCTGATGTGGTTTTATTCTACAAGCCTAGCTTGTATGTGTTCTTGATACTGTCAAATTGATAGTGAATGCTTTAAATGATTCCTAGGGTTCTTTTAAATTAGGAAAATGACTTATGGGCTTAATTCTATTAGCGTGTGGCTTATGCTAGATTTACTTGCTAATTAAACCATCATGATCTGCTGCCTCTTGCTTGGATCCCTAAATTTTTCCCTTGCCTATGATGCAAAAGGTCGAGGCCTCAATTTAAATAAGATCAAATATTACTTATTGTCCTTTTCTTCTATGTGCTGAATTTGGAAAGACTTTCTTTGCAAGACTGAGAGAACCTATTACCCAACCTTCCTTCTTGTATAATGATAAGAACAAATGCTTGAATGATCTTATATACCAACCTACTATTGTAGAGTGGATTGATGTTGAGGTAAAGGACATGGGGATGTAACTGGTTCTTTATTTACTTGGTAATGTATATATTTCTTGGAACTTGTCCTTCTTTGAACAGATGCTGGCTTGGCCTTGCTCTACTCCTGAGCTCCTCCTCCTTTAAGTTACCATGGTTTCTTCTATTGGTTGGTTGATGTATGTGTTCGATTTGTGGAGAGCTGGTGAAGAACTAGTTGTGGTTCATGTGATTGCATCTTGTATTGATCTTGGTGAATGGATGAGCAGAGAAAAACTATGATGGGCCTGTGTTTGCCTTATCTCTCTTTGATTATTGCCCTGTGCCGACAGCACACACACATGCAGTTATGTGTGTTGCTTGGTTGCTTGCTTGCTACTAATTCTAAATCAGATCAACTAACTTCTGGTGTTTTTACTATTTATACTCTACCCATCTAGTGAAACTTGCCCCTCTCTCTTATGCCAATGATGTAGTACCAAGGCCTTAATCCGATTGAGAACAGATATATTTTTGGTGAAACTTTCCCTAATTTATTTGCTCACTGATGTGATTAACAATGCACCTCACTGTTAGACTGAGAGCAACATTAACACTAATCTTTTCCTTTTTTTTGTTTCCTTTGTATTTTGTATGTACCAAGAAGAAAACAATATCAACACTAAAAGTTAGAAAAGTAGTTTAAGATTTGCTATTTTTATTACTTTTTTAATCTCCTTTTAACATTTGTTTGAAAAGAATAATGTATTCTATGTATTCAATTAATAAATCATTTCTTTATTTCACTATTGTAATTCACTCATATTTAATTACTCATTTGTTTATAAAAGAAATTATATTAAGTATTATTTCCTTTTGTATACTTTTATTCATTATACTATAGTACTTTATTATTATAACTTATTTCATTTTTAATATAATTATATACTTAAAAATTCCAATTCATTTTATTTAATCAATTAAATATTTCTAAATTCATTTCATAAATTACACAAAAATCAATTTGATTCAAAATTTTAAATACAACACAAGTTAGGAATATATATCCCCCCAAAACAAACAAAATGCCTAGATATCATGTCAAAGTATATCGCACTAGGTGAGATGATCTAAACTCTAATCCATCGAAGCGAGAGAAACCTTGATCCCACTAGGGTTTTAATTTGAAAAAAGATTACCCAGGTTTTCAGATGCATGAACGCAAATGCACACGCTCACTTCTGCACTTCTAGTTACCCTAAATGTTGGGGCATTAAAGTGGTGGAGTTCATAAACCAACCGGAGATTATCTCGACACCTAACCCAACCACCGCCGTGTTGTTGAACCTGGAACACAGGCGCTACATCATGTTGCATCAATATGAGGGTAAGATGAAGACATACCATTGGGGACTCAAGGTGCCTACTAGGCCATTTCATTCCATAATGGCCAGTAGGATAGACATGATAGTTTAGAGTATCTAGCATGGGAAAACAACCAAGACAAACTATGGGTCAATTTTTAGCCGAGCGAGAATTGATAGGGGCAACATGAACCCCTTCTCACCAACAACACTTTAGGGGAGTTCTGCAATGAAAAACTTCTTATGAAGTATTAGATATGTATTTGAGTTAGTTACAGACTCCTAAAGTCAGTTTGCCTAAACCCTAAGTCGGTTGGCCCATATAATATATAAGCTATGTAAGCTTGATCAAATTAATACAAGTTATTATTCTCTCCAGTATCATGCTATCAGACCCCTAGGTTTTCTGCACCTTGGCATGGCTCCGTCGCCAAAACCTCCACCACCATTGTCACGTCCCCTCTTCTCCTCTGCCAAAGCTCATGACGTCGGCGCACCTCGTTCTTCCTCCTCTAACCCAAGCTTTGTCACCTACCAATACCCTATACAACCAGCTCCAATATCTCTCACCAATACAATCTTTGATGTCTATCCCTACATATGAATCTCTTTAGATCTTGCCCTAAACAACTACTACCATTGGTGCCACCTCTTTCATATTCATCTTGGTTGATGCGGCCTTCGGCACCACATTGATCCATCCTCGGTGCCTCAGCCGAGTGGTCCACAATAGGTAAAGCACAATCTCGCGATCATCCAATCGATCTACACCGCATCTACACCGAGTTGTTCGACCTCGTCTCCAACAATGACGCCATCGCCTTCGACCAATGGACTTATCTTCAATAGCTTTTCTAGGACAACAGGACGGTCGCATCAATGCACTCCACGCCGAGCTTCACAACATCACCTAGGGAGATTCACTAATTACCATCTTTAGTCATCGGATCAAAGCAATCAGCGATGAGCTTTGGGAACTTGGAGACCGTGTTGAATACCGCACCCTCGTCAACGCTCTCCTCACCGGCCTCAGGAAGCAATTTGAGAAGCAAGTCGCTTTCATACCTATGATGCGGCCTCCCCCACCTTCGTCGAAGTTCAATCTCTCCTCCAATTCAAGGCGATGAATCAAGCAGCATGCAAGGCCTCTCGACCACCTTAGGTGATTCACACTGCTACTCAGCCTTCCGCTCCGGCACCTACCGCCTGGCATGCACCTTCACCTCTATAGCCTCCTTCAGGGGTGTTTTAATTTTAGGTCTCTAAGTTCACAAGCCTGCGGCCTAGAGGGCCGAAGTTGCTTTATTCAGACGGGGCTACCTAGTTGCGTGGCCAATTTCCCAAACGGGCCATTTCAGCATGAATGGAATCAAAATGTTTGAACTCAAAATATCGTTGTGGTGTCCATCATGTTAAGTCCCGCTTGTTAGTTTTGACCGTTTTGGTTGCCACCTGGGCTGCCATGGAGACAACACAGTATGCAGCTGTAATATCCTATAGTTTAAGAGGCACAAAATGGGTAGAACATGGGAGTGTGCATTGCATCCATGCATGTAAAATCCGGGGAAATTTAAAACTTCTTTAATAGAACTTGTCAAAATGATTGAACTTTCACTTAAGTTGATGAGTTAAACTTAGGTAATAAAGTTGAGCGTTATAAACTTCAAGATGACCTTTGCTAAATCCTATCTTAGGAAGGTAGAAGGGAAATTCTGAGTAAAATTAACCATAAAACAAATACATCCTTAATGAACAATAACAAATAACAAGATATATTCTATCTTGTCTGGTCATCCTCGGTCTATCATCACATGTGCTAGACAATTATGTAGTACGTTAGAGCATCAAAGCTCAAAATCAAATCTTCATCTATCTAAATCTTGATCTATTCTTCTTCATTCCATCAATTCACTTCTAAGGACAAATAGGAAGAAATCCAGATATGTTACAAGTTTGACCCTCATATTTAGCATGCAAGCCTAGTAGATAGTCAGGGCCACTAAACAATATACTAGTAACACAATCATGAGTTTAACTTGAATAGCCAAATGGAATCAACCTTAAATGTATCACTTGATAGAATCATTCTCTTAAAGGATGTGGCATTTCTGATATTATATGTGGATGACATATTATTGATTGGAAATGATATAGATCTTTTAAACAGTGTTAAAAGTTATCTAAACAGCAAATTTTCGATGAAAGACCTTGGTGAAGCATCATATATATTAGGCATTAAAATCTATAGAGATAGATCAAGGCGCCTAATTGGGCTATCGCAGAGTACATACCTTGATAAGATATTAAAGAAGTTTAATATGGACGAAAGTAAGAAGGGGTTCTTACCTATGTTGCAAGGCAAGACATTGAGTAAGACTCAAAGTCCGGCTACGGCGGAAGAAAGAGAGATGATGGATAAGATCCCCTATGCCTCGTCCATAGGCTCTATTATGTATGCCATGCTATGTACAAGACCGGATGTGGCACATGCTATTAGTTTGACTAGTAGGTACCAATCTGATCCACGTTCGGAACACTGGATAGCGGTAAAGAACATCCTCAAGTACTTAAGAAGAACTAAGGATATGTTTCTTATATACGGAGGTGAAGAAGAGCTAGTCGCTAAGTGTTATGTCGATGCTAGTTTTGACACCAATCCGGATGACTCTAAGTCTCAATCGTGACAACAATGGAGCCATAGCCAACACAAAGGAACCAAGGTGTCATAAGAATTCCAAGGATATTAAGCGCCGGTTTCACTCCATCCGCGAGCATGTCAAGGATGGAGATATAAAGATTTGTAAAGTACACACGGACCTAAATGTAGCAGATCCGTTGACTAAAGTTCTCCCTAGGGCAAACATGATCAACACCAGAACTCCATGGGTGTTAGATTTATCACTATGTGAACTAGATTATTGTCTCTAGTGCAAGTGGGAGACTGAAGGAAATATGCCCTGAGAGGCAATAATAAAGTTGTTATTATATATTCCTTATACATGATAGATGTTTATTTTACATGATAGAAATGTATTGATTCGGAAACATCAATACATGTGTGTTTAATAAACAAAAAGGGTTCCTAGTCATGCCTCTCTTATAGACTAGCTTGTTGATTAACAGGATGATCAAGGTTTCCTGATCATGGACATTGGATGTTGTTAATAACAAGGTCACGCCATTGGTGGAATGATGTGATGAACATTCATCCGAAGTATAGCATTACGATCAAGTCATTATGTTTATATTGCTATAACATCATACGAAGTAATCTTTATCCTTAGACTATGAGATCATGTTAATTGCTGACACCGGAAGAGTATCTTGATAACATCAAACGTCACACCGTAACAGGGTGACTATAAAGATGGGTTCAGTACTACGAAGGTGTTATGTTGAGGCTCATGGATCAAGAGTGGAATTTTTCAATCCAGATGACGGATAGATATACTCTGGGCCCTCTCGGTGATATCACATTAGGATAGCTTGCAAGCAAGTGATGTGATAACTAGAATGTTATATCACGGGAACGAGAAAAGAGTGCATGTCGGTAACGAGATCAAACTAGGTATGGAGATACCGATGATCGAATCTCGGACATGTAATATATCGAGAGACAAAGGGATTTAGTTACAAGCGTTAAAGGTTCTCACGATCACAGGAGTCATCGTTGAATGTGTAGGAGTCAGTACGGATCTCAAGGTCCCGCTGCTGATTATTGATCAGAGAAGGGTCTCGATCATGTCTGCATTATTCGTGAACCATAGGGTGGCACACTTAAGAGTTACCGGACACTGTTTTGGAGCACATATGTTTTAGACGAAAGAATTGCAAAGCGCAGGAATTGTTTCAATAGAAACCGGAAATTGTTTCGGGTGAAATTGCAGAAGGTGGTTCTGCATGTGATATTGAAATATTGCAAGGGGCTATATGTGAATGTTTGTTAATTAAAGTAATTAACAAAATTCTAAATAAATTTAATAAAAAGAGTTTTATTAAATGAGAGAGCATTAAATTTGGAGAAATTTAATGCATTTAAAGTGGAGACTTTAAAAGGGAATGTGAAGAGGCATTTTAATGTGGGGGGGTACCACCACATGAATGGGGGAGGTGAGGGGTCACCCCCCCCCCATGCGCCGGCCATGGAGAGAGGGGGCACCCCCCCTCCTCCTATAAAAGGCCACCCATTCCCTCCTTCATCCTCACACCTCCTTGTGAAGGATCTCTCTCTCCCTCTAGAATTATTCCCCCATGGTCTCGGATTAGCGAGATACATGTTCCCGGTGGCATTTCGTCTGGAAGGAGTTGCTGTTTCCGCTGGATCGCTAGAGCGAGGAGGTGGAGGTTATCCGGTGGCTTGAACGTGTGTGCGTGTGCGGATGCGCTGCTGAGTTGCGGCGCTCGGACTTCCTCACGATCTTGAGATCGGCAAGTTTACGACTACATCAACCACGAGTTCCTACTCGTTAACAAAGCTCGTTGTCTACGAGGGTAAGTTCTCGTTGGATGTATGTCCACCCATTGCTTTGTACCTAGCAGATAGATCTTGGCGTGTAGTTCACACCGTAGGAAAAAAAAATTCTATGCTGCGGACCCAACACATATATATTAGGCATTAAAATCTATAGAGATAGATCAAGACGCCTAATTGGGATATCGCAAAGTACATACCTTGATAAGATATTAAAGAATTTTAATATGGACGGAAGTAAGAAGGGGTTCTTACCTATGTTGCAAGGCAAGACATTGAGTAAGACTCAAAGTCCAGCTACGGCGAAAGAAAGAGAGATAATGGATAAGATCCCCTATGCCTCAGCCATAGGCTCTATAATGTACGCCATGCTATGTACAAGACCGGATGTGGCACATGCTATTAGTTTGACTAGTAGGTACCAATCTGATCTAGGTTCGAAACACTGGATAGCGGTCAAGAATATCCTTAAGTACTTAAGAAGAACTAAGGATATGTTTCTTGTATACGGAGGTGAAGAAGAGTTGGTCGCTAAGTGTTATGTCGATGCTAGCTTTGACACCGATCGGGATGACTCTAACTCTCAATCTGGATATGTATTTCTCTTGAATGGAGTAGTAGTTAGTTGGAGGAGTTCCAAACAACCTATGGTGGCTGGATCAACGACGGAGGCAGAATATGTTGCTGCTTCAGAAGCAGCGCAGGAAGCAGTTTGGATGAAGGAGTTCATAATGGAACTAGGTGTGGTTCCTAGTGCATTGGACCTAATGGTGATCTATTGTGACAACAATGGATCCATAGCCAACGCCAAGGAACCAAGGTCTCACAAGAATTCCAAGCATATTAAGCGCCGGTTTCACTCCATCCGTGAGCATGCCAAGGATGGAGATATAAAGATTTGTAAAGTACACACGGACCTAAATGTAGCAGATCCATTGACTAAAGTTCTCCCTAGGGAAAAACATGATCAACACCAGAACTCCATGGGTGTTAGATTTATCACTATGTAAACTAGATTATTGTCTCTAGTGCAAGTGGGAGACTGAAGGAAATATGCCCTGAGAGGCAATAATAAAGTTGTTGTTATGTATTCCTTGTATATGATAGATGTTTATTTTGCATGCTATAATTGTATTGATAGGAAAAATCAATACATGTGTGTTTAATAAACAAAAAGGGTTCTAGTTATGCCTCTCTTATAGACTAGCTCGTTGATTAACAAGATGATCAAAGTTACCTAATCATGGACATTGGATGTTGTTAATAACGAGGTCACAACATTTGTGAAATGATGTGATGAACATTCATCTGAAGTATAGCATTACGATCAAAGTCATTATGTTTATATTGCTATAACATCATACGAAGTAGTCTTAGTCCTTAGACCATGAGATCATGTTAATTGCTAACACCAGAAGAGTATCTTGATAACATCAAACGTCACACCGTAACAGGGTGACTATAAAGGTGGGTTCAGTGCTACGAAGCTGTTATGTTGAGGCTCATGATCAAGGGTGGAATTTGTCAATCCCGATGACGGATAGATATACGCTGGGCCCTCTCAATGATATCACATTAAGATAGCTTGCAAGCAAGTGATGTGATCACTAGAATGTTATATCACGGGAACGAGAAAAGAGTGCATGTCGGTAACGAGATTAAACTAGGTATTTGGATACCGATGATCGAATCTCGGACATGTATTATATCATGAGACAAAGGGATTAAGTTACTAGCGTTAAAGGTTCTCATGATCACAGAAGTCATCGTTGAATGTTCAGGAGTCAGTATGGGTCTCCAGGTCCCACTTCTGGTTATTGATTTGAGAAGGGTCTCAATCATGTCTGCATTATTCGTGAACCGTAGGGTGACACACTTAAGGGTTACCGAACACCATTTTGGAGCACATATGTTTCAGACGAAAGAACTACAAAGCGCTGGAATTATTTCGATGGAAACCAGAATTGTTTCGGGTGAAATTGCAGAAAGTGGTTCTGCATGTGATATTGAAATGTTGCAAGGGGTTTTATGTGAATGTTTGTTAATAAAATTAATTAACAAAATTCTAAATAAAACAAATAAAAGAGTTTTATTAATTGAGAGTTGCATTAAATTTGGTGGAAATTTAATGCATGTGAGTGGAACTTTGGGTGGAGCTTGAATTGATGTGAGTGGAGCTTCCACCACGTGAATGAGGAAGAGGTGGGGGCACCCCCTTGGCCGCCAGCCATGGGAGGGGAGGAGCCCCCCTCTCCTCCCTCAGAAAGCACACCTCCTCGTGAAGGATCTCTCTCCCCCTCTAGATATTCCCCCATGGTCTCGGATTAGCGAGATACATGTTCCCGATGGCCTTGCATCTGGAAGGAGTTGCTGCTTCCGCTAATTCGCTGGAGCAAGGAGGTGGAGGTTATCCGGTGGCTTGAACGTGTGTGCGAGGACGGATGCGTTGCTGATATGCGGCGCTAGGACTTCCACACGATTGAGATCGGCAAGTGTACGACTACATCATCCACGAGTTCTAACTCGTTAACAAAACTATGTTGTCTTCGAGGATAAGTTCTCTATGGATGTATATCCACCTGTTGCTCTATATCTAGTAGATAGATCTTGGCGTATAGTTCTCATCGTAGGAAAATTTTTGTTTTCTATGCTGCAATCCCAACAACATGATAGTTGTGTAGCATTGTATCACGTGTCAGGATGCATAGCTGAATAGAGTGCTAAAACTTATAGTCTTACACATATAACTATGACACAGCAATCAGAAAACTAATATGAAGACTGAAGATAAGTAGTTCCTCCAATCCGCGAGTGAGCCCTAAGTCTCTAGAGCTGGTGGAATTGTTGGAACGAGCCAGATAGGTGTCTGGAAGTGTACCATAGCCCCCTTAGTGGACATGTGTGTAGGAACTCGTTGTTGATCTAATGGTAGGGGCACCCCCCACTAACGCGCATGCGGCTCCACGTAGGAGATGGCCCTGGATAGTGATGGTAGGCATGCGCATGTGTAGCAAACACACAGTCTGGTCTAAACACTATCAGTGTTGGTACCTCATCAGGAGCTTCGAGTTCATTACCTAAAGAACCAACAACATTGACATCAGGTTCTTCACCATCACCAGCAATTAACAGTCGCGTCATCGGCAAGTTCTTCGTCCGCTCCACTAGCAGCAGCATCGTCTTCACCATTGGCACTAGCAGCATCATCATCAACAAGTTCTTCACCATTGCCACCTGCACCAGCATCCTCAGCAAGATCTTCATCGGCTCCAGCAGCAGCAGCAAAAGACGGTTCATCGTCATATGTTATAGTAGCAGGGTCTTCGAGGAAGAATGGCTAGTTGATCCCAAGAAATGTAGATTGCCCGTTTAGATTCTCGACTCTGCTCCAACCTAGTTCTAGAGGATCTTTGTTGTGGTGTGCAGACCTCGAGAAAACGTGACACCTGAGCGCTGGGTAAGAATAAACCTTTGTCCCATATGCTTTATAGGATTACCAGCGCTTGTTCATGCCCCTGGTATGGGATTGCGGTGAGTTGCGGTGGTACTCATTTTCGGCCTCGTGGCCTTAAGCATCGAAGGCGGCAGAGAGGGTGTGGTCCCTCTAGTTGGGACCGAAGCGCGACACGGACTTCCGAGTACGGAAATCGAAGATGCCTTCGTAGGAGAGGCGCTCAACGTTAGCGCAAGCACGTATGCAGTCCTGCTCTTCCCGCACCTTCTTGCCTAGACCTTATTTTTCTATGCGAGGAGGGTGTGGCGTAAGGCCTCGCACTCCTACAGAGTTGCCTTTTCCTGGATCAGCATCCTAAGAGGATCCGGTGGTGACGGGGGTGAGTGCTGCAAGCTCCCCCGCATGTGTTCGCATTGGAATTAGGATTAGGCAGTTTAGTGGGATTGTGCTGGGTACCGGTGTTGACGGTGGCCATGTAGACCGCCAAAGGTGGTGGTGCCTCTGCAATAGGTGGTTCCATCGCATCGCCCTCCGACTCGTAGTTGAGAAGGGGGAGTAGTGAGTTGTTCTCCGAGCCTTTTGAGTCGGAGGCTGGCATGATGGACCCGTGTCGGGTAGTGGGAGTCGGTGTCGTTGCCGAGTTTTGGGTCGCCCGATCTGGCGTGGGAGTTGTGCTATCGGGTGAGGGGATCGCGGAGTTGAGGCTTCCGATGCTCTCCCTGCCTTCATGGCTTCGGCGACTATGGTGTAGCCGACGAAAGCGTTGATGGAGCCGAATGGCACCATGCAGGAGGGTGTCATCGGCACTAGTGTCGGGCAGAAGTTGTCCTAGAAGATGCGCAAGAAAGGCCCAACGGCAACCATCCGGTACATCGTGATGTGTTGAGCGATTGATGATGTAGATCCCGCCGTGAAGATGATGCCTAATGTCCCTCGCCCCACGATGGGCGCCAACTGTCGGTGGATTGAACCAGCCGATGCCACACGGGGTGGCTTACGAGTAGGGGACGAGTGGGAAGCCATAGGCTCTCGCGGATCAGGATTGACAAACACGGAGTTCACCCAGGTTTGTCCCCTCGATGTGGAGGCTGCTAGGATGTATTATGAGTATGAGATTACTAGGGTGCCGGAGTCGGTATGGTGACTGCGGCGAATGAGGGTGCTTAAGAGCGTATGTTCTAGTACCAAGCAGGTGTTTATACAGACACTCCGGCTTAGGGTTTACGATGATAAGATCCGAATCGGTTAGGGAGACGGAGTCGCCTACTGGGCCGATTGGGCCAATACGTGTGCTGCAAGACGACTCGCCATGGTCTTCATCCTGGCAGTCGTCACTCCTGGCGAGGCGATTGGACCCTGGGCCGGCTTGAGCCTCTCTGGTCTCCATGACGATTTCCCTTCTTGGACCTATCTGGTTGGGTATTTTGCCGTCATATAAAAATCAAAGAAGTAGATCTTCGAAATTATAATAATACAGAAAAAACTAAGCTATACCTAGTGGTCAAGCCAGATCAAATGCCGGCCCATATATGACAAAAGTTAGTATTGCTTGCAACGATCGGCACATAGGGGCCCCCAACTTAAACTCACGTCCACAGGCATTTGGGCCTCAACTAGCATCTTAGAAAGGTGGGCCTGCACTCCGGAATCAGGACAGCATGGATGTGCTGCTGAATGCTTCTGAGTTCTGAGTTCATGTGGACATTCGAGGGGGAAAAAGCAGGAATTCCAATGGTACGAGCCAGGAACATATGCAATGTCGATCAAGGAATTCAACTTGATGCGCACTTAGGAAACGGAGTTCAAGTGTGCATGTACAGAAAAAAGGAGCTCAAGTGCTATGCAAATGTTGATTCAGAACTTCAACCATGGCCGCTACCCTGCAACTTCAAGATGACCCGCTTGCCTGTCCGAGAGGACAATAGTGTTGTGGACTCATTTTCTTAATGCCGTGGTCCTAGACTTACAAATGATGTATCAGTCCATCTAACTTTTGGTAATTTTATGAATCTATGTCTAAACAATGCGTGCCGGCATTTATTTCATTGTGGATGTGGACTCGGATTTGTCTAGATTCACGTATATGTAGATACGTGTTTTGAGTGTATAGACAAATCTGAGTCAAAGTATCATCTAAAACTCGGATGAGAACAGGTAAGGAGGCGACGTGGAGATCAGAGACGGGGACATATATATACTCACTCCTTTTTAAAATATAAGATATTTTAAAAAAAATTAGAACACATGAAGTTAGACGTTTTTACTGTGTTGGTTCATTCTTGCTTCGGACCTACTCCCTCCGTTCCAAAATATAAGATGTTTTAGTTTTGTGAATGAAGTATATCTAGACCCTTTTTAGTGTATAAGTTCATCTAGGTTTAGAGTGAACCTACACACTACAAGGTCTAGATACACTTCTTTTATAAAGCTAAAACATCTTATATTTAGAACAGAGGGAGTACACGTTAAAAGACTTCAAGATACATGTATCTTAGAAGAAAAAAAATTAAAACCTCTTAGGGCAGCCACAAAATGTGTGGTTAAAACTAGTTCCATATTTACTATTTAGCTTTTGGAACTAGTTCCTAGCGTTGTGGCGATGGTTTTAAATTAGAGAGAAGAGGGAATCGGCGCAACTCCTTGCCCCGATGCTAAATCCGTGGATGGAATAAAAAAAATCGTTCTCGCTCACGCCTCCAACCTCTCTCACATCTCGCGCTTCGTCATCCGTGAAGCTGTACCGCAGGCGGCGGCACTGGCTGAGTTCGCCGAGGGCTGCACGGAGCTGGACAAGGGCGTCGCGTGTGGCCAGCAAATTGGAAGAGGCGTCGTGGTGGTCCACGCGCATCGGACTGCAGCTGGAGCAGGAGCGCCTGTGCCGATGGGACAATATATCTCTCCAACTTGAATGCCCTCAACATGTTCAATTGAATTCAAACCATAAGTCCTTTCAATCTTCTTGGGGAAATAGACAGTATGCTCCTTGCCATTAACATTGAAAGTCACCTTTCCTTGATTACAATTAATAACAGCTCCTGCAGTATTAAGAAAAGGTCTCCCAAGAATAATAGACATATTATCATCTTCAGGCATTTCAAGCAGAACAAAATCAGTTAATATCAAGCAATTATGAGCCACTTGAACAGGTACATCCTCACATATACCGACAGGATAGTGGTAGATTTATCAACCATTTGCAAAGATATATCAGTTGGTATCAGTTTTTCAAGTTGAAGCCTATTATAGAGAGAGAAAGGCATAACACTAACTCTAGCTCCCAAATCACACAAAGCAGTTCTAACATAACTATTCTTAATAGAGAAAGGGATAGTTGGGATCCTTGGGTCTCCAAGTTTCTTAGGAACCTTACCATTAAAGGAATAATTAGCAAGCAAAGTAGAAATTTCTTCATTAGGGATCTTCCTTTTATTCGAGACAATATCCTTCATATACTTTGAGTAAGGAGGCAGTTTAATAGCGTCAGTCAAAGGAATTTGCGGGAATAAAGGTTTCATCCACTCACAAAACTTATTATAGTGTTCATCTTCCTTTGACTTGTGTTTCTTATCAGGGAAAGGCATAGGTTTTTGGACCCAAGGCTCTCTTTCACTACCATGTTTCTTAGCAACAAAATCTTCTTTAGTGTATTTAGTATTCTTAGTGTGCTTTTCAGGTTCTTCTTCAACTTTTTCTTCATTGGGAGCTTCATTTTCTTCATTACCACTTTCAGTTTCAGCATCAGAAATAGATATACTATTAGGATCTATAGCAGGTTTAGAGGGTTCTACACTAGTTTTATGTTTCTTTTTCCTTTTTATGAGTAGAGCCACTATTTTCAGCTTGTTGAGAATCCTGCTCAATTCTTTTGGGATGCCCCTCAGGATATAGAGGATCCTGGGTAGCAGCACCACTTCTAGTTCTAATTTCATAAGCATGTTTTTCTTTAGCAACATTAACTAGCAAGTCTTTTTGCACTTTAATGAGTTGATCTATTTGAGTTTGAACCATTTGAAAGTGTTTAACAATCATTTTAACATCATTAGAGATTCTTTCCACAATATCTTTTAACTCATCAATAGCTCTAGTGTTTTCCATTAGATGATTTTGCACCCTTTTATTAAAATTATCTTGCTTAACAATAAAGATATCGAATTCTTCTAAGCATTGATCAGGAGGTTTAGAGTAAGGGATATCACCTTCATGAAAGTGTTGGAGAGAGTGTACCTCAATAGTGGATGAGTAGGGAATAGGCTTACATAATTCTTCTATAGGAGGTAAATTCTTGACATCTGCAGCTTTAATTCCCTTCTCCTTAAGACATTTCTTAGCTTCCTTCATCACTTCATTGTTTAATTCAATAACTCCCCTCTTCTTTGATGTTGGAATAGACACCGGAATAGTTGGTTCAGGTATAATTACTTCAGGTATAGCTGGTTCAGGAGGAGTCCCATCCTCATAGTTCTTGCTTATTTTAGCCATTAATTCCTCATCTTCCTTGGGAGTGCTATTCCTGAAAACACAATCAGCACAACTATCTAGGTATGTCCTAGATTCTTCAGTTAGTCCATTATAAAATATATCAAGAAGCTCATTCTTAGGTAATGGACTTCCAGCCTGTGCATGAATCAAAGCACAAAACCTTGCCCATGATTTAGGCAATATCTCTTTGTCTCCCTGTTTAAAATCAAAAAGTTCCTGCAAAATAGCATGTCTAGCACTAGGAGGAAAATATTTCTGCAGGAAAGTACTAATCAAGCAATCAGGGCTATCAATAGATCCAGGAGGTAAATTACTAAACCAAGTTTTAGCTTCTCCTTTCAGTGAAAAAAGGAAAATCTTAGCAACAAAGTAAGTACGCATCTTAATATCATCAGAAAACAAGCCACTCATGGTAGAAAGTTCATTCATATGTGCTATCGCACTTTCATTCTTAGTCCCACAAAAAGGTTGTTTCTCAACAATAGCTATGTAAGATAGATCGAGAGAGAAATCAAAATCTTTATCTTTAATGTTTATGGGAGAAGCAGCAAACTTAGCAATAGGAGACAATTTGGGTCTAATAGTATGCCTCTCAAGGAGACTCTTAGCAACGCTCCTATCATGGGTGTTTTTACATTCTTTAATAAATTCATCGGTCATCTCCACATAACCGTCTTCAATATCATAACTCTCACTAGACTCAGGTGAACTAACAAGTGTAATAGTGTCTTCATTAGGAGTTTCAGTATTTCCAGCTATAGTTCTAGCAATCATAGCATCTAGGAAAGGACCTAATGAACCACTCTTATCAAGCACAGTAGAAGCATCATCATAAGTATCAGAAGTTTCAGATTCAACAGTAGTAGCAGTGTGTGTAGCATGTGTATGTGGTGGTGTAACGATCTTACTCATAACAGATGGTGAATCAAGAGCAATAGAGGTGTTCAGAACTGTACCTCTTCTTGTAGTGGATGGTAAAATAGGAACCTTGCCATCACGAGACTTACCCATGATGGATGGATAGCAGCAAACAATAGAGAATCCAATTAAACTTAATAAATAAAGCTATGCTCCCTGGCAACAGCGCCAGAAAATAGTCTTGATGAACCGCAAGTATAGGGGGTGTATCGCAGTATTTTCGAGGGAAGTGAAACCCAGTTTATTGATTCGACACAAGGGGAGCCAAAGAATATTTATAAGCCTTAACAACTAAGTTGTCAATTCAGCTGCACCTGGAAACAATCTTGCTCACAGCAGTTTTTCAGTAGCAACAGTTTTGTAGTAGGAATAGCAAAGTAACAGCAGTAGTAAAAGTAAAACAGTAGTAACAATAGGAGTAAACAGTAGGATTCGAGTGCGGTAGGCATAGGGATGGATGGACGGGCGTTGCATGGACAGGACAATTCACATCGCAATCAAAACATAGGATAATTGCAGATAAATAAGATAAAGCATCCAAGTACTAGATAATCCTAGGCATGTGTTCCATATATAGTCATACATGCTCGCAATGAGAACTTGCACAACATCTTTTGTCCTGCCATCCCGTTTGCAGCGGAGCCTCAAGGGAACTACTTGCAATTAAGGTGCTCCATTTAATAGAGAACCGGAGCAAAGCATTAACACTCCATGAACACACGTGATCCTCACATTAAAGCCATTCCCTCCGGTTATCCTGATTTCTGTCACCTCGGGGCCATTGGTTCCGGACAACAACGTGTGTATACAACTTGCAGGTAAGACCATAAACAATACTATCATAATGAATCAATAACATGTTCAGATCTGAAATCATGGCACTCGGGCCCTAGTGACAAGCATTAAGCATAACAAGTTGCAACAAAGTCATAAAGCACTAATAAAAGATACAAGGCACCATGCCCTAACAATCCGATGCCATTACATGAACGATCTCATCCAATCCCTACCATCCCCATAGCCTACAGCGGGGGATTACTCACTCATAGATGGGGGAAACATGGATGGTTGATGGAGAAGTGATGGTGATGATGATTGCGATGATCTCCTCCAATTCCCCATCCTGGCAGGGTGCTAGAACGGAGTTTCTAGTGCTGTTTCGTGGAATCTGGTGGTAGCGGCGGAGCGGAACTCCTTCTAGAAAAACGTCGAACCCCCCGGAGTTTTTAGGTTAGAAGGCTTCTTATAGGTGAAGAGGGAGACCGAGGGGGTGTCTGGGGTGGCCAGACCACCCCCTGGCGCGGCCTGGGCTTGCCCGTGCGGCCAGGTGGTGTGGCCTGGGCCCAGCCCCCTCTGTCTCGTATTCTGGCTCCGGGAGTCTTTTGGTGAAATAGGATTTTTGGTATATTTTCCGGGATTTTTCCTGATAGTTGATTTTTTGCACAAAAACTAGACACCAAGGCAATTATGCTGAAAACAGCGTCAGTCCGCATTAGTTGCATCCAAATCACACAAGTTTAGAGGAGAAACAATAGCAAAAGTGATCGGGAATGTAGATACGTTTTGGACGTATCACACGTTAGAGGAACCATGATGCCACGTTCATCCATGAATCTGAACTTTGCAGTCTGCTTCGGCCATAATTCATCATGATTACACAGAGCAGCAACCATACCAGATATAGTGCAGATCTGCGCAGGCGCTTCTTCCATCGTGATACAATGGTGTCCATACCACTTGCCCTTAGAGTCGTACCTGAAGAGGACTACCGTAACCAAGTAAGGGTGGTCCGCGGAGATCCCACTTGACAGAAAACTATGGACAAAATATGTTTGTCAGCGTTGGGCTAACAAACAATTTTAGGTTCAGTAGCCAGCTAGCAGTTATAATTAGTGCGAATAGCAAAGACAAGGGTAGCTCACCCGCTTGTAGCCAGAACTTCTTCTTCCTTGGTAGTAGGATCTGCCATCCTTCGAGCTGCTCGGCTCGTCGGCGGCGGAGGCGGGATAGAGCCTCGCAACGGCAGCGACGGTATGCGCCATTGGATCTCGGGGTCAGCGACTAGGCGTAGTAACTTGGCGCCAGAAGTCAAATGTCCGAAGGGATCGTCCTGCCTAGAGGGTGGATTCCGACGCCGCCGGTGCTAGGCGAAAGCTGCAAATGGATTTGTGAAATTGGTCAACGCATCCAATCCACTTAGTTACTCGATTTGCCTAAGAGGTTGCCATGTTGGCGTTCGCGTCACGGACAGATGACCGACATGAGGGTCCCGACCGTCTACTTCACAGGGCAGTTTCACGGAATGTTTGAATTTGGCAGGGGTGAGATGAGTTTGCATCGAAATGGCCCCTCTCAGTAGTTGGCGGCCCAACATTTCGAAACACGGCAATTTCAGGCAACTTAGGTACCGCCATGCGCTGGCCTGCGAACTTTGGTGCCGCAGACGAACAGGCCCGGATAGATGGCAGATCTTGTGCGACCGCTGCTACAGCGGAAGCACATGGTTCTTTATCCAGGACAGCAGGATGTCCCGGGCGGTGAGCTGCTCCTCGACCACTAGCACCGTCACGCGGGTGGCCATCCTCTCCATGTCCGCCTAGGCACCTAGATTCTGGACGGTCCAGGCCTTCCGGGTAGAGGGGACGTTGGCGAACACTGGCACCTTGATCCAGTCGACGTCGGTGTTGTTGCACACGTAGAAGTATGAGCGCTGCCACAACTTAACAGTGTCCGACATCTCCATCCGCGGCATCGGTGATGATGACCTGTGGTAGATGGCGCAGTAGCCGGTCTCCGTGAGGGGGCCGCCCATCCCCACCACCTGGACCTTGAAGTAGAAGAACTTCAAGAAGTTCGCCGCATCCGGGCAAACCCCCAAGTAGGCCTCGCAGTAGGCCGCGTGATGCAACAGTTGCGCGACGGCATTGGCACCGAGGTGGTGGAGATGAAGGTCGAACAACAACATCAACTCTAGGACGAACCTGCTCAGAGGTAGGCCAAGCCCACGGGCGAAGTGGGCGAGGAAGACGACGGCCTCTCCAGGCCAGGGATTGGGGACCTTCTCCCCCTCCGGCGCCAGGTGATGCTTCACTAGGCGCTCCGATGGGATAAGTTTCCCCCGCCAGTACTTCTGCATAAGCTCATCAGTAACATACGAGCCACACCAGCCCCCCGCCTGATCAGAAAGCATCTTGGCAGGCGCGGTGGCCGTGTTGGAGAAGTGGGGCCCCATCGTCATGATGAAGGAACGGTGGCGATGGCGATCAAGGAGAGCGGTGGCACAAGGTAGCAGCGAGGAGGTAGAAGCGCAAATGGCAATGGGCGCAGAAAGAAGGCAAAGTAAGGGAGAAGCCCTCCCGGCGCTCCTATTTATCGAAGTAGGGCAACTGCGCCTCCTGCACTCCCCTATGCCACGTGGCACAAGAACTGCTCCACTACCCCCACGATGCTTCGGTGCCGAATCATTTGCGCCAGAGGAAATGCCACAGAAGATCCCGCAGGCATTACCGCGAAGGCCAAGCGTGCGCACGATCCCCGACAAACCGCTATGATCTTGGCATGTGCACGGTTACCAAAACTGCAGCGGCAGGCCAAGAGGTCAAACTGACGCGACGTGCGCCAAAGAAAGCAGGCATGCTTAACGTCAGCACTGATGTCATCGTCTGCGCGATTCACCTCCCCAGCCGGGTGCGATAGCCAGGAGACGTAATTGTCCCTCACACCTTGTGGGTGGGCCACCGGACCCGTAGCCGGTAAACTCCAGCTGGGAAATAACAAGCATCTCGAGAAGGAAAACGACAAGCATTACAAGACAAGTGCTACAATACAATTCACGATACGTTCTTCATCCACAATCATTTCAGCAGTAGCCAATGAGCATGCAGGAACTTCTCGGCAAAGCGAAGTCCCAACGTGCTTGATGACTAGTGTCGGGGGGTGACCCCCGGGTAGGCAATGCCAGGCTTAACTGGTCATCTCCACGAGAGTCTGGCCGGATGGCCACAAGACAAAGAACCCTAGCCGAGTGATATTCCTCACCCGGTCCGCCTCAAGATTCCACAGCTAGCCCATCTAGCTGGGGGCCAGGAAAGCCGGCTGGGTGGCCACCTCTACCCGGCCGCCTCGGATCCGTTGGCCAAAGGTACAGGAGGGGGTGATGCTCCTTGCTGAGTGCACCCTTGACCGGACAGGCAGGTGCGCCGCCCTGCTGGCACTACCAGACAAGGGCACCAAAGCGCTAAGGCTGGGAGATGGTGAATAAAGCTCCAGCTGACGGATAAAAACACCAAGCTGGCGGATAAAGCACCAAGCTGATGGATAAAGCACCGAGTGACACCCAAAGTGGAGGCGCTGAGATGCTGTGGCGCTGTACCCACCTATACTGGAGCTTGATCGAGTCCTAGACTACCGGCTAGACCTAATCAGCCGACCTGCTTTGTAAACCCAAAGCCCAAACAGTAAACCCTAGAGCCCACATTGTAACCTACCCTTCTACCAGTATATAAGGAAGGGTAGTGCCATGGTTCTAGGTAAGGCATTTACGGTGACAAGTTAGCCTGAATCACCAAGTCAAGTAGTTCATCTCCCTCTAGCTCCCGAGAGTAGCTAAGGAAACAGCTCAAGGAGCACTTGTATTGAGCATCTGCTCCCCATATAGTAGATCCTTGTAGGAGTAGGAGCTTTACCTCCACAAGAGGGCTCTGAACCTGCGTACATCGCTGTGTCTGCAGTATCTGTGCCCAACCCGTTGTGAGTAGACACCGATAGCATCCTGATTGTCCCTCTCATGCCATCCCCGATGGCACTGCCGTGTTCCACACCACGACAGGAATGATGTACTGTAGTCAATTGGTTCAATGGTTCTTAACTAACCATTCTATGTTGTTGTCTATGTATAAGTTCCAACAAAGAGATGAGCTCATAAATTTGTAATAAACATAAGTTTATGGAGCTCATAAGTTAAAGAAGTTATGTCTTGAAATAAAGTGGTATATTGTAGTAACAGGGTTCTATGATACTACATGATGATCGATTGTAATGTTTTTATCTTGTATACCATTTTATTTAAAAATAGACTTATAAGTTTAACTTATGATCAAGGGGGAATGTTGGATATTTGTGATCCATAGGTTAGGTCAATAAGTCAAATATTATGGTTGCTACTATAGCAGTGCTATAGTAGGTCGGTTTGCCATGATCGGGGCATCCCCTCCATCTATTTCTGGTGTCAGTTCCCCTGTTGCAGGTGGTGATCTAAAAGGAAGCTGGGAGGTAGGCTGTTACAGTACGATACTCTCTCTCGCATGCTCTAATTTTTTTCCTTACTCACCGATCAAGTCCAGCACTAAAAGCACCAGGAAAAACCACAAATAAAGATCAAGAAGCATCAGGACAAGTAGAACAGGTCAGGGCTAGACCTCAAGATCAAATTAAATCATGGTAATCTTATCTTCGTGTGGCTCAAACTTGAGATAGATGATCTTGTCGATCTCCACAACGACATGCCTCTTCTAGAACATAAGAGCAGATAGTTGCAAATCACCTTCAACTACATGTGTACATAGAGCACACACACGTCGACAGATAGATATAGACAAAATGGCATTTTGCTACCACAATTGATGTTAGGTCTTAACTACCACAATTTAGGAATTTTACAAAAACTACCAATCGTTTGTCTGATTCTTTCAAAAAACTACCAAAGCTGCTTAAGCATTGTTTTAACACGAGTTGATCATGTTTCTGACGGGGATGGCCCACTAGCTGGCTGATGTGGCATGTGCATATTGCAAAATAGTCCTTCTATTCCTATTTCTCACGCACGTTGACCGCTTGTGGCCGGCGGCTGTGCATGAGAAATAGGACGGCATGGCATCCCTCGAACAACTCGGAGAAGCTCTACAAGGACGGCATGGCCAGCGTGCTCCTGATGGTGCTCGTGGAGTTGTTTGTCACGCATTCCCAGGCCGGCAACAATGACCACCAGCTTAACCCTCCAAGGATGGTACCACGTCGCTGAAATGTCGCCCTGTGCTCGTGACCGTGGCCGAGGAGTACACTCTGGTACACTGTCAGCATGTGATCATGGCACCCATGCGATACAACCCGTGGATCAGCGGAAACATGATGCTGGTGGAGTCATAGGATGAGGACCACGGCTTCCACCTCTATAGCCCGCTATGCCTGACCAGCAATAGACTCATAAAGGCTATGGTTGCGGTGCCCTAGCATACGACAACATGGTGTACTATGCAATTTATTGACATAACAGCAATGAAACACCGCTCCACCAGTATTACATCCCTTAGAGTGCTACAATAGAAACATCACAGGTTCTCAAGGCATGACTATAGATTACAACATAGTATATTACAAAAGATCCAGAGAACCTACTTGATATAGTGAGGAAAGTATCCTTACAAAACAAAACCAGAAATAGTAACTTGTAGACGATTCTACTAGTAAGTCTATTAATAATATTTATTTGGCTTGCAATTGCTGCTATAGCAATGCTCTACAGAAGTAGGTTCTAGCAACTAGCGATTTATCTATTGTCTACTCTTTAGCTTCATTTCCTTAGCATCCAACGAAGACGTTGACTCCATCGATTCGATCGGATATCTTTAGTTCCTTAAGGTAGCTTTCCTCCTACATATGTCATTGATTGCTTTGAGATCTAGCAAGGGTTAAGAAGGTACAGTTTAGTACGACCGTACTCAGCAATTTCATTAAATAGGAATGTTTGATGTACTATCTATAGGCACAAACCATAGGTCATAGGCTATGCAGATTTTTGTAAACATTTCTTCAAAGATTGCTTTTATTTTAAAGATCTATGTTCGTCAGCCTTCACAGGTTCATTAGAACTTCATGGAGTTCCTTTCCTACAGTGTCCGTAGCTCCTTCATAGAATAGGGAGTAACATGACACACTTTTTGACACTCTGCAGAGGTGTGTTGCTTTACCCATGAGAGATCCTTATCCATGTTACACATCCGAGTGGCCAACCCGTTCACACTTCCATGGTATGAGCCTCGGTATAAGGATCCAAGCTGATCACTGCCCTTCTCCATAACCCCACATGCCAAAATGACCCTTCAGGCCACCACATCTCTGTTAGCCTCCCTTGTGGTCCGGTTATAACTCTGGTAGGCCCCTGAAGACTCTATGAGCCGGTTATGCCCCTGGCAACCCCATCAGATATGGGAGATCTCCACCTACGGCGGCCTCTCACATATAATCTTTTCACTAATATCATGGGGCATTGAGGGGTCCCACCCATGTGATGGATCCTCGCAAGGAATCTACATCTTCACTATAAGGTCGTCTGCTGACACATGAAAGGAAGAAGATCTAGCTGACTTCCCCAGAGCCATCTAGATCTCATGGTTAACGCGTAATTTACAGCGCAAGAATCACTGGCGACATTTTTTATTAAGTCCTAGATGATACTTTCCCGTGCAATGGTGGTTCCATTACCAGTCATAATAGATTATATGACCACCCCGGATTAGTAACCGGTAGTTCAAGTCTGAAAATAATGTTTTGCCATCCTTTTCAAAATGTAGGTGATAACAATAGTAGATTGAAATACTTAATATAAAATATTCAAAGGACATAAGCAAGTATGAACTTGCCTTTTTGACTGTAAGATTATGCAACCTAGGTCTTCTAGTCGATATAAACTCCAATATCTCAAAGAAGCATCATTGGTATGGTAAGGACTAATGTTTTAAGAAGCAATGTACTATTATGCATAGATAATGATATGCATTTTGTATAAATCCAAAAGAAAATCCCCATGTTTAAGAATGGATTGAGTTTGGGTGATTTCTTAAAGTTCTTCTTCATCTTCAAGTTTACTTTACAACCAAAAGTACATTTTAATATTATAAGAGTAACATACAAGGTATGAAATTAGAGCTTGGATGCTGTTTAGTATCAGCTCTTAAGAATAGTCATGTTTTAAGTTGGTGAGTCTTAAGAGAAGTATTGAGGTTTTTGTTTGAAGTGGCAAAAAGAATGACTTTCGAAGAAAATGTTTCTTATACTAAGTTAAGTTATTCTTAAGGTCATTAAGATGTAATCAATAGGTATCCTAACGATCTTAAGTTAATAGGATTCTTGTTGATGGAGTATTAGACCAAATTTAACTATAAAATACAATTGAGTTAAGACATAGTGCTGTAATAGTACGATCAAGTTCTAGGGTTCTTCAAAGCATGATCAAAGACATAATCTTATAGTTATTGAGTATACCTTAAAGGATCTAGATCAAGCATGTCTATTATAGGTAGGTTGCATGAATAGAACTAACTATGAGATATAGATGAATTCATGACATGATTTACTCAGGTACTACCAAGTTTTAGAGTTATGCTAAGCATGGTTAAAGAGATGAGATCGTTCACTCTCAATGTAGGTCAATGATGTATAAGGTTAGCTTGTAAGTCATTGACTTATAGTTGGCATAAACTCATACTAACCACATAGATTCTATCATAGGATATGGTTATAATATTAGGTATATGGTATACAGAACTTATCCTTTAAGAGGATAACATGACTAAGTGATAACAACTTAGTTAAGTTGAAAGAGTAATGATGATTTATGGTATTTGGTTACATTTCATAATTCTGAGGTTAGGGTTAATATTGGAATAACTCAAGATTTAAGACTTCCTTACTATCATGATCCTAAAGACAAGATTGATTTCATTTATGAAAACATAAATATATGAATTTAATCATTTGTTATGGTTTTAAGCATTTAGATAAAGTTGCTAAGTTATATTATTGTTAAAGAAATAGTTTCATAAAAAGTACTACTCGATTTAGTTTTCAGTAATTACTAAATTCTATTGTACATAATGATATAATTAAATTAATGGTTTAAGTTACCCATTCTTCTATGTGAGTTTTACCCAAGTCATTAGGTAAAAAGTAATCTTAAAGTATTAAAAACACTTTATTTACAATTATAAATAAAATAATATTATTCCTTCATAACAACAAATTCTAAAAGGAATTTATTTCGATTTATAGTGAAAAAATAAAAAAACATTCCATTTCTTTTAATACAAGAAATGGATTTTATAAACCCATTATAACCCTTAATTTTATAAATACCAAACAACTTGCAATTTTAGATTTAACATTTTTCTAGGGTAGTAGATTATTTTTCATACATCCAAATGGTTTTTATTTATTTATTAGCATTTTTCCTTATTTTTCTTATTTCATTGAGAGACCTAATAATTTCCATTTTTGATGCATTTTATTTGACTCAATCAAACAATTTTATATTTTTCCTAGGTAGATTTTATTTTTGTTTTTTATTGACATATTATGTGCATTTTTTAGATTTTTCATTTTTTTAGAGCCTAAAGTATTTGTAATGTCATTTTGGTAATTTATATTTTTGGCCTTTTATTATTTAATTTTATTTTTGCAATTTCTCCTTTTAGCTAGCCAGACCCAATGGTTATCCCGCCCCGCTACTTGGCCCATGGATTGGTCCAACCCAACTAGATATTGGCCGAGATCATCGTCTCGCTCACGAGTTCATTTTTCTCCCCCTTCTATGGCGATGTCCATGGTGTTGTCGCTACCTCGCCTGATTCTGACGGTTCTAGCCACTCTGGCTCCCACCCTGGTGACTATCGACATGGTCCACGCTATTGAATCACGGTGTCTAATTCAATTTGGAATATGCCTCTTCCATAGCTCACGTTGAACCCTATACACTGGCAGCTAGGGTTCAGGCTCCCCAAGATATTGCAGCTTCCAGGCGTTCTGGTGATGTGCTCCGGTGATCTGGGATGCGTAGCTATTGTGGTATGGTGCTGGTTGTTGCGGTGTGGCTCGGCATGGGTCAAGTGCTGTCATGCTTCTCGTTCTACCGCGTTGCCCTCCGTTGCCTCTACTTCCTCTCTAGCGAGCTATCGCAAGAGGTAGGTGTTTATTTTTTCCCTCTCTCACTCCTCCTCTCTAGTACCAACCCTATTTAGGATTTCCCCATGATCTAAGCTTAACTGAGGACTTGTAGTAGTATGTTTAATATGGTTGTTAACTTTACCATGATTTAGTTGGTTTTTGATTATGGACTGCTTAGCAATATTTTTGGGTGTTTTACATATAATCCTACATTCCTGATATTGTCTTAGTTTGGATAACCTACCTAGATGAAATTCTTAGCTATCTCCTGATAACTGTACTTAATCTTATGTACTACCAGTAGTGGTGTATGTTGGTGAGATTTATAATATATCATGCCTTGTGAAAATCACAGTGTGATGATGTTTCTATTGGCACATTAATCTTGTTTACTCTCTATTATATATGCTGATATTGTCTAAGTGAAAGTAATACATAGTATTTGTTACTGGATTTTACTACTTTTCCTATGGTTTGGAGTTGTTCTGATGGTCCATTTATATTGATAGAGAATAAATTTAGGATGATGGCATTCCTGAATTCTTTTTAATAAGGACCTAGTCCTTACTTCTGTAGATAGATCTAGCTACACAGTTTGCTGACATTTTCCAATATTGTCATTATGAAAGAAACTTCTCCTTAGATAATTCCTAGTATTGAATCTAGGAAAATGATTTATTTTACGTATGCACTTGGTTCTATTGATGATCTGATGTGGTTTTATTCTACAAGCCTAGCTTGTATGTGTTCTTGATACTGTCAAATTGATAGTGAATGCTTTAAATGATTCCTAGGGTTCTTTTAAATTAGGAAAATGACTTATGGGCTTAATTCTATTAGCGTGTGGCTTATGCTAGATTTACTTGCTAATTAAACCAGCATGATCTGCTGCCTCTTGCTTGGATCCCTAAATTTTTCCCTTGCCTATGATGCAAAAGGTCGAGGCCTCAATTTAAATAAGATCAAATATTACTTATTGTCCTTTTCTTCTATGTGCTGAATTTGGAAAGACTTTTTTTGCAAGACTGAGAGAACCTATTACCCAACCTTCCTTCTTGTATAATGATAAGAACAAATGCTTGAATGATCTTATATACCAACCTACTATTGTAGAGTGGATTGATGTTGAGGTAAAGGACATGGGGATGTAACTGGTTCTTTATTTACTTGGTAATGTATATATTTCTTGGAACTTGTCCTTCTTTGAACAGATGTTGGCTTGGCCTTGCTCTACTCCTGAGCTCCTCCTCCTTTAAGTTACCATGGTTTCTTCTATTGGTTGGTTGATGTATGTGTTCGATTTGTGGAGAACTGGTGAAGAACTAGTTGTGGTTCATGTGATTGCATCTTGTATTGATCTTGGTGAATAGATGAGCAGAGAAAAACTATGATGGGCCTGTGTTTGCCTTATCTCTCTTTGATTATTGCCCTGTGCCGACAGCACACACACATGCAGTTATGTGTGTTGCTTGGTTGCTTGCTTGCTACTAATTCTAAATCAGATCAACTAACTTCTGGTGTTTTTACTATTTATACTCTACCCATCTAGTGAAACTTGCCCCTCTCTCTTATGCCAATGATGTAGTACCAAGGCCTTAATCCGATTGAGAACAGATATATTTTTGGTGAAACTTTCCCTAATTTATTTGCTCACTGATGTGATTAACAATGCACCTCACTGTTAGACTGAGAGCAACATTAACACTAATCTTTTCCTTTTTTTTGTTTCCTTTGTATTTTGTATGTACCAAGAAGAAAACAATATCAACACTAAAAGTTAGAAAAGTAGTTTAAGATTTGCTATTTTTATTACTTTTTTAATCTCCTTTTAACATTTGTTTGAAAAGAATAATGTATTCTATGTATTCAATTAATAAATCATTTCTTTATTTCACTATTGTAATTCACTCATATTTAATTACTCATTTGTTTATAAAAGAAATTATATTAAGTATTATTTCCTTTTGTATACTTTTATTCATTATACTATAGTACTTTATTATTATAACTTATTTCATTTTTAATATAATTATATACTTAAAAATTCTAATTCATTTTATTTAATCAATTAAATATTTCTAAATTCATTTCATAAATTACACAAAAATCAATTTGATTCAAAATTTGAAATACAACACAAGTTAGGAATATATATCCCCCCAAAACAAACAAAATGCCTAGATATCATGTCAAAGTATATCGCACTAGGTGAGATGATCTAAACTCTAATCCATCGAAGCGAGAGAAACCTTGATCCCACTAGGGTTTTAATTTGAAAAAAGATTACCCAGGTTTTCAGATGCATGAACGCAAATGCACACGCTCACTTCTGCACTTCTAGTTACCCTAAATGTTGGGGCATTAAAGTGGTGGAGTTCATAAACCAACCGGAGATTATCTCGACACCTAACCCAACCACCGCCGTGTTGCTGAACCTGGAACACAGGCGCTACATCATGTTGCATCAATCTGAGGGTAAGATGAAGACATACCATTGGGGACTCAAGGTGCCTACTAGGCCATTTCATTCCATAATGGCCAGTAGGATAGACATGATAGTTTAGAGTATCTAGCATGGGAAAACAACCAAGACAAACTATGGGTCAATTTTTAGCCGAGCGAGAATTGATAGGGGCAACATGAACCCCTTCTCACCAACAACACTTTAGGGGAGTTCTGCAATGAAAAACTTCTTATGAAGTATTAGATATGTATTTGAGTTAGTTACAGACTCCTAAAGTCAGTTTGCCTAAACCCTAAGTCGGTTGGCCCATATAATATATAAGCTATGTAAGCTTGATCAAATTAATACAAGTTATTATTCTCTCCAGTATCATGCTATCAGACCCCTAGGTTTTCTGCACCTTGGCATGGCTCCGTCGCCAAAACCTCCACCACCATTGTCACGTCCCCTCTTCTCCTCTGCCAAAGCTCATGACGTCGGCGCACCTCGTTCTTCCTCCTCTAACCCAAGCTTTGTCACCTACCAATACCCTATACAACCAGCTCCAATATCTCTCACCAATACAATCTTTGATGTCTATCCCTACATATGAATCTCTTTAGATCTTGCCCTAAACAACTACTACCATTGGTGCCACCTCTTTCATATTCATCTTGGTTGATGCGGCCTTCGGCACCACATTGATCCATCCTCGGTGCCTCAGCCGAGTGGTCCACAATAGGTAAAGGACAATCTCGCGATCATCCAATCGATCTACACCGCATCTACACCGAGTTGTTCGACCTCGTCTCCAACAATGACGCCATCGCCTTCGACCAATGGACTTATCTTCAATAGCTTTTCTAGGACAACAGGACGGTCGCATCAATGCACTCCACGCCGAGCTTCACAACATCACCTAGGGAGATTCACTGATTACCATCTTTAGTCATCGGATCAAAGCAATCAGCGATGAGCTTTGGGAACTTGGAGACCGTGTTGAATACCGCACCCTCGTCAACGCTCTCCTCACCGGCCTTAGGAAGCAATTTGAGAAGCAAGTCGCTTTCATACCTATGATGCGGCCTCCCCCACCTTCGCCGAAGTTCAATCTCTCCTCCAATTCAAGGCGATGAATCAAGCAGCATGCAAGGCCTCTCGACCACCTTAGGTGATTCACACTGCTACTCAGCCTTCCGCTCCGGCACCTACCGCCTGGCATGCACCTTCACCTCTATAGCCTCCTTCAGGGGTGTTTTAATTTTAGGTCTCTAAGTTCACAAGCCTGCGGCCTAGAGGGCCGAAGTTGCTTTATTCAGACGGGGCTACCTAGTTGCGTGGCCAATTTCCCAAACGGGCCATTTCAGCATGAATGGAATCAAAATGTTTGAACTCAAAATATCGTTGTGGTGTCCATCATGTTAAGTCCCGCTTGTTAGTTTTGACCGTTTTGGTTGCCACCTGGGCTGCCATGGAGACAACACAGTATGCAGCTGTAATATCCTATAGTTTAAGAGGCACAAAATGGGTAGAACATGGGAGTGTGCATTGCATCCATGCATGTAAAATCCGGGGAAATTTAAAACTTCTTTAATAGAACTTGTCAAAATGATTGAACTTTCACTTAAGTTGATGAGTTAAACTTAGGTAATAAAGTTGAGCGTTATAAACTTCAATATGACCTTTGCTAAATCCTATCTTAGGAAGGTAGAAGGGAAATTCTGAGTAAAATTAACCATAAAACAAATACATCCTTAATGAACAATAACAAATAACAAGATATATTCTATCTTGTCTGGTCATCCTCGGTCTATCATCACATGTGCTAGACAATTATGTAGTACGTTAGAGCATCAAAGCTCAAAATCAAATCTTCATCTATCTAAATCTTGATCTATTCTTCTTCATTCCATCAATTCACTTCTAAGGACAAATAGGAAGAAATCCAGATATGTTACAAGTTTGACCCTCATATTTAGCATGCAAGCCTAGTAGATAGTCAGGGCCACTAAACAATATACTAGTAACACAATCATGAGTTTAACTTGAATAGCCAAATGGAATCAACCTTAAATGTATCACTTGATAGAATCATTCTCTTAAAGGATGTGGCATTTCTGATATTATATGTGGATGACATATTATTGATTGGAAATGATATAGATCTTTTAAACAGTGTTAAAAGTTATCTAAACAGCAAATTTTCGATGAAAGACCTTGGTGAAGCATCATATATATTAGGCATTAAAATCTATAGAGATAGATCAAGGCGCCTAATTGGGCTATCGCAGAGTACATATCTTGATAAGATATTAAAGAAGTTTAATATGGACGAAAGTAAGAAGGGGTTCTTACCTATGTTGCAAGGCAAGACATTGAGTAAGACTCAAAGTCCGGCTACGGCGGAAGAAAGAGAGATGATGGATAAGATCCCCTATGCCTCGTCCATAGGCTCTATTATGTATGCCATGCTATGTACAAGACCGGATGTGGCACATGCTATTAGTTTGACTAGTAGGTACCAATCTGATCCACGTTCGGAACACTGGATAGCGGTAAAGAACATCCTCAAGTACTTAAGAAGAACTAAGGATATGTTTCTTATATACGGAGGTGAAGAAGAGCTAGTCGCTAAGTGTTATGTCGATGCTAGTTTTGACACCAATCCGGATGATTCTATGTCTCAATCGTGACAACAATGGAGCCATAGCCAACACAAAGGAACCAAGGTCTCACAAGAATCCCAAGGATATTAAGCGCCGGTTTCACTCCATCCGCGAGCATGTCAAGGATGGAGATATAAAGATTTGTAAAGTACACACGGACCTAAATGTAGCAGATCCGTTGACTAAAGTTCTCCCTAGGGCAAACATGATCAACACCAGAACTCCATGGGTGTTAGATTTATCACTATGTGAACTAGATTATTGTCTCTAGTGCAAGTGGGAGACTAAAGGAAATATGCCCTGAGAGGCAATAATAAAGTTGTTATTATATATTCCTTATACATGATAGATGTTTATTTTACATGATATAAATGTATTGATTCGGAAACATCAATACATGTGTGTTTAATAAACAAAAAGGGTTCCTAGTCATGCCTCTCTTATAGACTAGCTTGTTGATTAACAGGATGATCAAGGTTTCCGGATCATGGACATTGGATGTTGTTAATAACAAGGTCACACCATTGGTGGAATGATGTGATGAACATTCATCCGAAGTATAGCATTACGATCAAGTCATTATGTTTATATTGCTATAACATCATACGAAGTAATCTTTATCCTTATACCATGAGATCATGTTAATTGCTGACACCGGAAGAGTATCTTGATAACATCAAACGTCACACCGTAACAGGGTGACTATAAAGATGGGTTCAGTACTACGAAGGTGTTATGTTGAGGCTCATGGATCAAGAGTGGAATTTTTCAATCCAGATGACGGATAGATATACTCTGGGCCCTCTCGGTGATATCACATTAGGATAGCTTGCAAGCAAGTGATGTGATAACTAGAATGTTATATCACGGGAACGAGAAAAGAGTGCATGTCGGTAACGAGATCAAACTAGGTATGGAGATACCGATGATCGAATCTCGGACATGTAATATATCGAGAGACAAAGGGATTTAGCTACAAGCGTTAAAGGTTCTCACGATCACAGGAGTCATCGTTGAATGTGTAGGAGTCAGTACGGATCTCAAGGTCCCGCTGCTGATTATTGATCAGAGAAGGGTCTCGATCATGTCTGCATTATTCGTGAACCATAGGGTGGCACACTTAAGAGTTACCGGACACTGTTTTGGAGCACATATGTTTTAGACGAAAGAATTGCAAAGCGCAGGAATTGTTTCAATAGAAACCGGAAATTGTTTCGGGTGAAATTGCAGAAGGTGGTTCTGCATGTGATATTGAAATATTGCAAGGGGCTATATGTGAATGTTTGTTAATTAAAGTAATTAACAAAATTCTAAATAAATTTAATAAAAAGAGTTTTATTAAATGAGAGAGCATTAAATTTGGAGAAATTTAATGCATTTAAAGTGGAGACTTTAAAAGGGAATGTGAAGAGGCATTTTAATGTGGGGGGGTACCACCACATGAATGGGGGAGGTGAGGGGTCACCCCCCCCCCATGCGCCGGCCATGGAGAGAGGGGGCACCCCCCCCCCCCCCCTCCTCCTATAAAAGGCCACCCATTCCCTCCTTCATCCTCACACCTCCTTGTGAAGGATCTCTCTCTCCCTCTAGCATTATTCCCCCATGGTCTCGGATTAGCGAGATACATGTTCCCGGTGGCATTTCGTCTGGAAGGAGTTGCTGTTTCCGCTGGATCGCTAGAGCGAGGAGGTGGAGGTTATCCGGTGGCTTGAACGTGTGTGCGTGTGCGGATGCGCTGCTGAGTTGCGGCGCTCGGACTTCCTCACGATCTTGAGATCGGCAAGTTTACGACTACATCAACCACGAGTTCCTACTCGTTAACAAAGCTCGTTGTCTACGAGGGTAAGTTCTCGTTGGATGTATGTCCACCCGTTGCTTTGTACCTAGCAGATAGATCTTGGCGTGTAGTTCACACCGTAGGGAAAAAAATTCTATGCTGCGGACCCAACACATATATATTAGGCATTAAAATCTATAGAGATAGATCAAGACGCCTAATTGGGCTATCGCAAAGTACATACCTTGATAAGATATTAAAGAATTTTAATATGGACGGAAGTAAGAAGGGGTTCTTACCTATGTTGCAAGGCAAGACATTGAGTAAGACTCAAAGTCCAGCTACGGCGAAAGAAAGAGAGATAATGGATAAGATCCCCTATGCCTCAGCCATAGGCTCTATAATGTACGCCATGCTATGTACAAGACCGGATGTGGCACATGCTATTAGTTTGACTAGTAGGTACCAATCTGATCTAGGTTCGAAACACTGGATAGCGGTCAAGAATATCCTTAAGTACTTAAGAAGAACTAAGGATATGTTTCTTGTATACGGAGGTGAAGAAGAGTTGGTCGCTAAGTGTTATGTCGATGCTAGCTTTGACACCGATCGGGATGACTCTAACTCTCAATCTGGATATGTATTTCTCTTGAATGGAGCAGTAGTTAGTTGGAGGAGTTCCAAACAACCTATGGTGGCTGGATCAACGACGGAGGCAGAATATGTTGCTGCTTCAGAAGCAGCGCAGGAAGCAGTTTGGATGAAGGAGTTCATAATGGAACTAGGTGTGGTTCCTAGTGCATTGGACCTAATGGTGATCTATTGTGACAACAATGGATCCATAGCCAACGCCAAGGAACCAAGGTCTCACAAGAATTCCAAGAATATTAAGCGTCGGTTTCACTCCATCCGTGAGCATGCCAAGGATGGAGATATAAAGATTTGTAAAGTACACACGGACCTAAATGTAGCAGATCCGTTGACTAAAGTTCTCCCTAGGGAAAAACATGATCAACACCAGAACTCCATGGGTGTTAGATTTATCACTATGTAAACTAGATTATTGTCTCTAGTGCAAGTGGGAGACTGAAGGAAATATGCCCTGAGAGGCAATAATAAAGTTGTTGTTATGTATTCCTTGTATATGATAGATGTTTATTTTGCATGCTATAATTGTATTGATAGGAAAAATCAATACATGTGTGTTTAATAAACAAAAAGGGTTCTAGTTATGCCTCTCTTATAGACTAGCTCGTTGATTAACAAGATGATCAAAGTTACCTAATCATGGACATTGGATGTTGTTAATAACGAGGTCACAACATTTGTGAAATGATGTGATGAACATTCATCTGAAGTATAGCATTACGATCAAAGTCATTATGTTTATATTGCTATAACATCATACGAAGTAGTCTTAGTCCTTAGACCATGAGATCATGTTAATTGCTAACACCAGAAGAGTATCTTGATAACATCAAACGTCACACCGTAACAGGGTGACTATAAAGGTGGGTTCAGTGCTACGAAGCTGTTATGTTGAGGCTCATGATCAAGGGTGGAATTTGTCAATCCCGATGACGGATAGATATACGCTGGGCCCTCTCAATGATATCACATTAAGATAGCTTGCAAGCAAGTGATGTGATCACTAGAATGTTATATCACAGGAACGAGAAAAGAGTGCATGTCGGTAACGAGATTAAACTAGGTATTTGGATACCGATGATCGAATCTCGGACATGTATTATATCATGAGACAAAGGGATTAAGTTACTAGCGTTAAAGGTTCTCATGATCACAGAAGTCATCGTTGAATGTTCAGGAGTCAGTATGGGTCTCCAGGTCCCACTTCTGGTTATTGATTTGAGAAGGGTCTCAATCATGTCTGCATTATTCGTGAACCGTAGGGTGACACACTTAAGGGTTACCGAACACCATTTTGGAGCACATATGTTTCAGACGAAAGAACTACAAAGCGCTGGAATTATTTCGATGGAAACCGGAATTGTTTCGGGTGAAATTGCAGAAAGTGGTTCTGCATGTGATATTGAAATGTTGCAAGGGGTTTTATGTGAATGTTTGTTAATAAAATTAATTAACAAAATTCTAAATAAAACAAATAAAAGAGTTTTATTAATTGAGAGTTGCATTAAATTTGGTGGAAATTTAATGCATGTGAGTGGAACTTTGGGTGGAGCTTGAATTGATGTGAGTGGAGCTTCCACCACGTGAATGAGGAAGAGGTGGGGGCACCCCCTTGGCCGCCGGCCATGGGAGGGGAGGAGCCCCCCTCTCCTCCCTCAGAAAGCACACCTCCTCATGAAGGATCTCTCTCCCCCTCTAGATATTCCCCCATGGTCTCGGATTAGCGAGATACATGTTCCCGATGGCCTTGCATCTGGAAGGAGTTGCTGCTTCCGCTAATTCGCTGGAGCAAGGAGGTGGAGGTTGTCCGGTGGCTTGAACGTGTGTGCGAGGACGGATGCGTTGCTGATATGCGGCGCTAGGACTTCCACACGATTGAGATCGGCAAGTGTACGACTACATCATCCACGAGTTCCAACTCATTAACAAAACTATGTTGTCTTCGAGGATAAGTTCTCTATGGATGTATATCCACCTGTTGCTCTATATCTAGTAGATAGATCTTGGCGTATAGTTCTCATCGTAGGAAAATTTTTGTTTTCTATGCTGCAATCCCAACAACATGATAGTTGTGTAGCATTGTATCACGTGTCAGGATGCATAGCTGAATAGAGTGCTAAAACTTATAGTCTTACACATATAACTATGGCACAGCAATCAGAAAACTAATATGAAGACTGAAGATAAGTAGTTCCTCCAATCCGCGAGTGAGCCCTAAGTCTCTAGAGCTGGTGGAATTGTTGGAACGAGCCAGATAGGTGTCTGGAAGTGTACCATAGCCCCCTTAGTGGACATGTGTGTAGGAACTCGTTGTTGATCTAATGGTAGGGGCACCCCCCACTAACGCGCATGCGGCTCCACGTAGGAGATGGCCCTGGATAGTGATGGTAGGCATGCGCATGTGTAGCAAACACACAGTCTGGTCTAAACACTATCAGTGTTGGTACCTCATCAGGAGCTTCGAGTTCATTACCTAAAGAACCAACAACATTGACATCAGGTTCTTCACCATCACCAGCAATTAACAGTCGCGTCATCGGCAAGTTCTTCGTCCGCTCCACTAGCAGCAGCATCGACTTCACCATTGGCACTAGCAGCATCATCATCAACAAGTTCTTCACCATTGCCACCTGCACCAGCATCCTCAGCAAGATCTTCATCGGCTCCAGCAGCAGCAGCAAAAGACGGTTCATCGTCATATGTTATAGTAGCAGGGGCTTCGAGGAAGAATGGCTAGTTGATCCCAAGAAATGTAGATTGCCCGTTTAGATTCTCGACTCTGCTCCAACCTAGTTCTAGAGGATCTTTGTTGTGGTGTGCAGACCTCGAGAAAACGTGACACCTGAGCGCTGGGTAAGAATAAACCTTTGTCCCATATGCTTTATAGGATTACCAGCGCTTGTTCATGCCCCTGGTATGGGATTGCGGTGAGTTGCGGTGGTACTCATTTTCGGCCTCGTGGCCTTAAGCATCGAAGGCGGCAGAGAGGGTGTGGTCCCTCTAGTTGGGACCGAAGCGCGACACGGACTTCCGAGTACGGAAATCGAAGATGCCTTCGTAGGAGAGGCGCTCAACGTTAGCGCAAGCACGTATGCAGTCCTGCTCTTCCCGCACCTTCTTGCCTAGACCTTATTTTTCTATGCGAGGAGGGTGTGGCGCAAGGCCTCGCACTCCTACAGAGTTGCCTTTTCCTGGATCAGCATCCTAAGAGGATCCGGTGGTGATGGGGGTGAGTGCTGCAAGCTCCCCCGCATGTGTTCGCATTGGAATTAGGATTAGGCAGTTTAGTGGGATTGTGCTGGGTACCGGTGTTGACGGTGGCCATGTAGACCGCCAAAGGTGGTGGTGCCTCTGCAATAGGTGGTTCCATCGCATCGCCCTCCGACTCGTAGTTGAGAAGGGGGAGTAGTGAGTTGTTCTCCGAGCCTTTTGAGTCGGAGGCTGGCATGATGGACCCGTGTCGGGTAGTGGGAGTCGGTGTCGTTGCCGAGTTTTGGGTCGCCCGATCTGGCGTGGGAGTTGTGCTATCGGGTGAGGGGATCGCGGAGTTGAGGCTTCCGATGCTCTCCCTGCCTTCATGGCTTCGGCGACTATGGTGTAGCCGACGAAAGCGTTGATGGAGCCGAATGGCACCATGCAGGAGGGTGTCATCGGCACTAGTGTCGGGCAGAAGTTGTCCTAGAAGATGCGCAAGAAAGGCCCAACGGCAACCATCCGGTACATCGTGATGTGTTGAGCGATTGATGATGTAGATCCCGCCGTGAAGATGATGCCTAATGTCCCTCGCCCCACGATGGGCGCCAACTGTCGGTGGATTGAACCAGCCGATGCCACACGGGGTGGCTTACGAGTAGGGGACGAGTGGGAAGCCATAGGCTCTCGCGGATCAGGATTGACAAACACGGAGTTCACCCAGGTTTGTCCCCTCGATGTGGAGGCTGCTAGGATGTATTATGAGTATGAGATTACTAGGGTGCCGGAGTCGGTATGGTGACTGCGGCGAATGAGGGTGCTTAAGAGCGTATGTTCTAGTACCAAGCAGGTGTTTATACAGACACTCCGGCTTAGGGTTTACGATGATAAGATCCGAATCGGTTAGGGAGACGGAGTCGCCTACTGGGCCGATTGGGCCAATACGTGTGCTGCAAGACGACTCGCCATGGTCTTCATCCTGGCAGTCGTCACTCCTGGCGAGGCGATTGGACCCTGGGCCGGCTTGAGCCTCTCTGGTCTCCATGACGATTTCCCTTCTTGGACCTATCTGGTTGGGTATTTTGCCGTCATATAAAAATCAAAGAAGTAGATCTTCGAAATTATAATAATACAGAAAAAACTAAGCTATACCTAGTGGTCAAGCCAGATCAAATGCCGGCCCATATATGACAAAAGTTAGTATTGCTTGCAACGATCGGCACATAGGGGCCCCCAACTTAAACTCACGTCCACAGGCATTTGGGCCTCAACTAGCATCTTAGAAAGGTGGGCCTGCACTCCGGAATCAGGACAGCATGGATGTGCTGCTGAATGCTTCTGAGTTCTGAGTTCATGTGGACATTCGAGGGGGAAAAAGCAGGAATTCCAATGGTACGAGCCAGGAACATATGCAATGTCGATCAAGGAATTCAACTTGATGCGCACTTAGGAAACGGAGTTCAAGTGTGCATGTACAGAAAAAAGGAGCTCAAGTGCTATGCAAATGTTGATTCAGAACTTCAACCATGGCCGCTACCCTGCAACTTCAAGATGACCCGCTTGCCTGTCCGAGAGGACAATAGTGTTGTGGACTCATTTTCTTAATGCCGTGGTCCTAGACTTACAAATGATGTATCAGTCCATCTAACTTTTGGTAATTTTATGAATCTATGTCTAAACAATGCGTGCCGGCATTTATTTCATTGTGGATGTGGACTCGGATTTGTCTAGATTCACGTATATGTAGATACGTGTTTTGAGTGTATAGACAAATCTGAGTCAAAGTATCATCTAAAACTCGGATGAGAACAGGTAAGGAGGCGACGTGGAGATCAGAGACGGGGACATATATATACTCACTCCTTTTTAAAATATAAGATATTTTAAAAAAAATTAGAACACATGAAGTTAGACGTTTTTACTGTGTTGGTTCATTCTTGCTTCGGACCTACTCCCTCCGTTCCAAAATATAAGATGTTTTAGTTTTGTGAATGAAGTATATCTAGACCCTTTTTAGTGTATAAGTTCATCTAGGTTTAGAGTGAACCTACACACTACAAGGTCTAGATACACTTCTTTTATAAAGCTAAAACATCTTATATTTAGAACAGAGGGAGTACACGTTAAAAGACTTCAAGATACATGTATCTTAGAAGAAAAAAAATTAAAACCTCTTAGGGCAGCCACAAAATGTGTGGTTAAAACTAGTTCCATATTTACTATTTAGCTTTTGGAACTAGTTCCTAGCGTTGTGGCGATGGTTTTAAATTAGAGAGAAGAGGGAATCGGCGCAACTCCTTGCCCCGATGCTAAATCCGTGGATGGAATAAAAAAAATCGTTCTCGCTCACGCCTCCAACCTCTCTCACATCTCGCGCTTCGTCATCCGTGAAGCTGTACCGCAGGCGGCGGCACTGGCTGAGTTCGCCGAGGGCTGCACGGAGCTGGACAAGGGCGTCGCGTGTGGCCAGCAAATTGGAAGAGGCGTCGTGGTGGTCCACGCGCATCGGACTGCAGCTGGAGCAGGAGCGCCTGTGCCGATGGGACAATATATCTCTCCAACTTGAATGCCCTCAACATGTTCAATTGAATTCAAACCATAAGTCCTTTCAATCTTCTTGGGGAAATAGACAGTATGCTCCTTGCCATTAACATTGAAAGTCACCTTTCCTTGATTATAATTAATAACAGCTCCTGCAGTATTAAGAAAAGGTCTCCCAAGAATAATAGACATATTATCATCTTCAGGCATTTCAAGCAGAACAAAATCAGTTAATATCAAGCAATTATGAGCCCCTTGAACAGGTACATCCTCACATATACCGACAGGATAGTGGTAGATTTATCAACCATTTGCAAAGATATATCAGTTGGTATCAGTTTTTCAAGTTGAAGCCTATTATAGAGAGAGAAAGGCATAACACTAACTCTAGCTCCCAAATCACACAAAGCAGTTCTAACATAACTATTCTTAATAGAGAAAGGGATAGTTGGGATCCTTGGGTCTCCAAGTTTCTTAGGAACCTTACCATTAAAGGAATAATTAGCAAGCAAAGTAGAAATTTCTTCATTAGGGATCTTCCTTTTATTCGAGACAATATCCTTCATATACTTTGAGTAAGGAGGCAGTTTAATAGCGTCAGTCAAAGGAATTTGCGGGAATAAAGGTTTCATCCACTCACAAAACTTATTATAGTGTTCATCTTCCTTTGACTTGTGTTTCTTACCAGGGAAAGGCATAGGTTTTTGGACCCAAGGCTCTCTTTCACTACCATGTTTCTTAGCAACAAAATCTTCTTTAGTGTATTTAGTATTCTTAGTGTGCTTTTCAGGTTCTTCTTCAACTTTTTCTTCATTGGGAGCTTCATTTTCTTCATTACCACTTTCAGTTTCAGCATCAGAAATAGATATACTATTAGGATCTATAGCAGGTTTAGAGGGTTCTACACTAGTTTTATGTTTCTTTTTCCTTTTTATGAGTAGAGCCACTATTTTCAGCTTGTTGAGAATCCTGCTCAATTCTTTTGGGATGCCCCTCAGGATATAGAGGATCCTGGGTAGCAGCACCACTTCTAGTTCTAATTTCATAAGCATGTTTTTCTTTAGCAGCATTAACTAGCAAGTCTTTTTGCACTTTAATGAGTTGATCTATTTGAGTTTGAACCATTTGAAAGTGTTTAACAATCATTTTAACATCATTAGAGGTTCTTTCCACAATATCTTTTAACTCATCAATAGCTCTAGTGTTTTCCATTAGATGATTTTGCACCCTTTTATTAAAATTATCTTGCTTAACAATAAAGATATCGAATTCTTCTAAGCATTGATCAGGAGGTTTAGAGTAAGGGATATCACCTTCATGAAAGTGTTGGAGAGAGTGTACCTCAATAGTGGATGAGTAGGGAATAGGCTTACATAATTCTTCTATAGGAGGTAAATTCTTGACATCTGCAGCTTTAATTCCCTTCTCCTTACGACATTTCTTAGCTTCCTTCATCACTTCATTGTTTAATTCAATAACTCCCCTCTTCTTTGATGTTGGAATAGACACCGGAATAGTTGGTTCAGGTATAATTACTTCAGGTATAGCTGGTTCAGGAGGAGTCCCATCCTCATAGTTCTTGCTTATTTTAGCCATTAATTCCTCATCTTCCTTGGGAGTGCTATTCCTGAAAACACAATCAGCACAACTATCTAGGTATGTCCTAGATTCTTCAGTTAGTCCATTATAAAATATATCAAGAAGCTCATTCTTAGGTAATGGACTTCCAGCCTGTGCATGAATCAAAGCACAAAACCTTGCCCATGATTTAGGCAATATCTCTTTTTCTCCCTGTTTAAAATCAAATAGTTCCTGCAAAATAGCATGTCTAGCACTAGGAGGAAAATATTTCTGCAGGAAAGTACTAATCAAGCAATCAGGGCTATCAATAGATCCAGGAGGTAAATTACTAAACCAAGTTTTAGCTTCTCCTTTTAGTGAAAAAAGGAAAATCTTAGCAACAAAGTAAGTACGCATCTTAATATCATCAGAAAACAAGCCACTCATGGTAGAAAGTTCATTCATATGTGCTATCGCACTTTCATTCTTAGTCCCACAAAAAGGTTGTTTCTCAACAATAGCTATGTAAGATAGATCGAGAGAGAAATCAAAATCTTTATCTTTAATGTTTATGGGAGAAGCAGCAAACTTAGCAATAGGAGACAATTTGGGTCTAATAGTATGCCTCTCAAGGAGACTCTTAGCAACGCTCCTATCATGGGTGTTTTTACATTCTTTAATAAATTCATCGGTCATCTCCACATAACCGTCTTCAATATCATAACTCTCACTAGACTCAGGTGAACTAACAAGTGTAATAGTGTCTTCATTAGGAGTTTCAGTATTTCCAGCTATAGTTCTAGCAATCATAGCATCTAGGAAAGGACCTAATGAACCACTCTTATCAAGCACAGTAGAAGCAGCATCATAAGTATCAGAAGTTTCAGATTCAACAGTAGTAGCAGTGTGTGTAGCATGTGTATGTGGTGGTGTAACGATCTTACTCATAACAGATGGTGAATCAAGAGCAATAGAGGTGTTCAGAACTGTACCTCTTCTTGTAGTGGATGGTAAAATAGGAACCTTGCCATCACGAGACTTACCCATGATGGATGGATGGCAGCAAACAATAGAGAATCCAATTGAACTTAATAAATAAAGCTATGCTCCCTGGCAACAGCGCCAGAAAATAGTCTTGATGAACCACAAGTATAGGGGGTGTATCGCAGTATTTTCGAGGGAAGTGAAACCCAATTTATTGATTCGACACAAGGGGAGCCAAAGAATATTTATAAGCCTTAACAACTAAGTTGTCAATTCAGCTGCACCTGGAAACAATCTTGCTCACAGCAGTTTTTCAGTAGCAACAGTTTTGTAGTAGGAATAGCAAAGTAACAGCAGTAGTAAAAGTAAAACAGTAGTAACAATAGGAGTAAACAGTAGGATTCGAGTGCGGTAGGCATAGGGATGGATGGACGGGCGTTGCATGGACAGGACAATTCACATCGCAATCAAAACATAGGATAATTGCAGATAAATAAGATAAAGCATCCAAGTACTAGATAATCCTAGGCATGTGTTCCATATATAGTCATACGTGCTCGCAATGAGAACTTGCACAACATCTTTTGTCCTGCCATCCCGTTTGCAGCGGAGCCTCAAGGGAACTACTTGCAATTAAGGTGCTCCATTTAATAGAGAACCGGAGCAAAGCATTAACACTCCATGAACACACGTGATCCTCACATTAAAGCCATTCCCTCCGGTTATCCTGATTTCTGTCACCTCGGGGCCATTGGTTCCGGACAACAACGTGTGTATACAACTTGCAGGTAAGACCATAAACAATACTATCATAATGAATCAATAACATGTTCAGATCTGAAATCATGGCACTCGGGCCCTAGTGACAAGCATTAAGCATAACAAGTTGCAACAAAGTCATAAAGCACTAATAAAAGATACTAGGCACCATGCCCTAACAATCCGATGCCATTACATGAACGATCTCATCCAATCCCTACCATCCCCATAGCCTACAGCGGGGGATTACTCACTCATAGATGGGGGAAACATGGATGGTTGATGGAGAAGTGATGGTGATGATGATTGCGATGATCTCCTCCAATTCCCCATCCTGGCAGGGTGCCAGAACGGAGTTTCTAGTGCTGTTTCGTGGAATCTGGTGGTGGCGGCGGAGCGGAACTCCTTCTAGAAAAACGTCGAACCCCCCGGAGTTTTTAGGTCAGAAGGCTTCTTATAGGTGAAGAGGGAGACCGAGGGGGTGTCTGGGGCGGCCAGACCACCCCCTGGCGCGGCCTGGGCTTGCCCGTGCGGCCAGGTGGTGTGGCCTGGGCCCAGCCCCCTCTGTCTCGTATTCTGGCTCCGGGAGTCTTTTGGTGAAATAGGATTTTTGGTATATTTTCCGGGATTTTTCCTGATAGTTGATTTTCTGCACAAAAACTAGACACCAAGGCAATTATGCTGAAAACAGCGTCAGTCCGCATTAGTTGCATCCAAATCACACAAGTTTAGAGGAGAAACAATAGCAAAAGTGATCGGGAATGTAGATACGTTTTGGACGTATCACACGTTAGAGGAACCATGATGCCACGTTCATCCATGAATCTGAACTTTGCAGTCTGCTTCGGCCATAATTCATCATGATTACACAGAGCAGCAACCATACCAGATATAGTGCAGATCTGCGCAGGCGCTTCTTCCATCGTGATACAATGGTGTCCATACCACTTGCCCTTAGAGTCGTACCTGAAGAGGACTACCGTAACCAAGTAAGGGTGGTCCGCGGAGATCCCACTTGACAGAAAACTATGGACAAAATATGTTTGTCAGCGTTGGGCTAACAAACAATTTTAGGTTCAGTAGCCAGCTAGCAGTTATAATTAGTGTGAATAGCAAAGACAAGGGTAGCTCACCCGCTTGTAGCCAGAACTTCTTCTTCCTTGGTAGTAGGATCTGCCATCCTTCGAGCTGCTCGGCTCGTCGGCGGCGGAGGCGGGATAGAGCCTCGCAACGGCAGCGACGGTATGCGCCATTGGATCTCGGGATCAGCGACTAGGCATAGTAACTTGGCGCCAGAAGTCAAATGTCCGAAGGGATCGTCCTGCCTAGAGGGTGGATTCCGACGCCGCCGGTGGTAGGCAAAAGGTGCAAATGGATTTGTGAAATTGGTCAACGCATCCAATCCACTTAGTTACTCGATTTTCCTAAGAGGTTGCCATGTTGGCGTTCGCGTCACGGACAGATGACCGACATGAGGGTCCCGACTGTCTACTTCACAGGGCAGTTTCACGAAATGTTTGAATTTGGCAGGGGTGAGATGAGTTTGCATCGAAATGGCCCCTCTCAGTAGTTGGCGGCCCAACATTTCGAAACACGGCAATTTCAGGCAACTTAGGTACCGCCATGCGCTGGCCTGCGAACTTTGGTGCCGCAGACGAACAGGCCCGGATAGATGGCAGATCTTGTGCAACTGCTGCTACAGCGGAAGCACATGGTTCTTTATCCAGGACAGCAGGATGTCCCGGGCGGTGAGCTGCTCCTCGACCACCAGCACCGTCACGCGGGTGGCCATCCTCTCCATGTCCGCCTAGGCACCTAGATTCTGGACGGTCCAGGCCTTCCGGGTAGAGGGGACGTTGGCGAACACTGGCACCTTGATCCAGTCGACGTCGGTGTTGTTGCACACGTAGAAGTATGAGCGCTGCCACAACTTAACAGTGTCCGACATCTCCAGCCGCGGCATCGGTGATGATGACCTGTGGTAGATGGCGCAGTAGCCGGTCTCCGTGAGGGGGCCGCCCATCCCCACCACCTGGACCTTGAAGTAGAAGAACTTCAAGAAGTTCGCTGCATCCGGGCAAACCCCCAAGTAGGCCTCGCAGTAGGCCGCGTGATGCAACAGTTGCGCGACGGCATTGGCACCGAGGTGGTGGAGCTGAAGGTCGAACAACAGCATCAACTCTAGGACGAACCTGCTCAGAGGTAGGCCAAGCCCATGGGCGAAGTGGGCGAGGAAGACGACGGCCTCTCCAGGCCAGGGATTGGGGACCTTCTCCCCCTCCGGCGCCAGGTGATGCTTCACTAGGCGCTCCGATGGGATAAGTTTCCCCCGCCAGTACTTCTGCATAACCTCATCAGTAACATACGAGCCACACCAGCCCCCCGCCTGATCAGAAAGCATCTTGGCAGGCGCGGTGGCCGTGTTGGAGAAGTGTGGCCCCATCGTCATGATGAAGGAACGGTGGCGATGGCGATCAAGGAGAGCGGTGGCACAAGGTAGCAGCGAGGAGGTAGAAGCGCAAATGGCAATGGGCGCAGAAAGAAGGCAAAGTAAGGGAGAAGCCCTCCCGGCGCTCCTATTTATCGAAGTAGGGCAACTGCGCCTCCTGCACTCCCCTATGCCACGTGGCACAAGAACTGCTCCACTACCCCCACGATGCTTCGGTGCCGAATCATTTGCGCCAGAGGAAATGCCACAGAAGATCCCGCAGGCATTACCGCGAAGGCCAAGCGTGCGCACGATCCCCGAGAAACCGCTATGATCTTGGCATGTGCACGGTTACCAAAACTGCAGCGGCAGGCCAAGAGGTCAAACTGACGCGAGGTGCGCCAGAGAAAGCAGGCATGCTTAACGTCAGCACTGATGTCATCGTCTGCGCGATTCACCTCCCCAGCCGGGTGTGATAGCCAGGAGACGTAATTGTCCCTCACACCTTGTGGGTGGGCCACCGGACCCGTAGCCGGTAAACTCCAGCTGGGAAATAACAAGCATCTCGAGAAGGAAAACGACAAGCATTACAAGACAAGTGCTACAATACAATTCACGATACGTTCTTCATCCACAATCATTTCAGCAGTAGCCAATGAGCATGCAGGAACTTCTCGGCAAAGCGAAGTCCCAACGTGCTTGATGACTAGTGTCGGGGGGTGATTCCCGGGTAGGCAATGCCAGGCTTAACTGGTCATCTCCAGGAGAGTCTGGCCGGATGGCCACAAGACAAAGAACCCTAGCCGAGTGATATTCCTCACCCGGTCCGCCTCAAGATTCCACAGCTAGCCCATCTAGCTGGGGGCCAGGAAAGCCGGCTGGGTGGCCACCTCTACCCGGCCGCCTCGGATCCGTTGGCCAAAGGTACAGGAGGGGGTGATGCTCCTTGCTGAGTGCACCCTTGACCGGACAGGCAGGTGCGCCGCCCTGCTGGCACTACCAGACAAGGGCACCAAAGCGCTAAGGCTGGGAGATGGTGAATAAAGCTCCAGCTGACGGATAAAAACACCAAGCTGGCGGATAAAGCACCAAGCTGATGGATAAAGCACCGAGTGACACCCAAAGTGGAGGCGCTGAGATGCTGTGGCGCTGTACCCACCTGTACTGGAGCTTGATCGAGTCCTAGACTACCGGCTAGACCTGATCAGCCGACCTGCTTTGTAAACCCAAATCCCAAACAGTAAACCCTAGAGCCCACATTGTAACCTACCCTTCTACCAGTATATAAGGAAGGGTAGTGCCATGGTTCTAGGTAAGGCATTTACGGTGACAAGTTAGCCTGAATCACCAAGTCAAGTAGTTCATCTCCCTCTAGCTCCCGAGAGTAGCTAAGGAAACAGCTCAAGGAGCACTTGTATTGAGCATCTGCTCCCCATATAGTAGATCCTTGTAGGAGTAGGAGCTTTACCTCCACAAGAGGGCTCTGAACCTGCGTACATCGCTGTGTCTGCAGTATCTGTGCCCAACCCGTTGTGAGTAGACACCGATAGCATCCTGATTGTCCCTCTCATGCCATCCCCGATGGCACTGCCGTGTTCCACACCACGACAGGAATGATGTACTGTAGTCAATTGGTTCAATGGTTCTTAACTAACCATTCTATGTTGTTGTCTATGTATAAGTTCCAACAAAGAGATGAGCTCATAAATTTGTAATAAACATAAGTTTATGGAGCTCATAAGTTAAAGAAGTTATGTCTTGAAATAAAGTGGTATATTGTAGTAACAGGGTTCTATGATACTACATGATGATCGATTGTAATGTTTTTATCTTGTATACCATTTTATTTAAAAATAGACTTATAAGTTTAACTTATGATCAAGGGGGAATGTTGGATATTTGTGATCCATAGGTTAGGTCAATAAGTCAAATGTTATGGTTGCTACTATAGCAGTGCTATAGTAGGTCGGTTTGCCATGATCGGGGCATCCCCTCCATCTATTTCTGGTGTCAGTTCCCCTGTTGCAGGTGGTGATCTAAAAGGAAGCTGGGAGGTAGGCTGTTACAGTACGATACTCTCTCTCTCGCATGCTCTAATTTTTTTCCTTACTCACCGATCAAGTCCAGCACTAAAAGCACCAGGAAAAACCACAAATAAAGATCAAGAAGCATCAGGACAAGTAGAACAGGTCAGGGCTAGACCTCAAGATCAAATTAAATCATGGTAATCTTATCTTCGTGTGGCTCAAACTTGAGATAGATGATCTTGTCGATCTCCACAACGACATGCCTCTTCTAGAACATAAGAGCAGATAGTTGCAAATCACCTTCAACTACATGTGTACATAGAGCACACACACGTCGACAGATAGATATAGACAAAATGGCATTTTGCTACCACAATTGATGTTAGGTCTTAACTACCACAATTTAAGAATTTTACAAAAACTACCAATCGTTTGTCTGATTCTTTCAAAAAACTACCAAAGCTGCTTAAGCATTGTTTTAACACGAGTTGATCATGTTTCTGACGGGGATGGCCCACTAGCTGGCTGATGTGGCATGTGCATATTGCAAAATAGTCCTTCTATTCCTATTTCTCACGCACGTTGACCGCTTGTGGCCGGCGGCTGTGCATGAGAAATAGGACGGCATGGCATCCCTCGAACAACTCGGAGAAGCTCTACAAGGACGGCATGGCCAGCGTGCTCCTGATGGTGCTCGTGGAGTTGTTTGTCACGCATTCCCAGGCCGGCAACAATGACCACCAGCTTAACCCTCCAAGGATGGTACCACGTCGCTGAAATGTCGCCCTGTGCTCGTGACCGTGGCCGAGGAGTACACTCTGGTACACTGTCAGCATGTGATCATGGCACCCATGCGATACAACCCGTGGATCAGCGGAAACATGATGCTGGTGGAGTCATAGGATGAGGACCACGGCTTCCACCTCTATAGCCCGCTATGCCTGACCAGCAATAGACTCATAAAGGCTATGGTTGCGGTGCCCTAGCATACGACAACATGGTGTACTATGCAATTTATTGACATAACAGCAATGAAACACCGCTCCACCAGTATTACATCCCTTAGAGTGCTACAATAGAAACATCACAGGTTCAAGGCATGACTATAGATTACAACATAGTATATTACAAAAGATCCAGAGAACCTACTTGATATAGTGAGGAAAGTATCCTTACAAAACAAAACCAGAAATAGTAACTTGTAGACGATTCTACTAGTAAGTCTATTAATAATATTTATTTGGCTTGCAATTGCTGCTATAGCAATGCTCTACAGAAGTAGGTTCTAGCAACTAGCGATTTATCTATTGTCTACTCTTTAGCTTCATTTCCTTAGCATCCAACGAAGACGTTGACTCCATCGATTCGATCGGATATCTTTAGTTCCTTAAGGTAGCTTTCCTCCTACATATGTCATTGATTGCTTTGAGATCTAGCAAGGGTTAAGAAGGTACAGTTTAGTACGACCATACTCAGCAATTTCATTAAATAGGAATGTTTGATGTACTATCTATAGGCACAAACCATAGGTCATAGGCTATGCAGATTTTTGTAAACATTTCTTCAAAGATTGCTTTTATTTTAAAGATCTATGTTCGTCAGCCTTCACAGGTTCATTAGAACTTCATGGAGTTCCTTTCCTACAGTGTCCGTAGCTCCTTCATAGAATAGGGAGTAACATGACACACTTTTTGACACTCTGCAGAGGTGTGTTGCTTTACCCATGAGAGATCCTTATCCATGTTACACATCCGAGTGGCCAAGCCGTTCACACTTCCATGGTATGAGCCTCGGTATAAGGATCCAAGCTGATCACTGCCCTTCTCCATAACCCCACATGCCAAAATGACCCTTCAGGCCACCACATCTCTGTTAGCCTCCCTTGTGGTCCGGTTATAACTCTGGTAGGCCCCTGAAGACTCTATGAGCCGGTTATGCCCCTGGCAACCCCATCAGATATGGGAGATCTCCACCTACGGCGGCCTCTCACATATAATCTTTTCACTAATATCATGGGGCATTGAGGGGTCCCACCCATGTGATGGATCCTCGCAAGGAATCTACATCTTCACTATAAGGTCGTCTGCTGACACATGAAAGGAAGAAGATCTAGCTGACTTCCCTAGAGCCATCTAGATCTCATGGTTAACGCGTAATTTACAGCGCAAGAATCACTGGCGACATTTTTTATTAAGTCCTAGATGATACTTTCCCGTGCAATGGTGGTTCCATTACCAGTCATAATAGATTATATGACCACCCCGGATTAGTAACCGGTAGTTCAAGTCTGAAAATAATGTTTTGCCATCCTTTTAAAAATGTAGGTGATAACAATAGTAGATTGAAATACTTAATATAAAATATTCAAAGGACATAAGCAAGTATGAACTTGCCTTTTTGACTGTAAGATTATGCAACCTAGGTCTTCTAGTCGATATAAACTCCAATATCTCAAAGAAGCATCATTGGTATGGTAAGGACTAATGTTTTAAGAAGCAATGTACTATTATGCATAGATAATGATATGCATTTTGTATAAATCCAAAAGAAAATCCCCATGTTTAAGAATGGATTGAGTTTGGGTGATTTCTTAAAGTTCTTCTTCATCTTCAAGTTTACTTTACAACCAAAAGTACATTTTAATATTATAAGAGTAACATACAAGGTATGAAATTAGAGCTTGGATGCTGTTTAGTATCAGCTCTTAAGAATATTCATGTTTTAAGTTGGTGAGTCTTAAGAGAAGTATTGAGGTTTTTGTTTGAAGTGGCAAAAAGAATGACTTTCGAAGAAAATGTTTCTTATACTAAGTTAAGTTATTCTTAAGGTCATTAAGATGTAATCAATAGGTATCCTAACGATCTTAAGTTAATAGGATTCTTGTTGATGGAGTATTAGACCAAATTTAACTATAAAATACAATTGAGTTAAGACATAGTGTTGTAATAGTATGATCAAGTTCTATGGTTCTTCAAAGCATGATCAAAGACATAATCTTATAGTTATTGAGTATACCTTAAAGGATCTAGATCAAGCATGCCTATTATAGGTAGGTTGCATGAATAGAACTAACTATGAGATATAGATGAATTCATGACATGATTTACTCAGGTACTACCAAGTTTTAGAGTTATGCTAAGCATGGTTAAAGAGATGAGATCGTTCACTCTCAATGTAGGTCAATGATGTATAAGGTTAGCTTGTAAGTCATTGACTTATAGTTGGCATAAACTCATACTAACCACATAGATTCTATCATAGGATATGGTTATAATATTAGGTATATGGTATACAGAACTTATCCTTTAAGAGGATAACATGACTAAGTGATAACAACTTAGTTAAGTTGAAAGAGTAATGATGATTTATGGTATTTGGTTACATTTCATAATTCTGAGGTTAGGGTTAATATTGGAATAACTCAAGATTTAAGACTTCCTTACTATCATGATCCTAAAGACAAGATTGATTTCATTTATGAAAACATAAATATATGAATTTAATCATTTGTTATGGTTTTAAGCATTTAGATAAAGTTGCTAAGTTATATTATTGTTAAAGAAATAGTTTCATAAAAAGTACTACTCGATTTAGTTTTCAGTAATTACTAAATTCTATTGTACATAATGATATAATTAAATTAATGGTTTAAGTTACCCATTCTTCTATGTGAGTTTTACCCAAGTCATTAGGTAAAAAGTAATCTTAAAGTATTAAAAACACTTTATTTACAATTATAAATAAAATAATATTATTCCTTCATAACAACAAATTCTAAAAGGAATTTATTTCGATTTATAGTGAAAAAATAAAAAACATTCCATTTCTTTTAATACAAGAAATGGATTTTATAAACCCATTATAACCCTTAATTTTATAAATACCAAACAACTTGCAATTTTAGATTTAACATTTTTCTAGGGTAGTAGATTATTTTTCATACATCCAAATGGTTTTTATTTATTTATTAGCATTTTTCCTTATTTTTCTTATTTCATTGAGAGACCTAATAATTTCCATTTTTGATGCATTTTATTTGACTCAATCAAACAATTTTATATTTTTCCTAGGTAGATTTTATTTTTGTTTTTTATTGACATATTATATGCATTTTTTAGATTTTTCATTTTTTTAGAGCCTAAAGTATTTGTAATGTCATTTTGGTAATTTATATTTTTGGCCTTTTATTATTTAATTTTATTTTTGCAATTTCTCCTTTTAGCTAGCCAGACCCAATGGTTATCCCGCCCCGCTACTTGGCCCATGGATTGGTCCAACCCAACTAGATATTGGCCGAGATCATCGTCTCGCTCACGAGTTCATTTTTCTCCCCCTTCTATGGCGATGTCCATGGTGTTGTCGCTACCTCGCCTGATTCTGACGGTTCTAGCCACTCTGGCTCCCACCCTGGTGACTATCGACATGGTCCACGCTATTGAATCACGGTGTCTAATTCAATTTGGAATATGCCTCTTCCATAGCTCACGTTGAACCCTATACACTGGCAGCTAGGGTTCAGGCTCCCCAAGATATTGCAGCTTCCAGGCGTTCTGGTGATGTGCTCCGGTGATCTGGGATGCGTAGCTATTGTGGTATGGTGCTGGTTGTTGCGGTGTGGCTCGGCATGGGTTAAGTGCTGTCATGCTTCTCGTTCTACCGCGTTGCCCTCCGTTGCCTCTACTTCCTCTCTAGCGAGCTATCGCAAGAGGTAGGTGTTTATTTTTTCCCTCTCTCACTCCTCCTCTCTAGTACCAACCCTATTTAGGATTTCCCCATGATCTAAGCTTAACTGAGGACTTGTAGTAGTATGTTTAATATGGTTGTTAACTTTACCATGATTTAGTTGGTTTTTGATTATGGACTGCTTAGCAATATTTTTGGGTGTTTTACATATAATCCTACATTCCTGATATTGTCTTAGTTTGGATAACCTACCTAGATGAAATTCTTAGCTATCTCCTGATAACTGTACTTAATCTTATGTACTACCAGTAGTGGTGTATGTTGGTGAGATTTATAATATATCATGCCTTGTGAAAATCACAGTGTGATGATGTTTCTATTGGCACATTAATCTTGTTTACTCTCTATTATATATGCTTATATTGTCTAAGTGAAAGTAATACATAGTATTTGTTACTGGATTTTACTACTTTTCCTATGGTTTGGAGTTGTTCTGATGGTCCATTTATATTGATAGAGAATAAATTTAGGATGATGGCATTCCTGAATTCTTTTTAATAAGGACCTAGTCCTTACTTCTGTAGATAGATCTAGCTACACAGTTTGCTGACATTTTCCAATATTGTCATTATGAAAGAAACTTCTCCTTAGATAATTCCTAGTATTGAATCTAGGAAAATGATTTATTTTACGTATGCACTTGGTTCTATTGATGATCTTATGTGGTTTTATTCTACAAGCCTAGCTTGTATGTGTTCTTGATACTGTCAAATTGATAGTGAATGCTTTAAATGATTCCTAGGGTTCTTTTAAATTAGGAAAATGACTTATGGGCTTAATTCTATTAGCGTGTGGCTTATGCTAGATTTACTTGCTAATTAAACCAGCATGATCTGCTGCCTCTTGCTTGGATCCCTAAATTTTTCCCTTGCCTATGATGCAAAAGGTCGAGGCCTCAATTTAAATAAGATCAAATATTACTTATTGTCCTTTTCTTCTATGTGCTGAATTTGGAAAGACTTTCTTTGCAAGACTGAGAGAACCTATTACCCAACCTTCCTTCTTGTATAATGATAAGAACAAATGCTTGAATGATCTTATATACCAACCTACTATTGTAGAGTGGATTGATGTTGAGGTAAAGGACATGGGGATGTAACTGGTTCTTTATTTACTTGGTAATGTATATATTTCTTGGAACTTGTCCTTCTTTGAACAGATGCTGGCTTGGCCTTGCTCTACTCCTGAGCTCCTCCTCCTTTAAGTTACCATGGTTTCTTCTATTGGTTGGTTGATGTATGTGTTCGATTTGTGGAGAACTGGTGAAGAACTAGTTGTGGTTCATGTGATTGCATCTTGTATTGATCTTGGTGAATGGATGAGCAGAGAAAAACTATGATGGGCCTGTGTTTGCCTTATCTCTCTTTGATTATTGCCCTGTGCCGACAGCACACACACATGCAGTTATGTGTGTTGCTTGGTTGCTTGCTTGCTACTAATTCTAAATCAGATCAACTAACTTCTGGTGTTTTTACTATTTATACTCTACCCATCTAGTGAAACTTGCCCCTCTCTCTTATGCCAATGATGTAGTACCAAGGCCTTAATCCGATTGAGAACAGATATATTTTTGGTGAAACTTTCCCTAATTTATTTGCTCACTGATGTGATTAACAATGCACCTCACTGTTAGACTGAGAGCAACATTAACACTAATCTTTTCCTTTTTTTTGTTTCCTTTGTATTTTGTATGTACCAAGAAGAAAACAATATCAACACTAAAAGTTAGAAAAGTAGTTTAAGATTTGCTATTTTTATTACTTTTTTAATCTCCTTTTAACATTTGTTTGAAAAGAATAATGTATTCTATGTATTCAATTAATGAATCATTTCTTTATTTCACTATTGTAATTCACTCATATTTAATTACTCATTTGTTTATAAAAGAAATTATATTAAGTATTATTTCCTTTTGTATACTTTTATTCATTATACTATAGTACTTTATTATTATAACTTATTTCATTTTTAATATAATTATATACTTAAAAATTCCAATTCATTTTATTTAATCAATTAAATATTTCTAAATTCATTTCATAAATTACACAAAAATCAATTTGATTCAAAATTTGAAATACAACACAAGTTAGGAATATATATCCCCCCAAAACAAACAAAATGCCTAGATATCATGTCAAAGTATATCGCACTAGGTGAGATGATCTAAACTCTAATCCATCGAAGCGAGAGAAACCTTGATCCCACTAGGGTTTTAATTTGAAAAAAGATTACCCAGGTTTTCAGATGCATGAACGCAAATGCACACGCTCACTTCTGCACTTCTAGTTACCCTAAATTTTGGGGCATTAAAGTGGTGGAGTTCATAAACCAACCGGAGATTATCTCGACACCTAACCCAACCACCGCCGTGTTGCTGAACCTGGAACACAGGCGCTACATCATGTTGCATCAATCTGAGGGTAAGATGAAGACATACCATTGGGGACTCAAGGTGCCTACTAGGCCATTTCATTCCATAATGGCCAGTAGGATAGACATGATAGTTTAGAGTATCTAGCATGGGAAAACAACCAAGACAAACTATGGGTCAATTTTTAGCCGAGCGAGAATTGATAGGGGCAACATGAACCCCTTCTCACCAACAACACTTTAGGGGAGTTCTGCAATGAAAAACTTCTTATGAAGTATTAGATATGTATTTGAGTTAGTTACAGACTCCTAAAGTCAGTTTGCCTAAACCCTAAGTCGGTTGGCCCATATAATATATAAGCTATGTAAGCTTGATCAAATTAATACAAGTTATTATTCTCTCCAGTATCATGCTATCAGACCCCTAGGTTTTCTGCACCTTGGCATGGCTCCGTCGCCAAAACCTCCACCACCATTGTCACGTCCCCTCTTCTCCTCTGCCAAAGCTCATGACGTCGGCGCACCTCGTTCTTCCTCCTCTAACCCAAGCTTTGTCACCTACCAATACCCTATACAACCAGCTCCAATATCTCTCACCAATAAAATCTTTGATGTCTATCCCTACATATGAATCTCTTTAGATCTTGCCCTAAACAACTACTACCATTGGTGCCACCTCTTTCATATTCATCTTGGTTGATGCGGCCTTCGGCACCACATTGATCCATCCTCGGTGCCTCAGCCGAGTGGTCCACAATAGGTAAAGGACAATCTCGCGATCATCCAATCGATCTACACCGCATCTACACCGAGTTGTTCGACCTCGTCTCCAACAATGACTTCATCGCCTTCGACCAATGGACTTATCTTCAATAGCTTTTCTAGGACAACAGGACGGTCGCATCAATGCACTCCATGCCGAGCTTCACAACATCACCTAGGGAGATTCACTGATTACCATCTTTAGTCATCGGATCAAAGCAATCAGCGATGAGCTTTGGGAACTTGGAGACCGTGTTGAATACCGCACCCTCGTCAACGCTCTCCTCACCGGCCTCAGGAAGCAATTTGAGAAGCAAGTCGCTTTCATACCTATGATGCGGCCTCCCCCACCTTCGTCGAAGTTCAATCTCTCCTCCAATTCAAGGCGATGAATCAAGCAGCATGCAAGGCCTCTCGACCACCTTAGGTGATTCACACTGCTACTCAGCCTTCCGCTCCGGCACCTACCGCCTGGCATGCACCTTCACCTCTATAGCCTCCTTCAGGGGTGTTTTAATTTTAGGTCTCTAAGTTCACAAGCCTGCGGCCTAGAGGGCCGAAGTTGCTTTATTCAGACGGGGCTACCTAGTTGCGTGGCCAATTTCCCAAACGGGCCATTTCAGCATGAATGGAATCAAAATGTTTGAACTCAAAATATCGTTGTGGTGTCCATCATGTTAAGTCCCGCTTGTTAGTTTTGACCGTTTTGGTTGCCACCTGGGTTGCCATGGAGACAACACAGTATGCAGCTGTAATATCCTATAGTTTAAGAGGCACAAAATGGGTAGAACATGGGAGTGTGCATTGCATCCATGCATGTAAAATCCGGGGAAATTTAAAACTTCTTTAATAGAACTTGTCAAAATGATTGAACTTTCACTTAAGTTGATGAGTTAAACTTAGGTAATAAAGTTGAGCGTTATAAACTTCAAGATGACCTTTGCTAAATCCTATCTTAGGAAGGTAGAAGGGAAATTCTGAGTAAAATTAACCATAAAACAAATACATCCTTAATGAACAATAACAAATAACAAGATATATTCTATCTTGTCTGGTCATCCTCGGTCTATCATCACATGTGCTAGACAATTATGTAGTACGTTAGAGCATCAAAGCTCAAAATCAAATCTTCATCTATCTAAATCTTGATCTATTCTTCTTCATTCCATCAATTCACTTCTAAGGACAAATAGGAAGAAATCCAGATATGTTACAAGTTTGACCCTCATATTTAGCATGCAAGCCTAGTAGATAGTCAGGGCCACTAAACAATATACTAGTAACACAATCATGAGTTTAACTTGAATAGCCAAATGGAATCAACCTTAAATGTATCACTTGATAGAATCATTCTCTTAAAGGATGTGGCATTTCTGATATTATATGTGGATGACATATTATTGATTGGAAATGATATAGATCTTTTAAACAGTGTTAAAAGTTATCTAAACAGCAAATTTTCGATGAAAGACCTTGGTGAAGCATCATATATATTAGGCATTAAAATCTATAGAGATAGATCAAGGCGCCTAATTGGGCTATCGCAGAGTACATACCTTGATAAGATATTAAAGAAGTTTAATATGGACGAAAGTAAGAAGGGGTTCTTACCTATGTTGCAAGGCAAGACATTGAGTAAGACTCAAAGTCCGGCTACGGCGGAAGAAAGAGAGATGATGGATAAGATCCCCTATGCCTCGTCCATAGGCTCTATTATGTATGCCATGCTATGTACAAGACCGGATGTGGCACATGCTATTAGTTTGACTAGTAGGTACCAATCTGATCCACGTTCGGAACACTGGATAGCGGTAAAGAACATCCTCAAGTACTTAACAAGAACTAAGGATATGTTTCTTATATACGGAGGTGAAGAAGAGCTAGTCGCTAAGTGTTATGTCGATGCTAGTTTTGACACCAATCCGGATGACTCTAAGTCTCAATCGTGACAACAATGGAGCCATAGCCAACACAAAGGAACCAAGGTCTCACAAGAATTCCAAGGATATTAAGCGCCGGTTTCACTCCATCCGCGAGCATGTCAAGGATGGAGATATAAAGATTTGTAAAGTACACACGGACCTAAATGTAGCAGATCCGTTGACTAAAGTTCTCCCTAGGGCAAACATGATCAACACCAGAACTCCATGGGTGTTAGATTTATCACTATGTGAACTAGATTATTGTCTCTAGTGCAAGTGGGAGACTGAAGGAAATATGCCCTGAGAGGCAATAATAAAGTTGTTATTATATATTCCTTATACATGATAGATGTTTATTTTACATGATAGAAATGTATTGATTCGGAAACATCAATACATGTGTGTTTAATAAACAAAAAGGGTTCCTAGTCATGCCTCTCTTATAGACTAGCTTGTTGATTAACAGGATGATCAAGGTTTCCTGATCATGGACATTGGATGTTGTTAATAACAAGGTCACACCATTGGTGGAATGATGTGATGAATATTCATCCGAAGTATAGCATTACGATCAAGTCATTATGTTTATATTGCTATAACATCATACGAAGTAATCTTTATCCTTAGACCATGAGATCATGTTAATTGCTGACACCGGAAGAGTATCTTGATAACATCAAACGTCACACCGTAACAGGGTGACTATAAAGATGGGTTCAGTACTACGAAGGTGTTATGTTGAGGCTCATGGATCAAGAGTGGAATTTTTCAATCCAGATGACGGATAGATATACTCTGGGCCCTCTCGGTGATATCACATTAGGATAGCTTGCAAGCAAGTGATGTGATAACTAGAATGTTATATCACGGGAACGAGAAAAGAGTGCATGTCGGTAACGAGATCAAACTAGGTATGGAGATACCGATGATCGAATATCGGACATGTAATATATCGAGAGACAAAGGGATTTAGTTACAAGCGTTAAAGGTTCTCACGATCACAGGAGTCATCGTTGAATGTGTAGGAGTCAGTACGGATCTCAAGGTCCCGCTGCTGATTATTGATCAGAGAAGGGTCTCGATCATGTCTGCATTATTCGTGAACCATAGGGTGGCACACTTAAGAGTTACCGGACACTGTTTTGGAGCACATATGTTTTAGACGAAAGAATTGCAAAGCGCAGGAATTGTTTCAATAGAAACCGGAAATTGTTTCGGGTGAAATTGCAGAAGGTGGTTCTGCATGTGATATTGAAATATTGCAAGGGGCTATATGTGAATGTTTGTTAATTAAAGTAATTAACAAAATTCTAAATAAATTTAATAAAAAGAGTTTTATTAAATGAGAGAGCATTAAATTTGGAGAAATTTAATGCATTTAAAGTGGAGACTTTAAAAGGGAATGTGAAGAGGCATTTTAATGTGGGGGGGTACCACCACATGAATGGGGGAGGTGAGGGGTCACCCCCCCCATGCGCCGGCCATGGAGAGAGGGGGTACCCCCCCTCCTCCTATAAAAGGCCACCCATTCCCTCCTTCATCCTCACACCTCCTTGTGAAGGATCTCTCTCTCCCTCTAGAATTATTCCCCCATGGTCTCGGATTAGCGAGATACATGTTCCCGGTGGCATTTCATCTGGAAGGAGTTGCTGTTTCCGCTGGATCGCTAGAGCGAGGAGGTGGAGGTTATCCGGTGGCTTGAACGTGTGTGCGTGTGCGGATGCGCTGCTGAGTTGCGGCGCTCGGACTTCCTCACGATCTTGAGATCGGCAAGTTTACGAATACATCAACCACGAGTTCCTACTCGTTAACAAAGCTCGTTGTCTACGAGGGTAAGTTCTCGTTGGATGTATGTCCACCCGTTGCTTTGTACCTAGCAGATAGATCTTGGCGTGTAGTTCACACCGTAGGAAAAAAAATTCTATGCTGCGGACCCAACACATATATATTAGGCATTAAAATCTATAGAGATAGATCAAGACGCCTAATTGGGCTATCGCAAAGTACATACCTTGATAAGATATTAAAGAATTTTAATATGGACGGAAGTAAGAAGGGGTTCTTACCTATGTTGCAAGGCAAGACATTGAGTAAGACTCAAAGTCCAGCTACGGCGAAAGAAAGAGAGATAATGGATAAGATCCCCTATGCCTCAGCCATAGGCTCTATAATGTACGCCATGCTATGTACAAGACCGGATGTGGCACATGCTATTAGTTTGACTAGTAGGTACCAATCTGATCTAGGTTCGAAACACTGGATAGCGGTCAAGAATATCCTTAAGTACTTAAGAAGAACTAAGGATATGTTTCTTGTATACGGAGGTGAAGAAGAGTTGGTCGCTAAGTGTTATGTCGATGCTAGCTTTGACACCGATCGGGATGACTCTAACTCTCAATCTGGATATGTATTTCTCTTGAATGGAGCAGTAGTTAGTTGGAGGAGTTCCAAACAACCTATGGTGGCTGGATCAACGACGGAGGCAGAATATGTTGCTGCTTCAGAAGCAGCGCAGGAAGCAGTTTGGATGAAGGAGTTCATAATGGAACTAGGTGTGGTTCCTAGTGCATTGGACCTAATGGTGATCTATTGTGACAACAATGGATCCATAGCCAACGCCAAGGAACCAAGGTCTCACAAGAATTCCAAGAATATTAAGCGTCGGTTTCACTCCATCCGTGAGCATGCCAAGGATGGAGATATAAAGATTTGTAAAGTACACACGGACCTAAATGTAGCAGATCCGTTGACTAAAGTTCTCCCTAGGGAAAAACATGATCAACACCAGAACTCCATGGGTGTTAGATTTATCACTATGTAAACTAGATTATTGTCTCTAGTGCAAGTGGGAGACTGAAGGAAATATGCCCTGAGAGGCAATAATAAAGTTGTTGTTATGTATTCCTTGTATATGATAGATGTTTATTTTGCATGCTATAATTGTATTGATAGGAAAAATCAATACATGTGTGTTTAATAAACAAAAAGGGTTCTAGTTATGCCTCTCTTATAGACTAGCTCGTTGATTAACAAGATGATCAAAGTTACCTAATCATGGACATTGGATGTTGTTAATAACGAGGTCACAACATTTGTGAAATGATGTGATGAACATTCATCTGAAGTATAGCATTACGATCAAAGTCATTATGTTTATATTGCTATAACATCATACGAAGTAGTCTTAGTCCTTAGACCATGAGATCATGTTAATTGCTAACACCAGAAGAGTATCTTGATAACATCAAACGTCACACCGTAACAGGGTGACTATAAAGGTGGGTTCAGTGCTACGAAGCTGTTATGTTGAGGCTCATGATCAAGGGTGGAATTTGTCAATCCCGATGACGGATAGATATACGCTGGGCCCTCTCAATGATATCACATTAAGATAGCTTGCAAGCAAGTGATGTGATCACTAGAATGTTATATCACAGGAACGAGAAAAGAGTGCATGTCGGTAACGAGATTAAACTAGGTATTTGGATACCGATGATCGAATCTCGGACATGTATTATATCATGAGACAAAGGGATTAAGTTACTAGCGTTAAAGGTTCTCATGATCACAGAAGTCATCGTTGAATGTTCAGGAGTCAGTATGGGTCTCCAGGTCCCACTTCTGGTTATTGATTTGAGAAGGGTCTCAATCATGTCTGCATTATTCGTGAACCGTAGGGTGACACACTTAAGGGTTACCGAACACCATTTTGGAGCACATATGTTTCAGACGAAAGAACTACAAAGCGCTGGAATTATTTCGATGGAAACCGGAATTGTTTCGGGTGAAATTGCAGAAAGTGGTTCTGCATGTGATATTGAAATGTTGCAAGGGGTTTTATGTGAATGTTTGTTAATAAAATTAATTAACAAAATTCTAAATAAAACAAATAAAAGAGTTTTATTAATTGAGAGTTGCATTAAATTTGGTGGAAATTTAATGCATGTGAGTGGAACTTTGGGTGGAGCTTGAATTGATGTGAGTGGAGCTTCCACCACGTGAATGAGGAAGAGGTGGGGGCACCCCCTTGGCCGCCGGCCATGGGAGGGGAGGAGCCCCCCCTCTCCTCCCTCAGAAAGCACACCTCCTCGTGAAGGATCTCTCTCCCCCTCTAGATATTCCCCCATGGTCTCGGATTAGCGAGATACATGTTCCCGATGGCCTTGCATCTGGAAGGAGTTGCTGCTTCCGCTAATTCGCTGGAGCAAGGAGGTGGAGGTTGTCCGGTGGCTTGAACGTGTGTGCGAGGACGGATGCGTTGCTGATATGCGGCGCTAGGACTTCCACACGATTGAGATCGGCAAGTGTACGACTACATCATCCACGAGTTCCAACTCGTTAACAAAACTATGTTGTCTTCGAGGATAAGTTCTCTATGGATGTATATCCACCTGTTGCTCTATATCTAGTAGATAGATCTTGGCGTATAGTTCTCATCGTAGGAAAATTTTTGTTTTCTATGCTGCAATCCCAACAACATGATAGTTGTGTAGCATTGTATCACGTGTCAGGATGCATAGCTGAATAGAGTGCTAAAACTTATAGTCTTACACATATAACTATAACACAGCAATCAGAAAACTAATATGAAGACTGAAGATAAGTAGTTCCTCCAATCCGCGAGTGAGCCCTAAGTCTCTAGAGCTAGTGGAATTGTTGGAACGAGCCAGATAGGTGTCTGGAAGTGTACCATAGCCCCCTTAGTGGACATGTGTGTAGGAACTCGTTGTTGATCTAATGGTAGGGGCACCCCCCACTAACGCGCATGCGGCTCCACGTAGGAGATGGCCCTGGATAGTGATGGTAGGCATGCGCATGTGTAGCAAACACACAGTCTGGTCTAAACACTATCAGTGTTGGTACCTCATCAGGAGCTTCGAGTTCATTACCTAAAGAACCAACAACATTGACATCAGGTTCTTCACCATCACCAGCAATTAACAGTCGCGTCATCGGCAAGTTCTTCGTCCGCTCCACTAGCAGCAGCATCGTCTTCACCATTGGCACTAGCAGCATCATCATCAACAAGTTCTTCACCATTGCCACCTGCACCAGCATCCTCAGCAAGATCTTCATCGGCTCCAGCAGCAGCAGCAAAAGACGGTTCATCGTCATATGTTATAGTAGCAGGGGCTTCGAGGAAGAATGGCTAGTTGATCCCAAGAAATGTAGATTGCCCGTTTAGATTCTCGACTCTGCTCCAACCTAGTTCTAGAGGATCTTTGTTCTGGTGTGCAGACCTCGAGAAAACGTGACACCTGAGCGCTGGGTAAGAATAAATCTTTGTCACATATGCTTTATAGGATTACCAGCGCTTGTTCATGCCCCTGGTATGGGATTGCGGTGAGTTGCGGTGGTACTCATTTTCGGCCTCGTGGCCTTAAGCATCGAAGGCGGCAGAGAGGGTGTGGTCCCTCTAGTTGGGACCGAAGCGCGACACGGACTTCCGAGTACGGAAATCGAAGATGCCTTCGTAGGAGAGGCGCTCAACGTTAGCGCAAGCACGTATGCAGTCCTGCTCTTCCCGCACCTTCTTGCCTAGACCTTATTTTTCTATGCGAGGAGGGTGTGGCGCAAGGCCTCGCACTCCTACAGAGTTGCCTTTTCCTGGATCAGCATCCTAAGAGGATCCGGTGGTGATGGGGGTGAGTGCTGCAAGCTCCCCCGCATGTGTTCGCATTGGAATTAGGATTAGGCAGTTTAGTGGGATTGTGCTGGGTACCGGTGTTGACGGTGGCCATGTAGACCGCCAAAGGTGGTGGTGCCTCTGCAATAGGTGGTTCCATCGCATCGCCCTCCGACTCGTAGTTGAGAAGGGGGAGTAGTGAGTTGTTCTCCGAGCCTTTTGAGTCGGAGGCTGGCATGATGGACCCGTGTCGGGTAGTGGGAGTCGGTGTCGTTGCCGAGTTTTGGGTCGCCCGATCTGGCGTGGGAGTTGTGCTATCGGGTGAGGGGATCGCGGAGTTGAGGCTTCCGATGCTCTCCCTGCCTTCATGGCTTCGGCGACTATGGTGTAGCCGACGAAAGCGTTGATGGAGCCGAATGGCACCATGCAGGAGGGTGTCATCGGCACTAGTGTCGGGCAGAAGTTGTCCTAGAAGATGCGCAAGAAAGGCCCAACGGCAACCATCCGGTACATCGTGATGTGTTGAGCGATTGATGATGTAGATCCCGCCGTGAAGATGATGCCTAATGTCCCTCGCCCCACGATGGGCGCCAACTGTCGGTGGATTGAACCAGCCGATGCCACACGGGGTGGCTTACGAGTAGGGGACGAGTGGGAAGCCATAGGCTCTCGCGGATCAGGATTGACAAACACGGAGTTCACCCAGGTTTGTCCCCTCGATGTGGAGGCTGCTAGGATGTATTATGAGTATGAGATTACTAGGGTGCCGGAGTCGGTATGGTGACTGCGGCGAATGAGGGTGCTTAAGAGCGTATGTTCTAGTACCAAGCAGGTGTTTATACAGACACTCCGGCTTAGGGTTTACGATGATAAGATCCGAATCGGTTAGGGAGACGGAGTCGCCTACTGGGCCGATTGGGCCAATACGTGTGCTGCAAGACGACTCGCCATGGTCTTCATCCTGGCAGTCGTCACTCCTGGCGAGGCGATTGGACCCTGGGCCGGCTTGAGCCTCTCTGGTCTCCATGACGATTTCCCTTCTTGGACCTATCTGGTTGGGTATTTTGCCGTCATATAAAAATCAAAGAAGTAGATCTTCGAAATTATAATAATACAGAAAAAACTAAGCTATACCTAGTGGTCAAGCCAGATCAAATGCCGGCCCATATATGACAAAAGTTAGTATTGCTTGCAACGATCGGCACATAGGGGCCCCCAACTTAAACTCACGTCCACAGGCATTTGGGCCTCAACTAGCATCTTAGAAAGGTGGGCCTGCACTCCGGAATCAGGACAGCATGGATGTGCTGCTGAATGCTTCTGAGTTCTGAGTTCATGTGGACATTCGAGGGGGAAAAAGCAGGAATTCCAATGGTACGAGCCAGGAACATATGCAATGTCGATCAAGGAATTCAACTTGATGCGCACTTAGGAAACGGAGTTCAAGTGTGCATGTACAGAAAAAAGGAGCTCAAGTGCTATGCAAATGTTGATTCAGAACTTCAACCATGGCCGCTACCCTGCAACTTCAAGATGACCCGCTTGCCTGTCCGAGAGGACAATAGTGTTGTGGACTCATTTTCTTAATGCCGTGGTCCTAGACTTACAAATGATGTATCAGTCCATCTAACTTTTGGTAATTTTATGAATCTATGTCTAAACAATGCGTGCCGGCATTTATTTCATTGTGGATGTGGACTCGGATTTGTCTAGATTCACGTATATGTAGATACGTGTTTTGAGTGTATAGACAAATCTGAGTCAAAGTATCATCTAAAACTCGGATGAGAACAGGTAAGGAGGCGACGTGGAGATCAGAGACGGGGACATATATATACTCACTCCTTTTTAAAATATAAGATATTTTAAAAAAAATTAGAACACATGAAGTTAGACGTTTTTACTGTGTTGGTTCATTCTTGCTTCGGACCTACTCCCTCCGTTCCAAAATATAAGATGTTTTAGTTTTGTGAATGAAGTATATCTAGACCCCTTTTAGTGTATAAGTTCATCTAGGTTTAGAGTGAACCTACACACTACAAGGTCTAGATACACTTCTTTTATAAAGCTAAAACATCTTATATTTAGAACAGAGGGAGTACACGTTAAAAGACTTCAAGATACATGTATCTTAGAAGAAAAAAAATTAAAACCTCTTAGGGCAGCCACAAAATGTGTGGTTAAAACTAGTTCCATATTTACTATTTAGCTTTTGGAACTAGTTCCTAGCGTTGTGGCGATGGTTTTAAATTAGAGAGAAGAGGGAATCGGCGCAACTCCTTGCCCCGATGCTAAATCCGTGGATGGAATAAAAAAAATCGTTCTCGCTCACGCCTCCAACCTCTCTCACATCTCGCGCTTCGTCATCCGTGAAGCTGTACCGCAGGCGGCGGCACTGGCTGAGTTCGCCGAGGGCTGCACGGAGCTGGACAAGGGCGTCGCGTGTGGCCAGCAAATTGGAAGAGGCGTCGTGGTGGTCCACGCGCATCGGACTGCAGCTGGAGCAGGAGCGCCTGTGCCGATGGGACAATATATCTCTCCAACTTGAATGCCCTCAACATGTTCAATTGAATTCAAACCATAAGTCCTTTCAATCTTCTTGGGGAAATAGACAGTATGCTCCTCGCCGCGCGTCACACCGCGTCGCCACCGCCTCGACTTCGCCGCGCGTCGCTCCGCCTTCGCCATGCCACCCCGCCGCCGCTCGAACTCTGACTACCGCGGTGTGCGCCCGCGTCCGAACGGGACGTTCTACGCCGAGATCCGGAGCGGCGACGAGCGCATCGGGCTCGGCACGTTCGAGAGGGCGCACGAGGCCGCGCGCGCGTACGACGCATTCGCCTGGCGCCTCGGCCGTCCTCGGCGCTCCATGAACTTCACGGACGTCTGGACGCGCCAGCAGGCGAAAGACCTTGCGCCGCCGCCGGCCGTCACGCGGGAGGCGAGGAGGCGGCAGCGCGAGCTCGAGCAGCGCCTCATCGTCGCCGAGCAGGGCGAGCGCATGAGGCTCGAGTGGGCGCGGCGCTTCCCGGAGGACGTGGCCACGGAGGTCGCCTTCTACGCTGACCAGAAAGAAGAGAAAGAGGCGCGGAAGGCAGCGAAGAAGCAAGATCGGGAGGCGAGGAGGGCCAAGAAGGAGGCCAAGAAGGAGGAGGAGGAGAAGGCCACGAGGAAGGAGGAGAAGAAGAATGGCGCCGGTCCGTCGACCATCACCGTCGACTCTTCCTCGTCGAAGTACGAGTGGTCGTCAACTCCGGTGTCGTCCACAACATGTGACTCCTCCGACTGGGAGTCTGATTAGTTTTAGTTCTTAGTCTAGTTTTAGTTTAGTCTACTATTTGTAGTCTATTTTTACATTTTGTTTGATCTATTTACATATGCTATTGTGTGAAAATATAGTTTTTTGGCGCGGTGGTTTATAGCACCCGGTGAAGCTTTTGGCGGCGCCGCGCGCTGCATCCGTTTAGTGCGCGCTCTAGACTCGAAAATAGCGCGCCTGCCGCAGATGCTCTAATAACCGTTAATCACCGTTGGAGTAGTATACTAGTGTATTAAGCAACCAACCTCCCTGGCTCTGAGCAAAGCAAACACGCACGCGTCAACTGAAATTTTGATCAGAAGTAGAGCGCAGTGACGGACTAATGATCCGAGTACGAAGCGAGTGAATCTCAAGATGATCGGCATGTCTAAGAAAATATCCACCAGTTCTTTCCCCGGAGATGATCTATACAAAGTTGGACGAGCCATTAGGCTGTCCTTCCAAGTCCCAACAACCGCGCACCAGCAGGCACAAATCAAAAAGAGCACAGAGCTACCGGAACGACGCCAGCGGCAGGTAACCAGCGACGTTAAACGTGAGTGCAGCACACGAACACGACCAAGATTCCAACGAACCCACGCGCCTCGGCGGACAGAATACAGAACAGCTCACTGCACCGCGCGGCGGCGTTCAGAACAGCGGCGCCCGCTTGGCGGCCTTGTCCCCGGCCGCCTTGGAGTGCGCCAGCGAGCACCCCTCCTTCCTGTACCAGCTCGCCTGCTGCAGCCTCGCCCAGAAGTTGCCCCTCTTCGCCGGCTTCTTCTTCTCCTCGGCGGGGGCCGGCACCGCCGCCTCCTCCTCTTTGCCGCCGTGACGACCACCCGCGGCCGCCGTGTCCGCCTCCTCCTGCCGCATCAGCATCCCCAGCCTCGCCCGCCTCGCCTCGCGGCAGGGCGGCGGCGCCTGGGCCGACGCGACGCTCGCCTCCCCGGACGAGCGCGGCGAGGACGCCGACGAGGACGAGGAGGAGGAGGCGTCGTTGGCGGCGGCGGAGATGCGCGAGAGCCGGTCGCTGAGGCAGAAGGGGCACACGCCCGCCGCGTGCCGGTGGCTCGGGTGCCTCCTGCACCGCGACGCGTCCGCCTCCTTCGACTTGCCCACAGCAGCCATGGTCTGCTTCCTCGCAGGCTTGCAGCTTGCTTACTCAAAAGTGTTCTTTTCTACGCTGGAAAGTAATGGTGGCCGTGTGGTGGTGCGAGCGTGCGCGTGCTATATATTGGCGGGTTCAGGCAGGATGTTTCGCGAATGGTAACGGAGCCGCGTCGCGTGGGGGAGTCGTACGGTACTAGCCACTGGGGGAGCGTGGCAGATGAGATGATGGAGCAGGAGTAGGGAGTTGTAGGAGCGTGTGGTTGGAATTTCGAAGGCTTTCTTTGCGTTATTGGTTCTGTTTCGGGTGCAGCAGTCGGCTACGGAAGGTGGACAAATTTTCCTATGTGCATTTTGCCGTATAAAATACTCCTTCCGTTTTAAAATATAAATATTTTAACTTTATGAAAAGAGTATATCTATTAGTGTGTAGGTTCACTCCAAACCTAGATGAACCTACAAAGGTAAAACATCTTATATTTTGAAACGGAGGGAGTAGACCACACGGGCTCATTTGATTCATGAAACTTTTATTGGATGTGTGTAGGGTTGAGATCCTATGGAAATTTTATCTCAGAATTTGTTTGATTCATGGGATTATATCTCATACTCCCTCGGCTTGCAAAATGTAAGATATTTTGATTTTTTCTAAAATGCATATATTTAGACGTCTTTTTTAGTTTCAAAGCAAAATGAGTGAACATAAAAACTAAAAGGGACCTAGATACATGTGTTTGAGGAAAAACATAAACCATCTTATATTTGTGGAGTGCTTTTGTGCTTTTCGTCTGTTTTTTGGCACGCTTTCTAAAGCAGACTGACGGCTGAGATTAAGGGAACTGACATCAGATCCTGACCCGCATGAGCTAAACCCAAACCAGATGTGATTAGCACCCTTAATCTCAGCCGTCTGGCTGCTTTGAAAAACATGCCAAAAAAACAGACGGAAAGCACGGGAGCACTCCTCGTAGAAACTAATCTCGTATAAATCTTGTAGTGTCAATTTCAAGGAGAAGCATTAGGCTGGACTTCACATAAAATTCCCTCCCTATGGTCAAAGAGTCTTTCCATAGGATCCAAAGTCAATCGGCCCTTATTGAAACCCAGCGTAGAGAGGATCCAAAGTAGTCTTATGCATGCGTGCCGTGCACAAATCATGTGCAAACCCAGCGTGCATGCATATGCGCAAATCGTATCTCACGCATTTCTCACATCCCAGGGCCGCCTCGTTCCGCATCCACCGATGGACGCACGGCACTTCCCCACGGCCGCACCGCCGTCCACGGCACGCTGCAGCGCGCGCGCATGAGGGGGACGGTCACTTTTACGGTACCATCGCTACTATCTACAGTAGCTACCAGCCCGCGGTCCGATAGAAAGCGCCGCCCGGCGCGCGTACGGTGTCCCCTCGCTCCAGGACCACCCGAACGCACAAGGGATATCACAAGGCACGCGCGACACCCCATGCGGCGGCACGACTCTGCACACGTGCATGCATGCTATGCTATGCTATGCTCCCGTCGCCGTCGCCCGACCCCGCCGCCCGACCAACCCCTCTTTTGTAGTATCGCGGGTCGTCGTGGACGAACAACGACCGGCGAACAGACTGAACAGTGGGCGCGCCTGCCATGCTCGCCCTGGTCGGAGCCGGCGCGGCAGCCTGGCGCGCCCGCTTTACATCGCTTCCCTGTCGCGCGACGCGAGCTAGGCTGCAGCCGACCGCTGGTCTCTCGCGTTCGCCGCCAGCGCAGCGCACCGTGCCTGCGTACAGTTACAGACTACTAGTAAGGCGACAGAAACTGGTTGGGGCTGGCCTGGTGGTCGTGCGGTCGCTCCGCAAAGGACGTGCACGCGCGCGCGAGTAGAGCAGGTGCGTGCGGGTGGGTGGTTGGTTGTCCGTGCGTCTCTGTACTTATTCCCTCTGTTTCAAATTACTCCGCGCGCACGTTTACCTAGGTGGACTAGTACTCTCTTATTTTTCATCAAAAAAAAATTCTGAATTTTTGGTATACGTAGTACACATTTCATACTATCTATTTCAAAAATCTCAGGATTTTTTTAAATAAAAAATGAGGAAGTAATAGCCCACCTACATAAGCGTGCCGGCGGAGTAATTTGAAACAGAGGGAGTATCTAGCAAGGGCAGCGGCATCTAAATCAAAGATGGCTCCAAGCTTCTCGATTTCAAAATGGCGTACGCGTGTGTGTGAGGTCCAGGGTCGAATCGATCGGCATTACTTATTGTTACGCTTGTCTGGTGGGGAATATCTCAATATATATGGCATTATTGTTATGCTTATCTGGTTGGCCTCAACTTTATATAGTATGTTGGACCGTCACGTACGCAAAGTGTGACAAATTCATTTCAACGCGCTTCTTAGGAGTACTAGTAGCGCTGTACTTTGATCCACCTTAACGCTTAAGCGCCAACCTGCTGCGAGCTGTGTGATCCCGGATGGATGGCGGATTTGTTTGTAAGCAAACGCTACAGTCCTTCCATAAAACTACGAACCCGTCTCCGGCTCTGTCATGTACTCCTCCGTTTCAAAATATAAAATGCTTTAGCTATGTTCTACGCACATTTTACGTCCGTAGGTTCACTTCAAACATACATTAATCTATACACTAAAAGAGTCTATATACATCCTTTTTACAAAACTAAAACATCTAATATTTTAAAATGGAGGGAGTAGTTGTAAATCTTAAACCAACTGCCATCGGTATACGGCTTTTCTAAAGCCTTTCTACGGACCCAAGACAACAATAAAGCAATGCGAAAAAAAAGCATCGAAATATCAATGTGCCTATCAAAAGGAACGACAATAAAAAATTGTCCTCATACTCCCTCCTCCTAAAACAAGTGACTTGAATTTATCTAGATTCGAATGCATCTAAACGTGTCTTACTGTATAGATACACACAAATCTAGATAAATTCAGGTCACTTATTTGGAACAGATGGAGTACAAAATAGCACATCCAGTGCAAAGCAATGATTTTACATATACCCAGATAAATGCAAAATCAAGAGTGCTTATACAATACAAAAGGCATTATAGGATAATTCCTTGCACCAATATGGTGGAAAAAATTAATCACGGTCTCGTGAAAAAAGCACACACGAAGCAAAGAACATAATGAAAATATAGTATTACTCCGTACAAATGTAGCATAGACAATGAAAATGGATGAAGCACTGCACAAGGCTTGCACATTTGCACAAGGTACCAGAGAGTCATCTGTTTTATTAGATAGTGCCACATGTTTAATCATCGGTAGAGGAACAATGATCACAAGCACGAACATCCAATAAATGCAGCCGTTTTCACATAAAAACATAATTATACTTAAACATCGCTTTTATACACACTGAGAACAAAAGATAGAATAAATATTACAAAATATTAATATAAAATTATATTAACGGCGGCGACCCTTTTTTCTTGCATGTCAGTTGCCAACGTTGGAGCGATCGACTATCCCATGGTGATCGGCCACGCACACCTATACTAATGCTACTATAGGGAACAGCCAATGGCCAACTCCATCTCCATCTAGAACTGCATGTCCTCCTGGACTTTCCTCACGTCGGCTTACATCTTCGATAACTACGTCGCAAGGACCTACGCTTCGACCTACGCTTCTAGCGGATCATCATCCTCGTCCTCCTCCTTCGTCGGCTCCGCCGACTCGGCAGTTGGGTGAAGGGGGTCAGAGGAGGAGCCGCCATGGGAGGAGCGGGTCCTAGAGGAGGAGGGGCAGGGATCCTGCTGATACGTCCATTTTACATCACTATTATATATCATAATTTACTGTTATTTATTTATATACTTCATATTAAGAGATGATACTTATGTTATTTCATCTATTTTTTGCATGGTTGATGACTTTTGGAGCATAGACCGCTGCAGTCAGGATTCTAATGAAAAATGTGTTGTTTCGAGGTAAAATTCGCGAAGATCAGAAAATCTGGGAAAATATATGGAAAATCCTATTTTTTTAGAAGACGAAGAATGCCAAAAGGAGAAGTGGAGATGGGCCAAAGGGGGCCCACACCACCCCCTGGTGCGGGCCACCCCAGGCCGCGCCACCAGGTGGTGTGGTCGTCCTGGTCCACTCCTGGCTCTCCCCTCTGGCGTATATTATCCTCCTGAAACACTAAGACTCGGGGAGCGACCATAAAAAGATTCCGCCGCCTCTGCGGGACAGAAAACTGAAGAGAATATGCCCGAGAGGCAATAATAAACTGGTTATTATCTTATTCCATGTCTATGATAAATGTTTATTTTGCATGCTATAATTATATTAATCGGAAACGTCAATACATGTGTATTTAATAAACAAAAAGGGTTCCTAGTTATGCCTCTCTTATAGACTAGCTTGTTGATTAACAAGATGATCAAGGTTTCCTGATCATGAACATTGGATGTTATTAATAACAAGGTCACAACATTAGTTGAATGATGTGATGAACATTCATCCGAAGTATAGCATTATGATCAAAGTCATTATGTTTATATTGCTATAACATCATACGAAGTAATCTTTATCCTTAGACCATGAGATCATGTTAATTGCTAACACCGTAAGAGTATCTTAATAACATCAAACGTCACACCCTAACAGGGTGGCTATAAAGATGGGTTCAGTGCTACGAAGGTGTTATGTTAAGGCTCATGGATCAAGAGTGGAATTTGTCAATCCCGATGACGGATAGATATACTCTGGGCCCTCTCGGTGATATCACATTAAGATAGCTTGCAAGCAAGTGATGTGATCACTAGAATGTTATATCACGGGAACAAGAAAAGAGTGCATGTCGGTAACGAGATAAAACTAGGTATGGAGATACCAATGATCGAATCTCGGACATGTAATATATCGCGAGACAAAGGGATTTAGTTACTAGCGTTAAAGGTTCTCACGATCACAGAAGTCATCGTTGAATCTGCAGGAGTCAGTATGGATCTCCAGGTCCCGCTTCTGATTATTGATCTGAGAGGAGTCTCAATCATGTCTGCATTATTCACGAACCACAGGGTGACACACTTAAGAGTTACCGGACACCATTTTGGAGCACATATGTTTCAGACGAAAGAATTGCAAAGCGCGGGAATTGTTTCAATAGAAACCGGAAATTGTTTCGGGTGAAATTGCAGAAAGTGGTTCTGCATGTGATATTGAAATATTGCAAGGGGTTATATGTGAACGTTTGTTAATTAAATTAATTAACAAAATTCTAAATAAATTTAATAAAAGAGTTTTATTAAATGAGAGAGCATTAAACTTGGAGAATTTTAATGCATTTAAAGTGGGGACTTTAAAAGGAAATGTGAAGAGGCATTTTAATGTGGAGGGGTTACCACCACATGAATGGAGGAGGTGAAAGGGCACCTCCTCCATGCGCCGGCCATGGGGAGGGGCACCCTCCTCCTCCTATAAAAGGCCCCCCTCTTCCTCCTTCTTCCTCACACCTCCTTGTGAAGGATCTCTCTCCCCCTCTAGAATTATTCCCCCATGGTCTCGGATTAGCGAGATACATGTTCCCGGTGGCATTTCGTCTGGAAGGAGTTGCTGCTTCCGCTGGATCGCTGGAGCGAGGAGGTGGAGGTTGTCCGGTGGCTTGAACGTGTGTGCGAGTACGGATGCGCTGCTGAGTTGCGGCGCTCGGACTTCCACTCGATCTTGAGATCGGCAAGTGTACGACTACATCAACCACGAGTTCCTACTCGTTAACAAAACTCGTTGTCTTCGAGGGTAAGTTCTCGATGGATGTATGTCCACCCGTTGCTCTATACCTAGTAGATAGATCTTGGCGTATAGTTCTCATCGTAGGAAATTTTTTGTTTTCTATGCTGCGGACCCAACAGTGGTATCAGAGCCTGATCTATGTGTAGGTGCTTTGCACGGGTAGTACACATATGTTTATATGTGGGCGATGATGATCATGTTATTGCTTCTTTCATGTATTTTGGATATTGGTGGCATAGTGGGATGAAGCGGCCCAGACCAACCTTACATGTCATCGTACATGAGACCGGTTCTACGAATGGCATGCAACTAATTTTGCATAAGTGGATGGCGGGTGTCTGTCTCTCCTACTATAGTCAATATCTGATTTACAACGAGTTGCTAATAACTTGGTTATCCTCGTTGTGGTTCTTGTTCGTAGGTAAGAACGGTTCTATCTCCGAAAGCCCTAATCCACGTAAAACTTGCAATTGATAAATTAGAGACGTCTAGTTTAGGTCGTTGCTGGGCTAGTGTCTTGATATGGTATTGTTGTAAGTAGATGTATGATAGATACTCTTACAACACACTCAACGTGTAAGTTCTATAGACCTTGGCCTTACACACAAAGGAATGATAGAGATCATACCACGATGCAAATGATAGAGATCAAATGCATGGACAATATCATCTTACTTTACACATTAGATGTTAGCATCTTATACTGCTAGTTTGGCGCTTTCTGTAGCATTGTAAGATGATCCCTTATTTAGATATCAAGGTAAACATGTGTTCTTCCTTAAGTATGCACCGTTCTGTGGATCGTGTTTCGAGACATCACGTGATGATCTGGTGTACTCGACTCTATGCTTTCATACAAATAGGTGTAAGACAGTTTTACACATGCGAGTACTAAGGGTCTTACTTGGCGAGCCTAGCATGTACAGACATGGCCTCGGAACACGGACCGAAAAAGCATGAGTCATATAGTTGATATGATGCCCATATAGATGCTCGCCTTTGAAGCTACATCAACTCACGTGATGATCAGACTTGGTGTAGTGAATTTGGTTCATGTAATCACCAAAAAGGCACGAGGGATGTCGTTTTTGAGTGGAAGTTCATTTCTAATTTGGATTAGTCAAACTCAATTTGTCATAAACTAAATCGAAGTGAATTTACATAATTTGTTGTAGTCATTGGCATCTGTTCACTACCTTATGCTTAGTTTTAATTGAGATAATAGAACTATATATAATTCTGGATATTTACTTTACGAACTGGTATCGTATTGTTTTGAATGTCTATTTAAAGTTTATAAGTCCTATTGCAAACTTTCAGCAAACTCTATTTACTCCATGAAGTTTAATAAGTAGTATTAAATTAAGAGTAAGAATTCTAATATTAGTATCTAAAGTATCATGTTTGCCTCCATGATTATTGATATTCAAAAGTTGTTTTAATATCAAGATTATATTGGAGCTGAAAATTGTTTTAGAAACCATCATGTGTGAAAGATATTGTGATATCTGAAACAATGTTTTTGGTTGCATTATGATAGAGTATAATTTAGCAAAATACATGTTCTCATATTGTATGAGAATTTGTGAAAGATGGAGATGCTAAGCATCCGGATCTCCCAAAAGGTTTTGGGAACTAAAATTATACTTGTCATTCTTCCTTATAAGCTATAGTAGTTTGATCATGAAAGTTGTCATGATAAGGGTGAATAGAAGATGTAAGTAAAATGTTTACTACACTAAAATATTACTAAAAGATGGATTTTTGAAAGAATACCAAACATTTGATGATGGTGATCCACTTCAAAGTGCAAGTCCAAAGGTATTAGTATTTGACTATATACGCTTTGTACTATGTGTCATGTGAATGACACCACTGTTGATGTTGATAGATTCTTTTAAAAGAAAAGGAATTGTTGAAAGAGAATCTATAAAATATTTGGCAGAAAAGAAAAGGTTGGAGATGTCCAATTTAGGTATATAGAAGATATACATGTTATGGCTGTATTCCTTGCTTATTAAACAATGTGGTTCTGAGGTATTGGATACCGGTATTAGATACCGAATTGGTTGGTATGAAGTGTCATACAGAACAACGTAATTCATAAACTGCAATGGCCTAAGTAACTAGCAAGAGAATAAGTGATGATGTTCATCGAAAACAAATAAAGTGTTATTGTGTTTTTCGTTGTCGTCAAACCTAGCCTTCAAGATTTGTTTTAATAATTGTTATTTTGTTCCGGTATTATGAGAACAATGGTTGTTCAAATAATTACCGTATTCCATAAAGGATGGATGAACTTTTACATGTCTAGTGGGAGAAATCACATCCATAAACACTATTGCTAAAATGTCGTAAGACAAATGATTGAAAGATCACTTATGAAGTGACATCGCCATTTAAATTATATTGGAAAGAAAACATGAAGAAACTCCATGTTAATGGATTTTTGGAGTCTTTGATTTTGATCAATTGACGCTTGTGAGACTTTCTGTTGGGGATATACTTTCCGGGTATTCTCACAGTTCCTCACTGACCAGGGTGGCCCACTTCGGGTTAGAGCTTTGCTTCACGGGCGGTCCAGTCAGGGAGAAAGATGGAGTCCAATCCGACTACGGGAAGGCCCAGAAGACTTACCGACTTAGGCCCATAATGTTACTTGTAGTTCAAGATGTACTCTGTAACCGACTCTTAGACGTAGCCGGATAGACCTCTCCTGTAAACCCTAGGCCGGATATCTATATAAGCTGTCCTAGGGAGAGCCTTTAGGGCACACCCAATACTTTAGACCCTCAACTCACACAGGCGAAACCCTTGTAACCCATATTCCGGCTCTGCCGTATTACTGGATTGCTAGCAGGAGTAGGATCCGTCCAAAGCCGGCGGATTCGAACCTGGGTAAACTTGTGTGCTCACCGTCCCGGAACACCGTACGTCTCACACCCCTCTCTTCTGCACGCCTCGAGGACCCCCTCATGGCGTACTTGTCATCAATCCGACGACAGTTAGCGCCCACCGTGGGGCAAGTGAGCTACGGATCTGCGTTCTGAGCGGAATCTGCAAGAATCGGAATCGGTGAGACTATCACCGTCGGTCGCATCCTCTACGCCAGCGACGTCCCTCTCATCGTTCTCGACGAGACTTGGATTCTAGCAAAGGAGGCCATGACTGCCTACACAATCATGTCTTTTGGCGAGATCGATCTTTACATCGGTTTCGCTGAACCTGCCCAACCCACCCCAGCGGTGATGATAGAGGCAGAAGAATTTTCTGGGTCCCCTTTGTCCACGGAGGCGGCAGAGTTCTAGATCTCAGAAAACCCTAATCCCACCCAGCCCGCACCAGTTGCGGAGAAAGTGGAGAAACCCGAACCTGAAGAAGACCTAGCGGTACACGTCGAATCTAGAGTGGATCTCCCTGGAGGAGCCAGATCCCAGATCGATCTACCCGCAAAAGTCAAAATCCAGGAGGAGCATATCAACGACACTGATTCCGGCTCTGATGATGCCGGGACAGACATGCCTTTCCTAAGGTACACACTAAAACGCATGATACTGCAAGGCGAAAGCGCAGATGCAATCCTCGAGACCATCAAAAGTTTCGATATGGCTGATCGCGAAAGCCGCAGGTACCTCAGGAAGCACGCGTCGCACTTCGTCGGATACGTGGGATCCGGATCCGGCTCTGCCGATGCCGGGGACAACACCGACTCTGTGCTGGAGGCAATTGGAACAAACGCCAACGTACCCGCATCCTCGAATGAGTCGATGACGTCAGCATATTTCCGAAAGTTCTCCGTGGAATATGAAGAGGAGTACAACTCCAAAGCTGCAGAAGAAGGAGAAGCCATGGATGAAGGATCCGGGGAACACTCTCCCAAAATGCAGGATGACATGGACGTCGGAGATAATCCCGAGGTCCAGAGGTCCGAAAGTACCGATCAGAGCTTGACTCCGGGAAACGGACCCAAAGCCGTCTTTGCTACCGGCGCTGCCAAGAAGGCAAAGAAGAAGAATAAGAAAAACAAGACCCCGGCAAAAGACCCTTTGACAGAGGAGGTGATTGCCGAGGAATACGAGGAAGACTCGGATGGAGCACTTATCCCAGACGAGCTGAAAAAAGAAGCATCGGTGGATGGACACGTGATCACTGAAGGTGCACGTAAACTCATCGATGCCGCATTAACCACACCTATCCCTACAACTGCAGAACTTACTGCAAATGAGCTGGACGAAAGGGCGCAAGCCCTAGAAGCACGTCATCAACAACTCCTCGATGAAGCCAAAAACATCGAGGTGGAGAAGAAACGCATGTCAAACAAGGAATATATGTCTCGTCTACATCAGAAGACACGGAAGCGTCACACAGATGACAACCAATTCCCACGTGTCCATGCCGTCCTTTTTGGAGATGAGATGGGAAAGCCACGAAAAGATAGCAATGGAGATTGGGTATACCCAACACCAGTACAAAATACTGTGGCAGCCCGAGAAATTCTATCGGCTAATCCAGGATCAGAGGAGATCTGCTTGGGTATCAAGCTACTCAACAAGAGACTAGAGCAGCAAAAGGTAGCCCTGTCCGAAAGTCAAAAACTGGTCTCAGACTCTGACCAGTGTCGCACAGATCCGGCATGGGCTGGCGTAAGATCCCATTACGTTCGGGCGTAGTACCATCACCCCGAACGCAGGGAAAACAACTATTCAAGAACCAGATCTTCAGGACAGCATCGCAGAACTACACATAACTGGAGCAACGTCGCTCTAGCGGCCAAAAAGACGCCATCGCTGCCCTGAATCCGACGAACCCTCCCCGATGAGAATCTAAGGATCGAAGGGGAGAAGATAAAGAGAAACGTCGGGAGGAGGATCGTCAGAGAATGCCACCTCCTAGACATGAGAACTGTCCGGCTGAGCCTCACCATGGTGGGAACAACGGACGAAGAAACGACGGAAACCATGCCGGTACAAGCCGGCTGGGGGCTCGTCATAGTCAAGCTGCTCCACCCTCTCCACCACACAGTCATCACAACGGCTCCCATGGAGGGCAAGGAGGACGACATGGCGGAGGAGGTGGTGGCAGAAGCCGAAGTCCGGCTCCACGGCACCGTAGCCACAGCCGGCATTCGGGACGATCTCTATCCCCGAACAACGCAAGACATAGGATCAACTCCAACATAGAGGCTCGACGCTATGAAAACAATGACGTGTACGTGGGCCCAAAGTGCTTCGGTCCACGCATCAGAGCGACAAAATTCCTGGAAGGATTTGCTATCTCAAGACATATCCAAGCCTACGACGGCATTGCTCGGCCAGACACCTGGTTACAAGATTTCTTCCAAACTTGCTGCATCGCCAAAGGCGGAAATAGCCTGGTCGCAACCCGATATCTCCCGCTTATGTTACGGAAGACGGCACGATCATGGCTCAATGAACTTCCGGCGAACACCATCCATAACTGGTATGATTTGCAAAGTGCGTTCTTTCGGAATTTCGAAGGCACATATCGGAGGCCCTGTACGGTTGGATACCTACAGCGTTGCACCTAGAAAGCCGGAGAAACTTGCCGGGATTACCTCGGACGATGGATCGACACCAAGAACTCCTGCGAAGGAGTAAATGATCAAACTGCGATTGAAGCTTTCATCGCAGGTCTCCCTATTGGTTTACTGCGCCATCGCTTGAAGTGTGACAAGGTTACTGATTTGGGAGAGATGATAGAAACAGCGAGCAAGTATGCAGATGCTGACGACGATGTAGAAGGACTACTCAATGCCCTAGTTGTGCCTTAGTCAGCAAAACAACCAAAGCAACAAGCTCAGAAGCGCAAAAATACCTCGGAAGAAAAACCCAACGCGGAAACAACGGTAGTTACTACTGTTTCCGGGTCTGGAGGATGAGGAGGACGTGGCGGAGGCCGCGGGTGTGGCCGTGGGACATCAAGGGTCCAAGGTAGAGGAGAACAACAACCAGGCAAAACCTAATCTTGGGCCGACATTGCCAATAACCCATGTGTGCATCACTTAGACGCCAATGGGGGCTCGTCCCACACCAACTCTGAATGTCGTTTTAATGACGACATCAAGAGAGATGATACCGCGGGCTACAAAGCTAAGCGGAAGAAGGGAAAAAAATCCCGAAAAAGACAAGGAGACCAAGGAAGATTCCGACATGGAGAAAGCTGATGCTTCAAATCCCAAGTCGGAAGGGAATAAAACTTTTCCTACCAAGAAGGACACTTATGTCACCTTCCTCGGGTCTCAACCAGCAAAGGTCAAGAAAGCAGTTCTACACGAGCTCAATGCAACAGTTCCGACTGTCCCCCAGTATCTGGACTGGTCGGAAGTGGCAATCACGTTTGACCGCGATGATCATCCGCCTAAGTTACACAGGCGAGGAAAGTATGCCTTAATCGTCAACCCACTTATTGGCGGTTATGGTTTCTCCAAGACCCTCATGGACGGTGGTAGCAGCATCAATATTCTCTATGTCGAAACGCTATGCCGGATGAAGATCTCGGAGACCCAGCTGAACCATAGATCTGTGATTTTTCACGGAGTTGTCCCAGGAAGACAAGCTAATTCCCTGGGAGAGATCACTTTGGATGTTACCTTTGGAACTCCAAAGAACTATCGGACGGAGGCACTTTCCTTCGAAGTGGTCCCATTCAAGAGCGCATACCATGCTATATTCGGACGTTCGTCTTACTGGGCTTTTATGGCTCGTCCGTGTTACATTTACAATATGATGAAAATTCCAGGTCCCAACGGCATGATCACCATCAGGGGAGACCCGAAGAAAGCGCGAGAGTGCGAGGATGGAAATGCCGCCTTTGCCGAAGCCGTGCTGCATGCCCAGGAGTACCAGGAGATCAAGAAGAGCATAGATCCGTCCGAGATTCCCGCAACGAAGAAGGAGGTTACCAAGCCAAATCCGGAGTTCAAGGCATCAGAAGAGACGAAGAAAGCGCCATTGAAGGATGATGACCCCTCCAAGGTGACCCAGATAGGCGTAGGCCTAGATAACGCATAGGAAAGCCCGCTCGTCAAGTTCCTCCAAGCAAATCAAGATATCTTCGCGTGGCAGCCATCTGACATGACCGGAGTACCTAGGAAACTTGCCGATCACTCTCTAAATGTAAACCCGAATGCTAAACCCGTCAAACAGTCCTTACGACGGTTTGGCGACAAAAAGCGTAAGGCAATAGCTAAGGAACTAGCACGGCTCGAGTTAGCCGGAATCATAGAAGAGGTCATCCACACTGAGTGGTCGGCCAATCCTGTAATGGTCCCTAAAAAGGACACCACTGATTTAAGGATGTGTGTTGATTATACTGCCTTGAACAAGGCTTGTCCAAAAGATCCATTCGCTCTGCCTAGAATTGATCAAGTTATCGATTCTACGGCAGGTTCGGAACTCCTCTGTTTTCTCGACGCATATTTCGGTTATCACCAAATCCGGATGAAGGAATCTGACAAAGTCAAAACTTCATTCATAACCCCCTTCGGAACCTTCTGTTTTGTTACGATGCCCTTTGGGCTGAAGAACGCAGGAGCTCCATACCAGCGCACGATGCAGCGTTGCCTCCACGACCAACTCGGACGCAATATACATGCATACGTGGATGGTATCGTGGTGATGTCCAAAAAGAAGGAAACACTCATTTTTGACTTGGAGGAAACGTTCGCCAATCTACGAAAATACAACATCATGCTTAACCCGAAGAAATGCTTCTTTGGAATACCAGCCGAAAAATTGTTAGGTTTCATCGTGCATCAAAGAGGCATAGAGGTGAACCGTGACAAAATCAAGGCTATACTCAATATTTCCAAGCCAACTCGCCTGAAGGACGTACAAAGATTAACTGGTTGCTACGGTCAGTCGATTTGTAAGCCGGCTTGGTGAAAGAGCCGCACCATTATACAAACTCCTGAAGAAGACCAAAGATTTTGTCTGGACTGACGAAGCTAAAGCTGCACTGCAAGACCTGAAGAAAGTACTCTCATCTGCTCCTATCCTCGCAACGCCGGAACCTCAGGAACCGATGTTGCTTTATATTGCTGCAACAAATAAGGTCGTTAGTATCGTCATGGTGGTGGAGAGACCAGAGGAAAATCAGGAACACTTGGTGCAGCGTCCGACTTACTTTGTCAGCGAGGTCTTGACAGAATTAAAACAGCGATATCCGCACTATCAAAAGTTGGCTTACAGTGTTTTCCTAGCATCTCGTAAGTTACGACACTATTTTCAGGAGCATCCAATTACCGTGGTGAGCAAAGCTCCCATGAGAGACATAATCAACAACAGCGACGCCACAGGACGTGTCGCCAAATGGGGCATAGAGCTCTCAGCTTTCGATATTGAGAATAAACCTCGGACAACAATCAAATCCCAGATCCTTGCTGACTTTGTCGCTGATTGGACAGAGACGAAGGAGAACATGGTCCTCCCTGAGTCAGAATACTGGACCCTCTTTTTCAATGGGTCTAAGGCTCGAGGGGGCTCGGGGGCTGGCGTGGTGCTCAAATCACCCCAAGGAGATAAACTATTATACGTGTTGCAGATCCACTTCATAGTGACAAACAATATTGCCGAGTATGAAGCACTGCTGCATGGGATCCGGATTGCCAAGGATATTGGCATCCGACGTTTGATGTGTTACGGAGATTTGGATCTTGTTGCTCAGCAAGTCTCGGATATTTGTAATGCAAATAAGCACATGGCAACATATAAAGCTTTCGTGGATGATCTATCTAAATCGTTCGAAGGGTTTGAAGTTTAACACATCCCTCGAGCAGAAAATGAGTAAGAAGATGCACTATCTCGAATAGGCTCTGCGCGAAAAGAAGTCTCAGATGGCGCATTTTTAGAGCACCTCAAAGTTCCCTCGATAAAGGGAGTAGATGAGGAATATCTGACCAAATCCGACTCACCTTTAATAGCAGTTCTGGCTGTAATTCCTAGCTGGACTCAACCCTACCTCGATTATTTGGTAGATGGCAAATTGCCCGAAGACGAGGTGCTGAGCCGGCAGATTATCTGACGAGCAAAAGCCTATACTATTGTTAAGGGTGAGCTCCATAAACGGAGTGTTTCTGGGGTTTTTCAGCGCTGTGTATCTCCGGAAGAAGGAGTGGTAATCTTAAGGGAAATCCACGAAGGCGAGTGTGGTCACCATGCCGCAGCCAAATCTTTAGTGGCAAAAGCTTTTTGACATGGATTTTTCTGGCTTACAGCTCAGGCAGATGCCGAACGATTAGTCAAGACATGCAAAGGCTACAAAAATTACGCCAAGCAAGCTCATGTTCCGGCTAATCAGCTGTGAACAATACCTATAACATGGTCTTTTGCGGTCTGGGGGCTTGATATGGTAGGACCTTTTAAACGGGCTCCAAGTGGATTTACTCACCTCTTAGTGATGGTGGATAAATTCACCAAGTGGATCGAGGCTAAACCTGTCACTAGTTGTGATGGAGCAACAGCCAAAAGATTTGTCGAGGATGTCATAATTCGGTATGGTTATCCGCATAGCATTATCACGGACAACGGGAGTAATTTTTCTATGGGAGAACTGGCCGAATTCTGCGATGAGCAAAATACCTGGCTTGATATTGCGTCAGTCGCACATCCATAGGCTAACGGACAAGTCGAAAGAGCAAATGGTTTAATTCTACAAGGCCTAAAACCAAGACTTGAAGCACCACTACGACATGCTGCGGGGGCTTGGGCAGAGGAACTACCCTCTGTAATTTGGAGTTTATGAACAACTCCGAACAGGTCAACAGGATACACACCTTTCTTCTTGGTCTATGGCGCAGAAGCAGTTCTTCCTAGTGATTTAATTCATACTTCTCCTAGAGTGGCCGCGTATATCGAAGAGGACGCCGAGATTTCTTGACAAAATGATCTCGACTTAGTCGAAGAAGTTCGCGTCGTTGCTGAAATGAGATCTATAGCCTATCAGCAGAAGTTATGCAAGTATCATAGCCAGAGAGTCCGAAATAGATCCTTCAATAAAGGTGATTTGGTTCTCCGGCTTGTGCAATAAAGAAAGCACAAACTTTCCCCAGTATGGGAAGGGCCCTTTTTAGTTAGTCGAGTATTGCACAATGGATCGTACTACTTAACTGACATGAGGCTAGTCAAAGAAAGACCTGCTACTAAGAAGAGAAAGAGAGCTGGAGGCAGTACAAATCTGGATGAGTTAGACAGACCGTGGAATATTTTTCAGCTACGTCCCTTTTATTCTTAGTTTATCCTTCTTTGTAATCATACATATGTACATGCTCTGTGAGAAATAAAAAATTTAGTTGCCTCAAAGTTTTTCTGAGAAGTTTTTTATCATCTTATTTCTTAAAGATCATGTCATAGTCGAAAATCCCATAATGCTTGAAAGTACTTTATGCTCATGTTCGTTCTGGTCTAGATTTCCGATTCTAAAACTGCTACCTTCGGGTATAACTCTAAAATTTCTAGTCCTTACTTTGGTTATTTATCTGATTGCTGGATGCAGGTATTTTCCGAGTAGTGAATTGTTGGTACTGGAAGCCGGCTTTGTTTCCGAGTTTAAACTGGTTTAGCAATTGAGCTCCGTTGCTCAGCAAAGTTTCCGGCTGAAGGTTTAGCCGGCTCACGAAAGGGACGAGGCGGAAAGCCAGATAAACGATAAGTAGAGACGAAAAAATATAAGTGCTTATGTAAACATTTCAGGCACAAATTTCAAAAGTCAAAAGTGTTGAATAGATCAAAAGCTTAGCACTAGCAAAGTCAATAGTACTTAATATTTACAAACGCATCATGTTCTTTCATAGAATAATACATAAATCTGTGGTCTATGATGCAGGAGGAGATGAAGTAGCTGCCGGCTCGCTGGTTACTCCGCCTTGATATCGTTCCGAGATGTCCGAATCCGAGGTGGTCCGTTCATCGTCGGAAAATTCTTCGGCTTGTTCTGGAGGAGGTGGCGGAGTATCCACGCGGGTGAAGAAGGGGATCTCGTAGCTGGTCACATCAGCTACGTGGCACCTGTATCCGGCGCAGGAGTGCATGATAGCTTGAAGGTCTTGCTCCTGGCCGTCTTCGTCCACCTTGCAGTACCCTCTGGTCACCTGCCATATCTCCATGTTTCTATGGTGGCTCATGACCATAGTGAGAGCGTTCTGCGCAGCAGTCTGCGCGTAGGACATGTTCCAGTCCCGAACAAGCTGCGGCATCTCCTTGGCCCTGTCCCGCACCTCAAAATCTGACATGCTTGGCATGTCCGGAATTCTGAGAGACTCGCCAATGTCCTCAAGGGACTGACGGTAGTCATGAAGAAGATCATCGACTTGGGTAAGCCGGTGGGTGCGAGGCTCGGATGAGGAAGAGTCCATCAAGTTCAAAGGACCTATACATCAAAATAAAGTTAAGAAAAAACCGACATTGATAGAAGTCGAAGAAAAAGATAAGTCATAGAGGTGGAACGTACCAAAAATGACGTCGTCAATCTTGGTCTTCTCCTCCCGGAGACTCTGGAGTTCAGCCCGGAGCGCCTAGGATATGTCCTTCTCTCTGCCAAGCTCATTCTTGAGGTCCGAGATTATTTTATCTTGAGTAGCAATCTTGCGATCACGCTCATCAGTGGCCATGGAGGAGGATTCAAAGACTTGAGCTATGCTCTTTTCATGATCTGCCTTGAGCTTATCCAGCTCTTGGCGAAGTCCCTTGTTCTCCACCACCAGGGTCTTGAGGTTCTCGGCCTCTTCAATCATAGCGATAGATTGTTTCACCAGTGCTGTAAGTCAAAAAAGAACAACAGTTCAGAAAAATTCAACATTGAAAAAAAACAAGGACAAGGTTTGAATCTCGGAATGTTTACCTTCGGCTTCATCCTTGGCTACTTTGAGCTCAGCATTTTTAAGCCGGAGAGCTTTGATCTCTCTCCGCTTATCACAGACATTGGTCAATAATTCCTGGTTATAGGAACATACTTTCTGTAAGTCAGAATACCCAAAGTCAGAAAGCTACTTAAGACTCAGGCTAATATTTTTGCTAAATATCATCACGAGCCTTGGGGGCTACACTAGTTCGTTCTTTGGCATCCTAATAAAGCATAAACTCGGATTCTATATCCTACTTCATGCTTGGGGGCTAGAGGATATGATATAACATAATGTAAAAACAAGAGTTGGAATTCCGACTTACATATTGCTCGCTGGTGAGTTTATCTAAACCCGCGTTCACTTCAGCGGCCACCTTTTCGGCAAGAGTAAGAGGGATCACTGGGGCTGTTGGAAGCTCGCCAGTCCTAATCCTCTCGTCGCGAAGGCGGATTTGAGTGAGAAGGTCAGAGAACTTGACGTCCTCTACTTCTTGCGCTTCCTCCTCGGGGGATACATGGATTTTATCCAGGACTTGCCTGGCTAGCCGCTGGATCTCCTCTGCAGATTTCCGGGTCAGGCCAAACTTGGCAAGACCCGGATTGCTAAGGAGGTTTTCGGTGAAGACTTCAGCCGAGGCATCATTACCCGAAGAGGGTTCACCCTTATCTTGAGCTGACGCACCCACGGTGACGTCAGTTTGCGACCCAAGGATCGCAGGTTCCGTTTGAAGAGTCGGATCTTCTGCAGCATCCGACGAGATAACCGGAGTTGCAGAAGGTTGAGGGGCCGGAGTCGGAGGAGCCACGGCAGGCGAAGCTATGATAAGCTTTTTCTGGCGTAAGGGCTTCGAAGAAATCCCTTTCCCCTTACCCTTGATGATCGATTTTGCTCTGAGAAGGTAACAAAGTCAGAAACGTTACATCTCGGAAAGAAATTTGAGTAAAGTACAAAGACGGAAAAGTTGTGACTAAAAAGATACCTCTTCATGACAGGCACCTCCTTTGTGCCAACCGCTACCGTCGGAGCTTTGCGCTTCTTGAGCGCAAGATCCGGCGGTGGAACTACTTCTACCTCCTGAGAAAACTCCGGAGGGTATCCTTCGAGCGGAGCAAGTTCCGACTCGAGGATGTCAGCAAGCTGAAAACAAGAAAAAATTATCAGTATTGCAATAAAACTCGAAGATAGAAACACATAAAAGATGTGATGATGAAAGCTTACCGGCACCACAGGGTTTTCCGCCGTGTGCATGTCCAGAGAAACCTCCGGAATCCGCCTTTCGATCCGCTCCCTGATTAGCCACTTGATTTGACTTATGTAGCCTTGAGTGGTGTAGGCTTTGGAGCTGATGCGGAGGGAGTCGGTTAGAGAAGACGTGATGGAGTGCATCAGTCTATCCCCGTGGTACTGAAGTGGCTGGATCCGATGTGAGAGCCAGCACTGGACCAAGTCGGATCCCTTCATACCACTGTGCTTGATCAGATATTCGATCCGCCTCTTAGCGAGGATCAGATCATCGGTGAGAGCCGGAGCAGCCTCATCCCAGGAAGGCTGGGCCGTGGCAAAAGCCGGCAAAGCAGTAGCTTTGCCGGGAGCCAGAATATCCCTATGGTAGAAAAAAGTGGCTGGCCATTGTTTGACCGAGTCACTGGCAGAAATTTTGGGATATGCCCGGTCTCATCTAAGAGAAAAACTAATGGTGCCGGTGATGTAAGGAACACCGGCAGTAATGTAATTCCTTCGGACATGGAAATAAAACCAGAAGAGAAGCAAACTCGGCCTAATGTCGAGAAAGCCCTCGCAAAGCGCAACATATGCGCTCATTTCTATAAGTGAATTGGGAGGAAGATTGTGGAGTTGAACTCCATAGTGATCTATCACCTCGGAGAAGAACTCCGAAGGAGGAAAAGACATACCTCAGTCCAGATGGGTGCCGAAGTGGACTCGCTCGCCCTCACACGGGTTGGGGACGGTTTCACCAAAGCTGCTCCGCCAGTCGCCGGCGGCGAGAAGCCCCTCCTTCTCCACATTCTTGAGGCCTTCTTCGTCAAGGGCACAGGGGATCCAGATTCCCTTGTAGCTTTCTTTCTCTGCTACAGCTTCCGCCTTCGCCGCCGCCGCTGCTGCCGCCAAACCGGAGGAAGAAGATGATGAAGCCATTTTCTCCGGTGAGAGGGTGACCTTAAAGGGGCAGCACTGGGAGCTCTGTGGGGGGAGGACGAGGGGGCTCTGTGCGTGCAGGAAGATTGGGAGGAAAGGAAACGGCAAAGGGCTGGTGGAAAGGAGAAGAAGAAATCTGAACCCCTTATATCCACCTACCTGCGCCAAGATTCGTGCAAACGCTACAGTGTAACCGCCACGCATCGTGGAAAGAACTGGGAAGGGCCCGCGTGATGATTGCGTCGCCTCGATCTCCACGCACGCATTGAAACGGCGCCTCGGTTCCACGGACCACGGACCCACCAACGGTCGTGCTGACGGAACGCCTGTCAGATGACGTGACTTGACCATGTTTGTGTCAGGTGGCGTTAGAGACCAAGTTCCGACTTAGTTCAAAATCGAGCTGGAAAATCCGAGTAACCTACTAATAGGTCCGACTTATTTTTAATACCCAGATCGTATCTTTTGTTGTGAAGTTTCAGGAACCCTTCAAGATTCTGCAAGCCGAAGATCAAGCTAGACGATGATAAATCCGACTTTGGATCTTGGAGGCCTCCGAGGGCTGCTGTTGGGGATATACTTTCCGGGTATCCTCACAGTTCCTCACTGACCAGGGTGGCCCACTTCGGGTTAGAGCTTTGCTTTATGGGCGGCCCAGTCAGGGAGAAAGACGGAGTCCAATCCGGCTTACGGGAAGGCCCAGAAGACTTACCGACTTAGGCCCATAATGTTACTTGTAGTTCAAGATGTACTCTGTAACCGACTCTTAGACGTAGCCGGATAGACCTCTCCTGTAAACCCTAGGCCGGATATCTATATAAGCCGTCCTAGAGAGAGCCTTTAGGGCACACCCAATACTTTAGACCCTCAACTCGCACAGGCGAAACCCTTGTAACCCATATTCCGGCTCTGCCGTATTACTGGATTGCTAGCAGGAGTAGGATCCGTCCAAAGCCGACGGATTCAAACCTGGGTAAACTTGTGCGCTCACCGTCCCGAAACACCATACGTCTCACACCCCTCTCTTCCGCACGCCTCGAGGACCCCCTCATGGCGTACTTGTCATCAATCCGACGACACTTTCCTTGAGATAATTGAAACTCCGTTCATAGGCCAAAGAGGAACGGATGACTAGCTTATTAGAAATTGTACATGCTGATGTGCATAGTCCATTATGTGTAGCCATATGCGATGGATCTTTTTTTGCTTCATATGCTTTCTTCAGAAATTTGAGTGAATATATCTATATATTTACTTAATAAGGAAGAAGTATGAAACATTTGAAAATTATTTCAAAGACTTTCAAGATGAAGTGGAAAATCATTGTAACAAGAAAATAAAAGAGTTTATGATTTGATCATAAAGGAAAATATTTGAGTTACGTGTTTAGCAAAACACCTAAGATTTGAGAAATTGTTCCATGATTTATTTTTCCCGATAAACCATAGGAGTATGGCATATTCGAAAGATGAAATCAAAACATGTTTGACATGGTAAGATCAAAGGTGTCATTTATAAAACTGCCATTATGTTTTAAGGATTGAAGCTTTAGAGACTACCGCTTTTACACTGAAAAGAGCACCATCGTGATCCGTTGAAATGACACCATATGAGTTATGGTTTGGGATAAAACCAAAATTGTCTTTTCTTAATGTTGGTATGCTATGCATAAGTAAAAAATTTACAACCAAAGTCGGATAAGTACGTCTTTGTCGATTATCCCAAAGAATTTGTTGGGAATTTCTGCATAACACCGAGGACAAAAGAGTTTGTCACTTGGAACGTCAAGTTTCTTGAGAAGGAATTTTTCGTGAAAAGTTAAGTGGGAGGATAATAGAACTTTGATAAGGTTGTTAAACCTTAGCTATATGTGCTAAGTAGCGCAGCACCGGAAAGTGTCCCGGTGGTGGCCACAATGCTCATGGCTCCCGTGATTACAAAAGGTGTGATCTCGGAGATTAGAGTTCCTATAGAACCGTGTGGGTCGGTAAGAATCAAATAGTAAGATTTGATAAGCAAGTCGTTATTGTTTTGACAATGATGAACCGACCACATGCAAAGAAGCGGTGATGGGCCCTGACTCCATAAAATGACTAGAAATCATAGAATCCGTGATAGTATCCACACACGAGAAATCAAGTTTCTGAACTTGGAAGACCCTCCGGAAAGGCATGAAGCCTATCGGTTGTGTTTGGATCTATAATGAAATAGATATGGATGTTTAAGATCTATGAAATAGTAGACATATCAGAAAGAAGTTTACGACAATGTTCAAGGAGTTGACTATGACAAGATTTGATCTTTCATAGTGATATTTAGTCTTGACAGATTAATGCAGCAACCACTACATATAATTTGGTATATGGTAGTTGAATAAACAAAACAATGTTCTTCTAATAGAATGGTTACCTAGGACGTGTACAAGACACGGTCCGAAGGGTTTTGTTAATTCAAAGGGTGCTAAAAGGGCATGCAAACTTCAATAGTTGAAGTAAGCATAGCGGAGTCGGAATCTTCACCATGATGAAATTGTTAAAAGAGTTTAAATTCATCGGAGATGATGAAGATGCTTGCATTTGCAAGAAATTAAGTGGGAGCGTTGAGACATATTTCTAATACATTATGTAGAGGACATATTGTTGATTAGAAATGATGTATCTTGTATTGACACAAGTTAAGAATTTCATTAAAATAAGATTTCGATGAAAGACTTGGGGAAACCCAGAATATTTGGCATCAATATCTATATGGATAGATTAAGGCGCTAATATGGTTGTGCCAGACATACATATATGAGATATTGAAAGGGTTCAATATGGAAACAACAAGAAAGGTTCTTGCTGCATGGAAAGAATTGTATCAAGATTCAAGTGTTTCAACGCTTGGGGAGTAAAATCACATGAAGATTTTGATCGATTATACCATGATATGTATATATCCAAAATGTCCTATGCTCTAAATGTTATGAGCACATACCAGGATGATTCACAAGATGATCATTAGACGATAGTAAAGATATTCTTATGAGCTTTGGAAGAACTAAGAATATATCATGTATAAGTGACAAATAGTTAAGGTAGTTCATTGTAAAGTGTTACATTGATACTATTTTTGTCACAAGATACAAATTAAATTTATCTCAATTTATACTATGGGTGGCACAATGTAATGGAAAGAATGTTCCATGATGGATTTGGATGAGTTCCAAAGTTGAGATATTGTGACGGATACTACAACAAAAGGCTAAGTATATAACTGCTATAGTAGCAACAAAGGGGGGCATTTGTGTTAAGTAGTTTGTTGTCAAACTAGGTGTGGTTCAAAGTGGGCTAATACTATGAAGATATATTGTGTGACAATAATATCAACATATTTTAACCCGAACGAACTAAAGGTCTCACCAAAGGACCAAATTTATACAATGCCATCTCATTTGAGAATAAGTGATGCGTAGAGACGCAAAGACATGCAAATACACACGGACCTGAAACTGTCAGATTCGGAGATTATGTTAACCACTAGTAATAGTGTATATGCAACACCAGAAAGCCATAGGTGTTCAATACGCAAAGTTTTTCAAACTAGATTATTGACTCTAGTGCAAGTGGGAGACTGAAGGGAATATGCCCGAGAGGCAATAATAAAGTGGTTATTATCTTATTCCATGTTTATGATAAATGTTTATTTTGCATGCTATAATTGTATTGATCGGAAACGTCAATACATTAATAAACAAAAAGGGTTCCTAGTTATGCCTCTCTTATAGACTAGCTTGTTGATTAACAAGATGATTAAGGTTTCCTGATCATGGACATTGGATGTTGTTAATAACAAGGTCACAACATTAGTTGAATGATGTGATGAACATTCATCCGAAGTATAGCATTACGATCAAAGTCATTATATTTATATTGCTATAACACCATACGAAGTAATATTTATCCTTATACCATGAGATCATGTTAATTGCTAACACCGGAAGAGTATCTTGATAACATCAAACGTCACACCGTAATAGGGTGACTATAAAGATGGGTTCAGTGCTACGAAGGTGTTATGTTGAGGCTCATGGATCAAGAGTGGAATTTGTCAATCCCGATGACGGATAGATATACTCTGGGCCCTCTCGGTGACATCACATTAAGATAGCTTGCAAGCAAGTGATGTGATCACTAGAATGTTATATCACGGGAACGAGAAAAGAGTGCATGTCGGTACGAGATAAAACTAGGTATGGAGATACCAATGATCGAATCTCGGACATGTAATATATCGCGAGACAAAGGGATTTAGTTACTAGCGTTAAAGCTTCTCACGATCACATAAGTCATCGTTGAATGTGTAGGAATCAGTATGGATCTCCAGGTCCCGCTTCTGATTATTGATCTGAGAGGAGTCTCAGTCATGTCTGCATTATTAACGAACCGTAGGGTGACACACTTAAGAGTTACCGGACACCATTTTGGAGCACATATGTTTCAGACGAAAGAATTGCAAAGCGCAAGAATTGTTTCAATAGAAACCGGAAATTGTTTCGGGTGAAATTGCAGAAAGTGGTTCTACATGTGATATTGAAATATTGCAAGGGGTTATATGTGAATGTTTGTTAATTAAAGTGATTAACAAAATTCTGAATAAATTTAATAAAAGAGTTTTATTAAATGAGAGAGCATTAAACTTGGAGAATTTTAATGCATTTAAAGTGGGGACTTTAAAAGGGAATGTGAAGAGGCATTTTAATGTGGAGGGGTTACCACCACATGAATGGAGGAGGTGAAAGGGAACCTCCTCCATGCGCTGGACATGGGGAGGGGCACCCCCTCCTCCTATAAAAGGCCCCCCTCTTCCTCCTTCTTCCTCACACCTCCTTGTGAAGGATCTCTCTCCCCCTCTAGAATTATTCCCCCATGGTCTCGGATTAGCGAGATACATGTTCCCGGTGGCATTTCGTCTGGAAGGAGTTGCTGCTTCCGCTGGATCGCTGGAGAGAGGAGGTGGAGGTTGTCCGGTGGCTTGAACGTGTGTGCGAGTACGGATGCGCTGCTGAGTTGCGGCGCTCGGACTTCCACTCGATCTTGAGATCGGCAAGTGTACGACTACATCAACCACGAGTTCCTACTCGTTAACAAAACTCGTTGTCTTCGAGGGTAAGTTCTCGATGGATGTATGTCCACCCGTTGCTCTGTACCTAATAGATAGATCTTGGCATATAGTTCTCATCGTAGGAAATTTTTTGTTTTCTATGCTGCGGACCCAACAAAAACACCGAGAAAGAAAGATCTCTCTGGCAGACAGAATTCTGCCAGGGGAATTCCTTCCTGGAGAGGGGAGATCGTCGCCATCAACACCACCATCAAGTTGGACTTCATCGGGATCATCATCATCATCATCACCACCATCATCTCCAGCAGCACCATCATCACCACTTCATACCGTTGTAACAATTGGGTTGAATCTTGCATAGTTCTTAGGGGAAACTTTCCCAGTGTTGATTACTCCTTATAGTTGATGCTATCGAGTGAACCATTGAATTATCGTTTATGTTCAGATTGTTACACATCATTATTTCATCTCTGATCATGATCCATATGATGTCTTGTGAGTAGTTCATTTTGTTCTTGAGGACATAGGAGAAGTCATGTTGTTAGTAGTGGAATTGTGTTGAGATAGATTCAATAGTTTGATATTTAAGTTGTGGTGTACTTTTTCTAGTAGTGTCATGTGAATGTCGACTATATGACACTTCACCTATATGGGCCTAGGGGAATACATTGTGTATTTGGATACTAATCGTAGGGGTTGCCGGAGTGACAGAAACCTGAACCCCCGTTAGGAAACCATTGCACAAGGAACGTCGGGTTCTTAGAGTTTAAAGATGTGCTTAGGTTTCTCCCTTAATTACTTTCTTGTACTTGCGGATGCTTGCAAGGGTATAATCACAAGTATGTATTAGTCCTAGGAAGATCGGTACATTAGCACAGGTTCATCCACACAACACTTAGGGTGTGTTCGGTTCTAGAACCAGAGGGGATGGAACGGAATGGTTCCGTTCCGACGTCATGGAACGGTTCCAACCCTATGTTCGGTTTGGAAAAAAATCGAGAAACGGAATGGTTCCGTTTTCTGTTCGGTTGGAGGAATCAAAGAGAAGAACGTAGAACCAAAACACTGCTAAATATTCTGTTAATTTGAGCCTAAACAAATCTTCTCCCTAAATCATAATTAACTAACAGCCGTCGCCGCCGTGCGTGCCCAGCCGCCGTGTGTGCCCAGCCATCGTCGTCGCGCGTGCCCGGCCGCCACCACCGCGCGTGCCCGGCCGCGGCTGCTGCGTGCCTGGCCACCGCCGTCGCGCGTGTGGCTAGCCGCCGCTGCTGCGTGCCTGGCCACCGCCGTCGCGCGTGTGGCTAGCCGCCGCTGCTGCGTTCCTGGCCACCGCCGTCGCGCGTGTGGCTAGCCGCCGCTGCTGCGTGCCTGGCCACCGCCGCCGCAAGTGTGGCTAGCCGCCGCTGCTGCGTGCCTGGCCATCGCGCGTGTGCTTGGCCGCCGCTGCTGCTGCGTGACTGGCCGCCGCCGTGTCCCTGGCCACCGCGTGCCTGACCGCCGCCGCCCCTTCCCCTGCTTCCAGGTCCTCTGCCCATCGGCGGCGCGTGATTAGGGGCTCAGGGTCAGGGGTAAGGATAGGAGGGAGCTGCGGCGGCGCGTGATTAGCCAGCCCGTTCCTCCAGATTCGACCGAATCGGCCGGACGGGTGCGTTCCGCATCTTCGGGGTATATTCCGTTCCGAGGAACCGCTCAGTTCTGTTCCTTCCGTCCAACCGAACACAGGAACGGATGCTAGGTGCGGAACGGACACATTCCGTTCCTCCAAATTCCAGAACCGAACACAGCCTTAGCAAACTAAAGAAGATTAATCAACTATATGAAGCGAAAGCACTGGACGATATTCCCATGTGTCCTTGAGAACGTTTGGTCATCTTAAGTAATACAACCGGCTTGTCCTTTGCTAAAGAAAGGATTGGGCCACTTGCTGCATTTATTCCTATTGTCTTTTATTTACTCGTACTTTATTTATCTGTATTATCAAAAACTTCTAAATATACGTTTGCTAAGTATTTACAGAGAATTTCTGCTCCTAGCCATTCGCCAGCACCTTCTGCTCCTCGTTGGGTTCAACACTCTTATTTATCGAAAATACTGCGATACACCCCCTATACTTGTGGGTCATTACCTGCGGCGCTACGCGACGACGCTGACCATCGTGGTTCGGCGAAGGCGCTGGCGGAGCCGACGGTGGAGAGGCTTGGGAAGGAGGCACGTCTATTGGAGGGAGCGCTAGCCACCTCGACATTCTGGCGACAGGGCGTCATGGTGCACGACGGAGGGCACGGCGGCTTGATCCTCCTCGAGTCATGCTCGCTTGCTCGAGAGGACGACGATGATCGATGTCGTAGAATGAAGGAGAGAGGAGATGAGGAGCCAAGTATTGTGCACAGTGATGATGGAGATGAGGAGGAGAGGAGCGTACGCGTCTTTTGTACATCGGTGATGGCAGATGAACACAGCGGGACAACCGAGACAGAGCAGACGCGATGGCTGGACAGACAAGCGGGCAAGGGCGCAACTTTTTATCAGACTTTCTACTTTGTGAGGAAGGAACAGAAACTGGACTCACCTGTTAGTGACACAAATTTGAACAGTTACTATGAAGTACATCACAACCACCCCGCGTGGGAATCCACGACGCGTAATTTGTGACTCCGTTGAAGTTTGGCAGTAGTAAAACGCGTCGCTATTCATTACCGTATTTCACGACACAACTGTATGTTGATATGGGCCATGCCACAGCGCAAAAGTGGCCACCGTGACAAAATGGTGCCACGAAGGGCCAACCACCGGCTATCTGACATTTGCCATTTTTTTGGTTATACCATCCCAAAAATCCGCTGGGTATCGGGAGTTATATTTGTAGTGAATCTATTGTCGCAAACGATTTGTAAGTGTTTAAAACTCTACCTCTTGTCCCTTTTTAAAACTTATTTGAACGATTTTTTCTAAATTGATCACACATAGTTGACCATTTGAAATTTCCTTCGAAGGAAAGTTCAATTCATTATTTTACACGACCTTCATGTTGTAAGTTTTTTGTTTTGATATTACTATACGAGTAGATCTAGATCAACGTACGTATATTAAGATAGTTTGGATCTATTTGTTTATGAATGTTAAAATAAAAACTTACAATACAAAAGTTGTGTAAAAAGGTGAGACGAAGCTACATCTTAAACGAATTTTTAAACGGTGGTCCGTGTACGATGAATTTAATAAAATTCGTTCACAAAACATGTGCATATGAACATGAAATAGACCACCAAAAAGTCAACGAAACTTGGAAATATTTGTGGGAATACAATCACAACATCGATTTACATTCTTTTCATGTACAACTTATTTTGAATTGGTGTAACCATACTTAGGTGGTGTGTGGTTGTATTAAGGGAGGATATTTTGCACGCCCAGAGCTCCACTTGCAAACACACAAAATCGGTGTTCCTAGCGGCTAACTTTTAGCCTGTTTTAAAATCCGTGTGATGCAAAAATTCATGCAGCCCAGCAACATAAACGAGCAAATTCTTTCGGTGCCATGCAAGAAATAGGAAAGTGGGCTAGCAAACACGCCCCTAATTGCTGCCCGCTGCGGCGGGCGAATGTATTTTTTCAGTTTTTTACTTTTTTCTGTATCATTTTTCTTTTTTTATTTTCCTTTTCTATTTTCTTTTGGTTTAGTTTTTCTGTTTTACTTTTTTACTTTTTCTAGTAAAATGTTCATTATATAAAAAAAGCATGTTTTTAAAGATGGTTTACCGTTTTTAGATTTAGTTCATGACTTTTTGTAATTGGTTCTTTTGAAATTTTGTTCACAATTTTTAAAATTAGTTCATGATTTTTTTAAAATTGGTTCATGAACTCTGAATTTGGTTCATAAATTTTGAAATTGGTTCATGATTTTCAAAAAATTGTTCATGATTCTTTAAATAATGTTCACGTTTTAAAAAATCATTTAAAAAAAAGGATTTTTTTAATCTAAAAATTGTTCAGATTTAAAATTCGTTCAAAGTTGAAAAAAACTTAAAACTAAAAGAGAAAGAAAGAAGGACCTGCTAGCAGAAGCTAATGGGCGGGCCCATCTACCACGCTCTCAGGCGGCGCTAGCTGCTGGTGCCGCTGCGGGCGGCAATTAGCAGCTGCCCCACCGTCCACCCCCTTCTTCCCCGTGTGACGCCGCGGCCTGACAACCACCTTCCCTTCTCCTCGGCCGTTTCGCGCTCAAACCCCCAATCGCCGCCCAAAATGCCGCGGCCGCCGCATGAGGCGTTCGCCGGCGACGACGAAGAGACAGGAAGGCGTTCGGAAGACGAGCGTTTGCTCGCCAAGTTCCTCCGCAGTTTCCATTCCGACGACCTCCGCCGCATCCTGCTCCACTCCGAGCCCTCGCTCCACTTCCCCCTCGTCATCGAGTGAGTACTCCTTCCAACTCCACCCCGTCCCCCCTTCTACTCCCCCTCAAACCCTAACCCCGTCCCCCCTCGCAGCTTCGCGGAGCTCTTGGAGTTCGACCCCGACCTGGCCAATATACTCTACAACTACCCCAAGGACTTCCTCCCCCACTTCGACGCCGCCGCTCAACGCGCCCAGGCGAGTAGATCAACCTTCTGTACGGCATGCATCCTTTCCCCCCCCTGTTTTCCCGCTTTTCCTTAGCATCAGTTTTATGAGCAGAGCGAGGTGTTGGAACTTCTCAATAAGAGCGAGTTGTTGGGTAGTCCGGATAAGTCGAAGCCTGCAGCTGTGCAGAAGGAGTTCGTGCACGTGCGCGTCAACACCTGCGGGTCGCCACTTCTATTCCCTGGTGCGCTCACACATGCGACTTCTCTGTTCGCTGAAATGTTTGGGAGACTGTCTGGTCGCGCGATTTTCTAGTTGTTCAGGGGTTTCCTGATTTGGCAGTGGTGGTATTGTTTTTCCAGAATCATCACCGAGCATTGGGAAGGTAAGGGTGAAGCATAGGGGGATTCTTCTGACTTTGAAGGGGACTGTGATCAGGTCAGGTGGTGTGAAGATGATCGAGGGCAAGCGGGAGTATCAGTGCAGGAAATGCAACCACAGGTTTGTGATGCATGTTCAGGACTTCGTAGTTGATAGTGTATACCAGACTGTCAGTATTGCTCAAATTAATATCATTGCGTTTGCAAGCAGTATTAGCATGTGAAGCATAACTGGGAACTGCATATTAGTGCTATTCAGTAATTTAGATTGTTATCGAGGGAGAGCGGGATTATCAGTGCAGGAAATGCAACTGCAAGTTTGTGATGCATGTTCATGACTTCATAGTTGACTGTACATACCAGACTACTAGTATTGTCTGAAATTAAACCCTTGCGTCTGAAAGTAGTATTGGCATGTGAAGCATAACTGTGAACTGCATATTAGTGTAATTCAGTCATTTAGATTGTGATCTGCTGACTAAGGTGGTTAGGTAGATGCTTTTCTGAAGAAACCAGATATAGTATTAAGTATGTTATCTTCCTGAATTAAAGTCGATAACCGTTTTCATAAGTAACTAAAATTCTTAGTTGTGCTGGTAAGATTATCATCTTCTGTTTCAATGCTGGGAGACACTAGCCTATTTAGGTGGCTTAAGCCTGCGAGACAAAAGCTGGGTGAGCAATTTTGCAATCAGAGTTCAAGCTTCTCTTGTATGTAGATGAAAAACATGTAGTGTGAGAGGCTTAAGTGCTTAGCTAAAGAAGTAACATAGTTTCTAAGAATTGAGTGAGATAAATGCGAGACTTAATCATTTTGTTGCTTGCCTTGCTAAGAGCTTCAGATTTTGAACTGTGTGCCTCCTTAGCATACTGTGATCTCCTCATTACTTCTTACAAAGCATGTAGAATGTCATGACCATACATATGTCATAGATACACCAAACCTTGATTTATTTGTATATTGAATAGGTTCCCCTGCCATCCTGAGCTAGAGGCTGGGAATCGTATAACTCTTCCTGCATCTTGTCCATCCAAGGTACTGCATTTTCTTACTTTTTTTTAGTAGAGTATGATTTCATCGAGTGACCAGTCTTGATTTTTCTGGTTCTACCTATATTTCTCTACCTCTGGTGGACAGTGGTATTATCTTCTGATGGCCAATTACTTGTTATCTATTGTGCCTTTATGCCTGTTTACGTTTTATAATTGTTTAACACTGGACGCCATCTTCTGTGGAAGCAACTCCTAATAGTTTTGCTATCCATCCAGAGTTCAAAAGGCTGTCAAAGTGCTTCTTTCCAATTAATCGAAGATAGCATAAGCTGTCATGATTATCAAGAAATAAAAATCCAAGAAAGCGTGCAACTTCTGGATGTTGGGTCTATACCCCGTTCGATACCCGTGATTTTGATGGATGACCTTGTTGATATTGTAAAAGCTGGAGGTAAGTAGCCTCTTTGTGCTCATCCATTTACAGTATCATGTGGGAAGTTGTGTTTTGATGATCTTAAAAAGAAAGTCAGAGTGCTTAATCTTTATGTAAGGAGCTTAACTAGTAAGTTAGGAAGTTTGTTGTGTTGATGATCTTGAAAAGAAAGTCAGAGTGCTTAATCTTTATATAAGGAGCTTAACTAGTAAGTTAGGAAGTTTCCTGTGTTGATTTCTCATTGTTCCCACCTGAAGGGTGCTGTGTTTATTTTACCTAAATTGCAACTCGTACATCCGCCGTTGTTGATTTAGCTTGCTGTTCTGTAATGTTGATGTTCAGTCAAGTGTGTTCTTTCTTCAGATGACGTCATTGCTACGGGTATATTGTCTGCAAAGTGGTCCTCTGATGTTAAGGATGTGCGTTGCAACCTTGATCCCGTGTTTATTGCCAATTACGTGAGGTAATTTATAATTCGTATTATGGTTATTATCCAACTTGAGCTCTGGTAAAGTAGTGATTATAACTTTCTTCCCATTCTCGAAACTTTGACTTATTCACATTAATTATTATGGTTTTAACATTTTTCAAGCATGTCATGGACCAAGTATGGATGCTTGCTCTTTGAAGCATTTTTTTTCAATACTTAGCATGCTTTAATCCAGGAAATTTGTGGAATTTCTGTCGATGTTCTGTTGTGTTAATAATTGAGTTTGTGCTGAAAAATGGAGAAATTTTCGCGTAATAGATATGTCGATGTCTACACAATCATATGGTCATATCCAACGTTCAAAAAAGTGCATGCCTAGGCGCGCGTAAGCACTCAGTCACGGCCTTCCGCTTCGCTTCTGGCCTGAGCGCTCGATTAAGCGTGACAGGGAATCTGGTCGTGCTGGTGCTAGATTCTGGTAGAGGAAACATAGCAGGGAAGGAGGGGCGGTTGCAGGGTAAGAGGGGGAGAAGGCCGGGAGGGAGGGAAGGGGCGGAGGCAGAGAATCCATGGAAGAGGAGCTGCAGCAAGGTCATTGCGACTGTCAATGCTTTCCTGGAAGGGAGCAGTGAGAGAACGAAATAGAAGAGAGTAGATGGACGGTGAAGATTAGAAAATATAGATGGTTCAGATTGAGATGGGCAGGCTAGGGTTTCATATGGGCCTTACTAGGCCAATATTCAAGAAAGATTAGAGCTTATATGCGCTGCAAAATGCTACAGGCTGCCCCTCCTGCTGTGTCCGTACAGAACGCTTAAGCTTGCTTAAGCTTCAATTCCTTTAATCGGCGCCTCACCGCTCGCTTAGCGCTTTGCACTTTTTTGAACGTTGGTCTTATCTGGTAGGATGACTTCCTCTACAGTTTGTGATGCGAGCCCATGATTTGTTTTACTTTCATTCATTGCACTGTAGTTTCTTTTTGGATCATTTACAGAACTAGTTGGATGCCAACATGGACAACGTGTGCTCAGCACTTTTGATTTGCTGAGTTGTGAAGCTTGAATAATGTTTGTGCCCTTCTTTAGTACTGATTTTCATGAATGTCTTATGTCTGTGTGCTGCGTTCTACAGGAGAACTAATGAGCTGAAGTCTGGTATAGACATCCCTGAGGAAATTATCAAGAAGTTCGATTTTTTCTGGGCAGAACACAGAGATACTCCACTAAAAGGTGCTTAGGCTGTCTGTATCTTTCCCTTGCGCCCCAAAAGGGAAAAGTTTATAGGAGCATTAGTGAACCGCTCCACATGAAAGAAGATTTTGGTTCTGCATGTAAAACAGTGTAAAGTAGTGGGTGCATTAGGGAGGATTGAACCCCAGTCAGACCTTGAAATTCTCAAGCATAGTGTTTCCCATGAAAGCAAGATCACTTATTTCGTGAAGTGGCTCAAATTGGATTGAAGGCCCACCCGAAGAATAGGGAATAAATAATCACGGTAGACGTTTTTTACATAACATTAAAAATAGATTCACCATGCAATATCTGTGGTCCAAACCCCAGTGTGCTATCATTCAAGCATTACAATTTACACAAATGCATGCCACTTAGTAAATGTATTTGGCATGCTTCTACTCCCTCTGTTTCGAAATATAATTTGAAACGGAGGGAGTAGTTATCAACCTTCCATTGGAAAACTCTCTTCCATCCATATCGGCTATAAAACCCTGATCTTCTTCCATATCTGAAGTTGCATCCTAGAGGTTTTTCAACAATCGCTGCTTTCAGTTACCTATTCTTTCCCTTTTTTTGGGTACACAGGAAGAAATGAAATCTTGAAAGGCATTTGTCCTCAGATTTATGGGCTATTCACGGTAAAGCTTGCAGGTATGCTACCTTTTGTCAGTAAGCTGTATTATTAGTAATTCAGGGGTATTTTTAACCTTGTCTGGAAGGAGATCATTAACTAGTTTGTTCTTAAGCATTCGTTGTCAAATACTTCCTCCGTTTCAAAATATAAGACGTTTTAGCTTTGTGAATGAAGTGTATCTAGACCTCTTTTAGTGTCTAGGTTCATCTAGGTTTGGAGTGAACCTAGACACTAAAAAGGGTCTAGATACACTCCTTTCACAAAGTAAAACATCTTATATTTTGAAACGGAGGGAGTACTGTTATAACATTTTAACTATTCATGGTAAATTTAATTTTCAGTCGCTCTGACATTGATTGGCGGAGTGCAGCATGTTGATGCTTCTGGAACAAAGGTTCGTGGCGAACCACATATGCTTCTCGTTGGCGATCCAGGTACTAATGTTCATAATCACATGCTTTAGCTTTACTAAGATATGATCATTATAAATGTATATATGGATGGATATTATAGATGACAATGTAAGGATAGATATGATCATTATAATTGTGTATGTGTGTTTGTATGTTGGGGGGGGGGGGATGCTTTGTCGGTGCTAAACCCAGTGTTAAATTAAGTGCTCCTAAGCGCACCTAAGCACTGCGCGGAGGCAAAATGCCTTGCGCTTGCGCTTAGCGCTTTAATCCTTCAGAAAAGGGATAAGCGGAGGCAACGCTCGATCAGCACTTAGCGCTTAATAAAACCTTGGGTAAACCCAAAGTGGCTTCCACTAGTAGCCTTTACACTGTTAAAGATATAAATATGTCTTAAAACCTACAAGATTGCAATAGTTACTCTTCTATACCACATCTAAGATTGTAAATATACATTTGATGCAACTGTATCGTGCTTCATTGAATTTCAGGTACTGGTAAATCCCAGTTTTTGAAGTTTGCTGCTAAATTGAGCAACCGTTCTGTAATTACAACTGGTCTTGGAAGTACCAGTGCTGGTTTGACTGTCACTGCTGTCAAGGATGGAGGTACATATGTTTGAGTGTTTGTCATCACCATTCTTTGTCAGCATTATAGATAATTTTGGGTCATTTTCATTTGACATTAGTACTGGTTTCTTGGTTCCAACTTTCTTTTGAATTTAATGATAGGTGAGTGGATGCTTGAGGCTGGTGCCCTTGTTCTGGCTGATGGCGGTTTATGCTGCATAGATGAGTTTGATAGGTTTGACTGCTTCTTTCTCCAGTTGCTACTTGGTATATTTATTCACTAATGCAATTAGTGGCACTTGTTTTATCTGAGATTCAACAGATTCCAGTTCCTGTTCATGGTCCTGACTTACTGCACATTGCACGCAGCACACTGTAATGTGGGGCCACACACCAGGCTTTCTGCTTGTGGGAGTAGATATAAGCATGATATCCAAGTTTATTATTTCATGAAATCACTTTGTTATCTTGAGAAAGGATCCTCTCTGGATTGGACTAGTTTTTTTGTTTGGATTTGATGCCTCTATATGAAGACACTTGGCCTATTAAAAAAGCAAGAAATAATAATTGTCGATCTATGTTCCTTTCCTTCTTCTACCAAGCTGATACCTCCCAGTCCCATAGCTTCAGGGACCCGCAGCTGCAAGCCCCGGCTTCCCATCCAGCAACTATGATCTCCCATAATATGCATGCCTATACCTGATATACTTTCCATGCTAAATGCATAGCTTTTCTTATTGGAGAGTCACCAGACCTTATATGTTATTATTTAATGCTCTTAGCTTTCTACTAGAACTAGAATAAAGGCAATATCTGTAAACCTATCTTTAACTGACATATTTCTTGTCTAACATTCTCATCAATAGTATGCGAGAGCATGACAGGACAACAATACATGAAGCCATGGAGCAACAAACAATAAGTGTTGCAAAGGTACGATGCCTTTTTTTTTACTCAAAACAATTGCCATTTGATGAGCCATTCACGCTCACCACCATGCACTTTAATCAAGCATTATTATTTCCTTATCTTTCAGGCTGGACTGGTAACAACACTCAGTACGAGGACTACTGTCTTTGGTGCCACTAATCCCAAAGGGCAATATGATTCTGATGAATGTACTGCACTTACACTCAAGTAGTATAGCCATGCTACTTCAAAAAGTAACTTAGGAAAGTATTTCAGGCACCACATATTGACTTCTTCAGTTCCCGGCTATGAAAGCATAACATGTAATTTTTATTAAGTTTGCAACTCAATCCAAGTGCGGCATAAACACTACAACAACAATGACATAAATGCCTTAAAAAACACATTGGCAGTAGCACGGTTAATAATTTGATTGTGCAATTGGCATAATGATACTTTTATTCTTGTAATTTATGTAGATGCATTTGAAGGACATACATAAAGTTTAGAAACACTTTTCAATCTACTACATTAGGATATTGGTTTAGCAAGGCATCCGAAAGTGGATGTATGCTTCTGAGCTGTGCGCCTCAAAGTTCTCAAAAAGTGTTCATCCAATCTGATCATGTTATCCATACTTTTCCTTTTCAGCCTTATCTGTGAATACAACACTGTCAGGACCATTGTTGAGTAGATTTGATATAGTTCTCGTTCTCTTGGATAGAAAGGACCCTAAGTTGGATGGCATAATTTCATCTCATATATTATCCCAGGTACATTTCATTGCTTTTCTGTTGAGCTCGCTCTCTTTTGTTGATCTTACCCTTGTTTGGAAACATGGAAAATGGCCAAATTATTTCTCTGATTACATAGTCTAAACATATAAAAGGTGTGGGCCTCATAGGCCTTTCTAAGCTATGGACTCTAGCTCCACACATGTACATTAGCAATACCAGTATGAATTTTAATGGATGCAAATTATATAGCAGAATTTCATTCTGGAATAAACTGCTAAGTTAAGCACTTTTTTTGTAAAAAATTGCAGAGCATTAAAGCAGAAGAAAAAAAGACCAGTGATTCTGGCGTAAAGAGCACCTTCCCATTGGGCATAGAAGAGTGGACACTTCCCTTTTTGAGAAGGTAGATAGCCAACATGAGAATGTTGAGCCTAGTCTTGTGCTCTGAAATGCGAGTAGTACATGTGTTTCATTATGTTCTGAATGGTCATCTATCTTGTCTCAGCAAGTGCTATTTCAGATGATGCGTAATGAGCAGCTGAAAAATTTAAGTGTATTTTGCTTGTCTGATTCTGCACTTTACTGCTGAGACTGTCATTGTCACTATCAATGATATATAATGATGCTTCATTATTCTAAAATCCAGGTATATCCACTATGTAAAACAGCGGTTTAAACCAGTGCTTACAAAGAAAGCAGAAAGAGTTATCTCAGGCTATTATCAACTACAAAGGGGATCTGGAACACAGAATGCAGGTTAGTAAATCATTTATTGTTTCTGAGAGAGTTCTGCAGCCTCTGAGAAATAGTATTTTTGCAGCGAGGACAACTGTGCGTATGCTTGAGAGTTTGATAAGGCTAGCGCAAGGTATTTCTGTCATATCCAGTGGACCTTTGCCCCTTTGAGACATGTTTTCTGACTCACATCTTGCCTCATTCTTACAGTTCTATTTCTTTCCTTCTGTAGCACATGCAAGATTAATGTTCAGGAATGAGGTTACACAACTTGATGCTATTGCTGCCATATTATGCATCGAGTCCTCCATGACAACATCTGCAATCATAGACGGTTCTGGAAACGCTCTGAACTCCAATTTCCGAGAGAATCCTGATCAGGAATGTATCCTAACATATGATTTAGAACTGTAGTTATCCATGAATGTTGAAATTTTGACCACTGAAAACTGGAATTGACAATTTTCCTGCTCTTTTGTTTTGCGGTGCCCAGCTGCCCATGGGAGTTGCCTATATTTTGATACTCTTTCCATCAAATGTTAATTCGACGTTGAACAGCCTATTTCCCTGTGAATGGCTCATTGCCCCCATCTCTTTGTTTGTCTTAATATGTATATAGATATCGAACAGGAGAAGATAATCCTTAAGAAGCTTGACGAGTACCTACGATTCTAGTACATAATAATGTCTGATGCAGCAATATGAAGACTAATGAGTGTACAAGCATATCATTTGCAGTTCTGCATAGCGATATGCTAAGGCTGTCTACTCTGGCTTTGAATCATCAACTGTTATGTATGTTGGTGTTAAATCACAATTGCCTGGTTAGGAAGAATTGTTAACTCACAACCAGCATGTCCTGCATACAGCATACTGCCACAAGAATGACATCAATGCTGAATCACTCAGTGGGCAGTTGAGTTATGTTTATAGCTTGTACTACTACAGCAAACTAAAAGAACAAAGTAAGAGTATGTGTTTTTCTTTCAGTTGAAGAGTAGGTGCTTCTAGAAGAACATGCTAAAGTGCTCACTCATCTCTTGCATTATTGGTTTGCCCAATTGATGTGCAGCTTTTCCCTTGATAAGTGAACTTGTCGCTCTATTGAGTTTGTGTCAAATTTACATTCTTAATTATATGTAGTATCCATCCACTGGTCATAGTAAGTTGAGATACTAGCTAGGAGTACAATACTTTGTTATCTTGACTAACAAATGCTTGTATTCTGAGTAGTTTGACTTGGTCGTTTTATGCCCTACTTGCCTTTTGTATTTGCTTAACCAAGTTTTCTCTTAGTGGTGGCAGTCTTGGCTACCAAGCGTAAATGAACTATAACCTTGTTAGAATATCATGATTAAACTCTTGTGTTCCTTGTGTCTGTACAGTGCTATATATGTTACTCTATACAGGGTAATGCCAATTCTGTTAAAGCGCTCATATCTAATGCATATCACCTTTCTTGTCCTCCCATTTGGGCAAATCAAAATGATAATAATCAATTTGCACAGTTAGTGACAGCGATGAATATGCGCAGGCATCACAGCAAAGAAGCCTTTGTTTGACAATTCATGCCCAGTGCCTTGAGGATGAACGCGTAAGTGAAGGCCTCTTCTCGCAAACTCTCAAATCTGCAAGTTAAACAAGAAAGTCAGGCTACAAACGCAATTCAGTTTCTTCGTTTTGGTACCAATGAACTACGGCATGTACACAAAGAACATGTGTGCCAGAAACCAAGCGCAGCTCCTTCCCTGTTTACCTCCCTGACTTGGAGAAGTGCCCAGCGCCAAGCTCGCACTTGAACAGCAGGAGATTGTCGTCCGTTTTCAGCTCCCTCAGCTTTGCCACAAACTTAGCAGGCTCCGAGTACATCACACGTGGATCTGCTTGTCACGGAGGAGTGAGTTGTTTTGTTAATCTTGTGGCATAACAGACGCTTGAAATCAAAGGACGCTTCAAAAAAAAAAAGTTGAAGGGAAAACTGTGTACGTTTTAGCATTTGTTAGATAGACTTTACCAAACATACAATGGCAAAAACACAGAGAGGTGGAAACCCATTACTCTTTAGGCTTTCTTTTCTTAGATTTTTATAAAGCAACATTGCATTTCAATTTGCCTCAGGACTGGAGTCAGACAGAACTCAGAATAACAGGGTGCTTTCCTTTTTTACTTTTTATTAGAGTGTTCTGTGGTTTGATTTCACATGCCTGTAAGCTTTACCAAGCTCATTCCTGAACGTGAAACACTGCTGACACAGTTTTGCACTAGTTGTATATGTACACAAGAAATGTATTAACTACCCAGATTAGTGATTCGTATGAACTACAAGCCACTCTAAAAAATGTTCAAGATATTCATGCAGTGAGAATTTTTTTTTTTGCACAAATAAAAAAGAAATGCATATGCAGATATACTGACCAAATAAGTGATCTGCATGAACAAGAGCCAAAGATGCTGGGATGAGCTACAGGATACTCTACAGAGTTATGTAAACTTCCTTTTTCATAAAAGAACTAAAACAACAAAGTACATACCTCATAGGAGCCATATCCATCTAGCAACACAGGATCTGATCCATCAAGCTTCACCATATCTTTTCTGTAAAGAATGGAGATGGGGATCTGAGTCCAATCTGAAGCAGTAGCCCATTTTCTTTCTGTGACATAGTTTGACGGGTTAAATCCACCTAAAACCTAAGAACATTCAAAGGCTCAAATTAACAGGGGTTCATACGACTTCTTTCTACTGAAATCAGTGAATAGATTAACACATTTGTTAGAATGGAGCAGATACATAATGTAGATGGACCAAGAGTATACACTGATACAAGCCTTTTGTAACTACTACCTCTGTCCTGAATTACTTGTCACATATTTTTCTAGATACGCATGTATCTACACACTAAAACGCGCCTAGATACATGTGTATCCAGTCACTGTGTGTATCTAGACAAATCTGTGACAAGTAATTCAGGGCGGAGGGAATATTTTAAAACGTTGCATCTTGGATATCATGCAAGGTAAAACGGTAACTCAGGTGTGGGAACAGTTGGAGTATTAGGCTTGTAAAACAAAACAAGCACATTTTTTTGTGTGCAGAACATCGGTAACTATACTGCCAGAATACTCTAGCAGATTATGTAAAGTAGAAGCAGTAGAGTAAGCATAAAATAATCTAGCAAAAGTAAAATCAGATGCACAGTTAGTTCCCATCGCACTGATACTGATAAATAGAGTACACAAAAACTAAATGATGCGGGTATTAACTTACAGTGTCAATATTCTTCAACACCGATACACCCGTATCCATGTCATAGTCAAACACAGAATGTGGCGTCCTCATTGAGCTATAATAAAAACGAATAACATTTGAATGGAACTGCGATGGCCCACGTTCCACTGCATATGCTGGATCAACAAAATCAATCGCCTGTCCTCCCTGAAGTTGCCCAAATGACTCTCCAGTGGCTGGTAAGCGATATACAATTACCTTTGGGAGACCATTCTCGCGCTCATATACAGCAATGTGATTCTCAAAGAGCTGGATGCCCTGAATTTTCACACTGAAAGGAGTTTCAAGTTTTTTAAACAGTCCTGCTACAATAGGCATTGCAGCAGCCCCAACTCATAGATAGTAGTACATCCATTGGTAAGAAGCAAGTGCACTCGGTTAAATTTGCAATGACCAACTTAATTGATGCGTGTATGTAGTTGTCTATTGACACGGATTATGCACGATTAACCTAGTGTCATACTTCACCACAAATATTTTGACTAATAGAGAAATCCCTAGAATGTCACTTTCTGGGTATCAAGCTTCTCACCTGCATCTTGATTGTAAGAAATATAAACCTAGGAAGAAGATGCAGTTAAATCTAGAACCTTGTATTTTCATCATACCAATGATCCATATTCACAAGATTACAGCATGCAAGTAACTGGCTTGTGCCCACAAGTTCGAAAAATCAGTCGGTTCAGGTTCATTAGCTAGCCATACAAACAAATATCATATAATTCATGAGCATGGTGTGTGGCAGTGAAATATCCTTGTAGTTTGAGTAATCATATAGCAGATACATTATACCAAGAAAACACCATAGCGTTGCTCGAGGCTGCGCTATAAAAATGGTTACATGAGGGTATACATGAGATTGACGAGTGATGCTAACACCGTCTTCTATTTTGGAACTGGGTGAATAATGTCAAAGTTCTGAAATATTATAATATATTATTACCCTTTTTATATCATCTCCAAGTTAGCATATGGCAAATCAACACAACGATACCAATCAAATTACATTCAGAATGGTGTTCCAAATTAAGAAATTGGCTACCATCTACCCGTATTCGATTCATGAATCCATCAACAACAAAACTGACCTTCAAACATAAATAGTGGAGTTTATACCTTCCTCTGTGTGGTATCAAGACAGTGGTATCAGCTATATTATCCAATGGGCATGCAACCAATTCAGAGTTGTAAAATTCCTCACTTCTCCTCGTAATATAGAAATGGTTTCCACGATGACTAGCTGCTGTATCGATGCCATATACACGAGGCGTCAAAGCTACAAGCTCCTTGCTCTGATTGGATAAGTCTAGGTAGAATACAAAGTTTGTATCTGCGCTTCCAGATTGAACAAATAAATATTGCTCACTTTCAGAAGCTTGAAGACCAAGTGAAAACTTGTCATCTTTTTCATGATACAGGCAAATGTCATGTGACTGGTTAGATCCTAAGTTGTGTAGCCACACCTGCGAAGGCCCATGAAAAGAAAGTTAACGAGTCAATAAAACTATCAGGCACGAGCGCACAAATGCACACCACTTTACAGCCATTGATGATAATACCGAAACTAGATACTGTAATATCCTACAGAATATCTATAGACCCAAGAATATGTCATCATGTTTTTCTTGAACTATAGATAAGGACACCGAATGTTTTTTTCCTTTTCAAAAGAAGAATGTTAAGAGATTGACATGTAGGAAACATCACTGAAAAGAAACATAGTGTGAGCAATGATGAATAGAGAAATTGTACAACGTAAATCACATGACATCAATTTTTACTCCCTTTTCTCTTGTGTATATGCACTTTGGCACTTTGCTAGCATGGACCAGGAAAATTTTCATGTAGGAATAAGAAGAATCCACATACTTTATCTGATCTAAAAATGCTGTCCATTGTAATGTACACAAGGATGTCATCACCAGCCCACCCAATGTCTGAAGTAGTTCCTTTTAGTGGTTGCCCAACATACTGCCCACTCTCTGCGTCAATGACAAAAACAGTGTATATTTCATCACCTTTAGTGTCTTCTGCGTAAGCGACTAACTTGCCACTAGGACTGACCTGAAATGAACACTTAATTAAAGTAAATATAAGAAACACTGAAGAGGAACACATACTAGAAGCAGACATCGCGTGATAACCAAAATTATACCTCGAAAGCCTCGATGCTGTAGTAGTCATGGCCCTCAGCCTTTACATTCTCGTCCAAAATTATATGCTCGGCAGGCGCATCAGATCCTGTGGGCATCACATCATGAACTGTAATAGGACCATCTGTTGGCACAAGGCGCCTACAATGTTGTGCGTACTCCTTGCCAGTCAATGTTCTTTCGTAGTAGTAGTAGTAGTTCCCTACGCGAATAGGCACCTCTATATCGTCTTCCTTGATTCTTGCCCTCATTTCAGCAAATATTTCACCCTCGAGCTCTTTGGCATCTACAAAATGTGAAATCCAGCGCATCATTGATCTCCGCTACCAAGCAAACACGTGTATTCATGTCATGCTAGCCCTATGGCATCGGCATAAGTGGACGAATTGCACTACTAATCAAGCTGAACAGGCTAATAATCCACTAAATTTCGCCAATACCAACACTAACAGCGCAGCTCGTTCTAGTAATAAGCAGTGTACAGACAGACACACTAAACCAAAGCGATCTTCTGCCCTCGGATCAGCTAGTAGCATGAAGCAACGACGTCACACAACATGAAGTAAAGATATCACAGATCATCAAAGCGAGCACGCGCGTTATCTAATAAGACACGGAAGAAGTTTAGTGATATTCTCACCCAGGCCCGTACCCGCAAGCAGATGCAAAGTGTGCACCTGCACAGGGTCCCAATTGATTAGACCCTAAATTTTCTTCTTAGGTACCCATTTAGTAGCATCAATCAAGAGAATATACGAACAATTAACCAGCGATGCTTGCTCTCAAGTTGAGTAAGATTTCAGTACTTTTTTCAATCAATAGGTACTAGTACTACTTCCTCTATTCAACCGAATGTGTCTTCTTGGATACTAACACCATCTCCATGGTGCAAATTAGACCATTTTTGTTATAAGAAGACATAAACATAAATATCATTGAGAAATCCAGATATTTTCTGTATACTAATAGTCAAAGATACGCCCCATACAAGGAAACAAAAGAACGGTCTCATCTATCTTCAGACATAGGTAGTAACTCTCAGAGAAAAATGTTACGGGCTCACTTTCAATGAAATTATATCGGTAACTTCAGCCATTTTGGTACACACTGAAACAATTGCCTTTCGGTCAAGTTATTTGACAGATTACAGTGCTGCACACAATTTTAAATAAGCTTCATTCAGTTAATCTATATTTGGTTAGATTTCAATCGAATTGAAATAAAAGTTACTGTACTATACGGCTATACCCGAATTGAAAACCAAAATCACGAAATTTCCAGTGGTTTTGGCTATGATCAGACTATTTCTGAAAACAAAAATCAAAACGAAATCATATCTATGAGTATAATAGAGAGATTTATGTTTCATGGTTATATTTTCTACTATGCGTAGGTCCGAATATTAGACTTTGGACAGGGCCTCCAAATTCCTGGTACAGCCATGTTCTCACCGGACATGAGGGCGGCGGTGTAGTCGTTTTCGGCGCGGAGGTGAGCGAGGACGGTCGGGTCGGAGCGGTTGTCGTCGCGGATCCAGTAGTAGTCGTCGATGCGGACGTCGCCGTGCTCCTCGAGCTCCCGCGGCACCTTGTTGGCCACCGGCGGCGCCCGTAACGCAGCGGAGGAGGATATATTGCAGCGCCAGAAGGAGTGGTGGGGGCTCCGCCGGAAGAAGAGGGATAGGATGACGAGGAGGAGCGCGCGGTGGCGGGAGAGGCATGGCTGAGGGGGTGGGAGACGGCCGACGGCGAGGCCGACGCGGAGGAGGAGCATTCTTCTGTTTTGTTTATTTTTTGACCGAATTGCCTTTCCCCAAGGCCGCCAGATTTTAAAATGGTGCGGGCAGGAGAAGGTCCCACGCAGGCGAGATTTTATCACTTTACACCAGTTGTTGGTGTCTTTTTTTCACAGAACCACAACTTTTGTGTTTTGTTTCACAGAACACCAGTTTTTGAGGTAATTATTTTCACAGAACACAGAAACCTCACTAATATCCTATTAGTGAATTGAGGCCCACTATCAGGCAGGTCCAGCGTGGCAGTCGTCCTGCATATCGACCGAACCGGTCTCAACCGAGCGAGGCAGACGAGTCAAAGAAGTTCCTTCTCCATCGATACAATAGCGCCTCTAGGCTCTGGCGCCATGCCGCCCGCCGACTTGGATTCCGGTGACCGCGGATGGGAGGGAGGCGCGCCGGCGGCGGGGACGGGGATGGTGGCGGGGATGCGCGAGCCAGATTTTGGAGGGCTCGGGGCCAGCGGCTCGGTAGGGTTTGGACCCGAGGCATCCAAGCGACCGGATGTCGGCGGTTGGAGCGGCGGCTCGCCGGCCTGGAGCATGCCAGCCATGGAATCGGACTTCCCCATTTCATTCAGTGGGTAAGCTTCCTTTGCAATGCTGGAATTTCTTGAATTTCCTCTTTTGGGTGAGGGGTTTGACCGACTGTAAGAACCCTAGTTGGAAGGAGAACAATCTGGCTTCGATCGATGTATAAATGTAGTTTCTTACTAAAATTTGTGGTATTATATTGGTTGCTGCATATGCCATTACGGGATTGTGCAATTTCATAAGAAAAAGATGAGGGGAAGTCAATTTTCTTTTGTTTCAGACTGCTATTTCATAATAGTAACTAGTGTTTATATTTGGCAGATTGGAGGATTATGGTGAGGTTTCTGTCCATGGGAGAGAGATGATGGGCAATGTGACACATTGGCAGTTCGAACCATTTGACATTTTCGGTACTCAAAATAGTTACAATCAACCTGCACATGATTTTGCACAAAGCCAAATGGGCAGCAACACGGCAGAAGAGGCACAAGCTGCAGGCTTTGTTGATGAGGAACACCACGTTGATGGAGAGGAAACCGACTCAGACCACTATGATGATTTTCTAGTTCGTTGTGAAGGTGATACGGACGTTGAGGACTGTTTCCCAACACAAGTCCCAACTAAGGTGGTTGTACTTGAGGAAGAGAGACCAAGGTTGGAAGGTAGGAGCAAAAGTGCAAAGGAAAAAGCAGAGTTGTCAAGGGCAGCGAAGAGAAGGGCAATAGAAGGAGCTTTTGAGGAAGATTACATGGAATTTAGTGATGTAGCGAGTGACGACTGCAAGGAGTTAATTGATTCAAGCGATGATGATGGGGCTGTAGATGAAGAGAGAGTATCCATAACAAAAAGGAAGAGTAGATCAAAAAAAATGGCCAAGAGAACATATTATGATGAATTAAATGTGAATGCTCATGAGCTGCTACAGGTAAAGCTGTGTTTTGTAGATGTCCATCAGTACAGAAGGGCACTAACAAACTACCATATTGTGAATCAAAGGGACTTCGAATATTTAAGAAATGATCATGACAGGATCACCGTTTGCTGTAAGACCGGAGGCATATGTCCCTTTGCAATTATGTCATCAACTATCAAAGGAGAAACAACCCATGTCATTCGAGGGATTGTTTGGCCTCACACATGTGGGACGACAACTGATAGTTCAAGAATTAATAGTGTTTGGGTGAGCAAGACATATGAAGATCGGATTAGAACTGACCCTAATATGAAGATTGGAGCACTCATTGACATGGTTAAGAAAGAGCATGGGATTTCTATTTCCAAAATCATGGCCTATAGAGCCAAGAACAAAGCACTAGAGGTGATTGATGGACACCACGAGAGTCAGTACTGGAGGATAAGAGATTATCTTCAGACTGTGCTAGACACAAATCCTGGTAGTAGGTGTATTGTGAACACTATAGTCAATACAGACCCTCAGAAGAATCCTAGATTTCATGGATTATTCTACTGCCTTAATGCCCAAGTGCAAGGATTTCTAGAAGGCTGCAGACCCTTTATTGGTAAGACTAATGCCTTGTTGTACATCATTCTCCATTTTGATTAATGCCTTATTGCGCATTGGTGTTAAATTGCAGGTCTAGACGGATGTTTCTTGAAGGTAGGCTCTGGATTTCAGATCCTTGCTGCCACCGCTAGGGACGGCAACAATAACATGTTTCCCCTGGCTTTTGGAGTTGTGGGTAAGGAGGAGACTTCGACATGGTGTTGGTTCCTAACACAGCTAAGGTATGCTCTAGGTGGTGGCACAGGTAAGCATGGGCCCTTCACTATCATGTCTGACCGTCAAAAGGGGTTGTTAAATGCAGTAAACCAAGTTTTTCCAGAGTGTGAGCAACGCTTTTGTCTTAGGCACATCCTTGCTAATTTTCAAGTAGCTGGATTTAGAGGAGAAGACCTAAAAAAGTTAGTAGACGCTGCTGCATATGCATACAACCATAGTGCTCATATACATGCGATGGATAGGCTAAAAGATTTAAACTTAGATGCATGGACTTGGCTTAGCAGAATTCCTACTAAACATTGGGCACGCCATGCTATGGATACCGTATGCAAGACAGACCTAATTGTGAACAATTTAAGTGAAGTTTTCAATAGCTATATCCTTGAACAAAGGGAGAAGCCCATAGTTACTATGATGGATCAGATTAGGACCAAACTTATGGCAAAGTTTGCGACTGCGAGAGATGGAGTAGCTGCTGCACATTGGGAAATTACACCGCAATATGCTGAAATTCTTGAGACCGAGAAGAGATTTTCTAGGTGGTGCACACCAGTGAATGCAGGAAATGGCATTTGGCAAGTTGAGACAACAACTAATGGGACTAGGGACGTGTGTGCTCTGAACTTGCTCAATAAGACATGTGGCTGTAGGAAATGGGACTTAACAGGAGTGCCATGCAAACATGCCATAGCTGTCATCTTCCAAACAAAGCAATATCCGGAAGATTTTATTAGCAACTTCTTTAAGAAAGAAATGTATGCATTGTGTTACAAGGAAATGATTTATCCGGTGCCAAGCCAAGATGATTGGGTTAAAACCGATACTGTTGATATAGAGCCTCCTATCTTCCATAGCAAGCTTGGGCGAAAAAAGAAAAAGAGAAGGCCTAGTGCAGGTGAAGGGCCTGATGGAACTAGGAAGATGACAACAATTACTTGCTCAAATTGCAAACTGAAAGGGCACAGGTACACCACATGCACGAAACCATTGAAGCCCCATCTCGCTATTAGGAAGGCTGGACACAAGGTACTAATACCCAAATTTGTCTTTATTATTATGTTATATGTGTTGATGCTGCTAAATCAATTATCCATGTTTTGTGTTATTTTAGAGTAACCGGCAGCTGCCCGAGTACATACACACGCCTGCTACAACACCTCCACCAGCTGCAACACCTCCACCAGCACCAGCACGCCAAGTCCCTTTTGCACCACCACGGCCCGTTGAACCTCGGCAAGCAGCAGCAGCGCCTCGACAAGCAGCAGTACCACCAAGGTCAAAGCTCAATTCTGTTCGTGGACGAAGAAAGGTTCATTACACTCAAAGCCGTACTTATGGTTACTTCACAGCTGGACAGGGATACCAGCAAGAGGAAGATAATTAGGCCTCTTTACTTTGGGTGAAATAAGAAGATCCATGTAATGGATATTGTCTCATGGTATTTCTGTGTTGCAAAAATTCTAGACTCTTATTTTGTATATGCCGTGAAACACTACATGTGGAGCTTTTGGCTGGTTAATTCTGATGTCCAGTGCGGTCGTATCGGAACATATTGATCTAAATATGAATATTGTCTCCTGGTATTTCTGTGTTGCAAATGCTATACTGTCAAGTGTGGTTATAGTTTGAATATTGTCTCCTGGTATTTCTGTGTTGCAAATGCTATACTGCCAATTCTAGACAGATCTAAATATGAATATTTTCTTTATGTCTAGTTCTGTTTTGTTGGAGCTCGGCTGATTGGTAAGGATGGGTGCCACGCCGGACATCCTGTCAGTGGGTCCTATGGGCTAATTAGTAGTCAGATGTGTTAATGACATGTCCTGTGTTTTGTGAAAATATTTACCACAAAAACTGGTGTTCTGTGAAACAAAACACACAAGGTGTGGTTCTGTTAAAAAAAGTCACCAACAACTGGTGCAAAGTGATAAAATCTCCACGCAGGCAGCGCGTAGTGCTGGCAAAAAAAAAATGTTTTGAAAAATAAAAACGGGGCAGGAGAAGGTCCCTTCTCCTTCCGTATCCAAATAGATGTCGCAAATTTGTCAAAATTTGAATGAATCTAGACACTATTTAATATATAGATTCATTCAAATTTAGACAAACCTTCGACATCTATTTGAGACAGAGGGAGTACATTTCGGGTCGCGTCCCAAACGATGTCCAAACGTCTTTGACATGTCCAGTGTGTCCTAAAGCTCTTTTCGATCGACTCAACATGGGTCGTCGCAGGGACCCCGGACGCAACATGCTGGTGACGTGGCGCTTGGCGCTGCCTACCTACTTGCTGCGGCCAGAACCAACTCCTCCGACCTCGGACAATGATGACGAGCTGGTGGACTTCCCCTCATCAGACGATTCCGAGAAGGAGGAAGAGGAGGAGCCGCCGCTTGATCCGATGCAGCACACCATCCTCCACTCTTACAAGAGTGAGTATAACAGGAGGAACGAGGTTCGTAGCCTCGACGACGAGATCAACCAGTACATAGAAATTTGCGGCACGGAGATCTCCCTAGATAGGGCAATGGTGGAGGAGAATGGCCACGCCTCATGAACGCGAAGAATGAGGATGATGCTGCCGACTTGATGCTGCCTGAATTGCTCAGACCGAGCATTGCCAGAAGATGCACGAGGCAGCGAAGGCGGTGTAGAATGATCGGCGGTGCGTAGAAGGGCACAGACTAGCCGCGGCAGCGCACTGGCAGATGGTGGAAGCACGGCAAGCGAGGGGGCCCAGAAGCAGGCCGAGTAGGAGGCCAAGATGCAAGACACCAAAAACGACGACGAGACCGGTCCATCTGGCCAAAACAATGATGCTTACGTTTAGTTTTTGTTTAAATTTAGTTAAATTTCATTCGGTTTGTAAAATTTCGTCGTAATCGGTTATAATATGAATGAGTTTTGAAGTTTGAGTAACTTAGTTTGGCGCACGCGGCTGGGACCGGCGTGCCCCATGCGGTGCCAACGGCGGGTCTTCAGCCCACGTGCAGGCGCCCTGCTCGGGCAGGAGCGGCCGGGGTGGTGCTTCTCGACCCATATCGGTCTGGTCTAGGGAGCCCTAGCGGCGGCCTGAGGTAGTTCATGGCCGTGGCCGGCCGTTGGCTGTGGAGTGGCCTAGCTTTCGACATGCGGTAGGCGGCGACGCCCGCCCGACCCAGATCTAGGCCCCTCGGATCCCATCTGGGTCGGGGCAGGCTAGTGGTTTCGCGTGGCGTCATCGCTCCCTAGCGAAGAGATGGGGAGTCAGTGGATGTTGGGCAGTGGCTACGCTGTCGGGTGGCTTGTTGTAGCGTGGCAGGGGGGGAGGCTTTGTGGGCTTCCTCCGGGGCCGGCCAGGCCCATAGGGCCCTGGTGTGCCCCTGATGTCACGTCCGGTCGACTACTGCACAACAGTGGAGGCAGTTCCCTCTTACGTGGCCGTGATGTTGCAGCCCCTAATTCCCGGCGTACTTCTCTTTTCCATCCTCTAGGACTCGGGACAGTGACTACAGAGACACCACCGAGGGTGGCGACAAGACTATGGTGGCGCATGCTGGTGGGTGACAAGCTGGGTGGAAAACTACATATCATCCGAGGTAGTGGTTTTCTCGGAGAAATCCTACCGGCTCGCCCGGCACCAACGCGATGACGCCTGCGGGTGCCACCATTCTTTCTTGAAAGGCATCGGGGTACTCTTTCCCCCACTTACCTCCACATGCCGGGAAATCCTAGGACATGTCCGAGTAGCAACGCCGTCGTCGTCATCACATTTCTTCTTGAAGGTGTTGCTTGATATGCGGCGTTTCAGGATACTAGGAGCATGGTGGGACAATTTTGAAGGACGCAACGGTTGCGGATCATTCTCGTTTCGTCGATCCGTCGATGTTGGCATTTGCTTCTCTTTTCTTTCTACTATCTTTTTTCTTTTGGACTTGTTCGTGCTGTTTGTCCCGGTAGCTGTACCGTGTGGTATGAAAGTGTGTTTCGAGAAACAAAAATGATTGTTTACTAATCATACGTGCAAATCTGGCTATAGACAACGGTCCAACGCTCGTAAAACAGACTAAGAGTTCATTACATAGATGTGATAAAAAAATCATGAGACAGAATTAGTGCAAGTATCCAACTGCCGCGCCAACCATAACAAAAGCTAAGTTCCCTCTCTCAAAAGAAACCTCCGATCGATCTCAGCAAACGCGATCGCCATGATACGCAGCCTACTAACGTACAGCACTGCCTCCACCCTGGCATCGGTCCTAGAAGATGAGTGCCGCGGCCACAACCCCGGCAACACCCAGACCAGCCAGCGCCGTGGCCCTGAGCCCGGTGGCGCCCGACTCTGTCTGCTTGGCCGGGGGCGCGAGCACGGTCGCGGGGGTCTTGGTCGTGGCGCCGCCGGAGCTGGTCGACGGGGACGTCGGGGTCGTGTCCGGCGTGGTGTCGGGCGTCTCCGGGGTCGGTGAGGCCTTGGGCGGCGGCGCCGCGGCGGTGGCCGCGGCGGCGACGGTGACGGCGAGCTTCATGCCGCTGCTGCAGTGGCCGGCGACGCCGCAGATGAAGTAGTGCTTCCCCGCGGTCTTGAGCGCGACGGTGCTGGTGCCGCTGGCGTCGCTGCTGAGCGCGTTGGCCGCGGAGCAGGACGCGTAGTCCGCCGCGCTCACCTCCGCCACGTTGTGCGCCCCGCCGGCGTAGTTGAACACTGTAATTTTGGCACTCCATGCATGAGTAAACACGTGACCGAAAGGTGAACTAGCTGCGAGCTGGTAGATTGGTGTACTACTAACCGAGAGAGTCGCCGACTTTGAGTTTCTTGTCGCTGGCCCAGGTGGTGTAGTCCGCTCCGGTGGTCCAGCCGGAGGAGTCGCCGACGGTGTACTTGGCCGCGGACGCCGTGGACGCGCAGCTCGCGATGAGGAGCAGCGCCGCCAAGGCCAGGCACGCGCCACCACCAGCTGAACCCATCGCAGCACCAGCACAACCGATCTGGAAACGAGAATGCAGCAGCAGTGTCTAACCGTCGAATGCGTTTCTGAGCTGGGTTGGATCGATGGTTGTGCAGAGGATTGCAGGCCAGGGCGAGCCTTATATACATGGGGCACCGGCGATGGTGATGCCACAGACGGTACGTATGCCGCGGCAGCTGGGAGTTGGTGAAGTGGCTTCCGTTGGAGTTGGTTGGGAGCAGGAACCACCGGCCCCGCCGTGCCCCTTTTCAAGATCACCTCCGGGAGTCTCCGACGCGTAGACACGAAATGCCTTAGAAATGACTCTACTCCAGCTAGCTACCAAGTACTGAATAAACTACCTTTTGGAGAGGGAAAAACACATGTTTTCCGTGATCGCAAGCTTGCCAGAGTACCAACTAATGCTTAACTATTTACTACTACTACTACACTTTGTTTCAGCTGCAACATCGTTCTCGTGATGAACGCGAGTCGCATGCGTGATATTCTTGCGATCGACGTGAAGAAAGATAAATCAGTCGGTGGCTTGGCATTGACTCGCACCATTTCTTCCCGTGGTTGCCGTTGGCTAGCTTTCCTCGGTGACGGACAGACAGACAAAGTGGCTTTTACTGGTGGGTCCATCTTCTTCGTGGGCAATTCTGTTTACATCTGGAGTAGTTGCGGGACTAATCACCAATCTGTTTCCGGTAGTCCTTGTTGAACGTTATGTACCTGTACAATACAGTGTATATGGTGTAGTACACCAACCCGTATAGTACTATCTCAATCTCTCGTGGACGCCACGGCGAGCGCTCTTCTCACCTATATTACACTACGGGTGAAAACTTCTTTGCCGCGTATGCAAAATACACGGCAAAGGATCCCGGAACACGGCAAATGTTTTGTCGTGTATAACCACACGACAAAAACTACACGGCAACGTTGGCGACGACAAATGTCCTTTGCGTGTCTTTCTAAAAAAGACACGGCAACACTTTTGTTGTGTGTCTTATGCGTAGACACGCAAAGTAAAGTGAGATAACGGTTTTCGTGGAGATGACTGTGTCTATTCTTTGTCATGTATCGCCTATAAATCCTACACGGCAAAGACTGTCTTTATCGTGTGTCGTCCATAAATTCAACACGGCAAAGGCTGTCTTTGTCGTGTGTCGTCCATAAATCCTACACGGCAAATGCTGCCTTTGTCGTGTCTCGTACACGGCAAAGAGGCTGCACTTTCAAGATAAAATGAAAAAAAAATCAATTGTTTTTTTAAACTTTTTTGAATATTTTTTACTCATTAATCTCATATGGGATATTTTTAATTCTAAGTATGCTTAATATTAGGTCAAATTGCACTCATGATCAAACTTTCCCTTCGGTCATCCATCCTAACACTACTCTAGCTCTAGCACGCTTAACTTCTTCGTTCCTTTGGAATGATCTTCCGAGAAAGAAATCATACCTTGTCAATAATACTTTCATATCAATCATATTAACTCTTGGACCATGATGTCACATATCTCAGTTTTAGATTCCAAACAATTATTTAAGTAGACAACAATAAATAAGTAATAATAATCTTGAATCCAAATAAAAAATAAAATGATTTTATTTTTTTGCCTTTTTCTATTTAATATGGAATAATTCATATTTAAATCTGTAAATCGGAATTCGACAAATAAAATATCTAAATCAATCAGAAAAATGAGAGGAATCCAAATATGACATCCATATAATCTTGTGAACCTAAAAATGATTTATGAACCTTGTCACATTGTTTTGATCTTTTATAAATTTCTTATGCCTCTTTCAAACTATGGTCAAAATGGCGGGCATGAAGATTCTGAGTTCAGGGATGAGCCTCGCTAAACTTGCATTGTATCTCTGATGAAATAGCATATTGTGAACCCAAAAATGATTTAAAAAAAAATCATGAGCATCAGATCATGTACTTGTAGTTCATATCTAACCCACTTCCTATGGATTCGACATAAATTTGTCTTTTTCATCAGGGGTGGATGAAAATGTTTTAGATCCCCTGTTGGGATATTGTCCATGTAAGGTGGTCTAGTATTTTTCTAAATGGGATGGTAGCATTTTGAATTTTCCATTTGGTGGTTGCTTCACAAAACCACTCATTTTTTGCGCTCGGAAAATGGAAAATGGTTTTTTTGTGCGACGAAAAGGAAAAATTCCTCCTACAATAGTGTTCATCATCCCATGATGCACATGCATGTATAATATGGGCACATTATCACAAACTATGCCTTGATTCTAGCCATAACATTGGTCATTTGAATAGAAAGCCAGGAAACCTCGAATGAGATAGGTCATTTTGTGAAGGTTTTTTGAGACATAATCAATATACCAAGTTTGATATTTTTTCTTCCAACTATGTCTAATAATATGACACCATGCGAAGGTTTCGCATTGTTTCGATCATTTTTGAATTTTTTATGCCCGTTTTAAACTATTGTCAAACTTTGTCGAACTGCGGGCATGAAGATTCTGAGCTCGGGGATGAGCCTCGCTAAACTTGCATTGGATCTCTGATGAAATAGCATATTGTGAACCTAAAAATGATTTTTTTAAATCATGAGCATCAGATCATGTACCTGTAGTTCATATCTGACCCACTTTCTATCGATTCAGCACAAATTTGTCGTTTTCACCAGGGGAGGATAGAAAGGTTTTAAATCCCCCTGTTGTGAAATTGTCCAAGTAAGGTGGTTTAGTATTTTTGAAAAATGGGGTGGTAGAATTTTGAATTAGCCATTTGGTGGTTGCTTCACAAAACCACCTTTTTTTGCTCGAAAAATGAAAAATAGCTTTTGGTGCAACGAAAAGGAAAACTTCCTCCTATAACATTGTTCTCTATCCCATGATGCACATGCATGCATAATATGGGTACATTATCCCAAACTATGCCTTGATTCTAGCCATAACATTGGTCATTTGAACCGAAAGCCAGGAAACCTCGAACGAGATAGGTCATTTTGTGAAGGTTTTTTGAGACATATCCAATATACCAAGTTTGATATTTTCCCTCCAACTATGTCACATAATATGACACCAAGCGAAGGTTTCACATTGTTTTGATCGTTTTTGAAATATTTATGCTTGTTTTAGACTATCGTCAAACTTTGTTGAACGGCGGGCATGAAGATTCTAAGCTCAGAGCTGAGCCTCGCTAAACTTGTATTGGATCTCTGATGAAATAGCATATTGTGAACCTAACAATGATTTTTGTAAAAAATCATGAGCATCAGATCATGTACATTTAGTTCATATCTAACCCACTTTCTACCGATTCGGCAGAAATTTATCTTTTTCAGCAGGGGTAGTTTAGAAGGTTTTAAATCCTTCTATTGGGAAATTGTACATGTAAGGTGGTCTAGTATTTTTGAAAAATAGGGTGGTAGCATTTTGAATTAGCCATTTGGTGGTTGCTTCACAAAACCACCCGTTTTTTACTTTCGGAAAATGAAAAATGGCTTTTTGGTGCAACAAAAAAGAAAACTTCCTCCTGCAATATTGTTCGCCATCCCATGATGCACATGCATGCATAATATGGGCTCATTACCACAAACTATGCCTTGATTCTAGCCATACTATTGGTCATTTGAACCGAAAGTCAGGAAACCTCAAATGAGATAGGTCATTTTGTGAAGGTTTTTTTAAGACATAATCAATATACCAAGTTTGATATTATTTCTTCCAACTATGTCTCATAATATGATACCACGTGAAGGTTTCGTATTATTTCGATCGTTTTTGAAATTTTTATGCCTATTTTAATCTATCGTCAAACTTTGTCCAACGGCGGGCATAAAGATTCTGAGCTCGGGGCTGAGCCTCGCTAAACTTGCATTGGATCTCTGATTAAATAGCATATTGTGAACCTAAAAATGATTTTTTTTAAAAATCATTAGCATCATATCATGTACATGTAGTTCATATCTGACCTACTTTCTACCAATTCGGCAAAAAATTGTCTTTTTCACTAGGGGTGGACGGAAAGGTTTTAGATCTCCCTGTTGGGACATTGTCCATGTAAGATGGTCTAGTATTTTTGAAAATGGGGTGGTAGCATGCGGTAACCCAGCATACCACTGCATGTGTAGTATACTATAATCGTTGATATGACATCCACAGAACACCATTCTGTAAATATCACATCCCTCAGAGTGGTACAACAGAAACATTGCGGGTCCATATTACAAACATACACACCTTATTGTTATTACAATACCAGAAGTTCGAGAATTCAAGTGATTCAAACTTACAAACCATACCACTTATTTTATAAGTTCAGCGAAAGAACGAAAGACACAATGATAAGAAAGAGGTGAGCTTAACAACTTATTCTATAGGATTCGTGCTACTCGGCTCCACCTAGGTAACTACAATCCATCCTGACAAACTACTCTGACGCGTTGTCTTCAGCTCCATAGTGTATCCCATAGTCCACCTGACATGGGTATACCCTATAGATACTCGAGTTTGGTATATACGATCTAGATACGGGGGAAGCCCACGGCGTTGCCAAGGCCCAATGGAGAATGCGAGTGGCCCACGGACTCTCAATTGCTTGCGAGACAAGAAGGAGCTTAAGATAGAAAGTTCAAAGGGAAAACCCTAATCTGTAACCGACTCGATCTGCTACCCAAGACCTAGCCTATCTATATAAAGGCTAGGAGGGGGCAGCGAGGAGGACACACGTACAACCCTAGTTTCCACAACTCTCGCCAGATTGCATCTGCGCACCCCTGTAATCTTCGATTCCTTCGTTAATTCCAAGAGCAGACGAGCAGGAGTAGGGACCTCTACGAGGCCTGAACCTGGGTAAAACTTGCGCTCCAGCGCTCCCTCCTTCTCCAAAACCCAAGTCCATAATAATGGGCATTGGCGAGTTAAACCCTCGTCAATTGGCGCCGTATGTGGGAATTGGGAGTGCTGATGTCGCGGCTTCTTCGGCCCCATCAACCGTGATCTACAACTCTGCAACAGCGGAGATTCACCAGCTCTTCGGCGCGTTCGACTTCACCGTCCACACGCCGGCCACTCGCCCAGCTTTCGAGTCTGTGGGCGATGGAATCAGCCTGGCGATTGGGAGCTTCCGCTTCTAGGTTGGTCAACTGGGCACGCTTCGCATGCCTGACCAGCCAACGACACCCGTGATTGCTCCAGCATCGTGGTTCCCGCCACCAATTGGCACCCTTAGCGAACTCAACGCCTCGGCAACAGATGGGAGCACGGACAACGACAGCAGTAGCGAATCCGATCTAGGTGATCTAGCCACTGAAGACGGAGCCTATGGCTCTGGATCTGAAAGTTGCGGGAGCAACAACTTCTCCAAGCACTTCATGTGCGCCGTCATCAACGTAGGCGATACTACCGCCAATCGCGAAAACGTTGGCACCGGATCTGGCACCGGATCGCCCAACGGCAGCATGCCCAATGGCGACCCACCAATGGTGGCAACGGCACACCCGTCAACAATGGAGCGCTAGGAGAACCGCCGACCATAGTGAATGAACACACTGGAGAGCGCGTGGTGATCAAGCTCAACGACAATGAGTGGGCCCGCTATCGAGAAGCTCTACGAGGCAATCCTCTGCCCCTCAACTCCCTGCAAGACATGCTGATGGGTTACCATTGGCTACTGAAGGAGGAATACAGACGCCAGCTACATGCAATCGCGCAACTCGAAGCGCGTAAAAAGGCGGCGGACGAATCAAGACTTCGGCGAGCCGGGCTCTCCTCCCATGGAGGATCCTCCTCCAAATGCAACGAGTACCTGGCCAACAAGAGAAGATCTCGACTGGCCCACCTCACCGAGGAGGAGCGCGTGGAAGTCGCGAAAGTCCTCGACTTCGGATCCATGACGATGGATACATGGGGCAACGTGCTCCCGAAGACGCCGCAAGCCGCGGTAACGGCGGCCACCATGTACCTCCTCAACAACCAGCCGCCAGCTGGAGATCCACGAGCTGCCATGCACCAATCTATGATCGCGGGCTTGGGGCTAGTCGAGGCAGCCCTCGACAAAGAGCATGCACCGAAGCCAAAGAAAACCAAAGCTCTGGCAAAACACTACTCCTCGCCTTCGTCCAGCGACGATAGCCACGATCTGTCTCGGCGTTGCCGCTCATGGCGGCACGATCGCGACTATGATGCGCGCGATGACCTCACGCAACGCAAAATCGACAAATCAAGGGAAAAACGCGCTCGTTCGACTGACTTAGAAGAGGACGAGACTGAGCTCTGCGGCGCCAGATGCTTCAGCAGGGCCATCAGGCAGAAGCGAATGACTAAAGGGTTCAAACTACCATTAGAGAACCCAAAATTTGACGGTCTACAGGACCCGAAAATCTGGTTGGAGGACCACGTCCCCTCTGTCAAACTACATGGCAGGAGTCGAAGCACGGCCATGCAATGCCTGCCGCTACAGCTGCAGGGAGCCGATCGCGCATGGCTCAACAATCTCCTGCGCGGATTCATTCGCAGCTGGGAAGAGCTGGTCTACAGCTTCGTGCGCAATTTCAAGGGCACCTACAAAAGGCCCGCGTCAATCGAAGAGCTGAGAAGCTGCCAGCAAAGGTCGGGCGAATCGCTACGCTCGTATATCCAGAGGTGGTCCATCACCAAGAACTCCGTAGAAAACATCTCGAAGGACCACGCAATCGACGCATTCAACGGCGGCGTTCGCCGTATAGAGCTCAGGAAGGAGCTGGGCCGCTCGAAGCCCAAAACGATTGACCACCTGATGGAAATCGCGAATCGGTGGGCTGACAGAGAAGACTCGATGAAAAACCGTACCTACTCCAACGACAACCTTGGGCGCAGACGCGACCGCCGAAGAAAACATCGAATGCGCATCTACGATGACCGCGACGAGGTCAACGTGGTCGTAGCCGGCTACGCCGACAAACGCGACTATAACCGCAACAGCGGATACCGAAGTGGTGGATACCGCGATAGTAGAAAAACTACGCAGGTGTGGCAGCGCCGCACTCGCAAAGAGGCACCCGCAACATCTATCGAGGACAAACTGTCCGGGCCATGCAACGTGCACTTCTACATCGACAAGCACGATGGCAAGAAGAAATCCAACCACCTTCTCAAGGACTGCCGTGAGTTCCTCAAACTCCACGAAGTCCTGGCTCGGATGAATCGCGACGCAGTCAACAGGGGCTACGGAGCCGCCCCAGGCGCTGTGGCACATGGAGCTCCTCCACCACCGCCCGGACCACCACCACCCGCGGCCGCACTGGTCCAGCATCACAGAGGCGAACCATACCCACGAGCCATGGGCAACATGGGGATGACCCAAAAAGGGCGTCCCATCAAATGCAGAAGGCCATCACTCGCCAGGTCAACTTGGCGATCAACGCTCCACCTTCCACCACTGAGTACCTCTGTGGAAGCGACTCCTGCATCACCTTCGACATGCGTGACCACCCGCGCCAAGTTCCTCGTCTAGGCCACTGTCCCCTCGTACTCGAGGCGTAGATTGGGGGTTTCGACATGAGTCGTGTCTTCATGGATAGCGGTAGTGGCATTAACCTCATGTTCGCGAGTACCTTGCGGGCGATGAGGATCCCTCTGACGTGTCTAGAAGTTTCAGACACGATGTTCCACGACATCGTCCCAGTGAAAGGCATATATCCCCTGGGCAAAATCAACCTCGATGTCATCTTCGGCACGCTGCAAAACTTTCGGCGAGAGCGTATCGACTTTGAGGTCGTCGACTGGCCTTCACAATATCACTGCATACTCGGACGTGTCGCGTTCGCGAGGTTCATGGTAGTGCCACACTACACCTACCTGTAGATGAAGATGCCGGGTCCAAATGGCGTAATCACAATCAACGGGAACTTCGAGAGGTCCGACAACTGCGATAGGGAATTTAACAGAATCTCCCAGTCCTTCGGCATGCAAGAGGAACTCGCAAGATTGAAGGAGTCGACAGACAACAGTCTGCCTCCCCTGAGTAGGCCAAGTTCACCCGACCTGTCCTTCGACTCATTGGTGCACATGAAGAAAGTCCAGGTCCACCCAACGAACCCGACAAAGACGACCTTCATCGCCAACAACTTGAGTTCCGCATAGGAACTCGCGCTCGTCGAATTCCTCCGTGAGCACTGGGAGATCTTCACCTGGTGTCTAGCGGACATGCCAGGAGTTCCCAGGGAATTCGCCGAGCACTCACTCAACATAATTCTAGACGCAAGGCCAGTCAAGCAGGCAATTCGGCGACTGTCTTAACCAAGAGCAAAAGCAGTCGAAATGGAGATCAACAGACTCCTCGATGCAAAATTCATACGCGAGATCAAGGAAAGCACTTGGCTCCCCAACACAGTGCTTGTGCCCAAAAAAGACACGGATATCCTGAGGATGTGCGTGGACTTCACCTCCTTGAATAAGCACTGCCCAAAGGATCACTTCCTGCTGCCGCAAATCGACTAAATCATCGACTCCACCGTAGGATGTGAGCGTCTCTGCTTCCTCGATGCCTACTCAGGCTACAATTAGATTCGAATGAAAGGGGAGGACCAGGAGAAAACAGCGTTTATGACGCCCTTTGGTGTGTTCTGCTACAACACAATGCCTTTCGGGCTAAAAAATGCAGGAGCCACCTATCAGTGGTGCATGCAGGCCTGCCTGAAGAACCAACTTGGTCGCAACATCCAAGTCTACGTTGATGACATCGTCATCAAAACAAAAGAGGAAGCCTCGCTAATCGACGATCTACATGAGACCTTCGCCAACCTCGGCCGCTACCGAATCAAGCTCAATCCAGACAAATGCGCCTTCGGCGTACCATCAGGGCAATTACTCGGGTATCTCATCTCCGCGAGGGGGATCGAAGCAAACCCGAAGAAAATAAAGGCCATACTGGCCATGGAGAAGCCAAAGAACGTAAGAGGCGTCCAGCAGCTGGCCAGGCGAATCGCGGCGCTCAGTCGATTCATCAGTCGAATGGGCGAAAAGGCACTGCCCTTCTACCAACTTCTCCGCAAAACTGACAAGTTCGAGTGGACAGACGAGGCGCAAGAAGCCTTCGAAGACCTCAAACGTCTACTATCCACCTCGCCAGTACTAGTGACTCCACAAGAAAAAGAGCCGCTGTTGCTCTACATCTCCGCCACCAACCAAGTGGTCAGCATGGTGCTTGTGGTGGAACGAGCCGAAGAAATAAGGTCCACGGAGTCCAGCGCCCAGTCTACTACCTCAGCAAGGTGCTCACGCCAACAAAACCGCGATACCCGCACTACCAGAAGCTGGCGTATGACGTCTTCATGACAGCCAGGCGACTGCGCCACTACTTCCAGGAGCACCCAATCGTGGTGGTCAACGACGCCCCGCTCGGGCACATCCTTAATAACCCTGATGCCACCGGGAAAGTCGCACTTTGGGGAATCGAACTGTCTCCACGAGACATCACATACGAAAAGCGCGACGCGATCAAGTCACAAGTCCTCCCTGATTTCCTCGTGCACTGGATGGAGAACCAGCTCCCCGAAAAGCCAGATATGTCCTATCTCTGGACGATGCACTTCGATGGGTCCAAACGAAAGGACGGCGTTGGCGCAGGTGTCATACTAACATCGCCCTAGGGAGACAAGCTGAAATATATTCTGCGAATGTAGTTCACTGCCTCCAACAATGAAGTTGAGTATGAAGCTCTAATCCATGGGATGCGGATGGCGAAAGCCTGTGGCGCCAAGAGGCTCATCATCTATGGTGACTCCAAACTGGTGGTCAACCAAACGATGCACGAGTCCGACGCACTGAGCGACAACATGATCACCTATCACGATCTCTACGACACACTCGGAGGGGACTTTGATGGCTATGAGCTGCGACACATAGACCGCGAAAGCAATGAAGAGGCGGACACACTCACCAACATTGTCTCCACCTGCGCCCCCATACCACCTGGGGTATTTCTCGAGCGCATCTGCGAATGCTCCATCAAGCCAAAGGCTCTAGAGAAGAAAGCAAGCGCGTCAACGGACTCGGGGGCTATGCCACCCAATGAGCCAATGGCACTCGACGACCTGGAGCTTGATACAGGACTTGAAGGACCAATGGGCGTCATGATGATTGAGCCATCTTGGACATAACCCTACATCACATATCTACTCAACAAGAGGCTGCCACATGATCCGACTGACGCGCGACACATTGCGCGACGATCCAAGGCATTCGCCGTCATCAACGACGAACTGTACAAGCGCAACATCACAGGAGTGCTCCAACGGTGTATCTCCAATGGGGATGGAAGGGCCATCCTCCTCGACATCCACGAAGGGACCTGCGGGCACCATGCTGGCAGTCGTGCCCTCGTTGCCAAAGCTCTACGAGGCCGGATTCTACTGGCCCATGGCCATGCACGACACCAAGGACATCGTCCAGTGCTGCAACGCTTGCCAGCGATTCACGGACAAACCGCACGCACCTAGCACGGAACTCCGGCCAATACCATTGGCTTGGACATTTGTGCAATGGGGACTCGACATGGTCGGCAAGCTCCCGAAATCTTCGCGAGGAGGCTAAGTCTACCTCCTGGTCGCAGTCGACAAATTCACCAAGTGGATCGAGGCCATGCCGGTGACAAATCAATCAGGAGCTAGCGCTGTCAAGTTCTTCGAGTCCATTGTCTACCGCTTTGGAGTACCACACAGCATCATCACGGCAATGGGACGAACTTCACCTCCAAGAAATTCTAGGAATTCTGCGAAAACCTAGGAATCAACATAAGCTACGCCTCGGTGGCTCACCCACAGACCAACGGTCAAGTCAAAAAGGCCAACGGCCTCGTCTGCAGCGGAATCAAGAAGCAACTCCTCCGGCCACTCGAACAAGCCGCCGGATGCTGGCCAGACGAGCTACAATCCGTACTCTAGAGCTTGCACACAAATCCAAATAGCGCCACGGGATATACCCCGTTCTTCATGGTGCATGGTGCTGAAGCGGTGCTACCCACAGAAGTACGCTACAAAGCCCCGCGGGTTGTCGCCTACAGCGAGAAGGAGTCAACTCTTGCACTCGAAGACTCCGTCGACCTTCTTGACGAGGCATGAGAAATCACAGTGGAGATATCAACGATCTACTAGCAAAGCCTCCGCAACTACCATAGCAGAAGGCTACAGCCAAGATCCTTCGTCGAAGGAGACCTGGTCCTATGACTCAAGCAACAAGGGCATCTCAAGCTCGAGTCTCCTCGGGAGGGACCTTACGTGATTACAGAAGTAATCCTAGGTGGCGCCTATTGATGGCTCAATGCACGACGCCCAGAAAAATGCTTGATGGCGGTGTTGATGTAGAGCTCGTTGGGAACCCCAAGAGGAAGGTATGATGAGCACAACAACAAGTTTCCCTCAGTTATGAAACCAAGGTTTAATCGAACTAGTAGGAGCAAGGAAACACCCCAAAGGTGTTACTAGCTGAGCCTTGGCAGGGCGCACTACCGGTGCTAGTAGCAACATGGAGACCTGCACAACACAACCACAGAACTTTGTCCCCAACTTGCGATGAGGTTGTCAATCTCACTGTGTTTTGCGGAAAACAAAGGATTAAACGTATCGAATGGAAAGAAGTAAAAGTTTGCAGAAAGTAAACACAAAGAAGTAAACAGTTTATAGATTGTATGTAAAGAAAAAGGACCGGGATCCATAGTTCACTAGAGGTGGCTCTCCTTAAGATAGATAACATGCTGGGTGAACAAATTACATCGGGGCAATTGACAAACATCGAGAAAGCAATACATGCATATACTAATCATCTTGACTCCTTTGAGACTTGATTGGGCATTACAACATTATACATAGACCGCCATCCAACTGCATCTATGACTAATAATCCACCTTCAGGTTATCATCCGAACCCCCTCCAGTATTAAGCTGCAAGCAACAAATTATTGCTTTACGAACTGCGTGTAAAGTAAACAATACGATTGTTCTATGAACAAAGGATTGTTGTTTTCTCCCTAGTAGCAATAGCACATCTAGTACCTTAGAGATTTCTGTCACTTCCCCAGATTACCAGAGGCATGAACCCACTATCGAGCATAAATACTAACTCTTGGAGTTGCTAGCATCTACTTGGCCAAGATAGCTACTAACAACGGAAAGCATGCAAGATCACAAATAACAAAGACATGGTAGAATCAATAATCAATCTAAAATAACATCTCAATATCCATCAGATCCCGCAAGCACAACATACAGAATTACAAACAAATGATCTTGATCATGAACGGAGCTCACAAGATCTAAACATGAAAGCACAAAGGAGGAGAACCAGCCATCTAGCTACTACATGGATCCGTAGTCCAAGGATGAACTACTCATGCATCACACCGGAGGCTTGCATAGTGATGAAGAAGGCGTCCAGGGTGAATTCCCCTCTCCGGCAGGGTGCCGGGAAGAGCTTCAGATCCCTCCCAATCTAGGGATGGAGATGACGGCGGCTACAGACTCTTTAGTGGATTTTTGATCGAGCACTTAGGGTTTTCGTCCCGAGGGCAATATATAGGCGGAAGGAGAGGCCGAGGGGGTGCCGGGAGGGGCCACACCACCCCCTGGCGCGGGCCAGGCCTGGCCGCGCGGCCAGGTGGTGTGGTGGCCCCTGGCCCCTCTCCGTCTCGTATTCTGGCACTTGATGACATCCGGAAAAATAGGCACTTTGGCTTTTGTCTCGTACAATTCTGAGAATATTCATTTTCTGACTTTCCTGGAACCAAAAACAGCAGAAAACAGGCAGCTGTGGCTCTTGTTAATAGGTTAGTCCAAGAAATCATATGAAAAGTACTCCAAAGTGTGGACAAAACACAAGAAAGTGGATAAAACCAAGCATGGAACATAAAAAATTATAGATACATTTGCAATGTATCAACATCCCCAAGCTTAACTCCTGCTCGTCCTCGTGTAGGTAAGTGATAAAAAGAAAGAATAATTTTTGAGGTGACATGCACCATCAAAGACTTGATCAAAGTATTTGTAAAACATTCAAAACTGGGATCATAGTACTTCAATCATCAAAGTTATAGCAATAAGCAAAGAAACTATGATGCAACATGAAAAGGCACAAACAAAAGATTCATGAATAACAATGCTTTGCAAGACGTTTGTTTGTTTCACATAAAGAAAACATAGCATACTAGTATTCAGCTTGTCCCTCAATAGAGTAGCAAATATAAATGCATAGGACACCTTCAAAGTTCATAAGAGTGACTAGATACAATAGTTTAAAACAAGCAATAACAAGTTATGCATCAATCAACTAGTCTTGGGACAATGCACATAGAACAAAGAATGGCCACTATGCTATCAAAGTAGGTGCATAAAGATAGAAGGTGGAGACTCAATATAATGGTGGAAGAAAGGCCTTCATAGAAGGAAGTAGGGATTCAAGTCTCATAAAGAGCTTCCAAAAATTATGGTACTTATAGCTTTCAGCTCTCATTGCCCCTATCATAAGCATCTTGAAGTGATTAAGGTTAAAGTGAACAAACTATGGTGTATATGCTTGACGAAGTATAAGTCAGAAATCTCATGTCCCTTGTATACGAGGGTTGCTCCTCATGCTACTCAAGTTTAGTCACCGGTAAGTTCTTGTCATTGTAAGTACATGTGTATCATAGAGAACCGCCAACGGGGTACCCCTTGCCCGATGATACAGAAGAATCCCCATATCAAAATGACAAGGCAAGCAGACAACGAGCATCTCAACATTCTTCTTATTTACCATGGGAATATGGTGCTTTTTTCTCTCTTTCCTCTTTTCATAGTATCTAGTTTTTTCTCTTTTCTCTTTTTTCTCAATATAGGACTCTTTTTTTATAAGAAGAATGCTTCATAGACAGCTCATTATGGTTACGCTGCAGGTTTCCACCATGTCAGCATGGATTAGACCAGTGGCCCAGGCGTTTCTCTAACACATATACATAACTCCATGGACTTACAAGCTCCCCTTTCATTTCACACTGACGACATCCATATACAAAAGAGCATGATATCAACTAGGTACAAGTACCAAGTGCAATGTTGAAAGCGTTCCCCATGAAAGCATGGTTCTGCTAATTCCCAACAAATAAGTGCAAGCATATACAACATAGACGACACAATGGTTCAAGTTTATTAAGGGCAAGAAATGTAAAGTGTGCCATCAAGTTCGTGAGAGCTTTAATCACTAGTTTTCTCATATCAATTTTAATTTGGAAGGTAAACAAAAGCATGAATATACTTGGAATAGCATAAGCTAGTAGGTAGGTAAGGTGGACTATTTGGAATAACTTGGTTTAGGGAGTTGGATGCATGAGTGGAACTCATACTTTGTTGTGGAGGCTAGCAAAAGACTGGGAGCGACAAACTAAGAGAGCAATAATAGCCATAATCATGCAGAGCGACAAAACATCATTGATCAAAGCATAAAGTGATACTAAAAGTTGAAAACTAAAGGATCATAAAGGCTATGGTGACTTGAGATAGTCATAACATGGTGTAAGCATGCGCAAAGTCAACCCAAATAAAGCATCAAAGGAGAATACCACTATACTATGCTTTAATATGCTAAAACAACGCATGATTCATCCAAGGCACATTAAGCAATATCAATTGTTTATAACAATTCATTCTACAGCAAGAAATACTAAGCATAAAGCCAAAACAATATCAAGCATGGCATGACAAAGCATAGGCCACAGTCAAAAACACGCTCTTTTTAGCACATAAGCATGAACTTTCCTACTCTTTTCCAAACCAAACCAAACTATTTGCAAACCAATGTATGAAAGAGGGGGTCCAACCAATTTATTCAGCAAACTAAGCAAACCAAAGAAAACGAAAAACCAAAACCAAAATGAAAAGAAGACGCTCCAAGAACAACACAACTATGCATGAAACAATAAAAATGAAGCGTTTGGAAGAAACCTTGGATTTTTATTGATGAAGAAGGGGAATGCCTTGGGCATCCCCAAGCTTTGACACTTGTACTTCTTGGATATTTCTTGGGGTGACACGCGTGGAATCCCCAAGCTTGAGATTTAGTCCATCCTTCATCTCATTACACATTCCTTCCATACACCTGAAATTTTTCCTTCATACAAAACTTCACACAATCTTTATTACCAACATTAGTGCACTCAAGATAAATAAGTCTTAAGGTTCAGTTCTAACACCAAATAAACTTCCATTAGAACACTATATACTGTAGTACTTCCCTCAAAAAGCTCAATTCCCCAAAAGAACTCAAAAAGGAACCAACAAGAAGCAAATGCAGAAAATGGCAGAAATCTGTCAAAACAGACCAGCAGGTAAAGACGAATTTTTTCGAAGACCTTCTGTTGCTCAAATCAAAAAGTGTTGAACTAACGAAAGTTATATAACAACCTGGGGCAGAAGCAAAAAAATTCACGCCTCAAAAAGACGTGCAGAGATTTTACACGAATTTTTATGGTGAAGCACATAAATCTGTTTCGGGACAGCAACTTTTCCAATCATTACTTCTCTCTCATTAGAGGTTACTCTTGGCACAAAAAGCAAATAAAAGGATAAGGATAGGTTATTACAGAGGTAATAACTTCCAAGACTCATATAAAACTTTTGGGTTATCTCCCAATAAGTACTTTTCTTTAACGCCTTTAAGTTAGGCATAAGAAGCAAAGAAAGAATCAAGTGTTGTCAAATGAAGAAGCACTAAGACCAAATTTTGTTTTCATAGGAGAAGCAAAAGAAATCTTTTATCTCTTTTTAGGGAAGTGTTCTATACCTTTCTTGAGTGGAGTTGATATTTAATGGTGCCTTCTTTCATATCAATAATGGCACCAATAGTTCTAAGAAAAGGTCTTCCCAAAGTGATAGGACAAGAAGCATTGCATTCAACATCCAAAACATAGAAATCAACGGGGACATAGACATTGTTAACCATAATAAGAACATCATTAAGACTCCCCATGAGTTTCTTTTTAGCATTATCATCAAGTGGGACATTCAAATAACAATCTTCAAGAGGAGGCAAATCAAGCATATCATAAATCCTTCTAGGCATAATAGAAACACTACTATCAAGATCACATAAAGGTTCGAAATCAAAGTCATTCACTTTCATATTAATGATGGATTCCCAACCATCTTCTTGTTTTATAGGAATAGAAGCTTTATGTTTCATCTTTTCTTCTTTAATCTTTATGAGAGCATCAGTAATGTGTTTTGTAAAGGCCATGTTCATAGCACTAGCATTAGGACTTTTAGCAAGCTTTTGTAGGAACTTAATAACTTCAGAGATATTACACCCATCAAGATAAAAATCAAATTTATCATCTAGAGTAGTAGAACTATTACTAGCCTCAACCCTAGTGGTGGTAATAGTAGAAACGCTAATGTTTCTAGCAATTTCATCTTCTGTTTCCCACTTAGCATGTAATTCAACTAATAGTCTAACATTTTCATCAATTCTTACTTATATAGCATTAGTAGCTGCAAAGGGATTATCATTAGTTTCAGGTTTAGCAGCCATTTTATTCAAAGTAGTTTGAGCTTCAGCTAAAGATGCTATATTTCTTTCAGCATTAGAGAGTTTTTCCTCAATAGTTTTATTGAAAGCAGTTTGCTTACTAATAAACTCTTTAAGCATAACTTCAAGTTCAGAGGGAGCACTCTTATTATTGTTGTAAGAATTTCCATAAGCATTACCATTGTTGGGAGGATATGGCTTATAATTGTTGTTACCAAAATTGTTCCTATAAGCATTGTTGCCAAAATTGTTATTTCTTATGAAGTTCACATTAACTTGCTCTTCTTGAGCAACCAAAGAGGCTAAAGGAACATTATTTAGATCAATATGGGCTTTCCCATTAACAAGCATAGACATAATAATATCAATCTTATCACTCAAAGAGTCAACAGAATTTACCTTCCTACCTTGTGGAGCTCTCTCAGTATGCCATTCAGAATAATTAACCATCATATTGTCCAGAAGTTTTGTTGCAACTCCCAAAGTGATGGTCATAAAGGTACCTCTAGCAGCAGAGTCCAATAGGTTCCTTGAAGAATAGTTCAATCCTACATAAAAAGTTTGGATGATCATCCAAGCAGTCAGTCCATGAGTGGGACAATTCTTTACTAAAGATTTCATTCTTTCCCAAGCTTGAGCAACATGCTCATTATCAAGTTGTTTAAACTTCATTATTTCACTTCTCATGGATATAATCTTAGCAGGAGGATAGTATTTTCTAATAAAAGCATCTTTGCACTTAGTCCAAGAATCAATACTATTCCTAGTTAAGGAATTCAACCATTCTTTAGCTTTTCCTCTCGAAGAGAAAGGAAACAATTTCAGCTTAATAATATCACCATCTACATCCCTATGCTTTTGCATCTCACAAAGTTCAACAAAGTTATTTAGATGGGAAGCAGCATCTTCATTACCAATACCAGAAAATTGTTCTATCATAACAAGATTGAGTAAAGTAGGTTTTATCTCAAAGAAAGTATCTTTAGGCACAGGTGGAGCAATAGGGGTGCTCATAAAATCATTGTTGTTGGTGCTAGTGAAGTCACACAACTTAGTGTTTTCAAGAGTAGTCATTTTTTGGGTTTTCAAATAAGAAAGCAAACTTGTAAAACTAATTTTTTGTGTGTTTTTGATAACAAAACAAGCAAACTAAGGAAAAAGAAACTAAGTAAAGAGATTGGTTATGAGGGACTCCCCTTGTGAAGATGTCCTTGACTCCCCGACAACGGCGCCAGAAAAATGCTTGATGGCTCAATGCACGGCGCCCAGAAAAATGCTTGATGGCGGTGTTAATGTAGAGCTCGTTGGAAACCCCAAGAGGAAGGTATGATGAGCACAGCAACAAGTTTCCCTTAGTTATGAAACCAAGGTTTAATCGAACCAGTAGGAGCAAGGAAACACCCCAAAGGTGTTACTAGCTGAGCCTTGGCAGGGCGCACTACCGATGCTAGTAGCAACGTGGAGACCTGCACAACACAACCACAGAACTTTGTCCCCAACTTGCGATGAGGTTGTCAATCTCACCGTGTTTTGTGGAAAATAAAGGATTAAACATATCGAATGGAAAGAAGTAAAAGTTTGCAGAAAGTAAACACAAAGAAGTAAACAGTTTATAGATTGTATGTAAAGAAAAAGGACCGGGATCCATAATTCACTAGAGGTGGCTCTCCTTAAGATAGATAACATGCTGGGTGAACAAATTACATCGGGGCAATTGACAAACATCGAGAAAGCAATACATGCATATACTAATCATCTTGACTCCTTTGAGACTTGATTGGGCATTACAACATTATACATAGACCGCCATCCAACTGCATCTATGACTAATAATCCACCTTCAGGTTATCATCCGAACCCCCTCCAGTATTAAGCTGCAAGCAACAGATTATTGCTTTACAAACTGCGTGTAAAGTAAACAATACGATTGTTCTATGAACAAAGGATTGTTGTTTTCTCCCTAGTAGCAATAGCACATCTAGTACCTTAGAGATTTCTGTCACTTCCCCAGATTACCAGAGGCATGAACCCACTATCGAGCATAAATACTAACTCTTGGAGTTGCTAGCATCTACTTGGCCAAGATAGCTACTAACAACGGAAAGCATGCAAGATCACAAATAACAAAGACATGATAGAATCAATAATCAATCTGAAATAGCATCTCAATATCCATCGGATCCCCGCAAACACAACATGCAGAACTACAAATAGATGATCTTGATCATGAACGGAGCTCACAAGATCTAAACATGAAAACACAAAGGAGGAGAACCAGCCATCTAGCTACTACATGGATTCGTAGTCCAAGGATGAAGTACTCACGCATCACACCGGAGGCTTGGATGGTGATGAAGAAGGCCTCCAGGGTGAATTCCCCTCTCCCGTAGGGTGCCGGGAAGAGCTTCAGATCCCTCCCGATCTAGGGATGGAAATGACGGCGGCTACAGACTCTTTCGTGGATTTTTGATCAAGCACTTAGGGTTTTCATCCCGAGGGCAATATATAGGCGGAAGGAGAGGCCGAGGGGGTGCCGGGAGCGGCCACACCACCCCCTAGCGCGGGCCAGGCCTAGCTGCGCGGCCAGGTGGTGTGGCCGGCCCCCAGCCCTTCTCCGTCTCGTATTCTGGCTTCAGAAGGCTTCCGGAAAAATAGGCACTTTGGCTTTTGTCCCGTCCAATTCCAAGAATATTCATTTTCTGACTTTCCTGGAACCAAAAACAGCAGAAAACAGGCAGCTGGCACTGTGGCTCTTGTTAATAGGTTAGTCTAAGAAATAATATGAAAAGTACTCCAAAGTGTGGAAAAAACACAAGAAAGTGGATAAAACCAAGCATGGAACATCAAAAATTATAGATACATTTGCAATGTATCACCTATCGCCTTAAAGATTTCAAGACAGGAGTCGCATACTCCAACCCCTGGAACGTCGCACAGCTGCGTCTCTTCTACCCCTAGTCATTTTTACATTTACAAATAAGGCTATTCAACCAGGCTACTTGGCCACCCATTGTACCTCGTACTATTCTGCGACCCACAAGTATAGGGGGTGTATCGCAGTATTTTCGAGGGAAGTGAAACCCAATTTATTGATTCAACACAAGGGGAGCCAAAGAATATTTATAAGCCTTAACAACTGAGTTGTCAATTCAGCTGCACCTGGAAACAATCTTGCTCACAGCAGTTTATCAGTAGCAATAGTTTTGTAGTAGGAATAGTAAAGTAACAGCAGTAGTAAAGCAAAGACAGTAGTAACAAAAGCAGTAAATGGTGGGATTCGAGTGCGGTAGGCATAGGGATGGATGGATGGGCGTTGCATGGACAAGACAATTCAAATAGCAATCAGAACATAGGGCAATTGCAGATAAATAAGATAAAGCATCCAAGTACTAGATAATCCTAGGCATGTGTTCCGTATATAGTCATACGTGCTCGCAATGAGAACTTGCACAACATCTTTTGTTCTGCCAGCCCGTTTGCAGCGGGGCCTCTAGGGAACTACTGGCAATTAAGGTGCTCCTTTTAATAGAGCACTGGAGCAAAGCATTAACACTCCGTGAACACATGTGATCCTCACATCAAAGCCATTCCCTTCCGGTTATCCTGATTTCTCTCACTTCGGGGCCATAGGTTCCGGACAACAACGTGTGTATACAACTTGTAGATAAGACCAAAAACAATACTATCATAACGAATCAATAACATGTTCAGATCTGAAATCATGGCACTCGGGCCCTAGTGACAAGCATTAAGCACAACAAGTCGCAACAAAGTCATAAAGCACTAATAAAAGATACTAGGCACCATGCCCTAACAATCTGATGACATTACATGAACGATCTCATCCAATCCCTACCATCCCAATAGCCTACAGCGGGGGATTACTCACTCATAGATGGGGGAAACATGGATGGTCGATGGAGAAGCGATGGTGATGATGATGGCGATGATCTACTCCAATTCCCCGTCCCGGCAGGGTGCCAGAACGGAGTTTCTGGTGCTGTTTCATGGAATCTGGTGGTGGCGGCGGAGCGGAACTCCTTCTGGAAAAACGTCGAACCCCCCGAAGTTTTTAGGTCAGAAGGCTCCTTATAGGCAAAGAGAGAGGCCGAGGGGGTGCCTGGGGGCCCACACCACCCCCTGGCACGGCCTGGCCTGGCCCGCGCCACCAGGTGGTGTGGCCACCCCCTGGCTCTTCTCCGTCTCGTATTCTGGCTCCTGGAGTCTTCGGGTGAAATAGGATTTTTGGCATATTTTCCGGGATTTTTTCTAATAGTTGGTTTTCTACACAAAAAGTAGACACCAAGGCAATTCTGCTGAAAACAGCGTCAGTCCGCGTTAGTTGCATTCAAATCACACAAGTTTAGAGGAGAAACAATAGCAAAAGTGTTCGAGAAAGTAGATACGTTTTGGACGTATCAACTCCCCTAAGCTTAGCTTATTGCTTGTCCTCAAGCAATTCAGTTGAAAACTGAGTGCGATAAAAGAACTTTCACGAACACATTTGCTTCATAAGATGTAAATATTCTCAGCAATGCGATCAACTACTTAAACAGTTCATAATAAAGAGTACGCAACCAAGTCTACTTAATAGTCTTTGCAAGCTATGAAGAGATTCCAACTCAAGAATAATAAGTAGCATGAAGCACAAACATAAGCAACATTACAATGCTCATAAAAAGGTATGATAGAGTGGTATCTCACTTGCCTTTGATTATGAATGCCAAGGCACCTCTGAAGTTCAAGTGATGACTAGAAGTAAATATATCAAGGATACAAGCATCAAAGTCATAACACAAATAATCAAGTAATGGAACAAACACAAAGAATGACAACTATGATCTCAAGAAGGTGCTCAAAGAATATGTGGAGACTCAACAAGTAGAAGAAAAGGTTTTGAATAATTTGAAAAGCTTCCAAATGCTGAAAGTATGGTACTCATTAGCTTTGAGCTCTCATTGCCCCTATCATAAGCATCTTTAAATGGTTAAGGTTAAAGTGACACAACTAAGAGGATATGCTTGACAAGTTATAAATCGAAATCTCATGCCCCTTACTTACGAAGACCAATCCTCATGCTACTCAACTTCAGTCACAAGTAAGCTCTTGTCATTGTAAGTATATACGTATCATAGAGAACCGCCAACGGGGTACCCCTTGCACATGACATGGGAGCTGTCCCATAATCAAAATAGCAAGGCAAGCAGACAATGAGCATCTCGGCGATCTTTTTATTTACTATGTGCATAGATTTTTATTGAGGATGCTTCATAGAATGCTCATTATGGTTATGCTGCAAGTTTCCACCATGATTAGGCATGGCTTAGGCTAGCGGCCCAGGCGTTTCTCTAACATACATACAAACTCCATGATCTTACAAGTTCCACTTTTATTTCACACCGCCGGGATCCATAAGCAAAAGAACATGATATCAACTAGGTACAAAGTACCTATGAAGTGTTGAAAGCGGTCCCCATGATACATGGTTCTGCTAACTTCAACTCATAAAGCGCAAGCATATGCGCAACAAAGAAGGACGCAATGGTTCATGTTTATTAAGTGCAAGAAAATAAAGTGCGCCATCAAGTTCGTGAGAGCTTTACTAACTAACTTTCTCATAACAAGCAAACATTTTATTTGGAAGAAAACAAGGCATATTGAATATGCACGGAGGTAGTAAATGATGCTAATGGGTAGGTATGGTGGACACTTTGGAAATATTTGGTTTAGGGAGTTGGGAACTTGAGTAAAACATACTCAGTGAAAGTGAAGGTTAGCAATAGTAAGGGAGCGACAAACGAGAAAGCAATAGCTGTCATTATCATGCTTGCAACAAAACAGGACTACTCATGGCATGAAAGTGATTCAAGATCCTCAAGGCAAAATAATTCATCAAGGCTTAACCGATTATCACAGTCATGTGCATGCCTGAGCATGTGCCAAGTCAATTCAAATGAAACATTCAGAAGAGGATACCGCGGTGTCATACCAATTTATGAATAGATCAATGCAAGCAAATATTCATAAGACATGCTACAAACTATTAGCGAGCTGGAGCTAATCATAAGAAAGCAAGAACTACTAAGCATCCAAAGATAACATGCACCCTACTTGAACGGACTAAGCAAGCTCACAATGATGAGTATATGTACAACATGAAAGCAAATAGAGTTTGTTACCAGCCTCTTACCACGCCCCAAGTTGTCATTGATCCTCATTATTGCTCTTCACTTGTGTGGCTTGAATAATAATATGAAACCAATATCCACTGAGGACTGCCGAACCCTGTAGCAAACTCGCAAAAACCAAAGAAGGACGACAAATATTTTTGGTGTTTTCGATTTTTAAACAAGAACCAAAAGGGAAAAACAAAGCAAAGCAAAATCTTTTTGGGTTTTTCGAAAAGTTCAAACAAAGTAGGCAAAAAGAAGAAGCAAACAAAAGAGAAACAACAGAAATATTTTTGGTCTTTTTGTGTTTTTAGAAAGCAAAAGCAAAGAAGAACGAAAACTAAAAAGAGAACGAAAACATGAATAGACAAAGTACCGACGCAACATGATATGGAGATGAGTGCGGCGTCGGCGTACCTCCCCCCAAGCTTAGGCTTTTGGCCTAAGTGGGTATCAATCCATGTACGAATAGGGGTTCCAAGAGGGCGGATCTTGGTAAGAATGGTCGTAGCTAGGCCCATGAGAAGAAGAAGAAGCTCCCCAATCATAAGCGGGCTGCTGATATGAAGACTCTCCCTCATTCGAGGGCTAGACCGAATCATCCGTGACCTCCCTTCTAGTGTCCTGCTCCTATTGGGAGAGCTCTCCCAAGTACGTGTCAAGCTCCTCCTCAGTGAGGGGCCATCCTTCCCTGTTATCAAGGTTAAACAAAACAGGTGCAGGCAAAAGAACAACATGCTCGGACTTGCTCTTTCTCCAACCAGCTTTGACAAAGGTTATTTCATAAGATAACTCACTCATACTAGCCCACGAGGAAACAAATTTATGCTGTATCATGGAATTAAGATCAAGCCTCTCTATGGGAAACTGTAGGTCTAGATGATGAGGCACTAAACCATGCAATGCTAGTAAACGAGAAGCAATGAGGCCTCCACAAATTCCACCTTTCTCACGGTTAGCAGCAAGACGGAAAGCTATCAAAGCACCCAAGTTGTAAGACCTATCTCGTCTAAGAGCAACAGAGATAAATGCTAGATCAAACAAAGATAACTTATTAGCAGCTTTCCTAGCAAGAACACACTTGGCAATAAAGTAGGCAAAGTAGCGAATGGAGGGAAAATGAATGTTACAGATTTTTCCACTCTCCTTCAAGAAGTTACTCCCTTGGCAAATTTCTGCGTATAAATCCATGAGTTGTTTAGGTCTCTCCTTAATCTTTCTATATGATCCCCATTGAGGTACCTTAATAGCTGCACAAAAATCATCAAGAGAAAGGTTGACAACTATAAGAGAAAGGTCGACAGCTATATTGTAAATTTTGTAATGGACCATGGGGTTAGGCAAAGAGTGACTAAATTGGAAGTCCTGCACCACAGACATGGTTAGCTTCACAAATTGACAAGGTTCATCTTCCAAAAAGTGCTCTAACCCTGCATTAGAAACCAAAGTGTGGAAATCTTGTAGAATTCCTGCAGCTCTCATGAACTCAGAGCATGGATAAATGGAGGGAAAAACTTCCTCCTACCGGTGGACCTTCATGACCTCAGGCACCCAAAGCTCATGTTGGTTTAGGTGGTGTTCACTCATCTTCTATTCTGAAATTTAAACACCTATTAAACAAGTGATTGCAAAGTAAATATAATGAAGGATTCTACTCATAGGGACTTGCAAGAGGCCTAAACATGCATCAAAACTATATCTCTAAGCATCAAACAAGCTTACAAGCCCTCATAACCAGTCACCTACAGCAGCAAAATACTCAACATATAATCCACTAAACACAAATCTACTTGGACAAGGGGAGGAGTCACATACCAGGGAACAAATGCTCCAAATTTCAGCAAGAAAGATGGGCTGAGCAAGGAGATCGAAAAAATCGAGAGCAAGCATAGCAAGAACACGATTTTGATATATGAACTGGAGCTTACTCGGGAGAGAGAAGAAAGTGGCAGGTGAGAGAGTTAGTGGGGGGCCAGGGGTGGCCCACACAAGGGCATGGCGCCACCCAAGGCTGGCCGTGCCACCATGTGGTGTGCCTGCCTGGTGGGCCCTCCTGGTACCTCCCAGGCACTCCTCTGCCCCTTTTTTCACCCTAAAATTTTATATGAATTTTCTGCAATTTTTCGAGACACTTTATTTTTGGACATTTTTCAGAAATAGAAGACTGATTTTTCTGACAGATAGATTTTTTTTCTTTTGGAAACATGATGCAAGGACAAAACAAGGCTAGAACTACAGAAGTTCTAACATGCAAGCAACTAACAACAAAAAGAAAACTAAATGAAAGCAAAAACTAAAATGCAAAGGATAGAAATAAACGGAGATAATCATAATGAAAACATTGTTTTGTTCAATGGAATCCTTTTGTTAACAAGGTTGATCAAGTCTTGCTACCAAAACAATTGCATATGAGACAAAACTTTGTACTCCACTAATGATTATGTTACCTCAACCTTGATAGCAATGGTCCCAATCATAATAGTTTCAAATTTTTCTCTTGGTATGGGACAATATATTTCTCCAACTTGAATGCCTTCAACATGTTCAATTGAATTCAAACCATAAGTCCTTTCAATCTTCTTGGGGAAATAGACAGTATGTTCCTTCTCATTAACATTGAAGGTCACCTTTCCTTGATTACAATTAATAACAGCTCCTGCAGTATTAAGAAAATGTCTCCCAAGAATAATAGACATATTGTCATCTTCAGGCATCTCAAGCACAACAAAATCAGTTAATATCAAGCAATTGTGAGCCACCTGAACAGGTACATCCTCACATATACCCACAGGAATAGTGGTAGATTTATCAGCCATTTGCAAACATATATCAGTTGGTATTAATTTTTCAAGTTGAAGCCTCTTATAGAGAGAGAAAGGCATAACACTAACTCCAGCTCCCAAATCACACAAAGCAGTTCTAACATAACTGTTCTTAATAGAGCAAGGGATATTTGGAATCCCTGAGTCTCCAAGTTTCTTAGGAACCTTACCATTGAAGGAATAATTAGCAAGCAAAGTAGAAATTTCTTCATTAGGGATCTTCCTTTTATTCAAGACAATGTCCTTCATATACTTTGAGTAAGGAGGCAATTTAATAGCACCAGTCAAAGGAATTTGCAAGAATAAAGGCTTCATCCACTCACAAAACTTATTATAGTGTTCATCTTCCTTTGACTTGTGTTTCTTATCAGGGAAAGGCATAGGTTTTTGGACCCAAGGTTCTCTTTCACTACCATGTTTCTTAGCAATCAAATCTTCTTTGGTGTATTTAGTATTCTTAGTGTGGTTTCCAGGTTCTTCTTCAACTTTTTCTTCATTAGGAACAACATTTTCTTCATTACCACTTTCAGTTTCAGCATCAGAGATAGATATACTATTAGGGTCTATAGCAGGTTCAGAGGGTTGTACAACAGTTTTATGTTTCCTTTTCCTTTTCTTACGAGTAGAACCACTCTTTTCAGCTTGTTGAGAATCCAGCTCAATTCTTTTGGGATGCCCCTCAGGATATAGAGGATCCTGGGTAGCAGCACCACTTCTAGTTCTAATTTCATAAGCATGTTTTTCTTTAGCAGCATTAACTAGCAAGTCGTTTTGCACTTTAACGAGTTGATCTATTTGAGTTTGAACCATTTGAAAGTGTTTAACAATCATTTTAACATCATTAGAGGTTCTTTCCACAATATCTTTCAACTCAACAATAGCTCTAGTGTTTTCCATTAGATGATTCTGCACCCTTTTATTAAAGTTATCTTGCTTAACAATAAAGATATCAAATTCTTCTAAGCATTGATCAGGAGGTTTAGAGTAAGGGATATCACCTTCATCAAAGTGTTGGAGAGAGTGTACCTCAATAGTGGATGAGTAGGGAATAGGCTTACATAATTCTTCTATAGGAGGTAAATTCTTGACATCTGCAGCTTTAATTCCCTTCTCCTTAAGACATTTCTTAGCTTCCTTCATCACTTCATCATTTAATTCAATAACTCCCCTCTTCTTTGATGTTGGAATAGGCATAGGAATAGATGGTTCAGGTACAATTACTTCAGGTATAGCTTATTTAGGAGGAGTCCAATCTTCATAATTCTTGCTTATTTTAGCCATTAATTCCTCAACTTCCATAGGAGTCCTATTCCTAAAAACACAATCAGCACAACTATCTAGGTATGTCCTAGATTCTTCGGTTAGTCCATTATAAAATATATCAAGAAGCTCATTCTTAGGTAATGGACTTCCAGCCTGTGCATGAATCAAAGCACAAAACCTTGCCCAAGATTCGGGCAATACCTCTTCTTCTCCCTGTTTAAAATCAAAAAGTTCCTGCAAAATAGCATGTCTAGCACTGGGAGGAAATATTTCTACAACAAAGTACTAATCAAGCACTCAGGGCTATCAATAGATCCCGGAGGTAAATTACTAAACCAAGTTTTAGCTTCTCCTTTCAGTGAAAAGGGAAAAATCTTAGCAACAAAGTAAGTACGCATCTTAATATCATCAGAAAACAAGCCACTCATGGTAGAAAGTTCATTCATATGTGCTACCGCACTTTCATTCTTAGTCCCACAAAAAGGTTCTTTCTCGACAATAGCTATGTAAGATAGATCGAGAGAGAAATCATAATCTTCATCTATAATGTTTATGGGAGAAGCAGCAAACTTAGCAGCAGGAAACAATTTGGGTCTAATAGTACGCCTCTCAAGGAGACTCTTAGCAGTGCTCCTATCATGGGTGTTTTTACATTCTTTAATAAATTCATCAGTCATCTCAATATAACCATCTTCAATATCATAACTCTCACTAGACTCAGGTGAGCTAACAGGTGTGGTAGTGTCTTCATTAGGAGTTTCGGTATTTCCAGCTATAGTTCTAGCAATCGTAGCATCTAGGAAAGGACCTAATGAACCACTCTTATCAAGCACAGTAGAAGCAGCATCATAAGCATCAGAAGTTTCAGATTCAGTAGTAGTAGCAGTGTGTGTAGCATGTGTATGTGGTGGTGTAAGGAACTTACTCATAACAGACGGTGAATCAAGAGCATCAGAGGTGTTTAGAACCGTACCTCTTCTTGTAGTGGATGGTAAAATAGGAACTTTGCCATCACGAGACTTACCCATGATGGATGGATAACAACAAACAATAGAGAATCCAAGTGAACTTGATAAATAAAGCTATGCTCCCCAGCAACGGTGCCAGAAAATAGTCTTGATGACCCACAAGTATAGGGGTGTATTGCAGTATTTTCGAGGGAAGTGAAACCCAATTTATTGATTCGACACAAGGGGAGCCAAAGAATATTTATAAGCCTGGAACGTTGCACAGCTGCGTCTCTTCTACCCCTAGTCGTTTTTACATTTACAAATAAGGCTATTCAGCCAGGCTACTTAGCCACACATTGTACCTCGTACTATTCTGCGAATAAATAAAGCTAAGTGCCCCAAAACTCTGTGTTTTCCTTATTTTCCTACAAATCAATCACTCGGGGGATACACCACCCTTTACAGTCTCATTCTACGAACATATCGCAGTATCCCAAGTAGCTAACACAACAACAATCGAGCCCTTGATAAAGACCAACCTAGTTGCAGCGCACCTGACGGGTTGGCAAGGTGCTGAGATAACATAAGTCAGGCTAACGAAAAGGAACTGCAGAGTGCAAACACACTCGCAAAACATAAAAGCTAGCAAGCTATTCACATATCTATTCACATATCAGTGAGTATTAATTACATCCAACATATTCATATGAACTTTATAACACTTGTACAACTATGTGCAGGATACAAATCATGATACTGCTGCAATAGGAGAATGTTTGTTTGTTCCTTGAAGAAGTCGACAATTTCTTCCGCTGGGCGATCAACCGCTTGGTAGTGCGTGATGACCCACAAGTATAGGGGGCATCGCAGTATTTTCGAGGGAAGTGAAACCCAATTTATTGATTCGACACAAGGGGAGCCAAAGAATATTTATAAGCCTTAACAACTGAGTTGTCAATTCAGCTGCACCTGGAAACAATCTTGCTCACAGCACTTTATCAGTAGCAACAGTTTTGTAGTAGGAATAGTAAAGTAACAGCAGTAGTAAAGCAAAGACAGTAGTAACAAAAGCAGTAAACAGTGGGATTCGAGTGCGGTAGGCATAGGGATGGATGGACGGGCGTTGCATGGACAAGACAATTCAAATAGCAATCAGAACATAGGGCAATTGCAGATAAATAAGATAAAGCATCCAAGTACTAGATAATCCTAGGCATGTGTTCCGTATATAGTCATACGTGCTCGCAATGAGAACTTGCACAACATCTTTTGTCCTGCCAGCCCGTTTGCAGCGGGGCCTCCAGGGAACTACTGGCAATTAAGGTGCTCCTTTTAATAGAGCACCGGAGCAAAGCATTAACACTCCGTGAACACATGTGATCCTCACATCAAAGCCATTCCCTTCCGGTTATCCCGATTTCTGTCACTTCGGGGCCATAGGTTCCGGACAACAACGTGTGTATACAACTTGTAGATAAGACCAAAAACAATACTATCATAATGAATCAATAACATGTTCAGATCTGAAATCATGGCACTCGGGCCCTAGTGACAAGCATTAAGCACAACAAGTCGCAACAAAGTCATAAAGCACTAATAAAAGATACTAGGCACCATGCCCTAACAATCTGATGCCATTACATGAACGATATCATCCAATCCCTACCATCCCCATAGCCTACAGCGGGGGATTACTCACTCATAGATGGGGGAAACATGGATGGTCGATGGAGAAGCGATGGTGATGATGATGGCGATGATCTCCTCCAATTCCCCGTCCCGGCAGGGTGCCAGAACGGAGTTTCTGGTGCTGTTTCGTGGAATCTGGTGGTGGCGGCGGAGCAGAACTCCTTCTGGAAAAACTTCGAACCCCCCAAAGTTTTTTGGTCAGAAGGCTCCTTATAGGCCAAGAGAGAGGCCGAGGGGGTGCCTGGGAGGCCCACACCACCCCCTGGCCTGGTCCGTGTCACCAGGTGGTGTGGCCACCCCCTGGCTCTTCCTCGTCTCGTATTCTGGCTCCTGGAGTCTTCGGGTGAAATAGGATTTTTGGCATATTTTCCGAGATTTTTCCTGATAGTTGGTTTTCTGCACAAAAAGTAGACACCAAGGCAATTCTGCTGAAAACAGCGCCAGTCTGCGTTAGTTGCATTCAAATCACACAAGTTTAGAGGAGAAACACTAGCAAAAGTGTTCAGGAAAGTAGATACGTTTTGGACGTATCAGTGCGGAACCATGTCCCAGGTCATACCTTCTGATGGAGGTGGCAGCCTAGCGGCAACAGACGCAACATCTACATCCGGCCTATGCAGTCGCACCAGTGACAACGCAACCTTAGCACCCGCTACTAACTGCCGTCGTACACACTCGCGAACCGCACTCAAATCCTGAAACTTTGCCAGAAGAGCCAACAAGCTTGAAGGGGCGACGTCCAACGGAAACATCGTTTGATAGATATGTCTAAGGCATGACTGCGCCTTCTTCAAAAAGTGAAGTACTCGAGAAGCACGATCCTGCAGGGTCACAAGCGCGATCGCACGATCGTGGTCCACCCAAAAGTACCCACTTGCCTGTAGTTGCTCCTGGGTTAGATCATTCATTCGAACGGCAATCTGGTCCTTCTCATCCTGCGAATGACGAGCACTAACAACTACACCAAGCAAAAGGGCAAAGTATGAAGACAAGGCATCGCCGTGACTGACTAAAAGAAAAGATAAGAGGGTAGAAAGCTAACATTTGAACTGCTGGCTCAGCTGTATCACCTCCTCCAAGAGATACTGCTCACGGGTGGTAGCCTTCTCCGCCTTTGACTTCCATACATCCGCGCTACCACGGAGGATGGGCAACTCACGCTCCAGTTGCTTAATGCGATCATGCAGTCACGAAAGCAGTCACAACTCATCCACCTTTGAGCGTGGCAGCGCCAAGGTCTCATCGGTGGGTGGAGGATCACTCGAGGGACCACTCGACACACCCTATCATAAACCAAGCAAGAGCAAAATAAGGGACCAAGTGTACATTGATAAAAGGCTCGAATGCATTCAGAAACGGCAAAGTCTCGACATGGATACTCCCACAAAAAGCATGGTTTCAACACAAAAATAAAACTACAACTATTACAAAATAGCTACTAAGGAGCAGCCTGCTTCTTCGACTTTGACTTGGACTTCGGGGGCCTCGTCAAATCCGTGGCGGTCTCTGACGCCACAGACTTTCCAGTGCCAGCCCCTGATGCCGCAGCCTTCACCGCATTCTTCGCTCGCTGTAGCTCCTCGGAGTATTTGGCGACTGTATTGATGAGCTGCAGCCCATATTTACCACAGCCAGTAGCGAAGGGAGCAAACACTACCTGTTGGCCATCTGCGACGACAGGCATCGCCTTGAAAATCACGGCGGGATCCACCTCTATGCCATGGGCTTGCACCATTGTGAGTGCCATGGTGGAACCGACAGACTGCTGGGAGTTCCTGAAGTCCATAGGAATACCCCCAGCAAGGGATTCCACCAGGTCCTCAAGGTTGTCAAGCAGCTCAGCCTTGGGAGTTAGATCCCTGCGTATGCGACTGAGCACACCCTTGGCCTTCGTCAGCGTCCCTTGAATGGAATCGCTGAAGGAAATATGCCCTGAGAGGCAATAATAAAGTTGTTATTATATATTCCTTATACATGATAGATGTTTATTTTACATGCTAGAAATGTATTGATTCGGAAACATCAATACATGTGTGTTTAATAAACAAAAAGGGTTCCTAGTCATGCCTCTCTTATAGACTAGCTTGTTGATTAACAGGATGATCAAGGTTTCCTGATCATGGACATTGGATGTTGTTAATAACAAGGTCACACCATTGGTGGAATGATGTGATGAACATTCATCCGTAGTATAGCATTACGATCAAGTCATTATGTTTATATTGCTATAACATCATACGAAGTAATCTTTATCCTTAGACCATGAGATCATGTTAATTGCTAACATCGGAAGAGTATCTTGATAACATCAAACGTCACATCGTAATAGGGTGAATATAAAGATGGGTTCAGTACTACGAAGGTGTTATGTTGAGGCTCATGGATCAAGAATGGAATTTGTCAATCCAGATGACGGGTAGATATACTCTGGGCCCTCTCGGTGATATCACATTAGGATAGCTTGCAAGCAAGTGATGTGATCACTAGAATGTTATATCACGGGAACGAGAAAAGAGTGCATGTCGGTAACGAGATCAAACTAGGTATGGAGATACCGATGATCGAATCTCGGACATGTAATATATCGAGAGACAAAGGGATTTAGTTACAAGCGTTAAAGGTTCTCACGATCACAGGAGTCATTGTTGAATGTGTAGGAGTCAGTACGGATCTCCAGGTCCCGCTGTTGATTATTGATCGGAGAAGGGTCTCGATCATGTCTGCATTATTCGCGAACCGTAGGGTGGCACACTTAAGAGTTACTAGACACCATTTTGGAGCACATATGTTTTAGACGAAAGAATTGCAAAGTGCAAGAATTGTTTCAATAGAAACCGAAAATTGTTTTGGGTGAAATTGTAGAAGGTGGTTCTGCATGTGATATTGAAATATTGCAAGGGGCTATATGTGAATGTTTGTTAATTAAAGTAATTAACAAAATTCTGAATAAATTTAATAAAAAGAGTTTTATTAAATGAGAGAGCATTAAATTTGGAGAAATTTAATGCATTTAAAGTGGATACTTTAAAAGGGAATGTGAAGAGGCATTTTAATGTGTGTGTGTGTGTGTGGGGGGGGGGTTACCACCACATGAATGGGGGAGGTGAGGGGTCACCCCCATGCGCCGGCCATGGAGAGAGGGGGCACCCCCCTCCTCCTATAAAAGGCCACCCATTCCCTCCTTCATCCACACACCTCCTTGTGAATGATATCTCTCCCTCTCTAGAATTATTCCCCCATGGTCTCGGATTAGCGAGATACATGTTCCCGGTGGCATTTCGTCTGGAAGGAGTTGCTGCTTCCGCTGGATCGCTGGAGCGAGGAGGTGGAGGTTGTCCGGTGGCTTGAACGTGTGTGCGAGTGCGGATGCGCTGCTGAGTTGCAGCACTAGGACTTCCTCACGATCTTGAGATCGGCAAGTGTACGACTACATCAACCACGAGTTCCTACTCGTTAACAAAGCTCGTTGTCTACGAGGGTAAGTTCTCGTTGGATGTATGTCCACCCGTTGCTTTGTACCTAGTAGATAGATCTTGGCGTGTAGTTCATGTAGGGGTTCGTAGCATGGAAAACAAAATTTTTCTATCGCATACAAACAAACAAGCCAAGATCTATCTACTAGATTGCAGCAACGAGTCGATAGAGGAACTCACCCTCGAAGATTCCAAAGCGGTTAACGAGAGCAGATTCTCGTGGATGATGTAGTCGTACTCTTTCCGATCTCAAGATCGTGTAGACGATCCTTCCAGCGCCACGTTCCAGCAGCGCTCCCGCAGTCGGTCACACGTTCGGTACTCGACGAAGACCTTCCTCTCCCTTGTTCCAGCAGGCAGCGGAGGTTGTAGCACTCTCCTCGCGATTCCGGCAGCACAACGGCGTGGTACCGGAAGTAGAGGGGAAATCCCGCAGGGCTTCGCCTTAAGCCGGTGCGAGTATGGTGGAGCTTATGAGAGAGGCTATTAGTGGTCTAGTAATTAGACACACCAATTAGAGGGCTCTAAACCAATTAGAAGGCTCTAAACCGAATAGCTCTAAACCGGGGTCTAGATCTAGGGTTTAGTTTAGAGGATAGGAAACTTGTGTGTAGGAGGGGAGCCCTGCCCCTCCTTATATAGGTGGGAGGGAGTGGGCGCGCCAGGGGAGGGAGGGAGTCCCTCCCCAACTCGGCCTTGGGCTGGGCGCCGGCCTGGAGGAGTCCAACTCCTCCTCCAGGTTGGTTCCAACTCCTCTTGCTTGTTTCCCACAGTTTCTTGTTTTGGCAGTTTGACTTTCAAACTGGACATTTGACTTTTCTGTTTTAGGATTCAATTTAATCCTATATTTGGGACAGCAAGAACACTTAGTACATGATGCAATCATTCCAATATGTAATGACACATTCATGTACCCCTTCCCCCCCGGAGTGCCGGACAATCCGGAACCTTCTAGAATATCCCCGATGAAAACACCGGAATCATTCCCGAACTCCGAAACGGGACTTTCCTTATATGAATCTTATTCTCCGGACCATTCCGGATCACCTCGTGATATCCCGGATCCCATCCGAGACTCCGAACAACATTCGGTCTCTTTCTCATAATACCATAACTACTCAAACAACGTCGAATCCTTAAGTGTGTCTCCCTACGGTTCGTGAATTATGCGGACATGATCGAGACACTTCTCCGAACAATAACCAATAGAGGAATCTGGAAATTCATATGGCTCCCACATATTTCTACGATTACTTTGCGATCGAATGAACCACTTACATACGATACCAATTTCCCTTTGTCTCACGATAGTTTACTTATCCGAAGTTTATGATCGTCGGTATCTCTGCATACCTAGTTCAACCTCGATACTGATAAGTACTCTTTTCTCGTTCCCGTGATATGTGATCCCTTGTGACCAAGTCACATGCTTGCAAGCTAATTGGATGACATTTCACCGAGAGGGCCCAGAGTATATCTATCCGTCATGCGGATGGACAAATCCCACTCTTGATCCATGTGTTTCAACCAATACTTTCCGAACACTCAATGCCACCTTTATAGCCACCCTGTTACGGTGTGGTGTTTGATGACATCAAAGCATCCATCCAGAAAAGGTGATATGCATGATCTCATGGTCGAAGGAATTAGGTTACTATGTATCAGAAAGCATATAGCAATTGAACTATTGAAATGACTTGATCTTTATGCTACGCTTATCTATAGGAGTATGTCCATCACATCATTCTCCTAATGATATGATCCTGTTGTTAATAACATCTCTATGTTCATGATCAGGAAACCATGACCATATATTAACCAACAAGCTAGTTTAACAAGAGGCTTTACTAGGGACTCTTATTTTAGTTTACAAATCACACAAGTATTAATGTTTCCGGTTAATACAATTATAGCATGGTATGCAAATATTTATCATAAGTGTGAAGACATGATAATAACCACTTTATTATTGCCTCTTGGGCATATCTCCAACAGTCTCCCACTTGCACTAGAGTCAATAATCTAGTTTCGAACCTTTGTGTATATAACACCTATGGCTTTCCGGTGTTGTATGTACACGATTGCTAGTGGTCAACTGATCTCCGGATCTGACACTTCCAGGTCCGTGTGTAATTGCATGTCTTTGCGTCTCTACGCATCACTCATTCTCTAATGAGATGGCTTTGTATAAATTTGGTATTTCGGTGTGACCTTTAGCTCTTTGGGGTTAAAACATGTTGATAATATTGTCGCACAATATATCTTCATAGTATTATCCCACTGTGAACTACACCTAGTTTGATAACAAACTTCTTGACACAAATGTCCTCTTTTGCTGCTATAATAGCAGTCATATACTTAGCCTTTTGTTGTAGTATCTGTCACAATGTCTTAACTTTGGAAATCATCCAAATCCATTATGGAACTCACTTTCCATTATATTGTGCCACCCTTAGTTTAGATTGAGATAAACTTAATTTGTACTTTGTGACAAAGCTAGTATCAATGTAGTACTTTTACAATGAACTAACCATCTATTTGTCACTTCTACAAATATTATACTCTTAGTTCTTTCAGAAGATCATAAGAATATCCTTACTATTGTCCAATGATCATCTTACGAATCATTCTGGTATATGCTCTCAACATTTAGAGCATAGGACATATCTGGATTTGTACATATCACAGTATGATTGATATAAATACTCTTTGTGATTTCATACATCAAGTATCAATCTATACTTGATTATTTGTTTCACTTTACCAAATGTCAATACACTTGAATATATCATCAACATTGAACTCATTCAATCCTTTCTGTGCGACAAGAACCTTCTCTTGTAGTTTCTATATTGAACTCATTCAATATCTTGTCTATGTACTTCTGGCACAACCATATTAGCGTCTATTGATGCCAAATATTTGGGTTTTGCCTAAGTCTTTCATCGGGATGAAATTCTTAATATGTGTTAATAAAAGATACATCTTTTCTAATCAACAATATGTCCTCCACATAATGTATTAGAAATATGTCTTAGCGCTCCCACTTAATTTCTTGCAAATGCAAGCATCTTCATTGTCTCCGATGAAATTAAACTCTTTTAACAGTTTCATCATAGTGAAGATTCCAACTCCACTATGCTTACTTCAACCATTGAAGTTTGCATATGTTTTTAGCATCCTTTGAATTAACAAAACCCTTTGGACCGTGTCATGCACACGTCCTAGGTAACCATTCTATTAGAAGAACTTGTTTTGTTTATTCTACTACCACATAACAAATTATATGTATTGGTTGCTACATTAATCCGTCTAGACTAAAAATCGCTATGAAAGATCAAATCTTGTCATATACAACTTGTTGTGAACTCTTTCCCAACATGTCGACTATTTCATAGATGTAAAACATCCATGTCTATTTCTTTATAGATCCAGACACAACTGTAAGGTCTTACACCTTTCTCGAGGGTCCTTCAAGTTCAAAACTTGATTTCTCGTGTATGGAACTATCACGGATTTTATGGCTTCAAGCCATTTTACGGAGTCAGGGCCCATCATCGCTTCTCTGCATGTAGTCGGTTCATTATTCTCAAATAATGATTCAACCCTCAAATCTTGGTATTTGATTGTTCATCCGACCTACTTGTTTCAATAGGAACTTGGATCTCCGTGACCACAACCTTTGAGGTACGTGAACCATGAGCATTGTTGCTGCCTTCGAAACACTTTTCGGCGTTGCGCAACTCTGCACATATAGCTAAGGTTCTTTTAACCTTATCAAAGTTTCTATTGTCCTCCCACTTAACTTTTCACGAAAAATTCCTTCTCAAAGAAACTTGACGTTTTAAGTGACAAACACTTTTGTCTCCGATGTTATGGAGGAGTACTTAACAGTTATTCGAAAATAACATACAAAGACAGGTTCATCCGACTTTGGTTGCAAACATCTTTCTTATGCATAGCATACCAATGTTTAAGAAAGGACAACTTGGGTTTTATCCCAAACCATAACCTTATATGGTGTCATTTCAACGGATTATGATGGAGCTCTTTTCAGTGGAAAAACGGTAATCTCTAAAGCTTTTAATCTTTAAAATACAATGGCAGTTTTATGAATTACACCTTTCGATCTTGCCATGTCAAACAAGGTTTAATTACATATCTCGAACGCTCCATACTCTTATGGTGTTTCGGGAAATGCAAATCTACGGAACGATTCCTTAAATCTTAGGTATTATGCTAAACTTGTAACTCAAATATCTTCCTTTATGATCTTTATCATAAACTGTTTATATTCTTGTTACAATGATTTTGCACTTCATCTTGAAAGTCTTTGAACTTTTCAAGTGTTTCATACTTTATCCTTATTAAGTAAATATTCATATATTCACTCAAATTTTTGGAGAAAGCATATGAAGTTGAAATCCATCGCTCTTGACTACACATAATGGATTTCGTACAACAATATGTACAAGTTCCAATAAGCTAGTCATTCATTCCCTTTTGGCCTATGAACGAAGTTTTAATTATCTCTAGGAAAGTTTCACAAGCGTCATTTGATCAAAAATCAGAAGACTCCAAAATTCCATCCACATGGAGTTTCTTCATGTTATCTTTCCAATATAATTCAAACAGCGATGTCACTTCCTAAGTGATCTTTCAATCAATTTGTCTTTCGACATTTTAGCACTAGTTTTATGGATGTGATTTCTCCAACGAGATTTGTGAATCATCCATCTTTTATGGATTACGGCAATTATTTGAACAACCCTTTTGTTCTCATAATACCTGATAAAACAAATCTTGAAGGCAAGCTTTGATGTTTTAACGAGCAACATAATAACCCTTTATTTGTTCTCGATGAACATCATCACATATTCTTTTGCTAGTTACTTAGGCCATTGTAGTTCATGAATTCTGTTGTTTCGTATGACGATTCATACCAACAAATTCAGTATCAAATACTTAAGAACCACATTGTTTAATAAGCAAAGAATATAGCCACAACATGTATATCATCTATATACTTAAACTGAACAATTCTAGTCTTTTCTTTTCTGCCATATATTTATGAGATTCTCTTTCAATATTTCCTTTTCTATTTGAAAGAATCTATCAATATCAATAGTGAAGTCATACATATGACATATAGTCCAAAGCGTGTATAATTAAATACCAATGTCTTTGGACTTGCACTTTGAAGTAGATCACCATCATCAAATATTTGGTGTTCTTTCAAATTCCTTTCTTTAGTAATCTCTTGGTGTAGTAAACATTTTACCTACATCAAATATTCACCCTTATCATGGAATTGTCCATGATCAAGCTACTTTTAGCTTATAACAATGAATTATGAGTATAATGTTGCTATCCAAAACCTTTTGGAGGATTAAGACAACAAGTGTCTCCAACCTTTTTGCAAATTTTCATCAAATATGAGAACATGACTTTTGCCATATTATACTCTATCATGTTGCAACCAAAACTTCGTTTCAGATATCACAATATCTTCCACACATCATGGTTTCTGAAACAACTCTTTCAGATCCTAGATAACCTTGATATTAAGAGAATCCTTTGAATATCAAGAATCATGGATACAAACATGATACTTATATACTAACACTTGGAATTGTTACTCTTGATTTAATACTAATTATTAAACTTCATGGAGTAACCGGAACTTACTGAAAGTTTGCAATAGGACTTTTAAACTTTAGATTAACACTTAAAACAATACGATACCAGTTCGTAAAGTATCTAACCAGAATTCTATAGTTCTATCATCTCAATTATAACTAAGCGCAAGGTGGTAAACGGATGCCAATGACTACAACAACTATGCAAATTCACTTTGATTTAGTTTATGATAAATTGAGTTCTAATTAATAATTAAATTAATCTAGGTGAACTCCCACTCAAAACAATATCCCTCACATTGTTTTAGTGATCACACGAACCAAATTCACCACATCAAAACCGATCATCACGAGAATTGATATAGCTTCAATGGCGAACAATCAACATGTTCATCATATCTACTATATGACTCATGCTCTACCTTTCGGTAATCCGTGTTCCTGAGGCCATGTCTGTACATGCTAGGCTCGTCAAGATCAAACCTTAGCTACCGCATAAGCAAATCTGGCTTGCTTACGTTGTATTCACCCGCGGAATCAAAGACACCCGATCATCACATGGTGCTTCGAAGCAGCAAGCTTTGGCAACGGTGCATACTAAGGGTGAACACTTTAGAACTTGAAATTTATGTGCATGAGGGATCATCTTATAATGCTACCGTCGTCTACTAAGCAATACAAGATGCATAAAGGATTAACATCACAGGCAATTCATAATATGTGATATGATATGGCCTTTCTTCTTTGTGCTTTCGATCTCCATCTTCAAGCACGAACATGATCTCCATCATCACCGGCATAGCATCAAGGTCAATGATGCTTCTTCATGGTTGTCGTCCACCAGCATCAACTATTACAACTATTTTGAATAGACACGCAGGTCTTAACAGAAATTAAAGACAACCATATGGCTCCTGCCGGTTGCCAACTTACAATAAGGAACATTGCATACATCAAATATAATCACAATCATGGCCATATCACATCACTGCACACCCTTGCAAAACAAAGTTAGACGCTTCTACTTTCTTTGCATATTTTACGTGGTTTGGGGCTTTCCATAAGTGTCGTTCTAACTTACGAACAAGAACCACAACATTGATACTAGCATTGTTGATTACCCGTTGTAAATTGGATCTTAACTATGCTAGGAGAAACAGGCACCCGCAAAGCCACTTATGCAATACAAGTTGCATGTCAAACGTGGAGCAAGTCTCATGAACGATGTCATGTAAGGTTAGCCCGGGCCGCTTCATCCCAACATACCGCAAGATGCAAAGTACACAAAAAGCAATCTACAATAAAAGCATCAACGCCCACAATGACCATTGTGTTCTACTCGTGCAACAGATCTACATATAGACACGGCTCTGATACCACTGTAGGGGTTCGTAGCATGGAAAACAAAATTTTTCTATCGCATACAAACAAACAAGCCAAGATCTATCTACTAGATTGCAGCAACGAGTCGATAGAGGAACTCACCCTCGAAGATTCCAAAGCGGTTAACGAGAGCAGATTCTCGTGGATGATGTAGTCGTACTCTTTCCGATCTCAAGATCGTGTAGACGATCCTTCCAGCGCCACGTTCCAGCAGCGCTCCCGCAGTCGGTCACACGTTCGGTACTCGACGAAGACCTTCCTCTCCCTTGTTCCAGCAGGCAGCGGAGGTTGTAGCACTCTCCTCGCGATTCCGGCAGCACAACGGCGTGGTACCGGAAGTAGAGGGGAAATCCCGCAGGGCTTCGCCTTAAGCCGGTGCGAGTATGGTGGAGCTTATGAGAGAGGCTATTAGTGGTCTAGTAATTAGACACACCAATTAGAGGGCTCTAAACCAATTAGAAGGCTCTAAACCGAATAGCTCTAAACCGGGGTCTAGATCTAGGGTTTAGTTTAGAGGATAGGAAACTTGTGTGTAGGAGGGGAGCCCTGCCCCTCCTTATATAGGTGGGAGGGAGTGGGCGCGCCAGGGGAGGGAGGGAGTCCCTCCCCAACTCGGCCTTGGGCTGGGCGCCGGCCTGGAGGAGTCCAACTCCTCCTCCAGGTTGGTTCCAACTCCTCTTGCTTGTTTCCCACAGTTTCTTGTTTTGGCAGTTTGACTTTCAAACTGGACATTTGACTTTTCTGTTTTAGGATTCAATTTAATCCTATATTTGGGACAGCAAGAACACTTAGTACATGATGCAATCATTCCAATATGTAATGACACATTCATGTACCCCTTCCCCCCCGGAGTGCCGGACAATCCGGAACCTTCTAGAATATCCCCGATGAAAACACCGGAATCATTCCCGAACTCCGAAACGGGACTTTCCTTATATGAATCTTATTCTCCGGACCATTCCGGATCACCTCGTGATATCCCGGATCCCATCCGAGACTCCGAACAACATTCGGTCTCTTTCTCATAATACCATAACTACTCAAACAACGTCGAATCCTTAAGTGTGTCTCCCTACGGTTCGTGAATTATGCGGACATGATCGAGACACTTCTCCGAACAATAACCAATAGAGGAATCTGGAAATTCATATGGCTCCCACATATTTCTACGATTACTTTGCGATCGAATGAACCACTTACATACGATACCAATTTCCCTTTGTCTCACGATAGTTTACTTATCTGAAGTTTATGATCGTCGGTATCTCTGCATACCTAGTTCAACCTCGATACTGATAAGTACTCTTTTCTCGTTCCCGTGATATGTGATCCCTTGTGACCAAGTCACATGCTTGCAAGCTAATTGGATGACATTTCACCGAGAGGGCCCAGAGTATATCTATCCGTCATGCGGATGGACAAATCCCACTCTTGATCCATGTGTTTCAACCAATACTTTCCGAACACTCAATGCCACCTTTATAGCCACCCTGTTACGGTGTGGTGTTTGATGACATCAAAGCATCCATCCAGAAAAGGTGATATGCATGATCTCATGGTCGAAGGAATTAGGTTACTATGTATCAGAAAGCATATAGCAATTGAACTATTGAAATGACTTGATCTTTATGCTACGCTTATCTATAGGAGTATGTCCATCACATCATTCTCCTAATGATATGATCCTGTTGTTAATAACATCTCTATGTTCATGATCAGGAAACCATGACCATATATTAACCAACAAGCTAGTTTAACAAGAGGCTTTACTAGGGACTCTTATTTTAGTTTACAAATCACACAAGTATTAATGTTTCCGGTTAATACAATTATAGCATGGTATGCAAATATTTATCATAAGTGTGAAGACATGATAATAACCACTTTATTATTGCCTCTTGGGCATATCTCCAACAGTTCACACCGTAGGATTTTTTTTGTTTTCTATGCTGCGGACCCAACAATCGCTGCGGTCTTCGACTGCGGCGACAGCACCAGCCAATGCATCATCACGACGAGGGGCCGGGGCGTCAAAGCTCAGGCCACCGGCATGTACATATAGCAAAGTGTTAGCACAATAATACGATGTCAAAGCAAGAAACAATGAAAATTCAGCTGAAAAGAGTACCTGAGAGGGACTTAACAATCGAGAAAAGCTTCTCCTCGAGCAACTTCTCCCTCTCGGCATTGGAGGAGCGCAAGTCCTCCTCGCGCTTTCGCGACTCCTCCAGGGCCGCGATTGCTTCATCGCGACTCTTTGTCACCGTGGCAAGCGTCTTTTTGAGTGAAGTAGCATGATGCAGAAGTTCGTTATGATCAACTACAAAGAACATGATGTATCATCAATCAAATCTAGAAACTTCACCAAGACAAAGACAAAGGCAAAACTAACCTTCAACAACACGATGGCGATTGTCTAGCCGCACATGCTGTCGACCCATGTCCAGGACTTGCTCCGCTAGGCAAGCAGCTTCCTTCACGATGAGCTGCATTAGAAGAAAACAAGGCTCAACAACAGCACCAAGTATATATTCGACTAACAAAACAACAAAGAGATGCTTACATGGTCCTCCAGAGACTTCAAGGATGACTGTCGTGCAGTCATCCAGGAAACCACCTGGTGTCCCCCAGCATGCGGGGAACTCGATGAGTTGTGCCCGGAGTGGGCCGCCAGTGGAGGAGAGGAAGATCGTTCGGCCACTTCCTTAGCCTTGGAGTCTGTGAGTCCAGATTCCTTCACAAATTGGATGTCGCCAGAAGACGACGACGCCGCTTGACTACAAAACACATCCAGCAAAAACCTCAGGGAACACAACTCCAAAAAGTAAACTAAGGAAAAGTCGTGAACTCACCAGTCAAATTTATCAAGGTCGAAGGATTGCTCCTCCGACTCCGACGACTCCTTTTGCAGTCGTAGCTTCTTCCGGGCAGGAGGAGCCATGGAGCGCACAGGAACAGCGGGGATTGGCTCCTCTGCCACAACAGAAGGGCCTTCTGGCGTTGTCAGCGACGAGGCATCCGAATCCTTGCTGTGGGAATGCTTGCGAGTGTCCAGGTCGCTGGACTCGGGGGCTCCCTCCTCCTCTTCAATTGGGACGGTCGACTCCGAGTCGTCCTCTTCATCCACCTCATGAGGGATAACCCCTTCGGGACGAGGGGCAAATCGGGAGACACCTGCCAGTCCTGCATTCAGAAGATACAATGTTATATATCACAACATAGTAAAAGGCAACCGAAAACGAAAGCTACTTCGTCATACGATTCTACCTCAGGAGGAGGGTTTGAGGCATCGAAAGGAGGCGCGACTGGTTCGCCTGGTAGAACCTCCTTGGTGGTGTATTTGGTCACCAGTCACACCCTCTTATCAACCTCACCCATAGAAATGCCATCGGCAGATACGCGAGTGGCACCATTCGCACCAGCCCAGCGGAACATGGGGTGGACTCTGGGCTGCAGAGGCTAGACACGACGGTGCAACCATGTGCGAATGAGGGTAGTGCCCCCCTCTTCTTTTCCTATGTGACTCTCGAGGTTGCAAACACGCTTATACAGCACCTCCGTTTCCTTGGATTCGCCAGGCATCACGATATTCTTCCAAGAGCGCCTCCTCTTGAACGGCGTCGCGGGATCGAAGGGCGCGAGTCCGTAGTGCTCTCCGTCGGCCTTCTGCTTGTGGATGTAGAACCACTTGTGAAAGGGCATTTATGCCCTTCCTATTATTTTGATGTTTGTTGACAACACTTGGATAGTTTAATCTGTTGTTAAATGTTGCAGGAGATATCAGATAGTCGAGAGTTTTTGCACTGAAGGAAAAGATCTCCCCAGGATCATGTCTGTGCTAGAAACATGTCCTAGCCGGACTGTCTGGCCGATCTCCACCGGAGTGTCCGCCCCAGGCCAAACTGTCTGGTTGGATCCGACTAGACTTTCTGCCCCTGGGAAGTGGGCGTCTTCCCCGGACAGTCAGAACAACATATCGGACTCCACCCGGACACGGTCCGGACTCTGGCCGGAATCTTGTCTAGCCGGAGTGTCCGGTGAGCTTGACCCGGAGTGTCCGGCCCTGGGGGCTTATCGACCAGCCTGGACAGTTAGAACACCGTATCGAACTCCACCCGGACTCGGTGCGGACACTGGCCAGAAACTTTGCCAGGCCGGAGTGTCCGGCTGGTGTCGCCCGGAGTGTCCGGCTTGTATTTGCCGGACTGTCCGGTGTAAGTGGCTCCCAACGGCTCTAATTCCAGGGGCCCTATAAATAGGACCCTTCTTCTAACTTGGAAGCTGCTCATCCAGTTCAAGAAAAGCATCACCATTTGAGCCACCAAATCCACAAGAACTCTTCACTCAACCATCCAAAGTCGTTGATCTTTGGAGAATCGAAGGAGGAGGCCTTGATCTACTACTTCACCAAGAGAGATTTCCATTTCCCCCTCATTCACTTGCGGGCCCCTTGTTCTAGGGTTTCCTTGGAAACCCTAGCTTGTGATTTGGGCTTACAAGCTTGTCTTTGATTGTTTGACAGCTTGCTTGTATTCGGGAGCCTCCAATTAGGTTGTGGATGTGTGCCTCGAACTTGTTGTAAAGGTGCCGGCTTCCACCTCGAAGGTTGCCGTTATAGTGGAAGAGGTTAATCGAACCCTTTGGGGTGAGGTTCATCGGAGAACAAGGGAGGCCTCTCGTGGCGTTGGTGGTTTGATACCACCCCTTCTCCAAACGTAGACGTACTTCCCCTCAAAAGGAAGGAACTACGGGAAACAAATCCTTGTGTCTCCGAGCGCTCCACTTTGGTTACCTCTATCCTTTACTGCACTTTACTTCTCTAGTTCTTGCTTAGTTTTGTGCTAGTTGACATATAGGTAAATTCACCTTAGTTGCATAATCTAGAGAATTTACCTTTTGTGTCAAACCCTAATTTGATTAAGAGTAAGATTTGGTGTAGCACCTATTCACCCCCCCCCCCCCCTCTAGGTGCCCATACGATCCTTTCAATTGGTATCAGAGCCTCGGCTCTTTATTCGGGCTTAACCGTCTAAGAGATTATGGCCACCACCGGGGAGGGAGAAAGTGAGGATAGCCATTCGGTGACCATGGTAGATCTCAAGAAGTTGGAAACAAGCTTGAGCTCTACCTTGGGCAACAAGATCCAACAATTGCGTCAACTCGTTGAGCAACTTGTTAAGGACAAGCAAACCTCACCTCCTCCCTCTCCAGAGGAAACACCACCTAACCCAAAGGTTAAGCCTTTGGAGGAAGTGGCAGGGGATGAACATAATTCCACTAACTCCACCACCAAAAAAGGTGATGGGAAAGAAGAGTTCCATGCGGTCCCTGGATGGTACTCTCCCGACCCTCCTATCCCACATCCACATATAAATAATAGAGGAGACCCACCTGAGTTATCTGCACATCCCTTTGCTCAATGGCAAGTTTTAATGAAATCTCATGTGCGTAGCTCTTGCATTGATTTGTGGAACATTATTGAAGAAGGACTCAAAATTGAGGATCCAACCAACTTGACTAGAAGAGAAGTGGTCAATAGCCAACTCAATGCGACTGCCTTACACATGATTCAACTTGGAGTGGGGCCAAAGGATTTTCCCCACACTGAGCATTACAACACCGCCAAGGAAGCTTGGGATGCTCTCATTGACTTGTTTGTTGGCAATGAGAGTATGAGAAGAAATAGATATGATGCCTTAAGCAATGAGGCTAAAGGGTTCTTCATGAAGTATGGTGAGGATCATGAAGACATGTATCGAAGACTCAAATCCACAACCACCGCCTTTAGGAATGTTGGTGCCTCTCACATTGATGATGCTTGGATTAAGAGGAAGTACGTGAGTGCACTCATGCCTTTTGAGCCTACTGACTTGAAGAGTCTCCAAGGAAGACACAATTACCATCTCATGACCTCCAATGAAGTGATGCAAGAGATGGCCACCTTCAAGGTCACTGCCAAGAATGCCAAAGACGCCCACGCTCGTGCCATTGGAATGAGTAGCGGTGTCAATCTTGCCTTGAAAGCCAAGGTTGTGGAATATGATGAAGATGAAGGAAGTGATGAGGGACTTTCAATGAGCCACCCCGAAGATGTCAAGGTAGCTCATGGTGAATACATGGCCTTCTATGCAAGAAACTTTTGGAAAGATCCCGCCAAAGCCAAGATGGAAATACAACAAAGAAACAACCCCAATGGGAGAAGAGATAGTGGCTCCAAGTTGAGAACTTGCTTCAACTGTGGTGACCGCTATCACTTCGTTGCAGCTTGTCCCTATGAGAAAAGAGAAGATCATGGTGGTAAACTTGTGTTGAAGAAGACCTCCAAAGCTCCCTACAAGAAACCCTTCGTCAAGAGGAACTCAACCAACAAGAAGCTGGGAGAAATTTCTTTGATCACACATGAAGAGTTCTCCGATGATGATGAAGAAGAGGAAGATGAGGATACACCAAGTGGTGTGGCAGCTCTTGCCACCACCTCTACTCCTTCATTCTCACTCTTAGACTCTCCAAATGAGAACCTCTCCAACAAGAACGTCACTTGTCTTATGGCAAGAGGAACGGGGGTATTATCATCATCACACTCCACTTCTTTAATCAATGATGATTTTGATGATGAGTTATCTCTTGAGGTCAAAAAGGAACTAGTTGCTTTTGATGTGTTCATGAATAACTTGCAAGGAGAACACAAGAAACATGTTGTGGACCTCTTAAATCAACTTTCACACACACAAGAACTTCTAGATGAGAGATGTCAATTAGGAAGAGAGCACATGATTGAGATAGAAGCTCTTAATAATGCTCTAGAAGAAGAACAAGAAACTTGAATATATCTTGAAACTAAACTAGAGGGCCTTGATGGTGCTAATGATCTCATTATTAATAAACTCATCAAGGAACATGATCATGCTATTGCTAAATACAAAAAGGCTAAAAGGGATAAGATTGAGTTTGGTGTTGTTCATGGAAAACTTGCCGAGGATTTTAGGACACTTGACAAGGCCCACAAGGCCTTGGAAAGTGAACTCTTGTCACTCACAAAGTCTCGTGAAAAGCTTCAAACTCAATTGATCAATACTCCCTCACCTAGTACATTCATTCCTTCTAGTTGTAGAAATACTCTTGAAGAACATGCTAGGTTGAAGAAGAAGCTAGCTAAGACCTCCTTTCCCAAAGGAAACAAGTCTATTGATGACCTCTTAAACAAGCAAAGGTCAAATGGTGAAAAAGGGGGCATTGGCTTTGTCTCTAAAGCCAAGAAGAAAAAGAACAACAACAAGAAGAAGGCCAAGCCCGCCCAAGATAAGAACAAGGCCATTGTGGGAAGTAAGACCACAAGTGGAAAAACTATGTCTCATGATGACTGCGTGGGAAGTGCTAACCCTCACTATGTCTTAATGCGTGATTATTATGGTGATGTGTATGCAAAATATGTTGGCCCTTTTATGGTTATATTGCATGGTCTATTTGGGTTCCCAAGACCCTTGTTGCTAACAAAAGAGGACCCATTGAAAAATGGGTACCTAAGAACTAGTTTGATCTTTTGTAGACCTATGCTTCCGGAGGGTCAAAATGGGTGCTTGATAGTGGATGCACAAGTCATATGACCGAAAGCGCGTCTAGTGTCAAGGAATTGAGACCAAATGTTGATCAAATATTCGTGACATATGCCGACAAGTCAAAGTCTAAGGTAATGAGTTTCGGCAAAGTTGTGGTTGCACACGATATCACTCTCGTGGACTTGTTGAGACCCTTGGTTATAATTTACTTTCAGTCCGTGCTCTAGGAAAGATGGGCTTTGCCGTCTTTATTGATGTTGATATTGTGATCCTCTTGTGGAGCAAGTATCTAAAGGTTGCTTTCGTTGGGTACGTCGAAGATGACTTATATGTGGTGGACTTCTCGGGGAAAACCACAACAAGTCCGATGTGCCTATTCGGAAAAGCCGATGTGGGTTGGCTATGGCATCGCCGCCTAGCCCATGTCAACATGAGAACTTTGCAAAGCCTTCACAAGGATGGTCATATTCTTGGACTAAAAGAAAATGTTTGCTTTGCCAAAGATCGTGTTTGCAGGGCTTGTGTTGAAGGAAAAATGCATGACTCTCCCCACAAGCCAAAGAACTACATCAAGTCAAAGAGGATCTTGGAGCTCCTTCATGTGGATCTCTTTGGTCCTCCCTCTCATGCAAGCCTTGGTGGGAAGAAATATTGTCTGGTAATTGTTGATGACTACTCAAGATACACTTGGGTATATTTCTTCAAGCTAAAAAGTGAGACCCAAGAGAACTTCATTGACTTCATCAACATGGCTCAACGCCAACACAATGTCCCGGTATTGACAATAAGAAGTGACAACGGTACCGAATTCAAGAACAACACATTGAATGGATTTCTTAGTGATGAGGGAATAACACATCAATATTCCGCTGCATATACCCCTCAACAAAATGGTGTTGCTGAGAGGAAGAACCGGACTCTTATTGATATGGCAAGGACCATGTTGGCGGAGTTTAACTCTCCATACAATTTTTTGGGCTGAAGCCATCTCAACCGCATGCCATGCTTCAAACCGTCTCTACCTCCGCAAAGAATTGGTCAAGACCCCTTATGAAATACTTACCGGTAACAAACCCAATGTCTCATACTTCCGGGTGTTCGGTTGTAAGTGCTTATATCGTATTAAGGGTATTCATTTGTCCAAGTTTGATTCCAAAGCATTAGAGGGTATTTTTGTTGGTTATGGTCTTGAATCCCACACTTATAGAGTCTATGACATGCTCTCTGGAGTTGTCATAGAATCTTGTAGTGTGGTGTTTGAAGAATATGATGGTCCCCAAGCGGGACGTGTTGATGTTTGTGATGTAGATGATGAAATGCCTCAGGAAGCCATAGGAAGAATGGGTGAGGGTTTCATCCGTCCTATTGAGGAACCCCTTATGGCGGACCGAGAAGAACTATGCTCTACTCAAGTGGAGCCCTCATCTTCACAACATCCACAAGCTCCGATCGAAGGGGACAATGACCCACACCAAGAACAAGTTGTGGACCCTCAACCCACTGATCAAGAAGATGCCTCCAACCAAGAAGTGATTGAGTCTCCGTTTGCTAGAATGTCTAGTGGTGCTAAGGCCATTACACAAGGAAGATCTGTACAAACTGCCATAAGAACAGCTGAATACCTAGCCAGTCGTGGGCTTGATCAAGACCAAGGTTAATCTCTGCCTCCTATAGAAGAGGATATCTCCAATGATGATCAAGGTCAAGTTGATGGTCATGACGAGGACCAATATGATGAAGTGATTCCCACAAGAAACAACAAGGAAATCAAAACTCATCGCCAAGCTAGAATGGATAGAATTTTGGAATTAAGGGACCACACTCTTGAGAATGTGGTAGGAGATGTAAGAAGAGGGATATCTACTCGAGCACAACTGAAGAACTTTGGTGAGCACCAAGCACACATTTCCATGGTGGAACCAAAGAAAGTATGGGAAGCTCTTGAAGATTCGGATTGGTTGGATGCAATGCACAAAGACCTCAACAACTTTGAGAGAAACAAAGTATGGAAGTTAGTGGAGAAGCCAAAATATTGCCGCAATGTCATAGGCACCAAGTGGATTTTCAAGAACAAGCAAGATGAGCATGGAATTGTGATAAGAAACAAGGCAAGATTGGTTGCAGAAGGGTTCTCTCAAATTGAGGGCATTGATTATGGAGATACTTATGCACCTGTGGCTCGCCTTGAGTCCATCCGTATCCTTCTTGCTTATGCGGCACATCATAAATTTAAACTACAACAAATGGATGTAGAAAGTGCATTTCTTAATGGTCCATTGCATGAGTTGGTATATGTGAAACAACCCCCAGGGTTTGAGGATCCCAACTTCCCAAACCACGTCTACAAACTCGATAAGGCACTCTATGGGCTCAAACAAGCCCCACGCACGTGGTATGAGCACCTTAGAGAGTTGTTGTTAGATCGTGGGTTTGAGGTTGGGAAAATCGATCCCACTCTTTTTACTAAGAAGGTCAATTGGGAACTTTTTGTATGCCAAAGATATGTAGATGATATTATCTTTGGCTCATCTAACAAAGCTTTTAATGATGAATTCTCAAATCTTATGACTGACAGGTTCAGGATGTCTATGATGGGAGAATTGAGAGTTTTTCTTGGATTTGAGATCAAGCAAGTGAGAGGAGGAACATTCTTCAACCAAGCCAGGTATACTCAAGATATGCTCAAAAGATTCAACATGAAAGACCTAAATGGAGCTCCCACTCCCATGGCAACAAAGACTCATCTTGAACTAAATCCAAATGGTAAAGATGTGGATCAAAAGGTATATCGATCCATGATTGGCTCTTTGCTTTACCTTTGTGCATCTAGACCCGATATTGTGTTGAGTGTAGGAGTGTGCGCAAGATATCAAGCGGCTCCTAAAGAAAGCCATTTGATGGCGATCAAGAGAATCTTTCGATATTTGGTTCATACCCCAAACTATGGTATTTGGTATCCTAGGGGATCAACTTTCTCGCTTTGTGGGTACATGGATTCGGATTGGGCTGGTGACAAGGATGATAGAAAATAAACCTCCGGGGCTTACCAATTCCTTGGGAGGTCCTTGGTGTGTTGGTCTTCTAAGAAGCAAAATTGTATATCTCTTTCCACCGTCGAAGCCGAGTATGTGGCAGCTGCTAGTGCTTGTACACAATTGCTATGGATGAGGCAAACTTTAAAGGAATACGGTGTCCATTGTGACAAAGTGCCTCTTCTATGTGACAATGAAAGTGCTATCAAGATTGCATATAACCCAGTGGATCATACAAGGACAAAGCATATTGAGATTCGTCATCACTTCATTAGAGATCATGTTGCCCGAGGTGATATTGAGCTATCATATGTGTCAACCAAAGACCAACTTGCCGACATTTTCACGAAGCCACTTGATGAAGCAAGGTTTTGTTATTTGAGGAATGAACTAAATATCGTGGATTCTAGGAGCTTGACTTGATTACCTTGCATACTCACCTATGTCTTGACCCATATTTGGTGTAGGTGCAGGCATGGAGATAGGGGGACTGCGGTCCTAATACATTGGACTATCCCTCCCCCATAATGCCAACATTAATAAATTCAGTACTCTTAATATCATTTTGTGATATGTGAGCTTCATTGATGAGTAGTGGCTATGAACCCAAGGATAATTCTTCGCGGTGTCATGCCACAAACTCTTACATGGTGGCCTCGGCCATCGCCCTCTTCTTATTGAAGAGTTGGCTCTTGGTTCATTTGATTTGGAACTTAATTTGACATCTTCTTGAATATCAACAAATTCTTGGTTCTTCAAAGTACATCTTCTGAATCCTAGGCCTATTCTCATCTCTAAACATGCTCCTCTAGCCACCCATTTGTCCACTACTTGAAACTGGAGTTTTTGGTCGCGGGGAGGCCGGACTGTCCGCCCTGAACCAACCGGAGTATCCGGCTAGACCGGACTCTCCGCTTGATTCTCTCCGGACATTCCGGCCGGGCCGGACACTCCGGTGAATATCACCCGGACACTCCGGCCCCGACAGTTTCCAAATCGTAAAAGGGGGTCGGGGAGAAGTGGACGGTTCAGTCCTCCTTCTTCCCCCCCGACTCCCTCTTGCTCTCTACCTGCTGCCCCCGACCAAGGACTCCACCGGGCGGGCTCCTCCACCCCAGATCCATCTGTTGCCGCCGACCATTCCCTTCCCTTTACCACTGGGATCCATTCCCCTCCGGTGAAGGACTCCATGGATGCTGGTATAGTGCCCCTCCCCTTCCCCATACCTAGGGTTTGCTCTAGATGAACTTTTGGGGGCAATGTCTTACCTAGATCCATGGATACATCATATTGCGTGCAATACTAGTCCTGGTAGTGGTCCTAGCAATCCCGATATGCTATGGTTGAACACACTCGAACTGCCCCAAAAATCGTCAAGACTCCAGCCAGAATGTCCGGCGTGTACGGGCCAGACACTCCGGTCCGACCGGAATGTCCGGCTATTACGCACCGGAATGTCCGGTCGAGGCGGAGTCTCCGGGATGATTTCGCCAGACAGTCCGGGTGTTTTCAGCCAGTTCAGCTCCTGCATTACTTTGACTACTACTACGTGTTTGTATCTTCTGGACAAATGTGCTTACCCCATATGCTATCCTTCTACTCTGATCTCACAGGTGGTTCTCGTCCTCGCCGGCCTCGGGCTTCTAAGCAGGCACATCCTCGCAGGTTCCGTGATGAAGAGTTTGACGTTCATGTAGATCCTTCTATGGTAAGACAGGCTGCTCGTGACCGTGCTGCAGCAAAACAGGAAAAGATCAGAAAACTGAAAAGGGATGAAGCCAAGCGCATGAAGTTTGAAGCATTGACCACTCTGGCAGATTTGGGTACCAAGGAGTTTGTGGAGATGAGAGTCCAGCAGTTCTACTCTTTGCCTCGCACCTCGGATGATGATCGCTTCTGGAGAAATGAACAAGCCCTACTTTTCTCTGAGGTGTTTTGTGGGTTCAAGACTGCCATGTGACCCATGCAGTGGTTGGATCTCGAGAAGCTCCAAGCACACAGGTACTTTGAGGACGCTCTTTGGGTGACAGAGAAGATGGGGCTACACACCATCTTTCAAGTAAAACAAGACTATAATGTTGAGTTGGTCCAGCAGTTCTATGCTACAGTGGTCTTTGGGGACACTACGGATATTCCCCTTGAGTGGATCTCTGGCACTACTAGGTGCCGCTCCAGCATGGCTTAGTTTGCACAGGTTCTTGGATTGCCTTTCAATCCCAATGCTCCCAGTGGTCTCAGAATGCATGTACATGGTCAGGCATATGACAAGCAGAGGTTGTCCCCAATCTACTCTCAGAATGGTGTGGTTGGCCAAACCATCAACATTAAGCTCATCTACAACATTCTGCTTCGCATGTTTCGCCATACACTCACTCCCAAGGCGGGCAACAAGGATGAGATGAGAGGTGCAGAAATTAATCTTATGGCACATGCTCACTCTGTGTATACTCATGGTCTAGACCACCAAGGTGGTGCTATTGATGTCATGGATTTCATCTATCAGGACTTGTACAAGTGCATCACTGACAAGAAGTGCCCTCTGTTCGCTCCCTATGTGATGAAGCTCATTGCTGCTCAGGCTCCAGCAACTCCATTGCTCTACAATGATCTTGTTCCACACCTTCCTGCCAAGCTACAGAGGAAGGCTGCCCCCACCACCAAGGCTCCTCGTGGCTACCCCCCTGCTCAGGACATATTTGAGGATGATGAGATGGACGCAGATGCTTCTGAAAGTGATGATGAGGAGGTACCGGAGGCTGTGACCCGTGGCCCTCACATGAAGCATGCCATCAATGCATATCGCTTCGCCACCTCTAAGGAGGAAGTACACAAGAAGGTGAAGAAGGCCTCCTGGTGGAAGAAGCTTCTCCTATGCCAGAACATTGACATTCACCATGGACAGTATGAGGGATACAAGGCTAACCGGAATATCATGAAGGAACTCAAGCGGATCAACCATCCCATGGATGTTGATCCCTCTCAGCAGCAGGCATCATATGGCACTCTTTCCTATGGTCACTGGAGTCAGGGTCGTGTGGACTGGTCCATGTTTGAGGACGTGACTTCTTCTTCTCACCCTCACGGCCAGAGCTCGACTCAGGGTGATCATGATGGTGAGGATGACGATGAGGATGAGGACGAGGATGAGCAGGAGGATGCCGCCAACGACTACAGTGGCTAGAGTTGGCTTTGGGACGTTTTAGTTGTGCTCTTTTCCCTTTTTGGCGTCTCGATGCCAAAGGGGGAGAAGCAGCCCCTTTATTAGGTTGCTGCCAGGATTTGCATGGGTACACGAGTGCTTCACGTTATTTCGATTTGCCTCTTTGAAGCCTCGTGTCGTTATCTTACTTTACTTGTTTGAGTACTATGTTGTGTTGAACTCAGTTATGTGTGTTGTGACATGCTTACCCGGTTTCGTTAACGACTATGTTATGCCTAGCTTATCAATCTAGTTGTTATTATCATGTCATACCTTGTTAGCTACAAAACCAAGTGAGGATGTGATCCTAGGGTGTGTGATTGTATTAAAATGCAAAGCTAAAATTGTCACACATCTAGGGGGAGCCTCACTATATTTTGTATATCTCCTATTGTGAATTTTATTACCTATCCTGCTTGCAAATCCTTGGGTTGTCATCAAACACCAAAAAGGGGGAGATTGAAAGGGCATTTATGCCCTTCCTATTATTTTTATGTTTGTTGACAACACTTGGATAGTTTAATCTGTTGTTAAATGTTGCAGGAGATATCAGATAGTTGAGAGTTTTTGCACTGAAGGAAAAGAGCTCCCTAGGATCATGTCTGTGCTAGAAACATGTCCTAGCCGGACTGTCCGGCTGATCTCCACCGGAGTGTCCGCCCCAGGACGGACTGTCCGGTTGGATGCGGTCGGACTTTCCGCCCCTGGGAAGTGGGCGTCTTCCCTGGACAGTCAGAACAACATATCGGACTCCACCTGGACACGGTCCAGACTCTGGCCGGAATCTTCTCTAGCCGGAGTGTCCGGTGAGCTTGACCCAGAGTGTCCGGCCCTGGGGGCTTATCGACCAGCCTAGACAGTCAGAACACCGTATCGGACTCCACCCGGACTCGATGCGGACACTGGCCAGAAACTTTGCTAGGCCGGAGTGTCCGGCTGGTGTCGCCCGGAGTGTCCGGCTTGTATTTGCCGGACTGTCCGGTGTAAGTGGCTCCCAACGGCTCTAATTCCAGGGGCCCTATAAATAGGACCCTTCTTCTACCTTAGAAGCTGCTCGTCTAGTTCAAGAAAAGCATCACCATTTGAGCCACCAAATCCACAAGAACTCTTCACTCAACCATCCAAAGTCGTTGATCTTTGGAGAATCAAAGGAGGAGGCCTTGATCTACTACTTCACCAAGAGAGATTTCCATTTCCCCCTCATTCACTTGAGGGCCCCTTGTTCTAGGGTTTCCTTGGAAACCCTAGCTTGTGATTTGGTCTTACAAGCTTGTCTTTGATTGTTTGACATCTTGCTTGTATTCGGGAGCCTCCAATTAGGTTGTGGATGTGTGCCTCGAACTTGTTGTAAAGGTGCCGGCTTCCACCTCGAAGGTTGTCGTTATAGTGGAAGAGGTCAATCGAACCCTTTGGGGTGAGGTTCATCGGAGAACAAGGGAGGCCTCTCGTGGCGTTGGTGGTTTGATACCACCCCCTCTCCAAACGTAGACGTACTTCCCCTCAAAAGGAAGGAACTATGGGAAACAAATGCTTGTGTCTCCAAGCGCTCCACTTTGGTTACCTCTATCCTTTACCGCACTTTACTTCTCTAGTTCTTGCTTAGTTCTGTGCTAGTTGACATATAGGTAAATTCACCTTAGTTGCATAATTTAGAGAATTTACCTTTTGTGTCAAACCTTAATTTGATTAAGAGTAAGATTTGGTGTAGCACCTATTCACCCCCCTCCCTCTAGGTGCCCATACGATCCTTTCAACTTGTTTCTCCACCCTTGGACGGACACAGTGAGCTTGATATCGAAGTAAGTGGCAGAAGAGTAGACGTGGATTCTGCAGCCTCCTACGTCATAAACTACCGAACCGGATGCCGACTGGCATTTCAGCTTAAAAAGCCTCTTAAAGAGGCCAAAGTGCGGCTCAACTCTAAGCCAACACTCGCAAAGGGTAATGAAGCAAGAGATGTGGAGAATAGAATTTGGGGACAGCTGATGCAGCTGGAGCCCGTAGAAGCAAAGGAGGCCCCTAAAGAAAGGATGCAGGGGCAGAGAAAGACCTCGGATGATGAACGCAAGGAACATCACCCTGAAACCAGGAGGAGGACAAGGGATTACTTCCTCGCCGGGCACTCGTGAGTCGTCTTCCACGGAGGGAAGCACTCCATCTCGATGATGAAGATGCAACTCGGTGGGCTTGATGATGGATGCATGCCAAGTGTCGTTCGTGAGCGGGTTCCCGCGCCCTTCTTCTTCCCAACGCTAGTGGTGCTAGTGCTCAAAGTGGCGGAGCCTCCCTTCTTCTTGGTGGCGACAATGGCGGCAGCAGACCCAGCAGTGGCGCCTTCCTTCTTCTTGGTGGCGGCAATGGCGGCGGCAGACCCAGCATCAGCGCCTCCCTTCTTATTGCGCATCTTCCGATGGCGGTGAGAACGGAGGAAGTAGCTGGGGAAGATACGGAGTTGGTCCAGTGCCGCAACGAGAAAGTGCCCAAGGAAGCAGAGAGCAGCAGCAATGGCAATGGAGGCAAGAACAAAGAAGACAGATGGGGAAATTACCGCAGCTATGCTGCTACTTAACCTCCTCACAGAAACCATCCAACAGCCAGCAGAAGCCCTACTACATATGTGGCGCACATCGCCATCGACATGTGGTGAAGCTAAAGCACGAACCGTCCCCCCACTATTCCCATTACGCACGGAAATTGAGGAGACGCAGTTAAAACAGAAGATTACGCACGCCTGATCAAATCGAAGTCAGAAAGTGGGACCCACTGCTCGTCACGTCCCATCAAAGCCGCTCACGTGGGCAACCGAGGTCATCACATCGTCAGCACTGACGTCATTGATTTTCAGCAGTAGAAGATTTTGACTACTTTAGTCCTCGCTCGAGTCTTTGACTCAACCGAGCACTCGGGGGCTACTCCCATAGGGAGCGCTGGTCGCGCACCCTACGATTATCTTCATGCAGGTATATGAACATTCAAGATATACCCACCACTCGAATCTATGATTCGATTGAGGACTATGGGTAACTCCCATAAGGAGCGCTAGAAGCAAATTCAAATAAACAAGTAACGAAAGATGACTGCAGTCGCAAAAGGTCTTTTAGTCCCTGCTTGAGTCTTCGACTCAACCAGGCACTCAGGGGCTACTCCCATAGGGAGCGCTGGTCGCGCACCCTATGATTATTCGTACATCGTACGGTGTGTTGATAACATCCACACTCGAATTCTATGGTGACTCCGCCTCACATTTTCCCTACAAAGAGATTACGTCTCCTCGGCCACCTGAATCGTCTTTGCGATGATAAAAAATTCGGATGCCGCGTGATACGTCCAAAACGTATCTACTTTCTCGAACACTTTTGCTATTGTTTCTCCTCTAAACTTGTGTGATTTGGATGCAACTAACACGGACTAACGCTATTTTCAGCAGAATTGCCCTGGTGTCTACTTTTTGTGCAGAAAATCGACTATCAGGAAAAATCCCGGAAAATATGCCAAAAATCCTATTTCACCAGAAGACTCCCGGAGCCAGAATACGAGACGGAGGGGGGCTGGGCCCAGGCCACACCACCTGGCCGTGTGGGCAAGCCCAGGCCACGCTAGGGGGTGGTCTGGCCGCCCTAGACTGCCCCTCGGTCTCCCCCTTCGCCTATAAGTTGCCTTCTGACCTAAAAACTCAGGGGGGGGGGTCGATGTTTTTCCAGAAGGAGTTCCGCTCCGCCGCAACCACCAGATTCCACGAAATAGCACCAGAAACTCCGTTCTGGCACCCTGCCAGGACGGGGAATTGGAGGAGATCATCGCCATCATCATCACCATCGCTTCTCCATCGACCATCCATGTTTCCCCCATCTATGAGTGAGTAATCCCCCGCTGTAGGCTATGGGGATGGTATGGATTGGATGAGATCGTTCATGTAATGGCATCAGATTGTTAGGGCATGGTGCCTAGTATCTTTTATTAGTGCTTTATGACTTTGTTGCGACTTGTTATGCTTAATGCTTGTCACTAGGGCCCGAGTGCCATGATTTCAGATCTGAACATGTTATTGATTCATTATGATAGTATTGTTTATGGTCTTATCTACAACTTGTATACACATATTGTTGTCCAAAACCAAAGGCCCAGAAGTGACAGAAATCGGGATAACTGGAGGGAATGGCTTTGATGTGAGGATCACATGTGTTCATGGAGTGTTAATGCTTTGCTCCGATGCACTATTAAAAGTAGCACCTTAATTGCCAGTAGTTCCCTTGAGGCCCCGCTACAAACGGGCTGACAGGACAAAAGATGTTGTGCAAGTTCTCATTGCGAGCATGTATGACTATATATGGAACACATGCCTAGGATTATCTAGTACTTGGATGCTTTATCTTATTTTATCTGCAATTGCCCTATGTTCTGATTGCTATGTGAATTGTCTTGTCCTTGCAATGCCCATCCATCCATCCCTATGCCTACCGCACTCGAATCTTACTGTTTGCTGCTATAGTTACTGCTGTCTTTACTTTACTACTGATGTTACTTTACTATTCCTACTACAAAACTGTTACTACTGATAAACTGTTGTGAGCAAGATTGTTTCCAGGTGCAGCTGAATTGACAACTCAGTTGTTAAGGCCTATAAATATTCTTTGGCTCCCCTTGTGTCAAATCAATAAATTGGGTTTCACTTCCCTCGAAAATACTGCGATACACCCCCTATACTTGTGGGTCATCAAGGCTATTTTCTGGCGCCATTTCCGGGGAGCATAGCTTTATTTATTAAGTTCACTTGGATTCTCTATTGTTCGTTGTTATCCATCCATCATGGGTAAGTCTCGTGATGGCAAGGTTCCTATTTTACCATCCACTACAAGAAGATGTATGGTTCTGAACACCTCTATTGCTCTTGATTCACCATCTGTTATGAGTAAGCTCATTACACCACCACATACACATGCTACACACACTACTACTGCTGAATCTAAAACTTCTGATACTTATGATGCTGCTTCTACTGTGCTTTATAAGAGTGGTTCATTAGGTCCTTTCCTAGATGCTATGATTGCTAGAACTATAGCTGGAAATACCGAAACTCCTAATGAAGACACTACTACACCTGTTAGTTCACCTGAGTCTAGTGAAAGTTATGATATTGAAGATGGTTATGTTGAGATGACCGATGAATTTATTAAAGAATGTAAAAACATCCATGATAGGAGCGCCGCTAAGAGTCTCCTTGAGAGGCGTACTATTAGACCCAAATGGTATCATATTGCTAAGTTTGCTGCTTCTCCCATAAACATTAAAGATAAAGATTATGATTTCTCTCTCGATCTATCTTACATAGCCATTGTTGAGAAAGAACCTTGTTGTAGGACTAAGAATGAAAGTGCGGTAGCACATATGACTGAGCTTTCTACTATGAGTGGCCTGTTTTCTGATGATATTAAGATGCGTACTTACTTTGTTGCTAAGATTTTCCCCTTTTCACTGAAAGGAGAAGCTAAAACTTGGTTTAGTAATTTACCTCCTGGATCTATTGATAGCCCTGATTGCTTTATTAGTACTTTCTTGTAGAAATATTTTCCTCCTAGTGCTAGACATGCTATTTTGCAGGAACTTTTTGATTTTAAACAGGGAGAAAAAGAGATATGGCCCGAATCTTGGGCAAGGTTTTGTGCTTTGATTCATGCACAGGCTGGAAGTCCATTACCTAAGAATGAGCTTCTTGATATATTTTATAATGGACTAACCGAGGAATCTAGGACATACCTAGATAGTTGTGCTGATTGTGTTTTCAGGAATAGGACTCCTAAGGAAGCTGAGGAATTAATGGCTAAAATAAGTAAGATCTATGAAGATTGGACTCCTCCTGAACCAGCTATACCTGAAGTAATTATACCTGAACCTACTATACCGGTGCGTATTCCAACATCAAAGAAGAGGGGAGTTATTGAATTAAATGATGAAGTGATGAAGGAAGCTAAGAAATGTCTTAAGGAGAAGGGAATTAAAGCCGCAGATGTCAAGAATTTACCTCCTATACAAGAATTATGTAAGCCAATTCCCCACTCATCCACTATTGAGGTACACTCTCTCCAACACTTTGATGAAGGTGATATCCCTTATTCTAAACCTCCTGATCAATGCTTAGAAGAATTCGATATTTTTATTGTTAAGCAAGATAATTTTAATAAAAGGGTGCAAAATCATCTAATGGAAAACAGTAGAGTTATTGTTGAGTTGAAAGATATTGTGGAAAGAACCTCTAATGATGTTAAAATGATTGTTAAACACTTTCAAATGGTTCAAACTCAAATAGATCAACTCGTTAAAGTGCAAAAAGACTTGCTAGTTAATGCTACTAAAGACAAAACATGCTTATGAAATTAGAACTAGAAGTGGTGCTACTACCCAGGATCCTCTATACCCTAAGGGGCATCCCAAAAGAATTGAGCAGGATTCTCAACAAGCTAAAAATAGTGGTTCTACTCGTAAGAAAAGGAAAAATAAACATAAAACTATTGTAGAACCCTCTGAACCTGCTATAGATCCTAATAGTATATCTGTCTCTGATACTGAAACTAAAAGTGGTAATGAAGAAAATGAAGCTCCAAATGAAGAAAAGTTGAAGAAGAACCTGAAAAGCACACTAAGAATACTAAATACACTAAAGAAGATTTTGTTGCTAAGAAAAATGGTAGTGAAAGAGAGCCTTGGGTCCAAAAACCTTTGCCTTTCCCTGATAAGAAACACAAGTCAAAGGAAGATGAACACTATAATAAGTTTTGTGAGTGGATGAAACCTTTATTCTTGCAAATTCCTTTGACTGGTGCTATTAAATTGCCTCCTTACTCAAAGTATATGAAGGATATTGTCTCGAATAAAAGGAAGATCCCTAATGAAGAAATTTCTACTTTGCTTGCTAATTATTCCTTTAATGGTAAGGTTCCTAAGAAACTTGGAGACCTTGGGATTCCAACTATCCCTTGCTCTATTAAGAATAGTTATGTTAGAACTGCTTTGTGTGATTTGGGAGCTGGAGTTAGTGGTATGGCTTTCTCTCTCTATAAGAGGCTTCAACTAGAAAAATTAATACCAACTGATATATCTTTGCAAATGGCTGATAAATCTACCACTATTCCTGTTGGTATATGTGAGGATGTACCTGTTCAAGTGGCTCATAATTGCTTGATATTAACTGATTTTGTTGTGCTTGAAATGCCTGAAGATGATAATATGTCTATTATTCTTGGGAGACCTTTTCTTAATACTGCAGGGGCTGTTATTAATTGTAATCAAGGAAAGGTGACTTTCAATGTTAATGACAAGGAACATACTGTCTATTTCCCCAAGAATATTGAAAGGACTTATGGTTTGAATTCAATTGAACATGTTGAGGGCATTCAAGTTGGAGAAATATATTGTCCCATACCAAGAGAAAATTTTGAAACTATTATGATTGGGACCATTGCTATCAAGGTTGAGGTAACATAATCATTAGTGGAATACAAAGTTCTGTCTCATATGAAATTGTTTTGGTAACAAGACCTGATCAACCTTGTTAACAAAAGGATTTCGTTGAACAAAACAATGATTTCACTATGATTATCTCCATTTACTTCTATTCTATCCATTTTAGTTTTTTCTTTTCGTTTAGTTTTCCTTTTTGTTGTTTAGCATTACAAAAAAAATCTACCTGTCAGAAAATCATCCTTCTATGCCTGAAAATTGCCCAAAAATAAAGTGTCTCGAAAAATTCCAAAAAATTCATATTAAATTTTTACGAGAAAAAAGGGGTAGAGGAGTACCTGGGAGGTGCCAGGGGGACCCACCAGGCAGGCTCACCACCTGGTGGCGTGACCTGCCCTGGGTGGCGCCATACCATGGTGTGGGCCACCCCTGGCCCTCCACTAACTCTCTCACCTGCCACTCTCTTCTCTCTCCCGAGTAAGCTCTAGTTCATTGCTCAAAATCGCGTTCTTTCTGTGCTTGCTCTCGATTTTTTTGATCTCCTTGCTCAGCCATCTTTGTTGCTGAAATTTGGAGCACTTGTTCACTGGTATGTGACTCCTCCCCTTGTCCAAGTAGATTTGTGTTTAGTGGATTATATCTTGAGTATTTTGCTGCTATAGGTGACTGGTTATGAGAGCTTGTAAGCTTGTTTGATGCTTAGAGATATAGTTTTGATGCATGTTTAGGCCTCTTACAAGTCCCTATGAGTAGAATCCTTCATTATATTCACTTTGCAATAACTTGTTTAATAGGTGTTTAAATTTCAGAATACCAAGCATGAACAACCATACCTTTGGAGAGATATTTGAGAGGGATGCACCTAGGAGGTCGAGGCCCTCAAGATCAGCCTCTCAGTTTAGGCCATCATACAACGAAGATCTCATTGCAACTCATATTGGTAATGAAAGGGATGATGGGGATGCTCACCCATCCACTTTTCCTTGTTTTACTTTCTTACAAGCTGCAGGGATTCTTGATGATTTCTTGCTACTGATTAAGAGAGTTGGTTTGACCTCATATATGCAAGATGAGAGTGAGCAATACGCTATGCTCACCAAAACCTTTGTTGAGAGCTTCACGTTTACTAACACGCCCTATCAGTCAACTATCTCTTTCAAAATTTATAATCTGCCCTTTACCATGCCATTGGAAAGATTTTGCAGTATTGTAGGTGTAAGCATGATAGGTACCGTGAAGAAAATTCAAGGGCGACCCGCTGATTTGCTAGAGCTTTACCGAGGGGTGACCAATAATGATGACCGCGTGGCGCAGCGCAGAAAGATAAGAAATATCCAACTCCCTGCTCTTAGATACTTTGCATATTATCTTGCTACTAGCGTACTTGGTAGGGAGAACACAAGTAATATCTCCAACTATCATTTAGCTTTCCTTGCTGCTGCGCTCAACAATGATACTCGGTACAATCTTGGCTCGCTTATTGCTCGCCGCCTAGCTGTTAGGGGGCCTATCTATGGGGGCATCATTGCCTCACGTATGGTCAATGCATTAGAGCTTTCAGTGGACCCCAATGATACTGTATTGGCACCACAAAGGCTTGACCTTGTTGCTATGAAAACTCATCACTTTGTCACTGCTGCTTCTGATTTGGATAGTCTAGTATACAGGATGCTGTTTACTGACGGGGATGAGAGGGAGATCCCTTTGTCGCGGTCTTCTTTGTTCAGTGTTCACAGGAGACCGTGGTCACGCTCCAAGGAGGAGGTGGACGAGCAGCTTCGCTTGCTGGGCTTCCACGAGCAGCACCAGGAGGATGTACCCTCCTACGATTACTCCGCACACTACGGAGGGACATACTCGAGCTCGCACCAGGACGAGGGTACCTCCTTGTCATACTATGGTGACACATCATCCTGGCCGGCTTGGGATTGATACCCACTTAGGAAAAAAGCCTAAGCTTGGGGGGAGGTACGCCGGCATCGCACTCATCTCCTTATCATGTTGCGTCGGTACTTTGTATATTCATGTTTCGTTCTCTTTTTAGGTTTTGTTCTTTCTTTGCTTTTGCTTTCTAAAACACAAAAGACCAAAAATATTTCTGTTGTTTCTCTTTGGTTTGCTTCTTCTTCTTTTCGCCTTGGTTTGTTTTTCCCTTTTTTGCTTTGTTTGAACTATTCGAAAAAACCCAAAAAGATTTTGCTTTGCTTGTTTTTCCTTTTTGGTTCTTGTTTTAAAAAATCGAAGACAACAAAATATTTGTCGTTCTTCTTTGGTTTTGTGAGTTTGCTACAGGGTTCAGCAGTCCTCAGTGGATATTGGTTTCATATTATTATTCAATCCACACAAGTGAAGAGAAATAATGAGGTTTAATGACAACTTGAGGCGTGGTAAGAGGCTAGTAACGAACTCTACTTGTTTTCGTTTTTTACATATACTCATCATTGTGGGCATGCTTAGCCTGTTCGTGTAGGGTGTATGTTATCTTTGGATGCTTAGTAGTTCTTGCTTCTGTCTGATTAGTTCCAGCTTGCTAATAGTTTTTAGCATGTCTTATGAATATTTGCTTGCATTACTCTATTCATAACTTGGTATGACACCGTGGTATCCTCCTCTGAATGTTTCATTTGAATTGACTTGGCACATGCTCATGCGTGCACATGACTAAAATAATCAGTTAAGCCTCGATGAATTATTTTGCCTTGAGGATCTTGAATCACTTTCATGCCATGTTTAGTCCTGTTTTGTTACAAGAATGATTATGACAACTATTGCTCTCTCGTTTGTCGTTCCCTTACTATTGCTAGCATTCACTTACACTGAGTATGCTTTACTCAAGTTTCCAACTCCCTAAACCAAATATTTCCAAAGTGTCCACCATACCTACCTATTAGCATCATTTGCTACTTCCGTGCATATTCAATATGCCTTGTTTTCTTCCGAATAAAATGTTTGCTTGTTATGAGAAAGTTAGTTAGTAAAGCTCTCACGAACTTGATGGCACACTTTATTTTCTGCACTTAATAAACCTGAACCATTGTGACTGTCCATGAAAGTTATATGCTTGCAAATTATAGGCTGGGGATTAGCAGAACCGTGTTGTCACGGGGAACGCTTTCAACACTTGTAAATATATACCCAGTTGATACCATGCTCTTTTGTTTGCGGATGTCGTTGGTGTGAAATAAAAGGGGAGCTTGTAAGTCCATGGAGTTATGTATGTGTGTTAGAGAAACGCCTGGGTCGCTGGTCTAATCCATGCTGACATGGTGGAAACCTGCAGCGTAACCATAATGATATCTATGAAGCATTCTTCTTATAAAAAAAGAGAGATAGCTATTGAGAAAAAGAAAAAAAAGAGATTTATGAAAAGAGGAAAGAGAGAAAAAAGCACCATTTCCCCATGGTAAATAAGAAGATTGCTGAGATACTCATTGTCTTCTTGCCTTGTCATTTTGATATGGGGATTCTTCCGTATCATCGGGCAAGGGGTACCCCATTGGCGGTTCTCTATGATACGCACATATTTACGATGACAAGAACTTACCAGTAACTAAAGTTGAGTAGCATGAGGAGCGGCCCTCATACTCAAGGGACATGGGATTTTCAGTTTATAGTCTGTCAAGCATATAACTCAGATTGGACCTCACTTTCACCTTAACCATATTAAAGATGCTTATGATAGGGGCAAGGAGAGCTCAAATCTAATGAGTACCATACTTTCAGCATTTGGAAGGTTTTCAAATTATTCAAAACCTTTTCTTTTACTCGTTGAGTCTCCACACATTCTTTGAGCACCTTCTTGAGAGCATAGTTGTCATTCTTTGTGCTTGTCTCAAAACTTGATTATTTGTGTTATGACTTTGATGCTTGTATCTTTGATATCTTTACTTCTAGTCTTCACCTGAACTTCAGAGGTGCCTTGGCATTCATAATCAAAGGCAAGCGAGATACCACTCTATCATACCTTGTTATGAGAATTGTAATGTTGCTTATGTTTATGCTTCATGCTACTTATTATTTTTGAGTTGGAATCTCTTCATAGCTTGCAATGCCTATTAAGTAAACTTAGTTGCATACTCCTTATTATGAATTGTCTAAGTAGTTGATCACATGCTAAGAATATATACATCATATGAAGCAAATGTGTTCGTGAAAGTTCTTTTATCGCACTCAGTTTTCAACTGAATTGCTTGAGGACAAGCAATAAGCTAAGCTTGGGGGAGTTGATACGTCCAAAACGTATCTACTTTCCCGAACACTTTTGCTATTGTTTCTCCTATAAACTTGTGTGATTTGGATGCAACTAACACAGACTGACGTTGTTTTCAGCAGAATTGCCCTAGTGTCTACTTTTTGTGCAACAAATCAACTATCAGGAAAAATCCCGGAAAATATGCCAAAAATCCTATTTCACCAGAAGACTCCCGGAGCCAGAATACGAGACAGAGGGGACTGGGCCTAGGCCACACCACCTGGCCGCACGGGCAAGCCCAAGCCATGCCAGGGGTGGTCTGGCCGCCCCAGACACCCCCTTGGTCTCCCTCTTCGCCTATAAGTTGCCTTCTGACCTAAAAACTCAGGGGGGTTCGACGTTTTTCCAGAAGGAGTTCCGCTCCGCCGCCACCACCAGATTCCACAAAATAGCACCAGAAACTCTGTTCTGGCACCCTGCCGGGACGGGGAATTGGAGGATATCATCACCATCATCATCACCATCGCTTCTCCATCGACCATCCATGTTTCCCCCATCTATGAGTGAGTAATCCCCCGCTGTAGGCTATGGGGATGGTAGGGATTGGATGAGATCGTTCATGTAATGGCATCAGATTGTTAGGGCATGGTGCCGAGTATCTTTTATTAGTGCTTTATGACTTTGTTGCGACTTGTTATGCTTAATGCTTGTCACTAGGGCTCGAGTGCCATGATTTCAGATCTGAACATGTTATTGATTCATTATGATAGTATTGTTTATGGTCTTATCTGCAAGTTGTATACACATATTGTTGTCCGGAACCAAAGGCCCCGAAGTGATAGAAATCGGGATAACCGGAGGGAATGGCTTTGATGTGAGGATCACATGTGTTCACGGAGTGTTAATGCTTTGCTTCGGTGCTCTATTAAAAGGATCACCTTAATTGCTAGTAGTTCCCTTGAGGCCCCGCTGCAAATGGGCTGGCAGGACAAAAGATGTTATGCAAGTTCTCATTGCGAGCACGTATGACTATATATGGAACACATGCCTAGGATTATCTAGTACTTGGATGCTTTATCTTATTTTATCTGCAATTGCCCTATGTTCTGATTGCTATGTGAATTGTCTTGTCCATGCAACGCCCGTCCATCCATCCCTATGCCTACCACACTCGAATCTTACTGTTTGCTGCTATAGTTAATGCTGTCTTTACTTTACTACTGCTGTTACTTTACTATTCCTACTACAAAACTGTTGCTACTGATAAACTGCTGTGAGCAAGATTGTTTCCAGGTGCAGCTGAATTGACAACTCAGTTGTTAAGGCCTATAAATATTCTTTTGCTCCCCTTGTGTCGAATCAATAAATTGGGTTTCACTTCCCTCGAAAATACTGCGATACACCCCCTATACTTGTGGGTCATCACCGTGCTTACAGCGTGAAGACAAGACCTGAATAAGGCCTGGCAACGCATTTGCTCCGCACTACCAGAAACATATCCGTGCCTGCAGGTATGATGAACATGCCTTGACGGACGCGTCGAGTGCTTACACTTATACACTGGAATTTGACTCCTGTAAGATCTCCGCGGCCTGAGTCAAATTACGCCAGCACTTTTCCAAATCCGAGTCCGGGGACTCGAGTTTGAGTAGATTGTGTTGTTTTGCCCTAAGGCAATTAACTGATACCGATACATCAGATAAATCAGGCACGTATATCAACAATCCCTATGACACAAACGGAACACTCGAAAATACACTCGGTGATGCACTCAAAAGACTTCATAAAGTCCCCAGTCGAATCTGCGATTCCACTAGACACTCGGGGGCTACTGACATGGGTATACCCTGCAGGTACTCGAGTGTGGTATATATGGTCCAGATATGGTGGAAGCCCACGGTGTTGCCAAGGCCCAATGGAGAATGCGAGTGGTCCACGGACTCTCAATTGCTTGCGAGACAAGAAGGAGCTTAAGATAGAAAGTTCAAAGGGAAAACCCTAATCTGTAACCGACTCGATCTGCTACCCGAGACCTAGCCTATCTATATAAAGGCTAGGAGGGGGCAGTGAGGAGGACACACGTGCAACCCTAGTTTCCACAACTCTCGCCAGATTGCATCTGTGCACCCCTGTAATCTTTGATTCCTTCGTTAATTCCAAGAGCAGACGAGCAGGAGTAGGGACCTCTACAAGGCCTAAACCTGGGTAAATCTTGCGTCCCTGTGTGCTTGTTTGCTAGCCGACTGATGCATCCAGCACTCCCTCCTTCTCCAAAACCCAAGTCCATAACAATGGGCATTGGCGAGTTAAACCCTCGTCACCACCCCTTCGATTCCACCGGATAGGTCCGACTCTTCATAGTAGACGTTGCTCTGGACTTCCATAGCATACACCTGGTCATCCTTCTGGCCCTCAAAGTCTAGCAAGGGGTTCAAAGGAAAGAGTGAGTAACAACGTTACCCAGCAAGTTCACTATATGCAAGGTGGGAAGTTTGATGCTCTAACTACCACCTCGTACTATAAGTCCTTGGTACTATGCAGTTTTAGTAAACCTTTCTTCAAAGATTGATTTTATTATTAAAAAAACTATGCCCATCAGCCTTCACAGGTTCACAAGAACTTCATGGAGTTCCTTTTCTGCCGCGTTCATAGCTCCTTCCCGGAATAGGGAGTAACATGTCACAATTCTTACACTCTGCAGAGGTGCGTTGCTTTACCCATAAGATACCAAATCCTTGTTGCACAACTGGGCATACTTTCCCGTCCACAATTCCGTGATGTGGGGCCTAGTAGATAATCCAAGCCAATCACTGCCCCTCTCCGTGACCCCGCATGAAGACACGACCTCCCCAAGCAGATATACCTCCGTTAACCCCCATATAGGCAGATATAACCCTGGCAACCCCTTGGAGACCCTAGTGAGCAGATCATGTCCCTGGCAACCCCCATATAGGAAGATATACCTTCGACAGCCCCCCATGGAAAGTCTAGACACCAATATCGCAGGGAACTAGGAGTCCCACCCATCTGCTGAGTCCCCGCAAGGATGCTACATCCTCACGATAAGATCATCCGTCCATGCGAAAGGAAGAAGATCCAGCTGACTTCTTTGTCCCATTCCAGATCTCATGGTTAACACGTAATATACGGCGCTAGAATCACTGATGTCATGGGTTATTAAGTCCTATTTTTTTGCAATTGGAATCTTAGATTCCTCTGCAATTCTTAGTATGTATCATCACTTAGGATGATAATAGCATTTCATTTGTTTGGGGAAATACTTATTTTCTGTATCTTATAGAACATAGGTGATAAACACAGTTTTCAAATACTTTCATAAAGACTCTTCCAAGGACATGAGCAAGTGATGAACTTGCCTTGTGACTGCAAGGTAGTGAAGTCGGATACTTTCACTTGACCTTGAGCTCCGGTTTCTACAGAAGACCATTATTGCCTAGTAAGGACAATATTTAAAGAAGCAATATGCAATGCATAGTAATGTCATGCAATGATTTATTATCTTTCTTCTTTACGTGTTTTACCCACCTTATAAAGGTTTTATGTTTCTTTTAATTAATAAAATAAAAGTAGTACTCAAGAACTATAAAATTCATATAATTTTTATATTTAGTATTATTATGATAACTAGCATTGTTCTAAGAGTTTAAAATTGAATTTACTTAATTTTTAACTCTTTTAAATGTTTAATTAAAATTCCTTTAAGGAATAAGACTTTATTTTTATCACACTTGTTTTACTTTTCAAAAATACAAACTAGTATTTTTCTATAATAGTACTTCCTTTTAGGATCTTAAAAATGAATTTTATTCAATTTTAAGTGTTATGTATATTTTTATAAACTTCTAGAGGAAGGATATACAACAATAATAACAGTTCTAAATTTAATTATCTAAAATCCTATTTTTTTCTTGAATAGAGGACATCTTTGTGATATCATTGGTATTTTATTTATATTTTTTAGGATTTTTATTTTATTTCTTAGAACCTTTTAAGTCCTAGGGGTATTTTTGTCTTTTGATAATTTACTTAGATTTCTCTTTTAAATCTGGACCTAGCCCATTGGGCTAGCCTAGCCCTGATTCGGCCCACTTGGGTTGGTCAAACCCTCTCCACTGAGAGGTAATGGACCACACCGACCCAATATGCACCCCTCACCTCTCGCGCTCTCTCGTGTTCTCCCTCACCCCGCTACGGCATGGTGTCGCCGGTGCCGGTGCCGCTTGATTACCGCCTCCCTGGGCCTCCCCGACCGTTGCCATGGTGCATGGTGAGGTAGTTGACGCTGCTCCGTCGAATGGTCCTGTTCGATTCGCCTTTGGACCCATCTCCCATCCAGGTTGACTCCATCTCGAACCCTAGGGTTTGGTGGTTGCTGGTGATGTGGAGTTCTGCCGCCCTGTGGTGCTGTGTCGTGGCTCTATTGGCCCTATGATGTCGTCGTTGCTGCTCGTGTGGCTGTGGCCACCATCCCATGGCTTGGTTGCAGCGCCCTCGGGTGCTCCCCATGCCGCCGTGTGTGCTCTTCGGCCTCTCTACTTCCTCTTCTCAACTCTAGCGAGGACCACGAGTAAGTGCTTCTGTTCCCCCATCTTATTATTCCTATGCCTCTCTCGTTATCCTCTATGTGACTATGGTGAGGAACACCCTAGTTAGGGTTCATCTGTGTTGTTAGGGTTCTATCCCTCTGTGTTGATTATTGCCTATTGATGGGCTTGGAATTGCTAATAGCTCTGTATATTGGTGAACTGTGAAATTGATAACAGTGGCTCTACTAAATGCATTCTTCTATAATATTGGATTATTGTCACTTGTAAAGTTTGTATGTTGTGAATCTGATCTAGGTTGAGAGTGGATTTGTTCCATACTGGAACATGTAGTTGGCTTCCTGTTCAAATACTACTGATGCACCCTTGTTGATAGCTTCTTATGTAAAGCAGAATGATTCCTAAGTACTGCATTAGGAAAATGATTGAGTATCTTTTTGAAAAAAATTGGATTATGAAATTCCTGGGTAGAATCTGCTTGGTTAGGATGAATCCTTGTGACACCTTCATTTGAATGGCACACAAGATTTATCCTGATACTGGGATGTCTTCTATTTGTATTCTAGAGTGTCTAGGAGTTGAAAAACTCTATTGGATAAATTAGCCTGTGGTACTCATTAATTTTATCAAGCATATGATGTTGGTCTGAGATAAAGCTATGGAAAATAGCACCTACTGCTTTCCTTCTTAAATGATCTTATATGGATAACCTCAAGATATCATTCCTACAGTGCTTTGGAAAATTAATTTGATGACCATGGTAAGGTTAAGATGATAGATCCTGACTGTTTAAGCTGGATCCAGAAGCTATAAGTATTTCTGAGGTGCTACCATCCATGGGATGTGCCCAGAAATCTCCACTTAAGGTTGTTGTATAATTAGATGTAGAAACATATGTTATTATCCAAGATCAGTGATGCACAGGCTGAGATCTTGGTGTGCTTGCAAAGATTAATTTTTTGGCTTTGTTTTATTTCTTCTGTGATGGATACACCCTACTTGGGTGTTTTTCTGAGATCTCATATGAAACAACACATGCTTAGATAAGATTTAATATGTGATGGTTTTGTTTAGACTCACCACACAACTTGTTGGTGATGTTGTGGTGTTGCTTGATGTTGCTGGCTTCATCTTGGTGACTTGATCACTCCTTGGAGCCTGTTTTGCACACCCCATGTTCTGGTTATGTTCCTCCCTGCTCCTATGATCTTGTACTTGTCCTTGCTATCCTCCTGCACCACCCCCTACTTATGTCACTATTCTATGGTGATTTGCTAGTTTGATTTGGTAAGCTATTTGGTGGATTTATTTGAGAAGTGGACAAACTTGTTGTGTTCTTGCACTGTGTTTGAGAAGAGAAAATGAGCTTCCTAGTAGCTGTACTACGGCTGTGAACTCCTTTTTGACTGCTTGTGTTGTTGCTACTGTTGGGACAACACACCACATGCATTTAGGTGACTAAGCTGCCTTGCTGCTAGGCTGTTGGTGGATCAGATCAAGTGAATCGACTTTCACTTCTTATCTTTTTACTGATTACTGTCCTGGTGAAACTTGCACCTTTCTCTATACTCAATGATGTAATAAGAACAGTGCACCACACTGTCCCCTACTAAGAGTAAAACTAACAATTTAATATATTGTTTCTCCTTTTTATTTATTTTATTTTATTTTATTTTATAGGAGCAAAGATCTGGATTGTAAGGACTTAGTATAGGAGTAGATAGGTTTTCATTGTAATCTTCTTCTTATCCTTTTGTAAAGATATTCTTATAAGTTAATAACGTTTTATTTCATTAGATTCATTTCCTGCAATAATATGTTTTGGTGTATTAATATCAATTGTAATATTATTATGGAATAAAGAAAAGAAATAAGAATTCATTTCTTATTTGAGTTTCCTTGTCTTAAGTTCCTATTATGGTTCAATATACCTTTAACATAATCAAGCAATATCACTAATTCATTTTGGAAAACAATGTAATATTACTCACTTCTATTTTCCAAATATTTTCCAAATGATTTAAATTTCAAACTTGAATTCAAATAGTTTGCCCCCCAAACTTATTAATTCCTAAGGGTCATGTCAAAAGTTAATGGCAATCACCAGAAAGAGTTATTCCTACCTCTTGTTAGTGAAAGAAACTCTTATCCCTTAGGCTTTTGTTTGGCGAAAAAATTCCCCAGATTTTCAGATGAATGCATGCACATGCGTAAATTCCTATTTTTACCCTTTGTTGGTTCCTAAATACTGGGGTGTTACATGGCATTTTGAATTAGCCATTTGGTGGTTGCTTCACAAAACCACCCTTTTTTGCGCTCGGAAAATGGAAAATGACTTTTTGGTGCGATGAAAAGGAAAAATTCCTCTTGCAACATTGTTCGCCATCCCATAATGCACATGTATGCACAATATGGGCACATTGTCACAAACTATGCCTTGATTCTAGCCATAACATTGATCATTTGACCCGAAAGTCATAATCAAGATTTTTTGAATAAGATAGGTCATTTTGTGAAGGTTTTTTTGAGACATAATCAAGATACCAAGTTTGATATTTTCCTTCTAACCATGTCATATAATATGAAACCACGCGAAGGTTTCGCATTGTTCCGATCGTTTTTGAATTTTTTATGCCCGTCTTAAACTATGATCAAACCGGCGAGTATGAAGATTTTTATTCAACATAAATATGTAATATTTGAGTGTAGATAGATAGATCTTATTTTTCTGCAAATTTTGATATATTATTTGTATTTTTCTGAATTAGAATTTTTTTTATGATTTTTCTAAGATTAATGTGATAAAAGGAAAAAAAGAAAAAAACAAGACTTTGCCGTGTATACTGCGAAATACACACGACAAAGCCATTGTTATCGTGTGGTACACGGAAAAGACACACGACAAAGAGGCCACCGTCTGCAGTCGTTAGCTCTTCCCCGTCAAGTGGACCTGTGGTGCCGCGGGTCCCACCTTGTTGCCGTGAGTATCTTTGCCGTGTGTCCGGGGTCCTTTGCCATGTCTACTTTCTTTGTCGTGTTCTTTTACTTACTCTTTGCCGTGATTGTTTCTTTGTCGTGTTCTTTTTTAAAAATTTGTCGTGCTGGTAACCTTTGTCGTGTGCTTTCTAGGGGAGACACGGCAACGACCTTCTTTACCGTGTTCCAGACCCTTTGGTACACGGCAAAGGGTTGTTTTCACGGCAACGCCAATTTTTCATGTAGCGTTGGCCCTGATCCGTTCTAGGCATTGTTTTTGCCTTAATCAATTGTCATTTCCAGTCCTTATGGGAATCGACAACAAATCTATACGTGATACTCCCTCTGTTCCACAATATAAGCTTTTTTAGAAAGCTAAAACAGCTTGCTAAAGGGCTTATATTGTGAAACGGAGTTAGTATTTTCAAGAAGAACATCGCTTGGGAGCTTGCTACGAGATCCTCGAGCAATTGGCTGTAGTGTCTAACGCCGAGATTTATTATCAGTAGGTTGCTGAGCTACTGTACAAGGTAAAGCAACGGTGCTGTTGTGTCTGGTGAGTATGTACACAGTACGTACTTGTGTCTTGGTTCATCGTCTGTGGCAATGCACCTACCTTGTGGAAAAGGACTTCTCCAAGCACTTTCAGATGTTACAGCTTACAGGGACTAGCTAACTAGGAGTAATTGCTTTCTAGAACCAAAGACTTTGAGGTTGACCGATCTCATCATCTGCTGATCCAGTATACAGCAAGCAATCGATACAGAGTGAAATTCGTGGCCTGGAAATGTCCAGATAAGCTGCGTTGCAGTTAGATCGATTAGACCTTTTTTGGCTTGTGGATTTCTTGTTATCTCCAGCTGGAGGGCAAAGAAAGTTAGAGAACAAGCTAGCGATCGACCATGCAACGGTGATCGATCTCCAATCCGGTTGGTGATCACGCACCTAACACGAGACGATTAGGTTCGTTCCGTGTCTGCTGCAGGTAGAGCTGCTAAGTACTTTTGTTTGTTGGTATCCTTTTGCTCACTTTGTCAAAGTACCACATGCTGTTATGTCAGCCTCGTCGTCTCATTTTGTAATCTTCAGGAAGCAGAGAAGAGTTCGTTAGGAGTACATTCTGCCACCAAGAAATACCATGCCCAACGTCTGCAATTCTAAACTGAAGAAGGCACGGTGTAAATTCATAACATGGATCCACAACCTGCCACGGCGCCAGTGCCACCCGTCACCCAGAGAGGTTCTCGCCATTGAGCAAGCACAAAATATCATGTCTGATTTGGCATTGGCAGAAAGCAAACAGTCAAACAGACCTCGACCAAGAAAGCCCATAGTGCTGCAACCTGTGAAGCTCTGAAATTATTATGGCCTTTCTGCAGGGCCCCGTCCAAACACTAACTGCAGCATCAGTATGAATGGGCCTTGTGTTTCATGAGGTGGGGAACAAAGTACTTAGGTTCACACAGATCAAGACGTGCTGTGAGCCTAACAAAACAAAACAAAACAAAAGGAGAAAAGCAGCTAAGACAAGAGAACATAGGCATTGGGCCCAATAACCCCATCAAATCTAGAAACTAATTTGAGCTTAGCACACTTTATTTATTTTGGTGCTTTTCTTTTGAAAGGATCCTGACATTAAAAGAAATATACGACAGTACAAAACACCACGAGAAAAAAAATGAAAATTACAACGAACTACTCAACATGTCCTTCGTCTACAACCCCCAGACCTTGTCGACGGCGTGCAGCCGCTGCCGCTCCTCCCTGAGTTGTCCTGGCATTGTTGGTGGACGGGAAGTCCCCGAACAGGTCTAGGAGACCACATTTGTCCTGGAGACGAAAAGGAAGGAGTAATCATCGATGAAACTCCTTGACAATTTATAGATCCCCACAGCCAGAAGAAGTCTCCTTGATAGACGCACCAATTGCCAAGATCCGAAGAGAATCAACAGATCCGACCAGGCTAACATTCACGGGCTCTTTGTTGACTACGAATTGGACACCCACGAGGCAGGGAGAGGCTGGAAAGATCTTATTCCAACACGCTATCGTCGTATCCACCTCGCCGATGCCGCTAGGGAGATAAAACTAAGCGAAAATAGACCTACAAAAAAGCAAATGGTGGAAAGGATGGCTCCCCACTCCTCTATCCTTCGGTGTGGCCGCCGGGACCGGAAATGCCAGATCTAGGGTGGAGGCTCCTGCGTGGGGGAGAAAAGAAGCGTATTGTGGGTACTTGCACACTTCATATTCATTCTCTCGTTCCTTTCCGTGTGTTTATATGACTGAAAAGTAACAATGTGAGGGCACCCACCAAACACTTCATGTTTGTCCGGGGACACCTCCACGGCATCGTGATACCCTCAATCCCCTCCTCTAGTCCCATTCCTCTTTGATTAGCATATGCATGCAGGGGGCCATGCCACGACGCAGAGCACGACCAGACACCGCCGCACCAGCCCACACATATTCATGTTGTCATGTCGGTCGTCTCTGATCTCTCCCACAACTGGTAGCTGTCACGAGGCGGAGTTCACCACCGCCAGATCCTGCAACAACCTTGATCTCCCATACGGAAATAAATCCTATGAGACCGGGTCTATTAATAGACTTTCCCCTATGTCTGACACGTGTCCGTTTAATAGACCCTCCCCTATGACGAAAATAAATCCTATGAGTAACTGTAATGTATTGAGATGGGTCTATCCTTCAAGATAATAGCAGGTCTCATAGGATTAATTTCCCTCCCAGACATCCTCTCTTTTTTCTCTTGGAAGTTATTTGTCCCTCGAGCTCCCCTCTACTTGATGCCTCTACCTTCCTGTTAGACGTTGGTGCCCGCAACATGTTAAGTCATTTGACTGAACATAGCCAAGATATTTGTTTGCTTCATACTTCTCAAATGTTTCATATTGTTTGTTGAGGAGTATTTATAAATTTGTTGAACTCAAGGATTTCTAAAGATGCATTGGCAAAATCTTGGTAGTGAAGTACATCGACAACTTCAAGTTGATCTAGTTGAGCACATGTAGACACGTCAAGGCAACCGTGCTATTTCTCTCTTTGGATTTCTAAATATTTTGATTCAAATTTGAAATACACATTTCTAATTTAGTTATTGTTAATTTAATATCTACTCCAATATTTATGTTCCAATTGATATTTCTGAATACGTAGTTGATGAAAATCAGATTGTCGTATAACAAATGGATTTGGAGAATCTAGGAGGTGGACAAATGAGATATATCCCTTGGTCAGAGAGATAAGCAAGACAGCCCGTAGGTTACAACCCGTAAACCTACTGTGTACAATCATATACCCCATCCAGCCCACGACATTCAGTGGAGAAGGCCCACGTCAAGAGGTTCACCGACCTAACCCGTCGTACTCCACAAAGACTTCTACCACGACTCCCTGAACCCGACGACTATTAAAGGAAGATTACAAGATCAACTTGACATGCCAAGGCCTAACGGATGCCATGGAGACTCCTATCATCTATGCTTATAAGTACCTTAAAGTTATCTAGTAGTATGATCTTGTGATCACGCTATGAGTGGAGGAAATTTATCATCATTTTGATGCTTATCTATTTGCGTGAGCCTCTATCGTACAAATAAACACTCTTCAGATACGTCGGGATTGTGGTCGTATGATCGTGTAAACAATCCTTTTGTAAGAGGGGTTACTTTTCCAACTTCGAGACTATCGGACACCTCTCGAATGGACGGATGCCATGTCCTTTGAGAGGTCTTCCTTGGAGATGCCTTGAAGTATTTGTCTGTCTCTAATATGATGCATTTCAAGTTTTCTATTTAGTAACTTATTCATGATTTAGATAGAATCAACCTGTTAATTGTGTAGTTATATATCATATGCATTGTCGGCGTTTGACTAATAATGCTTGATATCATGTTGGTGGAGAGACCGAGTGTAACTGATATGTTTTATTACATATTTTTGGACCCTCATGCTGAGCGCATGATTCGCGCGAACGGCAAATTTGCAATCGAATTTTTTGTTCTAGGCCTGGCAATTTCGCCACTTGGACAGGTAAGCAGCTGGCAACTTCTTCCTGGCCGCATTTTCCGAGATCCGACGGTGGCAATTTCATCGCGCCAATGAGCCAAATTCCTTAGTTCTCTCCCTAAAATTTCCGTAATTTTAAAAAGGTTTTCTGTCCTGATCGATCGAGCACAAGAGTGCAACGGCGCAACCGGTCGTGATCCGGTCAAGGTCGACCGTGCGGCACGCCACGAGTTCTGTTCCACATGTAGAGCTTTGACTCTGAGTGTTATAGTACTAGTGTAATTTTTTTCCTCGGAGGCGACCGGGTGAGTGGTGAAGTGAGCTGGTGAACGATCGACGGCTGCTAGACCAGATTGCACGGATTAAGGGCATGTATAATGGTTGATAAGACCGTCTTATTTTGGTTTCGCCATCTAATCTAGATATAGATATAAGATATGACATACAATGGGTTATTTTTTAGTCTTATTTTTAATAAATAAACATCCTAGATTTGTGGTGAGAGAGATTGTTGCTAAGAGATTGATCTCTTAGCTAAAAGAAGACAAACCTCTTTTTTGAGTTCCCTCTCCTCCATGTCACCTATCATTCTATATGACATTGCTATGATATGACTAAGATATAACCATTGTATGTCCTAACACTTCTCCAGATCTTGGTGCGGTCTCAGCACGCTGCAGCGCGCGGCTGAGACGATCCGGACCCGACACGGAAAAGTTCAATTGGGTGGGATTAGCCGCTGTCGTTGGCGTTCATCTAAAACTGACAGTCGCTTACTATTTTTCTGACTGGAGACTGGAACTGGTCGTGTTCGTTGCTTGGTTGCTTGTCCTATTGCCCGTCTAAGCTTTGCAGCACCGGCCCGTATGTCCTCTAGATCTTCTCGAAATAGGCTTATGTCCCGTTATATTAATATATCAACTACCCGATACCACGATACATATGCTTGTGTCTCAGCACAGTCAAGCCCAAACCAATAACAGAGAGAAACAAAATAGAAAACAATGTTAACAACAACAAATCGACTAAATGAAAATGGCTCGCAACCGCTACGCCCTTCGAAGAAGTTCCACCACACACCGAGAACTCTGAAACATCTCGTATCAAGCAATACCTTCAAGAAGGGAAGCGACAAGGGCGACATTGCTGCCCGGACCTGTCCTAGGGTTTCCCTTGTACGAGGAGTTAAGCGGGAAATAGGTACACCAGACGACCTCCAAGAAGGAATAGTGACACCCGCAGGCGTAACCCCGTCGGTGTCGGAATACCAATAGGGATTTCTCCCGACTGCTAAAAAACCACTACCCCGAATGCTTCGAAGTTTGCCACCTAGCAAAGTCGCCCACCAACATGTGCGGCCACGGTCTTGACGCCACCATCGCCGTCTCACTAAAATTACCATCGTGAGGCCTAGAGAATGGACTAAGAGAGCGCAAGGGAATGAGAGCGGCAGCCCCGAAGCCGTGTGGGAGGGAACTACCTCCACCGCCATAGTGGTATCCAACCAGACACAGCAATAGGAGCACACCTGGCCTCTTGTTCTGGCCGGGCATAGAAAGGACATGCAAAGCTCCCGTCGCCATGTTGTAGCAAGCCGGTGATAGTGCCGCCACCACTCCAAAGCCCAGCTCCACGTCCACCTCCAGGGGATAATGTCAGCACTGGTGCGCTGCCGGCCCGAGCTAGCCCATTTGTGGCCCGAATGGCCCAGATCTTCCGCATGGGCGCAACCTCCGCAAGCCAGTACCACCTCGCTGCCTCGCCCCCAAGGGTCACGCCTGTGCGCCAGAGTCCACCCGCGCCCGCACCGGGACATCCTGCCACCTCGCCGGACCGCCACCACCTAGGAGCATCACTCGGGTGAGGCCTGCCCCACACGAGCTCCAGGGAGGAGGGAGAAGCAGAAGAGCCCCCGCCCCGCCTGGGCCTATCCCGGCAACGCACACGCCGGTGACGGCAGGGGAAGGGGAGAGGTCGAGTACTGGAGGTCGGGAGGTGGTGCCGCGGACCATTGGCTCGCGGGGTCGACGTGGCCGCGAGAGGGTTTTTTCCCCTTCCGACTCGTTACCTTCTCCCGTAGTGAGGAGTGATACATTGCAAATGTATCTATAATTTTTGATGTTCCATGCTTGGTTTTATCTACTTTCTTGTGTTTTGTCCACACTTTGGAGTACTTTTCATATGATTTCTTGGACTAACCTATTAACAAGAGCCACAGTGACAGCTGCCTGTTTTCTGTTGTTTTTGGTTCCAGGAAAGTCAGAAAATGAATATTCTTGGAATTGGACGGGACAAAAGCCAAAGTGCCTATTTTTCCGGAAGACATCTGAAGCCAGAATACGAGACGGAGAATGGCTGGGGGCCGGCCACACCACCTTGCCACGCGGCTAGGCCTGGCCCGCGCCAGGGGGTGGTCTAGCCGACCCCAGCACCCCCTCGGCCTCTCCTTCCGCCTATATATTGCCCTCGAGACCAAAACCCTAAGTATCCGATCAAAAATCCACGAAAGAGTCTGTAGCCACCGTCATCTCCATCCCTAGATCGGGAGGGATCTAAAGCTCTTCCTGGCACCCTGTCGGAGAGGGGAATTCACCCTGGAGGCCTTCTTCATCATCATGCAAGCCTCCGGTGTGATGCATGAGTAGTTCATCTCTGGACTATGGGTCCATGTAGTAGCTAGATGGCTGGTTTTCCTCCTTTGTGCTTTCATGTTTAGATCTTGTGAGCTCCGTTCATGATCAAGATCATCTATATGTAATTATGCATGTTGTGTTTGCGGGGATCCGATGGATATTGAGATGCTATTTCAGATTGATTATTGATTCTATCATGTCTTTGTTATTTTTGATCTTGCATGCTTTCCGTTGTTAGTAGCTATCTTGGCCAAGTAGATGCTAGCAACTCCAAGAGTTAGTATTTATGCTCGATAGTGGGTCCATGCCTCTGGTAATCTGGGGAAGTGATAGAAATCTCTAAGGTACTAGTTGTGTTGTTGCTACTAGGGAGAAAACAACAATCCTTTGTTCATAGAACAATCTTATTGCTTACTTTACACACAATTTGTAAAGTAATAATATGTTGCTTGCAACTTAATACTGGAGGGGGTTCGGATGATAACCTGAAGGTGGATTATTAGCTATAGATGCAGTTGGATGGCGGTCTATGTATAATGTTGTAATACCCAATCAAGTCTCAAAGGAGTCAATATGATTAGTATATGCTTGTATGCTTTCTCGATGTTTGTCAATTGCCCCGCTGTAATTTGTTCACCCAGCATGTTATCTATCTTAAGGAGAGCCACCTCTAGTGAACTATGGACCCCGGTCCTTTCTTTTACATACAAACTACAAACTGTTTACTGCTTTGTGTTTACTTTCTGCAAACTATTACTTCCTTCCATTCGATACGTTTAATCCTTTGTTTTCAGCAAAACCGGTGAGATTGACAACCTCATCGCAAGTTGGGGGCAAAGTTCTGTGGTTGTGTTGTGCAGGTCTCCATGTTGCTGCTGGCACCGGTAGTGCGCCCTGCCAATATTCAGCTAGCTACACCTTTGGGGTGTTTCCTTGCTCCTACTTGTTCGATTAAACCTTGGTTTCTTACTGAGGGAAAACTTGCTGCTGTGCTCATCATACCTTCCTCTTGGGGTTCCCCAATGAGCTCGATATATTTTGGGCCATCAAGCTATTTTTCTGGCGCTGTTGCCGGGGAGTCAAGGACATCTTCACAAGGGGAGTCCCTCATAACCAATCTCTTTACTTTGTTATTTTTGTTTTGCTTAGTTTTCTTTTGCTTTGTTTGCTTGTTTCTTTATCTAAAACACACAAAAAATTAGTTTTACTAGTTTGCTTTCTTTATCAAAAACACAAAAAAATTAAGTCTCCTTTAGTTGTCACCTCTTCCTTAGCTCACCATGTTGATCCCTAACTTCACCCTGAAAGACCTTTCAATAGGTAGTGGTTCAATAATTGGAAAAGATAATATTGAAGAATTCTTTAATCATGTTAGTAAACATGAGGATAGATCCCTTGCAGAACTTGCTCCAAACTATGAGATTGCTGCAGCTTCTTTAGTTCACATGCTGGAAGCTAGGTTTGTTAACCTTAACCCCTTAATGCAATTAATGTTTCTTAAACTTAAAGAAATTGATGACTCTGAGAAGAGAGATTTTATTCTTGAAACTTTGCTTAAGGAATTCTATGATGTTGCCAAGGAAGCTAGAAAAGTCTTTGAACGTTTCAATATGCTAGGTTCGTGTGTAGATGTTGTTGGTACACGAAAAAAGATGAACAAAACTGAACCTAATGGGGAGGAAACTAAGATACCAATACCCTTTAAACTGGTAGCAATACATGAAGCCATAGAAAAGAATCTTGATTGGATTGTTCCTGAAAACCCTTTTGATGAAAATAGTGAACCTAAGAGCATTGAGAGAGGATCCTCTAGAACTTATTTGGATGATATACCTTGCCTTGTTTAAGATATTTCTAGTATTAATCTTAATGCTTCTTCATTTGAGAACACTTGATTCTTCTTTTTGCTTCTTATGCCTAACTTAAAGGCGTTAAAGAAAAGTACTTATTAGGAGATAACCCAAAAGTTTTAGATGAGTCTTGGAAGTTATTACTTCAGTAATAACCGCTCCTTATCCTTTTTATTTGCTTTTTGTGCCAAGAGTAACCTCTAATGAGAGAGAAGTAATGATTGGGAAAGTTGCTGTTCCGAAACAGATTTTTGTGCTTCACCGTAAAACTTCGTGTAAAATCTCTGAATGTCCTTTTGAGGTGTGCATTTTTTTGCTTCTGCCCCAGGTTGTTATCTAACTTTAGTTAGTTCAACACTTTTTGATTTGAGCAACGTAAGGTCTTCGAAAAATATCGTCTTTACCTGCTGGTCTGTTTTGACAGATTTCTGCCATTTTCTGCATTTGCTTCTTGTTGGTTCCTTTTTGAGTTCTTTTGGGGAATTGAGCTTTTTGAGGGAAGTGCTTCAGTAGCTAGTGTTCTAATGGAAGTTTATTGGTATTAGAACTGAACCTTAAGACATATTATCTTGAGTGCACTAATGTTGCTAATAAAGATTGTGTGAAGTTTTGTATGAAGAAAAAATTTCAGGTGTATGGAAGGAATGAGTAATGAGATGAAGGATGGACTAACGCTCAAGCTTGGGGATTCCACATGTGTCATCCCAAGAAATATCCAAGAAGTACAAGCGTCAAAGCTTGGGGATGCCCAAGGCATCCCCCTCTTCATCAACAAAAATCCTAGGTTTCTTCCAAACGCTTCATTTTTATTGTTTCATGCACAGTTGTGTTATTCTTGGAGTGTCTTCTTTTTTGTTTTCTTTTTGGTTTTTCGTTTGTTTGATTTTCTTAGTTTTCTGAATAAATTGGGTGGACCCCCTCTTTAATACATTGGTTTTCAAATAATTTGGTTTGGTTTAGAAAAGAGTAGGAAAGTTCATGCTTAAGTGGTAAAGAGAGCTTGTTTTTGACTGTGGCCTATGCTTTGTCATGCCATGCTTGATATTGTTTTGGCTTTATGCTTAGTATTCTTTGTTGTAGCATGACTTGTTATAAACAATTGAGATTTCTTAATGTGCCTTGGATGAATCATGCGTTGTTTTAGCATATTAAAGCATAGTATAGTGGTATTCTCCTTTGATGCTTTATTTGGGTTGACTTGGCACATGCTCACACCATGTTATGACTATCCAAAGTCACCTGAGCCTTTATGATCCTTTAGTTTTCAACTTGTAGTATCACTTTATGCTTTGATCAATGATGTTTTGTCGCTCTGCATGATTATAGCCATTATTGCTCTCTTAGTTTGTCGCTCCCAGTCTTTTGCTAGCCTCCACAACCAAGTATGAGTTCCACTCATGCATCCAACTCCCTAAACCAAGTTATTCCAAAGAGTCCACCATACCTACCTATTAGCATATGCTATTCCAAGTATATTCATGCTTTTGTTTATCTTCCAAATTATTATGTGAAAACTAGTGATTAAAGCTCTCACGAACTTGATGGCACACTTTACTTTTTTGCGTCTAATAAACTTGAACCATTGGGTCCTTCTTTGTTGCGTATATGCTTGCGCTTTATAAGTTGAAATTATCAGAATCATGTACATGGGGAACGCTTTCAACATTGCACGTGTACTTTGTACCCCGTTGATATTATGTTCTTTTGCTTACGGATTCCGGCGGTGTGAAATAAAAGTGGAACTTCTAAGATCATGGAGTTTGTATGTGTGTTAGAGAAACACCTAGGCCGCTAGCCTAAGCCATGATTAATCATGGTGGAAACTTGCAGCATTACCATAATGAGCACTCTATGAAGCATCCTCAATAAAAACCTATGCAAATAGCAAATAAAAAGATCACTGAGATGCTCATTGTCTGCTTGCCTTGTCATTTTGATTATGGGATAGCTCATGTATCATGTGCAAGGGGTACCCCGTTGGCGGTTCTTTATGATACATATGTACTTACAATGACAAGATCTTACTCATGACTAAAGTTGAGTAGCATGGTTCGGTCTTCGTAAGTAAGGGGCATGAGATTTCGGTTTATAACTTGTCAAGCATATCCTCTTAGTTGTGTCACTTTAACCTTAATCACCTTCAAGATGCTTATGATAGGGGCAATGAGAGCTTAAAGCTATAAGTACCATAATTTTTGGAAGCTCTTTATGAAACTTGAATCTCTGCTTCCTTCTATAAAGGCCTTTCTTCCACTTATATATTGAGTCTCCACCTTCTACCTTTATGCACCTACTTTGAGAGCATAGTGGCCATTCTTAGTTCTATGTGCATGTCGTCGGATTGATGACAAGTACGCCATGAGGGGGTCCTCGAGGCGTGCGGAAGAGAGGGGTGTGAGATGTACGGTGTTCTAGGACGGTGAGCACACAAGTTTACCCAGGTTCGAATCCGCCGGCTTTGGACGGATCCTACTCCTGCTAGCAATCCAGTAATATGGCAGAGCCGGAATATGGGTTACAAGGGTTTCGCCTGTGCGAGTTGAGATTGTAGACTATTGAGGTGCCCTAAAGGCTCTCCCTAGGACGGCTTATATAGATATCCGGCCTAGGGTTTACAGGAGAGATCTATCCGGTTATGACTGAGAGTCGGTTACAGAGTACATCTTGAACTACAAGTAACATTATGGGCCTAAGTCGGTAAGTCTTCTGGGCCTTCCCGTAGCCGGATTGGACTCCGTCTTTCTCCCTGACTGGGCCCCCCGTGAAGCAAAGCTCTAACCCGAAGTGGGCCACCCTGGTCAGTGAGGAACTGTGAGGATACCCGGAAAGTATATCCCCAACAGCAGCCCCCGGAGGCCTCCAAGATCCAAAGTCGGATTTATCATCGTCTAGCTTGATCTTCGGCTTGCAGAATCTTGAAGGGTTCCTGAAACTTCACAACAAAAAGTACGATCCGGGTGTTAAAAATAAGTCGGACCTATCAATAGGTTACTCGGATTTCCCAGCTTGATTTCAAACTAAGCCGGAACTTGGTATCTAATGCCACCTGACACAAGCATGGTCAAGTCACGTCATCTGACAGGCGTTCCGTCAGCGCGACCATTTGTGGGTCCGCGGTTCGTGGAACCGAGGTGTCGTTTTAATGCGTGCGTAGAGATTGAGGCGACGCAATCATCGCGTGGGTCCTTCCCAGTCCTTCCATGACGCGTGGCAGTTGCATTGTAGCATTTGCACGAATCTTGGCGCAGTTAGGTGGATATAAGGGGTTTGGATTTCTCCTTCTCCTTTCCACCAGTCCTTTGCTGTTTCCTTCCCTCCCAATCCTCTTGCGTGCACAGAGCCTCCTCGTCCTTCCCCCACAGAACTCCCAGCGCTGCCCCTTTCAGGTCATCTTCTCACCGGAGAAATGGCTTCATCTTCTTCCTCCGGTTTGGTGGCAGCAGCGGCAGCGGAAGCAGCGGCAAAGAAGGAGAGCTTCCGGGGAATCTGGATCCCTTGCACCCTCAACGAGGAGGGCCTCAAGAACGTGGAGAAGGAGGGACTTCTCACCGTCGGCGACTGGCGGAGCGGCTACGGGGAAACCGTCCCCAACCCGCGTGACGGCGAGCGGGTCCACTTCGGCACCCATCTCGACCGAGGTCTGTCTTTTCCTCCCTCGGAGTTCTTCTCCGAGGTGATAGATCATTTTGGAGTTCAACTCCACAATCTTCCTCCTAACTCTCTCTTAGAGATGAGTGCATATGCTTCGCTTTGCGAGGGCTTTCTCGGCATTAGGCCGAGTTTGACTCTCTTCCGGTACTATTTCCATGTCCGGAGGAACTCCATCACTGCCGGTGTTCCTTACATCACCGGCACTATCAGCTTTTCACTTAGACGCGACCGGGCTTATCCCAAGATTCTAGCCAGTAACTCGGTCAAACAATGGCCAGCCACTTTTTTCTATCATAGGGATATTCCGGCTCCCGACAAAGCTACTGCTTTGCCGGCTTTTGTCGACGGAGCTGCCACAGCCCAGCCTTCCTAGGACGAGGCTGCTCCGGCTCTTTCCGACGATCTGATCCTCGCTAAGAGGCGGATCGAATATTTGATTAAGCACAATGGTCTGAAGGGATCTGACTTGGTCCAGTGCTGGGTCTCACGTCGGATCCAGCCACTTCAGTACCATGGAACCCGACTGATGCACTCCATCACGTCGTCTCCAACTGACTCCCTCCGAATCAACTCCAAAGCCTACACCACTCAAGGCTACATAAGCCAAATCAAGTGGCTGATCAAGGAGCGGATTGAAAGGAGGATTCCGGAGGTTTCTCTAGACATGCACACGGCGGAAAACCCCATGGTGCCGGTAAGCTTCCATCATCACACCTTTTATGTGTTTCAATCTTCGAGTTATACTACAATACTGATATGTTTTGTTCTTTTCAGCTTGCTGACATCCCCGAGTCGGAACTTGCTCCGCTCGAAGGATACCCTCCGGAGTTCTCTCAGGAGGTAGAAGTGGTCCCATTGCTGGACCTTGCGCTCAAGAAGCGCAAAGCTTCGACAGTGGCCGTTGGCACAAAGGAGGTGCATGTCGTGAAGAGGTAACTTTCAGTCACAACTTTTCGCCTTTGTACTTTACTCAAATTTCTTTCCGAGATGTAATGTTTCCGACTTCACTACATTCTTAGAGCAAAACCGCTCGTCAAGGCCAAGGGGAAAGGGATTTCTTCGAAGGCTCTGCGGCAGACGAAGCTTACCATAGCTTCCCCTGTCATGGCTCCTCCGACTCTTGCCCCTCAACCTTCTGCAACGCCGGTTATCTCGCCGGACGCTGCAGAAGATCCGGCTCCTTCAACGGGGCCTGCGAACCTTGGATCGCAAACTGACTTCACCACGGGTGCGTCAGATCTAGATAAGGGTGAACCCTCTTTGGGTAATGATCCCTCGGCAGAAACCTTCGCCGAAAACCTCATGAGCAATCCGGGTCTTGCCAAGTTTGGCCTGACCTAGAAAACTGCCGAAGAGATCCAGCGGCTTGCCAGGCAAGTCCTGGAGAAAAGCCATCTATCTGCCGAAGAAGAAGCGCAGGAAGCAGAGGACGTCAAGTTCTCTGATCTTCTTGCTCAAGTCCACCTTCACGACGAGAGGATTAGGACTGGCGAGCTTTCAACAGCCCCAGTGATCCCTCTTACTCTTGCCGAGAAGGTGGCCGCTGAAGTGAACGTGGGTTTGGATAAACTTACCCGCGAGCAATATGTAAGTCGGAATTCCAACTCATGTTTTTCCTTTATTGTATTTTATATCATATCCTCTAGCCCCCAAGCATGAAGTAGGATAAATAATCCGGGTTTATGCTTTATTAGGATGCCAAAGAACGAACTAGTGTAGCCCCCAAGGCTCGTGCTGATATTTTAGAAAAAATATTAGCCCGAGTCTTAAGTAGCTTTCTGACTTTGGGTATTCTGACTTATAGAAGGTATGTTCCTATAACCAGGAATTACTGACCAATGTCTGCGATAAGCGGGGAGAGATCAAAGCTCTCTGGCTTAAAAATGCTGAACTCAAAGTTGCCAAGGATGAGGCCGAAGGTAAACATTCCGAGACTCAATCCTTGTCTTTGTATTTTCAATGTCAAATTTTTCTGAACTTTTGTTCTTTTTGACTTACAGCGCTGGTGAAACAATCCGTCGCCATGATTGAAGAGGCCGAGAACCTCAAGACCCTGGTGGTGGAGAACAAGGGACTTCGCCAAGAGCTGGATAAGCTTAAGGCGAATCATGAAAGGAGCATAGCTCAAGTCCTTGAATCCTCCTCCATGGCCACTAATGAGCGTGATCACAAGATCGCTGCTCAAGATAAAATAATCTCGGATCTCAAAAATGAGCTTGGCAGTGAGAAGGATATGTCCCAGGCGCTCCGGGCTGAACTCCAGAGTCTCCGGGAGGAGAAGATCAAAATTGACGACGTCATTTTTGGTACGTTCCATCTGTCTCTTTCTTCGACCTTTACCAATGTCCAATTTTTCTTAACTTGTTTTGTGTATAGGTCCTCTGAACTTGACGGACTCTTCCTCCTCCGAGCCCCACATCCACCGGCTTACCCAAGTCGGTGACCTGCTTCATGACTTTCGCCAGTCCCTTGAGGACGTCGGCGAAGCTCTCAAGATTCCGGACATGCCAAGCATGTCGGATTTTCAGGTGCGGGACAAGGCCAAGGAGATGCCGCAGCTTGTTCGGGACTGGAACATGTCCTATGCGTGGACTGCTGTGCAGAACGCTCTCACCATGGTCATGAGCCACCATGGAAACATGGAGATATGGCAAGTGACCAGAGTGTACTGCAAGGTAGATGAAGACGGCTAGGAGCAGGACCTTCAAGCCATCATGCACTCCTATGCCGGATACGGGTGTCACGTGGCTGATCTGACCAGCTACAAGATCCCCTTCTTCACCCGCGTGGATACTCCACCTCCTCCTGCAGAAGAAACCGAAGAAGTTTCCGACGATGAACACACCATCTCGGATGCGGACATCTCGGAACGATATCAAGGCGGAGTGACCAGCGAGCCGGCAGATCCTTCATCTCCTCCTGCATCATAGACCAGAAATTTGTGTATTATTCCAGAAAAAACATGATGCGTTTGTAAATATGTAGTATTTTAACTTTTGCTAGTGCTAAGCTTTTAATCTATTCGGCACTTTTTGGCTTTGAAAATTTTTTGTGTGACTGAAATGTTTACATAAGCACTTGTATTTTTTCGTCTCTACTTATCGTTTATCTAGCTTTCCGCCTCGTCCCTTTCGTGAGCCGGCTAAACCTTCCACCGAAAACTTTGCCGAGCAACGGAGCTCAATTGCTAAACCAGTTTAAACTCGGAAACAAAGCCGGCTTCTAGTACCAACAATTCACTACTCGAAAAATGCCCGCATCCAGCAATCAGACAGATAACCAAAGTAAAGACTAGAAACTTTAGAGTTATACCCGAGGGTAGCAGTTTTAGAATCGGAAATCTAAACCAGAACGAACATGAGCATAAAGTACTTTCAAGCATTCTAGGATTTTCTACTATGACATGATCATTCGGAAATAAGATGGTAACAACTTCTCAGAAAAATCTTGAGGTAACCAAAACTTTTATTTCTCACAGAACATGTACATATGTATGATTACAAAGAAGGATAAACTAAGAATAAAAGGGACGTAGCTGAGCAATGTTCCACGATTTGTCTAACTCATCCGAATTTGTACTGCCTCCAGCTCTCTTTCTCTTCTTAGTAGAAGGTTTTTCTTTGACTGGTCTCATGTCAGTTAAGTAGTACGATCCATTGTGAAATACTCGACTAACTAAAAAGGGCCCTTCCCATACTGGGGAAAGTTTGTGCTTTCTTTATTGCACAAGCCGGAGAACCAAATCACCTTTATTGAAGGATCTATTTCGGACTCTCTGGCTATGATACTTGCGTAACTTCTGCTGATAGGCTGTAGATCTCATTTGAGCAACGACGCGGACTTCTTCGACTAAGTCGAGATCATTTTGTCGAGAAATCTCGACATCCTCTTCGTTATACGCGGCCACTCTAGGAGAAGTATGAATTAAATCACTAGGAAGAACTCCTTCTGCACCATAGACCAAGAAGAAAGGTGTGTATCCTGTTGACTTGTTTGTAGTTGTTCGTAAACTCCAAATTACAGAGGGTAGTTCCTTTGCCCAAGCCCCCGCAGCACGTCGTAGTGGTGCTTCGAGTCTTGGTTTTAGGCCTTGTAAGATTAAACCATTTGCTCTTTCGACTTGTCCGTTAGCTTGTGGATGTGCGACTGACGCAATGTCAAGCCGGATATTTTGCTCGTCGCAGAATTCAGCCAATTCTCCCATAGAAAAGTTACTCCCGTTGTCCGTGATAATGCTATGCGGATAACCATACCGGATAATAACATCCTCGACAAATCTTTTGATTGTTGCTCCGTCACAACTTGTGACGGGTTTAGCCTCAATCCATTTGGTGAATTTATCCACCATCACTAAGAGGTGAGTAAATCCACTTGGAGCTCATTTAAAAGGTCCTACCATATCAAGCCCCCAGACCGCAAAGGGACATGTTATAGGTATTGTTCGCAACTGATCAGCCGGAACATGAGCTTGCTTGGCATACTTTTGGCAGCCGTTGTATGTCTTGACTAACCGTTCGGCATCTGCCTGAGTTGTAAGCTAGAAAAATCCGTGTCAAAAAGCTTTTGCCACTAAAGATTTGGCTGCAACGTGGTGACCACACTCGCCTTCGTGGATTTCCCTTAAGATTTCCACTCCTTCTTCCGGAGATACATAGCGCTGAAAACCCCCAGAAACACTCCGTTTATAGAGCTCACCTTTAACAATAGTATAGGATTTAGCTCGTCGGATAATTTGTCGGCTCAGCACCTCGTCTTTGGGTAATTTGCCATCTACTAAATAATCGAGGTAGGGTTGAGTCCAGCTGGGAATTACAGCCAGAACTGCTATTAAAGGTGAGTCGGATTTGGTCGGATATTCCTCATCTACTCCCTTTATTGAGGGAACTTTGAGGTGCTCTAAAAAAGCACCATCCGGGATCTCTTTCCGCGCAGAACCTATCCGTGATAGTGCATCTGCTTCCTCATTTTCTGCTCGAGGGATATGCTGAACTTCAAACCCTTCGAACGATTTAGATAGATCATCCACGACAGCTTTATATGCTGCCATGTGTTTATTTGCATTACAAATATCCGACACTTGTTGAGCAACAAGATCTGAATCTCCGTAACACATCAAACGTCGGATACCAATGTCCTTAGCAATCCAGATTCCATGTAGCAGTGCTTCATACTCGGCAATATTGTTTGTCGCTGTGAAGTGGATCTGCAACACGTATAAAAGTTTATCTCCTTGGGGTGATTTGAGCACCACGCCAGCCCCTGAGCCCCCTCGAGCCTTAGACCTGTCGAAAAAGAGGGTCCAATATTCCGACTCAGGGAGGATCATATTCTCCTTCGTCTCTGTCCAATCAGCGCAAAGTCAGCAAGGATCTGGGCTTTGATTGTTGTCCGAGGATTGTACTCAATATCGAAAGCTGAAAGCTCTATGCCCCATTTGGCGACGCGTCCTGTGGCGTCACTGTTGTTGATTATATCTCTCATGGGAGCTTTGCTCACCATGGTAATTGGATGCTCCTGAAAATAGTGTCATAACTTACGAGATGCTAGAAAAACACCGTAAGCCAACTTTTGATAATGCGGATATCGCTGTTTTGATTCTGTCAGGACCTCGCTCACAAAGTAAGTCGGACGCTGCACCAGGTGTTCCTGATTTTCCTCTGGTCTCTCCACCACCATGACGATACTAACGACCTTATTAGTCGCGGCAATATAAAGCAACATCGGTTTCTGAGGTTCCGGCGCTGCAAGGATAGGAGCAGATGAGAGTACTTTCTTCAGGTCTTGTAGTGCAGCTTCAGCTTCATCAGTCCAAACAAAATCTTTGGTCTTTTTCAGGAGTTTGTATAATGGTGCGGCTCTTTCACCAAGCCGGCTTACAAATCGACTGACCGCAGCGATGCAGCCAGTTAATCTTTGTACGTCCTTCAGGCGAGTTGGCCTGGAAATATTGAGTATTGCCTTGATTTTGTCTCGGTTCACCTCTATGCCTCTTTGAGACACGATGAAACCTAACAATTTTCTGGCTGGTATTCCAAAGAAGCATTTCTTCGAGTTAAGCATGATGTTGTATTTTCGTAGATTGGCGAACGTTTTCTCCAAGTTGGAAATTAGTGTTTCCTTCTTTTTGGACATCACCGCGATATCATCCATGTATGCATGTACATTGCGTCTGAGTTGGTCGTGGAGGCAACGCTGCATCGTGCGCTGGTACGTAGCTCCTGCGTTCTTCAGCCCAAAGGGCATCGTAACAAAATAGAAGGTTCCGAAGGGGGTTATGAATAAAGTTTTGACTTTGTCAGATTCCTTCATCCGGATTCGGTGATAACCGGAATATGCATCGAGAAAACAGAGGAGTTCCGAGCCTGCCGTAGAATCGATAACTTGATCAATTCTAGGCAAAGCGAACGGATCTTTTGGACAAGCCTTGTTCAAGGCAGTATAATCAACACACATCCTTAAATCAGTGGTGTCCTTTTTAGGGACCATTACAGGATTGGCCGACAACTCAGTGTGGATGACCTCTTCTACGAATCCGGCTAACTCGAGCCACGCTAGTTCCTTAGCTATTGCCTTACGCTTTTCGTTGCCAAACCGTCGTAAGGACTGTTTGACGGGTTTAGCATTCGGGTTTACATTTAGAGAGTGCTCGGCAAGTTCCCTAGGTACTCCGGTCATGTCAAATGGCTGCCATGCGAAGATATCTTGATTTGCTTGGAGGAACTTGACGAGCGCGCTTTCCTATGCGCTATCTAGGCCTACGCCTATCTGGGTCACCTTGGAGGGGTCATCATCCTTCAACGGTGCTTTCTTCGTCTCTTCTGATGCCTTGAACTCCGGATTTGGCTTGGTCACCTCCTTCTTCGTTGCGGGCATCTCGGACGGATCTATGCTCTTTTTGATCTCCTGGTACTCCTGGGCGTGTAGCACGGCTTCGGCAAAGGCGGCATTTCCATTCTCGCACTCTCGCGCTTTTTTCGGGTCTCCCCTGATGGTGATTACGCTGTTGGGACCTGGAATTTTCATCATATTGTAAATGTAACACGGACGAGCCATGAAAGCCTAGTAAGCTGGACGTACGAATATAGCGTGGTACGCGCTCTTGAATGGGACCACTTCGAAGGAAAGTGCCTCCGTCCGATAATTCTTTGGAGTTCCAAAGGTAACATCCAAAGTGATCTCCCCCAGGGAATTAGCTTGTCTTCATGGGACAACTCCGTGAAAAATCACAGAGCTATGGTTCAGCTGGGTCTCCGAGATCTTCATCCGGCGTAGCGTTTCGACATAGAGAATATTGATGCTACTACCACCGTCCATGAGGGTCTTGGAGAAACCATAACCGTCAATAAGTGGGTTGACGATTAAGGCGTATTTTCCTTGCCTGTGTAACTTAGGCGGATGATCATCACGGTCAAATGTGATTGCCACTTCTGACCAGTCCAGATATTGTGGGATAGCCAGAACTGTTGCATTGAGCTCGTGTAGAACTGCTTTCTTGACCTTTGCAGGTTGAGATCCGAGGAAAGTGACATAAGTGTCCTTCTTGGTGGGAAAAGTCTTCTTCCCTTCCGACTTGTGATTTGAAGCATCGGCTTCCTCCATGTCGAAATATTCCTTGGTCTCTTGGTCCTTTTCGGGATTTTTCTTTCCCTTCTTCTGCTTAGCTTTGTAGCCCGCAGTGTCATCTCTTTTGATGTCGTCATTGAAACGACATTCAGCGTTGGTGTGGGACGAGCCCCCATTGGCGTCTAGGTGATGCACACATGGGTTATTGGCAATGTCGGCCCAAGAGTAGGTTTTGCCTGGTTGCTATTCTCCTCTACCTTGGACCCTTGAAGTCCCACGGCCACGCCCGTGGCCTCCGCCACGTCCTCCTCGTCCTCCAGACCCAGAAACGGTGGTAACCACCGCTGTTTCCGCGTTGGGTTTTTCCTCCGAGGTGTTCTTACGTTTCTAAGCCTGTTGCTTTGTTTTTGCCGACTGAGGTACAGCTAGGACGTTGAGTAGTCCCTCTGCATCATCGTCAGCATCTGCATATTTGCTCGCTGTTTCTATCATCTCTCCCAAATCAGTGACATTGTCACACTTCAAACGATGATGCAGTAGACCAATTGGGAGACCTGCTGACATGGGTATACCCTATAGGTACTTGAGCTTGGTATATACGGTCCAAATACATATAGGCCCACGGTGTCGCCAAGGCCCGGATGGAGGGACTCGAGTAACCTACGGACTCTCGATTGCTTGAAGAACAAGAAGAAGCTAAAGATAGAAAGATTAAAGGGAAAACCCTAACTTGTAACCGACTCGACCTGCTACCTGAGACCTAGCCTATCTATATAAAGGCTAGGAGGGGGCGGCGAGAAGGACACACGCAACCCTAGTTTCCACAACCTTCGCTAGATTACATCTGCGCACCATTCTAACTTTCGACTCTCTCAATAATTCCATGAGCAGACAAGCAGGAGTAGGGACCTCTACGAGGCCTGAACCTGGGTAAATCCTTTGTCCCCTGTGTGCTTGTTTGCTAGCCGATAGATATCTCTAGCGCTCCCTCCTTCTCCAAAACCCAAGTCCATAACAATGGGCATTGACGAGTTAAACCCTCGTCAATTGGCGCCAGCTTTCATTTACTCCTTCACAGGAGTTCTTGGTGTCGATCCATCATTCGAGATAATCTCGGCAAGTTTCTCCGGCTTTCAGGGTGCAACGCTGTAGGTCTCCGACCAAACAGGGCCTCCGATATGTGCCTTCGAAATTACGAAAGAACAGACTTTGCATGTCATACCAGTTGTGGATGGTGTTCTCCGGAAGTTCATTGAGCCATGATCGCGCCGTCTTCCGCAACATAAGTGGGAGATATCGGGTTGCGACCAGGCTGTTTCCGCCTTTGGCGATGCAGCAAGCTTGGAAAAAATCATGTAGCCAAGTGTCTTGCCGAGCAATGCCGTCATAGGCTTGGATGTGTCTTGAGATAGAAAATCCTTCCGGGAATCTTGTAGCTCTGATGCGTGGTCCAAAGAACTTTGGGCCCACGTACATGTCATCGTTTTCATAGCGCCGCGCCTCTATATTGGAATTGATCCTGTGCCTTGTGTCGTTCGGGGATAGAGATCGTCCCGAATGCTGGTTGTGGCTGTGGTGCCGTGGAGCCGGACTTCGGCTTCTACCACCACCTCCTCCGCCATGTCGTCCTCCTTGACCTCCATGGGGACCGTTGTGATGATTGTGTGGTGGAGAGGGTGGAGCAGCTGGATAGTTTCTGGCTGATCGCCGGCCTCCGTCCGGAGCGTCATTATTCCGGTTCCGGGGAGGACCTTGACTATGACGAGCCCCCTGCCGGCTTGTACCAGCATGGCTTCCGTCGTTTCTTCGTCCGTCGTTCCCACCATGGTGAGGCTCAGTCGGACGACTTGTGTGTTTAGGAGGTGGCATCTTTTGACGATCCTCCTCCCGTTGTTTTTCTTTATCTTCTCCCCTTCGATCCTTAGATTCTCGTCAGGGAGGGTTCGTCGGATTCAGGACGGCAATGGCGTCTTTCTCGGCCGCTGGGGTGACGTTGCTCCAGTTACGTGAAGTTCTGTGATGCTGTCCTGAAGATCCGGTTCTTGAATGGTTGTCTTCCCGGTGTTCGGGCTGGTGATACTGCGCCCGGACGTAATGGGATCTTACGCCAGCCCATGCCGGATCCGTGCGACATTGGTCAAAATCTGAGACTAGTTTTTGACTTCCGGACAGGGCGACCTTTTACTGCTCTAGTCCCTTGTTGAGTAGTTTGATACCCAAACGTATCCCCTCTGGTCCTGGATTAGCCGATAGAATTTCTCGGGTCGCCACGGTATTCTGTACTAGTGTTGGGTATACCCAATCTCCATTTCCATCCTTCCGTGGCTTCCCCATCTCATATCCAAAAAGGACGGCACGGACACGTGGGAATTGGTTGTCATCTATGTGATGCTTCTGTGTCTTCTGATGCAAACGAGACATGTATTCCTTGTTTGACATATGTTTCTTCTCCACCTCGATGTTTTTGGCTTCATCGAGGAGTTGTTGACGACGCGCTTCTAGGGCCTGCACCCTTTTGTCCAGCTCATCCGCAGTAAGTTCTGCGGCTGTAGGGATAGGTGTGGTTAATGCGGCATCGATGAGTTTACGCGCACCTTCGGTGATCACGTGTCCATCCACCGATGCTTCTTTTTTCGGCTCTTCTGGGATAAGCGCTCCATCCGAGTCTTGTTCGTATTCCTCGGCGATCACCCCCTCTGTCAGAGGGTCTTTTGCCGGGGTCTTGTTTTTCTGTTCTTCTTCTTTGCCTTCTTGGCAGCACCGGTAGCAAAGACGGCTTTGGGTCCGTTTCCCGGAGTCAAGCTCTGATCGGTACTTTCGGACATCTGGACTTCGGGATTGTCTCCGACGTCCATGGCATCCTGCGCTTTGGGAGAGTGTTCCCCAGATCCTTCATCCATGGCTTCTCCTTCTTCTGCAGCTTTGGAGTTGTACTCCTCTTCATATTCCGCGGAGAACTTTCGGAAATCTGCTGACGTCATCGATTCATCCGAGGATGCGGGTACGTCGGCGTTTGTTCCAATTGCCTCCAGCACCGAGTCGGTTTTTTCTCCAGCATCGGCAGAGCCGGATCCGGATCCCACGTATCCGACGAAGTGCAACGCGTGCTTCCCGAGGTACCTGCGGCTTTCACGATCAGCCATGTCAAAACTTTTGATGGTCTCGAGAATTGCATCTGCGCTTTCGCCTTGCAGTATCATACGTCGTAATGTGTACCTTAGGAAAGGTATGTCTGTTCTGGCATCATCAGAGCCGGAATCAGTGTCACTGATATGCTCCTCCTGGATTTCGACTTTCGCGGGTGGGTCAATCTGGGATCTGGCTCCTCCAGGGAGATCCACTCCAGATTCGACGTGGACCGCCAGGTCTTCTTCAGGCTCGGATTTCTCCACTATCTCCGTAACTGGTGCGGGCTGGGTGGGATTAGGGTTTTCTGAGATCCGGAACTCTGTCGCCTCTGCGGACAAAGGGGACCCAGAAGTTTCTTCTGGCTCTATCATCACCGCTGGGGTGGGTTGGACAGGTTCAGCGAAACCGATGTAAATATCGATCTCGCCAAAAGACATGATTGTGTAGGCAGTCACGGCCTCCCTAGCTGGAATCCAAGTCTCGTCGAGAACGATGAGCGGGACGTCGCTGGTGTAGAGGATGCGACCGATGGCAATTGTCTCACTGATTCCGATTCTTGCAGATTCCGCTCAGAACGCAGATTCGAAGCTCACTTGCCCCACGGTGGGCGCCAACTGTCGTCGGATTGATGACAAGTACGCCATGAGGGGGTCCTCGAGGCGTGCGGAAGAGAGGGGTGTGAGACGTACGGTGTTCCGGGACGGTGAGCACACAAGTTTACCCAGGTCCAAATCCGCCGGCTTTGGACGGATCCTACCCCTGCTAGCAATCCAGTAATACGGCAGAGCCGGAATTGTTGGGTCCGCAGCATAGAAAACAAAAAATTTCCTATGGTGTGAACTACACGCCAAGATCTATCTACTAGGTACAAAGCAACGGGTGGACATACATCCAACAAGAACTTACCCTCATAGACAACGAGCTTTGTTAACGAGTAGGAACTCGTGGTTGATGTAGTCGTACACTTGCCGATCTCAAGATCGTGAGAAAGTCCAAGCGCCGCAACTCAGCAGCGCATCCGCACTCGCACACACGTTCAAGCCACCGGACAACCTCCACCTCCTCGCTCCAGCAATCCAGCGGAAGCAGCAACTCCTTCCAGACGAAATGCCACCGGGAACATGTATCTCGCTAATCCGAGACCATGGGGGAATAATTCTAGAGGGGGAGAGAGATCCTTCACAAGGAGGTGTGTGGATGAAGGAGGGAATGGGTGGCCTTTTATAGGAGGAGGGGGTGCCCCCTCTCTCCATGCCCGGCGCATGGGTGGTGACCCCTCACCTCCTCCATTCATGTGGTGGTAACCCCCCCCCCCCACATTAAAATGCCTCTTCACATTCCCTTTTAAAGTCTCCACTTTAAATGCATTAAATTTCTCCAAATTTAATGCTCTCTCATTTAATAAAACTCTTTTTACTAAATTTATTCAGAATTTTGTTAATTACTTTAATTAACAAACATTCACATATAGCCCCTTGCAATATTTCAATATCACATGCAGAACCACCTTCTGCAATTTCACCCGAAACAATTTCCGGTTTCTATTGAAACAATTCCTGCACTTTGCAATTCTTTCTCTGAAACATATGTGCTCCAAAATGGTGTCAGGTAACTCTTAAGTGTGCCACCCTACGGTTCGCGAATAATGCAGACATGATCGAGACCCTTCTCCGATCAATAATCAGCAGCGGGACCTGGAGATCCGTACTGACTCCTACACATTCAACAATGACTCCTGTGATCGTGAGAACCTTTAATGCTTGTAACTAAATCCCTTTGTCTCTCGATATATTACATGTCCGAGATTCGATCATCGGTATCTCCATACCTAGTTTGATCTCGTTACCGACATGCACTCTTTTCTCGTTCCCGTGATATAACATTCTAGTGATCACATCACTTGCTTGCAAGCTATCCTAATGTGATATCACCGAGAGGGCCCAGAGTATATCTATCCGTCATCTGGATTGACAAATTCCACTCTTGATCCATGAGCCTCAACATAACACCTTCGTAGTACTGAACCCATCTTTATAGTCACCCTGCTACGGTGTGACGTTTGATGTTATCAAGATACTCTTCCGATGTTAGCAATTAACATGATCTCATGGTCTAAGGATAAAGATTACTTCGTATGATGTTATAGCAATATAAACATAATGACTTGATCGTAATGCTATACTTCAGATGAATGTTCATCACATCATTCCACCAATGGTGTGACCTTGTTATTAACAACATCCAATGTCCATGATCAGGAAACCTTGATCATCCTGTTAATCAACAAGCTAGTCTATAAGAGAGGCATGACTAGGAACCCTTTTTGTTTATTAAACATACATGTATTGATGTTTCCGAATCAATACATTTCTAGAATGTAAAATAAACATCTATCATGTATAAGGAATATATAATAATAACTTTATTATTGCCTCTCAGGGCATATTTCCTTCAGTCTCCCACTTGCACTAGAGACAATAATCTAGTTCACATAGTGATAAATCTAATACCCATGGAGTTCTGGTGTTGATCATGTTTTGCCCTAGGGAGAACTTTAGTCAATGGATCTGCTGCATTTAGGTCCGTGTGTACTTTACAAATCTTTATATCTCCATCCTTGACATGCTCGCGGATGGAGTGAAACCGACGCTTAATATGCTTGGAATTCTTGTGAGACCTTGGTTCCTTTGCGTTGGATATGGCTCCATTGTTGTCACAATAGATCACCATCGGGTCCAACGCACTGGGAACCACACCCAGTTCCGTAATGAACTCTTTCATCCAAACTGCTTCTTGCGCCGCTTCTAAAGCAGCAACATATTCCGCCTCCGTTGTTGATCCAGCCACCACAGGTTGTTTGGAACTCCTCCAACTAACTGCTGCTCCATTCAAGAGAAAAACGTATCTGGATTGAGACTTAGAGTCATCCGGATCGGTGTCAAAGCTAGCATCGACATAACACTTAGCGACTAGCTCTTCTTCACCTCCGTATATAAGAAACATATTCTTAGTTCTTCTTAAGTACTTGAGGATGTTCTTTACCGCTATCCAGTGTTCCGAACCTGGATCAGATTAGTACCTACTAGTCAAACTAATAGCATGTGCCACATCCGGTCTTGTACATAGCATGGCATACATAATAGAGCCTATGGCCGAGGCATAGGGGATCTTATCCATCATCTCTCTTTCTTCCGCCGTAGCCGGACTTTGAGTCTTACTCAATATCTTGCCTTGCAACAGAGGTAAGAACCCCTTCTTACTTTCGTCCATATTAAACTTCTTTAATATCTTATCAAGGTATGTACTCTGCGATAGCCCAATTAGGCACCTTGATATATCTCTATAGATTTTAATGCCTAATATATATGATGCTTCACCAAGATCTTTCATCAAAAATTTGTTGTTTAGATAACTTTTAACACTGTTTAAAAGATCTATATCATTTCCAATCAATAATATGTCATCCACATATAATATCAGAAATGCCACATTGCTCCCACTCACTTTCTTGTAAATACAAGCCTCTCCATAAGTCTGGACAAATCCAAACTCTTTGATCTCCTCATCAAAGCGGAGATTCCAACTTCGTGATGCTTGCTTCAGTCCATAGATGGATCGCTGAAGTTTGCACACCTTATTAGCATCCTTAGGATCGACAAAACCCTTAGGTTGTATCATATACAACTCTTCTTCAATCTTACCATTGAGGAACGCAGTTTTGACATCCATCTGCCATATTTCATAATCGAAATATGCAGCAATTGCTAACATAATCCTAACTGACTTAAGCATCGCTACGGGAGAGAATGTCTCATCGTAAACTCCTTGAATTTGTCGAAACCCCTTTGCGACAAGTCGAGCCTTATAGATGGTCACATTACCATCAGCATCAGTTTTCTTTTTGAAAATCCATTTATTCTCCACGGCCTTTCGGTCGTGAGGTAAGTCCACCAAGTTCCAAACTTGGTTCTCGTACATGGATTCCATCTCGGATTTCATGTCTTCTAGACATTTGTTGGAATCCGGGCTCATCATCGCTTCTTCATACGTCGCAGGGTCATCCATTTCATCAACCATGAAATTCACAACAGGATTGTCGTACAGTTCAGGAGCTGCACGTGTCCTGCTTGACCTGCGAGGTTCGGTAGTGTCCTCTTTCGGAGTTTCATGATCATTATTATTAGCTCTCTCTTCATCAGGTGAAGTCAACTCCGAAACAACTTCCGGTGCTGCGCCACTCGCCATTCCATGAATAGAAGGTTCAATAACCTCTTCGAGTTCTACCTTCCGACTACTCACACCTTTCGCGAGAAATTCCTTCTCAAGAAAGGATCCATTCTTGGCAACAAAAACCTTGCCCTCGGATCTGTGATAGAAGGTATACCCAATTGTTTCCTTAGGGTATCCTATGAAGACGCATTTTTCCGCTTTGGGTTCGAGTTTATTTGGTTGAAGTTTCTTCACATAAACATCGCATCCCCAAACCTTAAGAAATGACAGCTTAGGTTTGTTTCCAAACCATAATTCATACGGTGTCGTTTCAACGGATTTAGATGGTGCCCGATTTAAAGTGAATGCAGTTGTTTCTAGTGCATAACCCCAAAATGACAGAGGTAAGTCAGTCAGAGACATCATAGATCGAACCATATCCAATAAGGTACGATTACAATGCTCTGACACACCATTACGTTGTGGTGTTCCGGCAGTCGTGAGTTGTGAAACTATTCCACACTCTTTCATGTGTGTGCTAAACTCGTAACTTAGATACTCTCCTCCACGGTCAGACCGTAGAAATTTGATCTTTCTATTACGATGATTTTCCACTTCATTCTGAAATTCCTTGAACTTTTCAAAAGTTTCAGACTCGTGTTTCATCAAATAGATATACCCATATCTACTCAAATCATCCGTGGAAGTAACAAAATAACGATATCCACCTCGCGCCGACACACTCATTGGTCCACACACATCAGTATGTATGATTTCCAATAGATCTGTCGCCCGTTCCATTGAACCGGAAAACGGCGTTCTAGTCATCTTGCCCATAAGGCATGGCTCACATGTATCAAATGATTCAAAATCAAGTGATTCCAAAAGTCCATCAGAATGGAGTTTCTTCATGCGTTTACCGCCAATATGACCTAGACGGCAGTGCCACATATATGTAGACATATCATCATCAAGTTTAATCTTTTTAGCATTAACATTATGAATGTGCGTAATATTAATATCGAGATCCAATAGAAATAAACCATTCAACATAGGTGCATGACCATAAAAGATATCATTCTTATAAATCGAACAACCATTGTTTTCAGATTTAAAGGAATGACCACTTTGCATCAAACACGATCCATATACAATGTTCATGCTCAGTGCAGGCACCAAATAACAATTATTTAGGTTTATAACTAATCCCGATGGCAAATGGAGAGGTAGCGTCCCGACGGCGATCACATCAACTCTTGGTCCATTGTCGACCCGCATCCTGACCTCATCCCTTGCTAGTTGTCGCTTGTTCCGTAGCCCCTGAACCGAGTTACATATATTAGCAACCGATCCGGTATCAAATACCCAAGTGCTACTGCGAGTACTAGTCAAGTACACATCAATAACATGTATATCACATATACCTTTGTTTGCCTTGCTGGACTTCTTGTCCGCCAAATACTTGGGGCAGTTGCGCTTCCAATGGCCAGTCCCCTTGCAATAGTAGCACTCGGTGTCAGACTTAGGTCCAGCCCGGGGTTTCTTTTCAGGCGTGGCAACAGACTTGTCACCCTTTTTTCCCTTGTGCTTGCCTTTCTTATCCTTCTTGAAACCGGTGGTCCTATTGATCATCAACACTTGATGTTATTTCCTAATCTCCACTTCTGCAGCCTTAAGCATTGACAGAAGCTCGGGAAGAGACTTCTTCATGCCCTGCATATTATAGTTCATCACGAAGCTCTTGTAGCTAGGTGGCAGAGATTGGAGAACACGATGTATGCCTAAGTCAATGGGAATCGTTATTCCCAAGGACACAAGCTTATCGGCGTACCCAGACATTTTGAGTACGTGCTCACTAACGGAGCTGTTTTCCTCCATCATGCAGCTAAAGAATTTTTCTGTAGCATTATAACTCTCTACGATAGCATGGGTATCGAAAATCATTTTCAATTCTCCCATGGTATCAAAGGCATTGCCATTTTCGAAATGCTTTCGAAGTTCTGGCTCTAGCCCATACAGTATGCCGCAATGAACTAAGTTGTGGTCCTCCTGACGAGTCACATAGACATTCTTTTCCTCGTCAGGGGCATCAGGAGCTGGTGGGGGGCCTAGCGGCGCATCTAGCACATATTGCTTTTGTGCGGCAGTGAGGAGAATCCTCAAATTCATAGCCTAGTTGGTGAAGTTGCTACCATTCGCAGCAAGTTTCTCTTTCTCCATGAACACGTTGAAATAAAAAGCAGGTGGTGCCATCTACAACAGAATTTGTAAAGTTTATTTAGACTAAGTTTATGATAGATTGAGTTCAACTAATCCAAATTACTAATGAACTCCCACTCAAAAACGACATCCCTCGTGTCCTTTTGGTGATTACATGAACCAAATCCACTATATCAAGTCTGATCATCACGTGAGGTTATATATCTTCAAAGGCGAGCATCTATATGGGCATCATATCAACCATATGACTCATGCTTAACCTTTCGGTCCGTGTTCCGTTGCCATGTCTGTACATGCTAGGCTCGCCAAGTAAGAATCTTAGTATTCGCGTGTGTAAAACTGTCTTACACCCGTTCCTATGAAAGCGTAGATTCGAGTACACCCGATCATCACGTGATGTCTCGAAACACGATCCATAGAACGGTGCATACTCAAGGAAGAACACATTTTTATCTTGATATCTAAATGAGGGATCATCTTATAATGCTACCAAACGCGCCAAACTAGCAGTATAAGATGCTAACATCTAATGTGTAAAGTGAGATGATATGGTCCATGCATTTGATCTCTATCACTTGCATCATGGTATGATCTCTATCATTCCTTTGTGTGTAAGGCCAAGGTCTATGGAACTTACACGTTGACTGTGTTGTAAGAGTATCTACCATACATCTACTTACAACAATACCATATCAATACACTAGCCCAGCAACGATCTAAACTAGACGCCTCTAATTTATCAATTGCAAGTTTTACGTGGCTTAGGGCTTTCGGAGATAGAACCGTTCTCACCCATGAACATGAACCACAACGAGGATAACTAAGTTATTAGCAACTCGTTGTAAATCAGATATTGACTATAGTAGGAGAGACAGACACCCGCCAGCCACTTATGCAAAACAAGTTGCATGTCAGTCGTGGAACCGGTCTCGATGACATGTAAGGTTGGTACGGGCCGCTTCATCCCACTATGCCACCAATATCCAAAATACATAGAAGATGCAATAACATGATCATCATCGCCCACATATCAACCATATGTGTACTACCCGTGCTAAGCACCTACACATAGATTAGGCTCTGATACCACTGTTGGGTCCGCATCATAGAAAAAAAAAATTCCTACGGTGTGAACTACACCCCAAGATCTATCTACTAGGTACAAAGCAACGGGTGGACATACATCCAACGAGAACTTACCCTCATAGACAACGAGCTTTGTTAACAAGTAGGAACTCGTGGTTGATGTAGTCGTACACTTGCCGGTCTCAAGATCGTGAGGAAGTCCGAGCGCCGCAACTCAGCAGCGCATCCGCACTCGCACACACGTTCAAGCCACCGGACAACCTCCACCTCCTCGCTCCAGTGATCCAGCGGAAGCAGCAACTCCTTCCAGACGAAATGCCACCGGGAACATGTATCTCGCTAATCCGAGACCATGGGGGAATAATTCTAGAGGGGGAGAGAGATCCTTCACAAGGAGGTGTGTGGACGAAGGAGGGAATGGGTGGCCTTTTATAGGAGGAGGGGGGTGCCCCCTCTCTCCATGGCCGGCGCATGGGGGGGACCCCTCACCTCCCCCATTCATGTGGTGGTAACCCCCCCCACACACACACACACATTAAAATGCCTCTTCACATTCCCTTTTAAAGTCTCCAATTTAAATGCATTAAATTTCTCCAAATTTAATGCTCTCTCATTTTATAAAACTCTTTTTATTAAATTTATTCAGAATTTTTTTAATTACTTTAATTAACAAACATTCACATATAGCCCCTTGCAATATTTCAATATCACATGCATAACCACCTTCTGCAATTTCACTCGAAACAATTTCCGATTTCTATTGAAACAATTCCTGCGCTTTGCAATTCTTTCGTCTGAAACATATGTGCTCCAAAATGGTGTCCGGTAACTCTTAAGTGTGCCACCCTATGGTTCGCGAATAATACAGACATGATCGAGACCCTTCTCCGATCAATAATCAGCAGCGGGACCTGGAGATCCGTACTGACTCCTACACATTCAACGATGACTCCTGTGATCGTGAGAACCTTTAACGCTTGTAACTAAATCCCTTTGTCTCTCGATATATTACATGTCCGAGATTCGATCATCGGTATCTCCATACCTAGTTTGATCTCGTCACCGACATGCACTCTTTTCTCGTTCCCGTGATATAACATTCTAGTGATCACATCACTTGCTTGCAAGCTATCCTAATGTGATATCACCGAGAGGGCCCAGAGTATGTCTATCTGTCATCTGGATTGACAAATTCCACTCTTGATCCATGAGCCTCAACAACACCTTCGTAGTACTGAACCCATCTTTATAGTCACCCTGTTACGGTGTGACGTTTGATGTTATCAAGATACTCTTCCGGTGTTAGCAATTAACATGATCTCATGGTCTAAGGATAAAGATTACTTCATATGATGTTATAGCAATATAAACATAATAACTTGATCGTAATGCTATACTTCGGATGAATGTTCATCACATCATTCCACCAATGGTGTGACCTTGTTATTAACAACATCCAATATCCATGATCAGGAAACCTTGATCATCCTGTTAATCAATAAGCTAGTCTATAAGAGAGGCATGACTAGGAACCCTTTTTGTTTATTAAACACACATGTATTGATGTTTCCGAATCAATACATTTCTAGCATGTAAAATAAACATCTATCATGTATAAGGAATATATAATAATAACTTTATTATTCCCTCTCTGGGCATATTTCCTTCAGGAATATGGGTTACAAGGGTTTCGCCTGTGCGAGTTGAGATTGTAGACTATTGAGGTGCCCTAAAGGCTCTCCCTAGGACGGCTTATATAGATATCCGGCCTAGGGTTTACAGGAGAGATCTATCCGGCTACGACTGAGAGTCGGTTACAGAGTACATCTTGAACTACAAGTAACATTATGGGCCTAAGTCGGTAAGTCTTCTGAGCCTTCCCGTAGCCGGATTGGACTCCGTCTTTCTCCCTGACTGGGCCGCCCGTGAAGCAAAGCTCTAACCCGAAGTGGGCCACCCTGGTCAGTGAGGAACTGTGAGGATACCCGGAAAGTATATCCCCAACAGTGCATTGTCCCAAGACTAGTTGATTGATGCATAACTTGATATTGCTTATTCTAAACTATTGGTATCTAGTCACTCTTATGAACTTTGAAGGTGTCCTATGCATTTACATTTGCTACTCTATGAGGGACAAGCTGAATACTAGTATGCTATGTTTTTTTATGTGAAATAAACAAACGTCTTGCAAAGCATTGTTACTCATGAATCTTTTGTTTGTGACTTTTCATGTTGCATCATAGTTTCTTTGTCTTATTGTTAGAACTTTGTCTTTCATGTTATGATTGAAGTACTATGATTCCAGCTTTGAATGTTTTACAAATACTTTGATCAAGTCTTTGATGGTGCATGTCACCTCAAAAATTATTCTTTCTTTTTATCACTTACCTACTCGAGGACGAGCAGGAGTTAAGCTTGGGGATGTTGATACATTGCAAATGTATCTATAATTTTTAATGTTTCATGCTTGGTTATATCTACTTTCTTGTGTTTTGTTCACACTTTGGAGTACTTTTCATATGATTTCTTGTACTAACCTATTAATAAGAGCCACAGTGCCAGCTGTCTGTTTTCTGTTGTTTTTTATTCCAGGAAAGTCAGAAAATGAATATTCTCGAAATTGGCCGTTACAAAAGCCAAGGCCTAACCGGATGACATGGAGACTCCTATCATCTATGCTTATAAGTACCTTAAAGTTATCTAGTATGATCTTGTGATCATGCTATGAGTGGAGGATTTATCATCATTTTGATGCTTATCTATTTGCGCGAGCCTCTATCGTAAAAATAAACACTCTTCATATACGTCGGGATTGTGGTCATACGATCGTGTAAACAATCCTTTTGTAAGAGGTGTTACTTTTCCAACTTCGAGGCTATCGGACACCTCTCAAATAGACGGATGCCATGTCCTTTGAGAGGTCTTCCTTGGAGATGCCTTGAAGTATTTGTCTGTCTCTAATATGATGCATTTCAAGTTTTCTATTTAGTAACTTATTCATGATTTAGATAGAATCAACCTGTTAATTGTGCAGTTATATATCATATGCATTGTCGGTGTTTGACTAATAATGCTTGATATCATGTTGGTGGAGAGACCGAGTGTAACTGATATGTTTTATTACATATTTTTGGACCCTCATGTTGAGCGCATGATTCGCGCGAACGGCAAATTTGCAATCGAATTTTTTGTTCTAGGCCTGGGAATTTCGCCACTTGGACAGGTAAGCAGCTGGCAACTTCTTCCTGGCCGCATTTTCCCAGATCCGACGGTGACAATTTCATCGCGCCAATGAGCCAAATTCCTTAGTTCTCTCCCTAAAATTTCCATAATTTTAAAAAGGTGTTCTGTCCCGATCGATCGAGCACAAGAGTGCAACGGCGCAACCGGTCGTGATCCGGTCGAGGTCGACCGTGCGGCACGCCACGAGTTGTGTTCCACATGTAGAGCTTTGACTCTGAGTGTTACAGTCCTAGTGTAATTTTTTTCCTCGGAGGCGACCGGGTGAGTGGTGAAGTGAGCTGGTGAACGATCGATGGCTGCTAGACCAGATCGGACGGGTTAAGGGCATGTATAATGGTTGATAAGACCGTCTTATTTTGATTTCGCCATCTAATCTAGGTATAGATATAAGACATGACATACAATGGGTTATTTTTAGTCTTATTTTTAATAAATAAACATCCTAGATTTATGGTGAGAGAGATTGTTGCTAAGAGAAGACAAACCTCTTTTTTGAGTTCTCTCTCCTCCATGTCACCTATCATCCTACATGACATTGCTATGATATGACTAAGATATAACCATTGTACATGCCCTAACACTTCTCTAGGTCATGGTGCGGTCTCAGCACGCTGCAGCGCGCGGCTGAGACGATCCGGACCCGACACGGAAAAGTTCAATTGGGTGGGATTAGCCGCTGTCGCTAGCGTTCATCTGAAACTGACAGTCGCTTACTATTTTTCGTGACTGGAGACTGGAACTGGTCGTGTTTGTTGCTTGGTTGCTTGTCCTATTGCTCGTCTAAGCTTTGTAGCACCGGCCTGTATGTCCTCTAGATCTTCTCGAAATAGGCTTATGTATCGTTATATTAATATATCAACTACCCGATACCACGATACATATGCTTGTGTCTCAGCACAGTCAAGCCCAAACCAATAACAGAGAGAAACAAAATAGAAAACAATGGTAACAACAACAGATCGACTAAAAGAAAATGGCTCGCAACCGCTACGCCCTTCGAAGAAGTTCCACCACACACCGAGAACTCTGAAACATCTCGTATCAAGCAATACCTTCAAGAAGGGAAGCGATAAGGGCGACATTGCTGCCCGGACCTGTCCTAGGGTTTCCCCTGTACGAGGAGTTAAGCGGGAAATGGGTACACCAGACAACCTCCAAGAAGGAATAGTGACACCCGCAGGCGTCACCCCGTCGGTGTCGAAATACCAACAGGGATTTCTCCCGACTGCTAAAAAACCACTACCCGAATGCTTCAAAGTTTGCCACCCAGCAAAGTCGCCCACCAACATGTGCGGCCACGGTCTTGACGCCACCATCGCCGTTTCACTAAAATTACCATCGTGAGGCCTAGAGAATGGACTAAGAGAGCGCAAGGGAATGAGAGCGGCAGCCCCGAAGCCGTGTGGGAGGGAACTACCTCCACTGCCATAGTGGTAGCCAACCGGACACAGCAATAGGAGCACACCTAGCCTCCTGTTCCGGTCGGGCACAGAAAGGACATGCAAATCTCTCGTCGCCATGTTTTAGCAAGTCGGTGATAGTGCCGCCACCACCCCAAAGCCCAGCTTCACGTCCACCTCCAGGGAACAATGTCAACACTGGTGCGCCGCTGGCCCGCACTAGCCCATCTGTGGCCCGAATGACCCAGATCTGCCGCACGGGCGCAACCTCCGCAAGCCAGCACCACCTCGTTGCCTCGCCCCCAAGGGTCGCGCCACTACTCCAGAGTCCACCCGCGCCCGCGCCGGGACATCCCGCCACCTCGCCAGACCGCCACCGCCTAGGAGCATCACTCAGGTGAGGCCCACCCCACGCGAGCTCCAGGGAGGAGGGAGAAGCAGAAGAGCCCTCGCCCCTGCCCAGGCCTATCCTGGCAACGCACACGCCGGTGACGACAGGGGAAGGGGAGAGGTCGAGTACTGGAGGTCGGGAGGTGGTGCCGCGGACCATTGGCTCGCGAGGTCGACGTGGCCGCGAGAGGGTTTTTTCCCCTTCCGACTCGTTACCTTCTCCCGTAGTGAGGAGTGATACATTGCAGATGTATCTATAATTTTTGATGTTCCATGCTTGGTTTTATCTACTTTCTTGTGGTTTGTCCACATTTTGGAGTACTTTTCATATGATTTCTTGGACTAACCTATTAACAAGAGCCATAGTGCCAGCTGCCTATTTTTTGTTGTTTTTTGTTTCAGGAAAGTCAGAAAATGAATATTCTCGGAATTGGACGGGACAAAAGCCAAAGTGCCTATTTTTCTGGAAGACATCTGAAGCTAGAATACGAGAGGGAGAAGGGCTAGGGGCCGGCCACACCACCTGGCCGCGTGGTCAGGCCTGGCCCACACCAGGGGGTGGTCTGGTCGACCCTAGCACCCCCTCGGCCTCTCCTTCCACATTTATATTTCCCTCGGGACCAAAACCCTCAGTACCCGATCAAAAATCCACGAAAGAGTCTGAAGCCGCCGTCATCTCCATCCCTAGATCGGGAGGGATCTGAAGCTCTTCCTGGCACCCTGCCGGAGAGGGGAATTCATCCTGGGGGCCTTCTTCATCATCATGCAAGCCTCCGGTGTGATGCATGAGTAGTTCATCTCTGGACTACGGGTCCATGTAGTAGCTAGATGGATGGTTCTCCTCCTTTGTGCTTTCATGTTTAGATCTTGTGAGCTCCGTTCAGGATCAAGATCATCTATTTGTAATTCTGCATGTTGTGTTTGCGGGGATCCGATGGATATTGAGATGCTATTTCAGATTGATTATTGATTCTATCATGTCTTTGTTATTTGTGATCTTGAATGCTTTTCGTTATTAGTAGCTATCTTGGCCAAGTAGATGCTAGCAACTCCAAGAGTTAGTATTTATGCTCGATAGTGGGTTCATGCCTCTGGTAATCTGGGGAAGTGACAGAAATCTCTAAGGTACTAGATGTGTTGTTGCTACTAGGGAGAAAACAACAATCCTTTGTTCATAGAACAATCGTATTGTTTAATTTACACGCAGTTCGTAAAGCAATAATCTGTTGCTTGCAGCTTAATACTGGAGGGGCTTCGGATGATAACCTGAAGGTGGATTATTAGTCATAGATGCAGTTGGATGGCGGTCTATGTATAATGTTGTAATGCCCAATCAAGTTCCAAAGGAGTCAAGATGATTAGTATATGCTTGTATGCTTTCTTGATGTTTGTCAATTGCCCCGCTGTAGTTTGTTCACCCAGCATGTTATCTATCTTAAGGAGAGCCACCTCTAGTGAACTATGGACCCCGGTCCTTTCTTTTACATATAATCTACAAACTGTTTACTGCTTTGTGTTTACTTTCTGCAAACTATTACTTCCTTCCATACGATACATTTAATCCTTTGTTTTCAGCAAAACCGATGAGATTGACAACCTCATCGTAAGTTGGGGGCAAAGTTATGTGGTTGTGTTGTGCAGGTCTCCATGTTGCTGCTACACCGGTAGTGCACTCTACCAATGTTCAGCTAGCTACACCTTTGGGGTGTTTCCTTGCTCCTACTAGTTCGATTAAACCTTGGTTTCTTACTGAGGGAAAACGTGCTGCTGTGCTCATCATACCTTCCTCTTGGGTTCCCCAACGAGCTCGATATATTTTGGGCCATCAAGGAGATGATTTCTTCTCTACATCCTCTAGATCTCCACTGTCTAATCATGTGAACGTGTGATCAGGTCTGGCTAGTGTTGAAAGTGCATGTGTGCCCCCATGTGTGGTTTTGGTAATTAATGACAATCTTTATGGACTTATGTTTGCATTGAGTTTTACCTGTAGATTTGTCCATAGGCAATGCTTGAACCATATGTTGGCTTCAAGGTTGGGAGAAGAAGAAAGTGAAGAAGATTAAGTGTTGACCAAGGTTTCAATGAGTGATCCGGAGATTGGTCAAGTGAGAGTTGATCCTATGGCAAGTGTGTCTTGAAGACTAAAGTTGGAGAGATATCTCTTAGATACCTTCAAGACACCAACTTAATGAAGAAATAAGAATTGATGTGCAAGTTCAAGATGAGCCATCTCGAAGAGATCATTTGCTTAAAGCTTGCAATCCTATGGTGATCATGGATATAGGAAGATGATATGCCCAAAAGAGAAGCTCCACCATAGTGGAGTATGGGGGAGCAATTTGCAAGTCTTCACCAAGCTAGCGCAATCAAGAAAGGTGTTCCATCTTGAGGTGGAGAAGATCGTCATCATCGAGCTCAAGTGGAATATGCGCAAGGCAAAGGTATGGTATTGATAGGGTATCCTTCTTACCGGTCTCGTGGTGTTAGTTGGAGAGACCGGGTTATAGGATCGATAATCGTGCTATCAAGAGGGGCTCTCAAGTGAGTGACTAGTTCATATCCTTCGGAGAGAGCTCCTACCTTTGCATACTTAGCATCATCTTTATTGGTTCTTATTTGGATCTTATCCATGTGAGGATTTAGAGCTTGTGGTAATTCATAGCAAGCTCTAGTTCATGAAAAACGGATTTCCCTGCATACCTAATTACGTTTTTGATCTTGGAGGCTTTTCCGGTTTCTCACCAAGAGAGGTATCTCACATCATAATATATGAAATGCTCTCTCTTGGTGTTATCCAATATTGGGTATCTCTTGTCACCCTCTTTCCAACAAAATTGGTTTCAGGTCATTTGGAGTCCGGATGCAAATGTTATGATCATTATAGTTTTATTGTTTCTATCAGGTTTGCCTCTGCAGGTTTTTGGACCGGAGTCTCCAGCGTCTAGAATCAAGTCTACGCCGGACTGTCCGGTCGATTTCTGCCAGAGTATCCGGCCTTGCCGGAATGTCCGGCTGGTGCCGGCCAGACTGTCTGGCCCTGAGGGTTCATCGACCAGCTCGGACATTCAGTATGCCATATCGGACACCACCCGGACTCTGGTCGGACACTGGCCGGAAACTTGGCTGGGTCGGAGTGTCTGGCTGGTCTCGCCCGGAGTGTCCGGCTAGGCCGAACTGTCTGGCTGATGTTGGCCAGACTGTCCGGGGGTAAGTGGCTCCCAACGGCTCTATTTCCAGGGGCCCTATATAAAGGTCCCTTCTTCTACCTTGAGATGCTACTCGTTCCAGAATTGAAGAACCCTAACCCTAGAGCCACCAAATCAACAAGAACTCCATCTACAACCATCCAAAGTCCTTGAGCTTTGGGGAATCGAAGGAGGAGGCCTTGATCTACTACTTCACCAAGAGAGATTTCCATTTCCCCCTCATTCACTTGAGGGCCCCTTGTTCTAGTGTTTCATGGGAAACCCTAGCTTTTGATTTGGTTCTTACAAGCTTGTCTTTTATTATTGTGACAACTTGCTTGGATTCGGGAGCCTCCAATTAAGTTGTGGATGTGTGCCTCGAACTTGTTGTAAAGGTGTCGGCTACCACCTCGAAGGTTGCCGATATAGTGGAAGGGTGGATCGATCCCATGTTGGGTCCGCAGCATAGAAAACAAAAAAATTCCTATGGTGTGAACTACACGCAAGATCTAACTACTAGGTACAAAGCAACGGGTGGACATACTGTTGGGTCCGCAGCATAGAAAACAAAAAATTTCCTACGGTGTGAACTACACGCCAAGATCTATCTACTAGGTACAAAGCAACGGGTGGACATACATCCAACGAGAACTTACCCTCGTAGACAACGAGCTTTGTTAACGAGTAGGAACTCGTGGTTGATATAGTCGTACACTTGCTGATCTCAAGATCGTGATGAAGTCCAGCAGGTCCGGCTCGAGCACGTCCATCAGATCCAGCTCCAGCACCACCAAGTCCAGCACCGCAAAGCAGCAGTGCATCCGTGATCACACACACGTCCGGTACACCGACAACCTCCGTCCCTCGCTCCAGCAAAGAAGTGGAAGCAGCAACTCCTTTCCAGATAAAGCCACTGGGAACATGTACCTCACTAATCCGAGACCATGGGGAAATAATACTAGAGGGGGAGAGAGATCCTTCACAAGGAGGTGTGTGTGAGAAGTGAGGAGGGGGAGGCCTTTTATAGGAGGAGGGGGGTGCCCCTCCTTCATGGCCGGCGCATGGAGGAGGTGTCTCTTCACCTCCTCCATTCATGTGGTGGTAACTCCCTCCACATAAATTTGCCCCTTCACATTCTCTTTTAAAGTCTCCACTTTAAATGCATTAAATTTCTCCAAATTTAATGCTCTCTCATTTAATAAAACTCTTTTATTATTTTTATTCAGAATTTTGTTAATTACTTTAATTAACAAACATTCACATAAAACCCCCTGCAACATTTCAATATTACATGCAGAACCAATTTCAGCATTTTCACCCGAAACAGTTTCGGTGTCTATTGAAATAATTCCAGCGCTTCCTTAAATCTTTATCTGGAACATATTTGCTCCAAATGGTGTCGGTATCCCTTAAGTGTGTCACCCTACAGTCCGCGAATAATTCAGACATGATCGAGACCCCTCTCCGATCAATAATCAGCAGCGGGACCTGGAGATCCATACTGACTCCTACACATTCAACGATGACTTCTGTGATCGTGAGAACCTTTAACGCTAGTAAATAAATCCCTTTGTCCCGCGATATATTACATGTCCGAGATTCGATCATCCGTATCTCCATACCTAGTTTGATCTCGTTACCGACATGCACTCTTTTCTCGTTCCCGTGATATAACATTCTAGTGATCACATCACTTGCTTGCAAGATATTTCAATGTGATATCACCGAGAGGGCCTAGAGTATATCTATCCGTCATCGGGATGGACAAATCCCACTCTTGATCCATGAGCCTCGACATAACACCTTCGTAGCACTGGACCCACCTTTATAGTCACCCCGTTACGGTGTGACGTTTGATGTTATCAAGATACTCTTCCGGTGTTAGCAATTAACATGATCTCATGGTCTAAGAACTAAGATTACTTCGTATGATGTTATAGCAATATAAACATAATGACTCTGATCGTAATGCTATACTTCGGATGAATGTTCATCACATCATTCCACCAATGTTGTGACCTTGTTATTAACAACATCCAATGTCCATGATTAGGAAACCTTGATCATCTTGTTAATCAACAAGCTAGTCTATAAGAGAGGCATAACTAGCAACCTTTTTTGTTTATTAAACACACATGTATTGATGTTTCCGATCAATACAATTCTAGCATGTAAAATAAACATTTATCATAAACATGGAATAAGATAATAACCACTTTATTATTGCCTCTCGGGCATATTTCCTTCAGTCTCCCACTTGCACTAGAGTCAATAATCTAGTTTGAAAAACTTTGCGTATTGAACACCTATGGCTTTCTGGTGTTGCATATACTCTATTGCTAGTGGTTAACATAATCTCTGGATCTGACAGTTTCAGGTCCGTGTGTATTTGCATGTCTTTGCGTCTCTACGCATCACTCATTCTCAAATGAGATGGCATTGTATAGATTTGGTCCTTTGGTGAGACCTTTAGTTTGTTCGGCTCAAAATATGTTGATATTATTGTCATACAATATATCTTCATAGTATTATCCCACTTTGAACCACACCTAGTTTGATAACAAACTACTTAACACAAATGCCCTCTTTTGCTGCTACTATAGCAGTCATATACTTAGCCTTCTGTTGTAGTATCCGTCACAATGTCTCAACTTTGGAACTCATCCAAATCCATCATGGAACATCCTTTCCATTACATTGTGCCACCCATAGTCTAAATTCAGATAAATTTAATTTGTATCTTGTGACAAAACTAGTATCAATGTAACACTTTACAATGAACTACCTTTAACTATTTGTCACTTATACATTATACATTCTTAGTTCTTCCAAAGCTCATAAGAATATCTTTACTATTGTCCAATGATCAACTTATGAATCATTCTGGTATATGCTCATAACATTTAGAGTATAGGACATTCTGGATATATACATATCATGGTATAATCGATCAAAATTTTCATGTGATTTTACTCACCAATTGTTGAAACACTTGAATTTTGATACAATCCTTTCCATGCAGCAAGAACCTTTCTTGTTCCATATTGAACCCTTTCAATATCTCATATATGTATGTTTGGCACAACCATATTAGCACCTTAATCTATCCATATAGATATTGATGCCTAATATTCCGGGTTTGCCCAAGTCTTTCATCGAAATCTTATTTTAATGAAATCCTTAACTTGTGTCAATTCAAGATACATCATTTCCAATCAACAATATGTCCTCTACATAATGTATTAGAAATATGTCTCAACGCTCCCACTTAATTTCTTGCAAATGCAAGCATCTTCATCATCTCCGATGAATTTAAACTCTTTTAATAGTTTCATCATGGTGAAGATTCCAACTCCGCTATGCTTACTTCATGAAGTTTACATGCCCTTTTAGCATCATTTGAATTAACAAAACCCTTCGGACCATGTCATGTACATGTCCTAGGTTACCGTTCTATTAGAAGAACCTTGTTTTGTTTATTCAACTACCATATACCAAATTATATGTAGTGGTTGCTACATTAATCCGTCAAGACTATATATCGCTATGAAAGATCATATCTTGTCATAGTCAACTCCTTGAACATTGTCGTAAAATTCTCTCCGACATGTCGACTATTTCATAGATGTTTAAACATCCATGTCTTATTTCTTTATAGATCCAAACACGACCGATAGGCTTCACGCCTTTCCGGAAGGTCTTCCAAGTTCAGAAACTTGTTTTCTCGTGTATGGATACTATCACGGATTCTATGACTTCTAGTCATTTTATGGAGTCAGGGCCCATCATCGCTTCTTTGCATGTAGTCGGTTCATCATTGTCAAAACAATAACGACTTATGTTTCAAATCTTACTATTTGATTCTTACCGACCCACATGGTTCAATAGGAACTCTTATCTCCAAGATCACACTCTTTGTAATCACGGGATCCATGAGCATTGTGGCCGCCACCAGGACACTTTCCGGCGCTGCGCTACTTAGCACATATACCTAAGGTTTAACAACCTTATCAAAGTTCTATTGTCCTCCCACTTAACTTTTCACGAAAAATTCCTTCTCAAGAAACTTGACGTTCCAAGCGACAAACTCTTTTGTCCTCGGTGTTATGGAGGAATTCCCAACAAATTCTTTGGGATAACCTACAAAGACGTGCTTATCCGACTTTGGTTGTAAACATTTTACTTATGCATAGCATACCAAAATTTAAGAAAAGACAATTCGGGTTTTATCCCAAACCATAACTCATATGGTATCATTTCAACGGATCACAATGGTGCTCTTTTCAGTGAAAAAGCGGTAGTCTCTAAAGCTTCAACCTTTAAAACATAATGGCAGTTTTATAAATGACACCCTTGATCTTACCATGTCAAACATGGTTTGATTTTATCTCTCGAATATGCCATACTCCTATGGTTATCGGGAAACACAAATCATGGAACAATTCCTCAAGTCTTAGGTGTTTTTGCTAAACATGTAACTCAAATATCTTCCTTTATGATTGAATCATAAACTTTTTATTTTCTTGTTACAATGATTTTCCACTTCATCTTGAAAGTCTTTGAACAATTTTCAAATGTTTCATACTTCTTCCTTATTAAGTAAATATACAGATATATTCACTCAAATTTTCAGAGAAAGCATATGAAGCAAAAAAGATCCATCGCATATGGCTACACATAATGGACTATGCACATCAGCATGCACAATTTCCAATAAGCTAGTCATCCGTTCCTCTCTGGCCTATGGACGGAGTTTCAATTATCTCGAGAAAAGTCTCACATGCGTCAATTGATCAAAATCAAAGACTCCAAAAATCCATCAACATGGAGTTTCTTCATGTTTTCTTTCAAATATAATTTAAACAGCGATGTCACTTCATAAGTGATCTTTCAATCATTTGTCTTGCGACATTTTAGCAATAGTGTTTATGGATGTGATTTCTCCAACTAGACTTGTAAAAGTTCATCCATCCTTTATGGAATACGGTAATTATTTGAACAGACATTGTTCTCATAATACCGGAACAAAATAACAATTATTTAAACAAATCTTGAAGGCTTGGTTTGATGACAACGAAAAACACAATAACATTTTATTTGTTTTCGATGAACATCATCACTCATTCTCTTGCTGGTTACTTAGGCCATTGTAGTTCATGAATTGCGTTGTCCTGTATGACACTTCATACCAACCAATTCGGTCTCCAATACCTAAGAACCACATTGTTTAACAAGCAAGGAATATAGCCATAACATGTATATCTTCTATATACCTAAGTTGGACATCTCCAACCTTTTATTTTCTGCCAAATATTTTATAGATTCTCTTTCAGCAATTCATTTTCTTTTAAAAGAATCAATCAACATCAATAGTGGTGTCATCAACATGACACATGGTACAAAGCGTATATAGTCAAATACTAATACCTTTGGACTTGCACTTTGAAGTGGATCACCATCATCAAATGTTTGGCATTCTTTCAAAAATCCATTCTTTAGCAATCTATTAGTGTAGTAAACATTTTACTTACAGCTTCTATTCATCCTTATCATGACAACTTTCATGATCAAGCTACTATAGCTTATAAGGAAGAATCACGAGTATAATATCAGTTCCCAAAACCTTTTTGGTAGATTCGGATGCCTAGCATCTCCATCCTTCACAAATTCTCATACAATATGAGAACATGTATTTTGCTATTATACTCTATCATAATGCAACCAAAAACATTGTTTCATATATCACAATATCTTTCACACATGATGGTTTCTGAAACAATTTTCAGCTCCAATATAATCTTGATATTAAAACAACCTTTTGAATATCAATAATCATGGAGGCAAACATGATACTTTAGATAATAAAATTGGAATTCTTACTCTTGATTTAATACTACTTATTAAACTTCATGGAGTAAATAGAGTTTGCTGAAAGTTTGCAATAGGACTTATAAACTTTAAATTGACATTCAAAACAATACGATACCAGTTCGTAAAGTAAATATCCAGAATTCTATAGTTCTATTATCTCAATTAAAACTAAGCATAAGGTAGTGAACAGATGCCAATGACTACAACAAATTATGCAAATTCACTTCGATTTAGTTTATGACAAATTAAGTTCGACTAATCCAAATTAGAAATGAACTCCCACTCAAAAACGACATCCCTCGTGTCCTTTTGGTGATTACATGAACCAAATCCACTACACCAAGTCCGATCATCACGTGAGTCGGTGTAGCTTCAAAGGCGAGCATCTATATGGGCATCATATCAACTATATGACTCATGCTTAACCTTTCGGTCCGTGTTCCGAGGCCATGTATGTACATGCTAGGCTCGTCAAGTAAGAACCTTAGTATTTGCGTGTGTAAAACTGTCTTACACCCGTTGTATGAAAGCGTAGAGTCGAGAACACCCGATCATCACGTGATGCCTCAAAACACGATCCACAAAACGGTGCATACTTAAGGAAGAACACATTTTTATCTTGATACCTATAAGAGGGATCATCTTACAATGCTACAGAAAGCGCCAAACTAGCAGTATAAGATGCTAACATCTAATGTGTAAAGTGAGATGATATGGTCCATTCATTTGATCTCTATCATTTGCATCGTGGTATGATCTCTATCATTCCTTTGTGTGTAAGGCCAAGGTCTATGGAACTTACACGTTGAGTGTGTTGTAAGAGTATCTATCATACATCTACTTACAACAATACCATATCAAGACACTAGCCCAACAACGATCTAAACTAGACGCCTCTAATTTATCAATTGCAAGTTTTACGGGCTTAGGGCTTTCGGAGATAGAACCGGTCTTACCTACGAACATAGAACCACAACAAGGATAACCAAGTTATTAGCAATTCGTTGTAAATCAGATATTGACTATAGTAGGAGAGACAGACACCCGCCAGCCACTTATGCAAAACAAGTTGCATGTCAGTCGTGGAACCGGTCTCATGTACGATGACATGTAAGGTTGGTCCGGGCCGCTTCATCCCACTATGCCACCAATATCCAAAATACATAGAAGATGCAATAACATGATCATCATCGCCCACATATCAACATATGTGTACTACCCGTGCTAAGCACCTACGCATAGATCAGGCTCTGATACCATTGTTGGGTCCGCAGCATAGAAAATAAAAAATTTCCTACGGTGTGAACTACACGCCAAGATCTATCTACTAGGTACAAAGCAATGGGTGGACATACATCCAACGAGAACTTACCCTCGTAGACAACGAGCTTTGTTAACGAGTAGGAACTCGTGGTTGATGTAGTCGTACACTTGCCGATCTCAAGATCGTGATGAAGTCCAGCAGGTCCGGCTCCAGCACGTCCATCAGATCCAGCTCCAGCACCACCAAGTCCAGCACCGCAAAGCAGCGGTGCATCCATGATCACACACACGTCCGGTACCCCGACAACCTCCGTCCCTCGCTCCAGCAAAGAAGCGGAAGCAGCAACTCCTTTCCAGATAAAGCCACCGGGAACATGTATCTCACTAATCCGAGACCATGGGGAAATAATAGTAGAGGGGGAGAGAGATCCTTCACAAGGAGGTGTGTGTGAGAAGTGAGGAGGGGGTGGCCTTTTATAGGAGGAGGGGGGTGCCCCTCCTTCATGGCTGGCACATGGAGGAGGTGTCTCTTCACCTCCTCCATTCATGTGGTGGTAACTCCCTCCACATAAATTTGCCCCTTCACATTCTCTTTTAAAGTCTCCACTTTAAATGCATTAAATTTCTCATTTAATAAAACTCTTTTATTATTTTTATTCAGAATTTTGTTAATTACTTTAATTAACAAACACTCACATAAAACCCCCTGCAACATTTCAATATTACATGCAGAACCAATTTCAGCATTTTCACCCAAAACAGTTTCGGTGTCTATTGAAATAATTCCAGCGCTTTCTTAAATCTTTATCTGGAACATATTTGCTCCAAATGGTGTCGGTATCCCTTAAGTATGTCACCCTACGGTTCGCAAATAATGCAGACATGATCGAGACCCCTCTCCGATCAATAATCAGCAGCGGGAGCTGGAGATCCCTATTGACTCCTACACATTCAACGATGACTTCTGTGATCGTGAGAACCTTTAACGCTAGTAACTAAATCCCTTTGTCCCGCGATATATTACATGTCCGAGATTCGATCATCCGTATCTCCATACCTAGTTTGATCTCGTTACTGACATGCACTCTTTTCTCATTCCCGTGATATAACATTCTAGTGATCACATCACTTGCTTGCAAGCTATTTCAATGTGATATCACCAAGAGGGCCCAGAGTATATCTATCCGTCATCGGAATGGACAAATCCCACTCTTGATCCATGAGCCTCAACATAACACCTTCGTAGCACTGAACCCACCTTTATAGTCACCCTGTTATGGTGTGACGTTTGATGTTATCAAGATACTCTTCCAGTGTTAGCAATTAACATGATCTCATGGTCTAAGGACTAAGATTACTTCGTATGATGTTATAGCAATATAAACATAATGACTCTGATCGTAATGCTATACTTCGGATGAATGTTCATCACATCATTCCACCAATGTTGTGACCTTGTTATTAACAACATCCAATGTCCATGATCAGGAAATCTTGATCATCTTGTTAATCAACAAGCTAGTCTATAAGAGAGGCAAAACTAGGAACCCTTTTTGTTTATTAAACACACATGTATTGATGTTTCCGATCAATACAATTCTATCATGTAAAATAAACATTTATCATAAACATGGAATAAGATAATAACCACTTTATTATTGCCTCTCGGGCATATTACCTTCACATACATCCAACGAGAACTTACCCTCGTAGACAATGAGCTTTGTTAACGAGTAGGAACTCGTGGTTGATGTAGTCGTACACTTGCCGATCTCAAGATCATGAGGAAGTCCGAGCGCCGCAACTCAGCAGCGCATCCGAACTCGCACACACGTTCAAGCCACCGGACAACCTCCACCTCCTCGCTCCAGCGATCCAGCGGAAGCAGCAACTCCTTCCAGACGAAATGCCACCGGGAACATGTATCTCGCTAATCCGAGACCATGGGGGAATAATTCTAGAGGGGGAGAGAGATCCTTCACAAGGAGGTGTGAGGACGAAGGAGGGAATGGGTGGCCTTTTATAGGAGGGAGGGGGGTGCCCCCTCTCTCCATGGCCGGCGCATGGGGGGGTGACCCCTCACCTCCCCCATTCATGTGGTGGTAACCCCTCCACATTAAAATGCCTCTTCACATTCCCTTTTAAAGTCTCCACTTTAAATGCATTAAATTTCTCCAAATTTAATGCTCTCTCATTTAATAAAACTCTTTTTATTAAATTTATTCAGAATTTTGTTAATTACTTTAATTAACAAACATTCACATATAGCCCCTTGCAATATTTCAATATCACATGCAGAACCACCTTCTGCAATTTTACCCAAAACAATTTTCGGTTTCTATTGAAACAATTCCTGCGCTTTGCAATTCTTTCGTCTAAAACATATGTGCTCCAAAATGGTGTCTAGTAACTCTTAAGTGTGCCACCCTACGGTTCACGAATAATGCAGACATGATCGAGACCCTTCTCCGATCAATAATCAGCAGCGGGACCTGGATATCCGTACTGACTCCTACACATTCAACGATGACTCCTGTGATCGTGAGAACCTTTAACGCTTGTAACTAAAACACTTTATCTCTCGATATATTACATGTCCGAGATTCGATCATTGGTATCTCCATACCTAGTTTGATCTCGTTACCGACATGCACTCTTTTCTCGTTCCCGTGATATAACATTCTAGTGATCACATCACTTGCTTGCAAGCTATCCTAATGTGATATCACCGAGAGGGCCCAGAGTATGTCTATCTGTCATCTGGATTGACAAATTCCACTCTTGATCCATGAGCCTCAACATAACACCTTCGTAGTACTGAACCCATCTTTATAGTCACCCTGTTACGGTGTGACGTTTGATGTTATCAAGATACTCTTCCGATGTTAGCAATTAACATGATCTCATGGTCTAAGGATAAAGATTACTTCGTATGATGTTATAGCAATATAAACATAATGACTTGATCGTAATGCTATACTTCGGATGAATGTTCATCACATCATTCCACCAATGGTGTGACCTTGTTATTAATAACATCCAATGTCCATGATCAGGAAACCTTGATCATCCTGTTAATCAACAAGCTAGTCTATAAGAGAGGCATGACTAGGAACCCTTTTTGTTTATTAAACACACATGTATTGATGTTTCCGAATCAATACATTTCTAGCATGTAAAATAAACATCTATCATATATAAGGAATATATAATAACAACTTTATTATTGCCTCTCAGGGCATATTTCCTTCATCCCATTGGGGTGAGATTCATCGGAGAATAAGGGAGGCCTTTTGTGGCGTTGGTGGTTTGATACCACCCCCTCTCCAAACGAGACGTACTCCATGTTGGGAGGAACTCGGTAAAATATCGTTGTCTCCGCGTGCCTCGGTTATCTCTATATTCGAGCTCTTACTTATGCAGTTTACTTTGTGATAGCCCTCGTGCTTGAAGTATATATCTTGCTATCACATAGTTGCTTGTCTTGCTTAGCATAAGTTGTTGGTGCAAATAGGTGAACCCTAGTTGTCCTAGGTTTTGTGCTTAACAAAGTAAACGCTAGTTTAATTCCGCATTTGTTGAGTCACCCTCGGAAAAGTTTTTAACCGCCTATTCACCCACCCCCTCTAGGCGGCATCCGTATCCTTTCAAGTGCCTTGCGTACGTGTGTTTTGCCCAGCCACATAATGCAAAACACACGCCTCCCAAAAGTCCAACCCATGCACCGGCACCGGCACCACGCCGACCTACGCCTGGACGCACCACGCCGCCGCGACGAGAAATTCTTGGAGATGCCCTAAAGCATTTGCACGTCTCTAAAACCATCTAGGGTTCCTTCCCTCCGCCAGCGATGCCATCGGTCCGTCCCGTCTTCGACGGCTTTAGGGTCTTGGAGGTGTGGCGAACCACGGTCTCTCACCGGCGGGAGGTTTCAGTGTTTTGTTTAGACCATTTTTAGTGTCTTCTTCAGGATGTTGAGGCGGCGGCTATGTCCTGAGGTCAGAATAAGGTCTTTCTCGCCCTATCCTCACTCTGGTGGTGCGTCTAGCATCAGTAGAGGGCGCATGGAGTTATGTGTCCGGCGGATTCCTTGGGATCCGGTCGTTTTTCGTATGTGTGTTTTGAGGTCAGTCTCTTCCGATCTAGTTGTTCATCGGCGATGGTTGCTGCTCTGGTGCGCTGGTCCTGTGGGACCTTAGCACGACGACTTCTCGTCTGTCTACTACAACAAGCTCTACTACGACAAGCTTTGCCCGGCACCGGTGATGGAGGGGCGAGGACGGCGGCGCGCCTTCGGCTTGTACCAGTGTTTAAGTCGTCGCTAGGTGGTCCAATGACTTATTTGTAATTTTTATTACTTTTGGGACTCTTTATACTGATGTTGATGATTATTAATAGGTCGGTGGAATTTCGGAAAAAAAAAAGAATGCATTTCAAGTTTTGTACTAACTAGCAGGGTGGCCCTCGCAAATGCGAGGGCGTCATATTTAGTATGCTGAAATAGTGTGCTAGGCTCTCAGAAATGTAAGACCCATATTATTCGTTGTGTCAAAAGAATTAAGTATTTATTTTTATCTGATGCCTATAATTTTTCTCACATTTACATTGTTTCGTTGCAAACTACACGACGTCTCAGACATGGATATATTCATAAAGATGAACTATGAAATTTATCTTGTATCTATAAATATATGATTACGTATCATGGAAATAATTAGAAAAATATGAAATATTTTATTATTAAAAAATCAATGATATTGATTAAATGTTTCCCAATAGATCTTTATACATTGAAACCAAGAGGAGCGAAGACACCAATGGAACAAAGCATTGATCCCCACACCTTGTAGATCAATTGCCATATGCATTCATATGACTTCTCGAATGATACAAACTGCAATTGCTAAAAGATATATATGTGTTCATCTCAAAGGATACAAATTGCAATTGGTAAAAGATATATATGTATTCAGGAGCAAGATTAAGTTATGCTTTCCACGTATATATCTGTTCATGGGAATATCGAATATATAAGGAGTTTTTGTGAATTTTAATATACGAACCATCTCCTCCAATTAATTCATATGTCTCTCTGGCAAGTAATTCCTTCTGTAAACATAAAGAAATAGACTTATTCGAGTGTATATGCTACAACATTGAAATATAAAACAATGGATCGTCGTCTCAGTGAAGAATTTAACATGACTGACAAATGCTACACTATTGATAAGCAAGAGGGTAAGTAAAGTTTTGCTTTCTTAATATAGATATATAGGGGATTGACAATTTCTTTTTTGTTATTGTGTCTTATCCTATTGGATATGCATGAAATGACAGTGAAAATATAAAGATGTTTATACGCGCATTAATAAATGTGAATTATGTACTGTAATAGCAAGATAATGCCATAAGGTATACCAAAGTTCTAGATAAAAATCAAGTATTTTGTCTAAAAAAATGTTGCTTGATTTGAATTTCGAGTATACCCTTTGTTTTTTGCAAGTTTCTTATAAACTGATGTTTCGACCTCACACGGAAATATCTATTTTTGAAAACAATAGCCCAGATTCATATCCCTATTTTAAGGATAAACACATAATCACTAGGGAGTGCCAAAAGATATATGCAGCGTTTTATATAGAACTAAAGTAATTATATCTATAAAATATCCATTGTTCTGATCGAGCATACAAGTTGGTTCTTGTAATTTTCATAATTTATACTACACTCGCGTTTCCTCCTCTTCGGTAGCGCACACCATATGGCCTTTCTCGGTGTCTTCGTTCTTGAGCAACAAATATGACATTATAATTTACAATTATGTGCTACGGAACCACGTCATGAAAACGCCCAAAGTCTATATGTTCCACGTGTCATATCTTTCTTGGATATTGCCATAATATTCTGTATAATATATCCTGGAATCTCTAGAATTTTACCAGCATCAACAATGTACTAAGGTCTAAGGATTTCCCGCAAAAAAATGGACTATGGTCATATATAATGCATGCATATGGCAAGCTCTGGGATCTTTTTTTTTTGGCGTTGCAAGCTGTGGGATCTGTAAGTACGTGACTACGTGAGCCAAAGTCCCAGATCAGTCCGTAGGTACTGAATTCAAGGACAGTCTTCAATCGATGGATCTCGTATCTAGATTCTTGCTACAGGGCTACATGCATGATGCGAATCTGAAATCCGACGCCCAATCTAATAAGTAGGTTCTTCATCAATCAACCGATCGACGGCGCGCAGTCAGACGGGGGTGCATGCACCGGATTAATCGTGGTTTGGCAGCCGGGGGCACCAACTTAACTCATCAACCGTGCCGTCCACGACGGTGTGCTTTGAGGACATGCAAGGCCAGTTGGTTGTCTCCTTTTTTTCGTTCGGTTAGCTAGATCGCTGGTGAAGGGGTATGCGGAAAAAACGAATCGTATGTGAGATGGACACGTGACATGGTAGAACCTCCTTTAAGTGTGGCGTACTAATTCGGTAATTAAATCAAGACTTTAAGTTATAGATCCGACGATCAATATAATTTAGGTGATGTGGATCAACCTCGTGTCTTGAAAAATACCCTTATATTGCTTTTATTATGGCGCGTGCTACGCGTCCCCCTAGGATTCCCCGGGTCCGTAACCGTCCGATTGGAGCAATCGCGACTGCTTGATAGTCAACGTGTTCCTGTCGCTCTCTATGCCTGATCCCTTTTGCCCTTTTCTCCAACTGCACGCACACGAGACTGCCGACGGTGAGCAGCCATTCCCGGGCAGCACTGGAGACGCCCCTCGCAGCGGCGCTCGCCCTCGCCCAGCCGCGACGCGTGGCGGCGGCGCTCACCCAGCAGCAGCGTCTCCCCTCCCATACGAGGAGAGGTGGGCAGTGACTAGCCCGGAGATGTTGTCGACGGCGTGCTCGCAGCCCTATGGTGTCGCCTGCAGCAACCGCCACGTGTGTGTAGCATGCCTGCCGCTGAAGTTCGCCACCGCCCATGCTAGTTCCACCACCATTGTTCAGAGCTCCGGCGAGGCTCTCACCGGCTAGCAGCATCGGCATCCTGCCGATGTAGCACAGTTGCTTCCGGCGGTAGCATCGGAGGTGTATGTAGCGACGCTAGCCTCGGCAACTAGCAACGCCGGACACCATGAGGAGCAACTCCAAACACCGCGAGTAGCAACGTTGGACGCTGCGCGGAGCAACGCCGGCCTCGGCATGTAGCAACAAGGGACACCGCGAGGAGCAACACCAAACGCCATGAGTAGCAAGGCTGGACACCGCGTGAAGCAACGCCGGCCTCGACATGTAGCAACGTCGGCCTCCGTAGGTAGCAACGCCAGCCTCGGCAAGTAGCAACTCCGGACACCGCGAGGAGCAACTCCAAACACCGCGAATAGCAACGCTGGACGCTGCGGGGAGCAACGCCGGTCTTGGCATGTAGCAACGACGGACACCGCGAGGAGCAACACCAAACTCCATGAGTAGAAAGGCTGGACACCGCGGGGAGCAATGCCGGCCTCGACATGTAGCAATGTCGGCCTCCACATGTAGCAACGAAGGTCCCCGCAAGTAGCAAGACCGGCCTCAGCGTGTAGCAACCATGGTCGCCGCAGCCCGCAGGTCGCACAACCGGCCTCCATGGGGAGCGAAGGAAGCCTCCACAGGGAGCAACACCGGCGCTGCTGTGTGCATTGCCGTCGTTCCCTCGCAGGAACAGCACCGCCACCTCGGAGCAGCAACATCCTTATGGGTCGGTGGCGCTGCGTGCTTGGGTGATGGCATCGCGGAGAGACAGGGGCGCGTGCTTTCTTCTTATAGTATTACATGTTTTTTTTATCCAAAAAGGTAGTCCGCCCCGATCAATCGAGCAACCGGTCGTGATCCGATCGAGGTCGACCGTGCAGCTCGCCACGAGTTGCGTACGTGTGTTTTGCCCAGCCACAGAATGCGAACACAAGTAGTGTAGTATCCCAAAAGTCCGCTCCAGCCCATGCACCACGCCGACCTACGCGGCTACAGTACGCCTGGACGGCAGCACGCCGCGACGAGAAATTCCAGCCCAAACAAAACTGACCTGCGGCTCGCGTACGCCACAGTCACCCCCACCACCACCAGAGACGCCAGGACCCGTTCCGGTCGTCACGCTTTGCTTGCTTCACCAGTTCGTTTCGTTTTAACACCTCCGCGCGCGCCCGCGACACCCACCGTCTGACAGCCGTCCCAAAGAACGCGCCACCGATGCCGACGCCCCACCGCCACGCGCTGCTCCTCCTGGCGGCAAGCGCGGCCGCGCAGCCGGACGAGCGCGATCCCTGGTACAGGAGAAACAACGACGACGGCGGCGGGGTGGTCACGCCAAGCGCGAGGAAGCAGACCAGCTTCAGCGCGCCGATGGTGGTGCTCCTGGTCGCGCTCATCGCCACCTTCTTCTTCATCGGCTTCTTCTCCATCTACATCCGGCAGTGCGGCCGCGGCTACCCCGCAGCCAACTCCATCCCGGCCGCGGCGCTGCTCGCGTTGTCGCGGCAGGACCAGCAGCAGCTGCGCGGGCTGGACCCGGACGTGCTCGCCTCGTTCCCGACCATGACCTACGCCGAGGCGAGGGCGCTCCGGGAGCACGACGGCGGGAACGGCGCGCTGGAGTGCGCCGTGTGCCTGAGCGAGTTCGGGGACGAGGAGCGGCTCCGCCTCCTCCCCGAGTGCAGCCACGCCTTCCACCCGGACTGCATCGGGGAGTGGCTCGCCGGCCACGTCACCTGCCCCGTCTGCCGCCGCAGCCTCGTTCCCCCGGAGGAGAAGCCTGCAGCTGATCCCGCGCCCGAAGCGAACGGCTCTGAGAACGAGGAGCAGCGGCCGCCGGAGGTGGCCATCGTCGTGAACCGCGACGGGGAGGAGGAGGAGGAGGAGGAGAGGAGGGAGCTGGAGCGGATCGGGAGCCTGCGCCGCGCGGTGCGGTCGCGGTCGGGGCGCCCGTTCTCGCGCGCGCACTCCACGGGCCACTCCCTCTCCGCGCGCTTCACGCTGCGCCTCCCGGAGCAGGTGCGCAGGGAGATGATGGCCGCCGCGGCCGAGGAGTGCCTGCGCCGCACGGTGGGCCGCAGCGCGCGGATCGGCCGCTCGGACCGCTGGCCGTCGTTCATCGCCAGGACGTTCTCTTCCAGGGTGCCGTTCTGGGCGGCGTCGAGGAGGGCGCCGGCGGACGTGGAGACGGCGGGCTCGACGACGACGACGCCCGCGAACATCCATGAAAAGACGGCGGGGGACGGGTCCGCGAGTTCGGCCAAGGGGAGCCTGCGCTTCGACTGCCTCGGTGGCGGCGTCACAGGCGCCAGAGTCAGCTCAGCCGCCGGCGACAGCGAGGACGAAGCCGAGGAGGAGAAGGCGATCGTCCGGCGAGTCTGAAGCGGACGAAAGATTCGTTCGTCTCGGTGCGCTGTCCACTTCTTCGGACGGTCGCATCAAACGATTCAAACGTCAACGCGCGGCATGTATTACTGGAGTATTAATTAGCGGATCGATCATCAAGAATCAAACGCGCGACGAGGATTTGAAAATGAGATGCCGCGGACGGACTCGTCACGGCCGACGTACTCGTACCATGTGAATCTTCGACGAAGCAGCTCGTGCACGCGTTGAAATTTGTTGCCGGCTAGCTTGTGTTCCTAATTCATTTCCTACACCACGGATTCTTTTTTTTAGGAGATTGGTAGCATATAAAATGTTCAAAGTTTTAGTTGTTCTTGACTGTTGAATAAACGGGGGAGAGTCGGTGCGTGTAGACAGGAGCACGAGGGTGGTATTCAAAGATTCTAGTGGCAAGGTGATTTCACATTTGGTCCTAGTATATATCCCCTATTTTATGCGCATATTCATCGGAGAACCTGGAGATGTACCCATCCCAAAGCTCATCCCCTATTTATGCCGTTGTATTCGTAGCGCTAAAACATATTTTAGACGTATTCCAATAGCCATCAATACAATTTAAGACACAAAAATCAACGCGTTATTCTTGATCAATTAAGTATGATGCCATCACGATATCATTTCAATAAAATACTGCTTATTAAAAATTTAAGACACAAAAATGCATAGAAAGGTAATTTTTGCTTTAAAGTTGGCCTCACCTCAATTTTTTCGTCTAGTTACTTGTTTTTTTAGATTTTCATCCAGCAGTTAAGTAAAGGGAGAGGGCTAAAAGCCTATTCGCGGCAGAATTTGAATTCACATATTGGGCCTCTTTTCTGCTGGTGACGTATTGGGCCATGTGACCGTCAAATCTTCGAGCCCTGTCCATGGGCCTGGCTTCGTTGTCTGGAGAGCTCTGGTGGAATCTCTCGGTTCGACCGAGCCGCCGCCTTCGTCCTCCTCCCACGCCGTCCTCTCAGCGGCCCGGCGGTCGAACCTCTCGCCATTCCCGTAGCGGCGTAGCCTACTGTCGAGGCGGCAGCCAGCGGCGATTACTCACCCAGAGCTCCCGTCCCAGTTTCCTCTCCTCTCCTCTCCCATAGCCTGGTCTTCCACGTCCCACTTCAACCCTCGATCCCCTCCTGTCCTACCGCTCTTCATTTTCTCGGCGCAGTGTGCGCCGTGCGCTGCCCTCGATGGGCCGGTTCGGATGGCTCCGTCTCGCATCAAGGTCCCTCACGCTCCGCTCTGGCGAGGTAATGCGAGCTCGCTACTATCTTTTCCACTCCCCTGTTTTAGTCCTTGGTTTTGCGGAGTTCTAGTTCTATGCTTAATTTCGACTTCTTCCTGCAGGTGTCTGCGCCGAGGAGCATATGGATTCGGCCGTCTACACGTAATTTCCTTCCTCCTGGTGTTTTGTTAAGTTCGTGTTTTTTTTTTTTTTTGAGGAAAACTGCTACCCGGGTGACGCTGGTTGACAATTTTATGTGCTGGAGTTCCAAATTTCCAATAATCGTTCGTTTGATGGGATGTTCCTGTTAATGCACCAAATGCTGGGATGTTTCATTATTCATAGTAAAACCATAACAGGTGTGAAATATTTCTTCATTAGGTTTGGTGAGCAGTGAAATAGCAGTGAACTAGGAGAGTGGTTTGAGAAGGGGGCCAACAAAGAAAATAAAGGCAGCCCGACCCCTTGCCTGGTTGGATTCATTGCTTGCTGATGTTTGCAAATAGGAGTCAATGGTCAAAGCAATATTTTTTGTTGTATGTACCATATATAAGCGCTTCAAGTGGATCCAACAGCCTTGAAATTGGAGGAAATCTAGACATCTCAATGATCAACCAAATACTGACTATAAAAGTGATGATCAGATGATGTGGCCTTACCAGTTACCAGCAGCAGTAAAATTACGTTAGTGTGAGCTACTCCCTCCATTTCATATTAGTTGTTGTGCTAAATCAGCGACAACTAATATGGAACAGAAGGAGTAGCTTTTTAGTTATGTAGGATAAGTTGCTGATCTTGATTTGTCCTGTACACTTATGTGGATGAGTAGGTTTCACATATGGTCGGAGGCAATTTTTATATGGTAAATGACACCAAACAAATTGTCCCCCCATCCACAAAATAAGACGAGTTACTGGTATATGTGATGGTTAGATGCAGATAAAATCAAACATATGCATTTACTAGTTACTTTTATCATTTCAATATCTAATATTGTTGATATTTTTTATTTCTTAAATTGATCCTTATCTATCTCCTTGTAATATTTGTTTTACCTGGAATGTCCACAGCGTGCAGCTCTAGTGGCACATCTATCGCTGATAGATTCTATGGTCGATCCATGTTGTCATCATCTGTATTGAGCAGGTTCTTTCATTCTACAGGTTGCTATTCTGGTCTTACATGAATGAACCTTAATATGACAATATCCTGTTGGTAACTTGATAGTATCGTCAATTTCTTGCAACCACATTTGCCAATAAAATTTTTTGGGTGTATTTTTAAGGTCAACGGTGTTCGATGGAGAAGGACTACTACAAAATTCTTGGTGTTCCTAAAGATGCCTCACAGGATGACATAAAGAAGGCTTTTCATTCTGTGAGTATCTCACCCGAGTTCAAAAATCTTGAAATCTGACTAGGCTTGCTCACTGTTTGTTTAACATGGCCATGTGATGAAATTAGTATCCGTTTTTAAGAAGCGGTAATCTGATCCACTTTCTATCATTCATTTGTGCGTGATGCTGTTAGCTTCGACAAAAGGCAATAGTTGCTTTCACCTATTTGTGTGAAGTACCATTATTGAATGTTTCTGGGGTATATGTTGTTGATAACACGATCAATCTATCCGGCAATTGAAAACGGATTGTGTTCTTGTACATATATAAATGGACCAACCTGGGATTGGGATAAGATGAACTAGATTTACTGAACATTAAAAAGAGTACCTCCTCTGTCCCAAATTAACTGATGCAGCTTTGTCTAGATACACATGTATCTACACCTAAAACACGTCTAAGACAATGCTATGTCAATTAATTTGGATAGGAGGGAGTACTTAGGTTTACGTTGACAGATATATAATCGTGACAACTGATCTTCTAACCTGTCTCACGATATTGATCCACTTTCGAAAGGAAAAAAAATTATTGACACTCGCATCATGTGTCTACTTAATTGAAATATTTACATTTTTCTGCTTCTAAGCTTCAAAACATTTTTTTGGTAGCTTGCAAAGAAGCACCATCCAGACACAAATAGGGGAAATACTGCTGCAAAACGAACGTTTCAGGAAGTAAGAGACGCATATGAGGCAAGTAAGTTACCACCATGTGTTTAGCTTTGATGTTGATTATTATGCTTAATTAACAGTGTCATATGTTGGTACTGTTGGACTCTAGACTTTGCGGGATCCTTCAAAGAGACAGCAATATGATCTGGTAATAAGCTGGTCTTTATCTTCTTCTTTTCATATTTATTTAGTTTCTTGTGTAGTAGTTTTTTGTTTATTTATGAAGATCCAAAATTCCAATTTCCAAAATCCACTACTGTAATGGCCCTATGGATCATTACTCTGTAATTTTTCCAATTTAAAGTTTGTGACATCATGTATAGTGTTGTTAAAGTTATGTTATGCTGTAACACTGCAGCTATTTTCTAGAGGCTCAGATGAAAATTTCACAAGGGGTAGGGGGGAGTTTGATGGATCCTATCAAGATCCATTTTCAGGATTCAACAAACAGAACCAGGACCCTTTTGCAGAGTTTTACAGACAAAATGATGGCCCTTTCTCTAGTAAATTTTACAAAATATTCTCTGAGGTAATTCTGTTACACTCCATACCCTTCACTCCTATTATTTATACTCCAACCTTTCACATTGAACTACCACCAATTCTCTATGTTCTCAGGTTTTTGAGCATGATGTAGATTTACACGCCACTGACATTGAGGTTCATTCTTCGGATTCTTCTTCTTTCATGTCTAAATTACAATGTCTTTAGTCATGAACTTGTTTGAACTCTTGACTTAAGTAGGTAGACTTGAATCTATCTTTTGGCGAAGCTGCTAAAGGGTGTACGAAGCAAGTTCCATTCAGTGCAAAGAACCTTTGCTACTCATGTGGTGAGTACACATTTATGCTACCTATTAATATGCTCGGTTATCTTATATCTGTTGTATGAAGCGATTTTGTAGATATTTATGCAGCAATAATTTTGCTGGAACAGACCTCAATGTCAACTTTCTGCCGCAGTATTATATTTTGACAATTTCCCGAATCTATTTGTTTTGTGTATTTCATCTCTGTGGATATTTTTTTGTGGTATTCAGAATGTGCACCTATTACCGGTTGCCATGGTTCACATTTCAGTTCTAAGCCATATGATATAAAATAGATAGCATCATCATGGTCTCCTCGTTACCCCTTACTCTTTTCAAAGCATATTCAGATGACAGCTGTATATGAAATCATCCACACATTTCAATGAACTGTAAGATAGGTAGGTTTGTATGTGTTTTCTGTCCTCTGTTTGGACACTATATGTGTATATTACAAGGTATCTAAATTATACTTCAGTAATCAGCAGCAACCCATTTCGAACCATTTCCTAGTGTGGAAAATAATGCGGTGAACTATAGTTACGCTGTGTATGTGGTGTGATCCCCATGCCGGTGATAGATAAGATACTTTTATTGGACATATATAGGACTTGAAATGCTTATGTTGGTGATGCCTTGCTTATAATGATGTAACGTTACAATCGGATAATATTAAAACATCAATAAATGCTTGCCTTAAAGCTGTAGTCTTACTCTTATGTATAAGGTTATTCTCCTGCTTTATCCCCATGCACATCTTCTTTTGTTATACACAAGCTCGTATATATTTCTATGTAGATGGGAGAGGGTACTCGGCAAATGCAAGAAAATACGTTTGTCCTTCATGTAAAGGTGTAGGAAAAGTAAGTTTTTTCTTTAATGTTAAAAGATTCCTTGCTACTATCAATGGTGGAGATTCTTTCTAAACAATGCACTGGTGCTTTGTGCAGGTTAGTATGTATCCGTTCACATCCATTTGTACTTCTTGCAGAGGCTTTGGGAGAGTAATTAAGGTATTGGTCTCTGTGAATAGCATGTAAAGCCTGTCTATTTATAGTCTATCTCACGTATGATGATTTCCACAGGATTACTGCCTGACATGCAAAGGTTCAGGGGTGATAGATGGTATGAAATATGCAAATGTGATCATTCCAGCAGGTACTGTGCAACTACGCTTCAGTAGTTCAACTGTGCTTTGTCAGTCAGCTTCTTTCTCGGAAATGCCTACATATGATCATAATTTTGAACAATTTTGAGTTACTTCCTCTGGAGCCGGCCTTACATTCTAATGCAGTTGCCAAATGTTACAATCTTAGACTATTCTGGAGTTATGTCCTTTGAAGGCGGAGCTATCACATACTGTAAATATTGTTTTCTCTTGACTTAGCTAAAGATTTATTTTCGTAGGAGTCGACTCTGGTGATACAATTCATGTACGGGAGGCTGGAAATAGTGGTGGACATGGGACCTTACCTGGAAGTCTATATATTAAGCTTCGAGTGAGAATACGATCCTGCATGTTTTTCTTTATTTTGTATATCCACTTATTTGTTCTGTAAATATTGAGGTCCATTGGTTCATAACTTCACGTGTTTCCCGAACTTGGTTAATTGTTATCGGATTTACTTCCTCTGTACCAAACTATAAGACATTTTAGCACACTAAATCATTGTGCTAGTGTGCTAAAACGTCTTATAATTTGGTATTAGTGTGCTAAAATGTCTTATAATTTGGTACGGAGGGAGTAAATTAATTAGTACTGAAAGTGCCAAAAATAACAAGGTTTTAGAAGCAGATATGTTTTCTCATGAAAAATATTCATGACATTTGATATTTTGAGCTATTTGGGTGTATTAGAACAAACTGTATAAGGATTAATTGAATTTGTTTACTGTATTTATGTGACTTTGTTTGTTTCAAGATAGTAAGGCGTAATATTTTTCCATTGAGTTGCCTGCAAAACATCAGAAAATTGTGTTAGCTGAGATGAATAGTATGTCAGTACTCAGTAGGTGTATTAACTTTTGCATTTCAGCATTTCTGTCAGATCACTTTTACAGGGTTCCTCCTCTGGGACCCACAAATAGTACTGGTCCATATCTCGCTAGGTATTTCGTTATGAAGTGGTAACATTGGCTTTTGCTTAATATCAATGATCAGATTAATCTCCTTAGAGGACTTACCTCCACAACGTGCACCAGTTGATTTTGGTTTGTCAAAGCATTTATGACCAGTATAAGGAATTCTCTTTGTATTGTCGGTTCCTCATCTTTATGCATGTTTGATGCTACTGGACTTGATATGCCTCTCTCTCTCTATAAGGTGTGGTTTTGTCCACACGAGTAATGACTATGCGTGTGTGTGTTTGATTGAGATTTGAGACCATATGCATTGCACTGTTACTTATGGAATCTAACAAGTAGTTTGTTTTAGGTGTATGTGATGAATTTAAATTATTTGCGCAACTGTGGTGCTGCCTGGTGTATGGCTATTACCCTCTGCTGTCATAAACTCATAGAATGCTGCTGCACTATCTGCTCTCTTATCTCAAGCAATCCTGCTTTAAATTCTTCCATGAACCATGTATATTGTAGGTAGCAAGTGATCCAGTGTTTGTTCGAGATGGTGCTGATGTCCATGTGGACAAAAAGATAAGCTTCACACAGGTAGTAGCAACTCTTTTTCAGGAACTTTTTTCATATTGCTGTCCTACTATTTCACTCCCTTGTGGAGTAAGCTTTTGAACAAGTGTCCTATTTCTCAAGAACTGTTTTCTTACTCCTACATTGTGCAACTTCATTTCCATTTCTGTATCTTATAGCTTATGCCAAGATTGGATGTCATAATTGGTTCTAATTCTGTATTAAGGATTTTTTTAGTATCAGTAAAACAGTTCTTGATTTTATTATCGGACCTTTTGGTTCCACCATTAATATTTACCCGTGGACGTGGACCTTTTGATAATGATGAACCTAAAGAGGTGGAGAATCAGAAATGATAGTTTGTTAAAGTTAGAAATTAGGTGGCATCATTGTCATGACCATTAGCTGATAAAGTTTTAAATCGGGTACTCTTGCACCAATTCCTGCATTTGTTGATTCGCGTGGACATTTAAATTTCTGTTCTTAATTGGTGCCTTATTGTTGGGTTTTTGCTGATCACTTACCTTTTGTTATGTAGGCAATGCTTGGTGGAAAAATTGAAGTGCCCACTTTAGATGGTTACACAGAAATTAAGGTAAATAGTTGGTGAAAAAAGACATGCATGTATTGCTACTGAAAAATTTCAAAAGCACTTCTAACTTATGTCATTATAGTATCTTGTATTTTATAAGCGCTTAGTTAGTAGGTGAACCTCCGTGTTTCAAATTTTAATGCTCACTAGAGTGGGTCCTTTTTCTAGTTAGAATGCCTGGGCCTAGTATGGCTGGTTCTTTCATTTGGAAGCATGCAAAGCCATCTATTTGTTGAGCGGGCATGCTGTCAAATTCTACAGAATATCTCTTCAAATTCTTCTGATTATTGTTTCTCTTAGTTGCCATTTGTTCTATTTTTGTTCAGATACCCAAAGGAGTTCAGCCAGGGCAAGTTGTAGTTTTAAGGGGAAAAGGTATGTTGTGCAAATAGATAAACTTAAGACCAGACTTTGCTTCTGATGGAATCCTAAGGATATTTGTGTGATCAGGATTGCCAAACCAGGCAGGATATTTTGGGGACCAACATGTCCGATTCAGGATACATTTTCCCTCGTAAGTTGCTTGTATTTTTCTCAACACTGTTTTTGCTGCACTCAAAATTTCTTACTCTGGTCTATGCATTGCGCTGTATCATACGTTTGATATTCTACTTCCTTTGATCATGTATTTGTACATGAAGTTAAAATGGTTATGTTTGATTCTGTTTCAAGTTTCAACTGGCTTTGCTAATTCATCCAGAAAACTTGCACCATTTAACACAAGGCATATTGGATGCAATAGATTTTTTTTAGAACTAGTTGTGGCAACATGTAGTCGTACTATAGTTTGGTTGAACAGATAACTATCGGGGAAGCCCAGATAGGACGAACATTATTTTTTTCTTGAAGGGAACAATACATACAAGAGAGAGGGTGAAGGGGGATTTACAAAGAGCGTAGCCCAGGGGGAATTACAGCGAGTCTGCCAGGCGATAAGGGGTATTATAAGATTAGGTACTAAAGCTAGATTTTACATTATCTCAGATTTGCACATACTTTTGCTTCTTGATAGACCAGGTTGTAGTAGCAGGTACTTCAAAGAAGAAGAGCTTGCCAAAAGAAACTCTAGTTGAAGAGAGCATGATGGTTAAGTCATGGTTGTCATTCAGTCTGATGCTGAGTGATCGCCAACAGTGTTTGCTAAACTGACAGCTCCAAAAAAGGCGATCTCTAGTTTCAGGAATGCCATCTTCACAAAGAGTGCAGGCCCCATTGTCGTCAATCCAGAAACTTTTCCTTGGAAGCATATATCCTTTGTATTGAGGAGATCATAGAGAATGAACCAGAAGGAATATTTGATCTTGGCAGTGCATTTTGATTTCCAAATCCACTTGGAGAACATGGGAGCCTGGATGTCTAATACTCCTCCGTTCCAAAATAATTGATGTTCTGGGTTTGTCTTAAGACAAACTTCTGTAAGTTTGATCGAAGTTTTAGGAAAATCTGTCAATATCTACAACGGTAAATCTATGTAATACAAAATTTATTGTAGGATTAATGTAATAAAACTAATTTGATGTTTAAATGTTGATATATTTTTCTACAGACTTGGTCAAACCTAAAATAATTTGACTTAAGGCAAACCTAGAACTTCAATTTATTTTGAAACAGAGGGTCCCATTTATCAGATCTATCCCCATTATAGGAATATTTGAGCTTGAAGGCTCATCTGCCTGAATTTGTGGAATTCATCAAAGGCTTGGGCAGACAGAGGGAGATGAAAGGCATCAATAGGATCAGACAAGGATAGAATGTCCTTGACAGAGGCTAGATTATTGATGGCAAAAGAGTGGAGCCTAGGAAATTTAGAGAATAAGGTCTCAGGGCTCCAACTGTCACCCCAGAACAGAGCAGAATCACCGGTGGAAATTTCACAAGAAACAGAGGCTTGTGGTGTAGAGTTAGGGTATCTCTCCACCAAAAAGGGCCAATGACACCAGAGGCTTGTGGTGTAGAGTTAGGGTATATACTCCAAATGAGGTGCAACCCATGGGATATTCTCTTTATTGAAGAACTTGTGGAGAATTTTAATGAGAGCCTCGTTTTTAACCAAGAGGTTAGTGATGCCGAGATCCCCCTTATTTTAGGCATGCAGAGGGTCCCAAGCAGCATGCAATTTAGGGTGGTTAGAGGTTTCAGATTTACCCCAGAGGCAAATTCTCCTCGCTTTACCTATCAGGTCGATAACACTGTCAGGGATCTTGAGGGAGCAGAGACAAAAGGTGGGGAGGGCACTCAAGATGGCTTTGGTGACAACAATTCTGCTGTCAAAGGAAAGGAGGCAGTAGTGGCAATACGACAGTTGATTCGGTTGAAGAGGGGAGCATAGTCGCTGATGCGAGGTCTAGACAGGCTAAGGGCTAACCCAAGAAAGCCAGTTTGCAGCCTAAGAGGCCAGCAAGGAGCTTTGGACTTGTCACTGGAGAGGTTTATGGGTAACATGCAGGATTTGAGAAGGCTAACCCTGAGGCCAGTTGATTTTTTTTCGAGAGAAGGCCTTTAAGATGGAGTAGTTGTCTGAGCCTGCATAATCATTAAAGTATCATCGTAGTACTGAATGGTCGGGAAGGTTGGGTTAGACTTACGAGTTTAACTTGCTAATACTTAGTTTAACGTCCTATTGCATTTTCAAATGATTAATGATGTTAAGTTTTGTGAGAGCCATGACATTACGGAGCCTGACCCAGTTATCAACTCTTCACACTGTTAATGGTGTTAGGTTATGTGGCAACGTGACATTTCTGAGAATAGCCCAGTTATGAACTCTTCAGTGGAAATATCGTAGTGTCAATGTGTGAGTACATTGTTCTTATTTCTCTAACAGCTGATGCTTTTGGTGAACTGGTCGGCACATGAAACAACAGGAAATGGAGATTAATTAGAACTTCGAACTCTGCCCAAGGTGGAAGTGGAAATACTAGAGGTTCACTAACTGGCTTTCAGTAAATAATGTTGGAAGCTAGTACGATAGTATCCGTCCAATGCTCTATCATTCTATAGGCAGCCCACTGGTTATTGAGCTACGATTGTTCAAATTTGACTACGGAGAAGGGGGTCATGGAGGCCAGTCCTTTACGGCTTTGGTGTCCTGTGCCGAGCGCCATTCAAAGGGCATTGCGCTAATCCTTTAGTTTTTCTGTGGAGTTTTTTTTGTGCTAAAGCATGAGTCATCACTACATCCATCTTCAGTTTGACAATTACAAATTTTAATCTGCAGGAAGGTTAACGAACATCAGCGTGCACTGTTGGAAGAATTTGCAGTAGAGGAAGCCATAAAAGAACAGAGTTCTTTTGCAGCAGGAAACTGGTAATCAACTGCCTCACCGTTTACTTTGATCATCTTTGACCACCATGGAAAATACATGACATAAATGAAAACTGCATGCTTTAGTCTTTACCTTATTTTGATCGCTGTAGCCTGGTAGGCCCGGTGCGCAAGCAAAGTTTTCATCTGTTCCACCACATTCTTCATTGACATCTGTTCTCTTTTATAGCTTGCATCATATGGTAGTAATAAAGATGAAATTTCAAACAGGATTTACGAGCAGCTGTCTACTGGTTAATACTTACAGGTTGGAGCTAATTGTTGAAAGTATGAAGAGCCAAACTTTCGTGGTCGGGCTTGGCATTGTCATACTGATTTATCTGATGCTGATGCACTGAGCAAGGTGGCGAGTTGAGGCCTCAGAGATGCATTTTGCCCGAGCTGTGCGGTGACATTAGACAGTAAAAGCTGTGTCGTTGTGAGCAGGACCTTAACATCTGGTCAAGATTCATTTTGGCCACGAGAATTCACAATTTTTGGGGCGCGAGAATAGGACTGCTGGTTCATATGGAATAGACAAGCCATACAAAATAATTATGAGCTCTCCTTTTACTTTGCTAGGAAATGATTTACAAGTTCTCAACACAGTCCCATCAGTAAAGCTATGTGGAGTTTGGTTTCTGACGCTTTAGTAAATTGCTATAGATTGTTGGAGCGTTACTTACCGGTATATACATGAGAATGGCTACATGGAGCCAATAGTGATCCTTTCCACGCCATTTTTTGGTGGAACTGTGTCGATTTCTTGTTGCATTGTCTGTTTTTCTGTTCTTGCCGTTTGGGACACTGACATCAAATTTTTTTTATGCGCATCTTTGATTAGTTTTTTCTTATTATATATTGGTATCATTTTTTAAATATACATATTTGTGGAGAAATATTTGTTGAAGAGTATAGCGTAGCTTGTATTCTCAACAAATTTATAACTGGTGTCATAAACTTTGTGGCGACCCGTATACATGGGAGGATGCAAGAAGGCCTGAGTGGGGTCTGTTACCCCAGTATACTGTGATTTTGCAGGGTCAGCGTGCTACCTACGTACCATGAACTAACCCACTGCTACCTCATATGCATGACAGCATGAAGGGAGACACTACATATAGTAGTATGACGAGTTGCCTCGACTGATAACTAAATAGAAAATTCTGATGAGGTTCTGATGCGGACATGTATATATAGGAGTATATTGTTTGGACGGCAAATAAAATGTGAAAACTTGTGCATTATCTTTGACCTAACACCTCCAAGCTGGTCCATCGCTCCAGCCCATGCCCATCCGTGCACACCCTAGCTTCAGCATATGTGCCTCAAAAGGCGGATGCTGCAGCCACAGAAACCACACCGTTTTAACATTTTGTATAGTTTGAGTGAGCTAGCTCTGGCTGCTAGTTCACGTGGATATATGTTCAGTTGAGCTGTCACCTTCTAAGGATGTAACGCTCTGCTAATGACCTATATAAAACTCGAGCAGATATATTATTCTACTCCTACAAGAAGACCCGGACTCGGTATATGCAGAGTTACATCCTTAGGTCATTAACGACCAACGATCGTGGGTTTATAACTTATAAGTAGCAACCCCTTGCCAATCAACTGGAACCACAACCAGTACACGATCGAATTAGCTAGCTAGTACGTGTGCACACACAGCCGTGTTGTGTACACGTACGTGCGGTACTGTGTACAAGGAAAGGCGGCCATGAAGGGTCTTGTGCCGCTTCTCGGCCTTGCGGTAGTGGCGGCGGCGCTCGCCGTCGTTGGCGCGGGCGCCGTCCAGCCGCCGGTGGTGCCGGCCGTGTTCGTGCTGGGGGACTCGACGCTGGACGTGGGGAACAACAACCACCTGCCGGGGGAGGGCGTGCCCAGAGCCAACACGCCCTTCTACGGCTTCGATTTCCCCGGCGGCCCCAAGCCCACCGGACGGTTCAGCAACGGCTACAACATCGCCGACTTCATCGGTACGTATGTACATCTCGTATATGTGTTCATGTGCCAAATATGATGGTCATGCTCATGTACGTTCATCCATGGATGCAGCTAAGCACCTGGGGTTCGAGAGGAGCCCTCTGGCCTATCTGGTGCTCAAGTCACGTAATTACCTCATCCCTAGCGCTCTCACTAGAGGGGTGAGCTACGCATCGGCGGGAGCTGGGATCCTCGACTCCACGGTAAGCGTGGCTTATTAAGTTTGCATATTGGCAACCATCTCATATAGTAAGATACTACTAGCAAAAACAAAAAGTCTTCAAAACTACTTCCCTTGTTTTTCTAGGGGTGAAACTGCTCCCTTTGGTTCATAAATAAGTGAGGTTTAGGGGGTGTTGACATGGGTTTTCAAAGATGCAACTTCGAACACTAGTTTCTGTTGCATTGTACGTGAAAAATAGTATAGTATATAAAAAAAGTGAAAATATTTCAGTAGTACTTTTTCGAGGCAAACATCTACGCATACATGATCCGTCGAGTAATCAAGAAATTGAAGTTTTTAACTGGAAATACACCGCTTAGGATGTCGGTGGATTCGTTCATGTTGAGCATTGACTTGCTAGCTGGAGATCGCGCGTGCCGAGGCATGTTTTAACATGGCACAGCACCATGGTTCGAGGGAGGAACGAGGGATCGCACACCCATCGAGTTATATTACTCACATCACGTCTCATCACATATAATCTTTTTGTTTTGCGAGAATCTCATCACATGTAATTCTGACTAGAGAAGCTTGTAAGTCGTTCATAGGTAGGCGATCATCACGATCAACAACGAACTAGCACTCCAAATCATGACGACAGCCTAGTTAAATTAGTCTACCTGCTTCTTTTTTTTTTTTGCGAAAAAGTCTACCTGCTTCTAACTAGTTCCAATTTGGTGTAAGATGATCGCGTCGGCACGAACACGATTGGTAGTTATATCCTTGGATGTTAGCCTGCCTGTCGGAGCAAGATCGTTCTTGTATATGTGATCTCTGTCTGGTCCAGAGTAGACAACCCGAGTTACCTCAGGCCGGCATTTTTATGGTAGTCCATCGTTATATGTGCTCGCCTATGTCTCAATCACCTCCTGACCTAGTATCCACTAACCAAAGTTGGGCGGTAACTCCATTTAAAAAATTACTCACTCTGAGTAGAACGATTCCACTTCGAACAATGTCTACTAGTTGTTATAATTGCAATTTAGAAACTAACCATATGACCTAACTGCAGAACGCGGGGGACAACATTCCGTTATCAAAGCAGGTGCGCTACTTCACGTCGACCAAGGCGGAGATGGAGGCGGCTTGGGGAACCCGCAAGGTCTCCATTCTCCTAGCCAACTCCTTCTTCCTCCTTGGCTTTGGCAGCAACGACATGTTCCAAACCAAGCCCAAGTCCACCGCTGAAGTCGCCGCGCTCTATGCCACCCTCGTCTCCAACTACTCTACCGCCATCACCGTATGTAACCAATGTTCAAATCTCGTCTAGTTCATCTGTAAGAAAATTAACAAACATAAATACTAATCCTTCTTAGTACGTGTGTAGGATCTGTACGGGTTGGGGGCGAGGAAGTTCGGAATCATCAATGTGGGCCCGGTGGGGTGCGTGCCGCGGGTTCGTGTGCTGAATGTGACAGGGGCGTGCAACGACGCCCTGAACCTCTATGCTGCCGGGTTCGCGGCTGCCGTGAAATCGGCGCTCGCCGGCCTTGCGCCGAAGCTCCCTGGTTTCACCTACTCTCTCGCAGACTCCTTCGCCGCTGCACAGGCCAGCTTCGCCAACCCACAATCAGTCGGTAATTAAGCAAGCGACGATAGATATTGAAAGTTGTTTGGGATTTGAGCCAAAACTAACATGAATCCTGCTAAAAACATAAATTTTCTAGTACTAGTTTTCTTGTTTGTTTTTATAAATCTAGTAATAATTATATGTTGATGAGACCGTGATTTTTTTTGAAGGGTTTGCGAGTTCGGACAGCGCGTGTTGCGGGAGTGGGAGGCTTGGTGCGGAGGGCCTATGCATGAAAAATGCCACGTTGTGCCCTAACCGAGACACGTATGCATTTTGGGACTCAGTCCACCCCACCCAGCGGGCGGCAGAGCTTGTGGCCCAGGGAGTGTTCGATGGCCCGGCCCAGCTTACCACGCCCATCAACTTCAAGAAGCTAGCTCACAAGAGATATTGAGTCCTTTCCAAGGAAAAATATATGCAAGAGATGAATGGTTTACAGATATATTCTTGTTGTTATTGTTCGGGTATCAATAAAGCTGGGATCCTCGACATTACCTGAGTGGAATCATCCGACGACACATTGTCTTATTTTGTTAAATTTATCTTTAGCCCCTTGTTTGAATAATTCATTAATCTTCATATGCACATTGTTGGTTCTTCGATTACTCTGTATGAGCTGCTACGAGTCAAGTACGAAATGACAAAACGGACAATTCTCTTTACAATTAAATGGGGAATGGTGGTGATGGTCTATCCTCTCCTCCTTCCTCATGTGCAAGCAACTCTATATCCAGTGATTAAATTTTAGTTACTCCAAATATGCATATGATTGTGTTTTTTTTATGGTTTGCATTGACTAAGGGACTGTATATGGTAAGTGGTGGACTGACGGTACCTCTCCCTCTTCCCTATGGGAGTCACCCACTGAGAAAAAACACGCGATTAGATGTGTTACCGATTGTTTCAAGATTTTCACATGATTTTTTTTTGTTGTTGTTGCTTTGAATCAGCAAAGGGATCGTATACTACGCTTTGCCGATGCTTCTATGTGGACAAGAGATATGACACATGTTGGAACTCAGAAACTTAATTAGCTAGGGACACAACGCAAGGAGGAATTTCGCTCGGGTTTAGCGATCATGGGTGGAAAGGTGCCAGACATGTATGAGGACTACAAGGGGTATGATGACAATGACCGCCTCAAACAAAGGTTCAGTTGACGGCGTTTGGTGATAAGATAAGAGAGTCGCTAGAGTTGTTGATAATCAATTTAATCATAAACGTATACAGTCTGTGTTACATTTTTGGACCAACGTACTGATAGATGCTAGAAGGCATGATTCCCCCTTTTTGTCTGGCCACTTTCAGATATTTCCAGCATCCAGGAAAAATAAATCGAGTAGTTTTGAAAGGATGCAGGGGTGAACCCAAGGAAGCTTCGGAGGCAAGCTTGGCCCCTAAGTTGTAGAACCTCGATATTATTTTTGATTTTTCAGAGTATGGATCATTTTGTCAGCTAAACAACCAGTGACAAGAGGCAGAAATAGGAATATACCCTGGAGGCTAGATTCAACCTATGGGGAGGCTTTTGGTTCTCCACCACCAACACAACAAAAGAAAGAAGAAGGCTTCTCTTCCTTGAGGGGGAGAAGTCCAAGGAAAAGGAATACTCAAGGCCCCTTCCCCTCTCTTCCAGCGGTGCTAGAATGCTGTCAGGGGCATTTTCTTCACCTCCATCGCCACCTTCCTTCATCCAGCGGCGTCTTCATCACCAACCCTCTGTAATCCACTGGAAAACGTGACATCTAGTTCAAGCCGTCTCAAAATTCCTGAAGAATTGCCATCTTAACCTCCAGTTCAAGCCGTATGCAAGCAAAAGCATTTAAAATGAACAGCTCCAGTGTTTTTCCCATATATATAGTATCATCATTACAACACGGGGAAGGTAAAGAACAAGAACAAACACGTATACAAGCTCGTGAGTGTACCGAACTGAAAGCTGCGAGGGGCACCACATGAAGGATCTATTTGGAACAGGAGAAGCTCATAACCGAAGGGGCATGGAGTGGAGAACCGGAGATACCCCCGAGGATGCTACAAGGTTGAAGTAACTGGAACTTCAGTTTGATACCTACGGTTGCAACTCACGAGCACTGTCCAGGGCTTCTTGAAGACTGGTAACGGCTTTGTCATACATCAGAAAGCCCATAAACCAGAACTCATGGCCTTCAACTGAGACAACCTGGATATACTTCTCGGCGGCATTCACTTTGCTCACTGAAGGATTAGCTGCCCTTAGCTGATGCAGAGGAATAACCACCTGGTTTTGGAAAGAGAGAACAGCACTTTAGTATGAAGGGGAGTATCCTAAGCACAATCAGACATCAAGCTACCAGTGTGGAAACAAACAAGCATCTAGTAATGGAATCAACCCACATCAAGCTAGCAGTGTGGAAACAAACCACATCCTTATTTTATTGTCTTCCTCGATAATAAAAAATGACAGGTCACTAACTAGTATTACCTCCCAACCTACAGCAGTTTTGTTACTTCATGTGATAAGCTACACTTCATGAAATACAAAATACAAAATACAACAGTCCTCAAACTTCACGTCTAGCAACGGACTAAATAAACAGATGATAATTGATAACTAAAGCTACTAACAAACATGGTAGATTTCATAATCAATCTACAGATAGATACTACAAGTTACTTCGGTAGTGAAAAAAAATTACCTTGTAGTAACTCCATTCAGTTTTATCTCCAGCTTTGTAAGAAAGAGGATTGTCACTGCAGAATGCAATTTTAGCTGTAGAAATGTACATGACTCCCATGACAGGACCAGCAGACGTTGATAGATAGCAAGCGTAAGATATTTTCAGCTGCTCATCCGGAAGAATCTCAAAAGTCTGCCTAAATATTTTCTCATAGCCACCTTCAGCTAAGACTTTAGTTCCTTGAGCAAGGCGTCCCATAGCAGCGTCAGTTAAACTAGGCCCAGTCTTGACTGTTAAGAAAAAAAAAGGTGGTATTATCAGACGTATACCTTGTTACCAATGAGTTTGAAGGTATTAAAGTTATCATGCTAACTCTATGTTCTGCCAATCCCAAAGCTTGCGTATAATTCTTTAGTTATACAAGATCCTGCAGAACATTGGGTTGGCTATGTGCAGAAGGCAAGAGATTCTGCAAAGTACCTAACTTAGTCATTCTATATATCAAGCTAACTATCTGAGACAAGTACAATGGAAGATTACTCCAGGAGCAATGATCGCAATCTTCAGTTGGAAACATCATTGATTGTTTAGAAGGTATTGCGGCTTATATGACAAACATACACCCAACTGGGAATTCTTGAATCTTCTCTTGGAAATATATTCATGTACAGAAAAAATGTTGGTTCCATGACATATTGGAATTACAAATGCATGATTGGTTCTCTGAAGCCAGGTGACCCCTAAGCCCATAACTGAATGGTTGTTACCTAAAGGAAGTGCAGATCTGATGTAAAAAATCCACAGATTCTCATAATCTCTATTTTCCCTGAGGATTTGCGCTAATTGCAAGAGAGAGAAAAGCTACACATGCATATGTTGATTTGTGTAGATGAATTGAGTACTTAAATCTCTAATAGGTAGCGCTCTTTTAACCATTTTATCAACAAATATCATCACATAGAACACTAGAACCAATGACATGAACTGAATAAATATAGGAAACACCCCAAAACTTCTTGTGCATTTAGAAAAAATGATTACATACTAGAAATTTACTATAGTTACTGAATTAACAGAAAGATGAAGGCCAGCAGTAGAATTATAAGTTCAGTTTCTCTCTTAGGTAAATACCGAAGTTCCTACCCATATGGTCTCGATTTTTCAGAATTATAAGCCTTCAGGTACAAAATAAATTGGCATACAATATACCCAGATAAAAAACAACTAGGTGTAACCCTAAGACCCAAACGGAAGGGTGGATGCCTAAGAGTAACAGAAAATCAAATTCCAGTATGTTATGGCTCCCCTGAAGTGGTTTGCATTCTTCCTAACATGTTTGTGCTAATTGCAGGGAACAACATTCTACATGCAGATGCTGAGCTACATTGGCGAATTGATTGGTTAAATATCTAGTATTTAATGCTATTGTGAATATTCCATGTCAGAAACATCAGAAAGTTCAGACACATGAGGTGAACTGGATAAACAGAAGAAACACAAAAATTAGCTTATTCTACATGAATGATCAAGTATACTACATACTAGAAATTTACTACGGATACTGGAAGAAGATTGTCAGTAGCATTATAAGTTTTTGGGAAAATCTTCACAAGTTGAAGGTTGTAACCACTAGTGAACTCAAAATACATGCCAAGCCTGTAAAATAGGCATAGCAAGGTACACCTAATGATCAAGTATACTACATACTAGGAATTCACTACAGATATTGGAAGAGGATTGTCAGTAGCATTATAAGTTTTTAGAAAACTAATGACCGACCACAAGTTGAAGGTTGCAACCACTAGTGAACTGGAAATACTTGCCAAGCCTGTAAAATAGGCATGGAAAGGTACACCTAATGTACAGGTTCTTCTTTTCTCAGGCAAAAGATACTTGCGCTGCCCCCCCCAAGCTCTTTCCAGCCCACACAGATTCTTCAAAGAATCTCCTGAGGTTTTACTTTACAGCTTTATTCGGTACTCATTATTTCTTTCATCCTTAAAATGCTAAAGCCTAGAACCATGGCCCATGGCACGCAATCTCGCCACTCAAGAAATGAATCTTAGGAACAACAGAGAACTCCAAGAGAAATGCAGGGGATTGGGGCGGTGAGATCTCACAGTGCTGCCACGTGTCGCGGCTGAGGCTCTCGATCATCTGGGTCGTCTCCCCCATCGACTTCCCCCACCTCGACAGAGTATCCTTCATCGCCTCCACCGCGCCTGCGCAGAAACACAGTCAGAACAGAACCCCCAAAAATAATCCTCCAAAAAATTGTGCCAAAACCGAGCGCGAGACGCCGGAATACCGGATCAGCGAGCGGGTTTATTACCCTTTGACGAGGAGGCGGCGGGCCCGCGGGAGACGTACTGGCTGGACTCCGCGGCGGTGGCTGTCGGCACGTAGGTGGGCGACTCGGACGTCAGCTTCTCGCTCCACGTGACGGACTTCGCCTGCGGGTGCGGCTGCAAGTGCACCGGCGCCAGAGCGGGAGCTGGCGCGGGCGGCGGCGGTGGGGGTGGAGGGGGCGGGGAGGGATCTGAGGCAGGCGGTGACTGCGGGAGGTCGGATTGGGGCGCGGTCGGGGAGCCGACGGGCGGCTCCATCTCGGCGGCCGGCTGCATCTGGAGGGTTCTCTTCTCTTCTCTTCTCTTCTCTTCGGGTGAGGAAATGCGTTGGGCGTTTGGGGGTTCGAGGTCTGGTGGGGAGGTTGGGCAGTAGTGGTGGGGGTCAAACCTTCTCTCTTTTTCTTGTCGGGAAGTCGCAGGATGCACGCAGCACGCCAGCAACGGGCAACTGCGATTCGCTTCGCTCGGCTGGGCTTTCAAATTGGAGCTATATTCTGGGCCCTGGCATATCAGTGGGCTTTTTCCTTTTTTAGATGCTGGCTTATTAGTGGCTTTTTCCTTTTCCCTTTTTCAATTGGAGAAAGATTCAATAGTTTGATATTTAAGTTGTGGTGTAATTCTTCTAGTGGTGTCATGTGAACGTCGACTACATGACACTTCATCTATATGGGCTTAGGGGGATGCATTGTGTATTTGGCTACTAATCGTAGGGGTTGCCGGATTGACAGAAACCTGAACCCTCGTTAGAAAACCATTGCACAAGGGACATAAGGGTCTTAGAGTTTAAAGCTGTGGTTAGGTTTCTACCTTAATTACTTTCTTGTACTTACGAATGTTTGCAAGGGGTATACTCACAAGTATGTATTAGTCCTAGGAAGGTCGGTACATTAGCACAGGTTCACCCACACAACACTTAGCAAGCTAAAGAAGATTAATCAACTATATGAAGCAAAAGCACTTGACAGTCTTCCCATGTGTCCTCGAGAACGTTTGGTCATCTTAAGTAATACAACCGGCTTGTCCTTTGCTGCATAAAGGATTGGGCCACTTGCTGCATTTATTCCTACTGTCTTTTATTTACTCGTACTTTGTTTACTTGTCTTATAAAAAAAACCTAAAAATCTGTTTGCTAAGTATTTGTAGAGAATTCCTGATCCATACCACTAGCCAACACCTTCTGCTCCTTGTTGGGTTTGACACTCTTACTTATCAAAAATACTGCGATACACCCCTTATACTTGTGGGTCATCAGTCGTTAATAACGAGGTCACAACATTGGTGGAATGATGTGATGAACATTCATCCGAAGTATAGCATTATGATCAGAGTCATTATGTTTATATTTCTATAACATCATACGAAGTAATCTTAGTCCTTAGACCATAAGATCATGTTAATTGCTATCACCGAAAGAATATCTTGATAACATCAAACGTCATACCGTAACAGGGTGACTATAAATGTGGGTTTAGTGCTACAAAGGTGTTATGTTGAGGCTCATGGATCAAGAGTGGGATTTGTCCATCCCGATGGCGGATAGATATACTCTGGGCCCTCTTGGTGATATCACATTGAAATAGCTTGCAAGCAAGTGATATGATCACTAGAATGTTATATCATGGGAACGAGAAAAGAGTGCATGTCGGTAACGAGATCAAACTAGGTATTTGGATGTCAATGATCGAATCTCGGACATGTAATATATCACGAGACAAAGGGATTTAGTTACGACGTTAAAGGTTCACACGATCACAAGAGTCGTCGTTGAATATGTGGGAGTCAGTATGGATCTCCAGGTCCCGCTGCTGATTATTGATCGGAGAGGGGTCTCGGTCATGTCTGCATTATTCGCGAACCGTAGGGTGACACACTTAAGGGATACTGACACCATTTGGAGCAAATATGTTTCAGATAAAGATTTAAGAAAGCGCTGGAATTATTTCAATAGACACCGAAACTGTTTCGGGTGAAATTGCTGAAATTGGTTCTGCATGTAATATTGAAATATTGCAGGGGGTTTTATGTGAATGTTTGTTAATTAAAGTAATTAACAAAATTCTGAATAAAATTAATAAAAGAGTTTTATTAAATGAGAAAACATTAAATTTGGAGAAATTTAATGCATTTAAAGTGGAGACTTTAAAAGAGAATGTGAAGGGGCATTTTAATGTGGAAGGGGTTACCACCACATGAATGGGGGAGGTGAAGGGACACCCTCCCCTCCTCCTATAGAAGGCCCCCTCTCACTCCTTCTTCCTCACACCTCCTCATGAAAGATCTCTCTCCCCCTCTAGTTATTCCCCATGGTCTCGGATTAGCGAGATACATGTTTCCGGTGGCTTTATCTGGAAAGGAGTTGTTGCTTCTGCTGCTTTGCTGGAGCGAGGAATGGAGGTTGTCGGGGTACCGGACGTGTGTGCGATCATGGATGCCCCGCTTCTTTGCGGTGCTAGACTTGGTGGTGCTGGACTTGCTGGAGCTAGATCTGATGGACGTGCTGGAGTCGGACCTGCTGGACTTCATCACGATCTTGAGATCGGCAAGTGTACGACTACATCATCCACGAGTTCCAACTCGTTAACAAAGCTTTGTTGTCTTCGAGGGTAAGTTCTCTATGGATGTATATCCACCCGTTGCTTGTATCTAGTAGATAGATCTTGGCGTATAGTTCCCATCGTAGGAAATTTTTTGTTTTCTATGCTGCGAACCCCAACATTTATTACCTTTTCCTTGTCTCTGACTTGTGTGTAGGTGTTATGATGGATTATGGATAAAGAAAGGCAAAAGGAATCAAGAGGATGCAATATGGAGGAGCTGCAGGCACCAGAATTAGCCATTCAAGGGGTGGAAAAAGTGATTCTTTTCATCAACTCAAAATAAATATCCAAGGCCATGGTGTTGTAGCGCTTGTCCATACAAATCCAACGAGCCGAAGAACACCCAAATCAGAGTTATATGAAGAAATGGAGGCCAAAATACGAAAGTATACCACGCCGTTAACGACCACTGGTACGGGCGGGTACGGTCGTACCGTTCGCCCATACCACGGGTCTGGACACACGGAAACTACGTTTCTAGATGCGTTTTCTTCACAGAATTCGTCCCGGTTTGTTCCTAGACCTTCCTTAGGTTATAAGGAACATATTGGGGACTATTGTGGGCTCCCCTAGGCCTATATAAAGAGGTGAGGAGCCAAGGGAGCAGGATACCTCTCCATGAACACCCACGGCGGGCCATGCCACTATGTCATCCCCATAGCCGCCATATCTCCAAGATCCAGATCTCCATCTACACCCGCACACCATTCAAGAAAGAGGAAGAAGAGAAGGAGGCCATCGTCATCACCACCACCATGCATCGAGCGCCGACTCTATCACCATCTCCATCTCCATCAACGCCTCCATCTCCCTCTCTATTGTATTTAGTATATTTTAGATTGAACATGATGATGATCTCCATGAATTCTTCTTTGTGTTATTGTTCATCTATGATTGAGTAATTGATTTGGTTCTAGGTTGAGGTATGATCTAGTATGTAACCCTAGACTTTGTGTCTTGATCTATTATATTACTCTCTCCCTAGTGACAAGGAGGAGATAGATGAGTTCATGTGATCCTTTGGTCTAGAGTGTATTATTGACTTGCGTGAGTGACAGCGACACGAGGCTCTATGTAGTACACATGTGTGACAACCCGGAATCATTGGGGATCGTTTATTTATCTAAAGATGTATCTTGTGTAATTCCAATAAATGGCTACATAGTTGCCCCTCTAGTACTAGTGAAACTAAAAGCCTAGACACGGCCTTACTCTAGTCAATTCTACATCTACAACCCCCCTTCATTTACTTTCAGTATTGCTTTACTTGGTTCTCATTTAGCTCCTTGTTCTTAGTTACTTCAAACCTCTCTCGAACCATTGCCATTCTAGTAACCTATAGAGTAGACTATTTATAAACACTGTTTTGGGTGCGAACATGGCTGCGGGGTTGTGTTATTTCCATCCTGCAAAACTCATTTGGGATCGATCTTTCTAATAAACAGTTGCCGCTACAAGTATTGCAATAACCCTGTTGTTGAACGCAGGAAACGAGTCATCAGCGACCCAGTTAAACGGATCTAGAAGGGAGACCCATACCAGATAAAGGAAGGCTACGTCACAGTCATCGACCTACACGGAGCCTTAGAGTACAAGACACGAAGTTAGTTAATATTAATGTAGGACTCTGTAACCTGTTCGGCAAGGTCTTTTCCCTGTAACCCTAGGTTCTGGATCCTTTATAAGCCGGACCCGTGGGAGTCTTTAGGGTACGATTCATAACACCTCGTACATTGAACCAATCCCTGTAACTCGGCGTATTGCTATTATAATGATTTATAGCAGGAGTAGAGTTCTGCCACTGTCGTGGAACTTGAACCTGGGTAAGCTGTGTTACCTCATACCCGTCAACTCACCGTCTTCCCCGACCTCTCTAAATACGCTCTGTGAGGACCCCTCCATGGTGTACTCGTCGATAATACCACGACATAGGTGGTACGTACAAACAGCTTCCTGCCCGTAGTGATGTTTGTTAAAGCATATGATGCTTCCAATGCAAATCTTCTCAATTGATGACTTGTTTAATTTTCTTCATTTATCTCATAAATGGCTTCAAAACCTTTCAAAGGTGTGTAGCACATGAAAAACAGAGTAGATAACAAGGTTTTTTTGTTTTCGCAACATTAGCATTAGTTTAAAGGTAAAAACCATTGAAAATGAATAGAAACCGATAGAAAATACTTGGTAAAAGTGATCAAAGTACGAGCTATCAGGAAGGAGAACTCGTGCGGGCTAAAACTTCCCCTACCAAGGGTTGGGTCGCTATACAGGGCACCGACGGGCCATGCACGCAACCCTCGTTTCTGTGGGCTAGAGGTGATTTTTCCGCCCTCCCCCTCCTCCCCCACACAAAATTTATAAAGGGAGGTGTGGTTTAAGGTGTCTGATCAAGACAGTGTTTTTGTCCAAAATAGTAAAACAACGGTTATTGTAAAGATTTGTCGGTTATAATGACTCTGCTAGAGATGCACTTAGTACTTCCCTATGTACTCCTAATGGGCCAAAATAGAAGTGGCCTTTTAGTTAGACCTTGGCATAACTCGGGTCAGGCTAGGCCTTAGGCTAGTCCAGTCCTAAACGGCCTGGCGCTGAAATCTCAGGTCCGAGCCCGTCCTAACCACCAGTCTAAAAATCATTCTTGTAGCTCGAAAAGCCCAACCCTTCCCAGAGGGCCCGTTTTGACCTCGCCTATACCGACGTATGGGCTCAAATTCTATGTCCGAGCCTACCCGGCAACATGATCTGGCCTAGACCGGGATTTTCGGGTCGGGTCGAGTCGGGATACCCATGCCCAAGCCCTTTTTCATGTTCTAGTAAAAAAATAGTCTCCTAAAAATATATTTAAAGCTTTTCCTTTAAAATTGGTATGCATAGCTTGTACACCTAACCCTAGGTAGGGGAGCGGAGGTGTTTCTACTCCAGGATCATTAGATACATGTCTAAGATTTGACGTCTTGTTTTTCTCATTGTGATGACTTCAATGCTCATGAACACTCTAATGAAGATGTGTGCACCCTGGTACATCTGCTCCTGATCTGAACTGTATAAAGAGGGAAATGTTTAGAGTTAAAAATATGTTTTTGTTGGTAATATAAGTGTTGGTATCTCTAACATTTCTCCATAGTTTCATGAAGGGAAGACCTCTATGGTGCTCTGAAAATAAGAAATGAGAATTGTATAGTAAACAACAATTTTGGTAGCACCAAAGTTGTCGTTTTACACATGTCATAGAAAATATATTTTTTCATAAAATTTGCTTCTACGCATACAACACACTCATGCACGAGTATGTTTTTTCTGAAGGGAATATGCCCGAGAGACAATAATAAAATGGATATTATCTTATTTCATGTTTATGATAAATATTTATTTCTCATGCTAGAAATCGTATTAATCGAAAACATTAATACATGTGTGTTTAATAAACAAACCAGAGTTCCTAGTTATGCCTCTCATTTAACTAGCTCGTTGATTAACAGATGATCAAGATTTTTTGATCATGAACATTGGATATTGTTAATAACAAGATCATATTCATTATAAGAATGTTATGATAAACATACACCCAAAGTAGTTATAGCAATACTATCTAGTCCTTATATTTACATTGGTACATCAAACATATACGAAGTATTCCTAATTCTTATACCATGAGATCATATCTATCACTAACATCGGAAGAATACTTTGATAACATGTTACACCGTAACCGGGTGACTATAAATGTGTGTTCAGGTATTCCGAAAATTTTATGTAGAGGCTCATGGATCAAGAGTGGGATTTTTCTATCCTAATGATGGAGAGATATACGCTGGGCCTTCAGTGATATCACATCAACACCGCTTTGCAAGCATGTGACTAGGTCACAAGGATGTTGTATCACAAAAAGAGTAAAGAGTACTTGTCAGAAACAAGGTCGAACTAGGGTATGGTTGATACCTGTGATCGGATCTCGGACAAATAACACTATTGCAAGACAAAAGGAATTGGGTATGGCGTTAATGGTTCACACGATCACAAGAGTTATCGTCGAATGTGTGAGAGTCAGTACGAATCTTCAGGTCTCGCCGCTGATTACTGATCAGAGAAGTGTTTCTATCATGTCTTCATTATTCATGAACCATAGGGTGACACTTACGGTATATCGACACTAATGGGAAGATAAAACATACCAGAGAAAGATTTTGTTAGAGCTAAAATTGTTCTGATGATCACCGTAATTGTTTCAGATCGAATTGCTAAAATTGGTTTTGGATGTGATATCAAAATAATGCAATGGGTTTTATGCAAATGTTTGTTGATTAAATTTACTGCAAAATTCTGAATAAAAGAAATAAAAAGTATTTTATTTTATGAGAAAATGCATTTAAGATAGTGGGCATTAATTTTGCACCCTTAAATAACTTTACATCAACTTAGGGATACTATTAAGTTGCATGTGTCCTGCACGTGAGACTCAGATAATAGACATATGACATATATATCATCACTATATAAAATAATAATAAATATGGATGTTTAATAAATTATAAATTTGATCGACATCTATAAAGTATGGATGTATATTTGATTCTTATATTTTATATCATGTAGAAGTCAACGTTTATTAGCTACCTAACACTTGAATTTTCTTATAACATGGTCTAGAGAAACGACAGATAAGATTTAAGAATGATGGAGAAGTGTGTTTTGAGGTTTATGTATAGCATTTATTGTCTAAAGACTATAAATAAAATATTCTAGATGCTAGAATGTAAAATAATATCCAACATCTGAAAATGTTGGGATTCACGAGTCTTGATCTAACAGTCAATGGTACAATATATATATAATGGTAATATTATGTCAAATTATATAACTTCTTTTTACCTGGCGCCGAAGCACACCGGAGAAGCGGAAGGTACTTACCTGGCGCGAACGGAGCGGGGAACGCAGCTCAATCTGGGGAAATGGCAGGTGGTGTTTCGGAGTTGAGCGAGGGCGGTAGAAATATGGGACAGTTTCGGCGGGAGAGATTCGCTCACCCCTCGCCCCACCTTTTCGCTGCAGCCAAAAAGCTCCCGCCATCTTTATCGTTGGTCGCGCTCACGGGGGAGCTCCGCTTTTGCATCTGGTAGGCGACGACGAAGATGGCTCCCTGAAAACGGTCGATTCGACCGTAGTCGTTATATAACTTCTTTTTACCTGGCGCCGAAGCACACCGGAGAAGCGGAAGGTACTTACCTGGCGCGAACGGAGCGGGGAACGCAGCTCAATCTGGGGAAATGGCAGGTGGTGTTTCGGAGTTGAGCGAGGGCGGTAGAAATATGGGACAGTTTCGGCGGGAGAGATTCGCTCACCCCTCGCCCCACCTTTTCGCTGCAGCCAAAAAGCTCCCGCCATCTTTATCGTTGGTCGCGCTCACGGGGGAGCTCCGCTTTTGCATCTGGTAGGCGACGACGAAGATGGCTCCCTGAAAACGGTCGATTCGACCGTAGTCGTTGGGCCTGGTTGCGGGCTTCTTTAAAGTTCTCGCCAGCGTAATCCAACCACCAATGCAAGCAACCGATTTCTGCTCCACCGGGCATGTACAGACCTCATGCGAGCTATCAAACGGGCCATGCATGTTTGGGCGTTGGTTTTTTCGCTTTCCAGGTTTTTTTTTGTGCAGGATCGTTTGAGAAGGGGAGCAATTCCGGGGACAGGCGAAAGCACGAGCGAAACGGTCCTATGGCAGAACACGGAATATTAGGTTCTTTTTAGATAATCTATACCTAATAATAAAGGACGGATTGTTTCTTCCGGTCCAACATTTTTTTCGGTTTTACCCTTGACTGTTCGGAAATATTATAGGCAGTGCCACCGGGAAGTTAATCAACATGTACGCTTGGTTTCTTGTCGTATGGTACCGTTCGTTAAAAACCCGGAAAAGCCACCGCGTGAGAATTAGCGGTTCACTGCGCCCGTCCCGTGGAAAACAGATTGACGCGATTTGTTTAGACGAACGAGTATTCCCCTTCCTCCTCCTCCACCGACGTACCCGCGGAGTGGATCCCGGGCGTGAGATCGGGATCATGGTGGCGGAGTCCAGCGGGCGGACACGGCAACCTGCGACACCGACCTCATCCTTGCATCGCGCGCGGAATCATTCGCAACTTATTGATTCCTCTTGCTTGTGCGGCCGTGAGTTACGCATCCATGCATGGACGCCAGGCACAGCCATCCTGCTCCGTCGCTGCCTAGACGTTGAGCGCCACCACCCCACTCTATCTCAGCATCTTGCGCCGCTGCGTGTGTTAGCTTTGCGACAAGTAAATAACGAAGAACGAAAATAAAATTACAGCGAGGAGGACACAGATTTAACGTGGAAAACCCTCTCCAACAAAGAGAGGGGAAATACCACGGGCGTCAGCCAGCGAAACTTCACTATATTGGAGAGTGTTTACACAACGCCGAGGATTTCACAGATGCAACTTATCCCAACCGGCGGCTTACAAGAAGTATATATAGTGGTGGTAACCTAGGTCATCAACGATCCGTACCAAGATGTCGTATTGCCTCCGCATCGGTCCAAGCCTCCGGCGACGGGTCTCGCTCCGCTCCGTCAGAAGTTGGCCTTTACTTTGTAGAATTTGGATCAACATATAACAGCGTGTACCAAGATGTCGTATTGCCTTGCACATGTGACCGTCACCTCCCTTAACGCCATAGACGCGATCTAGGCCATGCTCTTTCTCATGGACCACAATCACGCTCGCATCAGGCGCTCGTGCGTGCATGGTATAGAGATGGATGACAACTGCGGTGGATGCGATCTCGGCTACTCCCTGGCGACATGTACGTTTTGAGAGCTGTGCGTCTCGGCCGGTCGGCAGCGTGTACGTTTTGAGAGCTGTGCGTCTCGGCCGGCCGGCAGGGTCTCCCGCTGTGGCTCCCCTTCTAACCCGCAAGTTTCCACCCTTCTTTCCGCTTGAGCTCCACCCTGGATTACTCCGAGTTCTAGCCCATGGCGGACCGGGTGAAGAAGATAAGGCCGCTGGCGCCTGAAGCAGAAGCACCATGGGGTGAAGAAGATGCCCGCCGCTGCCTCCTTGCCACGATCTGGTCCGCGTTCGGCCGGGGCTACACTGGGCTGTATGTCGTCGTACCCTCCTTGCCACGATCTGGTCCACGCTCGGCCGGGGCTACACTGGGCTGTATGTCGTCGTACCCTCCTTGCCACGATCTGGTCCGCGCTCGGCCGGGGCTACACTGGGTTGTATGTCGTCGTACCCCCTTGCCACGATCTGGTCCGCGCTCGACTGGGGCTGAATTGGGATGCGGGTCATCGCTGGCGTACTCTTCCTCGCTCGTTGGTCATTTGATGGTTCTCCTCTCTCTCTCTCCCTGATATGTCTTTCTCTTTGAACTGCAGTACGAGTGCAGGCCAGAGCCCATCATTGAACTGTGGTACGAGTGTGTGCCCCTTTGCGCCTCGGCTCGCATCCGGGCGGCGTTCGTCGTTGCCATCGGAGGTATGCAGGCTGAGGGCTAGGTGCGCAGCCGGACACCCATCGTAAAGCCTTGTTCAGAGAACGCATGAGAGGGGCACTAGGAGCAACCACATCAGTATTTCGACCTCAACCTCGATGTCATGCTCGTCAGGTATGCCTCGAAGCATAAAGCAGTCACTTTTGCTCATTGACACTGTTTGTTTCAGAGTAGAGGGCGATATGCCTACCCAGTGACGAGTCAATTCACCTCTGCCTCCGAAGCGAGAGGGAAAAACAAAATTCACTATAGGAGAATTACAGATTAAGTTACATGTGTCAAGCATAAGTCGACCTTGATAACTATATAGGAGAATTACAAAATGATTTTTGTTTCATGAAGTAATGGGACATTATTAGATGGTTAGTGACGATGAGTGATATTATAAAACTATGGCAAAATTAGAGGTGCGAGTCTTCAATTGTGGCGTCTTCTGTGTTTCTCTCCTGATGTATCTCGCGGGGTGCAGCGCACGTGCAATTTTGCTAGTATAAGTAAAGATACAGATTGTAGTCATGTAAATATCAATGAATACTACGACCCAAAATCCCAAATGACGACTTTTCTATTCGGCGAAACAAACCAATCGGAATGGCTCGTCCCGCGGAAGATGCCCTGCCACCTCGAACATGCAAGGAGAGTTCACCTCGAACGTGCAACGGACGAGAGGACATTGACCAAAACTTGCTAGGGTCGTGTGCTGGCCCAACCCTAGGGAGCCATGTTGAGTCTTTCCCAAAAAAATCAGCGTCTCGACTAGTCGAAAGGAACGTGTCCTCCCGGCGCGATCCGACGTCCCTTTTCGACATCTCGCTCGCAACGAGGACGCCGGTGCACGATCCGATCTGATCCCCAGACATAGCTGCTAGCTCGTCTTTTCATTCCACGATCGAGCCATGCAACACGTCCAGATCGTCACTGACCGGCCGGGTACGGGCCCCGGACATAGCGATCTCTCTGCTAACAGTGAGTCAGTCAGTCGGTACCTGTTATATGTTGATCCAAATTCTACAAAGTATAGGCCAACTTCTGACGAGTGGAGCGAGGCCCGACGCCTGTGGGGGGTGCGGGGGGCGACAGCCCCCCTTGGTACAGTACGGATCGTCGAAGACCTAGGTTTCCACCGATATATAAACCCCTTGTAAGCCGCCGGTTGGGAGAGTTGCATCTGTGAAATCCCCGGCGTTTGTAAACACTCCTCGATATAGTGAAATTTCGCTGGCTGGCGCCCGTGGTTTTTTCCTCTCTTTGTTGGAGAGGTTTTCCACGTTAAATCTGTGTCTCCTTGCTATGTTTTTCGTTTTCGTTTTTCGTTATCTTCTTGTCGCGATTGTAACAGTACCCACACCGGCTCCAGTGTCCAATCCCCGTCGCCGATCTCCACGGCATCAGCATCGGCCGGCCAAAGGACAGCTAGAAGAAGACAGGGCAGAGCCGAGCACGAACGAACCGAGATCTCGCCCATCTGCGAGCCGCGCGCACGCACGAGGTCCCCGGGCTGAGATCGATCGATCGATCGAGCAGCTAGTGGCGCAGGTGAGCGATCGGCGACCTGCACGATGCGTGAAACCGAGCGCCGGCCAGCGCAGTAGTGTAGCACGTACTTACTGGAGTACTACTCCGGTGGTCGGTCGTGGCCTCGTGGGACATGGTTAAATAATTGAGCACAGCGCGTACGTGAGAGCGTAGACGCTAGACGGCCACATGATCGAGTACGCGGAGACGGCGGCGTCGCTCTCGCGTGTACTGCCACCCGCATTTAAAGGGACTTCACCGGTCATCGCATCGCCCTGGTATAGTGTCGTTCAGCAGTGAGCTCAGCTTGTCTTTTCTTCTAGACACGGAACCTAGTCTAGCCATGCGCGCGAGTTTTGACCGGAGTATACAGAGCAGGAACAGGAAGTGTGTTCTTGAACCACGTCGAGCACTGCATCAGGACCAGACCGAACGGGCAAGCGTGAGCCGACAACAGGGCCGGCACGGGCACGGGCACGGGCCGAACGGGATTGTAGAGGCCGGGGCTTCGCTCCCCATTTCGAAGAAAAAACTATAATACTCTCCCTCTAACTAGTCTAATATGTCATGAGAATTATGCCATTAGAAATATTTTTAATGTGAATCCAATGATATATCATTCGTAGTATATGTCATATTTTGTTGGTTAAATTGACGTTCAAAATTGTTATAAATTAGGTGCAATCAAACACGGATGGATGGAGTAGTAAGAGTATATGCCACTTGTAAGTTCCATTTCAGGACATATAGTATCATTTGATTATCTCATTGATACCTAGAGATGAATTGGAAAGAACTACGAGCATCAACTCACATAAAACCCTTAAAATAATTTTTTGAAGAAACAATATGTACTTATGTCATGCATGCCCTCCTCTTTCTGCTAGAGAAGAAATAAGGTGGAAAGACATTTGCCCACGCATTACAAGTTTTATGTTTCAATATAAATGTGATTTTAGTTTCTAGTGTCATATTTTTATAGAGTATAGTACTACCACTAGTACATGTAATGCACATCCCCGAATCTGAGTGTGAGTGCATGATTTGTGTTACCTTTCCCTACAAATATAACTGTTAGAGTATACGTGTACGCGGTAATTGAGATAGTGTAGGATAGTTAGACTCTAGTCTAACTTGTCTTGTACTTTAAGATGATCTTCTGTACGTCTATATATACTCGTCCATGAGCCTCAATAATACATCCAACATATTCCGTCAATCTCTCTCTATCCTTCTACATGGTATTAGCCTAACCGATCCAAAAACCCTAGCCGCCGCCGCACAGTTCCGCCGCGCCGCCCCCGGGGCTGGATCTCCATGATCGCCGTCGGGGGCTGCGCAATCCGTACGCAGGGTTCGTCCGTCGATCCGTGATCGGCTACCCTGTACCGTCCACGACGTTTCAGTTGTTCACGACGCTCCCGCTACGGCTGCGGGGATATTAGAGTATACGTGTACGTGGTAATTGAGGTAGTGTAGGATAGTTAGACTCTAGCCTAACTTGTCTTGTACTCCAAGATGATCCCTTGTACGTCTATATATACTCGCCCATGAGGCTCAATAATACATCCAACATATTCCGCCAATCTCTCTCTCTATCCTTCTACAATAACCAAACATTTCCTTCGTCGTTATTGTATTGAATCACATCCTTGTTATATATCCCGATAACGCCAAAATCACACATTTTAGAAAGAAATATAATGTCAAAGCAATTCATCCTTGTTTCGGCCGTCATAGTTTGATGATGGGGAAGGAGGGTGGTAGTGGTTGGGGAAGGCGGTTAAAGGCTTGAGTATCTTAGCCAATGAACAAAATTTAATAGTAAGAGAAAATAATCAGTTTTTTTGGTTTCCTTAGTGGGTGCTTCTACACAAGGTCGACCTTGATTTTTTGTTCGGCAAGGTCACTTCGACATGACCGAATCTTTTCTTTTTTGGAAACTGTAGCTTTCATGAAAATAGGTAGACGCCCGAGCGCGGGAATCCCCACATGTGCAACATTAGAAGTGCGGCCCACGCCTTCTTTCTACATGCTCCTAAAACCCTGCGTAGCCCCCAAGCGCAACCCCATCGTGATCTGATCCCCTTCCTTCTCTGATGGAAAAGAACCCTATAAATCACAGGAGAAATTCCATCCAACAAAAAACAAGTATAAGACCATATTCAACACGAATAGCTTTTACATCTCCGAGCTCAGAAGGTGACACCATCATGTAAGTTTCACCTCACTAACAACCGTTTTGAATCTTACCTTGTTCCAAGCAGATTTCTTGTTTTGTTGCTCTTAAGTTGTTACATCTGTTACATCATAGGGATTTTTTGTTACATTATAAGTAGAGAAAATAATAGAGAACAAAGTTACATGATTAAGATTCTCAAGTGCATCTACCATATTTGATGGAACTGCTTCCATCAAGGTGTTTCATGTGGTATGAAGAGATAAAAGCATCAACAAAATTTGCATAATCATGATGGTACTAAAGTAAAAAATGAAGGAGTTATGCCCTAGAGGCAAATAATAAAGTGTATTATTTGATATATCTCCTATATGTTCATAATACGTTTCATGATGTGCTATAATTGTGTTAATGCGAAACGTTAATACGCGTGTGGTATGTAAACAAACCGTGTCTCTAGTTACCTCTAGCGAACCAGTTCATTGGTCATGAGGATGGTCTGGGTTTCAAGATCATGGGTATTTATGCCAATTGACAATGAGGTCATGTTATTGGTTGAATAACATGATAGACAAACATCCGACCGTTATATCTTAAATGAGATCTAGTTACAAAGTTTACCATTGATGATAAAACACAGAGAACCTCGCAACCTGATCCTTTAACTGTGAGGTAATGCAAATCACCATTCCGGAAGAAGCTTAGATGGTTATCAAGAATCATCTCGTAACAGGGTGATCAAAAAGGTACCACTCAGGTTTTCCGAAGGAATGCGTAGAGGAGTACATATCAAGACCGGGATTTTTCTAGTCCATGTAACGAACAGATACATGTGGCCATCTCGGTGACGTTGCATTAATGAAGGTTGCAAGCATGTGACTTGGTCACGGAATGCAACGACACAAGAACGAGTAAACAAGTTCATTGGTAACGAGACCGAACTAAGGTATGGGGATACCGAATATCAAGTCTCGAATGAATTAGGTATCATATGACAAAGGGAACGGGGAACGACTATCTCACGGTTCGAGCGATTGTATTCGTGAAACGCACGGGGGTCACATGGCCATCCCGGTCCCTCTGTTGATCATTGATGTGAGAGTAGTCTCGATCATGTCCAGAGTGTTTACGAACCGAAGGATGTCACGCTTAAGGGTAGGGACGCTTAGGGTAGATGAGGTATCGTAGGAGAAATAGAGAAAGAGAAACCAGAATAGTTCCGGGTAACATCCGATGGAGATCGAAGGGGTCCGAAAGATGTTACGAAGTGAAGGAATAATACAATATGTGTATTTGAATATTAATTGGAGAATTAATATTAAATATATATTTTATTTTATTATTAAAGGCATCATAATGCTAATGGGCCTCACCCGAAGGGAGGCCCAATAGGGCATGGCGCCTGGGGAGAGGGGGCCAGCCGGCCTAGGCTTAGTGGGCCGCCCCAATGGGGCCCACCTAGGGCCGGTGGCTGCCCCTAGGTGGCCGGTGGGTGTGGGGGTTAGTCCCACACCGCCTGTCCCTAGGGTGGTGTGCCCCCCACTATATATAGGGGTCTCTCCTCCCCCTTTGGAATCACCCCATTCCCTCTCATTCTCTCTCTCTCATCCATTGAGGACTTCTCCGTAATATTGGGGAGGACCTCGTGGGTGAGTTCTCCACCTTCACACCACCGTCGTGTGATTTGCGATCCGACATCTACTTCTTCCGCTGCTCGGCTGGATCGGAGTCCGGTTGACGTCTCCTACACCGGACGTGTGACGAACTTCGGAGGCACCACACTTGGGGTGCTGCTCGTCTTCATCAATATACGCCTTCATGCGTAAGGCGTGCCTCGGTATTCAAAGGTATGAATACCGTATCCCTTCTCCGTTACTTATGTCTACATAGTATAGATCCTGGTATTAGTGTTCGAGTAGATATAAATTTTTTGTTTTCTGCTACGGAACCCTACAGTGGTATCAGAGCGGGTCTATGGGTAGACATGTCATACGGATAGAACACATAGCGATATGTGGGCATTGATTCTCTAGTTGCTACCCTCTTTAATGCTATTGTTCATATCGCGACACTGTTTGATGAAGCGGCCCCGAACCAACCTCACGTGGTGATTCACGAGACTAGTCCACAAATCAAAATGGCTTAGGGGGTGTCTGTCTATCTACAGTAGTTGATATGGCATTGAAATTGGAGGGCCCTAAAAAGGGAAGAAGAACAGCAATCATTGAATCCATGTTGTGGCTCCACGTTCGTAGGTGGGAAGGGGTTCTACTGCGAAAGCCCTAAAGCCATGTAAAACTTGCAATAGATAATATAGAAGCGTCTATCTTTATTATTGCATAGGGGCAAGTATTATAACATGGCAATGACAAGTTTATGAAACTTTCATTGAAGCTATTGATGATGATCATAATGCTATATCCATGTCATAACACTTTACTTTTGAAGTATTACTTATTATGCTGATATACTTATATTAGACGGTAGCATAATAAGGTAATCCCTCATAGTATTCCAGTTATCGTATTCCCCTTGTGTGTGCACCACCAAGAAAAATCTTTGGTATGAGGCACCCTGCGGTGAGTAGGGGTCAGACATATCTACGTTCGCATACAGTGGGTGTAAGCCATGTTGCACTGCGAATACACACACGTTAGAATTGGCGAGCCTAGCACGTTACAGAGACGTGGCCTCGGAATACAGGAGACCGAAAGGTCGAGCATGAATCACATAGTTGATGTGATCGACATTAGGGAATGTCCACCTTTGATACTGTGATGGCTCTGTGTATGGCGCCCAGAAAAGTGCTGGTGCGATGATGATATAGAGCTCGTTGGGAACCCCAAGAGGAAGGTATGATGAGCACAGCAGCAAGTTTCCCTCAGTTATGAAACCAAGGTTTAATCGAACCAGTAGGAGCAAGGAAACACCCCAAAGGTGTTACTAGCTGAGCTTTGGCAGGGCGCACTATCGGTGCTAGTAGCAACGTGGAGACCTGCACAACACAACCACAGAACTTTGTCCCCTACTTGCGATGAGGTTGTCAATCTCACCGTGTTTTGCGAAAAACAAAGAATTGAACGTATCGAATGGAAAGAAGTAAAAGTTTGCAGAAAGTAAACACAAAGCAGTAAACAGTTTATAGATTGTATGTAAAGAAAAGGACCGGGATCCATAGTTCACTAGAGGTGGCTCTCCTTAAGATAGATAACATGCTGGGTGAACAAATTACAACGGGGCAATTGACAAACACCGAGAAAGCAATACATGCATATACTAATCATCTTGACTCCTTTGAGACTTGATTGGACATTACAACATAATACATAGACCGCCATCCAACTGCATCTATGACTAATAATCCACCTTCAGGTTATCATCCGAACCCCCTCCAGTATTAAGTTGCAAGCAACAGATTATTGCTTTACAAACTGCGTGTAAAGTAAACAATACGATTGTTCTATGAACAAAGGATTGTTGTTTTCTCCCTAGTGGCAACAACACATCTAGTACCTTAGAGATTTCTGTCACTTCCCCAGATTACCAGAGGCATGAACCCACTATCGAGCATAAATACTAACTCTTGGAGTTGCTAGCATCTACTTGGCCAAGATAGCTACTAACAACGGAAAGAATGCAAGATCACAAATAACAAAGACATGATAGAATCAATAATCAATCTAAAATAGCATCTCAATATCCATCGGATCCCCGCAAACACAACATGCAGAATTACAAATAGATGATCTTGATCATGAACGGAGCTCACAAGATCTAGACATGAAAGCACAAAGGAGGAGAACCAGCCATCTAGCTACTACATGGATTCGTAGTCCAAGGATGAACTACTCACGCATCACACCGAAGGATTGCATGGTGATGAATGGCCTCCAGGGTGAATTCCCCTCTCCGGCAGGGTGCCGGGAAGAGCTTCAGATCCCTCCCAATCTAGGGATGGAGATGACGGTGGCTACAAACTCTTTCGTGGATTTTTGATTGGGTACTTAGGGTTTACGTCCCAAGGGCATCTTATAGTCGGAAGGGGAGGCCGAGGGGGTGCTAGGGGCCACACACCACCCCCTGGCGCGGGCCCAGCCTAGCCGCGCGGCCAGGTGGTGTGGCCGGCCTCTGGCCCTTCTCTGTCTCATATTCTGGCACTTGATGCCTTCCGGGAAAATAGGCACTTTAGCTTTTGTCCCGTCCAATTCCGAGAATATTCATTTTCTGACTTTCCTGGAACCAAAAATAGCAGAAAACAGGCAGCTAGCATTGTGGCTCTTGTTAATAGGTTAGTCCAAGAAATCATATGAAAAGTACTCCAAAGTTGGAACAAAACACAAGAAAGTGGATAAAACCAAGCATGGAATATCAAAAATTATAGATACATTTGCAATGTATCATACTGCACTGATGGCCGTGATGATCAGGGGAGGTGCAGAGGATAGGGATCATGTGATCACTAAACGAGTTGAGGGATGTTTGTTTGAGTGGGAGTTCTTTAGTTTTAAGTTCGAATACATGATTAAAACTTGAACTCATTATTATGAACATGGTCTAAACACTTTGCAAATCCATTGTAGATGTCTCGCCCACCCACCTTCAACCTTAGCACTTTCCTCGAGAAGGACAAGCTGAAAACTGATGGAACCAACTTCACCGTATGGTTCCATAGTCTTAGGATCCTCCTAGTCCCCTACAAGTTGACTTATGTCATCGAGGCTAAGCTTCCGGCTAAGCCTGCAAATTCCGCCTCCCAGGACGAAAAGAATGTCTAGCAGTCCAAGGCGGACGATTTCTCCCTCATCTAGAGTGGAATGCTTTATGCCATGGAGCCGGAGCTTGAAAAGCGTTTTGAGAAGATGAATGCTTTTGAGATTATTGAGGATATCAAGGCCGTCTTTGCTCCATAGGCCCGTGCAGAGAGGTATGATGCTTCCGAGCTCTTCTTCTCTGCTAAAATGGAAGAGCACAATAGTATTAGTGAGCACGTGGTCAAAATGTCTGGCTACGTTAAGCGTTTGAACGCCCTGGATTACAAAATCCCGGAGGAGCTCGCGATTGATAGGGTGTTGCACTCGCTGTCCCCTAGCTATAAGAGCTTTGTGATGAACTACAACATGCAAGGGATGACTAAGACCCTTGCTGAGGTGTTCACCATGCTTAAAACTGCTGAGGTTGAAATCAAGAAGGAGCACACGGTGTTGATGGTAAACAAGACCACCAACTTCAAGAAGCCAGGGCAAAAGGGGAAAGGCAAGGGTAAGAAGTCTAAGAGGGATGGCAAGATTGTTGCCAGCACCTCAAAGGCTGCCAAGCCTGGCCCTAAGCTTGGCACAACGTGCTACTACTACAACGGGGATGGGCACTGGAAACGCAACTGCCCCAAGTACCTTGAAGACATGTGAGCCGGCAAGATAGCCACCAAGGACAAGCGTATATATGATATACATGTTATTGATGTATTCCTTACAAGCGCCAGGAGTAACACCTGGGTATTTGATACCGGATATGTTGTTCACATTTGTAACTCTCAGCAGGATCTGCAGAGTAGGAGGCACCTGAGGAAGGAAGAGGTGACGATGCGCGTCGGCAATGGTTCGAGAGTCGAAGTGATGGCCGTCGGCACCCTACATCTCCATCTACCGTCAGGATTATTATTGGTTTTAAATAAATGCTACTATATACCCGCATTGAGTATGAATATTGTGAGTGGGTCTTGCTTGTTGCAAGACCGTTATTCATTTAAATCAGGAACAAATGGTTGTTCAATTTATATGAACGATGTTTTCTATGTTCATGCTCCTGCGTGTGATGGTTTATTCTTACTTGATCTTGATTGTAATACACACATCCATAGTGTTGATGCTAAACATTGTAAGCATAGTGATGATAATTCCATGTTCATGTGGCATTGCTGTCTTGGTCACATTGGCGTAAAGCGCATGAAGAAGCTTCATTCAGAAGGGCTTCTTGGATCATTGGATTTCGAATCCCTTGATACATGTGAGCCGTGCCTCATGGGCAAGATGACTAGGACACCATTCTCCGGGATAGTGGAGAGAGCTATAGACCTACTGGGAATCATACATACGGATGTATGTGAACCAATGAGCGTCTCAACGCGCAATGGTTATCGTTACTTTGTTACCTTTACTGACGACTTAAGCAGATATGGATATATCTACTTAATGAAGCACAAGTCTAAAACCTTTGAAAATTTTAAGGAATTTCAAAAAGAAGTAGAGAATCAACTTAACAAGAAAATCAAGCACCTTCGATCGAATCGAGGACGCGAGTATTTGAGTTATGAGTTTAACATGCACTTGAAGGACTGTGGGATTATCCCACAGCTTACGCCAGCCAGAACACCACAGCGCAATGGTGTGTCAGAACGTCGTAACCGAACCCTATTAGATAGTGTATGGTCCATGATGTCTTTAACTAATTTGTTTCTATCTTTTTGGGGGTACGTGTTAGAAACCGCCGCTTTTATTTTAAACCGAGCACCATCCAAATCCGTGGAGACAACCCCATATGAGATATGGTACGGGCAGAAGCCAAAGTTGTCGTTTCTAAAAGTTTGGGGTTGTGAGGCTTACGTCAAGAAACTATAGCCTGACAAACTCGAATCTAAATCAGAAAAATCTATCTTTGTGGGATATCCAAGGGAAACCGTTGGGTATACTTTCTACAATCAAGCCGAAGGCAAAAAATTTGTCGCAAGAACCGACACCTTTCTCGAGAAAGAGTTTCTTGCAAAAGGAGTGAGTGGAAGGAAAATTGAGTTAGATGAAATTGTTGACCCTTCTCTCCAAATTCGGAGTAGCGCAACGGAAGCTTTTCCGAAACCGCTCTCCAACATGGAGGAAGAGCCCATTGATGATGATCAAAACAACGACGTCGAGACTCCTGAGGTTCACAGGTCTACAAGGGTTCGTGCCACTCCTGATTGGTACAGTAGACTTGTAATGTCTGTCATCCAAGATGAACAGGAAGAACCTGCAAACTACAAAGAAGCTATGGATAGTGCTGACTCTAAGAAATGGCTAGAAGCCATGAAATCCGAAATAGGATCCATGCATGAAAACCAAGTTTGGACCTTGGTAGATCTTCCAGAAGGCCGCAAGGCCGTGGAAAATAAATGGATCTTTAAGAAAAAGACAAATGTGAATGGTAATGTGACCGTTCACAAAGCTCGACTTGTCGCAAAGGGTTTTCGACAAATTCAAGGAGTTGACTGATGGCTCAGTGTACGGCGCCAAAAAAGTGCTGGTGCGGTGTTGATGTAGAGCTCGTTGGGAACCCCAAGAGGAAGGTATGATGAGCACAACAACAAGTTTCCCTCAGTTATGAAACCAAGGTTTAATCGAACCAGTAGGAGCAATTGCTAGCTGAGCCTTGGCAGGGCGCACTACCGGTGCTAGTAGCAACGTGGAGACCTGCACAACACAACCACAGAACTTTGTCCCCAACTTGCGATGAGGTTGTCAATCTCACCGTGTTTTGCTAAAAACAAAGGATTAATCGTCTCGAATGGAAAGAAGTAATAGTTTGCAGAAAGTAAACACAAAGCAGTAACAGTTTGTATATTGTATGTAAAGAAAAAGGACCGGGATCCATAGTTCAGTAGAGGTGGCTCTCCTTAGATATATAACATGCTGGGTGAACAAATTACAGCGGGGCAATTGACAAACATCGAGAAAGCAATACATGCATATACTAATCATCTTGACTCCTTTGAGACTTGATTGGGCATTACAACATAATACATAGACCGCCATCCAACTACATCTATGACTAATAATCCACCTTCAGGTTATCATCCGAACCCCCTCCAGTATTAAGTTGCAAGCAACATATTATTGCTTTACGAACTGCGTGTAAAGTAAACGATACGATTGTTCTATGAACAAAGGATTGTTGTTTTCTCCCTAGTAGCAACAGCACATCTAGTACCTTAGAGATTTCTGTCACTTCCCCAGATTACCAGAGGCATGAACCCATTATCGAGCATAAATACTAACTCTTGGAGTTCTAGCATCTACTTGGCCAAGATAGCTACTAACAACGGAAAGCATGCAAGATCACAAATAACAAAGACATGATAGAATCAATAATCAATCTGAAATAGGATCTCAATATCCATCGGATCCCCGCAAACACAACATGCAGAATTACAAATAGATGATCTTGATCATGAACAGAGCTCACAAGATCTAGACATGAAAGCACAAAGGAGGAGAACCAGCCATCTAGCTACTACATGGATCCGTAGTCCAAGGATGAACTACTCACGCATCACACCGGAGGCTTGCATGGTGATGAAGAAGGCCTCCAGGGTGAATTCCCCTCTCTGGCAGGGTGCTAGGAAGAGCTTCAGATCCCTCCTGATTCAGGGATGGAGATGACGGCGGCTACAGACTCTTTCATGGATTTTTGATCGGGTACTTAGGGTTTACATCCCGAGGGCATCTTATAGTCGCAAGGGGAGGCCGAGAGGGTGCCGGGAGCGGCCACACCACCCCTGGCATGGGCCAGGCCTGGCCGCGCGGCCAGGTGGTGTGGTGGCCCCCTGGCCCCTCTCCGTCTCGTATTCTGGCACTTGATGACTTCTGAAAAATAGGCACTTTGGCTTTTGTCCCGTCCAATTCCGAGAATATTCATTTTCTGACTTTCCTGGAACCAAAAATAGTAGAAAACAGGCAGCTGGCACTGTGGCTCTTGTTAATAGGTTAGTCCAAGAAATCATATGAAAAGTACTCCAAAGTTGGAACAAAACACAAGAAAGTGGATAAAACCAAGCATGGAGCATCAGAAATTATAGATACATTTGCAATGTATCATTAACTACAACGAGACCTATTCTCCCGTAGTGATGCTTAAGGCTGTCCAGATTTTAATAGCAATTGCTACACATTTCGACTATGAAATTTGGCAGATGGACGTCAAGACCGCATTCCTCAATGGTCACATTGATAAAGAGTTATATATGATGCAACCGGAAGGTTTTATTGATCCTAAGGATGCTGGAAAGGTTTGCAATCTTCAACGGTTCATTTATGGATTGAAGCAAGCATCTCGGAGGTGGAACCAACATTTTGATCAAGTGATCAAAAGTTTTGGATTTGTCCAAAATCAACAAGAGTTCTGTGTTTACAAGAAAGAAAGTGGGAGCTCAGTTGTTTTCTTGGTAGTATATGTGGATGACATATTACTCATGGGAAATGATGTGGATCTTATGAAAAGCGTGAAAACATATTTGTGCAACCAATTTTCCACGAAGGATCTAGGTGAAGCTACATACATATTGGGAATCAAGATCTATAGAGATAGATCAAGGCACCTAATTGCATTAAGTCAGAGTACTTACATCGAAAAGATTTTGAAAAGGTTCAAAATGGAAAACACCAAAAGGGGTTTTACACCCATGATGAAGAATTGCAAAATGAGTATGACTCAATGTCCTATAACTGATGATGATAGAGAAAAGATGTCTTACATCCCCTATGCCTCAACCATAGGATCTATCATGTATGCAATGTTAAGTACATGACCTGATGTGGCATTGGCTCTTAGTTTGACGAGCCGATACCAAAGTAATCCAGGACCGGATCACTGGACAGTTGTAAAGAATATCTAAAGTATCTGAGAAGAACAAAGGATATGTTCCTAACCTATGGAGGAAGTGATGAAGCTCTAAACGTAACGGGTTACGTGGATGCAAGCTAGAACTCAGATCATGATGACTCGAAGTCTCAGACAGTATTTGTGTTCCTAGTGAATGGTGGGGCGCTAAGCTAGAAGAGTAAGAAGCAACCGGTGGTGGCACAATCTTCAATGGAGTCTGAATACATTGTTGCAGCCGATGGAGCAAATGAAGCTGTTTTGCTAAGGAATTTCTTCATCGAACTGAGAGTTTTTCCAAATGCACAAGACCCCGTGACGATCTATTGTGATAACACGGGTGCTATTGCAAATGCAAGGGAACCAAGAACTCATTCCACAGCCAAACACATCAAGCTTAGATTTCACGTCATCCGACAGAACGTTGAAGAAGATGAAGTCAAGATTTGCAAAGTAGATACGGAACTGAATATGGCAGATCCTTTGACTAAAGCTCTCCATCAGGAAAAGCACGAACAACACTGAGATTCGATTAGTGTTAGGTTCCTGCCAATTGTAAACTAGTTTTTGTTTATACTCTAGTGCAAGTGGGAGACTGAAGGAGTTATGCCCTAGAGGCAAATAATAAAGTGTATTATTTGATATATGTCCTATATGTTCATAATACGTTTCATGCTGTGCTATAACTGTGTTAATGCGAAACGTTAATACACGTGTGGTATGTAAACAAACCGTGTCTCTAGTTACCTCTAGCGAACTAGTTCATTGGTCATGAGGATGGTCTGGGTTTTAAGATCATGGACATTTATGCCAATTGACAATGAGGTCATGTTATTGGTTGAATAACATGATAGACAAACATCCGACTGTTATATCTTAAATGAGATCTAGTTACAAAGTTCACCATTGATGATAAAACACAGAGAACCTCGCAACCTGATCCTTTGACTGTGAGGTAATGCAAATCACCATTCCAGAAGAAGCTTAGATGGTTATCAAGAATCATCTCGTAACAGGGTGATCAAAAAGGTGCTACTCAGGTTTTCCGAAGGGATGCGTAGAGGAGTACATATCAAGACCAAGATTTTTCTAGTCCATGTAACGGACAGATACATGTGGCCATCTCGGTGACGTTGCATTAATGAAGCTTGCAAGCATGTGACTTGGTCACGGAATGCAACGACACACGAACGAGTAAACAAGTTCATTGATAACGAGACCGAACTAAGGTATGGGGATACCGAAGATCAAGTCTCGAATGAATTAGGTATCATATGACAAAGGGAAGAGGGAACGAATATCTCACGGTTCGAGCGATTGTATTCGTGAAACGCACGGGGGTCACATGGCCATCCAGGTCCCTCTGTTGATCATTGATGTGAGAGTAGTCTCGATCATGTCCAGAGTGTTTCCGAACCGAAGGATGTCACACTTAAGGGTAGGGACGCTTAGGGTAGATGAGGTATCGTAGGAGAAATAGAGAAAGAGAAACCGGAATAGTTTCGGGTAACATACGATGGAGATCGGAAGGGGTCCGGAAGATGTTCCGGAGTGAAGAAATAATATAATATGTGTATTTGAATATTAATTGGAGAATTAGTATTAAATATATATTTTATTTTATTATTAAAGGCATCATAATGCTAATGGGCCTCACCCGAAGGGAGGCCCAATAGGGCATGGCGTCTGGGAGAGGGGGCCAGCTGGCCTAGGCTTAGTGGGCCACCCCAATGGGGCCCACCTAGGGCTGGAGGCTGCCCCTAGGTGGCCGGCGGGTGTAGGGTTTAGTCCCACACCGCCTGGCCCTAGGGTGGTGCGCCCCCCTCCCACTATATATAGGGGTCTCCCCTCCCCCTTTGGAATCACCCCATTCCCTCTCATTCTCTCTCTCATCCATTAAGTACTTCTCCGTAATATTGGGGAGGACCTCGTGGGTGAGTTCTCCACCTTCACAGCATCGTCGTGTGATCTGTGATCCGGCATCTACCTCTTCCGTTGCTCGGCTGGATCGGAGTCCGGTTGACGTCTCCTACACCAGACGTGTGACGAACTTTGGAGGCACCACACTTGGGGTGATGCTCGTCTTCATCAATATACGCCTTCCTACGTAAGGCGTGCCTTGGTCTTCAAATGTATGAATACCGTATCCCTTTTCCGTTACTTATGTCTACATAGTATAGATCCTGGTATTAGGTTTTGAGTAGATAGATTTTTTTGTTTTCTGCTACAGAACCCTACAAAAAAGCTTCTACCTTGTTTATGATGGTACATGATCAGGATGTTACCCACAATTTACCTAAAATTGAACACATTCCAAAAAGGAGCTACAACAAAATTCTAGCTTTATTAACATTTTAGAAAGAAGTTAGCTACCAAGATGTACCATGTAATCAGAATGATATAATTCCTCCATCTGGAAATAAGTGACTCGGATTAGATTCACATATATCTACACACTAAAACGTTTCTAGATGGACGGATCCGAGTCACTTGTTTCTGGACGGAGTAGACGACAAAATTTACCACTTCTTATGCTATGATACTTGATGCATCATACCTGCTAGATATTTTTGTTACTTCCAAGTGCTTCTGTAGCACATATAACAACTATATGGAATCATTTCCATCCCAAAACAGAACAAACTGTACGAAAAAGAAACATGCAAAAAATAGAGTATATTTCCCATACATGTAATCCCCAAAGGGATCATGGACATATAGTCTGCATGTAACACGGAATGAGGGTTATGGGGATACATGGTAGCATCCCAGGTCTAACTTTTTATTCATGTAAACTTTGTTTGCATGTAACATAACAAATATAGATCAAATTACTTCCCCCTATAACATTGTTTTTGTTGAAGATCATATTATTGTTTGAGTTACACCTCCTTAACAAAAGAAAATCTCCTTCACCAGAAAGAAATCCGAGAGCTAAAAAAATGGACAAATTTGCATACATGACAATTAGAACCTAGAAAAAGCAACAGGATCTGTAACTTCAAACTTATGTGCTTGTTTATTTCAAAGTAATTTTCATATTGATAGGAACAAACATAAGACAAAAAATGTTTGTCATTACTTTGCATGATTTTGTTTTGGTGGAGAAGTAACTTTGTGTTGTTGCTATTTTCTAGAAACTATCTCCTTCAGCGCCGAACTATTTTGAATGGTGGTTTGGAGGGGTTAACCTAAACTAGCCAGCAGATGCATGTTTTGGTTATAGTCTTCAGAATGATGATGCTAGAACTTCATTTGGTCCTTCTACTGGTCATTCTGCTGGTGAGATGCTAGATGTAGCAGTTCCTTCAATAGGGCATTTGGACATAGACACGGTGGATCCTCCAGTATCCCCCTTCTGCCAGGTTGAGCAAATACATGATGGACTCTGGCATGTGAGAGTTCTTGTGCTTCTCCATATCTCCAAGGATGTAAGTACAAACTTTTGGATATCCAACATCGAAGTGTTTCTCTATGAGTGCTAGAAATGACTTGATGGTGGGATGCAAAACAATCATCCTCATTGTTAGTTGCTAGCCTCGCATATTCTAACTTGTATATTCTCACACACTTGAAATATCAAATAAGAATGCTAATTTCCCTCATCCCACTTTTTAGCATCACTAGGGACCGAGCACCTAACAATAAGTTGGGCCTTGATAGTTTGGTTCAGATCCTATTTGAAGTCAGTAGTAACTATTAAGCTGAAAACATTATATGTCATGTAAATGCCATCACGGTGTTGAGTAGAACATGGTCCTGACCATGAAAGGGTCATCCACTAGACCGGGTTTTGACCCAACGTGTTCAAAAACAGAACGCGATATGGCTGGCCTCCTAAACTCGTCCATGTGAGACATTTCCAAAAATCTACATGTGCAAAAAACAAGGACAAAAAAGAAAAGGTGAGCTATACCTAGGAGGGTATCAAACATACTCTAAATTGAGATCACATCTTGTAGCAAGCATAAAAACATCTAAAATACATGGGCATTATTATTCCATACAAAAAATCAGGATCACATTGATAATATGCATCCCATCATATATTACAGCAAACTAACGTGTTAAAATTCCCATCCCAGTTATTAGATTGCATCTAAAAATTCCCCATCACTATATAATGAAACATGTTGCATACATACTTACATATATTTTTACAGAAAATTATCATGATGTATCTAGAATAAAACGCATGAAAAAAGTATACTTGAACTACAATGTATCTTGTACCATCAGATTAGACACGAATTGCAAAAGAATGTAAACATCCCCTCTAGTACCATTGGATTACATCTAGACGAAGAATGTGTTACATCATACTAAATGTAAGCATGCCGACTAGTATCTAATTGCAAATCACACACTTCAATCAATATGTATATAGTAGCAAGATGAAAGTTGTTGGGTGGGGGAGGGCAAAAGTACGAATCTAAAGGCCAGGCGGTGCGAAAGGCTAAAAAACTTCAATCTAATCTCTTCCTAAAAACAATTATTTAGAGATTGGTCCAAATCTAGGGCAGGGGGCGGTGAGATGCACATAGCTCCGACATTGTCATCTAGTACCATCAGATTACGCATAAAGTGCTTTTTTTTGTAAAAAGCCCCATCTAGTACCATTAGGTAACACTTACACAAAAAATGTGTACTAATGTCCACACATAATAGCTACTACCTAACCGGAAATCACATCCTGCAGCCAATATAAAAACATCTAAGTAACATCTAAATCGAAATCCCATCCCCTAAATCTACATCTTAAAAACGAATACACGTGCTACATCTAGAAAAGAGCATGAAAAACTATGTCAACTTCACAAATTAACTCCCCAACTGTACAATTGTCTAGTTTTGGTTTTGTGATGCGTGTATATGTTATATCTTCCCACATAATTACTTCCATAAAAACCTATACATAACAATACAGGCATATCGTGTTCGGTCAAACCCTGTCACGGGGCAAAAAAAACTAAAACTGCTAAATCGACAAGATCTAGGCTATTCCCTTGGAGTTGGGTGTAGCCGTCGACGAGGGGTTGTAGCTGGAGACCCTGTGCTAGAAACAGTTACATGGGATGCAACCGGCGGTGGGCGAATATACCGCCGACGAGGCGGTGTAACCCGAAACTATGAAATGTAGCCGAAATCATGGGATGCAGCTACAGCCGAGAGGATGGTGCCGTCACCGCAAAGAGGAAGCCTCCACCAAGTGGATGTACATTGCTGCCGTGAGGATGGAACCGCTCTGTCACTACTCACTAGGTTGCAGCCTTCGCCCCGATGATGCAGCCTCCACCACCGATGATGCAACCTATGTCGTGCAGATGTAACCTCCACCGGAATTCCCCACCATCGAATCTTACCTGCTTCGGCGCAAACGACGAAGAAATCGCCTAGACATGGCTTAAATGCCTGAAGGATACAAAATCACCAGGAAGCCGAGATGGGGAATGGTTTATATTCTCTCACCTACACGGGATCGTTTGTCCACGCGTTGGTCTCGGATTTAACTGGTTCATTGCTCGACGTGATCCGTCAGATCGTGATCCCGTGGCCGAGAAGCCCGACATCAGTGTAAGCTACAATGAGGTCAACGTGGAGATAGAAATTACGACCTTAGCATCGGGAGTACTTAAAAAAGGAAGAAAATGACCTTGGGTATATAGACGGAGGGAGTATTTGTTCAAGCAGCAAAGGTAGTACAGTACAAAAAAAAGTACTTCATCTTTTCATAATGTAAGATGTTTTAGTTATTTTCTGAATCGGCACGTATCTCAATGTCGTTTAGTATAAGTTCAGAGCAAAATGAATGAATGGTTGTCTAGATACATGTGTTTCGGAAAAACCAAAACATCATACTCTCCGTTTAAAATAAATAACTTTGATTTGTCTATATTCATACGTATCTATACACTAAATCTGAATATAGATAAATCCAAATTTTTAGACGAAGGGAGTACATTTTTGGAACATAGGATTACTTCGGTACTCTTACTTGGTGACCGTAGCAGTATACTCGGTGGAAATTCTCTGGAAAATAAAATCCTCCCTTCCCCCGTCCACCTCGCTTCTCCGATCTAATCATTATTTAATCCTTTTCCAGTCTCACATGAGCACTTCCCCCCAACTGCCACCCCCACCCTCCTCCGATCCCCCAACCACTACCACCCTCCTCCCCCGCCTCCGGCATGAGCGAGGCGGCGGAGGAGGCGGACTCTCCGCCGACGCAGATGTCCGAGGACTCCAGCTCCTCTGGCGGCGACAGGTGGACGCCGGATCTGAGGGGAGGCAACGGCGGCGGGCCGCGGTCAGCCCCTCCCGACCAGGTCCTGGAGAACGTGCTGGAGAGCGTGCTCGAGTTCCTGACAGCGGCGCGCGACCGGAACGCGGCGTCTCTGGTCTGCCGCTCGTGGTACCGCGCCGAGGCGCAGACCCGGCGCGAGCTCTTCATCGGCAACTGCTACGCCGTGTCGCCGGGACGCGCCGTGGAGCGCTTCGGCGGCGTGCGCGCCGTCGTGCTCAAGGGGAAGCCGCGCTTCGCGGACTTCGGCCTCGTCCCGCAAGGGTGGGGCTCATACGTGCAGCCGTGGGTGGAGGCGATGGGCCCCGCCTACCCGCGCCTCGAGCGCATCTGCCTCAAGCGGATGACCGTCACAGACGACGACCTCGCCCTGATCGCGCAGTCCTTCCCGCTCGTTGAGGAGCTGTTGCTGGTGTGCTGTGACGGCTTCAGCACCCTGGGCCTCGCCGTCATAGCTGAGCGCTGCCGGTATGTTCCAATCTCTTCTCGTCTGGGTTTAGTCATCTGTTGCTGGCGACGCATTTTGGTTGGCTCGGGGTTAGCTGTTAACAGTTTGATTGGATCTCTGACTGAGCAAGCTACCGGAGGCTAGATCTTTGCTCCGTTCACTGTTAAGATTGGGGCCTCGGATGCTACCGGAGGCTGGATCTTTGCTCCCTTCACTGTTAAGATTGGGGCTTCACTGGTTGTCTACTTATGCACTTGTGCCATCCTTGATGCCTATTCGTATTAATTGTATTTTCATTTGTAGTTTATTCCAGTTAAGACAAAACAACATGACTTTGTTTTGTTACCAGTGCTCCAACGAGTGCATTTGTGCCATTTGACGAATGAAAAATCTAAGTAGGGAATATTGCAATTTATACTAGCAATAACAAAACTATAACGCCTGGCTAGCAAACTCCTTCCGTCTGTTTTAGACTAGTAGACAATTTTGTATACCGTTACATTTCTCACGGTCTAATGCTCATCTACCTCGGCAACTCATAGATTTGGACGTTTCCAGATGTGCTTGTTCTTCTTACCTGATAAGTGAGTATAGGAATACAGTCCATCCTGGTGGTCTCATGTCTTAATGTGCTTACTTTGTAGGCATCTGAGAGTTCTGGAACTAATTGAGAACTCTGTGGAGGATGAGGAGGACGGACTAGTGGATTGGATCTCAAAGTTCCCGGTGTCAAACACATCAATGGAGTCCCTCATGTTTGACTGCGTTGGTGTCCCATTCAACTTTGAGGCCCTGGAGGCCCTTGTGGCGCGCTCACCCTCTCTTCGTCGGCTGCGTGTGAACCACCATGTTTCAGTAGAGCAGCTCCGCCGTCTCATGGCACGGGCTCCGCAGCTCACACACCTTGGCACTGGGGCCTTCCGTCCCGAGGCTCCACCAGGTGAGGGCATGTCGGTGTCTCAACTCGTGCCCTCTTTTGTAGCCTCCAGGTCTATTGTGTGCCTCTCAGGTTTTCGGGAGGTCAATCCAGAATATCTTCCAGCAATCTACCCTGTGTGTGGTAATCTAACGTCCTTGAACTTGAGCTTTGCGAGCGTAAATGCTGAGGATCTCATACCAGTAATTCGCCAATGCCACAAACTCCGGACATTCTGGGTAGGTTCATCATACTCTTCTTTACCATGGTAGTTTATGTGTTACTTTGTCTCATTTGAACTAAACTGCTACACTGCATGTTGTTTAGGTTCTTGATACTGTGGGTGATGAGGGCCTCCGGGCTGTGTCCGAGACATGCTCAGATCTTCGTGAGCTGCGAGTATTTCCGCTGGATGCCACCGAGGACTCTGATGGATCTGTGTCCGATGTTGGTCTTCAGGCTATCTCAGAAGGCTGCCGGAAGCTTGAATACATACTTTACTTTTGCCAGCGGATGACAAATACTGCTGTGATAGCTATGTCTAAGAACTGCCCTGACCTTGCAGTGTTCCGCCTTTGCATTATGGGTCGCCACCGCCCTGATCGTATCACTGGGGAGCCCATGGATGATGGCTTTGGCGCAATAGTGATGAACTGCAAGAAACTTACTAGGCTCTCTGTCTCTGGTCTTCTCACTGATAAGGCATTTACACACATTGGGAAATACGGTAAACTAATAAAGACTCTGTCTCTTGCCTTCTCTGGGGACAGTGACCTGTCGCTTCAGTTTTTGTTTGAGGGATGCACCAGGTTGCAGAAGCTTGAGGTCAGGGATAGCCCTTTCAGCGACAGGGGATTGCTTTCTGGTGTCGATAATTTCTACAATATGAGGTTCCTGTGGATGAATTCATGCAGGCTAACCATGAGGGGTTGTAGGGAGGTAGCTCAGCAGATGCCTAACTTGGTCGTTGAAGTGATTAGGGAGCAGGATGAGATGGAAACAGAGAATGTTGATAAGCTGTACCTCTACCGATCACTAGCAGGGCCAAGGAAGGATGCACCTAGATTTGTGAAAATTTTGTAGTCATCTTTTAGTTTCTTGGAGTTGGGTTATTGACCTGATCGTGCTTGTCCTGCTGTTCTGATCCAGCTAGTTAATTGGTGTAGTCCTGATCAAGTTAACTGGAGGCAGCGGCTGGAGGTTTCCTGCGGATGGTTTTCATGGTTTCACAGGGAACAAATAATGTGTCATTCAGTGGATTGAAGAAGCACCAAATATGCTTACCCCTCTCATTGAAGTTGACAAATTGCTTTCTTGACGAAGTGGCATTTGCTGTTGAAGCAGTTTGGTGACTTGCTAGTACATGTGTATCTTCATGAGCAGCATCTGCTATGGTGAGACCGTTCAAGGACTCATCCTCGCACTCCTGATGATCCCCTTGTAGGCCTTTTATTCCTTAATGGAGTACACATTGTACCTTATTTCTGTTATATTAGTCAGAAAACTACTGGAGAACGTGAGATTTTATGAGCAATTTTGTTACGTCATCCCACTAATATTGCTTTGCCATTAACATGATCCTCGGATCTTGGCTGTGAATGCCCAAGCCTTGTCACTTGCCATTGCTGGCCACCATCTCCTACTGATGATTTGATCTTTGCACAACACATATACAGCCCCCTTGTCAATTCGTTCACATGGAGGTGGCATGTGGCCCCACGTGTTCTCGTTGTATTTTGCTCCTGCGATCTGCCTGTCATCCGCCAGCCATTGTTTTCTCCTGGAACCTGGCTCGTCGCCGCCACTACTAATCGGAATCTCTCCGTGACCGTGATGGAGGGAGGCGCATCTGCTTTGAGCGCACACGCACGTGCCCAGTGGTTGGTGACATGTGCCGCTGCTTCCTGTCCTGGGGTCGCGCATCTGCCACTAGTTCAACCTCTATGGTTACGAACACCGCTTGGATCTGGATTGTCTGATGAGATGGGATCACGGGTGGCTTTTGGGGCAGCAACCAGCTAAATCGTCACACTAGTTTTCCTCTCATCTTCTCGTAGTAGTAGTGGTTTGTTTATGTGGCAAGCCATGTTTTGGCATTAAGGCCTGTTTGCGCAGCTGGCCTTGGTGGCTCCTGGAGTGAAGCAGGTGACCCAGCAGCGCGAGAGCCGAACAATTTGCCTGATATCTGGCCAAAGGGGAGCGCCAAACAAGTGCTTTTTCCGCGTGGGCGATCGGAACAGCCGCTAGTACAGTAGTAGTACGAGCTGGAGTAGGTTGCTACATGTACGTGCTGGCACATCAGCGTCGCCGTCTCGAAAGGTGATGGGAGCGGAGCAGCAGTGGACGGACGCGCGTAGGATCCGGGCTTTCGAATCTCATGAGGTCTGGTCTTTTCTCACCAGGTCTTTGAACGGTGCAGTGTGCTACGATGCTATAGCAGGCTAGCAGCGGCACGGCCAATGATGGTGTATCGCATCGGCGATGATGCAGGGTAGTGGTACGGTTCGGTCATCCGTGCCTTACTAAAATCATCCGTGCCCCAACGGAACCTTCTACGTGGAGATCCGCGCCGGCAGCTACCGGCTCAGGCCCGGCACGTACGAGCGGCCGGCGCCCGTGCGTTCGACTCGGCAGCGTGGCGCCTTGGCCGCCCGCCCCGCGAGATGAACTTCCCAGAGATCGAGTCGCTGCAGGAGGCCGAGTTCCTCGTGCCCGCGCCCATCCTCATCACTGACGAGCAGTGTCGTCGCCACCGGCTGACGCAGCGGCGCCTCCTAATCACCGAGCGCGAGGAGGCGGCTATGGAAGCGTGGCGGCGCGAGTTCCCGCAAGATGTCCTTGACGAGGTAGCCTTCTATGCGCAGAACCGGGAGGAGAGGAGGACGGCGCGCGAGGACCGCCGCCGCCGCAAAGCATTCATCAACGTGGTGATGGCCGGCCCAAACACCCTTCCAGACGATGACCCGAGGTGGGAGGAATACTGGACAGCCTCTGACGACACCACCTCGAAGGAGGATTAGTAGATTAGGTTTATTTTTCATGTAGTTTGTCGTGTAGAACTCGTGGTCTATTTTAATTTCTGTTCGTCCAAAATAATTTCAGTGCATTTTCTAGATCTATTTCGTGTGTGCAAAATTGTGCATGCGCGGTTTTGGGCGCTGGAAAATCGCGCGCCTGGCAAGAGCTGCTTGGGCGCTCCAGTTTACATCGCTGGTTTGCCGCCTCCGGTGAAGGGCGGGCAGGCTCCGTGCGCTGCATTCGAATAGAGCGCGCGATATCGGCGTTTTACAGCGCACAGATATCACGCCTCAGCTGGAGATGTTCTTATATTTTCGTTTCCCCGACCAATGGAGCACTTTTGGCCACTTTGTTTGGTTGCGTGTTTTTAGTCTTTCGAGAAGAAGTTAGGCTGTTTGGTTATAGCACGAAAGGATAATTTCTCACCTCTAATCTTACATTAGAAACTTAACTACCGGGAGGAGCAATAATATGCCGATGACGATTAGGCCGCCACCGTCAGAGCCAGCGACGACGACGACGCCGGCACCACCTGGCACCCCATCTTCTCGAGGAGCATTGTCAAAAAGGAAAGGAGGGGGTGTGCTCCAGGAGCTCCGCGAGGAGGGGAACAAGCTGTTACAGTGCCGGAACTACGAGCGGGCCCTGCTCAACTATGAGAAGGCTATCAAGCTGCTCCCGTCCCCAACCACCACCCCCGCCGCCGCCATCGACGCCGCCTCCCTCCACAGCAACCTGGCCGCTTGCTACATGCAGATGAGCCCCCCAACCACTACCGGGCCATCAACGAGTGCAACCTCGCCATGTACCGTCGCGCCCCGGTACAACAAGGCGCTGCTGCTTCAAGGTGCTGCGAAGGCTTGACCTGGCCACCAGGGACGTGGATAAGGTGCTAGCGGCGGAGCCGGGCAACCTGACGGCGATTGATGTGGCCGAAAGGGTGCAGAAGACCATGGCAGAGAAAGGGTTTCTGCTGGATGAGAAGACCGTCATGCCCAAGCCCGAGGAGGTGGTCGTCACAGCGCCTAAGCAGCAACAGAAGCCCAAGAATAAGAAGGGGCGCCAGGCCACCGCCATGGCTGTTGTGGAGGTGGATGAGAAGGAGAAAGCGGCCGAGCCCGTGAAGGAGGTCGAGGAACCGCCTAGGCAGGTGAAGCTCGTATTCGGCGAGGACATCTGGTAGGCGCAGGTGCTGGCCAGTTGCGGCATGGCGCAGCTGCGGGAGGCCGTCCGCGGCAAGTTCCCCGGCCTCAAGGCCGTTCTTGTCAAGTACAAGGACAGGAAGGGCAACCTTGTCACCATCACCAACCAAGATGAACTCAAGTGGGCCGAGGATTTGGTCAAGCAGGGGAGCTCCCTCCGACTTTATGTCATCGAGGCCAACCAGGAGCATGAGCCTTACCTTGAGGACGCCAACAACTTGTCGCTCGTGAACAACACGTCGAATAATGGAAGCATCAGAAGCAACAACAGGCATGACGAGGACAGGAGCACACCCACCCAAACGCCGACATCCTCCTTGCCACTATCAGAAGCGCTCGAGGGAAGCCGATGACAAGGGCGGCGAGCGGGCGACAACGAAGGACGAGGTGGAGGTGAGCTGTGTTGGAGCGGCGGCGAGGCCATGATGGTGTGGCGGCCGGGATGGACAAGCTCGTCAAAAGGGGAAGGATAAGAACGGGATTAGGGATAATCAGAAAAGAGGCTAAAAGGGGAAAGGATAAGAACGAGATTAGGGAACGATGCCTGAAGCTAATCCATCGTATGGGTCGGCCCACCGCTCCATCTCCTTCTTCCTCCTCTATTCTTCTTCTTCCTTCTTTGTTCTTCTTCTTCCTCCTCTAGCCCTAAGTCCGGTCGCTGGCGCCACCATCCCTAACCCTAAGTCTGGTGAGACAGCACCTACCCCTAACCCTAAGTTTTTTCCTCGCCTCTGCCAGTGATGTCGTGGCCCGCCGCATTGTCCCTGTCTCCGGCAAGGTCCTGACCTCACCTCCTCCGACTTCACCGTGGCCAGCCGTGTCGTCCCCGTCGTCGGCGAGGCCCCAGCCAGTCGACCATCCCTCTAAACACCCCGACCTACTGAAGGAGATATGCCCGAGAGGCAAATAATAAAAGGATATTATTATCATATCCCATTAGTTCATAATAGTTTTATATCATGCTATAACTGTATCAAGCGGAAACATTCATACAAGTGTGGTATACAAACAACCCAGGTCCCTAGTAGCCTGTATTCAACTAGTTTATTGGGCAGACGATGGTCAAGGTTTCTTGATCATGGGCTAAACAAAAGTCACTGACAATGAAGTCATATTATCTGGAATGATGTGATGGACACTTCTCACCAATGATTGTTGCAACACGATCATGTCACTTAGTTCACGTTGCAATTGTCAAAGAAACAGATTGTCTTAATCCTTAGACCGTGAGATCATATCAATCACTGTTACCGGAGGGTGCTTTGACTGTATCAACCGTCATCTCGTAAAAGGGTGGCCATAAATGTGCACGTTGGGTATCCGAAGGAGCACGTAAAGGCAATATGCTTCAAGAGCGGGAATTGTTCTCCTATGTGACGGGAAGATACAACTGGGCCCACTCGGTGAATTACATCTATGTTGCGCAACACATGACTAGGTCATGGAGATGGTATTTCATGGAACGAGTAAAACAATACTTGTTGGAAACTAACACATGACTAGGTCATGGAGATGGTATTTCATAGAACGAGTAAAACAATACTTGTTGGAAATGAGATTGAACAAGGTATCGGGATACCGATGATCAAATCTCGGACAAGTCTTGTATCACGAACAAGGGAATTGGATATATCGTTTTAGGTTCGAACACAATGGAGAATCGTGGAGTGCATAGGGGTCAACATGGGCATCCCGGTCCCTCTATTGATCATTGATATAGATCATGTGAAAGGATCGTATGGGCACCTAGGGGGGGTGAATATGTGCTACTTCAAATTTTACTCCATTTCAAGTTAGGGTTTGACACAAAGGTAAATTCTCTAGATTATGCAACTATGGTGAATTTACCTACATGCCAATCTAGCACAAACACTAAGCAACAACAAGATAAGTAAAGTGCGATAAAGGATAGAAGTAACCATAGTGGAGCACGCGGAGACACAAGGGTTTGTTTCCCGTAGTTCCTTCCTTTTGAGGGGAAGTATGTCTATGTTTGGAGAGGGAGTGGTTTCAAACCACCAACGCCACGAGAGGCCTCCCTTGTTCTCCGATGAACCTCACCCCAACGGGTTTGATTCACCTCTTCCACTATATCGGCAACCTTCGACTTGGAAGCCGACACCTTTACAACAAGTTCGAGGCACACACCCACAACTTAATTGGGGGATCTCGAATCCAAGCAAGCTGTCACACAATCAAAGACAAGCTTCTAAGAATCAAATCAACCAAAACATGACTTAGGGTTTCCAATGAAACCCTAGAGCAAGGGGCCCTCAAGTGAATGAGGGGGAAATGAAGATCTCTCTTGTGGAAGCTATAGATCGATGCCTCCTTCTCCGATTCCTCAAAGATCAACGACTTTGGGTGGTTAGATGAAGAGATCTTGGAGTTTTGGTGGCTCTAATGGTGTGGTCTCCTTTTCAGGAACGAGCAGGGAGGAAGGGGATGATGTCCCCTATCTATAGGCCACACACTTGTGAACTGTTTTCTGACCGTTGGAGACCATTCACACTGGAGACTCTGGTTTGCCAGACTAGAGACTCCGGCCTAGATCGGAAACTCCGGCCCACCTCCGGACCATCTCCGGATCACGTCTCTGGCTGTCTTGGGCAGGGGCTTGACGTCCACTCCGGAGACTCGGACTGTAACTCCGTACCAGAGACACCGGAGACTCCGGTGTGTCCATACCAGAAACTCTGGTCCGAGGAGTCAGACCGGAGATTCCAGCTGATATCAGTTCTGTCTCTGGACCACCACACAGAGAAACCCTAGGCCAAGTCCAGACCACACACCGGGAACTCCTGAGGAAACTCCAGACCACACCGGAGACTCTGGTGTTTGCACACCGGAGACTCCGATTTGGAATCTTCAGGTAAGCATGGATTTGGCCATGTGATTCCCACAACACATTGACTTTTTCCCTTTTCAATAGATTGACCTGTAGACATTAACACATAGTAAAATGTGTCTTATGTTGTTAACTGATGTCTACGCACTTCTATTCTTGTAGACAGTTGTTGGGTCTCCAAGTGCAGAGGTTTGTAGAACAGCAACAAGTTTTCCCTTAAGTGGATCACCCAAGGTTTATCGAACTCAGGGAGGAAGTGGTCAAAGGTATCCCCTCTCAAGCAACCCTGCAATCAAGATACAAGAAGTCTCTTGTGTCCCCAACACACCCAATACACTTGTCAGGTGTATAGGTGCACTAGTTCGGCGAAGAGATAGTGAAATACAAGTGGTATAGATAATTGTAAGTGGTAACGGTGATAGAAGATAGCTTGATGGCGTGGAAAATACTATAGTAAAACTGAAACAAAGATGGAAGTAAGCAAACATGTAACAGATCTAATTGCAAACGGTGTTTCAATGTTTAGAAACAAGGCCTAGGGATCATACTTTCACTAGTGAACACTCTCATATAAATATATTCTCTTCATGATACTACTCTTAACTACTCCCCGGTTAAACACTTTAATCAATGGTAGGGCTATAACAGCACACCTCAAAGTTCATCTTTACCATCTAGATAACCCCACACTTTCACCTTGAGTACTAGATGGGTTTAACAAACACCACAATTTCATAGAGAGATCCAACTCCAAATATAACTCATAGCAAGTATTTGTATTCTCTAGCCTAAGTGCCACCATGGTGTGCACGCTGTCACTTTCACACACATGGGGAGAGCAGAGATCTATTAAAGCACTCGAGTAGCAAGGTAGATCTATAGATTACAAGCTCATGATCACAATATGATCACGCATAGAGAGAGATGAACACATAGCTACCGGTAGAACCCTTAGCCTCAAGAGAGAACTACTCCCTCCTCATCATGGGAATCAACAATGGTGATGGAGATGGCGGTGGAGATCGATGGAGATGGCTCCGGGGGCACTTCCCCATCCCGGCAGGGTGCCGGAATAGAGACTTTCTGTCCCCCGAATCTCCCCTTCGGTGGCGGCGGTGCTGCGGAACTTTTCGTGGATTTCTGATTGACGATCTAGGTTTCTGACTTTCTGACTTTCCTAGAACCAAAAACAGTAGAAAACAGGCAACTGGCACTGTGGCTCTTGTTAATAGGTTAGTCCAAGAAATCATATGAAAAGTACTCCAAAGTGTGGACAAAACATAAAAAGTAGATAAAACCAAGCATGGAACATCAAAAATTATAGATACATTTGCAATGTATCATTAACAAATACCAAAACAGCTTAGGACAATAAATGTCCTTTCAATCTCCCATTTTTGGTGTTCGATGAAAACACGAGGTTTTGCATGGAATTTTTGATAAGACATAGTTATGCTCCCCTTGACGATGTGCAGCAAGATAAACAAGTAATACACGCTTGTCAGGTAATGGATAAATATTACAATAAGGAATGGTCATAGATATGTCCACACACAACGATAGTTCACATAAGCTAAATAAGTCTCACAAGAACCAAATGAAAGCAAATGTTCGAACATAAAGATATAAATATGACAACCCAACCCATGCAAATACTCCTAATGGACAACTTCTCTCCCTTTGGCATCGAAACGCCGAAAAGGAAAAAATGTCCCAGCTATCATCCCAAAGAAGATCACTCAGAGTCATAGTCATCGTTATCATCCTCATATTCATCCTCATACTCATCATAGTCATCATCAACAACTGAAGTCTGAGGCCCTTTGCCGTGAGGGCGAGAAGAGGAGGTACCCTGAGGTGCAAAACCAGAAGTAACCTCGGAGAAAGTCTGCCAGTCAACCAAGCCTACATTCATGGCATTCCAAGCCCCAAAGGAAAGTGTGTGATCAGACTCTGCAGACGGTTCAACTCCATGTTCATCATTGTACTTTGACTCTCCTTCCTCACCCCGAGCCTTGATTTCTTTGAGAAGTTTCTCAATCCTGCAGTTGCACTTGTAGGCATCATGCTGTCCCATACGAATGTCAACATTCATGCAACAAAGGGTCTTCTCCCAAAAGGATGCCTTCTTGACTTTCTCATTAACAACCTCACGTGTGACAGGAGGCATGGGTACATTGGAGGCATTCTTCCTCCTAGAGCCCCTAGGAGGGGTGGGAGAACGCTCAGCCTCAGAGATCTCCTCATCCTCACTCTCAAACGGCTGCCTAGTCACCATCTTCCATTCTTCTAAAGGGACATCAAAGTATGGTCTATAAGATTGGGAGGTAGAGCAAGTGGTGAACCATGAGTTTGAGTGTTGATAAGCCTCATCACTAGAGGAGCATATGGAGGAGATTTCCTGTAGAGAATGGCATGGTGCATCTCCTAAAAAATGTAATCCATCACATCAATAGAAAGCCTTCAGCATCAGGACCAACAAGATATATCTTGTGAGCATGGTGAAGTAGATTGACAAGCCCACATCTAATGGCATCATCATTGCCAGAACTGGGAGAGATATTGTGGCGGAATATCCTTAGCAACAAGTTGTAGACAGGTTTGAGGCCCTTAGCCTCACCGACGGTTGCACCCCTACCATAGAGAGGAGCCAACTTGGTCTTGCTCTCTCCAAGAGCAGCATCATGTATACGGTGCCCAATAGGTACAACCACACCCTGGAAGGTCTCATTGATGATCCTGGCAAAATCAAAGAAGGTAGCAGTGCAGTGGACATCGTCAGTCATCCAGGTCATGGTCCTTACTTGATCAGTCCCAAACACTACAGTGGCATAGAATTGTTGGACAAGGGGAATGCTGTAATCTTCTCGGAGCTCCATGAGCCCATGCAGCCCGAGCTTTTCAGTGATCCACACAACATCTGCCAAGTAACTGTTGGCACGCATGTACTCAAGCTCCATGTACCTCTGAGGACAAACTGGGGACTTGGTGAGCTTGCTATAGACATCATTCATGAATACTTTCTATTCCCTCCTCCAATAACAAGGATCCTCACAAGTCCTTGGAAGCTCATATAAATTAGTCTTGCGAAGGTCACGGAACTCCTTCTTGGACATGTGAGCAAGAGACTGCAAATTGTCATACTTGGCCCTCTTGGCCCGGTTCTCCTCCTCAATACATTCATGATTCTTCCTCATATACTCAGCATCTCTAAGCTACTGCCTATGGTTGGATGGCGAGATCACATACTGCCCAGCCTCTTCATCAAACCAGGGATCCGCCATTTTGGACTTGGCCTTGGTGCAACCACGACGAGAACCAGAGCCTCCTGTGAACAGAGAGAGAGGGGGATAGCATGGGGTAAGCATATATGTCCAGGAGATAGGAACAAGACCCTCATAGATATGCCAGATGTGCTGGAGGCAATCTACACGGAATCTCCGGAGTGCAATACCGGAATCTCCGATCTGGACTGGAGTTTCCGGTCCGACAGACAAGAGTCTCCGGCCTGGACTGGAGTCTCCGGACTGACCAACCGGAATCTCCGGTCTTGAGATTTCGATTTGCACATGGGGACTGTAGATGAGATTGATTCCAACAGATCAGGCAGGGATATGAGACTAAAGTGATGCAGTGCACGCAGGCATGTTATTCTAAAGTGAAACTAGTACAAAAACTCAAAACAAATGAAGGGGATGAACCCTAGGTTCATGGTGAGAGAAAACGGTACCAGATCTGTCCATTGGTGAGTTTCCACCGGTGGGGAAGGTCCTAGGGGTGGAGAGGATGGAGTTGGTCGGCGGCACGGCGGATCCCGGCGGGAAATGGCCTCCGGGCAGCAGTTTTGGAGGAGGAGGAGGTGGTTGTGAAGGTGGGGGTCAGGGTGGAAGATAGAGTCTATGTGACTCTTTCACCCGGGCCCCTTAAGTCACAGCCCGAAATCACCCCAGACCGAAGACTCCGGTATGCACCGGAGACTCTGGCCTACACCAGAGACTCTGGTGTATGCACACCGGAGACTCTGATCCTCTTCAACCAAAAGCAGCTAGATTCAAGTTTTGGGACATATATGTTGGAAAGAATGTTTTCAGGGAATGGAGACAGGCTTAGGTTAAGATTTCAAACTGTGAAGAACAAAAGGCAATGAACTTCAATAAAAATGGCAATGTGAAATTTCGATCACTCAAAAACACGAACCAAGAACCAATCCTTCATAGTGAAGGTGGCAGTGGCCGAGGCCACCATGTAAGAGTGTGTGGCATGACACCGCAAAGAATTATCCTTGGGTTCATAGCCACTACTCATCAATGAAGCTCACATATCACAAAATGATATTTAGAGAATTTAATTTCTTAATGTTGGCGTTATGGAGGGAGGGATAGTCCAATGTATGACTGCACCCCCTATCTCCATGCCTGCACCTAAACCAAATAAGGGTTAAGACATAGGTGAGTATGCAAGGTGATCAAGTCAAGCTCCTTGAATCTATGCTATTTAGTTCATTCCTCAAATAACAAAACCTTGCTTCATCAAGTGGATTCGTGAAAATGTCGGCAAGTTGGTCTTTGGTTGACACATAAGATAGCTCAATATCACCTCGAGCAACATGGTCTCTAATGAAGTGATGACGAATCTCAATATTGTTTGTCCTTGTATGATCCACTGGGTTGTAGGCAATCTTGATAGCACTTTCATTGCCACGTAGAAGAGGCACTTTGTCATAATGGACACCATATTCCTTTAAAGTTTGCCTCATCCATAGCAATTGAGTACAAGCACTAGCAGTGCCACATACTCAGCTTCGGCAGTGGAGAGAGATATACAAGTTTGCTTCTTAGAAGACCAACACACCAAGGACCTTCCAAGGAATTGGCAAGCCCCGGAGGTTGATTTTCTATCATCCTTATCACCAGCCCAATCTGCATCCGTGTATCCACAAAGAGAGAAAGTTGAGCCCCTAGGATACCAAATACCATAGTTTGGGGTATGAACCAAATATCTAAAGATTCTCTTGACCGTCATCAAATGGCTTTCTTTAGGAGCCGCTTGATATCTTACACACACTCCTACACTCAACACAATATCGGGTCTAGATGCACAAAGGTAAAGCAAAGAACCAATCATAGACCGATATACCTTTTGATCCACATCTTTACCATTTGGGTTTAGTTCAAGATGAGTCTTTGTTGCCATGGGAGTAGGATCTCCATTTAGATCTTTTATGTTGAATATCTTGAGTATACTTGGCTTGGTTTAAGAATGTTCCTCCTCTTACTTGCTTGATCTCAAAACCAAGAAATACTCTCAATTCCCCCATCATAGATATCCGGAACCTATTAGTCATAAGCTTTGATAATTCATCATTAAAAGCTTTGTTAGATGAGCCAAACATAATACCATAAACATATATTTGGCATACAAAAAGCTCCCCATTAACCTTCTTAGTAAAAATAGTGGGATCGATTTTCCTAACCTCAAACCCACGAACTAACAACAACTCTCTAAGGTACTCATACCACGTGTGTGGGGCTTGTTTGAGCCCATAGAGCGCCTTATCAAGTTTGTACACGTGGTTTGGAAAGTTGGGATCCTCAAACCCCGGGGGTTGCTTTACATACACCAACTCATGCAATGGACCATTAAGAAATGCACTTTCTACATACATTTGTTGTAGTTTAAAGTTATGATGTGTCGCATAAGCAAGAAGGATACGGATGGACTCAAGGCGAGCCACTGGTGCATATGTATCTCCATAATCAATGCCTTCAATTTGAGAGAACCCTTCTATAACCAATCTTGCCTTGTTCCTCACAACAATTCCATGCTCATCTTGCTTGTTCTTGAATATCCACTTGGTGCCTATAACATTGCGGCAATCTTTTGGCTTTTCAACTAACTTCCATACTTTGTTTCTCTCAAAGTTGTTGAGCTCTTTGTGCATTGCTTCCAACCAATCCGAATCTTCAAGAGCTTCCCATACTTTCTTTGGTTCCACCATGGAAATGTGTGCTTGGTGTTCACCAAAACTCTTCAATTGATCTCTAGTGGAAATCCCTCTTCTTAGATCCCCTACCACATTCTCTAGAGTGTGGTCTCTTAATTCCAACATTTTATCCATTCTAGCTTGGCGACGAGTTTTGATCTCCTTGTTGTTTCTTGTGGGGATCTCTTCATCATTTTGGTCCTCGTCTTAACCATTAACTTGACCTTGGTCATCATCGGAATCATCCTCTTCATCAAGAGGCAAATATTGACCTTGGTCATGATCATGCACACTTCTAGACAGGCGTTGAGATGATCGTATGGTAGATTGTACAGATCTTCCTTGTGTGATAGACTTAGCAACGCTAGACATTTTGGCAAGTGGAGACTCAAGCTCCTCCTGGCTAGAGGTTTCTCCCTAATCAACTTGTTGAGGGTCCACAGCTTGTCTTTGGCTTGGGTCATTTTCCTCCTCGATAGGAGCTTGTTGATGTTGGGAAGATGAGGGCTCCACTTGAGTAGAGCATAGTTCTTCTCGATCCGCTATAAGGGGTTCCTCAACAGGGCGGATGAATCCTACACCCATTCTTCCTATGGCACCCTGAGGCATTTCATCATCTACATCACAAACAACAACACGCCCCCCTCGGGGACCATCATATTCTTCAAAAACCACACTACAGGATTTTATGACAGTTCCAGAGAGCTTGTCATAGATTCTATAAGTGTGGTATTCGAGACCATTGATACGTTGCTAACGTATCCATAATTTTTGATGTTCCATGCTTGGTTTTATCTACTTTCTTATTTTTTTCCAACTTTGGAGTACTTTTCATAGACTTTCTTGGACTAACCTATTAACAAGATGCCACAGTGCCAGTTGCCTGTTTTCTGCTGTTTTTGGTTCTAGGAAAGTTAGAAAATGAATATTCTCGGAATTGGACCGGACAAAAGCCAAAGTTGTTATTTCCCGGAAGACTCACGAAGCCAGAAGGAGAGTCGGAGAGGGGCCACAGGGTGGCCACACTCCCCTTGGCGCGGGTAACCCTAGGCCGCGCTAGGGCATGGTGTGGGACCCCTGGCCGTCCATCGACCTTGCCTCTTTCGCCTATATATTCCTCCCGATGCGAAAACCCTAAATAGTCAATCAGAAATCCACGAAAAGTTCCGCAGCGTCGCCGCCACCGAAGGGGAGATTCGGGGGATAGAAAGTCTCTGTTCCGGCACCCTGCCGGGACGGGGAAGTGCCCCCGGAGCCATCTCCATCGATCTCCACCACCATCTCCATCACCATTGCTGATTCCCATGATGAGGAGGGAGTAGTTCTCTCTCGAGGCTAAGGGTTCTACCGGTAGCTATGTGTTCATCTCTCTCTCTATGCATGATCTTATTGAGATCATGAGCTTGTAATCTATAGATCTACCTTGCTACTCAAGTGCTTTAATAGATCTCTGCTCTTCCCATGTGTGTGAAAGTGACAACGTGCACACCATGGTGGCACTTAGGCTAGAGATTACAAATACTTGTTATGAGTTATATTTGGAGTTGGATGTCTATGAAATTGTGGCGTTTGTTGGACTCATCTAGTACTCAAGGTGATAGTGTGGGGTTTTATAGATGGGAAAGATGAACTTTGAGGTGTGCTATTATAGCCCTACTATCGATTAGAGTGTCCAACCGGAGAGTAGTTTAGAGTAGTATCATGAAGATAATATATTTATATGAGAGTGTTCACTAGTGAAAGTATGATCCCTAGGCCTTGTTTCTTAGCATTGAAACACCGTTTGCTACTAGATCTGTTACATGTTTGCTTGCTTCCATCTTTATTTCAGTTTTACTTTAGTCTTTTCCACGCCATCAAGCTATTTTCTATCACCGTTACCACTTATAATTATCTATACCACTTGTATTTCACTATCTCTTCGCCGAACTAGTGCACCTATACACCTGACAAGTGTATTGGGTGTGTTGGGGACACAAGAGACTTCTTGTATTTTGATTGCAGGGTTGCTTGAGAGGGAATACCTTTGACCACTTCCTCCCTGAGTTCGATAAACCTTGGGTGATCCACTTAAGGAAAAACTTGCTGCTATTCTACAAACCTCTGCACTTGGAGGCCCAACAACTATCTACAAGAATAGAAGTGCGTAGACATCAACCATAACCAACAAAAATACCCTCTAATGCTTTGGAATCAAATTTGGACAAACGAACACCCTTTATGCGATAGAAACACTTACAACCGAACACCCAGAAGTATGAAACATTGGGCTTGTTACCGGTAAGAATTTAATATGGAGTCTTGATCAATTCTTTGCGGAGGTAGAGCCAGTTTGATGCATGACATGCGGTGGAGATTGCTTCGGCCCAAAAATTGTATGGAGATTTAAACTCCGCCAACATGGTCCTTGCCATATCAATAAGAGTCCGGTTCTTCCTCTCAGCTACACCATTTTGTTGAGGGGTATATGCAGCGGAATATTGGTGTTTTATTCCCTCATCACTAAGAAATCTATTCAAGGTGTAGTTCTTGAAATCAGTGTCGTTGTCACTCCTTATTGTCACAGACAGGGACATTGTGTTGATGTTGAGCCATGTTGATGAAGTCAATAAGTTTTCTTGGATCTCACTTTTGAGCTTGAAGAAATATACCCATGTGTATCTTGGGTAGTCATCAACTATCATCAAACAATATTTCTTCCCACCAATACTAGCATGAGATGGAGGACCAAAGGGATCCACATGAAGGAGCTCCAAGATCCTCTTGGACTTGATGTAGTTCTTCGGCTTGTGGGGATAATCATGCATCTTTCCTTCAACACAAGCCCTGCATACACGATCTTTGGCAAAACAAACATTTTCTTTTAGTCCAACAATATGACCATCCTTGTGGAGACTTTGCAAAGTTCTCATGTTGACATGGGCTAGACGGCGATGTCATAACCAACCCACATCGGCCTTTTTGAATAAGCACATCGCACTTGTAGTGGTTTTCCTCGAAAAGTCCACCACATGCAAGTCATTTTCGACGTACCCAACGAAAGAGACCTTTAGAGACTTGCTCCACATGAGGATCACAATATCATTATCAATAAAGACGATAAAGCCCATCTTTCCAAGAGCACGAACTGAAAGTAAATTATAGCCAAGGGTCTCAACAAGCATGACATCCACGAGAGTAATATCGTGGGCAACCACAACTTTGCCGAAACCCATTAACTTAGACTTTGACTTGTCGGCATATGTCACGAATATTTGATCAACATTTGGTCTCAACTCCTTGAAACTTGATGAGCTTCTGGTCATATGACTTCTGCATCCACTATAAAGCACCCATTTTGACCCTCTAGAAGCATAGGTCTACAAAAGATCAAACTAGTTTTTAGGTACCCATTTTTCAATGGGTCCTCTTTTGTTAGCAACAAGGGTCTTGGGAACCCAAATAGACCAAGAAATATAACCATCAAATAGGCCAACATATTGTGCATACACATCACCATAATAATCATGCATTAAAACATAGTGAGGGTTAGCACTTTCCGCAAAGTCATCATGAGACATAGTTTTGCCACTTGTGGTCTTACTACCCACAATTGCCTTGTCTTTTTCTTGTGCGGGCTTGGCCTTCTTATTTTTCTTATTCTTCTTCTTGGCTTTGGAGACAAAGCCAATGCCCCCTTTCTCACCATTTGTCCTTTTCTTACTCAAGAGGTCATCAATTCACTTGTTTCCTTTAGGAAAGGTGGCCTAAGCTAGCTCCCCCTTCAACCTAGCATTTTCTTCAAGTATATTTGTACAACTAGAAGGAATGAAAGTACTAGGTGAAGAAATATTGGTCAATTGAGTTTGAAGATTTTCACGAGACTTTGTGAGTAACAAGAGTTCACTCTCCAAGGCCTTGTGAGACTTGTCAAGCATCCTAAAGTCCTCGGCAAGTTTTTCATGAACAACACCAAACTCAATCTTGTCCTTTTTAGCCTTTTTATATTTAGCAATAGCATGGTCACGTTCCTTGATGAGTTTATTAATAATTAAGTCATTTTCTTCATCAATCCCTTCAAGTTTAGTTTCAAGCGACTAATTCCTTTTTGACCTCAAGAGATATCTCATCATAAAATTTATCATCAACCAAGGAGGTGGGATGTGACGATGGTAATACCTTCGGTCCTCTTGCCATAAGGCAAGTGACGTTCTTGTTGGAGATATTCTCATTTGGAGAGTCGAAGAGGGAGAAGGTAGGTGTAGAAGTAGTGGCAAGATCAGCCACACCACTTGATGTTTCCTCTTCTTCATCTTCATCATCATCATTATCGGAGGAGAATTCTTCATGTGTTATCAAGACAATTTCACCCGACTTCTTGTTGGTGGGATTCTTCTTGAAGAAGGGTTTCTTGAAAGGAGCTTTGGAGGTTTTCTTCAACACAAGTTTACCCCCATGATCTTCTCTTTTCTCATAGGGACAACTAGCAACAAAGTGATAGATATCACCACAATTGAAGCAAGTTCTCAATTTAGTCCCATTCTCTCTTCTCCCATTAGGGTTGCTTCTTCGTTGCATCTCCATCTTGCCTTGGCGGGGTCTTTCCAAAAGTTTCTTGCATAGAAGGCCATGTATTCACCATGAGCAACCTTGACATCTTCAGGGTGGCTCATTGAAAGTGCATCATCACTCCCTTCATCTTCATCATACTCCACAACCTTGGCCTTCAAGGCAAGATTGACACCACTACTCATTCCAATAGCACGAGCACGAGCGTCTTTGGCATTCTTGGCAGCAACCTTGAAAGCGGCCATCTCTTGCATAACTTCATTGGAGGTCATGAGATGGTAGTTGTGTCTTCCTTGGAGGCTCTTCAAGTCAGTGGGCTTGAAGGGCATGAGTGCACTCACATACTTCCTCTTGATCCAAGCATCATCAATGTGAGAGGTACCAACATTCCTGAAGGCGGTGGCTGTGGATTTGAGTCTTCGATACATGTCTTCATGATCCTCACCATCCTTCATAAAGAAACCTCCAGCCTCATTGCTTAAGGTATCATATCTATTTCTTATCATGCTCTCATTTCCAACAAACAAGTCAATGAGAGCATCCCAAGCTTCCTTGGCGGTATTGTAGTGCTCAATGTGGGGAAAATACTTTGGCCCCACTCCAAGTTGAATCATGTGCAAGGCTATCACATTGAGTTGTCTATTAACCACTTCTCTTCTAGTTAAGTTGGTTGGATCCTCAATTTTGAGTCCTTCAATAATGTTCCACAAGTCAATGCAAGAGCTGTGCACATGAGATTTCATTAAAACTTGCCATTGAGCAAAAGTATGTGCAGCTAGCTTAGGTGGGTCACCTCTATTATTTATATGAGGATGCGGGATTGGAGGGTCGGGAGAGTACCATCCGGGAACCGCATGGTGCTCTTCCTTCCCATCACCGTTTTTGGTGGTGGAGTTAGTGGAATTATGTTCATCCCCCATCACTTCACCTATAGGCTTAGCCGAAGCATTTGCCTTAGGGTTAGGTGGTGATTCCTCTTGAGAGGGAGGTGGTGAGGCAGACTTTTACATAACAAGTCGCTCAACAAGTTGACGCAACTGTTGGATTTCGTTGCCCAAGGTAGAGCTCAAGATTGTTTACAAATTCTTGCGATCTACCATGGTCACCGAGTTGCTAGCCTCACTTTCTCCCTCATCTTCTGGGTTGCCCATAGTCTCTTAGGCGGTTAAGCCCAAATAAAGAGCCGAGGCTTTGATACCAATTGAAAGGATCGTATGGGCACCTAGAGGGGGGGTGAATAGGTGCTACTTCAAATTTCACTCTTTTTCAAATTAGGGTTTGACACAAAGGTAAATTCTCTAGATTATGCAACTATGGTGAATTTACCTATATGCCAATCTAGCACAAACACTAAGCAAGAACAAGATAAGTAAAGTGCAGTAAAAGATAGAAGTTACCAAAGTGGAGCACGCGGAGACACAAGGGTTTGTTTCCCGTAGTTCCTTCCTTTTGAGGGGAAGTACATCTACATTTGGAGAGGGGGTGGTTTCAAGACACCAAAGCCACGAGAGGCCTCCCTTGTTCTCCGATGAACCTCACCCCAACGGGTTTGATTCACCTCTTCCACTATATCGACAACCTTCGAGGTGGAAGCCGACACCTTTACAACAAGTTCGAGGCACACACCCACAACTTAATTGGGGGCTCCCGAATCCAAGCAAGCTGTCACACAATCGAAGACAAGCTTGTAAGAATCAAATCAACCAAAATAATACTTAGGGTTTCCAATGAAACCCTAGAGCAAGGGGCCCTCAAGTGAATGAGGGGGAAATGAAGATCTCTCTTGGTGAAGCTGTAGATCGATGCCCCCTCCTCTGATTCCCCAAAGATCAATGACTTTGGGTGGTTGGATGAAGAGATCTTGGAGTTTTGGTGGCTCAAATGGTGTGGTCTCCTTTTCAGGAATGAGCAGCTGGAGGAAGGAGATGATGTCCCCTATCTATAGGCCACACACTTGTGAACCGTTTCTGACTGTTGGAGACCATTCACACCGGAGACTCCGATCTGCCAGACTGGAGACTCTGTCCTGGACTAGAAACTCTAGCCCACCTCCGGACCATCTCCGGACCACGTCTCTGGCTGTCTTGGGCAGGGGCTTAACCTCTACTCCGGAAACTCTAGTCGTAACTCCAGACCAGAGACACCAGAGACTCCGGTCCGAGGAGTCACACCGGAGATTTGGCTGATATCCGGTCTATCTCCAGAACACCAAAAAGAGAGACCCTGGGCCAAGTCCAGACCACCCACTGGGAACTCCTGAGGAAACTCCAGACCACACCAGAGACTCCGGTGTTTACACAACGGAGACTCTGGTCTGGAATCTTCAGGTAAGCATGGATTTGACCATGTAATTTCCCACAACACACTGACTTATTCTCTTTTCAATAGATTGACCTATAGATATTAACACACAATAAAATGTGCCTTATGTTTTTAACAAACACCAAAATAGCTTAGGACAATAAATGTCCTTTCATCATGTCTATAGTACTCCTGAACCGACGGAAACACGCTTAAGTGCAATACAATGCTTGGAGATTGTCCTGCTAGATGGAATCACAGAAGAGACATAAATTGGAATCGTTCCGGAGAGATCAGAAGTTGTTCTGAGAAAGAAAAGAAAAGACCGAAAGGAGTTTCAGATAAATGGAAATTTACAATATGCATTTATTATATGTTAATTGTGAATTAATATATACTAAATAAATATTTAAATTCAAATTTATAAAGTGACTTTATCATTAGGCCAAAATCCTGGAGGAAATTGGCCCAAGAAAATGTCACAGGAAAAAGACAACAAATAGGGCTGGTTTGACTAGTCTAGCCGAAGTAGGCGGTAAATAATGCCCACCGCACGGGGCAGGCACCAGCTGGCAGCCGCCACTGCCAGGCCAGCTCGACCAAGCCCAAGAGGATCTCGCGGGGAGCTGGCTAGCGGGCTACACCGTTGGGCCGCACCGGGGAAAGCCAGCCCACCCGGGGCTGGGCGACCGCTGCCGCTCGCCGATGCGCGGGCGCGCGCTAGGACACGACCGGCCCACCCGGGTCAGCCTTGATGGCCGCCGCCACTACAGTTGTTCGCTATAGGCCGCGGGGTGGCTCGCCGGACCACCCCGGCTGGCTGCCGCCTGGCTGTTGCATGGTGGATGTTGGGCTTGGCCATTTGGCCCATCCGACTAGTCTAGTTTTTCCTGGTATTTTCCTTTAAGTTTAGTCCCACATGGGGCACCTAAGAGGGAGGGCGCACCTCCCTTAGCCTATATAAGGAGGTGCCTATGGGTGTGATTAAAAACACACCAATACACAATAAATTGGGTATTCCCTTTGATTGGAATACTCCTCCTCTCTCCAGTTGCCTTCACCGTGGCGCGGTCCCAAGTTAGGACTGTGCGCACAAAGTCAACACATATGTGGCACATTGTTGTGCCGCAGGGATTCTGCCAGGGGATCTACTTCCGCAATCCTAACAGGGATCAAGGAGTTCGGGAGTTATCGCATTGCATCATATGCATGTGATAACTCGGTGGGGCTATTGAAGCTTCCAGGCCATCGTACAAGGACCTGGACGGGTACGACTACATCATCCACACTCCATCATGAGCATAACGCTCTCTCGGTCTTCAAGGGTACATTACCACTGTCTTCCTCCATTACTGCATTACTTCCAGATAGGTTCTTAGGCATTCAGGGTATTCCAGGTAGTAATTTTTTTGTTTATTGCTACGGAAACCCTATAGTGGTATTAGAGCCTAGGTATATGGTTAGTATGCTAGTATGGATAGACACATGCAAAGTGTAGGTATCGATACCCTAATTGTTACCTTCCCACGTGTATTTGTTCATATCGCGGTACTGTGAGATGAAGCGGCCCGAACCGACCTTACGCGTAATCCTACGCGAGACTGGTTCCACGCTCGACATACGACTTGTATCGTATAAGTGGCTAGCGGGTGTCTTTCTCTCTCATAGTAGTTGATATGGCATCTACAACGGAAGGCCCCGAAAGGGGTGTAGTAGCGACAACTTTCGTATCTATGTTGTGGTTGGAAGTTTGTAGGTAGAAATGGTTCTATCATGAAAGCCTTAATAACCACGTAAAATCTGCAATATATAGAGTAGAGGCGTCTAACTTTATGTTGCAGGGAAGACTCTATGATGTGATATGGTTGCATGTCGTGAAAAGGTAAGGTAGTTTACTTTTCCTATTGCTAAGTCGTGTAGTAGTAATCATCGTGATGATGAACACTAAGACTGATGGCGTTGTGGACTTGGCGCCAAGCTGGAGCACCTGATGGAGATCATGGAGCGGGAAGATAACCATGTCACGTCACATATGATTAGATATGATTTAATCTTTTGTTTGCATCTTATTTGAGTGCTAGTATTAGATACACAACGGTAGCATTTTAAATAGGATGATCCCTTATTAATACCAACGAAAGTGTTCTCCCTTAGTGTGCACCACCAAGAAAGTTCTTTGTTATGAGATAGGTCGTGACGATCGTGTGTCAGACATATCTACGTTCGCATAAAGTGGGTGTAAGCCATGTTGCACTACGAATATACTAAGGTTGAGTTGGCGAGCCTAGCATATGCAAATATGGCCTCAGAACACAACGATCAAAATATCAAGCATGAGTCACATGGATGATGTGATCAATGAGTATGGTCCACCCTAGGACCCACATCAAAGGCCGTGACGATCAGGGATGATGTGGGGGAAAAAGGGTCGTGTAATCACTAAAACTGTCTTTAGGGATGATAGTTTAAGTGGGAGTTCATTCGAACTCCATATTATGAACTTAATCTAAGTCCTTTTTGCAAATATCTTGTATATTATGGCCATCCCCTTAGTTCAGGACATATATAGTCCATTGATGAACGGGGAGAAACTTAAGTTAGATGGGTCGATTTTCATCGACTGATACCAACGCCTAAGTAGGATCCTCATAGAAAACCATCTCCTCTATATCCTTTGTGAACCCCTAGAAGATTTCCCTAAGGAATCGAACAGTAGAGAAGATACGACTCTTCGTGACCACCGTGATACCTTCGCCAAGGTCAAAGCCAAAGTTGGGATCATCATCAATACAAAGTGTATATGTGATATATAAGTAATGAACGTTTCCATGAAACGCTTATGCAGGTTTCAAGTATTAGATACTTAATCTTGTTTTAGTGAAAATAGGACCCTCTGCGTGAGAGTTAAGAATGGAACGAGGCACTGATGGCGCGATGACGACAAGCAAGTTAGTTGATGGCCGACGACACTCCTTCCCTCGAAGTTTATCATTAGGATTAGAATATTTGAATAAAAACTTTGTAATCAAGTTTGTGAAACTTATTTGTGTGTCTTGCTTGTTGCAAGACGGTTATTCATATTAATAAGAAACAACTAAGTTGTTCTGTTTTTACGAATGAACTCTTTTATAATTCACATTGAGATTATAAACAAGTTATTCTAGTCTTTATCAATATGATAAAAGGACGTTTATCAAAGTTGTCAAAAGAGATTCAAGTTTAATTAATGAATAACACTATTGTTTAAGTCATTTTGGTTACTGCATGTTTTTCATATTAATGAAGATCAGGGTCTTAGATATTTCATCTAGAGACTTTGCAGAACCATGCCTCATCGGGCAGAATGACTAAAACACCGCATTCTGGTAAAATGGTAATATGCAAAGAAGTGTTGAATTTTATACATATGATGTATCGTATTTTTAACAGATAGTGGAAATCATTACTTTAGTGAGTTTAAATAAATATGAGTATTTAGTTGATGAAACACAAGGTTGAAACTATTTGAATTATTCAAAGGATTTCAAAATGAAATGGATATAAGATTAATATGAATTCCAAAGTCTTTGTGATTTGATCCAAGTGATTTCGAATTCAAAGTTAATAGCAAATTGGCCTATAAGGGACCTGTGAAAACGGTTTCACGAATTATGATAATTGGACTAATCAAATCATATTGATATGTTTAATAAACCATAATCACAGTGTATAAGATATATTTGGTCTAAATGATCTTTGTATGGTTTAGTGTTAGGAATTAGAGTTAGAGATTGAATTAGTAAACACTCAAAAGTATTAGGAACATCTAAAGATTCGTGGAACCAACACCATGTGTGATATGGAGACCTCGAATTTCTAGAGACCTCGATAGTTCGAGAACGTTGTGAGTAGTAAATCTTTATGGTACGTTCTTAGTAAGACTATGAACACAAGTTCCAAAATAATGACCAAAGAAGACAAAGTTTGTATTGTCTCAGCGAGGTACTTCTTTTGAGAAAAGGTTCTTATAGAAGTGTTAGTGGAAAGATAAAAGTGTAAGCAAAAGGATTTGACCTTACCTCCGAATTGTCAAGAATGTAAAATGGAATATGTTCCGGAAATGAACTTTACAAATAGAGGGAAACTAGAATGATTTGATCATAAAGTGTTTCAGCTAATACTTGGTAGGATTAAAGAATTTGTTCTGCCAGTTGCAGAATTCCATTCTTGATTCACTTTTCCTATTATTGGAATAAGACATACCGACGAACTACAAAGAAAGTTTGATGGACCTACGTACAAGAAATGACTCAAAGTCATGAAATCCCAAATTAAGTAACATTTGAGATTATGAAGTAAAATTTACTTGATCTCATTAAGTAATGGAACTTACTTAACCCTTCCCAAGAAACTTCAAAGTTAATAGGATGGAAATGAAACTTAAAAGGAAGACATAAAAGCTTTTTTGTCACAAAGTTGTTTTGACAAATGCTTAATGTCTATTGGATTTAATCAGCAAATAAGTCCAAATTGGAAATTGGTAAAGGACTGTTCAAAACTGCAAAGTCTTCAAGAGTATGAAGAGAAAGGTTGCAACTGGTACAACAGGCAGGTTTTGATCAATCAGGAATTGCTGAAGTCTTGTAATAGAAATTCTCGTTTCGATGCAAGATCAAAGAATTTTGGATTTGCCGGGATTATCGAGAAAAGTCTTCAAGTTGAGTGGGAGCTAAGAAGGTTTCCCTAATAGAATATATGGACAATATATTTGAGTGAGAGATGAGTGACATCCTAGAATATCAAATATTGATGAAATATTTGAATGGGAGTGTGACAATGTTCTAGAATATGTAATCGACATATTAGTGAACAATTTGTTTGGTGTTAGGAATGATTAGATCATTAGATGGATGAAATTAAGCATATATAGTGGATCTATGTGGTTAGACCAGGGTGTTTAATGAACATTAAAATGTCAAAGTACTTGGAGAATTCTGAAAGTGTTCAGAAGGACCTAGTTGAGATTCTGAAAGGAGTTCACAATGAATTCAAGCAAAGAATTGGTTCTTACTTGAACACATGGGCTGGCCCTGACACATTAGGGGCCGTGTGCAGGGCAAAAAATAGGGCCCCTATACACTAATATAGAGATTATTTTTGATATTTCAATAGCAACTTGAGCATTTAACATAATCTCTAAATTCTCAATGAAGACATTACATGATAGGAATTAGTCATGATGTTATTGGCGACAGTCTTTAGTTCACAAAGCATCTATATTTTTCCAAGGAAATGACATCTCAACCAAAATAGCATTTTCACGACGTCCTCCTAGAATCAAATCAATCGGATAAACAAGAACAAACTAAACTAAACTAATCATGCAAGGACTGAATCCAGTTTCCCCATTTATTTTTCGAATTGTTCGTATAATAATTGAACCGGTGGACCGGAAACCGGTTTAGTACTTAGCCGGTGGTTGGACTGCGTTTTACCCGGTTTATTCCGGCTCGCCAGCACTAACGGTCCATTGCGCTTATAAAACCGGTAGAGACCCTGGTTCCGGTTTTTTCTGGTTTAACCGGCGGTTCGGTCTGGTTTTTCAAACTATGATTTCACCTCCTCCTAGAATCAAATCAATCGGATAAACAAGAACAGACTAAACTAGACTAATCATGAATCGAATTATGGTCTCCTCCTCCATTAGTTTCATCAATACGGCTAGATATCTCGATAGGGAGCATAGTTCCATCACGGTGGTGATTGGGGGAACATGGGAGGACAACGAGGAGGCGAGAGCAGAGAGGAGAAGTCGATCCGAGCTACCTCGACGAGTCAATGCGGACGATGCTTTATTTTCTTTAGTGATAGTTGCTGCGTGCGTGTACATGCAATGCCTCCAAAGGACTCAGCTGATATTGTGTTTGGGCTGATTTTGATTGGGTCAAAGGACCAATCAGCTGTACATGATGCACGTGGGTGGAGGCCCTAGCGATTGGGGGCCCTGTGCCCCCGCACCGGTTGCACCGGCTCAGGGCCGGACCTGCTTGAACAATTAGGAGAAGTATTGAGTAATGACTCGATGTTTACGACAATGGTTAAAACGAGGAAAAAGGGATGCATTGCATCAACTATGCCTTGGACATAGTTTTCCAAAGTAAAACCCATGTTGTTTATACTTGACATAATGTGACCCACGTTCTTAGTTATGAAGAACAAGGATTCTAGAGTGATTTCTGAATCACTGAATCAGAGTTAAGTTTGAATGCAGCGCAAGCGTGGCTAGACATCAAAGTGAAAGGATTGCACTTTGATTAGAATTTACATCGATATAGAAGTATTAGGATATTTCAATATTAGCAAGTATAATTTTGGTCTAGAGAAAATTTGACTTTCGACTAAGTGTGTTTTATAGTTATACATGATATCTTAAAAGATGGAATATGTTCCGAAAATGAACTTTACAAATAGAGGGAAACTAGAATGATTTGATCATAAAGTGTTTCAGCTAATACTTGGTAGGATTCAAGAACTTGTTCTGCCAGTTGCAGAATTCCATTCTTGATTCACTTGTCCTATTATTGGAATAAGACATACCTACGAACTACAAAAAAAGTTTGATGGACCTAAGTACAAGAAATGAATCAAAGTCATGAAATCCCAAATTAAGTAACATTTGAGATTATGAAGTAAAAGTTACTTGATCTCATTAAGTAATGGAACATACTTAACCCTTCCCAATAAACTTCAAAGTTAAAAGGATGGAAATGAAACTTAAAAGGAAGACATAAAAGTTTTTTTGTCACAAAGCTGTTTTGACAAATGCTTAATGTATATTGGATTTAATCAACAAATAAGTCCAGATTGGAAATTGGTAAAGGACTGTTCAAAACTGCAAAGTCTTCAAGAGTATGAAGAGAAAGGTTGTAACTGGTACAACAGGCAGGTTTTGATCAATCGGGAACTGCTGAAGTCTTGTAATAGAAATTCTCGTTTTGATGCAAGATCAAAGAATTTTGGATTTGCCAGGATTAACGAGAAAAGTCTGCAAGTTGAGTGGGAGCTAAGAAGGTTTCCCTAATAGAATATGTGGACAACATATTTGAGTGGGAGATGAGTGACATCCTAGAATATCAAATATTGATGAAATATTTGAATGTGAGTGTGACAATGTTCTAGAATATGTAATCGACATATTAGTGAACAATTTGTTTGGTGTTAGGAATGATTAGATCATTAGATGGATGAAATTAAGCATATATAGTGGATCTATGTGGTTGGATCAAGGTGCTTAATGAACATTAAAATGTCAAAGTACTTGGAGAATTCTGAAAGTGTTCAGAAGGACCTAGTTGAGATTCTGAAAGGAGTTCAGAATGAATTCAAGCAAAGAATTGGTTCTTACTTGAATGATTAGGAGAAGTATTGAGTAATGACTCGATCTTTACGACAATGGTTAAAATGGGGAAAAAGGGATGCATTGCATCAACTATGCCTTAGCCATAGTTTTCCAAAGTAAAACCCCTGTTGTTTATACTTGACATAATGTGACCCATGTTCTTAGTTATGAAGAACAATGATTTTATAGTGATTTCTGAATCACTGAATCGAATTTAAGTTTGAATGCAACGCAAGCGTGGCTAGACATCAAAGTGAAAGGATTCACTTTGATTAGAATTTACATAGATATAGAAGTATTAGGATATTTCAATATTAGCAAGTATAATTTTGGTCCGGAGAAAGTTTGACTTTTGACTAAGTGTGTTTTATAGTTATACATGATATCTTAAAATTTCTATTGACTGATAGATCATCATTGTATAAGCTAGAAAACAGAAGTCTCACTTTATCACCAGAATGCTAAAACACATTATATGATAATGGTGTGAATGTCAAACGGTTGACATTAATGATTTGCAAAATAGGACCTTATGAATCTGGTGAAACGGGTTTAGGGCAGGAAGTCCTCCATGAGCAAGCATGATCAATAAACACATATGAGATATGGTTTATGATTAGTAGTAATGCAACTAGATTATTTGTACTCTAGTGCAAGTGGGAGACTGAAGGAGATATACAAACAACCCAGGTCCCTAGATTATCATATCTCATTAGTTCATAATAGTTTTATATCATGCTATAACTGTATCAAGCGGAAACATTGATACAAGTGTGGTATACAAACAACCCAGGTCCCTAGTAGCCTCTATTCAACTAGTTCATTGGGCAGATGATAGTCAAGGTTTCCTGATCATGGGCTAAACAAAAGTCACTGACAATAAATTCATATCATCTGGAATGATGTGATGGAAACTTCCCACCAATGATTTTTGCAACACTATCATGTCACTTAGTTCACATTGCAATTGTCAAAGAAACAGATTGTCCCAATCCTTAGACCGTGAGATCATATCAATCACCATTACCGGAGGGTGCTTTGACTGTATCAGACATCTTCTCGTAAAAGGGTGGCCATAAAGGTGCATGTTGGGTATCCGAAGGAGCACGTAGAGGCAATATGCTTCAAGAGTGAGAATTGTTCTCCTGTGTGACGGGAAGATACAACTGGGCCCACTCAGTGAATTACATCTATGTTGCGCAACACATGACTAGGTCATGGAGATGGTATTTCACGAAATAAGTAAATTAATACTTGTTGGAAACGAGATTGAACAAGGTATCGGGATACCGATGATCAAATCTTGAACAAGGTATCGAGATATATCGTTTTAGGTTTGAATACAATGGAGAATCATGGAGTGCATAGGGGTCTACATGGGCATCCCAGTCCCTCTATTGATCATTGATATAGATCATGTCCATAGTACTCCTGAACCAAGGGAAACATGCTTAAAGGCAATACGACACTTGGAGATCATCCTACTGGATGAAATCATAGAAGAGAGAGAAATCATAATCCTTCCAAAGAGATCTGAAGTTGTTCGGAGAAATAAAGAAAGGAAAAGACCGGAAGGAGTTTCGGATAAATGGCAATTTACAATATGAATTTATTATATGTTAATTGTGAATTAATATATACTAAATAAATATTTGAATTCAAATTTATAAAGTGACTTTATCATTAGGCCAAAATCCCGGAGGAAATTGGCCTAGGAAAAAGCCATAGGAAAAAGACAGCAAATAGGGCTAGTTTGACCAGCCCAGCCAAACTAGGCAATAAATAATGCCCACCGCACGGGGCAGGCACCAGCTGGCTGATACATTGCAACTGTATCCATAATTTTTGATGTTCCATGCTTGGTTTTATCTACTTTCTTATGTTTTGTCCACACTTTGGAGTACTTTTCATATGATTTCTTGGACTAACCTATTAACAAGAGCCACAGTGCCAGCTGCCTGTTTTCTATTGTTTTTGGTTCCAGGAAAGTCAGAAAATGAATATTCTCGGAATTGGACGGGACAAAAGCCAAAGTCAGTTTTTCACCGAGGGACACCTGGAGCCAAAATACGAGATGGAGAGGGGCTGGGGCCCGGCCACACCACCTGGCCCGCGTCAGGGGGTGGTCTGGCCACCCCAGGCACCCCTCGGCCTCTCCTTTCGCCTATATATTGCCCATGATACGGAAACGCTAAGGACCCGATCAAAAATCCACGAAAGAGTCTATAGCCGCCGTCATCTCCATCCCTAGATCGGGAGGGATCTGAAGCTCTTCTTGGCACGCTGCCAGAGAGGGGAATTCACCCTGGAGGCCTTCTTCATCATCGTGCAAGCCTCCGGTGTGATGCGTGAGTAGTTCATCTCTGGACTACGGTTTCATGTAGTAGCTAGATGGCTGGTTCTCCTCCTTTGTGCTTTCATGTTTAGATCTTGTGAACTCCGTTCATGATCAAGATCATCTATTTGTAATTCTGCATGTTGTGTTTGCGGGGATTTGATGGATATTGAGATGCTATTTCATATTGATTATTGATTCTATCATGTCTTTGTTATTTGTGATCTTGCATGCTTTCCGTTGTTAGTAGCTATCTTGGCCAAGTAGATGCTAGCAACTCCAAGAGTTAGTATTTATGCTCGATAGTGGGTTCATGCCTCTGGTAATCTGGGGAAGTGACAGAAATCTCTAAGGTACTAGATGTGTTGTTGCTACTAGGGAGAAAACAACAATCCTTTGTTCATAGAACAATCATATTGTTTACTTTACACGCAATTCGTAATGCAATTATCCGTTGCTTGCAACTTAATACTGGAGGGGGTTCGGATGATAACCTGAAGGTGGATTATTAGTCATAGATGCAGTTGGATAGCGGTCTATGTATAATGTTGTAATGCCCAATCGAATCTCAAAGGAGTCAAGATGAGTAGTATATGCTTGTATGCTTTCTCGATGTTTGTCAATTGCCCCGCTGAAATTTGTTCACCCAACATGTCATCTATCTTAAGGAGAGCCACCTCTAGTGAACTATGGACCCCAGCCCTTTCTTTTACTACCAATCTACAATCAACTGTTTACTACTTTGTGTTTACTTTCTGCAAACTATTACTTTCTTCTACTCGATTTGTTTAATCCTTTGTTTTCAGCAAAACCGGTGAGATTGACAACCTCATCACAAGTTGGGGACAGAGTTTTGTGGTTGTGTTGTGCAGGTTTCCACATTGCCGCTGGCACCGGTAGTGCGCCCTGCCAAAGTTGAGCTAGCTACACCTTTGGGGTGTTTCCTTGCTCCTACTGGATTGATAACCTTGGTTTCATAACTGAGGTAAAACTTACTGATGTGCTCATCATACCTTCCTCTTGGGGTTCCCCAATGAGCTCGTTAATACACGAGTCAACAAGTACTTTTTCTGGCGCCGTTGCCGAGGAGTCAAGGACATCTTCACAAGGGGAGTTCCTCATAACAAATCTATTTACTTTGTTGTTTTTGTTTTGCTTAGTTTACTTTTGCCTTGTTTGCTTGTTTCTTTGTCAAAAATACAAAAAATTAGTTTTACAAGTTTGCTTTCTTTATTAAAAATACAAAAAAATGACTACTCTTGAAAACACTAAGTTGTGTGACTTCACTAGCACCAACAACAATGATTTTATGAGCACACCTATTGCTCCACCTATTCCTGAAGCTACTTTCTTTGAGATAAAACCTGCTTTACTCAATCTTGTTATGAGAGAATAATTTTCTGGTATTGGTAATGAAGATACTGCAGCCCATCTAAATAATTTTGTTAAACTTTGTGAGATGCAAAAGTTGTTGGGGTTCGCAGCATAGAAAACAAAAAATTTCCTACGATGGGAACTATACGCCAAGATATATCTACTAGATACAAGCAACGGGTGGATATACATCCATGGAGAACTTACCCTCGAAGACAACAAAGCTTTGTTAACGAGATGGAACTCGTGGATGCTGTAGTCATACACTTGCCGATCTCAAGATCGTGATGAAGTCCAGCAGGTCCGGCTCTAGCACGTCCTTCAGATCTAGCTCCAGCAAGTCCAGCACCACCAAGTCCAGCACCGCAAAGCAGCGGTGCATCCGTGATCACACGTCCGGTACCACGACAACCTCCGTCCCTCGCTCCAGCAAAGCAGCGGAAGCAACAACTCCTTTCCAGATAAAGCCACCGGGAACATGTATCTCGCTAATCTGAGACCATGGGGGAAAATACTAGAGGGGGAGAGAGATCCTTCACGAGGAGGTGTGAGGAAGAAGGAGTGAGAGGGGGGACTTTTATAGGAGGAGGGGAGGGTGTCCCTTCACCTCCCCCATTCATGTGGTGGTAACCCCCTCCACATTTAAATGCCCCTTCACATTCTCTTTTAAAGTCTCCACTTTAAATGCATTAAATTTCTCCAAATTTAATGCTCTCTCATTTAATAAAACTCTTTTATTAATTTTATTCAGAATTTTGTTAATTACTTTAATTAACAAACATTCACATAAAACCCCCTGCAACATTTCAATATTACATGCAGAACCAATTTCAGCAATTTCACCCGAAACAGTTTCGGTGTCTATTGAAGTAATTCCAGTGCTTTCTTAAATCTTTATCTGAAACATATTTGCTCCAAATGGTGTCGGTATCCCTTAAGTGTGTCACCCTATGGTTCGCGAATAATGCAGACATGATCGAGACCCCTCTCCGATCAATAATCAGCAGCGGGACCTGGAGATCCGTACCGACTCCCACATATTCAACGATGACTCTTGTGATCGTGTGAGCCTTTAACGTCGTAACTAAATCCCTTTGTCTCATGATATAATACATGTCCGAGATTTGATCATCGGTATCCAAATACCTAGTTTGATCTCGTTACCGACATGCACTCTTTTCTCGTTCCCGTGATATAACATTCTAGTGATCACATCACTTGCTTGCAAGCTATCTTAATGTGATATCACCGAGAGGGCCTAGAGTATATCTATCCGTCATCGGGATGGACAAATCGCACTCTTGATCCATGAGCCTCAACACCTTTGTAGCACTGAACCCACCTTTATAGTCACCCTGTTACGGTGTGATGTTTGATGTTATCAAGATACTCTTCTGGTGTTAGCAATTAACATGATCTCATGGTCTAAGGACTAAGATTACTTCGTATGATGTTATAGCAATATAAACATAATGACTCTGATCGTAATGCTATACTTCGGATGAATGTTCATCACATCATTCCACCAATGTTGTGACCTCGTTATTAACAACATCCAATGTCCATGATCAGGAAACCTTGATCATCTTGTTAATCAACAAGCTAGTTTATATGAGACGCGGTACTAGGAACTTTGTATTTTGTTTATTAAACACACATGTATTAACATTTCCAATTAATACAATTATAGCATGCAAAATAAACATTTATCATAAACATGGAATAATATAATAACCACTTTATTATTGCCTCTCGGGCATATTCCCTTCAGTCTCCCACTTGCACTAGAGTCAATAATCTAGTTTGAAAAACTTTCCGTATTGAACATTGATGGCTTTCTGGTGTTGCATATATGCGATTGCTAGTGGTTAACATAATCTCTGGATCTGACAGTTTCAGGTCCGTGTGTATTTGCATGTCTTTGTGTCTCTACGCATCACTCATTCTCAAATGAGATGGCATTGTATAAATTTGGTCCTTTGGTGAGACCTTTAGTTTGTTCGGGTTAAAATATGTTGATATTATTGTCACACAATATATCTTGATAGTATTAGCCCACTTTGAACCACACCTAGTTTGATAACAAACTAATTGACACAAATGCCCTCCTTTGCTGCCACTATAGCAGTCATATACTTAGCCTTTTGTTGTAGTATCCGTCACAATGTTTCAACTTTGGAACTTATCCAAATCCATCATGGAACATCCTTTCAATTACAATGTGCCACCCATAGTCCAAATTGAGATAAATTTAATTTGTATCTTGTGACAAAACTAGTATCAATGTAACACTTTACAATGAACTACCTTTAACTATTTGTCACTTATACATGATATATTCTTAGTTCTTCCAAAGCTCATAAGAATATCTTTACTATTGTCCAATGATCATCTTATGAATCATTCTCGTATGTGCTCATAACATTTAGAGCATAGGACATTTTGGATATATACATATCATAGTATAATTGATCAAAATCTTCATGTGATTTTACTCACCAAGCGTTGAAACACTTGAATCTTGATACAATTCTTTCCATGCAGCAAGAACCTTTCTTGTTGTTTCCATATTGAACCCTTTCAATTCTAATATATGTATGTCTGGCACAACCATATTAGCGCCTTAATCTATCCATATAGATATTGATGCCAAATATTCTGGGTTTGCCCAAGTCTTTCATCGAAATCTTATTTTAATGAAATTCTTAACTTGTGTCAATACAAGATACATCATTTCTAATCAACAATATGTCCTCTACATAATGTATTAGAAATATGTCTCAACGCTCCCACTTAATTTCTTGTAAATGCAAGCATCTTCATCATCTCCGATGAATTTAAACTCTTTTAACAATTTCATCATGGTGAAGATTCCGACTCCGCTATGCTTACTTCAACTATTGAAGTTTGCATGCCCTTTTAGCACCCTTTGAATTAAAAAAACCCTTCGGACCGTGTCCTGTACACGTCCTAGGTAACCATTATATTAGAAGAACATTGTTTTGTTTATTCAACTACCATATACCAAATTATATGTAGTGGTTGCTACATTAATCTGTCAAGACTAAATATCGCTATGAAAGATCAAATCTTGTCATAGTCAACTCCTTGAACATTGCCGTAAACTTCTTTCTAACATGTCGAGTATTTCATAGATGTTAAACATCCATGTATATTTCTTTACAGATCCAAACACGACCGATAGGCTTCACGCCTTTCCGGAGGGTCTTCCAAGTTCAGAAACTTGATTTCTCGTGTATGGATACTATCACGGATTCTATGACTTCTAGTCATTTTACGGAGTCAGGGCCCATCGTCGCTTCTTTGCATGTAGTCGGTTCATCATTGTCAAAACAATAATGACTTGCGTATCAAATCACACTATTTGATTCTTACCGACCCACACGGTTCAATAGGAACTCTAATATCCGAGATCACAACCTTTGTAATCACGGGAACCATGAGCATTATGGCCGCCACCGGGACACTTTCCGGCGCTGCGCTACTTAGCATATATAGCTAAGGTTCAACAACCTTATCAAAGTTCTATTGTCCTCCCACTTAACTTTTTGCGAAAAACTCCTTCTCAAGAAACTTGATGTTCCAAGTAACAAACTCTTTTGTCCTCGGTGTTATGGGGAAATTCCCAACAAATTCTTTGGGATAACCTACAAAGACGTGCTTATCCGACTCTGGTTGTAAACATTTTACTTATGCATAGCATACCAAAATTTAAGAAAAGACAATTCGGGTTTCATCCCAAACCATAACTTATATGGTGTCATTTCAACGGATCACGATGGTGCTCTTTACATTGTAAAAGCCGTAGTCTCTAAAGCTTCAATCCTTAAAACATAATGGCAGTTTTATAAATGACACCTTTGATCTTACCATGTCAAACATGGTTTGATTTCATCTCTCGAATATGCCATACTCCTATGGTTTATCGGGAAACACAAATCATGGAACAATTCCTCAAATCTTAAGTGTTTTGCTAAACATGTAACTCAAATATCTTCCTTTACGATCAAATCATAAACTCTTTTATTTTCTTGTTACAATGATTTTTCACTTCATCTTGAAAGACTTTGAACAATTTTCAAATGTTTCATACTTCTTCCTTATTAAGTAAATATATAGATATATTCACTCAAATTTCTAGAGAAAGCATATGAAGCAAAAAGATCCATCGCATATGGCTACACATAATGGACTATGCACATCAACATGCACAATTTCCAATAAGCTAGTCATCCGTTCCTCTTTGGCCTATGAACGGAGTTTCAATTATCTCGAGGAAAGTCTCACAAGCGTCATTGATCAAAATCAAAGACTCCAAAAATCCATCAACATGGAGTTTCTTCATGTTTTCTTTCCAATATAATTCAAACAGCGATGTCACTTCACAAGTGATCTTTCAATTATTTGTCTTGCGACATTTTAGCAATAGTGTTTATGGATGTGATTTCTCCCACTAGACTTGTAAAAGTTCATTCATCCTTTATGGAATACGGTAATTATTTGAACAACCATTGTTCTCGTAATACCGGAACAAAATAATAAAAACAAATCTTGAAGGCTAGGTTTGACGACAACGAAAAACACAATAACACTTTATTTGTTTTCGATGAACATCATCACTTATTCTCTTGCTAGTTACTTAGGCTATTGCAGTTTAGGAATTGTGTTGTCCTGTATGACACTTCATACCAACCAATTCGGTATCCAATACTGGTATCCAATACCTAAGAACCACATTGTTTAACAAGCAAGGAATACAACCATAATGTGTATATCTTCTATATACCTAAGTTGGACATGTCCAACCTTTTATTTTCTGCCAAATATTTTATAGATTCTCTTTCAGCAATTCCTTTTCTTTTAAAAGAATCTATCAACATCAATAGTGGTGTCATTCACATGACAGATAGTACAAAGTGTATATAGTCAAATACTAATACCTTTGGACTTGCACTTTGAAGTGGATCACCATCATCAAGTGTTTGGTGTTCTTTCAAAAATCCATTCTTTAGTAATCTTTTAGTGCAGTAAACATTTTACTTACATCTTCTATTCATTGTTATCATGAAAACTTTCATGATCAAGCTACTATAGCCTATAAGGAAGAATGACGAGTATACTTTTGGTTCGCGAAACCTTTTGGGAGATTCGGATGCTTAGCATCTCCATCCTTCACAAATTCTCATACAATATGAGAACATGTATTTTTCTAAATAATACTCTATCTTAATGCAACCAAAAACATTGTTTCAGATATCACAATATCTTTCACACATGATGGTTTCTGAAACAATTTTCAGCTCCTATATAATCTTGATATGAAAACAACTTTTGAATATCAATAATCATGGAGGCAAACATGATACTTTAGATACTAACATTGGAATTCTTACTCTTGATTTAATACTACTTATTAAACTTCATGGAGTAAATAGAGTTTGCTAAAAGTTTGCAATAGGACTTATAAACTTTAAATTGACATTCAAAACAATATGATACCAGTTCATAAAGTAAATATCTAGAATTCTATAGTTCTATTATCTCAATTAAAAATAAGCATAAGGTAGTAAACATATGCCATTGTCTACAACAAAATATGCAAATTTACTTTGATTTAGTTTATAACAAATTGAGTTCGACTAATCCAAATTAGAAATGAACTCCCACTCAAAAACGACATCCCTCGTGCCTTTTTGGTGATTACATGAACCAAATCCACTACACCAAGTCCGATCATCAAGTGAGTCGGTGTAGCTTCAAAGGCGAGCATCAATATGGGCATCATATCAACTATATGACTCATGCTTAACCTTTCGGTCCGTGTTTTAGGCTCGCCAAGTAAGAACCTTAGTACTCGCATGTGTAAAACTGTCTTACACCCGTTTGTATGAAAGCGTAGAGTCGAGTACACCCGATCATCACGTGATGTCTCGAAACACGATCCATAAAAAGGTGCATACTTAAGGAAGAACACATTTTATCTTGATATTTAAATGAGGGATCATCTTATAATGCTACTAAAACACTAAACTAGCAATATAAGATGCAATCATCTAATGTGTAAAGTGAGATGATATGGTCCATGCATTTGATCTCTATCATATGCATCATGGTATGATCTCTATCATTCCTTTGTGTGTAAGGCCAGGGTCTATGGAACTTACACGTTAGGTGTGTTGTAAGAGTATCTATCATACATCTACTTACAACATTACCATATCATGACACTAGCCCAGCAACGATCTAAACTAGACGCCTCTAATTTAACCATTGCAAGTTTTATGTGGCTTAGGGCTTTCGGAGATAGAACCGTTTTTACCTACGAACATGGAACCACAACGAGGATAACCAAGTTATTACCAACTCGTTGTAAATCAGATATTGACTATAGTAGGAGAGACAGACACCCACCATCCACTTATGCAAAACTAGTTGCATGTCAGTCGTGGAACCGGTCTCATGTACGATGACATGTAAGGTTGGTCCGGGCCGCTTCATCCCACTATGCCACCAATATCCAAAATACATGAAAGAAGCAATAACATGATCATCATAACCCACATATAAACATATGTGTACTACCCGTGCAAAGCACCTACGCATAGATCAGGCTCTGATACCACTGTTGGGGTTTGCAACATAGAAAACAAAATTTTTCCTACGATGGGAACTATACGCCAAGATCTATCTACTAGATACAAGCAACGGGTGGATATGCATCCATGGAGAACTTACCCTCGAAGACAACAAAGCTTTGTTAATGAGATGGAAATCGTGGATGATGTAATCATACACTTGCCGATCTCAAGATCGTGATGAAGTCCAGCAGGTCCGGCTCCAGCACGTCCTTCAGATCCAGCTCCAGCAAGTCCAACACCACCAAGTCCAGCACCGCAAAGCAGCGGTGCATTCGTGATCGCACACACGTCTGGTACCACGACAACCTCTGTCCCTCGCTCCAGCAAAGCAGCAGAAGCAGCAACTCCTTTCCAGATAAAGCCACCGGGAACATGTATCTCGCTAATCCGAGACCATGGGGAAAATACTAGAGGGGGAGAGAGATCCTTCACGAGGATGTGTGAGGAAGAAGGAATGAGAGGAGGGCCTTTTATAGGAGGAGGGGAGGGTGTCCCTTCACCTCCCCCATTCATGTGGTGGTAACCCCCTCCACATTAAAATGCCCCTTCACATTCTCTTTTCAAGTCTCCACTTTAAATGCATTAAATTTCTCCAAATTTAATGATCTCTCATTTAATAAAACTCTTTTATTAATTTTATTCAGAATTTTGTTAATTACTTTAATTAACAAACATTCACATAAAACCCCTACAACATTTCAATATTACATGCAGAACCAATTTCAGCAATTTCACCCGAAACAGTTTTGGTGTCTATTGAAATAATTCCAGCGCTTTCTTGAATCTTTATCTGAAACATATTTGCTCCAAATGGTGTCGGTATCCCTTAAGTGTGTCACCCTACGGTTCGCGAAAAAGGCAGACATGATCGAGACCCCTCTCCGATCAATAATCAGCAGCGGGACCTGGAGATCCGTACTGACTCCCACATATTCAATGATGACTCTTGTGATCGTGTGAACCTTTAACGTCGTAACTAAATCCCTTTGTCTCATGATATAATACATGTCCGAGATTCGATCATCGGTATCCAAATACCTAGTTTGATCTTGTTACCGACATGCACTCTTTTCTCATTCCCGTGATGTAACATTCTAGTGATCACATCACTTGCTTGCAAGCTATCTTAATGTGATATCACCAAAAGGGCCCAGAGTATATCTATCCGTCATCGGGATGGACAAATCCCACTCTTGATCCATGAGCCTCAACATAACACCTTCATAGCACTGAACCCACCTTTATAGTCACCCTGTTACGGTGTGACGTTTGATGTTATCAAGATACTCTTCTGGTGTTAGCAATTAACATGATCTCATGGTCTAAGGACTAAGATTACTTCGTATGATGTTATAGCAATATAAACATAATGACTCTGATTGTAATGCTATACTTCGGATGAATGTTCATCACATCATTCCACCAATGTTGTGACCTCGTTATTAACAACATCCAATGTCCATGATCAGGAAACCTTGATCATCTTGTTAATCAACAAGCTAGTTTATATGAGACGCAGTACTAGGAACTTTGTATTTTGTTTATTAAACACACATGTATTAACGTTTCCAATTAATACAATTATAGCATGCAAAATAAACATTTATCATAAACATGGAATAAGATAATAACCACTTTATTATCGCCTTTCAGGTATATTCGCTTCAAAAGCATAGAGATATAGATGGAGATATTATTAAGCTTAAATTGTTACCTTTCTCTTTGAGAGGAAAAGCTAAAGAATGGTTGAATTCCCTAACTAGGAATAGTATTGATTCTTGGACTAAATGCAAAGATGCTTTTATTAGAAAATACTATCCTCCTGCTAAGATTATATCTATGAGAAGTGAAATAATGAAGTTTAAACAATCTGATAATGAACATGTTGCTCAAGCTTGGGAAAGAATGAAATATTTGGTAAAGAATTGTCCCACTCATGGACTGATTGCTTGGATAATCATCCAAACTTTTTATGCAGGATTGAGCTATTCTTCAAGGAACCTATTGGATTCTGCTGCTGGAGGTACCTTTATGACCATTACTTTGAGTGTTGCAACAAAGCTTCTGGATAATATGATGGTTAACTATTCTAAATGGCATACTGATGGAGCTCCACAAGGTAAGAAGGTAAATTCTGTTGAAGAAACCTCCTCCTTGAGTGATAAAATTGACGTTATTATGTCTATGCTTGTTAATGGGAAAGCCCATATTGATCCAAATAATGTTCCTGATGACCCACAAGTATAGCGGGGTGTATCGCAGTATTTTTGATAAGTAAGAGTGTCGAACCCAACGAGGAGCAGAAGGTGCTGGCTAGTGGTATAGATCAGGAATTCTCTGCAGATACTTAGCAAACGGATTTTTAGGGGTTTTCGATAAAGCAAGTAAACAAAGTACGAGTGGATAAAAGACAGTAGGAATAAATGCAACAAGTGGCCCAATCCTTTATACAGCAAAGGACAAGCCGGTTGTATTTCTATAGATGACCAAACATTCTCGTGGACACATGGGAAGACTGTCAAGTGCTTTCGCTTCATATAGTCGATTAATCTTCTCTAGGTTGCTAAGTGTTGTGTGGGTGAACCTGTGCTAATGTACCGTCCCATCCAAGACTTAATACATACTTGTGATTAAACCCCCTTGCAAACATCCGTAAGTACAAGAAAGTAATTAAGGTAGAAACCTAACCACAACTTTAAACTCTAAGACCCTTACGTCCCTTCTGCAATGGTTTCCTAACGGGGGTTCAGGTTTCTGTCACTCCGGCAACCCCTACGATTAGTAGCCAAATACACAATGCATTCCCCTAGGCCCATATAGGTGAAGTGTCATGTAGTCGACGTTCACATGACACCACTAGAAGAAGTACACCACAACTTAAATAACAATCTATTGAATCTTTCTCAATGCAACTCCAGTACTAACAACAAGACTTCTCCCATGTCCTCAAGAACAAAACGAACTACTCACAAGACATCATATGGATCATGATCAGAGGTGGAATAATGATGTATAACAATCTGAACATAAACAATAATTCAACGGTTCACTCAATAGCATCAACTACAAGGAGTAATCAACACCGGGAAAGTTTCCCCTATGAACTATGGCAAGATTCACCAATTGTTACAGCAATATGGAGATGGTGATGAGGGTGCTGATGGTGATGATGGTGGCGGTGATGATGATGATGATCCCGATGAAGTCCAGCTTGATGGTGGTGTTGATGGCGATGATCTCCCCTCTCCGGGAAGGAATTCCCCCGGCAGAAATCTGTCTACCGGAGAGATATTTCTCTCTTGGTGTTTTCTGCCCTGCAGAGGCAGTGGAATCTTTCTGTGGTCGCTCCCCGAGTCTTAGGGTTTCGTGGGGATGATATACGCCAGAGGGGAGAGGCTGGAGTGGGCCAGGGCGGCCACACCACTCCCTGGCGCGGCCTAGGCCTGCCCGCGCCATGGGGTGGTGTGGGCCCCCTGTGGCCCACCTCCACTTCATCTTCTGGCATCCTGAGTCTTCTGGAAAAATAGGATTTTCTGTATATTTTCTCGGATTTTCTGATCTTCATGAATTTTGCCTCCAAACAGCACCTTTTTCATCAGAATCCTGACTGCAGCGGTCCATGCTCCAAAAGTCATCAACCATGCAAAAATAGATGAAATAACATAAGTATCACCTCTCAATACGAAATATATCAATGAATAATAGTGAATTAAGACATAGAATAGTGATGCAAAATGGACGTATCAGTTCCCTTAGGCTCTTTGGTTGCTCAAGAAGAGCTAGTTGATGTGAACTTTATCTATCTACTAATTTACCTTGTGGTCGTCGTCATAGAAAATTTTTTGTCTGCCATAAAAAGACGATTTTGCCCCAGCAAGTTCAGCGTATTTACCTGCTCTGCCACCGCCAAGTCAACAACTCAACAGTTCGTTCTCCTGTAACTCTGCTAGCTCTACCCGCGCCCATGGCTACAGGCCCCCTCCCCCGGTTCTCCGCGTCGATCTCGATCCCCGACGTGTCCGTGGCTCCATCTCATGATGCCATGGCTGAAGGCTGCCTCCCCCGCTCCTCTGTGTCGATCTCAAGCCCCAAGGCGTTAGTGGCTCCGGTGGAGGTCGACCGGCGACGTGTCTACAGGGCCGCAGCGTGTGGGTGTTCTAGGCCGGAATTTGGCTGGTCTCTGCCGGGATCGACGCGGAAAGCTTAGGGGAGGACTTGCCCGTGAAGAATTGGTCCGGGGCAGCGCCGGCTCGCTGGATTTTTTCCTATTCCTTCGTCAATTTGCTCATGTGGTTTAGGTACGCATTTGGTCCCCTGCATAACGAAAGAGAGAGAGGTGCTCCGGCAAACCCTACTCCACCCAAATCTCCGGCGTTCCCGCGGTGGCTTCATACGGCACGCCGTGCTACCAACCAGTTGCTGCTGCTCGCATGATGGCCTTCATCTCTGTCTCTTGCTCCTGAAACGTGCGTTCTAATTTATTTATTTTGGAATGGTGCGTTCTAATTGCAGCTCACTCCCACAAAGATACTAGGTATGGTCAAGAGCTGATTGAGGTCAATAGCTGGTTACCACCTGGTAGTTCTCCCCCTTTCAACCATGTAGTCAATTTCTATTTTGTTTCAGTGAGAGGGCACCATTTCTTTTTGATTCAGTCTTGGTCTCCAGGAGATCCGCGTCAGAGGGCTGCTTGTAAGGTATGCAAATTAATAAGCTTTGACTGCAGCGGTTGCATCTCTATCAATTGAATTTTTGATTCCATGTTCTTCGTTATTGTCAATGGATCAAACCGATGTGAATAAGTCTGGGTGGAAAAATCAAGGATCTGTTGGGTGTGAAATTCATTAGGTTGCTTATCTATGCCAGGTTAAAAGTTTTTTCTTCCATGTTCAAGCTAAAGGTCGGACAGATGGCCAAGATAAGTATAAATAGCTACACTAGGTCATCCCTAAGTTTCTTGTTTTCTTTTTCTGTTCTGTGGATTTTTGCAGCACGTAGGAAGCACTGATGTGCTGTATTTGTGTTCTTTCCTCTATTGCTAACGTAAATATCCATGGTTTCCATGTGGGCTTTCAATGAAGTTGCGGTTACCCCCGAGTTTAGTTCATGCTAATGCCTAAATATATCTCTCCTCTATCAGAAAAAAATACATACTTAAGCCAAATTTGATCAGTAAGAGGTGCACCGGACTACAGACTTGGAGACTTACATTGCTTATCCTTTTCTGTTATTAGAATTATCATTCCTCTCAACCATCTCACATACAAAAGGCTTGCAAGTTCAGTGGAGATCATCTTCAAATTGAGCTGTTCATGTCGACATTATATGCACTAAGATAATGGAAGCCATTCTTTTGAACTTTTACATGGCGACCGAGGCAGGGAAATAGGGCTCCGCTGAGGATGGTAGGAGCAGACGAACAGGTCATCGATGTCAATCAGACCATGTGCAGATTCTAGATATGGCTTGGAGAATCAGGCCGCAAGGGATAGGGAGAACAAAGTCCACCACGCTACCCTAGCGAGTCAACCTCTTGTCCACTGCATCCAGCGAGTCCGGCATTGCCCTGAACCACGCGTTGTCCCCTCTTCTTTGGTACAGCACAGAAGACGCCCCTCAACCTTGTCATCCAGCTGTATCACAGTTTTCTTTTGTAGGCAAGGTGTTTGGTTAGATGCTTATTATCTGAACTTATGCACACGAGTGCTCTTGGTGTTTGCAGGTTATGCTGTTTACCGTGCACTCCCACAATTAATTTCACTAGCATTCTTTGTCACACTTGAATGAATCCAAGTTTAGATTTCATGACTAAAGTTTTTTTAACATGACTTGTCATGATCGCTGGTGCATTTCAGGCTACTGTTTTAGGACGACTTCACAAATTCGTCGACCTCACCTGATGCTGCTCCAGTTGAAGCTTAAGGAGGAGCCTATTTGCTTGTTCAGTTATTTTTTTCTGATTTAATTTGCCTCTTCCGTTTCTGCTTGGACTAGCAGCATTCCTAGATTCTGCAACAACAAAGTGCGCGATTAGCACGAGAGCAAATAAACTCTTAAAGATAGAGTAGGAACTGTACCTTGGCTTTGTCCTGTGCTTTTTTGTTATGCCACGCCGAGTTTAGATCGGACTTTGGTGTTAGCCAGTCAACGGATGGAAGCGCCAGCTCTATTCACAAGTGATCAAGGGAGAAAGCTCATTTATGTGTTCTCAACACGCTCAAAACAATTATTTTCAGCAATTAGTGTGAGCTGCTATTTCAATGCCCCTATGCGTCTCGAGAAGATATTCAGGACTTCCACAATCAGATAGCCGAATTGATTAAATTCAGGTGGTTGAGAACATGTTGTTCTTATAAGCTGAAAATTAATTTTCTAGCTTCAGCATGTCTATGCCATTACTACTATTTTCATGTAAAAAATAGACGGAACAACACTTGATCATTTTCAAAACTATGACCTCTTATTCTCGGAGCTGATGTTTGGTGGCTATACACTTCCATGGAGTATCTCAAGGTTGATTATATATTAACTAATTGATAACGTGCACACACAGGCTACATAATTTACCACCGGAATTATCTGGCTTTTCAAAAGCATCAAAAATGTTGTTTGGGTAAGACGGTGCTATGTAAATTTTGCAAGAGCATATTATCATCTTCTGTATTTACATCAGTCTCTTCAAGTTTGAGGGAAAATACTGTCAGTGTTGTATGAATCAGGTTATGCTTGATACTTTTTTTCCAAAAAAAAATGATGCATGATAATTCATGAGATCCCTTTTCGATGGTCGATGCTTGGCTTTGGTAATCATTTTATGATTTTTTTGGTTCTGTAGCAACGCACGGGCACTTAGCTAGTAAGAAACAATAATTTTAGCAACAATGCCTATAGGAATAATTTTGGTAACAACAATTATAGGCCATATCCTCCCAACAATAGTAATGCTTATGGAAATTCCTACAACAATAATAGGAGTGCTCCTTCTGAACTTGAAGTTATGCTTAAAGACTTTATTAGTAAACAAACTGCTTTCAATAAAACTATTGAGAAAAAACTCTCTAATGTTGAAAGAAATATAGCATCTTTGGCTGAAGCTCAATCTTCTTTGAATAAAATGGTTGCTAAACCTGAAACTATTGATAATCCCTTTGCAGCTACTAATGCCATACAAGTAAGAATTAATTAAAAATGTTAGACTATTAGCTGAATTGCATGCTAAGTGAGAAAGAGAAGATGAAATTGCTAGAAACATTAGTGTTTCTACTATCACTACCACTAGTGTTGAGGCTAGTAATAGCTCTACTACTTTAGATGATAATTATGATTTTGATCTTGATGGTTGCAATATCTCTGAAGTTATTAAGTTCCTACAAAAACTTGCTAAAAGTCCTAATGCTAGTTCTATGAACATGGCCTTTACAAAACACATTACTGATGCTCTCATAAAGATTAAAGAAGAAAAGATGAAACATAAAGCTTCTATTCCTATAAAACAATAAGATGGTTGGGAACCCATCATTAATATGAAAGTGAATGATTTTGATTTCAAATCTTTATGTGATCTTGATAGTAGTGTTTATATTATGCCTAGAAGGATTGATGATATGCTTGATTTGCCACCACTTGAAGATTGTTATTTGAATGTCCCACTTGATGATAATGCTAAAAAGAAACTCATGGGGAGTATTAATGATGTTCTTACTATGGTTAACAATGCCTATGTCCCCGTTGATTTCTATGTTTTGGATGTTGAATGTAATGCTTCTTGTCCTATTACTTTGGGAAGACCTTTTCTTAGAACTGTTGGTGCCATTATTGATATGAAAGAATGCACCATTAAATATCAACTCCCACTCAAGAAAGGTATAGAACACTTCCCTAAGAAGAGAGAGAGGATTTATTTTGCCCCTCCTATGAAAACAATATTTGCTCTTAATGCTTCTTCATTTGAGAACACTTGATTCTTTTTCTTGCTTCTTATGCCTAACTTAAAGGCGTTAAAGAAAAGTACTTATTGGGAGATAACCCAAAAGTTTTAGATGAGTCTTGGAAGTTATTACTTTGGTAATAATCGCTCCTTATCCTTTTTATTTGCTTTTTGTGCCAAGAGTAACCTCTAATGAGAGAGAAGTAATGATTGGGAAAGTTGCTGTCTTGAAACAGATTTCTGTGCTTCACCGTAAAAATTCGTGTAAAATCTTTGTACGTCCTTTTGAGGCGTGAATTTTTGTGCTTCTGACCCAGCTTGTTATCTAACTTTCGTTAGTTCAACACTTTTCGATTGGAGCAACAGAAGGTCTTCGAAAAGATTGGTTTTTACCTGCTGGTCTATTTTGACAGATTTCTGCCATTATTTGCATTTGCTTCTTGTTGGTTCCTTTTTGAGTTCTTTTGGGGAATTGAGCTTTTTGAGGGAAGTGCTTCAGTAGCTTGTGTTTTAATGGAAGTTTTATTGGTGTTGGAACTGAACCTAAAGACCTATTATCTTGAGTGCACTAATGTTGCTAATAAAGATTGTGTGAAGTTTTGTATGAAGGAAAAATTTCAGGTGTATGGAAGGAATGAGTAATAGGATGAAGGATGGACTAAATCTCAAGCTTGGGGATGCCACGTGTGTCACCCCAAGAAATATCCAAGAAGTACAAGCGTCAAAGCTTGGGGATGCCTAAGGTATCCCCTTCTTCATCAATAAAAATCCCAGGTTTCTTCCAAACACTTCATTTTTATTGTTTCTTGCATAGTTGTGTTGTTCTTGGAGCGTCTTCTTTTTCGTTTTTGTTTTGGTTTTTCGTTTTCTTTGGTTTGCTTAGTTTTCTGAATAAATTGGTTGGACCCCCTCTTTCATACATTGGTTTTCAAATAGTTTTGTTTGGATTGGAAAAGAGTAGGAAAGTTCATGCTTAAGTGGTAAAGAGAGCTTGTTTTTGACTGTGGCCTATGCTTTGTCATGCCATGCTTGATATTGTTTTGGCTTTATGCTTAGTATTATTTGCTTTAGCATGACTTGTTATAAACAATTGAGATTGCTTAATGTTCCTTGGAAGAATCTTGCATTGTTTTAGCATATTAAAGCATCGTATTATGGTATTCTCCTTTGATGCTTTATTTGGGTTAACTTGGCACATGCTCACACCATGTTATGACTATCCCAAGTCACCATAGCCTTTATGATCCTTTAGTTTTCAACTTGTAGTATCACTTTATGCTTTGATCAATGATGTTTTGTTGCTCTGCATGATTATGGCCATTATTGCTCTCTTAGTTTGTCGCTCCCAGTCTTTTGCTAAACTCCATAACCAAGTATGAGTTCTACTCATGCATCCAACTCCTAAAACCAAGTTATTCCAAAGAGTCCACCATACCTACCTACTAGCATATGCTATTCCAAGTATATTCATGTTTTTGTCTACCTTCCAAATTAAACTTGTTATGAGAAAACTAGTGATTAAAGCTCTCACGAACTTGATGGCACACTTTACTTTCTTGCATTTAATAAACTTGAACCATTGCGTCCATATTTGTTGCGTATAAGCTTGTGCTTTATAAGTTAAAATTAGCAGAACCATGTATCATGGGGAACTCTTTCAACATTGCACTTACCTTGTACCCCGTTGATATCATGTTCTTTTGCTTATGGATCCTAGCGGTGTGAAATAAAAGGGGAACTTGTAAGATCATGGAGTTTGTATTTGTGTTAGAGAAACGCCTAGGCCGCTAGGCTAAGCCATGCCTAATCATGGTGGAAACTTGTAGCATAACCATAATGAGCACTCTATAAAGCATCCTCAATAAAAACCTATGCAAGTAGCAAATAAAAAGATCGCTGAGATGCTCATTGTCTGCTTGCCTTGTCATTTTGATTATGGGATAGCTCATGTATCATGTGCAAGGGGTACCCTGTTGGCGGTTCTCTATGATACATATGTACTTACAATGACAAGAGCTTACTTGTGACTAAAGTTAAGTAGCATGAGGTTCGGTCTTCGTAAGTAAGGGGCATGAGATTTTGGTTTATAACTTGTCAAGCATATCCTCTTAGTTGTGTTACTTTAACCTTAATCACCTTCAAGATGCTTATGATAGGGGCAATGAGAGCTGAAAGTTATTAAGTACCATAATTTTTGGAAGCTCTTTATGAGACTTGAATCCCTACTTCCTTCTATGAAGGCCTTTCTTTTACTTTTATGTTGAGTCTCCACCTTCTACCTTTATGCACCTACTTTGAGAGCATTGTGGCCATTCTTAGTTCTATGTGAATTGTCCCAAGACTTGTTGATTGATGCATAACTTTGATATTGCTTGTTTTAAACTATTTGTATCTAGTCACTCTTATGAACTTTGAAGGTGTCATATGCATTTATGTTTGCTACTCTATGAGGGACAAGCTGAATGCCACTATGCTATGTTTTCTTTATGTGAAACAAACAAACGTCTTGCAAAGCATTGCTATTCATGAATCTTTTGTTTGTGCCTTTTCATGTTGCAACATAGTTTCTATGTCTTATTGCTAGAACTTTGTCTTTCATGTTATGATTGAAGTACTATGATCTCAGCTTTGAATGTTTTAGAAATACTTTGATCAAGTTTATGATGGTGCATGTCACCTAAAAAATTATTCTTTCTTTTTTATCACTTACCTACTCGAGGACGAGCAGGACTTAAGCTTGGGGATGTTGATACGTTGCAACCGTATCCATAATTTTTGATGTTCCATGCTTGGTTTTATCTACTTTCTTATGTTTTATCCACACTTTGGAGTACTTTTCATATGATCTCTTGGACTAACCTATTAACAAGAGCCACAGTGCCAGCTGCCTGTTTTCTGCTGTTTTTGGTTCCAGGAAAGTCAGAAAATGAATATTCTCGGAATTAGACAGGACAAAAGCCAAAGTCAGTTTTTCATCGAGGGACACCTGGAGCCAGAATAGGAGACGGAGAGGGGCTGGAGCCCGGCCACACCACCTGGCCGCGCGGCCAGGCCTCGCCCATGCCAGGGGGTGGTCTGGCCACCCCAGGCACCCCCTCAGCCTCTCCTTTCGCCTATATATTGCCCCTGATACGGAAACCCTAAGGACCCGATCAAAAATCCACGAAAGAGTTTGTAGCCGCCGTCATCTCCATCCCTAGATCGGGAGGGATCTGAAGCTCTTCCCGGCACGCTGCCGGAGAGGGGAATTCACCCTGGAGGCCTTCTTCATCAGCATGCAAGCCTGCGGTGTGATGCGTGTGTCGTGGTGGTGTCACGGCAGATGGCATGGATAGGCTAAAGGTGGGGACTAATACACTCTAGGGGAATCCAGGGAGGGGTAGTGGAGTGATTCTCCACACAGAAGTTTGTATTGCTATTGCTTCAAGATTACAAGTGCTCCTTGAGCTGTATTGGCGAGAGGAGGAAGAAGGGGCTCTCTTACTCTTGCCTACAATTTTTCCCTAGAACCCTAGATCAACTAGCACTCAATCAACCAGCGCTCAACCAACCCCCTCTACCAGAAACCTAGCCCCCCTTATATAGAGGAGGCTCGGTCCCTGCCTAGGGCATACGTGGAGGCATATTCCTAAGAATATGCCTCCTCCCAAAGTGGTAACCCGACCGGGGTGCTTTTCCCCTGCGTCACACATGCTTTAGCAACGTAAGCCTCTACGACACCTGCGTCAGCCGACATGGGCATCGGCACCCTTGTCGGCCATGACCCGGTGGTCCTGCCCTTGCTTTCTTCGCTCATGCAGTGCGTACCGGACCTTCTCTTTTGACCAGAGAGATTCCTTCCTTCTCTCAGAAGCTAAGTGGGGACCCGGACCATAGTAGATCCGGCCATACCTGTTCCTGCATACAAGTTAGACAAGCACTTCCGACTTACTCCTTAAGTCGGCTGAGACAATGTTAGGTGGCCCCCTGGTCCGGGTTACTCCGTGATCCGGCCTGCCTGGTGTTGACCCGGCCAACATTCGCTTTGGCCTTGCCGAACCTCGGCTAACTCGACCTCTATACCCCGAAGTGACCCTACCCGGGGTTATCCCCCCAACATTAGTCCCCGAAGCTGGTGCGGTCTTAGTTGCCTTGGCTGCTAAGGCCACATCAGGTTCATTTATGTTCGAGCCTTGGACGTTTAATTCCGGGTTAGCTCCTTATCTCGGATTATATGGATTTACATTCCCTTCGCACATTCCAAGTTTTCACTTGCCGGCCGGGTTACCACTTTGGCTCGGATCCCATGGTTACCATGGTCTGATCCGGGCCTTGCTTCCTTCTCTCATACGCCAACCTACGCGGAGGCTAATCATCACATTGTCTTATTTTAAGGGCCTGCACAGTAACCATCGCAGTAATTGTCAGTTATCACTGTGCGTGGGTCACGTCATGCCTGCCTCCTCATTTACCGCATCAGCGCGTCACATCACAGGATCGCTTCTGCTCTGTGGCCCTCTGTGTGGATCTTCTTCGATTGGTTGAGGCGTGCGATACACAGCCACACCATGTGGCTCGTTGGCGCATCGCGATCCCACTCACCCTCTCTGGGAGTGGTTAAGTAGCGGAGGGGCTCACCCCTTAGCGTTTTTCCCACTTCTACGCCCCTCTGCTCACTGCCCTTCTCCTTCGTCTTCCTAGCGACCGCGCCGCCGCCAGTTCTTCTAGCAGCAGCACCGTCGCCGTGCCTCTGCATCGCAGCCACCGCTGTGCAACTTCTTAGCCACGGGTCCTCGCCAATCCAGGCCTCAGATCCCCGCCGCCGCTAGCGCCAGAGAGAGTAGTGAATACGAGATGACGGAGGAGGAGCTCATCGTCGCCGAGCAGGAAATGGAGGAGGACGTCGCCGCAGCGGACCACGGCGCGTGGGCCGGATCATGGGTCTGTCAAGATGACCTTGACTAGCTCTACCGGACCAGGCGCATTCCTGCCGGCATCGTCGCTCGTCTCCCCTTCGCCGAACTGGCCCCCTCACCCAATCCGGGTGAGTTCGTCGTGTTCCTGTCCCACTTCCAATGGGGATTTGGTCTGCCGGTGAGCGATTTCTTCCGGGTGAGTTAGGACCTATCACTTGCAGCCGCACCATCTCCCAGCCAACGCTATCACCTCTCTCTCCGCCTTTGCTTCTACGATCGAAGGCTACACCGGACTATGGCCCACGAAGGAGCTGTGGATCCGGTTTTTCGGCCTTCGTCGCAACGTCATCCCCAACATCCAAGTAGAGTCGGAGGATAAGCAGCTCACCCAATTCGGAGCTACCTCCATCTTGCCCCGGAGGCTTTCCGTTTTCCCCCGGGTTACCGGGCTTGACTCCTGCAAAGGATGGGCCCGGACCTTCTTCTATGTCCGGAATGAGGGCACTGAAGATTTGATTCGGTTGCTGCCCTACGCTCTGGGTCCACCTGACACGGAATTCTAGGAGGAGGTCCCCAAGAAACCTACAGCTCTGGCCAACCAAGTTAACCAGAGGTTCGCGGAGCTGAAGAAACTCGGATTGCGCAATGAGGATGCTATGATCACGTTCGTGCGCAACCGAATCTCTCCCTCCACAAGCGCACCCACAAGTTGTGCCACATGAGTTTCGGCCGTGACCCCAATCGGACCTCCTCCTTCGAGTTGAGAAACACGGAGATTTTTCGCCGGGTTAAGGCTCTTTTCACCACTCACAAGCCGCCGAATGGACGTGGGGAATTAAGCACTACTGTCGTGACAGGCTCCCTCCCGCGGTAAGCTTCGGATCAAATATGTATCGGTTTTTGTTGTATTTTTGACTCTATTCTTCGTGCTTTTTCTCAACTATTCCTTCAGCAAACTCTCGAGGATGCTACGGACCCGACCCTTAAGTGGGTGCCGGACCGAGTAATCCCGGACGAGGAGGAGCCAGACCAGGAGATGTTTCTCCTTATGACCGATGCTACCAAACGACCCAGCGGTAAATTCTCTTCTCTTAGAGATTGGCCCGATGATGAGGATGACTCGGATGTCGACGTGATTGAACCTGTTGAGGGTGTCCCTCTTTCTTTTGCCTTTCCGGCATCAGCTAACCCCGGTGGGCATATCCACGAGGATCCTCCACTTGCTACGGGCGAGCCGGTTCTGGTGGCATCGAAGAAGAAGCGCGGAGCCGCATCAAGTTCTTCCTCCGAACCTTCTCAGCCCCCCAAAAGGCAAAGAAGGCCGGAGACAAGACTGCCTCCAAGCGGGCAGGCAAAGCCCCGGCACGAAGGGCTCGGAAACCCAAGGAGTCCAAAACCCCGGATGCGTAAGTCATTTTTCGTTGCATAACTCGCTTTTCCTTGCATCGTGGCAATTTCTCTTCTGACCTTATTTTCTTCTTCAGAGCTCCAGTGGAGGTCCCTCAGAGCGGATCTAGCATCTCTTCACCACTTTGATCCGGCCCTTCTCCTCCTCGTGACGACGAGTCACGTCCGCTGAGCCCTATTCCGGAGGGTTCTGCGGCTGCTCCGGGTTCTGCAGTACCTCGTCAAGAGGAAAGCAACCTCGGAGCAGGAGGGGTCGGTCCGACCGAGGCGATGGCGTCCACCACTTCGGCATTGCCGCAACCAGTAACCACCGAGTCTATCTCAACACCAGCACCAGTAGCAGTTCCAGCACCAAGGAAACCAACAACAGCTCCAAGTTCAGCTACAAGAGCTCTAGTGCCAAGTTCTTCCGCCTCGTCCGAGTCATCTCAACCTCGGCGAGGAACTACTCCAGCAGCCTCTAAGGGGAAATTCACCGCAGTTACTTCTTCCCAGCAAGCTAAGGGCAAAAAGGCTCCGGATGCCACCAAGTCTGCATCTGTCGAGGCTAGGAAGCGAACCCTAGCATCAATGCTTACCAAGAAAACTCCAGCAGTGAAGGATGTTCCTGTCGAGCCAATTGATGCGCAGCAGATGGTTCTGCATACCAGCCCAACTCTTGCCCTAGTTGAGAGGAAAGAAGCTCACGCGAAGGGCTTGGTGGCACCCCATATGCCCACCGGTGAGCGGTACCCTCCGAGCCTTATCGAGTTTGTCATGAACTGGAACAAGGCGGAGTTCGTCCACAACGACGATCTCCCGGAAAAGTTCAGCCCCGCAGAATTTTCTGCCCAGATGAATACCGCCGCTAAGGCAATTAACCTCGTGGGGCGAATGATGGAGGTATGTCGTTTCTCCTTTACATGCTGTAGATAATAACCATTAGTCCCCGAGCCTCCGGTGGAGTAGCTTGTTACTCGGCCGGATGCTCATTAGAAAACTAACGTAGCTGGATGTAAACTTCGAATATGCACACACCTAGAGCCGGGTTAAGTTCCACTTGGACCGGATCTTGTACACTTCAAATATGCACACACCTGGAGCCGGGTTAAGTTCCACTTAGCCCGGATCTTGTATACTTCGAATATGCACACACCTAGAGCCGGGTTAAGTTCCACTTGGCCTGGATCTTGTACACTTCGAATATGCACACACCTAGAGCCGGGTTAAGTTCCACTTGGCCCGGATCTTGTACACTTCGAATATGCACACACTTAGAGCCGGGTTAAGTTCCACTTGGCCCGGATCTTGTACACTTCGAATATGTACCAAGCTCATTTTACACTTCTGTACTTTTTTCAGGTAACCACCAATCGCCGGAGCGCTGAATTCCAACGCCTGCTGGATACCCACAAGATGCTACGCGCAAAACATGTTGCACTTAGTGCAGAACATGAAAAGAGGGGTAATTTTCTCCCTCGGCACTTCTCCATTTTTCTTCACTTTCTTCCGCCGAACTAATCTCCTCATTCGGTTTCTGCAGCTGGGGTGGAGGCTGAGAACAAGATCATGCGGAAGAACTTGGAGGAAATCCGGGGTATGTCCTCTTTTGTCGGACCTCGTAGTGTTTCCCATTTCCTCTTCTCCTTGGCTCGGCAAACATTCACTCCTCGGCTCTGCCGGGTCAACATACTATTTCAGCATCGCTTGAGGATAGTGTGCCCGTGCCTAATATGATGCTGCATTTTCTCGAACAAGCAGGACAGTATCAAGCCGAGCTGAAGAAAAAGGATGATGAGCTCGCTCTCCTCTGGACTAAGGACAATGAGATTGCCAAGCTCAAGGCTGAGATGGAGAAGATGAAGGCCCAGCACCAAACCGAGCTCCAAAAGGTTGGCCAGAACTAGTGGGAGTTATTATGGATCTCAAGGTCCCGCTAATGATTATTGATCGAAGAAAGTCTTAATCATATCTACATAGTTCTCGAACCTATAGGGAGACACACTCAAGGTTAACCGACGCATTTAGGCGGATAGGGAACACATGGGAAGTCAATGGACGAACATCGCAGGAAATTGTTCTGATGCAGAAAATTGTTCTGCCGAATCTGCCGAAATAGTTTCGGGGTATAGAAAGGAAGCGAGAGATCAAAATGTTAATGTGTTAATTAAATTGAGTTGCACTAAAACAAGGGAATTAAAGTGCTTTAATGGAAATACCTTTGATTTTTTTAGTGGAGATTTAATTGGAGAATTTTGAGTGGAGAATTATGTGAGTGGAAGGGGCACTCACATGAAGAAGCATCACATTCATCAATAGATAGATCATAATAGAAGAAAACTCACTATTATATAACTTAGCTTGCAATAAGTAAAGGAAACACAATAAAGATGCATAAAGTAAATCATAATTGGTAATGCCAAACTTAGCTCTTGGTCGAAGAATAGTTGACAATTTGCAAGAGTTCACAAATAACTGATTTTCAATGATAGCTTTCAAAGTAGTAATCACCAAGATAAGAGCAACGTGCAAAACAAGGAACATAAGAAACATGATTGAATAGATCATCATATGAATGAATGAAACACAACAACTCAAAATACTTGCTGAGGTGATTAAGGTTTCAGCTCTCATTGCCCCTATCATAAGCATCTTTAGGTGATTAAGGTTAAAGTGACACAACTAAGAGGATATGCTTAACATGTTATAAGTTGAAATCTCATGCCCCTTACTTACGAGTACCGAACCTCATGTTACTCAACTTAAGTCACAAGTAAGCTCTTGTCATTGTAAATACGTATGTATCATAGAGAACCGCCAATGGGGTACCCCTTGCACATGATATAGGAGCTATCCCATAATCAAAATGACAAGGTAAGCAGACAATGAGCATCTCAGCGATCTTTTTATTTGCTATTTGCATAGGTTTTTATTGAGGATGCTTCATAGAGTGCTCATTATGGTTATGCTACAAGTTTCCACCATGATTAGGCATGGCTTAGGCTAGCGACCTAGGTGTTTCTCTAACACACATACAAATTCCATGATCTTACAAGTTCCCCTTTTATTTCACACTGTCAGGATCCATAAGCAAAAGAATCATGATATCAACGGAATATAAGTGCAATGTTGAAAGCATTCCCCATGATACATGGTTCTGCTAACTTCAACTTATAAAGCGCAAGCATATACGCAACAAAGATGGACACAATGGTTCAAGTTTATTAAGTGCAAGAAAGTAAAGTGTGCCATCAAGTTCGTGAGAGCTTTAATCACTAATTTTCACATAACAAGTTTAATTTGGAAGGTAGATAAAAACATGAATTTACTTGGAATAGCAATAGTGCTAGTAGGTAGGTATGGTGGACACAAATGGCATAGGTTTTGGTTTAAGGATTGGATGCACGAGAAGCATTCCCTCTCAGTACAGGGTTTTGGCCAGCAAGGCTGGGTAGCAAGCATAAGAGTTGAAGGAAACAAACAAACATACAAGTGATAAAAACAAACATGCAATCTTCCTTGGAAGCACAAAAGATCTTAACTAGAGAATAGTAAACTTATGAGAAAATCAAGAAAGAAAGATGATGAAATTATATTTCTTTCAGAGTACTTTTATATTTTTCATTCAACTCTCAAAAATAGTATTGCTACTGACCGAGCCAGTTTTGCCAAAACCAACTAAATTAACTCAATGATCCCAAAGTGATACCAATACTAACGACAAGATCAATCATATAACCATGAATTGAAAACTATTATAGGATATGCAAAAGAGTAAATGATATAACTTCTCATTAATATTCCATAACGACAACTCACACCAAGGGATACATAGATATCTAACTAGAGAGGGGACACTTCCATAATGCAAACCATCCTACATGATAACTTCTCTATTCTTGATATGACTCTACTAAAAAGGTAAAGAGATAGAAGATAGTGATATGATACCGCGACACTCCCCCAAGCTTGGAACAAACCAAGGGGATGCCAAAACCTGATGACGAATTACTCCTTTGGTGGTGGTGGTGTTCTCTCGTCATCGTCCGACTTCCAAGGTAAGGGCTCCCCATCAACAAAAGACATCATGGTCTCTAGCATCCTAAAACTTGCAGCAGCACTTATGCGTTTAAACCTAACCTCGTACTCATAGTTTTGATTTTGAATGTCGTAGAGCTGTGCTTGCAGTTGGTTGGTTGTTTGGTGGAGTGAGAGAATTTCATCCTTAAGCTCAGCAATCTCCTTTTGGTGCTCGGCGATGAGTTCAGAACAAATCTTATGGATGATTTCCACTTCGCGTTCTGCCATCTTCTTATACCTAAAGACTTCTTGCTCCAGCGCTTCCATCATGTCCACCTGACTTCCTTCACCTTTAGGGCCTTGAACCTCTTTTATCCGTACCTTCCCATCTTCAAGCAACAACTCCTTGGGATGAATCTTCAACCCTCACATGTATGGGTTGATGATATCCACTGGGGCATCTTCCTTGGCTGATCCAGAGGAAGACATTGTGGCTCAAAAACTGGGACTCTACCTGCTAGGAACAGATCGAAACAAGAACACGATGAGAACACGATATACGAACCTTGGGAGATCCGGGAGATTATATATTACGAAGTTTTACAACAAAAGGAAGGTACTGGGAGAAAACGGGTCGGAGACGGAGGCTGAGGTGGCCACACCACCTGTTGGCGTGGCCAGGGGCCGTGCCAGGGGGTGGTGTGAGCCACCCTGGCTCCGTTTTCGTCCCTTTTTTGCTTTGTAGCTTTCCTTGTTGGATAAAACTACAAAAATATAACTGGACAGAATTTTCGTGGAACTTTTCTTACCAGAACTATTACTTATTCGAAAAGGGACTCTGCAGGTCTCTGAATTTGGTCTTTGATAAATTTTTCCGGAGTTACTACTTGAATAGCATCAATATCTTCATTGTAAGATTCTCCAGCAATATAGTGCTTGAGTCGCTGACCATTCACCACTTGTGTAGTGTTATCTTTTAAAGAAGAAATTTTTATTGCTCCTGAACGATATACTTCTTCGATATCAAAAGGTCCTTCCCATTTTGAAAGTAGTTTCCCTGCAAAAAATCTGAGACGAGACCTATACAATAGAACTTTCTCACCAACATGGAACTCTCTCTTAAGAATTCGCCTTTCATGCCATCTTTTAACTTTTTCCTTAAAGAGTCTAGCATTCTCATATGCTTGACTCCTCCATTCATCCAACGAACTTAAGTCAAATAATCGTTTTTCACCAGCAAGCTTATAGTCTCTATTAAGTTCTTTAACTGCCCAATAAGCTTTGTGTTCTAATTCTAAATGCAGGTGGCAAGCTTTCCCATAAACCATTTTGTAAGGAGACATCCCCATAGGATTTTTATAGGCAGTCCTATAACCCCATAAAGCATCATTCAACTCTTTAGCCCAATTTTTTCTAGATCTATTAACAGTCTTTTGCAAGATGGATTTAATTTGTCTATTTGATAACTCTACTTGTCCGCTAGTTTGGGGATGATAAGCTGAAGCAATTCTATGATTAACATCATATTTACCAAGGGTCTTTCTAAAACCACCATGAATAAAGTGAGAACCTCCATCAGTCATAAGATACCTCGGCACTCCAAACCTAGGAAAGATAATATCCTTAACCATTTTTAAAGAGGTCTCCCCATCAGCACTTTTTGTAGGTATGGCTTCTACCCACTTCGTAACATAGTCAACAACAACAAGAATATGGGTATAACCTTTTGAAGGGGGAAAAGGACCCATAAAGTCGAATCCCCAACAGTCAAATGGTTCAATAACTAGAGAATAATTCATAGGCATTTCATTGCGTCTAGAAATATTACCAACATGTTGACACTCACCACAGGATAAGACAAAATTTCTTGCATCTTTAAAAAGGGTAGGCCAGTAAAAACCTGATTGTAGCACCTTTTGTGCAGTTCTATCTCCCGCATGATGTCCTCCATAGGCACTACCATGACATCTCCACAATATCTCCTTTTGTTCATATTCTGGAACAGATCTTCGCATAATACCATCCACTCCTTCTTTATATAAATGTGGGTCATCCCAAAAATAATGCCTCAAATCGTAAAAGAGCTTCCTTCTTTGCTGAGCTGTAAAAGTTGGAGGCAAGTACTTGGAGACTAAAGTTAGCATAATCAGCATACCAAGGGCTCCCTCGCGAGCTTACCCCTACTGCAGCCAATTGTTCATTTGGGAAACTATCATTAACAGGCATAGGATCAAAAGAGATGTTTTCCAATTGAGATAAATTATCAGCAACAGGATTTTCAGCACCTTTCCTATCTACAATATGTAGGTCAAACTCCTATAAGATCAGCACCCATCTAATAAGCCTAGTCTTAGCATCTTTCTTCGTCATAAGGTACTTAATAGCAGCATGATCAGTATGAATGGTAACTTTTGAGTCAACAATATAAGGTCTAAACTTATCACAAGCAAAGACAATGGCTAAGAATTCTTTTTCAGTAGTAGCATAATTATTTTGAGCAGTGTCCAGAGTCTTACTAGCATAATGGATAACATTTAACTTTTTATCTATTTGTTGCCCAAGGACAGCACCTACAGCAAAATCACTAGCGTCACACATTATTTCAAAGGGTAAGCTCCAATCAGGTGGTTGAACAATAGTAGCAGTAGTTAAAGCCTTCTTTAGAGTTTCAAAAGCTTCCTTACAATCATCATCAAAAACAAAGGGTACATCCTTTTGAAGAAGATTAGTGAGGGCTTTTGATATCTTAGAGAAATCTTTAATAAACCTCCTATAGAAACCAGCATGACCAAGGATACTACGAATACCTTTGACGTCTCTTGGACAGGGCATTTTCTCAATTGCCTCAACTTTAGCTTTATCAACTTCTATGCCTCTTTCGGAAATCTTATGTCCAAGGACAATCCCTTCATTCACCATGAAGTGGCATTTCTTCCAATTAAGAACAAATTAGTTTCTTCACATCTCTGCAAAACTTTATCAAGGTTGTGCAGACAATTATCAAAAGAAGTTCCATAGACGGAAAAGTCATCCATGAACACTTCCACAATTTCCTCACAAAAACCATGAAAGATAGCAGACATGCATCTTTGAAAAGTGGCAAGAGCATTACATAGACCAAAAGGCATACGTCTATAAGCATAGGTTCCATAAGGGCATGTAAAAGTAGTTTTTTCTTGATCTTGTTGTTTAACAGCAATTTGAGAGAAACCACAGTATCCATCAAGAAAACAAAATGGGTCTTTTTAGACAACCTTTCTAACATTTGATCAATAGAAGGATACGGGTAATGATCTTTCTTTGTAACTTTGTTAACTTTTCTGAAATCAATGCACATCCTATAACCTACTACTATTCTTTGGGGAATAAGCTCATCATTATCATTAGGCACAACGGCAATTCCCCCTTTTTAGGGACACAATGAACAGGACTAACCCATTCACTATCAGCAACAGGGTAAATAATACTAACATCAAGGAGTTTTAATACCTTGTTTCTTACCACTTCCTTCATCTTAGGATTTAAACAACGTTGGTGCTCTACCACTGGCTTTGCATCTGGTTCTATATTGATAGCATGTTGACATATAGTGGGAGAAATCCCCTTTAAATCATCCAGAGTATAGCCCATAGCCCCTCGATGTTTGTTTAATACCTCCAATAATCTTTCCTCTTCCTTCCCTAAAAGTTTAGAACTAATAATAATAGGATATATTTTATTATCATCAATGTAAGCATACTTAAGATCGTCAGGTAAGGGTTTTAGATCAAATACTGGATCCTTTCAAGGTGGCAACGTGGTAACCAAATCTTCCACAGGCAAGTTATGCTTAAGCATCTTAGCTTGAGGACGGAGAATCTCCTCAATCTCATTTCTTTCTTCCATGAAGATTTCACTTTCATGGTCTTTCATAAATTGCTGCAAAGCATTGTTAGGAGCAAGAGAAATAGAAGCAAGTTGTTCAACTCTAAAATCCTCATTATGGGTTTCATTTTCACAATGTTCTTTAGTAAATTTTGAAAAATTAAACTCATAAGATTCCCCATCAAATTTAGTTAATATTTTCTCCCTTTTGCAGTCAATAATGGCTCCACAAGTACTCAAGAAAGGTCTACCAAAAATGATAGGATAGGTTTTACTAGCAGCTGAACCAAGTACTAGAAAATTAGCATGATATTTAATCTTACCACAAAGAACTTCCACATCCTGTTAAATACCAATTGGAGAGATGGTATCTCTATTAGCAAGGTGAATAACCACATCAATCTCTTCTAGTTTCCAAGGACTGATTTCATGCATAATTTCTTTGTAAAGCTCGTAAGGAATATCACTTGAACTTGCACCAATATCACATAAACCGTAATAGCAATGATCACCAATTATAACATAAAGCAAAGGGACACTAGGCTTTTTAGTTCTATTAGGATGTGAGATAGTATTAGAAGCATCCTCACAGAAGACTATGTGTCCATCTTCTACACTTTTAGTGACAAGGTCTTTCACAATTGCTACAGCAAGTTCAATGTTTATTTGTTTGTCAGGTTTTATAGTTCTCTTTGCACTTTTATTAACTACACTAGTTAGCATAGGATGCTCCTTTACCTTATCCGGGAAGGGTATTTTCTCGATATAAGGTTCAGGTAGGATGTGATCAACAGTGCAAAATTCAGTACTCCTAAGAGGAACACAATCAACAATATCTTTATATGGTGCATGATACTTGTTCCATCCCTTTTTCAGAATTTCAATATAGGAAGCAAAAGCCTTAAAACAATTTGTAATAACTTGAGAATCAACACCATAAGCATTTTTAACATTTTGAAAGTCATCAGTTCCCGTAAAAGATTCAATGCATTCATAATCATAATTTATACCTGACTTCCTTCCTTTGTCATTCTCCCATGCTTCATCACTGTCTTGAATACAGTCTAGAAGATCCCATTTAGCTTCTTCTTCCATGCGAGTGAATGATCCAACACAAGAGGCATCCAATAAATCCTTATCATGAAGAGAAAGCCTTGCATAAAAGTTATTGATGATAATATTGTTGGGGAGCTCATGAATGGGACATTTTAGCATTAGTAACTTCAATCTCCCCAAGCTTGAGCTGTACTCTCTCCATCAAGAGGCCAAAAGTTGTATATTTGATTCTGATCTTTATGAATCTCACTAGGAGGATAAACCTTTGAATAAAAGAGAGGCACTATTTCCTCCCATTCAAGATCTTGACCATTCTTTAGCAGCTTATACCATTCCCCAGCTATTCCGTTCAGTGATAATGAGAATAACTTCTTCTTGACTTGATCTGTTGTAATACCTGCACACTTAAACAACCCGCATAATTCATGTATAAAGAGAAAATGATCACCGGGATGGACAGTTCCATCTCTAAAATAGTAGTTATTCATAACACGATCAATAATTCTTGTAGGTATTTTAAAAGTATCATTCTCAGTAGGTGGTGGTTCATCTACTACCTTAGCAGTGGTAGTAGCATTATGAAATAAGAAACTCAGTGAATTATCCATATTGAAAATAAAGCAACTAACAAAAGTAAACAATACTCACAGTAGAAGTTTCCTTTACCAATTTCCACTCTCCAATAGCGCTTCACTCCCTGGCAACGGCGCCAGAAAATAGTCTTGATGACCCACAGTATAGGGGGTGTATCGCAGTATTTTCGATAAGTAAGAGTGTCAAACCCAACAAGGAGCAGAAGGTGTTGGCGAATGGCTTGGAGCAGGAATTCTCTGTAAATACTTAGCAAACAGATTTTTAGGGGTTTTTGATAATGCAGGTAAATAAAGTACGAGTAAATAAAAGACAATAAGAATAAATGCAGCAAGTGGCCCAATCCTTTCTTTAGCAAAGGACAAGCCGGTTGTATTACTTAAGATGACCAAACGTTCTTGAGGACACATGGGAATATCGTCAAGTGCTTTCGCTTCATATAGTTGATTAATCTTCTTTAGTTTACTAAGTGTTGTGTGGGTGAACCTGTGCTAATGTACCGACCTTCCTAGGACTAATACATACTTGTGATTATACCCCTTGCAAGCATCCGCAAGTACAAGAAAGTAATTAAGGTAGAAACCTAACCACAGCTTTAAACTAAGACCCTGACATCCCTTGTGCAAAGGTTTCCTAACGGGGGTTCAGGTTTCTGTCACTCCGGCAACCCCTACGATTAGTAGCCGAGTACACAATGCATTCCCCTAGGCCCATATAGGTGAAGTGCCATGTAGTCGATGTTCACATGACACCACTAGAAGAAATACACCACAACTTAAATATCAAACCATTGAATCTTTCTCAACACAATTCCACTACTAACAACATGACTTCTCCCATGTCCTCAAGAACAAAGAGGACTACTCACAAGACATCATATGGATCAATATCAGAGATGATATAATGGTATGTAACAATCTGAACATAAATGATAATTTAATGGTTCACTCAATAGCATCAACTACAAGGAGTAATCAACACCAGGAAAGTTTCCCCTAAGAACTATGCAAGATTCAACCGAATTGTTACAACAGTATGGAGTGGTTATGATGGTGGTGATGGAGATGATGGTGGTGATGATGATGATGATCCCGATGAAGTCCAGCTTGATGGTGGTGTTGGTGGCGACGATCTCCCCTCTCTGGGAAGGAATTCCCCCGGCAGACTTCTGTCTGCCGGAGAGATCTTTCTCTCTCGGTGTTTTCCGCCCCGTAGAGGCAACGGAATCTTTCTGTGGTCGATCCCCGAGTCTTAGGGTTTCGGGAGGAGAATATACGCCAGAGGGGAGAGCCTGGAGTGGGCCATGGCGGCCACACCACCTGCTGGTGTGGCCTAGGGCTACCCGCGCCAGGGGGTGGTGTGGGCCCCCTGTGGCCCATCTCCACTTCCCCTTCTGGCAATCTTCGTCTTCTGGAAAAATAGAATTTTCCATGTATTTTCCTGGATTTTCTGATCTTCGCAAATTTTGCCTCCAAACAACACCTTTTCCATCAGAATCCTGACTACAACAGTCCATGCTCCAAAAGTCATCAACCATGCAAAAACAGATGAAATAACATAAGTATCATCTCTTAATATGAAATATATCAATGAATAACAGTAAATTATGGTACAGAATAGTGATGCAAAATGGAAGTATCAGGGAATGATATGATGAACAGTCACCCGCAGTAGATGTAGCAATATGATCATGTCATCAAGTTTAAATTGCTATCGCATTCGTAGTAACTCAATGTCCTTAGACCATGAGATCACGTCAATCAGTTTCATCGGAAGAGTACTTTGATTACATCAAACATCACACCGTAATAGGGTGATTATAAAGATGTTGTCAGGTATTTGGAAAGTGTCAGTTGAGGATCGTGGATCAAGAGTGGGATTTGTCCATCCGGATGACGGAGAGATATACTCAGGACCCTCTCGATGATATCACATTGACATAGCCTTGCAAGCAAGTGATTTGATCACTAGAATGTCATATCACAGGAAGGAGAAACAGAGTACTTGTCGGGAATGAGATTAAATAAGGTATGGATGATACTGAGTGATTGAATCTCGGACAAGTAATAGATCGTGAGACACAAGGAATTTGATTACAATGAAAGAGGTTCAGATGATCATCTGATTTTCGTGGAACTAGTGGGAGTTATTATGGATCTCAAGGTCCCACTAATGATTATTGATCAAAGAAAGTCTTGATCATCTCTACATAGTTCTCGAACCCGTAGGGAGACACACTTAAGGTTAACTAACGCATTTAGGCGGATAGGGAACACATGGGAAGTCAATGGACGAACATCACAGAAAATTGTTTTGATGCGGAAAATTGTTCTACCGAAATAGTTTCGGGGTATCGAAAGAAAGCGAGAGATCAAAATGTTAATGTGTTCATTAAATTGAGTTGCATTAAAACAAGGGAATTAAAGTGCTTTAATGGAAAGACCTTTGGTGGAGATTTAATGGGAGAATTTTGAGTGGAGAATTATGTGAGTGGAAGGGGCACTCACATGAATGAAGGAGGTGAGGGGGCAGACCCTTGGCACCGGACAACTAGGGGGCCTTGCCCCCTCCCCCTATAAAAGGAGGTGGCCTCCTCCTCCTGTCCACACACTCTCCCATAGCCTCTCTCATATGCCCTTTGGTTGGCACCTCCTCCCCCTTCCTTGCCTTGCCCATTGCTACTAGAAAAGGTGCTTAGCGAATCCCTACTCTAAACATTCCCCTCCACCACCACTATCATGGCATAGGGCTGTTGGAGTTCTCGGGGATCTGCTACTTCCGCTGCCCGGCTGGAGCAAGGGATTGGGAGTCGTCAGCACACCGAACGTGTGACCGATTATGGAGGCGCTGCCTATCTGTGGCGCTGATCTTCTACACGTCCTTGAGGACGGTCGTGTATGCTCTACATCAGCCATGTTTGTTTGCGGGAACGTTATCCTGCATTATGGTCTTCGAGGGTGAGTCCATCTGAAACCGTTATATGTATCTCCTAGATATGATCTTGCTGGTTACAACCGTATGATTTTTTTGTTTTCTATGCAGTGAACCCCATCAGTGGTATCAGAGCTATGTCTATGCGTACATGCTTTTACGGTTAGAACACATCGGTGCCATGGGCGTCAGAGACGCTTCGATTTGCCTGGGACTGCTTACTATCCTCTCCCACGCTCACCTGGGACACCGCCGGAGTAGCAGCCTTTGAGGCCCTCTCAGCGCACGCACTGCGGACGAGCCATCGGAGATCCTACTCCCGCCCCTCCATCAACTTGGCCTCATATCCTTACGCACATCACTCCACATCCGTACATCCTCCCTGGCCTTCTTCTCCATGACGTACAACGCCTCCACCATCATGGCGAAGTTGTCACTGACCCGAACCTCCTGCTTGTCGAGGGGGATCATGTACCTCTTGGGGTTCTTCCATCTCGAGACGCAGGGCGGGACCTTCCAGTCATCCTGGTCCTTTCACAATGGTGGCTCATGGCTCTGAAATATAGCCATCCATGTCCACATTTAAACTAGATATTATTCATAATTTGATGAAATATCTCTCTAAATCCTGCCACCAATGCCTAATATTCAAAGGGATATGCAATCCTTTCTTTTATATTTTTCCTGCACACATAATGTCGTTTAAAGATGAGAATCACTACATTAAAGTCAAAGATACGAGATTTCCAACAACCCGAAGAAACTAGGAGTCGTGAAGCGGAGGCAAATGCTTTAACGACCAACTATATGACCAGAGCAAAATTCCGGCCGTATAGCTCCGGTCGTATAGTTGGCGCCGCCACCATTAGGTCAAACGGAACAACTTTCGTGAAGGGACCCATATATAAATAAGCCTCGGGTGACGAGAAAACAAGCCAGACCCTCACCAAAAGTCTCTGCCACAGATCACTAGCCGCCTCCAGATCTTAAAACCTTTCTCCATCTCCATAGCCATATTCCACCACTTGTAATAGTACATCTCTTCTCCGATTGGTGACATTGTAAGACTATTGCTATCAATCTTATGATTTTCATTATAATGTTTGTGATTGTTGATCTCATCTCTATGTGTGAGTAATTCTCCTTGGGCTAAGGGCTTCGACCTAGCCATGTAGCGTTTGTGCATATTATTTATCATAGATGGGATCGTGTATTAGTTTGTATGACATGATGATTATTGTATCCTCTCTTGCCTCAATCCAAGGACTTATCAGGTACCCAAGACCCCGAGGGTTGATCCAGGTATAGGGAGTATGAGTAATGACTGATCTGCATGTTGGGAACCCTAGTGACAGAAGGGATAGTACGGATGTATGTGAGGGATTTACTTAGGATTAACGGTGACATCACTATGCATATCACTAGTTCTCTTTCTTCTATGGATGAGACTACTAGGTTATTGCCATAAGCGGTTGCCGAGGCAATAGCAATTATGGATGGACTTCCCACATATAATTTATCTTGCTCTAACAAGTACATGCATAGTTTATTTCTATCTTTAATTCCCATCATATGTTTTGCACAGCTACAGGTGAAACCAAACGCCCGAGGCCCTCTCCCTCCATCATCGTTAATAACAAAAAGGCGCAAACTATTGGTCCGGTAAAAACACAAAAGGAATTCTAAAACGCCCGAAGGTCCGTTAAAGTAACTTTACTATGCATTCGCTTCCCGAGGATTCGATAACCTAGGTCTACTAGGGAAAACAAAGCTATACTACATCTGTAATCCGGATCAAAGGTATCAACCCTTTTTCTGGCGCCATTGTCGGGGAAGCAATAGCTACCCTGGTGAGGTTATTAGGAACCTTGATAGTTTTAATTCTTGTGTTTGCTTTTGTTAGTTTGCTTTCAGTCTTTATTTGATAAACCAAAAAATTAGTTAGCCTTTAAATTCTTGCTTTTACTATTATAATTCTTTGTTTAAGAAAACCCAAAAACATAGGAAATATGGCTGAAAATAAGCTTGGGGAGTTTGCTACTCCCAACAATGATTATATGTGTACTCCTAATACTCAACCAACAATTGCTACTGATGAGTATGAAATTAAGCCCCATTATTTAAGTTTGGTTCACCAGAATCAGTTTGGAGGCTCTGCTATTGAAGACGCAGGTATGCACTTAAATACTTTCACTAAAATATGTGATATGATGCGTATAAAAGACATTGACCCCGATGCGGTTAAATTGCGTCTATTTCCTTTCTCTCTTAGAGGAAGAGCAAAAGAATGGTTGTTATCTTTGCCTAGAAATACTATTACATCATGGGTGGGATGTACTTCTTTATTTATGACTAAATTGTTTCCACCTGCAAAGACTATGCAACTCAGATCTAATATTATTGGTTTTAGACAGGAAGAGTGTGAGCCACTAGCGCTTGCATGGGAGAGAATGGAAGAATGCATGAGAAACTATCCTAGTCATGGGATGGAAGACTGGTTAATTCTCCATCTACTTTATAATGCTCTTAACCCTGTGTCTAAGTCTATACTTGATACTGCAGCTGGAGGAACATTTATGGGTAAACATATTACGAAGCAAAGCAGCTGCTAGACAATATGCAAGACAACCATGCCCAATGGCATGTGGATAGATCAAACACGAAGAAGGTGAACTCCATTTCACCACAAGAAAATGAAGAACTCAATGCCAAATTGGATGAGCTCATACTAGCCGTAAAAGGTAAGGAAACCTAGGTAAGAGCTTCCCCTGAAACAAATATTGAAGAAATAGACACCGTAGCTCGTAATGATTATAACCCTGCTTGGAAGAAGAATTACAATCCTAACTTTCAGAAACATTATTCTAGTCCTGTAGGTAACTCTAATAATAATATGGGAACTAGTAATGGTAGTCTCCAAGAAACACTAAAGTCTTTTATAGATTCACAAAATGAACAAAACAATACTCTTGTTAAAATAACGGAGAACCATGATGCTATGCTTGGTAAATTATCTAACCAAGCTATTAGTTTGAGAAATGACTTGCAGGCCCTCCAAGAAAGAACGAGGATCGTTGAGGCACATCTAGGAAAGATAACCGAGAGTCAAACTCTCATTCTAGCTAAATTTGAAGGAAAAGCTGAGACCAAAGTTGTTGAAGACCTCAAGATGATGAGAGTCTAAAGGGAGGAGCCTCAAGAACTTGATTATAGTAATGCTTCTTCACCAAGTTACACCGTTGAAGATCTCGTAAAAAGGATCAACGTCAAGATTCTGGTAAGTGAAGGTAGTGAGTAAACTATGTACCAACACTTTGTTAATCAAGTAGCAATTAAGGTACGTGAGCTTGAGGAAGAATATAAGCAAATTGCTGAAAAAGTACATGTGAAGCTAGACGACATATTTGAGCCTACTATTAAGATTAAAATTGGAACCAATGAGATAACTTTGTGATCTAGGTGCAAGCGTCTCAACAATTCCAAAGAGTCTCTTTAACAAGTTAAATCTTGGCTCTTTTGAGATCACCGAGTTAAAATTGCATCTAGCAGATTCTACCTACAAACAAGCTATAGGAATTAAGGAGAATACTTTAGTATATATTAAAGGTTGTCCCACTCTCATTGATTTTGTTATTGTTGACATGCTTGAAGATGCTACTGCTCCTATTATATTAGGTCGTCCTTTCTTAAGAACTATTAAGGCTTTGATTAATCTACATGAAGGAAACGTGAAGCTTGAATTGCCTTCGCGGGATCCTTTTGTTATTCATTTCCCCAGGAAGAAGAATCCAAGCATGATGAAAAGGAGGCCATCACTTTGAAGGCCAACTACTTTGGAGTGGGTGTTCCACTCATCTGGCCTAAAGTCACGCTATTGACCATAAAAGAGCGCTTCATGGGAGGCAACTCATGTGAAATAAAGGTTTGAGTAAAGTTTTTAAGTTTTAGTTTAAGTTTACGTTCAATAAAGAGTGCTAGAAAACTCCAATTGAGGAGAAGAAGTTCGATAGTACTAAAGATCTTGCTTTATTCATGATGTTGTTGGTTGACAATATTTACTGTAAATTTCTGTCAAAACAAGGTATATCACTAAGTTATAGGAAAAGAAATAGTTTTTGAAGAATTTTTTTTTGATGCACACAGAGAGTTTAACGACCAACTATACGGCGGGAATAAAAATTTCGGTTGTATAGTTCCGGTCGTATAGATATCTTGGCCATCGACAATTTTTCTTTCATATGTACTGAGAGTTTAACGACCTACTATACGGCGGGAATAAAAATTCCGGCCGTATAGATATCGGTGCCTCCATACGAATTCGTTTGTAATGTACTGAGAGTTTAACGACCAACTATACGGCGGGAATAAAAATTCCGGCCATATAGTTCTGGTCGTATAGATATCGATGCCTTTGTAATTTATTCCCCAGGAACAGACCGTTTGACGACCAACTATACGACGGGAACATTTTGTTCCGGCCGTATAGCTGCACCCGTATAGTTGCGTCCGACCACAAAAATGCACGGGAAGGTACCTCCAACTCCAAATCTTCAATCCTTTGTCTCTCTTCTACCTCCAAACTCTCTCAAAACCTCAAGAGATCTCTATCTCTACTCAATTTCGTTCGATTTCCTCGCACACAAGTGATATACGGTATGTTTCTCCTCCGATCTTCCAATTACTTTTTGCAAATTCATCTTTGATCTATTGTCATTGTCAATCTAGGGTGAGACTTACTATGAACCAATTGCCACGATTTTCTTGCCTAGATTATTATTTTGAGGAGATTATTTAGTGTGCTATGATGAGGAATATGATGCACTTACTATTCTTGGATCAAAAAGTTTTATTTTTGTCTTTCTTCAATGTTTTATATGATGAACACAAGGAGCCAAACCCGTGCTCGTGCCACCGCTAGCGCTTCTCGGCCTGTCTCTCAAGAATGCATGGGCATATGGAGTTAGGAATGAGCTCCAACACGATCGCTTCAACAAGATCAAGAACCACGAAGTGAAGGCCACCAAGTGGGCTTGCCCCATCATATTGAACCAACTCGGTGTTTCTGATGACTTCAATTTACTTTGCAATAGACCTGTCCTGCAAAACTTTGTGTACAATGATGTGCCTACTTATCGGCGCTTAACTATTGAATTTCTAAGTTCGTTGCAAAGCACCGTTAGACAATGGCAAGGAGAGGGCACGATTTCTTTCTAACTTATGAACAACAACTACACTTTAACATTAGATGAATTATGCGCATGCTTTAATTTGTTAAAAAATGATGTTAATGCCTTATGCGCATCCTTTACTGTCTTAGAACCTTCCCCTGAACAATATTATAATGGAATGAGTTTCACTACTAGAGTGAACAAGGGGAAGAATATTCAATATCCTACAATTCGCTATTTTTTCTATGTTATTGCTAACACCTTACAGGCACGTAATGAGTTCACGAGACTCAAGGAGGAGGACATCTTAGTCCTCACAAAGGCTGCTTACATCAACTGCGACTTGTCACTCAACTTGGGCGCCATCCTTGTGCGCTACTTGGAGCACCAAGCCTCCCAAAGCCAATGACCAATCACAGGTAGAGGCGTCATCACCGTGCTTGCCACTGCCCTAGGCATCAACCTAGGTGAGTTGCAACCCGTGCTGGGTGAGACACGTGTTGGTTTCTCCACTTTGAAAGCTTGTGGAATGCTCACTAGGAGAGATGGTGTTTATTATCTTCATATTGCTGGAGCTGGGCATCTCTACCCTGCTCCTATGCCTAATGGTTTTTTCTCTATCGAGGAAGGACGTTTGCTATATGACTTGCAGGTTGAGCAACACCAACCCGAGGAGGAGATTCCAGAGGAGGATGAGGACCAAGAGGAGGAGCAAGAAGTTCCTTATCAAGAGGAGCAGCCACAAATCCGATTTGCTACATACCAAGACTTCGAAGGACTTTGGAGGGACTGTGGAGAGGATGCATAGCCTCTCTTTGAACCTCCGAGAATCAACTAGTAACCTCTCAACTCAATTTGCGAACTGGAGTCACGACTTTTTCCCGCCACCACAATGATTTGAAGGGCTTGCAAAAGCCTAAGCTTGGGGAAGTTTCCTCATGTATCTTTATTTGGCGTTCATTTGCTTTTACTTATTTCAAGGTTATGTTTTTATTTGAGTTTATAAGCACACCCCAACACTTTATTTTTAGTTCTTTCTATTTGCTTTCAAGATTTTCTAGCCGAGCTTTGCCGCCAATTTTCTATTCTTTAAATTCCCTCTCTTAAAAACAACAAAAAGATTTCTCTATTTTCCTTATTTCCCCCTTTCTTTTCTTTCCGCCTCGAGGTTTTCATGTATTTACAGGAGAGTGATCAACTTCGAGTTTCTAAGAAGCAGACAAAAAAGGAAGAGAGAAGTGGAACCAAACATGAGAGGTATGCCTTATGACTCCCCACTTTTGAAGTTTGAGAAACCTATGCTAGTTAGTAGTAAATGTTGAGATATTATATTAGTGGAGTGAGTCTTTGTATTGTAGTAAGATTTTCGTTTGCATAGGTATTTAATTGGGTATGTTTTGTTCTAGCTCTCGTAATTAACCAAGTCTTGCCTAAAAATTGCTAAACAATTGTAATAAGAAAAAGTCTCACAATTGAAGGCTTGGGTGTCGTATTGCTTAGTCTTGAAGGCTTATTTCTAAAGACACTCAACACCACTAAAATGTTGATTAACTTGATAGCTCTCTTTAAAAGGATTTGTTTGATTGAATTAATATTTAGCGGTTTTTGTGAGCATGCCAAAGTTTGACTTGTTAATCATAAGAATGATATAGCTTTATGCGTGTCAAACCTCATGGGATGCCAACAACTCCGCTGGCCTACGAACGATCTTCATGGAGGAAACTCCTAGATTTTGGCTATGAGTTGATTAAACACTTGTAGCAGTAATGCTATAGTGGGTAAGATTCTTGACACTCCTAGGTAGCTGTAATCATGATGGAATAACTCCTCTAGCTGTTATGAGTAATCATTATGCAAAAGGAACAAAAACCTTAGTGAAGCCATGAGTGTCCATTATAGCCCGATAAACTAATAAAAATCTTTGGCATGCTCTCAATTACTCAAAAACTGAAATTCTTGAAGGACAATGAATAGAAAGTAGTGCTTGAAAAGTCTTGATAAATTGATGTGGGAGAATTGAGATACTCTAGTGTATATGCTTTTCATGAAAACTCTCACACTCTCAATTTACATGATTATACTTTATCGTTCAAAGGCAAGCCTATGAGTTGATTACATGACATGGAATAAAGTTTACTCATTTGAATCATCCATGTTGATAATAATTTTGTTGCACTATAAGGATGCATAAAACACGTATGATATGCTTGCCATTACTCTATCTATGCTGAAGTTTTTCAGATTTATGAAGTGGAGGAAACATGAGACTCTCAATCATGAGTAAGATCACCATCTCGTTGTTTCAGTTTAAATGCTGAGTTCTTTTTTGATTTTGGTTTTCTTGCTCGGGGACAATCAAGTTTAAGCTTGGGGAGGTTGATGACTCTGAAATATAGCCATCCACATCCACATTTAAACTGGATATTATTCATAATGTTTATGAAATATCTCTCTGCGTGAGTTTAAACTGGATATTATTCATAAAGCCTGTCACTAATGCCTACTATTCAAAGGGGTATGCAATCCTTTCTTTTATATTTTTCCTGCGCACATAATGTCGTTTAAAGATGGGAATCACTACATTAAAGTCAAATATACGAGATTTCCAACAAACTAGAAGAAACCAGGAGTCGTGAAGCGGAGGCAGACGCTTTAACGGCCAACTATACGACCGGAGCAAATTTCCGGTCGTATAGCTCCGGTCGTATAGTTGGCGCCGCCACCGTTAGGTCAAACGGAATAACTTTCACGAAGGGAGCCCTATATAAAGAAGCCTCAGGCGACAAGAAAACAAGCCAGACCCTCGCCAAAAGTCTCTGCCACAGATCACCAGCCGCCTCCAGATCTCAAAAGCTTTCTCCATCTCCATAGCCATATTCCACCACTTGTAATAGTAGATCTCTTCTCTTCTCTGATTAGCAACATTTTAAGACTATTGCTATCAATCTTATGATTTTCATTACAATGTTTGTGATTGTTGATCTCATCTCTATGTGTGAGTAATTCTCCTTGGGAAAAGGGCTTCGACCTAGCCATGTAGCATTTTTGCATGTTATTTATCATAGATGGGATCATGTATTAGTTTGTATGACATGATGATTACTGTATCCTCTCTTTCCTTAATCCAAGGACTTGTCAGGTACCCCGAGACCCTGAGGGTTGAGCCAGGTATAGGGAGTATGAGTAATGACTGATCTACAGGTTGGGAACCCCAGTGACAGAAGGGGTATTACGGCTATATGTGAGGGATTTACTTGGGATTAACGGTGACATCACAATAGCAATTATGGATGAGACTAGTAGGTTATTGCTATCAGCGGTTGTGGAGGCAATAGCAATTATGGATGCACTGCCCATATATAATTTATCTTGCTCTAACAAGTACATGCATACTTTATTTCTATCTTTTATTCTCATAAGATGTTTTGCACAGCTACAGGTGAAACCGAACGTCCTAGGCCCTCTCTCTCCATCATCGACAAAAACAAAAAGACGCAAACTATTGGTTCGGTAAAAACACAAAACGAATTATAAAACTCCCGAAGGTCCGTTAAAGTAACTTCACTACGCATTGGCTTCCCGAGGATTCGATAACCTAGGTCTACTAGGGAAAAAGAAGCTATACTACATCTGTAATCCGGATCGAATGTATCAGTGGCCGAGGCGGTGAGCTCATCACCGGCACCAACGGTGACCGGACAGGGTGCGACACCCGCTTGCTCTTGAACTTGGGTGGCACGAGCGGATCAAGCGGCGTCTCCAATAACCTAATGAGCCTTCCCGAGTGGAAGGACACTAGGTCATACTTGATGAAGGTCGGGGTGTTCATGGCGGATGGCTGCACGGCGGCGTGGCGCCCAAGGAGAGCCCGCTATAGCCTCGATATCCTTGACGGACTGATGTCTATGCACTTCTATTCTTGTAGATAGTTGTTGGGCCTCCAAGTGTAGAGGTTTGTAGAACAGCAACAAGTTTTCCCTTAAGTGGATTACCCAAGGTTTATCAAGCTCAGGGAGGAAGTGGTCAAAGGTATCCCTCTCAAGATACAAGAAGTCTCTTTTGTCCCCAACACACCCAATACACTTGTCAGGTGTATAGGTGCACTAGTTCGGCAAAGAGATAGTGAAATACAAGTGGTATGGATAATATACAACGGTGCCAGAAAATAGCTTTGATGGCGCGTGGAAAAGACTAAAGGCAAAAAGATGAAACCAAGGAAACATGTAACAGATCTAGTTGCAAATGTTGTTTCAATGTTTAGAAACAAGGCCTAGGGATCATATTTTCGCTAGTGAACACTCTCATATAAATATCTTCTCTTCATGATACTACTCTGAACCACTCTCTGGTTGGACACTATAATCAATGGTAGGGCTATACCAACACTCCTCAAAGTTCGCTTTCCCCATCTAGATAACCCCACACTGTCACCTTGAGCTCTAGATGGTTCCAACAAACACCACAATTTCATAAAGACATCCAACTCCAAATATAACTCATAACAAGTATTTGTAATCTCTAGCCTAGGTGCCACCATGGTGTGCACGCTGTCACTTTCACACACATGGGAGAGCAGAGATCTATTAAAGCACTTTAGTAGCAAGGTAGATCTACTTGATTACAAATCTGATGATCACAATATGATCATGCATAGAGAGAGATGAACACATAGCTACCGGTAGAACCCTTAGCCTCGAGGAAGAACTACTCCCTCATCATCATGGGAATCAGCAACGGTGACGGAGATGGTGGTGGAGATCGATGGAGATGGCTCCGGGGGCACTTCCCCGTCCCGGCAGGGTGCCGGAACAGAGACTTTCTGTCCCCCGAATCTCCCCTTCGGTGGCGGTGGCACTGTGGAACTTTTCATGGCTGGAGGCTAGTCGATTTAGGGTTTTCGTCTCGGGGGTATTTTATAGGCGAAGGGGCGAGGTCGGTGGCCGGCCAGGGGGCCCACACCATCCCCTGGCGCGGCCAAGGGCTGCTCGCGCCAAGGGGGGTGTGGCCCCCCTTCGTCTCTCCTTCGGACTCCATGTGTCTTCCGGTAAAATATTGACTTTGGCTTTTGTCCCGTCCAATTCTGAGAATATTCATTTTCTGACTTTCCTGGAACCAAAAACAGCAGAAAACAGGCAACTGTCACTGTGGCATCTTGTTAATAGGTTAGTCCCAGAAAGTGTATAAAAATACTCCAAAGTATGGACAAAATATAAGAAAGTAGATATAAAACAAGCATGGAACATCAAAAATTATAGATACGTTTGCAACATATCACAGACATGTCATCGACGTCACTGGGCCCGGAGCCCAACGCGGATTGCATCGTCAGTATAGGGCTTCGGTGTTTTGGAGTAGAAGGGCAAGGAGATATGCACGATTTTATATGCGTAAGAGCATCTCCACTCGGGTTCCCAACAGGCCGTTACCAGGGTGTTTTTTTCGTCCGGACGCTGAAAATTGGCCCAGCCACGTTCCTAGGACGCCGGTTTCGTCCGGATTTGGCCCAAAATACATCGGGGATCCTAGGCTGTTCCCGAGGCGACGACAACACACTGGGAACGCCGGACGAAGCAAATTCAGTGGGAAAAATGATCTCGGCGTGTGGACCCGCCCAGTCAGCGACCGAAGGCCGTTCGTCATCATCCTTCCGCCTCGGCTCCCGCGAAGGACCGCCGGACGGACCACCGGGCATTAACTTCCCGTCTCGTCGACCATGTGTCGGCATAATGGCGCGCCACCGCCATCTCGGCTTCCTACCGTTTCCCCTTTTCCTTCCACGCCTTTACACCCCTCCTGCCTTCGCCGTCGTGCTCGGCCTATAAAACACGGCCGCATCGCCGGTTCGCAGCACACTGCCCCCTCCACCGACACCACCACAAACTCCGGCGAAAGAAGCACTCGGCGAAGAAGAAGATAGCGGAGAGGTTCCCCGGCGATCCTGCAGTGGCGAACGGCTTTGGCCGGCAGATGCTCCAGCCGTGGGAGGCGAGGATGCTCCACGACGCCGGGTATATGGTGCCACCGGACTTCTGCTGCTTGCCCAGCTGGAAGCTCAGCGCCGACGGCATACCGGTGCCGCCGGTGCTGACGGATGACGAGATGGTGGAGGAGATCCAGGCCACCATTGCGGCGATGCCGGATCCCGAGCTCCCCGAGGACCCCGACAACTTCGCGCACCCGGAGCACTTCTTCACCGAGCGTCGCCTCGCCGAACTCGCCACCCACCAGGGACCTCCGGGCGAGCCGCCGAAGCACAACAACACGGTGAGCCGCCGCCGATGGTGGAGCGTGCCAAGGCGTACCCTCAACTACGTTCTCGAGCACATCCACGCCGGCAAAAACCCCTGACTAGGCTTCCCCCGTTTGCCTGCAACGACGGCGAGACCCAGGCGCCCCCTGGCGAACTGGGCGCCCAGGAAGATGGGCACCCTCACCTCCTCCTCCTCCGCCGCGTCGCGCTCGTCCGAGATGGCGCCTGCGCAGTCCCCGTGAAGCAGCGACGAGTTTTTTTTGGCCTGCCAAACGCGAGGCCAAAACGCCCAGGAGCTCGCCACCGAGGACACATGCGCCGGGGATCGTCATCAACGAGCCCCGCATGGCGCCGGCCCCGCCGGCTGGCCGGCTTCGCCTGCACCAACCGAAGATGGAGCCTGCCGACGCCGATGAGGACGCCTTCGCCATCAGAATGGCGATCGAGCGTTCTCTACGCGACGCCGCGCCGCCACCGCCGATGGAGGAGCCGAACATCCTTGCCTGTTCCAGGGCGGACTGGGAGCGGGAAGAGGCGCGACGCGTCCAGCGCGAGCAGGAGGACGCCGAACGCCAGGCAGTGCACGTCACGGACCCGCCTACCAGGGCGCGCCTCTCGTCGTCCTCGACGACGACAATGACGCTGAGCCTTCCAGCCAGCCGTGGAGGTACGGCGACGCTGGCCAGGGCAGCTCGCGCCCCCCGCAGACGCCGAGCGACGACGACGATGACAATGGCACGACGGACCCGGACTACACCAACTTCTACCGTAACTTCGGTATGTGAGGCGGCGTCCGGCGTCATCGGCGAACGGCATTGGCATCGGACTTTTCCACGTTTTTTAAGTTTTCTTTATGCCTAAATGATATAATAGTATGAATCTGCTCGTTATTAATGAAATCCGTCTATATTCGCCTAAAGTTCACCGAGTTTTGTTAAAATTTGTCCAAACCTAGGAACTCGGCCTGGGAACACGAGTGAGAATCGGCCATTCTCAGGCCAAAAACTTCCTCCATCCGATGCTATTTAGTTCAAATATTTCAGCCTCAGAACGGGCAACGAATGGAGATGCGCATACGGCAATCCGGGAACGGATTGATCCGACCCCACTGGGAACAGACCTTGTGGGCAAATCCGGCTTTGTCACAAAGACGGGCCAATCCGTGAGGCTTATGGATGTTCGGCCCACTGAAAGTTGTAATCTGAGCCCTTCAAGCGTGACGAGTAGGATGCAAGCACACATGACATGACACATCCCGCATATAAGCTCGCTAAAGCAAGGGCTAGTTCAAACCAAACTAAACGGCTGAAAGGATGTTACAACTAACATGACTGATACTGTCAAAAAAAACTAACATGACTGATTTGAACTACGAAGCTAACCGGATCGGGGGCCGCCCTACATCCCTAGTGACGAGACAATCGAGATGTTTTTGAGATGAAAAGGGAGTGAACAATAGAAGCACACAACCCCTTATACTATAGAAAAAAACGCAAGATTGCGATGTCTCCTTCTATTTGAGTTGGAAGCTATTTTGTTTGGTCTATTGCGCCACCAGAAGAACTCATGAATCCATTTCAAAAGGTTTAAGTGGTAGGAAATTTTATAACCAAATAGTGTGCGATAAATTCTTAGAAAACATTCTATAGGGCTCGATCTTACAAACTAGGCAACCACATGGAATAAATCTTAAGGATTCCGATCCTCTATATAAGTCCATATGAAATTCTTCAGATTAAAGAGAACCTTCATCCTTCCTAGCCTTCCTAGCCAAGCTTCTCTTGGGTTTACTTAAGAAAATATAAGTATCGTAAACACAGACGCACAAGGATTGCGCACGTCTCAACTCACCTGGAGGGGCGGAGAAGAAAGTTGAAGGGATGTGCATTTCGGTACATGTGTTTGAAATAACATTTTTGTGGGTGAGGGACGCATAGCAACCATCTAATTTGTGGTGTAAAAGTTATAAGGTGGCTATGCCAAGCATAGGTAAAATATCAGGTGCATATTTGTGCTTATGTAGGATCATACAATTGTCGAAGTATATAAATGAATTGCGCTAGCTTTTTCCATCAGTTCGAACTTTGGTTGGGTTGACTAATGCATAAAGCTTGACAAGAATTAATTTGTATGTGCATGCTATGGATGGTTTAACAGTCCAAACAAAAAGTTTCATAGCCATCACATGAGCATGCTACGGAAAGTTGAGAGACATCCCGGTGATAAAAGAAACACACATGTATATTCCAGCAAAAAATACATATACACAAATGTATCATGTATACACAATTACAAACAAACATATCAGGATCAGTAGCTGTGACATGGACATGCTATAAACTGTTAAGGGTATGTACGATGGTTGATAAGACAATTTTATCTTATATATGCCATATAATTTTGATATGATGATAAAACATGATGTACAATGGGTCATATTTTTAGTTTTATCTCCAGCGACAGATATCCCTAAATATATGGTGTGACATATCTTGCTAAGAGATCATCTATGATCTCTTAGCTATGAAGAAGACAAATGTTTTTTCTTTCTCTCTTATCCAACTCAGCAATCATCTTACGCGGCATTGCTAAGAAAAGACTAAGATAAAATCATTGTACATGTCCTAATAAGGTGCATCCAAAATGTTGGTAGAGACACATAAACATCAAGCTAAAATAAAAGGGTTACTTCTTCCGATCCAAATTAATATTCTTCCATTTATCTAGATTGAGATGTATTTAACCATGTTTTAGTGCTAGAGATAATCGAATCTCGCCAAATCTGAGAATATTAATTTGGGTCGGAGGAAATATATCCAATCACATGGATATGCTATGATCAGTTAAGGCACATAAAAACAATGGTTGAAGTGCACATTATACACAAAGCAAGCCCCGACAACATAGCCATCACATGGACATTGCCACAAAGCTTTGCATATAGAGTGCCGCAAAAAACAGCCTCGGATACACTCAGGACTGCAACAGAACAAGCGAACAAAATGGTGGCATTGCTCTGCATCAGCGCCGCCGCCGGCAATCTCGCTATCCCGCGGCGCTGCACATCCCCGTTCAAAGTTCTCACCGCGCCGGCCTTCGCCCGTCCCCGCGGCAGCCTTCCATCTCGAGGTCTCGCCTGCAAGCAGTACAGGGCGCGCTGACGTGCATCGGTTTTACTTTTACCTGCAGGATGCATCAAACGTTACCTGAAAACTGTTTTGCTGTTCTTGTACAGGGCTGCGCTGCGCCGGCAAGGAAGTGACCGCCGCGGAGAAGCCTGACGCGGAGGCCATAAAGGAGGCTGATGCTGCGCCGTTGCCGCCGTTCGAACGGAGCTTGGTGGCGGTGGGCAGCGTCGGTGACGAGTCGCCCGTCAGCAAGGTAACCTTCCTGTTGTGCACACAGCTTGTTTGTCATATTGCCTCCAAGGTATTGTGTGAATATGGACAAGACGATGGAGGGGTTGAGCTGAAGCTTGGTGGAGTGATGTAGAAACAAATATTGACTTCGATTGTTATTTCGAACTAGAGTAATGTGGTTCAGCGGTTGTGCATACATCTTAGAAGTTAGGAACCATGCCCTGCGTCCTGAAATGCGTAAGGTATATGGACATACTGGCTTTTGTTCATCTCTATCTATTAATTCTTGGCATGCCATCTCAAGCTAAAGTAAAATGTCAGACATTCAGGGTTAAGCTACATTTGCAGTGGCTCTAAACATCTTATATTTAGGATCAGAGGTAGTAGCTTTCAGTAGGATTATTTGATTTAAGTTGCTAAAGTAATGTAGAAACAAGTATAATGACTTTGACTATGTTTGGAACATGGCATTTTAGACAGGGTGCTTCTGTCCAGCTCAATCTAGTAATCCTTGGCATGCCATTTGAAGTTAAAGTAAACTACCAGGCATTCAGGGTTAAGCTACATTCACAAATGTGTATCCCTGCATGCCCGAAACTCCCAATGTGTTATGATGTTGGCAGAATATCATCTGAGTAGAAAAGAAGCCAGGTACGATTATGCAGGAAGCTCTCAGCTCTCGTTCTGTTACTGTTTCTATGGTTTATTCTGTGCTACCCAGAAACGAGCATTCTCTAAGAATCATCAAGCAGCTTACGCATAGGGATATAATTCTGCTGATGACTATTGCATTAATCCGTTCGTATTTCTCACTGAACTTAACTCATTTATTGTCTGTGGAACTCATAATTGTGTTGTATCGAGAAAATATGTGTGTGTATAGTAGCCATACTAATCTTCCGTCTCTTGTTTTTTCCGTACATCACATAATACCGTACGGGCACTGGGGCACATAGTATGTCATATATTTGCACAGATTTTGGACTCTGGTTTATAATGGATTCTTCTTTTTTGTTTCAAATGCTCCAGTTGGGCTTCAAGGAGACGTTTACCTATGTCATGTATGGCGCCGGTGCTTTCGTTATCGGGTGGATTTTGTCTGCTGTTGTTTCAGTAATTGAATCCGTTCCCTTGGTCAGTATAGTCATTAGATCTGTATGTGAATGCACATTTTCTATAGAATTTTATCTGATTGCACTATTCATATCTTCAGCTCCCAAGGATACTGGAGATTGTAGGCCTAGGGTACACAATCTGGTTCTGCTCACGGTATCTTCTTTTCAAGGTAGGTCTCTATTAACTTCGTAGGTGTTCTTTTTCCTCTACTCCACCATCTCGAACTAGATGTCACAGATTTATCTAGATTAACATGGATCTATAAACTAAAATGTGTCTAGATAAATATGTTATCTAGACAAATTTGCGACAAATAATTCGGGACAGAGGGAGTACTCTGTTCCATGTCTCACCGTGTGTTTATCACTCGCAGGAAAACCGGGATGAGCTGTTTGCCAAAGCTTATGATCTCAAAGTGAAGATCGTTGGATCCGCTGATGTATGATCGATGTGTTAGCATATGGTTGGGCTTCAATGCAATTTCTCTCTCCTTTGGAACAAATATTAGTTTAAATTTTGCATTGTGTTTTTCTGTTTTGAACTATTCGATGAAGAATTCATGTGTGTCAAACATGAACAAGTATTAGTTTAAACATTGCATTGTGTTTGTCTGTCGGAAATTCGATGAACTATTCAGTGGCGAATACACGGCGGCATTGGCTTATGAAGTGCAATTTTTGCGAGCTATTACCTCCAACATGAACAAGATAGTTTGGAAAACTTGGACACTCTAAAGACTAAATTCTTTGATGGCTTGCAATGCAAAATAGAGTATGAACGGTAAACTGCCTTGAGAAGCTGGGTTGGCCCGTGGGGTGTGCTTTTTTTGCAAGCAAACCACAGAGTTGGTTACTCATCTGTTTGTTAAGTATCGGTACATTAGGAAGCTTTAGGGCGTGTTTGTTTCCCGTGCAATTTTTTCCCCACGGATGCAACTTGCACGTGCGGGGACTGCATGCGGGGATTAGGCTCTTGGCCAAAATCTCCCCCTTATTTGGTAGCCCGCATTGACACTATTCACGACTTGGGTAGAATGAGGTTGTCGTTTGGTGGGTTATATTAGGCCTGAGAGAAAGGATTGCACATGTTTGGTTTCAACATTCTCGTGCCGTGTGGTAACCTCTTCCCCATATGGTGAGGTTACCAGACGTCACAAGTAAGACTAAACCACAACAAACACACACCAAAATATGCACAGAACGAGCAAAATATAGATCAGCACAACATATTTAACGACGCCGTGATATATAGCAGTAGGACATAAACATTATAGCAAGACAACCGCACGACATAAAAACAAATTTCACAACAAACGAAAACAGACAAAGTTCGGAGCAAAGTTCAGAGGACATAAGCTTCTACGCATCGATCATGGCAAGGGATGGATCATGCTCCGGGCACTTCTTCATCACTTCAGTCATGGTGTAGTCGAAGATGGTGACCTTGAAAAGGTCACCCTTCAACATCTTGAAGGTCATGAAGTACCCGATAGGTAGTGGCGAAGCCAGCCACCCCTGGTCAAGAAAAATCCAAAAATGCCATCCTGAAACATCACCATCCAGCTTCATCCGGTGTTCGTCTTGAGCACGATCGTCCTCGGCACACTATCGAGGAAAGGCATGAAGCCATCAGGGATTGGCAGCATGTCTAACCCAAGTGCCAACATCACCTTGGCAAAATGGGTTGGATCTACCTGGTCGTGGAAGTGTCCAATCTTGAGAGGCCTGCCCCTCGGCCTCTTGGCGCTGCTGCCCTCAACACCATCATTGTCCCTCTTGGAGGAACTACCCTCACCAGCATCCCTGGAGCATGCTACTCCATTGGTGGGGAGAGCACCTCCTCAAAGTGTAAGATGGTTTACCTAGAGGGGGTGAATAGGTTTTCTACAAAATTCTCTGTAATATTTTGCAAGTTTTAGGCTTGTAGGATATAAGTGTGCCTAAATAAAAACTAGGTGAGGCAACCTAAATGATGATACAAGATACTTCAAGCACGAAGGCTATCACAAAGTAAACAACACAAGTAAGAGATTGGTTAAGAAATAATCGAAGCACGCGGAGACGAAGATGGATTCCCGTGTTCACCACCTTTGGGAAGGGGGGCTACGTCATGTTAGAGAGGTGTGAGGTTCCACGAAGGATTCCCCAATGCCACGAAGTCTCACCTTCTTCTCTGAGCCTATCCCACGAAGGAATAGCTCACTTACTCGTGGTAAACTTTAAGGTAGTCTCCAAACCCTCACAAACTTTCCATAGAGAAAATCACAAGCCGAATGCCTCCGGGCAACCCTAGCCGCCTAGGGTTTCCCACGAACCCAAGAGTAACAAGCTAACTCGATGAACTCAATGTGGAATGAACTTTGGCTCGGTGGAAACATAGATCAGGACCTCCTCTTGCTTTCTACCAAAGGGATTTGGAATTGGTTGGGTAGAATGGGAGACCCTCAAGAAATTGTGTTTCAACAATGGATAGAGAGAGAGCTTTAAGAATGGATGTGAAATGGAATTCCTAACCTCTCAGTGCAGAAGAAAGTGGTATATATAGTCCGGGGTGGAAAAGGAGCCGTTTGGAGGGTCCAGCAATAGAACCGGTAATAAGTTCGGCGACGCCGGTTGGTGCGCCGGAAATACCAGCAACGGCTCCGGCGAACCGGACTCCACGCCAGAAGTTCTGGCAAAGACCAAAGACCCCGGCGGCCAACCGAACCACATTTTTGTACGCCATTCCGGTATTCACCAGGAATTTTCGATGGTGACCAGAAATTCTGGCGGCCACACCGGCGGTGCAAGAACCCTCGTCGGTTTCACAGAAACCTCCTTTTTTGGCTCATTTTCCACGACGACTTTCTATCTCTCCTCGAGTGGGTGTGTGGCTGAAGATATTAGGATGTGTATGTGGTGAAGAACATCCCCAAAGCGCGCACCGAGATCACGCCTCTTAATAGTGCGGTGCTTCCTACTAGACTCAAAATAGAAATAAGAGAGAAACGCAACGAAGACATCGGCTCTTCACTTCAGAAACGAATGGGGGGTCACACACCGCCTCTCATCATCAAATGAAGACTATCACATGTACGGACACTAGTAGAAACATTAGTCCGCTCTCTAGATCCAATGTCAGGATTAATCAAAATACTGGATAAGGGCATTTTTCCCTTTGACCTCCCATTAGAACCTTCGAGCATTGAAAAAAGAATCATCAGATGTAAGCACATACATTTTGGTGGTTAGACATGAACAATCAACATGGACTCATATGCAATGGCACAGATGCAGAGAGATTTTTCTCATGAGCAGCATAAATGAATAATAAATTTGGTTAGCACATAAGTTTGTTTATGAAGAGGATCTTCTTGCATTTCATTGTGCTACTTAGTAATCATCGGTCGAATGAAGCAAAACACAATGACATAACCAATGCCAAGCTTCAGAATAACTAGCACAAACAAGGTAGAGCTGGTGCTACAGGGATCCAGAGGAGGTGCACAACCAATTTTGTTGTGCATACCATCCGGTTCCTATAACACCATCTCTATGAACAAATTGTACTAAGTGTCATCACAAGCTAGGTTCACAAATATTTACAACATTTGCCTCATAGTTCACAACATTTATAGCATGAAGTGATGATCCTACCGAACCAAGTTCCATCAGCCTGAATAGATGACAGAACCAGGTTCGAAAGGATCATCACTTCCATTTCATTGTGGTGCGTATGTAATCGTTGGCAGTCGCATAAATGAATAACTATTTTTGTGTCTCATATTAGGCATTGTGTGTCCAAGATCAATCATAACAGGCATGCTATGAAGCAACCTATTGGGATTTTGGCAACAAAATGCAAAGTAATCATCGGCCTATAAGAAGAACATGAACAGTGAAATAATCCCCAATTTTCACTGTCTGCGAAACCCTAAACCCAAAAGTCTCCATACATCTAGCCACTAACAAGTACATATGGAACCAATGTATCAGTAGATTTAGTGCTTACGAAGGCACAACAAAAAAAGAAAATACCCTAATCTATCAAATCGACCAAAACTAGCATAAATCGGTGCAAATCTACCATGCATGTCAATCATACTCAAAGAATCAGACAGTAACAGATAGATTTGCGCTGCTAAATGCTTAGAGAGTTGGTCGCTGCTAAATTGCTCCGTTACTCGCTCTTGTCGATACTGTAGGGTGGATTAACGAAAGATCGATGATACAGGGACGAAGATCGTCGATGTGCAAGCGGCCACTATGCAGCCGGTCTGCAGCTGTGACGGCACGGCCGTTCAACGCTGGGAGGCAGAGATGGCGCGCTGATAGCTACCGCTGCCCCTTCTAGGGAAAGGCTCTAGCGCCGCGCGCACATTCACCCAACGGCCACCCTCCCGGCACTTTCAGTTCGCGCTTGCGCCTCCCTCCCAGAAGAACCACCCCGCAGCCGCCGCAAACTAATACTCCAAAAATCCCCAGCATCCGCCCCGTGCGGCGCGGCTCCGGCCATCTCCATCTCCCTCCTTCCCGAGTAGAGAGGGGCCGAGAAAGCGTAAGCGACAAGCCTCCCCTCCACCGCCGGGCGCCATCTTTGGATTCATGAGGAAGAATGAGTGCGAGCCGAATGCTTTCAACTACGCCACTCTTATGAATGGACACTGTAGGAAAGGGGAAGTGGACAACGCGAAGCTGGTGTTCGAGGAGATGAAGAGCGCTGGGGTGGAGCCAGACGCTGTCAGCTACACGGCGCTGATCGGGTGCCTTTGTAGGCATGGGAGTGTCGATGAGGGAGAAGGGATGTAAGGCTGATGTCATCACATACAATTTGCTGATTGAGGGGCTGTGCAAAGATGGGCGGATGGCGGAAGCGATGGACTTGCTTGGTAGGTTGCCACTGGAAGGAGTTCGGTTGAACGTTGCAAGCTATCGGATTGTGATGAATACTCTATGCTCACGTGGAGAGATGGAGAAGGCTGTTGGCTTGCTGGGACTGATGCTTGGACGAGGGTTTTTACCACACTATGCAGCCTCAAATACATTGTTGATGGGTCTGTGTGATGTTGGCTGTGTAGCAGATGCGACAGTTGCATTGTACGGATTAGCCGAAGTTGGATTCATGCCAGAGGCTAGTTGTTGGGCGAAGCTGATCGAGGCTGTGTGCCGAGACAGAAAGCTTAGGAGATCTCTAGAGCTTCTGGATATGTTGATTACGGAAGGGTGAGCAAGTGAATCAGTGCCCAGCATGGGTTACTTTGGCCTATTTTTTCACCTGAAGGCAAGAAGTAAATCAGGTATGAAGAATTGCTCAACTGTGGAGTGCTTCCTCGTAAGATGATCAGGCACGAGCAGATGGCAAAAAAGATGCAGCCCAAGGAGTAACTGGAGGGTTGCGTGATCTGCAACAAAACCTGTGTGCAATCAAACTTCAACAAGACTGGCAGCCTGAGCCAATTTGTGAGATAGTCCACATCCATTCTGAGGTGGGGGACATTTGAAGGTGGGCGCGAAGCATTGCTTACTTTGATGCTTTCATGCCTATATTAAAATTATTTGCATAATCATTGGGCTGTGGAAACTGAAGAAGGAATAACCATGTGGAAGAGAGGTGCTCATTGCCCTGGTGTGTCTTCTACTCGTCTCAGATATATTTACCTGGCTTACTGCTGACCAAAGGTCAGATCACTGAAACCAATTTTATGAATTGCACCCGTCTCTCGTTCTCCTTTACTACTCTTTTGCTGTTATTATGTGCACAATGAGACTCTTTATCATCCATCATATATAATTGTAGTTTTTTTATTTTTTGCTTCAGCAGACCTGTCTTAGAAAGGAAAATAAGGCTACTATGATGTATATGATTGAGATTTTTTTTCCTTGTAGTGCTTAATCTTGTTGGTTTTGGGAACACAAATTCTCATGAACCCAATAGCTACTCATAGTCTCTCATTTCTCATCACATCCTCCTTTGATTTGTAACAACACACGCACAACCGAGTCATGCATAAATAATATCACACACCACAGATACAACACAGAACAATGTAACGATTGATAACTTAGAAGCGAGCATAATAAATGATCTCAGCCAGCAGCAGCAGGAGAAGAAGGTGGCATGCAGAAGATGGTGGAGCCGCGGGTCAGTCGCGGCAGATTGATCTCTTAGGCTTGACGATGAACTTCATCTGGCCAGCGTTGCAGTGGATGCCGCCGCGCTCTCCGCAGACAAAGTAGTGCACCTTGCGCTTCTGCAGGACGAACTCGAAGCCGGAGCCAGCGCCCTGCATCACGTTTTGGAAGAAGGGTCCTTTCTTGACGACCCAGTCGGTGTAGTTGTACCCCCACGTCCACCGCGCCGCGTCGCCCACGATGAACTGCTCCGCCCGGCACGCCTCCGGGACCAGCACCAGCAGCACGAGTGCCACCGCCGCCATCGCTCCACCCCTCGCCGCCATCGACCACAAACGACAACCGGTCTCCAGATGCTTCGTTCTGGCTTGTGTGTTGTTGAGCATGGCACGGCGCGGGTATAAATAGCGGAGCTGGAGCGAGCGTGATGATACAGTAGCGCAAAGTTGACCTGCACAGAACCTGAGTTCTCGACCAGGTCGACAGGAACCTGGAAAAACATGGACGGGTCCTAGTCATCGGGTCGTTGTTTAGTTTTCAGATCACTGCACTTAGGCTCCTCGCGTCTGGGGTTGGTCCATGGTAACGCTGGTGCGCCATTAGCGACCTGGGCGTGCTTAGGGTCGTTGGTGGGCATCACCGGTGTGGAATTTAGCGGCAGTAGCATCTACCTAGCGTGTTGTGTTCTACGCCCTCCCTAAGAATTCGCCAGCCGCTGGTCACTTCTACGTCGCCGCTGAGGTGTGCTTGGATCCATGATTACCGTAGACGTAGAGGATTCATCAGAGAGACGGGTAACAGCCATGATTACTGTGGAGGATTAGGGTGGCGCGAGATGATTAAGCGGGTGTGTGATTGGTCGACGTAGGACGTGCTTTTGTATGTAGTGCGCGTTCGAACTGGTACATTAGTACGTTAATAATACTGCTTGCTTCATGATCGCGTCATGCTGAGACGCCCAGTGTATATGTAGTTGCTTTCAGTAAGTGCTTAATGTGTGGCTGTAAATTGATAACCTCGATCGGAGTGCTGCCGTATTGGTTGAGCACAAAACTATTTGATTTTTTTAAGCTCCACGGCCACCGTCAAACCGACCTCTTGCTCGCACCGCACGTAAGGCCGGGGTCGATCAGCTTGTCGTCAACATGGCGTGACCGTGGTGAACTCGTCGCCGGACCGAGCACGATCTCTCTGACCACTTGCTGGGACTGATTTTATCTCAGACGGTGAACCATTAATCGCTTACCTTTGAATCGTACGTTTAACTTTCACGGAAGCCATGGGCAATGCGTGCACGACGGTTCCCGCAACTGGCGACACTAACATTTTTCTGAACATAGAAGCAAAGCATGTTTTACAAATTGCACCGTGGGAGCTTATCCAGCTACACCAAGTTTCTGAACATAGAAGCAAAGCACGTTCTTGCAAGTCGCGTCACTGCATAGTGCATACTACAGATCGATCTCAAGCTGGGCCACATCGGTGGAGAGCGCAGCGCACGCGTGCATCGCCTAATTTGGTGCGTACATATCCCAAAAGTCCCCTAAAAGAAACATATCCGAGAGTCCTCTGGCTTTGACATGTGACTATGTGAGGTAAGGTTCTATCTACACGCCTACAACTCACTCGTGACCACAGATGTACAGCAGTAGTATACGTAGCTTGCAAGACAAGATTAAAGGATGAGCGGCTAGCTTGATGATCATTTTAGTCGCACAAATGGACATCGAGTTGGCTCTTTCGGGGCCGGCCATTTCGAAAGCTCGATGGTATATACGATCATCACTCTGTGTCCGTTTCTGCGCACTTGATGGTGCTTTATGGTGTGTTTGGTTTTGGATGAAGTGGAATGGAATGTCATGGTTCCATTCTCATGTTTGGTTGGGCAAAAAATATAGAATGGAATGGTTCTATTCTATGTTTGGTTTAGAGAACTAGAATGACTAGAATTGGCTTCAGCTCACCTCTTTTATAGGATTGGTGAGGTTACCTCCTACATGTATATTTGAGGATCTATGCATAAACCACAGTTTGAGCAGCTAAGCACCGACTAGTTTGCTTCGGTTAATCAAGCATGTTACGGTAAAAGCACAATCAAGCAGCAGCACCATAGGTCTTCGTGTCACCAGAGGAATCGCCCACCCTATCATCTGTCTGCAGATCGCGCCGCTGCTCTGCTATACATGCTGCTCTCACGTGCTTGACGTTTATGCTCCTCCCTGCTCCCTGATTGATGCCGCTACTCCATGCTCCGGCCTGCTTATTGATGCCCTTTAGCTGCTCCTCCATGCTTCCTGCTCCTTGCTGCTAGATCGCCGCCGAGTAAGAAGGTCGTCGGTCGCCGCCCAGGTGAGGAGTTCTCCTTCCAGCATCATCCCCGCCAGGTCGTCCGCTTCCGCCGTCGATTGAGATGCGCCGCTGGGAGCCCGGGACATGGAAAAGAGAAGTGGAAAACAGGACACAGGGTGAGGCGTGCAATACGGTGAGACTTATTTGTCACGTGCTCTCACGTGACGAGTGATTCTACTTGGTTCGACCGATTCGGTGGAATCGTTCGGTTCCGCATATAAAGCGAATATTCCCTTCCCAGGAACGAGTTAATTCTGTTCCACTTTCCAACCAAACATAGGATTAGCTCTAAAAAATAGAATCGTTCCATTACATTCCACTTCATTCTAAAACCAAACACACCCTTAGTGTATGTCCATATGAGGAATGCTTTTCGATACCCGGCTTTTCCCGTATTTAATATCTGCCCAGCAATGAAGATATTAATGATTTAGTTGAGGAAGCAGGACGAGTTATAGCGTCCCAGAGCGTCAGATGACAGGTGAGCCACTACATGGCATATCACGTGGAAACATAAACAGCTTAATTAAGTAGAAGAACCTATTTGATACTCTAGTTGCTACTCCCTCCGTTCATAATTACCTCGTGTTCTGGGTTTAGTCAAAGTCAAATTTTACAAAGTTTGACCAACAATATAAGAAAAAATATTGACATCCATAATTTCTAATGCATATAATATGAAAATATAGTTTATAATAATTCTAATACAATACTTTTTATGATGTTAATATTGATATTTTTTCCTAACTATATAGTCAAAGTTTATAAAGTTTGACTTTGACTAAACCAAGGATGCGAGGTAATTGTGAATAGAGCGAGTAGGATGATGATTTGGGTCTGCCCGATGCTCCAGAGAGGCAGAGCAGAGCGCTCATTGTGTCTTCCCCTCGATGGCGATTTGGGTCTGCCCGACGCTCCAGAGAGGCAGAGCAAAGCTCTCCTTGCATCGTTCCCCTCGAGATACTAGGGCAAACCCTAGCCGCCACAGCAAGAGACTTCTCTCGCCCTCCCTCGGCACTGCTGCCGCCGACCATGACCATGGTGGTGGCCCCCGTGACCTAACGCCATGGGGAGGTGACTTATGCGGCAAGGTCGGCGAATACGACTGAGGGAGGATGCACGGTCGGCTGTAGCGCGAGGATGTGTCGGTTGTCGGAATCGCGACTTAGGGCGGCGGCAGTTGATCGGCCCGGAGAGGGCTTGGAACTGCAGCGCCTGTGTGCGGAAGATCTTGAGATACTGTGCCCATATTCAAGCTCGAGGATAGGAAGGCGGAAGGTTGGGCAGCGACCCTAGTCGTCTTCTCCCTCCTGGCCAACTCACATATCTACCTACTGTCGGTCATCCTCGATCCGGCTGCCGATGAGTTTTGGCCTTCTCCGTTAGCAACCTTCATAGATTGGTGCATGACGCTCATGGACCTCTCGATCGGATGGGATCCGGTCGTACGCGTCCTGCAAATATCAACCCGTGCGGATTCAAATGGGGCGCTTCGGAAAGTTTTGCTTCCATCAACACCACGGGGCATGTCGTCATGGCATTTACGATGTGACTTCCATGGTGTTGGCAGACACGGGGAATGTCATGGTAGCTACAAGTGGTACACCAGAAGGTGTCTATGACTCATGTCAAGTTCGAGACCGCAAAGTAATTGTGGAGATGGGGTGATGTGATGAAGAAATTTCTTCATAGGCTATTGTGCGGACATGGGTGCGGGACAATTTCCCTCCCAAACCGCACACATGTGATGGTCGTGAGCCTGGTGATTAGTGACTTGCAGCAGCGACCTCGATAAGTGATGGAGGCAGGATTGGGGGACTCTATTTTTGACTGTGCTCCTCGAGTACCGTGTCTTGATTTATAGGGTGAAAACTCTGGATCTAACCTTTATTGGTTGTAGCAATGGCCATCATGGAAAATCTTATCTCACAAAATAGGAATTATCCTTATGGCCTTGGGGAACGATTTAGATGGCATGAATATTGCTTAAAGGTATTGCAATGCACATGCCTGAAGACATGAATGGAGAATATGTTCATACTCACATGTCGTAGAACATCAATTGAGTATGAGTTCAGGCTTCGTACAACCTGGCACTGGCGTGGTCTTTTTACTTTCCTCGAAGAAATGAATGCTATTTTTGTTTTACTCCCTAGGGTTGGTCCAATCTTCATGGATTCGTGGGGAATTTAAAGGAGAGAGCGAAGAACACGATGAAGAACACACACACCCGAAGATAAATAGCGAAGCAAACTCGTAAAATCGATTCCGGCAATAAATCTCCAATGTAGTAACCTCCGGAACTCGAAAGACAAGCCAACAATCGCTCTCATTGAAATTGATCCCTTCTTACCGGTTGATCCACCGATCCAATAGAACTCTAGCAAGAAAGAATAATAACCAATAGAACACTATAAAAGATTGGCACTACTAGAACCTTGGTAGGAAAGATTGGCACCATGCATACTAGAATCCACAAGAGGAAAGAGTAGTTATGTGAAGACCGTGATTCATCTCCATAAGAGGTATTGAGATCCACAAGGGGGTCTTCTCCACAAGAGGAGGGATGAGAGCAAAGCCCTATCTTATCAGATTAGCTTTGTCTTGGATTTACATATAGAGGTGGGGACATATATATAGCCAGCCACGAGCTAGAGGCAGTTTAGGTAATAAGGAGGGGTACATGGTCTATGTCCCAAACCTTAGGTGTGTGGTCCCATAAGTTAGGATGGAGACTCCAGGTTCGTTGGGGCCGGAGACTCCGGTTAAAAAGGGGTAGGGACTCCGGTTCGGCTCCAGGAGCTTGCAGCGCCTTGACGTCGTTAGGCCGGAGACTCTGACATTGGAGTGGTGGGCCAGAGACTTCATGGAAGGCACGCATGCTTCTTCTTCCTTCTCTGCCATGCTTCCGTGACGCTGGCCTTGAGTCCTTAGGTTTCCTCCCTAGCTTCCGTACTTGTCGATGTGAACCTAACATAGTCATATGATGAAGTATGAAGTAGTATAACATTCAATAGTGTAGTAATTAGATTCGCATAGAGGACATGATTCACCTTTGATATCCATGATGACATAGCATATGTTGGATGGCATGACAAGGTACGTAATGTGGTGAAGACTGTATGTCGCGCTACATCACTTAGTATCGAAAATATGTCGCATTGTCTAGATTCACATGAATCTCCCCCACTAAAACTTGTCTAGATACATATAGATCTAGATAAATTTGTGATATCTTTTTAGGATAGGACAGAGGGAGTACTATATATACACTAAGCATATAGCTAAAACAGTGACATTGTACAAGCTTGAAGAAAATAACGGAGAGGATAGAGGAGTCTACCATGTTTTAACTGGTAGTATATTGTTTAAATCCATAAGAGCATCTCCAGGGGCACGCCCTAGACGAACCGAGACGGTCCGTTGGTCCGACCAGACAGAAGGATAGTCGTCGGTCTAGCAGCGTGATGCAAATGGACCGACACGCCCAAACCAATCCACCTCAGGCTCGCACGGGTGTCCTCCCACGTCCACCTCAGGCTCGCCTGGGAGAAACCCATCGCTTGCTGGCCTTATGCGTTGGCATCAATGCCAGCCGATTAACTATTGTAACAGACGCTTTGAGTCATGTGCTTGTATGAATGCTGGTTGTTGGACTCATGTGCCGACATCAATGACATGGGAGCTCCTGGCATTGATAGTCAGGGCTTCTTAAGCACGGTTGCATCTCTCCTACCACCCCTACCTGCGTCATTTCCACTTCGAGGCAAGCATGTTCTTCACCCGTCCATAGCCATACCATCCTAGTGGAAGAAGACGAAGAACGACCACAAGGCCGGATCGTCCTCAGGCTAGTGCTGCTCGTCGTCGCCTCCGTGCCCACGCGCACCGCTACGCGTGCCAATCGTACCGTCGGGCATCCGTGACTGTCGGTACATCCTCGTGGACGAGGTACGCCGGCGGTAGGAGCACGGAGTGTCCTGCGCCCACTGGTACGTGAACCTCCTGAGCGGCTAGCACCTCAATAGGAGGAGGGTGCATGTGTCGTACGTGCCATGGGAAGGGCCGGCATAAGAGGCTGAGACTGAATGCATGTGGGATCTCCTCCAATCATATCACCAGGCCCAACCTGACCTACGCCACCCGCTCGCACTTCTGGAACAATTTCTCGTCGTAGGAGCATTACGCATAGGGCGCCTCTACCTTCCTCGGTGATGCCTAGCTAGACAATGACAACTACGATGATGATGGTGAGTGGGAGCAGCTTCTGGAAGACGACGACGATGACGAGCAGTGGGAGCCCTCGCTGCCGCATGGCGACGATGTTTGTAGCAATGAAATACGATAACCTACCCGATATGATATATGAGAATTCTAATTCTCTATAGATATGCCTTCCCTATAAAGGACCCGAAATACCTTGCTTACGTATCATTAGAAAATGCATTAACATAAATATGGCAGTAAGCAGAAGCAGTACAAAGATATATAAACTATAAAAACGAGTCAAAGTGGATTGACCCACACTAGCACTTCCACGTAATAACTCCACTAAAGGCGATCCTATTACCGAAATGGCATCAGGTACACCTGTCACAATTTTGACTGCTCAATAACCAATTTGATCCCAAGGCAACGAATAACCAGTTACACCAAATGATGCAGTCAAAACAGCCAAAACCACACTTGTGACCCAAGTTAATTCGCAGGGTTTTTTAAACCCACCTGTGAGATACACATGAAATACATGCAGGATCATCATTAGAACCATCATACTTGCTGACCATCGATGAACTGATCGGATTAACCAACCAAAGTTAGCCTCGGTCATTATGTATTGAACCGAAGAAAAAGCCTCTGTAACCGTTGGGCGGTAGTAAAAAGTCATAGCAAAACCGGTAGCGACTTGTACTAGAAAACAAGTAAGTGTAATTCCCCCTAAACAATAAAATATGTTGATATGGGGAGGAACATATTTACTAGTTATATCATCTGTAATTGCATGAATCTTAAGACGTTCCTCAAACCTCAAACCAATCCCTCAAACCAATCATATACTTTATTGAGATAGGTAACTAACCCAAGCCCCTCCCTCTAAGAGCCGTATATGAAAATTTCATCACTCAAGCAGAAACACACAAATTTTCAACGAATATTATAAAAAAAAAGTTCAAAACTTCATCAGCCACTGGATTGGGTCAAAATTTCGCCGTCCAGGAACGTCCTCCTATGAAGCCGAGTAGAGATGCTCTTAGCTTAAGGTTTTAGTATTTATTTCTATGCTTTTTCCTAATGTCCGAAATGGTTCTCACCCTACAAAATAAGCTAACAAAAGAAAAAGAAAAAGCTATTATACCCATTTAATTGTTCAAATGTACACAAGCCTAGAGAGAAGAGGGTAGAGATGTATCATTCATTGACTGCCTAAAAATGGCATACCTAAAACGTAGGAAGCACACATAATATCCATAAACTAAACGTTTCAAATAGCAAATATGGTACCAGAAAAAACATGAAAGAGAGAACAAATCCCAAAGCATTTCGGACGCGCCCGTCAAAGAAGCTAGAATCATGCCAAAACGCAGACCATGGGCCAAGGCCGACACACATGCACCAGGGTAAACCCCACCGAGAAAGAAAAACAGGTCAAAAGCACCGGATCTGCGGCGTTTGGCAGCAAGCGTACGTGGCAGACAAAAGGTACGCACAGATAATCACGAAAGCAAACGGTGCACGAGGAGTATCAACTGTCACAACGATGGGACCAAACAAAGACGAAATGTCTAATGGGTGGCATGCCTTCCTGCAAAGTCTGCAAACTGCACTGCTCGGTTCAGTGTTTCAGGTTTTTTCCCCTTGGTACAAGCATTGACCACCACTGTAGTAAAAAGACAAAATCTCTCCTCCCCCCAGACCCCCACTATTTTCCCCTGTATCTACTAGATTGGGAATCTGCATTTGTTGCAAGGCAGTGCCCGCTTGGTATACCTGCAACACAAATCACCCTTTAAAATGTTTTCCAAAGCATAACCCCATCCTTCAACTGGTGTGCATCAACAAAACTAGGACCTTTTCCACCCCAAGTTCTAGTATGTATCCGTCCCAGATTAAGCTAAGCAAAAGTTCTGCCGGGGGGAGAAACTAGAGATCAATTATTCTCCTATACAAAGAAAAAAAAAAGAGTTAGCATCTTGTACTCGATGCCTAGGGCAGAATATTAAAAAAAAAATGGGCACACTTGAAAATTACTTCGCTGTTCTCATCTGATTTTCCTGAAGACTGGAACATCCTAGCAAATGACTTCCGCTCCTTGTCTCTTCGGTTGGCAATCTGTAATAGTTTCCAGAGAGTTGGTTACAATGAACATATTTATCCAGAAACCCGGTTCATCGCTAAACCAAAGACTGACCCTCTTCTTTGCAGCAGCCAGCTCTCGTTTAATGCCTCCTGCAGGTTGTTCCAGACAAGCTCATTAGATACCAAATTGCTCGGAGAAGGATTGGCAATGAAGGGGATAGAGACGAACCATCACTAGGCTCCAGGTCCAATGCATGCTGGAAACTCTCCACCGCTGCATCAATGTCATTAAGTGCCATGTGTGCCTGGCATATCACATTCAAACTATAAGTTACTTCACATATACAAACAACTTGGGCATGATACATACTACTGTTGTTGAATGTGTTACATGTGTTAAAAGGTATGGAAAATGTTGTCCACCTCAATTGTACCCATGAAGCGTCAGAAACAAATAAAAGCAACAGAATTAAATTTCAACTCTCCAGGATTCTTTTTCAGAATGTAAAAATGAGTAGTTAATAATTTCCTCCGACTGAAAAGTTTCTTGGCTGTAGCTCAGGTCCAAGGTTTTAAATTGCGATTTTGGTGGCTTCAGGGTCTCAAAAAAGATACTCCCTCCATCCCAAAATAAGTGACTTGGATTTTTCTAAATTCACATGCACCTAGACGCGTTTTAGTGTATAGATACATGCGAACCTAGACAAATCCAAGTCACTTATTTTGGGACGGCGGGAGTACATCAAATATCATGGAAGCTATCTTCAGAGAAATTAAGAAATAATAATAAGCCCGTGGTGCAAGGTAGCTACAGAAAAAGATAAAAGCATAGTACTTCAGAATGTACTAACCACAATGTTCGCAGTAAGCACTCAATTACTAAGAAATGTACTAATGTTCGAGTATTGAAAAGGAATTAGATGACACCCCTCGATAAGCTTTCATGTAGTTAAGGAACTAAAAAGAAAGAGAGAAAACATAGTACTCTAGACGGTAGTAACGTTTACTAAGCTTTCATGTAAGCACTTCACTACTAAAAATACTAATGACTGAGTATTGAAAAGGAATATGATGATGTCTCTTCACAAGATTCCATGTAGTTAAGGCTTATAAGAGATGCGGGGCATCTCCCTCTGGTTCATGGGTACATTACATATGTAGACTAGCTGACCTACCGACCACTGAGAGCTACAGTATGTGTATCTACTACAAAACATTGTCCATAAAGTGTATCTATAGCAAAACGTTGTCCATAACATGTATCGATAGCAAAATATTGATCCGCATCGTAAGAGGTCCAAGATATCTCATGTCAGACTAATCTCAAGACATTTTTTTAATACTCAGCAGAAAATTTCTGTTCCCTCCATCCCAAATTAGTTGACACAGATTTGTCTAGATTCGGTATCTATACACTAAAACGCGTCTGGACATATGCGTATCTAGACAAATCTGCGTCAATTAATTTGGGACAGAGAGAGTATGTATTATCTTAGATGAAGAGGGAAAATATTGTTAAGCAATTCAAATAAGATGATGCCTTGGAAATGTGAAAGTGTAACCATTCAAGAAAAGAAACCACTTTGGGTCTGCACCAAATGATAGTAACATGAGATTGCAAGTGATTTGAGAGAATGACAGAAACAAAAGTATCCACACAACTAGAAACACCTTATGGTTTGGAGAAAAGCATAATGAAGAACTATAGCCACTATATTAAGGTCAATACCAACCTGTCCTTGTCGGAAAAAAGCCTTAGCATTGCCATCTGTTTCACGCAACGCAAAATCCGCATCCAACAAAGCACCCTTCAAATCTCCCAACTTCATTTTGCATGCCTGAAGAAATTATCTCAGTTTCAGGAAATAACACTACTGTAGTAGCATTCAATGAGTTTTAAGATAATAATAAACCATAACTAGCATCTGTTTGCGAGTTGGTAAATACACCCTCCGTTCCAAATTATAAGATGTTTTGGATATTTCAATGTGGACAACATACGGACTGAAATGAGTTAACAGACACACTAGAACGCGTGTATATAAATGTGGTTCAGAAAAATGCCAGAGCTTCTTATAATTCGGTTCAGAGGGTGTAGAACTTAGCAAAATTCTCTAGAAAAGCAATCAATCAAAAACAATTATTTCTAGAACGGAATAAAAAGGCGTAAATACGAAGGTAGTAAGCAGAAGGAAAAATGTAGTGTGCAGGTTCACTCATTTTGCTCAAAAACAGCCCTGGGAAATAGGTTCACACAAAACACGCGGTAGTACTGCGACAACACCGTGCACAAAAACAGCCCCGAGAAATAGGGGTCGTATCGGCCAAGCTGCCGGACAGCTAGTAGCGTTCCATACTCGCATGTACAAATGCACGCACAAAAGCCATTGTTCTAGCTAGTAGAGTATTCTACTCCTCCGGGCGACTTGATAGCTGTGTTCCTAGATTGATCTTTTCATATTATACTCCCTACTTATAAAATTATGTTGCATATAATTTTTTGGTCAAAACATTTTTTCGAAGTTTGACTAAATATATAGACAGAAATATTAACATCTTAAATATCAGATCCATATATTGGAATAATCAGGAGGTATATTTTGCTTTATATGCATTTGTTAGTATAGATCTTGATGTTTTATATTCAACTGGTAATCAAAGAGACATGAAACATGTTGCATTCTGCCTATATTAGTTATGCACCTTTCTAAGATCTTGCTGGATGCTACGAGACAGCCATGTGGCTAAGTAGAGTAATCATGTAGCAGAGGTCAAGATAAAATTAACACCACAGTCCGCAGTCAGCAAAAAAGTAATTAGATTGGAAAACAGAACTTACAGAGCTATTCGTGAGTATTATGGACTTGGTCTTCCGTAACGCTGTGCTCTTTTCTGCATATCAAGACATGTTCATATTTTACTTACATGTGTCATGTGAAAAAAATTATGACCAGTATGTATGATGTGACAGAAGCAACAAAAACTACACAGTTCTACTGGAAAGTGGAAAACAGTATAATTTGCCTTCATCTATCTCTTCTTTCTCCCAGCAAACATCCAAGTAGCGGAGAGCTTTCCTGTACTTTCTCAGGGCTGTCTTGTAATCTTGTTTCTGTAGAGAGTACAGGCGCTAGCTTTAGCTTTAGGAAACCAGATAGGAAAATACAACAATACATATGTGCAAAATAAGATTAGCTCAGAACTCTAAGAAAAAAAATCCATGAGACGCACACAAGAATCATGACTACAACCTAAAGTTGCTTATTTGATGAATGTGGATATTTATATCGCCACAAAGTGGAGAGTACAAAAGTTAACCAAAAGGACTCCACTGCGTTTTGTCAAGCGTTTGTGGCTTTCACTGTAGTTGATCTCAGCAATCCGGATTCAAGCTACTGCCACCGTTTTAAAATATAAGATGTTTTAGCCTTTTTCTGAAACGCATGTATCTAGGCGCCTTTTAGTGCGTAGGTTTTAAAACGGAGGTAGTAGTAGTCAAGGTTGTTAATCGCTTAATGATTATCATGTTTAAAAGATGCATGGGTAAGAATGGCATCAGCAATTGCCGTAACCATTGTTGTGAAAACTGAGGGCACATCTCAGGTAAAAGGGGAGGCTAATATAATTTATAGCTTGCGAATGTTGAAATCAAAGGTCAGAATCATTGAAGATGATATACACCAGGATATAAAAGACTAATACCCAAGAGGAACTACATTTCTTTTTTCATTAAGACAATAGGAACCCAAATCTGAGCCAAACAGGAATTGAAGGTGTCACCCACACCATCCACAAACTGAGCTAGGCTCAGTTCCTACATACACAAGGATTTAATTTAGGCAGCAGATAGGCGACTGAACCACAACCACTTAGCAATTGTGTACAGCTGAGAAAACATAAATGTGCCAATAGTACTTGAGGAAGTTGCGAACAACTAAGGGCTTAAGTTACTTATGCTAGTATCTGATCTATACATTCAGCCTGTCAAGAAGCAGTGTCACTATATGGATGTCTGGAACCAATGAAATACCAACAATCCAAACAAATCAGTGTGGAGCATAGCTAAGAGAGAAATTACCTTAAAGTTATCGTTTCCAAAAGCCTTAGCATACTCCACAGCATCCATCCACCATGAAACCTCTGTAGGCTTCTCATCGAGGTCATTTGGCCAGTCAGGATACCTGTCACCATCCTTGAAAAAGTCCACAACTCCATCATCGGCACCTTCAGGGAGTTCTCCACAATCAAAAATCATGGCATCAGCTGTGGGACAGTCAGCTTCTCCAACAGGAATGTGCTCACAAGAGCGAACCACCCCCATTCCCTTTATTACTCTCCCAAAAACAACATGTTTCCCATCCAAATGAGGTGTTCGGGTTGTAGTAATGAAAAACTGAGATCCATTTGTGTCAGGACCAGAATTAGCCATCGATAATATTCCTTTCCTCTCATGCTTTAATATGAAGTTCTCGTCCTCAAATTTTAAACCATAAATTGACTCTCCTCCTGTTCCATCACCAGCAGTAAAATCTCCACCTTGTACCATAAAACCTTTGATAATGCGATGGAACAATGATCCCTGCAAGAACAGCAATTACCAAAGGTTAGTTTAGTGGTTACTATGAGAAACTGACAAGAGAATCAGTGCAACATACACAATTGTGTCACCAAACTTTCACGTTATATTTTTGTGGCTAATATTTGAAATTGCAATGACAAGAAAACAATTCAACACAAAAGGAGCATCAATCAATTCACAGTCCTGTACTGATTATTTTATTTGCATCCAATAGGAAAAATGAATCGTCAAAAGTATTCAGAAGTTATGATGGTTGGTGGCTCTGTCAAGAAACACTACAACTCAATGTTATAAACCAATTACTGAACCCGAAAATGCCAGATTCCCGAAACACTACAAGCTAAAAGTAACCAATTAGTATGTGTCCCCGATGCCTGAAACCCAAAAATACACATCACACAAGTTGGGAGTCCACACGCATCACTGTTCTGATTGGCACGGTTTCACTCAGGTTGATAAGCTCAGCAGCGAATTGCGACACACCGGATGCAAAAAGACAAAGCCGTTACCCAAATACTAAGCACCTGGTAAGCCCCCCTCTCATAACAAACACTTCTTGTCCTTGAATTTATGTGAGAATAGTGACCAAACATAAATCTAAAAGGAGTGGCAAAGCAAATCCAGATACAGTGCTGGCTTCTGCCTCTTCATAAAACAAAATGAATAGCAAAGCAAATCAAGATACAGTAGGGGCTTTGGCTTCTGTCTCTTCATAAAACAAATGAATAGCAAAGCAAATCAAGATACAGTAGGGGCTTTTGTCCCTTCTGACAGGCTACAAGGCATGTTATGCTATGAAATGTTTCTTTATGCACACAAAATTTCTCACAAACATACATCCTCCATGAGTCTGGTATCAGGTTTGTTTTCGTTGTAAATACAGTACTGCCTTTTGCAATAAGCTGGCCCGTCAATGGAATAATTTTGTGATAAAAATACCACACACTATCGCAAACAGCACTGTAGTTCCTCGTGTGTAAAAGGCAGATTGCATTGTACGGCTTCTCCGTGTGGACTAATCACAAGAGCGAGATTGCCGGGTACTATATTGCATTGTACGGCTGATAGTATTATCATTGCCGAGTCCAAGATAGATTTAGGAGCACTGTAGCAGCACAAAGCAGACGTGCCACCACCTTTTAAAAGGGGATTCCCAGTCCCGACAAGCGAGTGACACAACACAAAAGCTATAGCACGGGAAGGTACTTGATATGTTAATATGTGCATGGTGCAGTTTTAGAATGAAGTCAAAAGGGAGGGGCCCTTGTTAAGGGTAGCAGAACTTGTGGCAGCAGTGCGTGGAGTTAACTGCACATCAAAGGACGCGATTTGACATCACGGCGAAAATAATACAGTAGTAGTACTACTTGTGAGTAGTGCGGAAAAAACAGAAGAGAAAAGGAGGCACTGGTTTAGCACATACAGTGAGCAGTATCAGGCAATGTGACAAAAGGAGACGCTATTCACAGAGACAGACTCCAATTATCAATGGGACTCCTATGGATTAACGGGGTGAAATACTCATTTGAGGGAATTTCCCTAAATCTTCAAAAAAAAATCTAATGGAAGCAGCCAAATCGCGACTGACCAGCACAACTAGTATTAGGCAAACTGCTCCCAAATCGCCCAAACACTTTGCTAGACCATACTAAATTACATCCACGGGAACCAAAACGGAGGAGGAGCAGAGTCTATGGCGCTCCAGATCAATCGCTACTAACCTTGAAGTGGAGCGGCTTGCCGGAGGCGGCGCCGACGCCCTTCTCTCCGGTGCAGAGCGCTCGGAAGTTCTCCGCCGTCCGCGGCACCACGGACGCGAACAGCTCCATCACGATCCTCCCCTCCATCTCGCCGCCGATGGTGACGTCCATGAAGACCCTCGGGTTTTTCACCTCCGCCGCCGCCGGTGCCACGACATCGCCTCCGCCCTCCATTGCGCACGCCGGACCGCCGGAGATCAAACCCTAGGCCGAGTGGAGCGAGCTTGTGGAGTTGCGGCGGAAGTGGAGATGGTGGTGGTACTCGTCGGTTACCTCGGGAGAATAACGGCGAGAACCGCGTGCGGGTACGAGGGGTGGGCCGGCGGGGTGGTGTGGGGACTAGGGTAAAGGTTCGGTCCCCGGAGTTTTATTTTATTGGTAGGTGTGGGTTTATCGGGTCGTCGCTGAGAAGAGATCGTGGCTTTGCCGAGGACCGTGGGGGCGACCGCGAGCCCGGCCCGGTGCGACCGCTTTCGGTACGACTTATTGCAACAACAACAAAAAATGAGAAAAGACTTTTTACAATCAAATACCATATACGTTGTATATTTATCGTAAAGAAATAGTACCACATCTTTAAAATACATAACTATCTTTAACAATTATAAAATAAAATCTAAAAGAAACTAGTGTAGAAGTTTTTAAACTCTTTCTTCTTCTATGACATAATCTTGTACTGTTTTTAAAAAAACGCATAGGTACCAAACCATAGACTTCTAAAATACTAACTAGTGTTCTTTCATAATTTTAATTTGAGCCGCATACCAAGAATTCGTGCACGCGTATAACCATTAGAGTGATTCGTCAACATTGGTAAGAGTATCAATACATGTATTTCGGGAAGACGAACCGAACAATTTGGTTGACGTCGCTAGCGAGCCGAGAGTATGAATCACCATTGCCGAGGACGTAGCAGCTGGGATAGATTTTGCAAGAACAAACCTCTTCGTGACAACCATGAAAAACCATCCAAAATTAATCCGGCAAAGTAAGATCTGAAAGAATACCTAAAGAAATTTGATCTTCCAATACCACTATTGACGTCACGAAGGAAATCACATCGTTGAACGAAGGGACGAAGAACACTTATTGAAGAAGTTGATGTCTCCATTGACATGAAGGTCAAGAGAAAGACGTCCACTAAACCTGACACTAAATATTGTTGAAGAACTAATTTCTATTGAAAAACTACACCCACATATTAGGTTCCCAGACTCTCCTGACGCCGAGAAAGTTGGCTAGAGGAGGAGGGACGGATCGATGAAGGTTCTGAAGGAGATGGCGGCTAGGGTTACTATAGGAGGAGGTGGCGGCTAGGGTTTTTACGGGAGGAGGCGACTGATAAGAGAATTAATTGCACCTTTTTTTATTCTGTGATGTTGTAAGCAACAATAGTTACCCTCACGAGAAAAGATTTTATTTAATAACAACAGGAGAACCGCTATACTCATTGTGCTAGACAAAAAAAGGTATAAAGACCCGAAGTGTTCGGTTTATTGGAGAAAAACCATACAAAAACCTTTATATTACCAAGAGCAGCACGTACAAAGTGCCGAGAAGCCAACAATGACACAAGAAAAAATGCACACCACTAGAGCAAGCAACGCCATCATACGTCATCCATCACGCTTACGATTGGATGACTTCATCGCAATAGCAACCAAGGTCACCCTAAAATTGTTGCATCGGTCACCTGCCACAAGCATGTTTGCTGGCTTCAACAACACCGGAGAGAGAAGACATGTCCAAAGGGAGGCGCTATATCCCTCTTGGACTGTGAATAATACTCTTGCCACCAGCACCGCCAGCTAGGTCCCGCAAGACCTAGCACCAAAAACTCCACGATCATCACGCCACCGGCGGTGTCTGTCCAACCTCTCAACCGCAAACCAGGTGCTCTCACCAAAAGACCATGTTTTTGAAGCGATGCTTCCATCGAAGTAGCGAAGTCGAGTACGCCATTGTCGCCAGTTCGACAAGCAGACATCGGTTTTCGCTGCAAAACGAGATCTGAGGATGCGAGAGGTGACAGATCTCCTCGGTGACGCCTTCAATAAGCCAAACGACACATGAAGGTGTTGCCATCACCAACATCGACAGAAGTCAAGCATGACTTTCGTTCGGAGAAACCACACCTATGTCAGGAACATCATCGGCACACCTCAGCCACCAAGAACATAGCAAGGTGCGCACACACCTTGCCAGAGCACCATCAGCGTCCTGTCTTCCCTATCAGGATAGTCCAAGTTGCATCAGCCCAGGAGCACAAGTTGGATGCCGGCACCACACACCGGTCGACCGCTAGGGGAACTTTCATGCCCCACCTTCTTCCATCAGTCATCCGAGGCGACCACCGCCCGGAGCTCCGCTTGCCCTCTGCACCACCAGCACAACACCATTCGCTTGCAACAACACAACACCACTATGCTTGCAGCAACTATCCATCCTCAACCGACTGGGCTTTAGATCTTGGGAGAACTCGCCTCCACTGGTCCTCCGCCCTGGACTGTTGGCCCTCTGTGCGACCCGAGACATGGCGACAACCCCCACGCGCCTGATCTACCACTAGGGCACCAAATTCCCCGTTGCTCATGTCGGGAAGCATCGCCACCTCGTCGACCGCCACCCCACCGTCCATCCGTACCGATGCTCGCTTGAGCGTGGACCGCTTCATCGATGCGACGAGAGCCCCACGCCGCTATAGGGAGAAGGCCCACTATCAACAGCCACCGCACGGGCTTTGCACGATGGCATCCATCGACGATGATGGTAGGGGAGGAACCAGAGGAGGAGGCCTAGGGTTGGCGCATGTTGTGTCGCCCATGTCGTCTGACGGGGGTGACGAGGGGACCGAAGGGAATTCTTTCTCGTATGCGAAAAGACTTTGTAGTTTGTATTGTATAACTTTTTTTGAGATGGTGGTATTGTATAACATAGGTGAGGCATAGCTTGTTTTCCTTTTCACAGATGACATAACATGTAGTACTCCCTTTGTCTCCTAATATTAGGTTGTAGTTAAATTTGGTATCATGTGACACTTGGAGCATCATGCTTAAATATAAACTAAAATTTCTTATTTAAAAATATATTAGCATGAGAAACCAAGGGACAAGTTCCGCATTGATAATAATGATGGTATCAATTTGATCCATAGGATTTTTTTGTCAAGTTGTATTCGGTTCTGCGGCGGGGCACGGGAAACCCGCACTGCCTCTCGGACACTGTGATTTGGCCTCACGCTGTTTTTCCCAACCCTTTTGCGCTGCCACCACCACCTCCCCCGAATCTGGTCTCCGCACGTCCGGTCGCTGTCCCGTCACCTGGCGGAGGGGGCGCGCGCGCGGCGGGTGATGATGGCCCGACGCAGGACGTCGACGGCACACGGCGGTCGGCGGGCACTGCATCCATCCACTCCACGGCCGGGCCCCTCCCACCTGCACACCGCCACCCTCGGCGTAGTAGACCATCGTTGCGGTTGCGGATCAGCACTGCTCTGTTTTTTCGTTGGTTCTTGGACCGCGGAGCAGTATCCACCCGCCATGTCCTGCGTTGGTGCGTTGGTGCCGCCGTGTCCTGAAATTATTAATGGCAGGTTTTGCGTTTGTGGACCTGTATGTATAGTATAGCGCTAGTGGAGAGTCAATGCGATAGTCGAGTGCAGTTATCGCGGTAGCCCGCCGGCCTTGGAACTCGGCGCGGTTTACGGTTCGCCAGGTCTAGCGTAAGTTTGAATGCGTAATCCGGTAGCTCGATTGATCTCAAGAGATTTCACGCAGATCTTGCCGAGACATTTCGAGGTCTCGCTTGATTTGCAAGGTTATCAAAACACAGGAATAAGAATACCATAAGATTGGAGTGGTACGACCTCCTGAATCATAAAAAATAGAAAACTATAGAATTTTGGGTCAAGTATGTGTTTGAATTACGGTAAAATTAAATGATTCTAACGTGAGGTTGGAGTGGATACAAAATAGAGGATAATGAAATTCTTTGAAGGAATTTCTAAGGATTGTAATCCTTTAAACCAAACAATCAACGTAGAAATATTTTTTAAGGAATAAAATCATTTACAAATCCTTTAAAATTCATTTGAATCAAACGAGCCCTTCAAAAAAGATTCAAGGGTCAACGCTCCAAACCAGCTGCCTCCCGTGACAGCGCTGGCGGCCGCCGCTGCCGCGTAGCCCCTCCTGTCGGCCCCCTCCCATTGCCTCGTCCATGGCCTCCACAGCCTTCGCCGCTTCCCCCGTTGCCGCAGCCGCCCCTCTGAAGGGTTCGCAGCATAGAAAACAAAAAAAATTCCTACGATGAGAACTATACGTCATGATCTATCTACTAGATACAAAAAACAGGTGAATATACATCCATAGAGAACTTATCCTCAAAGACAAAAAAGTTTTGTTAACGAGTAGGAACTCATGGATGATGTAGTCGTACGCTTGCCGATCTCAAAATCGTGTGGAAGTCCTAGCGCCGCAAACTAGCAGGGCATCCGTACTCGCACACACGTTCAGGCCACCGAACAACCTCCGCCTCCTCGCTCCAGCGATGCAGCGAAAGCAGCAACTCCTTTCAGATGAAATGTCACCGGGAACATGTATCTCGCTAATCCGAGATCATGAGGGAATAATTCTAGAGGGGGAGAGAGATCATTCACGAGGAGGTGTGATTCTGTGATCGTGAGAATCTTTAATTCTAGAGCGGGAGGTGAGATCCTTCACGACGAGGAATAATTCTACGATGAATTTTATGATCGTGAGAATCTTTAATGCTAGTAACTAAATCCCTTTGTCTCGCGATATATTACATGTCCGAGATTCGATCATCGGTATCTCCATACCTAGTTTGATTTCGTTACCGACATGTACTCTTTTCTCGTTCTTATGATATAACATTCTAGTGATCTCATCACTTGCTTGCAAGCTAACCAATGTGATATCACCGAGAGGGCCTAGAGAATATCTATCCGTCATCGGGATGAACAAATCACACTCTTGATCCATGAGCTTCTACATAACACTTTTGTAGCACTGAACCCACCTTTATAATCACCCTTTCACGATGTGACGTTTGATGTTATCAAGATACTCTTCCAGTGTTAGTGATTAACATGATCTCATGGTGTAAGGACTAGGATTACTTTGTTAGATGTTATAGCAATATAAACACAATGACTTTGATCATAATGCTATACTTCGGATGAATGTTCATCACATCATTCCACTAATGTTGTGACCTTGTTATTAACAACATCCAATGTCCATGATCAGGAAACATTGATCATCTTGTTAATCAACGAGCTAGTTTATAAGAGAGGCATAACTAGGAACTTTTCTTTTGTTTATTAAACACACATGTATTAACTTTTCCAAATTAATACAATTATAGCATGCAAAATAAATATCTATCATATACTTGGAATATGTATAATAACAACTTTATTATTGCCTCTCAGGACAAATTCCCTTCAGTCTCCCACCTGCACTAGAGACAATAATCTAGTTACATGGTGATAAATCTAGCACCCATGAAGTTCTGGTGTTGATCATGTTTTGCTCTAGGGAGAGTTTTAGTCAACGGATCTGCTACATTGAGATCTGTATGTACTTTACAAATCTTTATATCTCCATCCTTGACATGCTCACGGATGGAGTGAAACCGGCGCTTAATATGTTTGGAATTATTGTGAGACCTTGGTTCCTTTGCGTTGGCTATGGCTTCATTGTTGTCATAATAGATCACCATTGGATCCAACGCACTAGGAACCACACCCAGTTCGGTAATAAACTCCTTCATCCAAACCGCTTCCTGTGCTGCTTCTGAAACAACAATATATTCCGCCTCCGTTGTTAACCTTGTTACCATGGGTTGTTTGAAACTCCTCCAACTAACTGCTACTCCGTTCATGAGAAATACGTATCCGGATTGAGACTTAGAGTCGTCCGGATCAGTGTCAAAGCTAGCGTCGACATAACAATTAGCGACTAGCTCTTCTTCACCTCCGTATACAAAACATTTCCTTAGTTCTTCTCAAGTACTTAAGGATATTCTTGACCGCTATCTAGTGTTCCAAACCTGGATCAGATTGGTACCAACTAGTCAAACTAATAGCATATGCCACATCCGGTCTTGTACATAGCATGGCGTACATTATAGAGCCTGTGGCTGAAGCATAGGGGATCTTATCCATTATCTCTCTTTATTCCGCCGTAGCCGGACTTTGAGTCTTACTCATTGTCTTGCTTTGCAACATAGGTAAGAACCCCTTCTTACTTTCATCCATTTTAAACTTCTTTAAAATCTTATCAAGGTATGTACTTTGCGATAGCCCTACTAGGTGTCTTGATCTATCTCTATAGATCTTTATGCCTAATATATATGACCCTTCACCAAGGTCTTTCATAGAAAATTTGCTGTTTAGATAATTTTTAACACGGTTTAAAAGATCTATATCATTTCCAATCAATAATATGTCATCCACATATAATATAAGAAATGCCACATTGTTCCCACTCACTTTCTTGTAAATACAAGCCTCTCCATAAGTTTGGACAAATCCAAACTTTTTGATCACCTCATCAAAGCGGAGATTCCAACTCCGTGATGCTTGCTTCAGTCCATAGATGGATCGCTGAAGCTTGCACACCTTGTTAGCATACTTAGGATCGACAAAACCCTTTGGTTATATTATATACAACTCTTTTTCAATGTTACCATGGAGGAACACAGTTTTGACATCCATCTGCCATATTTCATAATCGAAATATGCAACAATTGCTAACATAATCCTAACTGATTTTAGCATCGCTACGGGACAGAATGTATCATCGTAGTCAACTCCTTGAATTTGTCGAAACCTTTTTGCGACAAGTCGAGCTTTATAGACGGTTACATTACCATTAGCATCAGTTTTTCATTTGAAAATCCATTTATTCTCAACGGCCTTTCGGTCATGAGGTAAGTCCACCAAGGTCTAAATCGGGTTTGCAAACATGGATTTCATCTCGGATTTCATGGCTTCTAGCCATTTGTTGGAATCTGGACTCATCATCGCTTCTTCATACGTCACAGGGTCATCTATTTCATCAACCATGAAATTTACAACAGGATTCCCGTACAGTTCAGGAGCTACACATGTCCTGCTTGACCTGCGAGGTTCAGCAGTGTCCTCTTTTGGAGTTTCATGATCATTATCATTAGTTCCTTCTTCATTTGGTGAAGTCAACTCCGGAACAACTTCCGGTGCTGCGCCACTCGCTATTTCATGAAGAGAAGGTTCAATAACCTCTTCGTGTTCTATCTTTCGACCACTCACACCTTTCGCGAGAAACTCTTTCTCTAGAAAGGATCCATTTTTGGCAACAAAAACCTTGCCCTCAGATCTGTGATAGAAGGAATACCCAATTGTTTCTTTAGGGTATCCTATGAAGACGCATTTTTCCACTTTGGGTTCGAGTTTATCCGGTTGAAGTTTCTTCACATAAACATCACATCCCCAAACTTTAAGAAATGACAGCTTAGGTTTGTTTCCAAACCATAATTCATACGGTGTCGTTCCAACGGATTTAGACGGTGCCCGATTTAAACTGAATGCAACGGTTTCCAATGCATAACCCCAAAATGGCAGTCGCAAGTCAGTCAGAGACATCATAGATCGAACCATATCTAATAGAGTATGATTACGATGTTCCGATATACCATTACATTGTGGTGTTCCGGCAGACGTGAGTTGTGAAACTATTCCACACTCTTTCATGTGTGTGCCAAACTCATAACTTAGATACTCACCTCCACGGTCGGACCGCAGAAAATTTGATCTTTCTATTACGATGATTTTCCACTTCATTCTAAAATTCCTTGAACTTTTCAAAGGTTCCAGACTTATGTTTCATCAAATAGATATACCCATATCTCAAATCATCCGTGAAAGTAACAAAATAACGATATCCAACTCGGGCCGACACACTCATTGGACCGCATACATCAGTATGTATGATTTCCAATAAATCTGTCGCCCGTTCCATTGAACCGGAAAACCGCGTTCTAGTCATCTTGCCCATAAGTCATGGCTCACATGTATCAAATGATTCCAAAAGTCCATCATAATGGAGTTTCTTCATGCGTTTAACACCAATATTACCTAGATGGCAGTGCCACATATATGTAGATATATCATTATTAAGTTTAATTCTTTTAGCATTAACATTATGGATGTGCGTATGAGTATTATCGAGATTCAACAGAAATAAACCATTCATCACGGGTGCATGACCATAAAAGATATTATCTATATAAATTGAACAAACATTGTTTTCGGATTTAAACCAATAACCACATCGCATCAAACAAGATCCAGATATAATGTTCATGCTCAGTGCAGGCACCAAATAAAAATTATTTAGGTTTATAACTAATCCAGATGGTAGGTGGAGAGGCAGCGTTCCGACGGCGATCACATCAACTCTTGATCCATTGCCGACACACATCTTGACCTCACCCCTTGCTAGCGGTCGCTTGTTCCGCAACCCCTAATTCGAGTTACATATGTTAGCAACCGATCCGGTATCAAATACCCAGGTGCTACTGAGAGTACTAGTCAAGTACACATCAATAACATGTATATCATATATACCTTTGTTTGCCTTGCCGGCTTTCTTGTCCGCCAAAAACTTGGGGCAGTTGCGCTTCCAATGGCCAATCCCCTTACAATAGTAGCACTCGGTATCAGACTTAGGGCCAGCCTGGGATTTCTTTTCAGGCGCAACAACAGATTTTCCTCTCTTCTTTCCCTTCTGTTTACCCTTCTTGTCTTTCTTGAAATCGGTGGTCCTATTGACCATCAACACTTGATGTTCTTTCCTAATCTCCACTACTGCAGTCTTAAGCATTGACAGAAGCTCGGGGAGAGTCTTCTTCATGCCCTGCATGTTATAGTTCATCATGAAGCTCTTGTAGCTAGGTGGCAGAGATTGGAGAACATGATGTATGCCTAAATCAATGGAAATCGTTATTCCCAAGGACACAAGCTTATCGGTGTACCCAGACATTTTGAGTATGTGCTCACTTACGAAGCTGTTCTCTTCCATAATGCAGCTAAAGAACTTTTATGAAGCATTATAACTCTCTACGGCAGCATGGGTATCAAAAATCATTTTTAATTCACCCATGGTATCAAAGGCATTGCCATTTTCAAAACGCTTTCGAAGTTCTGGCTCTAGCCCATACAGTATGCCGGAATGAACTAAGTTGTGATCCTCTTGACGAGTCACATAGACATTCTTTTCCTCGTCGGGGGCGTCAGGAGCTAGTGGGGGGCCTAGCGGTGCTTCTAGCACATGTTGCTTTTGTGCAGCAGAGAGGAGAATCCTCAAATTCATAGCCCAGTTGGTGAAGTTGCTACCATTCACAGCAAGTTTCTCTTTCTCCATGAACACATTTTAATTAAAAGCAGGTGGTGCCATCTACAATAAAATTTGTAAAGTTTATTTAGACTAAGTTTATGATAGATTGAGTTCAACTAAACTCCCACTCAAAAACAAAATCTCTCGTGTCTTTTTGGTGATTACATGAACCAAATCCACTACACCAAGTCCGATTATCACGTGAGTCAGTGTAGCTTCAAAGGCGAGCATCTATATGGGCATCATATCAACTATAGGACATATGCTTAACCTTTCGGTCCGTGTTCCGAGGCCATGTATGTACATGCTAGGCTCGCCAAGTAAGAACCTTAGTACTCGCGTGTGTAAAACTGTCTTACACCCAAAATATGATCGTGGATTCAAGTACACCCGATCATCACGTGATGTCTTGAAACGGCGAAACATAAATGGTGCATAAGTAAGGAAGAACACATTTTTATCTTGATATTTAAATGAGGGATCATCTTATAACGCAAGCCAAACTAGCAATATAAGATGCGAACATCATATGTGTAAAGTGAAATGATATGGTTCTTGCATTTGATCACTATCATATGCATCGTGGTATGATCTCTATCATTCCTTTGTGTGTAAGGCCAAGGTCTATGGAACTTACTCGTTAAGTGTGTTGTAAGTGTATCAACAATACATCAACTCACAACAATACCATATCGTGACACAAGCCCAACAACAATCTAAACTAGACGCCTCTAATTTATCAATTGCAAGTTTTACGTGGCTTAGGGCTTTCGAAGATAGAACTGTTCTTACCTACAAACATGGAACCACAACGATGATAACCAAATTATTAGCAACTCGTTGTAAATCAGATATTGACTATAGTAGGAGAGACAGACACCCGCCAGCCACTTATGCAAAACTAGTTGCATGTGAGTCGTGGAACCGGTCTCATGTGTGATGACATGCAAGGTTGGTCCGGGTCGCTTCATCCCACTATGCCACCAATATCAAAAGTACATATAAGAAGCAATAACATGATCATCACCGCCCACATACTCTTATGTGTTCTACCCGTGCAAAGCACCTACGCATAGATCAGGCTCTGATACCACTGAAGGTTTCGCAACATAGAAAACAAAAAATTTCCTACGATGAGAACTATACACCAAGATCTATCTACTATATACAAGCAACGGGTGGATATACATCCATGGAGAACTTACCCTCGACGACAACAAAGTTTTATTACCGAGTAGGAACTCGTGGATGATGTAGTCGTACGCTTGCCGATCTCAAGATCGTGTGGAAGTCCTAGCGCCGCAAACCAGCAGTGCATCCGCACTCGCACACACGTTCAGGCCACCGAACAACCTCCGCCTCCTCGCTCCAGCGATGTAGTGGAAGCAGCGACTCCTTCCAGACGAAATGCCACCGGGAACATGTATCTCGCTAATCCGAGAACATGGGGGAATATTTTTAGAGGGGGAGAGATATCCTTCACGAGGAGGTGTGAGGAAGAAGGGTGAGAGGGGTGGCCTTTTATAGGAGGAGGGGGGTACACTTCCCCATGTACGATGCCCCATGGGGGGTGACCCCCTACCTCCCCCATTCGTGTGGTGGTAACCCCCTTCACATAAAAGTGTCCCTTAATATTCCTCTTTAAAGTCTTTACTTTAAATGCATTAAATTTCTGCAAATTTAATGCTCTTCTCATTTAATAAAACTCTTTTATTAAATTTATTCATAATTTTGTTAATTACTTTAATTAACAAACATTCACATAAAACCCCCTGCAACATTTCAATATTACATGCAGAACCAGTTTCAGCAATTTCACCCGAAACAGTTTCGGTGTCTATTGAAATAATTCCAACGCTTTGCAATTCATTCGTCTGAAACATATTTGCTCCAAATGGTGTTGGTGTTCCTTAAGTGTGTCACCCTACGGTTCGTGAATAATGCAGACATGATCGAGACCCCTCTCAGATCAATAATCAGAAGCGGGACCTGGAGATGCATACTGACTCCTACACATTCTACGATGACTTCTGTAACCGTGAGAACCTTTAACGCTAGTAACTAAATCCCTTTGTCTCGTGATATATTACATGTCCGAGATTCGATCATCGGTATCTCCATACCTAGTTTGATCTCATTACCGACATGTACTCTTTTCTCGTTCCCGTGATATAACATTCTAGTGATCTCATCACTTGCTTGCAAGCTAACCAATGTGATATCACCGAGAGGGCCCAGAGAATATCTATCCGTCATCGGGATGGACAAATCCCACTCTTGATCCATGAGCTTCTACATAACACTTTTGTAGCACTGAACCCACATTTATAATCACCCTTTCACGGTGTGACGTTTGATGTTATCAAGATACTCTTCCAGTGTTAGTGATTAACATGATCTCATGGTCTAAGGACTAGGATTGCTTTGTTAGATGTTATAGCAATATAAACACAATGACTTTGATCATAATGCTATACTTCGGATGAATGTTCATCACATCATTCCACTAATGTTGTGACCTTGTTATTAACAACATCCAATGTCCATGATAAGGAAACCTTGATCATCTTGTTAATCAACGAGCTAGTTTATAAGAGAGGCATAACTAGGAACTTTCCTTTTGTTTTTTAAACACACATGTATTAACGTTTCCAAATTAATACAATTATAGCATGCAAAATAAACATCTATCATATACTTGGAATATGTATAATAACAACTTTATTATTGCCTCTTAGGGCATATTCCCTTCAGTCTCCCACCTGCTCCTAGCCCGCCTGGGGATGGAGGCCCCGATCCAGATCCCAACCCAAGCCCCAATACGGAGGTGGCTCTGCTAACCCTGCTGCTCTGGCCCCGGCCGCTCCAGCCCCTGTTGCTCCTGCCCTGGCCGCTTCGGCCCCTGCTGCTCCGAACTATGCACACCTTGTGCCGCCTCCTCCGGACAAGCTCCAAGTGGCACCCATGGAGCGGGTTTGGGTGGACCTTGGGAGCCAACACCGTGATGTGTACGCACTTCTATTCTTGTAGACAGTTGTTGGGCCTCCAAGTGCAGAGGTTTGTAGAACAGTAGCAAGTTTTCCCTTAAGTGGATCACCCAATGTTTATCAAACTCAGGGAGGAAGTGGTCAAAGGTATCCCCTCTCAAGCAACCCTGCAATCAAGATACAAGAAGTCTCTTGTGTCCCCAACACACCCAATACACTTGTCAAATGTATAGGTGCACTAGTTCGGCGAAGAGATAGTGAAATACAAGTGGTATGGATATAAGACAATGGTGCTAGAAAATAGCTTGATGGCATGGAAGAGACTAAAGGCAAACTGAAATAAAGATGGAAGCAAGCAAACATGTAACATATCTAGTTGCAAACGGTGTTTCAATGCTTAGAAACAAGGCCTAGGGATCATACTTTCACTAGTGAACACTCTCATATAAATATATTCATCTTTATGATACTACGCTGAACTACTCTTTGGTTGGACACTCTAATCCATGGTAGGGCTATAACAACACTCCTCAAAGTTTACTTTACCCATCTAGATAACCCCACACTGTCACCTTGAGCGCTAGATGGATCCAACAAACACCACAATTTCATAAAGACATCCAACTCCAAATATAACTCATAACAAGTATTTGAAATCTCTAGCCTAAGTTCCACCATGGTGTGCACACTGTCAACTTCACACACATGGGGAGAGCAGAGATCTATTAAAGCACTTGAGTAGCAAGGTAGATCTATAGATTACAAGCTCATGATCTCAATAAGATCATGCATAGAGAGAGAGAGATGAACACATAGCTACCAGTAGAACCCTTAGCCTCGAGGAAGAACTACTCCCTCCTCATCATGGGAATCAACAACGGCGATGGAGATGGTGGTGGAGATCAATGGAGATGGCTCCGAGGGCACTTCCCCGTCCCGACAGGGTGCCGGAACAGAGACTTTCTGTCCCTCGAATCTTCCCTTCGGTGGCGGCGGTGCTGCGGAACTTTTTGTGGCTGGAGGCTTGACGACTTAGGGTTTTTGCATCGGGAGGCATCTTATAGGCGAAGAGGCAAGGTCGGTGGGCAGCCAGGAGGCCCACACCATGCCCTAGCGCGGCCTGGGGGGACCCGTGCCTAGGGGTGGTTTGGCCACCCTGTGGCCCCCTTCGTCTCTCCTTCTGGCTCCGTTAATCTTTCGAGAAAATAACGACTTTGGCTTTTGTCCGGTCCAATTCCGAGAATATTCATTTTCTGACTTTCTGGAACCAAAAACAGCAGAAAACAGGCAACTGGCACTGTGGCTCTTGTTAATAGGGTAGTCCAAGAAATCATATGAAAAGTACTCCAAAGTGTGGATAAAACATAAGAAAGTAGATAAAACCAAGCATGGAACATCAAAAATTATAGATACATTTGCAACGTATCAACATCCCCAAGCTTAACTCCTTCTCGTCCTCGAGTAGGTAAGTGATAAAAAGAAAGAATAATTTTTGAGGTGACATGCACCATCATAAAATTGACCAAAGTATTTGTAAAACATTCAAAGCTAGGATCATAGTACTTCAATCATAACTTGAAAGACAAAGTTCTAGCAATAAGATAAGGAAACTATGTTGCAACATGAAAAGGCACAAACAAAAGATTAATAAATAACAATGCTTTGCAAGACGTTTGTTTTTTTCACATAAAGAAAACATAGCATAGTGGCATTCAGCTTGTCCCTCATAGAGTAGCAAACATAAATGCATAGGACACCTTCAAAGTTTTATAAGGGTGCCTAGATACAAATAGTTTAGGAATAAGCAATACCGAAATTATGCATTAATCAACAAGTCTTGGGACAATGCACATAGAACTAAGAATGGCCACTATGCTCTCAAAGTAGGTGCATAAAGGTAGAAGGTGGAGACTCAACAAAAAGGTAAAAGAAAGGCCTTCATAGAAGGAAGTAGGGATTCAAGTTTCATAAAGAGCTTCCAAAAATTATGGTACTTAATAGCTTTCAGCTCTCATTGCCCCTATCATAAGCATATTGAAGTGATTAAGGTTAAAGTGAACAAACTATGGAGTATATGCTTGACAAAGTATAAGTTGGAAATCTCATATCCCTTGAATACGAGGGCCGCTCCTCATGCTACTCAAGTTTAGTTACCGGTAAGTTCTTGTCATAGTAAGTACATGTGTATCATAGAGAACTGCCAACGGGGTACCCCTTGCCAGATGATATGGAAGAATCCCCATATCCAAATGACAAGGCAAGCAGACAACAAGCATCTCAACAATCTTCTTATTTACCATGGGAAAATGGTGCTTTTTTTCTCTCTTTCCTCTTTCCTCTTTTCTCATATTTTTTTCTTTTTTTTTCTTTTTCTCAATATCTATCTCTTTTTTTATAAGAAGAATGCTTCATAGATTACTCATTATGGTTACGCTGTAGGTTTCCACCATGATTAGGAATGGATTAGACCAGCGGCCTAGGCATTTCTCTAACACACATACATAACTCTATGGACTTACAAGCTCCCCTTTCATTTTACACCGACGACATCCATAGACAAAAGAGCATGATATCAACTAGGTACAATGTACAAGTGCAATGTTGAAAGCGTTCCCCATGACATCATGGTTCTTCTAATCCCCAACATATAAGTGCAAGCATATACAACACAGACGACACAATGGTTCAAGTTTATTAAGGGCAAGAAAAGTAAAGTGTGCCATCAAGTTCGTGAGAGCTTTAATCACTGGTTTTCTCATAACAAGTTTAATTCGGAAGGTAGATAAAAACATGAATATACTTGGAAGAGTATATGATAGTAGGTAGGTATGGTGGACTCTTTGGAATAACTTGGTTTTATTTGGAGTTGGATGCATGAGTAGAACTCATACTTGGTTATGGAGGCTAGCAAAAGACTGGGAGCGACCAACTAAGTGAGCAATAATGGCCACAATCATGCAGAGTGACAAAACATCATTAATCAAAGCATAAATTGATACTACAAGTCGAAAACTAAAGGATCATAAAGGCTATGGTGCTTTGGATAGTCATAACATGGTGTGAGCATGCGCCAAGTCAACCCAAATAAAGCATCAAAGGAGAATACCACAATACTATGCTTTAATATGCTAAAACAACGCATGATTCTTCCAAGGCACATTAAGCAATCTGAATTGTTTATAACAAGTCAAGCTACAACAAAGAATACTAAGCATAAAGCCAAAACAATATCGAGCATGGAATGACAAAGCATAATCCACAGTCAAAAACAAGCTCTCTTTACCACTTAAGCATGAACTTTCCTACTCTTTTCCAATCCAAACCAAACTATTTGAAAACCAATGTATGAAAGAGGGGGTCCAACCAATTTATTCAGAAAACTAAGAAAACGAAGAAAACGAAAAACCAAAATGAAAACAAAAAAGAAGACGCTCCAAGAACAACACAACTGTGTATGAAACAATAAAAATGAAGTGTTTGGAAGAAACCTGGGTTTTTTATTGATGAAGAAGGGGATACCTTGGGCATCTCCAAGTTTTGACGTTTGTACTTCTTGGATATTTCTTGGGGTGACTCACGTGGCATCCCCAAGCTTGAGCTTTAGTCCATCCTTCATCTCATTACTTCCATAGACCTGAAATTTTTCCTTCATACAAAACTTCACACAATCTTTATTAGCAACATTAGTGCACTCAAGATAATAAGTTTTTAGGTTCAGTTCTAATACCAATAAAACTTCCATGAAAACACAAGCTATTGTAGAACTTCCCTCAAAAAGCTCAATTCCCCAAAAGAACTCAAAAAGGAACCAACAAGAAGCAAATGCAAATAATGGCGAAAATCTGTCAAAACAGACCAACACGTAAAGACGAATTTTTTCGAAGACCTTATGTTGCTCAAATCGCAAAGTGTTGAACTAACAAAAGTTAGATAACAACCTGGGGCAGAAGCACAAAAATTCATGCCTCAAAAGGACGTACAGAGATATTACACGAATTTTTATGGTGAAGCACAGAAATAGGTTTCGGGATAGCAACTTTCTCAATCATTACTTCTCTCTCATTAGAGGTTACTCTTGGCACAAAAAAGCAAATAAAAGGATAAGGAGCGGTTATTACAGAGGTAATAACTTCCAAGGCTCATATAAAACTTTTGGGTTATCTTCTAATAAGTACTTTTCTTTAACGCCTTTAAGTTAGGCATGATAGTTTGAGAAGATGCTCACATAAGAAATATGAATTGAAGTAAAAGAGAGCATCAAGAAGCAAATTGAAAACACATTTAAGTCTAACCCACTTCCTATGCATAGGAATATTGTAAAGAAACAAGTCATGAAAGCACAAAGCAACAAGCATAGGAAAGCAAAACAAGTGCAACTTCAAAATTTTCAACATAAAGAGGGGAAACTTAATATTGTTGGGACACATAAAACCATGTTTCCCTCTCTCATAATAACTTTTAGTAGCATCATGAATAAAATTAACAATATAACTATCACATAAAACATTCTTATCATGAGCCACATGCATATAATAATTATTACTGTCCACATAAGCATAGTCATTCTTATTAATTGTGGTGGGAGCCAATTCAACAAAATAGCTATCATTATTATTCTCATCACCATAATCATCAAATATAGGAGGCATATTGTAATCATAATTAATTTTCTCCTTAATAGTAGGTGGACTGAAAATATCATATTCATCATTGTAATCATCATATATTGGAGGGTTGGTATCATCATAAGCAATAGAATAGCTATCTTCCAAAGCTGGGGAACTAAAAAGATCATTTTCATAAAAACTAGCTTCCCCAAGCTTAGACTTTTCCATAGCATTAGCAATAATGGTGTCCAATGAATTCATACTAACAACATTGCTATTAGCATGCAAATAAAGTTCCATAGGTTTTTTAATTTTCTCTTCAAACACTTCATGTCCTAACTCAAGATAAATACTATAAAGCTCTCTAATTTTGTTGTTGTTTTTCATTAAGCCTAACTAGTGAAAACAAGAAACAAAAAGACAAAATTGCAGAATCTAAAGGAAATAACTTCGAGCACTCACACCGGAGGATGTGAGTACCTTTTACCTTACCTCCCTGGCAACAGCGCCAGAAAATAGCTTGATGTCTACGCACTTCTATTCTTGTAGACAGTTGTTGGGCCTCCAAGTGCAGAGATTTGTAGAAGAGCAACAAGTTTTCCCTTAAGTGGATCAGCCAAGGTTTATCGAACTCAGGGAGGAAGTGGTCAAAGGTATCCCCTCTCAAGCAACCCTCCAATCAAGATACAAGAAGTCTCTTGTGTCCCCAACACACCCAATACACTTGTCAGGTGTATAGGTGCACTAGTTCGGCGAAGAGATAGTGAAATACAAGTGGTATGGATATAAGAGAATGGTACTAGAAAATAGCTTGATGGCGTGGAAGAGACTAAAGGCAAACTAAAATAAAGATGGAAGCAAGCAAACATGTAACAGATCTAATTGCAAACAGTGTTTCAATGCTTAGAAACAAGGCCTAGGGATCATACTTTCACTAGTGAACACTCTCATATAAATATATTCATCTTTATGATACTACGCTGAACTACTCTCTGGTTGGACACTCTAATCCATGGCAGAGCTATAACAACACTCCTCAAAGTTCGCTTTACCCATCTAGATAACCCCACACTGTCACCTTGAGCGCTAGATAGATCCAACTGATGGGTTCATAGCATGGAAAACAAAAAAAATTCTACCGCAAGAACGAACAAAACGCAGATCTAATCTAGATAAAAGCCAAGATCTAATCTATTAGACATGAGCAACGAGATAGATCTGTACTAACCCTCGTAGAATTGAAAGCGTTACGAGATTAGATCTCGGGGTTGATGTAGTCGATCACTTGCCGATCTCAAGATCGTGTGGACGATCCTTCCGGCACCGCGTTCCGGCAGCGCTTCCGCAGTCGGTCACACGTGCGGAGTCAAAGCAGACCTTCCTCTCCCTGTTCCAGCGAGCAGCGGAGGCAGTAGATCTTCTCCACGGAATCCCAGCAGCACGACGGTGTGGTGGTGGTGGTGGAGGAGAGAATTCTGCAGGGCTTCGCCTAAGCCGGAGCAGAGCGAAGGAAGAGGAGAGAGGCGACGGCTAGAGCTTGTTATGGGAGAGGTCTAGGAGGGGGCGCCCCCTCCCCTCTATTTAAAGGAGGGAGGCGCGCCATGGGAGGGGGAGTCCTAGTAGGACTCCCCTCCTTGGCCGGCGGGTTGGGAAGGGGGGGAGGAGTCCTCCTCCCCCATGAATCCGTGTCTAGCCCCCACAAGGTTTCCTTGACCCTTTCTTGGTTTTGAAGCAAAAACCAAGAACTCTTCTAGAACCTTCCAGAATATTCCGAAACCTTCTAGAATCTCCATACAAACACTCCGGAACATTTCCTATCTTAGAAAATGATCCCCAATATATGAATCTTATTCTCCGGACAATTCCGGATCTCCTCGTGATGTCCCGGATTCAATCCGAGACTCCGAACAACATTCGGTCTCCAACGCATATTCCATATCTACTCAAAACAACTTCGAACCTTAAGTGTGTCACTCTACGGTTTGTGAATATGCAGACATGATGAAGACATCTCTCCGATCAATAACCATCAGCGGGATCTGGAGATCCATAACGGCTCCCACATACTCAACGATGACTTCGTGATCGATAGAACCATTAACATACGAAACCAATTCCCTTTGTCACACGATATTCTACTTATCCGAGGTTTGATCGTCGGTATCTCCATACCTAGTTCTACCTCGTTACTGATAAGTACTCTTTACTCGTTCCATGTTATGTCATCCCTTGTGACCTAGTCACATGCTTGCAAGCTAACTAGATGACATTCCACCGAGAGGGCCCAGAGCATATCTATCCGTCATATGGATGGACAAATCCCAATCTTGGTCCATGCGCTTCAACACATACTTTCAGAATACCCAATGACACCTTTATAACCACCCAGTTATGAAGCGGTGTTTGATGTCATCAAAGTACCCATCCGGTGATGGTGATTAACATAACCTTATGGTCGAAGGATTAGGTTACTATGCATTTGAAAGGTTACAACAATACGAACTTAATGACTTGATCTTATGCTACGCTTACTATGGGTGTGTGTCCATCACATCATTCTCCTAATGATATAACCTTGTTATCAATGACATCCAATGTCCATGATCAGGAAACCATGATCATCATTTAATCAACAAGCTAGTTCCACAAGAGACTTACTAGGGACTCTTTTATGTTTACAAAACACACATGTATCAGTGTTTCCTTATAATACAATTATAGCATGGAATGTAAACATTCATCATAAACACAAAGATATAATAATAACCACTTTTATTATTGCCTCTTGGGCATATCTCCAACACCAACAAACACCACAATTTCATAAATACATCCAACTCCAAATATAACTCATAACAAGTATTTGAAATCTCTAGCCTAAGTGCCACCATGGTGTACACACTGTCAACTTCACACACATGGGGAGAGCAGAGATCTATTAAAGCACTTGAGTAGCAAGGTAGATCTATAGATTAGAAGCTCATGATCTCAATAAGATCATGCATAGAGAGAGATGAACACATAGCTACCGGTAGAACCCTTAGCCTCGAGGAAGAACTACTCCCTCCTCATCATGGGAATCAGCAACGGCGATGGAGATGGTGGTGGAGATCGATGGAGATGGCTCCGGGGGCACTTTTCCATCCCGGCAGGGTGCCGGAACAGAGACTTTTTGTCCCCCGAATCTCCCCTTCGGTGGTGGCGACGCTGCGGAACTTTTCGTGGCTGGAGGCTTGACGACTTAGGTTTTTTTGCATCGAGAGGCATCTTATAGGCGAAGAGGCAAGGTCGGTGGGCAGCCAGGGGCCCACACCATGCCCTGGCGTGGCCTGGGGGGACCCGCGCCTAGGGGTTGTTTGACCACCCTGTGGCCCCCCTTCGTCTCTCCTTCTGGATCCGTGAATCTTTCGGGAAAATAACGACTTTGGCTTTTGTCCGGTCCAATTATGAGAATATTCATTTTCTGACTTTCTGGAACCAAAAACAGCAGAAAACAGACAACTGGCACTGTGGCTCTTGTTAATAGGTTAGTCTAAGAAATCATATAAAAAGTACTCCAAAGTATGGACAAAACATAAGAAAGTAGATAAAACCAAGCATGGAACATCAAAAATTATAGATACGTTTGCAACGTATCACACCGCCCGAGGCAAGAGAAGGTGGCTGCTCCCTCTCTCGGGAAGGACGTTAGGCTACCTCGTGCTTTCAAGCAGCGGACTTTTGGCCTATGCTTTCGGTGCTTGGCGCCAGACCACTTCGTCGCAGGTTGCCGCAGCGAAGTCCGGTGCTTGGGATGTGGCCAATCCAGCCATCGCGAGCGGGATTGCTTGGACGACATCATGTCGGTTCAGACCCTCACTGTCGCCCACGCGCACCTGCCGATTCTCGCCAGCGACCTTTCCCCTACAGCGGATCGCCTCCAGCCCCACCTCGTCGGCATGGTCACACTTGGGCTTCGGTGGTTGCTCACCAAGCTAGCCCTGCGACTGATGGTGTCATGCCGACAGCTGATCCCGGCGTGCCTCCCGCTGTTTTAGGGTCCTTGCATCCTCTCCTTGCAGATCAGGCGGAGGCGCTCAGCGCTGAGCTGCAGGCCATGTTCGTTGGTCGCCTTGAGGCGCTGTTCAAGCCTCTTCAAGACCTGGTTGCTGTTGTGGAGAGCTGGACTGCTCAAGTCTCAAGCCTATGGGAACCTATGGAAGATATCGGGGGCAATCAAGACCTTGCCAATGTTGAATCTGCTCCTCTTGTTGTGGCCGACGGTGAGGATGGCAGTGCACTTGTTGTGGATGGATGCTCAGCTGAGTTGAGTGAGATGGTGCAGTCCGTCGATGATCCACCTGCCTTGGGCAAGGACATGCTCGAGGTGGTGCTCCCAGGCGTGCAGGAGCAAGCCTAGGCTCAACCTGGCAATGGCATGGTGCAGACGGAGGTGGCTTTGCCGTCTTCATCTACAAAGCTTGATGAGTTCTGGAGCAACTTCAAGTCCATTGCGCCGCACTCGTTGCTCGATGCACCGATTCAGGTGTAGTTTGAAGAGGACTCAAGTTGTGCTGGGAGGCGAAGCGGACGTTTGGAGAAGAAGAGCAAAGACAGCAATATCCCGGTTACCAAGCGTGCTGAATACAGGTTGGCGGAATCCTTTGGAGATCTTCCAAAGGGATCAACCCCTAAGAAAGGCTCCGAGGAGGATGTGGGAGAAACGATGAAGCCTCTTCTGCGGTTGTGCAAGAAGCCTGCCTCGCCGTTGGCGACTCAGGTAATTCGTGAGTTGGTCTTGGTTAATGCTTAGTCGTTGTCTTCCTTTGGCTAGGCGTACGTGCTCTTCTTGTTGTGAAAGTACTCTTGTTGTAGTGAAGACTGTCTTGGTTGGGTATGAAGTGTTTTCGACGGTCCTAGGCCTTGGGACACTTCTATCTGGATCAGACGATGTCCCCTAAATTCTGGTCGGGTGCGTGTGGTTTTCACCGGTTTTCCTTAATTAACCGTGCTTTGTAAGGTTTTCAGTTCCAGTTTTCCTTATTAACTGACCATTTTCCTTCTGCCTATAATGCATTGCGGGAGCTCCCCGCCCTCTGACGAGGTTTCGTAAAAAACGAGCCCTTCAAAATTATATTGTCATTCAGGCAAAGCTCGAGTGGCTTTTCCTTTTTCTGCATCTATCGTAATTCTTTCTTATCCTGTCCATTGTACAGTTTCCCCTTTCTCCAGGCAGCTATTGTTCTCATCGGAGAAAGGCGATTGCCAAAGGGAAAAGGCAAAAACCGGAGGGACATTTGCATGTTTGGTTGGGGGCGTTGGAGTCAGGGAATGGGAATTTGAGGACAAAGGACTTTTAGTCCCTTGATTGGTTGGACGGAATTGATGTTAAGAGGGGAATGAGAAATTAAACTTCCACAAATCACTTACCTAGGGGACGACTGGTAATTTAGACGTGGGATAGGGAATTGGTTGTAAACTCCTCTGCCCATTCCCTATACATGCTGTTTGTTTTAAGACGACGAGCGGCTCTTTCTCACTCCGCGCGACACGGCCCAGGTATTAGCTTAGGCCGCTTTGGCGTCTACGGGAAAGAAACCCAAGGCCACCAACTTACTTCTGCCCACTGGCCCGGTCAGCTTACGTGAGCACGAAGGGCTGTTGTGTAGCCAAAGTATTTTTCCCCCACTGGGCTGTGCCAGTACCAAAATCGCATTACAGCTCACTCCAGGCTCAGTTCTCAAAAGAAAAAAAAAGCTCACTCCAGGCTCGCAGCGTGATTATTTTGGGAATTTTGCAGTTCACGATGAATAGATTTCTCCCGGGACGCAACGGTTGGACAGAACGGTTCGGCCATTAAACGCGAAAAGTAAACACACTAGATTTTTGTAGGAAGAGAACATCATCGTGGATCAGTCATCATCGCCGGAGTGATCGTCGTGGTCGGAGTCTGAGCCATCGAAGCTTGAGTCATCGACTAAATCAGTTACTACATATATTTCACAATATAGACTTTTTAAAAAATTAAAACAATTTGCTAAAAAAGTTTATATTGTGAAACGGAGGAAATAGTTGTCAAGGTAACCAACAACACGTTGACCGCTAAGTTTCACGTGTCTCGCGAGTGGACGGCCGAAATAGCCTTTGATGTACATGGCAATTCTTTTGGTCGTTATCTTTGAAACTGTTTTTTAATAACGATGAACATCGTTTTGCATCTACAGATAAAGATGATAGTTCATCTTTCGCTAGTTTTTCAACAAACTTATTTTATGGCTATGCAGTTCGCCTTGCATCGTTGAGTTCATATTCGCTTTCCTTTATTTTCTTTTCTAATAAAAGCAGGCAGGAAGCAGAACACAAACAACACAACCGGATTTTTGTGAGGGAACTGTTAGAAATAATAGGCTAATCTATATAAGCCCATATGTGATTTCAGATTTGCCCGCCCGCTCGTCTCGTCACAATGCGCGCGCGCCGCGAGTTGCGGGAATCTCTCCGAGTCGCGTGTCAATAGTTAGTAGATTCGGGTCGCTCCCGGATTGTAGGCTATCTGTAACTGATCCGAACGTGCGCAACGTGGGCTTGGTCCACGGCGTGGCTTGTGTGGGTTCCCAGCCGCTCTATATAAACGCCTGTGTGGCTTCCACCACGAACACACCGAATGCAATCTAGGATTTTGCCAACCTCTCTGCTTACGCCGCCATCGTAGCCTACTCCATCCCGCTTGCCGGCGTGCACCGGCGGACGGGAGAGCAGGTCTTCGGAACCACTCGCCTTTGCGATCCTATACGGGAGAGGGAGAATAAGGTTTTTGGAAAGCGCTCTGCACGACTGCTTGAGTTCTTCATCATGGGTCGTCTTTCATCCAAGTCGGGCGGTGCTGCATATCGTCGTCTTCACCGCCGTCTGCTTCGATCAATCTTTCCCAAGGTTACTGCTGCGACTACTTCTGCAATCGAACGGTACGTGCGACGTGCTGCTGTCTGGTTATCCACCATGTTCTGCGAGTACATGTTTAGCTGCTACTTGTTTCCGTTCATCTTGTTGTTTAGTACATCTAGTATATTCGAGTTACATGTGCTAGTAGCTGGTTTTGTCATGTTTAATATTCTGGAATTAATCATGGAAATTGTACCTAATTATCCAACAGTCCAAAAACCTTATTATAGGCAATTTTCTGAGATAAACATGGGACACTTGGCCGATGCGATGAAGCCGAAAAAGTTTACCGGTGTTTATTTTAAGAGGTGGCAGTATAAGACCACTATATGGCTGCAAAATCTAAAAGTATTTGAGGCTAGTGAGGGTTTACCTGAAGGAACTATATCTAAACAAGATCAGAACAAGTTCAAGGAAACCAATCTTGCCTTTGTGGGATGCGTTCTGAGCGTTCTTGACAACAAGCTATTTGATGTGTACATGCACATCAAAGATGGAAAAGAGCTCTGGGAGGCACTAAACGCTAAGTTCGGTATAACAGATGCTGGCAGTAAACTATACATCATGGAGAGCTTTCATGATTACATGATGGTTAACAACCGTTCTGTAGCCGAACAAGCTCATGAGATATAGTGCTTTGTCAAGGAGCTTGAAATCCTTAAGTGTAACTTACCCGACAAGTTTGTGGCTAGGTGCATCATTGCAAAGTTGCCTTCTTCATGGAGGAACTTCGCCACAACTCTCAAGCATAAGAGACAAGATATATCGATTGAAAACCTGATAGCGTCTCTTGATGTTGAGGAGAAGGCTCGGGCTAAGGACACCGCTGAGAAAGGAGGCGAGGGCCAGTCTAGCGCCAACATGGTGCAGAAGAGGACCTTCGGCAAGAACAAAGGGAACTATAATCCCTCCTTCAACAAGCCTGAAAAGACTACAACCTTCAAGAAGAAGAAGCCGAACAAGGCCGAGCTAAGATGCTTTACCCGTGGAGAGCTCAGACACTTTTCCAAGGACTGCCCAGAACGTGCAGATCACAGAGGAAAAAGTGGAAAGACTGTCAACATCGTGACCGCTAGCAACACAGATGGGTATGGTAATTTATTTACTGTTCTTTCAGTGTTTCAATCACCATGTTGGTGGATTTGATATGGGTGCTAATGTTCATGTGTGTGCTGATATCTCTATGTTCACTTCTTATCAGGTCGCACGAGATTCTTCCGTCCTATTGGGGAATGGATCGCATGCTTCTGTTCGTGGTGTTGGCACGGTGGATCTGAAGTTTACTTCTAGAAAAATCGTGCAGCTGAGGAACATGCAGCATATCCCTACTATGAACAAGAATCTCGTTAGTGGCTCCCTTCTATGCAGAGATGGGTTCAAGGTTGTGTTAGAGTCTAATAAAGTCGTTGTTTCGAAACATGGACAATTTATCGGTAAAGGTTATGAGTTTGGAGGCTTGTTTCGTTTCTCTCTTTCAGAGTTTTGTAATAAATCCGTGAATTATATTTGTGGTGATGTTAATGATGATACCAGTGTTTGGCATTCTCGTTTATGTCACATTAATTTTGGTTTGATGTCTCGGATGTCCAGCATGAGTTTAATTCCGAATTTCACTATTGCAAAATGTTCTAAGTGCCATAGTTGTGTGCAATCAAAGCAACCTCGAAAGCCTCACAAAGCTGCCGAGGAGAGAAACTTGGCACCTCTAGAACTCATACATTCTGATCTATGCGAGATGAATGGTGTGTTGACAAAAGGTGAAAAGAGATATTTCATGACATTGATTGATGATGCGACTAGATACTACTACGTTTATTTGTTGCGCACTAAAGATGAAGCTTTAGACTACTTTAAAGTTTTAAAGCTGAAGTTGAAAATCAACTAGAGAGAAAGATCAAACATCTTAGGTCAGATCATGGTGGTGAATATTTTCCCAAAATCTTTGACGAGTTCTGTGAGGAACATGGCATTATTCATGAGAGAACGCCTCCCTACTCGCCCCAATCAAACGGGGTTGCCAAGAGGAAAAACTGCACGCTGACTGACTTGGTGAATTCCATGCTAGCCACTGCTGGTTTATCAAAAAGCATGGTGGAGGGAGGCTTTGTTGACTTCATGTCATGTCCTGAATAGAGTTCCTAACAAGAATAAAGAAAAGACCCCTTATGATGAGTGGGCTGGGAGAAAACCATCACTTGCGTATTTGTGCACTTGGGGGTGTTTGGCTAAGGTCAACATACCGATTCCCAAGAAACGCAAACTTGGACCTAAGACAGTGGATTGTATCTTTCTAGGATATGATCCGTGGAGTATAGGCTATAGATTTCTAGTGGTTAAGTTTGAGGTTCCTGATATGCATGTTGATACTATAATGGAATCTCGTGATGCAACATTCTTTGAGAATATGTTTCCTATGAAATATATGCATAGCACTACTAGAATTTCTTCTGAAATACTTCCTGAATCTAGTGCATCTATTGAGAATTTTGAACAACCACATGAGGAAGTCCTAGAGAAGGATGACGATGAACCTCCCACAAGGAGTAAGAGACAGAGGACTGCAAAATCCTTTGGTATATTTCATCGTGTACCTTGTGGACGATACTCCCAGATCCATTGCAGAGTGATACATTGCAAATGTATCTATAATTTTTGATGTTCCATGCTTGGTTTTATCTACTTTCTTGTGTTTTGTCTACACTTTGGAGTACTTCTCATATGATTTCTTGGACTAACCTATTAACAAGAGCCACATTGCTAGTTGCCTATTTTCTGCTGTTTTTGGTTCCAGAAAGTCAGAAAATGAATATTCTCAGAATTGGACAGGACAAAAGCCAATATGCCAATATTCTTGGAATTGCTGATTCCCATGATGAGGAGGGAGTAGTTCTCTCTCGAGGCTAAGGGTTCTACCGGTAGCTATGTGTTCATCTCTCTCTCTATGCATGATCTTATTGAGATCATGAGCTTGTAATCTATAGATCTACCTTGCTACTCAAGTGCTTTAATAGATCTCTGCTCTCCCCATGTGTGTGAAGTTGACAGTGTGCACACCATGGTGGCACTTAGGCTAGAGATTTCAAATACTTGTTATGAGTTATATTTGGAGTTGGATGTATTTATGAAATTGTGGTGTTTGTTGGATCCATCTAGCGCTCAAGGTGACAGTGTGGGGTTATCTAGATGGGTAAAGCGAACTTTGAGGAGTGCTATTATAGCTCTACCATGGATTAGAGTGTCCAACCAGAGAGTAGTTCAGCGTAGTATCATAAAGAAGAATATGTTTATATGAGAGTGTTCACTAGTGAAAGTATGATCCCTAGGCTTTGTTTCTAAGCATTGAAACACTGTTTGCAATTAGATCTGTTACATGTTTGCTTGCTTCCATCTTTATTTCAGTTTGCCTTTAGTCTCTTCCACGCCATCAAGCTATTTTCTAGTACCATTCTCTTATATCCATACCACTTGTATTTCACTATCTCTTCGCCGAACTAGTGCACCTATACACCTGAAAAGTGTATTGGGTGTGTTGGGGACACAAGAGACTTCTTGTATCTTGATTGCAGGGTTGCTTGAGAGGGGATACCTTTGACCACTTCCTCCCTGAGTTCGATAAACCTTGGCTGATCCACTTAAGGGAAAAATTGTTGCTCTTCTACAAATCTCTGCACTTGGAGGCCTAACAACTGTCTACAAGAATAGAAGTGCATAGACATCAAGCTATTTTCTGGCGCTGTTGCCAGGGAGGTAAGGTTAAAGGTACTCACATCCTCCGGTGTGAGTGCTCGAAGTTATTTCCTTTAGATTCTGCAATTTTGTCTTTTTGTTTCTTGTTTTCACTAGTTAGGCTTAATGGAAAACAACAAAAAAATTAGAGAGCTTTATAGTATTTATCTTGAGTTAGGACATGAAGTGTTTGAAGAGAAAATTAAAAAACCTATGGAACTTTATTTGCGTGCTAATAGCAATGTTATTAGTATGAATTCTTTGAACACCATTATTGCTAATGCTATGGAAAATTCTAAGCTTGGGGAAGCTAGTTTTTATGAAAAAGATCTTTTTAGTTCGCCAGCTTTGGAAGATAGCTATTCTATTGCTTATGATGATACCAAACCTCCAATATATGATGATTACAATGATGAATATGATATTTTCAGTCCACCTACTATTGAGGAGAAAATTGATTATGATTACAATATGCCTCCTATATTTGATGATTATGGTGATGAGAATAATAATGATAGCTATTTTGTTGAATTTGCTCCCACCACAATTAATAAGAATGACTATGTTTATGTGGGGAGTATTAATTCTTTTATGCATGTGGCTCATGATAAGAATGTTTCATGTGATAGTTATATTGTTAATTTTATTCATGATGCTACTGAAAGTTATTATGAGAGAGGGAAACATGGATTTATGCATCTCAATAATATTAAGTTTCCCCTCTTTATGTTGAAAGTCTTGAAGTTGCACTTGTTTTACTTTACTTTACTATGCTTGTTGCTTTGTGCTTTCATGACTTGTTTCTTCACAAGATTCCTATGCATAGGAAGTGGGTTAGACTTAAATGTGCTTTGTATTTGCTTCTTGATGCTCTCTTTTACTTCAATTCATATTTCCTATGTGAGCATCTTCTCGAACTATCATGCCTAACTTAAAGGCGTTAAAGAAAAGTACTTATTGGGAGATAACCCAAAAGTTTTAGATGAGTCTTGGAAGTTACTACTTCAGTAATAACCGCTCCTTATCTTTTTATTTGCTTTTTGTGCCAAGAGTAACCTCTAATGAGAGAGAAGTAATGATTGGGAAAGTTGCTGTCCCGAAACAGATTTCTGTGTTTCACCGTAAAAATTCGTGTAAAATCTCTGTACGTCCTTTTGAGGCGTGAATTTTTGTGCTTCTGCACCAGGTTGTTATCTAACTTTCTTTAGTTCAACACTTTTCGATTTGAGCAACAGAAGGTCTTCGAAAAAACTCGTCTTTACCTGCTGGTTTGTTTTGACAAATTTCTGCCATTATTTGCATTTGCCTCTTAATCTCTTTCTCTTTGAGTTCTCTTTGATCATTTGAACTTTTTAAAGGAAGTGATACAGTAGCTTTTGTTTTAATGGAAGTTTCATTTTTGTTGGAATTGAACCAAAAGACCTATTATCTCGAGTGCACTAATGTTGCTAATAAAGACCGTGTGAACTTTTGTATGAAGGAAAAATTTCAGGTGTATGGAAGGAATGAGTAATGAGATGAAGAATGGACTAAAGCTCAAGCTTGGGGATGCCAGGCGTGTCACCCCAAGAAATATCCAATAAGTACAAGCGTCAAAGCTTGGGGATGCCCAAGGCATCCCCTTCTTCATCAATAAAAATCCCAGGTTTCTTCCAAACACTTCATTTTTGTTGTTTCATGCACAGTTGTATTTTCTTGGAGCGTCTTCTTTTTCATTTTCGTTTTGGTTTTTCGTTTGCTTGGTTTTCTTAGTTTGTTGAATAAATTGGTTGGACCCCTTCTTTCATGCATTGGTTTTCAAATAGTTTGGTCTGGGTTGGAAAAGAGTAGGAAAAGTTCATGCTTAAGTGGTAAAGAGAGCTTGTTTTTGACTGTGGCTTATGCTTTGTCATGCCATGCTCAATATTGTTTTGGCTTTATGCTTAGTATTCTTTGCTGTAGCATGACTTGTTATAAACAATTGAGATTGCTTAATGTGCCTTGGAAGAATCATGCATTGTTTTAGCATATTAAAGCATAGTATTGTGGTATTCTCCTTTGATGCTTTATTTGGGTTGACTTGGCGCATGCTCACACCATGTTATGACTATCCCAAGTCACCATAAGCCTTTATGATCCTTTAGTTTTCAACTTGTACTATCACTTTATGCTTTGATCAACGATGTTTTGTCGCTCTATATGATTATGGCCATTATTGCTCTCTTAGTTTGTCGCTCCTAGTCTTTTGCTAGCCTCCGCAACCAAGTATGAGTTCCACTCATGCATCCAACTCCCTAAACCAAGTTATTCCAAAGAGTCCACCATACCTACCTACTAGCATATGCTATTCCAAGTATATTCATGTTTTTGTTTACCTTCCAAATTAAACTTGTTATGAGAAAACTAGTGATTAAAGCTCTCACGAACTTGATGGCACACTTTACTTTTCTTGCCCTTAATAAACTTGAACCATTGTGTAGTCTATGTTGTATATCCTTGCACTTATTTGTTGGGGATTAGCAGAACCATGCTGTCATGGGGAACGCTTTCAACATTGCACTTGTACTTTGTACCTAGTTGATATCATGCTCTTTTGTCTATGGATGTCGTCGGTGTGAAATGAAAGGGGAGCTTGTAAGTCCATGGAGTTATGTATATGTGTTAGAGAAACGCCTGGGCCGCTGGTCTAATCCATGCCGACATGGAGGAAACCTGTAGCGTAACCATAATGAGCTGTCTATGAAGCATTCTTCTTATAAAAAAGAGTCAGATATTGAGAAAAAAGAGAAAAAGAAAAAAATAGATTATGAAAAGAGGAAAGAGAGAAAAAAACACCATATTCCCATGGTAAATAAGAAGATTGCTGAGATGCTCGTTGTCTGCTTGCCTTGTCATTTTGATATGGGGATTCATCGGGCAAGGGGTACCCTGTTGGCGGTTCTCTATGATACACATGTACTTACGATGACAAGAACTTACCGGTGACTAAACTTGAGTAGCATGAGGAGCGGCCCTCGTATTCAAGGGACATGAGATTTCCAACTTATACTTTGTCAAGCATATACACCATAGTTTGTTCACTTTAACCTTAATCACTTCAAGATGCTTATGATAGGGGCAATGAGAGCTGAAAGCTAAAAGTATCATAATTTTTGGAAGCTCTTTATGAGACCTGAATCCCTGCTTCCTTCTATGAAGGCCTTACTTTTACTTTTTTGTTGAGTCTCCACCTTCTATCTTTATGCACCTACTTTGAGAGCATAGTGGCCATTTTTAGTTCTATGTGCATTGTCCGAAGACTTGTTGATTGATGCATAGCTTTGATATTGCTTGTTTTAAACTATTTGTATCTAGTCACTCTTATAAACTTTGAAGGTGTCCTATGCATTTATGTTTGCTACTCTATGAGGGACAAGCTGAATACTACTATTCTATGTTTTCTTTATGTGAAACAAACAAACGTCTTGCAAAGCATTGTTATTCATTAATCTTTTGTTTGTGTCTTTTGATGTTGCAACATAGTTTCTTTGCCTTATTGCTAGAACTTTGTCTTTCATGTTTTGATTGAAGTACTATGATCCCAGCTATCAATGTTTTACAAATACTTTGATCAAGTTTATGATGGTGCATGTCACCTAAAAAATTATTCTTTCTTTTTATCACTTACCTACTCGAGGACGAGCAGGAGTTAAGCTTGGGGATGTTGATACATTGCAAATGTATCTATAATTTTTGATGTTCCATGCTTGGTTTTATCTACTTTCTTGTGTTTTGTCCACACTTTGGAGTAATTTTCATATGATTTCTTAGACTAACCTATTAACAAGAGCCACAGTGCCAGTTGCCTGTTTTCTACTGTTTTTGGTTCCAGAAAGTCAGAAAATGAGTATTCTCGGAATTGGACGGGACAAAAGCCAATATGCCTATTTTTCCCGGAGACTCACGGAGCCAGAATACGAGACGAAGAGGGGCCATAGGGTGGCCACACCCTCCCAGGCACGGGTACCCCCAAGCCGCGCCAGGGCATGGTGTGGGCCCCTTGGCTGGCCACCGACCTTGCCTCCTTCGCCTATATATTCCTCCCGAGGCAGAAACCCTAGATCGTCAATCAGAAATCCACGAAAAGTTCCGCAGCACCGTCGCCACCGAAGGGGAGATTCAGGGGACAGAAAGTCTCTGTTCCGGCACCCTGCCGGGACGGGGAAGTGCCCCCGGAGCCATCTTCATCGATCTCCACCACCATCTCCATCACCATTGCTGATTCCCATGATAAGGAGGGAGTAGTTCTCTCTCGAGGCTATGGGTTCTACCGGTAGCTATGTGTTCATCTCTCTCTCTCTCTATGCATGATCTTATTGAGATCATGAGCTTGTAATCTATAGATCTACCTTGCTACTCAAGTGCTTTAATAGATCTCTGCTCTCCCCATGTGTGTGAAGTTGACAGTGTGCACACCATGGTGGCACTTAGGCTAGAGATTACAAATACTTGTTATGAGTTATATTTGGAGTTGGATGTCTATGAAATTGTGGTGTTTGTTTGAACCATCTAGTGCTCAAGGTGACAGTGTGGGGTTATCTAGATGCGGAAAGCAAACTTTGAGGTGTGCTGTTATAGCCCTACCATCGATTAGAGTGTTTAACCGGAGAGTAGTTAAGAGTAGTATCATAAAGAGAAGATATTTATATGAGAGTGTTCACTAGTGAAAGTATGATCCCTAGGCCTTGTTTCTAAGCATTGATACACCGTTTGCAATTAGATTTGTTACATGTTTGCTTGCTTCTATCTTTATTTCAGTTTTACTTTAGTCTTTTCCACGCCATCAAGCTATTTTCTATCACCGTTACCACTTATAATTATCTATACCGCTTGTATTTCACTATCTCTTTGCCAAACTAGTGCACCTATACACCTGACAAGTGTATTGGGTGTGTTGGGGACACAAGAGACTTCTTGTATCTTGATTGCAGGGTTGCTTGAGAGGGGATACCTTTGACCACATCCTCCCTGAGTTTGATAAACCTTGGGTGATACACTTAAGGGAAAACTTGCTGCTGTTCTACAAACCTCTACACTTGGAGGCCCAATAACTGTCTACAAGAATAGAAGTGCGTAGATATCACAGAGGCATATGCATCTCCTGATGCAGATGATTGGAAAGAAGCTGTCCAAAATGAGATGGACTCGATTCTTTCTAATGGAACTTGGGAATTATCAGAACGTCCCTATGGTTGTAAACTTGTGGGATGTAAGTGGGTGTTCAAGAAGAAGCTTAGGCCTGATGGTACTATTGAGAAGTACAAGGCACAGCTTGTATACACATAGAAAGAAGGCGAAGATTACTTTGACACATATTCACCTGTCGCTAGACTGACCACCATTCGAGTACTACTGTCCCTGGCTGCCTCTTATGGTCTTCTTGTTCATCAAATGGATGTGAAGACGGCTTTCCATAATGGAGAGTTGGAAGAGGAGATCTATATGGATCAGCCGGATGGGTTTGTGGTAAAAGGTGAAGAGACAAAGGTGTGCAAGTTGTTAAAATCTTTATATGGCCTAAAACAAGCACCTAGCAATGTCATGATAAGTTTGATAGAACCCTACTTTCTGCTGGCTTTATCATTAATGAGGCTGATAGGTGTGTGTACTATCGCCATGGTGGGGGCGATAGTGTTATATTATGTTTGTATGTGGATGATATTCTGATCTTTGGTACAAACATGAATGTAATAAATAAAGTTAAGGCTTTCCTGTCAAAGAGTTTTGACATGAAAGATCTGGGAGAGGCTGATGTGATTCTGAACATCAAGGTTATTAAGAACGAGAATGGGATTACTTTAACACAATCTCATTATGTTGAGAAGGTCTTGAGCCGTTTTGGCTTTATTGATGGCAAGACTTCTCCAACACCTTATGATCCCAGTTTGACTTTGCGAAAGAATAGGAAGGAACCAACAGACCAGTTGAAATATTCACAAATTGTTGGTTCTCTCATGTACTTAGCAAGCGCTACAAGACCCGGTATCTCTTTTGCTGTGAGCAAGTTGAGTAGGTTCATGTCTAACCCGGGTAGTGATCATTGGCATGCACTTGAAAGGGTCATGCGCTATCTATGTGGTACAATGAGCTATGGGATTCACTATTCAGGGCACCCTGCTGTGCTTGAAGGATATAGTGATTCGAACTGGATCTCTGACGTTGATGAACTCTACGCAACTAGCGGGTATGTGTTTACCCTTGGAGGTGGCGCAGTGTCATGGAGATCTTGTAGACAGACCATATTGACGAGGTCAACTATCCACAAGTCTCACCGGCTCTCGGTTCTCCCTACCGACTCGTTCCGCGTATGTCGCGACGGGAGGCCATGCCTCTGACGCGAACGCTTCTCTCCCCGCTGACATGGATATGCCCTACGGGTACCCGATGTTAGTATACCTGGTCCAGCCCGACGGAAGGCCCACTCGACGACCTGCCAGGGTCCATGACGCCTATGACGGTTCGGATGCTATGAAGCCCATATGGACACCGACACCCAGCGCACAAGACAAGGAAAGCTCAAGACTAGAGTTTGAATACAACTTGTAACCTACTCGTATTGGCGCCCGAGACCTAGCCTCCCCATATATAAAGGCTAGGAGGGTCCAACGAGGAGGACAGATTACGACCTACAGACGCCATACCCCCCAATAGATAGATCTACGATCTCCACCTTCACAATAGATCTACAGATCTAAACCAGACTCATACTTTTGCACACGCATCCACGCCAGATCGAATCTGCGCATCCTGTAACCTTCGGTTCCGCCGTAATCAAAGAGCAGACAAGCAGGAGTAGGGTTTTCCCTCCGGGGGCCTGAACCTGGGTAAATCTCGTGTCCCCTGGTTGCTTGTCTGTTAACCGTGCCACGATCTCCATCATCCCCATCTTCTCCAAAACCCAAGTCCATAACAATGGGCATTGACGAGATTAAACCTCGTCAATTGGCGCCGTCTGTGGGGATTGGGGCTGCTGATTGTGCGGTCATGACGGTTCCGACCCGATCGATCTACAACTCCGCGGCGACGGAGAATCACCTCCTCTTCGGCGCTTTCGACTTCACCGCCCACTCGCCAGATACCATGAAGGATTTCGAGCCCGTAGGCGACGGACTCGAAATTCTGTTCGGGAGCTTCTGCTTCCAGGTGGGACAAACTGGCACCCTCCGCCTCCCTGAGCGGGTGCCCGTGCCGTCAATCAGGCCCGCTTCGTGGGCTCCACACCCCGTGCTACGCACGTCACCATCAACAGATGAGCTCTACAGCAGCAGCAGCTGCAACTCCGATCTGTGCGATCCACCTTCGGATGAAGGGACCTACGGTTCCGGATCCGAAAGCTGCGGCAGCAGCCAACCAATCTAAGAGCGCTACCAATACGCCGTAGTCATCCAGAGCGACGTGGAGCAGCAACCGGTAGCCTGCTGCGATCTTCGACTCCGGCGATCCGCTACGATCTTCGGCTCCAACGACTCGGGGGCTCGGGGGCAACCTCCGCTTCGACGACCAGCCATGGCCTTCGGCTCCAGCAATCCGCTCTGGTGACCCACTATGGCCTTCGGCTGCGGTGACCTGCTGCATCTTTCGGATGCGTCGACCCGACGCGATCTTTGATTGCCGCAACTGGCCACATCGGCTTCAGCGACCACGACTCGGGGGCTCCCTCGACATCGGCGACCCAATGTGGTTTTCGGCTGCGATGGCCCGATACATCCTTCAGATGTGACGACCCCGTGCGGTCTTCGACCGCGACAATCTTCGGATGCGGAATTCGCTGCCGCCATCGACCCCAGGAACCCGTCGCTGCTATGACCGTGGTCCGCCGCGTCGACTACGTCCGCCGTGTGACCCACTACCGCGTCGACTCCGTCCACGACAACTACCAATAAAGCTAAGTTTCCCTCTACTCAGAGCTGATTTACTTTTTTAACTCGCACTCGAAACACTCGGGGGTTGCGCCCTCTTCGAGTAACCTAATGTGCCATCGGCTCCACGCACTCGAGCACCTCGAACGCGACAGCCCGAGTAGCTGATTCTGCCTGACCGTCGAATCCTTGAACTCCGAGTGCCTCGGCAAGGTACTGAGACTAAGGGTAATCAGGCTAACGAAAAGGCCTAACATACAGTGCAAAAGTGTCGACTCGATCGGCACCAGAATCTTACTGTACAAGCCAAAAGGCAAATATTATTTACAAGATACAAGTACTTCACAATTTTTCATGTTTTCTGCAGCTTACAAGGATGTCGACTGCGTCGAGCTATTCTTTCGGGTCCTCCAACAGGATTCGACAAAGCAATTGGCTACGCCATAAACTCAAGGCCCGAGTCGAAACCCTCCTCGGATGGTTCCATCACTTGATGCTACACAAGTGAGACGCTGACTCGATGCACTTCCGGGTCAGTGGTTTCTCCTCGCATGAGTCTCCACTCGAGTCTGCGACTCGACTAGACACTCGGGGGCTACTCCTATCAGGAGCGCTGGTCGCGCACCCGATGTATTTTCGGGTCAGCGGTACGCCCATGAGATTTCCTACTACAACTTCCCGATACAAGACTTGAGTCTCTGCCCGAGTCTACGACTCCGCCAGACACTCGGGGGCTACTCCAAACTGGAGCGCTGGTCACGCACACACAAGATCTTCGAGTCCTACGCCGAGTCTACGACTCCACTACAGACTCGGGGACTACTCCCATAGGGAGGATTGATTCAAGCATCCGAAAAAAAAATTGTGTCCTACGGACCTGAAGCAAACAACGGCTGAATTAAAGTCTCTGCTCGAGTCTACGACTCGAACAGACACTCGGGGGCTACTCCCATAGGGAGCGCTAGTCGCGCACCCTATAGTCTATTGTGTTGACTACGTCCATGATGTGGATTCCTTTACAACAGCCGAACAAATTCAGCTGACCCGATGAACTTCCGGGTGAAGTGCTTCGCACTCGACACAACTTTCGACTCTGACATCCAAATACAAGGTTCAAGACAACTAAGTCTCCACCTGAATCTACGTTTCGGATGGACACTCGGGGGCTACTGACATGGATATGCCCTACGGGTACCCGATGTTAGTATACCTGGTCCAGCCCGACGGAAGGCCCACTCGACGACCTGCCAGGGTCCATGATGTAGGGGTTCGTAGCATGGAAAACAAAAATTTTCTATCGCATACAAACAAACAAGCCAAGATCTATCTACTAGATTGTAGCAACGAGTCGATGGAATAACTCACCCTCGAAGATTCCAAAGTGTTTAACGAGAGCAGATTCTCGTGGGTGATGTAGTCGTACTCTTTCCGATCTCAAGATCGCGTAGACGATCCTTCCAGCGCCGCGTTCCCGCAGCGCTCCCGCAGTCGGTCACACGTTCGGTACTCGACGAAGACCTTCCTCTCCCTTGTTCCAGCAGGCAGCGGAGGTTGTAGCACTCTCCTCGTGATTCCGGCAGCACAACGGCGTGGTACCGGAGGTAGAGGGGAAATCCCGCAGGGCTTCGCCTTAAGCCGGTGCGAGTATGGTGGAGCTTATGAGAGAGGCTATTAGTGGTCTAGTAATTAGACACACCAATTAGAAGGCTCTAAACCAATTAGAAGGCTCTAAACCGAATAGCTCTAAACCGGGGTCTAGATCTAGGGTTTAGTTTAGAGGATAGGAAACTTGTGTGTGCTAGGAGGGAGCCCTGCCCCTCCTTATATAGGTGGGAGGGCTGGCCGGCCAAGGGGAGGAGTTCCTCCCCAACTCGGCCTAGGGAAGTGCGCCGGCCAAGGGGAGGAATTCCCCTCCAACTCGGCCTCCACCTCTCCTCCTCTTTTCCCACTTCCCAAAACTGCCGTTTGACTTTCAAACTAGCCGTTTGACTTTTCAATTTAGGATTTAAATAAATCCTTTATTTGGGACAGCAAGAACACTTAGTACATGATGCAATCATTCCAATATGCAATGACACACTCATGTACCCTTCCCCCTCCGGAGTGCCGGACATTCCGGGACCTTCTAGAATGTTCCCGATGAAAACACCGGAACCATTCCCCAACTCCAAAACGGGACTTTCCTTATATGAATCTTATTCTCCGGACCATTCCGGATCACCTCGTGATATCCCGAATCCCATCCGAGACTCCGAACAACATTCGGTCTCTTTCTCATAATACCATAACTACTCAAACAACGTCGAATCCTTAAGTGTGTCTCCCTACGGTTCGTGAATTATGCGGACATGATCGAGACACTTCTCCGAACAATAACCAATAGAGGAATCTGGAAATTCATATGGCTCCCACATATTTCTACGATTACTTTGCGATCGAATGAACCACTTACATACGATACCAATTTCCCTTTGTCTCACGATATGTTACTTATCCGAGGTTATGATCGTCGGTATCTCTGCATACCTAGTTCATCCTCGTTACTGATAAGTACTCTTTTCTCGTTCCCGTGATATGTGATCCCTTGTGACCAAGTCACATGCTTGCAAGCTAATTGGATGACATTTCACCGAGAGGGCCCAGAGAATATCTATCCGTCATGTGGATGGACAAATCCCACTCTTGATCCATGTGTTTCAACCAATACTTTCCGAACACTCAATGCCACCTTTATAGCCACCCTGTTACGGTGTGGTGTTTGATGACATCAAAGCATCCATCCAGCAAAGGTGATATGCATGATCTCATGGTCGAAGGAATTAGGTTACTATGTATCAGAAAGCATATAGCAATTGAACTATTGAAATGACTTGATCTTTATGCTACGCTTGTCTATAGGAGTATGTCCACCATATCATTCTCCTAACGATATGATCTTGTTGTTGATAACATCTCAATGTTCATGACAAAGAAACCACATCATCAATCAACCAACAAGCTAGTGAAGTACAGAGGCTATACTAGGGACTTCAAATTAAGTTTACAAATCACACAAGTATTAATGGTTTCCTTGTTAATACTATTATAGCATGAATGCAAACATTTATCATAAACACAAAGATATATAATAATAACTATATTTATTATTGCCTCTAGGGCATATCTCCAACAGTCTCCCACTTGCACTAGAGTCATCTAATCTAGATTACATGGTAATATACCGAACACCCATGGCAGTTTGGTGTTGGTCATGTTTTGCCCTCGGGAGAGGTTTAGTCAACGGATCCGCCACATTCAGATCTGTGTGTACTTTGCAAATCTTTATATCCCCATCCTGGATATGTTCTCGAATAGCGTGAAAACGCAGCTTGATATGCTTCAGTTTCTTGTGTGACCTTGGTTCTTGCGCATTGGCTATGGCGCCCATGTTATCACAGTAGATAGACATTGGGTCCAGCGCACTTGGAACCACACCCAGCTCTGTAATGAACTCTTTCATCCACATCGCTTCTTGTGAAGCCTCCGAAGCAGCCATGTATTCCGATTCAGTTGAAGATCTCGCCACAACGCTTTGCTTTGCACTCCTCCAGCTAACTGCTGCACCATTCAAAATAAATACGTATCCAGATTGTGATTTAGAATCATCCGGATCGGTGTTCCAACTAGCATCGGTGTAACCATTAACAACGAGCTGTTCATCACCTCCATAAGAAAGAACCATATCCTTAGTTCTTCTCAAGTACTTAAGGATGTTTTTGACCGCTGTCCAATGATCCACTCCTGGATCACTTTGATATCTGCTAGTTAAACTAACAGCATATGCAATGTCGGGTCTAGTACATAGCATGGCATACATTAGAGATCCTATGGCTGAGGCATAGGGAGTCTTACTCATTCTTTCTCTATCTTCTGCCGATGTCGGACTTTGAGTTTTACTCAAGGTCGTATTGGGCAACATGGGCAAGAACCCTTTCTTGCTATCTTCCATTCCAAACCTCTTTAGAACTTTGTCCAAATATGTACTTTGTGATAATGATATTTGGCGTTTCGATCTATCTCTATAAATCTTTATGCCTAATATGTAAGCTGCTTCGCCAAGATCCTTCATTGAAAAACTATTATTCAAATACTCTTTGACACTATTAAGAAGGTCTACATCATTCCCAATCAACAATATGTCATCCACATACAGTATTAAGAATGCTACAGAGCTCCCACTCACTTTCTTGTAAATACAAGCTTCTCCATAAGTTTGTATAAAACCAAAACTTTTGATTACCTTATCAAAACGTTGATTCCAACTTCGGGATGCTTGCTTCAATCCATAGATGGACCGTTGAAGCTTGCATACCTTGTTAGCATCTTTAGGATCGACAAAACCTTTGGGTTGCATCATATACAACTCTTCATCAATGTCTCCATTGAGGAATGCTGTTTTGACATCCATCTGCCATATCTCATAATCATAATATGCAGCGATTGCTAACATAATCCTCACAGACTTTAGCTTCGCTACCGGTGAGAAAGTCTCATCGTAGTCAACTCCTTGAATTTGTCGAAACCCTTTTGCGACAAGTCGAGCTTTTTAGACAGTAACATTACCATCAGCATCTGTTTTCTTCTTGAAAATCCATTTGTTCTCGACAGCCTTCCGGCCATCCGGTAAGTCCACCAAAGTCCATACTTGGTTTTCGTACATGGATCCAATCTCGGATTTCATGGCTTCTTGCCATTTATTGGAATCTGGGCTCATCATCGCTTCCTCATATGTCTCGGGGTCATCGGTGTTGTCCACCAACATGACATTCATAACGGAATCATACCAATCTGGAGTGGTACGAGTTCTCGTTGACCTCCGAGGCTCTGTAGCAACTTCAACCGAAGTTTCATGATCACTATCATTAGCTTCCTCTCTTATTGGTGCAGGAACCACATGAACTTCTTCCGGTGCTGCGCTACTCGCAATTTCGAGAGAAGGTTCGACAACCTCGTCGAGTTCTACTTTCCTTCCAGTCACTTCTTTCGAGAGAAATTCCTTCTCTAGAAAGGATCCATTCTTGGCAACGAAGATTTTGCCTTCGGATCTATGATAGAAGGTATACCCAATAGTTTCCTTCGGGTATCCTATGAAGACGCATTTTTCCGCTTTGGGTTCAAGCTTGTCCGGCTGTAACTTCTTTACATAGGCTTCGCATCCCCAAACTTTAAGGAACGACAATTTAGGTTTCTTCCCAAACCATAATTCATACGGTGTCGTTTCAACGGATTTAGACGGTGCCCTATTTAAAGTGAATGCGGCTGTTTCTAATGCATAACCCCAAAATGATAGCGGTAAATCTGTAAGTGACATCATAGAACGAACCATATCTAAGAGAGTTCGATTACGACGTTCAGACACACCATTACGCTATGGTGTTCCCGGCGGTGTCAACTGCGAAAGTATTCCACATTTCCTTAAATGCTCGCCAAACTCGTAACTTAGATATTCACCTCCACGATCAGAACGTAGAAATTTAATCTTCTTGTTACGTTGATTCTCTACCTCACTTTGAAACTCCTTAAACTTCTCGAAAGTTTCGGACTTATGTTTCATGAAATAGATATACCCATATCTACTCAAGTCATCCGTGAAGGTAAGAACATAACGATAACCACTGCGCGATGCTACACTCATTGGACCACACACATCGGTATGTATGATTTCCAATAAGTCTGTAGCTCGCTCCATCATACCAGAAAATGGAGTCTTAGTCATTTTACCCATCAGACATGCTTCGCATCTTTCAAGTGATTCAAAATCAAGTGATTCAAGAAGTCCATCGGAATGGAGTTTCTTCATACGCTTCACTCCAATGTGACCAAGACGACAGTGCCACATATAGGTCAAATTATCGCTTGATTTCAAACGTTTAGCCTCAATGTTATTAATATGTGTATTTCTACTATCGAGATTCAATATGAATAGACCATCTATCAAAGGTGCATGTGCATAAAACACATTACTCATATAAATCGAACAACCATTATTCTTGGATTTAAACAAGTAACTGTCTCGCAATAAACAAGATCCTGATATAATGTTCATGCTTAATGCAGGCACCAAATAACAATTATTTAAGTATAAAACTAATCCCGATGGTAGATGAAGAGGTAGCGTGCCGACCGCGATCACATCAACCTTTGATCCGTTTCCTACGCGCATCGTTACCTCGTTCTTCACTAGCTTCCGTTTATTCTGCAGCTCCTGTTTCGAGTTACAAATATGAGCAACCGAACCAGTATCAAATACCCAGGCACTACTACGAGTACTAGTGAGATACACATCAATAACATGTATATCAGATATACCTTTCTTTTTGATGTTGCCGTTCTTCAAATCCGCCAAGTACCTTGGGCAATTCCGCTTCCAGTGACCTTCTCCCTTGCAGTAAAAGCACTCAGTTTCAGGTTTAGGTCCAGCCTTGGTCTTCTTCGTCGGCGTGGTAACTTTCTTACCACCCTTCTTGAAGTGTCCCTTTTGCTTAGACTTGCCTTTCTTGAATTTGGTGGTCTTATTGACCATCAACACTTGGTGCTCTTTCTTGATCTCCACTTCTGCAGATTTTAACATAGCAAATAGTTCTGGCAACTCTTTGTTCATGTTCTGCATGTTGTAGTTCATCACAAAGTTCTTGTAACTTGGTGGTAGTGATTGGAGGATGCGGTAAACTCCCAAAGTATTAGGAATCACTATACCCAAACTTTGAAGTTTATTTGCGTGCCCAGACATCTTAAGCACATGCTCACTGACGGAGCTACCCTCTTCCATCTTGCAGTTAAAGAACTTTTCAGAAGCTTCATAACTTTCAATTGCCGCATGAGTCTCAAAAATTAATTTGAGATCCTCGACAATATCATATGGGTCTGAATTCTCAAACCTTTTCTGAAGCTCCGATTCTAAACCATACAAGATAGCACACTGAACTATGGAGTACTGATTCTTCCGAGTGAGGTAAACATTCTTTACTTCATCGGGAGCATCAGCTGCAGGTGGGTCACCTAGCGGTGCATCCAGCACATAGGTTAAATTACCAGCTGTGAGGACAATCCTCAAATTGCGGAACCAATCCGCGAAGTTGCTTCCATTGTTTTTTCAACTTTTCTTTCTCTAGGAACGCATTAAAATTGATGGTAGGGGCTGCCATTGATCTACAACATATTTGCAATAGTTTAGACTAAGTTTATGATAAATTGAGTTCAAATTAATTAATGAAATTAAACTAGGTGAACTCCCACTCAAAACAACATCCCTCACATTGTTTTAGTGATCACACGAACCAAATCCACTACATCAACACCGATCATCACGAGAGCTGATATAGTTTTAATGGCGAACAATCATCATGTTCATCATATCTACTATATGATTCATGCTTTGCCTTTCGGCGATCCGTGTTCCTGAGGCCATGTCTGTACATGCTAGGCTCGTCAAGATCAAACCTTAGCTACCGCATAAGCAAATCTGGCTTGCTTACGTTGTATTCACCCGCGGAATCAAAGACACCCGATCATCACGTGGTGCTTCGAAGCAGCAAGCTTTGGCAACGGTGCATACTAAGGGTGAACACTTTAGAACTTGAAATTTATGTGCATGAGGGATCATCTTATAATGCTACCGTCGTCTACTAAGCAATACAAGATGCATAAAGGATTAACATCACATGCAATTCATAATATGTGATATGATATGGCCTTTCTTCTTTGTGCTTCCAATCTCCATCTTCAAGCACGAATATGATCTCCATCATCACCGGCATAGCATCAAGGTCAATGACGCTTCTCCATGGTTGTCGTCCACCAGCTTCAACTATTACAACTATTTTGAATAGACACGCAGGTCTTAACAGAAATTAAAGACAACCATATGGCTCCTGCCGGTTGCCAACTTACAATAAGGAACATTGCATACATCAAATATAATCACAATCATGGCCATATCACATCACTGCACACCCCTGCAAAACAAAGTTAGACGCTTCTACTTTCTTTGCATATTTTACGTGGTTTGGGGCTTTCCATAAGTGTCGTTCTAACTTACGAACAATAACCACAACATTGATACTAGCATTGTTGATCACCCGTTGTAAATTGGATCTTTACTATGCTAGGAGAAACAGGCACCCGCAAAGCCACTTATGCAAAACGAGTTGCATGTCAAGCGTGGAGCAAGTCTCATGAACGATGTCATGTAAGGTTAGCCCGGGCCGCTTCATCCCAACATACCGCAAGATGCAAAGTACACAAAAGGCAATCTACAATAAAAGCATCAATGCCCACAATGACCATTGTGTTCTACTCGTGCAACAGATCTACATATAGACACGGCTCTGATACCACTGTAGGGGTTCGTAGCATGGAAAACAAAAATTTTCTATCGCATACAAACAAACAAGCCAAGATCTATCTACTAGATTGTAGCAACGAGTCGATGGAATAACTCACCCTCGAAGATTCCAAAGTGTTTAACGAGAGCAGATTCTCGTGGGTGATGTAGTCGTACTCTTTCCGATCTCAAGATCGCGTAGACGATCCTTCCAGCGCCGCGTTCCCGCAGCGCTCCCGCAGTCGATCACACGTTCGGTACTCGACGAAGACCTTCCTCTCCCTTGTTCCAGCAGGCAGCGGAGGTTGTAGCACTCTCCTCGTGATTCCGGCAGCACAACGGCATGGTACCGGAGGTAGAGGGGAAATCCCGCAGGGCTTCGCCTTAAGCCGGTGCGAGTATGGTGGAGCTTATGAGAGAGGCTATTAGTGGTCTAGTAATTAGACACACCAATTAGAAGGCTCTAAACCAATTAGAAGGCTCTAAACCGAATAGCTCTAAACCGGGGTCTAGATCTAGGGTTTAGTTTAGAGGATAGGAAACTTGTGTGTGCTAGGAGGGAGCCCTGCCCCTCCTTATATAGGTGGGAGGGCTGGCCGGCCAAGGGGAGGAGTTCCTCCCCAACTCGGCCTAGGGAAGTGCGCCGGCCAAGGGGAGGAATTCCCCTCCAACTCGGCCTCCACCTCTCCTCCTCTTTTCCCACTTCCCAAAACTGCCGTTTGACTTTCAAACTAGCCGTTTGACTTTTCAATTTAGGATTTAAATAAATCCTTTATTTGGGACAGCAAGAACACTTAGTACATGATGCAATCATTCCAATATGCAATGACACACTCATGTACCCTTCCCCCTCCGGAGTGCCGGACATTCCGGGACCTTCTAGAATGTTCCCGATGAAAACACCGGAACCATTCCCCAACTCCAAAACGGGACTTTCCTTATATGAATCTTATTCTCCGGACCATTCCGGATCACCTCGTGATATCCCGGATCCCATCCGAGACTCCGAACAACATTCGGTCTCTTTCTCATAATACCATAACTACTCAAACAACGTCGAATCCTTAAGTGTGTCTCCCTACGGTTCGTGAATTATGCGGACATGATCGAGACACTTCTCCGAACAATAACCAATAGAGGAATCTGGAAATTCATATGGCTCCCACATATTTCTACGATTACTTTGCGATCGAATGAACCACTTACATACGATACCAATTTCCCTTTGTCTCACGATATGTTACTTATCCGAGGTTATGATCGTCGGTATCTCTGCATACCTAGTTCATCCTCGTTACTGATAAGTACTCTTTTCTCGTTCCCGTGATATGTGATCCCTTGTGACCAAGTCACATGCTTGCAAGCTAATTGGATGACATTTCACCGAGAGGGCCCAGAGAATATCTATCCGTCATGTGGATGGACAAATCCCACTCTTGATCCATGTGTTTCAACCAATACTTTCCGAACACTCAATGCCACCTTTATAGCCACCCTGTTACGGTGTGGTGTTTGATGACATCAAAGCATCCATCCAGCAAAGGTGATATGCATGATCTCATGGTCGAAGGAATTAGGTTACTATGTATCAGAAAGCATATAGCAATTGAACTATTGAAATGACTTGATCTTTATGCTACGCTTGTCTATAGGAGTATGTCCACCATATCATTCTCCTAACGATATGATCTTGTTGTTGATAACATCTCAATGTTCATGACAAAGAAACCACATCATCAATCAACCAACAAGCTAGTGAAGTACAGAGGCTATACTAGGGACTTCAAATTAAGTTTACAAATCACACAAGTATTAATGGTTTCCTTGTTAATACTATTATAGCATGAATGCAAACATTTATCATAAACACAAAGATATATAATAATAACTATATTTATTATTGCCTCTAGGGCATATCTCCAACACATGACGCCTATGACGGTTCGGATGCTATGAAGCCCATATGGACACCGACACCCAGCGCACAAGACAAGGAAAGCTCAAGACTAGAGTTTGAATACAACTTGTAACCTACTCGTATTGGCGCCCGAGACCTAGCCTCCCCATATATAAAGGCTAGGAGGGTCCAACGAGGAGGATAGATTACGACCTACAGACGCCATACCCCCCAATAGATAGATCTACGATCTCCACCTCCACAATAGATCTACAGATCTAAACCAGACTCATACTTTCGCACACGCATCCACGCCAGATCGAATCTGCGCATCCTGTAACCTTCGGTTCCGCCGTAATCAAAGAGCAGACAAGCAGGAGTAGGGTTTTCCCTCGGGGGCCTGAACCTGGGTAAATCTCGTGTCCCCTGGTTGCTTGTCTGTTAACCGTGCCATGATCTCCAGCATCCCCATCTTCTCCAAAACCCAAGTCCATAACAATGGGCATTGACGAGATTAAATCTCGTCACCCGCCTCCAACACGACCACTTCTCCCCACCGACCTAGTTCCTGCATGCGACGCGGCGTGAAGACATAAGGCTGGCGCGAAGCCTTCTCCCCGTGACGGGGCCCGCATACATATGGCGGTAGGATATGGCACCGGCGTGAACCCGTAGTAGCGCCTACAACGTAATGCCGGAGGCACCGTAGGTTCACACGTGGCTGAAGCTATAGTGCGGTGGCTATTGATATGTTGCACGTACAAAAACACGAACTTACGCTTCCTCTGTCCGTCATTCTAAAGATCACCACGCAGCCACCCTGAACGCGTTGGATACGACAAAGCCATCGTTCAGGGACCGACAATGTCTCTTGTAGGACGATGGACAGAGAAGGCAAGATGAACCGAAGTAAGAGAGAAGCTAAAACCTTGCAAGAAACAACGAATACAGTGATGCGTTACTAAAAAAGCACGTACGGATACAACATGGGACATATGTTTTACCGCGCGAACGGAACCCACCACACGATCGCCGGACGCGAGGACCCGTGTCCGGTGAGGGATTCCGCTGCCACATCGGCTCCCGACCGTGAGAACCTGTGGCGGGCGAGGGTCTCCACTACCAGCTCAGCTCCTGCCGGCGAGAATCTCAACGAGCGAGGGTTTCCACGGCCACGTCGGCACCCGACGTGCCCCACGACCCGGCGGAGGCGGAGCACATGTCTCGTTCCGAACGCCTCTCACGTAGCACGATCTCGTCTGTGTCCGCTGAAAACGGGCACAGACCGCGCGCGTGACCCACCGTCCAGCGACGCGGGGCAGCAAAGGGCGTGCGACACTCCCGCGCTAGGGAATCTCTGGTCGTGGGCCCCGGCTCCCCGGGAGAGCTGGGCTTCGCGGCAATTTCGCCGCGTGTCCTCCCGTCGTCCATCCGACGGCTAGAAAGAATCGGGACGACATGGATAATAGATTCAGCTGAAACTTTCATGCGCTATTATTGTCTCCGATTCGCATTTGCAAAATCTCCATCCGTGGAAGCATCCAATTTTTCTTTCATAAGATACGAAAACAAAAACATACCAAGTATATGAGAGATTGTTTATTGAATACTACCATTAAAAAAGTAAATCTACGAAAGGGTCTTAAAGAAAATAAATAGTACTAGTAATATCAAATTGTCATGGTGTAGGTGGCAATCACCTTTTTCTCCCTTCTTATTCCTCTTCATGGCTGATGGCATGTATGCTTTGTTGAAAACGGAGGTAGAACAAATATAGTATTTCACCTATCAAGGTTTGTCGTGGTACACCTAAGATTTTACATCTTGTTTTTGCCGATGACACTTTGTTATTATTCCCTGCTAACGGGGCCTGAGCCACACGGATCAAAATTACTATTGATGCTTTTGCAACCGGAACATGACATCTAGCAACCCTGCGAAATGTTCAATCTTATTCAGCACCGATACCCCCACAAACTTCTCAGGCTACAACCTGCACAATCCTGCAAGTGGTACATGATAAGTTTGAAGATAAATACCTCAGTTTTGCCTACCCCCGACGGAGGATGCATAAGGGAGATTTGAAAAGCCTTCAGTGATGACTAAGAAAATATCTTATTGGTTGGGGTGATGGCCTTCTAGCACGTAATGGCCATGAGGTTCTTATCATAGTCATCTCACATGCCATTCGAATATGCATTATGGGTGTTTTAAATTCCCGGCTTCGGTTTTTGACGCGTTACTAATTGATTCATAAGTATCGGTGGGGTGTTGGGAAAGGTAAGCGTAAAACCCACTGGGTAAGCTGGAACAAGTATTGAAACATGGCCTGGAGCCAATAATAATTACTATATATTTATGTGTTTATTATTTAAGTTTATTATTCTATGAAATAACTGCTACGTGTCTTGATTGTGAGAATCAAAGGAAAACTCATATGCACATGTAGAAAGATAAATACCAAGTTGTTCTAGTCACGCCTCTAAAACTAGACCATGTGTTTTGTGATGATCAAGTTTCCTGATCATGGTATAAGTTGTTGCAACCGAGGGCACCACCAACTATGGGAGTCCATTGGTACAAGGAGAAGCGAACTGAACTGATCCATTGTATGATTTACTATGAGGTGTAACCACTTATGTTTATAGTCAATCATCATCATTATCTTATGCACAAATCCTTAGACTATGAGAATATCAAGTACCCTCATACTAGAAGACTTATATTTGAGATTGTTCTTACACCATCTGTAGAAGTGGCTAACATGCAATCTTGAGGTACTTAAGAATGCAAGTCTAGGTACTTGGATAGTTCAAGACTGGGATCCTGCTTCTCCTAACGATGGTGAGATATAGTTCGGGCCCACTCGGTATTACAATGTCACCTATCATCTGCATAGACAAGTTATGATGTTGATCATAAGGACATTGGAATACAAACGAGTAAATGAGAATGAAGCATGAACGCGGATAACATATATAGTGATCAAGAGTTGCATAACGAGGATACCGACATCTTGCCTTGGTGTTATCACATATCATGAGGTATAAAGATTATCACTTGTATAATGAATCGGGTTCACTCGATGATTCATGTAATATAAAGGAACCATCATGGACGTTTAGGTCCCGTTGTTGGTTATTGATCGAAAGAGTTTCCGGATTCATGTCTGCATATTACCGAACCATATTGGGTCACATGCTTAAGGTCAAACAATCAAGTTGTGGTAATATATGTATGTGTGGCTACACTACTAAAATACCCCCATGCGTGACACTTTTTTGGGGCGGCACAAGCAAAAAGTATAGAGGAAAGTGTTTAGCCCGGCATAAAGAGAATTCGCAAACTAGTGTGGCGGACAATTATGTGTTGTGACATGTTTATTCATGGTGTTAAATTGCACCGCGCTAGCTATCCTGCAGTACCGATGTTCATATACGCCTCAGTACAAGAACCGGGGCAATCATAATACCACTGTGGAAAAGGCTGGACGTTGATTGCGGGTTTGGCACGTGTGACTTGTCAAGCTTCTCTCAATAACCGGTGAGCCCCATACAAGCCGAGTTGTTCCATCCGAATGTTAAAATGAAACCCCCTCCCTTTCACCCACGACCATACTTTCGCCCACGTCTCCCACTTCCTCTTTCTTCAATCTATATTTTTTCTCTCTCCATGAAACATCTTCGGGCGGCGACGGTGCCGGGAACTAGGAGAGTTGTCTGGAATATGTTAAACATACACCAAAATAGTATTCGGAGTTATTGAGAGAAATCAGAATTGTTCCGGTGACATAACCTATTTCAGGAAGGTAGTTCCGAAGTCATCGGAGTTGATTTCAAGGTTCAACAGAATCACTCTGAGATGATTAAAATGTCAAAGAACTTTTAGAAAGGTTCTAGAATATATATAGGTTTGCATACATGAGATGTATCGGTCTTTATTTAAAAGAAACCGGAGAGAAATAAAACCACCGAAGTAGTTCCAGTGAGTGATGGGAATGATCCGGAAGGGGCAACCGACATGGAGTGGAAGGCCCACCATGCATGACCCATTCGACACTATGGGGCTGCACCTAAACCGTCCATATATAGATCCTATGAATTAATGAGTTAATTTATGGCGATTTGGAAAGTATAAGATTATATCTTTATATGAGAAAAGTCATCTTCTATTAAAGATACAAGATGATCTTCATTAATTACATAGTTATTATATCTTGTAGAGGAGGAAGTAAATGATCTACATTTAATGTGGAGATATCATATATTATCTAGGAGGGAGGGAGATGATTTTGCATGCAAGGGAAGATCAATACCTGCCTATTGGAGGGGAAGGCGTGCCACTTCCAGGCCACCCTAGCCGCGGGAGCCTGGGTGAACCCTGAGGATCCCCATGGACTCTCCCCTCCACCTATATAGAGATAGAGACTCTCACCACAAGAGCACACAATTCCACAATGGCGACTGCCTCCCCCCCCCTCTCTCTCTCTCTCTCTCTCTCTCTCTCTCTCTCTCTCTCTCTCTTCTTGGGGCTTCTCCATAATATGCATGTCATGAGGGTGCAAGAAACCTACGCAGTGACTGTACCTTTGACCCTCCATCAAGTGGAGCTTCTCCTAGCGGCTGGGAGGGCTAACCAGTACATAGAGACATTTAGGACACCCCTATGGTAACGAAGGCGCTAAGGCCAACAACTTGGTAAATTCACCAGTGGCCATAGGGAACTAATAGTATTGGGTCGCGGATGGCCCATACACATCGTCAATGGCTAAATTAATAGCCTTTCGCCAATGTTTATAATAATAGGTTAGATTATCGGCTTATTACCGACAAGGATCCATCACAAACAAAGAACTATATTTGACTATTTCGAAGTATAACAACCACACCAGGCCGCAGTTATAAAATTACACGCCCCCTTGCTTGTCCCACTCTCTTCAACCCTAGCCATACACTCCCATCGATCTCCACGAGCTTCAGCAGCTAAGATATGCCTTTTTTTCCTAAGCTCAGCGATGGTGAAGCCACGCCAACCATGGCCAAGGCCGCGCAGTCCCCACCGTCAAATGCATCCATGACCTTTTCTTGGGGGAGTTTATAAGAGATTAGCACAAGAAATATACGCAAGAAAGGACTTGGAGTCGCCGAAGAAAAGAATCCCAACAAAATAGGCAAGAAAATATCAATAAAGGAAAATTCGGTGGCCGCAATGACCATCATGTGGCCTGTATGGGTCATCCGTACCTAATACACTTCAAAAAGTACGCGTCCGTGGACATTGGTACAATCTTTTCGAACTCACAATACGGGCGGGTTTACCCCATACGGTCCACCCGTACTGAGAGTTACCGACTATCAGAGGTGACTAGTTTTTTTAAAATCGGAAACAAACGAACCTAGGGACCAGAGGGATAACGACCAACAGTACGGGGGTGTGGCCCCGTACGGCCCGATCGTACCGACTCTGGCAATCGAAGAAACAAAACACCAAACTTACTAGACGTAACAACCACTGGTACGGATGCACGTGACCATACCGCCTGCCCGTACTAGCATCAGAAAATAGCAGCTCACTCAGAAAAAGTAAGGATTTCAAAAATCAAAACAAAAATAGCAAAACCACAACTAAAGATTAGAAATAAATAAATCTAAACTTTCCTCACTTATGAAGAGTTCTAAGAACTGTTTTAGAAGTCTAATTTCTTTAGAAGTCTTCTATTAATTTTCCTTTCCCTCTGTATATGAGTGGTTGTATTTTTCTGGTTAAACCATTGCATAGAAATGGAGAAAATTTCTTTTTGGGGCGAAGTGCACCTAGAGGCATATAGATGGATGGTACCCTCACTTGAGTTTTCACATCTTCAAATGATTCCTGTGATTAGGACAATTCTTCCTTTTGTTGCAAAATCTGTAACTCAAATTCTTGTAAAATTAAAGTCCAAAGAATCATACTATGCTTAACATCAGTCTTTTCAAGTATTTCCTTTAAGCTATCATGATCAGTATGCACTTTAACTTTTGAGTCAATAATATAAGATCTAAATTTATCACAGAAAATATAACAACAAAGAGTTCTTTTTCAGCGATAGGGTAGTTCTTTTGTATTTCATTAAGGGTGCGACTAGCATGATGAATGATATTAAATTCATCACAATCACACTGACAAATAACTACCCCAACAACATCATTACTAGCTTCACAGAATAAATCAAAGGGTTTCCTCCAATTTGATGGTTTAATAACAAGAGCATTTAAGAGTGCTTGTTTTAGAATACTTAAAGAAGTTAAGCAACTTTCAGCAAATTTAAAATGGAAATTCTTTTGTAGGAGGTTGGTTAATGTTCGAGCAACTTTATAGAAGTCCTTAATGAATCTTCTATAAAACCCCACATGACCAAGAAAACTTTTTATACCTTTAACATCTCGTGGAGCTAGTAACTTATCTATTGCTTCAATATTTGCTTTGTCAACCTCTATACCTTTACCTGGGATTTTGTGACCAAGCACTATACCTTCTTGAACCATGAAGTGACACTTATACCAATTAAATACTAGATTAGTGTCTTCACACGTTGCAAGGCTTTATGAAGATTATGTAGACAATGGTTAAATGGATTTTCATAAACGGAAAAGTCGTCCATGAATAGGTCCATTATATTTTCAACATAATCAGAAAAATAGGAGTCATACATCTTTGAAAGGTAATAGGTGCATTACATAAACCAAACGACATGCGATAATAAGCATAAATACCAAAGGGGCAAGTAAAAGTTGTTTTTAGTTGATCTTCAGGACTAACAACTATTTGAGAAAATCCGGAATATCCATCTTGATAACAAAAATGTGAATGCTTAGCAAGCCTCTCTAGTGTTTGATCTATCAATGATAAGGGATAATGATCCTTTCTAGTTTCCTTATTCAGCTTTCTATAGTCAATATAGATTCTATGCCCAACTATAGTGAGAGTAGGAACTAGTTCATTGTTCTCTTTTAGAATGGCAGTATATCCACCTTTCTTTGGAACACAGTGAACGGGAATTACCGATTCTCTTTCCGCCACATGATAAATGATATTGCATCTAGGAGTCGAATTATTTCTTTCCTTACCACTTCTTTCATTTTTGGTTTGAGTCTTGTTTGGAAATCTACGATCGGTTGAGCTCCTTCTTCCATGAATATTCTATGAGTGTCTATTGTGGGACTAATCCCTTTAAATTCATCCATAGAATATTTGAAGGCCTTACGGTGCATTTTTAATATAGTCATTAAATTTTCTTCTTCCTTCTCTGCAAGATTAGCACTCACAATAATAGGATATTTGTTTGTATCATCTAAGAACCTATATTTAAATTCTTATGGAAGAAGTTTAAGCTTTGGGGATGGAAGTTCCTCATATCCTTTTGTTTCTGGAACTTCATACACATCATTCATTTGGAAATCAATTATAGGAGCAGAGTCAAGATATTCATCAATTTCCCTTTTACCAATATCCTTAGGGACACTATCATTTTCTATTAGGCTTCTTTAAAGATCATCATTAGGAATTTCACAAGTCAAGGTGGCAAGACTGGTGATATTACCTTCCCCTTCTTTCTCTTCAAAGTCTTCTTCGATGGGGTTGTGTTCAAATTTTGAGAAGTGGAATTGCATCATGTCCTCTCCAAACTTGAAGGTAATTGTTTCATTTTGCAGTCAATATTTGCCCCTGTGGTATTTAAAAAGGTTCTCCCAAAGATAATAAGATAATAGGTGTCATTTGGCATGTCAACTACCACAAAGTCAATAGGATACTCATAAGGGCCAATATAAATAGGAACATTTTTAATTATGACCATGGGGACTCTAAGTATTTTATAGGCAAGGATGATTGTCATTTCAATATTTTCTAATTCAGCTGGTTCAAGCTCATCTTGATTTTTTAATAAAATCTAAAAGAAAAAACATTAACAATAGTTCCAATATCACAAAGTCCATAGTAATAGGTTTCACCAAAACTACAAGGAAGTATAGGTTTACCAATATTTTTTATCTTTTACTTTTCCTTCAACAAATTAGGAAGCTTTGTCATCAAGATCGACTACATCATACTATGCAAACATAGCTAGTATATCTTCTTTAGTTACTTCCCTTTCTTCTTCTCTATTCTCATAAATCACATCTTCTATCTTTGCCTCTTCTTCTTGTTTCCTCAAAATTTCTTTTTGTTTCTCCAATTGTTCTGTAAGAAGTTGAGTTCTCATGCACTTTTTGTCCATCCTTGGGAAGGGAAGTGGTTCAACATATGGTAGTATTTCCATTGATGGCTTCTTGGGGACTTCAACCACCATGTGCACTTCTTTGACTGGTTCAGGCGATGGAGAATATTCAAGCCATTCCTTTTTTGGTGCTTCGATAAATTCTGTAAAAGACTGAAGAACTTGCAATACAATATCATCATCAGGTTGAAGTTTATCAACACATTACTTTAACCTTTTCAGTTTCTTTATAAGCATTTAGGCAATCATATTCTATTTCTATACCACCTTTGCCTCCTAAGTCAAATCCCCAAGTTTCCCTATTACGACAAAAAAAATCTAGAACTTTCCAAGCTTGCTCAGTGGTGAGGTCCATAAAAGACCCTCGGAGGATAAATCGATTTCCTGTTTAATATCTTGGTTAAGTCCTCCATAGAAAACATGTAAGACATACCATGGTGGGAAATCATGATGGGGACATTTATCAACCATACCTTTATACCTAATATAGGCTCTTACCAATCCTTCGCCCAGGCGATTCTTGAAATTGGTAATTACCCTTCTTGCTTCAGCGGCCTTAGCCTTGGGATAGAAATGAAATACAAACTCCTTTTTAGTTTCTCCCAGGTATCTATTTTCTCTGCAGGACAAGTTCTATACCAAACCAAGATGTGTTAGATAGAGACTAACTAAATATTTTAAGTTTTAGTTCATCATCAGAGTAGCATCTCAACTAATGGTCCAACATAACCCAGTAAAGAAACTTAAATGAGGATACAAATATTCATTGAGATCATCTCCTGCAAAGCTTTTTTCATTCATAATAGCAATTAAGTGAGGGTGAATCGCATATTCTTCATTGCTCTCCCCCGAGAATTCCTTGATAAATCCTCTATTAAAACGCCCAAGGTATTCGGTTGCGTCGAGCTTGTTCATAAGCCCGAGCGCAGTCATGGTGTTTTTACCTAAAATAAATAAACAAATTTAGTATAACAATTAATAAATTAACAACTAAGGACAAATACAAAAAAATGCTTAGCTCCCCGACAACGACGTCAGAAAATAGCTTGATGACAGCAAGTGCATGGATCAATTGTAGCTAGATTTAAAAGCAAGAATATCGAACCACATAGAGCTATTTGGTTAAGGTCTTTATGCCCCTCGTTACTATCTATCAAAGGATACTTAGAGCTGTCCTTGATCTCAAGAGCATTTTAAAAGAGTGGTTTGGTTGCAAAAGAGTAAAGAATGGAGTAAAGTAAAAAAGTGCGGTGAGAACTGTGATGGAACTTCAGTAAGGCGAAATGTTTTCGGGGTCTTAGGTTTCACCACCAGTATTCATATTAACTATGAGTAGGGATAAATATATATCTTTTGTTATGATATGTGTGGTGAGAGCTCCATAATAAGATGTGCCCATAAAACCATCAGTCATCACATCTCTAAATAACCACTGCAATGATCTTCGACAACGACCTATGGATCCATTGCAATTAAGGGTCACCCCGTGGATATCGATATGAGCTTAGTGAATACCTCCTTATCCCCCTTGTACATATTGTAAATCTCCAAACACAGTATATCACTTTACTTCGTACGCAATTTCGTACTTCCAAGGGTAATTCCCTTTCTAGTCCCGAAGGCAAATATTACATGGTCCATTTCATATAATATCTAGAGAGATAACTAACACACATTCATAGCACAAAGTTATAGATCATCTTCATTTTATATTATAATATTTCTAGGGTTTCTCCATCTCCCCAAGAACAAAGTAAAACTACTCACACATGGAGACAATCAACATCATCATAATCAAATGAATGGAATAAAAGTGCCTGGATGAATTTGAGTACAAATCCACAATATCAACTACAAGTACAACTAATAGAGATAAGCAAGATGGGGAATGATGTAGGCGATGACGATGCAGCAGTTGATGATGAAGGGATGATGTCTTGTCCTCCAATGATCTGTGTAGCAGTGAGGATGATGCCTTCCTGTGAGTTCCTCCTCCAGATCCCTTCCAGAGGTGAGGTTTTGGTGTTTCCGGTGCTTGTGAATGTTAGATCTCAGACCCGTGCGCCAGGTGAAAGTATTTGATGATGAGAGGCCAATGGAGGTACGTACGGGCGCGTGGTATGGGCGGGCTTTGCGCATATGATGCTCATTATGGCCTCAGATGCTTATCCTCACATCCTCCTTTTACCCAGTTGCGTGGAAAATTATTTAGACGACTTTTATCACGTCAAAATATCATATAAACACATAATATGACAGTTCTTATTGATACTAGCTTTCTCTCCGCGCCCCCGGGGCGCGGCTGTTAGGCAAAACGATAGACAATAGGTCGATGAAAAATTAACGCTAGATAAAAACCATATCCGAGGCCTTCCCATAGGTACTGGAGTTCCTAAGGTATAGGGACTGGAGTTCCTAAGGTAAAGTCTTAAATCTGGCTATCTGTACTCTCATCGTTGGGTTTATAAGCTGGCTGAAACCACTCTAAGATGTAGAGGTGGGACTAAACTTCTAGACTTGTAGCACGTGAAACCATGGAGATAGGTTTGCATGCGTCCAGTACCCATGACAGGACTCATAAAGCGACGTATGCTACTCAAACCGCTATCGAAGTGGGACTAAACTTCTAGACTTGCAGCACGTGAAACCGCAGAAATATGTTTGCACGTGTCTAGTACCACGACACGACTCACGAAGTGACATATGCTACTCAAATCGAAGAGTTGAATCGGCTGCTTATGGGGCCCACGGTACTTCATCACCGCGAGAACCAGCGGGCGACCACAGTTCCCTTAGTCAGCATGGCTCACGAATGGAAACCACCACACGAAAACGACGCGATAAGTTACTGCCTGCTACAACCTACACTGCCAACTTGGCCACCTATGGTGCCACCCATGCTCTCCGCCACGAGAACCCGTGGTTAGCTATATTATACGTTACAACAACAACTTTCAGCGGGCCCAGTTGCCGCGAAAGAGCACGTCCAGCTATATTATCATGGACCTACGATCAAGAACCAAAACACACGACACCGTAAGCATATTTTACCATGACGACGTAAGCATACAAGAATAGAGTGCAGAACACTAAGACGCAGAAGTACACGTGAAAAAGTAAAGCTAAACATATGCACATGGAATTATAGACAACAAATAGTCTGATGAGTAATTTTCTTTTTTTGAGAGAGTATGATGACTAATACTACAACCATATTTAACAATCTACGTTGCTACAGAGCCGAGAAAGGGGCTTCTATGTAGAAGACTACCTTAAACTTTGTAAAACCTAGATACACACGAATCTTTGTTTAGCGCGAAAGTAGAAGGCAATGAAAAAAGTAAATAAGTAAATATTAAAATAGTACTGGAAGAAGAAAAACATGCAGAACACATCAGTCATTAGGAAGCATCACTCGCACAAGACAGTAATGACTTTCGTAATGGATATTTTCGATATATTCTTGTACACATTACAATGGAAAATGTAAACACGTAAAAAAATAAAGACATTACTGGAGGAAGAAAAACACAAGGAGAAAGCCTCAGTTGGAACCAATATTTGCATGGAACGGTAATAAATTTCATAGTAAATATTTTTTATATTTAATTTGTGCACATATCAAAACTAATTACGATCTATATAATCTAAACTACCGACCTAGATATCACCATTCTAGTCCTATCTACCGGCCAAAAGACCCTAGTGCTGACTAAATCCTGTACTTGTCCAAGTGGCATCCGCGTCGCCGTGTTCACCCCGGCAATGCGCTTCTCGAAGACGCTACATCGGAATGACACGGCATCGACTTTGGTCCTTCTCCCCATTGGCGCGGGCTTCGTCGTCGGCGTGCCATACGCTTCTTCCAATGTATACGGCTCCCATATACATCACGGTGGGAGGACGTCACACTAACACGACACCTTCTTGATGCTCTTGACGTGTACGATATCGTCGTTCACGTCGTGCTTCTGGTCGTCACGACTCCCACCGAACTTCGACACGGTACTCATGGATGTCGCGGAGTGCTGCCGAAGGCAGGCCCGTCGTCGCGATGGCTGCTTATCCTCGTGTACACGATTACCGTGCACATCGATGGTGGAGGACATAGCTCCGACACAAAGGTGTCTCCCATCTCCGTGCTCCGTGTCAACATCGCGCACCGATTGTCGTGGCTCCCGCTTCTACGTGTTGATGGGGTTCACATGTACAGCCGGCGAGAGGACTTGTCACCGACTCAATTCCATAGACGTCCTTGGTTGGCTATCGCTATGTATTACCTATGGGGGAACGAACCTACTCTTACGAACCCACACATCGCCACCCCAAACACGTAGAATACGACAAATCCATTATTTGGGGTAGCAAGCGTTGTCTCTTCTAGCACAACGTGTAGTGAAGGTAAGACGGACCAGATAAATCAATGTGAGAAATCACTAAGACGGAGGATTCTTTTATAGGCTAAACGGTGGTTGTGGTGTTGAGTTTCCGCGTACCTCGGCCCCACCATCATGTGCCCCGAAAGATAACGATGCCAACTTGCCCACGTATGTGAGAAGGGCCGGACAACGAGGGATGACACTGTCAGGTAGACCGTAGATGTACATGTAAAACCGTAGACATCTACCGTCTATGATGCCATACGGGCTGTCCGAACGCAAGAAATGGCACACAAATAGAGTATACGATGCCACATCGTTGCTGGGCAGGCACTATGTCCTCTAGAAACCATGGCCGGCATGGGTTCATAGCGCCGCGACGGTGTTGAGCGAGCCATTGTTCGTGATAAACTGCAACTAACATGGGCTCATATCGCCATGTTGGGACCAAGCGATCCCCGCCACCCAGTGGGTGCAAAAGCGTGTCGCGCTCAGAATGCCTCTCACAGAGCGTGGTTCTTCCTACGCACACTTTTAGCGGGCCCATTGCGCGCCCGTGGTCCATCGTATAGGAAGGCAGGGTACGACGACGCGCGGTACACCCGCCCACGGTATGGAATCTTTTGCCCTCGCCCGCAGCAGGCCCTGCCTCACGGGATAGCAGGGCTTCGTTGCGACATCGCCACATGTCCTTTCTAGCCTCCATCCCACGACCGAAAAGAATTGGGACGACGTGGATAGAAGTTTGAGGCAAAACAATCTAGCACTATTATTTACTCCTGATGGTCATCATTGACTTAATATTTTGGCATCCTCTGTGTTGTTGTATTGCCGATGAGTACGCCATGGAGGGTTCCTCACAGAGCGTGTTTAGAGACATGGCGGAAGGCGGCGAGTTGGCGGGCACGAGGTAACACAACTTACCCAGGTTCAAGTCCCACAATGGTGGCAGAACTTTACTCCTTCTATAAATCACTATAATGGCAATACACCGAGTTACAGAGATTGGTTCGCTATGTGAGGGTGTTGTGAATCGTATGTTATCCTGCCCTAAAGGATCCCATAGGTCCGGCTTATAAAGGCACTAGAACCTAGGGTTACATGGAAAAGACCTTGCCGGACAAGGTAAAGAGTCCTACACTAATACTAACTAGTATTCGTGTCTTGTACTCCAAGGCTTTGAGTATGTTGGTGACTGCCATGTAGCCTTCCTATATCCGACATGGGCCTCCCTTCCAGATCCGTCTAACTAGGCCGCCCAGCAGGCCATAGGCCATGCTACCAACTGTGGGCCACCCGGGTTAGCCGGATTAGAGACATACAATGGTGATACCCATTTACCATATCCCCAACAGTAGCCCCAGAGGACTTTGAGATCTTGCGCCATCTTGCCCATTGGAGAATGCTTCGTCTAGGTGATGCCGGCAATCCGTCAAGCAATATCTCGAAGGTCTCCCAAAGAACCTCGTAGTCCTCTTAGTCTTTGTAATGCAGCCAGAGATTCTTCAAATCCTTTTTCCAAGAGCCGGATGGTTTCCACCTTCCATGGAATCTTTGGATGTGACTCTTCCACTACAACGGTCAGAAAGATGACATAGGCTACAGCCTACGCTACCTCGAAACTCTCATATAGCATGGAATTAATCATTAGCTATTTTCGTGCGTGCAAAATCCAAAACGTTAAGCGGCAAAGATGGAGGACATGGCGAAATTACCGCGCACGTTCATCTCCATGTCGCCAACACTATATCCGTTAGATCTTTTTGCACAAATCTTGATGCTGGGGTCTATAATACTGTGGCTTAGGCATTTTCTTTTACCCGCATTCCTCCCTGCGTCATCTTCCTCCTCCCACCGTGCGACCGCTCGAGCTCTCTAAGCAGAAAACCCTAGCCAGATTACTTCCTCCCCCCAAATCTCCATCCATCCATGCAATGGCGTCCAGCAGCAGCGCTCCATCGATGATGGTGACTCCCGAGGCCTCGACTGAGCCATCACAGAGCGTTTCTGTCCTACCAGAAGGGGTGGTAGTCCCAGTCTCCGCCATGGTGGAATCCACTGGTGGTGACTAGAAAAGAGCGGCGCTGGATGCTGCAGATGAATATGTCGACTCCCACAAGGGAGTGTGGAGGGGTTCTGACCTCTCCGCCGAGCAGCTCCAAGAACTCGTCGCAGAAGGCTATCTTCCTGCGACAGAGGGCTTGGCCTGGTGGCCGGCGTCGGCCGGTGAGGTGGTCCCTTCTCCCCAAGTCGGAGAAAGTCTACCTCAAGTACCAACTGGTGCGTGGCGTAAGCCTGCTAGTCTCTGACTTCTTCCTTGAGATTCTTTAGCACTTCTGGGTACTTCCCCACAACCTCTCTCCCAACAGCATCCTCGCACTTAGCAATTTTATAGCTTTGTGTGAAGGATACCTAGGAATCAAGCCTAGGTTAGATTTGTTTATTTATTTCTTCACCGTCAAGAGAGAGTCCGTAGAATCCAAGGATGAGCTGCGGATTTGCGGAACAATCAGTTTTAAGATCCGCCGTCACCGGCGATTCCCCGACATCGTTGGTCATGAGTCCTACAAGAACTGGCAACGAACATATTTCTATGGCCCAGATATCCCTCTAGATGGTCGTGAAGACTCAAACCTTGATTTTGTCGACGAAGCCGCCACTGAGGCCCCACCTGGAGATCCCAAGGCTCCCTTCCATCCTACAACGAGGCCTCTCGCATCGTAAGGCGGATCAAGTGGGTAGTAGACGAAGGATTGACTGGCTTGGACCTAGCCATGTGCTAGTTCACGAGGCAGATCCAACCTCTGCAGCACCACGCCGAGATGATGTGCAAGTACTCCAAGAGCAGGAAAGATCCTATGCGAATCTCGCAGGACAACTTCTCCAATGACTCCATCAAGCTCCAGCTTCAGGACATCATCAAGGTGAAAGACAAGAAGCATGGCTTCAAGATCACCTTTGACATGTTCGAAGGCGGCAAGAGCCTAGAGGTAACTGTGCTTCGGTTGTTACTCGTTATGTATATATATACTCTAAGGTCTTCCGTCTTGAATGCATTACTTGATGGGTTCGTAGCATGGAAAACAAAAAATTTCTACCGCAAGAACGAACAAAACCCAGATCTAATCTAGATAAAAGCCAAGATGTAATCTATTAGACATGTGCAACGAGATAGATCTGTACTAACCCTTGTAGATCCGAAAGCGTTACGAGATCGGATCTCGTGGTTGATGTAGTCGATCACTTGCCGATCTCAAGATTGAGTAGACGATCCTTCCGGCGCCGCATTCCGGCAGCGCTTCCGCAGTCGGTCACACGTGCGGAGTCGAAGCAGGCCTTCCTCTCCCAGTTCCAGCGAGCAGCGGAGGTAGTAGACCTCTCCACGGAATCCCAGCAGCACGACGGCGTGGTGGTGGTGGTGGAGAATTCTGCAGGGCTTCGCCTAAGCCAGAGCATAGGGAAGGAGGAGGAGAGAGGCATCTAGGGTTTTTAGTGGAAAAGGGGGGCAAGGGGGTGGCGCCTCCACCCCTCTATTTAAAGGAGGGAGGCGCCATGGGAAGGTGGAGTCCATGTAGGACTCCCCTCTCCCTTGGCCGGCGGATCAAGGAGGTGGGGGGAGAGTCCTACTCCCCCACGAATCCTTGTCTTACCCCACATGGATTCCTTGATCCTTTCTTGGTTTTCAAGTAAACTCCAAGAAATCTTCCAGAAGTCTATTGTGTTGACTACGTCCATGATGTGGATTCCTTTACAATAGCCGAACAAATTCAGCTGACCCGATGAACTTCCGGGTGAAGTGCTTCGCACTCGACACAACTTTCGACTCCGACATCCAAATACAAGGTTCAAGACAACTAAGTCTCCACCCGAATCTACGTTTCGGATGGACACTCGGGGGCTACTGACATGGATATGCCCTACGGGTACCCGATGTTAGTATACCTGGTCCAGCCCGACGGAAGGCCCACTCGACGACCTGCCAGGGTCCATGACGCCTATGACGGTTCGGATGCTATGAAGCCCATATGGACACCGACACCCAGCGCACAAGACAAGGAAAGCTCAAGACTAGAGTTTGAATACAACTTGTAACCTACTCGTATTGGCGCCCGAGACCTAGCCTCCCCATATATAAAGGCTAGGAGGGTCCAATGAGGAGGACAGATTACGACCTACAGACGCCATACCCCCCAATAGATAGATCTACGATCTCCACCTCCACAATAGATCTACAGATCTAAACCAGACTCATACTTTCGCACACGCATCCACGCCAGATCGAATCTGCGCATCCTGTAACCTTCGGTTCCGCCGTAATCAAAGAGCAGACAAGCAGGAGTAGGGTTTTCCCTCCGGGGGCCTGAACCTGGGTAATTCTCGTGTCCCCTGGTTGCTTGTCTGTTAACCGTGCCACGATCTCCAGCATCCCCATCTTCTCCAAAACCCAAGTCCATAACAATGGGCATTGACGAGATTAAACCTCGTCACCCGCCTCCAACACGACCACTTCTCCCCACCGACCTAGTTCCTGCATGCGACGCGGCGTGAAGACATAAGGCTGGCGCGAAGCCTTCTCCCCGTGACGGGGCCCGCATACATCTGGCGGTAGGATATGGCACCGGCGTGAACCCGTAGTAGCGCCTACAACGTAATGCCGGAGGCACCGTAGGTTCACACGTGGCTGAAGCTATAGTGCGGTGGCTATTGATATGTTGCACGTACAAAAACACGAACTTACGCTTCCTCTGTCCGTCATTCTAAAGATCACCACGCAGCCACCCTGAACGCGTTGGATACGACAAAGCCATCGTTCAGGGACCGACAATGTCTCTTGTAGGACGATGGACAGAGAAGGCAAGATGAACCGAAGTAAGAGAGAAGCTAAAACCTTGCAAGAAACAACGAATACAGTGATGCGTTACTAAAAAAGCGCGTACGGATACAACATGGGACATATGTTTTACCGCGCGAACGGAACCCACCACACGATCGCCGGACGCGAGGACCCGTGTCCGGTGAGGGATTCCGCTGCCACATCGGCTCCCGACCGTGAGAACCTGTGGCGGGCGAGGGTCTCCACTACCAGCTCAGCTCCTGCCGGCGAGAATCTCAACGAGCGAGGGTTTCCACGGCCACGTCGGCACCCGACGTGCCCCACGACCCGGCGGAGGCGGAGCACATGTCTCGTTCCGAACGCCTCTCACGTAGCACGATCTCGTCTGTGTCCGCTGAAAACGGGCACAGACCGCGCGCGTGACCCACCGTCCAGCGACGCGGGGCAGCAAAGGGCGTGCGACACGCCCGCGCTAGGGAATCTCTGGTCGTGGGCCCCGGCTCCCCGGGAGAGCTGGGCTTCGCGGCAATTTCGCCGCGTGTCCTCCCGTCGTCCATCCGATGGCTAGAAAGAATCGGGACGACATGGATAATAGATTCAGCTGAAACTTTCATGCGCTATTATTGTCTCCGATTCGCATTTGCAAAATCTCCATCCGTGGAAGCATCCAATTTTTCTTTCATAAGATACGAAAACAAAAACATACCAAGTATATGAGAGATTGTTTATTGAATACTACCATTAAAAAAGTAAATCTACGAAAGGGTCTTAAAGAAAATAAATAGTACTAGTAATATCAAATTGTCATGGTGTAGGTGGCAATCACCTTTTTCTCCCTTCTTATTCCTCTTCATGGCTGATGGCATGTATGCTTTGTTGAAAACGGAGGTAGAACAAATATAGTATTTCACCTATCAAGGTTTGTCGTGGTACACCTAAGATTTTACATCTTGTTTTTGCCGATGACACTTTGTTATTATTCCCTGCTAACGGGGCCTGAGCCACACGGATCAAAATTACTATTGATGCTTTTGCAACCGGAACATGACATCTAGCAACCCTGCGAAATGTTCAATCTTATTCAGCACCGATACCCCCACAAACTTCTCAGGCTACAACCTGCACAATCCTGCAAGTGGTACATGATAAGTTTGAAGATAAATACCTCAGTTTTGCCTACCCCCGACGGAGGATGCATAAGGGAGATTTGAAAAGCCTTCAGTGATGACTAAGAAAATATCTTATTGGTTGGGGTGATGGCCTTCTAGCACGTAATGGCCATGAGGTTCTTATCATAGTCATCTCACATGCCATTCGAATATGCATTATGGGTGTTTTAAATTCCCGGCTTCGGTTTTTGACGCGTTACTAATTGATTCATAAGTATCGGTGGGGTGTTGGGAAAGGTAAGCGTAAAACCCACTGGGTAAGCTGGAACAAGTATTGAAACATGGCCTGGAGCCAATAATAATTACTATATATTTATGTGTTTATTATTTAAGTTTATTATTCTATGAAATAACTGCTACGTGTCTTGATTGTGAGAATCAAAGGAAAACTCATATGCACATGTAGAAAGATAAATACCAAGTTGTTCTAGTCACGCCTCTAAAACTAGACCATGTGTTTTGTGATGATCAAGTTTCCTGATCATGGTATAAGTTGTTGCAACCGAGGGCACCACCAACTATGGGAGTCCATTGGTACAAGGAGAAGCGAACTGAACTGATCCATTGTATGATTTACTATGAGGTGTAACCACTGATGTTTATAGTCAATCATCATCATTATCTTATGCACAAATCCTTAGACTATGAGAATATCAAGTACCCTCATACTAGAAGACTTATATTTGAGATTGTTCTTACACCATCTGTAGAAGTGGCTAACATGCAATCTTGAGGTACTTAAGAATGCAAGTCTGGGTACTTGGATAGTTCAAGACTGGGATCCTGCTTCTCCTAACGATGGTGAGATATAGTTCGGGCCCACTCGGTATTACAATGTCACCTATCATCTGCATAGACAAGTTATGATGTTGATCATAAGGACATTGGAATACAAACGAGTAAATGAGAATGAAGCATGAACGCGGATAACATATATAGTGATCAAGAGTTGCATAACGAGGATACCGACATCTTGCCTTGGTGTTATCACATATCATGAGGTATAAAGATTATCACTTGTATAATGAATCGGGTTCACTCGATGATTCATGTAATATAAAGGAACCATCCTGGACGTTTAGGTCCCGTTGTTGGTTATTGATCGAAAGAGTTTCCGGATTCATGTCTGCATATTACCGAACCATATTGGGTCACATGCTTAAGGTCAAACAATCAAGTTGTGGTAATATATGTATGTGTGGCTACACTACTAAAATACCCCCATGCGTGACACTTTTTTGGGGCGGCACAAGCAAAAAGTATAGAGGAAAGTGTTTAGCCCGGCATAAAGAGAATTCGCAAACTAGTGTGGCGGACAATTATGTGTTGTGACATGTTTATTCATGGTGTTAAATTGCACCGCGCTAGCTATCCTGCAGTACCGATGTTCATATACGCCTCAGTACAAGAACCGGGGCAATCATAATACCACTGTGGAAAAGGCTGGACGTTGATTGTGGGTTTGGCACGTGTGACTTGTCAAGCTTCTCTCAATAACCGGTGAGCCCCATACAAGCCGAGTTGTTCCATCCGAATGTTAAAATGAAACCCCCTCCCTTTCACCCACGACCATACTTTCGCCCACGTCTCCCACTTCCTCTTTCTTCAATCTATATTTTTTCTCTCTCCATGAAACATCTTCGGGCGGCGACGGTGCCGGGAACTAGGAGAGTTGTCTGGAATATGTTAAACATACACCAAAATAGTATTCGGAGTTATTGAGAGAAATCAGAATTGTTCCGGTGACATAACCTATTTCAGGAAGGTAGTTCCGAAGTCATCGGAGTTGATTTCAAGGTTCAACAGAATCACTCTGAGATGATTAAAATGTCAAAGAACTTTTAGAAAGGTTCTAGAATATATATAGGTTTGCATACATGAGATGTATCGGTCTTTATTTAAAAGAAACCGGAGAGAAATAAAACCACCGAAGTAGTTCCAGTGAGTGATGGGAATGATCCGGAAGGGGCAACCGACATGGAGTGGAAGGCCCACCATGCATGACCCATTCGACACTATGGGGCTGCACCTAAACCGTCCATATATAGATCCTATGAATTAATGAGTTAATTTATGGCGATTTGGAAAGTATAAGATTATATCTTTATATGAGAAAAGTCATCTTCTATTAAAGATACAAGATGATCTTCATTAATTACATAGTTATTATATCTTGTAGAGGAGGAAGTAAATGATCTACATTTAATGTGGAGATATCATATATTATCTAGGAGGGAGGGAGATGATTTTGCATGCAAGGGAAGATCAATACCTGCCTATTGGAGGGGAAGGCGTGCCACTTCCAGGCCACCCTAGCCGCGGGAGCCTGGGTGAACCCTGAGGATCCCCATGGACTCTCCCCTCCACCTATATAGAGATAGAGACTCTCACCACAAGAGCACACAATTCCACAATGGCGACTGCCTCCCCCCCTCTCTCTTTCTCTCTCTCTCTCTCTTCTTGGGGCTTCTCCATAATATGCATGTCATGAGGGTGCAAGAAACCTACGCAGTGACTGTACCTTTGACCCTCCATCAAGTGGAGCTTCTCCTAGCGGCTGGGAGGGCTAACCAGTACATAGAGACATTTAGGACACCCCTATGGTAACGAAGGCGCTAAGGCCAACAACTTGGTAAATTCACCAGTGGCCATAGGGAACTAATAGTATTGGGTCGCGGATGGCCCATACACATCGTCAATGGCTAAATTAATAGCCTTTCGCCAATGTTTATAATAATAGGTTAGATTATCGGCTTATTACCGACAAGGATCCATCACAAACAAAGAACTATATTTGACTATTTCGAAGTATAACAACCACACCAGGCCGCAGTTATAAAATTACACGCCCCCTTGCTTGTCCCACTCTCTTCAACCCTAGCCATACACTCCCATCGATCTCCACGAGCTTCAGCAGCTAAGATATGCCTTTTTTTCCTAAGCTCAGCGATGGTGAAGCCACGCCAACCATGGCCAAGGCCGCGCAGTCCCCACCGTCAAATGCATCCATGACCTTTTCTTGGGGGAGTTTATAAGAGGTTAGCACAAGAAATATACGCAAGAAAGGACTTGGAGTCGCCGAAGAAAAGAATCCCAACAAAATAGGCAAGAAAATATCAATAAAGGAAAATTCGGTGGCCGCAATGACCATCATGTGGCCTGTATGGGTCATCCGTACCTAATACACTTCAAAAAGTACGCGTCCGTGGACATTGGTACAATCTTTTCGAACTCACAATACGGGCGGGTTTACCCCATACGGTCCACCCGTACTGAGAGTTACCGACTATCAGAGGTGACTAGTTTTTTTAAAATCGGAAACAAACGAACCTAGGGACCAGAGGGATAACGACCAACGGTACGGGGGTGTGGCCCCGTACGGCCCGATCGTACCGACTCTGGCAATCGAAGAAACAAAACACCAAACTTACTAGACGTAACAACCACTGGTACGGATGCACGTGACCATACCGCCTGCCCGTACTAGCATCAGAAAATAGCAGCTCACTCAGAAAAAGTAAGGATTTCAAAAATCAAAACGAAAATAGCAAAACCACAACTAAAGATTAGAAATAAATAAATCTAAACTTTCCTCACTTATGAAGAGTTCTAAGAACTGTTTTAGAAGTCTAATTTCTTTAAAAGTCTTCTATTAATTTTCCTTTCCCTCTGTATATGAGTGGTTGTATTTTTCTGTTAAAACCATTGCATAGAAATGGAGAAAATTTCTTTTTGGGGCGAAGTGCACCTAGAGGCATATAGATGGATGGTACCCTCACTTGAGTTTTCACATCTTCAAATGATTCCTGTGATTAGGACAATTCTTCCTTTTGTTGCAAAATCTGTAACTCAAATTCTTGTAAAATTAAAGTCCAAAGAATCATACTATGCTTAACATCAGTCTTTTCAAGTATTTCTTTTAAGCTATCATGATCAGTATGCACTTTAACTTTTGAGTCAATAATATAAGATCTAAATTTATCACAGAAAATATAACAACAAAGAGTTATTTTTCAGCGATAGGGTAGTTCTTTTGTATTTCATTAAGGGTGCGACTAGCATGATGAATGATATTAAATTCATCACAATCACACTGGCAAATAACTACCCCAACAACATCATTACTAGCTTCACAGAATAAATCAAAGGGTTTCCTCCAATTTGATGGTTTAATAACAAGAGCATTTAAGAGTGCTTGTTTTAGAATACTTAAAGAAGTTAAGCAACTTTCAGCAAATTTAAAATGGAAATTCTTTTGTAGGAGGTTGGTTAATGTTCGAGCAACTTTATAGAAGTTCTTAATGAATCTTCTATAAAACCCCACATGACCAAGAAAACTTTTTATACCTTTAACATCTCGTGGAGCTAGTAACTTATCTATTGCTTCAATATTTGCTTTGTCAACCTCTATACCTTTACCTAGGATTTTGTGACCAAGCACTATACCTTCTTGAACCATGAAGTGACACTTATACCAATTAAATACTAGATTAGTGTCTTCACACGTTGCAAGGCTTTATGAAGATTATGTAGACAATGGTTAAATGGATTTTCATAAACGGAAAAGTCGTCCATGAATAGGTCCATTATATTTTCAACATAATCAGAAAAATAGGAGTCATACATCTTTGAAAGGTAATAGGTGCATTACATAAACCAAACGACATGCGATAATAAGCATAAATACCAAAGGGGCAAGTAAAAGTTGTTTTTAGTTGATCTTCAGGACTAACAACTATTTGAGAAAATCCGGAATATCCATCTTGATAACAAAAATGTGAATGCTTAGCAAGCCTCTCTAGTGTTTGATCTATCAATGATAAGGGATAATGATCCTTTCTAGTTTCCTTATTCAGCTTTCTATAGTCAATATAGATTCTATGCCCAACTATAGTGAGAGTAGGGACTAGTTCATTGTTCTCTTTTAGAATGGCAGTATATCCACCTTTCTTTGGAACACAGTGAACGGGAATTACCGATTCTCTTTCCGCCACATGATAAATGATATTGCATCTAGGAGTCGAATTATTTCTTTCCTTACCACTTCTTTCATTTTTGGTTTGAGTCTTGTTTGGAAATCTACGATCGGTTGAGCTCCTTCTTCCATGAATATTCTATGAGTGTCTATTGTGGGACTAATCCCTTTAAATTCATCCATAGAATATTTGAAGGCCTTATGGTGCATTTTTAATATAGTCATTAAATTTTCTTCTTCCTTCTCTGCAAGATTAGCACTCACAATAATAGGATATTTGTTTGTATCATCTAAGAACCTATATTTAAATTCTTATGGAAGAAGTTTAAGCTTTGGGGATGGAAGTTCCTCATATCCTTTTGTTTCTGGAACTTCATACACATCATTCATTTGGAAATCAATTATAGGAGCAGAGTCGAGATATTCATCAATTTCCCTTTTACCAATATCCTTAGGGACACTATCATTTTCTATTAGGCTTCTTTAAAGATCATCATTAGGAATTTCACAAGTCAAGGTGGCAAGACTGGTGATATTACCTTCCCCTTCTTTCTCTTCAAAGTCTTCTTCGATGGGGTTGTGTTCAAATTTTGAGAAGTGGAATTGCATCATGTCCTCTCCAAACTTGAAGGTAATTGTTTCATTTTGCAGTCAATATTTGCCCCTGTGGTATTTAAAAAGGTTCTCCCAAATATAATAAGATAATAGGTGTCATTTGGCATGTCAACTACCACAAAGTCAATAGGATACTCATAAGGGCCAATATAAATAGGAACATTTTTAATTATGACCATGGGGACTCTAAGTATTTTATAGGCAAGGATGATTGTCATTTCAATATTTTCTAATTCAGCTGGTTCAAGCTCATCTTGATTTTTTTAATAAAATCTAAAAGAAAAAACATTAACAATAGTTCCAATATCACAAAGGCCATAGTAATAGGTTTCACCAAAACTACAAGGAAGTATAGGTTTACCAATATTTTTTATCTTTTACTTTTCCTTCAACAAATTAGGAAGCTTTGTCATCAAGATCGACTACATCATACTATGCAAACATAGCTAGTATATCTTCTTTAGTTACTTCCCTTTCTTCTTCTCTATTCTCATAAATCACATCTTCTATCTTTGCCTCTTCTTCTTGTTTCCTCAAAATTTCTTTTTGTTTCTCCAATTGTTCTGTAAGAAGTTGAGTTCTCATGCACTTTTTGTCCATCCTTGGGAAGGGAAGTGGTTCAACATATGGTAGTATTTCCATTGATGGCTTCTTGGGGACTTCAACCACCATGTGCACTTCTTTGACTGGTTCAGGCGATGGAGAATATTCAAGCCATTCCTTTTTTGGTGCTTCGATAAATTCTGTAAAAGACTGAAGAACTTGCAATACAATATCATCATCAGGTTGAAGTTTATCAACACATTACTTTAACCTTTTCAGTTTCTTTATAAGCATTTAGGCAATCATATTCTATTTCTATACCACCTTTGCCTCCTAAGTCAAATCCCCAAGTTTCCCTATTACGACAAAAAAAATCTAGAACTTTCCAAGCTTGCTCAGTGGTGAGGTCCATAAAAGACCCTCGGAGGATAAATCGATTTCCTGTTTAATATCTTGGTTAAGTCCTCCATAGAAAACATGTAAGACATACCATGGTGGGAAATCATGATGGGGACATTTATCAACCATACCTTTATACCTAATATAGGCTCTTACCAATCCTTCGCCCAGGCGATTCTTGAAATTGGTAATTACCCTTCTTGCTTCAGCGGCCTTAGCCTTGGGATAGAAATGAAATACAAACTCCTTTTTAGTTTCTCCCAGGTATCTATTTTCTCTGCAGGACAAGTTCTATACCAAACCAAGATGTGTTAGATAGAGACTAACTAAATATTTTAAGTTTTAGTTCATCATCAGAGTAGCATCTCAACTAATGGTCCAACATAACCCAGTAAAGAAACTTAAATGAGGATACAAATATTCATTGAGATCATCTCCTGCAAAGCTTTTTTCATTCATAATAGCAATTAAGTGAGGGTGAATCGCATATTCTTCATTGCTCTCCCCCGAGAATTCCTTGATAAATCCTCTATTAAAACGCCCAAGGTATTCGGTTGCGTCGAGCTTGTTCATAAGCCCGAGCGCAGTCATGGTGTTTTTACCTAAAATAAATAAACAAATTTAGTATAACAATTAATAAATTAACAACTAAGGACAAATACAAAAAAATGCTTAGCTCCCCGACAACGACGTCAGAAAATAGCTTGATGACAGCAAGTGCATGGATCAATTGTAGCTAGATTTAAAAGCAAGAATATCGAACCACATAGAGCTATTTGGTTAAGGTCTTTATGCCCCTCGTTACTATCTATCAAAGGATACTTAGAGCTGTCCTTGATCTCAAGAGCATTTTAAAAGAGTGGTTTGGTTGCAAAAGAGTAAAGAATGGAGTAAAGTAAAAAAGTGCGGTGAGAACTGTGATGGAACTTCAGTAAGGCGAAATGTTTTCGGGGTCTTAGGTTTCACCACTAGTATTCATATTAACTATGAGTAGGGATAAATATATATCTTTTGTTATGATATGTGTGGTGAGAGCTCCATAATAAGATGTGCCCATAAAACCATCAGTCATCACATCTCTAAATAACCACTGCAATGATCTTCGACAACGACCTATGGATCCATTGCAATTAAGGGTCACCCCGTGGATATCGATATGAGCTTAGTGAATACCTCCTTATCCCCCTTGTACATATTGTAAATCTCAAAACACAGTATATCACTTTACTTCGTACGCAATTTCGTACTTCCAAGGGTAATTCCCTTTCTAGTCCCGAAGGCAAATATTACATGGTCCATTTCATATAATATCTAGAGAGATAACTAACACACATTCATAGCACAAAGTTATAGATCATCTTCATTTTATATTATAATATTTCTAGGGTTTCTCCATCTCCCCAAGAACAAAGTAAAACTACTCACACATGGAGACAATCAACATCATCATAATCAAATGAATGGAATGAAAGTGCCTGGATGAATTTGAGTACAAATCCACAATATCAACTACAAGTACAACTAATAGAGATAAGCAAGATGGGGAATGATGTAGGCGATGACGATGCAGCAGTTGATGATGAAGGGATGATGTCTTGTCCTCCAATGATCTGTGTAGCAGTGAGGATGATGCCTTCCTGTGAGTTCCTCCTCCAGATCCCTTCCAGAGGTGAGGTTTTGGTGTTTCCGGTGTTTGTGAATGTTAGATCTCAGACCCGTGCGCCAGGTGAAAGTATTTGATGATGAGAGGCCAATGGAGGTACGTACGGGCGCGTGGTATGGGCGGGCTTTGCGCATATGATGCTCGTTATGGCCTCAGATGCTTATCCTCACATCCTCCTTTTACCCAGTTGCGTGGAAAATTATTTAGACGACTTTTATCACGTCAAAATATCATATAAACACATAATATGACAGTTCTTATTGATACTAGCTTTCTCTCCGCGCCCCCGGGGCGCGGCTGTTAGGCAAAACGATAGACAATAGGTCGATGAAAAATTAACGCTAGATAAAAACCATATCCGAGGCCTTCCCATAGGTACTGGAGTTCCTAAGGTATAGGGACTGGAGTTCCTAAGGTAAAGTCTTAAATCTGGCTATCTGTACTCTCATCGTTGGGTTTATAAGCTGGCTGAAACCACTCTAAGATGTAGAGGTGGGACTAAACTTCTAGACTTGTAGCACGTGAAACCATGGAGATAGGTTTGCATGCGTCCAGTACCCATGACAGGACTCATAAAGCGACGTATGCTACTCAAACCGCTATCGAAGTGGGACTAAACTTCTAGACTTGCAGCACGTGAAACCGCAGAAATATGTTTGCACGTGTCTAGTACCACGACACGACTCACGAAGTGACATATGCTACTCAAATCGAAGAGTTGAATCGGCTGCTTATGGGGCCCACGGTACTTCATCACCGCGAGAACCAGCGGGCGACCACAGTTCCCTTAGTCAGCATGGCTCACGAATGGAAACCACCACACGAAAACGACGCGATAAGTTACTGCCTGCTACAACCTACACTGCCAACTTGGCCACCTATGGTGCCACCCATGCTCTCCGCCACGAGAACCCGTGGTTAGCTATATTATACGTTACAACAACAACTTTCAGCGGGCCCAGTTGCCGCGAAAGAGCACGTCCAGCTATATTATCATGGACCTACGATCAAGAACCAAAACACACGACACCGTAAGCATATTTTACCATGACGACGTAAGCATACAAGAATAGAGTGCAGAACACTAAGACGCAGAAGTACACGTGAAAAAGTAAAGCTAAACATATGCACATGGAATTATAGACAACAAATAGTCTGATGAGTAATTTTCTTTTTTTGAGAGAGTATGATGACTAATACTACAACCATATTTAACAATCTACGTTGCTACAGAGCCGAGAAAGGGGCTTCTATGTAGAAGACTACCTTAAACTTTGTAAAACCTAGATACACACGAATCTTTGTTTAGCGCGAAAGTAGAAGGCAATGAAAAAAGTAAATAAGTAAATATTAAAATAGTACTGGAAGAAGAAAAACATGCAGAACACATCAGTCATTAGGAAGCATCACTCGCACAAGACAGTAATGACTTTCGTAATGGATATTTTCGATATATTCTTGTACACATTACAATGGAAAATGTAAACACGTAAAAAAATAAAGACATTACTGGAGGAAGAAAAACACAAGGAGAAAGCCTCAGTTGGAACCAATATTTGCATGGAACGGTAATAAATTTCATAGTAAATATTTTTTATATTTAATTTGTGCACATATCAAAACTAATTACGATCTATATAATCTAAACTACCGACCTAGATATCACCATTCTAGTCCTATCTACCGGCCAAAAGACCCTAGTGCTGACTAAATCCTGTACTTGTCCAAGTGGCATCCGCGTCGCCGTGTTCACCCCGGCAATGCGCTTCTCGAAGACGCTACATCGGAATGACACGGCATCGACTTTGGTCCTTCTCCCCATTGGCGCGGGCTTCGTCGTCGGCGTGCCATACGCTTCTTCCAATGTATACGGCTCCCATATACATCACGGTGGGAGGACGTCACACTAACACGACACCTTCTTGATGCTCTTGACGTGTACGATATCGTCGTTCACGTCGTGCTTCTGGTCGTCACGACTCCCACCGAACTTCGACACGGTACTCATGGATGTCGCGGAGTGCTGCCGAAGGCAGGCCCGTCGTCGCGATGGCCGCTTATCCTCGTGTACACGATTACCGTGCACATCGATGGTGGAGGACATAGCTCCGACACAAAGGTGTCTCCCATCTCCGTGCTCCGTGTCAACATCGCGCACCGATTGTCGTGGCTCCCGCTTCTACGTGTTGATGGGGTTCACATGTACAGCCGGCGAGAGGACTTGTCACCGACTCAATTCCATAGACGTCCTTGGTTGGCTATCGCTATGTATTACCTATGGGGGAACGAACCTACTCTTACGAACCCACACATCGCCAGCCCAAACACGTAGAATACGACAAATCCATTATTTGGGGTAGCAAGCGTTGTCTCTTCTAGCACAACGTGTAGTGAAGGTAAGACGGACCAGATAAATCAATAAGAGAAATCACTAAGACGGAGGATTCTTTTATAGGCTAAACGGTGGTTGTGGTGTTGAGTTTCCGCGTACCTCGGCCCCACCATCATGTGCCCCGAAAGATAACGATGCCAACTTGCCCACGTATGTGAGAAGGGCCGGACAACGAGGGATGACACTGTCAGGTAGACCGTAGATGTACATGTAAAACCGTAGACATCTACCGTCTATGATGCCATACGGGCTGTCCGAACGCAAGAAATGGCACACAAATAGAGTATACGATGCCACATCCTTGCTGGGCAGGCACTATGTCCTCTAGAAACCATGGCCGGCATGGGTTCATAGCGCCGCGACGGTGTTGAGCGAGCCATTGTTCGTGATAAACTGCAACTAACATGGGCTCATATCGCCATGTTGGGACCAAGCGATCCCCGCCACCCAGTGGGTGCAAAAGCGTGTCGCGCTCAGAATGCCTCTCACAGAGCGTGGTTCTTCCTACGCACACTTTTAGCGGGCCCATTGCGCGCCCGTGGTCCATCGTATAGGAAGGCAGGGTACGACGACGCGCGGTACACCCGCCCACGGTATGGAATCTTTTGCCCTCGCCCGCAGCAGGCCCTGCCTCACGGGATAGCAGGGCTTCGTTGCGACATCACCACATGTCCTTTCTAGCCTCCATCCCACGACCGAAAAGAATTGGGACGACGTGGATAGAAGTTTGAGGCAAAATAATCTAGCACTATTATTTACTCCTGATGGTCATCATTGACTTAATATTTTGGCATCCTCTGTGTTGTTGTATTGCCGATGAGTACGCCATGGAGGGTTCCTCACAGAGCGTGTTTAGAGACATGGCGGAAGGCGGCGAGTTGGCGGGCACGAGGTAACACAGCTTACCCAGGTTCAAGTCCCACAATGGTGGCAGAACTTTACTCCTTCTATAAATCACTATAATGGCAATACACCGAGTTACAGAGATTGGTTCGCTATGTGAGGGTGTTGTGAATCGTATGTTATCCTGCCCTAAAGGATCCCATAGGTCCGGCTTATAAAGGCACTAGAACCTAGGGTTACATGGAAAAGACCTTGCCGGACAAGGTAAAGAGTCCTACACTAATACTAACTAGTATTCGTGTCTTGTACTCCAAGGCTCTGAGTATGTTGGTGACTGCCATGTAGCCTTCCTATATCCGACATGGGCCTCCCTTCCAGATCCGTCTAACTAGGCCGCCCAGCAGGCCATAGGCCATGCTACCAACTGTGGGCCACCCGGGTTAGCCGGATTAGAGACATACAATGGTGATACCCATTTACCATATCCCCAACAGTAGCCCCAGAGGACTTTGAGATCTTGCGCCATCTTGCCCATTGGAGAATGCTTCGTCTAGGTGATGCCGGCAATCCGTCAAGCAATATCTCGAAGGTCTCCCAAAGAACCTCGTAGTCCTCTTAGTCTTTGTAATGCAGCCAGAGATTCTTCAAATCCTTTTTCCAAGAGCCGGATGGTTTCCACCTTCCATGGAATCTTTGGATGTGACTCTTCCACTACAACGGTCAGAAAGATGACATAGGCTACAGCCTACGCTACCTCGAAACTCTCATATAGCATGGAATTAATCATTAGCTATTTTCGTGCGTGCAAAATCCAAAACGTTAAGCGGCAAAGATGGAGGACATGGCGAAATTACCGCGCACGTTCATCTCCATGTCGCCAACACTATATCCGTTAGATCTTTTTGCACAAATCTTGATGCTGGGGTCTATAATACTGTGGCTTAGGCATTTTATTTTACCCGCATTCCTCCCTGCGTCATCTTCCTCCTCCCACCGTGCGACCGCTCGAGCTCTCTAAGCAGAAAACCCTAGCCAGATTACTTCCTCCCCCCAAATCTCCATCCATCCATGCAATGGCGTCCAGCAGCAGCGCTCCATCGATGATGGTGACTCCCGAGGCCTCGACTGAGCCATCACAGAGCGTTTCTGTCCTGCCAGAAGGGGTGGTAGTCCTAGTCTCCGCCATGGTGGAATCCACTGGTGGTGACTAGAAAAGAGCGGCGCTGGATGCTGCAGAAGAATATGTCGACTCCCACAAGGGAGTGTGGAGGGGTTCTGACCTCTCCGCCGAGCAGCTCCAAGAACTCGTCGCAGAAGGCTATCTTCCTGCGACAGAGGGCTTGGCCTGGTGGCCGGCGTCGGCCGGTGAGGTGGTCCCTTCTCCCCAAGTCGGAGAAAGTCTACCTCAAGTACCAACTGGTGCGTGGCGTAAGCCTGCTAGTCTCTGACTTCTTCCTTGAGATTCTTTAGCACTTCTGGGTACTTCCCCACAACCTCTCTCCCAACAGCATCCTCGCACTTAGCAATTTTATAGCTTTGTGTGAAGGATACCTAGGAATCAAGCCTAGGTTAGATTTGTTTATTTATTTCTTCACTGTCAAGAGAGAGTCCGTAGAATCCAAGGATGAGCTGCGTATTTGCGGAACAATCAGTTTTAAGATCCGCCGTCACCGGCGATTCCCCGACATCGTTGGTCATGAGTCCTACAAGAACTGGCAACGAACATATTTCTATGGCCCAGATATCCCTCTAGATGGTCGTGAAGACTCAAACCTTGATTTTGTCGACGAAGCCGCCACTGAGGCCCCACCTGGAGATCCCAAGGCTCCCTTCCATCCTACAACGAGGCCTCTCTCATCGTAAGGCGGATCAAGTGGGTAGTAGACGAAGGATTGACTGGCTTGGACCTAGCCATGTGCTAGTTCACGAGGCAGATCCAACCTCTGCAGCACCACGCCGAGATGATGTGCAAGTACTCCAAGAGCAGGAAAGATCCTATGCGAATCTCGCAGGACAACTTCTCCAATGACTCCATCAAGCTCCAGCTTCAGGACATCATCAAGGTGAAAGACAAGAAGCATGGCTTCAAGATCACCTTTGACATGTTCGAAGGCGGCAAGAGCCTAGAGGTAACTGTGCTTCGGTTGTTACTCGTTATGTATATATATACTCTAAGGTCTTCCGTCTTGAATGCATTACTTGATGGGTTCGTAGCATGGAAAACAAAAAATTTCTACCGCAAGAACGAACAAAACCCAGATCTAATCTAGATAAAAGGCAAGATCTAATCTATTAGACATGTGCAACGAGATAGATCTGTACTAACCCTTGTAGATCCGAAAGCATTACGAGATCGGATCTCGTGGTTGATGTAGTCGATCACTTGCCGATCTCAAGATTGAGTAGACGATCCTTCCGGCGCCGCGTTCCGGCAGCGCTTCCGCAGTCGGTCACACGTGCGGAGTCGAAGCAGGCCTTCCTCTCCCTGTTCCAGTGAGCAGCGGAGGTAGTAGACCTCTCCACGGAATCCCAGCAGCACGACGGCGTGGTGGTGGTGGTGGTGGAGAATTCTGCAGGGCTTCGCCTAAGCCAGAGCATAGGGAAGGAGGAGGAGAGAGGCATCTAGGGTTTTTAGTGGAAAAGGGGGGCAAGGGGGTGGCGCCTCCACCCCTCTATTTAAAGGAGGGAGGCGCCATGGGAAGGTGGAGTCCTTGTAGGACTCCCCTCTCCCTTGGCCGGCGGATCAAGGAGGTGGGGGGAGAGTCCTACTCCCCCACGAATCCTTGTCTTACCCCACATGGATTGCTTGATCCTTTCTTGGTTTTCAAGTAAACTCCAAGAAATCTTCCAGAACCTTCTGGAACATTCCGAAACCTTCTAGAATCCCCATACAAATACTCCAGAACATTTCCTACCGTAGAAAATGATCCCCATTATATGAATCTTACTCCCCGGACAATTCCGGAGCTCCTCGTGATGTCCCGGATCCAATCCGAGACTCTGAACAACATCCGGTCTCCAACGCACATTCCATATCTACTTAAAACAACTTCGAACCTTAAGTGTGTCACCCTACGGTTCGTGAATATGCAGACATGATGGAGACACCTCTCCGATCAATAACCATCAGCGAGATCTGGAGATCCATAACGGCTCCCACATACTCAACGATGACTTCGTGATCGATAGAACCATTAACATACGAAACCAATTCCCTTTGTCACACGATACTCTACTTATCCGAGGTTTGATCGTCGGTATCTCCATACCTTGTTCTACCTCGTTACTGATAAGTACTCTTTACTCGTTCCATGGTATGTCATCTCTTGTGACCTAGTCACATGCTTGCAAGCTAACTAGATGACATTCCACCGAGAGGGCCCAGAGCATATCTATCCGTCATATGGATGGACAAATCCCAATCTTGGTCCATGCGCTTCAACACATACTTTCAGAATACCCAATGTCACCTTTATAACCACCCAGTTACGAAGCGACGTTTGATGTCATCAAAGTACCCATCCGGTGATGGTGATTAACATAACCTCATGGTCGAAGGATTAGGTTACTATGCATTTGAAAAGCTTGTAGCAAAACGAACTTAATGACTTGATCTTATGCTATGCTTACTATGGGTGTGTGTCCATTACATCATTCTCCTAATGATATGATCTTGTTATTAACGACATCCAATGTCCATGATCAGGAAACCATGATCATCCATTAATCAACAAGCTAGTTTAACAAGAGGCTTACTAGGGACTCTTTTATGTTTACAAAACACACAAGTATTAATGTTTCCGGTTAATACAATTATAGCATGGGATGTAAACATTTATCATAAACATAAAGATATAATAATAACCACTTTATTATTGCCTCTTGGGTATATCTCCAACAGTCTCCCACTTGCACTAGAGTCAATAATCTAGTTAAAAACTTGTGCACTCAACACCTATGGCTTTCTGGTGTTGTATAGACACTATTGCTAGTGGTAAACATAATCTTCGGATCTGACACTTCCAGGTCCGTGTGTATTTGCATGTCCTTGCGTCTCTACGCATTACTCATTCTCCAATGAGATGGCATTGTATAAATTTGGTCCTTTGGTGAGACCTTTAGTTCCTTGGGATTAAATCATGTTGATACAATTGTCATACAATGTATCTTCATAGTATTATCCCGCTATGAACCACACCTAGTTTGATAACAAACTACTTGACGCAAATGCCCTCATTTGCTGCTACAATAGTAGTCATATACTTAGCCTTTTGTTGTAGTATCTATCACAATGTTTTAACTTTGGTACTCAACAAAATCCGTTATGGAACTTCCTTTCCATTACATTGTGCCACCCATAGTTTAAATTGAGATAAATTTAATTTGAGACAAAACTAGTATCAATGTAACAATTTACAATGAACTATTTGTCACTACTATTCAAATAATATATTCTTAGTTCTTCCAAAGATCATAGGAATATCCCTACTATTGTCCAATGATCATCTTATGAGTCATTCTGGTATATGCTCATAACATTTAGAGCATAGGACATATCTGGATGTGTACATCTCAAAGAATGATTGATCAAAATATTCTTGTGATTTCACCAAGTGTCAAAATACTTGAATCTCGTGTCAACACACTTGAATCTTGATTCAGTCCTTTCCGTGCATCAAGAACCTTTCTTGTTGTTTCCATATTGAACTTATTCAACATCTTATCTATGTACATTTGGCAAAACCATATTAGCGCCTCAATCTATCCATATAGACATTGATGCCTAATTCTTGGGTTATGCCTAAGTCTTTCATCGAAATGAAATTCTTAACCCGTGTCAATAAAAGATACATCATTTCTAATCAACAATATGTCTTTCACATAATGTATTAGAAATATGTCTTAGCGCTCCCACTTAATTTCTTGCAAAATGCAAACATCTTCATCGTCTCTGATGAAATTAAACCTTTTAACGGTTTCATCACGGTGAAGATTCCAACTCCGCAATGCTCACTTCAACCATTGAAGTTTTGCATACTCTTTTAGCATCCTTTGAATTAACAAAACCCTTTGGATCGTGTCATGGACACATCCTAGGTAACCATTCTATTAGAAGAACTTGTTTTGTTTGTTCAACTACCATATACCAAAATATATGTAGTGGTTGCTACATTAATCCGTCCAGACTAAATATCGCTATGAAAGATCAAATCTTATCATAGTCAATTCCTTGAACATTGTCGTAAACTCTTTCCGACATGTCGACTATTTCATAGATGTGAAACATCCATGTCTATTTCTTTATAGATCCATATACGACTGTAAGGTCTTGCACCTTTCCAGAGGGTCTTTCAAATTCAAAGCTTGATTTCTCATGTATGGAATTATCACGGATTTTATGGCTTCAAGCCACTTAACGAAGTCAGGGCCCATCATTGATTATTTGCATGTAGTCGGTTCATCATTGTTAAACAACAATGATTTAACTCTCAAATCTTGGCATTTGATTACTTACCCGACCTACTTGGTTCAATAGGAACTTAGATCCCCGTGACCACATCCTTTGAGGCACGTGAGCCATGAGCATTGTTGTTGCCTCCGGGACACTTACCAACGCTGCGCAACTTAGCACATATTAGCCAAGGTTCAACAACCTTGTCAAAGTTCTTTTGTCCTCCCACTTAACTTTTCACCAAAAATTCCTTCTCAAGAAACTCGACATTCTAAGTGATAAACACTTTTGTCTTCGGTGTTATGGAGGAATGCCCAATGGTTATTCGAAATAACCTACAAAGACATGCTCATCCGACTTTGGCTATAAACATTTTACTTATGCCTAGCATACCAAAAATTTAAGAAAGGACAACCTGGGTTTTATCCCAAACCATGACTTATATGGTGTCATTTCAACGGATCACGATGGAGCTCTTTTCAGTGTAAAAGCGGTAGTCACTAAATCTTTAATCTTTAAAATATAATTGCAGTTTTATAAATGACACCTTTGATCTTACCATGTCAAACAAGGTTTCATTACATATCTTGAACACTCCATACTCCTATGGTGTTTTGAGAAATGCAAATCCATGGAACGATTCCTCAAATCTTAGGTGTTTTGCTAAACTTGTAACTCAAACATCTTTATGATCCAATCATAAACTTTTTTTTATTTTCTTGTTACAATAATTTTCCACTTCATCTTGAAAGTCTTTGAACATTTTCAAATGTTTCATACTTCTTCCTTATTGAGTAAGTATATACATATACTCACTCAAATCTTCGGAGAAAGCATATGAAGTTGAAATCCATCGCCCACGACTACACATAATGGACTATATACATCAACATGTACAAATTCCAATCAGTTAGTCGTCCGTTCCTCTTTTGGCCTACGAACGGAGTTTTAATTATCTCCAGGAAAGTATCACAAGCGTCATTTGATCAAAATCAAAGACTCCAAAAAATCCATCAACATGGAGTTTCTTCATGTATCCCTAATATAATTTAAACGGTGATGTCACTTCGCAAGTGATCTTTCAATCATTTGTCTTGCGACATTTTAGCATTAGTTTTATGGTCGTTTATTTCTCCAACCAGACTTGTATATCATCCATCTATTATGGAATACGGTAATTATTTGAACAACCTTTTGTCGTCATAATACCTGATCAAAATAACAATTATTGAAACAAATCTTGAAGGTAAGCTTTGATGTTAACGAGCAACACAACAACCCTTTGTTTGTTTTCGATGAACATCATCACATATTCTCTTGCTAGTTACTTAGGCCATTGCAGTTCATGAATTGTGTTGTCCTGTATGACACTTCATACCAACCAATTCGGTATCCAATACCGCAGAACCACATTGTTTAACAACCAAGGAATACAGCCATAACATGTATCTTCTATATACCTAAGTTGGATATCTCCAATCTTTTCTTTTCTGCCAAATATTTTATAGATTCTCTTTCAACAATTCCTTTTCTTTTAAAAGAATCTATCAACATCAATAGTGGTGTCATTCACATGACACATAGTACAAAGTGTGTATAGTCAAATACTAATACCTTTGGACTTGCACTTTGAAGTGGATCACCTTCATCAAATGTTTGGCATTCTTTCAAAATTCCATTCTTTAGTAATCTTTTAGTGTAGTAAACATTTTACTTACATCTTCTATTCATCCTTATCATGACAACTTTCATGATCAAGCTGCTATAGCTTATAAAGGGGAATTGCGAGTATAATGTTTCTTTTCCAAAACCTTTTGGAGGATTAGGACGACTAGCGTCTCCAACCTTCACAAATTCTCATCAAATATGAGGACATATACTCTATCATGTTGTAACCAACCCATTGTTTTAGATATCACAATACCTTTCACATATGATGGTTTCTGAAACATTGCTTTCAGCTCTTAGATAAACTTGATATTAAAAACAATCTTTTGAGTATCAAGAATCATGGAGGCAAACATGATACATTAGATACTAACACTGGAATTGTTACTCTTGATTTAATACTGTTTATTAAACTTCACAGAGTAAACGGAGTTTGCTGAAGGTTTGCAACTGGACTTTTAAACTTTAGATTGACACTCAAAACAATACGATACCAGTTCGTAAAGCAAATATCCAGAATTTCTATAGTTCCACTATCTCAACTATAACTAAGCGTAAGGTGGTGAACGGATGCCAATGACTACAACAAACTATGCAAATTCACTTTGATTGTGTTTATGATAAATTGAGTTTGACTAATCCAAATTACAAATGAACTCCCACTCAAAACAAGATCCCTCGAGTTGTTTTAGTGATTACACGAACCAAATCCACTACACCAAGTCCGATCATCACGTGAGATGATGTAGCTTTAAAGGCAAACAATCAACATGTTCATCATATCATCCATATGACTCATGCTTTACCTTTCGGTATTCCGTGTTCTGAGACCATGTCTGTACATGCTAGGCTCGTCAAGGTTAACCTTAGTATCCGCATGTGCAAATCTGGCTTGCACCCGTTGTATGCACACGTAGAATCTATCACACCCGATCATCACGAGATGCTTCGAAACGACGAGTCTTAGCAATGGTGCCTACTAAGGACGAACACTTTATTACTTGATATTTAGTGAGAGGGATCATCTTATAATGCTACCGTCGCGATCTAAGCAATACAAGATGCATAAAGGATTAACATCACAGGCAATTCATAATTAGTGTGATATGATATGGCCCTTTCTTCTTATGCCTTTGATCTTCATCTTCAAAGCACGAACATGATCTCCATCATCACCAGCATTGCGTCAAGGTCAGTGGCGCCGCTTCATGGTTGTCCATCATCACTAGCAACTATTACAACTACTTGGAATAAAGCTATTACAAGAGGAATAGACATGCAGGTCTTAACAGAATTAAAGACAACCATTAGGCTCCTGCCGGTTGCCATATTACAACAAGGAGCATTGCATACATCAAATATAATCACAATCACATGATGGCCATATCACATCACAAAACCCCTGCAAAAACAAGTTAGACACCTCTAATTTTCTTTACATGTTTTACGTGGTTTGGGGCTTTCGAATAAGAACGGATCTTACCTACGAAACTGAACCACCACGTTGATACAAGTGCTATCAAGTGTAAAGTGTAGATTGGATCTATACTATGATGGGAGAGACAGACACCCGCAAAGCCACTGGTGCAATACGAGTTGCATGTCAACTGTGGAGCAAGTCTCATGTGCGATGACATGTAAGGTTAGCCCGAGCCGCTTCATCCCACCATACCGCAAGATGCAAAGTACACAAAGCAAAAGACGGCACGAGCACCAACGCCCACAATACCATTGTGTTCTACTCGTGCAACAGATCTACGCATAGACACGGCTCTGATACCACTGATGGGTTCGTAGCATGGAAAACAAAAATTTTCTACCGCAAGAACGAACAAAACCCAGATCTAATCTAGATAAAAGCCAAGATCTAATCTATTAGACATGTGCAACGAGATAGATCTGTACTAACCCTTGTAGATCCGAAAGCGTTACGAGATCGGATCTCGTGGTTGATGTAGTCGATCACTTGCCGATCTCAAGATCGAGTAGACGATCCTTCCGGCGCCGCGTTCCGGCAGCGCTTTCGCAGTCGGTCACACGTGCGGAGTCGAAGCAGACCTTCCTCTCCCTGTTCTAGCGAGCAGCGGAGGTAGTAGACCTCTCCACGGAATCCCAGCAGCACGACGGCGTGGTGGTGGTGTTGGAGAATTCTGCAGGGCTTCGCCTAAGCTAGAGCAGAGGGAAGGAGGAGGAGAGAGGCAGCTAGGGTTTTTAGTGGAAAAGGGGGGCAAGGGGGTGGCGCCTCCACCCCTCTATTTAAAGGAGGGAGGCGCCATGGGGAGGTGGAGTCCTTGTAGGACTCCCCTCTCCCTTGGCCGGCGGATCAAGGAGGTGGGGGGAGAGTCCTACTCCCCCACGAATCCTTGTCTTACCCCACATGGATTCCTTGATCCTTTCTTGGTTTTCAAGTAAACTCCAAGAAATCTTCCAGAACCTTGCAGAACATTCCGAAACCTTCTAGAATCCCCATACAAATACTCCGGAACATTTCCTACCTTAGAAAATGATCCCCATTATATGAATCTTACTCCCCAGAAAATTCCGGAGCTCCTCGTGATGTCTCGGATCCAATCCGAGACTCCGAACAACATTCGGTCTCCAACGCACATTCCATATCTACTTAAAACAACTTCGAACCTTAAGTGTGTCACCCTATGGTTCGTGAATATGCAGACATGATGGAGACACCTCTCCGATCAATAACCATCAGCAGGATCTGGAGATCCATAACGGCTGCCACATACTCAACGATGACTTCGTGATCGATAGAACCATTAACATACGAAACCAATTCCCTTTGTCACGCGATACTCTACTTATCCGAGGTTTGATCGTCGGTATCTCCATACCTTGTTCTACCTCGTTACTGATAAGTACTCTTTACTCATTCCATGATATGTCATCCCTTGTGACCTAGTCACATGCTTGCAAGCTAACTAGATGACATTCCACCGAGAGGGCCTAGAGCATATCTATCCGTCATATGGATGGACAAATCCCAATCTTGGTCCATGTGCTTCAACACATACTTTCAGAATACCCAATGTCACCTTTATAACCACCCACTTACGAAGCGGCGTTTGATGTCATCAAAGTACCCATCCGGTGATGGTGATTAACATAACCTCATGGTCGAAGGATTAGGTTACTATGCATTTGAAAAGCTTGTAGCAAAACGAACTTAATGACTTGATCTTATGCTATGTTTACTATGGGTGTGTGTCCATTACATCATTCTCCCAATGATATGATCTTGTTATTAACGACATCCAATGTCCATGATCAGGAAACCATGATCATCCATTAATCAACAAGCTAGTTTAACAAGAGGCTTACTAGGGACTCTTTTATGTTTACAAAACACACAAGTATTAATGTTTCCGGTTAATACAATTATAGCATGGGATGTAAAAATTTATCATAAACATAAAGGTATAATAATAACCACTTTATTATTGCCTCTTGGGCATATCTCCAACATTACTCACATGACTCACTATTGAATCTATCAGCTAGTGACCTTGGCGGTGGATCAAATGGCCTCCCAGGTCTATGATCCAAGGCTGAAAGATATCCATGTTGTGTTTGGTGATGACGCCCCCAAGGACCAGCCAGCTTTGGCAGTGCGAAAGTGGAAGAGCTCCACCTCTGATGCTGCTGCCGAGGGCAAGAAGAAGAAAGCGGAGAGTGGAGTCTCCAAGAAATCCACTGCCGCCTTAGAGGCGAAGAATAAGAAGAAATCCACCAGCATCCCCATAACCAAGTCGTTTGCTGTAGTGTAAGTATATTCATTCCCCGGCTTTAAGTTTCATTACACCTATTCAATTCCTGTACTTATATTGTGTATGTTTCAGGAAGAAGTCTGGTGTTGGCTTGAAGCGGTCCTCCAAAGATGTTGGAGGCTCAAAAAATATTCGCGATATGTTTTCCAAGTTGCCTCCCGCTGCCGCTCCCCCGACTCCACTGTACCTTCATCTCCCGTCATTCCTGAGGTTTCCGCCATGGAGACAGATGTCAATCCAACAACGGATGCCCTAGGCTCTGCCGGCATGGATGTTGCTCCCGGTGGCTAGGCAACGCAAGAAAGTACCTCCTCCAAAATGGCTAAAGCTCTGGCTAAGGATGCCATCGAGAAAGGGAAACATGCGATGGAGGGAGCGGAGGCGGAGGCAGCCATAGCAACGGGAGAGGAGGGAGCCTCTGATCCATCAACTGCCATCATAACACAACAGGCGGCCAGAGCTTCGTCCATGCCTCCGGCTTCGACAACTCCTCTACATTTAACTCCTCCGACTCTGTGCCTGGATGATCTCATTAAGCATGCAAATGCTGTGTATAACAATGCTCGGACCTTCCATAATGCATACGCTCATTTGGCCAACAATCTAAAGGTTATTGCCATTGTAAGTCTCTGAACTTTACTTCTTTTACTTTGTAATATATCCCACTATAGCCCCCGATCTCTTAGGCAGAAAACCAATAGTTTTTGGCCTGAGTGATCCAAAGAACCAAATGTAGAACTTCTCAGTGTAACCCCCGAGTTTCTAGTTAGAATGATTAATTCTGACTAGATACTCTAAGAGAGAACACCTTTTGAATTAAAATCTTATACTATAGCCCCTGAGTGTTTAGTTGAAACTGAATGGTTCCAACTAAATGCTCTAGAGAAACTAAGCACTTTGTCTTCTTTGCAGAATGAGAATAGCCAGAGAAAGGCCGCCAATGAGAGGTTTCCCAATTCTTAAAAGATCTGGATCTTGAACAGGGTAAAACAACCTTCCTAAAGGAATAGATCAAAAATAGCAAGCCTCTGTTTTCTTTTAACAGCTCCTTGTTTTCCTCATGGGTCCATTTATTCCGAACTCTCATAATACTTTTCCATTTTCCATATTAAAGAGGCCATTGCCAAAGGCAAGAGTATCGTCGAGCAATTCAAGCATATCAAGGAGCTCGACGATGAAAACAAAATCTTGAAGAAATACCTAGCTGAGGCCGTCAAGGGCCATGAAGAAGCGATGAAGGCGATGCAACAATCTGCTGACGCCGAGATGTAACGCCTGAAGAATGAAATTTCGCAACTCAAGGAACAAAATCAAGCTACCAAGGAGCAGAATGAGCAGAACCTTGAGGTGTACAAAGAACTTCAGAAGGAGCATGACATCTTGGCGGAGACCTGCAAGCAAGCCGAAACGAGCATTTTTGGTAAATTTCCTCCATCTTTGTCAATTCTGTAAGGTGGAAACTTGTATTGTTATACTCATGACCCTTGTTTCTGACGAAAACACAACCCCATTGGTTTAACCAACATGGGTGAAGGTGCTCCGGATCGAAAGGAATGCATGATTCTTGCCGGTAACTTCATCAACACTACCATCACCCAAGCCAAGGAGATATCCCAGCCCCTGGACATCACCATCAAGGCGGCGGATTCTGCAACCAAGTACTCGGAGATCCTACGCCGAGCCCCTAAGACGGTCAAGAGATGGAAATCCTCTTGTGTCCAGGCTAGTGCTAGGATGGCCTTGTCATTGGTCAAAGTGCACTACGACAACACCGACTTGGACTTGATTACCTCCAGTATGCCAAAGTTTGACGAGGAAGGGAATGAGATCGATAGCGATGCTATATGGAACTCCCTTGCCAGCTACAACGCCAATGTTGCCAAGCTGACTCAGGCGGACGTCTTCGTGCCTGCCGAGGAGATGGACGATGAGCTGGCTTCTTCAGAATCTAGCCCTGGTCCCTCCGAGTTTGATGAACTCTCCAGGCCTGGCTCTCCTGCTGCTAATGATGTAGTGGCAAAGTCCACTGCAACAGAGCCATAAAAACATTGATGCATTAAATGTATCTCTACAGTGTTTATGTGGAAAAAATTATGTGTTTGTAAGGCAAAAAACTTGGCTACAAGCCTCCTGCTACTTAACTAGATCCAACATGTATATATTTTTAAGCAAGTTTTGGCTTATCCATTATTCTGGTTCGTATACTTGACCTTTCGTGAGACAGAAAACCCTCAGCACATAACTATGCTCTCAGGTGATGATGCTTAATAGCACCATCAAGAACCTAAGAGAAAAATCACCGGCTTTGAGTGCCAAAAAGTCACTACTCTGGAATCCACATAAAACATCCGAAAACGTGTAGACCAAAAAACTTAAGTTAACGCCCGTGGGTGGATTTTTCACAAGTGCAAATGCAAACTTGTGCATAAAAGGGTTTATGTGATCCAAAAATGAACACTAAAGGAGGTAAAAGACTCAGAGAATATGAGTGAACCAAATGCTTTATTTCACTGATCATATAAGATGCTTATTACATAATATAGAATATGCTAAGTGTAAAAGGGACGTAGCTGTGCTATGTTCCATGGTTGATCTATCTCCAAGAAATCATTGATACATTGCAAACGTATCTATAATTTTTGATGTTCCATGCTTGGTTTTATCTACTTTCTTGTGTTTTGTCCACACTTTGGAGTACTTTTCATATGATTTCTTGGACTAACCTATTAACAAGAGCCACCGTGCCAGCTGCCTGTTTTCTGCTATTTTTGGTACCAGGAAAGTCAGAAACTGAATATCCTCGGAATTGGACGGGACAAAAGCCAAAGTCATTATCTTAACAGGGGACACTTGGAGCCAGAATACGAGACGGAGAGGGGCTGGGGCCTGGCCACACCACCTGGCCATGCAGCCAGGCCTGGCCCATGCCTGGGGGTGGTCTAGCCGCCCCAGGCACCCGCTCGGCCTTTCCTTCCGCCTATATATTGCCTCTGATACGGAAACCCTAGGTACCCTATCAAAAATCCATGAAAGAGTCTGTAGCCGCCGTCATCTCCATCCCTAGATCGGGAGGGATCTGAAGCTCTTCCCGGCACCCTGCCGGAGAGGGGAATTCACCCCGGAGGCCTTCTTCATCATCATGCAAGCCTCCGGTGTGATGCGTGAGTAGTTCATCTCTATACTACGGGTCCATGTAGTAGCTAGATGGCTGGTTCTCCTCCTTTGTGCTTTCATGTCTAGATCTTGTGAGCTCCGTTCATGATCAAGATCATCTATTTGTAATTCTGCATGTTGTGTTTGCATGGATCTGATGGATATTGAGATGCTATTTCAGATTGATTATTGATTCTATCATGTCTTTGTTATTTGTGATCTTGCATGCTTTCCGTTGTTAGTAGCTATATTGGCCAAGTAGATGCTACCAACTCCAAGAGTTAGTATTTATGCTCGATAGTGGGTTCATGCCTCTGGTAATGTGGGGAAGTGACAGAAATCTCTAAGGTACTAGATGTGCTGTTGCTACTAGGGAGAAAACGATAATCCTTTGTTCATAGAACAATCGTATTGTTTACTTTACACGCAATTCGTAATGTAATAATCTGTTGCTTGCAACTTAATACTAGAGGGGGTTCGGATGATAACCTGAAGGTGGATTATTAGTCATAGATGCAGTTAGATGACGGTGTAACACCCTCAAATCGGCCCTATGCAAGTTTCAGCGCTTCCCGCCAAACCCGCATAGAAACGATTCAAGGACGCTCACCAGGCACTTTCGCGCGGTTGGAAAACAAAGTAATACCATTACACATTAGTCCACGATGGAACCCACAGAACATATATATACAACAACGACTCCATGAGTCAAGGATACGGATATACTATACAAATATTCAATCACCTTGAAAGCGATAGAGCGTCTGACTACAGACAAGAGGCAAATGGGGCTAAGAGCCCTGAAGAATAACCAATGGCGTCCATAACCCTGCCCAGAACAAGCCGGAGGGGTAACCCTGCTAACGACGTCGATCTCAAACCTGCTAAAACAAAAGGGGTGCCGACAAAGGGCAAAGGAAAAGAGGAGCGTCAGTACTGAGGCCTGTACATGGCGAGGCTAGAATTCGGCGGCTCTCGCCTACATAGGTATGGTGGACTGAAGCGGCAGTGAAGCATGCACTATACAACGTATAGAGACTCGATATAACTGTCGGCTATTAGAGAGGGGTAAGGAAGACCTATTCGGGACCAACCTGATAATAACACCAATCATACCCATCCTGGTATTCCCCCTCGAGACCAAACGAGGAAGTCAAACCGAGGAACTCACGCAGTTGGCAGTTTTATTCATTCCATTATAGTTGCAGCACTTACTAGTCAGATATAAATAGCATGAGTCATCCTAATAGCATAAGTAGTGGGCAATTTTAATTAACCATTCTGTTGTAGTTGGATCATTTACTAGTCAGATGCAATTGTCCTAAGGAATCCCAAAATCCAGAAGTTGTTGGCACTTTAATCACATTCCATTGGAGTTGCAATACTTACTAGGCAGATATAACAAAACATCCTAGATCCAGCAGCGTTGGCATTTTTAATATCCATTCTGTTATAATGAAGCTGATTACTAGTCACATATTAAGTCAAATTTATAGCACTACTTTAGTTATGCTTGTCTATGATCGAGATATACTGTGCTCCAAGTCGTCCATAACCGTGGACACGGCTTTCAGAAAGATTTACCCTGCAGGGGTGCACAAATAGCAACACACACACGATCAACCTCGGAAAAACCAAATCAAAACCCAATGAGGATTTCACGAAAAAGCAATCACAGGATTCATAAAATATTTCAGGGGGCCACCCCACTAAGCTACCCGGGACGAAGTTGGCCGACTCCGAGACGGACCCAGGGTTTGTGTGGACGGCGGTAAACGACTGGGAACCCGAAAGTGTGACTGGGCTTGTCGATACAGCGAAAACGTGTCACGATCCAAAATAGTACAAGTGCTCCACGCACAATCGTAAATAAAGCAGTAAAGCATGGCATAAGTACAGGATAGTAATAAATCCCCAAACTAGTTTGTGGCCCCAAGAAATAAGAAATGAATCAAGCTCTGGCTGAGGGGGATTCATAGACTCTTCCGGATGTGGATAGTGCGAATAGTCAAGGAACAGGTATCAAGTACTCGGGGTCCTACGAGACACAAGTGAGCGTGGAAAAACCAAATAACATCTATTACCCACCGATGCCTCTGCATTAGTTATATCTATTCCCAGCATTTTAATAGTTGCATTTAAAGTCATGATCATCTCCACCATTAAGCATCTCCACCATTTATCATGTGTCAACTTGCCGTCAACGGTGAAATGACAACGACGCGAAGCAACACATAAGCAAGCAACTACGACTCGCAAGGCTGACTATCTATCAAACAACAGGCAATAGGAAGTGTCCATGGCAATATAGAGGCTACAAGGAGTATAAATGGGGCACGGAAACTAAAGCATCGCAACACGGATAGCAATAGATCAACATGAGGAATTAAAGACTATAAAAGCAAAATAGGTAGAAAGAGGGAGATTGCTCGCCTGGGAAACACTGCCGAAGATACATATCCGGAGAACTTGTCGATACTCGCAGCCACTCAACGGCCTAATCCGCGAAGAAGCAAATCACTAGAAGAAACAACGGGTGCAATATTTAATACTACAGTAGAAGATCCGGCATGATTATGATCTGATGCAGATGCGGTGCAATTAGGCAGCATTAAGCGGAACCGAGGTCCCGACAATTAATTATATGGTTCAAGTTATTTAGGTACCCCGCAATTTAAATGTTGTTTACCAAGGCAAAATATGGCATCTGTTCTCTACACAAATTTAAATAGAGTCAATATGAGACAAGAAAAGCCCGCATATGATCTCCATATTTATTTCTGAGGTGAATCGACTAAATGCCCCAAACCCACATGATGAGATGTATACAAGCATGCACAATTTAATATGCGACAGTTGGTAATGTCATATTATAAAAATAGGGGCTTAGGGTCACACATCTGGGTTCGGAAGATCTTGGGTTCCGAGGGTCCGGGGTCCGATCTCAGGGTTTGACGGGAACGGCGAGGTTCGGATACAAGATGGAGAACTTGTCGTGTCGTGACGAATAACTTGGGTTCCATGCGGTCGACCTTGTCGTCGATGGCGAACTTGAATGGATCGGGTACTGGTGGTCTTCGGGTCCGTGTAGACGGTCATGGCGTCCGGGATGAAGAACTTGGCATTCCGTATCGGCGACCTTGGCGTCCGGGTCCTCGGGCATCGGTGCGGGAAGAAGGTCTTGTCGTACCGGTGTCGACGCTTACGGGAAGGAGACTTGTCGTCCAGGGTCTTGGCATCCTTGGATTCCGATTGGAGATCTTGGTGGTCTCGGAGCGGTTCTGGGTTCGGATCTTGGAGTTGGTTCCATGTAGATGACCTTCGGGTGCATCTTTGTTCACTGGTAAGTCGGTGCGGATCTTGTGGGGTGTCGTCGTCGGAGGTCCATGAATAAGAGCTTGCTCCCATCTTTTCATCGGTGTTTTGGTTGGCAATATACCACTACACACACCACAATAACTTCGTCAGGGTATCACCGTGTGCGTGGGTCGCGGATTCTACAGAGGACACGCACGGCGACCAAAGCAGAGGCGCTCATGCGATGCTCGTGCAAGGCAGGCGAGCGGCAGGAGCTCTAGGCCCCACAGCGATGACGCGCGCTCGAGTAGGGCGCATGAGGTGCTCGGAGGGAAGGGCTCTGCAGGGGCGGTGGCCAGAGGAGCTTGATGCGGGGCGGGGAGGACGTCGAGGCAGCAGCTGGGGTCGTCGGCGCGAAGGTGGCCAAAAGAGGCAGCACAAGGGGCAACGCGGTCCAACTAGGTCGGAGGGCGCTAGGGAACCTGTGGGCATCTTGGAGTTGGGCTCGACGCGGCCAGCACAGGACGCCGGTGAGGCACGAACCCACGCGACGCCGACGAGGCGGTCGGGGCCAGAGGACGGCGGGGAGGTCTAGGCCGGCGGTGCAATGAGACCAGGGCGAGGACGAGCAACTGCAGCGGTGCACGACCGGGTTGCAGAGGGCGGCATCACCGGGGCTCACTGCAGCGGCGAGGGGCACGTGGCAGCGCTCGAGGTGGAGGGCGAGGCTGAGCTTGGTGGGAATCGACAGAGGCGCCTCCTAGCGGTGGCGGGATTCAGCGAGAGGGATCGCGGTCGCGATGGGGATGAAGGGGAGCGGTGGCAGAGGAGGGCTTCCCTGGATGTGCAGCAGAGAAGGCAAGCCGGAGAGGGAAGGCCGGCAGCGGCTCCAGCGCAGACGAGATTCGAGAAGAGAACCAGGCGGCGGCGGGAGAGGGTTGCGTGGGGGATGGATCGAGAGGGAGGCGGAGGTTGCGTGCGAGCGACGCGTGCTGAGGGTGCGTGGGGCGTGCGGGGTGGGGCTCGGTTGACACGGACGGGGAAAACAGGGTGGGGCCAGGAGACTACGCGGGGCACGGGAGTGGGTGGCCGGCTGGGATGTGTTGGGTCCAGGGGAGGGGGTTGGGTGCATGCACTGGGTGTGCGTGCGTGCGCGTACGCGTATGCGTTTGAGGGTGGTATGCCGATGGGGGGGGGGGGGGGGCGACTAGCAGGGTGGGGTGGAGAGCGAGCGGGTCTGACGCGGGGTGGGGCCGGGAATCGGGGTTTGTCGGGTCTGGGTTTGCGGGAGAGGCGCGTCGGTCGTGCGGGTGGAACGAGAACGAGCACACCGTGTAGCTGTGTGCGGCGGCGGCTGGGGTGGGTTGGACTAGTGGTAGGTAGAATTAGGGTTGTGGTTAGATGTGGGGCTAGGATTAGCTAGGGTTTTGTTTTGATGGGGGTAGTAGGCTGGCTGGCTAGGCTTTTGGGCCTGGCCGGCTGCCTCCCCTAATAAAAAAATTTGTTTTATTTTTATTTTATAAAACCTTTCGCAAACAGTTTTTAGACAAAACAAAATATCTGGAAATGGCCGGGGTTTTGATTTGAATAAAGACGAGGCTTATTTAGAAAAACAAAATAGATTTTCAAAAATAGTTTCAGACAAACAGATGCATGATGATGATGATGCTCAAATGCAATGTGGCATGATGACATGAGCATGCAGTCATGATGATGCAATGCACCAAAAACACCGCGATTTTCTAGTAGTGGTTTTAGCGGGATGCCACAATTCGACACCACTAACAAGGGATCTCGCCCTCAAGATCTGCCTCATGGTCCGGGGAAGAAGGCCGACAATCTGAATCTTCTCGCTTCGTGTAGGTCCTCGCGACACCACTAACAAGAGGTCATTGTTCGTGATCGTCGAGAGAACACTCCGGGAACAAAGGGCGAAGGTAGAGGTATCAACAAATAAAGCCACCTCTAACTACGATAGAAGGATTGAGACGATGCATTCTAATCCACTGCAATGTACAAGAGCGAATGGAGTGAGTAGTCGGCATGGGGGCCAATCCATCACGCACCCAAACTATCACTCCGCACAATCAGTTGAAAAGCGTGCAACTATTCTCGGAATCAGACTGGAGATCTCGACAAGCGAGGTTCAGAAACAAAGGAGTGGTGCAGACTCTACATCGGATCTGGCGTAGATGATGTCGTCGCATCGGAAAACACCGGAAGGCACAACAAGGAACAGAGAGAAGTCCAACAGATGAAGGATTCCTCAGATAGCACGAAGACCGGATGTAGAAGCACCGTTACCAAAGGAGGAAGCGAAACCCTGAAGGTACGACGGAAACCCAACCACGAGAATTCCTAGACTCGAAGAAAAGATAAGAGAGCAGATTCAAAACACGCAGAGGTAAGAGGAGAACAACAGAGGGGTAAGGAGTAAAACCAGACCTAATCAGATCTATCGAACCGATTTTGCAAAATAGTTTGACACTCGATCTACTTCGGCCGTTAGCTAGGTTATCCTACAGGCTGGACCAGTGGGGTATCGCAACTGCTGAGCTCTGATACCACTCTGTAACACCCTCAAATCGGCCCTATGCAAGTTTCAGCGCTTCCCGCCAAAGCCGCATAGAAACGATTCAAGGACGCCCACCAGGCACTTTCGTGCAGGTGGAAAACAAAGTAATACCATTACACATTAGTCCACGATGGAACCCACAGAACATATCTATACAACAAAGACTCCATGAGTCAAGAATACGAATATACTATACAAAGATTCAATCACCTTGAAAGCGATAGAGCGTCCGACTACGGACAAGAGGCAAATGGGGCTAAGAGCCCTGAAGAATAACCAATGGCGTCCATAACCCTACCCAGAACAAGCCGGAGGGGTAACCCTGCTAACGACATCGATCTCAAACCTGCTAAAACAAAAGGGGTGCCGACAAAGGGCAAAGGAAAAGAGGAGCGTCAATACTGAGGCCAGTACATGGCGAGGCTAGAATTCAGCGGCTCTCGCCTACATAGGTATGGTGGACTGAAGCGGCACCGAAGCATGCACTATACAACCTATAGAGACTCGATATAACTATCGGATATTAGAGAGGGGTAAGAAAGACCTATTCGGGACCAACCTGATACTAACACAATCATACCCATCCTGGTATTCCCCCTCGAGACCAAACGAGCAAGTCAAACCGAGGAACTCACGCAGTTGGCAGTTTTATTCATTCCATTATAGTTGCAGCACTTACTAGTCAGATATAGATAGCATGAGTCATCCTAATAGCATAAGTAGTGGGCAATTTTAATTAACCATTCTGTTGTAGTTGGATCATTTACTAGTCAGATGCAATTGTCCTGAGGAATCCCAAAACCCAGCAGTTGTTGGCACTTTTATCACATTCCATTGGAGTTGCAATACTTACTAGGCAGATATAACAAAACATCCCAGATCCAGCAATGTTGGCATTTTTAATATCCATCCCGTTATAATGAAGCTGATTACTAGTCACATATTAAGTCAAATTTATAGCACTACTTTAGTTATGCTTGTCTATGATCGAGATACTGTGCTCCAAGTCGTCCATAACCGCGGACACGGCTTTCAGAAAGATTTACCCTGCAGGGGTGCACAAATAGCAACACACACACGATCAACCTCGGAAAAACCAAATCAAAACCCAACGAGGCTTTCACGACAAAGCAATCACAGGATTCATAAAATATTTCAGGGGGCCACCCCTCTAAGCTACCCGCGACGAAGTTGGCCGGCTCCGAGACGAACCCAGGGTTAGTGTGGACGGCGGTAAATGACTGGGAACCCGAAAGTGTGAATGGGCTTGTCGATACAGCGAAAACGTGTCACGATCCAAAACAGTACAGGTGCTCCACGCACAATCATAAATAAAGCAGTAAAGCATGGCATAAGTACAAGATAGTAATAAATCCCCAAACTAGTTTGTGGCCCCAAGAAATAAGAAATGAATCAAGCTCTGGTTGAGGAGGATTCATAGACTCTCCCGGATGTGGATAGTGCGAATAGTCAAGGAACAGGTATCAAGTACTCGGGGTCCAACGGGACACAAGTGAGCGTGGAAAAACCAAATAACATCTATTGCCCACCGATGCCTCTGCATTAGTTATATCTATTCCTAGCATTTTAATAGTTGCATTTAAAGTCATGATCATCTCCACCATTAAGCATCTCCACCATTTATCATGTGTCAACTTGTCGTCAACGGTGAAATGACAATGACACGAAGCAACACATAAGCAAGCAACTACGACTCACAAGGCTGACTATCTATCAAACAACAGGCAATATGATGTGTCCATGGCAATATGGAGGCTACAAGGAGTATAAATGGGGCACGGAAACTAAAGCATCACAAGACGGATAGCAATAGATCAACAGGAGGAAATAAAGACTAAAAGCAAAATAGGTAGAAAGAGGGAGATTGCTCGCCCGGGAAACACTGCCGAAGATACATATCCGGAGAACTTGTTGATACTCGCATCCACTCAATGGCCTAATCCGCGAAGAATCAAATCACTAGAAGAAACACCGGGTGCAATATTTAATACTACAGTAGAAGATCCGGCATGATTATGATATGATGCTGATGCGGTGCAATTAGGCAGCATTAAGCGGAACCGGGGTCCCGACAATTAATTATATGGTTCAAGTTATTTAGGTACCCCGCAATTTAAATGTTGTTTACCAAGGCAAAACATGGCATCGGTTCTCTACACAAATTTAAATATGAGACTAGAAAAGCCCGCATATGATCTCCATATTTATTTCTAAGGTGAATCGACTAAATGCCCCAAACCCACATGATGAGATGTATACAAGCATGAACAATTTAATATGCGACAGTTGGTAATGTCATATTATAAAAATAGGGTCTTAGGGTCACACATCTGGGTTCGAAATATCTTGGGTTCCGAGGGTCCGGGGTCCGGTCTCAGTGTTTGACGGGAACGGCGAGGTTCGGATACAAGATGGAGAACTTGTTATGTCATGACGGAGACCTTGGGTTTCAAGCGGTCGGCCTTGTCGTCGATGGCGAACTTGAATGGATCGGGTACCGGTGGTCTTCGGGTCCGTGTAGACGGTCATGGCGTCCGGGATGAAGAACTTGGCATTTCGTATCGACGACCTTGGTGTCCGGGTCCTCGGGCATCGGTGCGGGAAGAAGGTCTTGTCATACCGGTGTCGACACTTACGGGAAGGAGACTTGTCGTCCAGGGTCTCGGCGTCCTTGGATTCCGATTGGAGATCTTGGTGGTCTCGGAGCGGTTCTGGGTTCGGGTCTTGGAGTTGGTTCCATGTAGATGACCTTCGGGTGCATCTTTGTTCACTGGTAAGTCGGTGCGGATCTTGTGGGGTGTCGTTGTTGGAGGTCCATGAATAAGAGCTTGCTCCCATATTTTCATCGGTGTTTTGGTTGGCAATATACCACTACACACACCACAATAACTTCGTCATGGTATCACCATGTGCGTGGGTCGCGGATTCTGCAGAGGACACGCACGGCGACCAAATCAGAGGCGCTCATGTGACGCTCGTGCAAGGCAGACGAGCGCCAGGAGCTCCAGGCCCCACAATGACGACGCGTGCTCGAGTAGGGCGCATGAGGTGCTCGGAGGGAAGGGCTTTGCAGGGGCGGCGGCCAGAGGAGCTTGATGCGGGGCGGGGAGGACGTCGAGGCGACGGCTGGGGTCATCGGCGTGAAGGCGGCCAGAAGAGGCAGCACAAGGGGCAGCGAGGTCCGGCTAGGTCGGAGGGCGCCAGGGAACCTGCGGGCATCTTGGAGGTAGGCTCGACGCGGCCAACACAAGACGCCGGTGAGGCACGCACCCACGCGACGCGGACGATGCGGAGTAGGCGGCCGGGGCCAGAGGACGGCGGGAAGGTCTAGGCCGGCGGTGCGATGCGACCAGGGCGAGGACTAGCAACTGCAGTGGTGCACGACCGGGTTGCAGAGGACGGCATCGCCGGGGCTCACTACAGCGGCGAGGGGCACGTGGCAGCGCTCGAGGTGGAGGGCGAGGCTAAGCTTGGTGGGAATCGACAGAGGCGCCTCCTAGCGGCGGCGGGATTCAGCGAGAGGGATCGCGGTCGCGATGGGGATGAAGGGGAGCGGTGGCAGAGGAGGGCTTCCCTGGCTGTGCAGCAGAGAAGGCAAGCCGGAGAGGGAAGGCCGGCAGCGGCTCCAGCGCAGGCGAGATTCGAGAAGAGAACCAGGCGGCGGCGGGAGAGGGTTGCGTGGGGGATGGATCGAGAGGGAGGCGGAGGTTGCGTGCGAGCGACGCATGCTGAGGGTGCGTGGGGCGTGCAGGGTGGGGCTCGGTTGACGTGGACGGGGAAAACAGGGTGGGGCCAGGAGACTACGCGGGGCACAGGAGTGGGCGGCCGGCTGGGATGTGTTGGGTCCAAGGGAGGGGGTTGGGTGCGCGCACTGGGTGTGCGTGTGTGCGCGTACGCGTATGCGTTTGAGGGTGGTATGCCGCTGGGGGGGGGGGGCGACTAGTAGGGTGGGGTGGAGAGCGAGCGGGTCTGACGCGGGGTGGGGCCGGGAATCGGGGTTTGTCAGGTCTGGGTTTGCGGGAGAGGCGCGTCGGTCGTGCGGGTGGAACGAGAACGAGCACACCGTGTAGCTGTGTGCGGCGGCGGCTGGGGTGGGTTGGACTAGTGGTAGGTAGAATTAGGGTTGTGGTTAGATGTGGGGCTAGGATTAGCTAGGGTTTTGTTTTGATGGGGGTAGTAGGCTGGCTGGCTGGGCTTTTGGGCCTGGCCGGCTGCCTCCCCTAATAAAAAATATTTGTTTTATTTTTATTTTATAAAACCTTTTGCAAACAGTTTTTAGACAAAACAAAATATCCGAAAATGGCCGGGGTTTTGATTTGAATAAAGACGGGGCTTATTTAGAAAAACAAAATAGATTTTCGAAAATAGTTTCAGACAAACAGATGCATGATGATGATGATGCTCAAATGCAATGTGGCATGATGACATGAGCATGCAGTCATGATGATGCAATGCACCAAAAACACCGCGATTTTCTAGTAGTGGTTTTAGCGGGATGCCACAGACGGTCTATGTATAATGTTGTAATGTGCAATCGAATCTCAAAGGAGTCAAGATGATTAGTATATGCTTGTATGCTTTCTTGATGTTTGTCAATTGCCCCGTTGTAATTTGTTCACCCAGCATGTTATCTATCTTAAGGAGAGCCACCTCTAGTGAACTATGGACCCCGGTCTTTTCTTTTACATTCAATCTACAAACTATTTACGGTTTTGTGTTTACTTTCTGCAAACTATTACTTCCTTCCATTCGGTACGTTTAATCCTTTGTTTTCAGCAAAACCGGTTGTGTTGGGGACAAAGTTCTGCGGTTGTGTTGTGCAGGTCTCCACGTTGCTGCTGGCACCGGTAGTGCGCCCTGCCAAAGTTCAGCTAGCAACACCTTTGGGGTGTTTCCTTGCTCCTACTGGTTCGATTAAACCTTGGTTTCATACTGAGGGAGAGCTTGCTGTGGTGCTCATCATACCTTCCTCTTGGGGTTCCCCAACAAGCTCGATATATTTTGGGCCAACAATCATCATCGGAGTCACGTTGCTTGCTTTTGCGATTTTTGGCCTATCTTTCAACTCGCGAATATCGACGAGGTAATAGGAACCATTGAGAAATGCTTTGCTTATGACGAAGGGTCCTTCCTAAGGCGAGGATAATTTGTATAACTTTTCCTGCTTGAGTCGAAGCACCAAATCCCCCTCTTTAAACAAGTGATGCCTAACACGGTGACTATGGTAGCCACGTAGCTTCTTCTAGTAGATGGCGGATCTCCGGCATGCCAGCATGTTATCTTCCTCGAGTAGGTCCATAGATAGTCGCCTGGATTATTCAGCGTCATCCTCCTCGTAGGCAGCGACTCTTGGTGCATCGTGGAGGTTGTCGGATGGTAGGATAGATTTTGCTCCATAAACCATGAAGAAAGGGGTCAAGCCGGTAGATCTGTTGGGTGTTGTTCGTAAAGTACACAATACAGATGGCAACTCCTCCGCCCAGGCTCCAGCTACTCTATGTAGCGGTGCCTCTAATCGTGGCTTGATTCCTTGCAGAATTAGTCCATTGGCCCATTCAACTTGCCCATTTGACTATGGATGTGCCACAGATGCTAGGTCAAGGCGGATGCCTTTCTCATGACAATACTCCTCCACTTCTCTAAGAGACAAGTTTCTGCCATTGTCGGTGATGATTCTACGTGCGAGACCAAATCTCACTACCAAATCCCGAACAAATTTTAGGGATGTTGCCCCATCGAGCTTTCTAATGGGTTTAGCTTCAATCCATTTTGTGCACTTGTCAACTGCTACTAGCAGATGTATAAATCCACAAGGTGTTCTTTGCAAAGGTCCAACCAGGTCAAGCCCCTAGACTTCAAACGACCAAGTAATTGGTATTGTTCACAATTCTTCAGCTGGAACATTTGGTTGTCTTGCATAAAACTAGCACCCAAGACAGGTCTGTACCAACTTGTCAGCGTCCTCCTTGGCAGTTAACTAGTAGAATCCTTGCCGGAAGGCCTTGGCCACCAGCGATCGGGGAGCGGCATGATGCCCGTAATCTCTGAGATGTATCTCTCTGAGGCTATCTATACCTTGCTGCTAGGAGACGCATCGTAGGAAAACTCCTGTGGTACTTATTTGATATAGCTGGCCTTCAATGATGACGCAGCCTTTAGCTCTGTGTACTATTTGCCAACTTTCGACTTTGTCGACGGGCAAAGTTCCATCTTGAAGATAATACATGAACGGTTTTGTCCAAGCTAGAGAGGTCACCGTTACTGCATTAACAAATGGGTCCACTCTATCCTGGTTGTGAGGGTCTGCTCCATTCACGGATGGGGTCTGCAAATGCTCTAGGAAAACGCCTGTCAGAATTGGTCGATGAGCTGATCCAAGCTTTGACAGTAGATCTGCCGCTTTATTGTCCTCCCTTTTGACGTACTTGACTTTGTAGCCATCGAAGCACTTGGCTATATCGTCTACTTCGTCTCGATATGCCGCCATCATAGGGTTCTGCGCGTTCCAGGTGCTAGCCACCCGCTGGGAAACCAAGTTAGAATCTCCACAACAAACTATGCACTTGATGCTAATATCCTTGGCCACACGAAGTCCATGAATGAGGGCCTCATACTCTGCCATGTTGTTTGTAGCATTGAAGTGGATCTGTAGGACGTACTGTAACTTTTCACCTATTGGTGGTTGTAATAATACACCAGCCCCAAGCCATTGAGCAGCTTGGATCCGTCAAAGTGCATGATCCAATACTCTGGCTCTGGTACATGAGTGTCTTCTGGCAGTTCTGTCCAATCTGCGATGAAATCCGCCAATGCTTGAAATTTGATAGCGTCACGTCTCTTATAGGTGATTTCAAAGGCGGCAAGTTCAATGCCCCACTTTGCCACTCTCCTTATAGCGTCCCTATTGTTGATGATGTCGGACAGCGGAGCTTTGCTCACTACTGTGATGGGGTGCTCCTAGAAATAGTGCCTTAGCTTCCACGAAGCAAGGAAAACTCCATAAGCTAATTTCTGATAGTGCGGGTAGTGCTGCTTGGATTCCGTCAAGACCTCACTTACATAGTAAACTGGTCGCTGAACTCCGTATTAGTGCATTGGCTCCTTGCGCTCCACCATGATGACGATGCTGATAACCCGGTTGGTTGCCGCCATGTATACTAACATAGGTTCCATTGATACCGGTGCTGCAAGTATTGGTGGGAAGGAGAGTATTCTCTTCCTGAAGTGCTGCATCTGCCTAGTCCATCCATATGAATTAGTCCGCCTTCTTGAGAAACTTGTAGAGCGGCATAACCTTATCCCAAGTCGGCTGATGAACCGGCTTATTGCTGCAAGACAGCCTGTGAGCCTCTATATGTCCTTCAAGCACGTTGGGTGTTTGATGTCAAGGATGGCCTTGATTTTCTCCAGGTTGACTTCAATTCCTTGATGCGAAACGATGAAGCCCAACAATTTGCCGGATGGCACCCCTAATACGCACTTCTTAGGGTTAAGCATCATGTTGTACTTCCGGAGATTGTCGAAGATTTCCTGCAAGTCGGCGATGAGGTCATTTGATTTCTTTGACATCACCGTGATGTCGTCCACGTAAGCGTGTACGTTGTGATCTACCTGGTCATGTAGGCAACACTGCATCGTCCGCTGATATGTGGCACCATCATTTTTCAACCCAAAGGGCATCGTGACATAGAAATATGTGCCATAAGGTGTGTACGACTTTCGCATCTTGATTTGGTGGTATCCTGAGTATGCATCAAGAAAACACAAAAGTTCCAAGCCAGCCATCGAGTCAATGACTTGGTTAATGCGAGGCAAAGCAAACGGGTCCTTCGGACACGCTCTGTTCAAGCCGGTGTAATCAACGCACATTCTTAATTCTTTGGTTCCCTTTTCTAGGGACAAGTACAGAATTTGCCACCCATTGGGTGTGAATGACTTGTCAGATAAAAGTAGCCTTAAGTAACCTAGCCATCTCTTTGCCTATAGCACATCGTCTTTCATCACCGAAGCATCGTAGAGGTTGTTTCACCGATTTGGCCTTAGGATCAATATTCAAGTCGTGCTCGACAAGTTCCCTAGGTACACCTTTCATGTCGGCAGGTTGCCAGGCGAAGATTTCCCTATTGTCATGGAGGAACTCGACGAGCGCGCTTTCCTATTTAGGATCCAGGTTCGTGCCAATGGTGGTGGTTTTGGAGGAATCTCCTTCGACAAGGTCCACCTGGTTGATCTTGATGGCGGCCCTGAATGAGGGTTCGGAAATAGTGATTTGCTTCTTCGAAGTCGGCATCTCCCAGGCATCGACATGGCTCTGGATCTCCTTGAAATCCTCACCATAGAAGACTGCTTCGGTGAAGGCGGCTTCACTTAGCTCGCACTCCCTTGCCTTGGTGAAGCTTCCGTAAAAAATGATGATGCCGTTTAGTCCAGGTATCTTGAGCTTGTTGTAGACAAAGCATGGCCTGGCGAAGAATGAGTGGAAGATGTCGCGTCCAAAGATGACGTGGTACACACTCTTGAAGGGCACCACTTCAAAGGTCATGCGCTCTTGGCGGTAATTGTTGACATCACCAAAGGCGATCAGAAGGGTGATGCAGCCAAGGGAATTAGCTTGCCAGCCAGGAACGCCACCATGTAACACAGTGTTGCTCTGCCTGAGCTGAGTCTCCATCAAGTTCATGTTGTGCAGTGTATCCAGGTACATGATGTTGATGCTACTTCCACTATCCACGAGGCACTTGGTGAACTCTGTGCCGTCAATCAATGGGTTGATGACCATGGCATACTGGTTCTCTGTTGGGATGAGGTCTGGATGATCTTGCCTGTCCCAAGTGATTGGAATCTCCGACCACCTGCCGTATAGGGGAACTGGAGGGAGGGTAGCCATTAGTATCCTTCTGGGCCCGGACGGTGGGGGTTCCAAGGAAGGTGTGGTATTCTGGAGCCTTATTTTCGAAGGGGTTCTTGCCCTTTCCATCGCCCTTGTCGGTGGACTTGGGTTCCACGTCTTCGTCCATGTCACTTGATTCCTTGGATTCCTCCTTCTTCTTATTCCTTTTGCCCTTTCCATGGGATCTGTTCTTCCGGCTTTGCTTGTAGCCGGACTTAGGGTTTTTCTTGAGGTTGTTGACGAACTTGCATTGGCGGTTGGTGCACTAGTAGAAAACTGGCCTTTAGTCCTGGTTCGTTAGGGCCTTTAGTCCCGGTTGTCCAACCGGGACTACGGAATCGGGACTAAAGGCCCTCCCCTTTAGTCCTGGGCGTGCCACAAACCCGTACTAAAGGCCCTTACGGGGCTGCGGTGGAGCGCGTGACCTTTAGTCCCGGTTGGTAACACCAACCCAGACTAAAGGTTATTTTTTCAATTTTTTTCAGATTTTAATTTTTAGATTTTTTCCAACTTTTGAATCGTTTGACAGTTAATCTCTCACTTGGAACATTTTTAACACGAAGTACACTTAATCTTAAGTCCAATTACACTTGTGGTCAAACTTCCTGGTCGGTCACCCATCCTAACACTACTTCACCCCCAGCACGCTTAACTTCTCTGTTCCATCATGATGACCTTGTGCGAGGGAAATTGTACTTTGTTGTCAACACTACCATATCAATCCTAATAACTCTTATCAATATGTCACACATCTTTATTTTTAAAAATTTTAAAAATTATTTAAAGAAACAACACTAAATAAGTAATAATAATATTTTATTCAAATGAAAACAAAATAACTAATTAAAATTATATTTTATTTATTTATTGCCATTTATTCATTTATATGGTGTAAAATAATATCTTTAAATCTATAAATCGAAATTTGACAAATAATATATCCATTATTATTAGAAAAATGTGAGGAATCCAAATATGATATAAAAAATTACTAACAAAATTTAATTTTTAAATTTTAGTAATTCAATTATGAATTGAAAAACTCAAATTTGTTAAAACAATTAAAAACTCTCAAAAACTAAAAGATCCAAAAATTCGAAAATAATATAAAAACTTGAAAATAATTAAAAAGTGAAATAAACAACAAAAGAAATTCGAAACTTTGAAACAAATATCAATTTTCTCATTTTTTCCTCGCAAAACCTAAAATCTTCCTGCTTTCATATTTCTCTTTGGAATTTTGAAAATCTATAGTTTGTGCAAATGGCCTAGATGTAACTTTTCTTGTAAATAATTTTTCATATATTACAAAATTTTTTTCGAGTTCGTACGCAGAAGTTATAGCCATTTTAATTCTGAACAGCCTTTATTTGTAAAAAAATTCAAAATTTATAATTTTCCCTAAATGTTGGTTGCGTGAGGTACATGCATGCCAAAGGATTTTGAAATTTAAAGTTTTTATCATTTTTATTTATTTTTTAGACATTTTTTGCATGGGGTGTAAGCATGAGAGGAAAAAAGTAGGTGGACCTTTAGTCTGGGTTGGTGTCTCCAACCGGGACTAAATGTGTATCTTTAGTTCGGGTTGGAGAGACCAACCCAGACTAAAGGTCACTATCCTTTTAGTCTCGGTTGCTATGTCTAACTAGGACTAAAGGTCCCATTTGACCTGGGACTAAAGCTGGTTGGCCTCCGTAATCGTTGAAACCGGGACTAATGCTAACATTATTCTTGGGTCCAAACACAACTGGGACTAAAGCTCACTTTGGCTTTGAACGAAAGGCTTATTTTCTACTAGTGGTGTGGGTGGCCTTGCCGTTTGCGTCGAGGTGGACAAAACATGGCATATCGCGGTACTCTTCGTACGTTTGGGGAACGCGAGGCGCTGAGGGTGTTGAATCACTCCTCTACCGTCCATAGCTAGCCCCCCGACCATGACCACGCTGTACGCCTCCGCCTCTGGCAGCGAACATTGTGGCGACCATGTCGGCTACTTGCTTCTCTTCTGGCGGAGTTTTAGGCTTGTTATTGTTCCTCTTGGCCTGGATAGGGATGGCTATTACCAACAACGAGCCGCGAGCATCATCATCAGCGGCAGCGAATTCGCTATCCATGGCGATCATCGCATTGAGGTTGAGGTCATTGTTGTCCTGATGGCGCTTCAGTGTATGTTGGAGCAATGTCCCTTTCTCTAGGCCATCGATGAAGGCAGCCATAGCGGTTTGTTCGTGCACCCCTGCATATGAATTTTTCATATCCAGCCGGCGGGAAAGGTAAGCACGAGAGGATTCATCATTTTCTTGCACGCACCACAATAGGTCTTTCATGGTGCAGGGATGCTTGTATGTACCCTCGAAGTTCTTGGTGAAGTCTTCATGCATGTCCAGCCAATTGCAGATTTATTTCCCCGACAAGTCATCAATCCATTGTCGGGCGATGCCGGTGAGCATTAGTGGGAGGTACTTGACGGCAACACTAGGGTTTCCCCTGGCGATGTGAATTGCTTCGCTGTAGTCCTGCAACCATGTAGCTGGCCTGGCCATGCCGTCATAGGGTTTGATAGTCTTGTCGATCCGGAGACCCTTGGGGTAAGTTGTGGCCCGTATTACTGGTCCAAAACAACGTGGCCCCAGGTATGGGAGCTCCCGTGCTTCTTGGATCTTGTCCACCCATGAATGTGCATCGTACGACTCCGGTTTCTTCCCTTTTCTGTCATGGGGAGGGGAGTCGATCTATTGGACCCGCCATGTCCTCCGCCATGATGGCTACTGGGTGGCGACGGTGGGTTAACTTTCTTGCTGCTCCCTCCATGTGAATCCTCATGTCTGTCGTGATTTCTTGTCGGACGTGGTGCTTCCTTGTGGGATATGCTCTTGTGTCCTTCATTGCCACTGCGCTCTACGGCATGTTGGGGTTGCTCACCCTGGTCGCGGATGACGATACCGACCTGGAGACGTTTGGGAGGTGGCATGCTTGTGCAATTGCGCGATTGTTGTTCCTTGCGACGCCGGGATGGCGGGGGTGGTGGCGATCGACGGGGATAAGCCTTCTCCCCCTTGTCAGAAGATATGGGTATGGCATCAACCCTGGTGCGCACATCCCTCCGTCTTCGCTCTGTGGAGCCTGTATGGGATCCTTCGTCATGGGGAGATCTTGGCCTTCGGCGGCTGTTTAGGGTTGACTAGCAAAGCTTCGGGTTGGACTCGAGCCTTTGTGAGGTGGCCTTCTCCTGTTGCTTGCAAGCCTTGGCTACAAGGTCACAGACCTGAGCCACCACTTCTGGCGACCTGTCCCCTGTTCGAGGAGGGTCTTAGCAATGACCATGTTGAGGGCGGGAGTTGGCTTTACTTGCCTCCACTCTGAATCAATGTATGGGGTGGCCTTTGCTGGTTTGTACGCTTCCCATCCTAACTTGCATCAAACGCTGGGGTCTTTGACGACATGAGCTGGTGCCTTCTTAGCCTTGTGCTTTTGCAGCAGTTGCTTGTACTCAGCCTCCATTGCTCTTGCTGCGTTGATGGATTGCTGCGCCTTGGCCATATCTCTATCCAGCTGGGCACCCTGTTCCACAATGCATTTGGCCTCCGTGAGGATTTCTGCATGTTTCTCATCAAGCTCCGTAACGCTCTGAATATGGGCGACGGTAATGGGCTCGACAAGGAGTGGACCGTACATCACCTTGTCGGTGGGAGTAACCAATGGGTTGTTAGCTGCAGGCGTTGATGGTGGTGGTGGTGGCCAATTTGTTTGCTTGGCAGTACTCGGGCCCTATGTTGAGTTCCTGCTCCTGCTGCGGGGGATAGACGGAGGAGGCATAGCGGCTTTCTTTACTGCTTCTGTTCTGGTAACCGCAGGTGTGGGCGAAGCTCTCTCAGGTTCCGGTTCCTTCCCCTTCTTCCATCACATTCCCGATGGCGACTAGTACCTGGTGGGAAGTGGTAGCTTTCTCGGCGTGCTCCTCCCTCTCGATCTTCTGCTCAATCTCCCTCATGGAAGCCTCGTATTCCTCCAAGTTAGCGTCTGAGCCGCCGCCATCTATGTTGATGTCGGCATACAGTGCATCAAGTACTGAATCAGAGTGGGCTTCAGTGTTGTTGATGGCAAAGGTGGTGGTTGATGGTGGAGGGCCGTTGTTGTTGCTTCCTCCGGCTTCAGGACCAAACATGGCCTTGGTGTTCTCTTTGGTGTCCACGTAGTCGTTGACAATTTTGACCATCTCACCAAGGGTGAGTAGGCCGGAGGCCTGCTGCCTCCTGAGTGTATGCTGGAGGAGTGTCCCGAGCGTGAGCCCTTCCACAAAGTGGTAGACAAGTTCGTCAGCGCGGTCGCCCTCTAGGATTTCGCTCACCCTCATCCATCTAGAAAGGTATTCATGGGGAGATTCTCCATCCCTATAAACGCATCTGGCAAGATCGAAGATGGTAACGACACCGACAAAGTGTGACCCCCGCATCTCTAACGCTCGGGGAAGCCAAGCAGATATGCGGGGTCCTTCCATCGTTATATCCTGCACACGGGCGGTTTGGGTGGGCCTTGAATTTTCCTGATCTGAGCCGGCATACTCTAGAGAGAGATACTGCCTAGATTCTTCTGCGAACATGTTGGGGGATACCCCCGGGTAGGGTCACACCAGGGTAAAGGCCATGTTAGTCGAGGTACGACAAGGTCAAAGCGCAAGCTGGCCGAGTCACCTCAAGGCAGGCCGACTTACGGTAAGACCCAGCCCGAAGGATATTCATCTAGCGTTACCCTGGCCGACATAAAACGAATGTCGGCTAGCCTTTTGTAACTTGTTTGCAGGTACCCACAAAGCCGAATTAGCTAGGACTGAGCCGGGTTACTACTCGGCTTACAAGGGAAGGAAGGAATATTCTTGGTCAAAGGTTTTCTCTCTCCACTATAGCATGAGTGCAGCGGACAGAGGGATGGACCAGCGAGTATAAGCCGAAAAAGGTGACGTTTCCTATGTCGGGGGACATTGGCTATGTCGGCTGACGCCATGCCGTAGAGGGGCTCAAAGAGGCTTACACCCTGTGTCTGGATTAGCTTAGACAGAGAAAAGAGGAGCATCGCTTTGCTATTTTGGGAGAGGCATATTCGGAAACATCAATACATGTGTGTTTAATAAACAAAAAGGGTTCCTAGTTATGCCTCTCTTCTGGACTAGCTCATTGATTAACAAGATGATCAAGGTTTCCTGATCATGGACATTGGATGTTGTTAATAACGAGGTCACAACATTGGTGGAATGATGTGATGAACATTCATCCGAAGTATAGCATTACGATCAAGTCATTATGTTTATATTGCTATAACATCATACGAAGTAATCTTTATCCTTAGACCATGAGATCATGTTAATTGCTAACACCGGAAGAGTATCTTGATAACATCAAACGTCACACCGTAACAGGGTGACTATAAAGATGGGTTCAGTGCTACGAAGGTGTTATGTTGAGGCTCATGGATCAAGAGTGGAATTTGTCAATCCCGATGACAGATAGATATACTCTAGGCCCTCTCGGTGATATCACATTAAGATAGCTTGCAAGCAAGTGATGTGATCACTAGAATGTTATATCACGGGAACAAGAAAAGAGTACATGTCGGTAACGAGATCAAACTAGGTATGGAGATACCGATGATCGAATCTCGGACATGTAATATATCGTGAGACAAAGGGATTTAGTTACTAGCGTTAAAGGTTCTCACGATCACAGAAGTCATCATTGAATGTGTAGGAGTCAGTATGGATCTCCAGGTCCCGCTTCTGATTATTGATCTGAGAGGGGTCTCGATCATGTCAGTATTATTCGCGAACCGTAGGGTGACACACTTAAGGGATACTGACACCATTTGGAGCAAATATGTTTCAGATAAATATTTAAGAAAGCGCTGGAATTATTGCAATAGACACCGAAACTGTTTCGGGTGAAATTGTTGAAATTGGTTCTGCATGTAATATTGAAATGTTGCAGGGGGTTTTATGTGAATGTTTGTTAATTAAAATAATTAACAAAATTCTGAATAAGAATAATAAAAGAGTTTTATTAAATGAGAGAGCATTAAATTTGGAGAAATTTAATGCATTTAAAGTGGAAACTTTAAAAGAGAATGTGAAGGGGCAAATTTATGTGGAGGGAGTTACCACCACATGAATGAGGAGGTGAAGGGTCACCCCTTGAGGCGCCGGCCATGGGGAGGGTTACCCTCCCCTCCTCCTATAAAAGGCCCCCCTCACACCCCTTCTTCCACACACCTCCTCGTGAAGGATCTCTCTCCCCCTCTAGTATTATTCCCCCATGGTCTCGGATTAGCGAGATACATGTTCCCGGCGGCTTTATCTGGAAAGGATTTGCTGCTTCCGCTGCTTTGCTGGAGCGAGGCACGGAGGTTGTCGGGGTACCGGACGTGTGTGCGATCACGGATGCACCGCTGCTTTGCGGTGCTGGACTTGGTGGTGCTGGACTTGATGGAGCTGGATCTGAAGGACGTGCTGGAGCCGGACCTGCTCGGACTTCCACACGATCTTGAGATCGTCAAGTGTACGACTATATCAACCATGAGTTCCTACCCGTTCACAAAACTCGTTGTCTTCGAGGGTAAGTTCTCGATGGATGTATGTCCACCCGTTTCTCTGTACCTAGTAGTTAGATCTTGGCGTATAGTTCTGATCGTAGGAATTTTTTTGTTTTCTATGTTGCGGACCCAACAGTGGTATCAGAGCCAAGTCTATGCGTAGGTGCTTTGCACGGGTAGTACACATATGTTTATATGTGAGCGATGATGATCATGTTATTGCATCTTCTATGTACTTTGGATATTGGTGGCATAGTGGGATGAAGCCGCCCGGACCAACCTTACATGTCATCGTACATGAGACCGGTTCCATGACTGACATGCAACTTGTTTTGCATAAGTGGTTGGCGGGTGTCTGTCTCTCCTACTATAGTCAATATCTGATTTACAACGAGTTGCTAATAACTTGGTTATCATCGTTGTGGTTCATGTTCGTAGGTAAGAACGGTTCTATCTCCGAAATCCCTAAGCCACGTAAAACTTGCAATTGATAAATTAGAGGCGTCTAGTTTAGATCGTTGCTGGGCTAGTGTATTGATATGGTATTGTTGTAAGTAGATATATGATAGATACTCTTACAACACATTCAACGTGTAAGTTCCATAGACCTTGGCCTTACACATAAAGGAATGATAGAGATCATACCACGATGCAAATGATAGAGATCAAATGCATGTACCATATCATCTCACTTTACACATTAGATGCTAGCATCTTATACTGCTAGTTTGGTGCTTTTAGTAGCATTGTAAGATGATCCCTCGTTTAGATATCAAGATAAAATCTGTTCTTCCTTGAGTATGCACCGTTCTATGGATCGTGTTTCGAGACATCACGTGATGATCGGGTGTACTCGACTCTACGTTTTCATACAACGGGTGTAAGACAGTTTTACACACGTGAGTACTAAGGTTCTTACTTGGCGAGCCTAGCACGTACAGACATGGCCTTGGAACACGGACCGAAAGGTTAATCATGAGTCATAAAGTTGATATGATGCCCATATTGATGCTCGCCTTTGAAGCTACGCCGACTCACGTGATGATCGGACTTGGTGTAGTGGATTTGGTTCATGTAATCACCAAAAAGGCACGAAGGATGTCATTTTTGAGTGGGAGTTCATTTCTAATTTGGATTAGTTGAACTCAATTTGTCATAAACTAAATCGAAGTGAATTTGCATAATTTGTTGTAGTCATTGGTGTCTGTTCACTACCTTATGCTTAGTTTTAGTTGAGATAATAGAACTATAAAATTCTGGATATTTACTTTACGAACTGGTATCGTATTGTTTTGAATGTCAATTTAAAGTTTATAAGTCCTATTGCATACTTTCAACAAACTCTATTTACTCCATAAAGTTTAATAAGTAGTATTAAATCATGAGTAAGAATTCCAATGTTAGTATCTAAAGTATCATGTTTGCCTCCATGATTATTGATATTCAAAAGTTGTTTTAATATCAAGATTATATAGGAGCTGGAAATTGTTTCAGAAACCTTCATGTGTGAAAGATATTGTGATATCTGAAACAGTGTTTTTGGTTGGATTATGATAGAGTATAATTTAGCAAAATACATGTTCTCATATTGTATGAGAATTTGTGAAGGATGGAGATGCTAGGCATCCGAATCTCCCAAAAAGGTTTTTGGGAACTAAAATTATATTCGTTATTCTTCCTTATAGGCTATAGTAGCTTGATCATGAAAGTTGTCATGATAAGGATGAATAGAAGACGTAAGTAAAATGTTTACTACACTAATAGATTACTAAAGAATGGATTTTTGAAAGAATACCAAACATTTGATGATGGTGATCCACTTCAAAGTGCAAGTCCAAAGGTATTAGTATTTGACTATATACGCTTTGTACTATGTGAATGACACCACTATTGATGTTGATAGATTCTTTTAAAAGGAAAAGGAATTGCTGAAAGAGAATCTATAAAATATTTGGCAGAAAAGAAAAAGTTGGAAATGTCTAGCTTAGGTATATATAAGATATACATGTTATGGCTGTATTCTTTGCTTGTTAAACAATGTGGTTATTAGGTATTGGATACCGAATTGGTTGGTATGAAGTGTCATACAGGACAACACAATTCATGAACTGCAATGGCCTAAGTAACTAGCAAGAGAATAAGTGATGATGTTCATCGAAAACAAATAAAGTGTTATTGTGTTTTTCATTATCGTCAAACCTAGCCTTCAAGATTTGTTTTAATAATTGTTATTTTGTTCCGGTATTATGAGAACAATGGTTGTTCAAATAATTATAATGGATGGATGAACTTTTACAAGTCTAGTGGGAGAAATCACATCCATAAACACTATTGCTAAAATGTCGCAAGACAAATGATTGAAAGATCACTTATGAAGTGACATCGCTGTTTAAATTATATTGGAAAGAAAACATGAATAAACTCCATGTTGATGGATTTTTGGAGTCTTTGATTTTGATCAATTAACGCTTGTGAAACTTTCCTCGAGATAATTTAAACTCCGTCCATAGGCCAAAGAGGAACGGATGACTAACTTATTGGATATTATGCATGTTGATGTATATAGTCCATTATGTGTAGTCACATGCGATGGATCTTTTTGCTTCATATGCTTTCTCCAGAAATTTGAGTGAATATATCTATATATTTACTTAATAAGGAAGAAGTATGAAACATTTGAAAATTGTTCAAAGACTTTCAAGATGAAGTGGAAAATCATTGTAACAAGAAAATAAACAGTTTATGATTCGATCATAAAGGAAGATATTTGAGTTACATGTTTAGCAAAAACACCTAAGACTTGAGGAATTGTTCCATGATTTGTGTTTCCCGATAAACCATAGGAGTATGGCATATTCGAGAGATGAAATCAAACCATGTTTGACAAGGTAAGATCAAGGGTGTCATTTATAAAACTGCCATTATGTTTTAAGGATTGAAGCTTTATAGACTACCGCTTTTACACTAAAAAGAGCACCATCGTGATCCGTTGAAATGACACCATATAAGTTATGGTTTGGGATAAAACCCGAATTGTCTTTTCTTAAATTTTGGTATGCTATGCATAAGTAAAATGTTTACAACCAAAGTCGGATAAGCACGTCTTTGTAGGTTATCCCAAAGAATTTGTTGGGAATTTCTCCATAACACCAAGGACAAAAGAGTTTGTTACTTGGAACGTCAAGTTTCTTGAGAAGGAATTTTTCGTGAAAAGTTAAGTGGGCGTGATTACAAAGGGTGTGATCTCAGAGATTAGAGTTCCTATTGAATCGTGTGGGTCGGTAAGAATCAAATAGTGTGATTTGATAAGCAAGTCATTATTGTTTTGATAATGATGAACCGACTACATGCAAAGAAGCGATGATGGGCCCTGACTCCATAAAATAACTAGAAGTCATAGAATCCGTGATAGTATCCATACACGAGAAATCAAGTTTCTGAACTTGGAAGACCCTCCGAAAAGGCATGAAGCCTATCGGTTGTGTTTGGATCTATAAAGAAATAGACAGGGATGTTTAACATCTATGAAATAGTCGACATGTCGGATTTACGGCAATGTTCAAGGAGTTGACTATGACAAGATTTGATCTTTCATAGCGATATTTAGTCTTGACGGATTAATGTAGCAACCACTACATATAATTTGGTATATGGTAGTTGAATAAACAAAACAAGGTTCTTCTAATAGAATGGTTACCTAGGACGTGTACATGACACGGTCCGAAGGGTTTTGTTAATTGAAAGGGTGCTAAAAGGGCTTGCAAACTTCAATAGTTGAAGTAAGCATAGCGGAGTTGGAATCTTCACCATGATGAAAATGTTAAAAGAGTTTAAATTCATCAGAGATGATGAAGATGCTTGCATTTGCAAGAAATTAAGTGGGAGCGCTGAGACATATTTATAATACATTATGTAGAGGACATATTGTTGATTGTAAATGATGTATCTTGTATTGACACAAGTTTAAAATTTAATTAAAATAAGATTTTGATGAAAGACTTGGGCAAAACCGAAATATTAGGCATCAATATCTATATGGATAGATTGAGGCGCTAATATGGTTGTGCCAGACATACATATATGAGATATTGAAAGGGTTCAATATGGAAACAACAAGAAACGTTCTTGCTACATGGAAAGGATTATATCAAGATTGAAGTGTTTCAACACTTGGTGAGTAAAATCACATGAAGATTTTGATCGATTATACCATGATATGTATATATCCAGAATGTCCTATACTCTAAATGTTATGAGCACATACAGAATGATCCATAAGATGATCATTGGACAATAGTAAAGATATTGTTATGAGCTTTGGAAGAACTAAGAATATATCATGTATAAGTGACAAATAGTTAAAGGTAGTTCATTGTAAAGTGTTACATTGATACTAGTTTTGTCACAAGATACAAATTAAATTTATCTCAATTTAGACTATGGGTGGCACAATATAATGGAAAGGATGTTCCATGATGGATTTGGATGAGTTCCAAAGTTGAGACATTGTGACGGATACTACAACAAAAAGGCTAAGTATATGACTGCTATAGTAGCAGCATAGGAGGGCATTTGTGTTAAGTAGTTTGTTATCAAACTAGGTGTGGTTCAAAGTGGGCTAATACTATGAAGATATATTGTGTGACAATAATATCAACATATTTTAACCAGAACGAACTAAAGGTCTCACCAAAGGACCAAATTTATACAATGCCATCTCATCTGAGAATGAGTGATGCGTAGAGACGTAAAGACATGCAAATACACACGGACCTGAAACTGTCAGATCCGTAGATTATGTTAACCACTAGCAATAGCGTATATGCAACACCAGAAAGCCATAGGTGTTCAATACGCAAAGTTTTTAAAAATAGATTATTGACTCTAGTGCATGTGGGAGACTAAAGGGAATATGCCCGAGAGGCAATAATAAAGTGGTTATTATCTTATTCCATGTTTATGATAAATGTTTATTTTGCATGCTATAATTGTATTGATCGGAAACATCAATACATGTGTGTTGAATAAACAAAAAGGGTTCCTAGTTATGCCTCTCTTATAGACTAGCTCGTTGATTAACAAGATGATCAAGGTTTCCTGATCATGGACATTGGATGGCGTTAATAACGAGGTCACAACATTGGTGGAATGATGTGATGAACATTCATCCGAAGTATAGCATTACGATCAAGTCATTATGTTTATATTGCTATAACATCATACGAAGTAATCTTTATCCTTAGACCATGAGATCATGTTAATTGCTAACACCGGAAGAGTATTTTGATAACATCAAATGTCACACCGTAACAGGGTGACTATAAAGATGGGTTCAGTGCTACGAAGGTGTTATGTTGAGGCTCATGGATCAAGAGTGGAATTTCTCAATCCCGATGACGGATAGATATACTCTAGGCCCTCTCGGTGATATCACATTAAGCTAGCTTGCAAGCAAGTGATGTGATCACTAGAATATTATATCACGGGAACACGAAAAGACTACATGTCGGTAACGAGATCAAACTAGGTATGGAGATACAGATGATCGAATCTTGGACATGTAATATATCGCAAGACAAAGGGATTTAGTTACTAGTGTTAAAGGTTCTCACGATCACAGAAGTCATCGTTGAATGTGTAGGAGTCAGTATGGATCTCTAGGTCCCGCTTCTGATTATTGATCTGAGAGGGGTCTCGATCATGTCTGCATTATTCGCGAACCGTAGGGTGACACACTTAAGGGATACCGACACCATTTGGAGCAAATATGTTTCAGATAAAGATTTAAGAAAGCGCTGGAATTATTTCAATAAACACCGTAACTGTTTCGGGTGAAATTGCTGAAATTGGTTCTGCATGTAATATTGAAATGTTGTAGGGGGTTTTATGTGAATGTCTGTTAATTAAATTAATTAACAAAATTCTGAATAAAAATAATAAAAGAGTTTTATTAAATGAGAGAGCATTACATTTGGAGAAATTTAATGCATTTAAAGTGGAGACTTTAAAAGAGAATGTGAAGGGGCAAATTTATGTGGAGGGAGTTACCACCACATGAATGAGGAGGTGAAGGGTCACCCCTTGAGGCGCCGGCCATGGGGAGGGGTACCCTCCCCTCCTCCTATAAAAGGCCCCCCTCACACCCCTTCTTCCACACACCTCCTCGTGAAGGATCTCTCTCCCCCTCTAGTATTATTCCCCCATGGTCTCGGATTAGCGAGATACATGTTCCCGGTGGCTTTATCTGGAAAGGAGTTGCTGCTTCCGCTGCTTTGCTGGAGCGAGGGACGAAGGTTGTCGAGGTACCAGACGTGTGTGCAATCACGGATACACCGCTTCTTTGCGGTGCTGGACTTGGTGGTGCTGGACTTGATGGAGCTAGATCTGAAGGACGTGCTGGAGCCGGACCTGCTCGGACTTCCACACGATCTTGAGATCGGAAAGTGTACGACTACATCAACCACGAGTTCCTACTCGTTAACAAAACTCGCTGTCTCGAGGGTAAGTTCTTGATGGATGTATGTCCACCCGTTTCTCTGTACCTAGTAGATAGATCTTGGCGTATAGTTCTCATCGTAGGAATTTTTTTGTTTTCTATGCTGCGGACCCAACAACAGCAATATGCTCGTTCGGGTCAAGATAGATACAATGATGGTTATTCGGCAATGGATGACGCTGGGTTTCCTAGACCTGAGCACCATGTGATTGGATCAAGATTGGGAAACAGGAAGTTGCAGCCAGATGATGCAAGGATGACGTTGGACCAGATATATAGGTCGGAAATGATTGAGGTACAAGGTCCTCCGGGTCTAGCATGCTTTGGGCCTCGGATCATGAGAGAAACACCTGTGGCAAACTTCCAGTTAGCTAGAGGAACAAAGACATATGACGACAACACCAAGCCGGATGATTGGGTCATTGATTATGCAACAGCAGTGAACATTGCCACGGGCAATTTGAGATGGGCTGTGAGATATGTGCCCCAGATGTTAGAAGGGCCAACAAGGGTCTGGTTGAATAACTTGCCGCTAGGAAGTATTAACTGTTGGTTGGACTTCGAGGAATTGTTCATTAGCAACTTTTCAAGCATGTACAAGAGGCCGAATAGGCCACAAACTCTAGCACTGTGCAGGCAAAGACCGAATGAGCCGGACCAGGAGTTCTTAACTCGCTGGTGCAATGTGCGTAATTCCTGTGAAGGGGTGATTGAGTCACAAGCTATTGCATGGTTTTCCTAGGGGTGTAGATATGGCAGTATGTTGTGGCAAAGATTATAGAGGGATATGCCAACTACCTTAGCAGAGACAATCCGGATTGCTGATTCGTATGTGTTGGGTGATCCAACCCAACCTCGGTTAATGTCGAGTGAGTCAAATGAGGAGTACTACAATAGAGATGGTTCCGGGTCATCCCAGAGGAATGATTTCCGAGGTAAAAGAAGAGATGAGCGACCGGATTACCGGTACAATTCGCAGCAAGTTGCGGTAGTGGATCAAGATCAGCCCAATGACAATGCTAGCCAGCATCAGAAAACTAGAGGACAACCGTGGCAACAAAAGGGTGAGGGAAAAAAGCCTTGGATGCCAGAACAGAAGAAATAGTGGCAAGAAAGAAAGGACATGCCGAGGTATACCTATGAGTCTATGTTGGATCAGCCGTGTAAGTTCCATACGCCAAATCCGAGTAACCCGGCAAATCATACGACCTGACAATGTGAATGGATGTGGAAAATAGAGTAAAGTGGCTTGGGGAATGCTTAGGCACCTCAGCACGATGCACCTCGGCATGATGGACCTCGGCATGAAGCACCTCAGAATGATGCACCTCGGCAGCAGCAACTCACTGGGGGAAATGGATAACAAATGATGTTACCACCACCTCCACCGAGGTATGAGAACCACGAGAGAAGGGATGCGGTGCATCAGGTAGAAAAGCAGCAACAACAGGACCAAAGGTACCCCGGCAATGACGGGATAAATGAGTACATAGAGCATCACCAAAGCTACTGTGTGTTCACCACAGAGGAAACTGACAGAAAGAGCTTGCAGCACCGACATATGGAGGTAAATGCAGTTATGCCAGCTGTGACGAGGTATATGCCTTGGGCAGATCAGGAGATTACTTGGAGTATTGAAAGATCATCCCAAGCTCATGCCGAGTCCTGGATCATATGCGTTGGTGCTGGATCCGACATTCATTGGCCGAATATCAATGTGAGATTCTCCAAGGTGCTGATAGACAATGGCAGTAGCATCAACATCATGTACGGGGATACAACACACAAGTTGGGAATATCAGAGAACATGCTCCACGCAACCAGGAAAACTTTCCATGGCATTGTTCTGGGTATTTCCTGTGAGCCCATTGGCAAAGTCCGAGTTGATGTGTTATTCGGCACAAGGGATAACTGTCGGACTAAGAACTTGGAGTTTGAAGTTGTGAACTTGGAAAGTGCGTATCACGCGTTACTCGGCAGGCATGCTCTCAATAAGTTTATGGCAAGTACTCACATCAGTTACTTGAAGATGAAGTTGCATGGGCCAAATGGAGTGATTACCACAACTGGGGACTTTAGGTGTCCCATTGAGTGTGCCTCAGCCGGGTCAAACTTGGCCGGATAACTAGTGATTACACAAAAGAAAAGGAAAATCTAGGAGGTGGCGGCATTGGCTCAGTCCGTGCAGCAGCATATGCCAGCTCTAACTAACCCGCACGAAAGTGTCTCGTTTCAACCGACAAAGGATACACAGAAAGTGCATGTTGATGATCAGTTCCCAGAGCGCACCGTAACAATTGGTGCTGGGTTAAGTGACAAATAGGAAAGCAAGCTCGTCCGCTTCCTCCATGAGAATCATGATATCTTTGCTTGGTCCACACAGGATCTGCAAGGTGTACCGAGGGAGTTGGCCGAGCACTCTTTGCATGTGAGACCTTGAGCTAAGCCGGTGAAGCAACCTATCCGTCGCTTCGCCGAAGACAGGAGAAAGGCAATTGGTGATGAGATAGCTCGGCTCCTTGCAGCCGGGTTCATAATGGAAGTACTATATCTAGATTGGCTATATATCTAATCCGGTGCTTGTGGAGAAGAAAAAGGATGATTCGAATGTAGCAGTGGTGTGGCGTATGTGTATCTATACGTACCTGAACAAGGCGTGTCAAAAATATCCATTTCCACTGCCAAGGATAGATCAGGTCATAGATTCGGCCGCTAGGTGTGAGTTGTTGTCATTTGTAGATGCGTATTCTGGTTTCCACTAGATACCCCTGAACCCAGATGATCAAATGAAGACTGCTTTCATTACCCCGTATGAGGCTTATTGCTACCGGCCTATGCCGTTTGGTTTATGTAATGCAGGTGCAACATACCAAAGATGTATGTAGAAGTGTTTACACGATCAGATTGGTAGAAATGTGCAAGTGTATGTCGATGATGTGGTGATAAAAACAAAGGACATCAAAATGCTCCTTGAAGATATCCGACAAACATTTGCGAACCTAAGAAGGTTCTGGATGAAGCTTAACCCGGAGAAGTGTACCTTTGGTGTGCCGGCTGGGAAGTTACTCGGTTTTCTCGTGTCCAGCCGAGGTATCGAGGCCAACCCCACTAAAATCCAGGCCATAGAAAGAATGGAACTGCCAAGTGTCTCAATGATATGCAGAAGTTCACTGGTTTCCTGACATACTTGAGTCGGTTTGTATGTCGGCTGGGGGAGAATCCATTGCCCCTCTACCAGTTAATGAAAAAGGCAGATAAATTTGTGTGGACACCGCAAGCTGATAGCGCGTTTCACGAACTAAAAAAGATACTAGCCTCTGCAATAGTGTTAGCTTCACCACTATCCAAAGAACCAATGTTGCTCTATATAGCAGCGACCAACTGCGTCGTAAGTGATGTGGTTGTGGTGGAGCGTGACAAGGAAGGTAAGTCGGTGCAGAGGCCAGTGTATTACCTAAGCGAGGTATTGTCAAGTTCAAAGCAGAACTATCCTCACTATCAGAAAATGGCATATGGCGTATACATGGCAGCCAAAAAGCTCAAGCATTACTTCGAGGAACACCCAATAAAATTGATATGTGAAGCACCCATATCCAAGATAATGAGTACCAAAGATGCAAGTGGCCGGATTGCAAAATGGGCAATTGAGTTAGCCCCTTATGCACCACAATTTGATATAAGAGATGCAATCAAGTCTCAAGCTGTGGATGCTTTTTTCATGGATTAGGCTGAGATGCAGTATGAACCACCTTTGCTAGACTCAAATTATTGTAGGATGCACTTTGATGTATCAAAGTTAAAGGAAGGACTAGGGGCCGGGGTAGTACTTACCTCGCCCAAAAAAGATCAACTGAAATATGTTCTCCAGACCATTTCAGAGCATCAAACAATGTGGCCGAGTATGAAGCGCCCGTGCATGGACTTAAGGTGGAAAAGGAAGTGGGAATATGTCAGATAAAGTGCTTTGGTGATTCGGATTTGGTGGTGCAGCAAGTGTCTGGTCATTGAGATGCCTAGGATGCAAACTTGACCCTCTATAGATTCTACGTTCAAAAGATATATGGGTTCTTTGAGGGATGCGAATTCCATCATGTAACTCGGCTGGAAAATGAAGCATCCGACGTGTTGTCTAAACTAGGGTCATCCTAACAACCAATCCCGCCAAGAGTTGCTTTGGAACACTTGATAAAACCATCTATCACACCTTCACCAGAATCCGAGTAAATCTATGTCCCGGCGCACTCCGGATCAGAAGCTACCCCAATGGATATTGACTGGGGGAACACCTTAGTAGACCCAAGGACTATCTCGTCTAGCCCGAGGACTGCCTTGCAGAACCCGGGGACTATTCAGCTTGATCCGGCTGGAGTTATGTCGGTGGATGCAATGGAAATTGACGAGGTACTTTTCCGAGAACGTGTTGTACCAACATGGGCCAAGCCGATATCTGAGTTCTCGAAAGGTGGAACTTTGCCAAGTGATGAGATACTTTCGAGGCAAATCCAAAGGAGAGCAAAGGCATACACCATTATCAATGCCGAACTATACAAAAGGAGTGTCACAAGTGTTCTGCAAAGATGTGTTTACCCAGAAGAAGGGCTTGACATCCTCCGAGATATACATTAGGGGGAGTGTGGGCATCACGCATCATCAAGAGCCTTAGTAGCAAAAGCTTTTAGGCATGGATTTTACTGTCCAAGTGCCTTGGAGTAAGCCGAGGATCTAGTAAGGAAATGCAATGGTTGTCAGAGGTACGCTGCCAAGATACACATGCCAATGTCGGAGCTGAAAACTATACCTATCACTTGGCCATTTGATGTGTGGTGCCTGGATATGGTTGGCCCATTTAAGCCGGCAAAGGGAAACATGACCCATATCCTGGTCATGGTGGACAAATTTACCAAGTGGATTGAGGTGAAGCCAGTAAGAAAATGTGATGGAGCTACGGCCGTAACTTTCCTCAAGGATATTATTCTGAGATATGGCTATCCTCACAGAATCATAACTAATAATGGCACCAATTTTGCTGAAGGAGCGTTTGCGAGATTCTACCAAGAAAGGAAGATCCGACAATATATTGCTTCAGTAGCCTGATGACTGCAAGTGCACAGATCGTTTGTAGCTAGTTTCGAAATAAAGATATCAATCCCACAGGGAGCCGGAGTCAGAAGTCTAATAACTGTTGAATTAAATACTACAATAGAAATGCTAACTAAAGTTCTAAGTGACAAGATAAAATGCGAGTATTGTGTAAAAATGTGTTTTTGGGTTTTAGGTATAAGAGAACAATAAGTAAAGTAAAGTAAAGTAAAGTATAAGTATCACGTATGTAAAAGAGATTTGGAACTGCAATAGGGAAAAAGCGTTCTCAGGGAGTAGCGGATGCACCACTAGCATTCTAAAGAGCTAAGGTAATGATTGTTATCATGAACATTCTCAACTATGTATGTGTGGGAGGAACTCCGTATTTGGACGAATAGGCAGCAACCACTGCTCACATCATCCTCATAACCACATCAGTCAACAATCGACATCAATCGAATTACTGCGCTATTAAGGGACTTAATCCCATTGGACGTATCCCATGGCATGGATTGTGTTCCTTGAGTTTCCTCGGTTCCCAAGTTGATACATAAGGGGTGCCAACAGCTTTATAGTCACTATAAGTGCTAACATACCTCCGTCTACCAACAAGTAGTTCCCTCCATCAAGTCCCCATAAGAGGCAAATATTGAGAGGTTGACTTCTCTCAACATCAAGATGTAGAAAATCTAACACATGGTCACAAGGATGAATATCATAATAGACTTTATCTTATTTCAATATCATACTAGGGTTTCTCCATCTCCCCAAGAAGTAGTGATCTACTTAGATATGGAGGCAATCAACATCAACACAATAACAATGGAATCTATCATAGATGAATAGTACTTGTATAAATCCACAACGAGTACGAAAATTACAACAAGATCTAGACAAGATGTAGATGGGATGGATGGAGATGGTGGTGATGTAGCGATGGATGATGAAGATCGATGCCTTAGCCTCCCGGATCTGTGAAGGGTGAAGATGGATCCCTGGTGGATGAGTTACCCTCCAAATGCCTTCCAGAGGTGAGGTTTCAGTGATTTCTAGGTGTTCTGTATGTCGTCTCTCTGATCTAGTTGCACGGGGTGAAACTATTTGAGGAGGCGGTGGCGGCGCAAACTATACGACGGGAACTATATGACCAGAAAATTTATTCCTACCGTATAGTTGGTCGTTAAACCATCTGCATGCTTTGATCGCTTTGGGTTTTCTTCTATTGTTATTGATATTTCCCAAATAAGCTATTTACGTTGTTTTTGACTCCTTTTCTCCCCAATACAACTACTCCAAGAATTGTGTCCATTGTATTCATCCTCTATCCTGATCCTAGTGAATATAGACATAAAATGTGTGCGCGAATGTCGTAAAATACCAAGATCCTATATCTACAGTGCAAAATAATAATATAAAACATGATGCAAATATGCACTCATCAACTTCCCGAAGCTTAGACTCTTGCTCGTCTCGGGCAAGTTTAGCTTTAATGGATGTGATCCTCATATTCATGAAGCTGAGTCGATAAAATAAATGAGGCAGTTGCAGCATGTGTTTATCATATATGATACATAGGAATAAGTTCATGAATAGTACCTTACTCGAACCATCTGAATAATATTAGCAGGCTTCCACACCTTAGCATTTAACAGTTCACAAAAGACCACTCTCAATATGATGTAAAAGCATTCAGTTTTACCGAATGAGTCAGCAAGATAGTCCCAAGTGTTTTTAGATTAACATATTCACTTGGGATTTAAAATCTCAAACGCTCCTTTGTCATACTACAATATAGTGGTGTATGCCTATTTGCTCTTTGCACATTCACTCTTTTTCTTCTTTCTTTTCTTCTTTTCTTCTCTTTTGTATATATACTCACACTTTTTTTAAGTGTTGTGCAAAGGAGCTAGCCATACATTCCACTTCATGTAGGAATTCAAAGTTTAACGATCTCAATTACCAAATTCCAATTGTATATGAAGCAATTACCAGATTCTACCTCGTCTTGATCTCAATTACCAGGATCTAGCCATACACTTGATAACACTTTTTATTTTCCTTTGTTCAAGGTTTCTTTTTCAACTTAATTGATTAGATAATTTTTTCTTTGTAAATCAAACCGTGGACTTACAACATATTGACCAAATTATATTTGTATGTTCCATTAATACCAATGGTGTGGAAGATTCCTATTGCTATCATCAAGTGCAAGTAAAATTATACTCAAGCCATTCATATATCCAATAGGACAAACACAAACTCAATATTACTCCATATATGATAATAAACTCGGAATTTCATAAAAGGGATCGACTATTCCTGAAGGGAATTATAATGATGCAAACTTTGTTTCTAACTTGAACTAATGCAAAACTAAAATAGTAATATAAAACTTATAAGATAGATTACAAGGTCTTAAAGATCTCCCCAAGCTTGGAATCAAGCCAGGCAGGATCAAATAATCCCTTTTGATTATTTGATATCGTGATTATTGTAGATCACTGTAGTGCCATGGCATGTAACACCGTTGTGCGTAGCTTCTTGTTGGTATCTTCCAGAGAAGTGATGCGGCTGTAGCACCTGCGCAAATCAGATTGCAGAGTGTCCACTTTATCTACAAGCTTAGTCACCAATGAGAGAAGATCATTGATACGTCCATTTTGCATCACTATTCTATGTCTTAATTCACTATTATTCATTGATATATTTCGTATTGAGAGGTGATACTTATGTTATTTCTTCTATTTTTGCATGGTTGATGACTTTTGGAGCATGGACCCCTACAGTCAGGATTCTGATGGAAAATATGCTGTTTGGAGGCAAGATTCGTGAAGATCAGAAAATCTGGGAAAATATACAGAAAATTCTATTTTTCTAGAAGACTCACGATGCCAGAAGATGGAGCGGAGGTGGGCCACAGGGGGCCCACACCACCCCATGGCGCAGGCAGGCCTAGGCCGCGCCAGGGAGTGGTGTGGCTGCCCTGGCCCACTCCAGCCTCTCCCCTCTGGCGTATATCATCCCCACAAAACCCTAAGACTCGGGGAGCGACCACAGAAAGATTTCGCCGCCTCTGCGGGGCGGAAAACACCGAGAGAGAAAGATCTCTCCGGCAGACAGATTTCTGCCGGGGGAATTCCTTCCCAGAGAGGGGAGATCATCGCCATCAACGCCACCATCAAGCTGGACTTCATTGGGATCATCATCACCATCATCATCACCATCAGCACCCTCATCACCATCTCCATATTGTTGTAACAATTGCGTTGAATCTTGCATAGTTCATAGGGGAAACTTTCCCGATGTTGATTACTCTTTGTAGTTGATGCTATTGAGTGAACCATTGAATTATTGTTTATGTTCAGATTGTTATACATCATTATTCCATCTCTGTTCATGATCCATATGATGTCTTGTGAGTAGTTCGTTTTGTTCTTGAGCACATGGGAGAAGTCTTGTTGTTAGTAGTGGAGTTGCGTTGAGAAAGATTCAATAGATTGTTATTTAAGTTACGGTGTACTTCTTCTAGTGGTGTCATGTGAACGTCGACTACATGACACTTCACCTATATGGGCCTAGGGGAATGCATTGTGTATTTGGCTACTAATAGTAGGGGTTGCCGGAGTGACAGAAACCTGAACCCCGTTAGGAAACCATTGCACAAGGGACGTAAGGGTCTTAGAGTTTAAAGCTATGGTTAGGTTTCTACCTTAATTACTTTCTTGTACTTACGGATGTTTGCAAGGGGTATAATCACAAGTATGTATTAGTCTTGGATGGGGCGGTACATTAGCACAGGTTCACCCACGTAACACTTAGCAAGCTAGAGAAGATTAATCGACTATATGAAGCGAAAGCACTTGACAGTCTTCCCATGTGTCCTCGAGGACATTTGGTCATCTATAGAAATACAACCGGCTTGTCCTTTGCTGCATAAAGGATTGGGACACTTGCTGCATTTATTCCTACTGTCTTTTATTTACTCGTACTTTGTTCACTTGCTTTATCGAAAACCCCTAAAAATCCGTTTGCTAAGTATTTGCAGAGAATTCCTGATCCATACCACTAGCCAGCACCTTCTGCTCCTTGTTGGGTTCGACACTCTTACTTATCTAAAATACTGCGATACACCCCCTATACTTGTGGGTCATCAAGACTATTTTCTGGCGCCGTTTCTGGTGAGTAAAGCGCTATTGGAGAGTGGAACTGGTAAAGGAAACTTCTACTATGAGTATTGTTTACTTCTGCTAGTTGCTTTATTTTCGTTATGGATAATTCGCTGAGTTTCTTATTTGGTAATGCTACTACCACTGCTAAGGTAGTAGATAAGCCACCACCTGCTGAGAAATATGTTTTCAAAATACCTACAAGAATTATTGATCGTGTTATGGATAACTACTATGTTGGGGATGGAACTGTCCATCCCGGTGATCATTTACTCTTTATACACGAATTATGCGGGTTGTTCAAGTGTGCAGGTATTACTACAGATCAAGTTAAGAAGAAGTTATTCTCATTATCACTGAAAGGAAGAGCTGAGGAATGGTATAAGCTGCTGAAGAATGGTCAAGCTCTGGAATGGGAGGAAATAGTGCCTCTCTTTTATTCAAAGTTTTATCCTCCTAGTGAGATTCATAAAGATCGGAATCAAATATACAACTTTTGGCCTCTTGATGGAGAGAGTACAACTCAAGCTTGGGGGAGATTGAAGTTACTAATGCTCAAATGTCCCATTCATGAGCTCCCCAACAATATTATTATCAACAACTTTTATGCAAGGCTCCCTCTACATGACAAAGATTTATTGGATGCCTCTTGTGCTGGATCATTCACTCGTATGGAAGAAGAAGCTAAATGTGACCTTCTAGATCGTATTCAAGACAATGCTGAAGCTTGGGAGAATGACAAAGGTAGAAAGTCAGGTATAAATTATGATTATGAATGCATTGAATCTTTTATGGGAACTGATGACTTTCAAAATATTAAAAATGCTTATGGTCTAGACTCTCAAGCTATTGCTTCTTATTTTAAGGCTTTTGCTTCCTACATTGAAGTGCCTAAAAAGAAGTGGAATAAGTATCATGAACCTTATAAAGATGTTGCTAAGAGTGTTCCTACAAGAAATACTGAAGTTTATACTGCTAATCATGTTTTACCTGAACCTTATATTGAGAAAATGCCTTTTCCAGTTAAGGTAAAGGAGCATTCTATGATAGCTAGTATGGTTAATGAAAGTATGAATAAAGCAATTGAACCTGATAAACAAATGGTTGATGAACCTATAGTAGCAAATGTGAAATACTTTGTCACTAAGTATGAAAAAGAGGGACACCCTATCCTTTGTAAGGATACCTCTAATATTGTTTCACAAAGTAGTGTTATGAGAGCTAGTATCCCGGTGTTTTCTGTTAGAATAAGTGATCATTGCTATGATAGTCCTTGTGATAGCTATATTGTTAAGTTTATGCATGATACTGAAAGCTACTATGAGAGAGGGAAAAGTGTTCTTATGCATCTCAATAATATCAAGTTTCCTCGCTTTATGCTGAAAGTTTCTATATTTCGCTTCTTTTGCCTTCTTATGCAAGTTGCCTCTGGTTTCAATAACTTGTTTATTTACAAAATACCCTTGCATAGGAAGTGGGTTAGGCTTAAATGTGTGTGTGTTTTTGCTTCTTAATGCTCTCTTTCACTTCAATTCATATCCCTATGAGAGCTTCTTCAAAATTATCATGCCCATCTTAATGGCTATAAAGAAAGAGCTTTATGGGAGACAACCCAATTTGTTTTTGCTTTGAGTTTGTTTTTGTTTCTTTGAGTCTTGGAAGTTATTACTTCGGTAATAACCGCTCCTTATCCGTTTTGTTTGGTTTTTGTGGCAAGATCAACCTCTAATGAGAGAGAAGTAAGATTTGGGGAAGTTGCTGTCCCGAAACAGATTTTTGTGCTTCACCGTAAAAATTCATGAGAGACCTCTGTCTGTCGGATTGAGCTGTAATTGTTTGTGATTCTGCCCCAGGTTGTTATTTAACTTTCGTTAGTTTTGCACTTTTTGATTTGAGCAACAGAAGATTTTCGAAAAATTGATGTTTACCTGCTGGTCTATTTTGACAGATTTAGCCACTCTTTGCTTCTTTATTCGATTTCCTTTTTGAATTCTTTTTGGGTTTTCGGAAGGAGTTGCTACAGTAGCTTTTGGTTTGATGGTTTTCAGTTGAAGTTGGACTCAAAAGTTTTTATCACTTCACTTATACTTATGAGAACTGTGTGAAGTTTTGTGTGAAAGAAATTTCTAGGAAGTGGAGATAATGGTGTAATAAGGAAGAGAAAGGTTTTATGACTCAAGTAATAAGTGTACAAAGATGAAGATACTGATGATTATTCAAGTGGAGACTCCGTAAGAATCTACTAAATACCAAATTCAGGGACCTGCAGAGTCCGTTCCCAACTAGGTAACAATTCTGGTAAGAAAAGTTCCGCAAAAATACAATCCAACTATATTTTTGCAGTTTTCAGTCAATAAGGAAAGTTTCGAAGCGAAAAAGGGACGGAACCGGAGCCGGGGTGGCCCACACCACCCCATGGCGCGGGCCCACCCCTGGTCGCGCCACCAGGTGGTGAGGCCACCCAGGACTCCGTCTCCGACCCGTTTTCTCCCAGTACCTTCCTTTTTGATATGAAACTTTGTAATATATAACCCCCCGGATCTCCCGAGGTCCGTATATCGTGTTTTCGTCGTGTTTTTGTTTCGATCTGTTTCTGTCAGGACATACTCCTTGAAGGTTTAGAAGCACAATGGTGTCCGCCAAGGATAAAGGGAAGGAACCTATGGAGGAAGACCTCCAAGACCCCGGGAAGGAGAAGGAGATCAAGAGTGAAGGTGAAGAGGAGCAAGGCCAATGTCCGCACATCGGCACTACCGTTGCAAGCATTAGAGTGGTGAAACCTGCCAAAATTAGAAGGACTGCATGGATGCAGACTGGAGGGAAAGCTCCTCGTCACAGTTTGGCTCCACGGTCACTTCCTCCATGCACCAGGAATCCTTTCCATACCCTTATCCATGAGCATCAATACCAAAATATGCCCAAGGAGAAATTACCCTCCAATTGGGATTTGCCTCGTTCTAGCCATGCAGGAAAAGAAGACTTCAAGGAGGAAGAGTGGGGAAAGAATAGCAGGAGCTGGAATTCTCAACCCGACGTGATCATGAGCCGCATTGAGCAAAACTTGCAGCTTATTCGTAATCTCACCTTCGAGATTGAGGACTTGGGGAAACTGATCAAAGAGCTCATCGAGAGGATACCACCACCACCTAAGGAGTAATTCGTCATTAGGTTTGGCATCCCCTTGGTTTGTTCCAAGCTTGGGGGAGTGCCGCGGTATCATATCACTATCTTCTATCTTTTTTACCTTATTAGTAGAGTCATATCATAAATAGAGGAGTTATTATGTAGTATGGTTTGCATTATGGAAGTGTCCCCTCTCTCGTTAGATATGTATCCCTTGGTGTGAGTTGCCGTTATGGAATATTAATGAGAAGTTCTATCATTCACTCTTTTGCATAGCTTATGTTAGTTTTCAATTCGTGGTTATATGATTGATCTTGTTGTTAGTATTGGTTTCACTTTGGGATCATTGAGTTAATTTAGTTGGTTTTGGCAAACCTGGCTCGGTCAGTAGCAACACCTTTTCGAGAGTTGAAAAGAAAAAGATAGAAGTACTAGAGAGAAAAATAATTTCATCATCTTTCTTTCTTGATTTGCTCATAAGTCTAGTATTCTCTAGTTAAGATCTTTTGTGCTTCCAAGGAACATTGCATGTTTGTCTTTATCATTTGTATGTTTGTTTGTTTCCCTCAACTCTTGTACTTGCTACCTAGCCTTGCTAGCCAAAAACCTGTACTGAGAGGGAATTCTTCTCGTGCATCCACCTCCTTTAAACCAAAACCTTTGCCATTTGTGTCCACCATACCTACCTAGTAGCATTACTGCCATTCCAAGTAAATTCATGTTTTGTCTACCTCCCAAATTAAACTTGTTATGCGAAAATTAGTGATTAAAGCTCTCACGAACTTGAAGGCACACTTTACTTTCTTGCATTTAATAAACTTGAACCATTGGGTCCTTCTTTGTTGCGTATATGCTTGCGCTTTATGAGTTGAAGTTAGCAGAACCATGTATCATGGGGACCGCTTTCAGCACTTCATTGGTACTTATACCTAGTTGATATCATGTTCTTTTGCTTATGGATCCCGGCGGTGTGAAATAAAAGTGGAACTTGTAAGATCATGGAGTTTATATGTGTGTTAGAGAAACGCCTGGGCCGCTAGCCTAAGCCATGCCTAATCATGGTGGAAACTTGCAACATAACTATAGTGAGCATTCTATGAAGCATCCTCAATAAAAACCTATGCAAATAGCAAATAAAAAGATCGCTGAGATGCTCACTGTCTGCTTGCCCTGTCATTTTGATTATGGGATAGCTCCTGTGTCATGTGCAAGGGGTACCCTGTTGGCGGTTCTCAATGATACGCATGTATTTACAATGACAAGAGCTTGCTCGTGACTGAAGTTGAGTAGCATGAGGATCGGTACTCATAAGTAAGGGGCATGAGATTTCAACTTATAACTTGTCAAGCATATCCTCTTAGTTGTGTCACTTTAACCTTAATCACCTAAACATGCCTATGATAGGGGCAATGAGAGATGAAAGCTAGTAAGTATCATAATTTTTGGGAGCTTTTTATGAGACTTGCAATCCCTGCGTACCTCTTTGAAGGGCCTTTCTTTTACTTTGTAGTTGAGTCAGTAAACCTACTCCCTTCTATCTCAGCAAGTATCTTGAGTTGATGTGTTTCATTCATTCATATGATGATTTATGCATTCATGTTTCTTATGTTCCTTGCTTTGCACATTGCTCTTATCTTGATATTTACTACTTTGAAAGCTTTCATTGAAAACCAGCTATTTGTGAACTCTAGCAAATTATCAACTATTCTTTGACCAAGAGCTAAGTTTACCATTACCAATTACGATTCACTTTATGTATCTTTATTGTGTTTCCTTTACTCATTGCAAGTTGAGTTGTATAATAGTGAGTTGTTTTATATTATGATCTATGTATTAGATGAATGTGATGCTTCTTGTCCGTATTCTTTTATCGACTATTCACTCCATAAACTTGAGGTCATGTTTATTGAGCTCAGTTTCGCTTGGGGACAAGCGAAGTCTAAGCTTGGGGGGAGTTGATACGTCCATTTTGCATCACTATTCTATGTCTTAATTCACTATTATTCATTGATATATTTCGTATTGAGAGGTGATACTTATGTTATTTTTTCTATTTTTGCATGGTTGATGACTTTTGGAGCATGGACCGCTGCAGTCAGGATTCTGATGGAAAAGGTGTTGTTTGGAGGCAAAATTCGCGAAGATCAGAAAATCCGGGAAAATATACAGAAAATTCTATTTTTCTAGAAGACTCAGGATGCCAGAAGATGGAGCGGAGGTGGGCCACAGGGGGCCCACACCACCCCATGGCGCGGGCAGGCCTAGGCCGCGCCAGGGAGTGGTGTGGCCGCCCTGGCCCACTCCAGCCTCTCCCCTCTGGCGTATATCCTCCCCACTAAACCCTAAGACTCGGGGAGTGACCACAGAAAGATTCCGCCGCCTCTGCGGGCGGAAAACACCGAGAGAGAAAGATCTCTCCTGCAGACAGATTTCTGCCGAGGGAATTCCTTCCCGGAGAGGGGAGATCGTTGCCATCAACACCACCATCAAGCTGGACTTCATCGGGATCATCATCACCATCATAACCATCATCATCACCATCAACACCCTCATCACCATCTCCATATTGCTGTAACAATTACGTTGAATCTTGCATAGTTCATAGGGGAAACTTTCCCGGTGTTGATTACTCTTTGTAGTTGATGCTATTGAGTGAACCTTTGAATTATTGTTTATGTTCAGATTGTTATACATCATTATTCCATCTCTGATCATGATCCATATGATGTCTTGTGAGTAGTTCGTTTTGTTCTTGAGGACATGGGAGAAGTCTTGTTGTTAGTAGTGGAGTTGCGTTGAGAAAGATTCAATAGATTGTTATTTAATTTGTGGTGTACTTCTTCTAGTGGTGTCATGTGAACATCGACTACATGACACTTCACCTATATGGGCCTAGGGGAATGCATTGTGTATTTGGCTACTAATCGTAGGGGTTGCCGGAGTGACAGAAACCTAAACCCCCGTTAGGAAACCATTGCACATGGGACGTAAGGGTCTTAGAGTTTAAAGCTGTGGTTAGGTTTCTACCTTAATTACTTTCTTGTACTTACAGATGTTTGCATGGGGTATAATCACAAGTATGTATTAGTCTTGGATGGGGCGGTACATTAGCACAGGTTCACCCACACAAAACTTAGCAAGCTAGAGAAGATTAATCGACTATATGAAGCGAAAGCACTTGACAGTCTTCCCATGTGTCCTCGAGAACGTTTGGTCATCTATAGAAATACAACCGGCTTGTCCTTTGCTGCATAAAGGATTGGGCCACTTGCTGCATTTATTCCTACTGTCTTTTATTTACTCGTACTTTGTTCACTTGCTTTATCGAAAACCCCTAAAAATCCGTTTGCTAAGTATTTGCAGAGAATTCCTAATCCATACCACTAGCCAGCACCTTCTGCTCCTCGTTGGGTTCGACACTCTTATCGAAAATACTGCGATACACCCCTATACTTGTGGGTCATCAATCATCCTTCTTCTCTATCTCCTTGAGATGGTGGCGGACTTCAACGCGATGGAGTAGCTCCTACTTCTGATATATCTCCAGTGCCCACACACGATCCTTGGTCTTGGGGACAACTTCTTCTTCCTCATCCATAATTGATGGATTGGGGAAGTGGAAACCGTACCTCCACTCTTCTTGAGGCTTAACCTTCATACGAGCACCAATAGTTGGCTTCGAGAGTGGTGCCTTCGCTCCTTTGCTAGCACCTGCACCAATATTAGATAATTCCTTACGTTTGTGTGGCCTTGGATCCGTGGTGATGAACTTGACCGTCTACACACGCCCTTTTCCATGTGGCTTGCGATCTTCTCTCTCTTGTTGATCTTTCTTCATTGCCGCCCAATCGATCTCTGGTGGATCATAGATGTGACGGCGGATGTAGACATCACTCCAATCTTAGTCAGAATTGTTGTTGTAGAAGCTTGGATCGACGTAGTCCTTGTACCCCAGGCTAAACCTCTCCACCTCCGCGTTGTTGTCCTCGATGGACGGGCTGCAAGAGCGGTTCCTGGAAGGAGCAATGAGACCCATGGGTTTCCACGGCCTGGGACGGGGTAACGCCTGGCTAGATTGGTTCCTGGTGATTATGATTAGAGATAGAGACAATGACAGTATATAAGGGGGGGGGGTCAGAGGTCGGTAGAAATCGTGAGAAACACCAAATTCTCGCCCAAGAAAATAATCTTAACGAAACAGGGAAAGAAATCATGGATTTGGAGGAGTCCTGCCGCGTAATGACCAACTATATGGGCGCAGCCCGTATAGTTGGTTCCGGGCAGATATTTCCAAATATCTTGAGTCCGGGTCAATTAAGTTATGACTCAGAACTGACAATACCATTTTTTTTGGGAAAAACGAAAAAGTAAACGAAAATGTCCGAGAGTTTAATGACCAACTATATGGCCGGAATATTTATTCCCGCCGTATAGCTACAACCGTATGAATACAAACATCAATAATAAAAAATGTCTGAGAGTTTAACGACCAACTATACGGCCGATTTTTTTTCCGGTCGTATAGTTGCGACCATATAGATCTAGACATCGAAAAGAATTTCATGAAGGAGATACACAGGGTTTAACGACCAACTATACGGCAGGAGATTTTTCTCCAGTAATATAGTTGCACCAGTATAGTTGGTAAAAACCTTCAGAAACTTCAGAAAAATACGAGGAATTCAAAGGCAAAAATTTCAGAAGTAAAATCTGTGAAAACAAATCACTTATTTGAGTAAGAACACTTACCTTGCACTTACTGTTTACTTAGTTGGGGATGACAGACTCCTCCAACAACAAAGACTTCTTCTCTTTTGGAGGAATTGGCCTTAGTTCATTTAATAATTCTCATAAGCGAAAATCACCAGGACTAAAGTTCCTCTTAGTAAGATTAGCGTCTCGCTGGACAAATATGGACACTGCATCCAACATCTTTATTTCTTGCCTCTACATAATCTGCAATTGAAATTCTTGAAGTAAAAGGATCCAACGGATCAGTCTTGGCTTATGATTTTTCCTCTGAAGGAGTTCTTTTAAACCATCATGATCCGTATGAACTCTTACTTTTGCATCAACTATATAAGAACAAAATTTATCGCAAGAGAAAAATATAGCAAAAAGTTCCCTTTCCTCCTTAGGATAATTGTTTTGAGCACTATTGAGAGTTCTACTAGCATGATGTATAATATTAAATCTGCGACCTATATGTTGTCCCAGAGTTACTCCTACATCATCATCACTAGCTTCACATATTAATTCAAAAGTCATATCCCGGATAGGTGGTTTAATGATAGGAGCAGGAGATAAAGCATATTTAAGTTTATGAAAGGCTACAAGACATTTATCATCAAAGTTAAATCTTACTCCCTTTTGCAAAAGGTTAGTCAAAGATTTAGATATTCCATAGAAATTTCTAATGAACCTTCTATAAAAACCCACATGACCAAGGAAACTCCTTATACCTTTTATATCCCTAGGTTGTGGCATTCTCTCTATGGCCTCAACCTTATCTCTATCCACTTCAATTCCTTTACCTGATACCTTATGTCCAAGGACTATACCTTCTTTGACCATAAAATGGCACTTCTCCCAGTTTAGAACAAGATTGGTCTCTTCGCAACACTGCAAAACTCTTTTGAGATTATCCAAACAACTGGTAAATGAAGTTCCATAGACATAAAAGTCATCCATAAATACTTCCATTATCAATTCTATAAAATCTGCAAAAATAGCAGTCACGCCTCTTTGAAAAGTAGCTGGAGCATTACATAAACCAAAAGGCATATGTCAGTAAGCATGTAAACCATAAGGACTAATAAAAGTTGTTTTAAGTTGGTCATCTAGATGAACAACTATTTGAGAAAAACCAGAGTATCCGTCCAAGTAGCAAAATTGAGTGTGGTTTGCCAACCTTTCTAAAGTTTGATCTATGAACGGTAAAGGATAATGGTCTTTCCTAGTTTCCTTATTCAGTTTCCTAAAATCTATACACATCCTATGTCCAACAATAGTTCTAGTAGGTACCAATTCATTGTTTTCATTAGGAACAACAGTAAAACCGCCCTTCTTAGGGACACAATGAACAAACCTTACCCGTTCACTTTCTTTTACAGGATAGATTATACCTACGTCTAGTAGGCGTACTATTTCTTTTCATACCACTTCCTTCATTTCGGGCTTCAGCCGCCTATTAAATTCTATAACTGGTTTAGCACCTTCCTCCATGAATATTCGATGGGCGGTTATCATGGGACTAATGCCCTTCAAATCATCCATTGAGTACACAAAGGCCTTTGGATACTCCTTAAGTGTTTTCATGAGTTCTTATTCTTCATCCCCTAAAAGTTTAGCACTAATAATAATAGGCAATTTATTTGTATCATCTAAAAATCTTAATTTAAGATTATCTGGTAGAGTCTTCAACTCTAGGGGTGGTAATTCCTCGTCCCCTCTCTTTTCTGGCTCTTCGAAAGCCTCATTAGTTGGAGGCCCTATAATGGGAAGCGAAACGAATTCACCTTCTAGTTCTTCTAGGGACTTATCCTCCATAACTATTTCTTCATAATTTGAGTCTTCATTTATTTCTTCTTCTTGATCACTAAAGAAGAGAGCTGCCATTTCCTTGATAGTTTTCTCTTTCTCTTCTTCTTGTATTTGTGGAGGTCTATCTTTATATTTGGAAAAGTGAAATTCTTTTTCTGCTCCCCAAGCTTAAGAGACACAATCTCCTTTTTGAAATCAACAATGGCACCTACATCACTCAAAAAGTTTCTTCCAAATATAATTGGGCAAAGAGTGTCAGCTGGCATATCAAGAACTACAAAATATATAGGAAAGCTTTTATTGCCAATTGTGATAGTTGCATATTCAAGTACTCCCATTGGAATTCTAAGAGTTTTTTGGCTAACATGATTGTCATATGAGTATTTTCAATTGTAGCCGGTTCTATTTCTTTTTTATTTCTAAATAGAAATCATAAGATATAACATTAACTTCGGTGCCAAGATCACATAAACCATAATGCGAGGTTTCCTTAAATATGCAGGGAAGAATAGGCTTACCCACATCTTTTACCTTTGTTTTACCTTCAATCAATACAGAAGTCTCTTCATCAAGTTAAACTATGTTACAATGCGCATACATAGCCATAATTGTTTCCTTGGTTACCTCTTCATCTTTAGTTTCTTCCAGATGTTCCTCAACTTCTGGCATACTTTCTTCTTCCTTTTTCTCTTGTATTGCTTTGACCTGTTCATATTCAAAAATAGGCTTCTTTGCAGTGTTGGGGAAAGGTATTTCATCTGTTGGTTCTAGGGAGGCCAGTGTTACTTTAACTTCTGTTTTCTTCTCAGGTTTGGGTGGCAGATCATACTTGACCAAACCCTCTTTTGGAGCTTTGATGTGTTCTGTAAAAGCTTTTACAACTTGCAACACAAGATCTGAATACAGGTAAAGTTCTTTAGATAATTCTTTAACATGGCCCTTTTTATTATAGTCATGGATACAATCATGATCTTTTTCTATGCCTCCTTTGATTCCTAGACCAAAATTCCATGAAACCGTGTGATCGCGAATTCTATTAAGTAAAGCCCAAGCTTTAGTTATAGGAAGATTCATAAAGGCTCCTTGCACGAAAGAGTCTAGTTCAATTTTATTAGGTTCAATTAACTCGCCATAAAAGATATGCAATAAATACCATTCAGGCAAATCATGATGAGGATATAAATGAAGTAAATCTTTAAATCTGATATAAACTCTTACTAGTCCTTCATTAGGATGATTCCTCCAAGTCATTATAAGACGCCTGATTCCAAAAGATTTTGATAATGGATAATATTTTGCTAGAAACTCACAGGCTAAATTATCCCAAGTAGTAGTGGCTTCTGGGGTAGAGATCTATACCATGAGAGAGTTGTACTAGTCAAAGTCTGACTAAAAAGTTCAACCCTTACCTCATTAGCAGTATACCCCATTAATTGGAAAGTGCCACATATACCTTTGAAACATGCAATATGCTCATATGGATCAGGATCTTCTTCATCTCCAGTAAATTGCTTCTTGTGTAGAATACCAAGTAATAGAGGATTTATTTCAAACCCCCTTGTATTCTCGTTGGAGTTGTCTCTTTTATTAATATCATAGGGCTTCCCAAAGTGGCCGGGTGGGTTAGCACTAGCCATATGCTCAAACTCCATCATGTTGGTGGAAACTTGTAACTCAAAACAAAACTTAGCAAGATAAAAATAAATAAGCAAAAACTAAAAGGCCTATAACGCTTAGCTCACCGGCAACGGTGTCAGAAAATAGCTTGATGACTGCAAGTGCACAGATCATTTGTAGCTAGTTCGAAATAAAGATATCGACCCCACATGGAGCATGAGTCTAAAGTCTAATAACTCTTGAATTAAATACTACAATAGAAATGCTAAATAAAGTTCTAAGTGACAAGATAAAATGCGAGTATTGTGTAAAAAGGTGTTTTTGGGTTTTAGGTATAAGAGAACAATAAGTAAAGTAAAGTAACTAAACACAGAAAGTAAGTATCGCGTATGTAAAAGAGATTTGGAACTGCAATAGGGAAAAAGCGTTTTTAGGGAGTAGCGGATACACCACTAGCATTCTAGAGCTAAGGTAAAGATTATTATCATGAACATTCTCAACTATGTATGTGTGGGAGGAACTCCATATTTGGACGAATAAGCATCAACCACTGCTCACATCATCCTTATAACCACAGCAGTCAGAAATCGACATCAATCGAATTACTGCGCTATTAAGGGACTTAACCTCGTAAGACGTATCCCATGGCATGTATAGTGTTCCGTGAGTTTCCTCGGTTCCCAAGTTGATACGTAAGGGGTGCCAACAACTTTATAGTCACTGTAAGTGCTAACACACTTCCGTCTACCAACAAGTAGTTCCCTCCATCAAGTCCCCATAAGAGGCAAATATTGAGAGGTCGACTTCTCTCAACATCAAGATGAAGACAATCTAACACATGGTCACATAGATGACTATCATAATAAACTTTATCTTATTTCAATCTCATACTAGGGTTTCTCCATATCCCAAGAACTAATGATCTACTTAGACATGGAGGCAATCAACATCATGGCGATAACAATGGACTCTATCATAGATGAATAGTACTTGTATAAATCCACAAAGAGTAGGGGAATTACAACAAGATCTAGACAAGGTGTATGTGAGATGGATGGAGATGGTGGTGATGCAGCGGTTGATGATGAAGATCGATGCCTTAGCCTCCTAGATCTACGTAGGGCGAAGATGGATCCCTGGTGGACAAGTTCCCCCTCCAGATGCCTTCCGGAGGTGAGGTTTCAGTGATTTCTAGGTATTCTATATGTCATCTCTCTGATCCAATTGCACAGGGTGAAAATATTTGAGGAGGCGGTGGCGGTGCCAACTATACGGTGGGAACTATATGGTCAGAAAATTTATTCCTGATGTATAGTTGGTCGTTAAACCGTCTGTATGCTTTGATCACTTCGGGTTTTCTTCTTGTGTTATTGATATTTCCCAAATAAGCAATTTACGTTGTTTTTACTCCGTTTCTCCCCAATACAACTGCTCCAAGAATTGTGTCCATTGTATTCATCGTCTGTCCTGATCCTGGTGAAAATAGACATAAAATGTGCGCGTGAACGCTGTAAAATACCAAGATCCTATATCTACTATGCAAAATAATAATATAAAACATGATGCAAATATGCACTCATCATAGCCCACGCTGCATCGAACGGACAAGTGGAAAGATCCAACTGACTGGTTTTGTCTGGTATAAAACCCTAGCTCATTGAGCCGCTACAAAGATCAGCAGGGTGCTGGATAGAAGAACTACCAACAGTACTGTGGAGTTTAAGAACAACTCTGAATCGATCAACAGGCTATACACCATTCTTTTTGGTATATGGGGCAGAAGCTGTATTACCAGCCGACATAGAGCATGACTCGCCCAGGGTCACCCAATACACAAAAGCCGAAGTGTGGGAAACTCGGCAAAATGATGTTGATGTGCTAGAAGAAGAGAGAGAACTGTCCTTGTCCAGATCCGCCATTTATCAGCAAAATCTCCGACGCTACCATAGCCGGAAAGTAAACCCCCGAGTCTTCCGGGAAGGTGATCTGGTACTTCGGCTGGTGCAGCGCACTGCTGGCATGCATAAGTTATCCCCTCCATGGGAAGGGTTGTTCATTGTAATCAAAACATTGCACAATGACTCCTATTACCTCATTGATGCACAACCATAGGAGAAGAACAAGGCGGGCAAGTCCGGTGAGGAATCTAAGCGTCCATGGAATGTTGCTCTACTTCGCCCGTTTTACACTTAGCAAAAAGTGTATGTATCTTGAACTCTCATATGTCGGCCTGCATGTCGGCAATGAGCTTATCAATGAAACCTCGGCACCCTGAGCAGAAACTCAGGGACTGCCTTAATAATTGTCTTTTCTATATTAACTTTTTATATGTTGGCTGGCTTAAATTACTTACACCTTAGCCGGATTAGTAATGTGTAGGCACCAAAAACCTAACTCTTCGAGTTGCTGTTGTCCAACAAGAATTGGCTTCATGGCAAGCAAGAGAACAAGTTTGGAATTGCAAAGCACATGAAAAACGACTAAGGAAAGGAACATAATCGATCCGACATTTGTTATTCAGACTAACCCCTATACTTAATTTATGTTGTGTTGAATTATTTTGAGCTAATCCTAAAGTTTCAAGTATTGTTAAGTCAACTTTTTGAACCTTGGACTCGTAAGGCGAAAACCGAATCAAGGTAGACGCGAGCCGAATCATAAAATTGGGGGAACAAGAAAATGGAACTCGGGGACTCCGCCCAAGTTAATCCGACATTAAAACTTAGTAGTAGGAAAACATAACCATTGTTCTTAATACATTTACGCCGACATACCGGGGATTTAACAAATTTAAAGTGTTTTTGCTCAAGGAGCAACACCAGCCGGAGCATCTGTTGCAGGTGGAGGCAAATCGGAATCAGTAGGAGGAACCTCGATTTCTGCCTCAACGTCTGGATTAGCTTCTGCGTCTTCCGGGTCTTCAGTTTCCTCGACAAAATTTGATGCTTCTTCCTCCTCGCCGCCTGATCCATCTTCAACATAAGCATCGTCGACGGTGTCGAGGAAGCTCGGCCCTTCATTCCACTGGTGGAAAAAGGCGTACTGGATGAGGTTGTAGGCGCAAGCTTTGTGTTGGGAAATGCACTCCAGGTCATTAGTCCACCTGGATCCGATGCGCATGCGGTCAAGAACCTTCAAATCTAGGCCTTCATACCAAGACAACACAAAGCTCAGGGCCATGTCAGCTCCAACGCGTGTAGCAGATTTCCTCCACAGGTCCAGCTGAGTCTCACACTCCATCAATTTTGCAATAAAGGGTGTAGAACCTTTGGGAGCAAGCTCGTTGGGCCAAAGTGCATTGAAGATCTGGACAGCCGTGGTCATGATATCCGAGCCATGGTTCATGGTTTCAACTCGGGCCGCGAGGCTCACCAGCATGTCCTCCATATCATAAGGGATGGATTCGGCACCAAGACCAATAGGTGTGCCTCTCTTCAAGCGAAACTTGGTAACGACAGCGGCATCAATGACATTGCTCACCGGAAATTTTCCTCAAAATGAGACAAGTAACATCAGTAAGTAAGGGCGCAAGACCCGGAGAAACGAATATCAGCGAAAGAAGAAGAACTGATGAGAGATATAACTATGGATCCGGGTTAGCTCCAGGAGCCAATCAACATTCCTCTGCTTGAGCTTCTCATATTCTGTGTTCATCGACTCAAACTTTATGTCAGTGTTCTTCAGCATATCTTGATATTTCTCAAGCTGGGTCTTCAGCTGCTCCTTTTCCTCAGAGAAGGTCTGGTCAACCCTGTCCAGTTCAGGCTTGTGGACGTCCTTTAGCCTTTTTTATCTTGGCATTCAACCGAGTAATCTCATCATCCTTGAGGCGATGTTTGGCAAGCTCATCATCCTTCTTCTTGAGTTTGGCCTGATGCTGTCATTCTTGTTCGAGCAAGTGGAGCATCATGTCATGCAAAGGCACACTATATTGAAGGGACACTGCAATAGTTTGTTGACCTGGTAGAGCCGAGGTATAATTATCTGCCGAGTTAAAAGGAAAAAGGACAAATATTGAATAACCAAGACGAGTTACCTTTGATCTCGGCCAGATTTTTCCTCATGATGATGTTCTCAGCTTCAACTTCGGCTACAAAATCTGAATCACAAGTTAGTTCGGAGCGTTAGTGATGAAGGAGGACACAAGTAGAAGTGTGAGTAAAAGATGTTCACCTTTCTTCTTTGCCTCAGGTAGCACAGCCCTATGCTTAGCGCATAGCTCGTTTTGCGAGTCCAGGAGCCGTTGAAACTCAACGGTTTGGTGGTTGGTGGTGATCTGAAAAGGGAAGTGTTAACTCATATGTCCTAAGGAATATTTGAATATACTCAAGACCCAGGCCAAGTGGAACTTAACCTGGCTCTAGGTGTTTGAATATTTGAATCTACTCAAGACCCGGGCCAAGTCGAATTTAACCCGGCTCTAGGTGAGTGAATATTTGAATCTACTCAAGACTCGGGCCAAGTGGAACTTAACCTGGCTCTAGGTGAGTGAATATTTGAATCTACTCAAGACCCAGGCCAAGTGGAACTTAACCCGGCTCTAGGTGAGTGAATATTTGAATCTACTCAAGACCCTGGCCAAGTGGAACTTAACCCGACACTAGGTGAGTGAATATTTTAATCTACTTAAGACCTAGGACAAGTGGAACTTAACCTGGCTCTAGGTGAGTGAATATTTGAATCTGTCCGGCCGAGTAACAAGTTACCCCACCAGAGGCTCGGGGACTAGGGGATATGTCTACAAATACTTATGCATAGATAAGGAAACTTCCGAAGGATTTACCTCCATCATTTTGCTCGCAAGACGAATGGTGTTGGCTGCAATGTTCATCTCAGTGCTAATCTCAGCAGGTCCAAACTTCAGCGGGTCCTCTAAGTTGACATCAACGTACTTTATGTTGTTCTAGTTATTAGCATACCCGGAGAGTGAGCCGTAACTTTCCCCACTGAGAGTCTGGGCCACCACCAAACATTTGGCATGAGCGACTTTCCTGGCGGATTGTGCTGTGGCCGGGCTGGTGTGCAGAGTAATCTGTTTGTCACTGATGACTGCAAGTGCACAGATCTGTTTGTCACTGATGACTGCAAGTGCACAGATCTAATAACTCTTGAAATAAATATTACGATAGAAATGCTAGATAAAGTTCTAAGTGACAAGATAAAATGCAAGTATTGTGTAAAAAGGTGTTTTTGGGTTTTAGGTATAAGGGCAATAATAAAGTAAAGGAAAACAACTGAATACATAAAGTAAGTATCGCGTATGTAAGAGAGATTGGAACTACAGTAGGGGAAAAGCGTTATCAAGGAGTAGCGGATACACCACTAGTATTATAAGGAGCTAAGATAAAGATTATCACCATGAACATTCTAAACTATGTATGTGTGGGAGGAACTCCGTATTTGGATAAATAGGCAGCAACCCCTGCTCACATCATCCTCATAACCACAACAGTCAGCAATCGACATCAATCGAATTACTCCGCTATTAAGGGACGTAATCCCGTAGGACGTATCCCATGGCATGTATAGTGTTCCATGAGTTTCCTCGGTTCCCCAAGTTGATACGTAAGGGGTGCCAACAACTTTATAGTCACTGTAAGTGCTAACACACCTCCGTCTACCAACAAGTAGTTCCCTCCATCAAGTCCCCATAAGAGGCAAATATTGAGAGGTCGACTTCTCTCAACATCAAGATGAAGACAATCTAACACATGGTCACATAGATGACTATCATAATAAACTTTATCTTATTTCAATCTCATACTAGGGTTTCTCCATATCCCAAGAACTAATGATCTACTTAGACATGGAGGCAATCAACATCATGGCGATAACAATGGACTCTATCATAGATGAATAGTACTTGTATAAATCCACAAAGAGTAGGGGAATTACAACAAGATCTAGACAAGGTGTATATGAGATGGATGGAGATGGTGGTGATGCAGCGGTTGATGATGAAGATCGATGCCTTAGCCTCCCGAATCTGCGCAGGGTGAAGATGGATCCCTGGTGGATGAGTTCCCCCTCCATATGCCTTTCGGAGGTGAGGTTTCTGTTATTTCTGGGTTTTCTATATGTCGTCTCTCTGAACCAGTTGCACGGGGTGAAACTATTTGAGGAGGCGGAGGCGGCGGTAACTATACAGCTGGAGCTATACGGTCGAAAAATTTGTTTTGGTCGTATAGTTGGTCGTTGAACTCTCTGCCTTCTTTGTTTGCTTCCGGTTTTTCTTCTGGTATTATGAATATTTCCCAAATAAGAGATTTACATTGTTTTGACTCCTTTTCTCAACGGTACAACTGCTCCAAGAATTGTATCCATTGGATCCATCATCTGTCCTGATCCTGGTGAAAACAAACATAAAATGTGCACGCGAGCGCCATAAAATACCAAGATCCTACATCTACAATGCAAAATGATAATGTAAACATGATGCAAATATGCACTCATCAGTCACCAATAGACTCAGAAGTAGCAGAGCCGGATGCAATGCTCCCCTTCTTCATCATGGACGCGAGGGTACGCTGTCCAGATTCGGCAGTTGATCCTCTAGGAGCAGATTTCTTAGTTGCCTCGAAGCCTATTGGCCCTTAGCAGCTTCAACACCTTTCATGATCTTGGTACTATACTTGGGCTGCTGCTGCGTAGAGGTGGTTTGGGCTCCAGGTTTGGCCTGAGGTTTTTGCTAGAATATATCCTTGGTAGAAGGTGTTGTGACAGAAGCTTTGGCCTTTGGGTTGGGCCTAGCTTGGTCTTCTTCATCGAGTCTGAGGAGACTCGGACGAGGCAGGAGCTGCTAGTACAGTGGGGCTTGGAGATGGAGTTGGAGCCAGAGTTGGAGCTGGAGTTGGAGCTAGAGCTAACTCAGGTAAAACTTGGGTCGGTGCCGGAGTCACCAGCACCTCGGAGGGAGTTGTCTCGGCGCCGATGTTGCTGGCGCCACTATCATCTGGTTGCTGATGTTGCTGGCACTAGGCTGGTCCGGCATAGCCGTATCCTCGGCGGCACCACCTCCCTCTACGTCGACATTGCCCTCCTCTTGACGAGGTGGGCTAAGATTCGGTGCGGCCGCGGAGCTCTCCAGAATGGGGCTCAAGGGGCGTGCATCGCCATGGCAAGGAGAAGGTGGAGCATCTCGGATAGGCGAGTCAATGCTCAAGCCACACTAGGGGATCTCCTTGGGGGACCTACCGAGTCAGATAAAGAACAAAACAGCAAGTTAGAACGGAAAGAGAGAAACAAGTACATGAAGATAGTGCAATACAATTCAAAGGATGAACAAGGAAGAAAAGAGGCTTACTCGGTTGAGGTAGGAGGTTCCCTAGGCTTTGGGTCTCTCCGAACAGTGGCCTTAGGCACGGGTTTGCCAGCGCCCTTGACACCGGATTTCTTCTGCCTTTTCTTAGTCAGAGGCGGCTCAGAAGAAGGAGCCGAGGTCGCCGCACATTTCTTGGAGGGGACAGGAACCGGGTCACCCACAGCAAGAGGAGGATTGTTGTGGACCTAACCGGCCGGGTTAGCTGAAGCTGAATCAACGGGAACGACATCTAAGATAGGCATAGGATCATATACCTCCAAGATCTCAATATCAGGGTCTTTGTTGTCATCCAACCAATCTGTTAAGTCAGAGGTCTTACCAGAGGGCCGTCTAAAGGTTGGATACAGAGTGGGCAGGAAGTCCTCGGGGTCTGGCTCCACCATGACCGAGACAGTTCGGTCCTTCCCCCACTTAAGGGATGGTTCCTTGCCGTCTTCAACTATTTGTTGAAGAAACAACTGAAAGCAATGTTGCAAAGAGATCAAGTAAGAGATGTGATCCTACATAAACCATAACTCGGAGAAAGGATTAAATAAGGAACATACCCTGGAGGCAGCTTATCCCGACAGAAGTGCTTGAATCCACACTCCCAGTCCTCATTGAAGTCCTTGTCTATCTTGAAGATAGCTTTGAACCGACGGAAGATTTGGGTGTTATTAAGTTTAAAAGATGAGGTCCAGTTGGGGTCGAGCTACCCACTCATATGGCAAAGTTTGTGAGTTCATTTCTGTAGAGGGGAGATTCGGCTGCACACAAAGGTGATCATGATATCCTTAGCGTGCAGCCTCAAGTTGTCCAGTTCCTTGATCCATTTTTCTACCTGAACCACCAAGGCAGCGGATATCTTTGGGATTCGACCCCATAAGGTTCTATCGGGGACGCCAGGTGAGACGGGGAGCAGCCGAATCAGGTCCACCTCGGTGTTATTCTTCACGTAGAATAATGTTTTGCCCACCCCTTGCAGGACTCAAGGCCGGTGACTCGGGGGAAGACAGAGTTTTTTCGAGGAGAGATAGAGGCTGCCCCGCACTGAGTCATGGATTTGTCGACAGGGGCAAGCAGAGGATCCAGGATAACGTTGGCCCTCATAGCGAAGAACTTGTACCAAAGTTGGAAAGTGGGCCAGAGGCCCAGGTAACCCTCAACCCCGGAAGCAAAAGAGGAGAGGGAGGTCATGGTATTAGCCGGCAAATGATGTGGTTGAAGCTCGAAGGTGGTGATGAACTCATGAAAGAAATCACTAACTAGAAGGCCAAACCCGTGCTAGAAATGCGAGAGGAAAACCACAAACTCACCCGGGTTAGGCGAGGGAGTGATCTCTTGGCAGGGGAGGCAACACGAAACTCCGGCAGGGATGCGGTGGGTCCGGTACAGCCAGTCGATGTCGTCCTGGCAGACCCAAGAGCTAGCCCAGGCACTGCGCTCGTGAGCCTCGCCACCCTCCTTCTATTCTTTGATAATGGTGATCTCCTCCTCAGCCATCTCCAAATCTCTACCCTCATAGACCCAATCTATGACGGGAGGCAGAGGCCTAAACTAGCAGGGCCCCATGGCGGCTCTGCTACAGAAGCGACATCATTGCTACGACGGATAAGCACAGCAATGAAGCGCAACAGCAGCGGCGAAGCGCCTAAGCAGTAGCAGTGGCGGCAGCGGTGCTGTTCCACGGAAGAGGAGGAAGAAAGAAGAGGCAGAGGTGTGCACGGGTGGGGGAAATGACCAAGGGCATCCCTCACCCTCTATTTAACCAGGCCCCTAAGCAGGGTAGTAGGATCTGGCAGTGCGACGAAGCCACATGGTGTGGCTATGTATCCTCCGGATCGACTAATCAGAAGCAAGCCACAGGAAAGGCCACGGGGTGCTGCAGATCCCACAATGCGACATGGTGTTATAGTTAATGAGGAGATAACTAGAACGTAACATTCACAATAGTTATCCCTGACAACGAATGCACTAACTAGCGCAGTAACTTAAAATGAGAGAACACAATGATTACCCTCTAGGTAGGACGTGGGGAAGCACACAAGAGAAGGAAATGATATAAGTGGGTAAGCCGGATCTAAAGAAATAACCCGGCCAGCGAGAAATATCTCGGAATGAGCCAAGGGAATGTCAAGTCTCAAAAAGTAGGAAGGCCGAGTCACCGAATGACTTGGCCATAAAAGCAAAATCTTAGTAGGTTGAACCTGTTGTGGCCTTATCAGCTGAAGTTGCTAAGGCCACACCTGTTTCAGGGACTAATGTTGGGGGGATACCCCCGGGTAGGGTCACGCCGGGGTATAAAGGCCATGTTAGCCGAGGTATGGCAAGGTCAAAGCGCAAGCTAGCCAAGTCACCTCAAGGCAGGCCGACTTACGGTAAGATCCGACCCTAAGGATGTTCATCTACCGTTACCCCGGCTGACATAAAACATATGCCGGCTAGCCTTTTGTAACTTGTTTGCAGGTACCCACAAAGCTGAGTTAGCTAGGCCTGACCTGGGTTACCACTCAGCTTACAAGGGAAGGAAGGAATCTTCTTGGTCAAAGATTTTCTCTCTCCACTGTAGCGTGAGTGCAGCGGGCAGAGGGATGGACCAACGAGTATGGGCTGACAAAGGTGACGTTGCCTATGTCGGGTGAAGTTGGCTATGTCGGCTGACGCCACGCTGCTGAGAGGCTCAGAGGCTTACGCCCTGAGTCCGGATTAGCTTAGATAGAGAAAAGAGGAGCACCGCTTTGCTATTTTGGGAGAGGCATATTCAGAGAATATGCCTTTCACGTATGCCCTAACTTGTAACCTAGCCCCCCTATATAAGGAGGGGCAGGACCTCCATAGAGAAGGTCGACCATTTTTACTAAGGGAAAACCCTAGAGAGATAGTTTTGGGTAGTAAGAGCAGTAGTCTCTTCCCACGAACAGCTCGAGGAGCCCTTGTAATCCACCATTAATAAGAGTGAATACAAAGCATCTCTTTGTGGAATCACCACACTATCCCTCCCTGGATACCTATAGTGCTCACTGGCCCCATCTTTAGCCTATACATGGCATCTACCGTGCCACCACCACGACAGAACGTGTCCTACCCATAGGCAGTCCGTGTGGGCCTTGGCAAGTTCCTGATTTCCTAGGAGCTAGGACCCGAGTCAGTTTCACCGATGAAGATGTGGATGTCTCTGACTGGGATGACGGAGCGTCGGGTGGGGTTCGTCTTCGCCAGGACCTAGAATTCGTCCGGAGGAATGATTAGGATGTTGCCGAAGAAAAGAACATGCCCAATGACCACGGTGTCACCGATTCCATCGAAGAGCTTGGACCTCGCCGGTGTAGAGCTTGAAGCGCCTCTTTCCCCAAGGTGGGCGCTAACTGCCGTGGTATTGCCGACGAGGACGCCATGGAGGGTTCCTCACAGAACATGTTTAGAGATGTGGGGGAAGGCGGTGAGTTGGCGGGTACGAGGTAACACAGCTTACCTAGGTTCAAGTCCCACAATGGTGGCGGAACTTTACTCCTGCTGTAAATCACTATAATGGCAATACACCGAGTTATAGAGATTGGCTCGCTATGCGAGGGTGTTGTGAATCGTATATCATCTAGCCCTAAAGGCTCCCATAGGTCTGGCTTATAAAGGCACCAGAACCTAGGTTACAAGGAAAGGACCTTGCCAGACAAGGTAAACAGTCCTACACTAATACTAACTAGTCTTTGTGTCTTGTACTCCAAGGCTCTGAGTATGTCGGTGACTCCCACATAGCCTTCCTATATCCGGCACGGGCCTCCTTTCTGGATTTGTCTAACTGGGAGCCCAGCAGGCCATAGGCCATGCTACCAACTGTGGGCCACCTAGGTTAGCCGGATTAGAGACATGCAATGGTGACCCCAACACTCTAGAAATTAGCATAAAAGGTGCACGCGAGCACGGTAAATTGCCAAAATCCTACTACTACACATGAGAAAACATTAAATAAAAGGGATTTCTATTTTTGTGCCCCTGGTTCATTAGTTGTACTCAGTTTTCCCTAGCCGCTTAGTTTTTCCTCACTTTTGCCCTCCCTCCATTCCGAAACCCTCACATGCGCTCGGACGGGGGGATGCCATCAGGTCAAAAGCTTGACCGTTAGATGCTGACCGGTGGGACCGCGTTGGGGCGGGTCGTGCATTGAGCATTACATTATGTCGTCTCCATTGTTACATACTGACAGGAGGGGCCAAGATACACAGCGGACCAGCCATCCATCTCTTGCTGATTATGGGGGATGTGGTGTGGGAGCATGTGGGGCGCGTTTGGTGGTTACGTGCGCCCTGTCGCTTAAATTGGAAGTTTTATTTTTTGTTATTTTTATGATTGACCTTTTTAAGAGTGCCTTTCCCCCTCTCCCTCGCTAACAGTTGTGTTTTTTTTGCCAAAAAGGTAGCGAATCTAGAGCAACTTCTCTCCTCATTCATTGTTCCTTTTACCTTCGTTTTCCCCAATCTGGTAGCAAAACTAACCACCACCATAAATAAATTGAGTAAATAGAGCAGATGTAGATAAAGCAGCTAATATAGGTTATATAGTATGGTACTTAATGAGGTTCGACAATTAGGCTGCTCAGCAGCAGCGGACAAGTTCAACATAGACAGGACAAAAGAAGTTGCTTTACAGCAGCAGCAGATCAGTGGCCCTTCACGGCCTCTGCTAGGAGGGCCTCCTCCACTTCTTGCTGCCTAGTCCCTTGACCTTGGGCGCCTTGGGCTTGATCAGGGGCATGCGAACCTCCTTGATAGCCACCTTCTGGAGGTTGCGGAGGTGAAGATCGAGCGCCTGGTGCTTGGCTATGAAGTCGTGGATGTTCACGGACTCACCGTAGGTCCTCACATCCTTAGCATGCACTACAAGAAAAGTTGGCTTTTACAACGGAGGATTTTTGTGGTTGAAGGCCCGTTTTTCATGGCTAAAAGTCTTCTACGATGGATGCCCTTTGTGGTAAAAGCCCCGTCACAAAAGAATATACCACGGTTTTTTTCCTGACCATGGTAGATCGCAACCTTCAGCCATGAAAACTTGTTCCGTCGTAGATCTGTTTGCCAGCCGCGTTGACTGCTGATGTCATGCAAACTGCCACGTGGCAGCCGCCGTTAGTGGCCAGTTATCACCATTAACGGGCATAGTGGCAGAAGCCAGGCCTAGTCAAGTCTGCTAAATACTAAGTGGGTCGGCCCATTAGGGGAGCCCAATAAGAAGATGGCCTGTTACTATTTTGTCCTGCACTATTTGAAATGGGACCAAAGTTGCAGCCAACAGCGACCCGCGAACTTTCAGGCCCAATTCTGTTTTGGCCTAAAGAAGGCCCATGATAGTCCAACACTCTGCGGCTCATTAGCAGCCTGCGCCAAGTCGCTCTTGTACATTTAAGGCCTGCGGGTGGCCCATCACTGTTTATCGCAGCCCATCATGGGACGCCTACTGACGGCCCTTGTCTGAGATGGCCCGTTACTGTTCAGGCCTGTTACTGTCCTGGCGTTTCACTGTTCCGGGCTTTACCTATTCAGGCCCATAAGCTGCCTTTTACTGTTCTAGTCTGGTAAATGTGTCGGCCTATTACTGCCCTCGCTTGGAAATTTCTCGGGTCGTTACTGTTCTGGCTTGTCACTATTCTGGCCTTTCACTGTTGTGGCCCTTTACTGTTGAGGCCGGCTACTGTTTTGGCCTGTTACTATTCTGGGATTTCATGGTTTCTTGCCTGTTACTGTGATGGGTTGTTTCTGTTACGGCCTGCTACTGTTAAGGCATGTTACTGTTATGGCCTGTTACTGTTATGACCTGTTACTCTTACGGCCTGTTACCATTATGGCCTGTTACTGTTACGTCCAGTTACAACTTGTAGGTCGGCCCATTACGTTTACGGCCTTTTACACTTTTGGCCTTTTCTGAAGCCCATGCCAATATCATAAAACGTCTATATAATCCAACATTTTTTACTATTCATTGTCGGTCGAATACACGACAGGCCAATGACAAAGCACGGTACTGTTCCCTAATCGACCTGCCTGACGTAGATACCGTAACGACTACCGCAATGTGTGGACGACATCAACTAAATGCATACATGGCCTATGCGAGTTATCTAGATATTACATCAGCTGCAAACTTCTTAAAATTATTACATATTATCAAATCAAGGGAAAGAAAAATCGGCATTTCAGTTAACAATCAAGTTGATAGCAGGGTCCTCAATTGATCACCTACATCTTCCTTTGAGTGTGACAACTACATTGGAGGAGACATGATCTTGCAGCCCCCTCTTTATTGGTGATAGCAATAATTGCACCCTGAAACTAAGTAATAACAAGTTAATACATCAAACAAAACAAACTACTCATTTGACTGATATGACGAGAGCTATGATCTGGAGTTTACAACTGGTCAATGGTTCAATTATTGACCAACACGTCAAACAAATAGGACAAGCAAGGATACATTAAACAAGTGTGCCTACCATGAAATGAGCAATCAAAAAATGTGTGTGTGTGTGTGGCTTAGAATTGCAGCAAAAATAAACTAGCCAAGTTATTTCAACAAATATATATGGAAGCAGTTCTATACCCTAAAATGCAAGAGACATTGGGTGACTCGAAATTTGCGCTAAGACACAAAATGGCATGCAATTACTGTCATAGCGAAGAATGAACCAGATAGGAATTATAACGGCATCATACAAGAACTTGTAGAGCAGGAATGCAAACCACGAATGAACTATATATTGTAGAGGATAGTTATGACGTGACTTAGGACGAACCAGACCCAGAACCAAATGCAAGATATAATGGCGTCGCTCGTGAACCTATAGAGCAGGACAGACAAGCATTAGACAAGTGTGCCTAGAATGAAATGAGCAATCAAACAAAGTGTTTCTTAGAATTTCAGCAAATATAAACAAGCGAGGTCATTTCAGCAAGTATATATGGAAGTAGTGGCATCTGCTGGAATGCATAGTTGTTGGGTGACTCAGAACTTGTGGTGAGATACACAATGGCATGTAGTTACTGTCATAGCTAAGAATTAACCAGATAGAAATTATCATGGCATCATAAGAGAACTTCTAGAGCAGGAATGCAAACCACGAGTGAACTACATAGTAGAGGACATCCCTTGTGAACCTATAGAATAGGCTATGCAAACCAACATGTTCATTGTTCCATTTTGATCTATATGCAAGAAAAAGGAAATAGTTAGCGATGCAGCTTTTGAAGAAGAAGATGGCAACAACAAAATTATAATCGAATTAGTATGAAGAGTTTAAACGGCTACTACAGGATAGCAGAACAATGCCGAGGAGGAAATAATAGCAGGAACTGATCTCAGGACGAACCAGATAGATTCAGCAACTGTAGAGCAGGGAATCCACACTAATATTTTCTGCTGACTTCAGATTTTGCAAAAATTACACGGTAGCAGACAATTACTGTTGTATGTAGTAGCTAAGAACATGTGTATGACAAAATAATAGACATGTCCATGACTTGAAATTTGTAGAGCAGTGAATGAAAACCAATATGTCTAATGACCTTGTATGTACTAGCACAAAGCACAGGCATGCCCACTGACTTGTATGTACGAGCACGATAACAAAAATGTAGTTCACTATGACAGGCTTGAACCTGCTATACTGCTGACAAAACAAAAATGGGTTACAGATTTGGTTAACCTTGGTCGGAGAGGCGTCTAAGCATCATCGGTATCGTGCGGGTGACGTCCAGGTCACCGAGGGTGCTGCGGTTACGGTGGCTATTGGTGCCAGGGAAGCAGATCTTGGGTGGTCGATGCCGTCTTGAGCGCGGTGGACGAGAGCATCGCTGAGGCAGATCCAGTGCAGTGAACGACGACGGCCGAGCAGCTGGTCTAGAGCGGTGGACATGGAACTCCTTGAACTAGATCACGTCCAGTGTACACTGGTGAAGCGGATCCGGTATGGTTGGGTAGCTTTTGGCGGTCGAGAAGCAGAGCTTGGGCAGTGGCAGAGAGACCCGGTGAACCAGATCTAGTGGGTGAGCATCGGTGAAGCGGCTCCGTGGCAGTGCATGAGACCGCCACTCAAGTGGGTCCGGCCGCCATGGAATTGCCGCCGACCGGTGCGTGTGGTGGTCGTGGAGGTGAGGGCATGGGAGAGAGGGGGCTAGGATTTTTGGAAGGACCTACGGGAAAATCTAGGTGAATCTGGACTAAGGAGGTGAACAGAAACATAAACTACGACCGTGCCCCCAAACTACCGAGTTTAGCTTGCTCATAGGGTGTCAGAACAATGGGTAGAGTCAGAATTTTGAAGTCAAAAGATTTTGAAACCGAGGGGCGGGAAATGCTTCAAGATCGTTGTGTGATTTTGCCACTTGATTGAGATATTGAATTTGGCGACCATCCATCTGATAATAATATAAAAATGGTACTGCCCGGTGGGATATTTTGCCTCAAAGTTTTTGAAACTGAGGGGTGGGAAATACTTCAAAGTCAATGTATGGTTTAGCCGCTCGATTGAGATTTTTAATTTGACAAGCGCCCATATGATAATAATACAAAAAAGGTAATGCCCCGGTGGGAGATTTTTCCTCAAAGTTTTTGAAACAGAGGGGCAGGAAATGCTTGAAAGTCGGTGTGCGGTTTTGCCGCTCTATTGAGATTTTGAATTTGACTAGCGCCCATCTTCTGACAATAATACAAAAATGGTACTCCCCGGTGGGAGATTGTGCCTCAAAGTTTTTGAAACAAAGGGGCGGGAAATGCTTCAAAGTGGGTGTGCGGTTTTGCCGCTCGATTGAGATTTTGAATTTGACTCGCGTCCATCTAATAATAATAATAATATAAAAAATGGTACTCCCTAGGTGGGAGATTTTGGCTCAAAGTTTTTGAAACAATTAGGCGGGAAATGCTTCGAAGTCGGTATGTGTGATTTTTCCGCTCGATTGAGATTTTGAATTTTGCTAGCATCCATGTACTACTACTACTAGTAGTAGTAATAGTAGTAGTAGTAAAAAAAGGTGGTAGACCGTACGGCTATATGGTCAGGAATTCATGACCGAGAGTCACATCAACTGATCATCCATTTAACCACACTTGAGGTACTCCCTGTGTTCGGTATTACTAGGTCGGAGTAATACTAGTTCGGAGAATTAACTTCACCTACTCGCTTTATAGCTAGTTATTGCATGCAGTAGTAATCCTAAATCCAGCCAATACACATGACCACCGCATCTAATTGAAAACATGCAAGCCAATGGATGCACTCCCGTTTTAACAACATGATCGGCCAGGAGCATTACACAACTTGGTGGTTCATATTTTACGGTCAACTAGAGGAGTAATTGAGCAAAACTAGGAGCATTAATTAGTCCTTCGGCCTAGCAATTGAGGCTGTAAAATAATTAAGAGGTATACTAGTCCCACATCTTGCACATCTTGCACTGCGAGAGCATTTTAGTCCCACATATTGTAAAATGAGCAATACTAGTCCCACAACTTATATCTCGAGATAATTTTAGTCCAATTTAATGGAATTTCGGTGAATTTGACTTAATTTGTCCAAAATGACGTTGATTTGTTTTAAAATGACCCCTCTATATTTTTTATATCATTTGTGTCCCTATGCAGACTGATAAGTGGGCCACATGTTAGAAGACGTACAAATAAAATAGTTAAATCTCTAAGAGGAGAATGGATTTGAACTTAACACTTTTGTACAACGACACGCACACCCACAAGCCACTATGCCGGTAGATACCCACGACTACTCATGTGAGACGAGGAGTACTTGGGGGAAAGTAATTATTTATACAATAAAAAAGCACATACGAATGCCAAAAATGCTCACGTCTATGTTGACACGGTCCATAATATCAATTATATAGCTTTGTCATTAACCTAGTAGCTAGCTGCAGTGTCTAGAATAAACTTGAGTTTTTTCTTATCCGCAAAAATGAAAATGAATAAAGTTGAGTTGTTATTGTAGCCCAGAACACATATTTTTGAATATCCAAAATAAAGAACACATTATCCAGAGCTCTTCAGTTAATCACTTCTGTGTGCATGTTGTAGTGGCAAGGTTGATTTCTGCAGTAGCGCAGGTAATCAGTTCAATACCCTACAATGCATTGGTAGTTTTTCTTATTTGTTTTCTTATTTAGATCCTCATGTCAATTCGTACCAAGGTCACAACTAGCAGGCAGAAAATACACAGGGGTCATTTTGCAAAAAATATGATGCCACATGTCACTTCTAGAATTAGTTACGAGGAAATCAGACAAAATCACAGAAATTCGATTGAATTGGACTAAAATGTTCCTGGTTACAAGTTGTGGGGCTAGTGTTGCTCACTTTGCAAGATGTGGGACTAAAACGCTCCCGTGGTGCAAGTTGTGGGACTAAAAACATATATACCTCAATAATTAATGACCGTGCTATTGAGAGAACATGAGGTTTTTAGCTCCACGGAGCATACACCCCATCCGGCCACATGGTGAGCATCCAAGGGAACAACCAAAAAGCAAAATTAAAAAATGGAAAATGCCATGCAAAAAATGGAAAATGCCCTACGTTTGCGTGTGCCCTGAGGGACCAGGGAGCACACGTTTTCTTCTTAGATTTTGGGATAATTAAATATAATGAGGTTATGCTACTACTACTACTAGTATCATCCTACACCTACACACTTGCGTGCTCCCAGGAGTCATAAGCTGGTGTGCACGGCCGTTGTACCGTAATTAGTGCGCGTGTGCATGCGTGTGCCCGTGCCAGTTTGATGAAACGCGCTTGCGGTTGCTGTGTGCATGCCGTCGTCTTGTTTCCACACGATTCGCTTGGCATTCCCAGGCCTTTGTTTAAATGTGTGTCTCTGGAACCGCTTCCTGTGCTAGTCGGTGGGACCGAGACCACACGAACGCCATCATCCATGGCCGGCAAGAAGCAGGAGGACTCGCCATGGGCTGGTCTCCGCGAGGGACACGTCTAGAAGATATGTGACATCTTCCTTTCGACGGACGACTTCGACTACTACGCCGCCTTTCGTATAGTCTGCAGCACCTAGCGTGGCTTCACGGAGGAGTGTTTTATGCTAGCCAACTAGATTGTTCTAGTGCACCAGTTGTCGGACGAGTATGGGGTAGAAGACGCCATCATCATGTTGCTGAACGTGAGAACTGGCCGCCACCTTGAGAAGAACATTAGCCGGGTTATTTGCAGGTGCTTTCTTTATATTCATCTGTATATATGCGATCCTTTTATTGCATTCACATCCTTTACTATCTGTTTTTCAAGTTCTGTTTCTTCATCCACTTGTTGCCCAAGGTTTTGCTCCATGGTTTACCTTGATTGAATTTCAGTCTGTTTACCTTGACTGAATCTCTGTTTCTCCTCCCTCTCTCTGGAAGGTACTTTTATGTCGATAGCACAACCGGCGGCCTCCTTGTACTTGGACAAAGGGTGCATCTATACAAGACCCGGTTGTACAACCCCTTCTTGGGCGCTATCAAGCGCCTACGGGAGGAGATACTCACCGAGCAGGTGGCTTGTGTCGCTGTGACGATGTTCCCGTTGTTGATGGTGTTTACATCAAACCATCAGAACACCACCATTCGGTGGGCAGATGAGAGCATGGAGGAAGGGAGTCGCCCGGTCTTTGGTGAAGGGTGGTACTCGCTGTTGTTGGGTCCGCAGCATAGAAAAACAAAAAATTCCTACGATGTGAATTACACGCCAAGATCTATCTACTAGGTACAAAGAAACGGGTGGACATACATCCAACGAGAACTTACCCTCGTAGACAACGAGCTTTGTTAACGAGTAGGAACTCGTGGTTGATGTAGTCGTACACTTGCCGATCTCAAGATCATGATGAAGTCCAGCAGGTCCGGCTCCAGCACGTCCATCAGATCCAGCTCCAGCACCACCAAGTCCAGCACCGCCAAGCAGCGGTGCATCCATGATCGCACACACGTCCGGTACCCCGACAACCTCCGTCACTCGCTCCAGCAAAGCAGCGGAAGCAGCAACTCCTTTCTAGATAAATCCACCGGGAACATGTATCTCGCTAATCCGAGACCATGGGGAATAATACTAGAGGGGGAGAGAGATCCTTCACAAGGAGGTGTGTGTGAGAAGTGAGGAGGGGGTGGCCTTTTATAGGAGGAGGGGGTGCCCCTCCTTCATGGCCGGCGCATGGAGGAGGTGACCCTTCATCTCCTCCATTCATGTGGTGGTAACTCCCTCCACATAAATTTGCCCCTTCACATTCTCTTTTAAAGTCTCCACTTTAAATGCATTAAATTTCTCCAAATTTAATGCTCTCTCATTTAATAAAACTCTTTTATTAATTTTATTCAGAATTTTTTTAATTACTTTAATTAACAAACATTCACATAAAACCCCCTGCAACATTTCAATGTTACATGCAGAACCAATTTCAGCAATTTCACCCGAAACAGTTTTGGTGTCTATTGAAATAATTCCAGCGCTTTCTTAAATCTTTATCTGAAACATATTTGCTCCAAATGGTGTTGGTATCCCTTAAGTGTGTCACCCTACGGTTCGCGAATAATGCAGACATGATCGAGACCCCTCCCAGATCAATAATCAGAAGCGGGACCTGGAGATCCATACTGACTCCTACACATTCAACGATGACTTCTGTGATCGTGAGAACCTTTAACGCTTGTAACTAAATCCCTTTGTCCCTCGATATATTACATGTCCGAGATTCGATCATCGGTATCTCCATACCTAGTTTGATCTCGTTACCGACATGTACTGTTTTCTCGTTCCTGTGATATAACATTCTAGTGATCACATCACTTGCTTGCAAGCTATTTCGATGTGATATCACCGAGAGGGCCCAGAGAATATCTATCCGTCATCTGGATTGACAAATTCCACTCTTGATCCATGAGCCTCAACATAACTTCTTCGTAGTACTGAACCCATCTTTATAGTCACCCTGTTACGGTGTGATGTTTGATGTTATCAAGATACTCTTCCGGTGTTAGCAATTAACATGATCTCATGGTCTAAGGATAAAGATTACTTCGTATGATGTTATAGCAATATAAACATAATGACTTGATCGTAATGCTATACTTCGGATGAATGTTCATCACATCATTCCACCAATGGTGTGACCTTGTTATTAACAACATCCAATGTCCATTATCAGGAAACCTTGATCATCTTGTTAATCAACAAGCTAGTCTATAAGAGAGGCATGACTAGGAACCCTTTTTGTTTATTAAACACACATGTATTGATGTTTTCTAATCAATACAATTCTAGCATGTAAAATAAACATTTATCATAAACATGGAATAAGATAATAACCACTTTATTATTGCCTCTCGGGCATATTCCCTTCAGTCTCCCACTTGCACTAGAGTCAATAATCTAGTTTGAAAAACTTTGCGCATTGAACACCTATGGCTTTCTGGTGTTGCATATACGCTATTGCTAGTGGTTAACATAATCTCCGGATGTGACAGTTTCAGATCCGTGTGTATTTGCATGTCTTTGCGTCTCTACGCATCACTCATTCTCAAATGAGATGGCATTGTATAAATTTGGTCCTCTGGTGAGACCTTTAGTTCGTTCGGCTCAAAATATGTTGATATTATTGTCACACAATATATCTTCATAGTATTAGCCCACTTTGAACCACACCTAGTTTGATAACAAACTACTTAACACAAATGCCCTCCTTTGCTGCTACTATAGCAGTTATGTACTTAGCCTTTTGTTGTAGTATCCGTCACAATATCTCAACTTTGGAACTCATCCAAATCCATCATGGAACATCCTTTCCATTATATTATGCCACCCATAGTCTAAATTGAGATAAATTTAATTTGTATCTTGTGACAAAACTAGTATCAGTGTAACACTTTACAATGAACTACCTTTAACTATTTGTCACTTATACATGATATATTCTTAGTTCTTCCAAAGCTCATAAGAATATCTTTACTATTGTCCAATGATCATCTTATGAATCATTCTGGTATATGCTCATAACATTTAGAGCATAGGACATTCTGGATATATACATATCATGGTATAATCGATCAGAATCTTCATGTGATTTTACTCACCAAGTGTTGAAACACTTGAATCTGAATACAATTCTTTCCATGCAGCAAGAACCTTTCTTGTTGTTTCCATATTGAACCCTTTCAATATCTCATATTGAACCCTTTCAATATCTTATATATGTATGTCTGGCCCAACCATATTAGCGCCTTAACCTATCCATATAGATATTGATGCCTAATATTCTCGGTTTGCCCAAGTCTTTCATCGAAATCTTATTTTAATGAAATCCTTAACTTGTGTCAATTCAAGATACATCATTTCCAATCAACAATATGTCCTCTACATAATGTATTAGAAATATGTCTCAGCCCTCCCACTTAATTTCTTGCAAATGCAAGCATCTTCATCATCTCTGATGAATTTAAACTCTTTTAACAGTTTCATCATGGTGAAGATTCCAACTCCGCTATGCTTACTTCAACTATTGAAGTTTACATGCCCTTTTAGCACCCTTTGAATTAACAAAACCCTTCGGACCATGTCTTGTACATGTCCTAGGTTACGTTCTATTAGAAGAACCTTGTTTTGTTTATTCAACTACCATATACCAAATTATATGTAGTGGTTGCTACATTAATCCGTCAAGACTATATATCGCTATGAAAGATCATATCTTCTCATAGTCAACTCCTTGAACATTGTCGTAAACTTCTTTCCGACATGTCGACTATTTCATAGATGTCAAACATCCATGTCTATTTCTTTATAGATCCAAACACGACCGATAGGCTTCACGCTTTTTCGGAGGGTCTTCCAAGTTTAGAAACTTGATTTCTCGTGTATGGATACTATCACGGATTCTATGACTTCTAGTCATTTTATGGAGTCAGGGCCCATCCAGCTTCTTTGCATGTAGTCGGTTCATCATTGTCAAAACAATAACGACTTGCTGATCAAATCTTACTATTTGATTCTTACCGACCCACACGGTTCTATAGGAACTTTAATCTCCGAGATCACACCTTTTGTAATCACGAGAGCCATGAGCATTGTGGCCGCCACCGGGACACTTTCTGGCGCTGTGCTACTTAGCACATATAGCTAAGGTTCAACAACCTTATCAAAGTTCTATTGTCCTCCCACTTAACTTTTCACGAAAAATTCCTTCTCAAGAAATTTGACGTTCCAAGTAACAAACTCTTTTGTCCTTGGTGTTATGGAGAAATTCCCAACAAATTCTTTGGGATAACCTACAAAGACGTGCTTATCCGACTTTGGTTGTAAACATTTTACTTATGCATAGCATACCAAAATTTAAGAAAACACAATTCGGGTTTTATCCCAAACCATAACTCATATGGTGTCATTTCAACGGATCACGATGGTGCTATTTTCAGTGTAAAAGCGGTAGTCTCTAAAGCTTCAATCCTTAAAACATAATGGCAGTTTTATAAATGACACCTTTGATCTTACCATGTGAAACATGGTTTGATTTCATCTCTCGAATATGCCATACTCCTATGGTTTATCGGGGAACACAAATCATGGAACAATTCCTCAAGTCTTAGGTGTTTTTGCTAAACATGTAACTCAAATATCTTCCTTTATGATCGAATCATAAACTCTTTATTTTCTTGTTACAATGATTTTTCACTTCATCTTGAAAGTCTTTGAACAACTTTCAAATGTTTCATACTTCTTCCTTATTAAGTAAATATACAGATATATTCACTCAAATTCTTGAAGGAAGCATATGAAGCAAAAAGATCCATCGCATATGGCTACACATAATGGACTATGCACATCAGCATGCACAATTTCCAATAAGCTAGTCATCCGTTCCTCTCTGGCCTATGGACGGAGTTTCAATTATCTCGAGGAAAGTCTCACATGCGTCAATTGATAAAAATCAAAGACTCCAAAATTCCATCAACATGGAGTTTCTTCATGTTTTCTTTCAAATATAATTTAAACAGCGATGTCACTTCATAAGTGATCTTTCAATCATTTGTCTTGCGACATTTTAGCAATAGTGTTTATGGATGTGATTTCTCCAACTAGACTTGTAAAAGTTCATCCATCCTTTATGGAATATGGTAATTATTTGAACAACCATTATTCTCATGATACCGGAACAAAATAACAATTATTTAAACAAATCTTGAAGGCTTGGTTTGATGACAACGAAAAACACAATAACACTTTATTTGTTTTCGATGAACATCATCACTCATTCTCTTGCTGGTTTACTTAGGCCATTGTAGTTCATGAATTGCGTTGTCCTGTATGACACTTCATACCAACCAATTCGGTATCCAATACCGGTATCCAATACCTAAGAACCACATTTTTTTAACAAGCAAGGAATACAACCATAACATGTATATCTTATATATACCCAAGTTGGACATCTCCAATCTTATATTTTCTGCCAAATATTTTATAGATTCTCTTTCAGAAATTCCTTTTTCTTTTAAAAAAATCTATCAACATCAATAGTGGTGTCATTCACATGACACATAGTACAAAGCGTATATAGTCAAATACTAATACCTTTGGACTTGCACTTTGAAGTGGATCACCATCATCAAATGTTTGGCATTCTTTCAAAAATCCATTCTTTAGTAATCTATTAGTGTAGTAAACATTTTACTTACATCTTCTATTCATCCTTATCATGACAACTTTCATGATCAAGCTACTATGGCTTATAAGGAAGAATCACGAGTATAATATCAGTTCCCAAAACCTTTTTGGTAGATTCGGATGCCTAGCATCTCCATCCTTCACAAATTCTCATACAATATGAGAACATGTATTTTGCTAAATTATACTCTATCATAATGCAACCAAAAACATTTTTTCAGATATCACAATATCTTTCACACATGATGGTTTCTGAAACAATTTTCAGCTCCAATATAATCTTGATATTAAAACAACTTTTTGAATATCAATAATCATGGAGGCAAACATGATACTTTAGATACTAACATTGGAATTCTTACTCTTGATTTAATACTACTTATTAAACTTCATGGAGTAAATAGAGTTTGCTGAAAGTTTGTAATAGGACTTATAAACTTTAAATTGACATACGAAACAATACGATACCAGTTTGTAAAGTAAATATCCAGAATTCTATAGTTCTATTATCTCAAATAAAAACTAAGCATAAGGTAGAAAACGAATGCCAATGACTACAACAAACTATGCAAATTCACTTTGATTTAATTTATGACAAATTGAGTTCGACTAATCCAAATTACTAATGAACTCCCACTCAAAAACGACATCCCTCGTGCCTTTTTGGTGATTACATGAACCAAATCCACTGCACCAAGTCCGATCATCACGTGAGTTGATGTAGCTTCAAAGGCGAACATCTATATGGGCATCATATCAACTATATGACTCATGCTTAACCTTTCGGTCCGTGTTCCGAGGCCATGTCTATACATGCTAGGCTCGCCAAGTAAGAACCTTAGTACTCGCATGTGTAAAACTGTCTTACACCCGTTTGTATGAAAGCGTAGAGTCGAGTACACCCGATCATCACGTGATGTCTCGAAATATGATCCACAAAACGGTGCATACTTAAGGAAGAACACATTTTTATCTTGATATCTAAATGAGGTATCATCTTACAATGCTACAGAAAGCGCCAAACTAGTAGTATAAGATGCTAACATCTAATGTTTAAAGTGACATGATATGGTCCATGCATTTGATCTCTATCATTTGCATCGTGGTATGATCTCTATCATTCCTTTGTGTGTAAGGCCAAGGTCTATGGAATTTACACGTTGACTGTGTTGTAAGAGTATCTACCATACATCTACTTACAACAATACCATATCAATACACTAGCCCAGCAACGATCTAAACTAGACGCCTCTATATTATCAATTGCAAGTTTTACGTGGCTTAGGGCTTTCGGAGATAGAACCGTTCTCACCTACGAACATGAACCACAACGAGGATAACTAAGTTATTAGCAACTCGTTGTAAATCAGATATTGACTATAGTAGGAGAGACAGACACCCGCCAGCCACTTATGCAAAACAAGTTGCATGTCAGTCGTGGAACCGGTCTCATGTACGATGACATGTAAGGTTGGTCCGGGCCGCTTCATCCCACTATGCCACCAATATCAAAAATACATGGAAGATGCAATAACATGATCATCATCGCCCACATATCAACATATGTGTACTACCCGTGCTAAGCACCTATGCATAGATCAGGCTCTGATACCACTGTTGGGTCCGCAACATAGAAAAACAAAAAAATTCCTACGGTGTGAACTACACGCCAAGATCTATCCACTAGGTACAAAGCAACGGGTGGACATACATCCAACGAGAACTTACCCTCGTAGACAACGAGCTTTGTTAACGAGTAGGAACTCGTGGTTGATGTAGTCATACACTTACCGATCTCAAGATCGTGATGAAGTCCAGCAGGTCCGGCTCCAGCACGTCTATCAGATCCAGCTCCAGCACCACCAAGTCCAGCACCGCAAAGCAGCGGTGCATCCATGCTCGCACACATGTCCGGTACCCCGACAACCTCCGTCCCTCGCTCCAGCAAAGCAGCGGAAGCAGCAACTCCTTTCCAGATAAAGCCACCGGGAACATGTATGTCGCTAATCCGAGACCATGGGGAATAATACTAGAGGGGGAGAGAGATCCTTCACAAGGAGGTGTGTGTGAGAAGTGAGGAGGGGGTGGCCTTTTATAGGAGGAGGGGGGGTGCCCCTCCTTCATGGCCGGCGCATGGAGGAGGTGACCCTTCACCTCCTCCATTCATGTGGTGGTAACTCCCTCCACATAAATTTGCCCCTTCACATTCTCTTTTAAAGTCTTCACATTTCTCCAAATTTAATGCTCTCTCATCTAATAAAAGTCTTTTATTAATTTTATTCAGAATTTTCTTAATTACTTTAATTAACAAACATTCACATAAAACCCCCGCAACATTTCAATATTACATGCAGAACCAATTTCAGCAATTTCACCCGAAACAGTTTTGGTTTCTATTGAAATAATTCCAGCGCTTTCTTAAATATTTATCTGAAACATATTTGCTCCAAATGGTGTCGGTATCCCTTAAGTGTGTCACCCTACGGTTCGCGAATAATGCAGACATGATCGAGACCCCTCTCAGATCAATAATTAGAAGCGGGACCTGGAGATCCATACTGACTCCTACACATTCAACGATGACTTCTGTGATCGTGAGAACCTTTAACGCTTGTAACTAAATCCCTTTGTCCCTCGATATATTACATGTCCGAGATTCGATCATCGGTATCTCCATACCTAGTTTGATCTCGTTACCGACATGTACTCTTTTCTCATTCCCATGATATAACATTCTAGTGATCACATCACTTGCTTGCAATCTATTTCAATGTGATATCACCGAGAGGGCCCAGAGAATATCTATCCGTCATCTGGATTGACAAATTCTACTCTTGATCCATGAGCCTCAACATAACACCTTTGTAGTACTGAACCCATATTTATAGTCACCATGTTACGGTGTGACGTTTGATGTTATCAAGATACTGTTCCGGTGTTAGCAATTAACATGATCTCATGGTCTAAGGATAAAGATCACTTCGTATGATGTTATAGCAATATAAACATAATGACTTGATCGTAATGCTATACTTCGGATGAATGTTCATCAAATCATTCCACCAATGGTGTGACCTTGTTATTAACAACATCCAATGTCCAGGATCAGGAAACCTTGATCATCTTGTTAATCAATAAGCTAGTCTATAAGAGAGGCATGACTAGGAACCCTTTTTGTTTATTAAACACACATGTATTGATGTTTCCGAATCAATACAATTCTAGCATGTAAAATAAACATTTATCATAAACATGGAATAATATAATAACCACTTTATTATTGCCTCTCGGGCATATTCCCTTCAGCTGTATGACTTCGCGGAACTCCGGGGCATGACTTCTTACATCGGTGATGTTTTTGTTGTAGACAGATACGGGTATGTCCTCTTGACTATGTGCGATGCTGCTCATGGAGATGTCCAGCTGCAGTGCTCCACACGAACCCTGGAGATGCATCCCACCATTGTAGGCCCTGTTCCAGGCTGCCAGTTCCCAGAGAATCATTTTTACCTCATCGAGTCTGACGGGGAGTTGCTGTTCGTTGTGAGTGGACCGTTCTATGGTGGTAGGCCGGTTGTTTACAGGGTTGATACCCAGAACCGTGTCCTTCAGACGGTCAGAGGCATTGGAAGTCGTGCTCTTTTCGTTGCTGACAATCGGTGTGTCTGCGTCGACAGTGCCATGGTACCCACGGTGCAGGCTGGCAGCATATACTATGCGGACCTATATGAGATTAGGTCTTACAACTTTGAGGCTCTAGCATGGGAAGAGGAGCCAAGAGTTGTATATGGGTATGGAGTAGGAGGATTATGGACCAATGACCGTCCTTTCGAACTCGATGGATTGCTGGTGGAGTATTGCAGAATCGTCGAGCATTCTGAGCTACAGATGGTGCCGCATTATGGCGAGGATGGTACCACCCACTACGATTACTACGATGGCTATTCATCAGATTGATGGATTGTGTGGGTCTGCTCCTGATGTATTCTCTTCAAGTCAGCTCTTTATGTGTTCACTTTGTTGAGTGAACGTCTATGAATTTTGCAAGTTCTATGGTGCCCGTGTAATACAATGGACGTTCTCCCTGTTCTGGTAGATCGTGTGTTGTACCTCTTACAATTTCACTGTTTTTTCATGTGTGTAGATGCTCAGTTTGTAACAATCCTCAAACAACTTACAACTGCAAATTATAGTAGATTATTACAATCCTCAGTAAATTTGATAGTAATAAAATGAAGCATAAAAGTTGCATCAGAGTCCAGACAACTAAAAAAACACCATAACTGGTGTTATAGAAAAGGTCTCTATGGAGCTTGCATCCCGAGACATGTAACAACTGGCTTCCCATGAGAGCTACAGATGAGATTATTAAGTATGTTCTGCGTTAAAGCTTGCCTGTTTTATATACATATAAATCTTTGCGTGCTATGGTGATTACTGAATTTGTTTTGTTAGCTTCTTGTTCAACAATATCACGGGCATCTTGGAGGGCATCCTCAAATAATCTTTCGGCTGAAAAAAGAGGACCAGTCGAAGCGGTGTGCCATGAGCAATAGGAATTGTCACTGCTGCTGTGTGAAACACAATCTAAACTTGGAGAAGCGGGTCTTTGTTCGGCATTCAGGGGGTCATTTGCAGCCTGAAACAAACACAAAACAAGTTATAACAGCATTACCATGCAATCACACCACCATGAATTTTAAATGTGTCAATGCGGTAATATATAAGGAAGGAAGCAATTAACAATGGTGGCTCATACATCTATTTCTTCTTGAATAAGTGGACCAGCTGGCGCCATGGAGCGATGTGAGCATGTGCTGCTCTGTGAAATGACTGCTCTACTTGAAGATGGCTGAGACCAAGACAAAACAAGTTACTTAAACAACAAACTTGGGAAACAAACTACAAGTTTATTTTGAATAACAATGCGAGCAATCAACCAAAGTACCTGATGTAGACTGATCAAACTAGAATGTGCAGAACATGAATAAAACGAATATTAAAACTAAGCCATTATGTTTCTCATATATAAACTAGCCAGGAACTACACAACGAAATTTGCCACTGATTTAATCATAGACAAAAAAGAGTAACTCAACCAACAAAAACACATCAATTGTGAGCATCGAATATGCTAGTCAGATAATTTCAGACAAACAATGAATCAAGCAATTATACATTGAATTATTCATGAATAGCCAGATAATTTCAATGCTTCAGCGGCCTGAGAACAACAAACTGAACCATCAAGTACCTCGTATTAAAAAAGCCAGTTCATGTAACCATGATACATAGTAGATACAAGAGTTAGATGAACTGCACAGAGTTCCTTACGATATATGTGTGGATCTTATCGCTAGTGTGGCCTTGTTCTTATTATTAGACAACTCAGATGCAATACACATGGCCTCTCCATATCTAGGAAATTGAACTAAGAACATGGAACAAAAGCAGAACATAGTGGGGCTAAAATGTTTGACGCTAATTTTTGGCAAAAAAATATGAAAACAAGAAAGAAAAATGGTAAATTTAAGCAAACAAAAAATGTGGCAAGGACCAAACTTTGGGTGGGGGGCCTTACGGTAGGTGTTACACGAGATCTATAGCGGCTCATGTGGACAGGCAGAGTTTGTACTCCATTGTTGCTCCTCTACATAAAGGTAAGGCCGACTGTAAATACAAACAGGTTCCAACATGATATACATTGGCATGAAGTGAAACAAAAGTGATGGGGTCTTACGAGATTATAGGAGGCATTCACTCTATGATATCGTGTGCAAACTGAGGCTGCTCCTTGCATAATAACAGCAAACAGTTTGAACCACAGGTTAAGAGGGATCAAATCGATAGTACATAATGGTCAAATAGTATGACGTGTGTAAACGTGTAGTATAGGATATCAGGACAATATAACGATGGAAATACTATAGTTCGTAAATCGGTGAATGAGAGAGATATTATATAATCATATCTCATGTGGACAGGTACAGCAGAGAATGTAAACAAATATATTAAGTGACTAATAATTCACAAAGAAATAGTACAGTACATAAAAACAGTTCAATGCATGGAGTTTAAGCATAACCACAACAGGTTAATTTAGTACATAAAAGGTGTATATCAAGTAAAGAACCTGTTAGTTAGGAAATTTAGCACGAATACAGTAAATTGCCAACAAACAAATCGCGCAGGGAGATCTAGTTTTACCTTGGTCGGGACGGTGTCTAGGCCTCCTCCGCATCCTCACGGGTCATGTCGAGGTCGCCGAAGGTGCTACGGTCGTAGTGGATGTCGACAACGGGGAAGCAGATCTTGGTCGGGCGAGGATATGAGCAGAACGCTGGACCATAGTGTCCGTGGAGCAGATCCTAGGCGGTCGATGATGTGCTCAGCGCACTAGAGAAGAGGGTTTGTTCAGCAGATTAGGTGTGCGGGTACGCTGGTGTCAGGGGGATGATCCCCGGGTACCCCATCCGAATAAGAAACAGGATAGTCGGATCGCGTCCGGCTGACCAGATGCAGCCGGACAGGACATGACGGGCCGGCTATCACCCAGTAGCCGGATCAGCAAGAGACAGCCGGATACGATGACGTAGCCGTACCCAATTAGAGAGACAGGACAACGTGCGTACCAGTGCACGATACGCCCTGTGCGATGACAAGACGGCCAACCACCTGCCCATACCGAATACTTTGCGTGGGTGACGCTGGAACAGTGGGCTGTGCTGACGACAGGCTCGCACGGCGTCCAGTGTGCCTACGACAGCCATACTGCTCATACTCTAATGTGACATACCCTACCGGGTACTATAGATGACCAGCCGGCTGGGACCCGCTTGTGGGGCCCACCAGTTAGACTGGCCAGGGAGACCGTTGCCTCTCTGCCTATATAAGGAGAGGCAAGGCCTCAGTAGAAAGGGTTGGTCTCAGTGCATTTAAGGTAGTAGCTAGAGAATACAGCTCCAGGAGCACTTGTAGCTCGTATATCCCACATAGACAGATCAGGCAAGAGTAGGGGCTTTACCTCACCACGAGGGCCCCAAACCTGGGTACTTCTTGCGTCCCGCTACGCTCGCTCGTATCCAATCTCGCCTGCGGACGCCGTCGATAGCTTCCCTGCTAGTTCCCACACCACTATCTAACCTCCTCAGGTACTGCTGTTCCCAATACAACGACAGCTGTCGCCCACCGTGGGGCAAATGTCTTCGACCGAAGTCACGTTCCGCACGGGACCCCGCACTTCAGCCGGTGAGCGCGTGGCCTCCAGCCTGGTGCTCACGCTTGGCAAGTTCGACTGCGTCATCGACAACGCCTCCTGCTTCGCCGGAACTTCCTTCCCAGCGAACGACACCGTCCTGCTATTCGGCGATCTCCCCATCTACGTCGCCATCGTCCCGGAGCGTTTCCCTAGGGAAATCGTCTCTGTCACGGGGCTGCCGTGCTCAGACGGCAGCACCTCCGCCGCACCTCTGCCGCACCTCGTGGCGTGGAGGTCATGATGGCCGGGTCTAGCTCGCATCCCCGCCAGCCGCGGGAGCGAGGCGCGGACGAGGTCGGAACTTCCACTCCCCCGCAGCCTCGGAACCCGGTGGAGGATGCCATTGATCAGCTCCTGACACCGGTTAACCTCGGGGATAACCCGGAGGAAGCGGAGGCCAACTTCACCATGGAGAGACAGATCCTCCTCCAGGAGGCCATGGAACTGGCAGCAGCCCGCAAGCAACTTGAGATCTCTAGGCGCGAGTACGACCGCGCGCACGGCCTCACTCTGGCTACCGTGGAGCCGAGCCGGCGCGGACAGGTACGGCGTCGGGGCGGTGAGATAGGCGGTAGGATGGAAAAGGACGGGGAACCGGATCCCGCGCCTGCCCTCACACGGCGCACCTACAACATGCCCATCAAGAACCTGCGCGCGGCGCGAGACGCAGCAGAAGAACTACCCAGCCTGGAAGGCGAGGAGCGAGCCCGCCAGCACGCTCGCGTGCAGGAGCTCCTCCGCGTCGCGGACAAGCAGGACGATGCCAACCGGCAGACGCAGGAAGACCTTAGCTACACCAGAGGGAGCAAGCTACCTGCCAACAGTAGGGGCACACCACGCGACACCCAGCAGGCGTCCTCCCCTCAGCCGCCCAGGGCCCGCAGCAGGCACCGCAGCTCGGGCAACAGGGGCCAGCCGCGCCAGGAGCAGACGGTGAACAGCAACCCGCCACCTCCCCCACCACCATCCGGAGCACCCAGACCAGTCGGTTCCCGTCTCTCGGGCCGGGTGGGGGCGCCCAACCCGGATTGTCCGGATGCCCACGACCGCATCGAGCTCCTCGCTCAAGCGCGCGTCACGGAGGAGGAAGATTCTATCGGTCCGGTTTGTTTTGGACCCCGCATCCGGAACGAGCCGTTTCTAGATAAATTCTCCCTGCCCAGGGACACCCCCAAGTACGACAGCAGCATGAAGCCGGAAGACTGGCTGACCGACTACGCTACAGCAGTCGGCATCGCCCACGGGAATAAGCGCACAGCTGTGCGCTACTTCCCTCTCATGCTAACCGGGTCGGCAAGGACATGGCTTAATAGCCTTGCGCCCAACAGCATCAACGCCTGGCCTGACTTCGAGAAGGTGTTCGTCTGCAACTTCAACGGCACGTACAAATGTCCAGGGCGCCCGCGCGATCTGGCCTTGTGCGTCCAGGGCGACCGCGAGACCGACCGCGAGTACCTCGCCAAGTGGACGGAGCTCCACAACACTTGCAAGGGCATCCTGGAGAGCCAAGCCATCAGCTTCTTCATTGAAGGATGCCGAGAGGGCACCATGCTTCGCCACCGGCTACTGTGTGACGAGCCGAAAACCATGGCGGAGCTCATGACGGTTGCGGACCAGTACGCCATGGTGGATGCCGCCACGAAGAAGCCCCTCCAGGTAAACGCGGACGGCCGTCCGACTCCCACGGAGCCGGCTCGCGACCGTCCGAGCAATCCGGCTGGTGAAGCCGGATCCTCCAGACGCCACAGCAACGACAACCGGTTCCACGGGGACCGCCAGGCCGGACAACAGAAGCCTCGCTACCACGCGCGGCAGGTCAATGCTATGGAGGGTGCGCCCGACGCACCGGCTAATGACGCAAGAAGGCAGAAGCCCCGGCTCACCTTCGACCAGATGATTGACGGCCCGTGCAAGTGGTATAGCGGTCCCTTCAAACCGGCTATGCACACCACCCGGAACTGTAGCTGGACCCGCCAGCTAAAGGACCAGGGCAACCAGCCTCGTCTCCCGCCTCCCCCACCGGGTGGACCCCCACCACCGGCTAGGGGAGCCGGTAATGATGGTAACGGCGGCAACGGCGGCAACAACAACAATGGCTACCCCCAGCCGCATGCCGCCTACCACATCTTCGAGACGGAGCAGGACGACAAGCACAGCCGTAGGCGACGCTCCAAGGAGGTCAATGCCATCGTTTCTCTGGTCCCCCAATACCTAAACTGGTCGGAAACCCCCATCACCTGGAGCCGGGCAGATTAGCCTGAGCATCTGCCGACTCCCGGGGGCTACGCCATGGTGTTCGACCCTCTCATCGTCTCCAACGCGCGCACCCGCCGATTCTTGCGCGTCCTCATCGACGGAGGCAGCAGCCTCAACCTCCTCTACTAGTCCTCGCTGGAGAAGCTGGGCATTCGCGAAAGCGACCTGCGCCCGACTACCACGACGTTCCACGGCGTACTGCCGGGGCCAGCCTGCGCTCCGCTGGGGAAAATCCAGCTGGACGTCATCTTCGGGACCGAGGAGAACTTCCGCCGCGAACCAATCTGGTTTGAAGTGGTAAATCTGACGAGCTCCTACCATGCTCTCCTCGGGCGCCCCGCCCTTGCCAAGTTCATGGCCATCCCCCACTACGCGTACCTCAAGACGAAGATGCCGGGACCCCACGGCGTGATCACCGTAGCCGGCTGCTTCAGGTGATCGATGGAGTGCGCTTCAGCCGGTTCCAAACTGGCAGAGTCCCTCATCATAGCCGAGGAAAAACGCGCGATCATGCGCAACGTGGCCATGGACCAGCAGGACATTCCGGCTAGCAGCAAACCGGCTGGAGAAGGAGCTTTCCAGCCGGCAAAGGAGACGAAGAGGATCCCGCTCGACCCCTCTGATCCGACTAAGTTCGTCACCATTGGTGCCGGCTTGGACAGCAAATAGGAAGGCGTGCTCGTCGACTTCCTCCGTGAGAATCGGGAAATCTTCGCATGGTCTCCCAAAGACATGCCAGGTGTGCCGAGGGAGTTTGTCAAGCACTCACTTCATGTGCGTCCGGATGCCAGGCCGGTCAAGCAACCTCTGCACCGGTTCGCAGAGGAGAAGAGAAAGATAATTGGTGACGAGATCACCTGGCTCCTTGCAGCCGGGTTCATCATGGAAGTGTACCACCCAGACTGGCTGGCGAACCCAGTCTTGGTGTTGAAGAAGAACAAGACCTGGCGCATGTGTATCGACTACATGATCATGAACAAGGCGTGCCCGAAAGACCCCTTCGCCTTGCCCCGTATCGATCAAGTCATCGATTCCACGGCCGGCTGTGATTTGTTGTCCTTTCTAGATTGTTATTCCGGGTACAATCAGATGCGGCTAAACCCGGCTGATCAGATTAAGACATCATTTATCACCCCCTACGGGGCTTTCTGCTATGTAACCATGCCTTTCGGCCTAAAGAAGGCAGGCGCCACCTATCGGCGATGTATGCAAAAATGCTTGCACTCGCAGATAGGCCGAAACATGCACGCTTACGTGGATGACGTAGTCATCAAGACCAAGGAAAAGCGCACCCTCCTCGAGGATCTGCGAGAAGCATTCGGCAACCTCCGCCAGTACCAGATGAAGCTGAACCCGGAGAAGTGCGTCTTCGGGGTACCATCCGGTCAGCTACTCGGTTTCCTCGTATCACAGCGAGGTATCGAGGCGAATCCGAAGAAGATCGCAGCCATCAAGAGGATGCAGCCGCCCAAGAACCTACTTGGAGTCCAGAAGTTCACCGGATGCCTGGCTTCCCTCAGTCGTTTCGTCAGCCGGCTGGGGGAGAAGGCACTCCCGTTATACCAACTGATGAAGAAGACGGACAAGTTCTCCTGGACTTCGCAGGCCGACACCGCGTTTCACGACCTCAAGCGCATGCTATCCACAGCAGCGGTTCTGGCCACGCCGGCTGGCAAGGAGCCAATGTTGCTCTATATAGCAGCCACCAGCCGGGTCGTCAGCATCGTCCTGGTGGTGGAGCGCCCCGAGGAAGGCAAGGCTCAGCCGGTTCAGAGACCCGTCTACTACCTTAGTGAGGTTCTCTCCCTCTCCAAGCAGAACTACCCCTACTACCAAAAGATGTGCTACGGTGTGTACCTGGCATGCAAGAAGCTCAAGCACTACTTCCAGGAGCACCCGATCAAGGTCATGTGCACTGCACCCCTTCTGGAAATCATCGGCAACAAGGACGCCACCGGCTGAGTCGCCAAGTGGGCCATCGAGATCGCCGCCTACTCCATCCAGTACGAGCCCCGGCTCACTATCAAGTCACAGGCGTTGGCGGACTTCCTCGTCGACTGGGCCGAGACCTAGTATCTCCCACCGGTTCCGGACTCAGACCACTGGCGGATGCACTTCGACGGGTCGAAGATGCTCGGGGGCTTGGGAGCCGGCATCGTGCTCACCTCGCCCAAGGGAGACCGGCTGGAGTACGTGCTGCAGATCCACTTCAAGGCCTCCAACAACGTAGCAAAATACGAGGCACTTGCGCACGGGCTCCGGCTGGCCAGGGAAATCGGTGTCAACCGGATCCTGTGCTTCGGTGATTCAGACTTGGTGGTGCAACAGGTGTCCGGGGAATGGGACGCCAGATATGCAAACATGGCTCTCTACCGGTTCCACATCTAGAAGCTCAGTGCCTCCTTCGACGGGTGCGAATTTCATCACGTCCCCCGCACCAACAACGAGGCAGCCGATGCGCTCTCTGAGATAGGATCCACCAGGCAGGCCATCCCACCAGGGGTCTCCTTGGAGCATCTGCGCAAGCCATCCATCAACCCGTCGCTAGAGTCAGACTCCATCGTCTGGGCGGGAAGCGTTCCGGCTGGCGGAACAGTAGAAACGGAGCCGGTAGAACCACCAAAGAAGAAAACCCGCACCAATTCCGGCCGGGCAGTGTCCTCTGGCTCGCAAGACCCGGGCGCTGCCGGCTCGCCTAATGGCTCGGGGGCTGCCGTCCCGGGTATTCCACCTGGACGACCCCCCGACACCCGTCAGCCGGAGGACAGGAGCGTCCTCGTCATCCGGGAAGTGCCATCCTGGGCACAACCCTTCATGAACTACATCGCCAACGGAGAACTCCCGGACGACGAGGTAGAGGCCAGGCAAATCCGACGCCGCACGCATACATACACCATCATAAATGGTGATCTGTACAAGCGCAGTCTATCCGGTATCTTCCAAAGATGTGTCGATGTAGACACAGGCTACCGGCTACTCAAGGACATCCACCAGGGTGAGTGTGGGCACCACGCTTCGTCAAGGGCGATAGTCACCAAGGCGTTTCGCCATGGTTTCTATTGGCCCACCGCCCTCGAGGATGCCGAGCAGCTGGTCCGCGCATGCAATGGGTGCCAGTGCTTCGGGCAGCTCAGGCACATGCCAACCTCGGTACTCAAGACCATACCGATCACCTGGCCCTTTGCAGTTTGGGGCCTCGACATGGTCGGGCCCTTCAAGCGAGCCCGTGTGGGAATGACCCACCTGCTGGTAGCGGTGGACAAGTTCACAAAGTGGATCGAGGCCAAGCCTATCCGGAAGCTGGATGGAGCGACGGTTGTTACCTTCTTCACCGACATCATCAACCGCTTCGGCTACCCCAACAGCATCATCACCGACAACGGCACAAACTTCGCCAAGGGGGCCTTCGCCCGGTTCTGTAGCAACAAGGGCATCCGGCTGGACCTCGCCTCCGTTGCACACCTGTAGTCCAACAGGCAAGTCGAATGAGCAAACGGCTTGGTGCTAGCCGGCATCAAACCATGTCTCATCGAGCCGTTGGAGCGGTCACCTGGATGTTGGATCGAAGAACTTCCGGCTGTGCTGTGGAGCCTCCGCACCACACCGAATAGGTCAACCGGCTACACGCCATTCTTCCTGGTCTACGGATCGGAAGCCGTCCTCTCTGCCGACATCGAATTTGACTCCGCTCGCAAGTTCCTCTACGACGAGCAAGCCAACAAGGAGGCGCGGGAGGACGGGGTGGATCTCCTGGAGGAGGCCCGTGAGCTGGCCCTGTCCAGATCTACCCTGTACCAGCAGCGACTACGTCGCTACCATTCAAGCCGGATTCGCCCAGTCGCATTCCGTGAGGGCGACCTGGTTCTCCGGCTGGTGCAAGACACGAAGGGCATGCACAAGCTATCACCACCTTGGGAGGGCCCCTTCATCATCAGCCGGGCGCTGCCCAACGACTCCTATTACCTCATCGACGCACAGCAGCCACGCAAGAACAAGATGGACAAATCCGACGAGGAGACCGAACGTCCTTGGAACGCGGCCCTACTGCGCCTGTTTTACACCTAGTCGCCAGGCAGTGTATGTATCCCGAAAACCCCATGAATGAAAATGCGGACTCCCACGAGAATCTCGGGGGCTCCTTCTAGAAATGTGTGTGCACCTGTTTTTTGGTTCAAATTTTCCAGCTCCGGCAACCCCTACCCGGGGGCTCGCCGGCTGGCCCGACCTGTTAAGTCAACAAACCGGCTGAGTAGTGTGCGATGATGTCAGAGGCCCACTCTTTGTCTCAGCTACAGACGGTAACCCGGCTGTTCGGCTAGCAAGAGCAAAAGCCCGAGGCATCCCATACGAAAAACAGGGAAGAGGTGCGACAGATCGGGCGTCCCGGCCCCGCAACTAGCTCGAACCAATCCAGCTGCTAAGCCGCTAGTACCGTGCATAATGTACTGTCAGCTCGCTTCGATTCCGGCTGTAGACCGCAACCCGGCTGCCCGGCAAGGACACAACGAAAACAGCAGAACACACGAGAAGGCGACTAAGTGTCTAGAAAGGAGCAAGCTAGTTTTTCGAAAAAAACAAGCCGTTTTCTGGCTACGATTTGACAGACTAACCTATTAACTTGTGAAGATGTATGTGTATGCATATATGCATTCTTGTCCGACTACTTCGAGTCGGAATTCAGGAGAAGGAAAGAAGATTCGAAGTCCTTGCCTTCATCAAGCGCTCCGAATCTCGGGGGCTACACCCACTGGGTGTGCTCGTGCGCCCCCAGTGGAATCTTGTACTTCCTGACAGGCTAAGGGCGTTTAGCCAGCCGTTCGGAGCCCAGGTGAGGGCAAGGGCGGGAGCAAGAAAAGACAAGAAAGATTCGAAGCACCTGGCTACGCCAGCTACTCCGAATCTTGGGGGCTACACCCAGTGGGTGCGCTCGTGCAGCCCCACTGGAATGTTAGTTCCCCCGGCTGAAGGCGTCCAGCCGACGAAAGCGGCCGACTGGGGCGAGGCCAGCCGGATAAAGTTAAAAGACTTGGCAGAAATAAGAAAGATTCGAAGCACCTGGCTGCGCCAGCTACTCCGAATCTCGGGGGCTACACCCAGTGGGTGCGCTAGCGCGCCCCCACTGGAGGTGCAGGTCGCCCGGCTAAAGGTGTGTAGCCGGACGAAGTTAGTCGGGCAAAATACGCAAAAGGAAAGCTCAACGCACAAGGAAGATTCTAGAATTTCAACAATAATAAACAAAAAGGAGACGAAGCTCCCATAAGTTACCCGACGTCAAAGACGGCCGGCACAAGCAGACAAGGTTCACAAGTACATAACACAAGACAATTACACCCGGCATCCCAGGGCAACAGCTAAACGGCAGGGCCTTTGCCGTGGGGGAGTTCTTGGCCGACAGAGGCTGGGGGCAGAGGAGGAGCTGCAGTGCTCGATCCGGCTCCGGCGCTGGCAGGCGGTGACATCGGGGCCTCCACATCAGGAGTACCGATGGACTCCGAGTCGGTGAGCACCTCATCAGGGTCCATGTAGTCGGCGATCTTGATGGCGAACCCACGAAGCTCCGGATGGGCTTGGCGGATGGCGGCAAGATCAGCTCCGGCACGGAAGCCCCCATCGATCTTCTCGATGCGGCCGTCCTTGTACCAGGAGAGCATCAGAGCCAGGGCCATCTCCGCTCTAGGCCGCGCCGCCAGGTCTCGTAGCCGGTCCACCACAGCCGGCACCTCTCCCACCTTCGCCGCCAGCTGCGCCACCGTCTCCGAAACCGGAGCCTCCGGCCACACGAAGGAGAAGACGTCCCGCGCCGCCTGACGAAGCTTCGTAGCTTCCTCGCCAAGAAGGACGACGAGCTCTTGAGCCATTGGCTGTGCTCCTGGCCAGTTCTCTTGCAGCCGGTTGTAGGCTAGCAGGTCTATGCCGGGGTAAAAAGATGTCAGAAAGGAGGAGTCAGATCCGGCTACCGGATCCGGAAAGAAACGAAGACGGAAGAAAGAACTCACCCTTGGCAGTGTGGCCAACCTGCATCAGCTCCTCCACCAGCGCCTTCTCCTTGACCGCTAGCCGTTTATCTCCTTCTCTTTGTCCTTGTTCTGGGCCTCGAGAAGGGAGAAGGCTTCGGCCCGGCTAGCGAGCGAGGCGTCGTGCTCCTTGACGGTGGCCTCCAAACCGTCTACCTGTGCGTGCCAATCCTTGTTCTGTAGCCGCAGAGTGGAGTTGGACTTGCTCAGCCGGTCATTCGCTTTCTTCAAACGATCGATCTCGCTCTGAGCGCACACGAGGATGGCTGCAACGAAACCGGCTATCATTAAAAAAAGGAGCAAGACGGATAAAGCGAACTTACTCTGGGAGGTCCCCTTGGCGGCAGCAAGCTTCTGCTCCAGGGTCCGGTTCCCGCCGGCTGTGGCCTCAAACAGCCGGATCTCCTTCACCGCCAGCTCGAGCGTGGCGGCAAGGTCTGACAGTGAAGCAGCGGAGGAGGCGTCCTCATCCACGGTGTTGACGGCCAAGGACTCCTTCGCCACGACCACCGCCATTCGCCACTCCTCCCCGAGCTCCTCGTCGGAGTTATCATTGCCAACAACGACGAGCTCCTTGCCGGCAGCCCCCCGCGCGCCCGTGGAGGAGCCTTCTGGCTGGGAGAAATCCGCTTCCGGCTGGGGACCCTCTGGCTGGGAGGAGGCAGCCGTCTCAGCCTCAGAAGAAGGAGAGGCGCCGGTTGGATCAGTTGGGGCGCGGGGCGGCGACCCGGTTGGCGCCCGGGCTGGGCTCGCGCCTCCGAAAGAAACCAACGCGCTAAAGAGAAGGAAGAAAAGGCAAAAGAAAAACAAGCCAAAGTGAGAAAAACAAGAAGGAGGACAAATAGACAGAAAGCACCGAAAGATAGAGGGGGAGAGGAAAAATGTACCCCGGCACGACCGGGGGCGACCCTTTCTTTCGGCCAAGACGGCTCGGCGGCAGGGTGCTGGACCGGCTCCTCCGCCGCAGGCCGGCGGGAGCCGGAATGGCTGGAGCCGCTCCCACCTGCTTCGCCGTCCGTCGCAGAGCGCGTCACCGGCTCCGCGGTCGGCCCGGCCTCCTCCTCCTCGTGCACCTCCGCGTGCGGGTCGGCGGCCGGCTCGTCGTTCCGGCTGGGGAAGGCGCATCACCGTCCCCATCCCATTCCTCGCCGGACCGCCGAGCACGCCGCTCGGGCAAGTCTGGCGTGAATACTTCAAGGGGAGCCTCGCCCTCCTCGCGAAGGATGCATGCGAAGATCTGCCGAATGCAAGAAATCAATCAGACAGAACAAGGAAATAACACAGAAAGAATAAGCAAAATTTCCGTCTATGAGAACTTACCCGGGGCGCGCGGTTCTCCCGGCTGTAGGGCCCCAGACTGAACTTCCAGTTCTCCGGCAGCCGCTCCTTGCTGATCGTCCACAACCACTCCTTCAAGTTGTGGTAGCAGGGATCACGGCGCGATAGCCGGGTCGGGTCTAGCCGGCCGGAGTAGTAGCACATCTTGTGCGCCCGCTGCTGCATCGGCATCATCAGTCGGGACATCCAGCTAAGAGTGATGTCTCGACCGGTTAGCTGGCAGGTGACGAGGGAGCGCATGCGTGCCAGCATCGCGTTCGTCTCTGCCTTGTCGCCGTGGATCTTCAGGTCCCAGTTCTGCCGGCTGGACTCGACGTCTTGGAAGGCCGGCAGGTTTATCCGGTCGACGTTGGTGACGTTCTTGACGTAAAAGTACGACTGCTGCCACAGCCGTACCGTGTCCTGGAGCAAGAACTTTGGGTAGCCTGATTGGGTGCGGGAGTATATGGAGGCGCCGCTGCAGACGACTAGCGGCCCCTTCGTGTACTGCACCTGCGGCCGAACTCAGAAGAGCCGGCAGAAGAGCCCGAGATCTGGCTGGATCTCGAGATAACTCTCGCAGAATGCCATGAAGTGCGCCAGCATTCCGATTGCGTTGGCACCAAGGTGGTGGAGGCAGAGGTCGAAGAAGGCCAGAAACGTGAGGAAGAATGGGTGCAGCGGCAGCGCGAACCCGCGCGCCAGGTGCGAAAGGAAGATCACGTGTTCCCCCTCCGCCAGATGCGGCGACACCTCCCCCACCGGCACCAACCGCACCGCCACCTCCTCCGCCGGCGGGAGGACGCGGGTCGCGTGGTACTTCGCGATTTGGTCCTCGGTGACGGAGGAGACGCACCAGGCTCCGCGGTCGGCGGCCATCTCCGGCTGATGGAGAGGAACGGCAACGGAAGAGTGACGGTGGCCCGTAGCGTCGACGACGACGAGCGGGCGGCACAGAGGGCAAGAGCGCAGGAGCAAGAGCACGCGAGGGAGAAGGAGATTGCAGCGGGGGAGCGAAGGAAAAGAACTGCCTCCCCCGCAGCGTCCCTTTAAAGGACCGGAAGGGAAACCGTCGGCGGGGCCATGTGGTGCGCATCCGGGCAACCCACACCCCAACCGTCGCCTAGATCCCGTGTGCCAAGGCAGGATGCGTAGAAGATCCTGGAGCGAGAACCGAAGCGCCGAACAACAGATTCCCGAGGCGATGTGCGACGGGATGTTACGCTGCCCGCCGCAGAGCAATGATGGCGCGTGCACGCGTGGCCGATGTCAGCACTGACGTCACGGGTAGCGCAACCGCCAGGCTCAGCCGGATGAAAATTCGAAAAGCAAGGAGCGCGCGCACATTTCGCCTAAGGGCGGAATCCACACGCGCTCGGGGGCTAGTGTCAGGGGGATGATCCATGGGTACCCCATCCGAATAAGAAACAGGACAGTCGGACAGGACAGGACGGGCCGGCTATCACCCAGTAGCCGGATCAGCAAGAGACAGCCGGATACGATGACGTAGCCGGACCCAATCAGAGAGACAGGACGACGTGCGTATCAGTGCATGATACGCCCTGTACGATGACAAGAAGGGCAACCACCTGCCCATACCGAAGACTTTGCGTGGGTGACGCTGGAACAGTGGCCTGTGCTGACGACAGGCTCGCACGCGTCCACTGTGCCTACGATAGCCATACCGCTCATACTCCAATGCGACATACCCTACCGGGTACTGTAGATGACCAGCCGGCTGGGACCCGCTTGTGGGGCCCGCCAGTCAGACTGGCCAGGGAGACCGTTGCCTCTCTGCCTATATAAGGAGAGGCAAGGCCTCAGTAGAAAGGGTTGGTCTCAGTGCATTTAAGGTAGTAGCTAGAGAATACAGCTCCAGGAGCACTTGTAGCTCGTATATCCCACATAGACAGATCAGGAAAGAGTAGGGGCTTTACCTCACCACGAGGGCCCCAAACCTGGGTACTTCTTGCATCCCGCTACGCTCGCTCGTATCCAATCTCGCCTGCGGACGCCGTCGATAGCTTCCCTGCTAGTTCCCACACCACTATCTAACCTCCTCAGGTACTGCCATTCCCAATACAACGACAACTGGCGCCCACCATGGGGCAAATGGCTTCGACCGGAGTCATGTTCCGCACGGGACCCCGCACTTCAGCCGGTGAGTGCGTGGCCTCCGGCCTGGTGCTCACGCTTGGCAAGTTCGACTGCGTCATCAACAACGCCTCCTGCTTCGCCGGAACATCCTTCCTAGCGAACGACACCGTCCTGGTATTCGGCGATCTCCCCATCTACGTCGCCACCGTCCCGGAGCGTTTCCCTAGGGAAATCGTCTCTGTCGCGGGGCTGCCGTGCTCAGACGGTAGCACCTCCGCCGCACCTCGCGGCGTGGAGGTCATGATGGCCGGATCCAGCTCGCATCCCCGCCAGCCGCGGGACCGAGGCGCCGACGAGGTCGGAACTTCCGCTCCCCCGCAGCCTCAGAACCTGGTGGAGGATGCCATTGATCGGCTCCTGATGCCAGTTAACCTTGGGGACAACCCGGAGGAAGCGGAGGCCAACTTCACCATGGAGAGACAAATCCGGCGGAGGCCAACCCGGTCTTATTGTAGCTAGCTCAAGTTTGACCTAATTTTGTTAAATTATCAATATGCAAAGTCTTAGCAAGAAGTTGAACCTATCATCGAAACTCTCGCTGGTTTCAAGTATATTAATTTTGAACCCTCGATGGGTACGTCCAAAAGCTTTTTCGTAAATCTATCAAAGCAAATTCTACAATTTACTGGTAGTTTCAAATTTGACCTAATTCCGAGATATCGACATAAAGTTATTCAAATGTGCGGGGTTAGCTAGGAAGCTTCAAAACCCATAAAACATGAGAATCGTAAGTACAACATGTTGTCGATCCACTACATATATATGTCTGTCAACTTGGCTCGTGGCATCCACATCCAATATTCTTTGGACTTCTCTTTACGGAAAAGAACAACTAACCTCGTTCGTCTTCACTCAGAAAACGTAGAATTCAATTTTCTTTCCTGGTAGTTGGACACTCACACCCACGGCACTGCTTACTACTAGAAAATGCACCCATCTACCTCTCAAATGACATTTATCGTCTTACTTGTAGCTCAAGTTTGACCTAATTTCGTTAAATTGTCAAGATAAAAAATCTTAGCAAGAAGTTAAACCTATCGTCAAAACTCTCGTTGTTTTCAGATATATTAATCTTGACCCCTCGATGGGTATCTCCAAATTAAAAGCTTTTTCGTAAAAATTACAAAGCAAAACCTACAATTTACTTGTAGTTTCAAATTTGACCTAATTTTGATAAATCGACTTAAAGTCATTAAAATGGGCAAAGTTAGCTAGGAAGTTTGAAAGCTCATAAAAGATGGGAATCGCAAGTACAACATGTTGTCGATCGACTATATATGTTTGTCAACTTGGCTTGTGGCATCCACATCAAATATTCGTTGGACTTCTCTTTATGGAAAATAACAACTAGCCTCTCTCGTCTTCACTCGGAAAATGTAGAATTGAATGTTATTTCTTGATAGTTGGAAACTCACACTGACGACATTGTTTACTACAGCAGGGTGCATCAATCTACCTCTGAAAATACATTTAATTCAAGAGAAATCTATCGCGCTTACTCGTAGCTCAAGTTTGACCTAATTTCATTAAATTGTCAAGATGCAAAATCTTAGCAAGAAATTGAACATATCGTCAAAACTCTCAGTGTTTTATGATATATTAATGGTAACCCCTCGATGGGTACCTCCAAAAGATTTTTCGTAAAACTTTCAAAGCAACCTACAATTTACTTGTAGTTTCAAATTTGACCTAATTTCGATAAATCGACATAAAGTCATCCAGTCAAATGGGCAGAGTTAGGTAGGAAGTTTGAAAACTCATAAATAAAACATGGGAATCGTTGGTACAACATGTTGGTCCACTATATATGTTGGTAAACTTGGCTTATGTGAGGTCCAATATTATTCTTCGGACATTTCTTTACAGAGAAGAACAACCTCGCTCGTCATCACTCGGAAAATTGAGAATAATTGAATCATATTTCCTGATATAGTTCGAAAATCACACCGTACCGTCGGGACTGTTTACTACAAGAAAATGCACCCATCTACCTCTCTGAAAAGTCATACATTTCAACAACAATCTATCGCGCTTACTTGTAGTTCAAGTTTGACCCAATTTCGTTAAATTGTGTCATGCGATGCAAAATCTTAGCAAGAAGTCAAACATGTTGTCAAAACTCTCGGTTGTTTCTCATATATTGATTATGACACCCCCCAATCGGTACGGTACCTCCAAAAGCTTTTTCGTAAAACTTTCAGAGCAACCTACAATTTAGTTATAGTTCAATTTTCACCTAATTTCGATAAATCGACATGTAGTCATTCAAGTGGGCAGAGTTAATTATCTAGGGAGTTTGAAAACTCAAAAAAACATATGGGAATTGTAAGTAAAACACGTTGGTCCACTTAATATGTCTAGAAGCTTGGCTTATGGCATTGAGATCCATATTCTTCGAGCTTTCTTTATGGAAAAGAGCCATCTTGTCATCACTCGGAAAACTAAGAATTTTATTTCCTGATAGGTTGGAAACTCACACTGACGACATTGTTTACTATAAGAAGATGCACCCATCTACCTCCGAAAATACATTTAATTCAAGAGAAATCTATCGCACTTACTTGTAGCTCAAGTTTGACCTAATTTTGTTAATCGACAAGAAGTCACTTAAGTGTGTGAAGTTAGCTAGGAAGCTTGAAAAATCCTAGTACTAAAAACTTGGGCATTACGTATACGAAACTGTGGTCTAGTTTGTTTGATAATTGGGGCGGTTGCATTTTCTTTTAACTGTGGTAGGTCTTGTAGGAGCGAGGTGCTTGAGAGTTAACACGGTCAATGGAAGTACAAGTTACATCAAGGACCTCATAAAAATGAAAATTGCACTCAAGTCCATGCATTGAGCACAAGGACCCTGAAACTGAGCAATGAAGTGTGTGTTTTGAGGTTTGCGCACACTAGCATTCATCGTGCTAAAGACTATTAGTAGAATCTTTGTAGATGCTAAGAATGGAAAAGAAGATACAACGGTTAGCAATGTTTGGATTTGCCAGTCTTGATCCAACGGTCAATGTTCGAAGTTATCCGTACACTATACATTGGTATGGTATGGTATTGTAAGAGATAAGACAAGATAAAGATAAGATAAGAAGTACTGCGAATGGACGATCTTTTGAGTAACCTTCACTCCCGATGTTTGGGAAGCAAGTGAAAATTTCAAAAGCCTAAAAAGTTTGAATTTTTTGCCGCCAAGGACCAAAGTGGTTTCCTTCCTATGTACTCCTCGTCCCTACTCCAAACCAAAATGGCTACTGAACACGCTAGAGACACAGAGGCGTCGTACCAAGGCACACGTGCGTAGCACCACACTGTGGACGAGGAAGAGATCAGCCGGGTCGGTGCGCAAGGGGAAAGGGTAGGAGAGAGGGAGGATGGATGGTCAGAGGCAGTGAAGGAGAGAGAAAACACACAATTTGTTTTGCGTGCATTGGTCCTGAAATTTACAAGTACTAGCATAGTGTAGTACACTGTAAGACCGCAGGAGTACCCTGGGTCAGAAACCCATCATAACTTTGCTCTAACATGGAACCGCCTTCAACTTCTCTTCGCCGCTGCCCTCTTCCCCTGCCAACATTTTATTCTCTCAGCATGTACAACGCATGGACAGAGGTGACCCTATGTCTAAGCAAAGAAATATACTACTCCCACATTGTGTAAAAAAGCACACCTTAATAAGGCCTACTATGTGTCATCCGCTAAGGTTCACCTTATACATAGTGGAAAAAATAAAGTTATCTTTAAGCCTAAGGTGCACCTCAAGCTTGTGGGTTGCCCATAGAGGATAGAAATATCATTTCCCATCTCTCCCTATTTCATGTGATTGTTTTCAAAAGGTGTTCAAAATTTTCATGATGCAAAATCTTAGCTAGAAGTCAAACCACTCATCAAAACTCTCTATGTTTTCTGATATATTAATTAACCGCTTGATGGGTACCTCCTAAAGATTTTTTCATAAAACTTTCAAAGCAACCTACAATTTATTACTTGTAGTTCAAGTTTAACCTAATTTCATTAGATTCAAGAGCAATCTATCGCACTTAGTTATAGCTCAAGTTTGACCTAATTTCATTAAACTATCAGGACGCAAAATCTTAGCAAGAAGATGAACCTGTCGTCAGAACTCTCTTTTGGTTTCTGATAGTATATTAACTGACCCCCCCACCCCCCCGTGCCCCCTCCGATGGGTACCTCTAAGAGCTTTTCCGTAACACTTTCAAAGCAACCTACACAGTTTACTTGTAGTAGTTCAAATTTTACCTATTATATTTTTTCCACTTTACCTTTTATAATTTTATATAGTGATGATATGCCATATTTCTATTATCTAAGTCTCACGTGCAGGACACGTGCAATTTACGAGTACTTGTAGTTTCAAATTTGACCTAATTTTGATAAATTGACATAAAGTCATTCTAATGGGCAGAGTTAGCTGGGAAGTTTGAAAACTTATAAAACATGGGAATCGTTGGTACAATATGTTGTTCCAATATATATTTATGTAAACTTGGGTTGTGGCATTCAGATCCAATATTCTTCGGACTTTTCTTTAGGAAAAAGAACAACCTTGCTCGTATTCTTCACTCGGAAAATCTAGAATTGAATGTTCTTTCTTGATAGTTGGAAACTCACACCGACGAAACTGTTTACTACAATAAGATGCACCGATGATCTACCTATGAAAAGACATTTAATTTAAGGGCAACCTATGGCGTTTACTTGTAGCTTGCTCAAGTTTGACCTAATTTCATTAAATTATCAATATGCAAAGTCTTAGCAAGAAGTTGAGCCTATCGTCGAAACTCTCGCTGGTTTCTGGTATATTAATTTCGAACCCTCGAGGGGTATGTCCAAAAGGTTTTTCATAAATCTATCAAAGCAAAATCTACAATTTACTTGTAGTTTCAGATTTGACCTAATTCCGAGATATTGACATAAAGTTATTCAAATGTGCGGAGTTAGCTAGGAAGCTTCAAAACCCATAAAACATGGGAATCGTAAGTACAACATGTTATCGATCCACTGTATATATATATATGTCTATCAACTTGGCTCGTGGCATCCACATCCAATATTCTTTGCAATTTTTTTACGGAAAAGAACAACTAACCTCATTCGTCTTCACTCAGAAAACATAGAATTCAATATTCTTTCCTAGTAGTTGGACACTCATACCCACGACACTGGTTACTACTAGAAAATGCACCCATCTACCTCTGAAATGACATTTAATTCAAGAGCTATTTGTCGCGCTTACTTGTAGCTTAAGTTTGACCTAATTTCGTTAAATTGTCAAGATGCAAAATCTTAGCAAGAAGTTGAACCTATCGTCAAAACTCTTGTTGTTTTCAGATATATTAATTGTGACCCCTCGATGGGTACCTCCAAATTAAAATCTTTTTCGTAAAAATTACAAAGCAAAACCTACAATATACTTGTAGTTTCAAATTTGACCTAATTTCGATAAATTGACTTAAAGTCATTAAAATGGGCAGAGTTAGCTAGGAAATTTGAAAGCCCATAAAACATGGGAATCGCAAGTACAACATGTTGTCGATCGACTATATATGTCTGTTAACTTGGCTTGTGGCATCCACATCCAATATTCTTTGGACTTCTCTTTACGGAAAATAACAACTAGCCTCTCTTATCTTCACTCGGAAAATGTAGAATTGAATGTTCTTTCCTGATAGTTGGAAACTCACACTGACGGCATTGTTTACTACAACAAGGTGCATCGATCTACCTCTGAAAATACATTTAATTCAAGAGCAATCTATCGCGCTTACTTGTAGCTCAGCTTTGACCTAATTTCATTAAATTTTCAAGATGCAAAATCTTAGCAATAAGTTGAACATATCGTCAAAACTCTCGGTGTTTTATGATTTATTAATTGTGACCCCTCGATGGGTACCTCCAAAAGATTTTCGTAAAACTTTCAAAGCAACCTACAATTTACTTGTAGTTTCAAATTTGACCTAATTTCGATAAATCGACATAAAGTCATCCTGTCAAATGGGCAGAGTTACCTAGGAAGTTTGAAAACTCATAAATAAAACATGGGAATCATTGGTACAACATGTTGGTGCACTATATATGTCGGTAAACTTGGCTTCTGGCATTCAGATCCAATATTATTCTTCGGACATTTCTTTACGGAAAAGAACAACCTCGCTCGTCATCCCTCGAAAAATTGAGAATAATTGAATCTTCTTTCCTGATATAGTTTGATAATCACACCGTACCGACGACACTGTTTACGACAAGAAATGCACCCATCTACCTCTCTGAAAAGTCATATATTTCAAGAGCAATCTATCCCGCTTACTTGTAGCTCAAGTTTGACCCAATTTCGTTAAATAGTGTCATGCGATGCAAAATCTTAGCAAGAAGTAAAACCTGTTGTCAATACTCTCGGTTGTTTCTCATATATTGATTGTGACACCCCCCGATCGGTACGGTACCTCCAAAAGCTTTTTCTTAAAACTTTTAGAGCAACCTACAATTTAGTTATAGTTCAAGTTTGACCTAATTTCAATAAATCGACATGTAGTCATTCAAGTGGGCGGAGTTAATTAGCTAGGGAGTTTGAAAACTCAAAAAACATATGGGAATCGTAAGTAAAACATGTTGGTCCACTTAATATGTCTAGAAGCTTGGCTTATGGCATTGAGATACATATTCTTAGAGCTTTCTTTACCGAAAAGAACCATCTCGTCATCACTCGGAAAACTAAGAATTTTATTTCCTGATAGTTGGAAACTCACACTGACGAAATTGTTTACTACAAGAAGATGCACCCATCTAGCTCCGAAAATGCATTTAGTTCAAGAGCAATCTATCGCACTTAATTGTAGCTCAAGTTTGACCTAATTTTGTTAATCGACAAGAAGTCATTGAAGTCTGCGAAGTTAGCTAAGAAGCTTGAAAAATCCTAGTACTAAAAACTTGGGTATTACGTATAAGAAACTATGGTCCAGTTTGTTTGATAATTGGGCCGGTTGCATTTTCTTTTAACTGTGGTAGGTCTCGTAGGAGCGATGTTCTTGAGAGTTAACACGGTCGGTGGAAGTACAAGTTACATCAAGGACCTCATAAAAATGAAAATTGCACCAAGTCCATGCATTTAGCACAAGGACCCTGAAACTGAGCAATGAAGTGTGTGTTTTGAGGTTTGCGCATACTACCGTTCATCGTGCTAAAGACTATCAGTAGAATCTTTGTAGATGCTAAGAATGGAAAAGAAGATCCAATGGTTAGCAATGTTTGGATTTGCCGGCCTTGATCCAACGGTCGATGTTCGAAGTTATCCATACACTATACAGTGGTATGGTATGGTATTGTAAGAGATAAGACAAGATAAAGATAAGATAAGAAGTACTGCGAATGGCTGATCTTTTGAGTAACCTTCCCTCCCGATGTTTGGGAAGCAAGTGAAAATTTCGAAAACCAGAAAAGTTTGAATTTTTTTGCCGCCAATGACTGATGGCTCAAGATATGTAGAGCTTGTTGGGAACCCCAAGAGGAAGGTATGATGAGCATGGAAGCAAGTTTCCCTTAGTTATGAAACCAAGGTTATCGAACCAGTAGGAGTAAGGAAACAACTCCAAGGTGTTGCTAGCAACTTAGAATCTTGCACAACACAACCACAGAACTTCGCCCCAACTTACAGTGAGGTTGTCAATCTCACTGGTTTTGCTAAAAACAAAGGATTAAACGTATAGTGTGGAATATAGTAATTGCTTGCAGAAAGTAAACATTAAATGGTAAATAGTAGATGGTATATTAATGGTAAAGGAGTGGACTGGGGTGTTTCTCCTTAAGATAAATAGCATGTTGGGTGAACAAATTATAGCGGGGCAATTGACAGATTTAGAAAACATAACAATGCATATACTAGACATCTTGACTCCTACGAGATTTGATTGGGCATTACAACATAATACATAGACCATAATCCAACTGTATCTATGATAAACAATCCACCTTCAGGTTATCATCTGAACCCCTTCCAGTATTAAGTTGCAAGCAACAGATAATTGCATTAAGCAAAGTGTGTAAAGTAAACAATACAATTGCCCCATGGACAAATGATTGTTGTTTTCTCCCTAGTAGCAACATCACATCTACAACCTTAGAGATTTCTATCACTTCCCCAGATTACTAGAGGCATGAACCTACTATCGAGCATAAATACTCCCTCTTGGAGTTACAAGCATCTACTTGGCCAAGATAGCTACTAGCAACAGAGAGCATGAAAGATCACAAATAACATAGACATGATAGAATCAATAATCAATCTGACATAGTATCTCAATATCCATCGGGTCCCCGCAAACACAACATATAGGATTACAAATAGATGATCTTGATCATGAACGGAGCTCACAAGATCTAAACATGATAGCACAAAGGAGGAGAATCAACCATCTAGCTACTGTATGGACCCATAGTCCAAGGGTGAACTACTCACACATCACTACAGAGGCTGGCATGGTGATGAAGAAGGCCTCTGGGATGATCTCTCCCCTGTGGCAGGGTGCCGGGAAGAGGTTCAGATCCCTCCCGATCTAGCTATGGAGATGGCGGCGGCTACAAACTCTTTCGTGGATTTTTGATCGGGTCCTTAGGGTTTTTGCATCGGGGTACTTTTATAGGCGAAGGGGCAAGGTCGGTGGGCGCTAGAGGGGCCCACACCATGGGGCGGCGTTCCCTAGGGGGTGGGCGCGCCAGCCCTAGGTGTGGCCACCTCGTGGACCCACTTCGGCTGCCCTTCGGGCTCCATGTTCCTTCTGGTAAAATATTGACTTTGGATTTTGTCCCGTCCAATTCCGAGAATATTTCCTTACTAGCTTTTCTAAAACCAAAAACAGCAGAAAACAGGCAACTGGCACGCGTCATCTTGTTAATAGGTTAGTTCCAGAAAATGTATAAAAATACCTCAAAGTGTAAACAAAACATAAGAAAGTTGATATAAAACAAGCATGGAGCATCAAAAATTCTAGATAAATTTACGACGTATCAAGTATCCCCAAGCTTAACTCCTACTCGTCCTCGAGTAGATAAGTGATAAAAAGATTAATTTTTGAGGTGACATGCACCATCACAATCTTGATCAAGGTATTTGTAAAGCATTGATAGCTGGGATCAAAGTACTCTAAACATGAGCATGAAAGATAGAGTTCTAACAATAAGACATAGCAACTATGTCGTAACATGAAAAAGTACAAACAAAAGATCATGAATAACAATGCATTAAAAGACATTTATTTGTTTCACATATAGAAAACATAATAAGAGGGGTATTCAGCTTGTCCCTCATGGTATAGCAAAACATAAATGCATAGGACACCTTCAAAGTTCATAAGGCTGACTAGATACAAATAATTTAAGAACAAGCAATATCAAAGTTATGAATCAATCAACAAGTTTTGGAACAATGCACATTAAACTAAGAATGACCACTATGCTCTCTCAATTGATGCATAAAGATAGAAGATGGAGACTCAACATAAAAGTAAAAAAGAAAGGCCCTTCACAAAGGGAAGCATGGATTTAAAGTTTCATAAAGAGCTTCCAAAAATTATGGTACTTATTAGCTTTCAGCTCTCATTGCCCCTATCATAAGCATCTTGAGGTGATTAAGGTTAAAGTGACACAAATATGAGAATATGCTTGACAAGTTATAAGTTGAAAATCTCATGCCTCTTGCTTACGAGTACAGAACCTCATGCTACTCAACTTTAGTCACAAGTAAGTTCTTGTCATTGTAAGTACATGTGTATCATGGAGAACCGCCAATGGGGTACCCCTTGCCCCATGACACAGGAGCTTTCCCATATCAAAATGACAAGGCAACAAACAATGAGCATCTCAGTGATCTTTTTATTTGCTATTTGCATAGGTTTTTATTGAGGATGCTTCACAGAATGCTCACAATGGTCATGCTGCAAGTTTCTGCCATGATTAGGCATGGCTTAGGCTAGCCGCCCAGGTGTTTCTCTAACACACATACAAACTCCATGAGCTTACAAGCTCCCCTTTTATTTCACACTGCCGGGATCCATAAACAAAAGAACATGATATCAACTGGATAATAAGTGCAATGTTGAAAGCATTCCCCATGGTATCAAGGTTCTGCTAATTCACAACTTATAAAGTGTAAGCATATAAGCAACATAGATGGACACAATATTTCAAGTTTATTAAGTGCAAGAAAATAAAGTGTGCCATCAAGTTTGTGAGAGCTTTAATCACTAATTTCCACATAACAAAAGTTTAATTTGGAAGGTAGATAAAAGCATGAATATACTTGGAATGGTGTAACACACCATGCATAGGAATTTATAGTGGACTCTTTGGAATAACTTGGTTTTTCTTGGAGGTTGGATGCATGAGTAGAACTCATACTTGGTACAGGTGGAGGCTAGCAAAAGATTGGGAGCGACCAACTAAGAGAGCAATAATGACCATAATCATGCAAAGCGACAAAACATTATTAATTAAAGCATAAAGTGATATTACAAGTCAAAAACTAAATGCTCATAGAGGCTAAGGTGACTGGTTCATAGTCTTAACATGGTGTAAGCATGTGCCAAGTCAACCCAAATAAAGCATCAAAGGAGAATACCACAATATTATGCTTTGTATGCTAAAACAACACATGATTCTTTCAAGGCACATTAGGCAATCTCAATTGTTTGGAACAAGTCATGCTACAACAATAACCACTAGGCATAAGGTCAAAGCAACATCAAACATGACATGATAGAGTCTAGGCCACAGTCAAAACAAGCTCCTTTTGTACCACTTATAAGCATGAAGCTTCCTACTCTTTTCCAACACCAATCAACTTATTTGAAACAACATATAAATGCGGGGGTCCAAACAATTTATTTAATCAAACCAAAAAAATAAAACTAACAATAAAAACAAAGACGCTCCAAGAACAACACAATTGTGCATGAAACAATAAAAATGAAGTGTTTTGAAAGAAAACCTGAGATTTTTATTGATGAAGAAGGGGATACGTTGGGCATCCCCAAGCTTTGACGCTTGTACCTCTTGAATATTTCTTGGGGTGACATAGGTGGCATCCCCAAGCTTGAGCTTTTGTCCATACTTCATCTCATCACATTATTCTTCCCTACACTTGAAAATTTCCTTCATACAAAACTTCACACAATCGTCATTAGCAACATTAGTGTATTCAAGATAATAAGTCTTTGGGTTTAGTTTCAACATAAGTAAAACTTCCATTAAAACACAAGGTACTATAGCAACTCCTTCTAAAAGCACAAGTGATCAAAGAGAACTCAAAGAGAAAGAGATTAAGAGGCAAATGCAAACAATGGCAGAAATCTATCAAAACAGACCAGCCGGTAAAAGCCGATTTTTTAGAAGACCTTCTGTCGCTCACATCGAAAAATGCTAAACTAAAGAAAGTTAGATAATAACCTGGGGCATAAGCACAGAAAATTACAGCTCAATCTCGCGTACAGGGATTTTTCACCATTTTTTACAGTGAAGCACAAAAATCTGTTTTCGGGACATCAACTTTTCCAAGTCTTACTTCTCTCTCATTAGAGGTTATTCTTGGCACAAAACCCACACAAAAAAGGATAAGAAGAGGTTATTACTGAGGCAATAACTTCTAAGACTCAACAAAAGAAAAACTTATTGAAAGTAAAAATAATTTGGGTTATCTCCCAATAGTGCTTTTCTTTAACGTCTTTCAGCTAGGCATGAACGGAGCTCACAAGATCTAAACATGATAGCACAAATGAGGAGAATCAACCATCTAGCTACTGTATGGACCCATAGTCCGAGGGTGAACTACTCACACATCACTACAGAGGCTGGCATGGTGATGAAGAAGGCCTCTGGGATGATCTCTCCCCTCTGGCAGGGTGCCGGGAAGAGCTTCAGATCCCTCCCGATCTAGCAATGGAGATGGCGGCGGCTACAAACTCTTTCGTGGATTTTTGATCGGGTCCTTAGGGTTTTTGCATCGGGGTACTTTTATAGGCGAAGGGGAAAGGTCGGTGGGCACCAGAGGGGCCCACACCATGGGGCGGCATGCCCTAGGGGGTGGGTGCGCCAGCCCTAGGTGTGGCCACCTCGTGGCCCCACTTCGGCTGCCCTTCGGGCTCCGTGTTCCTTCTGGTAAAATATTAACTTCGGATTTTTTCCCGTCCAATTCCGAGAATATTTCCTTACTAGCTTTTCTAAAACCAAAAACAGCAGAAAACAGGCAACTGGCACGCGTCATCTTGTTAATAGGCTAGTTCCAGAAAACGTATAAAAATACCTCAAAGTGTAAACAAAACATAAGAAAGTTGATATAAAACAAGCATGGAGCATCAAAAATTATAGATAAATTTACGACGTATCAAGCATCACCAAGCTTAACTCCTACTCGTCCTCGAGTAGATAAGTGATAAAAAGATTAATTTTTGGGGTGACATGCACCATCACAATCTTGATCAAGGTATTTGTAAAGCATTGATAGCTGGGATCAAAGTACTCTAAACATGAGCATGAAAGATAGAGTTCTAACAATAAGACATAGCAACTATGTTGTAACATGAAAAAGTACAAACAAAAGATCATGAATAACAATGCATTGAAAGACATTTGTTTGTTTCACATATAGAAAACATAATAAGAGTGGTATTCAGCTTGTCCCTCATGGTATAGCAAAACATAAATGCATAGGACACCTTCAAAGTTCATAAGGCTGACTAGATACAAATAATTTAAGAACAAGCAATATCAAAGTTATGAATCAATCAACAAGTTTTGGGACAATGCACATTAAACTAAGAATGACCACTATGCTCTCTCAATTGATGCATAAAGATAGAAGATGGAGACTCAACATAAAAGAAAAAAAGAAAGGCCCTTCACAAAGCGAAGCATGGATTTAAAGTTTCATAAAGAGCTTCCAAAAATTATGGTACTTATTAGCTTTCATCTCTCATTGCCCCTATCATAAGCATCTTGAGGTGATTAAGGTTAAAGTGACACAAATATGAGGATATGCTTAACAAGTTATAAGTTGAAAATCTCATGCCCCTTGCTTACGAGTACAGAACCTCATGCTACTCAACTTTAGTCACAAGTAAGTTCTTGTCACTTGTAGGTACATGTGTATCATGGAGAACCGCCAATGGGGTACCCCTTGCCCCATGACACATGAGCTTTCCCATATCAAAATGACAAGGCAACAAACAATGAGCATCTCAGTGATCTTTTTATTTGCTATTTGCATAGGTTTTTATTGAGGATGCTTCACAGAATGCTCACAATGTTATGCTGCAAGTTTCCACCATGATTAGGCATGGCTTAGGCTAGCCGCCCAGGTGTTTCTCTAACACACATACAAACTCCATGAGCTTACAAGCTCCCCTTTTATTTCACACTGCCGGGATCCATAAACAAAATAACATGATATCAACTGGATAATAAGTGCAATGTTGAAAGCGTTCCCCATGGTATCATGGTTCTGCTAATTCACAACTTATAAAGTGTAAGCATATAAGCAACATAGATGGACACAATAGTTCAAGCTTATTAAATGCAAGAAAATAAAGTGTGCCATCAAGTTTGTGAGAGCTTTAATCACTAATTTCCACATAACAAAAGTTTAATTTGGAAGGTAGATAAAAGCATGAATATACTTGGAATGGTGTAACACACCATGCATAGGAATTTATAGTGGACTCTTTGGAATAACTTGGTTTTCTTGGAGGTTGGATGCATGAGTAGAACTCATACTTGGTACAGGTGGAGGCTAGCAAAAGATTGGGAGCGACCAACTAAGAGAGCAATAATGACCATAATCATGCAAAGCGACAAAACATTATTAATTAAAGCATAAAGTCATATTTCAAGTCAAAAACTATATGATCATAGAGGCTAAGGTGACTGGTTCATAGTATTAACATGGTGTAAGCATGTGCCAAGTCAACCCAAATAAAGCATCAAAGGAGAATACCACAATATTATGCTTTGTATGATAAAACAACACATGATTCTTTCAAGGCACATTAGGCAATCTCAATTGTTTAGAACAAGTCATGCTACAACAATAACCACTAGGCATAAGGTCAAAGCAACATCAAACATGACATGATAGAGTCTAGGCCACAGTCAAAACAAGCTCCTTTTGTACCACTTATAAGCATGAAGCTTCCTACTCTTTTCCAACACCAATCAACTTATTTGAAACAACATATAAATGCGGGGGTCCAAACAATTTATTTAAGCAAACCAAAAAAATAAAACAAACAACAAAAACAAAGACGCTCCAAGAATAACACAATTGTGCATTAAACAACAAAAATGAAGTGTTTTGGAAGAAAACCTGAGATTTTTATTGGTGAAGAAGGGGATACCTTGGGCATCCCCAAGCTTTGACGCTTGTACCTCTTGAATATTTCTTGGGGTGACACAGGTGGCATCCCCAAGCTTGAGCTTTTGTCCATACTTCATCTCATCACATTATTCTTCTCTACACTTGAAAATTTCCTTCATACAAAACTTCACACAATCGTCATTAGCAACATTTGTGTATTGAAGATAATAAGTCTTTGGGTTTAGTTTCAACATAAGTAAAACTTCCATTAAAACACAAGCTACTTTAGCAACTCCTTCTAAAAGCTCAAGTGATCAAAGAGAACTCAAAGAGAAAGAGATTAAGAGGCAAATGCAAACAATGGCAGAAATCTGTCAAAACAGACCAGCAGGTAAAAGCCGATTTTTAGAAGACCTTCTGTTGCTCACATCGAAAAATGCTAAACTAGCTTAAGTTAGATAATAACCTGGGGCATAAGCACAGAAAATTACAGCTCAATCTCACGTATAGGGATTTTTCACCATTTTTTACAGTGAAGCACAAAAATCTGTTTTCGGGACATCAACTTTTCCAAGTCTTACTTCTCTCTCATTAGAGGTTATTCTTGGCACAAAACCCACACAAAAAAGGATAAGAAGAGGTTATTACTGAGGCAATAACTTATAAGACTCAACAAAAGAAAAACTTATTGAAAGTAAAAATAATTTGGGTTATCTCCCAATAGTGCTTTTCTTTAACGTCTTTCAGCTAGGCATGAACGAAGCTCACAAGATCTAAACATGATAGCACAAAGGAGGAGAATCAACCATCTAGCTACTGTATGGACCCATAGTCCAAGGGTGAACTACTCACACATCACTACAGAGGCTGGCATGGTGATGAAGAAGGCCTCTGGGATGATCTCTCCCCTGTGGCAGGGTGCCGGGAAGAGGTTCAGATCCCTCCCGATCTAGCTATGGAGATGGCGGCGGCTACAAACTCTTTCGTGGATTTTTGATCGGGTCCTTAGGGTTTTTGCATCGGGGTACTTTTATAGGCGAAGGGGCAAGGTCGGTGGGCGCTAGAGGGGCCCACACCATGGGGCGGCGTTCCCTAGGGGGTGGGCGCGCCAGCCCTAGGTGTGGCCACCTCGTGGCCCCACTTCGGCTGCCCTTCGGGCTCCGTGTTCCTTCTGGTAAAATATTGACTTTGGATTTTGTCCCGTCCAATTCCGAGAATATTTCCTTACTAGCTTTTCTAAAACCAAAAACAGCAGAAAACAGGCAACTGGCACGCGTCATCTTGTTAATAGGTTAGTTCCAGAAAATGTATAAAAATACCTCAAAGTGTAAACAAAACATAAGAAAGTTGATATAAAACAAGCATGGAGCATCAAAAATTATAGATAAATTTACGACGTATCAAGTATCCCCAAGCTTAACTCCTACTCGTCCTCGAGTAGATAAGTGATAAAAAGATTAATTTTTGAGGTGACATGCACCATCACAATCTTGATCAAGGTATTTGTAAAGCATTGATAGCTGGGATCAAAGTACTCTAAACATGAGCATGAAAGATAGAGTTCTAACAATAAGACATAGCAACTATGTCGTAACATGAAAAAGTACAAACAAAAGATCATGAATAACAATGCATTAAAAGACATTTGTTTGTTTCACATATAGAAAACATAATAAGAGGGGTATTCAGCTTGTCCCTCATGGTATAGAAAAACATAAATGCATAGGACACCTTCAAAGTTCATAAGGCTGACTAGATACAAATAATTTAAGAACAAGCAATATCAAAGTTATGAATCAATCAACGAGTTTTGGAACAATGCACATTAAACTAAGAATGACCACTATGCTCTCTCAATTGATGCATAAAGATAGAAGATGGAGACTCAACATAAAAGTAAAAAAGAAAGGCCCTTCACAAAGGGAAGCATGGATTTAAAGTTTCATAAAGAGCTTCCAAAAATTATGGTACTTATTAGCTTTCATCTCTCATTTCCCCTATCATAAGCATCTTGAGGTGATTAAGGTTAAAGTGACACAAATATGAGGATATGCTTGACAAGTTATAAGTTGAAAATCTCATGCCCCTTGCTTACGAGTACATAACCTCATGCTACTCAACTTTAGTCACAAGTAAGTTCTTGTCATTGTAAGTACATGTGTATCATGGAGAACCGCCAATGGGGTACCCCTTGCCCCATGACACAGGAGCTTTCCCATATCAAAATGACAAGGCAACAAAAAATGAGCATCTCAGTGATCTTTTTATTTGCTATTTGCATAGGTTTTTATTGAGGATGCTTCACAAAATGCTCACAATGGTTATGCTGCAAGTTTCCACCATGATTAGGCATGGCTTAGGCTAGCCGCCCAGGTGTTTCTCTAACACACATACAAACTCCATGAGCTTACAAGCTCCCCTTTTATTTCACACTGCCGGGATCCATAAACAAAAGAACATGATATCAACTGGATAATAAGTGCAATGTTGAAAGCGTTCCCCATGGTATCATGGTTCTGCTAATTCACAACTTATAAAGTGTAAGCATGTAAGCAACATAGATGGACACAATAGTTCAAGTTTATTAAGTGCAAGAAAATAAAGTGTGCCATCAAGTTTGTGAGAGCTTTAATCACTAATTTCCACATAACAAAAGTTTAATTTGCAAGGTAGATAAAAGCATGAATATAGTTGGAATGGTGTAACATACCATGCATAGGAATTTATAGTGGACTCTTTGGAATAACTTGGTTTTCTTGGAGGTTGGATGCATGAGTAGAACTCATACTTGGTACAGGTGGAGGCTAGCAAAAGATTGGGAGCGAGCAACTAAGAGAGCAATAATGACCATAATCATGCAAAGCGACAAAACATTATTAATTAAAGCATAAAGTGATATTATAAGTCAAAAACTAAATGATCATAGAGGCTAAGGTGACTGGTTCATAGTCTTAACATGGTGTAAGCATGTGCCAAGTCAACCCAAATAAAGCATCAAAGGAGAATACCACAATATTATGCTTTGTATGGTAAAACAACACATGATTCTTTCAAGGCACATTAGGCAATCTCAATTGTTTGGAACATGTCATGCTACAACAATAACCACTAGGCATAAGGTGAAAGCAACATCAAACATGACATGATAAAGTCTAGGCCACAGTCAAAACAAGCTCCTTTTGTACCACTTATAAGCATGAAGCTTCCTACTCTTTTCCAACACCAATCAACTTATTTGAAACAACATATAAATGCGGGGGTCCAAACAATTTATTTAAGCAAACCAAAAAAATAAAACTAACAACAAAAACAAAGATGCTCCAAGAACAACACAATTGTGCATGAAACAATAAAAATGAAGTGTTTTGGATGAAAACCTGAGATTTCTATTGATGAAGAAGGGGATACCTTGGGCATCCCCAAGCTTTGACGCTTGTACCTCTTGAATATTTCTTGGGGTGACACAGGTGGCATCCCCAAGCTTGAGCTTTTGTCCATACTTCATCTCATCACATTATTCTTCCCTACACTTGAAAATTTCCTTCATATAAAACTTCACACAATCGTCATTAGCAACATTAGTGTATTCAAGATAATAAGTCTTTGGGTTTAGTTTCAACATAAGTAATACTTCCATTAAAACTCAAGCTACTGTAGCAACTCCTTCTAAAAGCTCAAGTGATCAAAGAGAACTCAAAGAGAAAGAGATTAAGAGGCAAATGCAAACAATGGCAGAAATCTGTCAAAACAGACCAGCAGGTAAAAGCCGATTTTTTAGAAGACCTTCTGTTGCTCACATCGAAAAATTCTAAACTAACAAAAGTTAGATAATAACCTGGGGCATAAGCATAGAAAATTCCAGCTCAATATCGCGTACAGGGATTTTTCACCATTTTTTACAGTGAAGCACAAAAATCTGTTTTCGGGGCATCAAGTTTTCCAAGTCTTACTTCTCTCTCATTAGAGGTTATTCTTGGCACAAAACCCACACAAAAAAGGATAAGAAGAGGTTATTACTGAGGCAATAACTTCTAAGACTCAACAAACGAAAAACTTATTGAAAGTAAAAATAATTTGGGTTATCTCCCAATAGTGCTTTTCTTTAACGTCTTTCAGCTAGGCATGAACGGAGCTCACAAGATCGAAACATGATAGCACAAAGGAGGAGAATAAATCATCTAGCTACTGTATGGACCCATAGTCCAAGGGTGAACTACTCACACATCACTACAGAGGCTGGCATGGTGATGAAGAAGGCCTCTGGGATGATCTCTCCCCTCTGGCAGGGTGCCGGGAAGAGCTTCAGATCCCTCTCGATCTAGCTATGGAGATGGCGGCGGCTACAAACTCTTTCGTGGATTTTTGATCGGGTCCTTAGGGTTTTTGCATCGGGGTACTTTTATAGGCGAAGGGGCAAGGTCGGTGGACGCCAGGGGGGCCCACACCATGGGGCGGGTGCCCTAGGGGGTGGGCGCGCCAGCCCTAGGTGTGGCCACCTCGTGGCCCCACTTTGGCTGCCCTTCGGGCTCCGTGTTCCTTCTGGTAAAATATTGACTTTGGATTTTGTCCCGTCCAATTCCGAGAATATTTCTTTACTAGCTTTTCTATAACCAAAAACAGCAGAAAACAGGCAACTGGTACGCGTCATCTTGTTAATAGGTTAGTTCCATAAAATGTATAAAAATACCTCAAAGTGTAAACAAAACATAAGAAAGTTGATATAAAACAAGCATGGAGCATCAAAAATTATAGATAAATTTACGACGTATCAAGCATCCCCAAGCTTAACTCCTACTCGTCCTCGAGTAGATAAGTGATAAAAAGATTAATTTTTGAGGTGACATGCACCATCACAATCTTGATCAAGGTATTTGTAAAGCATTGATAGCTGGGATCAAAGTACTCTAAACATGAGCATGAAAGATAGAGTTCTAACAATAAGACATAGCAACTATGTCGTAACATGAAAAAGTACAAACAAAAGATCATGAATAACAATGCATTAAAAGACATTTATTTGTTTCACATATAGAAAACATAATAAGAGGGGTATTCAGCTTGTCCCTCATGGTATAGCAAAACATAAATGCATAGGACACCTTCAAAGTTCATAAGGCTGACTAGATACAAATAATTTAAGAACAAGCAATATCAAAGTTATGAATCAATCAACAAGTTTTGGAACAATGCACATTAAACTAAGAATGACCACTATGCTCTCTCAATTGATGCATAAAGATAGAAGATGGAGACTCAACATAAAAGTAAAAAAGAAAGGCCCTTCACAAAGGGAAGCATGGATTTAAAGTTTCATAAAGAGCTTCCAAAAATTATGGTACTTATTAGCTTTCAACTCTCATTGCCCCTATCATAAGCATCTTGAGGTGATTAAGGTTAAAGTGACAGAAATATGAGGATATGCTTGACAAGTTATAAGTTGAAAATCTCATGCCCCTTGCTTACGAGTACAGAACCTCATGCTACTCAACTTTAGTCACAAGTAAGTTCTTGTCATTGTAAGTACATGTGTATCATGGAGAACCGCCAATGGGGTACCCCTTGCCCCATGACACAGGAGCTTTCCCATATCAAAATGACAAGGCAACAAACAATGAGCATCTCAGTGATCTTTTTATTTGCTATTTGCATAGGTTTTTATTGAGGATGCTTCACAGAATGCTCACAATGGTCATGCTGCAAGTTTCCGCCATGATTAGGCATGGCTTAGGCTAGCCGCCCAGGTGTTTCTCTAACACACATACAAACTCCATGAGCTTACAAGCTCCCCTTTTATTTCACACTGCCGGGATCCATAAACAAAAGAACATGATATCAACTGGATAATAAGTGCAATGTTGAAAGCATTCCCCATGGTATCAAGGTTCTGCTAATTCACAACTTATAAAGTGTAAGCATATAAGCAACATAGATGGACACAATAGTTCAAGTTTATTAAGTGCAAGAAAATAAAGTGTGCCATCAAGTTTGTGAGAGCTTTAATCACTAATTTCCACATAACAAAAGTTTAATTTGGAAGGTAGATAAAAGCATGAATATAGTTGGAATGGTGTAACACACCATGCATAGGAATTTATAGTGGACTCTTTGGAATAACTTGGTTTTCTTGGAGGTTGGATGCATGAGTAGAACTCATACTTGGTACAGGTGGAGGCTAGCAAAAGATTGGGAGCGACCAACTAAGAGAGTAATAATGACCATAATCATGCAAAGCGACAAAACATTATTAATTAAAGCATAAAGTGATATTACAAGTCAAAAACTAAATGATCATAGAGGCTAAGGTGACTGGTTCATAGTCTTAACATGGTGTAAGCATGTGCCAAGTCAACCCAAATAAAGCATCAAAGGAGAATACCACAATATTATGCTTTGTATGCTAAAACAACACATGATTCTTTCAAGGCACATTAGGCAATCTCAATTGTTTGGAACAAGTCATGCTACAACAATAACCACTAGGCATAAGGTGAAAGCAACATCAAACATGACATGATAAAGTCTAGGCCATAGTCAAAACAAGCTCCTTTTGTACCACTTATAAGCATGAAGCTTCCTACTCTTTTCCAACACCAATCAACTTATTTGAAACAACATATAAATGCGGGGGTCCAAACAATTTATTTAAGCAAACCAAAAAAATAAAACTAACAACAAAAACAAAGACGCTCCAAGAACAACACAATTGTGCATGAAACAATAAAAATGAAGTGTTTTGGAAGTAAACCTGAGATTTTTATTGATGAAGAAGGGGATACCTTGGGCATCCCAAAGCTTTGACGCTTGTACCTCTTGAATATTTCTTGGGGTGACACAGGTGGCATCCCCAAGCTTGAGCTTTTGTCCATACTTCATCTCATCACATTATTCTTCCCTACACTTGAAAATTTCCTTCATACAAAACTTCACACAATCGTCATTAGCAACATTAGTGTATTCAAGATAATAAGTCTTTGGGTTTAGTTTCAACATAAGTAAAACTTCCATTAAAACACAAGCTACTATAGCAACTCCTTCTAAAAGCTCAAGTGATCAAAGAGAACTCAAAGAGAAAGAGATTAAGAGGCAAATGCAAACAATGGCAGAAATCTATCAAAACAGACCAGCAGGTAAAAGCCGATTTTTTAGAAGACCTTCTATTGCTCACATCGAAAAAATCTAAACTAACGAAAGTTAGATAATAACCTGGGGCATAAGCACAGAAAATTACAGCTCAATCTCGCGTACAGGGATTTTTCACCATTTTTTACAGTGAAGCACAAAAATCTGTTTTCGGGACATCAACTTTTCCAAGTCCTACTTCTCTCTCATTAGAGGTTATTCTTGGCACAAAACCCACACAAAAAAGGATAAGAAGAGGTTATTACTGAGGCAATAACTTCTAAGACTCAACAAAAGAAAAACTTATTGAAAGTAAAAATAATTTGGGTTATCTCCCAGTAGTGCTTTTCTTTAACGTCTTTCAGCTAGGCATAGGAGCAAGATTCAAGTATTTTGGAATGAAGAAGCATTAAGATCAATACAAGAAATATCTTCAACGAGGCAAGGTATCTCATCCAAATAATTTCTAGAGGATCCTCTCTCAATACTCTTGGGTTCACTATTTTCATCAAACGGTTTTTTAGGAACAATCCAATCAAAATTCTTTTCTAAGGCTATGCATTCCTACAAGTTCAAAAGGTATTGGTATATTAATTTCCTCTCCATTTTTGGGTTTCGTTTTGTCCAACATTTCTAGTGTGCCAATAACATCTACACATGAGCCTAGCACATTAAAACGATCAAAGACCTTTCTAGCTTCCTTAACAACATCATTGAATTCTTTAAGCAAAGTTTCTAGAATAAAATCTCTCTTTTCAGTATCCTCAATATCTTTAAGTTTAAGAAACATTACTTGCATCATGGGGTTAAGGTTAACAAACCTAGCCTCCAACATGTGAACTAAAGAAGCTGCAGCAATTTCATAATTTGGAGCAAGTTCTGCTAAGGATCTATCCTCATGCTTGCTAACATGATTAAAGAATTCTTCAATATTATCTTTCCCAATTATAGAGCCACTACCTATTGAAAGGTCTTTCATGGTGAACTTAGGGATGGACATGGTGAACTAAGAACAAAGTGGCAACTATAGAAAGAACTAATTTTTTTGTGTTACTGATAAAAAGAAGCAAACCAGTACAATTAATTTTGTGTGTGTTTTTGATAAAGAAACAAGCAAACAAAGCAAAATAAATTAAGCAAAACAAAAACAAAGTAAAGAGATTGGTTGTGAGATATTCCCCTTGCAAGAATCTTCTTTCCCCCTGAAAAGTGATTGACGAGGAGGAAGAGATTGAAGCTATCCTTAACTCCCCGGCAACAGTGCCAGAAAAGTGCTTGACGGCTCAAGATATGTAGAGCTCGTTGGGAACCCCAAGAGGAAGGTATGATGAGAACAACAACAAGTTTCCCTCAGTTATGAAACCAAGGTTATCGAACCAGTAGGAGTAAGGAAACAACTCCAAGGTGTTTCTAGAAACTTGGAATCCTACACAACACAACCACAGAACTTTGCCCCAACTTACTGTGAGGTTGTCAATCTCACTGGTTTTGCTAAAAACAAAGGATTAAATGTATAGTGTGGAAGATAGTAATTGCTTGCAGAAAGTAAACAGTAAACGGTAAATAGTAGATGGTATATTAATGGTAAAGGAGTGGACTGGGGTCCACAGTTCACTAGAGGTGTTTCTCCTTAAGATAAATAGCATGTTGGGTGAAAAAATTACAGCGGGGCAATTGACATATTGAGAAAGCATAACAATGCATATACTAGACATCTTGACTCCTACGAGATTTGATTAGGCATTACAACTTAATACATAGACTGTAATCCAACTACATCTATGACTAATAATCCACCTTCAGGTTATCATCCGAACCCCTTCTAGTATTAAGTTGTAAGCAACAGATAATTGCATTAAGCAAAGTTTGTAAAGTAAACAACACAATTGCCCCATGGACAAAGGATTGTTGTTTTTCCCTAGTAGCAACAACACATCTACAAACTTAGAGATTTCTCTCACTTCCCCAGATTACTAGAGGCATGAACCTACTATCGAGCATAAATACTCCCTCTTGGAGTTACACGCATCTACTTGGCCAAGATAGCTACTAGCAACGGAGAGAATGTAAGATCACAAATAACATAGACATGATAGAATCAATAATCAATCTGACATAGTATCTCAATATCCATCGGATCCCCGCAAACACAACATATAGGATTACAAATAGATGATCTTGATCATGAATGGAGCTCACAAGATCTAAACATGATATCACAAAGGAGGAGAACCAACCATCTAGCTATTATATGGACCCATAGTCCAAGGGTGAACTACTCACGCATCACTCTAGAGGCTGGCATGGTGATGAAGAAGGCCTCCGGGATGATCTCTTCCCTCCGGCAGGGTACCGGGAAGAGCTTCAGATCCCCCCGATCTAGGGATGGAGATGGCGGTGGCTACAAACTCTTTCATGGATTTTGATTGGGTCCTTAGGGTTTCTGCATCGGGGTACTTTTATAGGCGAAGGGGCAAGATTGGTGGGTGCCTGAGGGGCCCACACCATAGGACGGTGCCCCTAGGGGGTGGCCGCGCCATCCCTAGGTGTGGTCACCTCATGGCCCCACTTCGGCTGCCCTTTGGACTCCGTGTTCCTTCTGGTAAAATATTGACTTCGGCTTTTCTCCCATCCAATTTCGAGAATATTTCCTTACTAGATTTTCTGAAACCAAAAAGAGCAGAAAATAGGTAACTGGCACCGTGGCATCTTGTTAATAGGTTAGTTCCAGAAAATGTATAAAAATACCTCAAAGTGTAAACAAAACATAAGAAATTTGATATAAAACAATCATGGAGCATCAAAAATTATAGATATGTTTATGACGTATCAATGACCAAAGTGGTTTCCTTCCTATGTACTCCCTGTCCCTACTCCACACCAACATGACTGCCAAACACGCAAGCGACACAGAGCCGCCGTACCAAGGCACACGTGCGCAGCACCACGCTGTGGACGAGGGAGAGATCGGTCGGGCCGGTGCGTGAGGGCAAAGGGTAGGAGAGAGGGAGGATGGATGGTGAGAGGCAGCGAAGGAGAGAGAAAACACACAATTTGTTTTGCGTGCATAGGTCCTGAAATTTATTAGTACTAGCATAGTGTAGTGCACTGTAAGACCGCATGAGTACCTCGTGTCAGAAACCCATCATAACTTTGCTCTAACATGGAATCGCCTTCAACTTCTCTTCGCTGATGCCCTCTTCCCCTGCCAACATTTTATTCTCTTAGCATGTACAGCGCGTGGACAGAGGTGACCCTATGTCTAAGCAAAGAAATATACTACTCCCACATTGTGTAAAAACGCACACCTTAATAAGGCCTACTATGTGGCATCCGCTAAGTTCACCTTATACATAGTGGAAAAACTAAAGTTATCTTTAAGCCTAAGGTGCACCTCAAGCTTGTGGGTTGCCCATAGAGAATAGAAATATCATTTCCCCTCTCTCCCTATTTCATGTGATCGTTTTCAAAAGGTGTTCAAATTTTCATGATGCAAAATCTTAGCTAGAAGTCGAACCACTCGTCAAAACTCTCTATGGTTTCTGATATATTAATTAACCGCTCGATGGGTACCTCCATAAGATTTTTTTCATAAAACTTTCAAAGCAACCTACAATTTATTACTTTTAGTTCAAGTTTGACCTAATTTCATTAAATTCAAGAGCAATCTATCGCACGTAGTTGTAGCTCAAGTTTGACCTAATTTCATTAAACTGTCAAGACACAAAATCTTAGCAAGAAGATGAACCTATTGTCAGAGCTCTCTTTTGATTTCTGATAGTATATTAATTGACCCCCCCTCCCCCGTGCCCCCTCCGATGTGTACCTCTAAGAGCTTTTCCGTAAAACTTTCAAAGCAACCTACACAGTTTACTTGTAGTAGTTCAAATTTTACCTATTATATTTTTTCCACTTTGCTATTATAATTTTATATAGTGATGATATGCCAGATGTCTATTATCTGAGTCTTACATGCAGGGCACGTGCAATTAACTAGTACTTGTAGTTTCAAATTTGACCTAATTTCGATAAATCGACATAAAGTCATTCTAATGGGCAGAGTTAGCTGGGAAGTTTGAAAACTCATAAAACATGGGAATCGTTGGTACAACAAGTTCGTCCAATATATATGTATGTAAACTTGGCTTGTGGCATTCAGATCCAATATTCTTCGGACTTTTGTTTAGGAAAAAGAACAACCTCGCTCGTATTCTTCACTCGGAAAATGTAGAATTAAATGTTCTTACTTGATAGTTGGAAACTCACACCGACGACACTATTTACTACAAGAAGATGCACCGATGATCTACCTATGAAAAGACATTTAATTCAAGAACAATCTATGGCGTTTACTTGTAGCTAGCTCAAGTTTGACCTAATTTTGTTAAATTATCAATATGCAAAGTCTTAGCAAGAAGTTGAACCTATCGTCGAAACTCTCGCTGGTTCTCGTATATTAATTTTGAACCCTCGATGGGAACGTCCAAAAGCTTTTTCGTAAATCTATCAAAGCAAAACCTACAATTTACTTGTAGTTTCAAATTTGACCTAATTCCGAGATATCGACATAAAGTCATTCAAATGTGCAGGGTTAGCTAGGAAGCTTCAAAACCCATAAAACATGGGAATTGCAAGTACAACATGTTGTCGATCCACTATATATATATGTCTGTCAACTTGGCTTGTGGCATCGACATCCAATATTCTTTGGACTTCTCTTTATGGAAAAGAACTACTAACCTCGTTCGTCTTCACTCGGAAAACGTAGAATTGAATGTTCTTTCCTGGTAGTTAGACACTCATACCCACGACACTTCTTACTACTAGAAAATGCACCCATCTACCTCTGAAATGACATTTAATTCAAGAGTTATCTATCGTGCTTACTTGTAGCTCAAGTTTGACCTAATTTCGTTAAATTGTCAAGATGCAAAATCTTAGCAAGAAATTGAACCTATCGTCAAAACTCTCGTTGTTTTCAGATATATTAATTGTGACCCCTCGATGGGTACCTCCAAAATATTTTTCTTAAAACTTTCAAAGCAACCTACAATTTACTTGTAGTTTCAAATTTGACCTAATTTCGATAAATCGACATATAGTCATTCGGTCAAATGGGCAGAGTTAGCTAGGAAGTTTGAAAACTCATAAATAAAACATGGGAATAGTTGGTACAACATGTTGGTCCACTATATATGTCTGTAAACTTGGCGTGGCATTCACATCCAATATTCTCCGCACTTCTTACGAAAAAGAACAACCTCGCTCGTCTTCACTTGGGAAATGTAGAATTGAATGTTCTTTCGTAATAGTTGGAAAATCACATTGACAACATTGTTTACTACAAGAATATGAACCGATCTACCTCTTAAAATACATTTAATTTCAAGAGCAATCTATCGTGCTTAATTACTTGTAGCTCATGTTTGACCTAATTTCTTTAAATTGTCAAGATGCAAATCATAGCAAGAAGTTAAACCTATCGCAAAAACTCACGGTGTTTTATGATATATTAATTGTGACCCATCGATGGGTACCACCAAAAGTTTTTGGTAAAACTTCCAAAGCAACCTATAATGTACTTGAAGTTTCAAATTTGACCTAATTTCAATAAAGCAACATAAAGTCATTCGGTTAAATGGGCAGAGTTAGCTAGGAAGTTTGAAAACTCATAAAACATGGGAATCATTGGTACAACATGTTGGTCCACTATATATGTCGGTAAACTTGGCTTCTAGCGTTCAGATCCAATATTCTTCGGACATTTGTTTACGGAAAAGAAGAACCTCGCTCGTCATCACTCGAAAAATTGAGAATTGAATGTTCTTTCCTGATAGTTGGAAAATCACACCGACGACACTATTTACTACAAGAAAATACACCTATCTACCTCTGAAAAGTCATATATTTCAAGAGCAATCTATCGTGTTTACTTTGTAGCTCAAGTTTGACCCAATTTCGTTAAATAGTGTCATGATGCAAAATCTTAGCATAAAGTCAAACTAGTTGTCAAAATTCTCAGTTGTTTCTCATATATTGATTGTGACCCCCCAATAGGTACCTCCAAAAGCTTTTTCGTATAACTTTTAGAGCAACCTAAAAAACTTGTAGTATATAGTTCAAATTTGACCTAATTTAGATTAATCGACATATAAAGTCATTCAAGTGGGCAGAGCGATAAGCTATAGGAAGTTTGAGAACTCATAAAACACGGGAAATCATAAGTACAATATGTTGGTCCACTATATATGTGTGAATACTTGGCTTGTGGCATTCAGATCCTTATTTTTCGGACTTCCTTTATAGGAGAGAATAATCTCGGTATCACTCGAAAAATTGAGAATGTTCTTTCTCGATAGTTGGAAACTCACACTTGATGGCTCAAAATGTAGAGCTCATTGGGAACCCCAAGAGGAAGGTATGATGAGCACATCAGCAAGTTTTCCCTCAGTTATGAAACCAAGGTTATCGAACTAGTAGGAGCAAGGAAACAACTGCAAGGTGTTGCTATCAACTTGGAATCCCGCAGAACACAACCACAGAACTTTGTTCCCAACTTACAGTGAGGTTGTCAATCTAACCAGTTTTGCTAAAAACAAAGGATTAAACATATTGTGTGGAAGATAGTAATTCTTTGTAGAAAGTAAACAGTAAATAGTAACAGTAGAAGGTATAACAATGATAAAATCATGGACCGGGGTCCATAGTTCACTAGAGGTGATTCTCCTTAAGATAGATAACACGCTGGGTGATCAAATTATAGCGGGGCAATTGACAGATTCGAGAAAGCATACAATGCATATACTAGACATCTTGACTCCTATGAGATTTGATTGGGCATTACAATATTATACATAGACCGTAATCCAACTGCATCTATGACTAATAATCCACCTTCAGGTTATCATCCAAACCCCTTCCAGTATTAAGTTACAAGCAACAGATAATTGCATTAAGCAAAGTGTGTAAAGTAAACAATACGATTGCCCCATGGAAAAATGATTGTTGTTTTCTCCCTAGTAGCAACAACACATCTACAACCTTAGAGATTTCTATCACTTTTCCAAATTAGTAGATGCATGAACCCACTATCGAGCATAAATACTCCCTCTTGGAGTTGCAAGCATCTACTTGGCCAAGATAGTTACAAACTACAGAGAGCATGCAAGATCACAAATAACATAGACATGATAGAATCAATAATCAATCTGAAATAGCATATAAATATCCATCGGATCCCCACAAACATAACATCTAAGATTACAAATAGATGATCTTGATCATGAATGGAGCTCACAAGATCTAAACATGATAGCACAAAGGAGGATAACCAACCATCTAGCTACTACATGGACCCATAGTCCAAGGATGAACTATTCACGCATCACTCTAGAGGCTGGCATGGTGATGAAGAAGGCCTCCGAGATGATTTCTCCCCTCCGACAGAGTGCTGGGAAGAGCTTCAGATCCCTCCTGGTCTAAGGATGGAGATGACAGTGGCTAGAGACTCTTTCATGGAATTTTGGTCAGGTACATAGGGTTTTTGTCCCGGGAGACTTTTATAGGCAAAGGGGCAAGGTCGGTGGAGCACTAGGGGGCCCACACCCCTTGGTGGCGTGCCCATAGGCCGCGTAGCCACCAGGTGTGGTCGCCCTGGTGCGCTACTTTGTCTCCCCTCCGGACTCCGTGTTGCTTCGGGTAAAATACTGACTTTGGCTTCTGTCCCGTCCAATTCCGAGATTATTTCCTTACTATCTTTTCTGAAAACAAACACAACAGAAAACAGGAAACTGGCACTATGGCATCCCGTTAATATGTTAGTCCTAGAAAATGTATAAAAATACCTCAAAGTGTGAACAAAACATAAGAAAGTAGATACTAATCAAGCATGGAACATCAAAAATTATAGATACGTTTATAACGTATCAACACTGACATCATTGTCTACTACAAGAAGATGCACCCATCTACCCTTCAAAAGACATTTAATTCAAGAGAAATCTATCGTTCTTACTTGCTTGTAGCTCAAGTTTGACCTAATTTCGTTGAAACTATCATCAAAACTCTCGGTGGTTTCTGACATATTGATTGTGACCCCTCTATGGGTGCCCCCAAAAGGTTTTTCGTAGAACTTTCAAAGCAACGTACAATCTACTTATAGTTTCAAATTTGACCTAATTTCGATAAATCGACATAAAGTCATTCAAATGGGCAGAGTTAGCTAGGAAGTCATTCAAATATCGAAAAACATTTAATTCAAGAGTGATCTTTCATGCTTACTTGTAGCTCAAGTTTGACCTAATTTTGTTAAACTGTCAAGATGCAAAATCTTAGCATGAAGTTGAACGTGTCGTCAAAACTCTCGGTGGTTTATGATATATTAATTGTCCCCTGAATAGGTACCTCTAGAAGAGTTTTCATAAAACTTTCAAAGCAACCTACAATTTATTTATAGTTCAAATTTGACCTAAATTCGATAAATAATTGGCATAAAGTCATTCAAGTTGGCGGAGTTAGCTTGTAAGTTTGAAAGCTCATAAAACATGGGTATCGTCAGTACAACATGTTGGTCCAGTCTTTATGTCTGAAAACTTGTCTTGTGGTATTCAAATCCATATTCTTTAGAGTTCATTTATGTAAAAGAACAATCTCATCATCACTCGAAAAATTGAGAATTAAATATTCTTTCGTGATAGTTGGAAACTAACACTGACGACATTGTTTACTACATCACCCATCTACCTCTAAAAATACATTTAATTTAATATCAATCAATTGCCCTTACTTGTGTAGCAAATGTTTGAGTTAATTTTATTAAATCGGCAAAAAGTCACTAAAGAGTGCAAAGTTAGCTAGGAAGCTTGAAACATCCTATTTCTAAAAACTTTGGAATTATAAGAAACCATGTTCCACTTTGTCTGATAATCGGGGCAGTGTAATTATTTTTTAATTGTGGTAGGTCTCGTAGGAGCGAGGTGCTTTATTAGTTAACACGCGGTCGGTGGAAGTACATGTTACATCAAGGACCTCATAAAAATGAAAATTACATCCAAGTCCATGCATTTAGCACAAGATCCCTGAAACTAAGCAATGAAGTGTATTTTGAGGTTTGCGCGTATGCTAGATATTGTAGAGCCAAAATTTGTTCCGAAATAATCTACATTCTAACTTTTACTATTAGTACGTATAGTAAACAAGAATCCATAAAACAGAGTGATCGTACTCTCTATTGGAGTAGTAACTTGGATTGGTTTTTCACATATCTAAGTACTACTACTAATTATAATTTCTAAAAAAAAAGTACCACTAATAAATGCAGTACTAGTTTGTCTGATTTATTCTAAGATGTAGTATTACTACTATTACTAGTACTCCCTCTGTCTGGGATTATTAAGGCCATTTAAATTTGATAAGACCAAAAAATTTAATTACAGGTTGGTGTCGAAGACATGCATGTAGTTCTCGGTCTCTCCCCTGAAGCATTGTACACCCTGCAGCAGGCCGCAATCTTTTCGTCTCTCTCTAGGAGTAGATCTTCTTGCCTCTCACTCACCTGGATCTTCTTGCCTCGATCTCTCCCTTTGTCTGTATTGTACTGTCTGGTACAGAACAACGTGACACCTGCTTTATTACTCACCTGTCAACTTTCTGCAGCCTTTTTGTTTTGACGAAGCATGTATAACGTGTGGACACTGTCTAAGAAAAAAGTGGCCAAGTGTAGCCGCCACCGGTGCGCCGATGCCTAGTGTATTCCTGTACAATCGTACTAGTATAGTAAGGAACTCAATCATTATACTCTTTAGTATACCCACCCAACCCGGGTTTCTAGCCGGCGGGCACTACATCGGCGAGCCGGTCTTCCCTCTGTAACCACTCCCACAAGTTCGTGTACCGTGTCGGCGGATTGGACCATGAGCCGACTCCTATGGACGCCGTCTAGCCTGAGGCGATGATTGAGTGCCCCTATGACGGCTGCTTTAGCTTGGTCGCCTTTGACAAACTCGACAAGCACAAGATCGCATGCTCGCATGGCCCGTGCTCCTGCATTGATTTCGCTTGTGATTTCATTGCCTCGCCGGCAAGGCTCCTTCCCCACATGAAGGAGGCCCACAGGGTCATAGTAACTAGGACCATCTACGACAATGCCTTCTTTTGCCTCATCCCGACTCTGCCAGCAACAAGCACGAGGGGATTCACGCTCTTCCTCTACGGACACGACGGTGTCGTGTTCGGCCTGACCATCAGTGCGCTCGGCCTGGCCGCCGTCGTGTCCTTGGTGTGCATCAGGCTGGACAAGTACTTGTAGTTGCGGTACACGGTGAAACTATGTGTGCCTGGCCCGCTGGGGTCGGCGGACTTGTCAATGGTTAAGAGCCTTAATGCAGTAATCAAGCTGACAAGCAGCTCGTCGCCGGCCAACTTCCCGTCCGACAAGCTCAGGACGTACCTCGGGGTGTCTCCGCGGTTCCTGATGAAGGTTGGACAGTCCACCCATGTATCTTTCTAGATTTGTATCGACAGGAAAAAATGATCTTAAACTATGGCTGATGATCAAGACTGTAATGGTGTATTAGCAGATAAATAGTACTACTAGTAGCACTATTTTACTACTCCAGTTTACTAGTAGTAGTCGCATGTCGGTTCTCTTTTTATACTAGGAAGGATGCATTTTGGATGTAAACTAAGTTTGCTGCTAATGTTATTACGGAGTATTTAGGGGTTTAGTACGACTTTTATGTAATTGTTCACTTCTAGGACAGGGATCAGAGATAAACACACTAACCGTTCTTGCGGTGCTTCGATTTTAGTCATCTAACTCAGCGATTATAGAATTTTATGCCCAAACTTGTCATTTCGACTTGATTTAAGTCTTGAACCAAGATTGCCATCGAAATTGCGCTGGTGTGGACGACGCATCGACGTGGGTCTAGCATGTAGGATAGGCTGTCCTGGAATTTTGCCTAAATATCTAGAAAATAATATGGACATCTACGACATCAACTCAATATTATCAGACTCATCACGAACCATTGTTTCATATTATATGCGTTTAACATTATGTAAGTTAGTATGTTTGTACATATAGTTGGTCAAACTTTATAAATATTAACTTCGACAAAACCTAGTATGCTTTCTAATTTGGATATGAGGAAGCATCTAAGTACTAAAATGCATTGAAATACATGCGTATCTAGACAAAGCCAAGTCAGTAAGTACTATTTTAGGATGGAGGGAGTAATTATTTATGAGTAATCTATTTTTCAGAATTTTTTTACTGCTATGGCACGTGTCCACAACTAGAGCATGGACCAATGCATAATAATCACGCGACCATTAATGGCGTGTAGTTGATGTGGGAGTTTCTTCTTCTTCGTTCCCCGGCAACTGCGCCAGAAAAATGCTTGATGGCTCAATGCATGGCGCCCAGAAAAATGCTTGATGGCGGTGTTGATGTAGAGCTCGTTGGGAACCCCAAGAGGAAGGTATGATGAACACAGCAGCAAGTTTCCCTCAGTTATGAAACCAAGGTTTTATCGAACTAGTAGGAGCAAGGAAACACCTCAAAGGTGTTACTAGCTCAGCTTTGGCAGGGCGCACTACCGGTGCTAGTAGCAACATGGAGACCTGCACAACACAACCACAAAACTTTGTCCCCAACTTGCGATGAGGTTGTCACTCTTACCGAGTTTGTGGAAAACAAAGGATTAAACGTATCGAATGGAAAGAAGTAAAAATTTGCAGAAAGTAAACACAAAGCAGTAAAAGATTCGTAGATTGTATGTAAAGCAAAAGGATCGGGATCCATAGTTCACTAGAGGTGGCTCTCCTTAAGATAGATAACATGCTGGATGAACAAATTACAGCGGGGCAATTGACAAACACCGAGAAAGCAATACATGCATATACTAATCATCTTGACTCCTTTGAGACTTGATTGGGGAATACAACATAATACATAGACCGCCATCCAACTGCATCTATGACTAATAATCCACCTTCAAGTTATCATCCGAACCCCCTCTAGTATTAAGTTGCAAGCAACAGATTATTGCTTTACGAACTGCGTGTAAGGTAAACAATACGATTGCTCTATGAACAAAGGATTGTTGTTTTCTCCCTAGTAGCAACAACACATCTAGTACCTTAGAGATTTCTGTCACTTCCCCAGATTACCAGAGGCATGAACCCACTATCGAGCATAAATACTAACTCTTGGAGTTGCTAGCATCCACTTGGCCAAGATAGCTACTAACAACGGAAAGCATGCAAGATCTCAAATAACAAAGACATGATAGAATCAATAATCAATCTGAAATAGCATCTCAATATCCATCGGATCCCCGCAAACACAACATGTATGGATTACAAATAGATGATCTTGATCATGAACAGAGCTCACAAGATCTAAACATGAAAGCACAAAGGAGGAGAAACCAGCAATCTAGCTACTACATGGATCCGTAATCCAAGGATGAACTGCTCACGCATCACACCGGAGGCTTGCATGGTGATGAAGAAGGCCTCCAGGGTGAATTCCCCTGTCCGGCAGGGTGCCGGGAAGAGCTTTAGATCCCTCCCGATCTAGGGATGGAGATGATGGCGGATACAGACTCTTTCGTGGATTTTTGATCGGGTACCTAGGGTTTTCGTCCCGAGGGCAACTTATAGGTGGAAGGAGAGGCCGAGGGGGTGCTGGGGGCGGCCAGACCACCCTCTGGCGCGGGCCAGGCCTGGCCGCGCGGCCAGGTGGTGTGGCCGGCCCCCAGCCCTTCTCCATCTCTTATTCTAGCACTTGATCCCTTCCGGAAAAATAGGCACTTTGGCTTTTGTCCCGTCCAATTCCGAGAATATTCATTTTCTGACTTTTCTGGAACCAAAAACAACAGAAAACAGGCAGCTGGCACTGTGGCTCTTGTTAATAGGTTAGTCCAAGAAATCATAATAAAAGTACTCCAAAGTTGGAACAAAACACAAGAAAGTGGATAAAACCAAGCATGGAACATCAAAAATTATAGATACATTTGCAATGTATCAACCATGCGGTGGCGATCTACTCCGTATTGGATTACCCTACGTGCGGAGACGCACTAGTGGAATACACGCTCATGCCGTTTCTGAGTACATAGTTGACATGGGTATACCCTACAGGTACTCGAGCTTGGTATATACTGTCCAAATACAAACAGGCCCACGATGTCGCCAAGGCCCAGATGAAAGGACTCGAGTAACCTGTAGACTCTCGATTGCTTGAACGACAAGAAGAAGCTAAAGATAGAAAGTTTGAAGGGGAAAACCCTAACTTGTAACCAACTCGACCTGCTACCCGAGACCTAGCCTATCTATATAAAGGCTAGGAGGGGGCGGCGAGGAGAACACACACACCCCTAGTTTCCACAACCCTCGCCAGATTACATCTGCGCAGCATTGTAACTTTCGACTCCCTCGATAATTCCACGAGCAGACAAGCAGGAGTAGGGACCTCTACGAGGCTTGAACCTGGGTAAATCCTTTGTCCCCTGTGTGCTTGTTTGCTAGCCGATAGATGTCTCCAGCGTCCTTCCTTCTCCAAAACCCAAGTCCATAACAATGGGCATTGACGAGTTAAACCCTCGTCAATTGGCGCCGTCTGTGGGAATTGGGAGTGCTGATGTTGCGGCTTCTTCGGCCCCATCAACTGCAATCTACAACTCCGCAACAACGGAGATTTGTCAGCTTTTCAGCGCCTTCGACTTCACCGTCCACATGCCGGTCACCCGCCCGTCCTTCGAGTCCGTGGGCGACGGAATCAGCCTGGCGATTGGGAGCTTCCGCTTCCAAGTTGGTCAGATGGGCACGCTTCGCATGCCTGATCAGCCGACAACACCGGCGCTTGCCCCAGCATCATGGTTACCTCCATCGATTGGCACCCTCGGCGAGCTCAATGCTCCGGTGGCAGTCGAGAACACGATCAGCGACAGCAATCGCCACTCCGATCTAAGCGATCTGGCAACTGAAGATGGAACCTACGGTTCTGGATCTGAAAGTTGTGGAAGCAACAACTTCCCCAATCACTTCATGTGCGCTGTGATCAACACAGGCGACACCTCCGCCAATCGCGGCAACGGTGATAACACCGGCAACGGCACCGATCCACCCAATCACGGCAACGGTGGTAACACCGGCAATGGCACCGATCCACCCAACGCCGAAAACGGTGGCAACGCTGGCAACAGCGGTAACGGTGGCAACGGAGGAGCAGTCGAACCTCCTAGCATGATCAATGAGCAAACCGGCGAATGCGTCGTGATCAGGCTCAACGAGCGAGAGTGGGATCGCTGCCGCGAAGCCCTACGGGGTGCACCTCTACCCTGTGGCTCCCCGCAGGAACTGCTGATGGGCTATCATTGGCTTCTGAAAGAAGAATTCGAGCGCCAAAAACAAGCAATCGTGCAACTTGAAGCGCGTAAAAAGGCAGCGGATGAATCGAGCCTTCGTCGTGCTAGGCTCTCCTCCTACGGAGGATCCTCCTCAAGAGGTAACGAGTACCTCGCTAAGAAGAGGCAGTCGCAGATGGCTCACCTCACCAAACAAGAGCGCATAGAAGCCGCGAAAGTCCTCGACTTTGGCTCTATGACAGTCGACACGAGAGGCAATGTGGTTCCCAGGACACCGCAGGCCGCGGTGACAGTAGCCACCATGTACCTCCTCAATAACCAGCCGCTAGCTGGAGATCCCCGAACTGCCATGCACTGATCTATGATCGCGGGCTTGGGGCTAATCGAGGCCGCCCTCGACAAGGAGCCAGTACCAGACCCAAAAAAGGGCAAAGCGCTAGCAAAGCGCTACTCCTCGCCCTCATCCAGCGCATCGCGCGGCGCTCCAAGGCATTCGCCGTTCTCAACGGCGAACTGTATAAACAACATCACAGGAGTGCTACAACGATGCGTCTCCATGGCTGACGGAAGAGGAATTCTCCTCGACATCCAAGAAGGGACCTGTGGGCACCACACAGGCAGTTGCGCCCTCATCGCCAAAGCTCTACGAGCTGGATTTTACTGGCCCACGGCCATGCGCGACGCCAAGGACATAGTCCAAAAATGCAATGCTTGCAAGCGATTCGCGGACAAGCCACACGCACCAGGCGCAGAGCTACGACATATTCCATTGGCCTGGCCCTTCGCACAATGGGGGCTCGATATGGTTGGCAAGCTGCCAAGATCCTCGCGTGGAGGCTACGTCTACCTCTTGGTTGCAGTCGACAAATTCACCAAGTGGATCGAGGCCATGCCAATGACCAACCAATCAGGGCACAGTGCAATCAAGTTCTTCGAGTCCATCGTCTATCGCTTCGGTGTGCCGCACAGCATCATTACCAACAACAGGACGAACTTCACATCCAAAGAGTTCCAAGAATTCTGTGAGAACCTGGGGATCAACATCAGCTACGCCTCAGTAGCGCATCCACAGACCAACGGTCAGGTGGAAAAAGCAAACAGGCTCGTCTGCAGCGGCATCAAGAAGCGACTCCTGCAACCACTCGAACAAGTGGCGGGTTGCTGGCCAGATGAGCTGCAATCCGTACTCTGGAGTGTTGGGTCCGCAGCATAGAAAACAAAAAATTTCCTACGGTGTGAACTACACGCCAAGATCTATCTACTAGGTAGAAAGCAACGGGTGGACATACATCTAACAAGAACTTACCCACGTAGAAAACGAGCTTTGTTAACGAGTAGGAACTCGTGGTTGATGTAGTCGTACACTTGCCGATCTCAAGATCATGAGGAAGTCCGAGCGCCGCAACTCAGCAGCGCATCCGCACTCGCACACACGTTCAAGCCACCGGACAACCTCCACCTCCTCGCTCCAGTGATCCAGCAGAAGCAGCAACTCCTTCTAGACGAAATGCCATCGGGAACATGTAGCTCGCTAATCCGATACCATGGGGGAATAATTCTAGAGGAGGAGAGAGATCCTTCACAAGGAGGTGTGAGGATGAAGGAGGGAATGGGTGGCCTTTTATAGGAGGAGGGGGGTGCCCCCTCTCTCCATGGCCGGCGCATGGGGGGGGTGACCCCTCACCTCCCCCATTCATGTGGTGGTAACCCCTCCACATTAAAATGCCTCTTCACATTCCCTTTTAAAGTCTCCACTTTAAATGCATTAAATTTCTCCAAATTTAATGCTCTCTCATTTAATAAAATTCTTTTTATTAAATTTATTCAGAATTTTGTTAATTACTTTAATTAACAAACATTCACATATAGCCCCTTGCAATATTTCAATATCACATGCAGAACCACCTTCTGCAATTTCACCCGAAACAATTTCCGGTTTCTATTGAAACAATTCCTGCGCTTTGGAATTCTTTCGTCTGAAACATATGTGCTCCAAAATGGTGTGCCATCCTACGGTTCGCGAATAATGCAGACATGATCGAGACCCTTCTCCGATCAATAATCAGCAGCGGGACCTGGAGATCCGTACTGACTCCTACACATTCAACGATGACTCCTGTGATCGTCAGAACCTTTAACGCTTGTAACTAAATCCATTTGTCTCTCGATATATTACATGTCCGAGATTCGATCATCGGTATCTCCATACCTAGTTTGATCTCGTTACCGACATGCACTCTTTTCTCGTTCCCGTGATATAACATTCTAGTGATCACATCACTTGCTTGCAAGCTATCCTAATGTGATATCACCGAGAGGGCCCAGAGTATATATATCCGTCATCTGGATTGACAAATTCCACTCTTGATCCATGAGCCTCAACATAACACCTTCGTAGTACTGAACCCATCTTTATAGTCACCCTGTTACGGTGTGACGTTTGATGTTATCAAGATACTCTTCCGGTGTTAGCAATTAACATGATCTCATGGTCTAAGGATAAAGATTACTTCGTATGATGTTATAGCAATATAAACATAATGGAACCACCAAGTCCAGCACCGCAAAGCAGCAGTGCATCCGTGATCGCACACACGTCCGGTACCCCGACAACCTCCGTCCCTCGCTCCAGCAAAGCAGTGGAAGTAGCAACTCCTTTCCAGATAAAGCCACCGGGAACATGTATCTCGCTAATCCGAGACCATGGGGGAATAATACTAGAGGGGGAGAGAGATCCTTCACAAGGAGGTGTGTTTGAGAAGTGAGGAGGGGGTGGCCTTTTATAGGAGGAGGGGGTGCCCCTCCTTCATGGCCGGTGCATGGAGGAGGTGACTCTTCACCTCCTCCATTCATGTGGTGGTAACTCCCTCCACATAAATTTGCCCCTTCACATTCTCTTTTAAAGTCTCCACTTTAAATGCATTAAATTTCTCCAAATTTAATGCTCTCTCATTTAATAAAACTCTTTTATTTTTTTTATTCCGAATTTTGTTAATTACTTTAATTAACAAACATTCACATAAAACCCCCTGCAACATTTCAATATTACATGCAGAACCAATTTCAGCAATTTCACCCAAAACAGTTTCGGTGTCTATTGAAATAATTCCAGCGCTTTCTTAAATCTTTATCTGAAACATATTTGCTCCAAATGGTGTCGGTATCCCTTAAGTGTGTCACCCTACGGTTCGCGAATAATGCAAACATGATCGAGACCCCTCTCCGATCAATAATCAGCAGTGGGACCTGGAGATCCATACTGACTCCTACACATTCAACGATGACTTCTGTGATCATGAGAACCTTTAACGCTAGTAACTAAATCCCTTTGTCCCGCAATATATTACATGTCTGAGATTTGATCATCGGTATCCCCATACCTAGTTTGATCTCGTTACCGACATGCACTCTTTTCTCGTTCCCGTGATATAACATTCTAGTGATCACATCACTTGCTTGCAAGCTATCCTAATGTGATATCACCGAGAGGGCCCAGAGTATATATATCCGTCATCTGGATTGACAAATTCCACTCTTGATCCATGAGCCTCAACATAACACCTTCGTAGTACTGAACCCATCTTTATAGTCACCCTGTTACGGTGTGACGTTTGATGTTATCAAGATACTCTTCCGGTGTTAGCAATTAACATGATCTCATGGTCTAAGGATAAAGATTACTTCGTATGATGTTATAGCAATATAAACATAATGGAACCACCAAGTCCAGCACCGCAAAGCAGCAGTGCATCCGTGATCGCACACACGTCCGGTACCCCGACAACCTCCGTCCCTCGCTCCAGCAAAGCAGTGGAAGTAGCAACTCCTTTCCAGATAAAGCCACCGGGAACATGTATCTCGCTAATCCGAGACCATGGGGGAATAATACTAGAGGGGGAGAGAGATCCTTCACAAGGAGGTGTGTTTGAGAAGTGAGGAGGGGGTGGCCTTTTATAGGAGGAGGGGGTGCCCCTCCTTCATGGCCGGTGCATGGAGGAGGTGACTCTTCACCTCCTCCATTCATGTGGTGGTAACTCCCTCCACATAAATTTGCCCCTTCACATTCTCTTTTAAAGTCTCCACTTTAAATGCATTAAATTTCTCCAAATTTAATGCTCTCTCATTTAATAAAACTCTTTTATTTTTTTTATTCCGAATTTTGTTAATTACTTTAATTAACAAACATTCACATAAAACCCCCTGCAACATTTCAATATTACATGCAGAACCAATTTCAGCAATTTCACCCAAAACAGTTTCGGTGTCTATTGAAATAATTCCAGCGCTTTCTTAAATCTTTATCTGAAACATATTTGCTCCAAATGGTGTCGGTATCCCTTAAGTGTGTCACCCTACGGTTCGCGAATAATGCAAACATGATCGAGACCCCTCTCCGATCAATAATCAGCAGTGGGACCTGGAGATCCATACTGACTCCTACACATTCAACGATGACTTCTGTGATCATGAGAACCTTTAACGCTAGTAACTAAATCCCTTTGTCCCGCAATATATTACATGTCTGAGATTTGATCATCGGTATCCCCATACCTAGTTTGATCTCGTTACCGACATGCACTCTTTTCTCGTTCCCGTGATATAACATTCTAGTGATCACATCACTTGCTTGCAAGCTATTTCAATTGGATATCACCGAGAGGGCCGAGAGTATATCTATCCGTAATCGGGATTGACAAATTCCACTCTTGATCCATGAGCCTCAACATAACACCTTCGTAGCACTGAACCCATCTTTATAGTCACCCTGTTACGGTGTGACGTTTGATGTTATCAAGATACTCTTCCGGTGTTAGCAATTAACATGATCTCATGGTCTAAGGATAAAGATTACTTCGTCTGATGTTATAGCAATATAAACATAATGGCTTGATCGTAATGCTATACTTCGGATGAATGTTCATCACATCATTCCACCAATGGTGTGACCTTGTTATTAACAACATCCAATGTCCATGATCAGGAAACCTTGATCATCCTGTTAATCAACAAGCTAGTCTATAAGAGAGGCATGACTAGGAACCCTTTTTGTTTATTATGCACACATGTATTGATGTTTACGAATCAATACATTTCTAGCATGTAAAATAAACATCTATCATATATAAGGAATATATAATAACAACTTTATTATTGCCTCTCAGGGCATATTTCCTTCAGTCTCCCACTTGCACTAGAGACAATAATCTAGTTCATATAGTGATAAATCTAACACCCATGGAGTTCTGGTGTTGATCATGTTTTGCCCTAGGGATAGTCAACGGATCTGCTACATTTAGGTCCGCGTGTACTTTACAAATCTTTATATCTCCATCCTTGACATGCCCGCGGATGGAGTGAAACCGGCGCTTAATATGTTTGGAATTCTTGTGAGACCTTGGTTCCTTTGCGTTGGCTATGGCTCCATTGTTGTCACAATAGATCACCATCGGGTCCAACGCACTGGGAACCACACCCAGTTCCGTAATGAACTCTTTCATCCAAACTGCCTCTTGTGCCACTTCTGAAGCAGCAACATATTCCGCCTCCGTTGTTGATCTAGCCACCACAGGTTGTTTAGAACTCCTCCAACTAACTGCTGCTCCGTCCAAGAGAAATACGTATCCGGATTGAGACTTAGAGTCATCCAGATCGGTGTCAAAGCTAGCATCAACATAACACTTAGAGACTAGCTCTTCTTCACCTCCGTATATGAGAAACATATCCTTAGTTCTTCTCAAGTACTTGAGGATGTTCTTTACCGCTATCCAGTGTTCCGAACCTGGATCAGATTGGTACCTACTAGTCAAACTAATAGCATGTGCCACATCCGGTCTTGTACATAGCATGACATACATAATAGAGCCTATGGCCGAGGCATAGGGGATCTTATCCATCATCTCTCTTTCTTCCGCCGTAGCCGGACTTTGAGTCTTACTCAATGTCTTGCCTTGCAACATAGGTAAGAACCCCTTCTTACTTTCGTCCATATCTTATCAAGGTATGTACTCTGCGATATCCCAATTAGGCGCCTTGATCTATCTCTATAGATTTTAATGCCTAATATATATGACGCTTCACCAAGGTCTTTCATCGAAAATTTGCTGTTTAGATAACTTTTAACATTGTTTAAAAGATCTATATCATTTCCAATCAATAATATGTCATCCACATATAATATCAGAAATGCCACATTGCTCCCACTCACTTTCTTGTAAATACAAGCCTCTCCATAAGTTTGGACAAATCCAAACTCTTTGATCACCTCATCAAAGCGGAGATTCCAACTTCGTGATGCTTGCTTTAGTCCATAGATGGATCGCTGAAGTTTGCACACCTTATTAGCATCCTTAGGATCGACAAAACCCTTAGGTTGTATCATATACAACTCTTCTTCAATCTTACCATTGAGGAACACAGTTTTGACATCAATCTGCCATATTTCATAATCGAAATATGCAGCAATTGCTAACATAATCCTAACCGATTTAAACATCGCTATGGGAGAGAATGTCTCATTGTAGTCAACTCCTTGAATTTGTCGAAACCCCTTTGCGACAAGTCGGGCCTTATAGATGGTCACATTACCATCAGCATCAATTTTCCTTTTGAAAATCCATTTATTCTCAACGGCCTTTCGGTCATGAGGTAAGTCCACCAAGTTCCAAACTTGGTTCTCGTACATGGATTCCATCTCGGATTTCATGGCTTCTAGCCATTTGTTGGAATCTGGGCTCATCATCGCTTCTTCATACGTCGCAGGGTCATCCATTTCATCAACCATGAAATTCACAACAGGATTGCCATACAGTTCAGGAGCTGCATGTGTCCTGCTTAACCTGCGAGGTTCGGTAGTGTCCTCTTTCGGAGTTTCATGATCATTATCATTAGCTCTCTCTTCATCAGGTGAAGTCAACTCCAAAACAACTTCCGGTGCTGCGCCACTCGCCATTCCATGAAGAGAAGGTTCAATAACCTCTTCGAGTTCTACCTTCCGACTACTCACACATTTCGCGAGAAACTCCTTCTCAAGAAAGGATCCATTCTTGGCAACAAAAACCTTGCCCTCGGATCTGTGATAGAAGGTATACCCAATTGTTTCCTTAGGGTATCCTATGAAGACGCATTTTTCCGCTTTGGGTTCGAGTTTATCCGGTTGAAGTTTCTTCACATAAACATCGCATCCCCAAACCTTAAGAAATGACAGCTTAGGTTTGTTTCCAAACCATAATTCATACGGTGTTGTTTCAACGGATTTAGATGGTGCCCGATTTAAAGTGAATGCAGCTGTTTCTAGTGCATAACCCCAAAATGACAGAGGTAAGTCAGTCAGAGACATCATAGATCGAACCATATCCAATAAGGTACGATTACGATGTTTCGACACACCATTATGTTGTGGTGTTCCGGCAGGCATGTGTTGTGAAACTATTCCACACTCTTTCATGTGTGTGCTAAACTCGTAACTTAGATACTCTCCTCCACGGTCAGGCCGTAGAAACTTGATCTTTTTATTACGATGATTTTCCACTTCATTCTGAAATTCCTTGAACTTTTCAAAAGTTTCAGACTTGTGTTTCATCAAATAGATATACCCATATCTACTCAAATCATCCGTGAAAGTAATAAAATAATGATATCCACCTCGCGCCGACACAACTCATTGGTCCACACACATCAGTATGTATGATCTCCAACAGATTTGTCGCCCGTTCCATTGAACCGAGAAACGGCATTCTAGTCATCTTGCCCATAAGGCATGGCTCACATGTATCAAATGATTCAAAATCAAGTGATTCCAAAAGTCCATCAGAATGGAGTTTCTTCATGCGTTTAACGCCAATATGACCTAGACGGCAGTGCCACATATATGTAGACATATCATCATCAAGTTTAATCTTTTTAGCATTAACATTATGAATGTGCATAATATTACTATCGAGATCCAATAGAAATAAACCATTCAACATAGGTGCATGACCATAAAAGATATCATTCTTATAAATCGAACAACCATTGTTCTCAGATTTAAAGGAATGACCACTTTGCATCAAACACGATCTAGATACAATGTTCATGCTCAGTGCAGGCACCAAATAACAATTATTTAGGTTTATAACTAATCCCGATGGCAAATGGAGAGGTAGTGTCCCGACGGCGATCACATCAACTCTTGATCCATTGTCGACCCGCATCCTGACCCCATCCCTTGCTAGTTGTCGCTTGTTTCATAGCCCCTGAACCGAGTTACATATATTAATAACCGATCCGGTATCAAATACTCAGGTGCTACTGCGAGTACTAGTCAAGTACACATCAATAACATGTATATCACATATACCTTTGTTTGCCTTGCTGGACTTCTTGTCCGCCAAATACTTGGGGCAGTTGCACTTCCAATGGCCAGTCCCCTTGCAATAGTAGCACTCGGTGTCAGACTTAGGGCCAGCCCGGGGTTTCTTTTCAGGCGTGGTAACATACTTGCCACCCTTCTTTCCCTTGTGCTTGCCTTTCTTGTCCTTCTTGAAACCGGTGGTCCTATTGATCATCAACACTTGATGTTCTTTCCTAATCTCCACTTCTGCAGTCTTAAGCATTGACAGAAGCTCGGGAAGAGACTTCTTCATGCCCTGCATATTATAGTTCATCATGAAGCTCTTATAGCTAGGTGGCAGAGATTGGAGAACACGATGTATGCCTAAGTCAATGGGAATCGTTATTCCCAAGGACACAAGCTTATCGGCGTATCCAGACATTTTGAGTACGTGCTCACTAACGGAGCTGTTTTCCTCCATCATGTAGCTAAAGAACTTTTCTGTAGCATTATAACTCTCTACGGCAGCATGGGTATCGAAAATCATTTTCAATTCTCCCATGGTATCAAAGGCATTGCCATTTTCGAAACGCTTTCGAAGTTCTGGCTCTAGCCCATACAGTATGCCGCAATGAACTAAGTTGTGGTCCTCCTGACGAGTCACGTAGACATTCTTTTCCTCGTCAGGGGCATCAGGAGCTGGTGGGGGGCCTAGCGGCGCATCTAGCACATATTGCTTTTGTGCAGCAGTGAGGAGAATCCTCAAATTCATAGCCCAGTTGGTGAAGTTGCTACCATTCGCAGCAAGTTTCTCTTTCTCCATGAACACATTGAAATTAAAAGCAGGTGGTGCCATCTACAACAGAATTTGTAATGTTTATTTAGACTAAGTTGATGATAGATTGAGTTCAGCTAATCCAAATTACGAATGAACTCCCACTCAAAAACGACATCCCTCGTGTCCTTTTGGTGATTACATGAACCAAATCCACTATACCAAGTCCGATCATCACGTGAGTTGATATAGCTTCAAAGGCGAGCATCTATATGGGCATCATATCAACCATATGACTCATGCTTAACCTTTCGGTAAGTGTTTCGAGGCCATGTTTGTACATGCTAGGCTCGCCAAGTAAGAACCTTAGTATTCGCGTGTGTAAAACTGTCTTACACCCGTTCCTATGAAAGCGTAGATTCGAGTACACCCGATCATCACGTGATGTCTCGAAACACGATCCATAGAACGGTGCATACTCAAGGAAGAACACATTTTTATCTTGATATCTAAAAGAGGGATCATCTTATAATGCTATCAAACGCGCCAAACTAGCAGTATAAGATGCTAACATCTAATGTGTAAAGTGAGATGATATGGTCCATGCATTTGATCTCTATCACTTGCATCGTGGTATGATCTCTATCATTCCTTTGTGTGTAAGGCCAAGGTCTATGGAACTTACACGTTGAGTGTGTTGTAAGAGTATCCACCATACATCTACTTACAACAATACCATATCAACACACTGGCCCAGCAACGATCTAAACTAGACGCCTCTAATTTATCAATTGCAAGTTTTACGTGGCTTAGGGCTTTCGGAGATAGAACCGTTCTTACCTACGAACATTAACCACAACGAGGATAACTAAGTTATTAGCAACTCGTTGTAAATCAGATATTGACTATAGTAGGAGAGACAGACACCGGTCAGCCACTTATGCAAAACAAGTTGCATGTCAGTCGTGGAACCGGTCTCATGTACGATGACATGTAAGGTTGGTCCGGGCCGCTTCATCCCACTATGCCACCAATATCCAAAATACATAGAAGATGCAATAACATGATCATCATCGCCCACATATCAACCATATGTGTACTACTTGTGCTAAGCACCTACGCATAGATCAGGCTCTGATACCACTGTTGGGTCCGCAGCATAGAAAACAAAAAATTTCCTACGGTGTGAACTACACGCCAAGATCTATCTACTAGGTACAAAGCAACGGGTGGACATACATCCAACGAGAACTTACCATCGTAGACAACGAGCTTTGTTAACGAGTAGGAACTCGTGGTTGATGTAGTCGTACACATGCCGATCTCAAAATCGTGAGGAAGTCCGAGCGCCGCAACTCAGTAGCCAATCCACACTCGCACACACGTTCAACCCACCGGAAAACCTCCACCTCCTCGCTCCAGTGATCCAGCAGAAGCAGCAACTCCTTCCAGACGAAATGCCATCGGGAACATGTAGCTCGCTAATCCGATACCATGGGGGAATAATTCTAGAGGAGGAGAGAGATCCTTCACAAGGAGGTGTGAGGATGAAGGAGGGAATGGGTGGCCTTTTATAGGAGGAGGGGGGTGCCCCCTCTCTCCATGGCCGGCGCATGGGGGGGTGACCCCTCACCTCCCCCATTCATGTGGTGGTAACCCCTCCACATTAAAATGCCTCTTCACATTCCCTTTTAAAGTCTCCACTTTAAATGCATTAAATTTCTCCAAATTTAATACTCTCTCATTTAATAAAATTCTTTTTATTAAATTTATTCAGAATTTTGTTAATTACTTTAATTAACAAACATTCACATATAGCCCCTTGCAATATTTCAATATCATATGCAGAACCACCTTCTGCAATTTCACCCGAAACAATTTCCGGTTTCTATTGAAACAATTCCTGCGCTTTGGAATTCTTTCGTCTGAAACATATGTGCTCCAAAATGGTGTCCGGTAACTCTTAAGTGTGCCACCCTACGGTTCGCGAATAATGCAGACATGATCGAGAACCTTCTCCGATCAATAATTAGCAGCGGGACCTGGAGATCCGTACTGACTCCTACACATTCAACGATGACTCATGTGATCGTGAGAACCTTTAACCCTTGTAACTAAATCCCTTTGTCTCTCGATATATTACATGTTCGAGATTCGATCATCGGTATCTCCATACCTAGTTTGATCTCGTTACCGACATGCACTATTTTCTCGTTCCCGTGATATAACATTCTAGTGCTCACATCACATGCTTGCAAGCTATCCTAATGTGATATCACCGAGAGGGCCCAGAGTATATCTATCCGTCATCTGGATTGACAAATTCCACTCTTGATCCATGAGCCTCAACATAACACCTTCGTAGTACTGAACCCATCTTTATAGTCACCCTGTTACGGTGTGACGTTTGATGTTATCAAGATACTCTTTCGGTGTTAGCAATTAACATGATCTCATGGTATAAGGATAAAGATTACTTCGTATGATGTTATAGCAATATAAACATAATGACTTGATCATAATGCTATACTTCGGATGAATGTTCATCACATCATTCCACCAATGGTGTGACCTTGTTATTAACAACATCCAATGTCCATGATCAGGAAACCTTGATCATCTTGTTAATCAACAAGCTAGTCTATAAGAGAGGCATGACTAGGAACCCTTTTTGTTTAATAAACACACACATATTGATGTTTCTGAATCAATACATTTCTAGCATGTAAAATAAACATCTATCATATATAAGGAATATATAATAACAACTTTATTATTGCCCCTCAGGGCATATTTCCTTCATGGAGTCTACGTACAACTCCAAACAACGCCACGGGCTACACGCCATTCTTCGTCAAAGGTGACCTGGTCCTGCGACTGAAGCAGCAGGGACATCTCAAGCTCGAGTCCCCTTGGGAAGGACCGTACGTGATTACAGAAGTAATCCCAGGTGGCGCCTATCGCCTTCAAGACTTAGAGACAGGAGTCGCATACTCCAACCCTTGGAACGTCGCACAACTGCGACGCTTCTACCCTTAGTCGTTCTCTTTACTTTTACATCGCAAATAAGGCTACTCAGCCACACATTGTACCTTGCACTGTTCTTCGAATAAATAAAAGCTAAGTGCCCCAAATTTCTGTGTTTCTCCTTTACTCTATCAAATTTTATACTCGGGGGCTGCGCCACCCTACTTGCATCTGTTCTTCGAACCAAAACGCGATATCCTGAGTAGCTGGCACATCAATCAAACCCCTTAACACAAACTCAACCCAGCTGCAACGCACCTGACAGGTTGACAAGGGACTGAGATAAAAGATGGCCAGGCTAACGAAAAGGACTCGCATAAAGTGCAACCCACCTCGAGCTCACAAAGCTCCTTATACACATTTAGACAACAAATTATCTACAACATATGTACGAACTTTACAACACAAGTACACTTATGTGCAGGATACAACTTTGGCTACTCTTGCAACAGATGAACGTTGGTTTGCTCCTCGAAGAAGTTGACAATCTCCTCTGCTGGACGGTCCACTGCCTGATAGTGCGGCACCATATTCCAAGCAGATCCTGCTGGTGGTGCTGGCGGCCCAGAAGCAATGGTAGCGACATCCACGTCAGGCCTGTGCAATCGCACAATTGAGAGGGCAGCCTTGGCACCAGCCACCAACTGCTGCCTCACGCACTCGCGAACCGCGGACATATCTTGAAACTTGGCAAGGAGAGCCAGCAGGATTGACGGAGCGTCGTCCAGCGGGAACATTACCCAATAAATGTTCTTCAAGCACGACCGCGCCTTCTTCAGGAAGAGCAGCACTCGCGATGCGTGATCCTGCAGGGTCGCCAACACAGTCGCACGATCATGATCTACCCAGAAGTATCCGCTCTCCTAAAGTTGCTCCTGGGTGAGATCATGAAGGCGAATGGCAATTCTATCCTTCTCCTCCCGTGGATGGTGCGTGCTAACAACTACACGAAGCAGCATCAATAGCATGAGTACAATGTACTGTTGCAGGTAACTACAAAGGAAAAGATGAGAATAAGCAAAATAACACTTAAACTAGTCGCAAAGCTGTGTCACCTCGCCAAGCAGATACTGCTCGCAGGCGGCGGCTTTTTCAGCCTTTGACTTTCACACGTCCGCGCTACCGCGGATCACGGGCAACTCACGCTCCAGCTGCTTAACACGATCACGAAGTCGCGAAAGCAAGGACAACTCCTCTACCCTGGAGCGCGGTGGTGCCACTGTATCCTCAAGAGATGGCGAGTCCTGGGTTCCCCCCACAAGACCACTTGATGTACCCTACCACAAAGTCAAGACAGAGGCAAATAAGGCGACCAACTTAACACAAAGGCAAAAGTAACAGATGCATTCAGGATCAGCATAAAGTATTCACAAACACACTCGCCAGCAGGCATGTTCTCAGACCAAAAGGATAATTCATCAACTATTACAAAAAGCTAACTATGGAGCAGCTGGCTTCTTCGACTTCAACGGATTCGGGGACTTCATCAAGTCCGTGGCAGTATCAAACGCCACTGACTTTCCGCCGGCCCCTGAGGCCGAAGCTTTCGCCGCCTTCTTGGCACGTTGGAGCTCCTCCGAATACTTGGCAACGGTATTTATCAAGGAATGGCCATATTTGGCACAGGCAGTCGCGAAAGGAGCGAAGACTACCTACTGACCGTCTGCGCCAACAGGCATCGCCTTCGACACCGCAGCGGGATCTATCTCGACTCCGTGGGCTTGCACCATGGCGAGTGACATGGTCGTGCCAGCCGCGCGGAGGGAGTTCTTGTAGGTGGCAGGCACACCCCTGGCGAGTGACTCCACCAGCTCGTCCATATTATCGACCAGCTCTGCCTTTGGCATCAACTCCTCCCGGAGGCGACTAAGGGTGACCTTGGCCTTGGACAATGTATTTTGGACAGCGGCGCTATGGTCCTCAACTGTAGACACCGCGCCTGCCAGAGCGTCATCGCGACGAAGGGCCTGCGGGTCAAAGCTCAAATCGCCAGCATCTGCACAGAAAACCCACACATGAATGAAATATCTAGCACCACCAGCAAAACTCCAGATGCAGAGAAGGACAACAATAAAATATCTACCAGCAAAGGTACCTGCGAGGGCCTTGGCGACTGAGAACAGTTGCTCTTTGAACAACTTTTCCCTGGCCGCAAAGGAGGCACGCAGATCCTCTTCGCGCTTCTGTGCATCATCACGAGCCGTGATTGCCTCGTCGCGCCCCTTCACAACTGTGGCTAATGTCTTTTCCAAGGTGGCGATGTTGCACGGTAAAGCGTTATGCTCAGCTACACGGCAACCAAAAGTTGACTATCAGTCGACTATACCAAAAAAAAGGAGACGAAAAAGAATAAGTGTAGAACACTCACTTTCGACCACGCGGTGACGCGTTTCTAGCATTGCATGCTGGCGACCAATCGCCATCACGTGCTCCGCCACTTGTGCGGATGCCTTTACAAGGAGCTGTCGCACAAACAAGGAATGAGAGAGGGCAACAGAGAACATCGACTGCCATACTAAAAGAAGGAAAGATATACTTACATGGTCCTCCAGCGACTCCAAAGAAGTTTGCTGAATGGTCATCCGAGCAACCATTCGATGTTCCCCTACGTGAGGAGAGCTCGAAGAATTGTGCCCGGAGTGGGCCGCTGCCGGAGGGGAAGGAGCACGCTCGACCTCTACCTTGGTCCTTGAGGTCGCGACTCCCGATTCTTTCAAAAACTCGACGTCGCCAGAAGATGACGACGCCTCTTGACTACAAGACCAAATCCACATTGAGAAATGGCAAACTCCAGGGCAAAGTCAACAAGAAGAAAACAGAAAAGAATGAATGACCTAGCAAACTTACCAGTCAAACTTGTCAAGATCAAACGTGGCCGCCGCCGACTCCGACGAAGACTCCTTGGGCAATCGCATCTTCTTGCGAGAATATGGTGCCACAGCCCTCACAGGAACGGCTGGAATTGGCGACTCCACGCCAATAGCCGTGCCTCCTGGAGACGAAGGAGTTGACGCGTCAGAATCCTTGCTACGCGAACGCTTACGAGTATCCGAGCTCTCGGACTTGGGGGCTTCCTCTTCCACATCAGAAGGGACAGTCAACTCAGACTCGTCCTCTTCCAAAGCTTCGCGAGGAATAATCCCCTCAGGGAGAGGAGGCATACAAGGCGACACCGCCCAATCCTGCATACAGACAGTGAAGATCAGCAAACAGAACAAGTAAGTAAATAGAAAAGCAATCACGAAAATAAGCTACTGCGTAGCACAACTATACATCAGGAGGAGGATTCGAAGCATCAAAAGGAGGAACAACTGGTTCACTTGGAAGCACATCCTTGACAGTGTACTTCGTGACCAGTCGAATCCTCTTATCCACCTCACTCGCGAACATGCCATCGGCAGACATGCGAGTGGCATCATCAGCGCCACTCCATTGAATCATGGGATGGACTCTGGCTTGGAGAGGCTGGAAGTGACGGCGCAGACAAGTTCTGATAAGAGTGCAGCCTCCCTCTTCTGCACCCATGCGACTTTCGAGGTCATAGACGTGCTGAAACAGCATGTCCGTCTCCGCGAGTTCGCCAGGCATAACTACGTTCTTCCAAGAACGCATATTCTTGCAGGGAGTCGCCGGATCAAAGGGCGCAAGTCCAAAGTGCTCATCTTTGGCCTTCTGATCATGGACATAGAACCAGTTGTCCCTCCATCCCTGGACGGACTTGGTAAGCTTGATGTCGAAGTAGGTGGCGGATGGGTCGACGTGGATTCCGCAACCACCTACGTCATAAACTAAAGAGCTAGATGCGGACTGACGCTTCAATTTAAACAAGCGCTTGAAAAGACCAAAGTGTGGCTCGATTCCGAGCCAGCACTCACAAAGGGTGATGAAGCAGGTGATATGGAGAATTGAATTTGGGGACAGCTGATGGAGCTGGAGCCCGTAGAAGCAAAGAAGACCCCTAAGAAAGGGGTGGAGAGGCAAGGAGAGACCGCGAATGACGAATGCGAGAAACATCACTCGAAAACCAGCAGGAGGAGCAGGAATGGTCTCACTGTCGGGGACGCGTGCATCGCCGACTGCGGCAGAGATAACTCCGTCTTGGCAAAGAAGATGGAGATCCGATGCCTTGATAATGCAGGGGTGCCATGCACCATTGGTCATGCGAGTGCCCTCGATTTTCTTCTTCACGCCGGAGGCAGCGCTGGTGCCCACAGTAGCGGAACCACCCTTCTTATTCATCGCGGCGACGGTGGCCGCGGAATCAGCGGCAGCACCTCCTTTCTTTTCCCCATTGCGCGGCGGCGATGAGAGCACATAAAGTAGCTTGGAAACAAGCGGAGGTGGTCCAGCGTTGTGGAGGAGACGAGCGCAGGGAAAAGCAGAAGAACAGCAGCAATGGCGATGGCAGCAAGGAAGAAAGAGCGCAGATGGAAAATTACCGCCGTAGCGCTGCTACTTAACCCCCAGGAGATGCAATCCAACGGTTGACAAAAACCCTATTGGACGCGTGGCACGCATCGCGGTGGACACGTGGAGAAGAGGAAGCGCGAACCGACCCCACACTTCTCCCATTACGCGCGGAAATCGAGGAGGTGTAGTTAAAATAAAGATTACGCACGACCAGCCAAATCAAAGTCAGGAAGTGGGACCCACCGCTCGTCACGTCCTGTCAAACTCGTTCACACGAGCAACTGAGGTCATACAAGCGTCAGCACTGACGTCATCAAAGCTATGCAGCGAAAAACTTTGACTACTTTAGTCCTTGCTGGAGTCTTCGACTCCACCAAGCACTCGGGGGCTACTCCCATAGGGAGCGCTGGCCGCGCACCCTATGACTTTTCTTTTCTTGTTGCAGGAACATGGACAATCACAAAGCAAACCCAACCACTCGAAACACAGTTCGACTATGGACATGGGTTACTCCCATAGGGAGCGCCGGAAACAAATTCGACTGGAAACAAGTAAGCAAAAAGACGACAGCAGTCGCAAAAGTTCTTTAGTCCCTGCCTAAGTCTTCGACTCAACCAGGCACTCGGGGGGCTACTCCCATAGGGGGAGCTGGTCGCGCACCCTATGATTATTTGCACAAAAACTGTGTGTTGATAACATCCGCACTCGCAACCCTTGGCGACACCGCCTCACAAATTTTCCCTACAAAGAGATTACGTCTCCTGGGTCGCCCGAATCGTCTCCGCGATGAGATAAAATTCAGATGCCGCGCTTACAGCGTGAAGGTAAGACCTGAATAAGGCCTGGCAACACATTTAACTATGCACTACCAGAAATATATCCGTGCCTACAGGGACGATGAACATGCCTTGACGGACGCGTCGAGTGCTCACACCCATATAACTGGAATTCGACTCCTGTAAGACCTCCGCGACCTGAGTCGAATTACGCCAGCACTTTTCCGGATTCGAGTCCGGGGACTCGAGTTCGAGTAGATTGCGTTGTTTCACCCTAAGGTGGTTAACTGATACCGATACTTTGGCTATATCAGGCACGTATATCAACAATCCCTATGACGCAAATAAAAGCAGTTGAAAATGTACTCGTTCAGGCACTCGAAGACTTCAAAAAGTCCCCAGTCGAATCTGCGATTCCACTGGACACTCGGGGGCTACTGACATGGGTATACCCTACAGGTACTCGAGCTTGGTATATACGGTCCAAATATAAACAGGCCCACGGTGTCGCCAAGGCCTAGATGAAAGGACTCGAGTAACCTACATACTCTCGATTGCTTGAACGACAAGAAGAAGCTAAAGATAGAAAGTTTGAAGGGGAAAACCCTAACTTGTAACGGACTTGACCTGCTACCCGAGACCTAGGCTATCTATATAAAGGCTAGGAGGGGGCGGCGAGGAGAACACACACAACCCTAGTTTGCACAACCCTCGCCAGATTACATCTGCGCACCATTGTAACTTTCGACTCCCTCGATAATTCCACGAGCAGACAAGCAGGAGTAGGGACCTCTACGAGGCCTGAACCTGGGTAAATCCTTTGTCCCCTGTGTGCTTGTTTGCTAGCCGATAGATGTCTCTAGCGCTCCCTCCTTCTCCAAAACCCAAGTCCATAACAATGGGCATTGACGAGTTAAACCCTCGTCAGTAGTAGTACTACTAGTATACACAAATAGGAGTACAAAAATAGATAGATCTTGTTGCTCGTCATACTATTTTTTCCCTGTAAGACAACCTGAACGTGACTACTACGGTACTATATTGGCATAACTTCTGCTTTTGTCGCTACAAGATGAATGTGGAACTCTTTGTGTCCGTTCAAAAAAAACTCTCTGTGTAACATTACTTTACTAGTACTTCTTGTACTTCCTAGTTTTTCGGATGCGCGGTAAAGTAGTGCAGTAAGTCTGTTTGGTTAAGCTGCATGCAACGAGCATTGGGTTGATGTCTCAAGACACGAAGCATAAATTCAGGTTTTTAGATATCCAAATTTCTACTCTAGCTCGATGTCTCAAGACACGAAGCAGCTAGTACTCCTCATCCTCCGGCTCTCGCCCAGATCAAAATGAACAAGCAAAAGATTGTGTATCTTGGAAATTGCCATGGCCATTTATTACCTATAGAGCTTTATTTTGTTTCCTTCGAGGCACCTGCAAAGACTGATACTGTACTAGTATACTACTAGTAAATAATGTGCTATGATTGGGCCCTACAACTACTACTAGACATAGACTTTAGTAGCTACTCTCGACATAGTTAATTGTCCAAGAGGTGGAGTTCTTTTTTTCGCCAAGAGGTGGAGTTCCTTTTTTTCTCCAAGAGGTGGAGTTCCTTTTTTTCCTGAGAGAGGAAACCTTTTTTATTCCTTCTTTGATTCAAAGAAAATTCAAAGGTTTTGTGAAGGATCTTGTCCCTTAGGAAATAATCCTACACTACTTTGTTTGATTCATAGGATTCCAATATGTAGGAATTATGTCCGTTTGGAATGCAGGATAGGAAAAATATAGGAATAGGAAAAACACGGGAATTGAGATTCCTTCAAAGTATTCCTTTGTCCTCTATTTTTAGGAAAATTTCCATCCACTCTGACCTCATGGTATAATTTCTTTGCTTTCCTTGTGATTCAAACACATACTTGATCCAAATTCCTGTAGTTTCCTCTTCTTATGTTTTGAGAATCATGCAAATCAAACAAGCCCCGAGAGATGGTCTTTTTTTGTCTTTGATCATTTTTTTTGAACATAGGGTCATAGAGCTTCCTCGGAACACGAGGAGGGTGGAAATTGCACAAACCTCCAACAATTGGATTCGAAATTGCAGGGAACTCCAGATAATCAGGATAGTCTAGTTGCAAGAAACTACTGTACTACAATTACTTTTGGGTACAAATGTTGCACATAGCACGAAATTCTCGATTAGCCCACTTAACATTATTTCTTACATACCCGGGGCTCAACAGTTGGAGCTCTGTGCAACTACGGCTCTAATTGTTGGAGGTTTGTGCAACTAGACTCAATTGGAGGCCCACCCCACACTCGCCCACCTTCTGAATTACTACTAGTAGTACTACTATGCACCATCAGCCTTTGTCTTCTCCATCGCACCCCAGCCGCCAGATCATGCCAACGATCTTCCCTCCCTCCCCCACCCCACCCCACCCCAAATAAAGCCCCCAAAACACCATCTGCGACCTCCTTCCATGGTGAGATCGAGCAAGGTCTGTAAAGATCCTAAGCAGTTTCAGAAGGTGTTCACCGAAGGCCCTCTTCAAGTACTCATCAAGCATTGCAACGCCACCACCGCCGTGAGCCTCGTCGGTTCGTCCAAACATATTCTTCAATCAGTAAAAGAGAGCGGAACTACACCTTCTTCTCACCCGTTTGGCCTCCCATGTGTTCTTCATTCTCACCCGACGGTGAGACCATGGGAATCCAAAGACTGCTTCGAAGTGGCGGGCAGCCCGTGAAGCTGATGCCGCTGGACAGGTTCTCCTCCGATGTTGTGATGCCAAATGGTTTTGATGAGCAGCGAGCAGGCGACAATGGAGATTGGATCGTCACAGTTGGGCCCGATTTCATGTGGGACCTTGTCAACGTGTACACTCGTCGCAAGATTGTTATTCCGCAAGTGTTGGGGTTTGAACTGACCGAAGGTTCTGCACTTACATTTCAGGATGATGCTGATGAAGGTCGACGTACTAAACTGCAGAAGATAGTCATTTGCCAAGTTCCGACAACTGCTGGGGGATACAAAGATTTCTCTCTAGTCGCCATTTTCGAATTCAAGATTGTTGTCATCAATGGGAATGATAGTCATGGATGGTCAGTTTGTGTGAACGAGTTCCAGGGCTACTTTAGATACTGCGATGATATTATCCAACATGATCGTGTATTTGCTGTGACCGAGAACTGTTGTGTTTATGCATGGAAGTCTCTAGAACTTGGTAAATTCTCCTCCCTACATATTTTATTAGCTTTGTTCCTGAATCGATGCAAGCTATTTTTTCTAAACTTTCATTGGTTAGTAGTAATTCCATTAAAATTTTAGTTTCTTTGATTCGAAGGAATTCCCTAGGAATTTCAGAGGAATGCAATCTTTAGGAGGTTTTCTTACATATAAGTAGTTTGTTTCATATGATTGAGTTCTGCTGATAGTATTGCTTCGTATCCTAGTACATCCCATGGAAAATATGGTATCTACTAGTAGTAAGTACTTATGTGAGACACTGATATTATTCCTGAATCAATGTAAGTTATTTTTTCTGAAGTTTCTTTGGTTAGTAGGAATTTCATAGGAATTTTAGCCTCTTTGATTCGTACGAATTCCGTAGGAATTTCAGACGAATGCAATCCTTACTAAGTTTTCTTACATATAAGTAATTTGATTCATAGGATTGAGTTCTGCTGATAGTATTACCTTGTCTCCTAGTACTAGTACATCCATGGAAAATATGGTATCTACTAGTAGTATTTACGCGAGACTCAGATACTAGACAGATGACATATCATAACTATATAGAATTATAATGCTAGGTAAAGCTAAAAAAATTAGAAATTTGATCGACATCTATAAAGTATGGGAGCATATTTAGTTCTTGTATTTTCTATCATGTAGAAGTCAACGTTTATTAGGTACTAAGTTCTTGTAAATTTTGTTAACATGGTCTTGAGAAATGAAGGAGAAGATTCTAGAATGATGGTGAAGTGTGTTTTGAGGATTGTGCATAGCGTTCATTGTGCTAAATACTATCAATAGAATCTTCAAGTAGATGCTAGAATGGAAAATAAGATCCAATTGTTGGCAATGTTGGGATTCGCAAGTCCTGGTCCAATAGTGAATATTCAAAGTTATTCATACACTACATAGTGGTAAGATAAGATAAGATATTAAACCTCCTAAAAAATCCTTGTTGGTTTTCCTTTGGTATATAAGACACCAAAATCTTGTAGGATCCAACCTAGCTTTTTCCCCTATGAACTTTACATTCAAGATCCTATAGGATTATTTCCTATTTCATTTGATCCCATGAATCAAACCGTGTCTCTAGGATAATTTCCATAGCATATACCCAATTCGAAAAGAATTAGAATTTCCATAGCATCTCCCTAGGTTGGCATTTTTTACGCAATCAAACATCTTAAGTATAGTCAAGTTTTTTGAAAATAGTATTATATATCAACTTCTACAATGTTAGATCAATATCAATATTATTTCCATGTTACATTTCCTTTCCCTTTGAAGGTCCTATCCTTATCCTGTCGCCACGCGATGTGCTGTACCTGACACATGGGTTTTTTGAGGATGATGAGGAGAATGATCCTGGTAGGTGGTGGTTAGCAAGATCTACCGGTGGTTCAAGACTTCTTATGGTATATACATATGGTGTCTCAAGCAATGAAATTGTTGATGATACTAGTGTTGTTCACTATGGTCGCACCGTTCGCACCTATCCTTCTGGGTTTGAGTGCATGGTGTTTTCGATGGACACAAGCCAGTTAACTGCAGCTAACCGATGGAAAAGGGTTACTGACCTTGGATCATATTCTCTTTTCCATGGCATGAACTATCTGATTATCATTGCAGTAGGCGATGCAAATGATCCACCAGGACATCTGTCGAGAAGGAACTGTGTTTACACATCACACCAAGAAATTGGCTACGAGTACAGGCCACATCCTGAAATTTGCCGCTTCAGTCTGAATGGTGACGCAGTTGTTGGTTTCCACACCAACACTCCCTGGACATGGTCAGAGACTCCATTTTGGTTCATCCCAATCTTCTTAAATGCCTTAGAGTGGAACGAGCTTGTTCAAGGATAGCTAATTTGGTCTCGTCCTTCTATTGAACTCTTTCTTTTGGCTGGTTTTTAGCTGATGTACGAGTACTTAGCATTTTGTTTCGCACCCGGTCTGGCTTGTAAAATACTCTGTATGACCAAAAACCCCTTTTGTACACTTGGTAGTTTCTCTAGTATGTATATTTCACCAAGCTCGTAAAAGAACCTTATTAGGTGTACAGTTTTACTCTACTACTACTATTCCGTACATAATTTCTTCCAGAATGTTGTATAATAGTAGTATTGTTAGTATTACTCCTTGCAGATCCATAGTTTTGTTTCTTTTTCACTGCAGTTTGGGTCCTGTAAGCCTAAGTTGGACGTGTTGGTAAGTACTTCGCTTAGAAACTGCATGCGGTGGTAGTAACACGATGTTTCCAGGTTTACCAGTAAAAACATGTCGCTCATCATGGCATCGCTAGTGATTTGACAAGGCAATACTGTACAACGGTGTCCTAGTCTAGTTTTTTCTTCTTCTGAACAAGTACTCCTTGTCTACCTAGTAGTAGTAGTAAAGGTCTACTAGTAGGAGTACCAGAGAACTCGATGAAGCTAGCTGGAGTACTACTGTCAGTAGCTACCGCAGAAGAGAGAGGGAGGGAGTTTTGCACACGTCGGTGCACGTGGCAGCATGTTCCTTCTGAGACAAGCTAGATTTAACTCCCTTACCAGCCTCCCCCATGCACACATAGCCTCTTTTACTTAGTCCCTTCTTCCCATCCACTACCGCCCCTGGCCTCTCGCTCCATATTGTTGTTGACCAGCTCCTCAGATGCGTCCTCTACAGGTGGCGGCGATATCGGCGCGGCAACCTTCTATAGGGCGGTGGAGCATCCGTCATTTCTGTCTCGCGGTAGCAATGGCGGTTTGTGAAATACTGGAACACTCGTACCTATTCCCTCTGTTTCATAATATAAGGTGTTTTAGCTTATGTGAAACGAGTGTATCTAGATTCACTCCGAACTTACATGATAGAGTTGATGATGCGGTTAAATTTTTATTGTCGATTGCGCAACATTGTCATGTGTAGAGTAGTTCTTATCTCGGGTATGCATCCTTTTTTTGTAGACTAGGATTGCATAGAAGCTTGTTTTCTGGGCTAGATCCCATAACTAAGAACAGTGGGGATTTGTTCGAAGTTGGTAGTTCGACAGCGCAAACTTTTGAACATTTGCATATATTTGTCAATCAACATCATGTAATCAATATTACAACTTGCTGCAGAAGGAGATAGGGGAAGGAGCAAAAAAGAGGATTCTCGATGAAATAGGTTCTAATCCTGTGACTTCTGCTATCCTAGATGACAAGGTAAATCAATAGAATGACATATGTTCTTGTCGTCCCGCGTAGATGCTTTCACTGTAATATTCGTTTATCTTGTAACTACAGAAGCACAAAGTTGAAGAAGACTCTCAGTTTCCTGATGATGAAGTACAAAATGGATGTTAGATCGCTACACCTAAGACGCCTCCTTATTTACCTTCTGTGGAGACTTATATAGTTGCAGCTGCGGCTGGTACTGATGATCCTGCACCTGCCATCATCGTGCCAGATGATGGAGGTGGTGGATTCGTTTTACCATCCATGGAGACTTGTGCGGCTGGAGCTGGCAGTGAAGACCCTTCAGAGGACATTGTGGTGCTCGATAGTTCACCTATTATGGAGACTCATGCTACCGGTGCTGGCGCTGCTGTTGGTGCTACTGATCCCGCTCCCGAAATTATCGTGCCACCTGAAGGAGGCGGTGATTTGGGTTTACAATCTGTAGAAACTGTTGCACCTGAAGGTGGTGAACTATGATGCGGAGCTTTCTTCCTTATGATTTGTATGCTTTTCTCTGGAACTTGTATTATGGAGCTACCTTACGCATTTCTTACACTTTTGCCTATTGAACTATAGTGTGGAACTGGAACTACTCCTAGCATGTAATCATAATATTCGGATGCTTGAGTATTATCGATGATAAACCAATGCTAGCTGAGCTGCACGAGAATTGGCATCTGCCACTTGCAGGCGTGGTTCTTGGCTCATCTCCTTTTCACAAGCACGGTGAAAATATGGTTCTGTTCCTTTTCTTGCAATGCCATTATGCTTGTGTTGTTGATCTGGCAATTTTATGACGATTTTGTCACCCAATCCACATTTATGTCTATACATACAAACATATTTGTTCACATGACTTGAACAGAAAACAGTATCTTCTTTGCATCGACTAACACAGGGAGACATGCAAAAATTTATTTATTTTTGAAACAAGGCAAACGATATGCCATTTTAATTGATAGAGAGGGACATGCAATTCAATTAAACTACGATAACTACTCGTACAAGTCATAGAATGGTAGGGATTGCCATAGGAAATCATCACCTCTAGCATCTTGTTCTACAGAAGGCGTTATTACCAGATCCACAACCTTCTTTTCCTTGGGACGACAATGTCAAGTGCAGGATTTCGAATCTAAACGCAACCTAGTGCAGGTTCATTAGGACAACCTCTAGCTGCATCAGTCTCCACAGAAGGTACATCAGCGCTATGGCAGACACCGTTGGAAATGCAAGCTGAAGCTATTGTTATACTCCTATCAGGACCATAGATAAGGGCTAGAAATTCAAGCTCTGAAATCTAGCGTAACAAAATAGACAAGAGGTTACCCCATCTGGACAATTCATAGACAATTCACAATGCAATTTGAGCGTCTTACATGATCCTTAGATCTTAGTCCATCTGGTATTATTATTGGTGGAACGAAATTTTTTGGTACTTTTATTTTTGCGAAGAACCTACAAAACATAGCCAAGTTAGACATATGAATATATCTAACTTTTCTACAGTCTTATATGTGAAGATATCTTTGCATAACACTCACTTATCAAACTATCTACGGATATCTTCCCGCTCCTTCGAAATGCGAAGTCGACGTTCTATAGGGTACATCCATCTATACTGTACTGTACCTCTAACTACTTCCTCGTCAGGTACATTAACAGCCAAATGCTCGATCGTATCAAAGAAGGATGGGGAATATATCAGGTCAAAACCTTGCACAGGATCTCTGCCAAGTCCCTTTTAAGATGTTTTCGAACTCTTCTGTACAGAGCTTTACTATAGATTTACCTAAAGAACGTACCTACCAAAATCTGCAAGCACCTTGTAAATCTAGATGGTTGATGACCCACAAGTATAGGGGGTGTATCGCAGTATTTTTGATAAGTAAGAGTGTCGAACATTACAAGGAGTAGAAGGTGTTGGCTAGTGGTATGGATCAGGAATTCTCTGCAAATACTTAGCAAACGGATCATTAGGGGTTTTTGATAAAGCAAGTAAACAAAGTACAAGTAAATAAAAGACAGTAGGAATAAATGCAGCAAGTGGCCCAATCCTTTATGCAGCAAAGGACAAGCCGGTTGTATTACTTAAGATGACCAAACGTTCTCGAGGACACATGGGAAGACTGTCAAGTGCTTTCGCTTCATAAAGTTGATTAATCTTCTCTAGCTTGCTAAGTGTTGTGTGGGTGAACCTGTGCTAATGTACCGCCCCATCCAAGACTAATACATACTTGTGATTATACCCCTTGCAAACATCCGTAAGTACAAGAAAGTAATTAAGGTAGAAACCTAACCACAGCTTTAAACTCTAAGACCCTTACGTCCCTTGTGCAATGGTTTCCTAACGGGGGTTCAGGTTTCTGTCACTCCGGCAACCCCTACGATTAGTAGCCAAATACACAATGCATTCCCCTAGGCCCATATAGGTGAAGTGTCATGTAGTCGACGTTCACATGACACCACCATAAGAAGTACACCACAACTTAAATAACAATCTATTGAATCTTTCTCAACACAACTCCACTACTAACAACAAGACTTCTCCCATGTCCTCAAGAACAAAACGAACTACTCACAAGACATCATATGGATCATGATCAGAGATGGAATAATTATGTATAAAAATCTGAACATAAACAATAATTCAATGGTTCACTCAATAGCATCAACTACAAAGAGTAATCAACACAGGGAAAGTTTCCCCTATGAACTATAGCAAGATTCAACCAATTGTTACAGCAATATGGAGATGGTGATGAGGATGATGATGGTGGTGATGATGATGATGATCCCGATAAAGTCCAGCTTGATGGTGGTGTTGATGGCGATGATCTCCCCTCTCCCGGAAGGAATTCCCCCGACAGATATCTGTCTGCCGGAGAGATCTTTCTATCTCGCTGTTTTCCGCCCCGCAGAGGTGGCAGAATCTTTCTGTGGTTGCTCCCCGAGTCTTAGGGTTTCGGGAGGTTGATATACGCCAGAGGGGAGAGGCTGGAGTGGGCCAGGGTGTCCACACAACCTCCTGGCGCGGCCTAGGCCTTCCCGCGCCATGGGGTGGTGTGGGCCCCCTGTGGCCCATCTCCACTCCATCTTCTGGCATCCTTAGTCTTCTGGAAAAATAGGATTTTCCGTATATTTTCCCGGATTTTCTAATCTTCGCGAATTTTGCCTCCAAACAGCACCTTTCCATCAGAATCCTGACTGCAGCGGTCCATGCTCCAAAAGTCATCAACCATGCAAAAATAGATGAAATAACATAAGTATCACCTCTCAGTATGAAATATATCAATGAATAATAGTGAATTAAGACATAGAATAGTGATGCAAAATGGACGTATTAACTCCCCCAGCTTAGACTTCGCTTGTCCTCAAGCGAAACTGAGCTCAATAAACATGGCCTTAGGTTTATGGAGTGAAGAGTCAATAAAATAATACGGACAAGAAGCATCACATTCATCAAATACATAGATCATAATAGAAGACAACTCACTATTATATAACTCAAATTGTAATAAGTAAAGGAAACACAATAAAGATACATAACGTGAATCATAATTGGTAATGGCAAACTTAGCTCTTGGTCGAAGAATAGTTGATAATTTGCTGGAGTTCATGAATAACTGATTTTCAAAGATAGCTTTCAAAGTAGTAAACATCAAGATAAGAGCAATGTGCTAAACAAGGAACATAAGAAACATGATTGAATAAATCATCATATGAATGAATGAAACACAACAACTCAAAATACTTGCTGAGATAGAAGGGAATAGGTTTACTGACTCAACTACAAAGTGAAAGAAAGGCCCTTCAAAGAGGGGAGCAGGGATTGCAAGTCTCATAAAGAGCTCCCAAAAATTATGATACTTACTAGCTTTCAGCTCTCATTGCCCCTATCATAGGCATCTTTAGGTGATTAAGGTTAAAGTGATCAAAATGAGGATATGCATTGACAAGTTGTAAATTGAGAATCTCATGTCTCTTGAATACGAGGGCCGCTCCTCATGCTACTCAAGTTTAGTCACCGGTAAGTTCTTGTCATTGTAAGCATATGTGTATCATAGAGAACCGCCAACGGGGTACCCCTTGCCCGATGATACGGAAGAATCCCCATATCAAAATGACAAGGCAAGCAGACAACAAGCAACTCAGCAATCTTCTTATTTACCATGGGAATATGGTGCTTTTTCTCTCTTTCCTCTTGTCATAATATCTCTTTTTTTCTTTTTCTCAATCTCTATCTCTTTTTTTTTGAAGAATGCTTCATAGATACTCGTTATGGTTACGCTGCAGGTTTCCACCATGTCAGCATGGATTAGACCAGCGGCCCAGGCGTTTCTCTAACACACATGCATAACTCCATGGACTTACAAGCTCCCCTTTCATTTCACACCGATGACATCCATAGACAAAAGAACATGATATCAACTAGGTACAAAGTAGAAGTGCAATGTTGAAAGTGTTCCCCATGACAGCATGGTTCTGCTAATTCACAACTTACAAAGCGCAAGCATATACGCAACATAGGTGAGCACAATGGTTCAAGTTTATTATGTGCAAGAAAGTAAGGTGTGCCATCAAGTTCGTGAGAGCTTTAATCACTAATTTTCACATAACAAGTTTAATTTGGGAGGTAGATAAAACAAGAATTTACTTGGAATAGCAATAATGCTACTAGGTAGGTATGGTGGACACAAATGGCAAAGGTTTTGATTTAAAAGAGGTGGATGCATGGGAAGAATACTCTCTCAGTACAGGTTTTTGGCTAGCAAGGATGGGAAGCAAGTATAAGAGTTGAAGGAAACAAACAAACATACAAGTGATAAAGACAAACATGCAATCTTCCTTGGAAGCACAAAAGATCTTAACTAGAGAATACTAGACTTATGAGCAAATCAAGAAAGAAAGATGATGAAATTATTTTTCTTTAGAGTACTTTTATCTTTTTCATTCAACTCTCAAAAATAGTGTTGCTACTGACCAAGCCAGGTTTGCCAAAACCAACTAAATTAACTCAATGATCCCAGAGTGAAACCAATACTAACAACAAGATCAATCATATAACCACGAATTGAAAACTAATATAAGCTATTGCAAAAGGAGTGAATGATAGAACTTCTCATTAATAATCCATAACGGAAACTCACACCAAGGGATACATATCTAACGAGAGAGGGAACACTTCCATGATGAAAACCATACTACATAATAACTCCTCTATTCATGATATGACTCTACTAATAAGGTAAAAAGATAGAAGATAGTGATGTGATACCGCGGCACTCCCCCAAGCTTGGAACAAACCAAGGAGATGCCAAACCTGATGATGAATTACTCCTTAGGTGGTGGTGGTATCCTCTCATCTTCGTCCGTCTTCCAAGGTAAAGGCTTCCCATCAACAAAGGACATCATGGTTTCCAACATCCTGAAACTTGCAGCGGCACTTATGAGTTTAAACCTAGCCTCATACTCACAGTTTTGATTTTGAACGTCACAGAACTGTGCTTGCAGTTCGTTGGTTGTTTGGCAGAGTGAGAGGACTTCGTCTTTGAGTTCAGCAGTCTCCTTTTGGTGATCGGTGATGAGTTTGGAACAAATCGATATCCACTTCGCGCTCCACCATCTTCTTGTACCTAAAGACTTCTTGTTCCAATGCTTCCATCCTGTCCTCCAGACTTCCTTCACCTTTAGGGCCTTGAACCTCTTTAATCCGAACCTCCCCACCTTCGAGCAATAACTCCTTGGGATGAATCTTCAATTCTCTCATGTATGGGTTGATGATATCTTCCAAGGAATCTCCCTCAACTGATCCAGTGGAAGACATTAAGGCTACAAATCTGAGATTTTTACCTGGCAGAAACAGATCGAAACAAAAACACGACAAAACCATGATATACGAACCTCAGAAGATCCGGGGGGTTATATATTACGAAGTTTCCTATCAAAAGGAAGGTACTGGGAGAAAACAAGTCGGAGGCGGAGTCCTGGGTGGCCTCACCACCTGGTGGCGCGGCCAGGGGTGGGCCCACGCCATGGGGTGGTGTGGGCCACCCCGGCTCCATTTCCGTCCCTTTTTCGCTTCGTAGCTTTCCTTATTGACTGAAAACTGCAAAAATATAGTTGGATAGTATTTTCGCGGAACTTTTCTTACCAGAACTGTTACCTATTTGAAAACAGACTGCAGGTCTCTGAATTTGGTATCTAGTAGATTCTTTCAGAGTCACCACTTGAATAACATCAATATCTTCATCTTCATACACTTATTACTTGTGTCCTAAAACCCTTCTCTTCCTTATTACACCATTAGCTCCACTTCCTGGAAATTTCTCTCACACAAAACTTCACACAGTTCTCATTAGCAACATTATTATAAGTGAAGTGATAAAACCTTTTGAGTCCAACTTCAACTGAAAACCATCAAAACATAAGCTACTGAAACAACTCCTTCCGAAAACCCAAAAAGAATTCAAAAAAGAAATCGAATAAAGAAGCAGATGCAAGAGTGGCAAAATCTGCCAAAACAAACCAGCAGGTAAAGATCAATTTTTTCGAAAATCTTCTGTTTCTCAAATCAAAAAGTGCAAAAACTAACGAAAGGTAAATAACAACCTGGGGCAGAAGCACAAAAAATTATAGCTCAATCCGACATATAGAGATCTCTCACGAATTTTTACGGTGAAGCACAAAAAATCTATTTCGGGACAGCAACTTCCCCAAATATTACTTCTCTCTCATTAGAGGTTGATCTTGACACAAAAACCAAACAAAACGGATAAGGAGCGGTTATTACCGAAGTAATAACTTCCAAGACTAAAAGAAACAAAAACAAACTGAAAGAAAAAACAAATTGGGTTGTCTCCCATAAAGCTCTTTCTTTATAGCCTTTAAGATGGGCATGATAATTTCGAAGAAGATCTCATAGGGATATGAATTGAAGCGAAAGAGAGCATTAAGAAGCAAAAACACACACACATTTAAGTCTAACCCACTTCCTATGCAAGGGAATTTTGTAAACAAACAAGTTGTTGAAACCAGAGGCAACTTGCATAAGAAGGCAAAAGAAGTGCAACATAAAAACTTTCAGCATAAAGCGAGGAAACTTGATATTATTGAGATACATAAGAACACTTTTCCCTCTCTCATAGTAGCTTTCAGTATCATGCATAAACTTAACAATATAGCTATCACAAGGACCATCATAGCAATGATCACTTATTCTAACAGAAAACACGGGAATACTAGCTCTCATAACACTACTATGTGAACCAATATTAGAGGTATCCTTGTGACAAAGGATAGGGTGTCCCTGTTTTTCATATTTAGTGACAAAGTCTTTCACACTTGCTATTATAGGTTCATCAACCATTTTTTATCACGTTCAATAGCTTTACTCATACTTTCATTAACCATAATAGCTATCATAGAATGTTCCTTTACCTTAACTGGAAAAGGCATTTTCTCAATATAAGGTTCAGGTAAAACATGATTAGCAGTATAAACTTCAGTATTTCTTACAGGAACACTCTTAGCAACATCTTTATAAGGTTCATGATACTTATTCCACTTCTTTTTAGGCACTTAAATATAGGAAGCAAAAGCCTTAAAATAAGAAGCAATAGCTTGAGAGTCTAGACCATAAGCATTTTTAATATTTTGAAAGTCATCAGTTCCCATAAAAGATTCAATGCATTCATAATCATAATTTATACCTGACTTTCTACCTTTGTCATTCTCCCAAGCTTCAGCATTATCTTGAATACGGTCCAGAAGATCCCATTTAGCTTCTTCTTCCATGCGAGTGAAAGATCCAGCACAAGAAGCATCCAATAAGTCCTTATCATGTAGAGGGAGCCTTGCATAAAAGTTATTGATAATAATATTGTTTGGGAGCTCATGAATGGGACATTTGAGCATTAGTCACTTCAATCTCCCCCAAGCTTGAGCTGTACTCTCTCCATCAAGAGGCCAAAAGTTGTATATTTGATTCCGATCTTTATGAATCTCACTAGGAGGATAAAACTTTGAATAAAAGAGAGGCACTATTTCCTCCCATTCCAGAGCTTGTCCATTCTTCAGCAGCTTATACCATTCCTCAGCTCTTCCTTTCAGTGATAATGAGAATAACTTCCTCTTAACTTGATCTGTAGTAATACCTGCACACTTGAACAACCCGCATAATTCGTGTATAAAGATTAAATGATCTCCGGGATGGGCAGTTCCATCCCCAACATAGTAGTTATCCATAACACGATCAATAATTCTTGTAGGTATTTTGAAAACATCATTCTCAGCAGGTGGTGGCTTATCTACTACCTTAGCAGTGGTAGTAGCATTACCAAATAAGAAACTCAGTGAATTATCCATAACGAAAATAAAGCAACTAACAGAAGTAAACAATACTCACAGTAGAAGTTTCCTTTACCAGTTCCACTCTCCAATAGCGCTTCACTCCCCGGCAACGGCGCCAGAAAATAGTCTGATGACCCACAAGTATAGGGGGTGTATCGCAATATTTTCGATAAGTAAGAGTGTCGAACCCAACGAGGAGCAGAAGGTGCTGGCTAATGGTATGGATCAGGAATTCTCTGCAAATACTTAGCAAACGGATTTTTAGGGGTTTTTGATAAAGCAAGTAAACAAAGTACGAGTAAACAAAAGATAGTAGGTATAAATGCAGCAAGTGGCCCAATCCTTTATGCAGCAAAGGACAAGCCGGTTGTATTACTTAAGATGAACAAACGTTCTCAAGGACACATGGGAAGACTGTCAAGTGCTTTCGCTTCATAAAGTTGATTAATCTTCCCTAGCTTGCTAAGTGTTGTGTGGGTGAACCTGTGCTAATGTACCGCCCCATCCAAGACTAATACATACTTGTGATTATACCCCTTGCAAACATCCGTAAGTACAAGAAAGTAATTAAGGTAGAAACCTAACCACATCTTTAAACTCTAAGACCCTTACGTCCCTTGTGCAATGGTTTCCTAACGGGGGTTCAAGTTTCTGTCACTCCGGCAACCCCTACGATTAGTAGCCAAATACACAATGCATTACCCTAGGCCCATATAGGTGAAGTGTCATATAGTCGACGTTCACATGACACCACTAGAAGAAGTACACCACAACTTAAATAACAATCTATTGAATCTTTCTCAACACAACTCCATTACTAACAACAAGACTTCTCCCATGTCCTCAAGAACAAAACGAACTACTCACAAGACATCATATGGATCATGATCAGAGATGGAATAATGATGTATAACAATCTGAACATAAACAATAATTCAATGGTTCACTCAATAGCGTCAACTACAAAGAGTAATCAACACCGGGAAAGTTTCCCCTATGAACTATAGCAAGATTCAACCAATTGTTATAGCAATATGGAGATGGTGATGACGGTGCTGATGGTGATGATGGTGGTGATGATGATGACGATGATTCCGATGAAGTCCAGCTTGATGGTGGTGTTGATGGCGATGATCTCCCCTCTCCGGGAAGGAATTCCCCTGGCAAAAATCTGTCTGCCGGAGAGATCTTTCTCTCTCAGTGTTTTCTGCCCTGCAGAGGCGGCGGAATCTTTTTGTGGTTGCTCCACGAGTCTTAGGGTTTTGGGAGGTTGATATACGCCAGAGGGGAGAGTCTGGAGTGGGCCAGGGTGGCCACACCACCTCCTGGAGCGGCCTAGGCCTGCCCGCGCCATGGGGTGGTGTGGGCCCCCTGTGGCCCATCTCAACTCCATCTTCTGGCATCCTTATTCTTCTGGAAAAATAGGATTTTCCGTATATTTTCCTGGATTTTCTGATCTTCGCGAATTTTGCCTCCAAACAGCACCTTTTCCATCAGAATCCTGACTGCAGCGGTCCATGCTCCAAAAGTCATCAACCATGCAAAAATAGATGAAATAACATAAGTATCACCTCTCAGTATGAAATATGTCAATGAATAATAGTAAATTAAGACATAGAATAGTGATGCAAAATGGACGTATCAATGGTCACAAGCTTTAACTATTTCTAGGAGAGGTGGCAAACAAACCAAAGCCAAGAAGAATGTCCAGTGCCTGAATCTAGCAGGCGAAGCGTGGGGATCACCCAACTGACCACCGGCCGGTACGTCTCATGAAGAACAACACGACCAATGGTGGTAGGCCGACACTATTGATAGAAAGGCGTCGAGAAGTTTTTTGAAGGCATGGAGAAGTTTGCGGCCTGGTTCTAATCCGGTGCATCTCCCATAAGAATGGCACAAAATTTGAAGAGACGAGGGATGGTCGCTCGATTGAGGGCGGGCTTAGGAAAGTTTGGGATCTCGGTGGAAAGTTTTGGAGGGCGCGGGGTGTTTGTCCACAATTTTCACAGAAATATATGTGAATATTTTATCGGATTTGCCAGTTCTCAAGAGTCACCTCTCTCACCATTGGATTTACCTCGTGATTGGTGCAATGTGAGGGTTACACATTTGTTACAACAACTTGTAACTAGGAATTTAATGAGTTGCAACTACTAGGTTACAAACGAGTATTAGCACAATTAGTAGGGTGACGTCAGCTCCTTATCATAACAAGTTCTTAGGCGCCTGGGATCTAGGTGCTCATATTGTGTACCTTTTTGGCCCTTGTTGACGGCTTTGTTTCAAATCTGGCCGAGCCCCAACACGTACCTTGGGATTTTAACTATCAAACTCAAGAAATTAGCCCATCTAGCCTCATTATAGCCCAAGACCTTCTAACTCGGCCATGTTTTGGGTCATTCGGCCGCGCAAATAGCCCAATTATATTTGGCGAGAGCCCAAGAAAAATAGCCCATCAATCCTTGCTTGGCCCATTTTTCTTCAATTCGGCCTTTTTAGGGCACCGTCCACCCACCCCTAAAAAAACTCCGCCTATCCATCTTTTTAAGTACTACCTACTACATTATTAATATTTATCATTTTTTAGTTGAGATGCTAGAAATCACGTGTAGAAAATGGACAAACAATTTTTAAGAAGAAAAATAAATAAGTTATATACGATGTTAGTATACATTTTTTACGTTTTATAAAAGCATAAAAAAAATCTTGTGTAGTGGCAAGGCATGCAGTCTATTTGTAGAAATATTTTTGTACTGAGAGGCTGACATGACCGACCCACCTGCTTGCATCTAGTGCACATCAACCTTACCATACATGAGATCAAGTTTAACAAGCGCGTTTAAAAAGTACTTGTACAATAGTCACGAACGGAAAAAAGAAGACCAAGATCGACACGTTTCTTGTGGAGAGAGGCTGACACGTGGGCCCCAGCAGCAAGACCATACACACCTGCCGTATGGAACAACGTTACCAAGGTCAAACCGGCAGACACAACCAAAAAATGTCCAACATACACATGTTTCCTCTACATAGGCGGCTGACATGTGGACCTAGTAGGGAGACATTATACAGGTGATGTATCGAGCAACATTGCCAAGTTCCAAACGGGAAGGCGTGAGAAGAAAAAAAGTCTAGCATGCACACGTTTCCTGCATAGAGGAGGCTGACATGTCAGGCCCACCAGCCTGTATAAACAGCTGAAGCAGCGAGCAACGCTATCAAGTTCGGAACACGAAGGCGCGACAGAGGGTAAAAATCCATCATACACACGTTTCTTCTAATGAGAGGATGACATGTGGGGCCCAGCAGCGTGATTAAACGGTAGATGCATCGAACAACGCTATCAAGTTCGGAACAGGATACCACGAGCGAAGGAAAAAAATCCATCATACACACGTTTCTTCTAATGAGAGGATGACATGTGGGGCTCAGGAGGTTGGTTAAACGGTAGATGCGTCGAGCAGCGCTATCAACTTCGGAATAGGGTAGCGCCAGTGAAGAAAAAAATTCCATCATGCACATGTTTCTTCTAATGAGAGGATGACATGTGGTCCCAGGAGCTTGATTAAATGGTAGATGCATCGAGCAGCGCTATCAACTTTGGACAGGATAGCGCGAGCGAAGGAAAAAAAATCCATCATATACACGATCCTTCTAATGAGAGGCTGACACGTGGGACCTAGCAGCCTGACTAAACCGTAGACGCCTCGAGCAACATTATCGAGTTCAAATTAGGGAGGCGCGACCGAAAAGTATGGTCCGCTAGAGACACTGACGTTCGGGACCCACACGCCTCAAAAGACTTTGGCGAGTCAACATCGCACGAGGAAACGAAAAATATTTCTTCCGCCACACGCTGGCCGAGCTTCCCTCCCCCCCCCCGTTTTTAGCAGATCCGTCGTAGTAGAGGGTCATGAAACCGGAAAAAAAAAGTTTTCCATCGGCCATGGCCGAGCCGAGAATTTCGTCGCGGAAGACGCGCCTTCTACAACGACCGTCGGGTCAAGTCGTTGCGGAAGGAAACTTTTCTTGTAGTGATGCTTCACGAGGGAGTTGAAGTCCGTGGCGCGGAGCCTCTTGGTGGGGCAGAAGGGGCACATGTACACGTCACTGGCGAAGAAGTTGTTGTACTGGCCGGACTTCAGCCTCCTTAGCACATGACGAGTCTTGGTGTCCTTGGACTCGTCGTCGTTGTGGACGTCACTGCTATCCTCCTGTTAGAAAAAAATAGGAGAGTGCAATAAGTACATAATTGAGATGCTTCGATTATCAGGATTGATTATTTGCATAAATTAACCGATTGAGATCTCCTAATTATTCCCCAAATCTCAAACCAAATCGAATACTGATCCCAACTATGAAAAGGGGGTTCAAATACGAAAAGGGGGATTTATCAAAATACGAGATCTAACACAAGATGATTAGCTATTGTAAAAATACGAACAGCCGAGCCCTAATAACATATGATCTACATCCAACAATGGGAACATGGGAAGAACAAGGGAAGGGGAGAAAATTCTGGTTACCTCCGACCATGGGTCGACGATGCTGGTGTCGTCGGGGTTCTCCGGCCTTATGTAAAGAACCTCCTCGTAGGGGTCCCAGCCGCGCGGGATCTGCCCGAGACCGGCGGAGGCCTCCTCGTCGGCGGCTATGGTGGATGCGGGGATGGGGACGGGAGCCTATACGGGGATGGGGGCCTCCTCGCCGGCAGTCTTGGAGGCGCCAATGGCCACCACGCCATTCTTCTCCATCGCCAGCGTGGTTGGAGTTTTCTTGGGGGTTTGTAGAAGGTGATGGGACAGTGGAGACGATTGAGTGAGCGAGTGAGTGATGAGTGAGAGTGGGGAGGCCTCTATTAAAGGAGAAGGGAAGCGACGTTTCGTTGCACTACCGTGAACTGCGTAACCACGTACACTACTGCACCGTGCACGACCACACGTGTCCGCTACCGCCCCGTGCACCGCACACCATACCGTGAGTCATGTTTTTCCCTTGTGTCTAACCCTGGCGACTCAGTTATACTCAGTTTTTCCCTTGAGTGTAACATTGGCAGTTTGGTTCTACTCAGTTTTTCCCTCCAGTACTAACACTGCGGTGTGCAATATACTCAGTTTTACCCTCCGGTGGCTGGTCAACAGAGAGTCAACGAATAGGTTTTAGCTAGCTAATTGAGTCATTTTATGCACAACAAATTCAAAAAGAGCAAGACATAGTGGCATCTACCCAGGAGTCTTATCATGTGACCTGCCACCATAAGAAATGTATATAAACCAAGTTTTAACCTAAATCACCACTTCTCAAATCACCTACTATCTATGAAGGTTCATGGCTTTCTATTCAAGCCTCTTCCCAAAACATCCCTCCCCAAAACATAGTTTGTCTGAATGAGGCAATAATTGTCAAACTGGTGTATATTTGAATTGCAAATAGTTTGATGTATGCCAAGATGTATTTTATTGTATAAACGATGCATTTTCCATTTTTAAATATTTTTCTATTTTCTATTTGAATCCCTTTGTCAGTCTTGCCCTTGGTTTTTAAGTTCTACTCAGTTTTTCCCTTGGTTCTTAAGTGCTACTCAGTTTTTCCCTCTCTTTGTATCCATCTCTCGCACCTATGCTCATCTTCGCTGCTACGCTCTGATTGGTCGAGACAGTTGTCACACGGATCGTGCCCACCAACCGTTGATCCTCTATGATCTAGCGGACAAGATAACCCCTTTATCTATCGGAGGGCACCCCTCTATCCATGCAAAATAACGAGTATGCCACCGGTACTTTAACTCCATAAATAAATGAACTTGAATATAATATGAAGGGAATGTGTTCGAAGGTGTATAATTTGTGCATTACATTCCACTCCATGGAAATGATAATTTCTCAAGATTTTCTTAGCACAACATTATCACGTATTAAGTGCGATTTCAAAAAGTTCAAAGGTGTATAATTTTTGTATAGGCAAGTCTATGCATTATATTTCACTCCATGGAAATGGTAATCTCTCAAGATTTTCTTAGCACAATATTATCACATATTAAGTGTGATTTCAAAGAGTTCAAAGGTGTATAATTTTTGTATACGCAAGTTTATGCATTATATTTCACTCCATGGAAATGGTAATCTCTCAAGATTTTCTTAGCACAACATCATCACGTATTAAGTGCAATTTCAAAGAGTTCAAAGGTGTATAAACTTCATATATGCAAGTTTATGCATTACATTCCACTCTACGAAAATGGCAGAGAAAATAATAATCTCTCAAGATTTTCTTAGCACGACATTATCACGTATTAAGTGCGATTTCAAAGAGTTCAAAGGTGTATAATTTTTGTATACGCAAGTTTATGCATTATATTTTCACTCCATGGAAATGATAAATGATCAGGATTTTATTAACACAATATTATCATGTCCTAAGTGCGATTTAAAAGAGTTCAAAGGTGTTCAAATTTCGTATAATTTCCGTATATGCATTACATTTCACTATATGAAAATGAAGCAACGGTACGGGTGCGAGTGCGGGGCTGGCTCGGGGTCCCATCTTGCAATGCCAACCTGGATAAGCTGTGGGTTCGATGCTCACGTGGATAAGCTGTGGGTCTGATGCTGATCTAGATAAGTTGAGAGAGGTGTCCACTACGGGAATCAACTGAATGTGGCCCCACTTGTCAGCATGTAACGGCAAGGGTACACTATGAGACCTGATAGACTGCGACCCTACTCGTCAGCACATAATGGCGAGGGTCCACTATGGGACCCGATTGAACGTGGCCCCACTTGTCAGCACATAACGGCAAGGCTGACGGATGGCGAGTTTCATACCATGTGAGAGTTTCGTACAAGGAGATGGGTAAAAGTGAGAAAAAACTAAGCGGCTAGGGAAAACTGAGTACAACTAATAAACCGAGGGCACAAAAATAGAAATCCCTAAGTAAAAATGCTTCAAATATGCACTCATCACTCTCCGAGAGTTGGCTTGGATCCGTGTTGAAGCGGATAAGGCGAAAACTAAGGAGAAACGGGATGGGCGACCGGCTATCTCTCTAAGCACCCAATCAGGGGTTATGACACGAGACCACAAATCTCGCGAGGACGCTGCTGCAAGCCATCTATCTGAGTTAAAAGGGAAGGGGTCCCAAACTCTAAAAGGGAAATGAAGTAGTTTATCTGGAATATGAGGGGGTTTTGTTAGCATGATAGGCGTGGTCAGCTGATCAGATTCCTGCGTCAATCTAAGATTGAAATTGTGTCCTTACAAGAGACTAAAAAACCTGAGTTCTTTGATCATGAATTGGTAGCCATTGTGGATGGCCTTCCTTTTGTTTGGACATGGGTTCATGTTGTGGGACATTCAGGGGGATTCTGCCGGGTGCTAACACAGAGGTGTTTGAGCTGGGAGAGATTGGTAGAGGTACCTTTTAAGAGAGCTTGTCTCTCCTTCAATGCTCGGGGCATCAAACCATGCTCTTTCGCCATCCTTCCTTGAAGAACTACATCATAAGGTGGCTTCCTCGGTTTATCATGTGGCTATTGCTGGTGATTTTAACCTACTTCATAGAAGTTCTGATCACTTGTTCTATGAGACTCGTAGGCAAGGGCCAGATACACATGGACTAACAAACAGAGTAGGCCCACTATGAGTGTCCTTAATAGGGTTCTTGTGTCTCCATAATAGGAGAACTAGTTCCCTCTATGCTTTCTCCATGCTTCTTTATGCTTAGGCTCTGATCATTGTCCTCTATGTTAGATTCTAGGGAAGTCATGGCTCACCAGCCTAAGAGATTCTTATTTGAAAAATAGTGGTTTCCATTCCCCCAAATTCCCAGAGTTGGTGCATGGTGTTTGGCTGAAAGCTCTGAAATGCCCTCCTAAAACCTATGGGCATATTTGTGATCACGTTGACCTATGGCAGCATTGTAGATAGCTAGGTCCTATCTTAGTGGTTGGGGTGCAAATTTGGATAGCGCCCTTAGAAATAAAAAGCTTGTTTTGACTGATAGTATCAAAGTTCTTGATGAGAAAGCTGACATGGTTGGCATAGCTGAGTCGGAATGGGGCTGCATATATGCTCTTGAGGATGAAATGATCTTTATCTTGCAATGTGAAGAATTGTATTGGCAACAAAGGGGCAGCCAAAAATGGATTATTACTGGGGATGCAACCTTACCTTTTTACATGCCTTTGCTAATGGTAGGCACTGCAAATGCCGCATCTTAAACCTCAGGGCTAGGAATCACTACAAAAATACCCCCATACCCAATGAATTTTTGGGGCGGCATAAGGGAAAAGTACTTGCAATAGTTGGATACGCGATGAATGAGCAATCACATCACCATTTTTCCACAGCGTCCAATTATACGCCTAGAAGTCAAAAATCACGGGTGAGGCGTACATAGTGAACTGAAAAGTAGGAAATATGGCAGACACGCAAAGTACCGTAAGCCAAGTTGACGTACCATGCTTCACCAAAACACCTGACGACTCATCCTCCATTGAAAGCCGCTGGATGGCTAGGTCCTCAAGGTGAAGCTGACGTGTATGGAAAAGCTGAAGCTGCTTTATCAAAGCGTCAAACGATTCTAGAAGTAAAAAATGTGTGAGTTATACAAAGTGAACTACAAAGGAAGAAATACACAGACACACAAAGTAATGTAATCAAATTTGACGTACCGTGCTTCACCAAAACGTCTGACGAATCATCCTCCATTGAAAGTCGCTGGATGGGTAGGTCCTCAAGGTGAAGCTGACGCCTATGGGAAAGCTCAAGTAGCTTTATCAAAGTGTTAAACGACTCGCCGCCCCGTTGGAAGGGCAGGTCCTAAAGGTGAATATGACATGGGTCGGCAATCTCAAGTTGGTGAGGATCGGCAAACTCCAGGTCGTACTCTATCGGAAGCCACTGGAAGGGAAGAAAGAGGCTGGTGGGCATGGTCGAGTAGTAGAGTGCAACAGAAAGTTGTTGTGAAGACCAAGCAACAAGCAAGAAGAAGCTCTGGCGAGGGGCGCGGTGTAGGAGAGTGGCACTTGCCCAGCAAAACCAAAAACTAGACGTTTCTAATTTATCTTTTGCATGTTTTTACGTGGCTTAGGGATTTCGGAGATAGAACCATTCTTACCTACAAACATGGAACCACAACGATGATAATCAAATTATTAGCAACTCGTTGTAAATCAGATATTGACTATAGTAGGTGACATGGGTATACCCTACAAGTACTCTACTTCGGCATATACGGTCCAGATACGGCAGAAGCCCACGACGTTGCCAAGGCCCAATGAAGAATTCGGGTGACCCACGAACTCTCCGATTACTTGCGAGGCAAGAAGAATCTGAAGATAGAAAGTTCAAAGGACGAACCCTAATCTGTAACCGACTCGACCTGCTAACCGAGACCTGGCCTATCTATATAAAGGCTAGGAGGGGGCGGCGAGGAGGACAATCACAACCCTAGTTTCCACAACCATCGCCAGATTGCATCTACGCACCCCCTGTAACTTTTGACTCCCTCGATAGTTCCAAGAGCAGACAAGCTGGAGTAGGGACCTCTACGAGGCCTGAACCTAGGTAAACCTTGCGCCCATGTGTACTTGTTTGCTAGCCGATTGATGCCTCCAGCGCTCCCTTCTTCTCCAAAACCCAAGTCCATAACAATGGGCATTGACGAGCTGAACCCTCATCAATTGGCATTGTCTGTGGGAATTGGGAATGTTGATGTCGTGGCTTCTTCGGCCCCGTTAACCGCGATCTACAACTCTGCAACAGCAGAGATTCGCCAGCTCTTCGGTGCTTTCGACTTCACCGTCCACACGCCGGCCACTCACCCGGCTTTCGAGTCTGTGGGCGATGGGATCAGCCTAGCGATCAGGAGCTTCCACTTCCAGGTCAGTCAACTGGGCACGCTTCGTATGCCTGACCAGCCGACGGCACCCGCGATTTCTCCAGCATCGTGGTTCCTGCCACCAATCGGCACCCTCAGCGAGCTCAACTCCCCGGCATCAGCCGGGAGCACGGATAGTGACTGTAGTCGCGGATCCGATCTGGGTGACCTAACAACAAAAGATGGAGCCTACGGTTTCGAATCTGAAAGTTGTGGGAGCAGTAGCTTTCCCAATCACTTCATGTGCGTCGTCATCTACACGAGCGACAACAGTGTCAATCGCGAAAACACCGCCACCAGCACTGGACCGACCAACGGCGGTATACCAGTCGCAAACGGTGGCCCCACCAACGGTGGCCCCACCAATAACGGGACAGGAGGAGAGCCGAACCTCACGACAAATGAGAACACCGGCAAACGTATGCTGATCAAGCTCAACGATAACGAGTGGGCCCGTTGTCGAGAAGCTCTATAGGGCAATCATCTACCCCCCAACACACCGCAGGACATGCTGATGGGCTACCATTGGCTGTTGAAGGAGGAATTCAAGCGCCAGCAGCAGGTGATCGCGCAACTCGAGGCACACAGAAAGGCGGCAGACGAGTCAAGCCTTTGGTGAGCCGGGCTCTCCTCCCACGGAGGATCCTCCTCCAAAGGCAACGAGTAGGTGGCCAACAAGAGACGATCTCGACTGGCCCACCTCACTGATCAGGAGCACGTAGAAGCCGCGAAAGTCCTCGACTTCGGCTCTATGACGGTAGATACGCGGGGCAACATGCTCCCGAAGACACTACAGGCTGCAGTGACAGCGGCCACCATGTACCTCCTTAACAACCAACCACCGGCAGGAGATCCGCGAGCTGCCATGCACCAATCTACAATCACAGGCCTGGGGCTAATCGAGGCCGCCCTCGACAAGGAGCCAACACCAGAGCCGAAGAAAAGCAATGATCTGGCCAAATACTACTACTCGTACTCCTCCATCGACGACAACCACGATCTGTCATGGCGAAGTCGCTCACGGCGGCATGACCACAACTACGACACGCGTGATGACATCACGCAGCGCAAAGTCGACAAGATGCGGGCAAGGCGTGCTCGCTTGACTGACTCAGAAGAAGACGAGACAGATCTCTATGGCGCTAGATGCTTCAGTATAGCCATCAGGCAAAAGCGAATGCCTAAGGGGTTCAAACTCCCGTCGGAGAACCCAAAAATTGACGGCCTGTAGGACCCGAAAATATGGCTGGAGGATCACATCTCCTCCGTCAGGCTACACGGCGGAAGCTCAAGCACGGCAATGCAATGCCTGCAGCTACAGCTGCAAGGCTCCGCCCGCGCATGGCTCAACAATCTCCCGCGCGGATCCATTCGCAGTTGGGAAGAGCTGGTCTACAGCTTTGTGTGCAACTTCAAGGGCACTTACAAAAGGCTCGCGTCAATCGAAGAACTAAGAGCCTGCCACCAAAGGTCCGGCGAGTCGCTGCGCTCGTACATTCAGAGGTGGTCCATCATCAAGAACTCCGCAGAAAACATCTCGGAGGACCGCGCGATCGACGTGTTCAACATCAGTGTTCGCCGTATAGAGCTCAGGGAGGAGCTAGGCCGCTCGAAGCCCACAGCAATCGACCACCTGATGGAGATCACGAATAGGTGGGTGGACGGAGAAGATTCGGTGAAAAACCGTACATACTCCAACGATGACGACGACCTTGGGCGCAGACGTGACCGCCGAGGAAAATGTTGAATGCGCGTCTACAAGGACCGCCACGAAGTCAACATGGTCGCGGCTAGCTACACCGACAAACGCGACAACAACCGCAATAGCGGATAACGCAGGGGAGGATACTGCGACGGTGGGAAAACCACGCAAGTGTGGCAACGCCGCATTCGCGAAGAGGCACCCGCAACATCCATTCAGGACAAACTGTCCAGACCATGCAATGTGCACTTCTATATCGACAAGCACGACGGCAAGAAAAAATCCAGCCACATTCTCAAGGATTGCCGCGAGTTCCTCAAACTCCACGATGGCCTGGCCCAGATGAATCATGACGCGATCAACAGGGGCTATGGAGCTGCCCTAGGCACTGTGGCACACGGAGCTCCGCCACCACTGCCCGGGCCACCACCACCTACGGCTGCGCCAGTCTAGCATCACGGAGGTGAGCCGTACCCGCGAGTTGTGGGCAACATGGGGATGATCCAAAAAGGGCGCCCCTCCAATCGAATGCAGAAGGCAATCACTCGCCAAGTCAATTTGGCGATAAACTCTCCACCTTCCACCACTGAGTACCTCAGTGGAAGTGAGTCATGCATCACCTTCGACAAGCGCGACCACCCGCGCCAAGTTCCTCGTCTAGGCCACTGTCCCATCATACTCAAGGCGCAGATCAGGGGCTTCGATATGAGTCACGTCTTCAGGATGGCGGGAGCGGCATCAACCTCATGTTCGTGAGTACCTTGCGTGCGATGAGGATCCCTCTGACTTGTATGGAAGTTTTAGACACGACGTTCCACGGCATCGTCCCAGGGAAGGGTGTATATCCCATAGGCAAAATCAACCTCGACATCATCTTTGGCACGCCGCAAAACTTTCGACGAGAACACATCCACTTCGAAGTCATCGACTGGACCTCACAATACCACTGCATCCTCGGACGTGTCGTGTTCGCGAGGTTCATGGCAGTGCCGCACTACGCCTACCTGCACATGAAAATGCCAGGTCCAAACGGCGTCATCACAATCAATGGAAGCTTCAAGAGATCCGATAGCTGCGACAGGGATTCAAAAAAATCTCCCAGTCCTTCGGTATGCAGGAGGAAATCGCAAGATTGAAGGAGTCGACAGACAACAGTCTGCCTCCCCTGATCAGGCCAAGTTCACCTGACCTGTCCTTCGACTCGTCGGTACACACGAAGAAAGTCCAGGTCCACCCAACGGACCCGACCAAGACGGCCCTCATCGCTAACAACTTGAGTTCCGCATAGGAACTAGCGCTCATCGAATTCCTCCGTGAGCACTGGGAAATCTTCTCCTGGTGTCCAGCGGACATGCCAGGGGTTCCCAGGGAATTCACCGAGCACTCACTCAACGTGAATCCAAACGCGAGGCCAGTCAAGTAGACAATACGGGGACTATCTGAACCAAGAGCAAAAGCAGTCAGTATGGAGATCAACAAACTCCTTGACGCAAACTTTATACGCGAGATCAAGGAAAGCACATGGCTCGCTAACACAGTTCTTGTGCCTAAAAAACACACGGACATCCTGCGGATGTGCGTGGCTTCACCTCCTTGAATAAGCACTGCCCAAAGGATCACTTCCCATTGCCACGAATCAAGCAAATCATCGACTCCATCACGGGATGTGAGCGCCTCTACTTCCTCGACGCTTACTTAGGCTACAATCAGATTCGAATGAAGGAGGAAGACCAAGAGAAAATAGTGTTTACAACGCCCTTTGGTGTGTTCTGCTACAACACGATGCCCTTCAGACTAAAAAACACAGGAGCCACCTATCAGCGGTGCATGCAGGCTTTCCTCAAGAACCAACGTGGTTGCAACATCCAAGTCTACGTTAAAGACATCGTCATCAAAACCAAAGAGGAAGCCATGTTAATCGATGATCTCCGCGAGACCTTCGCTAGCCTCGACCGCTACCGGATCAAGCTTAATCCGGACAAATGCACCTTCGGCGTGCCATTAGGGTAATTACTTGGGTATCTCATCTCTATGAGGGGGATCGAGGCAAACCCGGAGAAAATAAAGGCCATACTGGCCATGGAGAAGCCGAAGAAACGTAAAAGGCGTTCAACAGCTGGCTGGGCGAATTGCGGCGCTCAGTCGATTCATCAGTCGAATGGGCAGAAAGGCACTGCCTTTCTACCAACTTCTCCGCAAAGCTGACAAGTTCGAGTGGACAGACGAGGCGCAAGAAGCATTCGAAGACCTCAAGTGTCTACTATCCACCTCGCCAGTACTGGTGACACCTCACGAAAAGGAACCACTACTGCTCTACATCTCCACCACCAACCAAGTGGTCAGCATGATGCTCTTGGTGGAACGAGCTGAAGAAAACAAGGTTCACAGGGTCCAGCGCCCAGTATACTACCTCAGCAAGGTGCTCATGCCAACAAAGCAGCGGTACCCGCACTACCAGAAGCTGGCATATGGCGTCTTCATGACAGCCAAGCGAATGCACCACTACTTCTAGGAGCACCCAATCGTGGTGGTAAATGACGCCCCACTCGGGCATATACTCAATAATCCTGACGCCACCGGACGAGTCGCGCTCTGGGGAATCGAGCTGTCTCCATGAGACATCACATATGAGAAGCGCGACGTGATCAAGTCGCAAGTCCTCCCGGGTTTTCTCGTGCACTGGATGGAGAACCAGCTCCCCGACAAGCCAGATATGTCTTATCTTTGGATAATGCACTTCGACGGGTCTAAGCGAAAGGACGAAGTTGGCGCAGGTGTCATACTGACATCGCCCCAAGGAGACAAGATGAAATATATTCTACGAATGCAATTCACTGCCTCCAATAATGAAGCCGAGTATGAAGCCTTAATCCATGGGATGCGGATGGCGAAAGCCTGCAGCGCCAAGAGGGTCATCATCTACGGCGACTCCAACCTGGTGGTCAACCAAATGATGCACGAGTGCGACGCACTAAGCGACAACATGATCGCCTATCGTGACCTCTACGACACACTCAAGGGAGACTTCGACAGCGGCGAGCTGCAGCACGTAGGCCACGAAAGCAACAAAGAGGCGGATCTACTCGCCAACATTGGCTCCACTTGCACCCCCATACCACCTAGGGTATTCCTCGAGCGCATCTACGAGCGCTCCATCAAGCCCAAAGCTCGAGAGAAGAAAGCAAGCACGTCAATGGACTCGGGGGCTACGCCACCCAACGAGCCAATGGCACTCGACGACATGGAGCTCGATACAAGACTCGAAGGACCAATGGGGGTCATGATGATCGAGCCATCTTGGACACAACCTTACATCACATATCTACTCAGCAAGAGGCTGATAGATGACCCGACTGATGCGCGACACATCACGCGATGATCCAAGGCATTCGCCCTCATCAACGGCGAACTGTACAAGCACAGCATCATAGGGGTACTTCAACGGTGCGTCTCCAATGGGGACGGAAGGGTCGTCCTCCTCAACATACATGAAGGCACTTGCAGACACCATGCTGGCAGTCGCGCCCTCGTCGCCAAAACTCTACGAGCTGGATTCTACTGGCCCATGGCCATGCGCGATGCCAAGGACATCGTCCAGCGCTGAAACGCTTGCCAGCGATTTGTGGACAAACCACACGCACCTGGCACGGAACTCAGGCCAATACCATTGGCTTGGCCCTTCGCACAATAGGGACTCGACATGGTCGGCAAGCTCCCAAAGTCCTCACGAGGAGGTTACGTCTACCTCTTAGTCGCGGTCGACAAATTCACCAAGTGGATCGAGGCCATGCCGACGATGAATCAAGCAGGGGCCAGCGCTGTCAAATTCTTCAAGTCCATTGTCTACCGCTTTGGAGTGCCACATAGCATCATCATGGATAATGGGACGAACTTCACCTCTAAGGAGTTCCAGGAATTCTGTGAAAACCTGGGAAACAACATAAGCTATGCCTCGGTGGCTCACCCTAGACCAATGGTCAAGTCGAAAAGGCCAACGGTCAAGTCGAAAAGGCCAACGTGGCCTCGTCTGTGGTGGAATCAAGAAACAACTCCTCTGGCCACTTGAACAAGCTTCTATGCTGGCCAAACGAGCTGCAATTTGTACTTTGGAGCCTGTGCACAACTCCAAACAGTGCCACGGGATACACTCCATTCTTCATGGTGCACGGTGCTGAGGCGGTGCTACCCGCAGAAGTGCGCTACAAGGCTCCACGAGTGGTTGCTTACAGCGAGCAAGAGTTAACTCTTGCACTCAAAGACTCCGTCGACCTCCTTGACGAAGCACGAGAAATCACGGCAGAGAGATCAATGATCTATCAACAGAACCTCCGCAACTACAACAGTAGAAGGCTACGCCCCAGATCCTTCGTCGAAGGAGATCTGGTCCTACGACTGAAGCAGCAAGGGCACCTCAAACTCGAGTCCCCTTGGGAAGGACCTTATGTGATTACTGAAGTAATCCCAGGTGGCGCCTATCGCCTCAAAGACCCAGCAAGCATAGTCACATACTCCAACCTCTGGAACGTCGCGCAGCTGCGTCGTTTCTACCCCTAGTCATTTTTACATTACAAATAAGGCTATTCAGCCATGCTACTTAGCCACACATTGTACCTCGTATTATTCTGCGAATAAATAAAGCTAAGTGCCCTGAAACTCTGTGTTTTTCCTTGTTTTCTTACAGTTTCATCACTCGGGGGCTGCGCCACCCTTTACACTTGCGTTCTACGAACAAATCGCAGTATCCTGAGTACCTGACACAACACCAATCGAACCCTTGATAAACACTAACCCAGTTGCAACGCACCTGATAGGTTGGCAAGGTGCTGAGATAAACACAAGTCAGGCTAACGAAAAGGAACTGCAGAGTACAATACACTCAAAAAATATACAAGCTAGCAAGCTCTTCACATATCAGTGGGTACTAAAATACACCCAATACAATCATATGAACTTTACAACACTCATACATCTATGTGCAGGATACAAACTACGCTATTGCTGCAGAAGATGAACATTCGTCTGTTCTTCAAAGAAGTCGACGATGTCCTCCGCTGGCCGATCAACTGTCTGGTAGTTCGGCACCATGTTCCAGGTCATCCCTTCTGGCGGTGGTGGCTAATGACCCACAAGTATAGGGGGTGTGTCGCAGTATTTTCGGTAAGTAAGAGTGTCGAACCCAATGAGGAGAAGAAGGTGTTGGCTAGTGGTATGGATCAAGAATTCTCTACAAATACTTAGGGGTTTTTGATAAAGCAAGTAAACAAAGTACGAGTAAATAAAAGACAGTAGGAATAAATGTAGCAAGTGGCCTAATCATTTATGCAGCAAAGGACAAGCCGGTTGTATTACTTAAGATGACCAAACGTTCTCGAGGACACATGGGAACACTGTCAAGTGCTTTCGCTTCATATAGTTGATTAATCTTCTCTAGCTTGCTAAGTGTTGTGTGGGTGAACCTGTGCTAATGTATCGCCCCATCCAAGACTAATACATACTTGTGATTATACCCCTTGCAAACATCCGTAAGTACAAGAAAGTAATTAAGGTAGAAACCTAACACAGCTTTAAACTCTAAGACCCTTACGTCCCATGTGCAATGGTTTCCTAACGGGGGTTCAGGTTTCTGTCACTCCGGCAACCCCTACGATTAGTAGCCAAATACACAATGCATTCCCCTAGGCCCATATAGGTGAAGTGTCATGTAGTCGACGTTCACATGACACCACTAGAAGAAGTACACCACAACTTAAATATCAAACTATTGAATCTTTCTCAACACAACTCCACTACTAACAACATGACTTCTCCCATGTCCTCAAGAACAAAACGAACTACTCACAAGACATCATATGGATCATGATCAGAGATGGAGTAATGATGTATAACAATCTGAACATAAACAATAATTCAATGGTTCACTCAATAGCATCAACTACAAAGAGTAATCAACACCGGGAAAGTTTCCCCTATGAACTATGCAAGATTCAACTCAATTGTTACAGCAATATGGAGATGGTGATGAGGGTGCTGATGGTTATGATGATGGTGGTGATGATGATGATCCCGATGAAGTCTAGCTTGATGGTGGTGTTGATGGCGATGATCTCCCCTCTCCGGGAAGGAATTCCCTCGGCAGAAATCTGACTGCCGGAGAGATCTTTCTCTCTAGTTGTTTTCCGCCCCGCAGAGGCAGCGGAATCTTTCTGTGGTCCCTCCTCGAGTCTTAGGGTTTCAGGAGGATGATATACGCCAGAGGGGAGAGGCTGGAGTGGGCCAGGGTGGCCACACCACCTGCTGGCGCGGCCTAGGGATGCCCGCGCCAGGGGGTGGTGTGGGCCCCTGTGGCCCATCTCCACTCCGTCTTCTGGCATCCTTAGTCTTCTGAAAAATAGGATTTTCCGTATATTTTCCCGTATTTTTTAATCTTCGCGAATTTTGCCTCCAAACAGCACCTTTTCCATCAGAATCCTGACTGCAGCGGTCCATGCTCCAAAAGTCATCAACCATGCAAAAACAGATGAAATAACATAAGTATCACCTCTCAATACGAAATATATCAATGAATAATAGTGAATTAAGACATAGAATAGTGATGCAGAATGGACGTATCAACTCCACCAAGCTTAGACTTCGCTTATCCCCAAGCAAAACTGATCTCAATAAACATGGCCTCGGGTTTATGGAGTGAATAGTCGATAAAAGAATACAGACAAGAAGCATCACATTCATCAATACATAGATCACAATAGAAGACAACTCACTATTATATAACTCAACTTGCAATGAGTAAAGGAAACACAATAAAGATACATAAAGTGAATCATAATTGGTAATGGCAAACTTAGCTCTTGGTCGAAGAATAGTTGATAATTTGCTAGAGTTCACAAATAACTGGTTTTCAAAGATAGCTTTCAAAGTAGTAAACATCAAGATAAGAGCAATGTGCTAAACAAGGAACATAAGAAACATGATTGAACAAATCATCATATGAATGAATGAAACACAACAACTCAAAATACTTGCTGAGATAGAAGGGAATAGGTTTACTGACTCAACTACAAAGTAAAAGAAAGGCCCTTCAAAGAGGGAAGCAGGGATTGCAAGTCTCATAAAGAGCTCCCAAAAATTATGATACTTACTAGCTTTCAGCTCTCATTGCCCCTATCATAGGCATCTTTATGTGGTTAAGGTTAAAGTGATCAAATATGAGGATATGCATTGATAAGTTGTAAGTTGAGAATCTCATGTACCTTGAATACGAGGGCCGCTCCTCATGCTACTCAAGTTTAGTCACGGGTAAGTTCTTGTCATCGTAAGCATATGTGTATCATTGAGAATCGCCAATGGGTACCCCTTGCCCGATGATACGGAAGAATCCCATATCAAAATGACAAGGCAAGCAGACAACAAGCATCTCAGCAATCTTCTTATTTATCATGGGAATATGGTGCTTTTTTCTCTCTTTCCTCTTTTCATAATCTCTTTTTTTCTTTTTCTCTTTTTCTCAATATCGGACTCCTTTTTTTATAAGAAGAATGCTTCATAGATGCTCGTTATGGTTACGCTGCAGGTTTCCACCATGTCAACATGGATTAGACCAGCAGCCCAGGCGTTTCTCTAACACACATGCATAACTCCATGGACTTACAAGCTCCCCTTTCATTTCACACCGACGACATCCATAGACAAAAGAACATGATATCAACTAGGTACAAAGTACCAGTGCAATGTTGAAAGCGTTCCCCATGACAACATGGTTCTGCTAATTCACAACTTAAAAGCGCAAGCATATATGCAACATAGGTGAGCACAATGGTTCAAGTTTATTAAATGCAAGAAAGTAAAGTGTGCCATCAAGTTCGTGAGAGCTTTAATCACTAATTTTCACATAACAAGTTTAATTTGGGAGGTAGATAAAACAAGAATTTACTTGGAATAGCAATAATGCTACTAGGTAGGTATGGTGGACACAAATGGCAGAGGTTTTGGTTTTAAAGGAGTGGATGCACGAGAAGAATTCCCTCTCAGTACAGGTTTTTGGCTAGCAAAGCTGGGTAACAAGTACAAGAGTTGAAGGAAAAAAACAAACATACAAGTGATAAAGACAAACATGCAATCTTCCTTGGAAGCACAAAAGATCTTAACTAGAGAATACTAGACTTATGAGCAAATCAAGAAAGAAAGATGATGAAATTATTTTTCTCTAGAGTACTCTTATCTTTTTCATTCAACTCTCAAAAATAGTGTTGCTACTGACCGAGCCAGGTTTGCCAAAACCAACTAAATTAACTCAATGATCCCAAAGTGATACCAATACTAACAACAAGATCAATCATATAACCACGAATTGAAAACTAATATAAGCTATGCAAAAGAGTAAATGATAGAACTTCTCATTAATATTCCATAACGAAAACTCACACCAAGGGATACATATCTAACGAGAGAGGGGACACTTCCATAATGCAAACCATCCTACATAATAACTTCTCTATTCATGATATGACTCTACTAAAAAGGTAAAAAGATAGAAGATAGTGATATGATACCGCGGCACTCCCCCAAGCTTGGAACAAACCAAGGGGATGCCAAACCTGATGACGAATTACTCCTTTGGTGGTGGTGGTATCCTCTCATCTTCGTCCGACTTCCAGGGTAAGGGCTTCCCATCAACAAAGGACATCGTGGTTTCCAACATCCTGAAACTTGCAGCAGCACTTATGCGTTTAAACCTAACCTCATACTCACAGTTTTGATTTTGAATGTCAAAGAACTGTGCTTGCAGTTCGTTGGTTTTTTGGCGGAGTGAGAGGACTTCGTCTTTGAGTTCAGCAGTCTCCTTTTGGTGCTCGGTGATGAGTTCGGAACAAATCTTATGGATGATATCCACTTCGCGCTCCGTCATCTTCTTGTACCTAAAGGCTTCTTGCTCTAGTGCTTCCATCCTGTCCTCCAGACTTCCTTCACCTTTAGGGCCCTGAACCTCCTTAATCCGGACCTCCCCATCTTCGAGCAACAACTCCTTGGGATGAATCTTCAACTCTCTCATGTATGGGTTGATGATATATTCTAAGGAATCTCCCTCGGCTGATCCAGTGGAGGACATTGTGGCTCTAAATCTGGGATTCTACCTGGCAGAAACAGATCGAAACAAAAATACAACGAAAACATGATATACGAACCTCGGAAGATCCGGGGGGTTATATATTACGAAGTTCCATAACAAAAGGAAGATACTGGGAGAAAACGGGTCGGAGGCGGAGTCTGGGGTGGACTCACCACCTGGTGGCACGGCCAGGGGAGGGCCCGCGCCACAGGGTGGTGTGAGCCATACTGGCTCCGTTTCTGTCCCTTTTTCACTTCGTAGCTTTCCTTATTGACTGAAAACTGCAACAATATAGTTGGATAGTATTTTCGCGGAACTTTTCTTTCCAGAACTGTTACCTATTTGAAAACAGACTCTGCAGGTCTCTGAATTTGGTATCTAGTAGATTCTTCCGGAGTCATCACTTGAATAACATCAATATCTTCATCTTCATACACTTATTACTTGAGTCATAAAACCCTTCTCTTCCTTATTACACCATTGTCTCCACTTCCTGGAAATTTCTTTCACACAATTCTCATTAGCAACATTAGTATAAGTGAAGTGATAAAAACTTTTGAGTCCAACTTCAACTGAAAACCATCAAAACATAAGCTACTGTAGCAACTCCTTCCGAAAACCCAAAAAGAATTCAAAAAGGAAATCGAATAAAGAAGCAAATGCAAGAGTGGCAAAATCTGTCAAAACAGACCAGCAGGTAAAGATCAATTTTTTCGAAAATCTTCTGTTGCTCAAATCAAAAAGTGCAAAACTAACGAAAGTTAAATAACAACATGGGGCAGAAACACAATAAATTACAACTCAATATGACATACAGAGATCTCACGAATTTTTACGGTGAAGCACAAAAATCTGTTTCGGGACAGCAACTTCCCCAAATATTACTTCTCTCTCATTAGAGGTTGATCTTGACACAAAAACCAAACAAAACGGATAAGGAGCGGTTATTACCGAAGTAATAACTTCCAAGACTAAAAGAAACAAAAACAAACTGAAAGAAAAAACAAATTGGGTTGTCTCCCATAAAGCTCTTTCTTTATAGCCTTTAAGATGGGCATGATAATTTTGAAGAAGCTCTCATAGGGATATGAATTGAAGCGAAAGAGAGCATTAAGAAGCAAAAACACACACACATTTAAGTCCAACCCACTTCCTATGCAAGGGAATTTTGTAAACAAACAAGTTGTTGAAACCAGAGGCAACTTGCATAAGAAGGCAAAAGAATTGCAACATAAAAACTTTCAGCATAAAACGAGGAAACTTGATATTGTTGAGATGCATACAAACACTTTTCCCTCTCTCATAGTAACTTTCTGTATCATGCATAAACTTAACAATATAGCTATCACAAGTACCATCATAGCAATGATCACTTATTCTAACAGAAAACACAGGAATACTAACTCTCATAACACTCCTTTGTGAAACAATATTAGAGGTATCCTTACAAAGGATAGGGTGTCCCTCTTTCTCATATTTAGTAACAAAGTCTTTCACATTGGCTATTATAGGTTCATCAACCATTTGTTTATCAGGTTCAACAGCTTTATTTGTACTTTCATTAACCATACTAGCTATCATAGAATGTTCCTTTACCTTAACTGGAAAAGGCATTTTCTCAATATAAGGTTCAGGTAAAACATGATTAGCAGTATAAACTTTAGTATTTCTTGCAGGAACACTCTTAGAAATATCTTTATAAGGTTCATGATACTTATTCCACTTCTTTTTAGGCACTTTAATATAGGAAGCAAAGGCCTTAAAATAAGAAGCAATAGCTTGAGAGTCTAGACCATAAGCATTTTTAATATTTTGAAAGTCATCAGTTCCCATAAAAGATTCAATGCACTCATTATCATAATTTATACCTGACTTTCTACCTTTGTCATTCTCCCAAGCTTCAGCATTGTCTTGAATACGGTCCAGAAGATCCCATTTAGCTTCTTCTTCCATACGAGTGAATGATCCAGCACAAGAAGCATCCAATAAATCCTTGTCATGTAGAGGGAGCCTTGCATAAAATTTATTGATAATAATATTGTTGGGGAGCTCATGAATGGGACATTTGAGCATTAGTAACTTCAATCTCCCCCAAGCTTGAGCTGTACTCTCTCCATCAAGAGGCCAAAAGTTGTATATTTGATTCCGATCTTTATGAATCTCACTAGGAGGATAAAACTTTGAATAAAAGAGAGGCACTATTTCCTCCCATTCCAGAGCTTGACCATTCTTCAGTAGCTTATACCATTCCTCAGCTCTTCCTTTTAGTGATAATGAGAATGACTTCTTCTTAACTTGATCTGTAGTAATACCTTCACACTTGAACAACCCGCATAATTCGTGTATAAAGAGCAAATGATCACCGGGATGGACAGTTCCATCCTCAACATAGTAGTTATCCATAACATGATCAATAATTCTTGTAGGTATTTTGAAAACATCATTCTCACCAGGTGGTGGCTTATCTACTACCTTAGCAGTGGTAGTAGCATTACCAAATAAGAAACTCAGCAAATTATCCATAACAAAAATAAAGCAACTAGAAGAAGTAAACAATACTCATAGTAGAAGTTTCCTTTACCAGTTCCACTCTCCAATAGCGCTTCACTCCCCGGCAACGGCGCCAGAAAATAGTCTTGATGACCCACAAGTATAGGGGGTGTATCGCAGTATTTTCGATAAGTAAGAGTGTTGAACCCAACGAGGAGCAGAAGGTGCTGGCTAGTGGTATGGATCAGGAATTCTCTGGAAATACTTAGCAAACGGATTTTTAGGGGTTTTTGATAAAGCAAGTAAACAAAGTACGAGTAAATAAAAGACAGTAGGAATAAATGTAGCAAGTGGCCCAATCCTTTATGCAGCAAAGGACAAGCCGGTTGTATTACTTAATATGATCAAACGTTCTCGAGGACACATGGGAACACCGTCAAGTGCTTTCGCTTCATATAGTTGATTAATCTTCTCTAGCTTGCTAAGTGTTGTGTGGGTGTGAAGGGAATATGCCCGAGAGGCAATAATAAAATGGTTATTATCTTATTCCATGTTTATGATAAATGTTTATTTTACATGCTAGAATTGTATTGATCCGGAAACATCAATACATGTGTGTTTAATAAACAAAAAGGGTTCCTAGTCATGCCTCTCTTATAGACTAGCTTGTTGATTAACAAGATGATCAAGGTTTCCTGATCATGGACATTGGATGTTGTTAATAACAAGGTCACACCATTGGTGGAATGATGTGATGAACATTCATCTGAAGTATAGCATTACGATCAAGTCATTATGTTTATATTGCTATAACATCATACGAAGTAATCTTTATCCTTAGACCATGAGATCATGTTAATTGCTAACACCGGAAGAGTATCTTGATAACATCAAACGTCACACCATAACAGGGTGACTATAAAGATGGGTTCAGTGCTACGAAGGTGTTATGTTGAGGCTCATGTTGATGACACCACTATTGATGTTGATAGATTCTTTTAAAAGAAAAAGGAATTGCTGAAAGAGAATCTATAAAATATTTGGCAGAAAATAAAAGGTTGGAGATGTCCAACTTGGGTATATAGAAGATATACATGTTATGGCTATATTCCTTGCGTGTTAAACAATGTGGTTATGAGGTATTGGATACCGAATGGTTGGTATGAAGTGTCATACAGGAAAACGCAATTCATGAACTACAATGGCCTAAGTAACCAGCAAGAGAATGAGTGATGATGTTCATCGAAAACAAACAAAGTGTTATTGTGTTTTTCGTTGTCATCAAACCAAGCCTTCAAGATTTGTTTAAATAATTGTTATTTTGTTCCGGTATTATGAGAACAATGGCTGTTCAAATAATTACCATATTCCATAAAGGATGGATGAACTTTTACAAGTCTAGTTGGAGAAATCACATCCATAAATACTATTGCTAAAATGTCGCAAGACAAATGATTGAAAGATCACTTATGAAGTGACATCGCTGTTTGAATTATATTTGAAAGAAAACATGAAGAAACTCCATGTTGATGGAAGTTTGGAGTCCTTGATTTTGATCAATTGACGCATGTGAGACTTTCCTCGAGATAATTGAAACTCCGTTCATAGGCCAAAGAGGAACGGATGACTAGCTTATTGGAAATTGTGCATGCCGATGTGCATAAGTCCACTATATGTAGCCATATGAGATGGATCTTTTTGCTTCATATGCTTTCTTCAAGAATTTGAGTGAATATATCTGTATATTTACTTAATAAGGAAGAAGTATGAAACATTTGAAAGTTGTTGAAAGACTTTCAAGATGAAGTGAAAAATCATTGTAATAAGAAAATAAAGAGTTTATGATTCGATCATAAAGGAAGATATTTGAGTTACATGTTTAGCAAAAACACCTAAGACTTGAGGAATTGTTCCATGATTTGTGTTCCCCGATAAACCCTAGGAGTATGGCATATTCGAGAGATGAAATAAAACCATGTTTGACATGGTAAGATCAAAGGTGTCATTTATAAAACTGCCATTATGTTTTAAGGATTGAAGCTTTAGAGACTACCGCTTTTACACTGAAAAGAGCACCATCGTGATCCGTTGAAATGACACCATATGAGTTATGGTTTGGGATAAAACCCGAATTGTCTTTTCTTAAATTTTGGTATGCTATGCATAAGTAAAATGTTTACAACCAAAGTCGGATAAGCACGTCTTTGTAGGTTATCCCAAAGAATTTGTTGGGAATTTCTCCATAACACCAAGGAAAAAAGAGTTTGTCTCTTGGAACGTCAAGTTTCTTGAGAAGGAACTTTTCGTGAAAAGTTAAGTGGGAGGACAATAGAACTTTGATAAGGTTGTTGAACCTTAGCTATATGTGCTAAGTAGCGCAGTGCCAGAAAGTGTCCCGGTGGCGGCCACAATGCTCATGGCTCTCATGATTACAAAAGGTGTGATCTCGGAGATTAGAGTTCCTATAGAACCGTGTGGGTAGGTAAGAATCAAATAGTAAGATTTGATAAGCAAGTAGTTATTGTTTTGACAATGATGAACCGACTACACGCAAAGAAGCGATGATGGGCCCTGACTCCATAAAATGACTAGAAGTCATAGAATCCGTGATAGCATCCATACACGAGAAATCAAGTTTCTGAACTTGGAAGACCCTCCGGAAAGGCGTGAAGCCTATCGGTTGTGTTTGGATCTATAAAGAAATAAGACATGGATGTTTAACATCTATGAAATAGTCAACATGTTGGAAAGAAGTTTACGACAATGTTCAAGGAGTTGACTATGACAAGATTTGATCTTTCATAGCGATATAAAGTCTTGACGGATTAATGTAGCAACCACTACATATAATTTGGTATATGGTAGTTGAATAAACAAAACAAGGTTCTTCTAATAGAACGGTAACCTAGGACATGTACATGACATGGTCCGAAGGGTTTTGTTAATTCAAAGGGTGCTAAAAGGGCATGTAAACTTCAATAGTTGAAGTAAGCATAGCGGAGTTGGAATCTTCACCATGATGAAACTATTAAAAGAGTTTAAATTCATCGGAGATGATGAAGATGCTTGCATTTGCAAGAAATTAAGTGGGAGCGCTGAGACATATTTCTAATGCATTATGTAGAGGACATATTGTTGATTGGAAATGATGTATCTTGAATTGACACAAGTTAAGGATTTCATTAAAATAAGATTTCGATGAAAGACTTGGGCAAACCTAGAATATTAGGCATCAATATCTATATGGATAGATTAAGGCACTAATATGGTTGTGCCAGACATACATATATAAGATATTGAAAGGTTTCAATATGAGATATTGAAAGGGTTCAATATGGAAACAACAAGAAAGGTTCTTGATGCATGGAAAGGATTGTATCAAGATTCAAGTGTTTCAACACTTGGTGAGTAAAATCACATGAAAATTTTGATCGATTATACCATGATATGTATATATCTAGAATGTCCTATGCTCTAAATGTTATGAGCATATACCAGAATGATTCATAAGATGATCATTGGACAATAGTGAAGATATTCTTATGAGCTTTGGAAGAACTAAGAATATATCATGTATAAGTGACAAATAGTTAAAGGTAGTTCATTATAAAGTGTTACACTGATACTAGTTTTGTCACAAGATACAAATTAAATTTATCTCAATTTAGACTATGGGTGGCACAATATAATGGAAAGGATGTTCCATGATGGATTTGGATGAGTTCCAAAGTTGAGATATTGTGACGGATACTACAACAAAAGGCTACGTATATAGCTTCTATAGTAGCAGCAAAGGAGGGCATTTGTGTTAAGTAGTTTATTATCAAACTAGGTGTGGTTCAAAGTGGGCTAATACTATGAAGATATATTGTGTGAAAATAATATCAACATATTTTGAGCCGAACGAACTAAAGGTCTCACCAGAGGACCAAATTTATACAATGCCATCTCATTTGAGAATGAGTGATGCGTAGAGACGCAAAGACATGCAAATACACACGGATCTGAAACTGTCACATCCAGAGATTATGTTAACCACTAGCAATAGCGTATATGCAACACCAGAAAGCCATAGGTGTTCAATGCACAAAGTTTTTCAAACTAGATTATTGACTCTAGTGCAAGTGGGAGACTGAAGGGAATATGCCCGAGAGGCAATAATAAAGTGGTTATTATCTTATTCCATGTTTATGATAAATGTTTATTTTACATGCTAGAATTGTATTGATTTGGAAACATCAATACATGTGTGTTTAATAAACAAAAAGGGTTCCTAGTCATGCCTCTCTTATAGACTAGCTTGTTGATTAACAAGATGATCAAGGTTTCCTGATCATGGAGATTGGATGTTGTTAATAACAAGGTCACACCATTGGTGGAATGATGTGATGAACATTCATCCGAAGTATAGCATTATGATCAAGCCATTATGTTTATATTGCTATAACATCATACGAAGTAATCTTTATCCTTAGACCATGAGATCATGTTAATTGCTAACACCGGAAGAGTATCTTGATAACATCAAACGTCACACTGTAACAGGGTGACTATAAAGATGGGTTCAGTGCTACGAAGGTGTTATGTTGAGGCTCATGGATCAAGAGTGGAATTTTTCAATCCCGATGACGAATAGATATACTCTGGGCCCTCTCGGTGATATCACATTGAAATAGCTTGCAAGCAAGTGATGTGATCACTAGAATGTTATATCACGGGAACAAGAAAAGAGTGCATGTCGGTAACGAGCTCAAACTAGGTATGGAGATACCGATGATTAAATCTCAGACATGTAATATATTGCGGGACAAAGGGATTTAGTTACTAGCGTTAAAGGTTCTCACGATCACAGAAGTCATTGTTGAATGTGTAGGAGTCAGTATGGATCTCCAGGTCCCGCTGCTGATTATTGACCGGAGAGGGGTCTTGATCATGTTTGAATTATTCGCGAACCATAGGGTGACACACTTAAGGGATACCGACACCATTTGGAGCAAATATGTTTCAAATAAAGATTTAAGAAAGCGCTGGAATTATTTCAATAGACACAGAAACTGTTTCGGGTGAAATTGCTGAAATTGGTTCTGCATGTAATATTGAAATGTTGCAGGGGGTTTTATGTGAATGTTTGTTAATTAAAGTAATTAACAAAATTCTGAATAAAAATAATAAAAGAGTTTTATTAAATGAGAGAGCATTAAATTTGGAGAAATTTAATGCATTTAAAGTGGAGACTTTAAAAGAGAATGTGAAGGGGCAAATTTATGTGGAGGGAGTTACCACCACATGAATGGAGGAGGTTACCACCACATGAATGGAGGAGGTGACCACCTCCTCCATGCGCCGGCCATGAAGGAGGGGCACCCCCCCTCCTCCTATAAAAGGCCATCCCCTCCTCACTTCTCAAACACACCTCCTTGTGAAGGATCTCTCTCCCCCTCTAGTATTATTCCCCCATGGTCTCGGATTAGCGAGATACATGTTCCCGGTGGCTTTATCTGGAAAGGAGTTGCTGCTTCCGCTACTTTGCTAGAGCGAGGGACGGAGGTTGTCGGGGTACCCGACGTGTGTGCGATCACGGATGCACCGCTGCTTTGCGGTGCTGGAGCTGGATCTGATTGACATGCTGGAGCCGGACCTGCTGAACTTCATCACGATCTTGAGATCGGCAAGTGTACGACTACATCAACCACGAGTTCCTACTCGTTAACAAAGCTTCTTGTCTACGAGGGTAAGTTCTTGTTGGATGTATGTCCACCCGTTGCTTTGTACCTAGTAGATAGATCTTGGCGTGTAGTTCACACCGTAGGAATTTTTTTTGTTTTCTATGCTGCGGACCCAACAGGGTGAACCTGTGCTAATGTACCGCCCCATCCAAGACTAATACATACTTGTGATTATACCCCTTGCAAACATCCGTAAGTACAAGAAAGTAATTAAGGTAGAAACCTAACCACAGCTTTAAACTCTAAGACCCTTACGTCCCTTGTGCAATGGTTTCCTAACGGGGGTTCAGGTTTCTGTCACTCCGGCAACCCCTACGATTAGTAGCCAAATACACAATGCATTCCCCTAGGACCATATAGGTGAAGTGTCATGTAGTCGACGTTCACATGACACCACTAGAAGAAGTACACCACAACTTAAATATCAAACTATTGAATCTTTCTCAACACAACTCCACTACTAACAACATGACTTCTCCCATGTCCTCAAGAACAAAACGAACTACTCACAAGATGTAACATCCCAAAACTTCAATCCAAGTGTATTAAAGATCAAATCATCCAAATTTAGGATTAACAAAAACTTTTCCATATTTAAAATGAAAGCATTCATATATGTGTGCATTTAAAATAGGAGTTGTTTTGAATTGCCATGATTGTGTGATCCTTTGCTTCTAAAATGTTTCCTAGGTGATTTAAACATCATCTACACCATTCCCAAACTTTTCCTAAAAGAAATCATATCAAAAAGAATTAAAATAAAGGAATGGTCATTTTGACAAAATTAACTCTCATGCCTACTTTGGCTATTCCTAGTACTCAATTCTTAACAGAAACAATTCTGGATCTTTGCACCCCTTGCTAGTACACATAATGAGGTACCAAGGCCCATCTTTTGATATTCTAAAAACATTCTGGAAACTATTTTAAATGGCAGTTCAAATTTGAATCTAATGCATATGCATAGATCACCCCTATTTCAAAAACCATATAATTGAGCTCCATTTCCAAAACCCTTGTAACCAAAGACTACCTATCAATAGTGGACATCACTCAAAATTTTTGAACTCAAAATTCAAAACTTTTTCTCTTTCGGCCATTTCATCAAACAGCTTGTGTGCACAAATCTGGCCAAATTTAAAACACTGTTTTGAGCAGTGATCTTGGTCACCATTTGTGCCTAATCTTGTCCCCTTGTTCCCTTAGTACCAGCCCTACCTTTTGCTAGCCCGGCCACACCCTGTGCACACGACCAAATGGTCATGGCCATTAAGGCCGAGCACCTTGAGCACCCCCACCGGCGACATCGCGCCACAGCAGCCGCCAACTTCCCTCGCCATGTCTAGGAGGTAGCCAACGCCGCACCGCCCCTCTATGTCCCCTTCCTGAGCCAAGAGCAGCCGTGGACCACCGAGGAGAAGCCGCGCCCAGTGCCACCAGACCATGCCGACGCCGCCCGCAGAGCGCGCCCTGTCCCCGCGTGCACAAGCCACCACTCGGCACCAGCCCGCGCCCACCGCTCCGCCTCGACCTAGAGAACACCCCAGACACCTCCGTTCGCCGCCCAAAGCCCCACAGCCACCGCTTGCCGTGGACACCGCCGCCTCTGCCTCTCAGAGTGCCACCTTACCCCGACCGCATGCCACCGCCCCTACGGCCACATTGAAGCGCTAGACCACCGCTAGGGGACCGCCCGTCGATCGCCATCCCCAGCCATGCCGCTAGCTCGCCGTAGCCATGTCGCCACCATCGACCGCCCATCCCGCTCGGTCTCACCGCCGAGCCTATAAAAGGAGCCCTCCCCATCACCAAAGACTCACACCATTCCACTCCCCTCACCTCTCTGAACCTCACCCACCTCTCGTTGGAGCAAGTGGAGCAGCAGCTCGCCGGAATTGGAGCCGGAGCCGCCGCCTCTGGAGAAGAAGGGTGTCGTTGATTCCGGCCACCCCAAGCTCCGCCGCGACCACGCCTCGCCTCGCCGTCGTCTTCCACTTTGTTCGCCCGCATCGCCGACCCCGCTGGAGCCCTGGTACGCCCCCAGTAGACCCCCACCGAGCCACTAGAGTTTGAGCTCGTCGGCGACCCGTCCGTCGTCGACGACGACCCTCAGCCGTCGATCTGCCCTCTAATTGCACGACCCACAGCGCGCGTACCGCTTCACATTTTAAGTGCCACTGACCAGTGGGACCCCCTTTCAGCTGAGCCCTGTGCCGCACAGCGCCACTGGGCCGGCCCATTTCCTTTCCCGCGCAAGCCCGTAGATTCAAACTAGGATTTTTTCCTTTTAGTTAGAATATAGTTTCTGTCTAGTGTTTCAAAATTCAATTCTATGAGTTTGACAAATCCAAATTGCATGAAACCAATTTTGTCTGAAAGGTATTGAAATGCTCTATCCAAGACCATTGGATTTAATTCATTTAGAGTTATAGATTTCTCCTAATAAAAATAAGAAGACAGAAGCTTTTGCAACTTGAAACATTTTTATAAAATCAACCAAGTTAGCTTTTGAGTTGATTCCAACTCTCAAAAATCACATTTCATCATATCTATCCAAATATGTAATAATACTAAGGTTTACAGGCAGTGACTTTGGACTAGTACCAAAATAATGCTATATAGGCATTTCTAGTCACTTTAAATAATTAAATAATACACTTAAACCAAAGTAATAGTGATCCAACCTTTAAATCTCATTCCCACATGTTAGAATATGTGGTGAGGACATGTGTCCACATGATCCCATATTTTGGTGGTGAATGTTAAATCTTAGCTATTATTTCAATGAGTAGAAATTACTTTTCCAAAATAAAAAGGTTGGAACTATTGAATTAAACTTGTGATGCTTGTGATGATAATAGATCATCAATTGTGTGTTTTAGAATACTACTTAGCCTAAGTTAAGTATTGTGTGTTGATTGTGCACTCCCTATGTATTTCTAGACGCTAGTACCGACCAAGCCTTCGAGGAGGAGGAGTTCTACCAAGAAGAAGAAGAAGAAGAAAACTTCAACCACTGCACCAACCAAGGCAAGCTATTGGTGGCAAGCTAACCCTTGCAAACATGCTTTAGTAAGCTATGGTAGAAAGCTAGAATAAAACTAGATAGTTTAGTAAAGATGCCTTAAGCATACTTTGATCACACCCCCTTAGCTTACACTAAGTTCTTGTAATTAATTTTGAAGGTAGCATAAAGAGTATAAAACTTGACCTAATTAGAAACCCTTAGATGTCATTCTATGGCATGAGATTGATCCCACCTTTCCACCTTAGTGAACACTCTTAACCTAGTGTTTTAGAATAGATCAAACTTGAGTCATTTTAGATGGGAACACTTGGTGAAAATGAGTTATGAAAACCTTGGAATGATGAGTCATTCTATTGAGATGTTTTGACATGTGTTGAGAAACACAATTGGCTTATGATGATGAAAATGATGAGGCATGAGCCTTAACCCTTTTTATAAAACTGATGGTTGGATTCGGATGCGATACCATTCCAAAATTACCGTACAACCACATTACCTGAATTGGGTAAGGCTTAGCTGGAAATTTATATGCATTAGTATTAGTTCCCTCATGGGAGAGGTTTGAGATGAGGCTACCTCTCAATGATGTCCACCTATGCAGTGCCCAAGATGACTGATGGTCATGGTTGGGAGGCCATGCTCATAGGAGAGGTGCTTGTACTAGGGTGTGTAAAGGAAAGGTTATGTTTGATTATCTGCATACCAAGTATGATGATTCAGGGTTACCCCTGACAGATGTATCGAATCTTGTGGTGAAAGTGTACCACCTCTGCAGAGTGTCAAACTATTCGAATAGCCGCGTCCGCGGTTATGGACAGTTGGAATGGCCATACTGTTTCGTTGTCAGATGTTTTCTAAATAACTTGAAATGAATGATGAACCTTGACTTGACCACAACAGGGTTGTGTAGATGAAAATAGCTTCCGAACTTAAGTGATTCTAGAACTTTACTTTATCCTTTCTTGTTTCAGAACTCAGCTTAGGTTTCAAACTTAACTTGATAGTTATTCTTTCAATTCAGTACTTTAACTTAGAATCATAACCCTTGCTAGTAGTAGTTTGCGAGTACTTAAAGAGTACTCATGGCTTTTGTCCCTGGCTATTATCATGGCCAGACTATGAAGGAGATTATCAAGATGATGGTCAGCAGGACGGCTATGATAACTAGGACTATCTGCCTTCGTCAGCATTGCCTGTGCCCCTGAAGATGGACCCCACCGCTACGCTATCATTTATTTCCGCTGCTTGTTGTATTAAAGACTGGATCATGAGATCCTTATTTGTGTAAAACCTTATGTATGGTTTGTAATGGATGATGTACTATGATATCCAATCCGTTATGTCTCGCAAAAATGGTAATCCTGGGATTGCGAGGTATGGCATAACGGGCATCTGGGATTAAAAATCTGGGTGTTGACACAAGACATCATATGGATAATGATCAGATATGGAGTAATGATGTATAACAATCTGAACATAAACAATAATTCAATGGTTCACTCAATAGCATCAACTACAAAGAGTAATCAACACCGGGAAAGTTTCCCCTATGAACTATGCAAGATTCAACTCAATTGTTACAGCAATATGGAGATGGTGATATGGGTGCTGATGGTGATGATGATGGTGGTGATGATGATGATGACCCCGATGAAGTCCAGCTTGATGGTGGTGTTGATGGCGACGATCTCCCCTCTCCGGGAAGGAATTCCCTCGGTAGAAATCTGTCTGCCAGAGAGATATTTCTCTCTTGGTGTTTTCCGCCCCACAGAGGTGGTGGAATCTTTCTGTGGTCCCTCCCCAAGTCTTAGGGTTTCGGGAGGATGATATACGCCAGAGGGGAGAGGCTGGAGTGGGCCAGGGTGGCCACACCACCTGCTGGCGCGGCCTAGGGCTGCCCGCGCCAGGGGGTGGTGTGGCCCCCCTGTGGCCCATCTCCACTCCGTCTTCTGGCATCCTTAGTCTTCTGGAAAAATAGGATTTTCCGTATACTTTCCCGGATTTTCTGATCTTCGCGAATTTTGCCTCCAAACAGCACCTTTTCCATCAGAATCCTGACTGCAGCGGTCCATGCTCCAAAAGTCATCAACCAGGTAAAAATAGATGAAATAACATAAGTATCACCTCTCAATATGACATATATCAATTAATAATAGTGAATTAAGACATAGAATAGTGATGCAAAATGGACGTATCATTGGCGGCCTAGCAGCAACAGACGCTATGTCCACATCTGGCCGATGCAGTCGCAGCAACAACAGAGCAGCTTTCGCACCTGCGACCAGCTATTGCCGCACGCACTCGCGTACCGTGCTCATATTTTGAAACTTCGCCAGAAGAGCCAATAGGCTTGAAGGAACGATGTCCAGCGGAAACATCGTTTGATAAATGTGTCTAAGACACAATTGCTATTGGAGATATGCCCAAGAGGCAATAATAAAGTGGTTATTATTATATCTTTAAGTTTATGATAAATGTTTACATCCCATGCTATAATTGTATTAACCGGAAACATTAATACTTGTGTGTTTTGTAAACATAAAAGAGTCCCTAGTAAGCCTCTTGTTAAACTAGCTTGTTGATTAATGGATGATCATGGTTTCCTGATCATGGACATTGGATGTCGTTAATAACAAGATCATATCATTAGAAGAATGATGCGATGGACACACACCCATAGTAAGCATAGCATAAGATCAAGTCATTAAGTTTGTTTTGCTACAAGCTTCAAATGCATAGTAACCTAATCCTTCGACCATGAGGTTATGTTAATCACCATCACCGGATGGGTACTTTGATGACATCAAACGCTGCTTCGTAACTGGGTGGTTATAAAGGTGACATTGGGTATTTTGAAAGTATGTGTTGAAGCGCATGGACCAAGATTGGGATTTGTCCATCCATATGACGGATAGATATGCTCGGGGCCCTCTCGGTGGAATGTCATCTAGTTAGCTTGCAAGCATGTGACTAGGTCACAAGGGATGACATAACATGGAACGAGTAAAGAGTACTTATCAGTAACGAGGTAGAACTAGGTATGGAGATACCGACGATCAAACCTCGGATAAGTAGAGTATCACGTGACAAAGGGAATTGGTTTCGTATGTTAATGGTTCTATCGATCACAAAGTCATCGTTGAGGATTCCTCCCCCCTCCCAATCCGCCGGCCAAGGAGGGAGGGGAGTCCTACTAGGACTCCCCCTCCCATGGCGCCTCCCTCCTTTAAATATAGGGGAGGGGGCGCCACCCCCTAGAACTCTGCCATAACAAACCCCAGCCGCCGCCTCTCTCCTCCTCCTTCCCTCTGCTCAGGCTTAGGCGAAGCCTTGCAGAATTCTCTACTCCACCACCACCACCACACCGTCGTGCTGCTGGGATTCCGTGGAGAAGATCTACTACCTCTGCTTCTCGCTGGAACAGGGAGAGGAAGGTCTGCTTCGACTCCGCACATGTGACCGACTGCGGAAACGCTGCCGGAACATGACGCCGGAAGGATCGTCCACACGATCTTGAGATCGGCAAGTGATCGACTACATCAACCCCGAGATCTAATCTCGTAACGCTTTCGGATCTACGAGGGTTAGTACAGATCTATCTCGTTGCACATATCTAATAGATTAGATCTTGGCTTTTATCTAGATTAGATCTGGGTTTTGTTCGTTCTTGCGGTAGAAATTTTTTGTTTTCCATGCTACGAACCCATCAGTGGTATCAGAGTCGCGTCTATGCGTAGATCTGTTGCACGAGTAGAACACAATGGTTTTGTGGGCGTTGGTGCTCGTGCCGTCTTTTGCTTTGTGTACTTTGCATCTTGCGGTATGGTGGGATGAAGCGGCTCGGGCTAACCTTACATGTCATCGCACATGAGACTTGCTCCACAGTTAACGTGCAACTCGTATTGCACAAGTGGCTTTGCGGGTGTCTGTCTCTCCCATCATAGTATAGATCCAATCTACACTTTGCACTTGATAGCACTTGTATCAACGTTGTGGTTCAGTTTCGTAGGTAAGATCCGTTCTTATTCGAAAGCCCCAAACCACGTAAAACATCCAAAGAAAATTAGAGGCGTCTAACTTGTTTTTGCAGGGGTTTTTGTGATGTGATATGGCCATCATGTGATTGTGATTATATTTGATGTAATATGGCAACCGGCAGGAGCCTAATGGTTGTCTTTAATTCTGTTAAGACCTGCGTGTCTATTCATCTTGTAATAGCTTTATTCCAAGTAGTTGTAATAGTTGCTAGTGATGATGGACAACCATGAAGCGGCGCCACTAACCTTGACGCAATGCTGGTGATGATGGAGATCATGTCCGTGCTTTGGAGATGGAGATCAAAGGCATAAGAAGAAAGGGCCATATCATATCACACTAATTATGAATTGCCTGTGATGTTAATCCTTTATGCATCTTGTATTGCTTAGATCGCGACGGTAGCATTATAAGATGATCCCTCTCACTAAATATCAAGTAATAAAGTGTTCGTCCTTAGTAGGCACCGTTGCTAAGACTCGTCGTTTCGAAGCATCTCGTGATGATCGGGTGTGATAGATTCTACATGTGCATACGACGGATGCAAGCCAGATTTGCACATGCGGATACTAAGGTTAACCTTGATAAGCCTAGCATGTACAGACATGGTCTTGGAACACGGAATACCAAAAGGTAAAGCATGAGTCATATGGATGATATGATGAACATGTTGATTGTTCGCCTTTGAAGCTACATCATCTCACGTGATGATCGGACTTGGTGTAGTGGATTTGGTTTGTGTAATCACTAAAACAACTGGAGGGATGTTGTTTTGAGTGGGAGTTCATTTGTAATTTGGATTAGTCGAACTCAATTTATCATAAACACAATCAAAGTGAATTTGCATAGTTTGTTATAGTCATTGGCATCCGTTCACCACCTTACGCTTAGTTATAGTTGAGATAGTGGAACTATAGAAATTCTGGATATTTGCTTTACGAACTGGTATCTTATTGTTTTGAGTGTCAATCTAAAGTTTAAAAGTCCTGTTGCAAACTTTCAGCAAACTCCGTTTACTCTGTGATGTTTAATAAACAGTATTAAATCAAGAGTAACAATTCTAGTGTTAGTATCTAATGTATCATGTTTGCCTCCATGATTCTTGATACTTAAAAGATTGTTTTTAATATCAAGTTTATATAAGAGCTGAAAGCAATGTTTCAGAAACCATCATATGTGAAAGGTCTTGCGATATCTTAAACAATGTGTTAGTTACAACATGATAGAGTATATGTCCTCATATTTGATGAGAAATTGTGAAGGTTGGAGACGCTAGTCGTCCTAATCCTCCAAAAAGTTTTGGAAAAGAAACATTATACTCGCAATTCACCTTTATAAGCTATAGCAGCTTGATCATGAAAGTTGTCATGATAAGGATGAATAGAAGATGTAAGTAAAATGTTTACTACACTAAAAGATTACTAAAGAATGGAATTTTGAAAGAATGCCAAACATTTGATGGAGGTGATCCACTTCAAAGTGCAAGTCCAAAGGTATTAGTATTTGACTATACACACTTTGTACTATGTGTCATGTGAATGACACCACTATTGATGTTGATAGATTCTTTTAAAAGAAAAGGAATTGTTGAAAGAGAATCTATAAAATATTTGGCAGAAAAGAAAATATTGGAGATATCCAACTTCGGTATATAGAAGATACATGTTATGGCTGTATTCCTTGGTTGTTAAACAATGTGGTTCTACGGTATTGGATACCGAATTGGTTGGTATGAAGTGTCATACAGGACAACACAATTCATGAACTGCAATGGCCTAATTAACTAGCAAGAGAATATGTGATGATGTTCATCGAAAACAAACAAAGGGTTGTTGTGTTGCTCGTTAACATCAAAGCTTGCCTTCAAGATTTGTTTCAATAATTGTTATTTTGATCAGGTATTATGACGACAAAAGGTTGTTCAAATAATTACCGTATTCCATAATAGATGTATGATATACAAGTCTGGTTGGAGAAATAACGATCATAAAACTAATGCTAAAATGTCGCAAGACAAATGATTGAAAGATCACTTGCGAAGTGACATCGCCGTTTAAATTATATTGAAAGGGATACATGAAGAAACTCCATGTTGATGGATTTTTGGAGTCTTTGATTTTGATCAAATGACGCTTGTGATACTTTCCTGGAGATAATTAAAACTCCGTTCGTAGGCCAAAAGAGGAACGGACGACTAACTGATTGGAATTTGTACATATTGATGTATATAGTCCATTATGTGTAGTCGTGGGCGATGGATTTCAACTTCATATGCTTTATCCGAAGATTTGAGTGAGTATATGTATATACTTACTCAATAAGGAAGAAGTATGAAACATTTGAAAATGTTTAAAGACTTTCAAGATGAAGTGGAATATTATTGTAACAAGAAAATAAAAAAGTTTATGATTGGATCATAAAGATGTTTGAGTTACAAGTTTAGCAAAACACCTAAGATTTGAGGAATCGTTCCATGGATTTGCATTTCCCAAAACACCATAGGAGTATGGAGTGTTCAAGATATGTAATGAAACCTTGTTTGACATGATAAGATCAAAGGTGTAATTTATAAAACTTCCATTATATTTTAAAGATTAAAGCTTTAGTGACTACCGCTTTTACACTGAAAAGAGCTCCATCATGATCCGTTGAAATGACACCATATAAGTCATGGTTTGGGATAAAACCCAGGTTGTCCTTTCTTAAATTTTTGGTATGCTAGGCATAAGTAAATGTTTACAACCAAAGTCGCATGAGCATGTCTTTGTAGGTTATTTCGAATAACCATTGGGTATTCCTCCATAACACCGAAGACAAAAGTGTTTGTCGCTTAGAATGTCGAGTTTCTTGAGAACGAATTTTTGGTGAAAAGTTAAGTGGGAGGACAATAGAACTTTGACAAGGTTGTTGAACCTTGGCTAATATGTGCTGAGTTGCGCAGCATCGGTAAGTGTCCCGGAGGCAGCAACAATGCTCATGGCTCACGTGCCTCAAAGGTTGTGGTCACGGAGATCTAAGTTACTATTGAACCAAGTAGGTCAGGTAAGTAATCAAATGCCAAGATTTGAGAGTTAAATCATTGTTGTTTGACAATGATGAACCGACTACATGCAAAGAAGCAATGATGGGCCCTGACTTCGTTAAGTGGCTTGAAGCCATAAAATCCGTGATAATTCCATACACAAGAAATCAAGCCTTGAATTTGGAAGACCCTCTGGAAAGGTGCAAGACCTTACAGTCGTATATGGATCTATAAAGAAATAGACATGGATGTTTCACATCTATGAAATAGTCAACATGTCGGAAAATTTTTACGACAATTGTCAAGGAATTGACTATGATAAGATTTGATCTTTCATAGGGATATTTAGTCTGGATGGATTAATGTAGCAAGCACTACATATATTTTGGTATATGGTAGTTGAACAAACAAAACAAGTTCTTCTAATAGAATGGTTACCTAGGACGTGTACATGACAAGATCCAAAGGGTTTTGTTAATTCAAAGGATGCTAAAAGAGTATGCAAAACTTCAATGGTTGAAGTGAGCATCGCGGATTTGGAATTTTCACCGTGATGAAACCGTTAAAAGGTTTAATTTCATCAGAGACGATGAAGATGTTTGCATTTTGCAAGAAATTAAGTGGGAGCGCTAAGACATATTTCTAATACATTATGTGAAAGACATATTGTTGATTAGAAATGATGTATCTTTTATTGACACAGGTTAAGAATTTCATTTCGATGAAAGACTTAGGCATAACCCAAGAATTAGGCATCAATGTCTATATGGATAGATTGAGGCGCTAATATGGTTTTGCCAAATGTACATAGATAAGATGTTGAATGAGTTCAATATGGAAACAGCAAGAAAGGTTCTTGACGCACGGAAAGGACTGAATCAAGATTCAAGTGTGTTGACACGAGATTCAAGTGTTTTGACACTTGGTGAAATCACAAGAATATTTTGATCAATCATTCTTTGAGATGTACACATCCAGACATGTCCTATGCTCTAAATGTTATGAGCATATACCAGAATGACTCATAAGATGATCATTGGACAAATAGTAGGGATATTCCTATGATCTTTGGAAGAACTAAGAATATATTACTTATATAGTGGTGACAAATAGTTCATTGTAAATTGTTACATTGATACTAGTTTTGTCACAAATTAAGTTTATCTCAATTTAAACTATGGGTGGCACAATATAATGGAAAGGAAGTTCCATAACGGATTTGGTTGAGTACCAAAGTTAAAACATTGTGACAGATACTACAACAAAAGGCTAAGTATATGACTGCTATTGTAGCAGCAAATGAGGGCATTTGCGTCAAGTAGTTTGTTATCAAACTAGGTGTGGTTCATAGCGGGATAACACTATGAAGATACATTGTATGACAATTGTATCAACATGATTTAATTCCAAGGAACTAAAGGTCTCACCGAAGGACCAAATTTATACAATGCCATCTCATTGGAGAATGAGTAATGCGTAGAGACGCAAGGAAATGCAAATACACACGGACCTGGAAGTGTCAGATCCGAAGATTATGTTTACCACTAGCAATAGTGTCTATACAACACCAGAAAGCCATAGGTGTTGAATGCACAAATTTTTAACTAGATTATTGACTCTAGTGCAAGTGGGAGACTGTTGGAGATATGCCCAAGAGGCAATAATAAAGTGGTTATTATTATATCTTTAAGTTTATGATAAATGTTTACATCCCATGCTATAATTGTATTAACCGGAAACATTAATACTTGTGTGTTTTGTAAACATAAAAGAGTCCCTAGTAAGCCTCTTGTTAAACTAGCTTGTTGATTAATGGATGATCATGGTTTCCTGATCATGGACATTGGATGTCGTCAATAACAAGATCATATCATTAGAAGAATGATGTGATGGACACACACCCATAGTAAGCATAGCATAAGATCAAGTCATTAAGTTTGTTTTGCTACAAGCTTTCAAATGCATAGTAACCTAATCCTTCGACCATGAGGTTATGTTAATCACCATCACCGGATGGGTACTTTGATGACATCAAACGCTGCTTCGTAACTAGGTGGTTATAAAGGTGACATTGGGTATTCTGAAAGTATGTGTTGAAGCGCATGGACCAAGATTGGGATTTGTCCATCCATATGACGGATAGATATGCTCTGGGCCCTCTCGGTGGAATGTCATCTAGTTACTTGCAAGCATGTGACTAGGTCACAAGGGATGACATAACATGGAATGAGTAAAGAGTACTTATTAGTAACGAGGTAGAACTAGGTATGGAGACACCGACGATCAAACCTCGGATCAGTAGAGTATCGCGTGACAAAGGGAATTGGTTTCGTATGTTAATGGTTCTATCGATCACAAAATCATCGTTGAGTATGTGGGAGCTGTTATGGATCTCTAGATCCCGCTAATGGTTATTGATCGGAGATGTGTCTCCATCATGTCTGCATATTCACGAACCGTAGGGTGACACACTTAAGGTTCGAAGTTGTTTTAAGTAGATATGGAATATGCGTTGGAGACCAAATGTTGTTCGGAGTCTCGGATTGGATCCGGGACATCACGAGGAGATCCGGAATTGTCCGGAGAATAAGATTCATATATTGGGGATCATTTTCTAAGTTAGGAAATGTTCCGGAGTGTTTGTATGGAGATTCTAGAAGGTTTCGGAATGTTCTGGAAGGTTCTAGAAGATTTCTTGGAGTTTGCTTGAAAACCAAGAAAGGATCAAGGAGTCTTTGTGGGGCAAGACACGGATTCGTGGGGGAGGAGGATTCCTCCCCCCTCCCAATCCGCCGGCCAAGGAGGGAGGGGAGTCCTACTAGGACTCCCCCTCCCGTGGCGCCTCCCTCCTTTAAATAGAGGGGAGGGGGCGCCACCCCCTAGAACTCTCCCATAACAAACCCTAGCTGCCGCCTCTCTCCTCCTCCTTCCCTCTGCTCAGGCTTAGGCGAAGCATTGTAGAATTCTCTACTCCACCACCACCACCACACCGTCGTGCTGATGGGATTCCGTGGAGAAGATCTACTACCTCCGCTGCTCGCTGGAACGGGGAGAGGAAAGTCTGCTTCGACTCCGCACGTGTGACCGACTGCGGAAACGCTGCCGGAACGTGGCGCTGGAAGGATCGTCCACACGATCTTGAGATCGGCAAGTGATCGACTACATCAACCCCGATATCTAATCTCGTAACACTTTCGGATCTACGAGGGTTAGTACAGATCTATCTCGTTGCACATATCTAATAGATTAGATCTTGGCTTTTATCTAGATTAGATCTGGGTTTTGTTCGTTCTTACGATAGAAATTTTTTGTTTTCCACGCTACGAACCCATCAATTGCGCCTTCTTCAAGCATTACAACACTCGAGAAGAACGATCCTTCAGGGTCGGCAACGTGACTGCATGGTCGTGGTCCACCCAAAAATACCCACTCGCCTGCAGCAACTCCTGGGTCAGGTTGTTCATTCGAATGGCCACCCGGTCCTTCTCATCCTGCGGATGACGAGCGCTAACAACTACACCAAGCAAGCAGCAAAGTATGAAGACAAGGCATCACCGTGACTGACTAAAAGAAAAGATGAGAACGCAGAAAACTAACATTTAAACTGCTCATTCAACTGTGTCACTTCCTCCAAGAGATACTTCTCGCGGGTGGTGGCCTTCTCAGCCTTCGACTTCCACACATCCGTGCTACCGCGGATGATGGTCAACTCATGCTCCAATTGCTTAATGCGGTCGCATAGTCGCGAAAGCAACAATAATTCCTCCACCTTTGAACGCGGCTGCGGCGTGGTTTCATTGGTAAGAGGTGAATCATGTGGACCACTCGAAGGACCCTATGTACAATCAAGAAAGAGGCAAATGAGACTAATCACACTTTGATAAACAGAGGAATGCATTCAAATTTGATAAATGACAAGGGAACACCCCCCCCCCCACACACACACACACACAAAAGCATGGTTCAGACAAAAGGCTAACTACAGCTATTACACATGGCAACTAGGGAGCATTTTGCTTCTTCGACTTCGACTTTGACTTTGGGGGCTTCATCGCATCTGTGGCAGTCTCCGACGCCACGGACTTGCCTGTGGTAGCCCCAGATGCCGCGGTCTTCGCCGCCTTCGCTCACTGCCGCTCCTCGGAGTATTTGGCGATTGTCTCGATAAGATGAGGCATGTCTTTACCACAGCTACTAGCGAAGGGAGCAAACACTACCGGCTGGCCTCCTGCATTGACAGGCATCACCTCGGAGATCGCGGCGGGATCCAACTCCACACCATGGGCTTGCACCATAGCAAGTGCCATGGTGGCGCCGACAGACCGCTGGGAGTTCCTGAATTCCATGGGAATACCTCCAGCGAAGGATTCCACAAGGTTATCAAGATTGTCGATTAGCCCGGCCTTGGGAGTCAGGTCCTCCCGGAGGGGACTTAGCACACCCTTTGCCTTCCCCAACGTCTCCTGTAGGGAGACACTACGGTCCTCGACTGTAGCCACGACGCTAGCCAAGGCATCTGCACGACGCAAGGTATCGGCATCAAAGCTCATGCGAGCAGCATCTGCGTACACAGGGTGTCAGCACAGCAGCATGACATCAAACAAGGAGAAATGCAAATCCAACTAAAAATTACCTGAGAGAGCCTTGGCAATAGAGAAAATTTGTTCTTCGAACAACTTCTCCCTTTCAGCATTGGAAGAGTGCAAATCCTACTCACGCTTTCACGACTCCTCCAAGGCTACGATTGCTTCGTCACGATTCTTCACCACCGCAACAAGCCCCTTCTCGAGGGACGTAACACGATGAAGAAGTTCATTATGTTCACCTACAAAAGTCAGAACACCGCAAAGTATATGAGCTCACAAATCCCAGTGCAAAGGAGATTAAAGAAACAAAGTCAAGAATGAACCTTCGACTGTGCGGTGGCGATTGTCCAACAGAGCGTGCTGTCGACCCATAGCAAGGACTTCCTCCGCAAGCCAAGCAGCTTCCTTCACAATGAGCTACACCAAGGGAAACAAAGACTCAGCAGCAATCCAAAGTACAAATTCAACTGACAAACAGCAAAAAGGACACTCACATGTTCCTCTAGGGACTCCGAAGATGACTGTCGCACAGTCGTCCGTGCAACCATCTGGTGCTTCCCAGCATGTGGGGAACTCGAAGAATTGGCACCGGAGTGGGCCGCCACTAGAGGAGAAGGAGATCGTTCGTCCACCTCCTTGGCCTTGGAGTCTGCGACTCCGGACTCTTTCACAAATTGGACGTTGTTAGAAGACGACGACACCGTTTGACTACAAAACGTGACCAGCACCACTTTAGAAAAAGCAACCCTCAAAGAGAGCACTACGAACTCGCAGACATTAAAAGCTTACCAGTTGAATCTATCGAGGTCAAAGGAGTCATCTGACGACTCCTTCGGTAGTTGCAGCTTCTTCCGAGCAGGAGGAGCCATGGCGCGCATAGGTACGGTGGAAATTGGCTCCTCTACAGCAGTAGAAGGACCTTTGGGCATCATCGGTGAAGAAGCGTTAGAATCCTCGCTATGGGAATGCTTGCAAGTATCGTGGGCGCTGGACTCGGGGGCTCCCTCCTATTCTTCAATTGGGACGGTCGATTCCGACTCGTCTTCCTCCATCGCGTCACGCGGGATAACCCCTTCAGGCAAAGGAGGAAAGTTGGAGGCCACTTTCCAGTCCTGCATTCAGAAGAAACATCAGCACACATTAAGCACTTGGCAACCAATCGAACAAATGCAATAATACTTCGCAGAAAACTCTACCTCAGATGGAGGGTTGTTGGCATCGAAAGGGGGCACGACTGATTCGCCTGGAAGATCCTCCTTGGCAGTATACTTAGTCACCAGTCACAACCTCCTATCTACCTCACCCACAGAAATGCCCTCCGTAGATATGCAAGTGACATCGCCAGCACCGACCCAACGGTACATCGGATGGACTCTAGCATGCAGAGGCTGGATGCGGCGGTGCAACCATGTGTGAATGAGAGCGGCGCCACCCTCTTCCTTTGCTATGTATCCTTCAAGGTCGCAGACACGCTGATACAGCATCTCCATCTCCTCGAACTCGCCAGGCATCATGACATTCTTCCAGGAACGCCTCCTCTTGCAAGTCGCCATGAGATCGAAGGGCGCGAGTCCGAAGTGCTCTCCGTTGGCCCTCTGGTCGCGGACGTAGAACCACTTATCCCTCCACCCTTGGACAGACGCGGTGAGCTTGATGTCAAAGTAGGTGGCGGAGGAGTCAACATGGATCTCGCAGCCTCCTACATCATAGACTACCGAACCCGACCTCGACTGACACTTAAGCTTAAAAAGCTTCTTGAAGAGACCGAAGTGCGGCTCGATTCCGAGCCAGCACTCACAGAGAGTGATGAAACAAGAGATATGAAGAATCGAATTTGGGGACAGCTGATGCAGCTGGAGCCCATAGAAGCAGAGAAGACCCCTAACAAACAGATGCAGGGGAAGAGAGAGACCTCGAATGATGAAAGCAAGGAACATCACTTTGAAACCCGCAGGAGGACGGGGGATTACCTCGTCGCTAGGCACTCGCGAGTCATCTTCCGTGGATGGAAGAGCTCCATCTTGACGAAGAAGATGCAGATCAGAAGACTTGATGACAAACGCGCACCAGGAGCCGTTGGTGACACGGGTGCCCGCACCTTTCTTCTTCCCAGCGGCGGCGGCGCTGGTGCCCATGGCAGTGGTGCCTCCCTTCTTCTTGGCAGCAGCAATGGTGGCCGCAGATCCAGCGGTGGCGCCTCCTTTCTTCTTGCCCATCTTTTGATGGCGGTGAGAACGAAGGAAGTAGCTAGGGAATACGCGCAGCTGGTCCAGTGCCACGGAGAGGACGAGCGCAAGGGAGGAGAAACAAGCAACAATGGCAAAGGAAGCATGAGCAAGAAGAGAGATGGGGAAAATTACCGCAGCTGCGCTGCTACTTAACCTCCTCGCAGGTGTCATCCAACGGCCAGCAAAAACCCTACTAAACGCATGGTGCACATCACCATCGACACATGGCAAAGGTGAATCATGAACCATCCCCCACTACTCGCATTACACACGGAAATCGAGGAGACATAGTTAAAACAGAAGATTACGCATGCCCAGTCAAATCAAAGTCAGAAAGTGGGACCCACCGCTCGTCACGTCCCATCAAAACCGCTCACGCGGGCAACTGAGGTCATCACATTGTTAGCACTGACGTCATCGAGTCCATCAGAAGACGATATTGACTACTTTAGTTCTTGCCTGAGTCTTTGACTCAACCAAGCACTCGGGGGCTACTCCTAACCGGAGCACTGACTACGCACCCGAAAGATTTTTTATGTAGGTGTATAAGTTCCACGAAAACCCATCACTCGAATCAACGATTTGATTGTGAACTACAGGTTACTCTCATAGGGAGCGCTGGAAGCACATTCGACTGAAACAAGCAACAAAAGACGACAGCAGTCACAAATGTTTTTAGTCCCCACTCGAATCTATGACTCGAATAGGCACTCGGTGGATACTCCCATAGGGAGCGTTGGTCGCGCACCCTATGATTATTTTCCCTTGTACATCATACTGTGTGTTGATAACATCCACACTCGAAAGCCATGGCGACTCCGCCACATGTTTTCCCTACAAAGAGATTACGTCTCCTGGGCCACCCGAATCATCTCCGCGATGACAAAAATTCGGATGTCGCGCTTGCAGCGTGAAGATAAGACCTGAATGAGGCCTGGCAACGCATCTGCTATGCACTACTAGAAATATATCCATGCCTGCAGGTACGATGAACATGCCTTGACGGACACGTCGAGTGCTCACATATATACAATGGAATGTGACTCATGTAAGACCTCCGTGGCCTGAGTCGAATTACGCCAGCACTTTTCCGAATTCGAGTCCGAGGACTCAAGTTTGAGTAGATTGCGTTGTTTTGCCGTAAGGCAGTTAACTGATACCGATACATCGGATAAATTGGGCACGTATATCAACAATCCCTATGACACAAACAGAGCGCTCGAAAAGATGCTCAGTCATGCACTCGAAAGACTTCATAAAGTCTCCAGTCGAATCTACAATTCCACTGGACACTCGGGGGCTACTAACATGGGTATACCCTATAGGTACTCGAGTTTGGCATATACGGTCCAGATACGGTAGAAGCCCACGATGTTGCCAAGGCCCAATGAAGAATTCGGGTGACCCACGGACTCTCCGATTACTTGTGAGGCAAGAAGAAGCTTAAGATAGAAAGTTCAAAGGACGAACCCTAATCTATAACCGACTCAACGTGCTACCCGAGACCTGGCCTATCTATATAAAGGCTAGGAGGGGGCGTTGAGGAGGACAATCACAACCCTAGTTTCCACAACCATCGCCAGATTGCATCTGTGCACCCCCTGTAACTTTCGACTCCCTCGATAATTCCAAGAGCGGACAAGCAGGAATAGGGACCTCTACGAGGCCTGGACCTGGGTAAACCTTGGGTCCCTGTGTGCTTGTTTGCTAGCCGATTTATGCCTCCAACGCCCCCTTCTTCTCCAAAACCCAAGTCCATAACAATGGGCATTGACGAGTTGAACCCTCATCAGTAGGAGAGATAGACACTTGCGAGCCACTTATGCAAAACTAGTTGCATGTCAAGCGTGGAACATGTCTCATGTGCAAGGACATGTAAAGTTGGTCTAGGCTGCTTCATCCCACTATGCCAGCAATATCCAAAATATATAGAATATGCAATAAAATGATCATCAGTGCCCACATAATCATATGTGTCCTACCTGTGCAAAGCATCTACGCATAGATCAGTCTCTGATACCACTATTGGGTTCACAGCATAGAAAACAAAAAAAATCATACGATATGAATAACTAAGCACCAAGATCTATCTACCCATATACAACCAACGGGTGGATATACATCCATAAACATCTTACCCTCGAAGACCGAAAAGATTTGTTAAAAAAGATGTAGTCGTTCACTTGCCGATCTCAAGTTCATGATGAAGTCTAGCACCGCAAAGCAGTGGTGCATCCGTGATTGCACACACGTCCGTTACTCGGCCACCTCCGAGTCCTTGCTCCAGCAAAGCAGCGGAAGAAGCAAATCCTTTCAGAAAAAGCCACTGGGAACATGTACTTTGGTAATCCGAAGCCATGGGGAATAATCTAGAGTGGGAGAGATATCCTTCACGAGGAGGTGTGAGAGTGGAGGAGAAGGGGAGCTCCTTTTATAGGGGAGGGGAATCCCCCAAGGGGCCATGCACATGGCATGGTGGTGCCCCAACGTCTCCCTCCATAATGGTGAATGGAGCTTCCACTAAGCCCACTCCCATTAAAACCAACTCCACCCATGTTGCATTAATTTTCCACCAATTTAGTGCAAGCTCTCATTAAATAAAAACTATTTTTATTTATTTTATTCATAATTTTGTTAATTACTTTAATTAACAAATATTCACATAAAACCCCTTGCAACATTTTGATATCACATGCAAAACCAATTTTAGCAATTCGACTCGAAACAATTCTGGTGTCCATCGAAATAATTCCAACGCTTTCATAATATTTCTCGGGAATCTTATTTGCTCCATATGGTGTCGGTATCCCTTAAGTGTGTCACCCTACGGTTCACGAATAATGCAGACATGATCGAGACCCCTCTCAGATCAATAATCAGCAGCACGACCGGGAGATTCATACTAACTCCCACACATTCAACAATGACTCTAGTGATCATATGAACCTTTAATGTTGTAACTAAATCCCTTTGTCTCTCTATATATTACATGTCCGAGATTCAATCATCGGTCTATCCATACCTAGTTTTTTCTCGTTACCGATAAGTACTCTTTTCTTTTTTCCATGATATAACATTCTAGTGATCTTATCACTTACTTGCAAGCTATGTCAATGTGATATCACCGAGAGGCCTGAGAGTATATCTCTCCATCACCGGGATGGACAAATCCCACACTTTATGCATGAGCCTCAACATAACACTTTAGAGTACCCAAACCCACCTTTATAGTCACCCTGTTACGGTGTGACGTTTGATGTTATCAAAGTACTCTTCCGGTGTTAGCAATTAACATGATATCATGGTCTAAGGATTAAAGTTACTTTACATGATGTTATAGCAATGTAAACATAATGACTTTGATCATATTACTATACTTCGGATGAATGTTCATCACATCATTTCACCAATGTTGTGACCTCATTATTAACAGCATCCAATGTCCATGATCAGGAAACCTTGATCATCTTGTTAATCAACGAGCTAGTTTATATGAGAGGCATAACTAGGAACTCTTACTTGTTTATTAATCACACATGTATTAACATTTCCAATTAACACAATTATAGCATGAGAAATAAGCATTTATCATAAACATGGAATAAGATAATAACCACTTTATTATTGCCTCTCGGGCATATTCCCTTCATAGGTGATGTTCCATCGTCTTGCAGCCAGCAGCTGGCTACTCTATTACTCTTGCTCTTACCATGTGCTTGTTAATGTACCATGGCACACTTATTTGGCTTTCTTTTAAAGACTTATATGGCTATAAATGACCTAACTTACATCCTATAATTTGATATCAATATTTTCTTGACAACAATCTATGTTCACATGATTTGTGTTGTGCAATACTTTGTAAAATGTGGGCAGTCTGGACGGCAAGAAACAAAAAAACCATGAAAAAACCGTGATGATTACGTATCACGCAAACATGTAGATGGGATGATAGACATGTTATCAGATTTGATGCAGGCGGCCAACTCATGGTCGAGGGAGCAACAACATCCTCCCGCGCTGGTTCTATGAAGGTGAACGCTTAACCTAGAAACTAAACAGGGTTCTACAGGAGTAATTATATGATATGAACAAGATAATGGGATTATTGTAATAAGCAGATGGTATAATGTACTCCCAAATGTTATCTCTGCTGAGGCTTGTGCTTTTCGATATGGAACATGGTGAGAAATAACAAGAATAAGATCAATTAGACAGCAGATTGGTCTGTATATGAGATGAGGAAGATGACGATACCTTACGCTCGGAGGCATCACCACATTTGGGAGGGCCGATAAAGGCATATATGGGAGATGGTGAGAGCTTAATATTATTTTGAAAATGACTATGTTCAGATATTGTGGCGCCGTATGAAGAGATAATTAAGAGAGTAGGGACTAAGGATTCCCTATATTAGGAAACAGGGTGAGCAGTTTGTGAGATCTAGGGTTTGATTTATGGGTTATAGAACAAGTGAGGCCAGTCACGTCGGCTGAATTTGCACAAAGGATCCATATGTCGATCTCTAGTAGCCACGGTGCCTACCTGCAAGTGGGTCCATGCTTTATTATTTTTAACAAAATAATTACCATGAAAGTGTATGTTCTTCGCAAAAAGCACATTGTGGTGGTGGTTTTGTGCAATAGTTGGTGTCATGTGCAGTTTCCTCACACATAAAAGGGAAGGCTCAGGTAGGCAGTGGTGGGCCACACCTGTCAGCTAGACAATTAACGGTGCTTGCAATGGACGACGCAACAGGGGAATGCCTTCGTTGGCCAAGCATGGCAAAATATCGATGCCCTTGTGTACCACGTAACATGACACTAATATGTGTCGATATCGAGTCTGCCACAGCATATAAGTGTTCTGTTTAAAGTGATAGGAGTGATGCAAAAAAATGTTTACAATACCAAGAGTATTGGTATTGTAAGAGTGTTCCATTTTTCATGCCACAACAAGATAGGAGTGATGCAAAAAATGTTTAAAGTGCTTGGTAGCTTTGGATTTATACTTGGTATGATATTTTATTTGTAGTGAACACAATCAGCAAGAAGTTGCAATCACAATCCATGTGCATTGAGTCTACAATACATCAAATAGAAGGTATGCCCATTTACTTTCTGACATATAGCAATGAAGGGTTCACTAGTAGTTTCTAGAGTGCAAGGATATTGCATGTAAACTACGTGTAGAGCAATCATTCCCTGTAAAGCTTCATGCTTCTAGGACAAAGCAATTTGATGAAACTAAATGTGAGTAAGTAATCTTGCAAGCCGAGGAGGATTTTAAAGTTAACTACTTTTTGGTTATGTTTGATATAGAGACCACATCATTGACACATGGATTTGAAGAACTCCAGTCATTCTTAATTTTATTTGGGGTTTTAGTGAGTTAAACATACTTGAAGGCATTGGATGGTTCTCAACTAAAAGACTATTGCTCTAAATTTCCATAAATTTTTTCGAGCTAGTTCATCTGATGTCGAGTCAAATGATCCTATTTCTGAGTTAATTGTTATGAAGTTGAATTTGTCATATACACCAATGTCATCTATGGAGATTTATGTGTTTGTTAGAAGCAGATTGTTTTTATCGTGGGAATGACCACGATAGTCGCTACCGTGGGTAGAGATTGAGTTGGGGGGCAAGGGCGAGTGAGCCATCTGTGGTGCGAGAATGAGGAGACTCGGGATTTTACCCAGGTTCAGCCCCCCGTAGGGTAAAAGGCCTACTTCCTGCTAGATGTATTAATTAGAGTGAGGTTACAAGGGGAGGTTGAGCTCGGTGATGAGGGCATTGAGTCGCCTCTATGGGGTGTATCAAAGTGCGTCCATATAGAGGGTACCCTAGGGAGGCTTATATAGCACTACATTGCTAGGGTTTACATGAATAATACTGAATCGGTTATTGTTTCATTGATCTTGACCTAATCCAACTAGGCCTAGCTACGCTTCTGGGCCTTCTGCATCTAGTTGCTAGGCTTCTTGGGCCTCAATTTTTCCAGTCGTTGTACCAGAGAACCCACTTGCCATGGGCCTAGTCAGTCGAATCCACTTCTCGGGCATACCCCTATTGGTATATCGCCATCAGTAGTCCCCAAGTGCGTCGGGAATTTGGTGAAGGATTCAACTTGGCAGTCGGAGTAGGCAAGTACGAGTGGACGCCTAGTCGAATTGGTGATGAAATCCTCCAATGAAGGGAGAAGCTGCAGGTTTGACGCAGGATCCCAGTCGCATTAGGCGGGTCGCATAGTCCGTCAATCGCTGCTTCGGGCGAGTGGAGCGGAGCGAATGGAGCGGAGCGAGTGATCAATTTGATCAAAGTTGGACCATTTGGCTTGGTCAAACTAGCCATTAGGTAGCTCCTAATGGTAACTATGACAGAATTACCACCAAGCAACGGCTAATCCGGGGTTTCTTGTTGACGCCACTATTTAAGGGGGAATGTGGTAGCATTGTATGGATCTTTCTCCCCACTTCTCCATTTCTTCTCCTTGTTCTCGAGCCGCCCTTAATCCAGATCTATAATACGAGCGAGCTCACTCCCGATGGCGCCTCCCAAAGATCTCTCGGGGAAGTCCAAGTGCATGGCAGCCGTGCTACAATCCTTCTAGGAAGCTGGAGTCCTTGTGAAGGGAAATTGGCGAATCCCCGCGGAGCGAGGTCAAGCTAAAGCCACGGGCTGGAGAATTTATTTCATTTCTCAGTCACCCAGAGCGGGGGCTAGGATTCCCCACCTCGATCTTCTTCCAGCGCTTCTTCACCTATTATCAAATCAAGCCTTCTGTCCCGGGGCCATGCAGCATCGAGTAGCTCACGGTCTTCATCGTGTTCTGCGAGAGCTACCTCGGGTGCAGACCCTATTTCCCTCTCTGGTTGGAGTTGTTCCACGGCCGCGTCGACCGCGAGGGTAAGGACGGGCCTATCTTGGCCACGGGCAGTGTCACTTTCCAGCTGAAGCCCAACGCCAAGTTCCAGAAGCTGATGCTGCCAAAAAAGTGGCAAACGAATGGAAGAAGTTCTGGTTCTATGTCAAGGAATCTACCCCCACCGGCGAGGTGGCTATTCTAGCATATACCATGGAGCGGAGCAATCCGCATCGTTTGTCAGCACAGAACTGTTGGGTTTGCAACATAGAAAAAAATTCATACGATATGAAAAACTAAGAACCAAGATCTATCTACCTACATACAATTAACGGGTGGATATACATCCATAGAGATCTTACCCTCGAAGACCGAAAAGCTTTGTTAACAAAATCTTATATCGTGGATGATATATTCGTACACTTATCAATCTCAAGATCGAGTTGAAGTCTAGCTCCACAAAGTAGCAGCACATCCGTGATGGCACACACGTCCAGTCAAGCACACACGTCTAGTCTAAGTCCTTGCTTTAGCAAAGCAGCAGAAGCAGTAGATCCATCCAGATAAACCACCGAGAAGATGTACTTCGCTAATTCGAATCCACGGGGAATTTACTAGAGGGGGAGAGAGATCCTTCATAAGGAGGTGTGAGAGGAGAGGAGGAGGAGGCCTCCTTTTACAGGGGGGACAGTCCCCATGCCATGGCCGACGACCATGGTAGGTGCCCCCACCTCTCCCTCATTCATGTGAGTGGAGCTTCCACTAAGCATTCCCACATCAATTCCATCTCCACTCAATGTTGCATTAATATTCCACCAAAATTAATGCCTCTCTCATTTAATAAAACAATTTTATTGATTTTATTCAGAATTTTGTTAATTACTTTAACTAACAAACATCTGCATAAAACCCCTTACAATACTTCGATATCTCATCTGAAACCATTTTCAGCAATTTGACCCGAAACAATTTCGGTGTTCATCGAAATAATCCCATGTGTTCAAATCCTTTCTCTGGTATTATATCTGCTCCATTTGGTGCTGGTATAACTTAAGTGTGCACCCTACGGTTCACGAATAATGCATACATGATAGATACCCCTCTCCGATCAATAATCAGTAGCGGGACCTGGAGAGCCATACTGGCACCCACACATTCAACTATGACTCTAGTGATCATGTGAACTTTTGATGTCGTAACTAAATCCCTTTGTCTTGCGATATATTACATGTTCGAGATTTGATCATCGGTATCCCCATACCTAGTTTGATCTCATTACCGACAAGTACTCTTTTCTCGTTCCCGTGATATAACATTCTTAGTGATCTTATCACTTGATTGAAAGCTATGTCAATGTGATATCATCGAGAGGGCCCTGAGTATATCTATCCATCATCGGGATGGAAAAATCCTACTCTTGATCCATGAGCCTCTACATAACACTTTCAGAGTATCTGAACCCATCTTTATTGTCATCATTTTATGGTGTGATATTTGATGTTATCAAGTTTCTCTTTCGGTGTTAGTGATTGACATGATCTCATGGTATAAGGACTAAAGTTACTTCACATGATGTTATAGCAATGTAAACATAATGACTATGATCGTATTACTATACTTTGGGTGAATGTTCATCACATCATTCCACCAATGTTGTGACCTCGTTATTAACAACATCCAATGTCCATGATCAGGAAACCTTTATCATCTTGTTAATCAACGAGCTAGTTTAAATGAGAGGCATAACAAGGAACTCCTATTTTTTTATTAAACGCACATGTATTAAAGTTTCTTATTAATACAATTATAGCATGAGAAATAAACATTTATCATAAATATGGAATAAGATAATAACCACTTCGTTATTCCCTCTCGGGAATATTCCCTTCAGTCTCCCACTTGCACTATAGTCAATAATGTAGTTTGAAAACTTGCACATTCAACACCTATGGCTTTCTGGTGTTGTATATATGCGTTTTCCTCCACTCGACAAGGAGGTGCTAGAAGAGCTTCTGGAGGATAGAGAAAGAGACTCCTCCGAGAGCAAAGAGGAGGAAAGCAAGGAGGAGAAGGAACCTGCCTCCATGCCCTGGAAGACTCGTGGACAGAAGCGCCACAAGGCGGAGGCCAGTCGCAGCCTCGAGGGGCATGACAGCGATCTGGAGATTGTTGACGAGCAAAGCTCAAAACGCGTGCCCACCCCGACCAAGCTTGTCACGAAGGTGAAGCCATCGACGAAGCTGACAGCTAAGCCAGAGACGACGTCCAAGCCAGAGGAGGCGACGAAGGAGGGGACGGAGTCGGAGGCCCTAAAAAACCCAGAGGCATCAGCGAAGAAACCAGTAGCCCCACCCAAGCCGTGGTGTCAGGCTTGCCTCCTCGAGACAGGGTTGAGGAGCCCACTCGGCCCCGAATTGGAGGATCCCGTGCATATTAGCATGGGGTTGCGAGTCCTTCCCATCACCAAGTGAGTGTTTTTTGTCTATCGTGCTACACTTGTATTGCGCTCCTCAAAATTTCCAAGTCGCTGACCATCTGGAACTTGCTGGAGCCAGCCGAAGAAGATGAAGTGTGCCACTATGGCTAAGATCCCCTCGAGCCACGCTGAGGAGGGAGAATATGCCTCCAAGAAGGGGAAAGGCGACTCCAACGAGGCGCCCGACCTTGGCTCCAAAATGAAGAAGGTTGACCAAGCAGGCGAGGAGGCATCAAGGGATGGCACGGGTGACATTGTCATGCGTTAGGGGGTGCCGCGTCTCAGGAGGGCGAAACGGTGGTGGAGGATGTAGCCTTGGCAAAGGATGAACATTTTGATATGATATATATACTATTTTTTAGATAGATATTCTTTTATTTCTTTTATTTAACATTGTAATATGCAATAAGGCGGGAACCATAGTTTGTAGAAAAATTCAAAAACAATTCTCGAAAGGACCTTTAGTCCCAGTTCATGAGAGGGCGGTTTTGGCGCCCTCTAGGCTGCTGCCAAAAACCTTTAGTCCTGGGTCGTGGCATGACCCGGGACTAAAGGGCCCACCTTTAGTCCCGGTTGATTGCTCGACCCGGAACTAAAGGACCTTTAGTCCTAGGTCATGGTCCTGGATATATATATGTCGCGTGTCCCCTGCTCCTCTTCCCCATCTCAATTTTGGCTAAGTTCACGATGCAGAAGGCGTCGTCGAACCCAATCGAGCGATGCCGGCAGAATGCCCTAGGGTTAGTAGTAGTATTAGTCATAGTAGTATAGCAGTAGTGGTATAGTAGTAGTAGTTGTTGTTGTAGTAGTAGTAGTAGTAGTATAGGCATATTAGTAGTAGTAGTAGTAGTAATATTAGTAGTGGTAGTGGCTAGCCATATTTGATTTAATAAAAGAGATGATTATAAAGAAAGTGTATGTATATATTTTTGTGTATGAACAAAAGAAATAATTATTATGAAAGTGCATATATTGTAGTGTATGTATATATAAGAAAGTGTATGTACATAAGAAATTATAGTTGAGTTATTTTCTTGTTTATATAGTTATTTTTTAGTTGTTTAATTATTTATTTTATAAATTAGTTGTTTAGTTATTTTCTTATTTGTTTAGTTATTTAGTTATTTGGTTATTTTAGTTACTTAGTTATTTTAGTTGTTTAGTTACTTAGTTGTTTACTTAGTTATTGTACTTAGTTTATGGATTATTTAGTACAAATTTGATTTTATTTCGATAGGAATTTGTTATCGGCGATGATGCCCATCCCGCATCCGCGTTGTCGACTCGGCGACAACGACGGAGGACTGGGCGCCACCAGGCATGTCCGAGACTGGGCTCCGCCGGGCTGGCACTGGGAGGTGCTACCTTTCGAGATGCGTAACTTGGTGAGGAATCCGAGTCTCGTCGTCGACCCGGAGCTTCTTTGGTGGTGGTCGAATGGTCCACTATCGGTGCAGAGGGAGCCGGCCCCCGAGGAGGTGGTACAGAATCGTGTCAGGAAGGAGGACGAGCACATCCATCGCTATATGGTTGCGTTGGACGCCAGAGTCTCCAATACCTGACGGGTTTTTAGGGATCTCACCCGAGCTATGCTCCTGTGATTGTTTCTTCTCTTTGTGTGTTCACGTCCAGTTTGATTGAGCTAGATATGTATTAGTGATGTCTTATTCGAGATGTATTAATTTACTTATTGTTTTTTTAGGGATCTGATATTGTTGTTGCATTAATTGGATTATTCGAGATGTAATAACTTACTTATTGTTTCATTAGTACTTTCTTATGTTGTTGCATTAGCTTAGTGTTTTTATACTTAGTGTTTTTAGAAAATAGAATTTTATGATAATGCTAAAATTGTTATATCTTCTGTATTAGTGAACCTATGGACTTCAACGGCAGAGAAGGTGAGAAGGATATGATCTACTAGATAGATGCATTAATTGACTTGCGTATATATATATATTAACGAATATGTTTCTTATTTTAGACCTCCGCATCGACCAAATTTGGTAAAAGTAAACGAGGCTTAGCCAAAGGGATGGCCGCTGATAGTGCCGGCGACCCATGTGTAATATCAGTGAGTAAGCTAAATGTGGGAGTGATCAACTTATCCTTCAAGGTGGCGTTCGGCTTTGCATTATCCTGCGAACTCAATATGATTTAGTGTTCTCCATGTAATTAAATAGTTGTATATATCAAATTGTATATGTATGCTCGCAAGAGATCGAATATTAATTATCGACGCGGATTTGCTAGCATAGCTGTGCATATGCTTAGGACCGTTGGATATAGAGATCACATGCAGATGCTCCTTTAGATGCTAGTGGCTGGCTCTTGGAATGGGAAAACAGTGTGTAACGGTGTGTGTTCCATTCCCTTTTTATGCATGCATGCAATGGCTAGGATTTTGGACAAACCCTAACTTTTTAGCGTACTGTTTGGCTAAGAAAATTTTAGCAGCTAAAATGGGAAGGTAGTGAGAACAAGGCTGTAGAAAGCTGTAGCCACTCCGCTGTACCATAGACCATTTTGGGTTGTTGCTACTATAATAAAACAACGAAAACACCATAATCTGAGAAGCTTAGTTTGATTAGGGTTTTTGCAAGTCTTTGTCTATGGTACATTGGGTTTTGTATTACAAAAGGAATAAGGTTTAGTTCGGTTAGAATTTTGTGCATGTAGTCTGTGTGTAGCTGGCTAATTTGATGAAAGAATGAATAAGGCTTAGTTCGGTTAGCCTTTTGTGCATGGAAAACATTAGGGTTTGCACGCCATGGTACTAACGGCGTTAGTAACGTCATATGGGGATCAAGCCTTTTGGGTATGAAAATGTGTGCTCTCTATATCAAAAGGGGAGAGAATCAACGGTGGATATACTGTGCGCATCTATGTCTGTGTGTAGCTGGCTATTTTGCTATTAATTATATATGCATCAACGTATACTGTATATGTAGTAGCGTAGAATATATTTATAGAAACATGTTTGAAATTATAATGAAACACAAATTAAAAAAGAACGAAATGGAGAGAAGAAAATAAAAAATAAAACACAAAATCGTGCCGCAACAAAGAAACACATAAATCTCTGCCGCGATAGGAAAAACTCTAGTCTCGAGTGGTATTACGGTCCAAGACTAGAGGTCCTCCAGCCCCGCCGCGTTGCCGCTGCCACGTGCTGGTCTCTAGTCCCGGTCGTAGCAAACCGGGACTAGAGATAGGGCCTCTAGTCCCGAATTGGCACTCCCGGATGCGAAACAGGACTAGAGCCGGTTACGACCCAGGACTAGAGCCATGTTTTCCAGTAGTGTATTTGTCAGCACAAAATAACATCGCCGCGATAAGCTTTCATAATAAATAAATACATAGAGAGGCAGGTACAAAGTTCGCACTCGAATGATGCGTGTCACGAGAGCGATGAACTATTACAGACCACTACGCTACAAGTTCAGTGAAGACCGAAGGATAGGGGGAACAACTGCACCGTACACATGAGACATAAACGATGATAACTCGGGTTAAACTGATCTGGATTCTACTATGGGATCATTCCAGTCAGTCTGGCTTGGAGTCTCCATAACATTTGATATCTTCTCTACCAAGGTAACTCCCTCCACTTCCACTCATCATGGTGGTCTCCTCGCGATCCTTACTTTCAAGTCAACCTGTTGAGTCAAAAAGATTGTGCGGCATTTCAGACTTTCAGTATAGACCGGTTCAGACTTGGAAGAGATTTGAAGTGAACCAAAAATATTGAAAATAGTGTTTCTGAGACAGGTTAAAACATGAAGCTAATCCATCTCCAAACATCAATGATAAGTGCAAAACATTAAGTATACAGTTTGCTCGAGTTCTGACTTCTGAGTATATGTGGAAACGCATTGTGGGACTTCACATGTGGTAAGGATCAAGATGATGAGCTAAATACATGTAGTATTTTAACAGATTATAATTTAAAAAGAAGTTTCGGAGGAAACTCACGCTAGTTTCAGGGATATATCAGAACCATCATCATTGTCTTGCGTCATCACAGATTCAGAAGAAACAGCTTCAGTGATGACATTTTCAGTATCGACAATGGTCATCATGCCAGCCGTTGGCACCTGAGGCATCTACATCCAAGCACAGGAACATAATAAAAATCTGTGTTCCGCCACCACCCCAAGTTGCACTTTTCTTTTTATCTTTTAAGATTAATTATGTGCATGACTAAGGCATCTAAGATCTTATTACTTGGTTTCTCAAGCGCATGTTTTCCTCTGCCAGCTGTGTGCCCTACAAGAAAAAATAAGTTGCATTAAGAAATGTTTCTCTTGAAGTACACGCAAAATGTTCTTAAACCATGAAAACATCTCATTCGACTGCAGAAGATTTTGTTCTGCTGAATGGTAAAAACGAAACGAAAAATGCAATTAAGGAACTCCTCCAATGCTTGCATTTGTGGTGAAACACTAATCCCTCTAATTAAATAATTCAAAAACCAGAAAAAAATCATCCTACATCAGAAGATCCACACCTAGAGATCCAGGGGGTCACCGATAACATTTCTACACAATATTGGAAAATAGCATTCCCATGTTTAACACACGTTCAACTTTCCTGTGAAGGAAAAAAAAGGGTCTCCACTTTGGCTCCACAATTTATTGTCCATTACCTCTCTTGCTTAGCAGATCATACTGAGCTAACTTCTAGGTAATTGATTTGTTCTGCTGACATGCAGATATCTACTCGTATGAACCTCCATACCTTTAGTACTAGTATACTGGAATTAACCGATGGAATATAACTACTAATGGGCCTAGTAGCACTAACCCATGTCATGTGGAATCTAGATGTATTTAGGCTACCTGAGAGATAGCAATATAATACCCAAGACTTTTCTAATGGATATATGCTCATAATATAATGAATAATATAGTACAACGAATGATATATGCTCATATACAATGGATTCATCCCAAATTGAAATGCACATTCATAGAATCTTGAAATTAAGAAACTTTTCTAATCGTTAATTTCTTAAAGAGATACACCAATTCAGTCACGTAACTGTTTCACTTGGTTCATAATTTGCCATACAGGGTCCAATTAAGGATCTTGTGTGCTGCTCCCTGTTTCTAAAAACAGAGCCCAGAGAAGCAATAGAGTATATTCATTCCTTACCTTTTGTTGGAGGTCACTGATTTGTTGCATGAACTGGCGATCCTGCAGAAAGATTGTTACAATCGCGACAAGAAGATAACGAAGAACGAAAACGAAAAACACAGCAAGGAGACACAGATTTAACGTGGAAAACCTCTCCAACAAAGAGAGGAAAAAAACCACGGGCGCCAGCCAGCGAAACTTCACTATATCGAGGAGTGTTTACAAACGCCGGGGATTTCACAGATACAACTCTTCCAACCGGCGGCTTACAAGGGGTTTATATATCGGTGGAAACCTAGGTCTTCGACGATCCGTGGAAACCTCGGCCCAAGCCTCCCGGCGACGGGCCTCGCTCCACTCGTCAGAAGTTGGCCTATACTTTGTAGAATTTGGATCAACATATAACAAACTCCACCTTGAGACAAATTCCTCCTTGTAGCATCAACAGCAACCATCTCCCTGAACAAACAAAGCAAATACTTTCGGCGCCAATAGCCACTTGGGCTAATCAGTTAAACCAACTAAGTTCGAGCAAAGCTCAAACTTAGCAACAGGAACAGGTTTAGTCATCATATCAGCAGGATTATCATGAGTGCTGATCTTGCATACCTTTAATTTACCTTGAGCAACAATGTCTCTAACAAAATGGTACTTGACATCAATGTGCTTAGTTCTCTCATGAAACATCTGATCTTTTGTAAGGTATATGGCACTTTGACTGTCACAAAACAAAGTAATGCAAGAATCATCTCCACAAAGCTCAGCAAACAAACCTTTCAACCAAACAGATTCTTTGCAAGCTTCAGCAATAGCCATGTATTCAGCTTCAGTAGTAGATTGTGCAACAACAGCCTGCAATGTAGCCTTCCAGCTAACAGCACAACCTCCAACATTAAACACATAACCTGTGAGGGATCTTCTCTTATCCAAATCGGCAGCAAAATCTGAATCCACATAGCCAACGAGTCCCTCACCGGTCCTGCCAAACTTCAAACAAGCATTGGAAGTGCCAAGAAGGTACCTGAAAACCCACTGAACAGCCTTCCAATGTTCTTTACCAGGATTAGCCATGTATCTACTTATCAAACTCATAGCATATGATAAATCAGGACGAGAACAAACCATGGCATACATCAAAGAACCAACAGCACTAGAATATGGCACCTTTGACATGTACTCAAACTCTTCATCAGTAGTAGGACATTGAGAAACTGACAATTTAAAGTGAGGAGCAATAGGAGTACTAACTGAGTTGGCACCATCCATATTAAAACGATGAAGAACTTTCTTAATGTAACTTTGCTGACTAAGAAATAACAAACCAGATTTTCTATCTCGGGTAATCTCCATACCTAAGATCTTCTTAGCAGCACCAAGATCCTTCATCTCAAACTCACTACTTAGGTGTGCCTTCAAAGTAGTGATTTCTTTCATGCCCTTGGCAGCAATTAACATATCATCAACATATAGCAGCAAGTATATAGGTGACCCATCAACAAACTTGATATAAACACAACTATCATATTTAGACCTCTCAAAACCATGTGAGATCATAAATGAATCAAACCTTTTATACCACTGTCTTGGAGATTGCTTTAAGCCATAAAGAGACTTCTTTAATTTGCACACAAAATCCTCTTTACCAGGCACTATGAACCCTTCTGGTTGGTCCATGTATATTTCCTCATCAAGCTCTCCATGCAGAAAAGCAGTCTTGACATCTAACTGCTCAAGCTCAAGATCACGCATAGCCACAATACTAAAGAAAGTACGAATGGAACTATGCTTCACAACTGGAGAGAACACATCATTGTAATCAATACCTGGAATCTGGCTGAACCCTTTTGCTACTAACCTTGCCTTGTACCTTGAAGGCTCTTTGGGAGATAGACCTTCCTTTTTCTTGAAGATCCACTTGCAGCGGACCGCCTTCTTTTGTTTAGGCAAGCGCACAACATCCCATGTGCCATTTTTCTCAAGCGATTGCATCTCTTCTTGCATAGCAGAAACCCACTTCTCGCGGTCAACAGATGCAATGGCTTCATTATATGTAGCAGGTTCAGAATCGTTCTCCACCTGTTCAGCACAACTCAAAGCATAATGTACAAGATTACACTCTTCAATTAAACGACGAGGTGGAACTATGTTACGTCTCGGTCTATCAGCAGCAATAGATTCCTGTGGCTGCTGCAAAACAGTAGGTGAGTGTTGAACAACATCATCATCAATATTTTCCTCATGAGTATCATCAACAACAACATTATTATCAACAGTTTTCTGCAGGTGCTCCACCTGCACACGAACTCCCTCCTCTCCAATAGCAACAGGAGAGGGATCTGATGGCAAGCTGTCATGATACATAACGGATTCATTGAAAACAACGTTCCTACTCAACAAAATCCTTTTTGTTTCAGGGTTCCATAGTTTATATGCCTTAACTCCTGAACCATAACCAAGGAATATGCACTTGACAGCTCTAGGCTCTAACTTTCCATTATCAACATGAGCATAAGCAGTGCAACCAAAAACTCTCAACTGTGAATAATCAGCAGGTGAACCTGACCATACCTCAATAGGAGTTTTCTTCTCAAGTGGAATAGAAGGTGACCTGTTGATGAGGTAACACGCTGTGTTGGCTGCTTCAGCCCAGAAACGCCTATGCATACCTGCATTAGACAACATACAACGAGCCCTCGAGATGATGGTTCTGTTCATGCGTTCTGCCACGCCATTCTGCTGAGGAGTATATGGGATGGTGTGATGCCTGATCATGCCATCGTTACTGCAAAACTCCTCAAACTCATTAGAACAGAATTCCATACCATTGTCAGTACGTAGTACCTTTACCTTCTTCTCAGTCTGTTTTTCAACCATAACTTTCCACTTCTTAAAAGCATCAAAAACATCAGATTTATGCTTCAGAAAATAAGGCCACACCTTTCTTGAGTAATCATCAATAATAGTAAGCATATAATTAGCACCACCAATAGAAGTCTTACGGGACGGACCCCATACATCAGCATGCACATAATCTAATATGCCTTTGGTGGTATGAACGGAAGCATTGAATTTAACTCTTTTATGCTTACCAAAGATGCAGTGCTCACAGAACTCAAACTTACTCAAGTTGCAACCATCAATCAGCTCTCTCTTGACCAACTCTGCCATGCCTTGTTCGCTCATATGCCCAAGACGCATATGCCATAGATGTGTTTTACCACAATCATCAGAATCATTAGAAGTAACAGCAGCAGCAATACCAGGCAAAGTGCTACCTCTAAGAACATATAATTTAGCAGAATTCATATCACCTATCATGTGAATAAGAGAACCTTTTGATACCTTCAGAACTCGATGCCCACCGGCATACTTGTATCCATCAACGTCCATGGTACTCAGGGAGATCAAATTTCTGGCCATGCTTGGTATGTGCTTCACCTCACTCAACGTGCGTGTCACGCCATCATGTGTCCTAATCTTAACAGATCCAACACCAACGATATGGCATGGGTTGTCATTCCCCACACGCACAAAATCTCCAGTCTGCACAGACTCATATGAACTGAACCAATCTTTGTTACAGCAAATATGAAACGAACATGCAGTATCAAGTATCCATTCATCATCACGAGAAGCACAAGCAGCAAAAACAGCTAAGCATTCACCATCAGAACTATCAGAAACAACAGCAGCCTTACCATTGCCTTGATCTTTATCTTTCGGTTGGTAAGTACCGTTCCTTTTCTCCTTATTCTGCAGCTTCCAGCAATCATCAATAACATGATTAGATTTCTTACAATACCTGCAGAACTTGTCCTTTCCCTTGGACTTCGAACGACCTCTGCCGTCTTTGCTCTTATCTCGGTTGCCATGGTTGTTAAATCTCTGCTCGGTCCTGCCACGAACCTGCAGAGCTTCAGCCTTGGAGGACGCCCCATCTGCCTGCACCATAGATTTCATCTTTTCCCTCTGTTTGAGGGCATCTTGCACTTCATCAAGGGTTATCTTCTCACGGCTCAACAACATTGTATCACGAAAGTGTGTATAAGAACTAGGCAGCGAGCATAAGAGTAATAGGGCTAGATCCTCATCATCATATTTTACTTCCATAGATTGCAAATCAGAAATAATCTCTCTAAAAAGAGATAAGTGATTCATTACCGATCCACCTTCCTGCAATCTATGCGAGAACAACTTCATCTTCACATGCATCTTACTGGTTAGATCCTTTGACATGCAGATCGTTTCCAGCTTTCCCCATAGGGCAGCAGCAGATTTCATCTCCAGTACTTCCTGCAAAATATTATTGGACAGATGAAGTTGAATCAAAGACAAAGCCTTACGGTCCTTCCGCTTCTCTTCAGCGGACCAGGTCTTAGCATCCTTTTCACCGAATCCATCCAGCGCTTCATCCAGATCAGAAGTTTGGGCGAGAATCGCCCGCATCTTCACCTGCCACAAGGAGAATCTTGTGGTGTAGTCCAGCTGTGGTAGATCGAACTTCAATGACGACATGTCGCAAACCCTAGATTAGAACCTGGGGCTCTGATACCACTTGTTACAATCGCGACAAGAAGATAACGAAGAACGAAAACGAAAAACACAGCAAGGAGACACAGATTTAACGTGGAAAACCTCTCCAACAAAGAGAGGAAAAAAACCACGGGCGCCAGCCAGCGAAACTTCACTATATCGAGGAGTGTTTACAAACGCCGGGGATTTCACAGATACAACTCTTCCAACCGGCGGCTTACAAGGGGTTTATATATCGGTGGAAACCTAGGTCTTCGACGATCCGTACCGTACCGCGGGGGGCTGTCGCCCCCCGCACCCCCCACAGGCGTCCCCGTTGGGCACGGCCCAAGCCTCCCGGCGACGGGCCTCGCTCCACTCGTCAGAAGTTGGCCTATACTTTGTAGAATTTGGATCAACATATAACAAAGATGTCATGTGAAACAATTGACATTGTGACTGCCAACCAAAACCAAGGTAGAAGGAGAATAAATAGAGGCCGCCCTACCTTTGTAAAAAGCAACCTCTGCAGTCCTGTTTCAAGGTCTTTTTCCATCTGCTGCAATTCCCCAACACTTAGTCCCCCAAGTTCCTCACCTCTCATGTGTCTATAATGTAGAACATGACATTCACCATTAACATTATGGCCTCTTTGTACGTAGTAAACAAGTTTTACTTAATCACAAAAGGCTAGGATAGAATAAAACATAACGTACCTAAGGTGAAGACTTGCTTCTGCGAGTTGTTCATTCAAACTGTTAATCTTGCTGTGCTCTAACTGAAAAGAAGATATATACATCCGTAACTATTAGTATATTGATTGAGAAAAATGAAAAATACAGTTGCTTTGAGAGTTGGGCAAAGTTTGATTATAGGATCCGGAAGTAAGAATTAAATTATGACACGATCAATTTCTTCTTATTTAAAAGCTGACGGTTCTCAAAAAGTGGACAAAATGTTTTCAAACGATAATAAACTGAAACAAGAAATTTTCGAAAAAATTGCAAGTCAAGGCTAAAATAGGGCCCAAGCGAGAAAAAAAGATAGGGCATAACACCCATGAGCTGGTATAATTGTGAAGTATAAGACAACATAGACTCCACGGCACCAGCACGACTGTGCACATTATCTCAGATTTTTAGTGTGTTCTCCAGGTATTAGGTGCTAATTGACAACATTATCAATTAAGATATAGTTTTACTTATGACTGGCAAAGGATAGTAGTTCTCTTACTGATCAGTACACAACTAGAACCAAGTGTATGGAATTCATAATCTCTGGAAACAAAAACAAAATGTTATGGTGTGTGTCGACACAAGATTTCTATATAAATGTTCCTGTCCATAATTTATTAATTACATAATATTTTATGTAGATTCTACAACAAAAGAGATTGCTATACATACATTCAAATCAAGTGCAGGCTGCTGATGTGACTTCCCCAAGTTCTTAGAATGAGTACTGTATTTGTCAATGACCTCATTCATACTGTTTCACCAAAGAAAATCATTTCAGTATTAGCACAAAGCTACATTTATCTGGAAATTAATCATGAAAAAAAGTAATGCAATAAATCATGTAACTGCGACAGTGTTTTAAGGTACAGCAACAAATCAGATGTAATATTTCAGAGGCATATCATATTAACTTCATACATACAAAGATGAATAACCTGCAAATAAAATGCAGTAGCAAAGATTCCGAGAACAAGTACTATCTGAAATAGTTAAATATATCATCCTTTACTTATTTAAAACTGACAACCAGATCCTTCTGTATTATCATAATCCAATCTTATCTCAAATGCCTCTAAGTCAAAATTTTAAATGATCGTTCCATCTGTTCCTTGTTAGAGGGCGGTTTAGTTTTTGCTGCAGGTTCCTTCCTATTACAGGGCTCACTAGCTAATCCAACATTGTTTCCGCAAATACACATCTCCTCATTACTTTGGCACAATGGCTGACTCGTAAGATTACTTGGATTTTTTTTATTACTGCTTCATGCCAGCAGGCTACGCTCCCTAGCGGTAAGTTCTAAACTCCCATTCCTTCAAGCCAATCACACAAATCCCAATCACCCAACTCTCCCCTCTTACCACGATCCCATCTGTTTCTCCATGGCCTACCAGAAAGCTGTAGCAAACTAACACATCTTCTAGCGGCAAGATGTGGGGGAGTGAGGCGCTTAGAGAGGAGTTTGGGCACGTGAGCGGTTGAACACGCGGGAGACCGTGGGCGAAGCATATGGCACTTAAGTATTTTTAACATCAATTCCGGTGCAGGTACCCAAATGATTAAGTGTGTATGGTGAGAGCATGCAAGTTAATTTCATCACATACCACGAGAAAGCAACTTAACTAACATGACGCAATGCTCGTGCATGAGAGCTCCTTGATTTTTGAAATTATTTAGGAGCCCTATGGAACCGGAGCGAATACTACTATTAAGTACTAGCATTTATTCGATCTCTTGTATACATCATTGATTTCTAAGTCCTTTGTGTGAAGAAATGCGAAACGAACAAAATACTTAACGCAAGAAAACCAAAAATTGTTCATCGAATGGTTTGCAAAATGAAAGATATATATATGTTAATAATTTTTTTTTGCACAACATAGATGGCACTCAAATTAACTTGTTAGACTAAATGTTTGAGTCATCAATCTCTGGATCATTATATATGAAAGTATTTGTACCAAATAATGGTTTTCTTTTTTAGATGGTATAATTAACCTCATTTTGATCTATGCATCACCTTCTAAAATTGGAGCAAGTAGAAATCATTCAATCCTAAACATGAAATTCCAGCCAAGAAAAAAAGATTGGATTGGAGGTTGCCATACAATAGTACGCATTTCAAGCGTTAAATATTACCTCACTCAAACAAATCCCAAACCATGAATTAGGCTCCAACAGTTTCTGACATCATAACACTCACGAATTGATACATATATATGTTGGAAGAATGACCAGAAAAGACAACAGTATTAGGCAAACAGTTCCCAGCTTAAGAGTACATCAACATAAAAATACATAAGCCGTGCCACAGGGAGTTTTTCTAGTCTACATTTTTTATGTTTTGTTTTGGGAGGCTAATCTGCAAAAAAACTCGATCTTAACCCTACTTGACTGCCAGTTGACAAGAAAAAAGATTACAGTACCAGGGAACGGGTGTACTACAGTAGTAATAATCAATCATTTCCCTCGGTTATGATTGCGCAAAGGCCACGTATCCTCTTCGTACTCGTACTTGAAATGTTATTTTTCTCTTGGGGATCAATAATGGTAAGCAACCAGCAGCACCCAAAGCCCAAAAATGTAACCCAATAGGTAGGCAAGCCTAGAACTAGCACTACCACTGGCGTACTAGAATATCTCTACGGCCGCACAGAGCACGAGACCTGAGGGCACGTATGTGGATACGGGGCATTGCCACCACATGAAATCACAGGTACGTACGGGCGTGTAAGGCAGACTAGTAGCAGAGAGAAGACCTATTTTTACTCCCACACGACACGCCGATCCAGAGAGAGGATCGATCTGTGCCATGATGATATTTTACGGAGGGAAAAAAACACGCGGCCGGCGCAGCCAAGTAACCGGGCACTAGCATGCTCCCGCAGAAAAGACGCAAACGGATCAAAGAAAAGTAGTCGGAGATGGATCGATCTGGTATCTATCGTCCTGTGCGGAAACTACAGTGAAAAAATTCCCCATTTCTCGGGAGAGCGCGGGGCCGTCAAGGAAATCCACCCGGAATTTGCTCGAGACCAGCTATGGCAGCGGGAGGATCGCTGCTCCTTTGGTAGAGAAGCCGTGCTATTGTGAGTTTCGTAGCATCGTATGATGATATCGCAACCAAAATCCAAACCCTACAGATGGAGGAGCAGGAGCAGGAGGAGGAGAGATGCATGTATGCATATATATGCGGGGTACCGGGAAACCCTAGTGCGTGCGAGGATCCGGCCGGAATCCCAAGGAACCGGGGAAACTAGAGGGGGAGGCAGATCTATTACTTATTAAGAAGAAAAAAGAAGCGAGAAGTGAGAGGCGTAATTAATAGGATGAGGTTAGGAAGCGGAGGATGTGCCTGGAGCTTGCGAACTGGGAGAGCTTGCCGGTGGAGGAGAAGACGACGAGCGCGACGTCGGCGTCGCAGAGCACGGCGAGCTCCTCGGCCTTCTTGAACAGGCCGCGCCTCCGCTTGGAGAAGGTGACCTGCCGCGCCGCCGCGCTCTCTATCCGCCGTATCTCCCGCGCCATCTCGCCGACCCACCCTCAACCGTCGCTCGCCGCCGCCGCCGTGCTCACGGTCCAGCTGCCGACCCGCACGAGGAGCAGACGAGTACTGGAGGTACTAGATTTAGACTGCGGTGCGCCGTTTGTGGGCGTGGGTGTGCGCGTATATAAACGGCGAGGGGAGGGGTAGCGACGGGAAAGGAGGGGGAGAGGGCGCTCCCATTGGCAGCCGCGGGAGCCCAAACAGTAACAAGACGATTAAACAAAAGAGGGTGGGCAATCTTGGGTCGAGCCGGGCGCTAGCTCCACTTGCACCGGTCGTTGTTTATGCCCAGCAAAATACTATCCTTTCCTCTCGTCTACGGCTACTACGGGTCTGTGGCCTGTGGGTGGAGGTGTGCAAAGCGGTACCGCGCGTCCTGATATGGAAAGGCGGCGGGGTTGGCGGAGGAGGGAACAGTACTGCCCGTGGCAGAGCGAGGCACCCCGCACCACACCCGCTCGTGGGGTGAGCGGCCGCCGGGATTCCCTGTTCCGGCGCGGCCCGTGCGGCTGCGCCTGTGCTAGCTAGCTGTCCGGCTCGGGTCCGGTCAGGTCGCCACCGCGTGATCGATTAATGACAAAGTTAAACTACCGATGACGACGGGTGTGGGGGCCTGGGGGGAAACTTAGGGAAACTTGGCTTTCTTGGCCGCTGTGGTGGCGCTAATTAATCACGTTCCTGTTGGTCGATTGGGACGCCGATCGAGTGAGACGCGTCGTGGAGAAAACCACAGGACGTAGTACGACGGGACATGGATTCGTGGTCGTGGGTGGTGCAGGGGGTTCTCTGTGTGGGGGGTCGACTCGTGCTGTGTGTCACGTCGTGCTGCCGCCGCGTTTTCACATTCTCATTGGCCGATCGGGCGTGTAGCCACGGTGCAAGAATAGGCCAAGTTTTCGCTCGCTCTCACAGTCTCACGGGAGGAGCGGAGGCTGTGTTCTGCTGCCCTACATTATATTCACAGGGGGGCACCACGGGATGAATGAATTGTTTTCTTCTTCCTTTTCTCACCTCCGATCCATTTAGGCGGGATCATATCGTCTCTCTGCGCTAGTTCCGCTTTTCTGTGACGGCGACTTCTCGAATAAAGTTCAAATAACCCAGGGGAAGCTTTTGTGTGCTAAGAATCATTTTTTCCCGTCTTATCTGAACTCCTTTTCCTTTTCTTTCAACATGCACCTTCTCTGAATTCGGGTTTTCGTGTGCTAGGCGTTATATATACTGCTTTTCTACGAAAGAGGTTGGTGGACGTGTAACTTCTCACCTGTTAATAGATAAACCCTTGTTCTACTACCTTTCGGTGTGCCGGGGGCAGCCCTAGGACCAGTGCGTTGGTCCGAACAGAAGTGTCGTCAATCTATTCATATAAACCCTCCCTTGTTGAATGCGCTGTTTGGTATTGACGTTTTGATGCTAGGAGCGTCGTGGAACAACTTCGCAGGTGCAGCGGTTAAGGTCCCCGTCGCTTAGTTGGTCCTCCTTAGTCTCCGTTTTGTTTATTTCTTCTTTTCTGTTGGGCATGTCTCTGTTATTGCCGCGGCATTTTCTTTGTTTTGGAATTGTCGTTGGTTGTATGATGTGTTGCTATATTAATATAGCGGGGCGAAAGTCTGTTTCGAGGAATTGATAAACCGAACGTTATTTGTACAAGTCCCATCTACAAACAAATTTGTGCCAATGCTAATATCACAAGTGTTTGGCCAAAAAAAATGTTAAGTGTTAAAAAATATGCAAGGCCTAATTAATACAATCTCCAAATTAATTGCACAAGTTTAAGGATGACAGAGATATACTTGATGGTGAAGCCGGTGGTTGATGTAGTTGAGGAAGGGGTGATGCTACAAAACAAAGATAGACCGGTTTATAGGATCGTTGGTCATATTATCGAAGGGGGATTTCGAGTGAGTATATATTTACCATATCTTTCATAGAGAGCTTAAACATTTGCATCCTTAGCATCAAATTTCTTCATTGTTAATCAGAGTATTAATAGCATATGAAAGTTGATTCTGCTATCCATGTCGCCTCGATTCTTTCTAGACATAGGATGGACGACGGGGAGGCCACATGCCATTGTCGTAGTGGAGCCCCCCTCTCCCGGGGAGGCGGGGCACGCTGCTCAGGATTTCCTGGTGCGGGTAGGTTGCACGGCCTTTCCTTACCCGCATATCCGGGCGGTGGGCCTCTCGTGTGGCATGTGAAGGCAATATGCCTGAGAGGCAATAATAAAATGATTATTATCTTATTCCACGTTTATGATAAATATTTATTTCTCACGGTATAATTATATTAATAGAAAACGTTAATACATGTGTGTTTAATAAACAAACCAAAGTTCCTAGTAATGCCTATCGTTGATTAACAGATGATCAAGGCTTCCTGGTCATGAACATTGGATGTTGTTAATAACAGGATCATACCATTAGAAGAATGATATGATGGACATATATCCAAAGTAGATTTAGCAATACGATCTAGTCATTAAGTTTACATCACTACATTAAACACATACAGAGTATTCCTAGTCCTTAGACCATGAGATCATGTTGATCACTAACACCGGAAGAGTGCCTTGATAACATCAAATGTCACACGGTAACATGGTGACTATAAAGGTGGTTTCAGGTATTCCAAAAGTGTTATGTTGACCCTTGTGGATCCGTAGTGTGATTTGTCAATCCTAATGACGGAGAGATATACTCTGGACCCTTTCGAATATCACATTAACACCGCTTGCAAGCATGTGCCTATGTTATAGGGATGTTGTATCACAGAACAAGTAAAGAATACTTGTCGGGAACGAGATCGAACTAGGGTATGGTTGATACCTATGATCGGATCTTGAACAAGTAAAGTATCGTGAGACAAAAGAAATTGGATACGATGTTGTTGGTCTACATGATCACAATAGTTATCATTGAATGTGGAGGAGTCAGTACGGATCTATAGGCCCCGCTTCTGATTATTGATAAGATAGGTGTCTCTATCATGTATGCATTATTCGCAAACTATAGGGTGACATACTTAAGATTCTATGACACTAAATGGTAGATAAAACATATTTGAGAATAATTTTGTTAGAGTTGAAATTGTTTCGATGATCATCAAAAGTGTTTTGGGTCAAACTGCTAAAAATGGTTTCAGATGTGATATTGAAACAATGCAAGGAGTTTTATGAGAATGTTTGTTAAATAAAATAATTAACAAAATTCTAAATAAAATAAATAAAAGAATTTTATTTAAAGATAAAAATGCATTTGTGCTAATGGGAAATAAATGCATGTGAGTGGAACAGTTGTTTATGTGAGTGGGATGTCTACTCACATGAATGAGGGAAGAGGTGGGGGCACACCCATGGCTGGCATCCAAGCCCCATGGGCAGGTCCCCTCCCCCTATAAAAGGATATCTCCTCCTCTCTAGATGCACCACCTCCTCATGAAGGTTTTCTTCCCCTCTAGCATTTTTCCCATGGCTTCGGATTAGCGATGTACATGTTCTATTAGATTCTCAGAGTAAGATTTATCAACTCCTTACACTGCTCTGCTGGAGTGGAGGCATGGAGGTTGTCATGAGCCGGATGTGTGCCCGAGCACGGATGCACTGCTAGTTTGCGGCGCTCTTCAACTCGATCTTGAGATCGGCAAGTGATCGACTACATCAATAACGAAATTAGTTTTCGTAAAAGGCTTTCGGTCTTCGAGGGTTAGTTTTCCTGGTTACCCTTTTACTTGTTACTAGAATCTACTAGATTAGATCTTAGCGCAATTGGCGTTATTATAGTAGGATTTTTTTTGTTTTCTATGTAGTGAACCCTTCAGTGGTATCAGAGCCATATCTATGCAGAAATGTTCTGTAGGAGTAGAACGCATATGGTTGTGGGCGTTAATGATCATGTTATTGCAACTTTTATGTATATTGGATCTTAGTGACATAGTGGGATGAAGTGGCCCAGACTAACTTTACATGTCCTCGCACATGAGACTTGTTCCATGGTTGACATGCAACTTGTATTATATAAGTGGATAGGGGGTGTCTATATCTCCTACTATAGTTAAGATCTTATTTACAACGGGTTGTTAATAATTTGTTTATCACCATTGTGGTTTGAAGTTCGTAGGATGAATGGTTCTTCTTAAGCCCAAATTCACGTAAAATATGCAAAATAAATTAGAGGCATCTAACTTGTTTTTGCAGGGCATGTGATATGGTCACATGTTACAAATTTTATGTATGCAATGATATCATTTGTAAGTTATGACAACCAGCTGGAGCCATGTGGTTGTTTTATTCTTTTAAAGGCATACGTACCAGAAATGGAAATTCCATGTAATTTGAATTAGTGGAGAACAACCAAGATGGTGGCATCATGGACCTTGGATCCACGCTGGTGAAATGATGTGATCATACCATGGAGCACAAGATGGAGATCGAAGTGCAAGAAAAGACTATATCATATCACATTATATATTCATGTGATGTTTATCCCTTTTATGCATCTTATTTATGCTTATATCTTTTTTAGATCTTGGCGGTAGCATTATAAGGTGATCTCTCTCACTAAATATCAAGATAAAAATATGTTCTTCCTTTAGTACACACTGTTAAGAAAGTTCGTTGTTTCGAAGAACCATGTGATAATCGGGTGTGATAGAATTTACGTTCGCATACAATGGGCGTAAGATAGATTTACAGACACAAATACTAAGGTTATACTTGGTGAGCCTTGAAGGGGTTCTATGGTAGAAAAAATAAAAAATTACTATACAGAACACCCTAATGCCTAGGATCTATCTAGTAAGTAATGTTGTAACGGAGGAAGACAATGGTAACATACCATTGAAGATAGTAACCGCGTTACGCTCATGCATGAGCATGGATGATGTAGTCGTACCCATCCAACCTCAAGGTCGGGCAGATCCTAGCACACCACCCATTGTCCAGGTCCTTGCATGACGGTCAGGTTGCTACTATTGGTAGCTCCCCTCGAGTTATCGCACACATACGTTGCAAGACAATGACTCCCGGGCTCTGATCCTTGCCGAGGTTGCAAAAGTAGAACTCTTGGTCGGAATCCCTGCATCACAACGACGTGCCACATCGGTGTTGACTTTGCGTGTACAGTCCTTCTCCGGCACCGTGCAACTGCAAAGGCAATGAGAGAGAGAGAGATTCTTTATGGAAAAGTGCCTTAGAGAATATCTAAATTGGTGTGTTTAATCCCTTCCATGGGCACCCCTTTATATAGGTGGAGGAGGGGTACTCCCCACCAAAGGTTTCCCATGTGGGACTAATAAAATATAAGAAAAAGGGGGCAGCTAGCCAGCTAGGCCAACACGTGGCCGGGTGGACCACCTTGTCGTGGCCCACCGTAGCAGCAGCAAACGACAACAACCTCAGCTGGGTGGGCCGGCCCCCGCTCTCGCGGCCTATCTCGTTCCTAACATGGAAACTAGCGGCAGCGGCAGCCTGGCCCGGGTGGGTTGGCACGTGCGCGGCCTACCAGCTCGCGGCAGTCAGCAGCGGCCGCTTGTGTGGGCGGGCTCGTGGCCTAGCTATGCGTGATGCCAGCCCGCGCCTACGCATGCCCGGGTGGGCTGGCCGGCCGTGGCCCGCGACGGTGGTTAGCTGTCCATCACCCGCGTGGCGACCAACTCCGCCAGCCCACTTGCCTGTGTGGGCTGCTTGGCCCACACGCAGTGCTATTTTCTGCCTTTTGATGGGTAGCTTTTTCCTGAGCCAATTCCCTCCAGGTTTTTGGCATATTGAGAAAGTTTCCCTATAAATATTAATTTAAATATTTATTTAGTATATATTAATTTATAATTAACATATAATAAATACATATTATAAATTTTCATTTATCCAAAATACCTTTCGGTCTTTTCCTTTCTATCTTTCTCCGAACAACTTCGGATCTCTCCGGAATGATTCCGGTTTCTCTCTCTTCTGTGATTCCATCTTACAGGAAGATCTCTAAGTGTTGTAGTACCCTTAATGTTGGGGATATATTTTCTAGGTATACCCACTGTGACTCACTGACCAGGGTGGCCCACTTCGGGTTAGAGCTATGCTTCACGGGCGGCCTAGTCAGGGAGAGAAGTTGGAAGCCCATCTAGCTACGGGAAGGCCCAAAAGAATTACCAAGTTAGGCCTATAGGAACACTTATAGTCCAAGATGTACTATGTTACTGACTCTATATCTTATCCGGATAGGACTCTCCTATAAATCCTAGGACCGGACGACTATATAAGTCAGCCTAGGGATAGGCCTTTAGGGCAACAGTCAATCGACAATCACAACTTCAACTCGCACAGGCGAAACCTCTCTTCTAATTTGTACTTCTGGCTCGGCCGTATTACTGGATTGCTAGCAGGAGTAGGATCCATCCACCGCTGGAGGATTTGAACCTGGGTACGTTTGTGTGCCCACCGTCCCGGACAATCGTACGTTTCACACCCCACACTTTCTGACGCCTTGAGGACCCCCTCATGGCGTACTTGTCTTCAATCTGACGATAGTTGGCGCCCACTATAGGGCATGTGACTTTCGGAGCTGCATTCTGGGCTAAATCTATGCGAATCGGAATCGGCGAAACCATCACCGTCCGTCGGGTTCTCTACGCTAGTGACGTCCCTCTTGTCCTTCTCGACGATACTTGCATTCCAGCTAGGGAGACCATGAACAACTAAAAAATCATGTCTTTTAGCGAGATCGATGTTTACCTCGGTTTCGCTAAACCTGCCCAACTGATGGGCTGGATTCCTGCACCAAAACAGGGTTATTGCAGTACTTGCAGCAGCAAATATTTAAGAGTTTGTCCCGATGGGAGCTCGACGAACATGACCCTCGCAGCTGCATTGTCAATGCAACCACGTACGCACCCAAACCGTGGTTTGGAAATAGCATATTCTATAAGTTGCTAGGATAAATGAATTTAAGATGTTTTGTAATAATTACTACTAGAACTGGAAGAAAACTAGAACAAAAGTAAAATTGAAAATAGATGAATGCAATGAGATAAAATATTAATGCTATGATTTCTCAAGTAATGTTGTGTATACCGGTGTGCATGATAAGTGCTTATGGAATGCTATTAACTATAATTGTGGTGGTCCCTCATATACCGTTGTCTCCCACCGTTGGTAAGTGGCAACTAGACAACTGAATTGTCCACGCCCTCTCCGAACATGGGTCATCCATAAGAGAATAGTGTATTAGGGTAACAAGACCAATCAAGGTAAACCAGAGCACAGATATTAAGTTCTATGGACAACCGTACTCCTAAGCAAGTGTGCTAGTCACAAGATATCCCATATGTCACTTTGGAGTCAAGCAATTCGCAACACTATACCTATCTATATCATGAGTGATCTTGAGGAAATTAAATCTTAATGGGCGGTGCATCCTAAGCTGCTATTGCCTCCGCAAATCACTTATAGCAAATAGCCTATTAGTTCTACACACGGACTTGGCAGGCCCATGGAACGAGTAGAGACTAATGATAAGTTTTGTGACACTCCGTGAATCCTTAGTAAATTCCTCAATGATGGATTGGACGTCTCCAATCACTAGAATAATATCATGAATAGAACAATGTAAAGAGAAAGCACAAACATATTAATTAACAAGAACACACCACACTTCAATTACTCAAATCATCATAGCATTAATAAAAGGGGGTTTAAGCCATGTTACAACCCATCACGGAGATCATGATGGGGAAGGATGAAGGAGTAGTGGCGATGGAGATGGTGATGACATTGCGGTGATGGTGGCGTCGGCGTGGTGATGGCAGAGTCCTCCTTCTCCTCCTCTTCTTGCTTGGATGGCTTGATGGTGTTGATAGAGATCTTGATCTTGGTGGAGCTGTAGAGGCTATGGAGGCGGCACGACGGCAGGGCGCCGCTGTGGAGGCGGTAGATGGGATCTAGGTCTTGTATATGGTTGATGATGGCTTCCTCTTGGCTCCTCCCCTCTTTATATAGGCCATGGGGGTGCCCTAGGGTACCCCCAATACCGTCATATGACTTAGGGAAGGTCCTAGAGCTTTTCTGGGGCGAAATCCCGTCGTTTCCGACCTTTTTGGTAACTATATAGTCGGAGCTATACGACCAAAAATATAGCTCCGGCCGTATAGTTGGTCGTTAAACCGTTTGTCCCCTTTAGTATTTTGGCCACCATTTCTTCATACAAACTCCGTCGTTTTTGGTGTTCTTGGGCTTGTTGAGTTCGTATCATCGAGAGATACAACCCTGTGGTCTTGGATATTTATTTTGAGAAGTTGGAAAATTTGATTTTTCCAACCTCTCAAATGGCTAAGTCTGGTCCCTACAACTCCTCCACACTATGCTCTCTTGGTTCCTTTTGCCTTTGTTTTGTCCATAATCATCATCAACACCTACACACATGTCAAATACAAGGAAGAAGGATAAAATTTTACCTAAACTACTAAATGTCCAAAGCTCATATTGAATTTAGTAAAACAAGTAATCATGCATATTAGGCATAGCAATAGTTAGATGGATCATGATATGATAAGCAAATGACACAATTTATATTGCTAAAAAGTGTTGTATATCACAACCATCAACTTCCCCAAGCTAGATCTTGCTCGTCCTCGAGCAAAAGGGATCGATAACTTAATGGATGTGATCTTGCTTACCATTGGAAATCAATGCACCATACCTTTGTTTTTCCTGCAAGCTCAAAGTAAGAGAGCACATAATTATACAAGGCAATATAAGCTCAGTTATATTATTCCAAACCACTAGATATTAGTCAAAAACTTCTATGCCCCATGTCAAAGTTAAATCTAGCTCCCAAGTAAACTTGTGATCCTTCTATATGCACTTTATTGTATTTTTGTATTTTTATTTGTATAAGGCAAAGCTAAACACGGTTAGTTGTCAATCATAAATAGAAATGGATTTTTCCAATGCTGCCCACTCATGCCATCTATTAAAGTCTCTCAAGTGCAAACTTCGATTGTTGAGCTCATAGAAAATATATTTCTTAGTAACGAGGCCATGCCAAAAGAGTTGTATATGTTCAATCGAGACTGTGTAGGCTAGGAGGGACACTCATGACCATTACCAAGGTTTCCCTTTTCGGTATAATGATTTCTCATAATGGTCAGAGGAGTATTCTGACTTTTGCTTCGAATGCAGGCCCATGAGAATACCAATGCATACCCAAATATAGCATTTTTTCTACATATGTTGGGCAAGTCATAGCCAAACTCCAAGAGTTTCCTCTTTTTGGATTGTTCAAAGGCCAGCAGAGTTGTTAGCATCCCATGTTGTGTGACAGTGGCACAAGACGCGCATAAAGAAATATCTCACTTTGATTTCCAAGACAAAAGTTTGGCATATGTAATCTCGAAACTTTGAAACATTATTTCTTATTTGACAACTCACTCAGTAAGCATCTATTAAGACCATCATTTCCAGCAATATGGGGTCGTGCTACTCCATAACCATTCACTTAAGACAATTCTGAATAGTGACAACTAGCAAGTTTCGAAGAACTTCTTTATTATATTTTTTCTTTTCAAAATGTAGAGAACATGGCAATGTATATTTAGAGGATCACAATATTTTTCACAAGCTAGATAAAAGTTGAACAAGGTGCATCAAATCTATGGCTCCTATGGGGCCTAACATGAGCAAGTATATCTCTTATATAAATATGAACAAAATCTCACCTAAGCAAGCATTCAAAAATAGAGAGATAGACAATTGCATGAAAACCTTTTAAGATAAAGAACTTTGCACAAGACTGTACGCATGCAAAATAACCTCCCAAAGCTAAACTTGAGAAGATCATGAAAACAAAAGAGAAAATGCAGTTATCAAAAGAGAGTATAAGAAGTGATTACCTTCCAAAGCTTAAGTTAAAGCAAGGGTGACACACTTTACCGTTGAGGTGCTTTCAACCTCTACTTTGATGGACAAAGAACCTTTACTTCAATGAATGCTTCACGATCCGGTGTATGCCTTCCTTAAGAACCTGGTAGGAACAAAACTAGAAAGAAGACAAAATATTTTTGTGTTTTTGAAGACACGGGTTTAGCAAACAAGTGATAAAAATACAAGTCCCACTGAGTCGGTTCATCAACCTAAGCACCACGCTTAAGTCAACAAACTAGTTCTAGAAGAGGCCTCTCCTAGATTGTGATGAGGTGCAAGTGAAACATGATATGAGACACGAGTGTGTAGCCCCTATGTGCTTATTTAAAAGAGGTTCGAGTTGGAAGGTTTTACCAGACACTGATTGTTGAAATGTTGAATTGAAGCAACCAAGTGGCTCATGCGAGTGTTTGCACGGTTGACACTACCGTACACGTCATCACACAAGGTTCAAGTCCCTACGAAAATAACACACAAAATAAAATGCATCGGTTTTGTATACGAACATAGTTCGTTTACCCCACTGATAAAAAGGAAAATAAAAAAGGAAACATGAGCTTCTATAGAGAATTATAGTCTAGGAAGTTTCTTAGGAGAAAGTATATTGGAATTTTGATACCGGGGTTACCTTCCCACAATGATTTTGTGGTCATACCAACTATACGGGCACAGCTATATGGCCGGAACAATGCGTTCCCACCGTATAGTTGGCCTTCTGACAAAATTTTAGGGTTTCCTCCTAGCGGCGCAGCTATACGGGTGCAACTATACAATCCGAACAAAATGTTCCCACTATATAGTTAGTCGTCAAACTGTTTGTCCCTTGGAAAGAAAATATACAAAGGCATAGATATCTATACGACCGGAACTATACAGCCGGAATTTTTATTTTTGTCGTATAGTTGGTCGATAAACCTTCTGTATACATCAAAAAATTATGTTTCTTCGAAAATTATTTCTTATCCTATAACTTAGTGAAATACCTTGTTTTGATAGAAAAATGATAGATTAAATTTTCGACCAACATTTAGCATGTATAAAAAGGGATTTAAGTACAACCGAGTTTATGCAACACATAGTAACAACAAATTCTACCTTTTGAAAATTTCAACAAGATTACTCTAATAGCAAGACATGCAAATAATGATACGTCATAAACGTATCTATAATTTTTGATGTTCCATGCTTGTTTTATATCTACTTTCTTATGTTTTGTTCACACTTTGAGGTATTTTTATACATTTTCTGGAACTAACCTATTAACAAGATGCCACAGTGCCAGTTGCCTGTTTTCTGCTAATTTTGGTTTCAGAAAAGCTAGTAAAGAAATATTCTCGGAATTGGACGGGACAAAAGCCAAAGTTAATATTTTACCCGAAGCAATATGGAGACAGAAGGGGAGACGAAGTGGCGCACTAGGGCGGCCACACCTGGTGGCGGCGCGGGCTGGGGGGCATGCCACCATGGGGTGTGGGCCCCCTGGTGCTCCACCGACCTTGCCCCTTCACCTATAAAAGGCTCCCGTGATGAAAACCCTAAGGCACCCGATCAAAAATCCACGAAAGAGTCTGTAGCCGCCGCCATCTCCATCCCTAGATCGGGGGGATCCGAAGTTCTTCCCAGCACCCTGCCGGAGGGGAGAGATCTGTCAACACCCAGATTTTTAATCCCAGATGCCCGTTATGCCATACCTCGCAATCCCAGGATTACCATTTTTGCGAGACATAACGGATTGGATATCACAGTACATCATCCATTACAAACCATACATAAGGTTTACACAAATACGGATCTCATGATCCAGACTTTAATACAACAAGCAGTAGAAATAAACGATAGCGTAGCGGTGGGGTCCATCTTCAGAGGCACAGGAAATGCTGACGAAGGCAGATAGTCCTAGTTATCATAGCCGTCCTGCTGACCATCATCTTGATAATCTCCTTCATAGTCTGGCCATGATAATAGCCAGGGACAAAAGCCATGAGTACTCTTTAAGTACTCGCAAACTACTACTAGCAAGGGTTATGATTCTAAGTTAAAGTGCTGAATTTAAAGAATAACTATCAAGTTAAGTTTGAAACCTAAGCTGAGTTCTGAAGCAAGAAAAGATAAATTAAAGTTCTAGAATCACTTAAGTTGGGAAGCTATTATCATCTACACAACCCTGTTGTGGTCAAGTCAAAGTTCATCATTCATTTCAAGTTATTTAGAAAACATCTGACAACGAAATAGTATGGCCATTCCAACTATCCATAACCGCGGACGCGGCTATTCGAATAGTTTGACACTCTGCAGAGGTGGTACACTTTCACCACAAGATTCGATACATCTGTCAGGGATAACCCTGAATCATCATACTTAGTATGCAGATAATCAAACATACACTTCCCTTTACACACCCTAGTACAAGCACCTCTCCTATGAGCATGGCCTCCCAACCATGACCATCAAGCATCTGGGGCACTGCATAGGTGGACATCATTGAGAGGTAGCCTCAGCTCAAACCTCTCCCGTGAGGGAACTAATACTAATGCATATAAATTTCTAGCTAAGCCTTACCCAATTCAGGTAATGTGGTTGTACGGTAAATTTGGAATGGTATCGCATCCGAATCCAACCATCAGTTTTATAAAAGGGTTAAGGCTCATGCCTCATCATTTTCATCATCATAAATCAATTGTGTTTCTCAACACATGTCAAAACATCTCAATAGAATGACTCATCATTCCAAGGTTTTCACAACTCATTTTCACCATTCGTTCCCATCTAAAGTGACTCAAGTTTTGATCTATTCTAAAACACTAGGTTAAGAGTGTTCACTAAGGTGGAAAGGTGGGATCAATCTCATGCCATAGAATGACATCTAAAGGTTTCTAAGTAGGTCAAGTTTTATACTCTTTATGCTACCTTCAAAATTAATTAAAGAACTTTGCAAACTAAGGGGGTAAAACTTGTAAATAAGACTTGGAGTACTAATAGAACAAGGGGGTGAGACCAAAGTATGCTTAAGGCATCTTTACTAAACCATCTAGTTTTATTCTAGCTTGCTACAATAGCTTACTAAAGCATGTTTGCAAGGGTTAGCTTGCCACTAATAGCTTGCCTTGGTTGGTGCAATGGTTGAAGTTTTCTTCTTCTTCTTCTTCTTCTTCTTCTTGATAGAACTCCTCCTCCTCGAAGGCTTGGTCGGTACTATCATCTAGAAATACATAGGGAGTGCACAATCACCAAACAATCCTTAACTAGGCTAAGTATTATTCTAAACCACACAATTGATGATCTATTATCATCACAAGCATCACAAGTTTAATTCAATAGTTTCAACCTTTTTATTTTGGAAAAGTAATTTCTACTCATTGAAATATTAACTAAAATTTAATATTCACCACCAAAATTTGGGATCATGTGGACACATGTCCTCACCACATATTCTAACATGTGGGAATGAGATTTAAAGGTTGGATCAATATTACTTTGGTTTAAGTTCATTATTTAATGATTTAAAGTGACTAGAAATGCCTATATAGCATTATTTTGGTACTAGTCCAAAGTCACTGCCTGTAAACCTTAATATTATTACATATTTGGATAGATATGATGAAATGCGATTTTTGAGAGTTGGAATCAACTCAAAAGCTAACTTGGTTGATTTTACAAAAAATGTTTCAAGTTGCAAAAGCTTCTGTCTTCTTATTTTTATTAGGAGAAATCTATAACTCTAAATGAATTAAATCCAACGGGCTTGGATAGAGCATTTCAATACCTTTCAGACAAAATTAGTTTCATGTAATTTGGAATTGTCAAACTCACAGAATTGAATTTTGAAACACTGGACATAAACTATATTCTAACTAAAAAGAAAAACCTAGATTTGAATCTACGGGCTTGCGCGGGAAAGGAAATGGGCCGGCCCAGTGGCGCTACGCGGCGCGGGGCTTAGCTGACAGGGGGGTCCACTTGTCAGCGGCTCTTTAAAACGCGAAACGGTACGCACGCTGTGGGCCGTGCGATTAGAGGCTAGATCTACGGCTGAGGGTCGTCGTCAACGACGAACAGGTCACCGGCAAGCTTGAACCCTAGCGGCTCGGTGGGGGTCTACTGGGGGCGTACCAGGGCTCCAGCGGGGTCGGCGATGCGGGCGAACAAAGTGGAAGACGACGGCGAGGTGAGGCGTGGTCGCGGCGGAGCTTGGGGTCGCCGTAATCAACGGCACCCTTCTTCTCCAGAGGTGGCGGCTATGCCGAGCTAGCGGCAGGGCTGGGGATGGCGATCGATTGGCGGTCCCCTAGCGGTGCTCTAGTGCTTCAATGCGGCCGTAGGGGCGGTGGCATGCAGTCGGGGTGAGGTGGCGCTCTGCGCGGCCAAGGCGGCTGTGTCCACGGCAAGTGGTGGCTGTGGGGCTTTGGGCGGCGAACGGAGATGTCTGGGGTGTTCCCCAGGTCGAGGCGGAGCGGTGGGCGCAGGCTGGTGCCAAGGGGCGGTCGGTGCGAGCGGGGACAGTGCGCGCTCTGCGGGCGGCGTTGGCATGGTCCACAGGCTCAGGGTGCGGTGGTTCATGGTCGTTCTGGTTGCTATCCTTGGGCTGGGACTGGTTGGGCGGTGGAGGTGGACCACTGGCTATCTCCAGGACATGGTGGATGGCGCTGGCGGCGGCTGTGGCTTGCTGTCGCCGGTGGGGTGCCCAAGTGGGGGTTCAGCCTTAATGGCCATGACCATTTGGTCGTGGCACAGTGTGGGGCTGGGCTAGAGAGGGTTAGGGGGAGTAGTGGAGAGGTTTTTGGTGGCAATTTGGGGAACAAGTTTGGCCAGAACACTATTTAAAATAGTGAAATTTGTTTAGTTTGTAATCTGCTTGCCAAGTGTTTGATGAAATGGCCGCAAGAGAAAAAGTTTTGAATTTTGAGTTCAAAATTTTTGGGTGATCTCCACTAGTGCTAGGTAGTCTCTGGTTGCAAGGGTTTTGAAAATGGTGCTCAATTAGATGGTTTTTGAAATAGGGGTGATCTATGCATATGCATTAGATTCAATTTTAAACTGTCATTTAAAATAGTTTACAGAAGGTTTTTAGTAGATCAAAAGGTGGGCCTTGGTACCTCATTATGTGTACTAGCAAGGGGTGTAAAGATCAAGAATTGTTTCTGTTAAGAATTGAGTACTAGGAATAGCCAAAGTAGGTATGAGAGTTAAATTTGTCCAAATGACCATTCCTTCATTTTAATTCTTTTTGATTTGATTTCTTTTAAGAAAAGTTTGGGAATGATGTAGATGATGTTTAAATCACCTAAGAAACATTTTAGAAGCAAAGGATCACACAATCATGGCAATTCAAAACAACTCCTATTTTAAATGCACACATATATGAATGCTTTCATTTTAAATATGGAAAAGTTTTTGTTAATCCTAATTTTGGATGATTTGATCTTTGATAAACTTGGATTGAAGTTTTGGGATGTTACAAACCTTCCCCCCTTAAATAAAATCTCGTCCCGAGATTTACAAGAAAACTAGGAACTAAAGAGATCTGGGAACTCTGTCCTAATGTAGTCCTCGCGTTCCCAAGTGGATTCCTCCTCGGTATGGTTGCTCCACTGAATCTTGAGAAACTTGATACTCCTGGTCCTGGTGGTTCTGTAGGCTTCTTCTAAGATACGAATGGGCACTTCCCGATAGGTCTGGTCATTGTTGATTTCCACTGCTCTGTGATCGATATTCTTGAAAACTTCAGTCTTCTCAGGCACTTCCAAGCATTTGCGAAGTAACGAGATATGGAACACATTGTGGATGGCTGACATCTCTTCAGGCAGTTCCAGCTGATACGATACTTCTCCTCGGCAGTTCAGAATCTTGAAAGGTCCGATATATCTGGGAGCTAACTTTCCCTTCAGACTAAAGCGTTGGGTTCCCTTCAATGGTGAAACCTTGAGATATACGAAATCTCTGACATTGAAAGTCAGGTCTCTCCTTCTCTTGTCAGCATAGCTTTTCTGTCTGGATTGGGCGGTCTTGAGGTGCTCACGAACTTTCTGAACTTTCTCTTCTGCTTCTCGGAGAATGTCGGGTCCAAAGATCTGACTCTCTCCTACTTGCGACCAATTCAAAGGGGTACGACACTTTCTTTCGTATAGGAATTCAAATGGCGCCATCTGCAAACTAGCCTGATAATTGTTGTTATATGAGAATTCTGCGAAGGGCAGGCAGTCTTCCCATTTTGATCCGTATTCCAACACACAAGCTCTAAGCATATCCTCCAAGATCTGGTTGACCCTCTCAGTCTGTCCATCTGTTTGCGGGTGATAAGCGGTACTGAAATTCAACTTGTTTCCTGAACTTTCTGCCAAAATCTTGAAGTAAACTGGGTTCCTCGATCTAATACGATGGTCTTGGGGGTTCCATGCAGACTAACAATCCTAGCAATGTACAGCTCTGCTAGTTTTGCATTCTGGTAGGTTGTCTTGACTGGTATGAAGTGGGCTACCTTGGATAGTCTATCAACTATGACCCAGATTGAGTCATTTCCCCTACTAGAAGTAGGTAAACCGGTGATAAAGTCCATTTTGACGGAATCCCATTTCCATTCCGGAATCTGCAATGGTTGCAACAATCATGAGGTCTCTGATGCTCCGCTTTGACTCTTTGACAGATGTCACATTTGGCTATGTAGCTTCTGATCTCTCTCTTCATCTTGTGCCACCAAAATTGCTCTTTCAAATCCTGATACATCTTTGTTCCTCCGGGGTGGATAGAATAAAGAGTATCATGAGCTTCCTTCATGATAATTTCCTTCAGCTCCGAATCTGCTGGCACACAGATACGTCCCTTGTACCACAGTACACCTTCTTCGTCTTCGGTGAATCCAGGTACTTTGCCTGTACCAATATGACGTTTGATTCAGTCGATACTTTCATTTCAATTCTGGCCTTCCTTGATTTGGCTAAACAACGTGGGCTGAAGTTCAATGCTAGCTAGGAATCCTTTGCTAACTAACTCAGTCCTGAACTGCTCCAACTCCTCATACAAACTTGGTTGCTTCTCTTTGATCATGGTGTTAAGCCTACACGGCAATCTTCTAAGGGCATCCGCTACCACATTGGCTTTTCCAGGGTGATAGTGAATGTCAAGGTCATAATCCTTGATTAACTCTATCCATCTTCTTTGCCTCATATTCAACTCCTTCTAGGTGAAGATATACTTCAAGCTCTTATGATCTAAGTAAATCTCACAGCGATTACCCATCAAATAATGACGCCATGTCTTCAACGCTAGAACCACCGCTGCTAGCTCAAGATCATGGGTCGGATAGTTCTGCTCATGCTGCTTCAGTTGTTGAGACAGATACGCGATGACTTTGCCTTCTTGCATCAATACACATCCTAGACCAATCTTTGATGCATCACAATACACATCAAACGGCTTCTTGATGTCTGGCATGATCAAGATTGGGGCTGATATCAATCTCTTCTTCAGCTCCTGGAAACTGGCTTCACACTTGTCTGTCCATTCAAACTTCTTGTCCTTCTTCAACAATTGGGTCATTGGTCGGGCTATGCTCGAGAATCCTTCTACGAATTTGCGGTAATATCCCGCTAATCCGAGAAATGAACGAACTTGGGTTTGATTGGTTGGGGCTTCCCATTCTTCGACATCTTTGATCTTGCTGGGATCAACAGAGACTCCTCCGGCAGACACAATATGTCCTAGGAATCCTACTTCTTTCAGCCAAAACTCACACTTGCTGAACTTAGCATATAATTGATGCTCTCTCAGGGTTTCTAGGATGATTCTCAGATGTTGCTCATGTTCTTCTTTTGACTTGGAGTAGATAAGGATGTCGTCGATAAAAACAACTACAAACTTATCTAAGAAATTCATAAAGATCTTATTCATGAGATTCATGAAATAAGCAGGGGCATTGGTTAATCCAAAAGACATAACCGTATACTCGTATAAACCATAGCGAGTAGTAAAGGTGGTCTTCGGAATATCCGTTGCACGAATCTTAAGTTGGTGATAACCAGTCCTAAGATCAATCTTTGAGAATACCTGAGCTCCAGTCAACTGATCAAATAGATCCTCTATCTTTAGCAAGGCGTACTTGTTCTTGATGGTGACATCATTCAACTTTCTGTAGTCTATGCACAGACGGTTGCCTCCATCTTTCTTGTCGACGAATAACACTGGTGATCTCCATGGTGATGCACTTGGTTGAATCAAGCCGGTTGCTAACATGGCATCCAACTGCTTCTTCAGTTCTACTAACTCTGAGGGGTTCATGGTATAGGGCCTCTGGGCTATAGGTCCGGTTCCGGCGATTAGTTCGATAATGAACTCTATATCCCTATCCGGGGGCATACCTGGCAATTCATCTGGGAATACGTCGGGGTATTCACAGACTATTCTGACTTGGTCAATGGTAGGCAGGGCTACACTTTTGTTGCATTTAAATTGACGGGGTAAGGTTTCGGAGATATGCTCTACTGTTACTCCAGAACTACTGGTCATGGTGATGGCTTTCTTAGCACAGTTTATTAGTCCTTTATGCCTTGACATCTAGTCCATACCTAGTACTACTTCCAAACCTTTGGTTCCAAGTACAATTAGGTTGGCATAAAAATCTATCCCATGTATTCTGATAGGTACAGCCTTGCAAATTTTTCTAGCTTTTGTTGTTGAACCGGGGATTTGAACTATCATGACATGCTTCAGGTTGGTTGGGCGAATCTTACTAGTGCATACAAATTCTCCGTGACAAATGAATGCGATGCTCCAGAATCAAACAATACTCTTGCTAAAACTGAGTTGACAGAAAACATACCCAGCACTACATCTGGTGCTTCCTGGGCTTCTTCTGCGTTCATGTGGAAGAGAAGACCATTGCGGTTGTGCGGGTTCCCTGGGGAAAATCTCTTGCCTGGTTGAACACAACGCTGCTGCTGAGCTGGGGCATTCACAGGGGCATTGGCGGCAGTCTTCTTGGGACACTCATTAGAGTAGTGACCCTTCACTCCACACTCGAAACAAGTGATCTGGGACTTATCCTTGACTGCAACAGGTACAGCATTGCTGCCAGTTCTGGGGGCAGTGTTTTTGTTGTTGTTGCTCTTGGGAGGGGCATGGTTGAAGTTGTTGGCGTTGTCGAAGTTGTGATTGTTTCCTCCGGGCTTCACATTTCCTCCGCTACGATTGGGGTAGCTTGGGCGAGAATGTGGGGGTCAGTTGTTCCTTGGTGCATATCCTGGTGAGGGGTTAGGGCGGTACTTCTGGTGACTGCTGGATCCAGACTGCTGCATCATACGATGCTTGTGGTTGTCGTTTGCCTGGTTAATCTTCCCTTCCATCTGAATGGCAGAGTCAACTAGCTCTTCAAGATCCTGGAAACGGATGTTGACGAGGACAGTCTGCATCTCATCATGCAGTCCGTTTAAGAATCTCTCTTTCTTCTTGGCCTCCGTGTTGATTTCATCCGGTGCATATCTGGCAAGTGACAAGAATTTGTCACGGTACTCTACTACAGTCAATCTTCCTTGCTTCAGTTCACGGAATTCATCTCTCATCCTGTTGACAAGACCTTGCGGCACGTGGGTGCGGCTGAACTTGACCTTGAATGCTTCCTAGGTCATCACCTGGCCATGGTTCATGTTGCGGACGCTATTCCACCAAGCTCTTGCATCTCCCGCCAGATAGTGGGTGGCGAAGAGAACTTTCTCATTCTCGTCAACTCCTGCAACTTGGAGGTTGTTTTCCATGGTCTGTAACCAGTCATCAGCATCTAAGGGGTTTTCAGATTGGTTGAAGATTGGGGGATTGGTGTTCTGAAATTTTTTGAGTTTAGATCCATGGTGATCCTGATTTCCATGTCCTTGGTTGTTGAGAGCCATTTGGGCGATCTGCTGCAATGTTGCTAAGTTGGCTTGACGCTCAGCCCTGCTTGCTTCACGGTCCGCGATGAGATTCTGCAAGATCTGCAACATTGGGTCCTGTGATGAGCTGCTCCCTCCTTGGTTTCCACGAGTCATCTGAAGATTGACATAGATATAGGGGTAAGAGGTAAATTCTAAGGTTCATGGTTTTGGGTTTTCAAAACTACACTTTGAGTTAGACTCAGGTTTTTCAAATAATTTTACTTTCATTCATGCAAGCAAGCACACGATACAACACACACCACAACAATCAAAGGGGAAAACAGATGGTTTTAAGAACCATTCTGCAAGCTACGATACAATGAGATGATACATCTCATGCTACGACAGTGCTCTAGTGCATCTACTCATCGTCGATGAAGTCGGAGTCTTCATCATCAGTGTAGAAGTCCACAGCATCTTCTTCCAAAAAGTCATCATCGTTGCTGAGGTAAGAATCCATATCTCCCTGGATGTCTTCTCCCTCATCATCTTCTTCCTTGGGGGCAAGCTGAGCTTCCTGCTCCTTGACGGTCTTCTCGAGGTCGGCCACCTTCTTGCGAAGACGGGCGATGGTGCGATCCTTCTTTGCACGCTGGCGACGAAGAGACTGGCGATCTTGGACGAGCAGTGTGAAAGTCTGGGCCTTCTGGTCGGCGATGGCACGATTCTGGTTAGCTAACTCTCTGGCATTGTCTAGTTCCTGCTGTCGGTCATGAAGCAAGAAGTCAAGGTTCTCCACTTGACGCCTCAATTCTGGATGACTTGGCATCTCCATCGGCATTCCCATGAAGTCACGTCTTACATAGTGGGCAAAACAGGTTCCTTGAATCTTGTTGACGCTGAGGGCACATAGACGTGCGAGAGCTTCATGCATTGCACTGGCTAATCCATCTAGCCAGTTGTTCTCTCTCACGGAGAACTGAATTCTTCCAGAAGTTGGTGCTTCAATGCTTCCTCGAACATCTGCGGTGACTAGCCATTGTAGGTCTCCTCCTGGGGGTCCTGGAAGTTGAGCTCCAAGAAACTCCGGATGTGGGCGTCCCAGTAACTCTGACAGTGAATCCAGATCCCTCTCGAAGATCAGCTGACCTCCGTTTCCCAACTGGTAAAACTTGCTGAACTGAGTCTCCATCTACAAGAATTTAGGATGAGGAAATTAGTGAAGTGACCAAGTGTGTCAAATTTTAAGTAGTAATGTAAGAATTTTGAGGAACATGTATTTTTGAGAAAGAATGAGTTCACAAGGGTAAGAGGGGAAATAGTTTTTCATAAATACTCACTTTGGTTTTGAAGCTAAGTTTTTGGTTTGGACGTCCATTCTAACTAGGGTCTCCTATGGTCAGGATGGCTCTGATACCAACTTGTCAACACCCGGATTTTTAATCCCAGATGCCCGTTATGCCATACCTCGCAATCCCAGGATTACCATTTTTGCGAGACATAATGGATTGGATATCACAGTACATCATCCATTACAAACCATACATAAGGTTTACACAAATACGGATCTCATGATCCAATCTTTAATACAACAAGCAGCGGAAATAAACGATAGCGTAGCGGTGGGGTCCATCTTCAGAGGCACAGGCAATGCTGACGAAGGCAGATAGTCCTAGTTATCATAGTCGTCCTGCTGACCATCATCTTGATAATCTCCTTCATAGTCTGGCCATGATAATAGGCAGGGACAAAAGCCATGAGTACTCTTTAAGTACTCGCAAACTACTACTAGCAAGGGTTATGATTCTAAGTTAAAGTGCTGAATTTAAAGAATAACTATCAAGTTAAGTTTGAAACATAAGCTGAGTTCTGAAGCAAGAAAAGATAAATTAAAGTTCTAGAATCACTTAAGTTGGGAAGCTATTATCATCTACACAACCATGTTGTGGTCAAGTCAAAGTTCATCATTCATTTCAAGTTATTTAGAAAACACCTGACAACGAAACAGTATGGCCATTCCAACTGTCCATAACCGTGGACGCGGCTATTCGAATAGTTTGACACTCTGCAGAGGTGGTACACTTTCACCACAAGATTCGATACATCTGTCAGGGATAACCCTGAATCATCATACTTAGTATGCAGATAATCAAACATAACCTTCCCTTTACACATCCTAGTACAAGCACCTCTCCTATGAGCATGGCCTCCCAACCATGACCATCAGTCATCTTGGGCACTGCATAGGTGGACATCATTGAGAGGTAGCCTCAGCTCAAACCTCTCCCATGAGGGAACTAATACTAATGCATATAAATTTCCAGCTAAGCCTTACCCAATTCAGGTAATGTGGTTGTACGGTAAATTTGGAATGGTATCGCATCCGAATCCAACCATCAGTTTTATAAAAGGGTTAAGGCTCATGCCTCATCATTTTCATCATCATAAATCAATTGTGTTTCTCAACACATGTCAAAACATCTCAATAGAATGACTCACCATTCCAAGGTTTTCACAACTCATTTTCACCAAGCGTTCCCATCTAAAGTGACTCAAGTTTTGATCTATTCTAAAACACTAGGTTAAGAGTGTTCACTAAGGTGGAAAGGTGGGATCAATCTCATGCCATAGAATGACATCTAGAGGTTTCTAAGTAGGTCAAGTTTTATACTCTTTATGCTACCTTCAAAATTAATTAAAGAACTTTGTGCAAACTAAGGGGGTAAAACTTGTTAATAAGACTTGGAGTACTAATAGAACACGGGGGTGTGATCAAAGTATGCTTAAGGCATCTTTACAAAACCATCTAGTTTTATTCTAGCTTGCTACAATAGCTTACTAAAGCATGTTTGCAAGGGTTAGCTTGCCACTAATAGCTTGCCTTGGTTGGTGCAGTGGTTGAAGTTTTTTTTCTTCTTCTTCTTGATAGAACTCCTCCTCCTCGAAGGCTTGGTCGGTACTATCGTCTAGAAATACATAGGGAGTGCACAATCACCAAACAATCCTTAACTAGGCTAAGTATTATTCTAAACCACACAATTGATGATCTATTATCATCACAAGCATCACAAGTTTAATTCAATAGTTTCAACCTTTTTATTTTGGAAAAGTAATTTCTACTCATTGAAATATTAACTAAAATTTAATATTCACCACCAAAATATGGGATCATGTGGACACATGTCCTCACCACATATTCTAACATGTGGGAATGAGATTTAAAGGTTGGATCAATATTACTTTGGTTTAAGTTCATTATTTAATGATTTAAAGTGACTAGAAATGCCTATATAGCATTATTTTGGTACTAGTCCAAAGTCACTGCCTGTAAACCTTAATATTATTACATATTTGGATAGATATGATGAAATGTGATTTTTGAGAGTTGGAATCAACTCAAAAGCTAACTTGGTTGATTTTACAAAAAATGTTTCAAGTTGCAAAAGCTTCTGTCTTCTTATTTTTATTAGGAGAAATCTATAACTCTAAATGAATTAAATCCAACGGGCTTGGATAGAGCATTTCAATACCTTTTAGACAAAATTAGTTTCATGTAATTTGGATTTGTCAAACTCACAGAATTGAATTTTGAAACACTGGACAGAAACTATATTCTAACTAAAAAGAAAAACCTAGATTTGAATCTACGGGCTTGCGCGGGAAAGGAAATGGGCCAGCCCAGTGGCGCTACGCGGCGCGGGGCTCAGCTGACAGGGGGGTCCACTTGTCAGCGGCTCTTTAAAACACGAAACGGTACGCGCGCTGTGGGCCGTGCGATTAGAGGCTAGATCTACGGCTGAGGGTCATCGTCGACGACGAACAGGTCGCCGACAAGCTCGAACCCTAGCGGCTCGGTGGGGGTCTACTGGGGGCGTACCAGGGCTCCAGCGGGGTCGGCGATGCAGGCGAACAAAGTGGAAGATGACGGCGAGGCGAGGCACGGTCGCGGTGGAGCTTGGGGTGGCCAGAATCAACAACACCCTTCTTCTCCAGAGGCGGCGGCTCCGGCTCCTATTCCAGCGAGCTGCTGCTCCACTTGCTCCGGCGAGGGGTGGTTGAGGTTCAGAGAGGTGAGGAGAGTGGAATGGTGTGAGTCTTTGGTGCTGGGGAGGGCTCCTTTTATAGGCTCGACGTTGAGACCGAGCGGTATGGGCGGTCGACGGTGGCGACATGGCTACGGCGAGCTACCGGCATGGCTGGGGATGGAGATCGATGGGCGGTCCACTGGCGGTGCTCTCGTGCTTCAATGCTGCCATAGGGGCGGTGGCATGCGGTCGGGGTGAGGTGGCGCTCTGCGCGGCCGAGGCGGTTGTGTCCACGGCGAGTGGTGGCTGTGGGGCTTTGGGCGGCGAACAGAGATGTCTGGGGTGTTCTCTAGGTCGAGGCAGAGCGGTGGGTGCAGGCTGGTGCCAAGGGGCGGTCGGTGCGAGCGGGGACAGTGCGCGCTCTGCGGGTAGCGTTGGCATGGTCCACAGGCTCAGGGCGCGGCGGTTCCTGGTCGTTCTGGTCGCTGTCCTTGGGCTGGGACTGGTTGGGCGGTGGAGGTGGACCACTGGCTATCTCCAGGACATGGTGGATGGCGCTGGCGGCGGCTGTGGCTTGCTGTCGCCGGTGGGGTGCCCAAGTGGGGGTTTAGCCTTAATGGCCATGACCATTTGGTCGTGGCACAGTGTGGGGCTGGGCTAGAGAGGTTAGGGGGAGTAGTGGAGAGGTTTTTGGTGGCAATTTGGGGAACAAGTTTGGCCAGAATACTATTTAAAATAGTGAAATTTGTTTAGTTTGTAATCTTCCTGCCAAGTGTTTGATGAAATGGCTGCAAGAGAAAAAGTTTTGAATTTTGAGTTCAAAAATTTTGGGTGATCTCCACTAGTGCTAGGTAGTCTCTGGTTGCAAGGGTTTTGAAAATGGTGCTCAATTAGATGGTTTTTGAAATAGGGGTGATCTATGCATATGCATTAGATTCAATTTTAAACTGTCATTTAAAATAGTTTACAGAAGGTTTTTAGTAGATCAAAAGGTGGGCCTTGGTACCTCATTATGTGTACTAGCAAGGGGTGTAAAGATCAAGAATTGTTTCTGTTAAGAATTGAGTACTAGGAATAGCCAAAGTAGGTATGAGAGTTAAATTTGTCCAAATGACCATTCCTTCATTTTAATTCTTTTTGATTTGATTTCTTTTAAGAAAAGTTTGGGAATGATGTAGATGATGTTTAAATCACCTAAGAAACATTTTAGAAGCAAAGGATCACACAATCATGGCAATTCAAAACAACTTCTATTTTAAATGCACACATATATGAATGCTTTCATTTTAAATATGGAAAAGTTTTTGTTAATCCTAATTTTGGATGATTTGATCTTTGATAAACTTGGATTGAAGTTTTGGGATGTTACAAGATCACCCTGGAGGCCTTCTTCATCACCATGCAAGCCTCCGGAGTGATGCGTGAGTAGTTCACCCTTGGACTACGGGTCCATGTAGTATCTAGATGGTTGGTTCTTCTCATTTGTGCTATCATGTTTAGATCTTGTGAGCGCCGTTCATGATCAAGATCATCCATTTGTAATCTTACATGTTGTGTTTGCGGGGATCCGATGGATATTGAGATACTATTTCAGATTGATTATTGATTCTATCATGTCTATGTTATTTGTGATCTTGCATGCTCTCCTTTGTTAGTAGCTATCTTGGCCAAGTAGATGCTTGCAACTCCAAGAGGGAGTATTTATGCTCGATAGTGGGTTCATGCCTCTAGTAATCTGGGCAAGTGACAGAAATCTCTAAGGTTGTAGATGTGTTGTTGCTACTAGGGAGAAAACAGCAATCCTTTGTCCATGGGGCAATCGTATTGTTTACTTTACACACTTTGCTTAATGTAATTAGTTGTTGCTTGCAACTTAATAATGGAGGGGGTTCGGACAATAACCTGAAGGTGGATTTTTAGTCATAGATGCAGTTGGATTATGGTCTATGTATAATGTTGTAATGCCCAATCAAATCTCATAGGAATCAAGATGTCTAGTATATGCATTTTTATGCTTTCTCAATATGTCAATTGCCCCGCTGTAATTTGTTCACCCAACATGTTATCTATCTTAAGGAGAAACACCTCTAGTGAACTATGGACCCCAGTCCATTCCTTTACCATTGATATACCATCTAATGTTTACCGTTTACTATTTACTTTATGCAAGCAATTACTATCTTCCACACTATACGTTTAATCCTTTATTTTCAGCAAGACCAGTGAGATTGACAACCTCACTGTAAGTTGGGGAAAAGTTCTGTGGTTGTGTTGTGCAGGATTCCAAGTTGCTAGCAACACCTTGAAGTTTTTTCCTTTCTCCTACTAGTTCGATAACCTTGGTTTCATAACTGAGGGAAAACTTGCTGCTGTGCTCATCATACCTTCCTCTTGGGGTTCCCAACATGCTCGATATATTTTGAGCCATCAAGCCTTTTTTCTGGCACCGTTGCTGTGGAGGTAAGGACAGCTTCACAAGGGGAGTCTCTCACAACTTATTTCTTTACTTTGTTTTTGTTTTGCTTAGTTTATTTCTGCTTTGTTTGCTTATTTCTTTTTATCAAAAATCTAAAAAAAAATAGTTGTACTGATTTGCTTTCCTTTATCAAAAAACACAAAAAAATTAGTTTCTATTTCTGTTGGCTTGCTTTAATCTAAAAAATGCCTACTCTTGAAAACACTAAGTTGTGTGACTTCACTAGCACAAACAACAATGATTTCGTGTGCACACCCATTGCTCGACCTATTCCTGAAGCTACTTTCTTTGAAATTAAACCTGCTTTGCTTAATCTTCTTATGAAAGAACAATTCTCTGGTACTGGTACTGATGATGCTGCTTCTCACCTTAATAACTTTGTTGAACTTTGTGAGATGCAAAAACATAGGGATATAGATGGAGATATTATTAATCTTAAATTTTTTCCTTTATCTTTGAGAGGAAAACCTAAGGAATGGTTGCTATCCCTACCTAGAAATAGTATTGATTCTTGGATTAAATGCAAAGATGCTTTCATTGGAAAATACTATCCTCCTGCTAAGATTATATCTATGAGAAGTGAAATAATGAAATTTAATTTTTTTGATAATGAACATGTTGCTCAAGCTTGGGAAAGAATGAAATATTTGGTAAAGGATTGCCCCACTCATGGACTGACTGCTTGGATGATTATCCAAACTTTTTATGCAGGACTGAATTATTCTTCAAGAAATCTATTGGATTCTGCTGCTGGAGGCACCTTTATGACGATTACTTTGGGTGCTGCATCAAAGCTCCGTGATAGTATGATGGTTAACTATTCTGAATGTCACACTGAGAGAGCTCCACAAGGTAAGAAGGTAAGTTCTGTTGAAGAAACGTCCTCCTTGAGTGATAAAATTGATGTTATTATGTCTATGCTTGTTAATGGAAAAGCTCATATTGATCCAAATCATGTTCCCTTAGCCTCTTTGGTTGCTCAAGAAGAGTAAGTTGATGTGAACTTCATTAGAAATAATAATGTTAGCAACAATGCCTATAGGTACAATTTTGGTAGTAATAATTATAGGCCATATCCTCCCAATAATGGTAATGCTTATGGAAATTCCTACAACAACAATAGAAGTGCACCCTCTGAACTTGAAGTCATGCTTAAGGATTTTATTAGTAAACAAACTGCTTTCAATTAAACTGTTGAGGAAAAACTTTTGAATGCGGAAAAAATATATCATCTTTGTCTGAAGCACAATCCTCTTTGATTAATAAAATGGTTGCTAAACCTAAAACTCTGGAAAACCCCTTTGCTGCTACTAATGCCATACAAGTTAGAATTGATGAAAATGTTAGACTATTAGCTGAATTGCATGCTAAGTGGGAAAGAGAAGATGAGATTGCTAGAAATAGTAGTATTTGTACTATTACCACTACCAATGTTGATGCTAGCAAACCACATGAAGTCCCCATTCCTTTTTCAACAATGCCTAAAACCAATGGAACCTTTTCCAATAAAAATGCTGAAATTCTTCGAAATATGGGAGACAATAGCTCTACTACCTGGGATGGTAATTTTGATTTTGATCTTGATGGTTGCAATATTTCCGAAGTAATAATGTTCCTACAAAACCTTACTGGAAGTCCTAATTCTAGTGCTATGAATATGGCCTTTACAAAACACATTACAGATGCTCTCATAAAAATTAAAGAAGAAAAATTGAAACATAAAGCTTCTATTCCTAGGAAATTAGAAGATGGTTGGGAACCCATCATTAATATGAAAGTGAATGATTTTGATCTCAAAGCTTTATGTGATCTTGGTACTAGTGTCTCTATTATGCCTAGAAAGATTTATGAAATGCTTGATTTGCCACTATTGGAAGATTGTTATTTAGATGTCCAACTTGATGATAATGCTAAAAAGAAACTCATGGGGAGTATTAATGATGTTCTTATTATGGTTAACAATACCTATGTACCCTTTGATTTCTATGTTTTGGATGTTGAATGCAATGCTTCTTGTTCTATTATTTTGGGAAGACCTTTTCTTAGAACTGTTGGTGCCATTATTGATATGAAGGAAGGCACCATTAAATATCAATTCCCATTCAAGAAAGGTATAGAACACTTCCCTAAGAAGAGAGAAAATATACCTTTTGCCTCTCCTATTAAAACAAAATTTGCTCTTAATGCTTCTTCATTCGAAAATACTTGAATCTTGCTCCCTATGCCTAGCTGAAAGGCGTTAAAGGAAAGCACTATTGAGAGATAACCCAAATTATTTTTATTTTTAGTAAGCTTTTCTTTTGTTGAGTCTTGGAAATTATTGATTTAGTAATAACCTCTCCTTATACTTTTTGTGTGGTTTTTGTGCCAAGAATAACCTCTAATGAGAGAGAAGTAAGGCTTGGGAAAGTTGCTGTCCCGAGACAGATTTTTGTGCTTCACTGTAAAAAATCGTGAAAAATCCCTGTACGACGGATTGAGCTGTAAGTTTTTGTGCTTATGTCCCAGGTTATTATCTAACTTTCGTTATTTTATCACTTTTAGATTTGAGCAACAGAAGGTCTTCGAAAAAATCGGTTTTTACCTGCTAGTCTGTTTTGACAGATTTCTGCCCTTATTAGCATTTGCCTCTTAATATCTTTCTCTTTGAGTTCTCTTTGATTAGTTGAGCTTTTAGAAGGAATTGCTACAGTAGCTCTTTTTTTAATGGAAGTTTTACTTGTGTTGAAACTAAACCCAAAGACTTATTATCTTGAATACACTAATGTTGCTAATGAAGATTGTGTGAAGTTTTATATGAAGGAAATTTTAAAGTGTAGGGAAGAATAATGTGATGAGATGAAGTATGGACAAAAGCTCAAGATTGGGGATGCCACCCGTGTGACCCTAAGAAATATTCAAGAAGTACAAGCGTCAAAGCTTGGGGATGCCCAAGGCATCCCTTCTTCATCAATAAAAATCTCAGGTTTTCTTCCAAACACTTCATTTTTATTGTTTTGTGCGCAATTGTGTTGTTCTTGGAGCATCTTTGTTCTTGTTTTTAGTTTTATTTTGTTTGGTTTGCTTAAATAAATTGTTTGGACCCCCGCATTCATATGTCATTTCAAATAAGTTGATTTGTGTTGGAAAAGAGTACGAAGTTTCATGCTTATAAGTGGTACAGAAGGAGCTTGTTTAGACTGTGGCCTAGACTTTATCATGACATGTTTGATATTGCTTTGACTTTATGCTTAGTGATTATTGCTGTAGCATGACTTGTTCCAAACAATTGAGATTGCTTAATGTGCCTTTAAAGAATCATGCGTTGTTTTAGCATTCAAAAGCATAATATTATGGTATTCTCCTTTGATGCTATATTTGGGTTGACTTGGCACATGCTTACACCATGTTAAGACTTTGAACCAGTCACCTTAGCCTCTATGATCACTTAGTTTATGACTTGTAATATCACTTTACGCTTTAATTAATAATGCTTTGTCGCTTTGCATGATTATGGACATTATTGCTCTCTTAGTTGGTCGCTCCCAGTCTTTTGCTAGCCTCCACCTGTACCAAGTATGAGTTCCACTCATGCATCCAACCCCCAAGAAAACCAAGTTATTCCAAAGAGTCCACTATAAATTCCTATACATGGTGTGTTACACCATTCCAAGTATATTCATGTTTTTATCTACCTTCCAAATTAAACTTGTTGTGTGAAAATTAGTGATTAAAGCTCTCACAAACTTGATGGCACACTTTACTTTCTTGCACTTAATAAACTTGAACCGTTGTGTCCATCTATGTTGCTTATATGCTTGTGCGTTATAAGTTGTGAATTAGCAGAACCATGTTGTCATGGGGAATGCTTTCAACATTGCACTTATTATTCAGTTGATATCATGATCTTTTGCTTATGGATCCCGGCGGTGTGAAATAAAAGGGGAGCTTGTAAGCTCATGGAGTTTGTATGTGTGTTAGAGAAACACCTGGGCGGCTAGCCTAAGCCATGCCTAATCATGGTGGAAACTTGCAGCATAACCATAGTGAGCATTCTATTAAGCATCATCAATAAAAACCTATGCAAATAGCAAGTAAAAAGATTGTTGAGATGATCATTGTCTGTTGTCTTGTCATTTTGATATGGGATAGCTCATGTATCATGGGGCAAGGGGTACCCCGTTGGCGGTTCTCTTTGATACACATGTACTTACAATGACAAGAACTTACTTATGACTGAAGTTGAGTAGCATGACGTTCGGTACTCGTAAGCACGGGGAATGAGATTTTCAACTTATAACTTGTCAAGCATATCTTCATATTTGTGTCACTTTAATCTTAATCACCTCAAGATGCTTATGATAGGGGCAATGAGAGCTGAAAGCCAATAAGTACCATAATTTTTGGAAGCTCTTTATGAAACTTGAATCTCTGCTTCCCTTTGTGAAGGGCCTTTCTTTTTTACTTTTATGTTGAGTCTCCATCTTCTATATTTATGCACAAATTGAGAGAGCATAGTGGTCATTCTTAGTTTAATGTGCATTGTCCCAAAACATGTTGATTGATTCATAACTTTGATATTGCTTGTTCTTAAATTATTTGTATCTAGTCACCCTTATGAACTTTGAAGGTGTCCTATGCATTTATGTTTTTCTATACCATGAGGGACAAGCTGAATACCACTTTATTATGTTTTCTATATGTGAAACAAACAAACGTCTTTCAATGCAATGTTATTCATGATCTTATGTTTGTACCTTTTCATGTTACAACATAGTTGCTATGTCTTATTTTTAGAACTCTATCTTTCATGCTTATGTTTAGAGTAATTTGATCCCAGCTATCAATATTTTACAAATACCTTGATTAAGATTGTGATGGTGCATGTCACCTCAAAATTATTCTTTTTATCACTTACCTACTCGAGGACGAGCAGGAGTTAAGCTTGGGGGATGCTGATATGTTGTAAACGTATCTATAATTTTTGATGTTCCATGCTTTTTTATATCTACTTTCTTATGTTTTGTTCACACTGAGGTATTTTTATACATTTTCTGGAACTAACCTATTAACAAGATGCCAAAGTGGTAGTTGCCTGTTTTCTGCTATTTTTGGTTTCAGAAAGCTAGTAAAGAAATATTCTCAGAATTGGACGGGACAAAAGCCAAAGTCAATATTTTACCCGAAGCAATACTGAGACCGAAGGGGAGACGAAGTGGCGCACCAGGGCGGCCACACCTAGTGGCGACGCAGTGATACGTCCATTTTGCATCACTATTCTATGTCTTAATTCACTATTATTCATTGATATATTTCGTATTGAGAGGTGATACTTATGTTATTTCATCTGTTTTTGCATGGTTGATGACTTTTGGAGCATGGACCGCTGCAGTCAGGATTCTGATGGAAAAGGTGCTGTTTGGAGGTAAAATTCGCGAAGATCAGAAAATCCAGGAAAATATACGGAAAATCCTATTATTCCAGAAGACTAAAGATGCCAGAAGACGGAGCGGAGATGGGCCACAGGGGGCCCACACCACGGCCTAGCGCAGGTAGCCCTAGGCCACACCAGCAGGTGGTGTGGCCACCCTGGCCCACTCCAGCCCCTCCCCTCTGGTGTATATCCTCCTCCCGAAACCCTAAGACTCGGGGAGCGACCACAGAAAGATTTTGCCGCCTCTGCGGGGCGGAAAATACCGAGAGAGAAAAATCTCTCTGGCAAACAGATTTCAGCCAGGGAAATTCCTTCCCAGAGAGGGGTGATCGTCGCCATCATCACCACCATCAAGCTGGACTTCATCGAGATCATCATCATCACCACCACCATCATCATCACCATCAGCACCCTCATCACCATCTCCATATTGCTGTAACAATTGAGTTGAATCTTGCATTAGTTCATAGGGTAAACTTTCCCGGTGTTGATTACTCTTTGTAGTTGATGCTATTGAGTGAACCATTGAATTATTGTTTATGTTCAGATTGTTATACATCATTATTCCATCTCTGATCATGATCCATATGATGTCTTGTTAGTAGTTCGTTTTGTTCTTGAGGACATGGGAGAAGTCATGTTGTTAGTAGTGGAGTTGTGTTGAGAAAGATTCAATAGTTTGATATTTAAGTTGTGGTGTAATTCTTCTAGTGGTGTCATGTGAACGTCGACTACATGACACTTCACCTATATGGGCCTAGGGGAATGCATTGTGTATTTGGCTACTAATCGTAGGGGTTGCGGAGTGACAGAAACCCGAACCCCCGTTAGGAAACCATTGCACAAGGGACGTAAGGGTCTTAGAGTTTAAAGCTGTGGTTAGGTCTCTACCTTAATTACTTTCTTGTACTTACGGATGTTTGCAAGGGGTATAATCACAAGTATGTATTAGTCTTGGATGGGGCGGTACATTAGAACAGGTTCACCCACACAACACTTAGCAATCTAGAGAAGATTAATCAACTATATGAAGCGAAAGCACTTGACAGTGTTTCCAAGTGTCCTTGAGAATGTTTGGTCATCTTAAGCAATACAACCGGCTTGTCCTTTGCTGCATAAAGGATTGGGCCACTTGCTGCATTTATTCCTACTATCTTTTATTTACTCGTACTTTGTTTACTTGCTTTATCAAAAACCCCTAAAAATCCGTTTGCTAAGTATTTGCAGAGAATTCCTGATCCATACCACTAGCCAACACCTTCTGCTCCTCGTTGGGTTCGACACTCTTACTTATCGAAAATACTGCCATACACCACCCTGTGGCGCTGTTGCCGGGGAGGTAAGGTAAAAGGTATTCACACCGGAGGATTAAAGAAGAAGAACCTCCCACGGCAAACGCCTATTTTCTAGCGCCGTTGCCGGGGAGTGAAGCGCTATTGGAAAGTGGAACTGGTAAAGGAAACTTCTACTGTGAGTATTGTTTACTTGTGCTAGTTGCTTTATTTTTGTTATGGATAATTCGCTGAGTTTCTTATTTGGTAATGCTACTACCACTGCTAAGGTAGTAGATAAACCACCACCTGCTGAGAATGATGTTTTTAAAATACCTACAAGAATTATTGATCGTGTTATGGATAAATACTATGTTGGGGATGGAACTGTCCATCCCGGTGATCATTTGCTCTTTATACACGAATTATGCAGGTTGTTCAAGTGTGCAGGTATTACTACATATCAAGTTAAAAAGAAGTTATTCTCATTATCGCTGAAAGGAAGAGCTGAGGAATGGTATAAGCTGCTGAAGAATGGTCAAGCTCTGGAATGGGAGGAAATAGTGCCTCTCTTTTATTCAAAGTTTTATCCTCATAGTGAGATTCATAAAGACCGGAATCAAATATACAACTTTTGGCCTCTTGATGGAGAGAGTACAGCTCAAGCTTGGGGGATATTGAAGTTACTAATGCTCAAATGTCCCATTCATGAGCTCCCCAACAATATTATTATCAATAACTTTTATGCAAGGCTCCCTCTACATGATAAAGATTTATTGGATGCTTCTTGTGCTAGATCATTCACTCACATGGAAGAAGAAGCTAAATGGGATCTTCTGGACCGTATTCAAGACAATGCTGAAGCTTGGGAGAATGACAAAGGTAGAAAGTCAGGTATAAATTATGATTATGAATGCATTGAATCTTTTATGGGAACTGATGACTTTCAAAATATTAAAAATGCTTATGGTCTAGATTCTCAAGCTATTGCTTCTTATTTTAAGGCTTTTGTTTCCTATATTGAAGTGCCTAAAAAGAAGTGGAATAAGTATCATGAACCTTATAAAGATATTGCTAAGAGTGTTCCTGCAAAATATACTGAAGTTTATACTGCTAATCATGTTTTACCTGAACCTTATATTGAGAAAATGCCTTTTCCAGTTAAGGTAAAGGAACATTCTATGATAGCTAGTATGGTTAATGAAAGTATGAATAAGGCTGTTGAACCTAATAAACAAATGGTTGATGAACCTATAATAGCAAATGTGAAAGACTTTGTTACTAAATATGAGAAAGATGGACACCCTATCCTTTGTAAGGATACCTCTAATATTGTTTCACAAAGTAGTGTTATGAGAGCTAGTACTCCTGTGTTTTCTGTTAGAATAAGTGATCATTGCTATGATGGTACTTGTGATAGCTATATTGTTAAGTTCATGCATGATATTGAAAGTTATTATGAGAGAGGGAAAAGTGTTCTTATGCATCTCAATAATATCAAGTTTCCTCGTTTTATGCTGAAAGTTTTTATGTTGCACTTCTTTTGCTTCCCTATGCAAGTTGCCTCTGGTTTCAACAACTTGTTTGTTTAAAAAATTCCCTTGCATAGGAAGTGGGTTAGACTTAAATGTGTGTATTTTTGCTTCTTAATGCTCTCTTTCGCTTCAATTCATATTCCTATGAGAGCGTCTTCAAAATTATCTTGCCCATCTTAATGGCTATAAAGAAAGAGCTTTATGGGAGACAACCCAATTTGTTTTTTTATTTCAATTTGTTTTTGTTTCTTTGAGTCTTGGAAATTATTACTTCGGTAATAACCGCTCCTTATCCGTTTTGTTTGGTTTTTGTGTCAAGATCAATCTCTAATGAGAGAGAAGTAATATTTGGGGAAGTTGCTGTCCCGAAACAGATTTTTGTGCTTCACCGTAAAAATTCGTGAGAGATCTCTGTATGTCGGATTGAGCTGTAATTTTTTGTTCTTCTGCCCCAGGTTGTTATGTAACTTCTGTTAGTTTTGCACTTTTTGATTTGAGCAACAGAAGATTTTCGAAAAAATTGATCTTTACCTGCTGGTCTGTTTTGACAGATTTTGCCACTCTTGCATTTGCTTCTTTATTCGATTTCCTTTTTGAATTCTTTTTGGGTTTTCGGAAGGAGTTGCTACAGTAGCTTATGTTTTGATGGTTTTCAGTTGAAGTTGGACTCAAAAGATTTTATCACTTCACTTATACTAATGTTGCTAATGAGAACTGTGTGAAGTTTTGTGTGAAAGAAATTTCCAGGAAGTGGAGATAATGGTGTAATAAGGAAGAGAAGGGTTTTATGACTCAAGTAATAAGTGTATGAAGATGAAGATATTGATGTTATTCAAGTGATGACTCCGGAAGAATCTATAAGATACCAAATTCAGAGACTTGCAGAGTCTGTTTTCAAATAGGTAACAGTTCTGGTAAGAAAAGTTCCGCGAAAATACTATCCAACTATATTTTTGCAGTTTTCAGTCAATAAGGAAAGCTACAAAGCGAAAAAGGGAAGGAAACGGAGCCAGGGTGGCTCACACCACCCTATGGCACGGGCCCTCCCCTGGCCGCGCCACCAGGTGGTGAGTCCACCCCGGACTTCGCCTCCGACTCGTTTTCTCCCAGTACTTTCCTTTGGATATGAAACTTCGTAATATATAACCTCCCGGATCTCCCGAGGTTCGTATATCGTGTTCTTGTAGTGTTTTTGTTTCGATCTGTTTCTACCAGGAACTATCTTTGAAAGCTTAGAAGCACAATGGTGTCCGCCAAGGATAAAGGGAAGGAGCCTATGGAGGAAGATCTCCAAGACCCCAAGCAGGGCCTAGTACCTTTAGTCACTTGCCCTGCAACAACGGAAGCCCTATGAGTCACTAAGGAGTTCTACGATAAGTACCGAGACTTGAGGAGGAAGGTGGACATGCTTCAATGGGAGAACAATAGGCTTCGGAAGATGCTGGAAGATTTCCTCACGTCGACTAAGAAAATATTACCACCACCACCGAAGGAGTAATTCATCATCAGGTTTGGCATCCCCTTGGTTTGTTCCAAGCTTGGGGGAGTGCCGCGGTATCACATCACTATCTTCTATCTTTTTACTTTTTAGTAGAGTCATATCATGAATAGAGGAGTTATTATGTAGTATGGTTTGCATTATGGAAGTGTCCCCTCTCTCGTTAGATATGTATCCCTTGGTGTGAGTTTCCGTTATGGAATATTAATGAGAAGTTCTATCATTTACTCTTTTGCATAGCTTATATTAGTTTTCAATTCATGGTTATATGATTGATCTTGTAGTTAGTATTGGTATCACTTTGGGATCATTGAGTTAATTTAGTTGGTTTTGGCAAACCTGGCTCGGTCAGTAGCAACACTATTTTTGAGAGTTGAATGAAAAAGATAAGAGTACTCTAGAGAAAACAAAATAATTTCATCATCTTTCTTTCTTGATTTTCTCATAAGTCTAGTATTCTCTAGTTAAGATCTTTTGTGCTTCCAAGGAAGATTGCATGTTTGTCTTTATCACTTGTATGTTTGTTTGTTTCCTTCAACTCTTGTACTTTCTACCCAGCTTTGCTAGCCAAAAACCTATACTGAGCGGGAATTCTTCTCGTGCATCCACTCCTTTAAACCAAAACCTCTGCCATTTGTGTCCACCATACCTACCTAGTAGCATTATTGCTATTCCAAATAAATTCTTGTTTTATCTACCTCCCAAATTAAACTTGTTATGTGAAAATTAGTGATTAGAGCTCTCACGAACTTGATGGCACACTTTACTTTCTTGCACTTGATAAACTTGAACCATTGTGCTCACCTATGTTGCGTATATGCTTGCGCTTTGTAAGTTGTGAATTAGCAGAATCATGATGTCATGGGGAAAGCTTTCAACATTGCACTGGTACTTTGTACCTAGTTGATATCATGTTCTTTTGTCTATGGATGTTGTCGGTGTGAAATTAAAGGGGAGCTTGTAAGTCAATGGAGTTATGCATGTGTTTTAGAGAAACGCCTGGGCCGCTGGTCTAATCCATGCTGACATGGTGGAAACCTGCAGCGTAACCATAACGAGTATCTATGAAGCATTCTTCTTATATAAAAAAAGAGATAGCGATTGAGAAAAAGAAAAAAAGAGATATTATGAAAAGAGGAAAGAGAGAAAAAAGCACCATATTCCCATGGTAAATAAGAAGATTGCTGAGATGCTTGTTGTCTGCTTGCCTTGTCATTTTGATATGGGGATTCTTCCGTATCATCGGGCAAGGGGTACCCCGTTGGCGGTTCTCAATGATACACATATGTTTACGATGACAAGAACTTACCGGTGACTAAACTTGAGTAGCATGAGGAGCGGCCCTCGTATTCAAGGGACATGAGATTCTCAACTTACAACTTGTCAATGCATATCCTCATATTTGATCACTTTAACCTTAATCACCTAAAGATGCCTATGATAGGGGCAATGAGAGCTGAAAGCTAGTAAGTATCATAATTTTTGGGAGCTCTTTATGAGACTTGTGCTTCCCTCTGTGAAGGGACTTTCTTTTACTTTGTAGTTGAGTCAGTAAACCTATTCCCTTCTATCTCAGCAAGTATTTTGAGTTGTTGTGTTTCATTCATTCATATGATGATTTATTCAATCATGTTTCTTATGTTCCTTGTTTAGCACATTGCTCTTATCTTGATGTTTACTACTTTGAAAGCTATCTTTGAAAACCAGTTATTTGTGAACTCCAGCAAATTATCAACTATTCTTCGACCAAGAGCTAAGTTTGCCATTACCAATTATGATTCACTTTATGTATATTTATTGTGTTTCCTTTACTCATTGCAAGTTGAGTTATATAATAGTGAGTTGTCTTCTATTATGATCTATGCACTTGATGGATGTGATGCTTCTTGTCCGTATTCTTTTATCGACTCTTCACTCCATAAGCCGGAGGCCATGTTTATTGAGCTCAGTTTTGCTTGGGGACAAGCGAAGTCTAAGCTTGGGGGGAGCTGATACGTCCATTTTGCATCACTATTCTATGTCTTAATTCACTATTATTCATTGATATATTTCGTATTGAGAGGTGATACTTATGTTATTTCATCTGTTTTTGCATGGTTGATGACTTTTGGAGCATGGACCGCTGCACTCAGGATTCTGGTGGAAAAGGTGCTGTTTGGAGGCAAAATTCGCGAAGATCAGAAAATCCGGGAAAATATACGGAAAATCCTATTTTTCAAGAAGACTAAGGATGCCAGAAGACGGAGTGGAGATGGGCCACAGGGGCCCATACCACCCCCTAGCGCGGGCAGCCCTAGGCCATGCCAATGGGTGGTGTGGCCACCCTGGCCCACTCTAGCCTCTCCCCTCTAGTGTATATCAACCTCCCGAAACCCTAGGACTCGGGGAGCGACGACAGAAAGATTCCGCCGCCTCTGCGGGGCAGAAAACACCGAGAGAGAAAGATCTCTCCGACAGACAGATTTCTGCTGGGGAAATTCCTTCCCGGAGATGGGAGATCGTCGCCATCATCACCACCATCAAGCTAGACTTCATCGGGATAATCATCATCACCATCAGCACCCTCATCACCATCTCCATATTGCTGTAACAATTGAGTTGAATCTTGCATTAGTTCATAGGGGAAACTTTCCCGATGTTGACTACTCTTTGTAGTTGATGCTATTGAGTGAACCATTGAATTATTGTTTATGTTCAGATTGTTATACATCATTATTCCATCTCTGATCATGATCCATATGATGTCTTGTCAGTAGTTCGTTTTGTTCTTGAGGACATGGGAGAAGTCATGTTGTTAGTAGTGGAGTTGTGTTGAGAAAGATTCAATAGTTTGATATTTAAGTTGTGGTGTACTTCTTCTAGTGGTGTCATGTGAACGTCGACTACATGACACTTCACCTATATGGGCCTAGGGGAATGCATTGTGTATTTGGCTACTAATCGTAGGGGTTGCCGGAGTGACAGAAACCTGAACCCCCGTTAGGAAACCATTGCACAAGGGACGTAAGGGTCTTAGAGTTTAAAGTTGTGGTTAGGTCTCTATCTTAATTACTTTCTTATACTTACGGATAATTGCAAGGGGTATAATCACAAGTATGTATTAGTCTTGGATGGGGCGGTACATTAGCACAGGTTCACCCACACAACACTTAGCAAGCTAGATAAGATTAATCAACTATATGAAGCGAAAGCACTTGACAGTGTTCCCATGTGTCCTCGAGAACGTTTGGTCATCTTAAGTAATACAACCGGCTTGTCCTTTGCTGCATAAAGGATTGGGCCACTTGCTACATTTATTCCTACTGTCTTTTATTTACTCGTACTTTGTTTACTTGCTTTATCAAAAACCCCTAAAAATCCGTTTGCAAAGTATTTGCAGAGAATTCCTAATCCATACCACTAGCCAGCACCTTCTGCTCCTCGTTGGGTTTGACACTCTTACTTATCGAAAATACTGCGATACACCCCCTATACTTGTGGGTCATCACGCAGCCTGGGGGCGCGCCACCAGGGGGTGTGGGCTCCCTGGTGGTCCACCGTCCTTGCCCCTTCGCCTATAAAAGCCTCCCAGGACGAAAACCCTAAGGGACCCAATCAAAAATCCACGAAAGAGTTTGTAGCCGCCGCCATATGAATCCCTAGATCGGGGGGATCTGAAGCTCTTCCCGGCACCCTTCCGGAGGGCAGAGATCACCCTGGACGCCTTCTTCATCACCATGCAAGCCTCCAGAGTGATGCATGAGTAGTTCACCCTTGGACTACGGGTCCATTTTGTTGCTAGATGGTTGGTTCTCCTCCTTTGTGCTATCATGTTTAGATCTTGTGAGCTCCGTTCATGATCAAGATCATCTATTTGTAATCTTACATGTTTTGTTTGCGGGGATCCGATGGATATTGAGATACTATTTTAGATTGTTTATTGATTCTATCATGTCTATGTTATTTGTGATCTTTCATGCTCTCCGTTCTTAGTAGCTATCTTGGCCAAGTAGATGCTTGCAACCCCAAGAGGGAGTATTTATGCTCGATAGTGGGTTCATGCCTCTAGTAATCTAGGGAAGTGACAGAAATCTCTAAGGTTGTAGATGTGGTGTTGCTACTAGAGAGAATACAACAATTCTTTGACCATGGGGCAATCGTATTGTTTACTTTACACACTTTGCTTAATGAAATTATCTGTTGCTTGCAACTTAATACTAGAGGGGGTTCGGAAGATAACCTGAAGGTGGATTATTAGTCATAGATGTAGTTGGATTACAGTCTATGTATAATGTTGTAATGCCCAATCAAATCTCATAGGAATCAAGATGTCTAGTATATGCATTGTTATGCTTTATCAATCTGTTAATTGCTCCGCTGTAATTTGTTCACCCAGCATGTTATCTATATTAAGGAGAAACTCCTCTAATGAACTATGGACCCTGGTCCATTCCTTTACCATTGATATACCATCTACTATTTACTGTTTACTGTTTACTTTCTGCAAGCAATTACTATCTTCCACACTATACGTTTAATCCTTTGTTTTCAGCAAGACCTGTGAGGTTGACAACCTCACTGTAAGTTGGGGCAAAATTCTATTGTTTTGTTGTGCATGATTCCAAGTTGCTAGCAGCACCTTGGAGTTGTTTCCTTGCTCCTACTGGTTCGATAACCTTGGTTTCATAACTGAGGGAAAACTTGCTGCTGTGCTCATCATACCTTCCTCTTGGGGTTCCCAACAAGCTCGATACATTTTGAGCCATCAAAGAATAAAAGTGCCAATGCAACATGAATGCAACTAGATTAAAGACACAAAACTAAGAAAGATGCCTAATGACTTCCAGGTTGCCTCCAGGGAAGCACTCTCTTTAAAGCCATAAAGCCAGGCTAGGATGCTCCATACATTACCCACCTCGATCCCAAGGGATATCGACTCGAGGTGAGGTTGTACATACCAGCTTGGAGCATCTTGAAGTAGAGTTCAGTCAGAGTCGTACCCGCTTATGGTGCATCGGCATCATGTAGATGAACAAGTTCTCACTTTCAAGCGAGTGTTGATGCACCAAGCTTGGTGAACATGCCTCCGTGTATAGCTGCAATGAGAGGATTTGAGATTCATATAAAATTCTTAAATCTTTACGTTGGTTACCTATGTAGGGGAACACTTCATAGTATTCTTCCTTCATAGCAGGGAGTTCAGGACCCTGCATGTGAGTATAGCAAGGTTCTATCTCTAGTTCATTATTATTAATGCTCTCCAAATGAGTGTCTAGGCACAAGGCCTCTGCAGAACAATTATCAACGGTTTTAGCATCATAAAAATCACTACTAGAGTGAGAGGCATCACAAACAAAAGTTGTAGTGTGACTCTCTTTGTCAACCTCACATTTTTGTTCCTCCTTTTCATCAACTAGTGTTTTAATAGCAATGGCGGAATTAAAAGTAGGAGTTGAAGGTGTGAGCGGGTGATCAATCCATTCTCCCTCCTTGTGCTCCGTTTCCTCTTCGCTCTTTAGTGAATCTACAAAAGGTTATCTTTCTTCATGGCAGTTTTAGACCGCTTCAAATAATATAATAACAATGCATTATTACTTAAATTATTGTTGCAAAAGAGGTATATGAGGTATAATAAATTAAAAACTCCATCAAGTGCTTCACTTTCAACATCAATACTTCCTAGTCTAAATACCATTTCAGATGCACCTTTAAAAAGAATGTACTCTACTACTTCCAAACTAGCATAGGATTTATCTCTATTAAAATTTGCTAGAGTAGGATTGTTGGAACACTTACATTGAAAATTAAGGTGATCATCTGTTATACAAATTGTGCAATAAGATCCATCATTAGCACGCAACCATAATGAATGCTTTTCCAATTGGTCCAACAATTTCTTTATCAGCTCATGTCTAGCAACCAGGCTTGATGAACTTGAATCCTTTATCTCCTCCAATGCTTGTATTATCTCTTGAACATAATTTATCTCGAAAGACATGATTAGTAGCAACAGTTTTTACATATTTTTGGTTTTGTAATTTTTTTATTGTTTTCAATATAAAATAAAGTAGTAAGATAATAGCAACAAATTGAAATAAACTATGTGCGAGTAGATAACCGAATGCTTTGCTCCCCGGAAACGACACCAATTTGATGGGCTGGATTCCTGCACCAAAACAGGGTTATTGCAGTACTTGTAGCAACAAATATTTAAGAGTTTGTCCCGATGGGAGCTCGGCAAACACGACCCTCGCAGCCGTGTTGTCAATGCGACCACGTACGCATCCAAACCGTGGTTTGGAATTAGCCTATTCTATAAGTTGCTAGGATAAATGAATTTAAGATGTTTTGTAATAACTACTACTAGAACTAGAAGAAAACTAGAACAAAAGTAAAACTGAATATAGATGAATGCAATGAGATGAAATATTAATGCTATGATTCCTCAAGTAATGTTGTGTATACCGGTGTGCATGATAAGTGCTTATGGAATAGATGTTAACTATAATTGTGGTGGTCCCTCATATACTGTTGTCTCCCACCGTTGGTAAGTGGCAACTAGACAACTCAATTGTCCACACCCTCTCCGGACATGGGTCATCTGTAAGAGAACATTTTATTAGGGTAACAAGACCAATCAAGGTAAACCAGAGCAAAGGCATTAAGTTCAATGGACAACCGTACTCCTAAGCAAGTTTGCTAGTCACAAGATATCCCATATGTCAGTTTGGGGTCAAGCAATTCGCAACACTATACCTATCTATATCATGAGTAATCTTGAGGAAACTAAATCTTAATGGGCAGTGCATCCTAAGATGTTATTGCCTCCTCAAATCACTTATAGCAAATAGCCTATTAGTTCTACCCACGGACTTGTCAGGCCCATGGAACGAGTAGAGACTAATGATAAGTTTGTTGACACTTCGTGAATCCCTAGTAAAGTCCTCAATGATGGATTGGACGTCTCCAATCACTAGAATAATATCATGAATAGAACAATGTAAAGATAAAGCACAAACATATTAATTAACAAGAACATACCACACTACAATTACTCAAATCATCATAACATTAATAAAAGGGGGTTCAAGCCATGTTACAACCCATCACGGAGATCATGATGGGGAAGGATGAAGGAGTAGCGGCGATGGAGATGGTGATGATGGTGCTGTGATGGTGGCATCAGCGTGGTGATGGCGGCGTCCTCCTTCTCCTCCTCTTCTTGCTTGGATGGCTTGATGGTGTTGATGGAGATCTTGATCTTGGTGGAGCTGTAGAGGCTATGGAGGCGGCACAGCGGTAGGGCGCCGCCGTGGAGGCGGTAGATGGGATCTAGATCTTGTATATGGTTGATGATGGCTTCCTCTTGGCTCCTCCCCTCTTTATACAGGCCTTGGGGTGTCCTAGGGTACCCCCAATACCGTCATATGAATTAGGGAAGGTTCTGGAGCTTTTCTGGGGCGAAATCCCATTGTTTCCGACCTTTTTGGTAACTATACGGGCGGAGCTATACGACCAAAAATATAGCTCCGGACGTATAGTTGGTCATTAAACTGTTTGTCCCCTTTAGTATTTTGGCCGCCATTTTTTCATACGAACTCTGCTTTGGGTGTTCTTAGGCTCGTTGAGTTCATATCGTCGAGGGATACAACCATGTGGTCTTGGATATTTATTTTGAGAAGTTGGAAAATTTGACTTTTCCAACCTCTCAAATGGCTAAGTCTGGTCGCTGCAGCTCCTCCATACTATGCTCTCTTGGTTCCTTTTGCCTTTGTTTTTTCCATAATCATCATCAACACCTACACACATGTCAAAGACAAGGAAGAGGGATAAAATTCTACCTAAACTACTTAATGCCCAAAGCTCATATTGAATTTAGTAAAAACAAGTAATCATGCATATTAGGCATAGCAATAGTTAGATGGAGCATGATATGAAAAGCAAATTACACAATTTTTATTGCTAAAAAGTGTTGTATATCACAGCCATCACCAACCCACCCCAATGGTGATGATAGAGGCACTTCTGGATCTGCTCTATCCGTGGAGGTGGCAGAGTTTCAGATTTCAGAAAATCCTAATCCCACCCAGCCCACACCTGAAGAGGAGATCATGGAGAAGATCGGATCTAAAGAATATCTCCCCCAGGAGGTTGAATCTAAGGAAGATCAAAGTAGCAACAGCTCTGGATCCGGCTCTGCTGATGTTGGAGTAGGACAATCGCTTCTGAGGCACACTATAAGGCGGATGCTACTGCACGGCAATGCCTGTATGGATACTATCCTCAAGACCATCAAGAGCTTCGAGGAAGCTAACAAGGAGAGCCGCAATTACCTTAGAGAACATGGATCACACTTCATCGGATATGTTGGGTCTGGATCCAGCTCTGCCGATGCTAGAGACGACAACGACTCGATGCTAGACTCAATTGGAACAAATGTTGACATACCAACTTCCCCTAAGGATTCCATGACGTCTGCAGAATTCCGGGTGTTTGAAGCAGAAATTGAAGAGGAGGTCCACTCCGAGGCTTTGGAAGAAGGAGAAGCTATGGATCAAAGCCCCTACAATAGTATGCATGAAAGATACGACAAAAACTCTCCCAAAACACAAGATGATATGGATCTCGGAGGAAATACCGATATCCAGATGTTCAAGAGTACTGATAGAAGCTTGACTCCTGGAATAGGACCCAAAGTTGTCTTTGCTATGGGTGCCAATAAGGCTAACAAGGAAAAGAAGAATAAGAAGAAGAAGACTACGGCCAAAGATCCTCCGGCTGAGGAGGTAGTCGCCAAAGAATACGAGGACTCAGATGGTACCCTGATCCCTGAAGAACCAAAAAATACTATGTTGGATAGACACGTGGTTACCCCTGGTGCCTGTGAAATTCTCGAAGACATACTCACAACGCCAATCCCAACTGCCTCGGATCTCACGTCGGCGGAGTTGGAGGAAAGGACCCAATCCCTAAAAGAGCATCATCAGGTACTCTTAGATGAAGCCATTCATCTCATCAAGGAGAACCAGCGCATTGCAGGAGTAGGACAGTACAACTCCCTGCAACATTAGAAGACACTACAAGAAAAGTTGGCTTTTACAACGGATGATTTTCGTGGTTGAAGGCCCGTTTTTCATGGCTAAATAGTCTTCTATGACGAATGGCCATCGTGGTAAAATCCCCGTCACAAAAGAATCTACCACGGTTTTTTCCTAACCATGGTGGATCGCAATCTTCGGCCACGAAAACTTGTCCCGTCGTAGATCTGTTCACCAGTTGCGTTGACTGCTGATGTCATGCAAACTGCCACGTGGCAGCCGCCGTTAGCGGCTAGTTACCGCTGTTAATGGCCATAGAAACTGTGGCAGAAGCCAGGGCTAGCCAAGGCCTGCTAAATTCTAACTAGGCTGGCCCATTAGGGGAGCCCAACAAGAAGATGGCCTGTTACTGTTTTGTCCTGCACTGTTTGAAATGGGCCCAAAGTTGTAGCCGGTAGCGGGCCGCGAACTTTCAGGCCCAATACTTTTTTGGCCTAAAGAAGGCCCATGATGGTCCAACACTCTGTGGCCCATTAGCAGCCTGCGCCAAGTCGCTCTTGTACATTTAAGGCATGCAGGCAGCCCATCACTGTTTATCGCAGCCCATCATGGGCGGCCTACTGACGACCCTTGTCTGAGATGGCCCATTACTGTCCTGGCCTTTCACTGTTCTGGGCTTTACCTGTTCAGGCCCACAAGCGGCCCTTTACTGTTCTAGTCTGGTAAATGTGTCGGCATGTTACTGCCCTCGCCTGAAAATTTCTCGGACCGTTACTATTCTGGCTTGTCACTATTCTGGCCTTTCACTGTTGCGGCCCTTTACTGTTGCGGCCGGCTACTGTTTTTGGCCTGTTACTATTCTGGGATTTCACGGGTTCTTGCCTGTTACTGCGATGGGCTGTTTCTGTTAAGGCATGTTACTGTTAGGGCATGTTACTGTTATGGCATGTTACTGTTATGGCATGTTACTCTTACGGCATGTTACTCTTACGGCATGTTACCATTACGGCCTATTACTATTACGTCCAGTTACAACTTGTAGGTCGGCCCATTATGTTTACGGCCTTTTACAGTTTCGTCCTTTCCTGAAGCCCATGCCAATATCATAAAACGTTTATATAATCTAGCATTTTTTACTGTTCATCATCGGCCGAATACACGACGGGCCAATAACAAAGCACGGTACTGTTCCCTAATCGACCTGCCTGGCGTAGTTACCGTAACGACTACCGCATATGTGGACGGTGTCAACTAAATGCATACATGGCCTACGCGAGTTATCTAGATATTACATTAGCTGCAAACTACTTAAAATTATTACATATTATCAAATCAAGGGAAAGAAAATCTGCATTTCAGTTGACAATCAAGTTGATAGCAGAGTCCTCAATTGATCAACTGCATCTTCCTTTGAGTGTGACAGCTACATTGGAGGAGACATGATCTTGCAGCCCCCTCTTTGGTGGCGATAGCAATAATTGCACTCTGAAACTAAGTAATAACAATTTGATACATCAAACAAGACAAACTACTCATTTGACTGATGTGACAGGAGCTATGATCTGGAGTTTACAACTGGTCAATGGTTCAATTATTGACCAACATGTCAAACAACTCGGAATTTGCGCTGAGACACAAAATGGCATGCAGTTACTGTCATAGCGAAGAATGAACCAGATAGAAATTATAACCGCATCATATGAGAACTTGTAGAGCAGGAATGCAAACCACGAATGAACTATATATTGTAGAGGATAGTTATGTCGTGACTTAGGATGAACCAGACCCAGAACCAGATGCAAGATATAATGGCGTCGCTCATGAACCTATAGAGCAGGACAAACAAGCATTAGACAAGTGTGCCTAGAATGAAATGAGCAATCAAACAAAGTGTTTCTTAAAATTTCAGCAAATATAAACAAGCGAGGTCATTTCAGCAAATATATATGGAAGAAGTGGCATCTCCTAGAATGCATAGTCGTTGGGTGACTCAGAATTTGCGGTGAGCTACACAATGGCATGTAGTTACTATCATAGCTAAGAATCAACCAGATAGAAATTATAATGGCATCATAAGAGAACGTCTAGAGCAGGAATGCAAACCACGAGTGAACTACATAGTAGAGGACAGTTATGCCATTGATTAGGAAGAACCAGCACCAGATAAGGAAATAATGGAGTTTCTTGTGAACCTGTAGAAGAGGCTATGCAAACCATCATGTTCATTGTTCCATTCTGGGCTCTATGCAAGAAAAAGGAAATAGTTAGTGTTGAAGCTTTTGAAGAACCAGATGGCAATACCAAAATTATAATCAAATTAGTATGAAGAGTCAAAACGGGTACTACCGGACAGCATAACGATGCCAACAAGGAAACAATACAGGAACTTATCTCAGGACGAACCAGATAGATTCAATAACTGTGGAGCAGGGAATCGAAACTAATATTTTCCACTGATTTTACATTTTGCAAGAACTACACGATAGTAGGCAATTACTGTTGTTCGGAGTAGCTGAGAACATGTGCATGACTTCAAAATTTGTAGAGCAGTGAATGCAAACCAACATGTCTAGTGACCTACTCCGTAGTATCTAGCACGAAGAATAGGTGTGCGCTTTGACTGGGTGTACAGAACAATTAGAAAAATGCAGTTCACTGCGACGGGCTTGAACCTGCTGTACTGCTGACAAAACAAAAAAGAGTTGGTGATTTGGTTACCATGGTCGGATAGGCTTCTAATCATCATCTGTACCGGCGTCAGTGACATCCTTGTCACCCAGGGTGCTTCTGTTGTGCCGGCTGTTTGCGTCGGGGAAGCAGATCTTGGGCGCTAGATGCCGGCTTAACCGCGGTGGACGAGGTTGAATTGGTGCACTGCACGGCGGTTCAGGTAAGGTACGGGTGGGGAGGATGCCACCGGTGTTGATGCAGATCTTGGGCAGTCGTTGATGGATTTAGTGTCGTGGAGGGGAAAGTGGGAAAAGGAAATCAGGTGCGGTGGACGACGACGGACTCGGTGACCAAGGTCAGGTGTGGTGGACGTTGGTGAAGCGGCAATGATGCTTTGGATGAGACCGCATCTGATGCAGCTCCGGTATACTGTTGGCTGAGGAGTGCATGGTATCGAGTTCCGGCGGGCAAAGCCAGCCGTGGAGAAGTGTTGCGGGAGGTTCCGGCGTGAGAAATTTCGCAGTGTTTGAAATGGAGGAGCGCGAGGGAGTGGGGACCACGTGATTTTGGTATCGTTTGAAAGGGAGGGGCGCCAGAAATTTCGCAGTGTTTGAAATGGAGGGGAGCGAGGGAGTGGGGACCATGTGATTTTGGTATCGTTTGAAACGGAGGGGCGCCAGAAATTTCACAGTGTTTGAAATGGAGGGGCGCGAGGGAGTGAGGACCACTTCATTTTGGTATCGTTTGAAACAGAGGGGCGCCAGAAATTTCGCAGTGTTTGAAATGGAGGGGCGTGAGGGAGTGGAGACCACGTGATTTTGGTATCGTTTGAAACAGAGGGGCGCTAGAAATTTCGTAGTGTTTGAAATGGAGGGGCGCGAGGGAATGGAGACCACGTGATTTTGGTATCGTTTGAAACAGAGGGGCGCCAGAAATTTCGCGGTGTTTAAAATGGAGGGGCGCGAGGGAGTGGGGACCACGTGATTTTGGCTATCTAGCAATCTTGTCCATCCATCCCAAATCAAGGGGCCATAGGGGATACCTTCCCTTCGAAGGCTCTGGCGCAGACGCTTATGCAAGCAATCGATGGGTGTCCCAGAGTAGACTATAGGGATCGATGTGTAGATTACTGTAGTAGCAGACTATTAATCGGGCTAGCTGGCATGATGTCATTTTGGCGCTCCACGAGTTCAAACTTTTACTTATGGTGTTCAGGAGTGAATGCGTGCAGCTCAAAAAAAGGGTACTGTACTTACGTGACTAGTAAACTGTGCGTTCTTCGCATGACTATTTTATTGTGTGCACTCCAATAACTTACCTTATTAAAGCATAATAATATCCTGCATAATTTAGAACTTTGGTGCAATACTTGGTCGACTTATTAGAACCAAACATCTCTCGGGTATTTTAGAAGTACTCCCAAACATGTTTCTAGCTTACCAACATATCGTGTATTTTTTAATGGATGCAGTACTATGGATGGTTTTGCATGACTGTCGACAATGCACAATTTTGGTTTTGCATTGTTCACATTTGACGTCCAGGCAGAGAATGTACATATACCTCTCCATGAACAACGATTGGAGTCTACACTCAATGTTACGTGTAAGTTTTATCGTTTTTTCCCTACTTTCTAAATGTTATATTAAACTACCATCATTTCCAATGATGCATGAAATGACCAAAAAAGAGTTGTGACCTTTTTTTAGTATCTAAAAAGATTTTTATTGTTAATAATTATTTTTTACCATTTTACAGAGCATTCCATAAAACAAAACAATGTTTTCACCATCAGGGGAAATGTTTCCATTACATGACAAAAAATAATGTCTTTATCACCAAGAATATATAGCACAAGAAATGAATTCCAACACAACAACCATATGCAATGACCTGATGTGTATAAACCTTAGTGACCGTCTAATTTGTAATTAGAAGTGTCAAGGAGATTCATTTGTGGTGGATAGGTGCAAATTTTTAATTCAATAAATGTACTACATTCTTGTGGACACTCACAAACACAATTGACCTCTTGTCTTAGGAGACTTGTGATAAAACTATTACTAGTAGTTCGGAAATAAGTGACTTGGAATTTATCTAGATTCGTATGTATCACTAAAATATGTCTATATACTCGTGAATATGATCCATATACTCGATCTATATACTCATGAATCTAGACAAATCTAAGTTTCGTATTGAGGGAGTACGGCAATATTATAAATTTGCAATGTTGTCGTGATAAATAATGATATCCGCTACACTCCATAAACGAAACCACTTCTTTTCTTCTGTCACGGTTTTACATTTTTGTACTGAAGTATTTTTACTATAAAATAACACAAAAAATTAGTTACACGTTAGTGATTAAGTACTTCCACTTATTTGTATTTACATACAGAGGTAATACTACACACCCAATTAACATCATAAGTAATTTCTCTTTCTCTCTTTCTAGAGGAGTTTTCTAGGTTGTCAGTTTGAAGAATCATTTGTCAGATACGTAGAATTGAACACTTTAAATTATACAACAAGTGATTAGATGGATGGACGATTAGTGCATAGAGTCAGCCGAGCTGGTAAAATGCTCACATTTAATGGTAGATGTGAGCACAATTGATTGAGTGGCAAACCTTTTTTTGTACGGTCGAGGCCCTCGTATGCTGATGACCCTCGCTAATCAACGCAGCTCACACATAAGTGTATTTTTACATAGTAGTAGTAGAAACATCATTCAGGGAGACAGAGTTCAGCGTCTAGCAATCTTGACCGTCCAATCCGAAATCAACAGGTCAAATCGGATACCTTCCCTGCGAAGGCTCTGGCGGAAATGCCTATGCAAGGAATCGTTGGTTGTCTGTGGGTGGACTATAGGGGTAGTTGTGCTTGTGACCCAAAGTACTCCAGAGTCCAGACAATAGCTGGGTGTCCCCGACACTGACGGTGCATTTTCTTGTCTAGACACTGGATCCGGATCCCTACACATCTGGCAAAGTAGAAAGTATGACCAAATTTAAAGATCACTCATTTACGATTTAATTATTTTTAATTTATCAAACATACTCCCCCTCCAGCCTAATTTTTCTGAAAATGCCCTCCAACCTAATTAAAAAGGATGTCACATATTTGACTAAATTTGAATGTAATATGTACACTAAACATTGACTACTATACGACAAGTATATCGTTACAAAAGCTCCACAGAGCGCATTCGAACACTCAAGAGTGCAATATAATTATGCGCAGACGGATGAGAAAAAACGATCCATGCACCCAAAAGAAAGAAAAAGGAGGGCCACGTAGGCAAGTCCTCACCCTTCCGAGTTCCTACTCCAAGATTCGGTGATTGCAACATTGTGGCCGCCCTGCGAAGGTAGGGCCTCGACGACCTCCGCAATGGTCGCGACCTCGACGGCCAACATGAGATGGCTTCTCTCTTCCTACTTAGTGGGGCGTGACCTGGACGATCTCCGCAATGGTAGCTGCTGGCTGCGGAGCACCGTGACTTCTTTCTTCAAATTTTCACGCTCAGCGCGAAGCGTGGAGGAGTCACGCTCGTAAGATCGTGTGGGCTTCATTTGAAAAGCCAAATTGGCTCGGAGGCGATCACACTCTAGGTTGAGCTCGAAATTTTTCTGAAAAATGTTGATGTTATGGCTCTAGATTTCATCTACTTTGGCCTAGATTCTCGCCCTGACTTCCTGCATGGAAAATGCATCATCAGTAAGAGAGCATGGAGTGCATGCAGAGAAGAACAAAAAATGACAATACATGTATAGTGACTACAGTACCTCTCTTGTTTGACCGAGAGCGGGCTTGAGGGCATCGTACGCGTCAGAGATATCCGTCGTGCTATCGACCCGTGGGGTGGAAAATTCGACGCTCGAGCCGCCTGCCCTGGAAGATATACATAGACGGTTCAATAGTAGGAGCAGACAGCCCAGGAATCAACAGAAGTACAAACCTACCCGGACTCTTGGTCCCCATGATAGCCGCTCTTCGGATACATGCGCGAAGACGAGCCCTCGCCCCATGGCTGGTCTGCTTTCTCAGTCTGAGCTTGTAGGTCACCCTGCCGGCGGGATTTCTCCACGGCTCTAACCACCGCCATCTTGCTATTCTTCCGACGAGAGATGATATTTTGTGACATCGCTGGATGAAGAAGTAGAGAAGAAAGGGAGGAGCAGTGGAAGAAAATGGTTTCTGCGAAGGCAGAGCGAGGTAGTACTAGTAGGAGGAGAGAGGAAAGTGAATAGTGGAAGCAAAACATCAAGTACTGGGTTTTGCTTGTTCAAAAAAAAGTACTGGGTCTGGTCGCCGGCCTTCGAGCAATCTTGTTGGTCCATCAAGCAGTCGAGCTTACTAGCTGCAAATATTGTGCAGTGTGCTAAGGCTTGGGCATGAGCTAAGAAAATAACTTAGACGTGAGTATAGCAAAATCAAAACTGCTCCACCATTTAGGTCTCTTGCGTGGGTCCCATGTAGCAGCTTTTTTCACCTTTTCTCTCCAAACGACTAGTGCTCTGGCCAATGAAAATGCCTCAAAGTATTATGCCAAATATTTTAATCAACTAGCCTCTAGGTCTTGTACTAGACACAAGTCCAAGAATATTTTAATCAAAACTGCTCCACCGTTTAGGTCTCTTGCTCGTTGTAGTAGTACTCCCTCCCATCCATATTTACTCGTCGCTGAATTGGATGTATCTAGCAATGAATCGGAGAGAGTAGTAGTAGTAGTAGTCACATTGAATATACTTAGGGCTTGACGCATAAGCATCACAAACGGTCGCCAAAAGATCGAACGATAAACTTAAAGATAACTTTGGGCTTCCTTGGATAACAGGATTTAAAAACACCAGAATTTGACTCGGTCACAAGTACAAAACAATAGATTGCAAAACAGAGGAAATAGCTTTCTTTGGATCACAGAATTTTAAAACAGAGGATAACAGGGTCGGAGGTACAAATCTGCTGGCTTAAAGTCATTTCAATGAAACACAGTAAACATGGAGGAAAATTGTCTCAATCCTAGGCGAATGAGTGTAAAAAAGTGGATGTTGAAATTCCTATGGTATTGGGGTGTAGAAATGCAATCTATATGAATTTTGGAGGTATGGTTCCTTTCATCCAAAGGGATTCCTTATGAAATAAAATACTATGGGTCGAATTCCTCCAAAATTCCTTTGAAAATCCTTCGATCCAAATTGGCACTTAAACAAGATGTGTGTGCTCACGACAGACGAACACCTTCCGGCATGAGGTGATGCGGTCGTAGATTTTCATCTTGAACCCGTTTGTGGTGACCTTGAACATAAGGCAGTCACCCTCCTTCAACCCATGGAAAGCAGCAAAGGTAGCCACTCTTTGTCCAGGATGATCTGGTCTTTGTTGCGGTTGGCATGGACAACCCACTCGCATGCCTCGCATGCTTGGACCACCACTAGTTGTGGGTAGGGGCATCCCTTCAAGTAAGGCTTGAAGTAAGTCGGGATGATAAGCATATACAAGTCATGCTGGACTAATTGGATGTAGAAGCGCCTAGGAAGATCCGCCGTGGCATGGTGTCCAACCGACCTAGGGCGTCTTCTCGGTTTGGCAGAACTAGAGACGGACCTGGCAGCACTTGCCCTTGCCAAGGCCTCCACTCTCCTGCCCGGTAGCGTCAACTTCCTTGGTATGATGGGGAGAGCATCTTCATAGCCACCTGGAGCTAGAGCATTCCGGTCAAGAATGTAGTCTAAGTTCGGCATTATAACTGGGTCGTCCTACATGAAAATTACCATTGCATCAGTCCTTTGGAATTACCAAAATAGCACAATGCATTGTATAAATTGACTAAAGATCACAATGAGTCATTGCACCATCAAAATTACCTAAACAGCACAAGGTATCAGGTAAATTAAATTGCCTACACAACACAATGCATCATCAGAATGACCTAACCCAATGGGTCCTCAAAATTCTACTACAAGGCATAACATTTAATTAGATTGATTAAACAACACAATGCATATCCCTGCAAAAAAAACAGCACAATGCATAATCTGAATGGCTAAAATGGCACAATGCATTATCTGGATAGACAAAACAGCATATATGCAGTGCATCATCAAAAATACCAAAACAGCAAAAGGTATTATGTAATTAAATTTAATAAATAGTGTCTACACAATCAAAATTATCTAAACTGATGGGTCATTGAAATAATTTGAATAGATAGAAGGCATATCATTTAATCCTAAACAGCAGAACGCAGATCAAAATGGACGAAACAACACAGTGAGGAGACAGGACACAATGCATCATACAAAAAAAATACCAAAATAGCACAACGCGTCATGGAAAATTCCTAAACAGCAGAATGCATCATCTAAGTACCAAAACAGAACCCTGTATCCTCGTCATCAAGAATATTTCATAACTAAGCAGAATAGCACAAAAGACAAATATAGATATATTCAAATCTAGGCAAAGTCAAGTCAGTTATTTCTGGACGAAGGGAGTATAAAGAACAACACAAAACACAATTATCAAGAATATTACATACAACTAAGCAGTTCAACAAAGGACCTGTAGTACACGTTGCAAAAATCTGACTAGATGCACGTCGGATTTGGGTTAAAGCCCCAATCCTCCAGATCTAACCTCGTTGCAGTTGGGGAGGCGCGAACTTACACAGGGGTCGATGGGTTGAGCAGATGAACAAGGAGCCACTAATGAAGAACCAGCCACATATACCGAAGAAGCACAGACAATCGCTGATGAAGGGGGCGCCACCGATAGGGGTTTCACCGCGTACACTCTGAAATTTGGCACATTGGAAATGAGAGTCCAATCTGTAGACGAAAAGGGCACGTCCGCCGCCACACGAGCATTCGTTCCCAACGCACGTGGTGTCGGAGGCTTGGACGACCGCTCAGCCGGCGATGAGGGTTTCAACGCGACTGGCCGAAACCCTAAGGGCGACAGACGCCTCACATTGGGCATGACCCGCAAACACGCGAAAGGCGAAGGACGCTTCAGAGAGGGCGCTGAGGCCGTCGGCATCAAATAAGCCACCTGCAGCTCCGAAGCAGAGCTTGATGAGGACCCCAGCTCAACCACAGACAAAGGTTTTGGCATTAGTTTCATCGAGGCAACGGCTGGGTTAACGACTGAGAGTCGTGAGGTGAGTGCGGGAATGTGATAGCGAGAGAGGGAATGGTGGGGGAGGAGTTATTAGAGAATGGGAGTGGGTAACCCTCTATCAGATTTAGTAGTACCGTACTTAAAAATAACTACATTTCACATATCATCACTTTTTGGCGAACTAGTTCATTTCTTTAAACCGACTAAAATAGTGGGTACCCTTTAGGTTTCAAACTTCCATCTGTTACCTGTTTTGATAGTAGTAAGTACAGTACAATACTTTGTATTACCCTCCATCCCAAAATATAAGGCGCCTGAGGATTAGTCAAAAGTCAACATTTTTTCAGTTTGACCATGATTATACACAAAAAATATAAAATTTATAATACTAAATTAATATCAATAGATTCACCATAAAGTATATTTTCTTAATATGTCCATTAAATATTGTATATGTATATATTTTTTTCTCAATATTTGGTCAAAGTTAGCAAGGTTTGATTTTTGACCAATCCTTAGATGCCTTATATTTTGGAACGGAGGAAGTAGTATAAAACATTTTTTTAGATAGAGGAAATTACACGATCCACCATCTTTTCATCGCACTTTTGCACAAAGCACTTGGTGGACGTCATTTTTGCACATTTTAATAGTTTTTTAGCGTAATATGCACAAATTTGGCTAGTTAGTCCTATAATGACCGATTTAACCTCATTTGTAGCAAGACTAACAAGTGGTCCCCAAATGTCATTGCTCCTATTCACACACAAAGATTTGAATGATGCTAAAAAATAGATACTAACAATATTTATCACCCGCAATACTTTTTGGATGCATGTAGCTGGTATGTAAGAGACTTATTTCATATGAAACGTCAATGTTTACACAAATGTACCAACATAACATTCCGTCGCACATTGAATTTGTGAAGGCTTTATTTGGTCGTAATAAAAATGTTTTTGAACATAACTTGTTTGTACATAAGATTTGACGTTTCATTCATATATCCAAATGTCCAACGAAGAATGTCTTTTAAAGTGTAGGACTAACGATATATGTCTGTTTATTACACCTCACACAAAAAAACACCCCGATTAATCATAAACTTTAAGTAGATTATTATTTTCCTGGGATTTATTTTCCTGAGAGCAAGCACGGTGAATATGCCTCGTAATGCCATAAGCCTAGTTTCTCAAGGTTTCCTAGTGAACTTCACATTATTAAACTAATTTAAGCTGATTTATCAATGTTAGATAAAATTGAAACTATGAGTAAGTAGTAGATTGCTCTTAAAGTTGTACAAGTATCTTTTGAAGGTACCCACACCCAGACTGTCAATATATTGGAAACCAATGAATTTATTGGATTCAACTTCTTGCTAAGCATTTGCATGTACAAAATTTGTCTTTTATTTGAAAACAACAAAAATCATTGCACGATGACCTCTGACTTGTCCTACTTGCTGTGAAAAATGATTATTATAAAGAGAGTTCTCATATAAAAAACAATGTAATTGAAAATATGGCATGCCATGTATGAACATATCCTTAGGCTTCAGGCTGAAAGACAAGCTAAATGGCCTTATATATATGTACAACATACTTTATGGTAATGTTCCCATATTTGGTAGATGAGTGCATCTTGGCATGGTGAACAATAATGCTACCAGTACTGGGAGTTTCCAAAATTTAGGAATAATAAATCATTTTCAAATTTGAACTACAAGTAAACATGATAGAATGCTCTTAAAAAGTTATAAACATCCTTTGAGTCTTTATGGTACCGAGGCAGTCAATACTTCAAAAACCAACGAGAGTTCTGTAGGAATATTAAAATTCTTTCTATGAATATGCATGTTGACAATTTTATCCTCACTAGCTATGAACAAAAATAATGAAAACCTAAAAATGAAGCCTTCTTCATAGCGTCCTCTTGCGTGTACTACTATGTGCACTGAAAAATAATTAATAAGCGTGAGTCATCATAAATTACAAAAAAATAGTTACACAATATATATGGCCCACGGTGTATGAGCACTCTTGGGTTTCAAGCCGAATGACAAAGGTAACAACCATATGCACATCGTATTGTATTGTAATGCTCCCATATTTGGTAGATGTGTGCATCTTGTCAAGGTGAAAAATAGTGGCAACAACAGGTTCCAACTTATAGAAATAATGAAACTGAAAGGGACAAGATTTTTTCTGTAAGAAAGTACGAAGAAAAATGGCTTAGAGTACCACAATAACAACCCTAGTTTTCAGACAAAGCGTGGAACTTGATACACTTACAATTGATTACCAAGTTTTATGAGTTCAAAAGCTTCCCAGCCAACTGTTTTCCTTGCTTAATTTAGGGTGCTTCATGCTAAATGTATGGTCATCGATGTAATTTTACCTTTTTTAGGTCCTTGATGTAAAATATAATTCCATCGTCTGTGTAAAATTCGAACCTAGAAGCAAGTGGTAAAATTTAAACGTATTTAATATTATTAGTTGTTAATGAGTATGAACATTCTTGGAGTTTCAAGCCGAACGACCAAGGTCATGGCCATATCAGCATCACGCTTTATGCTGATGATGATGATCCCATATCCAAGAATTTGCATGCCACCAAATTTGGCCATATATTTTGAAAACAAATGAATAAGAAGTAGCGGTATGAAGAGTACAGCTCGATCAGGTTCTCTCTCGAGAATGAGCCAAACCTGACTGTTTTATTTCTTTTCTTAACTTTGGGGTAGTTTATGCTAAATGTAATGATCTCGGTGTAATTTCCCTCTTTTAAGGTCCTTGATGTAAATTATACTCCCACTGTCCGTGTAAAATCCGAACCTAAAAGCAAGTGGTAAAATTTTAAACATATTTAAGATATTAGTTGTCGATGAGTATGAACATTCTTGGGTTTCAAGACGAACGACCAAGGTCATGGCCATATCTACATCAAACTTTATGTTGATGATTCCTGATCCTATATACAAGAATTTGCATGCCACCAAATTTGGCCATATTTTGAAAACAAACAAACAGGAAGTAGAATGAAGATTATGGCTTGATCAGCTTCTCTCACGAGAAGGAGCAAAACATGACTATTTCCCTGCTGAATTTTAGGGTGATTCGTGCTAAATGTATGGACCTCGTTGTAATTTTACCTTTTTTAAACATATTTAAGATTATTTGTTATTGATTGGTATGAACATTCTTGGATTTCAATACGAACGACCAAGGTCATAGCCATATCTACATCATACATTATGCTGATGATGATCACATATCCTAGAATTTTCATGTCACCAAATTTGGCCAAATTTTGAAAAAAACCAAGAGGAAGTAGTATGAAGAGTATGGCTTGATTAGTTTCTCTCTCGAGAAGGAGCCAAACATGATTGTTTTCCCTGCTTAGTTTCAGAGTGCTTTATTCATGCTAAAAGTATGGACCTCGATGTAATTTTACCCCTTTTTAGGCCCTTGCTGTAAAATGTACTCCCACCATCCATATAAAATTTGAAGATAAAAGCAAGTGGTAAAATTTAAACGTATTTAGGCTTAGTTGTGTGAATGAGTATGAACAATCATGGATTTGAAGCCGAACGACCAATGCCATGGCCATATCCATCTACATCATACTTTATATCGATGATTCATAATCCCATATCCAAGAATTTGCATGCCGCCAAATTGGGCCATATTTTGAAAACAAACAAAGAGGAAGTAGCATGAAGAGTATGGCTCGACCAGCTGCTCTCTCTCGAGAAGGAGCCGAACCCGACTGTTTTCCCTGCTTAATTTTAGGGTGCTTCGTGCTAAAAGTATGGACCTCGATGTAATTTTACCTTTTTTAGCGTATTTAAGATTATTTGTCGATGAGTATGAACATTCTTGGATTTCAAGATGAATGACCAAGGTCATGGCCATATCTACATCATACTTTATGCTGATGATGATCACATATCCAAGAATTTCCATGCCGCCAAATTTGGCCATTTTTTGAAAACAAACAAAGAGGAAGTAGTATGAAGAGTATGGCTCGATCAGCTTCTCTCTCAAGAAGGAGCCAAACATGACTGTTTTCCCTGCTTAATTTTAGGGTGCTTCGTGCTAAAAGTATGGACCTCGATGTAATTTTACCTCTTTTTAGGTCCTTGCTGTAAAATGTACTCCCATCGTCCGTGTAAATTTCAAAGATAAAAGCAAGTGGTAAAATTCAGCTATTTTTTAAACAATACATTTTTTAATAATTTCCACGAATAATATAAGAATTGAAAGATTTGCAATTCTAGTGTGGTATCGGTAGTTGAATAACCGACAAGTCCTTATCGGCTTTTGAATAGCCGACTAGTCCCTGTCTGCTTTTAAAAAGCTGATAAGTCTCTGTCTGCTTTTGAAAAGCCGGTAGGTTATAGGGCAATGTGAAGAATAGGGGGACTAGTCAGCTTTTCAAAAGCACATAATGACTAGTCAGCTTTTCAAAAACAGATAGGGCCTAGTCGGGTATTCAAAAGCCGATAAGGACTGGTCGGCTTTTCGAGTACCGACACCGTGCTAGAATTGTAAATCTTTCAATTCGTGTATTATTCGTGAAAATTATTTAAAATAATGTATTATTTAAAAAAATAGCTAAAATTCAAACGTATTTCAGCTTATTTGTGAATGAGTATGAACAATCTTGGATTTCAAGCCGAATGACCAAGATCATGGCCATATCTACATCATACTTTATATCGATGATTCATGATCCCATATCTAAGAATTTGCATGCCGCCAAATTGGGCCATATTTGGAAAACAAACAAAGAGGGAGTAGTATGAAGAGTATGCCTCGATTAGCTTTTCTCTCGAGAAGGAGCAAAACATGACGTTTCCCTGTTTAATATTAGGGTGCTTCATGCTAAATGTATGGACCTCAGTGTAATTTTACCTTTTTTAGGTCCTTGATGTAAAATGTACCTCCACCGTTCGTACGTGTAACTTTTGTACGTAAAAGCAAGTGGTAAAAGTTAAACGTATTTAAGCTTATTAGTTGCCAATGAATATGAACATTCTTGCGTTTCAAGCCGAACGACCAGGGTCATGGACATATCTACATCATACTTTATGCTAATGATTCATGATCCCGTATCAAAGAATTTTCATGCCGCCAAATTTGGCCATATATTTCGAAAACAAATGAAGAGAAAGTAGTATGAAGAGTATGGCTCGACCAGCTGCTCTCTCGAGAAGGAGCCGCACCCGACTATTTCCATTGCTTAATTTTAGGGGGCTTCATGCTAAATGTAAGGACCTTTATATAATTATTTACATTTTTAGGTCCTTGATGTAAATTGTACCCCCACCGTCCATGGTGGCCCATATTTGGGCGTAAAATGGGTGTGAAAAATGGCATGGTAACAATGTTGTCACTCGGAGTTTCCAACCATGAGGAAAGGAAAAAAATCAATTTTCCAAGTGAGAGGAGTGTATTTTCTGTAAAGCAAATACTCCCTCCGACCCAAATTAATTGACTCAAGTTTATCTAGATTCGGATGTATCTAGTACTAAAATATGTCTAGATACATCCAAATCTAGACAAATCTGAATCAATTAATTTGGGTCAGAGAGAGGAAGAATATGTATTTATGTAGAAAATAAGCAAAGAGACAGGAGAGAAACTTTGGGCACAGAGGAAGCAGCTCGAGAGAGCAGCAAAGAGGAGGAGTTGAAGGCCGTGCGATATGAGAGCAAAGCTGTGATGGCTTCCTAACACGAGGTACAGGGTATAGTGACCTAGTAGTACTAGTAGTACGGAACTAGTACTAGTAAATTTTAGGACCTTTACTATATAATACTAATGTATGCACGCAAAACAAATTGTGTTTTCTCTCTCCTTCAGTGCCTCATCACTATCCCCACACCCCGGCTAGGTGATCTCTCCCTCGTCCAAAAAGTAGTGTTGCGCACGTGTGTCGACCTACCTTGTCGTCGGCTCCATGTCGGTATCAGGCGTGCTGCGTAGAAGGAACCATTTTGGGGCTTGGCGACAAAAGGGATAGTACTCATACTATTATTAGAGTCGGAGTTCAAACTTTCGCAGTTTTGAAATTTTCACTTCCTTCCCAAACATCCGGAGGGAAGGTTATTCAAAAGATAGTGGTGCACAAGGGATTGTTTATACTGTTTGGTGTCTGCAGTACGTCCCATCGCATTTGATGCACTTCATTGTGATCTGACCATCTTTACCACTACTCCGTAGTACTCCATTGTCGTTCTATTTCACACCCTGCAAAGAGGAAGCCACCAAGCACACCCACATCACGCTGGATCGAAAGTACAGTAGCAGTAGTATGAAGGGTATGGCTGGGCCGCTCGCTCGAGAAGGACCCGCACCCGACTATTTTTCATTGCTTCATTTTAGCGCCCCTTGTGCTAAATGTATGGACCTCTATGCAATTTTCTTTTTTTTGAGGTCTTCGATGTACACTGTACTCCCACCGACCTTCTCAAATTTTAACTAAACGTAAGCGCGATAGGTTGCTCTTAAAATTTTCCAAAAATCTTTTGAAGCTAATCAGGAATTCGTTACATCGAAAAACCACCGAAAGTTCTGAAAAATTCATATTCTTGGTATGCATCCGCATCCCCAAAAAGTTGACACGGTTTTCATAACATTTCAAAAAAAGAATAAGAAGTATAATTTTTTTTGTATCATGATGTTACGTGTATCCGGAAAAACGAGTTATAAAAGTATAATACGAACATTATTAATTATTCTTTGGTTTCGATAATATTTTATGTTAATGAAATTAGGTCAAACTTGAACTACAAGTAATAAATTGTAGGTTGCTTTGAAAGTTTTGTAAAAAAAGCTTTTGGAGGTACCCATCGAGCGGTTAATTAATATATCAGAAACCACAGAGAGTTTTGATAAGTGGTAAAACTTCTAGCTAAGATTTTGCATCATGAAAATTTTGAACACCTTTTGAAAAAAGATCACATGAAACAGCGAGAGAGGGGAAATGATTTGTCTATTCTCTATGGGCAACCCACAAGCTTGAGGTGCACCTTATTAGGCTTAAAGATACAAACTCTATTTTTTCCATAATGTATATGGTGAACCTTGGTACATACTAGGCCTTAAGGTGTGCTTTTGTACACATTGTGGATGCCCTTATTAGGGAAAACGCAAACAGTACTCCCTCGATCCAAATTAGTGTTCTCACATTTGTCTAGATTCGGATGTATCTAGTCATGTTTTAGTGCTAGATACATCCGAATCTAGACAAATCTGAGAATATTAATTTGGATCAGAGGGAGTAGTATATTAGTACTTCTTTTGAGGAAAGTATATTAGTACTAGTACTCATTTATTTGCTTAGACATATGCTCATCTCTGTCCACGTGATGTACACGCTGAGAGAATAAAACGTAGGCAAGGTAAAAGAGGGCAGCAGCGAAGAGGAGTTGAAGGCGATTTGATGTCAGAGGAAAGTTATGATGGGTTCCTGACACCAGGTACTCCTGCGGCCACTCTACTGGTAGTAAATTTCAGGACCTATGCACGCAAAACAAATTGTGTGTTTTCTCTATCCTTTGCTGCCTCTCACCACCCATCCTCCCTCTCTCCTACCCTTTCCCCTCGCGCACCGGCCCGACTGATCTCTCCCTGGTCCACAGCATGGTGTTGCGCACGTGTGCCTTGGTACAGCGGCTCCATGTCTCTGGCGTGTTCGGCAGCCGCGTTGGCGTGGAGTAGGGACGCAGAGTACATAGGAAGGAAACCACTTTGGTCCTTGGCGGCAAAAAAAATTCAAACTTTTCCGGTTTCCGAAATTTTCACTTGCTTCTCAAACATCGGGAGGCAAGGTTACTCAAAAGATCGGCCATTCGCAGTACTTCTTATCTTATCTTTATCTTTTCTTATCTCTTACAATACCATACAAAACCACTATATAGTGTATGGATAACTTCAAACATTGACTGTTGGATCAAGACCGGCAAAATCCAAACAGTGTCGTCGGTGTGATTTTCCAACTATATCAGGAAAGAACATTCAATTATTATCAATTTTCTGAGTGGATGACAAGCGAGGTTGTGCTTTTCCGTTGAGGAATGTTTGAAGAATATTGGATCTGAATGCCAGAAGCCAAGTTTACCAACATATTGTACTAACGTTTCCCATGTTTTATTTATGAGTTTTCAAACTTCCTAGCTAACTCTGCCTATTTGACCGAATGAGTTTATGTCGATTTATCGAAATTAGGTCAAATTTGAAACTACAAGTAAATTGTAGGTTGCTTTGAAAGTTTTACGAATAATATTTTGGAGGTAGCCATCGAGGGGTCAGAATTAATATATCATAAAACACTGAGAGTTTTGACGATAGGTTCAACTTCTTGCTAAGATTTTGCATCTTGATAATTTAACGAAATTAGGTCAAACTTGAGCTAGCCCGATAGATTGCTATTGAATTAATTGTATTTCCAAAGGTAGATGGGTGCATCTTCATGTAGCAAACAATGTCCTCGGTGTTAGTTTCCAACTATCACGAAAGAACATTTAATTCTCAATTTTTCGAGTGATGACAAGACTGTTCTTTTACGTAAAGAAACACCAAATAATATGGATCTGAATACCACAATACAAGTTTTCAGACATAAATGTATGGACTTCGATGTAATTTTACCTTTTTTAGGTCCTTGATGTAAAATGTACTCGCACCGTCCTTGTAAAATTCAAACCTAAAAGCAAGTGGTAACATTTAAAAGTATTTAAGATTATTAGTTGTCGATGAGTATGAATGTTCTTGGATTTCAAGCCGAACGACCAAGGTCATGGCCATATCTACATCATACTTTATATCGATGATTCATGATCCCATATCCAAGAATTTGCATGCCGCCAAATTGGGCCATATTTGGAAAACAAACAAAGAGGGAGTAGTATGAAGAGTATGCCTCGATTAGCTTTTCTCTCGAGAAGGAGCAAAACATGACGTTTCCCTATTTAATATTAGGGTGCTTCATGCTAAATGTATGGACCTCAATGTAATTTTACCTTTTTTAGGTCCTTGATGTAAAATTTACCTCCACCGTTCGTACGTGTAACTTTCATACGTAAAAGCAAGTGGTAAAAGTTAAACGTATTTAAGCTTATTAGTTGCCAATGAATATGAACATTCTTGCGTTTCAAGCCGAACGACCAGGGTCATGGACATATCTACATCATACTTTATGCTAATGATTCATGATCCCATATCGAAGAATTTTTATGCCGCCAAATTTGGCCATATATTTCGAAAACAAATGAAGAGAAAGTAGTATGAAGAGTATGGCTCGATCAGCTGCTCTCTCGAGAAGGAGCCACACCCGTCTATTTCCATTGCATAATTTTAGGGGGCTTCATGCTAAATGTAAGGACCTTTATATAATTATTTACATTTTTAGGTCCTTGATGTAAACTGTACTCTCACCGTCCATGGTGGCCCATATTTGGGCGTAAAATGGGTGTGAAAAATGGCATGGTAACAATGTTGTCACTCGGAGTTTCCAACCATGAGGAAAGGAAAAAAATCAATTTCCCAAGTGAGAGGAGTGTATTTTCTGTAAAGCAAGTACTTCCTCCGACCCAAATTAATTGACTCAAGTTTATCTAGATTCGGATGTATCTAGTACTAAAATATGTCTAGATACATCCGAATCTAGACAAATCTGAGTCAATTAATTTGGGTCGGAGGGAGGAAGAATATGTATTTATGTAGAAAATAAGCAAAGAGACAGAAGAGAAACTTTGGATACAGAGGAAGCAGCTCGAGAGAGTAGCGAAGAGGAGGAGTTGAAGGCGGTGCGATATGAGAGCAAAGCTGTGATGGCTTCCTAACACGAGGTACAGGATACAGTCACCTAGTAGTACTAGTAGTACGGAACTAGTACTAGTAAATTTTAGGACCTTTACTATATAATACTATTGTATGCACGCAAAACCAATTGTGTTTTCTCTCTCCTTTAGTGCCTCATCACCATTCCCACACCCCAGCTAGGTGATCTCTCCCTCGTCCAAAATGTGGCATTGTGCACGTGTGTCGACCTGCCTTGTCGTCGGCTCCGTGTCGGTATCAGGCGTGCTGCATAGAAGGAACCATTTTGTGGCTTGGCGACAAAAGGGACAGTACTCATACTATTATTAGAGTCGGAGTTCAAACTTTCGCAGTTTCGAAATTTTCACTTCCTTCCCAAACATCCGGAGGGAAGGTTATTCAAAAGATTCAAAAGATAGTGGTGCACAAGGGATTGTTTATACTTTTTGGTGTCTGCAGTATGTCCCATCGCATTCGATGCACTTCATTATGATTTGACCAGCTTTACCACTACTCCATAGTACTCCATTGTCATTCCATTTCACACCCTGCAAAGAGGAAGCCACCAAGCACACCCACAGCACACTGGATCGAAAGTACAGTAGCAGTAGTATGAAGGGTATGGCTCGGTCGCTCGCTCGAGAAGGACCCGCACCCGACTGTTTTTCATTCCTTCATTTTAGTGCCCTTTGTGCTAAATGTATGGACCTCTATGCAATTTTCTATTTTTTGAGGTCTTCGATGTACACTCAACTCCCACTGACCTTCTCAAATTTTAACTAAACGTAAGCGCGATAGGTTGCTCTTAAAATTTTCCAAAAATATTTTGAAGCTAAGCAGGAATTCTTTACATTGAAAAAACACCAAAATTTCTAAAAATTCATGCTCTTGCTATGCATCCGCATCCCGAAAAAGTTGACACGGTTTTCATAACATTTTTTTAAGAAAAGAATAAGAAGTATAATTTTTTTTGTATCATCATGTTATGTGTATCCGGAAAAACGAGTTATAAAAGTATAATACGAACATTATTAATTATTCTTTGGTTTTGATAATACTTTATGTTAATGAAATTAGGTCAAACTTGAACTACAAGTAATAAATTGTCGGTTGCTTTGAAAGTTTTATGAAAAAAGCTTTTGGAGGTACCCATCGAGCGGTTAATATATATATATATATATATATATCAGAAACCACAGAGAGTTTTGATGAGTGGTTCGACTTCTAGCTAAGATTTTGCATGATGACAATTTTGAACACCATTTGAAAACGATCACATGAAACAGGGAAAGAGGGGAAATGATTTTTATATTCTCTATGGGAAACCCACAAGCTTGAGGTGCACCTTATTAGGCTTAAAGATACAAAATCTATTTTCTCTACAATGTATATGGTGAACCATAGTGGATGCCACATACTAGGCCTTAAGGTGTGCTTTTGTACACATTGATGATGCCGTTATTAGGGAAAAAGCAAATAGTACTCCCTCCATCCAAATTAGTGTTCTCACATTTGTCTAGATTCGGATGTATCTAGTCATGTTTTAGTGCTAGATACATCCGAAACTAGACAAATCTGAGAACATTAATTTGGATCGGAGGGGGTAGTATATTAGTACTTTGTTTGAGGAAAGTATATTAGTACTAGTACACTAGTATAGTACTAGTACTCATTTCTTTGCTTAGACATATGCTCACCTCTGTCCACGCGCTGTACACGCTGAGAGAATAAAACGTAGGCAGGGTAAAAGAGGGCAGCAGCGAAGAGGAGTTGAAGGTGGTTCGATGTTAGAGGAAAGTTATGATGGGTTCCTAACACGAGGTACTCCTGCGGCCACTCTACTAGTACTAAATTTCAGGACCTATGCACGCAAAACAAATTGTGTGTTTTCTCTCTCCTTCGCTGCCTCTCACCATCCATCCTCCCTCTCTCCTATGATTTCCCCTCGCGCACCAGCCCGACTGATCTCTCCCTGGTCCACAGTATGGTGCTGCACACATGTGCCTTGGTACAGTGGCTATGTGTCTCTGGCGTGTTCAGCAGTCGCGTTGGCATGGAGTAGGGACGAGGAGTACATAGGAAGGAAACCACTTTGGTCCTCGGCGGCAAAAAAAATCAAACTTTTCCAGTTTTCGAAATTTTCACTTGCTTCCCAAACATCGGGAGGGAAGGTTACTCAAAATATCGGCCATTCGTAGTACTTCTTATCTTATCTTTATCTTTTCTTATCTCTTACAATACCATACCACTATATAGTGTACGGATAACTTCGATCATTGACCGTTGGATCAAGACCGAGAAATCCAAACAGTGTCGTCGGTGTGATTTTCCAACTATATCAGGAAAGAACATTCAACTATTCTCAATTTTCCGAGTGGATGACGAGCGAGGTTGTGCTTTCCCGTTTAGGAATGTTCGAAGAATATTGGATCTGAATGCCAGAAGCCAAGTTTACCAACATGTTGTACCAAAGATTCCCATGTTTTATTTATGAGTTTTCAAACTTCCTAGCTAACTCTGCCTATTTGAACGAATGACTTTATGTCGATTTATCGAAATTTGGTCAAAGTTGAAAATACAAGTAAATTGTAGGTTGCTTTGAAAGTTTTATGAAAAATCTTTTGGAGGTACCCATCGAGGGGTCACAATTAATATATCATAAAACACTGAGAGTTTTGACGATAGGTTCAACTTCTTGTTAAGATTTTGCATGTTGACAATTTAATGAAATTAGGTCAAACTTGAGCTACAAGTAAGCCCGATAGATTGCTATTGAATTAAATGTATTTCCAAAGGTAGATGGGTGCATCTTCATGTAGTAAACAATGTCCTCGGTGTTAGTTTCCAACTATCACGAAAGAACACTCTCTGTTTTGCGAGTGATGACGAGATGGTTCTTTTCCATAAAGAAAGCTCGAAGAATATGGATCTCAATGCCATAAGCCAAGCTTCTAGAGATATTAAGTGGACCAACGTGTTTTACTTACGATTCCCATATGTTTTTTAAGTTTTCAAACTCCCTATCTAATTATTTTGCCCACTTGAATGACTACATGCCGATTTATCGAAATTAGGTCAAACTTGAACTATAACTAAATTGTAGGTTGCTCTGAAAGTTTTACAAAAAAGCTTTTGGAGGTACCTTACCGATCGGGGGGAGGTCACAACCAATATATGAGAAATAACCGAGAGTTTTGACAACAGGTTTGACTTCTTGCTAAGATTTTGCATCGCATGACACTATTTAACGAAATTGTGTCAAACTTGAGCTACAAGTAAGGGTGACAGGTTGCTGTTGAAATATATGACTTTTCATAGAGGTAGATGGGTGCATTTTCTTGTAGTAAACAGTGTCGTCGGTGTGATTTTCCAACTATATCAGGAAAGAACATTCAATTATTCTCAATTTTCCGAGTGCTCACGAGCGAGGTTGTTCTTTTCCGTAAAGAAATGTCCGAAGAATATTGGATCTAAATGCCAGAAGCCAAGTTACCAACATGTTGTACCAATGATTTCCCTGTTTTATTTATGAGTTTTCAAACTTCCTAGCTAACTCTACCCATTTGACCAAATGACTTTATGTTGATTTATTGAAATTAGGTCAAATTTGAAACTACAAGTAAATTGTAGGTTGGTTTTAAAGTTTTATGAAAAATCTTTTGGAGGTACCCATCAAGAGGTCACAATTAATATATCATAAAACACCGAGAGTTTTGAAGATAGGTTCAACTTCTTGCTAAGATTTTGCATCTTGACAATTTAACGAAATTAGGTCAAACTCGCTCTTGAATTAAATGTATTTTCAGAGGTAGATCGGTGCATCTTGTTGTAGTAAACAATACTGTCAGTGTGAGTTTCACACTATCGGGAGAGAACATTCAATTCTACATTTTCCGAGTGAAGACGAGCGAGGTTAGTTGTTCTTTAATTTTCCATAAAGAGAAGTCCAAAGAATATTGGATGTGGATACCACAAGACAAGTTGACAGACATATATAGTGGATCGACAACATGTTGTACTTGCGATTCCCATGTTTTATGAGTTTTCAAGCTTCCTAGATAACCCCACCCATTTGAATGACTTTATGTAGATATCTCGGAATTAGGTCAAATTTGAAACTACAAGTAAATTGTAGGTTTTGCTTTGATAGATTTATGAAAAAGATTTTGTAGGTACCTGATTCGACACAAGGGGAGCCAAGAATATTTATAAGCCTTAACAACTGAGTTGTCAATTCAGCTGCACCTGGAAACAATCTTGCTCATAGCTGTTTATTAGTAGCAACAGTTTTGTAGTAGCAATAGCAAAGTAATAGCAGTAGTAAAAGTAAAGACAGTAGTTACAATTGCAGTAAACAGTAGAATTAAGGCACGGTAGGCATAGGGATGGATGGACGGGCGTTGCATGAACAAGACAATTCATATGGCAATCAAGACATATGGCATTTGCAGATAAATAAGATAAAGCATCCAATTACTAGATAATCATAGGCATGTGTTCCATATATAGTCATACGTGCTCGCAATGAGAACTTGCACAACATCTTTTGTCTTGCCAGCCCGTTTGTAGCGGGGCCTCAAGGGAAGTACTGGCAATTAAGGTGCTCCTTTTAATAGCGCACCGGAGCAAAGCATTAACACTCCATGAACACATGTGATCCTCACATCAAAGCCATTCCCTCCGGTTATCCCGATTATTGTCACTTTGGGGCCTTTGGTTCCGGACAACAATATGTGTGTACAACTTGCAGGTAAGACCATAAACAATACTATTATAATGAATCAATAACATGTTCAGATCTAAAATCATGGCACTAGGGCCCTAGTGACAAGCATTAAGCATAACAAGTTGCAACAAAGTCAAAAAGCACTAATAATAGATACTAGGCACCATGCCCTAACAATCTGATGCCACTACATGAACGATCTCATCCAATCCCTACCATCCCCATAGCCTACAGCGGGGGATTACTCACTCATGGATGGGGAAACATGGATTGTCGATGGAGAAGCGATGGTGATGATGGCAGCGATGATCTCCTCCAATTCCCCGCCCGCCAGGGTGCCAGAACGGAGTTTCTGGTTCTGATTCACGGAATCTGGTAGTGGCAGCGTAGCAGAACTCTTTCTGGAAAAACGTCAAGCCCCCCCTTGGTTTTTAGGTCAAGAGGTAACTTATAGGCGAAGAGGGAGGCCGAGGGGGTGACCGAGGCGGCCACACCACCCCCAGGCACACCCTGGCTTGGCCCGCGCGGCCAGGTGGTGTGGGCCCCTCATGGCCCTCCTCCGTCACATCTTCTGGCTCCGTGAATCTTCTGGTGAAATAGGATTTTTGGCATATTTTCCGGGATTTTTCCTGATAGTTGATTTTCTGCACAAAAACTAGACACCAAGGTAATTCTGCTGAAAACAGCATCAGTATGTGTTAGTTGTATCCAAATCACACAAGTTTAGAGGAGAAACAATAGCAAAAGTGTTCGGGAAAGTAGATACGTTTTGGACGTATCAACTCCCCCCAAGCTTAGCTTATTGCTTGTCCTCAAGCAATTCCGTTGAAAACTGAGTGCGATAAAAGAAACTTTCATGAACACATTTGCTTCATAAGATGTATATATTCTCAGCATATGATCAAGTACTTAGTAAATTCATAATAAGGAGTATGCAAATAAGGTCACTCATTAGTGATTGCAAGCTATGAGGAGATTCCAACTGAAAAATAGTAAGTAGCATGAAACATAAACATAAGCAACATTGCAATGCTCATAAAAAGGTATGATAGAGTGGTATCTCGCTTGCCGTTGATTGTAGAGCAAACATAGATGCCTAGGCACCTCTGAAGTTCAAGTGAAGACTAGAAGTAAAGATATCAAAGATACAAGAACCAAAGTCATGACACAATTAACCAAGTTTTGAGACAAGCACATTACACTAAGAATAACAACTATGCTCTCAAGAAAGTGCTCATAGAATATGTGGTGACTCAACAAGGAAGTGAAAAGGTTTTGAAAAGTTTGAAAGGCTTCCAATGCTGAAAGTATGGTACTCATTTGCTTTGAGCTCTCATTGCCCCTATCATAAGCATCTTTAAATGGTTAAGGTGAAAGTGAGGTCCAATACGAGTTATATGCTTGACAGACCATAAACTAGAAATCTCATGTCCCTTGGGTATGAGGGTCGCTCCTCATGCTACTCAACTTTAGTTATCGGTAAGTTCTTGTCATAGTAAATACATGCGTATCATGGAGAACCGCCAACGTGGGGTACCCCTTGCCCGATGGTACGGAAGAATCCCCATATCAAAATGACAAGACAAGCAGACAATAAGCATCTCAGCATCTTCTTATTTACCATGGGAAAATGGTGCTTTTTTCTCTCTTTCCTATTTTCTCATCATCTTTTTTTATTTTTCTCAATAACTATCTCTCTCTTTTTTTAATAAGAAGAATGCTTCATAGATTGCTCATTATGGTTACGTTGCAGGTTTCCACCATGATTAGGCATGGATTAGACCAGCCACCCAGGCGTTTCTCTAACACACATACATAACTACATGGACTCACAGGCTCCCCTTTTATTTCACACCACGACATCCGTAAGGAAAAGAGCATGATATCAACTGGGTATATATTTATAGGTATTGAAAGCGTTCCCCGTGACAGCATGGTTCTGCTAATCCCCATCCTATAATTTGTAAGCATATAACTTTAATGGACAATCACAATAGTTCAGGTTTATTAAGTGCAAGAAGTAAAGTGTGCCATCAAGTTCGTGAGAGCTTTACTAATTAACTTTCTCATAACACGCAAACATTTTATTCGGAAGAAAACAAAGCATACTGAATATGCATGGAAAATCAAATGATGCTAATAGGTAGGTATGGTGGACACTTTTGACAATATTGGTTTTGGGAAGTTGGAAACACGAGTAGAGCTCATACTCAGTGAAAATGAAGGCTAGCAATAGTAAGGGAGCGACAAATGAGAGAGCAATAACTGTCATAATCATGCTTGCAATAAAACAGGACTAATTATGGCATGAAAGTGATTCAAGAACCCTGAGGCAAAATAATTCATCAAGGCTTAACTGATTGTTCCAGCCATATGCATGCGTGAGCACGTGCCAAGTCAATTCAAGTGAAACATTCAGAGGAGGATACCATAGTGTCATACCAAGTTATGAATAGAACAATGCAAGCAAACATTCATATGACATGCTACAAACTATTAGCAAGCTGGAGCTAAGCATAAGAAAGCAAGAACTACTAAGCATCCATAAATAACATACACCTTACATGAACAAACTAAGCATGGCCACAATGATGAGTATATGTACAAAAATGGAAACAAATAGAGTTCGTTACCAGCCTCTTACCACACCTCAAGTTGTCATTAATCCTCATTATTGCCCTTCACTTGTGTGGCTTGAATAATAACATGGAACCAAACTCCACTGAGGACTACTGAACCCTGCAACGAACTTCACAAAACCAAAGAAGAACAAAAAATATTTTTGATGTTTTTGATTTTTAAAGGCAAGAACGAAAAGGAAGAATAGGCAAAGTGAAATCTTTTTGGGGTTTTCGAATAATAAAAACAAAGATAAAAGGAAAAGGCAAACCAAGGCTAAAAAGACAAAGAAGCAAACAAGAGAAACAACGAAAATATTTTTGGTATTTTTGTGTTTTGGAAAGCAAAAGTAAAGAAAGAACGAAAATTAAAAAGAGAACGAAACATGGATATACAAAGTACCGACTAAACATGATATGTAGATGAGTGTGATGTCGGTGTACCTCCCCCCAAGCTTAGGCTTTTGGCCTAAGTGGGTATCAATCCCAAGAAGGCCAGGATGGAGCGCCTCCGTAATACGGCGAAGAAGTGCCCTCGTCCTGATACGAACTCGAGAACGCCCCAGCGTAGTGTGCAGAGTAGTCGTAAGAGGGCACATCCTCCTGGTGCTGCTCGTGGAAACCAAGCAAGCGGAGATGCTCGTCCACCTCCTCCTTGGAACACGACCATGGCCTCCTGTAAATACTGAACAAAGTAGATTGTGGCAAAGAAATTTCCCTCTCGTCCCCATCAGTAAACAACATCCTGTATACTAAACCCTCTGTACTACAGTCAGCAGTGACAAAGTGATGCATTTTCATATCAGCAAGATCAAGCCTTTGTGGTGTCAACAGAAAGTTCCAAAGCAGCAACCATGTGTGTGGCAATAATGCCCCCATAAATGGGTCCTCTAGCAGCTAAGCAGCAAGCAATGAGAGAACCAAGATTATACTTGGTATCATTATTAAATGCAGTAGCGAGGAAGGCTAAATGGTAATTAGAAATATTACTAGTGTTCTCCCTACCCAGAATGCTAGTGGCAAGATAATAAGAAAAATATCTAAGAGCTGGGAGTTGAATGTTCCTTATCTTCCCACGCTAAGATGTGCGGTCATCGTCATTTGTCACACTTCGGTAGAGCTCTAGCAAATCAACGTGTCGACCTTGGATCTTATTCACCATCCCAATCATGCCAATGCCTATAATGCTGCAAAATCTTTCCAATGGCATGGTAATAGGCAGATTATAAATCTTGAACGAAATAGTTGACTGATAAGGGGTGTGATGACCCACAAGTATAGGGGGTCTATCGCAGTATTTTCGAGGGAAGTGAAACCCAATTTATTGATTCGACACAAGGGGAGCTAAAGAATATTTATAAGCCTTAACAACTGAGTTATCAATTCAGCTGCACCTGGAAACAATCTTGCTCACAACAGTTTATCAGTAGCAACAGTTTTGTAGTAGGAATAGCAAAGTAACAGCAGTAGTAAAGCAAAGACAGTAGTAACAAAACCAGTAACAGTGGGATTCGAGTGCGGTAGGCATAGGGATAGATGGACGGGCATTGCATGGACAAGACAATTCACATAGCAATCAGAACATAGGGCAATTGCAGATAAATAAGATAAAGCATCCAATTACTAGACAATCCTAGGCATGTGTTCCATATATAGTCATACGTGCTCGCAATGAGAACTTGCACAACATCTTTTGTCCTGCCAGCCTGTTTGCAGCGGGGCCTCTAGGGAACTACTGGCAATTAAGGTGCTCCTTTTAATAGAGCACCGGAGCAAAGCATTAACACTCCATGAACACATGTGATCCTCACATCAAAGCCATTCCCTTCCGGTTATCCCGATTTCTATCACTTCGGGGCCATAGGTTCCAGACAACAACGTGTGTATACAACTTGTAGATAAGACCAAAAACAATACTATCATAATGAATCAATAACATGTTCAGATCTGAAATCATGGCACTCGGGCCCTAGTGACAAGCATTAAGCACAACAAGTCGCAACAAAGTCATAAAGCACTAATAAAAGATACTAGGCACCATGCCCTAACAATCTGATGCCATTACATGAACGGTCTCATCCAATCCCTACCATCCCCATAGCCTACAGCGGGGGATTACTCACTCATAGATGGGGGAAACATGGATGGTCGATGGAGAAGCGATGGTGATGATGATGGCGATGATCTCCTCCAATTCCCCGTCCCGGCAGGGTGCCAGAACGGAGTTTCTGGTGTTGTTTCGTGGAATTTGGTGGTGGCGGCGGAGCGGAACTCCTTCTGGAAAAACGTCGAACCCCCCAGAGGTTTTAGGTCAGAAGGCTTCTTATAGGTGAAGAGGGAGACCGAGGGGGTGCCTAGGGCCACCAAACCATGCCCTGGCGCGGCCAGGCCCAGCCTGCGCCTGGGGGGTGTGGCCAGCCCCTGGCCCTCCTCCGTCTCGTATTCTGGCTCCTGGAGTCTTCTGTAAAAATAGGCACTTTGGCTTTTGTCCCGTCCAATTCCGAGAATATTAATTTTCTGACTTTCCTGGAACCAAAAACAGCAGAAAACAGGCAGCTCGCACTGTGGCTCTTGTTAATAGGTTAGTCCAAGAAATCATATGAAAAGTACTCCAAAGTGTGGACAAAACACAAGAAAGTGGATAAAACCAAGCATGGAGCATCAAAAATTATAGATACATTTGCAATATATCAACATCCACAGGCTTAACTCCTGCTCATCCTCGAGTAGGTAAGTGATAAAAAGAAAGAATAATTTTTGAGGTGACATGCACCATCAAAGACTTGATCAAAATATTTGTAAAACATTCAAAGCTGGGATCATAGTACTTCAATCATAACATGAAAGACAAAGTTCTAGCAATAAGACAAATAGACTATGATGCAACATGAAAAGGCACAAACAAAATATTCATGAATAACAATGCCTTGCAAGACATTTGTTTGTTTCACATAAAGAAAACATAGCACAGTGGCATTCAGCTTGTCCCTCATAGAGTAGCAAACATAAATGCATAGGACACCTTCAAAGTTTACAAGGGTGACTAGATAAAAATAGTTTAAGACAAGCAATATCAAGGTATGCATCAATCAACAAGTCTTGGGACAATGCACATAGAACTAAGAATGGCCACTATGCTCTCAAGAAAGTGCTCATAGAATGTGTGGAGACTCAACAAGGAAATGAACAGGTTTTGAAAAGTTTGAAAGGCTTCCAAATGCCGAAAGTATGGTACTCGTTAGCTCTGAGCTCTCAATGCCCCTATCATAAGCATCTTGAAGTGGTTAAGGTTAAAGTGACACAACTAAGAGGATATGCTTGACAAGTTATAAATCGAAGTCTTATGCCCCTTACTGACGAAGACCGATCCTCATGCTACTCAACTTCAGTCACGAGTAAGCTCTTGTCATTGTAAGTATATACGTATCATAGAGAACCGCCAACGGGGTACCCCTTGCACATGATACAAGAGCTATCCCATAATCAAAATGACAAGACAAGCAGACAATGAGCATCTCAGCGATCTTTTTATTTACTATGTGTATAGATTTTTATTGGGGATGCTTCATAGAATGCTCATTATGGTTATGCTGCAAGTTTCCACCATGATTAGGCATGGCTTAGGCTAGCGGCCCAGGCGTTTCTCTAACATATATACAAACTCCATGATCTTACAAGTTCCACTTTTACTTCACACCACCCGGATCCATAAGTAAAAGAACATGATATCAACGAGGTACTAAGTACAAATGAAATGTTGAAAACGTTCCCCATGAAACATGGTTCTGCTAACTTCAACTTATAAAGCGCAAGCATATACGCAACAAAGAAGGACGCAATGGTTCAGGTTTATTAAATGCAAGAAAATAAAGTGTGCCATCAAGTTCGTGAGAGCTTTACTAACTAACTTTCTCATAACAATCAAACATTTTATTCGGAAGAAAACAAGGCATATTGAATATGCACGGAAGTAGAAAATGATGCTAATAGGTAGGTATGGTGGACACTTTGGCAATATTTGGTTTAAGGGAGTTGGAAACATGAGTAAAACACTCAATGTAAGTGAAGGCTAGCAATAGTAAGGGAGCGACAAACGAGAGAGCAATAATGGCCATAATCATGCAGAGCGACAAAACATCATTGATCAAAGCATAAAGTGATACTACGAGTTGAAAACTAAAGGATCATAAAGGCTTATGGTGACTTGAGATAGTCATAACATGGTGTGAGCATGCGCCAAGTCAACCCAAATAAAGCATCAAAGGAGAATACCACTATACTATGCTTTAATATGCTAAAACAACGCATGATTCATCCAAGGCACATTAAGCAATCTCAATTGTTTATAACAAGTCATGCTACAGCAAAGAACACTAAGCATAAAACCAAAACAATATCAAGCATGGCATGACATAGCATAGGCCACAGTCAAAAACAAACTCTCTTTACCACTTAAGCATGAGCTTTCCCACTCTTTTCCAAACCAAACCAAACTATTTGAACACCAATGTATGAAAGAGGGGGTCCAACCAATTTATTCAGAAAACTAAGCAAACAAAAACAAATGAAAACCAAAATGAAAATGCAAAAGAAGACGCTCCAAGAACAACACAACTATGCATGAAACAATAAAAATGAAGCGTTTCGAAGAAACCTAGGATTTTTATTGATGAAGAAGGGGATGCCTTGGGCATCCCCAAGCTTTGACGCTTGTACTTCTTGTATATTTCTTGGGGTGACACACGTGGCATCCCCAAGCTTGAGCTTTAGTCCATCCTTCATCTCATTACGCATTCCTTCCATACACCTGAAATTTTTCTTTCATACAAAACTTCACATAATCTTTATTAGCAACATTAGTGCACTCAAGATAATAGGTCTTAAGGTTCAGTTCTAACACCAAATAAACTTCCATTAGAACACTATCTACTGTAGCACTTTCCTCAAAAATCTCAATTCCCCAAAAGAACTCAAAAAGGAACCAACAAAAAGCAAATGCAGAGAATGGTAGAAATCTGTCAAAACAGACTATAAGGTAAAGACGAATTTTTTCGAAGACCTTATGTTGCTCAAATCGAAAAGTGTTGAACTAACGAAAGTTAGATAACAATCTGGGGCAGAAGCACAAAAATTCACGCCTCAAAAAGACGTTCAGAGATTTTACACGAATTTTTACGGTGAAGCACAGAAATCTGTTTCAGGACAGCAACTTTCCCAATCATTACTTCTCTCTCGTTAGAGGTTACTCTTGGCACAAAAAGCAAATAAAAAGGATAAGGAGCGGTTATTACTGAAGTAATAACTTCCAAGACTCATCTAAACTTTTGGGTTATCTCCTAATAAGTACTTTTCTTTAACGCCTTTAAGTAAGCAAAAACTAAAATGGATAGAATAGAAGTAAGCGGAGATAATCATGGTGAAAACATTGTTTTGTTCAATAAAATCCTTTTGTTAACAAAGTTGATCAGGTCTTGTTACCAAAACAATTGCTTATGAGACAAAACTTTGTACTCCACTAATGATTATGTTACCTCAACCTTGATAGCAATGATCCCAATCATAATAGTTTCAAATTTTTCTCTTGGTAAGGGACAATATATTTCTCCAACTTCAATGCCTTCAACATGTTCAACTGAATTCAAACCATAAGTACTTTCAATCTTCTTGGGGAAATAGACAGTATGTTCCTTGTCATTAACATTGAAGGTCACCTTTCCTTGATTACAATTAATAACAGCTCCTACAGTATTAAAAAAAGGTCTCCCAAGAATAATAGACATATTATCATCTTCGGGCATTTCAAGCACATCAAAATCAGTTAATATCAAGCAATTGTGAGCCACCTGAACAGGTACATCCTCACATATACCCACAGGAATAGGGGTAGATTTATCACCCATTTGCAAAGATATATCAGTTGGTATTAATTTTTCAAGTTGAAGCCTCTTATAGGGAGAGAAAGGCATAACACTAACTCCAGCTCCCAAATCACACAAAGCAGTTCTAACGTAATTGTTCTTAATAGAGCAAGGGATTGTTGGAATCCCTGGGTCTCCAAGTTTCTTAGGAACCTTACCATTGAAGGAATAATTAGCAAACAAAGTAGAAATTTCTTCATTAGGGATCTTCCTTTTATTCGAGACAATGTCCTTCATATACTTTGAGTAAGGAGGCAATTTAATAGCATCAGTCAAAGGAATTTGCAAGAATAAAGGCTTCATCCACTCACAAAACTTATTATAGTGTTCATCCTCCTTTGACTTGTGTTTCTTATCAGGGAAAGGCATAGGTTTTTGGACCCAAGGTTCTCTTTCACTACCATGTTTCTTAGCAATAAAATCTTCTTTGGTGTATTTAGTATTCTTAGTGTGGTTTTCAGGTTCTTCTTCAACTTTTTCTTCAGTAGGAACAACATTTTCTTCATTACCACTTTCAGTTTCAGCATCAGAGATAGATATACTATTAGGATCTATACCAGGTTCAGAGGGTTCTACAACAGTTTTATGTTTCTTTTTCCTTTTCTTACGAGTAGAACCACTATTTTCAGCTTGTTGAGAATCCTGCTCAATTCTTTTGGGATGCCCCTCAAGATATAGAGGATACTGGGTAGCAGCACCACTTCTAGTTATAATTTCATAAGCATGTTTTTCTTTAGCAGCATTAACTAGCAAGTCGTTTTGCACTTTAACGAGTTGATCTATTTGAGTTTGAACCATTTGAAAGTGTTTAACAATCATTTTAACATCATTAGAGGTTCTTTCCACAATATCTTTCAACTCAACAATAGCTCTAGTGTTTTCCATTAGATGATTTTGCACCCTTTTATTAAAGTTATCTTGCTTAACAATAAAGATATCAAATTCTTCTAAGCATTGATCAGGAGATTTAGAGTAAGGGATATCACCTTCATCAAAGTGTTGGAGAGAGTGTACCTCAATGGTGGATGAGTAGGGAATAAGCTTACATAATTCTTCTATAGGAGGTAAATTCTTGACATCTGCAGCTTTAATTCCCTTCTCCTTAAGACATTTCTTAGCTTCCTTCATCACTTCATCATTTAATTCAATAACTCCCCTCTTCTTTGATGTTGGAATAGGCACAGGAATAGATGGTTCAGGTACAATTACTTTAGGTATAGCTTGGTTAGGAGGAGTCCAATCTTCATAATTCTTTCTTATTTTAGCCATTAATTCCTCAGCTTCCTTAGGAGTCCTATTCCTGAAAACACAATCAACACAACTATCTAGGTATGTCCTAGATTCTTCGGTTAGTCCATTATAAAATATATCAAGAAGCTCATTCTTAGGTAATGGACTTCCAGCCTGTGCATGAATCAAAGCACAAAACCATGCCCAAGATTCGGGCAATACCTCTTTTTCTCCCTGTTTAAAATCAAAAAGTTCCTGCAAGATAGCATGTCTAGCACTGGGAGGAAAATATTTCTGCAGGAAAAGTACTAATCAAGCACTCAGGGCTATCAATAGATCTAGGAGGTAAATTACTAAACCAAGTTTTAGCTTCTCCTTTCAGTGAAAAGGGAAAAATCTTAGCAACAAAGTAAGTACGCATCTTAATATCATCAGAAAACAAGCCACTCATGGTAGAAAGTTCATTCATATGTGCTACTGCACTTCCATTCTTAGTCCCACAAAAAGGTTCTTTCTCGACAATAGCTATGTAAGATAGATCGAGAGAGAAATCATAATCTTCATCTATAATGTTTATGGGAGAAGCAGCAAACTTAGCATCAGGAGACAATTTGGTCTAATAGTACACCTCTCAAGGAGACTCTTAGCAGCGCTCCTATCATGGGTGTTTTTACATTCTTTAATAAATTCATCAGTCATCTCAACATAACCATCTTCAATATCACAACTCTCACTAGACTCAGGTGAGCTAACAGGTGTGGTAGTGTCTTCATTAGGAGTTTCGGTATTTCCAGCTATAGTTCTAGCAATTGTAGCATCTAGGAAAGGACCTAATGAACCAATCTTATCAAGCACAGTAGAAGCAGCATCATAAGCATCAGAAGTTTCCGATTCAGCAGTAGTAGCAGTGTGTGTAGCATGTGTATGTGGTGGTGTAAGGAACTTACTCATAACAGACGGTGAATCAAGAGCAGCAGAGGTGTTTAGAACCGTACCTCTTCTTGTAGTGGATGGTAAAATAGGAACTTTGCCATCACGAGACTTACCCATGATGGACGGATAACAGCAAACAATAGAGAAACCAAGTGAACTTGATAAATAAAGCTATGCTCCCCGGCAACGGCGCCAGAAAATAGTCTTGATGACCCACAAGTATAGGGGGTGTATCGCGGTATTTTCGAGGGAATTGAAACCCAATTTATTGATTCGACACAAGGGGAGCCAAAGAATACTTATAAGCCTTAACAACTGATTTGTCAATTCAGCTGCACCTGGAAACAATCTTGCTCATAGCAGTTTATCAGTAGCAACAGTTTTGTAGTAGGAATAGCAAAGTAACAGCAGTAGTAAAGCAAAGACAGTAGTAATAAAAGCAGTAACAGTGGGATTCGAGTGCGTTAGGCATAGGGATGGATGGACGGGCGTTGCATGGACAAGACAATTCACATAGCAATCAGAACATAAGGCAATTGTAGATAAATAAGATAAAGCATCCAAGTACTAGACAATCCTAGGCATGTGTTCCATATATAGTCATACGTGCTCACAATGAGAACTTGCACAACATCTTTTGACCTGCCAGCCCGTTTGCAGCGAGGCCTCTAGGGAACTACTGGCAATTAAGGTGCTCCTTTTAATAGAGCACCGGAGCAAAGCATTAACACTCCGTGAACACATGTGATCCTCACATCAAAGCCATTCCCTTCCGGTTATCCCGATTTCTATCACTTCGGGGCCATAGGTTCCGGACAACAACGTGTGTATACAACTTGCAGATAAGACCAAAAACAATACTATCATAATGAATCAATAACATGTTCAGATCTAAAATCATGGCACTCGGGCCCTAGTGACAAGCATTAAGCACAACAAGTCGCAACAAAGTCATAAAGCACTAATAAAAGATACTAGGCACCATGCCCTAACAACATGATGCCATTACATGAATGATCTCATCCAATCCCTACCATCCCCATAGCCTACAGGGGGGATTACTCACTCATAGATGGGGGAAACATGGATGGTCGATGGAGAAGCGATGGTGATGATGATGGCGATGATCTCCTCCAATTCCCCATCCCGGCAGGGTGCCAGAACGGAGTTTCTGGTGCTGTTTCATGGAATCTAGTGGTGGCGGCGGAGCGGAACTCCTTCTGGAAAAACGCCGAACCCCCCCAGAGTTTTTAGGTCATAAGGCTTCTTATAGGCGAAGAGGGAGACCGAGGGGGTGCCTGGGGCCACCACACCATGCCTGGCGCGGCCAGACCCAGCCCGCGCCTGGGGGGTGTGGCCAGCCCCTGGCCCTCCTCTGTCCTGTATTCTGGCTCCTAGAGTCTTCTGGAAAAATAGGCACTTTGGCTTTTGTCCCGTCCAATTCCGAGAATATTCATTTTCTGACTTTCCTGGAACCAAAAATAGTAGAAAACAGGCAGTTGGCACTGTGGCTCTTGTTAATAGGTTAGTCCAAGAAATCATATGAAAAGTACTCCAAAGTGTGGACAAAACACAAGAAAGTGGATAAAACCAAACATGGAGCATCAAAAATTATAGATACATTTGCAATGTATCAGGGTGTTAGTGAAAACGAAACTCTCAACGAAAGTTTTGGTGAGCACGGCATATTGCTCACTCTCATCCTGCATGTAAGTGGTGAAACCAACCCTCTAAACAAGAAGTAAGAAATCATCTAGGATCCCTGCAGCTTGCAAAAAGGTAAAACAAGGGAAGGTAGATGGGTGAGCATCTCCCTCATTCTCCTTCATTGCCAGAGCGTGGTGCAATAAGATTTTCATTATACGATGGCCTAAACTGAGAAGCTGATCTCGAAGGCCTTGCTCTCATGGGTGTGTCTCTCTCAAATATTTCTCCAAAAGTGTGGTTGTTCATCTTTGATATTCTGAAATTTAAGACAACCATCATACAAGTGATTGCAAAGTGAATACATAATGAAGGGAACTACTCATAGGGACTTGTAAGAGGCCTAAACATGCATCAAAACAACTTTTCTAAGCATTGAACAAGCTGACAAGCTCTCATAACCTGTCTCCTATAGTACCAAAATACTCAAGATATAATCCACTAAACACAAATCTACTTAGACAAGCGGAGGAGTCAGATATCAGAGAACAAATGCTCCAAATTTCAGCAGCAAAGATGGGCTGAGCAAGGATATCGAAAAATCACGAGCAAGAACATCAAGAACACGAGTTTGAGCAATGAACTGATGTTTTCTCGAGAGATAGAAGGCAATGGAAAGTAAGAGAGTGAGTGGAGGGCCAAGGGTGGCCCACACCATGGCCAGGCACGCCCCTGGGGTGGCCGCGCCACCAGGTGGTGTGCCTGCCTGGGTCACTCCAGGCACTCCTCTGCTCCTTTTTTCACGTAAAAATTTAATATGAATTTTCTAGAATTTTTCGAGACACTTTATTTTTTAGCAATTTTTAGGTATTGATGCATGATTTTTTGACAAAAAGATGTTTTTGGAATGATGCAATGACAAAACAAAACTAAAACTTCAGAAGTTCTAAGACACTCTAATATGCAAGCAACTAGCAATAGAAAAGTAAACTAAGCAAAAGCAAAAAATAAAATGGATAAAATAAAAGTAAGCGAAGATAATCATGGTGAAAACATTGTTTTGTTCATTAAAATCCCTTCGTTAACAAGGTTGATCAGGTCTTGTTACCAAAACAATTTTATATGAAACAAAACTTTGCATTCCACTAATGATTATGTTACCTCAACCTTGATAATGATGGTCCCAATCATAATAGTTTCATATTTTTCTCCTGGTATGGGACAATATATTTCTCCAACTTGGATGCCCTCAACATGTTCAATTGAATTTAAACCATAATTCCTATCAATCTTCTTGGGGAAATAGACATAATGCTCCTTGTCATTAACATTAAAAGTTTTTCCTTGATTACAATTAATAACAGCTCCTACAGTATTAAGAAAAGGTCTCCCAAGAATAATAGACATATTATCATCTTCATGCATTTCAAGCACAACAAAGTCAGTTAATATCAAGCAATTATGAGCAACTTGAACAGGTACATCCTCACATATACCAAGAGGAATAGTAGTAGATTTATCAGCCATTTGCAAAGATATATCAGTTGGTATTAGTTTTTCCAATTGAAGTTCTTGTAGGGAGAAAAAGGCATAACACTAACTCCTGCTCCCAAATCACACAAAGCAGTTCTAACATAACTATTTTTAATAGAGCATGGAATAGTTGGAATCCTCCAAGTTTCTTTGGAACCTTACCATTAAAGGAATATTTGGCAAGCAAAGTAGAAATTTCTTCATTAGGGATCTGTCTTTTATTAGAGATAATATCCTTCATATACTTTGAATAAGGAGGCAATTTAATAGCATCAGTCAAAGGAATTTGCAAAAATAAAGGTTTCATCCACTCACAGAACTTGTTGTAGTGTTCATCTTCCTTTGACTTGTGTTTCTTATCAGGGAAAGGCATAGGTTTTAGATCCAAGGCTCTCTTTCACTACCATGCTTATTAGCAACAAAATCTTCTTTAGTGTATTTAGTATTCTTAGTGTGCCTTTCAGGTTCTTCTTCAACTTTTTCTTTATCAGGAACATCATTTTCCTCATTACCACTTTCCGTTTCAACATTAGAGACAGATATACTATTAGGATCTTTAGCAGGTTCAGAAGGTTCTATAATAAGTTTATGTTTCTTTTTCCTTTTCTTAGGAGAAGTACCACTATTTTCAATTTGTTGAGAATCCTGCTCAATTCTTTTAGGATGCCCCTCAGGATATAGAGGATCCTGGGTGGCGGCACCACTTCTAGTTCTTATTTCATAAGCATGTTTTTCCTTAGAAGCATTAACTAGCAAATCTTTGTGTACCTTAATAAGCTGATCAATTTGAGTTTGAACCATTTGGAAATGTTTAACAAGCATTTAACATCATTAGAGGTTCTTTCCACAATATCTTTTAACTCAATAATAGCTCTAGAGTTTTCCATTAAATGATTTTGCACCCTTTTATTAAAATTATCTTGCTTAATAATAAAAATATCAAATTCTTCCAAGCATTGATCAGGAGGTTTAGAATAAGGAATATCACCTTCATCAAAATGTTGGAGAGAGTGTACCTCAATAGTGGATGAGTGAGAAATTGGCTTACATAATTCTTCTATAGGAGGTAAATTCTTCACATCTGCAGCTTTAATTCCCTTCTCCTTAAGACATTTCTTAGCTTCCTCCATCACTTCATCATTTAGTTCAATAACTCCCCTCTTCTTTGATGTTGGTATAGGCGCAGGCATAGTTAACTCAGGTGTAGTTGGTTCAAATGAAGTCTAGTCTTCATAATTCTTGCTTATTTTAGCCATTAATTCCTCAGCTTCTTTGGGAGTTCTCTTCCTGAAAACACAATCAGCACAACTATCCAGGTATGTCCTAGATTCTTCAGTTAGTCCATTATAATATATATCAAGAATCTCATTTTTAGGTAATGGACATCCAGCCTGTGCATGAATGAAAGCACAAAACCTTGCCCGTGATTCAGGCAGTATCTCTTTCTCTCCCTATTTAAAATCAAAAAGTTCCTGCAAAATAGCATGTCTAGCACTAGGAGGGAAATATTTCTGAAGGTAGGTACTAATCAAGCAATCAGGGCTATCAATAGATCCAAGAGGTAAATTATTAAACCAAGTTTTAGCATCTCCTTTTAGTGAAAAGGGAAAATTTTAGCAACAAAGTAGGTGTGCATCTTAATATCATCAAAAAATAGACCACTCATGGTAGAAAGCTCAGTCATATGTGCTACAGCACTTTCATTCTTAGTCCCATAAAAAGGTTCTTTCTCAACAATAGTTATGTAAGATAAATCAAGAGAGAAATCATAATCTTTCTCTTTAATGTTTATGGGAGACGTAGCAAACTTAACATTAGGAGATAATTTAGGTCTAACAGTATGTTTCTCAAGAAGACTCTTAATAGCACTCCTATCATGGGTGTTTTGGCATTCTTTAATAAATTCATCAGTCATTTCTATATATCTGTCATCAATATCATAGCTCTCTCTAGACTCAGGTGAACTGACAGGTGTAGTAGTGTCTTCATTATGAGTTTCAGTATTTCCAACTATAGTTCTAGCAATCGTAGCATCTAGGAAATGACCTAATGAACCACTCTTATCAAGCACAGTAGAAGCAGCATCATAAGTATCAGAAGTTTCAGATTCAGCAGTAGTAGCAGTATGTGTAGCATGTGTATATGGTGGTGTAAGGAGCTTACTCATAACAGATGGTGAATCAAGAGCAACAAAGGTGTTCAGAACCGTACTTCTCCTTGTAGTGGATGGTAAAATAGGAACTTTGCCATCACGAGACTTACCCATGATGGATGGATGGCAGCGAACAATAGTGATTCCAAGTGAACTAGATAAATAGAGTTATGCTCCTTGGCAACGGCACCAGAAAATAGTCTTGATGACCCACAAGTATAGGGGGTGTATCGTAGTATTTTTTAGGGAAGTGAAACCCAATTTATTGATTCGACACAAGGGGAGCCAAAGAATATTTATAATCCTTAACAACCGAGTTGTCAATTCAGCTGCACCTGGAAACAATCTTGCTCATAGCAGTTTATTAGTAGCAATAGTTTTGTAGTAGCAATAGCAAAGTAATAGCAGTAGTAAAAGTAATAACAGTAGTAACAACTGTAGTAAACAGTAGAATTAAAGCGTGGTAGGCATAGGGATGGATGGACAGGTGTTGCATGGACAAGACAATTCATATGGCAATCAAGACATAGGGCATTTGCAGATAAATAATATAAAGCATCCAAGTACTAGATAATCATAGGCATGTGTTCCATATATAGTCATACGTGGTCGCAATGAGAACTTGCACAACATCTTTTGTCCTTCCAGCCTGTTTGCAGCAAGGCCTCAAGGGAACTACTGGCAATTAAGGTGCTCCTTTTAATAGAGCACCGGAGAAAAGCATTAACACTCTGTGAACACATGTGATCCTCACATCAAAGCCATTCCCTCTAGTTATGCCGATTATTGTCACTTCGGGGCCTTTGGTTCCGGACAACAATATGTGTATACAACTTGCAGGTAAGACCATAAACAATACTATCATAATGAATCAATAACATGTTCAGATATGAAATCATGGCACTCAGGCCCTAGTGACAAGCATTAAGCATAACAAGTTGCAACAAAGTCAAAAAGCACTAATAATAGCTACTAGGCACCATGCCCTAACAATCTGATGTCATTACATGAACGGTCTCATCCAAATCCTACCATCCCCATAGCCTATAGTGGGGTATTACTCACTCATGGATGGGGGAAACATGGATGGTCGATGGAGAAGCGATGGTGATGATGACGGCGATGATCTCCTCCAATTCCCCATCCCGCCAGGGTGCCAGAACGGAGTTTCTGGTTCTGATTCACGGAATCTGGTAGTGGCAGCGTAGCGGAACTCTTTCTGGAAAAATGTCGAACCCCCTTGGTTTTTAGGTCAAGAGGCAACTTATAGGCAAAGAGGAAGGCCGAGGGGGTGACCGAGGCGGCACACCACCCCCAGGTGCGGCCTGGCCTGGCCCGCGTGGCCAGGTGGTGTGGGTCCCTCATGGCCCTCCTCCGTCTCATCTTCTAGCTCCATGAATCTTCTGGTGAAATAGGATTTTTGGCATATTTTCCGGGATTTTTCCTGATAGTTGATTTTCTGCACAAAAATTAGACATCAAGGTAATTCTGCTGAAAACAGTGTCAGTCCGTGTTAGTTGTATCCAAATCACACAAGTTTGGAGGAGAAACAATAGCAAAAGTCTTCGGAAAAGTAGATACGTTTTGGACGAATCAGTACCCATCGAGGAGTCAAAATTAATATATCAGAAACCAGCGAGAGTTTCGATGATAGGTTCAACTTCTTGCTGAGACTTTGCATCTTAACAATTTAACGAAATTAGGTCAAACTTGAGGTAGCTACAAGTAAACGCCATAGATTGCTCTTGAATTAAATGTTTTTTCATAGGTAGATCATCGGTGCATCTTTTTATAGTAAACAGTGTCATTGGAGTGAGTTTCCAACTATCAAGAAAGAACATTCAATTCTACATTTTTCGAGTGAAGAATACGAGCGAGGTTGTTCTTTTTCCTAAAGAAAAGTACGAACAATATTGGATCTGAATGCCACCAGCCAAGTTTTCATACAGATATATTGGACCAACATGTTGTACCAACGATTCCTAAAGAAAACTTCCCAGCTAACTCTGCTCTTTAGAATGATTTTATGTCGATTTATCGATATTAGGTCAAATTTGAAACTACAAGTACTAGTAAAGTGCACGTACCCTAGACGTGAGACTCAGATAATAGACATCTGGTAAAGCAGAAAAAATATAATAGGTAAAATTTGAACTACTACAAGTAAACTGTGTAGGTTGCTTTGAAAGTTTTACGAAAAAGCTCTTAGAGGTACCCATCGGAGGGTGCACGCGGGGGGGGGGGGGGGCAATTAATATACTATCAGAAACCATATAGAGTTCTAACGAGGGGTTCATCTTCTTTCTAATATTTTGCGTCTTGACAGTTTAATGTAATTAGGTCAAACTTGAGCTACAACTAAGTGCGATATATTGCTCTTAAATTTAATGAAATTAGGTCAAACTTGAACTACAAGTAATAAATTGTAGGTTGCATTGAAAGTTTTATGAAAAAAGCTTTTGGAGGTACCCATCGAGCGGTTAATTAATATATCAGAAACCACAGAGAGTTTTGACAAGTGGTTCAACTTCTAGCTAAGATTTTGCATCATGAAAATTTTGAACACCTTTTGAAAACGATCACATGAAATAGGGAGAGAGGTAAAATGATTTGTCTATTCTCTATGGGCAACCCACAAGCTTGAGGTACACCTTATTAGGCTTAAAGATACAAATTATATTTTCTCCATAATGTATATGGTGAACCTTGGTGGATGCCACATACTAGGCCTTAAGGTGTGCTTTTGTACACATTGTGGATGCCATTATTAGGGAAAAAGCAAATAGTACTCCCTCGATCCAAATTAGTGTTCTCACATTTGTCTAGATTCGGATGTATCTAGTCATGTTTTAGTGCTAGATACATCCGAATCTAGACAAATCTGAGAACATTAATTTGGATCAGAGGGAGTAGTATATTAGTACTTTTTTTGAGGAAAGTATATTAGTACTAGTACTCATTTCTTTGCTTAGACATATGCTCACCTCTGTCCACGCGTTGTACACGCTGAGAGAATAAAACGTAGGCAGGGTAAAAGAGGGCAGCAGCGAAGAGGAGTTGAAGGCGGTTTGATGTCAGAGGAAAGTTATGATGGGTTCCTGACACCAGGTACTCCCGCGGCCACTCTACTAGTAGTAAATTTCAGGACCTATGCACGCAAAACAAATTGTGTGTTTTCTCTCTCCTCCGCTGCCTCTCACCATCCATCCTCCCTCTCTCCTACCCTTTCCCCTCGCGCACCGGCCCGGCTGATCTCTCCCTGGTCCACAGCATGGTGTTGCGCACGTGTGCCTTGGTACGGCGGCTCTGTGTCTCTAGCGTGTTCGGCAGCCGTGTTGGCGTGGAGTAGGGACGAGGAGTACATAGGAAGAAAACCACTTTGGTCCTTGGCGGCAAAAAAAATTCACTTTTCCGGTTTTCGAAATTTTCACTTGCTTCCCAAACATCGGGAGGGAAGGTTACTCAAAAGATCGGCCATTCGCAGTACTTATTATCTTATCTCTATCTTTTCTTATCTCTTACAATACCATACAATACCACTATATAGTGTACGGATAACTTCGATCATTGACCGTTGGATCAAGACCGGCAAATCCAGACAGTGTCGTCGGTGTGATTTTCCAACTATATCAGGAAAGAACATTCAATTATTCTCAATTTTCCGAGTGGATGACAAGCGAGGTTGTGCTTTTCCGTTTAGGAATGTTCGAAGAATATTGGATCTGAATGCCAGAAGCCAAGTTTACCAACATGTTGTACCAACGATTCCCATGTTTTATTTATGAGTTTTCAAACTTCCTAGCTAACTCTGCCTATTTGACTGAATGACTTTATGTCGATTTATCAAAATTAGGTCAAATTTGAAACTACAAGTAAATTGTAGGTTACTTTGAAAGTTTTACGAAAAATCTTTTGGAGGTACCCATCGAGGGGTCACAATTAATATATCATAAAACACTGAGAGTTTTGACGATAGGTTCAACTTCTTGCTAAGATTTTGCATCTTAGAATTTAATGAAATTAGGTCAAACTTGAGCTACAAGTAATCCCGATAGATTGCTATTGAATTAAATGTATTTCCAAAGGTAGATGGGTGCATCTTCATGTAGTAAACAATGTCCTCGGTGTTAGTTTCCAACTATCACGAAAGAACATTTAATTCTCAATTTTTCGAGTGATGCCAAGATTGTTCTTTTACGTAAAGAAACACCAAAGAATATGGATCTGAATACCACAAGACAAGTTTTCAGACATAAATGTATGGATGTCGATGTAATTTTACCTTTTTTAGGTCCTTGATGTAAAATGTACTCGCACCGTCCTTGTAACATTCAAACCTAAAAGCAAGTGGTAACATTTAAAAGTATTTAAGATTATTAGTTGTTGATTAGTATGAATGTTATTGGATTTCAAGCCGAACGACCAAGGTCATGGCCATATCTACATCATACTTTATGCTGATGATGATCCCATGTCCACGAATTTTCATGCCGCCAACTCTGGCCATATATTTTGAAAACAAACAAAGAGAAAGTAGTATGAAGAGTATGGCTCGATGAGCTTCTCTCTCGAGAAGGACCCAAACATTACTGTTTTCCCTGCTTAATTTTAGGGTGCTTCCTGATAAATGTATGGACCTCGATGTAATTTGATACATTGCAAATGTATCTATAATTTTTGATGTTCCATGCTTGGTTTTTTATACTTTCTTGTGTTTTGTCCACACTTTGGAGTACTTTTCATATGATCTCTTGGACTAACCTATTAACAAGAGCCATAGTGCCAGCTGCCTGTTTTCTGCTATTTTTTGGTTCCATAAAGTCAGAAAATGAATATTCTCGGAATTGGACGGGACAAAAGCCAAAGTCATTATTTTACCGGGGGACACTTGGAGTCAGAATACGAGACGGAGAAGGGCCAGAGGGCGACCACACCACCTGGCCGCGCGGCCAGGCTTGGCCCGCACCAGGGGGTGGTGTGGCCAGCCTAGGAACCCCCTCGGCCTCTCCTCCCGCCTATAAGATGCCTCCGATACCAAAACCCTAAGTACCCGATCAAAAATCCACGAAAGAGCCTGTAGCCGCCGTCATCTCCATCCCTAGATCGGGAGGGATCTGAAGCTCTTCCCGGCACCCTTCCAGAGAGGGGAATTCACCCTGGAGGCCATGTAGTAGCTAGATGGCTGGTTCTCCTTTGTGCTTTCATGTCTAGATCTTGTGAGCTCTGTTCATGATCAAGATCATCTATTTGTAATTCTGCATGTTCTGTTTGCGGGGATCCGATGGATATTGAGATGCTATTTCAGATTGATTATTGATTCTATCATGTCTTTGTTATTTGTGATCTTGCATGCTTTCCGTTGTTAGTAGCTATCCTTCCCAAGTAGATGCAAGCAACTCCAAGAGTTAGTATTTATGCTCGATAGTGGGTTCATGCCTCTGGTAATCTGGGGAAGTGACAAAAATCTCTAAGGTACTAGATGTGCTGTTGCTACTAGGGAGAAAACAACAATCCTTTGTTCATATAACAATCGTATTGTTTACTTTACACGCAATTCGTAAAGCAATAATCTGTTGCTTGCAACTTAATACTAGAGGGGGTTCGTATGATAACCTAAAGGTGGATTATTAGTCATAGATGCAGTTGGATGGCGGTCTATATATAATGTTGTAATGCCCAATCAAGTCTCAAAGGAGTCAAGATGATTAGTATATGCTTGTATTCTTTCTCGATGTTTGTCAATTGCCCCGCTGTAATTTGTTCACCCAGCATGTTATCTATCTTAAGGAGAGCCACCTCTAGTGAACTATGGACCCCGGTCCTTTCTTTTACATACAATCTACAAACTGTTTACTACTTTGTGTTTACTTTCTGCAAACTATTACTTCCTTCCATTCGATACGTTTAATCCTTTGTTTTTAGCAAAACTGGTGAGATTGACAACCTCATCGCAAGTTGGGGGCAAAGCTTTGTGGTTGTGTTGTGCAGGTCTCCACGTTGCTGCTGGCACCGGTAGTGCGCCCTGCCAATGTTCAGCTAGCTACACCTTTTTGGTGTTTCCTTGCTCCTACTGGATTGATAACCTTGGTTTCATACTGAGGGAAAACTTGCTATTGTGCTCATCATACCTTCCTCTTGGGGTTCCCCAACGAGCTCGATATATTTTGGGCCATCAAAAACTTTTTCTGGCACCGTTGCTGGGGAGTCAAGGACATCTTCACAAGGGGAGTCCCTCATAACCAATCTCTTTACTTTGTTATTTTTGTTTTGCTTAGTTTACTTTTGCTTTGTTTGCTTGTTTCTTTATCAAAAACACAAAAATTTAGTCTTACTAGTTTGCTTTCTTTATTAAAAAACACAAAAAATGACTACTCTTGAAAACACTAAGTTGTGTGACTTCACTAGCACCAACAACAATGATTTCAAGAGCACACCTATTGCTCCACATGGTCCTGAAGCTACTTTCTTTGAGATTAACCCTGCTTTACTCAATCTTGTTATGAGAGAACAATTTTCTGGTATTGGTAATGAAGATGCTGCTGCCCATCTAAATAACTTTGTTGAACTTTGTGAGATGCAAAAGCATAGGGATATAGATGGATATATTATTAAGATTAAATTGTTTCCTTTCTCTTTGAGAGGAAAAGCTAAAGAATGGTTGAATTCCTTAACTAGGAATAGTATTGATTCTTGGACTAAGTGCAAAGATGCTTTTATTGGAAAATACTATCCTCGTACTAAGATTATATCTATGAGAAGTGAAATAATGAAGTTTAAACAATCTGATAATGAACATGTTGCTCAAGCTTGGCAAAGAATGAAATCTTTGGTAAAGAATTGTCCCACTCATGGACTGACTGCTTGGATGATCATCCAAACTTTTTATGCAGGATTGAACTATTCTTCAAGGAACCTATTGGATTCTGCTGCTGGAGGTACCTTTATGGCCATTACTTTGGGTGCTGCAACAAAGCTTCTGGATAATATGATGGTTAACTACTCTAAATGGCATACTGAAAGAGCTCCACAAGGTGAGAAGGTAAATTCTGTTGAAGAAACCTCCTCCTTGAGTGATAAGATTGATGTTATTATGTCTACGCTTGTTAATGGGAAAGCCCATATTGGTCCAAATAATGTTCCCTTAGCCTCTTTGGTTGCTCAAGAAGAGCAAGTTGATGTGAACTTCATAAGAAATAACAATTTTAGCAACAATGCCTATAGGAATAATTTTGGTAACAACAATTATAAGCCATATCCTCCCAACAATGGTAATGCTTACGGAAATTCCTACAACAATAATAGGAGTGATCCCTCTGAACTTGAAGTTATGCTTAAAAGTAAACAAACTGCTTGCAATAAAACTATTGAGGAAAAAACTCTCTAATGCTGAAAGAAATATAGCATCTTTGGCTGAAGCTCAATCTTCTTTGAATAAAATGGCTGCTAAACCTGAAACTAATGATAATCCTTTTGCAGCTACTAATGCCATACAAGTAAGAATTGATGAAAATGTTAGACTATTAGCTGAATTACATGCTAAGTGGGAAAGAGAAGATGAAATTGCTAGAAACATTAGTGTTTCTACTATCACCACCACTAGTATTGAGCCTAGTAATAGCTCTACCACCTTAGATGATAATTATGATTTTGATCTTGATGGTTGCAATATCTCTGAAGTTATTAAGTTCCTACAAAAGCTTGCTAAAAGTCCTAATGCTAGTGTTATGAACATGGCCTTTACAGAACACATTACTGATGCTCTCATAAAGATTAAAGAAGAAAAGATGAGACATAAAGCTTCTATTCCTATAAAACAAGAAGATGGTTGGGAACTCATCATTAATATGAAAGTGAATGATTTTGATTTCAAAGCTTTATGTGCTTGATAGTAGTGTTTCTATTATGCCTAGAAGGATTTATGATATGCTTGATTTGCCTCCACTTGAAGATTGTTATTTGAATGTCCCACTTGATGATAATGCTAAAAAGAAACTCATGGGAAGTATTAATGATGTTCTTATTATGGTCAACAATGCCTATGTCCCCGTTGATTTCTATGTTTTGGATGTTGAATGCAATGCTTCTTGTCCGATTACTTTGGGAAGACCTTTTCTTAGAACTATTGGTGCCATTATTGATATGAAAGAAGGCACCATTAAATATCAACTCCCACTCAAGAAAGGTATATAACACTTCCCTAAGAAGAGAGAGAAGATTTCTTTTGCCTCTCTTATGAAAACAAAATTTGGTTTTAAAGCTTCTTCATTTGAGAACACTTGATTCTTCTTCTTGCTTCTTATGCCTAACTTAAAGGCGTTAAAGAAAAGTACTTATTGGGAGATAACCCAAAAGTTTTAGATGAGTCTTGGAAGTTCTTACTTCAGTAATAACCGCTCCTTATCCTTTTTATTTGCTTTTTGTGCCAAGAGTAACCTCTAATGAGAGAGAAGTAATGATTGGGAAAGTTGATGTCCCGAAACAGATTTGTGTGCTTCACCGTAAAAATTCGTGCAAAATCTATGTACGTCCTTTTGAGGCGTGAATTTTTGTTCTTCTGCCCCAGGTTGTTATCTAACTTTCGTTAGTTCAACACTTTTTGATTTGAGCAACAGAAGGTCTTCGAAAAAATTCGTCTTTACCTGCTGGTCTGTTTTGACAGATTTCTGCCATTTTCTGCATTTGCTTCTTGTTGGTTTCTTTTTGAGTTCTTTTGGGGAATTGAGCTTTTTGAGGGAAGTGATACAGTATCTAGTGTTCTAATGGAAATTTATTGGTATTAGAACTGAACCTAAAGACTTATTATCTTTAATGCACTAATGGTGCTAATAAAGATTGTGCGAAGTTTTGTATGAAGGAAAAAATTTCAGGTGTATGGAAGGAATGAGTAATGAGATGAAAGATGGACTAAAGCTCAAGCTTGGGGATGCCACGCGTGTCACCCCAAGAAATATCCAAGAAGTACAAGTGTCAAAGCTTGGGGATGCCCAAGGCATCCCCCTCTTCATCAATAAAAATCCCAGGTTTCTTCCAAACGCTTCAGTTTTATTGTTTCATGCACAGTTGTGTTGTTCTTGGAGCGTCTTCTTTTTTGTTTTTGTTTTGGTTTTTCGTTTGCTTTGTTTGCTTAGTTTGCTGAATAAATTGGTTGGACCCCCTCTTTCATACATTGGTTTTCAAATAGTTTGGTTTGGTTTGGAAAAGAGTAGGAAAGCTCATGCTTAAGTGGTAAAGAGAGCTTGTTTCTGACTGTGGCCTATGCTTTGTCATGCCATGCTTGATATTGTTTTGGCTTTATGCTTAGTATTATTTGTTGTAGCATGACTTGTTATAAACAATTGAGATTGCTTAATGTGCCTTGGATGAATCATGCGTTGTTTTAGCATATTAAAGCATAGTATTGCCGTATTCTCCTTTGATGTTTTATTTGGGTTGACTTGACGCATGCTCACACCATGTTATGACTATCCCAAGTCACCATAGCCTTTATGATCTTTTAGTTTTCAACTTGTAGTATCACTTTATGCTTTGATCAATGATGTTTTGTCGCTCTGCATGATTATGGCCATTATTGCTCTCTTAGTTTGTCGCTCCCAGTCTTTTGCTAGCCTCCACAACCAAGTATGAGTTCCACTCATGCATCCAACTCCCTAAACCAAGTTATTCCAAAGAGTCCACCATACCTACCTACTAGCTTATGCTGTTCCAAGTATATTCATGCTTTTGTTTACCTTCCGAATTAAACTTGTTATGAGAAAACTAGTGATTAAAGCTCTCACGAACTTGATGGCACACTTTACTTTTCTTACCCTTAATAATCTTGAACCATTGTGTCGTCTACGTTGTATATGCTTGCACTTATTTGTTGGGGATTAGCAGAACCATGCTGTCATGGGGAACGCTTTCAACATTGCACGGGTACTTTGTACCTATTTGATATCATGCTCTTTTGTCTATGGATGTCGTCGGTGTGAAATGAAAGGGGAGCTTGTAAGTCCATGGAGTTATGTATATGTGTTAGAGAAACACCTGGGCCGCTGGTATAATCCATGCTGACATGGTGGAAACCTGCAGCATAACCATAATGAGTTGTCTATGAAGCATTCTTCTTATAAAAAAAGAGTCCTATATTGAGAAAAAGAGAAAAAGAGAAAAAGAGAAAAACAATGAGATTATGAAAAGAGGAAAGAGAGAAAAAAAGCACCATATTCCCATGGTAAATAAGAAGATTGATGAGATGCTCGTTCTATGCTTGCTTTGTCATTTTGATATGGGGATTCTTCCGTATCATCGGGCAAGGGGTACCCCGTTGGCGGTTCTCTATGATACAGATGTACTTACGATGATAAGAACTTACCGGTGACTAAACTTGAGTAGCATGAAGAGCGGCCCTCGTATTCAAGGGACATGAGATTTCTAACTTATACTTCGTCAAGCATGTACACCATAGTTTGTTCACTTTAACCTTAATCACTTCAAGTTGCTTATGACAGGGGCAATGAGAGTTGAAAGCTATAAGTACCATAATTTTTGGAAGCTCTTTATGAAACTTGAATCTCTGCTTCCTTCTATGAAGGCCTTTCTTCCACCATTACATTGAGTCTCCACCTTATATATTTATGCACCTACTTTGAGAGCATAGTGGTCATTCTTAGTTCTATGTGCATTGTCCCAAGACTAGTTGATTGATGCATAACTTATATTGCTTGTTTTAAACTATTTGTATCTAGTCACTCTTATGAACTTTGAAGGTGTCCTATGCATTTATATTTGCTACTCTATGAGGGACAAGCTGAATACTATTATGCTATGTTTTCTTTATGTGAAACAAACAAACATCATGCAAAGCATTGTTATTCATGAATCTTTTGTTTGTGCCTTTTCATGTTGCAACATAGTTCCTTTGTCTTATTGCTAGAACTTTGTCTTTCATGTTATGATGGAAGTACTATGATCCCAGCTTTGAATGTTTTACAAATACTTTGATCAAGTTTATGATGGTGCATGTCACCTCAAAAATTATTCTTTCTTTTTATCACTTACCTACTCGAGGACGAGCAGGAGTTAAGCTTGGGGATGTTGATAATTGAAAATGTATCTATAATTTTTTATGTTCCATGCTTGGTTTTTTATACTTTCTTGTGTTTTGTCCACACTTTGGAGTACTTTTCATATGATTTCTTGAACTAACCTATTAACAAGAGCCACAGTGCCAACTGCCTGTTTTCTGCTGTTTTTGGTTCCAGAAAGTCAGAAAATGAATTTTCTCGGAATTGGACGGGACAAAAGCCAAAGTCACTATTTTACCGGGGGACACTTGGAGCCAGAATATGAGACGGAGAAGGGCCAGAGGGCGACCACACCACCTGGCCGCGCGACCAGGATTGGCCCGTGCTAGGGGGTGGTGTGGCCAGCCCAGGCACCCTCTCGGCCTCTCCTTCCGCCTATAAGATGCCTCCGATACCAAAACCCTAAGTACCCGATCAAAAATCCACGAAAGAGTCTATAGCCGTCGTCATCTCCATCCCTTGATTGGGAGGCATTTGAAGCTCTTCCCGGCACCCTCCGGAGAGGGGAATTCACCATGGAGGCCTTCTTCATCATCATGCAAGCCTCCGGTGTGATGCGTGAGTAGTTCATCTCTAGACTACGGGTCCATGTAGTAGCTAGATGGCTGGTTCTCCTGCTTTGTGCTTTCATGTCTAGATCTTGTGAGCTCTGTTCATCATCAAGATCATCTATTTGTAATTCTGTATGTTGTGTTTGCGGGATCCGATGGATATTGAGATGCTATTTCAGATTGATTATTGATTCTATCATGTCTTTGTTATTTGTGATCTTGCATGCTTTCCGTTTTTAGTAGCTATCTTGGCCAAGTAGATGCTAGCAACTCCAAGAGTTAGTATTTATGCTCGATAGTGGGTTCATTCCTCTGGTAATTTGGGGAAGTGACAGAAATCTCTAAGGTACTAGATGTGTTGTTGCTACTAGGGAGAAAACAACAATCCTTTGTTCATAGAACAATCGTATTGTTTACTTTACATGCAATTCGTAAAGCAATAATCTGTTGCTTGCAACTTAATACTGGAGGGGGTTCGGATCATAACCTGAAGGTGGATTATTAGTCATAGATGCAGTTGGATGGCGGTCTATGTATAATGTTGTATTGCCCAATCAAGTCTCAAAGGAGTCAAGATGATTAGTATATGCTTGTATTCTTTCTCGATGTTTGTCAATTGCCCCGCTGTAATTGTTCACCCAGCATGTTATCTATCTTAAGGAGATCCACCTCTAGTGAACTATGGACCCCGGTCCTTTTTTTTACATACAATCTACAAACTATTTACTGCTTTGTGTTTACTTTCTGCAAACTATTACTTCCTTCCATTCGATACGTTTAATCATTTGTTTTCAGCAAAACCGGTGAGATTGACAACCTCATCGCAAGTTGGGGGCAAAGTTCTGTGGTTGTGTTGTGCAGGTCTCCATGTTGCTGCTGGCACCGGTAGTGCGCCCTGCCAATGTTCAGCTAGCTACACCTTTGGGGTGTTTCCTTGCTCCTACTGGATTGATAACCTTGGTTTCATACTGAGGGAAAACTTGCTGCTGTGCTCATCATACCTTCCTCTTAGGGTTCCCCAACGAGCTCGATATATTTTGGGAAATTATAATTTTACCCCTTTTTAGGTCCTTAGGGTAAAATGTACTCCCACTGTCCCTATAAAATTGGAACACAAAAGCAAGTGGTAAAATTTAAATGTATTTAAGCTTATTAGTTGTCAATGATTATGAACATTCTTGCATTTCAAGCCGAACCCCTAGGGTCATGGACATATGTACATCATACTTTATGCTGATGATTCATGATCCCATATAGAAGAATTTTCTTGACACAAAATTTGACAATGTATTTTAAAAACAAACAAAGAGGAAGTAGTACTACGAAGAGTATGGCTTGGTCAGGTTATTTTTCGAGAAGGAGCCGAACCTGACTATTTTCCTTTGCTTAATTTTAAGGCGTGCTTCGTGCTAAATTTTTGTACCTCGATGTAATTTTCCCTTTTTAGGTCCTTGATTAAAACAAACGAAGAGGAAGAAGTACTATGAAGAGTACGGCTCGATCAACTGTTCTCTCGAGAAGGAGCCAAACCAAGATGTTCTATTTGCTTAATTTTAGGGGTACTTCATGCTAAATGAATGGACTTCGATGTAATTTCCCCTTTTTAGGTCCTTGATGTAAAATGTACTCCTACCGTCCGTGTAAAATTCAAACCTACAAGTTAGTGGTAAAATTTAAACGAATTTAAGGTTAGTTGTGAATGAGTATGAACAATCTTGGATTTCAAGTCGAACGGCCAAGGTCATGGCCATATCTACATTATACTTTACATTGATGATTCACGATCCCATATCCAAGAATTTCATGCTGCAAATTGGCCATATTTTGAAAACAAACGAAGAGTGAAGTAGTACGAAGAGTATGGCTCGGCTAGCTGCTGTCTCGAGAAGAAGCCGAACCCGACTGTTTTCCCTGCTTAATTTTACGGTGCTCTGTGGTAATTAAATGTATAGACCTTGATGTAATTTTATCTTTTTTAGTTCCTTACTCTAAAATGCACTCCCACCATCCGTGTAAAATTTGAACATAAAAGCAAGTGGTAAAATTTAAACGTAATTAAGCTTATTAGTTGCCAATGAATATGAAAATTCTTGCATTTCAAGCCTAAAAAACCAGGGTCATACATATTTACATCATACTTTATATGCTGATGATTCATGATCCCATAGCGAAGAATTTTCATGCCACCAAATTTGGCCATATTTTGAAAACAAACGAACAGGAAGTAGTATGAAGAGTATGCATGGCTCGGTCAGCTTCTCTCAAAACATGACAGTTTTCCCTGCTTAATTTTAGGGTGCTTCATGCTAAATGTATGGACCTTGATGTAATTTTACCTTGTTTAGGTCCTTGATATAAAATGTACTCCGAATGTCCGTGTAAAATTTGATCCTAAAAGCAAGTTGTAAAATTTAAACATGTTTAAGATTATTATATGTCGATGAGTATGAACAGTCTTGGATTTCAAGACGAATGACCAAGGTCATGGCCATATCAACATCATACTTTATGCCGATGATTCGTGATCCCATATCCAAGAATTTACATGCCCCCAAATTTGGCCATATTTTGAAAACAAACAAAGAGGAAGTAGTATGATGAGTATGTCTCGATCAGCTTCTCTCACGAGAAGGAGAAAAACATGATTATTTTCCCTGCTTAATTTTAGGGCGCTTCATGCTAAATGTATTGACCTCGATGTAATTTTACCTTTTTTAGGTCCTTGGTGTAAAATGTACTCCCACCATCCATACGTGTAAATTTTGAACCTAAAAGCAAGTGGTAAAATTTAAACGTATTTAAGATTATCAGTTATCGATGAGTATAAAGATTCTTGGATTTCAAGATGAACGACCAAGGTCATGGACATATCTACATCATACTTTATGCTGATGGTTCCTGATCCCATATCCAAGAATTTGCATGCGGCCAAATTTGGCCATATTTTGAAAACGAATGAAGAGGAAGTAGTATGAATAGTATGGCTCGATCAGCTTTTCTCTCAAGAAGGAGCAAAACATGACTGTTTTCCCTGATTAATTTTAGGGTGCTTCATGCTAAATGTGTGGACCTCGATGTAATTTTACCTTTTTTTAGGTCCTTAGTGTAAAATGTACTCCCACCATCAGTACGTGTAAAATTCAAACCTAAAAGTAACTATAAACATTTAAGCGTATTTAAGATTATTAGTTGTCGATAAGTATGAACATTCTTGGATTTCAAGAAGAATGACCAAGGTCATGGGCCTCATGGCCATATCTACATCATACTTTATGTTGATGATTCATGATACCCTATCCAAGAATTTGCAAGCCGCCAAATTTGGCCATATTTTTAAAACAAACGAAGATGAAGTAGTATGAAGAGTATGTCTCGATCAGCTTTTCTCTCGAGAAGGAGCAAAACATGACTGTTTTCCCTGCTTAATTTAAGGGTTCTTCATGCTAAATGTATGGACCTCAATAAAAATTTACCTTTTTAGGTCCTTAATTTAAAATGTAATCCCTACGTCCTTATGTGTAAAATTCGAAACTAAAAGCAAGTGGTAAAATTTAAACGAATTTAATTTTATTAGTTGCTGATGAGTATGAACATTCTTGGATTTCAAGCCGAACGACCAACGTCATGGCCATATCTACATCATACTTTATGCTGATGATGATCCCATGTCCAGGAATTTTCATGCCACCAAATTTGGTCATATATTTTGAAAACAAACAAAGAGAAAGTAGTATGAAGAGTATGGCTCTGCTCTCTCGAGAAGGAGCCAGACCCGACTATTTCCCTTGCTTATTTTTAGGGTGCTTCGTGCTAAATGTAAGGACCTCTTTGTAATTTTATCCATTTTTAGGTCCTTGATGTAAATTGTACTCCCGTCATCCGTGATGTTCTCATATTTGGGACTAAATGGGTGAATCATGTCATGGTAATAATGTTGCCACTCAGAGTTTCCAACCATTAGATAAATCTAGCACGAAAACATGACTATATACATTCTAATCTAGATAAATCTGAGAACATTATATGGATCAGAGGGAGTAGTATATATGCATTCAAAACAAATTGTGTTTTCTCTCTCCTTCAGTGCGACATCACCATCCCCACACGCAAAGCAAATTTGAGGACATTTTGAACTTTTTTCTTCGGCACGGTGTGATTTGTTGTCCCTAGCTACCTACCGGGAAAAAAATAGTAGCGCCTCAAACTAGGGGCCAGCGTTGCGGGCTGGAGCGTTTAAGAAATACTAGTCGATTCGACAACCAGAGGAGAACCGCCCCGCGCCCCTCATCGTCTTCCTCTGCCGCTCCGGTCGCTTGTGCACCATCATAGCCCCTCTACACCCTTGTAGAAAGGTAGAAACCGCCAACCCATCCCGACTAATCTTTCGCAGTACTCTTCCCTGGAACGACATCTGGAGCGATGAAGCGTAAGATATCTGAGCGCTACAGCCAGGCAATCGGATTTGGCAACCTCTGATACATTGCAAATGTATCTATAATTTTTGATGTTCCATGCTTGGTTTTATCCACTTTCTTGTGTTTTGTTCCAACTTTGGAGTACTTTTCATATGATTTCTTGGACTAACCTATTAACAAGAGCCACAGTGCCAGTTGTCTGTTTTCTGCTGTTTTTGGTTCCAGGAAAGTCAGAAAATGAATATTCTTGGAATTGGGCGGGAGAAAAGCCAAAGTGCCTATTTTTCTGGAAGGGATCAAGTGCCAGAATACGAGACGGAGAAGGGACAGGGAGACACCACACCACCTGGCCATGCGGCCAGGCCTGGCCTGCGCCAGGGGGTGGTGTGGCCCCTCCCGGCATCCCCTCGACCTCTCCTTCCGCCTATATATTGCCCTCGGGATGAAAACCCTAAGTACCCGATCAAAAATCCACGAAAGAGTCTGTAGCCGTCGTCATCTCCATCCCTAGATCGGGAGGGATCTGAAGCTCTTTCCGGCACCCTGCCGGAGAGGGGAATTCACCCTGGAGGCCTTCTTCATCACCATGCAAGCCTCCAGTGTGATGCGTGAGTAGTTCATCCTTCGACTACGGATCCATGTAGTAGCTAGATGGCTGGTTTCTCCTCCTTTGTGCTTTCATGTTTAGATCTTGTGAGATCCATTCATGATCAAGATCATCTATTTGTAATTCATACATGTTGTGTTTACGGGGATCCGATGGATATTGAGATGCTATTTCAGATTGATTATTGATTCTATCATGTCTTTGTTATTTGAGATCTTGCATGATTTCCGTTGTTAGTAGCTATCTTGGCCAAGTAGATGCTAGCAACTCCAAGAGTTAGTATTTATGCTCGATAGTGGGTTCATGCCTCTGGTAATCTGGGGAAGTGACAGAAATCTCTAAGGTACTAGATGTGTTGTTGCTACTAGGGAGAAAACAACAATCCTTTGTTCATAGAACAATCGTATTGTTTACTTTACACGCAGTTCGTAAAGCAATAATCTGTTGCTTGCAACTTAATCCTAGAGGGGGTTCGGATCATAACCTGAAGGTGGATTATTAGTCATAGATGTAGTTGGATGGCAGTTTATGTATTATGTTGTAATGCCCAATCAAGTCTCAGAGGAGTCAAGATGATTAGTATATGCATGTATTGCTTTCTTGGTGTTTGTCAATTGCCCCGCTACAATTTTTTCACCCAGCATGTTATCTATCTAAGGAGAGCCACCTCTAGTGAACTATGGATCCTGGTCCTTTTTCTTTACATACAATCTATAAACTGTTTCTGCTTTGTGTTTACTTTCTGCAAACTTTTACTTCTTTCCATTCGATACATTTAATACTTTGTTTTCCGCAAAACACGGTGAGATTGACAACCTCATCGCAAGTTGGGGACAAAGTTTTGTGGTTGTGTTGTGCAGGTCTCCACGTTGCTACTAGCACCGGTAGTGCGCCCTGCCAAAGCTCAGCTAGTAATACCTTTGGGGTGTTTCCTTGCTCCTACTGGTTCGATTAAACCTTAGTTTCATAACTGAGGGAAACTTGTTGTTGTGCTCATCATACCTTCCTCTTGGGGTTCCCAACAAGCTCTACATCAACCACGAGCCATCAACACATTTTCTGGGCGCCGTGCATTGAGCCATCAAGCGATTTTCTGGCTCTGTTGCCTGGGAGTCAAGGACATCTTCACAAGGGGAGTCCCTCATAACCAATCTCTTTACTTTGTTGTTTTTGTTTTGCTTAGTTTCTTTTTGCTCTGTTTGCTTGTTTTGTTATAAAAAACACACAAAAAATTAGTTTTACTAGTTTTCTTTCTTATTTCAAGAACACAAAAAAATTAGTTCCTACTTTAGTTGTTGGTCTATTATTTCCTTGCTTTATCATGCTTTCTATCAATGGTTGGTTTCTTTGAAACTGAATCTTATTGGCAAGGAGGGTTCGCGGAAGAACAAAAATATTATTATAAGGAACACCGCTTGTCACAAAAAGGGAAACTCTTATGGGAACAAATTGATAAATTGAATACCATTGCTAGAAACGTGTTCTCTACTTATAATGTTACTTATTGCGTTGATAAATCTTGTTGTTGTAGGAGGTATAATCACCTCCCTTTTCAATGTGAGTATAATAATAATGTTACCATATCTTCTTATGTTAAACGAAATTATGACTTTTATGATGTGGAACAAATTGAAGAATTTATTGCTTGGAAGGGTGCATTTGAACTTGCTAGTTTGCTTGAAAATACTGATGATGCACCTTATAAATATGAGGTTTATGATATACTTCAATTTTGCTTTGATAATTACAAGGAAGAAAATGGCTATATTCTTGAATATCTTAATAGATGCTCTCCACCAGCGGAAGAGACTAAGGCCTTGGAGGAGCCTATGGAAGAAGAAATTGCTGAAACTGGAAGCTCATTGGATGAAAAAGAGGAGGAGAGTGATGATCAAGAGGAGGAAGAATATATCTACCCATTCCTACCTTCTAATGAGAGTAACTCTTTACCCCTTACAATATTTGATTGTCCCCCATGCTTACTAAAGGAGGATGAATGTTATGTTCCTGAGGATTCTTTTGAAAATGTTTACAATAAATCTCTAGTGCTTGTATATCATGAAAAGCATACTTTATGTGATAGTTATATTGTTGAGTTTATTCATGAGGCTAGTGAAAATTATTATGAGAGAGGAAAATATGGTTGTAGAAGTTTTCATGATATTGAAACACCTCTCTATGTGCTGAAAGTTTAGGAGTTGCTCTTGTTTTATCTACCCATTCTTGTTACTATGTGCTTCTTTGATTTATTTTCTTACAAGACTCCTATGCATAGGAAGTGGGTTAGACTTAAATGTGTTTTGAATTTGCTTCTCGATGCTCTCTTTTACTTCAATTCATATTTCTTATGTGATCATCTTCTCAAACTATTATGCCTAACTTAAAGGCGTTAAAGAAAAGTACTTATTGGGAGATAACCCAAAAGTTTTAGATGATTATTGGAAGTTATTACTTCAGTGATAACCTCTCCTTATCCTTTTTATTTGCTTTTTGTGCCAAGAGTAACCTCTAATGAGAGTGAAGTAATGATTGGGAAAGTTGCTGTCCCGAAACAGATTTTTGTGCTTCACCGTAAATATTCTTGAGAGAGCTCTGTATGTCGGATTGAGCTTTATTTTTTTGTGCTTCTTCCACAGGTTGTTATGTAACTTTAGTTAGTTCAACACTTTTTGATTTGAGCAACATAAGGTCTTCGAAAAAATTCGTCTTTACCTGTTGGTCTGTTTTGACAGATTTCTGCCATTTTCTGCATTTGCTTCTTGTGGGTTCCTTTTTGAGTTCTTTTGGGGAATTGAGCATTTTGAGGGAAGTGCTACAGTAGCTAGTGTTCTAATGGAAGTTTATTTGGTGTTATAAATGAACCTTGAGACTTATTTATCTTGAGTGCACTAATGTTGCTAATAAAGATTGTGTGAAGTTTTGTATGAAGGAAAATTTCAGGTGTATGGAAGGAATGAGTAATGAGATGAAGGATGGACTAAAGCTCAAGCTTGGGGATTCCACGCGTGTCACCCCAAGAAATATCCAAGAATTACAAGCGTCAAAGCTTGGGGATGACCAAGGCATCCCCTTCTTCATCAATAAAAATTCCAGGTTTCTTCTAAACGCTTCATTTTTATTGTTTCATGCACAGTTGTGTTTTTCTTGGAGCGTCTTATTTTTCGTTTTCGTTTTGGTTTTTCATTTGCTTTAGTTTTATTAGTTTTCTGAATAAATTGGTTGGACCCCCTCTTTCATACATTGGTTTTCAAATGGTTTGGTTTGGTTTGGAAAAGAGTAGGAAAGTTCATGCTTATGTGGTAAAAAGAGCTCGTTTTTTACTGTGGCTATGCTTTGTCATGCCGTGCTTGATATTGTTTTGGCTTTATGCTTAGTATTATTTGTTGTAGCATGACTTGTTATAAACAATTAATATTGCTTAATGTGCCTTGGATTAATCATGCGTTGTTTTAGCATATTAAAGCATAGTATAGTGGTATTCTCCTTTGATGCTTTATTTGGGTTGACTTGGCGCATGCTCACACCATGTTATGACTATCTCAAGTCACCATAGCCTTTATGATCCTTTAGTTTTCAACTTGTAGTATCACTTGATGCTTTGATCAATGATGTTTTGTCGCTCTGCATGATTATGGCCATTATTGCTCTCTTAGTTTGTCGCTCCTAGTCTTTTGCTAGCCTCCACAACAAAGTATGAGTTCCACTCATGCATCCAACTCCCTAAACCAAGTTATTCCAAAGTGTCCACCATACCTACCTACTAGCTTATGCTATTCCAAGTATATTCATGCTTTTGTTTACCTTCCACTTGTTATGAGAAAACTAGTGATTAAAGCTCTCACGAACTAGATGGCACACTTTACTTTACTTGCCCTTAATAAGCTTGAACCATTGTGTCGTGTATGTTGTATATGCTTGCACTTATTTGTTGGGAATTAGCAGAACCATGCTTTCATGGGGAACACTTTCAACATTGCACTTGGTACTTGTACCTAGTTGATATCATGCTCTTTTGTATATGGATGTCGTCGGTGTGAAATGAAAGGGGAGCTTGTAAGTCCATGGAGTTATGTATATGTGTTAGAGAAATGCCTGGGCCGCTGGTCTAATCCATGCTGACATGGTGGAAACCTGCAGCGTAACCATAATGAGTTGTCTATGAAGCATTCTTCTTATAAAAAAAGAGTCCTATTGATAAAAAAGAGAAAAGAGAAAAAAAAGAGATACTATGAAAAGAGGAAAGAGAGAAAAAAGCATCACATTCCCATGGTAAATAAGAAGAATGCTGAGATGCTCGTTGTCTGCTTGCCTTGTCATTTTGATATGGGGATTCTTCCGTATCATCGGGCAAGGGGTACCCCGTTAGCGGTTCTCTATGATACACATGTACTTACAATGAAAAGAACTTACCGGTGACTAAACTTGAGTAGCATGAGGAGCGGCCCTCGTATACAAGGGACATGAGATTTCTGACTTATACTTCGTCAAGCATGTACAACATAGTTTGTTCACTTTAACCTTAATCACTTCAAGATGCTTATGATAGGGGCAATGAGAGCTCAAAGCTATAAGTACCATAATTTTTGGAAGCTCTTTATGAGACTTGAATCCCTACTTCCTTTTACAAAAGGCCTTTCTTCCACCATTATATTGAGTCTCCACCTTCTATCTTTATGCACTTACTTTGAGAGCATAGTGGCCATTCTTAGTTCTATGTGCATTGTCCCAAGACTAGTTGATTGATGCAAACTTTGATATTGCTTGTTTTAAACTATTCTATCTAGTCACTCTTATGAACTTTGAAGGTGTCCTATGCATTTATATTTGCTACTCTATTGAGGGACAAGCTGAATACTATTATGCTATGTTTTCTTTATGTGAAACAAAAAAAGTCTTGCAAAGCATTGTTATTCATGAATCTTTTGTTTGTGCCTTTTCATGTTGCATCATAGTTTCTGCTTATTGCTAGAACTTTGTCTTTCATGTTATGATTGAAGTACTATGATCCCAACTTTGAATGTTTTGCAAATACTTTGATCAAGTCTTTGATGGTGCATGTCACCTCAAAAATTATTTCTTTTTATCACTTACCTACTCGAGGACGAGCAGGAGTTAAGCTTGGGCATGTTGATACATTGCAAATGTATCTATAATTTTTGATGTTCCATGCTTGGTTTTATCCACTTTCTTGTGTTTTGTTCCAACTTTGGAGTACTTTTCATATGATTTCTTCGACTAACCTATTAACAAGAGCCACAGTGCCAGCTGCCGGTTTTCTGCTGTTTTTGGTTCCAGGAAAGTCAGAAAATGAATATTCTCGGAATTGGACGGGACAAAAGCCAAAGTGCCTATTTTTCCGTAAGGGATCAAGTGCCAGAATACGAGACGGAGAAGGGCCAGGGAGCCACCACACCACCTGGCCACGCGGCCAGGCCTGGCCCACGCCAGGGGGTGGTGTGGCCACTCCCGGCACCCCCTCGGCCTCTCCTTCCGCCTATATATTGCCCTCGGGACGAAAACCCTAAGTACCCGACCAAAAATCCACGAAAGAGTCTGTAGCGCCGTCATCTCCATCCCTAGATCGGGAGGGTTCTGAAGCTCTTCCCGGCACCCTGCCGGAGAGGGAATTCACCCTGGAGGCCTTCTTCATCACCATGCAAGCCTCCTGTGTGATGCGTGAGTAGTTCATCCTTGAACTACGGATCCATGTAGTAGCTAGATGGCTGGTTTCTCCTCCTTTGTGTTTTCATGTTTAGATCTTGTGAGCTCCGTTCATGATCAAGATTATCTATTTGTAATTCATACATGCTATGTTTGCGAGGATCTGATGGATATTGAGATGCTATTTCAGATTGATTATTGATTCTATCATGTCTTTGTTATTTGAGATCTTGCATGCTTTCCGTTGTTAGTAGCTATCTTGGCCAAGTAGATGCTAGCAACTCCAAGAGTTAGTATTTATGCTCGATAGTGGGTTCATGCCTCTGGTAATCTGGGGAAGTGACAGAAATCTCTAAGGTACTAGATGTGTTGTTGCTACTAGGGAGAAAACAACAATCCTTTGTTCATAGAACAACCGTATTGTTTACTTTACACGCAGTTCATAAAGCAATAATCTGTTGCTTGCAACTTAAAACTGGAGGGGGTTCGGATGATAACCTGAAGGTGGATTATTAGTCATAGATGCAGTTGGATGGTGGTCTATGTATTGTGTTGTAATGCCCAATCAAGTCTCAGAGGAGTCAAGATGATTAGTATATGCATGTATTGCTTTCTCGGTGTTTGTCAATTGCCCCGCTGTAATTTTTTCACCCAGCATGTTATCTATCTAAGGAGAGCCACCTCTAGTGAACTATGGATCCCGGTCCTTTTTCTTTACATACAATCTATAAACTGTTTCTGCTTTGTGTTTACTTTCTGCAAACTTTTACTTCTTTCCATTCGATACGTTTAATCCTTTGTTTTCCGCAAAACACGGTGAGATTGACAACCTCATCGCAAGTTGGGGACAAAGTTATGTGGTTGTGTTGTGCAGGTCTCCACGTTGCTACTAGCACCGGTAGTGCGCCCTGCCAAAGCTCAGCTAGTAACACCTTTGGGGTGTTTCCTTGCTCCTACTGGTTCGATTAAACCTTGGTTTCATAAGTGAGGGAAACTTGCTGCTATGCTCATCATACCTTCCTCTTGGGGTTCCCAACGAGCTCTACGTCAACCACGAGCCATCAACACATTTTCTGGGCGCCGTGCATTGAGCCATCAACCTCCACTACGGACCGCTGAGCAACATCACTGGTTGCGCCGATCTTCTGAGCACCGCTCTCCTGGCTCGCGGCATGGTTGGCATGCATCAAGGGATTGCGGAAGATCCTGGTCTCCTGTTTGGTTTGCCCTGCCTACTTCACTCTGACCCATAGACATGGCCACTAGACCGTGATGAGCAGGTAAAAATCAGTTTTGCATGATTTTTGTAGGACTCGAATCCTTAGATTCTTTCCTATGGATTGAATTTGGATCAAAGGTATTGTTGTACACAAATTCTGCAACCCCCACCCATGCTTAAATCCCGTAGGAATTGGAACATCTACTTGAGGCTCAACTCTCATCGTGCCAATCATGTAGGTAGTTTTCATATGTTTTATAATTGCCTGTTTTTCACTGTCAAACCTATGAAATTCATCCTGCGATCAAAAGAGGCCTAAGACTTTTGCTTCAGTGTCCCCCCCCTCTCCTCCAAACATACTAATCTGAAAACACAAGAACGACCAGGATTGTTGATACCTGTAACGGAAGGTGTATTGGCCAATCAAGGCTGGCGTTATATTTTAAGTTTCATGTGTTTTACAAACACAAGATTCTGTAAAAAGTTGGATCTTTGGTTTACATGAATACAAAAACATAGGATTACTTTAAAACATGGTAAAATCAAAGTCAAACCTCACGTGAGAGTATATTTATGATGTTATCGTGTCTCTTGGGACCTCATTCTTGTTGTTTGCGCGCGTAGGAATTTGAAAATGAGGTCCAAGTTGGATATGAAGAATTGCATATGAGTTTTGGAGGATTCTAACCCATAGGATTTTGGAAGATATCAAATTCCTATGGAGTCACTTTTAGTTCCTATGCCCTCCATTCCATAAGAATCTAAACACGAGCTCCAACCTCATTCTATTTCTCCTTTGATAAGTCCAATGCGCTTACACTATATTCCTGCAAAACTCTTGTGTTTATTTCCTATTCACCATCCAAAGACACCTGTTACAAAATTCCTGCGTTTTTAATTCCTAATATGAATTTACTGTACCTACCATGTCAATCCTGTGTTTTTCTTATTCCAATGTTTTTTAAAAACCATTGATCGAAAGAGGCCCCTAATCTTGTTAATCAATCATAGGAAAATTGCCTGCGTTTTTTCCTCTGGTCCATTCCTCTGAATAGTGCCAGCATAGGAAACTTAACTATTCCTACACTTTTTATTTAATGCAAACAAGACCTTATTCCTTGGTGTGTTTGTCTGCATGCATTCCTGATTTATTCAACATGTTTCTGAATCTTTCAGATAGTAGTTTTTCCGCAAAGCTAGCTAGCACTACCCCCTTAGTCAAACACCTTGCATGCCCCTATATATGAAGAAAATCTGTTGCACGGCATTGACGCGTTGCTGATGCCACTAGACAATCCAATAGTAGAAGCATTTATACCAGTTGATGATGACATACCCGGAACATGGGATGATGAAGGATTTGAAAACAAGGGTCGCTGGGTTGGTGCCAACGGAGAATGGATTGTGATTGCAAACCACCCGGGGCACTGGTACCTCCAAAACATCTACAGTATGGCACGTATTGAGCTGCCAGGTGTGCAGCGTGTTGATATTTATCCATCGGGTAACCAGTGTTTCCCCGGCCCCCCATGCACTTACCTCTATAAGAACGTGTATATCGAGTTGCTGAAGATACAAATAGCAAAGAAACCGTACAGATTTGATAACCAATGGCACTACAGCGTGATGGCGGTGTTTGACAAATTCATTGCTACCATAGATTTTCCTTGTGACAGGGACTGGATTATCCTTCGAAACGACTATCTTGCACTAGAAACGTATGTCGATGCCATTGCCAAGTGTCTAATCGGTGATTCTATTGATCGCATATACGTGGTGACAGAACCGCGAGAAGATGTTCTTGTCTGGGAACCAAACAAGTGGAGTGAGTCCTGTTATTTAAAAGTAAAATTTATAAATTACTTACAAATGCATTGTTCGTGATACTTTTGCTAACTGAAATGCACATACAGGTATACTTGCAGGCCCGCGTGTCATACACGCTCCAGTAATTGAAGAGCCGGCAAACGTCCAAGCCGCTGACGATGCCAAGGCTGAAGATATTACATTACGCAGCTAGTACTTGGAAAAGCTTGGCTGGAATATCCTGTGGATTCACACCAGGGGTGCACGAACTAGCAGCCATGGTAATCTTGTATCATACATGGGTAGAGAACTGCTCACTTATCCCTCGCTTTGCTGCCACATTTTCCAGAGGGCCCTTAATTTGGATGGCCCTGTAGCTCTGGACTAGATCAGAAGGGATAATCTTGAAGGGAGGTTAGTGTTTATGGGAATCAACCATCCATTCATCCTCGAGCCCCCTACAAACTACGAACCTGGTGCTGCCGATGTTGACAAAGCTCTACCAGTGTTCAGAGGATACTATGTGTTTGCTACACACGTGCGCTGCCAACATAGCCCACAGCCAGTTCCAGATTGGAGCCGCATGCATGTCAATGGGGGAGCTGTCATAGGTTCATCACTTAACTACACTAGAGCGGAACATAGAGAGAAAATGTTTGAGGCGCCAATGTGGTTCGTGCCAATCCTGCCTCGTTAGAACTATGTGAAGTTTGACCAAAATACCGAAAAGCTGATTATGAGCACTCGCAACATCATTTTTGTAGCTAGTACTTGTCACCATGTAATGTACAGTACTATGTACGTAGTACTTTCATACTATATTGTAGTATCAGTACTTGCAACATCATTTCCACTATTGCTTGTACTAGGCACCATGTACGTAATAATATACTTTCATAGTATGTGTTTGATGTTTCCGTATTCAAGCACTCAAGCTGCCGTGGCCAATTTTCTAGGCAATTAATTTTTGCATGACAATTAGTAGTACTGTATTGGTGGCATGGTTTGCTTTGTCCACAGCATTCGTGTAACCTCGCCGCATTTATTCCCTCGTCAGCCCCCGCCCCCGCCCCAGCCCTCTCTCACACATCACTCCTTAATAGCCATTGCGCTTCCCTCCATTAACGACCACCACTGCCACAACTTACTCGTCTTAGGCGGGTTGGCTGCGGATGGCGGGCCCTACAACCTCAGCTATAGAGCCATCGCATCCCTTAGACATCACAGTGGCAGTGCGGTATGTACATAATCCCTGGAACCCTTGATCTTGATGATAAGCTGTTATTAGCTCTTGGTTAACATTGGGTTGGTGTTGAGTATAGTTCTCATCTAGTGCATTTAACCCGTCTGTATACTACAGTTCAGTTTTACGCATGCAAGCTAGTTCCAGGGCTAGATCTACGGTGAACTATAATAATAAGTTCAAATTTTGTATTGATTGATCCACGACTGATGATGATTTGGGAGGCCACTCGGTATGTTTTGCTTTAGATTTGTCTTAGGGGCGGAGGTCCCTTTAATTTGGGCAAGTTAGGGCGGCTACTGCCCTACCCTGATTTTTGCCAAAATTTCGAGTATATGTATGCATCTCTAGCATCGGCAGCAGATAGAGCTCATCCTGTTCATCCGTTCGTCTGTTCCTGGGTGTTCGGTATATGTACTGCTCGATAAAGAACTGCACTAATATGATGCCTAGACCTTGGAAGTAGTACTAATATAACCGGAGTTCATGCTAGCTACAGTTAAGACTTTAATTTGTGTACTTCGATAAGAAAATTGCTCCACTTTACTTTCTTAGCTGATCTTGTATTGTACTCTATCATCTAATACTGTACTATTTCACAATTATTGGCAACTGGTAGAGACATTGATGTCCACGGGATTTTTTTTGCAGTGTTCGAGCAAGAAGAGCTTGGATAGACTCATCATCGAAGAAGACAAGAGAGTCCTATGTAGTCTGGATGGAGGGACTAGGCAGGAACACCCATGTGGAGAACACCTGTGACGAGTTCTGCAAGATGTTGTTAATACCGGGAGGGTTAGACGTGCGGAGCATACCCAGCTCCTTTTTGCTAACGTTTGGCGGTGAGTATCCAGAGGCCATCAAGCTGAATATATGCAAAGCCTGCAGTTGGGACGTCGAGCTGAAGAAGCAAGATGGCAAGGTAATCCTTGATGAAGGATGGCTAGATTTTGTCAAAGCACATGACTTGAAGGTAGGATACTTTCTGGTATTCAATAAGCTTGCCACCACTTCCTTTAAGGTGATAGTATTTGATCATGATAACTGCGAGAAGGTGATCAGATGTGCAGCCCATCATTTTGCTTCTAATTATAACTATTCTGTAAAGAGGTGCTTCAACACCTTCTGTTATCATGCATCCTGTTGGAACACCGTGGTACTTAGTCACGCTAGTCTCCAATGTGGAGGTATTTATTGTACTATGTTTGCAGCAAAACTGCAAAACAAACATCTCGTGTGCTACTGCTAGTATTGTACTACCTCCTGTTCCAAAGTATTAGGGTTGGACATAAAACTCGAAACTCGACGAGTTTAATGAGCACTCGTTTGCTCGGCTCGTTCAAAATCGACTCGTTTCCTTAACGATCTTGGCCGAGCTATAGTTTTTGCTCGATATCCTTAACGAGCTAAACGATCGAGTTAACGATGTTTGTGAGCTACTTGTTAAGCTTGGTAACAACCAAGGTAAGGCCTAGTTATGTTGCTACATGTCTAATCTGGCAGCCCATCTAAGGCAAACATCTAGCCCATTGAGTAAGACTGATCAATCCAGGAGCGAGAGCGACCGACCAAAAACCTTACCCTAGACTCTCCCAATCGATTCATAATATTTCTCATATGTCTCGTCAACTCGTCATCTCCCACTGCATACCCCATCTCCATCTTCTCGATCTGGATCTGCTGACCGTGGCACTGACCAAACCCTGCCGACTGTCTTTTTTAATTATCGGTATGCCTCTGTCTGAGGCTGATACATTTTCATAACGAGAAGCTCATGAGCACTCGTTAACATCTAATGAACCGAGTTGAGCTTTACTTTTTGCTTGTTATCCTTAACAAGTTTAATCATCTGAGCCTTAATGAGCATGAGCCTTAACGAGCCGAGCCTTAACGGGTTGAGCTGCTTGATAGTCCAGCCCTACAGTATAATCCTGTTTAGCAAACTAAACAAACATCATCTGGTCAAACATGACAGCAGTAGTAACTCTAGTCGGCGTACACGGCAGTGTGCCAGCCTAGCTGTAATGGCCCAGGTTGTAACATGGTTAATTTAGGGCACGGCAGCGTGCCGGCCTAGCTATAAAATGCGCTAGGATTTTAGATGGTTAATTTAGTGCACTGCAGCATGCAAGCCAAGCTAATCGGCGTCCTGGATGCAGCTCTAGAGGCCTTGCAAAAAAACTCGTTCAAGGAGCCATCCTATCTTCCCCATCTCGGTTGTTTTTATCCCCACTCGCCAACACCGCCTGGCCCCGCATTTGTAATCGTCTCCAGTGCATGATTTGCACATTTTCCTCGCCATCTCGCCTGCTGCATCGGATCTTGCAGACCATGTGCCACCCCTCTCCAAAAGTCCCCCGATAGTCATACTCTTGTCCAACCTCTTCCCCCCAATCCATCCCGATGTCGCAATCGGCACACAACCCACTGCACGGCATCTGGAGCAAGGTTGGCAACGATGTTTCAACGAAATCTCTATGCGTATGGACACTACCAGCATCGCCCGGCTGGCCGCATGCTCCAAGGAGTTGTACCGCCAAGTCGTGGGCGGAAAAGGTAGCAGATGCCCCAACAACCACTGCTGGACATTCGTCCCCTACAACAACGTCTACGACCACATAATCTGGTGCTTTCACGGCCAGCAAGTCTGCATGGAGCCTGGATGCGAGTTCATCAGCTCGTCAGTAGAGCTAACACCTATGGTAGAGCTCGTCCGCCACCTCAGAGATGCCCACTCGAGGACTGCATCCATAATGCCTTATAGCCACAAACACTGGGAGCCGTCTAAGTCGGTGCCCACAGGGGCTCGCGGGGACCGGATATCATCGGCATCAGGAAAGAGGGCACCGTGTTCGTCGCCCAAATTGATGGCCACACCACGGACATCGTCATATCCCCCAGGTTCGTCAGTTCAGGGGCGTGCGAATCGCCGCGATATAAGGTGAAGCTTTGGTCGCTCTCTCTGTGGCATGAGCTCCATGCGGTCGAAATGGTGGCGACATCTGAGCTGACGAGCAGGCCATCATCGGCCAAAGTCGCCCTGGAAGGGCTCAGGTCATACCTGTCGCAGCCGCGGTGTTACCTAGAAGCTTCTGAACTGTTCATCGGAATTCCCTGTGGATTAGGAGTATTGCATCAACACGTTTCAAAAGTGAGATAAAACATCTAAATATTCTTTGTGATGATCCCAATGTTAAGATATGTAACGTCATACTAATTAATTACTACTTTATGTTGGTGACAGATTCAATTTGTATGGGAAGACATGGAACAAGTTTGCGGCAATGTATACCAATTTCCAATGTATGTTGCTGACATAGTGGGCCGACAGGCGATGGTGTGACAAGGATAGGGTAACAGGCAGGAAAGAAAGTGCTACTCAGCCAGCACTTGACACGCTGTTGCGTTATGCCAAGTATTTTGTATGGAGGTCTTAACTTGCTACTGCTAATCTATTTTGTAGTATACATATGTAGTGGTACTTGTTCAGATCGACCGATCGAGTGCTGAATATGGACTCTCTTTCCTTATGAGTCATGTCCTTGCTACAACTATTGAATTTCAATGTCTTCATTGCTGGATCTGTCATTTCTTTTGGCCATTGTCTATACTACTAAATCAGTCACTTTGAAATGATGCTGAATCTGTCAAGTGGTGCTGAATATGAACTGGGAATCTGTAGATATTTTTCCTGTCTTATTCTGTACCGCTCAAGCTTCAAATGTTACTCAATCTGTCAAGTGTTATGTCGTTACTATTACTAAGGTATTTTCTAGAACTAATACTGATGTACTGGTACTTGTTTAGATCAAGTGCAGTAGATGGTCTTGCTTTCCTTTTTAAACTTGGCTTTGTCACAATCTAGATGAGGCTTGGGCATTTTGGGATGCATATATATGGGGGTCACACTGGTATTAATGTGAAGAGGAGGTATGCACACAAAAGCATACTTGATGGTCAGTTATGCTTGCTCCAATGATCGAGTGTGTTTGGAGAAAAGGGCAAATTGATCGTGTGACAAGGTTTTTAGAGCTGAAACATGAACGGGTTCTCTCTGTACTGCTATTGAGTTTTAGTGTCTGTATAGCTGAAACAGTCACTTTGGAATGCTGCAGAATCGGTCAAGTGCTGCTGAATATGAACTAGGAATCCGTCGATATTTTTTCTGTCTTATTCTGTACTACTGGATCTTTCAAATGCTACTGAATTTGTAAAAAAGTAATGTCGCTGCTGCTGGGCTGCTTCCACTAGAGCTTTTGCCTGTGTGTCATTGGAACAGTTGAATGTGTTTTGGACAGAAATGAGAGGGTACCAAGTGAAGTCATTGGATAACTGTCCAGTTTTGGCGCACGCAGTCTGTGTCCCTTGTTCTTTAGATATTTTTACACGAATATATGTCAAAAGAATTATCGTTTCTTTTTCCCTCCGATAGTGAGGTTTGTGTTCCGAATCCGGCCGAGCCATGCAAATTTTACTAAAGAGGAGGTAAAATCTAGCCCATTCGACCCCTCTTTAGCCTAGAACAATTTAATTCGGTCTTGTAGGAGTTAGGGGACTTGCTGACGACAGCCCATTTAAATATTTATCAAGGAGCCCATGGAGAATAGTGCATGGAGTATAGCCCATTGAGTATAGTAGATGAAGAATAGCCCAAAATGTTTAATTCGGCCTTTTTGGAATTGCCCTTTAAAACAAAAACAAAAAACCCGCATACCCATGTTTTTAAGAAACTACTCCATTATCTGGCATTTAATAAATTGAGATGCCCACGATTCTTCTAATGTGAGGCTGACATAAGGGACCCACCAGCCTGAATAAACGGCTGATGCAGAGAGCAAAGCTATCAAGTTCGGAACACGAAGGCGCGACAGAGGGTAAAAAATCCATCATACACACCTTTTTTCTAATGAGAGGATGACATGTGGGGCCCAGCAGCGTGATTAAACGGTAGATGCATCGAACAACACTATCAAGTTCAGAACAGGGTAGCGCGAGCGAAGGAAAACAAAATCCATCAAACACACGTTTCTTCTAATGAGAGGATGACATGTGGGGCTCAGGAGGTTGGTTAAACGGTAGATGCGTCGAGCAGCGCTATCAACTCGGAACGGGGTAGCACCAGCGAAGGGAAAAATCCACCATACACATGTTTCTTCTAATGAGAGGATGACATGTGGGGCCCAGTAGCGTGATTAAACGGTAGATGCATCAAACAGTGCTATCAAGTTCGGAACAGGGTAGCGTGAGCGAAGGAAAAAAATCAATCATAGACATGTTTCTTGTAATGAGAGGATGACATGTGGGGCTCAGGAGGTTGGTTAAACGATAGATGCGTCGAGCAGCCCTATCAACTCGGAACGGGGTAGTGCCAGTGAAGGAAAAAATCCATCATACACACGTTTCTTCTAATGAGAGGATGAAATATGGGGCCCAACATCGTGATTAAACGGTAGATGCATCGAACAATGCTATCAAGTTCGGAACAGGGTAGCGTGAGCCAAGGAAAAAATCCATCATACACACATTTCTTCTAATGAGAGGATGAAATGTGGGGCTCAGGAGGTTGGTTAAACAGTAGATGCGTCGAGCAGCGCTATCAACTCGGAACGGGGTAGCGCCAGCGAAGGAAAAAATTCCATCATACACACGTTTCTTCTAATGAGAGGATGACATGTGGGTCCCAGGAGGTTGATTAGACGGTAGATGCATCGAGCAGCGCTATCAACTTCGGAACAGGGTAGCGCGAGCGAAGGGAAAAAAATCCATCATACACACGATCCTTCTAATGAGAGGCTAACATGTGGGACCTAGCAGCCTGACTAAACGGCAGACGCCTCGAGCTACATTATCGAGTTCAAATCAGAGAGGCGCGACCGAAAAGTATGGTCTGCTAGAGACACTAACGTCCAAGACCTACACGCCTCAAAAGACTTCAGCGAGTCAACATCACGCGAGGAAACAAAAATCATGCTTCTGCCACGCGCCAGCCGAGCTTCCTCCGTGTTTTTAGCAGATTCGTCATAGTAGAGGGCCACGAAACCCGAAAAAAAGTTTTCCATCGGCCACGGTCGAGCCGAGAATTTCGTCGCGGAAGACGTGCCTTCTACGATGATCGTCGGGCCAATTCGTTGCGGAAGGAAACTTTTCTTTTAGTGAGACCCAGAAAGGCCCTGAGCTACCAATAAAAATACGGAAGTTCACAAAACCCTCTTCGAGGGAAACAAAACAAACATAGTCGTGTACAGCCTCGGATCGACAACAAGGGAAACCAGGTGTATAACACACAGGTAGAAAATACTGCTGTGGCCCGAGAGATCCTGGAAAATAATCCAACTCCATAGCAGGTCTGAATGAGTGTGCCACTACTCAACAAGGTCCCGGAGCAGCAAAAGGCTGCCAAATCCTTTAGCAGAAAACTGGTCTCCAAATCTGACCATTGTTGCACGGACAAGGCTAGGAAAAATGATACAAGGCCCCGTAGGGAACCAGATTAGCATCACTTCCCCGACCCTCGGGACGACACTTACTCAATAACCGGATCTTCAGGATAGCGGCACATGGCCGCACATGGTTGGAGCAATGTTGCTCCAGCTGCAGAGCGAGATGCCGTAGAAGCTGTAGTTCCATAGCAACCTCCCCGGTGGTAGTCGGATCACCACAGGGAAGAAGATGAAGCACGACGTCAGGAGCAGGACCGGCAAAGAATGCCCCCTCCTAGACACACAAGCCGTTCAGTTGAGCCTTGTCATAACGATGGCAATGACAGATGAAGGAATGATGAACATCATGTCGGATCAAGTTGGCATGCCGACCGTTGTCACGAAGCCCCAGATGGAGGATGGCGATCAGCCGGAAATAACCCATCGGCACCACCCTCTCCACCGAGCAATGCCCATAACGGAGCCCATAGAGGCCAAGGAGGAATCTGGGGCGGAGGTGGGGGTGGAGGAAGCAGAGACCCGGCCCCACGGCACCGTAGCCACAACGAACATTTGAGACGGTGCTCTCCATCACCAAGTGACGCCAGGCACCGGATCAACTCAAACATAGAGGTGCAGCACTACGAGTCAGACAGCATATACGTGGGTCCAAAATGTTTTGGTCCATGGATCCGACAAACAAATTACTCGGAGGGATTTGCTATCTCAAGACACATTCAACTCTATGATAGTGTGGCTTGACCAGACAACTGGCTCCAGGACTTCTTCTAGTCCTGCTGCATCGCCAAAGGAGGAAACAGCTTGGTCGCAGTCTGGTATCTCCTACTGATGTTGCGGAACACTGCTCGATCATGGCTCAATAACTCCCGGAAAACACAATTCACAACTGGTATGATATGCAAAGCGCATTATTTCAGAATTTTGAAGGTACATACAGGAGGCCCTGCACGGTCAAAGATCTGCAGTGTTGCACCCAGAAAGCCAAAGAAACTTGCCGGAACTACCTCGAATGATGGATCGACACGAAGAACTTCTATGAGGGAGTAAACGACCAAACTGCGATCAAAGCCTTCATCGTGGAACTCCCAATCGGATTACTACGTCATTGCCTAAACTGATACAAAGTTACTGATCTGGTAGAAATGATAGAAATGGTAAGCAAATAAGCAGATGCCGACAATGATTGATGTCTACGCATGCTTATATTCTTGTAGACAGTGTTGGGCCTCCAAGTGCAGAGGTTTGTAGAACAACAACAAGTTTCCCTTAAGTGGATCACCCAAGGTTTATCGAACTCAGGGAGGAAGTGGTCAAAGGTATCCCTCTCAAGCAACCCTGCAATCAAGATGCAAGAAGTCTCTTGTGTCCCCAACACACCCAATACACTTGTCAGGTGTATAGGTGCACTAGTTCGGCGAAGAGATAGTGAAATACAAGTAATATGGATGGTTATAAGTGGTAATTGCAATCTGAAATAAGAGTGGCAGCAAGCAAACATGTAACATAACTGATTGTAAATGGTGTTTCAATGCTTAGAAACAAGGCCTAGGGATCATACTTTCATTAGTGGACACTCTCATATAAATATCTTCTCTTCATTATGCTACCCTGAACTACTCTTCGGTTGGACAATATAGGGCTATAACACCACACCTTAAAGTTCGCATTCCCCATCTAGATAACCCCTCACTGTCACCTTGAGCGCTAGATGGTTCCAACAAACACCACAATCTCATAGAGACATACAACTCAAATTATACTCATGATAAGTATTTATGTAACCTTAGCCAAAGTGCCACACGGTGTGCATACTGCAAACTTCACACACATGGGGGTAAGGAGAGATTAACTAAAGCACTTAAGTAGCATAATAGATCTATAGATTACACAGCTCATGATCTCAATAAGATCACGCATAGAGAGAGAGATTAACACATAGCTACTTGTAGAGCCCTTAGCCTCGAGAGAGATCTACTCCCTCCTCATCATGGGAGTCAGAAACGGCGATGGAGATGGCGGTGGAGTCGATGGAGATGGATCCGGGAGCACTTCCCCGTCCGGGCAGGGTGCTAGAATAGAGACTTCTGTCCCCCAAATCTCCTCTTCGGTGGCGGAGGCGCTGCGGAACTTTCCGTCCAATTCTGATCCGGTCCTTAGGGGTTTTGTCCTGAGAGGAATATATAGGCGAAGGGGCAAGGTCGGTGGAGGCCTGAGGGGCCCATACCACCCCCTGGTGCAGCCTGGCCTGGCCCACGCCACCAGGTGGTGTGGCCAGCCCCTAGCCCCTCTTCGACTCGTCTTCTGGCTCCGTGAGTCTTCCGGTAAAATATCGACTTTGGCTTTTGTCCAGTCCAATTCATAGAATATTCCTTTTCCAGCTTTTCTGAAACCAAAAACAGCAGAAAACAGGCAACTGGCACTGTGGCATCTTGTTAATAGGTTAGTTCTAGAAAATGTATAAAAGTATCTCAAAATGTACACAAAACATAAGAAAGTAGATACTAAACAAGCATGGAACATCAAAAATTATAGATACGTTTACGACGTATCAACATCCCCAAGATTAACTCATGCTCGTCCTCGAGTAGGTAAGTGATAAAAAGAATAATTTTTGAGGTGACATGCACCATCATAATCTTGATCAAGGTATTTGTAAAACATTGATAGCTGGGATCATAGTACTCTAACATAGACATGAAAGATAGAGTTCTAACAATAAGACATAGCAACTATGTTGTAACATGAAAAGGTACAAACAAAAGATCATGAATAACAATACTTTGAAAGACGTTTGTTTGTTTCACATATAGAAAACATAATGAGAATGGTATTCAGCTTATCCCTCATAATGTAGCAAAACATAAATGCATAGGACACCTTCAAAGTTCATAAGGGTGACTAGATACAAATAGTTTAAGAACAAGCAATATCAAAGTTATGAATCAATCAACAAGTTTTGGGAAAATGCACATTAAACTAAGAATGACCACTATGCTCTCTTAATAGGTGCATAAAGATAGAAGATGGAGACTCAACATAAAAGTAAAAGAAAGGCCCTTCATAGAAGGAAGCAGGGATTCAAGTTTCATAAAGAGCTTCCAAAAATTATGGTACTTATTAGCTTTTAGCTCTCATTGCCCCTATCATAAGCATCTTTACGTGATTAAGGTTAAAGTGAACAAGTATGAGGATATGCTTGACAAGTTATAAGTTGAAAATCTCATGCCCCTTGCTTACGAGTACCGAACCTGATGCTACTCAACTTTAGTCACAAGTAAGTTCTTGTCATTGTAACTACATGTGTATCATAGAGAACAGCCAACGGGGTACCCCTTGCCCCATGATACAGGAGCTATCCCATATCAAAATGACAAGGCAAAAGACAATGAGCATCTCAGCGATCTTTTTATTTGCTATTTGCATAGGTTTTTATTGAGGATGCTTCATAGATTGCTCACTATGGTTATGCTACAAGTTTCCACCATGATTAGGCATGGCTTAGGCTAGCCGCCCAGGCGTTTCTCTAACACATATACAAACTCCATGAGCTTCCAAGTTCCCCTTTTATTTCACACCGCCGGGATCCATAAGCAAAATAATCATGATATCAACTAAATAAGTGTAATGTTGAAAGCGTTCCCCATGGTAACATGGTTCTGCTAATTCACAACTTACAAAGCGCAGGCATATACGCAACATAGATGGGCACAATGGTTCAAGTTTATTAAGTGCAAGAAAAGTAAAGTGTGCCATCAAGTTTGTGAGAGCTTTAATCACTAATTTTCACATAACAAGTTTAATTTGGAAGGTAGATAAAAACATGAATATACTTGGAATAGCAATAAAGCTAATAGGTAGGTATGGTGGACTCTTTGGAATAACTTGGTTATATTTGGAGTTGGATGCATGAGTAGAACTCCTTGGTACATGTGGAGGATAGCAAAAGATTGGGAGCGACCAACTAAGAGAGCAATAATGGCCATAATCATGCAAAGTGACAAAACATTATTAATTAAAGCATAAAGTGGTATTGCAAGTCAAAAACTAAATGATCATAGAGGCTATGGTGACTGGTTTCATCGTCTTAACATGGTGTAAGCATGTGCCAAGTCAACCCAAATAAAGCATCAAAGGAGAATACCATAATATTATGATTTTTTATGCTAAAACAACACATGATTCTTTCAAGGCACATTAAGCATTATCAATTGTTTGAAAGAAGTCATGCTACAACAATAATCACTAGGCATATGGTCAAAGCAATATCTAGCATGACATGATAAAGTCTAAGTCACAGTCAAAACAAGCTTCCTTTTGTACCACTATAAGCATGAAACTTCCTACTCTTTTCCAACACCAATCGAAAACTAAAGCCAAACACAGTGCTAGCAAAGGAGAACACTCACAAAACAATAAGAGTGGAAACTAGAGTGTTCTAGGCAATGAATAACAGGATGTGTCTCTCTCCAAAAGAAGTGTGTTGGGATACAACTAACTCGTTTAAGCAAACCAAACAAAATAAAACTAAAAACAAAAACAAAGACGCTCCAAGAACAACATAATTGTGCATGAAACAATAAAAATAAAGTGTTTGGAAGAAAACCTGAGATTTTTATTGATGAAGAAGGGGATGCCTTGGGCATCCCCAAGCTTTGACACTTTTACTTCTTGAATATTTCTTGGGGTGACACGGGTGGCATCGCCAAGCTTGAGCTTTTTTCCATACTTCATCTTATCAAATTGTTCTTCCCTACACTTCAAAATTTCCTTCATACAAAACTTCACACAATCTTCATTAGCAACATTAGTGTACTTAAGGTAATAAGTCTTTTTAGGTTCAGTTTCAACACAAGTAAAACTTCCATTAAAGCTCAAGCTACTGTAGCAATTCCTTTTAAAAGTTCAGGTGATCAAAGAGAACTCAAAGAGAAAGAGATTAAGAGGCAAATGCAAATAATGGCAGAAATCTGTCAAAACAGACCAGCAGGTAAAAACCGATTTTTTCGAAGACCTTCTGTTGCTCAAATCGAAAAGTGATAAACTAACGAAAGTTAGATAATAACCTGGGGCAGAAGCACAAAAAATTACAGATCAATCCGACGTACAGATATTTTTCACCATTTTTTACAGTGACGCACAGAAATCTGTTTTGGGACAACAACTTTCCCAAGTCTTACTTCTCTCTCATTAGAGGTTATTCTTGGCACAAAAACCACACAAAAAGGATAAAGAGAGGTTATTACTGAGGCAATAACTTCCAAGACTCACCAAAAGAAAAACTAAAATGAAAGTAAAAATATAATGGGTTGTCTCCCAAAAGCTCTTTCTTTATAGTCATTAAGATAGGCATGATAATTTCGATGATGCTCACATAAGAAATATGAATTGAAGTAAAAGAGAGCATCAAGAAGCAGATATGGAACAAATTTAAGTCTAACCCACTTCCTATGAAAAATAATCTTGTAAAGAAACAAGTCATGAAAGCACAAAGCAACAAGCATAGGAAAGAAAAACAAGTGCAACTTCAAAAATTTCAACATAAAGAGGGGAAACTTAATATTGTTGAGATACATAAAACCATATTTTCCTCTAACATAATAACTTTTAGTACTATCATGAATAAAATTAACAATATAACTATCACATAAAACATTCTTATCAAGAGCCACATGCATAAAATAATTATTACTCTCCCTATAAGCATAGTCATTCTTATTAATCATAGTGGGAGCAAATTCAACAAAATAGCTATCATTATTATTCTCATCACCATAATCATCAAATATAGGAGGCATATTGTAATCATAATTAATTTTCTCCTCAATAGTAGGTGGACTGAAAATATCATATTCATCATTGTAATCATCATATATTGGAGGCATAGTATCATCAAAGTAAATTTTCTCCTTCGTGCTTGGGGGACTAAAAATATCATGCTCATCAAACCAGCTTCCCCAAGCTTAGACTTTTCCATAGCATTAGCAATAATGGTGTTCAAATAATTCATACTAATAACATTGCTATTAGCATGCAAATAAATTTCCATAGGTTTTTTAATTTTCTCTTCAAACACTTCATGTCCTAACTCAAGATAAATACTATAAAGCTCTCTAATTTTGTTGTTGTTTTCCATTAAGCCTAACTAGTGAAAATAAAAACAAGAAACAAAAAGATATAATTTCATAATCTAAAGGAAATAACTTCGAGCACTCACACACCAGCAACAGTACTAGAAGATAGCTTAGTAGCCAGCAGATGTGAGTACCTTTTACCTTACCTCCCTGGCAACGGCGCCAGAAAATAGCTTGATGTCTATGCACGCTTCTATTCTTGTAGACAGTGTTGGGCCTCCAAGTGTAGAGGTTTGTAGAACAGCAGCAAGATTCCCTTAAGTGGATCACCCAGGGTTTATCGAACTCAGGGAGGAAGTTGTCAAAGGTATCCCTCTCAAGCAACCCTGCATCAAGATACAAGAAGTCTCTTGTGTCACCAACACACCCAATACACTTGTCAGGTGTATAGGTGCACTAGTTCAGCGAAGAGATGGTGAAATACAAGTAATATGGATGATTATAAGTGGTAATTGCAATCTGAAATAAGAGTGGCAACAAGCAAACATGTAACATAACTGATTGTAAACGGTGTTTCAATGCTTAGAAACAAGGCCTAGGGAACATACTTTCATTAGTGGACACTCTCATATAAATATCTTCTCTTCATTATGCTACCCTGAACTATTCTTCGGTTGGACGATGTAGGGCTAAAACAGCACACCTTAAAGTCCGCATTCCCCATCTAGATAACCCCTCACTATCACCTTGAGCGCTAGATGGTTCCAACAAACACCACAATCTCATAGAGACATCCAACTCAAATTATACTCATGATTAGTATTTATGTAACCTTAGCCAAAGTGCCACACAGTGTGCACACTGTCAGCTTCACACACGTGGGGATAAGGAGAGATTAATTAAAGCACTTGAGTAGCAGAATAGATCTATAGATAACAAAGCTCATGATCTCAATAAGATCACGCATAGAGAGAGAGATGAACACATAGCTACTTGTAGAGCCCTTAGCCTCGATCGAGATCTACTCCCTCCTCATAATGGGAGTCAGCAAAGGCGATGGAGATGGCGATGGGGTTGATGGAGATGGATCCGGGGGCACTTCCCCGTCCCAGTAGGGTGTCGGAATAGAGACTTTTGTCCCCCGAATCTCCTCTTTTGTGGCGGCGGCGTTGTGGAACTTTTCATGGAATTCTGATCCGGTTCTTAGGGTTTTTGTCCCGGGAGGAATATATAGGCGAAGGGGCAAGGTCGGTGGAGGCCTGAGGGGCCCACACCACCCCCTGGCGCGGCCTAGCCTGGCTCGCGCCACCAGGTGGTGTGGCGAGCCCCTGGCCCCTCTTCGTCTCGTCTTCTGGCTTCGTGAGTCTTCCGGTAAAATATCGACTTTGGCTTTTGTCCGGTCCAATTCTGAGAATATTTATTTCCAGCTTTTCTGAAACCAAAAACAGCAGAAAACAGGCAACTGACACTGTGGCATCTTGTTAATAGGTTAGTTCCAGAAAATGCATTAAAGTATCTCAAAATGTAGACAAAACATAAGAAAGTAGATACTAAACAAGCATGGAACATCAAAAATTATAGATACGTTTACGACATATCAATGATTCAGAGGGACTACTGAACACCCTAGCCATACCAACATCGGCAAAATAGCCGAAGCAGCAGTGGACCTAGAAGCGCAAGAATACCTCGGAGGAGAAACCCAATCCAGAAATTGCAATTGTTAATGCAACTTTCGGATCTGGAGGACGATGAGGGTGCGGAGGCGGTTGGGGACGAGGCGGTGGAACTTCACGGGTCCAAGGTAGAGGAGACTAGCAACCTAGTGAAACCTACTCGTGGGCCGATATTGCCAATTATCCATGTGTGCATCACCCGAATGGCAATGGGGGATCTTCCCATACAAATGTCAAGTGTCTTTTCAATGAAGATATCAAGAAAGATGAATCCACTGGCTATAGAGCCAAGCGAAGAAAAGGAAAGAAAAATTCCAACAAAGATAAGGAGTCCAAGGAAGATTCTGACATGGAGGAGGCTGAAACCTCAAATCCCAAGTCATATGATGATATGGGTATGATTACTCGGGTACTTATGTTTGGTTACCCTAGCTGTATAAAGGCTCACGGCCCATGAAGACCCAAGATGAAGGCCCAAGAAGCATCCGACGGAGGTCTTAGTTTAGTTAATAAGCAAATAGAAACCGACATTGTGTTGGTGTTGTAATCATGAGTATGTAGCCTATCCGTATATAGTCTCGAGACCCGACCTATTATATATAGGCTGGGAGGAGCCTGCAGAGAGGTACCAAAAAACTCCCGAGCAATCTGTAATAGCATTGTCCATCGATAATCAGACGACTTTGACTCCCTTTTTTGTTTGACATCCGATGAAATCCCCAACATTCTTTTTTCCTTAAAACCCTAAGTCCATAACCATGGGCATTGCCGAGGTTACCCCTCATCAATTGGCATCGTCCGTGGGAAACCTAAATGTTGTAGTCATGGATTCGGTGGACCCCTTTTAATCAAGCAACAATCCAACAGAAGCGGCACCACGCCCGCCCGCCCCTATTTCTGTCCTCGTCGATTTCAACGGCGGATCTGATCTCATCATTGGAAATTTCAACTTCCAGGTGGAGGAACCCGAAGAACCGTGCCTCTCGGCTCCGATATCATCAGGACCGTCGGTCAAAAAATCTGTGCCTATGGTGATACCCACATCATTTGTCGGATCATCAATAGAGGTTACACTCTAGCTGGAGAAAGATAAAGAAAATACTAAAAACACAGCATATCTAGGGGATCTTGATGGTCTTTACGATGATCTCTCCCTTGGGTCAGACTCTCAGCTAACTCCACCACGTGGATCAAACCCAGCAAACGTGGAACCCAATGAAAGCAACGAAAGTATCAACTTTGGAATCAGGATGGCTGAAATCTACCCAGAACAGAAACCGCTGGACTTCACTGATCTTCAAAATAGTGTCTCCATCGGATCCGATGACGTCACTAGTTCATACATAACTCACCACCAAGTATGTGTGATCATCGGGGATGCCTCAACTCAGCACGACTCTAACGGTAACCCTATCCTTGACCCTGATGATATTTTGTCAGATGACAATGTAGGAGATCACGGAAACAAAGGAACCCATAAAAATGAAGGAGACCCGACAAACAACCGCATAATCCGAGGATGAGAACCATGCGGAGGCGAGAGGCATACTCTCTGACTACCAGCCGAAGCATGGAAAAAAGCAAGGGAAGCAATTTCGGGTGCAGTCCCAATGACAGCCGAGGCCACAGGCGAAGATCTACTAGCCTACCAATATTTTCTTCATCACAAGAAAGGGATCTCCTAAGGATGCAGAGGCAACTCGACAAAAGGAAAAGGCTAGCCAACGAATCCAGCCTACAGCGAGCGCAGCTAAGCTCTATTCGAGAATCAGGAAGTGTAACTGGAGGAGCACCGCCAAGGAGAGGAACCTCACGGCTGGAAAACATCCCCGAAGCTGAAAGAAACAAACTGGCTCGAGATCTTGATTTATCGTTCATGTTAGTAGATCCAACATGACACATCAAAGCAAAAAACAGCTCAACCCGCAATTGTAGCTGCACAAATGTATTTGATCACAACTCAACCTGCACCCGATGATCCTCGTGCAGCCCTCCACCGCTCCGCTCTGATGAACCTCGGTATGGTAGGAGCATCCCTTGCACAAGCAGAACAAGGAATCACACAACAACCCGATAGATCCCCATGCCTTCGCAGCAGCCCTTGGCAAGTGGGGCACCCTCGATGATCATGATCGCCACATCGGGTTCACTTTAGGTCTCAGAGCCGTGAAACGATGCAAGAGACGACATTACACAGTGCAGGATCGACAGATCGAGGGAAGCAGCAATCGAAGATATTATGATGAGGAAAGTGAGGATGAGTATGAACTATGTGGAGCCAGTTGCTTTACCCGATGGGTTCACAAAACTTTAGTACCCAAGGACTTCAAACTCCCTCACGATCGCCAGAAATACGATGGCCTCCAAGAACCTGAATCTTGGTTGGCAGATTATTTGCCAACCGTCAAACTACAGGGTGCTTCCAAGGCCACCACAATGCAGAGCCTACAACTGCACCTAACTGGTGCCACCAGGTCATGGCTAAGACAGTTACCCGAAGATTCCATCAGCAGCTAGAACGACTTTGAGGACAAATTCATCCGAAATTTTCAGTCCACATTCAAACGACCCGCATCTCTGGAGCAATTGCGAGCGTGCAAACAGAATGGAGAACCAATACGAGCCTTCATCCAACGGTAGAACATCATAAAAAATTGGCTGAGGCCATATCCAATGAACGGTCAATTGACGCATTCAACGATGGCCTTCGCCGACCAGAATTCATCGAGGAGATGGGACAGGTCAAGCCCAAAACAATTTCACAGCTGATGGACATAACAAATCGCTGGGCCAACAGAGAAGATGTGGTACACAATAAGCGAGCCCGTTCACCAGAAGAAGATAGGGACAGGCGCAACAATGACAAAAGACGACGAAACAACAACAGATATAGGAGACCAAACTATGTCACAGCTAGTTTTTTAGGAGGGGACAACCGAAGAAACGACAATTACAACAACGGGTAAAACAGCAACAGGGACGATGTTGGAGGAAGCCAACCACCGCATCGATACCAGCCAAGAGCTCGGGAACCACCAATGTCCGCAATGCAAATGTTGGAAGGACCCTACAATATGCACTTCTACGTCGGTTCAACCAAGAGGCGATCAAACCATCTCATGAAATATTGCAGAACATTTTTAAACATGCAAGAAGTCTATAATGCAAAAGCAACCGAAGCAGCAAGTTGAGGATACGCCACTGCACCTGGCGCTTTAGCCATTGGCACACCGCCACCGCCGCCAGTACATCCGCCAGCAGGACAGCCACAAAACACAACAAACCAAGAAGATGAGTACCCCCAGGTCCAAGGGCACAATGTAGATGATTCAGAAAGGGCGACCATCTAATAGGACACAGTAGCTGATTACAACACAAGTAAATATGGCATTAACAGCACCACCTCCTACACCCTAATACCTCCATTGGTCAGAGCAAGAAATCACATTCAGTAGAGTTGATCACCCGTTAGGGTGCCGCGATTGGGTCAGTCAGCCTTAATAGTAGAAGCGCAAATCGGTGGGTTCGACATGAGCAAGGTTTTCTTGGATGCTGGGAGCAGCATCAATCTCATTTAGTCCAAAACTCTGTGGGTAATGAATTGGTCCCTGACAAATCTAGCGCCTATAGACACAACTTTCCATGGGATAGTTCCAGGAAAAGTTGAGATTCCTTTACGCAAAGTATATCTTAATGTAGTCTTCGGATCAAGGAACAACTTTAGGCGTGAAAAACTGGAGTTCAAAGTCATGGACTAGCCATCACAATACCACGTGATCCTGGGATGACCAGCTTTCGCTAGGTTCATGGCAGTACCCCACTACGTATATCTAGTATTAAAAATGCCAGCCCCCAATGGGATCATAACCGTAAGAGGAAGCTTCACTCGTTCAGATAACTGCGACCCAGAGTTCAACAAAATATCAGAATCTTTTGGGATTGAAGCAGAATTCGGCCAGCTAAAAATTGCATACGTAGAACTATTGGACGAAAGATTTGTCCCCAGCAACATTAGTCCTGCATAGGAAGGCGTGCTTGTCGGTTTCCCCATGAGAACTGGGAGACTCTTGTGAACTCAATCAATGCACAAGAAATCCCCAAGGAACCTGATGAGAACTCAACCAAATTGAGCATAGGAGACAATGAATAGTCCACCCGACAAATCAGGGCCATTGGACAGCAAGCTCCTTGCCCCACCAACACGTGGCACATCGTAGGGATAACAAAAGCAACATGGGTGGATAACCCAATACTCATCCCAAAGAAAGGCGATGGACTCATCGTGTGCATTGACTTTGCAATCCAAGGCGATCCAACAAACCACGCCCTTTTTGTAGGGGTTCACGTATGAAAACAATAAATTTTAACCTACGCTCCTGAACCCCTGTTGCTAGGACCTATCTATTAGTAATGCAGTAACGGGAGGGGATTTTCACGAACTTACCCTTGAAGACCGAAAAGCGTTGTCAACATTCAAGAGAGCGTGGTTGATGTAGATGAACCGAAGCAGCTCATGTGGCTCCAACGACTCCTAGTTCCCCAAGTGTTGCACCTCGCAGAGAGTTACATGCATCTGGTGCCTAGCGATGACACCCGCTTCCCCGATCCAGCAACAATTGCGGAAGTAGAGCTCCTGGATCCGAATCCCGCAGCGCGACGGTGCTCCACGGTGCAGAAGACTCTCGCTCGTGCAATCTGAACTTGGGACCACGGTCACGGGAGAGAGAGAGAGAATCAACTAGAAGGTCTCCCCAAAAGATAGGGAACCTTTTATTGACTATTGTTGTATTAGCCAAAATACCTCTCTATTTATAGGGGAACCCTCCTCCCCCCACGCCCAACTAGCTTAGCCATGTGGGACTAAACAAGGGAGAGGGGAGAGGGGGCATAACCACCACAGGCTAGGGCCCAAGTGGGCCCCATGCAGGGCACCTTGGCCCATGCGGCCACCCCTCTCTCCTTCTTCCCTTCGGTATTTCCCTCATGGGCCCTTTTCCCTTGGGATTTGTCCCATTAAGGTATTTGACCCTTTTTAATTCTTTTTCTTTTATTGAATAAATATAATTGAATGATTAAATCAATATTCAACATTCATTTACATATTATTCAATTCCCCGTTGATGTGGAAACCATTCCCTATCATTCCGGACATCCTCCAAACTTACCAAAACCCTTCTAGTTTTCTCTCTTCTCTTCTCTTTGGTGATTCTACTCTCTAAGCATCATCAAGCCCTTAAGCGTGATACCCCACGGTTCGGGAACACTACAGACATGGTCAGGAAACCTTGATCATCTGTTGACCAATGAACTAGTGACTAGAGTTTCACCGAGAACTCCTGGTTGTTTATATATCACAAGTGTATTGATGTTTCCATTCAATACAGTTATAGCATGATATAAAACTTAATCATAAACTTTATGAAAGATGATAATAATCCTTATTACTATTTGTCTCTAGGACATATTTCCAACAGTCTCCCACTTGCACTAGAGTACAAATAAACTAGTTGCATTTGTTCTTAATCATTGGCACCATATATCTTGGCACCTTTGAACATGCTTGCTCATGGAAGAGGTTGAGTCTTGGATCTATACTTTACAGTCCCAAATCCTTTACAACATACTAATGTCACCTTGATTGACATTAATACTTTATCATCACATGATAACATCTTTGTGTATGCATCGTAGTTATGGCAGTAGAATGAGGCTGGTTTCCAGGAGCCTACAATGACTTTAGATCAGTCACTTTGAGCTTTCTCATGGGCATTGTTCCCTGGGACACACCTTCTGCGTAAAGACTAACTAGTCATGCCATAACAATACGTATCACTTTAGATGGTACCCTTATCTATTATTATAAATGTAATCATCGAAACACTAGTGCACTATGTGCAACTTTCGATGTTTTATCACATCACTCCCTACTTGACTTTAGTCGGTATTATCGATATAGGAGTTTCCAATCTTCTTACGACATAACCCTTTATGCTTTTAAGATATGTCATCCTTCATGGATTTGGAAACATGTCTAAAGTTCTCAATTAGACACTATGGACAAACTTAGCTCAACGTTCTGTGATTCATACTTAATCACTTTTCAAACTTCCTTCTCGGATCATATATTATGTTAAGTTGTCATCATGGTTTTTCAAGATAGAACCTATGTCTCAACATAGTGGATGACGACCATCCTTTTCTTTCTTTTAACCATCGATGTTAAAATTAATGTTGTTCCTAATTTGAGTTGATCAAGGACCCGTCCTTAATCAATTCCTATTCCAAAACTCTTTTCATAGTCCCTTTTAGGAATACTACATAATACCGTAATATACTTAATATCAACTTCTAATCCCTATAAATCATTATTTATCAGCACTTGCGCTTTCATTCTTAATGTGTCATACACACTTAAGAATCATTCTTTAAGCTCCCACTCAAAATATGTTCCCAACATATTTGAGTACGAGACTTATATTGCTCCCATTAAAAATGTGTTCCCGACATATTTGAGTTCGAGACTTAAATTCCTCCCACTCAAAAATATGTCATTCACATATTGTTTTAGGAAGACTTTCATAGCTCCCACTCAATTTCATGCAAATTTCATATCCACTCACTATTTTGAACAACTTCAAAAATCTTTGATCAATCATCAAACTTACAGTTTTATTACGAGATGCTAGTACCTTACTAGTATTAAATCCACTAGACTTTCAGCACTTCTGAATCAAATTCTTTTGAATTTGTCTAATACATTATTCATGACAAATTTTGTCTTTGTCATTCACCTTTTCCTTCATCACTTTGTAGCCATTTGGAAAATTCAAGTAACCCATTACTTGTAAGATTCAGCAATGAATTATTTTCTAATCTTAAGTGAATTTTGCCTCTAGGATTTATCATAATTTTAGTTTGCCATTACTTTCATTCGTAGTTCGTAGGTATGTCATATTTCGGTAACATGACAATTTATTCACAAATGTCTCCACACAAGTTGTGGGGTACATTTTGAGTCATACTTCATGTAGTAAAAACACTATTGGGAAAACACAATGATCATTATCATTGATTATTTCCTTTATGAAGAGAATCATCCAGGAATGCTTTCCGTTGTGCTTCTCAACACTCTGATGTAGGGTTTCGAATCCTCATCGTGTTTTTCACTATCTTCCATAATCTTCACAATCGAGAACACAAATTTTCTCGAGAATGCACCAAAATTCAAACAATACTAGTTTTGCCTTTATTTTGGTTCTAGCCATGGCTTTCATATTCAAAGTTTCAAATGAATATCTACAAGGACTTATTCTCTATTTTTTGATGATATCGAATAAATCCAAAACTTTCACGACGATCCATACATGATATGGCGTCGATCTCACGAATTTAGATGGTTTACTATATGTTCTAATTGAGTGCTAACTATTTATAACTTATGGTCTTTACATCTACACTACAATGATTTATTTGGCGCCATCTGATACATCGTAAACATATCTATAATTTTTGATGCTCCATGCTTGTTTTATATCAACTTTCTTATGTTTTGTTTACACTTTGAGGTATTTTTATACATTTTCTAGAACTAACCTATTAACAAGATGTCGCAGTGCGAGTTGCCTGTTTTCCGCTATTTTTGGTTTCAGAAAAGCTAGTAAGGACATATTCTCGGAATTGGACAGGACAAAAGCCAAAGTCAATATTTTACCAGAAGGAACACGGAGTCCGAAGGGCAGTCGAAATGGGGCCACGAGGTGGCCACACCTAGGGCTGGCGCGGGCCCCTGGGCACGCCAGGCCCTGGTGTGGGCCCCTCGGGTGGCCACCGACCTCGGCTCTTCGCCTATATAAACCCCCCAAGACAAAAACCCTAAGGAGAGGAGCAGAATTCCACGAAAAGTTCCACAGCACCGCCGCCACCGAAGAGGAGATTCGAGGGACAGAAGTCTCTATTCCAACACCCTGCCAGGACGGGGAAGTGCCCCTGGAGCCATCTCCATCGACTCCACCGCCATATCCATCATCATTGCTGACTCCCATGATGAGGAGGGAGTAGTTATCTCTTGACGCTAAGGGCTCTACCGGTAGCTATGTGTTCATCTCTCTCTATCCGTGATCTTATTGAGATCATGAGCTTTGTAATCTAGTTGAATAAGTAAATCTATCCTGCTACTCAAGTGCTTTAATTAATCTCTGCTTATCCCCACGTGTGTGACGTTGACAGTGTGCACACCATGTGGCACGTAGGCTAAGGTTACAGAAATACTTATCATAAGTATAATTTGAGTTGGATGTCTCTATGAGATTGTGGTGTTTGTTGGAACCATCTAGCGCTCAAGGTGACAGTGTGGGGTTATCTAGATGGGGAATGCGAACTTTAAGGTGTGTTGTTATAGCCCTACATCGTCCAACCAGAGAGTAGTTTAGGGTAGCATAATGAAGAGAAGATATTTATATGAGAGTGTCCACTAGTGAAAGTATGATCCCTAGGCCTTGTTTCTAAGCATTGAAACACCATTTACAATCCGTCTTGTTACATGTTTGCTTGCTTCCACTCTTATTTCAGATTGCAATTGCCACTTGTATTTCACTATCTCTTCGCCGAACTAGTGCACCTATACACCTGACAAATGTATTGTGTGTTTTGGGGACACAAGAGACTTCTTGTATCTTGATTGCAGGGTTGCTTGAGAGGGATACCTTTGACCACTTCCTCCCTGAGTTCGATAAACCTTGGGTGATCCACTTAAGGGAAACTTGTTGTTGTTCTACAAACCTCTGCACTTGGAGGCCCAACACTATCTACAAGAATAGAAGCGTGCGTAGACATAAAAACTATTTTCTGGCGCCGATGCTTGGGAGGTAAGGTAAAAGGTACTCACATCCTCTGGCTACTAAGCTATCTTCTAGTACTGTTGCTGGTGTGTGAGTGCTCGAAGTTATTTCCTTTAGATTCTGCAATTATATCTTTTTGTTTCTTGTTTTTATTTTCACTAGTTAGGCTTAATGGAAAACAACAACAAAAATAGAGAGCTTTATAGTATTTATCTTGAGTTAGGAAATGAAGTGTTTGAAGAGAAAATTAAAAAACCTATGGAACTTTATTTGTGTGCTAATAGCAATGTTATTAGTATGAATTCTTTGAACACCATTATTGCTAATGCTATGGAAAAGTCTAAGCTTGGGGAAGCTAGTTTTTATGAAAATGATCTTTTTAGTCCCCCAAGCATGGAGGAGAAAATTTACTTTGATGATATTATGCCTCCAATATATGATTTTACAATGATGAATATGATATTTTTAGTCCACCTACTATTGAGGAGAAATTTAATTAAGATTACAATATGCCTCCTATATTTGATGATTATGGTGATGAGAATAATAATGATAGCTATTTTATTGAATTTGCTACCACTATGATTAATAAGAATGACTATGCTTATAGGGAGAGTAATAATTATTTTATGCATGTGGCTCATGATAAGAATGTTTTATGTGATATTTATATTGCTAATTTTATTCATGATTCTACTAAAAGTTATTATGAGAGAGGGAAACATGGTTTTATGTATCTCAACAATATTAAGTTTCCCCTCTTTATGTTGAAAATTTTGAAGTTGCACTTCTTTTACTTTCCTATGCTTTGTGCTTTCATGACTTGTTTCTTTACAAGATTATTTTTCATCGGAAGTGGGTCAGACTTAAATTTGTTCCATATTTGCTTCTTGATTCTCTCTTTTACTTCAATTCATATTTCTTATGTGAGCATCATCAAAATTATCACGCCTATCTTAATGGCTATAAAGAAAGAGCTTTTGGGAGACAACCCATTATATTTTTACTTTCAGTTTATTTTTGTTTTGTTGAGTCTTGGAAGTTAGTGCCTCTGTAATAACCTCTCCTTATCCTTTTTGTTTGGTTTTTGTGCCAAGAATAACCTCTAATGAGAGGGAAGTAAGATATGGGGAAGTTGTTGTCCCGAAACAGATTTTTGTGCATCACTGTAAAAAATCGTGAAAAATCTCAGTACATCGGATTGAACTGTAATTTTTTGTTCTTGTGCCCCAGGTTATTTCCCAACTTTCGTTAGTTTTTCACTTTTCGATTTGAGCAAAATTAGATTTTCTCAAAAAATCGGCCTTTACCTGCTAGTCTGTTTTGACAGATTTTTGTCATTATTTGCATTTGCCTCTTAATCGGTTTCTTTTTTAGTTCTCTTGGATCACTTGAGATTTTAAAAGAAATTGCTATAGTAGCTTATGTTTTAATGGATGATTTACTTGAGTTGAAACTGAACCCAAAGGATTATTATTTTGAATACACTAATGTTGCTAATGAAGATTGTGTGATGTTTTGTATGAAGTTTTCAAGTGTAGGGAGAGAATGATGTGATGAGATGAAGTATGGAAAAAAGCTCAAGCTTGGGAATTCCTCCCATGTCACCCAAGAACTATTCAAGAAGTACAAGCGTCAAAGCTTGGGGATGCCCAAGGCATCCCCTTCTTCATCAATAATCTCAGGTCTTCTTTCAAGACACTTTATTTTTATGACCCTATGCACTATGTGTTGTTCTTGGAGCGTTTTTGCTTTTAGTTTTATTTTTCTTTCTTTGCCGCAATAAGTTGGTTGGATCCCAACACACTTCTTTTGGAGAGAGACACACACCATTATTCATTGCCTAGAACACTCTAGTTTTCACTCTTATTGTTCTATGAGTGTTCTCCTTTGCTAGCACTGTGTTTAGCTTTAGTTTTCTTATTCTTTGGGCTTAGAACTTTTTAGATCTTCTTTGTAGATGGGTGAGACACGCTCTCTGGTCTTTATTGATTATTATATTTGAGAGTTGTTTCAAATAAGTCGATTCGTGTTGGAAAAGAGTAGGAAGTTTCATGCTTATAGTGGTACAAAAGGAAGCTTGTTTTGACTATGACTTAGACTTTATCATGTCATGCTAGATGTTGCTTTGACCATATTCTTAGTGATTATTGTTGTAGCATGACTTGTTTCAAACAATTGAGATTGCTTAATGTGCCTTGAAAGAATCATGCGTTGTTTTAGCATACAAAAGCATAATATTGTGGTACTCTCCTTTGATGCTTTATTTGGGTTGACTTGGCACATGCTTACACCATGTTAAGACTATAACCAGTCACCATAGCGTATATGATCATTTAGTTTTTGACTTGCAATATCACTTTATGCTTTAATTAATAATGTTTTGTCGCTTTGCATGATTATGGCCATTATTGCTCTCTTAGTTGGTCGCTCCCAGTCTTTTGCTAGCCTCCGCATGTACTGAGTATGAGTTCTACTCATGCATCCAACTCCCAAGAAACCAAGTTATTCCAAAGAGTCCACTATAAATTCCTATGCATGGTGTGTTACACCATTCCAAGTATATTCGTGTTTTTATCTACCTTCCAAATTAAACTTTTGTTATGTGAAAATTAGTGATTAAAGCTCTCACAAACTTGATGGCACACTTTATTTTCTTGCACTTAATAAACTTGAACCATTGTGTACATCTATGTTGCTTATATGCTTGCACTTTATAAGTTGTGAATTAGCAGAACCATGATACCATGGGGAACGCTTTCAACATTGCACTTATTATTCAGTTGATATCATGTTATTTTGTTTATGGATCCCGGCGGTGTGAAATAAAAGGGGAGCTTGTAAGCTCATGGAGTTTGTATGTGTGTTAGAGAAACGCATGGGCGGCTAGCCTAAGCCATGCCTAATCATGGTGGAAACTTGCAGCATAACCATAGTGAGAATTCTATGAAGCATCCTCAATAAAAACCTGTGCAAATAGCAAATAAAAAGATCGATGAGATGCTCATTGTATGTTGCCTTGTCATTTTGATATGGGAAAGCTCCTGTGTCATGGGGCAGGGGGTACCCCGTTGGCGGTTCTCAATGATACACATGTACTTACAATGACAAGAACTTACTTGTGACTAAAGTTGAGTAGCATCAGGTTCGGTACTCGTAAGCAAGGGGCATGAGATTTTCAACTTATAACTTGGCAAGCATATCCTCATATTTGTGTCACTTTAACCTTAATAACTTCAAGATGCCAATGATAGGGCAATGAGAGCTCAAAGCTAGTAAGTACCATAATTTTTGGAAGCTCTTTATGAAACTTGAATCCCTGCTTCCTTCTATGAAGGGCATTTCTTTTACTTTTATGTTGAGTCTCCATCTTCTATATTTATGCACCTATTAAGAGAGCATAGTGGTCATTCTTAGTTTAATGTGCATTTTCCCAAAACTTGTTGATTGATTCATAACTTTGATATTGCTTGTCCTTAAACTATTTGTATCTAGTCACCCTTCTGAACTTTGAAGGTGTCCTATGCATTTATGTTTAGCTACACTATGAGGGACAAGATGAATACCATTCTCATTATGTTTTCTATATGTGAAACAAACAAACGTCTTTCAATGCATTGTTATTCATGATCTTTTGTTTATACCTTTTCATGTTACAACATAGTTTCTATGTCCTATTGTTAGAATTCTATCTTTCATGCTCATGTTTAGAGTACTTTGATCCCAGCTATCAATGCTTTACAAATACCTTGATCAAGATTGTGATGGTGCATGTCACCTCAAAAATTATTCTTTTTATCACTTACCTACTCGAGGACGAGCAGGAGTTAAGCTTGGGGATGCTTGATATGTCGTAAACATATCTATAATTTTGGATGCTCCATGCTTGTTTTATATCAACTTTCTTATGTTTTGTTTACACTTTGAGGTATTTTTATACATTTTCTGGAACTAACCTATTAACAAGATGCCGCAGTGCTAGTTGCCTGTTTTCTGTTGTTTTTGGTTTCAGAAAAGCTAGTAAGGAAATATTCTCGGAATTGGACGGGACAAAAGCCAAAGTCAATATTTTACCAGAAGGAACACGGAGTCCGAAGGGCAGCCGATGTGGGGCCACGAGGTGGCTACACCTAGGGCTGGCGCGGCCCCCTAGGCGCGCTAGGCCCTGGTGTGGGCCCCTCAGGTGGCCACCGACCTCACCTCTTCACCTATATAAACCCCCCGAGACGAAAACCCTAAGGGGAGGAGCAGAATTCCACGAAAAGTTCCACAGCGCTGCCGCCACCGAAGAGGAGATTAGGGGACAGAAGTCTCTATTCTGGCACCCTGCCGGGATGGGGAAGTGCCCTCGAAGCCATCTCCATCGACTCCACCACCATGTCCATCGTCGTTGCTGACTCCCATGATAAGGAGGGAGTAGTTCTCTCTCGAGGCTAAGGGCTCTACCGGTAGCTATGTGTTCATCTCTCTCTATGCATGATCGTATTGAGATCATGAGCTTTGTAATCTAGTTGAATAAGTAGATCTATCCTGCTACTCAAGTGCTTTAATTAATCTTTGCTTATCCCCACGTGTGTGAAGTTGAAAGTGTGCACACCGTGTGGCACTTAGGCTAAGGTTATAGAAATACTTATCATGAGTATAATTTGAGTTGGATGGAACCATCTAGTGCTCAAGGTGACAGTGAGGGGTTATCTAGATGGGGAATGCGAAATTTAAGGTGTGATGTTATAGCCCTACATCGTCCAACTGGAGAGTAGTTCAGGGTAGCATAATGAAGAGAAGATATTTATATGAGAGTGTCCACTAGTGAAAGTATGATCCCTAGGCCTTGTTTCTAAGCATTTAAACATTGTTTACAATCAGTCCTGTTACATGTTTGCTTGCAGCCACTCTTATTTCAGATTGCAATTACCACTTATAATCATCCATATTACTTGTATTTCACTATCTCTTTGCCAAACTAGTGCACCTATACACCTGACAAGTATATTGGGTGTGTTGTGGACACAAGAGACTTCTTGTATCTTGATTGCAGGGTTGCCTGAGAGGGATACCTTTGACCACTTCCTCCCTGAGTTCGATAAACCTTGGATGATCCACTTAAGGGAAATTTGTTGTTGTTCTACAAACCTCTACACTTGGAGGCCCAACACTGTCTACAAGAATAGAAGTGTGCGTAGAGATCACCATCTATTCACCCACTTGATATAAATATCACATTGTGATGCTTTGCATTTTGACGTTTCAAATGCATTGCATTTCACAATTTCCTATGCCAATCTTATAAAGTCGAATTTCATTACTATTGATCAAATCATAGTAATTAGATTCTCTTTTATCTTTAATACCCTTTGTTGATGAAATACTTTGATCATATCAAATAGTTTCATACTCATGTTTCTTTTGGTAAACTTCTTTACAAAACTTAAGCAATCATATAATGATGTTAAAATACAATACATCGAATATGCCTTCACTTTCAACAATTCATCAAACACTTTGTATTCATGCAATACATGGTGTTTAAGTTATCTTGCCGAACTTAGGCATGATTTATATGTGACAAGAAATCGAATGTCTTTCACATATTATCAACATAACTTTGAATTTAAACAATGGTTTCATTCAAAATGAATATATCATTAAGTTGGGTATTTTCAAGGCATTTTCAATATTTTACAAATGTTCATGCATTATCAATTAGTTTCATAACCAGGATAATTCACACATAATCGAACAAGATATGAACACAAATAGAAATCATTCATAAAAGCAAAACAACTATTTGTTACAAACTCATATGAATAACTGTCTCACGAAGTGTGAGACACACTAAATAAGTTCATAATCTATTGATTACAAAATCATCCTAAACGATAAACTAAATGATAAATGTCAAGGGAGAGTGTCGTTGGCCATCATCATCATACTCGCCATCAACACACAACGTCACCTCCTCTCCAGCAAGCAGCTCTCATGCAGATGGACCTGTTTTCACCAAAACATAATAAGCATCAAATACTTTAACACTGCAATATGTGTTTGCAAGATTACAACATTTATAAAATTGTATATCAAATATATACCTTTGTCATTGATGACCTCTCTGGCAATGGGTTCAACCTTAACATTCCTGAAATGTGATATGAACTCATGGAAATCCTATGTTTATGCATCGCCTCCCATAATGCAAATCCTGGCATGTTCTTGGTAGCTTGGTGGCAGCGACCGCAGCACAACCCCATTTGCAAAAGAGCTCGTCAACTAGTTATCTAGGAAGTATGCAAGCCTCATGTACCCATCATGCATGTGCTCCAAGTGGTCTTCAAGCGAAGAGTTATCCTCCATCTTTATGGAGAGGAAATCTCCCATCAGCTCATGCTCCCATATGCGCACTTGCTCCACGAAATGTGACCTAAGTTGTACCATTACCGTACGAGGGTCAAGATTACCATGACTGGCCACATCTCATCCACCATTCCGAAGCACATCGTCACTGATATGAAGGTGGACATCTCACGATGGTAATAGTGGTCTTCCCGCTGCTCTGGGGTCTCAAAGACATTGGGTTGCTCCAAATACATTTCGTCGAGTATATAGTCGACCACGTCATTGTTTCTAAGGAGAACATGGAGACGTGAAACCCACATAGAAAAGTTGGATCCATCTAGCATGAGATTCTCTCCATCTAAACAATCGTTAATAGGGAAGGTAGCATCAGGGAGAACCATTTTCTACATTTATAATTGCAAAAAGGATTTTAGACTACGTTTATAATTAAATGAGTCAAATAATAACTCCACTAAAAACACCTATCCCTAGAAGGGTTCTAGTGATTACACGATCCCTATTCACTACACCATCCCCGATCGTCACGGCTGACGACATAGTTGCAAAGGTAGACGCCTAAACGTCGATCACATCATTCATGCAACTCATGCTCGATCTTTTGACCATCCGTGTTCCGAGGCCATGTCTACACATGCTAGGCTCGCCAACTCAACCTTAGTGTATTCGTTGTGCAACATGGCTTACACCCATTGTATGCGAACGTAGATATGTCTGACACCCGATCGTCACGGCCTGCCTCATACCGAAGAACTTTCTTGGTGGTGCACACTAAGGGAGAACACTTTCATTGGTATTTTAATTAGGGATCATCTTATTAGGCTACCGTCGAGTATCTAATACTAGCACACAATAAGATATACAAACAATAAACACTGAATGTAAGAGTGATGCGATATGGTCCGTCTCGTCGTGATCTCCATCTCGTGCCTCCAGATTCCGGCGCCAGGGTTCCGGCGCCATAGGCACCAAGGTACCGGTGCCTTCCGGCGTGGTAGTCCGTCACCTCCGTGACCGTCCACTACTACTTAGCAACATAAAGTAAGTACTTTACCTTTGCCACAACCATGTCATATCACAACTCCCCCTGCAAAACAAAGTTAGACGCCTCTACTTTATCTTTGCATGTTTTACGTGGTTCATTGGGCTTTCGCACAAGAACTGTTCTTACCTACGAACTTTTACCACAACGCTGATAAAGTAGTTGTCTATACTACACCCCTTTTGGGGCCCTCCATTGCAAATGGCATACCTACTAATGCGAGAGAGACCCCCCCCCCCCAAAGTCACTTTATACGCTACAAGCTATATGTCAAGTGTGGACCAGTCTCGCGAAAGAACACTTAAAGTCGGTTGGCGGCCGCTTCATCAAGCATTACTGCGGTATACAAAAGTACACGTGGGAAGGTAACAACTAAAAGGTCAACGCCCACACGCTACATCTCGTGTGATCTACCCGTACTAGCAATACTACGCATATATCTAGCTTTGATACCACTGTAGGGGTTCGCGTATGAAAACAATAAATTTTACCCTATGCCCCTGAACCCCTGTTGCTAGGACCTATCTATTAGTAATGCAGTAATGGAAGGGGTTTTTGTGAACTTACCCTTGAAGACTGAAAAGCATTGTCAACGCTCGGGAGAGCGTGGTTGATGTAGACAAACCGAAACTGACCTCAAGGTCATGTTGAAGTCCCGGCAGCTCCTGTGGCTCCAACAACTCCTAGTGCCCCAACTGTTGCACCTCACTAGGAGATACATGCATCCAGTGCCTAGCGATGACTCCCGCTTCCCTGATCCAACAGTAGTTGCAGAAGTAGAGCTCCTAGATCTGAATCCCACAGCGCGATGGTGCTCTGCGGTGAAGAAGATTATCGCTCGCGTGATTCGAACTTGGGACCATGGTCACGGGAGAGAGAGAATCAACTAGAAGGTCTCCCCAAAAGAGAGGGAACCTTTTATTGATTATTGTTGTATTTATTTAGCCAAAATACCTCTATGTATACAGGGGAACCCCCCCCCCCCCCCGACCAACTAGCTTAGCCATGTGGGCCTAAACAAGGTAGAGGGGGAGAGGGGGGCATAGCCGCCATCGTCTAGGGCCCAAGTGGGCCCCACGCGCGCGCCTTAGCCCATGCATCCACCCCTCTCTCCTTCCCCCCTTCGGTCTTTCCCTCATGGGACCTTTTCCCTTCGGATTTGGCCCATTAAGGTATTTGACCCTTTTAAATTATTTTTATTTTATTGAATAAATATAATTGAATGAATTAAATAAATATTCAACATTCACTTACATATTATTCAATTCCTCGTTGATGTGGAAACCATCCCCTCTCATTCCATACATCCTCCAAACTTAATCGAGGCTCTGCACGGTTAATCTCCTCTTTTCTATAGCAATGAAGTTAATGGGGATGGTTCGTTCTCACTTCGTCCATGTGGCACCACGGATGTGTGTCACACTAAATGACGCCAGGATCCAATGGTCCTCTTCGGCCGCTACTTCTTTATAAATGACGGACGGGAAAAAAGTACTGCTCACTTTCCCCTACTGCCGCTCACTTCTCATATTCTTCTGTGCGCTCTTTACTCCATTGCCACCGAGAGCTTGTGCTCCATTTCCTTTAAAAATTATATGAGGAACTCACGCTCCTCACCATAGGGAAAACCAAAGTTGCTGGCTCCGCCACCAATGCTACTGCGGCCAAGACAACGATTGGGCGGTGGGCTAGATCCAAGTGCTCCGACTGAGAGCTTCGCAATGCCCGCAAGGCTGGGGTGCTATCACGGGAGACGATGGTCAAGACCCCAGGTGGCCACGCCTGCACCCAAATAAGGCGGTAGGTAATGTTCCTCTCTTTCATATACTGTGGTCTCTCTCTTCCTGCCCACGAGTTCCTTTGTGGGCTCCTATTTGTCCATGGCATGTAGCTTCATCAGCTCACACCAAACTCTATCCTCCACATTGCTTGTTTCATCATACTTTTTGAGTGCTTCCTCTGCATGCACCCTCATTAGATCTTGTGGAAGCGCTTGTACTTTGTGCGGAGGAACGCGAAGAAGGATGCTATCTATGATGTTGACAGAGTCATCATTTCCATCCGACTGGAGGTCGACTACTTTGACTTCAAAATCTCCCACTCCGTCCATGATTGGAGAAGTAAATGGTTCTACATTAAGGATGAAAAGCTCGAGTCCCAAAAATATGGGCTTTCTCCCTTTGATGCGACAAAGGGCGTGATGAAGGCCAAGTCTTGGGATCACCAAGATTCTTAGGATGAGATGGAAGATACGACCCCACTGATTGAGCGGATCCACGAGCTACAGTACAAGAAGGGCAAGGAAGTATAGGGTCTTCATATCATGTCACTCTTCCTTTGGTTTAGGATTCAACCTCTCTAGTCTAGAATTTTGGCTATGTGGACATACGCTGGGAAGAAGGACCCGATGAGGATTTCCTCAGAGAACCTTTCTACTACTGAACTCAAGAAAAAGGTCAGATCCTTCACCGATCTCACTCAGGAGAACAAGATTCCCTCATCTTGTCGAGTTGAGACCTTCACAAGTAGAAACTGCCACCAGCTATAAGTATTTGTTCCTTTGCTTTCTTTTAGACTTTTTGTCCTATTGTTTCCTCTTCCTTATTATCTATTCAACTGCATGACCATGTGTCTTTGTACTCCCTTCCACCGTTCCCTAAGGGTGGCGGACTACCCGATGTTGTCGCGGATCCTAAAGAAAGCATGTGTCCTTGGATTGTTGGAGAAAACATGAAAGAGGAGGATTCGTCCCCCAAATCTTTCGAATCTCTAACAACAATCCCCACCACCAATTCCTAGGACTATGTTGCCGACACTGCGAAGGGCAAGAGTAAATGATCCTGTGAGGACATTGAGGTTGTCAAAGATTCTGAAGATTCGAGTTCTTCCATGCCAAATATGGTCCAACCAATAAGGTCAGCTCCTCCCATCAAGAAGTTGTACAAGAAGGGAATTTTTCCCTAGCGCAAGAAATAAGCTCATAAGTATCGACTTATTTTTTTTCGTATTCTGGTGAATTTTTCCTTGAAATCATTTTTCCTAAAGGGATAAGGAGGAGGAAACTTCTACAAAGTTGCCAGATGAGGTGTCCAAGCCGATGGAGGCCCCTGTCGAAACACCAGTGAATCTAGTGGACCTGCGAGAGCAAACTATGGACTGCATGGTGGCTAAGGATCCTTTGGTTAGCCCAAAAGCTCCTCCTAGGAAGAATAGTAAAGATGCAGACAAGGGTATCAATATTTCTGAAAATCCCGTGGATCCTCCTATGGATGATGTAAGTTCTTTTATTACTCCATTGAATGATTAGTACTCTTGCAGGCCTTGAGTCCATGTTAATTTCCATTTGTCCTTTGCAGCCAATAATGCAAGAGATGGTGGACATGGCCACTTGCTTTATTAAAATTCAGGATGAATCTATCGCCTTCAAATGTGCTTCTATTTAACCTTTTGCTTTATTTCGTGCTTGTAGAACATCATGTTTACTCGAGAACTTTTTTCTGTTGCATTTGTTGTCCAAGAATCTGAGATTATCCACGAAAACACCCTAAAGCGCACTGATGATCTGAAGCAGAAATTGAAGGCCGCCGAATCTTCACTCGAAGAGGCCTGGACTACGACCAAATCCAAGTGAAATGACATGAAGAAGAAGCTGTCAATCTTGCAAGTCGTGAGGATGACCTGTGCAAATGGTTTGACTCCCTAAAAGCCTTCTTGATGAGTAAAATTGTATGAACTTAAACTCCTTTATCTCCTGAACTTGCTACTTTTGTTTTTTTTTAGCCCACCATTTTATTTTATATAGATATCACTGGCCACTCTTTGGAGTTGGAAGAGGATCAATTATATGATCCACTACTTGACGACATGTCTTCCTTGGAGGGTAACAATGTCCGCATCAAGAATCTGCTAACTCGATCTCGTCGAGCCTTCAATCGCATGAAGGGGTTCGTAGTAGAAAACCATAATTTTTGTTAGCTAGCGCAACACCAAATGCCACAATCTATCTAGGAGTAATGTTGTAATGAAGAAGGTTTAGGTAACATACCCTTATAGACCAAAAGTGCTTAATGTTCCACGAGAAACATGGATGATGTAGTCGTACTCATAGACGACCTCAAGGTCATGTTGCTATTCACATGACAATCCAGGTGCCACAAGTGGAAGCACCTCCGTGGTTTCGCACACGTCCGGTGCACGACAACGACCGTTGGTTCTCTGATCCAGTCGAGAGAGTGGAAGCAGATCTTCTAGATGGAATCTCCGTAGCACAATGGCGTGCCATAGCAAAGAAGTCTCTTACGCGTGCAACCCTTACTTGGGACCTAAGTTGTTAGAGAGGGGAGAGGAAGGGTTCATGGAGGGGAAATCCTTAAAGCATGAATTAATTGACTTCTTAAATTCCTCTACATGCCACCCTTTATATAGGGGGAGGGGGTGTGCTCTTCCCAAGAGCTTCCCCATATGGGACTAAAAGAGGGAGTAGTGGAGAGAGGTGTGGTGGTCGGCTGGTGGTATCCATGGGCCCCACATGCGCCTCGTTGGACCGCCTGCCCCTCCTTCTTAGGGCGGAGGCCTTCTCATGGGCCCTTCCCTTCGGGAGGGTCCAATGAGGTGGACTGGCCCTAAAATCCCAAGTTTAATATTTTAAATATATATAATATTGATTCCATTATTTAATATTTACATATTATTTAATTTCGGTGGCTCTGGAACTCCTTTTGAGCCACTACGAACACCCTTCAGACTTTCTCAGAACCCTTCCGGTTTTCCCATCTCTCTCCTTCCAGTGATTCCAATGTAACCAAAAACAATCTCCATGCATCATCGCGCACTTTAGTGTGTTACCCTACGGTTCGGGAACATCACAGAGATGATTGAGATGACTCCGATCAATTATCATTAGCGAGGGAAATCAAGATATGTAAAGGCAAGTAGAGAACCACGATGATCCCGAAGCAAACAAGTCGATCCACAAAATAGGAATTAAGATCAAGGAAACACACATGGTGGGATAAATGGACTTGTGCTATGGAAAAAGTGATCTAAGAACCAAATGAAGGCCTAGAAAAGACTATAAGTGCATGCCGCATAAGTGCAAGGAGAGACACTAGTTTGATTGGAGGGCTACATGATTTGCACAATAAGTACCACCTACAATATGTTCATCGAGCTTGCGCTTCCTATTCCCTATGGCAGTTGTATCTCTTTCTTTCTATTTTTCTCTTTTTCTCCTTTTTTGATTCTTTCTTTTCTTTTTCACTTGCTTTTTCTTGTGCCAACAACTATACAAGATAACTATATGAGATATCGCTCACAACTTTTTCTCGGAATTTTACAAGGTATTAAATGTTCAAAGCCGAACCAATAATAGGAGGAACTAGTCTCAATAGGTATCTATTGTATCGCAAAGATAGTGTGGTTTTCAAAATAATGCAAATGGGGAGAAGTCGCATAATTGTTATATTTCATCGTCGATCTTCACCCTTTATTTGTTGGATCTCCTTTCTCATAGAATTTTGTTGGAGTAGATATCATGAACAACGTGTATGATGATGTAGATCTCCTTGTTCTCTTCAAAATGAGCTAAAGAACACACAAACCCGAGTTCAAATGCAAAAGTTATGCGCAAAATGGTGCGGAAGCTGAAATCTATTTTCTGCTGGAGTTCTGGTGCAAACCCCTGGTACAGGGGTGGAGACTCTGGCCTAGATCCACTTATGGCGAAAACTCCGGCCCGGGGGCGGAGACTCCGGCCTGGGGGTTCCAGCACTTCAGGAACACGACGGGGGCTCGATTTGGGCGGAAAAACTTGCACCAAAACATCAAATTGATGGGGGAAATTAAGGAATTAGGCCATGGGAACGTAAAGGGAGGTAGATCAACAAGTATAGCAGAGGATCTATGATTAAAACCTACCAAAATGCTCTCAAAATCCAGATCGATCAAAATCATGAATATGTCTCTTTTTGGTGGAAGTTTTTGAATTTAGGCAAGAAAAACTAAATTGGTGGCTAGAAACTCAACACAAACTCCAATCCATGGCAACCAAAAGCTCTTGATACCAGATATTATGGGTTTCCTTGTGGTTTACCCTTGGGATGGCTCGGTCTTCATAGATTCGAGGGGATTCGGAGGAGGGAGCGAAGAACACGATGAACACGTGGGGGGAAATCGATACAAACACACACCACACCCGACACAATCCAGTTTGCTTTCATTGGCTCGAACCACCAAACCAATAGAATCGCAACGGAGAGACCAAAGGTAGAATCCCATGAGAGAGATTGGCTAGCTCTTAATAGAATCACACATAGGGAGAGAGTAGCAACCAAGTAGAATCCCAAAGGGGAGAGACCAAGCACTACTAGAATCCATACATGGGAGAGATCAGGAACTAGAAGAGCACCTTGACGACTTCAATTGAGAAGGCCTTGATACAACTCATAGATAAACTATAAAGAGGGGGATCCCATCTAGGGTTTGGCTCATGCCATGAGCTCAACTCAATTCATCATCATCTCTAGGGTTTCAAGGAGGGAGTGGGGGCATATATGGAGGCCAGCCACGAGCTAGGGGTATTTTAGATATACTACTGGGAATACATGGGCCTAGCCCAACTCAAGGTGTGTAGGCCTGCTCACTTACGCAGGAGACTCCGGAGAGCACGGGTCGGAGACTCTGGTGTTTGGTGGAAACTCTGGTTTGGACGGCAGAGACTCCGGGTAGGTTTTAGGACCTTGCAGCATCAGCCCAGTGGAGACTCCGTATGGTGTCCAAAACCTTACAGTCATAGGTGGGACGAGGCATGGGCGGATACAACGGGTTCGCACGGGCGGAGACTCCAGTCTCGGCAGGGACTTCAGGCTAGAGTGGCTGGAGACTCCGTGCTGCTTCAGCTGCTTATTGCGTCTTCTCTTCCATGCCTCTATGATGTCGTCCTTCAGTCCTCGGTCCTCCTGGTATCCTCCTCTTGGCATCATGGTCATGGGCCTAGTCATATAATAGGCACTTGGCTCAAGTAGGATCAAGTCCATGTGATGACCAAAGGAAAACAAGATATGGAAGGAATTCACCTTTGTAGGAATGGTTGGTGTAGCATGATGTGGACCAATGGTGATTCTCGCATATTGGGCTACATCAACTACCTTACCTTTTTCACGATTGTAACCATATCACATCACAAATCCTTCCTTACAACATAAAGTTAGACGCCTCTACTTTATCTATTGCAGTTTTTTACGTGGTTGTTAGGCTTTCGCAATAGAAAATTTCTACCTACGAACTTTTAACCACGACATGGATCCAATATTTGTATATCCTACACCCCTTTCAGGGCCTTCCGTTGTAGATGCTATATCGATTATTGAGAGAGAGACAGACACCCACTAGCCACTTATACGGTACAAGTCGTATGTCGAGCGTGGAACCAACCTTATGTAAGATTACATGTAAGGTCAGTCCGGGCCGCTTCATCTCACAGTGTCGCGATATAAATAAATACATGTGGGAAGGTAACAACTAGAGAATAAATTCCCACACTCTGCATGTGTCTATCTATACTAGCATATTATGCATAGATCGGCTATGATACTACTGAAGGGGTTCCGTGGCAGAAAAAAATTACTACGTTGGAATTCCCTAATGCCCAGGGTCCATCTAGGAAGTAATGTAGTAACCGAGAAAGATAGTGGTCACATACCCTTGTAGACCGTAAGCTCGTTACACTCATGCAGGAGCATGGATGATGCAGTCGTACCCGTCTGACCTCAAGGTCGCTGATACATTGCAAATGTATCTATAATTTTTGATGTTCCATGCTTGGTTTTATCAACTTTCTTGTGTTTTGCCCACACTTTGGAGTACTTTTCATATGATTTCTTGGACTAACCTATTAACAAGAGCCACAGTGCCAGCTGCCTGTTTTCTACTGTTTTTGGTTCCAGGAAAGTCAGAAAATGAATATTCTCGGAATTGGACAGGACAAAATCCAAAGTGCCTGTTTATCCGGAAGTCGTCAGATGCCAGAATACGAGACGGAGAAGGGCTAGGGGCCGGCCACACCACCTGGCCGTGCGGCCAGGCCTGGCCCGCGCCAAGGGGTGGTCTGGCCGACCCCAGCACCCCCTCGGCCTCTCCTTCCGCCTATATATTACCCTCGGGACGAAAACCCTAAGTATCAGATCAAAAATCCACGAAAGAGTCTATAGCCGCCGTCATCTCCATCCCTAGATCAGGAGGGATCTGAAGCTCTTTCCGGCACCCTGCCGGAGAGGGGAATTCACCCTGGAGGCCTTCTTCATCACCATGCAAGCCTCCGGTGTGATGCGTGAGTAGTTCATCCTTGGACTACGGATCCATGTAGTAGCTAGATAGCTAGTTCTCCTCCTTTGTGCTTTCATGTTTAGATCTTGTGAGCTCCATTCATGATCAAGATCATCTATTTGTAATCATACATGTTGTGTTTGCGGGGATCTGATGGATATTGAGATGCTATTTCAGATTGATTATTGATTCTATCATGTATTTGTTATTTGTGATCTTGCATGCTTTCCGTTGTTAGTAGCTATCTTGGCCAAGTAGATGCTAGCAACTCCAAGAGTTAGTATTTATGCTCGATAGTGGGTTCATGCCTCTGGTAATCTGGGGAAGTGACAGAAATCTCTAAGGTACTAGATGTGTTGTTGCTACTAGGAAGAAAACAACAATCCTTTGTTCATAGAACAATCCTATTGTTTACTTTACACGCAATTCGTAAAGTAATAATCTGTTGCTTGCAACTTAATACTGGAGGGGGTTCGGATGATAACCTGAAGGTGGATTATTAGTCATAGATGCAGTTGGATGGCGGTCTATGTATAATGTTGTAATGCCCAATCAAGTTCCAAAGGAGTCAAGATGATTAGTATATGCATGTATTGTTTTCTCGATGTTTGTCAATTGCCCCGCTGTAATTTGTTCACCCAGCATGTTATCTATCTTAAGGAGAGCCACCTCTAGTGAACTATGGATCCCGGTCCTTTCTTTTACATATAATCTACAAACTGTTTACTGCTTTGTGTTTACTTTCTGCAAACTATTACTTATTTCCATTCGATACGTTTAATCCTTTGTTTTCAGCAAAACACGGTGAGATTGACAACCTCATCGCAAGTTGGGGACAAAGTTTTGTGGTTGTGTTGTGCAGGTCTCCACGTTGCTACTAGCACCGGTAGTGCGCCCTGCCAAGGCTCAGCTAGCAACCCCTTTGGGGTGTTTCCTTGCTCCTACTGGTTCGATTAAACCTTGGTTTCATAACTGAGGGAGACTTGTTGTTATGCTCATCATACCTTCCTCTTGGGGTTCCCAACAAGCTCTACATCAACACCGAGCCATCAAGCATTTTTCTGGCGCCGTTTCCAAGGAGTCAAGGACATCTTCACAAGGGGAGTCCCTCATAACTAATATCTTTACTTTGTTATTTTTGTTTTGCTTAGTTTCTTTTTGCTTTGTTTGCTTGTTTCTTTATCAAAAGCACAAAAAAATTAGTTTTACTAGTTTGCTTTCTTATTTGAAAACACAAAAAATGACTACTCTTGAAAACACTAAGTTGTGTGACTTCACTAGCACCAACAACAATGATTTTATGAGCACACCTATTGCTCCACCTGTGCCTGAAGATACTTTCTTTGAGATAAAACCTGCTTTGCTCAATCTTGTTATGAGAGAACAATTTTCTGGTATTAGTAATGAAGATGATGCTGCCCATCTAAATAACTTTGTTGAACTTTGTGAGATGCAAAAGCATAGGGATGTAGATGGTGATATTATTAAGCTGAAATTGTTTCCTTTATCTTTGAGAGGAAAAGCTAAAGAATGGTTGAATTCCTTAACTAGGAATAGTATTGATTCTTGGACTAAGTGCAAAGATGCTTTCATTGGAAAGTACTATCCTCCTGCTAAGATTATATCTATGAGAAGTGAAATAATGAAGTTTAAACAATCTGATAATGAACATGTTGCTCAAGCTTGGGAAAGAATGAAATCTTTGGTAAAGAATTGTCCCACTCATGGACTGACTGCTTGGATGATCATCCAAACTTTTTATGCAGGATTGAACTATTCTTCAAGGAACCTATTGGATTCTGCTGCTAGAGGTACCTTTATGACCATTACTTTGGGTGCTGCGACAAAACTTCTGGACAATATGATGGTTAATTATTCTGAATGGCATACTGAGAGAGATCCACAAGGTAGGAAGGTAAATTATGTTGAGGAAACCTCCTCCTTGAGTGATAAGATTGATATTATTATGTCTATGCTTGTTAATGGAAAAGCCCATATTGATCCAAATAATGTTCCCTTAGCCTCTTTGGTTGCTCAAGAAGAGCAAGTTGATGTGAACTTCATAAGAAATAATAATTTTGGCAATAATGCTTATAGGAGTAATTTTGGTAACAACAATTATAAGACATATCCTCCCAACAATGGTAATGCTTATGGAAATTCTTACAACAATAATAGGAGTGCTCCCTCTGAACTTGAAGTTATGCTTAAAGAGTTTATTAGTAAACAAACTGCTTTCAATAAAACTATTGAGGAAAAACTCTCTAATGCTGAAAGAAATATAGCATCTTTGGCTGAAGCTCAATCTTCTTTGAATAAAATGGCTGCTAAACCTGAAACTAATGATAATCCCTTTGCAGCTACTAATGCTATACAAGTAAGAATTGATGGAAATGTTAGACTATTAGCTGAATTACATGCTAAGTGGGAAAGACAAGATGAAATTGCTAGAAACATTAGTGTTTCTACTATTACCACCACTAGTGTTGAGGATAGTAATAGTTCTACTACTCTAGATGATAAGTATGATTTTGATCTTGATGGTTGCAATATCTTTGAAGTTATTAAGTTCCTACAAAAGTTTGCTAAAAGTCCTAATGCTAGTGCTATGAACATGGCCTTTACAAAACACATCACTGATGCTCTCATAAAGATTAAAGAAGAAAAGATGAAACATAAAGCTTCTATTCCTATAAAACAAGAAGATGGTTGGGAACCCATCATTAATATGAAAGTGAATGATTTTGATTTTAAAGCTTTATGTGATCTTGATAGTAGTGTTTCTATTATGCCTAGAAGGATTTATGATATGCTTGATTTGCCTCCACTTGAAGATTGTTATTTGAATGTCCCACTTGATGATAATGCTAAAAAGAAACTCATGGGGAGTCTTAATGATGTTCTTATTATGGTTAACAATGCCTATGTCCTCGTTGATTTCTATGTTTTGGATGTTGAATGCAATGCTTCTTGTCATATTACTTTGGGAAGACCTTTTCTTAGAACTGTTGGTGCCATTATTGATATGAAAGAAGGCACCATTAAATATCAACTCCCACTCAAGAAAGGTATAGAACACTTTCCTAAGAAGAGAGAGAAGATTTCTTTTGCTTCTCCTATGAAAACAAAATTTGGTCTTAATGCTTCTTCATTTGAGAACACTTGATTCTTTCTTTGCTTCTTTTGCCTAACTTAAAGGCGTTAAAGAAAAGTAATTATTGGGAGATAACCCAAAAGTTTTAGATGAGTCAGTAATAACTGCTCCTTATCCTTTTTATTTGCTTTTTGTGCCAATAGTAACCTCTAATGAGAGAGAAGTAATGATTCGGAAAGTTGTTGTCCCGAAACAGATTTCTATGCTTCACCGTAAAAATTCGTGTAAAATCTCTGAACGTATTTTTGAGGCGTGAAGTTTTGTGCTTCTGCCCCAGGTTGTTATCTAACTTTCTCTAGATCAACCCTTTTTGATTTGAGCAACGGAAGGTCTTCGAAAAAATTCGTCTTTACCTGCTGGTCTGTTTTGACAGATTTCTGCCATTTTCTGCATTTGCTTCTTGTTGGTTCCTTTTTTAGTTCTTTTAGGGAATTGAGCTTTTTGAGGTAAGTGCTATAGTAGCTAGTGTTCTAATGGAAGTTTATTTTGTGTTAGAACTGAACCTTAAGACTTATTTATCTTGAGTGCACTAATGTTGCTAATAAAGATTGTGTGAAGTTTTGTATGAAGGAAAAATTTCAGGTGTATGGAAGGAATGAGTAATGAGATGAAGGATGGACTAAAGATCAAGCTTGAGGATGCCACGCGTGTCACCCAAGAAATATCCAAGAAGTACAAGCGTCAAAGCTTGGGGATGCCCAAGGCATCCCCCTCTTCATCAATAAAAATCCCAGGTTTCTTCCAAACGCTTCATTTTTATTGTTTCATGCACAGTTGTGTTGTTCTTGGAGCGTCTTCTTTTTTGTTTTCGTTTTGGTTTTCGTTTGCTTTTGTTTTCTTAGTTTTCTGAATAAATTTTTTGGACCCCCTCTTTCATACATTGGTTTTCAAATAGTTTGGTTTGGTTTGGAAAAGAGTAGGAAAGTTCATGCTTATGTGGTAAAAAGAGCTTGTTTTTTACTATGGCCTACGCTCTGTCATGCCATGCTTGATATTGTTTTGGCTTTATGATTAGTATGCTTTGTTGTAGCATGACTTGTTATAAACAATTGAGATTGCTTAATGTGCCTTGGATGAATCATGTGTTGTTTCAGCATATTAAAGCATAGTATAGTGGTATTCTCCTTTGATGCTTTATTTGGGTTGACTTGGCGCATGCTCACACCATGTTATGAGTATCTCAAGTCACCATAGCCTTTATGACCCTTTAGTTTTCAACTTTTAATATCACTTTATGCTTTGATCAATGATGTTTTGTCGCTCTGCATGATTATGGCCATTATTGCTCTCTTAGTTTGTCGCTCCCAGTTTTTTGCTAGCCTCCACAACCAAGTATGAGTTCCACTCATGCATCCAACTCCCTAAACCAAGTTATTCCAAAAGAGTCCACCATACCTACCTACTAGCTTATGCTATTCCAAGTATATTCATGCTTTTGTTTACCTTCCAAATTAAACTTGTTATGAGAAAACTAGTGATTAAAGCTCTCACGAACTTGATGGCACACTTTACTTTTTTGCATTCAATAAATTTGAACCATTGTGTCGTCTATGTTGTATATGCTTGCACTTATTTGTTGGGAATTAGCAGAACCATGCTGTCATAGGGAACGCTTTCAACATTGCACTTGGTACTTTGTACCTAGTTGATATCATGCTCTTTTGTATATGGATGTCGTTGGTGTGAAATGAAAGGGGAGATTGTAAGTCCATGGAGTTATGTATATGTGTTAGAGAAACGCCTGGGTCGCTGGTCTAATCCATGTTGATATGGTGGAAACCTGCAGCGTAACCATAATGAGCTGTCTATGAAGCATTCTTCTTATAAAAAAAGAGTCCTATATTGAGAAAAAAGAGAAAAAGAAAAAAAGAGATTATGAAAAGAGGAAAGAGAGAAAAAAGCACCATATTCCCATGGTAAATAAGAAGATTGTTGAGATGCTCGTTGTCTGCTTGCCTTGTCATTTTGATATGGTGATTCTTCCGTATCATTGGGCAAGGGGTACCCCGTTGGCGGTTCTCTATGATACACATGTACTTACAATGACAAGAACTTACCGGTGACTAAATTTGAGTAGCATGAGGAGCGACCCTCGTATACAAGGGACATGAGATTTCTAACTTATACTTCGTCAAGCATGTACATCATAGTTTGTTCACTTTAACCTTAATCACTTCAAGATGATTATGATAGGGGCAATGAGAGCTGAAAGCTATAAGTACCATAATTTTTGGAAGCTCTTTATGAGACTTGAATCCCTACTTCCTTCTATGAAGGCCTTTCTTCCACCATTATATTGAGTCTCCACCTTCTATCTTTATGCACCTACTTTGAGAGCATAGTGGCCATTCTTAGTTCTATGTGCATTGGCCCAAGACTAGTTGATGGATGCATAACTTGATATTGCTTGTTTTAAACTATTTGTATCTAGTCACTCTTATGAACTTTGAAGGTGTCCTATGCATTTATATTTGCTACTCTATGAGGGACAAGCTGAATACTATTATCCTATGTTTTCTTTATGTGAAACAAACAAACGTCTTGCAAAGCATTGTTATTCATGAATCTTTTGTTTGTGCCTTTTCATGTTGCATCATAGTTTCTTTGTCTTATTGCTAGAACCTTGTCTTTCATGTTATGATTGAAGTACTATGATCCCAGCTTTGAATGTTTTACAAATACTTTGATCAAGTCTTTGATGGTGCATGCCACCTCAAAAATTATTCTTTCTTTTTATCACTTACCTACTCGAGGACGAGCAGGAGTTAAGCTTGGGGATGTTGATACATTGCAAATGTATCTATAATTTTGGATGTTCCATGCTTGGTTTTATCCACTTTCTTGTGTTTTGTCCACACTTTGGAGTACTTTTCATATGATTTCTTGGACTAACCTATTAACAAGAGCCATAGTGCTAGCTGCATGTTTTCTGCTGTTTTTGGTTCCAGGAAAGTCAGAAAATGAATATTCTCGGAATTGGACGGGACAAAAGCCAAAGTGCCTATTTTTCCGGAAGTCATCGGATGCCAGAATACGAGACGGAGAAAGGCTGGGGGCCGGCCACACCACCTGGCCGTGCGGCCAGGCCTGGCTCGCGCCAGGGGGTGGTCTGGCCGACCCGAGCACCCCCTCGGCCTCTCCTTCCGCCTATATATTACCCTCGGGACGAAAACCCTAAGTACCCTATCAAAAATCCATGAACGAGTCTGTAGCCGCCGTCATATCCATCCCTCGATCGGGAGGGATCTGAAGCTCTTCCCGGCACCCTGCCAGAGAGGGGATTTCACCCTGGAGGCCTTCTTCATCACCATGCAAGCCTCCGGTGTGATGCGTGAGTAGTTCATCCTTGGACTACGGATCCATGTAGTAGCTAGATGGCTGGTTATCCTCCTTTGTGCTTTCATGTTTAGATCTTGTGAGCTCCGTTCATGATCAAGATCATCTATTTGTAATCATACATGTTGTGTTTGTGGGGATCCGATGGATATTGAGATGTTATTTCAGATTGATTATTGATTCTATCATGTCTTTGTTATTTGTGATCTTGCATGCTTTCCGTTGTTAGTAGCTATCTTGGCCAAGTAGATGCTAGCAACTCAAAGAGTTAGTATTTATGCTCGATAGTGGGTTCATGCCTCTGGTAATCTGGGGAAGTGACAGAAATCTCTAAGGTACTAGATGTGCTGTTGCTACTAGGGAGAAAACAACAATCCTTTGTTCATAGAACAATCGTATTATTTACTTTACACGCAATTCGTAAAGCAATAATCTATTTCTTGCAACTTAATACTGGAGGGGGTTCGGATGATAACCTGAAGGTGGATTATTAGTCATAGATGTAGTTGGATGGCGGTCTATGTATAATGTTGTAATGCCCAATCAAGTTCCAAAGGAGTCAAGATGATTAGTATATGCATGTATTGCTTTCTTGATGTTTGTCAATTGCCCCGCTGTAATTTGTTCACCCAGCATGTTATCTATCTTAAGGAGAGCCACCTCTAGTGAACTATGGATCCCGGTCCTTTCTTTTACATACAACCTACAAACTGTTTACTGCTTTGTGTTTACTTTCTACAAACTATTACTTTTTTCCATTCGATATGTTTAATCCTTTGTTTTTAGCAAAACACGGTGAGATTGACAACCTCGTCGCAAGTTGGGGACAAAGTTCTGTGGTTGTGTTGTGCAGGTCTCCACGTTGCTACTAGCACTGGTAGTGCGCCCTGCCAAGGCTCAGCTAGCAACACCTTTGGGGTGTTTCCTTGCTCCTACTGGTTCGATTAAACCTTGGTTTCATAACTGAGGGAAGCTTGCTGATGTGCTCATCATACCTTCCTCTTGGGGTTCCCAACGAGCTCTACATCAACACCGAGCCATCAGTCGCACAGCTCCTCGCATGTCACCCCTTGTCTAGGTCCTTGCACGATGGTCCGGTCGCTACTAATGGTAGCTCCATCGAGTTATCACACACATACGGTGCAAGACAACGACTCCTGGGCTCTGACCACTGTCGTGGTTGTGGAAGTATATCTCCTAGCCAGAATCTCTGCAGCACAATGTCGTGCCGAAACGGTGTTGTCTTTGCATGTACAGTCCTTCTCCGGGACTGTGCCATCGCAAAGACAACGAGAGAGAGAGGGGGATTCTCTAACGAAAAGTGCCCTAGAGAATATATGGATTGGTGTGTTTAATCCCTCTCATAGGCACCCCTTTATATAGGTGGAGGAGGGGTACTCCCCACCAAAGGTTTCCCATGAGGAACAACTAAAAGACAATAAAAGGGGCCAACCGAGCCAGCCCAGCAAGCGGCAGCAGCAGCTGGCGTGCAGCAACAACTCGTGCTCGGGTGGGCCGGCGCGCCTGCGGCCCATCAAACGCGGCAGCAATGGTGGCAACATGCACGCGGCCCGCTAGCAGCGAGACGGCGGGTGGGCCAGCTATCTATGTGCGGCCTGCTAGCAGCCTATGGCTAGCTGGGCGGTGGAGAGGGCATGGACCGAGTGGGTCGGCACGTGGCCTAGCGGCACCTGGTTCCTACCCGTGCCCGCGCCAGCCCAGGTGGGCCGGCTTGCTGCAGCCCGCAGCACCGGCCGGCTAAGTGCTGCCCCGCGCGGTGCCCATCGCCTGCCTACCCGCCTGTGTGGGTTAGCCAAGGCCCACTAGTGTAGTTGTGGCTATTTTGATGTCCCTTTCCGGGTAGCTTCCTCCTGGAACGATTCCCTCCGGGGTTTTGGTCGTGGCGAGGAAGTTGCCCATAAATATTAATTTCAATATTTATTTAGTATATATTAATTCATAATTAACATATAATAAATGCATATTATAATTGATATTTCCTAAAATACCTTGCGGTCTTTTCCTTTCATTGTTTCTCTGAACAACTTCGAATCTTATTCGGAATGATTCCGATTTCTCTCTCTTTTGTGGTTCCATCTTACAGGAAGATCTCTGAGCATCGTAGTGCCCTTAAGTGTGTTTCCCTACGGTTCGGAAATGTCACAGACACGATCGAAATGATATCTGATCAATGATCAATAGCGGGGTCGGGATGCCCATAATGACCCCCATGCACTCCATGATTCACCTTCGTGTCGAACCTTAAACGATATATCCAATTCCCTTTATTATTCGATACTAGACTTGTTCGAGATCTAATTATCGGTATCATAATACCTTGTTCAATCTCGTTTCTAACAAGTACTGTTTTACTCGTTCACGTAAAATTCCATCCTCATGACCTAGTCATACGTTGTGCAGCTTATGGATGTAATTCCCCGAGTGGGCCCGTGTATCTTCCCGTAACACGGGTGAACAAATCCCGATATTGACGCATAGGCCTCAACATGTCCCCTTTAGAATACCCAACATGCACTTTCATGGTCACCCAATTACGGACATGACGGTTGATGCAGTCAAATCAATCCTCGGATGACAATGATTAATATGATCTCACGGTCTAAGGATTAGGACACTTTGTTTCTAATAATTGCAACTGTGAACTATGTGACATAATCGTGTTGCAACAATCATCGGTGGAAAATGTCCATCACACCAACTTAGATGATATGACTTTATTGTCAGTTGGCTTTAATAGCATCATAATCAGGAAACCTTGATCCTCAACTGCCCAATAAACTATTATAAACTAATAAGATATGATAATAAACCTCTTTATTATATCACACATGTATCAATGTTTCTACTTGATATAGTTATAGCATGATATAAACTATTATGAACTAATAAGATATTATAATAAACCTCTTTATTATTTGCCTCCAAGACGTATCTCCTTCACACGTGGTAGCCGACCCTTGTGGTGTCTCCTTGTCAATATAAAAGGAGGCCCAGGTCGACTAGGGAGGATAGATAAAAGGAGAGGGAAGAACATGATATGTTTCTTACCTGGGAACAAATTCTGTAACCATGTGTTCATCCACTAGATAGTAGACAGTTGCAGGACGTAGGGATCCGTACATCGCGGTCTGAACCTAGGTAAAAAACCTGTATCTCCCTATGTGATTGTGTTCGTCCACTCGGCGCTCAAGCTCACCAAATATTGTGCAACTGGATAAACTAAAAAGGGATCATCCATCCCCGGTGTAGAAATTTAGGACACTACAGCCGTGGCAGCAACGGAAAGGGTCCACAGTCAATCAAACGGTTTTTGGCTTTATTCTCCTTTTCTGCAATTTTTTTGGTCCTACTGTTTGGTTCTCTTTGTTCGTTTTCTTTTGGTTTAATGTTCTTTGCTTTTTTGTGTGGTTTGTTTCTTACGAATTTTTCGTTTACCATGTTGAGAATGAAAACCTTTGAACAACGAACCGTTGAATGCAAATACGTGATGTATAACGTTGGAAGCGATATCATCTTGGTTTAAAAAGTAGGTTACGACAAGAGCCAAAGACAAATAAACGACATAAAATGATAGGTAAAAACAACAAAATATAAACATTCGGACGAAGAAGTTAGAGACGAAAAATAGAATAAAGGAGATAAATGTGAATAGAGTTTAACGTAAAGCTAGCCTCTGATGTTTGAAATCAAAAAGATGGGCAGAAAAAATATTGGATGAATCGATGTATGCACCATTTTGACAGCTTTGGCCTGAACCTCCAAGAGTGTTGGAGTTTTTAAGACGCCACGATAAGATGGGAGAAGTTGAGGAGGGATAGTCTTGGTTTGGCACATTTTCGGTTGAGCATCCTAATGCATGACCTCGTGTCCATATTTGCATTGGCTGCCTAAGCAGCTACTTTGCGTGTCGAGATGTTCTGATTCTCGGACGCCTCAGTCGATCCGCCTGCTCATCGCTCTGTCATTACTCGTGTCATGCGCCACCTAGCCTACTAACTCTTGTATCGGGATATTCTTCTTCTCGGACGTTCCGGTCTACTCGCCTTTTCATTGATACGTAATTACTCGCATTTTCGTACCACCTTTTGTGTCTCCTAGCCTCCTATCTCTCATTTGCACCTGTTGTGCCGCCAAAAGTAAAGCCATAGCAGGCTACTGACCGACATTAAGATCTTGACGTTGCATTTATCAATAGTATAAGTTCACTCGGCGCTGCTAGTCGCTTCTATCTTTTATAAGTAGACTTTCCTTCGCCGTTAAGACGTGCCAACACTCACTCTTGGAGTGTCTTCCTTAGATCCTTCATGTGTTCGTGCTTGCTCTTTTTGTCGATGTTGGACATTCACATCGTGTGTTCGACTAAACGCATGATGAAAGCCGATGGGGATGATGTCTTTCGGCGCAAAGTCTCGGGGGTAACCACCGCTTTGTTCATCTTACCACGCGGGATGAAGGATTGTAGCATGTCCATCTTTGGTCATGTGTTGTTGTCGATGTCGACATGGTGTTCGAGTTGGAAAGGTCCAAGCCAAGCGACATGGATGTGTACCTGTATCAAGGGACCGGTGCAGGGCTCTAGAGGACATTCGACATACCTTCCGGTATGAGCATCTCAAAAGAGAGTGAGTGCCATTGTTTGGTCCGTTCTTGGCGCAAGGAGATGATGCATGTAGCCTCCCTTTGCCTCACCGATGAGGAGTTTGATGGCATACTCGCTTATGGTGTATTTAGGGCTATTGTTGATGAAGCGATGGCGCAAGGATTTTATTTATTGAAGTAATATAAACACCAATTATAATAATATTGTGCCTAAGCAACATTTAAAGATAATAAATTCAAAACAATACTTAAAGATGATTTATAAAATTGATAAAATCCTTTGAACTATTATTCTTCACTTAATAATAATAGTAAAGAAAATTTCTTCCAAATCGAAAATTTGCTTAGTTAAAATAAAATGAAATACCAAAAGAAAGGAAAATAAGATGCCCACATATAATAAAGGGAGATACCTTTTCCTTTCCAAACTACAGTAATAAAATAAAAAACCTCATTGTAAAGTAAATACAACCAAATGAAAACTCGATGAAACAATAAGTATTAAATGTCAAAAATACCATTTTAAAATAAGATAACATCACATATAAAAGAAATTTAAAACAATATTATTGAATAATAAACAACTCTTTTCCAACTTAAAGGTATTAACTTGAAATAAAATTCTGAAAGAACAAAATGGTAATCTTCTCATGCTAATAAAAATCAACAATATCTCTTTATTTATGTAATAATGTTATACCAATGTATTACCTTATTTACTTTTAACTGTTTAAGAATATTGAAAACAAAGATAAAGAATTTCCTAAACTATTAACAACACCTTTGATAAGAAAGACATGGAATATAACAACCAAATTGTTATTCATCCTTACTTAATACTTTGGAACCATTTTACTTTATTAAAGTAAATGCACTAATAATACCAATCCAAAACCAAATAACTCAAACACTAAACCAAACCAATGTGATTACTTTTGGGGTTGGAATGGTTGCATATCATACCTTATGCATAATAGCATATTGATGTTGTCTTGAAAATTGGATTTTATGACAACACAAAGCATGCTAATTGCATAATCTTGCACTTAGGAGGCAAGTTCAATCTTGCATGTCCTTCGAACTATTTTATAAAAACTACTCTTTAAAATTATTATGATATCACTTGCATTCAAAAGCAAAATACTATTTTCATAATAAATATGGAGTATGGGTTACCGACCTAGGGTGGTCGGATAATCTATTATGGTGTGTGATGTAACCATGGTTGGAATACATGGTTGGGAATCCATGTGGTGAAGGTTCCATCATACCGGGAAAATACATCTAGGATTAACAATAAATGTAACATTCAGAGCACCGTATAGAAATTGTTGACCATAGATCCTAGAATGGGGTGGTAAAGTCATCTAGACATTCTTACTTTCGTATGTATTTCTATGATAGGTCAACTTATGATATAGAGTGGAGAGTAGTGATGACTGCAAGTGCATATATCGTTTGTAGCTAGTTTCGAAATAAAGATATCGATCCCACAGGGAGTAGGAGTCTGAAGTCTAATAACTCTTGAATTAAATACTATAATAGAAATGCTAAATAAAGTTCTAAGTAATAAGATAAAATGCGAGTATTGTGTAAAAATGTGTTTTTGGTTTTTGGTATAAGAGAACAATAAGTAAAGTAAAATAACTGAACACAGAAAGTAAGTATCGTGTATGTAAAAGAGATACAAAACTGCAATGGGAAAAGCAGTATCAGGGAGTAGCGGATACACCTCGAGCATTATAAAGAGCTAAAAGATTATTACCATGAACATTCTCAACTATGAATGTATGGGAGGAACTCCATATTTGGACAAATAGGCAGCAACCACTACTCATATCATTCTCATAACCACAGCAGACAGCAATCGATATCAATCGAATTACTATGCTATTAAGGGACTTAATCCCGTAGAACGTATCCCATGGCATGGATAGTGTTCTGTGAGTTTTTTCGGTTTCCCAAATTGATACGTAAGGAGTGCCAACAGCTTTATAGTCACTTTAAGTGCTAACACACCTCTGTCTACCAACAAGTAGTTCCCTCCATCAAGTCCCCATGAGAGGAAAATATTGAGAGACCAACTTCTCTCAACATCAAGATGAAGACAATCTAACACATGGTCATAGAGATGAATATCATAATAAACTTTATCTTATTTCAATCTCATACTAGGGTTTCTCCATCTCCCCAAGAACTAATGATCTACTCAGACATGGAGGCAATCAACATCATGGCAATAACAATGGAATCTATCATATATGAATAGTACTTGTATAAATCCACAACGAGTATGGAAATAACAACAAGATATAGACAATATGTAGACGGGATGGATGGAGATGGTGGTGATGCAGCGGTTGATGATGAAGATCGATGCGTTAGCCTCCCGGATCTGCGCAGGGTGAAGATGGATCTCTGGTGGACGAGTTCCCCCTCCAGATGCCTTCTGGAGGTGAGGTTTCAGCAATTTCTATTTGTTCTGTATGTCGTCTCCCGGATCCAGTTGCACGGGGTGAAACTATTTGAGGAGGCGGTGGCGGCGCCAACTATACGGTGGGAAATATACAGCCAGAAAATTAATTCCCGCCGTATAGTTGGTCGTTAAACCTTCTCGATGGCTCGATCGCTTCGGGTTTTCTTCTGGTATTATTGATATTTCTCAAATAAGCGATTTACGTTGTTTTTGACTCATTTTATACCTAATATAACTGCTCCAAGAATTGTGTCCATTATATCCATCATATGTCCTAATCCTGGTGAAAATAGACATAAAATGTGCGCGAGAACGCCGTAAAAAACCAAGATCTTACAACTATAGTGCAAAATAATAATATAAAACATGATGCAAATATGCGCTCGTCCAGCAGCGGGTGGGATCCCGTAACATCCCCGTCTCGGGTAGCGGGATGATGACTTGAGCGTATTTGAAGGGAGGGAAACTGTGACCAAACCTCGTTGAAATGAGTGTACTGTGGGGTCGTAGAGAAGACTAGTGATTGTATTGTCTTTAGACTTGGTCTCAGACCAAGGAAGTCTAGGTAGGAATATGTAGGCATGCATCAGATGTAATAAGGCTAAAGAAGTTTGTGGTAAAAGTAGCGCACATCTCTAGAGTGTATAAAAACGTGACATGTTACTCCTTGTTCTGGGAAGGAAATATGAACACATCGGGAAAGGGACTTCATGAAGTCCTACCCATGGTGACTAACACACATGTGAAAGTGCATGTGTTCCCGCATGTGTGATTTTGGTAATTAATGATAATCTTTATGGACTAATGTTTACTTTGAGTTACACTTGTAAGAATTGTCCATTGGCATCGCTTAGACCATGTGTTGTCTTAGAGGTTGAAATATGAAAAATTAAGAACAATAAGTAATGACCAAGGGCTTTTGGCCTATTGGAATCATGTTGAAGAAAGAAGATGATTCAAAGTTGATCAAGTTGAAGTGCAAAGAGAAGTTTCAAGTAAATCAACACTCAAGAAGAAATGAAGTAGTGCAACTTCAAGAAACACCATCTCTATAAGATCACATGCTTGAAGCTTTCCATCCTCGGTAATCATGGATTGATGAAGACAAGTTCAAAGAAGAGGTTCCCCCATGGTGTATGGGGGAGCAATTTGCAAGTCTTCATCAAGCGAGCGCGAGCAAGAAAAATCAAGAAAGGTGTTCCATCTTGAGGATTTCAAGATCATAACATCAAGCTCAAGTGAAATGCTCAAGGAAAAGGTATGATCTTCATATGTTTTCCCTTTTGTCACTCTCTTGTAGTTTGTTGGGAAACCAGGTTTAGGATAGATAGTCGTACTATCAAGGTGGGCTCTCGAGTGAGTAGCTAGATTATTTCCTTCGGAGAGAGATCAAACCTTTGCATCCTTGCATCATCTTTATTGGTTGTTGTTTGGATCTTATCCATGTGAGGATATATAGCTTGTGGTTATCTTCATAACTAGCTCTAGTTCATCAAAAATGGATTTCCTTTGTATATCTTATTGCATTTTTTATCTTAAAAGTTTTCCGGCTCCATACCTTGGGAGGTATCTCACATATTCATACTTTATAATACACGTCGTTATATTTCCAACAAAATTGGTTTCATCCCATTCGGAGTTTGGATGCTCAAGTTATTACAGTTTTAGATACATTCACTTCACAAAGCTAAAACATCTTATATTTTGAAACGGAGGGAGTAATAGTCATACCTTTGAACCTACGATGTTTCTATTATACTACTCTGTTGGGTGTAATGTTCATTGAACGATGTTTCGTGAGCGGTATGCCAACGACTTGCGCACTACAATATGTAGCATGTGGTGGGTCACCGCAATTTGTCTAGGACATCATGGTGCACGTGGAAGTCAGGATGGGTAAGGCTTGGGTGGCGACATTAGTTTCTGGAATGAGGAAATCTCATGGGTTGAGGAGTGATCTCTTTATACACGGTGGAGGAAAGGAAGGGTCGGAGAGAAACCAAGGAGACGAACGCGGGTCAGATTCAGACATGGATTTTCACCGTGTTATTGGGTTATTATTATATGGGCCGGCCCAATATAAAAATTCCAACAATAGCCATCGTTCTTGAAGTTTGTTATAACTTGAAGCTATATATTGTTCTCAAAAAAAAACTTGAAGCTATATATCTTGTTATATCTAGATATCTTATAGTTACTTATATCTTGTTTATCATAATTGCCGGTGCACATAATTGAGCACTCGTTGGATGCTCGTAACGAACTGCGTGAAGAGGGTGGCAGCATCAACCCACTGGGAGTAGCTTTGAAGATCAAGGCCTACGACGAAATGATCGCAACACACTTGGTCAATGCCAGTACCAACCACAGTCGTGAGAGCTCTAGTGTAGTTTCTTGGTCTCCACCACCCAGGGACGGAGCCAGGATTAAGGTATAGGGGGGCGAGCAGACGCGAAGCCAAAAAAAATCCCCGTGCTAAAATAAAGCGTCGATTTTTTTGGGTGCTTATGCAAAGTGTAGGAACAATTCATTTGATAAATGTCATTATTTGCTGTTGTTTTCCTCTTTAATTTGCTAAATTTGAAGTATACTATTGTTGATAATAAAGCTTTTAACTAATCATATGCACAGTATCTTGTTCTCATGTACATACCTTGAATAACAATCTGGATGTGCCGACGACGGCAATCGAGCAACGAAGTTCAGCGGACAGCCAACATAGTCGCCGACTCGCCGCTAGACAAGCTGGCCAATCAAGTCCCCTTGCTGCAATTGCATCGAACGAGCAGCGGCAGGTACCATATCTTGCAGCCAGATTGATCGATCTGATTGAGACGAGAGACGCAAGATGGAATCGTGGTAACTGCAGACGAAACGACCAGGCTTCCACGATCGATGGTCTACTGACATGACGGTAGATGGGCTGTTTTAGTTGGAGCGATGGGCTTTGGTGCGTACCCAACCGATGGATTTGGGCTTAGGTACAACTAATCAGGTAATTAGCACAGCAATTAGGCAAGACATATACATACAGTACCAGGTGGTGACGCTCAAAAAAAAAATATACATACAGTACCAGGTTCCCCAAGGTTACAACGCCCGAGCTTGCTGAACCAGGTTCCCCCAAGGTTACAACGCCCGAGGTTCCCAGGTTCACCTGTGAGGCTTGGCCTCTCCTTTGTCAGGGACGAAGGCTTTGGATAACGTGGTTCTTGCCACTGACTCTATCTGTGGTTCACCGCATCAAATCGTCAGTGAGGAAACGATCTTCCGCGGACCAGTTATCCAAGATAGAGTACATCAAGATCTTGGTCGCCTCCTTTGCTAAATAATTGGCCCTTCCTTCTTATAGCAAGAAAATGCAATCTCCTCCTCATATGAACCTACCTACATGACTTCCATGTCAGACTGAAACTCCTTCCCTTGCATTACCCATAGGATGCCATCATATTTGTGTTCACAATACATCTGAGCGTCATTTGCTACTGTGATTTCCATATGTTTGTATCCGGAAAACAATTTGTATTGACTATATGTCTGGTTGATTGATAAAGCACAAGCACTCTCCAAAAAAAAAAAGGAACCCTGCCCTAGACAGCCGCCCACACACTATAAAAAAGAAATTGGCTTAATCCGTCCCGGGTTAACCATTGAGTAGAACAAGAGCTACATCTTAAAATAAGATTCTCAGGATGCAGTTTAAATAAGTACTAGTATCATGGATTAAGTCACAGTGCACATCGAGAAAATTGTTTATGCATCCCCTTTCAGGGCTCACAAAACTCTACTCTGATTTGCAATACATGATGTTATCGTTTCAGTTAGTTTACTTGATCGACAGTAAAATCTCTCACTGGAATCTTGGTCTTTTTGCTGGCCCTTGATCAATAATAGGGTCAACTGCGGGAGGCAATGTCTCTGAAGCCAGCAGATCATCCGGCGCTTTCTCTTCTGATGCAGCTGGTGGGACATAGCCCTCCGGATAAGGTGGAGGGGGCGGAGCAGGAGGCAGCTGTCAAGAATACGCGTGAAGCTCGAGATTAGTAAATGGTTCATGACACAAGTCAAAAGAAAAATGGTTGGTAAAAAAAGTTGATGAACACACTATGGGTAAGATAAAGCTACCATCTACCGAGGTCCATGTAGTAACAGGAAGCAAGTTTTGCTATCTAAATCAGACATTGGGTGCACATGAAAGTACAAGTTAATACTAAGTACCTTCTTTTGCAAACCCATGAGGATGCGATCAACTCGTATCAACTCCTTCAAGTCAATTGCTTCCTTCTGGGTCTTCGATTCAGAAGCTGCTGCATCAGACTCTGTTTCCGCTGTAAAGAAGAAAAACAGAGATACAGTGATGATCCTAGTTTTGCTTTCCAAATCATGGTAAATAAGAAAATGTAACATGAATGGAAGTAGCGTGTATCATAAGCAACAAGTTGTGAAACGCAGTAGCAACAGTTTCCTGCAAGCGATCTTGCAACACCAATGCCCACTGCCATTATTCATGATTATGAGAATGTCAAGGTAAGGAGTGGTGTCATCATCAAATCCTAATTCTAATTTGTGATCGTATCATTTCTACCAAGCACATGTGAATACATAATAAAGAGCTGGCACACACTACAAATGCTCACTGCGGTTGGCTAACCATATTACAGAAACCAGTTTCACCGGAATTCTGGCAATCCCACATGTTACCAGGTTTCTGAAATTGGTAGATTTTGGAGAATGTCATAGCCGTTTTAGTCAAGGCTAGAAACTTAAGGTAGACCGAGTAACATAACAGAAATTAACTTGACAGAGTCCATGAAATAGACCAGGCACTGGTTTCCTGGTAAGCACCCAGATTTTGATATTCAGAAAATCTGAACCACCTACCTGACCCAGATTTTGATAACAGAGTAAGCAAATCCTGGATAGGAAAGCTAATTTGGGTGTTTGAAATTAATTTATCCATGGAAGTCTATCAAGAAACTAAAAAGAAGTCGGATTCTTTTCTGTAACCAGAGAAATAAGGAATTAAATTTGGCAACGCTAGAACTAAAATTGAGATGATTTTAGAGTTACCATCTTTTAGGGGGGAAACTGTTGTTCTGAAACTTGCTACTTGGTATAAATCTCAATTTCTCTAGAAAATGCTCATGACTTACTTTTTATGAACCTAATCATGAATCAATGCCTGCATTTATCCTGACCAAAAGTGCCGCTATTTCAATCACACGAAAAACCACATCCCCATAAGATCAGCTGGATGTCCATACAGGTATTTCACTGGCAAAAGTTATACTACATTATCAATACCATGCATAGGAGATGTTTCTTCGTGTGGAGACATAGTAAAAAAAGGAGGAAAGAAGCAGGTAAGATGTGAAGTCCATACCATTACCAATCTTCTCCAATTTCGATGATTCATGATCCCATATCCAAGAATTTGCATGCCGCCAAATTGGGCCATATTTGGAAAACAAACAAAGAGGGAGTAGTATGAAGAGTATGCCTCGATTAGCTTTTCTCTCGAGAAGGAGCAAAACATGACGTTTCCCTATTTAATATTAGGGTGCTTCATGCTAAATGTATGGACCTCAATGTAATTTTACCTTTTTTAGGTCCTTGATGTAAAATTTACCTCCACCGTTCGTACGTGTAACTTTCATACGTAAAAGCAAGTGGTAAAAGTTAAACGTATTTAAGCTTATTAGTTGCCAATGAATATGAACATTCTTGCGTTTCAAGCCGAACGACCAGGGTCATGGACATATCTACATCATACTTTATGCTAATGATTCATGATCCCATATCGAAGAATTTTTATGCCGCCAAATTTGGCCATATATTTCGAAAACAAATGAAGAGAAAGTAGTATGAAGAGTATGGCTCGATCAGCTGCTCTCTCGAGAAGGAGCCACACCCGTCTATTTCCATTGCTTAATTTTAGGGGGCTTCATGCTAAATGTAAGGACCTTTATATAATTATTTACATTTTTAGGTCCTTGATGTAAACTGTACTCTCACCGTCCATGGTGGCCCATATTTGGGCGTAAAATGGGTGTGAAAAATGGCATGGTAACAATGTTGTCACTCGGAGTTTCCAACCATGAGGAAAGGAAAAAAATCAATTTCCCAAGTGAGAGGAGTGTATTTTCTGTAAAGCAAGTACTTCCTCCGACCCAAATTAATTGACTCAAGTTTATCTAGATTCGGATGTATCTAGTACTAAAATATGTCTAGATACATCCGAATCTAGACAAATCTGAGTCAATTAATTTGGGTCGGAGGGAGGAAGAATATGTATTTATGTAGAAAATAAGCAAAGAGACAGAAGAGAAACTTTGGATACAGAGGAAGCAGCTCGAGAGAGCAGCGAAGAGGAGGAGTTGAAGGCGGTGCGATATGAGAGCAAAGCTGTGATGGCTTCCTAACACGAGGTACAGGATACAGTCACCTAGTAGTACTAGTAGTACGGAACTAGTACTAGTAAATTTTAGGACCTTTACTATATAATACTATTGTATGCACGCAAAACCAATTGTGTTTTCTCTCTCCTTTAGTGCCTCATCACCATTCCCACACCCCAGCTAGGTGATCTCTCCCTCGTCCAAAATGTGGCATTGTGCACGTGTGTCGACCTGCCTTGTCGTCGGCTCCGTGTCGGTATCAGGCGTGCTGCATAGAAGGAACCATTTTGTGGCTTGGCGACAAAAGGGACAGTACTCATACTATTATTAGAGTCGGAGTTCAAACTTTCGCAGTTTCGAAATTTTCACTTCCTTCCCAAACATCCGGAGGGAAGGTTATTCAAAAGATTCAAAAGATAGTGGTGCACAAGGGATTGTTTATACTTTTTGGTGTCTGCAGTATGTCCCATCGCATTCGATGCACTTCATTATGATTTGACCAGCTTTACCACTACTCCATAGTACTCCATTGTCATTCCATTTCACACCCTGCAAAGAGGAAGCCACCAAGCACACCCACAGCACACTGGATCGAAAGTACAGTAGCAGTAGTATGAAGGGTATGGCTCGGTCGCTCGCTCGAGAAGGACCCGCACCCGACTGTTTTTCATTCCTTCATTTTAGTGCCCTTTGTGCTAAATGTATGGACCTCTATGCAATTTTCTATTTTTTGAGGTCTTCGATGTACACTCAACTCCCACTGACCTTCTCAAATTTTAACTAAACGTAAGCGCGATAGGTTGCTCTTAAAATTTTCCAAAAATATTTTGAAGCTAAGCAGGAATTCTTTACATTGAAAAACCACCAAAATTTCTAAAAATTCATGCTCTTGCTATGCATCCGCATCCCGAAAAAGTTGACACGGTTTTCATAACATTTTTTTAAGAAAAGAATAAGAAGTATAATTTTTTTTGTATCATCATGTTATGTGTATCCGGAAAAACGAGTTATAAAAGTATAATACGAACATTATTAATTATTCTTTGGTTTCGATAATACTTTATGTTAATGAAATTAGGTCAAACTTGAACTACAAGTAATAAATTGTCGGTTGCTTTGAAAGTTTTATGAAAAAAGCTTTTGGAGGTACCCATCGAGCGGTTAATATATATATATATATATATATATATATATATCAGAAACCACAGAGAGTTTTGATGAGTGGTTCGACTTCTAGCTAAGATTTTGCATGATGACAATTTTGAACACCATTTGAAAACGATCACATGAAACAGGGAAAGAGGGGAAATGATTTTTATATTCTCTATGGGAAACCCACAAGCTTGAGGTGCACCTTATTAGGCTTAAAGATACAAAATCTATTTTCTCTACAATGTATATGGTGAACCATAGTGGATGCCACATACTAGGCCTTAAGGTGTGCTTTTGTACACATTGATGATGCCGTTATTAGGGAAAAAGCAAATAGTACTCCCTCCATCCAAATTAGTGTTCTCACATTTGTCTAGATTCGGATGTATCTAGTCATGTTTTAGTGCTAGATACATCCGAAACTAGACAAATCTGAGAACATTAATTTGGATCGGAGGGGGTAGTATATTAGTACTTTGTTTGAGGAAAGTATATTAGTACTAGTACACTAGTATAGTACTAGTACTCATTTCTTTGCTTAGACATATGCTCACCTCTGTCCACGCGCTGTACACGCTGAGAGAATAAAACGTAGGCAGGGTAAAAGAGGGCAGCAGCGAAGAGGAGTTGAAGGTGGTTCGATGTTAGAGGAAAGTTATGATGGGTTCCTAACACGAGGTACTCCTGCGGCCACTCTACTAGTACTAAATTTCAGGACCTATGCACGCAAAACAAATTGTGTGTTTTCTCTCTCCTTCGCTGCCTCTCACCATCCATCCTCCCTCTCTCCTATGATTTCCCCTCGCGCACCAGCCCGACTGATCTCTCCCTGGTCCACAGTATGGTGCTGCACACATGTGCCTTGGTACAGTGGCTATGTGTCTCTGGCGTGTTCAGCAGTCGCGTTGGCATGGAGTAGGGACGAGGAGTACATAGGAAGGAAACCACTTTGGTCCTCGGCGGCAAAAAAAATCAAACTTTTCCAGTTTTCGAAATTTTCACTTGCTTCCCAAACATCGGGAGGGAAGGTTACTCAAAATATCGGCCATTCGTAGTACTTCTTATCTTATCTTTATCTTTTCTTATCTCTTACAATACCATACCACTATATAGTGTACGGATAACTTCGATCATTGACCGTTGGATCAAGACCGAGAAATCCAAACAGTGTCGTCGGTGTGATTTTCCAACTATATCAGGAAAGAACATTCAACTATTCTCAATTTTCCGAGTGGATGACGAGCGAGGTTGTGCTTTCCCGTTTAGGAATGTTCGAAGAATATTGGATCTGAATGCCAGAAGCCAAGTTTACCAACATGTTGTACCAAAGATTCCCATGTTTTATTTATGAGTTTTCAAACTTCCTAGCTAACTCTGCCTATTTGAACGAATGACTTTATGTCGATTTATCGAAATTTGGTCAAAGTTGAAAATACAAGTAAATTGTAGGTTGCTTTGAAAGTTTTATGAAAAATCTTTTGGAGGTACCCATCGAGGGGTCACAATTAATATATCATAAAACACTGAGAGTTTTGACGATAGGTTCAACTTCTTGTTAAGATTTTGCATGTTGACAATTTAATGAAATTAGGTCAAACTTGAGCTACAAGTAAGCCCGATAGATTGCTATTGAATTAAATGTATTTCCAAAGGTAGATGGGTGCATCTTCATGTAGTAAACAATGTCCTCGGTGTTAGTTTCCAACTATCACGAAAGAACACTCTCTGTTTTGCGAGTGATGACGAGATGGTTCTTTTCCATAAAGAAAGCTCGAAGAATATGGATCTCAATGCCATAAGCCAAGCTTCTAGAGATATTAAGTGGACCAACGTGTTTTACTTACGATTCCCATATGTTTTTTAAGTTTTCAAACTCCCTATCTAATTATTTTGCCCACTTGAATGACTACATGCCGATTTATCGAAATTAGGTCAAACTTGAACTATAACTAAATTGTAGGTTGCTCTGAAAGTTTTACAAAAAAGCTTTTGGAGGTACCTTACCGATCGGGGGGAGGTCACAACCAATATATGAGAAATAACCGAGAGTTTTGACAACAGGTTTGACTTCTTGCTAAGATTTTGCATCGCATGACACTATTTAACGAAATTGTGTCAAACTTGAGCTACAAGTAAGGGTGACAGGTTGCTGTTGAAATATATGACTTTTCATAGAGGTAGATGGGTGCATTTTCTTGTAGTAAACAGTGTCGTCGGTGTGATTTTCCAACTATATCAGGAAAGAACATTCAATTATTCTCAATTTTCCGAGTGCTCACGAGCGAGGTTGTTCTTTTCCGTAAAGAAATGTCCGAAGAATATTGGATCTAAATGCCAGAAGCCAAGTTACCAACATGTTGTACCAATGATTTCCCTGTTTTATTTATGAGTTTTCAAACTTCCTAGCTAACTCTACCCATTTGACCAAATGACTTTATGTTGATTTATTGAAATTAGGTCAAATTTGAAACTACAAGTAAATTGTAGGTTGGTTTTAAAGTTTTATGAAAAATCTTTTGGAGGTACCCATCAAGAGGTCACAATTAATATATCATAAAACACCGAGAGTTTTGAAGATAGGTTCAACTTCTTGCTAAGATTTTGCATCTTGACAATTTAACGAAATTAGGTCAAACTCGCTCTTGAATTAAATGTATTTTCAGAGGTAGATCGGTGCATCTTGTTGTAGTAAACAATACTGTCAGTGTGAGTTTCACACTATCGGGAGAGAACATTCAATTCTACATTTTCCGAGTGAAGACGAGCGAGGTTAGTTGTTCTTTAATTTTCCATAAAGAGAAGTCCAAAGAATATTGGATGTGGATACCACAAGACAAGTTGACAGACATATATAGTGGATCGACAACATGTTGTACTTGCGATTCCCATGTTTTATGAGTTTTCAAGCTTCCTAGATAACCCCACCCATTTGAATGACTTTATGTAGATATCTCGGAATTAGGTCAAATTTGAAACTACAAGTAAATTGTAGGTTTTGCTTTGATAGATTTATGAAAAAGATTTTGTAGGTACCTGATTCGACACAAGGGGAGCCAAGAATATTTATAAGCCTTAACAACTGAGTTGTCAATTCAGCTACACCTGGAAACAATCTTGCTCATAGCTGTTTATTAGTAGCAACAGTTTTGTAGTAGCAATAGCAAAGTAATAGCAGTAGTAAAAGTAAAGACAGTAGTTACAATTGCAGTAAACAGTAGAATTAAGGCACGGTAGGCATAGGGATGGATGGACGGGCGTTGCATGAACAAGACAATTCATATGGCAATCAAGACATATGGCATTTGCAGATAAATAAGATAAAGCATCCAATTACTAGATAATCATAGGCATGTGTTCCATATATAGTCATACGTGCTCGCAATGAGAACTTGCACAACATCTTTTGTCTTGCCAGCCCGTTTGTAGCGGGGCCTCAAGGGAAGTACTGGCAATTAAGGTGCTCCTTTTAATAGCGCACCGGAGCAAAGCATTAACACTCCATGAACACATGTGATCCTCACATCAAAGCCATTCCCTCCGGTTATCCCGATTATTATCACTTTGGGGCCTTTGGTTCCGGACAACAATATGTGTGTACAACTTGCAGGTAAGACCATAAACAATACTATTATAATGAATCAATAACATGTTCAGATCTAAAATCATGGCACTAGGGCCCTAGTGACAAGCATTAAGCATAACAAGTTGCAACAAAGTCAAAAAGCACTAATAATAGATACTAGGCACCATGCCCTAACAATCTGATGCCACTACATGAACGATCTCATCCAATCCCTACCATCCCCATAGCCTACAGCGGGGGATTACTCACTCATGGATGGGGAAACATGGATTGTCGATGGAGAAGCGATGGTGATGATGGCAGCGATGATCTCCTCCAATTCCCCGCCCGCCAGGGTGCCAGAACGGAGTTTCTGGTTCTGATTCACGGAATCTGGTAGTGGCAGCGTAGCAGAACTCTTTCTGGAAAAACGTCAAGCCCCCCCTTGGTTTTTAGGTCAAGAGGTAACTTATAGGCGAAGAGGGAGGCCGAGGGGGTGACCGAGGCGGCCACACCACCCCCAGGCACACCCTGGCTTGGCCCGCGCGGCCAGGTGGTGTGGGCCCCTCATGGCCCTCCTCCGTCACATCTTCTGGCTCCGTGAATCTTCTGGTGAAATAGGATTTTTGGCATATTTTCCGGGATTTTTCCTGATAGTTGATTTTCTGCACAAAAACTAGACACCAAGGTAATTCTGCTGAAAACAGCATCAGTACGTGTTAGTTGTATCCAAATCACACAAGTTTAGAGGAGAAACAATAGCAAAAGTGTTCGGGAAAGTAGATACGTTTTGGACGTATCAACTCCCCCCAAGCTTAGCTTATTGCTTGTCCTCAAGCAATTCCGTTGAAAACTGAGTGCGATAAAAGAAACTTTCATGAACACATTTGCTTCATAAGATGTATATATTCTCAGCATATGATCAAGTACTTAGTAAATTCATAATAAGGAGTATGCAAATAAGGTCACTCATTAGTGATTGCAAGCTATGAGGAGATTCCAACTGAAAAATAGTAAGTAGCATGAAACATAAACATAAGCAACATTGCAATGCTCATAAAAAGGTATGATAGAGTGGTATCTCGCTTGCCGTTGATTGTAGAGCAAACATAGATGCCTAGGCACCTCTGAAGTTCAAGTGAAGACTAGAAGTAAAGATATCAAAGATACAAGAACCAAAGTCATGACACAATTAACCAAGTTTTGAGACAAGCACATTACACTAAGAATAACAACTATGCTCTCAAGAAAGTGCTCATAGAATATGTGGTGACTCAACAAGGAAGTGAAAAGGTTTTGAAAAGTTTGAAAGGCTTCCAATGCTGAAAGTATGGTACTCATTTGCTTTGAGCTCTCATTGCCCCTATCATAAGCATCTTTAAATGGTTAAGGTGAAAGTGAGGTCCAATACGAGTTATATGCTTGACAGACCATAAACTAGAAATCTCATGTCCCTTGGGTATGAGGGTCGCTCCTCATGCTACTCAACTTTAGTTATCGGTAAGTTCTTGTCATAGTAAATACATGCGTATCATGGAGAACCGCCAACGTGGGGTACCCCTTGCCCGATGGTACGGAAGAATCCCCATATCAAAATGACAAGACAAGCAGACAATAAGCATCTCAGCATCTTCTTATTTACCATGGGAAAATGGTGCTTTTTTCTCTCTTTCCTCTTTTCTCATCATCTTTTTTTATTTTTCTCAATAACTATCTCTCTCTTTTTTTAATAAGAAGAATGCTTCATAGATTGCTCATTATGGTTACGTTGCAGGTTTCCACCATGATTAGGCATGGATTAGACCAGCCACCCAGGCGTTTCTCTAACACACATACATAACTACATGGACTCACAGGCTCCCCTTTTATTTCACACCACGACATCCGTAAGGAAAAGAGCATGATATCAACTGGGTATATATTTATAGGTATTGAAAGCGTTCCCCGTGACAGCATGGTTCTGCTAATCCCCATCCTATAATTTGTAAGCATATAACTTTAATGGACAATCACAATAGTTCAGGTTTATTAAGTGCAAGAAGTAAAGTGTGCCATCAAGTTCGTGAGAGCTTTACTAATTAACTTTCTCATAACACGCAAACATTTTATTCGGAAGAAAACAAAGCATACTGAATATGCATGGAAAATCAAATGATGCTAATAGGTAGGTATGGTGGACACTTTTGACAATATTGGTTTTGGGAAGTTGGAAACACGAGTAGAGCTCATACTCAGTGAAAATGAAGGCTAGCAATAGTAAGGGAGCGACAAATGAGAGAGCAATAACTGTCATAATCATGCTTGCAATAAAACAGGACTAATTATGGCATGAAAGTGATTCAAGAACCCTGAGGCAAAATAATTCATCAAGGCTTAACTGATTGTTCCAGCCATATGCATGCGTGAGCACGTGCCAAGTCAATTCAAGTGAAACATTCAGAGGAGGATACCATAGTGTCATACCAAGTTATGAATAGAACAATGCAAGCAAACATTCATATGACATGCTACAAACTATTAGCAAGCTGGAGCTAAGCATAAGAAAGCAAGAACTACTAAGCATCCATAAATAACATACACCTTACATGAACAAACTAAGCATGGCCACAATGATGAGTATATGTACAAAAATGGAAACAAATAGAGTTCGTTACCAGCCTCTTACCACACCTCAAGTTGTCATTAATCCTCATTATTGCCCTTCACTTGTGTGGCTTGAATAATAACATGGAACCAAACTCCACTGAGGACTACTGAACCCTGCAACGAACTTCACAAAACCAAAGAAGAACAAAAAATATTTTTGATGTTTTTGATTTTTAAAGGCAAGAACGAAAAGGAAGAATAGGCAAAGTGAAATCTTTTTGGGGTTTTCGAATAATAAAAACAAAGATAAAAGGAAAAGGCAAACCAAGGCTAAAAAGACAAAGAAGCAAACAAGAGAAACAACGAAAATATTTTTGGTATTTTTGTGTTTTGGAAAGCAAAAGTAAAGAAAGAACGAAAATTAAAAAGAGAACGAAACATGGATATACAAAGTACCGACTAAACATGATATGTAGATGAGTGTGATGTCGGTGTACCTCCCCCCAAGCTTAGGCTTTTGGCCTAAGTGGGTATCAATCCCAAGAAGGCCAGGATGGAGCGCCTCCGTAATACGGCGAAGAAGTGCCCTCGTCCTGATACGAACTCGAGAACGCCCCAGCGTAGTGTGCAGAGTAGTCGTAAGAGGGCACATCCTCCTGGTGCTGCTCGTGGAAACCAAGCAAGCGGAGATGCTCGTCCACCTCCTCCTTGGAACACGACCATGGCCTCCTGTAAATACTGAACAAAGTAGATTGTGGCAAAGAAATTTCCCTCTCGTCCCCATCAGTAAACAACATCCTGTATACTAAACCCTCCGTACTACAGTCAGCAGTGACAAAGTGATGCATTTTCATATCAGCAAGATCAAGCCTTTGTGGTGTCAACAGAAAGTTCCAAAGCAGCAACCATGTGTGTGGCAATAATGCCCCCATAAATGGGTCCTCTAGCAGCTAAGCAGCAAGCAATGAGAGAACCAAGATTATACTTGGTATCATTATTAAATGCAGTAGCGAGGAAGGCTAAATGGTAATTAGAAATATTACTAGTGTTCTCCCTACCCAGAATGCTAGTGGCAAGATAATAAGAAAAATATCTAAGAGCTGGGAGTTGAATGTTCCTTATCTTCCCACGCTAAGATGTGCGGTCATCGTCATTTGTCACACTTCGGTAGAGCTCTAGCAAATCAACGTGTCGACCTTGGATCTTATTCACCATCCCAATCATGCCAATGCCTATAATGCTGCAAAATCTTTCCAATGGCATGGTAATAGGCAGATTATAAATCTTGAACGAAATAGTTGACTGATAAGGGGTGTGATGACCCACAAGTATAGGGGGTCTATCGCAGTATTTTCGAGGGAAGTGAAACCCAATTTATTGATTCGACACAAGGGGAGCTAAAGAATATTTATAAGCCTTAACAACTGAGTTATCAATTCAGCTGCACCTGGAAACAATCTTGCTCACAACAGTTTATCAGTAGCAACAGTTTTGTAGTAGGAATAGCAAAGTAACAGCAGTAGTAAAGCAAAGACAGTAGTAACAAAACCAGTAACAGTGGGATTCGAGTGCGGTAGGCATAGGGATAGATGGACGGGCATTGCATGGACAAGACAATTCACATAGCAATCAGAACATAGGGCAATTGCAGATAAATAAGATAAAGCATCCAATTACTAGACAATCCTAGGCATGTGTTCCATATATAGTCATACGTGCTCGCAATGAGAACTTGCACAACATCTTTTGTCCTGCCAGCCTGTTTGCAGCGGGGCCTCTAGGGAACTACTGGCAATTAAGGTGCTCCTTTTAATAGAGCACCGGAGCAAAGCATTAACACTCCATGAACACATGTGATCCTCACATCAAAGCCATTCCCTTCCGGTTATCCCGATTTCTATCACTTCGGGGCCATAGGTTCCAGACAACAACGTGTGTATACAACTTGTAGATAAGACCAAAAACAATACTATCATAATGAATCAATAACATGTTCAGATCTGAAATCATGGCACTCGGGCCCTAGTGACAAGCATTAAGCACAACAAGTCGCAACAAAGTCATAAAGCACTAATAAAAGATACTAGGCACCATGCTCTAACAATCTGATGCCATTACATGAACGGTCTCATCCAATCCCTACCATCCCCATAGCCTACAGCGGGGGATTACTCACTCATAGATGGGGGAAACATGGATGGTCGATGGAGAAGCGATGGTGATGATGATGGCGATGATCTCCTCCAATTCCCCGTCCCGGCAGGGTGCCAGAACGGAGTTTCTGGTGTTGTTTCGTGGAATTTGGTGGTGGCGGCGGAGCGGAACTCCTTCTGGAAAAACGTCGAACCCCCCAGAGGTTTTAGGTCAGAAGGCTTCTTATAGGTGAAGAGGGAGACCGAGGGGGTGCCTAGGGCCACCAAACCATGCCCTGGCGCGGCCAGGCCCAGCCTGCGCCTGGGGGGTGTGGCCAGCCCCTGGCCCTCCTCCGTCTCGTATTCTGGCTCCTGGAGTCTTCTGTAAAAATAGGCACTTTGGCTTTTGTCCCGTCCAATTCCGAGAATATTAATTTTCTGACTTTCCTGGAACCAAAAACAGCAGAAAACAGGCAGCTCGCACTGTGGCTCTTGTTAATAGGTTAGTCCAAGAAATCATATGAAAAGTACTCCAAAGTGTGGACAAAACACAAGAAAGTGGATAAAACCAAGCATGGAGCATCAAAAATTATAGATACATTTGCAATATATCAACATCCACAGGCTTAACTCCTGCTCATCCTCGAGTAGGTAAGTGATAAAAAGAAAGAATAATTTTTGAGGTGACATGCACCATCAAAGACTTGATCAAAATATTTGTAAAACATTCAAAGCTGGGATCATAGTACTTCAATCATAACATGAAAGACAAAGTTCTAGCAATAAGACAAAGAGACTATGATGCAACATGAAAAGGCACAAACAAAATATTCATGAATAACAATGCCTTGCAAGACGTTTGTTTGTTTCACATAAAGAAAACATAGCACAGTGGCATTCAGCTTGTCCCTCATAGAGTAGCAAACATAAATGCATAGGACACCTTCAAAGTTTACAAGGGTGACTAGATAAAAATAGTTTAAGACAAGCAATATCAAGGTATGCATCAATCAACAAGTCTTGGGACAATGCACATAGAACTAAGAATGGCCACTATGCTCTCAAGAAAGTGCTCATAGAATGTGTGGAGACTCAACAAGGAAATGAACAGGTTTTGAAAAGTTTGAAAGGCTTCCAAATGCCGAAAGTATGGTACTCGTTAGCTCTGAGCTCTCAATGCCCCTATCATAAGCATCTTGAAGTGGTTAAGGTTAAAGTGACACAACTAAGAGGATATGCTTGACAAGTTATAAATCGAAGTCTTATGCCCCTTACTGACGAAGACCGATCCTCATGCTACTCAACTTCAGTCACGAGTAAGCTCTTGTCATTGTAAGTATATACGTATCATAGAGAACCGCCAACGGGGTACCCCTTGCACATGATACAAGAGCTATCCCATAATCAAAATGACAAGACAAGCAGACAATGAGCATCTCAGCGATCTTTTTATTTACTATGTGTATAGATTTTTATTGGGGATGCTTCATAGAATGCTCATTATGGTTATGCTGCAAGTTTCCACCATGATTAGGCATGGCTTAGGCTAGCGGCCCAGGCGTTTCTCTAACATATATACAAACTCCATGATCTTACAAGTTCCACTTTTACTTCACACCACCCGGATCCATAAGTAAAAGAACATGATATCAACGAGGTACTAAGTACAAATGAAATGTTGAAAACGTTCCCCATGAAACATGGTTCTGCTAACTTCAACTTATAAAGCGCAAGCATATACGCAACAAAGAAGGACGCAATGGTTCAGGTTTATTAAATGCAAGAAAATAAAGTGTGCCATCAAGTTCGTGAGAGCTTTACTAACTAACTTTCTCATAACAATCAAACATTTTATTCGGAAGAAAACAAGGCATATTGAATATGCACGGAAGTAGAAAATGATGCTAATAGGTAGGTATGGTGGACACTTTGGCAATATTTGGTTTAAGGGAGTTGGAAACATGAGTAAAACACTCAATGTAAGTGAAGGCTAGCAATAGTAAGGGAGCGACAAACGAGAGAGCAATAATGGCCATAATCATGCAGAGCGACAAAACATCATTGATCAAAGCATAAAGTGATACTACGAGTTGAAAACTAAAGGATCATAAAGGCTTATGGTGACTTGAGATAGTCATAACATGGTGTGAGCATGCGCCAAGTCAACCCAAATAAAGCATCAAAGGAGAATACCACTATACTATGCTTTAATATGCTAAAACAACGCATGATTCATCCAAGGCACATTAAGCAATCTCAATTGTTTATAACAAGTCATGCTACAGCAAAGAACACTAAGCATAAAACCAAAACAATATCAAGCATGGCATGACATAGCATAGGCCACAGTCAAAAACAAACTCTCTTTACCACTTAAGCATGAGCTTTCCCACTCTTTTCCAAACCAAACCAAACTATTTGAACACCAATGTATGAAAGAGGGGGTCCAACCAATTTATTCAGAAAACTAAGCAAACAAAAACAAATGAAAACCAAAATGAAAATGCAAAAGAAGACGCTCCAAGAACAACACAACTATGCATGAAACAATAAAAATGAAGCGTTTCGAAGAAACCTAGGATTTTTATTGATGAAGAAGGGGATGCCTTGGGCATCCCCAAGCTTTGACGCTTGTACTTCTTGTATATTTCTTGGGGTGACACACGTGGCATCCCCAAGCTTGAGCTTTAGTCCATCCTTCATCTCATTACGCATTCCTTCCATACACCTGAAATTTTTCTTTCATACAAAACTTCACATAATCTTTATTAGCAACATTAGTGCACTCAAGATAATAGGTCTTAAGGTTCAGTTCTAACACCAAATAAACTTCCATTAGAACACTATCTACTGTAGCACTTTCCTCAAAAATCTCAATTCCCCAAAAGAACTCAAAAAGGAACCAACAAAAAGCAAATGCAGAGAATGGTAGAAATCTGTCAAAACAGACTATAAGGTAAAGACGAATTTTTTCGAAGACCTTATGTTGCTCAAATCGAAAAGTGTTGAACTAACGAAAGTTAGATAACAATCTGGGGCAGAAGCACAAAAATTCACGCCTCAAAAAGACGTTCAGAGATTTTTCACGAATTTTTACGGTGAAGCACAGAAATCTGTTTCAGGACAGCAACTTTCCCAATCATTACTTCTCTCTCGTTAGAGGTTACTCTTGGCACAAAAAGCAAATAAAAAGGATAAGGAGCGGTTATTACTGAAGTAATAACTTCCAAGACTCATCTAAACTTTTGGGTTATCTCCTAATAAGTACTTTTCTTTAACGCCTTTAAGTAAGCAAAAACTAAAATGGATAGAATAGAAGTAAGCGGAGATAATCATGGTGAAAACATTGTTTTGTTCAATAAAATCCTTTTGTTAACAAAGTTGATCAGGTCTTGTTACCAAAACAATTGCTTATGAGACAAAACTTTGTACTCCACTAATGATTATGTTACCTCAACCTTGATAGCAATGATCCCAATCATAATAGTTTCAAATTTTTCTCTTGGTAAGGGACAATATATTTCTCCAACTTCAATGCCTTCAACATGTTCAACTGAATTCAAACCATAAGTACTTTCAATCTTCTTGGGGAAATAGACAGTATGTTCCTTGTCATTAACATTGAAGGTCACCTTTCCTTGATTACAATTAATAACAGCTCCTACAGTATTAAAAAAAGGTCTCCCAAGAATAATAGACATATTATCATCTTCGGGCATTTCAAGCACATCAAAATCAGTTAATATCAAGCAATTGTGAGCCACCTGAACAGGTACATCCTCACATATACCCACAGGAATAGTGGTAGATTTATCACCCATTTGCAAAGATATATCAGTTGGTATTAATTTTTCAAGTTGAAGCCTCTTATAGGGAGAGAAAGGCATAACACTAACTCCAGCTCCCAAATCACACAAAGCAGTTCTAACGTAATTGTTCTTAATAGAGCAAGGGATTGTTGGAATCCCTGGGTCTCCAAGTTTCTTAGGAACCTTACCATTGAAGGAATAATTAGCAAACAAAGTAGAAATTTCTTCATTAGGGATCTTCCTTTTATTCGAGACAATGTCCTTCATATACTTTGAGTAAGGAGGCAATTTAATAGCATCAGTCAAAGGAATTTGCAAGAATAAAGGCTTCATCCACTCACAAAACTTATTATAGTGTTCATCCTCCTTTGACTTGTGTTTCTTATCAGGGAAAGGCATAGGTTTTTGGACCCAAGGTTCTCTTTCACTACCATGTTTCTTAGCAATAAAATCTTCTTTGGTGTATTTAGTATTCTTAGTGTGGTTTTCAGGTTCTTCTTCAACTTTTTCTTCAGTAGGAACAACATTTTCTTCATTACCACTTTCAGTTTCAGCATCAGAGATAGATATACTATTAGGATCTATACCAGGTTCAGAGGGTTCTACAACAGTTTTATGTTTCTTTTTCCTTTTCTTACGAGTAGAACCACTATTTTCAGCTTGTTGAGAATCCTGCTCAATTCTTTTGGGATGCCCCTCAAGATATAGAGGATACTGGGTAGCAGCACCACTTCTAGTTATAATTTCATAAGCATGTTTTTCTTTAGCAGCATTAACTAGCAAGTCGTTTTGCACTTTAACGAGTTGATCTATTTGAGTTTGAACCATTTGAAAGTGTTTAACAATCATTTTAACATCATTAGAGGTTCTTTCCACAATATCTTTCAACTCAACAATAGCTCTAGTGTTTTCCATTAGATGATTTTGCACCCTTTTATTAAAGTTATCTTGCTTAACAATAAAGATATCAAATTCTTCTAAGCATTGATCAGGAGATTTAGAGTAAGGGATATCACCTTCATCAAAGTGTTGGAGAGAGTGTACCTCAATAGTGGATGAGTAGGGAATAAGCTTACATAATTCTTCTATAGGAGGTAAATTCTTGACATCTGCAGCTTTAATTCCCTTCTCCTTAAGACATTTCTTAGCTTCCTTCATCACTTCATCATTTAATTCAATAACTCCCCTCTTCTTTGATGTTGGAATAGGCACAGGAATAGATGGTTCAGGTACAATTACTTTAGGTATAGCTTGGTTAGGAGGAGTCCAATCTTCATAATTCTTTCTTATTTTAGCCATTAATTCCTCAGCTTCCTTAGGAGTCCTATTCCTGAAAACACAATCAACACAACTATCTAGGTATGTCCTAGATTCTTCGGTTAGTCCATTATAAAATATATCAAGAAGCTCATTCTTAGGTAATGGACTTCCAGCCTGTGCATGAATCAAAGCACAAAACCATGCCCAAGATTCGGGCAATACCTCTTTTTCTCCCTGTTTAAAATCAAAAAGTTCCTGCAAGATAGCATGTCTAGCACTGGGAGGAAAATATTTCTGCAGGAAAAGTACTAATCAAGCACTCAGGGCTATCAATAGATCTAGGAGGTAAATTACTAAACCAAGTTTTAGCTTCTCCTTTCAGTGAAAAGGGAAAAATCTTAGCAACAAAGTAAGTACGCATCTTAATATCATCAGAAAACAAGCCACTCATGGTAGAAAGTTCATTCATATGTGCTACTGCACTTCCATTCTTAGTCCCACAAAAAGGTTCTTTCTCGACAATAGCTATGTAAGATAGATCGAGAGAGAAATCATAATCTTCATCTATAATGTTTATGGGAGAAGCAGCAAACTTAGCATCAGGAGACAATTTGGTCTAATAGTACACCTCTCAAGGAGACTCTTAGCAGCGCTCCTATCATGGGTGTTTTTACATTCTTTAATAAATTCATCAGTCATCTCAACATAACCATCTTCAATATCACAACTCTCACTAGACTCAGGTGAGCTAACAGGTGTGGTAGTGTCTTCATTAGGAGTTTCGGTATTTCCAGCTATAGTTCTAGCAATTGTAGCATCTAGGAAAGGACCTAATGAACCAATCTTATCAAGCACAGTAGAAGCAGCATCATAAGCATCAGAAGTTTCCGATTCAGCAGTAGTAGCAGTGTGTGTAGCATGTGTATGTGGTGGTGTAAGGAACTTACTCATAACAGACGGTGAATCAAGAGCAGCAGAGGTGTTTAGAACCGTACCTCTTCTTGTAGTGGATGGTAAAATAGGAACTTTGCCATCACGAGACTTACCCATGATGGACGGATAACAGCAAACAATAGAGAAACCAAGTGAACTTGATAAATAAAGCTATGCTCCCCGGCAACGGCGCCAGAAAATAGTCTTGATGACCCACAAGTATAGGGGGTGTATCGCGGTATTTTCGAGGGAATTGAAACCCAATTTATTGATTCGACACAAGGGGAGCCAAAGAATACTTATAAGCCTTAACAACTGATTTGTCAATTCAGCTGCACCTGGAAACAATCTTGCTCATAGCAGTTTATCAGTAGCAACAGTTTTGTAGTAGGAATAGCAAAGTAACAGCAGTAGTAAAGCAAAGACAGTAGTAATAAAAGCAGTAACAGTGGGATTCGAGTGCGTTAGGCATAGGGATGGATGGACGGGCGTTGCATGGACAAGACAATTCACATAGCAATCAGAACATAAGGCAATTGTAGATAAATAAGATAAAGCATCCAAGTACTAGACAATCCTAGGCATGTGTTCCATATATAGTCATACGTGCTCACAATGAGAACTTGCACAACATCTTTTGACCTGCCAGCCCGTTTGCAGCGAGGCCTCTAGGGAACTACTGGCAATTAAGGTGCTCCTTTTAATAGAGCACCGGAGCAAAGCATTAACACTCCGTGAACACATGTGATCCTCACATCAAAGCCATTCCCTTCCGGTTATCCCGATTTCTATCACTTCGGGGCCATAGGTTCCGGACAACAACGTGTGTATACAACTTGCAGATAAGACCAAAAACAATACTATCATAATGAATCAATAACATGTTCAGATCTAAAATCATGGCACTCGGGCCCTAGTGACAAGCATTAAGCACAACAAGTCGCAACAAAGTCATAAAGCACTAATAAAAGATACTAGGCACCATGCCCTAACAACATGATGCCATTACATGAATGATCTCATCCAATCCCTACCATCCCCATAGCCTACAGGGGGGATTACTCACTCATAGATGGGGGAAACATGGATGGTCGATGGAGAAGCGATGGTGATGATGATGGCGATGATCTCCTCCAATTCCCCATCCCGGCAGGGTGCCAGAACGGAGTTTCTGGTGCTGTTTCATGGAATCTAGTGGTGGCGGCGGAGCGGAACTCCTTCTGGAAAAACGCCGAACCCCCCCAGAGTTTTTAGGTCATAAGGCTTCTTATAGGCGAAGAGGGAGACCGAGGGGGTGCCTGGGGCCACCACACCATGCCTGGCGCGGCCAGACCCAGCCCGCGCCTGGGGGGTGTGGCCAGCCCCTGGCCCTCCTCTGTCCTGTATTCTGGCTCCTAGAGTCTTCTGGAAAAATAGGCACTTTGGCTTTTGTCCCGTCCAATTCCGAGAATATTCATTTTCTGACTTTCCTGGAACCAAAAATAGTAGAAAACAGGCAGTTGGCACTGTGGCTCTTGTTAATAGGTTAGTCCAAGAAATCATATGAAAAGTACTCCAAAGTGTGGACAAAACACAAGAAAGTGGATAAAACCAAACATGGAGCATCAAAAATTATAGATACATTTGCAATGTATCAGGGTGTTAGTGAAAACGAAACTCTCAACGAAAGTTTTGGTGAGCACGGCATATTGCTCACTCTCATCCTGCATGTAAGTGGTGAAACCAACCCTCTAAACAAGAAGTAAGAAATCATCTAGGATCCCTGCAGCTTGCAAAAAGGTAAAACAAGGGAAGGTAGATGGGTGAGCATCTCCCTCATTCTCCTTCATTGCCAGAGCGTGGTGCAATAAGATTTTCATTATACGATGGCCTAAACTGAGAAGCTGATCTCGAAGGCCTTGCTCTCATGGGTGTGTCTCTCTCAAATATTTCTCCAAAAGTGTGGTTGTTCATCTTTGATATTCTGAAATTTAAGACAACCATCATACAAGTGATTGCAAAGTGAATACATAATGAAGGGAACTACTCATAGGGACTTGTAAGAGGCCTAAACATGCATCAAAACAACTTTTCTAAGCATTGAACAAGCTGACAAGCTCTCATAACCTGTCTCCTATAGTACCAAAATACTCAAGATATAATCCACTAAACACAAATCTACTTAGACAAGCGGAGGAGTCAGATATCAGAGAACAAATGCTCCAAATTTCAGCAGCAAAGATGGGCTGAGCAAGGATATCGAAAAATCACGAGCAAGAACATCAAGAACACGAGTTTGAGCAATGAACTGATGTTTTCTCGAGAGATAGAAGGCAATGGAAAGTAAGAGAGTGAGTGGAGGGCCAAGGGTGGCCCACACCATGGCCAGGCACGCCCCTGGGGTGGCCGCGCCACCAGGTGGTGTGCCTGCCTGGGTCACTCCAGGCACTCCTCTGCTCCTTTTTTCACGTAAAAATTTAATATGAATTTTCTAGAATTTTTCGAGACACTTTATTTTTTAGCAATTTTTAGGTATTGATGCATGATTTTTTGACAAAAAGATGTTTTTGGAATGATGCAATGACAAAACAAAACTAAAACTTCAGAAGTTCTAAGACACTCTAATATGCAAGCAACTAGCAATAGAAAAGTAAACTAAGCAAAAGCAAAAAATAAAATGGATAAAATAAAAGTAAGCGAAGATAATCATGGTGAAAACATTGTTTTGTTCATTAAAATCCCTTCGTTAACAAGGTTGATCAGGTCTTGTTACCAAAACAATTTTATATGAAACAAAACTTTGCATTCCACTAATGATTATGTTACCTCAACCTTGATAATGATGGTCCCAATCATAATAGTTTCATATTTTTCTCCTGGTATGGGACAATATATTTCTCCAACTTGGATGCCCTCAACATGTTCAATTGAATTTAAACCATAATTCCTATCAATCTTCTTGGGGAAATAGACATAATGCTCCTTGTCATTAACATTAAAAGTTTTTCCTTGATTACAATTAATAACAGCTCCTACAGTATTAAGAAAAGGTCTCCCAAGAATAATAGACATATTATCATCTTCATGCATTTCAAGCACAACAAAGTCAGTTAATATCAAGCAATTATGAGCAACTTGAACAGGTACATCCTCACATATACCAAGAGGAATAGTAGTAGATTTATCAGCCATTTGCAAAGATATATCAGTTGGTATTAGTTTTTCCAATTGAAGTTCTTGTAGGGAGAAAAAGGCATAACACTAACTCCTGCTCCCAAATCACACAAAGCAGTTCTAACATAACTATTTTTAATAGAGCATGGAATAGTTGGAATCCTCCAAGTTTCTTTGGAACCTTACCATTAAAGGAATATTTGGCAAGCAAAGTAGAAATTTCTTCATTAGGGATCTGTCTTTTATTAGAGATAATATCCTTCATATACTTTGAATAAGGAGGCAATTTAATAGCATCAGTCAAAGGAATTTGCAAAAATAAAGGTTTCATCCACTCACAGAACTTGTTGTAGTGTTCATCTTCCTTTGACTTGTGTTTCTTATCAGGGAAAGGCATAGGTTTTAGATCCAAGGCTCTCTTTCACTACCATGCTTATTAGCAACAAAATCTTCTTTAGTGTATTTAGTATTCTTAGTGTGCCTTTCAGGTTCTTCTTCAACTTTTTCTTTATCAGGAACATCATTTTCCTCATTACCACTTTCCGTTTCAACATTAGAGACAGATATACTATTAGGATCTTTAGCAGGTTCAGAAGGTTCTATAATAAGTTTATGTTTCTTTTTCCTTTTCTTAGGAGAAGTACCACTATTTTCAATTTGTTGAGAATCCTGCTCAATTCTTTTAGGATGCCCCTCAGGATATAGAGGATCCTGGGTGGCGGCACCACTTCTAGTTCTTATTTCATAAGCATGTTTTTCCTTAGAAGCATTAACTAGCAAATCTTTGTGTACCTTAATAAGCTGATCAATTTGAGTTTGAACCATTTGGAAATGTTTAACAAGCATTTAACATCATTAGAGGTTCTTTCCACAATATCTTTTAACTCAATAATAGCTCTAGAGTTTTCCATTAAATGATTTTGCACCCTTTTATTAAAATTATCTTGCTTAATAATAAAAATATCAAATTCTTCCAAGCATTGATCAGGAGGTTTAGAATAAGGAATATCACCTTCATCAAAATGTTGGAGAGAGTGTACCTCAATAGTGGATGAGTGAGAAATTGGCTTACATAATTCTTCTATAGGAGGTAAATTCTTCACATCTGCAGCTTTAATTCCCTTCTCCTTAAGACATTTCTTAGCTTCCTCCATCACTTCATCATTTAGTTCAATAACTCCCCTCTTCTTTGATGTTGGTATAGGCGCAGGCATAGTTAACTCAGGTGTAGTTGGTTCAAATGAAGTCTAGTCTTCATAATTCTTGCTTATTTTAGCCATTAATTCCTCAGCTTCTTTGGGAGTTCTCTTCCTGAAAACACAATCAGCACAACTATCCAGGTATGTCCTAGATTCTTCAGTTAGTCCATTATAATATATATCAAGAATCTCATTTTTAGGTAATGGACATCCAGCCTGTGCATGAATGAAAGCACAAAACCTTGCCCGTGATTCAGGCAGTATCTCTTTCTCTCCCTATTTAAAATCAAAAAGTTCCTGCAAAATAGCATGTCTAGCACTAGGAGGGAAATATTTCTGAAGGTAGGTACTAATCAAGCAATCAGGGCTATCAATAGATCCAAGAGGTAAATTATTAAACCAAGTTTTAGCATCTCCTTTTAGTGAAAAAGGGAAAATTTTAGCAACAAAGTAGGTGTGCATCTTAATATCATCAAAAAATAGACCACTCATGGTAGAAAGCTCAGTCATATGTGCTACAGCACTTTCATTCTTAGTCCCATAAAAAGGTTCTTTCTCAACAATAGTTATGTAAGATAAATCAAGAGAGAAATCATAATCTTTCTCTTTAATGTTTATGGGAGACGTAGCAAACTTAACATTAGGAGATAATTTAGGTCTAACAGTATGTTTCTCAAGAAGACTCTTAATAGCACTCCTATCATGGGTGTTTTGGCATTCTTTAATAAATTCATCAGTCATTTCTATATATCTGTCATCAATATCATAGCTCTCTCTAGACTCAGGTGAACTGACAGGTGTAGTAGTGTCTTCATTATGAGTTTCAGTATTTCCAACTATAGTTCTAGCAATCGTAGCATCTAGGAAATGACCTAATGAACCACTCTTATCAAGCACAGTAGAAGCAGCATCATAAGTATCAGAAGTTTCAGATTCAGCAGTAGTAGCAGTATGTGTAGCATGTGTATATGGTGGTGTAAGGAGCTTACTCATAACAGATGGTGAATCAAGAGCAACAAAGGTGTTCAGAACCGTACTTCTCCTTGTAGTGGATGGTAAAATAGGAACTTTGCCATCACGAGACTTACCCATGATGGATGGATGGCAGCGAACAATAGTGATTCCAAGTGAACTAGATAAATAGAGTTATGCTCCTTGGCAACGGCACCAGAAAATAGTCTTGATGACCCACAAGTATAGGGGGTGTATCGTAGTATTTTTTAGGGAAGTGAAACCCAATTTATTGATTCGACACAAGGGGAGCCAAAGAATATTTATAATCCTTAACAACCGAGTTGTCAATTCAGCTGCACCTGGAAACAATCTTGCTCATAGCAGTTTATTAGTAGCAATAGTTTTGTAGTAGCAATAGCAAAGTAATAGCAGTAGTAAAAGTAATAACAGTAGTAACAACTGTAGTAAACAGTAGAATTAAAGCGTGGTAGGCATAGGGATGGATGGACAGGTGTTGCATGGACAAGACAATTCATATGGCAATCAAGACATAGGGCATTTGCAGATAAATAATATAAAGCATCCAAGTACTAGATAATCATAGGCATGTGTTCCATATATAGTCATACGTGCTCGCAATGAGAACTTGCACAACATCTTTTGTCCTTCCAGCCTGTTTGCAGCAAGGCCTCAAGGGAACTACTGGCAATGAAGGTGCTCCTTTTAATAGAGCACCGGAGAAAAGCATTAACACTCTGTGAACACATGTGATCCTCACATCAAAGCCATTCCCTCTAGTTATGCCGATTATTGTCACTTCGGGGCCTTTGGTTCCGGACAACAATATGTGTATACAACTTGCAGGTAAGACCATAAACAATACTATCATAATGAATCAATAACATGTTCAGATATGAAATCATGGCACTCAGGCCCTAGTGACAAGCATTAAGCATAACAAGTTGCAACAAAGTCAAAAAGCACTAATAATAGCTACTAGGCACCATGCCCTAACAATCTGATGTCATTACATGAACGGTCTCATCCAAATCCTACCATCCCCATAGCCTATAGTGGGGTATTACTCACTCATGGATGGGGGAAACATGGATGGTCGATGGAGAAGCGATGGTGATGATGACGGCGATGATCTCCTCCAATTCCCCATCCCGCCAGGGTGCCAGAACGGAGTTTCTGGTTCTGATTCACGGAATCTGGTAGTGGCAGCGTAGCGGAACTCTTTCTGGAAAAATGTCGAACCCCCTTGGTTTTTAGGTCAAGAGGCAACTTATAGGCAAAGAGGAAGGCCGAGGGGGTGACCGAGGCGGCACACCACCCCCAGGTGCGGCCTGGCCTGGCCCGCGTGGCCAGGTGGTGTGGGTCCCTCATGGCCCTCCTCCGTCTCATCTTCTAGCTCCATGAATCTTCTGGTGAAATAGGATTTTTGGCATATTTTCCGGGATTTTTCCTGATAGTTGATTTTCTGCACAAAAATTAGACATCAAGGTAATTCTGCTGAAAACAGTGTCAGTCCGTGTTAGTTGTATCCAAATCACACAAGTTTGGAGGAGAAACAATAGCAAAAGTCTTCGGAAAAGTAGATACGTTTTGGACGAATCAGTACCCATCGAGGAGTCAAAATTAATATATCAGAAACCAGCGAGAGTTTCGATGATAGGTTCAACTTCTTGCTGAGACTTTGCATCTTAACAATTTAACGAAATTAGGTCAAACTTGAGGTAGCTACAAGTAAACGCCATAGATTGCTCTTGAATTAAATGTTTTTTCATAGGTAGATCATCGGTGCATCTTTTTATAGTAAACAGTGTCATTGGAGTGAGTTTCCAACTATCAAGAAAGAACATTCAATTCTACATTTTTCGAGTGAAGAATACGAGCGAGGTTGTTCTTTTTCCTAAAGAAAAGTACGAACAATATTGGATCTGAATGCCACCAGCCAAGTTTTCATACAGATATATTGGACCAACATGTTGTACCAACGATTCCTAAAGAAAACTTCCCAGCTAACTCTGCTCTTTAGAATGATTTTATGTCGATTTATCGATATTAGGTCAAATTTGAAACTACAAGTACTAGTAAAGTGCACGTACCCTAGACGTGAGACTCAGATAATAGACATCTGGTAAAGCAGAAAAAATATAATAGGTAAAATTTGAACTACTACAAGTAAACTGTGTAGGTTGCTTTGAAAGTTTTACGAAAAAGCTCTTAGAGGTACCCATCGGAGGGTGCACGCGGGGGGGGGGGGGCAATTAATATACTATCAGAAACCATATAGAGTTCTAACGAGGGGTTCATCTTCTTTCTAATATTTTGCGTCTTGACAGTTTAATGTAATTAGGTCAAACTTGAGCTACAACTAAGTGCGATATATTGCTCTTAAATTTAATGAAATTAGGTCAAACTTGAACTACAAGTAATAAATTGTAGGTTGCATTGAAAGTTTTATGAAAAAAGCTTTTGGAGGTACCCATCGAGCGGTTAATTAATATATCAGAAACCACAGAGAGTTTTGACAAGTGGTTCAACTTCTAGCTAAGATTTTGCATCATGAAAATTTTGAACACCTTTTGAAAACGATCACATGAAATAGGGAGAGAGGTAAAATGATTTGTCTATTCTCTATGGGCAACCCACAAGCTTGAGGTACACCTTATTAGGCTTAAAGATACAAATTATATTTTCTCCATAATGTATATGGTGAACCTTGGTGGATGCCACATACTAGGCCTTAAGGTGTGCTTTTGTACACATTGTGGATGCCATTATTAGGGAAAAAGCAAATAGTACTCCCTCGATCCAAATTAGTGTTCTCACATTTGTCTAGATTCGGATGTATCTAGTCATGTTTTAGTGCTAGATACATCCGAATCTAGACAAATCTGAGAACATTAATTTGGATCAGAGGGAGTAGTATATTAGTACTTTTTTTGAGGAAAGTATATTAGTACTAGTACTCATTTCTTTGCTTAGACATATGCTCACCTCTGTCCACGCGTTGTACACGCTGAGAGAATAAAACGTAGGCAGGGTAAAAGAGGGCAGCAGCGAAGAGGAGTTGAAGGCGGTTTGATGTCAGAGGAAAGTTATGATGGGTTCCTGACACCAGGTACTCCCGCGGCCACTCTACTAGTAGTAAATTTCAGGACCTATGCACGCAAAACAAATTGTGTGTTTTCTCTCTCCTCCGCTGCCTCTCACCATCCATCCTCCCTCTCTCCTACCCTTTCCCCTCGCGCACCGGCCCGGCTGATCTCTCCCTGGTCCACAGCATGGTGTTGCGCACGTGTGCCTTGGTACGGCGGCTCTGTGTCTCTAGCGTGTTCGGCAGCCGTGTTGGCGTGGAGTAGGGACGAGGAGTACATAGGAAGAAAACCACTTTGGTCCTTGGCGGCAAAAAAAATTCACTTTTCCGGTTTTCGAAATTTTCACTTGCTTCCCAAACATCGGGAGGGAAGGTTACTCAAAAGATCGGCCATTCGCAGTACTTATTATCTTATCTCTATCTTTTCTTATCTCTTACAATACCATACAATACCACTATATAGTGTACGGATAACTTCGATCATTGACCGTTGGATCAAGACCGGCAAATCCAGACAGTGTCGTCGGTGTGATTTTCCAACTATATCAGGAAAGAACATTCAATTATTCTCAATTTTCCGAGTGGATGACAAGCGAGGTTGTGCTTTTCCGTTTAGGAATGTTCGAAGAATATTGGATCTGAATGCCAGAAGCCAAGTTTACCAACATGTTGTACCAACGATTCCCATGTTTTATTTATGAGTTTTCAAACTTCCTAGCTAACTCTGCCTATTTGACTGAATGACTTTATGTCGATTTATCAAAATTAGGTCAAATTTGAAACTACAAGTAAATTGTAGGTTACTTTGAAAGTTTTACGAAAAATCTTTTGGAGGTACCCATCGAGGGGTCACAATTAATATATCATAAAACACTGAGAGTTTTGACGATAGGTTCAACTTCTTGCTAAGATTTTGCATCTTAGAATTTAATGAAATTAGGTCAAACTTGAGCTACAAGTAATCCCGATAGATTGCTATTGAATTAAATGTATTTCCAAAGGTAGATGGGTGCATCTTCATGTAGTAAACAATGTCCTCGGTGTTAGTTTCCAACTATCACGAAAGAACATTTAATTCTCAATTTTTTGAGTGATGCCAAGATTGTTCTTTTACGTAAAGAAACACCAAAGAATATGGATCTGAATACCACAAGACAAGTTTTCAGACATAAATGTATGGATGTCGATGTAATTTTACCTTTTTTAGGTCCTTGATGTAAAATGTACTCGCACCGTCCTTGTAACATTCAAACCTAAAAGCAAGTGGTAACATTTAAAAGTATTTAAGATTATTAGTTGTTGATTAGTATGAATGTTATTGGATTTCAAGCCGAACGACCAAGGTCATGGCCATATCTACATCATACTTTATGCTGATGATGATCCCATGTCCACGAATTTTCATGCCGCCAACTCTGGCCATATATTTTGAAAACAAACAAAGAGAAAGTAGTATGAAGAGTATGGCTCGATGAGCTTCTCTCTCGAGAAGGACCCAAACATTACTGTTTTCCCTGCTTAATTTTAGGGTGCTTCCTGATAAATGTATGGACCTCGATGTAATTTGATACATTGCAAATGTATCTATAATTTTTGATGTTCCATGCTTGGTTTTTTATACTTTCTTGTGTTTTGTCCACACTTTGGAGTACTTTTCATATGATCTCTTGGACTAACCTATTAACAAGAGCCATAGTGCCAGCTGCCTGTTTTCTGCTATTTTTTGGTTCCATAAAGTCAGAAAATGAATATTCTCGGAATTGGACGGGACAAAAGCCAAAGTCATTATTTTACCGGGGGACACTTGGAGTCAGAATACGAGACGGAGAAGGGCCAGAGGGCGACCACACCACCTGGCCGCGCGGCCAGGCTTGGCCCGCACCAGGGGGTGGTGTGGCCAGCCTAGGAACCCCCTCGGCCTCTCCTCCCGCCTATAAGATGCCTCCGATACCAAAACCCTAAGTACCCGATCAAAAATCCACGAAAGAGCCTGTAGCCGCCGTCATCTCCATCCCTAGATCGGGAGGGATCTGAAGCTCTTCCCGGCACCCTTCCAGAGAGGGGAATTCACCCTGGAGGCCATGTAGTAGCTAGATGGCTGGTTCTCCTTTGTGCTTTCATGTCTAGATCTTGTGAGCTCTGTTCATGATCAAGATCATCTATTTGTAATTCTGCATGTTCTGTTTGCGGGGATCCGATGGATATTGAGATGCTATTTCAGATTGATTATTGATTCTATCATGTCTTTGTTATTTGTGATCTTGCATGCTTTCCGTTGTTAGTAGCTATCCTTGCCAAGTAGATGCAAGCAACTCCAAGAGTTAGTATTTATGCTCGATAGTGGGTTCATGCCTCTGGTAATCTGGGGAAGTGACAAAAATCTCTAAGGTACTAGATGTGCTGTTGCTACTAGGGAGAAAACAACAATCCTTTGTTCATATAACAATCGTATTGTTTACTTTACACGCAATTCGTAAAGCAATAATCTGTTGCTTGCAACTTAATACTAGAGGGGGTTCGTATGATAACCTAAAGGTGGATTATTAGTCATAGATGCAGTTGGATGGCGGTCTATATATAATGTTGTAATGCCCAATCAAGTCTCAAAGGAGTCAAGATGATTAGTATATGCTTGTATTCTTTCTCGATGTTTGTCAATTGCCCCGCTGTAATTTGTTCACCCAGCATGTTATCTATCTTAAGGAGAGCCACCTCTAGTGAACTATGGACCCCGGTCCTTTCTTTTACATACAATCTACAAACTGTTTACTACTTTGTGTTTACTTTCTGCAAACTATTACTTCCTTCCATTCGATACGTTTAATCCTTTGTTTTTAGCAAAACTGGTGAGATTGACAACCTCATCGCAAGTTGGGGGCAAAGCTTTGTGGTTGTGTTGTGCAGGTCTCCACGTTGCTGCTGGCACCGGTAGTGCGCCCTGCCAATGTTCAGCTAGCTACACCTTTTTGGTGTTTCCTTGCTCCTACTGGATTGATAACCTTGGTTTCATACTGAGGGAAAACTTGCTATTGTGCTCATCATACCTTCCTCTTGGGGTTCCCCAACGAGCTCGATATATTTTGGGCCATCAAAAACTTTTTCTGGCACCGTTGCTGGGGAGTCAAGGACATCTTCACAAGGGGAGTCCCTCATAACCAATCTCTTTACTTTGTTATTTTTGTTTTGCTTAGTTTACTTTTGCTTTGTTTGCTTGTTTCTTTATCAAAAACACAAAAATTTAGTCTTACTAGTTTGCTTTCTTTATTAAAAAACACAAAAAATGACTACTCTTGAAAACACTAAGTTGTGTGACTTCACTAGCACCAACAACAATGATTTCAAGAGCACACCTATTGCTCCACATGGTCCTGAAGCTACTTTCTTTGAGATTAACCCTGCTTTACTCAATCTTGTTATGAGAGAACAATTTTCTGGTATTGGTAATGAAGATGCTGCTGCCCATCTAAATAACTTTGTTGAACTTTGTGAGATGCAAAAGCATAGGGATATAGATGGATATATTATTAAGCTTAAATTGTTTCCTTTCTCTTTGAGAGGAAAAGCTAAAGAATGGTTGAATTCCTTAACTAGGAATAGTATTGATTCTTGGACTAAGTGCAAAGATGCTTTTATTGGAAAATACTATCCTCGTACTAAGATTATATCTATGAGAAGTGAAATAATGAAGTTTAAACAATCTGATAATGAACATGTTGCTCAAGCTTGGCAAAGAATGAAATCTTTGGTAAAGAATTGTCCCACTCATGGACTGACTGCTTGGATGATCATCCAAACTTTTTATGCAGGATTGAACTATTCTTCAAGGAACCTATTGGATTCTGCTGCTGGAGGTACCTTTATGGCCATTACTTTGGGTGCTGCAACAAAGCTTCTGGATAATATGATGGTTAACTACTCTAAATGGCATACTGAAAGAGCTCCACAAGGTGAGAAGGTAAATTCTGTTGAAGAAACCTCCTCCTTGAGTGATAAGATTGATGTTATTATGTCTACGCTTGTTAATGGGAAAGCCCATATTGGTCCAAATAATGTTCCCTTAGCCTCTTTGGTTGCTCAAGAAGAGCAAGTTGATGTGAACTTCATAAGAAATAACAATTTTAGCAACAATGCCTATAGGAATAATTTTGGTAACAACAATTATAAGCCATATCCTCCCAACAATGGTAATGCTTACGGAAATTCCTACAACAATAATAGGAGTGATCCCTCTGAACTTGAAGTTATGCTTAAAAGTAAACAAACTGCTTGCAATAAAACTATTGAGGAAAAAACTCTCTAATGCTGAAAGAAATATAGCATCTTTGGCTGAAGCTCAATCTTCTTTGAATAAAATGGCTGCTAAACCTGAAACTAATGATAATCCTTTTGCAGCTACTAATGCCATACAAGTAAGAATTGATGAAAATGTTAGACTATTAGCTGAATTACATGCTAAGTGGGAAAGAGAAGATGAAATTGCTAGAAACATTAGTGTTTCTACTATCACCACCACTAGTATTGAGCCTAGTAATAGCTCTACCACCTTAGATGATAATTATGATTTTGATCTTGATGGTTGCAATATCTCTGAAGTTATTAAGTTCCTACAAAAGCTTGCTAAAAGTCCTAATGCTAGTGTTATGAACATGGCCTTTACAGAACACATTACTGATGCTCTCATAAAGATTAAAGAAGAAAAGATGAGACATAAAGCTTCTATTCCTATAAAACAAGAAGATGGTTGGGAACTCATCATTAATATGAAAGTGAATGATTTTGATTTCAAAGCTTTATGTGCTTGATAGTAGTGTTTCTATTATGCCTAGAAGGATTTATGATATGCTTGATTTGCCTCCACTTGAAGATTGTTATTTGAATGTCCCACTTGATGATAATGCTAAAAAGAAACTCATGGGAAGTATTAATGATGTTCTTATTATGGTCAACAATGCCTATGTCCCCGTTGATTTCTATGTTTTGGATGTTGAATGCAATGCTTCTTGTCCTATTACTTTGGGAAGACCTTTTCTTAGAACTATTGGTGCCATTATTGATATGAAAGAAGGCACCATTAAATATCAACTCCCACTCAAGAAAGGTATATAACACTTCCCTAAGAAGAGAGAGAAGATTTCTTTTGCCTCTCTTATGAAAACAAAATTTGGTTTTAAAGCTTCTTCATTTGAGAACACTTGATTCTTCTTCTTGCTTCTTATGCCTAACTTAAAGGCGTTAAAGAAAAGTACTTATTGGGAGATAACCCAAAAGTTTTAGATGAGTCTTGGAAGTTCTTACTTCAGTAATAACCGCTCCTTATCCTTTTTATTTGCTTTTTGTGCCAAGAGTAACCTCTAATGAGAGAGAAGTAATGATTGGGAAAGTTGATGTCCCGAAACAGATTTGTGTGCTTCACCGTAAAAATTCGTGCAAAATCTATGTACGTCCTTTTGAGGCGTGAATTTTTTTTCTTCTGCCCCAGGTTGTTATCTAACTTTCGTTAGTTCAACACTTTTTGATTTGAGCAACAGAAGGTCTTCGAAAAAATTCGTCTTTACCTGCTGGTCTGTTTTGACAGATTTCTGCCATTTTCTGCATTTGCTTCTTGTTGGTTTCTTTTTGAGTTCTTTTGGGGAATTGAGATTTTTGAGGGAAGTGATACAGTATCTAGTGTTCTAATGGAAATTTATTGGTATTAGAACTGAACCTAAAGACTTATTATCTTTAATGCACTAATGGTGCTAATAAAGATTGTGCGAAGTTTTGTATGAAGGAAAAAATTTCAGGTGTATGGAAGGAATGAGTAATGAGATGAAAGATGGACTAAAGCTCAAGCTTGGGGATGCCACGCGTGTCACCCCAAGAAATATCCAAGAAGTACAAGTGTCAAAGCTTGGGGATGCCCAAGGCATCCCCCTCTTCATCAATAAAAATCCCAGGTTTCTTCCAAACGCTTCAGTTTTATTGTTTCATGCACAGTTGTGTTGTTCTTGGAGCGTCTTCTTTTTTGTTTTTGTTTTGGTTTTTCGTTTGCTTTGTTTGCTTAGTTTGCTGAATAAATTGGTTGGACCCCCTCTTTCATACATTGGTTTTCAAATAGTTTGGTTTGGTTTGGAAAAGAGTAGGAAAGCTCATGCTTAAGTGGTAAAGAGAGCTTGTTTCTGACTGTGGCCTATGCTTTGTCATGCCATGCTTGATATTGTTTTGGCTTTATGCTTAGTATTATTTGTTGTAGCATGACTTGTTATAAACAATTGAGATTGCTTAATGTGCCTTGGATGAATCATGCGTTGTTTTAGCATATTAAAGCATAGTATTGCCGTATTCTCCTTTGATGTTTTATTTGGGTTGACTTGACGCATGCTCACACCATGTTATGACTATCCCAAGTCACCATAGCCTTTATGATCTTTTAGTTTTCAACTTGTAGTATCACTTTATGCTTTGATCAATGATGTTTTGTCGCTCTGCATGATTATGGCCATTATTGCTCTCTTAGTTTGTCGCTCCCAGTCTTTTGCTAGCCTCCACAACCAAGTATGAGTTCCACTCATGCATCCAACTCCCTAAACCAAGTTATTCCAAAGAGTCCACCATACCTACCTACTAGCTTATGCTGTTCCAAGTATATTCATGCTTTTGTTTACCTTCCGAATTAAACTTGTTATGAGAAAACTAGTGATTAAAGCTCTCACGAACTTGATGGCACACTTTACTTTTCTTACCCTTAATAATCTTGAACCATTGTGTCGTCTACGTTGTATATGCTTGCACTTATTTGTTGGGGATTAGCAGAACCATGCTGTCATGGGGAACGCTTTCAACATTGCACGGGTACTTTGTACCTATTTGATATCATGCTCTTTTGTCTATGGATGTCGTCGGTGTGAAATGAAAGGGGAGCTTGTAAGTCCATGGAGTTATGTATATGTGTTAGAGAAACACCTGGGCCGCTGGTATAATCCATGCTGACATGGTGGAAACCTGCAGCATAACCATAATGAGTTGTCTATGAAGCATTCTTCTTATAAAAAAAGAGTCCTATATTGAGAAAAAGAGAAAAAGAGAAAAAGAGAAAAACAATGAGATTATGAAAAGAGGAAAGAGAGAAAAAAAGCACCATATTCCCATGGTAAATAAGAAGATTGATGAGATGCTCGTTCTATGCTTGCTTTGTCATTTTGATATGGGGATTCTTCCGTATCATCGGGCAAGGGGTACCCCGTTGGCGGTTCTCTATGATACAGATGTACTTACGATGATAAGAACTTACCGGTGACTAAACTTGAGTAGCATGAAGAGCGGCCCTCGTATTCAAGGGACATGAGATTTCTAACTTATACTTCGTCAAGCATGTACACCATAGTTTGTTCACTTTAACCTTAATCACTTCAAGTTGCTTATGACAGGGGCAATGAGAGTTGAAAGCTATAAGTACCATAATTTTTGGAAGCTCTTTATGAAACTTGAATCTCTGCTTCCTTCTATGAAGGCCTTTCTTCCACCATTACATTGAGTCTCCACCTTATATATTTATGCACCTACTTTGAGAGCATAGTGGTCATTCTTAGTTCTATGTGCATTGTCCCAAGACTAGTTGATTGATGCATAACTTATATTGCTTGTTTTAAACTATTTGTATCTAGTCACTCTTATGAACTTTGAAGGTGTCCTATGCATTTATATTTGCTACTCTATGAGGGACAAGCTGAATACTATTATGCTATGTTTTCTTTATGTGAAACAAACAAACATCATGCAAAGCATTGTTATTCATGAATCTTTTGTTTGTGCCTTTTCATGTTGCAACATAGTTCCTTTGTCTTATTGCTAGAACTTTGTCTTTCATGTTATGATGGAAGTACTATGATCCCAGCTTTGAATGTTTTACAAATACTTTGATCAAGTTTATGATGGTGCATGTCACCTCAAAAATTATTCTTTCTTTTTATCACTTACCTACTCGAGGACGAGCAGGAGTTAAGCTTGGGGATGTTGATAATTGAAAATGTATCTATAATTTTTTATGTTCCATGCTTGGTTTTTTATACTTTCTTGTGTTTTGTCCACACTTTGGACTACTTTTCATATGATTTCTTGAACTAACCTATTAACAAGAGCCACAGTGCCAACTGCCTGTTTTCTGCTGTTTTTGGTTCCAGAAAGTCAGAAAATGAATTTTCTCGGAATTGGACGGGACAAAAGCCAAAGTCACTATTTTACCGGGGGACACTTGGAGCCAGAATATGAGACGGAGAAGGGCCAGAGGGCGACCACACCACCTGGCCGCGCGACCAGGATTGGCCCGTGCTAGGGGGTGGTGTGGCCAGCCCAGGCACCCTCTCGGCCTCTCCTTCCGCCTATAAGATGCCTCCGATACCAAAACCCTAAGTACCCGATCAAAAATCCACGAAAGAGTCTATAGCCGTCGTCATCTCCATCCCTTGATTGGGAGGCATTTGAAGCTCTTCCCGGCACCCTCCGGAGAGGGGAATTCACCATGGAGGCCTTCTTCATCATCATGCAAGCCTCCGGTGTGATGCGTGAGTAGTTCATCTCTAGACTACGGGTCCATGTAGTAGCTAGATGGCTGGTTCTCCTGCTTTGTGCTTTCATGTCTAGATCTTGTGAGCTCTGTTCATCATCAAGATCATCTATTTGTAATTCTGTATGTTGTGTTTGCGGGATCCGATGGATATTGAGATGCTATTTCAGATTGATTATTGATTCTATCATGTCTTTGTTATTTGTGATCTTGCATGCTTTCCGTTTTTAGTAGCTATCTTGGCCAAGTAGATGCTAGCAACTCCAAGAGTTAGTATTTATGCTCGATAGTGGGTTCATTCCTCTGGTAATTTGGGGAAGTGACAGAAATCTCTAAGGTACTAGATGTGTTGTTGCTACTAGGGAGAAAACAACAATCCTTTGTTCATAGAACAATCGTATTGTTTACTTTACATGCAATTCGTAAAGCAATAATCTGTTGCTTGCAACTTAATACTGGAGGGGGTTCGGATCATAACCTGAAGGTGGATTATTAGTCATAGATGCAGTTGGATGGCGGTCTATGTATAATGTTGTATTGCCCAATCAAGTCTCAAAGGAGTCAAGATGATTAGTATATGCTTGTATTCTTTCTCGATGTTTGTCAATTGCCCCGCTGTAATTGTTCACCCAGCATGTTATCTATCTTAAGGAGATCCACCTCTAGTGAACTATGGACCCCGGTCCTTTTTTTTACATACAATCTACAAACTATTTACTGCTTTGTGTTTACTTTCTGCAAACTATTACTTCCTTCCATTCGATACGTTTAATCATTTGTTTTCAGCAAAACCGGTGAGATTGACAACCTCATCGCAAGTTGGGGGCAAAGTTCTGTGGTTGTGTTGTGCAGGTCTCCATGTTGCTGCTGGCACCGGTAGTGCGCCCTGCCAATGTTCAGCTAGCTACACCTTTGGGGTGTTTCCTTGCTCCTACTGGATTGATAACCTTGGTTTCATACTGAGGGAAAACTTGCTGCTGTGCTCATCATACCTTCCTCTTAGGGTTCCCCAACGAGCTCGATATATTTTGGGAAATTATAATTTTACCCCTTTTTAGGTCCTTAGGGTAAAATGTACTCCCACTGTCCCTATAAAATTGGAACACAAAAGCAAGTGGTAAAATTTAAATGTATTTAAGCTTATTAGTTGTCAATGATTATGAACATTCTTGCATTTCAAGCCGAACCCCTAGGGTCATGGACATATGTACATCATACTTTATGCTGATGATTCATGATCCCATATAGAAGAATTTTCTTGACACAAAATTTGACAATGTATTTTAAAAACAAACAAAGAGGAAGTAGTACTACGAAGAGTATGGCTTGGTCAGGTTATTTTTCGAGAAGGAGCCAAACCTGACTATTTTCCTTTGCTTAATTTTAAGGCGTGCTTCGTGCTAAATTTTTGTACCTCGATGTAATTTTCCCTTTTTAGGTCCTTGATTAAAACAAACGAAGAGGAAGAAGTACTATGAAGAGTACGGCTCGATCAACTGTTCTCTCGAGAAGGAGCCAAACCAAGATGTTCTATTTGCTTAATTTTAGGGGTACTTCATGCTAAATGAATGGACTTCGATGTAATTTCCCCTTTTTAGGTCCTTGATGTAAAATGTACTCCTACCGTCCGTGTAAAATTCAAACCTACAAGTTAGTGGTAAAATTTAAACGAATTTAAGGTTAGTTGTGAATGAGTATGAACAATCTTGGATTTCAAGTCGAACGGCCAAGGTCATGGCCATATCTACATTATACTTTACATTGATGATTCACGATCCCATATCCAAGAATTTCATGCTGCAAATTGGCCATATTTTGAAAACAAACGAAGAGTGAAGTAGTACGAAGAGTATGGCTCGGCTAGCTGCTGTCTCGAGAAGAAGCCGAACCCGACTGTTTTCCCTGCTTAATTTTACGGTGCTCTGTGGTAATTAAATGTATAGACCTTGATGTAATTTTATCTTTTTTAGTTCCTTACTGTAAAATGCACTCCCACCATCCGTGTAAAATTTGAACATAAAAGCAAGTGGTAAAATTTAAACGTAATTAAGCTTATTAGTTGCCAATGAATATGAAAATTCTTGCATTTCAAGCCTAAAAAACCAGGGTCATACATATTTACATCATACTTTATATGCTGATGATTCATGATCCCATAGCGAAGAATTTTCATGCCACCAAATTTGGCCATATTTTGAAAACAAACGAACAGGAAGTAGTATGAAGAGTATGCATGGCTCGGTCAGCTTCTCTCAAAACATGACAGTTTTCCCTGCTTAATTTTAGGGTGCTTCATGCTAAATGTATGGACCTTGATGTAATTTTACCTTGTTTAGGTCCTTGATATAAATTGTACTCCGAATGTCCGTGTAAAATTTGATCCTAAAAGCAAGTTGTAAAATTTAAACATGTTTAAGATTATTATATGTCGATGAGTATGAACAGTCTTGGATTTCAAGACGAATGACCAAGGTCATGGCCATATCAACATCATACTTTATGCCGATGATTCGTGATCCCATATCCAAGAATTTACATGCCCCCAAATTTGGCCATATTTTGAAAACAAACAAAGAGGAAGTAGTATGATGAGTATGTCTCGATCAGCTTCTCTCACGAGAAGGAGAAAAACATGATTATTTTCCCTGCTTAATTTTAGGGCGCTTCATGCTAAATGTATTGACCTCGATGTAATTTTACCTTTTTTAGGTCCTTGGTGTAAAATGTACTCCCACCATCCATACGTGTAAATTTTGAACCTAAAAGCAAGTGGTAAAATTTAAACGTATTTAAGATTATCAGTTATCGATGAGTATAAAGATTCTTGGATTTCAAGATGAACGACCAAGGTCATGGACATATCTACATCATACTTTATGCTGATGGTTCCTGATCCCATATCCAAGAATTTGCATGCGGCCAAATTTGGCCATATTTTGAAAACGAATGAAGAGGAAGTAGTATGAATAGTATGGCTCGATCAGCTTTTCTCTCAAGAAGGAGCAAAACATGACTGTTTTCCCTGATTAATTTTAGGGTGCTTCATGCTAAATGTGTGGACCTCGATGTAATTTTACCTTTTTTTAGGTCCTTAGTGTAAAATGTACTCCCACCATCAGTACGTGTAAAATTCAAACCTAAAAGTAACTATAAACATTTAAGCGTATTTAAGATTATTAGTTGTCGATAAGTATGAACATTCTTGGATTTCAAGAAGAATGACCAAGGTCATGGGCCTCATGGCCATATCTACATCATACTTTATGTTGATGATTCATGATACCCTATCCAAGAATTTGCAAGCCGCCAAATTTGGCCATATTTTTAAAACAAACGAAGATGAAGTAGTATGAAGAGTATGTCTCGATCAGCTTTTCTCTCGAGAAGGAGCAAAACATGACTGTTTTCCCTGCTTAATTTAAGGGTTCTTCATGCTAAATGTATGGACCTCAATAAAAATTTACCTTTTTAGGTCCTTAATTTAAAATGTAATCCCTACGTCCTTATGTGTAAAATTCGAAACTAAAAGCAAGTGGTAAAATTTAAACGAATTTAATTTTATTAGTTGCTGATGAGTATGAACATTCTTGGATTTCAAGCCGAACGACCAACGTCATGGCCATATCTACATCATACTTTATGCTGATGATGATCCCATGTCCAGGAATTTTCATGCCACCAAATTTGGTCATATATTTTGAAAACAAACAAAGAGAAAGTAGTATGAAGAGTATGGCTCTGCTCTCTCGAGAAGGAGCCAGACCCGACTATTTCCCTTGCTTATTTTTAGGGTGCTTCGTGCTAAATGTAAGGACCTCTTTGTAATTTTATCCATTTTTAGGTCCTTGATGTAAATTGTACTCCCGTCATCCGTGATGTTCTCATATTTGGGACTAAATGGGTGAATCATGTCATGGTAATAATGTTGCCACTCAGAGTTTCCAACCATTAGATAAATCTAGCACGAAAACATGACTATATACATTCTAATCTAGATAAATCTGAGAACATTATATGGATCAGAGGGAGTAGTATATATGCATTCAAAACAAATTGTGTTTTCTCTCTCCTTCAGTGCGACATCACCATCCCCACACGCAAAGCAAATTTGAGGACATTTTGAACTTTTTTCTTCGGCACAGTGTGATTTGTTGTCCCTAGCTACCTACCGGGAAAAAAATAGTAGCGCCTCAAACTAGGGGCCAGCGTTGCGGGCTGGAGCGTTTAAGAAATACTAGTCGATTCGACAACCAGAGGAGAACCGCCCCGCGCCCCTCATCGTCTTCCTCTGCCGCTCCGGTCGCTTGTGCACCATCATAGCCCCTCTACACCCTTGTAGAAAGGTAGAAACCGCCAACCCATCCCGACTAATCTTTCGCAGTACTCTTCCCTGGAACGACATCTGGAGCGATGAAGCGTAAGATATCTGAGCGCTACAGCCAGGCAATCGGATTTGGCAACCTCTGATACATTGCAAATGTATCTATAATTTTTGATGTTCCATGCTTGGTTTTATCCACTTTCTTGTGTTTTGTTCCAACTTTGGAGTACTTTTCATATGATTTCTTGGACTAACCTATTAACAAGAGCCACAGTGCCAGTTGTCTGTTTTCTGCTGTTTTTGGTTCCAGGAAAGTCAGAAAATGAATATTCTTGGAATTGGGCGGGAGAAAAGCCAAAGTGCCTATTTTTCTGGAAGGGATCAAGTGCCAGAATACGAGACGGAGAAGGGACAGGGAGACACCACACCACCTGGCCATGCGGCCAGGCCTGGCCTGCGCCAGGGGGTGGTGTGGCCCCTCTCGGCATCCCCTCGGCCTCTCCTTCCGCCTATATATTGCCCTCGGGATGAAAACCCTAAGTACCCGATCAAAAATCCACGAAAGAGTCTGTAGCCGTCGTCATCTCCATCCCTAGATCGGGAGGGATCTGAAGCTCTTTCCGGCACCCTGCCGGAGAGGGGAATTCACCCTGGAGGCCTTCTTCATCACCATGCAAGCCTCCAGTGTGATGCGTGAGTAGTTCATCCTTCGACTACGGATCCATGTAGTAGCTAGATGGCTGGTTTCTCCTCCTTTGTGCTTTCATGTTTAGATCTTGTGAGATCCATTCATGATCAAGATCATCTATTTGTAATTCATACATGTTGTGTTTACGGGGATCCGATGGATATTGAGATGCTATTTCAGATTGATTATTGATTCTATCATGTCTTTGTTATTTGAGATCTTGCATGATTTCCGTTGTTAGTAGCTATCTTGGCCAAGTAGATGCTAGCAACTCCAAGAGTTAGTATTTATGCTCGATAGTGGGTTCATGCCTCTGGTAATCTGGGGAAGTGACAGAAATCTCTAAGGTACTAGATGTGTTGTTGCTACTAGGGAGAAAACAACAATCCTTTGTTCATAGAACAATCGTATTGTTTACTTTACACGCAGTTCGTAAAGCAATAATCTGTTGCTTGCAACTTAATCCTAGAGGGGGTTCGGATCATAACCTGAAGGTGGATTATTAGTCATAGATGTAGTTGGATGGCAGTTTATGTATTATGTTGTAATGCCCAATCAAGTCTCAGAGGAGTCAAGATGATTAGTATATGCATGTATTGCTTTCTTGGTGTTTGTCAATTGCCCCGCTACAATTTTTTCACCCAGCATGTTATCTATCTAAGGAGAGCCACCTCTAGTGAACTATGGATCCTGGTCCTTTTTCTTTACATACAATCTATAAACTGTTTCTGCTTTGTGTTTACTTTCTGCAAACTTTTACTTCTTTCCATTCGATACATTTAATACTTTGTTTTCCGCAAAACACGGTGAGATTGACAACCTCATCGCAAGTTGGGGACAAAGTTTTGTGGTTGTGTTGTGCAGGTCTCCACGTTGCTACTAGCACCGGTAGTGCGCCCTGCCAAAGCTCAGCTAGTAATACCTTTGGGGTGTTTCCTTGCTCCTACTGGTTCGATTAAACCTTGGTTTCATAACTGAGGGAAACTTGTTGTTGTGCTCATCATACCTTCCTCTTGGGGTTCCCAACAAGCTCTACATCAACCACGAGCCATCAACACATTTTCTGGGCGCCGTGCATTGAGCCATCAAGCGATTTTCTGGCTCTGTTGCCTGGGAGTCAAGGACATCTTCACAAGGGGAGTCCCTCATAACCAATCTCTTTACTTTGTTGTTTTTGTTTTGCTTAGTTTCTTTTTGCTCTGTTTGCTTGTTTTGTTATAAAAAACACACAAAAAATTAGTTTTACTAGTTTTCTTTCTTATTTCAAGAACACAAAAAAATTAGTTCCTACTTTAGTTGTTGGTCTATTATTTCCTTGCTTTATCATGCTTTCTATCAATGGTTGGTTTCTTTGAAACTGAATCTTATTGGCAAGGAGGGTTCGCGGAAGAACAAAAATATTATTATAAGGAACACCGCTTGTCACAAAAAGGGAAACTCTTATGGGAACAAATTGATAAATTGAATACCATTGCTAGAAACGTGTTCTCTACTTATAATGTTACTTATTGCGTTGATAAATCTTGTTGTTGTAGGAGGTATAATCACCTCCCTTTTCAATGTGAGTATAATAATAATGTTACCATATCTTCTTATGTTAAACGAAATTATGACTTTTATGATGTGGAACAAATTGAAGAATTTATTGCTTGGAAGGGTGCATTTGAACTTGCTAGTTTGCTTGAAAATACTGATGATGCACCTTATAAATATGAGGTTTATGATATACTTCAATTTTGCTTTGATAATTACAAGGAAGAAAATGGCTATATTCTTGAATATCTTAATAGATGCTCTCCACCAGCGGAAGAGACTAAGGCCTTGGAGGAGCCTATGGAAGAAGAAATTGCTGAAACTGGAAGCTCATTGGATGAAAAAGAGGAGGAGAGTGATGATCAAGAGGAGGAAGAATATATCTACCCATTCCTACCTTCTAATGAGAGTAACTCTTTACCCCTTACAATATTTGATTGTCCCCCATGCTTACTAAAGGAGGATGAATGTTATGTTCCTGAGGATTCTTTTGAAAATGTTTACAATAAATCTCTAGTGCTTGTATATCATGAAAAGCATACTTTATGTGATAGTTATATTGTTGAGTTTATTCATGAGGCTAGTGAAAATTATTATGAGAGAGGAAAATATGGTTGTAGAAGTTTTCATGATATTGAAACACCTCTCTATGTGCTGAAAGTTTAGGAGTTGCTCTTGTTTTATCTACCCATTCTTGTTACTATGTGCTTCTTTGATTTATTTTCTTACAAGACTCCTATGCATAGGAAGTGGGTTAGACTTAAATGTGTTTTGAATTTGCTTCTCGATGCTCTCTTTTACTTCAATTCATATTTCTTATGTGATCATCTTCTCAAACTATTATGCCTAACTTAAAGGCGTTAAAGAAAAGTACTTATTGGGAGATAACCCAAAAGTTTTAGATGATTATTGGAAGTTATTACTTCAGTGATAACCTCTCCTTATCCTTTTTATTTGCTTTTTGTGCCAAGAGTAACCTCTAATGAGAGTGAAGTAATGATTGGGAAAGTTGCTGTCCCGAAACAGATTTTTGTGCTTCACCGTAAATATTCTTGAGAGAGCTCTGTATGTCGGATTGAGCTTTATTTTTTTGTGCTTCTTCCACAGGTTGTTATGTAACTTTAGTTAGTTCAACACTTTTTGATTTGAGCAACATAAGGTCTTCGAAAAAATTCGTCTTTACCTGTTGGTCTGTTTTGACAGATTTCTGCCATTTTCTGCATTTGCTTCTTGTGGGTTCCTTTTTGAGTTCTTTTGGGGAATTGAGCATTTTGAGGGAAGTGCTACAGTAGCTAGTGTTCTAATGGAAGTTTATTTGGTGTTATAAATGAACCTTGAGACTTATTTATCTTGAGTGCACTAATGTTGCTAATAAAGATTGTGTGAAGTTTTGTATGAAGGAAAATTTCAGGTGTATGGAAGGAATGAGTAATGAGATGAAGGATGGACTAAAGCTCAAGCTTGGGGATTCCACGCGTGTCACCCCAAGAAATATCCAAGAATTACAAGCGTCAAAGCTTGGGGATGACCAAGGCATCCCCTTCTTCATCAATAAAAATTCCAGGTTTCTTCTAAACGCTTCATTTTTATTGTTTCATGCACAGTTGTGTTTTTCTTGGAGCGTCTTATTTTTCGTTTTCGTTTTGGTTTTTCATTTGCTTTAGTTTTATTAGTTTTCTGAATAAATTGGTTGGACCCCCTCTTTCATACATTGGTTTTCAAATGGTTTGGTTTGGTTTGGAAAAGAGTAGGAAAGTTCATGCTTATGTGGTAAAAAGAGCTCGTTTTTTACTGTGGCTATGCTTTGTCATGCCGTGCTTGATATTGTTTTGGCTTTATGCTTAGTATTATTTGTTGTAGCATGACTTGTTATAAACAATTAAGATTGCTTAATGTGCCTTGGATTAATCATGCGTTGTTTTAGCATATTAAAGCATAGTATAGTGGTATTCTCCTTTGATGCTTTATTTGGGTTGACTTGGCGCATGCTCACACCATGTTATGACTATCTCAAGTCACCATAGCCTTTATGATCCTTTAGTTTTCAACTTGTAGTATCACTTGATGCTTTGATCAATGATGTTTTGTCGCTCTGCATGATTATGGCCATTATTGCTCTCTTAGTTTGTCGCTCCTAGTCTTTTGCTAGCCTCCACAACAAAGTATGAGTTCCACTCATGCATCCAACTCCCTAAACCAAGTTATTCCAAAGTGTCCACCATACCTACCTACTAGCTTATGCTATTCCAAGTATATTCATGCTTTTGTTTACCTTCCACTTGTTATGAGAAAACTAGTGATTAAAGCTCTCACGAACTAGATGGCACACTTTACTTTACTTGCCCTTAATAAGCTTGAACCATTGTGTCGTGTATGTTGTATATGCTTGCACTTATTTGTTGGGAATTAGCAGAACCATGCTTTCATGGGGAACGCTTTCAACATTGCACTTGGTACTTGTACCTAGTTGATATCATGCTCTTTTGTATATGGATGTCGTCGGTGTGAAATGAAAGGGGAGCTTGTAAGTCCATGGAGTTATGTATATGTGTTAGAGAAATGCCTGGGCCGCTGGTCTAATCCATGCTGACATGGTGGAAACCTGCAGCGTAACCATAATGAGTTGTCTATGAAGCATTCTTCTTATAAAAAAAGAGTCCTATTGATAAAAAAGAGAAAAGAGAAAAAAAAGAGATACTATGAAAAGAGGAAAGAGAGAAAAAAGCATCACATTCCCATGGTAAATAAGAAGAATGCTGAGATGCTCGTTGTCTGCTTGCCTTGTCATTTTGATATGGGGATTCTTCCGTATCATCGGGCAAGGGGTACCCCGTTAGCGGTTCTCTATGATACACATGTACTTACAATGAAAAGAACTTACCGGTGACTAAACTTGAGTAGCATGAGGAGCGGCCCTCGTATACAAGGGACATGAGATTTCTGACTTATACTTCGTCAAGCATGTACAACATAGTTTGTTCACTTTAACCTTAATCACTTCAAGATGCTTATGATAGGGGCAATGAGAGCTCAAAGCTATAAGTACCATAATTTTTGGAAGCTCTTTATGAGACTTGAATCCCTACTTCCTTTTACAAAAGGCCTTTCTTCCACCATTATATTGAGTCTCCACCTTCTATCTTTATGCACTTACTTTGAGAGCATAGTGGCCATTCTTAGTTCTATGTGCATTGTCCCAAGACTAGTTGATTGATGCAAACTTTGATATTGCTTGTTTTAAACTATTCTATCTAGTCACTCTTATGAACTTTGAAGGTGTCCTATGCATTTATATTTGCTACTCTATTGAGGGACAAGCTGAATACTATTATGCTATGTTTTCTTTATGTGAAACAAAAAAAGTCTTGCAAAGCATTGTTATTCATGAATCTTTTGTTTGTGCCTTTTCATGTTGCATCATAGTTTCTGCTTATTGCTAGAACTTTGTCTTTCATGTTATGATTGAAGTACTATGATCCCAACTTTGAATGTTTTGCAAATACTTTGATCAAGTCTTTGATGGTGCATGTCACCTCAAAAATTATTTCTTTTTATCACTTACCTACTCGAGGACGAGCAGGAGTTAAGCTTGGGCATGTTGATACATTGCAAATGTATCTATAATTTTTGATGTTCCATGCTTGGTTTTATCCACTTTCTTGTGTTTTGTTCCAACTTTGGAGTACTTTTCATATGATTTCTTCGACTAACCTATTAACAAGAGCCACAGTGCCAGCTGCCGGTTTTCTGCTGTTTTTGGTTCCAGGAAAGTCAGAAAATGAATATTCTCGGAATTGGACGGGACAAAAGCCAAAGTGCCTATTTTTCCGTAAGGGATCAAGTGCCAGAATACGAGACGGAGAAGGGCCAGGGAGCCACCACACCACCTGGCCACGCGGCCAGGCCTGGCCCACGCCAGGGGGTGGTGTGGCCACTCCCGGCACCCCCTCGGCCTCTCCTTCCGCCTATATATTGCCCTCGGGACGAAAACCCTAAGTACCCGACCAAAAATCCACGAAAGAGTCTGTAGCGCCGTCATCTCCATCCCTAGATCGGGAGGGTTCTGAAGCTCTTCCCGGCACCCTGCCGGAGAGGGAATTCACCCTGGAGGCCTTCTTCATCACCATGCAAGCCTCCTGTGTGATGCGTGAGTAGTTCATCCTTGAACTACGGATCCATGTAGTAGCTAGATGGCTGGTTTCTCCTCCTTTGTGTTTTCATGTTTAGATCTTGTGAGCTCCGTTCATGATCAAGATTATCTATTTGTAATTCATACATGCTATGTTTGCGAGGATCTGATGGATATTGAGATGCTATTTCAGATTGATTATTGATTCTATCATGTCTTTGTTATTTGAGATCTTGCATGCTTTCCGTTGTTAGTAGCTATCTTGGCCAAGTAGATGCTAGCAACTCCAAGAGTTAGTATTTATGCTCGATAGTGGGTTCATGCCTCTGGTAATCTGGGGAAGTGACAGAAATCTCTAAGGTACTAGATGTGTTGTTGCTACTAGGGAGAAAACAACAATCCTTTGTTCATAGAACAACCGTATTGTTTACTTTACACGCAGTTCATAAAGCAATAATCTGTTGCTTGCAACTTAAAACTGGAGGGGGTTCGGATGATAACCTGAAGGTGGATTATTAGTCATAGATGCAGTTGGATGGTGGTCTATGTATTGTGTTGTAATGCCCAATCAAGTCTCAGAGGAGTCAAGATGATTAGTATATGCATGTATTGCTTTCTCGGTGTTTGTCAATTGCCCCGCTGTAATTTTTTCACCCAGCATGTTATCTATCTAAGGAGAGCCACCTCTAGTGAACTATGGATCCCGGTCCTTTTTCTTTACATACAATCTATAAACTGTTTCTGCTTTGTGTTTACTTTCTGCAAACTTTTACTTCTTTCCATTCGATACGTTTAATCCTTTGTTTTCCGCAAAACACGGTGAGATTGACAACCTCATCGCAAGTTGGGGACAAAGTTATGTGGTTGTGTTGTGCAGGTCTCCACGTTGCTACTAGCACCGGTAGTGCGCCCTGCCAAAGCTCAGCTAGTAACACCTTTGGGGTGTTTCCTTGCTCCTACTGGTTCGATTAAACCTTGGTTTCATAAGTGAGGGAAACTTGCTGCTATGCTCATCATACCTTCCTCTTGGGGTTCCCAACGAGCTCTACGTCAACCACGAGCCATCAACACATTTTCTGGGCGCCGTGCATTGAGCCATCAACCTCCACTACGGACCGCTGAGCAACATCACTGGTCGCGCCGATCTTCTGAGCACCGCTCTCCTGGCTCGCGGCATGGTTGGCATGCATCAAGGGATTGCGGAAGATCCTGGTCTCCTGTTTGGTTTGCCCTGCCTACTTCACTCTGACCCATAGACATGGCCACTAGACCGTGATGAGCAGGTAAAAATCAGTTTTGCATGATTTTTGTAGGACTCGAATCCTTAGATTCTTTCCTATGGATTGAATTTGGATCAAAGGTATTGTTGTACACAAATTCTGCAACCCCCACCCATGCTTAAATCCCGTAGGAATTGGAACATCTACTTGAGGCTCAACTCTCATCGTGCCAATCATGTAGGTAGTTTTCATATGTTTTATAATTGCCTGTTTTTCACTGTCAAACCTATGAAATTCATCCTGCGATCAAAAGAGGCCTAAGACTTTTGCTTCAGTGTCCCCCCCCCCTCTCCTCCAAACATACTAATCTGAAAACACAAGAACGACCAGGATTGTTGATACCTGTAACGGAAGGTGTATTGGCCAATCAAGGCTGGCGTTATATTTTAAGTTTCATGTGTTTTACAAACACAAGATTCTGTAAAAAGTTGGATCTTTGGTTTACATGAATACAAAAACATAGGATTACTTTAAAACATGGTAAAATCAAAGTCAAACCTCACGTGAGAGTATATTTATGATGTTATCGTGTCTCTTGGGACCTCATTCTTGTTGTTTGCGCGCGTAGGAATTTGAAAATGAGGTCCAAGTTGGATATGAAGAATTGCATATGAGTTTTGGAGGATTCTAACCCATAGGATTTTGGAAGATATCAAATTCCTATGGAGTCACTTTTAGTTCCTATGCCCTCCATTCCATAAGAATCTAAACACGAGCTCCAACCTCATTCTATTTCTCCTTTGATAAGTCCAATGCGCTTACACTATATTCCTGCAAAACTCTTGTGTTTATTTCCTATTCACCATCCAAAGACACCTGTTACAAAATTCCTGCGTTTTTAATTCCTAATATGAATTTACTGTACCTACCATGTCAATCCTGTGTTTTTCTTATTCCAATGTTTTTTTAAAACCATTGATCGAAAGAGGCCCCTAATCTTGTTAATCAATCATAGGAAAATTGCCTGCGTTTTTTCCTCTGGTCCATTCCTCTGAATAGTGCCAGCATAGGAAACTTAACTATTCCTACACTTTTTATTTAATGCAAACAAGACCTTATTCCTTGGTGTGTTTGTCTGCATGCATTCCTGATTTATTCAACATGTTTCTGAATCTTTCAGATAGTAGTTTTTCCGCAAAGCTAGCTAGCACTACCCCCTTAGTCAAACACCTTGCATGCCCCTATATATGAAGAAAATCTGTTGCACGGCATTGACGCGTTGCTGATGCCACTAGACAATCCAATAGTAGAAGCATTTATACCAGTTGATGATGACATACCCGGAACATGGGATGATGAAGGATTTGAAAACAAGGGTCGCTGGGTTGGTGCCAACGGAGAATGGATTGTGATTGCAAACCACCCGGGGCACTGGTACCTCCAAAACATCTACAGTATGGCACGTATTGAGCTGCCAGGTGTGCAGCGTGTTGATATTTATCCATCGGGTAACCAGTGTTTCCCCGGCCCCCCATGCACTTACCTCTATAAGAACGTGTATATCGAGTTGCTGAAGATACAAATAGCAAAGAAACCGTACAGATTTGATAACCAATGGCACTACAGCGTGATGGCGGTGTTTGACAAATTCATTGCTACCATAGATTTTCCTTGTGACAGGGACTGGATTATCCTTCGAAACGACTATCTTGCACTAGAAACGTATGTCGATGCCATTGCCAAGTGTCTAATCGGTGATTCTATTGATCGCATATACGTGGTGACAGAACCGCGAGAAGATGTTCTTGTCTGGGAACCAAACAAGTGGAGTGAGTCCTGTTATTTAAAAGTAAAATTTATAAATTACTTACAAATGCATTGTTCGTGATACTTTTGCTAACTGAAATGCACATACAGGTATACTTGCAGGCCCGCGTGTCATACAGGCTCCAGTAATTGAAGAGCCGGCAAACGTCCAAGCCGCTGACGATGCCAAGGCTGAAGATATTACATTACGCAGCTAGTACTTGGAAAAGCTTGGCTGGAATATCCTGTGGATTCACACCAGGGGTGCACGAACTAGCAGCCATGGTAATCTTGTATCATACATGGGTAGAGAACTGCTCACTTATCCCTCGCTTTGCTGCCACATTTTCCAGAGGGCCCTTAATTTGGATGGCCCTGTAGCTCTGGACTAGATCAGAAGGGATAATCTTGAAGGGAGGTTAGTGTTTATGGGAATCAACCATCCATTCATCCTCGAGCCCCCTACAAACTACGAACCTGGTGCTGCCGATGTTGACAAAGCTCTACCAGTGTTCAGAGGATACTATGTGTTTGCTACACACGTGCGCTGCCAACATAGCCCACAGCCAGTTCCAGATTGGAGCCGCATGCATGTCAATGGGGGAGCTGTCATAGGTTCATCACTTAACTACACTAGAGCGGAACATAGAGAGAAAATGTTTGAGGCGCCAATGTGGTTCGTGCCAATCCTGCCTCGTTAGAACTATGTGAAGTTTGACCAAAATACCGAAAAGCTGATTATGAGCACTCGCAACATCATTTTTGTAGCTAGTACTTGTCACCATGTAATGTACAGTACTATGTACGTAGTACTTTCATACTATATTGTAGTATCAGTACTTGCAACATCATTTCCACTATTGCTTGTACTAGGCACCATGTACGTAATAATATACTTTCATAGTATGTGTTTGATGTTTCCGTATTCAAGCACTCAAGCTGCCGTGGCCAATTTTCTAGGCAATTAATTTTTGCATGACAATTAGTAGTACTGTATTGGTGGCAAGGTTTGCTTTGTCCACAGCATTCGTGTAACCTCGCCGCATTTATTCCCTCGTCAGCCCCCGCCCCCGCCCCAGCCCTCTCTCACACATCACTCCTTAATAGCCATTGCGCTTCCCTCCATTAACGACCACCACTGCCACAACTTACTCGTCTTAGGCGGGTTGGCTGCGGATGGCGGGCCCTACAACCTCAGCTATAGAGCCATCGCATCCCTTAGACATCACAGTGGCAGTGCGGTATGTACATAATCCCTGGAACCCTTGATCTTGATGATAAGCTGTTATTAGCTCTTGGTTAACATTGGGTTGGTGTTGAGTATAGTTCTCATCTAGTGCATTTAACCCGTCTGTATACTACAGTTCAGTTTTACGCATGCAAGCTAGTTCCAGGGCTAGATCTACGGTGAACTATAATAATAAGTTCAAATTTTGTATTGATTGATCCACGACTGATGATGATTTGGGAGGCCACTCGGTATGTTTTGCTTTAGATTTGTCTTAGGGGCGGAGGTCCCTTTAATTTGGGCAAGTTAGGGCGGCTACTGCCCTACCCTGATTTTTGCCAAAATTTCGAGTATATGTATGCATCTCTAGCATCGGCAGCAGATAGAGCTCATCCTGTTCATCCGTTCGTCTGTTCCTGGGTGTTCGGTATATGTACTGCTCGATAAAGAACTGCACTAATATGATGCCTAGACCTTGGAAGTAGTACTAATATAACCGGAGTTCATGCTAGCTACAGTTAAGACTTTAATTTGTGTACTTCGATAAGAAAATTGCTCCACTTTACTTTCTTAGCTGATCTTGTATTGTACTCTATCATCTAATACTGTACTATTTCACAATTATTGGCAGCTGGTAGAGACATTGATGTCCACGGGATTTTTTTTGCAGTGTTCGAGCAAGAAGAGCTTGGATAGACTCATCATCGAAGAAGACAAGAGAGTCCTATGTAGTCTGGATGGAGGGACTAGGCAGGAACACCCACGTGGAGAACACCTGTGACGAGTTCTGCAAGATGTTGTTAATACCGGGAGGGTTAGACGTGCAGAGCATACCCAGCTCCTTTTTGCTAACGTTTGGCGGTGAGTATCCAGAGGCCATCAAGCTGAATATATGCAAAGCCTGCAGTTGGGACGTCGAGCTGAAGAAGCAAGATGGCAAGGTAATCCTTGATGAAGGATGGCTAGATTTTGTCAAAGCACATGACTTGAAGGTAGGATACTTTCTGGTATTCAATAAGCTTGCCACCACTTCCTTTAAGGTGATAGTATTTGATCATGATAACTGCGAGAAGGTGATCAGATGTGCAGCCCATCATTTTGCTTCTAATTATAACTATTCTGTAAAGAGGTGCTTCAACACCTTCTGTTATCATGCATCCTGTTGGAACACCGTGGTACTTAATCACGCTAGTCTCCAATGTGGAGGTATTTATTGTACTATGTTTGCAGCAAAACTGCAAAACAAACATCTCGTGTGCTACTGCTAGTATTGTACTACCTCCTGTTCCAAAGTATTAGGGTTGGACATAAAACTCGAAACTCGACGAGTTTAATGAGCACTCGTTTGCTCGGCTCGTTCAAAATCGACTCGTTTCCTTAACGATCTTGGCCGAGCTATAGTTTTTGCTCGATATCCTTAACGAGCTAAACGATCGAGTTAACGATGTTTGTGAGCTACTTGTTAAGCTTGGTAACAACCAAGGTAAGGCCTAGTTATGTTGCTACATGTCTAATCTGGCAGCCCATCTAAGGCAAACATCTAGCCCATTGAGTAAGACTGATCAATCCAGGAGCGAGAGCGACCGACCAAAAACCTTACCCTAGACTCTCCCAATCAATTCATAATATTTCTCATATGTCTCGTCAACTCGTCATCTCCCACTGCATACCCCATCTCCATCTTCTCGATCTGGATCTGCTGACCGTGGCACTGACCAAACCCTGCCGACTGTCTTTTTTAATTATCGGTATGCCTCTGTCTGAGGCTGATACATTTTCATAACGAGAAGCTCATGAGCACTCGTTAACATCTAATGAACCGAGTTGAGCTTTACTTTTTGCTTGTTATCCTTAACAAGTTTAATCATCTGAGCCTTAATGAGCATGAGCCTTAACGAGCCGAGCCTTAACGGGTTGAGCTGCTTGATAGTCCAGCCCTACAGTATAATCCTGTTTAGCAAACTAAACAAACATCATCTGGTCAAACATGACAGCAGTAGTAACTCTAGTCGGCGTACACGGCAGTGTGCCAGCCTAGCTGTAATGGCCCAGGTTGTAACATGGTTAATTTAGGGCACGGCAGCGTGCCGGCCTAGCTATAAAATGCGCTAGGATTTTAGATGGTTAATTTAGTGCACTGCAGCATGCAAGCCAAGCTAATCGGCGTCCTGGATGCAGCTCTAGAGGCCTTGCAAAAAAACTCGTTCAAGGAGCCATCCTATCTTCCCCATCTCGGTTGTTTTTATCCCCACTCGCCAACACCGCCTGGCCCCGCATTTGTAATCGTCTCCAGTGCATGATTTGCACATTTTCCTCGCCATCTCGCCTGCTGCATCGGATCTTGCAGACCATGTGCCACCCCTCTCCAAAAGTCCCCCGATAGTCATACTCTTGTCCAACCTCTTCCCCCCAATCCATCCCGATGTCGCAATCGGCACACAACCCACTGCACGGCATCTGGAGCAAGGTTGGCAACGATGTTTCAACGAAATCTCTATGCGTATGGACACTACCAGCATCGCCCGGCTGGCCGCATGCTCCAAGGAGTTGTACCGCCAAGTCGTGGGCGGAAAAGGTAGCAGATGCCCCAACAACCACTGCTGGACATTCGTCCCCTACAACAACGTCTACGACCACATAATCTGGTGCTTTCACGGCCAGCAAGTCTGCATGGAGCCTGGATGCGAGTTCATCAGCTCGTCAGTAGAGCTAACACCTATGGTAGAGCTCGTCCGCCACCTCAGAGATGCCCACTCGAGGACTGCATCCATAATGCCTTATAGCCACAAACACTGGGAGCCGTCTAAGTCGGTGCCCACAGGGGCTCGCGGGGACCGGATATCATCGGCATCAGGAAAGAGGGCACCGTGTTCGTCGCCCAAATTGATGGCCACACCACGGACATCGTCATATCCCCCAGGTTCGTCAATTCAGGGGCGTGCGAATCGCCGCGATATAAGGTGAAGCTTTGGTCGCTCTCTCTGTGGCATGAGCTCCATGCGGTCGAAATGGTGGCGACATCTGAGCTGACGAGCAGGCCATCATCGGCCAAAGTCGCCCTGGAAGGGCTCAGGTCATACCTGTCGCAGCCGCGGTGTTACCTAGAAGCTTCTGAACTGTTCATCGGAATTCCCTGTGGATTAGGAGTATTGCATCAACACGTTTCAAAAGTGAGATAAAACATCTAAATATTCTTTGTGATGATCCCAATGTTAAGATATGTAACGTCATACTAATTAATTACTACTTTATGTTGGTGACAGATTCAATTTGTATGGGAAGACATGGAACAAGTTTGCGGCAATGTATACCAATTTCCAATGTATGTTGCTGACATAGTGGGCCGACAGGCGATGGTGTGACAAGGATAGGGTAACAGGCAGGAAAGAAAGTGCTACTCAGCCAGCACTTGACACGCTGTTGCGTTATGCCAAGTATTTTGTATGGAGGTCTTAACTTGCTACTGCTAATCTATTTTGTAGTATACATATGTAGTGGTACTTGTTCAGATCGACCGATCGAGTGCTGAATATGGACTCTCTTTCCTTATGAGTCATGTCCTTGCTACAACTATTGAATTTCAATGTCTTCATTGCTGGATCTGTCATTTCTTTTGGCCATTGTCTATACTACTAAATCAGTCACTTTGAAATGATGCTGAATCTGTCAAGTGGTGCTGAATATGAACTGGGAATCTGTAGATATTTTTCCTGTCTTATTCTGTACCGCTCAAGCTTCAAATGTTACTCAATCTGTCAAGTGTTATGTCGTTACTATTACTAAGGTATTTTCTAGAACTAATACTGATGTACTGGTACTTGTTTAGATCAAGTGCAGTAGATGGTCTTGCTTTCCTTTTTAAACTTGGCTTTGTCACAATCTAGATGAGGCTTGGGCATTTTGGGATGCATATATATGGGGGTCACACTGGTATTAATGTGAAGAGGAGGTATGCACACAAAAGCATACTTGATGGTCAGTTATGCTTGCTCCAATGATCGAGTGTGTTTGGAGAAAAGGGCAAATTGATCGTGTGACAAGGTTTTTAGAGCTGAAACATGAACGGGTTCTCTCTGTACTGCTATTGAGTTTTAGTGTCTGTATAGCTGAAACAGTCACTTTGGAATGCTGCAGAATCGGTCAAGTGCTGCTGAATATGAACTAGGAATCCGTCGATATTTTTTCTGTCTTATTCTGTACTACTGGATCTTTCAAATGCTACTGAATTTGTAAAAAAGTAATGTCGCTGCTGCTGGGCTGCTTCCACTAGAGCTTTTGCCTGTGTGTCATTGGAACAGTTGAATGTGTTTTGGACAGAAATGAGAGGGTACCAAGTGAAGTCATTGGATAACTGTCCAGTTTTGGCGCACGCAGTCTGTGTCCCTTGTTCTTTAGATATTTTTACACGAATATATGTCAAAAGAATTATCGTTTCTTTTTCCCTCCGATAGTGAGGTTTGTGTTCCGAATCCGGCCGAGCCATGCAAATTTTACTAAAGAGGAGGTAAAATCTAGCCCATTCGACCCCTCTTTAGCCTAGAACAATTTAATTCGGTCTTGTAGGAGTTAGGGGACTTGCTGACGACAGCCCATTTAAATATTTATCAAGGAGCCCATGGAGAATAGTGCATGGAGTATAGCCCATTGAGTATAGTAGATGAAGAATAGCCCAAAATGTTTAATTCGGCCTTTTTGGAATTGCCCTTTAAAACAAAAACAAAAAACCCGCATACCCATGTTTTTAAGAAACTACTCCATTATCTGGCATTTAATAAATTGAGATGCCCACGATTCTTCTAATGTGAGGCTGACATAAGGGACCCACCAGCCTGAATAAACGGCTGATGCAGAGAGCAAAGCTATCAAGTTCGGAACACGAAGGCGCGACAGAGGGTAAAAAATCCATCATACACACCTTTTTTCTAATGAGAGGATGACATGTGGGGCCCAGCAGCGTGATTAAACGGTAGATGCATCGAACAACGCTATCAAGTTCGGAACAGGGTAGCGCGAGCGAAGGAAAACAAAATCCATCAAACACACGTTTCTTCTAATGAGAGGATGACATGTGGGGCTCAGGAGGTTGGTTAAACGGTAGATGCGTCGAGCAGCGCTATCAACTCGGAACGGGGTAGCACCAGCGAAGGGAAAAATCCACCATACACATGTTTCTTCTAATGAGAGGATGACATGTGGGGCCCAGTAGCGTGATTAAACGGTAGATGCATCAAACAGTGCTATCAAGTTCGGAACAGGGTAGCGTGAGCGAAGGAAAAAAATCAATCATAGACATGTTTCTTGTAATGAGAGGATGACATGTGGGGCTCAGGAGGTTGGTTAAACGATAGATGCGTCGAGCAGCCCTATCAACTCGGAACGGGGTAGTGCCAGTGAAGGAAAAAATCCATCATACACACGTTTCTTCTAATGAGAGGATGAAATATGGGGCCCAACATCGTGATTAAACGGTAGATGCATCGAACAATGCTATCAAGTTCGGAACAGGGTAGCGTGAGCCAAGGAAAAAATCCATCATACACACATTTCTTCTAATGAGAGGATGAAATGTGGGGCTCAGGAGGTTGGTTAAACAGTAGATGCGTCGAGCAGCGCTATCAACTCGGAACGGGGTAGCGCCAGCGAAGGAAAAAATTCCATCATACACACGTTTCTTCTAATGAGAGGATGACATGTGGGTCCCAGGAGGTTGATTAGACGGTAGATGCATCGAGCAGCGCTATCAACTTCGGAACAGGGTAGCGCGAGCGAAGGGAAAAAAATCCATCATACACACGATCCTTCTAATGAGAGGCTAACATGTGGGACCTAGCAGCCTGACTAAACGGCAGACGCCTCGAGCTACATTATCGAGTTCAAATCAGAGAGGCGCGACCGAAAAGTATGGTCTGCTAGAGACACTAACGTCCAAGACCTACACGCCTCAAAAGACTTCAGCGAGTCAACATCACGCGAGGAAACAAAAATCATGCTTCTGCCACGCGCCAGCCGAGCTTCCTCCGTGTTTTTAGCAGATTCGTCATAGTAGAGGGCCACGAAACCCGAAAAAAAGTTTTCCATCGGCCACGGTCGAGCCGAGAATTTCGTCGCGGAAGACGTGCCTTCTACGATGATCGTCGGGCCAATTCGTTGCGGAAGGAAACTTTTCTTTTAGTGAGACCCAGAAAGGCCCTGAGCTACCAATAAAAATACGGAAGTTCACAAAACCCTCTTCGAGGGAAACAAAACAAACATAGTCGTGTACAGCCTCGGATCGACAACAAGGGAAACCAGGTGTATAACACACAGGTAGAAAATACTGCTGTGGCCCGAGAGATCCTGGAAAATAATCCAACTCCATAGCAGGTCTGAATGAGTGTGCCACTACTCAACAAGGTCCCAGAGCAGCAAAAGGCTGCCAAATCCTTTAGCAGAAAACTGGTCTCCAAATCTGACCATTGTTGCACGGACAAGGCTAGGAAAAATGATACAAGGCCCCGTAGGGAACCAGATTAGCATCACTTCCCCGACCCTCGGGACGACACTTACTCAATAACCGGATCTTCAGGATAGCGGCACATGGCCGCACGTGGTTGGAGCAATGTTGCTCCAGCTGCAGAGCGAGATGCCGTAGAAGCTGTAGTTCCATAGCAACCTCCCCGGTGGTAGTCGGATCACCACAGGGAAGAAGATGAAGCACGACGTCAGGAGCAGGACCGGCAAAGAATGCCCCCTCCTAGACACACAAGCCGTTCAGTTGAGCCTTGTCATAACGATGGCAATGACAGATGAAGGAATGATGAACATCATGTCGGATCAAGTTGGCATGCCGACCGTTGTCACGAAGCCCCAGATGGAGGACGGCGATCAGCCGGAAATAACCCATCGGCACCACCCTCTCCACCGAGCAATGCCCATAACGGAGCCCATAGAGGCCAAGGAGGAATCTGGGGCGGAGGTGGGGGTGGAGGAAGCAGAGACCCGGCCCCACGGCACCGTAGCCACAACGAACATTTGAGACGGTGCTCTCCATCACCAAGTGATGCCAGGCACCGGATCAACTCAAACATAGAGGTGCAGCACTACGAGTCAGACAGCATATACGTGGGTCCAAAATGTTTTGGTCCATGGATCCGACAAACAAATTACTCGGAGGGATTTGCTATCTCAAGACACATTCAACTCTATGATAGTGTGGCTTGACCAGACAACTGGCTCCAGGACTTCTTCTAGTCCTGCTGCATCGCCAAAGGAGGAAACAGCTTGGTCGCAGTCTGGTATCTCCTACTGATGTTGCGGAACACTGCTCGATCATGGCTCAATAACTCCCGGAAAACACAATTCACAACTGGTATGATATGCAAAGCGCATTATTTCAGAATTTTGAAGGTACATACAGGAGGCCCTGCACGGTCAAAGATCTGCAGTGTTGCACCCAGAAAGCCAAAGAAACTTGCCGGAACTACCTCGAATGATGGATCGACACGAAGAACTTCTATGAGGGAGTAAACGACCAAACTGCGATCAAAGCCTTCATTGTGGAACTCCCAATCGGATTACTACGTCATTGCCTAAACTGATACAAAGTTACTGATCTGGTAGAAATGATAGAAATGGTAAGCAAATAAGCAGATGCCGACAATGATTGATGTCTACGCATGCTTCTATTCTTGTAGACAGTGTTGGGCCTCCAAGTGCAGAGGTTTGTAGAACAACAACAAGTTTCCCTTAAGTGGATCACCCAAGGTTTATCGAACTCAGGGAGGAAGTGGTCAAAGGTATCCCTCTCAAGCAACCCTGCAATCAAGATGCAAGAAGTCTCTTGTGTCCCCAACACACCCAATACACTTGTCAGGTGTATAGGTGCACTAGTTCGGCGAAGAGATAGTGAAATACAAGTAATATGGATGGTTATAAGTGGTAATTGCAATCTGAAATAAGAGTGGCAGCAAGCAAACATGTAACATAACTGATTGTAAATGGTGTTTCAATGCTTAGAAACAAGGCCTAGGGATCATACTTTCATTAGTGGACACTCTCATATAAATATCTTCTCTTCATTATGCTACCCTGAACTACTCTTCGGTTGGACAATATAGGGCTATAACACCACACCTTAAAGTTCGCATTCCCCATCTAGATAACCCCTCACTGTCACCTTGAGCGCTAGATGGTTCCAACAAACACCACAATCTCATAGAGACATCCAACTCAAATTATACTCATGATAAGTATTTATGTAACCTTAGCCAAAGTGCCACACGGTGTGCATACTGCAAACTTCACACACATGGGGATAAGGAGAGATTAACTAAAGCACTTAAGTAGCATAATAGATCTATAGATTACACAGCTCATGATCTCAATAAGATCACGCATAGAGAGAGAGATTAACGCATAGCTACTTGTAGAGCCCTTAGCCTCGAGAGAGATCTACTCCCTCCTCATCATGGGAGTCAGAAACGGCGATGGAGATGGCGGTGGAGTCGATGGAGATGGATCCGGGAGCACTTCCCCGTCCGGGCAGGGTGCTAGAATAGAGACTTCTGTCCCCCAAATCTCCTCTTCGGTGGCGGAGGCGCTGCGGAACTTTCCGTCCAATTCTGATCCGGTCCTTAGGGGTTTTGTCCTGAGAGGAATATATAGGCGAAGGGGCAAGGTCGGTGGAGGCCTGAGGGGCCCATACCACCCCCTGGTGCAGCCTGGCCTGGCCCACGCCACCAGGTGGTGTGGCCAGCCCCTAGCCCCTCTTCGACTCGTCTTCTGGCTCCGTGAGTCTTCCGGTAAAATATCGACTTTGGCTTTTGTCCAGTCCAATTCATAGAATATTCCTTTTCCAGCTTTTCTGAAACCAAAAACAGCAGAAAACAGGCAACTGGCACTGTGGCATCTTGTTAATAGGTTAGTTCCAGAAAATGTATAAAAGTATCTCAAAATGTACACAAAACATAAGAAAGTAGATACTAAACAAGCATGGAACATCAAAAATTATAGATACGTTTACGACGTATCAACATCCCCAAGATTAACTCATGCTCGTCCTCGAGTAGGTAAGTGATAAAAAGAATAATTTTTGAGGTGACATGCACCATCATAATCTTGATCAAGGTATTTGTAAAACATTGATAGCTGGGATCATAGTACTCTAACATAGACATGAAAGATAGAGTTCTAACAATAAGACATAGCAACTATGTTGTAACATGAAAAGGTACAAACAAAAGATCATGAATAACAATACTTTGAAAGACGTTTGTTTGTTTCACATATAGAAAACATAATGAGAATGGTATTCAGCTTATCCCTCATAATGTAGCAAAACATAAATGCATAGGACACCTTCAAAGTTCATAAGGGTGACTAGATACAAATAGTTTAAGAACAAGCAATATCAAAGTTATGAATCAATCAACAAGTTTTGGGAAAATGCACATTAAACTAAGAATGACCACTATGCTCTCTTAATAGGTGCATAAAGATAGAAGATGGAGACTCAACATAAAAGTAAAAGAAAGGCCCTTCATAGAAGGAAGCAGGGATTCAAGTTTCATAAAGAGCTTCCAAAAATTATGGTACTTATTAGCTTTTAGCTCTCATTGCCCCTATCATAAGCATCTTTACGTGATTAAGGTTAAAGTGAACAAGTATGAGGATATGCTTGACAAGTTATAAGTTGAAAATCTCATGCCCCTTGCTTACGAGTACCGAACCTGATGCTACTCAACTTTAGTCACAAGTAAGTTCTTGTCATTGTAACTACATGTGTATCATAGAGAACAGCCAACGGGGTACCCCTTGCCCCATGATACAGGAGCTATCCCATATCAAAATGACAAGGCAAAAGACAATGAGCATCTCAGCGATCTTTTTATTTGCTATTTGCATAGGTTTTTATTGAGGATGCTTCATAGATTGCTCACTATGGTTATGCTACAAGTTTCCACCATGATTAGGCATGGCTTAGGCTAGCCGCCCAGGCGTTTCTCTAACACATATACAAACTCCATGAGCTTCCAAGTTCCCCTTTTATTTCACACCGCCGGGATCCATAAGCAAAATAATCATGATATCAACTAAATAAGTGTAATGTTGAAAGCGTTCCCCATGGTAACATGGTTCTGCTAATTCACAACTTACAAAGCGCAGGCATATACGCAACATAGATGGGCACAATGGTTCAAGTTTATTAAGTGCAAGAAAAGTAAAGTGTGCCATCAAGTTTGTGAGAGCTTTAATCACTAATTTTCACATAACAAGTTTAATTTGGAAGCTAGATAAAAACATGAATATACTTGGAATAGCAATAAAGCTAATAGGTAGGTATGGTGGACTCTTTGGAATAACTTGGTTATATTTGGAGTTGGATGCATGAGTAGAACTCCTTGGTACATGTGGAGGATAGCAAAAGATTGGGAGCGACCAACTAAGAGAGCAATAATGGCCATAATCATGCAAAGTGACAAAACATTATTAATTAAAGCATAAAGTGGTATTGCAAGTCAAAAACTAAATGATCATAGAGGCTATGGTGACTGGTTTCATCGTCTTAACATGGTGTAAGCATGTGCCAAGTCAACCCAAATAAAGCATCAAAGGAGAATACCATAATATTATGATTTTTTATGCTAAAACAACACATGATTCTTTCAAGGCACATTAAGCATTATCAATTGTTTGAAAGAAGTCATGCTACAACAATAATCACTAGGCATATGGTCAAAGCAATATCTAGCATGACATGATAAAGTCTAAGTCACAGTCAAAACAAGCTTCCTTTTGTACCACTATAAGCATGAAACTTCCTACTCTTTTCCAACACCAATCGAAAACTAAAGCCAAACACAGTGCTAGCAAAGGAGAACACTCACAAAACAATAAGAGTGGAAACTAGAGTGTTCTAGGCAATGAATAACAGGATGTGTCTCTCTCCAAAAGAAGTGTGTTGGGATACAACTAACTCGTTTAAGCAAACCAAACAAAATAAAACTAAAAACAAAAACAAAGACGCTCCAAGAACAACATAATTGTGCATGAAACAATAAAAATAAAGTGTTTGGAAGAAAACCTGAGATTTTTATTGATGAAGAAGGGGATGCCTTGGGCATCCCCAAGCTTTGACACTTTTACTTCTTGAATATTTCTTGGGGTGACACGGGTGGCATCGCCAAGCTTGAGCTTTTTTCCATACTTCATCTTATCAAATTGTTCTTCCCTACACTTCAAAATTTCCTTCATACAAAACTTCACACAATCTTCATTAGCAACATTAGTGTACTTAAGGTAATAAGTCTTTTTAGGTTCAGTTTCAACACAAGTAAAACTTCCATTAAAGCTCAAGCTACTGTAGCAATTCCTTTTAAAAGTTCAGGTGATCAAAGAGAACTCAAAGAGAAAGAGATTAAGAGGCAAATGCAAATAATGGCAGAAATCTGTCAAAACAGACCAGCAGGTAAAAACCGATTTTTTCGAAGACCTTCTGTTGCTCAAATCGAAAAGTGATAAACTAACGAAAGTTAGATAATAACCTGGGGCAGAAGCACAAAAAATTACAGATCAATCCGACGTACAGATATTTTTCACGATTTTTTACAGTGACGCACAGAAATCTGTTTTGGGACAACAACTTTCCCAAGTCTTACTTCTCTCTCATTAGAGGTTATTCTTGGCACAAAAACCACACAAAAAGGATAAAGAGAGGTTATTACTGAGGCAATAACTTCCAAGACTCACCAAAAGAAAAACTAAAATGAAAGTAAAAATATAATGGGTTGTCTCCCAAAAGCTCTTTCTTTATAGTCATTAAGATAGGCATGATAATTTCGATGATGCTCACATAAGAAATATGAATTGAAGTAAAAGAGAGCATCAAGAAGCAGATATGGAACAAATTTAAGTCTAACCCACTTCCTATGAAAAATAATCTTGTAAAGAAACAAGTCATGAAAGCACAAAGCAACAAGCATAGGAAAAAAAAACAAGTGCAACTTCAAAAATTTCAACATAAAGAGGGGAAACTTAATATTGTTGAGATACATAAAACCATATTTTCCTCTAACATAATAACTTTTAGTACTATCATGAATAAAATTAACAATATAACTATCACATAAAACATTCTTATCAAGAGCCACATGCATAAAATAATTATTACTCTCCCTATAAGCATAGTCATTCTTATTAATCATAGTGGGAGCAAATTCAACAAAATAGCTATCATTATTATTCTCATCACCATAATCATCAAATATAGGAGGCATATTGTAATCATAATTAATTTTCTCCTCAATAGTAGGTGGACTGAAAATATCATATTCATCATTGTAATCATCATATATTGGAGGCATAGTATCATCAAAGTAAATTTTCTCCTTCGTGCTTGGGGGACTAAAAATATCATGCTCATCAAACCAGCTTCCCCAAGCTTAGACTTTTCCATAGCATTAGCAATAATGGTGTTCAAATAATTCATACTAATAACATTGCTATTAGCATGCAAATAAATTTCCATAGGTTTTTTAATTTTCTCTTCAAACACTTCATGTCCTAACTCAAGATAAATACTATAAAGCTCTCTAATTTTGTTGTTGTTTTCCATTAAGCCTAACTAGTGAAAATAAAAACAAGAAACAAAAAGATATAATTGCATAATCTAAAGGAAATAACTTCGAGCACTCACACACCAGCAACAGTACTAGAAGATAGCTTAGTAGCCAGCAGATGTGAGTACCTTTTACCTTACCTCCCTGGCAACGGCGCCAGAAAATAGCTTGATGTCTATGCACGCTTCTATTCTTGTAGACAGTGTTGGGCCTCCAAGTGTAGAGGTTTGTAGAACAGCAGCAAGATTCCCTTAAGTGGATCACCCAGGGTTTATCGAACTCAGGGAGGAAGTTGTCAAAGGTATCCCTCTCAAGCAACCCTGCATCAAGATACAAGAAGTCTCTTGTGTCACCAACACACCCAATACACTTGTCAGGTGTATAGGTGCACTAGTTCAGCGAAGAGATGGTGAAATACAAGTAATATGGATGATTATAAGTGGTAATTGCAATCTGAAATAAGAGTGGCAACAAGCAAACATGTAACATAACTGATTGTAAACGGTGTTTCAATGCTTAGAAACAAGGCCTAGGGAACATACTTTCATTAGTGGACACTCTCATATAAATATCTTCTCTTCATTATGCTACCCTGAACTATTCTTCGGTTGGACGATGTAGGGCTAAAACAGCACACCTTAAAGTCCGCATTCCCCATCTAGATAACCCCTCACTATCACCTTGAGCGCTAGATGGTTCCAACAAACACCACAATCTCATAGAGACATCCAACTCAAATTATACTCATGATTAGTATTTATGTAACCTTAGCCAAAGTGCCACACAGTGTGCACACTGTCAGCTTCACACACGTGGGGATAAGGAGAGATTAATTAAAGCACTTGAGTAGCAGAATAGATCTATAGATAACAAAGCTCATGATCTCAATAAGATCACGCATAGAGAGAGAGATGAACACATAGCTACTTGTAGAGCCCTTAGCCTCGATCGAGATCTACTCCCTCCTCATAATGGGAGTCAGCAAAGGCGATGGAGATGGCGATGGGGTTGATGGAGATGGATCCGGGGGCACTTCCCCGTCCCAGTAGGGTGTCGGAATAGAGACTTTTGTCCCCCGAATCTCCTCTTTTGTGGCGGCGGCGTTGTGGAACTTTTCATGGAATTCTGATCCGGTTCTTAGGGTTTTTGTCCCGGGAGGAATATATAGGCGAAGGGGCAAGGTCGGTGGAGGCCTGAGGGGCCCACACCACCCCCTGGCGCGGCCTAGCCTGGCTCGCGCCACCAGGTGGTGTGGCGAGCCCCTGGCCCCTCTTCGTCTCGTCTTCTGGCTTCGTGAGTCTTCCGGTAAAATATCGACTTTGGCTTTTGTCCGGTCCAATTCTGAGAATATTTATTTCCAGCTTTTCTGAAACCAAAAACAGCAGAAAACAGGCAACTGACACTGTGGCATCTTGTTAATAGGTTAGTTCCAGAAAATGCATTAAAGTATCTCAAAATGTAGACAAAACATAAGAAAGTAGATACTAAACAAGCATGGAACATCAAAAATTATAGATACGTTTACGACATATCAATGATTCAGAGGGACTACTGAACACCCTAGCCATACCAACATCGGCAAAATAGCCGAAGCAGCAGTGGACCTAGAAGCGCAAGAATACCTCGGAGGAGAAACCCAATCCAGAAATTGCAATTGTTAATGCAACTTTCGGATCTGGAGGACGATGAGGGTGCGGAGGCGGTTGGGGACGAGGCGGTGGAACTTCACGGGTCCAAGGTAGAGGAGACTAGCAACCTAGTGAAACCTACTCGTGGGCCGATATTGCCAATTATCCATGTGTGCATCACCCGAATGGCAATGGGGGATCTTCCCATACAAATGTCAAGTGTCTTTTCAATGAAGATATCAAGAAAGATGAATCCACTGGCTATAGAGCCAAGCGAAGAAAAGGAAAGAAAAATTCCAACAAAGATAAGGAGTCCAAGGAAGATTCTGACATGGAGGAGGCTGAAACCTCAAATCCCAAGTCATATGATGATATGGGTATGATTACTCGGGTACTTATGTTTGGTTACCCTAGCTGTATAAAGGCTCACGGCCCATGAAGACCCAAGATGAAGGCCCAAGAAGCATCCGACGGAGGTCTTAGTTTAGTTAATAAGCAAATAGAAACCGACATTGTGTTGGTGTTGTAATCATGAGTATGTAACCTATCCGTATATAGTCTCGAGACCCGACCTATTATATATAGGCTGGGAGGAGCCTGCAGAGAGGTACCAAAAAACTCCCGAGCAATCTGTAATAGCATTGTCCATCGATAATCAGACGACTTTGACTCCCTTTTTTGTTTGACATCCGATGAAATCCCCAACATTCTTTTTTCCTTAAAACCCTAAGTCCATAACCATGGGCATTGCCGAGGTTACCCCTCATCAATTGGCATCGTCCGTGGGAAACCTAAATGTTGTAGTCATGGATTCGGTGGACCCCTTTTAATCAAGCAACAATCCAACAGAAGCGGCACCACGCCCGCCCGCCCCTATTTCTGTCCTCGTCGATTTCAACGGCGGATCTGATCTCATCATTGGAAATTTCAACTTCCAGGTGGAGGAACCCGAAGAACCGTGCCTCTCGGCTCCGATATCATCAGGACCGTCGGTCAAAAAATCTGTGCCTATGGTGATACCCACATCATTTGTCGGATCATCAATAGAGGTTACACTCTAGCTGGAGAAAGATAAAGAAAATACTAAAAACACAACATATCTAGGGGATCTTGATGGTCTTTACGATGATCTCTCCCTTGGGTCAGACTCTCAGCTAACTCCACCACGTGGATCAAACCCAGCAAACGTGGAACCCAATGAAAGCAACGAAAGTATCAACTTTGGAATCAGGATGGCTGAAATCTACCCAGAACAGAAACCGCTGGACTTCACTGATCTTCAAAATAGTGTCTCCATCGGATCCGATGACGTCACTAGTTCATACATAACTCACCACCAAGTATGTGTGATCATCGGGGATGCCTCAACTCAGCACGACTCTAACGGTAACCCTATCCTTGACCCTGATGATATTTTGTCAGATGACAATGTAGGAGATCACGGAAACAAAGGAACCCATAAAAATGAAGGAGACCCGACAAACAACCGCATAATCCGAGGATGAGAACCATGCGGAGGCGAGAGGCATACTCTCTGACTACCAGCCGAAGCATGGAAAAAAGCAAGGGAAGCAATTTCGGGTGCAGTCCCAATGACAGCCGAGGCCACAGGCGAAGATCTACTAGCCTACCAATATTTTCTTCATCACAAGAAAGGGATCTCCTAAGGATGCAGAGGCAACTCGACAAAAGGAAAAGGCTAGCCAACGAATCCAGCCTACAGCGAGCGCAGCTAAGCTCTATTCGAGAATCAGGAAGTGTAACTGGAGGAGCACCGCCAAGGAGAGGAACCTCACGGCTGGAAAACATCCCCGAAGCTGAAAGAAACAAACTGGCTCGAGATCTTGATTTATCGTTCATGTTAGTAGATCCAACATGACACATCAAAGCAAAAAACAGCTCAACCCGCAATTGTAGCTGCACAAATGTATTTGATCACAAGTCAACCTGCACCCGATGATCCTCGTGCAGCCCTCCACCGCTCCGCTCTGATGAACCTCGGTATGGTAGGAGCATCCCTTGCACAAGCAGAACAAGGAATCACACAACAACCCGATAGATCCCCATGCCTTCGCAGCAGCCCTTGGCAAGTGGGGCACCCTCGATGATCATGATCGCCACATCGGGTTCACTTTAGGTCTCAGAGCCGTGAAACGATGCAAGAGACGACATTACACAGTGCAGGATCGACAGATCGAGGGAAGCAGCAATCGAAGATATTATGATGAGGAAAGTGAGGATGAGTATGAACTATGTGGAGCCAGTTGCTTTACCCGATGGGTTCACAAAACTTTAGTACCCAAGGACTTCAAACTCCCTCACGATCGCCAGAAATACGATGGCCTCCAAGAACCTGAAGCTTGGTTGGCAGATTATTTGCCAACCGTCAAACTACAGGGTGCTTCCAAGGCCACCACAATGCAGAGCCTACAACTGCACCTAACTGGTGCCACCAGGTCATGGCTAAGACAGTTACCCGAAGATTCCATCAGCAGCTAGAACGACTTTGAGGACAAATTCATCCGAAATTTTCAGTCCACATTCAAACGACCCGCATCTCTGGAGCAATTGCGAGCATGCAAACAGAATGGAGAACCAATACGAGCCTTCATCCAACGGTAGAACATCATAAAAAATTGGCTGAGGCCATATCCAATGAACGGTCAATTGACGCATTCAACGATGGCCTTCGCCGACCAGAATTCATCGAGGAGATGGGACAGGTCAAGCCCAAAACAATTTCACAGCTGATGGACATAACAAATCGCTGGGCCAACAGAGAAGATGTGGTACACAATAAGCGAGCCCGTTCACCAGAAGAAGATAGGGACAGGCGCAACAATGACAAAAGACGACGAAACAACAACAGATATAGGAGACCAAACTATGTCACAGCTAGTTTTTTAGGAGGGGACAACCGAAGAAACGACAATTACAACAACGGGTAAAACAGCAACAGGGACGATGTTGGAGGAAGCCAACCACCGCATCGATACCAGCCAAGAGCTCGGGAACCACCAATGTCCGCAATGCAAATGTTGGAAGGACCCTACAATATGCACTTCTACGTCGGTTCAACCAAGAGGCGATCAAACCATCTCATGAAATATTGCAGAACATTTTTAAACATGCAAGAAGTCTATAATGCAAAAGCAACCGAAGCAGCAAGTTGAGGATACGCCACTGCACCTGGCGCTTTAGCCATTGGCACACCGCCACCGCCGCCAGTACATCCGCCAGCAGGACAGCCACAAAACACAACAAACCAAGAAGATGAGTACCCCCAGGTCCAAGGGCGCAATGTAGATGATTCAGAAAGGGCGACCATCTAATAGGACACAGTAGCTGATTACAACACAAGTAAATATGGCATTAACAGCACCACCTCCTACACCCTAATACCTCCATTGGTCAGAGCAAGAAATCACATTCAGTAGAGTTGATCACCCGTTAGGGTGCCGCGATTGGGTCAGTCAGCCTTAATAGTAGAAGCGCAAATCGGTGGGTTCGACATGAGCAAGGTTTTCTTGGATGCTGGGAGCAGCATCAATCTCATTTAGTCCAAAACTCTGTGGGTAATGAATTGGTCCCTGACAAATCTAGTGCCTATAGACACAACTTTCCATGGGATAGTTCCAGGAAAAGTTGAGATTCCTTTACGCAAAGTATATCTTAATGTAGTCTTCGGATCAAGGAACAACTTTAGGCGTGAAAAACTGGAGTTCAAAGTCATGGACTAGCCATCACAATACCACGTGATCCTGGGATGACCAGCTTTCGCTAGGTTCATGGCAGTACCCCACTACGTATATCTAGTATTAAAAATGCCAGCCCCCAATGGGATCATAACCGTAAGAGGAAGCTTCACTCGTTCAGATAACTGCGACCCAGAGTTCAACAAAATATCAGAATCTTTTGGGATTGAAGCAGAATTCGGCCAGCTAAAAATTGCATACGTAGAACTATTGGACGAAAGATTTGTCCCCAGCAACATTAGTCCTGCATAGGAAGGCGTGCTTGTCGGTTTCCCCATGAGAACTGGGAGACTCTTGTGAACTCAATCAATGCACAAGAAATCCCCAAGGAACCTGATGAGAACTCAACCAAATTGAGCATAGGAGACAATGAATAGTCCACCCGACAAATCAGGGCCATTGGACAGCAAGCTCCTTGCCCCACCAACACGTGGCACATCGTAGGGATAACAAAAGCAACATGGGTGGATAACCCAATACTCATCCCAAAGAAAGGCGATGGACTCATCGTGTGCATTGACTTTGCAATCCAAGGCGATCCAACAAACCACGCCCTTTTTGTAGGGGTTCACGTATGAAAACAATAAATTTTAACCTACGCTCCTGAACCCCTGTTGCTAGGACCTATCTATTAGTAATGCAGTAACGGGAGGGGATTTTCACGAACTTACCCTTGAAGACCGAAAAGCGTTGTCAACATTCAAGAGAGCGTGGTTGATGTAGATGAACCGAAGCAGCTCATGTGGCTCCAACGACTCCTAGTTCCCCAAGTGTTGCACCTCGCAGAGAGTTACATGCATCTGGTGCCTAGCGATGACACCCGCTTCCCCGATCCAGCAACAATTGCGGAAGTAGAGCTCCTGGATCCGAATCCCGCAGCGCGACGGTGCTCCACGGTGCAGAAGACTCTCGCTCGTGCAATCTGAACTTGGGACCACGGTCACGGGAGAGAGAGAGAGAATCAACTAGAAGGTCTCCCCAAAAGATAGGGAACCTTTTATTGACTATTGTTGTATTAGCCAAAATACCTCTCTATTTATAGGGGAACCCTCCTCCCCCCACGCCCAACTAGCTTAGCCATGTGGGACTAAACAAGGGAGAGGGGAGAGGGGGCATAACCACCACAGGCTAGGGCCCAAGTGGGCCCCATGCAGGGCACCTTGGCCCATGCGGCCACCCCTCTCTCCTTCTTCCCTTCGGTCTTTCCCTCATGGGCCCTTTTCCCTTGGGATTTGTCCCATTAAGGTATTTGACCCTTTTTAATTCTTTTTCTTTTATTGAATAAATATAATTGAATGATTAAATCAATATTCAACATTCATTTACATATTATTCAATTCCCCGTTGATGTGGAAACCATTCCCTATCATTCCGGACATCCTCCAAACTTACCAAAACCCTTCTAGTTTTCTCTCTTCTCTTCTCTTTGGTGATTCTACTCTCTAAGCATCATCAAGCCCTTAAGCGTGATACCCCACGGTTCGGGAACACTACAGACATGGTCAGGAAACCTTGATCATCTGTTGACCAATGAACTAGTGACTAGAGTTTCACCGAGAACTCCTGGTTGTTTATATATCACAAGTGTATTGATGTTTCCATTCAATACAGTTATAGCATGATATAAAACTTAATCATAAACTTTATGAAAGATGATAATAATCCTTATTACTATTTGTCTCTAGGACATATTTCCAACAGTCTCCCACTTGCACTAGAGTACAAATAAACTAGTTGCATTTGTTCTTAATCATTGGCACCATATATCTTGGCACCTTTGAACATGCTTGCTCATGGAAGAGGTTGAGTCTTGGATCTATACTTTACAGTCCCAAATCCTTTACAACATACTAATGTCACCTTGATTGACATTAATACTTTATCATCACATGATAACATCTTTGTGTATGCATCGTAGTTATGGCAGTAGAATGAGGCTGGTTTCCAGGAGCCTACAATGACTTTAGATCAGTCACTTTGAGCTTTCTCATGGGCATTGTTCCCTGGGACACACCTTCTGTGTAAAGACTAACTAGTCATGCCATAACAATACGTATCACTTTAGATGGTACCCTTATCTATTATTATAAATGTAATCATCGAAACACTAGTGCACTATGTGCAACTTTCGATGTTTTATCACATCACTCCCTACTTGACTTTAGTCGGTATTATCGATATAGGAGTTTCCAATCTTCTTACGACATAACCCTTTATGCTTTTAAGATATGTCATCCTTCATGGATTTGGAAACATGTCTAAAGTTCTCAATTAGACACTATGGACAAACTTAGCTCAACGTTCTGTGATTCATACTTAATCACTTTTCAAACTTCCTTCTCGGATCATATATTATGTTAAGTTGTCATCATGGTTTTTCAAGATAGAACCTATGTCTCAACATAGTGGATGACGACCATCCTTTTCTTTCTTTTAACCATCGATGTTAAAATTAATGTTGTTCCTAATTTGAGTTGATCAAGGACCCGTCCTTAATCAATTCCTATTCCAAAACTCTTTTCATAGTCCCTTTTAGGAATACTACATAATACCGTAATATACTTAATATCAACTTCTAATCCCTATAAATCATTATTTATCAGCACTTGCGCTTTCATTCTTAATGTGTCATACACACTTAAGAATCATTCTTTAAGCTCCCACTCAAAATATGTTCCCAACATATTTGAGTACGAGACTTATATTGCTCCCATTAAAAATGTGTTCCCGACATATTTGAGTTCGAGACTTAAATTCCTCCCACTCAAAAATATGTCATTCACATATTGTTTTAGGAAGACTTTCATAGCTCCCACTCAATTTCATGCAAATTTCATATCCACTCACTATTTTGAACAACTTCAAAAATCTTTGATCAATCATCAAACTTACAGTTTTATTACGAGATGCTAGTACCTTACTAGTATTAAATCCACTAGACTTTCAGCACTTCTGAATCAAATTCTTTTGAATTTGTCTAATACATTATTCATGACAAATTTTGTCTTTGTCATTCACCTTTTCCTTCATCACTTTGTAGCCATTTGGAAAATTCAAGTAACCCATTACTTGTAAGATTCAGCAATGAATTATTTTCTAATCTTAAGTGAATTTTGCCTCTAGGATTTATCATAATTTTAGTTTGCCATTACTTTCATTCGTAGTTCGTAGGTATGTCATATTTCGGTAACATGACAATTTATTCACAAATGTCTCCACACAAGTTGTGGGGTACATTTTGAGTCATACTTCATGTAGTAAAAACACTATTGGGAAAACACAATGATCATTATCATTGATTATTTCCTTTATGAAGAGAATCATCCAGGAATGCTTTCCGTTGTGCTTCTCAACACTCTGATGTAGGGTTTCGAATCCTCATCGTGTTTTTCACTATCTTCCATAATCTTCACAATCGAGAACACAAATTTTCTCGAGAATGCACCAAAATTCAAACAATACTAGTTTTGCCTTTATTTTGGTTCTAGCCATGGCTTTCATATTCAAAGTTTCAAATGAATATCTACAAGGACTTATTCTCTATTTTTTGATGATATCGAATAAATCCAAAACTTTCACGACGATCCATACATGATATGGCGTCGATCTCACGAATTTAGATGGTTTACTATATGTTCTAATTGAGTGCTAACTATTTATAACTTATGGTCTTTACATCTACACTACAATGATTTATTTGGCGCCATCTGATACATCGTAAACATATCTATAATTTTTGATGCTCCATGCTTGTTTTATATCAACTTTCTTATGTTTTGTTTACACTTTGAGGTATTTTTATACATTTTCTAGAACTAACCTATTAACAAGATGTCGCAGTGCGAGTTGCCTGTTTTCCGCTATTTTTGGTTTCAGAAAAGCTAGTAAGGACATATTCTCGGAATTGGACAGGACAAAAGCCAAAGTCAATATTTTACCAGAAGGAACACGGAGTCCGAAGGGCAGTCGAAATGGGGCCACGAGGTGGCCACACCTAGGGCTGGCGCAGGCCCCTGGGCACGCCAGGCCCTGGTGTGGGCCCCTCGGGTGGCCACCGACCTCGGCTCTTCGCCTATATAAACCCCCCAAGACAAAAACCCTAAGGAGAGGAGCAGAATTCCACGAAAAGTTCCACAGCACCGCCGCCACCGAAGAGGAGATTCGAGGGACAGAAGTCTCTATTCCAACACCCTGCCAGGACGGGGAAGTGCCCCTGGAGCCATCTCCATCGACTCCACCGCCATATCCATCATCATTGCTGACTCCCATGATGAGGAGGGAGTAGTTATCTCTTGACGCTAAGGGCTCTACCGGTAGCTATGTGTTCATCTCTCTCTATCCGTGATCTTATTGAGATCATGAGCTTTGTAATCTAGTTGAATAAGTAAATCTATCCTGCTACTCAAGTGCTTTAATTAATCTCTGCTTATCCCCACGTGTGTGACGTTGACAGTGTGCACACCATGTGGCACGTAGGCTAAGGTTACAGAAATACTTATCATAAGTATAATTTGAGTTGGATGTCTCTATGAGATTGTGGTGTTTGTTGGAACCATCTAGCGCTCAAGGTGACAGTGTGGGGTTATCTAGATGGGGAATGCGAACTTTAAGGTGTGTTGTTATAGCCCTACATCGTCCAACCAGAGAGTAGTTTGGGGTAGCATAATGAAGAGAAGATATTTATATGAGAGTGTCCACTAGTGAAAGTATGATCCCTAGGCCTTGTTTCTAAGAATTGAAACACCATTTACAATCCGTCTTGTTACATGTTTGCTTGCTTCCACTCTTATTTCAGATTGCAATTGCCACTTGTATTTCACTATCTCTTCGCCGAACTAGTGCACCTATACACCTGACAAATGTATTGTGTGTTTTGGGGACACAAGAGACTTCTTGTATCTTGATAGCAGGGTTGCTTGAGAGGGATACCTTTGACCACTTCCTCCCTGAGTTCGATAAACCTTGGGTGATCCACTTAAGGGAAACTTGTTGTTGTTCTACAAACCTCTGCACTTGGAGGCCCAACACTATCTACAAGAATAGAAGCGTGCGTAGACATAAAAACTATTTTCTGGCGCCGATGCTTGGGAGGTAAGGTAAAAGGTACTCACATCCTCTGGCTACTAAGCTATCTTCTAGTACTGTTGCTGGTGTGTGAGTGCTCGAAGTTATTTCCTTTAGATTCTGCAATTATATCTTTTTGTTTCTTGTTTTTATTTTCACTAGTTAGGCTTAATGGAAAACAACAACAAAAATAGAGAGCTTTATAGTATTTATCTTGAGTTAGGAAATGAAGTGTTTGAAGAGAAAATTAAAAAACCTATGGAACTTTATTTGTGTGCTAATAGCAATGTTATTAGTATGAATTCTTTGAACACCATTATTGCTAATGCTATGGAAAAGTCTAAGCTTGGGGAAGCTAGTTTTTATGAAAATGATCTTTTTAGTCCCCCAAGCATGGAGGAGAAAATTTACTTTGATGATATTATGCCTCCAATATATGATTTTACAATGATGAATATGATATTTTTAGTCCACCTACTATTGAGGAGAAATTTAATTAAGATTACAATATGCCTCCTATATTTGATGATTATGGTGATGAGAATAATAATGATAGCTATTTTATTGAATTTGCTACCACTATGATTAATAAGAATGACTATGCTTATAGGGAGAGTAATAATTATTTTATGCATGTGGCTCATGATAAGAATGTTTTATGTGATATTTATATTGCTAATTTTATTCATGATTCTACTAAAAGTTATTATGAGAGAGGGAAACATGGTTTTATGTATCTCAACAATATTAAGTTTCCCCTCTTTATGTTGAAAATTTTGAAGTTGCACTTCTTTTACTTTCCTATGCTTTGTGCTTTCATGACTTGTTTCTTTACAAGATTATTTTTCATCGGAAGTGGGTCAGACTTAAATTTGTTCCATATTTGCTTCTTGATTCTCTCTTTTACTTCAATTCATATTTCTTATGTGAGCATCATCAAAATTATCACGCCTATCTTAATGGCTATAAAGAAAGAGCTTTTGGGAGACAACCCATTATATTTTTACTTTCAGTTTATTTTTGTTTTGTTGAGTCTTGGAAGTTAGTGCCTCTGTAATAACCTCTCCTTATCCTTTTTGTTTGGTTTTTGTGCCAAGAATAACCTCTAATGAGAGGGAAGTAAGATATGGGGAAGTTGTTGTCCCGAAACAGATTTTTGTGCATCACTGTAAAAAATCGTGAAAAATCTCAGTACATCGGATTGAACTGTAATTTTTTGTTCTTGTGCCCCAGGTTATTTCCCAACTTTCGTTAGTTTTTCACTTTTCGATTTGAGCAAAATTAGATTTTCTCAAAAAATCGGCCTTTACCTGCTAGTCTGTTTTGACAGATTTTTGTCATTATTTGCATTTGCCTCTTAATCGGTTTCTTTTTTAGTTCTCTTGGATCACTTGAGATTTTAAAAGAAATTGCTATAGTAGCTTATGTTTTAATGGATGATTTACTTGAGTTGAAACTGAACCCAAAGGATTATTATTTTGAATACACTAATGTTGCTAATGAAGATTGTGTGATGTTTTGTATGAAGTTTTCAAGTGTAGGGAGAGAATGATGTGATGAGATGAAGTATGGAAAAAAGCTCAAGCTTGGGAATTCCTCCCATGTCACCCAAGAACTATTCAAGAAGTACAAGCGTCAAAGCTTGGGGATGCCCAAGGCATCCCCTTCTTCATCAATAATCTCAGGTCTTCTTTCAAGACACTTTATTTTTATGACCCTATGCACTATGTGTTGTTCTTGGAGCGTTTTTGTTTTTAGTTTTATTTTTCTTTCTTTGCCGCAATAAGTTGGTTGGATCCCAACACACTTCTTTTGGAGAGAGACACACACCATTATTCATTGCCTAGAACACTCTAGTTTTCACTCTTATTGTTCTATGAGTGTTCTCCTTTGCTAGCACTGTGTTTAGCTTTAGTTTTCTTATTCTTTGGGCTTAGAACTTTTTAGATCTTCTTTGTAGATGGGTGAGACACGCTCTCTGGTCTTTATTGATTATTATATTTGAGAGTTGTTTCAAATAAGTCGATTCGTGTTCGAAAAGAGTAGGAAGTTTCATGCTTATAGTGGTACAAAAGGAAGCTTGTTTTGACTATGACTTAGACTTTATCATGTCATGCTAGATGTTGCTTTGACCATATTCTTAGTGATTATTGTTGTAGCATGACTTGTTTCAAACAATTGAGATTGCTTAATGTGCCTTGAAAGAATCATGCGTTGTTTTAGCATACAAAAGCATAATATTGTGGTACTCTCCTTTGATGCTTTATTTGGGTTGACTTGGCACATGCTTACACCATGTTAAGACTATAACCAGTCACCATAGCGTATATGATCATTTAGTTTTTGACTTGCAATATCACTTTATGCTTTAATTAATAATGTTTTGTCGCTTTGCATGATTATGGCCATTATTGCTCTCTTAGTTGGTCGCTCCCAGTCTTTTGCTAGCCTCCGCATGTACTGAGTATGAGTTCTACTCATGCATCCAACTCCCAAGAAACCAAGTTATTCCAAAGAGTCCACTATAAATTCCTATGCATGGTGTGTTACACCATTCCAAGTATATTCGTGTTTTTATCTACCTTCCAAATTAAACTTTTGTTATGTGAAAATTAGTGATTAAAGCTCTCACAAACTTGATGGCACACTTTATTTTCTTGCACTTAATAAACTTGAACCATTGTGTCCATCTATGTTGCTTATATGCTTGCACTTTATAAGTTGTGAATTAGCAGAACCATGATACCATGGGGAACGCTTTCAACATTGCACTTATTATTCAGTTGATATCATGTTATTTTGTTTATGGATCCCGGCGGTGTGAAATAAAAGGGGAGCTTGTAAGCTCATGGAGTTTGTATGTGTGTTAGAGAAACGCATGGGCGGCTAGCCTAAGCCATGCCTAATCATGGTGGAAACTTGCAGCATAACCATAGTGAGAATTCTATGAAGCATCCTCAATAAAAACCTGTGCAAATAGCAAATAAAAAGATCGATGAGATGCTCATTGTATGTTGCCTTGTCATTTTGATATGGGAAAGCTCCTGTGTCATGGGGCAGGGGGTACCCCGTTGGCGGTTCTCAATGATACACATGTACTTACAATGACAAGAACTTACTTGTGACTAAAGTTGAGTAGCATCAGGTTCGGTACTCGTAAGCAAGGGGCATGAGATTTTCAACTTATAACTTGGCAAGCATATCCTCATATTTGTGTCACTTTAACCTTAATAACTTCAAGATGCCAATGATAGGGCAATGAGAGCTCAAAGCTAGTAAGTACCATAATTTTTGGAAGCTCTTTATGAAACTTGAATCCCTGCTTCCTTCTATGAAGGGCATTTCTTTTACTTTTATGTTGAGTCTCCATCTTCTATATTTATGCACCTATTAAGAGAGCATAGTGGTCATTCTTAGTTTAATGTGCATTTTCCCAAAACTTGTTGATTGATTCATAACTTTGATATTGCTTGTCCTTAAACTATTTGTATCTAGTCACCCTTCTGAACTTTGAAGGTGTCCTATGCATTTATGTTTAGCTACACTATGAGGGACAAGATGAATACCATTCTCATTATGTTTTCTATATGTGAAACAAACAAACGTCTTTCAATGCATTGTTATTCATGATCTTTTGTTTATACCTTTTCATGTTACAACATAGTTTCTAAGTCCTATTGTTAGAATTCTATCTTTCATGCTCATGTTTAGAGTACTTTGATCCCAGCTATCAATGCTTTACAAATACCTTGATCAAGATTGTGATGGTGCATGTCACCTCAAAAATTATTCTTTTTATCACTTACCTACTCGAGGACGAGCAGGAGTTAAGCTTGGGGATGCTTGATATGTCGTAAACATATCTATAATTTTGGATGCTCCATGCTTGTTTTATATCAACTTTCTTATGTTTTGTTTACACTTTGAGGTATTTTTATACATTTTCTGGAACTAACCTATTAACAAGATGCCGCAGTGCTAGTTGCCTGTTTTCTGTTGTTTTTGGTTTCAGAAAAGCTAGTAAGGAAATATTCTCGGAATTGGACGGGACAAAAGCCAAAGTCAATATTTTACCAGAAGGAACACGGAGTCCGAAGGGCAGCCGATGTGGGGCCACGAGGTGGCTACACCTAGGGCTGGCGCGGCCCCCTAGGCGCGCTAGGCCCTGGTGTGGGCCCCTCAGGTGGCCACCGACCTCACCTCTTCACCTATATAAACCCCCCGAGACGAAAACCCTAAGGGGAGGAGCAGAATTCCACGAAAAGTTCCACAGCGCTGCCGCCACCGAAGAGGAGATTAGGGGACAGAAGTCTCTATTCTGGCACCCTGCCGGGATGGGGAAGTGCCCTCGAAGCCATCTCCATCGACTCCACCACCATGTCCATCGTCGTTGCTGACTCCCATGATAAGGAGGGAGTAGTTCTCTCTCGAGGCTAAGGGCTCTACCGGTAGCTATGTGTTCATCTCTCTCTATGCATGATCGTATTGAGATCATGAGCTTTGTAATCTAGTTGAATAAGTAGATCTATCCTGCTACTCAAGTGCTTTAATTAATCTTTGCTTATCCCCACGTGTGTGAAGTTGAAAGTGTGCACACCGTGTGGCACTTAGGCTAAGGTTATAGAAATACTTATCATGAGTATAATTTGAGTTGGATGGAACCATCTAGTGCTCAAGGTGACAGTGAGGGGTTATCTAGATGGGGAATGCGAAATTTAAGGTGTGATGTTATAGCCCTACATCGTCCAACTGGAGAGTAGTTCAGGGTAGCATAATGAAGAGAAGATATTTATATGAGAGTGTCCACTAGTGAAAGTATGATCCCTAGGCCTTGTTTCTAAGCATTTAAACATTGTTTACAATCAGTCCTGTTACATGTTTGCTTGCAGCCACTCTTATTTCAGATTGCAATTACCACTTATAATCATCCATATTACTTGTATTTCACTATCTCTTTGCCAAACTAGTGCACCTATACACCTGACAAGTATATTGGGTGTGTTGTGGACACAAGAGACTTCTTGTATCTTGATTGCAGGGTTGCCTGAGAGGGATACCTTTGACCACTTCCTCCCTGAGTTCAATAAACCTTGGATGATCCACTTAAGGGAAATTTGTTGTTGTTCTACAAACCTCTACACTTGGAGGCCCAACACTGTCTACAAGAATAGAAGTGTGCGTAGAGATCACCATCTATTCACCCACTTGATATAAATATCACATTGTGATGCTTTGCATTTTGACGTTTCAAATGCATTGCATTTCACAATTTCCTATGCCAATCTTATAAAGTCGAATTTCATTACTATTGATCAAATCATAGTAATTAGATTCTCTTTTATCTTTAATACCCTTTGTTGATGAAATACTTTGATCATATCAAATAGTTTCATACTCATGTTTCTTTTGGTAAACTTCTTTACAAAACTTAAGCAATCATATAATGATGTTAAAATACAATACATCGAATATGCCTTCACTTTCAACAATTCATCAAACACTTTGTATTCATGCAATACATGGTGTTTAAGTTATCTTGCCGAACTTAGGCATGATTTATATGTGACAAGAAATCGAATGTCTTTCACATATTATCAACATAACTTTGAATTTAAACAATGGTTTCATTCAAAATGAATATATCATTAAGTTGGGTATTTTCAAGGCATTTTCAATATTTTACAAATGTTCATGCATTATCAATTAGTTTCATAACCAGGATAATTCACACATAATCGAACAAGATATGAACACAAATAGAAATCATTCATAAAAGCAAAACAACTATTTGTTACAAACTCATATGAATAACTGTCTCACGAAGTGTGAGACACACTAAATAAGTTCATAATCTATTGATTACAAAATCATCCTAAACGATAAACTAAATGATAAATGTCAAGGGAGAGTGTCGTTGGCCATCATCATCATACTCGCCATCAACACACAACGTCACCTCCTCTCCAGCAAGCAACTCTCATGCAGATGGACCTGTTTTCACCAAAACATAATAAGCATCAAATACTTTAACACTGCAATATGTGTTTGCAAGATTACAACATTTATAAAATTGTATATCAAATATATACCTTTGTCATTGATGACCTCTCTGGCAATGGGTTCAACCTTAACATTCCTGAAATGTGATATGAACTCATGGAAATCCTATGTTTATGCATCGCCTCCCATAATGCAAATCCTGGCATGTTCTTGGTAGCTTGGTGGCAGCGACCGCAGCACAACCCCATTTGCAAAAGAGCTCGTCAACTAGTTATCTAGGAAGTATGCAAGCCTCATGTACCCATCATGCATGTGCTCCAAGTGGTCTTCAAGCGAAGAGTTATCCTCCATCTTTATGGAGAGGAAATCTCCCATCAGCTCATGCTCCCATATGCGCACTTGCTCCACGAAATGTGACCTAAGTTGTACCATTACCGTACGAGGGTCAAGATTACCATGACTGGCCACATCTCATCCACCATTCCGAAGCACATCGTCACTGATATGAAGGTGGACATCTCACGATGGTAATAGTGGTCTTCCCGCTGCTCTGGGGTCTCAAAGACATTGGGTTGCTCCAAATCCATTTCGTCGAGTATATAGTCGACCACGTCATTGTTTCTAAGGAGAACATGGAGACGTGAAACCCACATAGAAAAGTTGGATCCATCTAGCATGAGATTCTCTCCATCTAAACAATCGTTAATAGGGAAGGTAGCATCAGGGAGAACCATTTTCTACATTTATAATTGCAAAAAGGATTTTAGACTACGTTTATAATTAAATGAGTCAAATAATAACTCCACTAAAAACACCTATCCCTAGAAGGGTTCTAGTGATTACACGATCCCTATTCACTACACCATCCCCGATCGTCACGGCTGACGACATAGTTGCAAAGGTAGACGCCTAAACGTCGATCACATCATTCATGCAACTCATGCTCGATCTTTTGACCATCCGTGTTCCGAGGCCATGTCTACACATGCTAGGCTCGCCAACTCAACCTTAGTGTATTCGTTGTGCAACATGGCTTACACCCATTGTATGCGAACGTAGATATGTCTGACACCCGATCGTCACGGCCTGCCTCATACCGAAGAACTTTCTTGGTGGTGCACACTAAGGGAGAACACTTTCATTGGTATTTTAATTAGGGATCATCTTATTAGGCTACCGTCGAGTATCTAATACTAGCACACAATAAGATATACAAACAATAAACACTGAATGTAAGAGTGATGCGATATGGTCCGTCTCGTCGTGATCTCCATCTCGTGCCTCCAGATTCCGGCGCCAGGGTTCCGGCGCCATAGGCACCAAGGTACCGGTGCCTTCCGGCGTGGTAGTCCGTCACCTCCGTGACCGTCCACTACTACTTAGCAACATAAAGTAAGTACTTTACCTTTGCCACAACCATGTCATATCACAACTCCCCCTGCAAAACAAAGTTAGACGCCTCTACTTTATCTTTGCATGTTTTACGTGGTTCATTGGGCTTTCGCACAAGAACTGTTCTTACCTACGAACTTTTACCACAACGCTGATAAAGTAGTTGTCTATACTACACCCCTTTTGGGGCCCTCCATTGCAAATGGCATACCTACTAATGCGAGAGAGACCCCCCCCCCCCAAAGTCACTTTATACGCTACAAGCTATATGTCAAGTGTGGACCAGTCTCGCGAAAGAACACTTAAAGTCGGTTGGCGGCCGCTTCATCAAGCATTACTGCGGTATACAAAAGTACACGTGGGAAGGTAACAACTAAAAGGTCAACGCCCACACGCTACATCTCGTGTGATCTACCCGTACTAGCAATACTACGCATATATCTAGCTTTGATACCACTGTAGGGGTTCGCATATGAAAACAATAAATTTTACCCTATGCCCCTGAACCCCTGTTGCTAGGACCTATCTATTAGTAATGCAGTAATGGAAGGGGTTTTTGTGAACTTACCCTTGAAGACTGAAAAGCATTGTCAACGCTCGGGAGAGCGTGGTTGATGTAGACAAACCGAAACTGACCTCAAGGTCATGTTGAAGTCCCGGCAGCTCCTGTGGCTCCAACAACTCCTAGTGCCCCAACTGTTGCACCTCACTAGGAGATACATGCATCCAGTGCCTAGCGATGACTCCCGCTTCCCTGATCCAACAGTAGTTGCAGAAGTAGAGCTCCTAGATCTGAATCCCACAGCGCGATGGTGCTCTGCGGTGAAGAAGATTATCGCTCGCGTGATTCGAACTTGGGACCATGGTCACGGGAGAGAGAGAATCAACTAGAAGGTCTCCCCAAAAGAGAGGGAACCTTTTATTGATTATTGTTGTATTTATTTAGCCAAAATACCTCTATGTATACAGGGGAACCCCCCCCCCCCCGACCAACTAGCTTAGCCATGTGGGCCTAAACAAGGTAGAGGGGGAGAGGGGGGCATAGCCGCCATCGTCTAGGGCCCAAGTGGGCCCCACGCGCGCGCCTTAGCCCATGCATCCACCCCTCTCTCCTTCCCCCCTTCGGTCTTTCCCTCATGGGACCTTTTCCCTTCGGATTTGGCCCATTAAGGTATTTGACCCTTTTAAATTATTTTTATTTTATTGAATAAATATAATTGAATGAATTAAATAAATATTCAACATTCACTTACATATTATTCAATTCCTCGTTGATGTGGAAACCATCCCCTCTCATTCCATACATCCTCCAAACTTAATCGAGGCTCTGCACGGTTAATCTCCTCTTTTCTATAGCAATGAAGTTAATGGGGATGGTTCGTTCTCACTTCGTCCATGTGGCACCACGGATGTGTGTCACACTAAATGACGCCAGGATCCAATGGTCCTCTTCGCCCGCTACTTCTTTATAAATGACGGACGGGAAAAAAGTACTGCTCACTTTCCCCTACTGCCGCTCACTTCTCATATTCTTCTGTGCGCTCTTTACTCCATTGCCACCGAGAGCTTGTGCTCCATTTCCTTTAAAAATTATATGAGGAACTCACGCTCCTCACCATAGGGAAAACCAAAGTTGCTGGCTCCGCCACCAATGCTACTGCGGCCAAGACAACGATTGGGCGGTGGGCTAGATCCAAGTGCTCCGACTGAGAGCTTCGCAATGCCCGCAAGGCTGGGGTGCTATCACGGGAGACGATGGTCAAGACCCCAGGTGGCCACGCCTGCACCCAAATAAGGCGGTAGGTAATGTTCCTCTCTTTCATATACTGTGGTCTCTCTCTTCCTGCCCACGAGTTCCTTTGTGGGCTCCTATTTGTCCATGGCATGTAGCTTCATCAGCTCACACCAAACTCTATCCTCCACATTGCTTGTTTCATCATACTTTTTGAGTGCTTCCTCTGCATGCACCCTCATTAGAGCTTGTGGAAGCGCTTGTACTTTGTGCGGAGGAACGCGAAGAAGGATGCTATCTATGATGTTGACAGAGTCATCATTTCCATCCGACTGGAGGTCGACTACTTTGACTTCAAAATCTCCCACTCCGTCCATGATTGGAGAAGTAAATGGTTCTACATTAAGGATGAAAAGCTCGAGTCCCAAAAATATGGGCTTTCTCCCTTTGATGCGACAAAGGGCGTGATGAAGGCCAAGTCTTGGGATCACCAAGATTCTTAGGATGAGATGGAAGATACGACCCCACTGATTGAGCGGATCCACGAGCTACAGTACAAGAAGGGCAAGGAAGTATAGGGTCTTCATATCATGTCACTCTTCCTTTGGTTTAGGATTCAACCTCTCTAGTCTAGAATTTTGGCTATGTGGACATACGCTGGGAAGAAGGACCCGATGAGGATTTCCTCAGAGAACCTTTCTACTACTGAACTCAAGAAAAAGGTCAGATCCTTCACCGATCTCACTCAGGAGAACAAGATTCCCTCATCTTGTCGAGTTGAGACCTTCACAAGTAGAAACTGCCACCAGCTATAAGTATTTGTTCCTTTGCTTTCTTTTAGACTTTTTGTCCTATTGTTTCCTCTTCCTTATTATCTATTCAACTGCATGACCATGTGTCTTTGTACTCCCTTCCACCGTTCCCTAAGGGTGGCGGACTACCCGATGTTGTCGCGGATCCTAAAGAAAGCATGTGTCCTTGGATTGTTGGAGAAAACATGAAAGAGGAGGATTCGTCCCCCAAATCTTTCGAATCTCTAACAACAATCCCCACCACCAATTCCTAGGACTATGTTGCCGACACTGCGAAGGGCAAGAGTAAATGATCCTGTGAGGACATTGAGGTTGTCAAAGATTCTGAAGATTCGAGTTCTTCCATGCCAAATATGGTCCAACCAATAAGGTCAGCTCCTCCCATCAAGAAGTTGTACAAGAAGGGAATTTTTCCCTAGCGCAAGAAATAAGCTCATAAGTATCGACTTATTTTTTTCGTATTCTGGTGAATTTTTCCTTGAAATCATTTTTCCTAAAGGGATAAGGAGGAGGAAACTTCTACAAAGTTGCCAGATGAGGTGTCCAAGCCGATGGAGGCCCCTGTCGAAACACCAGTGAATCTAGTGGACCTGCGAGAGCAAACTATGGACTGCATGGTGGCTAAGGATCCTTTGGTTAGCCCAAAAGCTCCTCCTAGGAAGAATAGTAAAGATGCAGACAAGGGTATCAATATTTCTGAAAATCCCGTGGATCCTCCTATGGATGATGTAAGTTCTTTTATTACTCCATTGAATGATTAGTACTCTTGCAGGCCTTGAGTCCATGTTAATTTCCATTTGTCCTTTGCAGCCAATAATGCAAGAGATGGTGGACATGGCCACTTGCTTTATTAAAATTCAGGATGAATCTATCGCCTTCAAATGTGCTTCTATTTAACCTTTTGCTTTATTTCGTGCTTGTAGAACATCATGTTTACTCGAGAACTTTTTTCTGTTGCATTTGTTGTCCAAGAATCTGAGATTATCCACGAAAACACCCTAAAGCGCACTGATGATCTGAAGCAGAAATTGAAGGCCGCCGAATCTTCACTCGAAGAGGCCTGGACTACGACCAAATCCAAGTGAAATGACATGAAGAAGAAGCTGTCAATCTTGCAAGTCGTGAGGATGACCTGTGCAAATGGTTTGACTCCCTAAAAGCCTTCTTGATGAGTAAAATTGTATGAACTTAAACTCCTTTATCTCCTGAACTTGCTACTTTTGTTTTTTTTTAGCCCACCATTTTATTTTATATAGATATCACTGGCCACTCTTTGGAGTTGGAAGAGGATCAATTATATGATCCACTACTTGACGACATGTCTTCCTTGGAGGGTAACAATGTCCGCATCAAGAATCTGCTAACTCGATCTCGTCGAGCCTTCAATCGCATGAAGGGGTTCGTAGTAGAAAACCATAATTTTTGTTAGCTAGCGCAACACCAAATGCCACAATCTATCTAGGAGTAATGTTGTAATGAAGAAGGTTTAGGTAACATACCCTTATAGACCAAAAGTGCTTAATGTTCCACGAGAAACATGGATGATGTAGTCGTACTCATAGACGACCTCAAGGTCATGTTGCTATTCACATGACAATCCAGGTGCCACAAGTGGAAGCACCTCCGTGGTTTCGCACACGTCCGGTGCACGACAACGACCGTTGGTTCTCTGATCCAGTCGAGAGAGTGGAAGCAGATCTTCTAGATGGAATCTCCGTAGCACAATGGCGTGCCATAGCAAAGAAGTCTCTTACGCGTGCAACCCTTACTTGGGACCTAAGTTGTTAGAGAGGGGAGAGGAAGGGTTCATGGAGGGGAAATCCTTAAAGCATGAATTAATTGACTTCTTAAATTCCTCTACATGCCACCCTTTATATAGGGGGAGGGGGTGTGCTCTTCCCAAGAGCTTCCCCATATGGGACTAAAAGAGGGAGTAGTGGAGAGAGGTGTGGTGGTCGGCTGGTGGTATCCATGGGCCCCACATGCGCCTCGTTGGACCGCCTGCCCCTCCTTCTTAGGGCGGAGGCCTTCTCATGGGCCCTTCCCTTCGGGAGGGTCCAATGAGGTGGACTGGCCCTAAAATCCCAAGTTTAATATTTTAAATATATATAATATTGATTCCATTATTTAATATTTACATATTATTTAATTTCGGTGGCTCTGGAACTCCTTTTGAGCCACTACGAACACCCTTCAGACTTTCTCAGAACCCTTCCGGTTTTCCCATCTCTCTCCTTCCAGTGATTCCAATGTAACCAAAAACAATCTCCATGCATCATCGCGCACTTTAGTGTGTTACCCTACGGTTCGGGAACATCACAGAGATGATTGAGATGACTCTCCGATCAATTATCATTAGCGAGGGAAATCAAGATATGTAAAGGCAAGTAGAGAACCACGATGATCCCGAAGCAAACAAGTCGATCCACAAAATAGGAATTAAGATCAAGGAAACACACATGGTGGGATAAATGGACTTGTGCTATGGAAAAAGTGATCTAAGAACCAAATGAAGGCCTAGAAAAGACTATAAGTGCATGCCGCATAAGTGCAAGGAGAGACACTAGTTTGATTGGAGGGCTACATGATTTGCACAATAAGTACCACCTACAATATGTTCATCGAGCTTGCGCTTCCTATTCCCTATGGCAGTTGTATCTCTTTCTTTCTATTTTTCTCTTTTTCTCCTTTTTTGATTCTTTCTTTTCTTTTTCACTTGCTTTTTCTTGTGCCAACAACTATACAAGATAACTATATGAGATATCGCTCACAACTTTTTCTCGGAATTTTACAAGGTATTAAATGTTCAAAGCCGAACCAATAATAGGAGGAACTAGTCTCAATAGGTATCTATTGTATCGCAAAGATAGTGTGGTTTTCAAAAGAATGCAAATGGGGAGAAGTCACATAATTGTTATATTTCATCGTCGATCTTCACCCTTTATTTGTTGGATCTCCTTTCTCATAGAATTTTGTTGGAGTAGATATCATGAACAACGTGTATGATGATGTAGATCTCCTTGTTCTCTTCAAAATGAGCTAAAGAACACACAAACCCGAGTTCAAATGCAAAAGTTATGCGCAAAATGGTGCGGAAGCTGAAATCTATTTTCTGCTGGAGTTCTGGTGCAAACCCCTGGTACAGGGGTGGAGACTCTGGCCTAGATCCACTTATGGCGAAAACTCCGGCCCGGGGGCGGAGACTCCGGCCTGGGGGTTCCAGCACTTCAGGAACACGACGGGGGCTCGATTTGGGCGGAAAAACTTGCACCAAAACATCAAATTGATGGGGGAAATTAAGGAATTAGGCCATGGGAACGTAAAGGGAGGTAGATCAACAAGTATAGCAGAGGATCTATGATTAAAACCTACCAAAATGCTCTCAAAATCCAGATCGATCAAAATCATGAATATGTCTCTTTTTGGTGGAAATTTTTGAATTTAGGCAAGAAAAACTAAATTGGTGGCTAGAAACTCAACACAAACTCCAATCCATGGCAACCAAAAGCTCTTGATACCAGATATTATGGGTTTCCTTGTGGTTTACCCTTGGGATGGCTCGGTCTTCATAGATTCGAGGGGATTCGGAGGAGGGAGCGAAGAACACGATGAACACGTGGGGGGAAATCGATACAAACACACACCACACCCGACACAATCCAGTTTGCTTTCATTGGCTCGAACCACCAAACCAATAGAATCGCAACGGAGAGACCAAAGGTAGAATCCCATGAGAGAGATTGGCTAGCTCTTAATAGAATCACACATAGGGAGAGAGTAGCAACCAAGTAGAATCCCAAAGGGGAGAGACCAAGCACTACTAGAATCCATACATGGGAGAGATCAGGAACTAGAAGAGCACCTTGACGACTTCAATTGAGAAGGCCTTGATACAACTCATAGATAAACTATAAAGAGGGGGATCCCATCTAGGGTTTGGCTCATGCCATGAGCTCAACTCAATTCATCATCATCTCTAGGGTTTCAAGGAGGGAGTGGGGGCATATATGGAGGCCAGCCACGAGCTAGGGGTATTTTAGATATACTACTGGGAATACATGGGCCTAGCCCAACTCAAGGTGTGTAGGCCTGCTCACTTACGCAGGAGACTCCGGAGAGCACGGGTCGGAGACTCTGGTGTTTGGTGGAAACTCTGGTTTGGACGGCAGAGACTCCGGGTAGGTTTTAGGACCTTGCAGCATCAGCCCAGTGGAGACTCCGTATGGTGTCCAAAACCTTACAGTCATAGGTGGGACGAGGCATGGGCGGATACAACGGGTTCGCACGGGCGGAGACTCCAGTCTCGGCAGGGACTTCAGGCTAGAGTGGCTGGAGACTCCGTGCTGCTTCAGCTGCTTATTGCGTATTCTCTTCCATGCCTCTATGATGTCGTCCTTCAGTCCTCGGTCCTCCTGGTATCCTCCTCTTGGCATCATGGTCATGGGCCTAGTCATATAATAGGCACTTGGCTCAAGTAGGATCAAGTCCATGTGATGACCAAAGGAAAACAAGATATGGAAGGAATTCACCTTTGTAGGAATGGTTGGTGTAGCATGATGTGGACCAATGGTGATTCTCGCATATTGGGCTACATCAACTACCTTACCTTTTTCACGATTGTAACCATATCACATCACAAATCCTTCCTTACAACATAAAGTTAGACGCCTCTACTTTATCTATTGCAGTTTTTTACGTGGTTGTTAGGCTTTCGCAATAGAAAATTTCTACCTACGAACTTTTAACCACGACATGGATCCAATATTTGTATATCCTACACCCCTTTCAGGGCCTTCCGTTGTAGATGCTATATCGATTATTGAGAGAGAGACAGACACCCACTAGCCACTTATACGGTACAAGTCGTATGTCGAGCGTGGAACCAACCTTATGTAAGATTACATGTAAGGTCAGTCCGGGCCGCTTCATCTCACAGTGTCGCGATATAAATAAATACATGTGGGAAGGTAACAACTAGAGAATAAATTCCCACACTCTGCATGTGTCTATCTATACTAGCATATTATGCATAGATCGGCTATGATACTACTGAAGGGGTTCCGTGGCAGAAAAAAATTACTACGTTGGAATTCCCTAATGCCCAGGGTCCATCTAGGAAGTAATGTAGTAACCGAGAAAGATAGTGGTCACATACCCTTGTAGACCGTAAGCTCGTTACACTCATGCAGGAGCATGGATGATGCAGTCGTACCCGTCTGACCTCAAGGTCGCTGATACATTGCAAATGTATCTATAATTTTTGATGTTCCATGCTTGGTTTTATCAACTTTCTTGTGTTTTGCCCACACTTTGGAGTACTTTTCATATGATTTCTTGGACTAACCTATTAACAAGAGCCACAGTGCCAGCTGCCTGTTTTCTACTGTTTTTGGTTCCAGGAAAGTCAGAAAATGAATATTCTCGGAATTGGACAGGACAAAAGCCAAAGTGCCTGTTTATCCGGAAGTCGTCAGATGCCAGAATACGAGACGGAGAAGGGCTAGGGGCCGGCCACACCACCTGGCCGTGCGGCCAGGCCTGGCCCGCGCCAAGGGGTGGTCTGGCCGACCCCAGCACCCCCTCGGCCTCTCCTTCCGCCTATATATTACCCTCGGGACGAAAACCCTAAGTATCAGATCAAAAATCCACGAAAGAGTCTATAGCCGCCGTCATCTCCATCCCTAGATCAGGAGGGATCTGAAGCTCTTTCCGGCACCCTGCCGGAGAGGGGAATTGACCCTGGAGGCCTTCTTCATCACCATGCAAGCCTCCGGTGTGATGCGTGAGTAGTTCATCCTTGGACTACGGATCCATGTAGTAGCTAGATAGCTAGTTCTCCTCCTTTGTGCTTTCATGTTTAGATCTTGTGAGCTCCATTCATGATCAAGATCATCTATTTGTAATCATACATGTTGTGTTTGCGGGGATCTGATGGATATTGAGATGCTATTTCAGATTGATTATTGATTCTATCATGTATTTGTTATTTGTGATCTTGCATGCTTTCCGTTGTTAGTAGCTATCTTGGCCAAGTAGATGCTAGCAACTCCAAGAGTTAGTATTTATGCTCGATAGTGGGTTCATGCCTCTGGTAATCTGGGGAAGTGACAGAAATCTCTAAGGTACTAGATGTGTTGTTGCTACTAGGAAGAAAACAACAATCCTTTGTTCATAGAACAATCCTATTGTTTACTTTACACGCAATTCGTAAAGTAATAATCTGTTGCTTGCAACTTAATACTGGAGGGGGTTCGGATGATAACCTGAAGGTGGATTATTAGTCATAGATGCAGTTGGATGGCGGTCTATGTATAATGTTGTAATGCCCAATCAAGTTCCAAAGGAGTCAAGATGATTAGTATATGCATGTATTGTTTTCTCGATGTTTGTCAATTGCCCCGCTGTAATTTGTTCACCCAGCATGTTATCTATCTTAAGGAGAGCCACCTCTAGTGAACTATGGATCCCGGTCCTTTCTTTTACATATAATCTACAAACTGTTTACTGCTTTGTGTTTACTTTCTGCAAACTATTACTTATTTCCATTCGATACGTTTAATCCTTTGTTTTCAGCAAAACACGGTGAGATTGACAACCTCATCGCAAGTTGGGGACAAAGTTTTGTGGTTGTGTTGTGCAGGTCTCCACGTTGCTACTAGCACCGGTAGTGCGCCCTGCCAAGGCTCAGCTAGCAACCCCTTTGGGGTGTTTCCTTGCTCCTACTGGTTCGATTAAACCTTGGTTTCATAACTGAGGGAGACTTGTTGTTATGCTCATCATACCTTCCTCTTGGGGTTCCCAACAAGCTCTACATCAACACCGAGCCATCAAGCATTTTTCTGGCGCCGTTGCCAAGGAGTCAAGGACATCTTCACAAGGGGAGTCCCTCATAACTAATATCTTTACTTTGTTATTTTTGTTTTGCTTAGTTTCTTTTTGCTTTGTTTGCTTGTTTCTTTATCAAAAGCACAAAAAAATTAGTTTTACTAGTTTGCTTTCTTATTTGAAAACACAAAAAATGACTACTCTTGAAAACACTAAGTTGTGTGACTTCACTAGCACCAACAACAATGATTTTATGAGCACACCTATTGCTCCACCTGTGCCTGAAGATACTTTCTTTGAGATAAAACCTGCTTTGCTCAATCTTGTTATGAGAGAACAATTTTCTGGTATTAGTAATGAAGATGATGCTGCCCATCTAAATAACTTTGTTGAACTTTGTGAGATGCAAAAGCATAGGGATGTAGATGGTGATATTATTAAGCTGAAATTGTTTCCTTTATCTTTGAGAGGAAAAGCTAAAGAATGGTTGAATTCCTTAACTAGGAATAGTATTGATTCTTGGACTAAGTGCAAAGATGCTTTCATTGGAAAGTACTATCCTCCTGCTAAGATTATATCTATGAGAAGTGAAATAATGAAGTTTAAACAATCTGATAATGAACATGTTGCTCAAGCTTGGGAAAGAATGAAATCTTTGGTAAAGAATTGTCCCACTCATGGACTGACTGCTTGGATGATCATCCAAACTTTTTATGCAGGATTGAACTATTCTTCAAGGAACCTATTGGATTCTGCTGCTAGAGGTACCTTTATGACCATTACTTTGGGTGCTGCGACAAAACTTCTGGACAATATGATGGTTAATTATTCTGAATGGCATACTGAGAGAGCTCCACAAGGTAGGAAGGTAAATTATGTTGAGGAAACCTCCTCCTTGAGTGATAAGATTGATATTATTATGTCTATGCTTGTTAATGGAAAAGCCCATATTGATCCAAATAATGTTCCCTTAGCCTCTTTGGTTGCTCAAGAAGAGCAAGTTGATGTGAACTTCATAAGAAATAATAATTTTGGCAATAATGCTTATAGGAGTAATTTTGGTAACAACAATTATAAGACATATCCTCCCAACAATGGTAATGCTTATGGAAATTCTTACAACAATAATAGGAGTGCTCCCTCTGAACTTGAAGTTATGCTTAAAGAGTTTATTAGTAAACAAACTGCTTTCAATAAAACTATTGAGGAAAAACTCTCTAATGCTGAAAGAAATATAGCATCTTTGGCTGAAGCTCAATCTTCTTTGAATAAAATGGCTGCTAAACCTGAAACTAATGATAATCCCTTTGCAGCTACTAATGCTATACAAGTAAGAATTGATGGAAATGTTAGACTATTAGCTGAATTACATGCTAAGTGGGAAAGACAAGATGAAATTGCTAGAAACATTAGTGTTTCTACTATTACCACCACTAGTGTTGAGGATAGTAATAGTTCTACTACTCTAGATGATAAGTATGATTTTGATCTTGATGGTTGCAATATCTTTGAAGTTATTAAGTTCCTACAAAAGTTTGCTAAAAGTCCTAATGCTAGTGCTATGAACATGGCCTTTACAAAACACATCACTGATGCTCTCATAAAGATTAAAGAAGAAAAGATGAAACATAAAGCTTCTATTCCTATAAAACAAGAAGATGGTTGGGAACCCATCATTAATATGAAAGTGAATGATTTTGATTTTAAAGCTTTATGTGATCTTGATAGTAGTGTTTCTATTATGCCTAGAAGGATTTATGATATGCTTGATTTGCCTCCACTTGAAGATTGTTATTTGAATGTCCCACTTGATGATAATGCTAAAAAGAAACTCATGGGGAGTCTTAATGATGTTCTTATTATGGTTAACAATGCCTATGTCCTCGTTGATTTCTATGTTTTGGATGTTGAATGCAATGCTTCTTGTCATATTACTTTGGGAAGACCTTTTCTTAGAACTGTTGGTGCCATTATTGATATGAAAGAAGGCACCATTAAATATCAACTCCCACTCAAGAAAGGTATAGAACACTTTCCTAAGAAGAGAGAGAAGATTTCTTTTGCTTCTCCTATGAAAACAAAATTTGGTCTTAATGCTTCTTCATTTGAGAACACTTGATTCTTTCTTTGCTTCTTTTGCCTAACTTAAAGGCGTTAAAGAAAAGTAATTATTGGGAGATAACCCAAAAGTTTTAGATGAGTCAGTAATAACTGCTCCTTATCCTTTTTATTTGCTTTTTGTGCCAATAGTAACCTCTAATGAGAGAGAAGTAATGATTCGGAAAGTTGTTGTCCCGAAACAGATTTCTATGCTTCACCGTAAAAATTCGTGTAAAATCTCTGAACGTATTTTTGAGGCGTGAAGTTTTGTGCTTCTGCCCCAGGTTGTTATCTAACTTTCTCTAGATCAACCCTTTTTGATTTGAGCAACGGAAGGTCTTCGAAAAAATTCGTCTTTACCTGCTGGTCTGTTTTGACAGATTTCTGCCATTTTCTGCATTTGCTTCTTGTTGGTTCCTTTTTTAGTTCTTTTAGGGAATTGAGCTTTTTGAGGTAAGTGCTATAGTAGCTAGTGTTCTAATGGAAGTTTATTTTGTGTTAGAACTGAACCTTAAGACTTATTTATCTTGAGTGCACTAATGTTGCTAATAAAGATTGTGTGAAGTTTTGTATGAAGGAAAAATTTCAGGTGTATGGAAGGAATGAGTAATGAGATGAAGGATGGACTAAAGATCAAGCTTGAGGATGCCACGCGTGTCACCCAAGAAATATCCAAGAAGTACAAGCGTCAAAGCTTGGGGATGCCCAAGGCATCCCCCTCTTCATCAATAAAAATCCCAGGTTTCTTCCAAACGCTTCATTTTTATTGTTTCATGCACAGTTGTGTTGTTCTTGGAGCGTCTTCTTTTTTGTTTTCGTTTTGGTTTTTGTTTGCTTTTGTTTTCTTAGTTTTCTGAATAAATTTTTTGGACCCCCTCTTTCATACATTGGTTTTCAAATAGTTTGGTTTGGTTTGGAAAAGAGTAGGAAAGTTCATGCTTATGTGGTAAAAAGAGCTTGTTTTTTACTATGGCCTACGCTCTGTCATGCCATGCTTGATATTGTTTTGGCTTTATGCTTAGTATGCTTTGTTGTAGCATGACTTGTTATAAACAATTGAGATTGCTTAATGTGCCTTGGATGAATCATGTGTTGTTTCAGCATATTAAAGCATAGTATAGTGGTATTCTCCTTTGATGCTTTATTTGGGTTGACTTGGCGCATGCTCACACCATGTTATGAGTATCTCAAGTCACCATAGCCTTTATGACCCTTTAGTTTTCAACTTTTAATATCACTTTATGCTTTGATCAATGATGTTTTGTCGCTCTGCATGATTATGGCCATTATTGCTCTCTTAGTTTGTCGCTCCCAGTTTTTTGCTAGCCTCCACAACCAAGTATGAGTTCCACTCATGCATCCAACTCCCTAAACCAAGTTATTCCAAAAGAGTCCACCATACCTACCTACTAGCTTATGCTATTCCAAGTATATTCATGCTTTTGTTTACCTTCCAAATTAAACTTGTTATGAGAAAACTAGTGATTAAAGCTCTCACGAACTTGATGGCACACTTTACTTTTTTGCATTCAATAAATTTGAACCATTGTGTCGTCTATGTTGTATATGCTTGCACTTATTTGTTGGGAATTAGCAGAACCATGCTGTCATAGGGAACGCTTTCAACATTGCACTTGGTACTTTGTACCTAGTTGATATCATGCTCTTTTGTATATGGATGTCGTTGGTGTGAAATGAAAGGGGAGATTGTAAGTCCATGGAGTTATGTATATGTGTTAGAGAAACGCCTGGGTCGCTGGTCTAATCCATGTTGATATGGTGGAAACCTGCAGCGTAACCATAATGAGCTGTCTATGAAGCATTCTTCTTATAAAAAAAGAGTCCTATATTGAGAAAAAAGAGAAAAAGAAAAAAAGAGATTATGAAAAGAGGAAAGAGAGAAAAAAGCACCATATTCCCATGGTAAATAAGAAGATTGTTGAGATGCTCGTTGTCTGCTTGCCTTGTCATTTTGATATGGTGATTCTTCCGTATCATTGGGCAAGGGGTACCCCGTTGGCGGTTCTCTATGATACACATGTACTTACAATGACAAGAACTTACCGGTGACTAAATTTGAGTAGCATGAGGAGCGACCCTCGTATACAAGGGACATGAGATTTCTAACTTATACTTCGTCAAGCATGTACATCATAGTTTGTTCACTTTAACCTTAATCACTTCAAGATGATTATGATAGGGGCAATGAGAGCTGAAAGCTATAAGTACCATAATTTTTGGAAGCTCTTTATGAGACTTGAATCCCTACTTCCTTCTATGAAGGCCTTTCTTCCACCATTATATTGAGTCTCCACCTTCTATCTTTATGCACCTACTTTGAGAGCATAGTGGCCATTCTTAGTTCTATGTGCATTGGCCCAAGACTAGTTGATGGATGCATAACTTGATATTGCTTGTTTTAAACTATTTGTATCTAGTCACTCTTATGAACTTTGAAGGTGTCCTATGCATTTATATTTGCTACTCTATGAGGGACAAGCTGAATACTATTATGCTATGTTTTCTTTATGTGAAACAAACAAACGTCTTGCAAAGCATTGTTATTCATGAATCTTTTGTTTGTGCCTTTTCATGTTGCATCATAGTTTCTTTGTCTTATTGCTAGAACCTTGTCTTTCATGTTATGATTGAAGTACTATGATCCCAGCTTTGAATGTTTTACAAATACTTTGATCAAGTCTTTGATGGTGCATGCCACCTCAAAAATTATTCTTTCTTTTTATCACTTACCTACTCGAGGACGAGCAGGAGTTAAGCTTGGGGATGTTGATACATTGCAAATGTATCTATAATTTTGGATGTTCCATGCTTGGTTTTATCCACTTTCTTGTGTTTTGTCCACACTTTGGAGTACTTTTCATATGATTTCTTGGACTAACCTATTAACAAGAGCCATAGTGCTAGCTGCATGTTTTCTGCTGTTTTTGGTTCCAGGAAAGTCAGAAAATGAATATTCTCGGAATTGGACGGGACAAAAGCCAAAGTGCCTATTTTTCCGGAAGTCATCGGATGCCAGAATACGAGACGGAGAAAGGCTGGGGGCCGGCCACACCACCTGGCCGTGCGGCCAGGCCTGGCTCGCGCCAGGGGGTGGTCTGGCCGACCCGAGCACCCCCTCGGCCTCTCCTTCCGCCTATATATTACCCTCGGGACGAAAACCCTAAGTACCCTATCAAAAATCCATGAAAGAGTCTGTAGCCGCCGTCATATCCATCCCTCGATCGGGAGGGATCTGAAGCTCTTCCCGGCACCCTGCCAGAGAGGGGATTTCACCCTGGAGGCCTTCTTCATCACCATGCAAGCCTCCGGTGTGATGCGTGAGTAGTTCATCCTTGGACTACGGATCCATGTAGTAGCTAGATGGCTGGTTATCCTCCTTTGTGCTTTCATGTTTAGATCTTGTGAGCTCCGTTCATGATCAAGATCATCTATTTGTAATCATACATGTTGTGTTTGTGGGGATCCGATGGATATTGAGATGTTATTTCAGATTGATTATTGATTCTATCATGTCTTTGTTATTTGTGATCTTGCATGCTTTCCGTTGTTAGTAGCTATCTTGGCCAAGTAGATGCTAGCAACTCAAAGAGTTAGTATTTATGCTCGATAGTGGGTTCATGCCTCTGGTAATCTGGGGAAGTGACAGAAATCTCTAAGGTACTAGATGTGCTGTTGCTACTAGGGAGAAAACAACAATCCTTTGTTCATAGAACAATCGTATTATTTACTTTACACGCAATTCGAAAAGCAATAATCTATTTCTTGCAACTTAATACTGGAGGGGGTTCGGATGATAACCTGAAGGTGGATTATTAGTCATAGATGTAGTTGGATGGCGGTCTATGTATAATGTTGTAATGCCCAATCAAGTTCCAAAGGAGTCAAGATGATTAGTATATGCATGTATTGCTTTCTTGATGTTTGTCAATTGCCCCGCTGTAATTTGTTCACCCAGCATGTTATCTATCTTAAGGAGAGCCACCTCTAGTGAACTATGGATCCCGGTCCTTTCTTTTACATACAACCTACAAACTGTTTACTGCTTTGTGTTTACTTTCTACAAACTATTACTTTTTTCCATTCGATATGTTTAATCCTTTGTTTTTAGCAAAACACGGTGAGATTGACAACCTCGTCGCAAGTTGGGGACAAAGTTCTGTGGTTGTGTTGTGCAGGTCTCCACGTTGCTACTAGCACTGGTAGTGCGCCCTGCCAAGGCTCAGCTAGCAACACCTTTGGGGTGTTTCCTTGCTCCTACTGGTTCGATTAAACCTTGGTTTCATAACTGAGGGAAGCTTGCTGATGTGCTCATCATACCTTCCTCTTGGGGTTCCCAACGAGCTCTACATCAACACCGAGCCATCAGTCGCACAGCTCCTCGCATGTCACCCCTTGTCTAGGTCCTTGCACGATGGTCCGGTCGCTACTAATGGTAGCTCCATCGAGTTATCACACACATACGGTGCAAGACAACGACTCCTGGGCTCTGACCACTGTCGTGGTTGTGGAAGTATATCTCCTAGCCAGAATCTCTGCAGCACAATGTCGTGCCGAAACGGTGTTGTCTTTGCATGTACAGTCCTTCTCCGGGACTGTGCCATCGCAAAGACAACGAGAGAGAGAGGGGGATTCTCTAACGAAAAGTGCCCTAGAGAATATATGGATTGGTGTGTTTAATCCCTCTCATAGGCACCCCTTTATATAGGTGGAGGAGGGGTACTCCCCACCAAAGGTTTCCCATGAGGAACAACTAAAAGACAATAAAAGGGGCCAACCGAGCCAGCCCAGCAAGCGGCAGCAGCAGCTGGCGTGCAGCAACAACTCGTGCTCGGGTGGGCCGGCGCGCCTGCGGCCCATCAAACGCGGCAGCAATGGTGGCAACATGCACGCGGCCCGCTAGCAGCGAGACGGCGGGTGGGCCAGCTATCTATGTGCGGCCTGCTAGCAGCCTATGGCTAGCTGGGCGGTGGAGAGGGCATGGACCGAGTGGGTCGGCACGTGGCCTAGCGGCACCTGGTTCCTACCCGTGCCCGCGCCAGCCCAGGTGGGCCGGCTTGCTGCAGCCCGCAGCACCGGCCGGCTAAGTGCTGCCCCGCGCGGTGCCCATCGCCTGCCTACCCGCCTGTGTGGGTTAGCCAAGGCCCACTAGTGTAGTTGTGGCTATTTTGATGTCCCTTTCCGGGTAGCTTCCTCCTGGAACGATTCCCTCCGGGGTTTTGGTCGTGGCGAGGAAGTTGCCCATAAATATTAATTTCAATATTTATTTAGTATATATTAATTCATAATTAACATATAATAAATGCATATTATAATTGATATTTCCTAAAATACCTTGCGGTCTTTTCCTTTCATTGTTTCTCTGAACAACTTCGAATCTTATTCGGAATGATTCCGATTTCTCTCTCTTTTGTGGTTCCATCTTACAGGAAGATCTCTGAGCATCGTAGTGCCCTTAAGTGTGTTTCCCTACGGTTCGGAAATGTCACAGACACGATCGAAATGATATCTGATCAATGATCAATAGCGGGGTCGGGATGCCCATAATGACCCCCATGCACTCCATGATTCACCTTCGTGTCGAACCTTAAACGATATATCCAATTCCCTTTATTATTCGATACTAGACTTGTTCGAGATCTAATTATCGGTATCATAATACCTTGTTCAATCTCGTTTCTAACAAGTACTGTTTTACTCGTTCACGTAAAATTCCATCCTCATGACCTAGTCATACGTTGTGCAGCTTATGGATGTAATTCCCCGAGTGGGCCCGTGTATCTTCCCGTAACACGGGTGAACAAATCCCGATATTGACGCATAGGCCTCAACATGTCCCCTTTAGAATACCCAACATGCACTTTCATGGTCACCCAATTACGGACATGACGGTTGATGCAGTCAAATCAATCCTCGGATGACAATGATTAATATGATCTCACGGTCTAAGGATTAGGACACTTTGTTTCTAATAATTGCAACTGTGAACTATGTGACATAATCGTGTTGCAACAATCATCGGTGGAAAATGTCCATCACACCAACTTAGATGATATGACTTTATTGTCAGTTGGCTTTAATAGCATCATAATCAGGAAACCTTGATCCTCAACTGCCCAATAAACTATTATAAACTAATAAGATATGATAATAAACCTCTTTATTATATCACACATGTATCAATGTTTCTACTTGATATAGTTATAGCATGATATAAACTATTATGAACTAATAAGATATTATAATAAACCTCTTTATTATTTGCCTCCAAGACGTATCTCCTTCACACGTGGTAGCCGACCCTTGTGGTGTCTCCTTGTCAATATAAAAGGAGGCCCAGGTCGACTAGGGAGGATAGATAAAAGGAGAGGGAAGAACATGATATGTTTCTTACCTGGGAACAAATTCTGTAACCATGTGTTCATCCACTAGATAGTAGACAGTTGCAGGACGTAGGGATCCGTACATCGCGGTCTGAACCTAGGTAAAAAACCTGTATCTCCCTATGTGATTGTGTTCGTCCACTCGGCGCTCAAGCTCACCAAATATTGTGCAACTGGATAAACTAAAAAGGGATCATCCATCCCCGGTGTAGAAATTTAGGACACTACAGCCGTGGCAGCAACGGAAAGGGTCCACAGTCAATCAAACGGTTTTTGGCTTTATTCTCCTTTTCTGCAATTTTTTTGGTCCTACTGTTTGGTTCTCTTTGTTCGTTTTCTTTTGGTTTAATGTTCTTTGCTTTTTTGTGTGGTTTGTTTCTTACGAATTTTTCGTTTACCATGTTGAGAATGAAAACCTTTGAACAACGAACCGTTGAATGCAAATACGTGATGTATAACGTTGGAAGCGATATCATCTTGGTTTAAAAAGTAGGTTACGACAAGAGCCAAAGACAAATAAACGACATAAAATGATAGGTAAAAACAACAAAATATAAACATTCGGACGAAGAAGTTAGAGACGAAAAATAGAATAAAGGAGATAAATGTGAATAGAGTTTAACGTAAAGCTAGCCTCTGATGTTTGAAATCAAAAAGATGGGCAGAAAAAATATTGGATGAATCGATGTATGCACCATTTTGACAGCTTTGGCCTGAACCTCCAAGAGTGTTGGAGTTTTTAAGACGCCACGATAAGATGGGAGAAGTTGAGGAGGGATAGTCTTGGTTTGGCACATTTTCGGTTGAGCATCCTAATGCATGACCTCGTGTCCATATTTGCATTGGCTGCCTAAGCAGCTACTTTGCGTGTCGAGATGTTCTGATTCTCGGACGCCTCAGTCGATCCGCCTGCTCATCGCTCTGTCATTACTCGTGTCATGCGCCACCTAGCCTACTAACTCTTGTATCGGGATATTCTTCTTCTCGGACGTTCCGGTCTACTCGCCTTTTCATTGATACGTAATTACTCGCATTTTCGTACCACCTTTTGTGTCTCCTAGCCTCCTATCTCTCATTTGCACCTGTTGTGCCGCCAAAAGTAAAGCCATAGCAGGCTACTGACCGACATTAAGATCTTGACGTTGCATTTATCAATAGTATAAGTTCACTCGGCGCTGCTAGTCGCTTCTATCTTTTATAAGTAGACTTTCCTTCGCCGTTAAGACGTGCCAACACTCACTCTTGGAGTGTCTTCCTTAGATCCTTCATGTGTTCGTGCTTGCTCTTTTTGTCGATGTTGGACATTCACATCGTGTGTTCGACTAAACGCATGATGAAAGCCGATGGGGATGATGTCTTTCGGCGCAAAGTCTCGGGGGTAACCACCGCTTTGTTCATCTTACCACGCGGGATGAAGGATTGTAGCATGTCCATCTTTGGTCATGTGTTGTTGTCGATGTCGACATGGTGTTCGAGTTGGAAAGGTCCAAGCCAAGCGACATGGATGTGTACCTGTATCAAGGGACCGGTGCAGGGCTCTAGAGGACATTCGACATACCTTCCGGTATGAGCATCTCAAAAGAGAGTGAGTGCCATTGTTTGGTCCGTTCTTGGCGCAAGGAGATGATGCATGTAGCCTCCCTTTGCCTCACCGATGAGGAGTTTGATGGCATACTCGCTTATGGTGTATTTAGGGCTATTGTTGATGAAGCGATGGCGCAAGGATTTTATTTATTGAAGTAATATAAACACCAATTATAATAATATTGTGCCTAAGCAACATTTAAAGATAATAAATTCAAAACAATACTTAAAGATGATTTATAAAATTGATAAAATCCTTTGAACTATTATTCTTCACTTAATAATAATAGTAAAGAAAATTTCTTCCAAATCGAAAATTTGCTTAGTTAAAATAAAATGAAATACCAAAAGAAAGGAAAATAAGATGCCCACATATAATAAAGGGAGATACCTTTTCCTTTCCAAACTACAGTAATAAAATAAAAAACCTCATTGTAAAGTAAATACAACCAAATGAAAACTCGATGAAACAATAAGTATTAAATGTCAAAAATACCATTTTAAAATAAGATAACATCACATATAAAAGAAATTTAAAACAATATTATTGAATAATAAACAACTCTTTTCCAACTTAAAGGTATTAACTTGAAATAAAATTCTGAAAGAACAAAATGGTAATCTTCTCATGCTAATAAAAATCAACAATATCTCTTTATTTATGTAATAATGTTATACCAATGTATTACCTTATTTACTTTTAACTGTTTAAGAATATTGAAAACAAAGATAAAGAATTTCCTAAACTATTAACAACACCTTTGATAAGAAAGACATGGAATATAACAACCAAATTGTTATTCATCCTTACTTAATACTTTGGAACCATTTTACTTTATTAAAGTAAATGCACTAATAATACCAATCCAAAACCAAATAACTCAAACACTAAACCAAACCAATGTGATTACTTTTGGGGTTGGAATGGTTGCATATCATACCTTATGCATAATAGCATATTGATGTTGTCTTGAAAATTGGATTTTATGACAACACAAAGCATGCTAATTGCATAATCTTGCACTTAGGAGGCAAGTTCAATCTTGCATGTCCTTCGAACTATTTTATAAAAACTACTCTTTAAAATTATTATGATATCACTTGCATTCAAAAGCAAAATACTATTTTCATAATAAATATGGAGTATGGGTTACCGACCTAGGGTGGTCGGATAATCTATTATGGTGTGTGATGTAACCATGGTTGGAATACATGGTTGGGAATCCATGTGGTGAAGGTTCCATCATACCGGGAAAATACATCTAGGATTAACAATAAATGTAACATTCAGAGCACCGTATAGAAATTGTTGACCATAGATCCTAGAATGGGGTGGTAAAGTCATCTAGACATTCTTACTTTCGTATGTATTTCTATGATAGGTCAACTTATGATATAGAGTGGAGAGTAGTGATGACTGCAAGTGCATATATCGTTTGTAGCTAGTTTCGAAATAAAGATATCGATCCCACAGGGAGTAGGAGTCTGAAGTCTAATAACTCTTGAATTAAATACTATAATAGAAATGCTAAATAAAGTTCTAAGTAATAAGATAAAATGCGAGTATTGTGTAAAAATGTGTTTTTGGTTTTTGGTATAAGAGAACAATAAGTAAAGTAAAATAACTGAACACAGAAAGTAAGTATCGTGTATGTAAAAGAGATACAAAACTGCAATGGGAAAAGCAGTATCAGGGAGTAGCGGATACACCTCGAGCATTATAAAGAGCTAAAAGATTATTACCATGAACATTCTCAACTATGAATGTATGGGAGGAACTCCATATTTGGACAAATAGGCAGCAACCACTACTCATATCATTCTCATAACCACAGCAGACAGCAATCGATATCAATCGAATTACTATGCTATTAAGGGACTTAATCCCGTAGAACGTATCCCATGGCATGGATAGTGTTCTGTGAGTTTTTTCGGTTTCCCAAATTGATACGTAAGGAGTGCCAACAGCTTTATAGTCACTTTAAGTGCTAACACACCTCTGTCTACCAACAAGTAGTTCCCTCCATCAAGTCCCCATGAGAGGAAAATATTGAGAGACCAACTTCTCTCAACATCAAGATGAAGACAATCTAACACATGGTCATAGAGATGAATATCATAATAAACTTTATCTTATTTCAATCTCATACTAGGGTTTCTCCATCTCCCCAAGAACTAATGATCTACTCAGACATGGAGGCAATCAACATCATGGCAATAACAATGGAATCTATCATATATGAATAGTACTTGTATAAATCCACAACGAGTATGGAAATAACAACAAGATATAGACAATATGTAGACGGGATGGATGGAGATGGTGGTGATGCAGCGGTTGATGATGAAGATCGATGCGTTAGCCTCCCGGATCTGCGCAGGGTGAAGATGGATCTCTGGTGGACGAGTTCCCCCTCCAGATGCCTTCTGGAGGTGAGGTTTCAGCAATTTCTATTTGTTCTGTATGTCGTCTCCCGGATCCAGTTGCACGGGGTGAAACTATTTGAGGAGGCGGTGGCGGCGCCAACTATACGGTGGGAAATATACAGCCAGAAAATTAATTCCCGCCGTATAGTTGGTCGTTAAACCTTCTCGATGGCTCGATCGCTTCGGGTTTTCTTCTGGTATTATTGATATTTCTCAAATAAGCGATTTACGTTGTTTTTGACTCATTTTATACCTAATATAACTGCTCCAAGAATTGTGTCCATTATATCCATCATATGTCCTAATCCTGGTGAAAATAGACATAAAATGTGCGCGAGAACGCCGTAAAAAACCAAGATCTTACAACTATAGTGCAAAATAATAATATAAAACATGATGCAAATATGCGCTCGTCCAGCAGCGGGTGGGATCCCGTAACATCCCCGTCTCGGGTAGCGGGATGATGACTTGAGCGTATTTGAAGGGAGGGAAACTGTGACCAAACCTCGTTGAAATGAGTGTACTGTGGGGTCGTAGAGAAGACTAGTGATTGTATTGTCTTTAGACTTGGTCTCAGACCAAGGAAGTCTAGGTAGGAATATGTAGGCATGCATCAGATGTAATAAGGCTAAAGAAGTTTGTGGTAAAAGTAGCGCACATCTCTAGAGTGTATAAAAACGTGACATGTTACTCCTTGTTCTGGGAAGGAAATATGAACACATCGGGAAAGGGACTTCATGAAGTCCTACCCATGGTGACTAACACACATGTGAAAGTGCATGTGTTCCCGCATGTGTGATTTTGGTAATTAATGATAATCTTTATGGACTAATGTTTACTTTGAGTTACACTTGTAAGAATTGTCCATTGGCATCGCTTAGACCATGTGTTGTCTTAGAGGTTGAAATATGAAAAATTAAGAACAATAAGTAATGACCAAGGGCTTTTGGCCTATTGGAATCATGTTGAAGAAAGAAGATGATTCAAAGTTGATCAAGTTGAAGTGCAAAGAGAAGTTTCAAGTAAATCAACACTCAAGAAGAAATGAAGTAGTGCAACTTCAAGAAACACCATCTCTATAAGATCACATGCTTGAAGCTTTCCATCCTCGGTAATCATGGATTGATGAAGACAAGTTCAAAGAAGAGGTTCCCCCATGGTGTATGGGGGAGCAATTTGCAAGTCTTCATCAAGCGAGCGCGAGCAAGAAAAATCAAGAAAGGTGTTCCATCTTGAGGATTTCAAGATCATAACATCAAGCTCAAGTGAAATGCTCAAGGAAAAGGTATGATCTTCATATGTTTTCCCTTTTGTCACTCTCTTGTAGTTTGTTGGGAAACCAGGTTTAGGATAGATAGTCGTACTATCAAGGTGGGCTCTCGAGTGAGTAGCTAGATTATTTCCTTCGGAGAGAGATCAAACCTTTGCATCCTTGCATCATCTTTATTGGTTGTTGTTTGGATCTTATCCATGTGAGGATATATAGCTTGTGGTTATCTTCATAACTAGCTCTAGTTCATCAAAAATGGATTTCCTTTGTATATCTTATTGCATTTTTTATCTTAAAAGTTTTCCGGCTCCATACCTTGGGAGGTATCTCACATATTCATACTTTATAATACACGTCGTTATATTTCCAACAAAATTGGTTTCATCCCATTCGGAGTTTGGATGCTCAAGTTATTACAGTTTTAGATACATTCACTTCACAAAGCTAAAACATCTTATATTTTGAAACGGAGGGAGTAATAGTCATACCTTTGAACCTACGATGTTTCTATTATACTACTCTGTTGGGTGTAATGTTCATTGAACGATGTTTCGTGAGCGGTATGCCAACGACTTGCGCACTACAATATGTAGCATGTGGTGGGTCACCGCAATTTGTCTAGGACATCATGGTGCACGTGGAAGTCAGGATGGGTAAGGCTTGGGTGGCGACATTAGTTTCTGGAATGAGGAAATCTCATGGGTTGAGGAGTGATCTCTTTATACAGGTGGAGGAAAGGAAGGGTCGGAGAGAAACCAAGGAGACGAACGCGGGTCAGATTCAGACATGGATTTTCACCGTGTTATTGGGTTATTATTATATGGGCCGGCCCAATATAAAAATTCCAACAATAGCCATCGTTCTTGAAGTTTGTTATAACTTGAAGCTATATATTGTTCTCAAAAAAAAACTTGAAGCTATATATCTTGTTATATCTAGATATCTTATAGTTACTTATATCTTGTTTATCATAATTGCCGGTGCACATAATTGAGCACTCGTTGGATGCTCGTAACGAACTGCGTGAAGAGGGTGGCAGCATCAACCCACTGGGAGTAGCTTTGAAGATCAAGGCCTACGACGAAATGATCGCAACACACTTGGTCAATGCCAGTACCAACCACAGTCGTGAGAGCTCTAGTGTAGTTTCTTGGTCTCCACCACCCAGGGACGGAGCCAGGATTAAGGTATAGGGGGGCGAGCAGACGCGAAGCCAAAAAAAATCCCCGTGCTAAAATAAAGCGTCGATTTTTTTGGGTGCTTATGCAAAGTGTAGGAACAATTCATTTGATAAATGTCATTATTTGCTGTTGTTTTCCTCTTTAATTTGCTAAATTTGAAGTATACTATTGTTGATAATAAAGCTTTTAACTAATCATATGCACAGTATCTTGTTCTCATGTACATACCTTGAATAACAATCTGGATGTGCCGACGACGGCAATCGAGCAACGAAGTTCAGCGGACAGCCAACATAGTCGCCGACTCGCCGCTAGACAAGCTGGCCAATCAAGTCCCCTTGCTGCAATTGCATCGAACGAGCAGCGGCAGGTACCATATCTTGCAGCCAGATTGATCGATCTGATTGAGACGAGAGACGCAAGATGGAATCGTGGTAACTGCAGACGAAACGACCAGGCTTCCACGATCGATGGTCTACTGACATGACGGTAGATGGGCTGTTTTAGTTGGAGCGATGGGCTTTGGTGCGTACCCAACCGATGGATTTGGGCTTAGGTACAACTAATCAGGTAATTAGCACAGCAATTAGGCAAGACATATACATACAGTACCAGGTGGTGACGCTCAAAAAAAAAATATACATACAGTACCAGGTTCCCCAAGGTTACAACGCCCGAGCTTGCTGAACCAGGTTCCCCCAAGGTTACAACGCCCGAGGTTCCCAGGTTCACCTGTGAGGCTTGGCCTCTCCTTTGTCAGGGACGAAGGCTTTGGATAACGTGGTTCTTGCCACTGACTCTATCTGTGGTTCACCGCATCAAATCGTCAGTGAGGAAACGATCTTCCGCGGACCAGTTATCCAAGATAGAGTACATCAAGATCTTGGTCGCCTCCTTTGCTAAATAATTGGCCCTTCCTTCTTATAGCAAGAAAATGCAATCTCCTCCTCATATGAACCTACCTACATGACTTCCATGTCAGACTGAAACTCCTTCCCTTGCATTACCCATAGGATGCCATCATATTTGTGTTCACAATACATCTGAGCGTCATTTGCTACTGTGATTTCCATATGTTTGTATCCGGAAAACAATTTGTATTGACTATATGTCTGGTTGATTGATAAAGCACAAGCACTCTCCAAAAAAAAAAAGGAACCCTGCCCTAGACAGCCGCCCACACACTATAAAAAAGAAATTGGCTTAATCCGTCCCGGGTTAACCATTGAGTAGAACAAGAGCTACATCTTAAAATAAGATTCTCAGGATGCAGTTTAAATAAGTACTAGTATCATGGATTAAGTCACAGTGCACATCGAGAAAATTGTTTATGCATCCCCTTTCAGGGCTCACAAAACTCTACTCTGATTTGCAATACATGATGTTATCGTTTCAGTTAGTTTACTTGATCGACAGTAAAATCTCTCACTGGAATCTTGGTCTTTTTGCTGGCCCTTGATCAATAATAGGGTCAACTGCGGGAGGCAATGTCTCTGAAGCCAGCAGATCATCCGGCGCTTTCTCTTCTGATGCAGCTGGTGGGACATAGCCCTCCGGATAAGGTGGAGGGGGCGGAGCAGGAGGCAGCTGTCAAGAATACGCGTGAAGCTCGAGATTAGTAAATGGTTCATGACACAAGTCAAAAGAAAAATGGTTGGTAAAAAAAGTTGATGAACACACTATGGGTAAGATAAAGCTACCATCTACCGAGGTCCATGTAGTAACAGGAAGCAAGTTTTGCTATCTAAATCAGACATTGGGTGCACATGAAAGTACAAGTTAATACTAAGTACCTTCTTTTGCAAACCCATGAGGATGCGATCAACTCGTATCAACTCCTTCAAGTCAATTGCTTCCTTCTGGGTCTTCGATTCAGAAGCTGCTGCATCAGACTCTGTTTCCGCTGTAAAGAAGAAAAACAGAGATACAGTGATGATCCTAGTTTTGCTTTCCAAATCATGGTAAATAAGAAAATGTAACATGAATGGAAGTAGCGTGTATCATAAGCAACAAGTTGTGAAACGCAGTAGCAACAGTTTCCTGCAAGCGATCTTGCAACACCAATGCCCACTGCCATTATTCATGATTATGAGAATGTCAAGGTAAGGAGTGGTGTCATCATCAAATCCTAATTCTAATTTGTGATCGTATCATTTCTACCAAGCACATGTGAATACATAATAAAGAGCTGGCACACACTACAAATGCTCACTGCGGTTGGCTAACCATATTACAGAAACCAGTTTCACCGGAATTCTGGCAATCCCACATGTTACCAGGTTTCTGAAATTGGTAGATTTTGGAGAATGTCATAGCCGTTTTAGTCAAGGCTAGAAACTTAAGGTAGACCGAGTAACATAACAGAAATTAACTTGACAGAGTCCATGAAATAGACCAGGCACTGGTTTCCTGGTAAGCACCCAGATTTTGATATTCAGAAAATCTGAACCACCTACCTGACCCAGATTTTGATAACAGAGTAAGCAAATCCTGGATAGGAAAGCTAATTTGGGTGTTTGAAATTAATTTATCCATGGAAGTCTATCAAGAAACTAAAAAGAAGTCGGATTCTTTTCTGTAACCAGAGAAATAAGGAATTAAATTTGGCAACGCTAGAACTAAAATTGAGATGATTTTAGAGTTACCATCTTTTAGGGGGGAAACTGTTGTTCTGAAACTTGCTACTTGGTATAAATCTCAATTTCTCTAGAAAATGCTCATGACTTACTTTTTATGAACCTAATCATGAATCAATGCCTGCATTTATCCTGACCAAAAGTGCCGCTATTTCAATCACACGAAAAACCACATCCCCATAAGATCAGCTGGATGTCCATACAGGTATTTCACTGGCAAAAGTTATACTACATTATCAATACCATGCATAGGAGATGTTTCTTCGTGTGGAGACATAGTAAAAAAAGGAGGAAAGAAGCAGGTAAGATGTGAAGTCCATACCATTACCAATCTTCTCCAATTTCGATGATTCATGATCCCATATCCAAGAATTTGCATGCCGCCAAATTGGGCCATATTTGGAAAACAAACAAAGAGGGAGTAGTATGAAGAGTATGCCTCGATTAGCTTTTCTCTCGAGAAGGAGCAAAACATGACGTTTCCCTATTTAATATTAGGGTGCTTCATGCTAAATGTATGGACCTCAATGTAATTTTACCTTTTTTAGGTCCTTGATGTAAAATTTACCTCCACCGTTCGTACGTGTAACTTTCATACGTAAAAGCAAGTGGTAAAAGTTAAACGTATTTAAGCTTATTAGTTGCCAATGAATATGAACATTCTTGCGTTTCAAGCCGAACGACCAGGGTCATGGACATATCTACATCATACTTTATGCTAATGATTCATGATCCCATATCGAAGAATTTTTATGCCGCCAAATTTGGCCATATATTTCGAAAACAAATGAAGAGAAAGTAGTATGAAGAGTATGGCTCGATCAGCTGCTCTCTCGAGAAGGAGCCACACCCGTCTATTTCCATTGCTTAATTTTAGGGGGCTTCATGCTAAATGTAAGGACCTTTATATAATTATTTACATTTTTAGGTCCTTGATGTAAACTGTACTCTCACCGTCCATGGTGGCCCATATTTGGGCGTAAAATGGGTGTGAAAAATGGCATGGTAACAATGTTGTCACTCGGAGTTTCCAACCATGAGGAAAGGAAAAAAATCAATTTCCCAAGTGAGAGGAGTGTATTTTCTGTAAAGCAAGTACTTCCTCCGACCCAAATTAATTGACTCAAGTTTATCTAGATTCGGATGTATCTAGTACTAAAATATGTCTAGATACATCCGAATCTAGACAAATCTGAGTCAATTAATTTGGGTCGGAGGGAGGAAGAATATGTATTTATGTAGAAAATAAGCAAAGAGACAGAAGAGAAACTTTGGATACAGAGGAAGCAGCTCGAGAGAGCAGCGAAGAGGAGGAGTTGAAGGCGGTGCGATATGAGAGCAAAGCTGTGATGGCTTCCTAACACGAGGTACAGGATACAGTCACCTAGTAGTACTAGTAGTACGGAACTAGTACTAGTAAATTTTAGGACCTTTACTATATAATACTATTGTATGCACGCAAAACCAATTGTGTTTTCTCTCTCCTTTAGTGCCTCATCACCATTCCCACACCCCAGCTAGGTGATCTCTCCCTCGTCCAAAATGTGGCATTGTGCACGTGTGTCGACCTGCCTTGTCGTCGGCTCCGTGTCGGTATCAGGCGTGCTGCATAGAAGGAACCATTTTGTGGCTTGGCGACAAAAGGGACAGTACTCATACTATTATTAGAGTCGGAGTTCAAACTTTCGCAGTTTCGAAATTTTCACTTCCTTCCCAAACATCCGGAGGGAAGGTTATTCAAAAGATTCAAAAGATAGTGGTGCACAAGGGATTGTTTATACTTTTTGGTGTCTGCAGTATGTCCCATCGCATTCGATGCACTTCATTATGATTTGACCAGCTTTACCACTACTCCATAGTACTCCATTGTCATTCCATTTCACACCCTGCAAAGAGGAAGCCACCAAGCACACCCACAGCACACTGGATCGAAAGTACAGTAGCAGTAGTATGAAGGGTATGGCTCGGTCGCTCGCTCGAGAAGGACCCGCACCCGACTGTTTTTCATTCCTTCATTTTAGTGCCCTTTGTGCTAAATGTATGGACCTCTATGCAATTTTCTATTTTTTGAGGTCTTCGATGTACACTCAACTCCCACTGACCTTCTCAAATTTTAACTAAACGTAAGCGCGATAGGTTGCTCTTAAAATTTTCCAAAAATATTTTGAAGCTAAGCAGGAATTCTTTACATTGAAAAACCACCAAAATTTCTAAAAATTCATGCTCTTGCTATGCATCCGCATCCCGAAAAAGTTGACACGGTTTTCATAACATTTTTTTAAGAAAAGAATAAGAAGTATAATTTTTTTTGTATCATCATGTTATGTGTATCCGGAAAAACGAGTTATAAAAGTATAATACGAACATTATTAATTATTCTTTGGTTTCGATAATACTTTATGTTAATGAAATTAGGTCAAACTTGAACTACAAGTAATAAATTGTCGGTTGCTTTGAAAGTTTTATGAAAAAAGCTTTTGGAGGTACCCATCGAGCGGTTAATATATATATATATATATATATATATATATATCAGAAACCACAGAGAGTTTTGATGAGTGGTTCGACTTCTAGCTAAGATTTTGCATGATGACAATTTTGAACACCATTTGAAAACGATCACATGAAACAGGGAAAGAGGGGAAATGATTTTTATATTCTCTATGGGAAACCCACAAGCTTGAGGTGCACCTTATTAGGCTTAAAGATACAAAATCTATTTTCTCTACAATGTATATGGTGAACCATAGTGGATGCCACATACTAGGCCTTAAGGTGTGCTTTTGTACACATTGATGATGCCGTTATTAGGGAAAAAGCAAATAGTACTCCCTCCATCCAAATTAGTGTTCTCACATTTGTCTAGATTCGGATGTATCTAGTCATGTTTTAGTGCTAGATACATCCGAAACTAGACAAATCTGAGAACATTAATTTGGATCGGAGGGGGTAGTATATTAGTACTTTGTTTGAGGAAAGTATATTAGTACTAGTACACTAGTATAGTACTAGTACTCATTTCTTTGCTTAGACATATGCTCACCTCTGTCCACGCGCTGTACACGCTGAGAGAATAAAACGTAGGCAGGGTAAAAGAGGGCAGCAGCGAAGAGGAGTTGAAGGTGGTTCGATGTTAGAGGAAAGTTATGATGGGTTCCTAACACGAGGTACTCCTGCGGCCACTCTACTAGTACTAAATTTCAGGACCTATGCACGCAAAACAAATTGTGTGTTTTCTCTCTCCTTCGCTGCCTCTCACCATCCATCCTCCCTCTCTCCTATGATTTCCCCTCGCGCACCAGCCCGACTGATCTCTCCCTGGTCCACAGTATGGTGCTGCACACATGTGCCTTGGTACAGTGGCTATGTGTCTCTGGCGTGTTCAGCAGTCGCGTTGGCATGGAGTAGGGACGAGGAGTACATAGGAAGGAAACCACTTTGGTCCTCGGCGGCAAAAAAAATCAAACTTTTCCAGTTTTCGAAATTTTCACTTGCTTCCCAAACATCGGGAGGGAAGGTTACTCAAAATATCGGCCATTCGTAGTACTTCTTATCTTATCTTTATCTTTTCTTATCTCTTACAATACCATACCACTATATAGTGTACGGATAACTTCGATCATTGACCGTTGGATCAAGACCGAGAAATCCAAACAGTGTCGTCGGTGTGATTTTCCAACTATATCAGGAAAGAACATTCAACTATTCTCAATTTTCCGAGTGGATGACGAGCGAGGTTGTGCTTTCCCGTTTAGGAATGTTCGAAGAATATTGGATCTGAATGCCAGAAGCCAAGTTTACCAACATGTTGTACCAAAGATTCCCATGTTTTATTTATGAGTTTTCAAACTTCCTAGCTAACTCTGCCTATTTGAACGAATGACTTTATGTCGATTTATCGAAATTTGGTCAAAGTTGAAAATACAAGTAAATTGTAGGTTGCTTTGAAAGTTTTATGAAAAATCTTTTGGAGGTACCCATCGAGGGGTCACAATTAATATATCATAAAACACTGAGAGTTTTGACGATAGGTTCAACTTCTTGTTAAGATTTTGCATGTTGACAATTTAATGAAATTAGGTCAAACTTGAGCTACAAGTAAGCCCGATAGATTGCTATTGAATTAAATGTATTTCCAAAGGTAGATGGGTGCATCTTCATGTAGTAAACAATGTCCTCGGTGTTAGTTTCCAACTATCACGAAAGAACACTCTCTGTTTTGCGAGTGATGACGAGATGGTTCTTTTCCATAAAGAAAGCTCGAAGAATATGGATCTCAATGCCATAAGCCAAGCTTCTAGAGATATTAAGTGGACCAACGTGTTTTACTTACGATTCCCATATGTTTTTTAAGTTTTCAAACTCCCTATCTAATTATTTTGCCCACTTGAATGACTACATGCCGATTTATCGAAATTAGGTCAAACTTGAACTATAACTAAATTGTAGGTTGCTCTGAAAGTTTTACAAAAAAGCTTTTGGAGGTACCTTACCGATCGGGGGGAGGTCACAACCAATATATGAGAAATAACCGAGAGTTTTGACAACAGGTTTGACTTCTTGCTAAGATTTTGCATCGCATGACACTATTTAACGAAATTGTGTCAAACTTGAGCTACAAGTAAGGGTGACAGGTTGCTGTTGAAATATATGACTTTTCATAGAGGTAGATGGGTGCATTTTCTTGTAGTAAACAGTGTCGTCGGTGTGATTTTCCAACTATATCAGGAAAGAACATTCAATTATTCTCAATTTTCCGAGTGCTCACGAGCGAGGTTGTTCTTTTCCGTAAAGAAATGTCCGAAGAATATTGGATCTAAATGCCAGAAGCCAAGTTACCAACATGTTGTACCAATGATTTCCCTGTTTTATTTATGAGTTTTCAAACTTCCTAGCTAACTCTACCCATTTGACCAAATGACTTTATGTTGATTTATTGAAATTAGGTCAAATTTGAAACTACAAGTAAATTGTAGGTTGGTTTTAAAGTTTTATGAAAAATCTTTTGGAGGTACCCATCAAGAGGTCACAATTAATATATCATAAAACACCGAGAGTTTTGAAGATAGGTTCAACTTCTTGCTAAGATTTTGCATCTTGACAATTTAACGAAATTAGGTCAAACTCGCTCTTGAATTAAATGTATTTTCAGAGGTAGATCGGTGCATCTTGTTGTAGTAAACAATACTGTCAGTGTGAGTTTCACACTATCGGGAGAGAACATTCAATTCTACATTTTCCGAGTGAAGACGAGCGAGGTTAGTTGTTCTTTAATTTTCCATAAAGAGAAGTCCAAAGAATATTGGATGTGGATACCACAAGACAAGTTGACAGACATATATAGTGGATCGACAACATGTTGTACTTGCGATTCCCATGTTTTATGAGTTTTCAAGCTTCCTAGATAACCCCACCCATTTGAATGACTTTATGTAGATATCTCGGAATTAGGTCAAATTTGAAACTACAAGTAAATTGTAGGTTTTGCTTTGATAGATTTATGAAAAAGATTTTGTAGGTACCTGATTCGACACAAGGGGAGCCAAGAATATTTATAAGCCTTAACAACTGAGTTGTCAATTCAGCTGCACCTGGAAACAATCTTGCTCATAGCTGTTTATTAGTAGCAACAGTTTTGTAGTAGCAATAGCAAAGTAATAGCAGTAGTAAAAGTAAAGACAGTAGTTACAATTGCAGTAAACAGTAGAATTAAGGCACGGTAGGCATAGGGATGGATGGACGGGCGTTGCATGAACAAGACAATTCATATGGCAATCAAGACATATGGCATTTGCAGATAAATAAGATAAAGCATCCAATTACTAGATAATCATAGGCATGTGTTCCATATATAGTCATACGTGCTCGCAATGAGAACTTGCACAACATCTTTTGTCTTGCCAGCCCGTTTGTAGCGGGGCCTCAAGGGAAGTACTGGCAATTAAGGTGCTCCTTTTAATAGCGCACCGGAGCAAAGCATTAACACTCCATGAACACATGTGATCCTCACATCAAAGCCATTCCCTCCGGTTATCCCGATTATTATCACTTTGGGGCCTTTGGTTCCGGACAACAATATGTGTGTACAACTTGCAGGTAAGACCATAAACAATACTATTATAATGAATCAATAACATGTTCAGATCTAAAATCATGGCACTAGGGCCCTAGTGACAAGCATTAAGCATAACAAGTTGCAACAAAGTCAAAAAGCACTAATAATAGATACTAGGCACCATGCCCTAACAATCTGATGCCACTACATGAACGATCTCATCCAATCCCTACCATCCCCATAGCCTACAGCGGGGGATTACTCACTCATGGATGGGGAAACATGGATTGTCGATGGAGAAGCGATGGTGATGATGGCAGCGATGATCTCCTCCAATTCCCCGCCCGCCAGGGTGCCAGAACGGAGTTTCTGGTTCTGATTCACGGAATCTGGTAGTGGCAGCGTAGCAGAACTCTTTCTGGAAAAACGTCAAGCCCCCCCTTGGTTTTTAGGTCAAGAGGTAACTTATAGGCGAAGAGGGAGGCCGAGGGGGTGACCGAGGCGGCCACACCACCCCCAGGCACACCCTGGCTTGGCCCGCGCGGCCAGGTGGTGTGGGCCCCTCATGGCCCTCCTCCGTCACATCTTCTGGCTCCGTGAATCTTCTGGTGAAATAGGATTTTTGGCATATTTTCCGGGATTTTTCCTGATAGTTGATTTTCTGCACAAAAACTAGACACCAAGGTAATTCTGCTGAAAACAGCATCAGTACGTGTTAGTTGTATCCAAATCACACAAGTTTAGAGGAGAAACAATAGCAAAAGTGTTCGGGAAAGTAGATACGTTTTGGACGTATCAACTCCCCCCAAGCTTAGCTTATTGCTTGTCCTCAAGCAATTCCGTTGAAAACTGAGTGCGATAAAAGAAACTTTCATGAACACATTTGCTTCATAAGATGTATATATTCTCAGCATATGATCAAGTACTTAGTAAATTCATAATAAGGAGTATGCAAATAAGGTCACTCATTAGTGATTGCAAGCTATGAGGAGATTCCAACTGAAAAATAGTAAGTAGCATGAAACATAAACATAAGCAACATTGCAATGCTCATAAAAAGGTATGATAGAGTGGTATCTCGCTTGCCGTTGATTGTAGAGCAAACATAGATGCCTAGGCACCTCTGAAGTTCAAGTGAAGACTAGAAGTAAAGATATCAAAGATACAAGAACCAAAGTCATGACACAATTAACCAAGTTTTGAGACAAGCACATTACACTAAGAATAACAACTATGCTCTCAAGAAAGTGCTCATAGAATATGTGGTGACTCAACAAGGAAGTGAAAAGGTTTTGAAAAGTTTGAAAGGCTTCCAATGCTGAAAGTATGGTACTCATTTGCTTTGAGCTCTCATTGCCCCTATCATAAGCATCTTTAAATGGTTAAGGTGAAAGTGAGGTCCAATACGAGTTATATGCTTGACAGACCATAAACTAGAAATCTCATGTCCCTTGGGTATGAGGGTCGCTCCTCATGCTACTCAACTTTAGTTATCGGTAAGTTCTTGTCATAGTAAATACATGCGTATCATGGAGAACCGCCAACGTGGGGTACCCCTTGCCCGATGGTACGGAAGAATCCCCATATCAAAATGACAAGACAAGCAGACAATAAGCATCTCAGCATCTTCTTATTTACCATGGGAAAATGGTGCTTTTTTCTCTCTTTCCTCTTTTCTCATCATCTTTTTTTATTTTTCTCAATAACTATCTCTCTCTTTTTTTAATAAGAAGAATGCTTCATAGATTGCTCATTATGGTTACGTTGCAGGTTTCCACCATGATTAGGCATGGATTAGACCAGCCACCCAGGCGTTTCTCTAACACACATACATAACTACATGGACTCACAGGCTCCCCTTTTATTTCACACCACGACATCCGTAAGGAAAAGAGCATGATATCAACTGGGTATATATTTATAGGTATTGAAAGCGTTCCCCGTGACAGCATGGTTCTGCTAATCCCCATCCTATAATTTGTAAGCATATAACTTTAATGGACAATCACAATAGTTCAGGTTTATTAAGTGCAAGAAGTAAAGTGTGCCATCAAGTTCGTGAGAGCTTTACTAATTAACTTTCTCATAACACGCAAACATTTTATTCGGAAGAAAACAAAGCATACTGAATATGCATGGAAAATCAAATGATGCTAATAGGTAGGTATGGTGGACACTTTTGACAATATTGGTTTTGGGAAGTTGGAAACACGAGTAGAGCTCATACTCAGTGAAAATGAAGGCTAGCAATAGTAAGGGAGCGACAAATGAGAGAGCAATAACTGTCATAATCATGCTTGCAATAAAACAGGACTAATTATGGCATGAAAGTGATTCAAGAACCCTGAGGCAAAATAATTCATCAAGGCTTAACTGATTGTTCCAGCCATATGCATGCGTGAGCACGTGCCAAGTCAATTCAAGTGAAACATTCAGAGGAGGATACCATAGTGTCATACCAAGTTATGAATAGAACAATGCAAGCAAACATTCATATGACATGCTACAAACTATTAGCAAGCTGGAGCTAAGCATAAGAAAGCAAGAACTACTAAGCATCCATAAATAACATACACCTTACATGAACAAACTAAGCATGGCCACAATGATGAGTATATGTACAAAAATGGAAACAAATAGAGTTCGTTACCAGCCTCTTACCACACCTCAAGTTGTCATTAATCCTCATTATTGCCCTTCACTTGTGTGGCTTGAATAATAACATGGAACCAAACTCCACTGAGGACTACTGAACCCTGCAACGAACTTCACAAAACCAAAGAAGAACAAAAAATATTTTTGATGTTTTTGATTTTTAAAGGCAAGAACGAAAAGGAAGAATAGGCAAAGTGAAATCTTTTTGGGGTTTTCGAATAATAAAAACAAAGATAAAAGGAAAAGGCAAACCAAGGCTAAAAAGACAAAGAAGCAAACAAGAGAAACAACGAAAATATTTTTGGTATTTTTGTGTTTTGGAAAGCAAAAGTAAAGAAAGAACGAAAATTAAAAAGAGAACGAAACATGGATATACAAAGTACCGACTAAACATGATATGTAGATGAGTGTGATGTCGGTGTACCTCCCCCCAAGCTTAGGCTTTTGGCCTAAGTGGGTATCAATCCCAAGAAGGCCAGGATGGAGCGCCTCCGTAATACGGCGAAGAAGTGCCCTCGTCCTGATACGAACTCGAGAACGCCCCAGCGTAGTGTGCAGAGTAGTCGTAAGAGGGCACATCCTCCTGGTGCTGCTCGTGGAAACCAAGCAAGCGGAGATGCTCGTCCACCTCCTCCTTGGAACACGACCATGGCCTCCTGTAAATACTGAACAAAGTAGATTGTGGCAAAGAAATTTCCCTCTCGTCCCCATCAGTAAACAACATCCTGTATACTAAACCCTCCGTACTACAGTCAGCAGTGACAAAGTGATGCATTTTCATATCAGCAAGATCAAGCCTTTGTGGTGTCAACAGAAAGTTCCAAAGCAGCAACCATGTGTGTGGCAATAATGCCCCCATAAATGGGTCCTCTAGCAGCTAAGCAGCAAGCAATGAGAGAACCAAGATTATACTTGGTATCATTATTAAATGCAGTAGCGAGGAAGGCTAAATGGTAATTAGAAATATTACTAGTGTTCTCCCTACCCAGAATGCTAGTGGCAAGATAATAAGAAAAATATCTAAGAGCTGGGAGTTGAATGTTCCTTATCTTCCCACGCTAAGATGTGCGGTCATCGTCATTTGTCACACTTCGGTAGAGCTCTAGCAAATCAACGTGTCGACCTTGGATCTTATTCACCATCCCAATCATGCCAATGCCTATAATGCTGCAAAATCTTTCCAATGGCATGGTAATAGGCAGATTATAAATCTTGAACGAAATAGTTGACTGATAAGGGGTGTGATGACCCACAAGTATAGGGGGTCTATCGCAGTATTTTCGAGGGAAGTGAAACCCAATTTATTGATTCGACACAAGGGGAGCTAAAGAATATTTATAAGCCTTAACAACTGAGTTATCAATTCAGCTGCACCTGGAAACAATCTTGCTCACAACAGTTTATCAGTAGCAACAGTTTTGTAGTAGGAATAGCAAAGTAACAGCAGTAGTAAAGCAAAGACAGTAGTAACAAAACCAGTAACAGTGGGATTCGAGTGCGGTAGGCATAGGGATAGATGGACGGGCATTGCATGGACAAGACAATTCACATAGCAATCAGAACATAGGGCAATTGCAGATAAATAAGATAAAGCATCCAATTACTAGACAATCCTAGGCATGTGTTCCATATATAGTCATACGTGCTCGCAATGAGAACTTGCACAACATCTTTTGTCCTGCCAGCCTGTTTGCAGCGGGGCCTCTAGGGAACTACTGGCAATTAAGGTGCTCCTTTTAATAGAGCACCGGAGCAAAGCATTAACACTCCATGAACACATGTGATCCTCACATCAAAGCCATTCCCTTCCGGTTATCCCGATTTCTATCACTTCGGGGCCATAGGTTCCAGACAACAACGTGTGTATACAACTTGTAGATAAGACCAAAAACAATACTATCATAATGAATCAATAACATGTTCAGATCTGAAATCATGGCACTCGGGCCCTAGTGACAAGCATTAAGCACAACAAGTCGCAACAAAGTCATAAAGCACTAATAAAAGATACTAGGCACCATGCTCTAACAATCTGATGCCATTACATGAACGGTCTCATCCAATCCCTACCATCCCCATAGCCTACAGCGGGGGATTACTCACTCATAGATGGGGGAAACATGGATGGTCGATGGAGAAGCGATGGTGATGATGATGGCGATGATCTCCTCCAATTCCCCGTCCCGGCAGGGTGCCAGAACGGAGTTTCTGGTGTTGTTTCGTGGAATTTGGTGGTGGCGGCGGAGCGGAACTCCTTCTGGAAAAACGTCGAACCCCCCAGAGGTTTTAGGTCAGAAGGCTTCTTATAGGTGAAGAGGGAGACCGAGGGGGTGCCTAGGGCCACCAAACCATGCCCTGGCGCGGCCAGGCCCAGCCTGCGCCTGGGGGGTGTGGCCAGCCCCTGGCCCTCCTCCGTCTCGTATTCTGGCTCCTGGAGTCTTCTGTAAAAATAGGCACTTTGGCTTTTGTCCCGTCCAATTCCGAGAATATTAATTTTCTGACTTTCCTGGAACCAAAAACAGCAGAAAACAGGCAGCTCGCACTGTGGCTCTTGTTAATAGGTTAGTCCAAGAAATCATATGAAAAGTACTCCAAAGTGTGGACAAAACACAAGAAAGTGGATAAAACCAAGCATGGAGCATCAAAAATTATAGATACATTTGCAATATATCAACATCCACAGGCTTAACTCCTGCTCATCCTCGAGTAGGTAAGTGATAAAAAGAAAGAATAATTTTTGAGGTGACATGCACCATCAAAGACTTGATCAAAATATTTGTAAAACATTCAAAGCTGGGATCATAGTACTTCAATCATAACATGAAAGACAAAGTTCTAGCAATAAGACAAAGAGACTATGATGCAACATGAAAAGGCACAAACAAAATATTCATGAATAACAATGCCTTGCAAGACGTTTGTTTGTTTCACATAAAGAAAACATAGCACAGTGGCATTCAGCTTGTCCCTCATAGAGTAGCAAACATAAATGCATAGGACACCTTCAAAGTTTACAAGGGTGACTAGATAAAAATAGTTTAAGACAAGCAATATCAAGGTATGCATCAATCAACAAGTCTTGGGACAATGCACATAGAACTAAGAATGGCCACTATGCTCTCAAGAAAGTGCTCATAGAATGTGTGGAGACTCAACAAGGAAATGAACAGGTTTTGAAAAGTTTGAAAGGCTTCCAAATGCCGAAAGTATGGTACTCGTTAGCTCTGAGCTCTCAATGCCCCTATCATAAGCATCTTGAAGTGGTTAAGGTTAAAGTGACACAACTAAGAGGATATGCTTGACAAGTTATAAATCGAAGTCTTATGCCCCTTACTGACGAAGACCGATCCTCATGCTACTCAACTTCAGTCACGAGTAAGCTCTTGTCATTGTAAGTATATACGTATCATAGAGAACCGCCAACGGGGTACCCCTTGCACATGATACAAGAGCTATCCCATAATCAAAATGACAAGACAAGCAGACAATGAGCATCTCAGCGATCTTTTTATTTACTATGTGTATAGATTTTTATTGGGGATGCTTCATAGAATGCTCATTATGGTTATGCTGCAAGTTTCCACCATGATTAGGCATGGCTTAGGCTAGCGGCCCAGGCGTTTCTCTAACATATATACAAACTCCATGATCTTACAAGTTCCACTTTTACTTCACACCACCCGGATCCATAAGTAAAAGAACATGATATCAACGAGGTACTAAGTACAAATGAAATGTTGAAAACGTTCCCCATGAAACATGGTTCTGCTAACTTCAACTTATAAAGCGCAAGCATATACGCAACAAAGAAGGACGCAATGGTTCAGGTTTATTAAATGCAAGAAAATAAAGTGTGCCATCAAGTTCGTGAGAGCTTTACTAACTAACTTTCTCATAACAATCAAACATTTTATTCGGAAGAAAACAAGGCATATTGAATATGCACGGAAGTAGAAAATGATGCTAATAGGTAGGTATGGTGGACACTTTGGCAATATTTGGTTTAAGGGAGTTGGAAACATGAGTAAAACACTCAATGTAAGTGAAGGCTAGCAATAGTAAGGGAGCGACAAACGAGAGAGCAATAATGGCCATAATCATGCAGAGCGACAAAACATCATTGATCAAAGCATAAAGTGATACTACGAGTTGAAAACTAAAGGATCATAAAGGCTTATGGTGACTTGAGATAGTCATAACATGGTGTGAGCATGCGCCAAGTCAACCCAAATAAAGCATCAAAGGAGAATACCACTATACTATGCTTTAATATGCTAAAACAACGCATGATTCATCCAAGGCACATTAAGCAATCTCAATTGTTTATAACAAGTCATGCTACAGCAAAGAACACTAAGCATAAAACCAAAACAATATCAAGCATGGCATGACATAGCATAGGCCACAGTCAAAAACAAACTCTCTTTACCACTTAAGCATGAGCTTTCCCACTCTTTTCCAAACCAAACCAAACTATTTGAACACCAATGTATGAAAGAGGGGGTCCAACCAATTTATTCAGAAAACTAAGCAAACAAAAACAAATGAAAACCAAAATGAAAATGCAAAAGAAGACGCTCCAAGAACAACACAACTATGCATGAAACAATAAAAATGAAGCGTTTCGAAGAAACCTAGGATTTTTATTGATGAAGAAGGGGATGCCTTGGGCATCCCCAAGCTTTGACGCTTGTACTTCTTGTATATTTCTTGGGGTGACACACGTGGCATCCCCAAGCTTGAGCTTTAGTCCATCCTTCATCTCATTACGCATTCCTTCCATACACCTGAAATTTTTCTTTCATACAAAACTTCACATAATCTTTATTAGCAACATTAGTGCACTCAAGATAATAGGTCTTAAGGTTCAGTTCTAACACCAAATAAACTTCCATTAGAACACTATCTACTGTAGCACTTTCCTCAAAAATCTCAATTCCCCAAAAGAACTCAAAAAGGAACCAACAAAAAGCAAATGCAGAGAATGGTAGAAATCTGTCAAAACAGACTATAAGGTAAAGACGAATTTTTTCGAAGACCTTATGTTGCTCAAATCGAAAAGTGTTGAACTAACGAAAGTTAGATAACAATCTGGGGCAGAAGCACAAAAATTCACGCCTCAAAAAGACGTTCAGAGATTTTTCACGAATTTTTACGGTGAAGCACAGAAATCTGTTTCAGGACAGCAACTTTCCCAATCATTACTTCTCTCTCGTTAGAGGTTACTCTTGGCACAAAAAGCAAATAAAAAGGATAAGGAGCGGTTATTACTGAAGTAATAACTTCCAAGACTCATCTAAACTTTTGGGTTATCTCCTAATAAGTACTTTTCTTTAACGCCTTTAAGTAAGCAAAAACTAAAATGGATAGAATAGAAGTAAGCGGAGATAATCATGGTGAAAACATTGTTTTGTTCAATAAAATCCTTTTGTTAACAAAGTTGATCAGGTCTTGTTACCAAAACAATTGCTTATGAGACAAAACTTTGTACTCCACTAATGATTATGTTACCTCAACCTTGATAGCAATGATCCCAATCATAATAGTTTCAAATTTTTCTCTTGGTAAGGGACAATATATTTCTCCAACTTCAATGCCTTCAACATGTTCAACTGAATTCAAACCATAAGTACTTTCAATCTTCTTGGGGAAATAGACAGTATGTTCCTTGTCATTAACATTGAAGGTCACCTTTCCTTGATTACAATTAATAACAGCTCCTACAGTATTAAAAAAAGGTCTCCCAAGAATAATAGACATATTATCATCTTCGGGCATTTCAAGCACATCAAAATCAGTTAATATCAAGCAATTGTGAGCCACCTGAACAGGTACATCCTCACATATACCCACAGGAATAGTGGTAGATTTATCACCCATTTGCAAAGATATATCAGTTGGTATTAATTTTTCAAGTTGAAGCCTCTTATAGGGAGAGAAAGGCATAACACTAACTCCAGCTCCCAAATCACACAAAGCAGTTCTAACGTAATTGTTCTTAATAGAGCAAGGGATTGTTGGAATCCCTGGGTCTCCAAGTTTCTTAGGAACCTTACCATTGAAGGAATAATTAGCAAACAAAGTAGAAATTTCTTCATTAGGGATCTTCCTTTTATTCGAGACAATGTCCTTCATATACTTTGAGTAAGGAGGCAATTTAATAGCATCAGTCAAAGGAATTTGCAAGAATAAAGGCTTCATCCACTCACAAAACTTATTATAGTGTTCATCCTCCTTTGACTTGTGTTTCTTATCAGGGAAAGGCATAGGTTTTTGGACCCAAGGTTCTCTTTCACTACCATGTTTCTTAGCAATAAAATCTTCTTTGGTGTATTTAGTATTCTTAGTGTGGTTTTCAGGTTCTTCTTCAACTTTTTCTTCAGTAGGAACAACATTTTCTTCATTACCACTTTCAGTTTCAGCATCAGAGATAGATATACTATTAGGATCTATACCAGGTTCAGAGGGTTCTACAACAGTTTTATGTTTCTTTTTCCTTTTCTTACGAGTAGAACCACTATTTTCAGCTTGTTGAGAATCCTGCTCAATTCTTTTGGGATGCCCCTCAAGATATAGAGGATACTGGGTAGCAGCACCACTTCTAGTTATAATTTCATAAGCATGTTTTTCTTTAGCAGCATTAACTAGCAAGTCGTTTTGCACTTTAACGAGTTGATCTATTTGAGTTTGAACCATTTGAAAGTGTTTAACAATCATTTTAACATCATTAGAGGTTCTTTCCACAATATCTTTCAACTCAACAATAGCTCTAGTGTTTTCCATTAGATGATTTTGCACCCTTTTATTAAAGTTATCTTGCTTAACAATAAAGATATCAAATTCTTCTAAGCATTGATCAGGAGATTTAGAGTAAGGGATATCACCTTCATCAAAGTGTTGGAGAGAGTGTACCTCAATAGTGGATGAGTAGGGAATAAGCTTACATAATTCTTCTATAGGAGGTAAATTCTTGACATCTGCAGCTTTAATTCCCTTCTCCTTAAGACATTTCTTAGCTTCCTTCATCACTTCATCATTTAATTCAATAACTCCCCTCTTCTTTGATGTTGGAATAGGCACAGGAATAGATGGTTCAGGTACAATTACTTTAGGTATAGCTTGGTTAGGAGGAGTCCAATCTTCATAATTCTTTCTTATTTTAGCCATTAATTCCTCAGCTTCCTTAGGAGTCCTATTCCTGAAAACACAATCAACACAACTATCTAGGTATGTCCTAGATTCTTCGGTTAGTCCATTATAAAATATATCAAGAAGCTCATTCTTAGGTAATGGACTTCCAGCCTGTGCATGAATCAAAGCACAAAACCATGCCCAAGATTCGGGCAATACCTCTTTTTCTCCCTGTTTAAAATCAAAAAGTTCCTGCAAGATAGCATGTCTAGCACTGGGAGGAAAATATTTCTGCAGGAAAAGTACTAATCAAGCACTCAGGGCTATCAATAGATCTAGGAGGTAAATTACTAAACCAAGTTTTAGCTTCTCCTTTCAGTGAAAAGGGAAAAATCTTAGCAACAAAGTAAGTACGCATCTTAATATCATCAGAAAACAAGCCACTCATGGTAGAAAGTTCATTCATATGTGCTACTGCACTTCCATTCTTAGTCCCACAAAAAGGTTCTTTCTCGACAATAGCTATGTAAGATAGATCGAGAGAGAAATCATAATCTTCATCTATAATGTTTATGGGAGAAGCAGCAAACTTAGCATCAGGAGACAATTTGGTCTAATAGTACACCTCTCAAGGAGACTCTTAGCAGCGCTCCTATCATGGGTGTTTTTACATTCTTTAATAAATTCATCAGTCATCTCAACATAACCATCTTCAATATCACAACTCTCACTAGACTCAGGTGAGCTAACAGGTGTGGTAGTGTCTTCATTAGGAGTTTCGGTATTTCCAGCTATAGTTCTAGCAATTGTAGCATCTAGGAAAGGACCTAATGAACCAATCTTATCAAGCACAGTAGAAGCAGCATCATAAGCATCAGAAGTTTCCGATTCAGCAGTAGTAGCAGTGTGTGTAGCATGTGTATGTGGTGGTGTAAGGAACTTACTCATAACAGACGGTGAATCAAGAGCAGCAGAGGTGTTTAGAACCGTACCTCTTCTTGTAGTGGATGGTAAAATAGGAACTTTGCCATCACGAGACTTACCCATGATGGACGGATAACAGCAAACAATAGAGAAACCAAGTGAACTTGATAAATAAAGCTATGCTCCCCGGCAACGGCGCCAGAAAATAGTCTTGATGACCCACAAGTATAGGGGGTGTATCGCGGTATTTTCGAGGGAATTGAAACCCAATTTATTGATTCGACACAAGGGGAGCCAAAGAATACTTATAAGCCTTAACAACTGATTTGTCAATTCAGCTGCACCTGGAAACAATCTTGCTCATAGCAGTTTATCAGTAGCAACAGTTTTGTAGTAGGAATAGCAAAGTAACAGCAGTAGTAAAGCAAAGACAGTAGTAATAAAAGCAGTAACAGTGGGATTCGAGTGCGTTAGGCATAGGGATGGATGGACGGGCGTTGCATGGACAAGACAATTCACATAGCAATCAGAACATAAGGCAATTGTAGATAAATAAGATAAAGCATCCAAGTACTAGACAATCCTAGGCATGTGTTCCATATATAGTCATACGTGCTCACAATGAGAACTTGCACAACATCTTTTGACCTGCCAGCCCGTTTGCAGCGAGGCCTCTAGGGAACTACTGGCAATTAAGGTGCTCCTTTTAATAGAGCACCGGAGCAAAGCATTAACACTCCGTGAACACATGTGATCCTCACATCAAAGCCATTCCCTTCCGGTTATCCCGATTTCTATCACTTCGGGGCCATAGGTTCCGGACAACAACGTGTGTATACAACTTGCAGATAAGACCAAAAACAATACTATCATAATGAATCAATAACATGTTCAGATCTAAAATCATGGCACTCGGGCCCTAGTGACAAGCATTAAGCACAACAAGTCGCAACAAAGTCATAAAGCACTAATAAAAGATACTAGGCACCATGCCCTAACAACATGATGCCATTACATGAATGATCTCATCCAATCCCTACCATCCCCATAGCCTACAGGGGGGATTACTCACTCATAGATGGGGGAAACATGGATGGTCGATGGAGAAGCGATGGTGATGATGATGGCGATGATCTCCTCCAATTCCCCATCCCGGCAGGGTGCCAGAACGGAGTTTCTGGTGCTGTTTCATGGAATCTAGTGGTGGCGGCGGAGCGGAACTCCTTCTGGAAAAACGCCGAACCCCCCCAGAGTTTTTAGGTCATAAGGCTTCTTATAGGCGAAGAGGGAGACCGAGGGGGTGCCTGGGGCCACCACACCATGCCTGGCGCGGCCAGACCCAGCCCGCGCCTGGGGGGTGTGGCCAGCCCCTGGCCCTCCTCTGTCCTGTATTCTGGCTCCTAGAGTCTTCTGGAAAAATAGGCACTTTGGCTTTTGTCCCGTCCAATTCCGAGAATATTCATTTTCTGACTTTCCTGGAACCAAAAATAGTAGAAAACAGGCAGTTGGCACTGTGGCTCTTGTTAATAGGTTAGTCCAAGAAATCATATGAAAAGTACTCCAAAGTGTGGACAAAACACAAGAAAGTGGATAAAACCAAACATGGAGCATCAAAAATTATAGATACATTTGCAATGTATCAGGGTGTTAGTGAAAACGAAACTCTCAACGAAAGTTTTGGTGAGCACGGCATATTGCTCACTCTCATCCTGCATGTAAGTGGTGAAACCAACCCTCTAAACAAGAAGTAAGAAATCATCTAGGATCCCTGCAGCTTGCAAAAAGGTAAAACAAGGGAAGGTAGATGGGTGAGCATCTCCCTCATTCTCCTTCATTGCCAGAGCGTGGTGCAATAAGATTTTCATTATACGATGGCCTAAACTGAGAAGCTGATCTCGAAGGCCTTGCTCTCATGGGTGTGTCTCTCTCAAATATTTCTCCAAAAGTGTGGTTGTTCATCTTTGATATTCTGAAATTTAAGACAACCATCATACAAGTGATTGCAAAGTGAATACATAATGAAGGGAACTACTCATAGGGACTTGTAAGAGGCCTAAACATGCATCAAAACAACTTTTCTAAGCATTGAACAAGCTGACAAGCTCTCATAACCTGTCTCCTATAGTACCAAAATACTCAAGATATAATCCACTAAACACAAATCTACTTAGACAAGCGGAGGAGTCAGATATCAGAGAACAAATGCTCCAAATTTCAGCAGCAAAGATGGGCTGAGCAAGGATATCGAAAAATCACGAGCAAGAACATCAAGAACACGAGTTTGAGCAATGAACTGATGTTTTCTCGAGAGATAGAAGGCAATGGAAAGTAAGAGAGTGAGTGGAGGGCCAAGGGTGGCCCACACCATGGCCAGGCACGCCCCTGGGGTGGCCGCGCCACCAGGTGGTGTGCCTGCCTGGGTCACTCCAGGCACTCCTCTGCTCCTTTTTTCACGTAAAAATTTAATATGAATTTTCTAGAATTTTTCGAGACACTTTATTTTTTAGCAATTTTTAGGTATTGATGCATGATTTTTTGACAAAAAGATGTTTTTGGAATGATGCAATGACAAAACAAAACTAAAACTTCAGAAGTTCTAAGACACTCTAATATGCAAGCAACTAGCAATAGAAAAGTAAACTAAGCAAAAGCAAAAAATAAAATGGATAAAATAAAAGTAAGCGAAGATAATCATGGTGAAAACATTGTTTTGTTCATTAAAATCCCTTCGTTAACAAGGTTGATCAGGTCTTGTTACCAAAACAATTTTATATGAAACAAAACTTTGCATTCCACTAATGATTATGTTACCTCAACCTTGATAATGATGGTCCCAATCATAATAGTTTCATATTTTTCTCCTGGTATGGGACAATATATTTCTCCAACTTGGATGCCCTCAACATGTTCAATTGAATTTAAACCATAATTCCTATCAATCTTCTTGGGGAAATAGACATAATGCTCCTTGTCATTAACATTAAAAGTTTTTCCTTGATTACAATTAATAACAGCTCCTACAGTATTAAGAAAAGGTCTCCCAAGAATAATAGACATATTATCATCTTCATGCATTTCAAGCACAACAAAGTCAGTTAATATCAAGCAATTATGAGCAACTTGAACAGGTACATCCTCACATATACCAAGAGGAATAGTAGTAGATTTATCAGCCATTTGCAAAGATATATCAGTTGGTATTAGTTTTTCCAATTGAAGTTCTTGTAGGGAGAAAAAGGCATAACACTAACTCCTGCTCCCAAATCACACAAAGCAGTTCTAACATAACTATTTTTAATAGAGCATGGAATAGTTGGAATCCTCCAAGTTTCTTTGGAACCTTACCATTAAAGGAATATTTGGCAAGCAAAGTAGAAATTTCTTCATTAGGGATCTGTCTTTTATTAGAGATAATATCCTTCATATACTTTGAATAAGGAGGCAATTTAATAGCATCAGTCAAAGGAATTTGCAAAAATAAAGGTTTCATCCACTCACAGAACTTGTTGTAGTGTTCATCTTCCTTTGACTTGTGTTTCTTATCAGGGAAAGGCATAGGTTTTAGATCCAAGGCTCTCTTTCACTACCATGCTTATTAGCAACAAAATCTTCTTTAGTGTATTTAGTATTCTTAGTGTGCCTTTCAGGTTCTTCTTCAACTTTTTCTTTATCAGGAACATCATTTTCCTCATTACCACTTTCCGTTTCAACATTAGAGACAGATATACTATTAGGATCTTTAGCAGGTTCAGAAGGTTCTATAATAAGTTTATGTTTCTTTTTCCTTTTCTTAGGAGAAGTACCACTATTTTCAATTTGTTGAGAATCCTGCTCAATTCTTTTAGGATGCCCCTCAGGATATAGAGGATCCTGGGTGGCGGCACCACTTCTAGTTCTTATTTCATAAGCATGTTTTTCCTTAGAAGCATTAACTAGCAAATCTTTGTGTACCTTAATAAGCTGATCAATTTGAGTTTGAACCATTTGGAAATGTTTAACAAGCATTTAACATCATTAGAGGTTCTTTCCACAATATCTTTTAACTCAATAATAGCTCTAGAGTTTTCCATTAAATGATTTTGCACCCTTTTATTAAAATTATCTTGCTTAATAATAAAAATATCAAATTCTTCCAAGCATTGATCAGGAGGTTTAGAATAAGGAATATCACCTTCATCAAAATGTTGGAGAGAGTGTACCTCAATAGTGGATGAGTGAGAAATTGGCTTACATAATTCTTCTATAGGAGGTAAATTCTTCACATCTGCAGCTTTAATTCCCTTCTCCTTAAGACATTTCTTAGCTTCCTCCATCACTTCATCATTTAGTTCAATAACTCCCCTCTTCTTTGATGTTGGTATAGGCGCAGGCATAGTTAACTCAGGTGTAGTTGGTTCAAATGAAGTCTAGTCTTCATAATTCTTGCTTATTTTAGCCATTAATTCCTCAGCTTCTTTGGGAGTTCTCTTCCTGAAAACACAATCAGCACAACTATCCAGGTATGTCCTAGATTCTTCAGTTAGTCCATTATAATATATATCAAGAATCTCATTTTTAGGTAATGGACATCCAGCCTGTGCATGAATGAAAGCACAAAACCTTGCCCGTGATTCAGGCAGTATCTCTTTCTCTCCCTATTTAAAATCAAAAAGTTCCTGCAAAATAGCATGTCTAGCACTAGGAGGGAAATATTTCTGAAGGTAGGTACTAATCAAGCAATCAGGGCTATCAATAGATCCAAGAGGTAAATTATTAAACCAAGTTTTAGCATCTCCTTTTAGTGAAAAAGGGAAAATTTTAGCAACAAAGTAGGTGTGCATCTTAATATCATCAAAAAATAGACCACTCATGGTAGAAAGCTCAGTCATATGTGCTACAGCACTTTCATTCTTAGTCCCATAAAAAGGTTCTTTCTCAACAATAGTTATGTAAGATAAATCAAGAGAGAAATCATAATCTTTCTCTTTAATGTTTATGGGAGACGTAGCAAACTTAACATTAGGAGATAATTTAGGTCTAACAGTATGTTTCTCAAGAAGACTCTTAATAGCACTCCTATCATGGGTGTTTTGGCATTCTTTAATAAATTCATCAGTCATTTCTATATATCTGTCATCAATATCATAGCTCTCTCTAGACTCAGGTGAACTGACAGGTGTAGTAGTGTCTTCATTATGAGTTTCAGTATTTCCAACTATAGTTCTAGCAATCGTAGCATCTAGGAAATGACCTAATGAACCACTCTTATCAAGCACAGTAGAAGCAGCATCATAAGTATCAGAAGTTTCAGATTCAGCAGTAGTAGCAGTATGTGTAGCATGTGTATATGGTGGTGTAAGGAGCTTACTCATAACAGATGGTGAATCAAGAGCAACAAAGGTGTTCAGAACCGTACTTCTCCTTGTAGTGGATGGTAAAATAGGAACTTTGCCATCACGAGACTTACCCATGATGGATGGATGGCAGCGAACAATAGTGATTCCAAGTGAACTAGATAAATAGAGTTATGCTCCTTGGCAACGGCACCAGAAAATAGTCTTGATGACCCACAAGTATAGGGGGTGTATCGTAGTATTTTTTAGGGAAGTGAAACCCAATTTATTGATTCGACACAAGGGGAGCCAAAGAATATTTATAATCCTTAACAACCGAGTTGTCAATTCAGCTGCACCTGGAAACAATCTTGCTCATAGCAGTTTATTAGTAGCAATAGTTTTGTAGTAGCAATAGCAAAGTAATAGCAGTAGTAAAAGTAATAACAGTAGTAACAACTGTAGTAAACAGTAGAATTAAAGCGTGGTAGGCATAGGGATGGATGGACAGGTGTTGCATGGACAAGACAATTCATATGGCAATCAAGACATAGGGCATTTGCAGATAAATAATATAAAGCATCCAAGTACTAGATAATCATAGGCATGTGTTCCATATATAGTCATACGTGCTCGCAATGAGAACTTGCACAACATCTTTTGTCCTTCCAGCCTGTTTGCAGCAAGGCCTCAAGGGAACTACTGGCAATTAAGGTGCTCCTTTTAATAGAGCACCGGAGAAAAGCATTAACACTCTGTGAACACATGTGATCCTCACATCAAAGCCATTCCCTCTAGTTATGCCGATTATTGTCACTTCGGGGCCTTTGGTTCCGGACAACAATATGTGTATACAACTTGCAGGTAAGACCATAAACAATACTATCATAATGAATCAATAACATGTTCAGATATGAAATCATGGCACTCAGGCCCTAGTGACAAGCATTAAGCATAACAAGTTGCAACAAAGTCAAAAAGCACTAATAATAGCTACTAGGCACCATGCCCTAACAATCTGATGTCATTACATGAACGGTCTCATCCAAATCCTACCATCCCCATAGCCTATAGTGGGGTATTACTCACTCATGGATGGGGGAAACATGGATGGTCGATGGAGAAGCGATGGTGATGATGACGGCGATGATCTCCTCCAATTCCCCATCCCGCCAGGGTGCCAGAACGGAGTTTCTGGTTCTGATTCACGGAATCTGGTAGTGGCAGCGTAGCGGAACTCTTTCTGGAAAAATGTCGAACCCCCTTGGTTTTTAGGTCAAGAGGCAACTTATAGGCAAAGAGGAAGGCCGAGGGGGTGACCGAGGCGGCACACCACCCCCAGGTGCGGCCTGGCCTGGCCCGCGTGGCCAGGTGGTGTGGGTCCCTCATGGCCCTCCTCCGTCTCATCTTCTAGCTCCATGAATCTTCTGGTGAAATAGGATTTTTGGCATATTTTCCGGGATTTTTCCTGATAGTTGATTTTCTGCACAAAAATTAGACATCAAGGTAATTCTGCTGAAAACAGTGTCAGTCCGTGTTAGTTGTATCCAAATCACACAAGTTTGGAGGAGAAACAATAGCAAAAGTCTTCGGAAAAGTAGATACGTTTTGGACGAATCAGTACCCATCGAGGAGTCAAAATTAATATATCAGAAACCAGCGAGAGTTTCGATGATAGGTTCAACTTCTTGCTGAGACTTTGCATCTTAACAATTTAACGAAATTAGGTCAAACTTGAGGTAGCTACAAGTAAACGCCATAGATTGCTCTTGAATTAAATGTTTTTTCATAGGTAGATCATCGGTGCATCTTTTTATAGTAAACAGTGTCATTGGAGTGAGTTTCCAACTATCAAGAAAGAACATTCAATTCTACATTTTTCGAGTGAAGAATACGAGCGAGGTTGTTCTTTTTCCTAAAGAAAAGTACGAACAATATTGGATCTGAATGCCACCAGCCAAGTTTTCATACAGATATATTGGACCAACATGTTGTACCAACGATTCCTAAAGAAAACTTCCCAGCTAACTCTGCTCTTTAGAATGATTTTATGTCGATTTATCGATATTAGGTCAAATTTGAAACTACAAGTACTAGTAAAGTGCACGTACCCTAGACGTGAGACTCAGATAATAGACATCTGGTAAAGCAGAAAAAATATAATAGGTAAAATTTGAACTACTACAAGTAAACTGTGTAGGTTGCTTTGAAAGTTTTACGAAAAAGCTCTTAGAGGTACCCATCGGAGGGTGCACGCGGGGGGGGGGGGCAATTAATATACTATCAGAAACCATATAGAGTTCTAACGAGGGGTTCATCTTCTTTCTAATATTTTGCGTCTTGACAGTTTAATGTAATTAGGTCAAACTTGAGCTACAACTAAGTGCGATATATTGCTCTTAAATTTAATGAAATTAGGTCAAACTTGAACTACAAGTAATAAATTGTAGGTTGCATTGAAAGTTTTATGAAAAAAGCTTTTGGAGGTACCCATCGAGCGGTTAATTAATATATCAGAAACCACAGAGAGTTTTGACAAGTGGTTCAACTTCTAGCTAAGATTTTGCATCATGAAAATTTTGAACACCTTTTGAAAACGATCACATGAAATAGGGAGAGAGGTAAAATGATTTGTCTATTCTCTATGGGCAACCCACAAGCTTGAGGTACACCTTATTAGGCTTAAAGATACAAATTATATTTTCTCCATAATGTATATGGTGAACCTTGGTGGATGCCACATACTAGGCCTTAAGGTGTGCTTTTGTACACATTGTGGATGCCATTATTAGGGAAAAAGCAAATAGTACTCCCTCGATCCAAATTAGTGTTCTCACATTTGTCTAGATTCGGATGTATCTAGTCATGTTTTAGTGCTAGATACATCCGAATCTAGACAAATCTGAGAACATTAATTTGGATCAGAGGGAGTAGTATATTAGTACTTTTTTTGAGGAAAGTATATTAGTACTAGTACTCATTTCTTTGCTTAGACATATGCTCACCTCTGTCCACGCGTTGTACACGCTGAGAGAATAAAACGTAGGCAGGGTAAAAGAGGGCAGCAGCGAAGAGGAGTTGAAGGCGGTTTGATGTCAGAGGAAAGTTATGATGGGTTCCTGACACCAGGTACTCCCGCGGCCACTCTACTAGTAGTAAATTTCAGGACCTATGCACGCAAAACAAATTGTGTGTTTTCTCTCTCCTCCGCTGCCTCTCACCATCCATCCTCCCTCTCTCCTACCCTTTCCCCTCGCGCACCGGCCCGGCTGATCTCTCCCTGGTCCACAGCATGGTGTTGCGCACGTGTGCCTTGGTACGGCGGCTCTGTGTCTCTAGCGTGTTCGGCAGCCGTGTTGGCGTGGAGTAGGGACGAGGAGTACATAGGAAGAAAACCACTTTGGTCCTTGGCGGCAAAAAAAATTCACTTTTCCGGTTTTCGAAATTTTCACTTGCTTCCCAAACATCGGGAGGGAAGGTTACTCAAAAGATCGGCCATTCGCAGTACTTATTATCTTATCTCTATCTTTTCTTATCTCTTACAATACCATACAATACCACTATATAGTGTACGGATAACTTCGATCATTGACCGTTGGATCAAGACCGGCAAATCCAGACAGTGTCGTCGGTGTGATTTTCCAACTATATCAGGAAAGAACATTCAATTATTCTCAATTTTCCGAGTGGATGACAAGCGAGGTTGTGCTTTTCCGTTTAGGAATGTTCGAAGAATATTGGATCTGAATGCCAGAAGCCAAGTTTACCAACATGTTGTACCAACGATTCCCATGTTTTATTTATGAGTTTTCAAACTTCCTAGCTAACTCTGCCTATTTGACTGAATGACTTTATGTCGATTTATCAAAATTAGGTCAAATTTGAAACTACAAGTAAATTGTAGGTTACTTTGAAAGTTTTACGAAAAATCTTTTGGAGGTACCCATCGAGGGGTCACAATTAATATATCATAAAACACTGAGAGTTTTGACGATAGGTTCAACTTCTTGCTAAGATTTTGCATCTTAGAATTTAATGAAATTAGGTCAAACTTGAGCTACAAGTAATCCCGATAGATTGCTATTGAATTAAATGTATTTCCAAAGGTAGATGGGTGCATCTTCATGTAGTAAACAATGTCCTCGGTGTTAGTTTCCAACTATCACGAAAGAACATTTAATTCTCAATTTTTTGAGTGATGCCAAGATTGTTCTTTTACGTAAAGAAACACCAAAGAATATGGATCTGAATACCACAAGACAAGTTTTCAGACATAAATGTATGGATGTCGATGTAATTTTACCTTTTTTAGGTCCTTGATGTAAAATGTACTCGCACCGTCCTTGTAACATTCAAACCTAAAAGCAAGTGGTAACATTTAAAAGTATTTAAGATTATTAGTTGTTGATTAGTATGAATGTTATTGGATTTCAAGCCGAACGACCAAGGTCATGGCCATATCTACATCATACTTTATGCTGATGATGATCCCATGTCCACGAATTTTCATGCCGCCAACTCTGGCCATATATTTTGAAAACAAACAAAGAGAAAGTAGTATGAAGAGTATGGCTCGATGAGCTTCTCTCTCGAGAAGGACCCAAACATTACTGTTTTCCCTGCTTAATTTTAGGGTGCTTCCTGATAAATGTATGGACCTCGATGTAATTTGATACATTGCAAATGTATCTATAATTTTTGATGTTCCATGCTTGGTTTTTTATACTTTCTTGTGTTTTGTCCACACTTTGGAGTACTTTTCATATGATCTCTTGGACTAACCTATTAACAAGAGCCATAGTGCCAGCTGCCTGTTTTCTGCTATTTTTTGGTTCCATAAAGTCAGAAAATGAATATTCTCGGAATTGGACGGGACAAAAGCCAAAGTCATTATTTTACCGGGGGACACTTGGAGTCAGAATACGAGACGGAGAAGGGCCAGAGGGCGACCACACCACCTGGCCGCGCGGCCAGGCTTGGCCCGCACCAGGGGGTGGTGTGGCCAGCCTAGGAACCCCCTCGGCCTCTCCTCCCGCCTATAAGATGCCTCCGATACCAAAACCCTAAGTACCCGATCAAAAATCCACGAAAGAGCCTGTAGCCGCCGTCATCTCCATCCCTAGATCGGGAGGGATCTGAAGCTCTTCCCGGCACCCTTCCAGAGAGGGGAATTCACCCTGGAGGCCATGTAGTAGCTAGATGGCTGGTTCTCCTTTGTGCTTTCATGTCTAGATCTTGTGAGCTCTGTTCATGATCAAGATCATCTATTTGTAATTCTGCATGTTCTGTTTGCGGGGATCCGATGGATATTGAGATGCTATTTCAGATTGATTATTGATTCTATCATGTCTTTGTTATTTGTGATCTTGCATGCTTTCCGTTGTTAGTAGCTATCCTTGCCAAGTAGATGCAAGCAACTCCAAGAGTTAGTATTTATGCTCGATAGTGGGTTCATGCCTCTGGTAATCTGGGGAAGTGACAAAAATCTCTAAGGTACTAGATGTGCTGTTGCTACTAGGGAGAAAACAACAATCCTTTGTTCATATAACAATCGTATTGTTTACTTTACACGCAATTCGTAAAGCAATAATCTGTTGCTTGCAACTTAATACTAGAGGGGGTTCGTATGATAACCTAAAGGTGGATTATTAGTCATAGATGCAGTTGGATGGCGGTCTATATATAATGTTGTAATGCCCAATCAAGTCTCAAAGGAGTCAAGATGATTAGTATATGCTTGTATTCTTTCTCGATGTTTGTCAATTGCCCCGCTGTAATTTGTTCACCCAGCATGTTATCTATCTTAAGGAGAGCCACCTCTAGTGAACTATGGACCCCGGTCCTTTCTTTTACATACAATCTACAAACTGTTTACTACTTTGTGTTTACTTTCTGCAAACTATTACTTCCTTCCATTCGATACGTTTAATCCTTTGTTTTTAGCAAAACTGGTGAGATTGACAACCTCATCGCAAGTTGGGGGCAAAGCTTTGTGGTTGTGTTGTGCAGGTCTCCACGTTGCTGCTGGCACCGGTAGTGCGCCCTGCCAATGTTCAGCTAGCTACACCTTTTTGGTGTTTCCTTGCTCCTACTGGATTGATAACCTTGGTTTCATACTGAGGGAAAACTTGCTATTGTGCTCATCATACCTTCCTCTTGGGGTTCCCCAACGAGCTCGATATATTTTGGGCCATCAAAAACTTTTTCTGGCACCGTTGCTAGGGAGTCAAGGACATCTTCACAAGGGGAGTCCCTCATAACCAATCTCTTTACTTTGTTATTTTTGTTTTGCTTAGTTTACTTTTGCTTTGTTTGCTTGTTTCTTTATCAAAAACACAAAAATTTAGTCTTACTAGTTTGCTTTCTTTATTAAAAAACACAAAAAATGACTACTCTTGAAAACACTAAGTTGTGTGACTTCACTAGCACCAACAACAATGATTTCAAGAGCACACCTATTGCTCCACATGGTCCTGAAGCTACTTTCTTTGAGATTAACCCTGCTTTACTCAATCTTGTTATGAGAGAACAATTTTCTGGTATTGGTAATGAAGATGCTGCTGCCCATCTAAATAACTTTGTTGAACTTTGTGAGATGCAAAAGCATAGGGATATAGATGGATATATTATTAAGCTTAAATTGTTTCCTTTCTCTTTGAGAGGAAAAGCTAAAGAATGGTTGAATTCCTTAACTAGGAATAGTATTGATTCTTGGACTAAGTGCAAAGATGCTTTTATTGGAAAATACTATCCTCGTACTAAGATTATATCTATGAGAAGTGAAATAATGAAGTTTAAACAATCTGATAATGAACATGTTGCTCAAGCTTGGCAAAGAATGAAATCTTTGGTAAAGAATTGTCCCACTCATGGACTGACTGCTTGGATGATCATCCAAACTTTTTATGCAGGATTGAACTATTCTTCAAGGAACCTATTGGATTCTGCTGCTGGAGGTACCTTTATGGCCATTACTTTGGGTGCTGCAACAAAGCTTCTGGATAATATGATGGTTAACTACTCTAAATGGCATACTGAAAGAGCTCCACAAGGTGAGAAGGTAAATTCTGTTGAAGAAACCTCCTCCTTGAGTGATAAGATTGATGTTATTATGTCTACGCTTGTTAATGGGAAAGCCCATATTGGTCCAAATAATGTTCCCTTAGCCTCTTTGGTTGCTCAAGAAGAGCAAGTTGATGTGAACTTCATAAGAAATAACAATTTTAGCAACAATGCCTATAGGAATAATTTTGGTAACAACAATTATAAGCCATATCCTCCCAACAATGGTAATGCTTACGGAAATTCCTACAACAATAATAGGAGTGATCCCTCTGAACTTGAAGTTATGCTTAAAAGTAAACAAACTGCTTGCAATAAAACTATTGAGGAAAAAACTCTCTAATGCTGAAAGAAATATAGCATCTTTGGCTGAAGCTCAATCTTCTTTGAATAAAATGGCTGCTAAACCTGAAACTAATGATAATCCTTTTGCAGCTACTAATGCCATACAAGTAAGAATTGATGAAAATGTTAGACTATTAGCTGAATTACATGCTAAGTGGGAAAGAGAAGATGAAATTGCTAGAAACATTAGTGTTTCTACTATCACCACCACTAGTATTGAGCCTAGTAATAGCTCTACCACCTTAGATGATAATTATGATTTTGATCTTGATGGTTGCAATATCTCTGAAGTTATTAAGTTCCTACAAAAGCTTGCTAAAAGTCCTAATGCTAGTGTTATGAACATGGCCTTTACAGAACACATTACTGATGCTCTCATAAAGATTAAAGAAGAAAAGATGAGACATAAAGCTTCTATTCCTATAAAACAAGAAGATGGTTGGGAACTCATCATTAATATGAAAGTGAATGATTTTGATTTCAAAGCTTTATGTGCTTGATAGTAGTGTTTCTATTATGCCTAGAAGGATTTATGATATGCTTGATTTGCCTCCACTTGAAGATTGTTATTTGAATGTCCCACTTGATGATAATGCTAAAAAGAAACTCATGGGAAGTATTAATGATGTTCTTATTATGGTCAACAATGCCTATGTCCCCGTTGATTTCTATGTTTTGGATGTTGAATGCAATGCTTCTTGTCCTATTACTTTGGGAAGACCTTTTCTTAGAACTATTGGTGCCATTATTGATATGAAAGAAGGCACCATTAAATATCAACTCCCACTCAAGAAAGGTATATAACACTTCCCTAAGAAGAGAGAGAAGATTTCTTTTGCCTCTCTTATGAAAACAAAATTTGGTTTTAAAGCTTCTTCATTTGAGAACACTTGATTCTTCTTCTTGCTTCTTATGCCTAACTTAAAGGCGTTAAAGAAAAGTACTTATTGGGAGATAACCCAAAAGTTTTAGATGAGTCTTGGAAGTTCTTACTTCAGTAATAACCGCTCCTTATCCTTTTTATTTGCTTTTTGTGCCAAGAGTAACCTCTAATGAGAGAGAAGTAATGATTGGGAAAGTTGATGTCCCGAAACAGATTTGTGTGCTTCACCGTAAAAATTCGTGCAAAATCTATGTACGTCCTTTTGAGGCGTGAATTTTTTTTCTTCTGCCCCAGGTTGTTATCTAACTTTCGTTAGTTCAACACTTTTTGATTTGAGCAACAGAAGGTCTTCGAAAAAATTCGTCTTTACCTGCTGGTCTGTTTTGACAGATTTCTGCCATTTTCTGCATTTGCTTCTTGTTGGTTTCTTTTTGAGTTCTTTTGGGGAATTGAGATTTTTGAGGGAAGTGATACAGTATCTAGTGTTCTAATGGAAATTTATTGGTATTAGAACTGAACCTAAAGACTTATTATCTTTAATGCACTAATGGTGCTAATAAAGATTGTGCGAAGTTTTGTATGAAGGAAAAAATTTCAGGTGTATGGAAGGAATGAGTAATGAGATGAAAGATGGACTAAAGCTCAAGCTTGGGGATGCCACGCGTGTCACCCCAAGAAATATCCAAGAAGTACAAGTGTCAAAGCTTGGGGATGCCCAAGGCATCCCCCTCTTCATCAATAAAAATCCCAGGTTTCTTCCAAACGCTTCAGTTTTATTGTTTCATGCACAGTTGTGTTGTTCTTGGAGCGTCTTCTTTTTTGTTTTTGTTTTGGTTTTTCGTTTGCTTTGTTTGCTTAGTTTGCTGAATAAATTGGTTGGACCCCCTCTTTCATACATTGGTTTTCAAATAGTTTGGTTTGGTTTGGAAAAGAGTAGGAAAGCTCATGCTTAAGTGGTAAAGAGAGCTTGTTTCTGACTGTGGCCTATGCTTTGTCATGCCATGCTTGATATTGTTTTGGCTTTATGCTTAGTATTATTTGTTGTAGCATGACTTGTTATAAACAATTGAGATTGCTTAATGTGCCTTGGATGAATCATGCGTTGTTTTAGCATATTAAAGCATAGTATTGCCGTATTCTCCTTTGATGTTTTATTTGGGTTGACTTGACGCATGCTCACACCATGTTATGACTATCCCAAGTCACCATAGCCTTTATGATCTTTTAGTTTTCAACTTGTAGTATCACTTTATGCTTTGATCAATGATGTTTTGTCGCTCTGCATGATTATGGCCATTATTGCTCTCTTAGTTTGTCGCTCCCAGTCTTTTGCTAGCCTCCACAACCAAGTATGAGTTCCACTCATGCATCCAACTCCCTAAACCAAGTTATTCCAAAGAGTCCACCATACCTACCTACTAGCTTATGCTGTTCCAAGTATATTCATGCTTTTGTTTACCTTCCGAATTAAACTTGTTATGAGAAAACTAGTGATTAAAGCTCTCACGAACTTGATGGCACACTTTACTTTTCTTACCCTTAATAATCTTGAACCATTGTGTCGTCTACGTTGTATATGCTTGCACTTATTTGTTGGGGATTAGCAGAACCATGCTGTCATGGGGAACGCTTTCAACATTGCACGGGTACTTTGTACCTATTTGATATCATGCTCTTTTGTCTATGGATGTCGTCGGTGTGAAATGAAAGGGGAGCTTGTAAGTCCATGGAGTTATGTATATGTGTTAGAGAAACACCTGGGCCGCTGGTATAATCCATGCTGACATGGTGGAAACCTGCAGCATAACCATAATGAGTTGTCTATGAAGCATTCTTCTTATAAAAAAAGAGTCCTATATTGAGAAAAAGAGAAAAAGAGAAAAAGAGAAAAACAATGAGATTATGAAAAGAGGAAAGAGAGAAAAAAAGCACCATATTCCCATGGTAAATAAGAAGATTGATGAGATGCTCGTTCTATGCTTGCTTTGTCATTTTGATATGGGGATTCTTCCGTATCATCGGGCAAGGGGTACCCCGTTGGCGGTTCTCTATGATACAGATGTACTTACGATGATAAGAACTTACCGGTGACTAAACTTGAGTAGCATGAAGAGCGGCCCTCGTATTCAAGGGACATGAGATTTCTAACTTATACTTCGTCAAGCATGTACACCATAGTTTGTTCACTTTAACCTTAATCACTTCAAGTTGCTTATGACAGGGGCAATGAGAGTTGAAAGCTATAAGTACCATAATTTTTGGAAGCTCTTTATGAAACTTGAATCTCTGCTTCCTTCTATGAAGGCCTTTCTTCCACCATTACATTGAGTCTCCACCTTATATATTTATGCACCTACTTTGAGAGCATAGTGGTCATTCTTAGTTCTATGTGCATTGTCCCAAGACTAGTTGATTGATGCATAACTTATATTGCTTGTTTTAAACTATTTGTATCTAGTCACTCTTATGAACTTTGAAGGTGTCCTATGCATTTATATTTGCTACTCTATGAGGGACAAGCTGAATACTATTATGCTATGTTTTCTTTATGTGAAACAAACAAACATCATGCAAAGCATTGTTATTCATGAATCTTTTGTTTGTGCCTTTTCATGTTGCAACATAGTTCCTTTGTCTTATTGCTAGAACTTTGTCTTTCATGTTATGATGGAAGTACTATGATCCCAGCTTTGAATGTTTTACAAATACTTTGATCAAGTTTATGATGGTGCATGTCACCTCAAAAATTATTCTTTCTTTTTATCACTTACCTACTCGAGGACGAGCAGGAGTTAAGCTTGGGGATGTTGATAATTGAAAATGTATCTATAATTTTTTATGTTCCATGCTTGGTTTTTTATACTTTCTTGTGTTTTGTCCACACTTTGGACTACTTTTCATATGATTTCTTGAACTAACCTATTAACAAGAGCCACAGTGCCAACTGCCTGTTTTCTGCTGTTTTTGGTTCCAGAAAGTCAGAAAATGAATTTTCTCGGAATTGGACGGGACAAAAGCCAAAGTCACTATTTTACCGGGGGACACTTGGAGCCAGAATATGAGACGGAGAAGGGCCAGAGGGCGACCACACCACCTGGCCGCGCGACCAGGATTGGCCCGTGCTAGGGGGTGGTGTGGCCAGCCCAGGCACCCTCTCGGCCTCTCCTTCCGCCTATAAGATGCCTCCGATACCAAAACCCTAAGTACCCGATCAAAAATCCACGAAAGAGTCTATAGCCGTCGTCATCTCCATCCCTTGATTGGGAGGCATTTGAAGCTCTTCCCGGCACCCTCCGGAGAGGGGAATTCACCATGGAGGCCTTCTTCATCATCATGCAAGCCTCCGGTGTGATGCGTGAGTAGTTCATCTCTAGACTACGGGTCCATGTAGTAGCTAGATGGCTGGTTCTCCTGCTTTGTGCTTTCATGTCTAGATCTTGTGAGCTCTGTTCATCATCAAGATCATCTATTTGTAATTCTGTATGTTGTGTTTGCGGGATCCGATGGATATTGAGATGCTATTTCAGATTGATTATTGATTCTATCATGTCTTTGTTATTTGTGATCTTGCATGCTTTCCGTTTTTAGTAGCTATCTTGGCCAAGTAGATGCTAGCAACTCCAAGAGTTAGTATTTATGCTCGATAGTGGGTTCATTCCTCTGGTAATTTGGGGAAGTGACAGAAATCTCTAAGGTACTAGATGTGTTGTTGCTACTAGGGAGAAAACAACAATCCTTTGTTCATAGAACAATCGTATTGTTTACTTTACATGCAATTCGTAAAGCAATAATCTGTTGCTTGCAACTTAATACTGGAGGGGGTTCGGATCATAACCTGAAGGTGGATTATTAGTCATAGATGCAGTTGGATGGCGGTCTATGTATAATGTTGTATTGCCCAATCAAGTCTCAAAGGAGTCAAGATGATTAGTATATGCTTGTATTCTTTCTCGATGTTTGTCAATTGCCCCGCTGTAATTGTTCACCCAGCATGTTATCTATCTTAAGGAGATCCACCTCTAGTGAACTATGGACCCCGGTCCTTTTTTTTACATACAATCTACAAACTATTTACTGCTTTGTGTTTACTTTCTGCAAACTATTACTTCCTTCCATTCGATACGTTTAATCATTTGTTTTCAGCAAAACCGGTGAGATTGACAACCTCATCGCAAGTTGGGGGCAAAGTTCTGTGGTTGTGTTGTGCAGGTCTCCATGTTGCTGCTGGCACCGGTAGTGCGCCCTGCCAATGTTCAGCTAGCTACACCTTTGGGGTGTTTCCTTGCTCCTACTGGATTGATAACCTTGGTTTCATACTGAGGGAAAACTTGCTGCTGTGCTCATCATACCTTCCTCTTAGGGTTCCCCAACGAGCTCGATATATTTTGGGAAATTATAATTTTACCCCTTTTTAGGTCCTTAGGGTAAAATGTACTCCCACTGTCCCTATAAAATTGGAACACAAAAGCAAGTGGTAAAATTTAAATGTATTTAAGCTTATTAGTTGTCAATGATTATGAACATTCTTGCATTTCAAGCCGAACCCCTAGGGTCATGGACATATGTACATCATACTTTATGCTGATGATTCATGATCCCATATAGAAGAATTTTCTTGACACAAAATTTGACAATGTATTTTAAAAACAAACAAAGAGGAAGTAGTACTACGAAGAGTATGGCTTGGTCAGGTTATTTTTCGAGAAGGAGCCAAACCTGACTATTTTCCTTTGCTTAATTTTAAGGCGTGCTTCGTGCTAAATTTTTGTACCTCGATGTAATTTTCCCTTTTTAGGTCCTTGATTAAAACAAACGAAGAGGAAGAAGTACTATGAAGAGTACGGCTCGATCAACTGTTCTCTCGAGAAGGAGCCAAACCAAGATGTTCTATTTGCTTAATTTTAGGGGTACTTCATGCTAAATGAATGGACTTCGATGTAATTTCCCCTTTTTAGGTCCTTGATGTAAAATGTACTCCTACCGTCCGTGTAAAATTCAAACCTACAAGTTAGTGGTAAAATTTAAACGAATTTAAGGTTAGTTGTGAATGAGTATGAACAATCTTGGATTTCAAGTCGAACGGCCAAGGTCATGGCCATATCTACATTATACTTTACATTGATGATTCACGATCCCATATCCAAGAATTTCATGCTGCAAATTGGCCATATTTTGAAAACAAACGAAGAGTGAAGTAGTACGAAGAGTATGGCTCGGCTAGCTGCTGTCTCGAGAAGAAGCCGAACCCGACTGTTTTCCCTGCTTAATTTTACGGTGCTCTGTGGTAATTAAATGTATAGACCTTGATGTAATTTTATCTTTTTTAGTTCCTTACTGTAAAATGCACTCCCACCATCCGTGTAAAATTTGAACATAAAAGCAAGTGGTAAAATTTAAACGTAATTAAGCTTATTAGTTGCCAATGAATATGAAAATTCTTGCATTTCAAGCCTAAAAAACCAGGGTCATACATATTTACATCATACTTTATATGCTGATGATTCATGATCCCATAGCGAAGAATTTTCATGCCACCAAATTTGGCCATATTTTGAAAACAAACGAACAGGAAGTAGTATGAAGAGTATGCATGGCTCGGTCAGCTTCTCTCAAAACATGACAGTTTTCCCTGCTTAATTTTAGGGTGCTTCATGCTAAATGTATGGACCTTGATGTAATTTTACCTTGTTTAGGTCCTTGATATAAATTGTACTCCGAATGTCCGTGTAAAATTTGATCCTAAAAGCAAGTTGTAAAATTTAAACATGTTTAAGATTATTATATGTCGATGAGTATGAACAGTCTTGGATTTCAAGACGAATGACCAAGGTCATGGCCATATCAACATCATACTTTATGCCGATGATTCGTGATCCCATATCCAAGAATTTACATGCCCCCAAATTTGGCCATATTTTGAAAACAAACAAAGAGGAAGTAGTATGATGAGTATGTCTCGATCAGCTTCTCTCACGAGAAGGAGAAAAACATGATTATTTTCCCTGCTTAATTTTAGGGCGCTTCATGCTAAATGTATTGACCTCGATGTAATTTTACCTTTTTTAGGTCCTTGGTGTAAAATGTACTCCCACCATCCATACGTGTAAATTTTGAACCTAAAAGCAAGTGGTAAAATTTAAACGTATTTAAGATTATCAGTTATCGATGAGTATAAAGATTCTTGGATTTCAAGATGAACGACCAAGGTCATGGACATATCTACATCATACTTTATGCTGATGGTTCCTGATCCCATATCCAAGAATTTGCATGCGGCCAAATTTGGCCATATTTTGAAAACGAATGAAGAGGAAGTAGTATGAATAGTATGGCTCGATCAGCTTTTCTCTCAAGAAGGAGCAAAACATGACTGTTTTCCCTGATTAATTTTAGGGTGCTTCATGCTAAATGTGTGGACCTCGATGTAATTTTACCTTTTTTTAGGTCCTTAGTGTAAAATGTACTCCCACCATCAGTACGTGTAAAATTCAAACCTAAAAGTAACTATAAACATTTAAGCGTATTTAAGATTATTAGTTGTCGATAAGTATGAACATTCTTGGATTTCAAGAAGAATGACCAAGGTCATGGGCCTCATGGCCATATCTACATCATACTTTATGTTGATGATTCATGATACCCTATCCAAGAATTTGCAAGCCGCCAAATTTGGCCATATTTTTAAAACAAACGAAGATGAAGTAGTATGAAGAGTATGTCTCGATCAGCTTTTCTCTCGAGAAGGAGCAAAACATGACTGTTTTCCCTGCTTAATTTAAGGGTTCTTCATGCTAAATGTATGGACCTCAATAAAAATTTACCTTTTTAGGTCCTTAATTTAAAATGTAATCCCTACGTCCTTATGTGTAAAATTCGAAACTAAAAGCAAGTGGTAAAATTTAAACGAATTTAATTTTATTAGTTGCTGATGAGTATGAACATTCTTGGATTTCAAGCCGAACGACCAACGTCATGGCCATATCTACATCATACTTTATGCTGATGATGATCCCATGTCCAGGAATTTTCATGCCACCAAATTTGGTCATATATTTTGAAAACAAACAAAGAGAAAGTAGTATGAAGAGTATGGCTCTGCTCTCTCGAGAAGGAGCCAGACCCGACTATTTCCCTTGCTTATTTTTAGGGTGCTTCGTGCTAAATGTAAGGACCTCTTTGTAATTTTATCCATTTTTAGGTCCTTGATGTAAATTGTACTCCCGTCATCCGTGATGTTCTCATATTTGGGACTAAATGGGTGAATCATGTCATGGTAATAATGTTGCCACTCAGAGTTTCCAACCATTAGATAAATCTAGCACGAAAACATGACTATATACATTCTAATCTAGATAAATCTGAGAACATTATATGGATCAGAGGGAGTAGTATATATGCATTCAAAACAAATTGTGTTTTCTCTCTCCTTCAGTGCGACATCACCATCCCCACACGCAAAGCAAATTTGAGGACATTTTGAACTTTTTTCTTCGGCACAGTGTGATTTGTTGTCCCTAGCTACCTACCGGGAAAAAAATAGTAGCGCCTCAAACTAGGGGCCAGCGTTGCGGGCTGGAGCGTTTAAGAAATACTAGTCGATTCGACAACCAGAGGAGAACCGCCCCGCGCCCCTCATCGTCTTCCTCTGCCGCTCCGGTCGCTTGTGCACCATCATAGCCCCTCTACACCCTTGTAGAAAGGTAGAAACCGCCAACCCATCCCGACTAATCTTTCGCAGTACTCTTCCCTGGAACGACATCTGGAGCGATGAAGCGTAAGATATCTGAGCGCTACAGCCAGGCAATCGGATTTGGCAACCTCTGATACATTGCAAATGTATCTATAATTTTTGATGTTCCATGCTTGGTTTTATCCACTTTCTTGTGTTTTGTTCCAACTTTGGAGTACTTTTCATATGATTTCTTGGACTAACCTATTAACAAGAGCCACAGTGCCAGTTGTCTGTTTTCTGCTGTTTTTGGTTCCAGGAAAGTCAGAAAATGAATATTCTTGGAATTGGGCGGGAGAAAAGCCAAAGTGCCTATTTTTCTGGAAGGGATCAAGTGCCAGAATACGAGACGGAGAAGGGACAGGGAGACACCACACCACCTGGCCATGCGGCCAGGCCTGGCCTGCGCCAGGGGGTGGTGTGGCCCCTCTCGGCATCCCCTCGGCCTCTCCTTCCGCCTATATATTGCCCTCGGGATGAAAACCCTAAGTACCCGATCAAAAATCCACGAAAGAGTCTGTAGCCGTCGTCATCTCCATCCCTAGATCGGGAGGGATCTGAAGCTCTTTCCGGCACCCTGCCGGAGAGGGGAATTCACCCTGGAGGCCTTCTTCATCACCATGCAAGCCTCCAGTGTGATGCGTGAGTAGTTCATCCTTCGACTACGGATCCATGTAGTAGCTAGATGGCTGGTTTCTCCTCCTTTGTGCTTTCATGTTTAGATCTTGTGAGATCCATTCATGATCAAGATCATCTATTTGTAATTCATACATGTTGTGTTTACGGGGATCCGATGGATATTGAGATGCTATTTCAGATTGATTATTGATTCTATCATGTCTTTGTTATTTGAGATCTTGCATGATTTCCGTTGTTAGTAGCTATCTTGGCCAAGTAGATGCTAGCAACTCCAAGAGTTAGTATTTATGCTCGATAGTGGGTTCATGCCTCTGGTAATCTGGGGAAGTGACAGAAATCTCTAAGGTACTAGATGTGTTGTTGCTACTAGGGAGAAAACAACAATCCTTTGTTCATAGAACAATCGTATTGTTTACTTTACACGCAGTTCGTAAAGCAATAATCTGTTGCTTGCAACTTAATCCTAGAGGGGGTTCGGATCATAACCTGAAGGTGGATTATTAGTCATAGATGTAGTTGGATGGCAGTTTATGTATTATGTTGTAATGCCCAATCAAGTCTCAGAGGAGTCAAGATGATTAGTATATGCATGTATTGCTTTCTTGGTGTTTGTCAATTGCCCCGCTACAATTTTTTCACCCAGCATGTTATCTATCTAAGGAGAGCCACCTCTAGTGAACTATGGATCCTGGTCCTTTTTCTTTACATACAATCTATAAACTGTTTCTGCTTTGTGTTTACTTTCTGCAAACTTTTACTTCTTTCCATTCGATACATTTAATACTTTGTTTTCCGCAAAACACGGTGAGATTGACAACCTCATCGCAAGTTGGGGACAAAGTTTTGTGGTTGTGTTGTGCAGGTCTCCACGTTGCTACTAGCACCGGTAGTGCGCCCTGCCAAAGCTCAGCTAGTAATACCTTTGGGGTGTTTCCTTGCTCCTACTGGTTCGATTAAACCTTGGTTTCATAACTGAGGGAAACTTGTTGTTGTGCTCATCATACCTTCCTCTTGGGGTTCCCAACAAGCTCTACATCAACCACGAGCCATCAACACATTTTCTGGGCGCCGTGCATTGAGCCATCAAGCGATTTTCTGGCTCTGTTGCCTGGGAGTCAAGGACATCTTCACAAGGGGAGTCCCTCATAACCAATCTCTTTACTTTGTTGTTTTTGTTTTGCTTAGTTTCTTTTTGCTCTGTTTGCTTGTTTTGTTATAAAAAACACACAAAAAATTAGTTTTACTAGTTTTCTTTCTTATTTCAAGAACACAAAAAAATTAGTTCCTACTTTAGTTGTTGGTCTATTATTTCCTTGCTTTATCATGCTTTCTATCAATGGTTGGTTTCTTTGAAACTGAATCTTATTGGCAAGGAGGGTTCGCGGAAGAACAAAAATATTATTATAAGGAACACCGCTTGTCACAAAAAGGGAAACTCTTATGGGAACAAATTGATAAATTGAATACCATTGCTAGAAACGTGTTCTCTACTTATAATGTTACTTATTGCGTTGATAAATCTTGTTGTTGTAGGAGGTATAATCACCTCCCTTTTCAATGTGAGTATAATAATAATGTTACCATATCTTCTTATGTTAAACGAAATTATGACTTTTATGATGTGGAACAAATTGAAGAATTTATTGCTTGGAAGGGTGCATTTGAACTTGCTAGTTTGCTTGAAAATACTGATGATGCACCTTATAAATATGAGGTTTATGATATACTTCAATTTTGCTTTGATAATTACAAGGAAGAAAATGGCTATATTCTTGAATATCTTAATAGATGCTCTCCACCAGCGGAAGAGACTAAGGCCTTGGAGGAGCCTATGGAAGAAGAAATTGCTGAAACTGGAAGCTCATTGGATGAAAAAGAGGAGGAGAGTGATGATCAAGAGGAGGAAGAATATATCTACCCATTCCTACCTTCTAATGAGAGTAACTCTTTACCCCTTACAATATTTGATTGTCCCCCATGCTTACTAAAGGAGGATGAATGTTATGTTCCTGAGGATTCTTTTGAAAATGTTTACAATAAATCTCTAGTGCTTGTATATCATGAAAAGCATACTTTATGTGATAGTTATATTGTTGAGTTTATTCATGAGGCTAGTGAAAATTATTATGAGAGAGGAAAATATGGTTGTAGAAGTTTTCATGATATTGAAACACCTCTCTATGTGCTGAAAGTTTAGGAGTTGCTCTTGTTTTATCTACCCATTCTTGTTACTATGTGCTTCTTTGATTTATTTTCTTACAAGACTCCTATGCATAGGAAGTGGGTTAGACTTAAATGTGTTTTGAATTTGCTTCTCGATGCTCTCTTTTACTTCAATTCATATTTCTTATGTGATCATCTTCTCAAACTATTATGCCTAACTTAAAGGCGTTAAAGAAAAGTACTTATTGGGAGATAACCCAAAAGTTTTAGATGATTATTGGAAGTTATTACTTCAGTGATAACCTCTCCTTATCCTTTTTATTTGCTTTTTGTGCCAAGAGTAACCTCTAATGAGAGTGAAGTAATGATTGGGAAAGTTGCTGTCCCGAAACAGATTTTTGTGCTTCACCGTAAATATTCTTGAGAGAGCTCTGTATGTCGGATTGAGCTTTATTTTTTTGTGCTTCTTCCACAGGTTGTTATGTAACTTTAGTTAGTTCAACACTTTTTGATTTGAGCAACATAAGGTCTTCGAAAAAATTCGTCTTTACCTGTTGGTCTGTTTTGACAGATTTCTGCCATTTTCTGCATTTGCTTCTTGTGGGTTCCTTTTTGAGTTCTTTTGGGGAATTGAGCATTTTGAGGGAAGTGCTACAGTAGCTAGTGTTCTAATGGAAGTTTATTTGGTGTTATAAATGAACCTTGAGACTTATTTATCTTGAGTGCACTAATGTTGCTAATAAAGATTGTGTGAAGTTTTGTATGAAGGAAAATTTCAGGTGTATGGAAGGAATGAGTAATGAGATGAAGGATGGACTAAAGCTCAAGCTTGGGGATTCCACGCGTGTCACCCCAAGAAATATCCAAGAATTACAAGCGTCAAAGCTTGGGGATGACCAAGGCATCCCCTTCTTCATCAATAAAAATTCCAGGTTTCTTCTAAACGCTTCATTTTTATTGTTTCATGCACAGTTGTGTTTTTCTTGGAGCGTCTTATTTTTCGTTTTCGTTTTGGTTTTTCATTTGCTTTAGTTTTATTAGTTTTCTGAATAAATTGGTTGGACCCCCTCTTTCATACATTGGTTTTCAAATGGTTTGGTTTGGTTTGGAAAAGAGTAGGAAAGTTCATGCTTATGTGGTAAAAAGAGCTCGTTTTTTACTGTGGCTATGCTTTGTCATGCCGTGCTTGATATTGTTTTGGCTTTATGCTTAGTATTATTTGTTGTAGCATGACTTGTTATAAACAATTAAGATTGCTTAATGTGCCTTGGATTAATCATGCGTTGTTTTAGCATATTAAAGCATAGTATAGTGGTATTCTCCTTTGATGCTTTATTTGGGTTGACTTGGCGCATGCTCACACCATGTTATGACTATCTCAAGTCACCATAGCCTTTATGATCCTTTAGTTTTCAACTTGTAGTATCACTTGATGCTTTGATCAATGATGTTTTGTCGCTCTGCATGATTATGGCCATTATTGCTCTCTTAGTTTGTCGCTCCTAGTCTTTTGCTAGCCTCCACAACAAAGTATGAGTTCCACTCATGCATCCAACTCCCTAAACCAAGTTATTCCAAAGTGTCCACCATACCTACCTACTAGCTTATGCTATTCCAAGTATATTCATGCTTTTGTTTACCTTCCACTTGTTATGAGAAAACTAGTGATTAAAGCTCTCACGAACTAGATGGCACACTTTACTTTACTTGCCCTTAATAAGCTTGAACCATTGTGTCGTGTATGTTGTATATGCTTGCACTTATTTGTTGGGAATTAGCAGAACCATGCTTTCATGGGGAACGCTTTCAACATTGCACTTGGTACTTGTACCTAGTTGATATCATGCTCTTTTGTATATGGATGTCGTCGGTGTGAAATGAAAGGGGAGCTTGTAAGTCCATGGAGTTATGTATATGTGTTAGAGAAATGCCTGGGCCGCTGGTCTAATCCATGCTGACATGGTGGAAACCTGCAGCGTAACCATAATGAGTTGTCTATGAAGCATTCTTCTTATAAAAAAAGAGTCCTATTGATAAAAAAGAGAAAAGAGAAAAAAAAGAGATACTATGAAAAGAGGAAAGAGAGAAAAAAGCATCACATTCCCATGGTAAATAAGAAGAATGCTGAGATGCTCGTTGTCTGCTTGCCTTGTCATTTTGATATGGGGATTCTTCCGTATCATCGGGCAAGGGGTACCCCGTTAGCGGTTCTCTATGATACACATGTACTTACAATGAAAAGAACTTACCGGTGACTAAACTTGAGTAGCATGAGGAGCGGCCCTCGTATACAAGGGACATGAGATTTCTGACTTATACTTCGTCAAGCATGTACAACATAGTTTGTTCACTTTAACCTTAATCACTTCAAGATGCTTATGATAGGGGCAATGAGAGCTCAAAGCTATAAGTACCATAATTTTTGGAAGCTCTTTATGAGACTTGAATCCCTACTTCCTTTTACAAAAGGCCTTTCTTCCACCATTATATTGAGTCTCCACCTTCTATCTTTATGCACTTACTTTGAGAGCATAGTGGCCATTCTTAGTTCTATGTGCATTGTCCCAAGACTAGTTGATTGATGCAAACTTTGATATTGCTTGTTTTAAACTATTCTATCTAGTCACTCTTATGAACTTTGAAGGTGTCCTATGCATTTATATTTGCTACTCTATTGAGGGACAAGCTGAATACTATTATGCTATGTTTTCTTTATGTGAAACAAAAAAAGTCTTGCAAAGCATTGTTATTCATGAATCTTTTGTTTGTGCCTTTTCATGTTGCATCATAGTTTCTGCTTATTGCTAGAACTTTGTCTTTCATGTTATGATTGAAGTACTATGATCCCAACTTTGAATGTTTTGCAAATACTTTGATCAAGTCTTTGATGGTGCATGTCACCTCAAAAATTATTTCTTTTTATCACTTACCTACTCGAGGACGAGCAGGAGTTAAGCTTGGGCATGTTGATACATTGCAAATGTATCTATAATTTTTGATGTTCCATGCTTGGTTTTATCCACTTTCTTGTGTTTTGTTCCAACTTTGGAGTACTTTTCATATGATTTCTTCGACTAACCTATTAACAAGAGCCACAGTGCCAGCTGCCGGTTTTCTGCTGTTTTTGGTTCCAGGAAAGTCAGAAAATGAATATTCTCGGAATTGGACGGGACAAAAGCCAAAGTGCCTATTTTTCCGTAAGGGATCAAGTGCCAGAATACGAGACGGAGAAGGGCCAGGGAGCCACCACACCACCTGGCCACGCGGCCAGGCCTGGCCCACGCCAGGGGGTGGTGTGGCCACTCCCGGCACCCCCTCGGCCTCTCCTTCCGCCTATATATTGCCCTCGGGACGAAAACCCTAAGTACCCGACCAAAAATCCACGAAAGAGTCTGTAGCGCCGTCATCTCCATCCCTAGATCGGGAGGGTTCTGAAGCTCTTCCCGGCACCCTGCCGGAGAGGGAATTCACCCTGGAGGCCTTCTTCATCACCATGCAAGCCTCCTGTGTGATGCGTGAGTAGTTCATCCTTGAACTACGGATCCATGTAGTAGCTAGATGGCTGGTTTCTCCTCCTTTGTGTTTTCATGTTTAGATCTTGTGAGCTCCGTTCATGATCAAGATTATCTATTTGTAATTCATACATGCTATGTTTGCGAGGATCTGATGGATATTGAGATGCTATTTCAGATTGATTATTGATTCTATCATGTCTTTGTTATTTGAGATCTTGCATGCTTTCCGTTGTTAGTAGCTATCTTGGCCAAGTAGATGCTAGCAACTCCAAGAGTTAGTATTTATGCTCGATAGTGGGTTCATGCCTCTGGTAATCTGGGGAAGTGACAGAAATCTCTAAGGTACTAGATGTGTTGTTGCTACTAGGGAGAAAACAACAATCCTTTGTTCATAGAACAACCGTATTGTTTACTTTACACGCAGTTCATAAAGCAATAATCTGTTGCTTGCAACTTAAAACTGGAGGGGGTTCGGATGATAACCTGAAGGTGGATTATTAGTCATAGATGCAGTTGGATGGTGGTCTATGTATTGTGTTGTAATGCCCAATCAAGTCTCAGAGGAGTCAAGATGATTAGTATATGCATGTATTGCTTTCTCGGTGTTTGTCAATTGCCCCGCTGTAATTTTTTCACCCAGCATGTTATCTATCTAAGGAGAGCCACCTCTAGTGAACTATGGATCCCGGTCCTTTTTCTTTACATACAATCTATAAACTGTTTCTGCTTTGTGTTTACTTTCTGCAAACTTTTACTTCTTTCCATTCGATACGTTTAATCCTTTGTTTTCCGCAAAACACGGTGAGATTGACAACCTCATCGCAAGTTGGGGACAAAGTTATGTGGTTGTGTTGTGCAGGTCTCCACGTTGCTACTAGCACCGGTAGTGCGCCCTGCCAAAGCTCAGCTAGTAACACCTTTGGGGTGTTTCCTTGCTCCTACTGGTTCGATTAAACCTTGGTTTCATAAGTGAGGGAAACTTGCTGCTATGCTCATCATACCTTCCTCTTGGGGTTCCCAACGAGCTCTACGTCAACCACGAGCCATCAACACATTTTCTGGGCGCCGTGCATTGAGCCATCAACCTCCACTACGGACCGCTGAGCAACATCACTGGTCGCGCCGATCTTCTGAGCACCGCTCTCCTGGCTCGCGGCATGGTTGGCATGCATCAAGGGATTGCGGAAGATCCTGGTCTCCTGTTTGGTTTGCCCTGCCTACTTCACTCTGACCCATAGACATGGCCACTAGACCGTGATGAGCAGGTAAAAATCAGTTTTGCATGATTTTTGTAGGACTCGAATCCTTAGATTCTTTCCTATGGATTGAATTTGGATCAAAGGTATTGTTGTACACAAATTCTGCAACCCCCACCCATGCTTAAATCCCGTAGGAATTGGAACATCTACTTGAGGCTCAACTCTCATCGTGCCAATCATGTAGGTAGTTTTCATATGTTTTATAATTGCCTGTTTTTCACTGTCAAACCTATGAAATTCATCCTGCGATCAAAAGAGGCCTAAGACTTTTGCTTCAGTGTCCCCCCCCCCCCCTCTCCTCCAAACATACTAATCTGAAAACACAAGAACGACCAGGATTGTTGATACCTGTAACGGAAGGTGTATTGGCCAATCAAGGCTGGCGTTATATTTTAAGTTTCATGTGTTTTACAAACACAAGATTCTGTAAAAAGTTGGATCTTTGGTTTACATGAATACAAAAACATAGGATTACTTTAAAACATGGTAAAATCAAAGTCAAACCTCACGTGAGAGTATATTTATGATGTTATCGTGTCTCTTGGGACCTCATTCTTGTTGTTTGCGCGCGTAGGAATTTGAAAATAAGGTCCAAGTTGGATATGAAGAATTGCATATGAGTTTTGGAGGATTCTAACCCATAGGATTTTGGAAGATATCAAATTCCTATGGAGTCACTTTTAGTTCCTATGCCCTCCATTCCATAAGAATCTAAACACGAGCTCCAACCTCATTCTATTTCTCCTTTGATAAGTCCAATGCGCTTACACTATATTCCTGCAAAACTCTTGTGTTTATTTCCTATTCACCATCCAAAGACACCTGTTACAAAATTCCTGCGTTTTTAATTCCTAATATGAATTTACTGTACCTACCATGTCAATCCTGTGTTTTTCTTATTCCAATGTTTTTTTAAAACCATTGATCGAAAGAGGCCCCTAATCTTGTTAATCAATCATAGGAAAATTGCCTGCGTTTTTTCCTCTGGTCCATTCCTCTGAATAGTGCCAGCATAGGAAACTTAACTATTCCTACACTTTTTATTTAATGCAAACAAGACCTTATTCCTTGGTGTGTTTGTCTGCATGCATTCCTGATTTATTCAACATGTTTCTGAATCTTTCAGATAGTAGTTTTTCCGCAAAGCTAGCTAGCACTACCCCCTTAGTCAAACACCTTGCATGCCCCTATATATGAAGAAAATCTGTTGCACGGCATTGACGCGTTGCTGATGCCACTAGACAATCCAATAGTAGAAGCATTTATACCAGTTGATGATGACATACCCGGAACATGGGATGATGAAGGATTTGAAAACAAGGGTCGCTGGGTTGGTGCCAACGGAGAATGGATTGTGATTGCAAACCACCCGGGGCACTGGTACCTCCAAAACATCTACAGTATGGCACGTATTGAGCTGCCAGGTGTGCAGCGTGTTGATATTTATCCATCGGGTAACCAGTGTTTCCCCGGCCCCCCATGCACTTACCTCTATAAGAACGTGTATATCGAGTTGCTGAAGATACAAATAGCAAAGAAACCGTACAGATTTGATAACCAATGGCACTACAGCGTGATGGCGGTGTTTGACAAATTCATTGCTACCATAGATTTTCCTTGTGACAGGGACTGGATTATCCTTCGAAACGACTATCTTGCACTAGAAACGTATGTCGATGCCATTGCCAAGTGTCTAATCGGTGATTCTATTGATCGCATATACGTGGTGACAGAACCGCGAGAAGATGTTCTTGTCTGGGAACCAAACAAGTGGAGTGAGTCCTGTTATTTAAAAGTAAAATTTATAAATTACTTACAAATGCATTGTTCGTGATACTTTTGCTAACTGAAATGCACATACAGGTATACTTGCAGGCCCGCGTGTCATACAGGCTCCAGTAATTGAAGAGCCGGCAAACGTCCAAGCCGCTGACGATGCCAAGGCTGAAGATATTACATTACGCAGCTAGTACTTGGAAAAGCTTGGCTGGAATATCCTGTGGATTCACACCAGGGGTGCACGAACTAGCAGCCATGGTAATCTTGTATCATACATGGGTAGAGAACTGCTCACTTATCCCTCGCTTTGCTGCCACATTTTCCAGAGGGCCCTTAATTTGGATGGCCCTGTAGCTCTGGACTAGATCAGAAGGGATAATCTTGAAGGGAGGTTAGTGTTTATGGGAATCAACCATCCATTCATCCTCGAGCCCCCTACAAACTACGAACCTGGTGCTGCCGATGTTGACAAAGCTCTACCAGTGTTCAGAGGATACTATGTGTTTGCTACACACGTGCGCTGCCAACATAGCCCACAGCCAGTTCCAGATTGGAGCCGCATGCATGTCAATGGGGGAGCTGTCATAGGTTCATCACTTAACTACACTAGAGCGGAACATAGAGAGAAAATGTTTGAGGCGCCAATGTGGTTCGTGCCAATCCTGCCTCGTTAGAACTATGTGAAGTTTGACCAAAATACCGAAAAGCTGATTATGAGCACTCGCAACATCATTTTTGTAGCTAGTACTTGTCACCATGTAATGTACAGTACTATGTACGTAGTACTTTCATACTATATTGTAGTATCAGTACTTGCAACATCATTTCCACTATTGCTTGTACTAGGCACCATGTACGTAATAATATACTTTCATAGTATGTGTTTGATGTTTCCGTATTCAAGCACTCAAGCTGCCGTGGCCAATTTTCTAGGCAATTAATTTTTGCATGACAATTAGTAGTACTGTATTGGTGGCAAGGTTTGCTTTGTCCACAGCATTCGTGTAACCTCGCCGCATTTATTCCCTCGTCAGCCCCCGCCCCCGCCCCAGCCCTCTCTCACACATCACTCCTTAATAGCCATTGCGCTTCCCTCCATTAACGACCACCACTGCCACAACTTACTCGTCTTAGGCGGGTTGGCTGCGGATGGCGGGCCCTACAACCTCAGCTATAGAGCCATCGCATCCCTTAGACATCACAGTGGCAGTGCGGTATGTACATAATCCCTGGAACCCTTGATCTTGATGATAAGCTGTTATTAGCTCTTGGTTAACATTGGGTTGGTGTTGAGTATAGTTCTCATCTAGTGCATTTAACCCGTCTGTATACTACAGTTCAGTTTTACGCATGCAAGCTAGTTCCAGGGCTAGATCTACGGTGAACTATAATAATAAGTTCAAATTTTGTATTGATTGATCCACGACTGATGATGATTTGGGAGGCCACTCGGTATGTTTTGCTTTAGATTTGTCTTAGGGGCGGAGGTCCCTTTAATTTGGGCAAGTTAGGGCGGCTACTGCCCTACCCTGATTTTTGCCAAAATTTCGAGTATATGTATGCATCTCTAGCATCGGCAGCAGATAGAGCTCATCCTGTTCATCCGTTCGTCTGTTCCTGGGTGTTCGGTATATGTACTGCTCGATAAAGAACTGCACTAATATGATGCCTAGACCTTGGAAGTAGTACTAATATAACCGGAGTTCATGCTAGCTACAGTTAAGACTTTAATTTGTGTACTTCGATAAGAAAATTGCTCCACTTTACTTTCTTAGCTGATCTTGTATTGTACTCTATCATCTAATACTGTACTATTTCACAATTATTGGCAGCTGGTAGAGACATTGATGTCCACGGGATTTTTTTTGCAGTGTTCGAGCAAGAAGAGCTTGGATAGACTCATCATCGAAGAAGACAAGAGAGTCCTATGTAGTCTGGATGGAGGGACTAGGCAGGAACACCCACGTGGAGAACACCTGTGACGAGTTCTGCAAGATGTTGTTAATACCGGGAGGGTTAGACGTGCAGAGCATACCCAGCTCCTTTTTGCTAACGTTTGGCGGTGAGTATCCAGAGGCCATCAAGCTGAATATATGCAAAGCCTGCAGTTGGGACGTCGAGCTGAAGAAGCAAGATGGCAAGGTAATCCTTGATGAAGGATGGCTAGATTTTGTCAAAGCACATGACTTGAAGGTAGGATACTTTCTGGTATTCAATAAGCTTGCCACCACTTCCTTTAAGGTGATAGTATTTGATCATGATAACTGCGAGAAGGTGATCAGATGTGCAGCCCATCATTTTGCTTCTAATTATAACTATTCTGTAAAGAGGTGCTTCAACACCTTCTGTTATCATGCATCCTGTTGGAACACCGTGGTACTTAATCACGCTAGTCTCCAATGTGGAGGTATTTATTGTACTATGTTTGCAGCAAAACTGCAAAACAAACATCTCGTGTGCTACTGCTAGTATTGTACTACCTCCTGTTCCAAAGTATTAGGGTTGGACATAAAACTCGAAACTCGACGAGTTTAATGAGCACTCGTTTGCTCGGCTCGTTCAAAATCGACTCGTTTCCTTAACGATCTTGGCCGAGCTATAGTTTTTGCTCGATATCCTTAACGAGCTAAACGATCGAGTTAACGATGTTTGTGAGCTACTTGTTAAGCTTGGTAACAACCAAGGTAAGGCCTAGTTATGTTGCTACATGTCTAATCTGGCAGCCCATCTAAGGCAAACATCTAGCCCATTGAGTAAGACTGATCAATCCAGGAGCGAGAGCGACCGACCAAAAACCTTACCCTAGACTCTCCCAATCAATTCATAATATTTCTCATATGTCTCGTCAACTCGTCATCTCCCACTGCATACCCCATCTCCATCTTCTCGATCTGGATCTGCTGACCGTGGCACTGACCAAACCCTGCCGACTGTCTTTTTTAATTATCGGTATGCCTCTGTCTGAGGCTGATACATTTTCATAACGAGAAGCTCATGAGCACTCGTTAACATCTAATGAACCGAGTTGAGCTTTACTTTTTGCTTGTTATCCTTAACAAGTTTAATCATCTGAGCCTTAATGAGCATGAGCCTTAACGAGCCGAGCCTTAACGGGTTGAGCTGCTTGATAGTCCAGCCCTACAGTATAATCCTGTTTAGCAAACTAAACAAACATCATCTGGTCAAACATGACAGCAGTAGTAACTCTAGTCGGCGTACACGGCAGTGTGCCAGCCTAGCTGTAATGGCCCAGGTTGTAACATGGTTAATTTAGGGCACGGCAGCGTGCCGGCCTAGCTATAAAATGCGCTAGGATTTTAGATGGTTAATTTAGTGCACTGCAGCATGCAAGCCAAGCTAATCGGCGTCCTGGATGCAGCTCTAGAGGCCTTGCAAAAAAACTCGTTCAAGGAGCCATCCTATCTTCCCCATCTCGGTTGTTTTTATCCCCACTCGCCAACACCGCCTGGCCCCGCATTTGTAATCGTCTCCAGTGCATGATTTGCACATTTTCCTCGCCATCTCGCCTGCTGCATCGGATCTTGCAGACCATGTGCCACCCCTCTCCAAAAGTCCCCCGATAGTCATACTCTTGTCCAACCTCTTCCCCCCAATCCATCCCGATGTCGCAATCGGCACACAACCCACTGCACGGCATCTGGAGCAAGGTTGGCAACGATGTTTCAACGAAATCTCTATGCGTATGGACACTACCAGCATCGCCCGGCTGGCCGCATGCTCCAAGGAGTTGTACCGCCAAGTCGTGGGCGGAAAAGGTAGCAGATGCCCCAACAACCACTGCTGGACATTCGTCCCCTACAACAACGTCTACGACCACATAATCTGGTGCTTTCACGGCCAGCAAGTCTGCATGGAGCCTGGATGCGAGTTCATCAGCTCGTCAGTAGAGCTAACACCTATGGTAGAGCTCGTCCGCCACCTCAGAGATGCCCACTCGAGGACTGCATCCATAATGCCTTATAGCCACAAACACTGGGAGCCGTCTAAGTCGGTGCCCACAGGGGCTCGCGGGGACCGGATATCATCGGCATCAGGAAAGAGGGCACCGTGTTCGTCGCCCAAATTGATGGCCACACCACGGACATCGTCATATCCCCCAGGTTCGTCAATTCAGGGGCGTGCGAATCGCCGCGATATAAGGTGAAGCTTTGGTCGCTCTCTCTGTGGCATGAGCTCCATGCGGTCGAAATGGTGGCGACATCTGAGCTGACGAGCAGGCCATCATCGGCCAAAGTCGCCCTGGAAGGGCTCAGGTCATACCTGTCGCAGCCGCGGTGTTACCTAGAAGCTTCTGAACTGTTCATCGGAATTCCCTGTGGATTAGGAGTATTGCATCAACACGTTTCAAAAGTGAGATAAAACATCTAAATATTCTTTGTGATGATCCCAATGTTAAGATATGTAACGTCATACTAATTAATTACTACTTTATGTTGGTGACAGATTCAATTTGTATGGGAAGACATGGAACAAGTTTGCGGCAATGTATACCAATTTCCAATGTATGTTGCTGACATAGTGGGCCGACAGGCGATGGTGTGACAAGGATAGGGTAACAGGCAGGAAAGAAAGTGCTACTCAGCCAGCACTTGACACGCTGTTGCGTTATGCCAAGTATTTTGTATGGAGGTCTTAACTTGCTACTGCTAATCTATTTTGTAGTATACATATGTAGTGGTACTTGTTCAGATCGACCGATCGAGTGCTGAATATGGACTCTCTTTCCTTATGAGTCATGTCCTTGCTACAACTATTGAATTTCAATGTCTTCATTGCTGGATCTGTCATTTCTTTTGGCCATTGTCTATACTACTAAATCAGTCACTTTGAAATGATGCTGAATCTGTCAAGTGGTGCTGAATATGAACTGGGAATCTGTAGATATTTTTCCTGTCTTATTCTGTACCGCTCAAGCTTCAAATGTTACTCAATCTGTCAAGTGTTATGTCGTTACTATTACTAAGGTATTTTCTAGAACTAATACTGATGTACTGGTACTTGTTTAGATCAAGTGCAGTAGATGGTCTTGCTTTCCTTTTTAAACTTGGCTTTGTCACAATCTAGATGAGGCTTGGGCATTTTGGGATGCATATATATGGGGGTCACACTGGTATTAATGTGAAGAGGAGGTATGCACACAAAAGCATACTTGATGGTCAGTTATGCTTGCTCCAATGATCGAGTGTGTTTGGAGAAAAGGGCAAATTGATCGTGTGACAAGGTTTTTAGAGCTGAAACATGAACGGGTTCTCTCTGTACTGCTATTGAGTTTTAGTGTCTGTATAGCTGAAACAGTCACTTTGGAATGCTGCAGAATCGGTCAAGTGCTGCTGAATATGAACTAGGAATCCGTCGATATTTTTTCTGTCTTATTCTGTACTACTGGATCTTTCAAATGCTACTGAATTTGTAAAAAAGTAATGTCGCTGCTGCTGGGCTGCTTCCACTAGAGCTTTTGCCTGTGTGTCATTGGAACAGTTGAATGTGTTTTGGACAGAAATGAGAGGGTACCAAGTGAAGTCATTGGATAACTGTCCAGTTTTGGCGCACGCAGTCTGTGTCCCTTGTTCTTTAGATATTTTTACACGAATATATGTCAAAAGAATTATCGTTTCTTTTTCCCTCCGATAGTGAGGTTTGTGTTCCGAATCCGGCCGAGCCATGCAAATTTTACTAAAGAGGAGGTAAAATCTAGCCCATTCGACCCCTCTTTAGCCTAGAACAATTTAATTCGGTCTTGTAGGAGTTAGGGGACTTGCTGACGACAGCCCATTTAAATATTTATCAAGGAGCCCATGGAGAATAGTGCATGGAGTATAGCCCATTGAGTATAGTAGATGAAGAATAGCCCAAAATGTTTAATTCGGCCTTTTTGGAATTGCCCTTTAAAACAAAAACAAAAAACCCGCATACCCATGTTTTTAAGAAACTACTCCATTATCTGGCATTTAATAAATTGAGATGCCCACGATTCTTCTAATGTGAGGCTGACATAAGGGACCCACCAGCCTGAATAAACGGCTGATGCAGAGAGCAAAGCTATCAAGTTCGGAACACGAAGGCGCGACAGAGGGTAAAAAATCCATCATACACACCTTTTTTCTAATGAGAGGATGACATGTGGGGCCCAGCAGCGTGATTAAACGGTAGATGCATCGAACAACGCTATCAAGTTCGGAACAGGGTAGCGCGAGCGAAGGAAAACAAAATCCATCAAACACACGTTTCTTCTAATGAGAGGATGACATGTGGGGCTCAGGAGGTTGGTTAAACGGTAGATGCGTCGAGCAGCGCTATCAACTCGGAACGGGGTAGCACCAGCGAAGGGAAAAATCCACCATACACATGTTTCTTCTAATGAGAGGATGACATGTGGGGCCCAGTAGCGTGATTAAACGGTAGATGCATCAAACAGTGCTATCAAGTTCGGAACAGGGTAGCGTGAGCGAAGGAAAAAAATCAATCATAGACATGTTTCTTGTAATGAGAGGATGACATGTGGGGCTCAGGAGGTTGGTTAAACGATAGATGCGTCGAGCAGCCCTATCAACTCGGAACGGGGTAGTGCCAGTGAAGGAAAAAATCCATCATACACACGTTTCTTCTAATGAGAGGATGAAATATGGGGCCCAACATCGTGATTAAACGGTAGATGCATCGAACAATGCTATCAAGTTCGGAACAGGGTAGCGTGAGCCAAGGAAAAAATCCATCATACACACATTTCTTCTAATGAGAGGATGAAATGTGGGGCTCAGGAGGTTGGTTAAACAGTAGATGCGTCGAGCAGCGCTATCAACTCGGAACGGGGTAGCGCCAGCGAAGGAAAAAATTCCATCATACACACGTTTCTTCTAATGAGAGGATGACATGTGGGTCCCAGGAGGTTGATTAGACGGTAGATGCATCGAGCAGCGCTATCAACTTCGGAACAGGGTAGCGCGAGCGAAGGGAAAAAAATCCATCATACACACGATCCTTCTAATGAGAGGCTAACATGTGGGACCTAGCAGCCTGACTAAACGGCAGACGCCTCGAGCTACATTATCGAGTTCAAATCAGAGAGGCGCGACCGAAAAGTATGGTCTGCTAGAGACACTAACGTCCAAGACCTACACGCCTCAAAAGACTTCAGCGAGTCAACATCACGCGAGGAAACAAAAATCATGCTTCTGCCACGCGCCAGCCGAGCTTCCTCCGTGTTTTTAGCAGATTCGTCATAGTAGAGGGCCACGAAACCCGAAAAAAAGTTTTCCATCGGCCACGGTCGAGCCGAGAATTTCGTCGCGGAAGACGTGCCTTCTACGATGATCGTCGGGCCAATTCGTTGCGGAAGGAAACTTTTCTTTTAGTGAGACCCAGAAAGGCCCTGAGCTACCAATAAAAATACGGAAGTTCACAAAACCCTCTTCGAGGGAAACAAAACAAACATAGTCGTGTACAGCCTCGGATCGACAACAAGGGAAACCAGGTGTATAACACACAGGTAGAAAATACTGCTGTGGCCCGAGAGATCCTGGAAAATAATCCAACTCCATAGCAGGTCTGAATGAGTGTGCCACTACTCAACAAGGTCCCAGAGCAGCAAAAGGCTGCCAAATCCTTTAGCAGAAAACTGGTCTCCAAATCTGACCATTGTTGCACGGACAAGGCTAGGAAAAATGATACAAGGCCCCGTAGGGAACCAGATTAGCATCACTTCCCCGACCATCGGGACGACACTTACTCAATAACCGGATCTTCAGGATAGCGGCACATGGCCGCACGTGGTTGGAGCAATGTTGCTCCAGCTGCAGAGCGAGATGCCGTAGAAGCTGTAGTTCCATAGCAACCTCCCCGGTGGTAGTCGGATCACCACAGGGAAGAAGATGAAGCACGACGTCAGGAGCAGGACCGGCAAAGAATGCCCCCTCCTAGACACACAAGCCGTTCAGTTGAGCCTTGTCATAACGATGGCAATGACAGATGAAGGAATGATGAACATCATGTCGGATCAAGTTGGCATGCCGACCGTTGTCACGAAGCCCCAGATGGAGGACGGCGATCAGCCGGAAATAACCCATCGGCACCACCCTCTCCACCGAGCAATGCCCATAACGGAGCCCATAGAGGCCAAGGAGGAATCTGGGGCGGAGGTGGGGGTGGAGGAAGCAGAGACCCGGCCCCACGGCACCGTAGCCACAACGAACATTTGAGACGGTGCTCTCCATCACCAAGTGATGCCAGGCACCGGATCAACTCAAACATAGAGGTGCAGCACTACGAGTCAGACAGCATATACGTGGGTCCAAAATGTTTTGGTCCATGGATCCGACAAACAAATTACTCGGAGGGATTTGCTATCTCAAGACACATTCAACTCTATGATAGTGTGGCTTGACCAGACAACTGGCTCCAGGACTTCTTCTAGTCCTGCTGCATCGCCAAAGGAGGAAACAGCTTGGTCGCAGTCTGGTATCTCCTACTGATGTTGCGGAACACTGCTCGATCATGGCTCAATAACTCCCGGAAAACACAATTCACAACTGGTATGATATGCAAAGCGCATTATTTCAGAATTTTGAAGGTACATACAGGAGGCCCTGCACGGTCAAAGATCTGCAGTGTTGCACCCAGAAAGCCAAAGAAACTTGCCGGAACTACCTCGAATGATGGATCGACACGAAGAACTTCTATGAGGGAGTAAACGACCAAACTGCGATCAAAGCCTTCATCGTGGAACTCCCAATCGGATTACTACGTCATTGCCTAAACTGATACAAAGTTACTGATCTGGTAGAAATGATAGAAATGGTAAGCAAATAAGCAGATGCCGACAATGATTGATGTCTACGCATGCTTCTATTCTTGTAGACAGTGTTGGGCCTCCAAGTGCAGAGGTTTGTAGAACAACAACAAGTTTCCCTTAAGTGGATCACCCAAGGTTTATCGAACTCAGGGAGGAAGTGGTCAAAGGTATCCCTCTCAAGCAACCCTGCAATCAAGATGCAAGAAGTCTCTTGTGTCCCCAACACACCCAATACACTTGTCAGGTGTATAGGTGCACTAGTTCGGCGAAGAGATAGTGAAATACAAGTAATATGGATGGTTATAAGTGGTAATTGCAATCTGAAATAAGAGTGGCAGCAAGCAAACATGTAACATAACTGATTGTAAATGGTGTTTCAATGCTTAGAAACAAGGCCTAGGGATCATACTTTCATTAGTGGACACTCTCATATAAATATCTTCTCTTCATTATGCTACCCTGAACTACTCTTCGGTTGGACAATATAGGGCTATAACACCACACCTTAAAGTTCGCATTCCCCATCTAGATAACCCCTCACTGTCACCTTGAGCGCTAGATGGTTCCAACAAACACCACAATCTCATAGAGACATCCAACTCAAATTATACTCATGATAAGTATTTATGTAACCTTAGCCAAAGTGCCACACGGTGTGCATACTGCAAACTTCACACACATGGGGATAAGGAGAGATTAACTAAAGCACTTAAGTAGCATAATAGATCTATAGATTACACAGCTCATGATCTCAATAAGATCACGCATAGAGAGAGAGATTAACGCATAGCTACTTGTAGAGCCCTTAGCCTCGAGAGAGATCTACTCCCTCCTCATCATGGGAGTCAGAAACGGCGATGGAGATGGCGGTGGAGTCGATGGAGATGGATCCGGGAGCACTTCCCCGTCCGGGCAGGGTGCTAGAATAGAGACTTCTGTCCCCCAAATCTCCTCTTCGGTGGCGGAGGCGCTGCGGAACTTTCCGTCCAATTCTGATCCGGTCCTTAGGGGTTTTGTCCTGAGAGGAATATATAGGCGAAGGGGCAAGGTCGGTGGAGGCCTGAGGGGCCCATACCACCCCCTGGTGCAGCCTGGCCTGGCCCACGCCACCAGGTGGTGTGGCCAGCCCCTAGCCCCTCTTCGACTCGTCTTCTGGCTCCGTGAGTCTTCCGGTAAAATATCGACTTTGGCTTTTGTCCAGTCCAATTCATAGAATATTCCTTTTCCAGCTTTTCTGAAACCAAAAACAGCAGAAAACAGGCAACTGGCACTGTGGCATCTTGTTAATAGGTTAGTTCCAGAAAATGTATAAAAGTATCTCAAAATGTACACAAAACATAAGAAAGTAGATACTAAACAAGCATGGAACATCAAAAATTATAGATACGTTTACGACGTATCAACATCCCCAAGATTAACTCATGCTCGTCCTCGAGTAGGTAAGTGATAAAAAGAATAATTTTTGAGGTGACATGCACCATCATAATCTTGATCAAGGTATTTGTAAAACATTGATAGCTGGGATCATAGTACTCTAACATAGACATGAAAGATAGAGTTCTAACAATAAGACATAGCAACTATGTTGTAACATGAAAAGGTACAAACAAAAGATCATGAATAACAATACTTTGAAAGACGTTTGTTTGTTTCACATATAGAAAACATAATGAGAATGGTATTCAGCTTATCCCTCATAATGTAGCAAAACATAAATGCATAGGACACCTTCAAAGTTCATAAGGGTGACTAGATACAAATAGTTTAAGAACAAGCAATATCAAAGTTATGAATCAATCAACAAGTTTTGGGAAAATGCACATTAAACTAAGAATGACCACTATGCTCTCTTAATAGGTGCATAAAGATAGAAGATGGAGACTCAACATAAAAGTAAAAGAAAGGCCCTTCATAGAAGGAAGCAGGGATTCAAGTTTCATAAAGAGCTTCCAAAAATTATGGTACTTATTAGCTTTTAGCTCTCATTGCCCCTATCATAAGCATCTTTACGTGATTAAGGTTAAAGTGAACAAGTATGAGGATATGCTTGACAAGTTATAAGTTGAAAATCTCATGCCCCTTGCTTACGAGTACCGAACCTGATGCTACTCAACTTTAGTCACAAGTAAGTTCTTGTCATTGTAACTACATGTGTATCATAGAGAACAGCCAACGGGGTACCCCTTGCCCCATGATACAGGAGCTATCCCATATCAAAATGACAAGGCAAAAGACAATGAGCATCTCAGCGATCTTTTTATTTGCTATTTGCATAGGTTTTTATTGAGGATGCTTCATAGATTGCTCACTATGGTTATGCTACAAGTTTCCACCATGATTAGGCATGGCTTAGGCTAGCCGCCCAGGCGTTTCTCTAACACATATACAAACTCCATGAGCTTCCAAGTTCCCCTTTTATTTCACACCGCCGGGATCCATAAGCAAAATAATCATGATATCAACTAAATAAGTGTAATGTTGAAAGCGTTCCCCATGGTAACATGGTTCTGCTAATTCACAACTTACAAAGCGCAGGCATATACGCAACATAGATGGGCACAATGGTTCAAGTTTATTAAGTGCAAGAAAAGTAAAGTGTGCCATCAAGTTTGTGAGAGCTTTAATCACTAATTTTCACATAACAAGTTTAATTTGGAAGGTAGATAAAAACATGAATATACTTGGAATAGCAATAAAGCTAATAGGTAGGTATGGTGGACTCTTTGGAATAACTTGGTTATATTTGGAGTTGGATGCATGAGTAGAACTCCTTGGTACATGTGGAGGATAGCAAAAGATTGGGAGCGACCAACTAAGAGAGCAATAATGGCCATAATCATGCAAAGTGACAAAACATTATTAATTAAAGCATAAAGTGGTATTGCAAGTCAAAAACTAAATGATCATAGAGGCTATGGTGACTGGTTTCATCGTCTTAACATGGTGTAAGCATGTGCCAAGTCAACCCAAATAAAGCATCAAAGGAGAATACCATAATATTATGATTTTTTATGCTAAAACAACACATGATTCTTTCAAGGCACATTAAGCATTATCAATTGTTTGAAAGAAGTCATGCTACAACAATAATCACTAGGCATATGGTCAAAGCAATATCTAGCATGACATGATAAAGTCTAAGTCACAGTCAAAACAAGCTTCCTTTTGTACCACTATAAGCATGAAACTTCCTACTCTTTTCCAACACCAATCGAAAACTAAAGCCAAACACAGTGCTAGCAAAGGAGAACACTCACAAAACAATAAGAGTGGAAACTAGAGTGTTCTAGGCAATGAATAACAGGATGTGTCTCTCTCCAAAAGAAGTGTGTTGGGATACAACTAACTCGTTTAAGCAAACCAAACAAAATAAAACTAAAAACAAAAACAAAGACGCTCCAAGAACAACATAATTGTGCATGAAACAATAAAAATAAAGTGTTTGGAAGAAAACCTGAGATTTTTATTGATGAAGAAGGGGATGCCTTGGGCATCCCCAAGCTTTGACACTTTTACTTCTTGAATATTTCTTGGGGTGACACGGGTGGCATCGCCAAGCTTGAGCTTTTTTCCATACTTCATCTTATCAAATTGTTCTTCCCTACACTTCAAAATTTCCTTCATACAAAACTTCACACAATCTTCATTAGCAACATTAGTGTACTTAAGGTAATAAGTCTTTTTAGGTTCAGTTTCAACACAAGTAAAACTTCCATTAAAGCTCAAGCTACTGTAGCAATTCCTTTTAAAAGTTCAGGTGATCAAAGAGAACTCAAAGAGAAAGAGATTAAGAGGCAAATGCAAATAATGGCAGAAATCTGTCAAAACAGACCAGCAGGTAAAAACCGATTTTTTCGAAGACCTTCTGTTGCTCAAATCGAAAAGTGATAAACTAACGAAAGTTAGATAATAACCTGGGGCAGAAGCACAAAAAATTACAGATCAATCCGACGTACAGATATTTTTCACGATTTTTTACAGTGACGCACAGAAATCTGTTTTGGGACAACAACTTTCCCAAGTCTTACTTCTCTCTCATTAGAGGTTATTCTTGGCACAAAAACCACACAAAAAGGATAAAGAGAGGTTATTACTGAGGCAATAACTTCCAAGACTCACCAAAAGAAAAACTAAAATGAAAGTAAAAATATAATGGGTTGTCTCCCAAAAGCTCTTTCTTTATAGTCATTAAGATAGGCATGATAATTTCGATGATGCTCACATAAGAAATATGAATTGAAGTAAAAGAGAGCATCAAGAAGCAGATATGGAACAAATTTAAGTCTAACCCACTTCCTATGAAAAATAATCTTGTAAAGAAACAAGTCATGAAAGCACAAAGCAACAAGCATAGGAAAAAAAAACAAGTGCAACTTCAAAAATTTCAACATAAAGAGGGGAAACTTAATATTGTTGAGATACATAAAACCATATTTTCCTCTAACATAATAACTTTTAGTACTATCATGAATAAAATTAACAATATAACTATCACATAAAACATTCTTATCAAGAGCCACATGCATAAAATAATTATTACTCTCCCTATAAGCATAGTCATTCTTATTAATCATAGTGGGAGCAAATTCAACAAAATAGCTATCATTATTATTCTCATCACCATAATCATCAAATATAGGAGGCATATTGTAATCATAATTAATTTTCTCCTCAATAGTAGGTGGACTGAAAATATCATATTCATCATTGTAATCATCATATATTGGAGGCATAGTATCATCAAAGTAAATTTTCTCCTTCGTGCTTGGGGGACTAAAAATATCATGCTCATCAAACCAGCTTCCCCAAGCTTAGACTTTTCCATAGCATTAGCAATAATGGTGTTCAAATAATTCATACTAATAACATTGCTATTAGCATGCAAATAAATTTCCATAGGTTTTTTAATTTTCTCTTCAAACACTTCATGTCCTAACTCAAGATAAATACTATAAAGCTCTCTAATTTTGTTGTTGTTTTCCATTAAGCCTAACTAGTGAAAATAAAAACAAGAAACAAAAAGATATAATTGCATAATCTAAAGGAAATAACTTCGAGCACTCACACACCAGCAACAGTACTAGAAGATAGCTTAGTAGCCAGCAGATGTGAGTACCTTTTACCTTACCTCCCTGGCAACGGCGCCAGAAAATAGCTTGATGTCTATGCACGCTTCTATTCTTGTAGACAGTGTTGGGCCTCCAAGTGTAGAGGTTTGTAGAACAGCAGCAAGATTCCCTTAAGTGGATCACCCAGGGTTTATCGAACTCAGGGAGGAAGTTGTCAAAGGTATCCCTCTCAAGCAACCCTGCATCAAGATACAAGAAGTCTCTTGTGTCACCAACACACCCAATACACTTGTCAGGTGTATAGGTGCACTAGTTCAGCGAAGAGATGGTGAAATACAAGTAATATGGATGATTATAAGTGGTAATTGCAATCTGAAATAAGAGTGGCAACAAGCAAACATGTAACATAACTGATTGTAAACGGTGTTTCAATGCTTAGAAACAAGGCCTAGGGAACATACTTTCATTAGTGGACACTCTCATATAAATATCTTCTCTTCATTATGCTACCCTGAACTATTCTTCGGTTGGACGATGTAGGGCTAAAACAGCACACCTTAAAGTCCGCATTCCCCATCTAGATAACCCCTCACTATCACCTTGAGCGCTAGATGGTTCCAACAAACACCACAATCTCATAGAGACATCCAACTCAAATTATACTCATGATTAGTATTTATGTAACCTTAGCCAAAGTGCCACACAGTGTGCACACTGTCAGCTTCACACACGTGGGGATAAGGAGAGATTAATTAAAGCACTTGAGTAGCAGAATAGATCTATAGATAACAAAGCTCATGATCTCAATAAGATCACGCATAGAGAGAGAGATGAACACATAGCTACTTGTAGAGCCCTTAGCCTCGATCGAGATCTACTCCCTCCTCATAATGGGAGTCAGCAAAGGCGATGGAGATGGCGATGGGGTTGATGGAGATGGATCCGGGGGCACTTCCCCGTCCCAGTAGGGTGTCGGAATAGAGACTTTTGTCCCCCGAATCTCCTCTTTTGTGGCGGCGGCGTTGTGGAACTTTTCATGGAATTCTGATCCGGTTCTTAGGGTTTTTGTCCCGGGAGGAATATATAGGCGAAGGGGCAAGGTCGGTGGAGGCCTGAGGGGCCCACACCACCCCCTGGCGCGGCCTAGCCTGGCTCGCGCCACCAGGTGGTGTGGCGAGCCCCTGGCCCCTCTTCGTCTCGTCTTCTGGCTTCGTGAGTCTTCCGGTAAAATATCGACTTTGGCTTTTGTCCGGTCCAATTCTGAGAATATTTATTTCCAGCTTTTCTGAAACCAAAAACAGCAGAAAACAGGCAACTGACACTGTGGCATCTTGTTAATAGGTTAGTTCCAGAAAATGCATTAAAGTATCTCAAAATGTAGACAAAACATAAGAAAGTAGATACTAAACAAGCATGGAACATCAAAAATTATAGATACGTTTACGACATATCAATGATTCAGAGGGACTACTGAACACCCTAGCCATACCAACATCGGCAAAATAGCCGAAGCAGCAGTGGACCTAGAAGCGCAAGAATACCTCGGAGGAGAAACCCAATCCAGAAATTGCAATTGTTAATGCAACTTTCGGATCTGGAGGACGATGAGGGTGCGGAGGCGGTTGGGGACGAGGCGGTGGAACTTCACGGGTCCAAGGTAGAGGAGACTAGCAACCTAGTGAAACCTACTCGTGGGCCGATATTGCCAATTATCCATGTGTGCATCACCCGAATGGCAATGGGGGATCTTCCCATACAAATGTCAAGTGTCTTTTCAATGAAGATATCAAGAAAGATGAATCCACTGGCTATAGAGCCAAGCGAAGAAAAGGAAAGAAAAATTCCAACAAAGATAAGGAGTCCAAGGAAGATTCTGACATGGAGGAGGCTGAAACCTCAAATCCCAAGTCATATGATGATATGGGTATGATTACTCGGGTACTTATGTTTGGTTACCCTAGCTGTATAAAGGCTCACGGCCCATGAAGACCCAAGATGAAGGCCCAAGAAGCATCCGACGGAGGTCTTAGTTTAGTTAATAAGCAAATAGAAACCGACATTGTGTTGGTGTTGTAATCGTGAGTATGTAACCTATCCGTATATAGTCTCGAGACCCGACCTATTATATATAGGCTGGGAGGAGCCTGCAGAGAGGTACCAAAAAACTCCCGAGCAATCTGTAATAGCATTGTCCATCGATAATCAGACGACTTTGACTCCCTTTTTTGTTTGACATCCGATGAAATCCCCAACATTCTTTTTTCCTTAAAACCCTAAGTCCATAACCATGGGCATTGCCGAGGTTACCCCTCATCAATTGGCATCGTCCGTGGGAAACCTAAATGTTGTAGTCATGGATTCGGTGGACCCCTTTTAATCAAGCAACAATCCAACAGAAGCGGCACCACGCCCGCCCGCCCCTATTTCTGTCCTCGTCGATTTCAACGGCGGATCTGATCTCATCATTGGAAATTTCAACTTCCAGGTGGAGGAACCCGAAGAACCGTGCCTCTCGGCTCCGATATCATCAGGACCGTCGGTCAAAAAATCTGTGCCTATGGTGATACCCACATCATTTGTCGGATCATCAATAGAGGTTACACTCTAGCTGGAGAAAGATAAAGAAAATACTAAAAACACAGCATATCTAGGGGATCTTGATGGTCTTTACGATGATCTCTCCCTTGGGTCAGACTCTCAGCTAACTCCACCACGTGGATCAAACCCAGCAAACGTGGAACCCAATGAAAGCAACGAAAGTATCAACTTTGGAATCAGGATGGCTGAAATCTACCCAGAACAGAAACCGCTGGACTTCACTGATCTTCAAAATAGTGTCTCCATCGGATCCGATGACGTCACTAGTTCATACATAACTCACCACCAAGTATGTGTGATCATCGGGGATGCCTCAACTCAGCACGACTCTAACGGTAACCCTATCCTTGACCCTGATGATATTTTGTCAGATGACAATGTAGGAGATCACGGAAACAAAGGAACCCATAAAAATGAAGGAGACCCGACAAACAACCGCATAATCCGAGGATGAGAACCATGCGGAGGCGAGAGGCATACTCTCTGACTACCAGCCGAAGCATGGAAAAAAGCAAGGGAAGCAATTTCGGGTGCAGTCCCAATGACAGCCGAGGCCACAGGCGAAGATCTACTAGCCTACCAATATTTTCTTCATCACAAGAAAGGGATCTCCTAAGGATGCAGAGGCAACTCGACAAAAGGAAAAGGCTAGCCAACGAATCCAGCCTACAGCGAGCGCAGCTAAGCTCTATTCGAGAATCAGGAAGTGTAACTGGAGGAGCACCGCCAAGGAGAGGAACCTCACGGCTGGAAAACATCCCCGAAGCTGAAAGAAACAAACTGGCTCGAGATCTTGATTTATCGTTCATGTTAGTAGATCCAACATGACACATCAAAGCAAAAAACAGCTCAACCCGCAATTGTAGCTGCACAAATGTATTTGATCACAACTCAACCTGCACCCGATGATCCTCGTGCAGCCCTCCACCGCTCCGCTCTGATGAACCTCGGTATGGTAGGAGCATCCCTTGCACAAGCAGAACAAGGAATCACACAACAACCCGATAGATCCCCATGCCTTCGCAGCAGCCCTTGGCAAGTGGGGCACCCTCGATGATCATGATCGCCACATCGGGTTCACTTTAGGTCTCAGAGCCGTGAAACGATGCAAGAGACGACATTACACAGTGCAGGATCGACAGATCGAGGGAAGCAGCAATCGAAGATATTATGATGAGGAAAGTGAGGATGAGTATGAACTATGTGGAGCCAGTTGCTTTACCCGATGGGTTCACAAAACTTTAGTACCCAAGGACTTCAAACTCCCTCACGATCGCCAGAAATACGATGGCCTCCAAGAACCTGAAGCTTGGTTGGCAGATTATTTGCCAACCGTCAAACTACAGGGTGCTTCCAAGGCCACCACAATGCAGAGCCTACAACTGCACCTAACTGGTGCCACCAGGTCATGGCTAAGACAGTTACCCGAAGATTCCATCAGCAGCTAGAACGACTTTGAGGACAAATTCATCCGAAATTTTCAGTCCACATTCAAACGACCCGCATCTCTGGAGCAATTGCGAGCATGCAAACAGAATGGAGAACCAATACGAGCCTTCATCCAACGGTAGAACATCATAAAAAATTGGCTGAGGCCATATCCAATGAACGGTCAATTGACGCATTCAACGATGGCCTTCGCCGACCAGAATTCATCGAGGAGATGGGACAGGTCAAGCCCAAAACAATTTCACAGCTGATGGACATAACAAATCGCTGGGCCAACAGAGAAGATGTGGTACACAATAAGCGAGCCCGTTCACCAGAAGAAGATAGGGACAGGCGCAACAATGACAAAAGACGACGAAACAACAACAGATATAGGAGACCAAACTATGTCACAGCTAGTTTTTTAGGAGGGGACAACCGAAGAAACGACAATTACAACAACGGGTAAAACAGCAACAGGGACGATGTTGGAGGAAGCCAACCACCGCATCGATACCAGCCAAGAGCTCGGGAACCACCAATGTCCGCAATGCAAATGTTGGAAGGACCCTACAATATGCACTTCTACGTCGGTTCAACCAAGAGGCGATCAAACCATCTCATGAAATATTGCAGAACATTTTTAAACATGCAAGAAGTCTATAATGCAAAAGCAACCGAAGCAGCAAGTTGAGGATACGCCACTGCACCTGGCGCTTTAGCCATTGGCACACCGCCACCGCCGCCAGTACATCCGCCAGCAGGACAGCCACAAAACACAACAAACCAAGAAGATGAGTACCCCCAGGTCCAAGGGCGCAATGTAGATGATTCAGAAAGGGCGACCATCTAATAGGACACAGTAGCTGATTACAACACAAGTAAATATGGCATTAACAGCACCACCTCCTACACCCTAATACCTCCATTGGTCAGAGCAAGAAATCACATTCAGTAGAGTTGATCACCCGTTAGGGTGCCGCGATTGGGTCAGTCAGCCTTAATAGTAGAAGCGCAAATCGGTGGGTTCGACATGAGCAAGGTTTTCTTGGATGCTGGGAGCAGCATCAATCTCATTTAGTCCAAAACTCTGTGGGTAATGAATTGGTCCCTGACAAATCTAGCGCCTATAGACACAACTTTCCATGGGATAGTTCCAGGAAAAGTTGAGATTCCTTTACGCAAAGTATATCTTAATGTAGTCTTCGGATCAAGGAACAACTTTAGGCGTGAAAAACTGGAGTTCAAAGTCATGGACTAGCCATCACAATACCACGTGATCCTGGGATGACCAGCTTTCGCTAGGTTCATGGCAGTACCCCACTACGTATATCTAGTATTAAAAATGCCAGCCCCCAATGGGATCATAACCGTAAGAGGAAGCTTCACTCGTTCAGATAACTGCGACCCAGAGTTCAACAAAATATCAGAATCTTTTGGGATTGAAGCAGAATTCGGCCAGCTAAAAATTGCATACGTAGAACTATTGGACGAAAGATTTGTCCCCAGCAACATTAGTCCTGCATAGGAAGGCGTGCTTGTCGGTTTCCCCATGAGAACTGGGAGACTCTTGTGAACTCAATCAATGCACAAGAAATCCCCAAGGAACCTAATGAGAACTCAACCAAATTGAGCATAGGAGACAATGAATAGTCCACCCGACAAATCAGGGCCATTGGACAGCAAGCTCCTTGCCCCACCAACACGTGGCACATCGTAGGGATAACAAAAGCAACATGGGTGGATAACCCAATACTCATCCCAAAGAAAGGCGATGGACTCATCGTGTGCATTGACTTTGCAATCCAAGGCGATCCAACAAACCACGCCCTTTTTGTAGGGGTTCACGTATGAAAACAATAAATTTTAACCTACGCTCCTGAACCCCTGTTGCTAGGACCTATCTATTAGTAATGCAGTAACGGGAGGGGATTTTCACGAACTTACCCTTGAAGACCGAAAAGCGTTGTCAACATTCAAGAGAGCGTGGTTGATGTAGATGAACCGAAGCAGCTCATGTGGCTCCAACGACTCCTAGTTCCCCAAGTGTTGCACCTCGCAGAGAGTTACATGCATCTGGTGCCTAGCGATGACACCCGCTTCCCCGATCCAGCAACAATTGCGGAAGTAGAGCTCCTGGATCCGAATCCCGCAGCGCGACGGTGCTCCACGGTGCAGAAGACTCTCGCTCGTGCAATCTGAACTTGGGACCACGGTCACGGGAGAGAGAGAGAGAATCAACTAGAAGGTCTCCCCAAAAGATAGGGAACCTTTTATTGACTATTGTTGTATTAGCCAAAATACCTCTCTATTTATAGGGGAACCCTCCTCCCCCCACGCCCAACTAGCTTAGCCATGTGGGACTAAACAAGGGAGAGGGGAGAGGGGGCATAACCACCACAGGCTAGGGCCCAAGTGGGCCCCATGCAGGGCACCTTGGCCCATGCGGCCACCCCTCTCTCCTTCTTCCCTTCGGTCTTTCCCTCATGGGCCCTTTTCCCTTGGGATTTGTCCCATTAAGGTATTTGACCCTTTTTAATTCTTTTTCTTTTATTGAATAAATATAATTGAATGATTAAATCAATATTCAACATTCATTTACATATTATTCAATTCCCCGTTGATGTGGAAACCATTCCCTATCATTCCGGACATCCTCCAAACTTACCAAAACCCTTCTAGTTTTCTCTCTTCTCTTCTCTTTGGTGATTCTACTCTCTAAGCATCATCAAGCCCTTAAGCGTGATACCCCACGGTTCGGGAACACTACAGACATGGTCAGGAAACCTTGATCATCTGTTGACCAATGAACTAGTGACTAGAGTTTCACCGAGAACTCCTGGTTGTTTATATATCACAAGTGTATTGATGTTTCCATTCAATACAGTTATAGCATGATATAAAACTTAATCATAAACTTTATGAAAGATGATAATAATCCTTATTACTATTTGTCTCTAGGACATATTTCCAACAGTCTCCCACTTGCACTAGAGTACAAATAAACTAGTTGCATTTGTTCTTAATCATTGGCACCATATATCTTGGCACCTTTGAACATGCTTGCTCATGGAAGAGGTTGAGTCTTGGATCTATACTTTACAGTCCCAAATCCTTTACAACATACTAATGTCACCTTGATTGACATTAATACTTTATCATCACATGATAACATCTTTGTGTATGCATCGTAGTTATGGCAGTAGAATGAGGCTGGTTTCCAGGAGCCTACAATGACTTTAGATCAGTCACTTTGAGCTTTCTCATGGGCATTGTTCCCTGGGACACACCTTCTGCGTAAAGACTAACTAGTCATGCCATAACAATACGTATCACTTTAGATGGTACCCTTATCTATTATTATAAATGTAATCATCGAAACACTAGTGCACTATGTGCAACTTTCGATGTTTTATCACATCACTCCCTACTTGACTTTAGTCGGTATTATCGATATAGGAGTTTCCAATCTTCTTACGACATAACCCTTTATGCTTTTAAGATATGTCATCCTTCATGGATTTGGAAACATGTCTAAAGTTCTCAATTAGACACTATGGACAAACTTAGCTCAACGTTCTGTGATTCATACTTAATCACTTTTCAAACTTCCTTCTCGGATCATATATTATGTTAAGTTGTCATCATGGTTTTTCAAGATAGAACCTATGTCTCAACATAGTGGATGACGACCATCCTTTTCTTTCTTTTAACCATCGATGTTAAAATTAATGTTGTTCCTAATTTGAGTTGATCAAGGACCCGTCCTTAATCAATTCCTATTCCAAAACTCTTTTCATAGTCCCTTTTAGGAATACTACATAATACCGTAATATACTTAATATCAACTTCTAATCCCTATAAATCATTATTTATCAGCACTTGCGCTTTCATTCTTAATGTGTCATACACACTTAAGAATCATTCTTTAAGCTCCCACTCAAAATATGTTCCCAACATATTTGAGTACGAGACTTATATTGCTCCCATTAAAAATGTGTTCCCGACATATTTGAGTTCGAGACTTAAATTCCTCCCACTCAAAAATATGTCATTCACATATTGTTTTAGGAAGACTTTCATAGCTCCCACTCAATTTCATGCAAATTTCATATCCACTCACTATTTTGAACAACTTCAAAAATCTTTGATCAATCATCAAACTTACAGTTTTATTACGAGATGCTAGTACCTTACTAGTATTAAATCCACTAGACTTTCAGCACTTCTGAATCAAATTCTTTTGAATTTGTCTAATACATTATTCATGACAAATTTTGTCTTTGTCATTCACCTTTTCCTTCATCACTTTGTAGCCATTTGGAAAATTCAAGTAACCCATTACTTGTAAGATTCAGCAATGAATTATTTTCTAATCTTAAGTGAATTTTGCCTCTAGGATTTATCATAATTTTAGTTTGCCATTACTTTCATTCGTAGTTCGTAGGTATGTCATATTTCGGTAACATGACAATTTATTCACAAATGTCTCCACACAAGTTGTGGGGTACATTTTGAGTCATACTTCATGTAGTAAAAACACTATTGGGAAAACACAATGATCATTATCATTGATTATTTCCTTTATGAAGAGAATCATCCAGGAATGCTTTCCGTTGTGCTTCTCAACACTCTGATGTAGGGTTTCGAATCCTCATCGTGTTTTTCACTATCTTCCATAATCTTCACAATCGAGAACACAAATTTTCTCGAGAATGCACCAAAATTCAAACAATACTAGTTTTGCCTTTATTTTGGTTCTAGCCATGGCTTTCATATTCAAAGTTTCAAATGAATATCTACAAGGACTTATTCTCTATTTTTTGATGATATCGAATAAATCCAAAACTTTCACGACGATCCATACATGATATGGCGTCGATCTCACGAATTTAGATGGTTTACTATATGTTCTAATTGAGTGCTAACTATTTATAACTTATGGTCTTTACATCTACACTACAATGATTTATTTGGCGCCATCTGATACATCGTAAACATATCTATAATTTTTGATGCTCCATGCTTGTTTTATATCAACTTTCTTATGTTTTGTTTACACTTTGAGGTATTTTTATACATTTTCTAGAACTAACCTATTAACAAGATGTCGCAGTGCGAGTTGCCTGTTTTCCGCTATTTTTGGTTTCAGAAAAGCTAGTAAGGACATATTCTCGGAATTGGACAGGACAAAAGCCAAAGTCAATATTTTACCAGAAGGAACACGGAGTCCGAAGGGCAGTCGAAATGGGGCCACGAGGTGGCCACACCTAGGGCTGGCGCAGGCCCCTGGGCACGCCAGGCCCTGGTGTGGGCCCCTCGGGTGGCCACCGACCTCGGCTCTTCGCCTATATAAACCCCCCAAGACAAAAACCCTAAGGAGAGGAGCAGAATTCCACGAAAAGTTCCACAGCACCGCCGCCACCGAAGAGGAGATTCGAGGGACAGAAGTCTCTATTCCAACACCCTGCCAGGACGGGGAAGTGCCCCTGGAGCCATCTCCATCGACTCCACCGCCATATCCATCATCATTGCTGACTCCCATGATGAGGAGGGAGTAGTTATCTCTTGACGCTAAGGGCTCTACCGGTAGCTATGTGTTCATCTCTCTCTATCCGTGATCTTATTGAGATCATGAGCTTTGTAATCTAGTTGAATAAGTAAATCTATCCTGCTACTCAAGTGCTTTAATTAATCTCTGCTTATCCCCACGTGTGTGACGTTGACAGTGTGCACACCATGTGGCACGTAGGCTAAGGTTACAGAAATACTTATCATAAGTATAATTTGAGTTGGATGTCTCTATGAGATTGTGGTGTTTGTTGGAACCATCTAGCGCTCAAGGTGACAGTGTGGGGTTATCTAGATGGGGAATGCGAACTTTAAGGTGTGTTGTTATAGCCCTACATCGTCCAACCAGAGAGTAGTTTGGGGTAGCATAATGAAGAGAAGATATTTATATGAGAGTGTCCACTAGTGAAAGTATGATCCCTAGGCCTTGTTTCTAAGAATTGAAACACCATTTACAATCCGTCTTGTTACATGTTTGCTTGCTTCCACTCTTATTTCAGATTGCAATTGCCACTTGTATTTCACTATCTCTTCGCCGAACTAGTGCACCTATACACCTGACAAATGTATTGTGTGTTTTGGGGACACAAGAGACTTCTTGTATCTTGATAGCAGGGTTGCTTGAGAGGGATACCTTTGACCACTTCCTCCCTGAGTTCGATAAACCTTGGGTGATCCACTTAAGGGAAACTTGTTGTTGTTCTACAAACCTCTGCACTTGGAGGCCCAACACTATCTACAAGAATAGAAGCGTGCGTAGACATAAAAACTATTTTCTGGCGCCGATGCTTGGGAGGTAAGGTAAAAGGTACTCACATCCTCTGGCTACTAAGCTATCTTCTAGTACTGTTGCTGGTGTGTGAGTGCTCGAAGTTATTTCCTTTAGATTCTGCAATTATATCTTTTTGTTTCTTGTTTTTATTTTCACTAGTTAGGCTTAATGGAAAACAACAACAAAAATAGAGAGCTTTATAGTATTTATCTTGAGTTAGGAAATGAAGTGTTTGAAGAGAAAATTAAAAAACCTATGGAACTTTATTTGTGTGCTAATAGCAATGTTATTAGTATGAATTCTTTGAACACCATTATTGCTAATGCTATGGAAAAGTCTAAGCTTGGGGAAGCTAGTTTTTATGAAAATGATCTTTTTAGTCCCCCAAGCATGGAGGAGAAAATTTACTTTGATGATATTATGCCTCCAATATATGATTTTACAATGATGAATATGATATTTTTAGTCCACCTACTATTGAGGAGAAATTTAATTAAGATTACAATATGCCTCCTATATTTGATGATTATGGTGATGAGAATAATAATGATAGCTATTTTATTGAATTTGCTACCACTATGATTAATAAGAATGACTATGCTTATAGGGAGAGTAATAATTATTTTATGCATGTGGCTCATGATAAGAATGTTTTATGTGATATTTATATTGCTAATTTTATTCATGATTCTACTAAAAGTTATTATGAGAGAGGGAAACATGGTTTTATGTATCTCAACAATATTAAGTTTCCCCTCTTTATGTTGAAAATTTTGAAGTTGCACTTCTTTTACTTTCCTATGCTTTGTGCTTTCATGACTTGTTTCTTTACAAGATTATTTTTCATCGGAAGTGGGTCAGACTTAAATTTGTTCCATATTTGCTTCTTGATTCTCTCTTTTACTTCAATTCATATTTCTTATGTGAGCATCATCAAAATTATCACGCCTATCTTAATGGCTATAAAGAAAGAGCTTTTGGGAGACAACCCATTATATTTTTACTTTCAGTTTATTTTTGTTTTGTTGAGTCTTGGAAGTTAGTGCCTCTGTAATAACCTCTCCTTATCCTTTTTGTTTGGTTTTTGTGCCAAGAATAACCTCTAATGAGAGGGAAGTAAGATATGGGGAAGTTGTTGTCCCGAAACAGATTTTTGTGCATCACTGTAAAAAATCGTGAAAAATCTCAGTACATCGGATTGAACTGTAATTTTTTGTTCTTGTGCCCCAGGTTATTTCCCAACTTTCGTTAGTTTTTCACTTTTCGATTTGAGCAAAATTAGATTTTCTCAAAAAATCGGCCTTTACCTGCTAGTCTGTTTTGACAGATTTTTGTCATTATTTGCATTTGCCTCTTAATCGGTTTCTTTTTTAGTTCTCTTGGATCACTTGAGATTTTAAAAGAAATTGCTATAGTAGCTTATGTTTTAATGGATGATTTACTTGAGTTGAAACTGAACCCAAAGGATTATTATTTTGAATACACTAATGTTGCTAATGAAGATTGTGTGATGTTTTGTATGAAGTTTTCAAGTGTAGGGAGAGAATGATGTGATGAGATGAAGTATGGAAAAAAGCTCAAGCTTGGGAATTCCTCCCATGTCACCCAAGAACTATTCAAGAAGTACAAGCGTCAAAGCTTGGGGATGCCCAAGGCATCCCCTTCTTCATCAATAATCTCAGGTCTTCTTTCAAGACACTTTATTTTTATGACCCTATGCACTATGTGTTGTTCTTGGAGCGTTTTTGTTTTTAGTTTTATTTTTCTTTCTTTGCCGCAATAAGTTGGTTGGATCCCAACACACTTCTTTTGGAGAGAGACACACACCATTATTCATTGCCTAGAACACTCTAGTTTTCACTCTTATTGTTCTATGAGTGTTCTCCTTTGCTAGCACTGTGTTTAGCTTTAGTTTTCTTATTCTTTGGGCTTAGAACTTTTTAGATCTTCTTTGTAGATGGGTGAGACACGCTCTCTGGTCTTTATTGATTATTATATTTGAGAGTTGTTTCAAATAAGTCGATTCGTGTTCGAAAAGAGTAGGAAGTTTCATGCTTATAGTGGTACAAAAGGAAGCTTGTTTTGACTATGACTTAGACTTTATCATGTCATGCTAGATGTTGCTTTGACCATATTCTTAGTGATTATTGTTGTAGCATGACTTGTTTCAAACAATTGAGATTGCTTAATGTGCCTTGAAAGAATCATGCGTTGTTTTAGCATACAAAAGCATAATATTGTGGTACTCTCCTTTGATGCTTTATTTGGGTTGACTTGGCACATGCTTACACCATGTTAAGACTATAACCAGTCACCATAGCGTATATGATCATTTAGTTTTTGACTTGCAATATCACTTTATGCTTTAATTAATAATGTTTTGTCGCTTTGCATGATTATGGCCATTATTGCTCTCTTAGTTGGTCGCTCCCAGTCTTTTGCTAGCCTCCGCATGTACTGAGTATGAGTTCTACTCATGCATCCAACTCCCAAGAAACCAAGTTATTCCAAAGAGTCCACTATAAATTCCTATGCATGGTGTGTTACACCATTCCAAGTATATTCGTGTTTTTATCTACCTTCCAAATTAAACTTTTGTTATGTGAAAATTAGTGATTAAAGCTCTCACAAACTTGATGGCACACTTTATTTTCTTGCACTTAATAAACTTGAACCATTGTGTCCATCTATGTTGCTTATATGCTTGCACTTTATAAGTTGTGAATTAGCAGAACCATGATACCATGGGGAACGCTTTCAACATTGCACTTATTATTCAGTTGATATCATGTTATTTTGTTTATGGATCCCGGCGGTGTGAAATAAAAGGGGAGCTTGTAAGCTCATGGAGTTTGTATGTGTGTTAGAGAAACGCATGGGCGGCTAGCCTAAGCCATGCCTAATCATGGTGGAAACTTGCAGCATAACCATAGTGAGAATTCTATGAAGCATCCTCAATAAAAACCTGTGCAAATAGCAAATAAAAAGATCGATGAGATGCTCATTGTATGTTGCCTTGTCATTTTGATATGGGAAAGCTCCTGTGTCATGGGGCAGGGGGTACCCCGTTGGCGGTTCTCAATGATACACATGTACTTACAATGACAAGAACTTACTTGTGACTAAAGTTGAGTAGCATCAGGTTCGGTACTCGTAAGCAAGGGGCATGAGATTTTCAACTTATAACTTGGCAAGCATATCCTCATATTTGTGTCACTTTAACCTTAATAACTTCAAGATGCCAATGATAGGGCAATGAGAGCTCAAAGCTAGTAAGTACCATAATTTTTGGAAGCTCTTTATGAAACTTGAATCCCTGCTTCCTTCTATGAAGGGCATTTCTTTTACTTTTATGTTGAGTCTCCATCTTCTATATTTATGCACCTATTAAGAGAGCATAGTGGTCATTCTTAGTTTAATGTGCATTTTCCCAAAACTTGTTGATTGATTCATAACTTTGATATTGCTTGTCCTTAAACTATTTGTATCTAGTCACCCTTCTGAACTTTGAAGGTGTCCTATGCATTTATGTTTAGCTACACTATGAGGGACAAGATGAATACCATTCTCATTATGTTTTCTATATGTGAAACAAACAAACGTCTTTCAATGCATTGTTATTCATGATCTTTTGTTTATACCTTTTCATGTTACAACATAGTTTCTAAGTCCTATTGTTAGAATTCTATCTTTCATGCTCATGTTTAGAGTACTTTGATCCCAGCTATCAATGCTTTACAAATACCTTGATCAAGATTGTGATGGTGCATGTCACCTCAAAAATTATTCTTTTTATCACTTACCTACTCGAGGACGAGCAGGAGTTAAGCTTGGGGATGCTTGATATGTCGTAAACATATCTATAATTTTGGATGCTCCATGCTTGTTTTATATCAACTTTCTTATGTTTTGTTTACACTTTGAGGTATTTTTATACATTTTCTGGAACTAACCTATTAACAAGATGCCGCAGTGCTAGTTGCCTGTTTTCTGTTGTTTTTGGTTTCAGAAAAGCTAGTAAGGAAATATTCTCGGAATTGGACGGGACAAAAGCCAAAGTCAATATTTTACCAGAAGGAACACGGAGTCCGAAGGGCAGCCGATGTGGGGCCACGAGGTGGCTACACCTAGGGCTGGCGCGGCCCCCTAGGCGCGCTAGGCCCTGGTGTGGGCCCCTCAGGTGGCCACCGACCTCACCTCTTCACCTATATAAACCCCCCGAGACGAAAACCCTAAGGGGAGGAGCAGAATTCCACGAAAAGTTCCACAGCGCTGCCGCCACCGAAGAGGAGATTAGGGGACAGAAGTCTCTATTCTGGCACCCTGCCGGGATGGGGAAGTGCCCTCGAAGCCATCTCCATCGACTCCACCACCATGTCCATCGTCGTTGCTGACTCCCATGATAAGGAGGGAGTAGTTCTCTCTCGAGGCTAAGGGCTCTACCGGTAGCTATGTGTTCATCTCTCTCTATGCATGATCGTATTGAGATCATGAGCTTTGTAATCTAGTTGAATAAGTAGATCTATCCTGCTACTCAAGTGCTTTAATTAATCTTTGCTTATCCCCACGTGTGTGAAGTTGAAAGTGTGCACACCGTGTGGCACTTAGGCTAAGGTTATAGAAATACTTATCATGAGTATAATTTGAGTTGGATGGAACCATCTAGTGCTCAAGGTGACAGTGAGGGGTTATCTAGATGGGGAATGCGAAATTTAAGGTGTGATGTTATAGCCCTACATCGTCCAACTGGAGAGTAGTTCAGGGTAGCATAATGAAGAGAAGATATTTATATGAGAGTGTCCACTAGTGAAAGTATGATCCCTAGGCCTTGTTTCTAAGCATTTAAACATTGTTTACAATCAGTCCTGTTACATGTTTGCTTGCAGCCACTCTTATTTCAGATTGCAATTACCACTTATAATCATCCATATTACTTGTATTTCACTATCTCTTTGCCAAACTAGTGCACCTATACACCTGACAAGTATATTGGGTGTGTTGTGGACACAAGAGACTTCTTGTATCTTGATTGCAGGGTTGCCTGAGAGGGATACCTTTGACCACTTCCTCCCTGAGTTCAATAAACCTTGGATGATCCACTTAAGGGAAATTTGTTGTTGTTCTACAAACCTCTACACTTGGAGGCCCAACACTGTCTACAAGAATAGAAGTGTGCGTAGAGATCACCATCTATTCACCCACTTGATATAAATATCACATTGTGATGCTTTGCATTTTGACGTTTCAAATGCATTGCATTTCACAATTTCCTATGCCAATCTTATAAAGTCGAATTTCATTACTATTGATCAAATCATAGTAATTAGATTCTCTTTTATCTTTAATACCCTTTGTTGATGAAATACTTTGATCATATCAAATAGTTTCATACTCATGTTTCTTTTGGTAAACTTCTTTACAAAACTTAAGCAATCATATAATGATGTTAAAATACAATACATCGAATATGCCTTCACTTTCAACAATTCATCAAACACTTTGTATTCATGCAATACATGGTGTTTAAGTTATCTTGCCGAACTTAGGCATGATTTATATGTGACAAGAAATCGAATGTCTTTCACATATTATCAACATAACTTTGAATTTAAACAATGGTTTCATTCAAAATGAATATATCATTAAGTTGGGTATTTTCAAGGCATTTTCAATATTTTACAAATGTTCATGCATTATCAATTAGTTTCATAACCAGGATAATTCACACATAATCGAACAAGATATGAACACAAATAGAAATCATTCATAAAAGCAAAACAACTATTTGTTACAAACTCATATGAATAACTGTCTCACGAAGTGTGAGACACACTAAATAAGTTCATAATCTATTGATTACAAAATCATCCTAAACGATAAACTAAATGATAAATGTCAAGGGAGAGTGTCGTTGGCCATCATCATCATACTCGCCATCAACACACAACGTCACCTCCTCTCCAGCAAGCAACTCTCATGCAGATGGACCTGTTTTCACCAAAACATAATAAGCATCAAATACTTTAACACTGCAATATGTGTTTGCAAGATTACAACATTTATAAAATTGTATATCAAATATATACCTTTGTCATTGATGACCTCTCTGGCAATGGGTTCAACCTTAACATTCCTGAAATGTGATATGAACTCATGGAAATCCTATGTTTATGCATCGCCTCCCATAATGCAAATCCTGGCATGTTCTTGGTAGCTTGGTGGCAGCGACCGCAGCACAACCCCATTTGCAAAAGAGCTCGTCAACTAGTTATCTAGGAAGTATGCAAGCCTCATGTACCCATCATGCATGTGCTCCAAGTGGTCTTCAAGCGAAGAGTTATCCTCCATCTTTATGGAGAGGAAATCTCCCATCAGCTCATGCTCCCATATGCGCACTTGCTCCACGAAATGTGACCTAAGTTGTACCATTACCGTACGAGGGTCAAGATTACCATGACTGGCCACATCTCATCCACCATTCCGAAGCACATCGTCACTGATATGAAGGTGGACATCTCACGATGGTAATAGTGGTCTTCCCGCTGCTCTGGGGTCTCAAAGACATTGGGTTGCTCCAAATCCATTTCGTCGAGTATATAGTCGACCACGTCATTGTTTCTAAGGAGAACATGGAGACGTGAAACCCACATAGAAAAGTTGGATCCATCTAGCATGAGATTCTCTCCATCTAAACAATCGTTAATAGGGAAGGTAGCATCAGGGAGAACCATTTTCTACATTTATAATTGCAAAAAGGATTTTAGACTACGTTTATAATTAAATGAGTCAAATAATAACTCCACTAAAAACACCTATCCCTAGAAGGGTTCTAGTGATTACACGATCCCTATTCACTACACCATCCCCGATCGTCACGGCTGACGACATAGTTGCAAAGGTAGACGCCTAAACGTCGATCACATCATTCATGCAACTCATGCTCGATCTTTTGACCATCCGTGTTCCGAGGCCATGTCTACACATGCTAGGCTCGCCAACTCAACCTTAGTGTATTCGTTGTGCAACATGGCTTACACCCATTGTATGCGAACGTAGATATGTCTGACACCCGATCGTCACGGCCTGCCTCATACCGAAGAACTTTCTTGGTGGTGCACACTAAGGGAGAACACTTTCATTGGTATTTTAATTAGGGATCATCTTATTAGGCTACCGTCGAGTATCTAATACTAGCACACAATAAGATATACAAACAATAAACACTGAATGTAAGAGTGATGCGATATGGTCCGTCTCGTCGTGATCTCCATCTCGTGCCTCCAGATTCCGGCGCCAGGGTTCCGGCGCCATAGGCACCAAGGTACCGGTGCCTTCCGGCGTGGTAGTCCGTCACCTCCGTGACCGTCCACTACTACTTAGCAACATAAAGTAAGTACTTTACCTTTGCCACAACCATGTCATATCACAACTCCCCCTGCAAAACAAAGTTAGACGCCTCTACTTTATCTTTGCATGTTTTACGTGGTTCATTGGGCTTTCGCACAAGAACTGTTCTTACCTACGAACTTTTACCACAACGCTGATAAAGTAGTTGTCTATACTACACCCCTTTTGGGGCCCTCCATTGCAAATGGCATACCTACTAATGCGAGAGAGACCCCCCCCCCCCAAAGTCACTTTATACGCTACAAGCTATATGTCAAGTGTGGACCAGTCTCGCGAAAGAACACTTAAAGTCGGTTGGCGGCCGCTTCATCAAGCATTACTGCGGTATACAAAAGTACACGTGGGAAGGTAACAACTAAAAGGTCAACGCCCACACGCTACATCTCGTGTGATCTACCCGTACTAGCAATACTACGCATATATCTAGCTTTGATACCACTGTAGGGGTTCGCATATGAAAACAATAAATTTTACCCTATGCCCCTGAACCCCTGTTGCTAGGACCTATCTATTAGTAATGCAGTAATGGAAGGGGTTTTTGTGAACTTACCCTTGAAGACTGAAAAGCATTGTCAACGCTCGGGAGAGCGTGGTTGATGTAGACAAACCGAAACTGACCTCAAGGTCATGTTGAAGTCCCGGCAGCTCCTGTGGCTCCAACAACTCCTAGTGCCCCAACTGTTGCACCTCACTAGGAGATACATGCATCCAGTGCCTAGCGATGACTCCCGCTTCCCTGATCCAACAGTAGTTGCAGAAGTAGAGCTCCTAGATCTGAATCCCACAGCGCGATGGTGCTCTGCGGTGAAGAAGATTATCGCTCGCGTGATTCGAACTTGGGACCATGGTCACGGGAGAGAGAGAATCAACTAGAAGGTCTCCCCAAAAGAGAGGGAACCTTTTATTGATTATTGTTGTATTTATTTAGCCAAAATACCTCTATGTATACAGGGGAACCCCCCCCCCCCCGACCAACTAGCTTAGCCATGTGGGCCTAAACAAGGTAGAGGGGGAGAGGGGGGCATAGCCGCCATCGTCTAGGGCCCAAGTGGGCCCCACGCGCGCGCCTTAGCCCATGCATCCACCCCTCTCTCCTTCCCCCCTTCGGTCTTTCCCTCATGGGACCTTTTCCCTTCGGATTTGGCCCATTAAGGTATTTGACCCTTTTAAATTATTTTTATTTTATTGAATAAATATAATTGAATGAATTAAATAAATATTCAACATTCACTTACATATTATTCAATTCCTCGTTGATGTGGAAACCATCCCCTCTCATTCCATACATCCTCCAAACTTAATCGAGGCTCTGCACGGTTAATCTCCTCTTTTCTATAGCAATGAAGTTAATGGGGATGGTTCGTTCTCACTTCGTCCATGTGGCACCACGGATGTGTGTCACACTAAATGACGCCAGGATCCAATGGTCCTCTTCGCCCGCTACTTCTTTATAAATGACGGACGGGAAAAAAGTACTGCTCACTTTCCCCTACTGCCGCTCACTTCTCATATTCTTCTGTGCGCTCTTTACTCCATTGCCACCGAGAGCTTGTGCTCCATTTCCTTTAAAAATTATATGAGGAACTCACGCTCCTCACCATAGGGAAAACCAAAGTTGCTGGCTCCGCCACCAATGCTACTGCGGCCAAGACAACGATTGGGCGGTGGGCTAGATCCAAGTGCTCCGACTGAGAGCTTCGCAATGCCCGCAAGGCTGGGGTGCTATCACGGGAGACGATGGTCAAGACCCCAGGTGGCCACGCCTGCACCCAAATAAGGCGGTAGGTAATGTTCCTCTCTTTCATATACTGTGGTCTCTCTCTTCCTGCCCACGAGTTCCTTTGTGGGCTCCTATTTGTCCATGGCATGTAGCTTCATCAGCTCACACCAAACTCTATCCTCCACATTGCTTGTTTCATCATACTTTTTGAGTGCTTCCTCTGCATGCACCCTCATTAGAGCTTGTGGAAGCGCTTGTACTTTGTGCGGAGGAACGCGAAGAAGGATGCTATCTATGATGTTGACAGAGTCATCATTTCCATCCGACTGGAGGTCGACTACTTTGACTTCAAAATCTCCCACTCCGTCCATGATTGGAGAAGTAAATGGTTCTACATTAAGGATGAAAAGCTCGAGTCCCAAAAATATGGGCTTTCTCCCTTTGATGCGACAAAGGGCGTGATGAAGGCCAAGTCTTGGGATCACCAAGATTCTTAGGATGAGATGGAAGATACGACCCCACTGATTGAGCGGATCCACGAGCTACAGTACAAGAAGGGCAAGGAAGTATAGGGTCTTCATATCATGTCACTCTTCCTTTGGTTTAGGATTCAACCTCTCTAGTCTAGAATTTTGGCTATGTGGACATACGCTGGGAAGAAGGACCCGATGAGGATTTCCTCAGAGAACCTTTCTACTACTGAACTCAAGAAAAAGGTCAGATCCTTCACCGATCTCACTCAGGAGAACAAGATTCCCTCATCTTGTCGAGTTGAGACCTTCACAAGTAGAAACTGCCACCAGCTATAAGTATTTGTTCCTTTGCTTTCTTTTAGACTTTTTGTCCTATTGTTTCCTCTTCCTTATTATCTATTCAACTGCATGACCATGTGTCTTTGTACTCCCTTCCACCGTTCCCTAAGGGTGGCGGACTACCCGATGTTGTCGCGGATCCTAAAGAAAGCATGTGTCCTTGGATTGTTGGAGAAAACATGAAAGAGGAGGATTCGTCCCCCAAATCTTTCGAATCTCTAACAACAATCCCCACCACCAATTCCTAGGACTATGTTGCCGACACTGCGAAGGGCAAGAGTAAATGATCCTGTGAGGACATTGAGGTTGTCAAAGATTCTGAAGATTCGAGTTCTTCCATGCCAAATATGGTCCAACCAATAAGGTCAGCTCCTCCCATCAAGAAGTTGTACAAGAAGGGAATTTTTCCCTAGCGCAAGAAATAAGCTCATAAGTATCGACTTATTTTTTTCGTATTCTGGTGAATTTTTCCTTGAAATCATTTTTCCTAAAGGGATAAGGAGGAGGAAACTTCTACAAAGTTGCCAGATGAGGTGTCCAAGCCGATGGAGGCCCCTGTCGAAACACCAGTGAATCTAGTGGACCTGCGAGAGCAAACTATGGACTGCATGGTGGCTAAGGATCCTTTGGTTAGCCCAAAAGCTCCTCCTAGGAAGAATAGTAAAGATGCAGACAAGGGTATCAATATTTCTGAAAATCCCGTGGATCCTCCTATGGATGATGTAAGTTCTTTTATTACTCCATTGAATGATTAGTACTCTTGCAGGCCTTGAGTCCATGTTAATTTCCATTTGTCCTTTGCAGCCAATAATGCAAGAGATGGTGGACATGGCCACTTGCTTTATTAAAATTCAGGATGAATCTATCGCCTTCAAATGTGCTTCTATTTAACCTTTTGCTTTATTTCGTGCTTGTAGAACATCATGTTTACTCGAGAACTTTTTTCTGTTGCATTTGTTGTCCAAGAATCTGAGATTATCCACGAAAACACCCTAAAGCGCACTGATGATCTGAAGCAGAAATTGAAGGCCGCCGAATCTTCACTCGAAGAGGCCTGGACTACGACCAAATCCAAGTGAAATGACATGAAGAAGAAGCTGTCAATCTTGCAAGTCGTGAGGATGACCTGTGCAAATGGTTTGACTCCCTAAAAGCCTTCTTGATGAGTAAAATTGTATGAACTTAAACTCCTTTATCTCCTGAACTTGCTACTTTTGTTTTTTTTTAGCCCACCATTTTATTTTATATAGATATCACTGGCCACTCTTTGGAGTTGGAAGAGGATCAATTATATGATCCACTACTTGACGACATGTCTTCCTTGGAGGGTAACAATGTCCGCATCAAGAATCTGCTAACTCGATCTCGTCGAGCCTTCAATCGCATGAAGGGGTTCGTAGTAGAAAACCATAATTTTTGTTAGCTAGCGCAACACCAAATGCCACAATCTATCTAGGAGTAATGTTGTAATGAAGAAGGTTTAGGTAACATACCCTTATAGACCAAAAGTGCTTAATGTTCCACGAGAAACATGGATGATGTAGTCGTACTCATAGACGACCTCAAGGTCATGTTGCTATTCACATGACAATCCAGGTGCCACAAGTGGAAGCACCTCCGTGGTTTCGCACACGTCCGGTGCACGACAACGACCGTTGGTTCTCTGATCCAGTCGAGAGAGTGGAAGCAGATCTTCTAGATGGAATCTCCGTAGCACAATGGCGTGCCATAGCAAAGAAGTCTCTTACGCGTGCAACCCTTACTTGGGACCTAAGTTGTTAGAGAGGGGAGAGGAAGGGTTCATGGAGGGGAAATCCTTAAAGCATGAATTAATTGACTTCTTAAATTCCTCTACATGCCACCCTTTATATAGGGGGAGGGGGTGTGCTCTTCCCAAGAGCTTCCCCATATGGGACTAAAAGAGGGAGTAGTGGAGAGAGGTGTGGTGGTCGGCTGGTGGTATCCATGGGCCCCACATGCGCCTCGTTGGACCGCCTGCCCCTCCTTCTTAGGGCGGAGGCCTTCTCATGGGCCCTTCCCTTCGGGAGGGTCCAATGAGGTGGACTGGCCCTAAAATCCCAAGTTTAATATTTTAAATATATATAATATTGATTCCATTATTTAATATTTACATATTATTTAATTTCGGTGGCTCTGGAACTCCTTTTGAGCCACTACGAACACCCTTCAGACTTTCTCAGAACCCTTCCGGTTTTCCCATCTCTCTCCTTCCAGTGATTCCAATGTAACCAAAAACAATCTCCATGCATCATCGCGCACTTTAGTGTGTTACCCTACGGTTCGGGAACATCACAGAGATGATTGAGATGACTCTCCGATCAATTATCATTAGCGAGGGAAATCAAGATATGTAAAGGCAAGTAGAGAACCACGATGATCCCGAAGCAAACAAGTCGATCCACAAAATAGGAATTAAGATCAAGGAAACACACATGGTGGGATAAATGGACTTGTGCTATGGAAAAAGTGATCTAAGAACCAAATGAAGGCCTAGAAAAGACTATAAGTGCATGCCGCATAAGTGCAAGGAGAGACACTAGTTTGATTGGAGGGCTACATGATTTGCACAATAAGTACCACCTACAATATGTTCATCGAGCTTGCGCTTCCTATTCCCTATGGCAGTTGTATCTCTTTCTTTCTATTTTTCTCTTTTTCTCCTTTTTTGATTCTTTCTTTTCTTTTTCACTTGCTTTTTCTTGTGCCAACAACTATACAAGATAACTATATGAGATATCGCTCACAACTTTTTCTCGGAATTTTACAAGGTATTAAATGTTCAAAGCCGAACCAATAATAGGAGGAACTAGTCTCAATAGGTATCTATTGTATCGCAAAGATAGTGTGGTTTTCAAAAGAATGCAAATGGGGAGAAGTCACATAATTGTTATATTTCATCGTCGATCTTCACCCTTTATTTGTTGGATCTCCTTTCTCATAGAATTTTGTTGGAGTAGATATCATGAACAACGTGTATGATGATGTAGATCTCCTTGTTCTCTTCAAAATGAGCTAAAGAACACACAAACCCGAGTTCAAATGCAAAAGTTATGCGCAAAATGGTGCGGAAGCTGAAATCTATTTTCTGCTGGAGTTCTGGTGCAAACCCCTGGTACAGGGGTGGAGACTCTGGCCTAGATCCACTTATGGCGAAAACTCCGGCCCGGGGGCGGAGACTCCGGCCTGGGGGTTCCAGCACTTCAGGAACACGACGGGGGCTCGATTTGGGCGGAAAAACTTGCACCAAAACATCAAATTGATGGGGGAAATTAAGGAATTAGGCCATGGGAACGTAAAGGGAGGTAGATCAACAAGTATAGCAGAGGATCTATGATTAAAACCTACCAAAATGCTCTCAAAATCCAGATCGATCAAAATCATGAATATGTCTCTTTTTGGTGGAAATTTTTGAATTTAGGCAAGAAAAACTAAATTGGTGGCTAGAAACTCAACACAAACTCCAATCCATGGCAACCAAAAGCTCTTGATACCAGATATTATGGGTTTCCTTGTGGTTTACCCTTGGGATGGCTCGGTCTTCATAGATTCGAGGGGATTCGGAGGAGGGAGCGAAGAACACGATGAACACGTGGGGGGAAATCGATACAAACACACACCACACCCGACACAATCCAGTTTGCTTTCATTGGCTCGAACCACCAAACCAATAGAATCGCAACGGAGAGACCAAAGGTAGAATCCCATGAGAGAGATTGGCTAGCTCTTAATAGAATCACACATAGGGAGAGAGTAGCAACCAAGTAGAATCCCAAAGGGGAGAGACCAAGCACTACTAGAATCCATACATGGGAGAGATCAGGAACTAGAAGAGCACCTTGACGACTTCAATTGAGAAGGCCTTGATACAACTCATAGATAAACTATAAAGAGGGGGATCCCATCTAGGGTTTGGCTCATGCCATGAGCTCAACTCAATTCATCATCATCTCTAGGGTTTCAAGGAGGGAGTGGGGGCATATATGGAGGCCAGCCACGAGCTAGGGGTATTTTAGATATACTACTGGGAATACATGGGCCTAGCCCAACTCAAGGTGTGTAGGCCTGCTCACTTACGCAGGAGACTCCGGAGAGCACGGGTCGGAGACTCTGGTGTTTGGTGGAAACTCTGGTTTGGACGGCAGAGACTCCGGGTAGGTTTTAGGACCTTGCAGCATCAGCCCAGTGGAGACTCCGTATGGTGTCCAAAACCTTACAGTCATAGGTGGGACGAGGCATGGGCGGATACAACGGGTTCGCACGGGCGGAGACTCCAGTCTCGGCAGGGACTTCAGGCTAGAGTGGCTGGAGACTCCGTGCTGCTTCAGCTGCTTATTGCGTCTTCTCTTCCATGCCTCTATGATGTCGTCCTTCAGTCCTCGGTCCTCCTGGTATCCTCCTCTTGGCATCATGGTCATGGGCCTAGTCATATAATAGGCACTTGGCTCAAGTAGGATCAAGTCCATGTGATGACCAAAGGAAAACAAGATATGGAAGGAATTCACCTTTGTAGGAATGGTTGGTGTAGCATGATGTGGACCAATGGTGATTCTCGCATATTGGGCTACATCAACTACCTTACCTTTTTCACGATTGTAACCATATCACATCACAAATCCTTCCTTACAACATAAAGTTAGACGCCTCTACTTTATCTATTGCAGTTTTTTACGTGGTTGTTAGGCTTTCGCAATAGAAAATTTCTACCTACGAACTTTTAACCACGACATGGATCCAATATTTGTATATCCTACACCCCTTTCAGGGCCTTCCGTTGTAGATGCTATATCGATTATTGAGAGAGAGACAGACACCCACTAGCCACTTATACGGTACAAGTCGTATGTCGAGCGTGGAACCAACCTTATGTAAGATTACATGTAAGGTCAGTCCGGGCCGCTTCATCTCACAGTGTCGCGATATAAATAAATACATGTGGGAAGGTAACAACTAGAGAATAAATTCCCACACTCTGCATGTGTCTATCTATACTAGCATATTATGCATAGATCGGCTATGATACTACTGAAGGGGTTCCGTGGCAGAAAAAAATTACTACGTTGGAATTCCCTAATGCCCAGGGTCCATCTAGGAAGTAATGTAGTAACCGAGAAAGATAGTGGTCACATACCCTTGTAGACCGTAAGCTCGTTACACTCATGCAGGAGCATGGATGATGCAGTCGTACCCGTCTGACCTCAAGGTCGCTGATACATTGCAAATGTATCTATAATTTTTGATGTTCCATGCTTGGTTTTATCAACTTTCTTGTGTTTTGCCCACACTTTGGAGTACTTTTCATATGATTTCTTGGACTAACCTATTAACAAGAGCCACAGTGCCAGCTGCCTGTTTTCTACTGTTTTTGGTTCCAGGAAAGTCAGAAAATGAATATTCTCGGAATTGGACAGGACAAAAGCCAAAGTGCCTGTTTATCCGGAAGTCGTCAGATGCCAGAATACGAGACGGAGAAGGGCTAGGGGCCGGCCACACCACCTGGCCGTGCGGCCAGGCCTGGCCCGCGCCAAGGGGTGGTCTGGCCGACCCCAGCACCCCCTCGGCCTCTCCTTCCGCCTATATATTACCCTCGGGACGAAAACCCTAAGTATCAGATCAAAAATCCACGAAAGAGTCTATAGCCGCCGTCATCTCCATCCCTAGATCAGGAGGGATCTGAAGCTCTTTCCGGCACCCTGCCGGAGAGGGGAATTGACCCTGGAGGCCTTCTTCATCACCATGCAAGCCTCCGGTGTGATGCGTGAGTAGTTCATCCTTGGACTACGGATCCATGTAGTAGCTAGATAGCTAGTTCTCCTCCTTTGTGCTTTCATGTTTAGATCTTGTGAGCTCCATTCATGATCAAGATCATCTATTTGTAATCATACATGTTGTGTTTGCGGGGATCTGATGGATATTGAGATGCTATTTCAGATTGATTATTGATTCTATCATGTATTTGTTATTTGTGATCTTGCATGCTTTCCGTTGTTAGTAGCTATCTTGGCCAAGTAGATGCTAGCAACTCCAAGAGTTAGTATTTATGCTCGATAGTGGGTTCATGCCTCTGGTAATCTGGGGAAGTGACAGAAATCTCTAAGGTACTAGATGTGTTGTTGCTACTAGGAAGAAAACAACAATCCTTTGTTCATAGAACAATCCTATTGTTTACTTTACACGCAATTCGTAAAGTAATAATCTGTTGCTTGCAACTTAATACTGGAGGGGGTTCGGATGATAACCTGAAGGTGGATTATTAGTCATAGATGCAGTTGGATGGCGGTCTATGTATAATGTTGTAATGCCCAATCAAGTTCCAAAGGAGTCAAGATGATTAGTATATGCATGTATTGTTTTCTCGATGTTTGTCAATTGCCCCGCTGTAATTTGTTCACCCAGCATGTTATCTATCTTAAGGAGAGCCACCTCTAGTGAACTATGGATCCCGGTCCTTTCTTTTACATATAATCTACAAACTGTTTACTGCTTTGTGTTTACTTTCTGCAAACTATTACTTATTTCCATTCGATACGTTTAATCCTTTGTTTTCAGCAAAACACGGTGAGATTGACAACCTCATCGCAAGTTGGGGACAAAGTTTTGTGGTTGTGTTGTGCAGGTCTCCACGTTGCTACTAGCACCGGTAGTGCGCCCTGCCAAGGCTCAGCTAGCAACCCCTTTGGGGTGTTTCCTTGCTCCTACTGGTTCGATTAAACCTTGGTTTCATAACTGAGGGAGACTTGTTGTTATGCTCATCATACCTTCCTCTTGGGGTTCCCAACAAGCTCTACATCAACACCGAGCCATCAAGCATTTTTCTGGCGCCGTTGCCAAGGAGTCAAGGACATCTTCACAAGGGGAGTCCCTCATAACTAATATCTTTACTTTGTTATTTTTGTTTTGCTTAGTTTCTTTTTGCTTTGTTTGCTTGTTTCTTTATCAAAAGCACAAAAAAATTAGTTTTACTAGTTTGCTTTCTTATTTGAAAACACAAAAAATGACTACTCTTGAAAACACTAAGTTGTGTGACTTCACTAGCACCAACAACAATGATTTTATGAGCACACCTATTGCTCCACCTGTGCCTGAAGATACTTTCTTTGAGATAAAACCTGCTTTGCTCAATCTTGTTATGAGAGAACAATTTTCTGGTATTAGTAATGAAGATGATGCTGCCCATCTAAATAACTTTGTTGAACTTTGTGAGATGCAAAAGCATAGGGATGTAGATGGTGATATTATTAAGCTGAAATTGTTTCCTTTATCTTTGAGAGGAAAAGCTAAAGAATGGTTGAATTCCTTAACTAGGAATAGTATTGATTCTTGGACTAAGTGCAAAGATGCTTTCATTGGAAAGTACTATCCTCCTGCTAAGATTATATTTATGAGAAGTGAAATAATGAAGTTTAAACAATCTGATAATGAACATGTTGCTCAAGCTTGGGAAAGAATGAAATCTTTGGTAAAGAATTGTCCCACTCATGGACTGACTGCTTGGATGATCATCCAAACTTTTTATGCAGGATTGAACTATTCTTCAAGGAACCTATTGGATTCTGCTGCTAGAGGTACCTTTATGACCATTACTTTGGGTGCTGCGACAAAACTTCTGGACAATATGATGGTTAATTATTCTGAATGGCATACTGAGAGAGCTCCACAAGGTAGGAAGGTAAATTATGTTGAGGAAACCTCCTCCTTGAGTGATAAGATTGATATTATTATGTCTATGCTTGTTAATGGAAAAGCCCATATTGATCCAAATAATGTTCCCTTAGCCTCTTTGGTTGCTCAAGAAGAGCAAGTTGATGTGAACTTCATAAGAAATAATAATTTTGGCAATAATGCTTATAGGAGTAATTTTGGTAACAACAATTATAAGACATATCCTCCCAACAATGGTAATGCTTATGGAAATTCTTACAACAATAATAGGAGTGCTCCCTCTGAACTTGAAGTTATGCTTAAAGAGTTTATTAGTAAACAAACTGCTTTCAATAAAACTATTGAGGAAAAACTCTCTAATGCTGAAAGAAATATAGCATCTTTGGCTGAAGCTCAATCTTCTTTGAATAAAATGGCTGCTAAACCTGAAACTAATGATAATCCCTTTGCAGCTACTAATGCTATACAAGTAAGAATTGATGGAAATGTTAGACTATTAGCTGAATTACATGCTAAGTGGGAAAGACAAGATGAAATTGCTAGAAACATTAGTGTTTCTACTATTACCACCACTAGTGTTGAGGATAGTAATAGTTCTACTACTCTAGATGATAAGTATGATTTTGATCTTGATGGTTGCAATATCTTTGAAGTTATTAAGTTCCTACAAAAGTTTGCTAAAAGTCCTAATGCTAGTGCTATGAACATGGCCTTTACAAAACACATCACTGATGCTCTCATAAAGATTAAAGAAGAAAAGATGAAACATAAAGCTTCTATTCCTATAAAACAAGAAGATGGTTGGGAACCCATCATTAATATGAAAGTGAATGATTTTGATTTTAAAGCTTTATGTGATCTTGATAGTAGTGTTTCTATTATGCCTAGAAGGATTTATGATATGCTTGATTTGCCTCCACTTGAAGATTGTTATTTGAATGTCCCACTTGATGATAATGCTAAAAAGAAACTCATGGGGAGTCTTAATGATGTTCTTATTATGGTTAACAATGCCTATGTCCTCGTTGATTTCTATGTTTTGGATGTTGAATGCAATGCTTCTTGTCATATTACTTTGGGAAGACCTTTTCTTAGAACTGTTGGTGCCATTATTGATATGAAAGAAGGCACCATTAAATATCAACTCCCACTCAAGAAAGGTATAGAACACTTTCCTAAGAAGAGAGAGAAGATTTCTTTTGCTTCTCCTATGAAAACAAAATTTGGTCTTAATGCTTCTTCATTTGAGAACACTTGATTCTTTCTTTGCTTCTTTTGCCTAACTTAAAGGCGTTAAAGAAAAGTAATTATTGGGAGATAACCCAAAAGTTTTAGATGAGTCAGTAATAACTGCTCCTTATCCTTTTTATTTGCTTTTTGTGCCAATAGTAACCTCTAATGAGAGAGAAGTAATGATTCGGAAAGTTGTTGTCCCGAAACAGATTTCTATGCTTCACCGTAAAAATTCGTGTAAAATCTCTGAACGTATTTTTGAGGCGTGAAGTTTTGTGCTTCTGCCCCAGGTTGTTATCTAACTTTCTCTAGATCAACCCTTTTTGATTTGAGCAACGGAAGGTCTTCGAAAAAATTCGTCTTTACCTGCTGGTCTGTTTTGACAGATTTCTGCCATTTTCTGCATTTGCTTCTTGTTGGTTCCTTTTTTAGTTCTTTTAGGGAATTGAGCTTTTTGAGGTAAGTGCTATAGTAGCTAGTGTTCTAATGGAAGTTTATTTTGTGTTAGAACTGAACCTTAAGACTTATTTATCTTGAGTGCACTAATGTTGCTAATAAAGATTGTGTGAAGTTTTGTATGAAGGAAAAATTTCAGGTGTATGGAAGGAATGAGTAATGAGATGAAGGATGGACTAAAGATCAAGCTTGAGGATGCCACGCGTGTCACCCAAGAAATATCCAAGAAGTACAAGCGTCAAAGCTTGGGGATGCCCAAGGCATCCCCCTCTTCATCAATAAAAATCCCAGGTTTCTTCCAAACGCTTCATTTTTATTGTTTCATGCACAGTTGTGTTGTTCTTGGAGCGTCTTCTTTTTTGTTTTCGTTTTGGTTTTTGTTTGCTTTTGTTTTCTTAGTTTTCTGAATAAATTTTTTGGACCCCCTCTTTCATACATTGGTTTTCAAATAGTTTGGTTTGGTTTGGAAAAGAGTAGGAAAGTTCATGCTTATGTGGTAAAAAGAGCTTGTTTTTTACTATGGCCTACGCTCTGTCATGCCATGCTTGATATTGTTTTGGCTTTATGCTTAGTATGCTTTGTTGTAGCATGACTTGTTATAAACAATTGAGATTGCTTAATGTGCCTTGGATGAATCATGTGTTGTTTCAGCATATTAAAGCATAGTATAGTGGTATTCTCCTTTGATGCTTTATTTGGGTTGACTTGGCGCATGCTCACACCATGTTATGAGTATCTCAAGTCACCATAGCCTTTATGACCCTTTAGTTTTCAACTTTTAATATCACTTTATGCTTTGATCAATGATGTTTTGTCGCTCTGCATGATTATGGCCATTATTGCTCTCTTAGTTTGTCGCTCCCAGTTTTTTGCTAGCCTCCACAACCAAGTATGAGTTCCACTCATGCATCCAACTCCCTAAACCAAGTTATTCCAAAAGAGTCCACCATACCTACCTACTAGCTTATGCTATTCCAAGTATATTCATGCTTTTGTTTACCTTCCAAATTAAACTTGTTATGAGAAAACTAGTGATTAAAGCTCTCACGAACTTGATGGCACACTTTACTTTTTTGCATTCAATAAATTTGAACCATTGTGTCGTCTATGTTGTATATGCTTGCACTTATTTGTTGGGAATTAGCAGAACCATGCTGTCATAGGGAACGCTTTCAACATTGCACTTGGTACTTTGTACCTAGTTGATATCATGCTCTTTTGTATATGGATGTCGTTGGTGTGAAATGAAAGGGGAGATTGTAAGTCCATGGAGTTATGTATATGTGTTAGAGAAACGCCTGGGTCGCTGGTCTAATCCATGTTGATATGGTGGAAACCTGCAGCGTAACCATAATGAGCTGTCTATGAAGCATTCTTCTTATAAAAAAAGAGTCCTATATTGAGAAAAAAGAGAAAAAGAAAAAAAGAGATTATGAAAAGAGGAAAGAGAGAAAAAAGCACCATATTCCCATGGTAAATAAGAAGATTGTTGAGATGCTCGTTGTCTGCTTGCCTTGTCATTTTGATATGGTGATTCTTCCGTATCATTGGGCAAGGGGTACCCCGTTGGCGGTTCTCTATGATACACATGTACTTACAATGACAAGAACTTACCGGTGACTAAATTTGAGTAGCATGAGGAGCGACCCTCGTATACAAGGGACATGAGATTTCTAACTTATACTTCGTCAAGCATGTACATCATAGTTTGTTCACTTTAACCTTAATCACTTCAAGATGATTATGATAGGGGCAATGAGAGCTGAAAGCTATAAGTACCATAATTTTTGGAAGCTCTTTATGAGACTTGAATCCCTACTTCCTTCTATGAAGGCCTTTCTTCCACCATTATATTGAGTCTCCACCTTCTATCTTTATGCACCTACTTTGAGAGCATAGTGGCCATTCTTAGTTCTATGTGCATTGGCCCAAGACTAGTTGATGGATGCATAACTTGATATTGCTTGTTTTAAACTATTTGTATCTAGTCACTCTTATGAACTTTGAAGGTGTCCTATGCATTTATATTTGCTACTCTATGAGGGACAAGCTGAATACTATTATGCTATGTTTTCTTTATGTGAAACAAACAAACGTCTTGCAAAGCATTGTTATTCATGAATCTTTTGTTTGTGCCTTTTCATGTTGCATCATAGTTTCTTTGTCTTATTGCTAGAACCTTGTCTTTCATGTTATGATTGAAGTACTATGATCCCAGCTTTGAATGTTTTACAAATACTTTGATCAAGTCTTTGATGGTGCATGCCACCTCAAAAATTATTCTTTCTTTTTATCACTTACCTACTCGAGGACGAGCAGGAGTTAAGCTTGGGGATGTTGATACATTGCAAATGTATCTATAATTTTGGATGTTCCATGCTTGGTTTTATCCACTTTCTTGTGTTTTGTCCACACTTTGGAGTACTTTTCATATGATTTCTTGGACTAACCTATTAACAAGAGCCATAGTGCTAGCTGCATGTTTTCTGCTGTTTTTGGTTCCAGGAAAGTCAGAAAATGAATATTCTCGGAATTGGACGGGACAAAAGCCAAAGTGCCTATTTTTCCGGAAGTCATCGGATGCCAGAATACGAGACGGAGAAAGGCTGGGGGCCGGCCACACCACCTGGCCGTGCGGCCAGGCCTGGCTCGCGCCAGGGGGTGGTCTGGCCGACCCGAGCACCCCCTCGGCCTCTCCTTCCGCCTATATATTACCCTCGGGACGAAAACCCTAAGTACCCTATCAAAAATCCATGAAAGAGTCTGTAGCCGCCGTCATATCCATCCCTCGATCGGGAGGGATCTGAAGCTCTTCCCGGCACCCTGCCAGAGAGGGGATTTCACCCTGGAGGCCTTCTTCATCACCATGCAAGCCTCCGGTGTGATGCGTGAGTAGTTCATCCTTGGACTACGGATCCATGTAGTAGCTAGATGGCTGGTTATCCTCCTTTGTGCTTTCATGTTTAGATCTTGTGAGCTCCGTTCATGATCAAGATCATCTATTTGTAATCATACATGTTGTGTTTGTGGGGATCCGATGGATATTGAGATGTTATTTCAGATTGATTATTGATTCTATCATGTCTTTGTTATTTGTGATCTTGCATGCTTTCCGTTGTTAGTAGCTATCTTGGCCAAGTAGATGCTAGCAACTCAAAGAGTTAGTATTTATGCTCGATAGTGGGTTCATGCCTCTGGTAATCTGGGGAAGTGACAGAAATCTCTAAGGTACTAGATGTGCTGTTGCTACTAGGGAGAAAACAACAATCCTTTGTTCATAGAACAATCGTATTATTTACTTTACACGCAATTCGAAAAGCAATAATCTATTTCTTGCAACTTAATACTGGAGGGGGTTCGGATGATAACCTGAAGGTGGATTATTAGTCATAGATGTAGTTGGATGGCGGTCTATGTATAATGTTGTAATGCCCAATCAAGTTCCAAAGGAGTCAAGATGATTAGTATATGCATGTATTGCTTTCTTGATGTTTGTCAATTGCCCCGCTGTAATTTGTTCACCCAGCATGTTATCTATCTTAAGGAGAGCCACCTCTAGTGAACTATGGATCCCGGTCCTTTCTTTTACATACAACCTACAAACTGTTTACTGCTTTGTGTTTACTTTCTACAAACTATTACTTTTTTCCATTCGATATGTTTAATCCTTTGTTTTTAGCAAAACACGGTGAGATTGACAACCTCGTCGCAAGTTGGGGACAAAGTTCTGTGGTTGTGTTGTGCAGGTCTCCACGTTGCTACTAGCACTGGTAGTGCGCCCTGCCAAGGCTCAGCTAGCAACACCTTTGGGGTGTTTCCTTGCTCCTACTGGTTCGATTAAACCTTGGTTTCATAACTGAGGGAAGCTTGCTGATGTGCTCATCATACCTTCCTCTTGGGGTTCCCAACGAGCTCTACATCAACACCGAGCCATCAGTCGCACAGCTCCTCGCATGTCACCCCTTGTCTAGGTCCTTGCACGATGGTCCGGTCGCTACTAATGGTAGCTCCATCGAGTTATCACACACATACGGTGCAAGACAACGACTCCTGGGCTCTGACCACTGTCGTGGTTGTGGAAGTATATCTCCTAGCCAGAATCTCTGCAGCACAATGTCGTGCCGAAACGGTGTTGTCTTTGCATGTACAGTCCTTCTCCGGGACTGTGCCATCGCAAAGACAACGAGAGAGAGAGGGGGATTCTCTAACGAAAAGTGCCCTAGAGAATATATGGATTGGTGTGTTTAATCCCTCTCATAGGCACCCCTTTATATAGGTGGAGGAGGGGTACTCCCCACCAAAGGTTTCCCATGAGGAACAACTAAAAGACAATAAAAGGGGCCAACCGAGCCAGCCCAGCAAGCGGCAGCAGCAGCTGGCGTGCAGCAACAACTCGTGCTCGGGTGGGCCGGCGCGCCTGCGGCCCATCAAACGCGGCAGCAATGGTGGCAACATGCACGCGGCCCGCTAGCAGCGAGACGGCGGGTGGGCCAGCTATCTATGTGCGGCCTGCTAGCAGCCTATGGCTAGCTGGGCGGTGGAGAGGGCATGGACCGAGTGGGTCGGCACGTGGCCTAGCGGCACCTGGTTCCTACCCGTGCCCGCGCCAGCCCAGGTGGGCCGGCTTGCTGCAGCCCGCAGCACCGGCCGGCTAAGTGCTGCCCCGCGCGGTGCCCATCGCCTGCCTACCCGCCTGTGTGGGTTAGCCAAGGCCCACTAGTGTAGTTGTGGCTATTTTGATGTCCCTTTCCGGGTAGCTTCCTCCTGGAACGATTCCCTCCGGGGTTTTGGTCGTGGCGAGGAAGTTGCCCATAAATATTAATTTCAATATTTATTTAGTATATATTAATTCATAATTAACATATAATAAATGCATATTATAATTGATATTTCCTAAAATACCTTGCGGTCTTTTCCTTTCATTGTTTCTCTGAACAACTTCGAATCTTATTCGGAATGATTCCGATTTCTCTCTCTTTTGTGGTTCCATCTTACAGGAAGATCTCTGAGCATCGTAGTGCCCTTAAGTGTGTTTCCCTACGGTTCGGAAATGTCACAGACACGATCGAAATGATATCTGATCAATGATCAATAGCGGGGTCGGGATGCCCATAATGACCCCCATGCACTCCATGATTCACCTTCGTGTCGAACCTTAAACGATATATCCAATTCCCTTTATTATTCGATACTAGACTTGTTCGAGATCTAATTATCGGTATCATAATACCTTGTTCAATCTCGTTTCTAACAAGTACTGTTTTACTCGTTCACGTAAAATTCCATCCTCATGACCTAGTCATACGTTGTGCAGCTTATGGATGTAATTCCCCGAGTGGGCCCGTGTATCTTCCCGTAACACGGGTGAACAAATCCCGATATTGACGCATAGGCCTCAACATGTCCCCTTTAGAATACCCAACATGCACTTTCATGGTCACCCAATTACGGACATGACGGTTGATGCAGTCAAATCAATCCTCGGATGACAATGATTAATATGATCTCACGGTCTAAGGATTAGGACACTTTGTTTCTAATAATTGCAACTGTGAACTATGTGACATAATCGTGTTGCAACAATCATCGGTGGAAAATGTCCATCACACCAACTTAGATGATATGACTTTATTGTCAGTTGGCTTTAATAGCATCATAATCAGGAAACCTTGATCCTCAACTGCCCAATAAACTATTATAAACTAATAAGATATGATAATAAACCTCTTTATTATATCACACATGTATCAATGTTTCTACTTGATATAGTTATAGCATGATATAAACTATTATGAACTAATAAGATATTATAATAAACCTCTTTATTATTTGCCTCCAAGACGTATCTCCTTCACACGTGGTAGCCGACCCTTGTGGTGTCTCCTTGTCAATATAAAAGGAGGCCCAGGTCGACTAGGGAGGATAGATAAAAGGAGAGGGAAGAACATGATATGTTTCTTACCTGGGAACAAATTCTGTAACCATGTGTTCATCCACTAGATAGTAGACAGTTGCAGGACGTAGGGATCCGTACATCGCGGTCTGAACCTAGGTAAAAAACCTGTATCTCCCTATGTGATTGTGTTCGTCCACTCGGCGCTCAAGCTCACCAAATATTGTGCAACTGGATAAACTAAAAAGGGATCATCCATCCCCGGTGTAGAAATTTAGGACACTACAGCCGTGGCAGCAACGGAAAGGGTCCACAGTCAATCAAACGGTTTTTGGCTTTATTCTCCTTTTCTGCAATTTTTTTGGTCCTACTGTTTGGTTCTCTTTGTTCGTTTTCTTTTGGTTTAATGTTCTTTGCTTTTTTGTGTGGTTTGTTTCTTACGAATTTTTCGTTTACCATGTTGAGAATGAAAACCTTTGAACAACGAACCGTTGAATGCAAATACGTGATGTATAACGTTGGAAGCGATATCATCTTGGTTTAAAAAGTAGGTTACGACAAGAGCCAAAGACAAATAAACGACATAAAATGATAGGTAAAAACAACAAAATATAAACATTCGGACGAAGAAGTTAGAGACGAAAAATAGAATAAAGGAGATAAATGTGAATAGAGTTTAACGTAAAGCTAGCCTCTGATGTTTGAAATCAAAAAGATGGGCAGAAAAAATATTGGATGAATCGATGTATGCACCATTTTGACAGCTTTGGCCTGAACCTCCAAGAGTGTTGGAGTTTTTAAGACGCCACGATAAGATGGGAGAAGTTGAGGAGGGATAGTCTTGGTTTGGCACATTTTCGGTTGAGCATCCTAATGCATGACCTCGTGTCCATATTTGCATTGGCTGCCTAAGCAGCTACTTTGCGTGTCGAGATGTTCTGATTCTCGGACGCCTCAGTCGATCCGCCTGCTCATCGCTCTGTCATTACTCGTGTCATGCGCCACCTAGCCTACTAACTCTTGTATCGGGATATTCTTCTTCTCGGACGTTCCGGTCTACTCGCCTTTTCATTGATACGTAATTACTCGCATTTTCGTACCACCTTTTGTGTCTCCTAGCCTCCTATCTCTCATTTGCACCTGTTGTGCCGCCAAAAGTAAAGCCATAGCAGGCTACTGACCGACATTAAGATCTTGACGTTGCATTTATCAATAGTATAAGTTCACTCGGCGCTGCTAGTCGCTTCTATCTTTTATAAGTAGACTTTCCTTCGCCGTTAAGACGTGCCAACACTCACTCTTGGAGTGTCTTCCTTAGATCCTTCATGTGTTCGTGCTTGCTCTTTTTGTCGATGTTGGACATTCACATCGTGTGTTCGACTAAACGCATGATGAAAGCCGATGGGGATGATGTCTTTCGGCGCAAAGTCTCGGGGGTAACCACCGCTTTGTTCATCTTACCACGCGGGATGAAGGATTGTAGCATGTCCATCTTTGGTCATGTGTTGTTGTCGATGTCGACATGGTGTTCGAGTTGGAAAGGTCCAAGCCAAGCGACATGGATGTGTACCTGTATCAAGGGACCGGTGCAGGGCTCTAGAGGACATTCGACATACCTTCCGGTATGAGCATCTCAAAAGAGAGTGAGTGCCATTGTTTGGTCCGTTCTTGGCGCAAGGAGATGATGCATGTAGCCTCCCTTTGCCTCACCGATGAGGAGTTTGATGGCATACTCGCTTATGGTGTATTTAGGGCTATTGTTGATGAAGCGATGGCGCAAGGATTTTATTTATTGAAGTAATATAAACACCAATTATAATAATATTGTGCCTAAGCAACATTTAAAGATAATAAATTCAAAACAATACTTAAAGATGATTTATAAAATTGATAAAATCCTTTGAACTATTATTCTTCACTTAATAATAATAGTAAAGAAAATTTCTTCCAAATCGAAAATTTGCTTAGTTAAAATAAAATGAAATACCAAAAGAAAGGAAAATAAGATGCCCACATATAATAAAGGGAGATACCTTTTCCTTTCCAAACTACAGTAATAAAATAAAAAACCTCATTGTAAAGTAAATACAACCAAATGAAAACTCGATGAAACAATAAGTATTAAATGTCAAAAATACCATTTTAAAATAAGATAACATCACATATAAAAGAAATTTAAAACAATATTATTGAATAATAAACAACTCTTTTCCAACTTAAAGGTATTAACTTGAAATAAAATTCTGAAAGAACAAAATGGTAATCTTCTCATGCTAATAAAAATCAACAATATCTCTTTATTTATGTAATAATGTTATACCAATGTATTACCTTATTTACTTTTAACTGTTTAAGAATATTGAAAACAAAGATAAAGAATTTCCTAAACTATTAACAACACCTTTGATAAGAAAGACATGGAATATAACAACCAAATTGTTATTCATCCTTACTTAATACTTTGGAACCATTTTACTTTATTAAAGTAAATGCACTAATAATACCAATCCAAAACCAAATAACTCAAACACTAAACCAAACCAATGTGATTACTTTTGGGGTTGGAATGGTTGCATATCATACCTTATGCATAATAGCATATTGATGTTGTCTTGAAAATTGGATTTTATGACAACACAAAGCATGCTAATTGCATAATCTTGCACTTAGGAGGCAAGTTCAATCTTGCATGTCCTTCGAACTATTTTATAAAAACTACTCTTTAAAATTATTATGATATCACTTGCATTCAAAAGCAAAATACTATTTTCATAATAAATATGGAGTATGGGTTACCGACCTAGGGTGGTCGGATAATCTATTATGGTGTGTGATGTAACCATGGTTGGAATACATGGTTGGGAATCCATGTGGTGAAGGTTCCATCATACCGGGAAAATACATCTAGGATTAACAATAAATGTAACATTCAGAGCACCGTATAGAAATTGTTGACCATAGATCCTAGAATGGGGTGGTAAAGTCATCTAGACATTCTTACTTTCGTATGTATTTCTATGATAGGTCAACTTATGATATAGAGTGGAGAGTAGTGATGACTGCAAGTGCATATATCGTTTGTAGCTAGTTTCGAAATAAAGATATCGATCCCACAGGGAGTAGGAGTCTGAAGTCTAATAACTCTTGAATTAAATACTATAATAGAAATGCTAAATAAAGTTCTAAGTAATAAGATAAAATGCGAGTATTGTGTAAAAATGTGTTTTTGGTTTTTGGTATAAGAGAACAATAAGTAAAGTAAAATAACTGAACACAGAAAGTAAGTATCGTGTATGTAAAAGAGATACAAAACTGCAATGGGAAAAGCAGTATCAGGGAGTAGCGGATACACCTCGAGCATTATAAAGAGCTAAAAGATTATTACCATGAACATTCTCAACTATGAATGTATGGGAGGAACTCCATATTTGGACAAATAGGCAGCAACCACTACTCATATCATTCTCATAACCACAGCAGACAGCAATCGATATCAATCGAATTACTATGCTATTAAGGGACTTAATCCCGTAGAACGTATCCCATGGCATGGATAGTGTTCTGTGAGTTTTTTCGGTTTCCCAAATTGATACGTAAGGAGTGCCAACAGCTTTATAGTCACTTTAAGTGCTAACACACCTCTGTCTACCAACAAGTAGTTCCCTCCATCAAGTCCCCATGAGAGGAAAATATTGAGAGACCAACTTCTCTCAACATCAAGATGAAGACAATCTAACACATGGTCATAGAGATGAATATCATAATAAACTTTATCTTATTTCAATCTCATACTAGGGTTTCTCCATCTCCCCAAGAACTAATGATCTACTCAGACATGGAGGCAATCAACATCATGGCAATAACAATGGAATCTATCATATATGAATAGTACTTGTATAAATCCACAACGAGTATGGAAATAACAACAAGATATAGACAATATGTAGACGGGATGGATGGAGATGGTGGTGATGCAGCGGTTGATGATGAAGATCGATGCGTTAGCCTCCCGGATCTGCGCAGGGTGAAGATGGATCTCTGGTGGACGAGTTCCCCCTCCAGATGCCTTCTGGAGGTGAGGTTTCAGCAATTTCTATTTGTTCTGTATGTCGTCTCCCGGATCCAGTTGCACGGGGTGAAACTATTTGAGGAGGCGGTGGCGGCGCCAACTATACGGTGGGAAATATACAGCCAGAAAATTAATTCCCGCCGTATAGTTGGTCGTTAAACCTTCTCGATGGCTCGATCGCTTCGGGTTTTCTTCTGGTATTATTGATATTTCTCAAATAAGCGATTTACGTTGTTTTTGACTCATTTTATACCTAATATAACTGCTCCAAGAATTGTGTCCATTATATCCATCATATGTCCTAATCCTGGTGAAAATAGACATAAAATGTGCGCGAGAACGCCGTAAAAAACCAAGATCTTACAACTATAGTGCAAAATAATAATATAAAACATGATGCAAATATGCGCTCGTCCAGCAGCGGGTGGGATCCCGTAACATCCCCGTCTCGGGTAGCGGGATGATGACTTGAGCGTATTTGAAGGGAGGGAAACTGTGACCAAACCTCGTTGAAATGAGTGTACTGTGGGGTCGTAGAGAAGACTAGTGATTGTATTGTCTTTAGACTTGGTCTCAGACCAAGGAAGTCTAGGTAGGAATATGTAGGCATGCATCAGATGTAATAAGGCTAAAGAAGTTTGTGGTAAAAGTAGCGCACATCTCTAGAGTGTATAAAAACGTGACATGTTACTCCTTGTTCTGGGAAGGAAATATGAACACATCGGGAAAGGGACTTCATGAAGTCCTACCCATGGTGACTAACACACATGTGAAAGTGCATGTGTTCCCGCATGTGTGATTTTGGTAATTAATGATAATCTTTATGGACTAATGTTTACTTTGAGTTACACTTGTAAGAATTGTCCATTGGCATCGCTTAGACCATGTGTTGTCTTAGAGGTTGAAATATGAAAAATTAAGAACAATAAGTAATGACCAAGGGCTTTTGGCCTATTGGAATCATGTTGAAGAAAGAAGATGATTCAAAGTTGATCAAGTTGAAGTGCAAAGAGAAGTTTCAAGTAAATCAACACTCAAGAAGAAATGAAGTAGTGCAACTTCAAGAAACACCATCTCTATAAGATCACATGCTTGAAGCTTTCCATCCTCGGTAATCATGGATTGATGAAGACAAGTTCAAAGAAGAGGTTCCCCCATGGTGTATGGGGGAGCAATTTGCAAGTCTTCATCAAGCGAGCGCGAGCAAGAAAAATCAAGAAAGGTGTTCCATCTTGAGGATTTCAAGATCATAACATCAAGCTCAAGTGAAATGCTCAAGGAAAAGGTATGATCTTCATATGTTTTCCCTTTTGTCACTCTCTTGTAGTTTGTTGGGAAACCAGGTTTAGGATAGATAGTCGTACTATCAAGGTGGGCTCTCGAGTGAGTAGCTAGATTATTTCCTTCGGAGAGAGATCAAACCTTTGCATCCTTGCATCATCTTTATTGGTTGTTGTTTGGATCTTATCCATGTGAGGATATATAGCTTGTGGTTATCTTCATAACTAGCTCTAGTTCATCAAAAATGGATTTCCTTTGTATATCTTATTGCATTTTTTATCTTAAAAGTTTTCCGGCTCCATACCTTGGGAGGTATCTCACATATTCATACTTTATAATACACGTCGTTATATTTCCAACAAAATTGGTTTCATCCCATTCGGAGTTTGGATGCTCAAGTTATTACAGTTTTAGATACATTCACTTCACAAAGCTAAAACATCTTATATTTTGAAACGGAGGGAGTAATAGTCATACCTTTGAACCTACGATGTTTCTATTATACTACTCTGTTGGGTGTAATGTTCATTGAACGATGTTTCGTGAGCGGTATGCCAACGACTTGCGCACTACAATATGTAGCATGTGGTGGGTCACCGCAATTTGTCTAGGACATCATGGTGCACGTGGAAGTCAGGATGGGTAAGGCTTGGGTGGCGACATTAGTTTCTGGAATGAGGAAATCTCATGGGTTGAGGAGTGATCTCTTTATACACGGTGGAGGAAAGGAAGGGTCGGAGAGAAACCAAGGAGACGAACGCGGGTCAGATTCAGACATGGATTTTCACCGTGTTATTGGGTTATTATTATATGGGCCGGCCCAATATAAAAATTCCAACAATAGCCATCGTTCTTGAAGTTTGTTATAACTTGAAGCTATATATTGTTCTCAAAAAAAAACTTGAAGCTATATATCTTGTTATATCTAGATATCTTATAGTTACTTATATCTTGTTTATCATAATTGCCGGTGCACATAATTGAGCACTCGTTGGATGCTCGTAACGAACTGCGTGAAGAGGGTGGCAGCATCAACCCACTGGGAGTAGCTTTGAAGATCAAGGCCTACGACGAAATGATCGCAACACACTTGGTCAATGCCAGTACCAACCACAGTCGTGAGAGCTCTAGTGTAGTTTCTTGGTCTCCACCACCCAGGGACGGAGCCAGGATTAAGGTATAGGGGGGCGAGCAGACGCGAAGCCAAAAAAAATCCCCGTGCTAAAATAAAGCGTCGATTTTTTTGGGTGCTTATGCAAAGTGTAGGAACAATTCATTTGATAAATGTCATTATTTGCTGTTGTTTTCCTCTTTAATTTGCTAAATTTGAAGTATACTATTGTTGATAATAAAGCTTTTAACTAATCATATGCACAGTATCTTGTTCTCATGTACATACCTTGAATAACAATCTGGATGTGCCGACGACGGCAATCGAGCAACGAAGTTCAGCGGACAGCCAACATAGTCGCCGACTCGCCGCTAGACAAGCTGGCCAATCAAGTCCCCTTGCTGCAATTGCATCGAACGAGCAGCGGCAGGTACCATATCTTGCAGCCAGATTGATCGATCTGATTGAGACGAGAGACGCAAGATGGAATCGTGGTAACTGCAGACGAAACGACCAGGCTTCCACGATCGATGGTCTACTGACATGACGGTAGATGGGCTGTTTTAGTTGGAGCGATGGGCTTTGGTGCGTACCCAACCGATGGATTTGGGCTTAGGTACAACTAATCAGGTAATTAGCACAGCAATTAGGCAAGACATATACATACAGTACCAGGTGGTGACGCTCAAAAAAAAAATATACATACAGTACCAGGTTCCCCAAGGTTACAACGCCCGAGCTTGCTGAACCAGGTTCCCCCAAGGTTACAACGCCCGAGGTTCCCAGGTTCACCTGTGAGGCTTGGCCTCTCCTTTGTCAGGGACGAAGGCTTTGGATAACGTGGTTCTTGCCACTGACTCTATCTGTGGTTCACCGCATCAAATCGTCAGTGAGGAAACGATCTTCCGCGGACCAGTTATCCAAGATAGAGTACATCAAGATCTTGGTCGCCTCCTTTGCTAAATAATTGGCCCTTCCTTCTTATAGCAAGAAAATGCAATCTCCTCCTCATATGAACCTACCTACATGACTTCCATGTCAGACTGAAACTCCTTCCCTTGCATTACCCATAGGATGCCATCATATTTGTGTTCACAATACATCTGAGCGTCATTTGCTACTGTGATTTCCATATGTTTGTATCCGGAAAACAATTTGTATTGACTATATGTCTGGTTGATTGATAAAGCACAAGCACTCTCCAAAAAAAAAAAGGAACCCTGCCCTAGACAGCCGCCCACACACTATAAAAAAGAAATTGGCTTAATCCGTCCCGGGTTAACCATTGAGTAGAACAAGAGCTACATCTTAAAATAAGATTCTCAGGATGCAGTTTAAATAAGTACTAGTATCATGGATTAAGTCACAGTGCACATCGAGAAAATTGTTTATGCATCCCCTTTCAGGGCTCACAAAACTCTACTCTGATTTGCAATACATGATGTTATCGTTTCAGTTAGTTTACTTGATCGACAGTAAAATCTCTCACTGGAATCTTGGTCTTTTTGCTGGCCCTTGATCAATAATAGGGTCAACTGCGGGAGGCAATGTCTCTGAAGCCAGCAGATCATCCGGCGCTTTCTCTTCTGATGCAGCTGGTGGGACATAGCCCTCCGGATAAGGTGGAGGGGGCGGAGCAGGAGGCAGCTGTCAAGAATACGCGTGAAGCTCGAGATTAGTAAATGGTTCATGACACAAGTCAAAAGAAAAATGGTTGGTAAAAAAAGTTGATGAACACACTATGGGTAAGATAAAGCTACCATCTACCGAGGTCCATGTAGTAACAGGAAGCAAGTTTTGCTATCTAAATCAGACATTGGGTGCACATGAAAGTACAAGTTAATACTAAGTACCTTCTTTTGCAAACCCATGAGGATGCGATCAACTCGTATCAACTCCTTCAAGTCAATTGCTTCCTTCTGGGTCTTCGATTCAGAAGCTGCTGCATCAGACTCTGTTTCCGCTGTAAAGAAGAAAAACAGAGATACAGTGATGATCCTAGTTTTGCTTTCCAAATCATGGTAAATAAGAAAATGTAACATGAATGGAAGTAGCGTGTATCATAAGCAACAAGTTGTGAAACGCAGTAGCAACAGTTTCCTGCAAGCGATCTTGCAACACCAATGCCCACTGCCATTATTCATGATTATGAGAATGTCAAGGTAAGGAGTGGTGTCATCATCAAATCCTAATTCTAATTTGTGATCGTATCATTTCTACCAAGCACATGTGAATACATAATAAAGAGCTGGCACACACTACAAATGCTCACTGCGGTTGGCTAACCATATTACAGAAACCAGTTTCACCGGAATTCTGGCAATCCCACATGTTACCAGGTTTCTGAAATTGGTAGATTTTGGAGAATGTCATAGCCGTTTTAGTCAAGGCTAGAAACTTAAGGTAGACCGAGTAACATAACAGAAATTAACTTGACAGAGTCCATGAAATAGACCAGGCACTGGTTTCCTGGTAAGCACCCAGATTTTGATATTCAGAAAATCTGAACCACCTACCTGACCCAGATTTTGATAACAGAGTAAGCAAATCCTGGATAGGAAAGCTAATTTGGGTGTTTGAAATTAATTTATCCATGGAAGTCTATCAAGAAACTAAAAAGAAGTCGGATTCTTTTCTGTAACCAGAGAAATAAGGAATTAAATTTGGCAACGCTAGAACTAAAATTGAGATGATTTTAGAGTTACCATCTTTTAGGGGGGAAACTGTTGTTCTGAAACTTGCTACTTGGTATAAATCTCAATTTCTCTAGAAAATGCTCATGACTTACTTTTTATGAACCTAATCATGAATCAATGCCTGCATTTATCCTGACCAAAAGTGCCGCTATTTCAATCACACGAAAAACCACATCCCCATAAGATCAGCTGGATGTCCATACAGGTATTTCACTGGCAAAAGTTATACTACATTATCAATACCATGCATAGGAGATGTTTCTTCGTGTGGAGACATAGTAAAAAAAGGAGGAAAGAAGCAGGTAAGATGTGAAGTCCATACCATTACCAATCTTCTCCAATTTCGAGCATGCTATAGAAAATGCTTTTGATATGTGATACATAGTCCTACTCTGAAATGTCACAGGAATAGCCAAAGGAAGTCACAAGCAGGTAATCTGAAACTCTGCGATTAGACTGGCAGAATCACTGAAAGTGAGTGCAAATGACAATGCTGAGCAATCGTATCACAGTGTTACTGTTGCGGGTCAGTGGACTACAAAAGCTAATTGCAAATTTTCTGGAAAAGAATTAAACTAACAGACTCGGGGGGCTTACTATGCGGGAGGCGAAGACGTTGCCAAGCTGGGGCGCCTGGTAGATGGATCCGTCGAGGATGTAGTAGGCGAGCAGGGGGTCGACCTTCTCGGAGCTGGACCTCCTCTGCTTGCGCATGACGAACAGGTGCGGCTCCATCACCTCGCTCAGCACGTACTCCATCCCGGTCATCTTCCTGCGACCACCACACGGAACAGGGCAGCTGTAGCAACCGCTCCCTTCATGCGAATCGGGGGAACGAGAGAGACGGGGGAGGAGGAAGAGGGGGGAGCTAGGGTTTTACATCAGCTGGGACATGTCGAGGGGGTGGATTTGGCGCGAGCGGAGCGACTCGTTGTTGCAGGTGATGTCGTAGAAGGGGGAGAGGGCGAAGTAGTCGAAGACGAGGTTGCGGTCCAGCGGGTAGGTGTTGAGCCACAGCTGGTCGCGGAAGCAGATCCCCGTCATGTCCGTGCCCGGCGGCGGCGGGAGCGCGGCCGCGCCGTCGCCCGGGGGCGGTGGGGGAAGCGACATCGCCGCCCAGGACGCGGTGCTGTATCTACAGGAAGTAATTCGCCAGATCGAACGGGCGGTGGACGGGCGGCGGCGAGTGAAGAAGTCCGCGGTGGCGGAGATGGGAAGAGGAGGATGCGGTGTGTATAGCAGTTTTCTTTTGGGTGGAAAATACCGGTTCGTTCATCCCATCGTGCTCGTGACCCGAGAAAATTGCACAGAACCACAACAATAACTAATTTTTTTTGCACAAAACACCATATTTTGCTGTAATTGTTACACAAAACACTAAATGGGGTCGTTAGCTCGTTTGACACGTAATTAAGCTCATGGATCCACTGGCAGTGCCTATTTGGACTCGAGTGTGGCCGCTGATGCTCCAAAGTTGACCGAACTCTCCACCCAGCAACGGACAAGGCCTAATTGTCTCGTGTCTTTGTAGTCAGCCGGCTGCCAGGCGGCGCAGCCCATGAACCAGTCGGTGTGAAGGAGCGTGCGTCAAACACCTTGACCTCGGTGGGGAGGTTGGTGTCCAGTGCAGCCACCCGGGTCTGCTTCGGCCATGATTGCCCGGCGGAGGAGAGATGCTTCTGTCATGACGGCGTAGGGCGAGCTGGCCTGGTTCGACTCAATTAGGCCCCTGGCCCCTCTGATCGTACTTACGTGGACTCCAGCGTGGACCCTGACCAGGACCATCGTCGTGGCCAACGATGAACCGTCGGCGTGGCCAGCGAACAGGAGGCAGCCGGTGCGCCTCCATGGAGGCGTCGGTGTGGCCCGCGGAGGAGGCAGTCGGTATAGTGTGAGGAGATGTACGCTAGTAGGGAGGGTACTGGGTGTTGGGTCCGCAGCATAGAAAACAAAAAAATTCCTACGATGAGAACTACACGCCAAGATCTATCTACTAGATACAGAGCAACGGGTGGACATACATCCATGGAGAACTTACCCTCGTAGACAACGAGCTTTGTTAACGAGTAGGAACTCGTGGTTGATGTAGTCGTACACTTGCCGATCTCAAGATCGTGACGAAGTCCAGCAGGTCTGGCTCCAGCACGTCCTTCAGATCCAGCTCCAGCAAGTCCAGCACCACCAAGTCCAGCACCGCAAAGCAGCGGTGGATCCGTGGTCGCACACACGTCCGGTACCCTGACAACCTCCGTCCCTCGCTCCAGCAAAGCAGCGGAAGCAGCAACTCCTTTCCAGATAAAGCCACCGGGAACATGTATCTCGCTAATCCGAGACCATGGGGAAATAATACTAGAGAGGGAGAGAGATCCTTCACAAGAAGGTGTGTGTGAGAAGTAAGGAGGGGTGGCCTTTTATAGGAGGAGGGGGGTGCCCCTCCTTCATGGCCGGCGCATGGAGGAGGTGACCCTTCACCTCCTCCATTCATGTGGTGGTAACTCCCTCCACATAAATTTGCCCCTTCACATTCTTTTTTAAAGTCTCCACTTTAAATGCATTAAATTTCTCCAAATTTAATGCTCTCTCATTTAATAAAACTCTTTTATTATTTTTATTCAGAATTTTGTTAATTACTTTAATTAACAAACATTCACATAAAACCCCCTGCAACATTTCAATATTACATGCAGAACTAATTTCAGCAATTTCACCCGAAACAGTTTCGGTGTCTATTGAAATAATTCCAGCGCTTTCATAAATCTTTATCTGAAACATATTTGTGTCGGTATCCCTTAAGTGTGTCACCCTACGGTTCGCGAATAATGCAGACATGATCGAGACCCCTCTCCAATCAATAATCAGCAGCGGGACCTGGAGATCCATACTGACTCCTACACATTCAACGATGACTTCTATGATCGTGAGAACCTTTAACGCTAGTAACTAAATCCCTTTGTCCCACGATATATTACATGTCCGAGATTCGATCATCGGTATCTCCATATCTAGTTTGATCTCGTTACCGACATGCACTCTTTTCTCATTCCCGTGATATAACATTCTAATGATCATATCACTTGCTTGCAAGCTATTTCAATATGATATCACCGAGAGGGCCCAGAGTATATCTATCTGTCATCGGGATTGACAAATTCCACTCTTGATCCATGAGCCTCAACATAACACCTTCGTAGCACTGAACCCACCTTTATAGTCACCCTGTTACGGTGTGACGTTTGATGTTATCAAGATACTCTTCCGGTGTTAGCAATTAACATGATCTCATGGTCTAAGGACTAAGATTACTTCGTATGATGTTATAGCAATATAAACATAATGACTTGATCGTAATGCTATACTTCGGATGAATGTTCATCACATCATTCCACCAATGGTGTGACCTTGTTATTAACAACATCCAATGTCTATGATCAAGAAACCTTGATCATCTTGTTAATCAAGAAGCTAGTCTATAAGAGAGGCATAACTAGGAACCCTTTTTGTTTAATAAAAACACATGTATTGATGTTTCCGATCAATACAATTATAGCATGCAAAATAAACATTTATCATAAACATGGAATAAGATAATAACCACTTTTAGTCTTCCACTTGCACTAGAGTCAATAATCTAGTTTGAAAAACTTTGCGCATTGAACACCTATGGCTTTCTGGTGTTGCATATACGCTATTGCTAGTGGTTAACATAATCTCTGGATCTGACAGTTTCAGGTCCGCGTGTATTTGCATGTCTCTGCGTCTCTATGCATCACTCATTCTCAAATGAGATGGCATTGTATAGATTTGGTCCTTTGGTGAGACCTTTAGTTCGTTCGGCTCAAAATATGTTGATATTATTGTCACACAATATATCTTCATAGTATTAGCCCACTTTGAACCACACCTAGTTTGATAACAAACTACTTAACACAAATGTCCTCCTATGCTGCTACTATAGCAGTCATATACTTAGCCTTTTGTTGTAGTATCCGTCACAATATCTCAACTTTGGAACTCATCCAAATCCATTATGGAACATCCTTTCCATTATATTGTGCCACCCATAGTCTAAATTGAGATAAATTTAATTTGTATCTTGTAAAAAAACTAGTATCAATGTAACACTTTACAATGAACTACTTTTAACTATTTGTCACTTATACATGATATATTCTTAGTTCTTCCAAAGCTCATAAGAATATCTTTACTATTGTCCAATGATCATCTTCTGAATCATTCTGGTATATGCTCATAACATTTAGAGCATAGGACATTCTGGATATATATACATATCATGGTATAATCGATCAGAATCTTCATGTGATTTTACTCACCAAGTGTTGAAACACTTGAATCTGAATACAATTCTTTCCATGCAGCAAGAACCTTTCTTGTTGTTTCCATATTGAACCCTTTCAATATCTCATATTGAACCCTTTCAATATCTTATATATGTATGTCTGGCACAACTATATTAGCGCCTTAATCTATCCATATAGATATTGATGCCTAATATTCTGGGTTTGCCCAAGTCTTTCATCGAAATCTTATTTTAATGAAATCCTTAACTTGTGTCAATTCAAGATACATCATTTCCAATCAACAATATGTCCTCTACATAATGTATTAGAAATATGTCTCAGCGCTCTCACTTAATTTCTTGCAAATACAAGCATCTTCATCATCTCCGATGAATTTAAACTCTTTTAACAGTTTCATCATGGTGAAGATTCCAACTCCGCTATGCTTACTTCTGTTGGAGATATGCCCTAGAGGCAATAATAAATATAGTTATTATTATATCTTTGTGTTTATGATAAATGTTTATATTCATGCTATAATAGTATTAACAAGGAAACATTAATACTTGTGTGAATTGTAAACTTAAATTGAAGTCCCTAGTATAGCCTCTATACTTCACTAGCTTGTTGGTTGATTAAATGATTGTGGTTTCCATATCATGAACATTGAGATGTTATCAACAACAAGATCATATCGTTAGGAGAATGATATGGTGGACATACTCCTATTGATAAGCGTAGCATAAAGATCAAGTCATTTCAATAGTTCAATTGCTATATGCTTTCTGATACATAGTAACCTAATTCCTTCGACCATGAGATCATGCATATCACCTTCACCGGATGGATGCTTTGATGACATCAAACACCACACCGTAACTGGGTGGCTATAAAGGTGGCATTAAGTGTTCGGAAAGTATTGGTTGAAACACATGGATCAAGAGTGGGATTTGTCCAATCCACATGACGGATAGATATACTCTGGGCCCTCTCGGTGGAATGTCATCCAATTAGCTTGCAAGCATGTGACTTGGTCACAAGGGATCACATATCACGGGAACGAGAAAAGAGTACTTATCAGTAACGAGGTTGAACTAGGTATGCAGAGATACCGACGATCATAACCTCGGATAAGTAACATATCGTGGGACAAAGGGAAATTGGTATCGTATGTAAGTGGTTCATTCGATCGCAAAGTAATCGTAGAAATATGTGGGAGCCATATGAATTTCCAGATTCCTCTATTGGTTATTGTTCGGAGAAGTGTCTCGATCATGTCCGCATAATTCACGAACCGTAGGGAGACACACTTAAGGATTCGACGTTGTTTGAGTAGTTATGGTATTATGAGAAAGAGACCGAATGTTGTTCGGAGTCTCGGATGGGATCCGGGATATCACGAGGTGATCCGGAATGGTCCGGAGAATAAGATTCATATAAGGAAAGTCCCGTTTTGGAGTTCGGGAATGATTCCGGTGTTTTCATCGGGAATGTTCTAGAAGGTTCCGGATTGTCCGGCACTCCGGAGGGGAAGGGTACATGAATGTGTCATTGTAAGTTGGAATGATTGCATCATGTACTAGGTGCCTTTGCTGTCCAAAATAAAGTGTTTATTTAATTCCTAAATTGAAAAGTCAAACGGCTAGTTTGAAAGTCAAACGGCAATTTTGGGAAGTGGGAAGAGAGGAGGATTGGTGGAGGCCGAATTGGAGGAGGGTTCCTCCCTTGGCCGGCGCCCCACCAAGCCGACTTGGGGAGGAACTCTCCTCCCCTTGGCCGGCCCCCTCCACCTATATAAGGAGGGGCAGGGCTCCCCTCCTAGCACGCACAAGTTCCTATCTTCTACCTCCGGTTTAGAGCCGTTTTGGTTTAGAGCTTCTAATTGCTTTAGCCTGCGGTTTAGAGCCTTCTAATTGGTTTAGAGCCTTCTAATTGGTGTGTCTAATTACTAGACCACTAATAGCCTCTCTCATAAGCTCCACCATACTCGCACCGGCTTAAGGCGAAGCCCTGCGGGATTTCCCCTCTACTTCCGGTACCACGCCGTTATGCTGCCGGAATCGCGAGGAGAGTACTACAACCTCCGCTGCCTGCTGGAACAAGGGAGAGGAAGGTCTTCTTCGAGTACCGAACGTGTGACCGACTGCGGGAGCGCTGCCGGAACGTGGCGCCGGAAGGATCGTCTACACGATCTTGAGATCGGAAAGAGTACGACTACATCACCCACGAGAATCTGCTCTCGTTAAACACTTTGGAATCTTCGAGGGTGAGTTATTCCATCGACTCGTTGCTACAATCTAGTAGATAGATCTTGGCTTGTTTGTTTGTATGCGATAGAAAATTTTTGTTTTCCATGCTACGAACCCCTACAGTGGTATCAGAGCCGTGTCTATATGTAGATCTGTTGCACGAGTAGAACACAATGGTCATTGTGGGCGTTGATGCTTTTATTGTAGATTGCTTTTTGTGTACTTTGCATCTTGCGGTATGTTGGGATGAAGCGGCCCGGGCTAACCTTACATGACATCGTTCATGAGACTTGCTCCACGCTTGACATGCAACTTGTATTGCATAAGTGGCTTTGCGGGTGCCTGTTTCTCCTAGCATAGTTAAGATCCAATTTACAACGGGTAATCAACAATGCTAGTATCAATGTTGTGGTTCTTGTTCGTAAGTTAGAACGACACTTATTGAAAGCCCCAAACCACGTAAAATATGCAAAGATAGTAGAGGCGTCTAACTTTGTTTTGCAGGGGTGTGCAGTGATGTGATATGGCCATGATTGTGATTATATTTGATGTATGCAATGTTCCTTATTGTAAGTTGGCAACCGGCAGGAGCCATATGGTTGTCTTTAATTTATGTTAAGACCCGCATGTCTATTCAAAGTAGTTGTAATAGTTGAAGCCGGTGGACGACAACCATGGTGCAGCGTCATTGACCTTGATGCAATGCCGGTGATGATGGAGATCATGTTCGTGTTTGAAGATGGAGATCGGAAGCACAAAGAAGAAAGGCCATATCATATCACATATTATGAATTGCATGTGATGTTAATCCTTTATGCATCTTGTATTGCTTAGTAGACGACGGTAGCATTATAAGATGATCCCTCATGCACATGAATTTTAAATCATAAAGTGTTCGCCCTTAGCTAGCACCGTTGCTAAAGCTTGTTGTTTTGAAGCACCACGTGATGATCGGGTGTGTTAGATTCCGCAAGTGTATACAACGTAAGCAAGCCAGATTTGCTTATGCGGTGGCTAAGGTTTGATCTTGACGAGCCTAGCATGTACAGACATGGTCTCAGGAACACGGATTACCGAAAGGTAAAGCATGAATCATATAGTAGATATGATGAACATGATGATTGTTCGCCATTGAAACTATATCAACTCTCGTGATGATCGGTGTTGATGTAGTGGATTTGGTTCGTGTGATCACTAAAACAATGTGAGGGATGTTGTTTTGAGTGGGAGTTCACCTAGTTTAATTTCATTAATTAATTTGAACTCAATTTGTCATAAACTTAGTCTAAACTATTGCAAATATGTTGTAGATCAATGGCAGCCCCTACCATCAATTTTAATGCGTTCCTAGAGAAAGAAAAGTTGAAAAACAATGGAAGCAACTTCGCGGATTGGTTCCGCGATTTGAGGATTGTCCTCACAGCTGGTAATTTGACCTATGTGCTGGATGCACCGCTGGGTGACCCACCTGCAGCTGATGCTCCCGATGAAGTAAAGAATGTTTACCTCGCTCGGAAGAATCAGTACTCCATAGTTCAGTGTGCTATCTTGTATGGTTTAGAATCAAAGCTTCAGAAAAGGTTTGAAGAGTCAGATCCATATGATATTGTCGAGGATCTCAAATTAATTTTTGAGACTCATGCGGCAATTGAAAGCTATGAGGCTTCTGAAAAGTTCTTTAATTGCAAGATGGAAGAAGGCAGCTCCGTCAGTGAGCATGTGCTTAAGATGTCTGGGCACGCAAACAAACTTCAAAGCTTGGGTATAGTGATTCCTAATGCTTTGGGGATTTACCGTGTCCTCCAATCACTACCACCAAGTTACAGGAACTTTGTGATGAACTACAACATGCAGAACATGAACAAAGAGTTGCCAGAACTATTTGCTATGTTAAAATCTGCAGAAGTGGAGATCAAGAAAGAGCACCAAGTGTTGATGGTCAATAAGACCACCAAATTCAAGAAGGGCAAGTCTAAGCAAAAGGGACACTTCAAGAAGGGTGGTAAGAAAGTTACCACGCCGACGAAGAAAACCAAGGCTGGACCAAAGCCTAATACTGAGTGCTTTTACTGCAAGGGAGTAGGTCACTGGAAGCGGAATTGCCCAAAGTACTTGGCGGATTTGAAGAACTACAACATGCAGAACATGAACAAAGAGTTGCCAGAACTATTTGCTATGTTAAAATCTGCAGAAGTGGAGATCAAGAAAGAGCACCAAGTGTTGATGGTCAATAAGACCACCAAATTCAAGAAGGGCAAGTCTAAGCAAAAGGGACACTTCAAGAAGGGTGGCAAGAAAGTTACCACGCCGACGAAGAAAACCAAGGCTGGACCAAAGCCTGATACTGAGTGCTTTTACTGCAAGGGAGTAGGTCACTGGAAGCGGAATTGCCCAAAGTACTTGGCGGATTTGAAGAACGGCAACATCAAGAAGAAAGGTATATCTGATATACATGTTATTGATGTGTATCTCACTAGTATTCGTAGTAGTGCCTGGGTATTTGATACTGGTTCGGTTGCTCATATTTGTAACTCGAAACAGGTGCTGCAGAATAAACGGAAGCTAGCGAAGAACGAGGTGACGATGCGCGTGGGAAACGGATCAAAGGTTGATGTGATCGCGGTCGGCACGCTACCTCTTCATCTACCATCGGGATTAGTTTTATACTTAAATAATTGTTATTTAGTGCCTGCGTTGAGCATGAACATTATATCAGGATCTTGTTTATTGCAAGACGGTTACTTGTTTAAGTCAGAGAATAATGGTTGTTCGATTTATATGAGTAATATGTTTTACGCACATGCACCTTTGATAGATGGTCTATTCTTATTGAATCTCGATAGTGGAAATACACATATCAACAATATTGAAGCTAAACGTTTGAAATCAAGCGATAATTCGACCTATATGTGGCACTGTCGTCTTGGTCACATCGGAGTGAAACGTATGAAGAAACTCCATTCCGATGGACTTCTTGAATCACTTGATTTTGAATCACTTGAAAGATGCGAAGCATGTCTGATGGGTAAAATGACTAAGACTCCATTTTCTGGTATGATGGAGCGAGCTACGGACTTATTGGAAATCATACATACCGATGTGTGTGGTCCAATGAGTGTAGCATCGCGCGGTGGTTATCGTTATGTTCTTACCTTCACGGATGACTTGAGTAGATATGGGTATATCTATTTCATGAAACATAAGTCCGAAACTTTCGAGAAGTTTAAGGAGTTTCAAAGTGAGGTAGAGAATCAACGTAACAAGAAGATTAAATTTCTACGTTCTGATCGTGGAGGTGAATATCTAAGTTACGAGTTTGGCGAGCATTTAAAGAAGTGCGGAATACTTTCACAATTGACACCGCCGGGAACACCACAGCGTAATGGTGTGTCCGAACGTCGTAATCGAACTCTCTTAGATATGGTTCGTTCTATGATGTCACTTACAGATTTACCGCTATCATTTTGGGGTTATGCATTAGAAACAGCCGCATTCACTTTAAATAGGGCACCGTCTAAATCCGTTGAAACGACACCGTATGAATTATGGTTTGGGAAGAAACCTAAATTGTCGTTCCTTAAAGTTTGGGGATGCGAAGCCTATGTAAAGAAGTTACAGCCGGACAAGCTTGAACCCAAAGCGGAAAAATGCGTCTTCATAGGATACCCGAAGGAAACTATTGGGTATACCTTCTATCATAGATCCGAAGGCAAAATCTTCGTTGCCAAGAATGGATCCTTTTTAGAGAAGGAATTTCTCTCGAAAGAAGTGACTGGAAGGAAAGTAGAACTCGACGAGGTTGTCGAACCTTCTCTCGAAATTGCGAGTAGCGCAGCACCGGAAGAAGTTCCTGTGGTGCCTGCACCAATAAGAGAGGAAGCTAATGATGGTGATCATGAAACTTCGGTTGAAGTTACTACAGAGCCTCGGAGGTCAACGAGAACTCGTACCACTCCAGATTGGTATGATTCCGTTATGAATGTCATGGTGGTGGACAACACCGATGACCCCGAGACATATGAGGAAGCGATGATGAGCCCAGATTCCAATAAATGGCAAGAAGCCATGAAATCCGAGATTGGATCCATGTACGAAAACCAAGTATGGACTTTGGTGGACTTACCGGATGGCCGGAAGGTTGTCGAGAACAAATGGATTTTCAAGAAGAAAACAGATGCTGATGGTAATGTTACTGTCTATAAAGCTCGACTTGTCGCAAAAGGGTTTCGACAAATTCAAGGAGTTGACTACGATGAGACTTTCTCACCGGTAGCGAAGCTAAAGTCTGTGAGGATTATGTTAGCAATCGCTGCATATTATGATTATGAGATATGGCAGATGGATGTCAAAACAGCATTCCTCAATGGAGACATTGATGAAGAGTTGTATATGATGCAACCCAAAGGTTTTGTCGATCCTAAAGATGCTAACAAGGTATGCAAACTTCAACGGTCCATCTATGGGTTGAAGCAGGCATCCCGAAGTTGGAATCAACGTTTTGATAAGGTAATCAAAAGTTTTGGTTTTATACAAACTTATGGAGAATCTTGTATTTACAAGAAAGTGAGTGGGAGCTCTGTAGCATTCTTAATACTGTATGTGGATGACATATTGTTGATTGGGAATGATGTAGACCTTCTTAATAGTGTCAAGGAATATTTGAATAATAGTTTTTCAATGAAGGATCTTGGCGAAGCAGCTTACATATTAGGCATAAAGATTTATAGAGATAGATCGAAACGCCAAATATCATTGTCACAGAGTACATATTTGGACAAAGTTCTAAAGAAGTTTGGAATGGAAGAAAGCAAGAAAGGGTTCTTGCCCATGTTGCCCAATACGACCTTGAGTAAAACTCAAAGTCCAACATCGGCAGAAGATAGAGAAAGGATGAGTAAGACTCCCTATGCCTCAGCCATAGGATCTCTAATGTATGCCATGCTATGTACTAGACCCGACATTGCATATGCTGTTAGTTTAACTAGCAGATATCAAAGTGATCCAGGAGTGGATCATTGGACAGCGGTCAAAAACATCCTTAAGTACTTGAGAAGAACTAAGGATATGGTTCTTTCTTATGGAGGTGATAAACAGCTCGTTGTTAATGGTTACACCGATGCTAGTTGGAACACCGATCCAGATGATTCTAAATCACAATCTGGATACGTATTTATTTTGAATGGTGCAGCAGTTAGCTAGAGGAGTGCAAAGCAAAGCGTTGTGGCGAGATCTTCAACTGAATCGGAATACATGGCTGCTTCGGAGGCTTCACAAGAAGCAATATGGATGAAAGAGTTCATTACAGAGCTGGGTGTGGTTCCAAGTGCGCTGGACCCAATGTCTATCTACTGTGATAACATGGGCGCCATAGCCAATGCGCAAGAACCAAGGTCACACAAGAAGCTGAAGCATATCAAACTGCGTTTTCACGCTATTCGAGAACATATCCAGGATGGGGATATAAAGATTTGCAAAGTACACACAGATCTGAATGTGGCGGATCCGTTGACTAAACCTCTCCCGAGGGCAAAACATGACCAACACCAAACTGCCATGGGTGTTCGGTGTATTACCATGTAATCTAGATTAGATGACTCTAGTGCAAGTGGGAGACTGTTGGAGATATGCCCTAGAGGCAATAATAAATATAGTTATTATTATATCTTTGTGTTTATGATAAATGTTTATATTCATGCTATAATAGTATTAACAAGGAAACATTAATACTTGTGTGAATTGTAAACTTAAATTGAAGTCCCTAGTATAGCCTCTATACTTCACTAGCTTGTTGGTTGATTAAATGATTGTGGTTTCCATATCATGAACATTGAGATGTTATCAACAACAAGATCATATCGTTAGGAGAATGATATGGTGGACATACTCCTATTGATAAGCGTAGCATAAAGATCAAGTCATTTCAATAGTTCAATTGCTATATGCTTTCTGATACATAGTAACCTAATTCCTTCGACCATGAGATCATGCATATCACCTTCACCGGATGGATGCTTTGATGACATCAAACACCACACCGTAACTGGGTGGCTATAAAGGTGGCATTAAGTGTTCGGAAAGTATTGGTTGAAACACATGGATCAAGAGTGGGATTTGTCCAATCCACATGACGGATAGATATACTCTGGGCCCTCTCGGTGGAATGTCATCCAATTAGCTTGCAAGCATGTGACTTGGTCACAAGGGATCACATATCACGGGAACGAGAAAAGAGTACTTATCAGTAACGAGGTTGAACTAGGTATGCAGAGATACCGACGATCATAACCTCGGATAAGTAACATATCGTGGGACAAAGGGAAATTGGTATCGTATGTAAGTGGTTCATTCGATCGCAAAGTAATCGTAGAAATATGTGGGAGCCATATGAATTTCCAGATTCCTCTATTGGTTATTGTTCGGAGAAGTGTCTCGATCATGTCCGCATAATTCACGAACCGTAGGGAGACACACTTAAGGATTCGACGTTGTTTGAGTAGTTATGGTATTATGAGAAAGAGACCGAATGTTGTTCGGAGTCTCGTATGGGATCCGGGATATCACGAGGTGATCCGGAATGGTCTGGAGAATAAGATTCATATAAGGAAAGTCCCGTTTTGGAGTTCGGGAATGATTCCGGTGTTTTCATCGGGAATGTTCTAGAAGGTTCCGGATTGTCCGGCACTCCGGAGGGGAAGGGTACATGAATGTGTCATTGTAAGTTGGAATGATTGCATCATGTACTAGGTGCCTTTGCTGTCCAAAATAAAGTGTTTATTTAATTCCTAAATTGAAAAGTCAAACGGCTAGTTTGAAAGTCAAACGGCAATTTTGGGAAGTGGGAAGAGAGGAGGATTGGTGGAGGCCGAATTGGAGGAGGGTTCCTCCCTTGGCCGGCGCCCCACCAAGCCGACTTGGGGAGGAACTCTCCTCCCCTTGGCCGGCCCCCTCCACCTATATAAGGAGGGGCAGGGCTCCCCTCCTAGCACACACAAGTTCCTATCTTCTACCTCCGGTTTAGAGCCGTTTTGGTTTAGAGCTTCTAATTGCTTTAGCCTGCGGTTTAGAGCCTTATAATTGGTTTAGAGCCTTCTAATTGGTGTGTCTAATTACTAGACCACTAATAGCCTCTCTCATAAGCTCCACCATACTCGCACCGGCTTAAGGCGAAGCCCTGCGGGATTTCCCCTCTACTTCCGGTACCACGCCGTTGTGCTGCCGGAATCGCGAGGAGAGTACTACAACCTCCGCTGCCTGCTGGAACAAGGGAGAGGAAGGTCTTCGTCGAGTACCGAACGTGTGACCGACTGCGGGAGCGCTGCCGGAACGTGGCGCCGGAAGGATCGTCTACACGATCTTGAGATCGGAAAGAGTACGACTACATCACCCACGAGAATCTGCTCTCGTTAAACACTTTGGAATCTTCGAGGGTGAGTTATTCCATCGACTCGTTGCTACAATCTAGTAGATAGATCTTGGCTTGTTTGTTTGTATGCGATAGAAAATTTTTGTTTTCCATGCTACGAACCCCTACAACTTCAACTATTGAAGTTTACATGTCCTTTTAGCACCCTTTGAATTAACAAAACCCTTCGGACCATGTCATGTACATGTCCTAGGTTACCGTTCTATTAGAAGAACCTTGTTTTGTTTATTCAACTACCATATACCAAATTATATATAGTGGTTGCTACATTAATCCGTCAAGACTATATATCACTATGAAAGATCAAATCTTGTCATAATCAACTCCTTGAACATTGTCGTAAACTTCTTTCCGACATGTCGACTATTTCATAGATGTCAAACATCCATGTCTATTTCTTTATAGATCCAAACACGACCGATAGGCTTCACGCCTTTCCGAAGGGTCTTCCAAGTTCAGAAACTTGATTTCTCGTGTATGGATACTATCATGGATTCTATGACTTCTAGTCATTTTATGGAGTCAGGGCCCATCATCGCTTCTTTGCATGTAGTCAGTTTATCATTGTCAAAACAATAACGACTTGCTTATCAAATCTTACTATTTGATTCTTACCGACCCACACGGTTCTATAGGAACTCTAATCTCCGAGATTACACCTTTTGTAATCATGAGAGCCATGAGAATTGTGGACGCCACCGGGACATTTTCCAGCGCTGCGCTACTTAGCACATATAGCTAAGGTTCAACAACCTTATCAAAGTTCTATTGTCCTCCCACTTAACTTTTCATGAAAAATTCCTTCTCAAGAAACTTGACGTTCCAAATAACAAACTCTTTTGTCCTTGGTGTTATGGAGAAATTCCCAACAAATTCTTTGGGATAACCTACAAAAACGTGCTCATCCGACTTTGGTTGTAAACATTTTACTTATGCATAGCATACCAAAATTTAAGAAAAGATAATTTGGGTTTTATCCCAAACCATAACTCATATGGTGTCATTTCAATGGATCACGATGGTGCTCTTTTCAGTGTAAAAGCGGTAGTCTCTAAAGCTTCAATCCTTAAAACATAATGGCAGTTTTATAAATGACACCCTTGATCTTACCATGTCAAACATGGTTTAATTTTATCTCTCGAATATGCCATACTCCTATGGTTTATCGGGAAACACAAATCATGGAACAATTCCTGAAGTCTTAGGTGTTTTTGCTAAACATGTAGCTCAAATATCTTCCTTTATGATCGAATCATAAACTCTTTATTTTCTTGTTACAATGATTTTCCACTTCATCTTGAAAGTCTTTGAACAATTTTCAAATGTTTCATACTTCTTCCTTATTAAGTAAATATACAGATATACTCACTCAAATTTTCGGAGAAAGCATATGAAGCAAAAAGATCCATCGCATATGGCTACACATAATGGACTATGCACATCAGCATGCACAATTTCCAATAAGCTAGTCATCCGTTCCTCTCTGGCCTATGGATGGAGTTTCAATTATCTCGAGGAAAGTCTCACATGTGTCAATTGATCAAAATCAAAGACTCCAAAATTCCATCAACATGGAGTTTCTTCATGTTTTCTTTCAAATATAATTCAGACAGCGATGTCACTTCATAAGTGATCTTTCAATCATTTGTCTTGCAACATTTTAGCAATAGTGTTTATGGATGTGATTTCTCCAACTAGACTTGTAAAAGTTCATCCATCCTTTATGGAATACGGTAATTATTTGAACAACCATTGTTCTCATAATACCGTAATAAAATAACAATTATTTAAACAAATCTTGAAGGCTTGGTTTGATGACAACGAAAAACACAATAACACTTTATTTGTTTTCGATGAACATCATACCTCATTCTCTTGCTGGTTACTTAGGCCATTGTAGTTCATGAATTGCGTTGTCCTGTATGACACTTCATACCAACCAATTCGGTATCCAATACCGGTATCCAATACCTAAGAACCACATTGTTTAACAAGCAAGGAATACAGCTATAACATGTATATCTTCTATATACCTAAGTTGGACATCTCCAACCTTTTATTTTTTTGCCAAATATTTTATAGATTCTCTTTCAGCAATTCCTTTTCTTTTAAAAGAATCTATCAACATCAATAGTGGTGTCATCAACATGACACATGGTACAAAGCGTATATAGTCAAATACTAATACCTTTGGACTTGCACTTTGAAGTGGATCACCATCATCAAATGTTTGGTGTTCTTTCAAAAATCCATTCTTTAGTAATCTATTAGTGTAGTAAAATTTTTACTTACATCTTCTATTCATCCTTATCATGAAAACTTTCATGATCAAGATACTATAGCCTATAAGGAAGAATCACGAGTATAATATCAGTTCCCAAAACCTTTTTGGTAGATTCGAATGCCTAACATCTCCATCCTTCACAAATTCTCATACAATATGAGAACATGTATTTTGCTAAATTATACTCTATCATAATGCAACCAAAAACAAACATTATTTCAGATATCACAATATCTTTCACACATGATGGTTTCTGAAACAATTTTCAGCTCCAATATAATCTTGATATTAAAACAACTTTTGAATATCAATAATCATGGAGGCAAACATGATACTTTAGATACTAACATTGGAATTCTTACTCTTGATTTAATACCACTTATTAAACTTCATGGAGTAAATAGAGTTTGCTGAAAGTTTGCAATAGGACTTATAAACTTTAAATTGACATTCAAAACAATACGATACCAGTTCGTAAAGTAAATATCCAGAATTCTATAGTTCTATTATCTCAAATAAAAACTAAGCATAAGGTAGAAAACGAATGCCAATGACTACAACAAACTATGCAAATTCACTTCGATTTAGTTTATGACAAATTGAGTTCGACTAATCCAAATTAGAAATGAACTCCCACTCAAAACGACATCCCTCGTGCCTTTTTGGTGATTACATGAACCAAATCCACTACACCAAGTCCGATCATCACGTGAGTCGGTGTAGCTTCAAAGGCGAGCATCAATATGGTCATCACATCAACTATATGACTCATGCTTAACCTTTCGGTCCGTGTTCCAAGGCCATGTCTGTACATGCTAGGCTCACCAAGTAAGAACCTTAGTATTCGCGTGTGTAAAATTATCTTACACCCGTTGCATGAAAGCATAGAGTTGAGAACACCCGATCATCACGTGATGTCTCGAAACACGATCCATAGAACGGTGCATACTTAAGGAAGAACACATTTTATCTTGATATTTAAATGAGGGATCATCTTACAATGCTACAGAAAGCGCCAAACTAGCAGTATAAGATGCTAACATCTAATGTGTAAAGTGAGATGATATGGTCCATGCATTTGATCTCTATCACTTGCATCGTGGTATGATCTCTATCATTCCTTTGTGTGTAAGGCCAAGGTCTATGGAACTTACACGTTGAGTGTGTTGTAAGAGTATCTGTCATACATCTACTTACAACAATACCATATCAAGACACTAGCCCAGCAACGATCTAAACTAGACGCCTCTAATTTATCAATTGCAAGTTTTACGTGGCTTAGGGCTTTCGGAGATAGAATCGTTCTTACCTATGAACATGAACCACAACGAGGATAACTAAGTTATTAGCAACTCGTTGTAAATCAGATATTGACTATAGTAGGAGAGACAGACACCCGCTAGCCACTTATGCAAAACAAGTTGCATGTCAGTCGTGGAACCGGTCTCATGTACGATGACATGTAAGGTTGGTCCGGGCCGCTTCATCCCACTATGCCACCAATATCCAAAATACATAGAAGATGCAATAACATGATCATCAACGCCCACATATCAACATATATGTACTACCCGTGCTAAGCACCTACGCATAGATCAGGCTCTGATACCACTGTTGGGTCCGCATCATAGAAAATAAAAAATTTCCTACGATGAGAACTACACGCCAAGATCTATCTACTAGATACAGAGCAACGGGTGAACATACATCCATGGAGAACTTACCCTCATAGACAACCAGCTTTATTAACGAGTAGGAACTCGTGGTTGATGTAGTCGTACACTTGCCGATCTCAAGATCGTGACGAAGTCCAGCAGGTCCGGCTCCAGCACGTCCTTCAGATCCAGCTCCAGCAAGTCCAGCACCGCAAAGCAGCGGTGCATCCGTGATCGCACACACGTCCGGTACCCCGACAACCTCCGTCCCTCGCTCCAGCAAAGCAGCGGAAGCAGCAACTCCTTTCCAGATAAAGCCAACGGGAACATGTATCTCGCTAATCCGAGACCATGGGGAAATAATACTAGAGGGGGAGAGAGATCCTTCACAAGGAGGTGTGTGTGAGAAGTGAGGAGGGGGTGGCCTTTTATAGGAGGAGGGGGGTGCCCCTCCTTCATGGCCGGCGCATGGAGGAGGTGACCCTTCACCTCCTCCATTCATGTGGTGGTAACTCCCTCCACATAAATTTGCCCCTTCACATTCTCTTTTAAAGTCTCCACTTTAAATGCGTTAAATTTCTCCAAATCTAATGCTCTCTCATTTAATAAAACTCTTTTATTATTTTTATTCAGAATTTTGTTAATTACTTTAATTAACAAACATTCACATAAAACCCCCTGCAACATTTCAATATTACATGCAGAACTAATTTCAGCAATTTCACCCGAAACAGTTTCGGTGTCTATTGAAATAATTCCAGCGCTTTCATAAATCTTTATCTGAAACATATTTGCTCCAAATGGTGTCGGTATCCCTTAAGTGTGTCACCCTACGGTTCGCGAATAATGCAGACATGATCGAGACCCCTCTCCGATCAATAATCAGCAGCGGGATCTGGAGATCCATACTGACTCCTACACATTCAACGATGGTTTCTGTGATCGTGAGAACCTTTAACGCTAGTAACTAAATCCCTTTGTCCCGCGATATATTACATGTCCGAGATTCGATCATCGGTATCTCCATACCTAGTTTGATCTCGTTACCGACATGCACTCTTTTCTCGTTCCCGTGATATAACATTCTAGTGATCACATCACTTGCTTGCAAGCTATTTCAATGTGATATCACCGAGAGGGCCTAGAGTATATCTATCCGTCATCGGGATTGACAAATTCCACTCTTGATCCATGAGCCTCAACATAACACCTTCGTAGCACTGAACCCACCTTTATAGTCACCCTGTTACGGTGTGACGTTTGATGTTATCAAGATACTCTTCCGGTGTTAGCAATTAACATGATCTCATGGTCTAAGGACTAAGATTACTTCGTATGATGTTATAGCAATATAAACATAATGACTTGATCGTAATGCTATACTTCGGATGAATGTTCATCACATCATTCCACCAATGGTGTGACCTTGTTATTAACAACATCCAATGTCTATGATCAAGAAACCTTGATCATCTTGTTAATCAAGAAGCTAGTCTATAAGAGAGGCATAACTAGGAACCCTTTTTGTTTATTAAACACACATGTATTGATGTTTCCGATCAATACAATTATAGCATGCAAAATAAACATTTATCATAAACATGGAATAAGATAATAACCACTTTATTATTGCCTCTCGAGCATATTCCCTTCACTGGGGACTCCCCGTCGAACACGTCGTGGACTCCCAGATCGAGCAATAGCGTTCCCCACAGCCGAGAAAACGAAGACATGGCCGTGGGAGTCGCCGACGGCGATTTACTTGGTGAGCTCCGAAGATCTAGCGATCGCCAACTCTAGCGCGCGGACAAACCTGGCCAGCTCGCCCTACGCCGTCGTGATAGGAGCATCTCTCCTTCGTTGGGCAATCATGGTCGAAGCAGACCCAGGTGGCTGCACTGGACACCAACCTCCCCACCGAGGTCATGAACCACTTCTCCAAGGTGTTCGACGCACGCTCCTTCACCACCGACTGGTTCATGGGCTGCGCCGCCGGGCGGCCGGCTGACTGCAAAGAAACGAGACAGTTAGGCCTTGTCCGTCGTTGGGTGGAGAGTTCGGTCCACTTTGGAGCATCAGCAGCCACACTCGAGTCCAAATAGGCACTTTCAGTGAACCCATGGGTTTAATTATGTGTCAAACAAGCTAATGACCCTATTTAGTGTTTTCTGCAATAATTACAGTAAAATATGATGTTCTGTGCAAAATAGTCATTGTTGTGGTTCTGTGTAAAAGGTGTCCCAAGGTGTGGTGTATTTCCTCTCGTGCCCCATCGAACAGAGAAGCCGCTCTCTCCCCCGATGGCCAGCCTCGAGCTCCCCATCGAACCCTAGCCGTCGGAGCGCCACCCCGCCGCCGCCCTCCCCGACTCCACCTCCACCGCCCCTCCCGTCACGGCTCCCCGCCGAGCGTCTCTCATCGCGGCTTCCTGCCGCATCCTCGCGGCGGCTCTCCCTCGAGGTTACCAGCGCCGGAGCTATCTCCCCCAGCTCTCCGCTACAATTATCTCCCCCAGCCCAACGACCTCTACTCCGAGAGGGCAAGATCGGCCTAACTGGGCTGCCAGCCCATGCCGACAGGACGAGTTCAGCCGACGCCGGAGCTGGGCGCTTGAGTTCAGGATTTGGTTGCGCTGGAAAATATGTGAAACGCCCAAAATGGCCCGCCGCCTTCTCCTTCGCAGCCGCAGCTACTCCTCCTCCGCGGAAGACGTGGTCGTCTCCTCCATCCGCCTCCTCTCTGCCACGAACCCGAACAAATCAGCCCCAGCCCCCACTTCCCTTCCCTCGGTTAACCCCAATCCTGATCCTAGAGCAGTTCCTCCTCCTGCTACTACTACTACCACCCTCCTCCTCTCTCCGGCGGACCGCCTCCGCGGGGTCTTCCTCCAAAAGCCAGCAGGCCGCGCCGCCCTCCACCAAGCCCTCTCATCCACGGGCCTTGACTGCACCGCTGCCCTCTCCCCAGAGGTTCTCTCGGATGCTGTCAGCCGTGGCAGCCTCAGCGGTGCCGCCATTATTGACCTGTTCGACTGGGCCACCTCCAACGCCAAGTTCCCCCCTTCTCTCGATACCTGCAACATTGTCATCAGGGCTTTAGGCAGAAGGAAATTCTTCACCTTCCTCGAGAATGCCCTGGAGATCATGCGGAGAAAGGGCATCATTCCGGACCTAACCACACTGGGGATCATCATCGATAGTCTAGTTGCCGCCAGGCAGGTCAGCAAGGCCGTCCAGCTGCTGAAGAGCGACCAATTTGGAGTAGGAATTGGGCAAACTTGCCACAGAAAGGAGGCCTTCTCTCTTCTCATTAACTGCCTCTGCCGGAGGTCACATGTCGGCGTTGCCAGCTCCCTCGTACAAGCTGCTCGCGGAGATCTTTTTGTTCTTGATAAACATGTGTACAATGACGTGATGGGTGGTTGGGCGAGGTTTGGGAAGGTTAATAAGCTGGAGCATTTCTGGGCAATGATGCTGGAGGATGGGATAGTGCCAGATGAGGTTTCACATTGCCATCTCATCGAGGCATTGGGGAGAGCAGGGCGGGCGGAGGAGGCACTCGGGGTGTTTGAGAAGATGGTGCAAGAGGGATATGGTCCAACTACGATGGCTTACAATGCACTTATTTCCAATTTTATTTCACTGGGGGATTTGGACAGATGCATGAGTTATTACAAGGATATGGTGGACAAGAAATGTCCCCCAAACAGTGACACATACTGCAATATGATTAGAGCCCTTTTGAGAGCACGCAGGGTGGCTGATGCACTTCAAATATTTGATGACATGTTTGCTCAAGGAGTTCTGCCAAATACTGGGGTAATTACATCATTCATCGAGCCACTTTGTACATTCGGGCCCCCTCATGCTGCTTTGATGATCTACAAAAAGAGTAGGAAGGCTGGTTGTACAATATCCTTGAAGGCATACAAGCTTCTGCTCGAAAGGCTTGCCAGGTTTGGGAAAAGTGGGGTAGTGTTGAAGATTTGGGAGGAGCTGCAAGAGTGTGGGTATTCATCTGATAAAGAAATTTATGAGTTCATTGTAGATGGGCTTTGCAATGTGGGTAAGGTTGATGCTGCTGTTTCTGTGGTGGAGGAATCACTTAGAAAAGGCTTCTGTCTCGGGAGAGTTATTTATAGCAAACTGAACAACAGGCTGCTGGAGATGGACAAAGTGGAGACTGCATACAATTTGTCGAAGAAAATCAAACATGGGCGCACACTTGCCAACTCACGCAACTACTGTCGTGCTAATGGTTGGCACTTGTGAAAGCAGTTCCCTATGTGTTTAAAAGTGCACTTGTTTGCATTCTTCGTATAATTGGTCAAGGTAAAATGCAAGTTTGACAGGATAAGGGTATGTGCCTATTATCATCCCTCCAGGTTTCCAGCATGTTTGGATATTTTACGCATAACATGTTATCATTTATATTTTTTACTTGCTAGTTTTGATGGGGTTGTTTTAATTAAATATTGCCTGTTGATTGATGAATTAAGGAGACAAAGTAATAAGTCTGTAGAATAAAATGGCCAGGCATGTACTTTTCTTCGTTGTGTACTGCTGTTGCTTTGAAGAAAAATGTACATTAGATGAAATATGAAGTTCAGAACTTGGGTTTCCTCAGGGAAATGCAGAGAAACTAAAAAATAAATCAGATGGATCTCAAATATCAGAACTAGGGCCCCTCTTGAAAATAACTGGACTTACAAAAGAACGTCATTAGTTGAAAGTTAACCAGTGGGCCTACATGTTTTCTACTGAATTTGTGATATCTGGCAAATGGCCACGGACACAAATCATGGAATGAAACATCACATCTGAATGCTTTTATACAATTGGTAAGGGTTTAAAATATGGTCCTTATTCATTTATAATTCACTTTGTTAGTTGCAAACTGTCTGTTGCATTGTTTTAATTGTAGACATGGCTTTGATCTTACTCTTTCTTCTGCACGATGTAAAAAAATCAGTTCATTTTATGTGCACTGTAGGTTCTTTGCCTGCCTATGCCTTTTGTCATCCGATAGGCTGCTGATTTTCATGAAGATGAAATCAGGGATTGATGAGATAACTGCCCAGAACCACTGCTATTAGGTATGAGAACTGATATATCATGTGAGGTCACGGGAGAGCACCGCTTGAACAATTACACAAGAGGAAAATGAATAGGCAGGACATCTTGTTATAATAATTGTGAAACCAGTGGGGCTTTTTAAGGTACCGGCTTTTAAGTTACCATATTTCCTCTTACTCTTTAATTGCCTTGTCTGTGATACTTAGAGAAAATCTTCTTTTTGTAAGAGAAGATTTGTTAGTTCGTTTACTAGGAGAAGCACTGGAGAACAATGTACTACTGTGATGGCCTGCTTGGACTTGAGTTTATCTATTCTGTTGTGCTTGGCTGTGGATTCTAGTCGTGGATATATGCTCAACCAATTGTTTTTAGTTTTGTGTGCCTCAACAGTATATTACTTGGTAGTAAGCTAGCAAGCTTTTCTGTATATATAAGAAATCTTCTAACGACACTCAGATTGAGGTTATATGCTTGGTCATTAGGAATCAGGTTGCTGCATTTTGCGTTCCTTTCCATTTGGAGCTATCATGAATGTATATGAAGTGTCAATGATATGTCTCTGTAAACTTTCAGTTAAATTAAAGTAAACTTTCAGTTAGTAAAGATCACATATCATGTTCAATTTTGACCACATTGCTTATCAACTGATTGCTTACTAGCACTCATTCTTGGTACAACCTTTGATGTTTCGCAGTTTATTTGTATGTCCGAAGTGTAAATGCATCAGCTAAGTTGGATGCATGTATATATGCTGTTCGAGGACAACTTTAAGTTAATTGCAAGGCCAGCTTCACATCCACAAGCCGGCTGAACTCCAAGAGGTGATAGGAGTTCATAACGGCCCAGTCCTTGCAATAAAATTGGAACTGAAACTGCATCTTTACTCTTTATAGATTATGTAGAAAGACTACTCTCCAAATATACAGATGCAACTGTAGGAGGGTGATCGTGTTGGCACGGGAGAAAAATGTTGAGTTCTACTCTCTAAATGAATCAAATTTTGATTCTGAGTTTGTGCATTTATTTTATAGGTGATAATCGGACATGAAGAACTTGAAATAAGATGAATGTCTAGAGAGGTAAATCTAGTTACTATGATCCTGCCATGGATTAACCATAACTTCTATGAAAGATACATTGCAAAATTCCACCAGAAATCCTTCTACATTACTGTTTTTTTTTACAATTTATTTACTGGGATGTCTCTTTTGAATACCCAAAAACTCTTGTTTGAACCTGGATTAGAGCAACATTTGTACTTCATTTCTTGAATATACGACATTAATCAAGGACAATTGGCTTTGGCTGAGGTGAAAAGTTTATCTTAATTCAATCTATTTTTCCTTTTCAGGTTGACTACAATGCAAGAATGGTCCAGTTTGAAGACCCCCATGGAACAAAGATTTGTCGAGCTCAGCCAGAATGCGACTCTCAGATTGAGGTTATATGTGGTCATTAGGAATCAGGGTTGCTGCATTTTGCGTTCCTTTCCATTTCAAGCTATCATGAATGTACTCCCTCCGTCCCAAAAAGGATGTCTCAAGTTTGTTTAAACTTGGATGTATCTAGACACTATTTAGTATATAGATACATCTAAATTCAAACAAACTTGAGACATCCTTTTTGGGACGGAGGGAGTATATGAAGTGTCAATGATATATCTCTGTAAACTTTCAGTTAATTAAAGTAAAATTTCAGTTAGTAAAGATCACATATCATGTTCAATTTTAGACCACATTGCTTATCAACAGATTGTTCACTAGTACTCATTCTTGGTACCACCTTTGATGTTTCGCGGTTTTTTTGTATGCCCAAAGTGTAAATAGATCAGCTAAGTTGGATGCATGTATATATGCGGTTGGAGGTCAACTTTAAGTTAACTGCAAGGCCAGCTTCACAGCCAGAAGCAGGCTGAACTCCAAGAGGTAATAGGAGATCATAACGGTTCGGTCCTTGCAATAAAATTGGAACTGAAACCGCATCTCTGCTCTTTAGATTAATTCAATCTATTTTCCCTTTTCAGGTTGACTACTACAGCGCAAGAATGGTTCAGTTTGAAGACCCCCATGGAACAAGATTTGTCGAGCTCAGCCAGAAGATACTACTAGAAGCTTACTCCTCCCCAGGGAACTGAACAAGGCAGACAATATACGAAATGTACCAATTAATAAATAAATAAATAAATAAAACCATATATACTGTAGGCTTGAATAATTTCCATCCAAACACAAGGAAGCATTATTACAGCATGCTCGTATTACATCCAAGAACGCTAACCAGTCGAGCTTTCGTGGCGTTTTTCGCTGCCATGGATCATCGAATACATGGTACTAGTAGTATGGTAGCACCTTGTAATCTACCGGCCGCGGCAGCCGTAGATGGCCTTGCAGCCGCGGGTGTAGGGCTGCCCCTGTGCCGGGCAGGAGCCGTAGCACGCCGCCTTGTTCTCGTCCAGCCCTCCGTAGCCGATGTACTGCGGACTATAGAGCACCCTCCTCCGCGGGTACGCCGACGCCGCCTCCTCGAGCTCCTCCACGCTGCCTCGCAGCGGCATCGTGGCGTGGTGGGTGCCGGCGGCGACGACCAGCACTGCGGCGAGGAAGAGGATGAGTCGCGCTTGCAGCTTCATGGCTGTGCTCTGTGTTCCAAGTGGTAACGTTAGGAGTGTGAGCGCTGGATCCCTATCCTGACTGAGTAACGCAGCATTGATTTGTTCCGCTCCCGTGTCTATTCCAGAGGGAGGAGATGAGATGGGTCCGAATGGAGGTGGTTGAGGTTGAGGCATGAGCCCTGAGGTTGAGGTTGAAGCAATGCCTTTCAGTAGTAATAGTAGATGGCTTAAATGCATGACAGCCAAAAGCTGTTTCAAAACATTACAAAGACCCAAGGACGTCCATGAACTACAACAGCCTTGTATTTCGAATCATTGACCATCCAGAGGGTGGATGCTGGCACTGCGAGAGACAAGGTGAACTCTCTCAGCCTAAAACAATTGCTACAACAACAGTGGGCTTGCGCATGGTGTAAGCAGAACAAGTTACAAGAAGATGCCCATCGAATGGCATCCATATACAACAAATATATATATATATTACTCTACAACTGAACTAAACACTACGATCTGACGTCCTTGAAAACACCACCTCTCTCCATCTCCGCGACGATTTCTTTCAGGGCAGGTACTTTGCTAGCTAAAGTTCTGTACAGTCTAGAGTACCTGGCCCGTGTACCGTCCGCGGATCGCGCCAGAGCAAGCAAGCTGACTGCTTCTGGCAATTGCTCAAACAAACCTTTCATTTCCTCGAAGCCCATGTCTGCGAGGACAGATGGTCTCGGGACGACACGGATGACCTCACCACCTTTCGGTTCCTGAACTCTTTGGTCAGCCTTGATGACCAGTTCGCAGCTCGAATTTGCTCCGCATTTTATGATGAAAGGTGCTGTTGTTCCCGTGTTGAACTGCAGCACGTTCCACTGTGAAACCTCGCTCTCTCCCAACGTGTTGGAATTCGAGTTAGGATCCGTGGCAGGATCATCGGGGTCTTCTTGCAGTGACTGTACATATAGATGTTAGTATTGATTAGCTAGAGTTAAAGGAATATAGCTGAGATTTGGTGTTGTTGTCCCTACACAAAACCCTATCTTGCAATGCATAAGCTATACTGGAAAAAAAACAATGGTAGCTTATTGTGTGCCTGAAAATTTTCTTATCACCACCAATCAGCTGGAATTTGACATGAGACATATAATATCTGGCAGTGTCAAATCCTATTGTCTGTACAGAAACCCGAAGAGAGTGATGATCAGTTAACTCATGTGTGAAGTTAGAAATAAATTTTGCATCTGAAAGATCCAGAGTGACAATAAGACCAACTCGCTAAAACTGTTCTTACAACGGTGACCTAGAGTGTAGTGAAAACTAGCTCGCTGAGAAAAAAAAAACTTCGTTATTTTATCATAACCCACTTCCCTTTGAGGGTGGAAATAAGTCTTCTTTTCAGGGCAAAGATTCTGAGATACTATATGTACATACCTCTACAGTGCTCCGTGCCTCCGTGATCTGCTTCTGAGCACATGGATGATCAATGTCAAGAAGGGAAGGCATCTGTGCCAAGAGGTTATCCAACGATTCTAGCAATGCTTTCTTTTTGGATGTTCGCAATGGTCTTGAAGAGCTTTGTTTCATTACTTCCTAAAGTCCGAAAATGAACAAGCATGATGTCAGTAACATGCTTCTCAATAAAACATAAAAGGCAAGACAAAAAGACCTGAATGGATAGCATCATACCTTGACTTGCTTTAAGATGTTGTCTAAAGATATGAGAGATGCTAATCGTGCATCTTCAGCAGCAGTTGGAGGATTTCGGATAGGTGAACCACCTTCTTCTTTGGTTAACAAGGCAGTATCACTACGCATTTGTTGCATGATCTGGTAAGATTACAACACGGTTGAGATGCCACGAGTACATATGTCCACTGACATAGACTAAGTGTACGAATCTATGAAAAGAATGCAGAAATATGATTGTATCATACATCAGTGTGAACGACTTGCCACTAGCAAACTAAGTGAATGGTACAAATTTCGCATCAACATTTGAACTATTAGCAGGTAGAGAGAAACTTATTCCATCACGAATATTTGAAACACCAATGACATGTTTATGCTCTTAATTTTATATGATTATAAGAGCATAAATTCGAGAAATCTATCAATCGCAACACGTAGAAAGAAAAAAAAAACTTGAGGAAGATTTAGGTACCTTTCTTCTTTTATGATCGACAGACTCCAGAGCAGAGCGTAGCTTACTGACATGAACAGGATCGTCAGCCTCCTCTGTTGACAATGTGCCAGCTATGTCCTGCAATATTACGAAACCTAAGAGATAATTGTACTGAAATTATTACACGAGAACATGAGGCAAGTAAATAAAACCTTCAAGTGTTGTAACTGTGATGTGTAAACACGCTTGGCATACTCAGATAACAGCTGGCCTAAAGCATCAGTGCTTGGGGGCTGCGCTGTACCAAGGCCAGCCATCCATCCATCCATAATAGCAGTAGATAACAATTCAAGCTGCCCTGTAGTTCCTCCAGAAACATCTCCACCAGTTACAGATAGAAAGTCAAAATTCTCTGCAAGCCATGCTCGGATTTGCCGTTGTAATTCACCAGCTGGTGTGTGAACAAAGAGAGCAGCTAAGGCCTTGTTCTCAATTGCAAAGGCCTTCGCTTCCTCAGTAATTTCCCGAAGCTTTCCTCCAGTGACATGTTGTCTCCAAGTCTCCTATAATGTTGCAGTAGTACAAATTACTCGACGCTAGCAGGTATTCAAAACAAGCCATCCGCCAAGAAGCGTGCAAAAGATGTCAAGTCATTCACATCAGGCAGTGGTACCAATATATCAGCAACAAGTCCTAGCCTGACTGCCTAACATCACCGGATGACCTAAAACCTGTACTGAAGCGACCATGCCAGCAATAAAGCATAGGAAGCCATCAGAACTAACTCCTACAAAAGGTAACTACACAGATTTCCAAAATAAAATAAATCAACTAGTAACATACACAAGCAATTTCCACAGTGAGAAAGGTACTGCTAACAATATGCAGCAAATATGCCTAAAAAACAATATGCAACAAATAAAACAAAACTTACCTCCTCTATCCCACGAAGTTTCAGAACAATCGAGGAGAATTTCGATTTCTTTTCCTGTTTAATGTTAACCTTGAAACCATGCACATTTTCATCAATTAGGGCAATTCGACCGTGATCATGGTGGTAGCCAGGAGACCTGCCAGGACTACTTCCCCTGCTAGAACTTCTGCTCCGACCAGTCCCTGATTTCTCCAAAAAACGTTCTATTGGAGAAACCTTCACGAAGGAAGAAAATACTCTAACAACATTAATACAAGGGATGGGGCATCTTAGCTTAAATGATAGACAAAAGCAAGACGGCAGCATCAACCTTGATGGACTGAAGTTCTGGGGACCTAGCAAGCAAAGATCTAATGTATAATATCCTGACCCTTGAAACTAGCATGGTATCCATAACTTTTCTTGGTTCCATCTTGCGAATGAACGAGAAGACAGCATCTCGGATCTCAGCAAGTATCTCATGCTCCCTAGCAGCACCCGCTTTGATAACTGCAGCCAACACCTGCAAGCATATCACAATTATATAGTGCTCATGCACAGTAATCAATATCAACTACGACCAGAATACCATGGAATTGCAAAATAAACTAGGGTTTGACACATATGCACTGTAGCCTATGAACAGTAAAAATGCTACATAGTTCAGACTTGAGACTTCAGCCTTACTCCTGCCCACTTGAACAAGACACAACACAGCACATCAAATTTTCCAGATATCTCCGTGCAAGAAAGAAATGACTGGCATCAGTCCGCTAAACATGAAAATGGGACTATACTAGGCCATGCACCCATCAGCCCCGAAGGTACAACAAAGGCAGCTGTAAAGTAGGCATTTGGACAACTTATGTCAATGTTAAATTTATGGAGGATTTACAGTGACTCTAACCAACTGGATATATTCTTGTGTGTAGACAAATGATCAGAACATTCTTTTGAGGTAGAAAAAATGCACAAGGCACCAAAAAGATGAAAATCAAAACGAACTGATAATTTGGCCACACTGTAGCCACCTAGCTTCTTTGCAACGATGTTTTTAGCTAGTGTCACAGCCAGCCTGGTAAAACGAGGAAGAGGATCAAGTAGCAACTACATATCAGTATAGGTACTGGAGTTCCAATCCTCTCAAAATCACCTAACAATACAATGACCATCTGATGACACTGTACAAGGCAGGTAGTAATAATAAAACAAAAAATGAAATGGAATATGCAAAACCAGCTTAACAAGAGAACAGAACTCTTATAAGTCCAATACAGACACTTTTTATTAGATTAGCATAACTAACCAGCATCAAAAGCTTATTTGCACCATCAGCTATTGCAGCAAATCCCTCAAAATGATTAGGATCGAAATCCGCCAGTGCGGATGTAAGGTACTCCCCAGCAGGTGTAGTTTTTGCTAACTCGTTGCTTGATTTCACGATAGCTCCACTGTTCCCAGTTCTATCCTGAGACTGTCTTGGTGGAAATACATCTGGTGATTGTGATTGAGTTCTGGCACTGTTGCTCCTGCAAATACAGTTGTAAAAATGGAACACTATTGCATACAATATTTATTTAGAAACAAGGTGATTGACTGATTGTACGTGTATGTGTAGTAGCATTTTACCTGCCTATATTCCTTCCCTGAGCATTAGTAGTTTGGTTTGAAGATGGACTTGGAGCCTATGGACAAAATGTTGCAGCATGAGAACGCCATAGCAAAATTTACAAATACAGTTTTTGTAAAACTATTTGCAAATACTGAAAGAATATGAAACGAAATGTTATCACAGTCAGTGCTTATATAAAAAAGCTCCTTGGCACGGCTCAATTTGACACAGTATGCTGAAAGACACTGACAACAAGAAAAGAATAGTAAAGTTAAACCAACCCATTTTTCCAATGTTGAATTTCAGCATTTGCTACAATGAACAAGCTTTCTCTTACAAAGGCTAGTGGGGAAACAGATACAAAGTTAACATAGATCATATTAAACGAAACTGAAAGGGGGAAAGGGAGAAGAGGCAATAGGCAAACTAATATGTACACACAAATGTTCCTAGATCGCTCTAAGGTAGATTGATAGAAAATTCGCAAAGCATTACTTTCAGATTTAATAAAGTAGAAGTTTAGTCGCTTTACTTGGTATAAGTGAACGTTAAAATTGCCTCAACATGTGCCCGAAATGACTTATCTTAAGATCTTTTCACAAGCAGTAAAGGAGTCCAGCAGATAGCCAAAAATAAGACATAAGCTTAATAAACAGGCCCAACAACAGAATAAAGTGAAGATATTCCAGAACACCTGAGGAGAGCTTCCTAATCCCGATTTCTCTGTAAGTCTGTCGAAGAGCTTCTCATTCTCCTCATGCAGTTTCTACATTGATCAAAACAAAAAGTCAAAATCATAAGGCAGACAAACGAAGGTCAAAGGTTTGTACAATATTGAGATAAACGGAATGAAGAGACCAGACAAGGACTTGAGATCGTAGTGAGAGGGAGCCAGAACAAGTTATAATGCATAGAACTTGACTTGTCTTAGCTTAAACATAAGAAATAGAAGATACAAACACAATCGTAATAAGAAACTCCAATCAAACGGTAGTAGTTAAAGGGAGCTACAAGTCCAACCACCAAACTTGGTATTCAAAAGAACATTATAAATCAATTAGAAAATTTGAATAAATGGAACAGGATGCAGATAGGTCTCTTCTAAAATAAATGTGGAATATCAGGGTGTAAATGATCAAAAGTAGAGCTGAAAACATTACGCTACCAGGTCTCCCAATCTGAGTACAGAAACAAGGCTCATGGTAAATAAGTATAGCTTTATGACAGTCATAATGTACAATGTAGCTTTGTCACAGACGGGAACATGAAGCGCAACCAGCCAACAGTGTTCTAAGACATTTGCACATTGTCCAGGTAGGATGAAAACTCTTAAGCTCAATGCAGATGTATTTAAAATAGAAAGTATATATCGAGTGCGCTCATTGCATGCACAGCGATCAGTTTGACCAAAAAAAAAATTGCATAACTAGTTGCTTTCTGTGGGTGGAAATGAACTGGTAACTAGAAGTCCAGAAACCACTAATTAGTGAAACACCCAAACTTTGAGGGTAATTTTTTTGTAATCAAGTAAGCATATACTTCAAGGAAAAACTCACATTTGCATGCATTTAGGCGGAACAAACAATACATAGTGATGAAAGATAATCCCATAAAAGTATCAATACCTCAATAAGGGCATCCCTCTTTGCCAGCTCCTCTTCAAGCCTTTTGGTCACTGACGATGAATCGGCAGTGGATTCTGTCATCTTTGGGGTTGAAATGACCGAAGCCGATTCAGACCCAACTGTTGATCTAGCATCACTAGAGTTCAGAGCCTCATTAAGCTGAGACTCAATGGACTTAAGTTTTGCCTGTAAATTGTAGGTATAAAATAAGCATGCAAACAACAAGCCGGTATCCAGATATTAATTAAGTTGACGCTCTAACCATATGTAAGCAAATTTAGAATTCAATTAGGCAAAACAGAGTGTTAGTAAGTTGATATGTGGTATTAGCCAGAATGAGATTCTAGAAAATACTATTATACATGGGTGTAATGCTCAAAAAGATGTATTATCAGCGTCAATGTTAAGCACGAGTTTTTATGGCTATACTGTAAGAAGCAGATATCCTTTGGATGCGACATGTCCCCCATGTCATAGTCATGTTTTGACATGGAGTCACACTCGCCAAATAGAAATGCATCAACCATCTTGTAGGCTGTTGCTTTACATATATACTTTATCACATGGAACAAAGAACACTAGCCAAAATAAATGAACCACTTATTGAACACAATTAAAAAATCCTAGCTTTTTAGTAGTACAGTGGACAGAGAAAGAACTTGAGTGCAGGTTAACAATAGCACTAATCAAGGAAATTTTGAAAAGGAAGCTGCGATAATTTGAACAAGACTCTGCTTAAGTCAAACTCGAAAAATATATAATGCTAAAAAATAAGAAATGGATTAACATTTAACCTGTAGCGATTGAATTGTTAAATCGCGTTCACGCATCTTCATTTTCTGCTCCTGTTCAACTTCCAGGAGACGAGAAATCTGGTCCCTTAGCTGATTATTCTGTTCTTTCTCAATCTTGTGCTTGTCAGCGAGCATTAAATTTTCAGACTGTGATAAATAGCAAGACAATTAAAATGTCAATTACCTCCAATATTTAATACGAGACTGCAGGTTGAGTATCCCAAACATTACAAAATGAACCACACTTAGGAGTTAGGACTTGGGACATCCTACAACCGCATCTAGACGGCATATAAATAACATAAATTACTAATGAGAACACAAATACAACATAAGCATAACAGGTGTAAGACCAACAATGAACAAACGTAGCTTTTCCAGCAACTAGAATAAAATCTCACTACAGAGGTAGGTAAATACATGGTAGGATTTACTGCCTACTACAACCATCAAATACTTAAACTTTCATTATTAACTGAACTTAAATTAATCGTTCCCAACACCAGGAAACTAGATTCCCTCTTTTGTTTCTAAGTAGAAGGTATTTCATACAATGTCCAAATACCCACATTTCACTATTACTTTTTAACGACATGTTACTATAAGTTGCAAAGTATATACAATGACATTCAAGTACCTCTGATGACAAATTTACTAGTATAATTAAAAAACAAAATACTTGTGTATATTAGTGTCGATGTTATAAATGTTTAATTGCACACTTCAAGTGACATATGTTAAGACAGAGATAAAATATTGTCCAAACAACAGGGGCCACAGTAACAGAATTTTCTAATCAGTCATAATTGACTGTATTTTTTGATTAGTTTGATTCCGAATGGGTCAAATATTCTCAATAGTACTAACCTTCAGATCATTTTGTAGTGTGGAAGATACTCCCGAGGCCTTCTGTACTTCGTTGAAGAGCAGTGTGCATTGGTCATTAGCCTCTTTGAGAGATAGTTTTAACCCCAAAACTTCTTGCCTCAAGTCTGAAACCTCCTTTTCTTTCTCATGCAATTCTTTACGCGAATCATTCGCCTAAAAATAAAAACATGGTTACAAAAGGTAGTGGAAGTACTGACCCATGCAAATATCAATCAAACCCATACCACGTCTCTCCATTTCTTGATAGTATCACGATTTCCAAGGCTCAGTTCAGCATTTCTTGCTCTGGAAGAAAAGCTGAGTGTGGACAAAGTTCTAGACAAATTTGAAGCACTTGGACTTACATGCACAACTAACAAAATCTTCGAGCTGCTTCCTGCACGAATGAAGGAAAGCACAGCTAAGAATGGTAGGTGGAAGCTTGCTTATAATCTTACTTCCTCTGTTTAATGCAATAGGGCACCATTTGCCATTCAGCCTTTTCAAATATACATGGACCCTACAGAAACTATGTGAGTATCGCCTTAGGGGAAAGAAAATATTTACCAACAGAGTCAGCTAGGATTTGTGTAAGTCTTGAATTTCCAGACAGAGCAGGCTCCTTCTTTGCACTTAGAGAGGCCAAAGCATCACCCAACCTATCCATAACAAAATCCAGAATAATTTTTATATAATAGGAAAAAGTCTATCATAAGTGCATTAAGAAGAAAGCAATGTGCAACATTGAAAGGTAGCATATCATGTTACATAGAATAGGCCACTGAAAATTAAATAAAGGCACTGAGCAAAATAATCAGAAAGCTAGAAACATGGTTGCAAGTCAAAGCTACTCACGCAGAAAGTGACTTTGAGACATGCAAACAGTCTGTTACATCATCTCTATTGGCATCTTCTTCGAGAAGGCATTCACTTGCTGGCAGATCCACTAGAGAAAGCTTACTGTATAGATGTTCTCCCGTTACATAATTTCTGTAGTGTATATGGATGGTAATAATCCTGAAAAGACAAGGAGACACTTGTAGTACTCTACTGAAAAGGTACTGACATGAATGAAAATGAAAATTGAAAGAATTATCCAGATAGTAGTTTGGGAAAGGTGTCTTTGTACAAAAAATTTCACAGTTCCAATGACGAGAGCACGGCACAACAATAGAAAGGTCAATGTTAAGTTTCTTCAAAATGAATGAACCTAGAACAGAAGAGAATTTATTTCATCTTCAAATAGGCACCAGTGGAAGTTAAAATATTCATAGCCTATGGTTGAGCTAGTGAGAACCAGAAAAAATATTAACATGCACCAGGAAAAGCATGCCCATTAAAAATCTTTATCCAACAAATGCACTAGAGAGTTCAAACCACCTTACAGGCATCATTGCATGCTAAAGAAAGGATATTTTATCTAGAAGACATCAGTGTTACGGGGGATGGGCGGAGGGAGACAATAGAACTTGTCCACATACAGGTGAGATACCATGGCCTTGGTCGAATTTACAGACTGATTTTGAAGTGCTGTCTTTAGGGCTCCAGAAAATTCCAATGGATTTTCAACCTTCTCCTGCACAAGTTCCACAAAGGATTCTTGCACACCCATGCGAACTTTTGGTGCTGTGCTTCTAGATTCTGACAGCAGATCCCGAACCTGTGGAAATAACAGATGCGATCAAGCTGCGATGACTGATGATACTGACTATACAAGGAAAGTGCAGTCATAGTAACTTGACACGGAACAATAACCAAATGATCATTGTAAAATCCATTGATCCACTAACAAAGATGTATTGGCACCTGATCATTGTAGAGTTCACATGCAGTAAAATAGAAATTGAAGTGTGAGGTGGATGTAGTATCTGAGTTTGAAAGATCAAACAGCTCCTCAAAGCATCGCAGATATAAACCACGATCATGGCTAGATCCTTCCTGAAAAAAAAGCATGAAAAAAAACAGTTTTAGAGTGTTCGCATGTACGAATTTGAACAAGCATCACTCAAGAATATAGCAAAACTGCAAGCTTCTACTTCTTGTTCAACAGTAACTGGGCTTAGATAGATCAGATCTTATCAAACAACAAAGAAATCCTGAGACACCAGACTTACCATTATCACAGTTACCCATTAAAGGTTATATAAGTGCTACTCTATTTCAGAAGCACCGCTGCATTTATTTCTGAAGTAATCAACACTAATCATTCTAATGGCTCTCAATACATGAGTTGCATTTTTTTTCTTTATTAAGAGACATGTTGGCAAATTATACTATGACTACTGCACCGCGTAAGAAGTGTGGTGAGAGACTTCACAATGCATATCCTTTCCAGGAAAATCATGTTAAGCTCCATTGGTGATTTCAGTGCTATGCAATGTGCTATGTGCATGTCATAGTGAAGATATCTGCCATACCAAGATGTCACTATTTTTATCATTATACTTCTAGAAAACAATTCAGCCATGGCAACATCCAAAAATGGTACTCCCCTCTGTCCCCCAATATGAGATGTTATTACAAACAATACTCATATATTGGTTGTAATAACATCTCATATTATGGGACGGAGGGAGTAGGTTCAGACAGAATTCTGAAACTAAGCATGGCATCAGTGCTACCTAAACACTCTGCAACTTAGAATGTACAAGTTCATGGAAAAAAATTATAAACACGTCAGAGTAGATGAAGACCAGTGTATGTGTCTTTCCAGAGCAGCTTTGACCATAGGCGAATATGGAGATATTGTGACCATCCAAGGCAGATTGCACAAACGGTTGAACATCGTGGAAAAGTTCACCTTGGAAGCATTTGAGAGGCAGAATCAGTGTAAGAATAAAAGATAGGGTCAAGGATTTGCGCGGTCTAGCACCTATTAGTAACATCCTACCTACATGGCCCACCAGCCACAGGGGAGAACGTGGAACCACATCAATCTTACCTTGCCCAATGTGGGGTCCATATACCCTGTCAAACTCATAATCCTTCTTAGGGTTCGTTAAAGACTCATCTCCAGTGTTCACACGAATAGTACAATCATCTGGAAATTCAACCGCTGATGGACCCTCATCTTCAAATGATGGTCTGCTACGGCAGAACACTTTGACATTGCCTACAAGATGTTCATAATTATGAATAATGCTAAGAAAGACTAAATCCACAAATATGACTCAGGTGTAGGTCAGGCAACACAGAAGATAGTACAGTACCTTTCAAGGTCAGCAAGTCATTGAAAAGTCTTTTCTTCTCATTACTCAAAGGAGTGATTCTAGTTTCGGTTTCAAGTGCAGCTTCATCTACAACAGAAAAAGATATAATCTCAGGTAATAGTGGAAATAATATTAAACATGGATGTGTAACACAACAGAGCAAGTTGTAGGCCTGTGGCACACGAAGAAGCATGATTCTCTATTTATTTGAAATATTCACAGTGTATGATTGGAAAAAAATTGCCCTTAGACCATGAGATGATCCGGCGAAACCAAAGTCGATTTTTATGTTGTTTTACTGCCCAGCAGCATGATCTTATTACCAGTGGGTTAACCCAATTACCTATTAATAGTTTCAGTCACACAATTATAGAATGTAGTACTTGAGCGACTTATATGGCCTATTCACTATAGTTCCAGCATATGCCAGCAAAACTTATAACTATCTCCTGTCTCAGCTATTTGAAAACAGAGCATGAGTATGTGAATATGACAGCTGCAGATAAACCACTTCATATTACAAACACGGAAACACCATATTACAGCACTATTTGCCAATGACCTAAATCTCACTGCAAGTGTATAACTTATTCTAGGTGCCTCCAAAACACAATACCAACTACCCCAGGAAAAACCACTATCAAGATTAACATTAGCAAGGGAAAAGGACAAGGAAAACATAAATAACTGGATGTCAATCGGCGGTTAAGCAGGACACGCTCATCAACACAAAGGGAAGCAAGGTTAACAGTAAACTGAAAGACACTGGAAGAGATATATATATATAGCTTACCTAGTTTTCGAGTTCTATCTGCAAGAAATCCAAGATAGCGCGTGACGCGGCCCAGTTTTGCATTAGAATACTCGAGAAGATCACTAGCTTCTTGTCTAAGTTCCAAGCAGTCCTCTCTAGCAAGCTACAAGTGCAATTTATAATTGAACGTTTTCACAGACAACCAAATAGCAACATAAACAGAAACAAGAAGAAAACAACATGGACGAAATACATAAATTTTGATGAACATCAAATCGCGGTGATGTGATATAATAATAATCACCATAACTCTGGTATTTGCAACAATTAACAAGATTAACAGTATCCAAGCGCCAAGCAAGCCAACAGTATCTCCTGGTCAAGTTTGGAGCGGAACCCCAGCTTGTACCGCCCCGCGACAAAACCGAGCTTGAACCGGGAATTACAGGAAGCACCACGAAAACGGGAAGTAGAGCGTGAAGCTAGCACCCACCTGGACGCTGTCGGCGAGCTGGTCGAGGCGGTCGGCGACGGGCATGGCGCCGGCAGCGCGGGGAGGCCCCTCGGAGGAGCGCGCCACCATGGCGGTCGGCGGCGCGCGGGGCATGGCAGCCGGGGACGCCAGCGGCATCGCGGCGGCAGCCTGCTGCGGCGGCTGGAAGGACGGGACGTCCCACGACCAGCTACCGCGCGCGTCCGCCATTGGCGCCGCGACGGGCGGAAACCCTAGATCGAGAGGAGGGCGCGTGGGGTTTTGGGCGGGACGCGGAGGCGGGGCGGGGATGGAGGCGGCGGCGGTGGTGGTGGTGGACGGAGGAGGGGGCGCCTCTGTTCCTCCTCTCTATCTATCGCTTCGAGGGGGGAGAGAGGACAGGGGCCAGAAGTTGTTTTGTTTTGTTCCGTTCCCCTTGTTCGGGGGCCGGGTCTGCCTCACCCTCACGCACGCCCGATGGCCGATGGGGTTGAGTTGAGCTTTTCGGCATCGGTTTTTGTTCTAGCTTGGCTCGGCCGTGGTTTGAATTCGCTCGCTGGGCCCCTTCCCTCGCCGTGGTTTGAATTTGCTCGACTAGGCGCACCATCGGAACGAGGATGAAGCGGAGAAGACTTTATTCTGACTTTAGGATGTAGCCGTCGCCTCAACATCCCAAAAAGACACGAGAAAACAGCATAATCGAAGAACAAAATCTTTCCCGCCTGCGAGAGATCGTGGTCCACAACACCTCCAAGGCTCTAAGGCCATCAGAGATGTAACGGACCGACGACGTCACCGGCCGAGGAAAGGAACCCTAGATGGGCTTTTTCAGCCTCCGCCTCGCCTCCTGTACTCCTACTTTTCTAAATGCAAAACATCTTGATAGCTCAATTTGAATTGTCAAAGCGACTTACTAGTACATTTAGAAATGGAGGAAGCAAATGGCACTGAGTTGGATCTGCACAAATTGCATGAAACTACTAGCATTGCTTCAGCACGTTAAGGAGCAAAAAAAATGATCGATTTCTTGTTGAGCATTCTAAAGAATTTGAGAAACTCGACATCTCTCTTTCGGTCCACGCTTGCACTCTAGTATATAAAGGTTCTTGCTTTGAAAGTATACTACTACTGATGTGTGTGTGATTATATACATATATGTTTGTCAAAGTATTACGGAGTCAAGTCCCAGATTTATACAACTCGTGGTCAAAGGGGAACAAAAGGATTTGTCATGACAGTTTATGCCATCCCACTATAAATGCTCCGTTCCAGATAAAAATGGAAAAATCAATGTCCCATGTACAAAGATCACACCAAAAAATAATGGTATGCTTATTATATGAAGGGATGATGATCCATAGTAGTATTGTGGAGTGAAGGAATTCCGTGCACTGAAGTACACACAAGGATCTTTTCAATATATGCATATTGAGGGCAAACCTCTAGGGTGGCCCGATCTTTTACGATTCCCTTTCAAATCGAGAATGGAGTGCGGGGAGAGGAGGGGAGGATGAACACGATGAACACACACACACACACACACACACACACACACACACACACACACACACACACACACACACACAAAACCACGATACACACCAATAGCTCACGTCGGCGGTGACCGGTCCGGCGCAATCCCTAGGATCGGCGTCGGGCGGAGGACTCTCTCTCGAACCGACACGGCGAGATGGGAGACTCGGTGAGATCTTGACGTCTAGACAAAGGGACTCCGATGCCTAGTCCTTGTACAACGTGGAGGCACGATGCAAACTCCAACAAGGTTTGAGATATTTGGTGCTCCTTTGTCAAAGGAGCATGAGGTAAGAACTAGATAGATCCACAAGAGGTTTCCACTAATTCCAAATATCATACCTAGGGTTTACAATAGAGGTGGGGGACTATATATAGGCCAACCACACAGTCAGGGGTACTTTAGGAATAAAGGACAAGTTTTGGACGGACTAAGGGGTACATGGGCCGAAGGCCCAAAGGCCTTTCACATGTCTGGCGTCGGTCGGTCTGGAGACTCCGGTCTAGGCCGAAGATTATGGTGTAGTCTCCGGACCAACCTCCGGAGAGGCATACAGATTGTCCCAGAGCCTGGTTCGAGGGGTTAGACCGGAGGACAGGCCGGAGTCTCCGGGGTCTTCAGGCCGGAGACTCCGATGTACACAGACCGGAGACTCCGGTCTGAGCAGCTCCAGCGACTTCTGCTTCACACTCTGCTCCTTGTTCTCCATCTTGGTGATGTGTTGGGGCTTTGTACCTAATGATGTATAGAGTAGTTGCATGAAGCAGCACACCATCCAAGGATGTATCAAATTGGCATGAGGAGAGGAGCGAGTTCACCTTAGCTTGTAGGAGTTTGGCTCTGGCACGAGTCATGGGTCCACTTGGGGGACTTGTTGGTGTAGATGTAGGAGCGTCTGTAGGACGGGCTGCATCAGCTCCCCCCCCTTGGGAAAGAGTCGTCCTCGACTCTTCATGGGTATCATCTTGAACATCTCCATGGTAGAGTGAGAGGTCCTTGACATTGAATGTATTGCTTGCAAGGTACTTGGAGGTCGGTATGTCGATGATGTAGGCGTTGTTGTTGTTTCTTTTGAGGACCTTGAAGGGACCATCTCCTCTTGGCTTGAGCTTGGAGTCACGTTCCTTGGGGAAGCGGTCTTTGCTTAGGTGTATCCACACAAGGTCACCTTCTTCAAAGATCATCTCCTTCTTGTCCTTGTTTAACCTTGAAGCTTGGCGAAGGACTTTTTGCTCGATAGTAGCTCGAGTTTCTTCATGGAGCTTCTTCATAGCTTGCGCGCGCTTCTCAACGTCCATGTTTGTGCGCTCATGGAGAGGTAGCGGTAGTATGTCGAGCGCGGTGAGGGGCTCGACACCATAGACGATCATGAAGGGACTCATCTTGGTTGTTGAGTGCTTGGCTCGGTTGTAGGCGAACTCGGCGTGTGGAATGCATTCCTCCCAATCCTTGAGGTTTTTCTTGATCAACACATGAAGGAGAGTCCCGAGGCTTCGGTTGACAACTTCGGTTTGGCCATCGGTTTGGGGATGTGATGTTGATGAAAAGAGTAGCTTGACGCCAAGCTTGGCCATGAGGGTCTTCCATAAGTAGCTCATGAATTTGACGTCGCGGTCGGAGACAATTGTTCTTGGCACACCGTGAAGACGGACGATTTCCCTGAAAAACAGATTTGTAACATGTGAAACATCGTCGGTCTTATGGCACGGTATGAGGTGTGCCATTTTGGAAAAGCGATCCACGACAACAAATATAGAATCATGACCATGCTTAGATCTAGGCAATCCTAACACGAAATCCATGCTAATGTCGGACCAAGGTGTATGAGGAATAGGCAATAGCATATAAAGACCATAGGGGTTAGCTTGCGACTTAGCTTGAACACATGCCGTGCATCGTTGAACGTAGCGCTCTACATCACGCTTCATCTTGGGCCAAAAGTAGTGATTGGAGAGCATGTCCAAAGTCTTGTCACGGCCAAAGTGACCTATAAGGCCTCCACCATGAGATTCTTGGAGAAGCAAAATTTGCAGCGACGACTTCGGAATGCATAGCTTGTTTTTTAAATAGAAAGTCCTTATGCAAATAGAAATCATCAACTCCTTTATCATTGGATAACTTTGCGAAAATTGGTTCAAAGAACGGGTCAGAAGCATACAAAGATTTTATTTCCTCAAGACCCAACACGTTGATTTCAAGTCTCGTAAGAAGGCTTGTGTGTTTGCGAGACAAAGCGTTCGCAACTATATTATCTTTGCCCTTCTTATACCTGACAATGTACGGAAAAGACTCCATAAATTCAACCCACTTAGCGTGTCTCTTACTCAAGTTAGCTTGGCCTTTGAGATATTCCAACGACTCATGGTCGGAATGTATGATAAATTCTTTGGGCCATAGGTAATGTTGTCAAACTTGAAGGACATGAACTAAGGCAAAAAGCTCTTTGTCATAAATCGGATAGTTAAGGCGAGCATCATCAAGTTTCTCGCTATGGTAGGCTATAGGACATCCATTTTGCATAAGGACTCCTCCAATGCCAATACCACTAGCATCACACTCTATCTCAAAAGTTTTAGTGAAATCTAGTAACGCAAGAAGAGGTGCTTCGATGAGCCTCTTTTTAAGTTCGTTAAAAGCTTTTTGTTGTGCCTTGCCTCACACGAAGGTGACATTCTTTTTGGTTAATTCATTGAGGGGACAAGCAATGGTCGAAAAGTCTTTCACAAAGCGGTGATAGAAACTGGCTAACCCATGAAAACTTTGGAGTTCACTCACATTTGTTGGGATGGGCCAATCTGTTATGTCCTTTACCTTGGAAACATCAACTTCAATTCCCTTCGAAGAAACGACAAATCCAAGAAAAATCAACTTGTCTTTAGCAAAAGTGCACTTGGGAAGATTAGCATAAAGCTTTTCATGTCTTAGGATTTGCAAAACTTCCTTGACATGTGTTATATGGTCCTCAAGTGATTTGCTATAAACAAGAATATCATCGAAATAGACAACAACACTTTTTCCAATGAGAGAACGCAAAATGTGATTCATAAGGCGCATGAAGGTGGATGGGGCATTAGATAAGCCAAAGGACATAACCAACCATGCATAGATACCAAGTTTGGTCTTGAAGGCGGTTTTCCACTCATCACCCTCGGTCATGCGTATTTGATGGTAACCACTACGAAGATCAATTTTCAAAAAAATAGTGGCTCCACACAACTCATCAAGCATGTCATCGAGACATAGTATGGGATGTCAATAACGCACGGTGATAGCATTGATTGGACGACAGTCCATGCATAACCGTAACGTATTATCTGTTTTTGGTACAAGAATCATGGGTACGGCACTTGGACTAGTGCTAACTTGGATCAAACCTTTGGAGACGAGTGATGGGTTCGTAGCATGGAAAACAAAAATTTTCTACCGCAAGAACGAACAAAACCCAGATCTAATCTAGATAAAAAACCAAGATCTAATCTATTAGACATGTGCAACGAGATAGATTTGTACTAACCCTCGTAGAACCGAAAGCGTTACGAGATTAGATCTCGGGGTTGATGTAGTCGATCACTTGCCGATCTAGTAGATGTTGTCAATGTGGCATCCTGATGAGAATTATGCAGTGCACGTGGTGATCTGAGCGCGATGGCAATGTGAGATCCAGAGAAATGACTCTTATTTTGAAGCCGGTATTGAGTTTCTGATCATATAAAATTATTGATGCCTAGTTTTGGCCATTCTCTCTATGTAATAGGCTGTCGATTAAGTTACCTGTTAGCTGTTATTTTTCTTTAGCTCTCCCATCAGCAGCTTCACTGTGATGGAAAAACTATTTTACTTTCTGTAAGTCTTTGTGGTTTCGTTTCTTGAAATGGAACCTTGAAGAAATCCCTAAGAATCTTTAAAAAAATGGTATCCTACAAGCATGCAAAATTGCAACGCTAAATTCATTAAATTTGGGATGCCTAAATGATAAAATCTCATAATTTTTGGAGTTCTCAAAGTAAGCATTGTTCACTATTCTCAAATCCATTTTTTGTGTGTAGCTCATAATGCAATCATATTTCAAATTAGAATGGTATATAAGATACATAATTGAGTACATATATAATTATTTTCACAATTTATTAAAATTTGTAAAATTGATTTTCTATTTTTTAAAATAATGGAAGTATGGATCCCTAGAGATAGAAATCTCTACCCCACTAGTGCCTAATCATTTTTATAAAATCAAATTTCATAGCACCATAACTCTTAGGGCAAAGGTTTCATAGATCGACAATTGAACGATTTTATTTCACAGAACCACAACTTTTGATGTAGGTTGTTTAACACAACACAAATTATACGATTTAACCAATTTGACGGTGTTTCTGATAGTTCGGTCTCACTAGTCAGATACAAGTGGAAATCAACCCGTTTTCTATGTTGTGTCACACCAAAACGATTGACTACCTGGACCCAAAACTGACCAAAAAACAAGTTAAAAAATGCAAAAAAAAATAGTTCTAAATACATGTATTTAGTAATCTGGAAAAATGTGAGATAATTTTGATCATTAATTTTAAAGTTTGGGACTTTTTCATAAGTTTCGGCCAAACTTTTTACCAAAAATCTAACTTAAAAATAAATTATAGATACATGTATTTACTAATCTGGGAATATATAAGATGATTTTGACAGTTAGTTTTGAAGTTTGGGCAGTTTTTGTAAGTTTAGGCCATATTTTGACCAAAAAATCAAAATTCAAAAAATCCATCAATTCAAAATACATGTATTTACTAATCTAGAAAATTAGTACTCCACCGTTCGCTAATGTAAGACATTTTAAATATTTCAAAGTTGACTAGATTCATTTCAAAATGAGTGAACTCGTACACATTAAAACACGTCTATAATACATTTGTTTTAGAAAAATCTAAAATATCTTTATATGTATTAGTATAAAGATTAAACCCAACCAGGTGAGAGCCTCTCGAACCCTCTCGTCCTCTTGAGAGCCTCCCAGCGCCGACACTGCCCGACTCCTCTCTCCTCCTCCTCCGGCGGCTCCACCGTCGTGAGTGGGCTGGGGAGAGGCGGCCAAGCCCCCTTGTACAGTAGATCTAGTGGTAGAAGTAGGGTTGTGTCTCCCATAGTGGGAATTGGCATAGTTATGCTGTTTAGGAGAGCGCTACAGCGGCACTCTAGCTGCCTGATGTGGCCGGCGGTGATGCTCCTCGTCCTCATCGTGCTTCAGAGGTCGAAGCTAATTGAGGGAGATGAGCTTGTTCCCCTCCCGCCTAATAAGCTCGCCTCCCCCCTTTTGAGATCCCTCTGGTGGTTGTGCTCCTCATGCCTTCTTATGCATATGCAAGCGGCGTGGTGGCTGTAATGCTCGATTTGGAAGAGAGCCACCCTCGAAGTTGATCTGGTGGTTTGGAAGGGGGTGATTCGGTTCCATCTTTGTGGGAGGAGGAGAAGATCTTCCCGGTCTCGCCTGGCTAGCCGTGGTGGAAGGGGGTGAGACGCGGTGCAGTGGAGAGGTGGCAGGTACTTCTTCCTCCGGACGGCCATGGCGGCGAGGGGCCGAAGAAGACAACTGCTTTTCTTGTTCCTCCTTCCTCAAGATGGCGTCTTTCGGGTCAAACCATTACTCTGATGCTAATTTTCCTACGCGGTCGTGGTGATGGCGAAGGCAGTGATGCATAAATCATCAATGGCCCGTGCTGGAGATCGGAGAAGACGGTGGCTCCATCTTCTGCTGCTCCAAAAGGTTTACAACTGCATGTTCTCTCTTTTTGGATGCAACTCTTCAGTCTAGCTGCTATACAAAGGATCAATTGTGAATTGTTGTTAAGGTTGTCTTTGCTATTTTCATTTCGCTCGGGTGTAGGGTTGAAAACGGTAAGGAAACTTTCCGTTCGCTTCCGAAGAAAAAGGAAATGAAGAGCTAAAAAGGAAACGGAAACGGTATTTTGCAAAAAAGGAACAGAAACGAAACCTTTTAAACGGAAACGGAAAAGGAAACGACGGAGCCATTTCCAGCGGAAACGGAAACGGTAAGGAAATTCCGGATAAATAAATACGGAAACTTTCCGGTAATATAACCATTAGTAATTTCCATTGCTCTTGTCGGGCCATAGAATATATGTTGAGTCTACGTAATACATACCCCAGTCTACATACTAATATGAAACTATTTATGTGAACTTATATACTTGTCAAAATGTTGAATTATGTGTGTTACTTCTTGAAGTTGTGAGCTATTCCTTGTGTGTTATATGTTTGTTTTGGTGTACAGAGCATGATATTATGCCAGTAATATATTCCTACAAATGTTCGTTTTCGTATCATATCCGTCTCGTATCCGTTTCATATCTGTCTTCGATGATTTCCGATTTCGTGTTCATTTCCGAAGTATTCCGTTTCGTTTTCGATTCCGACGACACAAGAGGAAACAAAAACGATAACGCATGTTTCCGTCCGTTTCTGTTCCGTTTTCAACCCTACTCGGGTGTGTGCGCCGGAGGGTGAGATTGTCTCCGATGAAGTTCCCCAGATTTAGCCATGAAGATTTCTTCGAGTTGAGATCGGTGATTCATACTCAAAATTTACAACTCAATCTTCAACCTCGTGTTACAGTGCCATCTCAACTGTTGGTGGCTTTTTGGTTGACCTGGTTTTGTGAGGCCCTGCAAGAACTCATTTACAGGATTGGCGCGTCCATGTTCCCGAATGGACACTTATTTTTGACCTAAACCCTACAGCCCTGCTTTCTATCATTCTATGACCCTAAGGAGCTCTATTTGTGTTCTTTTGCTCAGACAACTATCGGTAATACTGTTCTCTTGTGTGCATCTAGTTTGTAGGTTCGACTCTGATCTTGATCTTCAGAGTAAAAGTTGCAAGAGCAGTTTTGTACTTTGTTGTAAGAGCAGTTTTGTACTTCGTGCGTTTGACTGGACATGGAAAAAAAAAAGGCCTATTACTCTCTCATTTTTATAAAAAATACGGAAATTTTTGGAATGAATAGAATGAACACGGAGATACACTTAAAAACAAAGGAGTAAAAAGGTGAAAACGAGTTAGTTCTAACGACACCTAGGTATGCGCCCTCGGTCAAATGCGAGGAGCTTTTTGAAACAAAGGGAGTAGTAAATCGGAGGGAGTAACTTTCTTTTTGAATTTATTTTTGTGGGTAAGCTCAAGCTGATTCTAAGTTGTGATAACGTGAAGTTCCATCGCTTCGGTTAATGGAGACTCGGTTTTTCCCTACTACTGGAAACGAGACAAGATACTGCAGATGCAGCCGAGTAGGATTCCGCGCGGCCGCACCGCCCTCGTACGCGCGGTCACTGGATCCCGCGGCTGCCACCGCGAAGAGCAGGCACTGCACTGCCTCGCCTGCAAGCTGGGCCTCGCCTCCGACGTCGTGCTGGCCACCGCCTTGCTCGTCCGCTACGGCAAGCGCGGCCTCCCGACCCCAGCCCAGAGGCTGTTCGACGAGATGCCGCACAGGGACGGGGTCGCGTTCAACGCCATGCTCGCCGCGCTTGCTGCCTCCGGGAAGACGGCAGACGCCCGCAGGCTGTTCGACCGAATGCCGGAGCACGACAGGACCCCCGCCTCGTGGAACACGGTGTTGACTTGCTACTGCAGGGCCCGCGATCTCGCGTCCGCCAGGGAGGTCTTCGAGGCCTGCCTCAGCGCGAGGATGAGCAGCGTCGTGTCATGGAACGCGATGATCGACGGGTACTGCAAGGCCGGGCGGATGGATGCTGCCCAGGAGCTGTTCGGCCGTATGGACTCTTGGCTGCGGGACGTCGTGACGTGGAACACGATGATGGCCGGGTATCTGCACCGCGGAGACCCTGCGGCCACCATCACAATGTTCCGCCAGCTGACGCAGCAGCAGGATCAGCAGACGCCGAGGCCCACCGCGGTCACCATGGCCACCGTGGTGACGGCTTGCACGCAGGTGGGGGACTTCGCCTTGGGCCGGGCCGTCCATGTCTCTATCCGGAAGCTGAGGATGCGCACCGATGCCGTGCTCAGCAATGCCCTCATGGACATGTACTTCAAGTGCGGGAGCGTGGACCACGCGCTCGAAGTCTTCGGCACAATGCCGGGCACGCCAAACCTCTTCTGCTGGAACACGGTGATCGCGGGGCTCGGCAGGAACGGCCAAGGCAAGGACGCCGTCAGGACGTTCCGCGACATGATAGAGACAAGCAAGAAGAGGAGCGATGTCAAGCCGGACGCGGTGACTTTCGTGGCGCTCCTGTCGGCGTGCAGCCACTCCGGTCTGGTGGCCGAGGGCCGGGAGCTCTTCGCCGAGATGCTGCCGGTCCACGGCGTGGCTCCTGGGGCGGAGCACTACGGGTGCATGGTGGACCTGCTGTGCCGCGCGGGGCTCCTCGGCGAGGCCGTTCAGCTCGTGCGGACGATGCCCGTCCGGCCCAACGCCAAGGTCCTTGGGTGCCTCCTGCTCCACGCACGCAGCTCGGGGGAGGACGGCGTGAGGGTGAGCGAGTGGGCGGCGAAGCGGATCGCGGAGCTGGACCGCCGCGACGGCGTCGCGTACGGCTTGTCCAACATGTACGCGTCCCTGCAGAGGTGGGATCACGTCGAGGAGCACCGGGGCGAGCTGGTGAACGCGGCTGCCGTGGCGATGAGGAAGGAGCCTGGCCGGACTAGCTACGATCAACTGATTGAAGAGCCGCCACCGAATCGATCGATTCTTGATTTGGTTGTGTAAACAAACACATTGAATCAGTGCAAACAAACACACCGAATCGATTCTTGATTTTGTTGTGTAAACAAACGCACCGAATCAATGGATTCTTGATTTGGTAGTGTAAACAAACACAAACGTGCAGACTCTGCACCACAAGATCAAAGCCAACAGAAATGCGACCGTGACAGCAGTGACAGCGAGCACAACGTGTACAGTGACGTCGGCTGTGAGGAACCTTCCTGTGTCTTCTTCCCCGCAGCGTGTGGCAAACCGACAGCTTGGTTCTAAATAAGGATTTTTTTTCTTTCGAAATTCCACCGATCTATTAAAAATCATCTACAACAGGGAAAAGAGACCTAAAAGTAATAAAAATTACAAATAGGTTTATGAACCACCTAGCGACGACTACAAACACTAGCACGAGTCGAAGGCGCGTCGCCGTCCTCGCCCCTCCATCACCGGAGTCGGGCAAACCTTGTCATAGAAGAGCTTGTTGTAGTAGACAGACGGAAAGTCGTCGTGCTAAGGTCACAAAGGACTAGCGCATCAGAGCAGCAACCATCACCAATAATGACAACCGTAGATCGGAAGAGACTGACTTAAAATCACACCAACGAACACGAAAACGGACTAGATCCTAAGAGATCCAGTGGACAAACGACTCTACGCGCCCTCCGTTGGTGCTAGATGCACCACTGGAGCGAGGATAGAGCGGGGAGGATATTATTCTGGCTCCAAGACGTAGCCATCGACTCAACATCCCGAAAAAGACACTAAAAAGCAGGCTAAACAAATACCAGAAAACCTCCCGCCAGCGAAAGATCATGGTCCGCCACACCTCTAAGGCCCTAAGTCCACCGGAAACGGAGCGGACCGGCGCACGAAAGCCTAGATGGGTTTTAGCTGGCTCTCTCCGTGGACGGCTACGTACCTGTTCGGGAGGAATAGTACCTAAAATAAAGATCTTAACTTTTCTCAAATTATGGTGCTGTTTTCCTCGTCCAGAAACACCACCTGCGACTACACACGGAACTTACACTCTTTTTTTCCCAAAATTCTATCGATGTATTAATAATCATTTACAACCGTACAAAGAAACCTAAAAATAATAAGAATTAAAGGACTGACATAGCGCGTGAACGTGCCCGCGCCGAAAACCTAAAGAAACTAAGAAAAAAAATGAAAAATACTCTGGCAACTTATATTTGTGTGTGCTCCAACAGACTAGGGAAGGATTTTAGGCAATTAAATTATGTCATTGGACCACATACCGACGACTATAAACACTAACGCGAGCCAATGACACGTCGTCGTCCTCGCCCCTCCATTGTAGTAGACAGACAGAAAGTCGTCGTGCTAAGGCCACAAAGAACCAACGCACTAGAACAGCAACCATCGTCAATGATGAAACCGTAAATCGAAAGAAACCGACCTGAAAACAAAACAACGAGCACAAAAATGGACAGAATCACAGGAGATCCACCGGCCAAACGACTCCATGCGCCCTCCGTCGGCGCTAGATGGACCACCAGAGGAAGGATAGAGCGGAGAGCACCTTATTCTAACTTCAGGACATAGTCATCGCCTCAACATCGCGAAGAAGACCACCAAGGGCCTAGGGCCACCGCAGGCGGAGCTGATCGGCGAGTCACTGGCAAGGGGTGTGGAACCCTAGATGGGGTTTCTCTCCTTCCTAAGTTTATCGACTTTGTCTTTCCTAGAACAACCAAAATATTTAGATCTAGCAAGCCCAAACCAAGCAAAGCGAAAAGTCACACATCCTCGAAACATGCTTTCTATAGCAACCACACGATACAAGTTTGAGACCACTGCTGGGGAAAACATCACAATCTAGTCCAAGAGAAAAACAAGAGAAAGTAATGCTGATAGCACCCCGATCGACAAAATCAATGTTGACCCGAAACCGTTGTGCCCTCCTGATAAGTTCCATCACACTCCAAAGCCTCCGAAACACCGTGTACCAAGTAACACCTTCAAGAAGGAATGCGACGACGACACTGCTGTCCGGACTGGTCCTAGGATTTCTCCCGGCACACTAAGGGGGGGGGGGGGGGGTGGAAGAAGTGCACCCGACGCCCTTCAAAAGGAATGGTGGCATCCGTAGGCGTCACCGTGTCGGTGTCAGAAACGCCAGCAGGGATTTCTCCCGACGCCCAGAAACCAACTCCCCCGGACAAATCGAAGAGCTCCACCAAGCTTGCCGCCCACCAATATGCGCCACCACGGTCTTGTAGTCACCATCTTCATCTCACCTTGGCAGCGCTGCGAGGCTGACCGGACCGAGATGAAGAGTCGTAAACAAGTGGCAGCAGTATTGGGTCCACACGTGGGAGGGAACAACCTCCACCGTCGTAGGCGGTCACCGACCGGACATAGCGGCAAGCACACAACAGGGCAATCATTGGAGCCAGAGGGCGGCCGCACCATAGCCACCTGGAGGCCGTCCTCCACCGCCAGTGGCGGGTGCTGACCAAACGTGGCAGCAAAGACACACCAGGCCAAGCAGGCCCAGCCGGACCCAAGTCGGGTCCGTGAAGTCCCCGGGCTCTAGCACGTAGGTCACCGCCGTTGCTACCCTATGGTTCGACGCCCAAGGCCCGGCCGGGTCCAGATCGGACCCGTGAAGCTCCGCCACCTCGCTTCAGCAGACGTGGCACGAACACCACCACCCTCATCACGACCTACTCCTCAGTCCAATCGGAGGTGGCGCGTCAGAGCCTGCCCAGGCCTGCCTGGACCAATATCGGGCCCAGATCTGGGCCTGTAGAGCCAAGTACACAACCACCTACACCACCAAACTAGCAGCGCCCCGCAGCCACCCGTACCTGCGCCGGAGTGCCGCCCGCCCACCTGCACCGCCGCCGGAGCCGAATCATGACACAACCGCCGGAAGGGGTCGCTTGAAGAAGCCATCGCCGCAACCGTCACTCGAGGAGGAGGTAGCGCCTCTCATGCGTACTATCTACCCTACTTTTATAGCTAAATCTTTTCAAAATACTCCCTCTGTTTCAAATTACTTGGTATGCACGTTTACCTAGATGGGCTAGTACTCTCTTATGTTTAATCAAAAAATTTCTAAGATTTTTTGGAATACCTAGTACAAATTCCTGGGAATAGAGTACAAACCGTACGAGCCGAGGAAGTCTACGATGCCCGCTGACGAATCGCAATCGGCAGCAAACTGACAAGCACCAGACCACACGTTTGATTGGTGTGCAAAGCGAACACGAGTTATACATGACCACGTACAATGAATCTGGCTATCATTCCTGGGTTCGGTTCATACCTGATGACGGAGGGAGGGGGTGACGGGATCGTGGAAATGGGAACAGACCAACTGGTCAAAACGCTATAGTAAAAAAAAGACGCGCGTCATGCTCATGCCATACGGGAGCACCTATAAATTCAGGCACCCGATTGAAGCCCAAACACAACAGAGCAAGAAACAGAGCAAGTTGAGCGATTCCTCTGCATCGCAAGTTGAGAGATTCCAGCCGAGAGAAGATGGTGGCTGGCCAAGGAGGCGATCCCGCTGCTGACGCCGCACAGGATGGGGCGGTTCGACCTCTCCCACCGGGTGGTGCTCGCGCCGCTCCTACGGCAGCGTGCCGCAGCCGCATGCGGTGCTCTACTACTCCTCATCTCCGAGGCCACCGACGTCTCTGTCACCGCCAAGGGGTACCCTGACACCCCAGGCATCTGGACACAGGAGCAGGTGGAAGCCTGGAAGCCCATCGTCGACGCCGTCCACCGCGGAGAAGGGGGCGCTCTTCTTCTGCCAGATTTGGCACGTCGGCAGGGTCTCCACAAACGGTAAGCTACGAATCCATGCTAATCTAATCTTTTGTTGCTGAACCATGCCTTGAAATTTTTAATCTGATTCTATTCTACCAAATCAGATTTCCAGCCGGACAAGCAGGCGCCAATTTCCAGCACGGATAAGCAGATAACGCCCGATGCCGAGGCCGGCATAGCATACTCCAAGCCCCGCCGGCTCCAGAGAGACGAGATCCCCGCCATTGTCGACGACTTCAGGCGCGCCGCCCGGAACGCCATCGAGGCGGGCTTCGACGGCGTGGAGATCCACGGCGCGCACGGGTACCTCCTGGAGCAGTTCATGAAGGACAGCTCCAACGACCGCACCGACGAGTACGGCGGCAGCCTTGAGAACCGGTGCCGCTTCGCGGTGGAGGTGATTGACGCCGTTGTCCGCGAGGTCGGCGCGGACCGCGTCGGCATCAGGCTGTCTCCGTTCGTCGACTACATGGATTGCTATGACTCCGAACCGCATGCGCTTGGCGCGTACATGGTGCAGCAGCTTAACAAGCACCAGGGGTTTCTCTACTGACACATGGTAGAACCGCGGATGGCCATTGTGGATGGCCGCAGGCAGATACCGCACGGGCTCCTGCCGTTCAGAAAATCGTTCAATGGTACATTCATTGCCGCCGGAGGGTATGACCGAGAGGAAGGCAACAAGGTGGTCGTTGATGGCTATGCTGATCTTGTCGCCTACGGGAGGCTCTTTCCATGTATATGTATATGCATATCCATGTACATTGTATCCTTTCCAGCATTGGTTATTGTTTTCTCACAAATTTGTACCGACGAGATTTTCATCTACTGATATATGTTTATACTTTGCCTTATCTATTCAAGCCAATTGTCCCCGAGTTACCCTCATTTCTTTACATGGTTAGAGCATCTCTAACTCTGTTGGGTCCGCAGCATAGAAAACAAAAAAATTCCTACGATGAGAACTATACGTTAAGATCTATCTACTAGATACAAAGCAACGGGTGGACATACATCCATGGAGAACTTACCCTCGAAGACAACGAGTTTTGTTAACGACTAGGAACTCGTGGTTGATGTAGTCGTACGCTTGACGATCTCAACATTTAGCATCTAAAAAAACAGGATAGAAAAAGATTCCTCTTTTTGTAGCAAGCCACCCTTTTAATGTTGATACGCATACCCTCACAAGCCATCCTTTTAATGGTGATATACCCTCACAAGCCATCCTTTTAATGGTGATATACTATGGCCACTCATCACCCTCACAAGCCATCCTTTTAAAAAAATCGATAAAGAAGCCATCCTTTTAATGATGTTTTGACTTATAACCCTTAAAATCGGCAAGAGAAGACTGGTCCATTACTGGGAAAGCCTTCCCTCTCATCATAATTTAGATGATGGACCTCATTTCGTTTTCCACATATATCTTAAAGGATAATCAAAATATAGTTTTTTTCGCGAAGGTTAACATGAACCAAACAATAATGCTAGACTTACGGACACCACGTTACGGACTAAAACCTACGGACTGACGTGCAAGACGCTGGGTGGTTCGAATACATTTGCCCTCTGTGATTTGAGGAACGTGGGTTTATCTGAATTCTCCATGTCTGCCCGTAAGTGTTTTTTTTAAGGAAAATCCCATAGGTGTAGCATTACTGTGAACCAAAACATGCAGGCGTCTTGCATTCCTTTTTAGTTAGGATTACGTACGCATACTAAATATGGTTACCAATTTCCTTGCTATCTCACCTCTCCATCGGTTCCTTTTTGGTTGCTCTAGTGGAGAGTGAAATGCGAAAGAGGAAAGATGGGCAGCTCCTTGTATAAACCTAGCCCATCATAAACTGAAATCCAGGCCATGCGCACTCGTCTCCCGGCTGCCCAGTATGCGGACACGGTGGCATGGCTTAGCTACCTAGATCGCCCCCCACCCCCTCATATACCCCCGTCTCTGTTGTAATTCAACAACCACTTTAGACCGTCCTGTGTCTACTATATATATATATATATATATATATATATATATATATATATATATATATATATATATATATATATATATATATATATATATATATATATATCTACTAATTTACGTTGAGGTAGGTTCGTCCGTCCGAAATTTTGGTTCCGATTTTTTTCTGGACGATTTTACCCCTGGCAGTTCGTGGTATTTACAGGGGATGCCACCGCCGAGTGGATCTGGTAAGTCAACGAAAGAAAAAACCCGGACCCGGAGGAGGGAATCGTCTCCATCCCGAGCGGACCAAGCTCGACCTCGCGGCCCTTCACGCCTCCGTCACTGCAGTCCTCCTCCGCGGGAATCCATCGAGTTGTTCCTTCTTGGCCGGAATCCAGCCCAAGATCCACTTCCAGTGAGCCATTCTCGGCCGGAATCCGGCAGGTTAGGCTGAAAATTGACGCAGACAGCGGTCAGGAGGGCTCTAACTCGCGGAACCGGTCCATAGCGGAGCCGTCTCGAGGTTGGACGCGGGGACTGGCGGCGGCCATGGCGGATGGCGGCCCGGGATGGGGAGACGGTCGCCGCTTTTGGGGGAGAAGGCGGGCGCGCAGGGGAGATGGTCCGTGGCAAAGGGCGGGGTGCCACCGCGAAGTGGAATATACACGGTCGGTGAAACGTCTGGCTCCTGTGCCTCTAGCCGAGCTCTCGCCGCTGGCCGCGCGCAGCGGCCAGCCAAGATCCCGCCGCCGGCCACACGTCGCAGCCTCCAGTCGAGCTCCCACCGCCGGGCGCCAGGCACACGTGACCAAGCATAAGAAGCCCACCGGGCTAAAGGGTGGAAAATAACCGCGCCCCCGCCAGTAAGAGCCGTATATTTCTGTCGTATACGAGAGACTTTATCCCCTGCTTCTGTATCCTCTCCCTCGCTCACCTCCACTGATCCCGTACACTGGGCACCGCCGCTGACCCTCGCATCGCGCTAGGTCTCGATGGCCTGATATGGTGATTGGTGCTCCTTGGCGTGCAGGCCATGGCAGCCGAACTGGAAATCCCCAGATCTGCGGTGTGGAGTGCGGTTTTAAATTTCCATCAGCCATGGGCATCATAATTTTCTTGCTGATTTGATCTTGAATTGATACGCCATGGCGACTATTGAAGTTTCTGTCCACTTGGGGTGACGCTTCATAAGAGCATCAGTTTCTGTCCCATGTGACATCTATTGCAAGATAGAGAGAGTATATAGTATTTTGCTTCAAAATTGTTTAAGAAACTAATCCAAAGTTGCTTGCTATAAAACTTACCATATTAAATAGAAAATCATGATTTACCGTGGAGATATTGATGTCCTAAGTGTATTGATATTTTATAGCAATTAATCTGTAGTGAATAATTTGATCGCCGCGGTCGCTAATTTGATCAAAAAATATTAATCAATATGTATAATATTTTATTTCCGTGGCAACGCACGGGCATTTAGCTAGTATATATATATATATATATATATATATATATATATATATATATATAGAGAGAGAGAGAGAGAGAGAGAGAGAGAGAGAGAGAGAGAGAGTGGCGCTATTTGACATCCAGGGTGTAGAATAGTTATTCTTCACCCACCCTCTATCTTTCAAACCGTATATGATTTTTACGTCACGTAAATTTTCTCTTATCTCGAAAGTCAAGAAGAACATAAAAAAATTTAGACATGTCGTAAAAAAAATTGTTTACATGCCGTATAAAAATACGACGTAAAATGCATATTTTCTATGTATTTTACACTATAATGACTCATAAATCATATTTTTATGTCGATTTTTTTACGTTTCTAATGAACATGAACATAATTATTAGCATACAAAATATAAATTTCTGAACGTGAGAACATAAAAATATGTGGGATGCAAAATAACTATTCTACACCCTGGGTGTTAAATAGGGTTTATAAAAATATATATATATATTACACCCGGGTCTGTTGCCTCTCGCCCTCTTGTCGAATTTTTCGGAAGTGATCGAACCAGCTTCACCTCTAAACATGGAGGGTATGGTGTTCCAGAGAACCCGAGATCTTGTTCTGTGCTGCGGTGTTCCTCGAATGTCCAGTGACGCGTTTGATTCAGCCACTGCGTCCCACTGGCTAACCCGTCTTCGACTTTCATGTTAGGAAGGCACAAGTTGGAACAACAGTCTACGCGTCCCCGTTGCCTCCACATAATTAGGCGGATTAAGAGTTTCAGAAGCGGGGGCAGTTTTGGCTGATCCAATGGAGCTAGCCATCGGCACTATACCAACCTCACCGATCCATGTAATTAATCTAAGTGCTCACTTCTTAGATCAATAAATATTGTACTATTGCTTTCAATGCTGGATGAACATGATGTCACGGCTAGAGGCATCTTACTATTGTTTAGAGGTAATTATGGATGAAGCTTCCCTTGTGATTGTTTAGCTAAAAACGTGACTGCTTTTAGAACACCTATTGGTTATTATCGGATATATACTTTGTCATGTTTAGTTAATATATAGGTGCATAATGGACATTATTAGTCTTGATGTGGACAAGAGACGTACGTGCTTAATTGGTACCAAGGAGAAAGGTGACATTGAAGCACAATCTCTCAATTACCTCCACTTAGGATGATATGCTCCCTCTGTCTAGAAATATAAAACATTTTAGCTTTGTGAAACGAATGTATCTAGACGACTTTTATGTATAGATTCGAAGTGAGTCTATACACTAAAAGATATTTAGATACATTCATTTCACAAAGCTAAAATGTTTTATAGTTCTGAAAAGAGAAAATACTATATAACACTTGTATGAAGGATGACACAGTAAGTTTTTTTTGGGGAATGATGACACACTAAGTTGATATAATATAAATTCACACTTTATCATCGTGCCATGTGTCATCTAGCTGACCACCCCTACATAATAACAACGCGACATTATTTTATGCGTCTCCAAGAGGCATTTTACTTCCGGTGCAACGCACGAGCATTTTGCCTAATAATAAAGGACGGATTGTTTCTTCCGGTCCAACACTTTTTAAGACCGTTTTATCCTTCCACCCGACACAAAATTTATCAACCAATACCACCAGTAAGTGAAAGACATTTGTCCGGGGGCGTCGGAGTCGTGATGCCATGACCGCTCCGGAAGGCGGTCGGGGGCGATCCACGTCAACTCGTCGTCCACTTCTCCTTCCTTCCCAAACCCCCTCTACTTCCTCTATGAGCGTCCGCGTGTGGGTGGAGGCGGCAGAGATCCTCCCTGTGCGTGCAAATGGCGGCGGAAGTCCTTGGTGACTACCGTGAGCGTGGATCGAAAAAAATGCTCGACCAGCTGTTGGCGTGAGGTCAAGTCGGTGATGCAGATCTCGGCGACTGCTCGCTCTCCACCTACGCTGCCTCCCCTGTTACATGCCGCCAGCTGCACGAGGCCTTCGGAGTAGGGAGCCTGGCAGCTAGCCTGCTGTTGCGTTCGGCTGCGCCTGCGGTGAAGTCTGCTTTAGCTAGCTCTGTTAATGGATTGGCGTTAAAGGAGTGGACAGTTTAGGATTGACCTGAGCTGCTTATTGTTAACATCACATGCAGTTGTGCGCTAGGTAGCTACGGATAGATTTATTTTTTAGCAAAGCGATCTATCGGGCTGGATAGACAGGGGGCCTCTGAATCCTTGGCTTCCTATTCATGATCAGACACAGTGGTGGCGAGGGCCTGGCCGTCAAGAATCGTTTAGGGGCGGCGGCAACTCGCCGGATTTTTGTCGTGTTCACCGGAGCCAAATCGCATCCTACCTCCAAGGTAAGGTTCAAGTTGTCGATTTGGTGGTGGCAGCACCGATTTCATCCGGTTTTGGGAGGAAGTTCTTCGAGCTGTTGTCGGCGACAACCCCTTGGCGTACGCATGCATCCTTGGCCTGTTGGTCGAGGTGGATGTTGCCGTTTCTCACGCCAGTTGCTCGGTCTGGTCCTCCATTTATGCTGTCGTGCGGCCTCAGCGCCACTGAATCCTTGGCTTCTTATTCATGATCAGACACGACGCAGAGTTCACATAGAGTGGAGTGGTGCTGCAGGCCTTCGTTCACAGGAGATGGGATTGGCGGCGGTAACAGGAATATCTAACCTCTATTGCTTTCTTTAACAGACTAACCTCAATCCTCTATTTCTTCATTCACATGAAGTAGTGGAATTAAGGTTGTTTGGTATGCGTAATGGAGAAATATAAGAAGGATTCGACTGCTAGATTCTGTAAAATCAAACTTGTATCCTTGCTTCGATCTCTAAAGTTGTACAAGCTCGTGTGTGAACTGTAATGTTGAAATTAAGTAGTACGAAGGAAGCTAAATATCGTACTTCTGTGTTTGGATCTGGAATTCTGGATTGACCAGGTAAAGCATGTGTTTTTTCTTCTTCTTGCACCTCACGCCTCATGTAGATCTTTAATTTTACCGCAAGCAGTTGCTATCTATGTTTGACTCCGCTCTATCATGGATGAGAATACTTTTTTAGATAGATTTACCCTCCCACCAAACCACATATAACTCACTTTACCATTATATACCAGTTTGAAAAAAATACACCAGTCCAACTCCTCTTTCCGCCTGTGCGGTGGCTGCCTCCTCTGCGTGTGCTTTGCCCGCTTGATGTGTGCCTCTTGCGTGAGCCCATGCACTCTTGGCCCAGTCTGTTATTTTGTTGGTCACTTGGCCTTTTCTTATATATAACCAAAAAATTTCTGTACGTTCTCTCTAGGCAGCGACTTGCAACCTGGTACGATTAGTTTAGTCCCACCCCGCTTCTAAACAGCAAGCGGCACCGGTTCATATACGTGCCCGGTTGTTTAGAGTATCAGCAATAGAATAAGGGAATCAACAAACCCTTGTAAAGAATGGAAATGGATTGTGGGCTGACGACTACGCATGATGCATGATTGAGGGAATTATATGATGTAAGCCATCCATAAGTAAAGGGGATTGTGGACTGTCTTGCACGTGGGGCATGATTGAAAAGGAAGACACGCAGAGAGTGTACCCAAGGAATTATGTTGGGAGAAGTCGGGATGGTGCACGATAGAAAAGTTATAAGACATGCTTGGATTTGGATAGTGCATAATTGAAGGATGAGAGGTTTCCCAGTCAAAGAGCACATGGCACAGCCATTCCATGCAAGCATGCATCCAGCCTGTGCATTTTTTTATTAGACGGGAAACTACATGTTAGTTCATGTTTATATTGTATCGAGCAATAAAATTTTTAACACTATTTACGCCACTTTTTTTATATAATATAAGAAGGGACCAATTTTGAACCTGAAAATCAAATTACCCTAACAATTCAGGTTGATCCAATCAATCCGCGTGACTCTTTTCCAACGATATATCCGTTTTTTTGCTGCTTCCTCCACTCCCCTATCATGAGGAAGGTGAAGGCCTCCGAGGAGCAGGATGGACTAGAGGTGGCTCACTTTTTTTTATTAAAGTAAGCGCGCTATTCTAAATCGAAGTTAAGTCAAACTTTCTAGTGTATTTATTATATTATGGCTTTATTACATTAATAATAGAAAGGAGATAAAATGAGAAATCTTTGCCATCCAATCTGATTAGAATATTATGAAAGTATAAGTAGCAGAATTTTTTTCTAGGAATGTTTTATCAATTCATTTTCATTCCATTTGTACCCCTCTCTGGAAAACTGGACACATAGCTCTGGTGTCCGAGTGTACCAGATGGTCGGGATAAAAGCGGCGTTAAGGATGATGGTACAAAACACGTATGCTGCACAAATTATTTTATGTCTTCTAATCTGCAAAACTGATATGTGCATACAATACGATGGAGTGGTTGCAGCTTGGGAAATCCACCATGGTGGATCAAAGGTGTATAAGCGGGCATTGTGCTAGTAATAATAAAAGACGGATTGTTTCTTCCGGTCCAACACCTTTTTAGACTAAATTGTCCTCCCACGAAACTAAATATTACCGCTAACGTCACTTGTAAGTCAAACAAAAGAACCAGCCGGCCGGGCAAAAATACCGCACGTAGGACATCGCACAGACAAGGGTCCGATCCGAAAAAAAAGAGTCCGATCCGAACCAAAACAAGAGCTAGCAAGGGGATTGGACTCTGTCTGATCTGATCCAAACCAAAACAATGAGCTAGCTAGGGATTGGAAACCGCCAAATTTCTGACCTCGGGAGACATGATCCAAAACATGGCTTCTTCCCCATCTGGCTGCCACCCACGCGATCTCCGGGGAGCGCACAGCCTACCTACTCCGACGGGAGGAACGGAACCATCCTCCGCTGACCAGCCTGCCTCGGAGATCTAGGCCCTCCCGCCGACAAGCCCCCGTCTCCGACAACCCAATTTGGCCGCCATCAACCTCTGGATTTGTCGCCGTCGCCGCGACCTGCTGCCATCAAATCCACAAAGATCTCTGCCCATCAGCACGAGAACCAACAGCACTGACCTGAGACATGCCAGGTGCGCAGCTATTTATCATCAGATCCATGTATTCCTTTGATCTGGAAAAGGTCTGTCAGATCCCTACGTTTCTTTGATCTGGAAATTTTTGCACTGTTGAGGTTGGGAGATACTCCAGTTACTGAAGCCATGCAAGCGATGCCCTACTGTACAGACTGATTGTAAACTCATGGGACCAAGCATGGTGGCTGTTCTGAACCTGCACATGTTGGAGAGGAGAGCGCTGGTACTGTACTTCCCCTACTCCACATCGCTCAACCCAGCTCCTAATGTTGTTTGCGATTCGATTTGGTGTGATATTCCTACTGATGCCCCAGCCCCCAGGGATGGTTACCAACCGTGGGTGTGTATAAGTATAATTCCACAGATCCTTGAGTCAGGTCATTGGACTATTGCTGTTCCCATGCTTTGTTTGGATAACAACAATATATTAAGGTTCTGGATTGCTATTTTGAATCTGCGGTGCTACTTCAGTAGTTCTGCAAGACTGCTCTGATAGTTGCTACTACCAGTGAACTGCGATAGTAGCCTCATCTTGGCCTCCGGGTCCCTTGGTTTATTCTGTAACTACATGCTACTGAATTGCCTCTTAACACTGAGACAACAATGAAGAAGATAATGGACAAGAATGGTCTTCTGTTCATGGTCGACCTCAAGGCAGACAAGAAGAGCAAGGTTGCGAAGTTGACCAGACTTACAGTCTTGTAGGCCTGATGGTAAGAAAATGGCTACATGAAGCTGACCCAGAATACGATTCTCTAGACAATGCAAAGAAACACATTCACATGTCGATGGAACTGACGGTTACTCATTTTCTAATGGTATTTATCTAATGTAGACGCTAACTGTTTGTACCTTCTGTATTGTTGCCAGGTCGTCTCATGGTGAAGGTACTCATATACAAGAGTGGCATGGTGAACATGAGGCTCGGAGATGCACTCTCCGAAGTAGATATTTTCAAATTATCCACTTATTTATACTGCATTGTCTCTTTACTTCTGCGACGATGGACTTAACATTGAATACAGTTTTCAGGTTTCAGCTGATCTAGACTGTGACACCGCTTGCCACCGCCAAGTCAGAAACCAGAAACGACCCGTACGCCTCGTCTCCGAGTTGCTGCTGTTCGCCCGCCGCCATCCAGCCGCCACCACCAGCATCCCCTTCCGTCATCGCCTCTACCTCGCCGCGATGGCCACTGTTGGTGCTTGGAGGCCGTGAGCTCTCTCCCCTCCGTAGAACACCGACACCGCCGCTCTCCAAGTTCACGGCCACCTCGCCTAGATCCACCCTTTTCGGCCGGTCGCCGCTCTCCAAGTTCACGGCCACCTCGCCTAGATCCATCCTTTTCGGACGGTCGCCGCACCTTGGGAAAGTGGAGAGCCGCACCTGGCTCAGCAGAGGAGGAGGCTACGCGGCTGTAGAGGGTCGGCCCTTGCGATGGAGAGGATGAAGGAGAGGTGAGGAGAGAGGGCGCGCTGCTCCAAGTTGGTGTCTGTTGGCTAAGGGATCTAGTGGGCGTGCGCGTGAATGGGTGCCGGTCGGAGAGCAGGAGCTGCTTCGGGCGTCCGGCAGCCGGTTGTTTCGGGCGTCCAGCTGCATGGACCGACTGCGGGAGATGCAAGTCGCTATGGGGATTGTGACCGGATGACAGGGATTTAGAATTGGAGCTTGGACCTCATCTTCTCGTTGTCGAACCTGACCGACGAACATGTGGGAGGAGAGCTTGAGGTGCATCATCGATGTCAAGCCTACACTGCTACACATCTGTCCGTCTACGTCTATGACCTTCAGATTGAGTAGCAAGAGCAGGGCACCAAAAGTCTAGCCAAATGTGAGTTTATTCTGGTTATACTTATCTTAGAAACTTCAACAGTCGGGAGGAATTTTTTCCTCTGTCCTATGTTGTCAGCCTCATGTTCTGATTCTGTTACGGATGGTTCAATATATAATGAACTGAAAAAGTTACACTATAACCATCAGCTATAACTATCAGAGCCATAGTATTAGCTAGAGGACTTGTTTCAGTCTACACTTGTTTATATTTATGTTCAGTCCGTTTCTTAAACTCATGGTGGTGGTGGTTGCAAATAGGCTTAGCTGAATAAATTTGTATTTTACAACAAAATATAAAGCTTACTTGATGATTTATGCATGGTCGTATAGCCATTTTATATCCATGTATGCATAACTCTGACGAATGTTAATTTCAATGAGCTTTTCCTACCAAATGTCAAGTGATTTTTTTTATCTGGGACCAAGTTCAAGTGATTCTCTTGTGTGAATATGTGGGACCAAGTTCAAGTGATTCAAGTCGCCCCCTCCCAGGTTCCTATCCCCAACACTCACTTTCTTCCTTCCATATGACTGTCTTCTGAGTAAATCTATGCATTCTTTGTTCTTCTTAACCTCCAATCTTCATAATTTTTATTTATGTGGGACTGTATAATTTAGTTGATTGTGCCCTGATGCTAACTTGATCAGGTTGATCTGCTTCTACACAATCGGATACTGAATGTATTAAGATAGAAGATCATCTCTGAATAGCTAGATCGGTTGATCTGCTTTTAAACAATCTAATACTGGATATAGTAATAATATATATCGTTATCTCTGAATTGTGCAGTATTGTATCTAGCAAGATAGCTTGATCAGTGCGTCTGGTTTGATCCTAGGTAGAGGATTCAGCACAGGCTGTGAAATACATTTCCTGGATGCTAGGATAGGTTGTTATGTCACTCTACTTCTTGTAGCAGCCGTGCTTATTAAGTACTAGGTTTTGCACATTTGAACTGCAGACAGATGCTCATAGCTGAATATGTGCTTTGGGTGATGCGCTGAAACCCATCAACAGAACTTTGTGTACAGCGGCGAGTCTGATAAGATATTCTTGCATGGTGATTAAGATGGTTCCTTCTCACATGTTGGGCACTTTTTCAAAGAAAATATCAAAGACGAAAGAGAGAATTGGACATTGTTGATGTACGAATAGACATCCGCATATCCGTCTTTTTTGAAATTATAGCAATTGTTTCATTTGCGTGTCCATGTAATTTTTAGTTATCCCGTTGCAACACACGGTCATTCAGCTAGTATATACAAAATTCAGGTGGGGGTGGGGGGGGGGGGGGGGGGGGGTGGGGGGACTCAATTCTGTTTTCCCACCCGGGCGACTCAGGCCAGGCCCTGTCCGGACTCGGGCGACTCAGGAGTAGGCAGGCTGGTCTTGGAGATACCATCGCACGAACGGATGGTCAGCCTCGATCCATCGTTGTCATTGTGCCATGGGCCAAGGTACATGTGTATGCAGGCCTGGTGCATGAACAGCAAATGAGCGTCATGTGAAATCAACGCTAGCAAGCTGGCGACATGTGCGTAAACTCACGATTTAGCACCACATGTCCTTGCTTCCTTAAACGAGAAGGAAAGCCTACTTGAAAATCAACAAGAAGTAGCACCGTCGATTGGTGTGAGGATTTGGTTCATGGTTAAAGGAAGAGCTGGACCAGCTAATTGGATGGTTGTTGGTTTGTGCCCCGCCGAGTACTCTTGCTTGCTCCACGAAAGTGCAGGCATTGCATAATTGCAATTTATAGAAATTGGTATTGTTCTTCACTTAGACTGATTTTCTGTGTCTTTTTCGGAATGTTGAGACGACGGCTACATCCTGAAGTCAGAATAAAGTCCTCCCCGCTCGTGCGTCTAGCGCTGACGAAGGACGCGTGGAGTTATGTATCCGACACTTCGCGATCATTTTTTTTCACCGCATATGAAGTGTACCAAGCACGTCCGGATATGGATATGCGCACGCATGGCCGAGCAACCGTGGCCCAAGCCCAACATCGAAAATTTCAGTTTCACCATCCCTGTATTTGCTGGCTCGAGTACCTGACGGATGCACGTATTAAATAGTACCACCTCGCTACTTGGCACCAAATATCAGCGATTTATATACTTTTACAGATTAACTGTCAACAAGCCGAACAAGCCAAGCTATACAAACTGGATGAGACAGAACAGAATGAGGACGGTTGACGAAAACGCTTTGTGTGATGAGGACGTTGGGAGCTGAACCAAAAAGCAAGGGGCTTCGAGATTGAGGAGCGCATGGGACAGAGGGGTGCGGGGAACGGAAGAATGGCCGTCACGCGCTACGGGTGGAGCTTGAAGGAGATATGGTGGCAAGCGGAGCGAGCTCGAGCTGGGCAGCCGACTACGTCGGAGGAGACGGAGGTGCTCTCGGGGTCTAGGGAGGCGCGCGGCGACGCTCTGCGGGTGGAGCGTGAAGGATGATAATATGGTGGCGAGAGCGGAGCGAGCTCGAGCTGGGCACAGCCGCGCTACGTCGGAGGAGACGGGACAGAGGAGGAGGACGACGAGACGCAGCTTGAGGGAGAGGCGAACTTTAATGGTCCGGTCGTCGTGGTGCAGGTTCGTAATTAAGATGGTGTGGTGGTACTGTGTACACACAAAGCTTCCTCCCTCGTGTACTTTTGGGCTCGTACGAAGCAGCAGGCATCGATTATTTCTGCACATGGAACAAAGATATAAGGGCATCCACTATGTTGGCAATAAGGCTATCCATAAGCAAAAAGTAGACTACAAGGAGTTCCACATACATAGTAGAGGCTATCAATAAGCTATCCATAAGCTCAAAATCTTAAAGGTGACCTACAAGCTTGTGGGTTGTCCATAAGCAATAAAATATTATTTTAGCTTCTCCCCTCTCTCTTGCATGTATAGAACTTTAATTGACATGTGGGACCAGCTTATAGACAAGTTCAACTAGATACATTGTGAGGCTATCCATAAGCTTGTGGTGTGATATGTGGGTCCCAGCTTATGGACAAGTTCTTCTATATACATAGGTGATGCCCTAAAGAGAAAACTTGCCTGAATACGCTAGACAAATGTAGATGCCTACTACTCCCTTTCAAAATATAAGTTGTTTTAGCTTTGTAAAAGAAGTGTATCTAAACTCCTTTTAATATATAGGTTCATAAAACTAAAACATTTTATATTTTGAAACGGAGCGAGTACATCTGATTGGACCATAAATATAAATAGAGAGCATCTAGACGTGAGAGCTGAAACAAATTTCCGTTGTAATAAGCTTTATTACATTTATTATGCTCTTCGGGGAGATCGTCATGTAACAATTTCAGGCTTGGGAAATTATGCACTACATTTAAGATTAGAAATTATTAGTTGGATGCTTGCTTTATATTCATACGCCATCGAATTATATCCTCAAATAATTTGAATATAAATTTGTAACTTGTAAATCGCCGCTCAACGCCACCAATCGCCTTTGCAAAATATTGGATTTGCATTGCCCTCATTTGCTCATGTTCCGCTCATCCTTGCTGGAGAGTCGAGATAGTAGATTAAATTAAAACAAAATAACAATCAAAAGTATAAATAATTAAAGATTTAGAGGTAGAGGGGCAAACTTAGGTCATGTTACAAGTCGAACTACTTTGTGGAAAATTTTTAATCATCTCGATATTTGTTAATCAAAAGTTTGTGTACTCCCAGTGCAACGCACGGACAATTTTGCTAGTCTTGTATAAAGAATAATAAAACAGACTACACGGGTGGCCTCGCGCCATATCTGCCTTAACATGTATATGCAACTAAATCTTGAAAAAAACTCCTCCCAGGCTCGCGCGAGGCTGCTGCGGAGGCGCCTCCGCTAACCCTAGAAAAGCTAGCTCAATCTCCTCCCATAGCCGCTTGCATCGCTGGTGGTGTCACGCCCTGCCGACAGACCCCTTCGCTCGGAGGCCGGCCGTCACCTAGGCATCGCGAGTGCAAAGTGGGAGGCCGTTTTGTTCATTTTTCATCGTCGTCGCCATCGTAATGCGTCAATTGGGTGGTCTCGCGTGGCAGCCAGCACGTATTTGCAAGATAGGGCTGTGACTCTGCATTGCAGGGGCGCCAAACCAGTGCCACTAGGGTGGCTGCACTAGTAGAAAACGCACATTTAGTCCCGGTTCTGTTACGAACCGGGACTAGAGGTCCACCACGTGGCCCCGCGTCGTGCACTGGGTTGGAGGACATTTAGTCCCGGTTCGTACGAACCGGGACTAAAGATTCGCTGCCGCGGTAGCGTTTTGGGCCATTTGGCTGCCGCGGCAGGAGATGGGATTTTAGGGTTTTGTGTTTTTCTTTTCTTTTTGTGTTTTAAGTTCAATTATTTTTCGTATATACATACACGAAGGTACTACATAGTAGTTGTACATATTGATGCATATATAATATAATTTCTCTTATACGAGCATATACATATATCTATATACAATTTGGTATACGAGTCACAACCGGCTTCAGAGCCCGTCTATTTGATTACATGGAGATGTATTACATGGATGCTTCAGGGTCTATGTATACTGTATTCTCTGTATGGGTCTATGACCTCGTCAACCAGAAATCCCGCCAATTCCTCTTGAATTGCTAGTAGGCGATCCTGTGGTAGGAGCTGTTCTCGCATTGCTTCCAACTAAAAAGAAGAAAATCAATATGAATATATATTTATTCATAAAAAATATGAATAGAACTCAACACAAATTATGATAATACAAATAAATCGTTTATGTACTTGAACAAGTTTCAACTTCTGCTTACTAGTGCAAATGCGAATGAACTCGCAGACATAGTATCCACATAGATTAGTCCCCGTTGGCTGCCTCGCGTACTTTACAATAATAGAATTCAATCAAATAATAATCAAACATGCATGACAATTGTTTTGAAACTAGAATTAAAGAGATGCACGGAGCTAGCTCATACTACTTACTGGCATCGGTTTATAGGTCAACTCCTCATGCCATTCACCGCGGATCGCAATCTTGAATTTTGTCCAAACACTGCCCGACAAAGAAAATGAATGAATGCATTAATAATTACTTGATATCTTAGAAATTGAATAAAAGATACCGATATAGTGCGATAATGATTGAAATTACATATTGAGCATTTCGATCATGCTGCGGTACTCTTCCATGTCCACTTTGGATGAGTCGTATATATGAACTCTTCCCAAGCCAACGGAAATACTTAGAAGAATCCAGTGGAAGCTGCGCAAGATTTATATACGCCAGTAACCCATCATTTACACTTAACATCGAGTAAGAAAAAGTTAATGTGTACAAGACAGAAACACTCTCACCCAAAGTGGTAAGGAAATAGTATTTCCTTACAGTAATGCTGCTTCTTGAAAAACCGGAGCAAGTTTTGCTCCGTGTCCACGGGCTTTGCCTCTAGCATAGCTCCATTAACTCGATTTGGGTCAATGAACCCAAATCCGTGGATTCTCCCTTTTTTACATTTGAATATCTTCATTCTGCATCATAGCATACACAAGAATATAATGAGGATGATTACCGACAATGAATTGAACGAGGTGAGCTAGGTACTTATTAATTACATAAATAAACTAATCACATACAGACAATAGCAACTGAGGATAGATTTGTCGAGGTCCCTTTGATTGAATAACTGTAAGAGTTCTGAAAGTTCAATATGGACCTCGTTTTTAATGAAGTAATGCTCCTCTCTAACTTTTGCTATGATATATAGCCGCTTTTTTTTGTGGCGTTAATATACCATGCATGCAACTTTCGCATTTGTGTTGGAAGATCTTGGAGCGTCTCAGAACTGACCAAAGGTTGCCCGTAGACATATTGTCGTTCTATAGGAGCCGGGGGACCAACGCTACCAAGTATGTCATCGAGAGACATATTACATTGCAGCCAATGCCATAGCTGTTTCCATATCCGTAGGTTCACCCCCATATAGTTGAGGTTCGGGTAACACCTGGAGCGGGCGGGGGGGAGGGGGGGGGGTCGATTGTTTTTCTTGTTCTCCGAGCTGGGAACGTCTTTTCTAATGCTGCTTCCTCTCTCACTTGTTCTCTTCTATTTCACTGTCTTCACAAGACAGCGTGTATATTCATCTGGCGCATTTATCTGAGCTTGGGATGGGTGCTTCAGAAATTTCTTAAAGTGCTCCTTAACTTTCTGATCTACTTTGACCTTTGGCTCAGGTTGTTTCTTTGCAAAAAATGCCTTTTCTCGACATCTGCGACCGCCTTGTTTTCCTCAGGAGTCATGTTGTAAGGCCTCTTGGGAGGGACCGACGGTGCTCTTGGGAGGGGCAACAACTTTCGCTTTTGGCTATTCCTCGATGAAGCGGTGGTTATCTACCACTTTTGGCTCTTAGTGGGTGAAGGCGGCTGAGGCGCCGTAGATCGAGATGGACTCACGCCGTGGTCCTTCTTCTCGAGGAGGGGTGGACTTGGAGGTGGTGGGCTTCTACTGGGAGGAGACGGTGGCCTTGGAGGTGATGGATTGCTTCTCGGTGGAGATGATGGCCTTGGCGGTGAGCCTAGAAACTTGATGTATTCCTCTTTCCAAAGAATGAAGCCACTCGTGACTTCTCCTAGTGTCGTCTCCCCTTCACCTCCAGGGATGTCAAGCTGTAGTGACTGACACATCGGTTGAACTTCATCCACACCAACACGAGCATAGCCAGCTGGAATTGGATTGCAATGGTAGGTCGCTCCCGGTGCAGAATGTAAAGCAAAGCCGAACACTACCTTCATGGATATGTTCTTCAGTTCAACATGTAGCTCACAACTAGTTTTCTCCTTGATTGCATCCATGGGGTACACATCCATCGTTGCATCATTAGCGTGGACCTTCGTGGAAGCCATGCTGCTTTTACGTTGAGATGGGCCAACCGTACTCTCTAGTGCAGGATCTTGCGGTCAGAGTCCTCTAAGTTCATTAAGCTACTCCTGATGCTGTTGCAACATGGCTTCAACCCTTGTGAACTGCTCTGCATCCTCCTCTTCCTGTCGCTTTGTTTTTCTCGCTCAGCTTCTATAAGTGTCAATGTCATCGGGAAACCCAATAGCCCATGGATAAGAAGGTCCAAAGCCTCATGTTCGTCCGACCTTTTTAGGATTCCCTAGGGCCTTTGTTAGCTCATCGTTCTCTCTGTCGGGAACGAACTTTCCCTCTTGAACCTCTTTCATCACTTTAATAAGTGCATCTTTGGGTGCAACAATTTCTTTGTTTGCAACAATCTCCCCTGTTTCTGGGTCATACGATCCCCCATGCTCAAGTATCCAATTTTGAGACCTCAAAGGCCAACCAGTTGTAATTGGAGTGACCCCTTTAGCCTCCAGGTCGGCCTCAGTTTTATCCACTTGGGCATGGCACTCATGTAGCCACTTGTGCCTATATGATGGTGATATTTCTTTTTGGAAGCATTTATCTTATTATTTTCTGACCTTGCCTTAGCTGGTTCCGATTCCTTGTATTCCAGAAATGCTGCCTAGTTATCTCGCTGCTTCTCTAGTGGGCCAGTGAATTCAGGAGCTTTTTTCTCCTTCAAATAGTTTTGGTATAATCTTTTCTTCCAGTCCTTGAATTGTGTGCCCATCTTCTGAAGATCCCACTCCTTGACTTTCAACCTCATTTTCTGTGTGAGCTCATCTGTCGACAAGACTGGTAGGGTGAAATGTGTCATCAGAGAATTCCAAAGAAAATCTTTGGCTCTGTCGTTGACAAAAGTAGATCTAGCTTGATCATTTTTCCTTCCTGGCTTATTCCACTCCTGAATGGTGATCGGGATGGTGTCCCTAAGAATCACTCCACATTGATTTACAAAGGCATTGGTGATCTCTATTGGCTCCAACCGTTTACCCCGTGCAGAGACAAGGTCAATGGTGAAACAGACATCAGCGGCCAACTTTTTGGCCGAGCCTCATTTAGTTGAAGAAGTGGAGCCCGATGCGGAGGTCTAAGAGAAGAAACATCCGTCAATATATATATACGAAACAATTAATGCATCTAGTGATCGTCAGAGGCTTTATATACCTCGCCATGGTGTCCACCATCATCTCCACCATGGTCTTCACCGTCTTCTCCACTATCGTCTCCACCATCGTCTCCTCCAGACAAATTTAGATACTGGGAGCCATCATCTCCATCGTCGTAACCTCCAGTACCCTCATCTATCATGTCGAGGAGCTCCACTTCATTTTCTCTACCGTCCATGGCTTAACTAATACATTAGATAAAACAATTTCGCATTAAGTAAAAGAATATTACAATTGCGACGACTCGGATACAGAAGAAAGATTAAGTAGTAATAATGAAAACAATATAGTACATCTCGGATAATCTAGATAATGCAACAATAACATAAGATAAAGTACAATAATACAACTCGGAGAATCCAGACAATGCAACAATAACATAAGATAAAGTACAATAATACATCTCGGATAATCACTACAAGGAATGTGTTGACTAGTGACCTTTTCTTAACGATCCTGAGTTTTTTGGTCACAGATCTATGACCATTTCGAATCAATTGGTCGTAGGCCATTTGGGAGGGTCCAAACCCTGAAAAACTACGACCTTTTTTGTCAGGAAGGTCATATCTTGCTTAAACCAGTTGGTCATAACATAAATATCGCTGGTCCATGACCTTAATTTTGGATTACTATGACCAATTTAAATGGCCGTTATGCTGATACATGACAACTAGGTTGTCAACTAAGCAGTTTGGCCTATGTGTCATGTCCACGTGTCAAAATATGGTCAAAATGGCGGTCATGAAGATAGGGGATGGGCCTCGCTAAAACTTGCATTAGATCTCTAAAGAAACATCATATTGTGAGTCTAAATATGATTTTTACAAAAAATCATGAGCATTAGATCATGTACCTGTAGTTCAAATCAGACCCACTTCCTACCGATTCGGCACAAAATTTTCTTTTTCACCATGGATGAACGGAAAGGTTTCGGATATCCTACTTGTGACATTGTCTATGTAAGGTAATCTAATATTTTTGAAAAATATGGTGGTAGCATTTTGAATTAACCATTTGGTGGTTGCTTCATAAAACGCCCCGTTTTTGGCACTCGGAAAATGGAAAATGCATTTTCTGTGCGACGAAATGGAAAACTTCCTCCTGCAATACTGTTTTCCATCCCAAGATGCACATGTGTGTAAAATATGGGAACATTATCACAAACTATGTTGCGATTCTGGCCATAAAACCTCGAACATGATAGGTCATGAAACCTCGAACATGATAGGTCATTTATGTGAAGGTTTTTTCGAGATGTTCGAAATATAACAAGTTTGGTATTTTTCCTTGTAAATATGTCATATAATATGACACCATGTGAAGGTTTTACATTGTTTGGACCGTTTTTGAATTTTTCATGCCCGTTTCAAACTATGGTCAAAACGGCGGGCACGAAGGTTCATAGATAGGGGATAATCCTCGCTAAATTTGCATCGGATCCCTGAAGAAACATCATATTGTGAGTCTAAAAATGATTTTTACAAAAAATCATGAGCATTAGATCATGTACATGTAGTTCAAACCGGACCCACTTCCTATCGATTTGGCAGACATTTGTCTTTTTCGCCAAGGATGGACGGAAAGGTTTGAGATATCCTACTTGGGACATTGTCTATGTAAGGTGGTCTAGTATTTTTGAAAAATATGGTGGTAGCATTTTGAATTAACCATTTGGTGTTTGCTTCACAAAACGCCCTGTTTTGGACACTCAGAAAATGGAAAACGCTTTTTCTGTGCGATGAAAAGGAAAATTTCCTTCTGCAACATTATTCACCATCCCAAGATGCACATGCGTGTATAAAATAGGCACATTATCACAAACTATGTTGCGATTCTGGCCATAACATTGGTCGTTTGACCTAAAAGCCATGAAACCTCGAACAAGATAGGTCATTTTTATGAAGGTTTTTCCGAGATGTTCGCAATATACCAAGTTTGGTATTTTTCCTTAAAAATATGTCACATAATATGACACCACACGAAGGTTTTACATTATTTGGACCGTTTTTGAATTTTTCATACCCGTTTCAAACTATGGTCAAAACGGCGGGCACGAAGGTTCATAGATAGGGGATGAGCCTCGCTAAAATTTCATTGGATCTATGAAGAAACATCATATTGTGGACCTAAACATGATTTTTTTTAAATCATGAGCATTAGATCTAGTAGCTGTAGTTCAAACCGGACCCACTTCCTGCCGATTTGGCTGACATTTGTCTTTTTTACCAAGGGTGGAAGGAAAGGTTTTAAAATCCCCGATTGGGACATTGTTCATGTAAGGTGGTCTAGTATTTTTTAAAAATGGGGTGGTAGCATTTTTGAATTGAACATTTGGTGTTGGTTCACAAAATGTCCCGATTTTGGCACTCAGAAAATAGAAAATGGCTTTTCCATGCGACAACAAGGAAAACTTCCTCCTGCAACATTGTTCGTCGTCCCAAGATGCACATGCCTTCACAATATGGGCACATTATCATAAACTATGTCGCGATTCTGGCCATAACATTGTGCACATTATCACATGCTTTTCCATAACATTTGTGTTTTTCATCCGGGGTGGATGGAAATGTTTGAGATACATCGGTTGAAACATTGTCGATGTAAGATAGTCTAGTATTTTTAAAAAATGGGTAGCATTTTGGAACTTTTATGTTTGTTGCTTCACAAAAGGTCCCTTTTCTGCACTAAAAATGAAGTCAGCCAATCAGAATAGAGAGGCACACTATCCATGGATCACCCTATAGAAGTAGATCTCAGCCGTCCACATGGGCTCCATCCAACGGGCCAAATTTCATCCCCCACCAGGTCTCCCGCCTCCCCTCCCCGCCCACATTTTATGATTAAATGACCGAAAAGCCCAAACCTTCCACAACACTAGCATATGAATGATTAGGGGCAGTTTTGTAAAATCCTCCATGCTACCCATCCATTTCGTGAGGGACATCCACCCAAACCCTAATCTCCTCCCACCCTGCAGTGCTGTCCCTTCTCCACAGTCCACACCACCCATTCGCCGCCGCCACCACAAACCCCTCCTCTCCTCTTCCTCTGTGACCCACGGTGGCCCTGTAGCCTCGCCCATCCTACACCTTTGCCCGCCTCTGGAGCCGGTGGTTCTACCGCGTAGCGGCATCGGCAAGCAAAGAGGTTGGCGGTGCACCGGCCCGAGACAAGGAGGTGCTCAGCGGCCGAAGGGAGGAGGTGTTCCGGGGGGTGGAGGGAGCTCATCGGAGGGAGGAGGTGTTCGGGGTTTCGGTCTCTCACCTCTGCACCGTGCTATCCACCCGCTCGCAGCTCGCCTCTAACCTCCTGCTCCACCTCTACGATGACGACGAGTTCATGCTTATCAAAATGCCATGGAATCTTCTGGCCGTGAGATCCATGGGTTCTCCAGATTTGTCATCGGGGTCGCCGGATGTTGCCACAGGTTGGCCAGATCTATGCCCCTTCTCCCCCACTTTTCTATCTCGGTTTCTTTTCTAGTCGATCTCTCTTTCTCTGCAAGCACTCTCATCGAAGAATAGATTTGCTGGCCAGGGACGTCTTCATCGCCCCGCTACCTCCTAGGTCGAGTTCCTCGCGGTGGCCTCCCCCTTCTCCAAGACCCAGGAGTAGACCCGGGACGCTGTTGGAGGCAAGACCTGCGTCGACCCGTCCTTCCACCGCCAAGGTACATACCCCTCACGTGCTAGTTCGAGCCGGTTAGAGATTCTCCTGCTCATGACTCTGGTTTCGCCAACGATCGAATTTGGGGGGAAGCGAATGTGTAGGGTTAGGGTTCATCCACGTGGGGAATTGTGTTTATAGATCAGGGTGGCTGGTGCAGAAGAATTGCGTGGAACAGATCGCATGCATCCTTTGTAGATGCAAGGTTCAACAAAACTGTCTTTTGCATTCACACAGATGCACATATGTGCATCCTTTGTAGAATTGTGTTATGAGTAGGCAAGCTTGTTTCATCCCCAAGTGCTAGATGTAGTGATTTTTTCCCCCTATTTGAAAGATGAAATGTGGCTGTAGAAATAGCCCTCACCAATGTGAGATGTGAAACCCATAGTCTTCTTGTAGGATGTGCTAATGTATATTAAAGTTGAGTATATGCATAAGACGGTGACACAAGCAGAGATTTATGTTGTTTGGATTCTTGCTGCTTATTTGGATTGATGCTTGGCTTGATTCATGTTTGGCCTGATTCATGTTAGGCTTGATAAAAGAACTGCATAAATTGCCTATATGTATGGAGAAGAACTGCATAAATTGATCTGAAGGTACTTCTACATGGAATAGCTGCAACGACCAGCGTCAATGACATCTACTGCTCCAGCCTGACATGGTGCATGCCCGAGAAACTCATCTCTCTCTATTCTACTTGTCTTCTAGGACATGTCGAAATGTGTAAGTATGGGAAAGAATGCTTGCCTTTTTTGTTCTCGTGTGCCATTTAATCATCATCTGATTGAGCTTGCCAGTATTAAATATGTAAGTATATTCACTTTATGTGATGTACCTATGTTAAGTAAATCATTCTGGTACCATATTGTAAGTAAGATGACATGTGAAGTCGCTCTACATGGTACCAAGTAAACAATGCCATGATCAGATTGTATTAGCACTAGGTGCCTCAATAATTTGTGTGTGTGGTTCATCTATATGATTCTGTATGCAATAGTCACATATTCTTATTTAGTTTGCTTCAGTTTGGTTTTCTATCATGTAGCTATATGTTCAGAGATGCTAATTTGGTCAGCCAACATGTTGCTTATACCATCTGTATGTAAATCTATATATATGTATGCAACAGTCAACGGATATGTTCCATCCCAGGTCACCGCTTGTCTTCTGATAATAGAAAGGCATGTGACATTTTACTAGCTATTTTCTGTGTGTATAATATATCTGTGGAAGTGTACTCATGAATAAGTAATTAACTCTAAATATACGGCTCTCGATTTCTGTAATTAGTAGTACTCAGTACATAGTTGCTGTCTATTTCTTTCTGATTCAGGCTGTAACGCTAGCTTTATTTGTACAGTTGTGAGTGGCTCGCCATCGCGCATGGATGGCGCCATGAAGGAACGGGCTTGTGGTTGCTTACCCTTGCTGCTGTTGCCGGTAGTCCAACCAGAAGCTGCTGCCTGGGAGACCATGTATCTGAGCTGCTTCCCGCCACTTCCCCGAGCTTCTTCTGCTGCTTCCGGTCACCACTCCATGCTCGCTGTATGACCCTACCGGGGGTCATATTGGAACGCTGATTGGACTATACCAATCATCTGTTTCCCTCATCTGAATCCAGGGTGATGAAACCCTGGAGCTATAGATGAAGTGAGCTAACTGTGATGAGCCAGTCTAACATCAGCATGACTTTTTTATACATTTTAATTGTATAGGACATGAGACATACTTTCTGGATGGACCGTGTATTTTGATCGCCGAGTACCTAATGACATGGTTGTAATCTATCTTGTATTGCTGCTATATGAAATATTATGATTTTATTGGCTCTATTTGAATCAAATTGCTAGTTATTGCACAAATGAAAATTGATGAATGTGACCTTTCTGGAATTTATACATAATCTGTGGGGCTAGAAGGAAATTGGTACTGCTAGGTGGGACCCATCTAAATTGTGGGACCAGTTGTGAAATAAATTTAAAGAACGAAATTATTGGGCCAAGGAAAACGCCAGAAGTTAAAAAAATATGGGCTTAAGTTTTGGGCTTGGCCAGAAAATAAAAGGTCTGTAAAAGCTAGGCTTAGAAACAAAGAGGCTAGAATTATTGGGCTTGGGTCCATGTAAATCACTAAACTGGACTGTGCTGAAACTGCTGCCACGTCATATTCCACGTCAGATTGGCTTACGTGGACAGGCTAGAATGCCATGACCAAAATTTTGGTCATGGACACTATGACCATCTATTTTGGTCATAGTAGTCCACGACCAATTCAAAAAAAAGATCGTTAGCTGTCTATAGTGACCCTCGCTATGTGACCTACTGTTTTTGGTCATAGAAAGGTCATAGATGAATTACTATGACCTTTCTATGACCAATATTTGGACTCACCAGTTAGCACATTTCTTGTAGTGAATCCAGATGATGCAACAATAACACATATAAGATAAAGTACATCTCTCTCATATCAAACTAGACGCGGCTACCGGGTCCTGAGCGGCAGGAGGTGTACACCCAGAGATAAGGAACCATCACCGGAGAATAGCTCGGGTGAGATCCATGATGAACCTGCCACAAATTGGAGAACCTGGTCTCCAAAATAGTCATATATCGGCGGACGTGCTCGTCCTCCTACCTGACACGATGATGTACCACCTCCTCGGGGGTCAACTCCCTCTGTACCGCTCCTAAACCACGTGACCACCACCAAAGAAGCTTCGGGTCGACGATGATACCCGGATTCCTCACCAAGCTACGAGTGCCGGCAGGTAGCACCTCCCAGTGCCAGCCTGGCGGAGCCTAGGCTCAAACATCCCCGGACCCGGCAGAGTCTAGTACTCCGTCGTTGTCGCCGAGTGGACGACGAGGACGCGACATAACTAAATAATAACATAATCAATCATATATAACATAAACACAAAATTAAACCCCGATCCTAGGTCGCTAACTAAACTAAACCTAAACACTAAACTAAATCCTAAACACTAAACTAAACTAAATCTAAACTAAACTAAACCTAAACTAAACCTAAACTAAATTAAATACACTAAAACTAAATAAACACTAAACTAAACAAATCTAATTAAACACTAAATAAAACAAATCTAATTAAACACTAAATAAAACTAAACAAATCTAATTAAACACTAAACTAAACTAAGCAAATCTAATTAAACACTAAACAAAAGTAATTAAACACTAAATAAAACTAATTAAACACTAAATAAATGGAGGATCAAATCGGGTAGGAGCTCACCTAGGGGCGGCACGGGGCGACACGGCAGGGCAGGGCGGCAGTGTGGGACAGTGTGAGCGTCGATGGCAACCTCCTCTCCACGGGCGCGGGCGCGGGCGCGGTGGGACGAATGGCGCGGGCGGTAGCAACCTCCTCTCCATGGGCGGCGACGACTCCTCTCTCGGGCGGTGACGCGAAGAAGACGAAGAGGAAGGATGCTCCGGGTGGTGGGTCAAACCAGGGTGGAGGGGCGGGTATTTATACCCCCAATCTTTAGCCCCGGTTTGTAATACAAATCAGGACTAAAGGGTACCCTTTAGCCCCGGTTTTTATATTACAAACCAGGGCTAAAGGGTTTTCGGCCGCCGCTTTTCGTGTGCGGGCCGTACCCCTTTAGCCCCGGTTTGTAATACCCTTTAGCCCCGGTTTGTATTGGGCTAAAGGGTTTTTTTGTGCCAAAATGAAAGTGGTGTATAATTTTGGCGCCACATTCTCAGAGCCGTCCTCCGCTTCCCGCCATGTTTTCCCACCATTTCCCTCTATATCTAGGTCGGTCGCCATCGCCTTATACACATCCACACCTTCCTCTATCACAACAATGGACACCGATTACTGGGCCTTTCTAACCCTCGAGGAGACCGAGGTGCTGTGCGCCTCTAGCTACCCATGCCCGCTAGGGTACCGGCTGCCAGCCGGCTGGATGCTTAGCGCTGGAGGGGTTCATGTCCCTCCTGTGCCCCAAGGTTCTGTCCGCCAGGCGGCCATCACGAACCACTTCTACCTCGAGCTCACACCGGAGCAGCGGATGGATCCCCATTAGGATCCCGATAACTACGACACCTGGAATGCCTTCTTCGCAAACCGGCGGGAAAGGGAGCTCGCCAGGTACGAGGGTGACGGCCCGCCCCCATTGAACCACAACGAAATCGGTCGCTGCCTGTGGTGGGCGAACCGGACTATCACCGGCATGATGCTCTACATCGCCATGGGAGATCATTCTCTCCTGAGGTACCCGCACTTTCACCAGCCATAGAGCCACAAGAATGGGGGCGGTGGTGAAGGCTGATGCCGTAACAACGTCGTCATCCGGGATCCCCCTCCCCCACACATCGTGAATCCGAGGCTGGAGTGGCAGGTTCCTCCTTTCCGTTCCCCCGTGCACAAGCCGGGGAAGGGCTGAGGATCCAACCGCGTTCTACGAGCGACGACGATGACGATTCTGAAGACGACCCTGAAGCTGTGTACCAAAGGGCTAGACATGATTATAACTAATTTTTATGTTTTAATATTAATAAATGTCTTTGTTATTGGGCCATCTCCTACCAGCGCCACCCTCCTCTCCCCTGAGATCGAGATAGTTCATATCCATATATATAAGCAGATCACTAAAAATAAAGGTTTAATATTATACATCACCAACATCCACACATCTCTAGTGTTAGGGTTTTCTTCTAATCTGTAACCATGGAGCATCTTCTTTACTTAACGGGATTCTTGGGTCATCCTTCACTGCGAAGGGCGGAATTTCATGAAAATTATCATAATCTTCTGACATGTCTGTCTTATCCTCCACCCCCACGATGTTTCTTTTCCCTGAAAGAACTATGTGGCGCTTTGGCTCATCGTATGTTGTATTCTTTTGCTTATCTTTCCTTTTTCGGTTTGGTAGACATGTCCTTCACATAAAAAACCAGAGCCACATCATTGTCTAGGACGAATGGTTCATCTCTATACGCAAGATTGTTTAGATCCACTGTTGTCATTCCGTATTTCTTGTCTACCTCAACCCCACATCCTGTCAGCTTGACCCATTTGCACCGAAACAAAGGGACCTTAAAGTAAGGTCCATAGTCAAGTTCCCATATCTCCTCTATGTAACCATAATATGTGTCCTTCTTCCCATTCTCGTTTGTTGCATCAAATCAGACACCACTATCTTGGTTGGTGATCTTTTTATCTTGGGCGATCGTGTAAAATGTATTCCCATTTATCTCGTACCATTGGAAAGTCAATATAGTCAAAGATGGTGACCTGGCCAACAAGTACAGCTGATCTCCAATAGTGATGTCATTCATGAGATGTGTCTGCAACCAACCGCCAAAAGTATTCATGTGTTCATTGCTAATCCAGCAGTCAGGCTTCCCCAGGTTGTTGGAGCATACAATATTCTTATGTTCCATGATATACGGAGCCACCAAGGTGGAACTTTGCAGAACTGTGTAGTGTGCTTTAGTGAGAGAATGCACGTCTATACATATCCTTGCTTTCTTTCCTAGCGTGCCTTTTCCACTCAGTCTACCCTCATGCTGTGATTCAGGAACACCGATGGACTTAAGGTCAGGAATAAAATCAACACAAAACTCAATGACCTCCTCTGTTCCATATCCCTTGGAGATGCTTCCTTCTGGCCTAGCATGGTTATGAACATATTTCTTTAATACTCCCATGAACCTCTCAAAGGGGAACATATTGTGTAGAAATACATGACCAAGAATGTTAATCTCTTCTACTAGGTGAACTAGGAGGTGCGTCATAATATTGAAGAAGGATGGTGGGAACACCATCTCGAAGCTGACAAGACATTGGACCACATCTTTCTGTAACCTTGGTAGGCTAGCTAGATTGATTACCTTCTGATAAATTTCATTGAGGAACACACATAGCTTTACAATGGGTACTCGAACATTTTCTGGGAGAAGCCCCTCAATGCAACCGGAAGAAACTGGGTCATAAGCACGTGGGAGTCATGAGATTTTAGGTTGTGAAATTTTTTCTCTGCCATACTTATTATTCCCTTTATATTCGACGAGAATCCATATGGGACCTTGATACTTTAAAGGACTTCAAAAAATATTTCCTTCTCTTCTTTGGTAAGAGCGTAGCTGGCAGTACCTTGAAACATCTATGGATGCTTGCCGTCTTGGTCTTTTATATGTTGCTGGTCCTGCCATGCTTCCGGTGTATCTTTACTCTTACCATACACGCCCAAGAAGCCTAGCAGCATCATAGAAAGATTCTTCATTAGGTGCATCACGTCAATTATAGAGCGGACCTCTAGGACTTTCCAATAGGGTAGCTCCCAAAATATAGATTTCTTCTTCCACATGGGTGGGTGTCCGCCATCGTCCTTCGGAACAGATTACTTTTAAATCCTTCACCATATCAAATACATCATCACCAGTACGGCGGATAGGCTTACTCCGGGTATCTGCCTCACCATTGAAATGCTTACCTTTCTTTCTTAGGGAGTGCGTGGGTGAAAGAAAACGACGATTCCTGTAACATCTCAAAAATATTAAACAAGATTATAAAGTTCTAATCACCCAAGTTTAGGGTTAACAAAAACTTTTATTCTTAAACCCATATGAATGCATGTGTGTTTGTATTAATGCATGAATGCTTGCTATGCCATGTTTGATTGCTATAAATGATAAGGATTGGTTTAAAGATAAAAACAATATCATCTAGGTTAATTCCAAAAAAAATCTAATAAAAAGAAAATCAAATATGAGGCAGATGATCATATGGTCAATTTTGCCAAAATTAACCACTAGCCCACTTTGGGCATCTCTATTAAATGATTCTCAACAAAAACAATTCTATTTCTTTTCACCCCTTGCTAGACTAAGTGAAAATGAACACAAGCAAACTTTACGAACTTACAAAAAACAATTTCAAATCTATTTGAGAGGCAATTCAAAATTGAATTAAGTGTAGGTACCTAGATCACCATTTTACAAAAACCACTCAAACCATCACCACTTGACAAACCTTAGCAACCAGAGACACTCAAGCATGTGACCCACACACCCACCAATATTCATTCAAACATTTGAATCTTTAGTTCATGGGGCCATTTGATCGAACACTTAACAAGCACAGTACAAGTTTAACCACTATTCACTGTTTTGATAAATCAATTGATCATCAATTGTACCCAATTCGACTCCACTACTCACCCATGATTACTCCCAGTACCCAGACATGCAGTGGAGGCTCTCTCCTTCGTCGTTGCACCAGTGCCATGTCGTACCCGAGCATGTCATGCCGGTCGACCATGGACACGACGCCACACGCTATGCCGCCCTCTCCCATGATGTATAGACAATAGCCATGACCTCACCGCATCCCTATTTCCACCCCTCGACCAACAGCGACTAGTGGAGAAGCCAGGATCGTTGTGCCCATTTACTTCTCTGCCATGTTGAGCGCATGCTAGAGCACCGAAGCCGCCTCGTGCAGCCACGCCGTGCCTCGCTCTCTCCACGCGTACCCGTACTCACCGCGTCACCAACGACCTCCCATACACGACCATTCGCCGTCGCATGCCCCGTGACCAGCGTACACCATGACGAACACTTCAGTACCCGCACAGAGCATGAACCTCTCTAGACCGATTAAGACCACCCCTTGCCACGCCACTATGCGCATGACGATCGTCGCAGACCACCGTGTCGACCTATGTCGTCTGACATGCCTATAGAAACCTGTAGCAGCATCGCCGACGAGCCCGAGCCATGCCGCGCTGCCTCCATCGCCGGTGTATAAATAGGCCCCTTCCCAACCTCAAACGACACACCATTCGACTCTCCTCTCCCTCAAAAATATCCCGGGCCATTTCCCGGAGCAAGGCGAGAACCACCTCGCCGGAATTTAGCCGGAGCCCGCCGCTGCAGTGGAGGAAGGCGCCGTTGATTGGAGCCACCCCAGGAGCCGCCACGACCACCAATCGACTCACCGTCGTCTACCGGCCTGTTCGGCCCCATCACTGGACCTAGCTGGAGCCCTGGTAAGCCTCCGATGACCCCCACCGTGCCGCTAGGTTTAGAATCCCCTGTGTGTTGTTCACTAGAGACGACGACGCTCAACCGTCGATTCGATCTCTAATCGGCTTAGATTCATAGATACCGTTTCGTTTAGATAGAGCCGCTGACGCATGGGACCAGCCTGTCAGCAGCCCGCTGTGCGCGCTGTGCAGTTCGGCCGGCCCATGTTCGTTCACGCTCATAGCCCACAGATTCAAATAGAGATTTTCCATTTAGTTTAAAATCCTATTACGTTAGTAGTTTCAAAATTGAATTCAAAGAGATGTACTGAACTAAATTGCATGATTCCAATTTTGCTAGAAAGGTACTGCAAATGTCTACACACTCCTGTTGGATTCAAACCATTTGAAATTATAGATCACCTATAGTAAAATAACAAAATAGAGACTTTCACAACTTCAAACATTTTTATAAAATTAACCATACATGCTTTTGAATTGATTCCAACTCTCAAAAATCACATTTGCCATGCTCTATCTTAATATGTAAAAAGATATAGCTTTACATACATTAAACATGGACTAGTATTAAAAGAATGCTTTATAGGCATTTCTAGTCACTTTAATATTATTAAATAGCAATATTAAATTTTGTAATATGTGACCACCACTTTAAATCACATTCTCAAGTATTGTAATATGTGGTGATGACATGTGTCAACATGATACCATATTCTAATTAGAGGATATTAAATATTAAGTACTTTTAAATGAGTAGAAATTACTTTTCCAAAATAAGATAAACAAGAATGTGTAAATATATCATGTGATGATTGAGATGATGCTAGATCATCTAGTGTGAGCCCATGTGTGCTAAATAGAAGTAGTTAAGTGTTGTTTGGTGATTGTGTACATTGTATGTATTTATAGACGCTAGTACCGACCCGGGGTACGACGAGGAGGAGTACTTCGAGGAAGAGGAAGAGGACTTCAACAACTACACTACTCAAGACAAGCTAAACTATGTAAGCCCACTATACAAGCTATCCATGCAAACTTAGCTATTCCAGCTGACTTGTGCAGATACCCTATGCATTCTTGAGATGCAGCTTTACTAATTCCCAGTTTTACATACAAGTTTTACTTTTCCTTTACCATGGTTTCTCAACTAGTTAATTAATTGGTGATTAGTGGAAAACTAGGATAGATGCTATCAAGAGCATAGAACTAGCGATAGTTACACTGGATTAGCCCCCATCAATAGTGATACCCTCATGAATAGATGCTAGTGCTAAGCTAATATGGATCACTTTAGATGGGAACACTTGGAGAAAATGATTATGAAAACCTTGGAATGATGAGTCATTCTATTGAAATGTTTTGACATGTGTCATGAAACACAATGAGTTGGAGATGATACTGAATGAAACATATGCTTTGACTTTGATAAAAACTGATGGTTGGGTTCGGATGCGACACCGTTCCAATTTTACCATACAACCACAATACCTGAGTTGGGTAGGGCTTAACTGGAAGTTTATATGTTTTAGTATGGGTTCCCTCGCAGAAAGAGGTTGAGCTGAGGCTACCTTGTGAGTGTGAATGTCTGCCTATGTAGTTCCCGGGATGGCAGTTGGCCATGGCTGGGAGGCCAAACTCATAGGGGATGTGCCTATACTAGGGTGTGTAATTGAAAGGTTAGGATTGATTATCCGCATACCAAGTATGATGATTCAGGGTTATCCCTGACGGATGTATCGAATTTTGTGGTGAAAGTGTACCACCTCTATAGAGTGTCAAACTATTCGAATAGCCACGTCCGCGGTTATGGACAGTTGGAGTGGCCATACTGTTCCGTTGTCAGATGTTTTCAAAACGACTTGTGACATGAAAGATCACTTTGACCGGACCACAACAGACTTGTGGACATGAAACTAGGTTCCCACTTAAGTAATCTAGAGAACTAAAATAGGCTTACTATGAAGTACTTATGAAATAAAACTGGCTTTTGTGCAAATAAGACTAGAGCTTAGGACTCCTACTAGTATTACCTTACTTGTGTTAGTGATAGTTTGCGAGTACTTAAAGAGTACTCATGGCTTTCTCCCTAGCTATTCCCATGGCCACACTACGAGGAAGATTACCCGGAAGATGGAAAACATGAGGTCTATGATAACTAGGATCATCTCCCATAGTCAGCATTGCCTATGACAATGAAGATGGAGCCCCTACTACGTTTACTTTCGCTGCTTTGATTTGTATTAAGACTGGCTCATGAGATCCTCTATTTGTAAGACTATTATGGTTTGTAATGGATGATGTACTGTGGTGCCAATTCTGTTATGTCTCACAAAAATGGTAATCCTGGGATTGCGATGTACGACATAACAGGCATCTGGACTTAAAAATCCGGGTGTTTACAAGTTGGTATCAGAGCCATCCTGATCGTAGGAGACCCTAGCTAGAATGGATGTTCGAAAAACTTAGTTTCCAAAACAAAGAAAATGAGTATTTACGAAAACCTATTCTCACTCTTATCCTTGAGATTCTTTCAAAAAGAGTTCACTTGTTCCTCAAAATTCTTGCAATACTACATAAAAATCGACACACTTGATCACCTCACTGACTTACTCATCCTAATTTCTTATAGATGGAGGTTAAATACAACAAGTTCTACCAGTTGGGGAATGGAGGGGAGCTCATCTTTGAGAAGGATTTGGGACAGCTCGCTGAGTACCTTGGACGGCCGCACCTGGAGTTCTTCGGAGCTCATCTCAATGACGAATCCAGAGGGGAACTATAGTGGCTGAATTGTTGCCGATATCCGAGGCAAAATGGAGCCACCTATTTCGGAGAAGATCCAGTTTAGCTTGAGGGATAACAACTGGTTAGATGGGCTCGCTAGAGCTATGCAGAAGGCACTTGCTCGTTTGTGTGCACAGAACATCAATCAGATTGCTGGCACCCGCTTTGCTCACTATGCCAGACGTGACTCCATCGGACTGCCCTTGGCCATGCCATCACATCCGGAACTGAAGCACCATGTGGATCACCTGGACTTCATGCTGCACAAGACTCATAAGGAGCTGGACACCGCCCGTGCCTACGCCAACCAGAACCACGCTATTGCAGTCAAGAAGGACAAGACCCTCGCCATCCTTGCCAAGGAGCACCAGTCACTTCATCGCCAGCGCAACAAGAAGGATCGCATCATCGCTCGTCTTCGCCAGAAGATGGCCACTCTTGAGGAGACCATCCATGACCAGGAGATCCAGCTTGAGGACAGGGAGGAAGAGGAAGGTGAAGATATTCATGGGGATCACTACTCTTACCTCAGTGATGATGATGACTATCTGGAGGACGTCGCCACGGAGTTCCACACTGACGAGGATGACGCTGACTTCATTGATGATGACGAGCCCGACAGTTCTAATGATTAGTAGTCGCACCTGAGCACTATCGTAGGTGTGAGTTGTATCCGGTCCCATTGTATCATAGCTTCACATAATGGTTCTTAAAACCATCTGCTTCCGTAGTTGTGGTGTGTGTTTGTATGGTGTGCTTGAATGAATGAATGAAATGGAGTTGTTAATTTTCAAACTTTAGCACTACTCAAAGTTTAACGCTTTTGCAACATACCCCTAAAACCATAGAAATTTCGCTCTTGTCTCATTATCTATCTCAATCTTTAAATGACTCGTGGAAACCCCGGTTGGAGCAGCTCATCTCAGGACCCAATGCTTCAAATTCTGCAGATGTTAGTTTCAGATCGTGAAGCCGGTAGAGCTGAACGTTAGGCCAATCTAGCCAATCTTCAGCAGATAGCCCACATGGCCCACAATAACCAAGGCCACAGAAACCAAGATCACCATGGATCCAAGCTAAAGAACTTCCAAAACACCAACCCTCCTATGCTTAACAAATTAGAAGAGCCCTTAGATGTTGATGACTGGCTGCAAACCATGGAAAACAACTGAGAAGTCGCAGGAGTTGATGCCAATGAGAAGGTACTGTTTGCCACCCACTATCTGTCAGGTTATGCCAGATTATGGTGGAATAGCACCCGTACCATGAATGGAGGACAGATGATGACTTGGGAGGAGTTCAAGCTCAAGTTCAGCAGGACCCATGTACCCCCAAGGTTTGATCAAGAGGATGATGAATGAATTCAGGGATTTGAAGCAAGGAAGGATGACGGTGGTAGAGTACCGTGACAGATTTCTGTCTCTGGCTAGGTATGCCTCTGATGAGATTGACACAGAAGCGAAGAAGAAACATAGATTCCTGAATGGTCCGCATGATGAGATGCAGACAGTGTTAGTCCACATTCCATTTGACGACCTTGAAACTTTAGTGGATTCCGCCATTCAGATGGAAGGAAAGATCAACCAAGCAAGTGAGAACCGTAAGCGTCATATGATGCACCAACCTGGACCCCACAATACCCCAAAGTACCATCCCAACCCGTCTGGAGGATATGCGCCCAGAAAGAACAGACCCCCTATGTCCCGTCCGAACTATCCCAATCGTGGAGGAGGAAACCCGAGGCCTGGAGGCAACAACAACCACCACAACAACAACCACAACAACATCAACAACAACCCCAATAACTTCAACCGTGCACCTCCAAGGTCCAGCAACAACAACAACAACACCGCCCCTAGGACTAGAAACAATGTTGTGCCTGTTGTAGGGAAGGACAAGTCCATGATAACCTGCTTTGAATGTGGAATCACGAGTCACTACTCCAATGAGTGCCCCAAGAAGCTTGCTGCAGCCACCAATGTTACTGCACTAGCCCAATAGCAGCGCCGTGTCCAGCCCGGAAAGAGGTTTTTCCCCGGAAACCCGCACAACTGTATTGCCCGTCTGTTCCACATGAATGCGGAAGAAGCCCAGGTAGCGCCAGATGTCGTGTTGGGTATGTTTTCTGTTAACTCAGTTCTTGTGAGAGTGTTGTTTGATTCTGGAGCATCGCACTCATTTGTTACAGAAGAATTTGCATGCACTAGTAAGATTCAACCCACAAATTTTAAGCATGTTATGATAGTTCAAATACCTGGTTCAACCACCAAAGCTAGAAAAATTTGCAAGGCCGTACCTATCAGAATCCATGGGATAGATTTCTATGCCAACCTAATAGTACTTGGAACCAAAGGTTTGGAAGTAATATTAGGAATGGATTGGATGTCAAAACATCAAGGATTAATCGACTGTGCCAAGAAAGCCATAACCATGACCAGTAGCACTGGAGTATCAGTAGAGCATGTATCTGAGACACTGCCCCGTCAATTCAAATGCAACAAGAGTTTAGTCAAATCAACCATAGACCAAGTCTGAGTAGTCTGTGAATACCCCGATATGTTCCCAGATGAATTGCCCAGTATGCCCCCAGATTGGGATATCGAGTTTATCATTGAACTAGTTCCTGGAACTGGACCCATAGCTCAGAGACCCTATAGTATGAACCCATCTGAATTAGTGGAGCTCAAGAAGAAACTTGATGACATGTTGGGTAAAGGTCTGATACAACCAAGTGCATCGCTATGGAGATCACATGTTCTGTTTGTGGATAAGAAAGATGGTGCCTACCATTTGTGTACGGATTATCGAAAGTTGAATGATGTCACCATCAAGAAAAAGTACCCACTTCAAAAGATAGAAGATCTGTTTGACCAACTGACTGGTGCCAGAGCATTTTCTAAGATTGATCTTAGGACTGGTTATCATCAATTGAAGATCCGCGCAACGGATATCCCAAAGACTGCCTTCACCACCAGATATGGATTGTATGAGTACAATGTCATGTCATTTGGATTAACCAATGCCCCCGATTATTTCATGAATCTCATGATTAAGATTTTTATGAACTTCTTGGATAAGTTTGTCGTTGTTTTTATCAATGATATTATGATCTATTCCAAGTCGGAAGAAGACCATGAACAACACCTAAGAACCATCCTTGAAACCCTTAGGGAGCATAAGTTGTATGCCAAGTTTAGAAAATGTGAGTTCTGGTTAAAGGAGATAGGATTCCTAGGCCATATCTTGTCAGCAGGAGGAGTTGCCTTCGATCCCGCCAAGATTAAAGATGTTGAAGAATGGAAAGCCCCAACCACTCAAACCAAAGTTTGCGCATTTCTTGGATTAGCGGGATACTACCACAAGTTTGTTGAAGGATTTTCAAGCATCGCAAGGCCAATGACTCAGCTGTTGAAGAAAGATAAGAAGTTTGAATGGATGGACAAATGTGAAGCAAGTTTTCAGGATCTCAAGAAGAGATTGATTTCAGCCCCAATTTTGATCATGCCGAATATCAAGAAGCCTTTTGATGTATATTGTGATGCATCCAAGATTGGTATCAGATGTGTGTTGATGCAAGAAGGCAAGGTCATATCATATCTGTCCAGACAACTGAAGCAACATGAATAGAAGTACCCTACCCTTGACTTAGAATTGACAGCCGTAGTTCTAGCCTTGAAGACATGGTGTCATTACCTTATGGGTAACCGCTGTGAGATTTATTCGGATCACAAGAGTTTGAAGTATATTTTCACCCAGAAGGAGTTGAATATGAGGCAATGGAGATGGATAGAGTTAATCAAGGATTATGACCTTGACATTCACTATCACCCCGACAAGGCCAATGTGGTAGCGGATGCTCTTAGTAGACTGTCGTGTAGATTAAACACCATGATTAAGGAAGCCCAGGCAAGTCTGCATGAGGAGATGGAGAATTTTAGAGTGGAGCTAGTTAGCGAAGGATTTCTAGCCAGTATTGAACTTCAACCCACTTTGATCAGTCAGATAAAGGAAGCCTAGAAAGGAAATACCAGTATTGATGGAATTAAGCGTCGTATCGGTACAAGGAAGGCACCTGGATTTACGGAAGATGAAGGAGTTCTATGGTATAAAGGACGTATCTGTGTGCCAGCATATTCAGAGTTGAAACAAGTCATTATGCAGGAAGCCCATGATACTCTGTATTCTATTCACCTAGGAAGAACCAAGATGTATCAGGATTTTAAGGAGAAATTTTGGTGGCACAAAATGAAGAGAGAAGTAGGAAGCTATATCGCCAAGTGTGACATCTGTCAGAGAGTCAAAGCGGAACATCAGCGACCCGCAGGACTTTTGCAACCATTACAGATTCTAGAATGGAAATGGGATTCTGTTGGAATGGATTTCATCACAGGTTTGCCTACATCTAGTAGGGGAAATGATTCTATTTGGGTAATAGTAGATAGACTGTCCAAAGTAGCTCATTTCATACCCGTCAAGACCACCTATCAAAGCTCGAAGCTAGCGGAGTTGTATATTGCTAGAATAGTCAGTCTGCATGGAACCCCCAAGAAAATTGTTTCGGATCGAGGAACCCAGTTTACCTCAAGGTTTTGGAAGAAAGTCCAAGAAGGATTAGCAACCAAACTGAACTTCAGCATAGCTTATCACCCGTAGACCAACGGACAAACTGAAAGAGTGAACCAGATCCTAGAGGATACGTTGAGAGCCTGTGTGTTGGAATATGGATCTAAATGGGAAGATTGTCTGCCTTTCACGGAATTCTAATACAACAACAATTATCAAGCCAATTTGCAAATGGCCCCATTTGAGTTTTTCTATGGACGGAAGTGTCGTACCCCCTTGAATTGGTCGCAAGTAGGAGAGAGTCAGATATTCGGACCAGACATCCTACGGGAAGCCGAAGAGAAGGTTCACAAGATCCGTGAACACCTCAAGACCGCTCAGTCCAGACAGAAGAGTTATGCTGACAAAAGACATCGAGACCTGACCTTCAATATTGGAGACTTTGTGTATGTCAAAGTATCACCCTTGGAAGGAATGCAACATTTTCAACTGAAAGGAAGCTTGCCCCTAGATATATTAGACCCTTCAAGATTTTAAATCACCGAGGAGAAGTATCCTATCAGCTAGAACTATCGGAAGAGATGTCAGCCGTACATAGTGTGTTCCATATCTCGTTACTTAGGAAATGCCTAGAAGTTTTGGAGAAGACCGAAGTTTTCAAGAACATCGACCACATAGCCATGCATATCAACAAGGATTTAACCTATCGTGAAGTACCCATCCATATTTTGGAAGAAGCCTTCAGAAGCACCCAGACCCGAAGTATCAAGTTTCTCAAATTCTAGTGGAGTAATCATATCGAAGAAGAAGCTGCTTGGGAGCGAGAGGATTATATTAGGATAGAGTTTCCCAATCTATTTAGTTCCTAGTTTTTCTTGAATCTCGGGACGAAATTCTGTTTAAGGAGGGCAGGTTTGTAACATCTCAAAAATATTAAACAAGATTATCAAGTTCTAATCACCCAAGTTTAGGGTTAACAAAAACTTTTATTCTTAAACCCATATGAATGCATGTGTGTTTGTATTAATGCATGAATGCTTGCTATGCCATGTTTGATTGCTATAAATGATAAGGATTGGTTTAAAGATGAAAACAATATCATCTAGGTCAATTCCAAACAAAATCTAATAAAAATAAAATCAAATATGAGGCAGATGATCATATGGCCACTTTTGCCAAAATTAACCACTAGCCCACTTTGGGCTTCTCTATTAAATGATTCTCAACAATCCTATTTATTTTCACCCCTTGCTAGACTAAGTGAAAATGAATACAAGCAAACTTTACAAACTTACAGAAAACAATTTCAAATCTATTTGAGAGGCAATTCAAAATTGAATCAAGTGTAGGTACCTAGATCACCATTTTACAAATACCACTCAAACCATCACGACTTGACAAACCTTAACAACTAGAGACACTCAAGAATGTGACCCACACACCCACCAATATTCATTCAAAAATTTGAATCTTTAGTTCATGCGGCCATTTGATCGAACACTTAACAGGCAGAGTACAAGTTTAACCACTATTCATTGTTTTGATCAATCAATTGATCATCAATTGTACCCAATCCGACTCCACTAATCACCCATGATCACTCCTAGTACCCAACCGTGCAGTGGAGGCTCTCTCCTTCGTCGTTGCACCAGTACCATGTCATACCCAAGCATGTCATGTCAGTCGACCATGGACACGACGCCACACGCCGCGCCGCCCTCTCCCATGATGTCTAGACAATAGCCGTAGCCTCACCGCACCCCTCTGTCCACCCCTCGACCAATGGCGAGCAGTGGAGAAGCCAGGATCATCGCGCCCATTTACTTCTCTGTCATGCCGAGCGCACGCCAGAGCACCGAAGCCGCCTCGTGCAGCCACGCCGCGCCTCGCTCTCTCCGCGCGTACCCGCACTCGCCGCATCACCAGCGACCTCCCAGACAAGACCATTTGCCGCCGTGCGCCTCGTGACAACCATACGCCATGACGAACACTTCAGTACCCGCACAGAGCACGAACCTCTCCCGACCGATTAAGACCGCCCCTTGCCACACCACTATGCGCATGACGATCGCCGCAGACCACCGCCTCGACCTATGCCCTCGGCCATGCCTATAGCAACCTGTAGCAGCGTCGTCGATGAGCCCGAGCCATGCCGCGTTGCCTCCATTGCCGGTGTATAAATAGGCCCCTTCCCCAGCCTCAAACGGCACACCATTCTACTCCCCTCTCCCTCAGAAACATCCCAGGCCATTCACCAGAGAAAGGCGAGCACTACCTCACCGTAATTTAGCCGGAGCCCGCCGCTGCAGTGAAGGAAGGGCGCCATTGATTGAAGCTACCCTAGGAGCCGCCACGACCACCAATCGACTCGCTGTCATCTACCAGCCCGTTTGCCCCATCGTCGGACCTAGCTAGAGCCCTGGTAAGCCTCCGACGACCCCCACCATGCCGCTAGGTTTAGAATCCCCGCGTGCCGTTCACCAGAGACGACAACGCTCAGCCATCGATTCGATCTCTAATCGTATGGCCTAGATTCATAGATACCGTTTTGTTTAGGTAGAGCCACTGACGCGTGGGACCAGCCTGTCAACAACCCACTACGCTCGTGCTATGCAGTTGGGGCAGCCCACGTTCGTTCCCGCTCATAGCCCACAGATTCAAATAGAGATTTTCCATTTAGTTTAAAATCCTATTCTGTCAGTAGTTTCAAAATTGAATTCAAAGAGATGTACTAAACCAAATTGCATGATTCCAATTTTGCTAGAAAGGTACTACAAATGTCAACACACTCCTGTTGGATTCAAACCATTTGAAATTATAGATCACCTATAGTTAAAATAACAAGACATAGACTTTTACAACTTCAAACATTTTTATAAAATTAACCATAAATGCTTTTGAGTTGATTCCAACTCTCAAAAATCACATTTGCCATGCTCTATCTTAATATTTAAAAAGATTTAGCTTTACATACATTAATGATGGACTAGTATTAAAAGAATGCTATATAGACATTTCTAGTCACTTTAATATTATTAAATAGCAATATTAAATTTTGTAATATGTGACCACCACTTTAAATCACATTCTCAAGTATTGGAATATGTGGTGATGACATGTGTCAACATGATCCCATATTCTAATTAGAGGATATTAAATCTTAAGTACTTTTCAATGAGTAGAAATTACTTTTCCAAAATAAGATAAATAAGAATGTGTAAATATATCATGTGATGATTGAGATGATGCTAGATCATCTAGTATGAGCCCATGTGTGCTAAATAGAAGTAGTTAAGTGTTTTTTGGTGATTGTGTACATTGTATGTATTAATAGACACTAGTACCGACACGGGGTACGACGAGAAGGAGTACTCCGAGGAAGAGGAAGAGAACTTCAACAACTACACTACTCAAGGCAAGCTAAACTATGCAAGCCCAATATACAAGATATCCATGCAAACTTAGCTATGCCTGCTGACTTGTGCAGATACCCAATGCATTCTTGAGATGCACCTTTACCAATTCCCAGTTTTACATACAAGTTTTACTTTTCCTTTACCATGGTTTCTCAACTAGTTAATTAATTGGTGATTAGTGGAAAACTAGGATAGATGCTATCAAGAGCATGGAACTAGGTTAATAGTTACACTGGATTAGCCCCCATCAATAGTGATACCCTCATGAATAGATGCTAGTGCTAAGCTAATATGGATCACTTTAGATGGGAACACTTGGAGAAAATGATTATGAAAACCTTGGAAGTCATTCTATTGAAATGTTTTGACATGTGTCATGAAACACAATGAGTTGGAGATGATACTGAATGAAACATATGCTTTGAGTTTGATAAAAACTGATGGTTGGGTTCAGATGTGATACCATTCCAATTTTACCGTACAACCATGATGTCTACGCACTTCTATTCTTGTAGACAGTTGTTGGGCCTCCAAGGGCAGAGGTTTGTAGAACAGCAGCAAGTTTTCCCTTAAGTGGATCACCCAAGGTTTATCGAACTCAGGGAGGAAGTGGTCAAAGGTATCCCCTCTCAAGCAACCCTGCAATCAAGATACAAGAAGTCTCTTGTGTCCCCAACACACCCAATACACTTGTCAGGTGTATAGGTGCACTAGTTCGGCGAAGAGATAGTGAAATACAAGTGGTAAAGATAATTATAAGTGGTAACGGTGATAGAAAATAGCTTGATGGCGTTGAAGAGACTAAAGGCAAACTGAAATAAAGATGGAAGCAAGCAAACATGTAACAGATCTAATTTTCAAACGGTGTATCAATGCTTAGAAACAAGGTCTAGGGATCATACTTTCACTACTGAACACTCTCATATAAATATCTTCTCTTTATGATACTAGTCTTAACTACTCTCCGGTTGGACACTCTAATCCATGGTAGGGCTATAACAGCACACCTCAAAGTAAGCCTTTCCTATCTAGAAAACCCCACACTATCACCTTGAGCACTAGATGGTTCCAACAAACACCACAATTTCATAAAGACATCCAACTCCAAATATAACTCATGACAAGTATTTGTAATCTCTAGCCTAAGTGCCACCATGGTGTGCACTCTGTCAACTTCACACACATGGGGAGAGCAGAGATCTATTAAAGCACTTGAGTAGCAAGGTAGATCTACTTGATTACAAAGCTCATGATCACAATATGATCATGCATAGAGAGAGAGATGAACACATAGCTACCGGTAGAACCCTTAGCCTCGAGGAAGAACTACTCCCTCATCATCATGGGAATCAGCAACGGCGATGGAGATGGTGGTGGAGATCGATGGAGATGGCTCCGAGGGCACTTCCCCGTCCCGGCAGGGTGCCAGAACAGAGACTTTCTGTCCCCTGAATCTCCCCTTTGGTGGCGGCGGCGCTGCGGAACTTTTCGTGGCTGGAGGCTTGATTCTTTAGGGTTTATGCATCGGGAGGCTTCTTATAGGCGAAGAGGCAAGGTTGGTGGAGGCCTGAGGGGCCCACACCACCTGGTGGCGCGGCCAGGGCTAGCCCGCGCCACCACATGGTGTGGACAGCTCCTGGCACCTCTCCGTCTCGTCTTCTGGCTCCGTGAGTCTTCCGGTAAAATATCGACTTTGGCTTTTGTCCTGTCCAATTCCGAGAATATTCATGTTTTGACTTTCCTGGAACCAAAAACAGCAGAAAACAGGCAACTGGCACTATGGCATCTTGTTAATAGGTTAGTCCAAGAAATCATATGAAAAGTACTCCAAAGTTGGAACAAAACATAAGAAAGTAGATAAAACCAAGCATGGAACATCAAAAATTATAGATACATTTGTAATGTATCAACATCCCCAAGCTTAACTCCTGCTCGTCCTTGAGTAGGTAAGTGATAAAAAAGAAAGAATAATTTTTGAGGTGACATGCACCATCATAAACTTGATCAAACTATTTGTAAAACATTGATAGCTGGGATCATAGTACTTCAATCATAACATGAAAGACAAAGTTCTAGCAATAAGACAAAGCAACTTAGTTGCAACATGAAAAGGCACAAACAAAAGATTCATGAATAACATTGCTTTGTAAGACGTTTGTTTGTTTCACATAAAGAAAACATAGCATAATGTCATTCAGCTTGTCCCTCATAGAGTAGCAAACATAAATGCATAGGACACCTTCAAAGTTCATAAGGGTGACTAGATACAAATAGTTTAAGAACAAGCAATATCAAAGTTATGCATCAATTAACAAGTCTTGGGACAATGCACATATAACTAAGAATGGCCACTATGCTCTCAAAGTAGGTGCATAAAGACTGAAGATGGAGACTCAACATAAAAGTAAAAAAAGGCCTTCATAGAAGGAAGCATGGATTCAAGTTTCATAAAGAGCTTCCAAAAATTATGGTACTTGTTAGCTTTCAGCTCTCATTGCCCCTATCATAAGCATCTTTAAGTTATCAAGGTTAAAGTGACACAACTAAGAGGATATGCTTGACAAGTTATAAACCGAAATCTCATGCCCCTTACTTATGAAGACCGAACCTCATGCTACTCAACTTTAGTCACGAATAAGCTCTTGTCATTGTAAGTACATATGTATCATAAAGAACCACCAACGGGGTACCCCTTGCACATGATACAGGAGCTATCCCATAATCAAAATGACATGGCAAGCAGACAATGAGCATCTCAGTGATCTTTTTATTTGCTATTTCAATAGGTTTTTATTGAGGATGCTTCATAGAGTGCTCATTATGGTGATGCTGCAAGTTTCCACCATGATTAGGCATGGCTTAGGCTAGCGGTCCAGGCGTTTCTCTAACACACATACAAACTCCATGATCTTACAAGTTCCACTTTTATTTCACACCGCTGGGATCCATAAGCAAAAGAATATGATATCAATGGGGTACAAAGTACAGGTGCAATGTTGAAAGCGTTCCCCATGATACATGGTTATGCTAACTTCAACTTATAAAGCACAAGCATATACACAACAAAGATGGACACAATGGTTCAAGTTTATTAAGTGCAAGAAAAGTAAAGTGTGCCATCAAGTTCGTGAGAGCTTTAATCACTAGTTTTCTCATAACAAGTTTAATTTGGAAGATAAACAAAAGCATGAATATACTTGGAATAGCATAAGATAGTAGGTAGGTATGGTGGACTCTTTGGAATAACTTGGTTTAAGGAGTTGGATGCATGAGTGGAACTCATACTTGGTTGTGGAGGCTAGCAAAAGACTGGGAGCGACAAACTAAGAGAGCAATAATGGCCATAATCATGCAGAGCGACAAAACATCATTGATCAAAGCATAAAGTGGTACTACAAGTTGAAAACTAAAGGATCATAAAGGCTAAGGTGACTTTGGATAGTCATAACATGGTGTGAGCATGCGCCAAGTCAACCCAAATAAAGCATCAAAGGAGAATACCACAATACTATGCTTTAATATGCTAAAGCAACACATGATTCATCCAAGGCACATTAAGCGATCTCAATTGTTTATAACAAGTCATGCTACAGCAAAGAATACTAATCATTAATCCAAAACAATATCAAGCATGGCATGACAAAGCATAGGCCACAGTCAAAAACAAGCTCTCTTTACCACTTAAGCATGAACTTTCCTGCTCTTTCCCAATCCAACCCAAACTATTTGAAAACCAATGTATGAAAGAGGGGGTCCAACCAATTTATTAATCAAACTAAAAAAACCAAGCAAATGAAAAACCAAAACAAAAATGAAAAAGAAGATGCTCCAAGAACAACACAACTGTGCATGAAACAATAAAAATGAAGTGTTCGGAAGAAACTGGGATTTTTCTTGATGAAGAAGGGGATGCCTTGGGCATCCCCAAGCTTTGACATTTGTAATTCTTGGATATTTCTTGGTGTGACATGCGTGGCATCCCCAAGCTTGAGCTTTAGTCCATTCTTCATCTCATTACTCGTTCCTTCCATACACCTGAAATTTTTCCTTCATTCAAAACTTCACACAATCTTTATTAGCAACATTAGTGCACTCAAGATAATAAGTATTTGGGTTCAGTTTCAACACCAATAAAACCTCCACTAGAACACAATCCACTGTAGTACTTCCCTCAAAAAGCTCAATTCCCCAAAAGAACTAAAAAAGGAACCAACAAGAAGCAAATACAAATAATAGCAGAAATCTGTCAAAACAGACCAGCAGGTAAAGACTAATTTTATCGAAGACCTTCTGTTGCTCAAATAGAAAAGTGTTGAACTAACAAAAGTTAGATAACAACTTGGGGCAGAAGCACAAAAATTCACGCCTCAAAAGGACGTACACAGATTTTACACGAAATTTTACGGTGAAGAACAGAAATCTGTTTTGGGACATGAACTTTCTCAATCATTACTTCTCTCTCATTAGAGGTTACTCTTGGCACAAAAAGCAAATAAAAAGGATAAGGAGCAGTTATTACAGAGGTAATAACTTGCAAGACTCATCTAAAACTTTTGGGTTATCTCCCAATAAGTACTTTTCTTTAAAGCCTTTAAGTTAGGCTTGATAGTTTGAGAAGATGCTCACATAACAAATATGAATTGAAGTAAAAGAGAGTATCAAGAAGCAAATTCAAAACACATTTAAGTCTAACCCACTTCCTATGCATAGGAATCTTGTAAATAAACAAGTCATGAAAGCACAAAGCAACAAGCATAGGAAAGCAAAACAAGTGCAACTTCAAAATTTTCAACATAAAGAGGGGAAACTTAATATTATTGAGATGCATCGAACCATGTTTCCCTCTCTCATAATAACTTTCAGTAGCATCATGAATAAAAGTAACAATATAACTATCACAAGAAACATTCTTATCATGAGCCACATGCATAAAAGAATTAATACTCCCCATATAAACATAGTCATTCTTATTGATTGTAGTGGGAGCAAATTCAACATAATAGCTATCATTATTATTTTCATCACCATAATCATCAAATATAGGAGGCATATTGTAATCATAATTAATTTCCTCCTCAATAGTAGATGGACTGAAAATATCATAATAATCATTCCAATCATCATATATTGGAGGTATAGTATCATCATAAGCAATAGAATAGTTATCTTCCAAAGTGTGTTCATTCGTAAACATATCATCATTGGAAGGATCATGGATAGCACTAATAGTACAAAAAATATTAATATCATCATTTTCAGAATTGGTACCAAAGAGATTTTCAATATCAAAAGAAGTGTGCTTTTCCCAATCATGATCACTACTATAGATAACAGGCATGGGAACATCATCGAGTTCAGACTCATCAAAATCTATAATAGGAGCAACATGCTTAGAGGAAAATACCATTTCCCCTCTCCTTTTACTTCTCCTCGTCTTCTTTTTCTTCTTCTCTTTAGGAGGGAGAGGCTTGAAAGGAAGCTTCTCCATATACCCTGGTTCATTATTAGAGACAATAGAAGAAACTTTGGAGGATTCCTCCTTTTCATTAATAAGATCAAAACACATATTAGTCCTGTCATATTTTGGTAAAACCTCATCTTCTATAATATTTTGTATGTAAGTATTTGTGTGGCAATTATCAACATAATAAATATGACAACCATGCAGGACACTATTCATATCAAAAGCACTCATATCTACCAAACAAGTTTTTCTTGATAATTCTTCACACCCCAAAAATAATGTAAGTTCATCATGGTGATTAGGAGTGATCATGTCATCACAATACAAACTTGCAGTGCTCATTGGATTAGAAGGGCTATTATTATGGCCTGGGCATTGAAAATTGAAATGACCCACTTCAAAGCAAAGTTCACAAATAAAAGGATAGAGGGCACAGACTTTTTTACCAAGATCATTTAGAGCCCTAAACCACGTTCAGTTTTTTCATACCTGTGGGTGATATAATGTTCTTCTTCAATTTGATTATTCTCACAAGGTCTATGTATTCCACAAAAATTAACATGCTTATAAGAAATAGTACTTTCAGAGGTTTGAGCATGTTTATTGCTATCATTAATAACAAATTCATTTTCCATGCAAGTGTCTTTAAAAGGCTCATGATACATGTCCCATTTTTCTTTAGGAGCATTAATATGAGAAGCAAAGGTTATATAACAATCAACAAGAATTTGAGGATCAAGACCATATTTAGCACTAAGCTCTTGAAAATCAATAGTTTCAGCAAAAGACTTAATGTAATCATACTCATAGTTTATACCTAGTTCTTTACCTTTGTTGTTATCCCAATCTTCGGTATTGCTTTGAATTGTTTCAAGAAGATCCCACTTAGCTTTGACCTCCTTACTTGTGAAGGATCCCTCTAGACAAGTATCTAGATAGTCCTTGTAATGTCCTGAAAGCCTTCCATAGAAATTATTAATAACAATATTACTCGGGAGCTCATGAATGGGACATTTGAGCATTAGTGACTTCAATCTCCCCCGTGCTTGGGCAATACTTTCTCCATCATGAGGATGAAAATTATAAATGTAATTCCTATCTTTATGAATTTCATGAGGAGGATAAAATTTAGAGTAAAAGAGAGATTCAAGTTCCTTCCACTCCAAATGATGAGGATCATCTAGTAGCTCATACCACTCCCTTGCTTTGCCCTTAAGTGAAATAGGGAATAGCTTCCTTTTAACTTGGTTCATTGAAATACCTGCACACTTGAACAACTCGCATAATTCATGTATAAGGAGTAAATGATCACCAGGATGGACAGTTCCATACCAAAATAGCAGTTATTCATAACACGTTCAACAATTTTTATAGGTATTTTAAAAGGGATGCTTTCAGTATGTGGATTTAAAATATCACAAGTATCATCAGAATTACCACATATGGGAGATAAAGTATCATCAGAGCAAACTTTCTTCTTTAAAGCTGGGGAACTAAAAGGATCTTTTTCATAAAAACTAACTTCCCCAAGCTTAGACGTTTCCATGGCATTAGTAACAAAGGTGTTCAAAAGATTCATACTAATAACATTGCTATTAGCATGCAAAGAAAGTTCCATGGGTTTTTTAATTTTCTTTTCAGACAATTCAAGTTCTATCTTAGGAAAAATACTAAAAAGCTCTCTAATTTTTTTATTGTTTTCCATTAAGCCTAACTAGTGAAAACAAGAAACAAAAAGACAAAATTGCATAATCTAAAGGAAATAACTTCGAGCACTCACACCGGAGGATGTGAGTACCTTTTACATTACCTCCCCGGCAATGGCGCCAGAAAATAGGCGTTTGTCGTGGGAGGTTCTTCTTCTTTAATCCTCCGGTGTGAATACCTTTTACCTTACCTCCCCGGCAACGGCGCCAGAAAATAGCTTGATGTCTACGCACTTCTATTCTTGTAGACAGTTGTTGGGCCTCCAAGTGTAGAGGTTTGTAGAACAGCAACAAGTTTTCCCTTAAGTGGATCGCCCAAGGTTTATCGAACTCAGGGAGGAAGTGGTCAAAGGTATCCCCTCTCAAGCAACCCATGCAATCAAGATACAAGAAGTCTCATGTGTCCCCAACACACCCAATACACTTGCCAAGTGTATAGGTGCACTAGTTCGGCGAAGAGATAGTGAAATACAAGTGGTAAAGATAATTATAAGTGGTAACGGTGATAGAAAATAGCTTGATGGCGTTGAAGAGACTAAAGGCAAACTGAAATAAAGATGGAAGCAAGCAAACATGTAACAGATCTAATTTTCAAACGGTGTATCAATGCTTAGAAACAAGGTCTAGGGATCATACTTTCACTACTGAACACTCTCATATAAATATCTTCTCTTTATGATACTAGTCTTAACTACTCTCCGGTTGGACACTCTAATCCATGGTAGGGCTATAACAGCACACCTCAAAGTAAGCCTTTCCCATCTAGAAAACCCCCCACTGTAACCTTGAGCACTAGATGGTTCCAACAAACACCACAATTTCATAAAGACATCCAACTCCAAATATAACTCATGACAAGTATGTGTAATCTCTAGCCTAAGTGCCACCATGGTGTGCACACTATCAACTTCACACACATGGGGAGAGAAGAGATCTATTAAAGCACTTGAGTACCAAGGTAGATCTACTTGATTACAAAGCTCATGATCACAATATGATCATGCATAGAGAGAGAGATGAACACATAGCTACCGGTAGAACCCTTAGCCTCGAGGAAGAACTACTCCCTCATCATCATGGGAATCAACAACAGCGATGGAGATGGTGGTGGAGATCGATGGAGATGGCTCCGGGGGCACTTCCCCGTCCCGGCAGGGTGCCAAAACAAAGACTTTCTATCCCCCGAATCTCCCCTTCGGTGGCGGGGGCACTGCGGAACTTTTCGTGGCTGGAGGCTTGATTCTTTAGGGTTTATGCATCGGGAGGCTTCTTATAGGCGAAGAGGCAAGGTCGGTGGAGGCCTAAGGGGCCCACACCACCTGGTGGCGTGGCCAGGGCTAGCCCGCACCACCACATGGTGTGGCCAGCCCCTGGCCCCTCTCCATCTCGCCTTCTGGCTCCGTGAGTCTTCCGGTAAAATATCGACTTTGGCTTTTGTCTGGTCCAATTCCGAGAATATTCATTTTTTGACTTTCCTGGAACCAAAAAGAGCAGAAAACAGGCAACTATCACTGTGGCAGCATGTTAATAGGTTAGTCCAAGAAATCATATGAAAAGTACTCCAAAGTTGGAACAAAAGATAAGAAAGTAGATAAAACCAAGCATGGAACATCAAAAATTATAGATACATTTGTAATGTATCAAACCATAATAACTGAGTTGGGTAAGGCTTAACTAGAAGTTTATATGTTTTAGTATGGGTTCCTGCTGGCTCGTGGTTGATGCAGAGCTCATTGGGAACCCCAAGAGGAAGGTATGATGAGCACAGCAGCAAGTTTTCCCTCAGTTATGAGACCAAGGTTTAATCAAACCAGTAGGAGCAAGGAAACACCCTAAAGGTGTTACTAGCTGAGCTTTGGCAGGGCACACTACCGGTGCTAGTAGTAACATGGAGACCTGCACAACACAACCACAGAACTTTGTCCCCAACTTGCGATGAGGTTGTCAATCTCACTGTGTTTTGCGGAAAATAAAGGATTAAACGTATCGAATGGAAAGAAGTAAAAGTTTGCAGAAAATAAACACAAAGCAGTAAAAGATTGTAGATTGTATGTAAAGTAAAGGACCGGGATCCATAGTTCACTAGAGGTGGCTCTCCTTAGATAGATAACATGCTGGGTGAACAAATTACAGAGGGGCAATTGACAAACACCGAGAAAGCAATACATGCATATACTAATCATCTTGACTCCTTTGAGAGTTGATTGGGCATTACAACATAATACATAGACCGCCATCCAACTGCATCTATGACTAATAATCCACCTTTAGGTTATCATTCGAACCCCCTCCAGTATTAAGTTGCAAGCAACAGATTATTGCTTTACGAACTGCATGTAAAGTAAACAATACAATTGTTCTATGAACAAAGGATCGTTGTTTTCTCCCTAGTAGCAACAACACATCTAGTACCTTAGAGATTTCTGTCACTTCCCCAGATTACCAGAGGCATGAACCCACTATCGAGCATAAATACTAACTCTTGGAGTTGCTAGCATCTACTTGGCCAAGATAGCTACTAACAACGGAAAGCATGTAAGATCTCAAATAACAAAGACATGATAGAATCAATAATCAATCTAAAATAGCATCTCAATATCCATCGGATCCCCGGAAACACAACATGTATGGATTACAAATAGATGATCTTGATCATGAATGGAGCTCACAAGATCTAAAGATGAAATCACAAAGGAGGAGAAACCAGCCATCTAGCTACTACATGGATCCGTAGTCCAAGGATGAACTACTCACGCATCACACCGGAGGCTTGCATGGTGATGAAGAAGGCCTCCAGGGTGAATTCCCCTCTCCTGTAGGGTGCCGGGAAGAGCTTCAGATCCCTCCCGATCTAGGGATGAAGATGACGGTGGCTACAGACTCTTTCGTGGATTTTTGATCGGGTACTTAGGGTTTTCGTCCCGAGGGAAACTTATAGGCGGAAGGAGAGGCCGAGGGGGTGCCGGGAGCCACCACACCACCCCCTGGCGCGGGCCAGGCCTGGCCGCGCGGCGAGGTGGTGTTGCCGGCCCCTGGCCCCTCTCTGTCTCGTATTCTGGCACTTGATCCCTTCCGGAAAAATAGGCACTTTGGCTTTTGTCCCGTCCAATCCCGAGAATATTCATTTTTTGACTTTCCTGGAACCAAAAACAGCAGAAAACAGGCAGCTGGCACTATGGCTCTTGTTAATAGGTTAGTCCAAGAAATCATATGAAAAGTACTCCAAAGTTGGAATAAAACACAAGAAAGTGGATAAAACTAAGCATGGAACATCAAAAATTATAGATACATTTGCAATGTATCAACATCCCCAAGCTTAACTCCTGCTCGTCCTCGAGTAGGTAAGTGATAAAAAGAAAGAATTTTTGAGGTGACATGCACCATCAAAGACTTGATCAAAGTATTTGCAAAACATTCAAGGCTGGGATCATAGTACTTCAATCATAACATGAAAGACAATGTTCTAGCAATAAGCAAAGAAACTAAGATGCAACATGAAAAGGCACAAACAAAAGATTCATGAATAACAATGCTTTGCAAGACGTTTGTTTGTTTCACATAAAAAACATAGCATAAAAGTATTCATCTTGTCCGTCAATAGAGTAGCAAATATAAATGCATAGGACACCTTCAAAGTTCATAAGAGTGACTAGATACAATAGTTTCAAACAAGCAATAACAAGTTATGCATCAATTAACTAGTCTTAGGACAATGCACATAGAACTAAGAATGGCCACTATGCTCTCAAAGTAGGTGCATAAAGATAGAAGGTGGAGACTCAATATAATGGTGGAAGAAAGGCCTTTTGTATAAAAGGAAGTAGGGATTCAAGTCTCATAAAGAGCTTCCAAAAATTATGGTACTTATAGCTTTCAGCTCTCATTGCCCCTATGAAAAGCATCTTGAAGTGATTAAGGTTAAAGTGAACAAACTATGGTGTACATGCTTGACGAAGTATAAGTCAGAAATCTCATGTCCCTTGTATACGAGGGCCGCTCATCATGCTACTCAAGTTTAGTCACCGGTAAGTTCTTGTCATTGTAAGTACATGTGTATCATTGAGAACAGCCAACAGGGTACCCCTTGCCCGATGATACGAAAGATGCCCCATATCAAAATGACAAGGCAAGCAGACAACGAGCATCTCAGCATTCTTCTTATTTACCATGGGAATATGGTGCTTTTTTCTCTCTTTCCTCTTTTCATAGTATCTCTTTTTTTCTTTTTCTCTTTTCTCAGTATAGGACTCTTTTTTTATAAGAAGAATGCTTCATAGACAGATCATTATGGTTACGCTACAGGTTTCCACCATGTCATCACGGATTAGACCAGCGGCCGAGGCATTTCTCTAACACATATACATAACTCCATGGACTTACAAGCTCCCCTTTCATTTCACACCGACGACGTCCATATACAAAAGAGCATGATATCAACTAGGTGCAAGTACCAAGTGCAATGTTGAAAGCATTCCCCATGAAAGCATGGTTCTGCTAATTCCCAACAAATAAGTGCAAGCATATACAACATAGAAGACACAACGGTTCAAGTTTATTAAGGGCAAGTAAAGTAAAGTGTGCCATCAAGTTCGTGAGAGCTTTAATCACTAGTTTTCTCATAACAAGTGGAAGGTAAACAAAAGCATGAATATACTTGGAATAGCATAAGCTAGTAGGTAGGTATGGTGGACTCTTTGGAATAACTTGGTTTAGGGAGCTGGATGCATGAGTGGAACTCATACTTGGTGGTGGAGGCTAGCAAAAGACTGGGAGCGACAAACTAACAGAGCAATAATGGCCATAATCATGCAGAGCGTCAAAACATCATTGATCAAAGCATAAAGTGATACTACAAGTTGAAAACTAAAGGATCATAAAGGCTATGGTGACTTGAGATAGTCATAACATGGTGTGAGCATGTGCCAAGTCAACTCAAATAAAGCATCAAAGGAGAATACCACTATACTATGCTTTAATATGCTAAAACAACGCATGATTCATCCAAGGCACATTAAACAATCTCAATTGTTTATAACAAGTCATGCTACAGCAAAGAATACTAAGCATAAAGCCAAAACAATATCAAGCATGGCATGACAAAGCATAGGCCACAGTCAAAAACGAGCTCTTTTTACCACATAAGCATGAACTTTCCTACTCTTTTCCAAACCAAACCAAACTATTCGCAAACCAAAGTGTGAAAGAGGGGGTCCAACCAATTTATTCAGAAAACTAAGCAAACCAAGCAAACTAAAAACAAAAACGAAAACGAAAAAGAAGACGCTCCAAGAAAAACACAACTGTGCATGAAACAATAAAAATGAAGCGTTTGGAAGAAACCTGGGATTTTTATTGATGAAGAAGGGGATGCCTTGGGGATCCCCAAGCTTTGACGCTTGTACTTCTTGGATATTTCTTGGGGTGACACGCGTGGCATCCCCAAGCTTGAGCTTTAGTCCATCCTTCATCTCATTACTCATTCCTTCCATACACCTGAAATTTTTCCTTCATACAAAACTTCACACAATCTTTATTAGCAACATTAGTGCACTTAAGATAAATAAGTCTCAAGGTTCAGTTCTAACACCAAATAAACTTCCATTAGAACACTAGCTACTGTAGCACTTCCCTCAAAAAGCTCAATTCCCCAAAAGAACTCAAGAAGGAACCAACAAGAAGCAAATGCAGAAAATGGCAGAAATCTGTCAAAACAGAACAGCAGGTAAAGACGAATTTTTTCGAAGACCTTCTGTTGCTCAAATCAAAAAGTGTTAAACTAACGAAAGTTACATAACAACCTGCGGAAGAAGCACAAAATATTACAGCTCAATTCGACATACAGAGGTCTCTCAGGAATTTTTATGGTGAAGCATAGAAATCTGTTTCGGAACAGCAACTTTCCCAATCATTACTTCACTCTCATTAGAGGTTACTCTTGGCACAAAAAGCAAATAAAAAGGATAAAGAGAGGTTATTACAGAGGTAATAACTTCCAAGACTCATCTAAAACTCTTGGGTTATCTCCCAACAAGTACTTTTCTTTAACGCCTTTAAGTTAGGCATAAGAAGCAAAGAAAGAATCAAGTGTTCTCAAATGAAGAAGCATTAAGACCAAATTTTGTTTTCGTAGGAGAAGCAAAAGAAATATTTTCTATATTTTTAGGGAAGTGTTCTATAACTTTCTTGAGTGGGAGTTGATATTTAATGGTGCCTTCTTTCATATCAATGATGGCACCAACAGTTCTAAGAAAAGGTCTTCCCAAAGTAATAGGACAAGAAGCATTGTATTCAACATCCAAAACATAGAAATCAACGGGGACATAGGAATTGTTAACCATAATAAGAACATCATTAAGACTCCCCATGAGTTTCTTTTTAGCATTAGCATCAAGTGGGACATTCAAATAACAATCTTCAAGAGGAGGCAAATCAAGCATATCATAAATCCTTCTAGGCATAATAGAAACACTACTATCAAGATCACATAAAGCTTTGAAATCAAAGTCATTCACTTTCATATTAATGATGGGTTCCCAACCATCTTCTTGTTTTATAGGAATAGAAGCTTTATGTTTCATCTTTTCTTCCTTAATCTTTATGAGAGCATTGGTAATGTGTTTTGTAAAAGCCATGTTCATAGCACTAGCATTAGGACTTTTAGCAAGCTTTTGTAGGAACTTAATAACATCAGAGATGTTGCAACCATCAAGATCAAAATCAACTTTATCATCTAAAGTAGTAGAACTATTACTAGCCTCAACACTAGTGGTGGTGATAGTAGAAACACTAATGTTTCTAGCAATTTCATCTTCTCTTTCCCACTTAGCATGTAATTCAGCTAATAGTCTAACATTTTCATCAATTCTTACTTGTATGGCATTAGTAGCTGCAAAGGGATTGTCATTAGTTTCAGGTTTAGCAGCCATTTTATTAATCAATGAAGATTGAGCTTTAGATATAGAAGATATATTCCTTTCAGCATTAGAGAGTTTCAATTGTAAACTAGGAATTTCCCTATTTAGACTCTCAAGTTGATGGCTAATGTTCTTCAAAATGATAGATTGTTCCTCCATAGTTTTAGTAAATAGCTTATTTTGCTCGTATTGCATGTGCATGAAGTTTTTAGTGGCTCTTTCAACTTCTAAGATTCTTCCTTCACTAGGTAATTCAGATTTACCATTGTTGGAAGGATATGGCTTATAATAGTTGTTACCAAAATTGTTCCTATAAGCATTATTACCATAAGCATTGTTACCAAAGTTGTTATTTCCTATGAAGTTCACATCAACTTGCTCTTCTTGAGCAACCAAAGAGGCTAAAGGAACATTATTTGGATCAATATGGGCTTTCCCATTAACAAGCATGGACATAATAATATCAATCTTATCACTCAAGGAGGAGGTTTGTTCAACAGATTTTACCTTCTTACCTTGTGGAGCTCTCTCAGTATGCCATTCAGAATAATTAACCATCATATTATCCAATAGTTTTGTTGCAGCACCCAAAGTGATGGTCATAAAGGTACCTCCAGCAGCTGAATCCAATAGGTTCCTTGAAGAATAGTTCAATCCTGCATAAAAAGTTTGGATGATCATCCAAGCAGTCAGTCCATGAGTGGGACAATTATTAACCAAAGATTTCATTCTTTCCCAAGCTTGAGCAACATGCTCATTATCAAGTTGTTTAAACTTCATTATTTCACTTCTCATGGATATAATCTTAGCAGGAGGATAGTATTTTCCAATAAAAGCATCTTTGCACTTAGTCCAAGAATCAATACTATTCTTAGTTAAGGAATTCAACCATTCTTTAGCTTTTCTTCTCAAAGAGAAAGGAAACAATTTCAGCTTAATAATATCACCATCTATATCCCTATGCTTTTGCATCTCACAAAGTTCAACAAAGTTATTTAGATGGGAAGCAGCATCTTCATTACCAATACCAGAAAATTGTTCTCTCATAACAAGATTGAGCAAATCAGGTTTTATCTCAAAGAAAGTATTTGCAGCCACAGGTGGAGCAATAGGTGTGCTCATAAAATCATTGTTGTTGGTGCTAGTGAAGTCAAACAACTTAGTGTTCTCAAGAGTAGTCATTTTTTTTGGGTTTTCAAATAAGAAAGCAAACTAGTAAAACTATTTTTTTTTGTGTTTTTGAAGAACAAACAAGCAAACAAAACAAAAAGAAACTAAGCAAAACAAAAACAACAAAGTAAAGAGATTGGTTATGAGGGACTCCCCTTGTGAAGATGTCCTTGACTCCCCGGCAACAGCGCCAGAAAAATCTTTGTTGGCTCGCGGTTGATGTAGAGCTCGTTGGGAACCCCAAGAGGAAGGTATGATGAGCACAGCAGCAAGTTTTCCCTCAGTTATGAGACCAAGGTTTCATCGAACCAGTAGGAGCAAGGAAACACCTCAAAGGTGTTACTAGCTGAGCTTTGGCAGAGCGCACTACCGGTGCTAGTAGCAACGTGGAGACCTGCACAACACAACCATAGAACTTTGTCCCCAACTTGCGATGAGGTTGTCAATCTCACGTGTTTTGCGGAAAATAAAGGATTAAACGTATCGAATGGAAAGAAGTAAAAGTTTGCAGAAAGTAAACACAAAGCAGTAAAAGATTGTAGATTGTATGTAAAGTAAAGGACCGGGATCCATAGTTCACTAGAGGTGGCTCTCCTTAGATAGATAACATGCTGGGTGAACAAATTACAGCAGGGCAATTAACAAACACCGAGAAAGAAATACATGCATATACTAATCATCTTGACTCCTTTGAGACTTGATTGGGCATTACAACATAATACATAGATCGCCATCCAACTGCATCTATGACTAATAATCCACCTTCAGGTTATCATCCGAACCCCCTCCAGTATTAAGTTGCAAGCAACAGATTATTGCTTTACGAACTGCGTGTAAAGTAAACAATACAATTGTTCTATGAACAAAGGATCGTTGTTTTCTCCCTAGTAGCAACAACACATCTAGTACCTTAGAGATTTCTGTCACTTCCCCAGATTACCAGAGGCATGAACCCACTATCGAGCATAAATACTAACTCTTGGAGTTGCTAGCATCTACTTGGCCAACATAGCTACTAACAATGGAAAGCATGCAAGATCTCAAATAACAAAGACATGATAGAATCAATAATCAATCTGAAATAGCATCTCAATATCCATCGGATCCCCGCAAACACAACATGTATGGATTACAAATAGATGATCTTGATCATGAACGGAGCTCACAAGATCTAAACATGAAAGCACAAAGGAGGAGAAACCAGCTATCTAGCTACTACATGGATCCGTAGTCTAAGGATGAACTACTCACGCATCACGCCGGAGGCTTGCATGGTGATGAAGAAGGCCTCTAGGGTGAATTCCCCTCTCCGGCACGGTGCCAGGAAGAGCTTCAGATCCCTCCCGGTCTAGGGATGGAGATGATGGCGGCTACAGACTCTTTCGTGGATTTTTGATCGGGTACTTAGGATTTTTGTCCTGAGGGCAACTTATAGGCGGAAGGAGAGGCCGAGGGGGTGCAGGGAGCCACCACACCACCCCCTGGTGCGGGCCAGGCCTGGCCACGCGGCCAGGTGGTGTGGCCGGCCCCTGGCCCCTCTCCGTCTCGTATTCTGGCACTTGATCCCTTCCAGAAAAATAGGCACTTTGGCTTTTGTCCCATCCAATTCCGAGAATATTCATTTTTTGACTTTCCTGGAACCAAAAACAGCAGAAAATAGGCAGCTGGCACTATGGCTCTTGTTAATAGGTTAGTCCAAGAAATCATATGAAAAGTACTCCAAAGTTGGAACAAAACACAAGAAAGTGGATAAAACTAAGCATGGAACATCAAAAATTATAGATACATTTGCAATGTATCAGTTCCCTCGAGGAAAGAGGTTGAGCTGAGGCTACCTCGTGAGTGTAAATGTCCACCTATGTAGTTCCCGGGATGGCAGTTGGCCATGGCTGGGAGGACAAACTCATAGGGGGGTGCCTATACTAGGGTGTGTAATTGAAAGGTTAGGATTGATTATCCGCATACCAAGTATGATGATTCAGGGTTATCCCTGATGGATGTATCGAATTTTGTGGTGAAAGTGTACCACCTCCGCAGAGTGTGAAACTATTCAAATAGCCGCGTCCGCGGTCATGGACAGCTGGAGTGGCCATACTGTTCCGTTGTCAGATGTTTTCAAAATGACTTGTGACTTGAAAGATGACTTTGACCGGACCACAACAGAGTTGTGGACATGAAACTACATTCCCACTTAAGTAATCTAGAGAACTAAAATAGGCTTACTATGAAGTACTTATGAAATAAAACTGGCTTTTGTGCAAATAAGACTAGAGCTTAGGACTCCTACTAGTATTACCTTACTTGTGTTAGTGATAGTTTGCGAGTACTTAAAGAGTACTCATGGCTTTGTCCCTGGCTATTCCCATGGCTAGACTACGAGGAAGACTACCCGGAAGATGGACATCAGAAGTTCTATGATAACTAGGATCATCTCCCATCGTCAACATTGCCTATGACAATGAAGATGGAGCCCCTACTATGTTTACTTTCCGCTGCTTTGATTTGTATTAAGACTGGATCATGAGATCCTCTATTTGTAAGACTATTATGGTTTGTAATGGATGATGTACTGTGGTACCAATTCTGTTATGCCTCACAAAAATGGTAATCCTAGGATTGCGATGTACGGCATAACAGGCATCTGGTTTTAAAAATCTGGGTGTTTACAATTCCCCGGGTACACATTCTTCTTACATTTATCCAAATATATACTTTCAGTCTCACCTAAATAGTGCGTGCATGCATTGTATCCATTGTTTGTCTATTCTGAAATGTTACTAAGAGTAGGTCAATCATTGATTGTTATGAACAACAATGCTCGTAGGTCAAATTCCTCCTGTTTATGCTCATCCCACACACGTACACCTTGTCTATGCCACAACTGTAGGAGTTCTTCATCTAATGGCCTTAGGTACACATCAATGTCGTTGCCGGGTTGCTTTGGGCCTTCGGGTACACATTATAATGAACTTCCACTTCATGCACAACCAAGGAGGAAGGTTATAAATACATAGAGTCACAGGCCAGGTGCTATGACTGCAGCTCTGCTCCCCAAAAGGATTCATTCCATCTATACTTAGACCAAACCATAAGTTCCTCGCGTCACCTGCAAAGTCCGAGAACTCTCTCTCGATTTTTCTCCACTGCGACCCCTCAGCGGGGTGTCTCAACATCTCGTATTTCTTACGGTCTTCCATGTGCCATCGCAACAACTCTCCATGCTCTTTATTTCTAAACAAATATTTCAACCGTGGTATTATTGGAGCATACCACATCACCTTGGCAGGAATCCTCTTCCTGGGGCGCTCACCCTCAACATCACCAGGGTCATCTCGCCTAATCTTATACTGCAATGCAGTGCATACGGTGCATGCATCCAAATTCTCGTACTCCTCACCACGGTATAGGATGCAGTCATTAATGCATGCATGTATCTTCTGCACCTCTAAACCTAGATGGTAGACAACCTTCTTTGCTTCGTAAGTACTGGCGGACAATTCGTTATCCTTTGGAAGCAACTTCTTCATTATTTTCAGCAACTTTTCAAATCCCTTGTCAGTCACACCGGTCTTTGCCTTCCATGGTAGCAATTCCAGTGTGCTACCTAGCTTTTTGTGGTCATCTTCGCAATTTGGGTACAACAATTTGAAGGAAATATGCCCTGAGAGGCAATAATAAAGTTGTTATTATGTATTCCTTATATATGATAGATGTTTATTTTGCATGCTAGAATTGTATTGATCAGAAACATCAATACATGTGTGTTTAATAAACAAAAAGGGTTCCTAGTTATGCCTCACTTATAGACTAGCTTGCTGATTAACAAGATGATCAAGGTTTCCTGATCATGGACATTGGATGTTGTTAATAACAAGGTCACACCATTGGTGGAATGATGTGATGAACATTCATCCGAAGTATAGCATTACGATCAAGTCTGTTTATATTGCTATAACATCATACGAAGTAATCTTTATCCTTAGACCATGAGATCATGTTAATTGCTAACACCTGAAGAGTATCTTGATAACATCAAACGTCACACTGTAACAGGGTGACTATAAAGATGGGTTCAGTACTACAAAGGTGTTATGTTGAGGCTCATGGATCAAGAGTGTAATTTGTCAATCCCGATGACGGATAGATATACTCTGGGCCCTCTCGATGATATCACATTGAGATAGCTTGCAAGCAAGTGATGTGATCACTAGAATGTTATATCACGGGAACGAGAAAAGATTGCATGTCGGTAACAAGATCAAACTAGGTATGGAGATACCAATGATCGAATCTCGAACATGTAATATATCGCGAGACAAAGGGATTTAGTTACTAGCGTTAAAGGTTCTCACGATCAAAGAAGTTATCGTTGAATATGTAGGAATCAGTATGGATCTCCAGGTCCCGCTTCTGATTATTGATCTGAGAGGAGTCTCAATCATGTCTGCATTATTCGCGAACCGTAGGGTGACACACTTAAGAGTTACCGGACACCATTTTGGAGCACATATGTTTCAGATGAAAGAATTGCAAAGCGCAGGAATTGTTTCGATAGAAACCAGAAATTGTTTCGGGTGAAATTGCAGAAAGTGGTTCTGCATGTGATATTGAAATATTGCAAGGGGCTATATGTGAATGTTTGTTAATTAAAGTAATTAACAAAGTTCTGAATAAATTTAATAAAAGAGTTTTATTAAATGAGAGAGCATTAAACTTGGAGAATTTTAATGCATTTAAAGTGGAGACTTTAAAAGGGAATGTGAAGAGGCATTTTAATGTGGAGGGGTTACCACCACATGAAAGGGGGAGGTGAGGGGTCACCCCCCCATGCGCCGGCCATGGAGAGGAGGGGCACCCCCCTCCTCCTATAAAAGGCCACCCATTCCCTCCTTCATCCTCACACCTCCTTGTGAAGGATCTCTCTCCCCCTCTAGAATTATTCCCCCATGATCTCGGATTAGCGAGATACATGTTCCCGGTGGCATTTCGTTTGGAAGGAGTTGCTGCTTCCGCTGGATCGCTGGAGCGAGGAGGTGGAGGTTGTCCGTGGCTTGAACGTGTGTGCGAGTACGGATGCGCTGCTGAGTTGCGGCGCTCGGACTTCCTCACGATCTTGAGATCGGCAAGTGTACGACTACATCAACCACGAGTTCCTACTCGTTAACAAAACTCGTTGTCTTCGAGGGTAAGTTCTCGTTGGATGTATGTCCACCCGTTGCTTTGTACCTAGTAGATAGATCTTGGCATGTAGTTCTCATCATAGGAAAACTTTTATTTTCTACGCTGCGGACCCAACAGTGGTATCAGAGCCTGATCTATGCGTATGTGCTTTGCACGGGTAGTACACATATGTTTATATGTGGGCGATGATGATCATGTTATTGCATCTTCTATGTGTTTTGGATATTGGTGGCATAGTGGGACGAAGCGGCCCGGACCAACCTTACATGTCATCGTACATGAGACCGGTTCCACGACTGACATGCAACTTGTTTTGCATAAGTGGCTGGCGGGTGTCTGTCTCTCCTACTATAGTCAATATCTGATCTACAACGAGTTGCTAATAATTTGGTTATCCTCGTTGTGGTTCATGTTCGTAGGTGAGAACGGTTCTATCTCCGAAAGCCCTAAGCCACGTAAAACTTGCAATTGATAAATTAGAGGCATCTAGTTTAGATCGTTGCTGGGCTAAGTGTATTGATATGGTATTGTTGTAAGTAGATGTATGATAGATACTCTTACAACACATTCAACGTGTAAGTTCCATAGACCTTGGCCTTACACACAAAGGAATGATAGAGATCATACCACGATGCAAATGATAGAGATCAAATGCATGGACCATATGATCTCACTTTACACATTAGATGTTAGCATCTCATACTGCTAGTTTGGCGCTTTTGGTAGCATTGTAAGATGATCCCTCATTTAGATATCAAGATAAAATGTGTTCTTCCTTGAGTATGCACCATTCTATGGATCATGTTTCGAGACATCACGTGATGATCGGGTGTACTCGACTCTACGCTTTCAGACAACGGGTGTAAGACAGTTTTACACACGCGAGTACTAAGGTTCTTACTTGGTGAGCCTAGCATGTACAGACATGGCCTCGGAACACGGACCGAAAGGTTAAGCATGAGTCATATGGTTGATATGATTCCCATATAGATGCTCGCCTTTGAAGCTACACCGACTCACGTGATGATCGGACTTGGTGTAGTGGATTTGGTTCATGTAATCACCAAAAGGGCACGAGGGATGTCGTTTTTGAGTGGGAGTTCATTAGTAATTTGGATTAGTTGAACTCAATCTATCATAAACTTAGTCTAAATAAACTTTACAAATTCTGTTGTAGATGGCACCACCTGCTTTTAATTTCAATGTGTTCATGGAGAAAGAGAAACTTGCTACGAAAGGTAGCAACTTCACCAACTGGGCTATGAATTTGAGGATTCTCCTCACTGCTGCACAAAAGAAATATGTGCTATATGCGCCGCTAGGCCCCCCACCAGCTCCTGATGCCCCTGGCGAGGAAAAGAATGTCTATGTGACTCGTCAGGAGGACCACAACTTAGTTCATTGCGGCATAGTGTATGGGCTAGAGCCAGAACTTCGAAAGCGTTTCGAAAATGGCAATGCCTTTGATACCATGGGAGAATTGAAAATGATTTTCGATACCCATGCTGCCGTAGAGAGTTATAATGCTACTGAAAAGTTCTTTAGCTGCATGATGGAGGAGAACAGCTCCGTTAGTGAGCATGTACTCAAAATGTCTGGGTACGCCGATAAGCTTGTGTCGTTAGGAGTAGCGATTCCCATTGACTTAGGCATACATCGTGTTCTCCAATCTCTGCCACCTAGCTACAAGAGCTTCATGATGAACTATAATATGCAGGGCATGAAGAAGTCTCTTCCCGAGCTTCTGTCAATGCTTAAGACTACAGAAGTGGAGATTAGGAAAGAACATCAAGTGTTGATGATCAATAGGACCACCGGTTTCAAGAAGGACAAGAAAGGCAAGCACAAGGGAAAGAAGGGTGGCAAATCTATTGCCGCGCCTGAAAAGAGACCCCGAGCTGGCCCTAAGTACGATACCGAGTGCTACTATTGCAAAGGGACTGGCCATTGGAAGCGCAACTGCCCCAAGTATTTGGCGGACAAGAAGTCCAGCAAGGCAAACAAAGGTATATATGATATACATGTTATTGATGTGTACTTGACTAGTACTCGCAGTAGCACCTGGGTATTTGATACAGGATCGGTCGCTAATATATGTAACTCGATTCAGGGGCTGCGGAACAAGCGACAACTAGCAAGGGATGAGGTCACAATGCGGGTCGGCAATGGATCAAGAGTTGATGTGATCGCCGTCGGAACGCTGCCTCTCCATATGCCATCGGGATTAGTTATAAACCTAAATAATTGTTATTTGGTGCCTGCACTTAGCATGAACATTGTATCCGGATCGTGTTTGATGCAAAGTGGTTATTCGTTTAAATCTAAAAACAATGGTTATTCGATTTATATGGATAATATCTTTTATGGTCATGCACCTGTGTTGAATGGTTTATTTCTAATGGATCTCGATAGTAATATTACGCACATTCATAATGTTAATGCTAAAAAGATTAAACTTGATGATGATATATCTGCATATATGTGGCACTGCCATCTAGGTCATATTGGCGTTAAACACATGAAGAAACTCCATTCTGATGGACTTTTGGAATCACTTGATTTTGAATCATTTGATACATGTGAGCCATGCCTTATGGGCAAGATGACTAGAACGCCGTTTTCCGGTTCAATGGGACGGGCGACAGATCTATTGGAAATCATACATACTGATGTGTGTGGACAATTGAGTGTGTCGGCGCGAGGTGGATATCGTTGTTTTGTTACTTTCATGGATGATTTGAATAGATATGGGTATATCTATTTGATGAAACACAAGTCTGAAACTTTTGAAAAGTTCAAGGAATTTCAGAATGAAGTGGAAAATCATCATAATAGAAAGATCAAATTTCTACGGTCCGACCGTGGAGGAGAGTATCTAAGTTACGAGTTTAGCACACACTTGAAAGAGTGTGGAATAGTTTCACAACTCACGCCTGCCGGAACACCACAACGTAATGGTGTGTCGGAACGTCGTAATCGTACCTTATTGGATATGGTTCGATCTATGATGTCTCTGACTGACTTGCCACTGTCATTTTGGGGTTATGCACTAGAAACAGCTGTATTCACTTTAAATCGGGCACCATCTAAATCCGTTGAAACGACACCATATGAATTATGGTTTGGAAACAAACCTAAGCTATCATTTCTTAAAGTTTGGGGATGCGATGTTTATGTGAAGAAACTTTAGCCGGATAAACTCAAACCCAAAGTGGAAAAATGCATCTTCATAGGATACCCTAAGGAAACGATTGGGTATACCTTCTATCACAGATCCGAGGGCAAGGTTTTTGTTGCCAAGAATGGATCCTTTCTTGAGAAGGAGTTTCTCGCGAAAGGTGTGAGTAGTCGGAAGGTAGAACTCAAAGAGGTTATTGAACCTTCTCTTCATGAAATGGCGAGTAGCGCAGCACCGGAAGTTGTTTCGGAGTTGACTTCACCTGATGAAGAGAGAGCTAATGATATTGATCATGAAACTCTGAAAGAGGACACTACCGAACCTCGCGGGTCAACCAGGACACGTGTAGCTCCTGAACTGTACGGCAATCCTATTGTGAATTTCATGGTTGATGAAATGGATGACCCTGCGACGTATGAAGAAGCGATGATGAGCCCAGATTCCAACAAATGGCTAGAAGCCATGAAATCCGAGATGGAATCCATGTACGAGAACCAAGTTTGGACCTTGGTGGACTTACCTCACGATCGAAAGGCCGTTGAGAATAAATGGATTTTCAAAAGAAAAACTGATGCTGATGGTAATGTGACCATCTATAAGGCTCGACTTGTCGCAAAGGGGTTTTGAAAAATTCGAGGAGTTGACTACGATGAGACATTCTTTCCCGTAGCGATGCTTAAGTCAGTTAGGATTATGTTAGCAAATGCTGCATATTTCGATTATGAAATATGGCAGATGGGTGTCAAAACTGTGTTCCTCAATGGTAATATTGAAGAAGAGTTGTATATGATACAACCTAAGGGTTTTTTCGATCCTAAGGATGCTAATAAGGTATGCAAACTTCAGCGATCCATCTATGGACTGAAGCAAGCATCCCGGAGTTGGAATCTCCGCTTTGATGAGGTGATCAAAGAGTTTGGATTTGTCCAAACTTATGGAGAGGCTTGTATTTACAAGAAAGTGAGTGGGAGTAATGTGGCATTTCTGATATTATATGTGGATGACATATTATTGATTGGAAATGATATAGATCTTTTAAACAGTGTTAAAAGTTATCTAAACAGCAAATTTTCGATGAAAGACCTTGGTGAAGCGTCATATGTATTAGGCATTAAAATCTATAGAGATAGATTAAGGCGCCTAATTGGGCTATCGCAGAGTACATACCTTGATAAGATATTAAATAAGTTTAATATGGACGAAAGTAAGAAGGGGTTCTTACCTATGTTGCAAGGCAAGACATTGAGTAAGACTTGAAGTCCGGCTACGGTGGAAGACAGAGAGATGATGGATAAGATCCCCTATGCCTCGGCCATAGGCTCTATTATGTATGCCATGCTATGAACAAGACCGGATGTGGCACATGCTATTAGTTTAACTAGTAGGTACCAATCTGATCCAGGTTCGGAACACTGGATAGCGGTCAAGAACATCCTCAAGTACTTGAGAAGAACTAGGGATATGTTTCTTATATACGGAGGTGAAGAAGAGCTAGTCGCTAAGTGTTATGTCGATGCTAGCTTTAACACCGATCCGGATGACTCTAAGTCCCAATCCGGATACGTATTTCTCTTAAACGGAGCAGCAATTAGTTGGAGGAGTTCCAAACAACCTGTGGTAGCTGGATCAACGATGGAGGCGGAATATGTTGCTGCTTCAGAAGCGACGCAGGAAGCAGTTTGGATGAAAGAGTTCATTACGGAACTAGGTGCGGTTCCTAGTGCATTGGACCCAATGGTGATCTATTGTGACAACAATGGAGCCATAGCCAACGCAAAGGAACCGAGGTCTCACAAGAATTCCAAGCATATTAAGCGCTGGTTTCACTTCATCCGCGAGCATGTTAAGGATGGAGATATAAAGATTTGTAAAGTACACACGGACCTAAATGTAGCAGATCCGTTGACTAAAGCTCTCCCTAGGGCAAAACATGATCAACACCAGAACTCCATGGGTGTTAGATTTATCACTATGTGAACTAGATTATTGTCTCTGGTGCAAGTGGGAGACTGAAGGAAATATGCCCTAAGAGGCAATAATAAAGTTGTTATTATGTATTCCTTATATATGATAGATGTTTATTTTGCATGCTAGAATTGTATTGATCGGAAACATCAATACATGTGTGTTTAATAAACAAAAAGGGTTCCTAGTTATGCCTCTCTTATGGACTAGCTTGTTGATTAACAAGATGATAAAGGTTTCCTGATCATGGACATTGGATGTTGTTAATAACAAGGTCACACTATTGGTGGAATAATGTGATGAACATTCATCCGAAGTATAGCATTACGATCAATTCATTATGTTTATATTGCTATAACATCATACAAAGTAATCTTTATCCTTGGACCATGAGATCATGTTAATTGCTAACACCTGAAGAGTATCTTGATAACATTAAACGTCACACCGTAACAGGGTGACTATAAAGATGGGTTCAGTACTACAAAGGTGTTATGTTGAAGCTCATGGATCAAGAGTGGAATTTTTCAATCCCGATGACATATCTATATACTCTGGGCCCTCTCGGTGATATCACATTGAGATAGCTTGCAAGCAAGTGATGTGATCACTAGAATGTTATATCACGGGAACGAGAAAAGAGTGCATGTCGGTAACGAGATCAAACTAGGTATGGAGATACCAATGATCGAATCTCGGACATGTAATATATCGTGATACAAAGGGATTTAGTTACTAGTGTTAAAGGTTCTCACGATCACAGAAGTCATCGTTGAATATGTAGGAATCGGTATGGATCTCCAGGTCCCGCTTGTGATTATTGATCTGAGAGGAGTCTCAATCATGTCTGCATTATTCACGAACCGTAGGGTGACACACTTAAGAGTTACTGGACACCATTTTGGAGCACATATGTTTCAGACGAAAGAATTGCAAAGCGCAGGAATTGTTTCGATAGAAACCAGAAATTGTTTCGGGTGAAATTGCAGAAAGTGGTTCTGCATGTGATATTGAAATATTGCAAGGGGCTATATGTGAATGTTTGTTAATTAAAGTAATTAACAAAATTCTGAATAAATTTAATAAAAGAGTTTTATTAAATGAGAGAGCATTAAACTTGGAGAATTTTAATGCATTTAAAGTGGAGACTTTAAAAGGGAATGTGAAGAGGCATTTTAATGTGGAGGGGTTACCATCACATGAATGGGGGAGGTGAGGGGTCACCCCCCATGAGCTGGCCATGGCGAGGAGGGGCACCCCCCTCCTCCTATAAAAGGCCACCCATTCCCTCCTTCATCCACACACCTCCTTGTGAAGGATCTCTCTCCCCCTCTAGAATTATTCCCCCATGATATCGGATTAGCGAGATACATGTTCCCCGGTGGCATTTAGTCTGGAAGGAATTGCTGCTTCCGCTGGATCGCTGGAGCGAGGAGGTGGAGGTTGTCCGGTGGCTTGAACATGTGTGCGAGTACGGGTGCGCTGTTGAGTTGCGGCGCTCGGACTTCCTCACGATCTTGAGATCGGCAAGTGTACGACTACATCAACCACGAGTTCCTACTCGTTAACAAAACTCGTTGTCTTCGAGGGTAAGTTCTCGTTGGATGTATGTCCACCCATTGCTTTGTACCTAGTAGATAGATCTTGGCGTGTAGTTCTCATCGTAGATCTTGGCGGACCCAACACAATTTGTTGTGGTCCTCTAACATCTACTCGAACTTCAACCTCTCCCTTTCACTTTTGCATTCTCCCTTTGCATCAGCAATGGCCCGACCAAGATCATCATCGGGCTCATATGATGCCCGTTCTTCAGCTTCTTCTTCATCATTGTCTTCCATTGTAGTACCATCGTATTCAGTGAACATAGATTGGTAGTTGTCATCATCGTTCTCTTCTTCATCGCCGTATTCCATCATAACCCCTCTTTATCCATGCTTGGTCCAACAATTATAGCCTCTCATGAAACCGGACCAAAACAGGTGGCCGTGAAGAACTCTTGAGGAAGAGTATTCCTTATGATTCCGACAAACACCACATGGACAAGACATAAAACCATTTCGTTTGTTTGCCTAGGCCACAAGGATAAAAGAATGCGTGCCTTTAATGAACTTGCTAGAGGGTCGGTCAGCGTACATACATTCCCGGCTCATCTACATTGTATAATTTACATCAAACGGAATCATGATGCTAAAATTAGTACTGGTCTAAAAAACAAAATTTAAGCACAAAACTAGGACTAAAGATAATCGGGACTAAATGTGGATGTGGCGACAACACTACATCATGGGCGAGTGTCGACACTATGTCGTGAGTGGGCAACACTAAGCCAGTGAGTGCCAACACTTTTTGGATGGGTGGCGGCACTATGACAGGGGTTCGTGTCGACATTATGTCTTGAGTGTCGATACTATGTTGTGTCGCTTAATCTATAAATAGGTATGCATTCTTGTGAAAAACTTTAAGATGGTGTGCGAGAGCAGGGACACCACTACAACGGAGCTTCTCAAAGATGTCTTAGGATCCCGTCCTCAGACATCTTCGAGGAGCTCGCCATAGAGGCACTCCCTAATATGTGAACTTTGTTAGCCACCCGACGTATTAATCTATAGCTAGAGAAGTTATTAACTCCAAGATGGTGCAAGAGGGACACCACTACGGCGGAGCTTCTCGAAGATGTCTTAGGATCCTGTCCTCAGACATCTTCGAGGAGCTCGCCATAGAGGAGCTTCTCGAAGATGTACTGTGATGTCTTCTTGTCAAACTTTTGTGAATTAACCCTATTTTTATTACAATTTTTTAGTTTGCTAAAGGCAGGTAGAAGACGAAGAAGGGCATTTTGCCCAGCTAGCTAGGATGATGAAATCATGAATGTATCTTGCTTCTATGAATCAAATTAATTTCGAGACTATGTGCCAAAACAAGATATAGATAGAATCCACATATTGAAAATGATATTTACCTTGGAGTTCATTACATTAATACGAGATAGACATGAATCCAAACATCGATCTCATGTTGGGACGAACTGGGACCAAATGCATGTTGATGGCAGCGCGCGCACCCAGGATCATCGGTCCCGGTTGGTGGGACGAACCGGGATCGTTGACCCGTTTTTCAGATTTTGGCAAACCTTTTGGTCTTCCCGCCATTTTTAAATTTGTTTTCTTCTTTAATTAATAAGATGTTTCAATTTAAGATGATTATTTATTTGGAATTTCAAAAAACTTTTAACATGAAAAGTGCTTCAATTTAAATAAATAATCAAAAACCATTTTCTATTTTCGAATATTTTTATTTGAACTATACAATTTTACTATTTTCAATTAAAATTCCATTACCAAATATTTATTGCATAATTTGGAATTTGCAAAAAAAAATTCAACAGGAAAAGTGCGTCAACTTAAATAACAAATCAAAAACCATTTTCTATTTTCAAATATTTTTATTTGAACTATACAATCTTACTATTTTCAATTAAAATTGCATTACACAATATTTATTGCATAATTTGGAATTTCAAAAAACTTTTAACAGGAAAAGTGCTTCAATTTAAATAACTAATCAAAAACCATTTTCTGTTTTCAAATATTTTATTTGAGCTATACAATTTTACTATTTTCAATTAAAATTGCATTAACAAATATTTATTGCATAATTTGGAATTTCAAAAAAATTAACAGGAAAAGTGCTTCAATTTAAATAACTAATAAAATACCATTTTTTGTTTTCAAATATATTTTTTGAACTATACAATTTTACTATTTTCAATTAAAATTGCATTAACAAATATTTATTTCATAATTTGGAATTTCAAAAAACTTTTCAAGGTTTGAACTACAAATACATGATATAATGCTTGTGAATTTTTTAAAAATCATTTATAGGTTCACAACATGATATTTCATCAGAGATCCACTTCAAGTTCAGCGAGGCTCAGCCCTGGGCTCAGAAGCTTCATGCCCGCCGTTTTGAATATAGTTTGAAACAGGCATAAGAAATTCAAAAATGATCCAAACAATGTGAAACCTTTGCATGGTGTCATATTATGTGTCACAGTTGCAAGGAAAAATATTGAACTTGAAAAATTGCAAACATCATAAAAAATCCTTCACAAAATGACCTATCATGTTCGAGGTTTCATGGTATTTAGGTCAAACCACCAATGTTATGGTTAAAATCAGGGCATAGTTTGTGATAATGTGCCCATATTGTGCACACATGTGCATCTTGGGATGGCTTACGATGTTGCAGGAGGAAGTTTTCCTTTTCGACGCACGAAAAAGCCAATTTCCATTTTTGAGGTGCCGAAATTGGGGTGTTCTGTGAAGCAACCACCAAATTAAAGTTTGGCATTGGTACCAACCCATTTTTCCCCAACCGGTGTATCTGGAACCTTTCCGTCCGTCCCTCATGAAAAAGACAAATTCCTGCCAAATCGGTAGGAGGTTGCCAAGATTTGAACTACAAGTACATGATATAATGCTTGTGAATTTTTTTAAAAATCATTTATAGGTTCACAACATGCTATTTCATCAGAGATCCACTTCAAGTTCAGCGAGGCTCAGCCTCGGGCTAGGAATCTTCATCCCCGCCATTTTGAATATGGTTTGAAACGGGCATAAGAAATTCAGAAATGATCCAAACCATTTTCTGTCTCCAACCGGGACTAAAGATAAACCTGTAGTCCAGGTTGGAGACACCATCTGAGACAAAATATGGGTGGCGACACTATTTTGTGAGTGTCGACACTATTTTGTGAGTGTCGACACTATTTCGTGAGTGGCGACACTATTTCAGTGGGTTGCGGCATTATGACAGTGGTGAGTGTCGACATTATGTCGTGACTATCGACACTATGTGATGTTGCTTAATCTATAAATAGGCATCCCTGTGAAGTTATCAACTGCAAACAAGATGGTGTGTGAGAGCAGGGACAACACTACGGCCAGCTTCTGGGAGATTCTGGAGGATCCAGTCCTCAGGAATCTCTCTGAAGCTAGCCATAGAGGCACTCCCTAATATGTGAAATTAGTTATCTCCCCGACATATTTATCTAGCTAGAGAAGTTATGAACTACAAGAGCATAGACAACACTACGGCCAGCTTCAGGGAGATTCTGGAGGATCCAGTCCTCAGGAATCTCTCTGAAGTTGGCCATAGAGGCACTCCTTAATATGTGAAATTAGTTAGCTCCCCGACATATTGATCTAGCTAAAGAAGTTATGAACTACAGGAGCAGGGACAACACTACGGCCAACTTCAGGGAGATTCCGGAGGATCCAGTCCTCATGAAACGATATATTAGTCCCGGTTTCCTAACTGGGACTATGGAATCAGGACTAAAGGCCCCCTTTATTCCCGCCGGTCCAGCCACAAACCGGGACTAACACTCAATACATTTATTATTATTAAAAAACTGGGACTAAGGAATCGGGACTAAAGGCCCCCTCTATTCCCGCCGGTCCAGCCATAAACCGGGACTAATGGAATCGGGACTAATGGAATCAGGATGGCTTACGATGTTGCAGGAGGAAGTTTTCCTTTTCAACGCACGAAAAAGGAAATTTCCATTTTTGAGGTGCCAAAATCGGGTTGTTCTCTGAAGCAACCAAAAAATTAAAGTTTGGCATTGGTACCAAAAAATCCTTCACAAAATGACCTATCATGTTCGAGGTTCTCATATAAAGTTTTCATACATCACATAAAGTTTCCATACATTACATAGATTTACATAGGGTTTAGAGTTTAGGTATGAATCCTTCGTCGGGTATGTCGATCCTTTGCCTATGATCGCTTCTTAAGCCGTAACCATGGAGCATCTTCTTTGCTTAACGGGATGCTTGGGTCAATTTTCACGGTGAAGGGCGGAATTTCATCAAACTTATCATAATCTGCTGACATGTCTGTCTTGTCCTCGACTCCCGCGATGTTTCTTTTCCCTAAAAGAACTATGTGATGCCTGGGCTCATCGTCTGATGTATTCGTTTCCTTATTTTTTTCTTTTTTTCGGTCTAGAGGACATGTACTTCACATAAAAAACCTGAGCCACATCATTGGCTAGGACGAATGGTTCGTCTCTGTAACCAATATTCTTGAGATCACTGTTGTCATTATGTACAGCTGGTCTACCTTTACCCCTTATCCATTCATGTTGACCCAACTGCACCGAAACAAAGGGACCTTAAAAGTAGGTCCATAGTCAAGTTCCCATATCTCCTCTATGTAACCATAGTATGTGTGTTTTTTCCCATTCTCGCATGTTGCATCAAAGCGGACACCACTATTTTGTTTGGTGCTCTTTTTATCTTGGGCAATCGTGTAAAATGTATTCCCATTTATCTCGTACCCTTGGAAAGTCAATACAGTCGCAGATGGTGTCGCGGCCAACAAGTAGAGCTAATATCCAATAGTGGTGTCATTCATGAGATGTAATTGCAACCAAGTGCCGAAAGTCTCCATGTGATTTTCTTTAATCTAGTATTCATCCTTCCCCTGGAATTTGGAGCGTACAACGTTCATGTGTTCCTCGATATACGGAGCCACGAAGGTAGAACTTTGTAGAACTGTGTAGTGTGCTTGATTCAAAGAATGCCCGTCCCTAAATATCATTGCCTTCTTTCCTAGCATGCCTTTTCCACTCAGTCTCCCCTCATACCGTGATTCAGGAACACCAATCGGCTTAAGGTCAGGAAGAAAGTCTACACAGAACCCAATGACCTCCTCTGTTCCATAGCCCTTAGAGATGCTTCCTTCTGGCCTAGCACGGTTACGAACATATTTCTTTAAGACTCCCTCTCAAAGGGGAACATATGGTGCAGAAATATAGGACCGAGAATGGAAATCTCTTCGACTAGGTGAACTAAGAGATGCGTCATAATATTGACTCAAAACTGACAAGGCATTGGACCACATCCTTCTGTAGCCTTTCCAGACTTTCTCGATCGATTACCTTCTGAGATATTGCATTGAGGAATGCACATAGCTTCACAATCGCTAATCGAACATTTTCCGGTAGAAGCCCCTCAATGCAACCGGAAGCAACTGCTTCATAATCACGTGGCAATATGAGACTTCAGGTTCTAAAAAAAAATTCTCTGCCATATTTATTATTCCCTTTATATTTGACGAGAAGCCAGCCGGGGCCTTGATACTGTAAAGGACTTCAAAAAAGATTTCCTTCTCTACTTTGGTAAGAGCGTAGCTGCTTAAGTATTCACGTCCTTTATTAGTATGCTTGTTGTATGGGTCTTTGATACGTTGCTGGTCCTTCCGTGCTTCTGGTGTATCTTTTGTCTTCCCATACACGCCCAGGAAGCCTAGCAGGTTCACGCAAAGATTATTCGCCACGTGCATCACGTCGATTGAAGAACGGACCTCTAGGTCTTTCCAATACTCAAGCTCCCAAAATATAGATTTCTTTTTCCACATGGCCGTGTGTCTAGTAATGGGGTCTTTCGGAACAGATTGACTGATAGGACCCTTTCCAAAGATTACTTCTAGATCCTTCACCATACCAAATACATCAGCACCTTTAGGGAGCTTAGGCTTCTTCCGGTAATCTACCTCGCCGTTGAAATTGTTGCCTTTATTTCTTACTTGATGATTGGTCGGAAGAAATTTACGACACCCCAGGTAAACAACCTTCTTACATTTATCCAAATATGTACCTTTAGTCTTATCTAAATAGTGTGTGCATGCATTGTATCCCTTGTTTGACTGTCCTGAAATGTTACTAAGAGCAGGCCAATCATTGATGGTTACGAATAACAACGCTCATAGGTCAAATGGCTCCTGTTTGTGCTCATCCCACACCTTTACACCTGGTTCTGCCCACAACTGCAAAAGTTCATCGACTAATGACCTTAGGTACACATCAATGTCGTTGCCGGGTTGCTTCGGTCCTTGGATGAGCATTGGCATCATAATGAACTTTCGCTTCATGCACAACCAAGGAGGAAGGTTGTAGATACATAGAGTCACTGGCCAGGTGCTATGACTGTAGCTCTGCTCCCCAAAAGGATTCATGCCCTCTGTACTTAGACCAAACCATAAGTTCCTCACGTCACCTGCAAAGTTCGAGTACTTTCTCTCGATGTTTCTCCACTGCGACCCATCAGCGGGGTGTCTCAGTTTCCCGTCTTTCTTACGCTCTTCTTTGTGTCATCGCAACAACCTAGCATGCTCTTTGTTTCTGAACAGACGTTTCAACCGTGGTATTATAGGAGCATACCACATAACCTTAGCAGGAACCCTCTTCCTAGGGGGCTCGTCATCGCCCTCAACATCACCAGGGTCATCTTGTCTGATCTTGTATCGACATGCAGTGCATACCGGACATTTATCCATATTTTCGTACTTCTCACGGCGGTACAGGATGCAGTCATTAATGCATGCATGTATCTTCTCCACATCTAATCCTAGAGGGCTAATAGTCTTCTTTGCTTCGTATGTTGTCTCGGGCAGCTCGTTATCCTTTGCAAGCTTCAGCTTCATTATTTTCAGTAACTTCTCAAATCCCTTGTCAGATAAGCCAGTCTCTGCCTTCCATTTCAGCAGTTCAAGTGTGGTACCGAGCTTTGTGCTGCCATCTTCGCAATTTGGATACAACAACTTTTTGTGATCCTTTTGTATGGCCTCCAACTTAAGCTTCTCCCTTTCTATATCGCATTGTTGCTTTGCATCAGAAATGACCCGACCAAGACCATCAGCAGGCTCATCCGATGCTCGTTGTTCTTCTTCATTGCCGCCTCCCTCTTCTTCATTGTCTTCCATTGCAGTATCACCGTATTATTCAGGGGACATAGGATAGCTGTCATCATCCTCCTCTTCTTCATTTTCTTCCAGCCTAACCCCTCTTTCTCCGTGCATGGCCCAACAATAATATCCGGGCATGAAACCTCTTCGAAGCATATGGCTTTGAAGGATTCTCGGGGCAGAGTGCTCCGCCACGTTCCGACAGTCGACGCAGGGACAAGGCATAAAATTATCCACTTTGTTTGCCTTAGCCAAATCGATAAATTTATGCAGGCCTGCAATAAAATCGGAATCGCGTCGGTCGTCGTACATCCATCGCATCCGCGCATCGATCTGCGTCATAATAATTAACCATGACAATGACATCGTGAATAGTGAAATGACCACCCTACATGGACATATACAATATTTTTGTATCAATTACAGATAAAGAGGATAAGGTTGCTAACCTCGGCCGAGCATACCGTGTTGTGCGAACTTAAGCGTGGCTCGGACATTTCGTCGAACACCTTGTCTGCAGTGTGAAGAAAAAAACCTAGCATCCACCTCCCACACAAAATTCCAGAAAAAATAAGTGGATGGGCTGGGCTTATATATAGCCAGGGGAGGGTTTTTGGTCCCGGTTAATGTCACGAACCCGGGACCAATGACCTAGGTGGGGGGGCGCGTTGCTGGGCCGCCACGTATCGCACGGGAGGGGCTTTGGTCCCGGTTCGTCCCATTAACCGGGACCAATGCCCACCGTCGCTTTGTCGTTCCCATGTATAAATATGAGGCCACAGTGTGTCGCTTTCGCCATCGCGTCGCCCTCTGCACCTCTCCGCTGCGCCATCGTCTCGCCTCCCCTCCCTCTCCAATCTCCACCGCGCCACCATGGAGGTGCCCACACTCAACTTCTACGAGGCGGCAATGTTTGCGTACTACGGCATCCTCGCGCCGCCGCGCGCAACGGTGCCCGCTGAATGGCGCATCATCGAGGCGGGTGTGCTGGTGGCTCCGCTCCTCGTCCCCGGTGGATACGAGATGGAGAGCATCATCGCGGAGCATCGCCGCCAGATGCCCGCGTGGAAGAGGGCGTTGCCCTGGTACGCGGTGGCCAGCGAGTACTGGCCCCAGCTGTTCAAGAAGGAGCGAAAGGCCAAGCTTGGCAACCGCATCGTGGACGGGCGCGTGGTGCACCCGGATCTCCGCAACCGAGAAGGACGGGAGAGTTCTGGTCCATCCCTGGACGAACCATCTACACCGACATCGACGCCGCTAGCCGCGCAGTGGAGCTCCGTCTCCCGAACAATGCCGAAATCGTGGAGGTTTCGTCCAACGATGACGAGGAAGCCGGCGGCTCGGAGGACAGCGGCAGCGGAAGTGAAATTGTCGACTAGGAAAATTTGTAAAATCGCACCTTTGTTTGGAAAGAATTTGTGGTTGAATTAATAAAATGTCTCGATTTAGATCTTTGTCTCGATTAATTTATGAAAGATTTTTAAAAAAAATACTGATCAATTCAATTTCTGCCTCGAATTAATTTCTGCCCTGAATTAATTTAGATTGTCCCGGATTGCGGACCGTCGCGGGGTTTTTGGTCCCGGTTCGTGGCATGACTCGGGACAAATGCTCTGCAGAGCGCCACGTGTGCGTCGTGGTGGCATTGGTCCGGTTCATGCCACGAACCGGGACCAATGCTTAGAGATGAACCGGGACCAATGCCCAGGCGACATGAACCGGGACCGGTGCCTGGCATTGGTCCCGATTAAGGATACGAACCGGGACCAATGTTATTTGGGTGCTAGACCAAAGACCATTTTTCTATCAGTGTTTTAGTCCCGGTTCGTATAACAAAACGGGACTAAAGGGTCTAGCGCCGGACCCAGCTTGCCTGAAACGCTTTAGTTCTGGTTTGTTACACGAACCGGAACTAAAGGATCCGTTCGAACCGGGACTAGTATCTACCGCCCCCTGCGGACCAGATATAGCCGTTGGGACCGGGGCATTAGTCCCGGTTTGTAGCGAAACCGGGACTAATACCCCTAGACCAAAGGTCCGTTTTCTACTAGTGTTGGTTTGTCAGCTTTCCTATTTCTTCTTTTCTTCTAGTGCGATCTTGTACATGTTCTACCTGCTAATATATGAGAACCAACAATTCTTGGGCCTTTCAAAGAATAACCTATGCAATCTCAGACTAGGTTCGCCATTCACATTAGGCTACAGTTCATACAAACTATCTAGTTACTTAGCTAGATATATAGACCCTAACCCTACCCCGGGCTGGCCACGGCGGTCGGCACCCTCTTCCTTCTTCTTCACGCCGAAGCCGTTCGCCTCCGCTAGTTCATACAAAGTATTTATTTTAGACTGAACATTATCACAATTACACCAAGTAACCAGCTGAAGAGGTAATCCCATGGATTCATGAACAAAATTATCCAACTGTGCAAGGAGAACCCAACTCACGGATCACCAGCAAGGACTGAGGCTTTCCCTTACCACCATCAGTAATGATCTCCATTTTTTCTCTTGAACACCTTCAAGCTAGCAAAAAAATAAAAGGGACCACAACAATATCACACGGAGCCAACGTATTAAGCATAGGGTATCAAACGGAGCCTGGAGAAAACTTAGCTGACTGACGACATGTGACACATACACTGCATACTGCAGAAATCACCACAGTGTCATGTGAAACCAGTGCCTAGTACAATACCGAACGATGCACGAATGATGAGGCGGCGGCAGCTGAGAGTGGGGAGTGGCATCGAGGCCACAGAAGACGAAGAAACATGGAACAAAGAAATCTTGATCTTGAAAAGGCTACACCTAAATTACATATCTTCCGCACGCGGAACGAACATTGCGATTTATAACCTAGATAAATCAGCCAAGTTCAGTTCAGCTAGACAAGGTCACACAAGAATGAATGCTGATCTAGCTAATGATACCTAATTAACCGAAGATCACTAGTAACTATACAAAGTGTGTCCTAACAATCAATCTCCCTTCTGATCACTAGAAAATCGATCCCTTTCCTGAACATCAGTGCTTTCCCTGGTAACCAGAGGCGATCTAACAATGAGGGTGCAGAAAGAAAAATGATAGATTTTGTTTTCTTTGAAGGCTAATTGTTGTTTCATATTTTCAGTAACTGAATTTTACTTTTTCAGACTATGCAGGAGCAACACTTTACAATTAACAATCCTGTCATTACTAGAACTCCGCATCCCTTTCTTTCGGTGCATATCATCCATGGTGGTTCTATCTAATTAACTGACTTGAATAGCATACTGCTACAGTCGAACAGTAAAAAAGAGTTTATCGATGCCACTGGTTCATAGCAGAAGCCTATGCAGCTGGGCCCCACAAGCAAGTGAGAGAAAGAAAAAGGGAAATCAAAAAAGGATGTTGCGGTTGGCTCATTATCTGAGACGTGTATTTTGCTAGATGGCAAAGAAGAGATGGCCACGCGTCGATTTAAATCTGAGATATTATTTGCATTTATGGAACTCTAAAAAGACACAGAATGGGGCTAAACACCAGATCAATTCAAAAATAGTATCCAACTCATCTTTTTTTTTGGCAAAATAACTCATCAAATACGATTATGTGGCAAGGTTTCCACCACCCCGTGCTGGCCTTTGCCCCTACTCTCCTCAGCGCCCACAAAGCAGTGATGCCGTTGCCGAGGGGAGCGAGGTGGCCTACGGCCATGGCCGTCAAGGCTTCCTCTGCCAATTTTATGTCAAGGCTGTAGATTTTTAGTCTTATATTTTTTCTATGTTCATATATATTTTAGCTACATAATCGTATTTGTATTGCTAGTTTGCTATTTCTCTAAGTTCTACACTGTATTTCTTTACCCTGAAAAAATGCTTGAATGATGCTACCATGACGCAATGTTTTTGCTACCACCGTTGTATTGTCTTGCTACAATAGTGCAATTTTTTTGCTACTACATGTCCGGCGAGTTCTCTGGTGAGGTCCCTATCAAAAGTCTCCGGCAAGATCTGTTTTTGCTACATTAACACATTTTTTCCGCTACCACCATTCTCTTGTTTTGCTATAATAGCGTAAAACTTTTGCTACGAGGTCCCCGACGAGATTTTCTATGGCGATATCTCCGGTGAAGTTGGATTTACAACATTAGGACTTTTTTTGCTACATGGTCACTAGCAAGGTCTTCGGCGAAATCTCCGACGAGGTCTAATCATTTTTTCTATTTTCTAGATCGAATCGTTTTTCCTACATGTAGAAAATTCAGAACATATTGTAGAAAAATCGGTCCGTTTGTAGAAAAAGCGGGATTAGAGCCGATTTTGGGGACACGTGGTGGTGGACTAGGGACCCGGGGGATTATGGGGGGACGCCTAGCATTACAGTTATTGTAGAGAATGTACTACGCTACATGGTCCATGAGACAACAAGAGTTGGAAACAGAACGGAGCCTATTCGAAATCATTAGGTGCCATCTAAATCACGAAACGGTGCGAATTACCCCATACGGTGCATCAAATAAACAATGCAGAACAACAATAATTTCTCACAAACTGGACAGAGGAGGCAGAACCTGGGGTGGCAGCCGCTCACTGACGGGTTCGGATTCGTGGCAGAACACTCGACGGAGCCTAACGATGTGTCCCTCCGTGCTTTCCCAATCTGTGTGGGTCGCTTCCATCGCTTCCGTCGGTACGACCAATTCACCATCCTCAGTTCTGCACATGCAAAACAAATAAAACTAAAGAGAATTAAAGAGCGTCATCTTGGAGATCCGATGCAAATTGCAGCAACTTGGATAGTACTCCCTCCGTTCGGAAATATAAGACGTTTTATCTTTGTAAATCGAATGTATCTAGACGTCTTTTAGTGTATAGGTTCGTAGAGGTTTGGAATGAACCCATACACTAAAAGGTGTCTAGATACATTCGTTTCACAAAGCTAGAATGTCTTATATTTCCGAACGGAGGGAGTACACATTTTCTGTGCTCCAAATAAGAAAATTAGTCTTCACCAGAAGAAATTTGATACAACAACTCCTTGTTCCGACTTGTGCTACACCAAATCTTATCTCGCTCCAAATGAATTAACACAAACTTCTCGTGCCAAGAACAAGTGGCTGCAAGAACATGACATGGTCAAAACTGAAGCCAAAATTCGGGAATAAACTGGAACACCACATACAGAAATTGCATCCACTAAATTTGAAAAAGAACGGCGCCCATTCAAAATCATTTGTTTCCCTCGAAATCACGAAACGGTGCTAAGAATAAAAAGTGCATAGAAGGCGGTATATTCCCACGAACTAGAAAGAAGGTTGCCACTCAACTAGTAACGGCCGATCCCCTCTTGAGCTGTTTCGGGGGAAACCCCAAATCTGGGAATCCTGGGTCGGATGGTGGCGGAGCTTGGCGTCGATTTCCCTCTTGAGGGCATTGTTTTTGGAACAGACGTCGGCTGGAGGTCAAGCCACTCCTGCTGCTCTGGGGAAAACCTAATCTGGTTCTCCGGATCAGGCGATGGCGGCGCTTTGGTGTTGTATTCTCTCTTAAGAGCTTTGCTTGTGGAGCAGCACTGGATGGCAGAGGTTGGTGGCGGAGCGGCTTCATCTTGCACGGCGACTCTAGTAGAGATGTCAAGTCATGCCTAACCGCCAGGTGCTACGCTCAGTCATGCCTAGTGCGGTAGGTGCTACGGACGACAGATCTTCTGAAGGTCTCTAGCTGCGTCGGTTGGCGAGACTCAGCGGCATGGCGCCGGGAGGTCTCGGTGGCGGTCGCACGTGCTTGTTGATGGACGTGCGCAGGGCGGTGGTGCCGTCTGGCGTCATGGCGGCGTTGATGGCAAGCCTTGCAAGGTCATTGCATTAATCTATCCCGAAGATGGGTTGGCGGAAGACGGCGGCAACAGAAGATTGAGCGTACACGATGGTGTGCGCTACGAATCAGCTGGACCGGTTGGTGCTCCTGACCCGCCTTGGGGCGGTTTCGGGACCTCCGGTATGTTGATGATGTGTTGGTGTACGGTTAGAGTGTTCTAACATGGACACCCCTTCATCAAGTGGCTTTAGAGAGGTGACTTTGTTTGATCTTTGTATTATCTTTGTAAGGTTTCATTGAATAACAAATAAAGCAGGTTGTGTGCATCTTTTTGATGCAGAGGCCGGGGGTAACACCTCCATTTCGAAAGAAAAAAAACAGTCGATCTCCATTACTAACCTAACTCTGGCCTGAGCCACCCCGCCATATCCCTAGCCTCAGCTACCGCCATGCCGCCATCGAGCACCGCCTCTCGCCATGGTGCTGCCCTTTTTCTCTCTCCTGCGTTGACGCCATCAACGCCAGATAGAGTTCTACTTCATCACCGACTCCTGGTCGCTGTCCGAGTTCTATCTCCATTTAGATCTAATTTAGGTGGGACTAGAGAAGCGTTGTCAGATATTTGACACACTCCCGTTTCGAATTGTGCACTTGATCGCACTTCGACATGGTGTAGCTGATCTGATACGTGTGGATACCGTGGAGGTGTTGTGTGTGCTTTACAAGATCGCTAGAGTAGTTCTGGGGATAATACATCTCCTCGCGACTTGATAAGTTTCGTTGTGGGGACGATGTTTATATTCATCAACCTCGTCATCTATAAACTTATGCTAGTTCGATATTTGAAAGTATGATCCGTTGCCTCACTCCCGCATAACTTGATCCGGTTTATGCGTTAGAATTTTTTATTCCCTGAGTGTCGTACTCAGTCTAGCTTCCTCTCCTCCTTCGCTACATGTTGTACCTGTCAGGACCTTGGTGATAAGGAGGATCGTGGGATGGTATATATCCACTTATGCCCTCGTTTACCCCGCCACCACTGCCGCCAGCGATCTATACCCGAAGTGATCCGCGAGAGGACGTCCCAACCTATGACAATACCAAAGTGCGGGAGGTTAGGGTCAGCCAGGATCACTAAACAATACAAATTGCAACACGCAGGGAGAGAGGAGATGAAATAACAGACCATGTTACCAAGCCGATTGAGAGGCCTTACCTGCTCGTAGCCGGAGCCAGCACCGAGCAACGCAAGCACCACATCACCCTATCAAAGCACAGGGGAGAAAACAAAAAAGAAGAAGACAAAACAACCGCGTAAAAACAATACGAACAAACCTGGATCGTTGTAGATACCTCGATCGTCGCTGATGGCCAGTCCGATCCCAGCAGCGAGCAACGCCGACACCGCCGCAATGCCTGAAAACGCAAAAACCAGAGAGCATGCGTGAGAGACCAAAACAAGGAACAAAATGAGAGAACGGAAAGCCGGGAGAAGACTAAATAGGCAGGCATGACCAAATACATAGCGAGAAAACCGACACGTGGCAAAAAGGCGGTCGACATGAGGGAGCATGGAGGCGAAAGAACAACACGAGGGCGCCTTCTAGAAAGACGGACGACATGAAGCCACCTTCTAGAAAGACGGTCGATGGGAGGGCGAATGTAGGGAGCGCATCGACGCGTAGCAGGAAGGGCGCGGGTGCGACACATCAGCACCGTGATGCCACACTGAGCCGACATGGACATCACCTGGACAGGGAGACGAGGCGTCGCCCACGGAGCGAAGCCGGAAGGGGGTACGCGGTTGGCCAGAAAAATCGCCGGAACATCCAAAAATCGGAGAAAAAAGCAAATCCACGTGACTTAGAATAGTATCTATATCTATTGCATGAATTTGCAGCTCCCATGTAATTCTCCACATCATTAATACTTGTATACAAGATATGATATAAATGTCACTATATATGCATAACAAAGAATATTAATTCTTGTATACTAGATATGATATAAATGTCACTATGTTAATTCTAGATGTCACTATTATATGCATATCAAAGAATATTAATTCTAAATTTCACTATACATGCATATCAAATAATATAAATTCGTGTATACTAGATATGATTAAAAAATAAAGTGTCTCTAGAATACTTTATGAATTTTAACGTCTTTCAAGATAATATCTAATTATGTGATTTTGATTGTGCATTTAGTTTGTTGTTTCAATATCAAGACATAAATGAAACCCACACATATGCATAAGTATAATAACTAATAAGAAAATATATTCTCTTGCATAAAAATATTTTTTTCAGATAGAGTATGTATTTATGTCTTTGATAATTCATTACCACCAACCACCTACCATTGATGCATACAATAAATGTTAATGATATAATAAACCATGTTGGCCTATATATGCGCGCACACATACGATTCCTTGGAACCAAAACAAGTAAAAACATTCTATAGGGTTGCTTCATTTAACTTATTTTCACAGCATATGTTCATTGAATAGGAGACGCATGAATTCTTGCTGTGAAATGACACAAGCTATGTGCCTTGCACAAGTGCTTGTGTTGTTGGTTGTCTACTCATATGGAAGTACAGCAATATCATGGTCACATGATGCATATTATGTGAATGATATGCAAATAAGGCAACACTCATTCTGGAATCGTAGCCGGCTACTCACAAAGGCTAACGAGGAGAACATAATTGACCATGTAAGTTAAAGCGTGTTTATTTCATCGATAGATGTGATTCATTACATATACATACAACTATACCTGGTAATGACCTGAACAAAAAAAGCTTACTTAAGATATGTTACTGACTTTAATGGACCCAAGAACATATATTTTATTCACTAACAAGTAGAAGCTGATGTTGAAGTAGTTATTCTTTATTGGACAATTGAGTTCCTCTGTACTATCTTTCATTTGTGACTTCAGCTGCATCCTATAAAGGCAGGTAGTTGTTTGCACAAAGTACTCAATTGTTTTCATGTGAGAATTAAGCCTACAATGCATTCTTTATGTGAGGAATTTGGTATGATAAAATGCACTAAACTGTATATCAATTCATTATGTGTTCTTCACTACAATAGTCAGTACTCTTGATTACGCATATGTACTCCCTATTTTATAGGTAATAATGTGAATTATGTTATTAACTAGCGTGCCCGTTTTGTCTTTTCACAGTATGCTATCATCTCGTCAAACACTGTCACTGAATCTATCCTTCTTGGTGGCATGGCAACATTTGACGTCTATGGTGTGGCAAATTTGAGTAACGACAAAATAATTGGATCGCACATATGTGTGATAAATCAGCGAGGGGCTGACTTTAGTGGCCACAATGCTGTCATAGCCGGATGGATGGTAAGTCAGTTCCTCGGCATATACTCAAACATGTTTTTTACCTTCTGCTTTTAAACATAAGGGCACATATGATGGTTTTATCTTAGTCTTATCTTAGCAATTTGTAAGATGATTGCTGAGTTGGAGGAGAAAGAAATAAAAAAAATATTTATCTTCTCTTAGCTAAGAGATTATCTCTTAACACAATATGTCTCACCACATATTTAGGATTATCTCTCACTGAAGATAAGACTAAAAATTTTAACCATTGTGCATCATGTTTTATCATCGTATCAAAATTACGTGCCATGTATACGATAAGACTATATCTTATCAACCATTGTATATGTCCTAAGGCCATGTGTTTACACTAAGATCAGAGTGGAGCAAAACAAGCTCCGTGAATCATTCCATCCCCAGAACATGGTGTGTGTGGGGGGGAGGGGGGATCGGACAAGTTAGAGGAAATTAGACATGCCTTTAGTGAACACGTGCTCAAGATGCAAAATACTACTCCCTCGGTTTTAAAATATAACATATTTTAAATTTTATGAAACGGATATCTAGACCCCTTTTAATATGTCGATTCACTCCGAACTTACACACTAAAAGACGTCTAGTGAAGGTAATGTATCTAGAAGATTCGGAGTGAATCTCTCCGAAACTATACACTAAAAAGCGTCTACATACATTATCTTCAGAAAGTTAAAACATCTTATATAATAAAACAGAGTGAGTATTTTGAAACGGATCACTACTAGAAAAGCCCCCTTTGGTCCGGTTCATAAGAGCCATTGGTCCTGGTTTTTTAACCGGGACTAATCACTCGGGACCAATGCTGGTCCCGGTTCTGGCACGAACCGGGACCAATGGGTCGCCACGTGGCCCGCCGTCGCGTGCGCTTGCACTAGGACCTTTGGTCCTGGTTTGTGGCATGAACCGGAAACCGGGACCGAAGGTCTTTTCTATTTATTTATTTTCAAAAAATAATTTATTTTTTCGAAATTTTTTGAATCTATGAATTTTTGGACTAGTTAATCTCTTACCCGAAACCTCTCAATCACACTTAGTTTTTGGTCAAATTCCAATCTTTAGTTAAATTTCTGGTCGGTCACCCATCCTAACACTACTTCACCCCTAGCACGCTTAATATTTTGGTTCCTTCCCATCCCCTTCCTATGTACCACTTGTAACCTTATGTCTATATTATGCTATTAATGATATTAACCCATGCATCTTGTGAGTCATATATTTTTATAATTTGAGTTACAAACATGATTTTAATGTACAAAAATGACTAAGTAATACTAATATTGAATAAATATAGAAATAAAATATGTTTTATTATTATTTTTGCATTAATTCATTTAATATGGCATAATTCATATCTTTAAATCCATAAATCGAAATTCCACAAATAATATGTTTATTATTATCAGAAAAATGTGAGGAATCCAAATATGTAAAAAAAAATTACTTTTTTTTAAAAAAAATCTGAATTTTGACTCTTTTGGAATTTCAAAAATCTAAACAAATTACAAACGGCTGAAGGCTATTGGCATCGGTATTGTAATTTTTTGCCGATAATTTTGATATATTATATGATTTTTTCCAACATCGTATGCATAAATGGCGGTCATCTGAAGTTTTTATAATGTTTTCTTGCAAAATAAGTCAATTTTTTTTATCCGGATTTATGTCCGAACCGGGACTAGAGCGACCCCTTGGTCCCGGTTCATGGCATGAACCGGGACCAATGCTCCGCTGACCATTGGTCCCGGTTTATACCATGAACCGAGATCAATACCCCGAGATGAACCGAGACCGATGTCCTGGTGGCATGAATCGGAACCGATGCCTGACATTGGTCCTAATTTGTTATTCGAACCGGGATGAATGGCTTTGATGCTAGACCAAAAGCCCTTTTCTACTAGTCAATAGAGTACTAGACGCGTTTGACCTATCACACTAGGATGCCACACGTGCATGAAGGTGTCCAACTATACATCATACTAGGAGCTCGCCGTGCCACTAGGAGAGGAAGACACCATCGTGAACCATGCATGGCCTCCTTTTGATCCCCGATCGATGAATCATCCAGAGGACAGAGGTGGAATAATGTTTAAGGTCTCTGATTTAGTACAATCCTTCCCCCTAAACTCGTACAAACTCGTGTATTCTTAAATACATAGATGGTTTAGATCGCTTGATACCCCCTTCGTGTAATTACTGTAGTTAGGAGTACGTACGGTACAAAACCCATCTTTCTAATAAACATATCTATACCGTTATGTATGTTCGCAAAAGAAAAAAAAGGTATGGATGTACGCCGAATCATCGCCGGCAGTGGCCATGGCCGCGAGGTGATAGTGGTGATGGTCGGGCCGGATCATCACCGACGACAGCAGGGGCCGCGAGCTCCGCGAGCTGGCTGTTATATGTTGATCCAAATTCTACAAAGTAAAGGCCAATTTCTGACGGAGCGGAGCGAGGCCCGTCGCCGGAGGCTTGGGAAAAATACTCACTCTGTAAGCCGCCGGTTGGGATAAGTTGCATCTGTGAAATCCCCGGCGTTGTGTAAACACTCTTCGATATAGTGAAGTTTCGCTGACTGGCGCCCGTGGTTTTTCCCCTCTCTTTGTTGGAGAGGGTTTTCCACGTTAAATCTGTGTCCCCCTGGTTGCAATTTTATTTTCGTTCTTCATTATTTACTTGTCGCAAAGCTAACACTGGCAGTGGTGGCAGTCGGGTCCGGCAAGCCGGTGACTCGGCCTAGGCACACACGCCTCGTCAGGGCAGGCCCGCGGTGGCGGCGCGCAGACTTGGCGGCAAAGCGATGGGTACGCTTGGTGGCGGCCTGTCGGACAGTCCGGATCCGAGTCCCGCGATCGGCCAGTCAGTCCGACGGTTTGTCCAGCCGCTTGTCCTGCTTATTGTCCGGCGTGTGGTACCATCTACAAATATTAAACATGAGCTCCTGGGTGCAGCCGGACATGTTGCCGGACGAATAAGAAAACTTGTCCAGCGGTAAAAAACTTGCCACAAAACATCCTTTTCAAATATACTTACATCCGGCCACTTGTCCGGCCGGCCAGAAAATTGGTGCCGGTGTGTCCAGCCTCTATAAGCAGACGGTCCGGCAAAAAAAATACTTGCCCGTGCACATCTTCGAAAACTATTCATATGGACGGATACTTTTCTGCGGCGGCCAATAACTTATATCCCATATGTCCGAAAACTACACGTCAACATCATATAGTGAATCATCGAGAAATAAAGAACTAATGCAATCAAATTTTACATGGAAAATAAATTTGTAAACACTACACATTGGACAATACATTTTATATATGACACAAAATTCAATGCTATTTAGAAACAATTAACTGACTTTATCAAGTCAAATATTACTAAAGAGATGGTAGCAGAAAAATTCAAAGTCTGGAGAGACCGGCTTCTCATGCACCGGACCGTCTGGCAGGGCCGGACACACCTGCTTCGCGTGTGCCGGACAGTCTGGCAGTGGGACGGCGGTTCTGGTGATACACGGAGGCGCGGCCGCTGCTGCGATGATGGCTGGCGGTGGCGGTGGTGGTGATCATTTATCAGGAAACGAAGAGGAAGACACCGTCGTGAACCATGCATGGCCTCCTTTTGATCCCCGATCGATGAAATCATCTAGTGGACAGAAGTGGAATGTTTAATTAAACTCTTGCTTCATCAACAGATAGACGTGGATGTTTATTTTTATTTTTGTCGAAGAAAAACGTGGAGGTCGTCAAGGAGTGCTGACTTTTCATTAAGGGGGGATAAGCTAATTAGTTCCCACTAGAAACGTTAGCATGAAGATTCGTTCGTCCGCTCCCGCGAGCGGCAGGGCGAACCCTAGCTTTCGGCCGCCGCTAGCCCTCCTTTCCCGCCTCCCCTCCCCCTCGCCGCCGCCGGAGGGCGTCTCCGGGCGAAGCCTCGGGGCGCTGGCGGCAGCGGGGCTGTCTCTCCCCTCCGCTCGGGGGTGGCGGCGCGGGCTGCTGCTGTTGGCGGAGGCGCTGCGCTGGACGGGGGCGTGGCGGCGGCGTGGTGGCCCGGCGGTCTGGGCGTGCTGGTGGCGACGGCGGCGACGGCGTTGGCTGCGGGCGGCGCGTGCGCGGGCTCGTCCGAACTGGGGAGGCCTGGGGGGATCTGGGGCGAGGCGCGCGCGGCCACGCCTACCGGCGGCGGTCGGCGGCTTCGGGTGGCATCCTGGTGCGGGGCGGGGAGCTCGGCCATCTGGCCGCTTCAATCGGGCAGGAGCAGGGCTCCAGGCCCATCTGTGCCTAACCCCTAGCCCCAGATCCATGACGTCGGCGGCCATGGGGGTCGCAGGTCGTCGATCTGGAAGGGGATCCCTCTTCGTCGTCTCTTCGGTCTACGAGGACCTCGCGGCGGTGACCTTCGGTGCTTTCTCAGTTCGTCGGTGCTCTTTGCTTGGTTCCCGGGGCGGCGGCCCCGGTTGGTGGTGAGCCTTGTGGTTGGCGGGCGGGCCAGGGGCTCTGGTGCTGGTCGATGTCCATGGTCATAGGGATGACGTGGTGCCGACGAGCAGCGTGTCGTGGTGGTGCTCCGGGTGAAAGCCCAGGATCCTTGGATCGGGCGGTAGCGGCGCCTTGCGTCGTGCTCTTCTTGAAGATGACGCCTTGGAGTCCTAGTAGACGGTGTTTTGGCCAAGGGGAAACCTTTGCCCCTCTGGGCCACGGCGGCGACGTCCGCGGACGCCGTTCCCTTCCTGAAGGCGCTGTGTGGCTAATTTCTTTCCTCTGCTTCCTCCGGGTGAAAACCTAAGACCCTCGGATCGGGCGGTGGCGGCATTCCGTTGTCGTGCTCTTCTTGAAGACACAGTCTGGGGGCTCATTGCACGCGGCTCTCCGATGGCCCTGTGGCGGAGGTGTTTCTTCCTTTGGAAAACCGTCGGCAAGGCTTGCTCCTGACCCTTCCTGTGTTGATCTTCCTTGGTGCTGCCTTCCGGTTTGTGTGCTTCGTGGGTCGGTTCCCGGTCGTGGTCGGCTTCCGGTGGCGTTTCTGTTGGAGATATGCCCAAGAGGCAATAATAAAGTGGTTATTATCATATCTTCACACTTATGATAAATGTTTACATACCATGCTATAATTGTATTAACCGGAAACATTAATACTTGTGTGATTTGTAAACTAAAATAAGAGTCCCTAGTAAAGCCTCTTGTTAAACTAGCTTGTTGGTTAATATATGATCATTGTTTCCTGATCATGAACATAGAGATGTTATTAACAACAGGGTCATATCATTAGGAGAATGATGTGATGGACATACTCCTATAGATAAGCGTAGCATAAAGATCAAGTCATTTCAATAGTTCAATTGCTATATGCTTTCTGATACATAGTAACCTAATTCCTTCGACCATGAGATCATGCATATTGCCTTTACTGGATGGATGCTTTGATGTCATCAAACACCACACCGTAACAGGGTGGCTATAAAAGTGGCATTGGGTGTTCAGAAAGTATTGGTTGAAACACATGGATCAAGAGTGGGATTTGTCCATCCACAAGACGGATAGATATTCTCTGGGCCCTCTCGGTGAAATGTCATCCAATTAGCTTGCAAGCATGTGACTTGGTCACAAGGGATCACATATCACGGGAACGAGAAAAGAGTACTTATCAGTAACGAGGTTGAACTAGGTATACAGAGATACCGACGATCATAACCTCGGATAAGTAACATATCGTGAGACAAAGGGAAATTGGTATCATATGTAAGTGGTTCATTCGATCGCAAAGTAATCGTAGAAATATGTGGGAGCCATATGAATTTCCAGATTCCTCTATTGGTTATTGTTCGGAGAAGTGTCTCGATCATGTCCGCATAATTCACGAACCGTAGGGAGACACACTTAAGGATTCGACGTTGTTTGAGTAGTTATGGTATTATGAGAAAGAGACCGAATGTTGTTCGGAGTCTCGGATGGGATCCGGGATATCACGAGGAGATCCGGAATGGTCCGGAGAATAAGATTCATATAAGGAAAGTCCCATTTCGGAGTTGGGGAATGGTTCCGGTGTTTTCATCGGGAACATTCCAGAAAGTCCCGGAATGTCCGGCACTCCGGGGGGGAAGGGGTACATGAATGTGTCATTGCAAGTTGGAATGATTGCATCATGTGCTAAGTGTTCTTGCTGTCCCAAATAAAGGATTAAATTGAATCCTAAATTGAAAAAGTCAAACGGCTAGTTTGAAAGTCAAACGGCAGTTTTTGGGAAGTGGGAGGAGAGGAGGAAACCGAATTGGGGGAGGAGTCCTCCTCCCCAAGCCGGCGGCCAGCCCTAGGCCGAGTTGGGGAGGGACTCCCTCCCTCCCCTAGCGCGCCAGCCCTCCCACCTATAAAGGGAGGGGCAGGGCTCCCCTCCCAACACAACACAAGACACACAAGTTCCTATCCTCTAAACTAGAAACTAGACCTAGACCCCGGTTTAGAGCTGTTTCGGTTTAGAGCCTTCTAATTGGTTTAGAGCCCTCTAATTGGTGTGTCTAATTACTAGACCACTAATAGCCTCTCTCATAAGCTCCACCATACTCGCACCGGCTTAAGGCGAAGCCCTGCGGGATCTCCCCTCTACTTTCGGTACCACGCCGTTGTGCTGCCGGAATCGCGAGGAGAGTGCTACAACCTCCGCTGCCTGCTGGAACAAGGGAGAGGAAGGTCTTCGTCGAGTACCGAACGTGTGACCGACTGCGGAAGCGCTGCGGGAACGCGGCGCTGGAAGGATCGTCTACGCGATCTTGAGATCGGAAAGAGTACGACTACATCACCCACGAGAATCTGCTCTCGTTAACCACTTTGGAATCTTCGAGGGTGAGTTATTCCATCGACTCGTTGCTGCAATCTAGTAGATAGATCTTGGCTTGTTTGTTTGTATGCGATAGAAAATTTTTGTTTTCCATGCTACGAACCCCTACAGTGGTATCAGAGCCGTGTCTATATGTAGATCTGTTGCACGAGTAGAACACAATGGTCATTGTGGGCGTTGATGCTTTTATTGTCGATTGCTTTTTGTGTACTTTGCATCTTGCGGTATGTTGGGATGAAGCGGCCCGGGCTAACCTTACATGACATCGTTCATGAGACTTGCTCCACGCTTAACATGCAACTTGTATTGCATAAGTGGCTTTGCGGGTGCCTGTTTCTCCTAGCATAGTAAAGATCCAATTTACAACGGGTGATCAACAATGCTAGTATCAATGTTGTGGTTCTTGTTCGTAAGTTAGAACGACACTTATTGAAAGCCCCAAACCACGTAAAATATGCAAAGAAAGTAGAGGCGTCTAACTTTGTTTTGCAGGGGTGTGCAGTGATGTGATATGGCCATGATTGTGATTATATTTGATGTATGCAATGTTCCTTATTGTAAGTTGGCAACCGGCAGGAGCCATATGGTTGTCTTTAATTTCTGTTAAGACCTGCGTGTCTATTCAAAATAGTTGTAATAGTTGAAGCTGGTGGACGACAACCATGAAGAAGCGTCATTGACCTTGATGCTATGCCGGTGATGATGGAGATCATGTTCGTGCTTGAAGATGGAGATCGGAAGCACAAAGAAGAAAGGCCATATCATATCACATATTATGAATTGCATGTGATGTTAATCCTTTATGCATCTTGTATTGCTTAGTAGACAACGGTAGCATTATAAGATGATCCCTCATACACATAAATTTCAAGTTCTAAAGTGTTCACCCTTAGTATGCACCGTTGCCAAAGCTTGCTGCTTCGAAACACCACGTGATGATCGGGTGTCTTTGATTCCGCGGGTGACTACAACGTAAGCAAGCCAGATTTGCTTATGCGGAAGCTAAGGTTTGTCTTGACGAGCCTAGCATGTACAGACATGGCCTCAGGAACACGGATCGCCGAAAGGTAAAGCATGAATCATATAGTAGATATGATGAACATGTCGATTGTTCGCCATTGAAACTATATCAACTCTCGTGATGATCGGTTTTGATGTGGTGGATTTGGTTCGTGTGATCACTAAAACAATGTGAGGGATATTGTTTTGAGTGGGAGTTCACCTAGATTAATTTAATTATTAATTAGAACTCAATTTATCATAAACTAAATCAAAGTGAATTTGCATAGTTGTTGTAGTCATTGGCATCCGTTTACCACCTTGCGCTTAGTTATAATTGAGATAATAGAACTATAGAATTCTGGTTAGTTACTTTACGAACTGGTATCGTATTGTTTTAAGTGTTAATCTAAAGTTTAAAAGTCCTATTGCAAACTTTCAGTAAGTTCCGGTTACTCCATGAAGTTTAATAATTAGTATTAAATCAAGAGTAACAATTCCAAGTGTTAGTATATAAGTATCATGTTTGTATCCATGATTCTTGATATTCAAAGGATTCCCTTAATATCAAGGTTATCTAGGATCTGAAAGAGTTGTTTCAGAAACCATGATGTGTGGAAGATATTGTGATATCTGAAACGAAGTTTTGGTTGCAACATGATAGAGTATAATATGGCAAAAGTCATGTTCTCATATTTGATGAGAATTTGCAAAAAGGTTGGAGACACTTGTTGTCCTAATCCTCCAAAAGGTTTTGGATAGCAACATTATACTCATAATTCATCGTTATAAGCTAAAAGTAGCTTGATCATGGACGATTCCATGATAAGGGTGAATATTTGATGTAGGTAAAATGTTTACTACACCAAGAGATTACTAATGAAAGGAATTTGAAAGAACACCAAACATTTGATGATGGTGATCTACTTCAAAGTGCAAGTCCAAAGACATTGGTATTTAATTATACACGCTTTGGACTATATGTCATATGTATGACTCCACTATTGATGTTAATAGATTCTTTCAAACTGAAAAGGAAATACTGAAAGGGAATCTCATAAATATATGGCAGAAAAGAAAAAAACTAGAATTGTTCAGTTTAAGTATATAGATGATGTACATGTTGTGGCTATATTCTTTGCTTATTAAAATGTGGTTCTTAAGTATTTGATACTGAATTTGTTGGTATGAATCGTCATACGAAACAACAGAATTCATGAACTACAATGGCCTAAGTAACTAGCAAAAGAATATGTGATGATGTTCATCGAGAACAAATAAAGGGTTATTATGTTGCTCGTTAAAACATCAAAGCTTGCCTTCAAGATTTGTTTTATCAGGTATTATGAGAACAAAAGGGTTGTTCAAATAATTGCCGTAATCCATAAAAGATGGATGATTCGCAAATCTCGTTAGAGAAATCACATCCATAAAACTAGTGCTAAAATGTCAAAAGACAAATTGATTGAAAGATCACTTAGGAAGTGACATCGCTGTTTGAATTATATTGGAAAGAAAACATGAAGAAACTCCATGTTGATGGAATTTTGGAGTCTTCTGATTTTTGATCATATGACGCTTGTGAAACTTTCCTAGAGATAATTAAAACTTCGTTCATAGGCCAAAAGGGAACGAATGACTAGCTTATTGGAACTTGTACATATTGTTGTACGAAGTCCGTTATGTGTAGTCAAGAGCGATGGATTTCAACTTCATATGCTTTCTCCGAAAATTTGAGTGAATATATGGATATTTTCTTAATAAGGATGAAGTGTGAAATACTTGAAAAGTTCAAAGACTTTCAAGATGAAGTGCAAGATCATTGTAACAAGAATATAAATAGTTTATGATGAGATCATAAAGGAAGATATTTGAGTTACACGTTTAGCATAAATACCTAAGATTTAAGGAATCGTTCCGTGGATTTGCATTTTCCCGAAACACCATAAGTGTATGGAGCGTTCGAGATATGTAATTAAACCTTGTTTGACATGGTAAGATCGAAAGGTGTAATTCATAAAACTGCCATTGTATTTTAAAGATTAAAAGCTTTAGAGATTACCGTTTTTCCACTGAAAAGAGCTCCATCATAATCCGTTGAAATGACACCATATAAGGTTATGGTTTGGGATAAAACCCAAGTTGTCATTTCTTAAACATTGGTATACTATGCATAAGAAAGATGTTTGCAACCAAAGTCGGATGAACCTGTCTTTGTATGTTATTTCGAATAACTGTTAAGTTCTCCTCCATAACATCGGAGACAAAAGTGTTTGTCACTTAAAACGTCAAGTTTCTTTGAGAAGGAATTTTTTCGTGAAAAGTTAAGTGGGAGGACAATAGAAACTTTGATAAGGTTAAAAGAACCTTAGCTGTATGTGCAGAGTTGCGCAGCGCCGAAAAGTGTTCCGGAGGCGGCAACAATACTCATGGCTCACGTGCCTCAAAGGTTGTGGTCACGGAGATCTAAGTTCCTATTGAAACAAGTAGATCGGGTAAACAATCAAATACCAAGATTTGAGGGTTGAATCATTATTTGAGAATAATGAACCGACTACATGCAAAGAAGCGATGATGGGCCCTGACTCCGTCAAATGGCTTGAAGCCATATAATCCGTGATAGTTCCATACACGAGAAATCAAGTTTTGAATTTGAAGGACCCTCGAAAAAGGTGTAAGACCTTACAGTTGTGTTTGGATCTATAAAGAAGTAGACATGGATGTTGCACATCTATGAAATGGTCGACATGTTGGGAAAGAGTTCACAAAATGTTCAAAGGTTGACTATGACAAGATTTGATCTTTCATAGTGATATTTAGTCTAGACGGATTAATGTAGCAACCACTACATATAATTTGTTATATGGTAGTTGAATAAACAAAACAAGTTCTTCTAATAGAATCGTTACCTAGGACATGTGCATAACACGGTCCATAGGGTTTTGTTAATTCAAAGGATGCTAAAAGCATATGCAAACTTCAATGGTTAGAGTGAGCATAGCGGAGTTGGAATCTTCACTATGATGAAACTGTTAAGAGAGTTTAATTTCATCAGAGACAATGAAGATGCTTGCGTTTGCAAGAAATTAAGTGGGAGCGCTAAGACATGTTTCTAATACATTATGTGGAAGACATATTGTTGATTGGAAATAATGTATCTTTTATTAACACATATTAAGAATTTCATCCCGATGAAAGACTTAGGCAAAACCCAAATATTTGGCATCAATAGACGCTAATATGGTTGTGCCAGAAGTACATAGATAAGATATTGAATGAGTTCAATATAGAAACTACAAGAGAAGGTTCTTGTCGCACAGAAAGGATTGAATGAGTTCAATGTTGATGATATATTCAAGTGTATTGACATTTGGTAAAGTGAAACAAATAATCAAGTATAGATTGATACTTGATGTATGAAATCACAAAGAGTATTTATATCAATCATACTGTGATATGTACAAATCCAGATATGTCCTATGCTCTAAATGTTGAGAGCATATACCAGAATGATTCGTAAGATGATCATTGGACAATAGTAAGGATATTCTTATGATCTTCTGAAAGAACTAAGAGTATAATATTTGTAGAAGTGACAAATAGATGGTTAGTTCATTGTAAAAGTACTACATTGATACTAGCTTTGTCACAAAGTACAAATTAAGTTTATCTCAATCTAAACTAAGGGTGGCACAATATAATGGAAAGTGAGTTCCATAATGGATTTGGATGATTTCCAAAGTTAAGACATTGTGACAGATACTACAACAAAAGGCTAAGTATATGACTGCTATTATAGCAGCAAAAGAGGGCATTTGTGTCAAGAAGTTTGTTATCAAACTAGGTGTAGTTCTCAGTGGGATAATACTATGAAGATATATTGTGCGACAATATTATCAACATGTTTTAACCCTAAAGAGCTAAAGGTCACACCGAAATACCAAATTTATACAAAGCCATCTCATTAGAGAATGAGTGATGCATAGAGACGCAAAGACATGCAATTACACACGGACCTGGAAGTGTCAGATCCGGAGATCAGTTGACCACTAGCAATCGTGTACATACAACACTGGAAAGCCATAGGTGTTATATACACAAAGGTTCGAAACTAGATTATTGACTCTAGTGCAAGTGGGAGACTGTTGGAGATATGCCCAAGAGGCAATAATAAAGTGGTTATTATCATATCTTCACACTTATGATAAATGTTTACATACCATGCTATAATTGTATTAACCGGAAACATTAATACTTGTGTGATTTGTAAACTAAAATAAGAGTCCCTAGTAAAGCCTCTTGTTAAACTAGCTTGTTGGTTAATATATGATCATTGTTTCCTGATCATGAACATAGAGATGTTATTAACAACAGGGTCATATCATTAGGAGAATGATGTGATGGACATACTCCTATAGATAAGCGTAGCATAAAGATCAAGTCATTTCAATAGTTCAATTGCTATATGCTTTCTGATACATAGTAACCTAATTCCTTCGACCATGAGATCATGCATATTGCCTTTACTGGATGGATGCTTTGATGTCATCAAACACCACACCGTAACAGGGTGGCTATAAAAGTGGCATTGGGTGTTCAGAAAGTATTGGTTGAAACACATGGATCAAGAGTGGGATTTGTCCATCCACAAGACGGATAGATATTCTCTGGGCCCTCTCGGTGAAATGTCATCCAATTAGCTTGCAAGCATGTGACTTGGTCACAAGGGATCACATATCACGGGAACGAGAAAAGAGTACTTATCAGTAACGAGGTTGAACTAGGTATACAGAGATACCGACGATCATAACCTCGGATAAGTAACATATCGTGAGACAAAGGGAAATTGGTATCATATGTAAGTGGTTCATTCGATCGCAAAGTAATCGTAGAAATATGTGGGAGCCATATGAATTTCCAGATTCCTCTATTGGTTATTGTTCGGAGAAGTGTCTCGATCATGTCCGCATAATTCACGAACCGTAGGGAGACACACTTAAGGATTCGACGTTGTTTGAGTAGTTATGGTATTATGAGAAAGAGACCGAATGTTGTTCGGAGTCTCGGATGGGATCCGGGATATCACGAGGAGATCCGGAATGGTCCGGAGAATAAGATTCATATAAGGAAAGTCCCATTTCGGAGTTGGGGAATGGTTCCGGTGTTTTCATCGGGAACATTCCAGAAAGTCCCGGAATGTCCGGCACTCCGGGGGGGAAGGGGTACATGAATGTGTCATTGCAAGTTGGAATGATTGCATCATGTGCTAAGTGTTCTTGCTGTCCCAAATAAAGGATTAAATTGAATCCTAAATTGAAAAAGTCAAACGGCTAGTTTGAAAGTCAAACGGCAGTTTTTGGGAAGTGGGAGGAGAGGAGGAAACCGAATTGGGGGAGGAGTCCTCCTCCCCAAGCCGGCGGCCAGCCCTAGGCCGAGTTGGGGAGGGACTCCCTCCCTCCCCTAGCGCGCCAGCCCTCCCACCTATAAAGGGAGGGGCAGGGCTCCCCTCCCAACACAACACAAGACACACAAGTTCCTATCCTCTAAACTAGAAACTAGACCTAGACCCCGGTTTAGAGCTGTTTCGGTTTAGAGCCTTCTAATTGGTTTAGAGCCCTCTAATTGGTGTGTCTAATTACTAGACCACTAATAGCCTCTCTCATAAGCTCCACCATACTCGCACCGGCTTAAGGCGAAGCCCTGCGGGATCTCCCCTCTACTTTCGGTACCACGCCGTTGTGCTGCCGGAATCGCGAGGAGAGTGCTACAACCTCCGCTGCCTGCTGGAACAAGGGAGAGGAAGGTCTTCGTCGAGTACCGAACGTGTGACCGACTGCGGAAGCGCTGCGGGAACGCGGCGCTGGAAGGATCGTCTACGCGATCTTGAGATCGGAAAGAGTACGACTACATCACCCACGAGAATCTGCTCTCGTTAACCACTTTGGAATCTTCGAGGGTGAGTTATTCCATCGACTCGTTGCTGCAATCTAGTAGATAGATCTTGGCTTGTTTGTTTGTATGCGATAGAAAATTTTTGTTTTCCATGCTACGAACCCCTACAGTTTCTGCGACGGAGGGGTCTGTCCTCGGCGTGCGTGTTCGTTTGCTCGCCCCTGGGGGAGCTCTGGCCCGACTCTGTTGCCGTCCAGCTCTACTCCGAGTCTTCGTAGTCTTTGTAATGGCCGAGCCTGTTGTTCGCGCTGCCGGCGGGTGTGTCTTTGGTAGTGTGCGTGGGTGTGTGGTCTGGGTTGTAAGCTGGGTTCAGCACTTTGTATCCATTCGCCGTTGTTGGCTTTGTTAATTCAAAGCTAGGAAAAATGAGGGACCCACACTGGAAAAGGAGAGCTAGAGAAGAGAACAAAGCTGAAAGCAAGGACGAAGAAGTGCGGACAACCCAGGGGATCACCCTGGGGGTCCCGCGCTGTAGAAGCAATGAAGAAGAAGTTGAGGAACAACCAACGGCAAAAAGAATGTTTCTCCAGGTTCCTTCACTACTGGAATGCCTTGGAGAGGAGAACCTGAGGGCGCTGAAGGAGCTGGACAAGATAGAGAAAAGGGCAGTTGATAATCTGAATGTAACAAACACCGAAAAGAGTGTCGATTAGGAGGAGAGTGTGTCTATCGACATAGTAGTTGAGAGTCGTGCTCCTGATGCGATAGGCCCTAGGGATGCAAGAGACATGTATACTGAGCTGCCAAGCCAAAGCAAAAAAGCGACTAAGGAAAAAGAAGAGGGGAAAGGGAGGAAAGGAGACAGAGAAGAACCCGAGCCAGGGTCATATGGCATGAAGCTAGGCGCCAAGGAGAGCGCCTGGCAGGACAAATGAGGACCTTGGCCTAGAACTGTCGTGGCCTCGGGCAGCCACGCACAGTTCAAGAACTCATCCGCCTTGTGCGGGAGTACCAGCCCAGCTTGGTCTTCCTGTCTGAGACCAGGCAGAATAAATCTAGGGTGGAAGCCATCTGCCAGCGTCTGGGCTTCTCCAACTGCCTCCCAGTCTACTTGGAAGGTAAAGGGGGAGGCCTTGCTCTCTTTGTTTGCAGTTCTGTCAAGGTTGATCTGATTAGCTACGACAATCACCATATTGATGTAACTGTGACCAATCAGCTGGGAATAAAATATAGAAATACCTTTGTTTATGGAGAACCACGTTCCCAAGACCGCCCTGAATTCTGGAAGTTGCTAAGAAGAATTAAGGGCATGTACCGAGAACCATGGCTCATGACTGGGGACTTCAATGAGGCGATGTTTCAGTTTGAACACTATTCAGCGTGTAGGAGAAGTGAGAGGCAAATGCAGGAGTTTAGGGAAGCTCTTGAGTTCTGCAATCTGCATGACCTGGGTTTCTCTGGGATTCCATGGACCTATGACAACAAACAGACTGGGAACAAAAATGTGCGGGTGAGATTGGACAGGGCAGTTGCCTGCCCGGCATGGTCGATTCTCTTCCCACATGCCTCTGTTCTGCATGTCACCTCCTCCAGATCGGATCACTGCCCGATTGTCATCAGCTTAGAGAAAGAACATCCTTTTCGCAGTACTCTTCCTAGGTACGAAGCTATGTGGGAAAGGGGAGTCTCCATTTATGACTGTATTGATGAAGCTTGGCTAAACTACAGTACAGCCTCTAATCTGGAAGATATCCAACACAAACTCTCGCATACCATGTCTGCTATGACTAAATGGAGCAAATCAAATTTTGGATCAGTGAATAGAGAAATTAAAGAGCTAAAAAGGAAGCTTGAGAGACTGCAAAACCAAAACTACCTTCTAATCAAAGTGAAATCAAAGCGGTCTCTACTCGTCTTGATGAAGTACTATACAGAGAGGAGGTTATGTGGAAACAAAGATCCAGAGTTGAATGGCTAAAATAAGGGGACCAGAATACAAGATTTTTCCACAAAAAGGCTTCGGGCAGAGCTAGCAAGAACAGGATTAGAAAGCTGAAGAAAGGAGATGGATCGTTTGCTACCAAGGAAGATGATTTCCTGAACATGGCAGACCACTTCTTCTCCAACCTATACACAAAAGATCCAAATGTGAGCCCTAGTACTTTGCTAGATGTCATAGAGCCCATTGTGTCTGATGTTATGAACAAGGCGCTTCTTGCAGAACTCTCTGAGGTTGAAATCGGGGATGCTCTATTCCAAATTGGGCCACTAAAAGCACCTGGCCCTGATGGTCTGCCGGCGAGGTTTTTTCAGAGAAATTGGGGCTTGCTGAAATCTGAGATCTGTAGCGCCATCAAGCTTTTCTTCATTGACGGCTGCTTACCAGACAATTTCAATCTCACTAAAATTGTCCTTATACCAAAATCAAGCGAGGCAGCGGACTTGAAGGAGTACAGACCGATAGCACTCTGCAATGTCATTTATAAGATCCTCTCCAAATGCCTCGTCAATAGGCTCAGACCTCACCTTCATTCTCTTATTTCTGAGACCCAAAGCGCGTTTATACCTGGCAGGCTGATCTCTGACAATGCCCTCATCGCCTTTGAATGCTTCCATGCTATTCACAGATCGAAGAAAGCAGATGAGTATTTTTGCGCCTACAAAATGGATCTATCTAAAGCCTATGATTGAGTCGATTGGGGGTTCCTTGAAAACATCCTACTCAAGTGGGGTTTTGACCAAAAATGGGTAAGCTGGGTCATGGCCTGTGTTAGATCCGTCAAGTTCATAGTACAAATCAATGGGCAACTCACGAGACAGATTGTCCCAACTAGAGGACTAAGGCAGGGGGACCCCCTATCCCCCTACCTGTTTCTTTTCGTGGCTGATTGTTTTTCAAAGATTCTACAGAAAGCGGTTCGTGAGAATGATCTTAAGGAGTTCAAAATATGTAGAAACTCTCCAGGAATTTCTCATATACTTTTTGCCGATGATTGCTTAGTCTTTTGCCAAGCCAATAGCAGCCAAGCATCGATTATCAAAGCGGTAATCGCAACATATGAAGAAAGGTTCTGGTCAGGCCCTTAGCGCAGACAAATGTTCCATTCTCTTCAGTGACAATTGCCCTGCTACGAACCAACAACATGTGAGAAACATTCTTGAGGTTCAGAAAGATCAGTTTGAAGACAAGTATCTTGGTCTGCCCACTCCCGAAGGTCGTATGAAAAAAGGGAAATTCCAACTGTGTAAAGACCGTCTAGCAAAAAAAACTCTCGAATTGGGCTGAGAGATTCATGGCGATGGCTGCTAAGGATGTGTTAATCAAGTCAGTAGCCCAGGCCATCCCGACCCATGTTATGAGCATCTTCAAACTACCAATTGGTTTCCACGATGATTACATGCGCCTTGTGCGGAAATTCTGGTGGGGAGAATATGAGGACAAAAGGAAAGTTCATTGGGCTGCTTGGGACATCCTAACAAGCCAAAAGATTTTGGGGGAATGGGATTCAGGGACACGAAGTTCATGAATCGGGCACTCTTGGCTAGACAATGTTGGATAATCCTTCAAAACCCAGATAGCCTATGTTCAAGAATGCTCAAATCCATTTACTTTCCTCACGGAAACTTTCTAGATACAGTCTTCAGACAAGATGCTTCCCCTTCATGGCATGGTATCGAGTACGGACTTGAGCTCCTTAAGGAAGGACTTATTTGGAGAATTGGCAACGGAGAAGACGTGAACATATGGAGAGACGGATGGATACCCAGGGACTACAACCTGAAAGTTGCTGCAGGAAAGTCCAATATCAGAGTGCGTAAAGTTAGCCAACTCCTAATTCCAGGTACAAATTTATGGAACAAGGAGTTAATTCACAAAGTGTGCTACCAACAAGATGCAAACTGGATTTTGAATATAAAACTCCCGACAGAGAAGAATAAGGATTTCTATGCGTGGCACTACGAACGATTTGGGTCCTTTTCGGTTAAGAGTGCATATAAACTCGCATACAACATTAACCATGGAACAAGATGGCTACCGGGGGCAGCTCTAGACCGGATAACTCTAGGTCGATCTGGAACCTTATCTGGTCTGCGGATGTCCCTAGCAAAGTTAGGATTTTTGGGTGGAGGGTTGCCTGCGACAACCTTGCAACAAAGAATAATAAATTCAGAAGAAATCTGGAAACCGACAGCACCTGTAGTATCTGTGGCAGGGCGGAAGAAAATAGTCACCACGCCACTGTCGAGTGCACCAAGCCGAGAGCCCTAAGATCTGCTATGAGGAACCACTGGCAGCTACCTCCAGAAATTGGTTTCCGGTTCTCTGGCCCTGCATGGCTCCAAATCCTTATTGCTAATTGTAACCCAGATCAAAGAAGAAATGTGCTTTTGCTTCTTTGGCGTGCGTGGCACCTCAGGTGTAATATCACTCATGGCAAGGGAGATGAGACAATTGCCAACTCTGTCTCTTTTCTCCTGAACTATGATATGGCGTTGAAAACAGCCAACCAGGTGGCTGTGAAGAGTGGAGGTAACCCCAGGTAGCCTGGAATGATTATTCTAATGTCTCTACTTCTAGTGTTTCTGAACACTACAGGCAACCGAAGATTGATGAAGCCACCTGGAGAGGTCCGGACTTCGGCTTCTCCAAAATCAATGTCGACGCTGCTTTCTACCCGAACTCTAGAAATGCGACTGTTGGCATGGTGGCAAGAGACCATTTGGGTACCATCCTGGTGGCTTCTAGCCGAATCATTGGGACCTGCCATGATGTGGAGGAAGCGGAGGCCACTGCCATCCTGGAAGGTATGAAGCTAGCGATTGAACATGACATGAAGCCCTCAACTCTAGAGTCTGACTGTGCCTTTGCTGTGCTAAATGTCAATAGTAAAACTGCCATCAGATCAAGCTCCTGGGCTATCTACAGAGACATTGAAACCCTTAGTACTTTGATTCCTGATTGTAAAGTGGTTAAGATATGGAGGAAATCAAACACTGTAGCACATGAGCTAGCTTCACTAGCTAGGTGGACGGGTGAGAGCAATGTTTGGACTCTGCCTGTTCCGGCTACTATCCAAGCTCTTACTGTTCATGACAATGTAACGATACATGTGAGTAATATATGATTCCTTCCCCCCTCAAAAAAAAAAATTCAAAGCTGGGTACAGGAGTGCCTGTTTTCTTAAAAAAAAAGAAACGTTAGCATACCGGCAACGTTAAGGAAAACCACCACCGCATGGTCCCCTACCGGAGAAGTCTTGGCCATTTGGATTGCGAAGGAGAGAGGAGACAGAGGAGAAAGCACTAGGCGTTTTGAAAGGTAAATGATGGGGGACATCTCGAACATAGTCTACATGGAACACATGTTTTTCTCTTATTATAGTGAGAGTCGAACAATTTTATTTTAGATCAATGTGATCTATACGTGACAAAAAATTCTGGATAACTGCTTTCATCATTTATCAGTTTTTTTTGTTTAATACAGGTAAACCCACCCTATTTTGGTGATAGCAGAACGCATTTCTTTACACAATGGACGGTACATGGTTACTTCTTTTTGTTGTTGCTTAGTTATATACCCTATTTATAATGTACACTTCATGACCTTGTATTGTCTAACAGGCAGATGGGTATAATTCAACTGGGTGCTATGATACGGCATGCGTTGGTTTTGTGCTGGTAAAAAATGCTCCTATCAATCCAGGAGCTATTCTAGATCCTACTGACGGACAACTTAAGATCACAGTCAAGATTTTTAGGGTACATTCTTAAAGCACTTGTGCACGCTCCAGTATTCACCACTTCAAAATATTTTAGCTTAAGATTTTCTTTGATCAACTAATTAAAGAGTTATATCGTGGTCCATTTTTATGCATAGATCATGCAATCACTAATTGACACGTTTTGCATGCACAGGCCCATTTGCGTCACTGGTTATTGACTGTGTTTTATTCTTCTTTTCAGAATAAGGAGGATGGTAACTGGTGGCTGTACTTTGGTCGTGATAATCAGAACCTTACCGCTGTTGGATATTGGCCAATGAGTATTTTTAATAATTTACAATACAATGCAAATTACATACAATGGGGTGGTCATACGGAATCCACGCTTGACAGTCCTAGTCCCCCAATGGGAAATGGACATTGGCCCAAACAAAATGCAGCTTCTGTTCGAGACGTCCGATATGTCGACTTCAATGGCCAAAGCTATGTAATTGAACCTTGGCCTGTTGGCCTTCGTGCTTATGTATCCCATAAGAAATGTTATGATGTCGGTTATTTTCTAAATGAAATGTTTTACTATGGAGGTCCCGGTGGCTGTACTAAGTAGTAAGGTTTTACAATATGTGACATCTGAATAATAGAATAAAGACATAATACTTTGTTTGTTAAGTTGTTCCGATATGAGTCTACTTGATAGTTAAGTCCCATGGTTAAGGTGCTCTTTGGAACAAAATACCTTTGGAGGAAAAATGGGCCAACCGGAAAGACTATTTTCTATTATTACTACCCTTTTGATCCTATGGTTGTGTAGCAAAGATATATCATATGATAGGTATTTGTTCCAACCTCACCGTAATTATTCTTTGTAAGTTCCGATTATTTCACACACATTTCGATCTCTCTCTCTCACACACACATGGACGAGCATGCACACACATTCCTTTGGCACAATGTATACTTTTTTCATGAATCCATTAGGATGCGCCTGCCCAGAAACAAGTCAGCACACGATGACTCTGTATTTAGTGGCGTGATAGGCATCACAGGCTATGAGGTCTAGGCTATGTATTCAGAGCAAACATACAAAGAAGATCCGCTTACAAGTTTAAACACCCAAGGGTATTGCAGCAACATACCAGAATAGTGTGATGTCGCTTTACATCATAGTTTGTTCGTAGTTCCCCCATTGTTCATATTGACATTGTTGGTTGGTGCCATTGTGGGATGTTTTCTTTGGTATCGTCATGGTTTTGTACTAGTCATGATCCTACGAGACTTTGTATCTTCCTTCGCAGATGGACCGTCGCTCAAAGATACCCGACTAAAGCTTTCGACAACAATGATCATACTCACCCAAAAGGGGTGGCGTATGGGGATGATAGCACATAAGTGACGTGTGTAGCCTGCCTCGAGGTTTTTCACCGACCGGGAGAACATGGTAGTGTTACTATGAAGAAGCATGTACAAAATCTAGTTAGGAATGTTGCGTGATCTACAATGTTGCACTAGTGTGGGATTGCAAGATTTTGTAGCACCGGGTATCATGAGTGAATATGTATCAATGAAGGTGGGTTCTTACGTTATTTGGATATTCTTTTGATACACAATGTGTGTGCATGATGTTTGTTGTGTGCCCATGATTGACAAGTCACAAATATTCCCCGTGTATGTTTCAAGGGGATTTTCTCATGTTGCAAATATGTATCTTTGTGGTTGTATATGTTGTGCTTATATTTTCATACTTCATTGGATGTGTATCGCGACAAATTTTCAACCTTTTCTTGCAAGGAATTAGGATTTGTTGCGTACAATGAAAATTTTGTTGCGTGGGCACGCTGAAAATGCTGCAGCACTTTATCTTTCTTTTACGTTGGCGAGGGATGATGCATATATGGAAGGCTGCTACATGCGAAAATCTAAGGCTGTGAGGATTACAATTTTATCGCTTAAGTTTCTTTTTGCAAAATTTCACCGAGCTATTAATGATCATCAAATAGTACAAAGAAGCCGAAAAGTAATAAAAACTACAAATATGTCATTTCCACCTAGCAACGACTACAAACACTAGTACGAGCTAAAGGCGCGCCACTGTCCTCGCTCCTCTATCACCGGAGCTGGGCAAAGCTTGTCGTAGTAGAGCTTGGTGTAGTAGACGGACATGAAGTCGCCGTACGAAGGCCAAAGGACCAGCGCACTAAAGTAGCAACCATCGACCGAAGATGACAATCGTAGATCGGAAGAGACTGATCTCAAACCACACTAATAAATACGAAAAACGACTGGATTCAAAAAGATCCGTGGTAAGATACTAGGGGTGTAATTTCATCCCAACGATATTGGAGACTCAAGGGGATTTGATGAAACCCTTCCTTTCACTAGTCCCCTAAAAATCAAACATTCTTTCATCCCAATCCACTAGTTAGGTGGAGATTTTTAATCTACGCAAAATATAAGAAGTATTGTGGGATACATTGAAATTATCCCATCCAAAATCGACTTAGTAGATGAAGTGTTGGTGATTTTTTTAAGACCCGAGACAAACTAATCCTGGTAAATACAGTTCAAATAAGTTAGAACTTAGAAATAAATAAGGCTTAAAGTGGATCTTAGAGCATCTCTAGCAGATAGACAATCTAAACTCATCCTATTAAAAAGGTGCATTGTGTGCACTAAAAACCTACTCTCCTCCGCTTTCATAATATACGATGTTTTAGCTTTTGTGAAACGAATGTACGTAGACATCTGTAGGTACATTCGTTTCACAAAAGCTAAAACATCTTTTATTTTGGAACGGAGGGAGTAGTTTTCAGTAGTACAGTTCATGAGAAAGAATAAAAACCGAGAAATGAATTAGGATATTTTTAAAGCATTCCTGGCAAATTCTCCGTAGGATCGGCATGAGCTCCTCGCATCCACGTCATCGCAACTTCGCCGGAAGAAGGCTCGTGGTGGTGTCGGGTTGTAGTTGGTGTAGCGCCTGGCATCGCGTCGAAGCAGATTCGGTGCTTCCTGTTCCGATTTGGCCTCCCCCGACTCTGATTGAGCGGTGGCTCGACGACATCGGGTAGTCAGAAGGGTGAAATTGCTACGGGTGATGGCATATTGGTTCAGCATCGACAGATTGCATGGTGGTGGTGCGACGGCGGAGAGGTGAGAGGGGGGAGAAAGAATCGGATTTAAGCCCATATGCGATGGGTAGTACAGTACATATAATGGCGACGCTCTCGCATTCTCGGTCCATCGTAAAAAAATATGGACCGGGCTGATTTTACTGGTTCTATTCAGGCTAAAAGGGGGCTAAATCCGTATAGTCGCCAGATTTTCTCAATTTTGTTAGAGATGCACACTTCGGAGGTTCAGGGTAGGTTCCATGTATCCCGCTAGAGATACTGGGGGCGTGTTTGGTTGGCCTGACCTTCGTTTCTCGCACCGAGCCAGAAAAAATAAGCCGGTTTGGTGTGTCGCGGTGTACCGGGGATATGGCTCGCACAGGTCTTAAAGCAGCCCTCATCCTGGCTCCTAAGAAACGCCAAAATCAAGCGTTTCCACCTGGACAGACCCTAGCGAGCGCAAGGGAAGGAACGGCATGCGCGGGGAGGCATCAGGGAGATGGCGGGAGCCAAAATAACCATATGGCGCGAAAAGTAGGTTCACCTCCCTCTTATGCTACCACCTCCCACTGGGAGAAAAATCCCTCCCCATTTCCCTCTTGTGCGGCGGCGGCAACGATTTAGATCTCCAGCAACAACTGCTACATCCACTTTGGCACCGGTTGGCATGTCTTGTCCGACTCTGGCATCTGCTGCCTCACAGATCTGTGGCACTGACTTCTCCCTCGTCTTCTTTCCCGCCTACGGTAGGTCCTCGATGTCCGCCACCATGAAGGTAAGAACCGCGGTCGTTCCTCCTCTCCAACGTTTTTACCAAGATAGTTAGCTCGACATTAGGAAAGTACCTACAGTGCTTACGCAATGCCACTCCGTTTAGGGCGAACAATTGAATGTTATCATCTAGGAAGCTACCCTAGTCGTTGTGATTCAGGCATGGATGTTCCTGATCTACAAAAGAGCAGTTGGTAGGACTAACAGGCCGATAGTGAAATATGGTCCCCTGATGCAGCGCGACAGATATCTGAACTACATCTACAACAACAACGATACAAAGTCTATCGCCATGCTCATGATGAGAAGAGCCCCATTTAACTATCTTGTGCATACATTCAAGTCTAGGGATTTGCTTAAGGACAACATCAACACCTCTATCGAAGAACGGGTGCCTCTATTTCTTCATGTTCTAGGCCATAACCAGAGATTCCGAGTGATTCACAACACATGAAGGAGATCAACCGAAACAATTTTCCGGTATTTCCATCAGGTGTTGTATACCGTTAGAGAACTCAAAGAAGATATGATCAAGGCACCATCTGGTCAACCCCCCATGAAGATACAAGGCAACGGTCGATGGTTCCCCTTTTTCAAGGTGAGAAACTCTAGCATGTTCTTCGTTGGATGATTGTATTAGACAGCCGGTTAACATTTTTGTAATACCAGTATTGTATTGGAGAAATTGATGGTACTCATGTGATGGTTAGAGTGCCCAAAGCTGAACAGGCTGCATATAGGGGAGTAAGCACTACCCCAGCCAGAATGTGATTGCCGCTATTGATTTCAACATGAAGTTCACATATGTGCTTGCTGGGTAGGAAGGATCTGCCCATGATGCGACGATTCTGACTGACAGCCTTAGCAGACCTGATGGCCTTAAGCTCCCTGACGGCAAATTCTACCTAGCAGACGCTGGGTATGCTGGCCGACCTAGAATTCTTCCACCCTTCAAGTCAACAAGGTACCATCTCGATGAGTTCTCTGCTAAAAACTACCCAAAGACTCCGGAAGAACTTTTCAATCTTAGGCACTCTAGCCTTAGAGTCACGGTCGAGAGGGTTTTCACTGCTCTGAAGAACGGGTTTAAGATCCTTGATCAGAAGCCTTTCCACCCTTTCCCCATCCAAGTTAAGCTATTCTTGCATGTTGCATTTTGCACAACTGGATCTTGTAATTTGGCACCGATGAACATTTCCCGACCGAGGAAGATGTAGTTCTTGACGACAACAACGCTGGCGGTGGCCATGGTGTTGCCCATAACGATTGTACTGCTTGGAAGAACATGAGACAACAGTGGGCGCTCGACATGTGGGCTACGAGAGGAAACTATAGGATCCAAAGAAGAAGAAGTGAATAAAATGGTTTGTTGATGAACTGTTGCCCTTGTGTTCCATCAACAACCCTTGATGTGGGTGTAAAACGTTTATTCGTAGTAGCTAGGTAATATTATGATGAACTGTCATTTGATTGTAGCTAGGTAACATTATCGTGAACTCATATTTGCTAGTAGTTAGGGTGCTAATTTGGTATTGCTAGTTTAATTTACTGCTTGATTGCAACTACTAGTTTAATTTGCTGTCCATTTTGTACTGCGTGATAATGTCACCAGATCTGAGAAATGGTGAGCACAACACTATGACATATACAAACAAACATGCATGTTTTTCAGCAAAAATCAGTTTTGCTGCTAACCAAATAACTTGCTAAAATTGCAAGAAAACTAGATATAATCTACCAAACCAACTACCAAACCTGGCCAAAGTCAAATCTTCCCCTCACAAAGCATCTACCGAGCCGAGCAAGAAAAACCAGAAATTTAATCCTTTTCAACCAAACACGTCCTGGTTGAAAAAATTTATTCGACCAAGGTAGACTATAGTACCAGCTCTACACAATATCTCGGCGGAACCGAGATAGCGAGAGTATTTTTTATCTCAGCGTACGTATTTGGGAATGCTTCCGGTCAAACAATCTTCTAGTACTCCTTCCAACGATGGAGGCTCAGTTGACTAGCGAATGGTACCACTGGTTTCCACACTTCCACTGCCCCGCCGCTCGCCGAATCCAGCGCACGCCCGGTCGTGACCTGACGGCCGAGAAGGCGGCCGCGCCGTACGGGTCCTGGGAGTCGCCGATCAGCGCCGCTGCCGTCTCCGCCGCCGGGAAGACCGTCGAGGGGCTCGCCGTCGCCGGCGACGGCCGGCTCCTCTGAGTCGAGACGCGTCCCGAGGAAGGAGGGTACGCGAAAAAATAACCCACCCGCTCCCTTTCGCGGTTTCGCTGCCCCGCAAACCTTCGCAATCATCGTCCAAGTGCGTGACGCCGAGGCATTTCTACCCCTCTTCTCCAGACGCGCGGTTCTCGTGAAGGAAGGTGCCGGGGCAGGCGCCGGGAATCTGGATGTGACGCCGCCGGAGTTCGCTGTGCGATCCCTGGCGCAGGAGTACGGCGGTGGCGCGTTCGCTGCGCAAGGGGATGTCGTTGTGTTCTCCAACTACAGCGACCAGCGCCTGTACAAGCAAACCATAGGAGGTACGGAGGAGGAAGCTTGCGTTCAGCTAATGACTGCTTGCTTTCGTGGTGTTATGTCTTATAATCATGGGTAGGCGCATTGCTGCTGCACACCATGGCACTTTGCACATTTTTTCTACACTAGCATATAACTTAAATCAAGTATATTGTGCTTGTTTAGAGGGGCGCTACCGTATAGCGCTTCTCCAAAATTTTAACCAAATAAGGGTATCTGTAATGATGTTTCAAAACATTTACCATTTGTTGGTTTCAGATAACTCGCCACTACCTCTGACACCGGATTATGGTGGGTCGGTAGTCCGCTATGCAGACGGTGTCTTTGATCCTCACTTCAGTCGTTACATCACTGTAATGGAAGGTGATTACTACTCCATATATAACATGTCAATTGTGCTTTCTTCATTCTTTTAAGAAGAAAAAGAAATCCAATTTAACCACAGATCACCGCAAGAGTAGCTCGAATCCCATCACAACAGTTGCTTCTGTGAGCACAAGTGTTGGAGATGTTAATGGTAAGAACTGTCGACTACACACCTGTTGCACTAAGTTGTACTTAAGATCCTTCCAGATTATTGAAATAATGTTCTCCATTTTTGGCTTAGAACCAACTGTGCTGGTCAGTGGCAATGACTTCTACGCCTTTCCACGCATCGATCCAACTGAAAAGTGCATGGCATGGATTGAATGGAGTAATCCAAACATGTCATGGGATAAAGCCCAACTATGGGTTGGATATTTTTCCGGCAAAGGGTAATCTCTTATTTACACACTTTCTTTGTCTCGAGTTGTTTGCATGCTTCTGCATTGCACCTTTTTGGGGGTAAAAAAGGGATATTTACTTTACCAGCTGCTGTAATACTGAAGAATGTGGTTAGATAGGGGAGTTGTAGGAAGGGAATTGGTGTTTGACATATGAAGACTTTTTATCCACTGATTGTTTTGGTGGAATGTGAGTTATAGAGGGAAGAGGAAGGGGAATTGAGATATTAAAACTCCCACAAATCTCTGGGTGTTCGTTGCCAAACAAGCTGTAAAGGATGGTGTTGGATCCTTTAAGGACATGTAGTCAGTCGTACCTATAACTCTTCAGCACTAGTCCACATTTTAGATCACTCTGAACATGTAGGCAGTTCTTGGCAAATGCTTGTCTTTTTAGATGGTAAACGTTTTCTGGGTAATTGTAGCATGAGATATTCGTAAGTGTCTGATCAGATGATCAAATGATTGGGTATCTGTTTTTGGTAATCATTTCTCCTGAAAAGCAAAACCTGAATGTCTGAGTTGTCTGTTGGTTCAAGTATGCATGAATGCTTCTGTATCTTGTCCCAGGGTTTACAGATTTATTTAGTATCAATTATGTGCAGCGAGGTACAAAAACGTATTTGCATTGCTGGTGAAGACCCATTGTTTGTGGAATCTCCTACTGAACCCAAGTGGTCTTCAAAAGGTGTTTGCATCTTACTGTACTCCAGTTTCATGTTTGAACTTATTCCATAGGTGTCTCCACATGAGTAGTTGACTTTTGTCATATTCAATTATTCAGTAGGCACTTCACTAAAAAGGAGACAGATTATATTTTTGAAAGCTCATTTAGTCCAACTATTTTTTGCTTTAGGTGAGCTGTTCTTCATAACTGACAGAGAGAGTGGGTTTTGGAATATTCATAAATGGGTATGATTTTTTCTTACTTATTCATTTCTGATGTGTTGTCCATTTTCTTCCGAGTTAACTATTTAGTTGTAGCATGGAGTAGCCGGTAGTGGAAGTATGTCCTTATTACCACTGTCTTCACTCTATATTTGTTATTGCACCTATCTTTCAATCTAATTTCTTATTTTAAACAAATAATAATAGCATTTTACATTCATATGTATCTATTCACATAAACAATTGTGATAAATCACTTTGTTGTCGAGTTATTATTTTAGCAAGCCCATTAGGTAAACTGATAATTTTGTATTAGTATCATGTTGATGATCTACTCTAATTTTCTCTCTAACAAGAAGGATGCTAACGGAGATTAGGTTCTTTGCACATATTGGTATTTGTTTGGGGAATTATTTGATTTGTTTAGTCTTGCTATTGTACCAATTCGCTTATGACAGGATGAGCAAAGCAATGTGGTAGTGCAAGTTTACTCAATTGATGCTGAATTCTCAAAGCCAATGTGGAACTTCGGTGTCAGCTCCTATGATTTCCTAAGAAACGATGACTCAAGTCAGAAAATAGCTTGCTGCTACAGGTTCATCACAATTTATTGGCTCTGTTTTTTATGGTTGTATGTGATTCAGAAAAATAAACCTATTTTCACTTATTCAGGCAGAATGGAAAGTCATATGTTGGGTTGCTGGACCACGATTCGGGGTCTTTTACAAAAGTTGACCTTCCCTTCACTTCTGTAACTAACATAGTAAGTATAAAATCTGATGCCTTACCTCAAGAACTAACTGATAGTATATTGTATTTCTTAAATTTGTTAGATGATGATACTATAAATTACATCTTGTTGATTTGTTAGGTTTCTGGAGATGGATCTTTCTATGTTGAGGGTGCATCTGGTAGTCTTCCAGTCTCATTAGCAAAGGTTCATTATATCCTCATGAGTTGGTTGTTTATGCTAATTATCTACTCTGAGATCCTGCAGCATGCACCCTAGCTTAATCATATTTGTTTTGGACCAGGTGACACTGGACGAAAAGAGAACAATGGCAACTGACTTCTCTATAGTCTGGTCCTCCTCGGAGGACATCAGGAAATATACATCCTACTTTAGTTTGCCTGAATTTATGAAGTTTCCAACTGCAATCTCTGGCCAGCATGCTTATGCTTATTTCTATGCTCCACACAATCATATTTTCGAAGGTTCATCGGATGAAAAGCCCCCACTATTGGTCAGAACCCATGGTAATCTATCAAATCCTTATTTTATCTCATTCTTCATAGTACCAAAAGCATAGTTCATGCTCTAAAAAAAGCGCATACTACATGGTAGCTTCTGCAAAATAAGTTTTCTGTGTTCGTATTTATTACGTATTCTTTCTTGTTATCAATGTCTGACTTTCATTGTCAATTATCATCAGAAAATATAATGTTGTCTAAAGATGGACAATTGCTGATCTGCTAGCTTTCTGCTTAACTTGCATGTGCTCTTGTGAGGATAAAAGGGCATACAGTAGTCCTATCTGTATTCACCAACTTATCAAATTTCTAAGGCTAGCGAGATTAATAGTTTCTCTAATTGGCTGGCCAAGTATCACAACAGCGGAACTGAGAACTTTGCTTGACATTACTGCACTTATTTAGGTGGACCTACAGATGAAGCACGCGGAGTTCTGGATCTTAGTGTGCAGTACTGGACGAGCCGTGGATGGGCGCTTATTGATGTTAACTATGGGGGAAGTGCAGGTATTTGCATCTTAATTTTGTTGGTTATTCTCTGATGAAGAACATCCTGTGTTCTTTGTATTGGCACATCTGATGCATGTATTCTTTAATGAGTTACATCATCTTATTTACAAAAGCCTTAATCTGTTACTTTAAAAAAATGGAAGTGGTATTAAGTATTCTCTATGTTTTTCTTGAAGGCTATGGAAGGGAGTATCGGGAGAGGCTTTTAGGGCAATGGGGTGTTGTGGATGTAAATGATTGCTGCAGCTGTGCCACATTTCTGGTATGGCTTATTCATAATTTTACGTAGAGGTTGTAATCATCCTATTCAGTGCATAGAATAAGAAGAGATGAATGAATATGATATACAATGCTGATTGTGAAGGTGGAAACTGGAAGAGTGGACGGGCAACGTCTTTGTGTAACAGGAGAATCTGCTGGTGGATTTACAACTTTAGCCTGCCTTGCTTTTAGACAAATATTCAAGGCCGGTGCTTCCTTATACGGGGTAAGTTTCAAATTGCCATATTATCTCTCTTTTGGCTGCAGCTTATTAATGTCTAAAAGCTTTTACATCTCATAATCAGATTGCTGACTTAGCTTCACTAAGGGCAGGCATGCACAAGTTTGAGGCGTACTATATTGACAACCTTGTGGGTAAGGAACTGTGTACTCATCTTTACTGGGATATGGATGTTCAAATCTGTCCGTAATTGGATAAATAACATCGATGTACCTCCAATTCCAGGGAATAAACAGGCTTACTTTGAGAGATCACCAATAAACTTCGTTGAAAGATTTACATGTCCGGTCATTTTGTTTCAAGGATTGGAAGACCCGGTAAACTTCAAATTTTGAAGTGTTTGCTGTCATCGGTTTCAGTTCAAGTGTTGCAACACTAGTTACTTATATGATTAATAATAATTTAAGATACATGGATGTGTGCTTTGATATGAGTATGTGCTGATCATAACGTGAAATGTGGTAGTGTGTCGGTTCTCTACATTCCTATCCTGTGAACTGCTAGGCTATTCTTTTTTTCCTTCTGATATCTTTGCCAGCTTACACTTTGAGGATCTTCAGGTTGTATCACCAGATCAGGCAACAACAATATACAAGGCTATAAAAGACAAAGGTCTACCTGTTGCTTTGGTTGAGTATGAAGGGGAACAGCATGGTTTCCGCAAGGTTAACAATTGCTCTTTTGATGAACATACATGATGGCTACTTGCATTTGCAAATCCCAGTAAGAGTAAACTCAAATTCACAGATGATAAGCCCATAGCTGACATGCATTTCTTGGGGCAGGCCGAGAACATCAAGTTTACCTTGGAGCAGGTGATGCTGTTCTTCGCAAGATTAGTGGGGCGCTTCATGGTGGCAGATGACATCACTCCAATCAAGATCGACAACTTTGATTAATCCTCCTTCTGATGGTTTTAGAGGAGAATCGAGTGTGGCTCGGTTGGTGGGGTTGAGTTAGCGCCAACATGGCCACCAGGTTTCGACTTCCGCGAGCCAGAATAAAGTGGAGCGACGTTTTGTAACAGTGTCGCCAGTGCCTGGATGGCCTAGTTTCTTTGTGAGCTTTTAAAAGCTGCAGTCTGTATACTGTTAAACGTCAAATCTTAACGTTGGATGCACCTTGGCACAGCTAAGTCTGGACCAAGTTGTCCTATCTGTACTTTGAAATAAACTGTAGCTTAGGCCTATGAGCAATAATGAAGCAAATGGTTGCTTAGCATTCCCCATTTTTTGAGTCACGACTGAGGAGAGATGTGAAATTCATGTGTTCCATACTTTTTGAAACATCTCTTGTTGGGGTGAATATAGGTTTTAGACAGAACTTAACCGGAGCGTAGATAATTGGACTATGTGGCTAGTAGTGGGTACAACTTTGAACTTTCCGATGAACCTGATATGTTTACTTTGAAGCTTATCACCTCAAGATTATTATTTGGGAGTGAGCCTAGCTCAACTGGTTGGGGAAATGGATGTACAAATCCAACACCTAAGTTTAAATTTTTACGGTTTACGGAAGTGAATTAAGATTTCTATTTATACTTGAGGACCAGGCTCTCCTGATACTCATGTATTTTTTTTTGAGGACCAGGCTTGGTACTTAACAAATTTAAAAATCCTGGTACTCATGCTTAATGCCTGTGTGCATCCCTAGTTGGTGCAGAGGCCGGAGAAGTGAAATCCTCCCTCCTTTTGGGAGCAACATTTAAGTGCTTTAAGTTAAGACTGAATTTCCTCGCGTCGCCCCCCTCTTGGCGACCGAGGGGACTTACCCCTAGCGCCGCCGCCACCTCCCCCCTCCTTGCCCTTTCCTCCTCGTCGCCCTTGGAGGCCCGCCGGCCTAAGAGCACGGCGCCGATGATGGGGATGGTGGGGATCCGGCCTCCCGGCCCTAGCGTGGTGGAAGGGAGGGATTCCCCGGCGTTGGACGAGGCCTGCATAAGGTGTTGGTGCCATGGCTGCTCTTGGCGACGTGGAGGGCGGCGGTTGGGGTGAAGCGGCGAGATCCGGTTGGTGGCACGGCGGTCTAGCGGCCCATCTGGTCCGATCTAGGACGGTGAGCTGCGGGTCGGTGCTCGCTGATCTAGTCTCCACATGCGGTGTTGTCTCTTCGTCGAGCTAGTGGTCATGGCGGCCTGGGTCACCATGGATATGCCGTTTTCCGGTGGGTCTTGGTGGCCGGTGAAGACCGGCGGTGTGGGGGCTTCCGGTCTGGCTTTGAATAAAGGGGGTTGGTCCTAGGATCCCTCTTGCGCTAGGACGAAGATCTACCTGCTCCATGACTTCATCGATCTGGTCGGAGTGTTGTGTTTCGGAAGATTCCACTGGTGAACTCCAATGGACGACATGTCAGAGTTCGCCAGATTAGATGGATCTCGGTCGCGCGCAACCATGTTTTATCTGACCGTTTGGTTTCAGAGGGAGTGTTGTGAAGCTTTACAGACTGCTGCCATCAAGGACATGCCATTAGTCCCATGGTGAAGTCAGTCATGGAGAATGACATGAAAGCCAAGGTCTAAAGAATGGTAATGGTGGTGTGAATCCTGTTTGCGATGAGGTTTTGTCTTGGTGTTCTAGGTCTTGGAGCAGCGACATTGGAAGGTGGGGGCGACAGTATAGGAGATTTCCAGAGTTCAAGCTGCATGGTAAAAATCCAAGGTCTGGCCTTAATTGGTTGTGTCTGGCAATGACCTTATTAAAGGCATTGTTTGTCAGGCGGACTTTCTTCAGGGTGAAAACCTATGATCGATGATCAGGGTGATGATTGCGCTAGTGCACTATTCCCTTCTTGGAGGCGTCGCTTTTGGAGAGGATGGATTTCTGGTGCTGCCTTGGTGGTGTTTGGTCGCCATTGTAGGGCATAGATCACTAAAGCGTGACTCTTTTTTCGGTAATTCTTCTTTCTTTCGTTGGCTGTGTGCATCGGTAATACCATTAGGGCAATGCGTTGTTGCAGAGGCTAGGTGTAATTGATATCTCGCGATATTAATATACGCTCTTTTCCAAAAATAAAATGTATGCGCACCATACAAACTGTCATACTAGGTTCCTCCATAAATAACTATGGAATGTAGAAGTTCCCCTGATTTTCATGCGTGGTTCTTACATACAAGGTTCTTGCTTACGAAGGATAAACGTACAGTAACGAAGATGGTTTGGGTGTAGAAAATGGTTTGGCTGTAAAAAAAAGTGTTTTTGTTATTATAAGGAATGTATTTAGCAAGTCTATCTCACGTCCTTTTACTCGTCTTATATGGAGGACAAATCTATAGAGGCGCCGAGTGTGAGTTCGGGTAGAACAATACTACTAGCTTCTACGTACGCCGCCAGGGAGAGGTGACAGGAGCAGACTACGGATGTCATCATTTATGATGGTTGCTGCTCTACTGCGCTGTTCTTTTGTGATCTTAGCACGACGATTTTCTGCCTGTCTATTACAACAAGTTCTATTATGCAATCTTTTTTTAGATAAAAGGTCGAAGGCCCGATATTAAATTAATAACGTCAAACGGTGAAAGGATACAAGGTACTGCATCCAGCTTACACGAAAGAGCAACCCACCCACAAAGGAAGACAAACCACGAAGCTACACTCGGAAGCGCAAGGCCATTACAGTTACTACAAAAGCGGAAGGCGAGTTCAAGACATCTACAGTGTCGGGTTGGAGCTCCTCCAGAGGACGAGTCATTTTCACGCGCGTCGTCGAGATCCCGCCACCGCTGCAGCAACGCCACCAGAAGCCGACCACCTCCAGGAACCAAACCAGGAAGCCCGCAGGCCCCAGGCCGCATCGAGGACGCCCCAAGGAGAGGGGGAAGCAGATCCGCATCAAGCCTTGCCGAGGGAGACACGCCGCAGCTCCAACCGTACGAAGACACCGCAGCTCCGCCACACCTCCGCCGGAGAGCCACACGACGAGGGCTCCAAGGCGGCGTCTTCAAGAAGATCACGACGCCAGAACGCCGCTACCACCCGATCCGAGGATCAGGGTTTTCACCTGAGCACGAGGGAGGCCGGAAGCACCACATCGACACCGTCAACAAGGGAATGATGTCCGTAGACGCCGCCGTCGTGGCCCTGAGGGCAGGGTTTCCCCTCGGCGAAGCCTTCAGCCTCCAACACGGACACACCGAGTATCACCACACCGACGCCTATAGGCAGGGGACGACGTCCACGAATGCCGCCGTCGAGGCCCAGAGGGCAAGGGTTTCCCTCGACAATGACACTCCATGGTCCAAACCCCCTGTCGCGCGGCTCGCCGGCCCCATGTCGTCCCCACGACCATGGAAATCGGCCAGCACCAGAGCCCCTGGCACGCCCGCCAACCACAGGGCTCCTCACCATCTAGGGCCGCCGCCCCGGGCTGAGCACACCAAAGAACAGAGGAGGGAACCGGGGGGCACCACCGCGAGGACTCCGGAGACCGAAGGGCCACCGGGGGGCCCAGCCTCCAGATCGACGACGAGTGGCCCCCATGGCCACCCCCACCCATGGATCCGGGAAGGGGAATGGGCTCGAAGGGGGGCAGAGCCCCTGTTTTGGCCAGATCAACGCCTGGCTGACCAATCCCCCAGGCTCCACCTCACGGTCACGGGACATCGTCAGAGACGGGGCCGATGCGCCCCGCGCTGGACCGCCCAGATCTCCGCCGTCCTGGAGAGCCCCATCCCGCGCCGAACGCAACCGCCGCAGCTACGAGCACGCCAAGGTCGCCAAGCCGCCGCGCCACCGGAGGACCGCCGCGCCGCCACGCCCCTAAACAGCGTCGTGCTCCCACCGCCCGAGACCGCCCGCGCAGTCGCCGCCAGACAGGAGGGAAGAGGAAGCCCCGCCGACGCTGACGCCCCGGGGCTTCGCCCGGAGACGCCCCGGCGGCGGCGAGGCGTAGGGAGGGGTGGAGAGAGCTGGCGGCGGAGGGCGCTAGGGTCTATCCGCTCGCGGGAGCGGACAGAGCGAACAGTTTTTTGACGCGTTCCACAAGTAAGCTTTGCCCAGCTCCGGTGATGGAGGGGTGAGGACGGCATCGTGCCTTCGGCTCGTGCTAGTATTTATAGTCGTCGCTAGATGTTCTAGTGACCTATTTATAATTTTTATTACTTTTAAATCTTTTAATACTACAGTTGATAATTATTAATAGATAGATGGAATTTCGAAGAAAAAAAATACTACTAGCTTCGACGCGCGATTCTTCGCCTATTTTTCTCGAGGACAAGAACTAAACAATCGTCCATTGGCAATGGAGATGGAACTCCAAATTTTCGAGCCAAATAAGTAGCCTTGACCTTGAGGTCTGAAATCAAGGCTCGATCTTGCGCTTCCCAAAATATATAATCACATACGTAGGGCTGCCCGCTGCCCTCGAGACGAACAGCTCGATCTTGGAATACCGATGAGCGAGCAATGGTGATGCAACTCGATTCAACTGCAGAGAGTTTGAATAGTCCAGAGTACACGGGTGCCAAGATACGGCGACAGACGGTCATCGATCAAAATTTGCAATGAATGCCAAGACTAGTCCAGTCCAGTTGACCTTTGATGAGTTTATAGGCTGGCTAAGCTAGCTAGGATTATAACCACATGACACGGCATGTGGTGACTGAGAAACCAAAACTGAATCAGTGTCAGGCTATTCAGTGTCAGACTGCTAACATTCAACTCTCTCTCATTTGCCACTTGATGAGTAGTACTACTTCCGTACTTGACAAGCTTGCCCCCAGCTGCCATGGAAGCTCAGAGCTGCCGCGTCAAGTATCTCCTCTACGGCCTCCTCGTCGCCATCACATGGCTCTCCCTCTTCCTCTTCCACTTCCAGTTCGTCCACATTTCGGTCGTCGCTCACTCGTACCTTTCTTCCTCTCACCGTCGTGCCGGCCCAGCCGCTCTCGCCGTCAGCTTCGTCTCCTCCCCGGCCCCGCCGGCGGTACACGACGATGACGCCGAGACACGGCCGTCATGCGAGGGCCGGCACGTGTACATGCTGGATCTACCGTCGGAGTTCAATCTTCTCAAGGACTGCGTTGAAGGCTCGCCGGCGTTTGAGGACGAGACCAACGCGTGCGTCGTCATGTCCAATGCCGGCCTCGGCCGGGCGCTCCTTCCCGTCGCCGGCAACGACACCGGCGGCGTCATCCCTGAAAACGGATGGTAAGCAAGAAACGCCGCCGCTCATATATAATCCACTTGCTGGTTTCGATCAACCGAGTTTCTTTCCGTGCTTATCTCTGCTTGACTAGCTACATCGTGAACTAATTCAACGCAGGTTCAACACGAACCAACACGCCCTGGAGGTGATCTTCCACAACCGGATGCGGCAGTACGAGTGCCTCACCGACGACCCGGCGGCGGCGACGGCGGTGTACGTCCCCTACTACGCCGGCCTGGAGATGTACCGCCACACCTGCTACAGCAGCGCCACGGTGCGCGAGACGCCGTCGGCGGAGTTCCTCCGGTGGCTGTCGGCGCGGCCGCAGTGGGCGGCGCTCGGCGGGCGCGACCACTTCATGGTCGCCTCCAAGACCACGTGGATGTTCCGGCGCGCGCCCAGCAACGACAGCTCCACCGGGTGCGGCAACGGCTTCCTCCTACGGCCCGAGTCCGCCAACATGACCGTGCTCACCCACGAGTCCAACATGTGGGCGCGCCGGGACATGGCCGTGCCTTACCCGACCTACTTCCACCCGTCGTCCGCCGCCGACGTGGCCGCGTGGCAGGCGCGCGCGCGCGGCACGCGCCGCCCGTGGCTGTTCGCGTTCGCCGGGGCGCGGCGTCCCAGCAGCGGCCTGGTCCTCCGCGGCCACATCATCGACAAGTGCGTCGCCTCGCCGGGCCGCTGCCGCATGCTCGACTGCAGCCACGGCCTCGAGGGCAACACCACCTGCCGCTCGCCCGAGAAGGTCATGTCCCTCTTCACCTCCTCCAGGTTCTGCCTGCAGCCCGTCGGCGACTCCTACATGCGCCGCTCGTCCATCGACGCCGTCGTGGCCGGCTGCATCCCCGTCTTCTTCCACGAGGCGTCCACCTTCGAGAGGCAGTACCGATGGCACGAGCCCGACAACGTCGCCGATGGCCGCCGGAGTTACTCGGTGTTGATCCCCCGGCTCGATCTCCTAGCAGGGAAGGTGGACATCGAGGAGGTGCTGAGTAGGTACAGCGACGAGGAGGTGGCAGCCATGAGGGAGGAGGTGGTCAAGATGATCCCGAGGTTCATGTACAAGGACCCCAGGGTGAGGTTTGAGGGGGACATGAAGGATGGGTTCGACATCGCCATGGAAGGGGTGATGGCGAGGACGAGGAGGATAAGAAATGGTGAGGATTTGGGATGGAATCTATAATGTCGATGATATGCTTGCGGAAGATGTTTCGGAAATCTGAGAGAGGAGACTCGCAGCATTTGCTCAAGAGCCAGATTGAGCCAGACTCCCCATATTTGAGCCAACAGCCGATCCGTTCATCCGTTGGAAAGATTGGAGACGCCGGGTCAAAATTTCGTGTTGTTTGTGCTAGTGCGCTTTATTGGTCCGTGTATCGTCGGGGGAAGTTGTTGCGGGATAATTCATGGGGGTAATTCTTCTGGAAACAAAACGGATTTGCTAGTTCTCCGGTACTTGAGAACTTTCGCTATTCGATTTATCTCGTGATTCGTGCAAAGTAGAAGTTATACATGAGTTGCAACTAGGATGTAACTGAGAATTTAATGAGTTGCACCTGCAACTGAAAATTTGCACAAATATTATGATGACATCAGCGATTTAGACATAAGAAATTCTCAGTCGTCTAAGATCTAGGCACTCCCAAACAAAAAATAGCTCGTACAAACTTATCTGCTTTGTATGCTCCGTTATTCTCAAGAAGAAATGGAGACAGTCTTACAATATTGCAAAAATATAAACAGATTGCAAAAATATAAACAGATTTCCATCACGCCTTATAAATAAAGTCAAATACAGTCGAACCCTTTTACACAACGGATCAAAGATAAACCAAAAAAGTACCGGGACTTGCCACCGGGGATGCTAGAACAAGACCGATAGATACCAAAGCTCCATGCCTAGGCCTCAAGAGGGTAATGACACAACACGACGCCATCAACGGGACCAGACGATCAAAGGCTTTCACCCGGAGCCCTCGGGTGGAGAAGATGTCCACACCGACGCTCCCAAGAGGGTTACGACACTAGTAGGCCACACCTGGTATTACGGACTGCCATGATCCCGAGTCGATCTGGGAGTTTCCTTTGCCGAAGTGCCACCAACACCAGGATCCCTCACCACTCGCTCCTCACCATCCTCATGACCAAAGAACAAGGTCGTCACCATCGCCACGACCTCACAAAGAAACGAGCATGCAATCCACCCCGGGGTTGCCTCCGAGCATCCAAGATCTCGCACGAGCAACGTGGCGGACACCACCATGGCAGCTCCCACGAAACTTTTAGGGGAGGCTAGGACAGCCAAATGTTCGGTAGACAATGTGGAACGACGATCACTGCATGTCAACTCTGCATCTCCCGAAAGGAGTTACCAGGCGATCACTAGATCTAGGCCCGCTGGCCTGGATCTAGCGCACCAGCCACCCATGGCCGAGGGATGAGCTCCCAAGCCTACTGGGAGCCCCTGAAACCACACAGTCATAGGACCAACCCAGCCCGAAACAGGGCTAGATGGGCCTAGATCAGGGTCGAGGGCAAGAGCCTTGCCGTCGGTAGTGAGCTCCGCCTGGTGTCATGTCGGCCCCATGTCGGTTCTCCCAGCTCCACTAGCATCGAAGGGAGGGGCCACCGATGTCGTGTCATAGTAGCACCGTGGTCCAAGATCCTGTAGGGCGGGCTTGGACCGTTGTTGCCCCCACGGGCCGCAATAGCCGCGAGCACCACCACATGTCGCTGCCTCGACATGTGAGATGCCTCCACTGGCATCGCATGTCGCCATGCCAGGCCTCGCTGACATTTGACAAATAGCACTACTTCTAAGGAGATCGCCGCTGAAAGGACACAGATGCCGCCTAGAGCGGGGGTGAAAAGGCGGTTTAGAACTTTTACGAGATGTGCTTAACAAATGTGGAATAAAACTACTGTTTACTTTGTAAAGCACACGGTCTATATAAACTATGGTTCACCTATGTGCAGCAACAACTTATGCTAAGCAAGACAAGCAACTATATGATAGCAAGATATATGACTTCAAGCACGAAGGCTATCACAAAATAAAGTGCATAAGTACAAAGCTCGGGTATAGATATAACCAAGTCACGTGGAGACGATGATGTTTTACCGAGTTCCTCCCTACCAGGGAGTACGTCTTGTTGGAGGGGTGGGCGGTACTAAGACCACCAACGCCACAAGAGGCCTCGCATGGAAAGTACTCGATCCACTATGGGACACTTGAGGGCGGTCACCAAACCCATACAAGATTGGGGCAATCTCCACAACTTAAATGGATGCTCTCAATAATCACCACCAAGGCTACTAACTTTGGGAGAACTCCACAACTTAATTGGAAGCTCCAATAACTCACCACAAAGGCCACTTAACCGTCTAGGATTCCAAGAACCCAAGAGTACAAGCTTCTTGATTTCACTAACCAAATCCTCCGAGGAGAACTTAAACCGATGCACCTAAAGCAATGGCAAGTCCTTCACTCCCAAATTTCACCAAATCTACAAAAGCTATTGGGGGATAAGATAGGAAGAACACAAGAGGAAAACTACAGAAGTCTCCAAGCTCTAGATCCCAAGATGTTTCCCTCACTTAGAGGAGAGATGGATTGGTGGGATTGTAGATCTAGATCTCCTCTCTCTTTTCCCTCAAATATTGAAGGAAATATGCCCTGAGAGGCAATAATAAAGTTGTTATTATGTATTCCTTATATATGATAGATGTTTATTTTGCATGCTAGAATTGTATTGATCGGAAACATCAATACATGTGTGTTTAATAAACAAAAAGGGTTCCTAGTTATGCCTCTCTTATAGACTAGCTTGTTGATTAACAAGATGATCAAGGTTTCCTGATCATGGAAATTGGATGTTGTTAATAATAAGGTCACAGCATTTGTGAAATGATGTGATGAACATTCATCCGAAGTATAACATTACAGTCAAGTCATTATGTTTACATTGCTATAACATCATACGAAATAATCTTTATCCTTAGACCATGAGATCATGTTAATTGCTAACACCGGAAGAGTATCTTGATAACATCAAACATCACACCGTAACAGGGTGACTATAAATATGGGTTCAGTGCTACGAAGGTGTTATGTTGAGGCTCATGGATCAAGAGTGAAATTTGTCAATCCCGATGACGGATAGATATACTCTGGGCCCTCTCGGTGATATCACATTAAGATAGCTTGCAAGCAAGTGATGTGATCACTAGAAAGTTATATCACGGGAACGAGAAAAGCGTGCATGTCGGTAACGAGATCAAACTAGGTATTTGGATACCGATGATCGAATCTCGGACATGTATTATATCAAGAGACAAAGGGATTAAATTACAAGCGTTAAAGGTTCTCACGATCACAGAAGTCATCGTTGAATATGCAGGAGTCAGTATGGATCTCTAGATCCCGCTTCTGATTATTGATCTGAGAGGAGTCTCAATCATGTCTGCATTATTCGCGAACCATAGGGTGACACACTTAAGAGTTACCGGACACCATTTTGGAGCATATATGTTTCAGACGAAAGAGCTGCAAAGCGCAGGAATTGTTTCGATAGAAACCGGAAATTGTTTCGGGTGAAATTGCAGAAAGTGGTGTTGCATGTGATATTGAAATATTGCAAGGGGTTATATGTGAATGTTTGTTAATTAAAGTAATTAACAAAATTCTGAATAAATTTAATAAAAGAGTTTTATTAAATGAGAGAGCATTAAAAATGCATTTAAAGTGGGGACTTTAAAAGGGAATGTGAAGAGGCATTTTAATGTGGAGGGGTTACCACCACATGAATGGGAGAGGTGAGGAGTCACCCCCCATGCGCCGGCCATGGAGAGAGGGGCACCCCCCTCCTCCTATAAAAGTCCCCCCTCTTCCTCCTTCTTCCTCACACCTCCTCGTGAAGGATCTCTCTCCCCCTCTAGAATTATTCCCCCATGGTCTCGGATTAGCGAGATACATGTTCCTGTTGGCATTTCGTCTGGAAGGAGTTGCTGCTTCCGCTGGATCGCTGGAGCGAGGAGGTGGAGGTTGTCCGGTGGCTTGAACATGTGTGCGAGTACGGATGCACTGCTGAGTTGCGGCGGTCTGACTTCCTCACGATCTTGAGATCGGCAAGTGTACGACTACATCAACCACGAGTTCCTACTCGTTAACAAAACTCGTTGTCTTCGAGGGTAAGTTCTCGATGGATGTATGTCCACCCGTTGCTCTGTACCTAGTAGATAGATTTTGGCGTGTAGTTCTCATCGTAGGAATTTTTTTGTTTTCTATGCTGCGGACCCAACAGTGGTATCAGAGCCTGATCTATGCGTAGGTGCTTTGCACGGGTAGTACACATATGTTTCTATGTGGGCGATGATGATCATGTCATTGCATCTTCTATGTCTTTTGGATATTGGTGGCATAGTGGGATGAAGCGGCCCAGACCAAACTTACATGTCAACGTACATGAGACCGGTTCCACGACTGACATGCAACTAGTTTTGCATAAGTGGCTGGCGGGTGTCTGTCTCTCCTACTATAGTCAATATCTGATTTACAACGAGTTGCTAATAACTTGGTTATCCTCGTTGTGGTTCATGTTCGTAGGTAAGAACGGTTCTATCTCCGAAAGCCCTAAGCCACGTAAAACTTGCAATTGATAAATTAGAGGTGTCTAGTTTAGATCGTTGCTGGGCTAGTGTATTGATATGGTATTGTTGTAAGTAGATGTATGATAGATACTCTTACAACACATTCAACGTGTAAGTTCCATAGACCTTGGCCTTACACACAAAGGAATGATAGAGATCATACCACGATGCAAATGATAGAGATCAAATACATGGACCATATCATCTCACTTTACACATTAGATGTTAGCATCTTATACTGCTCGTTTGGCGCTTTCTGTAGCTGACGAGGGTTTAACTCATCAATGCCCATTGTTATGAACTTGGGTTTTGGAGAAGGAGGGAGCGCTGGAGACATCTATCGGCTAGCAAACAAGCACACAGGGGACTTGAAGATTTACCCAGGTTCAGGCCTCGTAGAGGTCCCTACTCCTGCTTGTCTGCTCGTGGAATTATCAAGGGAATCAAAGATTACAATGATGCGCAGATGCAATCTGGCGAGGGTTGTGGAAACTAGGGTTGTGTGTGTCCTTCTCGCCGCCCCCTCCTAGCCTTTATATAGATAGACTAGGTCTCGGGTAGCAGGTCGAGTCGGTTACAGATTAGGGTTTTCCCCTTTAAACTTACTTTCTATCTTTAGCTTCTTCTTGTTCTTCAAGCAATCGAGAGTTCGTAGGTTACTCGAGTCCTTCATTTGGGCCTTGGCGACACCGTGGGCCTTTACATATTTAGGCCGTATATACCAAGCTCGAGTACCTGTAGGGTATACCCATGTCAGTAGCCCCCGAGTGTCCAGTGGAATCGCAGATTCGACTGGGGACTTTATGAAGTCTTTTGAGTGCGTGAATGAGTACATTTTTCGACTGCTTTGTCCGTGTCATAGGGATTTTTGGTGTGCATGCCTGATTTTAACCGATGTATCGGTATCAGTTAACTACCTTAGGGTAAAACAACGCCACCTACTCAAACTCAAGTCCTCGGACTCGAATCCGGAAAAGTGCTGGTGTAATTCGACTCAAGCCGCGGAGGTCTTACAGAAGTCGAATTCCAGTATATGGGTGTGAGCACTCGACGCGTCCATCAAGGCATATTCATCGTACCTGTAGGCACGGATATATTCTGGTAGTGCGCAGCAAATGCGTTGCCAGGCCTTATTCAGGTCTTACCTACACGCTGTAAGCGCGGCATCCGAATTTTATCATCACGGAGATGATTCGGGTGACCCAGGAGACGCAGTCTCTTTGTAGGGAAAAATTATGAGGCGGTGTCGCCATAAACTTCGAGTGTGGATGTTATCGACACACAGTACTTAGTACAAATAATCATACGGTGCACGACCAGCGCTCCCTATGGGAGTAGCCCCCGAGTGCCTGGTTGAGTCGAAGACTCAGGCAGGGACTAAAGAACTTTTGCGACTGCTATCGTCTTTTGTTTGCTAGTTTTAGTCGAATTTATTTCCAGGGCTCCCTATGGGAGTAACCTGCGTCCATACTCGAATCATGAATTCGAGTGGTTGGGTTTTTTCTTATTGTGCATATTCCTGCAGAAAAGAAAAAGAAAAAATCGTAGGGTGCGCGACCAGCGCTCCCTATGGGAGTAGCCCCCGAGTGCTTGGTGGAGTCGAAGACTCGAGCAAGGACTAAAGTAGTCGAGTCTGCTGCTGCATAGCTTTTGATGACATTAGTGCCGATGATTTCATGACCTCAGTTGCCCGCGTGAGCGAGTTTGACGGGACGTGACGAGCGGTGGGCCCCACTATCTAACTTTGATTTGACTGGGCATGCGTAATCTTTATTTTAACCACGCCTCCTCGTAGTAGCTTAATTTGTTGATTGCTTCTTTGCTGTTTCTTTGCTTTTGTGCTGAATTTGTTGTCTGTATACAAGATTGGGTGGTGTCACCCTGTATGCCCCCTCTTCCTGAGGGGGTTATCCCTCACGAGGACTTGGAAGAGGACGAGTCAGAATCGACCGTCCTATCCGATGTGGAAGAGGAAGCCCCCGAGTCGGGTAGTCCGGATACTCGCAAGCGTTCGCGCAGCGAGGATTCCGATGCGTCGTCTCCTTCGACTCCGGAAGGTGCAGGCATTGGTGCGGGGTCGCCAATCCCTGCCATTCCTGTGAGCGCCGTGGCGCCATCTTCTCGCAAGAAGATGCGACTGCCAAAGGAGTCTTTGTCAGAGTCGGGGGAACCAACCTTTGACTTTGATAAATTTGATTGGTAAGTATTTGGTGTGTCCTTTATGATTCTTCATTGGCTTTGCCTTGTCCTTGATGTTGGTTTTGTTTTTGCAGTCAAGAGGCGTCGTCATCTTCTAGCGACATCCAATTTTTGAAAGAGTCAGGAGTCGCCACCTCAAGGGCCAAGAAAGAGGTCGAGAGTGCTCCTTCTCCTCCATTGGCGGCCCACTCTGGGCACAACTCTTCCAGCTCTCCTCATGAAGGGGAGCATCGAATGGTTACCCGGATGACTGCACATCAATCGACTTCGGAGTCATTGGAGGATCATGTAAGTGTAGGTTTTCTTCTTTTGATGTTGCAATCGATGTTATCTATGCCATCTGCTGATCCCTTGTTGTGCGATAGCCCCTTGTGAAGGAAGCCGCTCACTTGGCGGAGCAAGTGGTTGCGATGGGTCGTCAGCATGCAATGCTGGAGACGCGTCATCGCGTGGTCGAGAGTAAGTGTTCTTCACTTCCTCTTCTTCTCATTTTTATATGGTCGACTGATAGTCAATCCCTTTTGTTTTGTAGCTGAACATAACGCCCTCCTGCGCAACACTGCCACCATGGAAAAAACACTCGCCGCGGCTATGAAGGGCCACGATGAGGCAATCGCGGCGCGTGATGAGGCTCAGAGGCGTGAAGAGGATCTGTGTGCCTCCATCGCGGCCAGGGAGAAGTTGTTCGAAGAACAGCTTTTCTCAATTGCCAAGGCCCTCTCAGGTACTATGTTTGGATATCATCATCTTTCTCTGTTCGATTTTTGCCGTTGGCGCTGATGTTTTGTCCATGTATGGGTTTATGTACAGATGCTAGTGATTTGAGCTTCAACCCTCAGGCCCTCCGTCGCGATGATGCCTTGGCGGGTGCACTTTCAGCAGTCGAGGACTGCAGCGCCGCCGTTCAGGATATGCTTTCCAAAGCCAAGGGCGTGCTCAGTCGCCTTCAGGAGGAGTTGATGCCCAAGGCTGAGCTACTCGAGAACATGAACGAGCTGGTGGAGTCTCTTGCCGGGGGTGTTCCTGCAAGCTTCAAGAACTCGCACCGTGCGGCTGGCGCGTCAATGTCACTCGCCATGGTGCAGTCCCATGGAGTCGAGGTTGACCCTGCAGCGGTTTCGAAGGTGATGCCCATTAGCGCGGACGGCCAGCAGGTAGTCTTTGCTCCCTTCGCGACTGCCTGTGGCAAATATGGGCCACAACTGATTAACACGGTTGCGAAGTACTCTGAGGAGCTGCAGCGAGCCAAGAAGGCGGCAAATGCTGCGGCATCAGGGGCTGGTGGAAAGTCAGTGGCATCTGACACTGCCACGGACTCGATGAAGCCCCCGAAGCCGTCGAAGTTGAAGAAGCCAATCGCTCCTCAGTAGTTTTGTAATAGTTCACTAGTTTATGCTTTTTGTCTAGAACATGCCTTTTGGTGGGTGTATCTGCTGATACTTTTTGCCATTCTTGAATGCACTCGAATCTTTTGTCTGTGTGTCGATTTGATCTTCTTATTCGCTTCTTGCTTGGCTTGTGGTAGGGTACATCAAGTGATCCTTTGAGGGAACCTCAGGACTCGCCGCCCCTTGATGATACCTTGGCGTCGTCGCGCTCCAGGGTGGATGAGCTATCGCTGCTTTCGCGACTGCGTGACCGCGTGAAGCAGTTAGAGCGTGAATTGCCCGTGCTCCGTGGTAACGCGGATGTATGGAAGTCAAAGGCAGAGAAGGCCGCCGCCCGAGAACAGTATCTGCTTGGCGAGGTGACGCAGCTGGGCGACCAATTCAAGTGTTAGTTTGCTTGCATCTTTTCCTTGTAGTCATTCGCGATGGTGCGCTGTCCTTATGCTTCTGTTGTTGCTTCGTATAGTTGTCAGCGCGCGTCATCCACAAGATGAGAAGGAGAGAATTGCCATTCGTATGCTTGATCTGACCCAGGAGCAACTTCAAGAGAGTGGATACTTCTGGGTAGATCATGATCGTGCGATTGTCCTGGCGACCCTGCAGGATCGTGCGTCGCGAGTGCTGCACTTTCTGAAGAAGTCACAGTCATGCTTGAAGAACATTTATCGGACGATGTTTCTGCTGGATGTTACTCATCAAGCCTGCTGGCCCTCCTTGCCAAATTTCAAGACCTGGCTGCGGTTCGCAAGTGTGTGAGGCAACAGTTGGTGGCTGGTGCCAAGGCCGCTTTGTCGCTGGTGCGACTGCATAGGCCTGACGTAGATGTTGCGGCAATTGTGGCTGGGCCACCTGTGCCACCAGCAGGTTCTGCCTGGAATATGGTGCCGCACTACCAGGCGGTGGATCGCCCAGCAGAAGAGATCATCGACTTCTTTGAGGAACAAACCAACGTTCGCTTGTTGTAGTAGTAGCTTAATTTGTATCCTGTACATAATTGTACCTATGTTGTAAAGTTCGTATGAATGTTGTGTATAATTGATTGTCGGATATGTATAAAGAGCTTGTTAGCGTGGAAGTGCGTTGCACTATGCGACTCCTTTTCGTTAGCCTGGCCATGCGTTTATCTCAGTCCCTTGTCAACCTGTCAGGTGCGTTGCATTTGGGTTGATGTTGTGTCAAGGGTTTCGATTGATGTGCCAGCTACTCAGGATATTGCGTTTTAGTTCGTAGAATAGATGTATAAAGGGTGGCGTAGCGCCCGAGTCGATAAGTTGCGGAAAAATAAAGGAAGACACAGAGTTTTGGGGCACTTAGCTTTATTTATTCATGAGACAGTACGAAGTACAATGTGTGGCTAAGTAGCCTTGGCTGAGTGCCTTATTTGCGATGCAAAAGTAAAAACGACTAAGGGTAGAAGCATCACAGCTGTGCGACGTTCTAGGGGTTGGAGTATGCGACTCCTATCTCTAGATCTTGAAGGCGATAGGCGCCACCTGGGATTACTTCTGTAATCACGTATGGTCCTTCCCAGGGGGATTCGAGCTTGAGATGTCCTTGCTGCTTTAGTCGCAGGACCAGGTCGCCTTCGACGAAGGATCGGGGGCGTAGCCTCCTACTGTGATAGTTGCGCAGGTTCTGCTGGTAGATCGTTGATCTTTCCACGGCGATTTCTCTCGCCTTGTCGAGGAGGTCGACGGAGTCTTCGAGTGCGAGGAAGGACTCCTGCTCGCTGTAGGCGACCACGCGTGGCGCTTTGTACCGTACTTCGGCGGGTAGCACCGCTTTGGCCCCGTGGACCATGAAGAACGGGGTGTAGCCTGTAGCACTGTTTGGGGTTGTGCGTAGGCTCTAGAGTACTGATTGCAGTTCGTCTGGCCAGCAGCCCGTGGCTTGTTCGAGTGGCCGGAGGAGTCGCTTCTTGATGCCGCCGCAGACGAGCCCGTTCGCCTTTTCGACCTGACCGTTGGTCTGTGGATGTGCTACCGAGGCGTAGCTGATGTTGATTCCCAGATTCTCACAGAATTCTTGGAACTCCTTGGATGTGAAGTTCGTTCCATTGTCCGTGATGATGATGTGTGGCACACCAAAGCGGAAGACGATGGACTCGAAGAACTTGACTGCACTATGCTCCGATTGATTGGTCACTGGCATGGCTTCTATCCACTTGGTGAACTTGTCGACTGCCACCAGGAGGTAGATGTAACCTCCTCGTGAGGACTTGGGGAGCTTGCCGACCATGTTGAGTCCCCATTGCACGAAGGGCCAGGCCAATGGGATTGGCCGGAGTTCCACGCCAGGTGCGTGCGGTTTGTCCGCGAATCGTTGACACGCGTTGCATTTCTAGACGATGTCCTTGGAGTCGCGCATGGCCGTAGGCCAGTAGAACCCAGCTCGCAGCTTTGACCACGAGAGCGCGACTGCCCACGTGGTGTCCACAGGTTCCCTCATGGATGTCGAGGAGGACAGCTCTTCCATCAGCCGTGGGGACGCATCGCTGGAGCACTCATGTGATACTGCGCTTGTATAGTTTGCCGTTGATAACAACGAATGTCTTGGATCGCCACACGATGTGCCGTGCATCAGTCGGGTCATCCGGTAGCCTTTTGCTGAGGAGGTACGTGATGTATGGCTGCGTCCAGGATCATGATGCTCATTGGTCCTTCGAGTCCTGTGTCCAGCTCCAGGTCGTCGAGTGCCATTGGCTCATTGGGCGGTGTAGCCCCCGAGTCCGTTGTTGTGCTTGTTTTCTTCTCTGCTGCCTTTGGCTTGATGGAGTGTTCGTAGATGTGCTCGAGAAATACTCCAGGTGGTATGGGGGCGCAGGTAGAGCCTATGTTGGCGAGTGCGTCCGCCTCATCATTGCTTTCGCGGCCTACGTGTCGCAGTTCGCAGCCGTCGAAGTCCCCTTCGAGTGTGTCGTAGAGGTCGCGGTAGGCGATCATGTTGTCGTTCAGTGCGTCGCACTCATGCATTGTTTGGTTGATGACCAACTTGGAGTCGCCGTAAATGATGAGTCTCTTGGCACCGCAGGCTTTTGCCATCCTCATCCCGTGTAGCAGGGCCTCGTATTCAGCTTCGTTGTTGGAGGTGGTGAACTGCATTCGTAGGATGTATTTCAACTTGTCTCCTTGAGGTGATGTCAATATGACACCTGCGCCTGCTCCGTCCTTTCGCTTAGATCCATCGAAGTGCATTGTCCAGAGGTAGGACATATCTGGTTTTTCAGGGAGCTGGTTCTCCATCCAGTGCACGAGGAAGTCAGGAAGAACTTGCGACTTGATTGCGTCGCGCTTTTCGTATGAAATGTCTCGTGGAGACAATTCTATTCCCCAAAGCGCGACTCGTCCCGTGGCGTCGGGGTTGTTGAGGATGTGTCCCAATGGGGCGTCATTGACCACCACGATTGGGTGTTCCTGGAAGTAATGGCGCAGTCGCCGGGCGGTCATGATGATGTCGTACGCCAGCTTTTGGTAGTGCGGGTACCGCTGTTTTGTTGGCGTGAGGACCTCCCTGAGGTAGTAGACTGGACGTTGTACCCCGTGGACCTTGTTGTCCTCGGCTCGCTCGACGACAAGCACTGTGCTGACCACCTGGTTGGTGGCGAAGATATATAGCAACAGTGGTTCCCTTTCCCGTGGGGTTACTAGTACTGGCGAGGTGGAGAGCAGGCGCTTGAGGTCCTCGAATGCTTCCTGCACTTCGTTGGTCCACTCGAACTTTTCAGTTTTGCGGAGGAGTTAGTAGGAGGGCAGCACCTTTTCACCCATCCGACTAATGAATCGACTGAGGGTCACGATTCGCCTAGCCAGCTGCTGAACGCCCCTTATGTTTTTCGGCTTCTCCATGGCCAGTATGGCTTTTATTTCTTCGGGTTTGCCTCGATTCCTCTTGCGGAGATGAGGTACCCGAGTAGTTGCCCGGATGGCACGCCAAAGGCGCATTTGTCCGGATTGAGCTTGATCCGGTAGCGGTCGAGGTTGGCGAAGGTTTCGTGTAAATCGTCGATTAGGGAGGCTTCCTCCTTGGTCTTGATTACTATGTCGTCGACATAGACTTGGATGTTGCGACCAAGTTGTTCCTTAAGGCAAGCCTGCATGCACCGCTGGTAGGTGGCCCCCGCGTTCTTTAGCCCGAAGGGCATTGTGTTGTAGCAGAACACACCAAAGGGCGTTGTAAATGTTGTTTTCTCTTGATCTTCCTCCTTCATTCGAATCTGATTATAGCCTAAGTAGGCGTTGAGGAAGCAGAGGCGCTCACAGCCCGCGGTGGAGTCGATGATCTGGTCGATGCGCGGCAATGGGAAGTGATCCTTTGGGCAGTGCTTATTCAGAGAGGTGAAGTCCACGCACATCCGCAGGATATCCGTGTCCTTTTTTGGTACCAGCATCGTGTTGGCGAGCCAAGTACTTTCCTTAATCTCGCGTATGAATTTGGCATCGAGGAGTCTGTTGATCTCCATTCCAACTGCATGCGCCCGTGGCTCAGATAATCACCGGATTGTTTGCTTGACTGGCCTTGCGTCGGGGTTGACGTTGAGTGCGTGCTCGGCGAATTCCCTGGGAACTCCTGGCATGTCCGCAGGACACCAGGCAAAAATTTCCCAGTGCTCACTGAGGAATTCGACGAGCGTGAGTTCCTATGCGGGACTCAAGTTGTTGGCGATGAGGGCCGTTTTGGCGGGATTCGAGGGGTGAACCTGCACTTCCTTTGTGTGCACTGATGAATCGAAAGATAAATCAGGCGAGCTTGGCCGGCTTGGGGGAGGCAGACTATTTGTTTGTGGACTCCTTTAATCTCGCGAGTTCTTCCTGCATGCCGAAGGACTGGGAAATTCTGTTGAATTCCCTGTCGCAACTGCCGGACCTCTCGAAGCTCCCGTTGACTGTGATGACGCCATTAGGACCTGGAATTTTCATTTGCAGGTAGGCGTAGTGTGGCACTGCTATGAACCTAGCGAACGCGACACGTCCGAGAATGCAGTGATATTGTGAGGGCCAGTCGATGACCTCAAAGTCGATGCGCTCGCGCCAAAAGTTTTTTGGCGTGCCGAAGATGACGTCGAGGTTGATTTTGCCCAGGGGGTACACGCCCTTGCCTGGGACGATGCCGTGGAATGTTGTGTCTGAGGCTTCTAGGCAAGTCAGGGGGATCCTCATGGCTTGCAAGGTACTCACGGATATAAGGTTGATGCCGCTTCCACCGTCCATGAAGACACGGCTCATATCGAAGCCTCCAATTTGTGCCTTGAGTACGAGGGGACAGTGGCCTGGACGAGGTACTTGCGGTGGATGATCGCGTTTGTCGAAGGTGATGCAGGACTCGCTTCCGCTGAGGTACTCAGTGGTAGATGGTGGTGAGTGTGTGGCCAAGTTAACTTGGCGAGTGATGGCCTTCTGCACCCGATGGGAGGGGCGTCCTTTTTGGATCATCATGGTACCCATGGCCCTTGGGTAGGGTTCGCCTCCCTGGTGCTGGTCCGGTGCAGCTGCGTTTTGGGGCATTCCAGGTGGTGGTGGCGGAGCGCCATGTACTACGGCGCCTGGGGCGGCTCCGTAGCCTCTTTCGACCGCGCTGCGGTTCATCCAAGCTAATCCCTCATGTAGTTTGAGGAACTCGCGATAGTCCTTGAGGAGGTGGTTGGACTTCTTCTTTCCATCATGCTTGTCGATGTAGAAGTGCACCGTACATGGCCCGGACAGTTTGTCTTCAATGGATGTTGCGGGTGCTTCATCATGATCACGGCGTTGCCACACCTGCGTGGTTTTCCTGGAGTCACGGTATCTACTGTTGCGGTATCCGATGTTGCGGTTGTCGTCGCGTCTGTCGACGTAGCCAGCTGCGACCATGTTGACGTCATCGCGGTCATCGTAGATGCGCATACGGTGTTTTCCTCGGCGGTCGTGTCTGCGCTCAAGCTCTGCCTCCTCGTCGGAGTAAACGCGATTTTTCACCAAATCTTCTCCATCGGGCCACCGATTCACGATTTCCATCAAGTGGTCAATGGTCTTGGGCTTTGAGTGGCCAAGCTCCTCCCTAAGCTCTATGCGGCAGACGCCGCCGTTGAATGCGTCAATCGCGCGATCCTCCGAGATGTTTTCTGCGGAGTTCTTGATGATGGACCACCTTTGGATGTAGGAGCGCAGCGATTCGCCAGATCTTTGCTGGCAGCATCTCAACTCTTCGATTGACGCGGGCCGCTTGTATGTGCCCTTAAAGTTGCGCACGAAGCTGTAAACCAGCTCATCCCAACTGCGAATGGATCCGCGCGGGAGGTTGTTGAGCCATGCTCGGGCGGCGCCCTGCAGCTGTAGCTGTAGGCATTGCATGGTCTTCGACTGCCTCCGTGGAGCCTGACGGAGGAGATGTGGTCCTCCAGCCAGATTTTTGGGTCCTGTAGGCCGTCAAACTTCGGGTTCTTTGACGGGAGTTTGAACCCCTTGGGCATTCGCTTCTGCCTGATGGATCTGCTGAAGCATCTGGCGCTGCAGAGCTCCACATCTTCCTCTTCCGAGTCAGTCGACCGAGCACGTCGCGCCCTTGATTTGTCGATCTTGCGCTGCGTGATGTCATCACGCGCGTCGTAGTCGTGGTCATGCCGCCGTGAGCGGCGACGTCGAGACAGGTCGTGACTATCATCACTGGATGAGGGTGAGGAGTAGCGCTTTGCTAGCGCCTTGCCTTTCTTTGCTCCGGTGTTGGCTCCTTGTCGAGGGCGGCCTCGATTAATCCCAAGCCCGCGATCATATATCGGTGCATGGCGGCTCGGGGGTCTCCAGCTGGCGGCTGGTTGTTAAGGAGGTACATGGTGGCCGTTGTCACTGCAGCCTGCGGCGTCTTGGGGACCACATTGCCCCGTGTATCGACTGTCATAGAGCTGAAGTCGAGGACCTTTGCAGCTTCTATGCGTTCATGCTCGGTGAGATGGACCATCCGAGATTGCCTCTTTTTGGTGATGTACTCGTTGCCTCTTGAGGAGGATCCTCCGTGGGAGGAGAGCCCGGCACGACGAAGGCTCGACTTGTCTGCTGCTTTTTTGCGCGCCTCGAGTTGCGCGATTGTTTGTACTTGGCGTTTGAATTCTTCCTTCAGGAGCCAATGGTAGCCCATTAGCAGTTCTTGTGGAGATCCGAAGGGTAGAGGAGTGCCTCGTAGGGCCTCGCGGCAGCGAGCCCATTCTTGCTCGTTGAGCCTGATCATGATGCATTCGCCCGTTTGCTCGTTTATTATGGTTGGAGGTTCAACTGGTCCTCCGTTGTTGGCGTTGGTGCGATCGCCACCGTTACCGCCGTTAGCACCGTTGCCGCCATTGCCAACAAGAGGTGGGTTGGTTCCATTACCGCGATTGCCAGTGTTATCGCGGTTGGCGGAGGTATCGCCTGTGTTGATGACGGCACACATGAAGTGATTGGGGAAGCTGTTGCTTCCACAACTCTCGGATCCGGAGCCGTAGGCTCCATCTTCAGTGGCCAGATCGCTCAGATCGGAGTTGCGACTGCTGTCGCTGACTGTGTTCTCGACTGTTGTCAAGGCGTTGAGTTCACTGAGGGTGCCGATTGATGGAGGAAACCATTGCTGGGGCAATCGATGGCATTGTCGGCTGGTCAGGCATGCGAAGCGTGCCCATCTGACCAACTTGGAAGCGGAAGCTCCCTATTGCCAGGCTGATCCCGTCGCCCACAGACTCGAAAGCCGGGCGAGTGGCTGGCGTGTGGACGGTGAAGTCGAACGCGCCAAAGAGCTGGCGAATCTCCGCAGTTGCGGAGTTGTAGATCGCGGTTGATGGGTCCGAAGAAGCTGCAACATCAGCACTCCCAATTCCCCAGACGACGCTAATTGACGAGGGTTTAACTCATCAATGCCCATTGTTATGGACTTGGGTTTTGGAGAAGGAGGGAGCGCTGGAGACATCTATCGGCTAGCAAACAAGCACACAGGGGACTCGAAGATTTACCCAGGTTCACGCCTCGTAGAGGTCCCTACTCCTGCTTGTCTGCTCGTGGAATTATCAAGGGAATCAAAGATTACAATGATGCGCAGATGCAATCTGGCGAGGGTTGTGGAAACTAGGGTTGTGTGTGTCCTTCTCGCCGCCCCCTCCTAGCCTTTATATAGATAGACTAGGTCTCGGGTAGCAGGTCGAGTCGGTTACAGATTAGGGTTTTCCCCTTTAAACTTACTTTCTATCTTTAGCTTCTTCTTGTTCTTCAAGCAACCGAGAGTTCGTAGGTTACTCGAGTCCTTCATTTGGGCCTTGGCGACACCGTGGGCCTTTACATATTTAGGCCGTATATACCAAGCTCGAGTACCTGTAGGGTATACCCATGTCAGTAGCATTGTAAGATGATCCCTCATTTAGATATCAAGATAAAAATGTGTTCTTCCTTGAGTATGCACCGTTCTGTGGATCGTATTTCGAGACATCATGTGATGATTGGGTGTACTCGAATCTACGCTTTCATATGAACGGGTGTAAGACAGTTTTACACACGCGAATACTAAGGTTCTTACTTGGCGAATACTAACACGGACCGAAAGGTTAAGCATGAGTCATATAGTTGATGTGATGCCCATATAGATGCTCGCCTTTGAAGCTACATCAACTCACGTGATGATCGGACTTGGTGTAGTGGATTTGGTTCATGTAATCACCAAAAGGACACGAGGGATGTCGTTTTTGAGTGGGAGTTCATTAGTAATTTGGATTAGTTGAACTCACTCTATCATAAACTTAGTCTAAATAAACTTTACAAATTCTGTTATAGATGGCACCACCTGCTTTTAATTTCAATGTGTTCATGGAGAAAGAGAAACTTGCTGCAAATGGTAGCAACTTCACCAACGGGGCTATGAATTTGAGGATTCTCCTCACTGCTGCACAAAAGCAATATGTGCTAGATGCGTCGCTAGGCCCCCACTAGCTCCTTATGCCCCTGACAAGGAAAATAATGTCTATGTGACTCGTCAGGAGGACCACAACTTAGTTCATTGCAGCATACTGTATGGGCTAGAGCCAGAACTTCGAAAGCGTTTCAAAAACGGCAATGCCTTTGATACCATGGGAGAATTGAAAATGATTTTCGATACCCATGCTGCCGTAGAGAGTTATAATGCTACTGAAAAGTTCTCTAGCTGCATGATGGAGGAGAACAACTCCGTTAGTGAGCACGTACTCAAAATGTCTGGGTACGCCGATAATCTTGTGTCCTTGGGAATAACGATTCCCATTGACTAAAGCTCTCCCTAGGGCAAAACATGATCAACACCAGAAGCTCCATGGGTGTCCTTGGGAGATATAAAGATTTGTAAAGTACAAACGGACCTAAATGTAGCAGATCCGTTGACTAAAGCTCTCCCTAGGGCAAAACATGATCAACACCAGAACTCCATGGGTGTTAGATTTATCACTATGTGAACTAGATTATTGTCTCTAGTGCAAGTGGGAGACTGAAGGAAATATGCCCTGAGAGGCAATAATAAAGTTGTTATTATGTATTCCTTATATATGATAGATGTTTATTTTGCATGCTAGAATTGTATTGATCGGAAACATCAATACATGTCTGTTTAATAAACAAAAAGGGTTCCTAGTTATGCCTCTCTTATAGACTAGCTTGTTGATTAACAAGATGATCAAGGTTTCCTGATCATGGACATTGGATGTTGTTAATAACAAGGTCACTGCATTTGTGAAATGATGTGATGAACATTCATCTGAAATATAGCATTGCGATCAAGTCATTATTTTTACATTTCTATAACATAATACGAAGTAATCTTTATCCTTAGACCATGAGATCATGTTAATTGCTAACACCGGAAGAGTATCTTGATAACATCAAACGTCACACTATAACAGGGTGACTATAAAGATGGGTTCAGTGCTATGAAGGTGTTATGTTGAGGCTCATGGATAAAGAGTGGAATTTGTCAATCCCGATGGCGGATAGATATACTTTGGGCCCTCTCGGTGATATCACATTAAGATAGCTTGCAAGCAAGTGATGTGATCACTAGAATGTTATATCACGGGAACAAGAAAAGAGTGCATGTCGGTAACGAGATCAAACTAGATATTTGGATACCGATGATCGAATCTCGGACATGTATTATATCAAGAGACAAAGGGATTAAATTACAAGCGTTAAAGGTTCTCACGATCATAGAAGTCATCGTTGAATATGCAGGAGTCAGTATGGATCTCCAGATCTCGCTTCTGATTATTGATCTGAGAGGAGTCTCAATCATGTCTGCATTATTCGAGAACCATAGGGTGACACACTTAAGAGTTACCGGACACCATTTTGGAGCACATATGTTTCAGACGAAAGAATTGCAAACCGTAGGAATTGTTTCGATAGAAACCGGAAATTGTTTCGGGTGAAATTGCAGAAAGTGGTTCTGCATGTGATATTGAAATATTGCAAGGGGTTATATGTGAATGTTTGTTAATTAAAGTAATTAACAAAATTCTGAATAAATTTAATAAAAGAGATTTATTAAATGAGAGAGCATTAAACTTAGAGAATTTTAATGCATTTAAAGTGGGGACTTTAAAAGGGAATGTGAAGAGGCATTTTAATGTGGAGGGGTTACCACCACATGAATGGGGGAGGTGAGGAGTCACCCCCCATCCGCCGGTCATGGAGAGAGGGGCACCCCCTCCTCCTATAAAAGCCCCCCCTCTTCCTCCTTCTTTCTCACACCTCCTCGTGAAGGATCTCTCTCCCCCTCTAGAATTATTCCCCCATGGTCTCGGATTAGCGAGATACATGTTCACGGTGGCATTTCATCTGGAAGGAGTTGCTGCTTCCGCTGGATCGCTGGAGCGAGGAGGTGGAGGTTGTCCGGTGGCTTGAACGTGTGTGCGAGTACGGATGCGCTGCTGAGTTGCGGCGCTCTGACTTCCTCACGATCTTGAGATCGGCAAGTGTACGACTTCATCAACCACGAGTTCCTAATCATTAACAAAACTCGTTGTCTTCGAGGGTAAGTTCTCGATGGATGTATGTCCACCCGTTGCTCTGTACCTAGTAGATAGATCTTGGCATGTAGTTCTCATCGTAGGAATTTTTTTGTTTTCTATGCTGCGGACCCAACAAATATATGCAAGAATCATGGGAGGAATAGAGAGAAAGCGCAAGCACTTCAAGGTTAACAATGGAGAAGAGAGAAGGGGAAGAAGCTCCAAAGACTGGGGCTTTTATAGGTCCCCCACGTCAACTAGCTATTGCAGAATACTTACCCCGGAGTCTCTGGCCCCCAGGACCGGGGTCTCCGGGGTCTAGACTCCGGCCAAGACTTAGAGCGAGCCTCCAAATGCTCCCAGTAGAACCCCCAGAGTCTGGGCTGAAATTTGGGATGGCCACGGAGTCTCTGGGGTGCAACACCTGAGTCTCCGCCCCCTTAAAAACTAATAGAATAGTCATAAGTTTTGCATTCGGACTTCGATTTTGATGATCTTGGGCTCGTTTCGAAGATAGTAACAAGCTCTACAATATCATGCAGGGAACCATCATATTATATCAAGGGAGGATAGAATAAATATGAAGGGTTTAATCTATCTATAAAAGACAAAACGATAAAACCTCCAATTCAAAAACTCAACAGACAATACATATGAAATCCGTTTTAGATGAACTTGAGCTTGTCATGGAGATTAACACAATCTCTAAATCCTCTCATGGATAAGAACCATGAAATGTGATGCCAAGTATTCAAAAGTTTGAGCTCTCTCTGAAACATATGATCAAGTTACTCACTTGGGAGCCCCTCTTGATAGTACAGTTATATATCCTATAAACCAGTCTCCCAACTAACAACATGAGACTAGCAAAAGGGAAAACGTTAGGTTATGGCGATTGGACTAATAAAATAGTATTGATATGTATAATACATCATAATCATAGTGTATAAAATACATATGGTCCAAATGATCTTTGGATGGGTTAACGTTAGGAATTAGAGTTTAGAGATTGAATTAGTAAACACTCAACAGTTTTAGGAACATCTAAAGATTCGCGGAAACAACACCATATGAGATGTGGCAAGCTTGAGTTTCTGGAAATCTCGATGGTTCGATACTGTTTTGAATAGTAAGTCTTTGTGGTACATTCTTAGTAAGACTATGAATACAAATTCCAAACAATACCCGAAGAAGATAAAGTTTGTATTGTCTCAGCAATCATACTTGATGACCCACAAGTATAGGGGGTGTATCGTAGTATTTTGGAGGGAAGTGAAACCCATTTTATTGATTCGACACAAGGGGAGCCAAAGAATATTTATAAGCCATAACAACTGAGTTGTCAATTCAGCTGCACCTGGAAACAATCTTGCTCACAACAGTTTATCAGTAGCAACAGTTTTGTAGTAGCAATAGCAAGGTAATAGCAGTAGTAAAAGTAAAGACAATAGTAACAATTGCAGTAAACAGTAGGATTAAAGCGTGGTAGGCATAGGGATGGATGGACGGGTGTTGCATGGACAAGATAATTCATATAGCAATCAAGATATAGGGCATTTGCAGATAAATAAGATAAAGCATCCAAGTACTAAATAATCATAGGCATGTGTTCCATATATAGTCATACATGCTCGCAATGAGAACTTGCATAACATCTTTTGTCCTGCCAGCCCATTTGCAGTGGGGCCTCAAGGGAACTACTGGCAATTAAGGTGCTCCTTTTAATAGAGCACCGGAGCAAAGCATTAACACTCTGGGAACACATGTGATCCTCATATCAAAGCCATTCCCTCCGGTTATCCCGATTATTGTCACTTCAGGGCCTTTGACAATATGTGTATACAACTTGCAGGTAAGATCACAAACAATACTATCATAATGAATCAATAACATGTTCAGATCTGAAATCATGGCACTCGGGCCCTAGTGATAAGCATTAAGCATAACAAGTTGCAACAAAGTCAAAAAACACTAATAATAGATACTAGGCACCATGCCCTAACAATCTGATGCCATTACATGAACGATCTCATCCAATCCCTACCATCCCCATAGCCTACAACGAAGGATTACTCACTCATGGATGGGGGAATCATGGATGGTTGATGGATAAGCGATGGTGATGATGATGGCGATGACCTCCTCCAATTACCCGTCCCGACAGGGTGCCAGAATGGAGTTTCTGGTTCCGATTCACGGAATCTGGTGGTGGCGGTGTAGCAGAACTCTTTCTGGAAAAACGTCGAACCCCCCTTGGTTTTTAGGTCAAGAGGCAACTTATAGGCGAAGAGGGAGGCCGAGGGGGTGATCGAGGCGGCCACACCACCCCCAGGCGTGGCCTGGCCTGTCCCGCGCGGCCAGGTGGTGTGGGCCCCTCGTGGCCCTCCTCTGTCTCGTCTTCTGGCTCTGTGAGTCTTCTGGTGAAATAGGATTTTTTGAATATTTTCCTGAATTTTTCCTGATAGTTGATTTTTTGCACAAAAACTAGACACCAAGGTAATTTTGCTGAAAACAGCGTCAGTCCGTGTTAGTTATATCCAAATCACACAAGTTTTAGAGGAAAAACAATAGCAAAAGTGTTTGGGAAAGTAGGTACTTTTTGGACGTATCAACTCCCCCCAAGCTTAGCTTATTGCTTGTACTCAAGCAATTCAGTTGAAAACTGAGTGCGATAAAAGAAACTTTCACGAACACATTTGCTTCATAAGATGTATATATTCTCAGCATATGATCAACTACTTAGGAAATTCATAATAAAGAGTATGCAAATAAGTTTACTTAATAGTCATTGTAAGCTATGAAGAGATTCCAACTCAAAAATAATAAGTAGCATGGCATAAACATAAGCAACATTGCAATGCTCATAAAAAGGTATGATAGAGTGGTATCTCTCTTGCCTTCGATTGTAGAGCAAATAAATGCCAAGGCACCTCTCAAGTTGTCATTAATCCTCATTATTGCCCTTCACTTGTGTGGCTTGAATAATATGAAACCCAACTCCACTGAGGACTGCTGAACCCTGCAATGAACTTCACAAAACCAAAGAAGAACAACAAATATTTTTGGGTTTTTGATTTTTAAAGGCAAGAACCAAAAGTAAGAACAAGCAAAGCAAAATCTTTTTGGGTTTTTCGAATAATCCAAACAAAGCAAAAAGGAAGAAGCAAACCAAGGCTAAAAAGACAAAGAAGCAAACAATGAAAATATTTTTGGTTTTTTGTGTTATGGAAAGCAAAAGTAAAGAAAGAACTAAAACTAAGAAGAGAACGAAACATGGATATACAAAGTACCGACTGAACATGATATGTAGATGAGTGTGGTCTCGGTGTACCTCCCCCCAAGATTAGGCTTTTGGCCTAAGTTGGTATCAATCCCAACGCGGATAAGGGTTCCAAGCCGGCGGGTCATCGTAAGAATGATCATAGTTAGGCCCTTGGGAAGAAGAAGAAGCTCCCCAATCATAGGTAGGTTGCTAGTACGAAGACTCCCCCTCATTCGAGGGCTGGACCGAATCATCTGTAGCCTCCTTCTAGTCCCCTACTCCTGCTAGGAGAGCTCCCCCAGATACGTATCGAGCTCTTCCTCAGTGAGTGACCATCCTACCCTGGTTTCAAGGTTAAACAAAGCAGGTGCAGGAAAAAGAACAACATGCTCGGACTTGCTCCCTCTCCAACCAGCCTTGAGAAAGGTTATTTCATAAGACAAATCACTCAAACTAGCCCAAGAAGAAACAAATTTATGTTGTATCATGGAATTAATCTCAAGCCTGTCTATGGGAAACTGTAGGTCTAGATGATGAGGCACTACACCATGCAAAGCTAATAAACGAGAAGCGATGAGGCCTCCACAAATTCCACCTTTCTTGCGGTTAGCAGCGAGACGGAAAGCTATCAAGGCACCCAAATTGTAAGTCCTATCTCGTTTTAAAGCAACTGAGATGAATGCTAGATCATATGAGGATAACTTATTAGCAGTTTTCCTAGTGAGAACACACTTGGAAATAAAGTAAGCAAAGTAGCGAATAGACGGGAGATGAATATTACGAATTTTCCCACTCTCCTTTGAGAAGCTGCTCCCTTGGCAAATCTCCGCATACAAGTCCATTAGTGATGCAGGTCGCTCTTTAATCCTTTCACACGATCCCCACTGGGGTACTTTAATAGCTACACAAAAGTCATCAAACAGAAGGTTGACAGCTATATTGTAAATTTTGTAGTGAACCATGGGGTTAGGCAAAGAGCAACTAAATCGAAAGTCTTGCACCACATACATAGTTAGTTTCACAAATTGGTAAGGTTCATCTCCCACAAAATGCTCCAATCCTGCATTAGCAATTAAAGTATGGGAGTCCTGAGAAATCCCTGCAGCCCTCATGAATTCGAGGCATGGATAGATGGAAGGAAAAACTTCCTCCTCTCGGTGAACCTTCATAACCTCAGGCACCCTTAGTTCATGCTGGTTGAGTTGGTGTTCATTCATCTTCTTTTCTGAAAATTAGGACAACCATCATACAAGTGATTGCAAAGTGATTACATAATTAAGGGAACTACTCATAGGGACTTGTAAGAGGCTTAAACATGCATCAAAACAATTTCTCTAAGCATTGAACAAGCTCACAAGCTCACAAAACTTGTCACCTACAGCAGCGAAATACTCAAGATATAAACCACTAATCACAAATCTACTTGGACAAGCGGGGGAGTCACATACCAGAGAATAAATGCTCCAAATTTCAGAAGCAAAGATGGGATGAGCAAGGAGATCAAAAAATCATGGACAAGAACAGCAAGAACGTGATTTCGAGCAATGAACTGGTGTTTTCTCAGAAGAGAGAAGGAAGTGGCAAGTGAGAGAGTGAGTGGAGGGCCAGGGGTGGCCCACACCATGGCCAGGCGCGCCCCTAGGGTGGCGCCACCAGGTGGTGTGCCTGCCTGGTGGCCCCCCTGGTACTCTCCAGGCACTTCTCTGCCCCTTTTTTCACGTAAAAATTTAATATGAATTTTCTGAAATTTTTTGAGACACTTTATTTTTGAGTAATTTTCAGGTAATGATGAATGATTTTCTGATAGAAAGAATTTTTTTCAGAAAGATGCAAAAGAAAAACAAAACTAAAACTTCAAAAGTTCTAAGACACTCTAAAATGCAAGCAACTAGCAATAGAAAAGTAAATTAGTGAAAGCAAAAACTAAAATGGATAAAATAAAAGTAAGCAAAGATAATCATGGAGAAAACATTGTTTTGTTCATTAAAATCCCTTTGTTAACAAGGTTGATCAGGTCTTGTTACCAAAACAATTTTATATGAAACAAAACTTTGTATTCCACTAATGATTATGTTACCTCAACCTTGATAGCAATGGTCCCAATCATAATAGTTTCATATTTTTCTCGTGGTATGGGACAATATATTTCTCCAACTTGGATGCCCTCAACATGTTCAATTAAGTTTAAACCATAAGTCTTATCAATCTTCTTGGGGAAATAGACACTATGATCCTTGTCATTAACATTAAAAGTCACCTTTCCTTGATTACAATTAATAACAGCTCCTGCAGTATTAAGAAAAGGTCTCCCAAGAATAATAGACATATTGTCATCTTCAGGCATTTCAAGCACAACAAAATCAGTTAATATCAAGCAATTATGAGCCACTTGAACGGGTACATCCTCACATATACCAACAAGAATAGTAGTAGATTTATCAGCCATTCGCAAAGATATATCAGTTGGTATTAATTTTGCTAGTTGAAGTATCTTATAGAGAGAAAAAGGCATAACACTAACTCCTGCTCCTAAATCACACAAAGCAGTTATAACATAACTATTTTTAATAGAGCATGCAATAGTTGGAATCCCTGGGTCTCCGAGTTTCTTTGGAACCTTACCATTAAAGGAATAATTAGCAAGCAAAGTAGAAATTTCTTCATTAGGGATCTTCCTTTTATTAGAGACAATATCCTTCATATACTTTGAGTAAGGAGGCAATTTAATAGCATCAGTCAAAGGAATTTGCAAAAATAAAGGTTTCATCCACTCACAAAACTTATTATAGTGGTCATCTTCCTTTGACTTGTGTTTCTTATCAGGGAAAGGCATAGGTTTTTGGACCCAAGGCTCTCTTTCACTACCATGTTTCTTAGCAACAAAATCTTCTTTAGTGTATTTAGTATTCTTAGTGTGCCTTTCAGGTTCTTCTTCAACTTTTTCTTTATCAGGAGCATCATTTTCCTCATTACCACTTTCAGTTTCAGCATCAGAGACATATATACTATTAGGATCTTTAGCAGGTTCAGAAGGTTCTACAATAGTTTTATGTTTCTTTTTCCTTTTCTTAGGAGTAGTACCACTATTTTCAGTTTATTGAGAATCCTGCTCAATTCTTTTAGGATACCCCTCAGGATATAGAGGATCCTTGGTAGCAACACCACTTCTAGTTCTAATTTCATAAGCATGTTTTTCTTTAGCAGCATTAACTAGTAAGTCTTTTTGTACTTTAATAAGCTGATCAATTTGAGTTTGAACCATTTGAAAATGTTTAACAAGCATTTTAACGTCATTAGATGTTCTTTCCACAATATCTTTTAACTCAAAAATAGCTTTAGAGTTTTCCATTAAATGATTTTGCACCCTTTTATTAAAATTATCTTGCTTAACAATAAAAACATTGAATTCTTCTAAGCATTGATCAGGAGGTTTAGAGTAAGGAATATCACCTTCATCAAAATGTTGGAGAGAATGTACCTCAATAGTGGATGAGTGGGAGATTGGCTTACATAGTTCTATAGGAGGTTAATTCTTTTCATCTACAACTTTAATTCCCTTCTCCTTAAGACATTTCTTAGCTTCCTTCGTCACTTCATCATTTAGTTCAATAACTCCCCTCTTCGTTGATGTTGGTATAGGCGCATGCACATTTAACTCATGTGTAGTTGTCTCAGGCATAGTTAGCTCAGATGAAGTCCAGTCTTCATAATTCTTCCTTATTTTAGCCATTAATTCCTTAGCTTCTTTGGGAGTTCTCTTCCTGAAAACACAATCGGCACAACTATCCAGGTATGTCCTAGATTCTTCAGTTAGTCCATTATAATATATATCAAGAAGCTCATTTTTAGGTAATGGACATCCAGCCTGTGCATGAATCAAAGCACAAAACCTTGCCCATGATTCGGGCAATATCTCTTTTTCTCCCTGTTTAAAATCAAAAAGTTCCTGCAAAATGGCATGTCTAGCACTAGGAGGGAAATATTTCTAAAGGAAGGTACTAATCAAGCAATCAGGGCTATCAATAGATCCAGGAGGTAAATTATTAAACCAAGTTTTAGCTTCTCCTTTCAGTGAAAAAGGAAAAAAATTAGCAACAAAGTAGGTGCGCATCTTAATATCATCAGAAAATAAGCCACTCATGGTAGAAAGCTCAGTCATATGTGCTACAACACTTTCATTCTTAGTCCCACAAAAAGGTTCTTTCTCAACAATGGTTATGTAAGATAAATCAAGAGAGAAATCATAATCCTTATCTTTAATGTTTATGGGAGATGCAGCAAACTTAGCATTAGGAGATAATTTAGGTCTAATAGTATGTTTCTCAAGAATACTCTTAATAGAACTTTTATCATGAGTGTTTTGACATTCTTTAATAAATTCATCGGTCATCTCTATATAACCGTCTTCAATATCATAGCTTTCTCTAGACTCAGGTGAACTGACAGGTGTAGTAGTGTCTTCATTAGGAGTTTCAGTATTTCCAGCTATAGTTCTAGCAATCGTAGCATCTAGGAAAGGACCTAATGAACCACTCTTATCAAGCACAGTAGAAGCATCATCATAAGTATCAGAAGTTCCAGATTCAGCAGTAGTAGTAGTATGTGTAGCATGTGTATGTGGTGGTGTAAGGAACTTACACATAACAGATGGTGAATCAAGAGCAACAGAGGTGTTCAGAACCGTACCTCTTCTTGTAGTGGATGGTAATATAGGAACTATTCCATCACGAGACTTACCCATGATTAATGGATGGCAGCGAACAATAGTGATTCCAAGTGAACTTGATAAATAGAGCTATGCTCCCTGGCAACGGCGCCAGAAAATAGTCTTGATGACCCACAAGTATAGGGGGTTTATCGCAGTATTTTCGAGGGAAGTGAAACCCAATTTATTGATTCGATACAAGGGGAGCCAAAGAATATTTATAAGCCTTAACAACGGAGTTGTCAATTCAGATGCACCTGGAAACAATCTTGCTCACAACAGTTTATCAGTAGCAATAGTTTTGTAGTAGCAATAGCAAAGTAATAGCAGTAGTAAAAGTAAAGACAGTAGTAACAATTGCAGTAAACAGTAGGATTAAAGCACGGTAGGCATAGGGATGGATGGACGGGCGTTGCATGGACAAGACATTTCATATAGCAAACAAGATATAGGGCATTTGCAGATAAATAAGATAAAGCATCCAAGTACTAAATAATCATAGTCATGTGTTCCATATATAGTCATACGTGCTTGCAATGAGAACTTGCACAACATCTTTTGTCCTACCAGCCCATTTGCAGCGGGGCCTCGAGGGAACTACTAGCAATTAAGGTGCTCCTTTTAATAGAGCACTGGAGCAAAGCATTAACACTCCGTGAACACATGTGATCCTCACATCAAAGCCATTCCCACCGGTTATCCCGATTATTGTCACTTCGGGGCCTTTGGTTCCTGACAACAATATGTGTATACAACTTGCAGGTAAGATCACAAACAATACTATCATAATTATCAATAACATGTTCAGATCTGAAATCATGGCACTCGGGCCCTAGTTACAAGCATTAAGCATAACAAGTTGCAACAAAGTCAAAAAGCACTAATAATAGATACTAGGCACCATGCCCTAATAATCTGATGCCATTACATGAACGATCTCATCCAATCCTACCATCCCCATAGCCTACAGTGGGGGATTACTCACTCATGGATGGGGGAATCATGGATGGTTGATGGAGAAGCGATGGTGATGATGATGGCGATGATCTCCTCCAATTCCCCGTCCCGGCAGGGTGCCAGAACAGAGTTTCTGGTTCCGATTCGTAGAATCTGGTGGTGGCGGCATAGCGGAACTCTTTCTGGAAAACGTCAAACCCCCCTTGGTTTTTAGGTCAAGAGGCAACTTATAGGCGAAGAGGGAGGCCGAGGGGTTGACCGAGGCGGCCACACCACCCCCAGGCACGGCCTGGCCTGGCCCACGCGGCCAGGTGGTGTGGGCCTCTCGTGGCCCTCCTCCGTCTCGTCTTCTGGCTCCGTGAGTCTTCTGGTGAAATAGGGATTTTGGTATATTTTCTTCGATTTTTCCTGATAGTTGATTTTCTGCACAAAAACTAGACACCAAGGTAATTCTGTTGAAAACAACGTCAGTCCGTGTTAGTTGTATCCAAATCACACAAGTTTTAGTGGAAAAACAATAGAAAAAGTGTTTGGGAAGTAGATACGTTTTGGACGTATCAGTACTTCTTTGAGAAATTGTTTTCTTATAGAACTGTTACTGGAATTATATAAGTGTAAGCTGAAGTTTCAGCTAATACTTCATAAAACTAGGATTCAAGAATTTATTCTGCCATTTGCAGAATTTCATTCTTGATTCACTTGCCCTATTATTGGAATAAGACATACCTACGAACTACAAAGAAAGATTGATGGACCTAAATACAAGAAATGACTTAGAGTCATGAAATTGTCAAAGGACTAATTAAAACCACAAAATCTTCAAGAGTTTGAGGAAAAAGGTTGTAACTAGTACAATAGATAGTTTTCACCAATCTCGAATTGCTAAGTCTTGTAGCAGAAAATTCTCGATTTGATGTAAGATCAAAGAATTTTGGATTTGCCATGATTATCGAGAAAAGTATGCAAGTTGAGTGGGAGCTAAGAAGTTTTCCAAATATAATATGTGGACGACATATATGAGTGGGAGATGAGTGACATCCTAGAATTTCAAATATTGATGAAATGTTTGAGTGGGAGCATGACAATGTCCTTGAATATGTAATTGATATATTAGTGAACAATGTGTTTGGATTAGGAATGATTAGATCATTAGATGTATAAAATTTAACTTAAATTAAATATAGAGGATCTATGTGATTAGATCAGGATGTTTAGTGAACATTAAATGTCAAAATGCTTGGAGAATTCTGAAAGTGTTCAGAAGGACCTGGTTGAGATTCTGAAAGCAGTTTAGAATGGAAAACAAGCAAAGAATAAAATATTCTTACTTGTGAGACTAGGAGTAGCAACTGAGTAAAGACTCGGTATTTACGACAATGGTTAAAACAGGGAAAAAGGATGCACTACATCAACTATGCCTTGGCCATAATTTTTCAAGGTAAAACCCATGTTGTTTATACTTGAAATAATGTGACCCATGTTCTTAGTGTTGGGTCCGCAGCATAGAAAACAAAAAATTTCCTACGGTGTGAACTACACGCCAAGATCTATCTACTAGGTACAAAGCAACGGGTGAACATACATCCAAAGAGAACTTACCCTCGTAGACAACGAGCTTTGTTAACGAGTAGGAACTCGTGGTTGATGTAGTCGTACACTTGCCGATCTCAAGATCGTGATGAAGTCTAGCAGGTCCGGCTCCAGCACGTCCATCAGATCCAGCTCCAGCACCGAAAGCAGCGGTGCATCCGTGATCGCACACACGTCCGGTACCCCGACAACCTCCGTCCCTCGCTCCAGCAAAGCAGCGGAAGCAGCAACTCCTTTCCAGATAAAGCCACCGGGAACATGTATCTCGCTAATCCGAGACCATGGGGAATAATACTAGAGGGGGAGAGAGATCCTTCACAAGGAGGTGTGTGTGAGAAGTGAGGAGGGGGTGGCCTTTTATAGGAGGAGGGGGGTTCCCCTCCTTCATGGCCAGTGCATGGAGGAGGTGACTCTTCACCTCCTCCATTCATGTGGTGGTAACTCCCTCCACATAAATTTGCCCCTTCACATTCTCTTTTAAAGTCTCCACTTTAAATGCATTAAATTTCTCCAATTTTAATGCTCTCTCATTTAATAAAACTCTTTTATTATTTTTATTCAGAATTTTGTTAATTAATTTAATTAACAAACATTCATATAAAACCCCCTGCAACATTTCAATATTACATGCAGAACCAATTTCAGCAATTTCACCCGAAACAGTTTCGGTGTCTATTGAAATAATTCCAGCGCTTTCTTAAATCTTTATCTAAAACATATTTGCTCCAAATGGTGTCGGTATCCCTTAAGTGTGTCACCCTACGGTTCGCGAATAATGCAGACATGATCGAGACCCCTCTCAGATCAATAATCAGAAGCGGGACCTGGAGATCCATACTGACTCCTACACATTCAACGATGACTTCTGTGATCGTGAGAACCTTTAACGCTAGTAACTAAATCCCTTTGTCCTGCAATATATTACATGTCCGAGATTCGATCATCGGTATCTCCATACCTAGTTTGATCTCGTTACCGACATGTACTCTTTTCTCGTTCCCGTGATATAACATTCTAGTGATCACATCACTTGCTTGCAAGCTATTTCAATGTGATATCACCGAGAGGGCCCAGAGTATATCTATCCGTCATCGGGATGGACAAATCCCACTCTTGATCCATGAGCCTCAACATAACACCTTCGTAGCATTGAACCCACCTTTATAGTCACCCTGTTACGGTGTGACGTTTGATGTTATCAAGATACTCTTCCGGTGTTAGCAATTAACATGATCTCACGGTCTAAGGATAAAGATTACTTCGTATGATGTTATAGCAATATAAACATAATGACTTGATCGTAATGCTATACTTCGGATGAATGTTCATCACATCATTCCACCAATGGTGTGACCTTGTTATTAACAACATCCAATGTCCATGATCAGGAAACCTTGATCATCTTGTTAATCAACAAGCTAGTCTATAAGAGAGGCATAACTAGGAACCCTTTTTGTTTATTAAACACACATGTATTGATGTTTCTGATCAATACAATTCTAGCATGTAAAATAAACATTTATCATAAACATGGAATAAGATAATAACCATTTTATTATTGCCTCTCGGGCATATTCCCTTCAGTCTCCCACTTGCACTAGAGTCAATAATCTAGTTTGAAAAACTTTGCGTATTGAACACCTATGGCTTTCTGGTGTTGCATATACGCAATTGCTAGTGGTTAACATAATCTCCGGATCTGACAGTTTCAGGTCTGTGTGTATTTGCATGTCTCTGCATCTCTACACATCACTCATTCTCAAATGAGATGGCATTGTATAGATTTGGTCCTTTGGTGAGACCTTTAGTTCATTCGGCTCAAAATATGTTGATATTATTGTCACACAATATATCTTCATAGTATTAGCCCCCTTTGAACCACACCTAGTTTGATAACAAACTACTTAACACAAATGCCCTCCTATGCTGCTACTATAGCAGTCATATACTTAGCCTTTTGTTGTAGTATCTGTCACAATATCTCAACTTTGGAACTCATCCAAACCCATCATGGAACATCCTTTCCATTATATTGTGCCACCCATAGTCTAAATTGAGATAAATTTAATTTGTATCTTGTGACAAAACTAGTATCAATGTAACACTTTACAGTGAACTACCTTTAACTATTTGTCACTTATACATGATATATTCTTAGTTCTTCCAAAGCTCATAAGAATATCTTTACTATTGTCCAATGATCATCTTATGAATCATTCTGGTATATGCTCATAACATTTAGAGCATAGGGCACTCTGGATATATACATATCATGGTATAATCGATCAAAATTTTCATGTGATTTTACTCACCAAGTGTTGAAACACTTGAATCTTGATACAATCCTTTCCATGCAGCAAGAACCTTTCTTGTTGTTTCCATATTGAACCCTTTCAATATCTTATATATGTATGTCTGGCACAACCATATTAGTGCCTTAATCTATCCATATAGATATTGATGCCTAATATTCTAGGTTTGCCCAAGTCTTTCATCGAAATCTTATTTTAATGAAATCCTTAACTTGTGTCAATTCAAGATACATCATTTCCAATCAACAATATGTCCTCTACATAATGTATTAGAAATATGTCTCAGCGCTCCCACTTAATTTCTTGCAAATGCAAGCATCTTCATCATCTCCGATGAATTTAAACTCTTTTAACAGTTTCATCATGGTGAAGATTCCAACTCCGCTATGCTTACTTCAACTATTGAAGTTTACATGCCCTTTTAGCACCCTTTGAATTAACAAAACCCTTCGGACCATGTCATGTACATGTCCTAGGTTACTGTTCTATTAGAAGAACCTTGTTTTGTTTATTCAACTACCATATAACAAATTATATGTAGTGGTTGCTACATTAATCCGTCAAGACTATATATCGCTATGAAAGATCAAATCTTGTCATAGTCAACTCCTTGAATCATTGTCATAAACTTCTTTCCGACATGTCGACTATTTCATAGATGTTAAACATCCATGTCTTATTTCTTTATAGATCCAAACACGGCCGATAGGCTTCACGCCTTTCTGGAGGGTCTTCCAAGTTCAGAAACTTGTTTTCTTGTGTATGGATACTATCACGGATTCTATGACTTCTAGTCATTTTATGGAGTCAGGGCCCATCATCGCTTCTTTGCATGTAGTCGGTTCATCCTTGTCAAAACAATAACGACTTGCTTATCAAATCTTACTATTTGATTCTTACCGACCCACACGGTTCTATAGGAACTCTAATCTCCGAGATCACACCTTTTGTAATCACGAGAGCCATGAGCATTATGGCCGCCACCGAGACACTTTCCGGCGCTGCGCTACTTAGCACAAATAGCTAAGGTTCAACAACCTTATCAAAGTTCTATTGTCCTCCCACTTAACTTTTCACGAAAAATTCCTTATCAAGAAACTTGACGTTCCAAGCGACAAATTCTTTTGTCCTCGGTGTTATGGAGAAATTTCCAACAAATTCTTTGGAATAACCTACAAAGACATGCTTATCCGACTTTGGTTGTAAACATTTTACTTATGCATAGCATACCAAAATTTAAGAAAAGACAATTCGGGTTTTATCCCAAACCATAACTCATATGGTGTCATTTCAACGGATCACGATGGTGCTCTTTTCAGTGTAAAAGCGGTAGTCTCTAAAGATTCAATCTTTAAAACATAATGGTAGTTTTATAAATGACACCCTTGATCTTACCATGTCAAACATGGTTTGATTTTATCTCTCGAATATGCCATACTCCTATGGTTTTATCGGGAAACACAAATCATGGAACAATTCCTCAAGTCTTAGGTGTTTTTGCTAAACATGTAACTCAAATATCTTCCTTTATGATCGAATCATAAACTCTTTATTTTCTTGTTACAATGATTTTCCACTTCATCTTGAAAGTCTTTGAACAATTTTCAAATGTTTCATACTTCTTCCTTGTTAAGTAAATATACAGATATATTCACTCAAATTTTCGGAGAAAGCATATGAAGCAAAAAGATCCATCGCATATGGCTACACATAATGGACTATGCACATCAGCATGCACAATTTCCAATAAGCTAGTCATCCGTTCCTCTCTGGCCTATGGACGGAGTTTCAATTATCTCGAGGAAAGTCTCACATGCGTCAATTGATCAAAATCAAAGACTCCAAAAATCCATCAACATGGAGTTTCTTCATGTTTTCTTTCAAATATAATTTAAATAGCGATGTCACTTCATAAGTGATCTTTCAATCATTTGTCTTGCGACATTTTAGCAATAGTGTTTATGGATGTGATTTCTCCAACTAGACTTGTAAAAGTTCATCCATCCTTTATGGAATACGGTAATTATTTGAACAGCCATTGTTATCATGATACCGGAACAAAATAACAATTATTTAAACAAATCTTGAAGGCTTGGTTTGATGACAACGAAAAACACAATAACACTTTATTTGTTTTCAATGAACATCATCACTCATTCTCTTGCTGGTTACTTAGGCCATTGTAGTTCATGAATTGTGTTGTCCTGTATGACACTTCGTACCAACCAATTCGGTATCCAATACCGGTATCCAATACCTAAGAACCACATTGTTTAACAAGTAAGGAATATAGCCATAACATGTATATCTTCTATATACCTAAGTTGGACATCTCCAACCTTTTATTTTCTGCCAAATATTTTATAGATTCTCTTTCAGCAATTCCTTTTCTTTTAAAAGAATCTATCAACATCAATAGTGGTGTCATCAACATGACACATGGTACAAAGCGTATATAGTCAAATACTAATACCTTTGGACTTGCACTTTGAAGTGGATCACCATCATCAAATGTTTGGTGTTCTTTCAAAAATCCATTCTTTAGTAATCTATTAGTGTAGTAAACATTTTACTTACATCTTATATTCATCCTTATCATGACAACTTTCATGATCAAGCTACTATAGCCTATAAGGAAGAATCGCGAGTATAATATCAGTTCCCAAAACCGTTTTGGTAGATTCGGATGCCTAGCATCTCCATCCTTCACAAATTCCCATACAATATGAGAACATGTATTTTGCTAAATTATACTCTATCATAATGCAACCAAAAACATTGTTTCAGATATCACAATATCTTTCACACATGATGGTTTCTGAAACAATTTTCAGCTCCAATATAATCTTGATATTAAAACAACTTTTTGAATATCAATAATCATGGAGGCAAACATGATACTTTAGATACTAACATTGGAATTCTTACTCTTGATTTAATACTACTTATTAAACTTCATGGAGTAAATAGAGTTTGCTGAAAGTTTGCAATAGGACTTATAAACTTTAAATTGACATTCAAAACAAAATGATACCAGTTCATAAAGTAAATATCCAGAATTCTATAGTTCTATTATCTCAATTAAAACTAAGCATAAGGTAGTGAACAGATGCCAATGACTACAACAAATTATGCAAATTCACTTCGGTTTAGTTTATGACAAATTGAGTTCGACTAATCCAAATTAGAAATGAACTCCCACTCAAAAACGACATCTCTCGTGCCTTTTTGGTGATTACATGAACCAAATCCACTAAACCAAGTCCGATCATCACGTGAGTCGGTGTAGCTTCAAAGGCGAGCATCAATATGGTCATCACATCAACTATATGACTCATGCTTAACCTTTCGGTCCATGTTCCAAGGCCATGTCCGTACATGCTAGGCTCGCCAAGTAAGAACCTTAGTATTCGCGTGTGTAAAACTGTCTTACACCCGTTGCATGAAAGCGTAGAGTTGAGAACACCCGATCATCACGTGATGTTTCGAAAACACGATCCATAGAACGGTGCATACTTAAGGAAGAACACATTTTATCTTGATATTTAAATGAGGGATCATCTTACAATGCTACAGAAAGCGCCAAACTAGCAGTATAAGATGCTAACATCTAATGTGTAAACTGAGATGATATGGTCCATGCATTTGATCTCTATCATATGCATCATGGTATGATCTCTATCATTCCTTTGTGTGTAAGGCCAAGGTCTATGGAACTTACACGTTGAGTGTGTTGTAAGAGTATCTATCATACATCTACTTACAACAATACCATATCAATACACTAGCCCAGCAACGATCTAAACTAGACGCCTCTAATTTATCAATTGCAAGTTTTACGTGGCTTAGGGCTTTCGGAGATAGAACCGTTCTTACCTACGAACATGAAACACAACGAGGATAACTAAGTTATTAGCAACTCGTTGTAAATCAGATATTGACTATAGTAGGAGAGACAGACACCCGCCAGCCACTTATGCAAAACAAGTTGCATGTCAGTCGTGGAACCGGTCTCATGTACGATGACATGTAAGGTTGGTCCGGGCTGCTTCATCCCACTATGCCACCAATATCCAAAATACATAGAAGATGCAATAACATGATCATCATCGCCTACATATAAACATATGTGTACTACCCGTGCAAAGCACCTACGCATAGATCAGGCTCTGATACCACTATTGGGTCCGCAGCATAGAAAACAAAAAATTTCCTACGGTGTGAACTACACGCCAAGATCTATCTACTAGGTACAAAGCAACGGATGGACATACATCCAAAGAGAACTTACCCTCGTAGACAACGAGCTTTGTTAACGAGTAGGAACTCGTGGTTGATGTAGTCGTACACTTGCCAATCTCAAGATCGTGATGAAGTCCAGCAGGTCCGGCTCCAGCACGTCCATCAGATCCAGCTCCAGCACCACCAAGTCCAGCACCGCAAAGCAGCGGTGCATCCGTGATCGCACACACGTCTGGTACCCCGACAACCTCCATCCCTCGCTCTAGCAAAGCAGCGGAAGCAGCAACTCCTTTCTAGATAAAGCCACCGGGAACATGTATCTCGCTAATCCGAGACCATGGGGAATAATACTAGAGGGGGAGAGAGATCCTTCACAAGGAGGTGTGTGTGAGAAGTGAGGAGGGGGTGGCCTTTTATAGGAGGAGGGGGGTTCCCCTCCTTCATGGCCGGCGCATGGAGGAGGTGACTCTTCACCTCCTCCATTCATGTGGTGGTAACTCCCTCCACATATATTTGCCCCTTCACATTCTCTTTTAAAGTCTCCACTTTAAATGCATTAAATTTCTCCAATTTTAATGCTCTCTCATTTAATAAAACTCTTTTATTATTTTTATTCAGAATTTTGTTAATTACTTTAATTAAAAAACATTCATATAAAACCCCCTGCAACATTTCAATATTACATGCAGAACCAATTTCAGCAATTTCACCCGAAATAGTTTCGGTGTCTATTGAAATAATTCCAGCGCTTTCTTAAATCATTATCTAAAACATATTTGCTCCAAATGGTGTCGGTATCCCTTAAGTGTGTCACCCTACGGTTCGCGAATAATGCAGACATGATCGAGACCCCTCTCAGATCAATAATCAGAAGCGGGACCTGGAGATCCATACTGACTCCTACACATTCAACGATGACTTCTGTGATCGTGAGAACCTTTAACGCTAGTAACTAAATCCCTTTGTCCCGCGATATATTACATGTCCGAGATTTGATCATCGGTATCTCCATACCTAGTTTGATCTCGTTACCGACATGTACTCTTTTCTCGTTCCCGTGATATAACATTCTAGTGATCACATCACTTGCTTGCAAGCTATTTCAATGTGATATCACCGAGAGGGCCCAGAGTATATCTATCCGTCATCGGGATGGACAAATCCCACTCTTGATCCATGAGCCTCAACATAACACCTTCGTAGCACTGAACCCACCTTTATAGTCACCCTGTTACGGTGTGACGTTTGATGTTATCAAGATACTCTTCTGGTGTTAGCAATTAACATGATCTCATGGTCTAAGGATAAAGATTACTTCGTATGATGTTATAGCAATATAAACATAATGACTTGATCGTAATGCTATACTTAGGATGAATGCTCATCACATCATTCCACCAATGGTGTGACCTTGTTATTAACAACATCCAATGTCCATGATCAGGAAACCTTGATCACCTTGTTAATCAACAAGCTAGTCTATAAGAGAGGCATAACTAGGAACCCTTTTTGTTTATTAAACACACATGTATTGATGTTTCCAATCAATACAATTCTAGCATGTAAAATAAACATTTATCATAAACATGGAATAAGATAATAACCACTTTATTATTGCCTCTCGGGCATATTCCCTTCACTTAGTTGTAAAGAACAAAGATTCTAGAGTGATTTCTTAATCAATCACTAGATCATAGTTTAAGTTTGAACGCAGCGAAAGCGTGCCTAGACATCAGAGTGAAAGTATTGCACTTTGATTAGAATCTACTTAGATGTACAAGTATTAGGATACTTCAGTATTAGCAAGTATAATTTTGGTATAAAGAAAGTTCGACTTTCTACTAAGTGTGTTTTATAGTTATACATGACATCTTGAAAGTTCTATTGACTAGTAGATCGTCATCTTATATACTAGAAAACAGAAGTCTCACTTTGTCACCAAAATGCTACAACACATTATATGATAATGGTGTGAATGTCAAAATAGGTGACATTAATGATTTGCAAAATAGGACCTTATAAATATGGTAAAACATATTTATGACAGTAAGTCCTCTATGAGTAAGCATGATCAATAAACACATACAAGATATGGTTTATGATTAGTAGCAATGCAGCTAGATTATTTGTACTCTAGTGCAAGTGGGAGACTGAAGGAGATATTCCCTAGAAGCAAAATAAAGGGGTTTATTGTCATATCTCATTAGTTCATAATAGTTTTATACCATTCTATAATTGTATCAAGTGGAAACATTGATACAAGTGTGGTATATAAACAAACCCAGGTCCCTAGTAGCCTCTGTTCAACTAGTTCATTTGGTAGGTGATGATCAAGGTTTCCTGATCATGGTGCTACGAGATCCAACTGACAATGAATTCATATCATCTGGAATGATGTGATGGATATTTCCCACCAATGATTGTTGCAACACGATCATGTCACATAGTTCACAATTGCAATTGTTAGAAACGGAGTGTCCTAATCCTTAGATCGCGAGATCATATTAATCACTATTACCAGAGGATTGCTTTGACTGCATCGACCGTCATTTCTGTGACTGGGTGACCATAAAGGTGCATGTTGGGTATCCAAAGAAGCATGTATAGGCCTATGCATCAATATCAGGATTTGTTCTCCTGTGTGACGGGAATATACACTAGGTCCACTCGGTGAATTACATCCATAAGTTGCACAACATATGATTAGGTGATGGGGATGGAATTGAAGGGAATATACCCGAGAGGCAATAATAAAGTGGTTATTATCTTATTCCTTGTTTATGATAAATGTTTATTTCGCATGCTATAATTGTATTAATTTGGAAATGTTAATACATGTGTGTTTAATAAACAAAAGGAAAGTTCCTAGTTATGCCTCTCTTATAAACTAGCTCGTTGATTAACAATATGATCAAGGTTTCCTGGTCATAGACATTGGATGTTGTTAATAACAAGGTCACAACATTAGTTGAATGATGATGAACATTCATCCGAAGTATAGCATTACGATCAAAGTCATTGTGTTTATATTGCTATAACATTGTACGAAGTAATCCTAGTCCTTAGACCATGAGATCATGTCAATCACTAACACTGGAAGAGTATCTTGATAACATCAAATGTCACACGGTGAAAGGGTGATTATAAAGGTGGGTTCAGTGCTACGAAAGTGTTATGTAGAGGCTCATGGATCAAGAGTGGGTTTTTTCCATCCCAATGATAGATAGATATACTCTGGCCCCTCTCGGTGATATCACATTGGTTAGCTTGCAAGCAAGTGCTAAGATCACTAGAATGTTATATCACGGGAACGAGAAAAGAGTACATGTCGGTAATGAGACCAAACTAGGTATGGAGATACCGATGATCGAATCTCAAAGATGTAATATATCGCGAGACAAAGGGATTTAGTTACTAGCGTTAAAGGTTCTCACGATCACAGAAGTCATTGTTGAATGTGTAGGAGTCAGTATGGATCTCCATGTCTTGCTTCTGATTATTGATCTGAGAGGGGTCTCGATCATGTCTGCATTATTCGCGAATCGTAGGGTGACACACTTAAGGGATACCGACACCATTTGGAGCAAGTATGTTTCAGATAAAGATTTAAGAAAGCGCTGGAATTATTTCAATAGACATCGAAACTGTTACGGGTGAAATTGCTGAAATTGGTTCTGCATGTAATATTGAAATGTTGCAGGGGGTTTTATGTGAATGTTTGTTAACTAAAGTAATTAACAAAATTCTGAATAAAATTAATAAAAGAGTTTTATTAAATGAGAGAGCATTAAATTTGGAGAAATTTAATGCATTTAAACTGGAGACTTTAATGGAGAATGTGAATAGGCAAATTTATGTGGGAGGGGGTTACCACCACATGAATGGGGAGGTGAAGGGTCACCTCCATGGGGCGCCGGCCATGAGAGGGGTACCCTCCCCTCCTCCTATAAAAGGCCCCCCTCTCACACCTTCACACTCACACCTCCTCATGAAGGATCTCTCTCCCCCTCTAGTATTATTCCCCCATGGTCTCAGATTAGCGAGATACATGTTCCTGGTGGCTTTATCTTGAAAGAAGTTGCTGCTTCCGCTGCTTTGCTGGAGCAAGGTACAGAGGTTGTCGGGGTATCGGGCATGTGTGCGATCATATGCACCGCTGCTTTGCGGTACTGGACTTGGTGGTGCTGGACTTGCTGGAGCTGGATCTGATGTACGCGCTGGAGCTGGACCTGCTGGACTTCATCACGATCTTAAGATCGGCAAGTGTACAACTACATCATCCACGAGTTCCATCTTGTTAACAAAGCTTTGTTGTCTTCGAGGGTAAGTTCTCTATGGATGTATATCCACCCGTTGCTTGTATCTAATAGATAGATCTTGGTGTATGGTTCCCATCGTAGGATTTTTTTGTTTTCTATGCTGTGAACCCTTCAGGAATTTCACGTGAATGAGTAAAATAGTACTTGTTGGAAACAAGATTGAACAAGGTATGATGATACCAATGATCAGATCTCGGACAAGTCTTGTATCACGTAACAAAGGGAATTGGACATATCGTTTAAGGTTCAACACGATGGTGATTCGTGGACTGCATAGGGGTCAACTTGCCGCGCTGTTGGGACTTGCGGGTGGACGACCCACCATGATGCACCACCGGCCGCTGCTGCGCTGAGCGCCAGCAGGCCGCACATGCTAGGGCAGCCCACCCGGGCCAGCACCGCTGGCCACCGCGTGTTTGGCAGACCATGGGAGGTGGCCAGCCCAATCAGGCTGCTGCGCCTATCCGTGGGCACGTGCGCATGCTGGGCCATGATGCCGGCCTGCCAGGCCGCTAACCGTCGATGTCGCGTGTTGTTGATGCTGCTCGCTGGGCTGGCTCCGGCCGGCCCATCCGACTAGGAGCTGCCCCAGCCGGCTAGCAGCCCCCTTTTCCCCATATTTCCTTATCTTTTTAGTCCCACATGGGACACCCAAAGGGGAGGGCACACCTGATGGCTCTAAAATATAGCCATATAACGTCCACATTTAAACTGGATATTAATCATATTCTTGATGAATTATCTGTCTAAACCCTGCCACTAATGCTAATATTCAGAGGGAGGGGCCACCGAAGGAGGGAATCACTACATTAAAGTCAAAGATACGAGATTTCCAACTACCAGAAGAAACCAGGAGCCTTACATTGGAGGCAGACGCTTTAACGACCAACTATACGGCCGGGGCAAAAATTCCGACCGTATAGCTCCGGTCGTATAGTTGGTGCCGCCACCGTTAGGTCAAATAGAACAACTTTCGTGAAGGGACCCCTATATAAAGAAGCCTCGGGCGACGAGAAAACAGAGTTCGCACCATCCAGAAGTCTCTGCCACAGATCACCAGCCGCCTCCAGATCTCCAAACCCTTCTCCATCTCCATAGCCATATTCCACCACTTGTAATAGTAGATCTCTTCTCCGATTGGCGACATTGTAAGACTATTGCTATCAATCCTATGATTTTTATTACAATGTTTGCGATTGTTGATCTCATCTCTATGTGTGAGTAATTCTGCTTGGGCTAAGGGCTTCGGCCTAGCCATGTAGCAATTGTGCATGTGAATTATCATATATGGGATCGTATATTAGTTTGTATGACATGATGATTATTGTATCCTCTCTTGCCTCAATCCAAGTACTTGTCAGGTACCCAAGACCCCGAGGGTTGAGCCAGGTGTAGGGAGTATGAGTGATGACTGATCTGGAGGTTGGGAAGCCTAGTGACAGAAGGGGTAGTACGGCTGTATTTGAGCGATTTGCTTGGGATTAACGGTGACATCACTATGCATATGATTAGTTCTCTTTCTTCTATGGATGAGACTAGTAGGTTATTTCTATAAGCGGTTGCGAAGGCAATAGCAATTATGGATGCACTACCCACAAATAATTTATCTTGCTCTAACAAGTACACGCATACATTATTTTTATCTTTTATTACCATCAGTTGTTTTGCACAACTATAGGTGAAAGCAAATGGCTTACGCCCTCTCTCTCCATCATTGACAACAACAAAAAGACGCAAGCTACTGGTCCAGTGAAAACACAAAAGGAATTCTAAAACTCCCGAAGGCCCGTTAAAGTAACTTCACTTTGCATTCGCTTCCCAAGGATTCGATAACCTAGGTCTACTAGGGAAAAAGAAGAATCCGTAATCCGGATCGAAGGAATCAATCCTTTTTCTAGCACCGTTGTCGGGGAAGCAATTGCTACCCTGGTGAGGTTATTAGAAACCTTGCTAATTTTAGTTCTTGTTTTTTATTTTGTTAGTTTGCTTCTAGTCTTTATTTGATAAACCAAAAAAATTAGTTAGCCTTTTAATTCTTGCTTTTACCGTTATAATTATTTATCTAAGAAAACCCAAAAACATAGGAAGTATGGCTGAAAAGAAGCTTGGAGAGTTTTCTACTCCCAATAATGATTATTTGCATCCTCCTATTACTCAGCCAGCAATCGTTGCTGATGACTATGAAATTAATCCCCATTATTTAAGTTTGGTTCAACATAATCGATTTGGAGGCTCAGCTGTTGAAGACACACGTATGCACTTAAGTACTTTACTAAAATATGTGATACGATGCGTATAAAAGACGTTGACTCTGATGCGGTTAAATTGCGTCTATTTCCTTTCTCTCTAAGAGGGAGAGATAAAGAATGATTACTATCTTTGCCTAAAAATACTATTACATCATGGGTGGGATGTACTTCTTTATTATGACTAAAATTTCTCACCTACAAAGACTATGCAACTTCATTCTAATATTACTGGCTTTAGACAGGAAGAGCGTGAGCCACTAGCGCTTGCATGGGAGAGGATGAAAGAATGCCTAAGAAACTGTCCTAGTCATGGGATGGAAGTTTGGTTAATCCTCCATTTATTTTACAATGCTCTCAATCCCGTGTCTAAGTCTATGCTTGATACTACAGCTGGAGGAACATTTATGGGTAAACATATTACCGAAGCAAAGCAGCTGCTAGACAATATGCAAGACAACCATGGCCAATGGCATGTGGAAATATCAAACACAAAGAAGATGAACTCTGTCTCACCACAAGAGAACGAAGATCTCAATACTAAGTTGGATGAGCTCATACTAGTCGTAAAAGGTAAGGAAACTTAGGTAAGAGCCACTCCCGAAACAAATATTGAAGAAATAGACTTCGTAGATCGTAATGATTATAATCCTGCTTGGAAGAAGAGTTACAATCCTAATTTTCAGAAACACTATGCTAGTCCTGCAGGTAACTCTAATAATAATATGGGAAATAGTAATGGTAGTCTCCAAGAAACACTAAAGTCTTCCATAGACTCACAAAACAAACAAAATAATATTCTAGTTAAAATTACGAAGAACCATGATGCTATGCTTGGTAAATTATCTAACCAAGCTGTTAGTTTGAGAAATGATTTACAGGTCCTTCAAGAATGAACAAGGATCGTTGAGGCACAGCTAGGTAAGATAACTGAGAGTCAAACTCTCATTCTAGCAAAATTTGCAGGTAAAGTTGATCCCAATACGGTTGAGGAACTCAAAATGATGAGGATCCAAAGGGAGGAGCCTGAAGAACTTGACTATAGTAATGCTCCTTCACCAAGCTACACCGTTGAAGATATGGTAAAAAGGATCAACGTTAAGATTCCGGTAAGTGAAGGTAGTGAGGAAGCTATGTACCAACATTTTGTTAATCAAGTAGCAATAAAGGTACGTGAGCTTGAAGAAGAATACAAGCAAATTGCTGAAAAATTACCTATTAAACTAGATGACATATTTGATCCTACTATTAAGATTAAAATTGGAACCAATGAGATAGCTTCACTTTGTGATCTAGGTGCAAGCGTCTCAACAATTCCAAAGAGTCTTTTTAACAAGTTAAATCTTGGATCATTTGAAATTACTGAGTTAAAATTGCATCTAGCAGATTCTACCTATAAACAAGCTGTAGGGATTAAGGAGAACACTTTAGTATACATTAAAGGCTGTCCCACTCTTATTGATTTCATTATTGTTGACATGCCTGAAGATGCTACTAATCCTATTATATTAGGCCGTCCTTTCAACTATTAAGGCTTTGATTAATCTGTATGAAGGGAACATGAAGTTGCAATTGCCTTCGCGGGATCCTTTTGTTATTCATTTCCCCGGGAAGAAGAAAGCCAAGCATGACGAAAAGGAGACCATCACTTTGAAGGCCAATTACTTTGGAGTGGGTGTTCCACTCATCTAGCCCAAGTAAGTATCAAGAAGTTCAAGCTATTGACCATAAAAGAGCGCTCCATGGGAGGCAACCCATGTGAAATAAAGGTTTGAGTTAAATTCTTAGTTTTAGTTTTAGTTTTTGTTAAATAAAGAGTGCTAGAAAACTCCATTCGGGGAGAAGAAGTTCAGTAGTACTTGAAATTCTGCTTTATTCAAGCTATTGTTGGTCGACAATATTTACTGTCAATTTTCTATCAAAAACAATGTATATCACTAAGTTACAGGAAAAGAAATAGTTTACGAAGAAACAAAAAAAATTGATGCACACAGAGAGTTTAACGACCAACTATACGATGAGAATAAAAATTCCGGTTGTATAGCTCCGGTCATATAGATATCTTTGTCATCGTAAATTATTCTACAATATGTACTGAGAGTTTAATGACCAACTATACGGCGGGAATAAAAATTTCGGCCGTATAGCTCTGGTTATATAGATATCAATGTCTCCATACAATTTATTTTCATATGTTCTGAGAGTTTAACGACCAACTATATGGCAGGAATAAAAATTCTGGCCGTATAGTTCCGGTCGTATAGATATCGATGCCTTTGCAAATTTTCTTTCGCAGGGACAGACAGTTTGACGACCAACTATACGGCCAGAACATTTTGTTCCCCCCGTATAGCTGCGCCGCCAGGAGGAAAACCGAAATTTTTGACAAAAGGCCAACTATACGGCCGGATCACATTATTCCGCCCGTATAGTTGTGTCCGACCATAAAATCGCACGGGAAGGTACTTCCAACTTCAAAACTTCAATCCTTTTTCTTTCTTCTACCTCCAAACTCTCTCAAAACCTCAAGGGATCTCTATCTCTATTCAATTTCGTTCAATTTCCTCGCACACAAGTGATCTACGGTATGTTTCTCCTCCGATCCTCCAATTACTTTCTGCAAATTCATCTTCGATCTATTATCATTGTCAAGCTAGGGTGAGACCTACTATGAAACAATTGCCATGATTATCTTGCCTAGATTATTATTTTGAGGAGAACTATTTAGTGTGCTATGATGAGGAATATGATACACTTACTGTTGTTGGACCAAAAAGTTTTATTTTGTCTTTCTTCAATGTTTTAGATGATGAACACAAGGAGCCAGACTCGTGCACGTGCCACCGCTAGCGCTTCTCGGGCTGCCGCTCAGGAACGCATGGGGATACGGTTCAAGAATGAGGCCCATCATGATCACTTCAGCCTGATCAAGAACCCGAAGTGAATACCACCAAGTGGTCTTGCCCCATCATATTGAACCAACTCGGTATTGCTGATGACTTCAATTTACTTTGCAATAGAGCTGGCCTGCAAAACTTTGTGTACAATGATGTACCTACTTATCGCCGCTTAACCATTGAATTTCTTAGTTCATTGCAAAGCACCGTTAAACAATGGCAAGGAGAGGATACTATCTCTTTCTGTCTGATGAACAACAATTATACCTTAACATTAGATGAATGGTGCGCATGTTTTAATTTGCCAAACAATGATATTCATGCTTTACACGCATTCTTTACTGGCCTAGCACCTACCCCTGAACAATACTATAATGGAATGAGTTTCACTACTTGAATAAACAAGGGGAAGAATATTCAACATCCTGCAATTCGCTATTTGTTCTATGTTATTGCTAACACCTTGCCGGCATGTAATGAGTTATCGAGACTCAGTGAGGAGGGTATCCTAGTCCTCGCAAAGGCTGCTTACATCAACTGCAACTTGTCACTCAACTTGGGCACCATCCTTTTGTGTTACTTGGAGCACCAAGCCTCCCAAAGCCAAGGACTAATCACAGGGGGAGGCATCATCACCGTACTTGCCACTGCCCTAGGCCTCGACCTAGGTGAGTTGCAACCCGTACTAGGTGAGACACGTGTTGGTTTCTCCTCCTTGAGAGCCTATGGAATGTTCACTAGGAGAGGTGGTGCTTATTACCTACATATTGCTGGAGCTGGGCGTATCTACCCCGCTCCTATGCCTAATGGTCTTTTCTATATCGAGGAAGGACATTTGCTATATGATCCACAGGTTGAGCAACACCAACCCGAGGAAGAGATTCCGGAGGAGGATGAGGACCAAGAAGAGGAGTAAGAAGTTCCTTATCAAGAGGAGCAGCTACAAACCCGGTTCGCCACATACCAAGATTTCTAAGGACTTGGAGAGACTATGGAGAGGATGCATAGCCTCTCTTTGAACCTCCAAGAATAAACAAGTAACCTCTCAACTCAATTTGCGAACTAGAGTAACGAATTTTCTCGCAACCACAATGATTTGAAGGGCTTGCAAAAGCCTAAGCTTGGGGAAGTTTCCTCATGTATCTTTATTTGGCGTTTATTTGCTTTTATTTAGAGGTTGTGTTTTTATTTGAGTTTATAAGCACTCGTGTTAGTTTCCCTGACACTTTATCTTTAGTTCTTTCTATTTTACTTTCGAAATTTTCTAGCCGAGCTTTGCTGCCAATTTTTCTATTCTTTAAAGTTCCTCTCTTAAAAATCACAAAAATATTTCTCCATTTTTCCTTGTTCTCCCTCTTCCTTTTCTTTCCGCCTCGGGGTCTTCATATATTTGCAGGAGAGTGGTCGACTTCGAGTTTCCAAGAAACAAATAAAAAGGAAGGGAGAAGTGGAACCAAACATAAGAGGTATGCCTTATGACTCCCCACTTTTGAAGTTTGAGAGACTCGTGCTAGTTAGTAGTAAATGTTGAGATATTATATTGGTGGAGTGAGTCATTGTATCGTTGTAAGATTTTCGTTTGCATGGGTATTTAATTGGGTACATTTTGTTCCAGCTCTCGTAATTAACCAAGTCTTGCCTAAAAATTGCTAAACAATTGTAATAAGAAGAAGTCTCACAATTGAAGGCTTGGGTGTTGTAGTACTTAGTCTTGAAGGCTTATTTCTAGAGATATCAACACCACTGAAAATACTGATTGACTTGATAGCTCTCTTTGAAAGTATTTGTTCGATTGAATTAATGTTTAGCGGTTTTTGTGAGCATGCCAAAGTTTGACTTGTTAGTTATAAGAATGATATAGCTTTATGCGTGTCAAACTTCATGGGATGCCGACAATTCCGCTGGCCTACGAACGATCTTCATGGAGGAAACTCCTAGATTTCGGCTATGAGTTGATTAAACACTTCTAGCAGCAATGCTATAGTGGGTAAGATTCTTGGCACTCCCGGGAGCTACAATCATGATGGAATCACTCCTCTGGATGTTATGAGAAATCATTATGCAAAAGGAACAAAAACCTTGGTGATGCCACGAGTGTCCATCACAACCCGATAAACTAAATAATTTTTTGGCATGCTCTCAATTACTTAAAAACTGAAATTCTTGAAGGACAATGAATATAAAAGTAGTGCTTGAAAAGTCTTGATTTACTGATGTGGGAGAATTGAGATACTCTAGTGTATATGCCTTTCATGACAACTCTCACACTCTTAATTTATATGATTATACTTTACTGTTTAAAGGCAAGCCTATGAGTTGTTTACTTGATATGGAATAAAGTTTACTCATTTGAATCATCCATGTTTACAATAATTTTGTTGCACTATAAGGATGCATGAAACCCATATGATATGCTTTCCATTACTCTATCTATGCTGAAGTTTTTCAGATTTATAAAGTGGAGGAAACATGAGACTACTAATCATGAGAAAGATCACCATCTCGTTATTTCAGTTTAAATGTTGGGTTCCTTTTTGATTTTGGTTTTTCTTGCTCGGGATGATCAAGTTTAACCTTAGGGAGGTTGATGGCTCTGAAATATAGCCGTCTAACGTCCACATTTAAACTGGATATTAATCATATTCTTGATGAAATATCTCTCTAAACCCTGCCACTAATGCTAATATTCAGAGGGGTATGCAATCATTTCTTTTGTATTTTTCCTGTGCAGATAATGTCGTTTAAAGGAGGGAATCGCTATATTAAAGTCAAAGATACGAGATTTCCAACTACCAGAAGAAACCAGGAGCCTTACATCGAAGGCAGACGCTCTAACGACCAACTATATGGTCGGAGCAAAAATTCCGACCGTATAGCTCCGGTCGTATAGTTGGACCCCTATATAAAGAAGCCTCGGGCGACGGGAATATAGAGTTCGCACCATCTAGAAGTCTCTGCCACAGATCACTAGCCACCTCCAGATCTCTAAACCCTTCTCCATCTCCATAGCCATATTCCACCACTTGTAATAGTAGATCTCTTCTCCGATTGGCGACATTGTAAGACTATTGCTATCAATCCTATGATTTTTATTACAATGTTTGCCATTATTGATCTCATCCCTATTTGTGAGTAATTCTCCTTGGGCTAAGGGCTTCGGCCTAGCCATGTAGCAATTGTGCATGTTATCTATCATAGATGGGATCGTGTATTAGTTTGTACAACATGATGATTATTGTATGCTCTCTTGCCTCAAATCAAGGACTTGTCAGGTACCCAAGACCCCGAGGGTTGAGCCAGGTATAGGGAGTATGAGTGATGACTGATCTGGAGGTTGGAAACCCTAGTGACAGAAGGAGTAATACGGCTGTATGTGAGGGATTTGCTTGGGATTAACGGTGACATCACTATGCATATCATTAGTTCTCTTTCTTCTATGGATGGGACTAGTAGGTTATTGCTATAAGCGGTTGCGGAGGCAATAACAATTATGGATGCACTGCCCACATATAATTTATCTTGCTCTAACAAGTACACACATACTTTATTTTTATCTTTTATTTCCATCAGATGTTTTGCACAGCTACAGGTGAAACCGAACGCCCTAGGCCCTCTCTATCCATCATTGACAACAACAAAAATACGCAAGCTACTGGTTCGGTAAAAACACAAAAGGAATTCTAAAACTCCCGAAGGTCTGTTAAAGTAACTTCACTACGCATTCGCTTCCCGAGGATTCGATAACCTAAGTCTACTAGGAAAAAAGAAGCTATACTACATCCGTAATCTGGATCGAAGGTATCAACTCCCCCTCTGCCTATATAAAGGGGTGCCCATGGGAGGATTAAAACACACCGATTAGATATTCTCTAAGTCTTCTTTCCTTAGAGAAAATCCCCCTCTCTCTCAATTTCCCTTGAAGTGGCATGGTCCCGGAGAAGGACTGTACACGAAAAGTCAACACCGATGTGGCACACCATTGTGCTGCTAGGGTTCCAGCCAAGAGTTCTACTTCCACAACCTCGGCGGGATCGGAGCCCGAGAGTCGTTGTCTTGCATCGTGTGTGTGTGATAACTCGGAGGAGCTACACTTGGAGCGACCCGACCATCATACAAGGACCTAGATAAGGGTGACGTGTGAGGAGCTTCGTGACCTTGAGGTCGGATGGGTACGACTACATCATCCACTCTCCTTCATGAGCGTAACGCTTTCTTGGTCTTCAAGGGTATGTTACCGCCGTCTTCCTCCATTACTGCATTACTTCTAGATAGATCCTTGGGCCATTAGGGCGTTCCACTTAGTAATTTTTTTGTTATATATTGCAGAAACCTACAGTTGCCGCCTCCGGGGGTTCCTACGGTTGCCCTAAAACTGGACTTCAGAAAGGCCTTTGGTTCGGGGAATTGGGATGCCCTCGATGCAATCCTCCAGGCACGTGGATCTAGTGATAGGTGGTGTGTCTAGATCTGCTTCCTCCTTGAAACCTACAAAGGTACTATGCTGCTCAATGGGGTTCTGGGGCATTGGATCAACTACAGGAACGGGCTACGCTAGGGGGCCCTTTCGTCGTACATGTTTCTGATAGTTGCCAACCTCCTGCGTTAGATGATCCTGAAGGATGTGGATGAACATAGGCTCCTCCACCCCTTGCGGATGATCTCCCGTGCCCTGTGGTGCAGTACGCCAATGACACGCTGCTCGTGGTGCGTGCTGATTCCGATCAACTTTGTCGCTTGCCTAACATATTTCGGGAATTCTTGGACGTGACGAGTCTTGCTATCAACTTCCATAAGAGCGCCTTCATGCACATTGGCGTACCTGCTACAAACGCCGCGCATCTGTCTGCCATCTTGGGGTACCCCGTCTCCTTGTTCCCACAGATGTACCTAGGGCTCCTGTTGTCGGATCGCAAGCTTCCTGCCTCTTCCCTGTACTACATTGCCGGGAAGATCGAGCGTTGCATACCCCCTTGGTAGATCCACCCCACCTCGCTTGGTGCTAGGCTGATGCTCTCGACATCTGTTCTATCAGCGCTCCCCGCTTATGCGATGTCAGTGACGCATCTAAGGGGACAATCACCAAGATGGATCGCCCCGGGCGTGGCATGCTCTGGAGTGCCATGACATCCTGCTCTGGTGGCTCATGCCAGGTGTCCTAAGAGGTGGTGTGTCGGCTCCGCTCTGAGAGTGGGTTGGGTATTGTCGACCTCGTTCTCCACAACACATGCCTCATGCTCAAGAAACTTCATGCCGTCCTCTTCAGGCAGCGCACCCCGTGGGTCGACTGGGTCTGTATGAACTACATGTGCGCGCGCCCTGCCCCTTGACTCCCGGCTGGCAGGTCTTCTCGTTGCTCTTGCCCCTATATCGGGCAATCACCTCTGTGTGGGGGGGCCACAACCGTTTCGTGGATATCTGGGGGACAACAGGACCTCGCTAGGCGTGCTCTCGACTGCCCTGCCTACGGCATATTCCCACATGGTCCGTGCTACCGGCTCTGTTTCTGACGTGCTTGCAGATCGGGCTCTTGTGCTCCATACGCATGACAGGGTGACCGACCGGGCTGGGGACAAGCTTCATTTTCTCCACGGCGCTCTCGACCAACTCCTCGCGTGCTCCTCCATTGCGGACGATGAGCGGTCTTTGGCATGGGGCGATGCCCACTAGTTCAGTGTCAGAGCCGCATACAGGATGCTGAAGAGCTCTGGATGCGCCCCCTACACGACCTAAATTGGGTTGGGTATGCGCAGCTCAAGGTCAAGGTGTTCACTTGGGTCCTTCATCATGGCAATACCCGCACGCATGCGTTCTTGCGGCACATTGGGTGCTTGGACACAGACATATGCCCTTTCTGCCTGCACCAGCCAGAGACTCTCGCCCACCTATTCTTCACCTACTCCCACCTATGTCTATTCTGGTGGCGTGCACTTGGGCCTCGTCGATGCGCCCTCCCCACCTCTACCGAAGCGGCCTGGGTCTTGCTCTAGGCAATTAACCCCTCCTGGGGCGTACCGCTGTGGATCACCGTCACCTCATGCCTCCTCTGGGTGATTTGGAAAACATGAATTGGATGGTCTTCGACGTTGTCCGTCTCCCCTACCGGCGATCCGTGAGCAAGTCGTTGAGCACCTGCGGCTATGGCGGGCTAGGGTCCCTTCGCGTGTTACCTTTGAGAGTGTAGAGTAGTGGCGCCACGCTCTTGTAATTCCTTTGAGATGACGCTCCCCCATCTTGTAGAAGTTTTTGGGCGTTTTTCCGCCCTTTTCAATGTAATATGCAGGTGGGCAATTCGCTCTCCATTGTGCCGTTCAAAAAAAAATACTGGACATGCTTGCAGAAGGATGTCAATAAGGAGATGTTGATCGATGGTTTACAAAGAAGATGATGCACGTGGTGGCAAGAATGTTACCAAGTCAGAATCTCGGAGCTATTATAAGACCCAGAGGCGTAAGTCTGCTAATCATAGGGACCTAATGATGTAATGCACTATGAAGCTGGAAAACTTGTGTTACCTCCTAGTCGAGGATGTGTGGTTGGAGTTACTTTGGGTGCTCATGATCCTCTGGTGTTGTGTTTGTACTTTGTTAAGCTTGTGTTTGGTGTCGTATCTGAACTTGTTTCGTGCGTTGGTTGTTTTAAGGGCATCAAGTTTTTCCCCATGGTGATATCTCGACATCAAGATATCACAGTGAGTTTTCTGATAGTGCCCCAACTGGTTTCATGTTCTCTACCCCTTTCTTTTACTTTTCGCAAAGACTCTAGACTTGTTAGTTCCATTTGAATGAATGAAAATGGGTGGAAGCCCAGTTGAAAATAAGTTCTTTACTTATTTGATTAAATTATTCCTATTTATTGAATATAACGGAACCTAGTGTCATTTTCTAAAATTTGGACCTGCGGGGTTCTTCTTTTCATAGGGATCGCGGGGTTCTAGTTGCGTTGTCACCTGCAAAAAGATGCGCAGTATATAGAAAAAAGGATTTCTCTTTAGTGTGTGATTCGTCACATCGTGATAGGTCATGTGGGTAGTGGGCTTCTCCGCATACAACATGTGGCAATATTAGGTGGATGGGGTGGGTGTGAGAGAGCTAGAAATTCTTAGGGTATCTCCACCGGGAAGACCCAAATGGCTCGATCCAAACGTCCACCGACGCTTTTGGATCGTAGTCCGGCATGTCCGGGCAACCGATGCTCAGCAGCGCGACCCAAATTGTGCTATTTTGTTTGACCAACCCAAAAGAGAGAAAAGAGAAGACGACCCATAGTGTAACTGGCAGCTATGCATGTCTACTATAACAGCCGGACAGGCCAGCGTCCACGTCTGTCCGAACAGACCCATCCATGATCAAATTTGATGTCTAAATAGATTATTTCAATCTAAATCTATCCGGATGGGTCGTGCGGTTAGGAGACGGAACGGACGTCGTTCGGACACAGACGACACACCTAGAGGCGTCCTTCCACTGCAACTAAGACGGGCCGGGGGCGTCTGGACCATTACACTCGTGGAAGCCCACTTGGGTGCTCCGTCAAAATAAGATAGGCCCAAATAGGCACCGTTTGTCCCCCTCCGGCACCTCAAGTATTTCCCACGTACAAACCACACGGCCGTCTCGGTCTCGCTCATTCCGGGAAAAGGAGGAGCCGCCGTCACGCCTCGCTCTCGCTCTCGCCCACCCCCGCCTCCGTTGTCTGTCCTCCGCTCCGCCGCCCACTGCCCTCGAGGTGAGAGCTCGCTGGCATCTTCCGCCTCCACCATTGCGCTTCCCCGTTGCTGCTCCGTATCTTGCTTAGTTACTTACTTTGGGTTCTCTCTTTGCGCGTGCAGATGGGCTCCTCCGGCTACGGCTCCCCCTCCGGCCCCTATCTCGACCCGGAGCGCGTCTTCGCGCTTGTCATCAGACGCCGGCCGCGGGAACTCTTAGAGTACTTGGACTCCGTCCCCGGAGCACACACGGACCTGCAATGCCGCCTGGTCAGCTTCGCAGGGACGGCGCTCCTGACGCCGCGTCCGGGGTGAGGTTTCTGGTGCCATCTCGCGCTTAATCCGCCCAGTTCTTGCAGCGATTCTGGTCTTCCTTGCTCCGATTCTTGCAATGGTTCTTCTGTTACTTTCTCCAGGGGGCTAATTCGTCCAGTTCTTTCTATGATTCTTGCGGTGGTTTCTTCTCCCCCCCCCCCCCCCCCCCCTTCTCAGGCTAGTTGCCCCCGGTCTTTCCTGATTTTGCGGCTTTCTCTGATTTCGGCCCTGGTTCTTTCGCTTTCTCTGGGGCCAAATTGGTTGCGTCCTCGCTCGGATTTCGGCACTGGTTCTTTCGCTTCCTCTGGTGGACTAATTGGTTGCGTTCTTGTGCTGATTCTTGCGATGGTTCTTTCACCTTACTCGCTTATTCGGTCCTGTTCTTGCTCTGATTCTTGCGATGTTCTTTTTCCCTCCTCCTCCAGAAGCTCGCCGCCGTGGCTCGACGACGACTCGTGGGTCCTGTATTGGGCGAAGTACGCGTGGGCTCACGCACTAATTAGCAGGTTGGTACTTGAATTTTCTCGGAGGCTCCCGCCATCTGTTCGATGTTTTGTACACAAGGAAATGGGCTTACATTCTCGCGCATCTAAAGCAATTAGGCTTGTATGGTTACATGCTCAAACACTTGGTTAATTCCTTCTGGTCTCCTGTGCAGATTTCTTGCTGGTGGAATGAACAATTTGGTTTAGTATGGCCATGGTGCACAGAATTGTTGCTATATTGGAATGAGTTGTTACGTGCTTAAGCACTCACTCAATGGTTTGGTTTAGAGTCTTCTAGTGAGAAGAAGATCCCTTGCTACTGGAACGAATCAGTCTGTTAATGTCTGTCCAATGCTGTTCTTGGCCTAAAAGATTTGGTTCAGTGAACTTGATAAGAAGCATCATCGAGACAAAGGCTTGATAATATATGTACTTGGCCTAAAAGATTTGCTTTCTGTTGTGCCATTTGGTAGAAATCCAAACAGTAGTTAAAGCCTAAGCTGTAGGAAGCAGCAGGGAAGACTTCTGTTTTATAAAAGTACAGTTTGCATATTTATTTCTTCAGTGCTAGGCATGCTATCTCAACTTTGCTGGATGGTCAAGTCATCTAATTTCTTTTACTGTTTGCAGACTTTGTGTGCCTCAGACGGTTGGTAATGGATTCAATTATCCTTCAGATCCAGGTTTAACCTGTTTACCAAGATCCTCTATTAATGTTTCCGGGCACTTTTTTTTTACGTTTTGACTCATAGATGTAGTTGTTGGGTCATTTGTTTACTGCCATTTTTCTCAAGATTACCTTTATACCGCTTAACCCCTATACTCTAAGTATCTGTGAATGTATGACTATCTGATTAAGATGATTGTCGCAAGAAATAAATCTTTCTTCTACCATGTATTTTCAAGATTAAGCATGCCTGATGCGAGCAATTTTTTTATTGCAATATCTTTCCGGTTTATTATTTCTTGAACCCCAAGAAAGAACATCAGCATAGCGCTTGGTTGGCCAAATATTCTGCAGTCAAGATACACCTATGACAGATATTTATACTTGTTGATATGAAATCACTCCTTATTGTGTATTTAACTTAACATTACACTCTCACGCTTCATTACAAATAGATAGTAGCACAGATAATGAAGTGTCATCTTGATCTGATTGAAATATCATTTTTACGGATTATATCACACTAATAACATATGTAATATGTTCTTTCATATTCATGCTCTATGCCGTTTCTAAACAACATCATCTAAGGTTCAGGTGTTATGTACCCCAGTAGTGTCATAGCTAAGTCCTATGTTCTTCTGTAAAAACTGTGTCTTTCCACTGATCATCATGTCGTGTGCAGTGCTCAGACATGCTGCAATCCTTGATCAGTTATCTGCTTCTAGCTCAAGTACTCCTGCTGTAATGGTTTCTCCCCAACAGACAAGCTATAATGGTGGTTAGTAAATGCTTCCTGTCTGCTTACTCAAATACAGTCAAGTATGTCTTCACACTAATCATGATACCTCATGTGTGTACTTGTGTAGTGATCAACTTCCCTATCGGACGTTCCCGAACGCTTGATCAAACATCTGCCTTTAACTCGGGAAGGCAGGCTTCAGATTTTGCTCCATGGGGGGCTGATTCTACTCTTGGTTAGTAATATTGCCTGTTCTCTTACCCACATACATCACTGAACCTGTTTCTTGACTTGCAAATTCATGATCAAAAAAATTCTCTTGACTTGTAAGCTTTTCCTTTTAAATTAGATTAGTGTCATTAACTTTCTTGCTTTAAATGGCAAGCCACACCCCACATGTTTTCTTTTTTTTTTAACGGAAGACTTGCATTTTCTGTCTTGATTGTAAGAAGGGAATATGTTTTGGATACTTGTTTATTCATAAAAATATACTGCAAATAATGCAAATGTACTATAATTGAAGTTTCAACTCTCTTAATGTAATCAGGATTGTTTGGGTTTAGCTAGATCAACTTCTTTATAATACTGTATGTTCACTTAATTGACAGAGTAAGTATAAGCCAATACGATGAAGTTTATTGTTGCCAAAGATAATTGCATACCTAGTTATGACCAAAATAAGTTATTCAAATTTTGATTCTCACATACATGCCTATATTGCTTCAATTCACATAGGTTCAAGCTTTATATTTTTTGAGCTATGTCCAGAGAACAGTACTTTATTTTCTAGATAATATGCATGATCAAACCAATTACATTGGTGCAATGTTTTTGTTATAAGGTATGCTTTGTCTAATGCTATACCTTTTGGGTCTTTGTCTGATTTTCTGCAGAGCTGGCATTTGCAAAACTATCTCTGGGCGAACTAGGATCTGACCAGATGGCTCCACAGGAGCCGATGCAGAATAACCATGGTACACCTGCAATGGGAGTACCATCTCTGCGCCAACATGGATCAGCGCAACTCACCCCACAGATGCTGATGCAGATCGGAGAAGGTTAGTTTTTTTCTGAACGCCTGTTGTTTCCAGCTTGCAAGCCAGATATGTATGAACCTTTGTGTCATATTGCAGTGCTGTCCACAGTAGATATCAAAGGAAAGAGACCTGCATCAGAAGTAGTCGAACAGAAAGTGCGGGTCCATGTCGCTAGTCTGATTGCAGAAGATGGCACCGCAGGTGCTGCAGGGTTGTTGATTAAGAAGGGAACCTGGCAATTCATGTGTGCATCATGCTTCCCGATGCAGGCCATGGAACAAGTTGTTTTCGCAGCTGCTTGTTGTGAAGGGATCAAAATTGCTCGGGCCTATCAACCAACTACTATTGTGCTGGAGTCCCATCTATTCCATCTGCTCAACCTGCTAGCCGGTGCTCATGCTCCATGCCCACAGATGGAAGAGCTGATGAAATTGCTGGACCCCTCACGTTGTACAGTGGAGGCCATCACCGAAGAATGCAATGGGGCTGCTCGTCAACTTGCCATGCGAAGTTTGGTGACAGGGGCTGCCGAGATATTCTTCAGTGCTCCTCCGGATTGGCTTTCCCTTGCTTAGCTGGTTGCCAAGATCAGTAATGTTAGTTGCTCTGGTACAAAACAAACGGGTAACGGATAGTTGGTAAATGGCAAATACAGGTTTCAGGGTAGAGCTTAGGTACAGACAAATGTGAGCATTCATCAAGTGTAGATACAGCTAGATAACATTCTTTCAGTACCCGAATGGGGAATAGCAATCGAACAAGTAGTTTTACCGACATGGTACTTTTGTAACGAATTACATACCTAATATCTTCTGGGCGAGAGTTGTGTAACTAGCTCTGACTGATATGATGTAAACTTGTGTAAGGCCAGCCACTGATTCATGTGCATAGAAGGGATTTCAGTCTCAGTTCATAAGTAATCTTCATTTTTTGGCTGGTTATTCCGTGTACTGGTTTCCTGCATGATATATGTCTTTGATGCCACATCTCTACTGATTGTAGCCTGTTCTGGAATATTGGTACCAGAAGCTAGTGCTGGGAATTAATCCATGCCACATGTGTTTGGATGGACTAGTATTTTGAAAGGCAAGGGCCTGTGCTGTGCTGGAGACTTTGTTATGATTGTTAGATTATCGACTTTCCCTAATTCCCTTATGCACTCCAATACCCTTACATACAATTGTTTTTTTCTTCTGTTGATGTATTTTATTTGGAAATGTCAACCTCAATAGTTGAATTCGGATTCTTGAACATTGTTGGTCATTTTTCTGTTGTCAGATTAGCAATTGTTATTCTTAGTTGTTAGGACCCATGAAAAAAATAGATGCTTCTTTAGGAAAACAATATCATGTTACAAAATGAACTTATGGAGAAGGTACTACAAAGTTTGAGGCCGTTAATATGGACCGGAGAGAGGGAAAATGGATCTCCAACAGCTCGTCTAAATCATTGTGTAAATATAGAATCGTCCAAATTTTCCTTGATATTGTCCAAATCTAGTTCTTTGTTTGTTTTTCTTCTCTCCTCCTTTTGGTTCCCTGATGTTTCTACTGGGTTTTGTATATAAATTCTTTTTGTATTGTCCAAATTTGCCTTGATATTGTCCAAATCTAGCTCGTCTAACTTGTTTATGAAAAAAATTCTTTTTGTATTGTCCAAATGTAGACGATATAGAGACAATTGTTTATACAAACAAGCTACCATAAAATAGAAGATTTTAGAAGGGAATCTTGTAGTCGTTGCTACCTGGTCTAAAAATGGTATTTGTATTTTTTATTAATTTTATTTAGGGCTTTCTGCGACTAGTTATTGATGACCAAATTTCGACAAGCTGCTTGAGAGTTGAGATGCCTGCCTAGTGCCTATCTCAAAATTTTGTAGGAGACTGTCCACGGGACCACATGTACTAATTCCAGAAAATATAAATATAATGTCTTTTGGCACATGGATACTAGTGTGCATTTTTTTTTGAAACTCGTACTTTTAGTTCTCCAAAAATTCTGAAAATAAATACTAACAAGATACGTACCAGATATAAATCTAGAATGTACGGCAGGAATTTCGTTTAAAAATATGTTATATTTTGGACTACACAAAAAGACAAATGTCTGATAAAACATACGTATTTCTAATCTTATTTACTGTCAGAAATTTGTTTTTTCGTAGGCTAAAATAAAACGTTTTTTTTACTGAAATTTCGCACAAATATAGGAACCATATACATGTATTCCGGAATTTTTTTCAATTTCTTTTGAAACCTAACAATTCTTTTTTTTTTCAAAAACGAAGGGAACACTGGTGTCCACCAAATCTCCACTCTCTCTACAAAAGTATAAATGTAAGCTTTGATTTGATTTCACTTTCGTGCACTTGCACTATAGGTCTATAGCCCGCAAAAGAGTAAACTGTACGGACGATCCTAATTCTTTTTCCGCACCTTCACTTCGGTCCCTATTCTTTAAAATTGCACATCTAGATCCTAAATCTTTCGTAAGTGATTCATCCGAGGTCCTAAATCGGTTTGACCGGAGTTGACTGATGCCACGTCGGCAGTGAGGCCCACGAGGCTTACCAGGTCACTGCGCGTATTTGTGAATAAGCCCCCAAGGTTCTGTTTCTTCTAAAAGATCGTCTACTCTTTGGAACCCAACGAGCCTCCTCGAACCCCGACGGCGGCGCACATGTAATCCCCTGCCCGCCTCCCTGGCCGACCTCCCCATGGCCTCCCTCTTCCATGGTCGTCCCTTGCCCGCCCATCCCTGGCGCTCTTCCCCTAGCTGGCCCCCTCCCTGCCTATCACAAACCCTAGTTCGTGGGCAGGACCAGAACGATGACGGGATGGTGAATCGCGGCAGCGGGAGGGTGAATGGCGGCGGCGGATGATTTCTGAGCCTATCACTTCTTGTCCATCTTTGTCACGAGGACACATCACCCATACAAAGTAGCAGCAGGCGGTTTGCAGGCATGGGGCAGGCGATCGATGAGATTTGTTTGGGAAAATGCCAATCTGGCTAGATCAGAAAGAGTGGCAGGGCACACAGAATAGCTACGGAAATAACACGTGTAGGCAAAGAGCCCATCCAGGCAGCTTGGGATACACCGTGCGAAGCTGGTGCACGCCTGCGCGGGAGGCTCGGTGCATGCCGACGACGAGGGAACAGGGTGGGCATCGGCAAGCTTGCCACCAACTCAACTAAAATTTGCAAGATATCGCTAGGGATCGTGTTTTAGAAGAAATAGAACCTCAGGGACTTATTCACAAATATGTGTGGTGACCTGGTAAGCCTCGTGGGCCTCACTGCCGACGTGGCACCAGTCAACTCCAGTCAAACCAATTTAGGACCTCACATGAATCACTTACGAAAGATTTAAAACCTAGATGTGCAATTTTAAAGAATAAGGACCAAAAATGAAGGTGCGAAGAAAGAATTAAGACCGTCCATACGGTTTACTCCCCGCAAAACCCCCACCAAAACCTTATAAAATCGGAGGCCCACGCCGCCCAATTAATGGCGTCACTTCTCGCCTCCATCTTACCCGCGGCCTGCTCCACCTCCGCCCCGGCGCTCCTCCTCCGTGCCCTCCCCCGCACCCCCCTCCGCCGTGCCCTTGCCTCGCCGCCACGCATGTCCACCTCCTCCTCCTCCGCTTCCCCCGCACCGGCGGCAGCCGCCGCGGCCGGGGAGAGGCCCACGGCGGCGCCGTACGGGTCCTGGAAGTCGCCCATCACCGCGGATGTCGTCTCCGGCGCCGACAAGCGCCTCGGAGGCATGGCTCTCGCTGGAGACGGCCGACTACTATGGATCGAGGGCCGCCCCGAGGAGAAAGGGTGAGCAACCGCTGATTCCGTGCTTATTGCTGAAGTGCTTGACTGACCGATGCACGATGTTTGTTTCCTCCAAATTTTTTGGTGCTGGTGCCAATTTACTACAAAAAGAAAAAAATGCGCATAATGTTACCAAATTTGAGTTGATAAAACGTAAGGCATTAGCTCGTAGCTTCGAACTGCTAAATGTTGTTGGCAACTCACAACTCACAATGTAGTATATTATCTAGTTTCCTTTAGCTTTATCTTTTATGAGTTCGATTGGTGAGCTAGTCTATGGTATTTCTTAGCAAGTGTACATACCTGGAATTGTGTTCATAGCTTGTGGGGGCATCTAACTCCATTGGGAACCATGGTACCAGAGGACTGACTAGTTCTATCACCTGGAGTTGATATAGTTGGTATCTGAAGTCACTTTCTTTGTTAACGGAGCTTTAGATTCTTGGAAGATTAATGATTCTCTCCCATTCCGGGAACAGGGAAGACATCTCACATGAGATCGATTCCACGACTTTTGAATGATCAAAACTACTTTTGTTTGTAGTTGCTTGATGAATGTTGCTAAAAGTTAACTTGAAATTTGAGAACCCAGAGTGTGCCAAGCCGGAGCATGTGCATGGCACACGAGATAAAATTGTATCAGACGAACTGAACGATAACACAAAACATCCTTCCTCATTCAAAATTGATGACACAATGGGTCACATATTGAACTCCCCAGCCCATGTCAATTACAATATTGTTAGGCTTCAATTAGTTTGTGCCAAGACTCAGAATTGAATATTTTGAACAACATTTAACTATTTTGTATTCAGGCGTATGGTTATTGTAAAGGAGGATGACAAGCCTGTGGATGTCATACCTCAGGAATTTGCAGCATGCACTCTGGCTCAAGAATATGGAGGTGGTGCATTTGCAGTCCAAGATAATGTTGTTGTTTTCTCAAACTACAAGGATCAGCGTCTGTACAAGCAAAACGAAAGTAAGTGGAGTAGCAAGAACTTATAATGAAGTTAGTTCAACATAACTCCACATGTGACATGTCAATAGAGAAATATGGTTAAGTTGGAATTGTATGGTGTTTACGTTTCTTACTTATTTTAGTAATCCGGCAAACTGTAGTCTTACATTCCATTGCATATCCCTTCATAGGTTATTGCATACGATTCAAATGGAAAATATGGGGAAGAAGAACATGGGCCAGAAAGAGTGATGCCAACATAGCCGATACAATATAGTACTGAAGCCTGGATTGAGTGTTTAAAAATTTATCTGAGAGATCATCCAACATTGTAATCAATAGGTAGGCTAGCTAAAGCTCTCTAGCCTAATCCATCATGAGTCATGAGTCATGAATCATGATTGCTTGAGAAGAACTTACATTTAGGTTGAATACTTACCATTGGCAGCCGATAATATGATCTGACAGGAAAACTAGGTAATGTTGTTTGACTGTAAAGTGAAAACTGTAAGGAAGGCCTCAGCCTTATATGTTTGGTTAAATATCAAAAGTTGTACGAGTAAGAATGCTGTACAAGGATGAGTATACAAGATGGCTAGGGAAGGTTGTAGACTTGTAGGGAATGACACTAATTCATATCAACTCTAACTCTTTAACATTTGGAACCATTTAACATTTCATCTTCAGAAAATTAAATTATATTGTTTTTTATTTGAGATTATTTCACATGGTTATTTCCCTTTATCAGTTGGTAGTCTACCTGTGCCGCTTACACCCGATTATGGTGCACCTGACGTCAGTTATGTTGATGGTGTCTTTGATCCACACTTCAGCCGTTATATTGCTGTGATGGAAGGTACTTGAGTTTTGATTTGTTTACAGACTTACATACCGGATATCTAGTTACAGGATGAACTACTGAACTCTAACATGCTCAAATTTCTTGATAGACCGGCGAACAAGTAGCTTGAATCCCACTACAACAATTGCATCTGTAAACTTAAGCGGTGGGGATGTCCATGGTAAGACTAGAAAATTCTATAACTTGTATCAAATAGATCTGTGTTTTTGTTTGTTTCTTGATTTTTATTCTGGTTTAATGTTTTGAATAAATGCTCCTCACATATTTTCTGTATTGAAGAACCAAAGGTGCTGATCAGTGGAAATGACTTCTATGCTTCTCCTCGAATTGATCAAAATAAAAAGCGGATGGCATGGATTGAGTGGGGTCATCCAAACATGCCATGGGATAAATCAGAACTCTGGGTTGGCTACTTCTCTGAAAGCGGGTAAATGGCATTGCCTTTTGGATTGGATATTATAACATGCTCTCTTTTCTTGCAATATACGTTATAAATAAAAAGAACCTAGTTAGTCCACCCCCACCTGTAGGCACCTTTATGTATTAATATCTCCAAAACTTGTCTGTTACCACACTATACTTAAGAAACACATTTCAGTAGTTAAGAGTGGAAAACCAGACGCCTCCTGCACTTCTTTGAGAGAAACTTCCTACCCTTTATTGTTATGTGGGACATGATAACAGCTGATAGGCCAAGTTTTTTTGGTTTACTTGTCGTACAACTTGATTGATCTGGCCTATATAATGGCAGTTGGAACGCTTTAGATGAATCAAGAGATTGGTGTAAATTTCTTCCTCTTCATGTGCCTAGGTGACATACCTGCACCACATGGCTCCAGTGCGATGAGACTTCTGCCCTCACCCTTCCGTTGAATGACTACGATATCAGAAGTCGGATAAAAGTCCCTAGGCCACTACAACCTCCAAAGCCAAAACCAGTGACTCTTTTAGTGTCAGTTTTGACTTGGACTTGCATATTGTTGTTCTCACTAATGAATAGCATAGTGTGTGCATTTTCCTAAAAGCATAAATATAATGGGATTCTGTTACATATATGAGCTTGCATCATGGTACTGACTAGTGACTACTGCACTTAGTATGTTGCACCAAGCTCTAGTATTACATTCCATTTACCATTGGCAATTACCTACATTCCATTTACCATTGGCAATTACCTTCTCTAACTGTTGCTGATTTGTTTATGTGCAGAGACTTGACCAAACGGGTATGTGTTGCTGGTGGCAATCCAATGCTGGTGGAATCCCCTGCCGAGCCTAAATGGTCTCCAAAAGGTGTAACTTGACTACTAAATTTTCCTGCATTCCTTGTTATTTCTTAGATATGTTAGTATGCTTACTAGAGTGATAAAGATATTCCTCTTTAGTGTAATATTTTGCTCTTTTGTATTTTTTCTGAAGTTTCAGTTCTGAACAAAGTCAAACAGATCTTTGTAAAAAGACGATAGGAAATTTAATATTGTGAACTTGACAAGCATTTACATTTCTTGCATACTTTCTTCAGTTGTGCATCTCCATAGCTTCAATACAATCTTCTACTTGATGATGGAATTGGGAGCTATATTATATTTAGATTCACTACACTAATTTCTGTTGGTCTGACAATATATCGATTCAACATTTCCTGGAGCTGCTTTAACTAATTGGACTATAATAGTCCGTATCCATGATATGGAATTTTCTTCCATGGATCAAAAAGGTTATTGTGAATATAGAAGTACATCACTTTGTTTTTAATCAGTAATTGCCATTATGTATTGTTGTTTTCTGAGCCTTTTGTCACAGTTCACATTGCCTAGTGATTGAAATGTTTGATATCCTATGTAACTTTTTTTTTGAGAAAACGCAAAGAGGTGTTTGCGTTTCATTTCATTGCAAAGGTAGAGTTTTGATACAAGTCTCCTAAGAGGGAACCGCCGCTAGAACTAGTGTCGATTACAGATTTAGTGTACATCCCAAGATCCTATGCAACTTTAGAATTAGTATAGCTGCTAACACGACAATAAGGTGACTACTGACTACCATAATTTGATCCTGGCTTAGGACAAACTTATTTTAACACATGTAAACTTGCAGGAGAACTGTTTTTCGTAACTGACAGAAGGACTGGATTCTGGAACATTTATAAATGGGTAATTTAGTTCTCTCTCAGTACGTGAGCTCTTTATTAAATATCCATACATTTTGATCACATTGTTGGTATTTTGTCTTGTGGAGAGTAATAACATCAAAGCTCATGACTCATGACATGGTGATTAAATTATGCATTCCTCGTCATCATCTGATCTTTGTTTGCATAAAATACCTCTGCACTTTTTTGTATCAGGTTGAAGACACCAATGAGGTTGTTCCTTTGTACACATTAGATGCTGAGTTCACAAGACCATTGTGGGTTTTTGGCATCAGCTCTTATGATTTTCTTGGAAAGAGCAATCACATTGTTTTCACTTACAGGTTCTGATAATTCTGTGAAGTTGTTTATTTCATTGCCATATTTTGTTGGTAAACATCTTTTAAATACCACCCCACTACTTATATCACACAGGCAGCTCGGAAGGTCATATCTTGGTGTTCTAAATTGTGATTCAGGTTCTGTTTCGTTGCTCGACACCCCCTTCTCTGATTTGTCCAATTTGGTAAGCATCAGAATCTTAATGACCTCTATTTGGAACTTCTATTTCATGTATGTACTGTGGCATGCTACTTCAGTTTCACGCTGGTAGTTGTGATGACCTCTTTTATCGGTCTGGCAGGTAACTGGAAACGATTACTTCTATATCGAAGGTGCCTCTGCAAGTGTTCCAATGTCAATTGCAAAGGTTTCTAGGATGTGACATCCACATTTTTGGTTCTGTATTAATAATGTAGTAGTGCATCAACTGATGCAGCACATATGTTGTTTCTTTCCAGGTGACTTTGGATGAGAGCAAAACAAAAGTAGTTAGTTTCTCAATAGTCTGGTCCTCCTCACCAGATGTTGTGCAGTATAGGCCTTTCTTCAGCACCCCAGAATTTATCGAGTTCCCTACATCCAACCCTGGGCAGAAGGCTTATGCCTATTTCTACCCACCTGTAAATCCCATGTTTCAAGGTTTACCAAATGAAAGACCTCCATTGCTTGTCAAAACGCATGGTAAGGGAATTAATGGACAGTTTTGATGTCTCAAAATAATTATTCACATTCAAGTTCGGTGTGTTTTTTGCGTTTATTTCATTAAAAATGTTGATTTGTTAAGTGAGTCACGGGATCCTCTGTCTTCCATGATGACAACAAAACTGTGGATTTTTTATACTTCCCACAATTTTCAGGAGGACCTACTGCTGAAACACGTGGAGTTCTAGACCTTAGTGTTCAGTATTGGACAAGTCGAGGGTGGGCATTTCTTGATGTTAACTACGGCGGAAGCACCGGTCTGTTCTATACTCTAGTATTCAGATTAGACCTTATATAAATGTTGAAAACTCTTTGTTAGTTGTGGGCTATACTGATTGTTTTCATTTAAAGTATTAATTCTTATTACTGAATTGAAACATAAACTGAAGGTTATGGGAGAGAATATCGAGAGAGACTATTGGGGAAATGGGGTATCGTTGATGTTGATGATTGTTGCAGCTGTGCAAGGTTCCTGGTACGTCCTATCTCCAATGGTTCTAATATTGATATATGATAGTAGCACTTTTAGCAATGGTTGGGATTCACCTTAATTTTTATTGTAAGGTGGAGAATGGGAAAGTAGACGAACAGCGCCTCTGTATAACTGGGAGATCAGCAGGTGGATACACTACTTTAGCTTCACTCGCATTCAGAGATACATTCAAGGCTGGAGCATCTTTGTATGGTGTAAGTTCTATCTTTTCAGGATCTATTGTTTATTGGGTTACTGTAAGCAAACATTCACGATACTATGGGTTCTGCAACTTCTATATTTATCTTCGTGTAAATAGTGTCTGCAGTCTTGGACTGTTACTATGACCTGTATATTGATCATCCATGAGTTGCATTATGTTTCCATTTGGCTACATTCGATCATTCATCCTCTATTTTCTATTATGAAATAACATCCCTTCTCCATTTCATTATAAAAATGGAACGAAGTGACTTGCAGCAGAACAATTCACGGCAGATGCTAAGCCTTACACTCAAAAGAGAAACCTATTGCTGACCTCAAATAATAGAACTCTCTTCAGAATTTTAAGAGCAGCAGAAACTAAGATCAGAATTTTCCTTAGTGTGAGTGAAAGCTACTACTAGCATTTAAGATTTGGCAAGCATACGAAAATGCTCAACCCTTTTATTAAAAGAAAAAATAATTACAAGGAACTATACAAGAGGGATAATGTACACAAGGAAAGAGGAAGCAAGACATGACTATACGAAGGAGCCAAGCCAGGATCGGGATGGCACCACAAGCACATTGTTTCTTCTAAAGGAGAAAGCAAAGAGGTCTCTCTTAGTCCTTCTCCAACTGTAGGTTTTGTGACTGGATGATCTCTGTGTCCCTGAGCCCTCACCCCCCTTTATAGGTCCTGTTTGGAACTCAGGGAATTTTTCTGATTCCTATGGGAGTTGAACTGTTCCTTGTGAAATTTGTAAGTTCCAAACAGGGCCTGTTGTGCCTTATTGCTTAATATATACAGCTAAGAATTTATCCTCATGACTTATGTGCCGGCCAAATATTAGTTGTATATATGCTCCTGGTCACCGCCTTGCCTGTCTATCCAGTTTCATGGTTTGTGTCAACCAACAATGAAGCTATGAATAATTTGATAGATTGAAGAGTCCATTTTGAATGTCTTCGAATGTGATATCTTGGACAAAATAAGCTCTTTGGCAAGTCGACTGTTGTTATATGAAACTGGCTGTATGTAGGTGCCAAGGAATGAGATGTAGTATTAGGCTGTTCATTTTGCACTTGTTCATCATCTTTGAAAGTCTTAAGAACAAGCTTGTCCAAAGATTATGTTGCTTGTGTGAGTGAGTTGTCCAATAAAGTGTTGCTGGGCAAGGCATGCTTATAATTGGTCATTTGCGTTGGTTGACTGGTTGAAAAATGCAGTTGGTTAGTGCCATTTCAGCTGCTATAATTTTGTCATTTCGTTATTTTCTCTTTGATTGTATAGACAGAATAACTAACTCTTTTGCTAAACTGATGAGCAGATTGGTGATTTGTCTTTGCTGAGAGCAGAGACGCACAAATTTGAGTCCCATTATATGGATAATCTTGTCGGTAAGAAAGTATCTCATCATTTGTTTTTGTTTGGAAAAAGAATATTCAGCCCATCCTTGGTATGAGTTACGTAGTTAGTAATTACTTTTTCCACTATATCCTTTCAGGAAATGAAAGAGCTTACTACGAGAGATCACCAATCAACTTCGTCAATAAATTTACATGCCCAGTAATTCTGTTTCAAGGGCTGGATGATAAGGTGGGTGCTGATCGTAAACCACATTAGTTATCATGAATTCACGAGTAAGCTGGTAGAACTATGCATATGTGTTTCTATAGCATATCACGGTTACATGAGGTGAAACCTGACTATATTAAAAGGTGTGTTGCAGCCTTTAGTTGGAATCACTATTCAGCAGAGATACATTCTGGCACTTTTGACTCTTTAGAGTCTGTTCGTTCTAGCCATTTGACTAAAATATCTACTAGTACTTCAGAAATTGGCGAGTTTTTGACCTGACCATGGAAAGGTCAGGTAAGCAATGTATTAGGTGTAACCCTGGGATTCCATTTTTTCTGAGAACTGAATATCAAAGTTGGGAGGCAAAATTATCAAAGTGAAAAGTAATTCCGTAACATCTTCATAGAAGTCCATTAAGATGAATCATAGCTGCAATATTTCCTTGTGAAAATTGTATCATGCAATCACACAAACCAAAAGTTTGCTCTAGTCTTGTGTAAAATCAGAATCTGCATTTAACGTGAGGAAGTGTGAGTCTAAAAGCCTCAGATAGACCCGCAAAATATTTCACACCTTAATGTTTTGCAGGTTGTACCACCAGATCAGGCACGCAAAATATACAAGGCCTTGAAAGAAAATGGCCTGCCTGTTGCGTTGGTTGAATACGAAGGGGAGCAGCATGGGTTCCGCAAGGTTGATTTACTGTACTAATTACCTTTCTGCACCTGTCAACCGTGTTAGCTTTCAAGTTTGTCATGGATTTTAACCTTTTTCCCCCCGCTTTGAACAGGCTGAAAACATCAAGTTCACCTTGGAGCAGCAGATGGTGTTTTTTGCTCGATTGGTCGGGAAATTCGAGGTGGCGGACGATATAACTCCGATCAAGATTGAGAACTTCGATTAATGTGCGCAGGGGACGGAGTGCAGCAGCAGCTTACATTTTCTTAGAACTTGAGCGTTTTGCAGGTGGTGTAGCTGGTTTCTGGATCAAACTTGTGTTACTCTGATTAATTCTGTAGAGATTCCTGCAACAAACATGGGGTGACGGTGCAAAATAGAAACTACTGCTCCCTCCCTTTCAAATTAATTGACGCTGATGGGTTTCTCAATAATGATTGACTGATGGGCCATAGCCAAATATAACTGAAACAAGCAGTCACTCATCTTGCAATATATGTACTCCCTCCCATTCATATTAATGTTCTTAACTTTTTTCTAGATTCGGATATATCTAGTTAAGTATTTAGACTAGATGCATTTGCAATATATGTACTCCCTCCCATTCATCGTTTCCATTGTCTAATCGTATTTGATGCAATGAGGTGCATGGGGAATCTGGAAAACATATGTGATAATCTGCGTGCACATATTACAAACTAAACCTTTTGAAAGACTATTCGAAGCATATCCTGTTTGTCGATTTTTTTTGAAGGAAACCGATTTCCGTGTCGATTCCACCCCAGCCCCCGTCGTCATTTCCTGATGAAGGCAACCGTGCGCTCCTGCAGCTGGACGCCCTCCGGGGAGTGGAGCTTGTCGAAGTGGAAGGCGTGGCCGACGCCCTTGGACTCGAACAGCTCCACCTCGCCGGCGTAGCCGCTCGCCCTGAGCTCCCGGTAGTACCACAGCGCCCGCTCCTTGAGCCAGGCGTCGTGCTCCGCCACGCACACCAGCACGCGCTCGCACGGGATCTTCGCCACGGCGGCGCGCGCGTCGTCGTCGTCGACGAACGGGTTCACGAGAGGGTCGTCCAGCCCCACCGACCCCGGGGACACGAACCGCCACACGCGGCCCACGTACTCCCGCACTTCGGGGCCCAGCGACGCCTCCGCGCCCACCGCCTCCGTCCCGTTGAAGTACGGGTGCACGACCAGGAGGCCGCGGACGGCCATGTTGTGCGCGAGGTTGGCGCCGGCGCTGCAGCCGGCGAGGAACACGCGGGAGAGATCGGCGCGGTCGAGCAGCCACGGGTCCGCGCGTGGCGGCCCACCGCACGGCCGCCCAGCCGTCCTCGTACGCCGCGGGGAGCGGGTGCTCCGGCGCGAGGCGGTAGTAGACGGAGACGCCGATGGCGCCGGCGCGGGCGACGAGGCCATTGAGGTACCCGTGTTCGGAGGGGTCGGCGGGCGAGCCGACGACGAAGCCGCCGCCGTGGAAGTAGACGATGACGGGGAGCTTGGCCTTGGCAGGCGACTCGGCGGTGCCGGGCGGGAGGTACACGCGCGCTCGGGCGGCGCCGACGTGGATATCCTTGGAGACGACGCCGGTGAGGGGGTCGGTGCCGGCGGGGACGGTGGCATTGCTGCCGTGGCGGACGACGCGGCCGCTCTTGTACTGGCAGAGGAAGGGCGCGAAGTCGAAGCTGATCTCCGAGTCGGGATCCATGGCAGCGGAAGCGGTTGGTGGTGGCCGGTGGGAATGGGAGGAGGAAACGAGCTGCCCACCAACTAAGCTCTGACAGACAGGGGCGGTGGAGCTCTGGTAGGACAATGGATGCGTTCGCAAACTGGAGAACAGGCTTGCTTTGGAGATGAAGACCAATGATTCCCTTTGAGATCTCTTATCAGGCCATCTCCACTCGTAAGCCCCATACCAACTCCGTCACGGCTAGTTTTCTGTCCGTATGGGGTGTCGGCGTGATGTTGCCAAATGGAAGCATCGGCTCACAGCCGTGTCCCCATAACAAAATTTAAATTTTTTAAATTTAGAAGAAATTTAGAGAAACAGTTCAAACTTCAACAAACAGTTTAAACTTAACAATTTTATTTTAAAAAAAAAGCCATCTAATGGCGGCGACGGCCGATCCCGAGCCGGCGGTACATCGCTGTGGCCTAGTCGAACATGATGTCCTCGTCGTCGTCGTCGCTGGGCGGCAGGCGGCTGCACCCCTCGCCGCTGGTCCTGCGCGCCGGCCGCGTGGAAGGACCAGTCGCCCCCTCGTCGTCGTCGATATCGACGACGACGACGTGGCGCCTGGCGCTCGGCCTGCTCCCGCCGCCAGTCCCGCGGACCAACTAGCGGCGAACTCGTCAGTGGCCGGCAGGACGTCGTTGAAGGATGCCCGCTCCAGCATCCTCTGACCCGGAAATTTTTCCGGGTCCTCGCCGTTCGCCAGATGGAGCGCTGCCGTCTTGTACTCCGGCGGTGGCGTCCACTCCTTCTTCGACTCGGGCTTGGGCCTGCCCAAGCGGAGGCGGCGAGGCGGCGAGGGAGGCGCGCGGCGCCTGCACGGTGGGCTCGCCTGCTCGTCCTTCACCGACGGGACCGCGAGGTAGCGCGGCGACGCGAGGGGTACATCGAGTACCGCGTCGGGGACGTCGACGAGCGCGAGGAGGAGGAGGAGGACGTCGACGGCGCGCGGCGGGGCGCCCAGCAGTTGCTGGCGGCCTGCTGGCGATCGCGCGGGATGCGCGGCGGCATCACCAACGGCGGGTTGTTGTCGTTGGCTATGTGCTCCAGGACCCAGGAGAGGGTCCGTCCCGGAGCGCTCCACCACCGCTTCCGGCCTTCGCTGTTGTAGTTGGCCGGCGGCGGGCCAACGCCGTCGTAGGCCTCGATGGGTTCCTCGCGCTGTCGCACGAAGAACACTGCCCACGACTGGAGGTTGTCGGGATCCCACTGGGGGTTGTTGCGCTCCTCGTCGGTAAGCACCCCCAGTAGTGCTCGTAGATGGCGCCCCTGTGGGCCGTGCCGGTGGGGATGGGCGGCACAGCGAGGCCGCCGCAGCTCACCGCCCACCCCGTCAGGAGCCGGAAAGCCGGCGGGACGGGGTAGCCGGCGCTCCACAGCGCCTGCGCCTCGTCGACGTGGAGCCAGAGGAGGCCAAACCCGTTGGCTGTCGTGCCATTGTAGCCGTCGTAGTCGTAGCGTGCCATCGCAAAAGAGAGAGGGAGAAGAGGACGACGTTTAGGGGAGGAGATGGTGGAGCTCGCCATCGAGGTAATGCGCGTGCGGCGGCAATGGAAACCACCGCGGGTTTTTATACTGGGGAGGAGGAGGAGGCGATCGGTGGGCATTAACGCCGCCCTGACCCTTTGACGGAACGCGTCGACTGCACCGCCCACTGCCGTTGGCTGGGAAGGCTGCGGCGAGTAGCGCCATTACTCGACGCTGATGGCGAGGAAGAACGGCTCTACGCAGCTGCCACGCGGGCTAGCTTTGACCGGGGTGGTTTGGCGCGCGCGCTCCCGCCTAATCTTCCCGCCACCCGCCATGCCACGCGTCCATCCGGCGCCCCCGCTCGCCTCTCTGTATATTGGGTTTGACCTGGGGCCGCCGAATAAATAACTGGGCCATGCCGGCGCCAAAAAAAGGGACGCGCGGCTGGGCTCAAAATTTCGCGCCGGCGCCCGCCAAAACGCTATGGGGGGCCTTTGAGGCCTCCGAGTGGAGATGCTCTTAGAAAAAAAAAAGAGAGAGAGATTTGGGGAAATGTGTTTAGGTTTAATGTATGTTCGCGCAGAGCGACTATCGCCATCATTATTTTGGTTGAGATTCGCGCAAGTCGACCAACTATTCACGTAGAGCGACTATATATCGCCACGTGCAAATACTCCTACGATAGGAAATCCGGGGAAAATAGACAAAAATAACCCCTAATAAAAACAAATTAACAAAATAAATTCTGGCCAAAAGTATTTCACACCCACTAATCCTTTTTGTAGCGCCCAAGAGTATAGCGCCTAGACATAGGCGCTATGGCCCCTGCCAGCGTGGCGGCCGCCTGGCCCGCCCTGGTCCCACCAGACCATGTAGCGCCTGGGCATTAAGCCTGAGCCGTGCAGCGCCTAGGCGCTATGCCCCAATGTGTAGCGCATAAGGGAAAGGCGCTACACATTGAGACATAGAGCCACGCGTGCGACCCCCTCCCCACCCCGACCTAGTCACTCCCCAGCCGCCAGGAAGCAGAGAAGAACACCCAGCGGCGACCCTCTCTCCTCCCCCCTCAAATCCCTCAGATTGGAGGCTTCATTTGGTGGATTTCGACCCCTCCCCGGCTGCTAGAGGTACCTTCCCTCAATTCCCTCCGTTTTGACCGATTAAAATCTTTCATTTTGGTGGGATTTGAGTTGAAACCCTAGAAATTTGATTTGTGAGGAAATGTTTTGAAATTTGTTGGGTTCATTGGCCAACGTTGGGTAGAATGGTGTCTAAGAAGCATTTAGTTAGGTTTAGGGTTCTTGGATTGTTAGAGTTTGGTTTATTGGAATGTTATGGCTATGGTTAGGGTTAGGGTTTGCTCATGTAAGGGATGGTGTTGTTGTTAGATAAATTGCTTGATAATGTGACTACCATATTTTTATTCATCTTTCCATGGGTAGTTAATGATCATATTCTCTTATGTGTTAGGTATGACAAGAATTGTTCATGTTCATCATGTGGACAAGGATGCATTTTTGAAAGGCAACATAGAACCGGACCCGAATGAGTTAGACATGGTGTTTGAACATAGTCCAACCTACACCGAGGTCTTTGAAGCAAGTTAGGATAGAATTAAAATGGATGGACCCAAGTGATATTGTTGAGTTGGAGGAAAGACATAATGTGAGTTTGAGAATGCATGTCCGTTGGAATACCATGCGTATCTCTTTCGAGGTCCGTTGGGTTGCATACAAGGAGGTGGTGGCCGAATCACTAGACAAGGCTCTTGAGCTATTTGCCATCAAGAAGGTTGATAGTTCGTTGTCTTTGGACTTGAACCGTTGTGCCTCCCCATTGGATTCTAGGAGTCCCCTATCCTTCAACCAAGAGGTATTGAGTGACCCTCCTTTAACCCAAACATTGAGCCCGATTTCGAAGTACCAAGATGAAGTACTGGAAGAGAACAATGATGATTATGGGCAAGATGAGAATGAGGTTGAGCTCCACGACAACAATGTTGGATATTTGGACAAATATATTACGCAGGAGAACATGGACCGTGACATCTCCTATGCTCTAGGGTATGCATCGGACTCGAATGATGATGGTCCCGAAGTAGAACTTGACAAGGAGGGGTTCACGGCTACAGAGGCCGAAATCCACGATACCGTATTGGGGCGGGACTATCGAGTATCTTTATTTCGTGATGTTAGTCTCGCGGATGAAGCCACGGTTGATGGAGGCAAGGGCGTAGTGCTTGGACCAAGGACAAGTTCTTACCGAGATGGTAATGAAGAGAATAATGGGATTACTCGCGGAACGAGATTCAAGACCTTGCTAGAATTTAAGTAATGGATAAAGGCCTTCTCGGTTAAGCATCATCGTCCTTACACGGTGGTGCACTCGGACTTGAAGAAGCGCTACACAGTTAAATGTGAGCGGGATAGATGTCCTTGGATTGTGCGTGCAAGACCATTCAAGAGAGGTCCCGATTGGCACATATCTAGTTGTGTATCAACTCACATGTGCCGAGGCCCAAAGGTGGATGGCAAGGATGTGAAGCATGGGCACCGACAACTCACCTCCGAGTTCATTGCTTATAGGATTTCCAATGACGTCAAGTCATTTCCAATAATGAGCATCAAGATGGTCATGGAGCTTGTGAAAGCCGTCTTTCACTACGAGGTGAAGTACGGGAAGGGATGGAAGGCGAAGCAAGCCGCATTCAAGATGTTGTACGGTGATTGGGAGGAATCTTATAACCGGATCCCTAGATTTTTTGGATGAAAAAGAGGGGATCGAAGGAGAATACCTTGAGGGGGAGATTGGGTAGCAAATCCACGGAGAAATTCTTCAGATCTGTTGTTTTTTAGGGGTAGATTTGAGAGGGGAGAGAGAGGAACCGCCTGGCTGTTCGTCTCTGCTTTCTAGCGGCTAGGGAGTGACTGGGTCGGGGTGGGGAGGGGGGCCGCACGCGTGGCTCTATATCTCAATGTGTAGCGCCTTTCCCTTAGACGCTACACATTGGGGCATAGCGCCTAGGCGCTACACGGCCCAGGCTTAACGCCCAAGCGCTAGATGGTCCGGTGGGGCCAGGGCGGGCCAGGCGGCCGCCACGCTGGCAGGGGCCATAGCGCCTATGCCATAGGCGCTATACTATAGAGTATAGCGCCTAGCAGTTGGACGCTACAAAAAGGGTTAGTTGGTGTGAAATACTTTTGGCCAGAGTTCATTTTGTGAATATGTTTTTATTAGGGGTTATTTTTGTCCATTTTCCTGGAAATCCGCACTCAGAGATAACAGATAGGATAGCAACTAGGCCAGGACTGCGCCGCCATCTCACCACCCATACCTTGTTGCCGGAGAGGAGAACCCTATCCCGCCAGCCAACAAGGCCACATTGGGCGGAAATTGCAAGCATAAACACCGACCAACCACGACATGCTATTACCACCACAAATCAACGCACCGCCACCATCTGCCCACCGACCACCATGCTGCTCGACCACCCCCCGCAATCCCGAGGCGACGCCTCCACTGAGGAAATGGCGCCAGCACGCCACCGCCGCCCAATACAAAGGATTTGGGTTTTCACCCGGGATGAGGGGAGATGGGATGGTGATGTACCTCGACATCACCCCAAGAAGGGGAGCGACGCCCGAAGCATCACCGCCGCCGTGACCACCATCGCCGGTCAAAGGTTTCCCTCGGAACACCAAACCCAGCCCCAACCTCGAGCAGCCCTGGACGCGGGCTTCGTCTTCAGATCTGAAACCAGAGGCCGATGGGGCGCCCCCGCACCGCGACCCCAAACCACCATCCCATTGCCGCCCCCCGCGGCCGAGGAGGAAGGACACCAGCACCACCGCACGTCTCCTGCCGCTGGGTCAACGCCGCCCTCTCCTCTCGAGGCCATCGTCCCAGATGTCGGAGCTCTCCGTGCGAGCAGAGGAGCAGCAAGATCCCCGCTGACACCTTCCTTGGTAGCTACGCGCGGGTTTCCTGACGATCACCTCTAGTGGCAGCGAGGAAGAAGGACAGGGAGGGGAGGAGCTAGAGGAGGCTAGGGTTTGGCACTGCCCAAGTCACCCCAAAGCGGAGCGACGCGGGGGCTTTTGATGTCGATTCGTGCAAGTCAACCAACTATTCACGTAGAGCGACTATCGCCACGTGCAAATACTCCTAGGAAATTATAAATATATGGCAGTTGTTGATGACCCACAAGTATATGGGGTGTATCGCAGTATTTTCGAGGGAAGTGAAACCCAATTTATTGATTCGACACAAGGGGAGCCAAAGAATATTTATAAGCCTTAACAACTGAGTTGTCAATTCAGCTGCACCTGGAAACAATCTTGCTCACAACAGTTTATCAGTAGCAACAGTTTTGTAGTAGGAATAGTAAAGCAGCAGAAGTAGTAAAGCAAAGACAATAGTAACAAAAGCAGTAAACAGTGAGATTCGAGTGCGGTAAGCATAGGGCAGGATGGACGGGCGTTGCATGGACAAGACAATCCATATAGCAATCAGAACATAGGGCAATTGCAGATAAATAAGATAAAGCATCCAAGTACTAGACAATCGTAGGCATGTGTTCCATATATAGTCATACGTGCTCGCAATGAGAACTTGCACAACATCTTTTGTCCTGCCAGCCCGTTTGCAGCGGGGCCTCTAGGGAACTACTGGCAATTAAGGTGCTCCTTTTAATAGAGCACCGGAGCAAAGCATTAACACTCCGTGAACACATGTGATCCTCACATCAAAGCCTTTCCCTTCCGGTTATCCTGATTTCTGTCACTTCGGGGCCACAGGTTCCGGACAACGACGTGTGTATACAACTTGTAGATAAGACCAAGAACAATACTATCATAATGAATTAATAACATGTTTAGATCTGAAATCATGGCACTCAGGCCCTAGTGACAAGCATTAAGCACAACAAGTCGCAACAAAGTCATAAAGCACTAATAAAATATATTAGGCACCATGCCCTAACAATCTGATGCCATTATATGAACGATCTCATCCAATCCCTACCATCCCCATAGCCTACAACGGGGGATTACTCACTCATAGATGGGGAAACATGGATGGTCGATGGAGAAGCGATGGTGATGATGATGGCGATGATCTCCTCCAATTCCCCGTCCCGGCAGGGTGCCAGAACGGAGTTTTTGGTGCTGTTTCGTGGAATCTGGTGGTGGCGACGGAGCGGAACTCCTTTTGGAAAAACGTCGACCCCCCAAAGTTTTTAGAACAGAAGGCTTCTTATAGGCGAAGAGGGAGACCGAGGGGGTGCCTGGGGCCACCACACCATGCCCTGGCGCGGCCAGGCCCAACCCGTGCCTGGGGGGGTGGCTAGCCCCTGGCCCTCCTCCGTCTCGTATTCTGGCTCCTGGAGTCTTCTGAAAAAATAGGCACTTTGGCTTTTGTCCTGTCCAATTCCGAGAATATTTATTTTCTGACTTTTCTGGAACCAAAAACAGCAGAAAACAGGCAGCTTGCACTGTGGCTCTTGTTAATAGGTTATTCCAAGAAATCATATGAAAAGTACTCCAAAGTGTGGACAAAACACAAGAAAGTGGATAAAACCAAGCATGGAGCATCAAAAATTATAGATACATTTGCAATGTATCAACATCCCCAAGCTTAACTCCTGCTCGTCCTCGAGTAGGTAAGTGATAAATTTTTTTTTTGAGGTGACATGCACCATCTAAGACTTGATCAAAATATTTGTAAAACATTTAAAGTTGGGATCATAGTACTTCAATCGTAACACGAAAGACAAAGTTCTAGCAATAAGACAAAAAGACTATGATGCAACATGAAAAGGCACAAACAAAAGATTCATGAATAACAATGCTTTGCAAGACGTTTGTTTGTTTCACATAAAGAAAACATAGCATAGTGGCATTCAACTTGTCCCTCATAGAGTAGCAAACATAAATGCATAGGACACCTTCAAAGTTTACAAGAGTGACTAGATACAAATAGTTTAAAACAAGGAATATCAAGGTATGCATCAACCAACAAGTCTTGGGACAATGCACATAGAACTAAGAATGGCCACTATGCTCTCAAGAAAGTGCTCATAGAATGTGTGGAGACTTAACAAGGAAATGAACAGATTTTGAAAAGTTTGAAAGGCTTCCAAATGCTGAAAGTATGGTACTCATTAGCTTTGAGCTCTCATTGCCCCTATCATAAGCATCTTTAATATGGTTAAGGTGAAAGTGAGGTCCAATCTGAGTTATATGCTTGACAGACTATAAACTGAAAATCCCAAGTCCCTTGAGTATGAGGGCCGCTCCTCGTGCTACTCAACTTTAGTTACCGGTAAGTTCTTGTCATCGTAAGTACGTGCGTATCATTGAGAACCGCCAACGGGGTACCCCTTGCCCGATGATACGGAAGAATCCCCATATCAAAATGATAAGGCAAGCAGACAATGAGTATCTCAGTAATCTTCTTATTTACCATGGGAAAATGGCGCTTTTTTCTCTCTTTCCTCTTTTCATAATCTTTTTTTTCTTTTTCTCAATAGCTATCTCTCTCTTTTTTTATAAGAAGAATGCTTCATAGATATCATTATGGTTACGCTGCAGGTTTCCACCATGTCAACATGGATTAGACCAGCGGCCCAGGCGTTTCTCTAACACACATACATAACTCCGTGGACTTACAAACTCCCCTTTTATTTCACACCGACGACATCCGCAAACAAAAGAGCAAGGTATCAACTGGGTATTTATTTACAAGTGTTGAAAGCGTTCCCCGTGACAGCACGGTTCTGCTAATCCCCAGCCTATAATTAGCAAGCATATAACTTTCATGGAGAGTTCACAATGGTTCAGGTTTATTAAGTGCAGGAAATAAAGTGTGTCATCAAGTTTGTGAGAGCTTTACTAACTAATTTTCCCATAACAAGCAAACATTTTATTCAGAAGAAAACAAGGCATATTGAATATGCACGGAAGTAGCAAATGATGCTAATAGGTAGGTATGATGGACACTTTGGAAATATTTGGTTTAGAAAGTTGGAAACTTGAGTAAAACACTCAGTGGAAGTGAAGGCTAGCAATAGTAAGGGAGCGACAAACGAGAGAGCAATAATGGCCATAATCATGCGGAGCGACAAAACATCATTGATTAAAGCATAAAGTGATACTACAAGTTGAAAACTAAAGAATCATAAAATCTTATGGTGACTTGGGATAGTCATAACATGGTGTGAGCATGCGCCAAGTCAACCCAAATAAACATCAAAGGAGAAAACCACTATACTATGCTTTAATATGCTAAAACAAAGCATAATTCATCCAAGGCACATTAAGCAATCTCAATTGTTTATAACAAGTCATGCTACAACAAAGAATACTAAGCATAAAGCCAAAACAATATCGAGCATGGCATGACAAAGCATAGGCCACAGTCAAAAACAAGCTCTCTTTACCACTTAAGCATGAGCTTTCCTACTCTTTTCCAAACCAAACCAAACTATTTGAACACCAAAGTATGAAAGAGGAGGTCCAACCAATTTATTTAGCAAACTAAGAAAACAAAGCAAACGAAAAACTAAAACGAAAATGAAAAAGAAGACGCTCCAAGAACAACACAACTATGCATGAAACAATAAAAATGAAGTGTTTGGAAGAAACCTAGGATTTTTATTGATGAAGAATGGGATGCCTTGGGCATCCCCAAGCTTTGAAGCTTGTACTTCTTGGATATTTCTTGGAATGACACGCGTGGCATCCCCAAGCTTGAGCTTTAGTCCATCCTTCGTCTCATTACTCATTCCTTTTATACACCGAAAATTTTCCTTTATACAAAACTTCACACAATCTTTATTAGCAACATTAGTGCACTCAAGATAATAAGTCTTAAGATTCAGTTCTAACACCAAATAAACTTCCATTAGAACACTAGCTACTGTAGCACTTCTCTCAAAAAGCTCAATTCCACAAAAGAACTCAAAAAAGAACCAACAAGAAGCAAATGCAGAAAATGGCAGAAATCTGTCAAAACAGACCAGCAGGTAAAAACGAATTTTTTCGAAGACCTTATGTTGCTCAAATCAAAAAGTGTTGAACTAACGAAAGTTAGATAACAACCTGGGGCAGAAGCACAAAAATTCACGCCTCAAAAAGATGTTCAGAGATTTTACACGAATTTTACGGTGAAGCACAGAAATCTGTTTCGGGACAACAACTTTCTCAATCATTACTTCTCTCTCATTAGAGGTTACTCTTGGCACAAAAAGCAAATAAAAAGGATAAGAAGCGGTTATTACTAAGGTAATAACTTCCAAGACTCATCTAAAACTTTTGGGTTATCTCCCAATAAGTACTTTTCTTTAATGCCTTTAAGTTACGCAAAAGCAAAAACTAAAAATAGATAAAATAGAAGTAAGCGGAGATAATCATGGTGAAAACATTGTTTTGTTCAATGAAATCCTTTTGTTAACAAGGTTGATCAGGTCTTGTTACCAAAACAATTTCATATGAGACAAAACTTTGTATTCCACTAATGATTATGTTACCTCAACCTTGATAGCAATGGTCCTAATCATAATAGTTTTAAATTTTTCTCTTGGTATGGGACAATATATTTCTCCAACTTGAATGCCCTCATCATGTTCAATTGAATTCAAAACCATAAGTCCTTTCAATCTTCTTGGGGAAATAGATAGTATGTTCCTTGTCATTAACATTGAAGTCACCTTCCCTTGATTATAATTAATAACAGCTCCTATAGTATTTAAGAAAAGGTCTCCCAAGAATAATAGACATATTGTCATCTTCAGGCATAATAGTTTAAGAGGATGCTCTCATAAGAAATAAGAGTTGAAGTAAAAGAGAGCATCAAGAAGCAAATTCAAAACACATTTAAGTCTAACCCACTTCCTATGCATAGGAATCATGTATGCAAATAAATTTGCAAAGAACAAAGTGACAGGCATAGGAAGATAAAACAAGAGTAACTTCAAAACTTTCAGCACATAGAGAGGTGTTTCAATACCATGAAAATTTCTACAACCATATTTTCCTCTCTCATAATAATTTTCAGTAGCCTTATGAATAAACTCAACAATATAACTATCACATAAAGCATGCTCTTCATGATCTACAAGCACTAGAGCTTTATTATAAACATTTTCAAAAGAAACCTCGGGAACATAACATTCATTCTCCTTTAGTAAGCATGGGGGACAATCAAATAATGTAAGGGATAAAGAGTTACTCTCATTAGAAGGTAGGCATGGGTAGCTAATCCATTCTTCCTCCTTTTGTTCATCACTCTCCTCCTCTTTTTCATCTAATGAGATTTCAGGTTCATAAATTTCTTCTTCCATAGTATCCTGCAAGGCATTAGTCTCTTCCATTTGTGGAAAGCATCTATTAAAATATTCAAGAATATACCCATTTTCATCCTTGTAATTATCAAAGCAAAATTTAAGTATACCATAAACCTCATATTTATAAGGTGAATCATCAATATTTTCAAGCAAACTAGCAAGTTCAAAAGCACCCTTCCAAGCAATAAATTCTTCAATTTGTTCCACATCATAAAAGTCATAAATTCCTTTAGCATAGGAAGATATGGTATCATTATCATTATACTCACATTGAAAAGGGAGGTGTTTATACCTCTTTCTGCAACGAGATTCATCACAGCAATAAGTAACATTATAAGTAGAGCACACGTTTCTAGCAATCGTATACAATCTATCAATTTGTTCCCATAAGTGTTTCCCTTTTTGTGACAAACGGTGTTCCTTATAATAATATTTTTGATCTTCCGTGAACCCACCTTGCCAATAAGCTTCAGTTTCAAAGAAACCAACCATTGACAACAAGCATGATAAGGCAAAACAATAACAGACCAACGAAAATAACAACTAGAGTAGGAACTATTTTTTTTGTATTTTTGATAAAGAAACAAGCAAACAAAGAGAAAATAAACTGAGCTTGAACAATAGTGAATCTAAGTGGACTTGATAAATAAAGCTACGCTCCCCGGCAACAGCGCCAGAAAATAGTCTTGATGACCCACAAATATAGGGGGTGTATCGCAGTATTTTCGAGGAAAGTGAAACCCAATTTATTGATTCGACACAAGGGGAGCCAAAGAATATTTATAAGCCTTAACAACTGAGTTGTCAATTTAGCTGCACCTGAAAACAATCTTGCTCACAGCAGTTTATCAGTAGCAACAGTTTTATAGTAGGAATAGTAAAGCAGCAGCAGTAGTAAAGCAAAGACAATAGTAACAAAAGCAGTAAACAGTGGGATTCGAGTGCGGTAGACATAGGGATGGATGGACGGGCGTTGCATGGACAAGACAATCCACATAGCAATCAGAACATAGGGCAATTGCAGATAAATAAGATAAAGCATCCAAGTACTAGACAATCCTAGACATGTGTTCCATATATAGTCATACGTGCTCGCAATGAGAACTTGCACAACATCTTTTGTCCTGCCAGCCCGTTTGCAGCAGGGCCTCTAGGGAAGTACTGGCAATTAAGGTGCTCCTTTTAATAGAGCACCAGAGCAAAGCATTAACACTCCGTGAACACATGTGATCCTCACATCAAAGCCTTCCCTTCCGGTTATCCCGATTTCTGTCACTTCGGGGCCATAGGTTCCGGACAACGACGTGTGTATACAACTTGTAGATAAGACCAAGAACAATACTATTATAATGAATCAATGACATGTTCAGATCTAAAATCATGGCACTCGGGCCCTAGTGACAAGCATTAAGCACAACAAGTCGCAACGAAGTCATAAAGCACTAATAAAAGATACTAGGCACCATGCCCTAACAATCCGATGCCATTACATGAACGATCTCATCCAATACCTACCATCCCCATAGCCTACAGCGGGGGATTACTCACTCATAGATAGGAGAAATATGGATGGTCGATGGAGAAGCGATGGTGATGATGATGGCGATGATCTCCTCCAATTCCCCATCCCGGCAAGGTGCCAGAACGGAGTTTCTGGTGCTGTTTCGTGGAATCTGGTGGTGGCGGCGGAGCGGAACTCCTTCTGAAAAAACGTCGAATCCCCCAAAGTTTTTAGGTCAGAAGGCTTCTTATAGGCGAAGAGGGATACCGAGGGGGTGCCTAGGGCCACCACACCATGCCCTGGCGCGGCTAGGCCTAGCCCGCGCCTGGAGGGGGTGTGGCTAGCCCTTGGCCCTCCCCCGTCTCGTATTCTGGCTCCTGGAGTCTTCTGGAAAAATAGGCACTTTGGCTTTTGTCCCGTCCAATTCCGAGAATATTCATTTTCTGACTTTCCTGGAACCAAAAACAGCAGAAAACAGGCAGCTAGCACTATGGCTCTTGTTAATAGGTTAGTCCAAGAAATCATATGAAAAAAACTCCAAAGTGTGGACAAAACACAAGAAAGTGGATAAAACCAAGCATGGAGCATAAAAAATTATAGATACATTTGCAATGTATCAATTGTCAACTAGGCCTGCTGTTGGGGCGTGACAAACCCGTCCATAAGCGCCTAAGAATAGGCGAGTGAACTGCGGGACATAAACCTAACCAACAGAGGCGTCAACCAAGAAGCACCGATGATGGTGTACATAGTGCCCTGGAAGACCACTCTCCAAGGGGTGGCCGCCACTGACTCCAAGTGGCGCACCCAGAACTCCACGAACCACCTAGGCAATGCGTTGAAGGAGGGAATGACACAACCGCGTTGCTGTCGCCCAATCCGAAAAATGGATATAAGGTTTCCCTCGGTGCTCGAGGCAGGGAAGAATAGGTGATAGCATGGCGACACCTCTAAGGAGGTGACGACGCCCGTGAGCATCGTCGTCATTAGATTCATGCAGGGATTTCGCGCATGCCTTGCCATCAACTCTAGCACCTAGGACATGCAGTAAATGAGGCGCCTTTGGACTCACCGCCAACGAGAAGCGAGCCAGGGATGTCGTCTGTGGAGCAGAAGGGTCGACCACCATCTCACCAACATCGAGCGGGGACTGAGCGGTGAGAACCCTGCCATCGCCACCTGGCCGGTAGACGGTATCAGCATGGTGCCCAACAACCAGCGCAAACAGGCACCCACGCGCACACCCACTGCCATGGCCAGGATCTGTAGGCCCGTCTAGGCCCAAATGGGCCACGAGTAGGCTCGATGTCGCGGCCGCAACAGCAAGATGCCTCCACCACGAGGAGGTCGCGTCTCCTCCGTCGTCATTGATCTGCGCTCGTCCCGCGCCTCCACAACACCTCGCCGCTGAGCCATCGCCGCACCACGTGGCACCGACGATCCCACCGCCCCACGAGGGAGAGGTCCCCGCCGCCGCCCAGGCATCACCCGGTGGATCCTCCGACTGCGTCGCCCCAGTGTTAGGCGACGCGGGTGGAGTCGCCTACCTTGTCTCCAAAGAGCAGTCTGTCAGCTCTGATATACACCGATAAGAGTTGCAGCAATATTTGTATCTGTGGATTGGATCCCCGAATAAGAATTCGAATTGTATACCTCTCGAGCTCTGAACAAAATCCCCGATACGGTTTTTTTGAAAGAAAAGAAAAATCGAACTTAGACATACCCCCGGACCCGGAGTGAAAAAAAAAACCTCTCAACTGCCTCGTAAGTTCCTACCCGACTCGACCCGACCGGCATCCCATCTCCGGCTCTCCCCTCCCTGCATCCAACGCCAAAATCAAACCCCGCTCGGCCGCCGCTCCGGTGACCTCCCCGGAGACGAAACTCAACAAGTCAATCGCGCGGATCCCCCGCTCGCCATGACGGAGGTACTCCCCCGCTCTCACTTCCTCGTGCGAAATTTGAGGCCGCCCTTTGCCCTTCGGCGGCTACGAGATTCACGCGCTCTGATTTGGGCGTAGCCCGGTGTTTATTGCGATTGTTGCCACGGCCGTGCTCACAGGAACCGTGTTTTTCGATGGGTTAGCTTGTTGATGGCTCGGGACCTCGCATGGCGGCGGTCTAGATTTTAGTCTCGTGGGTCTGGAAGAATTAGGGTTAGGTTCGCTTGCTTGTCCATGTCTCGCACGGTTCAATTGCGACGAAGGCAACCTGTAGTTTTGGGAGGCCGAACTACAGACAGTTAGTCCCACTGAATTCCATCATCCATGTTACCACTTCGTCTAGATTTTAGGGACCTAGAGAATCTCTCAGACTCCCAAGTGGAGATCAGTGGGTGGGAGTCCCAGTACATCCTGTTGTCATGCCAATATTGTGTGATGTTTGCTATTGGTAGAAAATAGTGAGATTTCTTTTGCCTTTCGAAAAATTACCGGCAATCTTCTAGTGATTGTTGTGCTCTTGAGCATCCATTTCTTCAAGCTAAATTTTGGGACTATACTAACTTTTCCTCTCTTGTTTCAGTATTGGGTGAGCCAAGGAAACAAATGGTGCGACCTGTGCAAAATTTTCATATCTAACAATCCGTTCAGCATCAGAACGCATGAAATTGGTAAACGGCACAAGGACAATGTCACCCAAAGACTGTCCACGATGCAAAAGGATGGTGCTGCTAAGGAAAAGGAGCAGCAGCAAGCAGCAAAAGCCCTCCAGCTGATAGAAGCTGTAAGTCTTCAATGTGCTGTATTTTATATGTATTGCTGCTATCCATCTGTTACGTCCAACCGTGAGATAGATATCTAATATGAACTGGATCTGTAAATGGAAAGGGAACATATGGTTCTACATTGTTACAGCAGACAGGATTTTCCTCTTACATAATCGCTTGTTGTATTCTGTTGCAGTTTGTCCTGAGTTATGGAGGCAGCATGCCTGATTATATTTCATTTTTCTCTGCAGAAAGCTAAAAAGAGTTACCAGAAAGATTTGGAGAATAACCAGAGAAATGTGGATGGTGACAGTTCTGCAGCACCTGGAGAAGGTAGTTTTCTTTGATACCTGATGCAATTGCGTCATTGGTTTCTGATTGTCATCTTTGAGTCGTGTAGCATAAATTAGATTTTGATCTATTAATACTTAATATCATCTTCTTGAGCTTTCACTGCTTTGCTGACTTTTGTCCTATTGATTCTAGTTGTTCACTTTCTTAGTTCCCAGCCAGATGGCCACATCACAGCAGGGGAATGTGATTGATGAACCAAGAAATAACCTGATATTATTGTTAGTTTTCCAAGTCCCACTTGTTTCTTATGCTTAAATTACCCATTCAAATATATCTTCCTAGCTGGTTCAAAATTATATCCAACATTGTTTTTACTCGTGCAAGCCAAATGCCCTTGCTAGAATTTCTCAATAAATTCTTATTTGATAGCGCAGAGGCATGTTATTGGGCAGCAAAATGTGTTAAGACAACATTTCAATTAGCGACTAAAAAATCATCATGACGTGTGCAAGATTGAGCGGAACGGACGGACAAAAAATCTGAATGATTGAAAATCAGCTAGCTGCAAGTTAGTAAAGGTGTGAATTTTCATGACATGTACCCCAGCAAAGTGTCTAGCTGTCCCAGCAATTTAGCATTTGCAGTTTCTATTTTTCTGCACGGTATCTAGCCTGGTTAGTATATGAAATCGGACTCTACCAGTAACAAGATACTTTGGCTAGACTGGATAGCAAAGACTGCATGTAATATTAGTTGGGCAATTAATACCTTTGTATGGATTCCCTTGTATGAACTATGGAGTATATACTTTGCCTGGACTGATAGAACAATCTGATCATTCTCTACTATGATGGCTTTTTTTTCCGAGATTGTTGATAATGCATTGATGTCAATTTGAAGGTTTTTATCTGTCTTGGTTAACATGTTTGAAATCTGGTATGTGCAGGATGGGTATTCGACTCAAGTACAGGGTATTATCACGATAAATCTACTGGACTATACTACGACTCGAACTCCGGTTTCTATTATTCGGATGGTTTAGGTACTTCCATTAAGCAGACACGTACCTTCATTTCATATTTATCCTCTCATGCTTTCCAGAAACTTTATTCTCTATAATTCATAATGTTCATGTTTTTTTCGCTGAACAGGCAAATGGGTTACCCAGGAAGAGGCGTACAAGTCCGTGGAGACTTGGAACACTAACGTCGCGCAATCGTCGACTTCGCAGACAAAACCATCTGGTGGAGGCGGCCCCGGCTCCAGTATTAAAGGAGGGCCAGCTCCCGGTTTGGTGGTCACAAAGCCACTGAACCCGATGAGACCCATGAAGGGTGCTCCATCTGGTATGGCCGCCGCTAACAAGAGAAAAAGAGAGGACAAGAAGCCCAAGGTGGTTTCGAAGGAGGAGGAAGCGGCCCTCAGAGCGCGGGAAGCAGCGAGGAAGCGAGTTGATGACAGGGAGAAACCTCTGATGGGATTATATAAAACGTACTAAAGCTCCCGAGGGGCGTATCCAGTTTCATGCGCTGCCTGGTATAGGGGGAAATGGTAATGGATGAATTGTTCTGAGAAAAAGATGGGGAGACCAGCGCTGTTTGGTTTCAGTCTTTGATAGAGCTCTTCAGTGGCAGCAGACGCATGTCTGGAGTGTTATTACCTCATCAAAGTTCCTAGATTGGACAAATTCCGCTGTGTGGAACATGTAAAAAGTGAGCAGACTACCCATTAACATTTTCATTGTTCTTTTCTCTGGTGGATTACACACATGTTATAAATGCTGTGAACTGTGGACACCGCTTGACAAATTGTACCATCTATCCTGTGATCAGAAGAAAGTTGAAGTGGCCACGGTGGTATCATTAGTTGAAGCTGGGGGAAAGCTTTGTGCCGCCGGAGAGCCGAATCGCAGTGGGGGAATGAGTTGTGTCGCCGACAGGGTTGGCCCACTCGTATTTTGCTGTCCAGCATCCTAGATTCGGTCTGAGAACGGTAGATGTAAAATTGGTCAAATCCAACGAAAAATGGACAAAAAACGTTCTAGAGAGGTCTTGAATGTTAGTGGAGATGCTGTGTAACCGACCAATCATGACGGTCCAGGAGACTCACGACACGGGAAGTTCCTTCCAGAAAGGAACAGAAATCATGCCAGAGGACCAGAGACCGAATTCGTTCGTGATCAAAGAGAAATGTTATCTTCGACATGATGCTTTGCACGTTCGGAAGGGGATCTCACCAGTCGGCCCTTCTTTTTTATTTTATTCTGGCAGAAATATTTTGCTGCACACGCTAAGCCGAACGCAAAAAAGAGTGCCAAATCTAAAGATCATGTGTAACAACTGTGAGGGTTCTTTATACATTCATTGCCAAGCGAATGAGCAGTTCTTTCATTGCCAATAGATGCAGTAGATGCTTCCAAGCATCCCAAGAAATTCTCTACTTTCATTGACTGTGAGGGTCTGAACAGTGTCTTTAGTTGGGTGTTCTCAAGTATTGTTCTCCAAACACTGCAATCACTGCCCTGCACACTCTGTACAAGCAACCAATGGCGGTGGACTCGGCCATGCAGAGATAGTCATCGGCACTGTCACCCGAAGCTCCGTATGGAAGCAACCTCATCGCCACTGCACTTCTGCAGTGAGAAAAACCCTACCATTGCTATGCAATCCTTCTTGCATAAGAAATAGGGGTCAAACTCTTTGATCGCATGCACGATTTCGAGGAAGAGCTTCCGACTCATCCTGAAACGGAGTCGAAACACGGTCTCTTTGTGCAGCGGCTCATCGGCGAAGTAGTCGGCGTACAACATGCAGTAGCCCTCTATCTGCTGCCTTACTTTGCACTTCTGGTGATCCTTCGTTGAGCCTCCACGTTTCGACGCTGTAGTCTGCGTGTATAGCCCGGCCAGGGAGCCGAGGATATGCATGTGCTCTTCATCTTCAGCGGCTGTGGCGGTCTCTTCCTCCAGCAACAGGGCGATCATCACCTCGTCGTCGGAGTCCATGGCCGAACGAGCAAAACGCTGAACACTTCACGGACGAGGTGGCGTGAGCTCGGAATGAAGCCGAGCTGCAGCGAAGGCTGGAGACGGCGAAACAAGGCTTAAGCCAAGGGGAAAGGATTCGGCGGGGCAGCGAAGGGGCAGCTGGGGGAAAGCTTTGTGCCGCCGGAGAGCCGAATCGCAGTGGGGGAATGAGTTGTGTCGCCGACAGGGTTGGCCCACTCGTATTTTGCTGTCCAGCATCCTGGATTCGGTCTGAGAACGGTAGATGTAAAATTGGTCAAATCCAACGAAAAATGGACAAAAAACGTTCTAGAGAGGTCTTGAATGTTAGTGGAGATGCTGTGTAACCGACCAATCATGACGGTCCAGGAGACTCACGACACGGGAAGTTCCTTCCAAAAAGGAACAGAAATCATGGCAGAGGACCAGAGACCGAATTCGTTCGTTCGGTCGTCGCCTGATCAAAGAGAAATGTTATCTTCGACATGATGCTTTGCACGTTCGGAAGGGGATCTCACCAGTCGGCCCTTCTTTTTTATTTTATTCTGGCAGAAATATTTTGCTGCACACGCTAAGCCGAACGCAAAAAAAAGTGCCAAATCTAAAGATCATGTGTAACAACTGTGAGGGTTCTTTATACATTCATTGCCAAGCGAATGAGCAGTTCTTTCATTGCCAATAGATGCAGTAGATGCTTCCAAGCATCCCAAGAAATTCTCTACTTTCATTGACTGTGAGGGTCTGAACAGTGTCTTTAGTTGGGTGTTCTCAAGTATTGTTCTCCAAACACTGCAATCACTGCCCTGCACACTCTGTACAAGCAACCAATGGCGGTGGACTCGGCCATGCAGAGATAGTCATCGGCACTGTCACCCGAAGCTCCGTATGGAAGCAACCTCATCGCCACTGCACTTCTGCAGTGAGAAAAACCCTACCATTGCTATGCAATCCTTCTTGCATAAGAAATAGGGGTCAAACTCTTTGATCGCATGCACGATTTCGAGGAAGAGCTTCCGACTCATCCTGAAACGGAGTCGAAACACGGTCTCTTTGTGCAGCGGCTCGTCGGCGAAGTAGTCGGCGTACAACATGCAGTAGCCCTCTATCTGCTGCCTTACTTTGCACTTCCGGTGATCCTTCGTTGAGCCTCCACGTTTCGACGCTGTAGTCTGCGTGTATAGCCTGGCCAGGGAGCCGAGGATATGCATGTGCTCTTCATCTTCAGCGGCTGTGGCGGTCTCTTCCTCCAGCAACAGGGCGAACATCACCTCGTCGTCGGAGTCCATGGCCGAACGAGCAAAACGCTGAACACTTCACGGACGAGGTGGCGTGAGCTCGGAATGAAGCCGAGCTGCAGCGAAGGCTGGAGACGGCGAAACAAGGCTTAAGCCAAGGGGAAAGGATTCGGCGGGGCAGCGAAGGGGCAGCTGGGGGAAAGCTTTGTGCCGCCGGAGAGCCGAATCGCAGTGGGGGAATGAGTTGTGTCGCCGACAGGGTTGGCCCACTCGTATTTTGCTGTCCAGCATCCTGGATTCGGTCTGAGAACGGTAGATTTAAAATTGGTCAAATCCAACGAAAAATGGACAAAAAACGTTCTAGAGAGGTCTTGAATGTTAGTGGAGATGCTGTGTAACCGACCAATCATGACGGTCCAGGAGACTCACGACACGGGAAGTTCCTTCCAAAAAGGAACAGAAATCATGGCAGAGGACCAGAGACCGAATTCGTTCGTTCGGTCGTCGCCTGATCAAAGAAAAATGTTATCTTCGACATGATGCTTTGCACGTTCGGAAGGGGATCTCACCAGTCGGCCCTTCTTTTTTATTTTATTCTGGCAGAAATATTTTGCTGCACACGCTAAGCCGAACGCAAAAAAGAGTGCCAAATCTAAAGATCATGTGTAACAACTGTGAGGGTTCTTTATACATTCATTGCCAAGCGAATGAGCAGTTCTTTCATTGCCAATAGATGCAGTAGATGCTTCCAAGCATCCCAAGAAATTCTCTACTTTCATTGACTGTGAGGGTCTGAACAGTGTCTTTAGTTGGGTGTTCTCAAGTATTGTTCTCCAAACACTGCAATCACTGCCCTGCACACTCTGTACAAGCAACCAATGGCGGTGGACTCGGCCATGCAGAGATAGTCATCGGCACTGTCACCCGAAGCTCCGTATGGAAGCAACCTCATCGCCACTGCACTTCTGCAGTGAGAAAAACCCTACCATTGCTATGCAATCCTTCTTGCATAAGAAATAGGGGTCAAACTCTTTGATCGCATGCACGATTTCGAGGAAGAGCTTCCGACTCATCCTGAAACGGAGTCGAAACACGGTCTCTTTGTGCAGCGGCTCGTCGGCGAAGTAGTCGGCGTACAACATGCAGTAGCCCTCTATCTGCTGCCTTACTTTGCACTTCCGGTGATCCTTCGTTGAGCCTCCACGTTTCGACGCTGTAGTCTGCGTGTATAGCCTGGCCAGGGAGCCGAGGATATGCATGTGCTCTTCATCTTCAGCGGCTGTGGCGGTCTCTTCCTCCAGCAACAGGGCGATCATCACCTCGTCGTCGGAGTCCATGGCCGAACGAGCAAAACGCTGAACACTTCACGGACGAGGTGGCGTGAGCTCGGAATGAAGCCGAGCTGCAGCGAAGGCTGGAGACGGCGAAACAAGGCTTAAGCCAAGGGGAAAGGATTCGGCGGGGCAGCTGGGGGAAAGCTTTGTGCCGCCGGAGAGCCGAATCGCAGTGGGGGAATGAGTTGTGTCGCCGACAGGGTTGGCCCACTCGTATTTTGCTGTCCAGCATCCTGGATTCGGTCTGAGAACGGTAGATGTAAAATTGGTCAAATCCAACGAAAAATGGACAAAAAACGTTTTAGAGAGGTCTTGAATGTTAGTGGAGATGCTGTGTAACCGACCAATCATGACGGTCCAGGAGACTCACGACACGGGAAGTTCCTTCCAAAAAGGAACAGAAATCATGGCAGAGGACCAGAGACCGAATTCGTTCGTTCGGTCGTCGCCTGATCAAAGAAAAATGTTATCTTCGACACGATGCTTGGATCGGAGCCGTAGATCGCTGCACCTACTACAGCGTCACGGCCCGCCCGCCCGTCCCCGTCGTCGTCTCTTTCCTCTTGCATTCGTGCTGCTGGCTGCTGCGTCAATGACTTTTCAACCAGCACAATCACGTTCTCAAATCCTGTATAATCTGGGTGCCACTAACCACAAGACTAGCTCACTAAGCGCATCTTTACCGGACTGACCAATTTTAAACACGGGAGACGTCTGAATCCATCCATTTAGATCGGTCCATGAACACAAAACAAACATTTTTTTTTTTGCCATGGTCTGTTTGAGGTGTGGGGTGTGCAGCGGACGTATGGTCATTAGCCATCGTAACGACGATGCCCGGCTGTGGGAAAACTCATTTCCATCGAGGTTTTTCCTGCGCGGTGAATTCCATATTACTAATAACCTCAACTTTATCCAGATAGGAACCCATCTGATCTAAATAGTTAATTGGATACGTATAAATTGAGATAAAGTTAAGATCATTAATACGAACCGCAGGACTGGAGGGAGTACTTATTGTTAGAGTATGACATAGACACGGTTATTATGATAGTTTAAGATAGTTAGGACTCTAGCTTAACTTGACTTGTACTCCAAGATAATCCTCTGTACGTCTATATATACTTCCCCATGAGGCTCAATAATACATCCAACATATTCCGTCAATCTCTCCCTCTCTATCGTTCTACATGGCATCAGAGCGGCAATATCATTGACCTAGCCGCCGCCACTTCTCAAACCCTAGTGCTGTCGCCCACCATGGCACCGCGCTAGCCGAGCAACGCGCTTCTGCCGCGCCGCTCCCAGGGAGGTCGGTCTCCATGATCCCTGCGGGGAGCTACGCAAACCGTACGCAGGGTTCTTCCGTCGATCCGTGATCGGCTGCCCTGTAAGTTTTTTTTCTGATCTCTTGATCGGTTTTCTTTTTTGGTTTACCGATCTTAGATCGGACTGAGTCGCTCACCGTCGTCGTCATCGCCGCGCCTCTACTCCGACCATCGGCATAGAGGATCTACACCGCGTCCGTACCCCTGTCCCCTCCGCTGCTGCGCCTGCCTCGACAGGCTGTCGCGACCTCACGGCAGGCTGTCGTCGCCTTCCTTGGAAGGCTACCGCGGCTGCCCCCCCTCGGATCCTCTTCGTCGTTATCGTCCGAGACTTCACCGACAACGCCGCCATTGACTCCGATCTACGCGTCGTCCACGCCCTGGCGCATACGGCGCACCGACGGTCTGATCAACCGATCCCGCACATGTCTACGCCAAGCACGTCCCTGAGCACATGCCTACCACCGATCGAGCTATGGGCTGCCGCTGTGTCGCCCCAGCCGCTGCACCGACTTGCGCCCTGCAGCTATGCCGTTCCGGTGCATCGACATCCTCGGCTTTCACCGCGCCATATCCTACAGCGCGGATCGTCGCCGTCTGCACATGGTCTTCGTCACGTCGCCGGGTTCTTCCTCACCTACTTCGAGCACCGCCACCGCGCTTCACAAGGTAACCTGTAGGGCGCCCTCTCGTCGTCGCGGGTCCTGCTGACTACCCATCGCCACTCCAGGCATTCAGCATGACTACCCCAGGTTGCGACTATTTTCGCCGCTTTCTACGTCTTCGTCCACTACAACTTTGCCGCCAGCGTCATTGTCTCATCCCGACTACACCATCTGTTACTCTACCCCGACAACCGTGGACAACACCGGCATCTCTCCCTTAGCCGCTCTGCGCGTCGCAACCGCTCTGGAGGCTTCCTCTGCTAGTCTTTCTGACATGGCGACAAGTTCATGATGGTCCCTGCCCCCGCACGCCTAGTACTGGCAACACCGGGAGTGCCTTCGTCCCTGACGCGTTCTCGAGTCTGGCAAGCTCGGACCGGCGCCTCGTCTTCATCGGTTTCAACAACGTCTTCTTCGGCATCTACCCCTCTACGACTGCCTCGACCGCGTCATCGACGAGTTCTTATTTGCATACTCGGTTCTGGCAAAACCGGAGTGTGCGTTCGTTCTCGACGTGCGCCTAATTCTAGAAAAACTACGGCCGCACCTCGGATGGCTCGGACTGCATCGGCTTTGGCATCGATACCCTCGACGACTGCCACGACGCGTCTCCGTGATCCTCCTCGCGCACTATGCGCATGCGGCTTCACGTGCGGCTAACTCGACACCGGCATCCCCCACCACGACATCGACCACGGCGACCCCTCGCACGGCTATCTCGACCATGGCACCGCCTCACGCTCTCGATTCCCTCGACATCGGCACAAGGGCTACCACCACTCTTGAGCATCATCATCTTCCTCTACGGTCCAAGCTACCGCGACGTGATACCGTCCACGATGTTTCCGCTCCTACTGCAGGGAATAGTTAGGACTCTAGCCTAATTTGACTTGTACTCCAAGATAATCCTCTGTACGTCTATATATACTCGTTCATGAGAATCAATAATACTCCAACATATTCCGCCAATCTTTCTTCCTCTCTATCGTTCTACATGTATGAACTAAAATCAAAATTGTTCCGCGCTTTGAACACCAATCACCAGCAGCGGAAAGGTTCGTCGCGGACCACATTAGTCCCCCGGCTAGTCTGGACATGTAGTGGACACTGGCCGCCGCCGAGAGTAGAACATGACCAACACTGTCCTATCACTGACTAGATTATGGCTAATTAAGCTAAGTACAAAAGCCTATACAAACAGACAAAATGCCCCCCGTAAAAGCATTGGTTACATCGTCCAACCGACGTATGCCTGTGGCAGTACATGGCAAGCGGATCATCATCTGTGTACATATTTTAGTCTCCGCAGGGAGCCCATTGGTTTGGCACGAACGATCGATCGGCCCTGCTTCGCTATCTAGATCTCCACGTACGAAACGTACGATACTGCCGTCGTCGGTATGATGTGATTTTGCCGGTTCAGATTATTCGTACTAAACTAATAATCTTTTTGTTCTAAGAAGTGAGCTAGCTCACTTGGTTAGGCGAGTGGACGTGTCAATCCAGCCTTTCAGGTTGAAGCTCTCACGGATCGAAATTGGTTTTCTATTATTTAAAAAAAATCAAAACTCACTATTAGGGTTTTCGCCACCGTTTTCCTTAAAAAAAAACTTCTTGTTCTCCTTTGTCCCGTGATATATGAACAACTCCATGTTCAAATTAGAGTGGATGTTTCATGTTTGTGCTTTAGTTTGGACAATCTCAAATGCACGTGAAAAAATTATTTTTAACAAGATTGAAGATATTCTCTTTTGCAGGTTATCCGTATGCATGGCTATGCACCTCAATCCATATATGGTACTTCCTACACGCAGAGCGGCGGAGCATGACAAGTGGGATATGGTTGCAGTCGTATGGAGACAGATTGTCTGGCTTTCTTGCCGGTGATTGACTACATGTTGCACAGATTCATCGTGTTTTTGTTTTTCCAACCGTTGTTCTTTGTATCCAATTTATGCCATTCATGAGATGTAATAAGAATTTACTACTACGTGAGACCATTTAATGAAGCTGGTTGTGCACATCTATTGATGCGAAAGCCAGATTTCTTCCCTTTTCGAAACAAAAACATGAATAACTCCAACATATGGGTATAAGTCAGAGGAGGCCAAATTAATGTGGACACAACCTTATTTTCCAAGGTATAATTTTTCTTTTTGGAAAACGGTGTCAATTAAAACTTCAGTGTAATGCCAGGAAAGGTATGCAGGGAAAATTAGAATATAATCATAAAGAACAAAAAGAAAAAAAGAGTGGAACCAAAAACAAAATGGAAAGAGTCTCTTTTATTCAAAGGTTTTTCATATGAATTTTGTAGGATTGGAACCTTACAACTTTTTCCTAAGCATGGTATTGCTTGTACAATAGAATTTGATAGAGACTTTTATAAAGATATTTTTGCGCCAAATTTCATAGAAAATGTTCCACACACTCAAGTTCCCTTAGTTTGATTTGTACGATTTAAATAACATAGGAACGTGAAAGTGCACGGTTGCAATAGCGCGTGACCAATAGAGTTCTACAAGGATGTGTTTGCACCAAAATGTTTTTCCACCATGGAGAAAGCAAAGATTTATTCCACCACCTAGGATTCAACATGGCATGCCATCTAATTTCTACGTTTTATTCCATATTATTAAATCCTTCAAACCAAATAGGCCCTTAGAATTTCACTTTCATAATATTTTCCATTATGTGTATGGTCATATTGGTTAAGTGAGACTAAACTATTGAGTTCCAAGGAAGAAAATTAGCGGATCCAGCATAATATGCACCGCAGACATTGTTGTCATATCACAAATGGAGGCCAGAGGCCACTACACGTCTACACCACTGGATATACACAATCTAAATTCCACCACTAAATTAGTGCAGCCGACATCAGTCCTTTCTTGCGGTAAAGTGAGGGAATTTCAGTGGATGTAGCTTTAGAAAGAACGGAAGTGATGAAAATAGCACATTATTCTGATTCTTTATACATACATCAGTATGAATGATCCCCTCCAAAAACACCCAATATTATGGTGGCCGTAGCTTGGGGGTTCCAACGGTGCTGTTGGCCGGCGATGGTCCTGCTGCGCGCCGCCTACTCGTCGTCGTTGTGGTCGATGACGATGAAGACCTGGGGCGGTGGCCACGCGCCATTGGGGGCTGCTGGAGCAGGGGGAGGCGCTGGGAGCACGAGCGGTGCCTGGGCCCGTGCGGCCACCCAGGAGTCGTGCAGGGCCTGCCCCATGACATCCCATTTCCTCTCCTCCTCTGGCTGTGACTCGAGGATGGAGACCGCGATCTCCTCCTCCATCATTGGCTAGGGCTGCGGCGGCGTCTTCGGCTCCTCCACCCTGATGGCAACCTGGCCGAGCCACTAGGGCTGCGGCGGCGGCTCTAGCTCCTCCACCTTGATGGCCACCTGGCCGGGCCACTGCTGCCACATCTACGACTAGACGTAGCGTGACCAGTTAAGGAGGCCAGGCTGCGTAGGGCTGAAGTAGTCGAGGTCATGGCCGACGTCGTCGTCGTCCTCCATGCCACGGACCGTGTTGGACTCCTCCCAATAGTCCTCGCCATCATCGTCGAGGTTCTCGAGGTGGACCTCGATGGCCTCGCGGCGCAACTCATCCTCTACCTCGAACCAGCGGTCCCAGAGGTCAAAGTGGCTGGAGTAGGTCGGGTCCCGCCGTAGATCTGGTGGTAGGAAGTCTCGGTGGCGGCAGATCTTGCGCCGGCGAGCAGGCCCCGACACCGGGATTGTCGGCACAGGCACGCGTGCCTGGTTGAGGTACCACCCCACTAGCGGATGCACGTTCGGCCAGGGGCACAACATGTCTGCCTCGTCGAGCGTGTGCATGGCCTTGAGGGTCACATTGACGCGTCGCTCGGAGCACGAACACGGCAGCACGCGTTGGTGGGGAGCAAGAAACGGAGTTCCGATGACTGCCGCCACCGGAAGAGGAATCAACCTCATGTTTGTTGCGGCCGAGCCAGAACCACCCCTTCCAGCAGTTCGTCAACGTGACCGGCAGACAACGAAGCGGTTGTCGGTGGGGAGGGAGCGGCTAGTGTTTTGGGGAGCTAGGGCTTTGACCAGTGGACTGTGGACGTGCGGGGGATTGGGATGACGCGGTCCCCTCTAAAAAGGACGAGCGGCTCTGGTCCTCCTCTGATGAGACACCACCAATGCTAGGTTGGGCTGTTGAAGTTTCGGGAGGACACGGCCGAACACGGAAGCCGTCCGTCCTGCCGGATTCCAGTCCCATATTTGTGCCTCGTTTGCGCCGAAACAGACCGGTTCAGCTGTCCTGTCCATTTGTGGGGGTGCAGTTAGGCCATGGGTTATGTGTCGCTAGACCAAATCAGACCGGCGTGGTCCGTTTGCATGAGACCGTTGGAGGTGCCCTTAGGTGTGGATTGGACGAGATCATCCGATATGCTCTTATCAACCACATCAGTCTCCCCGGCCCGGTGCCACCACAAGCTCAATCCAGTGGTGTAGCTGGTAGCACGCTCCAATTTCCCGACAGAGAAAGTTCCAAAATAGAACGAAAATCATGGCAGATAACCAGAGACCGAATTCGTCAGTCTACCGAGGAGTAGCTGTTAATTAAGCAAGAAACATGATGATGCTTCGCACGCACATTCGGAAGAGGGCAGCTCCGTCGGAGGGCAGTGGTATCCCTAGCCCACCAGAGTTCAAACCCCAGGTTTAACACTTTGGTATCTCATAAAGACGGAATATTCTTTCAGTGGGAGGCGACGTTTCCGTCGATAGCGAGGCGCCTATGGTGACTTCGTCAATTTCAAGACCCGCCGGCTCAGTCTCTCGAAGGTGCTCATAGGGGTAGAATGTGCGTGCGTGTGTTCATAGGGGTGAGTGTATGTACGTATTATGAGCGGCTGCGTTTATACAGTGTTTAAAAAAAAAAAATCCCAGCCCCCTCCGAGACATTTTTCTTACTGGTACCCAAATCGTTGGCACATGCTACTAATTTGTTCCGGGCTTAAACATCGATCGGCAACAACAAAAGGGGTCGTTGCAGCAGACCGCATTAGTCTCCCGGCTAGTTTGGACATGCAGTAGCTGCCGCCGAGTAGAACATGACTAACACTGTCTAATCACTGACTAGATTATCGCTAATCAAGCTACAAAGCCTATACAAACATACAAAATGCGTCCCCAAGAAACATTGGTTACATCGTCCAACTGACGTATGCCTGTGGCAGTACATGACAACACGGATCATCTGTCTATATATTTTAGTCTCCCGAGGGAGCCCAATGATTTGGCACGAACGACCGATCGAACATGCTTCGCTTTGGATCTGCACGTATGTGCCTTTGAAAACGATACCCCCAGGTCGGTATGATGTGATTTCGTCGGTTGCGATTATTCGGACCAAACAAAAGAAAAGGTGCTCAGAGCGAGTACATAACATTTTTTTCTTTGAAATTCCACCGATTTATTACAGTATAAAGAGATTTAAAAGTAATAAAAATTACAAATAGGTTATTGGATCACCTAGCGACGACTACAAACACTAGCATGAGCCAAAGGCGCGCCGCCGTCCTCGCCCCTCCATCACCGGAGTCGGCCAAAGCTTGTCGCAGACGGGAAATCGTCGTGCTAAGACCCCATAGGACCAGTACACCAGAGCAGTAACCGTCGCCAAAGATGACAATCGTAGATCAGAAGAGACTGATCTCAAACCACACTGGCGAATACGGAAAACGACCGGATCCCAATGACCTCCGCCGGCGCTAGACGCACCACCGGAACGAGGATAGGATGAGGAGGATCTTATTCTGACTTCAGAACGCAGTCGCCGCTTCAACATCTCGAAGAAGACACTAAATAAAAACGAAAACCCTCCTGCCGGCGAGAGGTCGTGGTCCGCCACACCTCCAAGGCCCTAAGGCCACCGGAAGTGGAGCGGACCGGCGGCGACGCTGGTGAGGGAACAAAACCCTAGATGAGTTTAGGTGCTGCTTCCCGATCGCGCGTGGCGGCTGAGTATATAACATATTCGTACCAAATAAAACAAAGGTGGCTCTCCTTTCTATCTTCTATATTCACCATTATTTTGTCCCGTGATATATGAACAACTCCATGTTCAAATTAGAGCGGGTGTTTCATGTTTGTGCTTTAGTTTGGACAATCTCAAATGCACGCATTTTTTTATTTTTAACAAAATTGAGGATATTCTCTTTTGCAGGTTATCCGCATGCACGGCTATGCACCTGGATCCACATATGGTACTTCCTACACCGGGCGAAGCGGAGGAGCGATGACACGTAGGATATGGTTGCAGACGTATGGAGACGGCTTGTTTGGCTTTCTTGCCAGTGATTGACTACATGTTGCACAATTCGTCATGTTTCTATTTTTCCCACGGTTGATCGTTATATCCAAGTTATGCCATTCATGAGATGTAATAATGATTTTACATGAGACCATTTAATAAAGCTGGCTGTGCACATCTATCGATGCGAAAGCCTGATTTCTTCCCTTTTTCGAAACAAAAACATGAACAACTCCAACATCTGGGTATAAGTCAGAGGAGGCCAAATTAATGTATCATAAGTATTTTTTTCCTAGGACATGACCTTATTTCCCAAGGTATCTTTTTTTTTGGAAAACGGTGTCAACTGAAACTTCAGTGCAATGCCACGAAAGGTATGTAGGGAAAATTAGAATAATCATAAAGAACAAAAAGAAAAAAGATGGAACCAAAAACAAAATGGAAAGAGCCTCTTTCGTTCGAAGGATTTTCATATGAATTTTGTAGGATTGGAACCTTACAATATTTTCCTAAGTATGGTTATTGGTTGTAGAATGGAATTTGATAGAAGCTTTTATAAAGATATTTTTGGGATATGTTTCATTGAAAATGTTCCATCTACTCAAGTCCTATTAGTTTGATTGGTAGGATTCAAAAAGGATAGGAACATAAAAGTGCACAGTTGCAATAGCACGTGCCCAATAGAGTTCTACAAGGTTGTGTTTGCACCATTGAGGAAGCAAAGAATTATTCCACCACCTAGGATTCAACATGGCATGTCATCTAAATTCTATGTTTTATTCCTACATTTTTTTAAATTCTTCAAACCAAATAGGCCCTTAGAATTTCACTTTTATAATATTATCTACTATGTGTATGATTGGTTAAGAGAGACTAAACTAGTGGGTTCCAGAAAAGAAAAATAGTGGATTCAGCATAACATGCACCGCAAACATTGTTGTCATATCACAAATGGTGGCCATAGGCCACTACACCACTCTGATATATACAATCGAAATTCCACCACCGAACTAGTGCACCCGACATCAGTCTTTTGTTGCGGTAAAGTGAGGGAATTTCAGTGGATGTAGCTTTAGAAAGAACGGAAGTGATGAAAAGAGCATACTATTCCAATTCTTATACACACTTCAGTACGGATGATCCCTAAAAAAAAGACTCAGTTATACCGTCGCGACAGGATGCCATTTTGTTTGGATTTTGAAGTGCTTCTTTCCCAAGGTGAATGTAATGCAAAATAAAAGGTACGCAAAGAAAGAGTAGAATAAGCATTAAAACAAAATGAAAAAAGGGAACCCAAGGACCATACCGATTCATATTCTTTTTAGATATCAAACTATTTTTAAATTTAGATGAAACTTATTCATATTCTTATAGCCTCGAAATAGTCTTTCACCCCGCTATATTAATATAGCAATCATACAATACAACCAAGATAGTCTCGAAACGAAAGAAAATACTGGGACAGCAACAAACACACGCCCGAAAGAAAACAAAGAAGAAACAAAATGAAGACCGAGGCGGATCCACTAAACGAAAGTGACCCACAACCGCTGCGCCCTCGGGATAATTCCCACCATGCTCATTGCCCCCGAATCGTTGAGCACCAAGCAACACCCTTAAGAGGGAAAGCTGTAGGGGTTCGCGTACGAAAATAATAAAATTTTACCCTACGCCCCTAAACCCCTGATGCTGCTAGGACCTATCTATTAGTAATACAGTAACTAGAGGGGCTTTTCACGAACTTACCATCAAAGACCGAAAAGCATTGTCAACGCTCGGAAGAGCGTGGTTGATGTAGACGATCCGAAGCCGACCTCAAGGTCGTGTTGAAGTCCTCGCGCTCCTGCGGCTCCAACGACTCCTAGTGCCCCAAGTATGACACCTCGCGGGGAGTTACACACGTCCGGTGTCTAGTGATGACTCCCGCTTCCCTGATCCAGCAGCAGTTGCGGAACTAGAGCTCCTGGATCCCAATCCCGCAGCGCGACAACGCTCCGCGGTGAAGATGTCTCTCGTTCGCGCAGTCCGAACTTGGGACCACGGTCATGGGAGAGAGAGAGAAATATCAATTGGAGGTCTCCTCAAAAGTGAGGAAACATTTTTTTGAATATTATGTGTATTTTCTAGTCAAAATACCCCACTATATATAGGGGGATGAGAGGTACTACCTCCCTCAAAGTCCCGGTATGGGACTAAAGGAGGGGAGGGGGAACCTGCCGGCCAGCCCTAGTGGGCCCCGCACGCGGGGGGGGGGGGGGGGGGGGGGGGGGGGCTAGGCCTAGCCGGCCACCCCTTCCCCCTTCTCTCCTCTTGTCTTTCCCTCATGGGCCCTTCTCCCTCCGGAATTGGCCCATTAAGCCTTTTTGACTTTTAATTTAAATAATTATGAATAAATGATTTAATCAATATTTAACATTCATTCAAATATTGACGTGGGCATACCTTAAAGGTACTCGAGTTTGGTACATACAACCTGATCTGGCAGAAGCCCACGGCGTTACTAGGGCCCAATCCAGGATCCGGGTGACCTACGGAGACTCCGACTGCTTGCGGCACAAGGCAAAGCTTAAGATAGAAAGTTTGAAAGGGTGAACCCTAACTTGTAACCGACTCGACCTGCTACCTGAGACCTAGCCTATCTATAGAAATGCTAGGAGGGGGCGGCGAGGAGGACAATCACAACCCTAGTTTCCACAACCTCGCCAGATTGCATCTGCGCACCCCTGTAACTTTCGACTCCCTCGATAATTCCAAGAGCAGACAAGCAGGAGTAGGGACTGATACATTGCAAATGTATCTATAATTTTTGATATTTCATGTTTGGTTTTATCTACTTTCTTATGTTTTGTCCACACTTTGGAGTACTTTTCATATGATTTCTTGGACTAACCTATTAACAAGAGCCATAGTGCCAGTTGCCTGTTTTCTGCTGTTTTTGGTTCCAGGAAGTCAGAAAATGAATATTCTCGGAATTGGACGGGACAAAAGCCAAAGTTCCTATTTTACCGGAAGACTCACGGAGCCAGAATACGAGACGGAGGAGGGCCAGGGGCTGGCCACACCATGTGGTGGCGCGGGCTAGCCCTGGCCGCACCACCAGGTGGTGTGGGCCCCTCGGGCCTCCACTGACCTTGACTCCTTCGCCTATAAGAGCCTCCCGATATCAAAACCCTAAGTCATCAATCAGAAATCCACGAAAAGTTCCGCTGCGCTACCGCCACCGAAGGGTAGATTCGGGGGACAGAAAGTCTCTGTTCTGGCACCCTGCCGGGACGGGGAAGTGCCCCGGGAGCCATCTCCATCGATCTCCACCACCATCTCCATCACCGTTGCTGATTCCCATGATGAGGAGGGAGTAGTTCTCTCTCGAGGCTAAGGGTTCTACCGGTAGCTATGTGTTCATCTCTCTCTCTATGCATGATCTTATTGAGATCATGAGCTTGTAATCTATAGATCTACCTTGCTACTCAAGTGCTTTAATAGATCTTTGCTCTCCCCATGTGTGTGAAAGTGACAACGTGCACACCATGGTGGCACTTAGGCTAGAGATTACAAATACTTGTTATGAGTTATATTTGGTGTTGGATGTTTCTATAAAATTGTGGTGTTTGTTGGACTCATCTAGTGCTCAAGGTGACAGTGTGGGGTTTTCTAGATGGGAAAGGCTTACTTTGAGGTGTGCTGTTATAGCCCTACCAACGATTAGAGTGTCCAACCAGAGAGTAGTTAAGAGTAGTATCATGAAGATAATATATTTATATGAGAGTGTTCACTAGTGAAAGTATGATCCCTATGCCTTGTTTCTAAGCACTGAAACACCATTTGCTATTAGATCTATTACATGTTTACTTGCTTCCTTCTTTATTTCAATTTGCCTTTAGTCTTTTCCATGCCATCAAGCTATTTTATAGCACCGTTACCACTTATAATTATCTATACCACTTGTATTTCACTATCTCTTCGCCAAACTAGTGCACCTATACACCTGACAAGTGTATTGGGTATGTTGGGGACACACGAGACTTCTTGTATCTTGATTGCAGGGTTGCTTGAAAGGGGATACCTTAGACCACTTCCTCCCTGAGTTCGATAAATCTTGGGTGATCCACTTAAGGGAAAACTTGCAGCTCTTCTACAAACCTCTACACTTGGAGGCCTAACAACTGTCTACAAGAATAGAAGTGGGTAGACATCAAGCTATTTTCTGGCGCCGTTGCCGGGGAGGTAAGGTAAAAGGTACTCACATCCTCCGGTGTGAGTGCTCGAAGTTATTTCCTTTAGATTCTGCAATTTGTCTTTTTGTTTCTTGTTTTCACTAGTTAGGCTTAATGGAAAAAAAAATTAGAGAGCTTTATAGTATTTATCTTGATTTAGGACATGAAGTGTTTGAAGAGAAACTTAAAAAAACCATGGAACTTTATTTGCATGCTAATAGCAATGTTGTTAGTATGAATTCTTTGGACACCATTATTGCTAATGCTATGGAAAAGTCTAAGCTTGGGGAAGCTGGTTTTGATGAGCAAGATATTTTTAGTCCCCCAAGCACGGAGAAGAAAATTTACTTTGATGATACTATGCCTCCAATATATGATGATTATAATGATGATTATGATATTTTCAGTCCACCTAATATTGAGGATAAAATTAATGATTACAATATGCCTCATATATTTGATGATTATGGTGATTAAAATAATAATGATAGCTATTTTGTTGAATTTGCTCCCACTACAATCAATAAGAATGACTATGTTTATGTGGGGAGTATTAATTCTTTTATGCATGTGGCTCATGATAAGAATGTTTCTTGTGATAGTTATATTATTAATTTTATTCATGATGCTACTGAAAGTTATTATGAGAGAGGGAAACATGGTTTTATGTGTCTCAACAATATTAAGTTTCCCCCCTTTATGTTGAAAATTTTGAAGTTGCACTTGTTTTGCTTTCCTATACTTGTTGCTTTGTGCTTTCATGACTTGTTTCTTTACAAGATTCTTATGCATAGGAAGTGGGTTATACTTAAATGTCCTTTCAATTTGCTTCTTGATGCTCTCTTTTACTTCAATTCATATTTCTTATGTGAGCATCTTCTAAAACTATCATGCCTAACTTAAAGGCGTTAAAGAAAAGTACTTATTGGGAGGTAACCCAAAAGTTTTAGATGAGTCTGGGAAGTTATTACTTCAATAATAACCGCTCCTTATCATTTTTATTTGCTTTTTGTGCCAAGAGTAACCTCTAATGAGAGAGAAGTAATGATTGGGAAAGTTGCTGTCCCGAAACAGATTTCTGTGCTTCACCGTAAAAATTCATGTAAAATCTCTGAACGTCCTTTTGAGGCGTGAATTTTTGTGATTCTGACACAGGTTGTTATCTAACTTTCGTTAGTTCAACACTTTTTTATTTGAGCAACAGAAGGTCTTCGAAAAAATTCGTCTTTACCTGCTGGTCTGTTTTGACAGATTTCTGCCATTTTCTGCATTTGGTTCTTGTGGGTTCCTTTTTGAGTTCTTTTGGGGAATTGAGCTTTTTGAGGGAAGTGCTACAATAGCTAGTGTTTTAATGGAAGTTTATTTGGTGTTAGAACTGAACCTTAAGACTTATTTATCTTGAGTGCACTAATGTTGCTAATAAAGATTGTGTGAAGTTTTGTATGAAGGAAAAATTTCAGGTGTATGGAAAGAATGAGTAATAAGATGAAGGATGGACTAAAGCTCAAGCTTGGGGATGCCACGCGTGTCACCCCAATAAATATCCAAGAGTACAAGCGTCAAAGCTTGGGGATGCCCAAGGCATCCCCTTCTTCATCAATAAAAATCCCAGGTTTCTTCCAAACGCTTCATTTTTATTGTTTCATGCACAGTTGTGTTGTTCTTGGAGCGTCTTATTTTTCGTTTTAGTTTTGGTTTTTTTGTTTGCTTTTGTTTGCTTAGTTTTATGAATAAATTGGTTGGACCCCCTCTTTCATACATTGGTTTGCAATTGGTTTGGTTTGGTTTGGAAAAGAGTAGGAAAGTTCATATTTATGTGGTAAAAAGAACTTGTTTTTGACTGTGGCCTGTGCTTTGTCATGCCATGCTTGATATTGTTTTGGTTTTATGCTTAGTATTCTTTGCTGTAGCATGACTTGTTATAAACAATTGAGATTGCTTACTGTGCCTTGGATGAATCATGCGTTGTTTTAGCATACTAAAGCATAGTATAGTGGTATTCTCCTTTGATGCTTTATTTGGGTTGACTTGGCGCATGCTCACACCATGTTATGACTGTCACAAGTCACCATAGCCTTTATGATCCTTTAGTTTTCAACTTGTAGTATCACTTTATGCTTTGATCAATGATGTTTTGTCGCTCTGCATGATTATGGCCATTAATGCTCTCTTAGTTTGTCGCTCCTAGCCTTTTGCTAGCCTCCACAACCAAGTATGAGTTCTGCTCATGCATCCAACTCCTTAAACCAAGTTATTCCAAAGAGTCCACCATACCTACCTGCTAGCTTATGCTATTCCAAGTATATTCATGCTTTTGTTTACCTTCCAAATTAAACTTGTTATGAGAAAACTAGTGATTAAAGCTCTCACGAACTTGATGGCACACTTAATTTACTTGCTTTGAATAAACTTGAACCATTGTGTCTTCTATGTTGTATATGCTTGCACTTATTTGTTGGGAATTAGCAGAACCATGCTTTCATGAGGAACGCTTTCAACATTGCACTTGGTACTTGTACCTAGTTGATATCATGCTCTTTTGTATATGGATGTCGTCGGTGTGAAATGAAAGGGGAGCTTGTAAGTCCATGGAGTTATGTATATGTGTTAGAGAAACGCCTGGGCCGCTGGTCTAATCCATGCTAACATGGTGGAAACCTGCAGCTTAACCATAATGAGCTTTCTATGAAACATTCTTCTTATAAAAAAAAGAGTCCTATATTGAGAAAAAAAGAGAAAAGAAAAAAAAGAGATACTATGAAAAGAGGAAAGAGAGAAAAAAGCACCATATTCCCCATGGTAAATAAGAAGAATACTGAGATGCTCGTTGTCTGCTTGCCTTGTCATTTTGATATGGGGATTCTTCCGTATCATCGGGAAAGGGGATCCCGGTTGGCGGTTCTCAATGATACACATGTACTTACAATGACAAGAACTTACCGGTGACTAAACTTGAGTAGCATGAGGAGCGGCCCTCGTATACAAGGGAAATGAGATTTCTGACTTATACTTCGTCAAGCATGTACACCATAATTTGTTCAGTTTAACCTTAATCACTTCAAGATGCTTATGATTGGGGCAATGAGAGCTGAAAGCTATAAGTACCATAATTTTTGGAAGCTCTTTATGAGACTTGAATCCCTACTTCCTTTTACAAAGGACTTTCTTCCACCATTATATTGAGTCTCCACCTTCTATCTTTATTCACCTACTTTGAGAGCACAGTGGCCATTCTTAGTTCTATGTGCATTGTTCCAAGACTAGTTGATTGATGCATAACTTGATATTGCTTGTTTTAAACTATTGTATCTAGTCACTCTTATGAACTTAGAAGGTGTCCTATGCATTTATATTTGCTACTCTATTGAGGGACAAGCTGAATATGAAGGAAACATGCCCTGAGAGGCAATAATAAAGTTGTTATTATGTATTCCTTGTATATGATAGATGTTTATTTTACATGCTATAATTGTATTTATAGGAAACATCAATACATGTGTGTTTAATAAACAAAAAGGGTTCCTAGTCATGCCTCTCTTATAGACTAGCTTGTTGATTAACAAGATGATCAAGGTTTCCTGATCATGGACATTGGATGTTGTTAATAACAAGGTCACACCATTGGTGGAATGATGTGATGAACATTCATCCGAAGTATATCATTACGATCAAGTCATTGTGTTTATATTGCTATAACATCATACGAAGTAATATTTATCCTTAGACCATGAGATCATGTTAATTGCTAACACCGGAAGAGTATCTTGATAACATCAAACGTCACACCGTAAGAGGGTGACTATAAAGATGGGTTCAGTGCTACGAAGGTGTTATGTTGAAGCTCATGGATCAAGAGTGGAATTTGTCAATCCAGATGACGGATAGATATACTCTGGGCCCTCTCGGTGATATAGCATTAGGATAGCTTGCAAGCAAGTGATGTGATCACTAGAATGTTATATCACGGGAACGAGAAAAGAGTACATGTCGGTAACGAGATCAAACTAGGTATGGAGATACCGATGATCGAATCTCGGACATGTAATATATCGAGAGACAAAGGGATTTAGTTACAAGCGTTAAAGGTTCTCACGATCACAGGAGTCATCGTTGAATGTGTAGGAGTCAGTACGGATCTCCAGGTCCCGCTGCTGATTATTGATCGGAGAAGGGTCTCGATCATGTCTGCATTATTCGCGAACCGTAGGGTGTCACACTTAAGAGTTAGCGGACACCATTTTGGAGCACATATGTTTCAGACGAAAGAATTGCAAAGCGCAGGAATTCTTTCAATAGAAACCGGAAATTGTTTCGGGTGAAATTGCAGAAGGTGGTTCTGCATGTGATATTGAAATATTGCAAGGGGCTATATGTGAATGTTTGTTAATTAAAGTAATTAACAAAATTCTGAATAAATTTAATAAAAGATTTTTATTAAATGAGAGAGCATTAAATTTGGAGAAACTTAATGCATTTAAAGTGGAGACTTTAAAAGGGAATGTGAAGAGGCATTTTAATGTGGAGGAGTTACCACCACATGAATAGGGGAGGTGAGGGGTCACCCCCCCATGCGCCGGCCATGGAGAGAGGGGGCACCCCCCTCCTCCTATAATTCCCTCCTTCATCCTCACACCTCCTTGTGAAGGATCTCTCTCCCCCTCTAGAATTATTCCCCCATGGTCTCGGATTAGCGAGATACATGTTCCCGGTGGCATTTCGTCTGGAAGGAGTTGCTGCTTCCGCTGGATCGCTGGAGCGAGGAGGTGGAGGTTGTCCGGTGGCTTGAACATGTGTGCGAGTGCGGATGCGCTGCTAAGTTGCGGCGCTCGGACTTCCTCACGATCTTGAGATCGTCAAGTGTACGACTACATCAACCACGAGTTCCTACTCGTTAACAAAGCTCGTTGTCTTCGAGGGTAAGTTCTCTATGGATGTATGTCCACCCATTTGCTTTGTACCTAGTAGATGGATCTTGGCGTGTAGTTCACACCGTAGGAATTTTTTTGTTTTCTATGCTGCGGACCCAACAGTGGTATCAGAGCCTGATCTATGCGTAGGTGCTTTGCACGGGTAGTACACATATGTTTATATGTGGGCGATGATGATCATGTTATTGCATCTTCTATGTACTTTGGATATTGGTGGCATAGTGGGATGAAGCGGCCCGGACCAACCTTACATGTCATCGTACATGAGACCGGTTCCACGACTGACATGCAACTTGTTTTGCATAAGTGGCTGGCGGGTGTCTGTCTCTCCTACTATAGTCAATATCTGATTTACAACGAGTTGCTAATAACTTGGTTATCCTCGTTGTGGTTCATGTTCGTAGGTTAGAAAGGTTCTATCTCCGAAAGCCCTAAGCCACGTAAAACTTGGAATTGATAAATTAGAGGCGTCTAGTTTAGATCGTTGCTGGGCTAGTGTTTTGATATGGTATTGTTGTAAGTAGATGTATAATAGATACTCTTACAACTCACTTAACGTGTAAGTTCCATAGACCTTGGCCTTACACACAAAGGAATGATAGAGATCATACCACGATGCAAATGATAGAGATCAAATGCATGGACCATATCACCTCACTTCACACATTAGATGTTAGCATCTTATATTGCTAGTTTGGCGCATTTGGTAGCATTATAAGATGATCCCTCATTTAGATATCAAGATAAAATGTGTTCTTCCTTAAGTATGCACCGTTTTGTGGATCGTGTTTTGAGGCATCACGTGATGATCGGGTGTTTTCAACTATACGCTTTCATACAACGGGTGTAAGACAGTTTTACACACGCAAATACTAAGGTTCTTACTTGACGAGCCTAGCATGTACAGACATGGACTCGGAACACGGACCGAAAGGTTAAGCATGAGTCATATAGTTGATATGATGCCCATATAGATGCTCGCCTTTGAAGCTACACCGACTCACGTGATGATCGGACTTGGTGTAGTGGATTTGGTTCATGTAATCACCAAAAGGACACGAGGGATGTCGTTTTTGAGTGGGAGTTCATTAGTAATTTGGATTAGTCGAACTCAATCTATCATAAACTTAGTCTAAATATACTTTACAAATTCTGTTGTAGATGGCACCACCTGCTTTTAATTTCAATGTGTTTATGGAGAAAGAGAAACTTGCTGCGAATGGTAGCAACTTCACCAACTGGGCTATGAATTTGAGGATTCTCCTCACTGCTGCACAAAAGCAATATGTGCTAGATGCGCCGCTAGGCCCCCCACCAGCTCCTGATGCCCCTGACGAGGAAAAGAACGTCTACATAACTCGTCAGGAGGACCACAACTTAGTTCATTGCGGCATACTGTATGGGCTAGAGCCAGAACTTCGAAAACGTTTCGGAAATGACAATGCCTTTGATACCATGGGAGAATTGAAAATGATTTTTGATACCCATGCTGCTGTAGAGAGTTATAATGCTATAGAAAAGTTCTTTAGCTGCATGATGGAGGAAAACAGCTCCGTTAGTGAGCACGTACTCAAAATGTCTGGGTACGCCGATAAGCTTGTGTCCTTGGGAATAACGATTCCCATTGACTTAGGCATACATCGTGTTCTCCAATCTCTGCCACCTAGCTACAAGAGCTTCGTGATGAACTATAATATGCCGGGCATGAAGAAGTCTCTTCCCGAGCTTCTGTCAATGCTTAAGACTGTAGAAGTGGAGATTAGGAAAGAACATCAAGTGTTGATGATCAATAGGACCAACGGTTTCAAGAAGGACAAGAAAGGCAAGCACAAGGGAAAGAAGGGTGGCAAGTCTGTTGCCACGCCTGAAAAGAAACCCCGAGCTGGCCCTAAGTCTGACACCGAGTGCTACTATTGCAAGGGGACTGGCCATTGGAAGCGCAACTGCCCCAAGTATTTGGCGGACAAGAAAGCCGACAAGGCAAACAAAGGTATATATGATATACATGTTATTGATGTGTACTTGACTAGTACTCGCAGTAGCACCTGGGTATTTGATACCGGATCGGTTGCTAACATACGTAACTCAAATCAGGGGTTGCGGAACAAGTGACCGCTAGCAAGGGATGAGGTCAAGATGCATGTCGGCAATGGATCAAGAGTTGATGTGATCGTCGTTGGAACGCTACCTCTCCACCTACCATCGGGATTAGTTATAAACCTAAATAATTGTTATTTGGTGCCTGCACTGAGCATGAACACTATATCTAGATCTTGTTTGATGCAATGTGGTTATTTGTTTAAATCCGAAAACAATGGTTGTTCGATTTATATAGATAATATCTTTTATGGTCATGCACCCATGATGAATGATTTATTTCTGTTGAATCTTGATAGTACTCATCCGCACATCCATAATGTTGATGCTAAAAGGATTAAACTTAATGGTGATATATCTGCATATATGTGGCACTGCCATCTAGGTCATATTGGCGTTAAACACATGAAGAAACTCCATTCCGATGGACTTTTGGAATCACTTGATTTTGAATCATTTGATACATGTGAGCCATGCCTTATGGGCAAGATGACTAGAATGCCATTTTCTGGTTCAATGGAACGTGCGACAGATTTATTGGAAATCATACATACTGATGTATGCGGTCCAATGAGTGTGTCGGTGCGAAGTGGATATCGTTATTTTGTTACTTTCATGGATGATTTGAGTAGATATGGGTATATCTATTTGATGAAACACAAATCTAAAACCTTTGAAAGGTTCAAAGAATTTCAGAATGAAGTGGAAACTCATCGTAATAGAAAGATCAAATTTCTGCGGTCCGACTGTGGAGGTGAGTATATAAGTTATGAGTTTAGCACACACATGAAAGAGTGTGGAATAGTTTCACAACTCACGCCTGCCGGAACACCACAACATAATGGTGTGTCAGAACGTCGTAATCGTACTCTATTGGATATGGTTCGATCTATGATGTCTCTGACTGACTTGCCACTATCATTTTGGGTTATGCACTAGAAACCGCTGCATTCACTTTAAATCGGGCACCGCCTAAATCCGTTGAAATGACACCGTATGAATTATGGTTTGGAAACAAACCTAAGCTGTCATTTCTTAAAGTTTGGGGATGCAATGTTTATGTGAAGAAACTTCAGACGGATAAACTCGAACCCAAAGCGGAAAAATGCGTCTTCATAGGATACCCTAAAGAAACAATTGGGTATTCCTTCTATCACAGATCCGAGGGTAAGGTTTTTGTTGCTAAGAATGGATCCTTTCTAGAGAAAGAGTTTCTCACGAAAGGTGTGAGTAGTCGAAAGGTAGAACTCAAAGAGGTTATTGAACCTTATCTTCATGAAATGGCGAGTAGCGCAGCACCGGAAGTTGTTCCGGAGTTGACTTCACCAAATGAAGAAGGAACTAATGATAATGATCATGAAACTCCGAAAGAGAACACTACCAAACCTCGCAGGTCTAGCAGGACACGTGTAGCTCCTGAACTGTACGGGAATCCTGTTGTGAATTTCATGGTTGATGAAATGGATGACCCTGCGACATATGAAGAAGCGATGATGAGCCTAGATTCCAACAAATGGCTAGAATCCATGAAATCCGAGATGGAATTCATGTACAAAAACTAGGTCTGGACCTTGGTGGACTTACCTCATGACCGAAAGGCCATTGAGAATAAATGGATTTTCAAAGGAAAAACTGATGCTGATGGTAATGTAACCGTCTATAAAGCTCGACTTGTCGCAAAAGGGTTTCGAAAAATTCAAGGAGTTGACTACGATGAGACATTCTCTCTCGTAGCGATGGTAAAACACTTAGGATTATGTTAGCAATTGCTGCATATTTCGATTATGAAATATGGTAGATGGATGTCAAAAATGCGTTCCTCAATGGTAACATTGAAGAAGAGTTGTGTATGATACAACCAAAGGGTTTTGTTGATCCAAAGGATGCTAGCAAGGTGTGCAAGCTTCAGCGATCCATCTATGGACTGAAGCAAGCATCACGGAGTTGGAATTTCCACTTTGATGAGGTGATCAAAGAGTTTGGATTTGTCCAAACTTATGGAGAGACTTGTATTTACAAGAAAGTGAGTGGGAGCAATGTGGCATTTCTGATATTATATGTGGATGACATATTATTGATTGGAAATGATATAGATCTTTTAAACAGTGTTAAAAGTTATCTAAACAGCAAATTTTCTATGAAAGACCTAGGTGAAGCGTCATATATATTAGGCATAAAGATCTATAGAGATAGATCGAGACGTCTAATAGGGCTATCGCAAAGTACATACCTTGATAAGATTTTAAAGAAGTTTAAAATGGACGAAAGTAAGAAGGGGTTCTTGCCTATGTTGCAAGGCAAGACATTGAGTAAGACTCAAAGTCCAGCTACGGCGGAAGAAAGAGAGATAATGGATAAGATCCCCTATGCTTCAGCCATAGGCTCTATAATGTACGCCATGCTATGTACAAGACCGGATGTGGCACATGCTATTAGTTTGACTAGTAGGTACGAATCTAATCCAGGTTTGGAACACTAGATAGCGGTCAAGAATATCCTTAAGTACTTGAGAAGAACCAAGGAAATGTTTCTTGTATACGGATGTGAAGAAGAGCTAGTCGCTAATTGTTATGTCGACGCTAGCTTTGACACTGATCTGGATGACTCTAAGTCTCAATCCGGATACACATTTCTCATGAACGGAGCAGCAGTAAGTTAGAGGAGCTCCAAACAACCCTTGGTAACAAGGTCAACAACGGAGGCGGAATATATTGCTGCTTAAGAAGCAGCACAGGAAGCAGTTTGGATGAAGGAGTTCATTACCAAACTTGGGTGTGGTTCCTAGTGCGTTGGATCCAATGGTGATCTATTGTGACAACAATGGAGCCATAGCCAACACAAAGGAACCAAGGTCTCACAAGAATTCCAAACATATTAAGCATCGGTTTCACTCCATCCGTGAGCATGTCAAGGATGGAGATATAAAGATTTGTAAAGTACATACGGATCTGAATGTAGCAGATCCGTTGACTAAAACTCTCCCTAGAGCAAAACATGATCAACACCAGAACTCCATGGGTGTTAGATTTATCACCATGTAACTAGATTATTGTCTCTAGTGCAAGTGGGAGACTGAAGGGAATATGCCCTGAGAGGCAATAATAAAGTTGTTATTATACATATTCCAAGTATATGATAGATGTTTATTTTACATGCTATAATTGTATTAATTTGGAAACATTAATACATGTGTGTTTGATAAACAAAAGGAAAGTTCCTAGTTATGCCTCTCTTATAAACTAGCTCGTTGATTAACAAGATGATCAAGGTTTCCTGATCATGGACATTGGATGTTGTTAATAACAAGGTCACAACATTAGTGGAATGATGTGATGAACAATCATCCAAAGTATAGCATTACGATCAAAGTCATTGTGTTTATATTGCTATAACATCTAACAAAGTAATCCTAGTCCTTAGACCATGAGATCATGTTAATCACTACTACTAGAAGAGTATCTTGATAACATCAAACATCACACCGTGAAAGGGTGATTATAAAGGTGGGTTCAGTGCTACGAAAGTGTTATGTAGAAGCTCATGGATCAAGAGTGGGATTTCTCCATCCCGATGACAGATAGATATTCTCTGGGCCCTCTCGGTGATATCACATTGGTTAGCTTGCAAGCAAGTGATAAAATCACTAGAATGTTATATCACGGGAACGAGAAAAGAGTATATGTCAGTAACGAGATCAAACTAGGTATGGAGATACGATGATCGAATCTCGGACATGTAATATATCGCGAGACAAAGGGATTTAGTTACTAATGTTAAAGGTTCGCAGAAGTCATCGTAGAATGTGTAGGAGTCAGTATGGATCTCTAGGTCCCGCTTCTGATTATTGATCTGAGAGGGGTCTCGATCATGTCTGCATTATTCACGAACCGTAGGGTGACACACTTAAGGGACACCAACACCATTTGGAGCAAATGTGTTTCAGACGAATGAATTGCAAAGCGTTGGAATTATTTCAATAGACACCGAAACTGTTTCGGGTGAAATTACAGAAATTGGTTCTGCATGTAATATTGAAATGCTGCAGGGGGTTTTATGTGAATGTTTGTTAATTAAAGTAATTAACAAAATTCTGAATAAATTTAATAAAAGAGTTTTATTAAATGAGAGAGCATTAAATTTGGAGAAGTTTAATGCATTTAAAGTGGAGACTTTAAAAGAGAATGTGAAGGGGCATTTTAATGTGGAGGGAGTTACCACCACATGAATGGGGGAGGTGAGGGGTCACCTCCATGAGGTGCCGGCCATGGAGGGGGTACCCCCTCCTCCTATAAAAGGCCACCCCTCTCACCCTTCTTCCTCACACCTCCTCGTGAAGGATCTCTCTCCCCTCTAGAATTATTCCCCCATGGTCTCGGATTAGCGAGATACATGTTCCCGGTGGCATTTCATCTGGAAGGAGTTGCTGCTTCCGCTGCATCGCTTGAGCGAGGAGGCGGAGGTTGTTCGGTGGCCTGAACGTGTGTGCGAGTGCGGATGCGCTGCTGGTTTGCGGAGCTAGGACTTCCACACGATCTTGAGATCGGCAAGCGTATGACTACATCATCCACGAGTTGCTACTCGTTAATAAAACTTTGTTGTCTTCGAGGGTAAGTTCTCCATAGATGTATATCCACCCGTTGCTTGTATCTAGTAGATAGATCTTGGCGTATAGTTATCATCATAGGAAATTTTTTGTTTTCTATGCTGCGAACCCTTCAGGGACCTCTACGAGGCCTGAACCTGGGTAAACCTTGCGTCCCTGTGTGCTTGTTTGCTAGATGATTGATGCCTCTAGCACTCCCTCCTTCTCCAAAACCCAAGTCCATAACAATGGGCATTGATGAGTTTAACCCTCGTCAATTGGCGCCATCTGTGGGAACTGGGAGTGCTGATGTCGCGGCTTCTTCGGCCCCATCAACCGCGATCTACAACTCTGCAACAGCAGAGACTCGCCTCCTCTTCGGCGCCTTCGACTTCACCGTCCACAAGCCAGCCACTCGCCCGGCTTTTGAGTCTGTGGGCGAAGGGATTGGCCTGGCGATCGGGAGCTTACGCTTCCAAGTTGGTCAGTTGGGCATACTTCGCCTTCCTGACCAGCCCACAATTTCCGTGATTGCTCTAGCATCGTGGTTTCCACCGCCGATCGGCACCCTGAGCGAACTCAACGCCCTAACAACGACAGTAGTTGCGGATGCGATCTGGGCGATCTAGCTACTGAAGATGGAGCCTACGGCTCTGGATCTGAAAGCCGCGGAAGCAACAGCTTCCCCAATCACTACATGTGTGCCGTCATCAACGCAGGCGACACCGGCGCTAGTCGCGAAAGACCGGTACTGGTTCGACCAACAGCGGCATCCCAGTCACAAACGGCGGTCCTGCCAACGATGCACCCACCAACAATGGGACGGGAGGAGACCCGCATCTCACGGCGAATGAGCACACCAGAGAGCGCGTGCAAATCCTCCTCAATGACAACTAGTGGGCCCGCTGTCGAGAAGCTCTGCGGGGTAACCCCTACCCCAAACTCATCACAGGACATGCTGATCGGTTACCATTGGCTGCTGAAGGAAGAATACAAGTGATACATTGCAAATGTATCTATAATTTTTGATGTTACATGCTTGGTTTTATCCACTTTCTTGTGTTTGGTCCACACTTTGGAGTACTTTTCATATGATTTCTTGAACTAACCTATTAACAAGAGCCATAGTGCCAACTGCCTGTTTTCTGCTATTTTTGGTTCCAGGAAAGTCAGAAAATGAATATTCTCGGAATTGGACGGGACAAAAGCCAAAGTGCCTATTTTTCTGAAAGTCATCAAATGCCAGAATACGAGACAGAGAGGGGCCAGAGGCCGGCCACACCACCTGGACACGCGGCCAGGCTTGGCCCGCGCCAGGGGGTGGTGTGGTGTCCCCTGGCACGCCCTCGGCCACCCCTTCCGCCTATAAGATGCCCTCGGGACGAAAACCCTAAGTACCCGATCAAAAATCCACGAAAGAGTCTGTAGCCGCTGTCATCTCCATCCCTAGATCGGAGGGATCTGAAGCTCTTCTCGGCACCCTGCCGGAGAGGGGAATTCACCCTAGAGGCCTTCTTCATCACCATGCAAGCCTCCGGTGTGATGCGTGAGTACTTCATCCTTGGACTACAGATCCATGTAGTAGCTAGATGGCTGGTTCTCCTCCTTTGTGCTTTCATGTTTAGATCTTGTGAGCTCCGTTCATGCTCAAGATCATCTATTTGTAATCATACATGTTGTGTTTGCGGGGATCCGATGGATATTGAGATGCTATTTCAGATTGATTATTGATTCTATCATGTCTTTGTTATTTGTGATCTTGCATGCTTTCCGTTGTTAGTAGCTATCTGCTGGCTCATGATTGATGTAGAGCTCGTTGGGAACCCCAAGAGGAAGGTATGATGAGCACAGCAGCAAGTTTTCCCTCAGTTATGAGACCAAGGTTTAATCGAACCAGTAGGAGCAAGGAAACACCCCAAAGGTGTTACTAGCTGAGCTTTGGTAGGGCGCACTACCGGTGCTAGTAGCAACGTGGAGACCTGCACAACACAACCACAGAACTTTGTCCCCAATTTGCGATGAGGTTGTCAATCTCACCGTGTTTTGCGGAAAACAATGGATTAAACGTATCGAATGGAAAGAAGTAAAAGTTTGTAGAAAGTAAACACAAAGCAGTAAAAGATTGTAGATTGTATGTAAAGTAAAAGGACCGGGATCCATAGTTCACTAGAGGTGGCTCTCCTTAGATAGACAACATGCTGGGTGAACAAATTACAGCGGGGCAATTGACAAACACCGAGAAAGCAATACATGCATATACTAATCATCTTGACTCCTTTGGAACTTGATTGGGCATTACAACATTATACATAGACCGCCATCCAACTGCATCTATGACTAATAATCCACCTTCAGGTTATCATCCGAACCCCCTCCAGTATTAAGTTGCAAGCAACAGATTATTGCTTTACGAATTGCGTGTAAAGTAAACAATAAGATTGTTCTATGAACAAAGGATTGTTGTTTTCTCCCTAGTAGCAACAGCACATCTAGTACCTTAGAGATTTCTGTCACTTCCCCAGATTACCAGACGCATGAACCCACTATCGAGCATAAATACTAACTCTTGGAGTTGCTAGCATCTACTTGGCCAAGATAGCTACTAACAACGGAAAGCATGCAAGATCTCAAATAACAAAGACATGATAGAATCAATAATCAATCTGAAATAGCATCTCAATATCCATTGGATCCCCGCAAACACAACATGTATGGATTACAAATAGATGATCTTGATCATGAACGGAGCTCACAAGATCTAAACATGAAAGCACAAAGGAGGAGAAACCAGCCATCTAGCTACTATATGGATCCGTAGTCCAAGGATGAACTACTCACGCATCACACCGGAGGCTTGCATGGTGATGAAGAAGGCCTCCAGGGTGAATTCCCCTCTCCGGTAGGGTGCCGGGAAGAGCTTCAGATCTCTCCTGATCTAGGGATGGAGATGACGGCGGCTACAGACTCTTTCGTGGATTTTTGATCGGGTACTTAGGTTTTCGTCCCGAGGGCAACTTATAGGCGGAAGGAGAGGCCGAGGGGGTGCCGGGAGCCACCACACCACCCCCTGGCGCGGCCAGGTGGTGTGGCCAGCCCTGGCCCCTCTCCGTCTGATTTTCTGGCACTTGATCCCTTCTGGAAAAATAGGCACTTTGGCTTTTGTCCCGTCCAATTCCGAGAATATTCATTTTCTAACTTTCCTGGAACCAAAAACAGCAGAAAATAGGCAGCTGGCGCTGTGCCTGTTGTTAATAGGTTAGTTCAAGAAATCATATGAAAAGTACTGCAAAGTTGGAACAAAACACAAGAAAGTGGATAAAACTAAGCATGGAACATCAAAAATTATAGATACATTTGCAATGTATCACTATCTTGGCCAAGTAGATGCTAGCAACTTCAAGAGTTATTATTTATGCTCGATAGTGGGTTCATGCCTCTGGTAATCTGGGGAAGTGACAGAAATCTCTAAGGTACTAGATGTGCTGTTGCTACTAGGGAGAAAACAACAATCCTTTGTTCATAGAACAATCATATTGTTTACTTTACACGTAGATTGTAAAGCAATAATATGTTGCTTGCAACTTAATACTGGAGGGGGTTCGGATGATAACCTGAAGGTGGATTATTAGTCATAGATGCAGTTGGATGGCGGTCTATGTATAATGTTGTAATGCCCAATCAAGTTCTAAAGGAGTCAAGATGATTAGTATATGCATGTATTGCTTTCTTGATGTTTGTCAATTGCCCCGCTGTAATTTGTTCACCTAGCATGTTATCTATCTAAGGAGATCCACCTCTAGTGAACTATGGATCCTAGTCCTTGTCTTTTACATTCAATCTACAATCTGTTACTACTTTGTGTTTACTTTCTACAAACTATTACTTCTTTCCATTCGATATGTTTAATCCTTTTTTTCCGCAAAACACGGTGAGATTGACAACCTCATCGCAAGTTAGGGACAAAGTTCTGTGGTTGTGTTGTGCAGGTCTCCACGTTGCTACTAGCACCGGTAGTGCGCCCTGCCAAAGCTCAGCTAGTAACACCTTTGGGGTGTTTCCTTGCTCCTACTGGTTTGATCAAACCTTGGTTTCATACTGAGGGAAACTTGCTGCTGTGCTCATCATACCTTCCTCTTGGGGTTCCCAACGAGCTCTACATCAACCATGCTCCAGCATTTTTCTGGCGCCATACACAGAGCCATCAAGCATTTTTCTAGCGCTGTTGCCAGGGAGTCAAGGACATCTTCACAAGGGGAGTCCCTCATAACCAATCTCTTTACTTTGTTATTTTTGTTTTTCTTAGTTTCTTTTTGCTTTGTTTGCTTGTTTCTTTATCAAAAACACACAAAAATTACTTTTACTTGTTTGCTTTCTTATTTGAAAACACAAAAAATGACTACTCTTGAAAACACTAAGTTGTGTGACTTCACTAGCACCAACAACAATGATTTTATGAGCACACCTATTGCTCCACCTGTGCCTGAAGATACTTTCTTTGAGATAAAACCTTCTTTACTCAATCTTGTTATGAGAGAACAATTTTCTGGTATTGGTATGAAGGAAATATGCCCTGAGAGGCAATAATAAAGTTGTTATTATGTATTCCTTATATATGATAGATGTTTATTTTACATGCTATAATTGTATTGATAGGAAACATCAATACATGTGTGTTTAATAAACAAAAAGGGTTCCTAGTCATGCCTCTATTATAGACTAGCTTGTTGATTAACAAGATGATCAAGGTTTCCTGATCATGGACATTGGATGTTGTTAATAACAAGGTCACACCATTGGTGGAATGATGTGATGAACATTCATCCGAAGTATAGCATTACGATCAAGTCATTGTGTTTATATTGCTATAACATCATACGAAGTAATCTTTATCCTTAGACCATGAGATCATGTTAATTGCTAACACCGGAAGAGTATCTTGATAACATCAAACGTCACACCGTAACAGGGTGACTATAAAGATGGGTTCAGTGCTACGAATGTGTTATGTTGAGGCTCATGGATCAAGAGTGGTATTTGTCAATCCAGATGATGGATAGATATACTCTGGGCCCTCTCGGTGATATCACATTAGGATAGCTTGCAAGCAAGTGATGTGATCACTAAAATGTTGTATCACGGGAACGAGAAAAGAGTGCATGTCGGTAACGAGATCAAACTAGGTATGGAGATACCGATGATCGAATCTCGGACATGTAATATATCGAGAGACAAAGGGATTTAGTTACAAGCGTTAAAGGTTCTCACGATCACATGAGTCATCGTTGAATGTGTAGGAGTCAGTACGGATCTCCAGGTCCCGCTGCTGATTATTGATCGGAGAAGGGTCTCAATCATGGCTGCATTATTCGCGAACCCGTAGGGTGGCACACTTAAGAGTTACCGGACACCATTTTGGAGCACATATGTTTCAGACGAAAGAATTGCAAAGCGCAGGAATTGTTTCAATAGAAATCGGAAATTGTTTCGGGTGAAATTGCAGAAGGTGGTTCTGCATGTGATATTGAAATATTGCAAGGGGCTATATGTGAATGTTTGTTAATTAAAGTAATTAACAAAATTCTGAATAAATTTAATAAAAGAGTTTTATTAAATGAGAGAGCATTAAATTTGGAGAAACTTAATGCATTTAAAGTGGAGACTTTAAAAGGGAATGGGGGAAGAGGCATTTTAATGTGGAGGAGTTACCACCACATGAATGGGGGAGGTGAGGGGTCATCCCCCATGCGCCGGACATAGAGAGAGGGGGCACCCCCCTCCTCCTATAAAAGGCCACCCATTCCCTCCTTCATCCACACACCTCCTTGTGAAGGATCTCTCTCCCCCTCTAGAATTATTCTCCCATGGTCTCGGATTAGCGAGATACATGTTCCAGGTGGCATTTCGTCTAGAAGGAGTTGCTGCTTCCGCTGGATCGCTAGAGCGAGGAGGTGGAGGTTGTCCGGTGGCTTGAACGTGTGTGCGAGTGTGGATGTGCTGCTGAGTTGCGACGCTCGAACTTCCTCACGATCTTGAGATCGACAAGTGTACGACTACATCAACCACGAGTTCCTACTCGTTAACAAAGCTCGTTGTCTTCGAGGGTAAGTTCTCTATGGATGTATGTCCACCCGTTTGCTTTGTACCTAGTAGATAGATCTTGGTGTGTAGTTCACACCGTAGGAAATTTTTTGTTTTCTATGCTGCGGACCCAACAGTGGTATCAGAGCCTAATCTATGCGTAGGTGCTTTACACGGGTAGTACACATATGTTTATATGTGGGCGATGATGATCATGTTATTGCATCTTCTATGTACTTTTAATATTGGTGGCATAGTGGGATGAAGCGGCCCGGACCAACCTTACATGTCATCGTACATGATACCGGTTCCATGACTGACATGCAACTTGTTTTGCATAAGTGGCTGGCAGGTGTCTGTCTCTCCTACTATAGTCAATATCTGATTTACAACGAGTTGCTAATAACTTAGTTATCCTCGTTGTGGTTCATGTTCGTAGGTTAGACAGGTTCTATCTCCGAAAGCCCTAAGCCACGTAAAACTTGCAATTGATAAATTAGAGGCGTCTAGTTTAGATCGTTGCTGGGCTAGTGTTTTGATATGGTATTGTTGTATGTAGATATATAATAGATACTCTTACAACTCACTTAACGTGTAAGTTCCATAGACCTTGGCCTTACACACAATGGAATGATAGAGATCATACCACGATGCAAATGATAGAGATCAAATGCATGGACCATATTACCTCACTTCACACATTAGATGTTAGCATCTTATATTGCTAGTTTGGCACGTTTGGTAGCATTATAAGATGATCCCTCATTTAGATATCAAGATAAAATGTGTTCTTCCTTAAGTATGCACCGTTTTGTGGATCGTGTTTTGAGGCATCACGTGATGATCGGGTGTTTTCAACTCTACGCTTTCATACAATGGGTGTAAGACAGTTTTACACACGCAAATACTAAGGTTCTTACTTGACGAGCCTAGCATGTACAGACATGGCCTCGGAACACGGACCGAAAGGTTAAGCATGAGTCATATAGTTGATATGATGCCCATATATATGCTCGCCTTTGAAGCTACACCGACTCACGTGATGATCGGATTTGGTGTAGTGGATTTGGTTCATGTAATCACCAAAAGGACACGAGGGATGTCGTTTTTGAGTGGGAGTTCATTAGTAATTTGGATTAGTCGAACTCAATCTATCATAAACGTAGTCTAAATATACTTTACAAATTCTGTTGTAGATGGCACCACCTGCTTTTAATTTCAATGTGTTCATGGAGAAAGAGAAACTTGCTGCGAATGGTAGCAACTTCACCAACTGGGCTATGAATTTGAGGATTCTCCTCACTGCTGCACAAAAGCAATATGTGCTAGATGCGCTGCTAGGCCCCCCACCAGATCCTGATGCCCCTGACGAGGAAAAGATCGTCTATATAACTCGTCAGGAGGATCATAACTTAGTTCATTGCGGCATACTGTATGGGCTAGAGCCAGAACTTCGAAAACTTTTCCAAAATGGCAATGCCTTTGATACCATGGGAGAATTGAAAATGATTTTCGATACCCATGCTGCCGTAGAGAGTTATAATGCTACAGAAAAGTTCTTTAGCTGCATGATGGAGGAAAACAGCTCCGTTAGTGAGCACGTACTCAAAATGTCTGGGTACGCCAATAAGCTTGTGTCCTTGGGAATGAAGATTCCCATTGACTTGGGCACACATCGTGTTCTCCAATCTCTGCCACCTAGCTACAAGAGCTTTGTAATGAACTATAATATGCAGGGCATGAAGAAGTCTCTTCCCGAGCTTCTGTCAATGCTTAAGACTGCAGAAGTGGAGATTAGGAAAGAACATCAAGTGTTGATGATCAATAGGACCACCGGTTTCAAGAAGGACAAGAAAGGCAAGCACAAGGGAAAGAAGGGTGGCAAGTCTGTTGCCACGCCTGAAAAGAAACCCCGAGCTGGCCCTAAGTCTGACATCGAGTGCTACTATTGCAAGGGGACTGGCCATTGGAAGCGCAACTGCCCCAAGTATTTGGTGGACAAGAAGTCCGGCAAGGCAAACAAAGGTATATGTGATATACATGTTATTGATGTGTACTTGACTAGTACTCGCAGTAGCACCTGGGTATTTGATACTGGATCGGTTGCTAATATATGTAACTCGGTTCAGGGACTACGGAACAAGCGACAACTAGCAAGGGATGAGGTCACGATGCGGGTCGACAATGGATCAAGAGTTGATGTGATCGCCATCGGAACACTGCCTCTCCATATGCCATCGGGATTAGTTATAAACCTAAATAATTGTTATTTGGTGCCTGCACTGAGCATGAACATTGTATCCGGATCGTGTTTGATGCAAAGTGGTTATTCATTTAAGTCTGAAAACAATGGTTGTTCGATTTATATGAATAATATCTTTTATGGTCATGCACCTATGCTGAATGGTTTATTTCTGTTGGATCTCGATAGCAATATTACGCATATTCATAATATTGATGCTAAAAGGATTAAACTTGATAATGATATATCTACATATATGTAGCACTGCCGTCTAGGGCATATTGGCGTTAAACGCATGAAGAAACTCCATTCTGATGGACTTTTGGAATCACTTGATTTTGAATCATTTGATACATGTGAGCCATGCCTTATGGGCAAGATGACTAAAACACCGTTTTCCGGTTCAATGGAACGGGCGACAGATCTATTGGAAATCATACATACTGATGTGTGTGGACCAATGAGTGTGTCGGCGCGAGGTGGATATCGTTATTTTGTTACTTTCACGGATGATTTGAGTAGATACGGGTATATCTATTTGATGAAACACAAGTCTGAAACTTTTGAAAAGTTCAAAGAATTTTAGAATGAAGTGGAAAATCATCGTAACAGAAAGATCAAATTTCTGCGGTCCGACCATGGAGGAGAGTATCTTAGTTATGAGTTTAGCACACATATGAAAGACTATGGAATAGTTTCACAACTCACGCCTGCCGGAACACCACAACGTAATGGTGTGTCAAAACGTCGTAATCGTACTTTATTGGATATGGTTTGATCTATGATGTCTCTTACTGACTTGCCACTGTCATTTTGGGGTTATGCACTGGAAACCGCTACATTCACTTTAAATAGGGCACCATCTAAAATCCGTTGAAAAGACACCGTATGAATTATGGTTTGGAAACAAACCTAAGCTGTCATTTCTTAAAGTTTGGGGATGCGATGTTTATGTGAAGAAACTTCAACCGGATAAACTCGAACCCAAAGCGGAAAAATGCGTCTTCATAGGATACCCTAAGGAAACGATTGGGTATACCTTCTATCACAGATCCGAGGGCAAGGTCTTTGTTGCCAAGAATGGATCCTTTCTTGAGAAGGAGTTTCTCGCGAAAGGTGTGAGTAGTCGGAAGGTAGAACTCGAAGAGGTCATTGAACTTCTCTTCATGGAATGGCGAGTGGCGCAGCACCGGAAGTTGTTTCGGAGTTGACTTCACCTGATGAAGAGAGAGCTAATGATATTGATCATGAAACTCTGAAAGAGGACACTACCGAACCTCGCAGGTCAAGCAGGACACGTGCAGCTCCTGAACTGTACGACAATCCTGTTATGAATTTCATGATTGATGAAATGGATGACCCTGCGACATATGAAGAAGCGATGATGGGCCCGGATTCCAACAAATGGCTAGAAGCCATGAAATCCGAGATGGAATCCATGTACGAGAACCAAGTTTGGAACTTGGTGGACTTACCTCACGACCAAAAGGCCGTTGAGAATAAATGGATTTTCAAAAGAAAAACTGATGCTGATGGTAATGTGACCATCTATAAGGCTCGACTTATCGCAAAGGGGTTTCGACAAATTCAAGGAGTTGACTATGATGAGACATTCTCTCCCGTAGCGATGCTTAAGTCGGTTAGGATTATGTTAGCAATTGCTGCATATTTCGATTATGAAATATGGTAGATGGATGTCAAAACTGCGTTCCTCAATGGTAATATTGAAGAAGAGTTGTATATGATACAACCTAAGGGTTTTGTCGATCCTAAGGATGCTAATAAGGTGTGCAAACTTTAGCGATCCATCTATGGACTGAAGCAAGCATCACGGAGTTGGAATCTCCGCTTTGATGAGGTGATCAAAGAGTTTGGATTTGTCCAAACTTATGGAGAGGCTTGTATTTACAAGAAAGTGAGTGGTAACAATATGGCATTTCTGATATTATATGTGGATGACATATTATTGATTGGAAATGATTTAGATCTTTTAAACAGTGTTAAAAGTTATCTAAACAGCAAATTTTCGATGAAAGACCTTGGTGAAGCTTCATATATATTAGGCATTAAAATCTATAGAGATAGATCAAGACGCCTAATTGGGCTATCGCAGAGTACCTACCTTGATAAGATATTAAAGAAGTTTAATATGGACGGAAGTAAGAAGGGGTTCTTACCTATGTTGCAAGGCAAGACATTGAGTAAGACTCAAAGTCCGGCTACGGCGGAAGAAAGAGAGATAATGGATAGGATCTCCTATGCCTCAGCCATAGGCTCTATAATGTATGCCATGCTATGTACAAGACCGGATGTGGCACATGCTTTTAGTTTGACTAGTAGTACCAATCTGATCCAGGTTCGGAACACTGGATATCGGTCAAGAATATCCTTAAGTACTCGAGAAGAACTAAGGATATGTTTCTTATATACGGAGGTGAAGAAGAGCTAGTCGCTAAGTGTTATGTCGATGCTAGCTTTGACACTGATCTGGATGACTCTAAGTCTCAATCCGGATACGTATTTCTCTTGAACGGAGCAGCAGTTAGTTGGAGGAGCTCCAAACAACCTGTGATGGCTAGATCAACAACGGAGGCGGAATATGTTGCTTCTTCAGAAGTGGCGCAGGAAGCGGTTTGGATGAAAGAGTTCATAACAGAACCGGGTGTGGTTCCCAGTGCGTTGGACCCGATGGTGATCTATTGTGACAACAATGGAGCAATAGCCAACGCCAAGGAACCAAGGTCTCACAAGAATTCCAAGCATATTAAGCGCCGGTTTCACTCCATCCGCGAACATGTCAAGGATGGAGATATAAAGATTTGTAAAGTGCACACGGACCTGAATGTAGCAGATCCGTTGACTAAAGTACTCCCTAGGGCAAAACATGATCAACACCAGAACTCCATGGGTGTTAGATTTATCTCTATGTGAACTAGATTATTGTCTCTAGTGCAAGTGGGAGACTGAAGGAAATATGCCCTGAGAGGCAATAATAAAGTTGTTATTATGTATTCCTTATATATGATAGATGTTTATTTTACATGCTATAATTGTATTGATAGGAAACATCAATACATGTGTGTTTAATAAACAAAAAGGTTTCCTAGTCATGCCTCTCTTATAGACTAGCTTGTTGATTAACAAGATGATCAAGGTTTCCTGATCATGGACATTGGATGTTGTTAATAACAAGGTCACACCATTGGTGGAATGATGTGATGAACATTCATCCGAAGTATAGCATTACGATCAAGTCATTGTGTTTATATTTCTATAACATCATACGAAGTAATCTTTATCCTTAGACCATGAGATCATGTTAATTGCTAACACCGGAATAGTATCTTGATAACATCAAACGTCACACCGTAACAGGGTGACTATAAAGATGGGTTCAGTGCTACGAAGGTGTTATGTTGAGGCTCATGGATCAAGAGTGGAATTTGTCAATCCAGATGACGGATAGATATACTCTGGGCCCTCTCGGTGATATCACATTAGGATAGCTTGCAAGCAAGTGATGTGATCACTAGAATGTTATATCACGGGAACGAGAAAAGAGTGCATGTCGGTAACGAGATCAAACTAGGTATGGAGATACCGATGATCGAATCTCGGACATGTAATATATCGAGAGACAAAGGGATTTAGTTACAAGCGTTAAAGGTTCTCACGATCACAGGAGTCATCGTTGAATGTGTAGGAGTCAGTACGGATCTCCAGGTCCCGCTGCTGATTATTGATCGGAGAAGGGTCTCGATCATGTCTGCATTATTCACGAACCCGTAGGGTGGCACACTTAAGAGTTACCGGACACCATTTTGGAGCACATATGTTTCAGACGAAAGAATTGCAAAGCGCAGGAATTGTTTCAATAGAAACCGGAAATTGTTTCGGGTGAAATTGCAGAAGGTGGTTCTGCATGTGATATTGAAATATTGCAAGGGGCTATATGTGAATGTTTGTTAATTAAAGTAATTAACAAAATTCTGAATAAATTTAATAAAAGAGTTTTATTAAATGAGAGAGCATTAAATTTGGAGAAACTTAATGCATTTAAAGTGGAGACTTTAAAAGGGAATGGGGGAAGAGGCATTTTAATGTGGAGGAGTTACCACCACATGAATGGGGGAGGTGAGGGGTCACCCCCCCATGCGCCGGCCATGGAGAGAGGGGGCACCCCCTCCTCCTATAAAAGGCCACCCATTCCCTCCTTCATCCACACACCTCCTTGTGAAGGATCTCTCTCCCCCTCTAGAATTATTCCCCCATGGTCTCAGATTAGCGAGATACATGTTCCCGGTGGCATTTCGTCTGGAAGGAGTTGCTGCTTCCGCTGGATCGCTGGAGCGAGGAGGTGGAGGTTGTCCGGTGACTTGAACGTGTGTGCGAGTGCGGATGCGCTGCTGAGTTGCGGCGCTCGGACTTCCTCACGATCTTGAGACCGGCAAGTGTACGACTACATCAACCACGAGTTCCTACTCGTTAAGAAAGCTCATTGTCTTCGAGGGTAAGTTCTCTATGGATGTATGTCCACCCGTTTGCTTTGTACCTAGTAGATAGATCTTGGCGTGTAGTTCACACCGTAGGAATTTTTTTGTTTTCTATGCTGCGGACCCAACATGGTAATGAAGATGCTGCTTCCCATCTAAATGACTTTGTTGAACTTTGTGAGATGCAAAAGCATAGGGATATAGATGGAGATATTATTAAGCTGAAATTGTTTCCTTTCTCTTTGAGAGGAAAAGCTAAAGAATGGTTGAATTCCTTAACTAGGAATAGTATTGATTCTTGGACTAAATGCAAACATGCTTTCATTGGAAAATATTATCCCGCTGCTAAGATTATATCTATGAGAAGTGAAATAATGAAGTTTAAACAACTTGATAATGAGCATGTTGCTCAAGCTTGTGAAAGAATGAAATCTTTGGTTAAGAATTGTCCCACTCATGGACTGACTGCTTGGATGATCATCCAAACTTTTTATGCAGGATTGAACTATTCTTCAAGGAACCTATTGGATTCTGCTGCTGGAGGTACCTTTATGACCATCACTTTGGGTGCTGCAACAAAACTTCTGGACAATATGATGGTTAATTATTCTGAATGGCATACTGAGAGAGCTCCACAAGGTAGGAAGGTAAATTCTGTTGAGGAAACCTCCTCCTTGAGTGATAAGATTGATATTATTATGTCTATGCTTGTTAATGGGAAAGCCCATATTGATCCAAATAATGTTCCTTTGGCTTCTTTGGTTGCTCAAGAAGAGCAAGTTGATGTGAACTTCATAAGAAATAACAACTTTGGCAATAATGCTTATACGAGAACTTTTGGTAACAACAATTATAAGTCATATCCTCCCAACAATGGTAATGCTTATGGAAATTCTTACAACAATTATAGGAGTGCTCCCTCTGAACTTGAAGTTATGCTTAAAGAGTTTATTAGTAAACAAACTGCTTTCAATAAAACTATTGAGGAAAAACTCTCTAATGCTGAAAGAAATATAGCATCTTTGGCTGAAGCTCAATCTTCTTTGAATAAAATAGCTGCTAAACCTGAAACTAATGATAATCCCTTTGCAGCTACTAATGCTATACAAGTAAGAGTTGATGAAAATGTTAGACTATTAGCTGAATTACATGCTAAGTGGGAGAGAGAAGATGAAATTGCTAGAAACATTAGTGTTTCTACTATCACCACCACTAGTGTTAAGGCTGGTAATAGTTCTACTACTTTAGATGATAGTTTTGATTTTGATCTTGATGGTTGCAATGTCTCTAAAGTTATTAAGTTCCTACAAAAGCTTGCTAAAAGTCCTAATGCTAGTGCTATGAACATGGCCTTTACAAAACACATTACTGATGCTCTCATAAAGATTAAAGAAGAAAAGATGAAACATAAAGCTTCTATTCCTATAAAACAAGAAGATGGTTGGGAACCCATCATTAATATGAAAGTGAATGACTTTGATTTCAAAGCTTTATGTGATCTTGATAGTAGTGTTTCTATTATGCCTAGAAGGATTTATGATATGCTTGATTTGCCTCCACTTGAAGATTGTTATTTGAAGTCCCACTTGATGATAACGCTAAAAAGAAACTCATGGGAGTCTTAATGATGTTCTTATTATGGTTAACAATGCCTATGTCCCCGTTGATTTCTATGTTTTGGATGTTGAATACAATGCTTCTTGTCCTATTACTTTGCGAATACCTTTTCTTAGAACTGTTGGTGCCATCATTGATATGAAAGAAGGCACCATTAAATATCAAATCCCACTCAAGAAAGGTATAGAACACTTCCCTAAGAAAAAAGAGAAAGGTATAGAACACTTCCCTAAGAAAAAAGAGAAAAATGAGACAGAGAGGGGCCAGGGGCCACCACACCACCTGGCCGCGCGGCCCAGCCTGGCCCGTGCCGGGGGGTGGTGAGGCCAGCCCTGGCACCCCCTCGGCCTCCCCTTCCGCCTATAAGATGCCCTCGGGACGAAAACCCTAAGGGCCCAATCAAAAATCCACTAAAGAGTTTGTAGCCGCCGTCATCTCCATCCCTAGATCGGGAGGGATCTGAAGCTCTTCTCGGCACCCTGCCGGAGAGGGGAATTCACCCTAGAGGCCTTCTTCATCACCATGCAAGCCTCCGGCGTGATGCGTGAGTAGTTCATCCTTGGACTACGGATCCATGTAGTATCTAGATGGCTGGTTCTCCTCCTTGTGCTTTCATATCTAGATCTTGTGAGCTCCGTTCATGATCAAGATCATCTATTTATAATTCTGCATGTTGTGTTTGTGGGGATCCGATGGATATTGAGATACTATTTCAGATTGATTATTGATTCTATCATGTCTTTGTTATTTGTGATCTTGCATGCTTCCCGTTGTTAGTAGCTATCTTGGCCAAGTAGATGCTAGCAACTCCAAGAGTTAGTATTTATGCTCGATAGTGGGTTCATGCCTCTGGTAATCCGGGGAAGTGACAGAAATCTCTAAGGTACTAGATGTGCTATTTCTACTAGGGAGAAAACAACAATCCTTTGTTCATAGAACAATCGTATTGTTTACTTTACACGCAATTCGTAAAGCAATAATCTGTTGCTTGCAACTTAATACTGGAGGAGGTTCAGATGATAACCTGAAGGTGGATTATTAGTCATAGATGCAGTTGGATGGCGGTCTATGTATAATGTTGTAATGCCCAATCAAGTCTCAAAGGAGTCAAGATGATTAGTATATCCATGTATTGCTTTCTCGATGTTTGTCAATTGCCCCGCTGTAATTTGTTAACCCAGCATGTTATCTATCTTAAGGAGAGCCACCTCTAGTGAACTATGGATCCCGGTCCTTTTCTTTACATTCAATCTATAAACTATTTACTGCTTTGTGTTTACTTTCTGCAAACTATTACTTCTTTCCATTCGATACGTTTAATCCTTTGTTTTTTGCAAAACACGGTGAGATTGACAACCTCATCGCAAGTTGGGGACAAAGTTCTGTGGTTGTGTTGTGCAGGTCTCCACGTTGCTACTAGCACCGGTAGTGCGCCCTGCCAAAGCTCAACTAGTAACACCTTTGGGGTGTTTCCTTGCTCCTACTGGTTCGATTAAACCTTGGTTTCATAACTGAGGGAAACTTGCTGCTATGCTCATCATACCTTCCTCTTGGGGTTCCCAACAAGCTCTACATCAACACCGTTCTAGCATTTTTCTGGCGCCATACACAGAGCCATCAGACCCTCTCTTTCATACATTGGTTTGCAAATAGTTTGGTTTGGTTTGGAAAGAGTAGGAAAGTTCATGCTTATGTGGTAAAAAGAGCTCGTTTTTTACTGTGGCCTATGCTTTGTCATGCCATGCTTGATATTGTTTTGGCTTTATGCTTAGTATTCTTTGCTATAGCATGACTTGTTATAAACAATTGAGATTGCTTAATGTGCCTTGGATGAATCATGTGTTGTTTTAGCATATTAAAGCATAGTATAGTGGTATTCTCCTTTGATGCTTTATTTGGGTTGACTTGGCGCATGCTCACACCATGTTATGACTATCTCAAGTCACCATAGCCTTTATGATCCTTTAGTTTTCAACTTGTAGTATCACTTTGTGCTTTGATCAATGATGTTTTGTCGCTCTGCATGATTATGGCCATTATTGCTCTCTTAGTTTGTCGCTCCTAGTCTTTTGCTAGCCTCCACAACAAAGTATGAGTTACACTCATGCATCCAACTCCCTAAACCAAGTTATTCCAAAGAGTCCACCATACCTACCTACTAGCTTATGCTATTCCAAGTATATTCATGCTTTTGTTTACCTTCCAAATTAAACTTGTTATGAGAAAACTAGTGATTAAAGCTCTCACGAACTTGATGGCACACTTTACTTTACTTGCCCTTAATAAACTTGAACCATTGTGTCGTCTATGTTGTATATGCTTGCACTTATTTGTTGGGAATTAGTAGAACCATGCTTTCATGGGGAACGCTTTCAACATTGCACTTGGTACTTGTACCTAGTTGATATCATGCTCTTTTGTGTATGGATGTCGTCGGTGTGAAATGAAAGGGGAGCTTGTAAGTCCATGGAGTTATGTATATGTGTTAGAGAAACGCCTGGGCCGCTGGTCTAATCCATGCTGACATGGTGGAAACCTGCAGCGTAACCATAATGAGCTGTCTATGAAGCATTCTTCTTATAAAAAAAGAGTCCTATATTGAGAAAAAAGAGAAAAAGAAAAAAAAGAGATATTATGAAAAGAGGAAAGAGAGAAAAAAGCACCATATTCCCATGGTAAATAAGAAGAATGCTGAGATGCTCGTTGTCTGCTTGCCTTGTTATTTTGATATGGGGATTCTTCCGTATCATCGGGCAAGGGGTACCCCGTTGGCGGTTCTCTATGATACACATGTACTTACAATGACAAGAACTTACCGGTGACTAAACTTGAGTAGCATGAGGAGCGGCCCTCGTATACAAGGGACATGAGATTCCTAACTTATACTTCGTCAAGCATGTACACCATAGTTTGTTCACTTTAACCTTAATCATGTTTGGTCCGCAGCATAGAAAACAAAAAATTTTCCTACGGCGTGAACTACACGCCAAGATATATCTATTAGGTACCAAGCAACGGGTGGACATACATCCAACGAGAACTTACCCTCATAGACAACGAGCTTTGTTAACGAGTAGGAACTCGTGGTTGATGTAGTCGTACACTTGCCGATATCAAGATCGTGATGAAGTCCAGCAGGTCCGGCTCCAGCACGTCCATCAGATCCAGCTCCAGCACCACCAAGTCTAGCACCGCAAAGCAGCGGTGCATCCGTGATCGCACACATGTCTGGTACCCCGACAACCTCCGTCCCTCGCTCTAGAAAAGCAGCAGAAGCAGCAACTCCTTTCCAGATAAAGCCACCGGGAACATGTATCTCGCTAATCCGAGACCATGGGGGAATAATACTAGAGGGGGAGAGAGATCCTTCACAAGGAGGTGTGAGTGAGAAGTGAGGAGGGGGTGGCCTTTTGTAGGAGGAGGAGGGGGGTGCCCCTCCTTCATGGCCGGCGCATGGAGGGGGTGACCCCTCACCTCCCCCATTCATGTGGTGTTAACCCCTCCGCATTAAAATGCCCCTTCACATTCTCTTTTAAAGTCTGCACTTTAAATGCATTAAATTTCTCCAAATTTAATGCTCTCTCATTTAATAAAACTCTTTTATTATTTTTATTCAGAATTTTGTTAATTACTTTAATTAACAAACATTCACATAAAACCCCCTGCAACATTTCAATATTACATGCAGAACCAATTTCAGCATTTTCACCCGAAACAGTTTCGGTGTCTATTGAAATAATTCCAGCGCTTTCTTAAATCTTTATCTGAAACATATTTGCTCCAAATGGTGTCGGTATCCCTTAAGTGTGTCACCCTACAGTTCGCGAATAATGTAGACATGATCGAGACCCCTCTCCGATCAATAATCAGCAGCGGGACCTGGAGATCCATACTGACTCCTACACATTCAACGATGACTTCTGTGATCGTGAGAACCTTTAATGCTAGTAACTAAATCCCTTTGTCCTGCAATATATTACATGTCCGAGATTCGATCATCGGTATCTCCATACCTAGTTTGATCTCGTTACCGACATGCACTCTTTTCTCTTTCCCGTGATATAACATTCTAGTGATCACATCACTTGCTTGTAAGCTATTTCAATGTGATATCACCGAGAGGGCCCAGAGTATATCTATCCGTCATCGGGATGGACAAATCCCACTCTTGATCCATGAGCCTCAACATAACACCTTCGTAGCACTGACCCACCTTTATAGTCACCCTGTTACGGTGTGACGTTTGATGTTATCAAGATACTCTTCCGGTGTTAGCAATTAACATGATCTCATGGTCTAAGGATAAAGATTACTTCGTATGATGTTATAGCAATATAAACACAATGACTTGATCGTAATGATATACTTCGGATGAATGTTCATCACATCATTCCACCAATGGTGTGACCTTGTTATTAACAACATCCAATGTCCATGATCAGGAAACCTTGATCATCTTGTTAATCAACAAGCTAGTCTATAAGAGAGGCATAACTAGGAACCCTTTTTGTTTATTAAACACACATGTATTGATGTTTCCGATCAATACAATTCTAGCATGTAAAATAAACATTTATCATAAACATGGAATAAGATAATAACCACTTTATTATTGCCTCTCGGGCATATTCCCTTTAGTCTCCCACTTGCACTAGAGTCAGTAATCTAGTTTGAAAAAATTTGCGTATTGAACACCTATGGCTTTCTGGTGTTGCATATACGCTATTGCTAGTGGTTAACATAATCTCTAGATCTGACAGTTTTAGGTCCGTGTGTATTTGCATGTCTCTGCGTCTCTACGCATCACTCATTCTCAAATGAGATGGCATTATATAGATTTGGTCCTTTGGTGAGACCTTTAGTTTGTTCGGGTCAAAATATGTTGATATTATTGTCACACAATATATCTTCATAGTATTAGCCTGCTTTGAACCACACCTAGTTTGATAACAAACTACTTAACACAAATGCGCTCCTTTGCTGCTACTATAGTAGTCATATACTTAGCCTTTTGTTGTAGTTTCTGTCACAATGTCTCAACTTTGGAACTCATCCAAATCCATCATGGAACATCCTTTCCATTACATTGTGCCACCCATAGTCTAAATTGAGATAAATTTAATTTGTATCTTGTGACAAAACTAGTATCAATGTAACACTTTACAATGAACTACCTTTAACTATTTGTCACTTATACATGATATATTCTTAGTTCCTCTAAAGCTCATAAGAATATCTTTACTATTGTCCAATGATCATCTTATGAATCATTCTGGTATATGCTTATAACATTTAGAGCATATGAAATTCTGGATATATACATATCATGGTATAATCGATCAAAATCTTCATGTGACTTTACTCACCAAGTGTTGAAACACTTGAATCTTGATACAATTCTTTCCATGTAGCAAGAAACTTTCTTGTTGTTTCCATATTGAACACTTTCAATATCTCATATATGTATGTCTGGCACAACCATATTTACGCCTTAATCTATCCATATAGATATTGATGCCAAATATTCCTGGTTTGCCCAAGTCTTTCATCGAAATCTTATTTTAATGAAATTCTTATCTTGTGTCAATACAAGATACATCATTTCCAATCAAGAATATGTCCTCTACATAATGTATTAGAAATATGTCTCAGCGCTCCCACTTAATTTCTTGCAAATGCAAGCATCTTCATCATCTTCGATGAATTTAAACTCTTTTAACAGTTTCATCATGGTGAAGATTCCAACTCCGCTATGCTTACTTCAACTATTGAAGTTTACATGCCCTTTTAGCACCCTTTGAATTAACAAAACCCTTTGGACCATGTCATGTACATGTCCTAGGTTACCGTTCTATTAGAAGAACATTGTTTTGTTTATTCAACTACCATATACCAAATTATATGTAGTGGTTGCTACATTAATCCGTCAAGACTATATATCGCTATGAAAGATCAAATCTTGTCATAGTCAACTCCTTGAACATTGTTGTAAACTTCTTTCTGACATGTCGACTATTTCATAGATGTTAAACATCCATGTCTTATTTCTTTATAGATCCAAACACGACCGATAGGCTTCACGCCTTTCTGGAGGGTCTTCCAAGTTCAGAAACTTGTTTTCTCGTGTATGGATACTATCATGTATTCTATGACTTCTAGTCATTTTATGGAGTCAGGGCCCATCATCACTTCTTTGCATGTAGTCGGTTCATAATTGTCAAAACAATAACGACTTGCTTATCAAATCTTACTATTTGATTCTTACCGACCCACACGGTTCTATAGGAACTCTAATCTCTGAAATCACACCTTTTGTAATCATGAGAGCCATGAGCATTGTGGCCACCACCGGGACACTTTCCGGCGCTGCGCTACTTAGCACATATAGCTAAGGTTCAACAACCTTATCAAAGTTCTATTGTCCTCCCACTTAACTTTTCACGAAAAATTCCTTCTCAAGAAACTTGATGTTCCAAGTAACAAACTCTTTTGTCCTTGGTGTTATGGAGAAATTCCCAACAAATTCTTTGGGATAACCTACAAAGACATGCTTATCCGACTTTGGTTGTAAACATTTTAATTATGCATAGCATACCAAAATTTAAGAAAAGACAATTCAGGTTTTATCCCAAACCATAACTCATATGGTGTCATTTCAATGGATCACGATGGTGCTCTTTTCAGTGTAAAAGCAGTAGTCTCTAAAGCTTCAATCCTTAAAACATTATGGCAATTTTATAAATGACACCCTTGATCTTATCATGTCAAACATGGTTTGATTTCATCTCTCGAATATGCCATACTCCTATGGTTTATCGGGAAACACAAATCATGGAACAATTCCTCAATTCTTAGGTGTTTTTGCTAAACATGTAACTCAAATATCTTCCTTTATGATCGAATCATAAACTCTTTATTTTCTTGTTACAATGATTTTCCACTTCATCTTGAAAGTCTTTGAACAATTTTCAAAATTTTCATACTTCTTCCTTATTAAGTAAATATACAGATATATTCACTCAAATTTTAGGAGAAAGCATATGAAGCAAAAAGATCCATCGCATATGGCTACACATAATGGACTATGCACATCAGCATGCACAATTTCCAATAAGCTAGTCATCCGTTTCTCTCTGGCCTATGGACGGAGTTTCAATTATCTCGAGGAAAGTATCACATGCATCAATTGATCAAAATCAAAGACTCCAAAAATCCATCAACATGGAGTTTCTTCATGTTTTCTTTCAAATATAATTTAAACAGCAATGTCACTTCATAAGTGATCTTTCAATCATTTGTCTTGCGACATTTTAGCAATAGTGTTTATGGATGTGATTTCTCCAACTAGACTTGTAAAAGTTCATCCATCCTTTATGGAATACGGTAATTATTTGAACAGCCATTGTTCTCATAATACCGGAACAAAATAACAATTATTTAAACAAATCTTGAAGGCTTGGTTTGATGACAACGAAAAACACAATAACACTTTATTTGTTTTCGATGAACATCATAACTCATTCTCTTGCTGGTTTACTTAGGCCATTGTAGTTCATGAATTGTGTTGTCCTGTATGACACTTCATACCAACCAATTCGGTATCCAATACCGGTATCCAATACCTAAGAATCACATTTTTTAACAAGCAAGGAATACAACCATAACATGTATATCTTCTATATACCCAAGTTGGACATCTCCAACCTTATATTTTCTGCCAAATATTTTATAGATTCTCTTTCATCAATTCCTTTTTCTTTTAGAACAATCTATCAACATCAATAGTGGTGTCATAAACATGACACATGGTACAAAGCGTATATAGTCAACTACTAATACCTTTGGACTTGCACTTTGAAGTGGATCACCATCATCAAATGTTTGGTGTTCTTTCAAAAATCCATTCTTTAGTAATCTATTAGTGTAGTAAACATTTTACTTACATCTTCTATTCATCCTTATCATGACAACTTTCACGATCAAGCTACTATAGCTTATAAGGAAGAATCACGAGTATAATATCAGTTCCCAAAACCTTTTTGGTAGATTCGGATGCCTAGCATCTCCATCCTTCACAAATTCTCATACAATATGAGAACATGTATTTTGCTAAATTATACTCTATCATAATGCAACAAAAAACATTCACATGATGGTTTCTGAAACAATTTCTAGCTCCAATATAATCTTGATATTAAAACAACCTTTTGAATATCAATAATCATGGAGGCAAACATGATACTTTAGATACTAACATTGGAATTCTTACTCTTGATTTAATACTACTTATTAAACTTCATGGAGTAAATAGAGTTTTCTAAAAGTTTGTAATATGACTTATAAACTTTAAATTGACATTCAAAACAATACGATACCAGTTCATAAAGTAAATATCCAGAATTCTATAGTTCTATTATCTCAAATAAAAACTAAGCATAAGGTAGAAAACGAATGCCAATGACTACAACAAACTATGCAAATTCACTTTGATTTAATTTATGACAAATTTGGTTCGACTAATCCAAATTAGAAATGAACTCCCACTCAAAAACGACATCCCTCGTGCCTTTTTGGTGATTACATGAACCAAATCCACTACACCAAGTCCGATCATCACGTGAGTTGATGTAGCTTCAAAGGCGAGCATCTATATGGGCATCATATCAACTATATGACTCATGCTTAACCTTTCGGTCCGTGTTCCGAGGCCATGTCTGTACATGCTAGGCTCGCCAAGTAAGAACCTTAGTACTCGCATGTGTAAAACTGTCTTACACCCGTTTGTATGAAAGTGTAGAGTCGAGTACACCCGATCATCACGTGATGTCTCGAAATACGATCCACAAAACAGTGCATACTTAAGGAAGAACACATTTTTATCTTGATATCTAAAAGAGGGATCATCTTACAATGCTACAGAAAGCGCCAAACTAGCAGTATAAGATGCTAACATCTAATGTGTAAAGTGAGATGATATGGTCCATGCATTTGATCTCTATCTGACGAGGGGTTAACTCATCAATGCCCATTGTTATGGACTTGGGTTTTGGAGAAGGAGGGAGCGCTGGAGACATCTATCGGCTAGCAAACAAGCACACAGGGGACAAAGGATTTACCCAGGTTCAGGCCTCGTAGAGGTCCCTACTCCTGCTTGTCTGCTCGTGGAATTATCGAAGGATTCGAAAGTTACAATGGTGCGCAGATGCAATCTGGCAAGGGTTGTGGAAACTAGGGTTGCGTGTGTCCTCCTCGCCGCCCCCTCCCAGACTTTATATAGATAGGCTAGGTCTTAGGTAGTAGGTCGAGTCGGTTACAAGTTAGGTTTTCCCCTTCAAACTTTCTATCTTTAGCTTCTTCTTGTCCTTCAAGCAATCGAGAGTCCGTAGGTTACTCGAGTCCCTCCATCCGGGCTTTGGCGACACCGTGGGCCTGTATGTTTTTGGACCGTATATACCAGGCTCGAGTACCTATAGGGTATACCCATGTCAGTAGCCCCCGAGTGTCTAGTTGAATCACAGATTCGACTGGGGACTTTTCGAAGCCTTCAAGTGCCTGAATGAGTACATTTCGATTGCTTTTATTTGTGTCATAGGGATTGTTGATATACGTGCCTGATATAACCAAAGTATCGGTATCAGTTAACCACCTTAGGGTGAAACTACGCAATCTACTCGAATCCGAGTCCCCGGACTCGAATCCGGAAAAATGCTGGTGTAATTCGACTCATGCCACGGAGGTCTTACAGGAGTCGAATTCCAGTTATATGGGTGTGAGCACTTGACGCGTCCGTCAAGGCATGTTCATCGTGCCTGTAGGTACGGATATGTTTTTGGTAGTGCGCAGTTAAATGCGTTGCCAGGCCTTATTCAGGTCTTACCTTCACGCCGTAGGTGCGGCATCCAAATTTTATCATCGCGGAGACGATTCGGGTAACCTAGGAGACGTAGTCTCTTTGTAGGGGAAGAATTATGAGGCAGGGTTGCCATGAGTTTCGAGTGTGGATGTTATCAACACATAGTTTTTTTGTACAAATAATCATAGGGTGCGCGACCAGCGCTCCCTATGGGAGTAGCCCCCGAGTGCCTGGTTGAGTCGAAGACTCAGGCAGGGACTAAAGAACTTTTTGCGACTGCTGTCGACTTTTGCTTGCTTGTTTCAGTCGATGACTCGGGCAGGTACTAAAACACTTTTGCGACTGCTGTCGTCTTTTGCTTGCTTGTTTCAGTCGATGACTCAGGCAGGTGCTAAAATACTTTTGCGACTGCTGTCGTCTTTTGCCTACTTGTTTCCGGCGCTCCCTATGGGAGTAGCACATGTCCATAATCGAACTGTGTTTCAGGTGATTGGATTTGCTTTTGTGATTGTCCATGTTCCTGCAACAAGAAAAGAAAAGTCATAGGGTGCGCGGCCAGCGCTCCCTATGGGAGTAGCCCCTGAGTGCTTGGTGGAGTCGAAGACTCCAGCAAGGACTAAAAATAGTCGAAGTTCTCCACTGCATAGCCTTGGTGACGTCAGTGCTGACGCTTGTATGACCTTAGTTGCCCGCGTGAGTGATTTTGACGGGACGTGACGAGCTGTGGGTCCCACTTTCTGACTTTGATTTGACTGGGCATGCGTAATCTTATTTTTAACTATGCCTCCTCGATTTCCGCGCGTAATGGTAGAAGTGGGGGGACGGTTCACGCTTCCTCTTCTCCACGTGTCTTACGCGATGCGTGCCACGCGTCCAATAGGGTTTTTGTCAGCCGTTGGATTGCATCTTCCAGGGGTTAAGTAGCGATGCTGCAGCGGTAATTTCCCATCTGTGCTCTTTCTTCCTTGCTGCCATCGCCATTGCCGTTTGCTTTTCTGCTTTCCTCTGCGCCCATCTTCCCCATGACGTTGGACCAGCTCCGTTCGTTCCCAAGCTATTTCCTTCGCTCTCATCGCCGCCGCGCAATGGGGAAGAAGAAGGGAGGCGCTGCCGCTGATTCCACGGCCACCCTCGCTGCAGCAAAGAAGAAAGGTGGCTCCGCTGCTGCAGTCACCAGTGCCGCCACCGTCAGGAAGAAGAAGGTCGCGGGCACCTGCGTGACTAATGGCGCATGGCGCCCCTCTATCATCAAGGCGTCGGATCATCGTCTTCTTTGCCAAGACGGAGTGATTTCTGCAGCAGTCGCCGATTCGCGCGTCCCCAGCGGTGAGACCGTTCCTGTGCCTCCCACTGGTTATCGAGTGATGTTTCTTGCATTCATCATTCGTGGTCTTTCCTTGCCTCTTCACCCCTTTCTTCGGGGTCTTCTGTGTTTCTATGGGCTCTAGCTCCATCAGCTGTCCCCAAATTCTCTCCTCCACATTACTTGTTTCATCACTCTCTGCGACTGCTGGCTCGGAATCGAGCCGCACTTTGGTCTTTTCAAACGCATCTTTAAATCGGAGAGTCAGTCCGCATTTGGCTCTTTAGTTTATGACGTAGGTGGTTGCGGAATCCACGTTGACCCATCCACCACCTACTTCGATATCAAGCTTACCAAATCCGTCCAGGGATGGAGGGACAAATGGTTCTATGTGCGTGACCAGAAGGCCAAGGACGAGCACTTTGGACTCGCGCCTTTCGATCCCGCGACTCCCTGCAAGAAGATGCGTTCTTGGAAGAACGTGATCATGCCTTCCGAACTCGTGGAGACAGACGTGTTATATCAGCATGTCTGCGACCTCGAGAGTCACATAGGCGCAGAAGAGGGAGGCTGCGCCCTTGTCAGGACTTGGCTGCGTCGTCATGTCCAGCCTCTCCAGGCCAGGGTCCATCCCATGTTCCAATGGGGTGGCGCTGATGATCCCACTCACGTGTCTGCTGATGGCATGTCCGCGAGTGAGGTAGATAAGAGGGTGCGACTGGTCACGAAGTACACCCTCAAAGATGTGCTTCCGAACGAGCCAGTCATTCCTCCCTTCGATGCTTCGAATCCTCCTCCCGAGGTACAGTTGCGCTACGTAGTAGCTTATTTTCTCGATTGCGTTTCCTATTGTGTTTGCTGATCTTTACTTTTTGTACGCAGGAGTGGGCGGTGTCGCCTTGCATGCCTCCCCTCCCTGAGGGGATTATTCCTCGTGAAGCGTTGGAAGAGGACGGGTCTGAGTCGACTGTTCCTTCTGATGTGGAAGAGGAAGCCCCCGAGTCCGAGGGTCCGAATACTCGCAAGCGTTCGCGTAGCGGGGATTCCGACGCGTCGACTCCTTCCACTCTTGGAGGCGCGGATATTGGCGCGGAGTCGCCAATTCCCGCCGTTCCTGTGAGAACTGTGGCACCGTCTTCTCGTAAGAAGATGCGATTGCCCAAGGAGTCTTCGTCGGAGTCGATGGAGGCCACATTTGATCTTGACAGATTTGACTGGTAAGTTTGCCAGTGCATTCATTCTTCTCTTGTTTTTCTTCTTGTTGGCTTTTCCCTGGAGTTTTCCCTTTCTTAGTGCGGATTTTGCCTTGCAGTCAAGAGGCGTCGTCATCGTCGGGCGACGTCGAATTTTTGAAGGAATCAGGAGTCGTGACCTCAAAGGCCAAGATAGAGATCGAGCGCGCTCCTTCTCCTCCGGTGGCGGCCCACTCCGGGCACAATTCTTTGAGCTCTCCTCATGTAGGGGAGCATCGAGTAGTTGCTCGGATGACAGTTCAGCAATCTTCTTCGGAGTCGCTAGAGGACCATGTAAGTATATCTTTCTTTCTTTTATAATTTGGCAGTCAACACCCTTTGTTGCCCTCTGCTGACTCCTTGTTTTGTGCGACAGCTCCTTGTAAAGGAAGCCGCACAAGTGGCAGAGCAGGTGATGGCGATGGGTCGCCAGCATGCGATGCTGGAGATGCGCCACCGCATGGTTGAGAGTGAGTGTTCTATACTTGTTCTTTTTGTCTTCTCTGTATTTTGGTATAATCGACTGACAGCCAAATTTTTGACTGCCATGTAGCTGAGCATAATGCTTTACTGCGTGATGTCGCCACGTTGGAGAAGACGCTGGCCGCAGCTGTGAAGGGGCGCGACGAGGCAATCGCGGCTCGTGATGGAGCCCAGAAGCGCGAAGAGGATCTGCGTGCCTCTTTTGCGACCAGGGAGAAGTTGTTCGAAGAGCAACTTTCCTCAGTCGCCAAGGCCCTCTCAGGTACTTTTACGGGTAGATATTTTATTGATGTTCTTCTCCTCCTCTGTAGTGCCGGTGGCATTAGAAGTTTGATCCTTGTGTGTATTTTGGTGTAGATGCTGGCGGCTTGAGTTTTGATCCACAAGTCCTTGGTCGCGATGACGCTCTGGCGGGCGCGGTATCTGCGGTCGAAGATCGTAGCGCCGCTGTCCAAAATACGTTGTCCAAAGCCAAGGCCACCCTAAGTCGCCTCCGGGAGGAGCTGATGCCGAAGGCGGAGCTGGTCGACAATGTAGAAGAGCTGGTGGAGTCGCTCGCTAGGGGTGTGCCTGCCACGTACAAGAACTCCCTCCGCGTAGCTGGCGCGACCATGTCGCTTGCCATGGTGCAAGCCCACAGAGTCGAAGTGGATCCCTCTGTGGTGTCAAAGACGATGCCTGTTGGCGCGGATGGTCAGCAGGTAGTATTCGCTCCCTTTGCAACTGCCTGTGCCAGATATGGCCATTCCTTGATAAACACCGTTGCCAAGTATTCGGAGGAGCTCAATCGCGCAAAGAAGACGGCGAAAACTTCGGCCTCAGGGGCCGGCGGAAAGTCAGTGGCATCTGATACTGCCATGGACTTGATGAAGCCCCCGAGGTCCTCGAAGTCGAAGAAGCTAGCTGCTCCGTAGTTAGTTTCTTGTAATAGCTGATGAACTTGCTTTTTTGATTGGAGAACATGCCTGTTGGCGAATGTGTTTGTAGATACTTTTATTGATCCTGAATGCATCTGTTACTTTTGACTTTTGAGTTGGTCGCCTTATTTTGCCTCTGGCTTGATTTTTGGTAGGGTACATCAAGTGGTCCTGTGGGGGGAACCCCGCACTCGCCATCTCTTGAGGATGCAATGGCACCACCATGCTCCAAGGTAGAGGAGTTGTCCTTGCTTTCGCGACTTCGTGATCGCGTGAAGCAACTGGAGCGTGAATTGCCCGTGATCCGCGGTAGCGTGGACGTGTGGAAGTCAAAGGCTGAAAAAGCCGCCGCCCGCGAGCAATATCTGCTTGGCGAGGTGACGCAACTGGGCGACCAGTTTAAATGTTAGTTTGCTCATCCTCGTCTTTTCCTTTGTAGTTAATCATAATGGTACGTTGTACTCATGCTGTTGATGCTGCTTCGTGTAGTTGTTAGCGCACGCCGTCCGCAGGAGGAGAGGGATAGGATTGCCATCCGCCTTCATGATCTCACCCAGGAGCAACTTCAGGAGAGTGGATACTTCTGGGTAGATCATGATCGTGCGACTGCGTTAGCGACCCTGCAGGACCGCGCCTCGCGAGTGCTGCTCTTTCTGAAGAAGTCGTAATCGTGTTTGAAGAACATCTACCGGGCGATGTTCCCGCTGGATGATGCTCCATCAAGCCTGCTGGCTCTTCTGACCAAATTTCAAGATATGTCCGCGGTTCGCGAGTGCGTGAGGCAGCAGTTGGTGGCTGGTGCCAAGGCTGCCCTCTCCGTGGTGCATTTGCACAGGCCTGACGTGGATGTCGCTGCCATTTCCTCTGGGCCACCGGTGCCACCAGCAGGATCTTCCTAGAACATGGTGCCGCACTATCAGGCGGTGGATCCTCCAGCCGAGGAGATCGTCGACTTCTTTGAGGAACAGACTAATGTTCTTCTGTTGCAAGGGTAGCCAAATGTGTATCCTGCACATAAGTGTACTAGTGTTGTAAAGCTCATATATATTTTGTAGATAATTTATTGTTGAATGTATACAAATAGCTTTAATCGTGGGGTGCGTTGCACTTATGCGAGTCCTTTTCGTTAGCCTGGCCATCTTTGTACCGTTCCATTGTCAACCTGTCAGGTGCGTTGCAGCTGGGTTGAGTTTGTGTTAAGGGGTTCGATTGATGTGCCAGCTACTCAGGATGTCGCGTTATTTGTTCGAAGAACATATGTGTATAGGGTGGCGTAGCCCCCGAGTATAAAAATTGACAAAGTAAAGGAGAACACGGAGTTTTGGGGCACTTAGCTTTTATTTACTCGAAGAACAGTACGAAGTACAATGTGCGGCTAAGTAGCCTTGGCTGAATAGCCTTATTTGCGATGCAGAAGTAAAGAAAAACGACTAAGGGTAGAAGTGTCGCAGTTATGCGATGTTCCAAGGGTTGGAGTGTGCGAATCCTGTCTCTAAATCTTGAAGGCGATAGGCGCCACCTGGGATTACTTCTGTAATCACGTACAGTCCTTCCCAGGGGGACTCGAGCTTGAGATGCCCCTGCTGCTTCAGTCGCAGGACCAGGTCACCTTCGACGAAGGATCTTGGGCGAAGCCTTCTGCTATGGTAGTTGCGCAGGTTCTGCTGGTAGATCGTAGATCTTTCTGCGGTGATTTCTCTTGCTTCGTCAAGGAGGTCGACAGAGTCTTCGAGTGCGAGGGATGACTCCTTCTCGCTGTAGGCGACTACGCGTGGCGCTTTGTACCATACCTCGGCGGGTAGTACTGCCTCTGCTCCATGTACCATAAAGAATGGTGTGTAGTCGGTGGCGCTGTCTGGAGTTGTATGCAGGCTCCAGAGTACTGATTGCAGTTCGTTTGGCCAGCAGCCCGCGGCTTGTTCGAGTGGTCGGAGGAGTCGCTTCTTGATGCCGCTGCAGACGAGCCCGTTTGCCTTTTCCACCTGACCGTTGGTCTGCGGGTGTGCTACTGAGGCGTATCTGATGTTGATCCCCAGGTTCTCGCAGAAATCTTGGAACTCCTTGGATGTGAAGTTCGTTCCGTTGTCAGTGATGATGCTGTGCGGCACGCCGAAGCGGTGGACGATGGACTCGAAGAACTTGACTGCGCTGTGCCCTGATTGCTTGGTCACTGGCATGGCCTCAATCCACTTGGTGAATTTGTCGACTGTGACCAAGAGATAGACGTAGCCTCCTTGCGAGGACCTTGGAAGTTTGCCAACCATGTCGAGTCCCCATTGGGCGAAGGGCCAGGCCAATGGGATAGACCAGAGTTCTGCACCTGGTGCGTGTGGCTTGTCTGCGAATCGCTGACAAGCGTTGCACTTTTGGACTATATCCTTGGCGTCGCGCATGGCCGTGGGCCAGTAAAATCCAGCTCGTAGAGCTTTGGCAACAAGGGCGCAACTGCCGGCGTGGTGCCCGCAGGTCCCTTCATGGATGTCGAGGAGGACTGCTCTTCCATTGGCTAGGGAGACGCATCATTGTAATACGTCTGTGATGCTGTGTTTATACAGTTCACCGTTGATAACGGCGAATGCCTTGGGGCGTCGCGCGATGTGTCGTGCGTCTGTCGGGTCATCCGGTAGGCGCTTTCTGAGGAGGTACGTAATGTACGGCTGCGTCCAGGATTGTTCGATCATCATGACGCTCATTGGTCCCTCGAGTCCTGTGTCGAGCTCCAAGTCATCGAGTGTCGCTGGCTCATTGGGTGGCATAGCCCCCGAGTCCGTTGTCGCGCTTGTTTTCTTTTCTGCGGCCTTTGGCTTGATAGAGCGTTCGCATATGCGTTTGAAAAATACCCCAGGTGGTATGGGTGCGCAGGTGGAGCCTATGTTGGCGAGTGCGTCCGCCTCCTCATTGCTTTCGCGACCTATGTGTCGCAACTCGCACCCATCAAAGTCTCCTTCAAGTGTGTCGTAGAGGTCGTGGTATGCAATCATGTTGTTGTTTAGTGCGTCGTACTCGTGCATTGCTTGGTTGACGACCAGCTTGGAGTCGCCATATATGATTAGCCTCTTTGCGCCGCAGGCTTTTGCCATCCTCATCCCGTGTAACAGGGCCTCGTATTCAGCCTCGTTGTTTGAGGCTGTGAACTGCATTCGCAGGACGTATTTCAGCTTGTCCCCTTGAGGCGATGTCAGTATGACACCTGCTCCTGCTCCATCTTTCCTCTTGGACCCATCAAAGTGCATTGTCCAGAGGTAGGACATGTCTGGCCTGTCCGGGAGTTGGTTTTCCATCCAATGTATGAGGAAGTCAGGGAGAACTTGCGACTTGATTGCGCTACGCTTTTCGTATGTGATGTCTCGTGGAGACAGTTCGATTCCCCAAAGCGCGTCTCGCCCTGTGGCGTCAGGGTTATTGAGGATATGTCCCAATGGGGCGTCGTTGACTACCACGATTGGGTGTTCCTGGAAGTAATGGCGCAGTCGCCGGGCGATCATAAAGACGCCGTGCGCTAGCTTCTGGTAGTGCGGGTACCGCTGTTTTGTTGGCGTGAGGACCTCGCTGAGGTAGTATACCGGGTGTTGTACGCCATGGACCTTGTTTTCCTCGTCCTGTTTGACGACGAGCACTGTGTTAACCACTTGGTTGGTGGCGGAGATGTACAGCAGCAGTGGTTCCCTTTCTCGTGGAGTTACCAATACTGGCGAAGTGGATAGCAGGCGTTTGAGGTCTTCGAATGCTTCTTGCGCTTCATTGGTCCACTCGAATTTGTCAGCTTTGCGGAGGAGCTGATAGAAAGGCAGCGCCTTTTCTCCCATTCGACTGATAAATCGACTGAGGGCCACGATTCGCCCGGCTAGTTGCTGAACGTCTCTTATGTTCTTTGGCTTCTCCATGGCCAGTATGGCCTTTATCTTTTTCGGGTTTGCCTCGATCCCTCTCGCGGAGATGAGATACCCGAGCAGCTGCCCAGAGGGTACGCTGAAGGCGCATTTGTCCGGATTGAGCTTTATCCGGTAGCGATCAAGATTACCGAAGGTTTCGAGCAAGTCGTCGATTAGAGAGGCTTCTTCCTTGGTCTTGATTACTATGTTGTCGACATAGACTTGGATGTTGCGACCAAGTTGCTCCTTGAGGCAGGCCTGCATGCACCGCTGGTACGTGGCTCCTGCATTTTTTAGCCCGAAGGGCATTGTGTTGTAGCAGAACACGCCGAAGGGCGTTGTAAACGCGGTCTTCTCCTAGTCTTCCTCCTTCATTCAAATTTGGTTATAGCCTGAGTAGGCATCAAGGAAGCAGAGTCGCTCGCATCCAGCAGTGGAGTCGATGATTTGATCGATCCGTGGTAGCGGGAAGTGATCTTTTGGGCAGTGCTTGTTTAGAGAAGTGAAGTCCACACACATCCGCAGGATATCCGTGTCCTTTTTTGGCACCAGCACCGTATTGGCAAGCCAAGTGCTTTCCTTGATCTCGCGTATGAATTTGGCCTCGAGGAGTCTGTTGATCTCCATTCCGACTGCCTGTGCCCGTGGCTCAGATAGTCGCCTTATTGTTTGCTTGACTGGCCTTGCGTCGGGGTTGACGTTGAGTGCGTGCTCGGCGAATTCCCTGGGAACTCCTGGCATGTCCGCAGGACACCAGGCAAAAATTTCCCAGTGCTCACTGAGGAATTCGACGAGCGCGAGTTCCTATGCGGGACTCAAGTTGTTGGCGATGAGGGCCGTTTTAGCGGGATCTGATGGATGGACCTGCACCTTCTTTGTGTGCACAGATGAGTCGAAAGGGAGGTCAGGTGAGCTTGGCTTACTCAGGGGGGCAGACTGTTGTCTGTCGTTTCCTTCAATCGCGCGAGCTCCTCCTACATGCCGAAGGACTGGGAGATTCTGTTGAATTCCCTGTCGCAACTGTCATATTGCTCGAAACTCCTGTTGATCGTGATGACGCCGTTGGGACCTGGCATTTTCATCTGTAGGTAGGCGTAGTGAGGTACTGCCATGAACCTAGCAAACGCGACGTGCCCGAGGATGCAGTGGTATTGTGAGGGCCAGTTGACAACTTCAAAGTCGATGCGCTCGCGCCAGAAGTTCCTTGGCGTGCCGAATATGACGTCGAGGTTGATTTTTCCCAGGGGGTATACGCCTTTCCCTGGGATGATGCCATGGAACATTGTGTCCGATGCCTCCAAGCAGGTTAGAGGGATCCTCATTGCTCGCAAGGTACTCGCGAATATGAGGTTGATGTCGCTTCCGCCATCCATGAAGACACGACTCATGTCGAAGCCTCCAATTTGCGCCTCGAGTACGAGGGGGCAATGACCTGGGTGAGGTACTTGAGGCGGGTAGTCGCGTTTATCGAAGGTAATGTAGGACTCACTGCCACTGAGGTACTCAGTGGTGGATGGTGGCGAGTGCGTGGCCAAGTTGACTTGGCGAGTGATGGCCTTCTGCACCCTATTGGAGGGGCGTCCCTTTTGGATCATCATGGTACCCATGGCCCGTGGGTATGGTTCGCCTCCGTGGTGCTGGTTCGGTGCAGCTCTTTTTGGGGGTGGCCCAGGTGGTGGTGGTGGTGCACCATGTGCCACTGCGCCTGGAGCGGTTCCGTAGCCTCTTTCGACTGCATTGCGGTTCATCCGAACCAACCCCTCATGTAGCTTGAGGAACTCGCGGCAGTCTTTGAGAAGGTGACAGAACTTTCTCTTGCCATCATGCTTGTCGATGTAGAAGTGTACCGTGCATGGCCCGGACAGTTTGTCCTCGATGGAGGTCGCGGGTGCTTCATCGCGAGTGCGGTGTTGCCACACTTGCGTGGTTTTCCCGGAATCGCGGTATCCGCCGCTGCAGTATCCGCTGTTGCGGTTATCGTCGCGTCTATCGGCGTAGCCGGCTGCGACCATGTTGACGTCATCGCGATCGTCGTATACGCGCATACAGCGTTTACTCCAGCGGTCGCGTCTTTGTTCGAGTTCTGCCTCCTCGTCGGAGTGAACGCGATTCTTCAGCGAATCTTCCCCATCGGCCCACCGATTCGCGATCTCCATCAGGTGGTCGATGGTCTTGGGCTTCGAGCGGCCTAGCTCCTCCCTGAGTTCCATGCGGCAGACACCACCATTGAATGCATCAATCGCGTGGTCTTCCGAGATGTTCTCCGTGGAGTTATTGATGATGGACCATCTTTGTATGTAAGAGCGCAGCGATTCGCCAGGATTTTGCTGGCAGCATCTCAGTTCTTCGATTGAATCGGGGCGTTTGTACGTGCCCTTAAAATTGCGCACGAAGCTATAAACCAGCTCATCCCAGCTGCGAATGGATCCGCGTGGGAGGTTATTGAGCCATGCCCGGGGGGCGCCCTGCAGCTGTAGCTGCAAGCATTGAATGGCAGTACTTCGACTGCCTCCGTGCAGCCTAACGGAGGAGATGTGATCCTCCAGCCAGATCTTGGGGTCATGCAGACCGTCAAATTTCGGGTTCTCCGATGGGAGTTTGAACCCTTTAGGCATTCGCTTTTGCCTGATGGATCTGCTGAAGCATCTGGCGCCATAGAGCTCCCCATCTTCTTCTTCCGAATCAGTCGACCGAGCACGTCGTGCCCATGACTTGTCGATCTTGCGTTGCGTGAGTTCGTCGCGTGCATCGTAGTCGCGATCGTGTCATCTTGAACGGCGGCGCCGAGACAGGTCATGATTGTCGTCACTTGACGAGGGCGAAGATTAGCGTCTTGCTAACGCTTTGCCCTTTTTTGGGTTTGGTATTGGTTCTTTGTCGAGGGAGGCCTCGATTAGCCCCAGGCCCGCGATCGTAGATCGGTGCATGGCCGTTCGGGGATCTCCAGCCGGTGGCTGGTTATTGAGAAGGTACATGGTGGCCGCTGTCACTGCGGCCTGTGGCGTCCTGGGAACCACGTTGCCTCTTGTGTCGACTGTCATAGAGCCGAAGTCGAGGACTTTCGCGGCGTCTATGCGTTCTTGTTCGGTGAGGTGAGCCATCCGCAATTGCCTCTTCCTAGCGAGATGCTCGTTACCTCTTGAGGAAGATCCTCCGTAGGAGGAGAGCCCAGCGCGACGAAGGCTTGACTCGTCCGCCGCCTTTTTACGTGCCTCAAGTTGCGCAATTGCTTGTTTCTGGCGTTTGAATTCCTCCTTTAGGAGCCAGTGGTAGCCCATCAGCAGTTCTTGCGGGGACCCGAAGGGTAGAGGTGCACCTCGTAGGGCTTCATGGCAACGTTCCCACTCTTGCTCGTTGAGCCTGATCACAACGCGTTTGCCGGTTTGCTCGTTGATTATGCTGGGGGGTTCGACTGCTCCTCCATTGCCGCCATTGCCGCTGTTGGCGGCGTTGGGCGGGTCAGTGCCGTTGCTGGTGTTACCATTGTTGCCGCGGTTGGCAGAGGTGTCGCCCGCGTTGATGACGGCGCACATGAAGTGATTTGGGAAGCTGTTGCTTCCACAGCTTTCAGATCCAGAACCGTAGGTTCCATCTTCAGTGGCCAGATCGCTTAGATCGGAGTCGCAACTGCTGTCGCTAACCATGTTCCCAACTACCGCCGGAGCATTGAGCTTGCTGAGGGTGCCGATCGATGGAGGGAACCAAGATGCTGGGGCAATCGCCGGTGCCGTTGGCTGATCGGGCATGCGAAGCGTGCCTATCTGACCAACTTGGAAGCGGAAGCTCCCAATTGCCAGGTTGATTCCTTCGCCCATGGAGTCGAAGGCCGGGCGAGTAGCCGGCGTGTGGACGGTGAAGTCGAAGGCGCCGAAAAGCTAGCGAATCTCCGCTGTTGAAGAGTTGTAGATCGCGTTTGATGGGGCTGAAGAAGCCGCAACATTAGCACTCCTAGTTCCCACGGACGGCGCCAATTGACGAGGGTCTAACTCATCAATGCCCATTGTTATGGACTTGGGTTTTGGAGAAGGAAGGAGCGCTGGAGACATCTATCGGCTAGCAAACAAGCACACAAAGGACAAAGGATTTACCCAGGTTCAGGCCTCGTAGAGATCCCTACTCCTGCTTGTCTGCTCGTGGAATTATCAAAGGAGTCAAAAGTTACAATGGTGTGCAGATGCAATCTGGCAAGGGTTGTGGAAACTAGGGTTGCGTGTGTCCTCCTCGCCGCCCCCTCCTAGCCTTTATATAGATAGGCTAGGTCTCAGGTAGCAGGTCGAGTCGGTTACAAGTTAGGGTTTTCCCCTTCAAACTTTCTATCTTTAGCTTCTTCTTGTCCTTCAAGCAATCGAGAGTCCGTAGGTTACTCGAGTCCCTCCATCCGGGCTTTGGCGACACCGTGGGCCTGTATGTTTTTGGACCGTATATACCAGGCTCGAGTACCTATAGGGTATACCCATGTCACTATCACTTGCATCGTGGTATGATCTATATCATTCCTTTGTGTGTAAGGCCAAGGTCTATGGAACTTACACGTTGAGTGTGTTGTAAGAGTATCTATCATACATCTACTTACAACAATACCATATCAATACACTAGCCCATCAACGATCTAAACTAGACGCCTCTAATTTATCAATTGCAAGTTTTACGTGGCTTAGGGCTTTCGGAGATAGAACCGTTCTTACCTATGAACATGAACCACAAAGAGGATAACTAAGTTATTAGCAACTCGTTGTAAATCAGATATTGACTATAGTAGGAGAGACAAACACCCGCCAGCCACTTATGCAAAACAAGTTGCATGTCAGTCATGGAACCGGTCTCATGTACGATGACATGTAAGGTTGGTCCGGGCTGCTTCATCCCACTATGCCACCAATATCCAAAATACATAGAAGATGCAATAACATGATCATCATCGCCCACATATCAACATATGTGTACTACCCATGCTAAGCACCTACGCATAGATCAGGCTCTGATACCACTGTTGGGTCCGCAGCATAGAAAACAAAAAATTTCCTACGGTGTGAACTACACGCCAAGATCTATCTACTAGGTACAAAGCAACGGGTGGACATACATCCAACGAGAACTTACCCTCGTAGACAATGAGATTTGTTAACGAGTAGGAACTCGTGGTTGATGTAGTCGTACACTTGTCGATCTCAAGATCGTGATGAAGTCCAGCAGGTCCGGCTCCAGCACGTCCATCAGATCCAGCTCCAGCACCACCAAGTCTAGCACCGCAAAGCAGCGGTGCATCCATGATCGCACACACGTCCGGTACCCCGACAACCTCCGTCCCTCGCTCCAGCAAAGCAGCGGAAGCAGCAACTCCTTTCCAGATAAAGCCACCGGGAACATGTATCTTGCTAATCCGAGACCATGGGGGAATAATACTAGAGGAGGAGAGAGATCCTTCACAAGGAGGTGTGAGTGAGAAGTGAGGAGGGGGTGGCCTTTTGTAGGAGGAGGGGGTGCCCCTCCTTCATGGCCGGCGCATGGAGGGGGTGACCCTTCACCTCCTCCATTCATGTGGTGGTAACCCCTCCACATTAAAATGCCCCTTCACATTCTCTTTTAAAGTCTCCACTTTAAATGCATTAAATTTCTCCAAATTTAATGCTCTCTCATTTAATAAAACTCTTTTATTATTTTTATTCAGAATTTTGTTAATTACTTTAATTAACAAACATTCACATAAAACCCCCTGCAACATTTCAATATTACATGCAAAACCAATTTCAGCATTTTCACCTGAAACAGTTTTGGTGTCTATTGAAATAATTCCAGCGCTTTCTTAAATCTTTATCTGAAACATATTTGCTCCAAATGGTGTCGGTATTCCTTAAGTGTGTCACCCTACGGTTCGCGAATAATGCAGACATGATCGAGACCCCTCTCCGATCAATAATCAGCAGCGGGACCTGGAGATCCATACTGACTCCTACACATTCAACGATGACTTCTGTGATCGTGAGAACCTTTAACGCTAGTAACTAAATCCCTTTGTCCCGCGATATATTACATGTCCGAGATTCGATCATAGGTATCTCCATACCTACTTTGATCTCATTACCGACATGCACTCTTTTCTCGTTCTCATGATATAACATTCTAGTGATCACATCACTTGCTTGCAAGCTATTTCAATGTGATATCACCGAGAGGGCCCAGAGTATATCTATCCGTCATCAGGATGGACAAATCCCACTCTTGATCCATGAGCCTCAACATAACACCTTCGTAGCACTGAACCCACCTTTATAGTCACCCTGTTACGGTGTGACATTTGATGTTATCAAGATACTCTTCCGGTGTTAGCAATTAACATGATCTCATGGTCTAAAGATAAAGATTACTTCGTATGATATTATAGCAATATAAACATAATGACTTTGATCGTAATGCTATACTTCAGATGAATGTTCATCACATCATTCCACCAATGGTGTGACCTTGTTATTAACAACATCCAATGTCCATGATCAGGAAACCTTGATCATCTTGTTAATCGAACAAGCTAGTCTATAAGAGAGGCATAACTAGGAACCCTTTTTGTTTATTAAACACACATGTATTGATGTTTCCGATCAATACAATTCTAGCATGTAAAATAAACATTTATCATAAACATGGAATAAGATAATAACCACTTTATTATTGCCTCTCGGGCATATTCCCTTCAAATCACTTCAAGATGCTTATGATAGGGGCAATGAGAGCTGAAAGTTATAAGTACCGTAATTTTTGGAAGCTCTTTATGAGACTTGAATCCCTACTTCCTTTTATAAAAAGGCCTTTCTTCCACCATTATATTGAGTCTCCACCTTCTATCTTTATGCACCTACTTTGAGAGCATAGTGGCCATTCTTAGTTCTATGTGCATTGTCCCAAGACTAGTTGATTGATGCATAACTTGATATTGCTTGTTTTAAACTTTTGTATCTACTCACTCTTATGAACTTTGAAGGTGTCCTATGCATTTATATTTGCTACTCTATAAGAGACAAGCTGAATACTATTATGCTATGTTTTCTTTATGTGAAACAAACAAACGTCTTGCAAAGCATTGCTATTTATGAATCTTTTGTTTGTGCCTTTTCATGTTGCATCATAGTTTCTTTGTCTTATTGCTAGAACTTTGTCTTTCATGTTATGATTGAAGTACTATTATCCCAGCTTTGAATGTTTTACAAATACTTTGATCAAGTCTTTGATGGTGCATGTCACCTCAAAAATTATTCTTTCTTTTTATCACTTACCTACTCGAGGACGAGCAGGAGTTAAGCTTGGGGATGTTGATACATTGAAAATGTATCTATAATTTTTGATGTTCCGTGCTTGGTTTTATCCACTTTCTTGTGTTTTGTCCACACTTTGGAGTACTTTTCATATGATTTCTTGGACTAACCTATTAACAAGAGCCATAGTGCCAGCTGCCTGTTTTCTGCTGTTTTTGGTTCCAGGAAAGTCAGAAAATGAATATTCTCCGAATTGGACGGGACAAAAGCCAAAGTGTCTATTTTTCCAGAAGTCATCAGATGACAGAATACAAGACGAAGAGGGGCCAGAGGCCGGCCACACCACCTGGCCGCGCAGCCAGGCTTAGCCCGCGCGGCCAGGCTTAGCCCGCGCCAGGGGTGGTGTGGTGGCCCCTAGCACCCCCTCGGCCTCCCCTTCCGCCTATAAGATGCCCTCGGGATGAAAACCCTAAGTACCCAATCAAAAATCCACAAAAGAGTCTGTAGCCACCGTCATCTCCATCCCTAGATCGGGAGGGATCTGAAGCTCTTCCCGGCACCCTGCCGGAGAGGGGAATTCACCCTGGAGGCCTTCTTCATCACCATGCAAGCCTCCAGTGTGATGCGTGAGTAGTTCATCCTTGGACTACGGATCCATGTAGTAGCTAGATGGCTGGTTCTCCTCTTTTGTGCTTTCATGTTTAGACCTTGTGCGCTCCATTCATGATCAAGATCATCTATTTGCAATCCATACATGTTGTGTTTGTGGGGATCCGATGGATATGGAGATGCTATTTCAGATTGATTATTGATTCTATCATGTCTTTGTTATTTGTGATCTTGCATGCTTTCCGTTGTTAGTAGCTATCTTTTCCAAGTAGATGCTAGCAACTCCAAGAGTTAGTATTTATGCTCGATAGTGGGTTCATGCCTCTGGTAATCTGGGGAAGTGACAGAAATCCCTAAGGTACTAGATGTGCCGTTGCTACTAGGGAGAAAACAATAATCCTTTGTTCATAGAACAATCGTATTGTTTACTTTACACGCAGTTCGTAAAGCAATAATCTGTTGCTTGCAACTTAATACTGGAGGGGGTTCGGATGATAAGCTGAAGGTGGATTATTAGTCATAGATGCAGTTGGATGGCGGTCTATGTATAATGTTGTAATTCCCAACCAAGTTCCAAAGGAGTCAAGATGATTAGTATATGCATGTATTGCTTTCTCGATGTTTGTCAATTTCCCCGCTGTAATTTTTTCACCCAGCATGTTATCTATCTAAGGAGAGCCACCTCTAGTGAACTATGGATCCCAGTCCTTGTCTTTTACATTCAATCTACAATCTGTTACTACTTTGTGTTTACTTTCTACAAACTATTACTTCTTTCCATTCGATACGTTTAATCCTTTGTTTTCCGCAAAACACGGTGAGATCGACAACCTCATCGCAAGTTGGGGACAAAGTTCTGTGGTTGTGTTGTGCAGGTCTGCACGTTGCTACTAGCACCGGTAGTGCGCCCGACCAAAGCTCAGCTAGTAACACCTTTGGGGTGTTTCCTTGCTCCTACTGGTTCAATTAAAGCTTGGTTTCATACTAAGGGAAACTTGCTGCTGTGCTCATCATACCTTCCTCTTGGGGTTCTCAACGAGCTTTACATCAACCACGCTCCAGCATTTTTCTAGTGCCATACACAGAGCCATCAACAAGCACCAACAACAAGTAATCGTGCAGCTCGAGGCGTGCAGGAAGGCAGCGGATGAGTCAAGCCTTCGGCGAGCTCAGCTCTCTTCCATGGGAGGATCCTCCTCCATGGGCAATGACCATGTGGCCACCAAAAGGCGCTCTCGACTATCCCACTTCACCGAGAAGGAGCGAAAAGAGGCCGCACGAGTCCTCGACTTTTCGTCCATGACGATGGATATGCGGGAAACATGATCCCGAAGACACCGCAAGCGGTGGTAATGGTAGCCACCATGTACCTCCTCAACAACCAGCCTCCGGCTGGGGATCCGCGAGCTGCCATGCACCAATCTACAATCGCGGGCTTGGGGCTAATCGAAGCTGCCCTCATCAAGGATCCAATGCCAGAGCCGAAAAAGAGGAAGACTCTAGCCAAACGCTACTCCTCGCCCTCGTCTAGCGATGATAGCCACGACTTGTCTCAACGTCGCTGCTCACGGCGACACGACCGCGACTATGACATGCGTGATGACATCACGCAGCGCAAGGTCGACAAGATGCGCGCGAGGCGTGCCCATTCGACTGACTCAGAGGATGATGAAATAGAGCTCTGCGATGCCAGATGCTTCAGCAGAGCCATCAGGCAGAAGCAAATGCCTAAGGGGTTCAAACTCCCATCAGAGAACTCGAAATTCGACGGCCTATAGGACCCGGAAATCTGGCTAGAAGATCACATCTCCTCCATCGGGCTGCATGGCAGAAGCTCGAGCATGGCGATGCAATGCCTCTAGATACAGCTGCAAGGCGTCGCTCGTGCATGGCTTAATAACCTCCCACGCGGATCCATTCGCAGCTGGGAAGAGCTGGTCTATAGCTTCGTGCGAAACTTCAAGGGAACTTACAAAAGGCCCGCATCAATCGAGGAATTAAGAGGCTGCCACCAAGGGTCTAGCGAGTCGCTGTGCTCATACATCCAGAGATGGTCCATCATCAAGAATTCTGCAGAAGACCTCTTTGAGGATCATGCAATCGACGCGTTCAACGGCGGCATGCGCCACAGAGAGCTCAGGAAGGAGTTGGGCCGCTCAAAGCCCAAGACAATCGACCACTTGATGATTATTATGAATAAGTGGGCCGATGGAGAGGACTCGGTGAAAAACCGTGCCTAATCCGATGATGACTACGACCTCGAGCGTAGACGTGATCGCCGAGGGAAACATCGAATGTGCAGGTACGAGGACCGCGAAGAGGTCTACATGGTCGCGGCTGGCTACGCCGACAAACACGACGACAACCGCAACAACGGATACCGTAGTGGTAGATACCGCGACAGCGGGAAAACCTCGCAAGTGTGGCAATGCCGCACTCGTGATGACACACGCGTAACATCCATCCAGGACAAATTGTTCGGACCATGCAACGTGCACTTCTACATCGACAAGCACGACGGCAAGAAAAAGTCTAGCCACCTCCTAAAGGACTGCCATGAATTCCTCAAGCTCCACGAAGGCCTGGCCTAGATGAACCGCGATGCGATTAACCAAGGCTATTGAGCTGCCCCGGGCGCTGTGGAACATGGAGCTCCTCCACTACCACTAGGTCCGGCACCACCTGCGGCTGCACCAGTCCAGAATCATGGAGGTGAACCATACCCCCGACCGCTGGGGAACATGGGAATGATCTAGAAGGGTCGCCCCTCAAATCGAGTGCAGAAATCGATCACTCACCAAGTCAATCTGGCGATGAATTCTCCGCCCTCCACCCTGAGTACCTCAATGGAAGCGAGTCCTGCGTCACCTTCGATAAGAGCGATCACCCCAAGAAGTCCATCGCCCAGGCCATTGTCCCCTGTTGCTCGAAGCACAGATTGGAGGCTTCGAGATGAGTCGCGTCTTCATGGACGGCGGAAGCGGCATGAACCTCATGTTCGCGAGTACCTTGCGCGCAATGAGGATACCGCTGACATGTTTGGAAGTTTCAGACACGATGTTCCATGGCATCGTTGCAGGGAAGGGTGTGTACCCCCGGGCAAGATCAACCTCGACGTCATCTTTGGCACGCTGCAAAACTTTCGGCGAGAGCGCATAGACTTTGAAGTTGTCGACTGGCCCTCTCAATACCACTACATCCTCGGACGTGTCGTGTTCGCAAGATTCATGGTGGTGCCACACTACGCCTACCTGCAGATGAAGATGCCGGGCCCAAACGACATTATCACAATAAAAGGAAGCTTCGAGAGGTCTGACAGCTACAATAGGGAATTCAACAGAATCTCCCAGTCTTTCGGCATGCAAGAGGAACTCGCAAGGTTGAAGGGGTTGACAGACAACAGTCTGCCTACCCTGAGCAAGCCAAGTTCACCCGACCAATCCTTCGACACATCGGTGCACACCAAGAAAGTCCAGGTCCACCCAACGGACCCGACAAAGACGGCCATCATCGCCAACAACTTGAGTCCTGCATAGGAGCTCGCGCTCGTCGAATTCCTCTGTGAGTGCTGGGAAATCTTCGCCTGGTGTCCAGCGACATGCCAGGAGTTCCCAGGGAATTCGCCGAGCACTCACTCAACATGAATCTAGACGCAAGGCCAGTCAAGCAAACAATACGGCGACTGTCTGAACCAAGAGCAAAAGCAGTCGGTATGGAAGTCAACAGACTCCTCGACGCAAAATTCATATGCGAGATCAAGGAAAGCACCTGGCTCGCAAATCTAGTGCTTGTGCCTAAAAAAGACACGGATATCCTGCGGATGTGCGTGGACTTCACCTCCTTGAACAAGCACTGTCCGAAAGATCACTTCCCGTTGCCACGGATCGATCAAATAATCGACTCCACTACGGGATGCTAGTGCCTCTGCTTCCTTGACGCCTACTCAAGCTACAATCAGATTCGAATGAAGGAGGAAGACCAGGAGAAAACAGCGTTCACAACACCCTTTGGTGTGTTCTGCTACACGAAGATGCCCTTCGGGCTAAAAAATGCAGGAGCCACCTATCAGCGGTGTATGAAGGCATGCCTCAAGAACCAACTTGGTCGCAATATTCAAGTCTACGTCGATAATATCATCGTCAAAACCAAAGAGGAAGTCGTGCTACTCGACGATCTCCGCGAGACCTTCGATAACCTTGATCGCTACCGGATCAAGCTCAATCCGGACAAATGCGCCTTCGGCATACCATCTGGGCAACTGCTCGGGTACCTCATTTCCGTGAGAGGGATCAAGGCAAACCCGAAGAAAATAAAGGCCATACTAGCCATGGAGAAGCCGAAGAACATAAAAGGCGTCCAACAGCTGGCTGGGCGAATCGCGGCGCTCATTCGATTCATCAGTCGAATGAGCGAAAAGGCACTGCCCTTCTACCAACTTCTCTATAAAGCTGACAAGTTCGAGTGGACAGAGGAAGCACAAGAATCATTCGAAGACCTCAAGCATCTACTATCCACCTCGCCAGTATTGGTGACGCCTCAAGAAAAGGAGCCGTTGTTGCTATACATCTCCGCCACCAACCAGGTGGTCAGCACCGTGCTCGTGGTGGAACGAGCCGAAGAAAATAAAGTCCATGGGGTACAATGCCCAGTCTACTACCTCAGCGAGATGCTTACACCAACAAAATAGCGGTACCCGTACTACTAGAAGCTGGCCTACAGCATCTTCATGACCGCTAGGCGACTGCGCCACTACTTCCAGGAGCACCCAATCGTAGTGGTGAACAACGCCTCGCTTGGGCACATACTGAATAATCCCGACGCCACTGGACGAGTCGTGCTCTGGGGCATAGAACTGCCTTCACGAGACATCACATACGAGAAGCGCGAGGCGATCAAATCGCAAGTTCTCCCGGACTTCCTTGTACACTGGATGGAGAACCAGCTCCCCAACAAGCCAGACATGTCCCACCTATGGACAATGCACTTCGACGGGTCCAAGCGCAAGGAAGGAGCTGGCGCAGGTGTCATACAGACATCACCCCAAGGTGACAAGATGAGGTACGTTCTACGAATGCAGTTCACAGCATCCAATAATGAAGCGGAATATGAAGCCTTACTCCACGGGATGCGAATGGCAAAAGCCTGCGGCGCCAACTGAGTTGTCATCTACAGCGACTCCAAACTGGTGGTCAACCAAACAATGAACGAGTGTGACGCTCTCAACGACAACATAATCGCCTACTGCGACCTCTATGACACACTCGAAGGGGACTTTGATGGCTGCGAGTTGCGACACATCGGCCACGAGAGCAATGAGGAAGCGGACATACTCGCCAACATTGGTTCCATCTGTGCCCAAGTGCCACCTGGCGTATTTCTAGAGCGCATCTGCGAGCGCTCCATCAAGCCAAAGGATACAAAGCCTAAAGCTAGCACGACAAAGGACTCGGGGGCTATGCCACCGAGCGATCCCATGGCACTTAAGAACATGGAGCCAGACACAGGACTCGAAGGCCCCATGGAGGTCATGATGATCGAGCCATCCTGGACACAGCCATACATTATATACCTGATCAGCAAAAGGCTGGCAGATGACCCGATTGATGTGCGTCACATAGCGCGACGATCCAAGGCATTCACCCTCATCAATGGCAAACTGTACAAGCGCATCATCACAGGAGTCCTTCAGCGATGCGTCTCCAATGGGAACAGAAGAGCCATCCTCCTCGACATACACGAAGGCACTTGCGGGCACCACGCTGACAATCGCGCCCTCGTCGCCAAAGCTCTACGAGCTAGATTCTACTGGCCAACGGCCATGCACGACGCCAAGGACATCGTCCAGCGTTGCAACGCCTGCCAGCGATGCACGGACAAACCGCACGCACCTAGCGTGGAGACCAGGCCAATACCTATGGCCTGGCCCTTTGCACAATGGGGACTTGACATGGTCGGCAAGCTTCAAAAGTCCTCACCTGGAGGATATGTCTACCTCTTCGTTGCAGTCGACAAGTTCACCAAGTGGATTGAGGCCATGTCGGTGACAAACCAGTCAAGAGCTAGCGCCGTCAAATTCTTCGAGTCCATCGTGTTCTAGTTCAGGGTGCCACACAGCATTATCACGGACAACGGAACAAACTTCACCTCGAAGGAGTTCTAGGATTTCTGCGAAAAAACTGGGGATCAACATCAGCTATGCCTCCGTGGCACACCCTTAGACCAACGGTCAAGTGGAAAAGGCCAACGGCCTCGTCTGGAGCAGAATCAAGAAAAGGCTCCTTTGGCCACTCGAAAGAGCTGCAGGGTGCTGGCCCGACAAGCTGCAATCAGTACTATGGAGCCTGTGCACAACTCCAAACAGCGCCATAGGCTACACTCCATTTTTCATGGTGCACGGAGCTGAAGCGATGCTACCCGCAGAAGTATGCTACAAAGCTCCGCGGGTGGTAGCATACAGCGAGACAGAATCAACTCTCACACTAGGCACGCGAGATTGAAGCGGAGAGATCCACGATCTACCAACAGAACCTCCGCAACTACCACAGCAGATGGCTATGCCCCAGATCCTTCGTCAAAGGAGACATGGTCCTGCGACTGAAGCAGCAAGGGAACCTCAAACTCGAGTCCCCTTGGGAATGACCTTACGTGATTACTGAAGTAATGCCAGGTGGCGCCTATCGCCTCAAAGACTTAGAAAGCGGAGTCGCATACTCCGATCCCTAGAACGCCGCGCAGCTACGCCGTTTCTACCCTTAGATGTTTTACTTTACAAATAAGGCTATTCAGCCAGGCTACTTAGCCACACATTGTACCTCGTGATATTCTACGAATAAATAAAGCTAAGTGCCACAAACCTTGTGTTTTCTGTTTTACTTGCAATTATATCACTCGAAGGCTGCGCCACCCTTTACACTTTTGTTCTACAAATAAACGCAGTATCTTGAGTAGCTGACACACTACCAATCGAACCCTTCATAACATCAACCTAGCTGCAATGCACCTGACAGGTTGACAAGGTGCTAAGATAAATACACGTTAGGCTAACAAAAAGGAACTGCAGAGTACAATACACTCGAAAAAATATATACAAGCTAGCAAGCTCTCTACATTAACGGGTATCAAACACACCCGACACATTTGTATGAATTTTACAACACTTATACATCTATGTGCAGGCCTATCTTACACTACTGCCGCAAAAGGAGCACATTTGTTTGCTGTTCGAAGAAGTCGACAATATCCTCAGCTGGCCGATCAACCGCCTGATAGTGCGGCACCATATTCCAAGTCATCCCTTCTGGCGGCAGTGGTGGCCCAGGGGCAACAGCTGTGATGTCCACATCTCACTGATGCAGTCGAACAAACGACAACGCAGCCGTGGCACCCGTGACCAGCTGTTAGCGCACGCACTCACGGACCACGCAAATATCCTGAAACTTCGCCAGAAGAGCCAACAGGCTTGAAGGCACCATGTCCAGTGGAAACATCGTCTGAAAAATATACCTCAGGCACGACTGCGCCTTCTTCAAACACTAAAGCACCCGTGACGCACGATCCTACAACGTCGCCAACGCGACTGCACGATCGTGGTCCACCCAGAAGTACCCACTAGCCTCTAGCTGCTCCTGAGTTAAGTCATTCATTCGAATGGCAACCTAATCCCTCTAATCCCGCGGGTGGCGAGCGCTAACAACTACAAAAGCAAGACTAAAGCATAAGACAGGGCATCGTCGTGAATGGCTAAAGAAAAGGATAAGAACATAGAGAGTCAACTACGCAACTTCCTCCAGGAGATACTTCTCGCGAGCACTGGCCTTCTCAGCCTTTGACTTCCACACATCCGCGCTACCGCGGATCATAGGCAGCTCTCGCTCCAACTTCTTTATACGATCACACAATTGCAAAAGCAGCGACAACTCCTCCACCTTTGAACGCGGTCGTGCCACAGTTTCATCAGTGGGAGGAGAGTCAGGAGAACCACTTGAAGGACCCTATTACAACCAAACAAGAGGCAAAAAAGACCAATTATACATCGATAAAAAGGGCAAAGTGCATTCAAATTCGGCAAAGTATCAACAGGGTACCCCCGCAAAACATGGTTCAACAAAAGGAAAGATACATTATTACATATGGAAGCTAAGGCACGATCTGCTTCTTCGACTTCGACTTCGACTTCAGGGGCTTCCTCGAATCCGTGGCAGTCTTTGACGCCACAGACTTTCTAGTGGTAGCCCCAGATGCCGCAGCCTTCGCCGCCTTCGCTCGCCGCAGATCCGTAGAATATTTTACGACTGTATCAATGAGCTGGTGCCCATACTTACTGTAACTACCGACGAAGGGAGCAAATACTACTTGCTGGCCATCTGCGTCGACAGGCATCGCCTCAGAGATTGCGATGGGGTCTAGCTCCACACCATGGGCTTGCGCCATCACGAGTGCCATTGTGGCGCCGACAGACCGCTGCGCATTCTTGAAGTCCATTGGGACGCCTTCAGTGAAGGATTCCACCAAGCCATCAAGATTGTCGATTAAGCTGGACTTGGGAACCATATCCTCTTGGAGGCGGCTCAGCACGCCCTTGGCTTTCCCAAGCGTGTTCTGGAGGGAGGCACTGCGGTCTTCGACTGTAGCCATGGCGCCAGCCAAGGCATCCGCGCGGATCAAGGCCTAGGCGTCGAAGCTCACGCAGGCGGCATCTGAAAACACATGTATCAGCACAACAACATGAATACGAAAACAGGAGAAAATGCAAAGACAAGCAGCATAATACCTAAGAGAGCTTTCGCGATAGAGAAAAGCTGTTCTGCGAATAACATTTCCCTCTCAGAGGTGGAAGCACGCAGATCTTCCTCGCGCTTTTGCGACTCCTCTAGAGTCGCGACTTCCTCGACGCGTTTCTTCTCTGTTGTGGCAAGTCCCTTCTAGAGGGAAGTGATGCGACGGAGAAGCTCATTATGCTCACCTACAAAGGGCAGAACACGGCAACACCTGAGTTTACAAACCTCTACACAAGAAGAGCGAAGAGACAAGTTTAACACAAACCTTCGACTGCACGGTGGCGATTGTCCAGCATGGCATGCTGCCGACCCAAGGACATAATCTGTTCGGCAAGGCAAGCAGAATTCTTCAAAATAGGCTACACCAAAAGAAAAGAAGGATCAGCGTTAGCCGAAACGACCAAATGCGAACATCAATCAAAATTCGACTGCCAGTGGCAAAAGACACTTACATGCTCCTCCAGGGACTCCGAAGGTTCCTATCGAGTGGGCGTCCATGCAACCATCTGGTGCCCCCCAGTGTGGGGGGAACTCGAAGAATTGGCGCTGGAGTGGGCTGCCACCGGAGGAGAAGGAGATTTTGCCACAACTTCTTCATCTCTGGAGTTTGCAACTCCATACTCCTTGACAAATTGGCAGTCGTCGGAGGACGACGACACCGTTTGACTATCCAAATCAACACCAAATCAGAAGGAGAAGACTTTGAGAAATATCAAACAAACGCCCAAGGATATAAGAATTACCTGTCAAATTTGTCGAGGTCAAAGGAATCTCTTGATGACTCCTACGGCAACCTCAGCTTCTTCCGAGAGGGAGGAGCCACGACGCATACAGGTACGGTGGGGATTGGCTCCTCTGCAGTAGCAGGAGGACCCTCTGGTGTCGACAGCAAGGAGGCATACGAATCCTTGCTATGGGAACGCTTGCGAGTCCCATGAACACTAGACTCGGGGGCTTCCTGCTCCTCCTCAATAGGGACGGTGGAGCCCGACTCGTCCTCTTCTTCCACCTCGCGAGGAATAATTCCTTCAGGTCAAGGAGGCAAGTTGGCAAGAAACTTCGAAGAGAAATCCACCTCAGGCGGAGGATTGCTGGAGCAGAAGGGAGGCACGACTGAGTCACCCGGGAGATCCTCCTTGGTGGTTTACTTGGTCAGCAGTCGAAACCTCCTGTCTACCTCGCTAGAAGATATGCCCTCTCTAGAGATACAAGTGACATCACAAGTACTAGTCCAGCGGAACATTGGGTGTACCCTAGCCTGTTGAGGCTGCACACGGCGACGCATCCAAGTGCGAATTAGCTCCGCGTCGCCTACTTCTTTGCCTATGCTTTTTTCGAGGTCACAAACATGCTGATATAGGGTCTCTGTTTCCTCGACTTCGGTGGGCAACACAACATTCTTCCAGGACCTCCTCCGCTTGCAGGGCGCCATTGGATCAAAGGGTGCGAGTCCGAAGTGCTCTCCATTAGCTTTCTGATCGCGGATGTAGAACCACTTCTCCCTCCATCCTTGGACAGACGGAGTGAGTTTGATGGCGAAGTAGGTGAAGTTGGAATCGACATGGATCCTGCAGCCTCCTACGTCGTAGACTATGGAACCCGACATCGATTGGTGTTTGAGATTAAAGAGCTTCTTGAAGAGGCCAAAGTGTGGCTCGATTTCGAGTTGGCACTCGCAAAGAGTAATGAAGCAGGCGATATGGAGGATAGAATTTGGGGTCAGCTGGTGAAGCTGGAGCCCATAGAAACAAAGGAGACCCCTAACGAATGGATGCAGGGGGAGAGAAAGACCACGAATGATGAACACAAGGAACATCACTCGAAAACCAGCGGGGGGACGGGGGATTACCTCGTCGCCAGGAACGCTAGAATCGTCCTCCACGGTAGAGAGCGCCCCGTCCTGGCGCTGGGTGAACAACTCCGACGACTTGATGACGGATGGGCGCCATGACCCATTGGTGACATGAGTCCCCGCGCCCTTCTTCTTCCCAGCTCCAGCGACGCTGGTGCCCGTGGTGGTGGCGCCCTTCTTCTTGGACGCGACATCAACAACTGCAGATTCAGCGGCGGAATCTCCCTTCTTCTTGCCCATCTTGCGCTGGCGGTGTGAGCGAAGGAAGTAGCTGGGGAAGGTACGAAGTTGGTCCAGTGCTTGGTCATCTCATCGTCGGCACTGACGTCATCAACTCCAGCAGGAGCACATTTTGACTACTTTAGTCCTTACTCGAGTCTTTGACTCAACCAAGCACTTGGGGGCTACTCTTAACAGGAGCGCTTCCCGCGCACCCGAAGAAATTTGTGAAGATATCCAAGCATCATAAAAACCCTTCACTCGAATCTACGATTCGATTGTGGACTCGGGTTACTCCCATAGGGAGCGCTAAAAGCACATTCGACTGAAACAAGCAAAAGACGACAGTAGTCGCAAAATACTTATAGTCCCTACTCGAGTCTACGACTCGAATAGGCACTCGAGGGCTACTTCCATAGGGAGCGCTGGCGGTGCACCCTATGATTTTTTCTTATACGTTACACCATGTGTTGAAAACATCCACACTCGAGTGATATGGCGACTCTGCCTCATATTTTCCCTGCAAAGAGACTGCGTCTCCTGGGTCACCCAAATCATCTCCGCGATGATAAAATTCGGATGCCGCGCTTACAGTGTGAAGATAAGACCTGAATAAGGCCTGGCAACGCATCTGCTGTGCTCTACCAGAAATAATCCATACCTGTAGGTATGATGAATAACCCTTGACGGATGCATCGAATGCTCACACTTACACACTGGGATTCGACTCCTGTAAGACCTCCGCGGCCTGAGTCGAATTACGCCAGCACTTTTTCGAATTCGAGTCCGGGGACTCGAGTTTGAATAGATTGCGTTGTTTTGCCCTAAGGTAGTTAACTAATCCCGATACATCCGATAAATCAGGCACGTATATCAACAATCCCTATGATGCAAAACAAAACACTCGAAAATATGCTCAGATACACACTCGAAAGACTTCATAAAGTCTCCACCCGAATCTGCGATTCCACTGTACACTCGGGGGCTACTGACGTGGGCATACCTTATAGGTACTCGAGTTTGGTACATACAACCTGATCTGGCAGAAGCCCACAATGTTACCAGGGCCCAATCCAGGATTCAGGTGACCTACGGAGAGTCCGACTGCTTGCGGCACAAGGCAAAGCTTAAGATAGAAAGTTTGAAAGGGCGAACCCTCACTTGTAACCAACCCGACCTGCTATCTAAGACCTAGCCTATCTATATAAAGGCTAGGAGGGGGAGGCGAGGAGGACAATCACAACCCTAGTTTCCACAACCTCGCCAGATTGCATCTGTGCACCCCTGTAACTTTCGACTCCCTCGATAATTCCAAGAGCAGACAAGCAGGAGTAGGGACCTCTACGAGGCCTAAACCTGGATAAACCTTGCGTCCCTGTGTGCTTGTTTGCTAGTTGATTGATGCCTCCAGCGCTCCCTCCTTCTCCAAAACCTAAGTCCATAACAATGGGCATTGATGAGTTTAACCCTTGTCACATATTATTCAATCTCCGTGGCTATGGAACACCTTCCACCTCCACTCTGGACATCCTTCGGACTTACCGAAACCCTTCCGGTTTTCTCCTTTCTCTTCTTCGCTGATTCTACCGATCCTGTAAACACTCTCTAAGCATCATCAAGCCCGTGATTCCCCACGGTTCGGAAACACTCTAGACATGGTCGGGACACTCCCGGACCAATGATCGACAGAGGGACTTGGATGGCCATGTGACCCCTGTGGATTCCACGAAGATCTTTCGTCGTTTGAACTGGGACAGTCACGTCTTATTCCTTTTTTCTCTCGATACTTGCATTGCCCGAGATCTAATCAATGACATCACCATTTCATGTTCAATCTCGTTACCGAACAATGCTAATTGACTCGTTTCGACAAGTGATATCCCTGTGATCAAATCACACGCTGTATAGCTATTGGATACAACTTCTCTGAGTGGGCCCTGGAGTATCTTTTCGTCACACGGACGGAAAAATCCCGCTCTTGACATATATTGCCTCTACGGTTCCTCCGAATACCTGAACACACCTTTATGATCACTCTGTCATAAATGGCGTTTGATGCTATCTAAGCATTCTCGGGAGATAGTGATTGATATAGTCTCACGGTCTAAGGAATAGTCTACGAGGTCTATTCTAATCATCGTAACTCGAACTTTGTGACATGATCGGGTCACAATTTTTAGGTTGGGTATTGGTTCATCCTCTCATTCTCATAATTTAAATTGACTTCATTTCCAACTGGCACAACTGCCACATGATCAGGAAACCCTGATCATCTGGTGACCAATGAACCAGTGACTAGAGTTTCACCGGGAACCCCTGGTTGTTTATATATCACACGTGTATTGACGTTTTCTTTCAGTATAGTTATAGCATGATATAAAACTTAATCATAAACTTTATGAAATATGATAATAATCCTTATTATTATTTGTCTCTAGGACATATTTCCAGCAAAAGCGTTCGCTGCTGCCCGGACCAGCGTTGGTCCTAGGGTTTTCCCGGCACGTAGAGGGAAGTGGAAGAAGGGTAGCCACGATGCCCTTCAGGAAGGAAAGATGCCACCCGCGGGTGGCACCGCATTGGTGTCGGGCAAGCCGACAACGATTTCTCCTGAAAACCCTACCCACAACCCTCGGGCGATTCGTTGCACAGGAGCCCCGTGAGGACGAGGCCTCGTCACCACCAAACTTGCCGTCCACGAGCATGCGCCACCACGGTCACGAAGCCACCATCATCAACTCACCGATATTTTCGTTGCGAGGTCTGCAAAACAGCGGCGAAAAGTCGCAAGAATCAAGCCAACGGAACCGTGTCCGCGCGGGAGGGGATTACCTCCACCGCCTGGGCGGTAGTCGACCGGACGCGGCCAGAGAAGCCCCAGTCCCAGTTTGATCCGATCGGATCCAGCGGACCCGTGAAGCCCCCGCAGGAGCACACCAGTCTGAAGAGGGCCCTTTCTGGCTCAGACGAGCCCGTAAAGTCCACAGCCACGTTGCAACAAGCCCGAGCGCGGCCGTCGCTGGATCCCTGCATGAGCTACCCTGTTGCTGCCTATAGAACACGCGGAGGACAGGGCCTGCCAGCCCGCCCAAGACCTAGATGGGGCCCTAGGGGCCCAGATATAGGCCGACTGGGCCTAGCTAGGACAACCCCTCCGCCTCCCTGCTACCAGCCGTGCTGCCCTGCCACCGCGACGCCATCTCCCGACCAGTGCCGGACCTCCGCCGCCCAAAGCTCATCACCGCCAGGGAAGAAGGGACCCCGCTCCCGCTTCCACTACCGTGGGTACAGGCAAGTCGGCGCCACCCCGTATTCGCCCGGAGGTCCCTGCCTGCGGCGGGGATGGAAGAGAGGTGGAAGGAGGGGGTTGGGCGGCCGGCGGTGTGGTGCGTCCCCGTCGCCCGGGGGGTGGGGTGGGGGACCATGTCCTTATAGCCTACTCCAAACAAATCAGTGTCAATTGGAGAGCAGAGATTGTTGTCTACTTGTCTTCATAGTTGTCACGCAAGAAATCCAAGCTTTTCCACGAGAAGTATCTATAACAAAGTAGTTAGCTTCCGCGCTAACAAGAAAAGAAAAAAATAAAAGGTAGCGAGTTCAGCTAATCTCCTCCTGCGCAACATAATTTGCATGCTACAATAAAAATTTAAGCATCTCTGTAGATCCCCACATCAGAATCTAGCTAAAGCACATCAGCACGGAAAGTTAGATCAGGCTTGACCGTAGACAATGATCAAGACACTTCTATAATCTCTTCTATTATGCGTATGTATAAACCACATGTATGATGATGATACTAGTACAATTGAAGCTCGACAAAGGGGAGGGCGCCTTGGTAGCCTCCAGCAGCGCCGTACATGTTGATGGATTGGACGACGAGATCATCCGATATGAGTTGTTCCTAACATGTTGATGGCTTGGTACAGAATAGACAAAAGAAATGCTACTGCTAGATCGATGAGCTCGTTCGATCAGCACAAGAGAAATGCTACTGCTAGATAGACTTATTGTTAGAGTATGTCACGGTTTGGTAATATTTGGTAGTTTAAGATTGTAATTTAAGTATATCTCTATTAGTCTTTGTATCCTCAAGTCTTCTAGTACTATATAAACAGCCTAAGGGCTCACGACGTAATCATCTCTTGCAATATCAATACAATCTATGCTTCCGCAAATCTTTCATGGTATCAGAGCGTGTTGCTCCTCGGCCTAGGTTTTAGTCACCGCTTCCGCCGCGTCGCCCCCGGCGAGGTCGATCTCCATGATCTCCGCCGAGGGCATCGCATCTCGTACCTAGTTTTTCTTCAATTCGCTAGATTGGTTTAGTAGTTCTAGTAAATTTTTTTTATTAGATCTAATTTTCTTTTAGCCACCAAAAGCATCGTCCACAGCCGCATGTCTTCATCGCACGCCTCTACTTTAACCTCGGCGTCGACTCAACCCCGGCAAATTATCGTGAACGATCCTGGCAAGGAGGCTCCGCGCGACGTCCCAAGGGACACCTTCACGCGCTGCGTCGGCTGCTCCTTCCTCACGTCGTCTCCACACCGGCCCGTCTTTGCCAAGATCTACCGGGACGCACGTCCCTGAATACGCGCCTCGCCGACAACAAAGAGTTGCACCTTCATCACTCGTGGTCATCATTGCCGATAACCATCTACATCAACAACATCGCCACATCGTCGCCGCCACCACCAATCGTGGTCATCGTCACCGCCAACAAGTTCTTCTCCACGAGCGACGCCACGCTCATACAAGTAGAAAATACGGGTCTAATCCCGAAATCTACTACCGCTACAACAAATCTCCATCAACAACTTCCTCGTCGTCTTCGTCCACCACGACCTTGCCGCCAGAGTCGCAGTCTAATTTCTTTTACTTAATCAATTTTCTTCTTGCAACTACTTCATCTACTCCGACAAATCGGCGGACAACTTCCACGCACCGACCGTTCACGGAGAATTTCTCTGCTGCTCCCTCCGGCTCTGGCTCGTGATGGTCTCTGTCTTCGCACGTCCAGTATTGGCAACACCGACGCGTGCCTTCGTCCCCAGCGTGCTCCCGAGTTTGGCAAGCTTGGCAAGGCATGTCGCCTACCTCGACTACTCTGGATCCAACTACGTCTACCTCAACTACTTCGGCGAATTCTCCAGACTCAACGACGACATCGACCACAACACCACGACAACATAAACATCATCAATTTCATCAACGGCGACTACATCACCAATGGCATCATTGACCATGACTACAACACCCTACTTCTGCCTACATCGACATCGATATCCACCGACATCCTCTACAGTTCGCGCCTTCGGATTATGCTCCAGTCAGACCGTTCGCGATGCTCCGGCGGTTCTCGTCACTACCGATCCGACTGCGGGGAGGTGTTAGAGTATGTCACGGTTTGATAATATTTGGTAGTTTAAGATTGTAATATAAGTCTATCTCTATTAGTCTTGTTGTCCCTCGAATCTTCTAGTACTATATAAATAGCCTAAAGGCTCACGATATAATCACCTCTTGCAATATTAATATAATCTATACTTCCGCAAATCTTTCACTTATCAATCACATCAGTCTTCCCCGGCCGGGTGCCACCACAAACTGAATCCCGTGGTCTAACCGGTAGCACGCTCCAAGTTCACGACAGAGGAAGTTCCAAAATAGAAGGAAAATCATGGCAGATTACCAGAGATCGAATTCGTCAGTCTACGGAGGAGTAGCTGTTACTTAAGAAACAAGTATGATGATGCTTCGCACGTTCAGTTGCGGAGCTATAGGAGTACAAGTTTGCAATGTCATTTTAAATACATGTACTCCCTCCGATTCAAATTAATTGACTCGAATTTGTCTAAATCCGGATGTATCTAGACATGTTTTCGTACTAGAAACATCCGAATCTAGATAAATCGAAGTCAATTAATTTGGATCAGAGGAAGTATTTTTTTACTAATTCTATACTCCCTCTATTTTAAAATAGACGTCGTAAATTTGTCTAAATTTGGATTTATCTACTACTAAATAGTGTATAAACAAATTTAAACAAAATTATGACGTCTATTTTAAGACGGAACGAGTAATATTTTTTTCATGAAATAGGATTGTATACAACGGATTTGTGGAAATGTGGCTCGTTGACCACACAGTTCTAAGGCTCCGCCACTGCGCACATTCGGAAGGGGGCAGCTCCGTCGGCCGCATGTTTTGTTCGCACCTGTGTAACCTATCATGCCGTCACGTCGTCTTTGACCGGGAGGGAGTTGCGCGCGCGGCACCGCTTTCCGACCGGTCGTTCGGTCAAAACGAGCGTGCGCCGGTCGGAGCCGTAGATCACTGCACGTCCCCGTCGTCCCTTTCCTCTTGCATTTCTGCTGCGTCAACGACTACTCAATTAGCGGAATGACGTGCTCGGGCCTATAATTTGGTTGCCACTAACATGAGGTATCATGTACATGATACTAGTACATGATCTTATGTCTATAATATATGGTATCATATACTTTCTTACTAAAGACGTCTATATACATTCGATTCACAAAGTTAAAACGTCTTATATTTCTGATCGGAGGGATAGTAGTATCATGGTCTAATAATATGTATTGAATTGTAGAATCTCAATGTAAGTTTGTGTTTAAGATTTATTTGACATCAATTTTTCTATTTTTATATGCTATGATACGTATTTATCTATGATACTACCGTGCTCTCTCTCATCATTAATTAAAGTGGCACATAAGCATTTTGCATGCATCTCCTATGATACTTCCGGAGATTTAGTGAGTGATCTCAAGTATAGGGCCCAAACACTGCAATCACCGCCTCTGTAGAACCTATACAAACGATTGATGGCGGTGGACTCGCCCATGCGGAGATAGTCATCGCTATTGTCACCCGAAGCTCCGTATGCAAGCAACCTCATCGCTATCGCGCACTTCTGCAATGAGGAAAATCCTAGCATGCCAGTGCAGTCCTTCTTGCATACGAAGTAGGGGTTGAACTCTCAGATGATATACACGATCTTGAGGAAGAGTTTCTGGCTCATCCTGAAACAGCGACGAAACAGGTCCTCTTCGTGCAACGTGTTGTCGGTGAAGTAGTCGGCGTACAACATACACTAGACCTCCATCCGCTGCATTGCCTTGCACTTCCGGTGTTCCTTTGCCGAGCCTCCATGGTTCGACTTTGCATTCGTCATGTACAGTCTATCCTAGCAGCCGATGATCTGCATATGCTCTTATTCATTGGCATGTGCGGCGTTTTCTTCCTCCAACAACATGGTGAACATGTCCTCCTCGTCAGAGTCTATGGCCGAGCAGGCAAAACACCGAACACTTTGCGGGCGCGGTGGACATGAGCTAAGAACGGAGATGTCGGCGGCGTCGAGAGAGGGCGAAACAAGGCCAGTAGCGGGGAGAGGGGATGCTGCAGCGATGGTGAGCCTTTCTATCGGCGTGGGTGCGGTGGGGTTGCACAGGGCAACACCGACAGCGACATGGCGGCGAGGGTGGGCGGGGAGCACTCTGTGTCACGGGAGAACCGAATCTTGGTGGAGGAATGGGAAGTCTCGCTGACAGGACTGGCCCACATGCTTTCTCCTTCCATCTGATGTCCTCAGGCGACAGCCGGCGCCTCGGATTCGGCCCGGAAACGCCGGACAAAATTTGCCAAACCTGGCAAAAAAACACGTCCTAGGAACACGAGTGGACGAAAAATCGTTGTCCGAATGAAAAATCGGCCCGAGAAGTTTCTGATGGAAATGCGAGTGGAGGTGCTCTCGGTCTCCCGGCTAGTTTGGACATGTAGTGTACCTGCCGTCGAGTAGAACATGACTAATACTGTCCAAATCACTGACTACATTATCGCTAATTAAGCTACAAAGCCTATACAAAAAAAAAAAATGCGTCCCCAAGAAAACATTGGTTACATCGTCCAAGTACATGCCTGTGGCAGTACATGACAACGGATCATCTGTGCATATATTTTAGTCTCCCGAGGGAGCCCAATGATTTGGCACGAACGATCGATCGGCCCTGCTTCACTATCTAGATCTGCACGTACCTTTTTAAAACGATATGATGTTGGCGGTTGCGATTATTCGGACCAAACAAAAGCAAAGGTGTTCAGAACGAGTACAAAATATATATTGTTTCCTAGGAGAGGAGTACGACTGGAAGTTCGGTCCTTCATTTTGGCACGAACGACCGATCGACCCTGCTTCACTCTGGATCTGCACGTACGTACCTTCGGAAACGATACCGTCGTCGGTTGATGTGATTTCTCCTGTTGCGATAATTCGGACCAAACAAAAGCAAAGGTGCTCGGAGCGAGTACAACATCTACTCTCTATGTCCAGAAATAATTAACTTAGTTTTATTCTGATTCGAATGTAACTATACACTGAAATGTATAAATATATTCGAATCTAGCCAAATCTAAATCAGTTATTTCTAAACGGAGGGAGTATAATATTGTTTCCTAAGGACATATACAATACTAGGAATATATGCCTTCCTTTAGCCATCCACATCATCTAGAGAAGGTAATATGTATAAATTGTACAATGCATTATTATCTCCCATTGTCATCTCTAGCAATTAATAAGAATTTACTAATTTTAGTAAGAAACTGATTTGCTAAGGAAAGACATACGGGACAATGGAGAAAATAGTCTTCTCTTATTTTTAAGAGGTTATCCCTTAGCTAAGAGATGGCAACCTTCCTTTTCTTATTTCTCTCTCCGTCAACTAAGCAAAAATCTAACTTGCCAATCATAAGAGAAGGCTGACGTCACCGCATTGTTTATGGCTTAAGAGAGAACTACTAATCGGACACGGGTAATATGATCTGGGGTGTATATGCTCTCTTTATTTACAATAAATTTTGAAATGTCAAAATAAATTCAAAAGAATAGTTGCGCTTACATCTCCATATTTTAGATACGCACAAAGTTGTTTCACGGGAAATTGACATTTTGTGTGACTTGTGTAAAAAGACAAAATTCCGTTTTAAATTAAGGCTCTCCATGACACATGTTGTTGTCTTTTTTACACGGCCCGCAAAACATATCTGTTTTTTGTGAAACAGCATATAAGAAAAACAAATGTGCAGATACACACTTTTTTTTATTTTTTAACAATTTAAAATATGTGTTTTCATAAAGCGAGCAAATGCACATGGGATTTCCGGTACTAATCTTCTTGCTCTCCTTTCTAGTATTTTCTATATTGATGACAGAAAATTCATTTTGGTTCATAGGTGTAGATGCACCCACTGCCAAAATGACGTATTTCAAAATGTTTAAAAAATCAAAAAAAAATACCCAGGTGTACATGCTCATATTCTATGTAGGTACACTAAGTTTTACGAAGAAAAGACATTTTATGTGGTTTGCATAAAAAAGACAAATTTCTGTGTTGTAAAATAGCTTTTCACAAAACATATTTTTGTCTTTTTTACACCAACCACAAAAAATATCTTTTCACCACAAATACTTTGTGTGAGAACATAGCATGTCAAGATGTACACCTAGGATTTTGTTTCGGATTTTTTCAACATTTAGACATTCATATAAAATATTTTTTTCATAATAGGTTCATCTAGACCTGGGAGCCAAAATACCATGTCCGTATTTACCGCTCTTTTGTCCCGTGATATATGAACAACTCCATGTTCAAATCAGAGACAATCGATCTGAAACACACGCAAAATTTCTAGTTAACAAAATCAGAGATGTTCCGTTTTGCAAGATATCCATATAGCTATCCATTGGATCCATACGTGCTTCTTTCTGCACCCGGCGGAGCTGAGGATCGATGACACGTAAGATATGTGCGCAGTTCGTATGGAGACGGTTCTAGGGGATATGTTAAGCTGGGTTGGCTTTTTGGCCAACTGATCGACTACATGTTGCACAAAGTCGCGATGCTTTTATCCCTGAAAAAAAATGTCGCCATGCTTTTGTTGTTCCGGTAGTTGGTCTTTGTATCGACGCTACGCAATCCATGAGATGTGTAATAAGAATTTTACTTGGGACCTTTTAATAAAGCTAGCTGTGCGCATATATTGATGCATAAGCAATGGTTCTTCCCTAGAGGCAATGTTTGATTAGAAAATCGGTTTTCAGGTGAGGTCTCCGTGAGTACCAGTTTATGTTTGGGCCCGTAATACCCCATATGTTGTATCTGTATACGATTTATAGGCGGTTTGTACAAGGCGACACGAGGAAATATTAGGTGCCAGTCCGTTCGTTAATCTCCTTGATTCACGTCGTGATCTGTTCCGTTCGACCTTCATGTCTCTTGCGCCATTGTTGGACCTGCACCGATCTCGAACCCCATGGACCAGTAGAACCCTAGGACGGTTGCGGAGATCGGCGTGACGCAGAACAGCAAGGAGACGACCGGACCGATCGTTCTAGGATTCCGCCGGTCGACAGGGACGACGGGTCGAGGTTTTTCAATCCCGTACACGTCGTTCGTATTTTACTCAGCAAAGTACACGTACGACCTCCTGCAAACATATCAAAACTGCCAGACCGGGTCCAGAACAAACCGAAAACACATCCAAAAACCGGCTTTCTCCTCAACTGTTTCCCTTGGGGGGGGGGGGGAGGGGATACTGAAGCAAAAAACCAAAAAACATGAACAACTCCAACATCCGGGTTTAAGTCAGATGAGACCTAATTAATGTATCATAAGTACTTTTTTCTGGGACATGACCTTTTTTCCCGAGGTATCATTCTTTTTTTTGAAAACGGTGTCAAGTGAAACTTGAGTGTGATGTCAGGAAAGGCATGCAGGGAAAATCAGAATAATCATAAATAACAAAAAGGAAAAAGAACGGGACCAACAAAAAATGGAAAGAAACTGTTTCATTTAATGGATTTTCATATGAATTTTATATGATTGAAACCTTATAAATTTTCCCCAAGTATGGTTATTGGTTGTAGGATCGAATTTGATAGTATAAACTTTTGTACAGATAATTTTCCTAAGTATTTTATTCGTTGTAGGATAGAATTTTATATAAACTCTGTAAAGATATTTTTGGGCTATATTTCGTAGAAAAAGTTCCATCCACTCAAGTCCTCTCAATTTGATTGCTAGTAGAATTCAAAAAACATAGGAATGTAAAAGTGCATGGTTGCAATAGCGTGTGGCCGATAGAGTTCTAGAAGGTTGTGTTTGCACCGAAAGTGTATTTGCACCATGGAGAAAGCAAATATTTATTCTACCACCTAGGATTCAACATGGCATGTAATCTAATTTCTACGGTTTACTCCTACATCTTTTAAATCCTTCAAACCAGATAGGCCCTTAGAATTTCACATTTATTAATAGTTTCTATTATTTGTATGGTCATATTGGTTAAGAGAGACTAAACTAGTGGGTTCCACAGAAAAACAATAGTGGATTCAGCATAATATGCACCGCAAACATTGTTGTCATATCACAAATGGTGGCCAGAGGCCACTACACCAATCTGATATTTGCAATCGAAACTCCACCACTTAACTAGTGCACCCGACATCAGTCTTTTCTTGCAGTAAAGTGAGGGAATTTTAGTGGATGTAGCTTTGGAAAGAACGGAAGTGACGAAAAGAGCACAATATTCTGATTCTTATAAACACTTTAGTACGGATGATCCCTCGAAAAAGAAAGAAGGAGACTCAGCTATACCATCGCGACGGGATGCCATTGGGGTACTTCTTCTCGGGAACAAACTTTCTTCCCCAAGGTGAACGTAATGCAAAATAAAAAGTATAGAGAGAAAGAGTAGAACAATAAGCATTGAAATAAAAGGAAAATGGGAACCGAAGAACCAGAAATCCAATTCGGTCCGCGGGTGCAAATGAACCCACTATGTGAAAACACATTTTAAAATTTTAGAAGTTTCTAAAAAAAATATTTACACGTACATCCGGACATTATATATTCGTACACAAGTTTCCATGTGAAAAGAACATTTTAGATGTCCCGTGTGAAGAAGTCAAATTTCAGTGTTCCAAAGTGTCCATTCACTAACATATATATTTTTTTTCTTTTTTACACAAGTCACGTAAAATGTTTATTTTTACTAAAAACTTATGTGCGGACATAAAATATCCGGATGTCAATAAAAAAAATCCATGTCAATTGGAGAGAAGTATCTATAGCAAAGTAGTTAGTTTCCGCGCAAACAAGAAAAGAGAAAAACAAGTAGTGAGTTCAACAAATTACCTTCACTTTATCAAAAAGAAAAGCAAAATGTTGCTCCCCCAGGGATCTCCTGATTTCATCCCCCGGGTCGTTACCACATGTACTATGAACTCCCACCGCCCCTCCCCTTACGTCGTCTCCACTTGCAGCAACATCTCTCCCTCCCCTTCTACCTTCTTCTCCACCAGCCGTCGGCCCCTCCCATCTTCTTTCTCCTTCTTGACCGGTAGCCGCGCCCCGCCCCTCCCCTGTAGCTCACTCAAGAGTGCCCCACCCCTTCCTTGCATCTGTGCCGTCGATGCCCCTGCCTCTCCCCTGAATCTAGGCAGGCGATGCCCTGCTCCACCGCTCCAGCCTGAGTCGGTGACGACCTGACCTGCACCTACATCCCGAGCCGGTCGTCGTGACAAGTGCACCGCGCGACTCCCCTGGCTAGAGCACACCTCCATGTCCAGCTAGCCTGACCTATCTCCCGTGGTGCTTGGATGGACGCATCCCTAGAGCATCCACCGACGAAATCTCCGACAGGAGGCGTCCACTGACGTAGGCCACCGTCGTGGGGCTCGCTCCCCTTGAGTGTTGCATCCTCGACGATGGCCTCTCCCGCGATAGGTGTTGCAGGTGGTGTTGAGGATGACTAGTCACCGACAGCTCTACAGAAGACTGGCATAGTTGCTACTTAAGGTGGCCGGATTTGCTACCGATGACGAGGGTTGCATTTTGGGAAATTTTTGCCGTGCTAGGGATTTGCTACATACATATATTTGTTTTGCTATAACTGTTCTGTGTGTTCGCTATGATATTGTAAAAGTTTTGCTTCAAGGTGTACGACGAAGTAGGTTTTTCTGTGGTAGAATTTTTTTTTGCTACAAAGTCCTGGCAATATCTCCAGCGAATTGGATTTTTGCTACATTTGCTATTTTTTGGCTACACATGTTTTGTGTTTTTGCTACAATAATGCAAAGTTTTTGCTACAAGGTCTCCGGTCGAAAGACTTTGGCGAGTCTCCGGTCGGTTTTGCTGTATTAGAACAAATTTTTTTGCTACATAATCTCCGGCGAAATTTGTCTTTTTAATTTTTTGTCTCGTGGACGAACCTTGTTACATATAGCAAAAAGGGACAATTTATAGAAAAAACGAAATTGGGTCTATTTTGAGGACAAGTGGCGGCCTGGGACCCGGGGGCATCGGGGGCAATTACCCCCGCGACGCTGGCACTCCTGCGCAACGTAATTTGCATGCTACAATAAAATTGTAAGCATTTGTGTGAAGACAGAATCTAGCTAAAGCACATCAGCAAAGAAAGTAAGATCAGGCTTGACCGTAGATAATGATCAAGAGCTCCTTTGCCAAAGGTATAAACAATTTCTCACTTTTATAATCTCTTCTATTATGTGTACGTTTAACCACATATATGATGATACTAGTACAATCAAGCTCGACAAAAGGGAAGAAAACCAACACCACCAAGAACATTGCACATGGTTTCAACATTCAAAACGAGTCCGATTGTAAAAAAGAACGAGGAAAAAACCGCCACCTCTTCTATGAACAAGGCGAGTGATCGATGAACGGCTTCTAATGCAATGGAATTGGATCATTCTCTACCCTTTGATCCCCGGCGCCGCGACGCCACGGCCGTGGTGCCACGAGTGGCCGCCGAGACCTCTGGCCAGGCGCTGCAGCGGGCTCAGCCGCGCGCACCCGACGATGCCCTCTGCCGCCGCCGCGGCGCTCTTGTCGCCGCTCTGCTTCTTGTGCCACAGCTTGTCCATGCTGCCAACTTTGACCATCGCGGGCGGCGGGGTCGCTTTCTCTGTCGGCGCGCCGGGCGCCGGCGAGCACTTGAATAGCGGGTCTTTGTTGATGCGGCCGCCTTCAGAAGAGCTCCGGAACAGGAGGAGGTCGCTGAGCCGCCACTTCCTCCACCCGGCGCTCTTGGAGGCCGGACGGGTGGCGAACAGGTCGGCTTTCTTGGGCGGCGAGCCTGACGCGACGCCGCTGTTGCTGTTGCTGTGTTTCCCGCCGAGCGGGGAGGGCGCCTTGGTCGCCTCCAGCAGCGCCGCCGCGAACGGGTCCAAGTCCGTGCCGGAGCCGACCATGCTCCGCCGCCGGGGCGACCTCATGGCACCTTTCGCCATCGGCGACCGCGGAGACGACGCGACGCTCCCGCCGTCGAGCAGGCCAGGCGGCGGCTTCAGCGGCCTGATCTTTCCCTTGTCGGAGAGCTCGTCAGCGGCTGTCTTCAACGGGGGCAGAGGCTTGAGCGGTCGAATTCTACCCTTCTCGAACAGCTCGTCGGCCGTCGTCAGGCTCTCCGCCGGCGCAGCCTTGTCGGCCACGGTGCCGAACTCGAAGTCCGTGTCCTCCCACGCGGCCGCGCCGCCGCCCATCCCGGCCTTCGGCGTCCCGGGCCTCTCCTCCCAGTCGAACGGCACGGCCGAGGCGCCGGCGGTGGAGTACGACGAGCGCGGATGGAACCCCTCGTCGTCATCTTCCCCCTCCTCCTCTCCCTCGTCGCCGCCGCGGTTGCCGTCATCGAAGTGAGCGTATATGGCCGCGGCGCGCCTGGGGCTGGCGGGCGCGCTGGAGAAGTGCTGGAAGAGGTCGAAGGGGTTGGCGCCGGTGAGGCGTGGCGTGGCCGGCGGCAGGAGATCGAACGGATTCGGCGAAGGCGGGGCCGTCAGGAACGGGCTGCCCGCCATCGCTGCCTCGGCGGAGCCGAACGGGCTGTCGGACCCGGCGGCGGCGAGGAGGCCGTGCGGGCTGGACGGCGCCGTGGCGTACGGGCTCGTGGCCGCGCTGTCCTGCCGCGGCAGCGGTGGCGCGGCGGGACGCATCATGGTCTCCATTTTGACTTGGCTTCTTGTTGAAGCTGGAGAGCTTGTAGAGTTTGTGGTGGTGGCGGGTTTAAAGACTCGTGGAGATGGAGGGAACAGGGAGGAACCTGGAACGAAGGAGGGAACAGGGGAGGCGCACTTTAAAATCTTCGACGCCATGGACTTGTATTAGGTGTCCTATTTCAACAAAAAATACACGGGCTGATTATAAAATAGTACTCCCTCAGTCTCAAAAATAGATGTCGTAGATTTGTCAAAATTTGAATAAATTTAGATATTACTTAGTATATAGGTTGATCTGAATTTTGACAAACCTACGGCATCTATTTTGAGACGGAGGGAGTACTACTCTTTTTTAGGGAAAATAAAATAGTACTACTAGTAGAAACCTATTATGCAAAAATTATTGATATATGAGTCAAATGAATATATTGTTGTCAGGATTATAATGAATTTAATACATAATAATGTAGCTTTTATTTAAATATAAATATTTCATGTAGAAAAATAATCATTAGAAATTGTATCCATTTCTCGGATATTGTATATTTGTAACGAAGAGAGTATATTGATAAAAGTTCCTCTACAGACATGGAATGTCAAAACATATCGTAGGAAGGGCTAAAAATTTAATAGCTGTGCCCATCTTTTCCGGTCCTTCAAATTTGTACTACCATACGCAATTGTAGCATTTGTGCCGGCCAATCATTTTTAGGTTTTACTATCACCATAGAGATAAGGAATAAAATTTCAAGGCAATTTTAGTGAAATTTCCAAAAAGTTGATAATTCAGTAGGTTCCAAACTATAATTCTGTCTTTTTAAAATTTGATTGAGAAAATTCCTAAATGTCAAAGAATTCTTAAATTTATGATTTTGTGGGTCCCAAAATTTTAGTCAAACAAAAATACAATAACTACAAATAATAGCAAATTGATGTTACTATTGTCTGGAGACATATTTGCATGCGTTAGTACCCTATTGATACAATCTATTGTCAAGTTTTGTTTCGAAGATTGCGTTAGTCACTGGAGCTCCGGTTGGCAAGTTTTTTTTTCTTTCCTTTGTATTTTTCATATGCTTTGTAACACGGTTTCCTCATCATTTTGATTGGTTTGGATCGACCGTTTGGATTTTATTTATAAAGTGGGACAAAAGCTATTTCGTGGAGGAGCATAGAACCCATCGGTGAATGAGATGGGGTATTTATTGATCCGACGAAAAGAGGAACACGGGTAAGCAAGTTTATGCCAACTGAGTGCGTGTTTCTTGCGCTTGGCCAGGACTCCCTGGTAAGATAAAATGAAAGATCGCTGATAGCGATCGGTTCTCGCGAGCAATAATAAGAAATGGTTTCGCTAACGTGATTTCCATGGACCAATCCGTGCGTCCTTTCAAAAGGCATCCATCTATTGATGGATGATGATGACACACGCACGCTGGGATTAACTAAGATCGACGAGGAAACAGATGGCCACTTTCTCAATTCTCGTCAAACGGAATTTGAGAGCAGATTTCACGTGGCTACTGATGCTCTTTTTTTGTTTTTGTTTCAGATGGCATACGTGGCTACTGATGCTGATGCTGTTTGATCGCACACGTTATCAGTAGGTTCGTGTAGTCTCGATTCAAACATGGAAGAGACATGTTCGCGTCTCCGTTTGTAACGTTCCGCTGACACGGTAGGCTTATGAGGTCAGGTCAGGTCAGGGGGAAAACTTTTCTGATGGATAGCCAGAAGACGAAATCCAGAGGGTGACATTACATTAGATCATCTGAAGATGGCAAGATCCCTATAACCTCCAGTTTGAGCTTATTTTGTTACTCCATCCGTTCCATAATATAAACCTTTTTTGGAAAGCTAAAATAACTTGTACTAAAAATACTTATATTATGGAACAGAGGTAGCGCGCAGTAGATAGAACTTAGAAGGTCCATCGTGTGTGGCAGTGTGACTTCCTTTCCTTTCCATGCTAAATAGTTTATTTGTACTCAGATTATGTGGGCACAAAACATTCCCCCGGATCCAAGCCATCTGGCTATTTTACTCAAGTTTGGGCCTTTAGAAAGCTAAAAAATATCATTTGGACTCCTTTCAAGTTTTTGTTTGTTTAGGCTTAAATCTGAAGATACATGGCCATCTGGACAATGTTAAGGCCAACTGTATATATGCTGCTGACTAAGTATGTGACGCTTTCTTAAAGACAAAGGTCCTTCTGTCTCTACAAGTCCTCGATAACAAGGCAACGGATTTGAGGACTTCAAACCTAAACTACTGGTCAATATGCTTGTTGATGGGCCACAGTGCTGCATAAATATATATTGACACAAAAGAAAGAAAAAGGGATGTTCCTATCCATTTCTTCTGCAAGTTGCAACCGGAAATCGTACCAATTCGTTAGCTTTTTCCTCCAGATAACAAGCAGTGGACTAATCGTTAATCGAGACTATGTTTTTTGAAAAGAAATGCAGGGAAAAAAATCAAGGCCGGCTATTGCCGTCTACTGACTTTTCACAGCAGCTCTTTGCTTGCCGTGAGCCGTTTGCTTCTTCTCTCTGCTGGCCGTCTTTTGCCGACAGACGGAGACATGGTCCTGAATGTCTCCGGCCGAAGCGGTGCAGAATTGATACGCCGGCTGCCGAAAATAATTGGCAACGCCCTCTTCGTCTTGCTATTGTTCTTGTGCGGTCACACACTACGTTGACCAGATGGACGTTTTACACAGGGCGCCGGAGCCAATTCCAGGGTCGTGGATGCTGTGCTAGATGTTTTTCATATCTCGATGTCGTTTACTTTTCACAGACGTGAAGACCAGAAAAAACATGGCGTCAACACTTTTCAGAGTCACGGCTCACGGGACATGCATGCTGGGCCAAGTCGCCAAGAGTGTTTCCTTTGGTCTTGTCTTAGCTCGAGTGCAGCAACGAAGCCCATCCAAGGCAGTATGGGCCACCTGTTTCACTTTGGATGGCAGGCGCAGGCTATGTGGTACTGCACCCCTACAATCGCTCCTCCTCTAACAGGCTATGTCGACGGAGCCCTCGGCACGGCAATGGTTCTTTTCAATGGTGAGCTCTATGAAAAATGATGCAAGAGGATATATAGGTACGAATCCAAACATCTTCATATGGTTCGTATTTATGTTACTACCCAGTTTGCTGCTTGTTACAGAGGCGGGAACAGCTGGGTCCATTTTTGATTCACGTGGGTCGATCGCAAACTTGTCTATTAGTTCAAAAAAAGAGATATCAACATTAATAATTAATAGTATTAGCTATTGGTGGACTCCATCAAAATATATTCATAATTTATGAGCATCTTTACTTTGCTTAAAATTGAAACAATCACATTTATTTAGAAGAAAAAAATATCAAAGTATGATACTGTAAACCGTGTCGTCTACGCCGGATCCGGTTGGCTCGAGGCTTATGTAGTGGAAGGAGGAGAGAACAAGGGACTCAGAGAATCTGAGAGAGGGGGGGGGGGGGGGCGGAAGTTGTACACCGACACTTTGGCCCATAGAAAGAAGAAGGTGTACAAGTGCAAGTTCTTTCGAGTTGTTAGCATAAAACTACCACATTGACGGTCAAATTTAACGAATGGTACCGATCGATGTCCCAATCGCAAAAATCTATCACACCGGGACTAAGTTTTTGCGAAATGCAATGGTCTGACAATGGGCCCACCTATAAGGTCAACCTGGCATAAACATTAGCTATTTGGACTAGGTCCCACATGGCAGACCAACTAAAAATCTAAATTCCCAAAATAAATAACAAAACATCTCCCACACCCATCCGCTACCTGATGGGGATATATCGATCGGGGTATGCCCAGAAGAAAGATTTGACTCGCCCAGGACTACATCAAGTGGGCCTGGTGGTACAACGATTGGAAGGAGACTTCGGATGAAGCCTGACGACTGGAAGATGAAGCCTAACACCCTAGCTTGGCCCAGTCGTATTAGGTCAAACCCTTCGAAACCTAAACTAATTCGATTGTAATCTTGTAAAACCCTAGCGAGGTGACCCTATATAAACCTCCCCAAGGTACTCGTTGTACTTACGTCCTATTAGCTATCCCATCCAAGCGACTCGCTGCCTAACCATCGAGTTTACCAATCTTGTAATCCACTCGCCATTAATACAATCTAGCAGGAAGTAGGTCTTTACCCTATGAGGGGCCGAACCTAGGTAAACCCTTGCCTCTGCGCTCAATATCGATCCATGGATGGCGACTCGCTCTTGCCCCCAATCAACGCAATCGCTACCCCCGGTAGCTACTGTCGTGGCCATTCCGACGACAGTGGCGCCCACCGTGGGGCTTGGCCAGTCAAGCGTGAGATCTGCGGCGAGACCCTACACTCCAGTCGATCGGCCGATCGCCACTAGTCGCATGGTTGCTAGCGGCGGATTTCTCCACATCCTGCCGAGCAGCTACATACCGGCATCGCGCCCGGTCACCCACACCACGGTGATGCCAGTAGGCACCATCAACCTCTTCGTCGGGTTCACGGACACCGTCGACCCAGCGGAAATGGCGGGGATCGATGCCGCCAAAGGATCGACCCCATGTGATCTCTTTCGGAGGAGCAGGTCTGCACCATCACACTCCTCGCCTTTGAGTATGACTCGGCCATCAACAACGCGGCTCGGCGGCCCCTGCCTCGGCCTCTGGATCCATCACCACTGCGTCGCATGTGGACTCCATCACACGAGTCTCCAACGCTGACGATTTCGAGAACCCATCCATCCTCGGGATCTTTAACTCTGACTTTGGATTGGAGTCCTCCGATGAGGCGCGAGCTAGATCCAATCGCTACGACGCCATCTACATGGTGGGTAGCAGTGCGCCTCTAGACCCCTTCACCATGCTCTTCCGCTGACTACAATGGTGACAAAGATCGAGGAGTACCGCCAACAACTGGAGGCGGCAAAGGCCAAGGAGCAGGCTGAGCGCGATTTTTTTTGCCCCGAGCAGCAAACGGCACGGGAGCTATCGCTCTACCACCAGCGCCGCATTAGGAGCCGCCTCAACCCCTCCGTTCAAGGGCGCGCCCTAAACTTCGACGACAAATGCGACCCCGTGCGTGCGGTCGAACTCGAGCACTGCCAGAATGCGCCTGCTTACTCAATATGTTGAGCTCGTTGGGGAACCCCAAGAGGAAGGTATGATGAACACAGCAACAAGTTTTCCCTCAGTTGTGAAACAAAGGTTATCGAACAAGTAGGAGCAAGGAAACACCTCCAAGGTGTTGTTTCCAACTTAGAATCCTACACAACACAACCACAGAACTTTGCCCCTAACTTACAGTGAGGTTGTCAATCTCACCTGTTTTGCTAAAAACAAAGGATTAAACGTATTGTGTGGAAGATAGTAATTGCTTGCAGAAAGTAAACAGAAAATAGTAAATAGATTTGTAGATTGATGGTAAAAGAATGGACCGGGGTCCATAGTTCACTAGAGGTGATTCTCCTTAAGATAGATGACATGTTGGGTGAACAAATTACAGCGGGACAATTAACAAACATCGAGAAAGCATACATGCATATACTAATCATCTTGACTCCTATGAGATTTGATTGGACATTACAACATTATACATAGACCGTAATCCAACTAAATCTATGACTAATAATCCACCTTCAGGTTACCATCCGAACCCCCTCCAGTATTAAGATACAAGCAATAGATAATTGAATTAAGCATTGTGTGTAAATTAAACAATACGATTGTTCTATGAATAAAGGATTGTTGTTTTCTCCCTAGTAGCAACAACACATCTAGTACCTTAGAGATTTCTCTCACTTCCCCAGATTCCTAGAGGCATGAACCCACTATCGAGTATAAATACTCCCTCTTGGAGTTGCTAGCATCTACTCGGCCAAGATAGCTACTAACAACGGAAAGCATGCAAGATCACAAATAACATAGATATGATAGTATCAGTAATCAATCTGAAATAGCATCTCAATATCCATCGGACCCCCGGAAACACAACATGTACATTACAAAGAGATGATCTTGATCATGAACGGAGCTTACAAGATCTAAACATGGTAGAACAAAGGAGGAGAACCAACCATCTAGCTACTACATGGACCCGTAGTCTAGGGATGAACTACTCACGCATCACACCGGAGGCAGGCATGGTGATGAAGAAGGCCTCCAGGGTGAATTCTCCCCTCCAGCAGGGTGCCGGGAAGAGCTTCAGATCCCTCCCGATCTTGGGATGGAGATCACGGCGGCTACAGACTCTTTCGTCGAATTTTGATCGGTTCCTTAGGGTTTCTGTATCGGAGGCTTCTTATAGGCAAAAATTGAGGCCGAGGGGGTGCCCTAGGCGGCCACACCACCCCCTGGCGTGGGCCAGGCCTGGCCGCGCGGCCAGGTGGTGTGGCCGGCCCCTGGCCCCTCTCCGTCTCGTCTTCTGGCTCCGTGTCTGTAGCACCCCGGTAAAACCACTACTAGAAAATCGCGTGTTGTTTTATTTTTGCACATCATCATGATCGCATGCTCATGTCATCATGCCACATTGCATTTGAGAACCGTCATGTCATCATGCATTTGTTTTCCTAAAAACTATTTTCTAAAAGCCTATGTTGTTTTCTAGATATTCCCCTTCCTCAATTCAAATTAAAATCCCGGTTTCTTCCGGTTGTCTAAAAACTATTTAAAAAAGTCTTTAAAATTAAAACAAATAAAATAAATATTTTATCGGGGGAGGCAACCGCCGTCCAGGCCCAAAAGCCCAACTAGCAACAGCCTACCACCCCGAAGTAAACCCTAACCCTAGATACCACAGCCGCCACCCCAACCAGCCTCCACCCCGCCTCCAGAAGCACGCGCTCGCACTCAGCGCACGAAGCACACTGAGAACCGCCAACGGGGTACCCTTGCCCGATGATACGGAAGAATCCCCATATCAAAATGACAAGGCAAGCAGACATTAAGCATCTCAACAATCTTCTTATTTACCATGGGAAAATGGTGCTTTTTTCTCTCTTTCATCTTTTCTAATCTCTTTTTCTTCTTTTTCTCAATCTCTATCTCTTTTTTACAAGAAGAATGCTTCATAGATTGCTCATTATGGTTATGCTGCAGGTTTCCACCATGATTAGGCATGGATTAGACCAACGACCCAGGCGTTTCTCTAACACACATACATAACTCCATGGACTTACAAGCTCTCCTTTCATTTCACACCGACGACATCCATAAACAAAAGAGCATGATACAACTGGGTACAATGTACAAGTGCAATGTTGAAAGTGTTCCCCATGACAACATGGTTCTGCTAATTCCATATGTATAAGTGCAAGCATATACAACATAGATGATACAATGGTTCAAGTTTATTAGGGGCAAGAAAAGTAAAGTGTGCCATTAAGTTCATGAGATCTTTAATCACTAATTTTCTCATAAGAAGTTTAATTCAGAAGGTAGATAAAAACATGAATATACTTGGAATAGCAAATGCTAATAGGTAGGTATGGTGGACTCTTTGGAATAACTTGGTTTTATTTGGAGTTGGATGCATGAGTGCAACTCATACTTGGTTACGGAGGGTAGCAAAAGACTGGGAGCGACCAACTAAGAGAGCAATGATGGCCATAATCATGCAAATCGACAAAACATCATTAATTAAAGCATAAAGTGATATTACAAGTTAAAAACTAAAGGATCATAGAGGCTATGGTGACTTGTGATAGTCTTAACATGGTGTGATCATGCACCAAGTCAACCCAAAAAAGCATCAAAGGAGAATACCACAATACTATGCTTTAATATGCTAAAACAATGCTTGATTCTTTCAAGGCACATTAAGAAATCTCAATTTTTTTATAATATGTCATGCTATAGCAATAATCACTAAGCATAAAGCCAAAACAATATCAAGCATGACATGACAAAGCATAGGCCACAGTAAAAAACAAGCTCCTTTTTTACCACTTAAGCATGAACTTTTCCTACTCTTTTCTAATCCAAACCAATATTATTTGAAAACTAATGTATGAATGAGGGGGTCCAACCAATTTATTCAAGCAAACTAAGAAAACAAAAACCAAGAACAAAAAAAAAGACGCTCCAAGAACAACACAACTGTGCATGAAACAATAAAAATGAAGTGTTTGGAAGAAAGCTGAAATTTTTATTGATGAAGAAGGGGATGCATTGGGCATCCCCAAGCTTTGACGCTTGTACTTCTTGGATATTTCTTGGGGTGACATGGGTGGCATCCCCAATATTGAGCTTTAGTCCATTCTTCATCTCATTACATCATTCTTTCCCTACACCTGAAATTTCTCCTTCATACAAAACTTCACACAATCTTCATTAGTAACATTAGTGTACTCAAGATAATAAGTCTTTTGGTTCAGTTTCAACACAAGTAAAACTTCCATTAAAACACAAGATACTATAGTACTTTCATCAAAAAGCTCAATTTCCCCAAAAAGAACCCAGAAAGGAATCAACAAGAAGCAAATGCAAATAATGGCAGAAATCTGTCAAAACAGACCAGCAGGTAAAAACCAATTTTTTCGAAGACCTTCTGTTGCTCAAATAGAAAAATGTTGAACGAACGAAAGTTGGATACCAACCTGGGGCAGAATCACAAAAAATTACAAATCAAACCGACGTACAGAGATTTTTCATGAATTTTTACAGCGAAGCACAAAAATCTGTTTCGGGACAACAACTTTCCCAAGCATTACTTCTCTCTCATTAGAGGTCACTCTTGGCACAAAAACCACACAAAAATGATAAGGAGAGGTTATTACTGAAGCAATAACTTCCAAGACAAAACTAAAACTTTTGGGTTATCTCCCAATAAGTACTTTTCTTTAACGCCTTTAAGTTAGGCATAAGAAGCAAGAAAAAATTTAAGTATTTTCAAATGAAGAAGCATTAAAACCAAATATCTTGCCCTTACCTCTCTTACTTTTATTCTTATACTTGGGGAATGTATGATTGTTCGGTGGGGAATCAAAGTGCATTATGCCCTTTTCCACATCTATTGTTGCTCTAAGGAATTTAAGTAGGGATCTTCCAAGTGTGATTTGTCCTTTTCCTACACATTCAATAACAAGATAATCAGTAGACACCACTTTCCCTAGAATCTTTGTAAACACTCCTTCAGCTATTCCAGTGGGTAATATTGTGGCATTATTAGCAAGAGATATTGCTTCTCCCCCTTCAGAAAGACCCCAAAGAATCAAAGATTCATAGATATCTTTAGGCATAAGACAGGATTCAGACATGATATCACGGCGTGCATGAAAAGTTTTATTATTTATATTTTTTTACTATAGGAAGCCATTTTGAGGGTTCAGAATTTATTGGAACATAATCATGATGCTCTCTAACCACGCTATAGCATTCTTTTAAACTAGCAGTGCGGGTCTCAAGAGTGTTCAATCTAGCAAATATGTTTATAAAGGAAGACTCGGATTTGGTAGGCAAGTTATATGTTAAGACCAACTTCTTTATGGCATTATGTAACATCCCAAAACTTTAATCAAGGTTATCAAGTTCTAATCACCCAATTTAGGGTTAACAAAAAAATTATTAAGAAAATGAATATGAATGCATGTGTGTGTTGCATTAGTATAGAATTGATTGAAAATGCCATGCTTGATTGTTCTAAATGTTGTGAAATGGTTTAAAGGTGAATGCCACATCATCTAGACCATTTACAAATAATTTCCAAAGAGAAAGAAATCAAATAAGAATAAATAAACCAAATGGTCATTTTGACCATTTTAAACCACTAGGCCACTTTAGGTGTTCCTAGAAGAAGATTTCTAACAGAAACATTTCTATCTCTTTTCACCCCTTGCTAGACCAAGTAAAGATGTATCAAGGCCCACTTTACAAACTTACAAAAACATCTAGCAAAACCATTTAAAGGACATTTAAAAATTGAATCCAATTCATATGTTAAGATCACACTTTTTGAAAAACCTATCAAATCAATTCCCATTGACCTCTGCAAGCAAACCTAGTCTCTCAAGCTTAATATAAGATCACTCAAAAAATTTGAATCAAAAATTCAAAAATAAATGTCATGCGGCCATTAACACAAACACTTGTCATGCACAGAATAATCTCTAGCCTAACTTCACTGTTTTGTACAGTGATCATCGACCAATTGACCTCCCTCTTAACCCCCTTGTCCCCCTGAGTGTCTAGCGGCAGCAGACAAGCCCTCCTTCATCGTGGGAAACAGTGGAGCACCGCCGTTTTGTGGTCATCACCGGCTAACCACGGCCAGCTCTCACCAGACCACCCCGCGCCCATCCAGCATGTCCACTAGCACCACCGCAGCCTACCGCCACTCCCTGTCCAGGCCACAGCCCCAGCCGAGCCGTGAACCACCCTATTCACGCCGCGCACCGCCTCTCTGCACCATGTCTAGAGCGCGCCAGTGCGCCGTGCCTGACTAGCCCTGCGAGCTCGCGCCTTGCCCTCATCGCACATGCGCAACCTCGCCATGATCACGCCACCCCGGCAGACACCCATGTTCGCTGCGGCGCGACCCGCAGCAGCCGCAAGCACCTCTGCCTCCGCTCAGAGCGCCGCATGCGCCAGACCAAACCAAGCCACCCCACGCCGCGCCATTAAGTCCGTGAGAACCCCCAGGGAGCAACGCACCGTCCTACGCCCTCGTCCATGCCATTAGCTGCCTATAGTGACGCCACCGTCGAGCTCACCGCCGCACCGCTCGGTCCCCTCGTTGAGCTATAAAAGGAGTCCACCCACGCCTCCATTCTACACACTACTCGACTCCCCACTCGTCACTGACCTTCCCCACCTCTCCCCGGAGCAAGGCGAGCACCACCGTGCTGGAATTTCACCCGAGTTCGCCACTGCTGGAGGAGAAGGGCGTTGTCGATTCCGACCACCCCGAGCCCTGCCGTGACCGCACCTCGCCTAACCGTCATCTACCTCGTCATTTTCCCCCGTTGCTGAGCCTAGCTGGAGCCCAGGTGAGCCCCGAGAGACTCCCACCGCCGTGTTAGGTTTAGCTCGTCGCCGGAGCTATTCGTCGTCGACGACGACCCTCAGCCGTTGGATTAGATTTAGATCATAGCGTCCAGATTGAAAGATACCGATTCACGTTAGATGAGTCACTGACCAGTGGACCCCCTCTGTCAGCTGCGTGCTGCGCTGCGCTATGCAGTTGGGCCGACCCGTTTAGCGTTCCCGCCCAGGCCTAGAAATTCAAATAAGGATTTTCCTTTTTTATTTTAAATCGTATTCTGTCCCTAGATTCAAAAATCAATTCAGAGAGTTTCACTTAACAAAATTGCATGATTCAAATATTGCTAGAAAGTAAATTAAATTATCTATCCAAGCCCGTTGGATTTAAATCACTTGGAGTTAGAGATAATCTATAGCAAAAATAGTAAGACAAAGACTTTTTCTACTTCAAACAATTTTCAAAAATCATCCATAATAGATTTTGAGTTGATTCCAACTCTCAAAAATCACACTTGATAATATCTATCTGAATATGTAAAAATATTTAGGTTTGCATGCAGTGACATTGGACTAGTACCAAAAGAATGCTATATAGACATTTCTAGTCACTTTAAATCATTTAAATAGTAATCTTAAACTTTATAAAATGTGACCAACCCTTTTAAATCACATTCCCATGTATTAGAATATGTGGTGATGACATGTGTCCACATGATCCCATATTTTAATTGGATAATATTAAATCTTAATTAATTTCAATGAGTAGAAATTACTTTTCTCAAATAAACCAAATAAAACTAGTTCTTTATTGCATGCGATGATTGTGATGATGCTAGATCATCAAGTGTGAACCTTAGTGTGCTAAATTGACTAGTTCAGTATTGTTTGGTGATTGTGTACCCCATATTCCTTTATACACGATAGTACCGACCAAGGATACGAGGAGGAGGAGTTCTACCCCGAAGAAGACGAAGAAAACTTCAATCACTGCACCAATCAAGGCAAGCTATTATTAGCAAGCTAGATCTATGCAAGCTTTAACCTAAGCAAGATGCCTTCAGCATGCTTTAGTTATACATTTTGATTTATACCCATCCTAAGTTTTACTTGCAAGCTTTACTTTTTACTTTACCAAAGTTTCTTTACTTTTAGTAATTCTTTGTGAGATTTTGGAAAGTAGTATAGATAGCATAAAGAGTATAAAACTAGGCCTATACTAGATGTCATTCTATGGCGTGAGATTGAGATTAGCATCCCTCATTAGTGAACACTCTTAACTTAGTGGCTAGTGCTAAACATAAAACGTGATCACTTTAGATGGGAATACTTGGTGAAAATGATTATGAAAACCTTGGAATGATGAGTCATTCTATTGAGATGTTTTGACATGTGTTGAGAAACACAAATGAATTTGATGATGAAAATGTTGAGGCATGAGCCTTAGCCCTTTGTAAAAATTGATGGTTGGGTTTGGATGCGATACCATTCCAATTTTATCGTACAACCACAATACCTGAATTGGGTAAGGCTTAGCCGGAAGTTTATATGCATTAGTATGGGTTCCCTTGCGGAAGAGGTTTGAGCCGAGGCTACCTCTTGATGATGTCCACCTATGAAGTGCCTAGGATGGCAGATGGCCTTGGCTGGGAGGCCAAGCTCATAGGAGAGGTGCTTATACTAGAGTGTGTAAAGGAAAGGTTATGATTGATCATCTGCATACTAAGTATGATGATTCAGGGTTATCCCTGACGAATGTATCGAATGTTGTGGTGAAAGTGTAACACCTCTGCAGAGTGTCAAACTATTCGAATAGCTGCGTCCGTGGTCATGGACAGTTGGAGTGGCCATACTGTTCCGTCGTCAGATGTTTTCAAAATGACTTGTGAAGTGAACTATGATTTTGACTTGACCACAACAGGGTTGTGAATATGAAACTAGGTTCCCAACTTAAAGTGATTTAGAAATTTTAATTAGTTTTCTTTACTTCTGAACTCAGTTTAGATAAATCTGGCTTTTTGCAAATAAACTTACTGCTTAGGATTTCTACTAGAACTACCTTACTTGTTAATGATAGTTGTGAGTACTTAAAAAGTACTCATGGCTTTGTCCCTGGCTATTCCCGTGGCCAGACTACGAGGAGGACTATCAGGAAGATGGACATCAGGATGGCTACGGCAACTAGGATCATCTCCCATCGTTAGCATTGCCTGTGACACTGAAGATGGAGCCTACTGCTACGCTTATTATTCCGCTGCTTGTTTGTATTAAGACTGGATCATGAGATCCTTTATTTGTGTAATACCTTATTATGGTTTGTAATGGATGATGTACTGTGATATCCAATCTGTTATGTCTCGCAAAAATGGTAATCATGGGATTGCGATGTATGGCATAACAGGCATCTGGGATTAAAAATCCGGGTGTTGACACATTAAAAGCTTCATCCTCATTGCATTGGAGGAAATATCCTCCCACTACAGCATCCAAAGCATATCTATAGCAAAGAGCAGTTCCAAAGTAAAAACTGCTAAGAAACAAGCTTTGAGTCATTTTAGGTTCAGTTTTTTCATGCAAATCAGAGATTCTAGACCAAGCTTATTTGAAACTCTCTTCAATTCCTTGTTTGAAAGTAAAAATATTTTCCTCAGGTGACATAGTGATTGGAGCAATGCTAGACATAATGAAAACTTAAGGTAGGAACTAATAATAATTTTTTTGTGTTTTTAATATAGAAACCAAACTAGTACAACTAATTTTTTGTGTGTTTTTGATAAAGAAACAAGCAAACAAAGCAAAAATAAACTAAGCAAAACAAAAATAACAAAGTAAAGAGATTGGTTATGAGGGACTCCCCTTTTGAAGATGTCCTTGACTCCCCGGCGACGGCACCAGAAAAAGTCTGGCTTACTCAATATGTTGAGCTCGTTAGGGAACCCCAAGAGGAAGGTATGATGAGAACGACAACAAGTGTTCCCTCAGTTATGAAACCAAGGTTATCGAACCAGTAGGAGCAAGGAAACACCTCCAAGGTATTGTTTCCAACTTGGAATCCTGCACAACACAACCACAGAACTTTGCCCCCAACTTACATTGAGGTTGTCAATCTCATCGGTTTTGCTGAAAACAAAGAATTGAACGTATTGTGTGGAAGATAGTAATTGCTTGTAGAAAGTAAACAGAAAATAGTAAATAGATTTATAGATTGATGGTAAAAGAATGGACCGGGGTCCATAGTTCACTAGTGGCGATTCTCCTTAAGATAGATGACATGTTGGGTGAACAAATTAAAGCGGGGCAATTGACAAACATCGAGAAAGCATACATGCATATACTAATCATCTTGACTCCTATGAGATTTGATTGGGCATTACAACACTATACATAGACCGTAATCCAACTGCATCTATGACTAATTATCCACCTTCAGGTTATCATCCGAACCCCCTCTAGTATTAAGTTGCAAGCAACAAATAATTGCATTAAGCATTGTGTGTAAAGTAAACAATATGATTGTTCTATGAACAAAAGATTGTTGTTTTCTCCCTAATATCAACAACACATCTAGGACCTTAGAGATTTCTGTCACTTCCCCAGATTCCTAGAGGCATGAACCCACTATCGAGCATAGGTAATCCCTCTTGGAGTTGCTAGCATCTACTCGGCCAAGATAGCTACTTACAATGGAAAGCATGGAAGATCACAAATAACATAGACATTGTCGTGGTGGTGGCACGGCAGATGCCATGGATAGGCTAAAGATGGGGCCAATGAGTGCTAGGGGAATCCAGGGAGGGAGAGCGTGGTGATTCCACGCACGGAAGTCCTTGTATATTCTCTATCAATGGTCTTTACAAGTGCTCCTAAGGCTCTCAACAAGAAGGAGACGATGTCTCTTACTCCCTGTTCACTAGCCCTAGAGTTCTACCTTAGACAGAGAATGATTGATCTATCAGCCGTCTCCTTCTCTATGGAGGCCCCAGTGCTCCTTATATAGGGGAGCCCGGGTTACAATTCTAGAGCACAGGTGGCAGCATATTCTTCGAATATGCGCCTTTCCTAAAGCAGATGCTTCTTTATTCCTCTTTAACGGCTCGTCTGAGCTTTGGACGTAACCCGTGGCGTCATCCTCGTCTTTTTGCGTCACTAGACACGGGCTACGTCATCCGGCTTTGCTCGCGTCACCTTGGTCGCCCCTGACCCGCTGGTCCTCTTCTTTACTTTACTTTGCTCACGCTATAGCTAATAAAGCCACCTTTTGACCAGCGGGGAATTCCTTCTCTTGGAAGCTAAAATAACCCGGCTAGCATATAGCTAATCCGGCTTACCCATTTATCTGCAAAACAGATAAACATGGCTAGCATAAATCTTATACCGGATGGGCCATTGTCTAGGAGATGCCCCATGGGCGGGGTCACTCTGTGATTCGGCCTGCCTTGAGGTGACCCGGTCAGCACATTGCTTTGATCGTGCCATACTGCGGCTAACTCGGCCCTTATACCCTGGTGTTACCCTACCCGGGGGTATCCCCCCAACATTAGTCCCCGAAGCTGGTGTGGTCTTTGCAACTTTTAGTTGTTAAGGCCACAGCAGGTTCCCATGCCTGGATCTTTCGCTCCTTAGGCCGAGTTATCTCGTAGCCCGGAGTTTCTCTTCTTGCAACCCTTTTGCTCTTTCCGAGTCATTCCTCGTTAGCTAGGTCTTTTGCCTGCTTATCCGGGTTACCTTTCCTTCTCTTGTACGCTTCTCCACATCCTACGTGGAGGGTAATCATCATTTGCCTCATTTTAAGGGCCATGCGCATTTACCGCGTCGTTTACTGTCGCTGCGTCAGGCATAACTGCTGTAAACCTCCCATCACTGCAGCGCCTCGTTAACTATAACATCATATCATGTCATGGGATCGCTTTCTCCCGTGGCCCCTCCTATGGCCTTGTTCTGATTGGCTGCTCGGGCCGCATACACGCTTGCTGCGTACGGCACATCACCCGCAAAAGATCCCACGACGCGCGTGCGACACGGTTAAGTAGGGGGTACGGGGTACTCCCAGGGGAAGTTCCCCCATTTGCGCCGTGCTCCATTGCTATTTCTCTCTTTCACAGCGACTCTGCCGCCGCCGCCAGTTTTCTGCTTCACGAGCGCTACCGCGACCGCAACCACTCACATCCGCGCCGCCGTCCCCATTCATAGTTTCCATCACGGGGACTTGCGCTTCTCGCTTTCCTTCCTCCGGCTATTTCTATTCTGATTATCCCGTCAAAAGCTTCGAATCCACCATGTCTGAGGCGGAGGCAGTGGTGGCGCAGCAGGAAGGAGTGGAGGGCCGCGAGCGCGGTTGTTGGGACGGCTCCACCGTCCGCGAGGAGGACTTGGCTTGGCTCCACGCCTCCTGTCGCATTCTCGCCGGCGTCGCCTACCATCTTGCTGCCGGTGAAATTTCTCCTTCCCCCAGGGAGGGGGAATACGTTGTGTTTCTTTCCCATTTCCAGCGCGGCTTCAGCCTCCCCGCTTCTGATTTTTTCTTCGATTTCATTTCCACTTGCAAGCTGCAACCGCATCACCTCCCCACAAACGCTATCACCTCTCTGTCTTCCTTTGCCGCCGGCATTGAGGGATACATTGGCCTCTAGCCAACCAAAGAACTTTGGATTAAGTTCTTTCCTCTGCAGAGGAACGTGGTTCCGGATAAGGAGCATGCCCTGGAGGACATGCACCTGACCCAATGCGGCGCCGCCTCCATCTCTCCGTGCAAGCAGTCCGTGTTTCCTCGGGTCACCGGGCTCAAATCCTGCAAGGGCTAGGCCCAGACCTTCTTTTACGTCCGGAACACCACCAAGGAGGACTAGATTCGGCTGCTCCCTTTCAAGCTTGGCCCTCCAGATGCTTCGCTTTGGGAAAGCATTCCCAAGCGCGCCACGACCCTGGCGAATCAAGTGGCACGCCGGATCATGGAGCTGCTCAAGGAGCATCTCTGGGGGAGGATATTATGATTACTTTTATCCACAGCCGGGTCTCCCCCCTCCAGAAGCGAGCCCACAAGATCTGCTACCTTAGCGGCCCTCTCGATCCTCACCGGACTTCTTCCTTTGAGTTGGATAACTCGGCGGTCTACCGCCAGGTTAAGTCCATATTTAACATGGAGAAGGAGTTCTCCGAGGACTAGGAGTGGGGACTTGAGCCCTTCACCCGTGTCAACCCCCCTCCAAAGGTAAGTCACCCTTTTCTGTTTTCCAAATCTTCCTTGTATGTTATTTTCTTTTTGTAACTCGGCAATTATTGTCTTAGAAATTTCTTCAGCAACCATTGGAGGATGGCGAGGTGCTAGCGAGCAAATGGTTGAAGGACTGCACCGAGGAGGACGAGGTTGAGCCTGATCCGGAGGCCTTCCTGCCTATCCCGGATGTCATCAGGCGCAGTGCTGGTAAGGCCTCTTCTTTAAGGGATTGGCCAGACGATGATGATTCTGACATTGAAGTCCTTGAGGTACTTGATCCGGTTCTCATCTCTTACTTGCACCTGGCTCATGTTCGAATGTTCAGCTAACCCGGATGATCAGGTCCATGAGGTTCCTCCCCTTGCCACCGGTGGCCCGGCCCTGACCCCTTCCCATAAGCGCGCAGCTACCTTGGCCGCAGCTTCGGAGGCGCCGCCGCCCAAGAAGAGGCAAAAGAAATCTGGGGTTAAACCTCGGCTAAGCCTGCCACCAAGAGCACAGTTCAGAGGGCACCCAAACCTCGGGCTCCTCCTACCGCAGACGAGTAAGTCCTTTTAGCATTGCTACTTTGGATTTTTTCCTTTGCTTGCCTTTCTGGTTGGTTCTCTCTTTTTGACTCGCTGTCCTTCCTTTCTTCTTAGAGCTCCTATGGATATTTCTCAGAGCGGTTCCGGCATAGCCTCCCCACTCCGGAGCAGTCCCTCTCCCCCCCCCCTGCGACGATGATTATCGCCTGCTCAGCCCTATTCATGAGGGTTCTATGGTTGCGCCTGACCAGAGCCTACCTCGCCAAGAGGAGGGCAACGTCGGCGCGAGGGATAGTGGGGCAGCTCGGGACAAGGCGATACCGGATCTCCCCAGCTCCTCGGCCTCTGTGCCTAATGTTGAGGTGCCAGTTTCATTGACGCCGCCCCCAGCATCTCCAGTACCAGTACTAGTACCAACACCAGTAGCAACAGCACCAGCACCAGCACCAACAGCAACAACAACACCAGCAGCACCAGCAACAATAGCACCAGCAGGACCAGCAACATCAGCACCAGCAGCAAGAGCCTCCAAGCCTCCCAAGGGCAAAGCTCCTTCGGCTCCCACCGGGTCTACTCCTTCAATCGCTGATATCTTTCAACAAGCTCCACAATCCTCATCCGGCAAAGCCAAGAAGACCTCCGGGTCAGCCAAAGATACTTCTTCCGGGTCTGCTCCCTCCGGGTCAGAGGGCGGCCAGCAGCTGGTTTTGCATACCAGCCCCGCTGCAGCTCAACCCGCTAGGCGGGAGGCCCACGTGAAGGGCCTTGTGGCGAGCTATACTCCGAGCGGCGAAAGTTACAGTCCACAACTCCTTGAGTATGTGAAGAACTGGAACGACACCGAATTCGTCGATCCTCAAGATGATTTGCTAGAGAAGTTCAGCCCCGCCGAGTTCAGCGCCCAGATGAACTCCGCTACTAAGGCTATCTCCTTGGCCGGATGATGGAGGTAATTCTTTTTATCTGCCGTTGATGTTTTATGTAATTGAACGCTTGTAGATATAGCCCCTAGTCCCCGAGCCTCCGAGGGAATAACATGTTATTCGGTCAGATGCTTCTCGTAGAGCTTAGTTTTTGTTCATAATGACATTAATTTGCAATAAATTTTGGGCTGGGTCTAGTTCCCTTGGCCCGTGTCTTATGTACTTCGAATATCCACACACCTAGAGCCGGGTTAAGTTCCACTTGGCCCGGGCCTTGTAGACTTCGAATATCCACACACCTAGAGTCGGGTTAAGTTCCACTTGGCCTAGATCTTGTATACTTCAAATATCCACACACCTAGAGCCGGGTTAAGTTCCACTTGGCCCAAGTCTTGTAGACTTCGAATATCCACACACCTAGAGCCGGGTTAAGTTCCACCTGGCCCGGGTCTTGTAGACTTTGAATATCCACACACCTAGAGCCGGATTAAGTTCCACTTGGCCTGGATCTTGTAGACTTCGAATTATTTCTACTTTGCCTCTGAAGTTTTGTCTCTTCCTTGCTTATTTTAGATTACCACTAATCGCCGAACCGCTGAGTTCTAGTGGCTGCTGGACTCCTACAAAGACATTCGCGGGCGTTATGGTAAACTCCTGGTGGAGTACCAGAAGAGGGGTTAGTTTCCATTCCTTTTCTTCCTTGTTCATTCAAACTTCTTAGGACTTATATGAATGTCTTGTCCGAATCATGCAGCCGAGGTTAAAGCTAAGAATAAAATCATGAGGAAGAACCTTGCGGAGATCAAAGGTAAACTCATCCCTTTCATATAATCATTGTACTTTCCTTGCCTCATCCGGTGGACACTCATACTTTGGGTCCTCCGGATCATGTTGTAGTTGCTCTCGATGACAGTGTCACCATGCCTGAACTGATGACCCACTGCCTCGAACAAGCAGGTAACTATGACGATGAACTGAAAAAGAAAGATGAGGAAATATCTCGGCTCAGGCAGCAGGACTCGGAAAGCACTCGGCTGAACACCGAAATTCAAAAGCTTAAGAGCTCCCATCAGTCCGCGCTGGAGAAGGCCGACCAGGAGTTTGCCAAGGAGAAAGAGCGTTTAACCACGCAAATCTCCAAGGACAAGAGCCTACTAGAGGAAGCCGACGTCAAGCTTACGTCAGTGACCGCCGAATACGAAAAACTCCGGGTCCACAATGCCAATGTTGATTCCGAGATACAGCGACTTCTCTTCCAGATTGCGCGTAAGTTTTCTGCCCTTGCCTGATCTGCTATCATTTGGATTTGGTCCTTTTGCTCACTGTTTTTCTTCTCATCCTTAGGCAAATTTCCAGAGAGTGATACGCTCGCCGCCTCTACCGTACGCCAATCCTATGAGCAGCGTGGAATTTCTGTTGCCCCTAATACCGAGCCAATCCCTTATACCACAGAGGATCTCCTGGCGAGTCTCACCGCTCGTCTTGAGGTAGTAAATAATTTCAGCGCGGATATTCTCCCAGCGGCAACACGGATGTTTAGCTGCCTTTGGCCCAGCAAACATATTCCAAAGAAAGGCTCGGCTTTCATAGCCAAACTCAATGAATGTGATACGCAGCTACATCTGTGGCGTGAGTCTGCTGCCCGGGCTGGGGCCAACATTGCTCTGAAATTTGTGCTCTCATGGTATGAAGGAATTGACTTGGCATTGCTCAACCGCATGCGCACCGGGTCAAAGTGGTGCGAGGATCCAGAGTGGATCGTGCGCCGCCAAGCCTGTGCGAACAATCTCATATAGTACTCCTTCTGCCATGCCTGGAATGAGGGGCCAAGTTATCTTGATGTCGTTGATGACGAGATTATCTCTGGAGCCGAAGATGAAGGAAGTGAGAGCGAGGGCTCCGAACTAGGCGACGAGGTTGAGGATCCGGAGGAAGGTGAGGTTAACTCGGAAGATGAAGCCGAAGCTAGCGCTCCTCCCCCGCACTCTGGAGTACCTCCCTCCTCGACTGATGATTCCTCTGCTGCTCCTGCTCCTTGAGAAACACTTGTCAAATTTATCAGATCCCCGGAATGCCGGGCGTAGATGTATTTGAATACTTCCGTTTGGTTGTGCTATAACTACGTGTTCTGAATTAAGTTTTACTGCCGAATTATCATGGGCGAAGTCCCCGAGTTTCATTTTCTTGTTCCCCCAATATTTGACTCAGCTCGCGTCTACCTTGATTCGGTTTTTTGACTTACGAGTCTGAGGTTCAAAAAATTGGCTTAACAATACTTAAAACCTTGAGATTAGCTCAAAATGATTCGGTATTTTAGTGAATACAACAAAAATAAAGGTTAGTCCAAAAGCCTATGTTGGCCCGCTTAAGTTCTTTCCCTTAGTCGTTTTTCATGTGCTTTGCCATTCCAAACTTGTTCTGTTGCTTGCCATGAAGTCAATTCTTGTTGGACAGTAGCAAAGTCGAAGAGTTAGGTTTTTGGTGCTCACACATTACTAATCCAACTAAGGTATACGTGATTTAACCCAGCCGACATAAAAATATGAAAATGAAAGATAACTAAAATTGCAGTTCCCGAGTCTCTGCCCGAGGTGACAAAATTTTTATTGATAAGCTGATTGCCGACATACATACCAACATACGAGTAGTTTGGATACATTCACCTCTTAGGTGTAGAAAGGACGAAGCAATGCTACGTTCCATGGTCTTTTGGATTCTTCTCCGGACCTGTCCACCATGTTCTTCTGCTGGGGCTGAGCATCAATAAGATAGTAGGAATCATTGCGCAAAGCTTTGCTCACAATGAAGGGTCCTTCCCATGGAGGGGATAACTTATGCATGCCCGCAGAGCGCTGTATTAGCCTTAGCACAAAATCACCTTCCCGGAAAACTCGGGGGTTTACTTTCCGGCTATGCTAGCATCGGAGATTTTGTTGATATATGGCGGATCTGGACAAGGCCAGTTCTCTCGCTTCTTCTAGCAGATCAACATCATTTTGCCAGGCTTCACGCACTTCCACCTCTGTGTATTGGGTGACCCTTGGTGAATCATGCTCTATGTCGGCTGGTAATACAGCTTCTTCCCCATATACCAGAAAGAATGACGTATAGCTTGTTGATCGATTTGGAGTTGTTCTTAAACTCCACAGTACCGCTGGTAGTTCTTCTATCCAACACCCCGCTGATCTTTGCAGCGGCTCTATGAGCCGGGGTTTTATCTCGGACAACACCAGTCTGTTGGATCTTTCCACTTGCCCGTTCGACACGGGGTGAGCGACTGAGGCGACGTCTAACTGGATGTTCTTTTCCTGGCAGAATCTCGCAAACGCTTCTTCAGCGAAATTTGTTCTGTTATCAGTTATGATGCTATGGGGGTAGCCGTACCTTAGGATTATATCCTTGAGGAATCTTACTATTGTTGCCCCATCACATTTCCGAATCGGTTTCACTTCAATCCATTTGGTGAACTTGTCAACCATGACCAGAATATGGGTCATCCCTCCTTTGGCCGGCTTAAATGGTCCTACCATATCTAGGCACCATACAACAAATGGCCATGTAATGGGGATAGTTTTCAGCTCTGACATTGGTAGGTGAGTTTTCGTGGCGTATCTTTGACAACAATTACACTTTCTCACAAGGTCCTCTACCTGCTCCAAAGCACCGGGCCAATAAAATCCATGCTGGAAAGCTTTTGCTACTAAGGCCCTTGAGGAGGCATGGTGGCCACATTCCCCTTGGTGAATATCCCGGAGTATGTCAAGTCCTTCCTCCCGATCAACACACCGTTGTAGTACCGCAGTCACACTTCTTTTATATAGTCCGGAGTTGATAATTGTATAGGCCTCTGCCCTTCTCTGAATTTGCCTTGAACTTATTTCATCATCCGGCAAGATTCCCTCTTTTAGGAAATCAAAAATCGGCTTGGCCCAAGATGTCACAGCCCGGACGGGGAATGGTTCCTCATCCACTTCCGTTGCATCCATCGACATAACTCCCGCCGGATCAAGCTGTATAGTCCCGTGGTTTGCCAAAGCAGTCCTAGGGTTTGCTGAAGCAGTCCCCGGGTTTGCCGAAGCAGTCCCCGGGTTTGCTGAAGCAGTCCTCGGATTTGCGGAAGTGCTTCCCCATTCTATCTCCATAGGTGTAGCTCCTGATCCGAGAAGTGATGGGATATAAATTGAATCTGATTCGGGTGATGGTGTGATAGATGGTTTTCTCAAGTACTCCAAAGCCACGTTTCGTGGAATGGGTTGTCGGGATGAGCCCAGCTTGGACAGTGTATTTGCTGCCTCATTTTCGATCTGAGGTACGTGATGGAACTCACACCCTTCGAAGAACCCACTTATTTTCTGAACATGGAACCTATATAGGGCCATGTTAGCATCCAGAGCATCCCAATTTCCAGACACCTGTTGCACCACCAAATCCGAATCTCCAAAGCATTGTATCCGACGTATCCCCACTTGCTTTGCCACTTTGAGACCATGTACCAATGCTTCGTACTCCGCCACATTATTCGAGGCATTGAAGTGGATTTGAAGGACATACTTTAGTTGATCTTTCTTGGGCGAGGTAAGCACTACTCTGGCGCCTAACCCATCTTTTAGCTTCGATCCGTTGAAGTGCATTTGCCAATAATTGGAGTCTGGTAGGGGTGGCTTGTATTGCATTTCAGCCCAGTCCACAAAGAATTCCGCCACTGCTTGTGACTTGATCGCATCCCTTCTGTCAAACTATGGTGCATAGGGAGCTAACTCGACTGCCCACTTTGCTATCCGGCCACTTGCGTCTTTATTACTCATGATCTCTGAAATGGATGCCTCACATATCACCTTGATGGGGTGTTCCTCGAAATAGTGTTTGAGCTTCTTTGCCGGCATGTATACGCCGTACGCCATCTTCTGATAGTGAGGATAATTTTGCTTTGAGGCTGATAATACTTCACTCAGATAATACACCGGCCTTTGCATCGACTTTCCTTCCTCCTCGCGCTCCACTATGATCACTGCACTTATGACTCGGTTGGTCGCGGCTACGTAGAGCAACATTGGCTCCTTAGTTAGTGGTGCATCTAGGATTGGCGCGTAGATAACATCTTCTTCAATTCTCGAAATGCAAGATCCGCCTGTGGCGTCCACGTGAAGTTGTCTGCCTTTTTCATTAGCTGATAAAGGGGCAAGGCCTTCTCTCCCAACCGACATACGAACCGACTTAGTGATGCCAGGCAACTAGTGAACTTCTGCACATCATTAAGACACTTTGGCAGTTCCATTATTTCTATGGCCCGGATTTTTGTCAAGGTAGCTTCAATGCCACAGCTACATACCAGAAAACCGAGTAATTTTCCGGCGGGTACAACAAAAGTACATTTCTCTAGGTTCATCTTCATTCGGAACCTTCTTAAGTTTGCGAATGTCTGCCGGATATCCTCAAGGAGCGTATTGCTTTCCTTGGTATTTATTACCACATCATCCACGTAAACTTGCACATTCTGACCTATCTGATAATGTAAGCATTTATGCATGCATCTCTGGTACGTTGCTCCTGCATTACGTAACCCAAACGGCATAATTCGATAGCAATAAGCCCCATATGGGGTAATAAATGCAGTCTTTATTTGATCATCTGGATTTAGGGGTATCTGATGGAAACCAGAATACGTGTCAATGAATGACAGTAGCTCACATCCAGTCGTTGAGTCTATGACCTGATCTATTCTAGGGAGTGGGAATGGATCTTTTGGACATGCCTTATTCAGGTTCATGTAGTCGATACACATGCGCCATACCACAACCACGTTCGGATCATCTTTCTTTTTCTCCACCAGCATCGGATTAGAGAGCCAATCCAGATAGAGTACCTCCATGATAAACCCCGCCGCAAGTAATCTTGCTATCTCATCTCCAATAACTTTCCTTCTATCTTCTGCGAAACGCCTGAGAAGCTGCTTTACCGGCTTAGCCTTGGGTCTTACATTCAATGAATGCTCAGCCAACTCCCTCGGTACACCTTGCAGATCTTGCATAGACCAAGCAAAGATATCCCGATTCTCACGGAGGAAGTTGACGAGCTCGCTTTCCTATTTGCTGCTTAACCTGGCACCAATGGTGACGTTGCGCTCTGGGAACTGATCATCGATTGGCACTTTCTTCGTGTCCTTAGTTGCTTGGAACGATACGCTCCCGTGCGGGTTGGTCAGGGCCGGCATATGTTGTTGCACGGATTGAGACAATGCCGCAACTTCTAGTATCTTCTTTTTATCTTGAGCTATCACGAGTGACTCAGCTAAATTGGATCTGGCTGAGGCGCACTCGATCGAACGCCGGAAGTCCCTTGATATAGTTATCACGCCCCTTGGTCCAGGAAACTTCATCTTAAGGTAACTGACGTGGGTAGTTTCCATGCATTTTCTCAGCGCTTCCATGAATTTGCTCAGCGCTGGCCTGACGAGTAATGCGTGATAAGCGCTTTCCAGATTCACCACCTCGAATTCCAAGTTCTCTGTGCGGCAGTTGTCTCTTGTGCCGAATAACACGTCAACCCGGACCTTACCAATTGGTTCACAAGAAATACTCGGCACAATGCCATGAAAGGTGCTCCTTGTTGCGTGCACCATGTTCTCTGTTATCCCCAACTTGTGCATGGTATCCTTGTACATAATGTTGATACTGCTGCCATTGTCAATCAACACCTTGGAAAATCTCACGTTGAGATTCGGCCCAATGAACATCGGATCCAGGACCAAAGCGTAGGTTCCTAGGCTTGGCATGATCTTTGGGTGATCCTTGACACTCCATGTAATCTCCTGATCCGCCCAAGGCATATACCTCACCACCACTAGCATTACTGCGTTTACCTCCATATGCCGGCGCTGCAAGATTTTCCGGTCATTCTCTTCCGTGGTGAACACACAGTAGCTTTGATGATGTTCCCTGTACTCATTTCGTCCCTCATTCTCGTTGTAACCTTGGCCTTGTTGTTGGTTATTGCCCACTTGATGTACCGCATCCCTTCTTTCCAGATTCTTGTACCTCGGCGGAGGTGATGGAAGCATCAATTGTTGTCCATTTCCCCTTGTTAGTAACGGTGGCCGGGGTGTTTCATTTCTAGGTGCTTCGTTCCGAGGTGCCTGAACATTTCCCGAACTCCCCTGTTCTAATTTCCTCATCCATTCACACTGTCGGGGCGTATGATTCACTGGACTGTTCGGACTTGGCACATGAAATTTGCAAGGTTGATCTAGCATAGACTCGAATGTATACCTCGGCCTATCCTTTCGTTCCTGCCATTGCTTTTTCTGCTCTGGGGTCCAAGGCTTTCTCCCTTCGTTTTTCTGTTGCCAGCTCTGCCCTCCAGTTTTTTAGCGTTGACTGGCTCCGGCATTGGGTTGATCCTGATCCACTGCTGCGACTTGCTGCGAGTTATACCGATAATCCGGGAGCTCATCCCTTCTTTTTCCTCGGAAATCATTCCACCTTGATGATCCGGGGCCATCCCGGCCGTAATACTCTTCGTTTGCTTCGCTAGACATTAACCGGGGTTGTGTTGGATCTCCCAAGGCATATGAATCTGCGATCTGGATCATCTCAGCCAAGGTAGTTAGCATATCTTGCTGTAACCTTTGCCACAACATAATTCCATATCTGCACCCCTGAGCGAACCACGCAATAGCTTGTGATTCAATCACTCCTTTGCACGAGTTTCTCACGTTGCACCACCGAGTCAGGAAATCTCTATCTGGCTCATTCGGTCTCTGCCGGCACAACGCAAGGGTATGCGGTCTGTTGGGTCTCTTGTAAGTGCTTGAGAAATTGCTAACGAACAACTCCTGGAAATCCAACCAACAGTTAATGCTTCCTGGTGGAAAATTGTTCAACCAAACTCGCGCTGGTCCTTCCAACATCTGCGATACATATCTCACCGCCCATCTCAAATTTCCTGTTGCGATCTTGACCGTTGTGGCATAGTCAATCAGCCAATCCTCTGGCCTGGTACTACCATCATAAGTTCGGGTTCCTCTAGCCAGCTGAAAGTTCAACACTGGTTGCTCATCCATGATCCGGGGCCCGACCTGTAAATCCTATCCAACCTGTAAATCCTGTCCAACTTCAACCTCGCATCATCTGGCTGCAAGTTCCTGCTTCCCAACCATGATCCAATTACGTGGTGATCCAGTTTGGGGTATCCATCATTGACCATAGCCGAATAACCATCATTGTACCTTTCCTGATCCGGACGTGCATGATGCTGTTGTGCCGCTTGTCCCGCACTTCCTTCTTGCCGAGGTACGCGTTGTTGCTGTGTCCGAGGTACATTTTGCCCCGCTCTCATGGGATCGCGCTGTCTGGCATTGCCATTGGCAGCATTTCTTTGACCAGCATTGCCTTGGTCACGGTTACCTCGAGCAGCTACACCTCGGCTGGTATTGTGCCGGTCCTCATCAACTTTCACCGCTTTACCTTTTCTAGCCCTTACCGGGTCATAAGGGACCATTTTCTTGTCTCTTCTCTCGGAGTCCACTACCTCTTCTCTCCTGGGATCGTGGCCCGGAGACGACGCGGCTCCTTTGGATCTTGTCGGGTTATTTCTGGCCGAATGTACCACCTGCAAGGCCCCTGGTGGTGCCGGGTTAGCCTTATTTATTTCTTCATTTTGTTGGCATGCAACTCTCAATATGTGATTTACCCTCTCTTGCTACCTTTGTCGGGCCTCTCCGGTTAAGCCTTCTAACTCGGACGGAGACGCATTTGCTGCTCTGAGGTTCTTTGCCGGGGTACTATACCGATCCAACCCTCACGTTACTATCATAGCTGTCTAACCCGGCCTAGGCTTGTATTCCTTGTCAATCTCGCTGATCAGGTTCTTTCCCCGGATTTTTACTCCATCGATACTGTTTGCCTTTGCATACTCTCTCAAGGTGATGTTCAGCGACTGATGCAACTCTACTACTTTCTTTGCTCCGGCTAACATTTTCCGCCTTGTTTCCTCTAACTCAACTTGTGCCTGAGCCGGAACTACTACAGGTGCTATTGGCGTTGCTAAGCTATCTATTGCTTGCTGGAGCACATTCCCTGGCTTCTCTAGTGGAGGAAACCTAGATCTGGCCTATTTTGGCGTTACCTCTGGCTCTGGTGCCGGATCTTTGCTCGGTCCCGCATCTGGCGCGGTCATCAGGACCTCAACGCTGCTTGTGGGGCGAGCGATACACACTCCACGAGCTGCGCTGAGAGGTGGCTCGCCTCCCTCGACGACGTGCCGCGGGTGGACACAGGATTCGTCCACCCAAACGTAGATCTCGTGTGCCCCAAGATTGAGGAAGATGCCATTGCACGGTGGAGGGTGCCTGCCGAAGCTTCCCGCGTTGTTGCTGACGTAGTCCAGCGCTCCAAAGCGCTGAACCAAGCCTGAGACGATATGCTCGCCGGTGCTTGAGAAGTTTCCTGTCTGGATTTTCACCCCTGCTAGCACCGCTAGCCCCACGGTGGGCGCCAACTGTCGTGGTGGTGGCACGGCAAATGCCATGGATAGCCTAAAGATGGTGCCAATGAGTGCTAGGGGAATCCAGGGAGGGAGAGCGTGGTGATTCCACGCACGGAAGTCTTTGTATATTCTCTATCAATGGTGTTTACAAGTGCTCCTAAGGCTCTCAACAAGAAGGAGACAATGTCTCTTACTCCCTGTTCACTAGCCCTAGAGTTCTACCTTAGACAGAGAATGATTGATCTATCGGCCGTCTCCTTCTCTATGGAGGCCCCGGTGCTCCTTATATAGGGGAGCCTGGGTTACAATTCTAGGGCACAGGTGGTAGCATATTCTTCGAATATGCTCCTTTCCTAAAGCAGATGCTTCTTTATTCCTCTTTAACGGCTCGTCCGAGCTTTGGACGTAACCCGCGGCATCATCCTCGTATTTTTGCGTCACCAGATACGGGCTACGTCTTCTGGCTTTGGCCACGTCACCTTGTTCGCCCCTGACCCACTGGTCCTCTTCTTTACTTTACTTTGCTCATGTTATAGCTAATAAAGCCACCTTTTGACTAGTGGGGAATTCCTTCTCTTGGAAGCTAAAAAAACTCGGCTAGCATATAGCTAATCGTCTTATCCATTTACCTGCAAAGCAGATAAACATGGCCGGCATAAATCTTATACCGGTCGGGCCATTGTCTAGGAGATGCCCCATGGGCGGGGTCACACTGTGATTCGGCCTGCCTTGAGGTGACCCGGTCAGCATATTTCTTTGACCGTGCCGTACCCCGGCTAACTCGGCCCTTATACCCCGGTGTTACCCTACCCAGGGGTATCCCCCCAACAGACATGATATAATCAATAATCAATCTGAAATAGCATCTCAATATCCATCGGATCCCCGCAAACACAACATGTAGATTACAAAGAGATTATCTTGATCATGAACGAAGCTCACAAGATCTAAACATGGTAGCACAAGGAGGAGAACCAACCATCTAGCTACTACATGGACCTATAGTCCAGGGATGAACTACTCACGCATCACACCGGAGGCAGGCATGGTGATGAAGAAGGCCTCCAGGGTGAATTCTCCCCTCTGGCAGGGTGCCTTGAAGAGCTTCAGATCCCTCCTGATCTAGGGATGGAGATGACGGCGGCTACAAACTCTTTCATGGAATTTTGATCGGTTCCTTAGGGTTTCTGTATCGGAGATTTCTTATAGGCAAAAGGGGAGGCCGAGGGGGTGCCTTAGGCAGCCACACCACCCCTTGGCGCAGGCCAGGCCTGGCCGTGCGGCTAGGTGTTGTGGACTAGCCCTGGCCCCTCTCCGTCTCGTCTTCTGGCTCCGTGTCCCCCTCAGTGAAATGTTGACTTTGGATTTTGTCCCGTCCAATTCCGAGAATATTCATTTTCTGTCTTTCCTGAAACCAAAAACAGCAGAAAACAAGTAGCTGGCACTGTGGCATCTTGTTAATAGGTTAGTACAAGAAAGTGTATAAAAATACTCCAAAGTGTGGAAAAAACATAAGAAAGTAGATATAAAACAAACATGGAACATCAAAAATTATAGATACGTTTGCAACGTATCAGCACCACCGGGCGGCAGTCGCCTGATAGTTGGAGCGCCTGTGTATGGAGCTCGACGCCATAGGAGCCATCATCAAAGAAGCCCGTCAGATCCTGAAGCCACAGATCCTGATCGCGCCACAGGAGCTCGACGCCAACATGCTCCCATTCTACTCCACCCCGTTGGACAATGTCATCACGGGCAAGCCGCAGTCGCCAACCTCAACCTCACAGGAGAGGGCGCGTTGCAGGTCAAATATGCTCAGGCCCTACTCGCCAGGGCAGTCGAGCAGCAAGCCACGTGAATAGACCTGGGAGGGTGGATGTACTCCTGCTCGACTGGCAGTCGCGTGGCTTTGAGCGGTCTGAGGACGGTCGCTAACTACCCGCCACCCAGGCCATAGCAGCTCCAACCATGGGTAGAAAATCCCGCGAATTCCATCAATGAGAGGCGACCGGTACACAACACGATCGCTGCTAATGGTTAGCTGGTCGACGTGCGGACCCACATCGTCAACAACCAAGCCTGGCGAGCTTACCCGCAGTACAATCTGCGACACACCCTATCCACACTACTAGGAAAACGGCTATAGGTAATCAGCACATCCGTGGCTCACATGGTTGAAGTGCCCCACGGCTAAAACGGGTGTGGCTCACCTGTGGGCAGTGCCCTACTAGTAACTAGAATAACCGTGGCGCACATGACTATAGTGCGCCACAGATGTGTGTGGGCCAGGGGCCTGTTGGCCGCACGCCAAACATCTGTAGCGCACTAGGGTCATGTGCGCCATGGTTGTTAGTCTCATCTGTGGCGCACATGGGGGGGTGCGCTATGCCTAAGCGCACGCCCCCCTCTGCTGTGAAACGGCCACAAACTTCTGTGGCGCACTCGGCCTAGTGCGCCACTGGGAGTAGGAACATCTGTGGCGCACATGGGGTGGGTGCGCTACGCCTAAGCGCACGCCCCCCTCTGCTGTGGAACGGCCACAAACTTCTGTGGCGCACTCGGCCTAGTGCGCCACTGGGAGTAGGAACATCTGTGGCGCACATGGCCTAGTGCGCCACAGTTGTGTCTACTCCGTGTGGCGCACTAGGGCCGTGTGCGCCACGGATGTGTCGATTTTTTTAGGACAGCACTTTATGTGCACATGTGTGACCACACATCCACCACCCCACACTTCACTTTCCCCTTCTTCTTCCTCCTTAGATCTAGTCAGGATCTTCTCCTTCCCACCTCAATTTCTCCACCCATTCACCATTTTTAGCATGTAAGACTTGCTTTGGATGTTACATAAGTAATAGAGGTCTCCAGTCTCTCATCTCCTTCTCCGGTCGACGCGCGCACCTCTCCTTTCCATCTTTTCTCGCGATCGGACTCTCATCTCGGTAAGTTGTCCATGTAAGGATGTGTTCATGTGTATATGGATGATGTGCTCATATGTATGTAGATGATCGATGCTCATGATGTGTGTATGTGGAGAGGATGGTCATATGTGTGTGTATATGGAGAGTATCGATGATGCTCATGCATGTGCGTATGGAGAGGATAATGATATGTTCATGTGTGTATGGATCGGTCTCGATCTCTCTCTCTCTTGTGTTTGTATGTGAACAAGTTGCCATTTGTTTTGCCAAAATGTTGATTCATTTCCACTTTGGCATTTCGCAAAGGTCCTAATTTTAGGATAGGTCATGCCGAAATTTTCTATCGACCATTGCATGCATGCATTCATTATGTGGTTCTAATAGACTTCAAAATTGTACCGTGTACACCGTACAGGCAAAAATGGTCCGCATAATGAGCGAAGGCATTGTGGCTAGATTTTTGAAATGTGCGATGGCCGACATGATACGAAATAACAAGACAGATATAAGATGTTCGTGCAGAAGATGCAAACTCAACTGGGTGATCGACCCAGATTCCGGGAATCTGCAGGCGCACCTGCTCTGCCATGGTTTCATGGATGGATACACTCGTTGGATAAGCGATGACGTAGATGATGGAGACGGTGAAGGTGGCCAACATGACGATGATCATCATCACGGCGAGAACGGGCGAGATGATGAAGAGTCTCCTGGAGATGGTGAAGGTGCGGAAGCAGACCGGGATGATGATGATCTAGATGCCGGAGGAGCAGACGACGATGGAACAACGTCAGGCTAGGTGCGGGACCCTTATGTGCAAGAGCTGCTTCTCAAGCAGACGAGTAACGCCAGGGCTGCCGCAGAGAGAAAGCCAAGCTTGCGCAACTTGAGAAAGACGCGGTTACTCCATTGTATGAAGGATGCAGGCCCGATGATACCCGGTTGAATGTAACGCTCAAGGCTATGGAGATGAAGGCAAAGCACAAATTGAGCGACGCAAGCTTCGATGATATGATGGCATTCTGGCATGATCGTCTCCCGGAGGGGAACACATGTCCAACTAGTATCGTGGATGCCAAGAAAATCGTCTGTCCTCTCGATCTACCGCACGTTAGATATCACGTATGCATCAACGATTGCATCATTTATCGGGGCGAGGACGCGGAGAAAACCACATGTCCGGTGTGCGGCGTGAGTCGATACAAGAAAGGGAAGAAAGCACCTCGAAAAGCGGTATGGTACTTTCCTATCACTCCTCGTCTGTAGCGATATTTCGCGGACCCTAAGGAAGCGAAGCTCATGCGATGGCATGCGGAAAGGAAGAAGCCAGGAGATGATGATGACCCCGAAAAGGATGAGCTGCTGACGCACCCTTCAGATGCTAGCCAGTGGAAAGCATTGGACCTCGAATTCCCAGAATTCGGTGGAGATTCGAGGAACATCAGGCTTGGTGCAAGCACCGATGGACTCAATCCGTTCGGTAGCCAGAGCAGCACGCACAGCACTTGGCCCGTGTTTGTATGGATGTACAACCTACCTCCATGGTTGTGCATGAAGAAGAAGTACATACAAATGAGTGTGCTAATTCAAGGGCCGAAACAACCTGGTACCGACATCAATCTGTATCTCGGGCTGTTGAAAGAGGAGCTAGCCACGTTATGGGAATCTGGAGCCAATACTTACAACGCCGTCGCACAATATTATTTCACTATGAGAGCCGCGTTGGTCACTACGGTGCAAGACTATCCAGGTTGCGGGTATATCTCGGGGCAGGTTATCCAAGGATTCTGCGCATGCGTTAGGTGCATGGATAACACAAGCTATCTCCAACTAGAGAAAGATCCAGGGTCATCGAAAATCGTGTTCATGGCGCACCGGAGGTGGCTCGGCAAGAATGATCCATGGAGAAAACGTGGAGACCTGTTCGATGGCAAATCAGAGACCCGAGGAATCCCAGAGCGTAGGAGCAGCGAAGAAGTGGAAGAGTTGCTGAAAAACTGGAAAGATTGTCCTAAGCCAGGAAAGAAGCGAAAGAGGCAGCAACAAGACAGCCACTGATGAAGGTATGGAAAACAAGGTCTGTTTTCTGGGAGTTGCCATACTGGAAGTTTCTCCGCACGCCTCATAGCCTCGACATCATGCATATCACAAAAAACGTGTGCGAGAGTCTGGTCGCCACCATAATCAACATGCCAGATAGGACGAAAGATGGTCCGAAAGCAAGGCACGGCCTGATATGCTTGGGTATCCGGAAGGAGCTTCACGGAGGACGCACTACTCCTGATGATCAGGAAGATGACGATGATCATGAGTCGGAGACGACACAAGGTCGTCGGAAGGGTAAAAAGTTCAAGAAGAATGAATATTACTGCCCTCCTTCTTGCTTCACTCTAAGCCAGGATGAGATCAAACAGTTTTTCAAGTGCCTTCTAGGAGTCAAATTTCCTTACGGCTACGCGGGCAAGATAAGCAGATACCTAGACGAGGCGAAGTAGAGGTTCAGTGGCATGAAGTCTCACGACTGTGCCGTGCTAATGACGCAGGTACTTCCGGTCGCACTAAGAGGGATAATGGACGAGCACGTCCGTGAAACGTTATTTGGCCTATGCAAGTTTTTCGACGTCATCTCTAGGAAGTCGATTGGCTTGAATCAGCTCGGAAGGCTACAGGAGGAGATCGTGGTGATACTATGTGAGCTTCAGGTCTACTTCCCACCCGCATTCTTCGACATTATGGTGCATCTGCTGGTCCATGTCGTGGAGGACATCGTACAACTCGGGCCGATGTTCCTCCGCAGCATGATGGCGTTCGAAAGGATGAACGGACACATCAAAGGATACGTTCGCAACAGGTCCCGTCCAGATGGAAGCATAGCCAAGGGCTTTCTGGCCGAAGAGTGCATCTCTTTCTGCACGAATTATCTAGACATCGAGAACCCTGTCGGTCTTCCCGTCAACAGACACCTTGGCAAGCTCGACGGATCTGGTCACCGAGAGGGTCGTCGCATACTGCATGCAGACTTCGATTTTCGACGCGCAGACTTTGATCGAGCAAACCTCGTCGCGCTACAGCATTTAGAACTGGTCGATCCTTGGGTATAGAAGCACAAAAGGTTAATCGAGAAGAGGTACAGTGACCGGGGCATACAGAGGACGCAGGGAGAAATAATCAAAGAGCACAACTCATATTTCACGCGTTGGATTAGGCAGACGCTCCTTGATAATACCCCGCGCTCGCATTCTTCTGACACGGAAAAGATCATATTCACCTTGTCGCAGGGACCGATGCAAAACCTGGTGACCTATCAGGCGTATGATATCAATGGCTACACATTCTACACGGAGGAAAAGGACAACAAGTGTGATTATCAGAACTCAGGCGTAATGTCGGAATTCTACACAGATGACAACGTGAAGGAAAGATTCTACGGAAGAATCGAGGAGATCTGGGAGCTCGACTACTTTGGAGAAAAGGTGCCGATGTTCCGTGTTAGATGGGCAAAGAGCGTCGAAAGAGAAGACCGGTATTTCACAACCATGGTTATACCCGAAGCAGCCAAATCCAAGGCCGCCGGTGCAAACGTGGCCGCGAAAAATGAACCGTGGGTACTGGCTACCAAAGTGGACCAATGTTTTTTCATTACCGACCCGACAAAGCCTAGCCGTGTTGTCGTGAGGAGAGGAAAAAGAAACATCATCAGAATGGATGGAGTCGCCAACGAGCAAGACTTCGACCAGTACGGCGATCCAAAGATTGAAGATGACGACGACTACAATGCAGCAACATACATCACAAGAAGAAAAAGGACAACCCTACCCAAAAAAGGTAGCCGTTCGAAAGAAGAAACATTAAAGTGCCGAGGCTAAATTATTCAACCGCGACAAAGAAGGGAAAAAAGATTGTAAAACGCTAGCTCAAAAAATATTGTAAACGCGTGGTCGAAAAAGATTGTAATATTCATGGACAAAGTATTATGAAATTTAGTTATACTTTAAATCATATTTTTGGGCATTTTTGGAATATTATTACTTTTGGGCATTTTTGGAATATTTAAAAGTGTTTTAAAATCAAAATAAAACTTCTATGGCATATATCACCACTTTTGGGCATTTTTTGGAATATTTAAAAGTATTTTTAAAATCAAAACAAAAAATTGGGGCACCAGGATTCGAACCTGGGTGCTCTCAGGTTTAGAATAGATTAGTGGGAAGAACCAGTGGGATAGGCTAGTATAGTTGTTAGCTAGTGGGGTTGTAGTTCTCTTATGCAGTAGTTAGAAGCCGATAGGCGTAGCGCACTAGCCCATAGTGCGCTACAGATATCCGTAGCGCACTATGGCTCAGTGCGCTACGCCTAAGTGGCTTTATCCACACGTGGCGCCCGACCCCCTCTCTCATCCCCATCTCTCCATCTCTCAGCCCGAAGCCGAAGGACCGCCGCCGCTGCGTCTGAAGAGGATGAGGCCTGCCCACGCCCGAGGAGGAGGAGGTCCGCCCGTACGTGTCCGAGGAGGAGGTCCGCCCGCGTCTCAGGAGGAGGCCAGTGTCCGAGGAGGAGCAGCCGCCGCATCTCAGGAGGTGGAGGCCGCCGTCGTCCGCCCGTCGTCCGCCCGTCGACCGCCCGTCAGAGGTGAGCGTCGCCTCTCCCCTCTCTCCCTCTCTCTCCCTCTGTTTTGGGGGCATCCTAGGCTTTGCAACCCTAGTAGCGGGCATCCCCGCAAGCAGGGCAGGCTATGCATCGCAGCATCTCGCAACATTGTTTTCTCTTTGCATGGAAGCCACGGCATGTTGCGCTCTCTGCTAGCTAGGTGCCTGTTTGTAGTGAGTAATCAACATGGGCAACAGATCACCCTGTGTGTTCATACAATGCTAATGAGATGAAATGTCCACAGATAAATAATGGTCCATTGTTCCGAATCCAGACAATGCCTAGTGGTTAGGAAAGGATCGATTTGGCTGCTGTTGTTGTATCTCTCTCAACACACACTCTGCTCCTTTTCTGTTGTAAGCACAAATAAATCCAGTAAAAAATATGGTTTGAACAGAGAACTAGGGTCTTATCGAATTTTAAGGCTGCAAATTTGATATGACAGTTGGTTCTGACATGATGCCAAGTGAAGATTGTCAGCTTCGTGTACAAGCTTCATGTGTAGATAGTGTGTAACTATCTAACCTAGTACTTGTACACCTATGTACTTTGCTGTAGTATTACATTCAGATTGACAAGAGTAGAATCATCAGTAGAGTTGCTATACTAGCATGCTGTTACTTGAAGTCATCTTCGTCGTCTCCCCTAAAATCTCGAATAATTATTAAACTCATAATAAAGATACCCCGCATTCAGACAATTCCACATTAAGATCACACATGTTTTTGTTTTATGTATGCCCTTTGGGTTACTCTGTTTGCTAGCTAGCTATTAGCTGCCTTTTTACTTTTAGATGGGATTGAGGGGAGTTTGTGTCCCTACTACCTAGTGCCTACGGAAATTGGCTTCTCAGCCCATTCATATGAACTGAACCATCGCTGCTACAGGCAAAATCCTGCATCATTAATTGTGGTTTGGTGAAGCCCGGAAAATAACTGTTGCATGATCATTCTCATGGAAACTGATGTATGTTGCTTGGTGCTCTGTCACTGTGTGAAGAATAAGAAGCTCGTTAGGCCAAGAAACATTAGATTCATATACTTCTAATGAGATGGAAAACTCGCGATGTGCGATAATAAATAAAATCCTAGGCTGTGTACAATTGTTTTTCAAGAGACTATTTGTTTGAGATGTAAAGTCTGAAATCGGATCTGACACCTGTAGCATTTCTATTGGCTGACCATTTTTTGTAATGGCTGGTATCTAGTTTAAAAACTATAAAGTATCAACTTGGGTCAGTGATGCACAGTCTGAGACCTAGGCTAAAGTTTGAACAAGTGCTATTTTACTGCCCCTTTTCTTAAAGATCCTATGATGTGCAGACCATGTCTCTTGCATGATTACTGAGGATATTTCCCAACAACTATTGTATATACATGTATGTGATCAAGTGTTGGATCAAAAGATTGGAGGTTTACCTTGTGTTGCTGTTGCCTTGTGTTGTTGTTGCCTGCTACCCTAGTGTCTGCAGTTGCTGGTTATTCCTCCTTGACCTTGCCCTGGAACTCCTGGAACTATAGCTAGTACCAGTACCAGTGCTAGTGCTAGTGCTAGTGCTAGTGCTAGTGCTGACTAGTGCTAGTTCTAGTACCAGTACCTAGTGCTAGTGCTAGTGCTAGTACCAGTACCAGTACCTACAGAAGTTAAATTCAGACACAAACTTTGCTAGTGCTAGTGCTAGTACCAGTACCTACAGAAGTTAAATTCAGACACAAGAATGTGCTAGTGCTGACACAAGAATGTCCAGCATTTGCAGAAGTATTTCTTGATTGATGTGATATACAGGAGCTACTTTATTATGTCGTGTATGCAGGTTCTTGTATGAAATGAGTCACGATTTTTGCCGGAATGTTGATTAACTTCCGTTTCGACAGAAATCGGGCACTCCTAGTTTAAGAAAATTAGCAAAGGTCATGCCAGATTTTTCCGTGCATTTAACCAATTATTTGTTTTTTATTAGTGCAAAGATGTGTGACAACGACAAGGCTGGATGAAGGATAACTCAGACCTCCGAATAAACAATTGACATTCTGGGAGGCGGCCCAGCGGCTAGAAGATGATGAAGAATACCATCCCCAGGAGAGCGAGGATGATGAGATGGAAGACACGGAGGAAGAAGCCGAAGGAACGGCGGACGATGAAACCACTGATGGCGGCGAGGGCACAGGGAGTGGTAGCAACCCTCCTAAGAAGAAGAAGAAGAAGCCGAAGGACCGGCGCCCGAACACGGTCGGCACGGTCAGGGAAGAAATTACCGAAGTGAGCCCATCAGGGGTTCCTTTGGAGCCTGCCCTTGTCGTCAAAGGGTATGGTGGGAAAGTGGCGGCGATCACCCGGACAACCATCTCGATCAACACTGAGAATCTCCGGCATAAAGATAATGGCCACTTGCGCACACTCCTCTTCGAGAAGCTGCACGCCAGATACAAGTTCCCCGCTAAGTATCAGAACACAAATTATCATGGGAACGAAGTAAACAAATCCGCCCTCACAAAGATGAGCACCGCCCTGGCCAGCTGGAGAACCCGGATAAAGAAGAAGATCTATAAAGAAGGCAAAAGTCTCGAGGAGATCCAGAAGATTGACCCGCAGATCACCGAAGATCAGTTCCGGGAGTTCAAGGAGAGGTGTGAATCCGAAAGAGCCCTGGCCAATAGTAATCGGGGAAAGGTGCTGCAGGCGATGAATATAGGTCATCACCATCTCGGATCTGGTGGATACAGAACCGCGGAGGCCAAATGGAATAAGGAGGACGAAGAGTATAGATCCAAGGGGATAGAAAACCCCTTTGCTAAATTCGAACCCGGGCAGGTTCGAAACTTCATCAGGGCCCGTTACCATGTGGACCCAAAAACCAAACAACTCACCGCGGATCCTGCGGTGAAGGAATTCGAGGAAATTGTGGTAAGTATAATCTAATTACCGCGGATCAACATGATTGCAATCTAATCGATGATCTAAATGATTCACTGTTACTTCTTCTGCAGGAGGAGGAAATTGTTGCTAGTCATTGATCCCAGGGTTCCTCGTCCCAGGGGTCGACGGCGGCCACCCGGTGGGATAACCCTTTTAACAGGGCGATGAACCGGGCCAAGAAAATAGAGCCGGTTACGAAGAAGCCATCGTTAGCTGGCCGTCTGGCCGGCCTCGGGGGTAAGAATTGGGTGGATCATTTTGGTCCACCGCCGAGGACGCATGTGGCGCCGTCGGGAAGGAGCGAGGAGGAAAACCGAGAGGTTCAAGAACTTAAGGCACAAGTGGCGCGGATCCCGCAGATCGTCCAAGACAACCTGGCAATCACCCTCACGTCCTTCCTGCCTACCTTGGTGGAGTCAATAGCGAACTGGAGTGCGGGTGGTCGAGTAGGGCCGTGCCCGATTCCAAGCATGGTCAGCAGCCACTCGAACAACGCGGTGCCGACGAATCAGGCGAACTACATGTTCGTGACTCCGCCCGCTAGCACCGCGGCGCCGCAAGTGTTGGTGACTCCCCCTGCCATCACCGCGGCGCCGGAGTACATGTTGGTGCCCCCCTGCCATCGTCGCGGCGGCACTGGAGCTCCAAGCACCCGTCGGTAGGGAGAATACACCGGCGGCCAGCACCGCGCCATCAAGCAGCCCTTCCGTCTCTTGCACGCCCGTCGCCGTATGCGGTGCGTCGACATTAGCCGATCTCGACGCCATCATGGTAAACAAATTGCTTTAATTACCGCCTTTCATGCCATCTATTACTCTTATGGCATCTCGCTCTGACGATGCCGTACATGTTTTCCACAGACGGATGTTCCTTGCACTCTCTTATGCTACGTGAACAACGAGCTGAGGGATGTTGCCAAGGGTACCATCGTTCAACCCTTGCAGCGCACGTTCCACTCAAAGCCGATGCCAGATAGCGTGCACAGGGTTAAAATTAGTCGGGTGCTAAGGGGCTGCGACAACCTGGAACCTCCCATTCAACCCCCAGGAGCGGATGAAGAAGAGCCGTCTGTCCTCAGAAGTTGCTTCGGCTTATTCTTGCTATGGCCAAAGAGCATGACCCGTTTGGGGACGGCGGGGGCCATCACGCCACAGACCACAGCACCGCCTGTCGTGCCAGCGACAAGGGGTGGCAAGGCCCCCTTACCGCCCTCGCCGTCACCTCCACGCGGTGGGTCAGATGATCATGTTGATGATATGCACATGGCGCAGGATCCGGCCGAGGACGACGAAGACTGGAATGATCACTTCTTCAGCACTCAGTTTGGCAACGAAGAAGACCTAGCTGGTGGCCCCACAGAGAAAGCCACTATCACCAAGCGTCTGTTTGGTTCTCAGGAGACGCCTCCAGCTTGCGCCTTTACAGAGCCAGCTGATACAACCAAGCGGCCCTTTATTCTAAGCCCTGACACACTACATAGGGCGGCCGATGCTCAGATTGCGGTGCCTGGCCGCTCTCCAAAAGGAAAAAAGGGCAGGAAAAGAAAATCTAGCAGCTCGAGCCAGCCGGTGGCGTCAACAACTGTGAATCCGATCAGGTTTCGGGACGGGCCACCAAGACCCGAGGGAATTATGTGGAGGATTCATGTGGCGGGTGAGCCCATGCTACCTAAGAATTTGCGGAAGCTCGCCAGTTCGGAACTGCAGAGTGTGCATGACGGCGTGCTGACGATAGAGAGACGCCTTCTATCGGAGAAAGATCCCTCGCACCCGGTATTCGTGGTTAAGGTGCCACCAGGCTTGGGCTTCGTCGACAATGCCCCTGCGGATCTGTTCTTCCTGCGGTTCGACGACATCTTCAATATGTTCCACCTATACCCGCTGCACTATACCATGGTCCGTCTGTTTTCTCTCAGCCTGGCCATGCAGATCATTAGAGAGAACACACCGGGCATCGCTATAGTGGACCCCTACTACATGCGTGACGGCTGCTTGGGTTCCCCCGCCGAACGACGTATCGTGGCCTCGTACCTAAAAAGAATCCTCGTGGCGAACAAGACAAAGGAATACATTCTCGTGCCTTACTTTCCCGAGTAAGTCGTTATTCACTCGCCACCGTCGATTGGCTTTATTAGATCATCATCATTCTTTTTCCAACACATTCCATTTGAATTTTTTGCGCAGAGATGAACACTGCACGCTCATCTCCTTATCGCCGAAGCATTCCCACGCCACGTATTTCGACTCGGGGAGTCTAGAAAAGAAGAAAAACTACGACAAGATCAAGGAAGTTCTGGATGATGCTCTCACTCGCTTTGCCTCGACGGAAGGCACCACCTTCGTGCGTACGAAGGTCAAGTTCGGCAGGCACGTCTTCAACCACGTAATGGAGTTCCCCTGCGTGAAGCAGCCGGAAAACAGTAAGAAGGAAGCCTACTACGCACTCCATCACATGAGGGCGTTCCTACTTGACCAGCAAAATTCTACGCTGCCAGATCATCTCAAACAGTGGGCCGAAGCAAAGGCCAAGATCAATGATTCGGATATTAGACAAGAGATGTATCGCATCCAGCAGCAGTTTGGGGAAATCATCTTTCGTGATGTCATGACTTCGGGGGGGATCTTCTATGGAGGAAATATCCCGAATAACCGTGACATAGAAGATCGCCTAGAGATGCAGGGTGACTATAGGAAGTTCATGACGAGACAGGGCGTCCTCCCGTTCCCTAAGCCGAGCCAGAAGGCTTGATGTTGGCCTAGTTGTAGTTACAAACTATAGATGACCTTTGTGTGTGTGTGTGGACGACAAGTGAACTTATTTTGCTTATTATTATATATCAATCAATGCTTGGTTTTTTGCTTACTCTTTGGTCCTTTGCTCAATTTGGTCCTTCTTTTTTTCCTTACTCTTTTTTCGAGAATAATGCCGATGATTGAAATGTCGTGGCACACTATATATGTGAATGTGCTACGATGGGACTGTGAGCCTTGTGATATGCACAAGTCCAGGTCTTGTGCATCCTACTTGGCTCACCGTTCCATCGTAGCATATTCCTGTGTCCAACGACCTATGTATATATATGAGGCATTCTTTTCGAGCTACTTTGGTCTTTTTCGAGAATAATGCCGATGATTGAAATGTCGTGGCACACTATATATGTGAATGTGCTACGATGGGATTGTACGCCTTGTGCTATGCATAAGTCCAGGTGTTGTGCATCCTACTTGGCGTACGGTTCCATCGTAGCATATTCCTGTGTCGAACGACCTATGTATATATATGAGGCATGCTTTCTGAGTTACTTTGGTCTTTTTCGAGAATAATGCCGATGATTGAAATGTCGTGGCACACTATATGTGAATGTTCTGCGATGGGATTGTTCGCCTTGTGCTATGCACATGTCCAGGTATTGTGCATCCTACTTGGCGAACAATTCCATCGTAGCATATTCTTGTGTCGAACAACCTAGTTATATATGAGGCATGCTTTTTGAGTTTGGTCTTTTTGATTTAGGAGTACTTTCTATAAGTGTATCTTTATATGCGACTTTAATTATATATGTTTTTTTCAATAGTCGGTTAATTATTATTGTCAACTTATAGATGACGTGGTACGTCGTGTACAAGGGATGGGTTCCCGGAGTCTACAATGATTGGGAAGACTGCCGGAGACAGGTGCACCGTTTCAGCGGCAATAGCTACAAAGGGTACAACACTATGGCGGAGGCGGAAGCTAGATACACGCGCTATCTAGCGGGAGTTAGGACAAGGAACCGGATGAAGACCTACACCTTCGTCGCGGCGGTGATCATGCTTATCTTCTTTGGTTATTTATCCCGCGTTTGTGTCTAGCTAGCTAGTTTAGATGTCTAGGCGAGCTTCCGAGCTCTAACTTGTTCGATCGACACATGTATTCGCATGTCACCAACTACTACTTTGTAACATGATCGAAACAATGTAATTAACTTAGACTATGTATTCATGTATGAGACTTATCTATATGTATTTGTTTCAATCTTGTTTTTCATATTGAGTATTTATATATATAATTGTATATCTTGTATCTATGTGTGTATATCTGCTGCAATATTGTATATAATCTGTATTGCATATAATCTGGCTCGGAAATTAAAAAAAAAACAAAAAATACATCTGTGGCGCACATGGTCTACCTTCTGTGGCGCACTATACCTAAAGCGCACTATGGAAGTTTAGTGGCGCACTAGGTAGTGCGCCACAAAAGATCCCAGGGGTAGCGCACCATCCCAAACTTCTGTGGCGCACTAGGAGTTGCGCTACGCCTATCTCTACACAACCGTGGCGCACTAGGCAGTGTGCCACGGCTGAGAGATAGCCGTAGGGCAAGGCCCGTGGCGCACTGCTAGTGCGCCACGGATGGGCATTTCGGGTGCGCCACTAACAACCTGTTTCCTAGTAGTGCCAATCGGGGTAACCGCGAGCCTAAGCCGAGAGGTTCCCTCAGCCGAATCGGCCCACAATGCTTCCGACCAATGATCCGAGGCGAAAGGTACCCCTCCACCTTCAAGGGGCCAAAGGACATTGAGAAGTACGATCCCACGTATGACCCGACGGCGTGGATCGACACATACCTCATGGCGATGGGAATCGCTAGTCAAATGGACCTACTCGCCGCCATCTACTTCCCCTGATGATGGAGGGGCGACTCACTAGTGGATCAACACCCTCCCCCAAGAACATCATCGACTCGTGGGAGGTGACACAGGACGCATTCATCAAGCACTTTGAGGGCTCCTACACTCGCGCCACCACCATCGAGGACCTGGAGTGTTGCATCCAGAGGCCAGGCGAGTCGACTCGCCACTGGTTCCAACATTGGCAGGACCTGTGGATCAATGCCTCCGGCATCCACCTAGACATGGTGATCCACTGCTTCAAGAACACGTGCCGATACGAACCTCTAGTCGCCAAGATCAAGAGGGTCTATTGGATGCTCAAGAACATCCCTGACCTCCTTGAAATTGCCAAGCGCTACGTGGAGGAAAATACGAACTAGGACTCGAACAACAAGTCGGGTAGAAGATGCCGCATGGGCGACACGACAATGGTAGACACCGCAAGCTACGCTACAGCAACGCCCACTACACCGGCAAGCGCCACAATGATGGTCGAGTCGACTTCGTCGCCAACACCAACTACAGGCAGCACGACCCCAAGAAGTTACGCCGCGACGAAGGAAACTACCATGCCAACAATGCCCCGAGGCCAAAATTCGACCTCGTGGCACTGCTCAGTCAACCCTATGTCTATCATAGTAGGGAAGGGAAGCTCGCAACCCGCACTACCACCGACTTCCACTCTCTCAAAGAGATCAAGAAGGCAAGGCGAGCCAAAGAAGGCTCCAACAACGACCTGCCAAGGGATAACGACAACATCGACGGATTCAACCACGATGTCGGCTCGCTGCACATGTTCACTAGGCTCGGAACAAAGCGGGATAAGAAGGTGCTCACCCGCGCAACCGCTGTCAATGCGCTCATGCAGGTGGACATCGCACGCTGGCTAAATTGGTCAGAGCAAAGCATCACCTAGATCCACGAGGATCACGTGCCCAGGATCGGGTACCCAGGGCAAGTCATCCTGGTGGTCAAGCCTAAGGTGGCTGTCTACTGCTCCCTAAGACATTGATGGATGGCCGAAGCTCCATCAACATCATGTACCTGGATACCTTCAGGCTGCTGCAGCTCCCGCAGTTGATGGTCGAATCAACCCTCTACACCTTCCACGATATTGTCCCGGGTCAGAAGGCATACCCGATCGGCAAGGTGACACTGTCAGTCACCTTCGTCACACCCGCCAACTACCACACCGAGCGAATCGTGTTTGAGTTGGTGAACTTCCGGAGCCCGTACCACTGCATGCTGAGGTAGTAGGTATTCACCAAGTTCATGGTGGCCCCCGACTACGCATATAACATGATGAAGCTTCCGGGCCATCCGGCGTCATCACCATCCATGGCGACCCCGAAATGGCCGTGGAGCACGAGGACAAAGGCGCCCAGTTCGCCGACGGCGTCATCGCCGAGGAAACAAACCACGCTGATGAATTCATGAAATACGCGAGTGGCATCGACAAGGACAACCCGATGATCCTGAAGAATCCTACCTCAGCCATCGCCGTGCCAGCAACCTTCAAGGCCACCACGCACACTCGCACCGTCGAGCTCGTCCCTGGCGACTCGAGCCAAAAGGTCACAGTGGGGACCAACATGAGCCTCACATAGGAAAATGCGCTCATCTAGTTTTTCCATGAGAATCGTGACATCTTCGCATGGAAGCCATCAGACATGCCTAGTGTCCCGAGGGAACTCCCTGAGCACAAATGAAACACTGACGCGAAGGCGCGACCCGTCAAACAGTCACTGCGGCCCTTCAGTGAAGAGCGACACCGCTCAATTGCCGAAGAGGTGCAGCGGCTACTCGCCGCAGGGTTCATCCGGAAAATAAAATACTCCAAATGGCTGGCCAACGCAGTCCTAGTTATGAAGAAGAATAACACCTGGAGAATGTGTAGCAACTACACCAACCTCAACAACGCCTGCTCAAAGGAGGAATTCGTACTCCTGCGAATCGATCAAATCATCGACTCGACCGTGGGGTCCGAGTCACTATGATTCCTTGATGTGTACTCTGGTGACAGTTAGATAAAAATGGCCATTGAGGACGAAGATAAAACGACTTTCATCACGCCATTCAGAGCCTTCTCCTACACCGAGATGATATTCAGCCTCAAGAACATCGGGCGACCTACGAACGGTGCATGTAGGAGTGACTAGCGAGCCAAATTGTCCACAACATCCACGTATACATCGATGATGTGGTGGTGAAGTCAACTCGCCAGAGAGACCTATTCGCAGACCTGGCTGAGACGTTCGTGAATCTGCGGAAGTACAATATCAAACTCAAACCGGAGAAGTGCACATTCAGTATGCCCACTGGGCAGCTGCTGGGGTACGTGGCCTCCAAGCGAGGCATCGAAGCAAACCCCTCCAAGATCAATACCATCGCGCGACTAGGGAAACCCAAGTGCCTGTGCGACATCCAGAAGCTGGCAGGGCGAGTCGTGGCTCTTAGTCGCTTCATCCCCCGACTCGGCGAGAAGGCAATGCCTCTCTACCGCCTGATGTGAAAGAACCCCACATTCGAGTGGGACAGTGAGGCCAACAACACGCTCAACACACTGAAAGAAGTGCTACTTGCGGCACCGGTGCTCGTCGTTCCCCTAAATAAGGAGCCAATGCTCGTCTATGTTGCGCCTCCAATTGAGTCATCAGCACCGTAATGGCCATCGAGCAACCCAAAGAGGGCAAGAAGCGCCCCGTACAGTGTCCTGTCTACTACATCAGGTAGGTCCTCACCGACTTGAGGAAATGTACCCGCAGTACCAGAAATTGGTCTACATGGTCTTTGAGCATAGCGACGACTCCCCCACTACTTCCACAAACATCGCATCACGGTTGTTTCCTCCGCCCCGCTGCAAGATATCATTCGCAATCGCAATGTGACATGGCAAGTCACTAAGTGGGTCGTCGAAATTAGCGTCCACCACATCAAGTACGAGCCACACAAGGCCATCAAGTCGCAGGCTCTAGCTGACTTCCTTGCCAACTTGGAAGAAGCACAACAACCCAAGACGTTGCCCTATCTCCATTACTGGTCCCTCCACTTTGATGAATCCAAGAACTCAGACGGTGCCGGGGCTGGGATAATCCTCACTTCCCCCAAAGGCGATAGGCTTTGATATGTGCTGCAGCTCAACTTCACCCCCTGCACCAAGAACATGGCCAAGTACGAGGCCCTCCTCCACGGCATGCAAGCCACCAAGGAGATGACCGCCAATCGCCTCAAGTGCTATGGAAACTCCGACCACATCATCGCCCAAGTCCCTGGCACATGTGACGTTGTCGCCCCCAACATGATAGCATACCGCCAAGCGGTATATCAGCTGGGCGGCTATTTTGCTGGCTACTCCGTCGAGTGGATTGATCACCATAAGAACAAGGAAGCCGACACACTCTCCCGCATTGGGTCGGTTCGGCAAACACCACCACCAGGCGTCTTCCTCAACATCATCGACAAACCCTTGGTCTCTCCTCCAAAGGAGATCGACATCGGGATCCCTCTACAACCCGACTTCGCTCTGGTCGTGCTGGTCACAGAACCAAGAGACTAGACCGAGCCCTACATTTCCCAACGCTCGGGGACTTGCACAGTACCCATGACTACATAATGCATGACACAATAAATAGCGACAAAGTCACTGAATCAATACGAGTCAACTAGAATTATAACACAATGCTTGCCTTACGACTAAGTCACCAAAATATCTTACAAATACTTTGTTCTAGGCCGCACCGGACCATTACACAAACTTCTTTACATTATGCAGATCAAGCTATCTACTCTGCCGCTGGTGAAGAGGAGGTTCCTTTCGTCCCCTTGGTCCTGACAAAGGGCTTCTAGTGATTGATGGGGTAGGTTGTCAGCGACTTCCCAAACGCTGACTGGAACGGATGCTCCGACGCCATGTCACGGTCCTCTAGGTCCTTATCTCCAGGGGCGACCTAATTCTTCTGATAGGGAAGGAGGTCGCTCATCGCCCGGACACGCTCCGCGCAAGGGGCGACCTTCGCATTCAGTGAAAACACATCCTCAATCAGGACGCCTCCGGTCGAGGAAGGGTACCTGCTGGTAACATCTTCGAGCTTGAAGTCCTTATGGAAGTGCGCCGGACCAAGGCTCAGTGCAAAAATCGCCCCGCGGTGAAACACGGAGCGCATCATCCACCTGACGACGGTGGGCACCTCCTCCAAGTACTTTCACACCTTGTGAAGCCCTCGTGAATCACCTCGGTGGGCGAGAGATCAGAAAGGATAGCCCGCATGCACATCGAGCATTCTCAAGCACCACTTTGACACAGTTCTTGGGCCCATACCGATGCATCACTGGATCCCTTGGACCTATAATATCTGTAGAGTATTAGCACACCCAATCGACTCATAGATTCAGTCACTCGGGGACTCGGAAGTCTGAAGCTTCAACCAATACCAAAGAGACAAAGGAACTCAACAAGGAGATGTCGGTACTTCTCAATGACGTACTTCTCCAAGTCGGAGAACCTGGACTACAACTCAACGATAATGGAGCCAGAGGCCTTGCAATCCTTCTGTGAGTCCACCAACACGGACCTGGCCTTCTCCACCTCCACCAATGCCACATTGCCCTTCTCCTCCTTAGTAGCAGTAGCCTCCTTCGCGGCTTCCAGCTCGGACATTGGCACATAACCTTTATGGGATCCTTGCCCCATTAGCCTGACTTTGTCGTTGATGACTCCAGCCACCACTCGTAGCTGTGCTTGGGCGGCCACGAAGGCTTCCTTCATGAGGAGTTGCGGAAATGTCGCAGTTTTGATTGCCGCTGATGGGGACGCTGCTGTCATATCCTTGGTTCCAACAGCACTCTCCAGTCCAACCTCCTGGGCCTCGACACCTTCCTCACGCACAACGATGTCGTCCGTGGTACCCTCTGTGGCCACCTCGCCTGCTGGATCGAGGTTGGCCTTCTTCTGCTTCTTAGCGACAAGGTCGGGTGCCTCTCTTGAGTCGCCCTTCCTCTTCTTGGAAGCGTATTCTCCCTCCTCGACGTGGCTCGAGAGAATCTTCAACACGGTCGCCCGTGTTATCTTCTTCGCCGTACTCCTGCGAAGTTCAGAATAATTAAGGACTCGGAAGTTATGACGAATGTAGCAGTCATGCGATTCAACAAAACGGAAAGACTTACTTGGGAACTGGAATAACAAGCAGACCCGTGCTGATGTGTGTCAACTTCTCCAGCTCGGGGCCAAGCGAGCCCGTCAGCCTAGACTCCAATAGGCTCGCTTGATGCTGTGGCTTCGGCGACACCACATGATTCTTCAACAACACGGCGGTAGATGCCTGGATCTTCGAGCCTTTAGCTACGGTCAGGGTCTCTGAGCCCTTTGTCATTGTCAAAGCCCCTAACCTGGTCGCTAGTGTCGGGTCCTCCGACCCCTTTACCATGCTCAGCACCGTTGCTGCCTCTTCAGCTTCGTCCTCCAAATCAAGCACCGCTACTAACTTGGCCATCAGCTTCACCGGTGGTTTCGTCTTTAGGGCGGGCTTGGTCGGAGTGGGAATCCGCTTGGAGCTTTTCTCGTCGATGACCTCCATATCACTGTCGAGCTCTTTGAGGCTGCGACTGGCCTCAACTTCATGGCACTTCTAGACACGAGTCTTCCGAGGCACGGAGACAGGATATTCTTCCTCCATGACCTCCTCTGCAGCCTCGGAATCGTCCCCTTCATCCTTTTCAAGAAGCTCCTCCGGCGTCACCTCGTCGAGTGGAGGCAACTAGTGCTCCAGGATCTAAAAGGTCTACAAATGAAAACAACACACAAGCTAAGTAAGCAACTCGGAAATACATCTGAAAAGAAAGCGACTACAAACACAAAGAAGTAGTTATTATGGTGGACGTCTTGCTACTCAGCTTATACGGAGTAAGCCCCTCCCGAAGATCGGTGAAGGTCGCCTCCGTGATCTTCTTCAAAAACGAGGAGTAATCCTTCACAACCCAAACGTCCAGGCTCGACCTTGAAGGGTCGAATTGCCTGTTATATTCATACATCCAGCTGGCCCACGTGGCAAGCGGCACTAGTCGCCACCCGAGCTAGTAGTTGAAGAGGTTTATCATCTTCAACCCCTCTTCCTCGAGCTCGGACATCTGAGTGCACATCTCTGCCACGACCATTGCCTGGGCCTTGGGGATCTTATTCACCGACAACCGCCACAGATTGCTCCGCTCTGCTGTGTATGCCGGGACAGCCACCTCCTCGGCCGTGGTGGATTCCTTGACGTAGAACAAGAATTTCTTCCACTCGCTGGCCGCCTTCTTTGGCAGCATCAACTTGAAGAAACTAGCGTGGGGCTTTACCTAGAAGGTAATGCCGCCCGTGGCCAACAAAGGCCCACGTTTCCCCTCGTGACTGGCCAGGTCGTGGAACAGCCCGAGCCAGAGTAGGAAGTATGGGCATCAGCCCAAGTAGCTCTCGCAGAAGGCGACAAAGACCACCAACTTCTCGATACTATGCCGCCCTAAATCTGAGGGCTTTATTTGGTAGAATGAAGAAATCACATGAAGAAGACAGAGGTGGGAAACCCTAACCCATGCTCCAGGTGACTAACGAAGGAGATAAACTCCCCCGGTCGTGGCTTGGGCTCACTCTCGCCCGCTGGCAGAACTCGTCATTGACCCTTCACAAGGATCCCTACGTCCTAGAAGGATTGCAGCAGGGTTGTGGAGCACTTGTATTTGGACCAGGCGGGTGCCATGAGCACAGACTCGCATGGTCTAGGATCTAGATCGGGTGCTCGCGCGTAATGGAAGGAGAAGAAGATCGGGGAAACACGGGTGAGAATCCGTAATCCCCTTTGCCATTCTCCTTATATAGCAGCGCTGCCTGACGATCACGGACTAGCCGTTACTTGGCGGTAATTCCTCCGAAGTTACCATTAGAGATTACCTAACGACTTGTTTGACCAAAGTTGATGGTCCAACTTCAATCAAGAGTAGTCACTCAACTCGCTCACTCCACTTGCTCATTCCAATCGACAAGGCGAGGCAACTCGAGAATCGACCGACTCACACAAGCTGTGACTGAAGACCTACCAAAGCCTCTCCCTTCATTGGAGGATTTCGTCACCGATTCGACTGGGCGTCCACTCGGACTCACTTACTCCGACTGCCAAGTAGACACCTTCACCGAACCCCTAACACACTCGGGGACTACTGATGGGGATATGCCAATCGGGGTATGCCCAAAAGGTAGATTCAACTGGCCCAGGACTACAACGAGTGGGCCTGCTGGTACGACGACTGGAAGGAGACTTTGAATGAAGCCCGGTGACTAGAAGCTAAAGGCCCAAGACCCTGCTAGGCTTAGTCGAATTAGGTCAAACCCTCCGAAACCTAAACTAATTCGATTGTAATCTTGTAAACCCTAGTAAGGTGTCCCTATAGAAACCTCCCTAAGGTACTCGTTATACTTACATCCTATTAGCTACCCCATCCAAGCGACTCGTTGCCTAACCGCCGAGCTCGCCGATCTTGTAATCCAGTCGCCATTAATACAATATAGAAGGAAGTAGGTCTTTACCCTACGGGGGACCAAACCTGGGTAAACCCTTGTATCTGCCCTCAATCTTGATCCATAGATGGAGACTCTATCTTGCCTCCAATCAACTCAATCGCTACCCCTCGTAGTGACTGTCGTGGCCATTCCAACAACACCGACATGCCATGGCCAATCCAGGGCCTATCCGTCCCTCCTTCCCTGCCCTACCCCCTGCTACGCTGGGCCGAGCACTTGGCTATCTAGCCCGCCTCACTAGCCCAGTCCCTTCCACTGCAACATGGACGAACCCTATTGACTAGGCAGCGGCGATAGACAATGCTGGTGACGAGGAAAATTAGCGATGAGGCACAATGCCCTGCGGAAATCAAGGACGATTTCTTCCTCCCCAGGTCACCCTCTACCTCTCCATCGAAGAATGGTTGCTGGAACCCTCGGCATCGTCGGAATTGAGCTCGTCTTACTTACGGACGACAAAGCTCGTCTTGCTCCTGGGAAGTAGGACGCGGAGCTGCGTCAGGGGAATGGGGCTTGGAGGTGCTCGCCAACGACTAGGATAGCAGGTGCAGGGTGCAGCAGGAGTAGGGGCTGGTAGGGCTAGGGCATCGTCGGCGGGTAGCTACCGCCGGTGGTAGAAAGGAAGATGAAGAGAGATGGGAGGCTTATAGGTGGGGCCACATCCACCTCAGCGGAGGAGTCAATGGGGAGGGAGAAAAATTGGAGGAAAAAAGAAATTTTAGTTTTTTAGTCGGGATGGCAGGTGGATCCGATGCCACGTCATCAATTTGGCCATGCGAAATGGGTTCATCTGTCAGAAACGGTGTCAATTCATGACCAACATGCAATTAGTATTTTTTGCAAAATCTTTGTTCCGGTGTGGTAGTTTTTGCGACTAGGACATCAACCGGTAGCATTCAGAAAATTTGACTAGGAATGTGGTAGTTTTATGCTAACAACTCAGGTTCCTTCTATAAATTGTGTAACATGAACCTCTAACAGCAAGGGATGGTGAAGATAAACCCGATACCCCCAACATGTTGTGGAAAAACTACATCCCTCCCCTAGATGGGATCTACACATGAATCTAATGGAACTTGCATCGTGCATTCCCTCTAAATAAGATCTTAATTCTAGGCGCAAGAGTTCAGATTTTAATGTGTTTGGCATCCGCGCCAAGGTTTTGGATTTTGGCAAAAAAAACTGAATTTTGGCCATTTCGGTTGGGCCCGGTATTTACATAAGTCAGCCAAATAATTTCAGCCCTTTTTGAATCTTCAACCCGCCCGCTGGCCTAAAATGAGTAAATCGCAAGAAGCTACCACAATTCGGGCTCTAACTATGAGTCAATACCAATATTCGTAATTTTTGCGAGTCTGTACTAGTTCTGAATCACAGCGTTGCGAATTGCACTAATTCATGCATAAGAGCATTTTGACAGCAGCACTGGCAGTTAGGGCCCACTTTTAAGAGCTGACTTGGCAACACAATTTTCCACATCAGCATCTTCTCTCCCCCCTTCCTCACTTTTTCTCTCTCCTACCCCTAGATCCTGCCGCCGCCCCTGGATCCCGCGTGCATGCCCACCAGCCCACGTAGATCCTGCCACCTCCCCTGGATCCCGCCACTTGGCGGACGTGCGGGGTGTTCCCGAACAAAACTCACCCTCCTTACTCCTCCCGACCGTCACCATCCCCGCATAAACCGGTCGCCGGCTTGGGGCTGCGGCGGTGCTTCAGAGTTTGCGCAGGTGGAGCTCATGGGCATGATTAGCGGCCCTCCTGGCCAGGCTTGGGGCTATGGCAGAGGCGGGGTCACGATAGGGGCGTCCTCTCCGGGAGGCAACGCGACGGCAGACAAGCGGTGACGTGATAACGGTGGTTGGAGAAGGGCAGCGCTGGCCGAGCTTGGGGCCGCCGCAAAGCTCCTGGGATTGTGCGGGCAGCGCTACTGGGTATGCGTGGGTGGACCTCATGGGCGTGTGCAGGCGGCGCTAGCGGGGCTGGGACCGCGGCTGAACTGGGGCCGCGATGGAAGCGGGGCCCCCGGAGGTAATGCGACGGCGACGAGGACGGGCCGGTGGCGGTTGTGCTTGGAGAAGGGTTTGCTAGCCGGGAAGAGATGCTATGCACAGGTTGGAGGTTGAGAACACGATGGTGTTTGCTTTATTTATTTTATTTTTATTATTTAGTTTTCAGAAAGAGGAGGGGATTTAGATTGATGGATGACGGGCGGGCCATACCTCCATCTGAGCTAGTTCTCCATGTTAGCGGCCAAGTAACCTCTTACAAGTGGGCCACAACTATTAGTGTTGCTGTCAAAATGCCCTTATCCCTGAATTAGTGCGATCCGCAATGCTATGACTCAAAATTGGTATTGACACGCAAAAATTACGAATGTTGGTACTAATTAGGAAACATACCCGTGCGTTGTACCGGAGAAAAACTATGCGATATACCTTATTTTCTCATACATGGCCACGTGGACCATATAACATGTATGAACACCGTCACCGCCGCGTAACTACTATTCGCGTCGCCAGGTAGCGGCCTCCTAACCTTATGGTTACTCAAGCAGCGACAAAGGAGCAAACGGACCTCACACATGTTCATGCATTGGTACGGGAGAGAAAATTTTGTGTCACAGAAGTGCACAAAATAAGTTCTTGTTGATACAGGACAGTGTAGAAATACAAATTATTTAGGATAATAAACACTTTATGTGCTCTAAATACTCCTTTCGTCCCAAATAAGTGACTTGTTTATCTCGATTCCCATACACCTAGACACATTTTAGTGTCTATCCGAATCTAAATAAATCAAAGTCACTTATTTTGGGACGACACAGTAAACTCACGCACACAACATAAGAGTTTGAAAAATTTCATTTAAAAAAAGAAATTACATTAAGCAACCGAATAAATTGTCTATCTATCAAAACAGAATGACGTGGTAGTCCAATCTAGAAACACTTGAACGGTTTCAAAAAGAAAAGCTTGAACGCATCGATGTGAAGCCATCATTGTGCTCAGACCCACCCCTCTCTCTCTCCTGTAATTTTCCCATCTTCCATTCCTTCCTTCCCCTCTCTACAACTTATCTTCATCCCAAAATCACATCATCGGCTGTAAAATTGGTTCGCAATTTGTATCTAAAATAGGCAGCAAGTCTGCAAATCTGGTGTGTCTTGTCTTCATCTTTTATTTTCTTTACCGCACTTTCCAAACCACAAACTATACTGTTCGTTCGTCTTATCTCACCATCGTTCTCTTTTCTAGAGACAGAGCCAAACCAAAATCAATAGTCCATCCGATCCAAATTAATTGACTTGGATTTATCTAGATTCGAATGTATCTATTACTAAAACATGTCTAGATACATCCGAATCTAGACAAATCCGAGTCAATTAATTTGGATCGGAGGGAGTACAAATCCTCCATTCAGATCCTTCTAAATGTTGTGGAGCATAAAGGGGCTCGATGGGAGGTGTTGTCGTGCTAGGCATGGGCACCACAGGCTATCAGCAACTCGAGCTTCAGCGGTGGAGGGCCTTCCAGCTAGTAGCTCCGGGGCGCCGATGTCGGGATCAAGCACCTGCTATCAGGCTGCTATGAGATCTAAATGTTCACTGATTGTTGAATATTGGACAACTATGGACGAGATGAGGTTGTTGGCTGCGGGCGGGACTAGATAATTGGGGAGAGGCGTCCGTGGAGGCGAGTGAACCTATGGTGAGGCGGGAGGCCAGAGGAGACGCCTGTGGCGGTGCCGGGGCTGGCGAGAGATCGCGTGACGAATCCATGCGTATTGTAGCGGAGCCCTCAGACCCAACTCCATAGATCGAGACCCACTGATGTGTCAAGGACGTCCCGAGGCTGGTCAGCTGGACAGCCATGGATGGGAGCTCGGTGATGCAAACGATTTGGGATTTTTTTTTCAAATCGGTGGCGGCGCGCGCTAGGATCTCTGGGCGGAGCGGGTCCATGTCGGAGGAGCAGGATGCTCCGCCGGCACCGCTGCATCGCCTCAGAACATTTGGAATTTTTTTATTTTTTCCGGATGGTTCGCTTTGACTTGGCGGTGGCAGAAAACGTGTAATATCTTCAAACACCAGGGGCAAAAAGTTCCAAAACGGACGAAGGACAGAAACGGTCCTTTTATTATTAGGTATGATAGATTTGTTCTGACAACCCGAATTGTGGTAGCTTCCTACAATTTACTCGTCTAAAATAGCCTAAAGATAACCTCTATGGGTATAAAAACCGGAACTGAACGTTTCATAACCCTAAAAATTCACCTTTTTCCATCTCTATTGTGTGTGTGATGGCGGCCCTGGTGAATTTTAGGGTTATGAAAGGTGAATTTTAGGGTAATTTGACCCATAGCTTTCTTGTAATTTGACCCATTGCCGTTTCATATCTTAATGCTAGTTGGTCTAGTTTTTTCCATTGTAAATTCAACTGTTAACCTTATACTTTTCATTGCTAACATCGTGCTTGTTTTTTTGAAATGTAGGACTTATAAACAATGACATCTATCATTGTTTGGAACCATGGCAAAAAGTTTGAAGGAGGATTTCATTGTCGATATTGCAACCTCAAGAGTAGGGGAGGGGGTGCAACCTGCTTTAAGGAGCATCTTGGCGGTATAGTAGGTCAAGTTAGAGGCTGCCCAAATGTTTCACAAATGTTTGTGATGCAATGAGGGATGTCCGAAATGAGAGAAGGCAAAAGAACAGGGAGAAGGAAACCTGTAACTTCAGATTGGAACGAGAGATTATAGATGGGTTGTACCACATAAAAGGGGTGATAAATATTGAAAAAGATAATGATGAACATATTAAAATGTCACTTCGGGTGTCACTTAAGGACCCAAATATCTCTCATGCAATTGAGAGGAGGCGGGGGAGTGGTGGTGGTGTCCATGTTTCCATTGGGAAGAAGAATATCACAACCTACTTTGACAAGGAGTTATCGAGAAACAGGTATCAACGCAACCAAAGAATACCACTACCATGGATCCAGAATCAAGAGATGTACTCGACCAAGCTTGAGCGAATTTTTTCAAGCCAATGACATTGCTGACTTGAAAGCTGATTGTCCATAATTTTGAGCGGCAATGAAGATCACTCAACAACTTGGCCCAACCCCTATCTGAACTGCCAAAGAGATTGGTGGGATTTATTTGGATAAGAACTATGATGAAGCTGAAGAGTGGTTGAAGTTGTTTAAACAAGATTGTAAGAACTATTGTGTTACCGTGTTATGGACTAGACTTACTGGTATGAGCATTGTAAATTTCATGGTGTACTGCAGTGCTCAAATGTTCTTTCTCAAATCTATTGATGCATCTGGTAAAACTCAAAATTCAGGTTAGTTTTCTTAAATTTGAAATTATGCTTCTATTTACTTACGTGTTATTCTGTTTAGGAGTTAATACATTGTATTGGTTTGTTACAATTGCAGAATTTCTCGATAAAGAGATTAAAAAGGTTGTTGTTGAAGAGATATGCCACAAGAACATTGTTTAAATTGTGAATGATAATGGGTCAAATTACAAGAAAGCTTGTAAAACTCTAGTAGAGGAATCAGAGTACAACCATATTGTTTGGGAGTCATGCGCTGGTTAACCTCATGCTTAAAGATATAGCCAAATTTCCCCATATTGATGTTATAGTTAAAAGTGCAAGTGAATCTGTAGATTTTTCCATAATCATAATAACCTACATGATAGCATGAAAAAGAATGGTGGTGGTGAACTTATAAAACAGAAGCCACTCGATTTGGAACGGTGTTCATGTTCCTAGATAGTTATCATGAAAAAAAGACCAGTTTAGGAAATGGATGATGTCCGACAATTGGAAGGAAAGTGTTTGGAAGAACGAGACTAATTATATGTTTACCGAAGAGCTATTATATAGTAATATGTGGTGGAATGCCTTAGAGTTGGTTCTTAACATGTTAGATCCACTATATCTATCCCTTAGATATGTTGATACTCAAAAGAAGTGCACACTCTCTGGATTCAAGAATAATATAATGTTAGTTGTAAATGAGGTAGGATCTCATCTTGGTGAGGGGTCGTAGATGTTTTATACAGTCATGAGCAAGGTGTCTAAGAGGATCGAGGCGATGCAAAAAGACACTCTAATGGTTGCATGTAGTGATAAACTACTACGTTTATTATTATCTTTCTTTTTTCCAATAGTTCTTATTAGTATCTTGCTTTTTCCTATAGTTAACATATGTTCGTATTTTCTTATGTAGTTGCTGTCCTTGATCCACATACACATTATCAGATCAACCTGAGCAACATTCTTGAATATGCTTCTGCACTAACAGATGCCATAGAGAAGATAGCAGATCCTGGTAGTGGTGTTCTGGCCTTCAAGGAAATTAGCACTTATAGGGAATGTCGTGGGAGGTTTGGCAAAAGAGTTGCACACTTTTCAGCAGAATAAATGTCGTCAAGTTAGCTATAATACTTGCTAGTATAATCTCTCTATTACCTCCAATTTACAATTCCTTAATCTTATTGTTTTGATTTTGGTAGCCGAGTGGTGGTTCCAATTTGGAGAAGCTCCCCATCCCCAGATGTATACCTTGAGGATTGCATCACATTGTGTGTCATCAAGTGGATGTGAAAGGAATTGGAGCGCTTTTGCTTTGGTCAAAATGAAGCAAAGAAAAACGAGCTTCTTTATGGCAAGCTACATAAGTGTGTATCCGTGCGCTACAACTTGAAGGTGTGATATTTGCCCATAAAAGTGTGTATGCGTGATATATAATGTATTTCGTCCTTGTTAGAGTAAATGTTACTGTTTTACCAGAGTTTTTATTTGGAGTAATGATTGTTGTTTTAAATATTGTTACTAAGAGGAAAGGCTTCTCTTGTCACATTTTAGTCTTCTCAGTTTTTTATGGATTTTTTTAGCATTCTCTCTCATCGGGTCCTGGTCTTCTTCGGCCCATATCTTCAACAAAAATAAATTCCATAAAAAAAGAAGACTAAAATGTAACAAGTGCAACCTTTCCTCTTATAACAATAACTAAAATACCAATCATTCCTCTAAATAAAAACTTTGGTAAAACAATAACATTTACTCTAACAAGGACACAATACATTATATATCACAGATACACACTTGTATAGACAAATATACTTCATACCTTCAATTTGTAGCGCACGGATACACACTTGTGTAGCTTGCCATAAAGAAGCTTGTTTCTTTGCTTCTTTTGGACCAAAGCAAAAGGGCTTCAATTCTTTTCACATCCACTTGATGACACACACTGTGATGTAATCCTCAAGGCGTACTTCTGCATATGAGGAACTTCTTCTCCAAATTAAACCACCACTCAGCTATCAAAATCAAAACAATGAGATTAAGGAATTGCAAATTGGAGGTAATGGAGAGATTATACTAGCAAGTATTATAGCTTACTTGGCGACATTTTTTCTTCTAACAAGTGCGCAACTCTTTGGCCAAACCTCACACGACATTCCCTATAAGTGCTGATTTCCTTGAAGACCAGAACAAAACTACCATGATCTACTATCTTCTATATGACATCTATTAGTGTAGAAGTATATTCAGGAACATTGCTCAGGTTGATCTGATAATGTGTATATGGATCAAGGATAGAAGCTACATAAGAAAATATAGACATATGTTAACTATAGGAAAAAGCAAGATAATAATAAGAACTATAGGAAAAAGAAAGATAATAATAAATGTAGCAGTTTATCACTACCTGCAACCATTAGAGTGTCTTTTTTCATCGCCTCGATCCTCTTAGACACCTTGCCTCTTAGACACTTTGCTCATGACTGTATGGAACATATGTGACCTCTCCAAGATGAGCTCCTTTCTCATTTACAACTGACATTATATTCTTCTTGAATCCAGAGAGTGTGCACTTCTTTTGAGTATAAGCATATATAAGGTATCTATAAAGTGGCTCTAACATGTTAAGAACCCACTCTAAGGCAGTCCACCACATATTTCTACACAATAGATTTTCGGCTAACATATAATCAGCCTCGTTCTTCCACACACTTTCCTTCCAATTGTCGGGTACCATCCATTATCCTAGCTGGTCTTTTTTTCATGATAACTATCTAGGAACATGAACACCGTTCCAAATCGAGTGGCATTCGGTTTTATAAGTTCACCACCAACATTCTTTTTCATGCTATCAAGTAGGTTATTGTGATTATGGAAAAATCTACAAATTTGCTTGACACTTTTAACTATAACATCAATATGGGGAAATTTGGCTATATATTTAAGCATGAGGTTAACCATGTGGGCAAGGCATGGCTGCCAAACAATATGGTTGTACTCTGGTTCCTCTACTAGAGTTTTACAAGCTTTCTTGTAATTTGACCCATTGTCGGTCACAATTTGAACAACGTTATCATGGCCTATCTCTTCGACAACAACCTTTTTAAAGTATTTATAGAGAAATTTTGCAACTATAACAAACCAATACAATGTCTTAACTCCTAGAGAGAATAACGTGTAAGTAAATAGAAGCATAATTTCAAACTTAAGAAAACTAACCTGAATTTTGAGTTTGACCAGGTGCATCAATAGATTTGAGAAAGAACATTCGAGCATTACAGTACACCATGAAATTTATAATGCTCAGACTAGTAAGTCCAGTCCATCCAGTCCACGAGTCGCACATCATAGTAACACTGTAGTTCTTCCAATCTTGTTTAAACAACTTCAACCACTCTATAGCTTCATCATAGTTCTTGTACAAATAAATCCCACCATCTCTTTGCAATTGGAATAGGTGTTGGGCCAAGTTGTTGAGTGATCTTCATTGCTGCTGAAAAGTATGGACAATCAGCTTTCAAGTCAGCAATGTCATTGGCTTGAAAAACTTTTCCAAGCTTGGCTAGTACATCTCTTGACTCTAGATCCATGACAGTGGTAATCTTTGGTTGCGTTGATACCTTGTTTCTCGATAATTCCTTGTCGAAGTAGGCTATGCTACTCTTCTTCCCAAGGGAAACACAGACACCACTACCACTTCTTGCATCCTCTCAATTGCACGAGAGATATTCGGGTCCTTAAGTGAATCCTAAAGTGACATTTTAATACGTTCATCTTCAATATTTATCACCCCTTCCTGTGGTACATCCCATCCATAATCTGTCATTCCAATCTGAAGTTACGAGTTTCCTTCTCCCTCTTCTTTTGCCTTGTCTCATTTAGGACATCCCTCATTGCATCACGAACATTTCGTGAAACATTTGGGTAGTCTCTAACTTGACCTACTATACCGCCAAGATGCTCCTTAAAGCATGTTGCACCCCCTCCCCTACTCTTGAGGTCGCAATATCGACAATGAAATCCTCCTTCAAATGTTTTCCCATGGTTCCAAACATGATAGATTTCATAAGGTTAACGACTGAATTTACAATGGAAAAAACTAGACCAACTAGCATTAAGAAAAAACCGTAAATCCTTATGAAGCTTAGGCTAAGCTAACATAGTATTGACCTCTTGAAGCTTCCACTCTTGCTTCTGAACCGTTCCTCATTAGAAAATCATCTTCATTACCTACAGAAGCATATGCATAAGATAAAGGTCTATTCAAATTGAAAACCATTGAAGTTCCGTGGGCAGAAAACCACCAAAACAAATGAACATTTGTATCCTATGACCTTGCAGTAGTGTAACACCCTCAAATCGGTCCTATGCAAGTCTTAGCGATTCCCGCCAAACCCGTATAGAAACGATTCAAAGATGTCCACCAAGCACTTTCGTGCCGGTGAGAAACAAAGTAATATCATTACACAATAGTCCACGATGGAACCCACAAAACAAATATATACAACAACGACTCCATGAGTCAAGAATATAGATATACAATACAAAGATCCAAATCACCTTGAAAACGATACAACATCCGAGTACGGATAAGATGCAAATGGGACTAAGAGCCCTGAAGAATAATCAATGCCATCCATAACTCTGCCCAGGCCAAGCCAGAAGGGTAACCCTGCTAACGACATCGATCTCAAACCTGCTAAAACAAAAGGGGTGCCGACAAAGGGCAAAGGAAAAAGAGAGCAGTCCGTACTGAGGCCAGTACACGGCGAGTCTAGAATTTGGTGGCTCTCGCCTACATAGGTATGATGGGCTGAAGTGGCAGCGAAGCATGCGCTAAACAACCTATAGAGACTCGATACAACTGTCGGCTATCAGAGAGGGATAAGAAAGACCTATTCAGAACCACCTGATACTACCACCAAACATACCCATCCTAGTATTTCCCCCTCGAGACCAAACGAGGAAGTCATGCCGAGGAAACTCACACGGTTGGCAGTTTTATTCATTCTTTCCATGGTGGTTATCCAACTTACTAGTCATATCAGATACAAGTCAAATTATAACAACAATTCTTTAGTTATAGTTGTCTATGATCGAGAAATTGTGCTCCCAGTCATCCATAACCGCGAACATGGCTTTTCAAAAAGATTTAACCCAGCAGGGGTGCACCAAAGTATCCACACACACTTCAACCCTTATTGTCAGATCCGAATATGAGCAAGATCCTAAACATACACCCAACGGTATGCGATGGGGCCTCGAACACGACGTTTCCCAGACCCAAAGCAATTACATGGGGGCCACCCCACTAAGCTACTCGCAACGAAGTCGGCCGGCTCTGAGACGGACCCAGGGTTTGCGCCAATGGCTGTAAACCACTAGGAACCCGAAAGTGTGAATGGGCTTGTCAATACCATGAAAACACTCCGCAATCCTAAACAGTACAGGCGCTCCACGCTCAATCGTAATTAAAGCAGTAAAGCATAGCATAAGTACATGATAGTAAGAAAGCCCCAAACTACTTTGTGGCCCCCAGCATAGTACATTGAAATCAGGTAGTAAGCCGATGGGGTGCCCACACACCCATCTATGGTTAGCGCGCTCGATCTCGGAATAGGTGTCAGGAACTCGGGTCCTAGGTGGACACAAGTGGGCGGTTAAAAACCAAATGTTGACTATTACCCACCGGTGCCTCTACATTATATCTATTTCCAGCATTTTAGTTAACAAGTTATAATGTACGCCATGACCATCTCCACCATTAAGCATGTGCCAACCTTCCATCAACGGTGGAACGACAATGACGCGAAGCAACACCTAAGAAAGCAACTACGACTCGCAAGGCCAACTATCTATCAAACAACATGCAATAGGATGTGTCCAAGGCAATATAGAGGCTACAAGGAATATAAATGGTGCACGGAAACTAAAGCATCGCAACACAGATAGCAATAGATCAACAGGAGGAAATAAAGACTATAAAAGCAAAATAGGTAGAAAGGGGGAGAATGCTCACCTGGGAAAACACTGCCGGAGATATATCTGAAGAACTTGTTGAAGCTCACATCAACTCAACGGCCTAATATGCTAAGAAGCAAAGCACTAAAAGAAACACCAGATACACTATTTAATACTATGGTAAAAGATTCGGCATGATGTATCTATGATGTATGACATGACAAAGGTGCGATGCAACTAGGCAATATTAAGCGAAACCGGGGTCCCGACATTTAATTAGTAGGTTCGTTTTGTTTAGATACCCCGCAATTTAAATGTTACATTAACAAAGCAAAACATAGCATTAGTTCGCTACACAAATTTAAATGGGTCCAATATAAGACTAGATTTGCCCGCATATATTATCCATATTTAATTATGAGGTGAATCGACAACATGTCCCCAACCCACATGATGCGATGCAAGCATGAATAATTTAAATGCAATAATATATATGTCATTTATAAAAAACAGGGAGGTCTCGGATAGGGTCACACATCGGAGCGACGATCTTGGTGTTCACCGGGGGTCAATGGGGTTCAGTCTGAATGGGATCGGTCTTCAGGGTCTCGGCCATCGGATCCGAGAAGGAGAATGTCTTGTCCATGTCGAAGATCTTGTCATCGATGGAGAACTTGGGTTCGGGTTTCCGGAAGATCTTGGCGGAAGCCGGCATCGGAGATCTTCACGGGGATTTTGTACTCTTCGAGTGCCATCGCGCCAACTTCACATAGCCTTCATCCACACAACACCCCCACACCATCGGGGCAGATCTAGGAGTGCTGTTTGACATCACAACTACGAAAAGAAGTAAGGTTGAAGAGCCTAGAGAGTCCACACAGGCATCAACATACAGAGTAGCACGCCTGCGGCAACAACTTCTGCAGATACACACCTGCGAGGCAGCATGCTCTTTCTGGCCGGAGCGGTACTACAGAGGAGAGGCGATGAAGTTCGTGAGAGCGGGATCGATGCAGAGGAGGGGCCATGGTCGACACACATGTAGGGGCTCCGTGAGGGCAATGCCAGGGGATGGCCGAGGAGAGCGACAATGGCGACCTCGGGCGGAGGAGAGTGCTAGCAAGGGACGGCGAACTGCAGAGGGGGCAGTGCTTGAAGAAGCACGCGCAGCGGCAGGCACCGAAGCGGCCGCGCAACAGGGTGGCTGCGGAGGTGGCCGACTCGACGACGAAACGGGGGACGCCGTGACACGGGGCTTCCTGGGTCGCGGCGACGCGAGGCCTAGCAGCGGCGGTGCCCTGGTTCGCAGACGGAGGAGGGAAGACGATGAAGCAGCGAGGGAAACTTGGCGCGGACAGAGGCCGACGGTGGCGACCGGACGCGGGCCAGGTCGATGAAGAGCTTGGCTCGGGAACGACGGGGACCACGCAGGTCGACGAGGCGACGAGCTTGGGACGGAGGACGGCGAGGCCAGTCGACGACAAGGTGGAAGGGGCGCGGCGACGGGTTCGAGCCGACAAGGTCACCGAGTGGCCGAGCGCGGAGCGGCTCGGCGACGAAAGCCTCACCAGGGAGTGGAGAGGGCGCGGCGACGCTTCTCGCGGAGCAGAGGCGGGGCGGCGGGCAGGTCCGGGCGTCCGGCGAGGGCGACTGGCTGCGAGGCAAGCCAGGCGGCAGCATGCAATGGTGAGGGAGGTTGCAACGGGCTCTGCCTCAGCGGAAGAAGAGGGCGAGGGGAGAGGTTCCTGCGCGATGGCAGGGGTTTGGTGGGTGAGCGGGTTGTTGGTCCGGTCAGGGTGGGATCCGTGGTGTGCGCGGGTCGCTCTGCTGCGTTGCGTGTCGCATGCTAGTGCGCGCGTGTGGTGTAGCTAGGGTATGGCGCTGGCGGCGGCTAGGTAGGTAGAGTGGACTGGTTTTAGGGTTTGTCTAGGTTAGGGTTTTATCGGGTAGTAGGTGGTTGTGGGCTTGGCTTTCGGGCTTGGCCTGCGGCTGCCTCCCTGTAAAAAAAATAGTTTTAATAATTTTATTTATAAAACCTTTATAAATAGTTTTTAGGCAAATAAAAGATCCGAAAAGATTCTAGGGTTTTGGTTTGGAATTAAGGGGGTAATATCTAGAAAAACAAAATAGGTTTTAGAAAATAGTTTAGGCGACAAATGTATGATAATATGACGATGCTCAAATGCAATGTGGCATGATGACATGAGTATGGTATCATGATGATGCACAAAGTAGTAAACAATCAAGTGATTTTCTAGTAGTAGTTTTACCCAGGGTGCTACAAATAGCTACGAAATAAGCTAATGTAAGTAACTTTGTTATCTTTCAGCATTCAAGAAACAAAATAAATCACATAAATTGCTACCCAGGAGAGCAAACCCCTTTGCCATCCCTTCACGAAAGATTTCACAGCTAGAGCTAGGAAGCTACAAAGCAAGCAAATGATATGGCTATGCATCATAAGAGATTTATACACAAATAACTCCAACTATTCAGACTCAAAATATGAACTTATGAAGGCCAAAACTAGCAAATACCTCTCCTGTTTTCAGATTTCAGAATAATGAATAGCCGCCTTTGGAAATTCAGATGAACAAGAATACTCATGGAAGTTAATGAAAACAAGATTATCTACAAAGTAGAAGGTATCGGATAGTTGTATCACTATATAACACAGATTTATCATCCGAAGAGCATGAAAAGCTAATGCCAAAACCTATGAAAATACTGTTTTGTGAAAACAGTACAGCAACCTGTTCTTATCGCTGCATATAAACCACTGAACCAAATTGAGTGAATGACCACTCAAAACGATGGTGGGGACAAAAACTACAAAACACTCCAACTATTTATACTCTGCCATATAGGTACTCGAAAATGGTGATTTCTGAACCTGGACGTCCAAAAAAAGCAACACATGAACATGTTCCTCTAATTCCATTAAATTTTGCTAATCCCTTGCCTTGGGAACTAGATACTACCATGTACAGAACATGAGGGGATAATGGAGGGGTGTGGGAATGTCTCACCTTGCTGCCGCTTGTGGCCATGCTCCATGTTGCTGCCGTTGTCGACCCGGTCACCGGCTGCATGACTACTGTCAGGAATATTTTCACCATCCATGGACGTGGATGGGAAGGAGGACAGCGAGAAGGATGATGGAGAGTGGGGCACTACTGGAGGAGAAAGATGGATATGGGCGGAGGCGGCGCTGCCCCACCTCCCTCGCGTTTAGCTTGCCTGCAGCCGCCGCCACACACACACAATAGGGATGGGGAAAAGTGAATTTAGGGTTATGAAGCGTTCACTTCCAGTTTTTATACCCAGAGGGGTTATCTTTAGGCTATTTTAGGCCATGGGCCGGGCTGAAGATTTAAAAAAAGGGCTGAAATTATTTGTCCGGCTTATGTAAATACTGAAATGGCCAAAATTCAGTTTTCTGGCCTAAATCCAAAACCTTGCTCCTACTTACTCTCCTAATGGTTTCCTACAATTTTTTTGATTTTACATACATATATTCAGCACAACATAGTGAAGCAAAAGAGAGAGTAAAACCACATATAGACAAAACTAAAACCTTTATATATCAGTTCCCAAATTAATGCTACAATCTTGCTGGCCTTTGTTGCTTACTTCTCAACTCAATGCCCCACACAATCAGGCCACACTTGCCATGTGCCTTCTCAACTAAGCTGATTGAGACCTCACCGTCGCCTTCCCCATTGTGGAACTCACCCAGCTCCACCTCCATCCAACCATTGGCTTTTCTACGCGGGAAAACAATGTCCTCCCCAAAAGGGATTGTGGGAGGATTATTAATCTGGTAATAATTTGGCAGGATGTGTTTCCGAGGCAGCCCATCGGCCCCGTCTCCATCCTCGACATAGCCTTGCAGACAGATTTCCTGCATCGACTCGCTCCCGGCAACGCCAAACGAGGCTTTCTGGAACGGGAGATCGTACCCGTAGAATCTATCGGCTAGCCTGAACACGAGGTGTGCGACGTAGGTCGTGTTTTGCGAGAGCATCTTGCGCTGCACCTTTGCACGGATCTCCAGCCCGTTTATATATGCGAGGTCAGCAGCATGTAAGAACCTGTTTCGAAGACGTACTAGTTATATTAGGACAGAGGGATATGCATGATCAAAACAGTAGAAAAGAGTGTCGCCGTGAATGCGAAAGAAAGCTGCTAAATATACTTTTTGTATGAAAATAAAATTAGAAGCTGCTTGCACTACAACAGGAACCCCTCTTCGGCAACACATTGATGCGTTGCCGAATGTACATATAAGTGTTGGTAATGCCTACACCAACGGATTTGGGATGCATTGCTGTTGGTGGTGTTGCAAGGGTCTACAACAACACATATATATTCGTTGGTAAACGACATGAAGAAGCGTTGTAAGATGGCAACGTATATACTTAGAGCTTAACAACACTATATATGCGTTGGTGGTTGCGCTACATGAATGGATTTTGATATGGACAGAAAATAATCCCTCCAAGATCTTAGAAGATTTGCGACATAGCTAAAAATTAACTGTAGTTTATATCTTGCCAGGAACAATTATTTGATTATTGCAGGGAGTGCACATGAGATGAATAAGAAGAAAGACTTTATATATTAAATCAACTTTGTAGCTTTACAAAGATCATGATACAATGAATACAAGTTGCATGTATCTTAAAATGACATTCTAAAACGTAGTCTATGACTATCTTGTAGTAGCACCATCCTCCAAACTTGTTCTTAGCATCTCAGCCATCCATCGTCTATTTACTTTGGCAATCTACAACATCACCAAATTTAAATAAGTAACTTGCCATTAGTGAGACTAAAAACAAGTGAATAAAATGGTGCAATTTAAAAGAGCTACAACATAACAAGGTTGAAGGCCACGAGATAATTAGTCTTCCTACATGACCACTTCTAGGAACACAAAAGGAATTTGATACTTATATTCTTTGGACAACCAGGTCAAAGCAACGACAAGAAACTGAGAACTCTTTCGGTCATATATAATTAATTTTTATTGCAACAAACACTTACCTGTCCTCTTCTTTCCAGATCCAATTAACTTCCAAGGCTGCCATACTTGTTGACGAGAGTATACTCAAGAGTGCAATCTAAGTACCAACTAGCTTAGTGCCCTCGATCTTTTGACTAAACCTGTTGTTGTTCACAGAGTAAATGTTACATTGATATGGCACATAAAATAAGAGATGTAGCTTATTGCTTGCCTAAGCATATTTTTTTAACTACATAGGCTTATCGTTCAGAGTAAATCATTTAAAAGAATATAGAAGATATAACAAAGATGTACCGTGGTAATTGGCTAAGCATTTATGTGCTTTGCTGACTCAATATGCATCCTTGTGGAAGAAAATATCGAGAAAACACAAAATTTCATTATACAGTTTCCCCTATTTCTGCATCCAACTAGTTACTCCCTTGACTAGCCCCCAAAGTTGCATACCATTGACAATCCATACACAACCATCGAAGATAAGATGAATATTTTGAGTTAATAAGTTCTTTTGTACGCACATGTATAGCAACAGACTTAAGCTGGTCTGTAAGATAATTCTTCTACTATATGTATGGGATATAACACAACCATGGCCTTCACAAATAAATATAATTATTGCTAAGACCACATCAGCACAGTATAACTAGTTTTATTGCAAAATTGAATAAAATGAGCTAGACATAGAGTAACCAACCACATGGCTACCAAATTGATGAATCCATAGACGCATGTTATAGTTCAAATCCATCTTGCATATCACGGGAGCACCAATTAAGCTATTGAACCTAACGTGTTGTATAATTTGGGGAACAAATCATGTGCTATGACTATATGTAGGAACTAGTCACCTGATTAAGGGAGAAGCTGATTAAGGGAGAAGGAGGGTGGGGTGGTTGTTCAAAGTAGGCACTTGTGGCAGCAGATCTGGGAGTGAGCGCCTGTGCTGGAATGGCGGTAGGCACAAAACGGATCGACAAAGAGCATAACCTAAAATAATGAACGGACTGTAGATATTGGGTAGGGTGAGAGAAAAACTGAAATACCTCCAGAGCCGAATAGGATTGCCCGACGACCTCCAGCGATGTCTCTGCCCACAATGGTGCCTGTTGATGGGGGAGTTATGCCACTGCATGCATTACCATGATTTAGTATGGTGTAGGACAAATATGCAAAACAATGAAATATCCATGGACATGTGGCACATGAAATTTATTAGTTGTAAAAAATATTCTGTACCTTATAAAGAAATTGTTTAACACGGAATTAGTGGTGAAAACAACATGGCTAAAGTTGCAAGAAAAAAATGCTTTTGCCAATCTGGCAAGAATATTACAGCTCAGAACTAACTTAACATTAGTTGCAAACATAAATTCCTCAACTAGCCCTTGTTTTGAGTTTGACTAGCCAACTGAACCCATCAAACTTAGCATTATATAATTCATGCAAGACTGACACAATAAAATATTTTTGGGTTCAATTCAAAGGAAAACCTATTATATTTCTTTGGTTTGACCTTTTTTGAAAGTTTTCTTTGGTTTGACTAATAAGATAATGGACGATGAAAGGAAACCAGGAATAATACTACAATACATGGGCTGAAATAACAGCCTACCCAATGGACAGTCAGCAAAAGGAGCTGACAAAGTAGTAAGAAGTGACTAACCATGTGTCCATGTAATAGGGTTTAAGCTGGCAGAAGTCCCTTTCAAATGCATCTTGGTCTTCCATTTTCAGACTCGAGACAACTACATGCTCATAGATGTCCCCTGAAATGTTTTGAGGTTTACTTAGTACTACTTGCTATGTAAAGGATAACCAGAAGGTGTACAAAGAAATTTGCTTGCTAAACGGTTGTTTGCTAAATAGTTTGGACCATAATAATCTACGCAAAAACATGTACAAGTGTTGGCAGATCTATTTTTGCGTCCAAACATAGTTCTGCTAACAATGAAACATAGTTCTGCTAACAACAACTAGTAGGTTATATCGGTTAGCAGAACTGTTACCCCCCCCCCCCCCACCACCACACACACACACATCTACACATTAGCAGAACCCCCACATTAGCAGAACTATCTACAAGTAGATAAAATTACATCAGTTAGCGGAACTGTTAATGTGTGCCTAGTGCCTACACATATCAGCAAACATGTCGATGAACTGTAAAGACGATGTTATGTTTTATATCATCAAATAAAACTACTCCCTCCGTCCCAAAATATATGTCTTACATTTGTCAAAATTTAGATAAACCTATATACTAAATAGTGTCTAAATTCATCCAAATTTTGACAAATCTAAGACATCTATTTTGGGACAAAGGGAGTAAATAATTAGATGCAAACATCTATTACAGTATCCAAGATCTCGTGCAAGAGGAACATACATATCGCTCACACCATATACTAGATGGGCAATAAACTTATCCTTCTGCAAAGTTAACTTGCTCGCGAATTTCAGCTCCTCCACGGCGTTTGGCGTCTGCTGAAACGAAGGCGGATGGCTGGGGAACTTGGTGAGTAGGACCTGCAAAAGGAGGGCGTTTCAGATGTCAATCCACTAGAATTCTCCCTCCCACGCGGGGAATCACGGATGCGAACTCAACTGACGCTCTCAAATCCAGTAAAAAATGAGTCTTTCGGCCTCGAATAGAATGAAATCTCTAAAAAAGGTAGATGAAGAGGCAGGCAAGATCCATCGACCTATGGAGGGGCGGGGCGAACCTTGATCTGCGAGAGGAGGTTGGGGCAGACATCTAGGTCGTTCCGGGCGTAGGCCGCCTTGAATCGGGCGAACAGCTCGTCACCTCCACCAGCTTCGGATCCATCGTCGGCGGCCGCTGGAGCTTCCCTGTTCTTTCTCGCTTCTCTCTCTGACTGGAGATTCGAGTCTCGGCTGGAGGTTTCTGGTGACCATGAAGGGGATCCAGGGAAGTTTATAGATCGTGTCTTATCCCTCCGCACGGAGAGGAAGTGGGGATTTCTTTCTTTGGTACGCACACATGGCTAATCCGTTGGAGGACATCCGTAGCTATTAGGGGGGTCGTGTTGTAGTGTTGAACCTTTTGCCTCTTTTGCTGTAGTCAAAATCTGAAGCCACGCGGATCCACTTCCCTGCAAAATGCGAAATCTGCAGCGCGCTCGCGGAAAGCGTGAAGCACTTGGCACCGGTAGCCTTGTCCAGCTGCATACGCTGCAAAAAAATTTACTGCAATAAGTAACTGAAAAGCTATAGAACGTACTCAGATTAAACTGCGGCCGTTTGTAGTAAGATCCATCGTATGTGTATAGGTGCTCGTACCATGAACTTGCGTGGCAGAAGGGCTGGCTCGTCGGAGAGGCGCCGGAACAGGCCCTTCTTGGTCGATGGCGGCGTGCGGGGGAGCTCCTTCTTGGCGAACCGCGGCAGGTCGCCCGGCAGGAAGCTGGACCAGACGGGGTCGGAGTCGGCGGCGGCGTGGAATGCCCGGGAGACGGCGGAGACGCGGAAGGCGTCCCCGGGCGACGTGAGCGAGATCACGTGCACCAGGAGATCCTCCGGCAGGCGCTCGATCTCGCAACTGGCTAGCGGCATCTGATCCATGTCAGACTCCTGCTTCCTGCGCGCGCGGCTCTGGGCTCTGGCCGTTCTCTCGCGTGGTATGCCGGTTGGGGGAACGACTCACAACTCGACGTTGTTATAGGTAGGTGGAGTCGGTGCATTGCGTTGGAACCGTGCGTGCTACGCTAGCTTAACTTAAACCACGAGAATAAACGTATCTAGGACCCGCGCGTACGTGCATGCTACGTAAACCGAGATTGGCTCTTCGCAGAACAAAAATGGAGATTGGAAACGATGGGTGGGCAGCCCACCAGTGATCATTTGCGAACTTTAAAAAAATTACGAATAATCTAGGCAATAGAAACAACTATAGTCTCTAACACTGTAGGAATTTATGACTCCAAATTCAGATCACAGATTCCAAAACAAAAATAACAATTTTAGCGTCGACACTAACAATGGGCCAAATTCGTAGCCCAACATGGAGTAACTACTATTCGTCTAGAGATTTGCCTTTTTTGTTGTTGTTGTGGCAGCTATGCTCAAGATTTTGAATTAAAACTTTGGATCAAATTAAAGATATATACCAAATGCTAAAAAGTGCTTGGACGCTAGTTAACCTTTTCCAGCCTCCTTTTGATCTCCCCAGATCGATTCCATCACGACAAAAAGCCATCAGGCCACGTCACGACCATGCGCCGGAGCCGGACCCCACGTGCTGCCGCTGGCCCGCTGTGATGGAGCAAGACCAGCGCGCTGCCACCGGCCACGCGCCACCGTGCCGGAGCCGGACCTGCAGCTTGCTGCCTGCCAAGCGCCGCGACGGAGCCGTACCGTAAGGCCCCGCTTGGTTCGTCGGATTGAAGCTGAAAAACGTTCGTATTAATCGGTTCCGAAAAAAATCCGGATCGGACGAGTATCGGCACTTGGATTACCGTTTTGGTTTCCCTACCTTGTCGTCTCTGGCCGTATACGGAGCGGAAAAACTCACGGACTAGAGGGCATCCGTATTTGCCGGCCGTAATTCCTTGTGCACATGAAAATGGAACCGTAAACAATCAGGGACGAGAAATTAACGGGAGTTGACAAGCGCGGCCTAAGGGGAGAGATCGTACCAGGATTCTCGGGCGTTAAGGAGGATCCGCAAGGCAGCGGCAATCCCACTAGTGGCCATGCGCATGATTGTCTCCCTGTAGGAAAATATTGAAGCGGGTAAGGTCGGCGCAATAGTAGATGCTTGGCCGGCTGCTACGGTTTTGGGATCTTGGCCGGTTGATTCGGTTGAAGAAGAGAGCCAGAGACACGAGGCAAGAAGCTACGGGATGGGGAAAGAGGATAGGGTTGTGCAGCTCGTGCGTGAAGAATGTTGACAAAAACCAATAAGGCATCTTATTGTCTATGTGATCTTCAATGAGCAGCACATGTGTATCCTCTTTTTCTAAACGAACTTGGGAGAATTACATAGAGGATCGACCTTACACTTTCTCCGATTCAAATTAATGTTCTCAGATTTGCCTAGATCCGAATGTATCTAGTCATGCTTTATGCTTGAGACATCTAAATTTAGAAAAATCTAAGAACATTAATTTGAATTGGAGGAAGTTGTATACATAATAACGCTAAGTTGTATACGCACCGCTAAGTTGCATATCTACTGATTGTAAGTTGTATAGCCACCGATGCTAAGTTGTATATATAATAACGCTAAATTTCACACGCATACTATTGTTAATGTGTATACCCACTATTGCTAAGTTGCATACCAACTATTTTTTCTAGAATGTGTGGAGGGCTGAGCACCCCCGGTCTCTAAACTACATCCCCTTCGACTTCTTTTAGAATGTGTTGTGCATTGGGTGTGACCGGCGGCACCGGCCACATCTATGTTGGTTGAGGCGGATTTGTCGTTTTTAGTGCTAATTGTATATCCATCGATGTTAAGTTGTATATCCATTGACGATAAGTTTGTATACATGTCGGTGCTAAGTTGTATATCCACTTGTGATAAGTTTGTATACATGTCGGTGCTAAGTTGTATACCTACAAAAGCTAAGTTGCACACACACTGTTGTTAGGTTGTATAGCAATGCTAATTTATATTTTTTTGACTAGTGCTAAGTTGCATACCCACTATTTGCTAAGTTTTATACCAACTAGGGTTAAGTTGCACCCATTGTCCAACATACCCACTTAGTAAATTGTTGTTTAGGCTTCCCCTTCGTCTAGGCATCGCCAAATTCTCTTTGTCTTCATGCATCTCGTTCTTGTGGCACCGACCACATCCATGTTGTTGTTATGGAGTTGTACCTTGTGGCGGCGACTACCAAGAATACAACAATTTGTTTCTTCACACATGTGCTAACTTGTATTTTAGACTTGTCTAAGTTGCATACCCATTGCTAAGTTGTATTTTCGACTTGTGCTAAGTTGCATACCCACTTTTTACTAAGTTATATACAGACTAGGGTTAAGTTGCACCCATTTTCCAATATAGTTGTATATCTAGTATCTTAGTTCCTTCTTGTATGCTTATTAAGTGGAATATCTATTCATCTTAGTTGCCTTTTGTATGCTCATTAAGTTGCATATTATTGCACCTAAGTTATGTTATAAAGTTGTTTTCATTGCTACTAAGTTGTCTACCTCAGAAACCAAGTTACCAATGGTACTAGAAAATACGGTAGACAACTAGTAGTGCAAAGTAGCGGGTAGCAGTACTATAAAGTTCTTAGTTTTTGTTGCTAAGTGGGTTTCTCAGAAACAAAGTTTGCTACAAAATGTAACACAAATAAATAGTGGAAGCAACTATTTGTACGAAGTTGTTTTCTAATAACACTAAGTTTTTTTTCTAAAAAAAACGTTTGTCGAAATATATACAAATGGGATCTAGTTTCGAATATCTCGATACGAGAGGACTAATGGTGAAAACTGATCGCAATTCTGACACACGATTTTAATGTTATGGTTTTTTTTATTTTATACATCATGGAATTAAATCCCACGTAATATCTATTGTGATGGGCTGTCTTTGATCCTTTCCATTTTTGGATCCCGCGGGTTGTTGGTTTCCTTTTATGGGTTGAGGGCTGGCTAAGACTAACAAGCCTCCGGAGACTTGCTAGCCCCCTCCAAGATATATTATATCTATATGTTAATATTATTTTCAATTTTGTATCAACTTGTAGAAGGTTGTACAGAAGTTAGGTGCATCGGGTGCACCGGATACGTTGCCCGTACACCTATTTGTGGCTTCTTCTGGATTGATCTCAATCACGTTAGGACGAAGCCGGGCAAAATTTGGGACCCTAGAACAATAATAATGCAGTACAGTTTAATAAGAATATTTCTTTTGAATATTCACCCGAGTATATAGATAGGTGCATTCAAGGCGGCAAAGGTGGTGGCGATCATACGGGTACCTTCGCAAGATCCAGCAGGCCGATCCAATTTCGGATAGGAAAGATGTGCAAAACGATCTGTTTGAGTCGGTACATGTACGGAAAAATGACCACTGTCTGATCTGGTCCATGTTTCAGTGGGGGTGCCCTGGGGTACCTTCGCAACCTCTGTTGGTGCTACATGCATGTTCTCCAACCTAGGACAGACGAAATCCTGAGTCAGCCAGGTTCCCTACAAGTGACCCCGTCAGGTTGCTAAATAATCTTGATTGATGCTTGTTTACCTATGTTTATGTATTGCTGGATCTACTATGTATTCTAAAACTCTGTGTATCATATGTATATTTGCAAGTGTTTTATTTGAAACAAAATGTAGGAATATCCGCAAAGTGTTGCTTGTTACTAAGAGTAGCTCCAATAGAGGCTCTATATTTTGACGCCATAAAATCTTTTTGTGGTGCCAGTTTAAGACTTTTAGCGCACGACGATATGCTGCTTCACCGGGCGTTGTAAATTACCGTGTGCGAAAGCAAGCGCTGCATGGGACGCTGTAAAATGCAGCACGTGGTAGCACAAAAACAAAACACACACACATGGCCAAATAGATAAACAATAATTAGGTTTAATTATTATTACAACACAACCAAATAGTTCATACCAATACAACAATTTGTTTATCAACAATACAACAAATAGTACAAAAATGTACAACAAACATACAAGTAAGATGAAGCTAATTGTTTTGTTGCCCATCCCATCTCCACCACTCCTTGATGAGATCAACTTGAAGCGCATCGTGCACCAAGGTTTGTCAAATCAAATGTAGGAGGCAATAAATCGGAAAATTCTCTCTTCTCTCCTATACACTTGGACAAGTTGTCCCATCAAGTCATAGTAGGAGTAGTCTAAATCCTAGTCACGTCCATCCTCGATTATCATGTTATGCATGATGACACTCTTTTTACAATGGGTTAAACTATATGTCAAGAATCATGATAGACTCTGCTGCGGGGGTGATTTAATAAGTAGAACTGTTCGTGAAGCTAAAGTCATCCTAGAAAACATGCTACATAACCATAGTCAATAGCACACTGAAAGAGCACCCAACCCATCATCAAAATAGATAAATTCTATTGAAGAAATGAACCATGTGTCCAACAAGATAGATGCTATATTTTCCTACATATCTAAGCAAAATACTGATTATGTCCTCCTACAAGAACTAGTTCGAAACACCAATGAAAGTGTAGATGTCAACTACATAAGAAATTTTGGTAGTAATGGATATGGGAACAACTACAATAACTCTTATGGTATACCACCTTATGCTCCAAACAACTATGACAACCGTCCTTTCATTCCATATCCTAATGCTAATGAAAACAAATGAAAACCTGCCACTATCCCACAAATTGGTAAGAACTCTGGAAAACAACAAGATCCAAATAAAAACCTTATGGAACAAGTAGCTAGCCATGCTGGTTTGTAAGGGTATCATCTTGTGTTAATTCTTATATTCATCATAATTGATGCTCAATGCTTATATTGTCTTCTAGAGATGACTTAGTACTATGGCACTTTGCATTCTTGTAGAAGATCAAATGGTTACCATTGCTAGCCCCACCATATTGAAACAACCTCCTTTAGCAAAACAAACTTAGTATTTATATATAGGAAACACTTTCCCAAATATCTCAAGCTATATCCGAAAGTATAATATCATGTGTGAGACATTATTTACTTTCCAAATACTATTGGTATGGGTATGAGTGACATGGAGGAGTTAGTCGTGGGGCGACCACGAACTCATTGGACATAGAGTACCCCTTCCCAAAAAGCAATAAGAGGATGCATATGCTAAAATATGAGGGCAACAACCCTCCATAGAAGGGGTATCACCGCTAAGATGAGGGCAAAAACCCTCCAAGTATTTACATGATATCAAAAGGTGAGAGAGTGAGTATGCAGAGGCTAGGCCTTCCCAAAAGTTAAAATAAGAAAAAAGTGACATAGAAAGAAAAAGGAGGAAAGAAGCAAAAGAAGTGCCAAAACAAGAATGCCGAAAAGAATCAGGTAATGAGGGGCAATGGAACCAAACACTAATGATGAACTACGCTTCAACCATAAACTTAATGATGGTGTTTGGAAATTAGTTGGTGTCTGACATATGATATTCCCTACTTGCCAGCCATACACTCTTTCCAACCTCCTTTGCTAAGTATTCTGACCATAGGACCTCCATTATATATATAATTTTCTCTATGCGAAGAATGCACTAGTCCTTCATATTACTATATGCATTTGTTGTAGACATTAAGAACATTGTGTTGTCAAGTATGATATTATAAGGAGTATCACTTTATGCTACGCTTACTTGTTGTTATTCTCTTAAAGCATTGAACCTTTTAACTTTGTGTATACTTTCTAGTGAAAATAAGCACCAAAATACAAATACCATGTTAGTCTTAGCACCTTCATGCTCGAGGACGAACATATATTAAGCTTGAGGATGTTGATGCATGTAAAATGCATGCATGAACTTTGTAGTTTGTTGCTATGAATTTATTTTTGTCAAAGTCAACTCATGTGTTGAATTTTGGTTTGTCGAGTTGACTTTTGGAAAAAAGACCAAAAGTATTCAAACTAGAAAATTGAAACCACTTTTCTACACTAGAAATGTGTGTTCTACAACAAAATAGCCTAAAATAGGTTCATTTGGCTTGAATCGATGGGATGTGCAAATGTGTGTAGCTACCACCCATGACACAGAGTTATTTTTGATTCATGTTTTACATTGATTTATGGGATTTTACCAATGATCCCCTTTATTTTGTTTATAACTCTGCAGGACAGGAAAACCCTGTTTTGTGTATTTTTGCCTTCCAGTGACCTAAAAGAAGTCAAATTGAGCTGGGCTTTCGGGGATGTCAATATTTCATCAAGAGTAGCACCAGGAGTACTTGGACCTCACCAGAGGAGCCAGGAGGCCCAAAATAGCACCGGTGGCGTTCCCAGTAAGGGTGGGTGCGTCACCCATGCTAGTTTCCTCCTCGGCCGTTGATTCGCTTCGATCTTTTTCCCACCGCCTTTGTTTGACCAAAAAACCACTATATAAAGGGACCCTTGGGAGTTCCTAGAGGGAGGTGCCGCAGAAACACCAAAACAAAGCCAGGCCCAGCAAAGATCGGAGGGGGAAACTCTACTAGAGCCGCCGCGGAAGGGATCTCTATCTTGTGCAACATCTCCACCGTCATCACCATGATGAAGAGGGAGTATTCCACCTCTAGACTATGGATTTGTGGTAGTAGCTTGATCTCTCTCTCTTTTTCTTCATAGATCTAGTACCATATGAGCTGCCCAACATGATTATGGTTATATTTGTAATTCCTATGTGGTGGATCTTTATTCTGTGATTTGATATATGAGATTGGAACCTATTATGTGTAAGATGTATTGATAGATGCATATCATGTACCCCGTTCTTAAGTACTTGTTCTGATCCAACTTGTACGCAAGAGCATGTGTGGGGAGAAGTGTGTATTAGATGGAGTAGCATGGTGGTAGTGATTGAATAGTGACAACAAATTCGAGATCTACTATAGTATTTACCTTTCTTTTGCTGCCTCACTAGTGATTAAGTGAATCCATGTGCTATAATTATCTTGTGATAGTTAGATAATCTTGTTTAGTCAAGGTAGCATATTTGTGATTCAAACATCATGTCAAAATACCTAAGGCTATACTATGTTGATTCTTAATTCAAGATTGCTTGGAATTTTCCCTTTCTTGAGGAGTATAAGAGAGATGTATTGCATCGTCTCTATGTTAGGATGTGATGCCCATATGAATGCTTATCAAACACATGTAGTAGTTTCACCAATATTATGTCTTTGATGAATTGTTTGTGTCCATTACAACCCAAAGAGAGAGTAGACAAGTGAACCCATGAACCCCGGTCCATTTTAAACATAAGAAACACCTTTCCAACACCGCTATCACATTTTAAATTTTTTGCTATTTTTTATTTCGAAAATATAAAAATACTTTATTCACTTGCACACACAACCAAAACCCCAAAACAACTATCCTTTATTGTTCTTACTTTGTTTGCCTGGTTTTTACTTGTGTTATTTTATTTGTATATTATTGTTATTTCTTATGACTAATATGAAACCTTGTGCTTGACAACCACACGGTGGAGTTCGGGACACAAGACAAAACTTTGATTTGTAGGTTGCTTGAAGAGGAGAGGATGCATAAATCTCTAAGCCAATTCCCTGAGAGTTCGATATAAACCCTCGAGTCATCCTTGTGGGGAAAATACGCTTGCTACAACACTCTGCACTTGGAATCCCAACAAATTGGTAAACTGAGTTGTTGCCATCAAGGTGCGGTTGGTTAGGAGAGGCGGCGGGGTGGTGGTTGGGGGCTCGGGGGTTAGTGGGGAAAACAAAGTGTTTTTCTCCCCCCTCCAGAGTCCCTTAAGTTACCGCCCAGATCCAGAGTCTCCTGGTGCAGGACACCGGAGTCTCTGTCTCATCCGGAGTCTCCGGTGTGTGCACACCAAAGTCTCTGGACTCCTCGAGCAAAAGCACAGGAAACAAGCTTGTCGTGGTGGTGTCACGGCAAATGCCTAGGATAGGCTTAAGTTGGGGCCTTATGGACACTAGAGTATCCAGGGAGGGATGATGAAGTGAAGACTACACACGGAAGAACACACAGAGAGACACGATATACCTAGGTTTGAGGCTATCCTAGTGAGATAAAACCTCTACTCCTGCATCTAGATCTTATATGACATGACCATTTACTGTAGCTACATTGGTGCTCCTTGAGTTGTGCTCTCTATGCCTCTAATGGATTCTTTGGACAGTCAGAGGAAGAAGAATGAGTGCTCATACGAGCAAAGGAAAGAGCCTCCAGGGGTCTCTCTGGATCGATCCCCCTGGTGCTCCTTATAAAGGGGAGCCCACAGGACATGATATGGCCCACTAGCACTATTCCTGATGTGACTACTAGGGTCTTGTAAACTGACAAGGCATGGGCCTTGTCAAGTCTTGTATGTCCTTTGCTTTGTCCTATAGCACATGTCCATGGCATCTTCCTAGTCATCATTCCTATCCCCTCCTGATAACCCGGGAGCATCTTGGACTTACGAGGGAGCATCCCTGAGAACCTGGGAGCATCTTGGATGTAATGATGTTGCATGTGCCAATCTGAGCCAGGGGTGTCCCAAGACTGGCACATGACTCAAGGGCTTGACCTAGCTTCATAGTTGTATCAGTGTAGGGAGTTGAGGTAGCATGTCTTGGTTGTTGAAGGGGAAAGTCGGCCTGGTAGTGCCTAACTCGGCCCAGCCAAATGGAGTGGAGGAAGCTCAGCTGGGGTAGAGACATAGGGCCTAGCCATATCATCTTAAATCGTCCTAGGTTGCTGGCGGATCAACTTGATTTGGCCTAGGCGGGACAGGGTCGGCCAGGCGGGGTGAGATGAGGTCTGCCTAGGTGGGCTGAGTAAGCATGATGTCAGCCCACCTGGGAAATGCCGGCGTGGCGGCGGTTGGCGATGTGGTGCTGCAGTGCGTTGGCCCATGGTGGGCTAGGATTGGCCGAAGCCGGCCCACCCGGGAGAGGTAGCACTGGTGTTGTTTCATGGTGCCGAGGGTCAGGGGCATCGAGGAAGATCTGCGGGGAGCTGGCGTCGAGGTAGGTGGCCCGTAGTGGGCTGAATCATCCTAGTCCCGGCCTAGGCGAGAAATGAGCATCCGCCCAGCCGAGTGTGGGAAGTGAAGGCAGACCGACACAGGTTGATTTGGCCCAGCCGAGTAAGAAATGTATGTTGGCCTCACCTGGGTAAATTCGGCCTGAGTTAATCTCTATCTGGCCGACTTTTGGTTAATTCGGCCCAGCGGAGGGTTCCTCCTTTTCTATTTAATTCACTCTATACTAGTCTGCTTTTTGTCTTTTCTCTTCATATCTTCTCTACTAGGTCATCTAAATGACCAACTCTAGGGTACCTAGGGTCATATCCCCGATAATAGTCCCTGAGGCTATGTAGGACTCATAGAGTCGCGCATAGGCTTCATATTAAAATATCCCTAGAGTTGTTTTTGATATATATATTTCATATTCTCATATCCGACATATACCTCGCTTGAGTTATGTTGGTATCTTTCACTGTCTGAACTGGTTTTGATTGTCATATGGCATGCATGGGCACCATCATATAACCTCTTTGGGAAAATTTGACATATGTCCTTCATGGGCACTTGTCATATAACCTCTTTTGGCCAAATTTGACGTATGCCTTCATGGGCACTTGTCATATAGCCTTCTTGGGAAAATTTGACTTATGTCCATCATGGGCACTTATCATATAGCCTTCTTGGGCAAATTTGACTTATGGCCATCATGGGCACTTATCATATGGCTTTCTTGGGCAGATTTGACTTATGGCCATCGGGGCACTTGTCGTATAGCCTTCTTGGGAAAATTTGACTTATGGCCATCATGGGCACTTGTCATATAACCTTCTTGGGAAAATTTGACTTATCTGTCCCAAATACGAGTTATATAACCCAAAATCCAAGTTTACCTATCATAATTTGACATATATGTCAAAAATCCGGGTTATATGACCAAAAATTCGAGTCAATATGACCCAAGTCTGGGTTATATGACCCAACATTCGACATATATGTCTCACATCGGGGTTATATGACCCAACATTTGAATTATATGTCCCACATCTGGGTTATATGACCCAACATTCGAGTTAACCCACATCCGGGTTATAGGACCCAACATTTGATATGTAGCCTTCATTGGGATTCGTCATATAGCCTTCATTGGGCAAATTGACATATAGCCTTCATGGGCATTTATCATATAGCCTTCATGAGGAAAATTGACATAAAGCCTTCATGGACATTTGTCATATAGCCTTCATTGGGCAAATTGACATATGGCCATCATGGCCACTTGTCATATAGCCTTTATTAGGAAAATTCACATATGGCCATCATGGGCACTTGTCATATAGCCTTCCTTGGGAAAATTGACATATATCCTTCATGGGCACTTGTCATATAGCCTTTCGTGGGCAAATTGACATATACCCTTCATGGGCACTTGTCATATAGCCTTCATTGGGCAAATTGACATATGGCCATCATGGGCACTTGTCATATAGCCTTCTTGGGAAATTTTGACATATAGCCTTCATGGGCATTTGTCGTATAGCCTTCATTGGGCAAATTGACATATGTCCATCATGGGCACGTGTCATATAGCTTTTTTGGGAATATATAGCCTTCATGTGCATTTTCCATATAGCCTTCATTGGGAAAATTTGACATATATGTTAAAATATGACATGCCTATCATAATTCTGATATATATGTCCAAATTCGAGTTATCTAACCCAAAATACGAGTTATATGACTCACCATCTGACGTATGTCCCAAATCCTATTTATATAACCCAAAATCCGAGTTATATAACTCAACATCTGACATATGTCCCAAATTCGAGTTATCTAACCCATAATACGAGTTATATGACTCAAAATCTGACACACCTGTCATAATTCGACATATATGTCCACAAAATGACATATATGTCCACATCCGACATATATGTCCACACCCGACATATATGTCGATCTCATGAAATTTGGTGACTCAGATATAGGGAATAAGATATAGATGTTGATGATATTTGGTTATGCCGAGATGAGTGATGAATTGAGTTAGTTTCATGATAACCCTTTGATATGTTGGCAAACCAATATAAACGGTGATTTGAGATATAGTTTGATGCTATGATATATTGGCACATTGATATTGATCATGATTTGGGATATGATATGATGCCATGATATCCTAGCAATCCGATATAAACGGTGATTTGAGATATGGTCTAATATACGTTGGCTAACTGGCATAAACAGTGATCCGAGATATAATCTGAGATATAATATGATAAATTTATGATATGCTAATAAACTGATATAAACAGTGATCCAAGATATAATATGATGAATTTATGATATGCTAATAAACAGATATAAACAGTGATCCGAGATATAAAATAACCTGGCAAACTGACTTAAACAGTGATCCGAGATATAATAAGAGATAATATGTTATATGCTGGCAAACAGTAATATAACATATGAAATAACCTAGCAAACTGATTTAAATAGTGATCTGAGGTATAATATGAAATAATCTGATATATGCTAGCAAATAGTAATCCGAGATATGAAATAACCTAGCAAACTAAGTTAAACAGTGATCTGAGATATAATATATGCTGACAGGTAGTAATCCGAGTTATGAAATAACCTGGCAGACTGATTTGAATAGTGATCCGAGATATAATATAACCTAGCAAACTGATATGAACAGTGATCCGAGATATAATATAACTTGGCAAACTAATAGAAACACTGATCTGAGATATAATATAACCTGGCAAACTAATAGAAATAGTGATCCGAGACATAATATAACTTGCCAAACTAATAGAAATAGTGATCCGAGATATAATATATGTTGTGATGACTTGGGGGTAAGTTTCCTCATCATTGAACATTTCAAATGGCATAGTTAGTCAACAATTACATATAACAGTGATGTACTGTAGTAATAGAAGACATAGCTAAAAGACATATAGTAGTTGACATATGTGAGGACATAACATATGGCATATATTATGTCTACTCTAAGTAATAGTTCTATGCATGGGGATGCCAGGTCAAATAATGACTGATGACCCCCAAGTATAGGGGGTGTATCACAGTATTTTTGATAAGTAAGAGTGTCGAACCCAACGAGGAGCAGAAGGTGTTGATGAGTGGCTTGGAGCAGGAATTCTCTATAAATACTTAGCAAACGGATTTTTAGGGTTTTTTTGATAATGGAGATAAATAAAGTGTGAGTAAATAAAAGACAATAATAATAATTGCAGCAAGTGGCCTAATCCTTTCTTTAGCAAAGGACAAGGCGGTTGTATTACTTAAGATGACCAAACGTTCTCGAGGACACATGGGAATATCGTCAAGTGCTTTCGCTTCATATAGTTGATTAATCTTCTTTAGTTTGATAAGTGTTGTGTGGGTGAACATGTGCTAATGTACCGACCTTCCTAGGACTAATACCTACTTGTGATTAAACCCCTTGCAAGCATCCGCAAGGACAAGAAAGTAATTAAGATAGAAACATAACCACAGCTTTAAACCCTAAGATCCTGACATCCCTTGTGCAAAGGTTTCCTAACAGTGGTTCAGATTTCTATCACTCCGGCAACCCCTACGATTAGTAGCCAAATACACAATGCATTCCCCTAGGCCCATAAAGGTGAAGTGTCATGTAGTCGACGTTCACATGAAACCACTAGAAGAATAACACCACAACTTAAATAACAAACCATTGAATCTTTCTCAACACAATTCCACTACTAACAACATGACTTCTCCCATGTCCTCAAGAACTAAACGAACTACTCACAAGACATCATATGGATCAAGATCAGAGATGATATAATGACAAGTAACAATCTGAACATAACAATAATTCAATGGTTCCACTCAATAGCATCAACTACAACAAATAATAAACACCGAGAAAGTTTCCCCTAAGAACTATGCAAGATTCAACCCAATTGTTACAGCAGTATGAAGTCGTGATGATGGTGCTGGTGGAGATGATGATGATGATGATGATCCCGATGAAGTCTAGCTTGATGGTGGTGTTGATGACGATGATCTCCCCTCTCTGGGAAGGAATTCCCCCGGCAGAATTCTGTCTACCGGAGAGATCTTTCTCTCTCTGTAGTTTTCCGTCCCGTAGAGGCGGCATAATTTTTCTGTGGTCGCTCCCCAGGTATTAGGGTTTCATGGGGATAATATACGCCAAAGGGGAGAGCCAGGAGTTGGCTAGGGTGGCCACACCACCTGGTGGCACGGCCTAGGGTAGCCCGCGCCAGGGGGTGGTGTGGGCCCCTGTGGCACATCTCCACTCCCCCTTCTGGCATCCTTCGTCTTCTGGAAAAATAGGATTTTCCATGTATTTTCCCGGATTTTCTGATCTTCGTGATTTTTTCCTCCAAACAGCCCCTTTTCCATCAGAATCCTGATTGCAGCGGTCCATCTTCCAAAAGTCATCAACCATGAAAAAGCAGATGAAATAACATAAATATCATCTCTTAATATGAAATATATCAATGAATAACAGTAAATTATGATATAGAATAGTGATGCAAAATGGACGTATCAAATCCCCCCAAGCTTAGACTTCGCTTGTCCCCAAGCGAAAACTGAGCTCAATAAACATGACCCCAGGTTTATGGATTGAAGAGTCGATAAAAGAATACGGACAAGAAGCATCACATTCATCAATACACAAATCATAATAGAAGACAACTCACTATTATATAACTTAACTTGCAATAAGTAAAGGAAACACAATAAAGATACATAAAGTAAATCATAATTGGTAATGGCAAACCTTGCTTTTGGTCAAGGAATAGTTAACAAATTGCAGGAGTTCAAACATAAAGGGTTTTCAATGATAGCTTTCAAAGTAGTATTCACTAAGATAAGAGCAATGTGCAAAACAAGGAACATAAGAAACATGATTGAATAAATCATCACATGAATGAATGAAATGCAATAACTCAATATACTTGCTGAGGTAGAAGGGAATAGGTTTAGTGACTCAACTAAAAAGTAAAAGATAGGCCCTTCGCAGAGGGAAGCAGGGATTTCAAGTATCATAAAGAGCTTCCAAAAATTATGGTACTTACTAGCTTTCAGCTCTCATTGCCCCTATCATAAGCATCTTCAGGTGGTTAAGGTTAAAGTGAACAAATATGAGGATATGCTTGACAAGTTATAAGTTGAAAATCTCATTCCCCGTGCTTACGAGTACCAGACCTCATGCTACTCAACTTTAGTCACGAGTAAGTTCTTGTCATTGTAAATACATGTGCATCATGGAGAACCGCCAACAGGGTACCCCTTACCCGATGATACGGAAGCATTCCCATATCAAAATGACAAGGCAAGCAGACAATGAGTATCTCAGCGATATTTTTATTTGCTATTTGCATAGGTTTTTATTAAGGATGCTTCATAGATTTCTCATTATGGTTATGCTGCAAGTTTCCACCATGATTAGGCATGGCTTAGGCCAGTGGCCTAGGCGTCTCTCTAACACATGTACAAACTCCATGAGCTTACAAGCTCCCCTTTTATTTCACACCACCGGGATCCATAAGCAAAAGAATCATGATATCAACTAAATAATTGCAATGTTGAAAGCGTTCCCCATGGTAACATGGTTCTGCTAGCTCTTAACTTATAAAGCGCAAGCATATACACAACATAGATGGGCACAATGGTTCAAGTTTATTTAGTGCTGGAAAGTAAAGGGTGCCATCAAGTTCATGAGAGCTTTAATCACTAATTTTCACATCACAAGTTTAATTTGGAAGGTACATAAAAACGTGAATATACTTGGAATAGCAATAATGCTAATTGGTAGGTATGGTGGACACAAATGGCACAGGTTTTGGTTTAAGGATTGGATGCACGAGAAGCATTCCCTCTCAGTACAGGTTTTAGGCTAGCAAGGCTAGGTAGCAAGCATAAGAGTTGAAGGAAACAAACAAACATACAAGTGATAAAAACAAACATGCAATCTTCCTTAGAAGCACAAAAGATCTTAACTAGAGAATACTAAGCTTATGAGCAAATCAAGGAAGAAAGATGATGAAATTATATTATTTAAGAGTACTTTTATCTTTTTCATTCAATTCTCATAATAGTGTTGCTACTAACCGAGCCAGGTTTGCCAAAACCAACTAAATTAACTCAATGATACCAAAGTGATACCAATACTAACAACAAGATCAATCATATAACATGAATTGAAAACTTAATATAAGATATTCAAAAGAGTAAATGATAGAACTTCTCATTAATATTACGTAGCAACTCACACCAAGGGATACATAGATATCTAATGAGAGGGGGGACACTTCCATAATGCAAACCATCCTACATGATAACTTCTCTATTCATGATATGACTCTACTAAAAAGGTAAAAAGATAGAAGATAGTGATGTGATACCGCGACACGAGAATATCATTTTGCGGCCCGAAAGTTGGGGTGGACAGGCGACGCGGTACCCAAGTTGATTTTTATCACCGTGATTCGAAAAGTTGGGGCGCCAATTGCTGAGAGGGGTCTTTCGAGTGAATGATGGCCAAACCAAATATTTTCAAATCGCGTCCGTTAAGTCAGGATATTCCGTTACACTAGTTCCTTTTGTGCCCATCCTTCGCCGGTCACTCTTCTTAGCCACCCTGCACGTGTCGTAGAGGCAAATCCATTACTGTACTTTCCTAACTCTCGACACTGAATCTTGCTGCGGCGGTGGCGGTCCCTTTTCTTCCCTTCCCCGACCCTAAATCTGCCGGCGGCTGAGGACCTTTTTTCTCCTCCCCCGACACTGAATCCGGCGGTGGCGGCCCAGGATGTCTTGCAAGGCGAAGGTTGTAGCTACGTTGCCGACTGAAAAGGGTCCGTCGGGGCCCAAGTCTGGGGCTCAACGCGTAGCTGCGGCGAGGTCTTCAACCCCGGTTAGCGAGGAGGCTAGCAAGGATTCTGCTCCCAAGGTACCTACGAGCAGCGGGTTGAAGAGAAAAGCAAGGCCGGCGGCGGATTGTTCGGCTCCGGTGGGCGGATGCAGCACTCAGATCTCGAAGAAAAAAACCCGAGAGAAGAGCGAGAGGTGAATTTTTCTTATATGTGCCTTATCTTGCAAGTAGATTAGTTACGGCATAATAGAATCGAATGAACTAAAATGTTCCCCTTATTAATCAAATTAGGCACAGTTTTGATACAAGTGACCTATATGAGTTCACAGTTCATGTTCGACAGTACACTGCAAAGCTTGATTTTGGTTGTGAGAGGGTTGTGTTCGGGCAAGATGTGCATCTACTTGTGAATTGCAAAGAGGTTGTGTCTGTTTCGCAGCTGGTAGATATGCTTGCCACTAGAATTCCCTGGGGATCTAGACAGAGGACAAAATTGGTGTGGCGCAACATGAATGATACCTATCAGCAAATTGAGCACTCCCATGAGCTTTAGATGGTTTGGGAGTGTTGTGCAGCTGATCGTAAGGTGAAAGTTGAAGCGATGATTGATGATATGTATGCAGATGCTGGAGATCTTGCTGCCAGAGCTTCTGCTCCTAGAGAATACAGACCAATAGATGCTGATCTGGATAAGTTCAGTATACGCATAGAGGTGGATTCATACATGGCAAAACTTGATGAGGGAGTTAATAAGCCAGTTTCGTCATGTACTATGGAGATCACTGTCGATTCCAAAAACATAACTCTTGATGAAATGAGAGAGATGATCGGTAAGGAAATCACTATTGGCCCTAAGCAGATGGCAAAAATCCGGTGGTGGCATCATAAGAAGCAGCAATTCATAGATGTTTTGGATACTGAAGATCTTATGCAGATTATGCGGCGAAAGAAGCGAACCAGGAAGGTGTTCTTCCTTGGTACCATTTCTGATGTTGTTGAACAGGTTATAGTGGATGTAGATGCCCCTGTAGTGGCTGAACAGAATGAGGTGGTCGACGTTGATGAGATCTAATGAGAGCTGCTACCCTGGGCTTGTCATATGGACCGCGGGGTTCCCCTGCCTGTATTTGTAATATTGACTGCTGTTGCATTTAGAGCGTGCTTCTGTGATTATGTTTGTTGAGAGATTGCAATATAATGTTGTGCGAGCTGTTGAGATTTTCGGACATGTCACTCACTGAAACCATCATTGTTGTAATAAGACATAAGTACATTGTAGTTGACATGATTATGTTTCTTAAGATGACATACCATACTTGTTTCAGTTATTATGTTTGTTGGGACATTGTAATGTAATGTTTTGTGAAACCATGACTGGACTAGTGATGCATAAATACATTGTAGTTGACATGATTATGTTTTTTGAGATGATGTACTGTACTTATTTCTGATATTTTGTTTGTTGAGAGACTGTAATGTAATGTTTTGCGAAACCATGACAAGACAAGTGATGTGTAAGTACCTTGTAGTCGACATGATTTTGTTTCTTGAGTTGATGTAATATACTTGTTTCTGTGATTACGTTTGTTGAGAGATTGTAATGTGATGTTTTGTGAAACCATGTTGTGGTTATGTTTGTTGGGAGATTATAATGTAATGTTTTGTGAAACCATGACTGAAGAAGTGATGCATAAGTACCTTGTAGTTAACATGATTTTGTTTCTTTGGATGATGTAATATACTGGTATGTTTTTGTTAGGCAATGAAATTGTGATGGAGGGAGTGCGGGTTTAATATTTGAAATGAGAATGTGTAAAGAGAATCCATATCAAGCAGGAGACAGTAATCTAGGGAAAGGGCATGGTATCCATTAAACTATTGTAACATGCCAATTTAGTCATCATTGCAGCGGTAGAAGGGCTGCTCTCTCTCTCTCTCTCTCTCTCTCTCTCTCTCTCTCTCTCTCTCTCTCTCTCTCTCTCTCTCTCTCTCTCTCTCTCTCTCTCTCTCTCTCTCTCTCGGACGTCGACGTCGTCGCCGTCGCCATCGCATTCGCCATGCTGTCCTTGAACGACGAGGACGACCAGTCGAGCAGCGACAGACTTCTCTCCGACATCGAGTATTCCTTCCACGATGTGAGTTCCTCTGTTTTCTCGGGCTAGGGTTAGGAAATGGTAAATCACTCAATCTGAGCTCGACCGGATGTGCATGCAATCGTGTTCGATTTTAGCTTTGCGTTTACCTATAGGTACCAAGGACGATCTACGACTCCGAATGGGAGGGCCTAGATCTCGATGGAGAAGTGCCATGTGACCATGGGCTAAAAATGAGGAGATATGTTGCATTTCGAAGGCAGTAACACTAGGAGAAGGTTTTTGGGCTGTACAAATCAGGTTTGTTTACATTATGTGCAACTGTGACATGAAGTAAAATGTATTGTGCATGTTCATAACACTATAATGTGTGTGTTTTAGGTTGGCCCGGTGTGTAAAGCAGTAGAGTGGGTGGATCTTGAGTGGCTAGATGCACTTAAGAAATGTTTGGCAGAGTTATAGGAGATGTATGAATTGGAAAGGTCGGGGAGATTTACTGATGTAAGTGATGCAGCTGAAAAAAATTATAAGCTGTCAGTACGAAATAAGGAGCTAGAACAATAAATCAAGAATTTGCAGTCAAAGCTAACTGACGGAATCGATGGGAGCTTGGTTGTTGGAACTGCAAAGAAGCTTCAGGATAGTCACAGGTTGCTGATTCATAATGCAGAAAAGGAGAGGGATCAGCTCAGGGAAGACAAGAACAAGCTAGAGTGCTGCATTACGGATCTGTTGAAGGAACTGAAGAAGGCACGCGAGGGTGAACAAGGACAGACTATAGAGGATAAAGGAAATTCGAGATGAATAATTTATGTTGTACCAATGCTTGAAACTAGTTAATTGTAAGACTTGCAGTTGCGCTTTCCGAACTAAGCCAAACTAAATCCTCGAGCAAACTAATTTCAGACGAACACACATATCGTGCATAGAGTTAAGTTCACGCTTACAAAATCACCACTGCAGATGATAAACCAGGAAGTTCAGTACTAAATAGACATATGTTGTGTTCAAGCGAGCCTGGCCCAGAGCTGCCTGTTTTCCTCCCTAAGATTGGCCAGCTCCTTCAGTACTATGTCGTGCTTCAGCTGTAGGTTCCAGTGCTCCGTCACATGGCAGCGAATTTTGTCCGTAGCCATACGATTTTTCTTCAAGATCCCTTTCATGATCTCCGTCTGCTTCCTAGCCGAGGCACGACCTTCACTGTGTAGCTTCGCCTAGTCGGCGTTTAACTCCTTCAGTTTCTGGCACTTGTCAGAAAGGACCGCGAATTCAGCGCGTAGTTGGTCAAAGGCCAGTTTCTGGGAATTCCGCTTCTCCCTTTGGATTGCTATCTTGTCATTTAGCCAGGTCGCTAGGTCCTGGTCGATCTTTCGCCTCTTTCCCTGCAACAAAAATACATGGTATAGTTTGTTCAATTCACCAGGAGAAGCTGGTTAGTTTCCATAATTAACTAAATCGACTAGTGGCACTGTCATAATTTCAAGGAAGAAGCAATCTAGGACTAATCAACATTTTATGAATCGACTAGTGGCACTGTCATAATTTCAATTTCAAAGACAAATAAGATTTCTCAGCAGTTTAGTGTGCTGTGGGTTTTTCCCAATATCACCAAATAGTAGTGGGAGAGTGGCAAACTCATAATGCAGAAACCCATGTCTAGATACATATGGAAAGAGAACATGGTGTCCATTCATGAACATGAACACCAACACATGTCCAGATAGATAAGGAGTTGCCCTAGGATTCTTATTGCACCCTATAATGGGAAGCATACATGGTCATTGCTCCCTGAACCCTAAAACATTACAAAAGGAGAGGAGGACGAACTGGTATTCGTGTCCCCGCTAACAGGAATCAGACTTGGGCATTGCTCCGGTACGCCTACAGACATGCCCTTAGCTCCTCGTTCTCTTTCCAAACACCCTCGAGTATGGTGATCCCTCTGCTCATGTCCGCCTTCATCTCCTTGACTGCATCCAGGCAACGGTTCCTGTCATGGTAGGCTCGGATGGTAGCCTTGGTTTCCTCGACGCGTCCTCTGAGTGCCTCGCTGACTTCGTCCTGCAGGAGAATGCACCTTTCCACGAGATTCTTCTTCTCCTCCGTGAGCTTGTTGATTATCTTGATGGCCTGTTCTTGCCTGATCAAGTTACGGTCGAGCACTTTCTGCAGCCTAACAATGTCACGTGCAAAATCTAGCGAGATATCCTTCTGCACAGATAATTGCTTGCGTAGGCTCTCATTAGCTTGGGTGAGGGAGCGTGCAAGCTCATGTTGGTTGGCAATCTTGGAACTGATCGCGACCACCTTCTCACGGTACTCGGCCTTCGATCGCTGCATCGTTCATGTTAATTGAAATAGGAATTCTACAATTACACTCCAGGTCCCAGGTGAATACTAATACAGATCAAAAAAAATCCCCGTTGAATCTATTGGCCGCAGTGTTAAAAAATGGACCTGGAGATCTATTCATGACCATGATAAACTAATCATAATCACAAAAAATCCATAGTGAATCTATGAACAACGGTATTAAGGAAAGACCAAGAGATCCAGCATATTCATGAAAACAAATACAACTCGCAAAAGAAGAAGAAAAACCAATGCGGGGCGGACAACATCTAAGAAATCCACATCATAACTCAGAGAAATAACAGCGTGGAGATTTGCTACCTTGTTGAGACATGGAACAGGGCCAAACAGGTCTTGCAATGCCTCCATCGTGGTGGATTCGGGCTCCACGGCCGACCTGTAATACGTAGAAGAGGAAGAGCCAGAAGAATAAGAAAAACAAGAAGAAGCTGATTAAGATCATGATGGAGAGGGAGATGGAGAAGTAGAATAACGAGACCGTACCGGGAGGATCCCTCGCCTGCTAGAACATTCGGCGCCATTGTTAGGGGAGATTGGGCCTCGATGAGAGGGTGGGCTTGAGCGGCTGGTAGAGCAAGAAGTGCCTCACGGCGATTTCTCTCCCTTTTCTCCGTGAGGATCGTCAACCGGCCTCTCCCCCTCCTCAGTGGAGCCATGGCTTGCAGGGTGAGTGTGGCGGAGGCAGGAGGAAGGAGATAGTGATTATTAGTGTGGGAGAAGAGTAAAGAGTACAGGCCGTGGTCCAGTAGTACTAGTACTAATATACAAGACCACCGTGTACGGTCTACCTTCTCAAAGAAGCCAGGGAGGCAGGGGTAGGGAATCGATGGGACTTGTCTTTATTGCGATGGACACTTCAATGGTCTTCGGCGCCGCCCAAAATCCAGTATATAATAAGGGGAGTGCGAGCCGGGTGGTCGTCACGGGAATCGGCGCGCACATCCCACGTGCGTGTGTCACGTGTTGATGGGGAAATGACGCGCGCAACTGCTGCACGATCATGTCGGCACGTCCAACTCCGTCGAACTCTACGTGACAAGCACGCACGGGATATTTACGAGTCTAGAATACGCTGTGCCACTTTAGTTGTGATCAAATTATGTTCAGTATGCGAGATATTACTTCTTTCTTCTTCTTTTTTTGATAATCGACAAATGCACGCGTGGACACGACGCACGAAACCGTTGATCGTCCTTGATCATATCGGCACCCCACTCTGTGTACCCGCCATCGACCATTCGGAGCAACTACCTCGAGCACGATGCCCCCTCGCCGTGGCAATGGCAGGTCCAAGCCGTCCATTGACCGTCCTGCGTCCCCGGCTCTTCGTTGCATCGTCCGTGCTCGCGAGTCGCCTGCTGAGGCAGCATGTCGTGTCCGACCGCGCTAGGATCCATCGACATTGGCACTCGAGGACACCGCAACGTCGAAGCTAGTACCGGCCGCACAGGAGGAGCGTGGGGTACCTGCAGCGTCGGACGAGCACAAAGTAGCAGCCAGGACGGGAGCACGTGTTGCGCCGGTGAGTACGGAGAAGAAGAGGAACGAGAAGAAGACCAGGAAGAAGAGAGGAGATAGCTATTTGGACGAGTCCGACTCAGCCAACGAGGAGGCGTTCATCGATCATTTGGAGGCAGGAGCGGAGGAGAGTGACGTGGACCCATGGGACTACGAAGAGGAGGAGGAGGAGGACTCCGATGAGGAGATGCGCGCTTATTCGAGGAAGGGGCGGTGTCGAGTCGTCAGAGGAGGGCACCGACGGCGGGGACCATGGTGTTAACGAAGACGAGGACGAATCGGAAGACGAAGACGATGGCTTCTTCGAAATATGATCATTTATTTTAGTTAGATAGATGGATTTTCACTTGTTTATGGGGGTTTAGTATCGGTGGCACGGATAGAGAGGTGGCACGGATTGACCATGCATAAAAAAAGTGGAGAAGGGAGGGGTTATCCTGCCCGTTGGATCACATGGGATCAACGGTTGGTGGAGACGATCCGCGTGACATCTCTGTCAGCCAATCAGGGCATAGCACCCAGAGTGAGCACATGTTTGGGATCTCCACAAGTTTGGGCTTTTGTGAGATTTGTGACAGAGAGAGAGGGAAAATCTCTTTTCACAATCCGCATATGGATCCACCCGTACCATTCAAATGTCATTGCATTTGTGCTCTTTTCACAATCCACCCATGGATCCACCAGTGTCATTTTAAATGTGTGTTCTTTTTAGTAACAATAACCAGAGTCATTTTGCATGTGTGATCTCTTCACATACCACCTATGGATCCACCAATGTCATTGCATGTGTGTTCTTTTCACTAACAACAACCAAAGTCATTGCATGTGTGTTCTTTTCACATACCACATATGGATCACTAGTGTCATTGCATGTGTGTTCTCTTCACAATCCACCTATGGATCCACCAGTGTCATTGCATGTGTGTTCTTTTTAGTAACAACAACCAGAGTCATTTTGCATGCGTGTTCTTTTCACAAACCACCTATGGATCCACCAGTGTCATTGCATGTGTGTTCTTTCCACAATCCACCCATGGATCCACCAGTGTCATTGCATGTGTGTTCTTTTTAGTAACAACAACCAGAGTCATTTTGCATGTGTGATCTCTTCACATACCACCTATGGATCCACCAGTGTCATTGCATGTGTGTTCTTTTTAGTAACAACAACCAGAGTCATTGAAATGTGTGTTCTTCTCACATACCACCTATGGATCCACTAGTGTCATTGCATGTGTGTTCATTTCACTAACAACAACCAGAGTCATTGCATGTGTGTTCTTTTCACATACCACAGATGGATCCACTAGTGTGATTGAAATGTGTGTTCTCTATAGAGACCACACATGGATCCACCAGTGTCATTGCATGTGTGTTCTTTTTAATAACAACCAGAGTCATTTTGCATGTGTGTTCTTTTCACATACCACCTATGGATCCACCAGTGTCATTGCATGTGTTTTCTTTTCACAATCCACCCATGGATCCCACCAGTGTCATTTTGCATGTGTGTTCTTTTTATTAACAACAACCAGAGTCATTTTGCATGTGTGTTCTCTTCAAATACCACCTCTGGATCCACCCGTACCATTCAAATGTCATTGCATTTGTGCTCTTTTCACAATCCACCCATGGATCCACCAGTGTCATTTTAAATGTGTGTTCTTTTTAGTAACAACAACCAGAGTCATTTTGCATGTGTGATCTCTTCACATACCACCTATGGATCCACCAATGTCATTGCATGTGTGTTCTTTTCACTAACAACAACCAAAGTCATTGCATGTGTGTTCTTTTCACATACCACATATGGATCACCAGTGTCATTGCATGTGTGTTCTCTTCACAATCCACCTATGGATCCACCAGTGTCATTGTATGTGTGTTCTTTTTAGTAACAACAACCAGAGTCATTTTGCATGCGTGTTCTTTTCACAAACCACCTATGGATCCACCAGTGTCATTGCATGTGTGTTCTTTCCACAATCCACCCATGGATCCACCAGTGTCATTGCATGTGTGTTCTTTTTAGTAACAACAACCAGAGTCATTTTGCATGTGTGATCTCTTCACATACCACCTATGGATCCACCAGTGTCATTGCATGTGTGTTCTTTTTAGTAACAACAACCAGAGTCATTGAAATGTGTGTTCTTCTCACATACCACCTATGGATCCACTAGTGTCATTGCATGTGTGTTCATTTCACTAACAACAACCAGAGTCATTGCATGTGTGTTCTTTTCACATACCACAGATGGATCCACTAGTGTGATTGAAATGTGTGTTCTCTATAGAGACCACACATGGATCCACCAGTGTCATTGCATGTGTGTTGTTTTTAGTAACAACCAGAGTCATTTTGCATGTGTGTTCTTTTCACATACCACATATGGATCCACCAGTGTCATTGCATGTGTGTTCTTTTCACAATCCACCCATGGATCCACCGGTGTCATTGCATGTGTGTTCTTTTTAGTAACAACCAGAGTCATTTTGCATGTGTGTTCTCTTCACATACCACCTATGGATCCACCAGTGTCATTGCATGTGTTCTTTTTAGTAACAACAACCAGTGTCATTGCATGTGTGTTCTCTTCAGAGACCACACATGGATCCACCAGTGTCATTGCATGTGTGTTCTTTTTACTAACAACAACAAGAGTCATTGAAATGTGTGCTCTCTTCAGAGACCACACATGGATCCACCAGTGTCATTGCCTGTGTGTTCTTTTCACTAACAACAACCAGAGTCATTGCATGTGTGTTCTTTTCACATACCACATATGGATCCACCAGTGTCATTGCATGTGTGCTCTTTTCACAATCCACCCATGGATCCACCAGTGTCATTGCATGTGTGTTCTTTTTAGTAACAACAACTAGAGTTATTTTGCATGTGTGTTCTTTTCACATACCAATTATGGATCCATCAGTGTCATTGAAATGTGTATTATTTTCGACTACCACCCATGGATCCCACTAGTGTCATTTTGCATGTGTGTTCTTTTTAGTAACAACAACCAGAGTCATTTTGCATGTGTGATCTCTTCACATACCACCTATGGATCCACCAGTGTCATTGCATGTGTGTTCTTTTTAGTAACAACAACCAGAGTCATTTTGCATGTGTGTTCTTTTCACATACCACCTATGGATCCACCAGTGTCATTGAAATGTGTATTATTTTCAACTACCACCCATGGATCCACCAGTGTCATTGCATGTGTGTTCTTTTTACTAACAACCAGAGTCATTTTGCATGTGTGATCTCTTCATATACCACCGATGGATCCACCAGTGTCATTGCATGTGTGTTCTTTTTAGTAACAACTACCAGAGTCATTGAAATGTGTGTTCTTCTCACATACCACCTACGGATCCACCGTTATCATTGCATGTGTGTTCATTTCACTAACAACAACCAGAGTCATTGCATGTGTGTTATTTTCACATACCACAGATGGATCCACCAGTGTGATTGAAATGTGTGTTCTCTCGAGAGACCACACATGGATCCACCAGTGTCATTGCATGTGTGTTCTTTTTAGTAACAACCAGAGTCATTTTGCATGTGTGTTCTTTTCACATACCACATATGGATCCACCAGTGTCATTACATGTGTGTTCTTTTCACAATCCACCCATGGATCCACCGGTGTCATTTCCTGTGTGTTCTTTTTAGTAACAAACAGAGTCATTTTGCATGTGTGTTCTTTTCACATACCACCTATGCATCCACCAGTGTCATTGCATGTGTTTTCTTTTCACAATCCACCCATGGATCCCACCAGTGTCATTTTGCATGTGTGTTCATTTTATTAACAACAACCAGAGTCATTTTGCATGTGTGTTCTCTTCAAATACCACCTCTGGATCCACCAGTGTCATTGCATGTGTGTTCTTTTTAGTAACAACAACCAGAGTCATTGAAATGTGTGTTCTTATCACATACCACCTATGGATCCACTAGTGTCATTGCATGTGTGTTCATTTCATAATCCTCCTATGGATCCACCAGTGTCATTGCATGTGTGTTCTTTTTAGTAACAACAACCAGAGTCATTTTGCATGTGTGTTCTTCTCACATACCACCTATGGATCCACTAGTGTCATTGTATGTGTGTTCTTTTTCGTAACAACAACCAGTGTCATTGCATGTGTGTTCTCTTTAGAGACCATACATGGCTCCACCAGTGTCATTGCATGTGTATTCTTTTTACTAACAATAACAAGAGTCATTGAAATGTGTGCTCTCTTCAGATACCACACATGTATCCACCAATGTCATTGCATGTGTGTTCTTTTCACTAACAACAACCAGAGTCATTGCATGTGTGTTCTTTTCACATACCACATATGGATCCACCAGTGTCATTGCATGTGTCCTCTTTTCACAATCCACCCATGGATCCACCAGTGTCATTGCATGTGTGCTCTTTTTAGTAACAACAACCAGAGTCATTTTGCATGTGTGTTCTTTTCACAGACCACCTATGGATCCACCAGTGTCATTGCATGTGTTTTCTTTTCACAATCCACCCATGGATCCCACCACTGTCATTTTGCATGTGTGTTCTTTTTAGTAACAACAACCAGAGTCATTTTGCATGTGTGTTCTTTTCACATACCACCTATGGATCCACCAGTGTCATTGAAATGTATATTATTTTCAACTACCACCCATGGATCCACCAGTGTCATTGCATGTGTGTTCTTTTTACTAACAACCAGAGTCATTTTGCATGTGTGATCTCTTCATATACCACCGATGGATCCACCAGTGTCATTGCATGTGTGTTCTTTTTAGTAACAACAACCAGAGTCATTGAAATGTGTGTTCTTCTCACATACCACCTACGGATCCACCGGTGTCATTGCATGTGTCTTCATTTCACTAACAGCAACCAGAGTCATTGCATGTGTGTTCTTTTCACATACCACAGATGGATCCACCAGTGTGATTGAAATGTGTGTTCTCTAGAGAGACCACACATGGATCCACCAGTGTCATTGCATGTGTGTTCTTTTTAGTAACAACCAGAGTAATTTTGCATGTGTGTTCTTTTCAAATACCACATATGGATCCACCAGTGTCATTACATGTGTGTTCTTTTCACAATCCACCCATGGATCCACCGGTGTCATTTCATGTGTGTTCTTTTTAGTAACAAACAGGGTCATTTTGCATGTGTGTTCTTTTCACATACCACCTATGGATCCACCAGTGTCATTGCATGTGTTTTCTTTTCACAATCCACCCATGGATCCCACCAGTGTCATTTTGCATGTGTGTTCTTTTTATTAACAACAACCAGAGTCATTTTGCATGTGTGTTCTCTTCAAATACCACCTCTGGATCCACCAGTGTCATTGCATATGTGTTCTTTTTAGTAACAACAACCAGAGTCATTTTGCATGTGTGTTCTTCTCACATACCACCTATGGATCCACTAGTGTCATTGTATGTGTGTTCTTTTTCATAACAACAACCAGTGTCATTGCATGTGTGTTCTCTTTAGAGACCACACATGGCTCCACCAGTGTCATTGCATGTGTATTCTTTTTACTAACAATAACAAGAGTCATTGAAATGTGTTCTCTCTTCAGATACCACACATGTATCCACCAATGTCATTGCATGTGTGTTCTTTTCACTAACAACAACCAGAGTCATCGCATGTGTGTTCTTTTCACATACGACATATGGATCCACCAGTGTCATTGCATGTGACCTCTTTTCACAATCCACCCATGGATCCACCAGTGTCATTGCATGTGTGCTCTTTTTAGTAACAACAACCGGAGTCATTTTGCATGTGTGTTCTTTTCACATACCACCTATGGATCCACTAGTGTGATTGAAATGTGTATTATTTTCAACTACCACCCATGGATCCCACCAGTGTCATTTTGCATGTGTGTTCTTTTTAGTAACAACAACCAGAGTCATTTTGCATGTGTGATCTCTTCACATACCACCTATGGATCCACCAGTGTCATTGCATGTGTGTTCTTTTTAGTAACAACAACCAGAGTCATTTTGCATGTGTGTTCTTTCCACATACCACCTATGGATCCACTAGTGTCATTGAAATGTGTATTATTTTCAACTACCACCCATGGATCCACCAATGTCATTGCATGTGTGTTCTTTTTAGTAACAACAACCAGAGTAATTTTGCATGTGTGATCTCTTCACATACCACCTATGGATCCACCAGTGTCATTGCATGTGTGTTCTTTTTAGTAACAACAACCAGAGTCATTTTGCATGTGTGTTCTTTTCACATACCACCTATGGATCCACCAGTGTCATTGCATGTGTGTTCTTTTTAGTAACAACAACCAGAGTCATTTTGCATGTGTGATCTCTTCACATACCACCTATGGATCCACCAGTGTCATTGCATGTGTGTTCTTTTTAGTAACAACAACCAGAGTCATTTTGCATGTGTGTTGTTTTCACATACCACCTATGGATCCACCAGTGTCATTGAAATGTGTATTATTTTCAACTACCACCCATGGATCCACCAGTGTCATTACATGTGTGTTCTTTTTACTAACAACCAGAGTCATTTTGCATGTGTGATCTCTTCATATACCACCAATGGATCCACCAGTGTCATTGCATGTGTGTTCTTTTTAGTAACAACAAGCAGAGTCATTGAAATGTGTGTTCTTCTCACATACCACCTACGGATCCACCTGTGTCATTGCATGTGTGTTCATTTCACTAACAACAACCAGAGTCATTGCATGTGTGTTCTTTTCACATACCACAGATGGATCCACCAGTGTGATTGAAATGTGTGTTCTCTAGAGAGACCACACATGGATCCACCAGTGTCATTGCATGTGTGTTCTTTTTAGTAACAACCATATTCATTTTGCATGTGTGTTCTTTTCACATACCACATATGGATCCACCAGTGTCATTACATGTGTGTTCTTTTCACAATCCACCCATGGATCCACCGGTGTCATTTCATGTGTTTTCTTTTTAGTAACAAACAGAGTCATTTTGCATGTGTGTTCTATTCACATACCACCTATGGATCCACCAGTGTCATTGCATGTGTTTTCTTTTCACAATCCACCCATGGATCCCACCAGTGTCATTTTGCATGTGTGTTCTTTTTATTAACAACAACCAGAGTCATTTTGCATGTGTGTTCTCTTCAAATACCACCTCTGGATCCACCAGTGTCATTGCATGTTTGTTCTTTTTAGTAACAACAACCAGAGTCATTGAAATGTGTGTTCTTATCACATACCACCTATGGATCCACTAGTGTCATTGCATGTGTGTTCATTTCATAATCCACCTATGTATCCACAAGTGTCATTGCATGTGTGTTCTTTTGAGTAACAACAACCAGAGTCATTTTGCATGTGTGTTCTTCTCACATACCACCTATGGATCCACTAGTGTCATTGTATGTGTGTTCTTTTTCGTAACAACAACCAGTGTCATTGCATGTGTGTTCTCTTTAGAGACCACACATGGCTCCACCAGTGTCATTGCATGTGTATTCTTTTTACTAACAATAACAAGAGTCATTGAAATGTGTGCTCTCTTCAGATACCACACATGTATCCACCAATGTCATTGCATGTGTGTTCTTTTCACTAACAACAACCAGAGTCATTGCATGTGTGTTCTTTTCACATACCACATATGGATCCACCAGTGTCATTGCATGTGACCTCTTTTCACAATCCACCCATGGATCCACCAGTGTCATTGCATGTGTGCTCTTTTTAGTAACAACAACCAGAGTCATTTTGCATGTGTGTTCTTTTCACATACCACCTATGGATCCACTAGTCTCATCGAAATGTGTATTATTTTCAACTACCACCCATGGATCCCAGTAGTGTCATTTTGCATGTGTGTTCTTTTTAGTAACAACAACCAGAGTCATTTTGCATGTGTGATCTCTTCACATACCACCTATGGATCCACCAGTGTCATTGCATGTGTGTTCTTTTTAGTAACAACAACCAGAGTCATTTTGCATGTGTGTTCTTTCCACATACCACCTATGGATCCACTAGTTTCATTGAAATGTGTATTATTTTCAACTACCACCCATGGGTCCACCAGTGTCATTGCATGTGTGTTCTTTTTAGTAACAACAACCAGAGTAATATTGCATGTGTGATCTCTTCACATACCACCTATGGATCCACCAGTGTCATTGCATGTGTGTTCTTTTTAGTAACAACCACCAGAGTCATTTTGCATGTGTGTTCTTTTCACATACCACCTATGGATCCACCAGTGTCATTGAAATGTGTATTATTTTCAACTACCGCCCATGGATCCACCAGTGTCATTGCATGTGTGTTCTTTTTACTAACAACAACCAGAGTCATTTTGCATGTGTGATCTCTTCACATATCACCTATGGATCCACCAGTGTCATTGGATGTGTGTTCTTTTTAGTAAAAACAACCAGAGTCATTTTGCATGTGTGATCTCTTCACATACCACCTATGGATCCACCAGTGTCATTGCATGTGTGTTCTTTTTAGTAACAACAACTAGAGTCATTTTGCATGTGTGTTCTTTTCACATACCACCTATGGATCCACCAGTGTGATTGAAATGTGTGTTCTCTACAGAGACCACACATGGATCCACTAGTGTCATTGCATGTGTGTTCTTTTTAGTAACAACCAGAGTCATTTTGCATGTGTGTTCTTTTCACATACCACATATGGATCCACCAGTGTCATTGCATGTGTGTTCTTTTCACAATCCACCCTTGGATCCACCGGTGTCATTTCCTGTGTGTTCTTTTTAGTAACAAACAGAGTCATTTTGCATGTGTGTTCTTTTCACATACCACCTATGGATCCACCAGTGTCATTGCATGTGTTTTATTTTCACAATCCACCCATGGATCCCCCCAGTGTCATTTTGCATGTGTGTTCTTTTTATTAACAACAACCAGAGTCATTTTGCATGTGTGTTCTCTTCAAATACCACCTCTCGATCCACCCGTACCTTTCAAATGTCATTGCATTTGTGCTCTTTTCACAATCCACCCATGGATCCACCAGTGTCATTTTAAATGTGTGTTCTTTTTAGTAACAACAACCAGAGTCATTTTGCATGTGTGATCTCTTCACATACCACCTATGGATCCACCAATGTCATTGCATGTGTGTTCTTTTCACTAACAACAACCAAAGTCATTGCATGTGTGTTCTTTTCACATACCACATATGGATCACCAGTGTCATTGCATGTGTGATCTCTTCATATACCACCGATGGATCCACTAGTGTCATTGCATGTGTGTTCTTTTTAGTAACAACAACCAGAGTCATTTTGCATGCGTGTTCTTTTCACAAACCACCTATGGATCCACCAGTGTCATTGCATGTGTGTTCTTTCCACAATCCACCCATGGATCCACCAGTGTCATTGCATGTGTGTTCTTTTTAGTAACAACAACCAGAGTCATTTTGCATGTGTGATCTCTTCACATACCACCTATGGATCCACCAGTGTCATTGCATGTGTGTTCTTTTTAGTAACAACAACCAGAGTAATTTTGCATGTGTGATCTCTTCACATACCACCTATGGATCCACCAGTGTCATTGAAATGTGTGTTCTTCTCACATACCACCTATGGATCCACTAGTGTCATTGCATGTGTGTTCATTTCACTAACAACAACCAGAGTCATTGCATGTGTGTTCTTTTCACATACCACAGATGGATCCACTAGTGTGATTGAAATGTGTGTTCTCTATAGAGACCACACATGGATCCACCAGTGTCATTGCATGTGTGTTCTTTTTAGTAACAACCAGAGTCATTTTGCATGTGTGTTCTTTTCACATACCACATATGGATCCACCAGTGTCATTGCATGTGTGTGCTTTTCACAATCCACCCATGGATCCACCAGTGTCATTGCATGTGTGTTCTTTTTAGTAACAACTAGAGTCATTTTGCATGTGTGTTCTTTTCACATACCACCTATGGATCCACCAGTGTCATTGCATGTGTTTTCTTTTCACAATCCACCCATGGATCCCACCACTGTCATTTTGCATGTGTGTTCTTTTTAGTAACAACAACCAGAGTCATTTTGCATGTGTGTTCTCTTCACATACCACCTATGGATCCACCAGTGTCATTGCATGTGTTCTTTTTAGTAACAACAACCAGTGTCATTTCATGTGTGCTCTCTTCAGAGACCACACATGGATCCACCAGTGTCATTGCATGTGTGTTCTTTTTACTAACAACAACAAGAGTCATTGAAATGTGTGCTCTCTTCAGAGACTACACATGGATCCACCAGTGTCATTGCATGTGTGTTCTTTTCACTAACAACAACTAGAGTCATTGCATGTGTGTTCTTTTCACATACCACAGATGGATCACCAGTGTCATTGCATGTGTGTTCTTTTCACAATCCACCGATGGATCCACCAGTGTCATTGCATGTGTGTTCCTTTTAGTAACAACCAGAGTCATTTTGCATGTGTGTTCTTTTCACATACAACCTATGGATCCACCAGTGTCATTGCATGTGTTTTCTTTTCACAATCCACCCATGGATACCACTAGTGTCATTTTGCATGTGTGTTCTTTTTAGTAACAACAACTAGAGTCATTTTGCATGTGTGATCTCTTCACATCCCACCTATGGATCCACTAGTGCCATTGCATGTGTGTTATTTTTAGTAACAACAACTAGAGTCATTGAAATGTGTGTTCTTCTCACATACGACCTATGGATCCACCAGTGTCCTTGCATGTGTGTTCATTTCATAATCCACCTATGGATCCACCAGTGTCATTGCATGTGTGTTCTTTTTAGTAACAACAACCAAAGTCATTTTGCATGTGTGTTCTTCTCACATACCACCTATGGATCCACTAGTGTCATTGTATGTGTGTTCTTTTTAGTAACAACAACCAGTGTCATTTTGCATGTGTGTTCTTTTCACATACCACATATGGATCCACCAGTGTCATTACATGTGTGTTCTTTTCACAATCCACCCATGGATCCACCGGTGTCATTTCCTGTGTGTTCTTTTTAGTAACAAACAGAGTCATTTTGCATGTGTGTTCTTTTCACATACCACCTATGCATCCACCAGTGTCATTGCATGTGTTTTCTTTTCACAATCCACCCATGGATCCCACCAGTGTCATTTTGCATGTGTGTTCATTTTATTAACAACAACCAGAGTCATTTTGCATGTGTGTTCTCTTCAAATACCACCTCTGGATCCACCAGTGTCATTGCATGTGTGTTCTTTTTAGTAACAACAACCAGAGTCATTGAAATGTGTGTTCTTATCACATACCACCTATGGATCCACTAGTGTCATTGCATGTGTGTTCATTTCATAATCCTCCTATGGATCCACCAGTGTCATTGCATGTGTGTTCTTTTTAGTAACAACAACCAGAGTCATTTTGCATGTGTGTTCTTCTCACATACCACCTATGGATCCACTAGTGTCATTGTATGTGTGTTCTTTTTCGTAACAACAACCAGTGTCATTGCATGTGTGTTCTCTTTACTAACAATAACAAGAGTCATTGAAATGTGTGCTCTCTTCAGATACCACACATGTATCCACCAATGTCATTGCATGTGTGTTCTTTTCACTAACAACAACCAGAGTCATTGCATGTGTGTTCTTTTCACATACCACATATGGATCCACCAGTGTCATTGCATGTGTCCTCTTTTCACAATCCACCCATGGATCCACCAGTGTCATTGCATGTGTGCTCTTTTTAGTAACAACAACCAGAGTCATTTTGCATGTGTGATCTCTTCACATACCACCTATGGATCCACCAATGTCATTGCATGTGTGTTCTTTTCACTAACAACAACCAAAGTCATTGCATGTGTGTTCTTTTCACATACCACATATGGATCACCAGTGTCATTGCATGTGTGATCTCTTCATATACCACCGATGGATCCACTAGTGTCATTGCATGTGTGTTCTTTTTAGTAACAACAACCAGAGTCATTTTGCATGCGTGTTCTTTTCACAAACCACCTATGGATCCACCAGTGTCATTGCATGTGTGTTCTTTCCACAATCCACCCATGGATCCACCAGTGTCATTGCATGTGTGTTCTTTTTAGTAACAACAACCAGAGTCATTTTGCATGTGTGATCTCTTCACATACCACCTATGGATCCACCAGTGTCATTGCATGTGTGTTCTTTTTAGTAACAACAACCAGAGTCATTGAAATGTGTGTTCTTCTCACATACCACCTATGGATCCACTAGTGTCATTGCATGTGTGTTCATTTCACTAACAACAACCAGAGTCATTGCATGTGTGTTCTTTTCACATACCACAGATGGATCCACTAGTGTGATTGAAATGTGTGTTCTCTATAGAGACCACACATGGATCCACCAGTGTCATTGCATGTGTGTTCTTTTTAGTAACAACCAGAGTCATTTTGCATGTGTGTTCTTTTCACATACCACATATGGATCCACCAGTGTCATTGCATGTGTGTTCTTTTCACAATCCACCCATGGATCCACCAGTGTCATTGCATGTGTGTTCTTTTTAGTAACAACTAGAGTCATTTTGCATGTGTGTTCTTTTCACATACCACCTATGGATCCACCAGTGTCATTGCATGTGTTTTCTTTTCACAATCCACCCATGGATCCCACCACTGTCATTTTGCATGTGTGTTCTTTTTAGTAACAACAACCAGAGTCATTTTGCATGTGTGTTCTCTTCACATACCACCTATGGATCCACCAGTGTCATTGCATGTGTTCTTTTTAGTAACAACAACCAGTGTCATTTCATGTGTGCTCTCTTCAGAGACCACACATGGATCCACCAGTGTCATTGCATGTGTGTTCTTTTTACTAACAACAACAAGAGTCATTGAAATGTGTGCTCTCTTCAGAGACTACACATGGATCCACCAGTGTCATTGCATGTGTGTTCTTTTCACTAACAACAACTAGAGTCATTGCATGTGTGTTCTTTTCACATACCACAGATGGATCACTAGTGTCATTGCATGTGTGTTCTTTTCACAATCCACCGATGGATCCACCAGTGTCATTGCATGTGTGTTCCTTTTAGTAACAACCAGAGTCATTTTGCATGTGTGTTCTTTTCACATACAACCTATGGATCCACCAGTCTCATTGCATGTGTTTTCTTTTCACAATCCACCCATGGATACCACTAGTGTCATTTTGCATGTGTGTTCTTTTTAGTAACAACAACTAGAGTCATTTTGCATGTGTGATCTCTTCACATCCCACCTATGGATCCACTAGTGCCATTGCATTTGTGTTATTTTTAGTAACAACAACTAGAGTCATTGAAATGTGTGTTCTTCTCACATACGACCTATGGATCCACCAGTGTCCTTGCATGTGTGTTCATTTCATAATCCACCTATGGATCCACCAGTGTCATTGCATGTGTGTTCTTTTTAGTAACAACAACCAAAGTCATTTTGCATGTGTGTTCTTCTCACATACCACCTATGGATCCACTAGTGTCATTGTATGTGTGTTCTTTTTAGTAACAACAACCAGTGTCATTGCATGTGTGTTCTCTTCAGAGACCACACATGGATCCACCAGTGTCATTGCATGTGTGTTCTTTTTACTAACAACAACAAGAGTCATTGAAATGTGTGCTCTCTTCAGAGACCACACATGGATCCACCAGTGTCATTGCATGTGTGTTCTTTTCACTAACAACAACCAGAGTCATTGCATGTGTGTTCTTTTCACATACCACATATGGATCCACCAGTGTCATTGCATGTGTGCTCTTTTCACAATCCACCCATGGATCCACCAGTGTCATTGCATGTGTGTTCTTTTTAGTAACAACAACTAGAGTTATTTTGCATGTGTGTTCTTTTCACATACCAATTATGGATCCACCAGTGTCATTGAAATGTGTATTATTTTCGACTACCACCCATGGATCCCACTAGTGTCATTTTGCATGTGTGTTCTTTTTAGTAACAACAACCAGAGTCATTTTGCATGTGTGATCTCTTCACATACCACCTATGGATCCACCAGTGTCATTGCATGTGTGTTCTTTTTAGTAACAACAACCAGAGTCATTTTGCATGTGTGTTCTTTTCACATACCACCTATGGATCCACCAGTGTCATTGAAATGTGTATTATTTTCAACTACCACCCATGGATCCACCAGTGTCATTGCATGTGTGTTCTTTTTACTAACAACCAGAGTCATTTTGCATGTGTGATCTCTTCATATACCACCGATGGATCCACCAGTGTCATTGCATGTGTGTTCTTTTTAGTAACAACAACCAGATGTAGGGGTTCGTAGCATGGAAAACAAAAATTTTCTATCGCATACAAACAAACAAGCCAAGATCTATCTACTAGATTGCAGCAACGAGTCGATGGAATAACTCACCCTCGAAGATTCCAAAGTGGTTAACGAGAGCAGATTCTCGTGGGTGATGTAGTCGTACTCTTTCCGATCTCAAGATCGCGTAGACGATCCTTCCAGCGCCGCGTTCCCGCAGCGCTTCCGCAGTCGGTCACACGTTCGGTACTCGACGAAGACCTTCCTCTCCCTTGTTCCAGCAGGCAGCGGAGGTTGTAGCACTCTCCTCGCGATTCCGGCAGCACAACGGCGTGGTACCGAAAGTAGAGGGGAGATCCCGCAGGGCTTCGCCTTAAGCCGGTGCGAGTATGGTGGAGCTTATGAGAGAGGCTATTAGTGGTCTAGTAATTAGACACACCAATTAGAGGGCTCTAAACCAATTAGAAGGCTCTAAACCGAAACAGCTCTAAACCGGGGTCTAGGTCTAGTTTCTAGTTTAGAGGATAGGAACTTGTGTGTCTTGTGTTGTGTTGGGAGGGGAGCCCTGCCCCTCCCTTTATAGGTGGGAGGGCTGGCGCGCTAGGGGAGGGAGGGAGTCCCTCCCCAACTCGGCCTAGGGCTGGCCGCCGGCTTGGGGAGGAGGACTCCTCCCCCAATTCGGTTTCCTCCTCTCCTCCCACTTCCCAAAAACTGCCGTTTGACTTTCAAACTAGCCGTTTGACTTTTTCAATTTAGGATTCAATTTAATCCTTTATTTGGGACAGCAAGAACACTTAGCACATGATGCAATCATTCCAACTTGCAATGACACATTCATGTACCCCTTCCCCCCCGGAGTGCCGGACATTCCGGGACTTTCTGGAATGTTCCCGATGAAAACACCGGAACCATTCCCCAACTCCGAAATGGGACTTTCCTTATATGAATCTTATTCTCCGGACCATTCCGGATCTCCTCGTGATATCCCGGATCCCATCCGAGACTCCGAACAACATTCGGTCTCTTTCTCATAATACCATAACTACTCAAACAACGTCGAATCCTTAAGTGTGTCTCCCTACGGTTCGTGAATTATGCGGACATGATCGAGACACTTCTCCGAACAATAACCAATAGAGGAATCTGGAAATTCATATGGCTCCCACATATTTCTACGATTACTTTGCGATCGAATGAACCACTTACATATGATACCAATTTCCCTTTGTCTCACGATATGTTACTTATCCGAGGTTATGATCGTCGGTATCTCTGTATACCTAGTTCAACCTCGTTACTGATAAGTACTCTTTTCTCGTTCCCGTGATATGTGATCCCTTGTGACCAAGTCACATGCTTGCAAGCTAATTGGATGACATTTCACCGAGAGGGCCCAGAGAATATCTATCCGTCTTGTGGATGGACAAATCCCACTCTTGATCCATGTGTTTCAACCAATACTTTCTGAACACCCAATGCCACTTTTATAGCCACCCTGTTACGGTGTGGTGTTTGATGACATCAAAGCATCCATCCAGTAAAGGCAATATGCATGATCTCATGGTCGAAGGAATTAGGTTACTATGTATCAGAAAGCATATAGCAATTGAACTATTGAAATGACTTGATCTTTATGCTACGCTTATCTATAGGAGTATGTCCATCACATCATTCTCCTAATGATATGACCCTGTTGTTAATAACATCTCTATGTTCATGATCAGGAAACAATGATCATATATTAACCAACAAGCTAGTTTAACAAGAGGCTTTACTAGGGACTCTTATTTTAGTTTACAAATCACACAAGTATTAATGTTTCCGGTTAATACAATTATAGCATGGTATGTAAACATTTATCATAAGTGTGAAGATATGATAATAACCACTTTATTATTGCCTCTTGGGCATATCTCCAACAGTCTCCCACTTGCACTAGAGTCAATAATCTAGTTTCGAACCTTTGTGTATATAACACCTATGGCTTTCCAGTGTTGTATGTACACGATTGCTAGTGGTCAACTGATCTCCGGATCTGACACTTCCAGGTCCGTGTGTAATTGCATGTCTTTGCGTCTCTATGCATCACTCATTCTCTAATGAGATGGCTTTGTATAAATTTGGTATTTCGGTGTGACCTTTAGCTCTTTAGGGTTAAAACATGTTGATAATATTGTCGCACAATATATCTTCATAGTATTATCCCACTGAGAACTACACCTAGTTTGATAACAAACTTCTTGACACAAATGCCCTCTTTTGCTGCTATAATAGCAGTCATATACTTAGCCTTTTGTTGTAGTATCTGTCACAATGTCTTAACTTTGGAAATCATCCAAATCCATTATGGAACTCACTTTCCATTATATTGTGCCACCCTTAGTTTAGATTGAGATAAACTTAATTTGTACTTTGTGACAAAGCTAGTATCAATGTAGTACTTTTACAATGAACTAACCATCTATTTGTCACTTCTACAAATATTATACTCTTAGTTCTTTCAGAAGATCATAAGAATATCCTTACTATTGTCCAATGATCATCTTACGAATCATTCTGGTATATGCTCTCAACATTTAGAGCATAGGACATATCTGGATTTGTACATATCACAGTATGATTGATATAAATACTCTTTGTGATTTCATACATCAAGTATCAATCTATACTTGATTATTTGTTTCACTTTACCAAATGTCAATACACTTGAATATATCATCAACATTGAACTCATTCAATCCTTTCTGTGCGACAAGAACCTTCTCTTGTAGTTTCTATATTGAACTCATTCAATATCTTATCTATGTACTTCTGGCACAACCATATTAGCGTCTATTGATGCCAAATATTTGGGTTTTGCCTAAGTCTTTCATCGGGATGAAATTCTTAATATGTGTTAATAAAAGATACATTATTTCCAATCAACAATATGTCTTCCACATAATGTATTAGAAACATGTCTTAGCGCTCCCACTTAATTTCTTGCAAACGCAAGCATCTTCATTGTCTCTGATGAAATTAAACTCTCTTAACAGTTTCATCATAGTGAAGATTCCAACTCCGCTATGCTCACTCTAACCATTGAAGTTTGCATATGCTTTTAGCATCCTTTGAATTAACAAAACCCTATGGACCGTGTTATGCACATGTCCTAGGTAACGATTCTATTAGAAGAACTTGTTTTGTTTATTCAACTACCATATAACAAATTATATGTAGTGGTTGCTACATTAATCCGTCTAGACTAAATATCACTATGAAAGATCAAATCTTGTCATAGTCAACCTTTGAACATTTTGTGAACTCTTTCCCAACATGTCGACCATTTCATAGATGTGCAACATCCATGTCTACTTCTTTATAGATCCAAACACAACTGTAAGGTCTTACACCTTTTTCGAGGGTCCTTCAAATTCAAAACTTGATTTCTCGTGTATGGAACTATCACGGATTATATGGCTTCAAGCCATTTGACGGAGTCAGGGCCCATCATCGCTTCTTTGCATGTAGTCGGTTCATTATTCTCAAATAATGATTCAACCCTCAAATCTTGGTATTTGATTGTTTACCCGATCTACTTGTTTCAATAGGAACTTAGATCTCCGTGACCACAACCTTTGAGGCACGTGAGCCATGAGTATTGTTGCCGCCTCCGGAACACTTTTCGGCGCTGCGCAACTCTGCACATACAGCTAAGGTTCTTTTAACCTTATCAAAGTTTCTATTGTCCTCCCACTTAACTTTTCACGAAAAAATTCCTTCTCAAAGAAACTTGACGTTTTAAGTGACAAACACTTTTGTCTCCGATGTTATGGAGGAGAACTTAACAGTTATTCGAAATAACATACAAAGACAGGTTCATCCGACTTTGGTTGCAAACATCTTTCTTATGCATAGTATACCAATGTTTAAGAAATGACAACTTGGGTTTTATCCCAAACCATAACCTTATATGGTGTCATTTCAACGGATTATGATGGAGCTCTTTTCAGTGGAAAAACGGTAATCTCTAAAGCTTTTAATCTTTAAAATACAATGGCAGTTTTATGAATTACACCTTTCGATCTTACCATGTCAAACAAGGTTTAATTACATATCTCGAACGCTCCATACACTTATGGTGTTTCGGGAAAATGCAAATCCACGGAACGATTCCTTAAATCTTAGGTATTTATGCTAAACGTGTAACTCAAATATCTTCCTTTATGATCTCATCATAAACTATTTATATTCTTGTTACAATGATCTTGCACTTCATCTTGAAAGTCTTTGAACTTTTCAAGTATTTCACACTTCATCCTTATTAAGAAAATATCCATATATTCACTCAAATTTTCGGAGAAAGCATATGAAGTTGAAATCCATCGCTCTTGACTACACATAACGGACTTCGTACAACAATATGTACAAGTTCCAATAAGCTAGTCATTCGTTCCCTTTTGGCCTATGAACGAAGTTTTAATTATCTCTAGGAAAGTTTCACAAGCGTCATATGATCAAAAATCAGAAGACTCCAAAATTCCATCAACATGGAGTTTCTTCATGTTTTCTTTCCAATATAATTCAAACAGCGATGTCACTTCCTAAGTGATCTTTCAATCAATTTGTCTTTTGACATTTTAGCACTAGTTTTATGGATGTGATTTCTCTAACGAGATTTGCGAATCATCCATCTTTTATGGATTACGGCAATTATTTGAACAACCCTTTTGTTCTCATAATACCTGATAAAACAAATCTTGAAGGCAAGCTTTGATGTTTTAACGAGCAACATAATAACCCTTTATTTGTTCTCGATGAACATCATCACATATTCTTTTGCTAGTTACTTAGGCCATTGTAGTTCATGAATTCTGTTGTTTCGTATGACGATTCATACCAACAAATTCAGTATCAAATACTTAAGAACCACATTTTAATAAGCAAAGAATATAGCCACAACATGTACATCATCTATATACTTAAACTGAACAATTCTAGTTTTTTTCTTTTCTGCCATATATTTATGAGATTCCCTTTCAGTATTTCCTTTTCAGTTTGAAAGAATCTATTAACATCAATAGTGGAGTCATACATATGACATATAGTCCAAAGCGTGTATAATTAAATACCAATGTCTTTGGACTTGCACTTTGAAGTAGATCACCATCATCAAATGTTTGGTGTTCTTTCAAATTCCTTTCATTAGTAATCTCTTGGTGTAGTAAACATTTTACCTACATCAAATATTCACCCTTATCATGGAATCGTCCATGATCAAGCTACTTTTAGCTTATAACGATGAATTATGAGTATAATGTTGCTATCCAAAACCTTTTGGAGGATTAGGACAACAAGTGTCTCCAACCTTTTTGCAAATTCTCATCAAATATGAGAACATGACTTTTGCCATATTATACTCTATCATGTTGCAACCAAAACTTCGTTTCAGATATCACAATATCTTCCACACATCATGGTTTCTGAAACAACTCTTTCAGATCCTAGATAACCTTGATATTAAGGGAATCCTTTGAATATCAAGAATCATGGATACAAACATGATACTTATATACTAACACTTGGAATTGTTACTCTTGATTTAATACTAATTATTAAACTTCATGGAGTAACCGGAACTTACTGAAAGTTTGCAATAGGACTTTTAAACTTTAGATTAACACTTAAAACAATACGATACCAGTTCGTAAAGTAACTAACCAGAATTCTATAGTTCTATTATCTCAATTATAACTAAGCGCAAGGTGGTAAACGGATGCCAATGACTACAACAACTATGCAAATTCACTTTGATTTAGTTTATGATAAATTGAGTTCTAATTAATAATTAAATTAATCTAGGTGAACTCCCACTCAAAACAATATCCCTCACATTGTTTTAGTGATCACACGAACCAAATCCACCACATCAAAACCGATCATCACGAGAGTTGATATAGTTTCAATGGCGAACAATCGACATGTTCATCATATCTACTATATGATTCATGCTTTACCTTTCGGCGATCCGTGTTCCTGAGGCCATGTCTGTACATGCTAGGCTCGTCAAGACAAACCTTAGCTTCCGCATAAGCAAATCTGGCTTGCTTACGTTGTAGTCACCCGCGGAATCAAAGACACCCGATCATCACGTGGTGTTTCGAAGCAGCAAGCTTTGGCAACGGTGCATACTAAGGGTGAACACTTTAGAACTTGAAATTTATGTGTATGAGGGATCATCTTATAATGCTACCGTTGTCTACTAAGCAATACAAGATGCATAAAGGATTAACATCACATGCAATTCATAATATGTGATATGATATGGCCTTTCTTCTTTGTGCTTCCGATCTCCATCTTCAAGCACGAACATGATCTCCATCATCACCGGCATAGCATCAAGGTCAATGACGCTTCTTCATGGTTGTCGTCCACCAGCTTCAACTATTACAACTATTTTGAATAGACACGCAGGTCTTAACAGAAATTAAAGACAACCATATGGCTCCTGCCGGTTGCCAACTTACAATAAGGAACATTGCATACATCAAATATAATCACAATCATGGCCATATCACATCACTGCACACCCCTGCAAAACAAAGTTAGACGCCTCTACTTTCTTTGCATATTTTACGTGGTTTGGGGCTTTCAATAAGTGTCGTTCTAACTTACGAACAAGAACCACAACATTGATACTAGCATTGTTGATCACCCGTTGTAAATTGGATCTTTACTATGCTAGGAGAAACAGGCACCCGCAAAGCCACTTATGCAATACAAGTTGCATGTTAAGCGTGGAGCAAGTCTCATGAACGATGTCATGTAAGGTTAGCCCGGGCCGCTTCATCCCAACATACCGCAAGATGCAAAGTACACAAAAAGCAATCGACAATAAAAGCATCAACGCCCACAATGACCATTGTGTTCTACTCGTGCAACAGATCTACATATAGACACGGCTCTGATACCACTGTAGGGGTTCGTAGCATGGAAAACAAAAATTTTCTATCGCATACAAACAAACAAGCCAAGATCTATCTACTAGATTGCAGCAACGAGTCGATGGAATAACTCACCCTCGAAGATTCCAAAGTGGTTAACGAGAGCAGATTCTCGTGGGTGATGTAGTCGTACTCTTTCCGATCTCAAGATCGCGTAGACGATCCTTCCAGCGCCGCGTTCCCGCAGCGCTTCCGCAGTCGGTCACACGTTCGGTACTCGACGAAGACCTTCCTCTCCCTTGTTCCAGCAGGCAGCGGAGGTTGTAGCACTCTCCTCGCGATTCCGGCAGCACAACGGCGTGGTACCGAAAGTAGAGGGGAGATCCCGCAGGGCTTCGCCTTAAGCCGGTGCGAGTATGGTGGAGCTTATGAGAGAGGCTATTAGTGGTCTAGTAATTAGACACACCAATTAGAGGGCTCTAAACCAATTAGAAGGCTCTAAACCGAAACAGCTCTAAACCGGGGTCTAGGTCTAGTTTCTAGTTTAGAGGATAGGAACTTGTGTGTCTTGTGTTGTGTTGGGAGGGGAGCCCTGCCCCTCCCTTTATAGGTGGGAGGGCTGGCGCGCTAGGGGAGGGAGGGAGTCCCTCCCCAACTCGGCCTAGGGCTGGCCGCCGGCTTGGGGAGGAGGACTCCTCCCCCAATTCGGTTTCCTCCTCTCCTCCCACTTCCCAAAAACTGCCGTTTGACTTTCAAACTAGCCGTTTGACTTTTTCAATTTAGGATTCAATTTAATCCTTTATTTGGGACAGCAAGAACACTTAGCACATGATGCAATCATTCCAACTTGCAATGACACATTCATGTACCCCTTCCCCCCCGGAGTGCCGGACATTCCGGGACTTTCTGGAATGTTCCCGATGAAAACACCGGAACCATTCCCCAACTCCGAAATGGGACTTTCCTTATATGAATCTTATTCTCCGGACCATTCCGGATCTCCTCGTGATATCCCGGATCCCATCCGAGACTCCGAACAACATTCGGTCTCTTTCTCATAATACCATAACTACTCAAACAACGTCGAATCCTTAAGTGTGTCTCCCTACGGTTCGTGAATTATGCGGACATGATCGAGACACTTCTCCGAACAATAACCAATAGAGGAATCTGGAAATTCATATGGCTCCCACATATTTCTACGATTACTTTGCGATCGAATGAACCACTTACATATGATACCAATTTCCCTTTGTCTCACGATATGTTACTTATCCGAGGTTATGATCGTCGGTATCTCTGTATACCTAGTTCAACCTCGTTACTGATAAGTACTCTTTTCTCGTTCCCGTGATATGTGATCCCTTGTGACCAAGTCACATGCTTGCAAGCTAATTGGATGACATTTCACCGAGAGGGCCCAGAGAATATCTATCCGTCTTGTGGATGGACAAATCCCACTCTTGATCCATGTGTTTCAACCAATACTTTCTGAACACCCAATGCCACTTTTATAGCCACCCTGTTACGGTGTGGTGTTTGATGACATCAAAGCATCCATCCAGTAAAGGCAATATGCATGATCTCATGGTCGAAGGAATTAGGTTACTATGTATCAGAAAGCATATAGCAATTGAACTATTGAAATGACTTGATCTTTATGCTACGCTTATCTATAGGAGTATGTCCATCACATCATTCTCCTAATGATATGACCCTGTTGTTAATAACATCTCTATGTTCATGATCAGGAAACAATGATCATATATTAACCAACAAGCTAGTTTAACAAGAGGCTTTACTAGGGACTCTTATTTTAGTTTACAAATCACACAAGTATTAATGTTTCCGGTTAATACAATTATAGCATGGTATGTAAACATTTATCATAAGTGTGAAGATATGATAATAACCACTTTATTATTGCCTCTTGGGCATATCTCCAACACCAGAGTCATTGAAATGTGTGTTCTTCTCACATACCACCTACGGATCCACCGGTGTCATTGCATGTGTCTTCATTTCACTAACAACAACCAGAGTCATTGTATGTGTGTTCTTTTCACATACCACAGATGGATCCACCAGTGTGATTGAAATGTGTGTTCTATAGAGAGACCACACATGGATCCACCAGTGTCATTGCATGTGTGTTCATTTTAGTAACAACCAGAGTCATTTTGCATCTGTGTTCTTTTCACATAGCACATATGGATCCACCAGTGTCATTACATGTGTGTTCTTTTCACAATCCACCCATGGATCCACCGGTGTCATTTCATGTGTGTTCTTTTTAGTAACAAACAGGGTCATTTTGCATGTGTGTTCTTTTCACATACCACCTATGGATCCACCAGTGTCATTGCATGTGTTTTCTTTTCACAATCCACCCATGGATCCCACCAGTGTCATTTTGCATGTGTGTTCTTTCTATTAAAAACAACCAGAGTCATTTTGCATGTGTGTTCTCTTCAAATACCACCTCTGGATCCACTAGTGTCATTGCATGTGTGTTCTTTTTAGTAACAACAACCAGAGTCATTGAAATGTGTGTTCTTATCACATACCACCTATGGATCCACTAGTGTCATTGCATGTGTGTTCATTTCATAGTCCACCTATGGATCCACCAGTGTCATTGCATGTGTGTTCTTCTTAGTAACAACAACCAGAGTCATATTGTATGTGTGTTCTTCTCACATACCACATATGGATCCACTAGTGTCATTGTATGTGTGTTCTTTTTCGTAACAACAACCAGTGTCATTGCATGTGTGTTCTCTTTAGAGACCACACATGGCTCCACCAGTGTCATTGCATGTGTATTCTTTTTACTAACAATAACAAGAGTCATTGAAATGTGTGCTCTCTTCAGATACCACACATGTATCCACCAATGTCATTGCATGTGTGTTCTTTTCACTAACAACAACCAGAGTCATTGCATGTGTGTTCTTTTCACTAACAACAACCATAGTCATTGCATGTGTGTTCTTTTCACATACCACATATGGATCCACCAGTGTCATTGCATGTGTCCTCTTTTCACAATCCACCCATGGATCCACCAGTGTCATTGCATGTGTGCTGTTTTTAGTAACAACAACCAGAGTCATTTTGCATGTATGTTCTTTTCACAGACCACCTATGGATCCACTAGTGTCATTGAAATGTGTATTATTTTCAACTACCACCCATGGATCCCACCAGTGTCATTTTGCATGTGTGTTCTTTTTAGTAACAACAACCAGAGTCATTTTGCATGTGTGATCTCTTCACATACCACCTATGGATCCACCAGTGTCATTGCATGTGTGTTCTTTTTAGTAACAACAACCAGAGTCATTTTGCATGTGTGTTCTTTCCACATACCACCTATGGATCCACTAGTGTCATTGAAATGTGTATTATTTTCAACTACCACCCATGGATCCACCAGTGTCATTGCATGTGTGTTCTTTTTAGTAACAACCAGAGTAATTTTGCATGTGTGATCTCTTCACATACCACCTATGGATCCACCAGTGTCATTGCATGTGTGTTCTTTTTAGTAACAACAACCAGAGTCATTTTGCATGTGTGTTCTTTTCACATACCACCTATGGATCCACCAGTGTCATTGAAATGTGTATTATTTTCAACTACCGCCCATGGATCCACCAGTGTCGTTGCATGTGTGTTCTTTTTACTAACAACAACCAGAGTCATTTTGCATGTGTGATCTCTTCACATATCACCTATGGATCCACCAGTGTCATTGGATGTGTGTTCTTTTTAGTAAAAACAACCAGAGTCATTTTGCATGTGTGATCTCTTCACATACCACCTATGGATCCACTAGTGTCATTGCATGTGTGTTCTTTTTAGTAACAACAACCAGAGTCATTTTGCATGTGTGTTCTTTTCACATACCACCTATGGATCCACCAGTGTCACTGAAATGTGTATTATTTTCAACTACCACCCATGGATCCACCAGTGTCATTACATGTGTGTTCTTTTTACTAACAACCAGAGTCATTTTGCATGTGTGATCTCTTCATATACCACCGATGGATCCACTAGTGTCATTGCATGTGTGTTCTTTTTAGTAACAACAAGCAGAGTCATTGAAATGTGTGTTCTTATCACATACCACCTATGGATCCACTAGTGTCATTGCATGTGTGTTTATTTCATAATCCACCTATGGATCCACCAGTGTCATTGCATGTGTGTTCTTTTTAGTAACAACAACCAGAGTCATTTTGCATGTGTGTTCTTCTCACATACCACCTATGGATCCACTAGTGTCATTGAAATGTGTATTATTTTCAACTACCACCCATGGATCCCACCAGTGTCATTTTGCATGTGTGTTCTTTTTAGTAACAACAACCAGAGTCATTTTGCATGTGTGATCTCTTCACATACCACCTATGGATCCACCAGTGTCATTGCATGTGTGTTCTTTTTAGTAACAACAACCAGAGTCATTTTGCATGTGTGTTCTTTCCACATACCACCTATGGATCCACTAGTGTCATTGAAATGTGTATTATTTTCAACTACCACCCATGGATCCACCAGTGTCATTGCATGTGTGTTCTTTTTAGTAACAACCAGAGTAATTTTGCATGTGTGATCTCTTCACATACCACCTATGGATCCACCAGTGTCATTGCATGTGTGTTCCTTTTAGTAACAACAACCAGAGTCATTTTGCATGTGTGTTCTTTTCACATACCACCTATGGATCCACCAGTGTCATTGAAATGTGTATTATTTTCAACTACCGCCCATGGATCCACCAGTGTCATTGCATGTGTGTTCTTTTTACTAACAACAACCAGAGTCATTTTGCATGTGTGATCTCTTCACATATCACCTATGGATCCACCAGTGTCATTGGATGTGTGTTCTTTTTAGTAAAAACAACCAGAGTCATTTTGCATGTGTGATCTCTTCACATACCACCTATGGATCCACTAGTGTCATTGCATGTGTGTTCTTTTTAGTAACAACAACCAGAGTCATTTTGCATGTGTGTTCTTTTCACATACCACCTATGGATCCACCAGTGTCATTGAAATGTGTATTATTTTCAACTACCACCCATGGATCCACCAGTGTCATTACATGTGTGTTCTTTTTACTAACAACCAGAGTCATTTTGCATGTGTGATCTCTTCATATACCACCGATGGATCCACTAGTGTCATTGCATGTGTGTTCTTTTTAGTAACAACAAGCAGAGTCATTGAAATGTGTGTTCTTATCACATACCACCTATGGATCCACTAGTGTCATTGCATGTGTGTTCATTTCATAATCCACCTATGGATCCACCAGTGTCATTGCATGTGTGTTCTTTTTAGTAACAACAACCAGAGTCATTTTGCATGTGTGTTCTTCTCACATACCACCTATGGATCCACTAGTGTCATTGTATGTGTGTTCTTTTTCGTAACAACAACCGGTGTCATTGCATGTGTGTTCTCTTTAGAGACCACACATGGCTCCACCAGTGTCATTGCATGTGTATTCTTTTTACTAACAATAACAAGAGTCATTGAAATGTGTGCTCTCTTCAGATACCACACATGTATCCACCAATGTCATTGCATGTGTGTTCTTTTCACTAACAACAACCAGAGTCATTGCATGTGTGTTCTTTTCACATACCACATATGGATCCACCAGTGTCATTGCATGTGTCCTCTTTTCACAATCCACCCATGGATCCACCAGAGTCATTGCATGTGTGCTCTTTTTAGTAACAACAACCAGAGTCATTTTGCATGTGTGTTCTTTTCACATACCACCTATGGATCCACTAGTGTCATTGAAATGTGTATTATTTTCCACTACCACCCATGGATCCCACCAGTGTCATTTTGCATGTGTGTTCTTTTTAGTAACAACAACCAGAGTCATTTTGCATGTGTGATCTCTTCACATACCACCTATGGATCCACCAGTGTCATTGCATGTGTGTTCTTTTTAGTAACAACAACCAGAGTCATTTTGCATGTGTGTTCTTTCCACATACCACCTATGGATCCACTAGTGTCATTGAAATGTGTATTATTTTCAACTACCACCCATGGATCCACCAGTGTCATTGCATGTGTGTTCTTTTTAGTAACAACAACCAGAGTCATTTTGCATGTGTGTTCTTCTCACATACCACCTATGGATCCACTAGTGTCATTGAAATGTGTATTATTTTCAACTACCACCCATGGATCCCACCAGTGTCATTTTGCATGTGTGTTCTTTTTAGTAACAACAACCAGAGTCATTTTGCATGTGTGATCTCTTCACATACCACCTATGGATCCACCAGTGTCATTGCATGTGTGTTCTTTTTAGTAACAACAACCAGAGTCATTTTGCATGTGTGTTCTTTCCACATACCACCTATGGATCCACTAGTGTCATTGAAATGTGTATTATTTTCAACTACCACCCATGGATCCACCAGTGTCATTGCATGTGTGTTCTTTTTAGTAACAACCAGAGTAATTTTGCATGTGTGATCTCTTCACATACCACCTATGGATCCACCAGTGTCATTGCATGTGTGTTCTTTTTAGTAACAACAACCAGAGTCATTTTGCATGTGTGTTCTTTTCACATACCACCTATGGATCCACCAGTGTCATTGAAATGTGTATTATTTTCAACTACCGCCCATGGATCCACCAGTGTCATTGCATGTGTGTTCTTTTTACTAACAACAACCAGAGTCATTTTGCATGTGTGATCTCTTCACATATCACCTATGGATCCACCAGTGTCATTGGATGTGTGTTCTTTTTAGTAAAAACAACCAGAGTCATTTTGCATGTGTGATCTCTTCACATACCACCTATGGATCCACTAGTGTCATTGCATGTGTGTTCTTTTTAGTAACAACAACCAGAGTCATTTTGCATGTGTGTTCTTTTCACATACCACCTATGGATCCACCAGTGTCATTGAAATGTGTATTATTTTCAACTACCACCCATGGATCCACCAGTGTCATTACATGTGTGTTCTTTTTACTAACAACCAGAGTCATTTTGCATGTGTGATCTCTTCATATACCACCGATGGATCCACTAGTGTCATTGCATGTGTGTTCTTTTTAGTAACAACAAGCAGAGTCATTGAAATGTGTGTTCTTATCACATACCACCTATGGATCCACTAGTGTCATTGCATGTGTGTTCATTTCATAATCCACCTATGGATCCACCAGTGTCATTGCATGTGTGTTCTTTTTAGTAACAACAACCAGAGTCATTTTGCATGTGTGTTCTTCTCACATACCACCTATGGATCCACTAGTGTCATTGTATGTGTGTTCTTTTTCGTAACAACAACCGGTGTCATTGCATGTGTGTTCTCTTTAGAGACCACACATGGCTCCACCAGTGTCATTGCATGTGTATTCTTTTTACTAACAATAACAAGAGTCATTGAAATGTGTGCTCTCTTCAGATACCACACATGTATCCACCAATGTCATTGCATGTGTGTTCTTTTCACTAACAACAACCAGAGTCATTGCATGTGTGTTCTTATCACATACCACCTATGGATCCACTAGTGTCATTGCATGTGTGTTCATTTCATAATCCACCTATGGATCCACCAGTGTCATTGCATGTGTGTTCTTTTTAGTAACAACAACCAGAGTCATTTTGCATGTGTGTTCTTTCCACATACCACCTATGGATCCACTAGTGTCATTGAAATGTGTATTATTTTCAACTACCACCCATGGATCCACCAGTGTCATTGCATGTGTGTTCTTTTTAGTAACAACCAGAGTAATTTTGCATGTGTGATCTCTTCACATACCACCTATGGATCCACCAGTGTCATTGCATGTGTGTTCTTTTTAGTAACAACAACCAGAGTCATTTTGCATGTGTGTTCTTTCCACATACCACCTATGGATCCACTAGTGTCATTGAAATGTGTATTATTTTCAACTACCACCCATGGATCCACTAGTGTCATTGCATGTGTGTTCATTTCATAATCCACCTATGGATCCACCAGTGTCATTGCATGTGTGTTCTTTTTAGTAACAACAACCAGAGTCATTTTGCATGTGTGTTCTTCTCACATACCACCTATGGATCCACTAGTGTCATTGTATGTGTGTTCTTTTTCGTAACAACAATCAGTGTCATTGCATGTGTGTTCTCTTTAGAGACCACACATGGCTCCACCAGTGTCATTGCATGTGTATTCTTTTTACTAACGATAACAAGAGTCATTGAAATGTGTGCTCTCTTCAGATACCACACATGTATCCACCAATGTCATTGCATGTGTGTTCTTTTCACTAACAACAACCAGAGTCATTGCATGTGTGTTCTTTTCACATACCACATATGGATCCACCAGTGTCATTGCATGTGTCCTCTTTTCACAATCCACCCATGGATCCACCAGTGTCATTGCATGTGTGCTCTTTTTAGTAACAACAACCAGAGTCATTTTGCATGTGTGTTCTTTTCACATACCACCTATGGATCCACTAGTGTCATTGAAATGTGTATTATTTTCCACTACCACCCATGGATCCCACCAGTGTCATTTTGCATGTGTGTTCTTTTTAGTAACAACAACCAGAGTCATTTTGCATGTGTGATCTCTTCACATACCACCTATGGATCCACCAGTGTCATTGCATGTGTGTTCTTTTTAGTAACAACAACCAAAGTCATTTTGCATGTGTGTTCTTTCCACATACCACCTATGGATCCACTAGTGTCATTGAAATGTGTATTATTTTCAACTACCACCCATGGATCCACCAGTGTCATTGCATGTGTGTTCTTTTTAGTAACAACAACCAGAGTAATTTTGCATGTGTGATCTCTTCACATACCACCTATGGATCCACCAGTGTCATTGCATGTGTGTTCTTTTTAGTAACAACAACCAGAGTCATTTTGCATGTGTGTTCTTTTCACATACCACCTATGGATCCACCAGTGTCATTGAAATGTGTATTATTTTCCACTACCACCATGGATCCCACCAGTGTCATTTTGCATGTGTGTTCTTTTAAGTAACAACAACCAGAGACATTTTGCATGTGTGATCTCTTCACATACCACCTATGGATCCACTAGTGTCATTGCATGTGTGTTCATTTCATAATCCACCTATGGATCCACCAGTGTCATTGCATGTGTGTTCTTTTTAGTAACAACAACCAGAGTCATTTTGCATGTGTGTTCTTTCCACATACCACCTATGGATCCACTAGTGTCATTGAAATGTGTATTATTTTCAACTACCACCCATGGATCCACCAGTGTCATTGCATGTGTGTTCTTTTTAGTAACAACCAGAGTAATTTTGCATGTGTGATCTCTTCACATACCACCTATGGATCCACTAGTGTCATTGCATGTGTGTTCTTTTTAGTAACAACAACTAGAGTCATTTTGCATGTGTGTTCTTTTCACATACCACCTATGGATCCACCAGTGTCATTGAAATGTGTATTATTTTCAACTACCACCCATGGATCCACCAGTGTCATTACATGTGTGTTCTTTTTACTAACAACCAGAGTCATTTTGCATGTGTGATCTCTTCATATACCACCGATGGATCCACTAGTGTCATTGCATGTGTGTTCTTTTTAGTAACAACAAGCAGAGTCATTGAAATGTGTGTTCTTATCACATACCACCTATGGATCCACTAGTGTCATTGCATGTGTGTTCATTTCATAATCCACCTATGGATCCACCAGTGTCATTGCATGTGTGTTCTTTTTAGTAAAAACAACCAGAGTCATTTTGCATGTGTATTATTTTCAACTACCGCCCATGGATCCACCAGTGTCGTTGCATGTGTGTTCTTTTTACTAACAACAACCAGAGTCATTTTGCATGTGTGATCTCTTCACATATCACCTATGGATCCACCAGTGTCATTGGATGTGTGTTCTTTTTAGTAAAAACAACCAGAGTCATTTTGCATGTGTGATCTCTTCACATACCACCTATGGATCCACTAGTGTCATTGCATGTGTGTTCTTTTTAGTAACAACAACCAGAGTCATTTTGCATGTGTGTTCTTTTCACATACCACCTATGGATCCACCAGTGTCATTGAAATGTGTATTATTTTCAACTACCACCCATGGATCCACCAGTGTCATTACATGTGTGTTCTTTTTACTAACAACCAGAGTCATTTTGCATGTGTGATCTCTTCATATACCACCGATGGATCCACTAGTGTCATTGCATGTGTGTTCTTTTTAGTAACAACAAGCAGAGTCATTGAAATGTGTGTTCTTATCACATACCACCTATGGATCCACTAGTGTCATTGCATGTGTGTTCATTTCATAATCCACCTATGGATCCACCAGTGTCATTGCATGTGTGTTCTTTTTAGTAACAACAACCAGAGTCATTTTGCATGTGTGTTCTTCTCACATACCACCTATGGATCCACTAGTGTCATTGAAATGTGTATTATTTTCAACTACCACCCATGGATCCCACCAGTGTCATTTTGCATGTGTGTTCTTTTTAGTAACAACAACCAGAGTCATTTTGCATGTGTGATCTCTTCACATACCACCTACGGATCCACCAGTGTCATTGCATGTGTGTTCTTTTTAGTAACAACAACCAGAGTCATTTTGCATGTGTGTTCTTTCCACATACCACCTATGGATCCACTAGTGTCATTGAAATGTGTATTATTTTCAACTACCACCCATGGATCCACCAGTGTCATTGCATGTGTGTTCTTTTTAGTAACAACCAGAGTAATTTTGCATGTGTGATCTCTTCACATACCACCTATGGATCCACCAGTGTCATTGCATGTGTGTTCTTTTTAGTAACAACAACCAGAGTCATTTTGCATGTGTGTTCTTTTCACATACCACCTATGGATCCACCAGTGTCATTGAAATGTGTATTATTTTCAACTACCGCCCATGGATCCACCAGTGTCATTGCATGTGTGTTCTTTTTACTAACAACAACCAGAGTCATTTTGCATGTGTGATCTCTTCACATATCACCTATGGATCCACCAGTGTCATTGGATGTGTGTTATTTTTAGTAAAAACAACCAGAGTCATTTTGCATGTGTGATCTCTTCACATACCACCTATGGATCCACTAGTGTCATTGCATGTGTGTTCTTTTTAGTAACAACAACTAGAGTCATTTTGCATGTGTGTTCTTTTCACATACCACCTATGGATCCACCAGTGTCATTGAAATGTGTATTATTTTCAACTACCACCCATGGATCCACCAGTGTCATTACATGTGTGTTCTTTTTACTAACAACCAGAGTCATTTTGCATGTGTGATCTCTTCATATACCACCGATGGATCCACTAGTGTCATTGCATGTGTGTTCTTTTTAGTAACAACAAGCAGAGTCATTGAAATGTGTGTTCTTATCACATACCACCTATGGATCCACTAGTGTCATTGCATGTGTGTTCATTTCATAATCCACCTATGGATCCACCAGTGTCATTGCATGTGTGTTCTTTTTAGTAACAACAACCAGAGTCATTTTGCATGTGTGTTCTTCTCACATACCACCTATGGATCCACTAGTGTCATTGTATGTGTGTTCTTTTTCGTAACAACAACCGGTGTCATTGCATGTGTGTTCTCTTTAGAGACCACACATGGCTCCACCAGTGTCATTGCATGTGTATTCTTTTTACTAACAATAACAAGAGTCATTGAAATGTGTGCTCTCTTCAGATACCACACATGTATCCACCAATGTCATTGCATGTGTGTTCTTTTCACTAACAACAACCAGAGTCATTGCATGTGTGTTCTTTTCACATACCACATATGGATCCACCAGTGTCATTGCATGTGTCCTCTTTTCACAATCCACCCATGGATCCACCAGAGTCATTGCATGTGTGCTCTTTTTAGTAACAACAACCAGAGTCATTTTGCATGTGTGTTCTTTTCACATACCACCTATGGATCCACTAGTGTCATTGAAATGTGTATTATTTTCCACTACCACCCATGGATCCCACCAGTGTCATTTTGCATGTGTGTTCTTTTTAGTAACAACAACCAGAGTCATTTTGCATGTGTGATCTCTTCACATACCACCTATGGATCCACCAGTGTCATTGCATGTGTGTTCTTTTTAGTAACAACAACCAGAGTCATTTTGCATGTGTGTTCTTTCCACATACCACCTATGGATCCACTAGTGTCATTGAAATGTGTATTATTTTCAACTACCACCCATGGATCCACCAGTGTCATTGCATGTGTGTTCTTTTTAGTAACAACAACCAGAGTCATTTTGCATGTGTGTTCTTCTCACATACCACCTATGGATCCACTAGTGTCATTGTATGTGTGTTCTTTTTCGTAACAACAACCGGTGTCATTGCATGTGTGTTCTCTTTAGAGACCACACATGGCTCCACCAGTGTCATTGCATGTGTATTCTTTTTACTAACAATAACAAGAGTCATTGAAATGTGTGCTCTCTTCAGATACCACACATGTATCCACCAATGTCATTGCATGTGTGTTCTTTTCACTAACAACAACCAGAGTCATTGCATGTGTGTTCTTTTCACATACCACATATGGATCCACCAGTGTCATTGCATGTGTCCTCTTTTCACAATCCACCCATGGATCCACCAGAGTCATTGCATGTGTGCTCTTTTTAGTAACAACAACCAGAGTCATTTTGCATGTGTGTTCTTTTCACATACCACCTATGGATCCACTAGTGTCATTGAAATGTGTATTATTTTCCACTACCACCCATGGATCCCACCAGTGTCATTTTGCATGTGTGTTCTTTTTAGTAACAACAACCAGAGTCATTTTGCATGTGTGATCTCTTCACATACCACCTATGGATCCACCAGTGTCATTGCATGTGTGTTCTTTTTAGTAACAACAACCAGAGTCATTTTGCATGTGTGTTCTTTCCACATACCACCTATGGATCCACTAGTGTCATTGAAATGTGTATTATTTTCAACTACCACCCATGGATCCACCAGTGTCATTGCATGTGTGTTCTTTTTAGTAACAACAACCAGAGTCATTTTGCATGTGTGTTCTTCTCACATACCACCTATGGATCCACTAGTGTCATTGTATGTGTGTTCTTTTTCGTAACAACAACCGGTGTCATTGCATGTGTGTTCTCTTTAGAGACCACACATGGCTCCACCAGTGTCATTGCATGTGTATTCTTTTTACTAACAATAACAAGAGTCATTGAAATGTGTGCTCTCTTCAGATACCACACATGTATCCACCAATGTCATTGCATGTGTGTTCTTTTCACTAACAACAACCAGAGTCATTGCATGTGTGTTCTTTTCACATACCACATATGGATCCACCAGTGTCATTGCATGTGTCCTCTTTTCACAATCCACCCATGGATCCACCAGAGTCATTGCATGTGTGCTCTTTTTAGTAACAACAACCAGAGTCATTTTGCATGTGTGTTCTTTTCACATACCACCTATGGATCCACTAGTGTCATTGAAATGTGTATTATTTTCCACTACCACCCATGGATCCCACCAGTGTCATTTTGCATGTGTGTTCTTTTTAGTAACAACAACCAGAGTCATTTTGCATGTGTGATCTCTTCACATACCACCTATGGATCCACCAGTGTCATTGCATGTGTGTTCTTTTTAGTAACAACAACCAGAGTCATTTTGCATGTGTGTTCTTTCCACATACCACCTATGGATCCACTAGTGTCATTGAAATGTGTATTATTTTCAACTACCACCCATGGATCCACCAGTGTCATTGCATGTGTGTTCTTTTTAGTAACAACAACCAGAGTCATTTTGCATGTGTGTTCTTCTCACATACCACCTATGGATCCACTAGTGTCATTGAAATGTGTATTATTTTCCACTACCACCCATGGATCCCACCAGTCTCATTTTGCATGTGTGTTCTTTTTAGTAACAACAACCAGAGTCATTTTGCATGTGTGATCTCTTCACATACCACCTATGGATCCACCAGTGTCATTGCATGTGTGTTCTTTTTAGTAACAACAACCAGAGTCATTTTGCATGTGTGTTCTTTCCACATACCACCTATGGATCCACTAGTGTCATTGAAATGTGTATTATTTTCAACTACCACCCATGGATCCACCAGTGTCATTGCATGTGTGTTCTTTTTAGTAACAACCAGAGTAATTTTGCATGTGTGATCTCTTCACATACCACCTATGGATCCACCAGTGTCATTGCATGTGTGTTCTTTTTAGTAACAACAACCAGAGTCATTTTGCATGTGTGTTATTTTCACATACCACCTATGGATCCACCAGTGTCATTGAAATGTGTATTATTTTCAACTACCGCCCATGGATCCACCAGTGTCGTTGCATGTGTGTTCTTTTTACTAACAACAACCAGAGTCATTTTGCATGTGTGATCTCTTCACATATCACCTATGGATCCACCAGTGTCATTGGATGTGTGTTCTTTTTAGTAAAAACAACCAGAGTCATTTTGCATGTGTGATCTCTTCACATACCACCTATGGATCCACTAGTGTCATTGCATGTGTGTTCTTTTTAGTAACAACAACCAGAGTCATTTTGCATGTGTGTTCTTTTCACATACCACCTATGGATCCACCAGTGTCATTGAAATGTGTATTATTTTCAACTACCACCCATGGATCCACCAGTGTCATTACATGTGTGTTCTTTTTACTAACAACCAGAGTCATTTTGCATGTGTGATCTCTTCATATACCACCGATGGATCCACCAGTGTCATTGCATGTGTGTTCTTTTTAGTAACAACAAGCAGAGTCATTGAAATGTGTGTTCTTATCACATACCACCTATGGATCCACTAGTGTCATTGCATGTGTGTTCATTTCATAATCCACCTATGGATCCACCAGTGTCATTGCATGTGTGTTCTTTTTAGTAACAACAACCAGAGTCATTTTGCATGTGTGTTCTTCTCACATACCACCTATGGATCCGCTAGTGTCATTGAAATGTGTATTATTTTCAACTACCACCCATGGATCCCACCAGTGTCATTTTGCATGTGTGTTCTTTTTAGTAACAACAACCAGAGTCATTTTGCATGTGTGATCTCTTCACATACCACCTATGGATCCACCAGTGTCATTGCATGTGTGTTCTTTTTAGTAACAACAACCAGAGTAATTTTGCATGTGTGATCTCTTCACATACCACCTATGGATCCACCAGTGTCATTGCATGTGTGTTCTTTTTAGTAACAACAACCAGAGTCATTTTGCATGTGTGTTCTTTTCACATACCACCTATGGATCCACCAGTGTCATTGAAATGTGTATTATTTTCAACTACCGCCCATGGATCCACCAGTGTCATTGCATGTGTGTTCTTTTTACTAACAACAACCAGAGTCATTTTGCATGTGTGTTCTTTTCACATACCACCTATGGATCCACCAGTGTCATTGAAATGTGTATTATTTTCAACTACCGCCCATGGATCCACCAGTGTCATTGCATGTGTTTTCTTTTTACTAACAACAACCAGAGTCATTTTGCATGTGTGATCTCTTCACATATCACCTATGGATCCACCAGTGTCATTGGATGTGTGTTCTTTTTAGTAAAAACAACCAGAGTCATTTTGCATGCGTGATCTCTTCACATACCACCTATGGATCCACTAGTGTCATTGCATGTGTGTTCTTTTTAGTAACAACAACCAGAGTCATTTTGCATGTGTGTTCTTTTCACATACCACCTATGGATCCACCAGTGTCATTGAAATGTGTATTAGTTTCAACTACCACCCATGGATCCACCAGTGTCATTACATGTGTGTTCTTTTTACTAACAACCAGAGTCATTTTGCATGTGTGATCTCTTCATATACCACCGATGGATCCACCAGTGTCATTGCATGTGTTTTCTTTTTAGTAACAACAAGCAGAGTCATTGAAATGTGTGTTCTTATCACATACCACCTATGGATCCACTAGTGTCATTGCATGTGTGTTCATTTCATAATCCACCTATGGATCCACCAGTGTCATTGCATGTGTGTTCTTTTTAGTAACAACAACCAGAGTCATTTTGCATGTGTGTTCTTCTCACATACCACCTATGGATCCACTAGTGTCATTGTATGTGTGTTCTTTTTCGTAACAACAATCAGTGTCATTGCATGTGTGTTCTCTTTAGAGACCACACATGGCTCCACCAGTGTCATTGCATGTGTATTCTTTTTACTAACGATAACAAGAGTCATTGAAATGTGTGCTCTCTTCAGATACCACACATGTATCCACCAATGTCATTGCATGTGTGTTCTTTTCACTAACAACAACCAGAGTCATTGCATGTGTGTTCTTTTCACATACCACATATGGATCCACCAGTGTCATTGCATGTGTCCTCTTTTCACAATCCACCCATGGATCCACCAGTGTCATTGCATGTGTGCTCTTTTTAGTAACAACAACCAGAGTCATTTTGCATGTGTGTTCTTTTCACATACCACCTATGGATCCACTAGTGTCATTGAAATGTGTATTATTTTCCACTACCACCCATGGATCCCACCAGTGTCATTTTGCATGTGTGTTCTTTTTAGTAACAACAACCAGAGTCATTTTGCATGTGTGATCTCTTCACATACCACCTATGGATCCACCAGTGTCATTGCATGTGTGTTCTTTTTAGTAACAACAACCAGAGTCATTTTGCATGTGTGTTCTTTCCACATACCACCTATGGATCCACTAGTGTCATTGAAATGTGTATTATTTTCAACTACCACCCATGGATCCACCAGTGTCATTGCATGTGTGTTCTTTTTAGTAACAACAACCAGAGTAATTTTGCATGTGTGATCTCTTCACATACCACCTATGGATCCACCAGTGTCATTGCATGTGTGTTCTTTTTAGTAACAACAACCAGAGTCATTTTGCATGTGTGTTCTTTTCACATACCACCTATGGATCCACCAGTGTCATTGAAATGTGTATTATTTTCAACTACCGCCCATGGATCCACCAGTGTCATTGCATGTGTGTTCTTTTTACTAACAACAACCAGAGTCATTTTGCATGTGTGTTCTTTTCACATACCACCTATGGATCCACCAGTGTCATTGAAATGTGTATTATTTTCAACTACCGCCCATGGATCCACCAGTGTCATTGCATGTGTGTTCTTTTTACTAACAACAACCAGAGTCATTTTGCATGTGTGATCTCTTCACATATCACCTATGGATCCACCAGTGTCATTGGATGTGTGTTCTTTTTAGTAAAAACAACCAGAGTCATTTTGCATGCGTGATCTCTTCACATACCACCTATGGATCCACTAGTGTCATTGCATGTGTGTTCTTTTTAGTAACAACAACCAGAGTCATTTTGCATGTGTGTTCTTTTCACATACCACCTATGGATCCACTAGTGTCATTGAAATGTGTATTATTTTCAACTACCACCCATGGATCCACCAGTGTCATTACATGTGTGTTCTTTTTACTAACAACCAGAGTCATTTTGCATGTGTGATCTCTTCATATACCACCGATGGATCCACCAGTGTCATTGCATGTGTGTTCTTTTTAGTAACAACAAGCAGAGTCATTGAAATGTGTGTTCTTATCACATACCACCTATGGATCCACTAGTGTCATTGCATGTGTGTTCATTTCATAATCCACCTATGGATCCACCAGTGTCATTGCATGTGTGTTCTTTTTAGTAACAACAACCAGAGTCATTTTGCATGTGTGTTCTTCTCACATACCACCTATGGATCCACTAGTGTCATTGTATGTGTGTTCTTTTTCGTAACAACAATCAGTGTCATTGCATGTGTGTTCTCTTTAGAGACCACACATGGCTCCACCAGTGTCATTGCATGTGTATTCTTTTTACTAACGATAACAAGAGTCATTGAAATGTGTGCTCTCTTCAGATACCACACATGTATCCACCAATGTCATTGCATGTGTGTTCTTTTCACTAACAACAACCAGAGTCATTGCATGTGTGTTCTTTTCACATACCACATATGGATCCACCAGTGTCATTGCATGTGTCCTCTTTTCACAATCCACCCATGGATCCACCAGTGTCATTGCATGTGTGCTCTTTTTAGTAACAACAACCAGAGTCATTTTGCATGTGTGTTCTTTTCACATACCACCTATGGATCCACTAGTGTCATTGAAATGTGTATTATTTTCCACTACCACCCATGGATCCCACCAGTGTCATTTTGCATGTGTGTTCTTTTTAGTAACAACAACCAGAGTCATTTTGCATGTGTGATCTCTTCACATACCACCTATGGATCCACCAGTGTCATTGCATGTGTGTTCTTTTTAGTAACAACAACCAAAGTCATTTTGCATGTGTGTTCTTTCCACATACCACCTATGGATCCACTAGTGTCATTGAAATGTGTATTATTTTCAACTACCACCCATGGATCCACCAGTGTCATTGCATGTGTGTTCTTTTTAGTAACAACAACCAGAGTAATTTTGCATGTGTGATCTCTTCACATACCACCTATGGATCCACCAGTGTCATTGCATGTGTGTTCTTTTTAGTAACAACAACCAGAGTCATTTTGCATGTGTGTTCTTTTCACATACCACCTATGGATCCACCAGTGTCATTGAAATGTGTATTATTTTCCACTACCACCATGGATCCCACCAGTGTCATTTTGCATGTGTGTTCTTTTTAGTAACAACAACCAGAGACATTTTGCATGTGTGATCTCTTCACATACCACCTATGGATCCACCAGTGTCATTGCATGTGTGTTCTTTTTAGTAACAACAACCAGAGTCATTTTGCATGTGTGTTCTTTCCACATACCACCTATGGATCCACTAGTGTCATTGAAATGTGTATTATTTTCAACTACCACCCATGGATCCACCAGTGTCATTGCATGTGTGTTCTTTTTAGTAACAACAACCAGAGTAATTTTGCATGTGTGATCTCTTCACATACCACCTATGGATCCACCAGTGTCATTGCATGTGTGTTCTTTTTAGTAACAACAACTAGAGTCATTTTGCATGTGTGTTCTTTTCACATACCACCTATGGATCCACCAGTGTCATTGAAATGTGTATTATTTTCAACTACCGCCCATGGATCCACCAGTGTCATTGCATGTGTGTTCTTTTTACTAACAACAACCAGAGTCATTTTGCATGTGTGTTCTTTTCACATACCACCTATGGATCCACCAGTGTCATTGAAATGTGTATTATTTTCAACTACCGCCCATGGATCCACCAGTGTCATTGCATGTGTGTTCTTTTTACTAACAACAACCAGAGTCATTTTGCATGTGTGATCTCTTCACATATCACCTATGGATCCACCAGTGTCATTGGATGTGTGTTCTTTTTAGTAAAAACAACCAGAGTCATTTTGCATGTGTGATCTCTTCACATACCACCTATGGATCCACTAGTGTCATTGCATGTGTGTTCTTTTTCGTAACAACAACCAGAGTCATTTTGCATGTGTGTTCTTTTCACATACCACCTATGGATCCACCAGTGTCATTGAAATGTGTATTATTTTCAACTACCACCCATGGATCCACCAGTGTCATTACATGTGTGTTCTTTTTACTAACAACCAGAGTCATTTTGCATGTGTGATCTCTTCATATACCACTGATGGATCCACCAGTGTCATTGCATGTGTGTTCTTTTTAGTAACAACAAGCAGAGTCATTGAAATGTGTGTTCTTATCACATACCACCTATGGATCCACTAGTGTCATTGCATGTGTGTTCATTTCATAATCCACCTATGGATCCACCAGTGTCATTGCATGTGTGTTCTTTTTAGTAACAACAACCAGAGTCATTTTGCATGTGTGTTCTTCTCACATACCACCTATGGATCCACTAGTGTCATTGTATGTGTGTTCTTTTTCGTAACAACAATCAGTGTCATTGCATGTGTGTTCTCTTTAGAGACCACACATGGCTCCACCAGTGTCATTGCATGTGTATTCTTTTTACTAACAATAACAAGAGTCATTGAAATGTGTGCTCTCTTCAGATACCACACATGTATCCACCAATGTCATTGCATGTGTGTTCTTTTCACTAACAACAACCAGAGTCATTGCATGTGTGTTCTTTTCACATACCACATATGGATCCACCAGTGTCATTGCATGTGTCCTCTTTTCACAATCCACCCATGGATCCACCAGTGTCATTGCATGTGTGCTCTTTTTAGTAACAACAACCAGAGTCATTTTGCATGTGTGTTCTTTTCACATACCACCTATGGATCCACTAGTGTCATTGAAATGTGTATTATTTTCCACTACCACCCATGGATCCCACCAGTGTCATTTTGCATGTGTGTTCTTTTTAGTAACAACAACCAGAGTCATTTTGCATGTGTGATCTCTTCACATACCACCTATGGATCCACCAGTGTCATTGCATGTGTGTTCTTTTTAGTAACAACAACCAGAGTCATTTTGCATGTGTGTTCTTCCACATACCACCTATGGATCCACTAGTGTCATTGAAATGTGTATTATTTTCAACTACCACCCATGGATCCACCAGTGTCATTGCATGTGTGTTCTTTTTAGTAACAACAACCAGAGACATTTTGCATGTGTGATCTCTTCACATACCACCTATGGATCCACCAGTGTCATTGCATGTGTGTTCTTTTTAGTAACAACAACCAGAGTCATTTTGCATGTGTGTTCTTTTCACATACCACCTATGGATCCACCAGTGTCATTGAAATGTGTATTATTTTCAACTACCGCCCATGGATCCACCAGTGTCATTGCATGTGTGTTCTTTTTACTAACAACAACCAGAGTCATTTTGCATGTGTGATCTCTTCACATATCACCTATGGATCCACCAGTGTCATTGGATGTGTGTTCTTTTTAGTAAAAACAACCAGAGTCATTTTGCATGGGTGATCTCTTCACATACCACCTATGGATCCACTAGTGTCATTGCATGTGTGTTCTTTTTAGTAACAACAACCAGAGTCATTTTGCATGTGTGTTCTTTTCACATACCACCTATGGATCCACCAGTGTCATTGAAATGTGTATTATTTTCAACTACCACCCATGGATCCACCAGTGTCATTACATGTGTGTTCTTTTTACTAACAACCAGAGTCATTTTGCATGTGTGATCTCTTCATATACCACTGATGGATCCACCAGTGTCATTGCATGTGTGTTCTTTTTAGTAACAACAAGCAGAGTCATTGAAATGTGTGTTCTTATCACATACCACCTATGGATCCACTAGTGTCATTGCATGTGTGTTCATTTCATAATCCACCTATGGATCCACCAGTGTCATTGCATGTGTGTTCTTTTTAGTAACAACAACCAGAGTCATTTTGCATGTGTGTTCTTCTCACATACCACCTATGGATCCACTAGTGTCATTGTATGTGTGTTCTTTTTCGTAACAACAATCAGTGTCATTGCATGTGTGTTCTCTTTAGAGACCACACATGGCTCCACCAGTGTCATTGCATGTGTATTCTTTTTACTAACAATAACAAGAGTCATTGAAATGTGTGCTCTCTTCAGATACCACACATGTATCCACCAATGTCATTGCATGTGTGTTCTTTTCACTAACAACAACCAGAGTCATTGCATGTGTGTTCTTTTCACATACCACATATGGATCCACCAGTGTCATTGCATGTGTCCTCTTTTCACAATCCACCCATGGATCCACCAGTGTCATTGCATGTGTGCTCTTTTTAGTAACAACAACCAGAGTCATTTTGCATGTGTGTTCTTTTCACATACCACCTATGGATCCACTAGTGTCATTGAAATGTGTATTATTTTCCACTACCACCCATGGATCCCACCAGTGTCATTTTGCATGTGTGTTCTTTTTAGTAACAACAACCAGAGTCATTTTGCATGTGTGATCTCTTCACATACCACCTATGGATCCACCAGTGTCATTGCATGTGTGTTCTTTTTAGTAACAACAACCAGAGTCATTTTGCATGTGTGTTCTTCCACATACCACCTATGGATCCACTAGTGTCATTGAAATGTGTATTATTTTCAACTACCACCCATGGATCCACCAGTGTCATTGCATGTGTGTTCTTTTTAGTAACAACAACCAGAGACATTTTGCATGTGTGATCTCTTCACATACCACCTATGGATCCACCAGTGTCATTGCATGTGTGTTCTTTTTAGTAACAACAACCAGAGTCATTTTGCATGTGTGTTCTTTTCACATACCACCTATGGATCCACCAGTGTCATTGAAATGTGTATTATTTTCAACTACCGCCCATGGATCCACCAGTGTCATTGCATGTGTGTTCTTTTTACTAACAACAACCAGAGTCATTTTGCATGTGTGATCTCTTCACACATCACCTATGGATCCACCAGTGTCATTGGATGTGTGTTCTTTTTAGTAAAAACAACCAGAGTCATTTTGCATGTGTGATCTCTTCACATACCACCTATGGATCCACCAGTGTCATTGCATGTGTGTTCTTTTTAGTAACAACAACCAGAGTCATTTTGCATGTGTGTTCTTTTCACATACCACCTATGGATCCACCAGTGTCATTGAAATGTGTATTATTTTCAACTACCACCCATGGATCCACCTGTGTCATTACATGTGTGTTCTTTTTACTAACAACCAGAGTCATTTTGCATGTGTGATCTCTTCATATACCACCGATGGATCCACCAGTGTCATTGCATGTGTGTTCTTTTTAGTAACAACAACCAGAGTCATTGAAATGTGTGTTCTTCTCACATACCACCTACCGATCCACCTGTGTCATTGCATGTGTGTTCATTTCACTAACAACAACCAGAGTCATTGCATGTGTGTTCTTTTCACATACCACAGATGGATCCACCAGTGTGATTGAAATGTGTGTTCTCTAGTGAGACCACACATGGATCCACCAGTGCATTGCATGTGTGTTCTTTTTAGTAACAACCAGAGTCCTTTTGCATGTGTGTTCTTTTCACATACCACATATGGATCCACCAATGTCATTACATGTGTGTTCTTTTCACAATCCACCCATGGATCCACCGGTGTCATTTCATGTGTTTTCTTTTTAGTAACAAACATAGTCATTTTGCATGTGTGTTCTTTTCACATACCACCTGTGGATCCACCAGTGTCATTGCATGTGTTTTCTTTTCACAATCCACCCATGGATCCCACCAGTGTCATTTTGCATGTGTGTTCTTTTTATTAACAACAACCAGAGTCATTTTGCATGTGAGTTCTCTTCAAATACCACCTCTGGATCCACCAGTGTCATTGCATGTGTGTTCTTTTTAGTAACAACAACCAGAGTCATTGAAATGTGTGTTCTTATCACATACCACCTATGGATCCACTAGTGTCATTGCATGTGTGTTCATTTCATAATCCACCTATGTATCCACCAGTGTCATTGCATGTGTGTTCTTTTGAGTAACAACAACCAGAGTCATTTTGCATGTGTGTTCTTCTCACATGCCACCTATGGATCCACTAGTGTCATTGTATGTGTGTTCTTTTTCGTAACAACAACCAGTGTCATTGCATGTGTGTTCTCTTTAGAGACCACACATGGCTCCACCAGTGTCATTGCATGTGTATTCTTTTTACTAACAATAACAAGAGTCATTGAAATGTGTGCTCTCTTCAGATACCACACATGTATCCACCAATGTCATTGCATGTGTGTTCTTTTCACTAACAACAACCAGAGTCATTGCATGTGTGTTCTTTTCACATACCACATATGGATCCACCAGTGTCATTGCATGTGTCCTCTTTTCACAATCCACCCATGGATCCACCAGTGTCATTGCATGTGTGCTCTTTTTAGTAACAACAACCAGAGTCATTTTGCATGTGTGTTCTATTCACATACCACCAATGGATCCACTAGTCTCATTGAAATGTGTATTATTTTCAACTACCACCCATGGATCCCACTAGTGTCATTTTGCATGTGTGTTCTTTTTAGTAACAACAACCAGAGTCATTTTGCATGTGTGATCTCTTCACATACCACCTATGGATCCACCAGTGTTGTTGCATGTGTGTTCTTTTTAGTAACAACAACCAGAGTCATTTTGCATGTGTGTTCTTTCCACATACCACCTATGGATCCACTAGTTTCATTGAAATGTGTATTATTTTCAACTACCACCCATGGATCCACCAGTGTCATTGCATGTGTGTTCTTTTTAGTAACAACAACCAGAGTCATTTTGCATGTGTGTTCTTTTCACATACCACCTATGGATCCACCAGTGTCATTGAAATGTGTATTATTTTCAACTACCGCCCATGGATCCACCAGTGTCATTGCATGTGTGTTCTTTTTACTAACAACAACCAGAGTCATTTTGCATGTGTGTTCTTTTCACATACCACCTATGGATCCACCAGTGTCATTGAAATGTGTATTATTTTCAACTACCGCCCATGGATCCACCAGTGTCATTGCATGTGTGTTCTTTTTACTAACAACAACCAGAGTCATTTTGCATGTGTGATCTCTTCACATATCACCTATGGATCCACCAGTGTCACTGGATGTGTGTTCTTTTTAGTAAAAACAACCAGAGTCATTTTGCATGTGTGATCTCTTCACATACCACCTATGGATCCACTAGTGTCATTGCATGTGTGTTCTTTTTAGTAACATCAACCAGAGTCATTTTGCATGTGTGTTCTTTTCACATACCACCTATGGATCCACCAGTGTCATTGAAATGTGTATTATTTTCAACTACCACCCATGGATCCACCAGTGTCATTACATGTGTGTTCTTTTTACTAACAACCAGAGTCATTTTGAATGTGTGATCTCTTCATATACCACCGATGGATCCACCAGTGTCATTGCATGTGTCTTCTTTTTAGTAACAACAACCAGAGTCATTTTGCATGTGTGTTCTTCTCACATACCACCTATGGATCCACTAGTGTCATTGTATGTGTGTTCTTTTTCGTAACAACAATCAGTGTCATTGCATGTGTGTTCTCTTTAGAGACCACACATGGCTCCACCAGTGTCATTGCATGTGTATTCTTTTTACTAACAATAACAAGAGTCATTGAAATGTGTGCTCTCTTCAGATACCACACATGTATCCACCAATGTCATTGCATGTGTGTTCTTTTCACTAACAACAACCAGAGTCATTGCATGTGTGTTCTTTTCACATACCACATATGGATCCACCAGTGTCATTGCATGTGTCCTCTTTTCACAATCCACCCATGGATCCACCAGAGTCATTGCATGTGTGCTCTTTTTAGTAACAACAACCAGAGTCATTTTGCATGTGTGTTCTTTTCACATACCACCTATGGATCCACTAGTGTCATTGAAATGTGTATTATTTTCCACTACCACCCATGGATCCCACCAGTGTCATTTTGCATGTGTGTTCTTTTTAGTAACAACAACCAGAGTCATTTTGCATGTGTGATCTCTTCACATACCACCTATGGATCCACCAGTGTCATTGCATGTGTGTTCTTTTTAGTAACAACAACCAGAGTCATTTTGCATGTGTGTTCTTTCCACATACCACCTATGGATCCACTAGTGTCATTGAAATGTGTATTATTTTCAACTACCACCCATGGATCCACCAGTGTCATTGCATGTGTGTTCTTTTTAGTAACAACAACCAGAGTCATTTTGCATGTGTGTTCTTCTCACATACCACCTATGGATCCACTAGTGTCATTGAAATGTGTATTATTTTCCACTACCACCCATGGATCCCACCAGTCTCATTTTGCATGTGTGTTCTTTTTAGTAACAACAACCAGAGTCATTTTGCATGTGTGATCTCTTCACATACCACCTATGGATCCACCAGTGTCATTGCATGTGTGTTCTTTTTAGTAACAACAACCAGAGTCATTTTGCATGTGTGTTCTTTCCACATACCACCTATGGATCCACTAGTGTCATTGAAATGTGTATTATTTTCAACTACCACCCATGGATCCACCAGTGTCATTGCATGTGTGTTCTTTTTAGTAACAACCAGAGTAATTTTGCATGTGTGATCTCTTCACATACCACCTATGGATCCACCAGTGTCATTGCATGTGTGTTCTTTTTAGTAACAACAACCAGAGTCATTTTGCATGTGTGTTATTTTCACATACCACCTATGGATCCACCAGTGTCATTGAAATGTGTATTATTTTCAACTACCGCCCATGGATCCACCAGTGTCGTTGCATGTGTGTTCTTTTTACTAACAACAACCAGAGTCATTTTGCATGTGTGATCTCTTCACATATCACCTATGGATCCACCAGTGTCATTGGATGTGTGTTCTTTTTAGTAAAAACAACCAGAGTCATTTTGCATGTGTGATCTCTTCACATACCACCTATGGATCCACTAGTGTCATTGCATGTGTGTTCTTTTTAGTAACAACAACCAGAGTCATTTTGCATGTGTGTTCTTTTCACATACCACCTATGGATCCACCAGTGTCATTGAAATGTGTATTATTTTCAACTACCACCCATGGATCCACCAGTGTCATTACATGTGTGTTCTTTTTACTAACAACCAGAGTCATTTTGCATGTGTGATCTCTTCATATACCACCGATGGATCCACCAGTGTCATTGCATGTGTGTTCTTTTTAGTAACAACAAGCAGAGTCATTGAAATGTGTGTTCTTATCACATACCACCTATGGATCCACTAGTGTCATTGCATGTGTGTTCATTTCATAATCCACCTATGGATCCACCAGTGTCATTGCATGTGTGTTCTTTTTAGTAACAACAACCAGAGTCATTTTGCATGTGTGTTCTTCTCACATACCACCTATGGATCCGCTAGTGTCATTGAAATGTGTATTATTTTCAACTACCACCCATGGATCCCACCAGTGTCATTTTGCATGTGTGTTCTTTTTAGTAACAACAACCAGAGTCATTTTGCATGTGTGATCTCTTCACATACCACCTATGGATCCACCAGTGTCATTGCATGTGTGTTCTTTTTAGTAACAACAACCAGAGTAATTTTGCATGTGTGATCTCTTCACATACCACCTATGGATCCACCAGTGTCATTGCATGTGTGTTCTTTTTAGTAACAACAACCAGAGTCATTTTGCATGTGTGTTCTTTTCACATACCACCTATGGATCCACCAGTGTCATTGAAATGTGTATTATTTTCAACTACCGCCCATGGATCCACCAGTGTCATTGCATGTGTGTTCTTTTTACTAACAACAACCAGAGTCATTTTGCATGTGTGTTCTTTTCACATACCACCTATGGATCCACCAGTGTCATTGAAATGTGTATTATTTTCAACTACCGCCCATGGATCCACCAGTGTCATTGCATGTGTTTTCTTTTTACTAACAACAACCAGAGTCATTTTGCATGTGTGATCTCTTCACATATCACCTATGGATCCACCAGTGTCATTGGATGTGTGTTCTTTTTAGTAAAAACAACCAGAGTCATTTTGCATGCGTGATCTCTTCACATACCACCTATGGATCCACTAGTGTCATTGCATGTGTGTTCTTTTTAGTAACAACAACCAGAGTCATTTTGCATGTGTGTTCTTTTCACATACCACCTATGGATCCACCAGTGTCATTGAAATGTGTATTAGTTTCAACTACCACCCATGGATCCACCAGTGTCATTACATGTGTGTTCTTTTTACTAACAACCAGAGTCATTTTGCATGTGTGATCTCTTCATATACCACCGATGGATCCACCAGTGTCATTGCATGTGTTTTCTTTTTAGTAACAACAAGCAGAGTCATTGAAATGTGTGTTCTTATCACATACCACCTATGGATCCACTAGTGTCATTGCATGTGTGTTCATTTCATAATCCACCTATGGATCCACCAGTGTCATTGCATGTGTGTTCTTTTTAGTAACAACAACCAGAGTCATTTTGCATGTGTGTTCTTCTCACATACCACCTATGGATCCACTAGTGTCATTGTATGTGTGTTCTTTTTCGTAACAACAATCAGTGTCATTGCATGTGTGTTCTCTTTAGAGACCACACATGGCTCCACCAGTGTCATTGCATGTGTATTCTTTTTACTAACGATAACAAGAGTCATTGAAATGTGTGCTCTCTTCAGATACCACACATGTATCCACCAATGTCATTGCATGTGTGTTCTTTTCACTAACAACAACCAGAGTCATTGCATGTGTGTTCTTTTCACATACCACATATGGATCCACCAGTGTCATTGCATGTGTCCTCTTTTCACAATCCACCCATGGATCCACCAGTGTCATTGCATGTGTGCTCTTTTTAGTAACAACAACCAGAGTCATTTTGCATGTGTGTTCTTTTCACATACCACCTATGGATCCACTAGTGTCATTGAAATGTGTATTATTTTCCACTACCACCCATGGATCCCACCAGTGTCATTTTGCATGTGTGTTCTTTTTAGTAACAACAACCAGAGTCATTTTGCATGTGTGATCTCTTCACATACCACCTATGGATCCACCAGTGTCATTGCATGTGTGTTCTTTTTAGTAACAACAACCAGAGTCATTTTGCATGTGTGTTCTTTCCACATACCACCTATGGATCCACTAGTGTCATTGAAATGTGTATTATTTTCAACTACCACCCATGGATCCACCAGTGTCATTGCATGTGTGTTCTTTTTAGTAACAACAACCAGAGTAATTTTGCATGTGTGATCTCTTCACATACCACCTATGGATCCACCAGTGTCATTGCATGTGTGTTCTTTTTAGTAACAACAACCAGAGTCATTTTGCATGTGTGTTCTTTTCACATACCACCTATGGATCCACCAGTGTCATTGAAATGTGTATTATTTTCAACTACCGCCCATGGATCCACCAGTGTCATTGCATGTGTGTTCTTTTTACTAACAACAACCAGAGTCATTTTGCATGTGTGTTCTTTTCACATACCACCTATGGATCCACCAGTGTCATTGAAATGTGTATTATTTTCAACTACCGCCCATGGATCCACCAGTGTCATTGCATGTGTGTTCTTTTTACTAACAACAACCAGAGTCATTTTGCATGTGTGATCTCTTCACATATCACCTATGGATCCACCAGTGTCATTGGATGTGTGTTCTTTTTAGTAAAAACAACCAGAGTCATTTTGCATGCGTGATCTCTTCACATACCACCTATGGATCCACTAGTGTCATTGCATGTGTGTTCTTTTTAGTAACAACAACCAGAGTCATTTTGCATGTGTGTTCTTTTCACATACCACCTATGGATCCACTAGTGTCATTGAAATGTGTATTATTTTCAACTACCACCCATGGATCCACCAGTGTCATTACATGTGTGTTCTTTTTACTAACAACCAGAGTCATTTTGCATGTGTGATCTCTTCATATACCACCGATGGATCCACCAGTGTCATTGCATGTGTGTTCTTTTTAGTAACAACAAGCAGAGTCATTGAAATGTGTGTTCTTATCACATACCACCTATGGATCCACTAGTGTCATTGCATGTGTGTTCATTTCATAATCCACCTATGGATCCACCAGTGTCATTGCATGTGTGTTCTTTTTAGTAACAACAACCAGAGTCATTTTGCATGTGTGTTCTTCTCACATACCACCTATGGATCCACTAGTGTCATTGTATGTGTGTTCTTTTTCGTAACAACAATCAGTGTCATTGCATGTGTGTTCTCTTTAGAGACCACACATGGCTCCACCAGTGTCATTGCATGTGTATTCTTTTTACTAACGATAACAAGAGTCATTGAAATGTGTGCTCTCTTCAGATACCACACATGTATCCACCAATGTCATTGCATGTGTGTTCTTTTCACTAACAACAACCAGAGTCATTGCATGTGTGTTCTTTTCACATACCACATATGGATCCACCAGTGTCATTGCATGTGTCCTCTTTTCACAATCCACCCATGGATCCACCAGTGTCATTGCATGTGTGCTCTTTTTAGTAACAACAACCAGAGTCATTTTGCATGTGTGTTCTTTTCACATACCACCTATGGATCCACTAGTGTCATTGAAATGTGTATTATTTTCCACTACCACCCATGGATCCCACCAGTGTCATTTTGCATGTGTGTTCTTTTTAGTAACAACAACCAGAGTCATTTTGCATGTGTGATCTCTTCACATACCACCTATGGATCCACCAGTGTCATTGCATGTGTGTTCTTTTTAGTAACAACAACCAAAGTCATTTTGCATGTGTGTTCTTTCCACATACCACCTATGGATCCACTAGTGTCATTGAAATGTGTATTATTTTCAACTACCACCCATGGATCCACCAGTGTCATTGCATGTGTGTTCTTTTTAGTAACAACAACCAGAGTAATTTTGCATGTGTGATCTCTTCACATACCACCTATGGATCCACCAGTGTCATTGCATGTGTGTTCTTTTTAGTAACAACAACCAGAGTCATTTTGCATGTGTGTTCTTTTCACATACCACCTATGGATCCACCAGTGTCATTGAAATGTGTATTATTTTCCACTACCACCATGGATCCCACCAGTGTCATTTTGCATGTGTGTTCTTTTTAGTAACAACAACCAGAGACATTTTGCATGTGTGATCTCTTCACATACCACCTATGGATCCACCAGTGTCATTGCATGTGTGTTCTTTTTAGTAACAACAACCAGAGTCATTTTGCATGTGTGTTCTTTCCACATACCACCTATGGATCCACTAGTGTCATTGAAATGTGTATTATTTTCAACTACCACCCATGGATCCACCAGTGTCATTGCATGTGTGTTCTTTTTAGTAACAACAACCAGAGTAATTTTGCATGTGTGATCTCTTCACATACCACCTATGGATCCACCAGTGTCATTGCATGTGTGTTCTTTTTAGTAACAACAACTAGAGTCATTTTGCATGTGTGTTCTTTTCACATACCACCTATGGATCCACCAGTGTCATTGAAATGTGTATTATTTTCAACTACCGCCCATGGATCCACCAGTGTCATTGCATGTGTGTTCTTTTTACTAACAACAACCAGAGTCATTTTGCATGTGTGTTCTTTTCACATACCACCTATGGATCCACCAGTGTCATTGAAATGTGTATTATTTTCAACTACCGCCCATGGATCCACCAGTGTCATTGCATGTGTGTTCTTTTTACTAACAACAACCAGAGTCATTTTGCATGTGTGATCTCTTCACATATCACCTATGGATCCACCAGTGTCATTGGATGTGTGTTCTTTTTAGTAAAAACAACCAGAGTCATTTTGCATGTGTGATCTCTTCACATACCACCTATGGATCCACTAGTGTCATTGCATGTGTGTTCTTTTTCGTAACAACAACCAGAGTCATTTTGCATGTGTGTTCTTTTCACATACCACCTATGGATCCACCAGTGTCATTGAAATGTGTATTATTTTCAACTACCACCCATGGATCCACCAGTGTCATTACATGTGTGTTCTTTTTACTAACAACCAGAGTCATTTTGCATGTGTGATCTCTTCATATACCACTGATGGATCCACCAGTGTCATTGCATGTGTGTTCTTTTTAGTAACAACAAGCAGAGTCATTGAAATGTGTGTTCTTATCACATACCACCTATGGATCCACTAGTGTCATTGCATGTGTGTTCATTTCATAATCCACCTATGGATCCACCAGTGTCATTGCATGTGTGTTCTTTTTAGTAACAACAACCAGAGTCATTTTGCATGTGTGTTCTTCTCACATACCACCTATGGATCCACTAGTGTCATTGTATGTGTGTTCTTTTTCGTAACAACAATCAGTGTCATTGCATGTGTGTTCTCTTTAGAGACCACACATGGCTCCACCAGTGTCATTGCATGTGTATTCTTTTTACTAACAATAACAAGAGTCATTGAAATGTGTGCTCTCTTCAGATACCACACATGTATCCACCAATGTCATTGCATGTGTGTTCTTTTCACTAACAACAACCAGAGTCATTGCATGTGTGTTCTTTTCACATACCACATATGGATCCACCAGTGTCATTGCATGTGTCCTCTTTTCACAATCCACCCATGGATCCACCAGTGTCATTGCATGTGTGCTCTTTTTAGTAACAACAACCAGAGTCATTTTGCATGTGTGTTCTTTTCACATACCACCTATGGATCCACTAGTGTCATTGAAATGTGTATTATTTTCCACTACCACCCATGGATCCCACCAGTGTCATTTTGCATGTGTGTTCTTTTTAGTAACAACAACCAGAGTCATTTTGCATGTGTGATCTCTTCACATACCACCTATGGATCCACCAGTGTCATTGCATGTGTGTTCTTTTTAGTAACAACAACCAGAGTCATTTTGCATGTGTGTTCTTCCACATACCACCTATGGATCCACTAGTGTCATTGAAATGTGTATTATTTTCAACTACCACCCATGGATCCACCAGTGTCATTGCATGTGTGTTCTTTTTAGTAACAACAACCAGAGACATTTTGCATGTGTGATCTCTTCACATACCACCTATGGATCCACCAGTGTCATTGCATGTGTGTTCTTTTTAGTAACAACAACCAGAGTCATTTTGCATGTGTGTTCTTTTCACATACCACCTATGGATCCACCAGTGTCATTGAAATGTGTATTATTTTCAACTACCGCCCATGGATCCACCAGTGTCATTGCATGTGTGTTCTTTTTACTAACAACAACCAGAGTCATTTTGCATGTGTGATCTCTTCACATATCACCTATGGATCCACCAGTGTCATTGGATGTGTGTTCTTTTTAGTAAAAACAACCAGAGTCATTTTGCATGGGTGATCTCTTCACATACCACCTATGGATCCACTAGTGTCATTGCATGTGTGTTCTTTTTAGTAACAACAACCAGAGTCATTTTGCATGTGTGTTCTTTTCACATACCACCTATGGATCCACCAGTGTCATTGAAATGTGTATTATTTTCAACTACCACCCATGGATCCACCAGTGTCATTACATGTGTGTTCTTTTTACTAACAACCAGAGTCATTTTGCATGTGTGATCTCTTCATATACCACTGATGGATCCACCAGTGTCATTGCATGTGTGTTCTTTTTAGTAACAACAAGCAGAGTCATTGAAATGTGTGTTCTTATCACATACCACCTATGGATCCACTAGTGTCATTGCATGTGTGTTCATTTCATAATCCACCTATGGATCCACCAGTGTCATTGCATGTGTGTTCTTTTTAGTAACAACAACCAGAGTCATTTTGCATGTGTGTTCTTCTCACATACCACCTATGGATCCACTAGTGTCATTGTATGTGTGTTCTTTTTCGTAACAACAATCAGTGTCATTGCATGTGTGTTCTCTTTAGAGACCACACATGGCTCCACCAGTGTCATTGCATGTGTATTCTTTTTACTAACAATAACAAGAGTCATTGAAATGTGTGCTCTCTTCAGATACCACACATGTATCCACCAATGTCATTGCATGTGTGTTCTTTTCACTAACAACAACCAGAGTCATTGCATGTGTGTTCTTTTCACATACCACATATGGATCCACCAGTGTCATTGCATGTGTCCTCTTTTCACAATCCACCCATGGATCCACCAGTGTCATTGCATGTGTGCTCTTTTTAGTAACAACAACCAGAGTCATTTTGCATGTGTGTTCTTTTCACATACCACCTATGGATCCACTAGTGTCATTGAAATGTGTATTATTTTCCACTACCACCCATGGATCCCACCAGTGTCATTTTGCATGTGTGTTCTTTTTAGTAACAACAACCAGAGTCATTTTGCATGTGTGATCTCTTCACATACCACCTATGGATCCACCAGTGTCATTGCATGTGTGTTCTTTTTAGTAACAACAACCAGAGTCATTTTGCATGTGTGTTCTTCCACATACCACCTATGGATCCACTAGTGTCATTGAAATGTGTATTATTTTCAACTACCACCCATGGATCCACCAGTGTCATTGCATGTGTGTTCTTTTTAGTAACAACAACCAGAGACATTTTGCATGTGTGATCTCTTCACATACCACCTATGGATCCACCAGTGTCATTGCATGTGTGTTCTTTTTAGTAACAACAACCAGAGTCATTTTGCATGTGTGTTCTTTTCACATACCACCTATGGATCCACCAGTGTCATTGAAATGTGTATTATTTTCAACTACCGCCCATGGATCCACCAGTGTCATTGCATGTGTGTTCTTTTTACTAACAACAACCAGAGTCATTTTGCATGTGTGATCTCTTCACACATCACCTATGGATCCACCAGTGTCATTGGATGTGTGTTCTTTTTAGTAAAAACAACCAGAGTCATTTTGCATGTGTGATCTCTTCACATACCACCTATGGATCCACCAGTGTCATTGCATGTGTGTTCTTTTTAGTAACAACAACCAGAGTCATTTTGCATGTGTGTTCTTTTCACATACCACCTATGGATCCACCAGTGTCATTGAAATGTGTATTATTTTCAACTACCACCCATGGATCCACCTGTGTCATTACATGTGTGTTCTTTTTACTAACAACCAGAGTCATTTTGCATGTGTGATCTCTTCATATACCACCGATGGATCCACCAGTGTCATTGCATGTGTGTTCTTTTTAGTAACAACAACCAGAGTCATTGAAATGTGTGTTCTTCTCACATACCACCTACCGATCCACCTGTGTCATTGCATGTGTGTTCATTTCACTAACAACAACCAGAGTCATTGCATGTGTGTTCTTTTCACATACCACAGATGGATCCACCAGTGTGATTGAAATGTGTGTTCTCTAGTGAGACCACACATGGATCCACCAGTGCATTGCATGTGTGTTCTTTTTAGTAACAACCAGAGTCCTTTTGCATGTGTGTTCTTTTCACATACCACATATGGATCCACCAATGTCATTACATGTGTGTTCTTTTCACAATCCACCCATGGATCCACCGGTGTCATTTCATGTGTTTTCTTTTTAGTAACAAACATAGTCATTTTGCATGTGTGTTCTTTTCACATACCACCTGTGGATCCACCAGTGTCATTGCATGTGTTTTCTTTTCACAATCCACCCATGGATCCCACCAGTGTCATTTTGCATGTGTGTTCTTTTTATTAACAACAACCAGAGTCATTTTGCATGTGTGTTCTCTTCAAATACCACCTCTGGATCCACCAGTGTCATTGCATGTGTGTTCTTTTTAGTAACAACAACCAGAGTCATTGAAATGTGTGTTCTTATCACATACCACCTATGGATCCACTAGTGTCATTGCATGTGTGTTCATTTCATAATCCACCTATGTATCCACCAGTGTCATTGCATGTGTGTTCTTTTGAGTAACAACAACCAGAGTCATTTTGCATGTGTGTTCTTCTCACATGCCACCTATGGATCCACTAGTGTCATTGTATGTGTGTTCTTTTTCGTAACAACAACCAGTGTCATTGCATGTGTGTTCTCTTTAGAGACCACACATGGCTCCACCAGTGTCATTGCATGTGTATTCTTTTTACTAACAATAACAAGAGTCATTGAAATGTGTGCTCTCTTCAGATACCACACATGTATCCACCAATGTCATTGCATGTGTGTTCTTTTCACTAACAACAACCAGAGTCATTGCATGTGTGTTCTTTTCACATACCACATATGGATCCACCAGTGTCATTGCATGTGTCCTCTTTTCACAATCCACCCATGGATCCACCAGTGTCATTGCATGTGTGCTCTTTTTAGTAACAACAACCAGAGTCATTTTGCATGTGTGTTCTATTCACATACCACCAATGGATCCACTAGTCTCATTGAAATGTGTATTATTTTCAACTACCACCCATGGATCCCACTAGTGTCATTTTGCATGTGTGTTCTTTTTAGTAACAACAACCAGAGTCATTTTGCACGTGTGATCTCTTCACATACCACCTATGGATCCACCAGTGTTGTTGCATGTGTGTTCTTTTTAGTAACAACAACCAGAGTCATTTTGCATGTGTGTTCTTTCCACATACCACCTATGGATCCACTAGTTTCATTGAAATGTGTATTATTTTCAACTACCACCCATGGATCCACCAGTGTCATTGCATGTGTGTTCTTTTTAGTAACAACAACCAGAGTCATTTTGCATGTGTGTTCTTTTCACATACCACCTATGGATCCACCAGTGTCATTGAAATGTGTATTATTTTCAACTACCGCCCATGGATCCACCAGTGTCATTGCATGTGTGTTCTTTTTACTAACAACAACCAGAGTCATTTTGCATGTGTGTTCTTTTCACATACCACCTATGGATCCACCAGTGTCATTGAAATGTGTATTATTTTCAACTACCGCCCATGGATCCACCAGTGTCATTGCATGTGTGTTCTTTTTACTAACAACAACCAGAGTCATTTTGCATGTGTGATCTCTTCACATATCACCTATGGATCCACCAGTGTCACTGGATGTGTGTTCTTTTTAGTAAAAACAACCAGAGTCATTTTGCATGTGTGATCTCTTCACATACCACCTATGGATCCACTAGTGTCATTGCATGTGTGTTCTTTTTAGTAACATCAACCAGAGTCATTTTGCATGTGTGTTCTTTTCACATACCACCTATGGATCCACCAGTGTCATTGAAATGTGTATTATTTTCAACTACCACCCATGGATCCACCAGTGTCATTACATGTGTGTTCTTTTTACTAACAACCAGAGTCATTTTGAATGTGTGATCTCTTCATATACCACCGATGGATCCACCAGTGTCATTGCATGTGTCTTCTTTTTAGTAACAACAACCAGAGTCATTTTGCATGTGTGTTCTTCTCACATACCACCTATGGATCCACTAGTGTCATTGTATGTGTGTTCTTTTTCGTAACAACAATCAGTGTCATTGCATGTGTGTTCTCTTTAGAGACCACACATGGCTCCACCAGTGTCATTGCATGTGTATTCTTTTTACTAACAATAACAAGAGTCATTGAAATGTGTGCTCTCTTCAGATACCACACATGTATCCACCAATGTCATTGCATGTGTGTTCTTTTCACTAACAACAACCAGAGTCATTGCATGTGTGTTCTTTTCACATACCACATATGGATCCACCAGTGTCATTGCATGTGTCCTCTTTTCACAATCCACCCATGGATCCACCAGAGTCATTGCATGTGTGCTCTTTTTAGTAACAACAACCAGAGTCATTTTGCATGTGTGTTCTTTTCACATACCACCTATGGATCCACTAGTGTCATTGAAATGTGTATTATTTTCCACTACCACCCATGGATCCCACCAGTGTCATTTTGCATGTGTGTTCTTTTTAGTAACAACAACCAGAGTCATTTTGCATGTGTGATCTCTTCACATACCACCTATGGATCCACCAGTGTCATTGCATGTGTGTTCTTTTTAGTAACAACAACCAGAGTCATTTTGCATGTGTGTTCTTTCCACATACCACCTATGGATCCACTAGTGTCATTGAAATGTGTATTATTTTCAACTACCACCCATGGATCCACCAGTGTCATTGCATGTGTGTTCTTTTTAGTAACAACAACCAGAGTCATTTTGCATGTGTGTTCTTCTCACATACCACCTATGGATCCACTAGTGTCATTGAAATGTGTATTATTTTCCACTACCACCCATGGATCCCACCAGTCTCATTTTGCATGTGTGTTCTTTTTAGTAACAACAACCAGAGTCATTTTGCATGTGTGATCTCTTCACATACCACCTATGGATCCACCAGTGTCATTGCATGTGTGTTCTTTTTAGTAACAACAACCAGAGTCATTTTGCATGTGTGTTCTTTCCACATACCACCTATGGATCCACTAGTGTCATTGAAATGTGTATTATTTTCAACTACCACCCATGGATCCACCAGTGTCATTGCATGTGTGTTCTTTTTAGTAACAACCAGAGTAATTTTGCATGTGTGATCTCTTCACATACCACCTATGGATCCACCAGTGTCATTGCATGTGTGTTCTTTTTAGTAACAACAACCAGAGTCATTTTGCATGTGTGTTATTTTCACATACCACCTATGGATCCACCAGTGTCATTGAAATGTGTATTATTTTCAACTACCGCCCATGGATCCACCAGTGTCGTTGCATGTGTGTTCTTTTTACTAACAACAACCAGAGTCATTTTGCATGTGTGATCTCTTCACATATCACCTATGGATCCACCAGTGTCATTGGATGTGTGTTCTTTTTAGTAAAAACAACCAGAGTCATTTTGCATGTGTGATCTCTTCACATACCACCTATGGATCCACTAGTGTCATTGCATGTGTGTTCTTTTTAGTAACAACAACCAGAGTCATTTTGCATGTGTGTTCTTTTCACATACCACCTATGGATCCACCAGTGTCATTGAAATGTGTATTATTTTCAACTACCACCCATGGATCCACCAGTGTCATTACATGTGTGTTCTTTTTACTAACAACCAGAGTCATTTTGCATGTGTGATCTCTTCATATACCACCGATGGATCCACCAGTGTCATTGCATGTGTGTTCTTTTTAGTAACAACAAGCAGAGTCATTGAAATGTGTGTTCTTATCACATACCACCTATGGATCCACTAGTGTCATTGCATGTGTGTTCATTTCATAATCCACCTATGGATCCACCAGTGTCATTGCATGTGTGTTCTTTTTAGTAACAACAACCAGAGTCATTTTGCATGTGTGTTCTTCTCACATACCACCTATGGATCCGCTAGTGTCATTGAAATGTGTATTATTTTCAACTACCACCCATGGATCCCACCAGTGTCATTTTGCATGTGTGTTCTTTTTAGTAACAACAACCAGAGTCATTTTGCATGTGTGATCTCTTCACATACCACCTATGGATCCACCAGTGTCATTGCATGTGTGTTCTTTTTAGTAACAACAACCAGAGTAATTTTGCATGTGTGATCTCTTCACATACCACCTATGGATCCACCAGTGTCATTGCATGTGTGTTCTTTTTAGTAACAACAACCAGAGTCATTTTGCATGTGTGTTCTTTTCACATACCACCTATGGATCCACCAGTGTCATTGAAATGTGTATTATTTTCAACTACCGCCCATGGATCCACCAGTGTCATTGCATGTGTGTTCTTTTTACTAACAACAACCAGAGTCATTTTGCATGTGTGTTCTTTTCACATACCACCTATGGATCCACCAGTGTCATTGAAATGTGTATTATTTTCAACTACCGCCCATGGATCCACCAGTGTCATTGCATGTGTTTTCTTTTTACTAACAACAACCAGAGTCATTTTGCATGTGTGATCTCTTCACATATCACCTATGGATCCACCAGTGTCATTGGATGTGTGTTCTTTTTAGTAAAAACAACCAGAGTCATTTTGCATGCGTGATCTCTTCACATACCACCTATGGATCCACTAGTGTCATTGCATGTGTGTTCTTTTTAGTAACAACAACCAGAGTCATTTTGCATGTGTGTTCTTTTCACATACCACCTATGGATCCACCAGTGTCATTGAAATGTGTATTAGTTTCAACTACCACCCATGGATCCACCAGTGTCATTACATGTGTGTTCTTTTTACTAACAACCAGAGTCATTTTGCATGTGTGATCTCTTCATATACCACCGATGGATCCACCAGTGTCATTGCATGTGTTTTCTTTTTAGTAACAACAAGCAGAGTCATTGAAATGTGTGTTCTTATCACATACCACCTATGGATCCACTAGTGTCATTGCATGTGTGTTCATTTCATAATCCACCTATGGATCCACCAGTGTCATTGCATGTGTGTTCTTTTTAGTAACAACAACCAGAGTCATTTTGCATGTGTGTTCTTCTCACATACCACCTATGGATCCACTAGTGTCATTGTATGTGTGTTCTTTTTCGTAACAACAATCAGTGTCATTGCATGTGTGTTCTCTTTAGAGACCACACATGGCTCCACCAGTGTCATTGCATGTGTATTCTTTTTACTAACGATAACAAGAGTCATTGAAATGTGTGCTCTCTTCAGATACCACACATGTATCCACCAATGTCATTGCATGTGTGTTCTTTTCACTAACAACAACCAGAGTCATTGCATGTGTGTTCTTTTCACATACCACATATGGATCCACCAGTGTCATTGCATGTGTCCTCTTTTCACAATCCACCCATGGATCCACCAGTGTCATTGCATGTGTGCTCTTTTTAGTAACAACAACCAGAGTCATTTTGCATGTGTGTTCTTTTCACATACCACCTATGGATCCACTAGTGTCATTGAAATGTGTATTATTTTCCACTACCACCCATGGATCCCACCAGTGTCATTTTGCATGTGTGTTCTTTTTAGTAACAACAACCAGAGTCATTTTGCATGTGTGATCTCTTCACATACCACCTATGGATCCACCAGTGTCATTGCATGTGTGTTCTTTTTAGTAACAACAACCAGAGTCATTTTGCATGTGTGTTCTTTCCACATACCACCTATGGATCCACTAGTGTCATTGAAATGTGTATTATTTTCAACTACCACCCATGGATCCACCAGTGTCATTGCATGTGTGTTCTTTTTAGTAACAACAACCAGAGTAATTTTGCATGTGTGATCTCTTCACATACCACCTATGGATCCACCAGTGTCATTGCATGTGTGTTCTTTTTAGTAACAACAACCAGAGTCATTTTGCATGTGTGTTCTTTTCACATACCACCTATGGATCCACCAGTGTCATTGAAATGTGTATTATTTTCAACTACCGCCCATGGATCCACCAGTGTCATTGCATGTGTGTTCTTTTTACTAACAACAACCGGAGTCATTTTGCATGTGTGTTCTTTTCACATACCACCTATGGATCCACCAGTGTCATTGAAATGTGTATTATTTTCAACTACCGCCCATGGATCCACCAGTGTCATTGCATGTGTGTTCTTTTTACTAACAACAACCAGAGTCATTTTGCATGTGTGATCTCTTCACATATCACCTATGGATCCACCAGTGTCATTGGATGTGTGTTCTTTTTAGTAAAAACAACCAGAGTCATTTTGCATGCGTGATCTCTTCACATACCACCTATGGATCCACTAGTGTCATTGCATGTGTGTTCTTTTTAGTAACAACAACCAGAGTCATTTTGCATGTGTGTTCTTTTCACATACCACCTATGGATCCACTAGTGTCATTGAAATGTGTATTATTTTCAACTACCACCCATGGATCCACCAGTGTCATTACATGTGTGTTCTTTTTACTAACAACCAGAGTCATTTTGCATGTGTGATCTCTTCATATACCACCGATGGATCCACCAGTGTCATTGCATGTGTGTTCTTTTTAGTAACAACAAGCAGAGTCATTGAAATGTGTGTTCTTATCACATACCACCTATGGATCCACTAGTGTCATTGCATGTGTGTTCATTTCATAATCCACCTATGGATCCACCAGTGTCATTGCATGTGTGTTCTTTTTAGTAACAACAACCAGAGTCATTTTGCATGTGTGTTCTTCTCACATACCACCTATGGATCCACTAGTGTCATTGTATGTGTGTTCTTTTTCGTAACAACAATCAGTGTCATTGCATGTGTGTTCTCTTTAGAGACCACACATGGCTCCACCAGTGTCATTGCATGTGTATTCTTTTTACTAACGATAACAAGAGTCATTGAAATGTGTGCTCTCTTCAGATACCACACATGTATCCACCAATGTCATTGCATGTGTGTTCTTTTCACTAACAACAACCAGAGTCATTGCATGTGTGTTCTTTTCACATACCACATATGGATCCACCAGTGTCATTGCATGTGTCCTCTTTTCACAATCCACCCATGGATCCACCAGTGTCATTGCATGTGTGCTCTTTTTAGTAACAACAACCAGAGTCATTTTGCATGTGTGTTCTTTTCACATACCACCTATGGATCCACTAGTGTCATTGAAATGTGTATTATTTTCCACTACCACCCATGGATCCCACCAGTGTCATTTTGCATGTGTGTTCTTTTTAGTAACAACAACCAGAGTCATTTTGCATGTGTGATCTCTTCACATACCACCTATGGATCCACCAGTGTCATTGCATGTGTGTTCTTTTTAGTAACAACAACCAAAGTCATTTTGCATGTGTGTTCTTTCCACATACCACCTATGGATCCACTAGTGTCATTGAAATGTGTATTATTTTCAACTACCACCCATGGATCCACCAGTGTCATTGCATGTGTGTTCTTTTTAGTAACAACAACCAGAGTAATTTTGCATGTGTGATCTCTTCACATACCACCTATGGATCCACCAGTGTCATTGCATGTGTGTTCTTTTTAGTAACAACAACCAGAGTCATTTTGCATGTGTGTTCTTTTCACATACCACCTATGGATCCACCAGTGTCATTGAAATGTGTATTATTTTCCACTACCACCATGGATCCCACCAGTGTCATTTTGCATGTGTGTTCTTTTTAGTAACAACAACCAGAGACATTTTGCATGTGTGATCTCTTCACATACCACCTATGGATCCACCAGTGTCATTGCATGTGTGTTCTTTTTAGTAACAACAACCAGAGTCATTTTGCATGTGTGTTCTTTCCACATACCACCTATGGATCCACTAGTGTCATTGAAATGTGTATTATTTTCAACTACCACCCATGGATCCACCAGTGTCATTGCATGTGTGTTCTTTTTAGTAACAACAACCAGAGTAATTTTGCATGTGTGATCTCTTCACATACCACCTATGGATCCACCAGTGTCATTGCATGTGTGTTCTTTTTAGTAACAACAACTAGAGTCATTTTGCATGTGTGTTCTTTTCACATACCACCTATGGATCCACCAGTGTCATTGAAATGTGTATTATTTTCAACTACCGCCCATGGATCCACCAGTGTCATTGCATGTGTGTTCTTTTTACTAACAACAACCAGAGTCATTTTGCATGTGTGTTCTTTTCACATACCACCTATGGATCCACCAGTGTCATTGAAATGTGTATTATTTTCAACTACCGCCCATGGATCCACCAGTGTCATTGCATGTGTGTTCTTTTTACTAACAACAACCAGAGTCATTTTGCATGTGTGATCTCTTCACATATCACCTATGGATCCACCAGTGTCATTGGATGTGTGTTCTTTTTAGTAAAAACAACCAGAGTCATTTTGCATGTGTGATCTCTTCACATACCACCTATGGATCCACTAGTGTCATTGCATGTGTGTTCTTTTTCGTAACAACAACCAGAGTCATTTTGCATGTGTGTTCTTTTCACATACCACCTATGGATCCACCAGTGTCATTGAAATGTGTATTATTTTCAACTACCACCCATGGATCCACCAGTGTCATTACATGTGTGTTCTTTTTACTAACAACCAGAGTCATTTTGCATGTGTGATCTCTTCATATACCACTGATGGATCCACCAGTGTCATTGCATGTGTGTTCTTTTTAGTAACAACAAGCAGAGTCATTGAAATGTGTGTTCTTATCACATACCACCTATGGATCCACTAGTGTCATTGCATGTGTGTTCATTTCATAATCCACCTATGGATCCACCAGTGTCATTGCATGTGTGTTCTTTTTAGTAACAACAACCAGAGTCATTTTGCATGTGTGTTCTTCTCACATACCACCTATGGATCCACTAGTGTCATTGTATGTGTGTTCTTTTTCGTAACAACAATCAGTGTCATTGCATGTGTGTTCTCTTTAGAGACCACACATGGCTCCACCAGTGTCATTGCATGTGTATTCTTTTTACTAACAATAACAAGAGTCATTGAAATGTGTGCTCTCTTCAGATACCACACATGTATCCACCAATGTCATTGCATGTGTGTTCTTTTCACTAACAACAACCAGAGTCATTGCATGTGTGTTCTTTTCACATACCACATATGGATCCACCAGTGTCATTGCATGTGTCCTCTTTTCACAATCCACCCATGGATCCACCAGTGTCATTGCATGTGTGCTCTTTTTAGTAACAACAACCAGAGTCATTTTGCATGTGTGTTCTTTTCACATACCACCTATGGATCCACTAGTGTCATTGAAATGTGTATTATTTTCCACTACCACCCATGGATCCCACCAGTGTCATTTTGCATGTGTGTTCTTTTTAGTAACAACAACCAGAGTCATTTTGCATGTGTGATCTCTTCACATACCACCTATGGATCCACCAGTGTCATTGCATGTGTGTTCTTTTTAGTAACAACAACCAGAGTCATTTTGCATGTGTGTTCTTCCACATACCACCTATGGATCCACTAGTGTCATTGAAATGTGTATTATTTTCAACTACCACCCATGGATCCACCAGTGTCATTGCATGTGTGTTCTTTTTAGTAACAACAACCAGAGACATTTTGCATGTGTGATCTCTTCACATACCACCTATGGATCCACCAGTGTCATTGCATGTGTGTTCTTTTTAGTAACAACAACCAGAGTCATTTTGCATGTGTGTTCTTTTCACATACCACCTATGGATCCACCAGTGTCATTGAAATGTGTATTATTTTCAACTACCGCCCATGGATCCACCAGTGTCATTGCATGTGTGTTCTTTTTACTAACAACAACCAGAGTCATTTTGCATGTGTGATCTCTTCACATATCACCTATGGATCCACCAGTGTCATTGGATGTGTGTTCTTTTTAGTAAAAACAACCAGAGTCATTTTGCATGGGTGATCTCTTCACATACCACCTATGGATCCACTAGTGTCATTGCATGTGTGTTCTTTTTAGTAACAACAACCAGAGTCATTTTGCATGTGTGTTCTTTTCACATACCACCTATGGATCCACCAGTGTCATTGAAATGTGTATTATTTTCAACTACCACCCATGGATCCACCAGTGTCATTACATGTGTGTTCTTTTTACTAACAACCAGAGTCATTTTGCATGTGTGATCTCTTCATATACCACTGATGGATCCACCAGTGTCATTGCATGTGTGTTCTTTTTAGTAACAACAAGCAGAGTCATTGAAATGTGTGTTCTTATCACATACCACCTATGGATCCACTAGTGTCATTGCATGTGTGTTCATTTCATAATCCACCTATGGATCCACCAGTGTCATTGCATGTGTGTTCTTTTTAGTAACAACAACCAGAGTCATTTTGCATGTGTGTTCTTCTCACATACCACCTATGGATCCACTAGTGTCATTGTATGTGTGTTCTTTTTCGTAACAACAATCAGTGTCATTGCATGTGTGTTCTCTTTAGAGACCACACATGGCTCCACCAGTGTCATTGCATGTGTATTCTTTTTACTAACAATAACAAGAGTCATTGAAATGTGTGCTCTCTTCAGATACCACACATGTATCCACCAATGTCATTGCATGTGTGTTCTTTTCACTAACAACAACCAGAGTCATTGCATGTGTGTTCTTTTCACATACCACATATGGATCCACCAGTGTCATTGCATGTGTCCTCTTTTCACAATCCACCCATGGATCCACCAGTGTCATTGCATGTGTGCTCTTTTTAGTAACAACAACCAGAGTCATTTTGCATGTGTGTTCTTTTCACATACCACCTATGGATCCACTAGTGTCATTGAAATGTGTATTATTTTCCACTACCACCCATGGATCCCACCAGTGTCATTTTGCATGTGTGTTCTTTTTAGTAACAACAACCAGAGTCATTTTGCATGTGTGATCTCTTCACATACCACCTATGGATCCACCAGTGTCATTGCATGTGTGTTCTTTTTAGTAACAACAACCAGAGTCATTTTGCATGTGTGTTCTTCCACATACCACCTATGGATCCACTAGTGTCATTGAAATGTGTATTATTTTCAACTACCACCCATGGATCCACCAGTGTCATTGCATGTGTGTTCTTTTTAGTAACAACAACCAGAGACATTTTGCATGTGTGATCTCTTCACATACCACCTATGGATCCACCAGTGTCATTGCATGTGTGTTCTTTTTAGTAACAACAACCAGAGTCATTTTGCATGTGTGTTCTTTTCACATACCACCTATGGATCCACCAGTGTCATTGAAATGTGTATTATTTTCAACTACCGCCCATGGATCCACCAGTGTCATTGCATGTGTGTTCTTTTTACTAACAACAACCAGAGTCATTTTGCATGTGTGATCTCTTCACACATCACCTATGGATCCACCAGTGTCATTGGATGTGTGTTCTTTTTAGTAAAAACAACCAGAGTCATTTTGCATGTGTGATCTCTTCACATACCACCTATGGATCCACCAGTGTCATTGCATGTGTGTTCTTTTTAGTAACAACAACCAGAGTCATTTTGCATGTGTGTTCTTTTCACATACCACCTATGGATCCACCAGTGTCATTGAAATGTGTATTATTTTCAACTACCACCCATGGATCCACCTGTGTCATTACATGTGTGTTCTTTTTACTAACAACCAGAGTCATTTTGCATGTGTGATCTCTTCATATACCACCGATGGATCCACCAGTGTCATTGCATGTGTGTTCTTTTTAGTAACAACAACCAGAGTCATTGAAATGTGTGTTCTTCTCACATACCACCTACCGATCCACCTGTGTCATTGCATGTGTGTTCATTTCACTAACAACAACCAGAGTCATTGCATGTGTGTTCTTTTCACATACCACAGATGGATCCACCAGTGTGATTGAAATGTGTGTTCTCTAGTGAGACCACACATGGATCCACCAGTGCATTGCATGTGTGTTCTTTTTAGTAACAACCAGAGTCCTTTTGCATGTGTGTTCTTTTCACATACCACATATGGATCCACCAATGTCATTACATGTGTGTTCTTTTCACAATCCACCCATGGATCCACCGGTGTCATTTCATGTGTTTTCTTTTTAGTAACAAACATAGTCATTTTGCATGTGTGTTCTTTTCACATACCACCTGTGGATCCACCAGTGTCATTGCATGTGTTTTCTTTTCACAATCCACCCATGGATCCCACCAGTGTCATTTTGCATGTGTGTTCTTTTTATTAACAACAACCAGAGTCATTTTGCATGTGTGTTCTCTTCAAATACCACCTCTGGATCCACCAGTGTCATTGCATGTGTGTTCTTTTTAGTAACAACAACCAGAGTCATTGAAATGTGTGTTCTTATCACATACCACCTATGGATCCACTAGTGTCATTGCATGTGTGTTCATTTCATAATCCACCTATGTATCCACCAGTGTCATTGCATGTGTGTTCTTTTGAGTAACAACAACCAGAGTCATTTTGCATGTGTGTTCTTCTCACATGCCACCTATGGATCCACTAGTGTCATTGTATGTGTGTTCTTTTTCGTAACAACAACCAGTGTCATTGCATGTGTGTTCTCTTTAGAGACCACACATGGCTCCACCAGTGTCATTGCATGTGTATTCTTTTTACTAACAATAACAAGAGTCATTGAAATGTGTGCTCTCTTCAGATACCACACATGTATCCACCAATGTCATTGCATGTGTGTTCTTTTCACTAACAACAACCAGAGTCATTGCATGTGTGTTCTTTTCACATACCACATATGGATCCACCAGTGTCATTGCATGTGTCCTCTTTTCACAATCCACCCATGGATCCACCAGTGTCATTGCATGTGTGCTCTTTTTAGTAACAACAACCAGAGTCATTTTGCATGTGTGTTCTATTCACATACCACCAATGGATCCACTAGTCTCATTGAAATGTGTATTATTTTCAACTACCACCCATGGATCCCACTAGTGTCATTTTGCATGTGTGTTCTTTTTAGTAACAACAACCAGAGTCATTTTGCATGTGTGATCTCTTCACATACCACCTATGGATCCACCAGTGTTGTTGCATGTGTGTTCTTTTTAGTAACAACAACCAGAGTCATTTTGCATGTGTGTTCTTTCCACATACCACCTATGGATCCACTAGTTTCATTGAAATGTGTATTATTTTCAACTACCACCCATGGATCCACCAGTGTCATTGCATGTGTGTTCTTTTTAGTAACAACAACCAGAGTCATTTTGCATGTGTGTTCTTTTCACATACCACCTATGGATCCACCAGTGTCATTGAAATGTGTATTATTTTCAACTACCGCCCATGGATCCACCAGTGTCATTGCATGTGTGTTCTTTTTACTAACAACAACCAGAGTCATTTTGCATGTGTGTTCTTTTCACATACCACCTATGGATCCACCAGTGTCATTGAAATGTGTATTATTTTCAACTACCGCCCATGGATCCACCAGTGTCATTGCATGTGTGTTCTTTTTACTAACAACAACCAGAGTCATTTTGCATGTGTGATCTCTTCACATATCACCTATGGATCCACCAGTGTCACTGGATGTGTGTTCTTTTTAGTAAAAACAACCAGAGTCATTTTGCATGTGTGATCTCTTCACATACCACCTATGGATCCACTAGTGTCATTGCATGTGTGTTCTTTTTAGTAACATCAACCAGAGTCATTTTGCATGTGTGTTCTTTTCACATACCACCTATGGATCCACCAGTGTCATTGAAATGTGTATTATTTTCAACTACCACCCATGGATCCACCAGTGTCATTACATGTGTGTTCTTTTTACTAACAACCAGAGTCATTTTGAATGTGTGATCTCTTCATATACCACCGATGGATCCACCAGTGTCATTGCATGTGTGTTCTTTTTAGTAACAACAAGCAGAGTCATTGAAATGTGTGTTCTTATCACATACCACCTATGGATCCACTAGTGTCATTGCATGTGTGTTCATTTCATAATCCACCTATGGATCCACCAGTGTCATTGCATGTGTCTTCTTTTTAGTAACAACAACCAGAGTCATTTTGCATGTGTGTTCTTCTCACATACCACCTATGGATCCACTAGTGTCATTGTATGTGTGTTCTTTTTCGTAACAACAATCAGTGTCATTGCATGTGTGTTCTCTTTAGAGACCACACATGGCTCCACCAGTGTCATTGCATGTGTATTCTTTTTACTAACAATAACAAGAGTCATTGAAATGTGTGCTCTCTTCAGATACCACACATGTATCCACCAATGTCATTGGATGTGTGTTCTTTTTACTAACAACAACTAGAGTCATTGCATGTGTGTTCTTTTCACATACCACATATGGATCCACCAGTGTCATTGCATGTGTCCTCTTTTCACAATCCACCCATGGATCCACCAGTGTCATTGCATGTGTGCTCTTTTTAGTAACAACAACCAGAGTCATTTTGCATGTGTGTTCTTTTCACATACCACCTATGGATCCACTAGTGTCATTGAAATGTGTATTATTTTCCACTACCACCCATGGATCCCACCAGTGTCATTTTGCATGTGTGTTCTTTTTAGTAACAACAACCAGAGTCATTTTGCATGTGTGATCTCTTCACATACCACCTATGGATCCACCAGTGTCATTGCATGTCTGTTCTTTTTAGTAACAACAACCAGAGTCATTTTGCATGTGTGTTCTTTCCACATACCACCTATGGATCCACTAGTGTCATTGAAATGTGTATTATTTTCAACTACCACCCATGGATCCACCAGTGTCATTGCATGTGTGTTCTTTTTAGTAACAACAACCAGAGTAATTTTGCATGTGTGATCTCTTCACATACCACCTATGGATCCACCAGTGTCATTGCATGTGTGTTCTTTTTAGTAACAACAACCAGAGTCATTTTGCATGTGTGTTCTTTTCACATACCACCTATGGATCCACCAGTGTCATTGAAATGTGTATTATTTTCAACTACCGCCCATGGATCCACCAGTGTCATTGCATGTGTGTTCTTTTTACTAACAACAACCAGAGTCATTTTGCATGTGTGATCTCTTCACATATCACCTATGGATCCACCAGTGTCATTGGATGTGTGTTCTTTTTAGTAAAAACAACCAGCGTCATTTTGCATGTGTGATCTCTTCACATACCACCTATGGATCCACCAGTGTCATTGCATGTGTGTTCTTTTTAGTAACAACAACACGAGTCATTTTGCATGTGTGTTCTTTTCACATACCACCTATGGATCCACCAGTGTCATTGAAATGTGTATTATTTTCAACTACCACCCATGGATCCACCAGTGTCATTACATGTGTGTTCTTTTTACTAACAACCAGAGTCATTTTGCATGTGTGATCTCTTCATATACCACCGATGGATCCACTAGTGTCATTGCATGTGTGTTCTTTTTAGTAACAACAACCAGAGTCATTGAAATGTGTGTTCTTCTCACATACCACCTACGGATCCACCTGTGTCATTGCATGTGTGTTCATTTCACTAACAACAACCAGAGTCATTGCATGTGTGTTCTTTTCACATACCACAGATGGATCCACCAGTGTGATTGAAATGTGTGTTCTCTAGTGAGACCACACATGGATCCACCAGTGTCATTGCATGTGTGTTCTTTTTAGTAACAACCAGAGTCATTTTGCGTGTTTCACATACCACATATGGATCCACCAATGTCATTACATGTGTGTTCTTTTCACAATCCACCCATGGATCCACCGGTGTCATTTCATGTGTTTTCTTTTTAGTAACAAACAGAGTCATTTTGCATGTGTGTTCTTTTCACATACCACCTGTGGATCCACCAGTGTCATTCATGTGTTTTCTTTTCACAATCCACCCATGGATCCCACCAGGGTCATTTTGCATGTGTGTTCTTTTTATTAACAACCAGAGTCATTTTGCATGTGTGTTCTCTTCAAATACCACCTCTGGATCCACCAGTGTCATTGCATGTGTGTTCTTTTTAGTAACAACAACCAGAGTCATTGAAATGTGTGTTCTTATCACATACCACCTATGGATCCACTAGTGTCATTGCATGTGTGTTCATTTCATAATCCACCTATGTATCCACCAGTGTCATTGCATGTGTGTTCTTTTGAGTAACAACAACCAGAGTCATTTTGCATGTGTGTTCTTCTCACATGCCACCTATGGATCCACTAGTGTCATTGTATGTGTGTTCTTTTTCGTAACAACAACCAGTGTCATTGCATGTGTGTTCTCTTTAGATACCACACATGGCTCCACCAGTGTCATTGCATGTGTATTCTTTTTACTAACAATAACAAGAGTCATTGAAATGTGTGCTCTCTTTAGAGACCACACATGTATCCACCAGTGTCATTGCATGTGTGTTCTTTTCACTAACAACAACAAGAGTCATTGCATGTGTGTTCTTTTCACATACCACATATGGATCCACCAGTGTCATTGCATGTGTCCTCTTTTCATAATCCACCCATGGATCCACCAGTGTCATTGCATGTGTGCTCTTTTTAGTAACAACAACCAGAGTCATTTTGCATGTGTGTTCTTTTCACATACCACCAATGGATCCACTAGTCTCATTGAAATGTGTATTATTTTCAACTACCACCCATGGATCCCACTAGTGTCATTTTGCATGTGTGTTCTTTTTAGTAACAACAACCAGAGTCATTTTGCATGTGTGATCTCTTCACATACCACCTATGGATCCACCAGTGTTGTTGCATGTGTGTTCTTTTTAGTAACAACAACCAGAGTCATTTTGCATGTGTGTTCTTTCCACATACCACCTATGGATCCACTAGTTTCATTGAAATGTGTATTATTTTCAACTACCACCCATGGATCCACCAGTGTCATTGCATGTGTGTTCTTTTTAGTAACAACAACCAGAGTCATTTTGCATGTGTGTTCTTTTCACATACCACCTATGGATCCACCAGTGTCATTGAAATGTGTATTATTTTCAACTACCGCCCATGGATCCACCAGTGTCATTGCATGTGTGTTCTTTTTACTAACAACAACCAGAGTCATTTTGCATGTGTGTTCTTTTCACATACCACCTATGGATCCACCAGTGTCATTGAAATGTGTATTATTTTCAACTACCGCCCATGGATCCACCAGTGTCATTGCATGTGTGTTCTTTTTACTAACAACAACCAGAGTCATTTTGCATGTGTGATCTCTTCACATATCACCTATGGATCCACCAGTGTCATTGGATGTGTGTTCTTTTTAGTAAAAACAACCAGCGTCATTTTGCATGTGTGATCTCTTCACATACCACCTATGGATCCACCAGTGTCATTGCATGTGTGTTCTTTTTAGTAACAACAACACGAGTCATTTTGCATGTGTGTTCTTTTCACATACCACCTATGGATCCACCAGTGTCATTGAAATGTGTATTATTTTCAACTACCACCCATGGATCCACCAGTGTCATTACATGTGTGTTCTTTTTACTAACAACCAGAGTCATTTTGCATGTGTGATCTCTTCATATACCACCGATGGATCCACTAGTGTCATTGCATGTGTGTTCTTTTTAGTAACAACAACCAGAGTCATTGAAATGTGTGTTCTTCTCACATACCACCTACGGATCCACCTGTGTCATTGCATGTGTGTTCATTTCACTAACAACAACCAGAGTCATTGCATGTGTGTTCTTTTCACATACCACAGATGGATCCACCAGTGTGATTGAAATGTGTGTTCTCTAGTGAGACCACACATGGATCCACCAGTGTCATTGCATGTGTGTTCTTTTTAGTAACAACCAGAGTCATTTTGCGTGTTTCACATACCACATATGGATCCACCAATGTCATTACATGTGTGTTCTTTTCACAATCCACCCATGGATCCACCGGTGTCATTTCATGTGTTTTCTTTTTAGTAACAAACAAAGTCATTTTGCATGTGTGTTCTTTTCACATACCACCTGTGGATCCACCAGTGTCATTCATGTGTTTTCTTTTCACAATCCACCCATGGATCCCACCAGGGTCATTTTGCATGTGTGTTCTTTTTATTAACAACCAGAGTCATTTTGCATGTGTGTTCTCTTCAAATACCACCTCTGGATCCACCAGTGTCATTGCATGTGTGTTCTTTTTAGTAACAACAACCAGAGTCATTGAAATGTGTGTTCTTATCACATACCACCTATGGATCCACTAGTGTCATTGCATGTGTGTTCATTTCATAATCCACCTATGTATCCACCAGTGTCATTGCATGTGTGTTCTTTTGAGTAACAACAACCAGAGTCATTTTGCATGTGTGTTCTTCTCACATGCCACCTATGGATCCACTAGTGTCATTGTATGTGTGTTCTTTTTCGTAACAACAACCAGTGTCATTGCATGTGTGTTCTCTTTAGATACCACACATGGCTCCACCAGTGTCATTGCATGTGTATTCTTTTTACTAACAATAACAAGAGTCATTGAAATGTGTGCTCTCTTCAGATACCACACATGTATCCACCAATGTCATTGCATGTGTGTTCTTTTCACTAACAACAACAAGAGTCATTGCATGTGTGTTCTTTTCACATACCACATATGGATCCACCAGTGTCATTGCATGTGTCCTCTTTTCACAATCCACCCATGGATCCACCAGTGTCATTGCATGTGTGCTCTTTTTAGTAACAACAACCAGAGTCATTTTGCATGTGTGTTCTTTTCACATACCACCAATGGATCCACTAGTCTCATTGAAATGTGTATTATTTTCAACTACCACCCATGGATCCCACTAGTGTCATTTTGCATGTGTGTTCTTTTTAGTAACAACAACCAGAGTCATTTTGCATGTGTGATCTCTTCACATACCACCTATGGATCCACCAGTGTCAATGCATGTGTGTTCTTTTTAGTAACAACAACCAGAGTCATTTTGCATGTGTGTTCTTTCCACATACCACCTATGGATCCACTAGTTTCATTGAAATGTGTATTATTTTCAACTACCACCCATGGATCCACCAGTGTCATTGCATGTGTGTTCTTTTTAGTAACAACAACCAGAGTAATTTTGCATGTGTGATCTCTTCACATACCACCTATGGATCCACCAGTGTCATTGCATGTGTGTTCTTTTTAGTAACAACCACCAGAGTCATTTTGCATGTGTGTTCTTTTCACATACCACCTATGGATCCACCAGTGTCATTGAAATGTGTATTATTTTCAACTACCGCCCATGGATCCACCAGTGTCATTGCATGTGTGTTCTTTTTACTAACAACAACCAGAGTCATTTTGCATGTGTGATCTCTTCACATATCACCTATGGATCCACCAGTGTCATTGGATGTGTGTTCTTTTTAGTAAAAACAACCAGAGTCATTTTGCATGTGTGATCTCTTCACATACCACCTATGGATCCACCAGTGTCATTGCATGTGTGTTCTTTTTAGTAACAACAACCAGAGTCATTTCGCATGTGTGTTCTTTTCACATACCACCTATGGATCCACCAGTGTCATTGAAATGTGTATTATTTTCAACTACCACCCATGGATCCACCAGTGTCATTGCATGTGTGTTCTTTTTACTAATAACCAGAGTCATTTTGCATGTGTGATCTCTTCATGTACCACCGATGGATCCACCAGTGTCATTGCATGTGTGTTCTTTTTAGTAACAACAACCAGAGGCATTGAAATGTGTGTTCTTCTCACATACCACCTACGGATCCACCGGTGTCATTGCATGTGTCTTCATTTCACTAACAACAACCAGAATCATTGCATGTGTGTTCTTTTCACATACCACAGATGGATCCACCAGTGTGATTGAAATGTGTGTTCTCTAGAGAGACCACACATGGATCCACCAGTGTCATTGCATGTGTGTTCTTTTTAGTAACAACCAGAGTCATTTTGCATGTGTGTTCTTTTCACATAGCACATATGGATCCACCAGTGTCATTACATGTGTGTTCTTTTCACAATCCACCCATGGATCCACCGGTGTCATTTCATGTGTGTTCTTTTTAGTAACAAACAAGGTCATTTTGCATCTGTGTTCTTTTCACATACCACCTATGGATCCACCAGTGTCATTGCATGTGTTTTCTTTTCACAATCCACCCATGGATCCCACCAGTGTCATTTTGCATGTGTGTTCTTTTTATTAACAACAACCAGAGTCATTTTGCATGTGTGTTCTCTTCAAATACCACCTCTGGATCCACCAGTGTCATTGCATGTGTGTTCTTTTTAGTAACAACAACCAGAGTCATTGAAATGTGTGTTCTTATCACATACCACCTATGGATCCACTAGTGTCATTGCATGTGTGTTCATTTCATAATCCACCTATGTATCCACCAGTGTCATTGCATGTGTGTTCTTTTGAGTAACAACAACCAGAGTCATTTTGCATGTGTGTTCTTCTCACATGCCACCTAGGGATCCACTAGTGTCATTGTATGTGTGTTCTTTTTCGTAACAACAACCAGTGTCATTGCATGTGTGTTCTCTTTAGAGACCACACATGGCTCCACCAGTGTCATTGCATGTGTATTCTTTTTACTAACAATAACAAGAGTCATTGAAATGTGTGCTCTCTTCAGATACCACACATGTATCCACCAATGTCATTGCATGTGTGTTCTTTTCACTAACAACAACCAGAGTCATTGCATGTGTGTTCTTTTCACATACCACATATGGATCCACCAGTGTCATTGCATGTGTCCTCTTTTCACAATCCACCCATGGATCCACCAGTGTCATTGCATGTGTGCTCTTTTTAGTAACAACAACCAGAGTCATTTTGCATGTGTGTTCTTTTCACATACCACCAATGGATCCACTAGTCTCATTGAAATGTGTATTATTTTCAACTACCACCCATGGATCCCACTAGTGTCATTTTGCATGTGTGTTCTTTTTAGTAACAACAACACGAGTCATTTTGCATGTGTGTTCTTTTCACATACCACCTATGGATCCACCAGTGTCATTGAAATGTGTATTATTTTCAACTACCACCCATGGATCCACCAGTGTCATTACATGTGTGTTCTTTTTACTAACAACCAGAGTCATTTTGCATGTGTGATCTCTTCATATATCACCGATGGATCCACTAGTGTCATTGCATGTGTGTTCTTTTTTGTAACAACAACCAGAGTCATTGAAATGTGTGTTCTTCTCACATACCACCTACGGATCCACCTGTGTCATTGCATGTGTGTTCATTTCACTAACAACAACCAGAGTCATTGCATGTGTGTTCTTTTCACATACCACAGATGGATCCACCAGTGTGATTGAAATGTGTGTTCTCTAGTGAGACCACACATGGATCCACCAGTGTCATTGCATGTGTGTTCTTTTTAGTAACAACCAGAGTCATTTTGCGTGTTTCACATACCACATATGGATCCACCAATGTCATTACATGTGTGTTCTTTTCACAATCCACCCATGGATCCACCGGTGTCATTTCATGTGTTTTCTTTTTAGTAACAAACAGAGTCATTTTGCATGTGTGTTCTTTTCACATACCACCTGTGGATCCACCAGTGTCATTCATGTGTTTTCTTTTCACAATCCACCCATGGATCCCACCAGGGTCATTTTGCATGTGTGTTCTTTTTATTCACAACAACCAGAGTCATTTTGCATGTGTGTTCTCTTCAAATACCACCTCTGGATCCACCAGTGTCATTGCATGTGTGTTCTTTTTAGTAACAACAACCAGAGTCATTGAAATGTGTGTTCTTATCACATACCACCTATGGATCCACTAGTGTCATTGCATGTGTGTTCATTTCATAATCCACCTATGTATCCACCAGTGTCATTGCATGTGTGTTCTTTTGAGTAACAACAACCAGAGTCATTTTGCATGTGTGTTCTTCTCACATGCCACCTATGGATCCACTAGTGTCATTGTATGTGTGTTCTTTTTCGTAACAACAACCAGTGTCATTGCATGTGTGTTCTCTTTAGATACCACACATGGCTCCACCAGTGTCATTGCATGTGTATTCTTTTTACTAACAATAACAAGAGTCATTGAAATGTGTGCTCTCTTCAGATACCACACATGTATCCACCAATGTCATTGCATGTGTGTTCTTTTCACTAACAACAACCAGAGTCATTGCATGTGTGTTCTTTTCACATACCACATATGGATCCACCAGTGTCATTGCATGTGTCCTCTTTTCACAATCCACCCATGGATCCACCAGTGTCATTGCATGTGTGCTCTTTTTAGTAACAACAACCAGAGTCATTTTGCATGTGTGTTCTTTTCACATACCACCAATGGATCCACTAGTCTCATTGAAATGTGTATTATTTTCAACTACCACCCATGGATCCCACTAGTGTCATTTTGCATGTGTGTTCTTTTTAGTAACAACAACCAGAGTCATTTTGCATGTGTGATCTCTTCACATACCACCTATGGATCCACCAGTGTCAATGCATGTGTGTTCTTTTTAGTAACAACAACCAGAGTCATTTTGCATGTGTGTTCTTTCCACATACCACCTATGGATCCACTAGTTTCATTGAAATGTGTATTATTTTCAACTACCACCCATGGATCCACCAGTGTCATTGCATGTGTGTTCTTTTTAGTAACAACAACCAGAGTAATTTTGCATGTGTGATCTCTTCACATACCACCTATTGATCCACCAGTGTCATTGCATGTGTGTTCTTTTTAGTAACAACCACCAGAGTCATTTTGCATGTGTGTTCTTTTCACATACCACCTATGGATCCACCAGTGTCATTGAAATGTGTATTATTTTCAACTACCGCCCATGGATCCACCAGTGTCATTGCATGTGTGTTCTTTTTACTAACAACAACCAGAGTCATTTTGCATGTGTGATCTCTTCACATATCACCTATGGATCCACCAGTGTCATTGGATGTGTGTTCTTTTTAGTAAAAACAACCAGAGTCATTTTGCATGTGTGATCTCTTCACATACCACCTATGGATCCACCAGTGTCATTGCATGTGTGTTCTTTTTAGTAACAACAACCAGAGTCATTTCGCATGTGTGTTCTTTTCACATACCACCTATGGATCCACCAGTGTCATTGAAATGTGTATTATTTTCAACTACCACCCATGGATCCACCAGTGTCATTGCATGTGTGTTCTTTTTACTAATAACCAGAGTCATTTTGCATGTGTGATCTCTTCATATACCACCGATGGATCCACCAGTGTCATTGCATGTGTGTTCTTTTTAGTAACAACAACCAGAGTCATTGAAATGTGTGTTCTTCTCACATACCACCTACGGATCCACCGGTGTCATTGCATGTGTCTTCATTTCACTAACAACAACCAGAATCATTGCATGTGTGTTCTTTTCACATACCACAGATGGATCCACCAGTGTGATTGAAATGTGTGTTCTCTAGAGAGACCACACATGGATCCACCAGTGTCATTGCATGTGTGTTCTTTTTAGTAACAACCAGAGTCATTTTGCATGTGTGTTCTTTTCACATAGCACATATGGATCCACCAGTGTCATTACATGTGTGTTCTTTTCACAATCCACCCATGGATCCACCGGTGTCATTTCATGTGTGTTCTTTTTAGTAACAAACAAGGTCATTTTGCATGTGTGTTCTTTTCACATACCACCTATGGATCCACTAGTGTCATTGCATGTGTTTTCTTTTCACAATCCACCCATGGATCCCACCAGTGTCATTTTGCATGTGTGTTCTTTTTATTAACAACAACCAGAGTCATTTTGCATGTGTGTTCTCTTCAAATACCACCTCTGGATCCACCAGTGTCATTGCATGTGTGTTCTTTTTAGTAACAACAACCAGAGTCATTGAAATGTGTGTTCTTATCACATACCACCTATGGATCCACTAGTGTCATTGCATGTGTGTTCATTTCATAATCCACCTATGTATCCACCAGTGTCATTGCATGTGTGTTCTTTTGAGTAACAACAACCAGAGTCATTTTGCATGTGTGTTCTTCTCACATGCCACCTAGGGATCCACTAGTGTCATTGTATGTGTGTTCTTTTTCGTAACAACAACCAGTGTCATTGCATGTGTGTTCTCTTTAGAGACCACACATGGCTCCACCAGTGTCATTGCATGTGTATTCTTTTTACTAACAATAACAAGAGTCATTGAAATGTGTGCTCTCTTCAGATACCACACATGTATCCACCAATGTCATTGCATGTGTGTTCTTTTCACTAACAACAACCAGAGTCATTGCATGTGTGTTCTTTTCACATACCACATATGGATCCACCAGTGTCATTGCATGTGTCCTCTTTTCACAATCCACCCATGGATCCACCAGTGTCATTGCATGTGTGCTCTTTTTAGTAACAACAACCAGAGTCATTTTGCATGTGTGTTCTTTTCACATACCACCAATGGATCCACTAGTCTCATTGAAATGTGTATTATTTTCAACTACCACCCATGGATCCCACTAGTGTCATTTTGCATGTGTGTTCTTTTTAGTAACAACAACACGAGTCATTTTGCATGTGTGTTCTTTTCACATACCACCTATGGATCCACCAGTGTCATTGAAATGTGTATTATTTTCAACTACCACCCATGGATCCACCAGTGTCATTACATGTGTGTTCTTTTTACTAACAACCAGAGTCATTTTGCATGTGTGATCTCTTCATATACCACCGATGGATCCACTAGTGTCATTGCATGTGTGTTCTTTTTTGTAACAACAACCAGAGTCATTGAAATGTGTGTTCTTCTCACATACCACCTACGGATCCACCTGTGTCATTGCATGTGTGTTCATTTCACTAACAACAACCAGAGTCATTGCATGTGTGTTCTTTTCACATACCACAGATGGATCCACCAGTGTGATTGAAATGTGTGTTCTCTAGTGAGACCACACATGGATCCACCAGTGTCATTGCATGTGTGTTCTTTTTAGTAACAACCAGAGTCATTTTGCGTGTTTCACATACCACATATGGATCCACCAATGTCATTACATGTGTGTTCTTTTCACAATCCACCCATGGATCCACCGGTGTCATTTCATGTGTTTTCTTTTTAGTAACAAACAGAGTCATTTTGCATGTGTGTTCTTTTCACATACCACCTGTGGATCCACCAGTGTCATTCATGTGTTTTCTTTTCACAATCCACCCATGGATCCCACCAGGGTCATTTTGCATGTGTGTTCTTTTTATTAACAACAACCAGAGTCATTTTGCATGTGTGTTCTCTTCAAATACCACCTCTGGATCCACCAGTGTCATTGCATGTGTGTTCTTTTTAGTAACAACAACCAGAGTCATTGAAATGTGTGTTCTTATCACATACCACCTATGGATCCACTAGTGTCATTGCATGTGTGTTCATTTCATAATCCACCTATGTATCCACCAGTGTCATTGCATGTGTGTTCTTTTGAGTAACAACAACCAGAGTCATTTTGCATGTGTGTTCTTCTCACATGCCACCTATGGATCCACTAGTGTCATTGTATGTGTGTTCTTTTTCGTAACAACAACCAGTGTCATTGCATGTGTGTTCTCTTTAGATACCACACATGGCTCCACCAGTGTCATTGCATGTGTATTCTTTTTACTAACAATAACAAGAGTCATTGAAATGTGTGCTCTCTTCAGATACCACACATGTATCCACCAATGTCATTGCATGTGTGTTCTTTTCACTAACAACAACCAGAGTCATTGCATGTGTGTTCTTTTCACATACCACATATGGATCCACCAGTGTCATTGCATGTGTCCTCTTTTCACAATCCACCCATGGATCCACCAGTGTCATTGCATGTGTGCTCTTTTTAGTAACAACAACCAGAGTCATTTTGCATGTGTGTTCTTTTCACATACCACCAATGGATCCACTAGTCTCATTGAAATGTGTATTATTTTCAACTACCACCCATGGATCCCACTAGTGTCATTTTGCATGTGTGTTCTTTTTAGTAACAACAACCAGAGTCATTTTGCATGTGTGATCTCTTCACATACCACCTATGGATCCACCAGTGTCAATGCATGTGTGTTCTTTTTAGTAACAACAACCAGAGTCATTTTGCATGTGTGTTCTTTCCACATACCACCTATGGATCCACTAGTTTCATTGAAATGTGTATTATTTTCAACTACCACCCATGGATCCACCAGTGTCATTGCATGTGTGTTCTTTTTAGTAACAACAACCAGAGTAATTTTGCATGTGTGATCTCTTCACATACCACCTATGGATCCACCAGTGTCATTGCATGTGTGTTCTTTTTAGTAACAACCACCAGAGTCATTTTGCATGTGTGTTCTTTTCACATACCACCTATGGATCCACCAGTGTCATTGAAATGTGTATTATTTTCAACTACCGCCCATGGATCCACCAGTGTCATTGCATGTGTGTTCTTTTTACTAACAACAACCAGAGTCATTTTGCATGTGTGATCTCTTCACATATCACCTATGGATCCACCAGTGTCATTGGATGTGTGTTCTTTTTAGTAAAAACAACCAGAGTCATTTTGCATGTGTGATCTCTTCACATACCACCTATGGATCCACCAGTGTCATTGCATGTGTGTTCTTTTTAGTAACAACAACCAGAGTCATTTCGCATGTGTGTTCTTTTCACATACCACCTATGGATCCACCAGTGTCATTGAAATGTGTATTATTTTCAACTACCACCCATGGATCCACCAGTGTCATTGCATGTGTGTTCTTTTTACTAATAACCAGAGTCATTTTGCATGTGTGATCTCTTCATATACCACCGATGGATCCACCAGTGTCATTGCATGTGTGTTCTTTTTAGTAACAACAACCAGAGTCATTGAAATGTGTGTTCTTCTCACATACCACCTACGGATCCACCGGTGTCATTGCATGTGTCTTCATTTCACTAACAACAACCAGAATCATTGCATGTGTGTTCTTTTCACATACCACAGATGGATCCACCAGTGTGATTGAAATGTGTGTTCTCTAGAGAGACCACACATGGATCCACCAGTGTCATTGCATGTGTGTTCTTTTTAGTAACAACCAGAGTCATTTTGCATGTGTGTTCTTTTCACATAGCACATATGGATCCACCAGTGTCATTACATGTGTGTTCTTTTCACAATCCACCCATGGATCCACCGGTGTCATTTCATGTGTGTTCTTTTTAGTAACAAACAAGGTCATTTTGCATGTGTGTTCTTTTCACATACCACCTATGGATCGACCAGTGTCATTGCATGTGTTTTCTTTTCACAATCCACCCATGGATCCCACCAGTGTCATTTTGCATGTGTGTTCTTTTTATTAACAACAACCAGAGTCATTTTGCATGTGTGTTCTCTTCAAATACCACCTCTGGATCCACCAGTGTCATTGAATGTGTGTTCTTTTTAGTAACAACAACCAGAGTCATTGAAATGTGTGTTCTTATCACATACCACCTATGGATCCACTAGTGTCATTGCATGTGTGTTCATTTCATAATCCACCTATGTATCCACCAGTGTCATTGCATGTGTGTTCTTTTGAGTAACAACAACCAGAGTCATTTTGCATGTGTGTTCTTCTCACATGCCACCTAGGGATCCACTAGTGTCATTGTATGTGTGTTCTTTTTCGTAACAACAACCAGTGTCATTGCATGTGTGTTCTCTTTAGAGACCACACATGGCTCCACCAGTGTCATTGCATGTGTATTCTTTTTACTAACAATAACAAGAGTCATTGAAATGTGTGCTCTCTTCAGATACCACACATGTATCCACCAATGTCATTGCATGTGTGTTCTTTTCACTAACAACAACCAGAGTCATTGCATGTGTGTTTTTTCACATACCACATATGGATCCACCAGTGTCATTGCATGTGTCCTCTTTTCACAATCCACCCATGGATCCACCAGTGTCATTGCATGTGTGCTCTTTTTAGTAACAACAACCAGAGTCATTTTGCATGTGTGTTCTTTTGACATACCACCAATGGATCCACTAGTCTCATTGAAATGTGTATTATTTTCAACTACCACCCATGGATCCCACTAGTGTCATTTTGCATGTGTGTTCTTTTTAGTAACAACAACCAGAGTCATTTTGCATGTGTGATCTCTTCACATACCACCTATGGATCCACCAGTGTCAATGCATGTGTGTTCTTTTTAGTAACAACAACCAGAGTCATTTTGCATGTGTGTTCTTTCCACATACCACCTACGGATCCACTAGTTTCATTGAAATGTGTATTATTTTCAACTACCACCCATGGATCCACCAGTGTCATTGCATGTGTGTTCTTTTTAGTAACAACAACCAGAGTAATTTTGCATGTGTGATCTCTTCACATACCACATATGGATCCACCAGTGTCATTGCATGTGTGTTATTTTTAGTAACAACCACCAGAGTCATTTTGCATGTGTGTTCTTTTCACATACCACCTATGGATCCACCAGTGTCATTGAAATGTGTATTATTTTCAACTACCGCCCATGGATCCACCAGTGTCATTGCATGTGTGTTCTTTTTACTAACAACAACCAGAGTCATTTTGCATGTGTGATCTCTTCACATATCACCTATGGATCCACCAGTGTCATTGGATGTGTGTTCTTTTTAGTAAAAACAACCAGAGTCATTTTGCATGTGTGATCTCTTCACATACCACCTATGGATCCACCAGTGTCATTGCATGTGTGTTCTTTTTAGTAACAACAACCAGAGTCATTTCGCATGTGTGTTCTTTTCACATACCACCTATGGATCCACCAGTGTCATTAAAATGTGTATTATTTTCAACTACCACCCATGGATCCACCAGTGTCATTGCATGTGTGTTCTTTTTACTAATAACCAGAGTCATTTTGCATGTGTGATCTCTTCATATACCACCGATGGATCCACCAGTGTCATTGCATGTGTGTTCTTTTTAGTAACAACAACCTGAGTCATTGAAATGTGTGTTCTTCTCACATACCACCTACGGATCCACCGGTGTCATTGCATGTGTCTTCATTTCACTAACAACAACCAGAATCATTGCATGTGTGTTCTTTTCACATACCACAGATGGATCCACCAGTGTGATTGAAATGTGTGTTCTCTAGAGAGACCACACATGGATCCACCAGTGTCATTGCATGTGTGTTCTTTTTAGTAACAACCAGAGTCATTTTGCATGTGTGTTCTTTTCACATAGCACATATGGATCCACCAGTGTCATTACATGTGTGTTCTTTTCACAATCCACCCATGGATCCACCGGTGTCATTTCATGTGTGTTCTTTTTAGTAACAAACAAGGTCATTTTGCATGTGTGTTCTTTTCACATACCACCTATGGATCGACCAGTGTCATTGCATGTGTTTTCTTTTCACAATCCACCCATGGATCCCACCAGTGTCATTTTGCATGTGTGTTCTTTTTATTAACAACAACCAGAGTCATTTTGCATGTGTGTTCTCTTCAAATACCACCTCTGGATCCACCAGTGTCATTGCATGTGTGTTCTTTTTAGTAACAACAACCAGAGTCATTGAAATGTGTGTTCTTATCACATACCACCTATGGATCCACTAGTGTCATTGCATGTGTGTTCATTTCATAATCCACCTATGTATCCACCAGTGTCATTGCATGTGTGTTCTTTTGAGTAACAACAACCAGAGTCATTTTGCATGTGTGTTCTTCTCACATACCACCTATGGATCCACTAGTGTCATTGTATGTGTGTTCTTTTTCGTAACAACAACCAGTGTCATTGCATGTGTGTTCTCTTCAGAGACCACACATGGCTCCACCAGTGTCATTGCATGTGTATTCTTTTTACTAACAATAATAAGAGTCATTGAAATGTGTGCTCTCTTCAGAGACCACACATGTATCCACCAGTGTCATTGCATGTGTGTTCTTTTCACTAACAACAACCAGAGTCATTGCATGTGTGTTCTTTTCACATACCACATATGGATCCACCAGTGTCATTGCATGTGTGCTCTTTTCACAATCCACCCATGGATCCACCAGTGTCATTGCATGTGTGCTCTTTTTAGTAACAACGACCAGAGTCATTTTGCATGTGTGTTCTTTTCACATACCACCTATGGATCCACTAGTGTCATTGAAATGTGTATTATTTTCAACTACCACCCATGGATCCCACCAGTGTCATTTTGCATGTGTATTCTTTTTAGTAACAACAACCAGAGTCATTTTGCATGTGTGATCTCTTCACATACAACCTATGGATCCACCAGTGTCATTGCATGTGTGTTCTTTTTAGTAACAACAACCAGAGTCATTTTGCATGTGTGTTCTTTCCACATACCACCTATGGATCCACTTGTGTCATTGAAATGTGTATTATTTTCAACTACCACCCATGGATCCACCAGTGTCATTGCATGTGTGTTCGTTTTAGTAACAACAACCAGAGTAATTTTGCATGTGTGATCTCTTCACATACCACTTATGGATCCACCGGTGTCATTGCATGTGTGTTCATTTTAGTAACAACAACCAGAGTCATTTGCATGTGTGTTCTTTTCACATACCACCTATGGATCCACCAGTGTCATTGAAATGTGTATTATTTTCCACTATCGCCCATGGATCCACCAGTGTCATTGCATGTGTGTTCTTTTTACTAACAACAACCAGAGTCATTTTGCATGTGTGATCTCTTCACATACCACCTATGGATCCACCAGTGTCATTGGATGTGTGTTCTTTTTAGTAACAACAACCAGAGTCATTGAAATGTGTGTTCTTATCACATACCACCTATGGATCCACTAGTGTCATTGCATGTGTGTTCATTTCATAATCCACCTATGTATCCACCAGTGTCATTGCATGTGTGTTCTTTTGAGTAACAACAACCAGAGTCATTTTGCATGTGTGTTCTTCTCACATACCACCTATGGATCCACTAGTGTCATTGTATGTGTGTTCTTATTCGTAACAACAACCAGTGTCATTGCATGTGTGTTCTCTTCAGAGACCACACATGGCTCCACCAGTGTCATTGCATGTGTATTCTTTTTACTAACAATAACAAGAGTCATTGAAATGTGTGCTCTCTTCAGAGACCACACATGTATCCACCAGTGTCATTGCATGTGTGTTCTTTTCACTAACAACAACCAGAGTCATTGCATGTGTGTTCTTTTCACATACCACATATGGATCCACCAGTGTCATTGCATGTGTGCTCTTTTCACAATCCACCCATGGATCCACCAGTGTCATTGCATGTGTGCTCTTTTTAGTAACAACAACCAGAGTCATTTTGCATGTGTGTTCTTTTCACATACCACCTATGGATCCACTAGTGTCATTGAAATGTGTATTATTTTCAACTACCACCCATGGATCCCACCAGTGTCATTTTGCATGTGTGTTCTTTTTAGTAACAACAACCAGAGTCATTTTGCATGTGTGATCTCTTCACATACCACCTATGGATCCACCAGTGTCATTGCATGTGTGTTCTTTTTAGTAACAACAACCAGAGTCATTTTGCATGTGTGTTCTTTCCACATACCACCTATGGATCCACTAGTGTCATTGAAATGTGTATTATTTTCAACTACCACCCATGGATCCACCAGTGTCATTGCATGTGTGTTCGTTTTAGTAACAACATCCAGAGTAATTTTGCATGTGTGATCTCTTCGCATACCACCTATGGATGCACCAGTGTCATTGCATGTGTGTTCATTTTAGTAACAACAACCAGAGTCATTTTGCATGTGTGTTCTTTACACATACCACCTATGGATCCACCAGTGTCATTGAAATGTGTATTATTTTCAACTACCGCCCATGGATCCACCAGTGTCATTGCATGTGTGTTCTTTTTACTAACAACAACCATAGTCATTTTGCATGTGTGATCTCTTCACATACCACCTATGGATCCACCAGTGTCATTGGATGTGTGTTCTTTTTAGTAAAAACAACCAGAGTCATTGAAATATGTGTTCTTCTCACATACCACCTATGGATCCACTAGTGTCATTGCATGTGTGTTCATTTCACTAACAACAACCAGATTCATTGCATGTGTGTTCTTTTCACATACCACATCTGGATCCACCAGTGTGATTGAAATGTGTGTTCTCTACAGAGACCACACATGGATCCACTAGTGTCATTGCATGTGTGTTCTTTTTAGTAACAACCAGAGTCATTTTGCATGTGTGTTCTTTTCACATACCACATATGGATCCACCAGTGTCATTGCATGTGTGTTCTTTTCACAATCCACCCATGGATCCTCCGGTGTCATTGCATGTATGTTCTTTTTAGTAACAACCAGAGTCATTTTGCATGTGTGTTCTTTTCACATACCACCTATGGATCCACCAGTGTCATTGCATGTGTTTTTTTTCACAATCCACCCATGGATCCCACCAGTGTCATTTTGCATGTGTGTTCTTTTTAGTAACAACAACTAGAGTCATTTTGCATGTGTGTTCTCTTCACATACCACCTATGGATCCACCAGTGTCATTGCATGTGTCTTCTCTTCACAATCCACCTATGGATCCACCAGTGTCATTGCATGTGTGTTCTTTTTACTAACAACAACAAGAGTCATTGAAATGTGTGCTCTCTTCAGAGACCACACATGGATCTACCAGTGTCATTGCATGTGTGTTCTTTTCACTAACAACCAGAGTCATTGCATGTGTGTTCTTTTCACATACCACATATGGACCACCAGTGTCATTGCATGTATGTTCTTTTCACAATCCACCCATGGATCCACCAGTGTCATTGCATGTGTGTTCTTTTTAGTAACAACCAGAGTCATTTTGCATGTGTGTTATTTTTAGTAACAACCACCAGAGTCATTTTGCATGTGTGTTCTTTTCACATACCACCTATGGATCCACCAGTGTCATTGAAATGTGTATTATTTTCAACTACCGCCCATGGATCCACCAGTGTCATTGCATGTGTGTTCTTTTTACTAACAACAACCAGAGTCATTTTGCATGTGTGATCTCTTCACATATCACCTATGGATCCACCAGTGTCATTGGATGTGTGTTCTTTTTAGTAAAAACAACCAGAGTCATTTTGCATGTGTGATCTCTTCACATACCACCTATGGATCCACCAGTGTCATTGCATGTGTGTTCTTTTTAGTAACAACAACCAGAGTCATTTCGCATGTGTGTTCTTTTCACATACCACCTATGGATCCACCAGTGTCATTAAAATGTGTATTATTTTCAACTACCACCCATGGATCCACCAGTGTCATTGCATGTGTGTTCTTTTTACTAATAACCAGAGTCATTTTGCATGTGTGATCTCTTCATATACCACCGATGGATCCACCAGTGTCATTGCATGTGTGTTCTTTTTAGTAACAACAACCTGAGTCATTGAAATGTGTGTTCTTCTCACATACCACCTACGGATCCACCGGTGTCATTGCATGTGTCTTCATTTCAATAACAACAACCAGAATCATTGCATGTGTGTTCTTTTCACATACCACAGATGGATCCACCAGTGTGATTGAAATGTGTGTTCTCTAGAGAGACCACACATGGATCCACCAGTGTCATTGCATGTGTGTTCTTTTTAGTAACAACCAGAGTCATTTTGCATGTGTGTTCTTTTCACATAGCACATATGGATCCACCAGTGTCATTACATGTGTGTTCTTTTCACAATCCACCCATGGATCCACCGGTGTCATTTCATGTGTGTTCTTTTTAGTAACAAACAAGGTCATTTTGCATGTGTGTTCTTTTCACTTACCACCTATGGATCGACCAGTGTCATTGCATGTGTTTTCTTTTCACAATCCACCCATGGATCCCACCAGTGTCATTTTGCATGTGTGTTCTTTTTATTAACAACAACCAGAGTCATTTTGCATGTGTGTTCTCTTCAAATACCACCTCTGGATCCACCAGTGTCATTGCATGTGTGTTCTTTTTAGTAACAACAACCAGAGTCATTGAAATGTGTGTTCTTATCACATACCACCTATGGATCCACTAGTGTCATTGCATGTGTGTTCATTTCATAATCCACCTATGTATCCACCAGTGTCATTGCATGTGTGTTCTTTTGAGTAACAACAACCAGAGTCATTTTGCATGTGTGTTCTTCTCACATACCACCTATGGATCCACTAGTGTCATTGTATGTGTGTTCTTTTTCGTAACAACAACCAGTGTCATTGCATGTGTGTTCTCTTCAGAGACCACACATGGCTCCACCAGTGTCATTGCATGTGTATTCTTTTTACTAACAATAATAAGAGTCATTGAAATGTGTGCTCTCTTCAGAGACCACACATGTATCCACCAGTGTCATTGCATGTGTGTTCTTTTCACTAACAACAACCAGAGTCATTGCATGTGTGTTCTTTTCACATACCACATATGGATCCACCAGTGTCATTGCATGTGTGCTCTTTTCACAATCCACCCATGGATCCACCAGTGTCATTGCATGTGTGCTCTTTTTAGTAACAACGACCAGAGTCATTTTGCATGTGTGTTCTTTTCACATACCACCTATGGATCCACTAGTGTCATTGAAATTTGTATTATTTTCAACTACCACCCATGGATCCCACCAGTGTCATTTTGCATGTGTATTCTTTTTAGTAACAACAACCAGAGTCATTTTGCATGTGTGATCTCTTCACATACAACCTATGGATCCACCAGTGTCATTGCATGTGTGTTCTTTTTAGTAACAACAACCAGAGTCATTTTGCATGTGTGTTCTTTCCACATACCACCTATGGATCCACTTGTGTCATTGAAATGTGTATTATTTTCAACTACCACCCATGGATCCACCAGTGTCATTGCATGTGTGTTTGTTTTAGTAACAACAACCAGAGTAATTTTGCATGTGTGATCTCTTCACATACCACTTATGGATCCACCAGTGTCATTGCATGTGTGTTCATTTTAGTAACAACAACCAGAGTCATTTGCATGTGTGTTCTTTTCACATACCACCTATGGATCCACCAGTGTCATTGAAATGTGTATTATTTTCCACTATCGCCCATGGATCCACCAGTGTCATTGCATGTGTGTTCTTTTTACTAACAACAACCAGAGTCATTTTGCATGTGTGATCTCTTCACATACCACCTATGGATCCACCAGTGTCATTGGATGTGTGTTCTTTTTAGTAACAACAACCAGAGTCATTGAAATGTGTGTTCTTATCACATACCACCTATGGATCCACTAGTGTCATTGCATGTGTGTTCATTTCATAATCCACCTATGTATCCACCAGTGTCATTGCATGTGTGTTCTTTTGAGTAACAACAACAAGAGTCATTTTGCATGTGTGTTCTTCTCACATACCACCTATGGATCCACTAGTGTCATTTTATGTGTGTTCTTATTCGTAACAACAACCAGTGTCATTGCATGTGTGTTCTCTTCAGAGACCACACATGGCTCCACCAGTGTCATTGCATGTGTATTCTTTTTACTAACAATAACAAGAGTCATTGAAATGTGTGCTCTCTTCAGAGACCACACATGTATCCACCAGTGTCATTGCATGTGTGTTCTTGTCACTAACAACAACCAGAGTCATTGCATGTGTGTTCTTTTCACATACCACATATGGATCCACCAGTGTCATTGCATGTGTGCTCTTTTCACAATCCACCCATGGATCCACCAGTGTCATTGCATGTGTGCTCTTTTTAGTAACAACAACCAGAGTCATTTTGCATGTGTGTTCTTTTCACATACCACCTATGGATCCACTAGTGTCATTGAAATGTGTATTATTTTCAACTACCACCCATGGATCCCACCAGTGTCATTTTGCATGTGTGTTCTTTTTAGTAACAACAACCAGAGTCATTTTGCATGTGTGATCTCTTCACATACCACCTATGGATCCACCAGTGTCATTGCATGTGTGTTCTTTTTAGTAACAACAACCAGAGTCATTTTGCATGTGTGTTCTTTCCACATACCACATATGGATCCACTAGTGTCATTGAAATGTGTATTATTTTCAACTACCACCCATGGATCCACCAGTGTCATTGCATGTGTGTTCGTTTTAGTAACAACAACCAGAGTAATTTTGCATGTGTGATCTCTTCACATACCACCTATGGATGCACCAGTGTCATTGCATGTGTGTTCATTTTAGTAACAACAACCAGAGTCATTTTGCATGTGTGTTCTTTACACATACCACCTATGGATCCACCAGTGTCATTGAAATGTGTATTATTTTCAACTACCGCCCATGGATCCACCAGTGTCATTGCATGTGTGTTCTTTTTACTAACAACAACCAGAGTCATTTTGCATGTGTGATCTCTTCACATACCACCTATGGATCCACCAGTGTCATTGGATGTGTGTTCTTTTTAGTAAAAACAACCAGAGTCATTGAAATATGTGTTCTTCTCACATACCACCTATGGATCCACTAGTGTCATTGCATGTGTGTTCATTTCACTAACAACAACCAGATTCATTGCATGTGTGTTCTTTTCACATACCACATATGGATCCACCAGTGTGATTGAAATGTGTGTTCTCTACAGAGACCACACATGGATCCACTAGTGTCATTGCATGTGTGTTCTTTTTAGTAACAACCAGAGTCATTTTGCATGTGTGTTCTTTTCACATACCACATATGGATCCACCAGTGTCATTGCATGTGTGTTCTTTTCACAATCCACCCATGGATCCTCCGGTGTCATTGCATGTATGTTCTTTTTAGTAACAACCAGAGTCATTTTGCATGTGTGTTCTTTTCACATACCACCTATGGATCCACCAGTGTCATTGCATGTGTTTTTTTTCACAATCCACCCATGGATCCCACCAGTGTCATTTTGCATGTGTGTTCTTTTTAGTAACAACAACTAGAGTCATTTTGCATGTGTGTTCTCTTCACATACCACCTATGGATCCACCAGTGTCATTGCATGTGTCTTCTCTTCACAATCCACCTATGGATCCACCAGTGTCATTGCATGTGTGTTCTTTTTACTAACAACAACAAGAGTCATTGAAATGTGTGCTCTCTTCAGAGACCACACATGGATCTACCAGTGTCATTGCATGTGTGTTCTTTTCACTAACAACCAGAGTCATTGCATGTGTGTTCTTTTCACATACCACATATGGACCACCAGTGTCATTGCATGTATGTTCTTTTCACAATCCACCCATGGATCCACCAGTGTCATTGCATGTGTGTTCTTTTTAGTAACAACCAGAGTCATTTTGCATGTGTGTTCTTTTCACATACCACCTATGGATCCACCAGTGTCATTGCATGTGTTTTCTTTTCACAATCCACCCATGGATCCCACCAGTGTCATTTTGCATGTGTGTTCTTTTTAGTAACAACAACTAGAGTCATTTTGCATGTGTGATCTCTTCACATACCACATATGGATCCACCAGTGTCATTGCATGTGTGTTCTTTTTAGTAACAACAACCAGAGTCATTGAAATGTGTGTTCTTCTCACATAACACCTATGGATCCACCAGTGTCATTGCATGTGTGTTCATTTCATTATCCACCTATGGATCCACCAGTGTCATTGCATGTGTGTTCTTTTTAGTAACAACAACCAGAGCCATTTTGCATGTGTGTTCTTCTCACATACCACCTATGGATCCACCAGTGTCATTGTATGTGTGTTCTTTTTAGTAACAACAACTAGTGTCATTGCATGTGTGTTCTCTTTAGAGACCAGACATGGATCCACCAGTGTCATTGCATGTGTGTTCTTTTTACTAACAACAACAAGAATCATTGAAATGTGTGCTCTCTTTAGAGACCACACATGGATCCACCAGAGTCATTGCATGTGTGTTCTTTTCACATACCACATATGGATCCACCAGTGTCATTGCATGTGTGCTATTTTCACAATCCACCCATGGATCCACCAGTGTCATTGCATGTGTGTTCTTTTTAGTAACAACAAGCAGAGTCATTTTGCATGTGTGTTCTTTTCACATACCAGCTATGGATCCACCAGTGTCATTGAAATGTGTATTATTTTCAACTACCACCCATGGATCAACCAGTGTCATTGCATGTGTGTTCTTTTTAGTAACAACAACCAGAGTCATTTTGCATGTGTGATCTCTTCACATACCACCTATGGATCCACCAGTGTCATTGCATGTGTGCTCTTTTTAGTAACAACAACCAGAGTCGTTTTGCATGTGTGTTCTTTTCATATACCACCTATGGATCCACCAGTGTCATTGAAATGTGTATTATTTTCAACTACCACCCATGGATCCACCAGTGTCATTGCATGTGTGTTCTTTTTAGTAACAACAACCAGTCAATTTGCATGTGTAATCTCTTCACATACCACCTATGGATCCACTAGTGTCATTGCATGTGTGTTCTTTTTAGTAACAACAACTAGAGTCAATGAAATGTGTGTTCTTCTCACATACCACCTATGGATCCACCAGTGTCATTGCATGTGTGTTCATTTCACTAACAACAACCAGAGTCATTGCATGTGTGTTCTTTTCACATACCACATATGGATCACCAGTGTCATTGCATGTATGTTGTTTTCACAATCCACCCATGGATCCACCAGTGTCATTGCATGTGTGTTCTTTTTAGTAACAACTAGAGTCATTTTGCATGTGTGTTCTTTTCACATACCACCTATGGATCGACCAGTGTCATTGCATGTGTTTTCTTTTCACAATCCACCCATGGATCCCACGAGTGTCATTTTGCATGTGTGTTCTTTTTAGTAACAACCAGAGTCATTTTGCATGTGTGATCTCTTCACATACCACCTATGGATCCACCAGTGTCATTGCATGTGTGTTCTTTTTAGTAACAACAACCAGAGTCATTGAAATGTGTGTTCTTCTCAGATACCACCTATGGATCCACCAGTGTCATTGCATGTGTGTTCATTTAATAATCCACCTATGGATTCACCAGTGTCATTGCATGTGTGTTCTTTTTAGTAACAACAACCAGAGTCATTTTGCATGTGTGTTCTTCTCACATACCACCTATGGATCCACCAGTGTCATTGTATGTGTGTTCTTTTTAGTAACAACAACTAGTGTCATTGCATGTCTGTTCTCTTCAGAGACCACACATGGATCCACCAGTGTCATTGCATGTGTGTTCTTTTTACTAACAACAACAAGAGTCATTGAAATGTGTGCTATCTTCAGAGACCACACATGGATCTACCAGTGTCACTGCATGTGTGTTCTTTTCACTAACAACGACCAGAGTCATTGCATGTGTGTTCTTTTCACATACCACATATGGATCACCAGTGTCTTTGCATGTGTGTTCTTTTCACAATCCACCCATGGATCCACCAGTGTCATTGAATGTGTGTTCTTTTTAGTAACAACCAGAGTCATTTTGCATGTGTGTTCTTTTCACATACCACCTATGGATCCACCAGTGTCATTGCATGTGTTTTGTTTTCACAATCCACCCATGGATCCCACCAGTGTCATTTTGCATGGTTGTTCTTTTTAGTAACAACAACCAGAGTCATTTTGCATGTGTGATCTCTTCACATACCACCTATGGATCCACCAGTGTCATTGCATGTGTGTTCTTTTTAGTAACAACAACCAGAGTCATTGAAATGTGTGTTCTTCTCACATACCACCTGTGGATCCACCAGTGTCATTGCATGTGTGTTCTTTTTAGTAACAACAACCAGAGTCATTTTGCATGTGTGTTCTTCTCACATACCACCTATGGATCCACCAGTGTCATTGTATGTGTGTTCTTTTTAGTAACAACAACTAGTGTCATTGCATAGTGTTCTCTTCAGAGACCACACATGGATCCACCAGTGTCATTGCATGTGTGTTCTTTTTACTAACAACAACAAGAGTCATTGAAATGTGTGCTCTCTTTAGAGACCACACATGGATCCACCAGTGTCATTGCATGTGTGTTCTTTTCACTAACAACAACCAGAGTCATTGCATGTGTGTTCTTTTCACATACCACATATGGATCCGCCAGTGTCATTGCATGTGTGCTATTTTCACAATCCACCCATGGATCCATCAATGTCATTGCATGTGTGTTCTTTTTAGTAACAACAACCAGAGTCATTTTGCATGTGTGTTCTATTCACATACCACCTATGCATCCACCAGTGTCATTGAAATGTGTATTATTTTCAACTACCACCCATGGATCAACCAGTGTCATTGCATGTGTGTTCTTTTTAGTAACAACAACCAAAGTCATTTTGCATGTGTGATCTCTTCACATACCACCTATGGATCCACCGGTGTCATTGCATGTGGGTTGTTTTTAGTAACAACAACCAGAGTCATTTTGCATGTGTGTTCTTTTCACATACCACCTATGGATCCACTAGTGTCATTGAAATGTGTATTATTTTCAACTACCACCCATGGATCCCACCAGTGTCATTTTGCATGTGTGTACTTTTTAGTAACAACAACCAGAGTCATTTTGCATGTGTGATCTCTTCACATACCACCTATGGATCCACCAGTGTTATTGCATGTGTGTTCTTTTTAGTAACAACAACCAGAGTCATTTTGCATGTGTGTTCTTTCCACATACCACCTATGGATCCACTAGTGTCATTGAAATGTGTATTATTTTCAACTACCACCCATGGATCCACCAGTGTCATTGCATGTGTGTTCTTTTTAGTAACAACAACCAGAGTAATTTTGCATGTGTGATCTCTTCACATACCACCTATGGATCCACCAGTGTCATTGCATGTGTGTTCATTTTAGTAACAACAACCAGAGTCATTTTGCATGTGTGTTCTTTTCACATACCACCTATGGATCCACCAGTGTCATTGAAATGTGTATTATTTTCAACTACCGCCCATGGATCCACCAGTGTCATTGCATGTGTGTTCTTTTACTAACAACAACCAGAGTCATTTTGCATGTGTGATCTCTTCACATACCACCTATGGATCCACCAGTGTCATTGGATGTGTGTTCTTTTTAGTAAAAATAACCAGAGTCATTGAAATGTGTGTTCTTCTCACATACCACCTATGGATCCACCAGTGCCATTGGATGTGTGTTCATTTCACTAACAACAACCAGATTCATTGTATGTGTGTTCTTTTCACATACCACATATGGATCCACCAGTGTGATTGAAATGTGTGTTCTCTACAGAGACCACACATGGATCCACTAGTGTCATTGCATGTGTGTTCTTTTTAGTAACAACCAGAGTCATTTTTCATGTCTGTTCTTTTCACATACCACATATGGATCCACCAGTGTCATTGCATGTGTGTTCTTTTCACAATCCACCCGTGGATCCTCCGGTGTCATTGCATGTATGTTCTTTTTAGTAACAACCAGAGTCATTTTGCATGTGTGTTCTTTTCACATACCACCTATGGATCCACCAGTGTCATTGCATGTGTTTTTTTTTCACAATCCACCCATGGATCCCACCAGTGTCATTTTGCATGTGTGTTCTTTTTAGTAACAACAACTAGAGTCATTTTGCATGTGTGTTCTCTTCACATACCACCTATGGATCCACCAGTGTCATTGCATGTGTCTTCACTTCACAATCCACCTATGGATCCACCAGTGTCATTGTATGTGTGTTCTTTTTAGTAACAACAACTAGTGTCATTGCATGTGTGTTCTCTTCAGAGACCACACATGGATCCACCAGTGTCATTGCATGTGTGTTCTTTTTACTAACAACAACAAGAGTCATTGGAATGTGTGCTCTCTTTAGAGACCACACATGGATCCACCAGTGTCATTGCATGTGTGTTCTTTTCACTGACAACAACCAGAGTCATTGCATGTGTGTTCTTTTCACATACCACATATGGATCCGCCAGTGTCATTGCATGTGTGCTATTTTCACAATCCACCCATGGATCCACCAATGTCATTGCATGTGTGTTCATTTTAGTAACAACAACCAGAGTCATTTTGCATGTGTGTTCTATTCACATACCACCTATGCATCCACCAGTGTCATTGAAATGTGTATTATTTTCAACTACCACCCATGGATCAACCAGTGTCATTGCATGTGTGTTCTTTTTAGTAACAACAACCAGAGTCATTTTGCATGTGTGATCTCTTCACATACCACCTATGGATCCACCGGTGTCATTGCATGTGGGTTCTTTTTAGTAACAACAACCAGAGTCATTTTGCATGTGTGTTCTTTTCACATACCACCTATGGATCCACTAGTGTCATTGAAATGTGTATTATTTTCAACTACCACCCATGGATCCCACCAGTGTCATTTTGCATGTGTGTACTTTTTAGTAAAAACAACTAGAGTCATTTTGCATGTGTGATCTCTTCACATACCACCTATGGATCCACCAGTGTTATTGCATGTGTGTTCTTTTTAGTAACAACAACCAGAGTCATTTTGCATGTGTGTTCTTTCCACATAATACCTATGGATCCACTAGTGTCATTGAAATGTGTATTATTTTCAACTACCACCCATGGATCCACCAGTGTCATTGCATGTGTGTTCTTTTTAGTAACAACAACCAGAGTAATTTTGCATGTGTGATCTCTTCACATACCACCTATGGATCCACCAGTGTCATTGCATGTGTCTTCATTTTAGTAACAACAACCAGAGTCATTTTGCATGTGTGTTCTTTTCACATACCACCTATGGATCCACCAGTGTCATTGAAATGTGTATTATTTTCAACTACCGCCCATGGATCCACCAGTGTCATTGCATGTGTGTTCTTTTTACTAACAACAACCAGAGTCATTTTGCATGTGTGATCTCTTCACATACCACCTATGGATCCACCAGTGTCATTGGATGTGTGTTCTTTTTAGTAAAAACAACCAGAGTCATTGAAATGTGTGTTCTTCTCACATACCACCTATGGATCCACCAGTGTCATTGCATGTGTGTTCATTTCACTAACAACAACCAGATTCATTGTATGTGTGTTCTTTTCACATACCACATATGGATCCACCAGTGTGATTGAAATGTGTGTTCTCTACAGAGACCACACATGGATCCACTAGTGTCATTGCATGTGTGTTCTTTTTTGTAACAACCAGAGTCATTTTTCATGTGTGTTCTTTTCACATACCACATATGGATTCACCAGTGTCATTGCATGTGTGTTCTTTTTACAATCCACCCATGGATCCTCCGGTGTCATTGCATGTATGTTCTTTTTAGTAACAACCAGAGTCATTTTGCATGTGTGTTCTTTTCACATACCACCTATGGATCCACCAGTGTCATTGCATGTGTTTTTTTTTCACAATCCACCCATGGATCCCACCAGTGTCATTTTGCATGTGTGTTCTTTTTAGTAACAACAACTAGAGTCATTTTGCATGTGTGTTCTCTTCACATACCACCTATGGATCCACCAGTGTCATTGCATGTGTCTTCTCTTCACAATCCACCTATGGATCCACTAGTGTCATTGCATGTGTGTTCTTTTTACTGACAACAACAAGAGTCATTGAAATGTGTGCTCTCTTCAGAGACCACACATGGATCTACCAGTGTCATTGCATGTGTGTTCTTTTCACTAACAACCAGAGTCATTGCATGTGTGTTCTTTTCACATACCACATATGGATCACCAGTGTCATTGCAAGTGTGTTCTTTTCACAATCCACCCATGGATCCACCAATGTCATTGCATGTGTGTTCTTTTTAGTAACAACCAGAGTCATTTTGCATGTGTGTTCTTTTCACACACCACCTATGGATCCACCAGTGTCATTGCATGTGTTTTCTTTTCACAATCCACCCATGGATCCCACCAGTGTCATTTTGCATGTGTGTTCTTTTTAGTAACAACAACCAGAGTCATTTTGCATGTGTGATCTCTTCACATACCAAATATGGATCCACCAGTGTCATTGCATGTGTGGTCTTTTTAGTAACAACAACCAGAGTCATTGAAATGTGTGTTCTTCTCACATACCACCTATGGATCCACCAGTTTCATTGCATGTGTGTTCATTTCATTATCCACCTACGGATCCACCAGTGTCATTGCATGTGTGTTCTTTTTAGTAACAACAACCAGAGCCATTTTGCATGTGTGTTCTTCTCACATACCACCTATGGATCCACCAGTGTCATTGTATGTGTGTTCTTTTTAGTAACAACAACTAGTGTCATTGCATGTGTGTTCTCTTTAGAGACCAGACATGGATCCACCAGTGTCATTGCATGTGTGTTCTTTTTACTAACAACAACAAGAGTCATTGAAATGTGTTCTCTCTTTAGAGACCACACATGGATCCACCAGAGTCATTGCATGTGTATTCTTTTCACATACCACATATGGATCCACCAGTGTCATTGCATGTGTGCTATTTTCACAATCCACCCATGGATCCACCAGTGTCATTGCATGTGTGTTCTTTTTAGTAACAACAAGCAGAGTCATTTTGCATGTGTGTTCTTTTCACATACCAGCTATGGATCCACCAGTGTCATTGAAATGTGTATTATTTTCAACTACCACCCATGGATCAACCAGTGTCATTGCATGTGTGTTCTTTTTAGTAACAACAACCAGAGTCATTTTGCATGTGTGATATCTTCACATACCACCTATGGATCCACCAGTTTCATTGCATGTGTGTTCTTTTTAGTAACAACAACCAGAGTCATTTTGCATGTGTGTTCTTTTCATATACCACCTATGGATCCACCAGTGTCATTGAAATGTGTATTATTTTCAACTACTACCCATGGATCCACCAGTGTCATTGCATGTGTGTTCTTTTTAGTAACAACAACCAGAGTCAATTTGCATGTGTAATCTCTTCACATACCACCTATGGATCCACTAGTGTCATTGCATGTGTGTTCTTTTTAGTAACAACAACTAGAGTCAATGAAATGTGTGTTCTTCTCACATACCACCTATGGATCCACCAGTGTCATTGCATGTGTGTTCATTTCACTAACAACAACCAGAGTCATTGCATGTGTGTTCTTTTCACATACCACATATGGATCACCAGTGTCATTGCATGTATGTCCTTTTCACAATCAACCCATGGATCCACCAGTGTCATTGCATGTGTGTTCTTTTTAGTAACAACTAGAGTCATTTTGCATGTGTGTTCTTTTCACATACCACCTATGGATCCACTAGTGTCATTGCATGTGTTTTCTTTTCACAATCCACCCATGGATCCCACGAGTGTCATTTTGCATGTGTGTTCTTTTTAGTAACAACCAGAGTCATTTTGCATGTGTGATCTCTTCACATACCACCTATGGATCCACCAGTGTCATTGCATGTGTGTTCTTTTTAGTAACAACAACCAGAGTCATTGAAATGTGTGTTCTTCTCAGATACCACCTATGGATCCACCAGTGTCATTGCATGTGTGTTCATTTCATAATCCACCTATGGATTCACCAGTGTCATTGCATGTGTGTTCTTTTTAGTAACAACAACCAGAGTCATTTTGCATGTGTGTTCTTCTCACATACCACCTATGGATCCACCAGTCTCATTGTATATGTGTTCTTTTTAGTAACAACAACTAGTGTCATTGCATGTGTGTTCTCTTTAGAGACCACACATGGATCCACCAGTGTCATTGCATGTGTGTTCTTTTTACTAACGACAACAAGAGTCATTGAAATGTGTGCTATCTTCAGAGACCACACATGTATCTACCAGTGTCACTGCATGTGTGTTCTTTTCACTAACAACGACCAGAGTCATTGCATGTGTGTTCTTTTCACATACCACATATGGATCACCAGTGTCTTTGCATGTGTGTTCTTTTCACAATCCACCCATGGATCCACCAGTGTCATTGAATGTGTGTTCTTTTTAGTAACAACCAGAGTCATTTTGCATGTGTGTTCTTTTCACATACCACCTATGGATCCACCAGTGTCATTGCATGTGTTTTGTTTTCACAATCCACCCATGGATCCCACCAGTGTCATTTTGCATGGTTGTTCTTTTTAGTAACAACAACCAGAGTCATTTTGCATGTGTGATCTCTTCACATACCACCTATGGATCCACCAGTGTCATTGCATGTGTGTTCTTTTTAGTAACAACAACCAGAGTCATTGAAATGTGTGTTCTTCTCACATACCACCTGTGGATCCACCAGTGTCATTGCATGTGTGTTCTTTTTAGTAACAACAACCAGAGTCATTTTGCATGTGTGTTCTTCTCACATACCACCTATGGATCCACCAGTGTCATTGTATGTGTGTTCTTTTTAGTAACAACAACTAGTGTCATTGCATAGTGTTCTCTTCAGAGACCACACATGGATCCACCAGTGTCATTGCATGTGTGTTCTTTTTACTAACAACAACAAGAGTCATTGAAATGTGTGCTCTCTTTAGAGACCACACATGGATCCACCAGTGTCATTGCATGTGTGTTCTTTTCACTAACAACAACCAGAGTCATTGCATGTGTGTTCTTTTCACATACCACATATGGATCCGCCAGTGTCATTGCATGTGTGCTATTTTCACAATCCACCCATGGATCCACCAATGTCATTGCATGTGTGTTCTTTTTAGTAACAACAACCAGAGTCATTTTGCATGTGTGTTCTATTCACATACCACCTATGCATCCACCAGTGTCATTGAAATGTGTATTATTTTCAACTACCACCCATGGATCAACCAGTGTCATTGCATGTATGTTCTTTTTAGTAACAACAACCAGAGTCATTTTGCATGTGTGATCTCTTCACATACCACCTATGGATCCACCGGTGTCATTGCATGTGGGTTCTTTTTAGTAACAACAACCAGAGTCATTTTGCATGTGTGTTCTTTTCACATACCACCTATGGATCCACCAGTGTCATTGCATGTGTTTTCTTTTCACAATCCACCCATGGATCCCACCAGTGTCATTTTGCATGTGTGTTCTTTTTATTAACAACAACCAGAGTCATTTTGCATGTGTGTTCTCTTCAAATACCACCTCTGGATCCACCAGTGTCATTGCATGTGTGTTCTTTTTAGTAACAACAACCAGAGTCATTGAATGTGTGTTATTATCACATACCACCTGTGGATCCACTAGTGTCATTGCATGTGTGTTCATTTCATAATCCACCTATGGATCCACCAGTGTCATTGCATGTGTGTTCTTTTTAGTAACAACAACCAGAGTCATTGAAATGTGTGTTCTTCTCACATACCACCTATGGATCCACTAGTGTCATTGCATGTGTGTTCATTTCATTATCCACCTATGGATCCACCAGTGTCATTGCATGTGTGTTCTTTTTAGTAACAACAACCAGAGTCATTTTGCATGTGTTTTCTTCTCACATACCACCTATGGATTCACCAGTGTCATTGTATGTGTGTTCTTTTTAGTAACAACAACTAGTGTCATTGCATGTGTGTTCTCTTCAGAGACCACACATGGATCCACCAGTGTCATTGCATGTGTGTTCTTTTTACTAACAACAACAAGAGTCATTGAAATGTGTGCTCTCTTTAGAGACCACACATGGATCCACCAGTGTCATTGCATGTGTGTTCTTTTCACTAACAACAACCAGAGTCATTGCATGTGTGTTCTTTTCACATACCACATATGGATCCGCCAGTGTCATTGCATGTGTGCTATTTTCACAATCCACCCATGGATCCACCAATGTCATTGCATGTGTGTTCTTTTTAGTAACAACAACCAGAGTCATTTTGCATGTGTGTTCTATTCACATACCACCTATGCATCCACCAGTGTCATTGAAATGTGTATTATTTTCAACTACCACCCATGGATCAACCAGTGTCAATGCATGTGTGTTCTTTTTAGTAACAACAACCAGAGTCATTTTGCATGTGTGATCTCTTCACATACCACCTATGGATCCACCGGTGTCATTTCATGTGGGTTCATTTTAGTAACAACAACCAGAGTCATTTTGCATGTGTGTTCTTTTCACATACCACCTATGGATCCACCGGTGTCATTGCATGTGTTTTCTTTTCACAATCCACCCATGGATCCCACCAGTGTCATTTTGCATGTGTGTTCTTTTTATTAACAACAACCAGAGTCATTTTCCATGTGTGTTCTCTTCAAATACCACCTCTGGATCCACCAGTGTCATTGCATGTGTGTTCTTTTTAGTAACAACAACCAGAGTCATTGAAATGTGTGTTCTTATCACATACCACCTATGGATCCACTAGTGTCATTGCATGTGTGTTCATTTCATAATCCACCTATGGATCCACCAGTGTCATTGCATGTGTGTTCTTTTTAGTAACAACAACCAGAGTCATTTTGCATGAGTGTTCTTCTCACATACCACCTATGGATCCACTAGTGTCATTGTATGTGTGTTCTTTTTCGTAACAACAACCAGTGTCATTGCATGTGTGTTCCCTTTAGAGAACACACATGGCTCCACCAGTGTCATTGCATGTGTATTCTTTTTACTAACAATAACAAGAGTCATTGAAATGTGTGCTCTCTTCAGATACCACACATGTATCCACCAATGTCATTGCATGTGTGTTCTTTTCACTAACAACAACCAGAGTCATTGCATGTGTGTTCTTTTCACATACCACATATGGATCCACCAGTGTCATTGCATGTGTCCTCTTTTCACAATCCATCCATGGATCCACCAGTGTCATTGCATGTGTGCTCTTTTTAGTAACAACAACCAGAGTCATTTTGCATGTGTGTTCTTTTCACATACCACCTATGGATCCACCAGTGTCATTGCATGTGTTTTTTTTTCACAATCCACCCATGGATCCCACCACTGTCATTTTGCATGTGTGTTCTTTTTAGTAACAACAACCAGAGTCATTTGGCATCTGTGTTCTTTTCACATACCACCTATGGATCCACCAGTGTCATTGAAATGTGTATTATTTTCAACTACCACCCATGGATCCACAAGTGTCATTGCATGTGTGTTCTTTTTACTAACAACCAGAGTCATTTTGCATGTGTGATCTCTTCATATACCACCGATGGATCCACCAGTGTCATTGCATGTGTGTTCTTTTTAGTAACAACAACCAGAGTCATTGAAATGTGTGTTCTTCTCACATACCACCTACGGATCCACCTGTGTCATTGCATGTGTCTTAATTTCACTAACAACAACCAGAGTCATTGGATGTGTGTTCTTTTCACATACCACAGATGGATCCACCAGTGTGATTGAAATGTGTGTTCTCTAGAGAGACCACACATGGATCCACCAGTGTCATTGCATGTGTGTTCTTTTTAGTAACAACCAGAGTCATTTTGCATGTGTGTTCTTTTCACATACCACATATGGATCCACCAGTGTCGTTACATGTGTGTTCTTTTCACAATCCACCCATGGATCCACCGGTGTCATTTCATGTGTGTTCTTTTTAGTAACAAACAGAGTCATTTTGCATGTGTGTTCTTTTCACATACCACCTATGGATCCACCAGTGTCATTGCATGTGTTTTCTTTTCACAATCCACCCATGGATCCCACCAGTGTCATTTTGCATGTGTGTTCTTTTTATTAACAACAACCAGAGTCATTTTGCATGTGTGTTCTCTTCAAATACCACCTCTGGATCCACCAGTGTCATTGCATGTGTGTTCTTTTTAGTAACAACCAGAGTCATTGAAATGTGTGTTCTTATCACATACCACCTATGGATCCACTAGTGTCATTGCATGTGTGTTCAATTCATAATCCACCTATGGATCCACCAGTGTCATTGCATGTGTGTTCTTTTTAGTAACAACAACCAGAGTCATTTTGCATGTGTGTTCTTCTCACATACCACCTATGGATCCACTAGTGGCATTGTATGTGTGTTCTTTTTCGTAACAACAACCAGTGTCATTGCATGTGTGTCTCTTTAGAGACCACACATGGCTCCACCATTGTCATTGCATGTGTATTCTTTTTACTAACAATAACAAGAGTCATTGAAATGTGTGCTCTCTTCAGATACCACACATGTATCCACCAATGTCATTGCATGTGTGTTCTTTTCACTAACAACAACCAGAGTCATTGCATGTGTGTTCTTTTCACATACCACATATGGATCCACCAGTGTCATTGCATGTGTCCTCTTTTCACAATCCACCCATGGATCCACCAGTGTCATTGCATGTGTGCTCTTTTTAGTAACAACAACCAGAGTCATTTTGCATGTGTGTTCTTTCCACATACCACCTATGGATCCACTAGTGTCATTGAAATGTGTATTATTTTCAACTACCACCCATGGATCCCACCAGTGTCATTTTGCATGTGTGTTCTTTTTAGTAACAACAACCAGAGTCATTTTGCATGTGTGATCTCTTCACATACCACCTATGGATCCACCAGTGTCATTGCATGTGTGTTCTTTTTAGTAACAACAACCAGAGTCATTTTGCATGTGTGTTCTTTCCACATACCACCTATGGATCCACTAGTGTCATTGAAATGTGTATTATTTTCAACTACCACCCATGGATCCACCAGTGTCATTGCATGTGTGTTTTTTTAGTAACAACAACCAGAGTCATTTTGCATGTGTGTTCTTTCCACATACCACCTATGGATCCACTAGTGTCATTGAAATGTGTATTATTTTCAACTACCACCCATGGATCCACCAGTGTCATTGCATGTGTGTTTTTTTAGTAACAACAACCAGAGTCATTTTGCATGTGTGTTCTTTTCACATACCACATATGGATCCACCAGTGTCATTGAAATGTGTATTATTTTCAACTACCACCCATGGATCCACCAGTGTCATTGCATGTATTTTCTTTTTACTAACAACCAGAGTCATTTTGCATGTGTGATCTCTTCATATACCACCGATGGATCCACCAGTGTCATTGCATGTGTGTTCTTTTTAGTAACAACAACCAGAGTCATTGAAATGTGTGTTCTTCTCACATACCACCTACGGATCCACCGGTGTCATTGCATGTGTGTTCATTTCACTAACAACAACCAGAGTCATTGCATGTGTGTTCTTTTCACATACCACAGATGGATCCACCAGTGTGATTGAAATGTGTGTTCTCTAGAGAGACCACACATGGATCCACCAGTGTCATTGCATGTGTGTTCTTTTTAGTAACAACCAGAGTCATTTTGCATGTGTGTTCTTTTCACATACCACATATGGATCCACCAGTGTCATTACATGTGTGTTCTTTTCACAATCCACCCATGGATCCACCGGTGTCATTTCATGTGTGTTCTTTTTAGTAACAAACAGAGTCATTTTGCATCTGTGTTCTTTTCACATACGACCTATGGATCCACCAGTGTCATTGCATGTGTTTTCTTTTCACAATCCACCCATGGATCCCACCAGTGTCATTTTGCATGTGTGTTCTTTTTATTAACAACAACCAGAGTCATTTTGCATGTGTGTTCTCTTCAAATACCACCTCTGGATCCACCAGTGTCATTGCATGTGTGTTCTTTTTAGTAACAACAACCAGAGTCATTGAAATGTGTGTTCTTATCACATACCACCTATGGATCCACTAGTGTCATCGCATGTGTGTTCATTTCATAATCCACCTATGGATCCACCAGTGTCATTGCATGTGTGTTCTTTTTAGTAACAACAACCAGAGTCATTTTGCATGTGTGTTCTTCTCACATACCACCTATGGATCCACTAGTGTCATTGTATGTGTGTTCTTTTTCATAACAACAACCAGTGTCATTGCATGTGTGTTCTCTTTAGAGACCACACATGGCTCCACCAGTGTCATTGCATGTGTATTCTTTTTACTAACAATAACAAGAGTCATTGAAATGTGTGCTCTCTTCAGATACCACACATGTATCCACCAATGTCATTGCATGTGTGTTCTTTTCACTAACAACAACCAGAGTCATTGCATGTGTGTTCTTTTCACATACCACATATGGATCCACCAGTGTCATTGCATGTGTCCTCTTTTCACAATCCACCCATGGATCCACCAGTGTCATTGCATGTGTGCTCTTTTTAGTAACAACAATCAGAGTCATTTTGCATGTGTGTTCTTTTCACATACCACCTATGGATCCACTAGTGTCATTGAAATGTGTATTATTTTCAACTACCACCCATGGATCCCACCAGTGTCATTTTGCATGTGTGTTCTTTTTAGTAACAACAACCAGAGTCATTTTGCATGTGTGATCTCTTCACATACCACCTATGGATCCACCAGTGTCATTGCATGTGTGTTCTTTTTAGTAACAACAACCAGAGTCATTTTGCATGTGTGTTCTTTCCACATACCACCTATGGATCCACTAGTGTCATTGAAATGTGTATTATTTTCAACTACCACCCATGGATCCACCAGTGTCATTGCACGTGCGTTCTTTTTAGTAACAACAACCAGAGTAATTTTGCATGTGTGATCTCTTCACATACCACCTATGGATCCACCAGTGTCATTGCATGTGTGTTCTTTTTAGAAACAACAACCAGAGTCATTTTGCATGTGTGTTCTTTTCACATACCACCTATGGATCGACCAGTGTCATTGAAATGTGTATTATTTTCAACTACCGCCCATGGATCCACCAGTGTCATTGCATGTGTGTTCTTTTTACTAACAACAACCAGAGTCATTTTGCATGTGTGATCTCTTCACATATCACCTATGGATCCACCAGTGTCATTGGATGTGTGTTCTTTTTAGTAAAAACAACCAGAGTCATTTTGCATGTGTGATCTCTTCACATACCACCTATGGATCCACCAGTGTCATTGCATGTGTGTTCTTTTTAGTAACAACAACCAGAGTCATTTTGCATGTGTGTTCTTTTCACATACCACCTATGGATCCACCAGTGTCATTGAAATGTGTATTATTTTCAACTACCACCCATGGATCCACCAGTGTCATTGCATGTATTTTCTTTTTACTAACAACCAGAGTCATTTTGCATGTGTGATCTCTTCATATACCACCGATGGATCCACCAGTGTCATTGCATGTGTGTTCTTTTTAGTAACAACAACCAGAGTCATTGAAATGTGTGTTCTTCTCACATACCACCTACGGATCCACCGGTGTCATTGCATGTGTGTTCATTTCACTAACAACAACCAGAGTCATTGCATGTGTGTTCTTTTCACATACCACAGATGGATCCACCAGTGTGATTGAAATGTGTGTTCTCTAGAGAGACCACACATGGATCCACCAGTGTCATTGCATGTGTGTTCTTTTTAGTAACAACCAGAGTCATTTTGCATGTGTGTTCTTTTCACATACCACATATGGATCCACCAGTATCATTACATGTGTGTTCTTTTCACAATCCACCCATGGATCCACCGGTGTCATTTCATGTGTGTTCTTTTTAGTAACAAACAGAGTCATTTTGCATGTGTGTTCTTTTCACATACGACCTATGGATCCACCAGTGTCATTGCATATGTTTTCTTTTCACAATCCACCCATGGATCCCACCAGTGTCATTTTGCATGTGTGTTCTTTTTATTAACAACAACCAGAGTCATTTTGCATGTGTGTTCTCTTCAAATACCACCTCTGTTTCCACCAGTGTCATTGCATGTGTGTTCTTTTTAGTAACAACAACCAGAGTCATTGTAATGTGTGTTCTTATCACATACCACCTATGGATCCACTAGTGTCATCGTATGTGTGTTCATTTCATAATCCACCTATGTATCCACCAGTGTCATTGCATGTGTGTTCTTTTGAGTAACAACAACCAGAGTCATTTTGCATGTGTGTTCTTCTCACATACCACCTATGGATCCACTAGTGTCATTGTATGTGTGTTCTTTTTCGTAACAACAACCAGTGTCATTGCATGTGTGTTCTCTTTAGAGACCACACATGGCTCCACCAGTGTCATTGCATGTGTATTCTTTTTACTAACAATAACAAGAGTCATTGAAATGTGTGCTCTCTTCAGATACCACACATGTATCCACCAATGTCATTGCATGTGTGTTCTTTTCACTAACAACAACCAGAGTCATTCCATGTGTGTTCTTTTCACATACCACATATGGATCCAACAGTGTCATTGCATGTGTCCTCTTTTCACAATCCACCCATGGATCCACCAGTGTCATTGCATGTGTGCTCTTTTTAGTAACAACAACCAGAGTCGTTTTGCATGTGTGTTCTTTTCACATACCACCTATGGATCCACTAGTGTCATTGAAATGTGTATTATTTTCAACTACCACCCATGGATCCCACCAGTGTCATTTTGCATGTGTGTTCATTTTAGTAACAACAACCAGAGTCATTTTGCATGTGTGATCTCTTCACATACCACCTATGGACCCACCAGTATCATTGCATGTGTGTTCTTTTTAGTAACAACAACCAGAGTCATTTTGCATGTGTGTTCTTTCCACATACCACCTATGGATCCACTAGTTTCATTGAAATGTGTATTATTTTCAACTACCACCCATGGATCGTCCAGTGTCATTGCATGTGTGTTCTTTTTAGTAACAACAACCAGAGTAATTTTGCAAGTGTGATATCTTCACATACCACCTATGGATCCACCAGTGTCATTGCATGTGTGTTCTTTTTAGTAACAACCACCAGAGTCATTTTCCATGTGTGTTCTTTTCACATACCACCTATGGATCCACCAGTGTCATTGAAATGTGTATTATTTTCAACTACCGCCCATGGATCCACCAGTGTCATTGCATGTGTGTTCTTTTTACTAACAACAACGAGAGTCATTTTGCATGTGTGATCTCTTCACATATCACCTATGGATCCACCAGTGTCATTGGATGTGTGTTCTTTTTAGTAAAAACAACCAGAGTCATTTTGCATGTGTGATCTCTTCACATACCACCTATGGATCCACCAGTGTCATTGAAATGTGTATTATTTTCAACTACCACCCATGGATCCACCAGTGTCATTGCATGTATTTTCTTTTTACTAACAACCAGAGTCATTTTGCATGTGTGATCTCTTCATATACCACCGATGGATCCACCAGTGTCATTGCATGTGTGTTCTTTTTAGTAACAACAACCAGAGTCATTGAAATGTGTGTTCTTCTCACATACCACCTACGGATCCACCGGTGTCATTGCATGTGTGTTCATTTCACTAACAACAACCAGAGTCATTGCATGTGTGTTCTTTTCACATACCACAGATGGATCCACCAGTGTGATTGAAATGTGTGTTCTCTAGAGAGACCACACATGGATCCACCAGTGTCATTGCATGTGTGTTCTTTTTAGTAACAACCAGAGTCATTTTGCATGTGTGTTCTTTTCACATACCACATATGGATCCACCAGTGTCATTACATGTGTGTTCTTTTCACAATCCACCCATGGATCCACCGGTGTCATTTCATGTGTGTTCTTTTTAGTAACAAACAGAGTCATTTTGCATGTGTGTTCTTTTCACATACGACCTATGGATCCACCAGTGTCATTGCATATGTTTTCTTTTCACAATCCACCCATGGATCCCACCAGTGTCATTTTGCATGTGTGTTCTTTTTATTAACAACAACCAGAGTCATTTTGCATGTGTGTTCTCTTCAAATACCACCTCTGTTTCCACCAGTGTCATTGCATGTGTGTTCTTTTTAGTAACAACAACCAGAGTCATTGTAATGTGTGTTCTTATCACATACCACCTATGGATCCACTAGTGTCATCGTATGTGTGTTCATTTCATAATCCACCTATGTATCCACCAGTGTCATTGCATGTGTGTTCTTTTGAGTAACAACAACCAGAGTCATTTTGCATGTGTGTTCTTCTCACATACCACCTATGGATCCACTAGTGTCATTGTATGTGTGTTCTTTTTCGTAACAACAACCAGTGTCATTGCATGTGTGTTCTCTTTAGAGACCACACATGGCTCCACCAGTGTCATTGCATGTGTATTCTTTTTACTAACAATAACAAGAGTCATTGAAATGTGTGCTCTCTTCAGATACCACACATGTATCCACCAATGTCATTGCATGTGTGTTCTTTTCACTAACAACAACCAGAGTCATTCCATGTGTGTTCTTTTCACATACCACATATGGATCCACCAGTGTCATTGCATGTGTCCTCTTTTCACAATCCACCCATGGATCCACCAGTGTCATTGCATGTGTGCTCTTTTTAGTAACAACAACCAGAGTCGTTTTGCATGTGTGTTCTTTTCACATACCACCTATGGATCCACTAGTGTCATTGAAATGTGTATTATTTTCAACTACCACCCATGGATCCCACCAGTGTCATTTTGCATGTGTGTTCATTTTAGTAACAACAACCAGAGTCATTTTGCATGTGTGATCTCTTCACATACCACCTATGGACCCACCAGTGTCATTGCATGTGTGTTCTTTTTAGTAACAACAACCAGAGTCATTTTGCATGTGTGTTCTTTCCACATACCACCTATGGATCCACTAGTTTCATTGAAATGTGTATTATTTTCAACTACCACCCATGGATACACCAGTGTCATTGCATGTGTGTTCTTTTTAGTAACAACAACCAGAGTAATTTTGCATGTGTGATCTCTTCACATACCACCTATGGATCCACCAGTGTCATTGCATGTGTGTTCTTTTTAGTAACAACCACCAGAGTCATTTTGCATGTGTGTTCTTTTCACATACCACCTATGGATCCACCATTGTCATTGAAATGTGTATTATTTTCAACTACCGCCCATGGATCCACCAGTGTCATTGCATGTGTGTTCTTTTTACTAACAACAACCAGAGTCATTTTGCATGTGTGATCTCTTCACATATCACCTATGGATTCACCAGTGTCATTGGATGTGTGTTCTTTTTAGTAAAAACAACCAGAGTCATTTTGCATGTGTGATCTCTTCACATACCACCTATGGATCCACCAGTGTCATTGCATGTGTGTTCTTTTTAGTAACAACAACCAGAGTCATTTTGCATGTGTGTTCTTTTCACATACCACCTATGGATCCACCAGTGTCATTGAAATGTGTATTATTTTCAACTACCACCCATGGATCCACCAGTGTCATTGCATGTGTGTTCTTTTTACTAACAACCAGAGTCATTTTGCATGTGTGATCTCTTCATATACCACCGATGGATCCACCAGTGTCATTGCATGTGTGTTCTTTTTAGTAACAACAACCAGAGTCATTGAAATGTGTGTTCTTCTCACATACCACCTACGGATCCACCGGTGTCATTGCATGTGTGTTCATTTCACTAACAACAACCAGAGTCATTGCATGTGTGTTCTTTTCACATACCAAAGATGGATCCACCAGTGTGATTGAAATGTGTGTTCTCTAGAGAGACCACACATGGATCCACCAGTGTCATTGCATGTGTGTTCTTTTTAGTAACGACCAGAGTCATTTTGCATGTGTGTTATTTTCACATACCACATATGGATCCACCAGTGTCATTACATGTGTGTTCTTTTCACAATCCACCCATGGATCCACCGGTGTCATTTCATGTGTGTTCTTTTTAGTAACAAACAGAGTCATTTTGCATGTGTGTTCTTTTCACATACCACCTATGGATCCACCAGTGTCATTGCATGTGTTTTCTTTTCACAATCCACCCATGGATCCCACCAGTGTCATTTTGCATGTGTGTTCTTTTTAGTAACAACAACCAGAGTCATTGAAATGTGTGTTCTTCTCACATACCACCTATGGATCCACCAGTGTCATTGCATGTGTGTTCATTTAATTATCCACCTATGGATCCACCAGTGTCATTGCATGTGTGTTCTTTTTAGTAACAACAACCAGAGTCATTTTGCATGTGTGTTCTTCTCACATACCACCTATGGATCCACCAGTGTCATTGTATGTGTGTTCATTTCACTAACAACAACCAGAGTCATTTTGCATGTGTGTTCTCTTCAGAGACCACACATGGATCCACCAGTGTCATTGCATGTGTGTTATTTTTACTAACAACAACAAGAGTCATTGAAATGTGTGCTCTCTTTAGAGACCACAGATAGATCCACCAGTGTCATTGCATGTGTGTTATTTTCACTAACAACAACCAGAGTCATTGCATGTGTGTTCTTTTCACATACCACATATGGATCCGCCAGTGTCATTGCATGTGTGCTATTTTCACAATCCACCCATGGATCCACCACTGTCATTGCATGTGTGTTCTTTTTAGTAACAACAACCAGAGTCATTTTGCATGTGTGTTCTTTTCACATACCACCTATGGATCCACCAGTGTCATTGAAATGTGTATTATTTTCAACTACCACCCATGGATCAACCAGTGTCATTGCATGTGTGTTCTTTTTAGTAACAACAACCAGAGTCATTTTGCATGTGTGATCTCTTCACATACCACCTATGGATCCACCAGTGTCATTGCATGTGTGTTCTTTTTAGTAACAACAACCAGAGTCATTTTGCATGTGTGTTCTTTTCATATACCACCTATGGATCCACCAGTGTCATTGAAATGTGTATTATTTTCAACTACCACCCATGGATCCACTAGTGTCATTGCATGTGTGTTCTTTTTAGTAACAACAACCAGAGTCATTTTGCATGTGTAATCTCTTCACATACCACCTATGGATCCACTAGTGTCATTGCATGTGTGTTATTTTTAGTAACAACAACTAGAGTCAATGAAATGTGTGTTCTTCTCACATACCACCTATGGATCCACCAGTGTCATTGCATGTGTGTTCATTTCACTAACAACAACCAGAGTCATTGCATGTGTGTTCTTTTCACATACCACATATGGATCACCAGTGTCATTGCATGTATGTTCTTTTCACAATCCACCCATGGATCCACCAGTGTCATTGCATGTGTGTTCTTTTTAGTAACAACTAGAGTCATTTTACATGTGTGTTCTTTTCGCATACCACCTATGGATCCACCAGTGTCATTGCATGTGTTTTCTTTTCACAATCCACCCATGGATCCCACGAGTGTCATTTTGCATGTGTGTTCTTTTTAGTAACAACCAGAGTCATTTTGCATGTGTGATCTCTTCACATACCACCTATGGATCCACCAGTGTCATTGCATGTGTGTTCTTTTTAGTAACAATAACCAGAGTCATTGAAATGTGTGTTCTTCTCAGATACCACCTATGGATCCACCAGTTTCATTGCATGTGTGTTCATTTCATAATCCACCTATGGATTCACCAGTGTCATTGCATGTGTGTTCTTTTTAGTAACAACAACCAGAGTCATTTTGCATGTCTGTTCTTCTCACATACCACCTATGGATCCACCAGTGTCATTGTATGTGTGTTCTTTTTAGTAACAACAACTAGTGTCATTGCATGTGTGTTCTCTTCAGAGACCACACATGGATCCACCAGTGTCATTGCATGTGTGTTCTTTTTACTAACAACAACAAGAGTCATTGAAATGTGTGCTATCTTCAGAGACCACACATGGATCTACCGGTGTCACTGCATGTGTGTTCTTTTCACTAACAATGACCAGAGTCATTGCATGTGTGTTCTTTTCACATACCACATATGGATCACCAGTGTCTTTGCATGTGCGTTCTTTTCACAATCCACCCATGGATCCACCAGTGTCATTGAATGTGTGTTCTTTTTAGTAACAACCAGAGTCATTTTGCATGTGTGTTCTTTTCACATACCACCTATGGATCCACCAGTGTCATTGCATGTGTTTTCTTTTCACAATCCACCCATGGAACCCACCAGTGTCATTTTGCATGGTTGTTCTTTTTAGTAACAACAACCAGAGTCATTTTGCATGTGTGATCTCTTCACATACCACCTATGGATCCACCAGTGTCATTGCATGTGTGTTCTCTTTAGTAACAACAACCAGAGTCATTGAAATGTGTGTTCTTCTCACATACCACCTATGGATCCACCAGTGTCATTGCATGTGTGTTCATTTCATTATCCACCTATGGATCCACCAGTGTCATTGCATGTGTGTTCTTTTTAGTAACAACAACCAGAGTCATTTTGCATGTGTTTTCTTCTCACATACCACCTATGGATCCACCAGTGTCATTGTATGTGTGTTCTTTTTAGTAACAACAACTAGTGTCATTGCATGTGTGTTCTCTTCAGAGACCACACATGGATCCACCAGTGTCATTGCATGTGTGTTCTTTTTACTAACAACAACAAGAGTCATTGAAATGTGTGCTCTCTTTAGAGACTACACATAGATCCACCAGTGTCATTGCATGTGTGTTCTTTTCACTAACAACAACCAGAGTCATTGCATGTGTGTTCTTTTCACATACCACATATGGATCCGCCAGTGTCATTGCATGTGTCCTATTTTCACAATCCACCCATGGATCCACCAATGTCATTGCATGTGTGTTCTTTTTAGTAACAACAACCAGAGTCATTTTGCATGTGTGTTCTATTCACATAGCACCTATGCATCCACCAGTGTCATTGAAATGTGTATTATTTTCAACTACCACCCATGGATCAACCAGTGTCATTGCATGTGCGTTCTTTTTAGTAACAACAACCAGAGTCATTTTGCATGTGTGATCTCTTCACATACCACCTATGGATCCACCGGTGTCATTGCATGTGGGTTCTTTTTAGTAACAACAACCAGAGTCATTTTGCATGTGTGTTCTTTTCATATACCACCTATGGATCCACCAGTGTCATTGAAATGTGTATTATTTTCAACTACCACCCATGGATCCGCCAGTGTCATTTTGCATATGTGTTCTTTTTAGAAAAAACAACCACAGTTATTTTGCATGTGTAATCTCTTCACATACCACGTATGGATCCACCGGTGTCATTGCATGTGTGTTCTTTTTAGTAACAACAACTAGAGTCATTGAAATGTGTGTTCTTCTCACATACCACCTATGGATCCGCCAGTGTCATTGCATGTGTGTTCATTTCACTAACAACAACCAGAGTCATTGCATGTGTGTTCTTTTCACATACCACATATGGATCCACCAGTGTGATTGAAATGTGTGTTCTCTACAGAGACCACACATGGATCCACCAGTGTCATTGCATGTGTGTTATTTTTAGTAACAACTAGAGTCATTTTGCATGTGTGTTCTTTTCACATACCACATATGGATCCACTAGTGTCATTGCATGTGTGTTCTTTTCACAATCCACCCATGGATCCGCCGCTGTCATTGCATGTGTGTTCTTTTTAGTAACAACCAGAGTCATTTTGCATGTGTGTTCTTTTCACATACCACCTATGGATCCACCAGTGTAATTGTATGTGTTTTCTTTTCACAATCCACCCATGGATCCCACAAGTGTCATTTTGCATGTGTGTTATTTTTAGTAACAACAACCAGAGTCATTTTGCATGTGTGTTCTCTTCACATACCACCTATGGATCCACCAGTGTCATTGCATGTGTGTTCTCTTCACAATCCACCTATGGATCCACCAGTGTCATTGCATGTGTTCTTTTTAGTAACAACAACCAGTGCCATTGCATGTGTGCTCTCTTCAGAGACCACACATGGATCCACCAGTGTCATTGCATGTGTGTTCTTTTTACTAACAACAACAAGAGTCATTGAAATATGTGCTCTCTTTAGAGACCACACGTGGATCCACCAGTGTCATTGCGTGTGTGTTCTTTTCACAACCCACCCATGGATCCACCAGTGTCATTGCATGTGTGTTCTTTTTAGTAACAACAACCAGAGTCATTTTGCATCTGTGTTCTTCTCACATACCACCTATGGATCCACCAGTGTCATTGTATGTGTGTTCTTTTTAGTAACAACAACTAGTGTCATTGCATGTGTGTTCTCTTCAGAGACCACACATGGATCCACAAGTGTCATTGCATGTGTGTTCTTTTTACTAACAACAACAAGAGTCATTGAAATGTGTGCTCTCTTTAGAGACCACACATGGATCCACCAGTGTCATTGCATGTGTGTTCTTTTCACTAACAACAACCAGAGTCATTGCATGTGTGTTCTTTGTACATACCACATATGGATCCGCCAGTGTCATTGCATGTGTTCTATTTTCACAATCCACCCATGGATCCACCAATGTCATTGCATGTGTGTTCTTTTTAGTAACAACAACCAGAGTCATTTTGCATGTGTGTTCTATTCACATACCACCTATGCATCCACCAGTGTCATTGAAATGTGTATTATTTTCAACTACCACCCATGGATCAACCAGTGTCATTGCATGTGTGTTCTTTTTAGTAACAACAACCAGAGTCATTTTGCATGTGTGATCTCTTCACATACCACCTATGGATCCACCGGTGTCATTGCATGTGGGTTCTTTTTAGTAACAACAACCAGAGTCATTTTGCATGTGTGTTCTTTTCATATACCACCTATGGATCCACCAGTGTCATTGAAATGTGTATTATTTTCAACTACCACCCATGGATCCACCAGTGTCATTTTGCATATGTGTTCTTTTTAGTAAAAACAACCACAGTTATTTTGCATGTGTAATCTCTTCACATACCACGTATGGATCCACCGGTGTCATTGCATGTGTGTTCCTTTTAGTAACAACAACTAGAGTCATTGAAATGTGTGTTCTTCTCACATACCACCTATGGATCCACCAGTGTCATTGCATGTGTGTTCATTTCACTAAAAACAACCAGAGTCATTGCATGTGTGTTCTTTTCACATACCACATATGGATCCACCAGTGTGATTGAAATGTGTGTTGTCTACAGAGACCACACATGGATCCACCAGTGTCATTGCATGTGTGTTCTTTTTAGTAACAACCAGAGTCATTTTGCATGTGTGTTCTTTTCACATACCACATATGGATCCACCAGTGTCATTGCATGTGTGTTCTTTTCACAATCCACCCATGGATCCGGCGGTGTCATTGCATGTGTGTTCTTTTTAGTAACAACCAGAGTCATTTTGCATGTGTGTTCTTTTCACATACCACCTATGGATCCACCAGTGTAATTGTATGTGTTTTCTTTTCACAATCCACCCATGGATCCCACAAGTGTCATTTTGCATGTGTGTTATTTTTAGTAACAACAACCAGAGTCATTTTGCATGTGTGTTCTCTTCACATACCACCTATGGATCCACCAGTGTCATTGCATGTGTGTTCTCTTCACAATCCACCTATGGATCCACCAGTGTCATTGCATGTGTTCTTTTTAGTAACAACAACCAGTGCCATTGCATGTGTGCTCTCTTCAGAGACCACACATGGATCCACCAGTGTCATTGCATGTGTGTTCTTTTCACTAACAACAACAAGAGTCATTGAAATATGTGCTCTCTTTAGAGACCACACGTGGATCCACCAGTGTCATTGCATGTGTGTTCTTTTCACAACCCACCCATGGATCCACCAGTGTCATTGCATGTGTGTTCTTTTTAGTAACAACAACCAGAGTCATTTTGCATGTGTGTTCTTCTCACATACCACCTATGGATCCACCAATGTCATTGCATGTGTGTTCTTTTCACTAACAACAACCAGAGTCATTGCATGTGTGTTCTTTTCACATACCACATATGGATCCACCGGTGTCATTGAAATGCGTCTTCTCTACAGAGACCACACATGGATCCACCAGTGTCATTGCATGTGTGTTCTTTTCACATACCACATATGGATCCACCAGTGTCATTGAAATGCGTCTTTTCTACAGAGACCACACATGGATCCACCAGTGTCATTGCATGTGTGTTCTTTTTAGTAACAACAACCAGTCATTTTGCATGTGTGTTCTTTTTAGTAACAACAACCAGAGTCATTTTGCATGCGTGTTCTTTTCACAAACCACCTATGGATCCACCAGTGTCATTGCATGTGTGTTCTTTTCACAATCCACCCATGGATCCACCAGTGTCATTGCATGTGTGTTCTTTTTAGTAACAACAACCAGAGTCATTTTGCATGTGTGATCTCTTCACATACCACCTATGGATCCACCAGTGTCATTGCATGTCTGTTCTTTTTACTAACAACAACCAGAGTCATTGAAATGTGTGTTCTTCTCACATACCACCTATGGATCTACTAGTGTCATTGCATGTGTGTTCATTTCACTAACAACAACCAGATTCATTGCATGTGTGTTCTTTTCACATACCATAGATGGATCCACTAGTGTGATTGAAATGTGTGTTCTCTATAGAGACCACACATGGATCCACCAGTGTCATTGCATGTGTGTTCTTTTTAGTAACAACCAGAGTCATTTTGCATGTGTGTTCTTTTCACATACCACATATGGATCCACCAGTGTCATTGCATGTGTGTTCTTTTCACAATCCACCCATGGATCCACCGGTGTCATTGCATGTGTGTTCTTTTTAGTAACAACTAGAGTCATTTTGCATGTGTGTTCTTTTCACATACCACCTATGGATCCACCAGTGTCATTGCATGTGTTTTCTTTTCACAATCCACCCATGGATCCCACCACTGTCATTTTGCATGTGTGTTCTTTTTAGTAACAACAACCAGAGTCATTTTGCATGTGTGTTCTCTTCACATACCACCTATGGATCCACCAGTGTCATTGCATGTGTGTTCTCTTCACAATCCACCTATGGATCCACCAGTGTCATTGCATGTGTTCTTTTTAGTAACAACAACTAGTGTCATTTCATGTGTGCTCTCTTCAGAGACCACACATGGATCCACCAGTGTCATTGCATGTGTGTTCTTTTTACTAACAACAACAAGAGTCATTGAAATGTGTGCTCTCTTCAGAGACTACACATGGATCCACCAGTGTCATTGCATGTGTGTTCTTTTCACTAACAACAACTAGAGTCATTGCATGTGTGTTCTTTTCACATACCACAGATGGATCACCAGTGTCATTGCATGTGTGTTCTTTTCACAATCCACCGATGGATCCACCAGTGTCATTGCATGTGTGTTCTTTTTAGTAACAACCAGAGTCATTTTGCATGTGTGTTCTTTTCACATACAACCTATGGATACACCAGTGTCATTGCATGTGTTTTCTTTTCACAATCCACCCATGGATACCACTAGTGTCATTTTGCATGTGTGTTCTTTTTAGTAACAACAACTAGAGTCATGTTGCATGTGTGATCTCTTCACATCCCACCTATGGATCCACTAGTGTCATTGCATGTGTGTTCTTTTTAGTAACAACAACTAGAGTCATTGAAATGTGTCTTCTTCTCACATACGACCTATGGATCCACCAGTGTCCTTGCATGTGTGTTCATTTCATAATCCACCTATGGATCCACCAGTATCATTGCATGTGTATTCTTTTTAGTAACAACAACCAAAGTCATTTTGCAGGTGTGTTCTTCTCACATACCACCTATGGATCCACTAGTGTCATTGTATGTGTGTTCTTTTTAGTAACAACAACCAGTGTCATTGCATGTGTGTTCTCTTCAGAGACCACACATGGATCCACCAGTGTCATTGCATGTGTGTTCTTTTTACTAACAACAACAAGAGTCATTGAAATGTGTGCTCTCTTCAGAGACCACACATGGATCCACCAGTGTCATTGCATGTGTGTTCTTTTCACTAACAACAACCAGAGTCATTGCATGTGTGTTCTTTTCACATACCACATATGGATCCACCAGTGTCATTGCATGTGTGCTCTTTTCACAATCCACCCATGGATCCACCAGTGTCATTGCATGTGTGTTCTTTTTAGTAACAACAACTAGAGTTATTTTGCATGTGTGTTCTTTTCACATACCAATTATGGATCCACCAGTGTCATTGAAATGTGTATTATTTTCGACTACCACCCATGGATCCCACCAGTGTCATTTTGCATGTGTGTTCTTTTTAGTAACAACAACCAGAGTCATTTTGCATGTGTGATCTCTTCACATACCACCTATGGATCCACCAGTTTTATGGCATGTGTGTTCTTTTTAGTAACAACAACCAGAGTCATTTTGCATGTGTGTTCTTTTCACATACCACCTATGGATCCACCAGTGTCATTGAAATGTGTATTATTTTCAACTACCACCCATGGATCCACCAGTGTCATTGCATGTGTGTTCTTTTTACTAACAACCAGAGTCATTTTGCATGTGTGATCTCTTCATATACCACCGATGGATCCACCAGTGTCATTGCATGTGTGTTCTTTTTAGTAACAACAACAAGAGTCATTGAAATGTGTGTTCTTCTCACATACCACCTAAGGATCCACCGGTGTCATTGCATGTGTGTTCATTTCACTAACAACAACCAGAGTCATTGCATGTGTGTTCTTTTCACATACCACAGATGGATCCACCAGTGTGATTGAAATGTGTGTTCTCTAGAGAGACCACACATGGATCCACCAGTGTCATTGCATGTGTGTTCTTTTTAGTAACAACCAGAGTCATTTTGAATGTGTGTTCTTTTCACATACCACATATGGATCCACCAGTGTCATTACATGGGTGTTCTTTTCACAATCCACCCATGGATCCACCGGTGTCATTTCATGTGTGTTCTTTTTAGTAACAAACAGAGTCATTTTGCATGTGTGTTCTTTTCACATACCACCTATGGATCCACCAGTGTCATTGCATGTGTTTTCTTTTCACAATCCACCCATGGATCCCACCAGTGTCATTTTGCATGTGTGTTCTTTTTATTAACAACAACCAGAGTCATTTTGCATGTGCGTTCTCTTCAAATACCACCTCTAGATCCACCAGTGTCATTGCATGTGTGTTCTTTTTAGTAACAACAACCAGAGTCATTGAAATGTGTGTTCTTATCACATACCACCTATGGATCCACTAGTGTCATTGCATGTGTGTTCATTTCATTATCCACCTATGGATCCACCAGTGTCATTGCATGTGTGTTCTTTTTAGTAACAACAACCAGAGCCATTTTGCATGTGTGTTCTTCTCACATACCACATATGGATCCACTAGTGTCATTGTATGTGTGTTCTTTTTCGTAACAACAACCAGTGTCATTGCATGTGTGTTCTCTTTAGAGACCAGACATGGATCCACCAGTGTCATTGCATGTGTGTTCTTTTTACTAACAACAACAAGAGTCATTGAAATGTGTGCTCTCTTTAGATACCACACCTGGATCCACCAGTGTCATTGCATGTGTGTTCTTTTCACTAACAACAACCAGAGTCATTGCATGTGTGTTCTTTTCACATACCACATATGGATCCACCAGTGTCATTGCATGTGTGCTCTTTTCACAATCCACCCATGGATCCACCAGTGTCATTGCATGTGTGTTCGTTTTAGTAACAACAACCAGAGTCATTTTGCATGTGTGTTCTTTTCACATACCACCTATGGATCCACTAGTGTCATTGAAATGTGTATTATTTTCATCTACCACCCATGGATCCCACCAGTGTCATTTTGCATGTGTGTTCTTTTTAGTAACAACAACCAGAGTCATTTTGCATGTGTGATCTCTTCACATACCACCTATGGATCCACCAGTGTCATTGCATGTGTGTTCTTTTTAGTACCAACAACCAGAGTCATTTTGCATGTGTGTTCTTTCCACATACCACCTATGGATCCACTTGTGTCATTGAAATGTGTATTATTTTCAACTACCACCCATGGATCCACCAGTGTCATTGCATGTGTGTTCTTTTTAGTAACAATAACCAGAGTAATTTTGCATGTGTTATCTCTTCACGTACCACCTATGGATCCACCAGTGTCGTTGCATGTGTGTTATTTTTAGTAACAACAACCAGAGTCATTTTGCATGTGTGTTCTTTACACATACCACCTATGGATCCACCAGTGTCATTGAAATGTGTATAATTTTCAACTACCGCCCATGGATCCACCAGTGTCATTGCATGTGTGTTCTTTTTACTAACAACAACCAGAGTCATTTTGCATGTGTGATCTCTTCACATACCACCTATGGATCCACCAGAGTCATTGGATGTGTGTTCTTTTTAGTAAAAACAACCAGAGTCATTGAAATGTGTGTTCTTCTCACATACCACCTATGGATCCACCAGTGTCATTGCATGTGTGTTCATTTCACTAACAACAACCAGATTCATTGCATGTGTGTTCTTTTCACATACCACATATGGATCCACCAGTGTGATTGAAATTTGTGTTCTCTACAGAGACCACACATGGATCCACTAGTGTCATTGCATGTGTGTTCTTTTTAGTAACAACCAGAGTCATTTTGCATGTGTGTTCTTTTCACATACCACATATGGATCCACCAGTGTCATTGCATGTGTGTTCTTTTCACAATCCACCCATCGATCCTCCGGTGTCATTGCATGTATGTTCTTTTTAGTAACAACCAGAGTCATTTTGCATGTGTGTTCTTTTCACATACCACCTATGGATCCACCAGTGTCATTGCATGTGTTTTCTTTTCACAATCCACCCATGGATCCCACCAGTGTCATTTTGCATGTGTGTTCTTTTCACAATCCACCCATGGATCCTCCGGTGTCATTGCATGTATGTTCTTTTTAGTAACAACCAGAGTCATTTTGCATGTGTGTTCTTTTCACATACCACCTATGGATCCACCAGTGTCATTGCATGTGTTTTCTTTTCACAATCCACCCATGGATCCCACCAGTGTCATTTTGCATGTGTGTTCTTTTTAGTAACAACAACTAGAGTCATTTTGCATGTGTGTTCTCTTCACATACCACCTATGGATCCACCAGTGTCATTGCATGTGTGTTCTCTTCACAATCCACCTATGGATCCACCAGTGTCATTGCATGTGTTCTTTTTAGTAACAACAACCAGTGTCATTGCATGTGTGCTCTCTATAGAGACCACACATGGATCCACCAGTGTCATTGCATGTGTGTTCTTTTTACTAACAACAACAAGAGTCATTGAAATGTGTGCTCTCTTTAGAGACCACAGATAGATCCACCAGAGTCATTGCATGTGTGTTCTTTTGACATACCACATATGGATCACCAGTGTCATTGCATGTGTGTTCTTTTCACAATCCACCCATGGATCCACCAGTGTCATTGCGTGTGTGTTCTTTTTAGTAACAACCAGAGTCATTTTGCATGTGTGTTCTTTTCACATACCACCTATGGATCCACCAGTGTCATTGCATGTGTTTTCTTTTCACAATCCACCCATGGATCCCACCAGTGTCATTTTGCATGCGTGTTCTTTTTAGTAACAACAACCAGAGTCATTTTGCATGTGTGATCTCTTCACATACCACATATGGATCCACCAGTGTCATTGCATGTGTGTTCTTTTTAGTAACAACAACCAGAGTCATTGAAATGTGTGTTCTTCTCACATACCACCTATGGATCCACCAGTGTCATTACATGTGTGTTCATTTCATTATCCACCTATGGATCCACCAGTGTCATTGCATGTGTGTTCTTTTTAGTAACAACAACCAGAGCCATTTTGCATGTGTGTTCTTCTCACATACCACATATGGATCCACCAGTATCATTGTATGTGTGTTCTTTTTAGTAACAACAACTAGTGTCATTGCATGTGTGTTCTCTTTAGAGACCAGACATGGATCCACCAGTGTCATTGCATGTGTGTTCTTTTTACTAACAACAACAAGAGTCATTGAAATGTGTGCTCTCTTTAGATACCACACATGGATCCACCAGTGTCATTGCATGTGTGTTCTTTTCACTAACAACAACCAGAGTCATTGCATGTGTGTTCTTTTCACATACCACATATGGATCCACCAGTGTCATTGCATGTGTGCTATTTTCACAATCCACCCATGGATCCACCAGTGTCATTGCATGTGTGTTCGTTTTAGTAACAACAACCAGAGTCATTTTGCATGTGTGTTCTTTTCACATACCACCTATGGATCCACCAATGTCATTGAAATGTGTATTATTTTCAACTACCACCCATGGATCAACCAGTGTCATTGCATGTGTGTTCTTTCTAGTAACAACAACCAGAGTCATTTTGCATGTGTGATCTCTTCACATACCACCTATGGATCCACCAGTGTCATTGCATGTGTGTTCTTTTTAGTACCAACAACCAGAGTCATTTTGCATGTGTGTTCTTTCCACATACCACCTATGGATCCACTTGTGTCATTGAAATGTGTATTATTTTCAACTACCACCCATGGATCCACCAGTGTCATTGCATGTGTGTTCTTTTTAGTAACAATAACCAGAGTAATTTTGCATGTGTTATCTCTTCACGTACCACCTATGGATCCACCAGTGTCGTTGCATGTGTGTTCTTTTTAGTAACAACAACCAGAGTCATTTTGCATGTGTGTTCTTTACACATACCACCTATGGATCCACCAGTGTCATTGAAATGTGTATTATTTTCAACTACCGCCCATGGATCCACCAGTGTCATTGCATGTGTGTTCTTTTTACTAACAACAACCAGAGTCATTTTGCATGTGTGATCTCTTCACATACCACCTATGGATCCACCAGAGTCATTGGATGTGTGTTCTTTTTAGTAAAAACAACCAGAGTCATTGAAATGTGTGTTCTTCTCACATACCACCTATGGATCCACCAGTGTCATTGCATGTGTGTTCATTTCACTAACAACAACCAGATTCATTGCATGTGTGTTCTTTTCACATACCACATATGGATCCACCAGTGTGATTGAAATGTGTGTTCTCTACAGAGACCACACATGGATCCACTAGTGTCATTGCATGTGTGTTCTTTTTAGTAACAACCAGAGTCATTTTGCATGTGTGTTCTTTTCACATACCACATATGGATCCACCAGTGTCATTGCATGTGTGTTCTTTTCACAATCCACCCATGGATCCTCCGGTGTCATTGCATGTATGTTCTTTTTAGTAACAACCAGAGTCATTTTGCATGTGTGTTCTTTTCACATACCACCTATGGATCCACCAGTGTCATTGCATGTGTTTTCTTTTCACAATCCACCCATGGATCCCACCAGTGTCATTTTGCATGTGTGTTCTTTTCACAATCCACCCATGGATCCTCCGGTGTCATTGCATGTATGTTCTTTTTAGTAACAACCAGAGTCATTTTGCATGTGTGTTCTTTTCACATACCACCTATGGATCCACCAGTGTCATTGCATGTGTTTTCTTTTCACAATCCACCCATGGATCCCACCAGTGTCATTTTGCATGTGTGTTCTTTTTAGTAACAACAACTAGAGTCATTTTGCATGTGTGTTCTCTTCACATACCACCTATGGATCCACCAGTGTCATTGCATGTGTGTTCTCTTCACAATCCACCTATGGATCCACCAGTGTCATTGCATGTGTTCTTTTTAGTAACAACAACCAGTGTCATTGCATGTGTGCTCTCTATAGAGACCACACATGGATCCACCAGTGTCATTGCATGTGTGTTCTTTTTACTAACAACAACAAGAGTCATTGAAATGTGTGCTCTCTTCAGAGACCACACATGGATCTACCAGTGTCATTGCATGTGTGTTCTTTTTAGTAACAACCAGAGTCATTGCATGTGTGTTCTTTTGACATACCACATATGGATCACCAGTGTCATTGCATGTGTGTTCTTTTCACAATCCACCCATGGATCCACCAGTGTCATTGCGTGTGTGTTCTTTTTAGTAACAACCAGAGTCATTTTGCATGTGTGTTCTTTTAACATACCACCTATGGATCCACCAGTGTCATTGCATGTGTTTTCTTTTCACAATCCACCCATGGATCCCACCAGTGTCATTTTGCATGCGTGTTCTTTTTAGTAACAACAACCAGAGTCATTTTGCATGTGTGATCTCTTCACATACCACATATGGATCCACCAGTCTCATTGCATGTGTGTTCTTTTTAGTAACAACAACCAGAGTCATTGAAATGTGTGTTCTTCTCACATACCACCTATGGATCCACCAGTGTCATTACATGTGTGTTCATTTCATTATCCACCTATGGATCCACCAGTGTCATTGCATGTGTGTTCTTTTTAGTAACAACAACCAGAGCCATTTTGCATGTGTGTTCTTCTCACATACCACATATGGATCCACCAGTATCATTGTATGTGTGTTCTTTTTAGTAACAACAACTAGTGTCATTGCATGTGTGTTCTCTTTAGAGACCAGACATGGATCCACCAGTGTCATTGCATGTGTGTTCTTTTTACTAACAACAACAAGAGTCATTGAAATGTGTGCTCTCTTTAGATACCACACCTGGATCCACCAGTGTCATTGCATGTGTGTTCTTTTCACTAACAACAACCAGAGTCATTGCATGTGTGTTCTTTTCACATACCACATATGGATCCACCAGTGTCATTGCATGTGTGCTATTTTCACAATCCACCCATGGATCCACCAGTGTCATTGCATGTGTGTTCGTTTTAGTAACAACAACCAGAGTCATTTTGCATGTGTGTTCTTTTCACATACCACCTATGGATCCACCAATGTCATTGAAATGTGTATTATTTTCAACTACCACCCATGGATCAACCAGTGTCATTGCATGTGTGTTCTTTCTAGTAACAACAACCAGAGTCATTTTGCATGTGTGATCTCTTCACATACCACCTATGGATCCACCAGTGTCATTGCATGTGTGTTCTTTTTAGTACCAACAACCAGAGTCATTTTGCATGTGTGTTCTTTCCACATACCACCTATGGATCCACTTGTGTCATTGAAATGTGTATTATTTTCAACTACCACCCATGGATCCACCAGTGTCATTGCATGTGTGTTCTTTTTAGTAACAATAACCAGAGTAATTTTGCATGTGTTATCACTTCACGTACCACCTATGGATCCACCAGTGTCGTTGCATGTGTGTTCTTTTTAGTAACAACAACCAGAGTCATTTTGCATGTGTGTTCTTTACACATACCACCTATGGATCCACCAGTGTCATTGAAATGTGTATTATTTTCAACTACCGCCCATGGATCCACCAGTGTCATTGCATGTGTGTTCTTTTTACTAACAACAACCAGAGTCATTTTGCATGTGTGATCTCTTCACATACCACCTATGGATCCACCAGAGTCATTGGATGTGTGTTCTTTTTAGTAAAAACAACCAGAGTCATTGAAATGTGTGTTCTTCTCACATACCACCTATGGATCCACCAGTGTCATTGCATGTGTGTTCATTTCACTAACAACAACCAGATTCATTGCATGTGTGTTCTTTTCACATACCACATATGGATCCACCAGTGTGATTGAAATGTGTGTTCTCTACAGAGACCACACATGGATCCACTAGTGTCATTGCATGTGTGTTCTTTTTAGTAACAACCAGAGTCATTTTGCATGTGTGTTCTTTTCACATACCACATATGGATCCACCAGTGTCATTGCATGTGTGTTCTTTTCACAATCCACCCATGGATCCTCCGGTGTCATTGCATGTATGTTCTTTTTAGTAACAACCAGAGTCATTTTGCATGTGTGTTCTTTTCACATACCACCTATGGATCCACCAGTGTCATTGCATGTGTTTTCTTTTCACAATCCACCCATGGATCCCACCAGTGTCATTTTGCATGTGTGTTCTTTTCACAATCCACCCATGGATCCTCCGGTGTCATTGCATGTATGTTCTTTTTAGTAACAACCAGAGTCATTTTGCATGTGTGTTCTTTTCACATACCACCTATGGATCCACCAGTGTCATTGCATGTGTTTTCTTTTCACAATCCACCCATGGATCCCACCAGTGTCATTTTGCATGTGTGTTCTTTTTAGTAACAACAACTAGAGTCATTTTGCATGTGTGTTCTCTTCACATACCACCTATGGATCCACCAGTGTCATTGCATGTGTGTTCTCTTCACTATCCACCTATGGATCCACCAGTGTCATTGCATGTGTTCTTTTTAGTAACAACAACCAGTGTCATTGCATGTGTGCTCTCTATAGAGACCACACATGGATCCACCAGTGTCATTGCATGTGTGTTCTTTTTACTAACAACAACAAGAGTCATTGAAATGTGTGCTCTCTTCAGAGACCACACATGGATCTACCAGTGTCATTGCATGTGTGTTCTTTTTAGTAACGACGAGAGTCATTGCATGTGTGTTCTTTTGACATACCACATATGGATCACCAATGTCATTGCATGTGTGTTCTTTTCACAATCCACCCATGGATCCACCAGTGTCATTGCGTGTGTGTTCTTTTTAGTAACAACCAGAGTCATTTTGCATGTGTGTTCTTTTCACATACCACCTATGGATCCACCAGTGTCATTGCATGTGTTTTCTTTTCACAATCCACCCATGGATCCCACCAGTGTCATTTTGCTTGTGTGTTCTTTTTAGTAACAACAACCAGAGTCATTTTTCATGTGTGATCTCTTCACATACCACATATGGATCCACCAGTGTCATTGCATGTGTGTTCTTTTTAGTAACAACAACCAGAGTCATTGAAATGTGTGTTCTTCTCACATACCACCTATGGATCCACCAGTGTCATTACATGTGTGTTCATTTCATTATCCACCTATGGATCCACCAGTGTCATTGCATGTGTGTTCTTTTTAGTAACAACAACCAGAGCCATTTTGCATGTGTGTTCTTCTCACATACCACCTATGGATCCACCAGTATCATTGTATGTGTGTTCTTTTTAGTAACAACAACTAGTGTCATTGCATGTGTGTTCTCTTTAGAGACCAGACATGGATCCACCAGTGTCATTGCATGTGTGTTCTTTTTACTAACAACAACAAGAGTCATTGAAATGTGTGCTCTCTTTAGATACCACACATGGATCCACCAGTGTCATTGCATGTGTGTTCTTTTCACTAACAACAACCAGAGTCATTGCATGTGTGTTCTTTTCACATACCACATATGGATCCACCAGTGTCATTGCATGTGTGCTATTTTCACAATCCACCCATGGATCCACCAGTGTCATTGCATGTGTGTTCGTTTTAGTAACAACAACCAGAGTCATTTTGCATGTGTGTTCTTTTCACATACCACCTATGGATCCACCAATGTCATTTAAATGTGTATTATTTTCAACTACCACCCATGGATCAACCAGTGTCATTGCATGTGTGTTCTTTCTAGTAACAACAACCAGAGTCATTTTGCATGTGTGATCTCTTCACATACCACCTATGGATCCACCAGTGTCATTGCATGTGTGTTCTTTTTAGTACCAACAACCAGAGTCATTTTGCATGTGTGTTCTTTCCACATACCACCTATGGATCCACTTGTGTCATTGAAATGTGTATTATTTTCAACTACCACCCATGGATCCACCAGTGTCATTGCATGTGTGTTCTTTTTAGTAACAATAACCAGAGTAATTTCGCATGTGTTATCTCTTCACGTACCACCTATGGATCCACCAGTGTCGTTGCATGTCTGTTCTTTTTAGTAACAACAACCAGAGTCATTTTGCATGTGTGTTCTTTACACATACCACCTATGGATCCACCAGTGTCATTGAAATGTGTATTATTTTCAACTACCGCCCATGGATCCACCAGTGTCATTGCATGTGTGTTCTTTTTACTAACAACAACCAGAGTCATTTTGCATGTGTGATCTCTTCACATACCACCTATGGATCCACCAGAGTCATTGGATGTGTGTTCTTTTTAGTAAAAACAACCAGAGTCATTGAAATGTGTGTTCTTCTCACATACCACCTATGGATCCACCAGTGTCATTGCATGTGTGTTCATTTCACTAACAACAACCAGATTCATTGCATGTGTGTTCTTTTCACATACCACATATGGATCCACCAGTGTGATTGAAATGTGTGTTCTCTACAGAGACCACACATGGATCCACTAGTGTCATTGCATGTGTGTTCTTTTTAGTAACAACCAGAGTCATTTTGCATGTGTGTTCTTTTCACATACCACATATGGATCCACCAGTGTCATTGCATGTGTGTTCTTTTCACAATCCACCCATGGATCCTCCGGTGTCATTGCATGTATGTTCTTTTTAGTAACAACCAGAGTCATTTTGCATGTGTGTTCTTTTCACATACCACCTATGGATCCACCAGTGTCATTGCATGTGTTTTCTTTTCACAATCCACCCATGGATCCCACCAGTGTCATTTTGCATGTGTGTCCTTTTCACAATCCACCCATGGATCCTCCGGTGTCATTGCATGTATGTTCTTTTTAGTAACAACCAGAGTCATTTTGCATGTGTGTTCTTTTCACATACCACCTATGGATCCACCAGTGTCATTGCATGTGTTTTCTTTTCACAATCCACCCATGGATCCCACCAGTGTCATTTTGCATGTGTGTTCTTTTTAGTAACAACAACTAGAGTCATTTTGCATGTGTGTTCTCTTCACATACCACCTATGGATCCACCAGTGTCATTGCATGTGTGTTCTCTTCACTATCCACCTATGGATCCACCAGTGTCATTGCATGTGTTCTTTTTAGTAACAACAACCAGTGTCATTGCATGTGTGCTCTCTATAGAGACCACACATGGATCCACCAGTGTCATTGCATGTGTGTTCTTTTTACTAACAACAACAAGAGTCATTGAAATGTGTGCTCTCTTCAGAGACCACACATGGATCTACCAGTGTCATTGCATGTGTGTTATTTTTAGTAACAACTAGAGTCATTGCATGTGTGTTCTTTTGACATACCACATATGGATCACCAATGTCATTGCATGTGTGTTCTTTTCACAATCCACCCATGGATCCACCAGTGTCATTGCGTGTGTGTTCTTTTTAGTAACAACCAGAGTCATTTTGCATGTGTGTTCTTTTCACATACCACCTATGGATCCACCAGTGTCATTGCATGTGTTTTCTTTTCACAATCCACCCATGGATCCCACCAGTGTCATTTTGCATGTGTGTTCTTTTTAGTAACAACAACCAGAGTCATTTTTCATGTGTGATCTCTTCACATACCACATATGGATCCACCAGTGTCATTGCATGTGTGTTCTTTTTAGTAACAACAACCAGAGTCATTGAAATGTGTGTTCTTCTCACATACCACCTATGGATCCACCAGTGTCATTACATGTGTTTTCATTTCATTATCCACCTATGGATCCACCAGTGTCATTGCATGTGTGTTCTTTTTAGTAACAACAACCAGAGCCATTTTGCATGTGTGTTCTTCTCACATACCACCTATGGATCCACCAGTATCATTGTATGTGTGTTCTTTTTAGTAACAACAACTAGTGTCATTGCATGTGTGTTCTCTTTAGAGACCAGACATGGGTCCACCAGTGTCATTGCATGTGTGTTCTTTTTACTAACAACAACAAGAGTCATTGAAATGTGTGCTCTCTTTAGATACCACACATGGATCCACCAGTGTCATTGCATGTGTGATATTTTCACTAACAACAACCAGAGTCATTGCATGTGTGTTCTTTTCACATACCACATATGGATCCACTAGTGTCATTGCATGTGTGCTATTTTCACAATCCACCCATGGATCCACCAGTGTCATTGCATGTGTGTTCTTTTTAGTAACAACAATCAGAGTCATTTTGCATGTGTGTTCTTTTCACATACCACCCATGGATCAACCAGTGTCATTGCATGTGTGTTCTTTTTAGTAACAACAACCAGAGTCATTTTGCATGTGTGTTCTTTTCATATACCACCTATGGATCCACCAGTGTCATTGAAATGTGTATTATTTTCAACTACCACCCATGGATCCACCAGTGTCATTGCATGTGTGTTCTTTTTAGTAACAACAACCAGAGTCATTTTGCATGTGTAATCTCTTTACATACCACCTATGGATCCACCAGTGTCATTGCATGTGTGTTCTTTTTAGTAACAACAACTAGAGTCATTGAAATGTGTGTTCTTCTCACATACCACCTATGGATCCACCAGTATCATTGCATATGTGTTCATTTCACTAACAACAACCAGAGTCATTGCATGTGTGTTCTTTTCACATACCACATATGGATCACCAGTGTCATTGCATTTATGTTCTTTTAACAATCCACCCATGGATCCACCAGTGTCATTACATGTGTGTTCTTTTTAGTAACAACTAGAGTCATTTTGCATGTGTGTTCTTTTCACATACCACCTATGGATCCACCAGTGTCATTGCATGTGTTTTCTTTTCACAATCCACCCATGGATCCCACAAGTGTCATTTTGCATGTGTGTTATTTTTAGTAACAACAACCAGTGTCATTGCATGTGTGTTCTCTTCAGAGACCACACATGGATCCACCAGTGTCATTGCATGTGTGTTCTTTTTACTAACAACAACAAGAGTCATTGAAATGTGTGCTCTCTTCAGAGACCACATATGGATCCACCAGTGTCATTGCATGTGTGTTCTTTTCACTAACAACAACCAGAGTCATTGCATGTGTGTTCTTTTCACATACCACATATGGATCCACCAGTGTCATTGCATGTGTGCTCTTTTCACAATCCACCCATGGATCCACCAGTGTCATTGCATGTGTGTTCTTTTTAGTAACAACAACTAGAGTTATTTTGCATGTGTGTTCTTTTCACATACCAATTATGGATCCACCAGTGTCATTGAAATGTGTATTATTTTCGACTACCACCCATGGATCCCACCAGTGTCATTTTGCATGTGTGTTCTTTTTAGTAACAACAACCAGAGTCATTTTGCATGTGTGATCTCTTCACATACCACCTATGGATCCACCAGTGTCATTGCATGTGTGTTCTTTTTAGTAACAACAACCAGAGTCATTTTGCATGTGTGTTCTTTTCATATACCACCTGTGGATCCACCAGTGTCATTGAAATGTGTATTATTTTCAACTACCACCCATGGATCCACCAGTGTCATTGCATGTGTGTTCTTTTTAGTAACAACAACCAGAGTCATTTTGCATGTGTAATCTCTTCACATACCACCTATGGATCCACCTGTGTCATTGCATGTGTGTTCTTTTTAGTAACAACAACCAGAGTCATTTTGCATGTGTAATCTCTTCACATACCACCTATGGATCCACCAGTGTCATTGCATGTGTGTTCTTTTTAGTAACAACAACTAGAGTCATTGAAATGTGTGTTCTTCTCACATACCACCTACGGATCCACCGGTGTCATTGCATGTGTGTTCATTTCACTAACAACAACCAGAGTCATTGCATGTGTGTTCTTTTCACATACCACAGATGGATCCACCAGTGTGATTGAAATGTGTGTTCTCTAGAGAGACCACACATGGATCCACCAGTGTCATTGCATGTGTGTTCTTTTTAGTAACAACCAGAGTCATTTTGCATGTGTGTGCTTTTCACATACCACATATGGCTCCATCAGTGTCATTAAATGTGTGTTCTTTTCACAATCCACCCATGGATCCACCGGTGTCATTTCCTGTGTGTTCTTTTTAGTAACAAACAGAGTCATTTTGCATGTGTGTTCTTTTCACATACCACCTATGGATCCACCAGTGTCATTGCATGTGTTTTCTTTTCACAATCCACCCATGGATCCCACCAGTGTCATTTTGCATGTGTGTTCTTTTTATTAACAACAACCAGAGTCATTTTGCATGTGTGTTCTCTTCAAATACCACCTCTGGATCCACCAGTGTCATTGCATGTGTGTTCTTTTTAGTAACAACAACCAGAGTCATTTTGCATGTGTGTTCTTCTCACATACCACCTATGGATCCACTAGTGTCATTGTATGTGTGTTATTTTTCGTAACAACAACCAGTGTCAATGCATGTGTGTTCTCTTTAGAGACCACACATGGCTCCACCAGTGTCATTGCATGTGTATTCTTTTTACTAACAATAACAAGAGTCATTGAAATGTGTGCTCTCTTCAGATACCACACATGTATCCACCAATGTCATTGCATGTGTGTTCATTTCACTAACAACAACCAGAGTCATTGCATGTGTGTTCTTTTCACATACCACAGATGGATCCACCAGTGTGATTGAAATGTGTGTTCTCTAGAGAGACCACACATGGATCCACCAGTGTCATTGCATGTGTGTTATTTTCACAATCCACCCATGGATCCACCGGTGTCATTTCATGTGTGTTCTTTTTAGTAACAAACAGAGTCATTTTGCATGTGTGTTCTTTTCACATACCACCTATGGATCCACCAGTGTCATTGCATGTGTTTTCTTTTCACAATCCACCCATGGATCCCACCAGTGTCATTTTGCATGTGTGTTCTTTTTATTAACAACAACCAGAGTCATTTTGCATGTGTGTTCTCTTCAAATACCACCTCTGGATCCACCAGTGTCATTGCATGTGTGTTCTTTTTAGTAACAACAACCAGAGTCATTGAAATGTGTGTTCTTATCACATACCACCTATGGATCCACTAGTGTCATTGCATGTGTGTTCATTTATTAATCCACCTATGGATCCACCAGTGTCATTGCATGTGTGTTCTTTTTAGTAACAACAACCAGAGTCATTTTGCATGTGTGTTCTTCTCAGATACCACCTATGGATCCACTAGTGTCATTGTATGTGTGTTCCTTTTCGTAACAACAACCAGTGTCATTGCATGTGCGTTCTCTTTAGAGACCACACATGGCTCCACTAGTGTCATTGCATGTGTATTCTTTTTATTAACAATAACAAGAGTCATTGAAATGTGTGCTCTCTTCAGAGACCACACATGTATCCACCAGTGTCATTGCATGTGTGTTCTTTTCACTAACAACAACCAGAGTCATTGCATGTGTGTTCTTTTCACATACCACATATGGATCCACCCGTGTTATTGCATGTGTGCTCTTTTCACAATCCACCCATGGATCCACCAGTGTCATTGCATGTTTGCTCTTTTTAGTAACAACAACCAGAGTCATTTTGCATGTGTGTTCTTTTCACATACCACCTATGGATCCACTAGTGTCATTGAAATGTGTATTATTTTCAACTACCACCCATGGATCCCACCAATGTCATTTTGCATGTGTGTTCTTTTTAGTAACAACAACCAGAGTCATTTTGCATGTGTGATCTCTTCACATACCACCTATGGATCCACCAGTGTCATTGCATGTGTGTTCTTTTTAGTAACAACAACCAGAGTCATTTTGCATGTGTTTTCTTTCCACATACCACCTATGGATCCACTAGTGTCATTGAAATGTGTATTATTTTCAACTACCACCCATGGATCCACCAGTGTCATTGCATGTGTGTTCTTTTTAGTAACAATAACCAGAGTAATTTTGCATGTGTGATCTCTTCACAATCCACCCATGGATCCACCGGTGTCATTTCCTGTGTGTTCTTTTTAGTAACAAACAGAGTCATTTTGCATGTGTGTTCTTTTCACATACCACCTATGGATCCACCAGTGTCATTGCATGTGTTTTCTTTTCACAATCCACCCATGGATCCCACCAGTGTCATTTTGCATGTGTGTTCTTTTTATTAACAACAACCAGAGTCATTTTGCATGTGTGTTCTCTTCAAATACCACCTCTGGATCCACCAGTGTCATTGCATGTGTGTTCTTTTTAGTAACAACAACCAGAGTCATTTTGCATGTGTGTTCTTCTCACATACCACCTATGGATCCACTAGTGTCATTGTATGTGTGTTATTTTTCGTAACAACAACCAGTGTCAATGCATGTGTGTTCTCTTTAGAGACCACACATGGCTCCACCAGTGTCATTGCATGTGTATTCTTTTTACTAACAATAACAAGAGTCATTGAAATGTGTGCTCTCTTCAGATACCACACATGTATCCACCAATGTCATTGCATGTGTGTTCATTTCACTAACAACAACCAGAGTCATTGCATGTGTGTTCTTTTCACATACCACAGATGGATCCACCAGTGTGATTGAAATGTGTGTTCTCTAGAGAGACCACACATGGATCCACCAGTGTCATTGCATGTGTGTTATTTTCACAATCCACCCATGGATCCACCGGTGTCATGTCATGTGTGTTCTTTTTAGTAACAAACAGAGTCATTTTGCATGTGTGTTCTTTTCACATACCACCTATGGATCCACCAGTGTCATTGCATGTGTTTTCTTTTCACAATCCACCCATGGATCCCACCAGTGTCATTTTGCATGTGTGTTCTTTTTATTAACAACAACCAGAGTCATTTTGCATGTGTGTTCTCTTCAAATACCACCTCTGGATCCACCAGTGTCATTGCATGTGTGTTCTTTTTAGTAACAACAACCAGAGTCATTGAAATGTGTGTTCTTATCACATACCACCTATGGATCCACTAGTGTCATTGCATGTGTGTTCATTTATTAATCCACCTATGGATCCACCAGTGTCATTGCATGTGTGTTCTTTTTAGTAACAACAACCAGAGTCATTTTGCATGTGTGTTCTTCTCAGATACCACCTATGGATCCACTAGTGTCATTGTATGTGTGTTCCTTTTCGTAACAACAACCAGTGTCATTGCATGTGCGTTCTCTTTAGAGACCACACATGGCTCCACTAGTGTCATTGCATGTGTATTCTTTTTATTAACAATAACAAGAGTCATTGAAATGTGTGCTCTCTTCAGAGACCACACATGTATCCACCAGTGTCATTGCATGTGTGTTCTTTTCACTAACAACAACCAGAGTCATTGCATGTGTGTTCTTTTCACATACCACATATGGATCCACCCGTGTTATTGCATGTGTGCTCTTTTCACAATCCACCCATGGATCCACCAGTGTCATTGCATGTTTGCTCTTTTTAGTAACAACAACCAGAGTCATTTTGCATGTGTGTTCTTTTCACATACCACCTATGGATCCACTAGTGTCATTGAAATGTGTATTATTTTCAACTACCACCCATGGATCCCACCAATGTCATTTTGCATGTGTGTTCTTTTTAGTAACAACAACCAGAGTCATTTTGCATGTGTGATCTCTTCACATACCACCTATGGATCCACCAGTGTCATTGCATGTGTGTTCTTTTTAGTAACAACAACCAGAGTCATTTTGCATGTGTTTTCTTTCCACATACCACCTATGGATCCACTAGTGTCATTGAAATGTGTATTATTTTCAACTACCACCCATGGATCCACCAGTGTCATTGCATGTGTGTTCTTTTTAGTAACAATAAACAGAGTAATTTTGCATGTGTGATCTCTTCACATACCACCTATGGATCCACCAGTGTCATTGCATGTGTGTTCTTTTTAGTAACAACAACCAGAGTCATTTTGCATGTGTGTTCTTTTCACATACCACCTATGGATCCACCAGTGTCATTGAAATGTGTATTATTTTCAACTACCGCCCATGGATCCACCAGTGTCATTGCATGTGTGTTCTTTTTACTAACAACAACCAGAGTCATTTTGCATGTGTGATCTCTTCACATACCACCTATGGATCCACCAGAGTCATTGGATGTGTGTTCTTTTTAGTAAAAACAACCAGAGTCATTGAAATGTGTGTTCTTGTCACATACCACCTATGGATCCACCAGTGTCATTGCATGTGTGTTCATTTCACTAACAACAACCAGATTCATTGCATGTGTGTTCTTTTCACATACCACATATGGATCCACCAGTGTGATTGAAATGTGTGTTCTCTACAGAGACCACACATAGATCCACTAGTGTCATTGCATGTGTGTTCTTTTTAGTAACAACCAGAGTCATTTTGCATGTGTGTTCTTTTCACATACCACATATTGATCCACCAGTGTCATTGCATGTGTGTTTTTTTCACAATCCACCCATGGATCCTCCGGTGTCATTGCATGTATGTTCTTTTTAGTAACAACCAGAGTCATTTTGCATGTGTGTTCTTTTCACATACCACCTATGGATCCACCAGTGTCATTGCATGTGTTTTCTTTTCACAATCCACCCATGGATCCCACCAGTGTCATTTTGCATGTGTGTTCTTTTTAGTAACAACAACTAGAGTCATTTTGCATGTGTGTTCTCTTCACATACCACCTATGGATCCACCAGTGTCATTGCATGTGTGTTCTCTTCACAATCCACCTATGGATCCACCAGTGTCATTGCATGTGTTCTTTTTAGTAACAACAACCAGTGTCATTGCATGTGTGCTCTCTATAGAGACCACACATGATCCACCAGTGTCATTGCATGTGTGTTCTTTTTACTAACAACAACAAGAGTCATTGAAATGTGTGCTCTCTTCAGAGACCACACATGGATCTACCAGTGTCATTGCATGTGTGTTCTTTTCACTAACAACCAGAGTCATTGCATGTGTGTTCTTTTCACATACCACATATGGATCCACCAGTGTCATTGCATGTGTGCTCTTTTCACAATCCACCCATGGATCCACCAGTGTCATTGCATGTGTGTTCTTTTTAGTAACAACAACTAGAGTTATTTTGCATGTGTGTTCTTTTCACATACCAATTATGCATCCACCTGTGTCATTGAAATGTGTATTATTTTCGACTACCACCCATGGATCCCACCAGTGTCATTTTGCATGTGTGTTCTTTTTAGTAACAACAACCAGAGTCATTTTGCATGTGTGATCTCTTCACATATCACCTATGGATCCACCAGTGTCATTGCATGTGTGTTCTTTTTAGTAACAACAACCAGAGTCATTTTGCATGTGTGTTCTTTTCACATACCACCTATGGATCCACCAGTGTCATTGAAATGTGTATTATTTTCAACTACCACCCATGGATCCACCAGTGTCATTGCATGTGTGTTCTTTTTACTAACAACCAGAGTCATTTTGCATGTGTGATCTCTTCATATACCACCGATGGATCCACCAGTGTCATTTTGCATGTGTGTTCTTTTTAGTAACAACAACCAGAGTCATTTTGCATGTGTGATCTCTTCACATACCACCTATGGATCCACCAGTGTCATTGCATGTGTGTTCTTTTTAGTAACAACAACCAGAGTCATTTTGCATGTGTGTTCTTTCCACATACCACCTATGGATCCACTAGTGTCATTGAAATGTGTATTATTTTCAACTACCACCCATGGATCCACCAGTGTCATTGAATGTGTGTTCTTTTTAGTAACAATAACCAGAGTAATTTTGCATGTGTGATCTCTTCACATACCACCCATGGATCCACCAGTGTCATTGCATGTGTGTTCTTTTTAGTAACAACAACTAGAGTCATTTTGCATGTGTGTTCTTTTCACATACCACCTATGGATCCACCAGAGTCATTGAAATGTGTATTATTTTCAACTACCGCCCATGGATCCACCAGTGTCATTGCATGTGTGTTCTTTTTACTAACAACAACCAGAGTCATTTTGCATGTGTGATCTCTTCACATACCACCTATGGATCCACCAGAGTCATTGGATGTGTGTTCTTTTTGGTAAAAACAACCAGAGTCATTGAAATGTGTGTTCTTCTCACATACCACCTATGGATCCACCAGTGTCATTGCATGTGTGTTCATTTCACTAACAAAAACCAGATTCATTGCATGTGTGTTCTTTTCACATACCACATATGGATCCACCAGTGTGATTGAAATGTGTGTTCTCTACAGAGACCACACATGGATCCACTAGTGTCATTGCATGTGTGTTCTTTTTAGTAACAACCAGAGTCATTTTGCATGTGTGTTCTTTTCACATACCACATATGGATCCACCAGTGTCATTGCATGTGTGTTCTTTTCACAATCCACCCATGGATCCTCCGGTGTCATTGCATGTATGATCTTTTTAGTAACAACCAGAGTCATTTTGCATGTGTGTTCTTTTCACATACCACCTATGGATCCACCAGTGTCATTGCATGTGTTTTCTTTTCACAATCCACCCATGGATCCCACCAGTGTCATTTTGCATGCGTGTTCTTTTTAGTAACAACAACTAGAGTCATTTTGCATGTGTGTTCTCTTCACATACCACCTATGGATCCACCAGTGTCATTGCATGTGTGTTCTCTTCACAATCCACCTATGGATCCACCAGTGTCATTGCATGTGTTCTTTTTAGTAACAACAACCAGTGTCATTGCATGTGTGCTCTCTATAGAGACTACACATGGATCCACTAGTGTCATTGCATGTGTGTTCTTTTTACTAACAACAACAAGAGTCATTGAAATGTGTGCTCTCTTCAGAGACCACAGATGGATCTACCAGTGTCATTGCATGTGTGTTCTTTTCAGTAACAACCAGAGTCATTGCATGTGTGTTCTTTTCACATACCACATATGGATCCACCAGTGTCATTGCATGTGTTCTCTTTTCACAATCCACCCATGGATCCACCAGTGTCATTGCATGTGTGTTCTTTTTAGTAACAACAACTAGAGATATTTTGCATGTGTGTTCTTTTCACATACCAATTATGGATCCACCAGTGTCATTGAAATGTGTATTATTTTCGACTACCACCCATGGATCCCACCAGTGTCATTTTGCATGTGTGTTCTTTTTAGTAATAACAACCAGAGTCATTTTGCATGTGTGATCTCTTCACATACCACCTATGGATCCACCAGTGTCATTGCATGTGTGTTCTTTTTAGTAACAACAACCAGAGTCATTTTGCATGTGTGTTCTTTTCACATACCACCTATGGATCCACCAGTGTCATTGAAATGTGTATTATTTTCAACTACTACCCATGGATCCACCAGTGTCATTGCATGTGTGTTCTTTTTACTAACAACCAGAGTCATTTTGCATGTGTGATCTCTTCATATACCACCGATGGATCCACCAGTGTCATTGCATGTGTGTTCTTTTTAGTAACAACAACCAGAGTCATTGAAATGTGTGTTCTTCTCACATACCACCTACGGATCCACCGGTGTCATTGCATGCGTGTTCATTTCACTAACAATAACCAGAGTCATTGCATGTGTGTTCTTTTCACATACCACAGATGGATCCACCAGTGTGATTGAAATGTGTGTTCGCTAGAGAGACCACACATGGATCCACCAGTGTCATTGCATGTGTGTTCTTTTTAGTAACAACCAGACTCATTTTGCATGTGTGTTCTTTTCACATACCACATATGGATCCACCAGTGTCATTACATGTGTGTTCTTTTCACAATCCACCCATGGATCCACCGGTGTCATTTCCTGTGTGTTCTTTTTAGTAACAAACAGAGTCATTTTGCATGTGTGTTCTTTTCACATACCACCTATGGATCCACCAGTGTCATTGCATCTGTTTTCTTTTCACAATCCACCCATGGATCCCACCAGTGTCATTTTGCATGTGTGTTCTTTTTATTAACAACAACCAGAGTCATTTTGCATGTGTTTTCTTTCCACATACCACCTATGGATCCACTAGTGTCATTGAAATGTGTATTATTTTCAACTACCACCCATGGATCCACCAGTGTCATTGCATGTGTGTTCTTTTTAGTAACAATAACCAGAGTAATTTTGCATGTGTGATCTCTTCACATACCACCTATGGATCCACCAGTGTCATTGCATGTGTGTTCTTTTTAGTAACAACAACCAGAGTCATTTTGCATGTGTGTTCTTTTCACATACCACCTATGGATCCACCAGTGTCATTGAAATGTGTATTATTTTCAACTACCGCCCATGGATCCACCAGTGTCATTGCATGTGTGTTCTTTTTACTAACAACAACCAGAGTCATTTTGCATGTGTGATCTCTTCACATACCACCTATGGATCCACCAGAGTCATTGGATGTGTGTTCTTTTTAGTAAAAACAACCAGAGTCATTGAAATGTGTGTTCTTGTCACATACCACCTATGGATCCACCAGTGTCATTGCATGTGTGTTCATTTCACTAACAACAACCAGATTCATTGCATGTGTGTTCTTTTCACATACCACATATGGATCCACCAGTGTGATTGAAATGTGTGTTCTCTACAGAGACCACACATGGATCCACTAGTGTCATTGCATGTGTGTTCTTTTTAGTAACAACCAGAGTCATTTTGCATGTGTGTTCTTTTCACATACCACATATTGATCCACCAGTGTCATTGCATGTGTGTTTTTTTCACAATCCACCCATGGATCCTCCGGTGTCATTGCATGTATGTTCTTTTTAGTAACAACCAGAGTCATTTTGCATGTGTGTTCTTTTCACATACCACCTATGGATCCACCAGTGTCATTGCATGTGTTTTCTTTTCACAATCCACCCATGGATCCCACCAGTGTCATTTTGCATGTGTGTTCTTTTTAGTAACAACAACTAGAGTCATTTTGCATGTGTGTTCTCTTCACATACCACCTATGGATCCACCAGTGTCATTGCATGTGTGTTCTCTTCACAATCCACCTATGGATCCACCAGTGTCATTGCATGTGTTCTTTTTAGTAACAACAACCAGTGTCATTGCATGTGTGCTCTCTATAGAGACCACACATGGATCCACCAGTGTCATTGCATGTGTGTTCTTTTTACTAACAACAACAAGAGTCATTGAAATGTGTGCTCTCTTTAGAGACCACACATGGATCCACCAGTGTCATTGCATGTGTGTTCTTTTCACTAACAACAACCAGAGTCATTGCATGTGTGTTCTTTTCACATACCACATATGGATCCACCAGTGTCATTGCATGTGTGCTATTTTCACAATCCACCCATGGATCCACCAGTGTCATTGCATGTGTGTTCTTTTTAGTAACAACAACCAGAGTCATTTTGCATGTGTGTTCTTTTCACATACCAATTATGCATCCACCAGTGTCATTGAAATGTGTATTATTTTCGACTACCACCCATGGATCCCACCAGTGTCATTTTGCATGTGTGTTCTTTTTAGTAACAACAACCAGAGTCATTTTGCATGTGTGATCTCTTCACATATCACCTATGGATCCACCAGTGTCATTGCATGTGTGTTCTTTTTAGTAACAACAACCAGAGTCATTTTGCATGTGTGTTCTTTTCACATACCACCTATGGATCCACCAGTGTCATTGAAATGTGTATTATTTTCAACTACCACCCATGGATCCACCAGTGTCATTGCATGTGTGTTCTTTTTACTAACAACCAGAGTCATTTTGCATGTGTGATCTCTTCATATACCACCGATGGATCCACCAGTGTCATTTTGCATGTGTGTTCTTTTTAGTAACAACAACCAGAGTCATTTTGCATGTGTGATCTCTTCACATACCACCTATGGATCCACCAGTGTCATTGCATGTGTGTTCTTTTTAGTAACAACAACCAGAGTCATTTTGCATGTGTGTTCTTTCCACATACCACCTATGGATCCACTAGTGTCATTGAAATGTGTATTATTTTCAACTACCACCCATGGATCCACCAGTGTCATTGAATGTGTGTTCTTTTTAGTAACAATAACCAGAGTAATTTTGCATGTGTGATCTCTTCACATACCACCCATGGATCCACCAGTGTCATTGCATGTGTGTTCTTTTTAGTAACAACAACTAGAGTCATTTTGCATGTGTGTTCTTTTCACATACCACCTATGGATCCACCAGTGTCATTGAAATGTGTATTATTTTCAACTACCGCCCATGGATCCACCAGTGTCATTGCATGTGTGTTCTTTTTACTAACAACAACCAGAGTCATTTTGCATGTGTGATCTCTTCACATACCACCTATGGATCCACCAGAGTCATTGGATGTGTGTTCTTTTTGGTAAAAACAACCAGAGTCATTGAAATGTGTGTTCTTCTCACATACCACCTATGGATCCACCAGTGTCATTGCATGTGTGTTCATTTCACTAACAAAAACCAGATTCATTGCATGTGTGTTCTTTTCACATACCACATATGGATCCACCAGTGTGATTGAAATGTGTGTTCTCTACAGAGACCACACATGGATCCACTAGTGTCATTGCATGTGTGTTCTTTTTAGTAACAACCAGAGTCATTTTGCATGTGTGTTCTTTTCACATACCACATATGGATCCACCAGTGTCATTGCATGTGTGTTCTTTTCACAATCCACCCATGGATCCTCCGGTGTCATTGCATGTATGTTCTTTTTAGTAACAACCAGAGTCATTTTGCATGTGTGTTCTTTTCACATACCACCTATGGATCCACCAGTGTCATTGCATGTGTTTTCTTTTCACAATCCACCCATGGATCCCACCAGTGTCATTTTGCATGCGTGTTCTTTTTAGTAACAACAACTAGAGTCATTTTGCATGTGTGTTCTCTTCACATACCACCTATGGATCCACCAGTGTCATTGCATGTGTGTTCTCTTCACAATCGACCTATGGATCCACCAGTGTCATTGCATGTGTTCTTTTTAGTAACAACAACCAGTGTCATTGCATGTGTGCTCTCTATAGAGACTACACATGGATCCACCAGTGTCATTGCATGTGTGTTCTTTTTACTAACAACAACAAGAGTCATTGAAATGTGTGCTCTCTTTAGAGACCACAGATGGATCTACCAGTGTCATTGCATGTGTGTTCTTTTCAGTAACAACCAGAGTCATTGCATGTGTGTTCTTTTCACATACCACATATGGATCCACCAGTGTCATTGCATGTGTGCTCTTTTCACAATCCACCCATGGATCCACCAGTGTCATTGCATGTGTGTTCTTTTTAGTAACAACAACTAGAGATATTTTGCATGTGTGTTCTTTTCACATACCAATTATGGATCCACCAGTGTCATTGAAATGTGTATTATTTTCGACTACCACCCATGGATCCCACCAGTGTCATTTTGCATGTGTGTTCTTTTTAGTAACAACAACCAGAGTCATTTTGCATGTGTGATCTCTTCACATACCACCTATGGATCCACCAGTGTCATTGCATGTGTGTTCTTTTTAGTAACAACAACCAGAGTCATTTTGCATGTGTGTTCTTTTCACATACCACCTATGGATCCACCAGTGTCATTGAAATGTGTATTATTTTCAACTACCACCCATGGATCCACCAGTGTCATTGCATGTGTGTTCTTTTTACTAACAACCAGAGTCATTTTGCATGTGTGATCTCTTCATATACCACCGATGGATCCACCAGTGTCATTGCATGTGTGTTGTTTTTAGTAACAACAACCAGAGTCATTGAAATGTGTGTTCTTCTCACATACCACCTACGGATCCACCGGTGTCATTGCATGCGTGTTCATTTCACTAACAATAACCATAGTCATTGCATGTGTGTTCTTTTCACATACCACAGATGGATCCACCAGTGTGATTGAAATGTGTGTTCGCTAGAGAGACCACACATGGATCCACCAGTGTCATTGCATGTGTGTTCTTTTTAGTAACAACCAGAGTCATTTTGCATGTGTGTTCTTTTCACATACCACATATGGATCCACCAGTGTCATTACATGTGTGTTCTTTTCACAATCCACCCATGGATCCACCGGTGTCATTTCATGTGTGTTCTTTTTAGTAACAAACAGAGTCATTTTGCATGTGTGTTCTTTTCACATACCACCTATGGATCCACCAGTGTCATTGCATGTGTTTTCTTTTCACAATCCACCCATGGATCCCACCAGTGTCATTTTGCATGTGTGTTCTTTTTATTAACAACAACCAGAGTCATTTTGCATGTGTGTTCTCTTCAAATACCACCTCTGGATCCACCAGTGTCATTGCATGTGTGTTCTTTTTAGTAACAACAACCAGAGTCATTGAAATGTGTGTTCTTATCACAAACCACCTATGGATCCACTAGTGTCATTGCATGTGTGTTCATTTCATAATCCACCTATGGATCCACTAGTGTCATTGCATGTGTGTTCTTTTTAGTAACAACAACCAGAGTCATTTTGCATGTGTGTTCTTCTCACATACCACCTATGGATCCACTAGTGTCATTGTATGTGTGTTATTTTTCGTAACAACAACCAGTGTCATTGCATGTGTGTTCTCTTTAGAGACCACACATGGCTCCACCAGTGTCATTGCATGTGTATTATTTTTACTAACAATAACAAGAGTCATTGAAATGTGTGCTCTCTTCAGATACCACACATGTATCCACCAATGTCATTGCATGTGTGTTCATTTCACTAACAACAACCAGAGTCATTGCATGTGTGTTCTTTTCACATACCACAGATGGATCCACCAGTGTGATTGAAATGTGTGTTCTCTAGAGAGACCACACATGGATCCACCAGTGTCATTGCATGTGTGTTCATTTTAGTAACAACCAGAGTCATTTTGCATGTGTGTTCTTTTCACATACCACATATGGATCCACCAGTGTCATTACATGTGTGTTCTTTTCACAATCCACCCATGGATCCACCGGTGTCATTTCATGTGTGTTCTTTTTAGTAACAAACAGAGTCATTTTGCATGTGTGTTCTTTTCACATACCACCTATGGATCCACCAGTGTCATTGCATGTGTTTTCTTTTCACAATCCACCCATGGATCCCACCAGTGTCATTTTGCATGTGTGTTCTTTTTATTAACAACAACCAGAGTCATTTTGCATGTGTGTTCTCTTCAAATACCACCTCTGGATCCACCAGTGTCATTGCATGTGTGTTCTTTTTAGTAACAACAACCAGAGTCATTGAAATGTGTGTTCTTATCACATACCACCTATGGATCCACAAGTGTCATTGCATGTGTGTTCATTTCATAATCCACCTACGGATCAACCAGTGTCATTGCATGTGTGTTCTTTTTAGTAACAACAACCAGAGTCATTTTGCATGTGTGTTCTTCTCAGATACCACCTATGGATCCACTAGTGTCATTGTATGTGTGTTCTTTTTCGTAACAACAACCAGTGTCATTGCATGTGTGGTCTCTATCCACCAGTGTCATTGCATCTGTGTTCTTTTTAGTAACAATAACTAGAGTAATTTTGCATGTGTGATCTCTTCACATACCACCTATGGATCCACCAGTGTCATTGCATGTGTGTTCTTTTTAGTAACAACAACCAGAGTCATTTTGCATGTGTGTTCTTTTCACATACCACCTATGGATCCACCAGTGTCATTGAAATGTGTATTATTTTCAACTACCGCCCATGGATCCACCAGTGTCATTGCATGTGCGATCTCTTCACATACCACCTATGGATCCACCAGAGTCATTGGATGTGTGTTCTTTTTAGTAAAAACAACCAGAGTCATTGAAATGTGTGTTCTTCTCACATACCACCTATGGATCCACCAGTGTCATTGCATGTGTGTTCATTTCACTAACAACAACCAGATTCATTGCATGTGTGTTCTTTTCACATACCACATATGGATCCACCAGTGTGATTGAAATGTGTGTTCTCTACAGAGACCACACATGGATCCACTAGTGTCATTGCATGTGTGTTCTTTTTAGTAACAACCAGAGTCATTTTGCATGTGTGTTCTTTTCACATACCACATATGGAGCCACCAGTGTCATTGCATGTGTGTTCTTTTCACAATCCACCCATGGATCCTCCGGTGTCATTGCATGTATGTTCTTTTTAGTAACAACCAGAGTCATTTTGCATGTGTGTTCTTTTCACATACCACCTATGGATCCACCAGTGTCATTGCATGTGTTTTCTTTTCACAATCCACCCATGGATCCCACCAGTGTCATTTTGCTTGTGTGTTCTTTTTAGTAACAACAACTAGAGTCTATTTGCATGTGTGTTCTCTTCACATACCACCTATGGATCCACCAGTGTCATTGCATGTGTGTTCTCTTCACAATCCACCTATGGATCCACCAGTGTCATTGCATGTGTTCTTTTTAGTAACAACAACCAGTGTCATTGCATGTGTGCTCTCTATAGAGACCACACATGGATCCACCAGTGTCATTGCATGTGTGTTCTTTTTACTAACAACAACAAGAGTCATTGAAATGTGTGCTCTCTTCAGAGACCACACATGGATCTACCAGTGTCATTGCATGTGTGTTCTTTTCACTAACAACCAGAGTCATTGCATGTGTGTTCTTTTCACATACCACATATGGATCACCAGTGTCATTGCATGTGTGTTCTTTTCACAATCCACCCATGGATCCACCAGTGTCATTGCGTGTGTGTTCTTTTTAGTAACAACCAGAGTCATTTTGCATGTGTGTTATTTTCACATACCACCTATGGATCCACCAGTGTCATTGCATCTGTTTTCTTTTCACAATCCACCCATGGATCCCACCAGTGTCATTTTGCATGTGTGTTCTTTTTAGTAACAACAACCAGAGTCATTTTGCATGTGTGATCTCTTCACATACCACATATGGATCCACCAGTGTCATTGCATGTGTGTTCTTTTCACTAACAACAACCAGAGTCATTTTGCATGTGTGTTCTTCTCAGATACCACCTATGGATCCACTAGTGTCATTGTATGTGTGTTCTTTTTCGTAACAACAACCAGTGTCATTGCATGTGTGGTCTCTATCCACCAGTGTCATTGCATCTGTGTTCTTTTTAGTAACAATAACTAGAGTAATTTTGCATGTGTGATCTCTTCACATACCACCTATGGATCCACCAGTGTCATTGCATGTGTGTTCTTTTTAGTAACAACAACCAGAGTCATTTTGCATGTGTGTTCTTTTCACATACCACCTATGGATCCACCAGTGTCATTGAAATGTGTATTATTTTCAACTACCGCCCATGGATCCACCAGTGTCATTGCATGTGCGATCTCTTCACATACCACCTATGGATCCACCAGAGTCATTGGATGTGTGTTCTTTTTAGTAAAAACAACCAGAGTCATTGAAATGTGTGTTCTTCTCACATACCACCTATGGATCCACCAGTGTCATTGCATGTGTGTTCATTTCACTAACAACAACCAGATTCATTGCATGTGTGTTCTTTTCACATACCACATATGGATCCACCAGTGTGATTGAAATGTGTGTTCTCTACAGAGACCACACATGGATCCACTAGTGTCATTGCATGTGTGTTCTTTTTAGTAACAACCAGAGTCATTTTGCATGTGTGTTCTTTTCACATACCACATATGGAGCCACCAGTGTCATTGCATGTGTGTTCTTTTCACAATCCACCCATGGATCCTCCGGTGTCATTGCATGTATGTTCTTTTTAGTAACAACCAGAGTCATTTTGCATGTGTGTTCTTTTCACATACCACCTATGGATCCACCAGTGTCATTGCATGTGTTTTCTTTTCACAATCCACCCATGGATCCCACCAGTGTCATTTTGCTTGTGTGTTCTTTTTAGTAACAACAACTAGAGTCTATTTGCATGTGTGTTCTCTTCACATACCACCTATGGATCCACCAGTGTCATTGCATGTGTGTTCTCTTCACAATCCACCTATGGATCCACCAGTGTCATTGCATGTGTTCTTTTTAGTAACAACAACCAGTGTCATTGCATGTGTGCTCTCTATAGAGACCACACATGGATCCACCAGTGTCATTGCATGTGTGTTCTTTTTACTAACAACAACAAGAGTCATTGAAATGTGTGCTCTCTTCAGAGACCACACATGGATCTACCAGTGTCATTGCATGTGTGTTCTTTTCACTAACAACCAGAGTCATTGCATGTGTGTTCTTTTCACATACCACATATGGATCACCAGTGTCATTGCATGTGTGTTCTTTTCACAATCCACCCATGGATCCACCAGTGTCATTGCGTGTGTGTTCTTTTTAGTAACAACCAGAGTCATTTTGCATGTGTGTTCTTTTCACATACCACCTATGGATCCACCAGTGTCATTGCATCTGTTTTCTTTTCACAATCCACCCATGGATCCCACCAGTGTCATTTTGCATGTGTGTTCTTTTTAGTAACAACAACCAGAGTCATTTTGCATGTGTGATCTCTTCACATACCACATATGGATCCACCAGTGTCATTGCATGTGTGTTCTTTTCACTAACAACAACCAGAGTCATTGCATGTGTGTTCTTTTTACTAACAACAACAAGAGTCATTGAAATGTGTGCTCTCTTTAGAGACCACACATGGATCCACCAGTGTCATTGCATGTGTGTTCTTTTCACTAACAACCAGAGTCATTGCATGTGTGTTCTTTTCACATACCACATATGGATCACCAGTGTCATTGCATGTGTGTTCTTTTCACAATCCACCCATGGATCCACCAGTGTCATTGCGTGTGTGTTCTTTTTAGTAACAACCAGAGTCATTTTGCATGTGTGTTCTTTTCACATACCACCTATGGATCCACCAGTGTCATTGCATGTGTTTTCTTTTCACAATCCACCCATGGATCCCACCAGTGTCATTTTGCATGTGTGTTCTTTTTAGTAACAACAACCAGAGTCATTTTGCATGTGTGATCTCTTCACATACCACATATGGATCCACCAGTGTCATTGCATGTGTGTTCTTTTTAGTAACAACAACTAGAGTCATTGAAATGTGTGTTCTTCTCACATACCACCTATGGATCCACCAGTGTCATTACATGTGTGTTCATTTCATTATCCACCTATGGATCCACCAGTGTCATTGCATGTGTGTTCTTTTTAGTAATAACAACCAGAGCCATTTTGCATGTGTGTTCTTCTCACATACTACCTATGGATCCACCAGTGTCATTGTATGTGTGTTCTTTTTAGTAACAACAACTAGTGTCATTGCATGTGTGTTCTCTTTAGAGACCAGACATGGATCCACCAGTGTCATTGCATGTGTGTTCTTTTTACTAACAACAACAAGAGTCATTGAAATGTGTGCTCTCTTTAGAGACCACACATGGATCCACCAGTGTCATTGCATGTGTGTTCTTTTCACTAACAACAACCAGAGTCATTGCATGTGTGTTCTTTTCACATACCACATATGGATCCACCAGTGTCATTGCATGTGTGCTATTTTCACAATCCACCCATGGATCCACCAGTGTCATTGCATGTGTGTTCTTTTTAGTAACAACAACCAGAGTCATTTTGCATGTGTGTTCTTTTCACATACCACCTATGGATCCACCAGTGTCATTGAAATGTGTATTATTTTCAACTACCACCCATGGATCAACCAGTGTCATTGCATGTGTGTTCTTTTTAGTAACAACAACCAGAGTCATTTTGCATGTGTGATCTCTTCACATACCACCTATGGATCCACCAGTGTCATTGCACGTGTGTTCTTTTTAGTAACAACAACCAGAGTCATTTTGCATGTGTGTTCTTTTCATATACCACCTATGGATCCACCAGTGTCATTGAAATGTGTATTATTTTCAACTACCACCCATGGATCCACCAGTGTCATTGCATGTGTGTTCTTTTTACTAACAACAACCAGAGTCATTTTGCATGTGTAATCTCTTCACATACCACCTATGGATCCACCAGTGTCATTGCATGTGTGTTCTTTTTAGTAACAACAACTAGAGTCATTGAAATGTGTGTTCTTCTCACATACCACCTATGGATCCACCAGTGTCATTGCATATGTGTTCATTTCACTAACAACAACCAGAGTCATTGCATGTGTGTTCTTTTCACATACCACATATGGATCACCACTGTCATTGCATGTATGTTCTTTTCACAATCCACCCATGGATCCACCAGTGTCATTGCATGTGTGTTCTTTTTAGTAACAACTAGAGTCATTTTGCATGTGTGTTCTTTTCACATACCACCTATGGATCCACCAGTGTCATTGCATGTGTTTTATTTTCACAATCCACCCATGGATCCCACAAGTGTCATTTTGCATGTGTGTTATTTTTAGTAACAACAACCAGTGTCATTGCATGTGTGTTCTCTTCAGAGACCACACATGGATCCACCAGTGTCATTGCATGTGTGTTCTTTTTACTAACAACAACAAGAGTCATTGAAATGTGTGCTCTCTTCAGAGACCACACATGGATCCACCAGTGTCATTGCATGTGTGTTCTTTTCACTAACAACAACCAGAGTCATGGCATGTGTGTTCTTTTCACATACCACATATGGATCCACCAGTGTCATTGCATGTGTGCTCTTTTCACAATCCACCCATGGATCCACCAGTGTCATTGCATGTGTGTTCTTTTCACATAACAATTATGGATCCACCAGTGTCATTGAAATGTGTATTATTTTCGACTACCACCCATGGATCCCACCAGTGTCATTTTGCATGTGTGTTCTTTTTAGTAACAACAACCAGAGTCATTTTGCATGTGTGATCTCTTCACATACCACCTATGGATCCACCAGTGTCATTGCATGTGTGTTCTTTTTAGTAACAACAACCAGAGTCATTTTGCATGTGTGTTCTTTTCACATAACACCTATGGATCCACCAGTGTCATTGAAATGTGTATTATTTTCAACTACCACCCATGGATCCACCAGTGTCATTGCATGTCTGTTCTTTTTACTAACAACCAGAGTCATTTTGCATGTGTGATCTCTTCATATACCACCGATGGATCCACCAGTGTCATTGCATGTGTGTTCTTTTTAGTAACAACAACCAGAGTCATTGAAATGTGTGTTCTTCTCACATACCACCTACGGATCCACCGGTGTCATTGCATGTGTGTTCATTTCACTAACAACAACCAGAGTCATTGCATGTGTGTTCTTTTCACATACCACAGATGGATCCACCGGTGTGATTGAAATGTGTGTTCTCTAGAGAGACCACACATGGATCCACCAGTGTCATTGCATGTGTGTTCTTTTTAGTAACAACCAGAGTCATTTTGCATGTGTGTTCTTTTCACATACCACATATGGATCCACCAGTGTCATTACATGTGTGTTCTTTTCACAATCCACCCATGGATCCACCGGTGTCATTTCCTGTGTGTTCTTTTTAGTAACAAACAGAGTCATTTTGCATGTGTGTTCTTTTCACATACCACCTATGGATCCACTAGTGTCATTGCATGTGTTTTTTTTCACAATCCACCCATGGATCCCACCAGTGTCATTTTGCATGTGTGTTCTTTTTATTAACAACAACCAGAGTCATTTTGCATGTGTGTTCTCTTCAAATACCACCTCTGGATCCACCAGTGTCATTGCATGTGTGTTCATTTTAGTAACAACAACCAGAGTCATTGAAATGTGTGTTCTTATCACATACCACCTATGGATCCACTAGTGTCATTGCATGTGTGTTCATTTCATAATCCACCTATGGATCCACCAGTGTCATTGCATGTGTGTTCTTTTTAGTAACAACAACCACAGTCATTTTGCATGTGTGTTCTTCTCACATACCACCTATGGATCCACTAGTGTCATTGTATGTGTGTTCTTTTTCGTAACAACAACCAGTGTCATTGCATGTGTGTTCTCTTTAGAGACAACACATGGCTCCACCAGTGTCATTGCATGTGTATTCTTTTTACTAAAAATAACAAGAGTCATTGAAATGTGTGCTCTCTTCAGATACCACACATGTATCCACCAATGTCATTGCACGTGTGTTCTTTTCACTAACAACAACCAGAGTCATTGCATGTGTGTTCTTTTCACATACCACATATGGATCCACCAGTGTCATTGCATGTGTCCTCTTTTCACAATCCACCCATGGATCAACCAGTGTCATTGCATGTGTGCTCTTTTTAGTAACAACAACCAGAGTCATTTTGCATGTGTGTTCTTTTCACATACCACCTATGGATCCACCAGTGTCATTGCATGTGTCTTGTTTTCACAATCCACCCATGGATCCCACCACTGTCATTTTGCATGTGTGTTCTTTTTAGTAACAACAACCAGAGTCATTTTGCATGTGTGTTCTTTTCACATACCACCTATGGATCCACCAGTGTCATTGAAATGTGTATTATTTTCAACTACCACCCATGGATCCACCAGTGTCATTGCATGTGTGTTCTTTTTACTAACAACCAGAGTCATTTTGCATGTGTGATCTCTTCATATACCACCGATGGATCCACCAGTGTCATTGCATGTGTGTTCTTTTTAGTAACAACAACCAGAGTCATTGAAATGTGTGTTCTTCTCACATACCACCTACGGATCCACCGGTGTCATTGCATGTGTGTTCATTTCACTAACAACAACCAGAGTCATTGCATGTGTGTTCTTTTCACATACCACAAATGGATCCACCAGTGTGATTGAAATGTGTGTTCTCTAGAGAGACCACACATGGATGCACCAGTGTCATTGCATGTGTGTTCTTTTTAGTAACAACCAGAGTCATTTTGCATGTGTGTTCTTTTCACATACCACATATGGATCCACCAGTGTCATTACATGTGTGTTCTTTTCACAATCCACCCATGGATCCACCGGTGTCATTTCATGTGTGTTCTTTTTAGTAACAAACAGAGTCATTTTGCATGTGTGTTCTTTTCAGGTACCACCTATGGATCCACCAGTGTCATTGCATGTGTTTTCTTTTCACAATCCACCCATGGATCCCACCAGTGTCATTTTCCATGTGTGTTCTTTTTATTAACAACCAGAGTCATTTTGCATGTGTGTTCTCTTCAAATACCACCTCTGGATCCACCAGTGTCATTGCATCTGTGTTCTTTTTAGTAACAACAACCAGAGTCATTGAAATGTGTGTTCTTATCACATACCACCTATGGATCCACTAGTGTCATTGCAAGTGTGTTCATTTCATAATCCACCTATGGATCCACCAGTGTCATTGCATGTGTGTTCTTTTTAGTAACAACAACCAGAGTCATTTTGCATGTGTGTTCTTCTCAGATACCACCTATGGATCCACTAGTGTCATTGTATGTGTGTTCTTCTCACATACCACCTACGGATCCAACGGTGTCATTACATGTGTGTTCATTTCACTAACAACAACCAGAGTCATTGCATGTGTGTTCTTTTCACATACCACAGATGGATCCACCAGTGTGATTGAAATGTGTGTTCTCTAGAGAGACCACACATGGATCCACGAGTGTCATTGCATGTGTGTTCTTTTTAGTAACAACCAGAGTCATTTTGCATGTGTGTTCTTTTCACATACCACATATGGATCCACCAGTGTCATTACATGTGTGTTCTTTTCACAATCCACCCATGGATCCACCGGTGTCATTTCCTGTGTGTTCTTTTTAGTAACAAACAGAGTCATTTTGCATGTGTGTTCTTTTCACATACCACCTATGGATCCACCAGTGTCATTGCATGTGTTTTCTTTTCACAATCCACCCATGGATCCCACCAGTGTCATTTTGCATGTGTGTTCTTTTTAGTAACAACAACTAGAGTCATTTTGCATGTGTGTTCTCTTCACATACCACCTATGGATCCACCAGTGTCATTGCATGTGTGTTCTCTTCACAATCCACCCATGGATCCCACCAGTGTCATTTTGCATGTGTGTTCTTTTTATTAACAACAACCAGAGTCATTTTGCATGTGTGTTCTCTTCAAATACCACCTCTGGATCCACCAGTGTCATTGCATGTGTGTTCTTTTTAGTAACAACAACCAGAGTCATTGAAATGTGTGTTCTTAGCACATACCACCTATGGATCCACTAGTGTCATTGCATGTGTGTTCATTTCATGATCCACCTATGGATCCACCAGTGTCATTGCATGTGTGTTCTTTTTAGTAACAACAACCACAGTCATTTTGCATGTGTGTTCTTCTCACATACCACCTATGGATCCACTAGTGTCATTGTATGTGTGTTCTTTTTCGTAACAACAACCAGTGTCATTGCATGTGTGTTCTCTTTAGAGACCACACATGGCTCCACCAGTGTCATTGCATGTGTATTCTTTTTACTAACAATAACAAGAGTCATTGAAATGTGTGCTGTCTTCAGATACCACACATGTATCCACCAATGTCATTGCACGTGTGTTCTTTTCACTAACAACAACCAGAGTCATTGCATGTGTGTTCTTTTCACATACCACATATGGATCCACCAGTGTCATTGCATGTGTCCTCTTTTCACAATCCACCCATGGATCCACCAGTGTCATTGCATGTGTGCTCTTTTTAGTAACAACAACCAGAGTCATTTTGCATGAGTTCTTTTCACATACCACCTATGGATCCACCAGTGTCATTGCATGTGTTTTCTTTTCACAATCCACCCATGCATCCCACCACTGTCATTTTGCATGTGTGTTCTTTTTAGTAACAACAACCAGAGTCATTTTGCATGTGTGTTCTTTTCACATACCACCTATGGATCCACCAGTGTCATTGAAATGTGTATTATTTTCAACTACCACCCATGGATCCACCAGTGTCATTGCATGTGTGTTCTTTTTACTAACAACCAGAGTCATTTTGCATGTGTGATCTCTTCATATACCACCGATGGATCCACCAGTGTCATTGGATGTGTGTTCTTTTTAGTAACAACAACCAGAGTCATTGAAATGTGTGTTCTTCTCACATACCACCTACGGATCCACCGGTGTCATTGCATGTGTGTTCATTTCACTAACAACAACCAGAGTCATTGCATGTGTGTTCTTTTCACATACCACAAATGGATCCACCAGTGTGATTGAAATGTGTGTTCTCTAGAGAGACCACACATGGATCCACCAGTGTCATTGCATGTGTGTTCTTTTTAGTAACAACCAGAGTCATTTTGCATGTGTGTTCTTTTCACATACCACATATGGATCCACCAGTTTCATTACATGTGTGTTCTTTTCACAATCCACCCATGGATCCACCGGTGTCATTTCATGTGTGTTCTTTTTAGTAACAAACAGAGTCATTTTGCATGTGTGTTCTTTTCAGATACCACCTATGGATCCACCAGTGTCATTGCATGTGTTTTCTTTCCACAATCCACCCATGGATCCCACCAGTGTCATTTTGCATGTGTGTTCTTTTTATTAACAACAACCAGAGTCATTTTGCATGTGTGTTCTCTTCAAATACCACCTCTGGATCCACCAGTGTCATTGCATGTGTGTTCTTTTTAGTAACAACAACCAGAGTCATTGAAATGTGTGTTCTTATCACATACCACCTATGGATCCACTAGTGTCATTGCAAGTGTGTTCATTTCATAATCCACCTATGGATCCACCAGTGTCATTGCATGTGTGTTCTTTTTAGTAACAACAACCAGAGTCATTTTGCATGTGTGTTCTTCTCAGATACCACCTATGGATCCACTAGTGTCATTGAAATGTGTGTTCTTCTCACATACCACCTACGGATCCACCGGTGTCATTGCATGTGTGTTCATTTCACTAACAACAACCAGAGTCATTGCATGTGTGTTCTTTTCACATACCACAGATGGATCCACCAGTGTGATTGAAATGTGTGTTCTCTAGAGAGACCACACATGGATCCACCAGTGTCATTGCATGTGTGTTCTTTTTAGTAACAACCAGAGTTATTTTGCATGTGTGTTCTTTTCACATACCACATATGGATCCACCAGTGTCATTACATGTGTGTTCTTTTCACAATCCACCCATGGATCCACCGGTGTCATTTCATGTGTGTTCTTTTTAGTAACAAATAGAGTCATTTTGCATGTGTGTTCTTTTCACATACCACCTATGGATCCACCAGTGTCATTGCATGTGTTTTCTTTTCACAATCCACCCATGGATCCCACCAGTGTCATTTTGCATGTGTGTTCTTTTTATTAACAACAACCAGAGTCATTTTGCATGTGTGTTCTCTTCAAATACCACCTCTAGATCCACCAGTGTCATTGCATGTGTGTTCTTTTTAGTAACAACAACCAGAGTCATTGAAATTTGTGTTCTTATCACATACCACAAATAGATCCACTAGTGTCATTGCATGTGTGTTCATTTCATAATCCACCTATGGATCCACCAGTGTCATTGCATGTGTGTTCTTTTTAGTAACAACAACCAGAGTCATTTTGCATGTGTGTTCTTCTCACATACCACCTATGTATCCACTAGTGTCATTGTATGTGTGTTCTTTTTCGTAACAACAACCAGTTTCATTGCATGTGTGTTCTCTTTAGATACCACACATGGCTCCACCAGTGTCATTGCATGTGTATTCTTTTCACTAACAATAACAAGAGTCATTGAAATGTGTGCTCTCTTCAGAGACCACACATGTATCCACCAGTGTCATTGCATGTGTGTTCATTTCACTAACAACAACCAGAGTCATTGCATGTGTGTTCTTTTCACATACCACAGATGGATCCACCGGTGTGATTGAAATGTGTGTTCTCTAGAGAGACCACACATGGATCCACCAGTGTCATTGCATGTGTGTTCTTTTTAGTAACAACCAGAGTCATTTTGCATGTGTGTTCTTTTCACATACCACATATGGATCCACCAGTGTCATTACATGTGTGTTCTTTTCACAATCCACCCATGGATCCACCGGTGTCATTTCCTGTGTGTTCTTTTTAGTAACAAACAGAGTCATTTTGCATGTGTGTTCTTTTCACATACCACCTATGGATCCACTAGTGTCATTGCATGTGTTTTTTTTCACAATCCACCCATGGATCCCACCAGTGTCATTTTGCATGTGTGTTCTTTTTATTAACAACAACCAGAGTCATTTTGCATGTGTGTTCTCTTCAAATACCACCTCTGGATCCACCAGTGTCATTGCATGTGTGTTCATTTTAGTAACAACAACCAGAGTCATTGAAATGTGTGTTCTTATCACATACCACCTATGGATCCACTAGTGTCATTGCATGTGTGTTCATTTCATAATCCACCTATGGATCCACCAGTGTCATTGCATGTGTGTTCTTTTTAGTAACAACAACCACAGTCATTTTGCATGTGTGTTCTTCTCACATACCACCTATGGATCCACTAGTGTCATTGTATGTGTGTTCTTTTTCGTAACAACAACCAGTGTCATTGCATGTGTGTTCTCTTTAGAGACAACACATGGCTCCACCAGTGTCATTGCATGTGTATTCTTTTTACTAAAAATAACAAGAGTCATTGAAATGTGTGCTCTCTTCAGATACCACACATGTATCCACCAATGTCATTGCACGTGTGTTCTTTTCACTAACAACAACCAGAGTCATTGCATGTGTGTTCTTTTCACATACCACATATGGATCCACCAGTGTCATTGCATGTGTCCTCTTTTCACAATCCACCCATGGATCAACCAGTGTCATTGCATGTGTGCTCTTTTTAGTAACAACAACCAGAGTCATTTTGCATGTGTGTTCTTTTCACATACCACCTATGGATCCACCAGTGTCATTGCATGTGTCTTGTTTTCACAATCCACCCATGGATCCCACCACTGTCATTTTGCATGTGTGTTCTTTTTAGTAACAACAACCAGAGTCATTTTGCATGTGTGTTCTTTTCACATACCACCTATGGATCCACCAGTGTCATTGAAATGTGTATTATTTTCAACTACCACCCATGGATCCACCAGTGTCATTGCATGTGTGTTCTTTTTACTAACAACCAGAGTCATTTTGCATGTGTGATCTCTTCATATACCACCGATGGATCCACCAGTGTCATTGCATGTGTGTTCTTTTTAGTAACAACAACCAGAGTCATTGAAATGTGTGTTCTTCTCACATACCACCTACGGATCCACCGGTGTCATTGCATGTGTGTTCATTTCACTAACAACAACCAGAGTCATTGCATGTGTGTTCTTTTCACATACCACAAATGGATCCACCAGTGTGATTGAAATGTGTGTTCTCTAGAGAGACCACACATGGATCCACCAGTGTCATTGCATGTGTGTTCTTTTTAGTAACAACCAGAGTCATTTTGCATGTGTGTTCTTTTCACATACCACATATGGATCCACCAGTTTCATTACATGTGTGTTCTTTTCACAATCCACCCATGGATCCACCGGTGTCATTTCATGTGTGTTCTTTTTAGTAACAAACAGAGTCATTTTGCATGTGTGTTCTTTTCAGATACCACCTATGGATCCACCAGTGTCATTGCATGTGTTTTCTTTCCACAATCCACCCATGGATCCCACCAGTGTCATTTTGCATGTGTGTTCTTTTTATTAACAACAACCAGAGTCATTTTGCATGTGTGTTCTCTTCAAATACCACCTCTGGATCCACCAGTGTCATTGCATGTGTGTTCTTTTTAGTAACAACAACCAGAGTCATTGAAATGTGTGTTCTTATCACATACCACCTATGGATCCACTAGTGTCATTGCAAGTGTGTTCATTTCATAATCCACCTATGGATCCACCAGTGTCATTGCATGTGTGTTCTTTTTAGTAACAACAACCAGAGTCATTTTGCATGTGTGTTCTTCTCAGATACCACCTATGGATCCACTAGTGTCATTGAAATGTGTGTTCTTCTCACATACCACCTACGGATCCACCGGTGTCATTGCATGTGTGTTCATTTCACTAACAACAACCAGAGTCATTGCATGTGTGTTCTTTTCACATACCACAGATGGATCCACCAGTGTGATTGAAATGTGTGTTCTCTAGAGAGACCACACATGGATCCACCAGTGTCATTGCATGTGTGTTCTTTTTAGTAACAACCAGAGTCATTTTGCATGTGTGTTCTTTTCACATACCACATATGGATCCACCAGTGTCATTACATGTGTGTTCTTTTCACAATCCACCCATGGATCCACCGGTGTCATGTCCTGTGTGTTCTTTTTAGTAACAAACAGAGTCATTTTGCATGTGTGTTCTTTTCACATACCACCTATGGATCCACCAGTGTCATTGCATGTGTTTTCTTTTCATAATCCACCCATGGATCCCACCAGTGTCATTTTGCATGTGTGTTCTTTTTATTAACAACAACCAGAGTCATTTTGCATGTGTGTTCTCTTCAAATACCACCTCTGGATCCACCAGTGTCATTGCATGTGTGTTCTTTTTAGTAACAACAACCAGAGTCATTGAAATGTGTGTTCTTAGCACATACCACCTATGGATCCACTAGTGTCATTGCATGTGTGTTCATTTCATGATCCACCTATGGATCCACCAGTGTCATTGCATGTGTGTTCTTTTTAGTAACAACAACCACAGTCATTTTGCATGTGTGTTCTTCTCACATACCACCTATGGATCCACTAGTGTCATTGTATGTGTGTTCTTTTTCGTAACAACAACCAGTGTCATTGCATGTGTGTTCTCTTTAGAGACCACACATGGCTCCACCAGTGTCATTGCATGTGTATTCTTTTTACTAACAATAACAAGAGTCATTGAAATGTGTGCTCTCTTCAGATACCACACATGTATCCACCAATGTCATTGCACGTGTGTTCTTTTCACTAACAACAACCAGAGTCATTGCATGTGTGTTCTTTTCACATACCACATATGGATCCACCAGTGTCATTGCATGTGTCCTCTTTTCACAATCCACCCATGGATCCACCAGTGTCATTGCATGTGTGCTCTTTTTAGTAACAACAACCAGAGTCATTTTGCATGAGTTCTTTTCACATACCACCTATGGATCCACCAGTGTCATTGCATGTGTTTTCTTTTCACAATCCACCCATGCATCCCACCACTGTCATTTTGCATGTGTGTTCTTTTTAGTAACAACAACCAGAGTCATTTTGCATGTGTGTTCTTTTCACATACCACCTATGGATCCACCAGTGTCATTGAAATGTGTATTATTTTCAACTACCACCCATGGATCCACCAGTGTCATTGCATGTGTGTTCTTTTTACTAACAACCAGAGTCATTTTGCATGTGTGATCTCTTCATATACCACCGATGGATCCACCAGTGTCATTGGATGTGTGTTCTTTTTAGTAACAACAACCAGAGTCATTGAAATGTGTGTTCTTCTCACATACCACCTACGGATCCACCGGTGTCATTGCATGTGTGTTCATTTCACTAACAACAACCAGAGTCATTGCATGTGTGTTCTTTTCACATACCACAAATGGATCCACCAGTGTGATTGAAATGTGTGTTCTCTAGAGAGACCACACATGGATCCACCAGTGTCATTGCATGTGTGTTCTTTTTAGTAACAACCAGAGTCATTTTGCATGTGTGTTCCTTTCACATACCACATATGGATCCACCAGTTTCATTACATGTGTGTTCTTTTCACAATCCACCCATGGATCCACCGGTGTCATTTCATGTGTGTTCTTTTTAGTAACAAACAGAGTCATTTTGCATGTGTGTTCTTTTCAGATACCACCTATGGATCCACCAGTGTCATTGCATGTGTTTTCTTTCCACAATCCACCCATGGATCCCACCAGTGTCATTTTGCATGTGTGTTCTTTTTATTAACAACAACCAGAGTCATTTTGCATGTGTGTTCTCTTCAAATACCACCTCTGGATCCACCAGTGTCATTGCATGTGTGTTCTTTTTAGTAACAACAACCAGAGTCATTGAAATGTGTGTTCTTATCACATACCACCTATGGATCCACTAGTGTCATTGCAAGTGTGTTCATTTCATAATCCACCTATGGATCCACCAGTGTCATTGCATGTGTGTTCTTTTTAGTAACAACAACCAGAGTCATTTTGCATGTGTGTTCTTCTCAGATACCACCTATGGATCCACTAGTGTCATTGAAATGTGTGTTCTTCTCACATACCACCTACGGATCCACCGGTGTCATTGCATGTGTGTTCATTTCACTAACAACAACCAGAGTCATTGCATGTGTGTTCTTTTCACATACCACAGATGGATCCACCAGTGTGATTGAAATGTGTGTTCTCTAGAGAGACCACACATGGATCCACCAGTGTCATTGCATGTGTGTTCTTTTTAGTAACAACCAGAGTTATTTTGCATGTGTGTTCTTTTCACATACCACATATGGATCCACCAGTGTCATTACATGTGTGTTCTTTTCACAATCCACCCATGGATCCACCGGTGTCATTTCATGTGTGTTCTTTTTAGTAACAAATAGAGTCATTTTGCATGTGTGTTCTTTTCACATACCACCTATGGATCCACCAGTGTCATTGCATGTGTTTTCTTTTCACAATCCACCCATGGATCCCACCAGTGTCATTTTGCATGTGTGTTCTTTTTATTAACAACAACCAGAGTCATTTTGCATGTGTGTTCTCTTCAAATACCACCTCTGGATCCACCAGTGTCATTGCATGTGTGTTCTTTTTAGTAACAACAACCAGAGTCATTGAAATTTGTGTTCTTATCACATACCACAAATAGATCCACTAGTGTCATTGCATGTGTGTTCATTTCATAATCCACCTATGGATCCACCAGTGTCATTGCATGTGTGTTCTTTTTAGTAACAACAACCAGAGTCATTTTGCATGTGTGTTCTTCTCACATACCACCTATGTATCCACTAGTGTCATTGTATGTGTGTTCTTTTTCGTAACAACAACCAGTTTCATTGCATGTGTGTTCTCTTTAGATACCACACATGGCTCCACCAGTGTCATTGCATGTGTATTCTTTTCACTAACAATAACAAGAGTCATTGAAATGTGTGCTCTCTTCAGAGACCACACATGTATCCACCAGTGTCATTGCATGTGTGTTCTTTTCACTAACAACAACCAGAGTCATTGCATGTGTGTTCTTTTCACATACCACATATGGATCCACCAGTGTCATTGCATGTGTGCTCTTTTCACAATCCACCCATGGATCCACCAGTGTCATTGCATGTGTGCTCTTTTTAGTAACAACAACCAGAGTCATTTTGCATCTGTGTTCTTTTCACATACCACCTATGGATCCACTAGTGTCATTGAAATGTGTATTATTTTCAACTACCACCCATGGATCCCACCAGTGTCATTTTGCATGTGTGTTCTTTTTAGTAACAACAACCAGAGTCATTTTGCATGTGTGATCTCTTCACATACCACCTATGGATCCACCAGTGTCATTGCATGTGTGTTCTTTTTAGTAACAACAACCAGAGTCATTTTGCATGTGTGTTCTTTCCACATACCACCTATGGATCCACTAGTGTCATTGAAATGTGTATTATTTTCAACTACCACCCATGGATCCACCAGTGTCATTGCATGTGTGTTCTTTTTAGTAATAACAACCAGAGTAATTTTGCATGTGTGATCTCTTCACATACCACCTATGGATCCACCAGTGTCATTGCATGTGTGTTCTTTTTAGTAACAACAACCAGAGTCATTTTGCATGTGTGTTCTTTTCACATACCACCTATGGATCCACCAGTGTCATTGAAATGTGTATTATTTTCAACTACCGCCCATGGATCCCACTAGTGTCATTTTGCATGTGTGTTCTTTTTAGTAACAACAACCAGAGTCATTTTGCATGTGTGATCTCTTCACATACCACCTATGGATCCACCAGTGTCATTGCATGTGTGTTCTTTTTAGTAACAACAACCAGAATCATTTTGCATGTGTGTTCTTTTCACATACCACCTATGGATCCACCAGTGTCATTGAAATGTGTATTATTTTCAACTACCGCCCATGGATCCGCCAGTGTCATTGCATGTGTGTTCTTTTTACTAACAACAACCAGAGTTATTTTGCATGTGTGATCTCTTCACATACCACCTATGGATCAACCAGAGTCATTGGATGTGTGTTCTTTTTAGTAAAAACAACCAGTCATTGAAATGTGTGTTCTTCTCACATACCACCTATGGATCCACCAGTGTCATTGCATGTGTGTTCATTTCACTAACAACAACCAGATTCATTGCATGTGTGTTCTTTTCACATACCACATATGGATCCACCAGTGTGATTGAAATGTGTGTTCTCTAACGAGACCACACATGGATCCACTAGTGTCATTGCATGTGTGTTCTTTTTAGTAACAACCAGAGTCATTTTGCATGTGTGTTCTTTTCACATACCACATATGGATCCACCAGTGTCATTGCATGTGTGTTCTTTTCACAATACACCCATGGATCCTCCGGTGTCATTGCATGTATGTTCTTTTTAGTAACAACCAGAGTCATTTTGCATGTGTGTTCTTTTCACATACCACCTATGGATCCACCAGTGACATTTCATGTGTTTTCTTTTCACAATCCACCCATGGATCCCACCAGTGTCATTTTGCATGTGTGTTCTTTTTAGTAACAACAACTAGAGTCATTTTGCATGTGTGTTCTCTTCACATACCACCTATGGATCCACCAGTGTCATTGCATGTCTGTTCTCTTCACAATCCACCTATGGATCCACCAGTGTCATTGCATGTGTTCTTTTTAGTAACAACAACCAGTGTCATTGCGTGTGTGCTCTCTATAGAGACCACACATGGATCCACCAGTGTCATTGCATGTGTGTTCTTTTTACTAACAACAACAAGAGTCATTGAAATGTGTGCTCTCTTTAGAGACCACACATGGATCTACCAGTGTCATTGCATGTGTGTTCTTTTCACTAACAACCAGAGTCATTGCATGCGTGTTCTTTTCACATACCACATATGGATCACCAGTGTCATTGCATGTGTGTTCTTTTCACAATCCACCCATGGATCCACCAGTGTCATTGCGTGTGTGTTCTTTTTAGTAACAACCAGAGTCATTTTGCATGTGTGTTCTTTTCACATACCACCTATGGATCCACCAGTGTCATTGCATGTGTTTTCTTTTCACAATCCACCCATGGATCCCACCAGTGTCATTTTCCATGTGTGTTCTTTTTATTAACAACCAGAGTCATTTTGCATGTGTGTTCTCTTCAAATACCACCTCTGGATCCACCAGTGTCATTGCATCTGTGTTCTTTTTAGTAACAACAACCAGAGTCATTGAAATGTGTGTTCTTATCACATACCACCTATGGATCCACTAGTGTCATTGCAAGTGTGTTCATTTCATAATCCACCTATGGATCCACCAGTGTCATTGCATGTGTGTTCTTTTTAGTAACAACAACCAGAGTCATTTTGCATGTGTGTTCTTCTCAGATACCACCTATGGATCCACTAGTGTCATTGTATGTGTGTTCTTCTCACATACCACCTACGGATCCACCGGTGTCATTGCATGTGTGTTCATTTCACTAACAACAACCAGAGTCATTGCATGTGTGTTCTTTTCACATACCACAGATGGATCCACCAGTGTGATTGAAATGTGTGTTCTCTAGAGAGACCACACATGGATCCATGAGTGTCATTGCATGTGTGTTCTTTTTAGTAACAACCAGAGTCATTTTGCATGTGTGTTCTTTTCACATACCACATATGGATCCACCAGTGTCATTACATGTGTGTTCTTTTCACAATCCACCCATGGATCCACCGGTGTCATTTCCTGTGTGTTCTTTTTAGTAACAAACAGAGTCATTTTGCATGTGTGTTCTTTTCACATACCACCTATGGATCCACCAGTGTCATTGCATGTGTTTTCTTTTCACAATCCACCCATGGATCCCACCAGTGTCATTTTGCATGTGTGTTCTTTTTTATTAACAACAACCAGAGTCATTTTGCATGTGTGTTCTCTTCAAATACCACCTCTGGATCCACCAGTGTCATTGCATGTGTGTTCTTTTTAGTAACAACAACTAGAGTCATTGAAATGCGTGTTCTTATCACATACCACCTATGGATCCACTAGTGTCATTGCATGTGTGTTCATTTCATAATCCACCTATGGATCCACCAGTGTCATTGCATGTGTGTTCTTTTTAGTAACAACAACCACAGTCATTTTGCATGTGTGTTCTTCTCACATACCACCTATGGATCCACTAGTGTCATTGTATGTGTGTTCTTTTTCGTAACAACAACCAGTGTCATTGCATGTGTGTTCTCTTTAGAGACCACACATGGCTCCACCAGTGTCATTGCATGTGTATTCTTTTTACTAACAATAACAAGAGTCATTGAAATGTGTGCTCTCTTCAGATACCACACATGTATCCACCAATGTCATTGCACGTGCGTTCTTTTCACTAACAACAACCAGAGTCATTGCATGTGTGTTCTTTTCACATACCACATATGGATCCACCAGTGTCATTGCATGTGTCCTCTTTTCACAATCCACCCATGGATCCACCAGTGTCATTGCATGTGTGCTCTTTTTAGTAACAACAACCAGAGTCATTTTGCATGAGTTCTTTTCACATACCACCTATGGATCCACTAGTGTCATTGCATGTGTTTTCTTTTCACAATCCACCCATGCATCCCACCACTGTCATTTTGCATGTGTGTTCTTTTTAGTAACAACAACCAGAGTCATTTTGCATGTGTGTTCTTTTCACATACCACCTATGGATCCACCAGTGTCATTGAAATGTGTATTATTTTCAACTACCACCCATGGATCCACCAGTGTCATTGCATGTGTGTTCTTTTTACTAACAACCAGAGTCATTTTGCATGTGTGATATCTTCATATACCACCGATGGATCCACCAATGTCATTGGATGTGTGTTCTTTTTAGTAACAACAACCAGAGTCATTGAAATGTGTGTTCTTCTCACATACCACCTACGGATCCACCGGTGTCATTGCATGTGTGTTCATTTCACTAACAACAACCAGAGTCATTGCATGTGTGTTCTTTTCACATACCACAAATGGATCCACCAGTGTGATTGAAATGTGTGTTCTCTAGAGAGACCACACATGGATCCACCAGTGTCATTGCATGTGTGTTCTTTTTAGTAACAACCAGAGTCATTTTGCATGTGTGTTCTTTTCACATACCACATATGGATCCACCAGTGTCATTACATGTGTGTTCTTTTCACAATCCACCCATGGATCCACCGGTGTCATTTCATGTGTGTTCTTTTTAGTAACAAACAGAGTCATTTTGCATGTGTGTTCTTTTCAGATACCACCTATGGATCCACCAGTGTCATTGCATGTGTTTTCTTTCCACAATCCACCCATGGATCCCACCAGTGTCATTTTGCATGTGTGTTCTTTTTATTAACAACAACCAGAGTCATTTTGCATGTGTGTTCTCTTCAAATACCACCTCTGGATCCACCAGTGTCATTGCATGTGTGTTCTTTTTAGTAACAACAACCAGAGTCATTGAAATGTGTGTTCTTATCACATACCACCTATGGATCCACTAGTGTCATTGCAAGTGTGTTCATTTCATAATCCACCTATGGATCCACCAGTGTCATTGCATGTGTGTTCTTTTTAGTAACAACAACCAGAGTCATTTTGCATGTGTGTTCTTCTCAGATACCACCTATGGATCCACTAGTGTCATTGAAATGTGTGTTCTTCTCACATACCACCTACGGATCCACCGGTGTCATTGCATGTGTGTTCATTTCACTAACAACAACTAGAGTCATTGCATGTGTGTTCTTTTCACATACCACAGATGGATCCACCAGTGTGATTGAAATGTGTGTTCTCTAGAGAGACCACACATGGATCCACCAGTGTCATTGCATGTGTGTTCTTTTTAGTAACAACCAGAGTTATTTTGCATGTGTGTTCTTTTCACATACCACATATGGATCCACCAGTGTCATTACATGTGTGTTCTTTTCACAATCCACCCATGGATCCACCGGTGTCATTTCATGTGTGTTCTTTTTAGTAACAAATAGAGTCATTTTGCATGTGTGTTCTTTTCACATACCACCTATGGATCCACCAGTGTCATTGCATGTGTTTTCCTTTCACAATCCACCCATGGATCCCACCAGTGTCATTTTGCATGTGTGTTCTTTTTATTAACAACAACCAGAGTCATTTTGCATGTGTGTTCTCTTCAAATACCACCTCTGGATCCACCAGTGTCATTGCATGTGTGTTCTTTTTAGTAACAACAACCAGAGTCATTGAAATTTGTGTTCTTATCACATACCACAAATGGATCCACTAGTGTCATTGCATGTGTGTTCATTTCATAATCCACCTATGGATCCACCAGTGTCATTGCATGTGTGTTCTTTTTAGTAACAACAACCAGAGTCATTTTGCATGTGTGTTCTTCTCACATACCACCTATGGATCCACTAGTGTCATTGTATGTGTGTTCTTTTTCGTAACAACAACCAGTTTCATTGCATGTGTGTTCTCTTTAGATACCACACATGGCTCCACCAGTGTCATTGCATGTGTATTCTTTTTACTAACAATAACAAGAGTCATTGAAATGTGTGCTCTCTTCAGAGACCACACATGTATCCACCAGTGTCATTGCATGTGTGTTCTTTTCACTAACAACAACCAGAGTCATTGCATGTGTGTTCTTTTCACATACCACATATGGATCCACCAGTGTCATTGCATGTGTGCTCTTTTCACAATCCACCCATGGATCCACCAGTGTCATTGCATGTGTGCTCTTTTTAGTAACAACAACCAGAGTCATTTTGCATCTGTGTTCTTTTCACATACCACCTATGGATCCACTAGTGTCATTGAAATGTGTATTATTTTCAACTACCACCCATGGATCCCACCAGTGTCATTTTGCATGTGTGTTCTTTTTAGTAACAACAACCAGAGTCATTTTGCATGTGTGATCTCTTCACATACCACCTATGGATCCACCAGTGTCATTGCATGTGTGTTCTTTTTAGTAACAACAACCAGAGTCATTTTGCATGTGTGTTCTTTCCACATACCACCTATGGATCCACTAGTGTCATTGAAATGTGTATTATTTTCAACTACCACCCATGGATCCACCAGTGTCATTGCATGTGTGTTCTTTTTAGTAATAACAACCAGAGTAATTTTGCATGTGTGATCTCTTCACATACCACCTATGGATCCACCAGTGTCATTGCATGTGTGTTCTTTTTAGTAACAACAACCAGAGTCATTTTGCATGTGTGTTCTTTTCACATACCACCTATGGATCCACCAGTGTCATTGAAATGTGTATTATTTTCAACTACCGCCCATGGATCCCACCAGTGTCATTTTGCATGTGTGTTCTTTTTAGTAACAACAACCAGAGTCATTTTGCATGTGTGATCTCTTCACATACCACCTATGGATCCACCAGTGTCATTGCATGTGTGTTCTTTTTAGTAACAACAACCAGAGTCATTTTGCATGTGTGTTCTTTTCACATACCACCTATGGATCCACCAGTGTCATTGAAATGTGTATTATTTTCAACTACCGCCCATGGATCTGCCAGTGTCATTGCATGTGTGTTCTTTTTACTAACAACAACCAGAGTTATTTTGCATGTGTGATCTCTTCACATACCACCTATGGATCAACCAGAGTCATTGGATGTGTGTTCTTTTTAGTAAAAACAACCAGTCATTGAAATGTGTGTTCTTCTCACATACCACCTATGGATCCACCAGTGTCATTGCATGTGTGTTCATTTCACTAACAACAACCAGATTCATTGCATGTGTGTTCTTTTCACATACCACATATGGATCCACCAGTGTGATTGAAATGTGTGTTCTCTACAGAGACCACACATGGATCCACTAGTGTCATTGCATGTGTGTTCTTTTTAGTAACAACCAGAGTCATTTTGCATGTGTGTTCTTTTCACATACCACATATGGATCCACCAGTGTCATTGCATGTGTGTTCTTTTCACAATCCACCCATGGATCCTCCGGTGTCATTGCATGTATGTTCTTTTTAGTAACAACCAGAGTCATTTTGCATGTGTGTTCTTTTCACATACCACCTATGGATCCACCAGTGACATTTCATGTGTTTTCTTTTCACAATCCACCCATGGATCCCACCAGTGTCATTTTGCATGTGTGTTCTTTTTAGTAACAACAACTAGAGTCATTTTGCATGTGTGTTCTCTTCACATACCACCTATGGATCCACCAGTGTCATTGCATGTCTGTTCTCTTCACAATCCACCTATGGATCCACCAGTGTCATTGCATGTGTTCTTTTTAGTAACAACAACCAGTGTCATTGCATGTGTGCTCTCTATAGAGACCACACATGGATCCACCAGTGTCATTGCATGTGTGTTCTTTTTACTAACAACAACAAGAGTCATTGAAATGTGTGCTCTCTTCAGAGACCACACATGGATCTACCAGTGTCATTGCATGTGTGTTCTTTTCACTAACAACCAGAGTCATTGCATGCGTGTTCTTTTCACATACCACATATGGATCACCAGTGTCATTGCATGTGTGTTCTTTTCACAATCCACCCATGGATCCACCAGTGTCATTGCGTGTGTGTTCTTTTTAGTAACAACCAGAGTCATTTTGCATGTGTGTTCTTTTCACATACCACCTATGGATCCACCAGTGTCATTGCATGTGTTTTCTTTTCACAATCCACCCATGGATCCCACCAGTGTCATTTTCCATGTGTGTTCTTTTTATTAACAACCAGAGTCATTTTGCATGTGTGTTCTCTTCAAATACCACCTCTGGATCCACCAGTGTCATTGCATCTGTGTTCTTTTTAGTAACAACAACCAGAGTCATTGAAATGTGTGTTCTTATCACATACCACCTATGGATCCACTAGTGTCATTGCAAGTGTGTTCATTTCATAATCCACCTATGGATCCACCAGTGTCATTGCATGTGTGTTCTTTTTAGTAACAACAACCAGAGTCATTTTGCTTGTGTGTTCTTCTCAGATACCACCTATGGATCCACTAGTGTCATTGTATGTGTGTTCTTCTCACATACCACCTACGGATCCACCGGTGTCATTGCATGTGTGTTCATTTCACTAACAACAACCAGAGTCATTGCATGTGTGTTCTTTTCACATACCACAGATGGATCCACCAGTGTGATTGAAATGTGTGTTCTCTAGAGAGACCACACATGGATCCACCAGTGTCATTGCATGTGTGTTCTTTTTAGTAACAACCAGAGTCATTTTGCATGTGTGATCTCTTCACATACCACATATGGATCCACCAGTGTCATTGCATGTGTGTTCTTTTTAGTAACAACAACCAGAGTCATTTTGCATGTGTGTTCTTTCCACATACCACCTATGGATCCACTAGTGTCATTGAAATGTGTATTATTTTCAACTACCACCCATGGATCCACCAGTCTCATTGCATGTGTGTTCTTTTTAGTAATAACAACCAGAGTAATTTTGCATGTGTGATCTCTTCACATACCACCTATTAATCCACCAGTGTCATTGCATGTGTGTTCTTTTTACTAACAACCAGAGTCATTTTGCATGTGTGATCTCTTCATATACCACCGATGGATCCACCAGTGTCATTGCATGTGTGTTCTTTTTAGTAACAACAACCAGAGTCATTGAAATGTGTGTTCTTCTCACATACCACCTACCGATCCACCTGTGTCATTGCATGTGTGTTCATTTCACTAACAACAACCAGAGTCATTGCATGTGTGTTCTTTTCACATACCACAGATGGATCCACCAGTGTGATTGAAATGTGTGTTCTCTAGTGAGACCACACATGGATCCACCAGTGCATTGCATGTGTGTTCTTTTTAGTAACAACCAGAGTCCTTTTGCATGTGTGTTCTTTTCACATACCACATATGGATCCACCAATGTCATTACATGTGTGTTCTTTTCACAATCCACCCATGGATCCACCGGTGTCATTTCATGTGTTTTCTTTTTAGTAACAAACATAGTCATTTTGCATGTGTGTTCTTTTCACATACCACCTGTGGATCCACCAGTGTCATTGCATGTGTTTTCTTTTCACAATCCACCCATGGATCCCACCAGTGTCATTTTGCATGTGTGTTCTTTTTATTAACAACAACCAGAGTCATTTTGCATGTGTGTTCTCTTCAAATACCACCTCTGGATCCACCAGTGTCATTGCATGTGTGTTCTTTTTAGTAACAACAACCAGAGTCATTGAAATGTGTGTTCTTATCACATACCACCTATGGATCCACTAGTGTCATTGCATGTGTGTTCATTTCATAATCCACCTATGTATCCACCAGTGTCATTGCATGTGTGTTCTTTTGAGTAACAACAACCAGAGTCATTTTGCATGTGTGTTCTTCTCACATGCCACCTATGGATCCACTAGTGTCATTGTATGTGTGTTCTTTTTCGTAACAACAACCAGTGTCATTGCATGTGTGTTCTCTTTAGAGACCACACATGGCTCCACCAGTGTCATTGCATGTGTATTCTTTTTACTAACAATAACAAGAGTCATTGAAATGTGTGCTCTCTTCAGATACCACACATGTATCCACCAATGTCATTGCATGTGTGTTCTTTTCACTAACAACAACCAGAGTCATTGCATGTGTGTTCTTTTCACATACCACATATGGATCCACCAGTGTCATTGCATGTGTCCTCTTTTCACAATCCACCCATGGATCCACCAGTGTCATTGCATGTGTGCTCTTTTTAGTAACAACAACCAGAGTCATTTTGCATGTGTGTTCTATTCACATACCACCAATGGATCCACTAGTCTCATTGAAATGTGTATTATTTTCAACTACCACCCATGGATCCCACTAGTGTCATTTTGCATGTGTGTTCTTTTTAGTAACAACAACCAGAGTCATTTTGCACGTGTGATCTCTTCACATACCACCTATGGATCCACCAGTGTTGTTGCATGTGTGTTCTTTTTAGTAACAACAACCAGAGTCATTTTGCATGTGTGTTCTTTCCACATACCACCTATGGATCCACTAGTTTCATTGAAATGTGTATTATTTTCAACTACCACCCATGGATCCACCAGTGTCATTGCATGTGTGTTCTTTTTAGTAACAACAACCAGAGTCATTTTGCATGTGTGTTCTTTTCACATACCACCTATGGATCCACCAGTGTCATTGAAATGTGTATTATTTTCAACTACCGCCCATGGATCCACCAGTGTCATTGCATGTGTGTTCTTTTTACTAACAACAACCAGAGTCATTTTGCATGTGTGTTCTTTTCACATACCACCTATGGATCCACCAGTGTCATTGAAATGTGTATTATTTTCAACTACCGCCCATGGATCCACCAGTGTCATTGCATGTGTGTTCTTTTTACTAACAACAACCAGAGTCATTTTGCATGTGTGATCTCTTCACATATCACCTATGGATCCACCAGTGTCACTGGATGTGTGTTCTTTTTAGTAAAAACAACCAGAGTCATTTTGCATGTGTGATCTCTTCACATACCACCTATGGATCCACTAGTGTCATTGCATGTGTGTTCTTTTTAGTAACATCAACCAGAGTCATTTTGCATGTGTGTTCTTTTCACATACCACCTATGGATCCACCAGTGTCATTGAAATGTGTATTATTTTCAACTACCACCCATGGATCCACCAGTGTCATTACATGTGTGTTCTTTTTACTAACAACCAGAGTCATTTTGAATGTGTGATCTCTTCATATACCACCGATGGATCCACCAGTGTCATTGCATGTGTCTTCTTTTTAGTAACAACAACCAGAGTCATTTTGCATGTGTGTTCTTCTCACATACCACCTATGGATCCACTAGTGTCATTGTATGTGTGTTCTTTTTCGTAACAACAATCAGTGTCATTGCATGTGTGTTCTCTTTAGAGACCACACATGGCTCCACCAGTGTCATTGCATGTGTATTCTTTTTACTAACAATAACAAGAGTCATTGAAATGTGTGCTCTCTTCAGATACCACACATGTATCCACCAATGTCATTGCATGTGTGTTCTTTTCACTAACAACAACCAGAGTCATTGCATGTGTGTTCTTTTCACATACCACATATGGATCCACCAGTGTCATTGCATGTGTCCTCTTTTCACAATCCACCCATGGATCCACCAGAGTCATTGCATGTGTGCTCTTTTTAGTAACAACAACCAGAGTCATTTTGCATGTGTGTTCTTTTCACATACCACCTATGGATCCACTAGTGTCATTGAAATGTGTATTATTTTCCACTACCACCCATGGATCCCACCAGTGTCATTTTGCATGTGTGTTCTTTTTAGTAACAACAACCAGAGTCATTTTGCATGTGTGATCTCTTCACATACCACCTATGGATCCACCAGTGTCATTGCATGTGTGTTCTTTTTAGTAACAACAACCAGAGTCATTTTGCATGTGTGTTCTTTCCACATACCACCTATGGATCCACTAGTGTCATTGAAATGTGTATTATTTTCAACTACCACCCATGGATCCACCAGTGTCATTGCATGTGTGTTCTTTTTAGTAACAACAACCAGAGTCATTTTGCATGTGTGTTCTTCTCACATACCACCTATGGATCCACTAGTGTCATTGAAATGTGTATTATTTTCCACTACCACCCATGGATCCCACCAGTCTCATTTTGCATGTGTGTTCTTTTTAGTAACAACAACCAGAGTCATTTTGCATGTGTGATCTCTTCACATACCACCTATGGATCCACCAGTGTCATTGCATGTGTGTTCTTTTTAGTAACAACAACCAGAGTCATTTTGCATGTGTGTTCTTTCCACATACCACCTATGGATCCACTAGTGTCATTGAAATGTGTATTATTTTCAACTACCACCCATGGATCCACCAGTGTCATTGCATGTGTGTTCTTTTTAGTAACAACCAGAGTAATTTTGCATGTGTGATCTCTTCACATACCACCTATGGATCCACCAGTGTCATTGCATGTGTGTTCTTTTTAGTAACAACAACCAGAGTCATTTTGCATGTGTGTTATTTTCACATACCACCTATGGATCCACCAGTGTCATTGAAATGTGTATTATTTTCAACTACCGCCCATGGATCCACCAGTGTCGTTGCATGTGTGTTCTTTTTACTAACAACAACCAGAGTCATTTTGCATGTGTGATCTCTTCACATATCACCTATGGATCCACCAGTGTCATTGGATGTGTGTTCTTTTTAGTAAAAACAACCAGAGTCATTTTGCATGTGTGATCTCTTCACATACCACCTATGGATCCACTAGTGTCATTGCATGTGTGTTCTTTTTAGTAACAACAACCAGAGTCATTTTGCATGTGTGTTCTTTTCACATACCACCTATGGATCCACCAGTGTCATTGAAATGTGTATTATTTTCAACTACCACCCATGGATCCACCAGTGTCATTACATGTGTGTTCTTTTTACTAACAACCAGAGTCATTTTGCATGTGTGATCTCTTCATATACCACCGATGGATCCACCAGTGTCATTGCATGTGTGTTCTTTTTAGTAACAACAAGCAGAGTCATTGAAATGTGTGTTCTTATCACATACCACCTATGGATCCACTAGTGTCATTGCATGTGTGTTCATTTCATAATCCACCTATGGATCCACCAGTGTCATTGCATGTGTGTTCTTTTTAGTAACAACAACCAGAGTCATTTTGCATGTGTGTTCTTCTCACATACCACCTATGGATCCGCTAGTGTCATTGAAATGTGTATTATTTTCAACTACCACCCATGGATCCCACCAGTGTCATTTTGCATGTGTGTTCTTTTTAGTAACAACAACCAGAGTCATTTTGCATGTGTGATCTCTTCACATACCACCTATGGATCCACCAGTGTCATTGCATGTGTGTTCTTTTTAGTAACAACAACCAGAGTAATTTTGCATGTGTGATCTCTTCACATACCACCTATGGATCCACCAGTGTCATTGCATGTGTGTTCTTTTTAGTAACAACAACCAGAGTCATTTTGCATGTGTGTTCTTTTCACATACCACCTATGGATCCACCAGTGTCATTGAAATGTGTATTATTTTCAACTACCGCCCATGGATCCACCAGTGTCATTGCATGTGTGTTCTTTTTACTAACAACAACCAGAGTCATTTTGCATGTGTGTTCTTTTCACATACCACCTATGGATCCACCAGTGTCATTGAAATGTGTATTATTTTCAACTACCGCCCATGGATCCACCAGTGTCATTGCATGTGTTTTCTTTTTACTAACAACAACCAGAGTCATTTTGCATGTGTGATCTCTTCACATATCACCTATGGATCCACCAGTGTCATTGGATGTGTGTTCTTTTTAGTAAAAACAACCAGAGTCATTTTGCATGCGTGATCTCTTCACATACCACCTATGGATCCACTAGTGTCATTGCATGTGTGTTCTTTTTAGTAACAACAACCAGAGTCATTTTGCATGTGTGTTCTTTTCACATACCACCTATGGATCCACCAGTGTCATTGAAATGTGTATTAGTTTCAACTACCACCCATGGATCCACCAGTGTCATTACATGTGTGTTCTTTTTACTAACAACCAGAGTCATTTTGCATGTGTGATCTCTTCATATACCACCGATGGATCCACCAGTGTCATTGCATGTGTTTTCTTTTTAGTAACAACAAGCAGAGTCATTGAAATGTGTGTTCTTATCACATACCACCTATGGATCCACTAGTGTCATTGCATGTGTGTTCATTTCATAATCCACCTATGGATCCACCAGTGTCATTGCATGTGTGTTCTTTTTAGTAACAACAACCAGAGTCATTTTGCATGTGTGTTCTTCTCACATACCACCTATGGATCCACTAGTGTCATTGTATGTGTGTTCTTTTTCGTAACAACAATCAGTGTCATTGCATGTGTGTTCTCTTTAGAGACCACACATGGCTCCACCAGTGTCATTGCATGTGTATTCTTTTTACTAACGATAACAAGAGTCATTGAAATGTGTGCTCTCTTCAGATACCACACATGTATCCACCAATGTCATTGCATGTGTGTTCTTTTCACTAACAACAACCAGAGTCATTGCATGTGTGTTCTTTTCACATACCACATATGGATCCACCAGTGTCATTGCATGTGTCCTCTTTTCACAATCCACCCATGGATCCACCAGTGTCATTGCATGTGTGCTCTTTTTAGTAACAACAACCAGAGTCATTTTGCATGTGTGTTCTTTTCACATACCACCTATGGATCCACTAGTGTCATTGAAATGTGTATTATTTTCCACTACCACCCATGGATCCCACCAGTGTCATTTTGCATGTGTGTTCTTTTTAGTAACAACAACCAGAGTCATTTTGCATGTGTGATCTCTTCACATACCACCTATGGATCCACCAGTGTCATTGCATGTGTGTTCTTTTTAGTAACAACAACCAGAGTCATTTTGCATGTGTGTTCTTTCCACATACCACCTATGGATCCACTAGTGTCATTGAAATGTGTATTATTTTCAACTACCACCCATGGATCCACCAGTGTCATTGCATGTGTGTTCTTTTTAGTAACAACAACCAGAGTAATTTTGCATGTGTGATCTCTTCACATACCACCTATGGATCCACCAGTGTCATTGCATGTGTGTTCTTTTTAGTAACAACAACCAGAGTCATTTTGCATGTGTGTTCTTTTCACATACCACCTATGGATCCACCAGTGTCATTGAAATGTGTATTATTTTCAACTACCGCCCATGGATCCACCAGTGTCATTGCATGTGTGTTCTTTTTACTAACAACAACCGGAGTCATTTTGCATGTGTGTTCTTTTCACATACCACCTATGGATCCACCAGTGTCATTGAAATGTGTATTATTTTCAACTACCGCCCATGGATCCACCAGTGTCATTGCATGTGTGTTCTTTTTACTAACAACAACCAGAGTCATTTTGCATGTGTGATCTCTTCACATATCACCTATGGATCCACCAGTGTCATTGGATGTGTGTTCTTTTTAGTAAAAACAACCAGAGTCATTTTGCATGCGTGATCTCTTCACATACCACCTATGGATCCACTAGTGTCATTGCATGTGTGTTCTTTTTAGTAACAACAACCAGAGTCATTTTGCATGTGTGTTCTTTTCACATACCACCTATGGATCCACTAGTGTCATTGAAATGTGTATTATTTTCAACTACCACCCATGGATCCACCAGTGTCATTACATGTGTGTTCTTTTTACTAACAACCAGAGTCATTTTGCATGTGTGATCTCTTCATATACCACCGATGGATCCACCAGTGTCATTGCATGTGTGTTCTTTTTAGTAACAACAAGCAGAGTCATTGAAATGTGTGTTCTTATCACATACCACCTATGGATCCACTAGTGTCATTGCATGTGTGTTCATTTCATAATCCACCTATGGATCCACCAGTGTCATTGCATGTGTGTTCTTTTTAGTAACAACAACCAGAGTCATTTTGCATGTGTGTTCTTCTCACATACCACCTATGGATCCACTAGTGTCATTGTATGTGTGTTCTTTTTCGTAACAACAATCAGTGTCATTGCATGTGTGTTCTCTTTAGAGACCACACATGGCTCCACCAGTGTCATTGCATGTGTATTCTTTTTACTAACGATAACAAGAGTCATTGAAATGTGTGCTCTCTTCAGATACCACACATGTATCCACCAATGTCATTGCATGTGTGTTCTTTTCACTAACAACAACCAGAGTCATTGCATGTGTGTTCTTTTCACATACCACATATGGATCCACCAGTGTCATTGCATGTGTCCTCTTTTCACAATCCACCCATGGATCCACCAGTGTCATTGCATGTGTGCTCTTTTTAGTAACAACAACCAGAGTCATTTTGCATGTGTGTTCTTTTCACATACCACCTATGGATCCACTAGTGTCATTGAAATGTGTATTATTTTCCACTACCACCCATGGATCCCACCAGTGTCATTTTGCATGTGTGTTCTTTTTAGTAACAACAACCAGAGTCATTTTGCATGTGTGATCTCTTCACATACCACCTATGGATCCACCAGTGTCATTGCATGTGTGTTCTTTTTAGTAACAACAACCAAAGTCATTTTGCATGTGTGTTCTTTCCACATACCACCTATGGATCCACTAGTGTCATTGAAATGTGTATTATTTTCAACTACCACCCATGGATCCACCAGTGTCATTGCATGTGTGTTCTTTTTAGTAACAACAACCAGAGTAATTTTGCATGTGTGATCTCTTCACATACCACCTATGGATCCACCAGTGTCATTGCATGTGTGTTCTTTTTAGTAACAACAACCAGAGTCATTTTGCATGTGTGTTCTTTTCACATACCACCTATGGATCCACCAGTGTCATTGAAATGTGTATTATTTTCCACTACCACCATGGATCCCACCAGTGTCATTTTGCATGTGTGTTCTTTTTAGTAACAACAACCAGAGACATTTTGCATGTGTGATCTCTTCACATACCACCTATGGATCCACCAGTGTCATTGCATGTGTGTTCTTTTTAGTAACAACAACCAGAGTCATTTTGCATGTGTGTTCTTTCCACATACCACCTATGGATCCACTAGTGTCATTGAAATGTGTATTATTTTCAACTACCACCCATGGATCCACCAGTGTCATTGCATGTGTGTTCTTTTTAGTAACAACAACCAGAGTAATTTTGCATGTGTGATCTCTTCACATACCACCTATGGATCCACCAGTGTCATTGCATGTGTGTTCTTTTTAGTAACAACAACTAGAGTCATTTTGCATGTGTGTTCTTTTCACATACCACCTATGGATCCACCAGTGTCATTGAAATGTGTATTATTTTCAACTACCGCCCATGGATCCACCAGTGTCATTGCATGTGTGTTCTTTTTACTAACAACAACCAGAGTCATTTTGCATGTGTGTTCTTTTCACATACCACCTATGGATCCACCAGTGTCATTGAAATGTGTATTATTTTCAACTACCGCCCATGGATCCACCAGTGTCATTGCATGTGTGTTCTTTTTACTAACAACAACCAGAGTCATTTTGCATGTGTGATCTCTTCACATATCACCTATGGATCCACCAGTGTCATTGGATGTGTGTTCTTTTTAGTAAAAACAACCAGAGTCATTTTGCATGTGTGATCTCTTCACATACCACCTATGGATCCACTAGTGTCATTGCATGTGTGTTCTTTTTCGTAACAACAACCAGAGTCATTTTGCATGTGTGTTCTTTTCACATACCACCTATGGATCCACCAGTGTCATTGAAATGTGTATTATTTTCAACTACCACCCATGGATCCACCAGTGTCATTACATGTGTGTTCTTTTTACTAACAACCAGAGTCATTTTGCATGTGTGATCTCTTCATATACCACTGATGGATCCACCAGTGTCATTGCATGTGTGTTCTTTTTAGTAACAACAAGCAGAGTCATTGAAATGTGTGTTCTTATCACATACCACCTATGGATCCACTAGTGTCATTGCATGTGTGTTCATTTCATAATCCACCTATGGATCCACCAGTGTCATTGCATGTGTGTTCTTTTTAGTAACAACAACCAGAGTCATTTTGCATGTGTGTTCTTCTCACATACCACCTATGGATCCACTAGTGTCATTGTATGTGTGTTCTTTTTCGTAACAACAATCAGTGTCATTGCATGTGTGTTCTCTTTAGAGACCACACATGGCTCCACCAGTGTCATTGCATGTGTATTCTTTTTACTAACAATAACAAGAGTCATTGAAATGTGTGCTCTCTTCAGATACCACACATGTATCCACCAATGTCATTGCATGTGTGTTCTTTTCACTAACAACAACCAGAGTCATTGCATGTGTGTTCTTTTCACATACCACATATGGATCCACCAGTGTCATTGCATGTGTCCTCTTTTCACAATCCACCCATGGATCCACCAGTGTCATTGCATGTGTGCTCTTTTTAGTAACAACAACCAGAGTCATTTTGCATGTGTGTTCTTTTCACATACCACCTATGGATCCACTAGTGTCATTGAAATGTGTATTATTTTCCACTACCACCCATGGATCCCACCAGTGTCATTTTGCATGTGTGTTCTTTTTAGTAACAACAACCAGAGTCATTTTGCATGTGTGATCTCTTCACATACCACCTATGGATCCACCAGTGTCATTGCATGTGTGTTCTTTTTAGTAACAACAACCAGAGTCATTTTGCATGTGTGTTCTTCCACATACCACCTATGGATCCACTAGTGTCATTGAAATGTGTATTATTTTCAACTACCACCCATGGATCCACCAGTGTCATTGCATGTGTGTTCTTTTTAGTAACAACAACCAGAGACATTTTGCATGTGTGATCTCTTCACATACCACCTATGGATCCACCAGTGTCATTGCATGTGTGTTCTTTTTAGTAACAACAACCAGAGTCATTTTGCATGTGTGTTCTTTTCACATACCACCTATGGATCCACCAGTGTCATTGAAATGTGTATTATTTTCAACTACCGCCCATGGATCCACCAGTGTCATTGCATGTGTGTTCTTTTTACTAACAACAACCAGAGTCATTTTGCATGTGTGATCTCTTCACATATCACCTATGGATCCACCAGTGTCATTGGATGTGTGTTCTTTTTAGTAAAAACAACCAGAGTCATTTTGCATGGGTGATCTCTTCACATACCACCTATGGATCCACTAGTGTCATTGCATGTGTGTTCTTTTTAGTAACAACAACCAGAGTCATTTTGCATGTGTGTTCTTTTCACATACCACCTATGGATCCACCAGTGTCATTGAAATGTGTATTATTTTCAACTACCACCCATGGATCCACCAGTGTCATTACATGTGTGTTCTTTTTACTAACAACCAGAGTCATTTTGCATGTGTGATCTCTTCATATACCACTGATGGATCCACCAGTGTCATTGCATGTGTGTTCTTTTTAGTAACAACAAGCAGAGTCATTGAAATGTGTGTTCTTATCACATACCACCTATGGATCCACTAGTGTCATTGCATGTGTGTTCATTTCATAATCCACCTATGGATCCACCAGTGTCATTGCATGTGTGTTCTTTTTAGTAACAACAACCAGAGTCATTTTGCATGTGTGTTCTTCTCACATACCACCTATGGATCCACTAGTGTCATTGTATGTGTGTTCTTTTTCGTAACAACAATCAGTGTCATTGCATGTGTGTTCTCTTTAGAGACCACACATGGCTCCACCAGTGTCATTGCATGTGTATTCTTTTTACTAACAATAACAAGAGTCATTGAAATGTGTGCTCTCTTCAGATACCACACATGTATCCACCAATGTCATTGCATGTGTGTTCTTTTCACTAACAACAACCAGAGTCATTGCATGTGTGTTCTTTTCACATACCACATATGGATCCACCAGTGTCATTGCATGTGTCCTCTTTTCACAATCCACCCATGGATCCACCAGTGTCATTGCATGTGTGCTCTTTTTAGTAACAACAACCAGAGTCATTTTGCATGTGTGTTCTTTTCACATACCACCTATGGATCCACTAGTGTCATTGAAATGTGTATTATTTTCCACTACCACCCATGGATCCCACCAGTGTCATTTTGCATGTGTGTTCTTTTTAGTAACAACAACCAGAGTCATTTTGCATGTGTGATCTCTTCACATACCACCTATGGATCCACCAGTGTCATTGCATGTGTGTTCTTTTTAGTAACAACAACCAGAGTCATTTTGCATGTGTGTTCTTCCACATACCACCTATGGATCCACTAGTGTCATTGAAATGTGTATTATTTTCAACTACCACCCATGGATCCACCAGTGTCATTGCATGTGTGTTCTTTTTAGTAACAACAACCAGAGACATTTTGCATGTGTGATCTCTTCACATACCACCTATGGATCCACCAGTGTCATTGCATGTGTGTTCTTTTTAGTAACAACAACCAGAGTCATTTTGCATGTGTGTTCTTTTCACATACCACCTATGGATCCACCAGTGTCATTGAAATGTGTATTATTTTCAACTACCGCCCATGGATCCACCAGTGTCATTGCATGTGTGTTCTTTTTACTAACAACAACCAGAGTCATTTTGCATGTGTGATCTCTTCACACATCACCTATGGATCCACCAGTGTCATTGGATGTGTGTTCTTTTTAGTAAAAACAACCAGAGTCATTTTGCATGTGTGATCTCTTCACATACCACCTATGGATCCACCAGTGTCATTGCATGTGTGTTCTTTTTAGTAACAACAACCAGAGTCATTTTGCATGTGTGTTCTTTTCACATACCACCTATGGATCCACCAGTGTCATTGAAATGTGTATTATTTTCAACTACCACCCATGGATCCACCTGTGTCATTACATGTGTGTTCTTTTTACTAACAACCAGAGTCATTTTGCATGTGTGATCTCTTCATATACCACCGATGGATCCACCAGTGTCATTGCATGTGTGTTCTTTTTAGTAACAACAACCAGAGTCATTGAAATGTGTGTTCTTCTCACATACCACCTACCGATCCACCTGTGTCATTGCATGTGTGTTCATTTCACTAACAACAACCAGAGTCATTGCATGTGTGTTCTTTTCACATACCACAGATGGATCCACCAGTGTGATTGAAATGTGTGTTCTCTAGTGAGACCACACATGGATCCACCAGTGCATTGCATGTGTGTTCTTTTTAGTAACAACCAGAGTCCTTTTGCATGTGTGTTCTTTTCACATACCACATATGGATCCACCAATGTCATTACATGTGTGTTCTTTTCACAATCCACCCATGGATCCACCGGTGTCATTTCATGTGTTTTCTTTTTAGTAACAAACATAGTCATTTTGCATGTGTGTTCTTTTCACATACCACCTGTGGATCCACCAGTGTCATTGCATGTGTTTTCTTTTCACAATCCACCCATGGATCCCACCAGTGTCATTTTGCATGTGTGTTCTTTTTATTAACAACAACCAGAGTCATTTTGCATGTGTGTTCTCTTCAAATACCACCTCTGGATCCACCAGTGTCATTGCATGTGTGTTCTTTTTAGTAACAACAACCAGAGTCATTGAAATGTGTGTTCTTATCACATACCACCTATGGATCCACTAGTGTCATTGCATGTGTGTTCATTTCATAATCCACCTATGTATCCACCAGTGTCATTGCATGTGTGTTCTTTTGAGTAACAACAACCAGAGTCATTTTGCATGTGTGTTCTTCTCACATGCCACCTATGGATCCACTAGTGTCATTGTATGTGTGTTCTTTTTCGTAACAACAACCAGTGTCATTGCATGTGTGTTCTCTTTAGAGACCACACATGGCTCCACCAGTGTCATTGCATGTGTATTCTTTTTACTAACAATAACAAGAGTCATTGAAATGTGTGCTCTCTTCAGATACCACACATGTATCCACCAATGTCATTGCATGTGTGTTCTTTTCACTAACAACAACCAGAGTCATTGCATGTGTGTTCTTTTCACATACCACATATGGATCCACCAGTGTCATTGCATGTGTCCTCTTTTCACAATCCACCCATGGATCCACCAGTGTCATTGCATGTGTGCTCTTTTTAGTAACAACAACCAGAGTCATTTTGCATGTGTGTTCTATTCACATACCACCAATGGATCCACTAGTCTCATTGAAATGTGTATTATTTTCAACTACCACCCATGGATCCCACTAGTGTCATTTTGCATGTGTGTTCTTTTTAGTAACAACAACCAGAGTCATTTTGCATGTGTGATCTCTTCACATACCACCTATGGATCCACCAGTGTTGTTGCATGTGTGTTCTTTTTAGTAACAACAACCAGAGTCATTTTGCATGTGTGTTCTTTCCACATACCACCTATGGATCCACTAGTTTCATTGAAATGTGTATTATTTTCAACTACCACCCATGGATCCACCAGTGTCATTGCATGTGTGTTCTTTTTAGTAACAACAACCAGAGTCATTTTGCATGTGTGTTCTTTTCACATACCACCTATGGATCCACCAGTGTCATTGAAATGTGTATTATTTTCAACTACCGCCCATGGATCCACCAGTGTCATTGCATGTGTGTTCTTTTTACTAACAACAACCAGAGTCATTTTGCATGTGTGTTCTTTTCACATACCACCTATGGATCCACCAGTGTCATTGAAATGTGTATTATTTTCAACTACCGCCCATGGATCCACCAGTGTCATTGCATGTGTGTTCTTTTTACTAACAACAACCAGAGTCATTTTGCATGTGTGATCTCTTCACATATCACCTATGGATCCACCAGTGTCACTGGATGTGTGTTCTTTTTAGTAAAAACAACCAGAGTCATTTTGCATGTGTGATCTCTTCACATACCACCTATGGATCCACTAGTGTCATTGCATGTGTGTTCTTTTTAGTAACATCAACCAGAGTCATTTTGCATGTGTGTTCTTTTCACATACCACCTATGGATCCACCAGTGTCATTGAAATGTGTATTATTTTCAACTACCACCCATGGATCCACCAGTGTCATTACATGTGTGTTCTTTTTACTAACAACCAGAGTCATTTTGAATGTGTGATCTCTTCATATACCACCGATGGATCCACCAGTGTCATTGCATGTGTGTTCTTTTTAGTAACAACAAGCAGAGTCATTGAAATGTGTGTTCTTATCACATACCACCTATGGATCCACTAGTGTCATTGCATGTGTGTTCATTTCATAATCCACCTATGGATCCACCAGTGTCATTGCATGTGTCTTCTTTTTAGTAACAACAACCAGAGTCATTTTGCATGTGTGTTCTTCTCACATACCACCTATGGATCCACTAGTGTCATTGTATGTGTGTTCTTTTTCGTAACAACAATCAGTGTCATTGCATGTGTGTTCTCTTTAGAGACCACACATGGCTCCACCAGTGTCATTGCATGTGTATTCTTTTTACTAACAATAACAAGAGTCATTGAAATGTGTGCTCTCTTCAGATACCACACATGTATCCACCAATGTCATTGGATGTGTGTTCTTTTTACTAACAACAACTAGAGTCATTGCATGTGTGTTCTTTTCACATACCACATATGGATCCACCAGTGTCATTGCATGTGTCCTCTTTTCACAATCCACCCATGGATCCACCAGTGTCATTGCATGTGTGCTCTTTTTAGTAACAACAACCAGAGTCATTTTGCATGTGTGTTCTTTTCACATACCACCTATGGATCCACTAGTGTCATTGAAATGTGTATTATTTTCCACTACCACCCATGGATCCCACCAGTGTCATTTTGCATGTGTGTTCTTTTTAGTAACAACAACCAGAGTCATTTTGCATGTGTGATCTCTTCACATACCACCTATGGATCCACCAGTGTCATTGCATGTCTGTTCTTTTTAGTAACAACAACCAGAGTCATTTTGCATGTGTGTTCTTTCCACATACCACCTATGGATCCACTAGTGTCATTGAAATGTGTATTATTTTCAACTACCACCCATGGATCCACCAGTGTCATTGCATGTGTGTTCTTTTTAGTAACAACAACCAGAGTAATTTTGCATGTGTGATCTCTTCACATACCACCTATGGATCCACCAGTGTCATTGCATGTGTGTTCTTTTTAGTAACAACAACCAGAGTCATTTTGCATGTGTGTTCTTTTCACATACCACCTATGGATCCACCAGTGTCATTGAAATGTGTATTATTTTCAACTACCGCCCATGGATCCACCAGTGTCATTGCATGTGTGTTCTTTTTACTAACAACAACCAGAGTCATTTTGCATGTGTGATCTCTTCACATATCACCTATGGATCCACCAGTGTCATTGGATGTGTGTTCTTTTTAGTAAAAACAACCAGCGTCATTTTGCATGTGTGATCTCTTCACATACCACCTATGGATCCACCAGTGTCATTGCATGTGTGTTCTTTTTAGTAACAACAACACGAGTCATTTTGCATGTGTGTTCTTTTCACATACCACCTATGGATCCACCAGTGTCATTGAAATGTGTATTATTTTCAACTACCACCCATGGATCCACCAGTGTCATTACATGTGTGTTCTTTTTACTAACAACCAGAGTCATTTTGCATGTGTGATCTCTTCATATACCACCGATGGATCCACTAGTGTCATTGCATGTGTGTTCTTTTTAGTAACAACAACCAGAGTCATTGAAATGTGTGTTCTTCTCACATACCACCTACGGATCCACCTGTGTCATTGCATGTGTGTTCATTTCACTAACAACAACCAGAGTCATTGCATGTGTGTTCTTTTCACATACCACAGATGGATCCACCAGTGTGATTGAAATGTGTGTTCTCTAGTGAGACCACACATGGATCCACCAGTGTCATTGCATGTGTGTTCTTTTTAGTAACAACCAGAGTCATTTTGCGTGTTTCACATACCACATATGGATCCACCAATGTCATTACATGTGTGTTCTTTTCACAATCCACCCATGGATCCACCGGTGTCATTTCATGTGTTTTCTTTTTAGTAACAAACAGAGTCATTTTGCATGTGTGTTCTTTTCACATACCACCTGTGGATCCACCAGTGTCATTCATGTGTTTTCTTTTCACAATCCACCCATGGATCCCACCAGGGTCATTTTGCATGTGTGTTCTTTTTATTAACAACCAGAGTCATTTTGCATGTGTGTTCTCTTCAAATACCACCTCTGGATCCACCAGTGTCATTGCATGTGTGTTCTTTTTAGTAACAACAACCAGAGTCATTGAAATGTGTGTTCTTATCACATACCACCTATGGATCCACTAGTGTCATTGCATGTGTGTTCATTTCATAATCCACCTATGTATCCACCAGTGTCATTGCATGTGTGTTCTTTTGAGTAACAACAACCAGAGTCATTTTGCATGTGTGTTCTTCTCACATGCCACCTATGGATCCACTAGTGTCATTGTATGTGTGTTCTTTTTCGTAACAACAACCAGTGTCATTGCATGTGTGTTCTCTTTAGATACCACACATGGCTCCACCAGTGTCATTGCATGTGTATTCTTTTTACTAACAATAACAAGAGTCATTGAAATGTGTGCTCTCTTTAGAGACCACACATGTATCCACCAGTGTCATTGCATGTGTGTTCTTTTCACTAACAACAACAAGAGTCATTGCATGTGTGTTCTTTTCACATACCACATATGGATCCACCAGTGTCATTGCATGTGTCCTCTTTTCATAATCCACCCATGGATCCACCAGTGTCATTGCATGTGTGCTCTTTTTAGTAACAACAACCAGAGTCATTTTGCATGTGTGTTCTTTTCACATACCACCAATGGATCCACTAGTCTCATTGAAATGTGTATTATTTTCAACTACCACCCATGGATCCCACTAGTGTCATTTTGCATGTGTGTTCTTTTTAGTAACAACAACCAGAGTCATTTTGCATGTGTGATCTCTTCACATACCACCTATGGATCCACCAGTGTTGTTGCATGTGTGTTCTTTTTAGTAACAACAACCAGAGTCATTTTGCATGTGTGTTCTTTCCACATACCACCTATGGATCCACTAGTTTCATTGAAATGTGTATTATTTTCAACTACCACCCATGGATCCACCAGTGTCATTGCATGTGTGTTCTTTTTAGTAACAACAACCAGAGTCATTTTGCATGTGTGTTCTTTTCACATACCACCTATGGATCCACCAGTGTCATTGAAATGTGTATTATTTTCAACTACCGCCCATGGATCCACCAGTGTCATTGCATGTGTGTTCTTTTTACTAACAACAACCAGAGTCATTTTGCATGTGTGTTCTTTTCACATACCACCTATGGATCCACCAGTGTCATTGAAATGTGTATTATTTTCAACTACCGCCCATGGATCCACCAGTGTCATTGCATGTGTGTTCTTTTTACTAACAACAACCAGAGTCATTTTGCATGTGTGATCTCTTCACATATCACCTATGGATCCACCAGTGTCATTGGATGTGTGTTCTTTTTAGTAAAAACAACCAGCGTCATTTTGCATGTGTGATCTCTTCACATACCACCTATGGATCCACCAGTGTCATTGCATGTGTGTTCTTTTTAGTAACAACAACACGAGTCATTTTGCATGTGTGTTCTTTTCACATACCACCTATGGATCCACCAGTGTCATTGAAATGTGTATTATTTTCAACTACCACCCATGGATCCACCAGTGTCATTACATGTGTGTTCTTTTTACTAACAACCAGAGTCATTTTGCATGTGTGATCTCTTCATATACCACCGATGGATCCACTAGTGTCATTGCATGTGTGTTCTTTTTAGTAACAACAACCAGAGTCATTGAAATGTGTGTTCTTCTCACATACCACCTACGGATCCACCTGTGTCATTGCATGTGTGTTCATTTCACTAACAACAACCAGAGTCATTGCATGTGTGTTCTTTTCACATACCACAGATGGATCCACCAGTGTGATTGAAATGTGTGTTCTCTAGTGAGACCACACATGGATCCACCAGTGTCATTGCATGTGTGTTCTTTTTAGTAACAACCAGAGTCATTTTGCGTGTTTCACATACCACATATGGATCCACCAATGTCATTACATGTGTGTTCTTTTCACAATCCACCCATGGATCCACCGGTGTCATTTCATGTGTTTTCTTTTTAGTAACAAACAAAGTCATTTTGCATGTGTGTTCTTTTCACATACCACCTGTGGATCCACCAGTGTCATTCATGTGTTTTCTTTTCACAATCCACCCATGGATCCCACCAGGGTCATTTTGCATGTGTGTTCTTTTTATTAACAACCAGAGTCATTTTGCATGTGTGTTCTCTTCAAATACCACCTCTGGATCCACCAGTGTCATTGCATGTGTGTTCTTTTTAGTAACAACAACCAGAGTCATTGAAATGTGTGTTCTTATCACATACCACCTATGGATCCACTAGTGTCATTGCATGTGTGTTCATTTCATAATCCACCTATGTATCCACCAGTGTCATTGCATGTGTGTTCTTTTGAGTAACAACAACCAGAGTCATTTTGCATGTGTGTTCTTCTCACATGCCACCTATGGATCCACTAGTGTCATTGTATGTGTGTTCTTTTTCGTAACAACAACCAGTGTCATTGCATGTGTGTTCTCTTTAGATACCACACATGGCTCCACCAGTGTCATTGCATGTGTATTCTTTTTACTAACAATAACAAGAGTCATTGAAATGTGTGCTCTCTTCAGATACCACACATGTATCCACCAATGTCATTGCATGTGTGTTCTTTTCACTAACAACAACAAGAGTCATTGCATGTGTGTTCTTTTCACATACCACATATGGATCCACCAGTGTCATTGCATGTGTCCTCTTTTCACAATCCACCCATGGATCCACCAGTGTCATTGCATGTGTGCTCTTTTTAGTAACAACAACCAGAGTCATTTTGCATGTGTGTTCTTTTCACATACCACCAATGGATCCACTAGTCTCATTGAAATGTGTATTATTTTCAACTACCACCCATGGATCCCACTAGTGTCATTTTGCATGTGTGTTCTTTTTAGTAACAACAACCAGAGTCATTTTGCATGTGTGATCTCTTCACATACCACCTATGGATCCACCAGTGTCAATGCATGTGTGTTCTTTTTAGTAACAACAACCAGAGTCATTTTGCATGTGTGTTCTTTCCACATACCACCTATGGATCCACTAGTTTCATTGAAATGTGTATTATTTTCAACTACCACCCATGGATCCACCAGTGTCATTGCATGTGTGTTCTTTTTAGTAACAACAACCAGAGTAATTTTGCATGTGTGATCTCTTCACATACCACCTATGGATCCACCAGTGTCATTGCATGTGTGTTCTTTTTAGTAACAACCACCAGAGTCATTTTGCATGTGTGTTCTTTTCACATACCACCTATGGATCCACCAGTGTCATTGAAATGTGTATTATTTTCAACTACCGCCCATGGATCCACCAGTGTCATTGCATGTGTGTTCTTTTTACTAACAACAACCAGAGTCATTTTGCATGTGTGATCTCTTCACATATCACCTATGGATCCACCAGTGTCATTGGATGTGTGTTCTTTTTAGTAAAAACAACCAGAGTCATTTTGCATGTGTGATCTCTTCACATACCACCTATGGATCCACCAGTGTCATTGCATGTGTGTTCTTTTTAGTAACAACAACCAGAGTCATTTCGCATGTGTGTTCTTTTCACATACCACCTATGGATCCACCAGTGTCATTGAAATGTGTATTATTTTCAACTACCACCCATGGATCCACCAGTGTCATTGCATGTGTGTTCTTTTTACTAATAACCAGAGTCATTTTGCATGTGTGATCTCTTCATGTACCACCGATGGATCCACCAGTGTCATTGCATGTGTGTTCTTTTTAGTAACAACAACCAGAGGCATTGAAATGTGTGTTCTTCTCACATACCACCTACGGATCCACCGGTGTCATTGCATGTGTCTTCATTTCACTAACAACAACCAGAATCATTGCATGTGTGTTCTTTTCACATACCACAGATGGATCCACCAGTGTGATTGAAATGTGTGTTCTCTAGAGAGACCACACATGGATCCACCAGTGTCATTGCATGTGTGTTCTTTTTAGTAACAACCAGAGTCATTTTGCATGTGTGTTCTTTTCACATAGCACATATGGATCCACCAGTGTCATTACATGTGTGTTCTTTTCACAATCCACCCATGGATCCACCGGTGTCATTTCATGTGTGTTCTTTTTAGTAACAAACAAGGTCATTTTGCATCTGTGTTCTTTTCACATACCACCTATGGATCCACCAGTGTCATTGCATGTGTTTTCTTTTCACAATCCACCCATGGATCCCACCAGTGTCATTTTGCATGTGTGTTCTTTTTATTAACAACAACCAGAGTCATTTTGCATGTGTGTTCTCTTCAAATACCACCTCTGGATCCACCAGTGTCATTGCATGTGTGTTCTTTTTAGTAACAACAACCAGAGTCATTGAAATGTGTGTTCTTATCACATACCACCTATGGATCCACTAGTGTCATTGCATGTGTGTTCATTTCATAATCCACCTATGTATCCACCAGTGTCATTGCATGTGTGTTCTTTTGAGTAACAACAACCAGAGTCATTTTGCATGTGTGTTCTTCTCACATGCCACCTAGGGATCCACTAGTGTCATTGTATGTGTGTTCTTTTTCGTAACAACAACCAGTGTCATTGCATGTGTGTTCTCTTTAGAGACCACACATGGCTCCACCAGTGTCATTGCATGTGTATTCTTTTTACTAACAATAACAAGAGTCATTGAAATGTGTGCTCTCTTCAGATACCACACATGTATCCACCAATGTCATTGCATGTGTGTTCTTTTCACTAACAACAACCAGAGTCATTGCATGTGTGTTCTTTTCACATACCACATATGGATCCACCAGTGTCATTGCATGTGTCCTCTTTTCACAATCCACCCATGGATCCACCAGTGTCATTGCATGTGTGCTCTTTTTAGTAACAACAACCAGAGTCATTTTGCATGTGTGTTCTTTTCACATACCACCAATGGATCCACTAGTCTCATTGAAATGTGTATTATTTTCAACTACCACCCATGGATCCCACTAGTGTCATTTTGCATGTGTGTTCTTTTTAGTAACAACAACACGAGTCATTTTGCATGTGTGTTCTTTTCACATACCACCTATGGATCCACCAGTGTCATTGAAATGTGTATTATTTTCAACTACCACCCATGGATCCACCAGTGTCATTACATGTGTGTTCTTTTTACTAACAACCAGAGTCATTTTGCATGTGTGATCTCTTCATATATCACCGATGGATCCACTAGTGTCATTGCATGTGTGTTCTTTTTTGTAACAACAACCAGAGTCATTGAAATGTGTGTTCTTCTCACATACCACCTACGGATCCACCTGTGTCATTGCATGTGTGTTCATTTCACTAACAACAACCAGAGTCATTGCATGTGTGTTCTTTTCACATACCACAGATGGATCCACCAGTGTGATTGAAATGTGTGTTCTCTAGTGAGACCACACATGGATCCACCAGTGTCATTGCATGTGTGTTCTTTTTAGTAACAACCAGAGTCATTTTGCGTGTTTCACATACCACATATGGATCCACCAATGTCATTACATGTGTGTTCTTTTCACAATCCACCCATGGATCCACCGGTGTCATTTCATGTGTTTTCTTTTTAGTAACAAACAGAGTCATTTTGCATGTGTGTTCTTTTCACATACCACCTGTGGATCCACCAGTGTCATTCATGTGTTTTCTTTTCACAATCCACCCATGGATCCCACCAGGGTCATTTTGCATGTGTGTTCTTTTTATTCACAACAACCAGAGTCATTTTGCATGTGTGTTCTCTTCAAATACCACCTCTGGATCCACCAGTGTCATTGCATGTGTGTTCTTTTTAGTAACAACAACCAGAGTCATTGAAATGTGTGTTCTTATCACATACCACCTATGGATCCACTAGTGTCATTGCATGTGTGTTCATTTCATAATCCACCTATGTATCCACCAGTGTCATTGCATGTGTGTTCTTTTGAGTAACAACAACCAGAGTCATTTTGCATGTGTGTTCTTCTCACATGCCACCTATGGATCCACTAGTGTCATTGTATGTGTGTTCTTTTTCGTAACAACAACCAGTGTCATTGCATGTGTGTTCTCTTTAGATACCACACATGGCTCCACCAGTGTCATTGCATGTGTATTCTTTTTACTAACAATAACAAGAGTCATTGAAATGTGTGCTCTCTTCAGATACCACACATGTATCCACCAATGTCATTGCATGTGTGTTCTTTTCACTAACAACAACCAGAGTCATTGCATGTGTGTTCTTTTCACATACCACATATGGATCCACCAGTGTCATTGCATGTGTCCTCTTTTCACAATCCACCCATGGATCCACCAGTGTCATTGCATGTGTGCTCTTTTTAGTAACAACAACCAGAGTCATTTTGCATGTGTGTTCTTTTCACATACCACCAATGGATCCACTAGTCTCATTGAAATGTGTATTATTTTCAACTACCACCCATGGATCCCACTAGTGTCATTTTGCATGTGTGTTCTTTTTAGTAACAACAACCAGAGTCATTTTGCATGTGTGATCTCTTCACATACCACCTATGGATCCACCAGTGTCAATGCATGTGTGTTCTTTTTAGTAACAACAACCAGAGTCATTTTGCATGTGTGTTCTTTCCACATACCACCTATGGATCCACTAGTTTCATTGAAATGTGTATTATTTTCAACTACCACCCATGGATCCACCAGTGTCATTGCATGTGTGTTCTTTTTAGTAACAACAACCAGAGTAATTTTGCATGTGTGATCTCTTCACATACCACCTATTGATCCACCAGTGTCATTGCATGTGTGTTCTTTTTAGTAACAACCACCAGAGTCATTTTGCATGTGTGTTCTTTTCACATACCACCTATGGATCCACCAGTGTCATTGAAATGTGTATTATTTTCAACTACCGCCCATGGATCCACCAGTGTCATTGCATGTGTGTTCTTTTTACTAACAACAACCAGAGTCATTTTGCATGTGTGATCTCTTCACATATCACCTATGGATCCACCAGTGTCATTGGATGTGTGTTCTTTTTAGTAAAAACAACCAGAGTCATTTTGCATGTGTGATCTCTTCACATACCACCTATGGATCCACCAGTGTCATTGCATGTGTGTTCTTTTTAGTAACAACAACCAGAGTCATTTCGCATGTGTGTTCTTTTCACATACCACCTATGGATCCACCAGTGTCATTGAAATGTGTATTATTTTCAACTACCACCCATGGATCCACCAGTGTCATTGCATGTGTGTTCTTTTTACTAATAACCAGAGTCATTTTGCATGTGTGATCTCTTCATATACCACCGATGGATCCACCAGTGTCATTGCATGTGTGTTCTTTTTAGTAACAACAACCAGAGTCATTGAAATGTGTGTTCTTCTCACATACCACCTACGGATCCACCGGTGTCATTGCATGTGTCTTCATTTCACTAACAACAACCAGAATCATTGCATGTGTGTTCTTTTCACATACCACAGATGGATCCACCAGTGTGATTGAAATGTGTGTTCTCTAGAGAGACCACACATGGATCCACCAGTGTCATTGCATGTGTGTTCTTTTTAGTAACAACCAGAGTCATTTTGCATGTGTGTTCTTTTCACATAGCACATATGGATCCACCAGTGTCATTACATGTGTGTTCTTTTCACAATCCACCCATGGATCCACCGGTGTCATTTCATGTGTGTTCTTTTTAGTAACAAACAAGGTCATTTTGCATGTGTGTTCTTTTCACATACCACCTATGGATCCACTAGTGTCATTGCATGTGTTTTCTTTTCACAATCCACCCATGGATCCCACCAGTGTCATTTTGCATGTGTGTTCTTTTTATTAACAACAACCAGAGTCATTTTGCATGTGTGTTCTCTTCAAATACCACCTCTGGATCCACCAGTGTCATTGCATGTGTGTTCTTTTTAGTAACAACAACCAGAGTCATTGAAATGTGTGTTCTTATCACATACCACCTATGGATCCACTAGTGTCATTGCATGTGTGTTCATTTCATAATCCACCTATGTATCCACCAGTGTCATTGCATGTGTGTTCTTTTGAGTAACAACAACCAGAGTCATTTTGCATGTGTGTTCTTCTCACATGCCACCTAGGGATCCACTAGTGTCATTGTATGTGTGTTCTTTTTCGTAACAACAACCAGTGTCATTGCATGTGTGTTCTCTTTAGAGACCACACATGGCTCCACCAGTGTCATTGCATGTGTATTCTTTTTACTAACAATAACAAGAGTCATTGAAATGTGTGCTCTCTTCAGATACCACACATGTATCCACCAATGTCATTGCATGTGTGTTCTTTTCACTAACAACAACCAGAGTCATTGCATGTGTGTTCTTTTCACATACCACATATGGATCCACCAGTGTCATTGCATGTGTCCTCTTTTCACAATCCACCCATGGATCCACCAGTGTCATTGCATGTGTGCTCTTTTTAGTAACAACAACCAGAGTCATTTTGCATGTGTGTTCTTTTCACATACCACCAATGGATCCACTAGTCTCATTGAAATGTGTATTATTTTCAACTACCACCCATGGATCCCACTAGTGTCATTTTGCATGTGTGTTCTTTTTAGTAACAACAACACGAGTCATTTTGCATGTGTGTTCTTTTCACATACCACCTATGGATCCACCAGTGTCATTGAAATGTGTATTATTTTCAACTACCACCCATGGATCCACCAGTGTCATTACATGTGTGTTCTTTTTACTAACAACCAGAGTCATTTTGCATGTGTGATCTCTTCATATACCACCGATGGATCCACTAGTGTCATTGCATGTGTGTTCTTTTTTGTAACAACAACCAGAGTCATTGAAATGTGTGTTCTTCTCACATACCACCTACGGATCCACCTGTGTCATTGCATGTGTGTTCATTTCACTAACAACAACCAGAGTCATTGCATGTGTGTTCTTTTCACATACCACAGATGGATCCACCAGTGTGATTGAAATGTGTGTTCTCTAGTGAGACCACACATGGATCCACCAGTGTCATTGCATGTGTGTTCTTTTTAGTAACAACCAGAGTCATTTTGCGTGTTTCACATACCACATATGGATCCACCAATGTCATTACATGTGTGTTCTTTTCACAATCCACCCATGGATCCACCGGTGTCATTTCATGTGTTTTCTTTTTAGTAACAAACAGAGTCATTTTGCATGTGTGTTCTTTTCACATACCACCTGTGGATCCACCAGTGTCATTCATGTGTTTTCTTTTCACAATCCACCCATGGATCCCACCAGGGTCATTTTGCATGTGTGTTCTTTTTATTAACAACAACCAGAGTCATTTTGCATGTGTGTTCTCTTCAAATACCACCTCTGGATCCACCAGTGTCATTGCATGTGTGTTCTTTTTAGTAACAACAACCAGAGTCATTGAAATGTGTGTTCTTATCACATACCACCTATGGATCCACTAGTGTCATTGCATGTGTGTTCATTTCATAATCCACCTATGTATCCACCAGTGTCATTGCATGTGTGTTCTTTTGAGTAACAACAACCAGAGTCATTTTGCATGTGTGTTCTTCTCACATGCCACCTATGGATCCACTAGTGTCATTGTATGTGTGTTCTTTTTCGTAACAACAACCAGTGTCATTGCATGTGTGTTCTCTTTAGATACCACACATGGCTCCACCAGTGTCATTGCATGTGTATTCTTTTTACTAACAATAACAAGAGTCATTGAAATGTGTGCTCTCTTCAGATACCACACATGTATCCACCAATGTCATTGCATGTGTGTTCTTTTCACTAACAACAACCAGAGTCATTGCATGTGTGTTCTTTTCACATACCACATATGGATCCACCAGTGTCATTGCATGTGTCCTCTTTTCACAATCCACCCATGGATCCACCAGTGTCATTGCATGTGTGCTCTTTTTAGTAACAACAACCAGAGTCATTTTGCATGTGTGTTCTTTTCACATACCACCAATGGATCCACTAGTCTCATTGAAATGTGTATTATTTTCAACTACCACCCATGGATCCCACTAGTGTCATTTTGCATGTGTGTTCTTTTTAGTAACAACAACCAGAGTCATTTTGCATGTGTGATCTCTTCACATACCACCTATGGATCCACCAGTGTCAATGCATGTGTGTTCTTTTTAGTAACAACAACCAGAGTCATTTTGCATGTGTGTTCTTTCCACATACCACCTATGGATCCACTAGTTTCATTGAAATGTGTATTATTTTCAACTACCACCCATGGATCCACCAGTGTCATTGCATGTGTGTTCTTTTTAGTAACAACAACCAGAGTAATTTTGCATGTGTGATCTCTTCACATACCACCTATGGATCCACCAGTGTCATTGCATGTGTGTTCTTTTTAGTAACAACCACCAGAGTCATTTTGCATGTGTGTTCTTTTCACATACCACCTATGGATCCACCAGTGTCATTGAAATGTGTATTATTTTCAACTACCGCCCATGGATCCACCAGTGTCATTGCATGTGTGTTCTTTTTACTAACAACAACCAGAGTCATTTTGCATGTGTGATCTCTTCACATATCACCTATGGATCCACCAGTGTCATTGGATGTGTGTTCTTTTTAGTAAAAACAACCAGAGTCATTTTGCATGTGTGATCTCTTCACATACCACCTATGGATCCACCAGTGTCATTGCATGTGTGTTCTTTTTAGTAACAACAACCAGAGTCATTTCGCATGTGTGTTCTTTTCACATACCACCTATGGATCCACCAGTGTCATTGAAATGTGTATTATTTTCAACTACCACCCATGGATCCACCAGTGTCATTGCATGTGTGTTCTTTTTACTAATAACCAGAGTCATTTTGCATGTGTGATCTCTTCATATACCACCGATGGATCCACCAGTGTCATTGCATGTGTGTTCTTTTTAGTAACAACAACCAGAGTCATTGAAATGTGTGTTCTTCTCACATACCACCTACGGATCCACCGGTGTCATTGCATGTGTCTTCATTTCACTAACAACAACCAGAATCATTGCATGTGTGTTCTTTTCACATACCACAGATGGATCCACCAGTGTGATTGAAATGTGTGTTCTCTAGAGAGACCACACATGGATCCACCAGTGTCATTGCATGTGTGTTCTTTTTAGTAACAACCAGAGTCATTTTGCATGTGTGTTCTTTTCACATAGCACATATGGATCCACCAGTGTCATTACATGTGTGTTCTTTTCACAATCCACCCATGGATCCACCGGTGTCATTTCATGTGTGTTCTTTTTAGTAACAAACAAGGTCATTTTGCATGTGTGTTCTTTTCACATACCACCTATGGATCGACCAGTGTCATTGCATGTGTTTTCTTTTCACAATCCACCCATGGATCCCACCAGTGTCATTTTGCATGTGTGTTCTTTTTATTAACAACAACCAGAGTCATTTTGCATGTGTGTTCTCTTCAAATACCACCTCTGGATCCACCAGTGTCATTGAATGTGTGTTCTTTTTAGTAACAACAACCAGAGTCATTGAAATGTGTGTTCTTATCACATACCACCTATGGATCCACTAGTGTCATTGCATGTGTGTTCATTTCATAATCCACCTATGTATCCACCAGTGTCATTGCATGTGTGTTCTTTTGAGTAACAACAACCAGAGTCATTTTGCATGTGTGTTCTTCTCACATGCCACCTAGGGATCCACTAGTGTCATTGTATGTGTGTTCTTTTTCGTAACAACAACCAGTGTCATTGCATGTGTGTTCTCTTTAGAGACCACACATGGCTCCACCAGTGTCATTGCATGTGTATTCTTTTTACTAACAATAACAAGAGTCATTGAAATGTGTGCTCTCTTCAGATACCACACATGTATCCACCAATGTCATTGCATGTGTGTTCTTTTCACTAACAACAACCAGAGTCATTGCATGTGTGTTTTTTCACATACCACATATGGATCCACCAGTGTCATTGCATGTGTCCTCTTTTCACAATCCACCCATGGATCCACCAGTGTCATTGCATGTGTGCTCTTTTTAGTAACAACAACCAGAGTCATTTTGCATGTGTGTTCTTTTGACATACCACCAATGGATCCACTAGTCTCATTGAAATGTGTATTATTTTCAACTACCACCCATGGATCCCACTAGTGTCATTTTGCATGTGTGTTCTTTTTAGTAACAACAACCAGAGTCATTTTGCATGTGTGATCTCTTCACATACCACCTATGGATCCACCAGTGTCAATGCATGTGTGTTCTTTTTAGTAACAACAACCAGAGTCATTTTGCATGTGTGTTCTTTCCACATACCACCTACGGATCCACTAGTTTCATTGAAATGTGTATTATTTTCAACTACCACCCATGGATCCACCAGTGTCATTGCATGTGTGTTCTTTTTAGTAACAACAACCAGAGTAATTTTGCATGTGTGATCTCTTCACATACCACATATGGATCCACCAGTGTCATTGCATGTGTGTTATTTTTAGTAACAACCACCAGAGTCATTTTGCATGTGTGTTCTTTTCACATACCACCTATGGATCCACCAGTGTCATTGAAATGTGTATTATTTTCAACTACCGCCCATGGATCCACCAGTGTCATTGCATGTGTGTTCTTTTTACTAACAACAACCAGAGTCATTTTGCATGTGTGATCTCTTCACATATCACCTATGGATCCACCAGTGTCATTGGATGTGTGTTCTTTTTAGTAAAAACAACCAGAGTCATTTTGCATGTGTGATCTCTTCACATACCACCTATGGATCCACCAGTGTCATTGCATGTGTGTTCTTTTTAGTAACAACAACCAGAGTCATTTCGCATGTGTGTTCTTTTCACATACCACCTATGGATCCACCAGTGTCATTAAAATGTGTATTATTTTCAACTACCACCCATGGATCCACCAGTGTCATTGCATGTGTGTTCTTTTTACTAATAACCAGAGTCATTTTGCATGTGTGATCTCTTCATATACCACCGATGGATCCACCAGTGTCATTGCATGTGTGTTCTTTTTAGTAACAACAACCTGAGTCATTGAAATGTGTGTTCTTCTCACATACCACCTACGGATCCACCGGTGTCATTGCATGTGTCTTCATTTCACTAACAACAACCAGAATCATTGCATGTGTGTTCTTTTCACATACCACAGATGGATCCACCAGTGTGATTGAAATGTGTGTTCTCTAGAGAGACCACACATGGATCCACCAGTGTCATTGCATGTGTGTTCTTTTTAGTAACAACCAGAGTCATTTTGCATGTGTGTTCTTTTCACATAGCACATATGGATCCACCAGTGTCATTACATGTGTGTTCTTTTCACAATCCACCCATGGATCCACCGGTGTCATTTCATGTGTGTTCTTTTTAGTAACAAACAAGGTCATTTTGCATGTGTGTTCTTTTCACATACCACCTATGGATCGACCAGTGTCATTGCATGTGTTTTCTTTTCACAATCCACCCATGGATCCCACCAGTGTCATTTTGCATGTGTGTTCTTTTTATTAACAACAACCAGAGTCATTTTGCATGTGTGTTCTCTTCAAATACCACCTCTGGATCCACCAGTGTCATTGCATGTGTGTTCTTTTTAGTAACAACAACCAGAGTCATTGAAATGTGTGTTCTTATCACATACCACCTATGGATCCACTAGTGTCATTGCATGTGTGTTCATTTCATAATCCACCTATGTATCCACCAGTGTCATTGCATGTGTGTTCTTTTGAGTAACAACAACCAGAGTCATTTTGCATGTGTGTTCTTCTCACATACCACCTATGGATCCACTAGTGTCATTGTATGTGTGTTCTTTTTCGTAACAACAACCAGTGTCATTGCATGTGTGTTCTCTTCAGAGACCACACATGGCTCCACCAGTGTCATTGCATGTGTATTCTTTTTACTAACAATAATAAGAGTCATTGAAATGTGTGCTCTCTTCAGAGACCACACATGTATCCACCAGTGTCATTGCATGTGTGTTCTTTTCACTAACAACAACCAGAGTCATTGCATGTGTGTTCTTTTCACATACCACATATGGATCCACCAGTGTCATTGCATGTGTGCTCTTTTCACAATCCACCCATGGATCCACCAGTGTCATTGCATGTGTGCTCTTTTTAGTAACAACGACCAGAGTCATTTTGCATGTGTGTTCTTTTCACATACCACCTATGGATCCACTAGTGTCATTGAAATGTGTATTATTTTCAACTACCACCCATGGATCCCACCAGTGTCATTTTGCATGTGTATTCTTTTTAGTAACAACAACCAGAGTCATTTTGCATGTGTGATCTCTTCACATACAACCTATGGATCCACCAGTGTCATTGCATGTGTGTTCTTTTTAGTAACAACAACCAGAGTCATTTTGCATGTGTGTTCTTTCCACATACCACCTATGGATCCACTTGTGTCATTGAAATGTGTATTATTTTCAACTACCACCCATGGATCCACCAGTGTCATTGCATGTGTGTTCGTTTTAGTAACAACAACCAGAGTAATTTTGCATGTGTGATCTCTTCACATACCACTTATGGATCCACCGGTGTCATTGCATGTGTGTTCATTTTAGTAACAACAACCAGAGTCATTTGCATGTGTGTTCTTTTCACATACCACCTATGGATCCACCAGTGTCATTGAAATGTGTATTATTTTCCACTATCGCCCATGGATCCACCAGTGTCATTGCATGTGTGTTCTTTTTACTAACAACAACCAGAGTCATTTTGCATGTGTGATCTCTTCACATACCACCTATGGATCCACCAGTGTCATTGGATGTGTGTTCTTTTTAGTAACAACAACCAGAGTCATTGAAATGTGTGTTCTTATCACATACCACCTATGGATCCACTAGTGTCATTGCATGTGTGTTCATTTCATAATCCACCTATGTATCCACCAGTGTCATTGCATGTGTGTTCTTTTGAGTAACAACAACCAGAGTCATTTTGCATGTGTGTTCTTCTCACATACCACCTATGGATCCACTAGTGTCATTGTATGTGTGTTCTTATTCGTAACAACAACCAGTGTCATTGCATGTGTGTTCTCTTCAGAGACCACACATGGCTCCACCAGTGTCATTGCATGTGTATTCTTTTTACTAACAATAACAAGAGTCATTGAAATGTGTGCTCTCTTCAGAGACCACACATGTATCCACCAGTGTCATTGCATGTGTGTTCTTTTCACTAACAACAACCAGAGTCATTGCATGTGTGTTCTTTTCACATACCACATATGGATCCACCAGTGTCATTGCATGTGTGCTCTTTTCACAATCCACCCATGGATCCACCAGTGTCATTGCATGTGTGCTCTTTTTAGTAACAACAACCAGAGTCATTTTGCATGTGTGTTCTTTTCACATACCACCTATGGATCCACTAGTGTCATTGAAATGTGTATTATTTTCAACTACCACCCATGGATCCCACCAGTGTCATTTTGCATGTGTGTTCTTTTTAGTAACAACAACCAGAGTCATTTTGCATGTGTGATCTCTTCACATACCACCTATGGATCCACCAGTGTCATTGCATGTGTGTTCTTTTTAGTAACAACAACCAGAGTCATTTTGCATGTGTGTTCTTTCCACATACCACCTATGGATCCACTAGTGTCATTGAAATGTGTATTATTTTCAACTACCACCCATGGATCCACCAGTGTCATTGCATGTGTGTTCGTTTTAGTAACAACATCCAGAGTAATTTTGCATGTGTGATCTCTTCGCATACCACCTATGGATGCACCAGTGTCATTGCATGTGTGTTCATTTTAGTAACAACAACCAGAGTCATTTTGCATGTGTGTTCTTTACACATACCACCTATGGATCCACCAGTGTCATTGAAATGTGTATTATTTTCAACTACCGCCCATGGATCCACCAGTGTCATTGCATGTGTGTTCTTTTTACTAACAACAACCATAGTCATTTTGCATGTGTGATCTCTTCACATACCACCTATGGATCCACCAGTGTCATTGGATGTGTGTTCTTTTTAGTAAAAACAACCAGAGTCATTGAAATATGTGTTCTTCTCACATACCACCTATGGATCCACTAGTGTCATTGCATGTGTGTTCATTTCACTAACAACAACCAGATTCATTGCATGTGTGTTCTTTTCACATACCACATCTGGATCCACCAGTGTGATTGAAATGTGTGTTCTCTACAGAGACCACACATGGATCCACTAGTGTCATTGCATGTGTGTTCTTTTTAGTAACAACCAGAGTCATTTTGCATGTGTGTTCTTTTCACATACCACATATGGATCCACCAGTGTCATTGCATGTGTGTTCTTTTCACAATCCACCCATGGATCCTCCGGTGTCATTGCATGTATGTTCTTTTTAGTAACAACCAGAGTCATTTTGCATGTGTGTTCTTTTCACATACCACCTATGGATCCACCAGTGTCATTGCATGTGTTTTTTTTCACAATCCACCCATGGATCCCACCAGTGTCATTTTGCATGTGTGTTCTTTTTAGTAACAACAACTAGAGTCATTTTGCATGTGTGTTCTCTTCACATACCACCTATGGATCCACCAGTGTCATTGCATGTGTCTTCTCTTCACAATCCACCTATGGATCCACCAGTGTCATTGCATGTGTGTTCTTTTTACTAACAACAACAAGAGTCATTGAAATGTGTGCTCTCTTCAGAGACCACACATGGATCTACCAGTGTCATTGCATGTGTGTTCTTTTCACTAACAACCAGAGTCATTGCATGTGTGTTCTTTTCACATACCACATATGGACCACCAGTGTCATTGCATGTATGTTCTTTTCACAATCCACCCATGGATCCACCAGTGTCATTGCATGTGTGTTCTTTTTAGTAACAACCAGAGTCATTTTGCATGTGTGTTATTTTTAGTAACAACCACCAGAGTCATTTTGCATGTGTGTTCTTTTCACATACCACCTATGGATCCACCAGTGTCATTGAAATGTGTATTATTTTCAACTACCGCCCATGGATCCACCAGTGTCATTGCATGTGTGTTCTTTTTACTAACAACAACCAGAGTCATTTTGCATGTGTGATCTCTTCACATATCACCTATGGATCCACCAGTGTCATTGGATGTGTGTTCTTTTTAGTAAAAACAACCAGAGTCATTTTGCATGTGTGATCTCTTCACATACCACCTATGGATCCACCAGTGTCATTGCATGTGTGTTCTTTTTAGTAACAACAACCAGAGTCATTTCGCATGTGTGTTCTTTTCACATACCACCTATGGATCCACCAGTGTCATTAAAATGTGTATTATTTTCAACTACCACCCATGGATCCACCAGTGTCATTGCATGTGTGTTCTTTTTACTAATAACCAGAGTCATTTTGCATGTGTGATCTCTTCATATACCACCGATGGATCCACCAGTGTCATTGCATGTGTGTTCTTTTTAGTAACAACAACCTGAGTCATTGAAATGTGTGTTCTTCTCACATACCACCTACGGATCCACCGGTGTCATTGCATGTGTCTTCATTTCAATAACAACAACCAGAATCATTGCATGTGTGTTCTTTTCACATACCACAGATGGATCCACCAGTGTGATTGAAATGTGTGTTCTCTAGAGAGACCACACATGGATCCACCAGTGTCATTGCATGTGTGTTCTTTTTAGTAACAACCAGAGTCATTTTGCATGTGTGTTCTTTTCACATAGCACATATGGATCCACCAGTGTCATTACATGTGTGTTCTTTTCACAATCCACCCATGGATCCACCGGTGTCATTTCATGTGTGTTCTTTTTAGTAACAAACAAGGTCATTTTGCATGTGTGTTCTTTTCACTTACCACCTATGGATCGACCAGTGTCATTGCATGTGTTTTCTTTTCACAATCCACCCATGGATCCCACCAGTGTCATTTTGCATGTGTGTTCTTTTTATTAACAACAACCAGAGTCATTTTGCATGTGTGTTCTCTTCAAATACCACCTCTGGATCCACCAGTGTCATTGCATGTGTGTTCTTTTTAGTAACAACAACCAGAGTCATTGAAATGTGTGTTCTTATCACATACCACCTATGGATCCACTAGTGTCATTGCATGTGTGTTCATTTCATAATCCACCTATGTATCCACCAGTGTCATTGCATGTGTGTTCTTTTGAGTAACAACAACCAGAGTCATTTTGCATGTGTGTTCTTCTCACATACCACCTATGGATCCACTAGTGTCATTGTATGTGTGTTCTTTTTCGTAACAACAACCAGTGTCATTGCATGTGTGTTCTCTTCAGAGACCACACATGGCTCCACCAGTGTCATTGCATGTGTATTCTTTTTACTAACAATAATAAGAGTCATTGAAATGTGTGCTCTCTTCAGAGACCACACATGTATCCACCAGTGTCATTGCATGTGTGTTCTTTTCACTAACAACAACCAGAGTCATTGCATGTGTGTTCTTTTCACATACCACATATGGATCCACCAGTGTCATTGCATGTGTGCTCTTTTCACAATCCACCCATGGATCCACCAGTGTCATTGCATGTGTGCTCTTTTTAGTAACAACGACCAGAGTCATTTTGCATGTGTGTTCTTTTCACATACCACCTATGGATCCACTAGTGTCATTGAAATTTGTATTATTTTCAACTACCACCCATGGATCCCACCAGTGTCATTTTGCATGTGTATTCTTTTTAGTAACAACAACCAGAGTCATTTTGCATGTGTGATCTCTTCACATACAACCTATGGATCCACCAGTGTCATTGCATGTGTGTTCTTTTTAGTAACAACAACCAGAGTCATTTTGCATGTGTGTTCTTTCCACATACCACCTATGGATCCACTTGTGTCATTGAAATGTGTATTATTTTCAACTACCACCCATGGATCCACCAGTGTCATTGCATGTGTGTTTGTTTTAGTAACAACAACCAGAGTAATTTTGCATGTGTGATCTCTTCACATACCACTTATGGATCCACCAGTGTCATTGCATGTGTGTTCATTTTAGTAACAACAACCAGAGTCATTTGCATGTGTGTTCTTTTCACATACCACCTATGGATCCACCAGTGTCATTGAAATGTGTATTATTTTCCACTATCGCCCATGGATCCACCAGTGTCATTGCATGTGTGTTCTTTTTACTAACAACAACCAGAGTCATTTTGCATGTGTGATCTCTTCACATACCACCTATGGATCCACCAGTGTCATTGGATGTGTGTTCTTTTTAGTAACAACAACCAGAGTCATTGAAATGTGTGTTCTTATCACATACCACCTATGGATCCACTAGTGTCATTGCATGTGTGTTCATTTCATAATCCACCTATGTATCCACCAGTGTCATTGCATGTGTGTTCTTTTGAGTAACAACAACAAGAGTCATTTTGCATGTGTGTTCTTCTCACATACCACCTATGGATCCACTAGTGTCATTTTATGTGTGTTCTTATTCGTAACAACAACCAGTGTCATTGCATGTGTGTTCTCTTCAGAGACCACACATGGCTCCACCAGTGTCATTGCATGTGTATTCTTTTTACTAACAATAACAAGAGTCATTGAAATGTGTGCTCTCTTCAGAGACCACACATGTATCCACCAGTGTCATTGCATGTGTGTTCTTGTCACTAACAACAACCAGAGTCATTGCATGTGTGTTCTTTTCACATACCACATATGGATCCACCAGTGTCATTGCATGTGTGCTCTTTTCACAATCCACCCATGGATCCACCAGTGTCATTGCATGTGTGCTCTTTTTAGTAACAACAACCAGAGTCATTTTGCATGTGTGTTCTTTTCACATACCACCTATGGATCCACTAGTGTCATTGAAATGTGTATTATTTTCAACTACCACCCATGGATCCCACCAGTGTCATTTTGCATGTGTGTTCTTTTTAGTAACAACAACCAGAGTCATTTTGCATGTGTGATCTCTTCACATACCACCTATGGATCCACCAGTGTCATTGCATGTGTGTTCTTTTTAGTAACAACAACCAGAGTCATTTTGCATGTGTGTTCTTTCCACATACCACATATGGATCCACTAGTGTCATTGAAATGTGTATTATTTTCAACTACCACCCATGGATCCACCAGTGTCATTGCATGTGTGTTCGTTTTAGTAACAACAACCAGAGTAATTTTGCATGTGTGATCTCTTCACATACCACCTATGGATGCACCAGTGTCATTGCATGTGTGTTCATTTTAGTAACAACAACCAGAGTCATTTTGCATGTGTGTTCTTTACACATACCACCTATGGATCCACCAGTGTCATTGAAATGTGTATTATTTTCAACTACCGCCCATGGATCCACCAGTGTCATTGCATGTGTGTTCTTTTTACTAACAACAACCAGAGTCATTTTGCATGTGTGATCTCTTCACATACCACCTATGGATCCACCAGTGTCATTGGATGTGTGTTCTTTTTAGTAAAAACAACCAGAGTCATTGAAATATGTGTTCTTCTCACATACCACCTATGGATCCACTAGTGTCATTGCATGTGTGTTCATTTCACTAACAACAACCAGATTCATTGCATGTGTGTTCTTTTCACATACCACATATGGATCCACCAGTGTGATTGAAATGTGTGTTCTCTACAGAGACCACACATGGATCCACTAGTGTCATTGCATGTGTGTTCTTTTTAGTAACAACCAGAGTCATTTTGCATGTGTGTTCTTTTCACATACCACATATGGATCCACCAGTGTCATTGCATGTGTGTTCTTTTCACAATCCACCCATGGATCCTCCGGTGTCATTGCATGTATGTTCTTTTTAGTAACAACCAGAGTCATTTTGCATGTGTGTTCTTTTCACATACCACCTATGGATCCACCAGTGTCATTGCATGTGTTTTTTTTCACAATCCACCCATGGATCCCACCAGTGTCATTTTGCATGTGTGTTCTTTTTAGTAACAACAACTAGAGTCATTTTGCATGTGTGTTCTCTTCACATACCACCTATGGATCCACCAGTGTCATTGCATGTGTCTTCTCTTCACAATCCACCTATGGATCCACCAGTGTCATTGCATGTGTGTTCTTTTTACTAACAACAACAAGAGTCATTGAAATGTGTGCTCTCTTCAGAGACCACACATGGATCTACCAGTGTCATTGCATGTGTGTTCTTTTCACTAACAACCAGAGTCATTGCATGTGTGTTCTTTTCACATACCACATATGGACCACCAGTGTCATTGCATGTATGTTCTTTTCACAATCCACCCATGGATCCACCAGTGTCATTGCATGTGTGTTCTTTTTAGTAACAACCAGAGTCATTTTGCATGTGTGTTCTTTTCACATACCACCTATGGATCCACCAGTGTCATTGCATGTGTTTTCTTTTCACAATCCACCCATGGATCCCACCAGTGTCATTTTGCATGTGTGTTCTTTTTAGTAACAACAACTAGAGTCATTTTGCATGTGTGATCTCTTCACATACCACATATGGATCCACCAGTGTCATTGCATGTGTGTTCTTTTTAGTAACAACAACCAGAGTCATTGAAATGTGTGTTCTTCTCACATAACACCTATGGATCCACCAGTGTCATTGCATGTGTGTTCATTTCATTATCCACCTATGGATCCACCAGTGTCATTGCATGTGTGTTCTTTTTAGTAACAACAACCAGAGCCATTTTGCATGTGTGTTCTTCTCACATACCACCTATGGATCCACCAGTGTCATTGTATGTGTGTTCTTTTTAGTAACAACAACTAGTGTCATTGCATGTGTGTTCTCTTTAGAGACCAGACATGGATCCACCAGTGTCATTGCATGTGTGTTCTTTTTACTAACAACAACAAGAATCATTGAAATGTGTGCTCTCTTTAGAGACCACACATGGATCCACCAGAGTCATTGCATGTGTGTTCTTTTCACATACCACATATGGATCCACCAGTGTCATTGCATGTGTGCTATTTTCACAATCCACCCATGGATCCACCAGTGTCATTGCATGTGTGTTCTTTTTAGTAACAACAAGCAGAGTCATTTTGCATGTGTGTTCTTTTCACATACCAGCTATGGATCCACCAGTGTCATTGAAATGTGTATTATTTTCAACTACCACCCATGGATCAACCAGTGTCATTGCATGTGTGTTCTTTTTAGTAACAACAACCAGAGTCATTTTGCATGTGTGATCTCTTCACATACCACCTATGGATCCACCAGTGTCATTGCATGTGTGCTCTTTTTAGTAACAACAACCAGAGTCGTTTTGCATGTGTGTTCTTTTCATATACCACCTATGGATCCACCAGTGTCATTGAAATGTGTATTATTTTCAACTACCACCCATGGATCCACCAGTGTCATTGCATGTGTGTTCTTTTTAGTAACAACAACCAGTCAATTTGCATGTGTAATCTCTTCACATACCACCTATGGATCCACTAGTGTCATTGCATGTGTGTTCTTTTTAGTAACAACAACTAGAGTCAATGAAATGTGTGTTCTTCTCACATACCACCTATGGATCCACCAGTGTCATTGCATGTGTGTTCATTTCACTAACAACAACCAGAGTCATTGCATGTGTGTTCTTTTCACATACCACATATGGATCACCAGTGTCATTGCATGTATGTTGTTTTCACAATCCACCCATGGATCCACCAGTGTCATTGCATGTGTGTTCTTTTTAGTAACAACTAGAGTCATTTTGCATGTGTGTTCTTTTCACATACCACCTATGGATCGACCAGTGTCATTGCATGTGTTTTCTTTTCACAATCCACCCATGGATCCCACGAGTGTCATTTTGCATGTGTGTTCTTTTTAGTAACAACCAGAGTCATTTTGCATGTGTGATCTCTTCACATACCACCTATGGATCCACCAGTGTCATTGCATGTGTGTTCTTTTTAGTAACAACAACCAGAGTCATTGAAATGTGTGTTCTTCTCAGATACCACCTATGGATCCACCAGTGTCATTGCATGTGTGTTCATTTAATAATCCACCTATGGATTCACCAGTGTCATTGCATGTGTGTTCTTTTTAGTAACAACAACCAGAGTCATTTTGCATGTGTGTTCTTCTCACATACCACCTATGGATCCACCAGTGTCATTGTATGTGTGTTCTTTTTAGTAACAACAACTAGTGTCATTGCATGTCTGTTCTCTTCAGAGACCACACATGGATCCACCAGTGTCATTGCATGTGTGTTCTTTTTACTAACAACAACAAGAGTCATTGAAATGTGTGCTATCTTCAGAGACCACACATGGATCTACCAGTGTCACTGCATGTGTGTTCTTTTCACTAACAACGACCAGAGTCATTGCATGTGTGTTCTTTTCACATACCACATATGGATCACCAGTGTCTTTGCATGTGTGTTCTTTTCACAATCCACCCATGGATCCACCAGTGTCATTGAATGTGTGTTCTTTTTAGTAACAACCAGAGTCATTTTGCATGTGTGTTCTTTTCACATACCACCTATGGATCCACCAGTGTCATTGCATGTGTTTTGTTTTCACAATCCACCCATGGATCCCACCAGTGTCATTTTGCATGGTTGTTCTTTTTAGTAACAACAACCAGAGTCATTTTGCATGTGTGATCTCTTCACATACCACCTATGGATCCACCAGTGTCATTGCATGTGTGTTCTTTTTAGTAACAACAACCAGAGTCATTGAAATGTGTGTTCTTCTCACATACCACCTGTGGATCCACCAGTGTCATTGCATGTGTGTTCTTTTTAGTAACAACAACCAGAGTCATTTTGCATGTGTGTTCTTCTCACATACCACCTATGGATCCACCAGTGTCATTGTATGTGTGTTCTTTTTAGTAACAACAACTAGTGTCATTGCATAGTGTTCTCTTCAGAGACCACACATGGATCCACCAGTGTCATTGCATGTGTGTTCTTTTTACTAACAACAACAAGAGTCATTGAAATGTGTGCTCTCTTTAGAGACCACACATGGATCCACCAGTGTCATTGCATGTGTGTTCTTTTCACTAACAACAACCAGAGTCATTGCATGTGTGTTCTTTTCACATACCACATATGGATCCGCCAGTGTCATTGCATGTGTGCTATTTTCACAATCCACCCATGGATCCATCAATGTCATTGCATGTGTGTTCTTTTTAGTAACAACAACCAGAGTCATTTTGCATGTGTGTTCTATTCACATACCACCTATGCATCCACCAGTGTCATTGAAATGTGTATTATTTTCAACTACCACCCATGGATCAACCAGTGTCATTGCATGTGTGTTCTTTTTAGTAACAACAACCAAAGTCATTTTGCATGTGTGATCTCTTCACATACCACCTATGGATCCACCGGTGTCATTGCATGTGGGTTGTTTTTAGTAACAACAACCAGAGTCATTTTGCATGTGTGTTCTTTTCACATACCACCTATGGATCCACTAGTGTCATTGAAATGTGTATTATTTTCAACTACCACCCATGGATCCCACCAGTGTCATTTTGCATGTGTGTACTTTTTAGTAACAACAACCAGAGTCATTTTGCATGTGTGATCTCTTCACATACCACCTATGGATCCACCAGTGTTATTGCATGTGTGTTCTTTTTAGTAACAACAACCAGAGTCATTTTGCATGTGTGTTCTTTCCACATACCACCTATGGATCCACTAGTGTCATTGAAATGTGTATTATTTTCAACTACCACCCATGGATCCACCAGTGTCATTGCATGTGTGTTCTTTTTAGTAACAACAACCAGAGTAATTTTGCATGTGTGATCTCTTCACATACCACCTATGGATCCACCAGTGTCATTGCATGTGTGTTCATTTTAGTAACAACAACCAGAGTCATTTTGCATGTGTGTTCTTTTCACATACCACCTATGGATCCACCAGTGTCATTGAAATGTGTATTATTTTCAACTACCGCCCATGGATCCACCAGTGTCATTGCATGTGTGTTCTTTTACTAACAACAACCAGAGTCATTTTGCATGTGTGATCTCTTCACATACCACCTATGGATCCACCAGTGTCATTGGATGTGTGTTCTTTTTAGTAAAAATAACCAGAGTCATTGAAATGTGTGTTCTTCTCACATACCACCTATGGATCCACCAGTGCCATTGGATGTGTGTTCATTTCACTAACAACAACCAGATTCATTGTATGTGTGTTCTTTTCACATACCACATATGGATCCACCAGTGTGATTGAAATGTGTGTTCTCTACAGAGACCACACATGGATCCACTAGTGTCATTGCATGTGTGTTCTTTTTAGTAACAACCAGAGTCATTTTTCATGTCTGTTCTTTTCACATACCACATATGGATCCACCAGTGTCATTGCATGTGTGTTCTTTTCACAATCCACCCGTGGATCCTCCGGTGTCATTGCATGTATGTTCTTTTTAGTAACAACCAGAGTCATTTTGCATGTGTGTTCTTTTCACATACCACCTATGGATCCACCAGTGTCATTGCATGTGTTTTTTTTTCACAATCCACCCATGGATCCCACCAGTGTCATTTTGCATGTGTGTTCTTTTTAGTAACAACAACTAGAGTCATTTTGCATGTGTGTTCTCTTCACATACCACCTATGGATCCACCAGTGTCATTGCATGTGTCTTCACTTCACAATCCACCTATGGATCCACCAGTGTCATTGTATGTGTGTTCTTTTTAGTAACAACAACTAGTGTCATTGCATGTGTGTTCTCTTCAGAGACCACACATGGATCCACCAGTGTCATTGCATGTGTGTTCTTTTTACTAACAACAACAAGAGTCATTGGAATGTGTGCTCTCTTTAGAGACCACACATGGATCCACCAGTGTCATTGCATGTGTGTTCTTTTCACTGACAACAACCAGAGTCATTGCATGTGTGTTCTTTTCACATACCACATATGGATCCGCCAGTGTCATTGCATGTGTGCTATTTTCACAATCCACCCATGGATCCACCAATGTCATTGCATGTGTGTTCATTTTAGTAACAACAACCAGAGTCATTTTGCATGTGTGTTCTATTCACATACCACCTATGCATCCACCAGTGTCATTGAAATGTGTATTATTTTCAACTACCACCCATGGATCAACCAGTGTCATTGCATGTGTGTTCTTTTTAGTAACAACAACCAGAGTCATTTTGCATGTGTGATCTCTTCACATACCACCTATGGATCCACCGGTGTCATTGCATGTGGGTTCTTTTTAGTAACAACAACCAGAGTCATTTTGCATGTGTGTTCTTTTCACATACCACCTATGGATCCACTAGTGTCATTGAAATGTGTATTATTTTCAACTACCACCCATGGATCCCACCAGTGTCATTTTGCATGTGTGTACTTTTTAGTAAAAACAACTAGAGTCATTTTGCATGTGTGATCTCTTCACATACCACCTATGGATCCACCAGTGTTATTGCATGTGTGTTCTTTTTAGTAACAACAACCAGAGTCATTTTGCATGTGTGTTCTTTCCACATAATACCTATGGATCCACTAGTGTCATTGAAATGTGTATTATTTTCAACTACCACCCATGGATCCACCAGTGTCATTGCATGTGTGTTCTTTTTAGTAACAACAACCAGAGTAATTTTGCATGTGTGATCTCTTCACATACCACCTATGGATCCACCAGTGTCATTGCATGTGTCTTCATTTTAGTAACAACAACCAGAGTCATTTTGCATGTGTGTTCTTTTCACATACCACCTATGGATCCACCAGTGTCATTGAAATGTGTATTATTTTCAACTACCGCCCATGGATCCACCAGTGTCATTGCATGTGTGTTCTTTTTACTAACAACAACCAGAGTCATTTTGCATGTGTGATCTCTTCACATACCACCTATGGATCCACCAGTGTCATTGGATGTGTGTTCTTTTTAGTAAAAACAACCAGAGTCATTGAAATGTGTGTTCTTCTCACATACCACCTATGGATCCACCAGTGTCATTGCATGTGTGTTCATTTCACTAACAACAACCAGATTCATTGTATGTGTGTTCTTTTCACATACCACATATGGATCCACCAGTGTGATTGAAATGTGTGTTCTCTACAGAGACCACACATGGATCCACTAGTGTCATTGCATGTGTGTTCTTTTTTGTAACAACCAGAGTCATTTTTCATGTGTGTTCTTTTCACATACCACATATGGATTCACCAGTGTCATTGCATGTGTGTTCTTTTTACAATCCACCCATGGATCCTCCGGTGTCATTGCATGTATGTTCTTTTTAGTAACAACCAGAGTCATTTTGCATGTGTGTTCTTTTCACATACCACCTATGGATCCACCAGTGTCATTGCATGTGTTTTTTTTTCACAATCCACCCATGGATCCCACCAGTGTCATTTTGCATGTGTGTTCTTTTTAGTAACAACAACTAGAGTCATTTTGCATGTGTGTTCTCTTCACATACCACCTATGGATCCACCAGTGTCATTGCATGTGTCTTCTCTTCACAATCCACCTATGGATCCACTAGTGTCATTGCATGTGTGTTCTTTTTACTGACAACAACAAGAGTCATTGAAATGTGTGCTCTCTTCAGAGACCACACATGGATCTACCAGTGTCATTGCATGTGTGTTCTTTTCACTAACAACCAGAGTCATTGCATGTGTGTTCTTTTCACATACCACATATGGATCACCAGTGTCATTGCAAGTGTGTTCTTTTCACAATCCACCCATGGATCCACCAATGTCATTGCATGTGTGTTCTTTTTAGTAACAACCAGAGTCATTTTGCATGTGTGTTCTTTTCACACACCACCTATGGATCCACCAGTGTCATTGCATGTGTTTTCTTTTCACAATCCACCCATGGATCCCACCAGTGTCATTTTGCATGTGTGTTCTTTTTAGTAACAACAACCAGAGTCATTTTGCATGTGTGATCTCTTCACATACCAAATATGGATCCACCAGTGTCATTGCATGTGTGGTCTTTTTAGTAACAACAACCAGAGTCATTGAAATGTGTGTTCTTCTCACATACCACCTATGGATCCACCAGTTTCATTGCATGTGTGTTCATTTCATTATCCACCTACGGATCCACCAGTGTCATTGCATGTGTGTTCTTTTTAGTAACAACAACCAGAGCCATTTTGCATGTGTGTTCTTCTCACATACCACCTATGGATCCACCAGTGTCATTGTATGTGTGTTCTTTTTAGTAACAACAACTAGTGTCATTGCATGTGTGTTCTCTTTAGAGACCAGACATGGATCCACCAGTGTCATTGCATGTGTGTTCTTTTTACTAACAACAACAAGAGTCATTGAAATGTGTTCTCTCTTTAGAGACCACACATGGATCCACCAGAGTCATTGCATGTGTATTCTTTTCACATACCACATATGGATCCACCAGTGTCATTGCATGTGTGCTATTTTCACAATCCACCCATGGATCCACCAGTGTCATTGCATGTGTGTTCTTTTTAGTAACAACAAGCAGAGTCATTTTGCATGTGTGTTCTTTTCACATACCAGCTATGGATCCACCAGTGTCATTGAAATGTGTATTATTTTCAACTACCACCCATGGATCAACCAGTGTCATTGCATGTGTGTTCTTTTTAGTAACAACAACCAGAGTCATTTTGCATGTGTGATATCTTCACATACCACCTATGGATCCACCAGTTTCATTGCATGTGTGTTCTTTTTAGTAACAACAACCAGAGTCATTTTGCATGTGTGTTCTTTTCATATACCACCTATGGATCCACCAGTGTCATTGAAATGTGTATTATTTTCAACTACTACCCATGGATCCACCAGTGTCATTGCATGTGTGTTCTTTTTAGTAACAACAACCAGAGTCAATTTGCATGTGTAATCTCTTCACATACCACCTATGGATCCACTAGTGTCATTGCATGTGTGTTCTTTTTAGTAACAACAACTAGAGTCAATGAAATGTGTGTTCTTCTCACATACCACCTATGGATCCACCAGTGTCATTGCATGTGTGTTCATTTCACTAACAACAACCAGAGTCATTGCATGTGTGTTCTTTTCACATACCACATATGGATCACCAGTGTCATTGCATGTATGTCCTTTTCACAATCAACCCATGGATCCACCAGTGTCATTGCATGTGTGTTCTTTTTAGTAACAACTAGAGTCATTTTGCATGTGTGTTCTTTTCACATACCACCTATGGATCCACTAGTGTCATTGCATGTGTTTTCTTTTCACAATCCACCCATGGATCCCACGAGTGTCATTTTGCATGTGTGTTCTTTTTAGTAACAACCAGAGTCATTTTGCATGTGTGATCTCTTCACATACCACCTATGGATCCACCAGTGTCATTGCATGTGTGTTCTTTTTAGTAACAACAACCAGAGTCATTGAAATGTGTGTTCTTCTCAGATACCACCTATGGATCCACCAGTGTCATTGCATGTGTGTTCATTTCATAATCCACCTATGGATTCACCAGTGTCATTGCATGTGTGTTCTTTTTAGTAACAACAACCAGAGTCATTTTGCATGTGTGTTCTTCTCACATACCACCTATGGATCCACCAGTCTCATTGTATATGTGTTCTTTTTAGTAACAACAACTAGTGTCATTGCATGTGTGTTCTCTTTAGAGACCACACATGGATCCACCAGTGTCATTGCATGTGTGTTCTTTTTACTAACGACAACAAGAGTCATTGAAATGTGTGCTATCTTCAGAGACCACACATGTATCTACCAGTGTCACTGCATGTGTGTTCTTTTCACTAACAACGACCAGAGTCATTGCATGTGTGTTCTTTTCACATACCACATATGGATCACCAGTGTCTTTGCATGTGTGTTCTTTTCACAATCCACCCATGGATCCACCAGTGTCATTGAATGTGTGTTCTTTTTAGTAACAACCAGAGTCATTTTGCATGTGTGTTCTTTTCACATACCACCTATGGATCCACCAGTGTCATTGCATGTGTTTTGTTTTCACAATCCACCCATGGATCCCACCAGTGTCATTTTGCATGGTTGTTCTTTTTAGTAACAACAACCAGAGTCATTTTGCATGTGTGATCTCTTCACATACCACCTATGGATCCACCAGTGTCATTGCATGTGTGTTCTTTTTAGTAACAACAACCAGAGTCATTGAAATGTGTGTTCTTCTCACATACCACCTGTGGATCCACCAGTGTCATTGCATGTGTGTTCTTTTTAGTAACAACAACCAGAGTCATTTTGCATGTGTGTTCTTCTCACATACCACCTATGGATCCACCAGTGTCATTGTATGTGTGTTCTTTTTAGTAACAACAACTAGTGTCATTGCATAGTGTTCTCTTCAGAGACCACACATGGATCCACCAGTGTCATTGCATGTGTGTTCTTTTTACTAACAACAACAAGAGTCATTGAAATGTGTGCTCTCTTTAGAGACCACACATGGATCCACCAGTGTCATTGCATGTGTGTTCTTTTCACTAACAACAACCAGAGTCATTGCATGTGTGTTCTTTTCACATACCACATATGGATCCGCCAGTGTCATTGCATGTGTGCTATTTTCACAATCCACCCATGGATCCACCAATGTCATTGCATGTGTGTTCTTTTTAGTAACAACAACCAGAGTCATTTTGCATGTGTGTTCTATTCACATACCACCTATGCATCCACCAGTGTCATTGAAATGTGTATTATTTTCAACTACCACCCATGGATCAACCAGTGTCATTGCATGTATGTTCTTTTTAGTAACAACAACCAGAGTCATTTTGCATGTGTGATCTCTTCACATACCACCTATGGATCCACCGGTGTCATTGCATGTGGGTTCTTTTTAGTAACAACAACCAGAGTCATTTTGCATGTGTGTTCTTTTCACATACCACCTATGGATCCACCAGTGTCATTGCATGTGTTTTCTTTTCACAATCCACCCATGGATCCCACCAGTGTCATTTTGCATGTGTGTTCTTTTTATTAACAACAACCAGAGTCATTTTGCATGTGTGTTCTCTTCAAATACCACCTCTGGATCCACCAGTGTCATTGCATGTGTGTTCTTTTTAGTAACAACAACCAGAGTCATTGAATGTGTGTTATTATCACATACCACCTGTGGATCCACTAGTGTCATTGCATGTGTGTTCATTTCATAATCCACCTATGGATCCACCAGTGTCATTGCATGTGTGTTCTTTTTAGTAACAACAACCAGAGTCATTGAAATGTGTGTTCTTCTCACATACCACCTATGGATCCACTAGTGTCATTGCATGTGTGTTCATTTCATTATCCACCTATGGATCCACCAGTGTCATTGCATGTGTGTTCTTTTTAGTAACAACAACCAGAGTCATTTTGCATGTGTTTTCTTCTCACATACCACCTATGGATTCACCAGTGTCATTGTATGTGTGTTCTTTTTAGTAACAACAACTAGTGTCATTGCATGTGTGTTCTCTTCAGAGACCACACATGGATCCACCAGTGTCATTGCATGTGTGTTCTTTTTACTAACAACAACAAGAGTCATTGAAATGTGTGCTCTCTTTAGAGACCACACATGGATCCACCAGTGTCATTGCATGTGTGTTCTTTTCACTAACAACAACCAGAGTCATTGCATGTGTGTTCTTTTCACATACCACATATGGATCCGCCAGTGTCATTGCATGTGTGCTATTTTCACAATCCACCCATGGATCCACCAATGTCATTGCATGTGTGTTCTTTTTAGTAACAACAACCAGAGTCATTTTGCATGTGTGTTCTATTCACATACCACCTATGCATCCACCAGTGTCATTGAAATGTGTATTATTTTCAACTACCACCCATGGATCAACCAGTGTCAATGCATGTGTGTTCTTTTTAGTAACAACAACCAGAGTCATTTTGCATGTGTGATCTCTTCACATACCACCTATGGATCCACCGGTGTCATTTCATGTGGGTTCATTTTAGTAACAACAACCAGAGTCATTTTGCATGTGTGTTCTTTTCACATACCACCTATGGATCCACCGGTGTCATTGCATGTGTTTTCTTTTCACAATCCACCCATGGATCCCACCAGTGTCATTTTGCATGTGTGTTCTTTTTATTAACAACAACCAGAGTCATTTTCCATGTGTGTTCTCTTCAAATACCACCTCTGGATCCACCAGTGTCATTGCATGTGTGTTCTTTTTAGTAACAACAACCAGAGTCATTGAAATGTGTGTTCTTATCACATACCACCTATGGATCCACTAGTGTCATTGCATGTGTGTTCATTTCATAATCCACCTATGGATCCACCAGTGTCATTGCATGTGTGTTCTTTTTAGTAACAACAACCAGAGTCATTTTGCATGAGTGTTCTTCTCACATACCACCTATGGATCCACTAGTGTCATTGTATGTGTGTTCTTTTTCGTAACAACAACCAGTGTCATTGCATGTGTGTTCCCTTTAGAGAACACACATGGCTCCACCAGTGTCATTGCATGTGTATTCTTTTTACTAACAATAACAAGAGTCATTGAAATGTGTGCTCTCTTCAGATACCACACATGTATCCACCAATGTCATTGCATGTGTGTTCTTTTCACTAACAACAACCAGAGTCATTGCATGTGTGTTCTTTTCACATACCACATATGGATCCACCAGTGTCATTGCATGTGTCCTCTTTTCACAATCCATCCATGGATCCACCAGTGTCATTGCATGTGTGCTCTTTTTAGTAACAACAACCAGAGTCATTTTGCATGTGTGTTCTTTTCACATACCACCTATGGATCCACCAGTGTCATTGCATGTGTTTTTTTTTCACAATCCACCCATGGATCCCACCACTGTCATTTTGCATGTGTGTTCTTTTTAGTAACAACAACCAGAGTCATTTGGCATCTGTGTTCTTTTCACATACCACCTATGGATCCACCAGTGTCATTGAAATGTGTATTATTTTCAACTACCACCCATGGATCCACAAGTGTCATTGCATGTGTGTTCTTTTTACTAACAACCAGAGTCATTTTGCATGTGTGATCTCTTCATATACCACCGATGGATCCACCAGTGTCATTGCATGTGTGTTCTTTTTAGTAACAACAACCAGAGTCATTGAAATGTGTGTTCTTCTCACATACCACCTACGGATCCACCTGTGTCATTGCATGTGTCTTAATTTCACTAACAACAACCAGAGTCATTGGATGTGTGTTCTTTTCACATACCACAGATGGATCCACCAGTGTGATTGAAATGTGTGTTCTCTAGAGAGACCACACATGGATCCACCAGTGTCATTGCATGTGTGTTCTTTTTAGTAACAACCAGAGTCATTTTGCATGTGTGTTCTTTTCACATACCACATATGGATCCACCAGTGTCGTTACATGTGTGTTCTTTTCACAATCCACCCATGGATCCACCGGTGTCATTTCATGTGTGTTCTTTTTAGTAACAAACAGAGTCATTTTGCATGTGTGTTCTTTTCACATACCACCTATGGATCCACCAGTGTCATTGCATGTGTTTTCTTTTCACAATCCACCCATGGATCCCACCAGTGTCATTTTGCATGTGTGTTCTTTTTATTAACAACAACCAGAGTCATTTTGCATGTGTGTTCTCTTCAAATACCACCTCTGGATCCACCAGTGTCATTGCATGTGTGTTCTTTTTAGTAACAACCAGAGTCATTGAAATGTGTGTTCTTATCACATACCACCTATGGATCCACTAGTGTCATTGCATGTGTGTTCAATTCATAATCCACCTATGGATCCACCAGTGTCATTGCATGTGTGTTCTTTTTAGTAACAACAACCAGAGTCATTTTGCATGTGTGTTCTTCTCACATACCACCTATGGATCCACTAGTGGCATTGTATGTGTGTTCTTTTTCGTAACAACAACCAGTGTCATTGCATGTGTGTCTCTTTAGAGACCACACATGGCTCCACCATTGTCATTGCATGTGTATTCTTTTTACTAACAATAACAAGAGTCATTGAAATGTGTGCTCTCTTCAGATACCACACATGTATCCACCAATGTCATTGCATGTGTGTTCTTTTCACTAACAACAACCAGAGTCATTGCATGTGTGTTCTTTTCACATACCACATATGGATCCACCAGTGTCATTGCATGTGTCCTCTTTTCACAATCCACCCATGGATCCACCAGTGTCATTGCATGTGTGCTCTTTTTAGTAACAACAACCAGAGTCATTTTGCATGTGTGTTCTTTCCACATACCACCTATGGATCCACTAGTGTCATTGAAATGTGTATTATTTTCAACTACCACCCATGGATCCCACCAGTGTCATTTTGCATGTGTGTTCTTTTTAGTAACAACAACCAGAGTCATTTTGCATGTGTGATCTCTTCACATACCACCTATGGATCCACCAGTGTCATTGCATGTGTGTTCTTTTTAGTAACAACAACCAGAGTCATTTTGCATGTGTGTTCTTTCCACATACCACCTATGGATCCACTAGTGTCATTGAAATGTGTATTATTTTCAACTACCACCCATGGATCCACCAGTGTCATTGCATGTGTGTTTTTTTAGTAACAACAACCAGAGTCATTTTGCATGTGTGTTCTTTCCACATACCACCTATGGATCCACTAGTGTCATTGAAATGTGTATTATTTTCAACTACCACCCATGGATCCACCAGTGTCATTGCATGTGTGTTTTTTTAGTAACAACAACCAGAGTCATTTTGCATGTGTGTTCTTTTCACATACCACATATGGATCCACCAGTGTCATTGAAATGTGTATTATTTTCAACTACCACCCATGGATCCACCAGTGTCATTGCATGTATTTTCTTTTTACTAACAACCAGAGTCATTTTGCATGTGTGATCTCTTCATATACCACCGATGGATCCACCAGTGTCATTGCATGTGTGTTCTTTTTAGTAACAACAACCAGAGTCATTGAAATGTGTGTTCTTCTCACATACCACCTACGGATCCACCGGTGTCATTGCATGTGTGTTCATTTCACTAACAACAACCAGAGTCATTGCATGTGTGTTCTTTTCACATACCACAGATGGATCCACCAGTGTGATTGAAATGTGTGTTCTCTAGAGAGACCACACATGGATCCACCAGTGTCATTGCATGTGTGTTCTTTTTAGTAACAACCAGAGTCATTTTGCATGTGTGTTCTTTTCACATACCACATATGGATCCACCAGTGTCATTACATGTGTGTTCTTTTCACAATCCACCCATGGATCCACCGGTGTCATTTCATGTGTGTTCTTTTTAGTAACAAACAGAGTCATTTTGCATCTGTGTTCTTTTCACATACGACCTATGGATCCACCAGTGTCATTGCATGTGTTTTCTTTTCACAATCCACCCATGGATCCCACCAGTGTCATTTTGCATGTGTGTTCTTTTTATTAACAACAACCAGAGTCATTTTGCATGTGTGTTCTCTTCAAATACCACCTCTGGATCCACCAGTGTCATTGCATGTGTGTTCTTTTTAGTAACAACAACCAGAGTCATTGAAATGTGTGTTCTTATCACATACCACCTATGGATCCACTAGTGTCATCGCATGTGTGTTCATTTCATAATCCACCTATGGATCCACCAGTGTCATTGCATGTGTGTTCTTTTTAGTAACAACAACCAGAGTCATTTTGCATGTGTGTTCTTCTCACATACCACCTATGGATCCACTAGTGTCATTGTATGTGTGTTCTTTTTCATAACAACAACCAGTGTCATTGCATGTGTGTTCTCTTTAGAGACCACACATGGCTCCACCAGTGTCATTGCATGTGTATTCTTTTTACTAACAATAACAAGAGTCATTGAAATGTGTGCTCTCTTCAGATACCACACATGTATCCACCAATGTCATTGCATGTGTGTTCTTTTCACTAACAACAACCAGAGTCATTGCATGTGTGTTCTTTTCACATACCACATATGGATCCACCAGTGTCATTGCATGTGTCCTCTTTTCACAATCCACCCATGGATCCACCAGTGTCATTGCATGTGTGCTCTTTTTAGTAACAACAATCAGAGTCATTTTGCATGTGTGTTCTTTTCACATACCACCTATGGATCCACTAGTGTCATTGAAATGTGTATTATTTTCAACTACCACCCATGGATCCCACCAGTGTCATTTTGCATGTGTGTTCTTTTTAGTAACAACAACCAGAGTCATTTTGCATGTGTGATCTCTTCACATACCACCTATGGATCCACCAGTGTCATTGCATGTGTGTTCTTTTTAGTAACAACAACCAGAGTCATTTTGCATGTGTGTTCTTTCCACATACCACCTATGGATCCACTAGTGTCATTGAAATGTGTATTATTTTCAACTACCACCCATGGATCCACCAGTGTCATTGCACGTGCGTTCTTTTTAGTAACAACAACCAGAGTAATTTTGCATGTGTGATCTCTTCACATACCACCTATGGATCCACCAGTGTCATTGCATGTGTGTTCTTTTTAGAAACAACAACCAGAGTCATTTTGCATGTGTGTTCTTTTCACATACCACCTATGGATCGACCAGTGTCATTGAAATGTGTATTATTTTCAACTACCGCCCATGGATCCACCAGTGTCATTGCATGTGTGTTCTTTTTACTAACAACAACCAGAGTCATTTTGCATGTGTGATCTCTTCACATATCACCTATGGATCCACCAGTGTCATTGGATGTGTGTTCTTTTTAGTAAAAACAACCAGAGTCATTTTGCATGTGTGATCTCTTCACATACCACCTATGGATCCACCAGTGTCATTGCATGTGTGTTCTTTTTAGTAACAACAACCAGAGTCATTTTGCATGTGTGTTCTTTTCACATACCACCTATGGATCCACCAGTGTCATTGAAATGTGTATTATTTTCAACTACCACCCATGGATCCACCAGTGTCATTGCATGTATTTTCTTTTTACTAACAACCAGAGTCATTTTGCATGTGTGATCTCTTCATATACCACCGATGGATCCACCAGTGTCATTGCATGTGTGTTCTTTTTAGTAACAACAACCAGAGTCATTGAAATGTGTGTTCTTCTCACATACCACCTACGGATCCACCGGTGTCATTGCATGTGTGTTCATTTCACTAACAACAACCAGAGTCATTGCATGTGTGTTCTTTTCACATACCACAGATGGATCCACCAGTGTGATTGAAATGTGTGTTCTCTAGAGAGACCACACATGGATCCACCAGTGTCATTGCATGTGTGTTCTTTTTAGTAACAACCAGAGTCATTTTGCATGTGTGTTCTTTTCACATACCACATATGGATCCACCAGTATCATTACATGTGTGTTCTTTTCACAATCCACCCATGGATCCACCGGTGTCATTTCATGTGTGTTCTTTTTAGTAACAAACAGAGTCATTTTGCATGTGTGTTCTTTTCACATACGACCTATGGATCCACCAGTGTCATTGCATATGTTTTCTTTTCACAATCCACCCATGGATCCCACCAGTGTCATTTTGCATGTGTGTTCTTTTTATTAACAACAACCAGAGTCATTTTGCATGTGTGTTCTCTTCAAATACCACCTCTGTTTCCACCAGTGTCATTGCATGTGTGTTCTTTTTAGTAACAACAACCAGAGTCATTGTAATGTGTGTTCTTATCACATACCACCTATGGATCCACTAGTGTCATCGTATGTGTGTTCATTTCATAATCCACCTATGTATCCACCAGTGTCATTGCATGTGTGTTCTTTTGAGTAACAACAACCAGAGTCATTTTGCATGTGTGTTCTTCTCACATACCACCTATGGATCCACTAGTGTCATTGTATGTGTGTTCTTTTTCGTAACAACAACCAGTGTCATTGCATGTGTGTTCTCTTTAGAGACCACACATGGCTCCACCAGTGTCATTGCATGTGTATTCTTTTTACTAACAATAACAAGAGTCATTGAAATGTGTGCTCTCTTCAGATACCACACATGTATCCACCAATGTCATTGCATGTGTGTTCTTTTCACTAACAACAACCAGAGTCATTCCATGTGTGTTCTTTTCACATACCACATATGGATCCAACAGTGTCATTGCATGTGTCCTCTTTTCACAATCCACCCATGGATCCACCAGTGTCATTGCATGTGTGCTCTTTTTAGTAACAACAACCAGAGTCGTTTTGCATGTGTGTTCTTTTCACATACCACCTATGGATCCACTAGTGTCATTGAAATGTGTATTATTTTCAACTACCACCCATGGATCCCACCAGTGTCATTTTGCATGTGTGTTCATTTTAGTAACAACAACCAGAGTCATTTTGCATGTGTGATCTCTTCACATACCACCTATGGACCCACCAGTATCATTGCATGTGTGTTCTTTTTAGTAACAACAACCAGAGTCATTTTGCATGTGTGTTCTTTCCACATACCACCTATGGATCCACTAGTTTCATTGAAATGTGTATTATTTTCAACTACCACCCATGGATCGTCCAGTGTCATTGCATGTGTGTTCTTTTTAGTAACAACAACCAGAGTAATTTTGCAAGTGTGATATCTTCACATACCACCTATGGATCCACCAGTGTCATTGCATGTGTGTTCTTTTTAGTAACAACCACCAGAGTCATTTTCCATGTGTGTTCTTTTCACATACCACCTATGGATCCACCAGTGTCATTGAAATGTGTATTATTTTCAACTACCGCCCATGGATCCACCAGTGTCATTGCATGTGTGTTCTTTTTACTAACAACAACGAGAGTCATTTTGCATGTGTGATCTCTTCACATATCACCTATGGATCCACCAGTGTCATTGGATGTGTGTTCTTTTTAGTAAAAACAACCAGAGTCATTTTGCATGTGTGATCTCTTCACATACCACCTATGGATCCACCAGTGTCATTGAAATGTGTATTATTTTCAACTACCACCCATGGATCCACCAGTGTCATTGCATGTATTTTCTTTTTACTAACAACCAGAGTCATTTTGCATGTGTGATCTCTTCATATACCACCGATGGATCCACCAGTGTCATTGCATGTGTGTTCTTTTTAGTAACAACAACCAGAGTCATTGAAATGTGTGTTCTTCTCACATACCACCTACGGATCCACCGGTGTCATTGCATGTGTGTTCATTTCACTAACAACAACCAGAGTCATTGCATGTGTGTTCTTTTCACATACCACAGATGGATCCACCAGTGTGATTGAAATGTGTGTTCTCTAGAGAGACCACACATGGATCCACCAGTGTCATTGCATGTGTGTTCTTTTTAGTAACAACCAGAGTCATTTTGCATGTGTGTTCTTTTCACATACCACATATGGATCCACCAGTGTCATTACATGTGTGTTCTTTTCACAATCCACCCATGGATCCACCGGTGTCATTTCATGTGTGTTCTTTTTAGTAACAAACAGAGTCATTTTGCATGTGTGTTCTTTTCACATACGACCTATGGATCCACCAGTGTCATTGCATATGTTTTCTTTTCACAATCCACCCATGGATCCCACCAGTGTCATTTTGCATGTGTGTTCTTTTTATTAACAACAACCAGAGTCATTTTGCATGTGTGTTCTCTTCAAATACCACCTCTGTTTCCACCAGTGTCATTGCATGTGTGTTCTTTTTAGTAACAACAACCAGAGTCATTGTAATGTGTGTTCTTATCACATACCACCTATGGATCCACTAGTGTCATCGTATGTGTGTTCATTTCATAATCCACCTATGTATCCACCAGTGTCATTGCATGTGTGTTCTTTTGAGTAACAACAACCAGAGTCATTTTGCATGTGTGTTCTTCTCACATACCACCTATGGATCCACTAGTGTCATTGTATGTGTGTTCTTTTTCGTAACAACAACCAGTGTCATTGCATGTGTGTTCTCTTTAGAGACCACACATGGCTCCACCAGTGTCATTGCATGTGTATTCTTTTTACTAACAATAACAAGAGTCATTGAAATGTGTGCTCTCTTCAGATACCACACATGTATCCACCAATGTCATTGCATGTGTGTTCTTTTCACTAACAACAACCAGAGTCATTCCATGTGTGTTCTTTTCACATACCACATATGGATCCACCAGTGTCATTGCATGTGTCCTCTTTTCACAATCCACCCATGGATCCACCAGTGTCATTGCATGTGTGCTCTTTTTAGTAACAACAACCAGAGTCGTTTTGCATGTGTGTTCTTTTCACATACCACCTATGGATCCACTAGTGTCATTGAAATGTGTATTATTTTCAACTACCACCCATGGATCCCACCAGTGTCATTTTGCATGTGTGTTCATTTTAGTAACAACAACCAGAGTCATTTTGCATGTGTGATCTCTTCACATACCACCTATGGACCCACCAGTGTCATTGCATGTGTGTTCTTTTTAGTAACAACAACCAGAGTCATTTTGCATGTGTGTTCTTTCCACATACCACCTATGGATCCACTAGTTTCATTGAAATGTGTATTATTTTCAACTACCACCCATGGATACACCAGTGTCATTGCATGTGTGTTCTTTTTAGTAACAACAACCAGAGTAATTTTGCATGTGTGATCTCTTCACATACCACCTATGGATCCACCAGTGTCATTGCATGTGTGTTCTTTTTAGTAACAACCACCAGAGTCATTTTGCATGTGTGTTCTTTTCACATACCACCTATGGATCCACCATTGTCATTGAAATGTGTATTATTTTCAACTACCGCCCATGGATCCACCAGTGTCATTGCATGTGTGTTCTTTTTACTAACAACAACCAGAGTCATTTTGCATGTGTGATCTCTTCACATATCACCTATGGATTCACCAGTGTCATTGGATGTGTGTTCTTTTTAGTAAAAACAACCAGAGTCATTTTGCATGTGTGATCTCTTCACATACCACCTATGGATCCACCAGTGTCATTGCATGTGTGTTCTTTTTAGTAACAACAACCAGAGTCATTTTGCATGTGTGTTCTTTTCACATACCACCTATGGATCCACCAGTGTCATTGAAATGTGTATTATTTTCAACTACCACCCATGGATCCACCAGTGTCATTGCATGTGTGTTCTTTTTACTAACAACCAGAGTCATTTTGCATGTGTGATCTCTTCATATACCACCGATGGATCCACCAGTGTCATTGCATGTGTGTTCTTTTTAGTAACAACAACCAGAGTCATTGAAATGTGTGTTCTTCTCACATACCACCTACGGATCCACCGGTGTCATTGCATGTGTGTTCATTTCACTAACAACAACCAGAGTCATTGCATGTGTGTTCTTTTCACATACCAAAGATGGATCCACCAGTGTGATTGAAATGTGTGTTCTCTAGAGAGACCACACATGGATCCACCAGTGTCATTGCATGTGTGTTCTTTTTAGTAACGACCAGAGTCATTTTGCATGTGTGTTATTTTCACATACCACATATGGATCCACCAGTGTCATTACATGTGTGTTCTTTTCACAATCCACCCATGGATCCACCGGTGTCATTTCATGTGTGTTCTTTTTAGTAACAAACAGAGTCATTTTGCATGTGTGTTCTTTTCACATACCACCTATGGATCCACCAGTGTCATTGCATGTGTTTTCTTTTCACAATCCACCCATGGATCCCACCAGTGTCATTTTGCATGTGTGTTCTTTTTAGTAACAACAACCAGAGTCATTGAAATGTGTGTTCTTCTCACATACCACCTATGGATCCACCAGTGTCATTGCATGTGTGTTCATTTAATTATCCACCTATGGATCCACCAGTGTCATTGCATGTGTGTTCTTTTTAGTAACAACAACCAGAGTCATTTTGCATGTGTGTTCTTCTCACATACCACCTATGGATCCACCAGTGTCATTGTATGTGTGTTCATTTCACTAACAACAACCAGAGTCATTTTGCATGTGTGTTCTCTTCAGAGACCACACATGGATCCACCAGTGTCATTGCATGTGTGTTATTTTTACTAACAACAACAAGAGTCATTGAAATGTGTGCTCTCTTTAGAGACCACAGATAGATCCACCAGTGTCATTGCATGTGTGTTATTTTCACTAACAACAACCAGAGTCATTGCATGTGTGTTCTTTTCACATACCACATATGGATCCGCCAGTGTCATTGCATGTGTGCTATTTTCACAATCCACCCATGGATCCACCACTGTCATTGCATGTGTGTTCTTTTTAGTAACAACAACCAGAGTCATTTTGCATGTGTGTTCTTTTCACATACCACCTATGGATCCACCAGTGTCATTGAAATGTGTATTATTTTCAACTACCACCCATGGATCAACCAGTGTCATTGCATGTGTGTTCTTTTTAGTAACAACAACCAGAGTCATTTTGCATGTGTGATCTCTTCACATACCACCTATGGATCCACCAGTGTCATTGCATGTGTGTTCTTTTTAGTAACAACAACCAGAGTCATTTTGCATGTGTGTTCTTTTCATATACCACCTATGGATCCACCAGTGTCATTGAAATGTGTATTATTTTCAACTACCACCCATGGATCCACTAGTGTCATTGCATGTGTGTTCTTTTTAGTAACAACAACCAGAGTCATTTTGCATGTGTAATCTCTTCACATACCACCTATGGATCCACTAGTGTCATTGCATGTGTGTTATTTTTAGTAACAACAACTAGAGTCAATGAAATGTGTGTTCTTCTCACATACCACCTATGGATCCACCAGTGTCATTGCATGTGTGTTCATTTCACTAACAACAACCAGAGTCATTGCATGTGTGTTCTTTTCACATACCACATATGGATCACCAGTGTCATTGCATGTATGTTCTTTTCACAATCCACCCATGGATCCACCAGTGTCATTGCATGTGTGTTCTTTTTAGTAACAACTAGAGTCATTTTACATGTGTGTTCTTTTCGCATACCACCTATGGATCCACCAGTGTCATTGCATGTGTTTTCTTTTCACAATCCACCCATGGATCCCACGAGTGTCATTTTGCATGTGTGTTCTTTTTAGTAACAACCAGAGTCATTTTGCATGTGTGATCTCTTCACATACCACCTATGGATCCACCAGTGTCATTGCATGTGTGTTCTTTTTAGTAACAATAACCAGAGTCATTGAAATGTGTGTTCTTCTCAGATACCACCTATGGATCCACCAGTTTCATTGCATGTGTGTTCATTTCATAATCCACCTATGGATTCACCAGTGTCATTGCATGTGTGTTCTTTTTAGTAACAACAACCAGAGTCATTTTGCATGTCTGTTCTTCTCACATACCACCTATGGATCCACCAGTGTCATTGTATGTGTGTTCTTTTTAGTAACAACAACTAGTGTCATTGCATGTGTGTTCTCTTCAGAGACCACACATGGATCCACCAGTGTCATTGCATGTGTGTTCTTTTTACTAACAACAACAAGAGTCATTGAAATGTGTGCTATCTTCAGAGACCACACATGGATCTACCGGTGTCACTGCATGTGTGTTCTTTTCACTAACAATGACCAGAGTCATTGCATGTGTGTTCTTTTCACATACCACATATGGATCACCAGTGTCTTTGCATGTGCGTTCTTTTCACAATCCACCCATGGATCCACCAGTGTCATTGAATGTGTGTTCTTTTTAGTAACAACCAGAGTCATTTTGCATGTGTGTTCTTTTCACATACCACCTATGGATCCACCAGTGTCATTGCATGTGTTTTCTTTTCACAATCCACCCATGGAACCCACCAGTGTCATTTTGCATGGTTGTTCTTTTTAGTAACAACAACCAGAGTCATTTTGCATGTGTGATCTCTTCACATACCACCTATGGATCCACCAGTGTCATTGCATGTGTGTTCTCTTTAGTAACAACAACCAGAGTCATTGAAATGTGTGTTCTTCTCACATACCACCTATGGATCCACCAGTGTCATTGCATGTGTGTTCATTTCATTATCCACCTATGGATCCACCAGTGTCATTGCATGTGTGTTCTTTTTAGTAACAACAACCAGAGTCATTTTGCATGTGTTTTCTTCTCACATACCACCTATGGATCCACCAGTGTCATTGTATGTGTGTTCTTTTTAGTAACAACAACTAGTGTCATTGCATGTGTGTTCTCTTCAGAGACCACACATGGATCCACCAGTGTCATTGCATGTGTGTTCTTTTTACTAACAACAACAAGAGTCATTGAAATGTGTGCTCTCTTTAGAGACTACACATAGATCCACCAGTGTCATTGCATGTGTGTTCTTTTCACTAACAACAACCAGAGTCATTGCATGTGTGTTCTTTTCACATACCACATATGGATCCGCCAGTGTCATTGCATGTGTCCTATTTTCACAATCCACCCATGGATCCACCAATGTCATTGCATGTGTGTTCTTTTTAGTAACAACAACCAGAGTCATTTTGCATGTGTGTTCTATTCACATAGCACCTATGCATCCACCAGTGTCATTGAAATGTGTATTATTTTCAACTACCACCCATGGATCAACCAGTGTCATTGCATGTGCGTTCTTTTTAGTAACAACAACCAGAGTCATTTTGCATGTGTGATCTCTTCACATACCACCTATGGATCCACCGGTGTCATTGCATGTGGGTTCTTTTTAGTAACAACAACCAGAGTCATTTTGCATGTGTGTTCTTTTCATATACCACCTATGGATCCACCAGTGTCATTGAAATGTGTATTATTTTCAACTACCACCCATGGATCCGCCAGTGTCATTTTGCATATGTGTTCTTTTTAGAAAAAACAACCACAGTTATTTTGCATGTGTAATCTCTTCACATACCACGTATGGATCCACCGGTGTCATTGCATGTGTGTTCTTTTTAGTAACAACAACTAGAGTCATTGAAATGTGTGTTCTTCTCACATACCACCTATGGATCCGCCAGTGTCATTGCATGTGTGTTCATTTCACTAACAACAACCAGAGTCATTGCATGTGTGTTCTTTTCACATACCACATATGGATCCACCAGTGTGATTGAAATGTGTGTTCTCTACAGAGACCACACATGGATCCACCAGTGTCATTGCATGTGTGTTATTTTTAGTAACAACTAGAGTCATTTTGCATGTGTGTTCTTTTCACATACCACATATGGATCCACTAGTGTCATTGCATGTGTGTTCTTTTCACAATCCACCCATGGATCCGCCGCTGTCATTGCATGTGTGTTCTTTTTAGTAACAACCAGAGTCATTTTGCATGTGTGTTCTTTTCACATACCACCTATGGATCCACCAGTGTAATTGTATGTGTTTTCTTTTCACAATCCACCCATGGATCCCACAAGTGTCATTTTGCATGTGTGTTATTTTTAGTAACAACAACCAGAGTCATTTTGCATGTGTGTTCTCTTCACATACCACCTATGGATCCACCAGTGTCATTGCATGTGTGTTCTCTTCACAATCCACCTATGGATCCACCAGTGTCATTGCATGTGTTCTTTTTAGTAACAACAACCAGTGCCATTGCATGTGTGCTCTCTTCAGAGACCACACATGGATCCACCAGTGTCATTGCATGTGTGTTCTTTTTACTAACAACAACAAGAGTCATTGAAATATGTGCTCTCTTTAGAGACCACACGTGGATCCACCAGTGTCATTGCGTGTGTGTTCTTTTCACAACCCACCCATGGATCCACCAGTGTCATTGCATGTGTGTTCTTTTTAGTAACAACAACCAGAGTCATTTTGCATCTGTGTTCTTCTCACATACCACCTATGGATCCACCAGTGTCATTGTATGTGTGTTCTTTTTAGTAACAACAACTAGTGTCATTGCATGTGTGTTCTCTTCAGAGACCACACATGGATCCACAAGTGTCATTGCATGTGTGTTCTTTTTACTAACAACAACAAGAGTCATTGAAATGTGTGCTCTCTTTAGAGACCACACATGGATCCACCAGTGTCATTGCATGTGTGTTCTTTTCACTAACAACAACCAGAGTCATTGCATGTGTGTTCTTTGTACATACCACATATGGATCCGCCAGTGTCATTGCATGTGTTCTATTTTCACAATCCACCCATGGATCCACCAATGTCATTGCATGTGTGTTCTTTTTAGTAACAACAACCAGAGTCATTTTGCATGTGTGTTCTATTCACATACCACCTATGCATCCACCAGTGTCATTGAAATGTGTATTATTTTCAACTACCACCCATGGATCAACCAGTGTCATTGCATGTGTGTTCTTTTTAGTAACAACAACCAGAGTCATTTTGCATGTGTGATCTCTTCACATACCACCTATGGATCCACCGGTGTCATTGCATGTGGGTTCTTTTTAGTAACAACAACCAGAGTCATTTTGCATGTGTGTTCTTTTCATATACCACCTATGGATCCACCAGTGTCATTGAAATGTGTATTATTTTCAACTACCACCCATGGATCCACCAGTGTCATTTTGCATATGTGTTCTTTTTAGTAAAAACAACCACAGTTATTTTGCATGTGTAATCTCTTCACATACCACGTATGGATCCACCGGTGTCATTGCATGTGTGTTCCTTTTAGTAACAACAACTAGAGTCATTGAAATGTGTGTTCTTCTCACATACCACCTATGGATCCACCAGTGTCATTGCATGTGTGTTCATTTCACTAAAAACAACCAGAGTCATTGCATGTGTGTTCTTTTCACATACCACATATGGATCCACCAGTGTGATTGAAATGTGTGTTGTCTACAGAGACCACACATGGATCCACCAGTGTCATTGCATGTGTGTTCTTTTTAGTAACAACCAGAGTCATTTTGCATGTGTGTTCTTTTCACATACCACATATGGATCCACCAGTGTCATTGCATGTGTGTTCTTTTCACAATCCACCCATGGATCCGGCGGTGTCATTGCATGTGTGTTCTTTTTAGTAACAACCAGAGTCATTTTGCATGTGTGTTCTTTTCACATACCACCTATGGATCCACCAGTGTAATTGTATGTGTTTTCTTTTCACAATCCACCCATGGATCCCACAAGTGTCATTTTGCATGTGTGTTATTTTTAGTAACAACAACCAGAGTCATTTTGCATGTGTGTTCTCTTCACATACCACCTATGGATCCACCAGTGTCATTGCATGTGTGTTCTCTTCACAATCCACCTATGGATCCACCAGTGTCATTGCATGTGTTCTTTTTAGTAACAACAACCAGTGCCATTGCATGTGTGCTCTCTTCAGAGACCACACATGGATCCACCAGTGTCATTGCATGTGTGTTCTTTTCACTAACAACAACAAGAGTCATTGAAATATGTGCTCTCTTTAGAGACCACACGTGGATCCACCAGTGTCATTGCATGTGTGTTCTTTTCACAACCCACCCATGGATCCACCAGTGTCATTGCATGTGTGTTCTTTTTAGTAACAACAACCAGAGTCATTTTGCATGTGTGTTCTTCTCACATACCACCTATGGATCCACCAATGTCATTGCATGTGTGTTCTTTTCACTAACAACAACCAGAGTCATTGCATGTGTGTTCTTTTCACATACCACATATGGATCCACCGGTGTCATTGAAATGCGTCTTCTCTACAGAGACCACACATGGATCCACCAGTGTCATTGCATGTGTGTTCTTTTCACATACCACATATGGATCCACCAGTGTCATTGAAATGCGTCTTTTCTACAGAGACCACACATGGATCCACCAGTGTCATTGCATGTGTGTTCTTTTTAGTAACAACAACCAGTCATTTTGCATGTGTGTTCTTTTTAGTAACAACAACCAGAGTCATTTTGCATGCGTGTTCTTTTCACAAACCACCTATGGATCCACCAGTGTCATTGCATGTGTGTTCTTTTCACAATCCACCCATGGATCCACCAGTGTCATTGCATGTGTGTTCTTTTTAGTAACAACAACCAGAGTCATTTTGCATGTGTGATCTCTTCACATACCACCTATGGATCCACCAGTGTCATTGCATGTCTGTTCTTTTTACTAACAACAACCAGAGTCATTGAAATGTGTGTTCTTCTCACATACCACCTATGGATCTACTAGTGTCATTGCATGTGTGTTCATTTCACTAACAACAACCAGATTCATTGCATGTGTGTTCTTTTCACATACCATAGATGGATCCACTAGTGTGATTGAAATGTGTGTTCTCTATAGAGACCACACATGGATCCACCAGTGTCATTGCATGTGTGTTCTTTTTAGTAACAACCAGAGTCATTTTGCATGTGTGTTCTTTTCACATACCACATATGGATCCACCAGTGTCATTGCATGTGTGTTCTTTTCACAATCCACCCATGGATCCACCGGTGTCATTGCATGTGTGTTCTTTTTAGTAACAACTAGAGTCATTTTGCATGTGTGTTCTTTTCACATACCACCTATGGATCCACCAGTGTCATTGCATGTGTTTTCTTTTCACAATCCACCCATGGATCCCACCACTGTCATTTTGCATGTGTGTTCTTTTTAGTAACAACAACCAGAGTCATTTTGCATGTGTGTTCTCTTCACATACCACCTATGGATCCACCAGTGTCATTGCATGTGTGTTCTCTTCACAATCCACCTATGGATCCACCAGTGTCATTGCATGTGTTCTTTTTAGTAACAACAACTAGTGTCATTTCATGTGTGCTCTCTTCAGAGACCACACATGGATCCACCAGTGTCATTGCATGTGTGTTCTTTTTACTAACAACAACAAGAGTCATTGAAATGTGTGCTCTCTTCAGAGACTACACATGGATCCACCAGTGTCATTGCATGTGTGTTCTTTTCACTAACAACAACTAGAGTCATTGCATGTGTGTTCTTTTCACATACCACAGATGGATCACCAGTGTCATTGCATGTGTGTTCTTTTCACAATCCACCGATGGATCCACCAGTGTCATTGCATGTGTGTTCTTTTTAGTAACAACCAGAGTCATTTTGCATGTGTGTTCTTTTCACATACAACCTATGGATACACCAGTGTCATTGCATGTGTTTTCTTTTCACAATCCACCCATGGATACCACTAGTGTCATTTTGCATGTGTGTTCTTTTTAGTAACAACAACTAGAGTCATGTTGCATGTGTGATCTCTTCACATCCCACCTATGGATCCACTAGTGTCATTGCATGTGTGTTCTTTTTAGTAACAACAACTAGAGTCATTGAAATGTGTCTTCTTCTCACATACGACCTATGGATCCACCAGTGTCCTTGCATGTGTGTTCATTTCATAATCCACCTATGGATCCACCAGTATCATTGCATGTGTATTCTTTTTAGTAACAACAACCAAAGTCATTTTGCAGGTGTGTTCTTCTCACATACCACCTATGGATCCACTAGTGTCATTGTATGTGTGTTCTTTTTAGTAACAACAACCAGTGTCATTGCATGTGTGTTCTCTTCAGAGACCACACATGGATCCACCAGTGTCATTGCATGTGTGTTCTTTTTACTAACAACAACAAGAGTCATTGAAATGTGTGCTCTCTTCAGAGACCACACATGGATCCACCAGTGTCATTGCATGTGTGTTCTTTTCACTAACAACAACCAGAGTCATTGCATGTGTGTTCTTTTCACATACCACATATGGATCCACCAGTGTCATTGCATGTGTGCTCTTTTCACAATCCACCCATGGATCCACCAGTGTCATTGCATGTGTGTTCTTTTTAGTAACAACAACTAGAGTTATTTTGCATGTGTGTTCTTTTCACATACCAATTATGGATCCACCAGTGTCATTGAAATGTGTATTATTTTCGACTACCACCCATGGATCCCACCAGTGTCATTTTGCATGTGTGTTCTTTTTAGTAACAACAACCAGAGTCATTTTGCATGTGTGATCTCTTCACATACCACCTATGGATCCACCAGTTTTATGGCATGTGTGTTCTTTTTAGTAACAACAACCAGAGTCATTTTGCATGTGTGTTCTTTTCACATACCACCTATGGATCCACCAGTGTCATTGAAATGTGTATTATTTTCAACTACCACCCATGGATCCACCAGTGTCATTGCATGTGTGTTCTTTTTACTAACAACCAGAGTCATTTTGCATGTGTGATCTCTTCATATACCACCGATGGATCCACCAGTGTCATTGCATGTGTGTTCTTTTTAGTAACAACAACAAGAGTCATTGAAATGTGTGTTCTTCTCACATACCACCTAAGGATCCACCGGTGTCATTGCATGTGTGTTCATTTCACTAACAACAACCAGAGTCATTGCATGTGTGTTCTTTTCACATACCACAGATGGATCCACCAGTGTGATTGAAATGTGTGTTCTCTAGAGAGACCACACATGGATCCACCAGTGTCATTGCATGTGTGTTCTTTTTAGTAACAACCAGAGTCATTTTGAATGTGTGTTCTTTTCACATACCACATATGGATCCACCAGTGTCATTACATGGGTGTTCTTTTCACAATCCACCCATGGATCCACCGGTGTCATTTCATGTGTGTTCTTTTTAGTAACAAACAGAGTCATTTTGCATGTGTGTTCTTTTCACATACCACCTATGGATCCACCAGTGTCATTGCATGTGTTTTCTTTTCACAATCCACCCATGGATCCCACCAGTGTCATTTTGCATGTGTGTTCTTTTTATTAACAACAACCAGAGTCATTTTGCATGTGCGTTCTCTTCAAATACCACCTCTAGATCCACCAGTGTCATTGCATGTGTGTTCTTTTTAGTAACAACAACCAGAGTCATTGAAATGTGTGTTCTTATCACATACCACCTATGGATCCACTAGTGTCATTGCATGTGTGTTCATTTCATTATCCACCTATGGATCCACCAGTGTCATTGCATGTGTGTTCTTTTTAGTAACAACAACCAGAGCCATTTTGCATGTGTGTTCTTCTCACATACCACATATGGATCCACTAGTGTCATTGTATGTGTGTTCTTTTTCGTAACAACAACCAGTGTCATTGCATGTGTGTTCTCTTTAGAGACCAGACATGGATCCACCAGTGTCATTGCATGTGTGTTCTTTTTACTAACAACAACAAGAGTCATTGAAATGTGTGCTCTCTTTAGATACCACACCTGGATCCACCAGTGTCATTGCATGTGTGTTCTTTTCACTAACAACAACCAGAGTCATTGCATGTGTGTTCTTTTCACATACCACATATGGATCCACCAGTGTCATTGCATGTGTGCTCTTTTCACAATCCACCCATGGATCCACCAGTGTCATTGCATGTGTGTTCGTTTTAGTAACAACAACCAGAGTCATTTTGCATGTGTGTTCTTTTCACATACCACCTATGGATCCACTAGTGTCATTGAAATGTGTATTATTTTCATCTACCACCCATGGATCCCACCAGTGTCATTTTGCATGTGTGTTCTTTTTAGTAACAACAACCAGAGTCATTTTGCATGTGTGATCTCTTCACATACCACCTATGGATCCACCAGTGTCATTGCATGTGTGTTCTTTTTAGTACCAACAACCAGAGTCATTTTGCATGTGTGTTCTTTCCACATACCACCTATGGATCCACTTGTGTCATTGAAATGTGTATTATTTTCAACTACCACCCATGGATCCACCAGTGTCATTGCATGTGTGTTCTTTTTAGTAACAATAACCAGAGTAATTTTGCATGTGTTATCTCTTCACGTACCACCTATGGATCCACCAGTGTCGTTGCATGTGTGTTATTTTTAGTAACAACAACCAGAGTCATTTTGCATGTGTGTTCTTTACACATACCACCTATGGATCCACCAGTGTCATTGAAATGTGTATAATTTTCAACTACCGCCCATGGATCCACCAGTGTCATTGCATGTGTGTTCTTTTTACTAACAACAACCAGAGTCATTTTGCATGTGTGATCTCTTCACATACCACCTATGGATCCACCAGAGTCATTGGATGTGTGTTCTTTTTAGTAAAAACAACCAGAGTCATTGAAATGTGTGTTCTTCTCACATACCACCTATGGATCCACCAGTGTCATTGCATGTGTGTTCATTTCACTAACAACAACCAGATTCATTGCATGTGTGTTCTTTTCACATACCACATATGGATCCACCAGTGTGATTGAAATTTGTGTTCTCTACAGAGACCACACATGGATCCACTAGTGTCATTGCATGTGTGTTCTTTTTAGTAACAACCAGAGTCATTTTGCATGTGTGTTCTTTTCACATACCACATATGGATCCACCAGTGTCATTGCATGTGTGTTCTTTTCACAATCCACCCATCGATCCTCCGGTGTCATTGCATGTATGTTCTTTTTAGTAACAACCAGAGTCATTTTGCATGTGTGTTCTTTTCACATACCACCTATGGATCCACCAGTGTCATTGCATGTGTTTTCTTTTCACAATCCACCCATGGATCCCACCAGTGTCATTTTGCATGTGTGTTCTTTTCACAATCCACCCATGGATCCTCCGGTGTCATTGCATGTATGTTCTTTTTAGTAACAACCAGAGTCATTTTGCATGTGTGTTCTTTTCACATACCACCTATGGATCCACCAGTGTCATTGCATGTGTTTTCTTTTCACAATCCACCCATGGATCCCACCAGTGTCATTTTGCATGTGTGTTCTTTTTAGTAACAACAACTAGAGTCATTTTGCATGTGTGTTCTCTTCACATACCACCTATGGATCCACCAGTGTCATTGCATGTGTGTTCTCTTCACAATCCACCTATGGATCCACCAGTGTCATTGCATGTGTTCTTTTTAGTAACAACAACCAGTGTCATTGCATGTGTGCTCTCTATAGAGACCACACATGGATCCACCAGTGTCATTGCATGTGTGTTCTTTTTACTAACAACAACAAGAGTCATTGAAATGTGTGCTCTCTTTAGAGACCACAGATAGATCCACCAGAGTCATTGCATGTGTGTTCTTTTGACATACCACATATGGATCACCAGTGTCATTGCATGTGTGTTCTTTTCACAATCCACCCATGGATCCACCAGTGTCATTGCGTGTGTGTTCTTTTTAGTAACAACCAGAGTCATTTTGCATGTGTGTTCTTTTCACATACCACCTATGGATCCACCAGTGTCATTGCATGTGTTTTCTTTTCACAATCCACCCATGGATCCCACCAGTGTCATTTTGCATGCGTGTTCTTTTTAGTAACAACAACCAGAGTCATTTTGCATGTGTGATCTCTTCACATACCACATATGGATCCACCAGTGTCATTGCATGTGTGTTCTTTTTAGTAACAACAACCAGAGTCATTGAAATGTGTGTTCTTCTCACATACCACCTATGGATCCACCAGTGTCATTACATGTGTGTTCATTTCATTATCCACCTATGGATCCACCAGTGTCATTGCATGTGTGTTCTTTTTAGTAACAACAACCAGAGCCATTTTGCATGTGTGTTCTTCTCACATACCACATATGGATCCACCAGTATCATTGTATGTGTGTTCTTTTTAGTAACAACAACTAGTGTCATTGCATGTGTGTTCTCTTTAGAGACCAGACATGGATCCACCAGTGTCATTGCATGTGTGTTCTTTTTACTAACAACAACAAGAGTCATTGAAATGTGTGCTCTCTTTAGATACCACACATGGATCCACCAGTGTCATTGCATGTGTGTTCTTTTCACTAACAACAACCAGAGTCATTGCATGTGTGTTCTTTTCACATACCACATATGGATCCACCAGTGTCATTGCATGTGTGCTATTTTCACAATCCACCCATGGATCCACCAGTGTCATTGCATGTGTGTTCGTTTTAGTAACAACAACCAGAGTCATTTTGCATGTGTGTTCTTTTCACATACCACCTATGGATCCACCAATGTCATTGAAATGTGTATTATTTTCAACTACCACCCATGGATCAACCAGTGTCATTGCATGTGTGTTCTTTCTAGTAACAACAACCAGAGTCATTTTGCATGTGTGATCTCTTCACATACCACCTATGGATCCACCAGTGTCATTGCATGTGTGTTCTTTTTAGTACCAACAACCAGAGTCATTTTGCATGTGTGTTCTTTCCACATACCACCTATGGATCCACTTGTGTCATTGAAATGTGTATTATTTTCAACTACCACCCATGGATCCACCAGTGTCATTGCATGTGTGTTCTTTTTAGTAACAATAACCAGAGTAATTTTGCATGTGTTATCTCTTCACGTACCACCTATGGATCCACCAGTGTCGTTGCATGTGTGTTCTTTTTAGTAACAACAACCAGAGTCATTTTGCATGTGTGTTCTTTACACATACCACCTATGGATCCACCAGTGTCATTGAAATGTGTATTATTTTCAACTACCGCCCATGGATCCACCAGTGTCATTGCATGTGTGTTCTTTTTACTAACAACAACCAGAGTCATTTTGCATGTGTGATCTCTTCACATACCACCTATGGATCCACCAGAGTCATTGGATGTGTGTTCTTTTTAGTAAAAACAACCAGAGTCATTGAAATGTGTGTTCTTCTCACATACCACCTATGGATCCACCAGTGTCATTGCATGTGTGTTCATTTCACTAACAACAACCAGATTCATTGCATGTGTGTTCTTTTCACATACCACATATGGATCCACCAGTGTGATTGAAATGTGTGTTCTCTACAGAGACCACACATGGATCCACTAGTGTCATTGCATGTGTGTTCTTTTTAGTAACAACCAGAGTCATTTTGCATGTGTGTTCTTTTCACATACCACATATGGATCCACCAGTGTCATTGCATGTGTGTTCTTTTCACAATCCACCCATGGATCCTCCGGTGTCATTGCATGTATGTTCTTTTTAGTAACAACCAGAGTCATTTTGCATGTGTGTTCTTTTCACATACCACCTATGGATCCACCAGTGTCATTGCATGTGTTTTCTTTTCACAATCCACCCATGGATCCCACCAGTGTCATTTTGCATGTGTGTTCTTTTCACAATCCACCCATGGATCCTCCGGTGTCATTGCATGTATGTTCTTTTTAGTAACAACCAGAGTCATTTTGCATGTGTGTTCTTTTCACATACCACCTATGGATCCACCAGTGTCATTGCATGTGTTTTCTTTTCACAATCCACCCATGGATCCCACCAGTGTCATTTTGCATGTGTGTTCTTTTTAGTAACAACAACTAGAGTCATTTTGCATGTGTGTTCTCTTCACATACCACCTATGGATCCACCAGTGTCATTGCATGTGTGTTCTCTTCACAATCCACCTATGGATCCACCAGTGTCATTGCATGTGTTCTTTTTAGTAACAACAACCAGTGTCATTGCATGTGTGCTCTCTATAGAGACCACACATGGATCCACCAGTGTCATTGCATGTGTGTTCTTTTTACTAACAACAACAAGAGTCATTGAAATGTGTGCTCTCTTCAGAGACCACACATGGATCTACCAGTGTCATTGCATGTGTGTTCTTTTTAGTAACAACCAGAGTCATTGCATGTGTGTTCTTTTGACATACCACATATGGATCACCAGTGTCATTGCATGTGTGTTCTTTTCACAATCCACCCATGGATCCACCAGTGTCATTGCGTGTGTGTTCTTTTTAGTAACAACCAGAGTCATTTTGCATGTGTGTTCTTTTAACATACCACCTATGGATCCACCAGTGTCATTGCATGTGTTTTCTTTTCACAATCCACCCATGGATCCCACCAGTGTCATTTTGCATGCGTGTTCTTTTTAGTAACAACAACCAGAGTCATTTTGCATGTGTGATCTCTTCACATACCACATATGGATCCACCAGTCTCATTGCATGTGTGTTCTTTTTAGTAACAACAACCAGAGTCATTGAAATGTGTGTTCTTCTCACATACCACCTATGGATCCACCAGTGTCATTACATGTGTGTTCATTTCATTATCCACCTATGGATCCACCAGTGTCATTGCATGTGTGTTCTTTTTAGTAACAACAACCAGAGCCATTTTGCATGTGTGTTCTTCTCACATACCACATATGGATCCACCAGTATCATTGTATGTGTGTTCTTTTTAGTAACAACAACTAGTGTCATTGCATGTGTGTTCTCTTTAGAGACCAGACATGGATCCACCAGTGTCATTGCATGTGTGTTCTTTTTACTAACAACAACAAGAGTCATTGAAATGTGTGCTCTCTTTAGATACCACACCTGGATCCACCAGTGTCATTGCATGTGTGTTCTTTTCACTAACAACAACCAGAGTCATTGCATGTGTGTTCTTTTCACATACCACATATGGATCCACCAGTGTCATTGCATGTGTGCTATTTTCACAATCCACCCATGGATCCACCAGTGTCATTGCATGTGTGTTCGTTTTAGTAACAACAACCAGAGTCATTTTGCATGTGTGTTCTTTTCACATACCACCTATGGATCCACCAATGTCATTGAAATGTGTATTATTTTCAACTACCACCCATGGATCAACCAGTGTCATTGCATGTGTGTTCTTTCTAGTAACAACAACCAGAGTCATTTTGCATGTGTGATCTCTTCACATACCACCTATGGATCCACCAGTGTCATTGCATGTGTGTTCTTTTTAGTACCAACAACCAGAGTCATTTTGCATGTGTGTTCTTTCCACATACCACCTATGGATCCACTTGTGTCATTGAAATGTGTATTATTTTCAACTACCACCCATGGATCCACCAGTGTCATTGCATGTGTGTTCTTTTTAGTAACAATAACCAGAGTAATTTTGCATGTGTTATCACTTCACGTACCACCTATGGATCCACCAGTGTCGTTGCATGTGTGTTCTTTTTAGTAACAACAACCAGAGTCATTTTGCATGTGTGTTCTTTACACATACCACCTATGGATCCACCAGTGTCATTGAAATGTGTATTATTTTCAACTACCGCCCATGGATCCACCAGTGTCATTGCATGTGTGTTCTTTTTACTAACAACAACCAGAGTCATTTTGCATGTGTGATCTCTTCACATACCACCTATGGATCCACCAGAGTCATTGGATGTGTGTTCTTTTTAGTAAAAACAACCAGAGTCATTGAAATGTGTGTTCTTCTCACATACCACCTATGGATCCACCAGTGTCATTGCATGTGTGTTCATTTCACTAACAACAACCAGATTCATTGCATGTGTGTTCTTTTCACATACCACATATGGATCCACCAGTGTGATTGAAATGTGTGTTCTCTACAGAGACCACACATGGATCCACTAGTGTCATTGCATGTGTGTTCTTTTTAGTAACAACCAGAGTCATTTTGCATGTGTGTTCTTTTCACATACCACATATGGATCCACCAGTGTCATTGCATGTGTGTTCTTTTCACAATCCACCCATGGATCCTCCGGTGTCATTGCATGTATGTTCTTTTTAGTAACAACCAGAGTCATTTTGCATGTGTGTTCTTTTCACATACCACCTATGGATCCACCAGTGTCATTGCATGTGTTTTCTTTTCACAATCCACCCATGGATCCCACCAGTGTCATTTTGCATGTGTGTTCTTTTCACAATCCACCCATGGATCCTCCGGTGTCATTGCATGTATGTTCTTTTTAGTAACAACCAGAGTCATTTTGCATGTGTGTTCTTTTCACATACCACCTATGGATCCACCAGTGTCATTGCATGTGTTTTCTTTTCACAATCCACCCATGGATCCCACCAGTGTCATTTTGCATGTGTGTTCTTTTTAGTAACAACAACTAGAGTCATTTTGCATGTGTGTTCTCTTCACATACCACCTATGGATCCACCAGTGTCATTGCATGTGTGTTCTCTTCACTATCCACCTATGGATCCACCAGTGTCATTGCATGTGTTCTTTTTAGTAACAACAACCAGTGTCATTGCATGTGTGCTCTCTATAGAGACCACACATGGATCCACCAGTGTCATTGCATGTGTGTTCTTTTTACTAACAACAACAAGAGTCATTGAAATGTGTGCTCTCTTCAGAGACCACACATGGATCTACCAGTGTCATTGCATGTGTGTTCTTTTTAGTAACGACGAGAGTCATTGCATGTGTGTTCTTTTGACATACCACATATGGATCACCAATGTCATTGCATGTGTGTTCTTTTCACAATCCACCCATGGATCCACCAGTGTCATTGCGTGTGTGTTCTTTTTAGTAACAACCAGAGTCATTTTGCATGTGTGTTCTTTTCACATACCACCTATGGATCCACCAGTGTCATTGCATGTGTTTTCTTTTCACAATCCACCCATGGATCCCACCAGTGTCATTTTGCTTGTGTGTTCTTTTTAGTAACAACAACCAGAGTCATTTTTCATGTGTGATCTCTTCACATACCACATATGGATCCACCAGTGTCATTGCATGTGTGTTCTTTTTAGTAACAACAACCAGAGTCATTGAAATGTGTGTTCTTCTCACATACCACCTATGGATCCACCAGTGTCATTACATGTGTGTTCATTTCATTATCCACCTATGGATCCACCAGTGTCATTGCATGTGTGTTCTTTTTAGTAACAACAACCAGAGCCATTTTGCATGTGTGTTCTTCTCACATACCACCTATGGATCCACCAGTATCATTGTATGTGTGTTCTTTTTAGTAACAACAACTAGTGTCATTGCATGTGTGTTCTCTTTAGAGACCAGACATGGATCCACCAGTGTCATTGCATGTGTGTTCTTTTTACTAACAACAACAAGAGTCATTGAAATGTGTGCTCTCTTTAGATACCACACATGGATCCACCAGTGTCATTGCATGTGTGTTCTTTTCACTAACAACAACCAGAGTCATTGCATGTGTGTTCTTTTCACATACCACATATGGATCCACCAGTGTCATTGCATGTGTGCTATTTTCACAATCCACCCATGGATCCACCAGTGTCATTGCATGTGTGTTCGTTTTAGTAACAACAACCAGAGTCATTTTGCATGTGTGTTCTTTTCACATACCACCTATGGATCCACCAATGTCATTTAAATGTGTATTATTTTCAACTACCACCCATGGATCAACCAGTGTCATTGCATGTGTGTTCTTTCTAGTAACAACAACCAGAGTCATTTTGCATGTGTGATCTCTTCACATACCACCTATGGATCCACCAGTGTCATTGCATGTGTGTTCTTTTTAGTACCAACAACCAGAGTCATTTTGCATGTGTGTTCTTTCCACATACCACCTATGGATCCACTTGTGTCATTGAAATGTGTATTATTTTCAACTACCACCCATGGATCCACCAGTGTCATTGCATGTGTGTTCTTTTTAGTAACAATAACCAGAGTAATTTCGCATGTGTTATCTCTTCACGTACCACCTATGGATCCACCAGTGTCGTTGCATGTCTGTTCTTTTTAGTAACAACAACCAGAGTCATTTTGCATGTGTGTTCTTTACACATACCACCTATGGATCCACCAGTGTCATTGAAATGTGTATTATTTTCAACTACCGCCCATGGATCCACCAGTGTCATTGCATGTGTGTTCTTTTTACTAACAACAACCAGAGTCATTTTGCATGTGTGATCTCTTCACATACCACCTATGGATCCACCAGAGTCATTGGATGTGTGTTCTTTTTAGTAAAAACAACCAGAGTCATTGAAATGTGTGTTCTTCTCACATACCACCTATGGATCCACCAGTGTCATTGCATGTGTGTTCATTTCACTAACAACAACCAGATTCATTGCATGTGTGTTCTTTTCACATACCACATATGGATCCACCAGTGTGATTGAAATGTGTGTTCTCTACAGAGACCACACATGGATCCACTAGTGTCATTGCATGTGTGTTCTTTTTAGTAACAACCAGAGTCATTTTGCATGTGTGTTCTTTTCACATACCACATATGGATCCACCAGTGTCATTGCATGTGTGTTCTTTTCACAATCCACCCATGGATCCTCCGGTGTCATTGCATGTATGTTCTTTTTAGTAACAACCAGAGTCATTTTGCATGTGTGTTCTTTTCACATACCACCTATGGATCCACCAGTGTCATTGCATGTGTTTTCTTTTCACAATCCACCCATGGATCCCACCAGTGTCATTTTGCATGTGTGTCCTTTTCACAATCCACCCATGGATCCTCCGGTGTCATTGCATGTATGTTCTTTTTAGTAACAACCAGAGTCATTTTGCATGTGTGTTCTTTTCACATACCACCTATGGATCCACCAGTGTCATTGCATGTGTTTTCTTTTCACAATCCACCCATGGATCCCACCAGTGTCATTTTGCATGTGTGTTCTTTTTAGTAACAACAACTAGAGTCATTTTGCATGTGTGTTCTCTTCACATACCACCTATGGATCCACCAGTGTCATTGCATGTGTGTTCTCTTCACTATCCACCTATGGATCCACCAGTGTCATTGCATGTGTTCTTTTTAGTAACAACAACCAGTGTCATTGCATGTGTGCTCTCTATAGAGACCACACATGGATCCACCAGTGTCATTGCATGTGTGTTCTTTTTACTAACAACAACAAGAGTCATTGAAATGTGTGCTCTCTTCAGAGACCACACATGGATCTACCAGTGTCATTGCATGTGTGTTATTTTTAGTAACAACTAGAGTCATTGCATGTGTGTTCTTTTGACATACCACATATGGATCACCAATGTCATTGCATGTGTGTTCTTTTCACAATCCACCCATGGATCCACCAGTGTCATTGCGTGTGTGTTCTTTTTAGTAACAACCAGAGTCATTTTGCATGTGTGTTCTTTTCACATACCACCTATGGATCCACCAGTGTCATTGCATGTGTTTTCTTTTCACAATCCACCCATGGATCCCACCAGTGTCATTTTGCATGTGTGTTCTTTTTAGTAACAACAACCAGAGTCATTTTTCATGTGTGATCTCTTCACATACCACATATGGATCCACCAGTGTCATTGCATGTGTGTTCTTTTTAGTAACAACAACCAGAGTCATTGAAATGTGTGTTCTTCTCACATACCACCTATGGATCCACCAGTGTCATTACATGTGTTTTCATTTCATTATCCACCTATGGATCCACCAGTGTCATTGCATGTGTGTTCTTTTTAGTAACAACAACCAGAGCCATTTTGCATGTGTGTTCTTCTCACATACCACCTATGGATCCACCAGTATCATTGTATGTGTGTTCTTTTTAGTAACAACAACTAGTGTCATTGCATGTGTGTTCTCTTTAGAGACCAGACATGGGTCCACCAGTGTCATTGCATGTGTGTTCTTTTTACTAACAACAACAAGAGTCATTGAAATGTGTGCTCTCTTTAGATACCACACATGGATCCACCAGTGTCATTGCATGTGTGATATTTTCACTAACAACAACCAGAGTCATTGCATGTGTGTTCTTTTCACATACCACATATGGATCCACTAGTGTCATTGCATGTGTGCTATTTTCACAATCCACCCATGGATCCACCAGTGTCATTGCATGTGTGTTCTTTTTAGTAACAACAATCAGAGTCATTTTGCATGTGTGTTCTTTTCACATACCACCCATGGATCAACCAGTGTCATTGCATGTGTGTTCTTTTTAGTAACAACAACCAGAGTCATTTTGCATGTGTGTTCTTTTCATATACCACCTATGGATCCACCAGTGTCATTGAAATGTGTATTATTTTCAACTACCACCCATGGATCCACCAGTGTCATTGCATGTGTGTTCTTTTTAGTAACAACAACCAGAGTCATTTTGCATGTGTAATCTCTTTACATACCACCTATGGATCCACCAGTGTCATTGCATGTGTGTTCTTTTTAGTAACAACAACTAGAGTCATTGAAATGTGTGTTCTTCTCACATACCACCTATGGATCCACCAGTATCATTGCATATGTGTTCATTTCACTAACAACAACCAGAGTCATTGCATGTGTGTTCTTTTCACATACCACATATGGATCACCAGTGTCATTGCATTTATGTTCTTTTAACAATCCACCCATGGATCCACCAGTGTCATTACATGTGTGTTCTTTTTAGTAACAACTAGAGTCATTTTGCATGTGTGTTCTTTTCACATACCACCTATGGATCCACCAGTGTCATTGCATGTGTTTTCTTTTCACAATCCACCCATGGATCCCACAAGTGTCATTTTGCATGTGTGTTATTTTTAGTAACAACAACCAGTGTCATTGCATGTGTGTTCTCTTCAGAGACCACACATGGATCCACCAGTGTCATTGCATGTGTGTTCTTTTTACTAACAACAACAAGAGTCATTGAAATGTGTGCTCTCTTCAGAGACCACATATGGATCCACCAGTGTCATTGCATGTGTGTTCTTTTCACTAACAACAACCAGAGTCATTGCATGTGTGTTCTTTTCACATACCACATATGGATCCACCAGTGTCATTGCATGTGTGCTCTTTTCACAATCCACCCATGGATCCACCAGTGTCATTGCATGTGTGTTCTTTTTAGTAACAACAACTAGAGTTATTTTGCATGTGTGTTCTTTTCACATACCAATTATGGATCCACCAGTGTCATTGAAATGTGTATTATTTTCGACTACCACCCATGGATCCCACCAGTGTCATTTTGCATGTGTGTTCTTTTTAGTAACAACAACCAGAGTCATTTTGCATGTGTGATCTCTTCACATACCACCTATGGATCCACCAGTGTCATTGCATGTGTGTTCTTTTTAGTAACAACAACCAGAGTCATTTTGCATGTGTGTTCTTTTCATATACCACCTGTGGATCCACCAGTGTCATTGAAATGTGTATTATTTTCAACTACCACCCATGGATCCACCAGTGTCATTGCATGTGTGTTCTTTTTAGTAACAACAACCAGAGTCATTTTGCATGTGTAATCTCTTCACATACCACCTATGGATCCACCTGTGTCATTGCATGTGTGTTCTTTTTAGTAACAACAACCAGAGTCATTTTGCATGTGTAATCTCTTCACATACCACCTATGGATCCACCAGTGTCATTGCATGTGTGTTCTTTTTAGTAACAACAACTAGAGTCATTGAAATGTGTGTTCTTCTCACATACCACCTACGGATCCACCGGTGTCATTGCATGTGTGTTCATTTCACTAACAACAACCAGAGTCATTGCATGTGTGTTCTTTTCACATACCACAGATGGATCCACCAGTGTGATTGAAATGTGTGTTCTCTAGAGAGACCACACATGGATCCACCAGTGTCATTGCATGTGTGTTCTTTTTAGTAACAACCAGAGTCATTTTGCATGTGTGTGCTTTTCACATACCACATATGGCTCCATCAGTGTCATTAAATGTGTGTTCTTTTCACAATCCACCCATGGATCCACCGGTGTCATTTCCTGTGTGTTCTTTTTAGTAACAAACAGAGTCATTTTGCATGTGTGTTCTTTTCACATACCACCTATGGATCCACCAGTGTCATTGCATGTGTTTTCTTTTCACAATCCACCCATGGATCCCACCAGTGTCATTTTGCATGTGTGTTCTTTTTATTAACAACAACCAGAGTCATTTTGCATGTGTGTTCTCTTCAAATACCACCTCTGGATCCACCAGTGTCATTGCATGTGTGTTCTTTTTAGTAACAACAACCAGAGTCATTTTGCATGTGTGTTCTTCTCACATACCACCTATGGATCCACTAGTGTCATTGTATGTGTGTTATTTTTCGTAACAACAACCAGTGTCAATGCATGTGTGTTCTCTTTAGAGACCACACATGGCTCCACCAGTGTCATTGCATGTGTATTCTTTTTACTAACAATAACAAGAGTCATTGAAATGTGTGCTCTCTTCAGATACCACACATGTATCCACCAATGTCATTGCATGTGTGTTCATTTCACTAACAACAACCAGAGTCATTGCATGTGTGTTCTTTTCACATACCACAGATGGATCCACCAGTGTGATTGAAATGTGTGTTCTCTAGAGAGACCACACATGGATCCACCAGTGTCATTGCATGTGTGTTATTTTCACAATCCACCCATGGATCCACCGGTGTCATTTCATGTGTGTTCTTTTTAGTAACAAACAGAGTCATTTTGCATGTGTGTTCTTTTCACATACCACCTATGGATCCACCAGTGTCATTGCATGTGTTTTCTTTTCACAATCCACCCATGGATCCCACCAGTGTCATTTTGCATGTGTGTTCTTTTTATTAACAACAACCAGAGTCATTTTGCATGTGTGTTCTCTTCAAATACCACCTCTGGATCCACCAGTGTCATTGCATGTGTGTTCTTTTTAGTAACAACAACCAGAGTCATTGAAATGTGTGTTCTTATCACATACCACCTATGGATCCACTAGTGTCATTGCATGTGTGTTCATTTATTAATCCACCTATGGATCCACCAGTGTCATTGCATGTGTGTTCTTTTTAGTAACAACAACCAGAGTCATTTTGCATGTGTGTTCTTCTCAGATACCACCTATGGATCCACTAGTGTCATTGTATGTGTGTTCCTTTTCGTAACAACAACCAGTGTCATTGCATGTGCGTTCTCTTTAGAGACCACACATGGCTCCACTAGTGTCATTGCATGTGTATTCTTTTTATTAACAATAACAAGAGTCATTGAAATGTGTGCTCTCTTCAGAGACCACACATGTATCCACCAGTGTCATTGCATGTGTGTTCTTTTCACTAACAACAACCAGAGTCATTGCATGTGTGTTCTTTTCACATACCACATATGGATCCACCCGTGTTATTGCATGTGTGCTCTTTTCACAATCCACCCATGGATCCACCAGTGTCATTGCATGTTTGCTCTTTTTAGTAACAACAACCAGAGTCATTTTGCATGTGTGTTCTTTTCACATACCACCTATGGATCCACTAGTGTCATTGAAATGTGTATTATTTTCAACTACCACCCATGGATCCCACCAATGTCATTTTGCATGTGTGTTCTTTTTAGTAACAACAACCAGAGTCATTTTGCATGTGTGATCTCTTCACATACCACCTATGGATCCACCAGTGTCATTGCATGTGTGTTCTTTTTAGTAACAACAACCAGAGTCATTTTGCATGTGTTTTCTTTCCACATACCACCTATGGATCCACTAGTGTCATTGAAATGTGTATTATTTTCAACTACCACCCATGGATCCACCAGTGTCATTGCATGTGTGTTCTTTTTAGTAACAATAACCAGAGTAATTTTGCATGTGTGATCTCTTCACAATCCACCCATGGATCCACCGGTGTCATTTCCTGTGTGTTCTTTTTAGTAACAAACAGAGTCATTTTGCATGTGTGTTCTTTTCACATACCACCTATGGATCCACCAGTGTCATTGCATGTGTTTTCTTTTCACAATCCACCCATGGATCCCACCAGTGTCATTTTGCATGTGTGTTCTTTTTATTAACAACAACCAGAGTCATTTTGCATGTGTGTTCTCTTCAAATACCACCTCTGGATCCACCAGTGTCATTGCATGTGTGTTCTTTTTAGTAACAACAACCAGAGTCATTTTGCATGTGTGTTCTTCTCACATACCACCTATGGATCCACTAGTGTCATTGTATGTGTGTTATTTTTCGTAACAACAACCAGTGTCAATGCATGTGTGTTCTCTTTAGAGACCACACATGGCTCCACCAGTGTCATTGCATGTGTATTCTTTTTACTAACAATAACAAGAGTCATTGAAATGTGTGCTCTCTTCAGATACCACACATGTATCCACCAATGTCATTGCATGTGTGTTCATTTCACTAACAACAACCAGAGTCATTGCATGTGTGTTCTTTTCACATACCACAGATGGATCCACCAGTGTGATTGAAATGTGTGTTCTCTAGAGAGACCACACATGGATCCACCAGTGTCATTGCATGTGTGTTATTTTCACAATCCACCCATGGATCCACCGGTGTCATGTCATGTGTGTTCTTTTTAGTAACAAACAGAGTCATTTTGCATGTGTGTTCTTTTCACATACCACCTATGGATCCACCAGTGTCATTGCATGTGTTTTCTTTTCACAATCCACCCATGGATCCCACCAGTGTCATTTTGCATGTGTGTTCTTTTTATTAACAACAACCAGAGTCATTTTGCATGTGTGTTCTCTTCAAATACCACCTCTGGATCCACCAGTGTCATTGCATGTGTGTTCTTTTTAGTAACAACAACCAGAGTCATTGAAATGTGTGTTCTTATCACATACCACCTATGGATCCACTAGTGTCATTGCATGTGTGTTCATTTATTAATCCACCTATGGATCCACCAGTGTCATTGCATGTGTGTTCTTTTTAGTAACAACAACCAGAGTCATTTTGCATGTGTGTTCTTCTCAGATACCACCTATGGATCCACTAGTGTCATTGTATGTGTGTTCCTTTTCGTAACAACAACCAGTGTCATTGCATGTGCGTTCTCTTTAGAGACCACACATGGCTCCACTAGTGTCATTGCATGTGTATTCTTTTTATTAACAATAACAAGAGTCATTGAAATGTGTGCTCTCTTCAGAGACCACACATGTATCCACCAGTGTCATTGCATGTGTGTTCTTTTCACTAACAACAACCAGAGTCATTGCATGTGTGTTCTTTTCACATACCACATATGGATCCACCCGTGTTATTGCATGTGTGCTCTTTTCACAATCCACCCATGGATCCACCAGTGTCATTGCATGTTTGCTCTTTTTAGTAACAACAACCAGAGTCATTTTGCATGTGTGTTCTTTTCACATACCACCTATGGATCCACTAGTGTCATTGAAATGTGTATTATTTTCAACTACCACCCATGGATCCCACCAATGTCATTTTGCATGTGTGTTCTTTTTAGTAACAACAACCAGAGTCATTTTGCATGTGTGATCTCTTCACATACCACCTATGGATCCACCAGTGTCATTGCATGTGTGTTCTTTTTAGTAACAACAACCAGAGTCATTTTGCATGTGTTTTCTTTCCACATACCACCTATGGATCCACTAGTGTCATTGAAATGTGTATTATTTTCAACTACCACCCATGGATCCACCAGTGTCATTGCATGTGTGTTCTTTTTAGTAACAATAAACAGAGTAATTTTGCATGTGTGATCTCTTCACATACCACCTATGGATCCACCAGTGTCATTGCATGTGTGTTCTTTTTAGTAACAACAACCAGAGTCATTTTGCATGTGTGTTCTTTTCACATACCACCTATGGATCCACCAGTGTCATTGAAATGTGTATTATTTTCAACTACCGCCCATGGATCCACCAGTGTCATTGCATGTGTGTTCTTTTTACTAACAACAACCAGAGTCATTTTGCATGTGTGATCTCTTCACATACCACCTATGGATCCACCAGAGTCATTGGATGTGTGTTCTTTTTAGTAAAAACAACCAGAGTCATTGAAATGTGTGTTCTTGTCACATACCACCTATGGATCCACCAGTGTCATTGCATGTGTGTTCATTTCACTAACAACAACCAGATTCATTGCATGTGTGTTCTTTTCACATACCACATATGGATCCACCAGTGTGATTGAAATGTGTGTTCTCTACAGAGACCACACATAGATCCACTAGTGTCATTGCATGTGTGTTCTTTTTAGTAACAACCAGAGTCATTTTGCATGTGTGTTCTTTTCACATACCACATATTGATCCACCAGTGTCATTGCATGTGTGTTTTTTTCACAATCCACCCATGGATCCTCCGGTGTCATTGCATGTATGTTCTTTTTAGTAACAACCAGAGTCATTTTGCATGTGTGTTCTTTTCACATACCACCTATGGATCCACCAGTGTCATTGCATGTGTTTTCTTTTCACAATCCACCCATGGATCCCACCAGTGTCATTTTGCATGTGTGTTCTTTTTAGTAACAACAACTAGAGTCATTTTGCATGTGTGTTCTCTTCACATACCACCTATGGATCCACCAGTGTCATTGCATGTGTGTTCTCTTCACAATCCACCTATGGATCCACCAGTGTCATTGCATGTGTTCTTTTTAGTAACAACAACCAGTGTCATTGCATGTGTGCTCTCTATAGAGACCACACATGATCCACCAGTGTCATTGCATGTGTGTTCTTTTTACTAACAACAACAAGAGTCATTGAAATGTGTGCTCTCTTCAGAGACCACACATGGATCTACCAGTGTCATTGCATGTGTGTTCTTTTCACTAACAACCAGAGTCATTGCATGTGTGTTCTTTTCACATACCACATATGGATCCACCAGTGTCATTGCATGTGTGCTCTTTTCACAATCCACCCATGGATCCACCAGTGTCATTGCATGTGTGTTCTTTTTAGTAACAACAACTAGAGTTATTTTGCATGTGTGTTCTTTTCACATACCAATTATGCATCCACCTGTGTCATTGAAATGTGTATTATTTTCGACTACCACCCATGGATCCCACCAGTGTCATTTTGCATGTGTGTTCTTTTTAGTAACAACAACCAGAGTCATTTTGCATGTGTGATCTCTTCACATATCACCTATGGATCCACCAGTGTCATTGCATGTGTGTTCTTTTTAGTAACAACAACCAGAGTCATTTTGCATGTGTGTTCTTTTCACATACCACCTATGGATCCACCAGTGTCATTGAAATGTGTATTATTTTCAACTACCACCCATGGATCCACCAGTGTCATTGCATGTGTGTTCTTTTTACTAACAACCAGAGTCATTTTGCATGTGTGATCTCTTCATATACCACCGATGGATCCACCAGTGTCATTTTGCATGTGTGTTCTTTTTAGTAACAACAACCAGAGTCATTTTGCATGTGTGATCTCTTCACATACCACCTATGGATCCACCAGTGTCATTGCATGTGTGTTCTTTTTAGTAACAACAACCAGAGTCATTTTGCATGTGTGTTCTTTCCACATACCACCTATGGATCCACTAGTGTCATTGAAATGTGTATTATTTTCAACTACCACCCATGGATCCACCAGTGTCATTGAATGTGTGTTCTTTTTAGTAACAATAACCAGAGTAATTTTGCATGTGTGATCTCTTCACATACCACCCATGGATCCACCAGTGTCATTGCATGTGTGTTCTTTTTAGTAACAACAACTAGAGTCATTTTGCATGTGTGTTCTTTTCACATACCACCTATGGATCCACCAGAGTCATTGAAATGTGTATTATTTTCAACTACCGCCCATGGATCCACCAGTGTCATTGCATGTGTGTTCTTTTTACTAACAACAACCAGAGTCATTTTGCATGTGTGATCTCTTCACATACCACCTATGGATCCACCAGAGTCATTGGATGTGTGTTCTTTTTGGTAAAAACAACCAGAGTCATTGAAATGTGTGTTCTTCTCACATACCACCTATGGATCCACCAGTGTCATTGCATGTGTGTTCATTTCACTAACAAAAACCAGATTCATTGCATGTGTGTTCTTTTCACATACCACATATGGATCCACCAGTGTGATTGAAATGTGTGTTCTCTACAGAGACCACACATGGATCCACTAGTGTCATTGCATGTGTGTTCTTTTTAGTAACAACCAGAGTCATTTTGCATGTGTGTTCTTTTCACATACCACATATGGATCCACCAGTGTCATTGCATGTGTGTTCTTTTCACAATCCACCCATGGATCCTCCGGTGTCATTGCATGTATGATCTTTTTAGTAACAACCAGAGTCATTTTGCATGTGTGTTCTTTTCACATACCACCTATGGATCCACCAGTGTCATTGCATGTGTTTTCTTTTCACAATCCACCCATGGATCCCACCAGTGTCATTTTGCATGCGTGTTCTTTTTAGTAACAACAACTAGAGTCATTTTGCATGTGTGTTCTCTTCACATACCACCTATGGATCCACCAGTGTCATTGCATGTGTGTTCTCTTCACAATCCACCTATGGATCCACCAGTGTCATTGCATGTGTTCTTTTTAGTAACAACAACCAGTGTCATTGCATGTGTGCTCTCTATAGAGACTACACATGGATCCACTAGTGTCATTGCATGTGTGTTCTTTTTACTAACAACAACAAGAGTCATTGAAATGTGTGCTCTCTTCAGAGACCACAGATGGATCTACCAGTGTCATTGCATGTGTGTTCTTTTCAGTAACAACCAGAGTCATTGCATGTGTGTTCTTTTCACATACCACATATGGATCCACCAGTGTCATTGCATGTGTGCTCTTTTCACAATCCACCCATGGATCCACCAGTGTCATTGCATGTGTGTTCTTTTTAGTAACAACAACTAGAGATATTTTGCATGTGTGTTCTTTTCACATACCAATTATGGATCCACCAGTGTCATTGAAATGTGTATTATTTTCGACTACCACCCATGGATCCCACCAGTGTCATTTTGCATGTGTGTTCTTTTTAGTAATAACAACCAGAGTCATTTTGCATGTGTGATCTCTTCACATACCACCTATGGATCCACCAGTGTCATTGCATGTGTGTTCTTTTTAGTAACAACAACCAGAGTCATTTTGCATGTGTGTTCTTTTCACATACCACCTATGGATCCACCAGTGTCATTGAAATGTGTATTATTTTCAACTACTACCCATGGATCCACCAGTGTCATTGCATGTGTGTTCTTTTTACTAACAACCAGAGTCATTTTGCATGTGTGATCTCTTCATATACCACCGATGGATCCACCAGTGTCATTGCATGTGTGTTCTTTTTAGTAACAACAACCAGAGTCATTGAAATGTGTGTTCTTCTCACATACCACCTACGGATCCACCGGTGTCATTGCATGCGTGTTCATTTCACTAACAATAACCAGAGTCATTGCATGTGTGTTCTTTTCACATACCACAGATGGATCCACCAGTGTGATTGAAATGTGTGTTCGCTAGAGAGACCACACATGGATCCACCAGTGTCATTGCATGTGTGTTCTTTTTAGTAACAACCAGACTCATTTTGCATGTGTGTTCTTTTCACATACCACATATGGATCCACCAGTGTCATTACATGTGTGTTCTTTTCACAATCCACCCATGGATCCACCGGTGTCATTTCCTGTGTGTTCTTTTTAGTAACAAACAGAGTCATTTTGCATGTGTGTTCTTTTCACATACCACCTATGGATCCACCAGTGTCATTGCATCTGTTTTCTTTTCACAATCCACCCATGGATCCCACCAGTGTCATTTTGCATGTGTGTTCTTTTTATTAACAACAACCAGAGTCATTTTGCATGTGTTTTCTTTCCACATACCACCTATGGATCCACTAGTGTCATTGAAATGTGTATTATTTTCAACTACCACCCATGGATCCACCAGTGTCATTGCATGTGTGTTCTTTTTAGTAACAATAACCAGAGTAATTTTGCATGTGTGATCTCTTCACATACCACCTATGGATCCACCAGTGTCATTGCATGTGTGTTCTTTTTAGTAACAACAACCAGAGTCATTTTGCATGTGTGTTCTTTTCACATACCACCTATGGATCCACCAGTGTCATTGAAATGTGTATTATTTTCAACTACCGCCCATGGATCCACCAGTGTCATTGCATGTGTGTTCTTTTTACTAACAACAACCAGAGTCATTTTGCATGTGTGATCTCTTCACATACCACCTATGGATCCACCAGAGTCATTGGATGTGTGTTCTTTTTAGTAAAAACAACCAGAGTCATTGAAATGTGTGTTCTTGTCACATACCACCTATGGATCCACCAGTGTCATTGCATGTGTGTTCATTTCACTAACAACAACCAGATTCATTGCATGTGTGTTCTTTTCACATACCACATATGGATCCACCAGTGTGATTGAAATGTGTGTTCTCTACAGAGACCACACATGGATCCACTAGTGTCATTGCATGTGTGTTCTTTTTAGTAACAACCAGAGTCATTTTGCATGTGTGTTCTTTTCACATACCACATATTGATCCACCAGTGTCATTGCATGTGTGTTTTTTTCACAATCCACCCATGGATCCTCCGGTGTCATTGCATGTATGTTCTTTTTAGTAACAACCAGAGTCATTTTGCATGTGTGTTCTTTTCACATACCACCTATGGATCCACCAGTGTCATTGCATGTGTTTTCTTTTCACAATCCACCCATGGATCCCACCAGTGTCATTTTGCATGTGTGTTCTTTTTAGTAACAACAACTAGAGTCATTTTGCATGTGTGTTCTCTTCACATACCACCTATGGATCCACCAGTGTCATTGCATGTGTGTTCTCTTCACAATCCACCTATGGATCCACCAGTGTCATTGCATGTGTTCTTTTTAGTAACAACAACCAGTGTCATTGCATGTGTGCTCTCTATAGAGACCACACATGGATCCACCAGTGTCATTGCATGTGTGTTCTTTTTACTAACAACAACAAGAGTCATTGAAATGTGTGCTCTCTTTAGAGACCACACATGGATCCACCAGTGTCATTGCATGTGTGTTCTTTTCACTAACAACAACCAGAGTCATTGCATGTGTGTTCTTTTCACATACCACATATGGATCCACCAGTGTCATTGCATGTGTGCTATTTTCACAATCCACCCATGGATCCACCAGTGTCATTGCATGTGTGTTCTTTTTAGTAACAACAACCAGAGTCATTTTGCATGTGTGTTCTTTTCACATACCAATTATGCATCCACCAGTGTCATTGAAATGTGTATTATTTTCGACTACCACCCATGGATCCCACCAGTGTCATTTTGCATGTGTGTTCTTTTTAGTAACAACAACCAGAGTCATTTTGCATGTGTGATCTCTTCACATATCACCTATGGATCCACCAGTGTCATTGCATGTGTGTTCTTTTTAGTAACAACAACCAGAGTCATTTTGCATGTGTGTTCTTTTCACATACCACCTATGGATCCACCAGTGTCATTGAAATGTGTATTATTTTCAACTACCACCCATGGATCCACCAGTGTCATTGCATGTGTGTTCTTTTTACTAACAACCAGAGTCATTTTGCATGTGTGATCTCTTCATATACCACCGATGGATCCACCAGTGTCATTTTGCATGTGTGTTCTTTTTAGTAACAACAACCAGAGTCATTTTGCATGTGTGATCTCTTCACATACCACCTATGGATCCACCAGTGTCATTGCATGTGTGTTCTTTTTAGTAACAACAACCAGAGTCATTTTGCATGTGTGTTCTTTCCACATACCACCTATGGATCCACTAGTGTCATTGAAATGTGTATTATTTTCAACTACCACCCATGGATCCACCAGTGTCATTGAATGTGTGTTCTTTTTAGTAACAATAACCAGAGTAATTTTGCATGTGTGATCTCTTCACATACCACCCATGGATCCACCAGTGTCATTGCATGTGTGTTCTTTTTAGTAACAACAACTAGAGTCATTTTGCATGTGTGTTCTTTTCACATACCACCTATGGATCCACCAGTGTCATTGAAATGTGTATTATTTTCAACTACCGCCCATGGATCCACCAGTGTCATTGCATGTGTGTTCTTTTTACTAACAACAACCAGAGTCATTTTGCATGTGTGATCTCTTCACATACCACCTATGGATCCACCAGAGTCATTGGATGTGTGTTCTTTTTGGTAAAAACAACCAGAGTCATTGAAATGTGTGTTCTTCTCACATACCACCTATGGATCCACCAGTGTCATTGCATGTGTGTTCATTTCACTAACAAAAACCAGATTCATTGCATGTGTGTTCTTTTCACATACCACATATGGATCCACCAGTGTGATTGAAATGTGTGTTCTCTACAGAGACCACACATGGATCCACTAGTGTCATTGCATGTGTGTTCTTTTTAGTAACAACCAGAGTCATTTTGCATGTGTGTTCTTTTCACATACCACATATGGATCCACCAGTGTCATTGCATGTGTGTTCTTTTCACAATCCACCCATGGATCCTCCGGTGTCATTGCATGTATGTTCTTTTTAGTAACAACCAGAGTCATTTTGCATGTGTGTTCTTTTCACATACCACCTATGGATCCACCAGTGTCATTGCATGTGTTTTCTTTTCACAATCCACCCATGGATCCCACCAGTGTCATTTTGCATGCGTGTTCTTTTTAGTAACAACAACTAGAGTCATTTTGCATGTGTGTTCTCTTCACATACCACCTATGGATCCACCAGTGTCATTGCATGTGTGTTCTCTTCACAATCGACCTATGGATCCACCAGTGTCATTGCATGTGTTCTTTTTAGTAACAACAACCAGTGTCATTGCATGTGTGCTCTCTATAGAGACTACACATGGATCCACCAGTGTCATTGCATGTGTGTTCTTTTTACTAACAACAACAAGAGTCATTGAAATGTGTGCTCTCTTTAGAGACCACAGATGGATCTACCAGTGTCATTGCATGTGTGTTCTTTTCAGTAACAACCAGAGTCATTGCATGTGTGTTCTTTTCACATACCACATATGGATCCACCAGTGTCATTGCATGTGTGCTCTTTTCACAATCCACCCATGGATCCACCAGTGTCATTGCATGTGTGTTCTTTTTAGTAACAACAACTAGAGATATTTTGCATGTGTGTTCTTTTCACATACCAATTATGGATCCACCAGTGTCATTGAAATGTGTATTATTTTCGACTACCACCCATGGATCCCACCAGTGTCATTTTGCATGTGTGTTCTTTTTAGTAACAACAACCAGAGTCATTTTGCATGTGTGATCTCTTCACATACCACCTATGGATCCACCAGTGTCATTGCATGTGTGTTCTTTTTAGTAACAACAACCAGAGTCATTTTGCATGTGTGTTCTTTTCACATACCACCTATGGATCCACCAGTGTCATTGAAATGTGTATTATTTTCAACTACCACCCATGGATCCACCAGTGTCATTGCATGTGTGTTCTTTTTACTAACAACCAGAGTCATTTTGCATGTGTGATCTCTTCATATACCACCGATGGATCCACCAGTGTCATTGCATGTGTGTTGTTTTTAGTAACAACAACCAGAGTCATTGAAATGTGTGTTCTTCTCACATACCACCTACGGATCCACCGGTGTCATTGCATGCGTGTTCATTTCACTAACAATAACCATAGTCATTGCATGTGTGTTCTTTTCACATACCACAGATGGATCCACCAGTGTGATTGAAATGTGTGTTCGCTAGAGAGACCACACATGGATCCACCAGTGTCATTGCATGTGTGTTCTTTTTAGTAACAACCAGAGTCATTTTGCATGTGTGTTCTTTTCACATACCACATATGGATCCACCAGTGTCATTACATGTGTGTTCTTTTCACAATCCACCCATGGATCCACCGGTGTCATTTCATGTGTGTTCTTTTTAGTAACAAACAGAGTCATTTTGCATGTGTGTTCTTTTCACATACCACCTATGGATCCACCAGTGTCATTGCATGTGTTTTCTTTTCACAATCCACCCATGGATCCCACCAGTGTCATTTTGCATGTGTGTTCTTTTTATTAACAACAACCAGAGTCATTTTGCATGTGTGTTCTCTTCAAATACCACCTCTGGATCCACCAGTGTCATTGCATGTGTGTTCTTTTTAGTAACAACAACCAGAGTCATTGAAATGTGTGTTCTTATCACAAACCACCTATGGATCCACTAGTGTCATTGCATGTGTGTTCATTTCATAATCCACCTATGGATCCACTAGTGTCATTGCATGTGTGTTCTTTTTAGTAACAACAACCAGAGTCATTTTGCATGTGTGTTCTTCTCACATACCACCTATGGATCCACTAGTGTCATTGTATGTGTGTTATTTTTCGTAACAACAACCAGTGTCATTGCATGTGTGTTCTCTTTAGAGACCACACATGGCTCCACCAGTGTCATTGCATGTGTATTATTTTTACTAACAATAACAAGAGTCATTGAAATGTGTGCTCTCTTCAGATACCACACATGTATCCACCAATGTCATTGCATGTGTGTTCATTTCACTAACAACAACCAGAGTCATTGCATGTGTGTTCTTTTCACATACCACAGATGGATCCACCAGTGTGATTGAAATGTGTGTTCTCTAGAGAGACCACACATGGATCCACCAGTGTCATTGCATGTGTGTTCATTTTAGTAACAACCAGAGTCATTTTGCATGTGTGTTCTTTTCACATACCACATATGGATCCACCAGTGTCATTACATGTGTGTTCTTTTCACAATCCACCCATGGATCCACCGGTGTCATTTCATGTGTGTTCTTTTTAGTAACAAACAGAGTCATTTTGCATGTGTGTTCTTTTCACATACCACCTATGGATCCACCAGTGTCATTGCATGTGTTTTCTTTTCACAATCCACCCATGGATCCCACCAGTGTCATTTTGCATGTGTGTTCTTTTTATTAACAACAACCAGAGTCATTTTGCATGTGTGTTCTCTTCAAATACCACCTCTGGATCCACCAGTGTCATTGCATGTGTGTTCTTTTTAGTAACAACAACCAGAGTCATTGAAATGTGTGTTCTTATCACATACCACCTATGGATCCACAAGTGTCATTGCATGTGTGTTCATTTCATAATCCACCTACGGATCAACCAGTGTCATTGCATGTGTGTTCTTTTTAGTAACAACAACCAGAGTCATTTTGCATGTGTGTTCTTCTCAGATACCACCTATGGATCCACTAGTGTCATTGTATGTGTGTTCTTTTTCGTAACAACAACCAGTGTCATTGCATGTGTGGTCTCTATCCACCAGTGTCATTGCATCTGTGTTCTTTTTAGTAACAATAACTAGAGTAATTTTGCATGTGTGATCTCTTCACATACCACCTATGGATCCACCAGTGTCATTGCATGTGTGTTCTTTTTAGTAACAACAACCAGAGTCATTTTGCATGTGTGTTCTTTTCACATACCACCTATGGATCCACCAGTGTCATTGAAATGTGTATTATTTTCAACTACCGCCCATGGATCCACCAGTGTCATTGCATGTGCGATCTCTTCACATACCACCTATGGATCCACCAGAGTCATTGGATGTGTGTTCTTTTTAGTAAAAACAACCAGAGTCATTGAAATGTGTGTTCTTCTCACATACCACCTATGGATCCACCAGTGTCATTGCATGTGTGTTCATTTCACTAACAACAACCAGATTCATTGCATGTGTGTTCTTTTCACATACCACATATGGATCCACCAGTGTGATTGAAATGTGTGTTCTCTACAGAGACCACACATGGATCCACTAGTGTCATTGCATGTGTGTTCTTTTTAGTAACAACCAGAGTCATTTTGCATGTGTGTTCTTTTCACATACCACATATGGAGCCACCAGTGTCATTGCATGTGTGTTCTTTTCACAATCCACCCATGGATCCTCCGGTGTCATTGCATGTATGTTCTTTTTAGTAACAACCAGAGTCATTTTGCATGTGTGTTCTTTTCACATACCACCTATGGATCCACCAGTGTCATTGCATGTGTTTTCTTTTCACAATCCACCCATGGATCCCACCAGTGTCATTTTGCTTGTGTGTTCTTTTTAGTAACAACAACTAGAGTCTATTTGCATGTGTGTTCTCTTCACATACCACCTATGGATCCACCAGTGTCATTGCATGTGTGTTCTCTTCACAATCCACCTATGGATCCACCAGTGTCATTGCATGTGTTCTTTTTAGTAACAACAACCAGTGTCATTGCATGTGTGCTCTCTATAGAGACCACACATGGATCCACCAGTGTCATTGCATGTGTGTTCTTTTTACTAACAACAACAAGAGTCATTGAAATGTGTGCTCTCTTCAGAGACCACACATGGATCTACCAGTGTCATTGCATGTGTGTTCTTTTCACTAACAACCAGAGTCATTGCATGTGTGTTCTTTTCACATACCACATATGGATCACCAGTGTCATTGCATGTGTGTTCTTTTCACAATCCACCCATGGATCCACCAGTGTCATTGCGTGTGTGTTCTTTTTAGTAACAACCAGAGTCATTTTGCATGTGTGTTCTTTTCACATACCACCTATGGATCCACCAGTGTCATTGCATCTGTTTTCTTTTCACAATCCACCCATGGATCCCACCAGTGTCATTTTGCATGTGTGTTCTTTTTAGTAACAACAACCAGAGTCATTTTGCATGTGTGATCTCTTCACATACCACATATGGATCCACCAGTGTCATTGCATGTGTGTTCTTTTCACTAACAACAACCAGAGTCATTGCATGTGTGTTCTTTTTACTAACAACAACAAGAGTCATTGAAATGTGTGCTCTCTTTAGAGACCACACATGGATCCACCAGTGTCATTGCATGTGTGTTCTTTTCACTAACAACCAGAGTCATTGCATGTGTGTTCTTTTCACATACCACATATGGATCACCAGTGTCATTGCATGTGTGTTCTTTTCACAATCCACCCATGGATCCACCAGTGTCATTGCGTGTGTGTTCTTTTTAGTAACAACCAGAGTCATTTTGCATGTGTGTTCTTTTCACATACCACCTATGGATCCACCAGTGTCATTGCATGTGTTTTCTTTTCACAATCCACCCATGGATCCCACCAGTGTCATTTTGCATGTGTGTTCTTTTTAGTAACAACAACCAGAGTCATTTTGCATGTGTGATCTCTTCACATACCACATATGGATCCACCAGTGTCATTGCATGTGTGTTCTTTTTAGTAACAACAACTAGAGTCATTGAAATGTGTGTTCTTCTCACATACCACCTATGGATCCACCAGTGTCATTACATGTGTGTTCATTTCATTATCCACCTATGGATCCACCAGTGTCATTGCATGTGTGTTCTTTTTAGTAATAACAACCAGAGCCATTTTGCATGTGTGTTCTTCTCACATACTACCTATGGATCCACCAGTGTCATTGTATGTGTGTTCTTTTTAGTAACAACAACTAGTGTCATTGCATGTGTGTTCTCTTTAGAGACCAGACATGGATCCACCAGTGTCATTGCATGTGTGTTCTTTTTACTAACAACAACAAGAGTCATTGAAATGTGTGCTCTCTTTAGAGACCACACATGGATCCACCAGTGTCATTGCATGTGTGTTCTTTTCACTAACAACAACCAGAGTCATTGCATGTGTGTTCTTTTCACATACCACATATGGATCCACCAGTGTCATTGCATGTGTGCTATTTTCACAATCCACCCATGGATCCACCAGTGTCATTGCATGTGTGTTCTTTTTAGTAACAACAACCAGAGTCATTTTGCATGTGTGTTCTTTTCACATACCACCTATGGATCCACCAGTGTCATTGAAATGTGTATTATTTTCAACTACCACCCATGGATCAACCAGTGTCATTGCATGTGTGTTCTTTTTAGTAACAACAACCAGAGTCATTTTGCATGTGTGATCTCTTCACATACCACCTATGGATCCACCAGTGTCATTGCACGTGTGTTCTTTTTAGTAACAACAACCAGAGTCATTTTGCATGTGTGTTCTTTTCATATACCACCTATGGATCCACCAGTGTCATTGAAATGTGTATTATTTTCAACTACCACCCATGGATCCACCAGTGTCATTGCATGTGTGTTCTTTTTACTAACAACAACCAGAGTCATTTTGCATGTGTAATCTCTTCACATACCACCTATGGATCCACCAGTGTCATTGCATGTGTGTTCTTTTTAGTAACAACAACTAGAGTCATTGAAATGTGTGTTCTTCTCACATACCACCTATGGATCCACCAGTGTCATTGCATATGTGTTCATTTCACTAACAACAACCAGAGTCATTGCATGTGTGTTCTTTTCACATACCACATATGGATCACCACTGTCATTGCATGTATGTTCTTTTCACAATCCACCCATGGATCCACCAGTGTCATTGCATGTGTGTTCTTTTTAGTAACAACTAGAGTCATTTTGCATGTGTGTTCTTTTCACATACCACCTATGGATCCACCAGTGTCATTGCATGTGTTTTATTTTCACAATCCACCCATGGATCCCACAAGTGTCATTTTGCATGTGTGTTATTTTTAGTAACAACAACCAGTGTCATTGCATGTGTGTTCTCTTCAGAGACCACACATGGATCCACCAGTGTCATTGCATGTGTGTTCTTTTTACTAACAACAACAAGAGTCATTGAAATGTGTGCTCTCTTCAGAGACCACACATGGATCCACCAGTGTCATTGCATGTGTGTTCTTTTCACTAACAACAACCAGAGTCATGGCATGTGTGTTCTTTTCACATACCACATATGGATCCACCAGTGTCATTGCATGTGTGCTCTTTTCACAATCCACCCATGGATCCACCAGTGTCATTGCATGTGTGTTCTTTTCACATAACAATTATGGATCCACCAGTGTCATTGAAATGTGTATTATTTTCGACTACCACCCATGGATCCCACCAGTGTCATTTTGCATGTGTGTTCTTTTTAGTAACAACAACCAGAGTCATTTTGCATGTGTGATCTCTTCACATACCACCTATGGATCCACCAGTGTCATTGCATGTGTGTTCTTTTTAGTAACAACAACCAGAGTCATTTTGCATGTGTGTTCTTTTCACATAACACCTATGGATCCACCAGTGTCATTGAAATGTGTATTATTTTCAACTACCACCCATGGATCCACCAGTGTCATTGCATGTCTGTTCTTTTTACTAACAACCAGAGTCATTTTGCATGTGTGATCTCTTCATATACCACCGATGGATCCACCAGTGTCATTGCATGTGTGTTCTTTTTAGTAACAACAACCAGAGTCATTGAAATGTGTGTTCTTCTCACATACCACCTACGGATCCACCGGTGTCATTGCATGTGTGTTCATTTCACTAACAACAACCAGAGTCATTGCATGTGTGTTCTTTTCACATACCACAGATGGATCCACCGGTGTGATTGAAATGTGTGTTCTCTAGAGAGACCACACATGGATCCACCAGTGTCATTGCATGTGTGTTCTTTTTAGTAACAACCAGAGTCATTTTGCATGTGTGTTCTTTTCACATACCACATATGGATCCACCAGTGTCATTACATGTGTGTTCTTTTCACAATCCACCCATGGATCCACCGGTGTCATTTCCTGTGTGTTCTTTTTAGTAACAAACAGAGTCATTTTGCATGTGTGTTCTTTTCACATACCACCTATGGATCCACTAGTGTCATTGCATGTGTTTTTTTTCACAATCCACCCATGGATCCCACCAGTGTCATTTTGCATGTGTGTTCTTTTTATTAACAACAACCAGAGTCATTTTGCATGTGTGTTCTCTTCAAATACCACCTCTGGATCCACCAGTGTCATTGCATGTGTGTTCATTTTAGTAACAACAACCAGAGTCATTGAAATGTGTGTTCTTATCACATACCACCTATGGATCCACTAGTGTCATTGCATGTGTGTTCATTTCATAATCCACCTATGGATCCACCAGTGTCATTGCATGTGTGTTCTTTTTAGTAACAACAACCACAGTCATTTTGCATGTGTGTTCTTCTCACATACCACCTATGGATCCACTAGTGTCATTGTATGTGTGTTCTTTTTCGTAACAACAACCAGTGTCATTGCATGTGTGTTCTCTTTAGAGACAACACATGGCTCCACCAGTGTCATTGCATGTGTATTCTTTTTACTAAAAATAACAAGAGTCATTGAAATGTGTGCTCTCTTCAGATACCACACATGTATCCACCAATGTCATTGCACGTGTGTTCTTTTCACTAACAACAACCAGAGTCATTGCATGTGTGTTCTTTTCACATACCACATATGGATCCACCAGTGTCATTGCATGTGTCCTCTTTTCACAATCCACCCATGGATCAACCAGTGTCATTGCATGTGTGCTCTTTTTAGTAACAACAACCAGAGTCATTTTGCATGTGTGTTCTTTTCACATACCACCTATGGATCCACCAGTGTCATTGCATGTGTCTTGTTTTCACAATCCACCCATGGATCCCACCACTGTCATTTTGCATGTGTGTTCTTTTTAGTAACAACAACCAGAGTCATTTTGCATGTGTGTTCTTTTCACATACCACCTATGGATCCACCAGTGTCATTGAAATGTGTATTATTTTCAACTACCACCCATGGATCCACCAGTGTCATTGCATGTGTGTTCTTTTTACTAACAACCAGAGTCATTTTGCATGTGTGATCTCTTCATATACCACCGATGGATCCACCAGTGTCATTGCATGTGTGTTCTTTTTAGTAACAACAACCAGAGTCATTGAAATGTGTGTTCTTCTCACATACCACCTACGGATCCACCGGTGTCATTGCATGTGTGTTCATTTCACTAACAACAACCAGAGTCATTGCATGTGTGTTCTTTTCACATACCACAAATGGATCCACCAGTGTGATTGAAATGTGTGTTCTCTAGAGAGACCACACATGGATGCACCAGTGTCATTGCATGTGTGTTCTTTTTAGTAACAACCAGAGTCATTTTGCATGTGTGTTCTTTTCACATACCACATATGGATCCACCAGTGTCATTACATGTGTGTTCTTTTCACAATCCACCCATGGATCCACCGGTGTCATTTCATGTGTGTTCTTTTTAGTAACAAACAGAGTCATTTTGCATGTGTGTTCTTTTCAGGTACCACCTATGGATCCACCAGTGTCATTGCATGTGTTTTCTTTTCACAATCCACCCATGGATCCCACCAGTGTCATTTTCCATGTGTGTTCTTTTTATTAACAACCAGAGTCATTTTGCATGTGTGTTCTCTTCAAATACCACCTCTGGATCCACCAGTGTCATTGCATCTGTGTTCTTTTTAGTAACAACAACCAGAGTCATTGAAATGTGTGTTCTTATCACATACCACCTATGGATCCACTAGTGTCATTGCAAGTGTGTTCATTTCATAATCCACCTATGGATCCACCAGTGTCATTGCATGTGTGTTCTTTTTAGTAACAACAACCAGAGTCATTTTGCATGTGTGTTCTTCTCAGATACCACCTATGGATCCACTAGTGTCATTGTATGTGTGTTCTTCTCACATACCACCTACGGATCCAACGGTGTCATTACATGTGTGTTCATTTCACTAACAACAACCAGAGTCATTGCATGTGTGTTCTTTTCACATACCACAGATGGATCCACCAGTGTGATTGAAATGTGTGTTCTCTAGAGAGACCACACATGGATCCACGAGTGTCATTGCATGTGTGTTCTTTTTAGTAACAACCAGAGTCATTTTGCATGTGTGTTCTTTTCACATACCACATATGGATCCACCAGTGTCATTACATGTGTGTTCTTTTCACAATCCACCCATGGATCCACCGGTGTCATTTCCTGTGTGTTCTTTTTAGTAACAAACAGAGTCATTTTGCATGTGTGTTCTTTTCACATACCACCTATGGATCCACCAGTGTCATTGCATGTGTTTTCTTTTCACAATCCACCCATGGATCCCACCAGTGTCATTTTGCATGTGTGTTCTTTTTAGTAACAACAACTAGAGTCATTTTGCATGTGTGTTCTCTTCACATACCACCTATGGATCCACCAGTGTCATTGCATGTGTGTTCTCTTCACAATCCACCCATGGATCCCACCAGTGTCATTTTGCATGTGTGTTCTTTTTATTAACAACAACCAGAGTCATTTTGCATGTGTGTTCTCTTCAAATACCACCTCTGGATCCACCAGTGTCATTGCATGTGTGTTCTTTTTAGTAACAACAACCAGAGTCATTGAAATGTGTGTTCTTAGCACATACCACCTATGGATCCACTAGTGTCATTGCATGTGTGTTCATTTCATGATCCACCTATGGATCCACCAGTGTCATTGCATGTGTGTTCTTTTTAGTAACAACAACCACAGTCATTTTGCATGTGTGTTCTTCTCACATACCACCTATGGATCCACTAGTGTCATTGTATGTGTGTTCTTTTTCGTAACAACAACCAGTGTCATTGCATGTGTGTTCTCTTTAGAGACCACACATGGCTCCACCAGTGTCATTGCATGTGTATTCTTTTTACTAACAATAACAAGAGTCATTGAAATGTGTGCTGTCTTCAGATACCACACATGTATCCACCAATGTCATTGCACGTGTGTTCTTTTCACTAACAACAACCAGAGTCATTGCATGTGTGTTCTTTTCACATACCACATATGGATCCACCAGTGTCATTGCATGTGTCCTCTTTTCACAATCCACCCATGGATCCACCAGTGTCATTGCATGTGTGCTCTTTTTAGTAACAACAACCAGAGTCATTTTGCATGAGTTCTTTTCACATACCACCTATGGATCCACCAGTGTCATTGCATGTGTTTTCTTTTCACAATCCACCCATGCATCCCACCACTGTCATTTTGCATGTGTGTTCTTTTTAGTAACAACAACCAGAGTCATTTTGCATGTGTGTTCTTTTCACATACCACCTATGGATCCACCAGTGTCATTGAAATGTGTATTATTTTCAACTACCACCCATGGATCCACCAGTGTCATTGCATGTGTGTTCTTTTTACTAACAACCAGAGTCATTTTGCATGTGTGATCTCTTCATATACCACCGATGGATCCACCAGTGTCATTGGATGTGTGTTCTTTTTAGTAACAACAACCAGAGTCATTGAAATGTGTGTTCTTCTCACATACCACCTACGGATCCACCGGTGTCATTGCATGTGTGTTCATTTCACTAACAACAACCAGAGTCATTGCATGTGTGTTCTTTTCACATACCACAAATGGATCCACCAGTGTGATTGAAATGTGTGTTCTCTAGAGAGACCACACATGGATCCACCAGTGTCATTGCATGTGTGTTCTTTTTAGTAACAACCAGAGTCATTTTGCATGTGTGTTCTTTTCACATACCACATATGGATCCACCAGTTTCATTACATGTGTGTTCTTTTCACAATCCACCCATGGATCCACCGGTGTCATTTCATGTGTGTTCTTTTTAGTAACAAACAGAGTCATTTTGCATGTGTGTTCTTTTCAGATACCACCTATGGATCCACCAGTGTCATTGCATGTGTTTTCTTTCCACAATCCACCCATGGATCCCACCAGTGTCATTTTGCATGTGTGTTCTTTTTATTAACAACAACCAGAGTCATTTTGCATGTGTGTTCTCTTCAAATACCACCTCTGGATCCACCAGTGTCATTGCATGTGTGTTCTTTTTAGTAACAACAACCAGAGTCATTGAAATGTGTGTTCTTATCACATACCACCTATGGATCCACTAGTGTCATTGCAAGTGTGTTCATTTCATAATCCACCTATGGATCCACCAGTGTCATTGCATGTGTGTTCTTTTTAGTAACAACAACCAGAGTCATTTTGCATGTGTGTTCTTCTCAGATACCACCTATGGATCCACTAGTGTCATTGAAATGTGTGTTCTTCTCACATACCACCTACGGATCCACCGGTGTCATTGCATGTGTGTTCATTTCACTAACAACAACCAGAGTCATTGCATGTGTGTTCTTTTCACATACCACAGATGGATCCACCAGTGTGATTGAAATGTGTGTTCTCTAGAGAGACCACACATGGATCCACCAGTGTCATTGCATGTGTGTTCTTTTTAGTAACAACCAGAGTTATTTTGCATGTGTGTTCTTTTCACATACCACATATGGATCCACCAGTGTCATTACATGTGTGTTCTTTTCACAATCCACCCATGGATCCACCGGTGTCATTTCATGTGTGTTCTTTTTAGTAACAAATAGAGTCATTTTGCATGTGTGTTCTTTTCACATACCACCTATGGATCCACCAGTGTCATTGCATGTGTTTTCTTTTCACAATCCACCCATGGATCCCACCAGTGTCATTTTGCATGTGTGTTCTTTTTATTAACAACAACCAGAGTCATTTTGCATGTGTGTTCTCTTCAAATACCACCTCTAGATCCACCAGTGTCATTGCATGTGTGTTCTTTTTAGTAACAACAACCAGAGTCATTGAAATTTGTGTTCTTATCACATACCACAAATAGATCCACTAGTGTCATTGCATGTGTGTTCATTTCATAATCCACCTATGGATCCACCAGTGTCATTGCATGTGTGTTCTTTTTAGTAACAACAACCAGAGTCATTTTGCATGTGTGTTCTTCTCACATACCACCTATGTATCCACTAGTGTCATTGTATGTGTGTTCTTTTTCGTAACAACAACCAGTTTCATTGCATGTGTGTTCTCTTTAGATACCACACATGGCTCCACCAGTGTCATTGCATGTGTATTCTTTTCACTAACAATAACAAGAGTCATTGAAATGTGTGCTCTCTTCAGAGACCACACATGTATCCACCAGTGTCATTGCATGTGTGTTCATTTCACTAACAACAACCAGAGTCATTGCATGTGTGTTCTTTTCACATACCACAGATGGATCCACCGGTGTGATTGAAATGTGTGTTCTCTAGAGAGACCACACATGGATCCACCAGTGTCATTGCATGTGTGTTCTTTTTAGTAACAACCAGAGTCATTTTGCATGTGTGTTCTTTTCACATACCACATATGGATCCACCAGTGTCATTACATGTGTGTTCTTTTCACAATCCACCCATGGATCCACCGGTGTCATTTCCTGTGTGTTCTTTTTAGTAACAAACAGAGTCATTTTGCATGTGTGTTCTTTTCACATACCACCTATGGATCCACTAGTGTCATTGCATGTGTTTTTTTTCACAATCCACCCATGGATCCCACCAGTGTCATTTTGCATGTGTGTTCTTTTTATTAACAACAACCAGAGTCATTTTGCATGTGTGTTCTCTTCAAATACCACCTCTGGATCCACCAGTGTCATTGCATGTGTGTTCATTTTAGTAACAACAACCAGAGTCATTGAAATGTGTGTTCTTATCACATACCACCTATGGATCCACTAGTGTCATTGCATGTGTGTTCATTTCATAATCCACCTATGGATCCACCAGTGTCATTGCATGTGTGTTCTTTTTAGTAACAACAACCACAGTCATTTTGCATGTGTGTTCTTCTCACATACCACCTATGGATCCACTAGTGTCATTGTATGTGTGTTCTTTTTCGTAACAACAACCAGTGTCATTGCATGTGTGTTCTCTTTAGAGACAACACATGGCTCCACCAGTGTCATTGCATGTGTATTCTTTTTACTAAAAATAACAAGAGTCATTGAAATGTGTGCTCTCTTCAGATACCACACATGTATCCACCAATGTCATTGCACGTGTGTTCTTTTCACTAACAACAACCAGAGTCATTGCATGTGTGTTCTTTTCACATACCACATATGGATCCACCAGTGTCATTGCATGTGTCCTCTTTTCACAATCCACCCATGGATCAACCAGTGTCATTGCATGTGTGCTCTTTTTAGTAACAACAACCAGAGTCATTTTGCATGTGTGTTCTTTTCACATACCACCTATGGATCCACCAGTGTCATTGCATGTGTCTTGTTTTCACAATCCACCCATGGATCCCACCACTGTCATTTTGCATGTGTGTTCTTTTTAGTAACAACAACCAGAGTCATTTTGCATGTGTGTTCTTTTCACATACCACCTATGGATCCACCAGTGTCATTGAAATGTGTATTATTTTCAACTACCACCCATGGATCCACCAGTGTCATTGCATGTGTGTTCTTTTTACTAACAACCAGAGTCATTTTGCATGTGTGATCTCTTCATATACCACCGATGGATCCACCAGTGTCATTGCATGTGTGTTCTTTTTAGTAACAACAACCAGAGTCATTGAAATGTGTGTTCTTCTCACATACCACCTACGGATCCACCGGTGTCATTGCATGTGTGTTCATTTCACTAACAACAACCAGAGTCATTGCATGTGTGTTCTTTTCACATACCACAAATGGATCCACCAGTGTGATTGAAATGTGTGTTCTCTAGAGAGACCACACATGGATCCACCAGTGTCATTGCATGTGTGTTCTTTTTAGTAACAACCAGAGTCATTTTGCATGTGTGTTCTTTTCACATACCACATATGGATCCACCAGTTTCATTACATGTGTGTTCTTTTCACAATCCACCCATGGATCCACCGGTGTCATTTCATGTGTGTTCTTTTTAGTAACAAACAGAGTCATTTTGCATGTGTGTTCTTTTCAGATACCACCTATGGATCCACCAGTGTCATTGCATGTGTTTTCTTTCCACAATCCACCCATGGATCCCACCAGTGTCATTTTGCATGTGTGTTCTTTTTATTAACAACAACCAGAGTCATTTTGCATGTGTGTTCTCTTCAAATACCACCTCTGGATCCACCAGTGTCATTGCATGTGTGTTCTTTTTAGTAACAACAACCAGAGTCATTGAAATGTGTGTTCTTATCACATACCACCTATGGATCCACTAGTGTCATTGCAAGTGTGTTCATTTCATAATCCACCTATGGATCCACCAGTGTCATTGCATGTGTGTTCTTTTTAGTAACAACAACCAGAGTCATTTTGCATGTGTGTTCTTCTCAGATACCACCTATGGATCCACTAGTGTCATTGAAATGTGTGTTCTTCTCACATACCACCTACGGATCCACCGGTGTCATTGCATGTGTGTTCATTTCACTAACAACAACCAGAGTCATTGCATGTGTGTTCTTTTCACATACCACAGATGGATCCACCAGTGTGATTGAAATGTGTGTTCTCTAGAGAGACCACACATGGATCCACCAGTGTCATTGCATGTGTGTTCTTTTTAGTAACAACCAGAGTCATTTTGCATGTGTGTTCTTTTCACATACCACATATGGATCCACCAGTGTCATTACATGTGTGTTCTTTTCACAATCCACCCATGGATCCACCGGTGTCATGTCCTGTGTGTTCTTTTTAGTAACAAACAGAGTCATTTTGCATGTGTGTTCTTTTCACATACCACCTATGGATCCACCAGTGTCATTGCATGTGTTTTCTTTTCATAATCCACCCATGGATCCCACCAGTGTCATTTTGCATGTGTGTTCTTTTTATTAACAACAACCAGAGTCATTTTGCATGTGTGTTCTCTTCAAATACCACCTCTGGATCCACCAGTGTCATTGCATGTGTGTTCTTTTTAGTAACAACAACCAGAGTCATTGAAATGTGTGTTCTTAGCACATACCACCTATGGATCCACTAGTGTCATTGCATGTGTGTTCATTTCATGATCCACCTATGGATCCACCAGTGTCATTGCATGTGTGTTCTTTTTAGTAACAACAACCACAGTCATTTTGCATGTGTGTTCTTCTCACATACCACCTATGGATCCACTAGTGTCATTGTATGTGTGTTCTTTTTCGTAACAACAACCAGTGTCATTGCATGTGTGTTCTCTTTAGAGACCACACATGGCTCCACCAGTGTCATTGCATGTGTATTCTTTTTACTAACAATAACAAGAGTCATTGAAATGTGTGCTCTCTTCAGATACCACACATGTATCCACCAATGTCATTGCACGTGTGTTCTTTTCACTAACAACAACCAGAGTCATTGCATGTGTGTTCTTTTCACATACCACATATGGATCCACCAGTGTCATTGCATGTGTCCTCTTTTCACAATCCACCCATGGATCCACCAGTGTCATTGCATGTGTGCTCTTTTTAGTAACAACAACCAGAGTCATTTTGCATGAGTTCTTTTCACATACCACCTATGGATCCACCAGTGTCATTGCATGTGTTTTCTTTTCACAATCCACCCATGCATCCCACCACTGTCATTTTGCATGTGTGTTCTTTTTAGTAACAACAACCAGAGTCATTTTGCATGTGTGTTCTTTTCACATACCACCTATGGATCCACCAGTGTCATTGAAATGTGTATTATTTTCAACTACCACCCATGGATCCACCAGTGTCATTGCATGTGTGTTCTTTTTACTAACAACCAGAGTCATTTTGCATGTGTGATCTCTTCATATACCACCGATGGATCCACCAGTGTCATTGGATGTGTGTTCTTTTTAGTAACAACAACCAGAGTCATTGAAATGTGTGTTCTTCTCACATACCACCTACGGATCCACCGGTGTCATTGCATGTGTGTTCATTTCACTAACAACAACCAGAGTCATTGCATGTGTGTTCTTTTCACATACCACAAATGGATCCACCAGTGTGATTGAAATGTGTGTTCTCTAGAGAGACCACACATGGATCCACCAGTGTCATTGCATGTGTGTTCTTTTTAGTAACAACCAGAGTCATTTTGCATGTGTGTTCCTTTCACATACCACATATGGATCCACCAGTTTCATTACATGTGTGTTCTTTTCACAATCCACCCATGGATCCACCGGTGTCATTTCATGTGTGTTCTTTTTAGTAACAAACAGAGTCATTTTGCATGTGTGTTCTTTTCAGATACCACCTATGGATCCACCAGTGTCATTGCATGTGTTTTCTTTCCACAATCCACCCATGGATCCCACCAGTGTCATTTTGCATGTGTGTTCTTTTTATTAACAACAACCAGAGTCATTTTGCATGTGTGTTCTCTTCAAATACCACCTCTGGATCCACCAGTGTCATTGCATGTGTGTTCTTTTTAGTAACAACAACCAGAGTCATTGAAATGTGTGTTCTTATCACATACCACCTATGGATCCACTAGTGTCATTGCAAGTGTGTTCATTTCATAATCCACCTATGGATCCACCAGTGTCATTGCATGTGTGTTCTTTTTAGTAACAACAACCAGAGTCATTTTGCATGTGTGTTCTTCTCAGATACCACCTATGGATCCACTAGTGTCATTGAAATGTGTGTTCTTCTCACATACCACCTACGGATCCACCGGTGTCATTGCATGTGTGTTCATTTCACTAACAACAACCAGAGTCATTGCATGTGTGTTCTTTTCACATACCACAGATGGATCCACCAGTGTGATTGAAATGTGTGTTCTCTAGAGAGACCACACATGGATCCACCAGTGTCATTGCATGTGTGTTCTTTTTAGTAACAACCAGAGTTATTTTGCATGTGTGTTCTTTTCACATACCACATATGGATCCACCAGTGTCATTACATGTGTGTTCTTTTCACAATCCACCCATGGATCCACCGGTGTCATTTCATGTGTGTTCTTTTTAGTAACAAATAGAGTCATTTTGCATGTGTGTTCTTTTCACATACCACCTATGGATCCACCAGTGTCATTGCATGTGTTTTCTTTTCACAATCCACCCATGGATCCCACCAGTGTCATTTTGCATGTGTGTTCTTTTTATTAACAACAACCAGAGTCATTTTGCATGTGTGTTCTCTTCAAATACCACCTCTGGATCCACCAGTGTCATTGCATGTGTGTTCTTTTTAGTAACAACAACCAGAGTCATTGAAATTTGTGTTCTTATCACATACCACAAATAGATCCACTAGTGTCATTGCATGTGTGTTCATTTCATAATCCACCTATGGATCCACCAGTGTCATTGCATGTGTGTTCTTTTTAGTAACAACAACCAGAGTCATTTTGCATGTGTGTTCTTCTCACATACCACCTATGTATCCACTAGTGTCATTGTATGTGTGTTCTTTTTCGTAACAACAACCAGTTTCATTGCATGTGTGTTCTCTTTAGATACCACACATGGCTCCACCAGTGTCATTGCATGTGTATTCTTTTCACTAACAATAACAAGAGTCATTGAAATGTGTGCTCTCTTCAGAGACCACACATGTATCCACCAGTGTCATTGCATGTGTGTTCTTTTCACTAACAACAACCAGAGTCATTGCATGTGTGTTCTTTTCACATACCACATATGGATCCACCAGTGTCATTGCATGTGTGCTCTTTTCACAATCCACCCATGGATCCACCAGTGTCATTGCATGTGTGCTCTTTTTAGTAACAACAACCAGAGTCATTTTGCATCTGTGTTCTTTTCACATACCACCTATGGATCCACTAGTGTCATTGAAATGTGTATTATTTTCAACTACCACCCATGGATCCCACCAGTGTCATTTTGCATGTGTGTTCTTTTTAGTAACAACAACCAGAGTCATTTTGCATGTGTGATCTCTTCACATACCACCTATGGATCCACCAGTGTCATTGCATGTGTGTTCTTTTTAGTAACAACAACCAGAGTCATTTTGCATGTGTGTTCTTTCCACATACCACCTATGGATCCACTAGTGTCATTGAAATGTGTATTATTTTCAACTACCACCCATGGATCCACCAGTGTCATTGCATGTGTGTTCTTTTTAGTAATAACAACCAGAGTAATTTTGCATGTGTGATCTCTTCACATACCACCTATGGATCCACCAGTGTCATTGCATGTGTGTTCTTTTTAGTAACAACAACCAGAGTCATTTTGCATGTGTGTTCTTTTCACATACCACCTATGGATCCACCAGTGTCATTGAAATGTGTATTATTTTCAACTACCGCCCATGGATCCCACTAGTGTCATTTTGCATGTGTGTTCTTTTTAGTAACAACAACCAGAGTCATTTTGCATGTGTGATCTCTTCACATACCACCTATGGATCCACCAGTGTCATTGCATGTGTGTTCTTTTTAGTAACAACAACCAGAGTCATTTTGCATGTGTGTTCTTTTCACATACCACCTATGGATCCACCAGTGTCATTGAAATGTGTATTATTTTCAACTACCGCCCATGGATCCGCCAGTGTCATTGCATGTGTGTTCTTTTTACTAACAACAACCAGAGTTATTTTGCATGTGTGATCTCTTCACATACCACCTATGGATCAACCAGAGTCATTGGATGTGTGTTCTTTTTAGTAAAAACAACCAGTCATTGAAATGTGTGTTCTTCTCACATACCACCTATGGATCCACCAGTGTCATTGCATGTGTGTTCATTTCACTAACAACAACCAGATTCATTGCATGTGTGTTCTTTTCACATACCACATATGGATCCACCAGTGTGATTGAAATGTGTGTTCTCTAACGAGACCACACATGGATCCACTAGTGTCATTGCATGTGTGTTCTTTTTAGTAACAACCAGAGTCATTTTGCATGTGTGTTCTTTTCACATACCACATATGGATCCACCAGTGTCATTGCATGTGTGTTCTTTTCACAATACACCCATGGATCCTCCGGTGTCATTGCATGTATGTTCTTTTTAGTAACAACCAGAGTCATTTTGCATGTGTGTTCTTTTCACATACCACCTATGGATCCACCAGTGACATTTCATGTGTTTTCTTTTCACAATCCACCCATGGATCCCACCAGTGTCATTTTGCATGTGTGTTCTTTTTAGTAACAACAACTAGAGTCATTTTGCATGTGTGTTCTCTTCACATACCACCTATGGATCCACCAGTGTCATTGCATGTCTGTTCTCTTCACAATCCACCTATGGATCCACCAGTGTCATTGCATGTGTTCTTTTTAGTAACAACAACCAGTGTCATTGCGTGTGTGCTCTCTATAGAGACCACACATGGATCCACCAGTGTCATTGCATGTGTGTTCTTTTTACTAACAACAACAAGAGTCATTGAAATGTGTGCTCTCTTTAGAGACCACACATGGATCTACCAGTGTCATTGCATGTGTGTTCTTTTCACTAACAACCAGAGTCATTGCATGCGTGTTCTTTTCACATACCACATATGGATCACCAGTGTCATTGCATGTGTGTTCTTTTCACAATCCACCCATGGATCCACCAGTGTCATTGCGTGTGTGTTCTTTTTAGTAACAACCAGAGTCATTTTGCATGTGTGTTCTTTTCACATACCACCTATGGATCCACCAGTGTCATTGCATGTGTTTTCTTTTCACAATCCACCCATGGATCCCACCAGTGTCATTTTCCATGTGTGTTCTTTTTATTAACAACCAGAGTCATTTTGCATGTGTGTTCTCTTCAAATACCACCTCTGGATCCACCAGTGTCATTGCATCTGTGTTCTTTTTAGTAACAACAACCAGAGTCATTGAAATGTGTGTTCTTATCACATACCACCTATGGATCCACTAGTGTCATTGCAAGTGTGTTCATTTCATAATCCACCTATGGATCCACCAGTGTCATTGCATGTGTGTTCTTTTTAGTAACAACAACCAGAGTCATTTTGCATGTGTGTTCTTCTCAGATACCACCTATGGATCCACTAGTGTCATTGTATGTGTGTTCTTCTCACATACCACCTACGGATCCACCGGTGTCATTGCATGTGTGTTCATTTCACTAACAACAACCAGAGTCATTGCATGTGTGTTCTTTTCACATACCACAGATGGATCCACCAGTGTGATTGAAATGTGTGTTCTCTAGAGAGACCACACATGGATCCATGAGTGTCATTGCATGTGTGTTCTTTTTAGTAACAACCAGAGTCATTTTGCATGTGTGTTCTTTTCACATACCACATATGGATCCACCAGTGTCATTACATGTGTGTTCTTTTCACAATCCACCCATGGATCCACCGGTGTCATTTCCTGTGTGTTCTTTTTAGTAACAAACAGAGTCATTTTGCATGTGTGTTCTTTTCACATACCACCTATGGATCCACCAGTGTCATTGCATGTGTTTTCTTTTCACAATCCACCCATGGATCCCACCAGTGTCATTTTGCATGTGTGTTCTTTTTTATTAACAACAACCAGAGTCATTTTGCATGTGTGTTCTCTTCAAATACCACCTCTGGATCCACCAGTGTCATTGCATGTGTGTTCTTTTTAGTAACAACAACTAGAGTCATTGAAATGCGTGTTCTTATCACATACCACCTATGGATCCACTAGTGTCATTGCATGTGTGTTCATTTCATAATCCACCTATGGATCCACCAGTGTCATTGCATGTGTGTTCTTTTTAGTAACAACAACCACAGTCATTTTGCATGTGTGTTCTTCTCACATACCACCTATGGATCCACTAGTGTCATTGTATGTGTGTTCTTTTTCGTAACAACAACCAGTGTCATTGCATGTGTGTTCTCTTTAGAGACCACACATGGCTCCACCAGTGTCATTGCATGTGTATTCTTTTTACTAACAATAACAAGAGTCATTGAAATGTGTGCTCTCTTCAGATACCACACATGTATCCACCAATGTCATTGCACGTGCGTTCTTTTCACTAACAACAACCAGAGTCATTGCATGTGTGTTCTTTTCACATACCACATATGGATCCACCAGTGTCATTGCATGTGTCCTCTTTTCACAATCCACCCATGGATCCACCAGTGTCATTGCATGTGTGCTCTTTTTAGTAACAACAACCAGAGTCATTTTGCATGAGTTCTTTTCACATACCACCTATGGATCCACTAGTGTCATTGCATGTGTTTTCTTTTCACAATCCACCCATGCATCCCACCACTGTCATTTTGCATGTGTGTTCTTTTTAGTAACAACAACCAGAGTCATTTTGCATGTGTGTTCTTTTCACATACCACCTATGGATCCACCAGTGTCATTGAAATGTGTATTATTTTCAACTACCACCCATGGATCCACCAGTGTCATTGCATGTGTGTTCTTTTTACTAACAACCAGAGTCATTTTGCATGTGTGATCTCTTCATATACCACCGATGGATCCACCAATGTCATTGGATGTGTGTTCTTTTTAGTAACAACAACCAGAGTCATTGAAATGTGTGTTCTTCTCACATACCACCTACGGATCCACCGGTGTCATTGCATGTGTGTTCATTTCACTAACAACAACCAGAGTCATTGCATGTGTGTTCTTTTCACATACCACAAATGGATCCACCAGTGTGATTGAAATGTGTGTTCTCTAGAGAGACCACACATGGATCCACCAGTGTCATTGCATGTGTGTTCTTTTTAGTAACAACCAGAGTCATTTTGCATGTGTGTTCTTTTCACATACCACATATGGATCCACCAGTGTCATTACATGTGTGTTCTTTTCACAATCCACCCATGGATCCACCGGTGTCATTTCATGTGTGTTCTTTTTAGTAACAAACAGAGTCATTTTGCATGTGTGTTCTTTTCAGATACCACCTATGGATCCACCAGTGTCATTGCATGTGTTTTCTTTCCACAATCCACCCATGGATCCCACCAGTGTCATTTTGCATGTGTGTTCTTTTTATTAACAACAACCAGAGTCATTTTGCATGTGTGTTCTCTTCAAATACCACCTCTGGATCCACCAGTGTCATTGCATGTGTGTTCTTTTTAGTAACAACAACCAGAGTCATTGAAATGTGTGTTCTTATCACATACCACCTATGGATCCACTAGTGTCATTGCAAGTGTGTTCATTTCATAATCCACCTATGGATCCACCAGTGTCATTGCATGTGTGTTCTTTTTAGTAACAACAACCAGAGTCATTTTGCATGTGTGTTCTTCTCAGATACCACCTATGGATCCACTAGTGTCATTGAAATGTGTGTTCTTCTCACATACCACCTACGGATCCACCGGTGTCATTGCATGTGTGTTCATTTCACTAACAACAACTAGAGTCATTGCATGTGTGTTCTTTTCACATACCACAGATGGATCCACCAGTGTGATTGAAATGTGTGTTCTCTAGAGAGACCACACATGGATCCACCAGTGTCATTGCATGTGTGTTCTTTTTAGTAACAACCAGAGTTATTTTGCATGTGTGTTCTTTTCACATACCACATATGGATCCACCAGTGTCATTACATGTGTGTTCTTTTCACAATCCACCCATGGATCCACCGGTGTCATTTCATGTGTGTTCTTTTTAGTAACAAATAGAGTCATTTTGCATGTGTGTTCTTTTCACATACCACCTATGGATCCACCAGTGTCATTGCATGTGTTTTCCTTTCACAATCCACCCATGGATCCCACCAGTGTCATTTTGCATGTGTGTTCTTTTTATTAACAACAACCAGAGTCATTTTGCATGTGTGTTCTCTTCAAATACCACCTCTGGATCCACCAGTGTCATTGCATGTGTGTTCTTTTTAGTAACAACAACCAGAGTCATTGAAATTTGTGTTCTTATCACATACCACAAATGGATCCACTAGTGTCATTGCATGTGTGTTCATTTCATAATCCACCTATGGATCCACCAGTGTCATTGCATGTGTGTTCTTTTTAGTAACAACAACCAGAGTCATTTTGCATGTGTGTTCTTCTCACATACCACCTATGGATCCACTAGTGTCATTGTATGTGTGTTCTTTTTCGTAACAACAACCAGTTTCATTGCATGTGTGTTCTCTTTAGATACCACACATGGCTCCACCAGTGTCATTGCATGTGTATTCTTTTTACTAACAATAACAAGAGTCATTGAAATGTGTGCTCTCTTCAGAGACCACACATGTATCCACCAGTGTCATTGCATGTGTGTTCTTTTCACTAACAACAACCAGAGTCATTGCATGTGTGTTCTTTTCACATACCACATATGGATCCACCAGTGTCATTGCATGTGTGCTCTTTTCACAATCCACCCATGGATCCACCAGTGTCATTGCATGTGTGCTCTTTTTAGTAACAACAACCAGAGTCATTTTGCATCTGTGTTCTTTTCACATACCACCTATGGATCCACTAGTGTCATTGAAATGTGTATTATTTTCAACTACCACCCATGGATCCCACCAGTGTCATTTTGCATGTGTGTTCTTTTTAGTAACAACAACCAGAGTCATTTTGCATGTGTGATCTCTTCACATACCACCTATGGATCCACCAGTGTCATTGCATGTGTGTTCTTTTTAGTAACAACAACCAGAGTCATTTTGCATGTGTGTTCTTTCCACATACCACCTATGGATCCACTAGTGTCATTGAAATGTGTATTATTTTCAACTACCACCCATGGATCCACCAGTGTCATTGCATGTGTGTTCTTTTTAGTAATAACAACCAGAGTAATTTTGCATGTGTGATCTCTTCACATACCACCTATGGATCCACCAGTGTCATTGCATGTGTGTTCTTTTTAGTAACAACAACCAGAGTCATTTTGCATGTGTGTTCTTTTCACATACCACCTATGGATCCACCAGTGTCATTGAAATGTGTATTATTTTCAACTACCGCCCATGGATCCCACCAGTGTCATTTTGCATGTGTGTTCTTTTTAGTAACAACAACCAGAGTCATTTTGCATGTGTGATCTCTTCACATACCACCTATGGATCCACCAGTGTCATTGCATGTGTGTTCTTTTTAGTAACAACAACCAGAGTCATTTTGCATGTGTGTTCTTTTCACATACCACCTATGGATCCACCAGTGTCATTGAAATGTGTATTATTTTCAACTACCGCCCATGGATCTGCCAGTGTCATTGCATGTGTGTTCTTTTTACTAACAACAACCAGAGTTATTTTGCATGTGTGATCTCTTCACATACCACCTATGGATCAACCAGAGTCATTGGATGTGTGTTCTTTTTAGTAAAACCAACCAGTCATTGAAATGTGTGTTCTTCTCACATACCACCTATGGATCCACCAGTGTCATTGCATGTGTGTTCATTTCACTAACAACAACCAGATTCATTGCATGTGTGTTCTTTTCACATACCACATATGGATCCACCAGTGTGATTGAAATGTGTGTTCTCTACAGAGACCACACATGGATCCACTAGTGTCATTGCATGTGTGTTCTTTTTAGTAACAACCAGAGTCATTTTGCATGTGTGTTCTTTTCACATACCACATATGGATCCACCAGTGTCATTGCATGTGTGTTCTTTTCACAATCCACCCATGGATCCTCCGGTGTCATTGCATGTATGTTCTTTTTAGTAACAACCAGAGTCATTTTGCATGTGTGTTCTTTTCACATACCACCTATGGATCCACCAGTGACATTTCATGTGTTTTCTTTTCACAATCCACCCATGGATCCCACCAGTGTCATTTTGCATGTGTGTTCTTTTTAGTAACAACAACTAGAGTCATTTTGCATGTGTGTTCTCTTCACATACCACCTATGGATCCACCAGTGTCATTGCATGTCTGTTCTCTTCACAATCCACCTATGGATCCACCAGTGTCATTGCATGTGTTCTTTTTAGTAACAACAACCAGTGTCATTGCATGTGTGCTCTCTATAGAGACCACACATGGATCCACCAGTGTCATTGCATGTGTGTTCTTTTTACTAACAACAACAAGAGTCATTGAAATGTGTGCTCTCTTCAGAGACCACACATGGATCTACCAGTGTCATTGCATGTGTGTTCTTTTCACTAACAACCAGAGTCATTGCATGCGTGTTCTTTTCACATACCACATATGGATCACCAGTGTCATTGCATGTGTGTTCTTTTCACAATCCACCCATGGATCCACCAGTGTCATTGCGTGTGTGTTCTTTTTAGTAACAACCAGAGTCATTTTGCATGTGTGTTCTTTTCACATACCACCTATGGATCCACCAGTGTCATTGCATGTGTTTTCTTTTCACAATCCACCCATGGATCCCACCAGTGTCATTTTCCATGTGTGTTCTTTTTATTAACAACCAGAGTCATTTTGCATGTGTGTTCTCTTCAAATACCACCTCTGGATCCACCAGTGTCATTGCATCTGTGTTCTTTTTAGTAACAACAACCAGAGTCATTGAAATGTGTGTTCTTATCACATACCACCTATGGATCCACTAGTGTCATTGCAAGTGTGTTCATTTCATAATCCACCTATGGATCCACCAGTGTCATTGCATGTGTGTTCTTTTTAGTAACAACAACCAGAGTCATTTTGCTTGTGTGTTCTTCTCAGATACCACCTATGGATCCACTAGTGTCATTGTATGTGTGTTCTTCTCACATACCACCTATGGATCCACCGGTGTCATTGCATGTGTGTTCATTTCACTAACAACAACCAGAGTCATTGCATGTGTGTTCTTTTCACATACCACAGATGGATCCACCAGTGTGATTGAAATGTGTGTTCTCTACAGAGACCACACATGGATCCACTAGTGTCATTGCATGTGTGTTCTTTTTAGTAACAACCAGAGTCATTTTGCATGTGTGTTCTTTTCACATACCACATATGGATCCACCAGTGTCATTACATGTGTGTTCTTTTCACAATCCACCCATGGATCCACCGGTGTCATTTCCTGTGTGTTCTTTTTAGTAACAAACAGAGTCATTTTGCATGTGTGTTCTTTTCACATACCACCTATGGATCCACCAGTGTCATTGCATGTGTTTTCTTTTCACAATCCACCCATGGATCCCACCAGTGTCATTTTGCATGTGTGTTCTTTTTATTAACAACAACCAGAGTCATTTTGCATGTGTGTTCTCTTCAAATACCACCTCTGGATCCACCAGTGTCATTGCATGTGTGTTCTTTTTAGTAACAACAACCAGAGTCATTGAAATGTGTGTTCTTATCACATACCACCTATGGATCCACTAGTGTCATTGCATGTGTGTTCATTTCATAATCCACCTATGGATCCACCAGTGTCATTGCATGTGTGTTCTTTTTAGTAACAACAACCACAGTCATTTTGCATGTGTGTTCTTCTCACATACCACCTATGGATCCACTAGTGTCATTGTATGTGTGTTCTTTTTCGTAACAACAACCAGTGTCATTGCATGTTTGTTCTCTTTAGAGACCACACATGGCTTCACCAGTGTCATTGCATGTGTATTCTTTTTACTAACAATAACAAGAGTCATTGAAATGTCTGCTCTCTTCAGATACCACACATGTATCCACCAATGTCATTGCACGTGTGTTCTTTTCACTAACAACAACCAGAGTCATTGCATGTGTGTTCTTTTCACATACCACATATGGATCCACCAGTGTCATTGCATGTGTCCTCTTTTCACAATCCACCCATGGATCCACCAGTGTCATTGCATGTGTGCTCTTTTTAGTAACAACAACCAGAGTCATTTTGCATGAGTTCTTTTCACATACCACCTACGGATCCACCAGTGTCATTGCATGTGTTTTCTTTTCACAATCCACCCATGCATCCCACCACTGTCATTTTGCATGTGTGTTCTTTTTAGTAACAACAACCAGAGTCATTTTGCATGTGTGTTCTTTTCACATACCACCTATGGATCCACCAGTGTCATTGAAATGTGTATTATTTTCAACTACCACCCATGGATCCACCAGTGTCATTGCATGTGTGTTCTTTTTACTAACAACCAGAGTCATTTTGCATGTGTGATCTCTTCATATACCACCGATGGATCCACCAGTGTCATTGGATGTGTGTTCTTTTTAGTAACAACAACCAGAGTCATTGAAATGTGTGTTCTTCTCACATACCACCTACGGATCCACCGGTGTCATTGCATGTGTGTTCATTTCACTAACAACAACCAGAGTCATTGCATGTGTGTTCTTTTCACATACCACAAATGGATCCACCAGTGTGATTGAAATGTGTGTTCTCTAGAGAGACCACACATGGATCCACCAGTGTCATTGCATGTGTGTTCTTTTTAGTAACAACCAGAGTCATTTTGCATGTGTGTTCTTTTCACATACCACATATGGATCCACCAGTGTCATTACATGTGTTTTCTTTTCACAATCCACCCATGGATCCACCGGTGTCATTTCATGTGTGTTCTTTTTAGTAACAAACAGAGTCATTTTGCATGTGTGTTCTTTTCAGATACCACCTATGGATCCACCAGTGTCATTGCATGTGTTTTCTTTTCACAATCCACCCATGGATCCCACCAGTGTCATTTTGCATGTGTGTTCTTTTTATTAACAACAACCAGAGTCATTTTGCATGTGTGTTCTCTTCAAATACCACCTCTGGATCCACCAGTGTCATTGCATGTGTGTTCTTTTTAGTAACAACAACCAGAGTCATTGAAATGTGTGTTCTTATCACATACCACCTATGGATCCACTAGTGTCATTTCAAGTGTGTTCATTTCATAATCCACCTATGGATCCACCAGTGTCATTGCATGTGTGTTCTTTTTAGTAACAACAACCAGAGTCATTTTGCATGTGTGTTCTTCTCAGATACCACCTATGGATCCACTAGTGTCATTGAAATGTGTGTTCTTCTCACATACCACCTACGGATCCATCGGTGTCATTGCATGTGTGTTCATTTCACTAACAACAACCAGAGTCATTGCATGTGTGTTCTTTTCACATACCACAGATGGATCCACCAGTGTGATTGAAATGTGTGTTCTCTAGAGAGACCACACATGGATCCACCAGTGTCATTGCATGTGTGTTCTTTTTAGTAACAACCAGAGTCATTTTGCATGTGTGTTCTTTTCACATACCACATATGGATCCACCAGTGTCATTACATGTGTGTTCTTTTCACAATCCACCCATGGATCCACCGGTGTCATTTCATGTGTGTTCTTTTTAGTAACAAATAGTCATTTTGCATGTGTGTTCTTTTCACATACCACCTATGGATCCACCAGTGTCATTGCATGTGTTTTCTTTTCACAATCCACCCATGGATCCCACCAGTGTCATTTTGCATGTGTGTTCTTTTTATTAACAACAACCAGAGTCATTTTGCATGTGTGTTCTCTTCAAATACCACCTCTGGATCCACCAGTGTCATTGCATGTGTGTTCTTTTTAGTAACAACAACCAGAGTCATTGAAATTTGTGTTCTTATCACATACCACAAATGGATCCACTAGTGTCATTGCATGTGTGTTCATTTCATAATCCACCTATGGATCCACCAGTGTCATTGCATGTGTGTTCTTTTTAGTAACAACAACCAGAGTCATTTTGCATGTGTGTTCTTCTCACATACCACCTATGGATCCACTAGTGTCATTGTATGTGTGTTCTTTTTCGTAACAACAACCAGTTTCATTGCATGTGTGTTCTCTTTAGAGACCACACATGGCTCCACCAGTGTCATTGCATGTGTATTCTTTTTACTAACAATAACAAAAGTCATTGAAATGTGTGCTCTCTTCAGAGACCACACATGTATCCACCAGTGTCATTGCATGTGTGTTCTTTTCACTAACAACAACCAGAGTCATTGCATGTGTGTTCTTTTCACATACTACATATGGATCCACCAGTGTCATTGCATGTGTGCTCTTTTCACAATCCACCCATGGATCCACCAGTGTCATTGCATGTGTGCTCTTTTTAGTAACAACAACCAGAGTCATTTTGCATCTGTGTTCTTTTCACATACCACCTATGGATCCACTAGTGTCATTGAAATGTGTATTATTTTCAACTACCACCCATGGATCCCACCAGTGTCATTTTGCATGTGTGTTCTTTTTAGTAACAACAACCAGAGTCATTTTGCATGTGTGATCTCTTCACATACCACCTATGGATCCACCAGTGTCATTGCATGTGTGTTCTTTTTAGTAACAACAACCAGAGTCATTTTGCATGTGTGTTCTTTCCACATACCACCTATGGATCCACTAGTGTCATTGAAATGTGTATTATTTTCAACTACCACCCATGGATCCACCAGTGTCATTGCATGTGTGTTCTTTTTAGTAATAACAACCAGAGTAATTTTGCATGTGTGATCTCTTCACATACCACCTATGGATCCACCAGTGTCATTGCATGTGTGTTCTTTTTAGTAGCAACAACCAGAGTCATTTTGCATGTGTGTTCTTTTCACATACCACCTATGGATCCACCAGTGTCATTGAAATGTGTATTATTTTCAACTACCGCCCATGGATCCCACCAGTGTCATTTTGCATGTGTGTTCTTTTTAGTAACAACAACCAGAGTCATTTTGCATGTGTGATCTCTTCACATACCACCTATGGATCCACCAGTGTCATTGCATGTGTGTTCTTTTTAGTAACAACAACCAGAGTCATTTTGCATGTGTGTTCTTTTTAGTAACAACAACCAGAGTCATTTTGCATGTGTGTTCTTTTCACATACCACCTATGGATCCACCAGTGTCATTGAAATGTGTATTATTTTCAACTACCGCCCATGGATCCGCCAGTGTCATTGCATGTGTGTTCTTTTTACTAACAACAACCAGAGTTATTTTGCATGTGTGATCTCTTCACATACCACCTATGGATCAACCAGAGTCATTGGATGTGTGTTCTTTTTAGTAAAAACAACCAGTCATTGAAATGTGTGTTCTTCTCACATACCACCTATGGATCCACCAGTGTCATTGCATGTGTGTTCATTTCACTAACAACAACCAGATTCATTGCATGTGTGTTCTTTTCACATACCACATATGGATCCACCAGTGTGATTGAAATGTGTGTTCTCTACAGAGACCACACATGGATCCACTAGTGTCATTGCATGTGTGTTCTTTTTAGTAACAACCAGAGTCATTTTGCATGTGTGTTCTTTTCACATACCACATATGGATCCACCAGTGTCATTGCATGTGTGTTCTTTTCACAATCCACCCATGGATCCTCCGGTGTCATTGCATGTATGTTCTTTTTAGTAACAACCAGAGTCATTTTGCATGTGTGTTCTTTTGACATACCACCTATGGATCCACCAGTGACATTTCATGTGTTTTCTTTTCACAATCCACCCATGGATCCCACCAGTGTCATTTTGCATGTGTGTTCTTTTTAGTAACAACAACTAGAGTCATTTTGCATGTGTGTTCTCTTCACATACCACCTATGGATCCACCAGTGTCATTGCATGTGTGTTCTCTTCACAATCCACCTATGGATCCACCAGTGTCATTGCATGTGTTCTTTTTAGTAACAACAACCAGTGTCATTGCATGTGTGCTCTCTATAGAGACCACACATGGATCCACCAGTGTCATTGCATGTGTGTTCTTTTTACTAACAACAACAAGAGTCATTGAAATGTGTGCTCTCTTCAGAGACCACACATGGATCTACCAGTGTCATTGCATGTGTGTTCTTTTCACTAACAACCAGAGTCATTGCATGCGTGTTCTTTTCACATACCACATATGGATCACCAGTGTCATTGCATGTGTGTTCTTTTCACAATCCACCCATGGATCCACCAGTGTCATTGCGTGTGTGTTCTTTTTAGTAACAACCAGAGTCATTTTGCATGTGTGTTCTTTTCACATACCACCTATGGATCCACCAGTGTCATTGCATGTGTTTTCTTTTCACAGTCCACCCATGGATCCCACCAGTGTCATTTTGCATGTGTGTTCTTTTTAGTAACAACAACCAGAGTCATTTTGCATGTGTGATCTCTTCACATACCACATATGGACCCACCAGTGTCATTGCATGTGTGTTCTTTTTAGTAACAATAACCAGAGTCATTGAAATGTGTGTTCTTCTCACATACCACCTATGGATCGACCAGTGTCATTGCATGTGTGTTCATTTCATTATCCACCTATGGATCCACCAGTGTCATTGCATGTGTGTTCTTTTTAGTAACAACGACCTGAGCCATTTTGCATGTGTGTTCTTCTCACATACCACCTATGGATCCACCAGTGTCATTGTATGTGTGTTCGTTTTAGTAACAACAACTAGTGTCATTGCATGTGTGTTCTCTTTAGAGACTAGACATGGATCCACCAGTGTCATTACATGTGTGTTCTTTTTTCTAACAACAACAAGAGTCATTGAAATGTGTGCTCTCTTTAGAGACCACACATGGATCCACCAGTGTCATTGCATGTGTGTTCTTTTCACTAACAACAACCAGAGTCATTGCATGTGTGTTCTTTTCACATACCACATATGGATCCACCAGTGTCATTGCATGTGTGCTATTTTCACAATCCACCCATGGATCCACCAGTGTCATTGCATGTGTGTTCTTTTCACTAACAACAACCAGAGTCATTGCATGTGTGTTCTTTTCACATACTACATATGGATCCACCAGTGTCATTGCATGTGTGCTCTTTTCACAATCCACCCATGGATCCACCAGTGTCATTGCATGTGTGCTCTTTTTAGTAACAACAACCAGAGTCATTTTGCATCTGTGTTCTTTTCACATACCACCTATGGATCCACTAGTGTCATTGAAATGTGTATTATTTTCAACTACCACCCATGGATCCCACCAGTGTCATTTTGCATGTGTGTTCTTTTTAGTAACAACAACCAGAGTCATTTTGCATGTGTGATCTCTTCACATACCACCTATGGATCCACCAGTGTCATTGCATGTGTGTTCTTTTTAGTAACAACAACCAGAGTCATTTTGCATGTGTGTTCTTTCCACATACCACCTATGGATCCACTAGTGTCATTGAAATGTGTATTATTTTCAACTACCACCCATGGATCCACCAGTGTCATTGCATGTGTGTTCTTTTTAGTAATAACAACCAGAGTAATTTTGCATGTGTGATCTCTTCACATACCACCTATGGATCCACCAGTGTCATTGCATGTGTGTTCTTTTTAGTAACAACAACCAGAGTCATTTTGCATGTGTGTTCTTTTCACATACCACCTATGGATCCACCAGTGTCATTGAAATGTGTATTATTTTCAACTACCGCCCATGGATCCCACCAGTGTCATTTTGCATGTGTGTTCTTTTTAGTAACAACAACCAGAGTCATTTTGCATGTGTGATCTCTTCACATACCACCTATGGATCCACCAGTGTCATTGCATGTGTGTTCTTTTTAGTAACAACAACCAGAGTCATTTTGCATGTGTGTTCTTTTTAGTAACAACAACCAGAGTCATTTTGCATGTGTGTTCTTTTCACATACCACCTATGGATCCACCAGTGTCATTGAAATGTGTATTATTTTCAACTACCGCCCATGGATCCGCCAGTGTCATTGCATGTGTGTTCTTTTTACTAACAACAACCAGAGTTATTTTGCATGTGTGATCTCTTCACATACCACCTATGGATCAACCAGAGTCATTGGATGTGTGTTCTTTTTAGTAAAAACAACCAGTCATTGAAATGTGTGTTCTTCTCACATACCACCTATGGATCCACCAGTGTCATTGCATGTGTGTTCATTTCACTAACAACAACCAGATTCATTGCATGTGTGTTCTTTTCACATACCACATATGGATCCACCAGTGTGATTGAAATGTGTGTTCTCTACAGAGACCACACATGGATCCACTAGTGTCATTGCATGTGTGTTCTTTTTAGTAACAACCAGAGTCATTTTGCATGTGTGTTCTTTTCACATACCACATATGGATCCACCAGTGTCATTGCATGTGTGTTCTTTTCACAATCCACCCATGGATCCTCCGGTGTCATTGCATGTATGTTCTTTTTAGTAACAACCAGAGTCATTTTGCATGTGTGTTCTTTTGACATACCACCTATGGATCCACCAGTGACATTTCATGTGTTTTCTTTTCACAATCCACCCATGGATCCCACCAGTGTCATTTTGCATGTGTGTTCTTTTTAGTAACAACAACTAGAGTCATTTTGCATGTGTGTTCTCTTCACATACCACCTATGGATCCACCAGTGTCATTGCATGTGTGTTCTCTTCACAATCCACCTATGGATCCACCAGTGTCATTGCATGTGTTCTTTTTAGTAACAACAACCAGTGTCATTGCATGTGTGCTCTCTATAGAGACCACACATGGATCCACCAGTGTCATTGCATGTGTGTTCTTTTTACTAACAACAACAAGAGTCATTGAAATGTGTGCTCTCTTCAGAGACCACACATGGATCTACCAGTGTCATTGCATGTGTGTTCTTTTCACTAACAACCAGAGTCATTGCATGCGTGTTCTTTTCACATACCACATATGGATCACCAGTGTCATTGCATGTGTGTTCTTTTCACAATCCACCCATGGATCCACCAGTGTCATTGCGTGTGTGTTCTTTTTAGTAACAACCAGAGTCATTTTGCATGTGTGTTCTTTTCACATACCACCTATGGATCCACCAGTGTCATTGCATGTGTTTTCTTTTCACAGTCCACCCATGGATCCCACCAGTGTCATTTTGCATGTGTGTTCTTTTTAGTAACAACAACCAGAGTCATTTTGCATGTGTGATCTCTTCACATACCACATATGGACCCACCAGTGTCATTGCATGTGTGTTCTTTTTAGTAACAATAACCAGAGTCATTGAAATGTGTGTTCTTCTCACATACCACCTATGGATCGACCAGTGTCATTGCATGTGTGTTCATTTCATTATCCACCTATGGATCCACCAGTGTCATTGCATGTGTGTTCTTTTTAGTAACAACGACCAGAGCCATTTTGCATGTGTGTTCTTCTCACATACCACCTATGGATCCACCAGTGTCATTGTATGTGTGTTCGTTTTAGTAACAACAACTAGTGTCATTGCATGTGTGTTCTCTTTAGAGACTAGACATGGATCCACCAGTGTCATTACATGTGTGTTCTTTTTTCTAACAACAACAAGAGTCATTGAAATGTGTGCTCTCTTTAGAGACCACACATGGATCCACCAGTGTCATTGCATGTGTGTTCTTTTCACTAACAACAACCAGAGTCATTGCATGTGTGTTCTTTTCACATACCACATATGGATCCACCAGTGTCATTGCATGTGTGCTATTTTCACAATCCACCCATGGATCCACCAGTGTCATTGCATGTGTGTTCTTTTTAGTAACAACAACCAGAGTCATTTTGCATGTGTGTTCTTTTCACATACCACCTATGGATCCACCAGTGTCATTGAAATGTGTATTATTTTCAACTACCACCCATGGATCAACCAGTGTCATTGCATGTGTGTTCTTTTTAGTAACAACAACCAGAGTCATTTTGCATGTGTGATCTCTTCACATACCACCTATGGATCCACCAGTGTCATTGCATGTGTGTTCTTTTCAGTAACAACAACCAGAGTCATTTTGCATGTGTGTTCTTTTCATATACCACCTATGGATCCACCAGTGTCATTGAAATGTGTATTATTTTCAACTACCACCCATGGATCCACCAGTGTCATTGCATGTGTGTTCTTTTTAGTAACAACAACCAGAGTCATTTTGCATGTGTAATCTCTTCACATACCACCTATGGATCCACCAGTGTCATTGCATGTGTGTTCTTTTTAGTAACAACAACTAGAGTCATTGAAATGTGTGTTCTTCTCACATACCACCTATGGATCCACCAGTGTCATTGCATGTGTGTTCATTTCACTAACAACAACCAGACTCATTGCATGTGTGTTATTTTCACATACCACATATGGATCACCAGTGTCATTGCATGTATGTTCTTTTCACAATCCACCCATGGATCCACCAGTGTCATTGCATGTGTGTTCTTTTTAGTAACAACTAGAGTCATTTTGCATGTGTGTTCTTTTCACACACCACCTATGGATCCACCAGTGTCATTGCATGTGTTTTCTTTTCACAATCCACCCATGGATCCCACGAGTGTCATTTTGCATGTGTGTTCTTTTTAGTAACAACAACCAGAGTCATTTTGCATGTGTGATCTCTTCACATACCACCTATGGATCCACCAGTGTCATTGCATGTGTGTTCTTTTTAGAAACAACAACCAGAGTCATTGAAATGTGTGTTCTTCTCACATACCACCTATGGATCCACCAGTGTCATTGCATGTGTGTTCATTTCATTGTCCACCTATGGATCCACCAGTGTCATTGCATGTGTGTTCTTTTTAGTAACAACAACCAGAGTCATTTTGAATGTGTGTTCTTCTCACATACCACCTATGGATCCACCAGTGTCATTGGATGTGTGTTCTTTTTAGTAACAACAACTAGTGTCATTGCATGTGTGTTCTCTTCAGAGACCACACATGGATCCACCAGTGTCATTGCATGTGTGTTCTTTTTACTAACAACAACAAGAGTCATTGAAATGTGTGCTCTCTTTAGAGACCACACATGGATCCACCAGTGTCATTGCATGTGTGTTCTTTTCACTAACAACGACCAGAGTCATTGCATGTGTGTTCTTTTCACATACCACATATGGATCCGCCAGTGTCATTGCATGTGTGCTATTTTCACAATCCACCCATGGATCCACCAATGTCATTGCATGTGTATTCTTTTTAGTAACAACAACCAGAGTCATTTTGCATGTGTGTTCTATTCACATACCACCTATGCATCCACCAGTGTCATTGAAATGTGTATTATTTTCAACTACCACCCATGGATCAACCAGTGTCATTGCATGTGTGTTCTTTTTAGTAACAACAACCAGAGTCATTTTGCATGTGTGATCTCTTCACATACCACCTATGGATCCACCGGTGTCATTGCATGTGGGTTCTTTTTAGTAACAACAACCAGAGTCATTTTGCATGTGTGATCTCTTCACATACCACCTATGGATCCACCAGTGTCATTTTGCATATGTGTTCTTTTTAGTAAAAACAACCACAATCATTTTGCATGTGTAATCTCTTCATATACCACGTATGGATCCACCAGTGTCATTGCATGTGTGTTCTTTTTTGTAACAACAACTAGAGTCATTGAAATGTGTGTTCTTCTCACATACCACCTATGGATCCACCAGTGTCATTGCATGTTTGTTCATTTCACTAACAACAACCAGAGTCATTGCATGTGTGTTCTTTTCACATACCACATATGGATCCACCAGTGTGATTGAAATGTGTGTTCTCTACAGAGACCACACATGGATCCACCAGTGTCATTGCATGTGTGTTCTTTTAGTAACAACCAGAGTCATTTTGCATGTGTGTTCTTTTCACATACCACATATGGATCCACCAGTGTCATTGCACGTGTGTTCTTTTCACAATCCACCCATGGATCCACCGGTGTCATTGCATGTGTGTTCTTTTTAGTAACAACAAGAGTCATTTTGCATGTGTGTTCTTTTCACATACCACCTATGGATCCACCAGTGTAATTGTATGTGTTTTCTTTTCACAATCCACCCATGGATCCCACAAGTGTCATTTTGCATGTGTGTTATTTTTAGTAACAACAACCAGAGTCATTTTGCATGTGTGTTCTCTTCGCATACCACCTATGGATCCACCAGTGTCATTGCATGTGTGTTCTCTTCACAATCCACCTATGGATCCACCAGTGTCATTGCATGTGTTCTTTTTAGTAACAACCAGTGCCATTGCATGTGTGCTCTCTTCAGAGACCACACATGGATCCACCAGTGTCATTGCATGTGTGTTCTTTTTACTAACAACAACAAGAGTCATTGAAATATGTGCTCTCTTTAGAGACCACACGTGGATCCACCAGTATCATTGCATGTGTGTCCTTTTCACAACCCACCCATGGATCCACCAGTGTCATTGCATGTGTGTTCTTTTTAGTAACAACAACCAGAGTCATTTTGCATGTGTGTTCTTCTCACATACCACCTATGGATCCACCAATGTCATTGCATGTGTGTTCTTTTCACTAACAACAACCAGAGTCATTTTGCATGTGTGATCTCTTCACATACCACCTATGGATCCACCGGTGTCATTGCATGTGGGTTCTTTTTAGTAACAACAACCAGAGTCATTTTGCATGTGTGTTCTTTTCATATACCACCTATGGATCCACCAGTGTCATTGAAATGTGTATTATTTTCAACTACCACCCATGGATCCACCAGTGTCATTTTGCATATGTATTCTTTTTAGTAAAAACAACCACAATCATTTTGCATGTGTAATCTCTTCATATACCACGTATGGATCCACCAGTGTCATTGCATGTGTGTTCTTTTTTGTGACAACAACTAGAGTCATTGAAATGTGTGTTCTTCTCACATACCACCTATGGATCCACCAGTGTCATTGCATGTTTGTTCATTTCACTAACAACAACCAGAGTCATTGCATGTGTGTTCTTTTCACATACCACATATGGATCCACCAGTGTGATTGAAATGTGTGTTCTCTACAGAGACCACACATGGATCCACCAGTGTCATTGCATGTGTGTTCTTTTTAGTAACAACCAGAGTCATTTTGCATGTGTGTTCTTTTCACATACCACATATGGATCCACCAGTGTCATTGCATGTGTGTTCTTTTCACAATCCACCCATGGATCCACCGGTGTCATTGCATGTGTGTTCTTTTTAGTAACAACAAGAGTCATTTTGCATGTGTGTTATTTTCACATACCACCTATGGATCCACCAGTGTAATTGTATGTGTTTTCTTTTCACAATCCACCCATGGATCCCACAAGTGTCAGTTTGCATGTGTGTTATTTTTAGTAACAACAACCAGAGTCATTTTGCATGTGTGTTCTCTTCGCATACCACCTATGGATCCACCAGTGTCATTGCATGTGTGTTCTCTTCACAATCCACCTATGGATCCACCAGTGTCATTGCATGTGTTCTTTTTAGTAACAACAACCAGTGCCATTGCATGTGTGCTCTCTTCAGAGACCACACATGGATCCACCAGTGTCATTGCATGTGTGTTCTTTTTACTAACAACAACAAGAGTCATTGAAATATGTGCTCTCTTTAGAGACCACACGTGGATCCACCAGTATCATTGCATGTGTGTCCTTTTCACAACCCACCCATGGATCCACCAGTGTCATTGCATGTGTGTTCTTTTTAGTAACAACAACCAGAGTCATTTTGCATGTGTGTTCTTCTCACATACCACCTATGGATCCACCAATGTCATTGCATGTGTGTTCTTTTCACTAACAACAACCAGAGTCATTGCATGTGTGTTCTTTTCACATACCACATATGGATCCACCGGTGTCATTGAAATGCGTCTTCTCTACAGAGACCACACATGGATCCACCAGTGTCATTGCATGTGTGTTCTTTTCACATACCACATATGAATCCACCAGTGTCATTGAAATGCGTCTTCTCTATAGAGACCACACATGGATCCACCAGTGTCATTGCATGTGTGTTCTTTTTAGTAACAACAACCAGTCATTTTGCATGTGTGTTCTTTTCACATACCACCTATGGATCCACCAGTGTCATTGCATGCGTGTTCTTTTTAGTAACAACAACTAGAGTCATTGAAATGTGTGTTCTTCTCACATACCACCTATGGATCCACTAGTGTCATTGCATGTGTGTTCATTTCATTAACAACAACCAGAGTCATTGCATGTGTGTTCTTTTCACATACCACATATGGATCCACCAGTGTGATTGAAATGTGTGTTCTCTACAGAGACCACACATGGTTCCACCAGTGTCATTGCATGTGTGTTCTTTTTAGTAACAACCAGAGTCATTTTGCATGTGTGTTCTTCTCACATACCACATATGGATCCACCACTGTCATTGCATGTGTGTTCTTTTCACAATCCACCCATGGATCCGCCGGTGTCATTGCGTGTGTGTTCTTTTTAGTAACAACCAGAGTCATTTTGCATGTGTGTTCTTTTCACATACCACCTATGGATCCACCAGTGTAATTGTATGTGTTTTCTTTTCACAATCCACCCATGGAGCCCACAAGTGTCATTTTGCATGTGTGTTATTTTTAGTAACAACAACCAGAGTCATTTTGCACGTGTGTTCTCTTCACATACCACCTATGGATCCACCAGTGTCATTGTATGTGTTCTTTTTAGTAACAACAACCAGTGCCATTGCATGTGTGCTCTCTTCAGAGACCACACATGGATCCACCAGTGTCATTGCATGTGTGTTCTTTTTACTAACAACAACAAGAGTCATTGAAATATGTGCTCTCTTTAGAGACCACACGTGGATCCACCAGTGTCATTGCATGTGTGTTCTTTTCACAACCCACCCATGGATCCACCAGTGTCATTGCATGTGTGTTCTTTTTAGTAACAACAACCAGAGTCATTTTGCATGTGTGTTCTTCTCACATACCACCTATGGATCCACCAGTGTCATTGCATGTCTGTTCTTTTCACTAACAACAACCAGAGTCATTGCATGTGTGTTCTTTTCACATACCACATATGGATCCACCGATGTCATTGAAATGCGTCTTCTCTACAGAGACCACACATGGATCCACCAGTGTCATTGCATGTGTGTTCTTTTCACATACCACATATGGATCCCCTAGTGTCATTGAAATGCGTCTTCTCTACAGAGACCACACATGGATCCACCAGTGTCATTGCATGTGTGTTCTTTTTAGTAACAACAACCAGTCATTTTGCATGTGTGTTCTTTTCACATACCACCTATGGATCCACCAGTGTCATTGCATGTGTGTTCTTTTCACTAACAACAACCAGAGTCATTGCATGTGTGTTCTTTTCACATACCACATATGGATCCACCGGTGGCATTGAAATGCGTCTTCTCTACAGAGACCACACATGGATCCACCAGTGTCATTGCATGTGTGTTCTTTTCACATACCACATATGGATCCACCAGTGTCATTGAAATGCGTCTTCTCTACAGAGACCACACATGGATCCACCAGTGTCATTGCATGTGTGTTCTTTTTAGTAACAACAACCAGTCATTTTGCATGTGTGTTCTTTTCACATACCACCTATGGATCCACCAGTGTCATTGCATGTGTGTTCTTTTTAGTAACAACAACTAGAGTCATTGAAATGTGTGTTCTTCTCACATACCACCTATGGATCCACCAGTGTCATTGCATGTGTGTTCTTTTCACTAACAACAACCAGAGTCATTGCATGTGTGTTCTTTTCACATACCACATATGGATCCACCAGTGTGATTGAAATGTGTGTTCTCTACAGAGACCACACATGGATCCACTAGTGTCATTGCATGTGTGTTCTTTTTAGTAACAACCAGAGTCATTTTGCATGTGTGTTCTTTTCACATACCACATATGGATCCACCAGTGTCATTGCATGTGTGTTCTTTTCACAATCCACCCATGGATCCGCCGGTGTCATTGCATGTGTGTTCTTTTTAGTAACAACCAGAGTCATTTTGCATGTGTGTTCTTTTCACATACCACCTATGGATCCACCAGTGTAATTGTATGTGTTTTCTTTTCACAATCCTCCCATGGATCCCACAAGTGTCATTTTGCATGTGTGTTCTCTTCACATACCACCTATGGATCCACCAGTGTCATTGCATGTGTGTTCTCTTCACAATCCTCCTATGGATCCACCAGTGTCATTGCATGTGTGTTCTCTTCACAATCCACCTATGGATCCACCAGTGTCATTGCATGTGTGTTCTTTTTAGTAACAACCAGAGTCATTGCATGTGTGTTCTTTTCACTAAAAACAACCAGAGTCATTGCATGTGTGTTCTTTTCACATACCACATATGGATCACCATTGTCATTGCATGTGTGTTCTTTTCACAATCCACCCATGGATCCACTAGTGTCATTGCATGTGTGTACTTTTTAGTAACAACCAGAGTCATTTTGCATGTGTGTTCTTTTAACATACCACCTATGGATCCACCAGTGTCATTGCATGTGTTTTCTTTTCACAATCCACCCATGGATCCCACCAGTGTCATTTTGCATATGTGTTCTTTTTAGTAACAACAACAGAGTCATTTTGCATGTGTGATCTCTTCACATACCACCTATGGATCCACCAGTGTCATTGCATGTGTGTTCTATTTAGTAACAACAACCAGAGTCATTTTGCATGTGTGTTCTTCTCACATACCACCTATGGATCCACCAGTGTCATTGCATGTGTGTTCTTTTCACTAACAACAACCAGAGTCATTGCATGTGTGTTCTTTTCACATACCACAAATGGATCCACCAGTGTCATTGAAATGCGTGTTCTCTACAGAGACCACACATGGATCCACCAGTGTTATTGCATGTGTGTTATTTTTAGTAACAACAACCAGTCATTTTTCATGTGTGCTCTTTTCACATACCACCCATGGATCCACCAGTGTCATTGCATGTGTTCTTTTTAGTAACAACAACCAGTGCCATTGCATGTGTGCTCTCTTCAGAGACCACACATGGATCCACCAGTGTCATTGCATGTGTGTTCTTTTTACTAACAACAACAAGAGTCATTGAAATATGTGCTCTCTTTAGAGACCACACGTGGATCCACCAGTGTCATTGCATGTGTATTCTTTTCACAACCCACCCATGGATCCACCAGTGTCATTGCATGTGTGTTCTTTTTCGTAACAACAACCAGAGTCATTTTGCATGTGTGTTCTTCTCACATACCACCTATGGATCCACCAGTGTCATTGCATGTCTGTTCTTTTCACTAACAACAACCAGAGTCATTGCATGTGTGTTCTTTTCACATACCACATATGGATCCACCGATGTCATTGAAATGCGTCTTCTCTACAGAGACCACACATGGATCCACCAGTGTCATTGCATGTGTGTTCTTTTCACATACCACATATGGATCCCCCAGTGTCATTGAAATGCGTCTTCTCTACAGAGACCACACATGGATCCACCAGTGTCATTGCATGTGTGTTCTTTTTAGTAACAACAACCAGTCATTTTGCATGTGTGTTCTTTTCACATACCACCTATGGATCCACCAGTGTCATTTCATGTGTGTTCTCTTCACAATCCACCTATGGATCCACTAGTGTCATTGCATGTGTGTTCTTTTTAGTAACAACAAGAGTAATTGCATGTGCGTTCTTTTCACTAACAACAACCAGAGTCATTGCATGTCTGTTCTTTTCACATACCACATATGGATCACCAGTGTCATTGCATGTGTGTTCTTTTCACGATCCACCCATGGATCCACTAGTGTCATTGCATGTGTGTTCTTTTTAGTAACAACCAGAGTCATTTTGCATGTGTGTTCTTTTAACATACCACCTATGGATCCACCAGTGTCATTGCATGTGTTTTCTTTTCACAATCCACCCATGGATCCCACCCGTGTCATTTTGCATATGTGTTCTTTTTAGTAACAACAACTAGAGTCATTTTGCATGTGTGATCTCTTCATATACCACCTATGGATCCACCAGTGTCATTGCATGTGTGTTCTATTTAGTAACAACAACCAGAGTCATTTTGCATGTGTGTTCTTCTCACATACCACCTATGGATCCACCAGTGTCATTGCATGTGTGCTCTTTTTACAATCCACCCATGGATCCGCCAGTGTCATTGCATGTGTGTTCTTTTTAGTAACCATAACCAGAGTCATTGCATGTGTGTTCTTTTCACATACCACATATGGCTCCACCAGTGTCATTGAAATGCGTGTTCTCTACAGAGACCACACATGGATCCACCAGTGTCATTGCATGTGTGTTCTTTTTAGTAACAACAACCAGTCATTTTGCATGTGTGTTCTTTTCACATACCACCCATGGATCCACAAGTGTCATTGCATGTGTGTTCTCTTCACAATCCACCTATGGATCCACCAGTGTCATTGCATGTGTGTTCTTTTTAGTAACAACCAGAGTCATTGCATGTGTGTTCTTTTCAATAACAACAACCAGAGTCATTGCATGTGTGTTCTTTTCACAATCCACCCATGGATCCCACCAGTGTCATTTTGCATATGTGTTCTTTTTAGTAACAACAACCAGAGTCATTTTGCATGTGTGATCTCTTCACATACCACAGATGGATCCACCAGTGTGATTGAAATGTGTGTTCTCTAGAGAGACCACACATGGATCCACCAGTGTCATTGCATGTGTGTTCTTTTTAGTAACAACCAGAGTCATTTTGCATGTGTGTTCTTTTCACATACCACATATGGATCCACCAGTGTCATTACATGTGTGTTCTTTTCACAATCCACCCATGGATCCACCGGTGTCATTTCATGTGTGTTCTTTTTAGTAACAAATAGAGTCATTTTGCATGTGTGTTCTTTTCACATACCACCTATGGATCCACCAGTGTCATTGCATGTGTTTTCTTTTCACAATCCACCCATGGATCCCACCAGTGTCATTTTGCATGTGTGTTCTTTTTATTAACAACAACCAGAGTCATTTTGCATGTGTGTTCTCTTCAAATACCACCTCTGGATCCGCCAGTGTCATTGCATGTGTGTTCTTTTTAGTAACAACAACCAGAGTCATTGAAATGTGTGTTCTTATCACATACCACCTATGGATCCACTAGTGTCATTGCATGTGTGTTCATTTCATAATCTACCTATGGATCCACCAGTGTCATTGCATGTGTGTTCTTTTTAGTAACAACAACCAGAGTCATTTTGCATGTGTGTTCTTCTCACATACCACCTATGGATCCACTAGTGTCATTGTATGTGTGTTCTTTTTCGTAACAACAACCAGTGTCATTGCATGTGTGTTCTCTTTAGAGACCACACATGGCTCCACCAGTGTCATTGCATGTGTATTCTTTTTACTAACAATAACAAGAGTCATTGAAATGTGTGCTCTCTTCAGAGACCACACATGTATCCACCAGTGTCATTGCATGTGTGTTCTTTTCACATACCACAAATGGATCCACCAGTGTCATTGCATGTGTGCTCTTTTCACAATCCACCCATGGATCCACCAGTGTCATTGCATGTGTGCTCTTTTTAGTAACAACAACCAGAGTCATTTTGCATGTGTGTTCTTTTCACATACCACCTATGGATCCACTAGTGTCATTGAAATGTGTATTATTTTCAACTACCACCCATGGATCCCACCAGTGTCATTTTGCATGTGTGTTCTTTTTAGTAACAACAACCAGAATCATTTTGCATGTGTGATCTCTTCACATACCACCTATGGATCCACCAGTGTCATTGCATGTGTGTTCTTTTTAGTAACAACAACCAGAGTCATTTTGCATGTGTGTTCTTTCCACATACCACCTATGGATCCACTAGTGTCATTGAAATGTGTATTATTTTCAACTACCACCCATGGATCCACCAGTGTCATTGCATGTGTGTTCTTTTTAGTAACAACAACCAGAGTCATTTTGCATGTGTAATCTCTTCACATACCACCTATGGATCCACCAGTGTCATTGCATGTGTGTTCTTTTTAGTAACAACAACTAAAGTCATTGAAATGTGTGTTCTTCTCACATACCACCTATGGATCCACCAGTGTTCATTTCACTAACAACAACCAGAGTCATTGCATGTGTGTTCTTTTCACATACCACATATGGATCACCAGTGTCATTGCATGTATGTTCTTTTCACAATCCACCCATGGATCCACCAGTGTCATTGCATGTGTGTTCTTTTTAGTAACAACTAGAGTCATTTTGCATGTGTGTTCTTTTCACATACCACCTATGGATCCACCAGTGTCATTGCATGTGTTTTCTTTTCACAATCCACCCATGGATCCCACGAGTGTCATTTTGCATGTGTGTTCTTTTTAGTAACAACAACCAGAGTCATTTTGCATGTGTGATCTCTTCACATACCACCTGTGGATCCACCAGTGTCATTGCATGTGTGTTCTTTTTAGTAACAACAACCAGTCATTGAAATGTGTGTTCTTCTCAGATACCACCTATGGATCCACCAGTGTCATTGCATGTGTGTTCATTTCATTATCCACCTATGGATCCACCAGTGTCATTGCATGTGTGTTCTTTTTAGTAACAACAACCAGAGCCATTTTGCATGTGTGTTCTTTCCACATACCACCTATGGATCCACTAGTGTCATTGAAATGTGTATTATTTTCAACTACCACCCATGGATCCACCAGTGTCATTGCATGTGTGTTCTTTTTAGTAACAACAACCAGAGTAATTTTGCATGTGTGATCTCTTCACATACCACCTATGGATCCACCAGTGTCATTGCATGTGTGTTCTTTTTAGTAACAACAACCAGAGTCATTTTGCATGTGTGTTCTTTTCACATACCACCTATGGATCCACCAGTGTCATTGAAATGTGTATTATTTTCAACTACCGCCCATGGATCCGCCAGTGTCATTGCATGTGTGTTCTTTTTACTAACAACAACCAGAGTTATTTTGCATGTGTGATCTCTTCACATACCACCTATGGATCAACCAGAGTCATTGGATGTGTGTTCTTTTTAGTAAAAACAACCAGAGTCATTGAAATGTGTGTTCTTCTCACATACCACCTATGGATCCACCAGTGTCATTGCATGTGTGTTCATTTCACTAACAACAACCAGATTCATTGCATGTGTGTTCTTTTCACATACCACATATGGATCCACCAGTGTGATTGAAATGTGTGTTCTCTATAGAGACCACACATGGATCCACTAGTGTCATTGCATGTGTGTTCTTTTTAGTAACAACCAGAGTCATTTTGCATGTGTGTTCTTTTCACATACCACATATGGATCCACCAGTGTCATTGCATGTGTGTTTTTTCACAATCCACCCATGGATCCTCCGGTGTCATTGCATGTATGTTCTTTTTAGTAACAACCAGAGTCATTTTGCATGTGTGTTCTTTTCACATACCACCTATGGATCCACCAGTGACATTGCATGTGTTTTCTTTTCACAATCCACCCATGGATCCCACCAGTGTCATTTTGCATGTGTGTTCTTTTTAGTAACAACAACTAGAGTCATTTTGCATGTGTGTTCTCTTCACATACCACCTATGGATCCACCAGTGTCATTGCATGTGTGTTCTCTTCACAATCCACCTATGGATCCACCAGTGTCATTGCATGTGTGTTCTCTTCACAATCCACCTATGGATCCACCAGTGTCATTGCATGTGTTCTTTTTAGTAACAACAACCAGTGTCATTGCATGTGTGCTCTATATAGAGACCACACATGGATCCACCAGTGTCATTGCATGTGTGTTCTTTTTACTAACAACAACAAGAGTCATTGAAATGTGTGCTCTCTTCAGAGACCACACATGGATCTACCAGTGTCATTGCATGTGTGTTCTTTTCACTAACAACCAGAGTCATTGCATGCGTGTTCTTTTCACATACCACATATGGATCACCAGTGTCATTGCATGTGTGTTCTTTTCACAATCCACCCATGGATCCACCAGTGTCATTGCGTGTGTGTTCTTTTTAGTAACAACCAGAGTCATTTTGCATGTGTGTTCTTTTCACATACCACCTATGGATCCACCAGTGTCATTGCATGTGTTTTCTTTTCACAGTCCACCCATGGATCCCACCAGTGTCATTTTGCATGTGTGTTCTTTTTAGTAACAACAACCAGAGTCATTTTGCATGTGTGATCTCTTGACATACCACATATGGATCCACCAGTGTCATTGCATGTGTGTTCTTTTTAGTAACAACAACCAGAGTCATTGAAATGTGTGTTCTTCTCACATACCACCTATGGATCGACCAGTGTCATTGCATGTGTGTTCATTTCATTATCCACCTATGGATCCACCAGTGTCATTGCATGTGTGTTCTTTTTAGTAACAACAACCAGAGCCATTTTGCATGTGTGTTCTTTCCACATACCACCTATGGATCCACTAGTGTCATTGAAATGTGTATTATTTTCAACTACCACCCATGGATCCACCAGTGTCATTGCATGTGTGTTCTTTTTAGTAACAACAACCAGAGTAATTTTGCATATGTGATCTCTTCACATACCACCTATGGATCCACCAGTGTCATTGCATGTGTGTTCTTTTTAGTAACAACAACCAGAGTCATTTTGCATGTGTGTTCTTTTCACATACCACCTATGGATCCACCAGTGTCATTGAAATGTGTATTATTTTCAACTACCGCCCATGGATCCGCCAGTGTCATTGCATGTGTGTTCTTTTTACTAACAACAACCAGAGTTATTTTGCATGTGTGATCTCTTCACATACCACCTATGGATCAAACAGAGTCATTGGATGTGTGTTCTTTTTAGTAAAAACAACCAGAGTCATTGAAATGTGTGTTCTTCTCACATACCACCTATGGATCCACCAGTGTCATTGCATGTGTGTTCATTTCACTAACAACAACCAGATTCATTGCATGTGTGTTCTTTTCACATACCACATATGGATCCACCAGTGTGATTGAAATGTGTGTTCTCTACAGAGACCACACATGGATCCACTAGTGTCATTGCATGTGTGTTCTTTTTAGTAACAACCAGAGTCATTTTGCATGTGTGTTCTTTTCACATACCACATATGGATCCACCAGTGTCATTGCATGTGTTTTTTTCACAATCCACCCATGGATCCTCCGGTGTCATTGCATGTATGTTCTTTTTAGTAACAACCAGAGTCATTTTGCATGTGTGTTCTTTTCACATACCACCTATGGATCCACCAGTGACATTGCATGTGTTTTCTTTTCACAATCCACCCATGGATCCCACCAGTGTCATTTTGCATGTGTGTTCTTTTTAGTAACAACAACTAGAGTCATTTTGCATGTGTGTTCTCTTCACATACCACCTATGGATCCACCAGTGTCATTGCATGTGTGTTCTCTTCACAATCCACCTATGGATCCACCAGTGTCATTGCATGTGTTCTTTTTAGTAACAACAACCAGTGTCATTGCATGTGTGCTCTCTATAGAGACCACACATGGATCCACCAGTGTCATTGCATGTGTGTTCTTTTTACTAACAACAACAAGAGTCATTGAAATGTGAGCTCTCTTCAGAGACCACACATGGATCTACCAGTGTCATTGCATGTGTGTTCTTTTCACTAACAACCAGAGTCATTGCATGCGTGTTCTTTTCACATACCACATATGGATCACCAGTGTCATTGCATGTGTGTTCTTTTCACAATCCACCCATGGATCCACCAGTGTCATTGCGTGTGTGTTCTTTTTAGTAACAACCAGAGTCATTTTGCATGTGTGTTCTTTTCACATACCACCTATGGATCCACCAGTGTCATTGCATGTGTTTTCTTTTCACAGTCCACCCATGGATCCCACCAGTGTCATTTTGCATGTGTGTTCTTTTTAGTAACAACAACCAGAGTCATTTTGCATGTGTGATCTCTTCACATACCACATATGGATCCACCAGTGTCATTGCATGTGTGTTCTTTTTTGTAACAACAACCAGAGTCATTGAAATGTGTGTTCTTTTCACATACCACCTATGGATCGACCAGTGTCATTGCATGTGTGTTCATTTCATTATCCACCTATGGATCCACCAGTGTCATTGCATGTGTGTTCTTTTTAGTAACAACAACCAGAGCCATTTTGCATGTGTGTTCTTCTCACATACCACCTATGGATCCACCAGTGTCATTGCATGTGTGTTCATTTCATTATCCACCTATGGATCCACCAGTGTCATTGCATGTGTGTTCTTTTTAGTAACAACAACCAGAGCCATTTTGCATGTGTGTTCTTTCCACATACCACCTATGGATCCACTAGTGTCATTGAAATGTGTATTATTTTCAACTACCACCCATGGATCCACCAGTGTCATTGCATGTGTGTTCTTTTTAGTAACAACAACCAGAGTAATTTTGCATGTGTGATCTCTTCACATACCACCTATGGATCCACCAGTGTCATTGCATGTGTGTTCTTTTTAGTAACAACAACCAGAGTCATTTTGCATGTGTGTTCTTTTCACATACCACCTATGGATCCACCAGTGTCATTGAAATGTGTATTATTTTCAACTACCGCCCATGGATCCGCCAGTGTCATTGCATGTGTGTTCTTTTTACTAACAACAACCAGAGTTATTCTGCATGTGTGATCTCTTCACATACCACCTATGGATCAACCAGAGTCATTGGATGTGTGTTCTTTTTAGTAAAAACAACCAGAGTCATTGAAATGTGTGTTCTTCTCACATACCACCTATGGATCCACCAGTGTCATTGCATGTTTGTTCTTTTTAGTAACAACAACCAGATTCATTGCATGTGTGTTCTTTTCACATACCACATATGGATCCACCAGTGTGATTGAAATGTGTGTTCTCTACAGAGACCACACATGGATCCACTAGTGTCATTGCATGTGTGTTCTTTTTAGTAACAACCAGAGTCATTTTGCATGTGTGTTCTTTTCACATACCACATATGGATCCACCAGTGTCATTGCATGTGTTTTTTTCACAATCCACCCATGGATCCTCCGGTGTCATTGCATGTATGTTCTTTTTAGTAACAACCAGAGTCATTTTGCATGTGTGTTCTTTTCACATACCACCTATGGATCCACCAGTGACATTGCATGTGTTTTCTTTTCACAATCCACCCATGGATCCCACCAGTGTCATTTTGCATGTGTGTTCTTTTTAGTAACAACAACTAGAGTCATTTTGCATGTGTGTTCTCTTCACATACCACCTATGGATCCACCAGTGTCATTGCATGTGTGTTCTCTTCACAATCCACCTATGGATCCACCAGTGTCATTGCATGTGTTCTTTTTAGTAACAATAACCAGTGTCATTGCATGTGTGCTCTCTATAGAGACCACACATGGATCCACCAGTGTCATTGCATGTGTGTTCTTTTTACTAACAACAACAAGAGTCATTGAAATGTGAGCTCTCTTCAGAGACCACACATGGATCTACCAGTGTCATTGCATGTGTGTTCTTTTCACTAACAACCAGAGTCATTGCATGCGTGTTCTTTTCACATACCACATATGGATCACCAGTGTCATTGCATGTGTGTTCTTTTCACAATCCACCCATGGATCCACCAGTGTCATTGCGTGTGTGTTCTTTTTAGTAACAACCAGAGTCATTTTGCATGTGTGTTCTTTTCACATACCACCTATGGATCCACCAGTGTCATTGCATGTGTTTTCTTTTCACAGTCCACCCATGGATCCCACCAGTGTCATTTTGCATGTGTGTTCTTTTTAGTAACAACAACCAGAGTCATTTTGCATGTGTGATCTCTTCACATACCACATATGGATCCACCAGTGTCATTGCATGTGTGTTCTTTTTTGTAACAACAACCAGAGTCATTGAAATGTGTGTTCTTCTCACATACCACCTATGGATCGACCAGTGTCATTGCATGTGTGTTCATTTCATTATCCACCTATGGATCCACCAGTGTCATTGCATGTGTGTTCTTTTTAGTAACAACAACCAGAGCCATTTTGCATGTGTGTTCTTCTCACATACCACCTATGGATCCACCAGTGTCATTGTATGTGTGTTCTTTTTAGTAACAACAACTAGTGTCATTGCATGTGTGTTCTCTTTAGAGACCAGACATGGATCCACCAGTGTCATTGCATGTGTGTTCTTTTTTCTAACAACAACAAGAGTCATTGAAATGTGTGCTCTCTTTAGAGACCACACATGGATCCACCAGTGTCATTGCATGTGTGTTCTTTTCACTAACAACAACCAGAGTCATTGCATGTGTGTTCTTTTCACATACCACATATGGATCCACCAGTGTCATTGCATGTGTGCTATTTTCACAATCCACCCATGGATCCACCAGTGTCATTGCATGTGTGTTCTTTTTAGTAACAACAACCAGAGTCATTTTGCATGTGTGATCTCTTCACATACCACCTATGGATCCACCAGTGTCATTGCATGTGTGTTCTTTTTAGTAACAACAACCAGAGTCATTTTGCATGTGTGTTATTTTCATATACCACCTATGGATCCACCAGTGTCATTGAAATGTGTATTATTTTCAACTACCACCCATGGATCCACCAGTGTCATTGCATGTGTGTTCTTTTTAGTAACAACAACCAGAGTCATTTTGCATGTGTAATCTCTTCACATACCACCTATGGATCCACCAGTGTCATTGCATGTGTGTTCTTTTTAGTAACAACAACTAGAGTCATTGAAATGTGTGTTCTTCTCACATACCACCTATGGATCCACCAGTGTTCATTTCACTAACAACAACCAGAGTCATTGCATGTGTGTTCTTTTCACATACCACATATGGATCACCAGTGTCATTGCATGTGTGTTCTTTTCACAATCCACCCATGGATCCACCAGTGTCATTGCGTGTGTGTTCTTTTTAGTAACAACCAGAGTCATTTTGCATGTGTGTTCTTTTCACATACCACCTATGGATCCACCAGTGTCATTGCATGTGTTTTCTTTTCACAGTCCACCCATGGATCCCACCAGTGTCATTTTGCATGTGTGTTCTTTTTAGTAACAACAACCAGAGTCATTTTGCATGTGTGATCTCTTCACATACCACATATGGATCCACCAGTGTCATTGCATGTGTGTTCTTTTTTGTAACAACAACCAGAGTCATTGAAATGTGTGTTCTTCTCACATACCACCTATGGATCGACCAGTGTCATTGCATGTGTGTTCATTTCATTATCCACCTATGGATCCACCAGTGTCATTGCATGTGTGTTCTTTTTAGTAACAACAACCAGAGCCATTTTGCATGTGTGTTCTTCTCACATACCACCTATGGATCCACCAGTGTCATTGTATGTGTGTTCTTTTTAGTAACAACAACTAGTGTCATTGCATGTGTGTTCTCTTTAGAGACCAGACATGGATCCACCAGTGTCATTGCATGTGTGTTCTTTTTTCTAACAACAACAAGAGTCATTGAAATGTGTGCTCTCTTTAGAGACCACACATGGATCCACCAGTGTCATTGCATGTGTGTTCTTTTCACTAACAACAACCAGAGTCATTGCATGTGTGTTCTTTTCACATACCACATATGGATCCACCAGTGTCATTGCATGTGTGCTATTTTCACAATCCACCCATGGATCCACCAGTGTCATTGCATGTGTGTTCTTTTTAGTAACAACAACCAGAGTCATTTTGCATGTGTGATCTCTTCACATACCACCTATGGATCCACCAGTGTCATTGCATGTGTGTTCTTTTTAGTAACAACAACCAGAGTCATTTTGCATGTGTGTTATTTTCATATACCACCTATGGATCCACCAGTGTCATTGAAATGTGTATTATTTTCAACTACCACCCATGGATCCACCAGTGTCATTGCATGTGTGTTCTTTTTAGTAACAACAACCAGAGTCATTTTGCATGTGTAATCTCTTCACATACCACCTATGGATCCACCAGTGTCATTGCATGTGTGTTCTTTTTAGTAACAACAACTAGAGTCATTGAAATGTGTGTTCTTCTCACATACCACCTATGGATCCACCAGTGTTCATTTCACTAACAACAACCAGAGTCATTGCATGTGTGTTCTTTTCACATACCACATATGGATCACCAGTGTCATTGCATGTATGTTCTTTTCACAATCCACCCATGGATCCACCAGTGTCATTGCATGTGTGTTCTTTTTAGTAACAACTAGAGTCATTTTGCATGTGTGTTCTTTTCACATACCACCTATGGATCCACCAGTGTCATTGCATGTGTTTTCTTTTCACAATCCACCCATGGATCCCACGAGTGTCATTTTGCATGTGTGTTCTTTTTAGTAACAACAACCAGAGTCATTTTGCATGTGTGATCTCTTCACATACCACCTGTGGATCCACCAGTGTCATTGCATGTGTGTTCTTTTTAGTAACAACAACCAGTCATTGAAATGTGTGTTCTTCTCAGATACCACCTATGGATCCACCAGTGTCATTGCATGTGTGTTCATTTCATAATCCACCTATGGATTCACCAGTGTCATTGCATGTGTGTTCTTTTTAGTAACAACAACCAGAGTCATTTTGCATGTGTGTTCTTCTCACATACCACCTATGGATCCACCAGTGTCATTGTATGTGTGTTCTTTTTAGTAACAACAACTAGTGTCATTGCATGTGTGTTCTCTTCAGAGACCACACATGGATCCACCAGTGTCATTGCATGTGTGTTCTTTTTACTAACAACAACAAGAGTCATTGAAATGTGTGCTATCTTCAGAGACCACACATGGATCTACCAGTGTCACTGCATGTGTGTTCTTTTCACCAGCAACGACCAGAGTCATTGCATGTGTGTTCTTTTCACATACCACATATGGATCACCAGTGTCTTTGCATGTGTGTTCTTTTCACAATCCACCCATGGATCCACCAGTGTCATTTAATGTGTGTTCTTTTTAGTAACAACCAAAGTCATTTTGCATGTGTGTTCTTTTCACATACCACCTATGGATCCACCAGTGTCATTGCATGTGTTTTCTTTTCACAATCCACCCATGGATCCCACCAGTGTCATTTTGCATGGTTGTTCTTTTTAGTAACAACAACCAGAGTCATTTTGCATGTGTGATCTCTTCACATACCACCTATGGATCCACCAGTGTCATTGCATGTGTGTTCTTTTTAGTAACAACAACCAGAGTCATTGAAATGTGTGTTCTTCTCACATACCACCTATGGATCCACCAGTGTCATTGCATGTGTGTTCATTTCATTGTCCACCTATGGATCCACCAGTGTCATTGCATGTGTGTTCTTTTTAGTAACAACAACCAGAGTCATTTTGCATGTGTGTTCTTCTCACATACCACCTATGGATCCACCAGTGTCATTGGATGTGTGTTCTTTTTAGTAACAACAACTAGTGTCATTGCATGTGTGTTCTCTTCAGAGACCACACATGGATCCACCAGTGTCATTGCATGTCTGTTCTTTTTACTAACAACAACAAGAGTCATTGAAATGTGTGCTCTCTTTAGAGACCACACATGGATCCACCAGTGTCATTGCATGTGTGTTCTTTTCACTAACAACAACCAGAGTCATTGCATGTGTGTTCTTTTCACATACCACATATGGATCCGCCAGTGTCATTGCATGTGTGCTATTTTCACAATCCACCCATGGATCCACCAATGTCATTGCATGTTTGTTCTTTTTAGTAACAACAACCAGAGTCATTTTGCATGTGTGTTCTATTCACATACCACCTATGCATCCACCATTGTCATTGAAATGTGTATTATTTTCAACTACCACCCATGGATCAACCAGTGTCATTGCATGTGTGTTCTTTTTAGTAACAACAACCAGAGTCATTTTGCATGTGTGATCTCTTCACATACCACCTATGGATCCACCGGTGTCATTGCATGTGGGTTCTTTTTAGTAACAACAACCAGAGTCATTTTGCATGTGTGTTCTTTTCATATACCACCTATGGATCCACCAGTGTCATTGAAATGTGTATTATTTTCAACTACCACCCATGGATCCACCAGTGTCATTTTGCATATGTGTTCTTTTTAGTAAAAATAAGCACAATCATTTTGCATGTGTAATCTCTTCACATACCACGTATGGATCCACCAGTGTCATTGTATGTGTGTTCTTTTTTGTAACAACAACTAGAGTCATTGAAATGTGTGTTCTTCTCACATACCACATATGGATCCACCGGTGTGATTGAAATGTGTGTTCTCTACAGAGACCACACATGGATCCACCAGTGTCATTGCATGTGTGTTCTTTTTCGTAACAACCAGAGTCATTTTGCATGTGTGTTCTTTTCACATACCACATATGGATCCACCAGTGTCATTGCATGTGTTTTTTTCACAATCCACCCATGGATCCTCCGGTGTCATTGCATGTATGTTCTTTTTAGTAACAACCAGAGTCATTTTGCATGTGTGTTCTTTTCACATACCACCTATGGATCCACCAGTGACATTGCATGTGTTTTCTTTTCACAATCCACCCATGGATCCCACCAGTGTCATTTTGCATGTGTGTTCTTTTTAGTAACAACAACTAGAGTCATTTTGCATGTGTGTTCTCTTCACATACCACCTATGGATCCACCAGTGTCATTGCATGTGTTCTTTTTAGTAACAATAACCAGTGTCATTGCATGTGTGCTCTCTATAGAGACCACACATGGATCTACCAGTGTCATTGCATGTGTGTTCTTTTCACTAACAACCAGAGTCATTGCATGCGTGTTCTTTTCACATACCACATATGGATCACCAGTGTCATTGCATGTGTGTTCTTTTCACAATCCACCCATGGATCCACCAGTGTCATTGCGTGTGTGTTCTTTTTAGTAACAACCAGAGTCATTTTGCATGTGTGTTCTTTTCACATACCACCTATGGATCCACCAGTGTCATTGCATGTGTTTTCTTTTCACAGTCCACCCATGGATCCCACCAGTGTCATTTTGCATGTGTGTTCTTTTTAGTAACAACAACCAGAGTCATTTTGCATGTGTGATCTCTTCACATACCACATATGGATCCACCAGTGTCATTGCATGTGTGTTCTTTTTTGTAACAACAACCAGAGTCATTGAAATGTGTGTTCTTCTCACATACCACCTATGGATCGACCAGTGTCATTGCATGTGTGTTCATTTCATTATCCACCTATGGATCCACCAGTGTCATTGCATGTGTGTTCTTTTTAGTAACAACAACCAGAGCCATTTTGCATGTGTGTTCTTCTCACATACCACCTATGGATCCACCAGTGTCATTGTATGTGTGTTCTTTTTAGTAACAACAACTAGTGTCATTGCATGTGTGTTCTCTTTAGAGACCAGACATGGATCCACCAGTGTCATTGCATGTGTGTTCTTTTTTCTAACAACAACAAGAGTCATTGAAATGTGTGCTCTCTTTAGAGACCACACATGGATCCACCAGTGTCATTGCATGTGTGTTCTTTTCACTAACAACAACCAGAGTCATTGCATGTGTGTTCTTTTCACATACCACATATGGATCCACCAGTGTCATTGCATGTGTGCTATTTTCACAATCCACCCATGGATCCACCAGTGTCATTGCATGTGTGTTCTTTTTAGTAACAACAACCAGAGTCATTTTGCATGTGTGATCTCTTCACATACCACCTATGGATCCACCAGTGTCATTGCATGTGTGTTCTTTTTAGTAACAACAACCAGAGTCATTTTGCATGTGTGTTATTTTCATATACCACCTATGGATCCACCAGTGTCATTGAAATGTGTATTATTTTCAACTACCACCCATGGATCCACCAGTGTCATTGCATGTGTGTTCTTTTTAGTAACAACAACCAGAGTCATTTTGCATGTGTAATCTCTTCACATACCACCTATGGATCCACCAGTGTCATTGCATGTGTGTTCTTTTTAGTAACAACAACTAGAGTCATTGAAATGTGTGTTCTTCTCACATACCACCTATGGATCCACCAGTGTTCATTTCACTAACAACAACCAGAGTCATTGCATGTGTGTTCTTTTCACATACCACATATGGATCACCAGTGTCATTGCATGTATGTTCTTTTCACAATCCACCCATGGATCCACCAGTGTCATTGCATGTGTGTTCTTTTTAGTAACAACTAGAGTCATTTTGCATGTGTGTTCTTTTCACATACCACCTATGGATCCACCAGTGTCATTGCATGTGTTTTCTTTTCACAATCCACCCATGGATCCCACGAGTGTCATTTTGCATGTGTGTTCTTTTTAGTAACAACAACCAGAGTCATTTTGCATGTGTGATCTCTTCACATACCACCTGTGGATCCACCAGTGTCATTGCATGTGTGTTCTTTTTAGTAACAACAACCAGTCATTGAAATGTGTGTTCTTCTCAGATACCACCTATGGATCCACCAGTGTCATTGCATGTGTGTTCATTTCATAATCCACCTATGGATTCACCAGTGTCATTGCATGTGTGTTCTTTTTAGTAACAACAACCAGAGTCATTTTGCATGTGTGTTCTTCTCACATACCACCTATGGATCCACCAGTGTCATTGTATGTGTGTTCTTTTTAGTAACAACAACTAGTGTCATTGCATGTGTGTTCTCTTCAGAGACCACACATGGATCCACCAGTGTCATTGCATGTGTGTTCTTTTTACTAACAACAACAAGAGTCATTGAAATGTGTGCTATCTTCAGAGACCACACATGGATCTACCAGTGTCACTGCATGTGTGTTCTTTTCACCAGCAACGACCAGAGTCATTGCATGTGTGTTCTTTTCACATACCACATATGGATCACCAGTGTCTTTGCATGTGTGTTCTTTTCACAATCCACCCATGGATCCACCAGTGTCATTTAATGTGTGTTCTTTTTAGTAACAACCAAAGTCATTTTGCATGTGTGTTCTTTTCACATACCACCTATGGATCCACCAGTGTCATTGCATGTGTTTTCTTTTCACAATCCACCCATGGATCCCACCAGTGTCATTTTGCATGGTTGTTCTTTTTAGTAACAACAACCAGAGTCATTTTGCATGTGTGATCTCTTCACATACCACCTATGGATCCACCAGTGTCATTGCATGTGTGTTCTTTTTAGTAACAACAACCAGAGTCATTGAAATGTGTGTTCTTCTCACATACCACCTATGGATCCACCAGTGTCATTGCATGTGTGTTCATTTCATTGTCCACCTATGGATCCACCAGTGTCATTGCATGTGTGTTCTTTTTAGTAACAACAACCAGAGTCATTTTGCATGTGTGTTCTTCTCACATACCACCTATGGATCCACCAGTGTCATTGGATGTGTGTTCTTTTTAGTAACAACAACTAGTGTCATTGCATGTGTGTTCTCTTCAGAGACCACACATGGATCCACCAGTGTCATTGCATGTCTGTTCTTTTTACTAACAACAACAAGAGTCATTGAAATGTGTGCTCTCTTTAGAGACCACACATGGATCCACCAGTGTCATTGCATGTGTGTTCTTTTCACTAACAACAACCAGAGTCATTGCATGTGTGTTCTTTTCACATACCACATATGGATCCGCCAGTGTCATTGCATGTGTGCTATTTTCACAATCCACCCATGGATCCACCAATGTCATTGCATGTTTGTTCTTTTTAGTAACAACAACCAGAGTCATTTTGCATGTGTGTTCTATTCACATACCACCTATGCATCCACCATTGTCATTGAAATGTGTATTATTTTCAACTACCACCCATGGATCAACCAGTGTCATTGCATGTGTGTTCTTTTTAGTAACAACAACCAGAGTCATTTTGCATGTGTGATCTCTTCACATACCACCTATGGATCCACCGGTGTCATTGCATGTGGGTTCTTTTTAGTAACAACAACCAGAGTCATTTTGCATGTGTGTTCTTTTCATATACCACCTATGGATCCACCAGTGTCATTGAAATGTGTATTATTTTCAACTACCACCCATGGATCCACCAGTGTCATTTTGCATATGTGTTCTTTTTAGTAAAAACAAGCACAATCATTTTGCATGTGTAATCTCTTCACATACCACGTATGGATCCACCAGTGTCATTGTATGTGTGTTCTTTTTTGTAACAACAACTAGAGTCATTGAAATGTGTGTTCTTCTCACATACCACATATGGATCCACCGGTGTGATTGAAATGTGTGTTCTCTACAGAGACCACACATGGATCCACCAGTGTCATTGCATGTGTGTTCTTTTTCGTAACAACCAGAGTCATTTTGCATGTGTGTTCTTTTCACATACCACATATGGATCCACCAGTGTCATTGCATGTGTGTTCTTTTCACAATCCACCCATGGATCCGCCGGTGTCATTGCATGTGTGTTCTTTTTAGTAACAACCAGAGTCATTTTGCATGTGTGTTATTTTCACATACCACCTATGGATCCACCAGTGTAATTGTATGTGTTTTCTTTTCACAATCCACCCATGGATCCCACAAGTGTCATTTTGCATGTGTGTTATTTTTAGTAACAACAACCAGAGTCATTTTGCATGTGTGTTCTCTTCGCATACCACCTATGGATCCACCAGTGTCATTGCATGTGTGTTCTCTTCACAATCCACCTATGGATCCACCAGTGTCATTGCATGTGTTCTTTTTAGTAACAACAACCAGTGCCATTGCATGTGTGCTCTCTTCAGAGACCACACATGGATCCACCAGTGTCATTGCATGTGTGTTCTTTTTACTAACAACAACAAGAGTCATTGAAATATGTGCTCTCTTTAGAGACCACACGTGGATCCACCAGTGTCATTGCATGTGTGTCCTTTTCACAACCCACCCATGGATCCACCAGTGTCATTGCATGTGTGTTCTTTTTAGTAACAACAACCAGAGTCATTTTGCATGTGTGTTCTTCTCACATACCACCTATGGATCCACCAATGTCATTGCATGTGTGTTCTTTTCACTAATAACAACCAGAGTCATTGCATGTGTGTTCTTTTCACATACCACATATGGATCCACCGGTGTCATTGAAATGCATCTTCTCTACAGAGACCACACATGGATCCACCAGTGTCATTGCATGTGTGTTCTTTTCACATACCACATATGAATCCACCAGTGTCATTGAAATGCGTCTTCTCTACAAAGACCACACATGGATCCACCAGTGTCATTGCATGTGTGTTCTTTTTAGTAACAACAACAAGTCATTTTGCATGTGTGTTCTTTTCACATACCACCTATGGATCCACCAGTGTCATTGCATGTGTGTTCTTTTTAGTAACAACAACTAGAGTCATTGAAATGTGTGTTCTTCTCACATACCACCTATGGATCCACCAGTGTCATTGCATGTGTGTTCATTTCACTAACAACAACCAGAGTCATTGCATGTGTGTTCTTTTCACATACCACATATGGATCCACCAGTGTGATTGAAATGTGTGTTATCTACAGAGACCACACATGGTTCCACCAGTTTCATTGCATGTGTGTTCTTTTTAGTAACAACCAGAGTCATTTTGCATGTGTGTTCTTTTCACATACCACATATGGATCCACCACTGTCATTGCATGTGTGTTCTTTTCACAATCCACCCATGGATCCGCCGGTGTCATTGCGTGTGTGTTGTTTTTAGTAACAACCAGAGTCATTTTGCATGTGTGTTCTTTTCACATACCACCTATGGATCCACCAGTGTAATTGTATGTGTTTTCTTTTCACAATCCACCCATGGATCCCACAAGTGTCATTTTGCATGTGTGTTATTTTTCGTAACAACAACCAGAGTCATTTTGCACGTGTGTTCTCTTCACATACCACCTATGGATCCACCAGTGTCATTGTATGTGTTCTTTTTAGTAACAACAACCAGTGCCATTGCATGTGTGCTCTCTTCAGAGACCACACATGGATCCACCAGTGTCATTGCATGTGTGTTCTTTTTACTAACAACAACAAGAGTCATTGAAATATGTGCTCTCTTTAGAGACCACACGTGGATCCACCAGTGTCATTGCATGTGTGTTCTTTTCACAACCCACCCATGGATCCACTAGTGTCATTGCATGTGTGTTCTTTTTAGTAACAACAACCAGAGTCATTTTGCCTGTGTCTTCTTCTAACATACCACCTATGGATCCACCAGTGTCATTGCATGTCTGTTCTTTTCACTAACAACAACCAGAGTCATTGCATGTGTGTTCTTTTCACATACCACATATGGATCCACCGATGTCATTGAAATGCGTCTTCTCTACAGAGACCACACATGGATCCACCAGTGTCATTGCATGTGTGTTCTTTTCACATACCACATATGGATCCACCAGTGTCATTGAAATGTGTCTTCTCTACAGAGACCACACATGGATCCACCAGTGTCATTGCATGTGTGTTCTTTTTAGTAACAACAACCCGTCATTTTGCATGTGTGTTCTTTTCACATACCACCTATGGATCCACCAGTGTCATTGCATGTGTGTTCTTTTTAGTAACAACAACTAGAGTCATTGAAATGTGTGTTCTTCTCACATACCACCTATGGATCCACCAGTGTCATTGCATGTGTGTTCATTTCACTAACAACAACCAGAGTCATTGCATGTGTGTTCTTTTCACATACCACATATGGATCCACCAGTGTGATTGAAATGTGTGTTCTCTACAGAGACCACACATGGATCCACCAGTGTCATTGCATGTGTGTTCTTTTTAGTAACAACCAGAGTCATTTTGCATGTGTGTTCTTTTCACATACCACATATGGATCCACCAGTGTCATTGCATGTGTGTTCTTTTCACAATCCACCCATGGATCCGCCGGTGTCATTGCATGTGTGTTCTTTTTAGTAACAACTAGAGTCATTTTGCATGTGTGTTCTTTTCACATACCACCTATGGATCCACCAGTGTAATTGTATGTGTTTTCTTTTCACAATCCACCCATGGATCCCACAAGTGTCATTTTGCATGTGTGTTCTCTTCACATACCACCTATGGATCCACCAGTGTCATTGCATGTGTGTTCTCTTCACAATCCACCTATGGATCCACCAGTGTCATTGCATGTGTGTTCTCTTCACAATCCACCTATGGATCCACCAGTGTCATTGCATGTGTGTTCTTTTTAGTAACAACCAGAGTCATTGCATGTGTGTTCTTTTCACTAACAACAACCAGAGTCATTGCATGTGTGTTCTTTTCACATACCACATATGGATCACCAGTGTCATTGCATGTGTGTTCTTTTCACAATCCACCCATGGATCCACTAGTGTCATTGCATGTGTGTAGTTTTTAGTAACAACCAGAGTCATTTTGCATGTGTGTTCTTTTAACATACCACCTATGGATCCACTAGTGTCATTGCATGTGTTTTCTTTTCACAATCCACCCATGGATCCCACCAGTGTCATTTTGCATATGTGTTCTTTTTAGTAACAACAACAGAGTCATTTTGCATGTGTGATCTCTTCACATACCACCTATGGATCCACCAGTGTCATTGCATGTGTGTTCTATTTAGTAACAACAACCAGAGTCATTTTGCATGTGTGTTCTTCTCACATAGCACCTATGGATCCACCAGTGTCATTGCATGTGTGTTCTTTTCACTAACAACAACCAGAGTCATTGCATGTGTGTTCTTTTCACATACCACATATGGATCCACCAGTGTCATTGAAATGCGTGTTCTCTACAGAGACCACACATGGATCCACCAGTGTTATTGCATGTGTGTTCTTTTTAGTAACAACAACCACTCATTTGCATGTGTGCTCTTTTCACATACCACCCATGGATCCACCAGTGTCATTGCATGTGTTCTTTTTAGTAACAACAACCAGTGCCATTGCATGTGTGCTCTCTTCAGAGACCACACATGGATCCACCAGTGTCATTGCATGTGTGTTCTTTTCACATACCACATATGGATCCACCAGTGTGTGAAATGCGTCTTCTCTACAGAGACCACACATGGATCCACCAGTGTCATTGCATGTGTGTTCTTTTTAGTAACAACAACCAGTCATTTTGCATGTGTGTTCTTTTCACATACCACCTATGGATCCACCAGTGTCATTGCATGTGTGTTCTCTTCACAATCCACCTATGCATCCACTAGTGTCATTGCATGTGTGTTCTTTTTAGTAACAACAAGAGTCATTGCATGTGTGTTCTTTTCACTAACAACAACCAGAGTCATTGCATGTCTGTTCTTTTCACATACCACATATGGATCACCAGTGTCATTGCATGTGTGTTCTTTTCATGATCCACCCATGGATCCACTAGTGTCATTGCATGTGTGTTCTTTTTAGTAACAACCAGAGTCATTTTGCATGTGTGTTCTTTTAACATACCACCTATGGATCCACCAGTGTCATTGCATGTGTTTTCTTTTCGCAATCCACCCATGGATCCCACCCGTGTCATTTTGCATATGTGTTCTTTTTAGTAACAACAACTAGAATCATTTTGCATGTGTGATCTCTTCATATACCACCTATGGATCCACCAGTGTCATTGCATGTGTGTTCTATTTAGTAACAACAACCATAGTCATTTTGCATGTGTGTTCTTCTCACATACCACCTATGGATCCACCAGTGTCATTGCATGTGTGTTTTGTTACTAACAACAACCAGAGTCATTGCATGTGTGTTCTTTTCACATACCACATATGGATCCACCAGTGTCATTGAAATGCGTGTTCTCTACAGAGACCACACATGGATCCACCAGTGTCATTGCATGTGTTTTCTTTTTAGTAACAACAACCAGTCATTTTGCATGTGTGTTCTTTTCACATACCACCCATGGATCCACAAGTGTCATTGCATGTGTGTTCTCTTCACAATCAACCTATGGATCCACCAGTGTCATTGCATGTGTGTTCTTTTTAGTAACAACCAGAGTCATTGCATGTGTGTTCTTTTCACTAACAACAACCAGAGTCATTGCATGTGTGTTCTTTTCACATACCACATATGGATCACTAGTGTCATTGCATGTGTGTTCTTTTCACAATCCACCCATGGATCGACCAGTGTCATTGCATGTGTGTTCTTTTCACATACCACCTATGGATCCACCAGGGTCATTGCATGTGTGTTCATTTAACATACCACCTATGGATCCACCAGTGTCATTGCATGTGTTTTCTTTTCACAATCCACCCATGGATCCCACCAGTGTCATTTTGCATATGTGTTCTTTTTAGTAACAACAACCAGAGTCATTTTGCATGTGTGATCTCTTCACATACCACCTATGGATCCACCAGTGTCATTGCATGTGTGTTCTATTTAGTAACAACAACCAGAGTCATTTTGCATGTGTGTTCTTCTCACATACCACCTATGGATCCACCAGTGTCATTGCATGTGTGTTGTTTTCACTAACAACAACCAGAGTCATTGCATGTGTGTTCTTTTCACATACCACATATGGATCCACCAGTGTCATTGAAATGCGTGTTCTCTACAGAGACCACACATGGATCCACCAGTGTCATTGCATGTGTGTTCTTTTTAGTAACAACAACCAGTCATTTTGCATGTGTGTTCTTTTCACATACCACCCATGGATCCACCAGTGTCATTGCATGTGTTCTTTTTGGTAACAACAACCAGTGCCATTGCATGTGTGCTCTCTTCAGAGACCACACATGGATCCACCAGTGTCATTGCATGTGTGTTCTTTTTACTAACAACAACAAGAGTCATTGAAATATGTGCTCTCTTTAGAGACCACACGTGGATCCACCAGTGTCTTTGCATGTGTGTTCTTTTCACAATCCACCCATGGATCCACCAGTGTCATTGCATGTGTGTTCTTTTTAGTAACAACAACCAGAGTCATTTTGCATGTGTGTTCTTCTCACATACCACCTATGGATCCACTAGTGTCATTGCATGTGTGTTCTTTTTAGTAACAACCAGAGTCATTGCATGTGTGTTCTTTTCACTAACAACAACCAGAGTCATTGCATGTGTGTTCTTTTCACATACCACATATGGATCACCAGTGTCATTGCATGTGTGTTCTTTTCACGATCCACCCATGGATCCACTAGTGTCATTAAATGTGTGTTCTTTTTAGTAACAACCAGAGTCATTTTGCATGTGTGTTCTTTTAACATACCACCTATGGATCCACCAGTGTCATTGCATGTGTTTTCTTTTCACAATCCACCCATGGATCCCACCAGTGTCATTTTGCATATGTGTTTTTTTAGTAACAACAACTAGAGTCATTTTGCATGTGTGATCTCTTCACATACCACCTATGGATCCACTAGTGTCATTGCATGTGTGTTCTATTTAGTAACAACAACCAGAGTCATTTTGCATGTGTGTTCTTCTCACATACCACCTATGGATCCACCAGTGTCATTGCATGTGTGTTTTTTCTCTAACAACAACCAGAGTCATTGCATGTGTGTTCTTTTCACATACCACATATGGATCCACCAGTGTCATTGAAATGCATGTTCTCTACAGAGACCACACATGGATCCACCAGTGTCATTGCATGTGTGTTCTTTTTAGTAACAACAACCAGTCATTTTGCATGTGTGTTCTTTTCACATACCACCCATGGATCCACAAGTGTCATTGCATGTGTGTTCTCTTCACAATCCACCTATGGATCCACCAGTGTCATTGCATGTGTGTTCTTTTTAGTAACAACTAGAGTCATTGCATGTGTGTTCTTTTCACTAACAACAACCAGAGTCATTGCATGTGTGTTCTTTTCACATACCACATATGGATCACCAGTGTCATTGCATGTGTGTTCTTTTCACAATCCACCCATGGATCGACCAGTGTCATTGCATGTGTGTTCTTTTCACATACCACCTATGGATCCACCAGGGTCATTGCATGTGTGTTCATTTAACATACCACCTATGGATCCACCAGTGTCGATGCATGTGTTTTCTTTTCACAATCCACCCATGGATCCCACCAGTGTCATTTTGCATATGTGTTCTTTTTAGTACCAACAACCAGAGTCATTTTGCATGTGTGATCTCTTCACATACCACCTATGGATCCACCAGTGTCATTGCATGTGTGTTCTATTTAGTAACAACAACCAGAGTCATTTTGCATGTGTGTTCTTCTCACATACCACCTATGGATCCACCAGTGTCATTGCATGTGTGTTGTTTTCACTAACAACAACCAGAGTCATTGCATGTGTGTTCTTTTCACATACCACATATGGATCCACCAATGTCATTGAAATGCGTGTTCTCTACAGAGACCACACATGGATCCACCAGTGTCATTGCATGTGTGTTCTTTTTAGTAACAACAACCAGTCATTTTGCATGTGTGTTCTTTTCACATACCACCCATGGATCCACCAGTGTCATTGCATGTGTTCTTTTTAGTAACAACAACCAGTGCCATTGCATGTGTGCTCTCTTCAGAGACCACACATGGATCCACCAGTGTCATTGCATGTGTCTTCTTTTTACTAACAACAACAAGAGTCATTGAAATATGTGCTCTCTTCAGAGACCACACGTGGATCCACCAGTGTCATTGCATGTGTGTTCTTTTCACAATCCACCCATGGATCCACCAGTGTCATTGCATGTGTGTTCTTTTTAGTAACAACAACCAGAGTCATTTTGCATGTGTGTTCTTCTCACATACCACCTATGGATCCACCAGTGTCATTGCATGTGTGTTCTTTTCACATACCACATATGGATCCACCGGTGTCATTGAAATGCGTCTTCTCTACAGAGACCACACATGGATCCACCAGTGTCATTGCATGTGTGTTCTTTTCACATACCACATATGGATCCACCAGTGTCATTGAAATGCGTCTTCTCTACAGAGACCAGACATGGATCCACCAGTGTCATTGCATGTGTGTTCTTTTTAGTAACAACAACTAGAGTCATTGAAATGTGTGTTCTTCTCACATACCACCTATGGATCCACCAGTGTCATTGCATGTGTGTTCATTTCACTAACAACAACCAGAGTCATTGCATGTGTGTTCTTTTCACATACCACATATGGATCCACCAGTGTGATTGAAATGTGTGTTCTCTACAGAGACCACACATGGATCCACCAGTGTCATTGCATGTGTGTTCTTTTTAGTAACAACAACCAGTCATTTTGCATGTGTGTTCTTTTCACATACCACCCATGGATCCACCAGTGTCATTGCATGTGTTCTTTTTGGTAACAACAACCAGTGCCATTGCATGTGTGCTCTCTTCAGAGACCACACATGGATCCACCAGTGTCATTGCATGTGTGTTCTTTTTACTAACAACAACAAGAGTCATTGAAATATGTGCTCTCTTCAGAGACCACACGTGGATCCACCAGTGTCTTTGCATGTGTGTTCTTTTCACAATCCACCCATGGATCCACCAGTGTCATTGCATGTGTGTTCTTTTTAGTAACAACAACCAGAGTCATTTTGCATGTGTGTTCTTCTCACATACCACCTATGGATCCACTAGTGTCATTGCATGTGTGTTCTTTTTAGTAACAACCAGAGTCATTGCATGTGTGTTCTTTTCACTAACAACAACCAGAGTCATTGCATGTGTGTTCTTTTCACATACCACATATGGATCACCAGTGTCATTGCATGTGTGTTCTTTTCACGATCCACCCATGGATCCACTAGTGTCATTAAATGTGTGTTCTTTTTAGTAACAACCAGAGTCATTTTGCATGTGTGTTCTTTTAACATACCACCTATGGATCCACCAGTGTCATTGCATGTGTTTTCTTTTCACAATCCACCCATGGATCCCACCAGTGTCATTTTGCATATGTGTTTTTTTAGTAACAACAACTAGAGTCATTTTGCATGTGTGATCTCTTCACATACCACCTATGGATCCACTAGTGTCATTGCATGTGTGTTCTATTTAGTAACAACAACCAGAGTCATTTTGCATGTGTGTTCTTCTCACATACCACCTATGGATCCACCAGTGTCATTGCATGTGTGTTTTTTCTCTAACAACAACCAGAGTCATTGCATGTGTGTTCTTTTCACATACCACATATGGATCCACCAGTGTCATTGAAATGCATGTTCTCTACAGAGACCACACATGGATCCACCAGTGTCATTGCATGTGTGTTCTTTTTAGTAACAACAACCAGTCATTTTGCATGTGTGTTCTTTTCACATACCACCCATGGATCCACAAGTGTCATTGCATGTGTGTTCTCTTCACAATCCACCTATGGATCCACCAGTGTCATTGCATGTGTGTTCTTTTTAGTAACAACTAGAGTCATTGCATGTGTGTTCTTTTCACTAACAACAACCAGAGTCATTGCATGTGTGTTCTTTTCACATACCACATATGGATCACCAGTGTCATTGCATGTGTGTTCTTTTCACAATCCACCCATGGATCGACCAGTGTCATTGCATGTGTGTTCTTTTCACATACCACCTATGGATCCACCAGGGTCATTGCATGTGTGTTCATTTAACATACCACCTATGGATCCACCAGTGTCGATGCATGTGTTTTCTTTTCACAATCCACCCATGGATCCCACCAGTGTCATTTTGCATATGTGTTCTTTTTAGTACCAACAACCAGAGTCATTTTGCATGTGTGATCTCTTCACATACCACCTATGGATCCACCAGTGTCATTGCATGTGTGTTCTATTTAGTAACAACAACCAGAGTCATTTTGCATGTGTGTTCTTCACACATACCACCTATGGATCCACCAGTGTCATTGCATGTGTGTTGTTTTCACTAACAACAACCAGAGTCATTGCATGTGTGTTCTTTTCACATACCACATATGGATCCACCAATGTCATTGAAATGCGTGTTCTCTACAGAGACCACACATGGATCCACCAGTGTCATTGCATGTGTGTTCTTTTTAGTAACAACAACCAGTCATTTTGCATGTGTGTTCTTTTCACATACCACCCATGGATCCACCAGTGTCATTGCATGTGTTCTTTTTAGTAACAACAACCAGTGCCATTGCATGTGTGCTCTCTTCAGAGACCACACATGGATCCACCAGTGTCATTGCATGTGTCTTCTTTTTACTAACAACAACAAGAGTCATTGAAATATGTGCTCTCTTCAGAGACCACACGTGGATCCACCAGTGTCATTGCATGTGTGTTCTTTTCACAATCCACCCATGGATCCACCAGTGTCATTGCATGTGTGTTCTTTTTAGTAACAACAACCAGAGTCATTTTGCATGTGTGTTCTTCTCACATACCACCTATGGATCCACCAGTGTCATTGCATGTGTGTTCTTTTCACATACCACATATGGATCCACCGGTGTCATTGAAATGCGTCTTCTCTACAGAGACCACACATGGATCCACCAGTGTCATTGCATGTGTGTTCTTTTCACATACCACATATGGATCCACCAGTGTCATTGAAATGCGTCTTCTCTACAGAGACCAGACATGGATCCACCAGTGTCATTGCATGTGTGTTCTTTTTAGTAACAACAACTAGAGTCATTGAAATGTGTGTTCTTCTCACATACCACCTATGGATCCACCAGTGTCATTGCATGTGTGTTCATTTCACTAACAACAACCAGAGTCATTGCATGTGTGTTCTTTTCACATACCACATATGGATCCACCAGTGTGATTGAAATGTGTGTTCTCTACAGAGACCACACATGGATCCACCAGTGTCATTGCATGTGTGTTCTTTTTAGTAACAACCAGAGTCATTTTGCATGTGTGTTCTTTTCACATACCACATATGGATCCACCAGTGTCATTGCATGTGTGTTCTTTTCACAATCCACCCATGGATCCGCCGGTGTCATTGCATGTGTGTTCTTTTTAGTAACAACCAGAGTCATTTTGCATGTGTGTTCTTTTCACATACCACCTATGGATCCACCAGTGTAATTGTATGTGTTTTCTTTTCACAATCCACCCATGGATCCCACAAGTGTCATTTTGCATGTGTGTTCTCTTCACATACCACCTATGGATCCACAAGTGTCATTGCATGTGTGTTCTCTTCACAATCCACCTATGGATCCACCAGTGTCATTGCATGTGTGTTCTCTTCACAATCCACCTATGGATCCACCAGTGTCATTGCATGTGTGTTCTTTTTAGTAACAACCAGAGTCATTGCATGTGTGTTCTTTTCACTAACAACAACCAGAGTCATTGCATGTGTGTTCTTTTCACATGCCACATATGGATCACCAGTGTCATTGCATGTGTGTTCCTTTCCCAATCCACCCATGGATCCACTAGTGTCATTGCATGTGTGTAGTTTTTAGTAACAACCAGAGTCATTTTGCATGTGTGTTCTTTTAACATACCACCTATGGATCCACCAGTGTCATTGCATGTGTTTTCTTTTCACAATCCACCCATGGATCCCACCAGTGTCATTTTGCATATGTGTTCTTTTTAGTAACAACAACAGAGTCATTTTGCATGTGTGATCTCTTCACATACCACCTATGGATCCAGCAGTGTCATTGCATGTGTGTTATATTTAGTAACAACAACCAGAGTCATTTTGCATGTGTGTTCTTCTCACATACCACCTATGGATCCACCAGTGTCATTGCATGTGTGTTCTTTTCACTAACAACAACCAGAGTCATTGCATGTGTGTTCTTTTCACATACCACATCTGGATCCACCAGTGTCATTGAAATGCGTGTTCTCTACAGAGACCACACATGGATCCACCAGTGTTATTGCATGTGTGTTCTTTTTAGTAACAACAACCAGTCATTTGCATGTGTGCTCTTTTCACATACCACCCACGGATCCACCAGTGTCATTGCATGTGTTCTTTTTAGTAACAACAACCAGTGCCATTGCATGTGTGATCTCTTCAGAGACCACACATGGATCCACCAGTGTCATTGCATGTGTGTTCTTTTTACTAACAACAACAAGATTCATTGAAATATGTGCTCTCTTTAGAGACCACACGTGGATCCACCAGTGTCATTGCATGTGTGTTCTTTTCACAATCCACCCATGGATCCACCAGTGTCATTGCATGTGTGTTCTTTTTCGTAACAACAACCAGAGTCATTTTGCATGTGTGTTCTTCTCACATACCACCTATGGAACCACCAGTGTCATTGGATGTGTGTTCTTTTCACTAACAACAACCAGAGTCATTGCATGTGTGTTTTTTTCACATACCACATATGGATCCACCAGTGTCATTGAAATGCGTCTTCTATACAGAGACCACACATGGATCCACCAGTGTCATTGCATGTGTGTTCTTTTCACATACCAGATATGGATCCACCAGTGTGTGAAATGCGTCTTCTCTACAGAGACCACACATGGATCCACCAGTGTCATTGCATGTGTGTTCTTTTTAGTAACAACAACCAGTCATTTTGCATGTGTGTTCTTTTCACATACCACCTATGGATCCACCAGTGTCATTGCATGTGTGTTCTCTTCACAATCCACCTATGGATCCACTAGTGTCATTGCATGTGTGTTCTTTTTAGTAACAACAAGAGTCATTGCATGTGTGTTCTTTTCACTAACAACAACCAGAGTCATTGCATGTCTGTTCTTTTCACATACCACATATGGATCACCAGTGTCATTGCATGTGTGTTCTTTTCACGATCCACCCATGGATCCACTAGTGTCATTGCATGTGTGTTCATTTTAGTAACAACCAGAGTCATTTTGCATGTGTGTTATTTTAACATACCACCTATGGATCCACCAGTGTCATTGCATGTGTTTTCTTTTCACAATCCACCCATGGATCCCACCCGTGTCATTTTGCATATGTGTTCTTTTTAGTAACAACAACTAGAGTCATTTTGCATGTGTGATCTCTTCATATACCACCTATGGATCCACCAGTGTCATTGCATGTGTGTTCTATTTAGTAACAACAACCAGAGTCATTTTGCATGTGTGTTCTTCTCACATACCACCTATGGATCCACCAGTGTCATTGCATGTGTGTTTTGTTACTAACAACAACCAGAGTCATTGCATGTGTGTTCTTTTCACATACCACATATGGATCCACCAGTGTCATTGAAATGCGTGTTCTCTACAGAGACCACACATGGATCCACCAGTGTCATTGCATGTGTGTTCTTTTTAGTAACAACAACCAGTCATTTTGCATGTGTGTTCTTTTCACATACCACCCATGGATCCACAAGTGTCATTGCATGTGTGTTCTCTTCACAATCAACCTATGGATCCACCAGTGTCATTGCATGTGTGTTCTTTTTAGTAACAACCAGAGTCATTGCATGTGTGTTCTTTTCACTAACAACAACCAGAGTCATTGCATGTGTGTTCTTTTCACATACCACATATGGATCACTAGTGTCATTGCATGTGTGTTCTTTTCACAATCCACCCATGGATCGACCAGTGTCATTGCATGTGTGTTCTTTTCACATACCACCTATGGATCCACCAGGGTCATTGCATGTGTGTTCATTTAACATACCACCTATGGATCCACCAGTGTCATTGCATGTGTTTTCTTTTCACAATCCACCCATGGATCCCAGCAGTGTCATTTTGCATATGTGTTCTTTTTAGTAACAACAACCAGCGTCATTTTGCATGTGTGATCTCTTCACATACCACCTATGGATCCACCAGTGTCATTGCATGTGTGTTCTATTTAGTAACAATAACCAGAGTCATTTTGCATGTGTGTTCTTCTCACATACCACCTATGGATCCACCAGTGTCATTGCATGTGTGTTGTTTTCACTAACAACAACCAGAGTCATTGCATGTGTGTTCTTTTCACATACCACATATGGATCCACCAGTGTCATTGAAATGCGTGTTCTCTACAGAGACCACACATGGATCCACTAGTGTCATTGCATGTGTGTTCTTTTTAGTAACAACAACCAGTCATTTTGCATGTGTGTTCTTTTCACATACCACCCATGGATCCACCAGTGTCATTGCATGTGTTCTTTTTAGTAACAACAACCAGTGCCATTGCATGTGTGCTCTCTTCAGATTCCACACATGGATCCACCAGTGTCATTGCATGTGTGTTCTTTTTACTAACAACAACAAGAGTCATTGAAATATGTGCTCTCTTCAGAGACCACACGTGGATCCACCAGTGTCATTGCATGTGTGTTCTTTTCACAATCCACCCATGGATCCACCAGTGTCATTGCATGTGTGTTCTTTTTAGTAGCAACAACCAGAGTCATTTTGCATGTGTGTTCTTCTCACATACCACCTATGGATCCACTAGTGTCATTGCATGTGTGTTCTTTTTAGTAACAACCAGAGTCATTGCATGTGTGTTCTTTTCACTAACAACAACCAGAGTCATTGCATGTGTGTTCTTTTCACATACCACATATGGATCACCAGTGTCATTGCATGTGTGTTCTTTTCACGATCCACCCATGGATCCACTAGTGTCATTAAATGTGTGTTCTTTTTAGTAACAACCAGAGTCATTTTGCATGTGTGTTCTTTTAACATACCACCTATGGATCCACCAGTGTCATTGCATGTGTTTTCTTTTCACAATCCACCCATGGATCCCACCAGTGTCATTTTGCATATGTGTTTTTTTAGTAACAACAACTAGAGTCATTTTGCATGTGTGATCTCTTCACATACCACCTATGGATCCACCAGTGTCATTGCATGTGTGTTCTATTTAGTAACAACAACCAGAGTCATTTTGCATGTGTGTTCTTCTCACATACCACCTATGGATCCACCAGTGTCATTGCATGTGTGTTTTTTCTCTAACAACAACCAGAGTCATTGCATGTGTGTTCTTTTCACATACCACATATGGATCCACTAGTGTCATTGAAATGCATGTTCTCTACAGAGACCACACATGGATCCACCAGTGTCATTGCATGTGTGTTCTTTTTAGTAACAACAACCAGTCATTTTGCATGTGTGTTCTTTTCACATACCACCCATGGATCCACAAGTGTCATTGCATGTGTGTTCTCTTCACAATCCACCTATGGATCCACCAGTGTCATTGCATGTGTGTTCTTTTTAGTAACAACTAGAGTCATTGCATGTGTGTTCTTTTCACTAACAACAACCAGAGTCATTGCATGTGTGTTCTTTTCACATACCACATATGGATCACCAGTGTCATTGCATGTGTGTTCTTTTCACAATCCACCCATGGATCGACCAGTGTCATTGAATGTGTGTTCTTTTCACATACCACCTATGGATCCACCAGGGTCATTGCATGTGTGTTCATTTAACATACCACCTATGGATCCACCAGTGTCGATGCATGTGTTTTCTTTTCACAATCCACCCATGGATCCCACCAGTGTCATTTTGCATATGTGTTCTTTTTAGTAACAACAACCAGAGTCATTTTGCATGTGTGATCTCTTCACATACCACCTATGGATCCACCAGTGTCATTGCATGTGTGTTCTATTTAGTAACAACAACCAGAGTCATTTTGCATGTGTGTTATTCTCACATACCACCTATGGATCCACCAGTGTCATTGCATGTGTGTTCTTTTCACTAACAACAACCAGAGTCATTGCATGTGTGTTCTTTTCACATACCACATATGGATCCACCAATGTCATTGAAATGCGTGTTCTCTACAGAGACCAGACATGGATCCACCAGTGTCATTGCATGTGTGTTCTTTTTAGTAACAACAACCAGTCATTTTGCATGTGTGTTCTTTTCACATACCACCCATGGATCCACCAGTGTCATTGCATGTGTTCTTTTTAGTAACAACAACCAGTGCCATTGCATGTGTGCTCTCTTCAGAGACCACACATGGATCCACCAGTGTCATTGCATGTGTGTTCTTTTTACTAACAACAACAAGAGTCATTGAAATATGTGCTCTCTTCAGAGACCACACGTGGATCCACCAGTGTCATTGCATGTGTGTTCTTTTCACAATCCACCCATGGATCCACCAGTGTCATTGCATGTGTGTTCTTTTTAGTAACAACAACCAGAGTCATTTTGCATGTGTGTTCTTCTCACATACCACCTATGGATCCACCAGTGTCATTGCATGTGTGTTCTTTTCACATACCACATATGGATCCACCGGTGTCGTCGAAATGCGTCTTCTCTACAGAGACCACACATGGATCCACCAGTGTCATTGCATGTGTGTTCTTTTCACATACCACATATGGATCCACCAGTGTCATTGAAACGCGTCTTCTCTACAGAGACCAGACATGGATCCACCAGTGTCATTGCATGTGTGTTATTTTTAGTAACAACAACCAGTCATTTTGCATGTGTGTTCTTTTCACATACCACCTATGGATCCACCAGTGTCATTGCATGTGTGTTCTCTTCACAATCCACCTATGGATCCACCAGTGTCATTGCATGTGTGTTCTTTTTTAGTAACAACCAGAGTCATTGCATGTGTGTTCTTTTCACTAACAACAACCAGAGTCATTGCATGTGTGTTCTTTTCACATACCACATATGGATCACTAGTGTCATTGCATGTGTGTTCTTTTCACGATCCACCCATGGATCCACTAGTGTCATTGCATGTGTGTTCTTTTTAGTAACAAACAGAGTCATTTTGCATGTGTGTTCTTTTAACATACCACCTATGGATCCACCTGTGTCATTGCATGTGTTTTCTTTTCACAATCCACCCATGGATCCCACCAGTGTCATTTTGCATATGTTTTCTTTTTAGTAACAACAACCAGAGTCATTTTGCATGTGTGATCTCTTCACATACCACCTATGGATCCACCAGTGTCATTGCATGTGTGTTCTATTTAGTAACAACAACCAGAGTCATTTTGCATGTGTGTTCTTCTCACATACCACCTATGGATCCACCAGTGTCATTGCATGTGTGTTCTTTTCACTAACAACAACCAGAGTCATTGCATGTGTGTTCTTTTCACATACCACATATGGATCCACCAGTGTCATTGAAATGCGTGTTCTCTACAGAGACCACACATGGATCCACCAGTGTCATTGCATGTGTTTTCTTTTTAGTAACAACAACCAGTCATTTTGCATGTGTGTTCTTTTCACATACCACCCATGGATCCACAAGTGTCATTGCATGTGTGTTCTCTTCACAATCCACCTATGGATCCACCAGTGTCATTGCATGTGTGTTCTTTTTAGTAACAACCAGAGTCATTGCATGTGTGTTCTTTTCACTAACAACAACCAGAGTCATTGCATGTGTGTTCTTTTCACATACCACATATGGATCACCAGTGTCATTGCATGTGTGTTCTTTTCACAATCCACCCATGGATCGACCAGTGTCATTGCATGTGTGTTCTTTTCACATACCACCTATGGATCCACCAGGGTCATTGCATGTGTGTTCATTTCACTAACAACAACCAGAGTCATTGCATGTGTGTTCTTTTCACATACCACATATGGATCCACCAGTGTGATTGAAATGTGTGTTCTCTACAGAGACCACACATGGATCCACCAGTGTCATTGCATGTGTGTTCTTTTTAGTAACAACCAGAGTAATTTTGCATGTGTGTTCTTTTCACATACCACATATGGATCCACCAGTTTCATTACATGTGTGTTCTTTTCACAATCCACCCATGGATCCACCGGTGTCATTTCATGTGTGTTCTTTTTCGTAACAACCAGAGTCATTTTGCATGTGTGTTCTTTTCACATACCACCTATGGATCCACCAGTGTAATTGTATGTGTTTTCTTTTCACAATCCACCCATGGATCCCACAAGTGTCATTTTGCATGTGTGTTATTTTTAGTAACAACAACCAGAGTCATTTTGCATGTGTGTTCTCTTCACATACCACCTATGGATCCACCAGTGTCATTGCATGTGTGTTCTCTTCACAATCCACCTATGGATCCACCAGTGTCATTGCATGTGTTCTTTTTAGTAACAACAACCAGTGCCATTGCATGTGTGCTCTCTTCAGAGACCACACATGGATCCACCAGTGTCATTGCATGTGTGTTCTTTTTACTAACAACAACAAGAGTCATTGAAATATGTGCTCTCTTTAGAGACCACACGTGGATCCACCAGTGTCATTGCATGTGTGTTCTTTTCACAACCCACCCATGGATCCACCAGTGTCATTGCATGTGTGTTCTTTTTAGTAACAACAACCAGAGTCATTTTGCATGTGTGTTCTTCTCACATACAACCTATGGATCCACCAATGTCATTGCATGTGTGTTCTTTTCACTAACAACAACCAGAGTCATTGCATGTGTGTTCTTTTCACATACCACATTTGGATCCACCGATGTCATTGAAACGCGTCTTCTCTATAGAGACCACACATGGATCCACCAGTGTCATTGCATGTGTGTTCTTTTTAGTAACAACAACCAGTCATTTTGCATGTGTGTTCTTTTCACATACCACCTATGGATCCACCAGTGTCATTGCATGTGTGTTCTCTTCACAATCCACCTATGGATCCACCAGTGTCATTGCATGTGTGTTCTTTTTAGTAACAACCAGAGTCATTGCATGTGTGTTCTTTTCACTAACAACAACCAGAGTCATTGCATGTGTGTTCTTTTCACATACCACATATGGATCACCAGTGTCATTGCAGGTGTGTTCTTTTTAGTAACAACCAGAGTCATTTTGCATGTGTGTTATTTTAACATACCACCTATGGATCCACCAGTGTCATTGCATGTGTTTTCTTTTCACAATCCACCCATGGATCCCACCCGTGTCATTTTGCATATGTGTTCTTTTTAGTAACAACAACTAGAGTCATTTTGCATGTGTGATCTCTTCACATACCACCTATGGATCCACCAGTGTCATTGCATGTGTGTTCTATTTAGTAACAACAACCAGAGTCATTTTGCATGTGTGTTCTTCTCACATACCACCTATGGATCCTCCAGTGTCATTGCATGTGTGTTCGTTTCACTAACAACAACCAGAGTCATTGCATGTGTGTTCTTTTCACATACCACATATGGATCCACCAGTGTCATTGAAATGCGTGTTCTCTATAGAGACCACACATGGATCCACCAGTGTTATTGCATGTGTGTTCTTTTTAGTAACAACAACCAGTCATTTTGCATGTGTGCTCTTTTCACATACCACCCATGGATCCACCAGTGTCATTGCATGTGTTCTTTTTAGTAACAACAACTAGTGCCATTGCATGTGTGCTCTCTTCAGAGACCACACATGGATCCACCAGTGTCATTGCATGTGTGTTCTTTTTACTAACAACAACAAGAGTCATTGAAATATGTGCTCTCTTCAGAGACCACACGTGGATCCACCAGTGTCATTGCATGTGTGTTCTTTTCACTAACAACAACCAGAGTCATTGCATGTATGTTCTTTTCACATACCACATATGGATCCACCAGTGTCATTGAAATGCGTGTTCTCTACAGAGACCACACATGGATCCACTAGTGTTATTGCATGTGTGTTCTTTTTAGTAACAACAACTAGTCATTTGCATGTGTGCTCTTTTCACATACCACCCATGGATCCACCAGTGTCATTGCATGTGTTCTTTTTAGTAACAACAACCAGTGCCATTGCATGTGTGCTCTCTTCAGAGACCACACATGGATCCACCAGTGTCATTGCATGTGTGTTCTTTTTACTAACAACAACAAGAGTCATTGAAATATGTGCTCTCTTTAGAGACCACACGTGGATCCACCAGTGTCATTGCATGTGTGTTCTTTTCACAATCCACCCATGGATCCACCAGTGTCATTCCATGTGTGTTCTTTTTAGTAACAACAACCAGAGTCATTTTGCATGTGCGTTCTTCTCACATACCACCTATGGATCCACCAGTGTCATTGGATGTGTGTTCTTTTCACTAACAACAACCAGAGTCATTGCATGTGTGTTTTTTTCACATACCACATATGGATTCACCGGTGTCATTGAAATGCGTCTTCTCTACAGAGACCACACACGGATCCACCAGTGTCATTGTATGTGTGTTCTTTTCACATACCACATATGGATCCACCAGTGTCATTGAAATGCGTCTTCTCTACAGAGACCACACATGGATCCACCAGTGTCATTGCATGTGTGTTCTTTTTAGTAAAAACAACCAGTCATTTTGCATGTGTGTTCTTTTCACATACCACCTATGGATCCACCAGTGTCATTGCATGTGTTCTTTTTAGTAACAACAACCAGTGCCATTGCATGTGTGCTCTCTTCAGAGACCACACATGGATCCACCAGTGTCATTGCATGTGTGTTCTTTTTACTAACAACAACAAGAGTCATTGAAATATGTGCTCTCTTTAGAGACCACACGTGGATCCACCAGTGTCATTGTATGTGTGTTCTTTTCACAATCCACCCATGGATCCACCAGTGTCATTGCATGTGTGTTCTTTTTAGTAACAACAACCAGAGTCATTTTGCATGTGTGTTCTTCTCACATACCACCTATGGATCCACCAGTGTCATTGCATGTGTGTTCTTTTCACAAACAACAACCAGAGTCATTGCATGTGTGTTCTTTTCACATACCACATATGGATCCACCGGTGTCATTGAAATGCGTCTTCTCTACAGAGACCACACATGGATCCACCAGTGTCATTGCATGTGTGTTCTTTTCACATACCACATATGAATCCACCAGTGTCATTGAAATGCGTCTTCTCTACAGAGACCACACATGGATCCACCAGTGTCATTGCATGTGTGTTCTTTTTAGTAACAACAACCAGTCATTTTGCATGTGTGTTCTTTACACATACCACCTATGGATCCACCAGTGTCATTGCATGTGTGTTCTTTTTAGTAACAACAACTAGAGTCATTGAAATGTGTGTTCTTCTCACATACCACCTATGGATCCACCAGTGTCATTGCATGTGTGTTCATTTCACTAACAACAACCAGAGTCATTGCATGTGTGTTCTTTTCACATACCACATATGGATCCACCAGTGTGATTGAAATGTGTGTTCTCTACAGAGACCACACATGGTTCCACCAGTGTCATTGCATGTGTGTTCGTTTTAGTAACAACCAGAGTCATTTTGCATGTGTGTTCTTTTCACATACCACATATGGATCCACCACTGTCATTGCATGTGTGTTCTTTTCACAATCCACCCATGGATCCGCCGGTGTCATTGCGTGTGTGTTCTTTTTAGTAACAACCAGAGTCATTTTGCATGTGTGTTCTTTTCACATACCACCTATGGATCCACCAGTGTAATTGTATGTGTTTTCTTTTCACAATCCACCCATGGATCCCACAAGTGTCATTTTGCATGTGTGTTATTTTTAGTAACAACAACCAGAGTCATTTTGCACGTGTGTTCTCTTCACATACCACCTATGGATCCACCAGTGTCATTGTATGTGTTCTTTTTAGTAACAACAACCAGTGCCATTGCATGTGTGCTCTCTTCAGAGACCACACATGGATCCACTAGTGTCATTGCATGTGTGTTCTTTTTACTAACAACAACAAGAGTCATTGAAATATGTGCTCTCTTTAGAGACCACACGTGGATCCACCAGTGTCATTGCATGTGTGTTCTTTTCACAACCCACCCATGGATCCACCAGTGTCATTGCATGTGTGTTCTTTTTAGTAACAACAACCAGAGTCATTTTGCATGTGTGTTCTTCTCACATACCACCTATGGATCCACCAGTATCATTGCATGTCTGTTCTTTTCACTAACAACAACCAGAGTCATTGCATGTGTGTTCTTTTCACATACCACATATGGATCCACCGATGTCATTGAAATGCGTCTTCTCTACAGAGACCACACATGGATCCACCAGTGTCATTGCATGTGTGTTCTTTTCACATACCACATATGGATCCACCAGTGTCATTGAAATGCGTCTTCTCTACAGAGACCACACATGGATCCACCAGTGTCATTGCATGTGTGTTCTTTTTAGTAACAACAACCAGTCATTTTGCATGTGTGTTCTTTTCACATACCACCTATGGATCCACCAGTGTCATTGCATGTGTGTTCTTTTTAGTAACAACAACTAGAGTCATTGAAATGTGTGTTCTTCTCACATACCACCTATGGATCCACCAGTGTCATTCCATGTGTGTTCATTTCACTAACAACAACCAGAGTCATTGCATGTGTGTTCTTCTCACATACCACATATGGATCCACCAGTGTGATTGAAATGTGTGTTCTCTACAGAGACCACACATGGATCCACCAGTGTCATTGCATGTGTGTTCTTTTTAGTAACAACCAGAGTCATTTTGCATGTGTGTTCTTTTCACATACCACATATGGATCCACCGGTGTCATTGCATGTGTGTTCTTTTCACAATCCACCCATGGATCCGCCGGTGTCATTGCATGTGTGTTCTTTTTAGTAACAACCAGAGTCATTTTGCATGTGTGTTCTTTTCACATACCACCTATGGATCCACCAGTGTAATTGTATGTGTTTTCTTTTCACAATCCACCCATGGATCCCACAAGTGTCATTTTGCATGTGTGTTCTCTTCACATACCACCTATGGATCCACCAGTGTCATTGCATGTGTGTTCTCTTCACAATCCACCTATGGATCCACCAGTGTCATTGCATGTGTGTTCTCTTCACAATCCACCTATGGATCCACCAGTGTCATTGCATGTGTGTTCTTTTTAGTAACAACCAGAGTCATTGCATGTGTGTTCTTTTCACTAACAACAACCAGAGTCATTGCATGTGTGTTCTTTTCACATACCACATATGGATCACCAGTGTCATTGCATGTGTGTTCTTTTCACAATCCACCCATGGATCCACTAGGGTCATTGCATGTGTGTACTTTTTAGTAACAACCAGAGTCATTTTGCATGTGTGTTCTTTTAACATACCACCTATGGATCCACCAGTGTCATTGCATGTGTTTTCTTTTCACAATCCACCCATGGATCCCACCAGTGTCATTTTGCATATGTGTTCTTTTTAGTAACAACAACAGAGTCATTTTGCATGTGTGATCTCTTCACATACCACCTATGGATCCACCAGTGTCATTGCATGTGTGTTCTATTTAGTAACAACAACCAGAATCATTTTGCATGTGTGTTCTTCTCACATACCACCTATGGATCCACCAGTGTCATTGCATGTGTGTTCTTTTCACTAACAACAACCAGAGTCATTGCATGTATGTTCTTTTCACATACCACATATGGATCCACCAGTGTCATTGAAATGCGTGTTCTCTACAGAGACCACACATGGATCCACCAGTGTTATTGCATGTGTGTTCTTTTTAGTAACAACAACTAGTCATTTGCATGTGTGCTCTTTTCACATACCACCCATGGATCCACCAGTGTCATTGCATGTGTTCTTTTTAGTAACAACAACCAGTGCCATTGCATGTGTGCTCTCTTCAGAGACCACACATGGATCCACCAGTGTCATTGCATGTGTGTTCTTTTTACTAACAACAACAAGAGTCATTGAAATATGTGCTCTCTTTAGAGACCACACGTGGATCCACCAGTGTCATTGCATGTGTGTTCTTTTCACAATCCACCCATGGATCCACCAGTGTCATTGCATGTGTGTTCTTTTTCGTAACAACAACCAGAGTCATTTTGCATGTGTGTTCTTCTCACATACCACCTATGGATCCACCAGTGTCATTGGATGTGTGTTCTTTTCACTAACAACAACCAGAGTCATTGCATGTGTGTTTTTTTCACATACCACATATGGATCCACCGGTGTCATTGAAATGCGTCTTCTCTACAGAGACCACACATGGATCCACCAGTGTCATTGCATGTGTGTGCTTTTCACATACCACATATGGATCCACCAGTGTGTGAAATGCGTCTTCTCTACAGAGACCACACATGGATCCACCAGTGTCATTGCATGTGTGTTATTTTTAGTAACAACAACCAGTCATTTTGCATGTGTGTTCTTTTCACATACCACCTATGGATCCACCAGTGTCATTGCATGTGTGTTCTTCTCACATACCACCTATGGATCCACTAGTGTCATTGCAGGTGTGTTCTTTTTAGTAACAACCAGAGTCATTGCATGTGTGTTCTTTTCACTAACAACAACCAGAGTCATTGCATGTGTGTTCTTTTCACATACCACATATGGATCACCAGTGTCATTGCATGTGTGTTCTTTTCACGATCCACCCATGGATCCACTAGTGTCATTAAATGTGTGTTCTTTTTAGTAACAACCAGAGTCATTTTGCATGTGTGTTCTTTTAACATACCACCTATGGATCCACCAGTGTCATTGCATGTGTTTTCTTTTCACAATCCACCCATGGATCCCACCAGTGTCATTTTGCATATGTCTTTTTTAGTAACAACAACTAGAGTCATTTTGCATGTGTGATCTCTTCAAATACCACCTATGGATCCACCAGTGTCATTGCATGTGTGTTCTATTTAGTAACAACAACCAGAGTCATTTTGCATGTGTGTTCTTCTCACATACACCTATGGATCCACCAGTGTCATTGCATGTGTGTTTTTTCTCTAACAACAACCAGAGTCATTGCATGTGTGTTCTTTTCACATACCACATATGGATCCACCAGTGTCATTGAAATGCATGTTCTCTACAGAGACCACACATGGATCCACCAGTGTCATTGCATGTGTGTTCTTTTTAGTAACAACAACCAGTCATTTTGCATGTGTGTTCTTTTCACATACCACCCATGGATCCACAAGTGTCATTGCATGTGTGTTCTCTTCACAATCCACCTATGGATCCACCGGTGTCATTGCATGTGTGTTCTTTTTAGTAACAACTAGAGTCATTACATGTGTGTTCTTTTCACTAACAACAACCAGAGTCATTGCATGTGTGTTCTTTTCACATACCACATATGGATCACCAGTGTCATTGCATGTGTGTTCTTTTCACAATCCACCCATGGATCGACCAGTGTCATTGCATGTGTGTTCTTTTCACATACCACCTATGGATCCACCAGGGTCATTGCATGTGTGTTCATTTAACATACCACCTATGGATCCACCAGTGTCGATGCATGTGTTTTCTTTTCACAATCCACCCATGGATCCCACCAGTGTCATTTTGCATATGTGTTCTTTTTAGTAACAACAACCAGAGTCATTTTGCATGTGTGATCTCTTCACATACCACCTATGGATCCACCAGTGTCATTGCATGTGTGTTCTATTTAGTAACAACAACCAGAGTCATTTTCCATGTGTGTTCTTCTCACATACCACCTATGGATCCACCAGTGTCATTGCATGTGTGTTGTTTTCACTAACAACAACCAGAGTCATTGCATGTGTGTTCTTTTCACATACCACATATGGATCCACCAGTGTCATTGAAATGCGTGTTCTCTACAGAGACCACACATGGATCCACCAGTGTCATTGCATGTGTGTTCTTTTTAGTAACAACAACCAGTCATTTTGCATGTGTGTTCTTTTCACATACCACCCATGGATCCACCAGTGTCATTGCATGTGTTCTTTTTAGTAACAACAACCAGTGCCATTGCATGTGTGCTCTCTTCAGAGACCACACATGGATCCACCAGTGTCATTGCATGTGTGTTCTTTTTACTAACAACAACAAGAGTGATTGAAATATGTGCTCTCTTCAGAGACCACACGTGGATCCACCAGTGTCATTGCATGTGTGTTCTTTTCACAATCCACCCATGGATCCACCAGTGTCATTGCATGTGTGTTCTTTTTAGTAACAACAACCAGAGTCATTTTGCATGTGTGTTCTTCTCACATACCACCTATGGATCCACCAGTATCATTGCATGTCTGTTCTTTTCACTAACAACAACCAGAGTCATTGCATGTGTGTTCTTTTCACATACCACATATGGATCCACCGATGTCATTGAAATGCGTCTTCTCTACAGAGACCACACATGGATCCACCAGTGTCATTGCATGTGTGTTCTTTTCACATACCACATATGGATCCACCAGTGTCATTGAAATGCGTCTTCTCTACAGAGACCACACATGGATCCACCAGTGTCATTGCATGTGTGTTCTTTTTAGTAACAACAACCAGTCATTTTGCATGTGTGTTCTTTTCACATACCACCTATGGATCCACCAGTGTCATTGCATGTGTGTTCTTTTTAGTAACAACAACTAGAGTCATTGAAATGTGTGTTCTTCTCACATACCACCTATGGATCCACCAGTGTCATTCCATGTGTGTTCATTTCACTAACAACAACCAGAGTCATTGCATGTGTGTTCTTCTCACATACCACATATGGATCCACCAGTGTGATTGAAATGTGTGTTCTCTACAGAGACCACACATGGATCCACCAGTGTCATTGCATGTGTGTTCTTTTTAGTAACAACCAGAGTCATTTTGCATGTGTGTTCTTTTCACATACCACATATGGATCCACCGGTGTCATTGCATGTGTGTTCTTTTCACAATCCACCCATGGATCCGCCGGTGTCATTGCATGTGTGTTCTTTTTAGTAACAACCAGAGTCATTTTGCATGTGTGTTCTTTTCACATACCACCTATGGATCCACCAGTGTAATTGTATGTGTTTTCTTTTCACAATCCACCCATGGATCCCACAAGTGTCATTTTGCATGTGTGTTCTCTTCACATACCACCTATGGATCCACCAGTGTCATTGCATGTGTGTTCTCTTCACAATCCACCTATGGATCCACCAGTGTCATTGCATGTGTGTTCTCTTCACAATCCACCTATGGATCCACCAGTGTCATTGCATGTGTGTTCTTTTTAGTAACAACCAGAGTCATTGCATGTGTGTTCTTTTCACTAACAACAACCAGAGTCATTGCATGTGTGTTCTTTTCACATACCACATATGGATCACCAGTGTCATTGCATGTGTGTTCTTTTCACAATCCACCCATGGATCCACTAGGGTCATTGCATGTGTGTACTTTTTAGTAACAACCAGAGTCATTTTGCATGTGTGTTCTTTTAACATACCACCTATGGATCCACCAGTGTCATTGCATGTGTTTTCTTTTCACAATCCACCCATGGATCCCACCAGTGTCATTTTGCATATGTGTTCTTTTTAGTAACAACAACAGAGTCATTTTGCATGTGTGATCTCTTCACATACCACCTATGGATCCACCAGTGTCATTGCATGTGTGTTCTATTTAGTAACAACAACCAGAATCATTTTGCATGTGTGTTCTTCTCACATACCACCTATGGATCCACCAGTGTCATTGCATGTGTGTTCTTTTCACTAACAACAACCAGAGTCATTGCATGTATGTTCTTTTCACATACCACATATGGATCCACCAGTGTCATTGAAATGCGTGTTCTCTACAGAGACCACACATGGATCCACCAGTGTTATTGCATGTGTGTTCTTTTTAGTAACAACAACTAGTCATTTGCATGTGTGCTCTTTTCACATACCACCCATGGATCCACCAGTGTCATTGCATGTGTTCTTTTTAGTAACAACAACCAGTGCCATTGCATGTGTGCTCTCTTCAGAGACCACACATGGATCCACCAGTGTCATTGCATGTGTGTTCTTTTTACTAACAACAACAAGAGTCATTGAAATATGTGCTCTCTTTAGAGACCACACGTGGATCCACCAGTGTCATTGCATGTGTGTTCTTTTCACAATGCACCCATGGATCCACCAGTGTCATTGCATGTGTGTTCTTTTTCGTAACAACAACCAGAGTCATTTTGCATGTGTGTTCTTCTCACATACCACCTATGGATCCACCAGTGTCATTGGATGTGTGTTCTTTTCACTAACAACAACCAGAGTCATTGCATGTGTGTTTTTTTCACATACCACATATGGATCCACCGGTGTCATTGAAATGCGTCTTCTCTACAGAGACCACACATGGATCCACCAGTGTCATTGCATGTGTGTGCTTTTCACATACCACATATGGATCCACCAGTGTGTGAAATGCGTCTTCTCTACAGAGACCACACATGGATCCACCAGTGTCATTGCATGTGTGTTATTTTTAGTAAAAACAACCAGTCATTTTGCATGTGTGTTCTTTTCACATACCACCTATGGATCCACCAGTGTCATTGCATGTGTGTTCTTCTCACATACCACCTATGGATCCACTAGTGTCATTGCAGGTGTGTTCTTTTTAGTAACAACCAGAGTCATTGCATGTGTGTTCTTTTCACTAACAACAACCAGAGTCATTGCATGTGTGTTCTTTTCACATACCACACGTGGATCCACCAGTGTCATTGCATGTGTGTTCTTTTCACGATCCACCCATGGATCCACTAGTGTCATTAAATGTGTGTTCTTTTTAGTAACAACCAGAGTCATTTTGCATGTGTGTTCTTTTAACATACCACCTATGGATCCACCAGTGTCATTGCATGTGTTTTCTTTTCACAATCCACCCATGGATCCCACCAGTGTCATTTTGCATATGTGTTTTTTAGTAACAACAACTAGAGTCATTTTGCATGTGTGATCTCTTCAAATACCACCTATGGATCCACCAGTGTCATTGCATGTGTGTTCTATTTAGTAACAACAACCAGAGTCATTTTGCATGTGTGTTCTTCTCACATACACCTATGGATCCACCAGTGTCATTGCATGTGTGTTTTTTCTCTAACAACAACCAGAGTCATTGCATGTGTGTTCTTTTCACATACCACATATGGATCCACCAGTGTCATTGAAATGCATGTTCTCTACAGAGACCACACATGGATCCACCAGTGTCATTGCATGTGTGTTCTTTTTAGTAACAACAACCAGTCATTTTGCATGTATGTTCTTTTCACATACCACCCATGGATCCACAAGTGTCATTGCATGTGTGTTCTCTTCACAATCCACCTATGGATCCACCGGTGTCATTGCATGTGTGTTCTTTTTAGTAACAACTAGAGTCATTACATGTGTGTTCTTTTCACTAACAACAACCAGAGTCATTGCATGTGTGTTCTTTTCACATACCACATATGGATCACCAGTGTCATTGCATGTGTGTTCTTTTCACAATCCACCCATGGATCGACCAGTGTCATTGCATGTGTGTTCTTTTCACATACCACCTATGGATCCACCAGGGTCATTGCATGTGTGTTCATTTAACATACCACCTATGGATCCACCAGTGTCGATGCATGTGTTTTCTTTTCACAATCCACCCATGGATCCCACCAGTGTCATTTTGCATATGTGTTCTTTTTAGTAACAACAACCAGAGTCATTTTGCATGTGTGATCTCTTCACATACCACCTATGGATCCACCAGTGTCATTGCATGTGTGTTCTATTTAGTAACAACAACCAGAGTCATTTTCCATGTGTGTTCTTCTCACATACCACCTATGGATCCACCAGTGTCATTGCATGTGTGTTGTTTTCACTAACAACAACCAGAGTCATTGCATGTGTGTTCTTTTCACATACCACATATGGATCCACCAGTGTCATTGAAATGCGTGTTCTCTACAGAGACCACACATGGATCCACCAGTGTCATTGCATGTGTGTTCTTTTTAGTAACAACAACCAGTCATTTTGCATGTGTGTTCTTTTCACATACCACCCATGGATCCACCAGTGTCATTGCATGTGTTCTTTTTAGTAACAACAACCAGTGCCATTGCATGTGTGCTCTCTTCAGAGACCACACATGGATCCACCAGTGTCATTGCATGTGTGTTCTTTTTACTAACAACAACAAGAGTCATTGAAATATGTGCTCTCTTCAGAGACCACACGTGGATCCACCAGTGTCATTGCATGTGTGTTCTTTTCACAATCCACCCATGGATCCACCAGTGTCATTGCATGTGTGTTCTTTTTAGTAACAACAACCAGAGTCATTTTGCATGTGTGTTCTTCTCACATACCACCTATGGATCCACCAGTGTCATTGCATGTGTGTTCTTTTCACATACCACATATGGATCCACCGGTGTCATTGAAATGCGTCTTCTCTACAGAGACCACACATGGATCCACCAGTGTCATTGCATGTGTGTTCTTTTCACATACCACATATGGATCCACCAGTGTCATTGAAATGCGTCTTCTCTACAGAGACCAGACATGGATCCACCAGTGTCATTGCATGTGTGTTATTTTTAGTAACAACAACCAGTCATTTTGCATGTGTGTTCTTTTCACATACCACCTATGGATCCACCAGTGTCATTGCATGTGTGTTCTCTTCACAATCCACCTATGGATCCACCAGTGTCATTGCATGTGTGTTCTTTTTAGTAACAACCAGAGTCATTGCATGTGTGTTCTTTTCACTAACAACAACCAGAGTCATTGCATGTGTGTTGTTTTCACATACCACATATGGATCACTAGTGTCATTGCATGTGTGTTCTTTTCACGATCCACCCATGGATCCACTAGTGTCATTGCATGTGTGTTCTTTTTAGAAACAACCAGAGTCATTTTGCATGTGTGTTCTTTTAACATACCACCTATGGATCCACCTGTGTCATTGCATGTGTTTTCTTTTCACAATCCACCCATGGATCCCACCAGTGTCATTTTGCATATGTTTTCTTTTTAGTAACAACAACCAGAGTCATTTTGCATGTGTGATCTCTTCACATACCACCTATGGATCCACCAGTGTCATTGCATGTGTGTTCTATTTAGTAACAACAACCAGAGTCATTTTGCATGTGTGTTCTTCTCACATACCACCTATGGATCCACCAGTGTCATTGCATGTGTGTTCTTTTCACTAACAACAACCAGAGTCATTGCATGTGTGTTCTTTTCACATACCACATATGGATCCACCAGTGTCATTGAAATGCGTGTTCTCTACAGAGACCACACATGGATCCACCAGTGTCATTGCATGTGTGTTCTTTTTAGTAACAACAACCAGTCATTTTGCATGTGTGTTCTTTTCACATACCACCCATGGATCCACAAGTGTCATTGCATGTGTGTTCTCTTCACAATCCACCTATGGATCCACCAGTGTCATTGCATGTGTGTTCTTTTTAGTAACAACCAGAGTCATTGCATGTGTGTTCTTTTCACTAACAACAACCAGAGTCATTGCATGTGTGTTCTTTTCACATACCACATATGGATCACCAGTGTCATTGCATGTGTGTTCTTTTCACAATCCACCCATGGATCGACCAGTGTCATTGCATGTGTGTTCTTTTCACATACCACCTATGGATCCACCAGGGTCATTGCATGTGTGTTCATTTCACTAACAACAACCAGAGTCATTGCATGTGTGTTCTTTTCACATACCACATATGGATCCACCAGTGTGATTGAAATGTGTGTTCTCTACAGAGACCACACATGGATCCACCAGTGTCATTGCATGTGTGTTCTTTTTAGTGACAACCAGAGTCATTTTGCATGTGTGTTCTTTTCACATACCACATATGGATCCACCAGTGTCATTGCATGTGTGTTCTTTTCACAATCCACCCATGGATCCGCCGGTGTCATTGCATGTGTGTTCTTTTTAGTAACAACCAGAGTCATTTTGCATGTGCGTTCTTTTCACATACCACCTATGGATCCACCAGTGTAATTGTATGTGTTTTCTTTTCACAGTCCACCCATGGATTCCACAAGTGTCATTTTGCATGTGTGTTATTTTTAGTAACAACAACCAGAGTCATTTTGCATGTGTGTTCTCTTCACATACCACCTATGGATCCACCAGTGTCATTGCATGTGTGTTCTCTTCACAATCCACCTATGGATCCACCAGTGTCATTGCATGTGTTCTTTTTAGTAACAACAACCAGTGCCATTGCATGTGTGCGCTCTTCAGAGACCACACATGGATCCACCAGTGTCATTGCATGTGTGTTCTTTTTACTAACAACAACAAGAGTCATTGAAATATGTGCTCTCTTTAGAGACCACACGTGGATCCACCAGTGTCATTGCATGTGTGTTCTTTTCACAACCCACCCATGGATCCACCAGTGTCATTGCATGTGTGTTCTTTTTAGTAACAACAACCAGAGTCATTTTGCATGTGTGTTCTTCTCACATACCACCTATGGATCCACCAGTGTCATTGCATGTGTGTTCTTTTCACTAACAACAACCAGAGTCATTGCATGTGTGTTCTTTTCACATACCACATATGGATCCACCGATGTCATGGAAACGTGTCTTCTCTACAGAGACCACACATGGATCCACCAGTGACATTGCATGTGTGTTCTTTTCACATACCACATATGGATCCACCAGTGTCATTGAAATGCGTCTTCTCTATAGAGACCACACATGGATCCACTAGTGTCATTGCATGTGTGTTCTTTTTAGTAACAACAACCAGTCATTTTGCATGTGTGTTCTTTTCACATACCACCTATGGATCCACCAGTGTCATTGCATGTGTGTTCTCTTCACAATCCACCTATGGATCCACCAGTGTCATTGCATGTGTGTTCTTTTTAGTAACAACCAGAGTCATTGCATGTGTGTTCTTTTCACTAACAACAACCAGAGTCATTGCATGTGTGTTCTTTTCACATACCACATATGGATCACCAGTGTCATTGCATGTGTGTACTTTTTAGTAACAACCAGAGTCATTTTGCATGTGTGTTCTTTTAACATACCACCTATGGATCCACCAGTGTCATTGCATGTGTTTTCTTTTCACAATCCACCCATGGATCCCACCAGTGTCATTTTGCATATGTGTTCTTTTTAGTAACAACAACAGAGTCATTTTGCATGTGTGATATCTTCACATACCACCTATGGATCCACCAGTGTCATTGAATGTGTGTTCTATTTAGTAACAACAACCAGAGTCATTTTGCATGTGTGTTCTTCTCACATACCACCTATGGATCCACCAGTGTCATTGCATGTGTGTTCGTTTCACTAACAACAACAAGAGTCATTGCATGTGTGTTCTTTTCACATACCACATATGGATCCACCAGTGTCATTGAAATGCGTGTTCTCTACAGAGACCACACATGGATCCACCAGTGTTATTGCATGTGTGTTCTTTTTAGTAACAACAACCAGTCATTTTGCATGTGTGCTCTTTTCACATACCACCCATGGATCCACCAGTGTCATTGCATGTGTTCTTTTTAGTAACAACAACTAGTGCCATTGCATGTGTGCTCTCTTCAGAGACGACACATGGATCCACCAGTGTCATTGCATGTGTGTTCTTTTTACTAACAACAACAAGAGTCATTGAAATATGTGCTCTCTTTAGAGACCACACGTGGATCCACCAGTGTCATTGCATGTGTGTTCTTTTCACAATCCACCCATGGATCCACCAGTGTCATTCCATGTGTGTTCTTTTTAGTAACAACAACCAGAGTCATTTTGCATGTGTGTTCTTCTCACATACCACCTATGGATCCACCAGTGTCATTGGATGTGTGTTCTTTTCACTAACAACAACCAGAGTCATTGCATGTGTGTTTTTTTCACATACCACATATGGATCCACCGGTGTCACTGAAATGCGTCTTCTCTACAGAGACCACACACGGATCCACCAGTGTCATTGCATGTGTGTTCTTTTCACATACCACATATGGATCCACCAGTGTCATTGAAATGCGTCTTCTCTACAGAGACCACACATGGATCCACCAGTGTCATTGCATGTGTGTTCTTTTTAGTAACAACAACCAGTCATTTTGCATGTGTGTTCTTTTCACATACCACCTATGGATCCACCAGTGTCATTGCATGTGTTCTTTTTAGTAACAACAACCACTGCCATTGCATGTGTGCTCTCTTCAGAGACCACACATGGATCCACCAGTGTCATTGCATGTGTGTTCTTTTTACTAACAACAACAAGAGTCATTGAAATATGTGCTCTCTTCAGAGACCACACGTGGATCCACCAGTGTCATTGCATGTGTGTTCTTTTCACAATCCACCCATGGATCCACCAGTGTCATTGCATGTGTGTTCTTTTTAGTAACAACAACCAGAGTCATTTTGCATGTGTGTTCTTCTCACATACCACCTATGGATCCACCAGTGTCATTGCATGTGTGTTCTTTTCACATACCACATATGGATCCACCGGTGTCATTGAAATGCGTCTTCTCTACAGAGACCACACATGGATCCACAAGTGTCATTGCATGTGTGTTCTTTTCACATACCACATATGGATCCACCAGTGTCATTGAAATGCGTCTTCTCTACAGAGACCACACATGGATCCACCAGTGTCATTGCATGTGTGTTATTTTTAGTAACAACAACCAGTCATTTTGCATGTGTGTTCTTTTCACATACCACCTATGGATCCACCAGTGTCATTGCATGTGTGTTCTCTTCACAATCCACCTATGGATCCACCAGTGTCATTGCATGTGTGTTCTTTTTAGTAACAACCAGAGTCATTGCATGTGTGTTCTTTTCACTAACAACAACCAGAGTCATTGCATGTGTGTTCTTTTCACATACCACATATGGATCACTAGTGTCATTGCATGTGTGTTCTTTTCACGATCCACCCTTGGATCCACTAGTGTCATTACATGTGTGTTGTTTTTAGTAACAACCAGAGTCATTTTGCATGTGTGTTCTTTTAACATACCACCTATGGATCCACCAGTGTCATTGCATGTGTTTTCTTTTCACAATCCACCCATGGATCCCACCAGTGTCATTTTGCATATGTTTTCTTTTTAGTAACAACAACCAGAGTCATTTTGCATGTGTGATCTCTTCACATACCACCTATGGATCCACCAGTGTCATTGCATGTGTGTTCTATTTAGTAACAACAACCAGAGTCATTTTGCATGTGTGTTCTTCTCACATACCACCTATGGATCCACCAGTGTCATTGCATGTGTGTTCTTTTCACTAACAACAACCAGAGTCATTGCATGTGTGTTCTTTTCACATACCACATATGGATCCACCAGTGTCATTGAAATGCGTGTTCTCTACAGAGACCACACATGGATCCACCAGTGTCATTGCATGTGTGTTCTTTTTAGTAACAACAACCAGTCATTTTGCATGTGTGTTCTTTTCACATACCACCCATGGATCCACAAGTGTCATTGCATGTGTGTTCTCTTCACAATCCACCTATGGATCCACCAGTGTCATTGCATGTGTGTTCTTTTTAGTAACAACCAGAGTCATTGCATGTGTGTTCTTTTCACTAACAACAACCAGAGTCATTGCATGTGTGTTCTTTTCACATACCACATATGGATCACCAGTGTCATTGCATGTGTGTTCTTTTCACAATCCACCCATGGATCGACCAGTGTCATTGCATGTGTGTTCTTTTCACATACCACCTATGGATCCACCAGGGTCATTGCATGTGTGTTCATTTCACTAACAACAACCAGAGTCATTGCATGTGTGTTCTTTTCACATACCACATATGGATAAACCAGTGTGATTGAAATGTGTGTTCTCTACAGAGACCACACATGGATCCACCAGTGTCATTGCATGTGTGTTCTTTTTAGTAACAACCAGAGTCATTTTGCATGTGTGTTCTTTTCACATACCACATATGGATCCACCAGTGTCATTGCATGTGTGTTCTTTTCACAATCCACCCATGGATCCGCCGGTGTCATTGCATGTGTGTTCTTTTTAGTAACAACCAGAGTCATTTTGCATGTGTGTTCTTTTCACATACCACCTATGGATCCACCAGTGTAATTGTATGTGTTTTATTTTCACAATCCACCCATGGATCCCACAAGTGTCATTTTGCATGTGTGTTATTTTTAGTAACAACAACCAGAGTCATTTTGCATGTGTGTTCTCTTCACATACCACCTATGGATCCACCAGTGTCATTGCATGTGTGTTCTCTTCACAATCCACCTATGGATCCACTAGTGTCATTGCATGTGTTCTTTTTAGTAACAACAACCAGTGCCATTGCATGTGTGCTCTCTTCAGAGACCACACATGGATCCACCAGTGTCATTGCATGTGTGTTCTTTTTACTAACAACAACAAGAGTCATTGAAATATGTGCTCTCTTTAGAGACCACACGTGGATCCACCAGTGTCATTGCATGTGTGTTCTTTTCACAACCCACCCATGGATCCACCAGTGTCATTGCATGTGTGTTCTTTTTAGTAACAACAACCAGAGTCATTTTGCATGTGTGTTCTTCTCACATACCACCTATGGATCCACCAGTGTCATTGCATGTGTGTTCTTTTCACTAACAACAACCAGAGTCATTGCATGTGTGTTCTTTTCACATACCACATATGGATCCACCGATGTCATTGAAACGCGTCTTCTCTACAGAGACCACACATGGATCCACCAGTGTCATTGCATGTGTGTTCTTTTGACATACCACATATGGATCCACCAGTGTCATTGAAATGCGTCTTCTCTATAGAGACCACACATGGATCCACCAGTGTCATTGCATGTGTGTTCTTTTTAGTAACAACAACCAGTCATTTTGCATGTGTGTTCTTTTCACATACCACCTAGGGATCCACCAGTGTCATTGCATGTGTGTTCTCTTCACAATCCACCTATGGATCCACCAGTGTCATTGCATGTGTGTTCTTTTTAGTAACAACCAGAGTCATTGCATGTGTGTTCTTTTCACTAACAACAACCAGAGTCATTGCATGTGTGTTCTTTTCACATACCACATATGGATCTCCAGTGTTATTGCATGTGTGTACTTTTTAGTAACAACCAGAGTCATTTTGCATGTGTGTTCTTTTAACATACCACCTATGGATCCACCAGTGTCATTGCATGTGTTTTCTTTTCACCATCCACCCATGGATCCCACCAGTGTCATTTTGCATATGTGTTCTTTTTAGTAACAACAACAGAGTCATTTTGCATGTGTGATCTCTTCACATACCACCTATGGATCCACCAGTGTCATTGAATGTGTGTTCTATTTAGTAACAACAACCAGAGTCATTTTGCATGTGTGTTCTTCTCACATACCACCTATGGATCCACCAGTGTCATTGCATGTGTGTTCGTTTCACTAACAACAACCAGAGTCATTGCATGTGTGTTCTTTTCACATACCACATATGGATCCACCAGTGTCATTGAAATGCGTGTTCTCTACAGAGACCACACATGGATCCACCAGTGTTATTGCATGTGTGTTCTTTTTAGTAACAACAACCAGTCATTTTGCATGTGTGCTCTTTTCACATACCACCCATGGATCCACCAGTGTCATTGCATGTGTTCTTTTTAGTAACAACAACTAGTGCCATTGCATGTGTGCTCTCTTCAGAGACCACACATGGATCCACCAGTGTCATTGCATGTGTGTTCTTTTTACTAACAACAACAAGAGTCATTGAAATATGTGCTCTCTTCAGAGACCACACGTGGATCCACCAGTGTCATTGCATGTGTGTTCTTTTCACAATCCACCCATGGATCCACCAGTGTCATTCCATGTGTGTTCTTTTTAGTAACAACAACCAGAGTCATTTTGCATGTGTGTTCTTCTCACATACCACCTATGGATCCACCAGTGTCATTGGATGTGTGTTCTTTTCACTAACAACAACCAGAGTCATTGCATGTGTGTTTTTTTCACATACCACATATGGATCCACCGGTGTCATTGAAATGCGTCTTCTCTACAGAGACCACACACGGATCCACCAGTGTCATTGCATGTGTGTTCTTTTCACATACCACATATGGATCCACCAGTGTCATTGGAATGCGTCTTCTCTACAGAGACCACACATGGATCCACCAGTGTCATTGCATGTGTGTTCTTTTTAGTAACAACAACCAGTCATTTTGCATGTGTGTTCTTTTCACATACCACCTATGGATCCACCAGTGTCATTGCATGTGTTCTTTTTAGTAACAACAACCAGTGCCATTGCATGTGTGCTCTCTTCAGAGACCACACATGGATCCACCAGTGTCATTGCATGTGTGTTCTTTTTACTAACAACAACAAGAGTCATTGAAATATGTGCTCTCTTCAGAGACCACACGTGGATCCACCAGTGTCATTGCATGTGTGTTCTTTTCACAATCCACCCATGGATCCACCAGTGTCATTGCATGTGTGTTCTTTTTAGTAACAACAACCAGAGTCATTTTGCATGTGTGTTCTTCTCACATACCACCTATGGATCCACCAGTGTCATTGCATGTGTGTTCTTTTCACATACCACATATGGATCCACCGGTGTCATTGAAATGCGTCTTCTCTACAGAGTACACACATGGATCCACCAGTGTCATTGCATGTGTGTTCTTTTCACATACCACATATGGATCCACCAGTGTCATTGAAATGCGTCTTCTCTACAGACACCACACATGGATCCACCAGTGTCATTGCATGTGTGTTATTTTTAGTAACAACAACCAGTCATTTTGCATGTGTGTTCTTTTCACATACCACCTATGGATCCACCAGTGTCATTGCATGTGTGTTCTCTTCACAATCCACCTATGGATCCACCAGTGTCATTGCATGTGTGTTCTTTTTAGTAACAACCAGAGTCATTGCATGTGTGTTCTTTTCACTAACAACAACCAGAGTCATTGCATGTGTGTTCTTTTCACATACCACATATGGATCACTAGTGTCATTGCATGTGTGTTCTTTTCACGATCCACCCATGGATCCACTAGTGTCATTGCATGTGTGTTGTTTTTAGTAACAACCAGAGTCATTTTGCATGTGTGTTCTTTTAACATACCACCTATGGATCCACCAGTGTCATTGCATGTGTTTTCTTTTCACAATCCACCCATGGATCCCACCAGTGTCATTTTGCATATGTTTTCTTTTTAGTAACAACAACCAGAGTCATTTTGCATGTGTGATCTCTTCACATACCACCTATGGATCCACCAGTGTCATTGCATGTGTGTTCTATTTAGTAACAACAACCAGAGTCATTTTGCATGTGTGTTCTTCTCACATACCACCTATGGATCCACCAGTGTCATTGCATGTGTGTTCTTTTCACTAACAACAACCAGAGTCATTGCATGTGTGTTCTTTTCACATACCACATATGGATCCACCAGTGTCATTGAAATGCGTGTTCTCTACAGAGACCACACATGGATCCACCAGTGTCATTGCATGTGTGTTCTTTTTAGTAACAACAACCAGTCATTTTGCATGTGTGTTCTTTTCACATACCACCCATGGATCCACAAGTGTCATTGCATGTGTGTTCTCTTCACAATCCACCTATGGATCCACCAGTGTCATTGCATGTGTGTTCTTTTTAGTAACAACCAGAGTCATTGCATGTGTGTTCTTTTCACTAACAACAACCAGAGTCATTGCATGTGTGTTCTTTTCACATACCACATATGGATCACTAGTGTCATTGCATGTGTGTTCTTTTCACGATCCACCCATGGATCCACTAGTGTCATTGCATGTGTGTTGTTTTTAGTAACAACCAGAGTCATTTTGCATGTGTGTTCTTTTAACATACCACCTATGGATCCACCAGTGTCATTGCATGTGTTTTCTTTTCACAATCCACCCATGGATCCCACCAGTGTCATTTTGCATATGTTTTCTTTTTAGTAACAACAACCAGAGTCATTTTGCATGTGTGATCTCTTCACATACCACCTATGGATCCACCAGTGTCATTGCATGTGTGTTCTATTTAGTAACAACAACCAGAGTCATTTTGCATGTGTGTTCTTCTCACATACCACCTATGGATCCACCAGTGTCATTGCATGTGTGTTCTTTTCACTAACAACAACCAGAGTCATTGCATGTGTGTTCTTTTCACATACCACATATGGATCCACCAGTGTCATTGAAATGCGTGTTCTCTACAGAGACCACACATGGATCCACCAGTGTCATTGCATGTGTGTTCTTTTTAGTAACAACAACCAGTCATTTTGCATGTGTGTTCTTTTCACATACCACCCATGGATCCACAAGTGTCATTGCATGTGTGTTCTCTTCACAATCCACCTATGGATCCACCAGTGTCATTGCATGTGTGTTCTTTTTAGTAACAACCAGAGTCATTGCATGTGTGTTCTTTTCACTAACAACAACCAGAGTCATTGCATGTGTGTTCTTTTCACATACCACCTATGGATCCACCAGTGTCATGGCATGTGTGTTCTCTTCACAATCCACCTATGGATCCACTAGTGTCATTGCATGTGTGTTCTTTTTAGTAACAACCAGAGTCATTGCATGTGTGTTCTTTTCACTAACAACAACCAGAGTCATTGCATGTGTGTTCTTGTCACATACCACCTATGGATCCACCAGTGTCATTGCATGTGTGTTCTTTTCACATACCACATATGGATCCACCGGTGTCATTGAAATGCGTCTTCTCTACAGAGTACACACATGGATCCACCAGTGTCATTGCATGTGTGTTCTTTTCACATACCACATATGGATCCACCAGTGTCATTGAAATGCGTCTTCTCTACAGACACCACACATGGATCCACCAGTGTCATTGCATGTGTGTTATTTTTAGTAACAACAACCAGTCATTTTGCATGTGTGTTCTTTTCACATACCACCTATGGATCCACCAGTGTCATTGCATGTGTGTTCTCTTCACAATCCACCTATGGATCCACCAGTGTCATTGCATGTGTGTTCTTTTTAGTAACAACCAGAGTCATTGCATGTGTGTTCTTTTCACTAACAACAACCAGAGTCATTGCATGTGTGTTCTTTTCACATACCACATATGGATCACTAGTGTCATTGCATGTGTGTTCTTTTCACGATCCACCCATGGATCCACTAGTGTCATTGCATGTGTGTTGTTTTTAGTAACAACCAGAGTCATTTTGCATGTGTGTTCTTTTAACATACCACCTATGGATCCACCAGTGTCATTGCATGTGTTTTCTTTTCACAATCCACCCATGGATCCCACCAGTGTCATTTTGCATATGTTTTCTTTTTAGTAACAACAACCAGAGTCATTTTGCATGTGTGATCTCTTCACATACCACCTATGGATCCACCAGTGTCATTGCATGTGTGTTCTATTTAGTAACAACAACCAGAGTCATTTTGCATGTGTGTTCTTCTCACATACCACCTATGGATCCACCAGTGTCATTGCATGTGTGTTCTTTTCACTAACAACAACCAGAGTCATTGCATGTGTGTTCTTTTCACATACCACATATGGATCCACCAGTGTCATTGAAATGCGTGTTCTCTACAGAGACCACACATGGATCCACCAGTGTCATTGCATGTGTGTTCTTTTTAGTAACAACAACCAGTCATTTTGCATGTGTGTTCTTTTCACATACCACCCATGGATCCACAAGTGTCATTGCATGTGTGTTCTCTTCACAATCCACCTATGGATCCACCAGTGTCATTGCATGTGTGTTCTTTTTAGTAACAACCAGAGTCATTGCATGTGTGTTCTTTTCACTAACAACAACCAGAGTCATTGCATGTGTGTTCTTTTCACATACCACATATGGATCACCAGTGTCATTGCATGTGTGTTCTTTTCACAATCCACCCATGGATCGACCAGTGTCATTGCATGTGTGTTCTTTTCACATACCACCTATGGATCCACCAGGGTAATTGCATGTGTGTTCATTTCACTAACAACAACCAGAGTCATTGCATGTGTGTTCTTTTCACATACCATATATGGATCCACCAGTGTGATTGAAATGTGTGTTCTCTACAGAGACCACACATGGATCCACCAGTGTCATTGCATGTGTGTTCTTTTTAGTAACAACCAGAGTCATTTTGCATGTGTGTTCTTTTCACATACCACATATGGATCCACCAGTGTCATTGCATGTGTGTTCTTTTCACAATCCACCCATGGATCCGCCGGTGTCATTGCATGTGTGTTCTTTTTAGTAACAACCAGAGTCATTTTGCATGTGTGTTCTTTTCACATACCACCTATGGATCCACCAGTGTAATTGTATGTGTTTTCTTTTCACAATCCACCCATGGATCCCACAAGTGTCATTTTGCATGTGTGTTATTTTTAGTAACAACAACCAGAGTCATTTTGCATGTGTGTTCTCTTCACATACCACCTATGGATCCACCAGTGTCATTGCATGTGTGTTCTCTTCACAATCCACCTATGGATCCACCAGTGTCATTGCATGTGTTCTTTTTAGTAACAACAACCAGTGCCATTGCATGTGTGCTCTCTTCAGAGACCACACATGGATCCACCAGTGTCATTGCATGTGTGTTCTTTTTACTAACAACAACAAGAGTCATTGAAATATGTGCTCTCTTCAGAGACCACACGTGGATCCACCAGTGTCATTGCATGTGTGTTCTTTTCACAATCCACCCATGGATCCACCAGTGTCATTGCATGTGTGTTCTTTTTAGTAACAACAACCAGAGTCATTTTGCATGTGTGTTCTTCTCACATACCACCTATGGATCCACCAGTGTCATTGGATGTGTGTTCTTTTCACTAACAACAACCAGAGTCATTGCATGTGTGTTTTTTTCACATACCACATATGGATCCACCGGTGTCATTGAAATGCGTCTTCTCTACAGAGACCACACATGGATCCACCAGTGTCATTGCATGTGTGTTCTTTTCACATACCACATATGGATCCACCAGTGTCATTGAAATGCGTCTTCTCTACAGAGACCACACATGGATCCACCAGTGTCATTGCATGTGTGTTCTTTTTAGTAACAACAACCAGTCATTTTGCATGTGTGTTCTTTTCACATACCACCTATGGATCCACCAGTGTCATGGCATGTGTGTTCTCTTCACAATCCACCTATGGATCCACTAGTGTCATTGCATGTGTGTTCTTTTTAGTAACAACCAGAGTCATTGCATGTGTGTTCTTTTCACTAACAACAACCAGAGTCATTGCATGTGTGTTCTTTTCACATACCACATATGGATCACTAGTGTCATTGCATATGTGTTCTTTTTAGTAACAACAACTAGAGTCATTTTGCATGTGTGATCTCTTCACATACCACCTATGGATCCACCAGTGTCATTGCATGTGTGTTCTATTTAGTAACAACAACCAGAGTCATTTTGCATGTGTGTTCTTCTCACATACCACCTATGGATCCACCAGTGTCATTGCATGTGTGTTTTTTCACTAACAACAACCAGAGTCATTCCATGTGTGTTCTTTTCACATACCACATATGGATCCACCAGTGTCATTGAAATGCGTGTTCTCTACAGAGACCACACATGGATCCACCAGTGTTATTGCATGTGTGTTCTTTTTAGTAACAACAACCAGTCATTTTGCATGTGTGCTCTTTTCACATACCACCCATGGATCCACCAGTGTCATTGCATGTGTTCTTTTTAGTAACAACAACTAGTGCCATTGCATGTGTGCTCTCTTCAGAGACCACACATGGATCCACCAGTGTCATTGCATGTGTGTTCTTTTTACTAACAACAACAAGAGTCATTGAAATATGTGCTCTCTTCAGAGACCACACGTGGATCCACCAGTGTCATTGCATGTGTGTTCTTTTCACAATCCACCCATGGATCCACCAGTGTCATTCCATGTGTGTTCTTTTTAGTAACAACAACCAGAGTCATTTTGCATGTGTGTTCTTCTCACATACCACCTATGGATCCACCAGTGTCATTGGATGTGTGTTCTTTTCACTAACAACAACCAGAGTCATTGCATGTGTGTTTTTTTCACATACCACATATGGATCCACCGGTGTCATTGAAATGCGTCTTCTCTACAGAGACCACACACGGATCCACCAGTGTCATTGCATGTGTGTTCTTTTCACATACCACATATGGATCCACCAGTGTCATTGAAATGCGTCTTCTCTATAGAGACCACACATGGATCCACCAGTGTCATTGCATGTGTGTTCTTTTTAGTAACAACAACCAGTCATTTTGCATGTGTGTTCTTTTCACATACCACCTATGGATCCACCAGTGTCATTGCATGTGTTCTTTTTAGTAACAACAACCAGTGCCATTGCATGTGTGCTCTCTTCAGAGACCACACATGGATCCACCAGTGTCATTGCATGTGTGTTCTTTTTACTAACAACAACAAGAGTCATTGAAATATGTGCTCTCTTCAGAGACCACACGTGGATCCACCAGTGTCATTGCATGTGTGTTCTTTTCACAATCCACCCATGGATCCACCAGTGTCATTGCATGTGTGTTCTTTTTAGTAACAACAACCAGAGTCATTTTGCATGTGTGTTCTTCTCACATACCACCTATGGATCCACCAGTGTCATTGCATGTGTGTTCTTTTCACATACCACATATGGATCCACCGGTGTCATTGAAATGCGTCTTCTCTACAGAGACCACACATGGATCCACCAGTGTCATTGCATGTGTGTTCTTTTCACATACCACATATGGATCCACCAGTTTCATTGAAATGCGTCTTCTCTACAGAGACCACACATGGATCCACCAGTGTCATTGCATGTGTGTTCTTTTTAGTAACAACAACCAGTCATTTTGCATGTGTGTTCTTTTCACATACCACCTATGGATCCACCAGTGTCATTGCATGTGTTCTTTTTAGTAACAACAACCAGTGCCATTGCATGTGTGCTCTCTTCAGAGACCACACATGGATCCACCAGTGTCATTGCCTGTGTGTTCTTTTTACTAACAACAACAAGAGTCATTGAAATATGTGCTCTCTTCAGAGACCACACGTGGATCCACCAGTGTCATTGCATGTGTGTTCTTTTCACAATCCACCCATGGATCCACCAGTGTCATTGCATGTGTGTTCTATTTAGTAACAACAACCAGAGTCATTTTGCATGTGTGTTCTTCTCACATACCACCTATGGATCCACCAGTGTCATTGCATGTGTGTTTTTTCACTAACAACAACCAGAGTCATTCCATGTGTGTTCTTTTCACATACCACATATGGATCCACCAGTGTCATTGAAATGCGTGTTCTCTACAGAGACCACACATGGATCCACCAGTGTTATTGCATGTGTGTTCTTTTTAGTAACAACAACCAGTCATTTTGCATGTGTGCTCTTTTCACATACCACCCATGGATCCACCAGTGTCATTGCATGTGTTCTTTTTAGTAACAACAACTAGTGCCATTGCATGTGTGCTCTCTTCAGAGACCACACATGGATCCACCAGTGTCATTGCATGTGTGTTCTTTTTACTAACAACAACAAGAGTCATTGAAATATGTGCTCTCTTCAGAGACCACACGTGGATCCACCAGTGTCATTGCATGTGTGTTCTTTTCACAATCCACCCATGGATCCACCAGTGTCATTCCATGTGTGTTCTTTTTAGTAACAACAACCAGAGTCATTTTGCATGTGTGTTCTTCTCACATACCACCTATGGATCCACCAGTGTCATTGGATGTGTGTTCTTTTCACTAACAACAACCAGAGTCATTGCATGTGTGTTTTTTTCACATACCACATATGGATCCACCGGTGTCATTGAAATGTGTCTTCTCTACAGAGACCACACACGGATCCACCAGTGTCATTGCATGTGTGTTCTTTTCACATACCACATATGGATCCACCAGTGTCATTGAAATGCGTCTTCTCTACAGAGACCACACATGGATCCACCAGTGTCATTGCATGTGTGTTCTTTTTAGTAACAACAACCAGTCATTTTGCATGTGTGTTCTTTTCACATACCACCTATGGATCCACCAGTGTCATTGCATGTGTTCTTTTTAGTAACAACAACCAGTGCCATTGCATGTGTGCTCTCTTCAGAGACCACACATGGATCCACCAGTGTCATTGCATGTGTGTTCTTTTTACTAACAACAACAAGAGTCATTGAAATATGTGCTCTCTTCAGAGACCACACGTGGATCCACCAGTGTCATTGCATGTGTGTTCTTTTCACAATCCACCCATGGATCCACCAGTGTCATTGCATGTGTGTTCTTTTTAGTAACAACAACCAGAGTCATTTTGCATGTGTGTTCTTCTCACATACCACCTATGGATCCACCAGTGTCATTGCATGTGTGTTCTTTTCACATACCACATATGGATCCACCGGTGTCATTGAAATGCGTCTTCTCTACAGAGACCACACATGGATCCACCAGTGTCATTGCATGTGTGTTCTTTTCACATACCACATATGGATCCACCAGTGTCATTGAAATGCGTCTTCTCTACAGACACCACACATGGATCCACCAGTGTCATTGCATGTGTGTTATTTTTAGTAACAACAACCAGTCATTTTGCATGTGTGTTCTTTTCACATACCACCTATGGATCCACCAGTGTCATTGCATGTGTGTTCTCTTCACAATCCACCTATGGATCCACCAGTGTCATTGCATGTGTGTTCTTTTTAGTAACAACCAGAGTCATTGCATGTGTGTTCTTTTCACTAACAACAACCAGAGTCATTGCATGTGTGTTCTTTTCACATACCACATATGGATCACTAGTGTCATTGCATGTGTGTTCTTTTCACGATCCACCCATGGATCCACTAGTGTCATTGCATGTGTGTTGTTTTTAGTAACAACCAGAGTCATTTTGCATGTGTGTTCTTTTAACATACCACCTATGGATCCACCAGTGTCATTGCATGTGTTTTCTTTTCACAATCCACCCATGGATCCCACCAGTGTCATTTTGCATATGTTTTCTTTTTAGTAACAACAACCAGAGTCATTTTGCATGTGTGATCTCTTCACATACCACCTATGGATCCACCAGTGTCATTGCATGTGTGTTCTATTTAGTAACAACAACCAGAGTCATTTTGCATGTGTGTTCTTCTCACATACCACCTATGGATCCACCAGTGTCATTGCATGTGTGTTCTTTTCACTAACAACAACCAGAGTCATTGCATGTGTGTTCTTTTCACATACCACATATGGATCCACCAGTGTCATTGAAATGCGTGTTCTCTACAGAGACCACACATGGATCCACCAGTGTCATTGCATGTGTGTTCTTTTTAGTAACAACAACCAGTCATTTTGCATGTGTGTTCATTTCACATACCACCCATGGATCCACAAGTGTCATTGCATGTGTGTTCTCTTCACAATCCACCTATGGATCCACCAGTGTCATTGCATGTGTGTTCTTTTTAGTAACAACCAGAGTCATTGCATGTGTGTTCTTTTCACTAACAACAACGAGAGTCATTGCATGTGTGTTCTTTTCACATACCACATATGGATCACCAGTGTCATTGCATGTGTGTTCTTTTCACAATCCACCCATGGATCGACCAGTGTCATTGCATGTGTGTTCTTTTCACATACCACCTATGGATCCACCAGGGTAATTGCATATGTGTTCATTTCACTAACAACAACCAGAGTCATTGCATGTGTGTTCTTTTCACATACCATATATGGATCCACCAGTGTGATTGAAATGTGTGTTCTCTACAGAGACCACACATGGATCCACCAGTGTCATTGCATGTGTGTTCTTTTTAGTAACAACCAGAGTCATTTTGCATGTGTGTTCTTTTCACATACCACATATGGATCCACCAGTGTCATTGCATGTGTGTTCTTTTCACAATCCACCCATGGATCCGCCGGTGTCATTGCATGTGTGTTCTTTTTAGTAACAACCAGAGTCATTTTGCATGTGTGTTCTTTTCACATACCACCTATGGATCCACCAGTGTAATTGTATGTGTTTTCTTTTCACAATCCACCCAAGAATCCCACAAGTGTCATTTTGCATGTGTGTTATTTTTAGTAACAACAACCAGAGTCATTTTGCATGTGTGTTCTCTTCACATACCACCTATGGATCCACCAGTGTCATTGCATGTGTGTTCTCTTCACAATCCACCTATGGATCCACCAGTGTCATTGCATGTGTTCTTTTTAGTAACAACAACCAGTGCCATTGCATGTGTGCTCTCTTCAGAGACCACACATGGATCCACCAGTGTCATTGCATGTGTGTTCTTTTTACTAACAACAACAAGAGTCATTGAAATATGTGTTCTCTTCAGAGACCACACGTGGATCCACTAGTGTCATTGCATGTGTGTTCTTTTCACAATCCACCCATGGATCCACCAGTGTCATTGCATGTGTGTTCTTTTTAGTAACAACAACCAGAGTCATTTTGCATGTGTGTTCTTCTCACATACCACCTATGGATCCACCAGTGTCATTGGATGTGTGTTCTTTTCACTAACAACAACCAGAGTCATTACATGTGTGTTTTTTTCACATACCACATATGGATCCACCGGTGTCATTGAAATGCGTCTTCTCTACAGAGACCACACATGGATCCACCAGTGTCATTGCATGTGTGTTCTTTTTAGTAACAACAACCAGTCATTTTGCATGTGTGTTCTTTTCACATACCACCTATGGATCCACCAGTGTCATGGCATGTGTGTTCTCTTCACAATCCACCTATGGATCCACTAGTGTCATTGCATGTGTGTTCTTTTTAGTAACAACCAGAGTCATTGCATGTGTGTTCTTTTCACTAACAACAACCAGAGTCATTGCATGTGTGTTCTTTTCACATACCACATATGGATCACTAGTGTCATTGCATATGTGTTCTTTTTAGTAACAACAACTAGAGTCATTTTGCATGTGTGATCTCTTCACATACCACCTATGGATCCACCAGTGTCATTGCATGTGTGTTCTATTTAGTAACAACAACCAGAGTCATTTTGCATGTGTGTTCTTCTCACATACCACCTATGGATCCACCAGTGTCATTGCATGTGTGTTTTTTCACTAACAACAACCAGAGTCATTCCATGTGTGTTCTTTTCACATACCACATATGGATCCACCAGTGTCATTGAAATGCGTGTTCTCTACAGAGACCACACATGGATCCACCAGTGTCATTGCATGTGTGTTCTTTTTAGTAACAACAACCAGTCATTTTGCATGTGTGTTCTTTTCACATACCACCCATGGATCCACAAGTGTCATTGCATGTGTGTTCTCTTCACAATCCACCTATGGATCCACCAGTGTCATTGCATGTGTGTTCTTTTTAGTAACAACCAGAATCATTGCATGTGTGTTCTTTTCACTAACAACAACCAGAGTCATTGCATGTGTGTTCTTTCCACATACCACATATGGATCACCAGTGTCATTGCATGTGTGTTCTTTTCACAATCCACCCATGGATCGACCAGTGTCATTGCATGTGTGTTCTTTTCACATACCACCTATGGATCCACCAGGGTCATTGCATGTGTGTTCATTTAACATACCACCTATGGATCCAACAGTGTCATTGCATGTGTTTTCTTTTCACAATCCACCCATGGATCCCACCAGTGTCATTTTGCATATGTGTTCTTTTTAGTAACAACAACCAGAGTCATTTTTAATGTGTGATCTCTTCACATACCACCTATGGATCCACCAGTGTCATTGCATGTGTGTTCTATTTAGTAACAACAACCAGAGTCATTTTGCATGTGTGTTCTTCTCACATACCACCTATGGATCCACCAGTGTCATTGCATGTGTGTTGTTTTCACTAACAACAACCAGAGTCATTGCATGTGTGTTCTTTTCACATACCACATATGGATCCACCAGTGTCATTGAAATGCGTGTTCTCTACAGAGACCACACATGGATCCACCAGTGTCATTGCATGTGTGTTCTTTTTAGTAACAACAACCAGTCATTTTGCATGTGTGTTCTTTTCACATACCACCCATGGATCCACCAGTGTCATTGCATGTGTTCTTTTTAGTAACAACAACCAGTGCCATTGCATGTGTGCTCTCTTCAGAGACCACACATGGATCCACCAGTGTCATTGCATGTGTGTTCCTTTTACTAACAACAACAAGAGTCATTGAAATATGTGCTCTCTTCAGAGACCACACGTGGATCCACCAGTGTCATTGCATGTGTGTTCTTTTCACAATCCACCCATGGATCTACCAGTGTCATTGCATGTGTGTTCTTTTTAGTAACAACAACCAGAGTCATTTTGCATGTGTGTTCTTCTCACATACCACCTATGGATCCACCAGTGTCATTGCATGTGTGTTCTTTTCACATACCACATATGGATCCACCGGTGTCATTGAAATGTGTCTTCTCTACAGAGACCACACATGGATCCACCAGTGTCATTGCATGTGTGTTCTTTTCACATACCACATATGGATCCACCAGTGTCATTGAAATGCGTCTTCTCTACAGAGACCACACATGGATCCACCAGTGTCATTGCATGTGTGTTATTTTTAGTAACAACAACCAGTCATTTTGCATGTGTGTTCTTTTCACATACCACCTATGGATCCACCAGTGTCATTGCATGTGTGTTCTCTTCACAATCCACCTATGGATCCACCAGTGTCATTGCATGTGTGTTCTTTTTAGTAACAACCAACGTCATTGCATGTGTGTTCTTTTCACTAACAACAACCAGAGTCATTGCATGTGTGTTCTTTTCACATACCACATATGGATCACTAGTGTCATTGCATGTGTGTTCTTTTCACGATCCACCCATGGATCCACTAGTGTCATTGCATGTGTGTTCTTTTTAGTAACAACCAGAGTCATTTTGCATGTGTGTTCTTTTAACATACCACCTATGGATCCACCAGTGTCATTGCATGTGTTTCTTTTCACAATCCACCCATGGATCCCACCAGTGTCATTTTGCATATGTTTTCTTTTTAGTAACAACAACCAGAGTCATTTTGCATGCGTGATCTCTTCACATACCACCTATGGATCCACCAGTGTCATTGCATGTGTGTTCTATTTAGTAACAACAACCAGAGTCATTTTGCATGTGTGTTCTTCTCACATACCACCTATGGATCCACCAGTGTCATTGCATGTGTGTTGTTTTCACTAACAACAACCAGAGTCATTGCATGTGTGTTCTTTTCACATACCACATATGGATCCACCAGTGTCATTGAAATGCGTGTTCTCTACAGAGACCACACATGGATCCACCAGTGTCATTGCATGTGTGTTCTTTTTAGTAACAACAACCAGTCATTTTGCATGTGTGTTCTTTTCACATACCACCCATGGATCCACAAGTGTCATTGCATGTGTGTTATCTTCACAATCCACCTATGGATCCACCAGTGTCATTGCATGTGTGTTCTTTTTAGTAACAACCAGAGTCATTGCATGTGTGTTCTTTTCACTAACAACAACCAGAGTCATTGCATGTGTGTTCTTTTCACATACCACATATGGATCACCAGTGTCATTGCATGTGTGTTCTTTTCACAATCCACCCATGGATCGACCAGTGTCATTGCATGTGTGTTCTTTTTAGTAACAACCAGAGTCATTTTTCATGTGTGTTCTTTTCACATACCACCTATGGATCCACCAGGGTCATTGCATGTGTGTTCATTTCACTAACAACAGCCAGAGTCAATGCATGTGTGTTCTTTTCACATACCACATATGGATCCACCAGTGTCATTGAAATGCGTGTTCTCTACAGAGACCACACATGGATCCACCAGTGTCATTGCATGTGTGTTCTTTTTAGTAACAACAACCAGTCATTTTGCATGTGTGTTCTTTTCATATACCACCTATGGATGCACAAGTGTCATTGCATGTGTGTTCTCTTCACAATCCACCTATGGATCCACCAGTGTCATTGCATGTGTGTTCTTTTTAGTAACAACCAGAGTCATTGCATGTGTGTTCTTTTCACTAACAACAACCAGAGTCATTGCATGTGTGTTCTTTTCACATACCACATATGGATCACCAGTGTCATTGCATGTGTGTTCTTTTCGCAATCCACCCATGGATCCACCAGTGTCATTGCATGTGTGTTCTTTTTAGTAACAACCAGAGTCATTTTGCATGTGTGTTCTTTTCACAAACCACCTATGGATCCACCAGTGTCATTGCATGTGTTTTGTTTTCACAATCCACCCATGGATCCCACGAGTGTCCTTTTGCATGTGTGTTCTTTTTAGTAACAACCAGAGTCATTTTGCATGTGTGATCTCTTCACATACCACCTATGGATCCACCAGTGTCATTGCATGTGTGTTCTTTTTAGTAACAACAACCAGAGTCATTGAAATGTGTGTTCTTCTCAGATACCACCTATGGATCCACCAGTGTCATTGCATGTGTGTTCATTTCATAATCCACCTATGGTTCACCACTGTCATTGCATGTGTGTTCTTTTTAGTAACAACAACCAGAGTCATTTTGCATGTGTGTTCTTCTCACATACCACCTATGGATCCACCAGTGTCATTGTATGTGTGTTCTTTTTAGTAACAACAACTAGTGTCATTGCATGTGTGTTCTCTTCAGAGACCACACATGGATCCACCAGTGTCATTGCATGTGTCTTCTTTTTACTAACAACAACAAGAGTCATTGAAATGTGTGCTCTGTTCAGAGACCACACATGGATCCACCAGTGTCATTGCATGTGTGTTCTTTTCACTAACAACAACTAGAGTCATTGCATGTGTGTTCGTTTCACATACCACATATGGATCCACCAGTGTCATTGAAATGCGTCTTCTCTACAGAGACCACACATGGATCCACCAGTGTCATTGCATGTGTGTTATTTTTAGTAACAACAACCAGTCATTTTGCATGTGTGTTCTTTTCACATACCACCTATGGATCCACCAGTGTCATTGCATGTGTGTTCTCTTCACAATCCACCTATGGATCCACCAGTGTCATTGCATGTGTGTTCTTTTTAGTAACAACCAACGTCATTGCATGTGTGTTCTTTTCACTAACAACAACCAGAGTCATTGCATGTGTGTTCTTTTCACATACCACATATGGATCACTAGTGTCATTGCATGTGTGTTCTTTTCACGATCCACCCATGGATCCACTAGTGTCATTGCATGTGTGTTCTTTTTAGTAACAACCAGAGTCATTTTGCATGTGTGTTCTTTTAACATACCACCTATGGATCCACCAGTGTCATTGCATGTGTTTCTTTTCACAATCCACCCATGGATCCCACCAGTGTCATTTTGCATATGTTTTCTTTTTAGTAACAACAACTAGAGTCATTTTGCATGTGTGATCTCTTCACATACCACCTATGGATCCACCAGTGTCATTGCATGTGTGTTCTATTTAGTAACAACAACCAGAGTCATTTTGCATGTGTGTTCTTCTCACATACCACCTATGGATCCACCAGTGTCATTGCATGTGTGTTGTTTTCACTAACAACAACCAGAGTCATTGCATGTGTGTTCTTTTCACATACCACATATGGATCCACCAGTGTCATTGAAATGCGTGTTCTCTACAAAGACCACACATGGATCCACCAGTGTCATTGCATGTGTGTTCTTTTTAGTAACAACAACCAGTCATTTTGCATGTGTGTTCTTTTCACATACCACCCATGGATCCACAAGTGTCATTGCATGTGTGTTCTCTTCACAATCCACCTATGGATCCACCAGTGTCATTGCATGTGTGTTCTTTTTAGTAACAACCAGAGTCATTGCATGTGTGTTCTTTTCACTAACAACAACCAGAGTCATTGCATGTGTGTTCTTTTCACATACCACATATGGATCACCAGTGTCATTGCATGTGTGTTCTTTTCACAATCCACCCATGGATCGACCAGTGTCATTGCATGTGTGTTCTTTTTAGTAACAACCAGAGTCATTTTTCATGTGTGTTCTTTTCACATACCACCTATGGATCCACCAGGGTCATTGCATGTGTGTTCATTTCACTAACAACAGCCAGAGTCAATGCATGTGTGTTCTTTTCACATACCACATATGGATCCACCAGTGTCATTGAAATGCGTGTTCTCTACAGAGACCACACATGGATCCACCAGTGTCATTGCATGTGTGTTCTTTTTAGTAACAACAACCAGTCATTTTGCATGTGTGTTCTTTTCACATACCACCTATGGATGCACAAGTGTCATTGCATGTGTGTTCTCTTCACAATCCACCTATGGATCCACCAGTGTCATTGCATGTGTGTTCTTTTTAGTAACAACCAGAGTCATTGCATGTGTGTTCTTTTCACTAACAACAACCAGAGTCATTGCATGTGTGTTCTTTTCACATACCACATATGGATCACCAGTGTCATTGCATGTGTGTTCTTTTCGCAATCCACCCATGGATCCACCAGTGTCATTGCATGTGTGTTCTTTTTAGTAACAACCAGAGTCATTTTGCATGTGTGTTCTTTTCACAAACCACCTATGGATCCACCAGTGTCATTGCATGTGTTTTGTTTTCACAATCCACCCATGGATCCCACGAGTGTCCTTTTGCATGTGTGTTCTTTTTAGTAACAACCAGAGTCATTTTGCATGTGTGATCTCTTCACATACCACCTATGGATCCACCAGTGTCATTGCATGTGTGTTCTTTTTAGTAACAACAACCAGAGTCATTGAAATGTGTGTTCTTCTCAGATACCACCTATGGATCCACCAGTGTCATTGCATGTGTGTTCATTTCATAATCCACCTATGGTTCACTACTGTCATTGCATGTGTGTTCTTTTTAGTAACAACAACCAGAGTCATTTTGCATGTGTGTTCTTCTCACATACCACCTATGGATCCACCAGTGTCATTGTATGTGTGTTCTTTTTAGTAACAACAACTAGTGTCATTGCATGTGTGTTCTCTTCAGAGACCACACATGGATCCACCAGTGTCATTGCATGTGTGTTCTTTTTACTAACAACAACAAGAGTCATTGAAATGTGTGCTCTGTTCAGAGACCACACATGGATCCACCAGTGTCATTGCATGTGTGTTCTTTTCACTAACAATAACTAGAGTCATTGCATGTGTGTTCTTTTCACATACCACATATGGATCCACCAGTGTCATTGCATGTGTGCTATTTTCACAATCCACCCATGGATCCACCAGTGTCATTGCATGTGTGTTCTTTTTAGTAACAACAACCAGGGTCATTTTGCATGTGTGTTGTTTTCACATACCACCTATGGATCCACCAGTGTCATTGAAATGTGTATTATTTTCAACTACCACCCATGGATCCACCAGTGTCATTGCATGTGTGTTCATTTTGCATGTGTAATCTCTTCACATACCACCTATGGATCCACCAGTGTCATTGCATGTGTGTTCTTTTTAGTAACAACAACTAGAGTAAATGAAATGTGTGTTCTTCTCACATACCACCTATGGATCCACCAGTGTCATTGCATGTGTGTTCATTTCACTAACAACAACCTGAGTCATTGCATGTGTGTTCTTTTCACATACCACATATGGATCCAGCAGTGTGATTGAAATGTGTGTTCTCTACAGAGACCACACATGGATCCACCAGTGTCATTTCATGTGTGTTCTTTTTAGTAACAACCAGAGTCATTTTGCATGTGTGTTCTTCTCACATACCACATATGGATCCACCAGTGTCATTGCATGTGTGTTCATTTCATAATCCACCTATGGATTCACCACTGTCATTGCATGTGTGTTCTTTTTAGTAACAACAACCAGAGTCATTTTGCATGTGTGATATCTTCACATACCACCTATGGATCCACCAGTGTCATTGCATGTGTGTTCTTTTTAGTAACAATAACCAGAGTCATTTTGCATGTGTGTTCTTTTCATATACCACCTATGGATCCACCAGTGTCATTGAAATGTGTATTATTTTCAACTACCACCCATGGATCCACCAGTGTCATTGCATGTGTGTTCTTTTTAGTAACAACAACCAGAGTCATTTTGCATGTGTAATCTCTTCACATACCACCTATGGATCCACCAGTGTCATTGCATGTGTGCTCTTTTTAGTAACAACAACTAGAGTAAATGAAATGTGTGTTCTTCTCACATACCACCTATGGATCCACCAGTGTCATTGCATGTGTGTTCATTTCACTAACAACAACCTGAGTCATTGCATGTGTGTTCTTTTCACATACCACATATGGATCCAGCAGTGTGATTGAAATGTGTGTTCTCTACAGAGACCACACATGGATCCACCAGTGTCATTTCATGTGTGCTCTTTTTAGTAACAACCAGAGTCATTTTGCATGTGTGTTCTTCTCACATACCACATATGGATCCACCAGTGTCATTGCATGTGTGTTCTTTTCACAATCCACCCATGGATCCGCCGGGGTCATTGCATATGTGTTCTTTTTAGTAACAACCAGAGTCATTTTACATGTGTGTTCTTTTCACATACCACCTATGGATCCACCAATGTCATTGCATGTGTTTTATTTTTAGTAACAACAACCAGAGTCATTGAAATGTGTGTTCTTCTCAGATACCACCTATGGATCCACCAGTGTCATTGCATGTGTGTTCATTTCATAATCTACCTATGGATTCACCACTGTCATTGCATGTGTGTTCTTTTTAGTAACAACAACCAGAGTCATTTTGCATGTGTGTTCTTCTCACATACCACCTATGGATCCACCAGTGTCATTGTATGTGTGTTCTTTTTAGTAACAACAACTAGTGTCATTGCATGTGTGTTCTCTTCAGAGACCACACATGGATCCACCAGTGTCATTGCATGTGTGTTCTTTTTACTAACAACAACAAGAGTCATTGAAATGTGTGCTCTGTTCAGAGACCACACATGGATCCACCAGTGTCATTGCATGTGTGTTCTTTTCACTAACAACAACTAGAGTCATTGCATGTGTGTTCTTTTCACATACCACATATGGATCCACCAGTGTCATTGCATGTGTGCTATTTTCACAATCCACCCATGGATCCACCAGTGTCATTGCATGTGTGTTCTTTTTAGTAACAACAACCAGGGTCATTTTGCATGTGTGTTGTTTTCACATACCACCTATGGATCCACCAGTGTCATTGAAATGTGTATTATTTTCAACTACCACCCATGGATCCACCAGTGTCATTGCATGTGTGTTCATTTTGCATGTGTAATCTCTTCACATACCACCTATGGATCCACCAGTGTCATTGCATGTGTGTTCTTTTTAGTAACAACAACTAGAGTAAATGAAATGTGTGTTCTTCTCACATACCACCTATGGATCCACCAGTGTCATTGCATGTGTGTTCATTTCACTAACAACAACCTGAGTCATTGCATGTGTGTTCTTTTCACATACCACATATGGATCCAGCAGTGTGATTGAAATGTGTGTTCTCTACAGAGACCACACATGGATCCACCAGTGTCATTTCATGTGTGTTCTTTTTAGTAACAACCAGAGTCATTTTGCATGTGTGTTCTTCTCACATACCACATATGGATCCACCAGTGTCATTGCATGTGTGTTCATTTCATAATCCACCTATGGATTCACCACTGTCATTGCATGTGTGTTCTTTTTAGTAACAACAACCAGAGTCATTTTGCATGTGTGATATCTTCACATACCACCTATGGATCCACCAGTGTCATTGCATGTGTGTTCTTTTTAGTAACAATAACCAGAGTCATTTTGCATGTGTGTTCTTTTCATATACCACCTATGGATCCACCAGTGTCATTGAAATGTGTATTATTTTCAACTACCACCCATGGATCCACCAGTGTCATTGCATGTGTGTTCTTTTTAGTAACAACAACCAGAGTCATTTTGCATGTGTAATCTCTTCACATACCACCTATGGATCCACCAGTGTCATTGCATGTGTGCTCTTTTTAGTAACAACAACTAGAGTAAATGAAATGTGTGTTCTTCTCACATACCACCTATGGATCCACCAGTGTCATTGCATGTGTGTTCATTTCACTAACAACAACCTGAGTCATTGCATGTGTGTTCTTTTCACATACCACATATGGATCCAGCAGTGTGATTGAAATGTGTGTTCTCTACAGAGACCACACATGGATCCACCAGTGTCATTTCATGTGTGCTCTTTTTAGTAACAACCAGAGTCATTTTGCATGTGTGTTCTTCTCACATACCACATATGGATCCACCAGTGTCATTGCATGTGTGTTCTTTTCACAATCCACCCATGGATCCGCCGGGGTCATTGCATATGTGTTCTTTTTAGTAACAACCAGAGTCATTTTACATGTGTGTTCTTTTCACATACCACCTATGGATCCACCAATGTCATTGCATGTGTTTTATTTTTAGTAACAACAACCAGAGTCATTGAAATGTGTGTTCTTCTCAGATACCACCTATGGATCCACCAGTGTCATTGCATGTGTGTTCATTTCATAATCTACCTATGGATTCACCACTGTCATTGCATGTGTGTTCTTTTTAGTAACAACAACCAGAGTCATTTTGCATGTGTGTTCTTCTCACATACCACCTATGGATCCACCAGTGTCATTGTATGTGTGTTCTTTTTAGTAACAACAACTAGTGTCATTGCATGTGTGTTCTCTTCAGAGACCACACATGGATCCACCAGTGTCATTGCATGTGTGTTCTTTTTACTAACAACAACAAGAGTCATTGAAATGTGTGCTCTGTTCAGAGACCACACATGGATCCACCAGTGTCATTGCATGTGTGTTCTTTTCACTAACAACAACTAGAGTCATTGCATGTGTGTTCTTTTCACATACCACATATGGATCCACCAGTGTCATTGCATGTGTGCTATTTTCACAATCCACCCATGGATCCACCAGTGTGATTGCATGTGTGTTCTTTTTAGTAACAACAACCAGGGTCATTTTGCATGTGTGTTGTTTTCACATACCACCTATGGATCCACCAGTGTCATTGAAATGTGTATTATTTTCAACTACCACCCATGGATCCACCAGTGTCATTGCATGTGTGTTCTTTTTAGTAACAACAACCACAGTCATTTTGCATGTGTAATCTCTTCACATACCACCTATGGATCCACCAGTGTCATTGCATGTGTGTTCTTTTTAGTAACAACAACTAGAGTAAATGAAATGTGTGTTCTTCTCACATACCACCTATGGATCCACCAGTGTCATTGCATGTGTGTTCATTTCACTAACAACAACCTGAGTCATTGCATGTGTGTTCTTTTCACATACCACATATGGATCCAGCAGTGTGATTGAAATGTGTGTTCTCTACAGAGACCACACATGGATCCACCAGTGTCATTTCATGTGTGTTCTTTTTAGTAACAACCAGAGTCATTTTGCATGTGTGTTCTTCTCACATACCACATATGGATCCACCAGTGTCATTGCATGTGTGTTCATTTCATAATCCACCTATGGATTCACCACTGTCATTGCATGTGTGTTCTTTTTAATAACAACAACCAGAGTCATTTTGCATGTGTGATATCTTCACATACCACCTATGGATCCACCAGTGTCATTGCATGTGTGTTCTTTTTAGTAACAATAACTAGAGTCATTTTGCATGTGTGTTCTTTTCATATACCACCTATGGATCCACCAGTGTCATTGAAATGTGTATTATTTTCAACTACCACCCATGGATCCACCAGTGTCATTGCATGTGTGTTCTTTTTAGTAACAACAACCAGAGTCATTTTGCATGTGTAATCTCTTCACATACCACCTATGGATCCACCAGTGTCATTGCATGTGTGTTCTTTTTAGTAACAACAACTAGAGTTAATGAAATGTGTGTTCTTCTCACATACCACCTATGGATCCACCAGTGTCATTGCATGTGTGTTCATTTCACTAACAACAACCTGAGTCATTGCATGTGTGTTCTTTTCACATACCACATATGGATCCAGCAGTGTGATTGAAATGTGTGTTCTCTACAGAGACCACACATGGATCCACCAGTGTCATTTCATGTGTGTTCTTTTTAGTAACAACCAGAGTCATTTTGCATGTGTGTTCTTCTCACATACCACATATGGATCCACCAGTGTCATTGCATGTGTGTTCTTTTCACAATCCACCCATGGATCCGCCGGGGTCATTGCATATGTGTTCTTTTTAGTAACAACCAGAGTCATTTTACATGTGTGTTCTTTTCACATACCACCTATGGATCCACCAGTGTAATTGCATGTGTTTTCTTTTCACAATCCACCCATGGATCCCACCAGTGTGATTTTGCATGTGTGATCTTTTTAGTAACAACAACCAGAGTCATTTTGCATGTGTGTTCTTTTGACATACCACCTATGGATCCAACAGTGTCATTGCATGTGTGTTCTCTTCACAATCAGCCTATGGATCCACCAGTGTCATTGCATGTGTTCTTTTTAGCAACAACAACCAGTGTCATTGCCTGTGTGCTCTCTTCAGAGACCACACATGGATCCACCAGTGTCATTGCATGTGTGTTCTTTTTATTAACAACAACAAGAGTCATTGAAATATGTGCTCTTTTCAGAGACCACACATGGATCCACCAGTGTCATTGCACGTGTGTTCTTTTCACAATCCACCCATGGATCCACCAGTGTCATTGCATGTGTGTTCTTTTTAGTAACAACAACCAGAGTCATTTTGCATGTGTGTTCTTCTCACATACCACCTATGGATCCACCAATGTCATTGCATGTGTGTTCTTTTCACTAACAACAACCAGAGTCATTGCATGTGTGTTCTTTTCACATACCACATATGGATCCACCAGTGTCATTGAAATGCGTGTTCTCTATAGAGACCACACATGGATCCACCAGTGTCATTGCATGTGTGTTCTTTTTAGTAACAACAACCAGTCATTTTGCATGTGTGTTCTTTTCACATACCACCCATGGATCCACAAGTGTCATTGCATGTGTGTTCTCTTCACAATCCACCTATGGATCCACCAGTGTCATTGCGTGTGTGTTCTTTTTAGTAACAACCAGAGTCATTGCATGTGTGTTCTTTTCACTAAAACAACCAAAGTCATTGCATGTGTGTTCTTTTCACATACCACATATGGATCACCAATGTCATTGCATGTGTGTTCTTTTCAAATTCCACCCATGGATCCACTAGTGTCATTGCATGTGTGTTCTTTTTAGTAACAACCAGAGTCATTTTGCATGTGTGTTCTTTTCACATACCACCTATGGATCAACCAGTGTAATTGCATGTGTTTTCTTTTCACAATCCACGCATGGATCCCACCAGTGTCATTTTGCATGTGTGTTCTTTTTAGTAACAACAACCAGAGTCATTTTGCATGTGTGTTCTCTTCACATACCACCTATGGATCCACCAGTGTCATTGCATGTGTTTTCTTTTCACAATCCACCCATGGATCCCACCAGTGTCATTTTGCATATGTTTTCTTTTTAGTAACAACAACCAGAGTCATTTTGCATGTGTGATCTCTTCACATACCACCTATGGATCCACCAGTGTCATTGCATGTGTGTTCTATTTAGTAACAACAACCAGAGTCATTTTGCATGTGTGTTCTTCTCACATACCACCTATGGATCCACCAGTGTCATTGCATGTGTGTTCTTTTCACTAACAACAACCAGAGTCATTGCATGTGTGTTCTTTTCACATACCACATATGGATCCACCAGTGTCATTGAAATGCGTGTTCTCTACAGAGACCACACATGGATCCACCAGTGTCATTGCATGTGTGTTCTTTTTAGTAACAACAACCAGTCATTTTGCATGTGTGTTCATTTCACATACCACCCATGGATCCACAAGTGTCATTGCATGTGTGTTCTCTTCACAATCCACCTATGGATCCACCAGTGTCATTGCATGTGTGTTCTTTTTAGTAACAACCAGAGTCATTGCATGTGTGTTCTTTTCACTAACAACAACCAGAGTCATTGCATGTGTGTTCTTTTCACATACCACATATGGATCACCAGTGTCATTGCATGTGTGTTCTTTTCACAATCCACCCATGGATCGACCAGTGTCATTGCATGTGTGTTCTTTTCACATACCACCTATGGATCCACCAGGGTAATTGCATGTGTGTTCATTTCACTAACAACAACCAGAGTCATTGCATGTGTGTTCTTTTCACATACCATATATGGATCCACCAGTGTGATTGAAATGTGTGTTCTCTACAGAGACCACACATGGATCCACCAGTGTCATTGCATGTGTGTTCTTTTTAGTAACAACCAGAGTCATTTTGCATGTGTGTTCTTTTCACATACCACATATGGATCCACCAGTGTCATTGCATGTGTGTTCTTTTCACAATCCACCCATGGATCCGCCGGTGTCATTGCATGTGTGTTCTTTTTAGTAACAACCAGAGTCATTTTGCATGTGTGTTCTTTTCACATACCACCTATGGATCCACCAGTGTAATTGTATGTGTTTTCTTTTCACAATCCACCCATGGATCCCACAAGTGTCATTTTGCATGTGTGTTATTTTTAGTAACAACAACCAGAGTCATTTTGCATGTGTGTTCTCTTCACATACCACCTATGGATCCACCAGTGTCATTGCATGTGTGTTCTCTTCACAATCCACCTATGGATCCACCAGTGTCATTGCATGTGTTCTTTTTAGTAACAATAACCAGTGCCATTGCATGTGTGCTCTCTTCAGAGACCACACATGGATCCACCAGTGTCATTGCATGTGTGTTCTTTTTACTAACAACAACAAGAGTCATTGAAATATGTGTTCTCTTCAGAGACCACACGTGGATCCACCAGTGTCATTGCATGTGTGTTCTTTTCACAATCCACCCATGGATCCACCAGTGTCATTGCATGTGTGTTCTTTTTAGTAACAACAACCAGAGTCATTTTGCATGTGTGTTCTTCTCACATACCACCTATGGATCCACCAGTGTCATTGGATGTGTGTTCTTTTCACTAACAACAACCAGAGTCATTGCATGTGTGTTTTTTTCACATACCACATATGGATCCACCGGTGTCATTGAAATGCGTCTTCTCTACAGAGACCACACATGGATCCACCAGTGTCATTGCATGTGTGTTCTTTTTAGTAACAACAACCAGTCATTTTGCATGTGTGTTCTTTTCACATACCACCTATGGATCCACCAGTGTCATGGCATGTGTGTTCTCTTCACAATCCACCTATGGATCCACTAGTGTCATTGCATGTGTGTTCTTTTTAGTAACAACCAGAGTCATTGCATGTGTGTTCTTTTCACTAACAACAACCAGAGTCATTGCATGTGTGTTCTTTTCACATACCACATATGGATCACTAGTGTGATTGCATATGTGTTCTTTTTAGTAACAACAACTAGAGTCATTTTGCATGTGTGATCTCTTCACATACCACCTATGGATCCACCAGTGTCATTGCATGTGTGTTCTATTTAGTAACAACAACCAGAGTCATTTTGCATGTGTGTTCTTCTCACATACCACCTATGGATCCACCAGTGTCATTGCATGTGTGTTTTTTCACTAACAACAACCAGAGTCATTCCATGTGTGTTCTTTTCACATACCACATATGGATCCACCAGTGTCATTGAAATGCGTGTTCTCTACAGAGACCACACATGGATCCACCAGTGTCATTGCATGTGTGTTCTTTTTAGTAACAACAACCAGTCATTTTGCATGTGTGTTCTTTTCACATACCACCCATGGATCCACAAGTGTCATTGCATGTGTGTTCTCTTCACAATCCACCTATGGATCCACCAGTGTCATTGCATGTGTGTTCTTTTTAGTAACAACCAGAATCATTGCATGTGTGTTCTTTTCACTAACAACAACCAGAGTCATTGCATGTGTGTTCTTTCCACATACCACATATGGATCACCAGTGTCATTGCATGTGTGTTCTTTTCACAATCCACCCATGGATCGACCAGTGTCATTGCATGTGTGTTCTTTTCACATACCACCTATGGATCCACCAGGGTCATTGCATGTGTGTTCATTTAACATACCACCTATGGATCCAACAGTGTCATTGCATGTGTTTTCTTTTCACAATCCACCCATGGATCCCACCAGTGTCATTTTGCATATGTGTTCTTTTTAGTAACAACAACCAGAGTCATTTTGAATGTGTGATCTCTTCACATACCACCTATGGATCCACCAGTGTCATTGCATGTGTGTTCTTTTTAGTAACAACAACCAGAGTCATTTTGCATGTGTGTTCTTCTCACATACCACCTATGGATCCACCAGTGTCATTGCATGTGTGTTGTTTTCACTAACAACAACCAGAGTCATTGCATGTGTGTTCTTTTCACATACCACATATGGATCCACCAGTGTCATTGAAATGCGTGTTCTCTACAGAGACCACACATGGATCCACCAGTGTCATTGCATGTGTGTTCTTTTTAGTAACAACAACCAGTCATTTTGCATGTGTGTTCTTTTCACATACCACCCATGGATCCACCAGTGTCATTGCATGTGTTCTTTTTAGTAACAACAACCAGTGCCATTGCATGTGTGCTCTCTTCAGAGACCACACATGGATCCACCAGTGTCATTGCATGTGTGTTCCTTTTACTAACAACAACAAGAGTCATTGAAATATGTGCTCTCTTCAGAGACCACACGTGGATCCACCAGTGTCATTGCATGTGTGTTCTTTTCACAATCCACCCATGGATCCACCAGTGTCATTGCATGTGTGTTCTTTTTAGTAACAACAACCAGAGTCATTTTGCATGTGTGTTCTTCTCACATACCACCTATGGATCCACCAGTGTCATTGCATGTGTGTTCTTTTCACATACCACATATGGATCCACCGGTGTCATTGAAATGTGTCTTCTCTACAGAGACCACACATGGATCCACCAGTGTCATTGCATGTGTGTTCTTTTCACATACCACATATGGATCCACCAGTGTCATTGAAATGCGTCTTCTCTACAGAGACCACACATGGATCCACCAGTGTCATTGCATGTGTGTTATTTTTAGTAACAACAACCAGTCATTTTGCATGTGTGTTCTTTTCACATACCACCTATGGATCCACCAGTGTCATTGCATGTGTGTTCTCTTCACAATCCACCTATGGATCCACCAGTGTCATTGCATGTGTGTTCTTTTTAGTAACAACCAACGTCATTGCATGTGTGTTCTTTTCACTAACAACAACCAGAGTCATTGCATGTGTGTTCTTTTCACATACCACATATGGATCACTAGTGTCATTGCATGTGTGTTCTTTTCACGATCCACCCATGGATCCACTAGTGTCATTGCATGTGTGTTCTTTTTAGTAACAACCAGAGTCATTTTGCATGTGTGTTCTTTTAACATACCACCTATGGATCCACCAGTGTCATTGCATGTGTTTCTTTTCACAATCCACCCATGGATCCCACCAGTGTCATTTTGCATATGTTTTCTTTTTAGTAACAACAACCAGAGTCATTTTGCATGTGTGATCTCTTCACATACCACCTATGGATCCACCAGTGTCATTGCATGTGTGTTCTATTTAGTAACAACAACCAGAGTCATTTTGCATGTGTGTTCTTCTCACATACCACCTATGGATCCACCAGTGTCATTGCATGTGTGTTGTTTTCACTAACAACAACCAGAGTCATTGCATGTGTGTTCTTTTCACATACCACATATGGATCCACCAGTGTCATTGAAATGCGTGTTCTCTACAGAGACCACACATGGATCCACCAGTGTCATTGCATGTGTGTTCTTTTTAGTAACAACAACCAGTCATTTTGCATGTGTGTTCTTTTCACATACCACCCATGGATCCACAAGTGTCATTGCATGTGTGTTCTCTTCACAATCCACCTATGGATCCACCAGTGTCATTGCATGTGTGTTCTTTTTAGTAACAACCAGAGTCATTGCATGTGTGTTCTTTTCACTAACAACAACCAGAGTCATTGCATGTGTGTTCTTTTCACATACCACATATGGATCACCAGTGTCATTGCATGTGTGTTCTTTTCACAATCCACCCATGGATCGACCAGTGTCATTGCATGTGTGTTCTTTTTAGTAACAACCAGAGTCATTTTTCATGTGTGTTCTTTTCACATACCACCTATGGATCCACCAGGGTCATTGCATGTGTGTTCATTTCACTAACAACAGCCAGAGTCAATGCATGTGTGTTCTTTTCACATACCACATATGGATCCACCAGTGTCATTGAAATGCGTGTTCTCTACAGAGACCACACATGGATCCACCAGTGTCATTGCATGTGTGTTCTTTTTAGTAACAACAACCAGTCATTTTGCATGTGTGTTCTTTTCATATACCACCTATGGATGCACAAGTGTCATTGCATGTGTGTTCTCTTCACAATCCACCTATGGATCCACCAGTGTCATTGCATGTGTGTTCTTTTTAGTAACAACCAGAGTCATTGCATGTGTGTTCTTTTCACTAACAACAACCAGAGTCATTGCATGTGTGTTCTTTTCACATACCACATATGGATCACCAGTGTCATTGCATGTGTGTTCTTTTCGCAATCCACCCATGGATCCACCAGTGTCATTGCATGTGTGTTCTTTTTAGTAACAACCAGAGTCATTTTGCATGTGTGTTCTTTTCACAAACCACCTATGGATCCACCAGTGTCATTGCATGTGTTTTGTTTTCACAATCCACCCATGGATCCCACGAGTGTCCTTTTGCATGTGTGTTCTTTTTAGTAACAACCAGAGTCATTTTGCATGTGTGATCTCTTCACATACCACCTATGGATCCACCAGTGTCATTGCATGTGTGTTCTTTTTAGTAACAACAACCAGAGTCATTGAAATATGTGTTCTTCTCAGATACCACCTATGGATCCACCAGTGTCATTGCATGTGTGTTCATTTCATAATCCACCTATGGTTCACCACTGTCATTGCATGTGTGTTCTTTTTAGTAACAACAACCAGAGTCATTTTGCATGTGTGTTCTTCTCACATACCACCTATGGATCCACCAGTGTCATTGTATGTGTGTTCTTTTTAGTAACAACAACTAGTGTCATTGCATGTGTGTTCTCTTCAGAGACCACACATGGATCCACCAGTGTCATTGCATGTGTCTTCTTTTTACTAACAACAACAAGAGTCATTGAAATGTGTGCTCTGTTCAGAGACCACACATGGATCCACCAGTGTCATTGCATGTGTGTTCTTTTCACTAACAACAACTAGAGTCATTGCATGTGTGTTCTTTTCACATACCACATATGGATCCACCAGTGTCATTGAAATGCGTCTTCTCTACAGAGACCACACATGGATCCACCAGTGTCATTGCATGTGTGTTATTTTTAGTAACAACAACCAGTCATTTTGCATGTGTGTTCTTTTCACATACCACCTATGGATCCACCAGTGTCATTGCATGTGTGTTCTCTTCACAATCCACCTATGGATCCACCAGTGTCATTGCATGTGTGTTCTTTTTAGTAACAACCAACGTCATTGCATGTGTGTTCTTTTCACTAACAACAACCAGAGTCATTGCATGTGTGTTCTTTTCACATACCACATATGGATCACTAGTGTCATTGCATGTGTGTTCTTTTCACGATCCACCCATGGATCCACTAGTGTCATTGCATGTGTGTTCTTTTTAGTAACAACCAGAGTCATTTTGCATGTGTGTTCTTTTAACATACCACCTATGGATCCACCAGTGTCATTGCATGTGTTTCTTTTCACAATCCACCCATGGATCCCACCAGTGTCATTTTGCATATGTTTTCTTTTTAGTAACAACAACCAGAGTCATTTTGCATGTGTGATCTCTTCACATACCACCTATGGATCCACCAGTGTCATTGCATGTGTGTTCTATTTAGTAACAACAACCAGAGTCATTTTGCATGTGTGTTCTTCTCACATACCACCTATGGATCCACCAGTGTCATTGCATGTGTGTTGTTTTCACTAACAACAACCAGAGTCATTGCATGTGTGTTCTTTTCACATACCACATATGGATCCACCAGTGTCATTGAAATGCGTGTTCTCTACAGAGACCACACATGGATCCACCAGTGTCATTGCATGTGTGTTCTTTTTAGTAACAACAACCAGTCATTTTGCATGTGTGTTCTTTTCACATACCACCCATGGATCCACAAGTGTCATTGCATGTGTGTTATCTTCACAATCCACCTATGGATCCACCAGTGTCATTGCATGTGTGTTCTTTTTAGTAACAACCAGAGTCATTGCATGTGTGTTCTTTTCACTAACAACAACCAGAGTCATTGCATGTGTGTTCTTTTCACATACCACATATGGATCACCAGTGTCATTGCATGTGTGTTCTTTTCACAATCCACCCATGGATCGACCAGTGTCATTGCATGTGTGTTCTTTTTAGTAACAACCAGAGTCATTTTTCATGTGTGTTCTTTTCACATACCACCTATGGATCCACCAGGGTCATTGCATGTGTGTTCATTTCACTAACAACAGCCAGAGTCAATGCATGTGTGTTCTTTTCACATACCACATATGGATCCACCAGTGTCATTGAAATGCGTGTTCTCTACAGAGACCACACATGGATCCACCAGTGTCATTGCATGTGTGTTCTTTTTAGTAACAACAACCAGTCATTTTGCATGTGTGTTCTTTTCACATACCACCTATGGATGCACAAGTGTCATTGCATGTGTGTTCTCTTCACAATCCACCTATGGATCCACCAGTGTCATTGCATGTGTGTTCTTTTTAGTAACAACCAGAGTCATTGCATGTGTGTTCTTTTCACTAACAACAACCAGAGTCATTGCATGTGTGTTCTTTTCACATACCACATATGGATCACCAGTGTCATTGCATGTGTGTTCTTTTCGCAATCCACCCATGGATCCACCAGTGTCATTGCATGTGTGTTCTTTTTAGTAACAACCAGAGTCATTTTGCATGTGTGTTCTTTTCACAAACCACCTATGGATCCACCAGTGTCATTGCATGTGTTTTGTTTTCACAATCCACCCATGGATCCCACGAGTGTCCTTTTGCATGTGTGTTCTTTTTAGTAACAACCAGAGTCATTTTGCATGTGTGATCTCTTCACATACCACCTATGGATCCACCAGTGTCATTGCATGTGTGTTCTTTTTAGTAACAACAACCAGAGTCATTGAAATGTGTGTTCTTCTCAGATACCACCTATGGATCCACCAGTGTCATTGCATGTGTGTTCATTTCATAATCCACCTATGGTTCACTACTGTCATTGCATGTGTGTTCTTTTTAGTAACAACAACCAGAGTCATTTTGCATGTGTGTTCTTCTCACATACCACCTATGGATCCACCAGTGTCATTGTATGTGTGTTCTTTTTAGTAACAACAACTAGTGTCATTGCATGTGTGTTCTCTTCAGAGACCACACATGGATCCACCAGTGTCATTGCATGTGTGTTCTTTTTACTAACAACAACAAGAGTCATTGAAATGTGTGCTCTGTTCAGAGACCACACATGGATCCACCAGTGTCATTGCATGTGTGTTCTTTTCACTAACAATAACTAGAGTCATTGCATGTGTGTTCTTTTCACATACCACATATGGATCCACCAGTGTCATTGCATGTGTGCTATTTTCACAATCCACCCATGGATCCACCAGTGTCATTGCATGTGTGTTCTTTTTAGTAACAACAACCAGGGTCATTTTGCATGTGTGTTGTTTTCACATACCACCTATGGATCCACCAGTGTCATTGAAATGTGTATTATTTTCAACTACCACCCATGGATCCACCAGTGTCATTGCATGTGTGTTCATTTTGCATGTGTAATCTCTTCACATACCACCTATGGATCCACCAGTGTCATTGCATGTGTGTTCTTTTTAGTAACAACAACTAGAGTAAATGAAATGTGTGTTCTTCTCACATACCACCTATGGATCCACCAGTGTCATTGCATGTGTGTTCATTTCACTAACAACAACCTGAGTCATTGCATGTGTGTTCTTTTCACATACCACATATGGATCCAGCAGTGTGATTGAAATTTGTGTTCTCTACAGAGACCACACATGGATCCACCAGTGTCATTTCATGTGTGTTCTTTTTAGTAACAACCAGAGTCATTTTGCATGTGTGTTCTTCTCACATACCACATATGGATCCACCAGTGTCATTGCATGTGTGTTCATTTCATAATCCACCTATGGATTCACCACTGTCATTGCATGTGTGTTCTTTTTAGTAACAACAACCAGAGTCATTTTGCATGTGTGATATCTTCACATACCACCTATGGATCCACCAGTGTCATTGCATGTGTGTTCTTTTTAGTAACAATAACCAGAGTCATTTTGCATGTGTGTTCTTTTCATATACCACCTATGGATCCACCAGTGTCATTGAAATGTGTATTATTTTCAACTACCACCCATGGATCCACCAGTGTCATTGCATGTGTGTTCTTTTTAGTAACAACAACCAGAGTCATTTTGCATGTGTAATCTCTTCACATACCACCTATGGATCCACCAGTGTCATTGCATGTGTGCTCTTTTTAGTAACAACAACTAGAGTAAATGAAATGTGTGTTCTTCTCACATACCACCTATGGATCCACCAGTGTCATTGCATGTGTGTTCATTTCACTAACAACAACCTGAGTCATTGCATGTGTGTTCTTTTCACATACCACATATGGATCCAGCAGTGTGATTGAAATGTGTGTTCTCTACAGAGACCACACATGGATCCACCAGTGTCATTTCATGTGTGCTCTTTTTAGTAACAACCAGAGTCATTTTGCATGTGTGTTCTTCTCACATACCACATATGGATCCACCAGTGTCATTGCATGTGTGTTCTTTTCACAATCCACCCATGGATCCCACGAGTGTCCTTTTGCATGTGTGTTCTTTTTAGTAACAACCAGAGTCATTTTGCATGTGTGATCTCTTCACATACCACCTATGGATCCACCAGTGTCATTGCATGTGTTTTATTTTTAGTAACAACAACCAGAGTCATTGAAATGTGTGTTCTTCTCAGATACCACCTATGGATCCACCAGTGTCATTGCATGTGTGTTCATTTCATAATCCACCTATGGATTCACCACTGTCATTGCAAGTGTGTTCTTTTTAGTAACAACAACCAGAGTCATTTTGCATGTGTGTTCTTCTCACATACCACCTATGGATCCACCAGTGTCATTGTATGTGTGTTCTTTTTAGTAACAACAACTAGTGTCATTGCATGTGTGTTCTCTTCAGAGACCACACATGGATCCACCAGTGTCATTGCATGTGTGTTCTTTTTACTAACAACAACAAGAGTCATTGAAATGTGTGCTCTGTTCAGAGACCACACATGGATCCACCAGTGTCATTGCATGTGTGTTCTTTTCACTAACAACAACTAGAGTCATTGCATGTGTGTTCTTTTCACATACCACATATGGATCCACCAGTGTCATTGCATGTGTGCTATTTTCACAATCCACCCATGGATCCACCAGTGTCATTGCATGTGTGTTCTTTTTAGTAACAACAACCAGGGTCATTTTGCATGTGTGTTGTTTTCACATACCACCTATGGATCCACCAGTGTCATTGAAATGTGTATTATTTTCAACTACCACCCATGGATCCACCAGTGTCATTGCATGTGTGTTCTTTTTAGTAACAACAACCAGAGTCATTTTGCATGTGTAATCTCTTCACATACCACCTATGGATCCACCAGTGTCATTGCATGTGTGTTCTTTTTAGTAACAACAACTAGAGTAAATGAAATGTGTGTTCTTCTCACATACCACCTATGGATCCACAAGTGTCATTGCATGTGTGTTCATTTCACTAACAACAACCTGTGTCATTGCATGTGTGTTCTTTTCACATACCACATATGGATCCAGCAGTGTGATTGAAATGTGTGTTCTCTACAGAGACCACACATGGATCCACCAGTGTCATTTCATGTGTGTTCTTTTTAGTAACAACCAGAGTCATTTTGCATGTGTGTTCTTCTCACATACCACATATGGATCCACCAGTGTCATTGCATGTGTGTTCATTTCATAATCCACCTATGGATTCACCACTGTCATTGCATGTGTGTTCTTTTTAATAACAACAACCAGAGTCATTTTGCATGTGTGATATCTTCACATACCACCTATGGATCCACCAGTGTCATTGCATGTGTGTTCTTTTTAGTAACAATAACTAGAGTCATTTTGCATGTGTGTTCTTTTCATATACCACCTATGGATCCACCAGTGTCATTGAAATGTGTATTATTTTCAACTACCACCCATGGATCCACCAGTGTCATTGCATGTGTGTTCTTTTTAGTAACAACAACCAGAGTCATTTTGCATGTGTAATCTCTTCACATACCACCTATGGATCCACCAGTGTCATTGCATGTGTGTTCTTTTTAGTAACAACAACTAGAGTTAATGAAATGTGTGTTCTTCTCACATACCACCTATGGATCCACCAGTGTCATTGCATGTGTGTTCATTTCACTAACAACAACCTGAGTCATTGCATGTGTGTTCTTTTCACATACCACATATGGATCCAGCAGTGTGATTGAAATGTGTGTTCTCTACAGAGACCACACATGGATCCACCAGTGTCATTTCATGTGTGTTCTTTTTAGTAACAACCAGAGTCATTTTGCATGTGTGTTCTTCTCACATACCACATATGGATCCACCAGTGTCATTGCATGTGTGTTCTTTTCACAATCCACCCATGGATCCGCCGGGGTCATTGCATATGTGTTCTTTTTAGTAACAACCAGAGTCATTTTACATGTGTGTTCTTTTCACATACCACCTATGGATCCACCAGTGTAATTGCATGTGTTTTCTTTTCACAATCCACCCATGGATCCCACCAGTGTGATTTTGCATGTGTGATCTTTTTAGTAACAACAACCAGAGTCATTTTGCATGTGTGTTCTTTTGACATACCACCTATGGATCCAACAGTGTCATTGCATGTGTGTTCTCTTCACAATCAGCCTATGGATCCACCAGTGTCATTGCATGTGTTCTTTTTAGCAACAACAACCAGTGTCATTGCATGTGTGCTCTCTTCAGAGACCACACATGGATCCACCAGTGTCATTGCATGTGTGTTCTTTTTATTAACAACAACAAGAGTCATTGAAATATGTGCTCTTTTCAGAGACCACACATGGATCCACCAGTGTCATTGCACGTGTGTTCTTTTCACAATCCACCCATGGATCCACCAGTGTCATTGCATGTGTGTTCTTTTTAGTAACAACAACCAGAGTCATTTTGCATGTGTGTTCTTCTCACATACCACCTATGGATCCACCAATGTCATTGCATGTGTGTTCTTTTCACTAACAACAACCAGAGTCATTGCATGTGTGTTCTTTTCACATACCACATATGGATCCACCAGTGTCATTGAAATGCGTGTTCTCTATAGAGACCACACATGGATCCACCAGTGTCATTGCATGTGTGTTCTTTTTAGTAACAACAACCAGTCATTTTGCATGTGTGTTCTTTTCACATACCACCCATGGATCCACAAGTGTCATTGCATGTGTGTTCTCTTCACAATCCACCTATGGATCCACCAGTGTCATTGCGTGTGTGTTCTTTTTAGTAACAACCAGAGTCATTGCATGTGTGTTCTTTTCACTAAAACAACCAAAGTCATTGCATGTGTGTTCTTTTCACATACCACATATGGATCACCAATGTCATTGCATGTGTGTTCTTTTCACATTCCACCCATGGATCCACTAGTGTCATTGCATGTGTGTTCTTTTTAGTAACAACCAGAGTCATTTTGCATGTGTGTTCTTTTCACATACCACCTATGGATCAACCAGTGTAATTGCATGTGTTTTCTTTTCACAATCCACGCATGGATCCCACCAGTGTCATTTTGCATGTGTGTTCTTTTTAGTAACAACAACCAGAGTCATTTTGCATGTGTGTTCTCTTCACATACCACCTATGGATCCACCAGTGTCATTGCATGTGTGTTCTCTTCACAATCCACCTATGGATCCACCAGTGTCATTGCATGTGTACTTTTTAGTAAGAACAACCAGTGTCATTGCATGTGTGCTCTCTTCAGAGACCACACATGGATCCACCAGTGTCATTGCATGTGTGTTCTTTTTACTAACAACAACAAGAGTCATTGAAATATGTGCTCTCTTCAGAGACCACACATGGATCCACCAGTGTCATTGCATGTGTGTTCTTTTCACAATCCACCCATGGATCCACCAGTGTCATTGCATGTGTGTTCTTTTTAGTAACAACAACCAGAGTCATTTTGCATGTGTGTTCTTCTCACATACCACCTATGGATCCACCAGTGTCATTGCATGTGTGTTCTTTTCACTAACAACAACCAGAGTCATTGCATGTGTGTTCTTTTCACATACCACATATGGATCCACCAGTGTCATTGAAATGCGTCTTCTCTATAGAGACCACACATGGATCCACCAGTGTCATTGCATGTGTGTTCTTTTCACATACCACATATGGATCCACTAGTGTCATTGAAATGCGTGTTCTCCACAGAGACCACACATGGATCCACCAGTTTCATTGCATGTGTGTTCTTTTCAGTGACTACAACCAGAGTCATTTTGCATGTGTGTTCTTCTCACATACCACCTATGGATCCACCAGTGTCATTGCATGTGTGTTCTTTTCACTAACAACAACCAGAGTCATTGCATGTGTGTTCTTTTCACATACCACATATGGATCCACTAGTGTCATTGAAATGCGTCTTCTCTACAGAGACCACACATGGATCCACCAGTGTCATTGCATGTGTGTTCTTTTTAGTAACAACAACCAGTCATTTTGCATGTGTGTTCTTTTCACATACCACCTATGGATCCACCAGTGTCATTGCATGTGTGTTCTCTTCACAATCCACCTATGGATCCACCAGTGTCATTGCATGTGTGTTCTTTTTAGTAACAACCAGAGTCATTGCATGTGTGTTCTTTTCACTAACAACAACCAGAGTCATTGCATGTGCGTTCTTTTCACATACCACATATGGATCACTAGTGTCATTGCATGTGTGTTCTTTTCACAATCCAACCATGGATCCACCAGTGTCATTGCATGTGTGTTCTTTTTAGTAACAACAAGAGTCATTTTGCATGTGTGTTCTTTTAACATACCACCTATGGATCCACCAGTGTCATTGCATGTGTTTTCTTTTCACAATCCACCCATGGATCCCACCAGTGTCATTTTGCATATGTGTTCTTTTTAGTAACAACAACCAGAGTCATTTTGCATGTGTGATCTCTTCACATACCACCTATGGATCCATCAGTGTCATTGCATGTGTGTTCTATTTAGTAACAACAACCAGAGTCATTTTGCATGTGTGTTCTTCTCACATACCACCTATGGATCCACCAGTGTCATTGCATGTGTGTTCTTTTCACTAACAACAACCAGAGTCACTGCATGTGTGTTCTTTTCACATACCACATATGGATACACCAGTGTCATTGAAATGCGTGTTCTCTACAGATACCACACATGGATCCACCAGTGTCATTGCATGTGTGTTCTTTTTAGTAACAACCAGAGTCATTTTGCATGTGTGTTCTTTTCACATACCACATATGGATCCACCAGTGTCATTGCATGTGTGTTCTTTTCACAATCCACCCATGGATCCGCCGGTGTCATTGCATGTGTGTTCTTTTTAGTAACAACCAGAGTCATTTTGCATGTGTGTTCTTTTCACATACCACCTATGGATCCACCAGTGTAATTGTATGTGTTTTCTTTTCACAATCCACCCATGGATCCCACAAGTGTCATTTTGCATGTGTGTTATTTTTAGTAACAACAACCAGAGTCATTTTGCATGTGTGTTCTCTTCACATACCACCTATGGATCCACCAGTGTCATTGCATGTGTGTTCTCTTCACAATCCACCTATGGATCCACCAGTGTCATTGCATGTGTTCTTTTTAGTAACAACAACCAGTGCCATTGCATGTGTGCTCTCTTCAGAGACCACACATGGATCCACCAGTGTCATTGCATGTGTGTTCTTTTTACTAACAACAACAAGAGTCATTGAAATATGTGTTCTCTTCAGAGACCACACGTGGATCCACCAGTGTCATTGCATGTGTGTTCTTTTCACAATCCACCCATGGATCCACCAGTGTCATTGCATGTGTGTTCTTTTTAGTAACAACAAGCAGAGTCATTTTGCATGTGTGTTCTTCTCACATACCACCTATGGATCCACCAGTGTCATTGGATGTGTGTTCTTTTCACTAACAACAACCAGAGTCATTGCATGTGTGTTTTTTTCACATACCACATATGGATCCACCGGTGTCATTGAAATGCGTCTTCTCTACAGAGACCACACATGGATCCACCAGTGTCATTGCATGTGTGTTCTTTTTAGTAACAACAACCAGTCATTTTGCATGTGTGTTCTTTTCACATACCACCTATGGATCCACCAGTGTCATGGCATGTGTGTTCTCTTCACAATCCACCTATGGATCCACTAGTGTCATTGCATGTGTGTTCTTTTTAGTAACAACCAGAGTCATTGCATGTGTGTTCTTTTCACTAACAACAACCAGAGTCATTGCATGTGTGTTCTTTTCACATACCATATATGGATCACTAGTGTCATTGCATATGTGTTCTTTTTAGTAACAACAACTAGAGTCATTTTGCATGTGTGATCTCTTCACATACCACCTATGGATCCACCAGTGTCATTGCATGTGTGTTCTATTTAGTAACAACCAGAGTCATTTTGCATGTGTGTTCTTCTCACATACCACCTATGGATCCACCAGTGTCATTGCATGTGTGTTCTTTTTAGTAACAACAACCAGTCATTTTGCATGTGTGTTCTTTTCACATACCACCCATGGATCCACAAGTGTCATTGCATGTGTGTTCTCTTCACAATCCACCTATGGATCCACCAGTGTCATTGCGTGTGTGTTCTTTTTAGTAACAACCAGAGTCATTGCATGTGTGTTCTTTTCACTAAAACAACCAAAGTCATTGCATGTGTGTTCTTTTCACATACCACATATGGATCACCAATGTCATTGCATGTGTGTTCTTTTCACATTCCACCCATGGATCCACTAGTGTCATTGCATGTGTGTTCTTTTTAGTAACAACCAGAGTCATTTTGCATGTGTGTTCTTTTCACATACCACCTATGGATCAACCAGTGTAATTGCATGTGTTTTCTTTTCACAATCCACGCATGGATCCCACCAGTGTCATTTTGCATGTGTGTTCTTTTTAGTAACAACAACCAGAGTCATTTTGCATGTGTGTTCTCTTCACATACCACCTATGGATCCACCAGTGTCATTGCATGTGTGTTCTCTTCACAATCCACCTATGGATCCACCAGTGTCATTGCATGTGTACTTTTTAGTAAGAACAACCAGTGTCATTGCATGTGTGCTCTCTTCAGAGACCACACATGGATCCACCAGTGTCATTGCATGTGTGTTCTTTTTACTAACAACAACAAGAGTCATTGAAATATGTGCTCTCTTCAGAGACCACACATGGATCCACCAGTGTCATTGCATGTGTGTTCTTTTCACAATCCACCCATGGATCCACCAGTGTCATTGCATGTGTGTTCTTTTTAGTAACAACAACCAGAGTCATTTTGCATGTGTGTTCTTCTCACATACCACCTATGGATCCACCAGTGTCATTGCATGTGTGTTCTTTTCACTAACAACAACCAGAGTCATTGCATGTGTGTTCTTTTCACATACCACATATGGATCCACCAGTGTCATTGAAATGCGTCTTCTCTATAGAGACCACACATGGATCCACCAGTGTCATTGCATGTGTGTTCTTTTCACATACCACATATGGATCCACTAGTGTCATTGAAATGCGTGTTCTCCACAGAGACCACACATGGATCCACCAGTTTCATTGCATGTGTGTTCTTTTCAGTGACTACAACCAGAGTCATTTTGCATGTGTGTTCTTCTCACATACCACCTATGGATCCACCAGTGTCATTGCATGTGTGTTCTTTTCACTAACAACAACCAGAGTCATTGCATGTGTGTTCTTTTCACATACCACATATGGATCCACTAGTGTCATTGAAATGCGTCTTCTCTACAGAGACCACACATGGATCCACCAGTGTCATTGCATGTGTGTTCTTTTTAGTAACAACAACCAGTCATTTTGCATGTGTGTTCTTTTCACATACCACCTATGGATCCACCAGTGTCATTGCATGTGTGTTCTCTTCACAATCCACCTATGGATCCACCAGTGTCATTGCATGTGTGTTCTTTTTAGTAACAACCAGAGTCATTGCATGTGTGTTCTTTTCACTAACAACAACCAGAGTCATTGCATGTGCGTTCTTTTCACATACCACATATGGATCACTAGTGTCATTGCATGTGTGTTCTTTTCACAATCCAACCATGGATCCACCAGTGTCATTGCATGTGTGTTCTTTTTAGTAACAACAAGAGTCATTTTGCATGTGTGTTCTTTTAACATACCACCTATGGATCCACCAGTGTCATTGCATGTGTTTTCTTTTCACAATCCACCCATGGATCCCACCAGTGTCATTTTGCATATGTGTTCTTTTTAGTAACAACAACCAGAGTCATTTTGCATGTGTGATCTCTTCACATACCACCTATGGATCCATCAGTGTCATTGCATGTGTGTTCTATTTAGTAACAACAACCAGAGTCATTTTGCATGTGTGTTCTTCTCACATACCACCTATGGATCCACCAGTGTCATTGCATGTGTGTTCTTTTCACTAACAACAACCAGAGTCACTGCATGTGTGTTCTTTTCACATACCACATATGGATACACCAGTGTCATTGAAATGCGTGTTCTCTACAGATACCACACATGGATCCACCAGTGTCATTGCATGTGTGTTCTTTTTAGTAACAACCAGAGTCATTTTGCATGTGTGTTCTTTTCACATACCACATATGGATCCACCAGTGTCATTGCATGTGTGTTCTTTTCACAATCCACCCATGGATCCGCCGGTGTCATTGCATGTGTGTTCTTTTTAGTAACAACCAGAGTCATTTTGCATGTGTGTTCTTTTCACATACCACCTATGGATCCACCAGTGTAATTGTATGTGTTTTCTTTTCACAATCCACCCATGGATCCCACAAGTGTCATTTTGCATGTGTGTTATTTTTAGTAACAACAACCAGAGTCATTTTGCATGTGTGTTCTCTTCACATACCACCTATGGATCCACCAGTGTCATTGCATGTGTGTTCTCTTCACAATCCACCTATGGATCCACCAGTGTCATTGCATGTGTTCTTTTTAGTAACAACAACCAGTGCCATTGCATGTGTGCTCTCTTCAGAGACCACACATGGATCCACCAGTGTCATTGCATGTGTGTTCTTTTTACTAACAACAACAAGAGTCATTGAAATATGTGTTCTCTTCAGAGACCACACGTGGATCCACCAGTGTCATTGCATGTGTGTTCTTTTCACAATCCACCCATGGATCCACCAGTGTCATTGCATGTGTGTTCTTTTTAGTAACAACAAGCAGAGTCATTTTGCATGTGTGTTCTTCTCACATACCACCTATGGATCCACCAGTGTCATTGGATGTGTGTTCTTTTCACTAACAACAACCAGAGTCATTGCATGTGTGTTTTTTTCACATACCACATATGGATCCACCGGTGTCATTGAAATGCGTCTTCTCTACAGAGACCACACATGGATCCACCAGTGTCATTGCATGTGTGTTCTTTTTAGTAACAACAACCAGTCATTTTGCATGTGTGTTCTTTTCACATACCACCTATGGATCCACCAGTGTCATGGCATGTGTGTTCTCTTCACAATCCACCTATGGATCCACTAGTGTCATTGCATGTGTGTTCTTTTTAGTAACAACCAGAGTCATTGCATGTGTGTTCTTTTCACTAACAACAACCAGAGTCATTGCATGTGTGTTCTTTTCACATACCATATATGGATCACTAGTGTCATTGCATATGTGTTCTTTTTAGTAACAACAACTAGAGTCATTTTGCATGTGTGATCTCTTCACATACCACCTATGGATCCACCAGTGTCATTGCATGTGTGTTCTATTTAGTAACAACCAGAGTCATTTTGCATGTGTGTTCTTCTCACATACCACCTATGGATCCACCAGTGTCATTGCATGTGTGTTTTTTCACTAACAACAACCAGAGTCATTCCATGTGTGTTCTTTTCACATACCACATATGGATCCACCAGTGTCATTGAAATGCGTGTTCTCTACAGAGACCACACATGGATCCACCAGTGTCATTGCATGTGTGTTCTTTTTAGTAACAACAACCAGTCATTTTGCATGTGTGTTCTTTTCACATACCACCCATGGATCCACAAGTGTCATTGCATGTGTGTTCTCTTCACAATCCACCTATGGATCCACCAGTGTCATTGCATGTGTGTTCTTTTTAGTAACAACCAGAGTCATTGCATGTGTGTTCTTTTCACTAACAACAACCAGAGTCATTGCATGTGTGTTCTTTCCACATACCACATATGGATCACCAGTGTCATTGCATGTGTGTTCTTTTCACAATCCACCCATGGATCGACCAGTGTCATTGCATGTGTGTTCTTTTCACATACCACCTATGGATCCACCAGGGTCATTGCATGTGTGTTCATTTAACATACCACCTATGGATCCAACAGTGTCATTGCATGTGTTTTCTTTTCACAATCCACCCATGGATCCCACCAGTGTCATTTTGCATATGTGTTCTTTTTAGTAACAACAACCAGAGTCATTTTGAATGTGTGATCTCTTCACATACCACCTATGGATCCACCAGTGTCATTGCATGTGTGTTCTATTTAGTAACAACAACCAGAGTCATTTTGCATGTGTGTTCTTCTCACATACCACCTATGGATCCACCAGTGTCATTGCATGTGTGTTGTTTTCACTAACAACAACCAGAGTCATTGCATGTGTGTTCTTTTCACATACCACATATGGATCCACCAGTGTCATTGAAATGCGTGTTCTCTACAGAGACCACACATGGATCCACCAGTGTCATTGCATGTGTGTTCTTTTTAGTAACAACAACCAGTCATTTTGCATGTGTGTTCTTTTCACATACCACCCATGGATCCACCAGTGTCATTGCATGTGTTCTTTTTAGTAACAACAACCAGTGCCATTGCAGGTGTGCTCTCTTCAGAGACCACACATGGATCCACCAGTGTCATTGCATGTGTGTTCCTTTTACTAACAACAACAAGAGTCATTGAAATATGTGCTCTCTTCAGAGACCACACGTGGATCCACCAGTGTCATTGCATGTGTGTTCTTTTCACAATCCACCCATGGATCCACCAGTGTCATTGCATGTGTGTTCTTTTTAGTAACAACAACCAGAGTCATTTTGCATGTGTGTTCTTCTCACATACCACCTATGGATCCACCAGTGTCATTGCATGTGTGTTCTTTTCACATACCACATATGGATCCACCGGTGTCATTGAAATGTGTCTTCTCTACAGAGACCACACATGGATCCACCAGTGTCATTGCATGTGTGTTCTTTTCACATACCACATATGGATCCACCAGTGTCATTGAAATGCGTCTTCTCTACAGAGACCACACATGGATCCACCAGTGTCATTGCATGTGTGTTATTTTTAGTAACAACAACCAGTCATTTTGCATGTGTGTTCTTTTCACATACCACCTATGGATCCACCAGTGTCATTGCATGTGTGTTCTCTTCACAATCCACCTATGGATCCACCAGTGTCATTGCATGTGTGTTCTTTTTAGTAACAACCAACGTCATTGCATGTGTGTTCTTTTCACTAACAACAACCAGAGTCATTGCATGTGTGTTCTTTTCACATACCACATATGGATCACTAGTGTCATTGCATGTGTGTTCTTTTCACGATCCACCCATGGATCCACTAGTGTCATTGCATGTGTGTTCTTTTTAGTAACAACCAGAGTCATTTTGCATGTGTGTTCTTTTAACATACCACCTATGGATCCACCAGTGTCATTGCATGTGTTTCTTTTCACAATCCACCCATGGATCCCACCAGTGTCATTTTGCATATGTTTTCTTTTTAGTAACAACAACCAGAGTCATTTTGCATGTGTGATCTCTTCACATACCACCTATGGATCCACCAGTGTCATTGCATGTGTGTTCTATTTAGTAACAACAACCAGAGTCATTTTGCATGTGTGTTCTTCTCACATACCACCTATGGATCCACCAGTGTCATTGCATGTGTGTTGTTTTCACTAACAACAACCAGAGTCATTGCATGTGTGTTCTTTTCACATACCACATATGGATCCACCAGTGTCATTGAAATGCGTGTTCGCTACAGAGACCACACATGGATCCACCAGTGTCATTGCATGTGTGTTCTTTTTAGTAACAACAACCAGTCATTTTGCATGTGTGTTCTTTTCACATACCACCCATGGATCCACAAGTGTCATTGCATGTGTGTTCTCTTCACAATCCACCTATGGATCCACCAGTGTCATTGCATGTGTGTTCTTTTTAGTAACAACCAGAGTCATTGCATGTGTGTTCTTTTCACTAACAACAACCAGAGTCATTGCATGTGTGTTCTTTTCACATACCACATATGGATCACCAGTGTCATTGCATGTGTGTTCTTTTCACAATCCACCCATGGATCGACCAGTGTCATTGCATGTGTGTTCTTTTTAGTAACAACCAGAGTCATTTTTCATGTGTGTTCTTTTCACATACCACCTATGGATCCACCAGGGTCATTGCATGTGTGTTCATTTCACTAACAACAGCCAGAGTCAATGCATGTGTGTTCTTTTCACATACCACATATGGATCCACCAGTGTCATTGAAATGCGTGTTCTCTACAGAGACCACACATGGATCCACCAGTGTCATTGCATGTGTGTTCTTTTTAGTAACAACAACCAGTCATTTTGCATGTGTGTTCTTTTCATATACCACCTATGGATGCACAAGTGTCATTGCATGTGTGTTCTCTTCACAATCCACCTATGGATCCACCAGTGTCATTGCATGTGTGTTCTTTTTAGTAACAACCAGAGTCATTGCATGTGTGTTCTTTTCACTAACAACAACCAGAGTCATTGCATGTGTGTTCTTTTCACATACCACATATGGATCACCAGTGTCATTGCATGTGTGTTCTTTTCGCAATCCACCCATGGATCCACCAGTGTCATTGCATGTGTGTTCTTTTTAGTAACAACCAGAGTCATTTTGCATGTGTGTTCTTTTCACAAACCACCTATGGATCCACCAGTGTCATTGCATGTGTTTTGTTTTCACAATCCACCCATGGATCCCACGAGTGTCCTTTTGCATGTGTGTTCTTTTTAGTAACAACCAGAGTCATTTTGCATGTGTGATCTCTTCACATACCACCTATGGATCCACCAGTGTCATTGCATGTGTGTTCTTTTTAGTAACAACAACCAGAGTCATTGAAATGTGTGTTCTTCTCAGATACCACCTATGGATCCACCAGTGTCATTGCATGTGTGTTCATTTCATAATCCACCTATGGTTCACCACTGTCATTGCATGTGTGTTCTTTTTAGTAACAACAACCAGAGTCATTTTGCATGTGTGTTCTTCTCACATACCACCTATGGATCCACCAGTGTCATTGTATGTGTGTTCTTTTTAGTAACAACAACTAGTGTCATTGCATGTGTGTTCTCTTCAGAGACCACACATGGATCCACCAGTGTCATTGCATGAGTCTTCTTTTTACTAACAACAACAAGAGTCATTGAAATGTGTGCTCTGTTCAGAGACCACACATGGATCCACCAGTGTCATTGCATGTGTGTTCTTTTCACTAACAACAACTAGAGTCATTGCATGTGTGTTCTTTTCACATACCACATATGGATCCACCAGTGTCATTGAAATGCGTCTTCTCTACAGAGACCACACATGGATCCACCAGTGTCATTGCATGTGTGTTATTTTTAGTAACAACAACCAGTCATTTTGCATGTGTGTTCTTTTCACATACCACCTATGGATCCACCAGTGTCATTCCATGTGTGTTCTCTTCACAATCCACCTATGGATCCACCAGTGTCATTGCATGTGTGTTCTTTTTAGTAACAACCAACGTCATTGCATGTGTGTTCTTTTCACTAACAACAACCAGAGTCATTGCATGTGTGTTCTTTTCACATACCACATATGGATCACTAGTGTCATTGCATGTGTGTTCTTTTCACGATCCACCCATGGATCCACTAGTGTCATTGCATGTGTGTTCTTTTTAGTAATAACCAGAGTCATTTTGCATGTGTGTTCTTTTAACATACCACCTATGGATCCATCAGTGTCATTGCATGTGTTTCTTTTCACAATCCACCCATGGATCCCACCAGTGTCATTTTGCATATGTTTTCTTTTTAGTAACAACAACCAGAGTCATTTTGCATGTGTGATCTCTTCACATACCACCTATGGATCCACCAGTGTCATTGCATGTGTGTTCTATTTAGTAACAACAACCAGAGTCATTTTGCATGTGTGTTCTTCTCACATACCACCTATGGATCCACCAGTGTCATTGCATGTGTGTTGTTTTCACTAACAACAACCAGAGTCATTGCATGTGTGTTCTTTTCACATACCACATATGGATCCACCAGTGTCATTGAAATGCGTGTTCTCTACAGAGACCACACATGGATCCACCAGTGTTATTGCATGTGTGTTCTTTTTAGTAACAACAACCAGTCATTTTGCATGTGTGTTCTTTTCACATACCACCCATGGATCCACAAGTGTCATTGCATGTGTGTTCTCTTCACAATCCACCTATGGATCCACCAGTGTCATTGCATGTGTGTTCTTTTTAGTAACAACCAGAGTCATTGCATGTGTGTTCTTTTCACTAACAACAACCAGAGTCATTGCATGTGTGTTCTTTTCACATACCACATATGGATCACCAGTGTCATTGCATGTGTGTTCTTTTCACAATCCACCCATGGATCGACCAGTGTCATTGCATGTGTGTTCTTTTTAGTAACAACCAGAGTCATTTTTCATGTGTGTTCTTTTCACATACCACCTATGGATCCACCAGGGTCATTGCATGTGTGTTCATTTCACTAACAACAGCCAGAGTCAATGCATGTGTGTTCTTTTCACATACCACATATGGATCCACCAGTGTCATTGAAATGCGTGTTCTCTACAGAGACCACACATGGATCCACCAGTGTCATTGCATGTGTGTTCTTTTTAGTAACAACAACCAGTCATTTTGCATGTGTGTTCTTTTCACATACCACCTATGGATGCACAAGTGTCATTGCATGTGTGTTCTCTTCACAATCCACCTATGGATCCACCAGTGTCATTGCATGTGTGTTCTTTTTAGTAACAACCAGAGTCATTGCATGTGTGTTCTTTTCACTAACAACAACCAGAGTCATTGCATGTGTGTTCTTTTCACATACCACATATGGATCACCAGTGTCATTGCATGTGTGTTCTTTTCGCAATCCACCCATGGATCCACCAGTGTCATTGCATGTGTGTTCTTTTTAGTAACAACCAGAGTCATTTTGCATGTGTGTTCTTTTCACAAACCACCTATGGATCCACCAGTGTCATTGCATGTGTTTTGTTTTCACAATCCACCCATGGATCCCACGAGTGTCCTTTTGCATGTGTGTTCTTTTTAGTAACAACCAGAGTCATTTTGCATGTGTGATCTCTTCACATACCACCTATGGATCCACCAGTGTCATTGCATGTGTGTTCTTTTTAGTAACAACAACCAGAGTCATTGAAATGTGTGTTCTTCTCAGATACCACCTATGGATCCACCAGTGTCATTGCATGTGTGTTCATTTCATAATCCACCTATGGTTCACTACTGTCATTGCATGTGTGTTCTTTTTAGTAACAACAACCAGAGTCATTTTGCATGTGTGTTCTTCTCACATACCACCTATGGATCCACCAGTGTCATTGTATGTGTGTTCTTTTTAGTAACAACAACTAGTGTCATTGCATGTGTGTTCTCTTCAGAGACCACACATGGATCCACCAGTGTCATTGCATGTGTGTTCTTTTTACTAACAACAACAAGAGTCATTGAAATGTGTGCTCTGTTCAGAGACCACACATGGATCCACCAGTGTCATTGCATGTGTGTTCTTTTCACTAACAATAACTAGAGTCATTGCATGTGTGTTCTTTTCACATACCACATATGGATCCACCAGTGTCATTGCATGTGTGCTATTTTCACAATCCACCCATGGATCCACCAGTGTCATTGCATGTGTGTTCTTTTTAGTAACAACAACCAGGGTCATTTTGCATGTGTGTTGTTTTCACATACCACCTATGGATCCACCAGTGTCATTGAAATGTGTATTATTTTCAACTACCACCCATGGATCCACCAGTGTCATTGCATGTGTGTTCATTTTGCATGTGTAATCTCTTCACATACCACCTATGGATCCACCAGTGTCATTGCATGTGTGTTCTTTTTAGTAACAACAACTAGAGTAAATGAAATGTGTGTTCTTCTCACATACCACCTATGGATCCACCAGTGTCATTGCATGTGTGTTCATTTCACTAACAACAACCTGAGTCATTGCATGTGTGTTCTTTTCACATACCACATATGGATCCAGCAGTGTGATTGAAATGTGTGTTCTCTACAGAGACCACACATGGATCCACCAGTGTCATTTCATGTGTGTTCTTTTTAGTAACAACCAGAGTCATTTTGCATGTGTGTTCTTCTCACATACCACATATGGATCCACCAGTGTCATTGCATGTGTGTTCATTTCATAATCCACCTATGGATTCACCACTGTCATTGCATGTGTGTTCTTTTTAGTAACAACAACCAGAGTCATTTTGCATGTGTGATATCTTCACATACCACCTATGGATCCACCAGTGTCATTGCATGTGTGTTCTTTTTAGTAACAATAACGAGAGTCATTTTGCATGTGTGTTCTTTTCATATACCACCTATGGATCCACCAGTGTCATTGAAATGTGTATTATTTTCAACTACCACCCATGGATCCACCAGTGTCATTGCATGTGTGTTCTTTTTAGTAACAACAACCAGAGTCATTTTGCATGTGTAATCTCTTCACATACCACCTATGGATCCACCAGTGTCATTGCATGTGTGCTCTTTTTAGTAACAACAACTAGAGTAAATGAAATGTGTGTTCTTCTCACATACCACCTATGGATCCACCAGTGTCATTGCATGTGTGTTCATTTCACTAACAACAACCTGAGTCATTGCATGTGTGTTCTTTTCACATACCACATATGGATCCAGCAGTGTGATTGAAATGTGTGTTCTCTACAGAGACCACACATGGATCCACCAGTGTCATTTCATGTGTGCTCTTTTTAGTAACAACCAGAGTCATTTTGCATGTGTGTTCTTCTCACATACCACATATGGATCCACCAGTGTCATTGCATGTGTGTTCTTTTCACAATCCACCCATGGATCCGCCGGGGTCATTGCATATGTGTTCTTTTTAGTAACAACCAGAGTCATTTTACATGTGTGTTCTTTTCACATACCACCTATGGATCCACCAATGTCATTGCATGTGTTTTATTTTTAGTAACAACAACCAGAGTCATTGAAATGTGTGTTCTTCTCAGATACCACCTATGGATCCACCAGTGTCATTGCATGTGTGTTCATTTCATAATCCACCTATGGATTCACCACTGTCATTGCATGTGTGTTCCTTTTAGTAACAACAACCAGAGTCATTTTGCATGTGTGTTCTTCTCACATACCACCTATGGATCCACCAGTGTCATTGTATGTGTGTTCTTTTTAGTAACAACAACTAGTGTCATTGCATGTGTGTTCTCTTCAGAGACCACACATGGATCCACCAGTGTCATTGCATGTGTGTTCTTTTTACTAACAACAACAAGAGTCATTGAAATGTGTGCTCTGTTCAGAGACCACACATGGATCCACCAGTGTCATTGCATGTGTGTTCTTTTCACTAACAACAACTAGAGTCATTGCATGTGTGTTCTTTTCACATACCACATATGGATCCGCCAGTGTCATTGCATGTGTGCTATTTTCACAATCCACCCATGGATCCACTAGTGTCATTGCATGTGTGTTCTTTTTAGTAACAACAACCAGGGTCATTTTGCATGTGTGTTGTTTTCACATACCACCTATGGATCCACCAGTGTCATTGAAATGTGTATTATTTTCAACTACCACCCATGGATCCACCAGTGTCATTGCATGTGTGTTCTTTTTAGTAACAACAACCAGAGTCATTTTGCATGTGTAATCTCTTCACATACCACCTATGGATCCACCAGTGTCATTGCATGTGTGTTCTTTTTAGTAACAACAACCAGAGTCATTTTGCATGTGTGTTCTTCTCACATACCACCTATGGATCCACCAGTGTCATTGCATGTGTGTTGTTTTCACTAACAACAACCAGAGTCATTGCATGTGTGTTCTTTTCACATACCACATATGGATCCACCAGTGTCATTGAAATGTGTGTTCTCTACAGAGACCACACATGGATCCACCAGTGTCATTTCATGTGTGTTCTTTTTAGTAACAACCAGAGTCATTTTGCATGTGTGTTCTTCTCACATACCACATATGGATCCACCAGTGTCATTGCATGTGTGTTCATTTCATAATCCACCTATGGATTCACCACTGTCATTCCATGTGTGTTCTTTTTAATAACAACAACCAGAGTCATTTTGCATGTGTGATATCTTCACATACCACCTATGGATCCACCAGTGTCATTGCATGTGTGTTCTTTTTAGTAACAATAACTAGAGTCATTTTGCATGTGTGTTCTTTTCATATACCACCTATGGATCCACCAGTGTCATTGAAATGTGTATTATTTTCAACTACCACCCATGGATCCACCAGTGTCATTGCATGTGTGTTCTTTTTAGTAACAACAACCAGAGTCATTTTGCATGTGTAATCTCTTCACATACCACCTATGGATCCACCAGTGTCATTGCATGTGTGTTCTTTTTAGTAACAACAACTAGAGTAAATGAAATGTGTGTTCTTCTCACATACCACCTATGGATCCACCAGTGTCATTGCATGTGTGTTCATTTCACTAACAACAACCTGAGTCATTGCATGTGTGTTCTTTTCACATACCACATATGGATCCAGCAGTGTGATTGAAATGTGTGTTCTCTACAGAGACCACACATGGATCCACCAGTGTCATTTCATGTGTGCTCTTTTTAGTAACAACCAGAGTCATTTTGCATGTGTGTTCTTCTCACATACCACATATGGATCCACCAGTGTCATTGCATGTGTGTTCATTTCATAATCCACCTATGGATTCACCACTGTCATTGCATGTGTGTTCTTTTTAGTAACAACAACCAGAGTCATTTTGCATGTGTGATATCTTCACATACCACCTATGGATCCACCAGTGTCATTGCATGTGTGTTCTTTTTAGTAACAATAACCAGAGTCATTTTGCATGTGTGTTCTTTTCATATACCACCTATGGATCCACCAGTGTCATTGAAATGTGTATTATTTTCAACTACCACCCATGGATCCACCAGTGTCATTGCATGTGTGTTCTTTTTAGTAACAACAACCAGAGTCATTTTGCATGTGTAATCTCTTCACATACCACCTATGGATCCACCAGTGTCATTGCATGTGTGCTCTTTTTAGTAACAACAACTAGAGTAAATGAAATGTGTGTTCTTCTCACATACCACCTATGGATCCACCAGTGTCATTCCATGTGTGTTCATTTCACTAACAACAACCTGAGTCATTGCATGTGTGTTCTTTTCACATACCACATATGGATCCAGCAGTGTGATTGAAATGTGTGTTCTCTACAGAGACCACACATGGATCCACCAGTGTCATTTCATGTGTGCTCTTTTTAGTAACAACCAGAGTCATTTTGCATGTGTGTTCTTCTCACATACCACATATGGATCCACCAGTGTCATTGCATGTGTGTTCTTTTCACAATCCACCCATGGATCCGCCGGGGTCATTGCATATGTGTTCTTTTTAGTAACAACCAGAGTCATTTTACATGTGTGTTCTTTTCACATACCACCTATGGATCCACCAATGTCATTGCATGTGTTTTATTTTTAGTAACAACAACCAGAGTCATTGAAATGTGTGTTCTTCTCAGATACCACCTATGGATCCACCAGTGTCATTGCATGTGTGTTCATTTCATAATCCACCTATGGATTCACCACTGTCATTGCATGTGTGTTCCTTTTAGTAACAACAACCAGAGTCATTTTGCATGTGTGTTCTTCTCACATACCACCTATGGATCCACCAGTGTCATTGTATGTGTGTTCTTTTTAGTAACAACAACTAGTGTCATTGCATGTGTGTTCTCTTCAGAGACCACACATGGATCCACCAGTGTCATTGCATGTGTGTTCTTTTTACTAACAACAACAAGAGTCATTGAAATGTGTGCTCTGTTCAGAGACCACACATGGATCCACCAGTGTCATTGCATGTGTGTTCTTTTCACTAACAACAACTAGAGTCATTGCATGTGTGTTCTTTTCACATACCACATATGGATCCGCCAGTGTCATTGCATGTGTGCTATTTTCACAATCCACCCATGGATCCACCAGTGTCATTGCATGTGTGTTCTTTTTAGTAACAACAACCAGGGTCATTTTGCATGTGTGTTGTTTTCACATACCACCTATGGATCCACCAGTGTCATTGAAATGTGTATTATTTTCAACTACCACCCATGGATCCACCAGTGTCATTGCATGTGTGTTCTTTTTAGTAACAACAACCAGAGTCATTTTGCATGTGTAATCTCTTCACATACCACCTATGGATCCACCAGTGTCATTGCATGTGTGTTCTTTTTAGTAACAACAACCAGAGTCATTTTGCATGTGTGTTCTTCTCACATACCACCTATGGATCCACCAGTGTCATTGCATGTGTGTTGTTTTCACTAACAACAACCAGAGTCATTGCATGTGTGTTCTTTTCACATACCACATATGGATCCACCAGTGTCATTGAAATGTGTGTTCTCTACAGAGACCACACATGGATCCACCAGTGTCATTTCATGTGTGTTCTTTTTAGTAACAACCAGAGTCATTTTGCATGTGTGTTCTTCTCACATACCACATATGGATCCACCAGTGTCATTGCATGTGTGTTCATTTCATAATCCACCTATGGATTCACCACTGTCATTCCATGTGTGTTCTTTTTAATAACAACAACCAGAGTCATTTTGCATGTGTGATATCTTCACATACCACCTATGGATCCACCAGTGTCATTGCATGTGTGTTCTTTTTAGTAACAATAACTAGAGTCATTTTGCATGTGTGTTCTTTTCATATACCACCTATGGATCCACCAGTGTCATTGAAATGTGTATTATTTTCAACTACCACCCATGGATCCACCAGTGTCATTGCATGTGTGTTCTTTTTAGTAACAACAACCAGAGTCATTTTGCATGTGTAATCTCTTCACATACCACCTATGGATCCACCAGTGTCATTGCATGTGTGTTCTTTTTAGTAACAACAACTAGAGTAAATGAAATGTGTGTTCTTCTCACATACCACCTATGGATCCACCAGTGTCATTGCATGTGTGTTCATTTCACTAACAACAACCTGAGTCATTGCATGTGTGTTCTTTTCACATACCACATATGGATCCAGCAGTGTGATTGAAATGTGTGTTCTCTACAGAGACCACACATGGATCCACCAGTGTCATTTCATGTGTGCTCTTTTTAGTAACAACCAGAGTCATTTTGCATGTGTGTTCTTCTCACATACCACATATGGATCCACCAGTGTCATTGCATGTGTGTTCATTTCATAATCCACCTATGGATTCACCACTGTCATTGCATGTGTGTTCTTTTTAGTAACAACAACCAGAGTCATTTTGCATGTGTGATATCTTCACATACCACCTATGGATCCACCAGTGTCATTGCATGTGTGTTCTTTTTAGTAACAATAACCAGAGTCATTTTGCATGTGTGTTCTTTTCATATACCACCTATGGATCCACCAGTGTCATTGAAATGTGTATTATTTTCAACTACCACCCATGGATCCACCAGTGTCATTGCATGTGTGTTCTTTTTAGTAACAACAACCAGAGTCATTTTGCATGTGTAATCTCTTCACATACCACCTATGGATCCACCAGTGTCATTGCATGTGTGCTCTTTTTAGTAACAACAACTAGAGTAAATGAAATGTGTGTTCTTCTCACATACCACCTATGGATCCACCAGTGTCATTGCATGTGTGTTCATTTCACTAACAACAACCTGAGTCATTGCATGTGTGTTCTTTTCACATACCACATATGGATCCAGCAGTGTGATTGAAATGTGTGTTCTCTACAGAGACCACACATGGATCCACCAGTGTCATTTCATGTGTGCTCTTTTTAGTAACAACCAGAGTCATTTTGCATGTGTGTTCTTCTCACATACCACATATGGATCCACCAGTGTCATTGCATGTGTGTTCTTTTCACAATCCACCCATGGATCCGCCGGGGTCATTGCATATGTGTTCTTTTTAGTAACAACCAGAGTCATTTTACATGTGTGTTCTTTTCACATACCACCTATGGATCCACCAATGTCATTGCATGTGTTTTATTTTTAGTAACAACAACCAGAGTCATTGAAATGTGTGTTCTTCTCAGATACCACCTATGGATCCACCAGTGTCATTGCATGTGTGTTCATTTCATAATCCACCTATGGATTCACCACTGTCATTGCATGTGTGTTCCTTTTAGTAACAACAACCAGAGTCATTTTGCATGTGTGTTCTTCTCACATACCACCTATGGATCCACCAGTGTCATTGTATGTGTGTTCTTTTTAGTAACAACAACTAGTGTCATTGCATGTGTGTTCTCTTCAGAGACCACACATGGATCCACCAGTGCCATTGCATGTGTGTTCTTTTTACTAACAACAACAAGAGTCATTGAAATGTGTGCTCTGTTCAGAGACCACACATGGATCCACCAGTGTCATTGCATGTGTGTTCTTTTCACTAACAACAACTAGAGTCATTGCATGTGTGTTCTTTTCACATACCACATATGGATCCGCCAGTGTCATTGCATGTGTGCTATTTTCACAATCCACCCATGGATCCACCAGTGTCATTGCATGTGTGTTCTTTTTAGTAACAACAACCAGGGTCATTTTGCATGTGTGTTGTTTTCACATACCACCTATGGATCCACCAGTGTCATTGAAATGTGTATTATTTTCAACTACCACCCATGGATCCACCAGTGTCATTGCATGTGTGTTCTTTTTAGTAACAACAACCAGAGTCATTTTGCATGTGTAATCTCTTCACATACCACCTATGGATCCACCAGTGTCATTGCATGTGTGTTCTTTTTAGTAACAACAACCAGAGTCATTTTGCATGTGTGTTCTTCTCACATACCACCTATGGATCCACCAGTGTCATTGCATGTGTGTTGTTTTCACTAACAACAACCAGAGTCATTGCATGTGTGTTCTTTTCACATACCACATATGGATCCACCAGTGTCATTGAAATGTGTGTTCTCTACAGAGACCACACATGGATCCACCAGTGTCATTTCATGTGTGTTCTTTTTAGTAACAACCAGAGTCATTTTGCATGTGTGTTCTTCTCACATACCACATATGGATCCACCAGTGTCATTGGATGTGTGTTCATATCATAATCCACCTATGGATTCACCACTGTCATTGCATGTGTGTTCTTTTTAATAACAACAACCAGAGTCATTTTGCATGTGTGATATCTTCACATACCACCTATGGATCCACCAGTGTCATTGCATGTGTGTTCTTTTTAGTAACAATAACTAGAGTCATTTTGCATGTGTGTTCTTTTCATATACCACCTATGGATCCACCAGTGTCATTGAAATGTGTATTATTTTCAACTACCACCCATGGATCCACCAGTGTCATTGCATGTGTGTTCTTTTTAGTAACAACAACCAGAGTCATTTTGCATGTGTAATCTCTTCACATACCACCTATGGATCCACCAGTGTCATTGCATGTGTGTTCTTTTTAGTAACAACAACTAGAGTTAATGAAATGTGTGTTCTTCTCACATACCACCTATGGATCCACCAGTGTCATTGCATGTGTGTTCATTTCACTAACAACAACCTGAGTCATTGCATGTGTGTTCTTTTCACATACCACATATGGATCCAGCAGTGTGATTGAAATGTGTGTTCTCTACAGAGACCACACATGGATCCACCAGTGTCATTTCATGTGTGTTCTTTTTAGTAACAACCAGAGTCATTTTGCATGTGTGTTCTTCTCACATACCACATATGGATCCACCAGTGTCATTGCATGTGTGTTCATTTCATAATCCACCTATGGATTCACCACTGTCATTGCATGTGTGTTCTTTTTAGTAACAACAACCAGAGTCATTTTGCATGTGTGATATCTTCACATACCACCTATGGATCCACCAGTGTCATTGCATGTGTGTTCTTTTTAGTAACAATAACCAGAGTCATTTTGCATGTGTGTTCTTTTCATATACCACCTATGGATCCACCAGTGTCATTGAAATGTGTATTATTTTCAACTACCACCCATGGATCCACCAGTGTCATTGCATGTGTGTTCTTTTTAGTAACAACAACCAGAGTCATTTTGCATGTGTAATCTCTTCACATACCACCTATGGATCCACCAGTGTCATTGCATGTGTGCTCTTTTTAGTAACAACAACTAGAGTAAATGAAATGTGTGTTCTTCTCACATACCACCTATGGATCCACCAGTGTCATTGCATGTGTGTTCATTTCACTAACAACAACCTGAGTCATTGCATGTGTGTTCTTTTCACATACCACATATGGATCCAGCAGTGTGATTGAAATGTGTGTTCTCTACAGAGACCACACATGGATCCACCAGTGTCATTTCATGTGTGCTCTTTTTAGTAACAACCAGAGTCATTTTGCATGTGTGTTCTTCTCACATACCACATATGGATCCACCAGTGTCATTGCATGTGTGTTCTTTTCACAATCCACCCATGGATCCGCCGGGGTCATTGCATATGTGTTCTTTTTAGTAACAACCAGAGTCATTTTACATGTGTGTTCTTTTCACATACCACCTATGGATCCACCAATGTCATTGCATGTGTTTTATTTTTAGTAACAACAACCAGAGTCATTGAAATGTGTGTTCTTCTCAGATACCACCTATGGATCCACCAGTGTCATTGCATGTGTGTTCATTTCATAATCCACCTATGGATTCACCACTGTCATTGCATGTGTGTTCCTTTTAGTAACAACAACCAGAGTCATTTTGCATGTGTGTTCTTCTCACATACCACCTATGGATCCACCAGTGTCATTGTATGTGTGTTCTTTTTAGTAACAACAACTAGTGTCATTGCATGTGTGTTCTCTTCAGAGACCACACATGGATCCACCAGTGTCATTGCATGTGTGTTCTTTTTACTAACAACAACAAGAGTCATTGAAATGTGTGCTCTGTTCAGAGACCACACATGGATCCACCAGTGTCATTGCATGTGTGTTCTTTTCACTAACAACAACTAGAGTCATTGCATGTGTGTTCTTTTCACATACCACATATGGATCCGCCAGTGTCATTGCATGTGTGCTATTTTCACAATCCACCCATGGATCCACCAGTGTCATTGCATGTGTGTTCTTTTTAGTAACAACAACCAGGGTCATTTTGCATGTGTGTTGTTTTCACATACCACCTATGGATCCACCAGTGTCATTGAAATGTGTATTATTTTCAACTACCACCCATGGATCCACCAGTGTCATTGCATGTGTGTTCTTTTTAGTAACAACAACCAGAGTCATTTTGCATGTGTAATCTCTTCACATACCACCTATGGATCCACCAGTGTCATTGCATGTGTGTTCTTTTTAGTAACAACAACCAGAGTCATTTTGCATGTGTGTTCTTCTCACATACCACCTATGGATCCACCAGTGTCATTGCATGTGTGTTGTTTTCACTAACAACAACCAGAGTCATTGCATGTGTGTTCTTTTCACATACCACATATGGATCCACCAGTGTCATTGAAATGTGTGTTCTCTACAGAGACCACACATGGATCCACCAGTGTCATTTCATGTGTGTTCTTTTTAGTAACAACCAGAGTCATTTTGCATGTGTGTTCTTCTCACATACCACATATGGATCCACCAGTGTCATTGCATGTGTGTTCATTTCATAATCCACCTATGGATTCACCACTGTCATTGCATGTGTGTTCTTTTTAATAACAACAACCAGAGTCATTTTGCATGTGTGATATCTTCACATACCACCTATGGATCCACCAGTGTCATTGCATGTGTGTTCTTTTTAGTAACAATAACTAGAGTCATTTTGCATGTGTGTTCTTTTCATATACCACCTATGGATCCACCAGTGTCATTGAAATGTGTATTATTTTCAACTACCACCCATGGAACCACCAGTGTCATTGCATGTGTGTTCTTTTTAGTAACAACAACCAGAGTCATTTTGCATGTGTAATCTCTTCACATACCACCTATGGATCCACCAGTGTCATTGCATGTGTGTTCTTTTTAGTAACAACAACTAGAGTTAATGAAATGTGTGTTCTTCTCACATACCACCTATGGATCCACCAGTGTCATTGCATGTGTGTTCATTTCACTAACAACAACCTGAGTCATTGCATGTGTGTTCTTTTCACATACCACATATGGATCCAGCAGTGTGATTGAAATGTGTGTTCTCTACAGAGACCACACATGGATCCACCAGTGTCATTTCATGTGTGTTCTTTTTAGTAACAACCAGAGTCATTTTGCATGTGTGTTCTTCTCACATACCACATATGGATCCACCAGTGTCATTGCATGTGTGTTCTTTTCACAATCCACCCATGGATCCGCCGGGGTCATTGCATATGTGTTCTTTTTAGTAACAACCAGAGTCATTTTACATGTGTGTTCTTTTCACATACCACCTATGGATCCACCAGTGTAATTGCATGTGTTTTCTTTTCACAATCCACCCATGGATCCCACCAGTGTGATTTTGCATGTGTGATCTTTTTAGTAACAACAACCAGAGTCATTTTGCATGTGTGTTCTTTTGACATACCACCTATGGATCCAACAGTGTCATTGCATGTGTGTTCTCTTCACAATCAGCCTATGGATCCACCAGTGTCATTGCATGTGTTCTTTTTAGCAACAACAACCAGTGTCATTGCATGTGTGCTCTCTTCAGAGACCACACATGGATCCACCAGTGCATTGCATGTGTGTTCTTTTTATTAACAACAACAAGAGTCATTGAAATATGTGCTCTTTTCAGAGACCACACATGGATCCACCAGTGTCATTGCACGTGTGTTCTTTTCACAATCCACCCATGGATCCACCAGTGTCATTGCATGTGTGTTCTTTTTAGTAACAACAACCAGAGTCATTTTGCATGTGTGTTCTTCTCACATACCACCTATGGATCCACCAATGTCATTGCATGTGTGTTCTTTTCACTAACAACAACCAGAGTCATTGCATGTGTGTTCTTTTCACATACCACATATGGATCCACCAGTGTCATTGAAATGCGTGTTCTCTATAGAGACCACACATGGATCCACCAGTGTCATTGCATGTGTGTTCTTTTTAGTAACAACAACCAGTCATTTTGCATGTGTGTTCTTTTCACATACCACCCATGGATCCACAAGTGTCATTGCATGTGTGTTCTCTTCACAATCCACCTATGGATCCACCAGTGTCATTGCGTGTGTGTTCTTTTTAGTAACAACCAGAGTCATTGCATGTGTGTTCTTTTCACTAAAACAACCAAAGTCATTGCATGTGTGTTCTTTTCACATACCACATATGGATCACCAATGTCATTGCATGTGTGTTCTTTTCACATTCCACCCATGGATCCACTAGTGTCATTGCATGTGTGTTCTTTTTAGTAACAACCAGAGTCATTTTGCATGTGTGTTCTTTTCACATACCACCTATGGATCAACCAGTGTAATTGCATGTGTTTTCTTTTCACAATCCACGCATGGATCCCACCAGTGTCATTTTGCATGTGTGTTCTTTTTAGTAACAACAACCAGAGTCATTTTGCATGTGTGTTCTCTTCACATACCACCTATGGATCCACCAGTGTCATTGCATGTGTGTTCTCTTCACAATCCACCTATGGATCCACCAGTGTCATTGCATGTGTACTTTTTAGTAAGAACAACCAGTGTCATTGCATGTGTGCTCTCTTCAGAGACCACACATGGATCCACCAGTGTCATTGCATGTGTGTTCTTTTTACTAACAACAACAAGAGTCATTGAAATATGTGCTCTCTTCAGAGACCACACATGGATCCACCAGTGTCATTGCATGTGTGTTCTTTTCACAATCCACCCATGGATCCACCAGTGTCATTGCATGTGTGTTCTTTTTAGTAACAACAACCAGAGTCATTTTGCATGTGTGTTCTTCTCACATACCACCTATGGATCCACCAGTGTCATTGCATGTGTGTTCTTTTCACTAACAACAACCAGAGTCATTGCATGTGTGTTCTTTTCACATACCACATATGGATCCACTAGTGTCATTGAAATGCGTCTTCTCTATAGAGACCACACATGGATCCACCAGTGTCATTGCATGTGTGTTCTTTTCACATACCACATATGGATCCACTAGTGTCATTGAAATGCGTGTTCTCCACAGAGACCACACATGGATCCACCAGTTTCATTGCATGTGTGTTCTTTTCAGTGACTACAACCAGAGTCATTTTGCATGTGTGTTCTTCTCACATACCACCTATGGATCCACCAGTGTCATTGCATGTGTGTTCTTTTCACTAACAACAACCAGAGTCATTGCATGTGTGTTCTTTTCACATACCACATATGGATCCACTAGTGTCATTGAAATGCGTCTTCTCTACAGAGACCACACATGGATCCACCAGTGTCATTGCATGTGTGTTCTTTTTAGTAACAACAACCAGTCATTTTGCATGTGTGTTCTTTTCACATACCACCTATGGATCCACCAGTGTCATTGCATGTGTGTTCTCTTCACAATCCACCTATGGATCCACCAGTGTCATTGCATGTGTGTTCTTTTTAGTAACAACCAGAGTCATTGCATGTGTGTTCTTTTCACTAACAACAACCAGAGACATTGCATGTGCGTTCTTTTCACATACCACATATGGATCACTAGTGTCATTGCATGTGTGTTCTTTTCACAATCCAACCATGGATCCACCAGTGTCATTGCATGTGTGTTCTTTTTAGTAACAACAAGAGTCATTTTGCATGTGTGTTCTTTTAACATACCACCTATGGATCCACCAGTGTCATTGCATGTGTTTTCTTTTCACAATCCACCCATGGATCCCACCAGTGTCATTTTGCATATGTGTTCTTTTTAGTAACAACAACCAGAGTCATTTTGCATGTGTGATCTCTTCACATACCACCTATGGATCCATCAGTGTCATTGCATGTGTGTTCTATTTAGTAACAACAACCAGAGTCATTTTGCATGTGTGTTCTTCTCACATACCACCTATGGATCCACCAGTGTCATTGCATGTGTGTTCTTTTCACTAACAACAACCAGAGTCACTGCATGTGTGTTCTTTTCACATACCACATATGGATACACCAGTGTCATTGAAATGCGTGTTCTCTACAGATACCACACATGGATCCACCAGTGTCATTGCATGTGTGTTCTTTTTAGTAACAACAACCAGTCATTTTGCATGTGTGTTCTTCTCACATACCACCTATGGATCCATCAGTGTCATTGCATGTGTGTTCTCTTAACAATCCACCTATGGATCCACCAGTGTCATTGCATGTGTGTTCTTTTTAGTAACAACCAGAGTCATTGCATCTGTGTTCTTTTCACTAACAACAACCAGAGTCATTGCATGTGTGTTCTTTTCACATACCACATATGGATCACCAGTGTCATTGCATGTGTGTTCTTTTCACAATCCACCCATGGATCGACCAGTGTCATTGCATGTGTGTTCTTTTTAGTAACAACCAGAGTCATTTTGCATGTGTGTTCTTTTCACATACCACCTATGGATCCACCAGTGTCATTGCATGTGTGTTCATTTCACTAACAACAACTAGAGTCATTGCATGTGTGTTCTTTTCACATACCATATATGGATCCACCAGTGTCATTGAAATGCGTGTTCTCTACAGAGACCACACATGGATCCACCAGTGTCATTGCATGTGTGTTCTTTTTAGTAACAACAACCAGTCATTTTGCATGTGTGTTCTTTTCATATACCACATATGGATCACCAGTGTCATTGCATGTGTGTTCTTTTCACGATCCACCCATGGATCCACCAGTGTCATTGCATGTGTGTTATTTTTAGTAACAACCAGAGTCATTTTGCATGTGTGTTCTTTTCACATACCACCTATGGATCCACCAGTGTCATTGCATGTGTTTTCTTTTCACAATCCACCCATGGATCCCACGAGTGTCATTTTGCATGTGTGTTCGTTTTAGTAACAACAACCATAGTCATTTTGTATGTGTGATCTCTTCACATACCACCTATGGATCCACCAGTGTCATTGCATGTGTGTTCTTTTTAGTAACAACAACCAGAGTCATTGAAATGTGTGTTCTTCTCAGATACCACCAATGGATCCTCCAGTGTCATTGCATGTGTGTTCATTTCATAATCCACCTATGGATTCACCAGTGTCATTGCATGTGTGTTCTTTTTAGTAACAACAACCAGAGTCATTTTGCATGTGTGTTCTTCTCACATACCTCCTATGGATCCACCAGTGTCAATGTATGTGTGTTCTTTTTAGTAACAACAACTAGTGTCATTGCATGTGTGTTCTCTTCAGAGACCACACGTGGATCCACCAGTGTCATTGCATGTGTGTTCTTTTTACTAAAAACAACAAGAGTCATTGAAATGTGTGCTCTCTTCAGAGACCACACTTGGATCCACCAATGTCATTGCATGTGTGTTCTTTTCACTAACAACAACTAGAGTCATTACATGTGTGTTCTTTTCACATACCACATATGGATCCACCAGTGTCATTGCATGTGTGCTACAATCCACCCATGGATCCACCAGTGTCATTGCATGTGTGTTCTTTTTAGTAACAACAACCAGGGTCATTTTGCATGTGTGTTCTTTTCACATACCACCTATGGATCCACCAGTGTCATTGAAATGTGTATTATTTTCAACTACCACCCATGGATCCACCAGTGTCATTGCATGTGTGTTCATTTTAGTAACAACAACCAGAGTCATTTTGCATGTGTGATATCTTCACATACCACCTACGGATCCACCAGTGTCATTGCATGTGTGTTTTTTTAGTAACAATAACCAGAGTCATTTTGCATGTGTGTTCTTTTCATATACCACCTATGGATCCACCAGTGTCATTGAAATGTGTATTATTTTCAACTACCACCCATGGATCCACCAGTGTCATTGAATGTGTGTTCTTTTTAGTAACAACAACCAGAGTCATTTTGCATGTGTAATCTCTTCACATACCACCTATGGATCCACCAGTGTCATTGCATGTGTGTTCTTTTCACAATCCACCCATGGATCCACCAGTGTCATTGCATGTGTGTTCTTTTTAGTAACAACAACCAGAGTCATTTTGCATGTGTATTCTTCTCACATACCACCTTTGGATCCACCAATGTCATTGCATGTGTGTTCTTTTCACTAACCACAACCAGAGTCTTTGCATGTGTGTTCTTTTCACATACCACATATGGATCCACCAGTGTCATTGAAATGCGTGTTCTCTATAGAGTCCACACATGGATCCACCAGTGTCATTGCATGTGTGTTCTTTTTAGTAACAACAACCAGTCATTTTGCATGTGTGTTCTTTTCACATACCACCCACGGATCCACAAGTGTCATTGCATGTGTGTTCTCTTCACAATACACCTATGGATCAACCAGTGTCATTGCGTGTGTGTTCCTTTTAGTAACAACCAGAGTCATTGCAGGTGTGTTCTTTTCACTAACAACAACCAGAGTCATTGCATGTGTGTTCTTTTCACATACCACATATGGATCACCAGTGTCATTGCATGTGTGTTCTTTTCATAATCCACCCATGGATCCACCTGTGTCATTGCATGTGTGTTCTTTTTAGTAACAACCAGAGTCATTTTGCATGTGTTTTTTTTTCACATACCACCTATGGATCCACCAGTGTCATTGCATGTGTGTTCTTTTCACTAACAACAACCATAGTCATTGCAAGTGTGTTCTTTTCACATACCACATATGGATCCACCAGTGTCATTGAAATGCGTGTTCTCTACAGAGACCACACATGGATCCACCATTGTCATTGCATGTGTGTTCTTTTTAGTAACAACAACCAGTCATTTTGCATGTGTGTTCTTTTCACATACCACCTATGGATCCACAAGTGTCATTGCATGTGTGTTCTCTTTAACATCCACCTATGGATCCACCAGTGTCATTGCATGTGTGTTCTTTTTAGTAACAACCAGAGTCATTGCATTTGTGTTCTTTTCACTAACAACAACCAGAGTCATTGCATGTGTGTTCTTTTCACAATCCACCCATGGATCCACCAGTGCCATTGCATGTGTGTTCTTTTTAGTAACAACCAGAGTCATTTTGCATGTCTATTCTTTTCACATACCACCTATGGATCCACCAGTGTCATTGCATGTGTTTTCTTTTCAAAATCCGCCATGGATCCCACCAGTGTCATTTGGCATGTGTGTTCTTTTTAGTAACAACAACCAGAGTCATTTTGCATGTGTGATCTCTTCATGTACCACCTATGGATCCACCAGTGTCATTGCATGTGTATTCTTTTTAGTAACAACAACCAGAGTCATCGAAATGTGTGTTCTTCTCACATACCACCTATGGATCCACCAGTGTCATTGCATGTGTGTTCATTTCATAATCCACCTATGGATCCACCAGTGTCATTGCATGTGTGTTCTTTTTAGTAACAACAACCAGAGTCATTTTGCATGTGTGTTCTTCTCACATACCACCTATGGATCCACCAGTGATTTTGCATGTGTGTTCTTTTTAGTAACAACAACTAGTGTCATTGCATGTGTGTTCTCTTCAGAGACCACACATGGATCCACCAGTGTCATTGCATGTGTGCTCTTTTTACTAACAACAACAAGAGTCATTGAAATGTGTGCTCTCTTTAGAGACCACACATGGATCCACCAGTGTCATTGCATGTGTGTTCTTTTCACTAAGAACAACCAGAGTCATTGCATGTGTGTTCTTTTCACATACCACATATGGATCCACCAGTGTCATTGCATGTGTGTTCTCTTCACAATCCACCTATGGATCCACCAGTGTCATTGCATGTGTGTTCTTTTTAGTAACAACCAGAGTCATTGCATGTGTGTTCTTTTCACTAACAACAACCAGAGTCATTGCATGTGTTTTCTTTTCACATACCACATATGGATCACCAGTGTCATTGCATGTGTGATCTTTTCACAATCCACCCATGGATCGACCAGTGTCATTGCATGTGTGTTCTTTTTAGTAACAACCAGAGTCATTTTGCATGTGTGTTCTTTTCACATACCACCTATCGATCCACCAATGTCATTGCATGTGTGTTCATTTCACTAACAACAACTAGAGTCATTGCATGTGTGTTCTTTTCACATACCATATATGGATCCACCAGTGTCATTGAAATGCGTGTTCTCTACAGAGACCACACATGGATCCACCAGTGTCATTGGATGTGTGTTCTTTTTAGTAACAACAACCAGTCATTTTGCATGTGTGTTCTTTTCACATACCACCTATGGATCCACAAGTGTCATTGCATGTGTGTTCTCTTCACAATCCACCTATGGATCCACCAGTGTCATTGCATGTGTGTTCTTTTTAGTAACAGCCAGAGTCATTGCATGTGTGTTCTTTTCACTAACAACAACCAGAGTCATTGCATGTGTGTTCTTTTCACATACCACATATGGATCACCAGTGTCATTGCATGTGTGTTCTTTTCACGATCCACCCATGGATCCACCAGTGTCATTGCATGTGTGTTCTTTTTAGTAACAACCAGAGTCATTTTGCATGTGTGTTCTTTTCACATACCACCTATGGATCCACCAGTGTCATTGCATGTGTTTTCTTTTCACAATCCACCCATGGATGCCACGAGTGTCATTTTGCATGTGTGTTCTTTTTAGTAACAACAACCAGAGTCATTTTGTATGTGTGATCTCTTCACATACCACCTATGGATCCACCAGTGTCATTGCATGTGTGTTCTTTTTAGTAACAACAACCAGAGTCATTGAAATGTGTGTTCTTCTCAGATACCACCTATGGATCCTCCAGTGTCATTGCATGTGTGTTCATTTCATAATCCACCTATGGATTCACTAGTGTCATTGCATGTGTGTTCTTTTTAGTAACACGAACCAGAGTCATTTTGCATGTGTGTTCTTCTCACATACCTCCTATGGATCCACCAGTGTCATTGTATGTGTGTTCTTTTTAGTAACAACAACTAGTGTCATTGCATGTGTGTTCTCTTCAGAGACCACACATGGATCCACCAGTGTCATTGCATGTGTGTTCTTTTTACTAACAACAACAAGAGTCATTGAAATGTGTGCTCTCTTCAGAGACCACACTTGGATCCACCAATGTCATTGCATGTGTGTTCTTTTCACTAACAACAACTAGAGTCATTACATGTGTGTTCTTTTCACATACCACATATGGATCCACCAGTGTCATTGCATGTGTGCTATTTTCACAATCCACCCATGGATCCACCAGGGTCATTGCATGTGTGTTCTTTTTAGTAACAACAACCAGGATCATTTTGCATGTGTGTTCTTTTCACATACCACCTATAGATCCACCAGTGTCATTGAAATGTGTATTATTTTCAACTACCACCCATGGATCCACCAGTGTCATTGTATGTGTGTTCATTTTAGTAACAACAACCAGAGTCATTTTGCATGTGTGATATCTTCACATACCACCTATGGATCCACCAGTGTCATTGCATGTGTGTTTTTTAGTAACAATAACCAGAGTCATTTTGCATGTGTGTTCTTTTCATATACCACCTATGGATCCACCAGTGTCATTGAAATGTGTATTATTTTCAACTACCACCCATGGATCCACCAGTGTCATTCAATGTGTGTTCTTTTTAGTAACAACAACCAGAGTCATTTTGCATGTGTAATCTCTTCACATACCACCTATGGATCCACCAGTGTCATTGCATGTGTGTTCTTTTCACAATCCACCCATGGATCCACCAGTGTCATTGCATGTGTGTTCTTTTTAGTAACAACAACCAGAGTCATTTTGCATGTGTATTCTTCTCACATACCACCTTTGGATCCACCAATGTCATTGCATGTGTGTTCTTTTCACTAACAACAACCAGAGTCTTTGCATGTGTGTTCTTTTCACATACCACATATGGATCCACCAGTGTCATTGAAATGCGTGTTCTCTATAGAGACCACACATGGATCCACTAGTGTCATTGCATGTGTGTTCTTTTTAGTAACAACAACCAGTCATTTTGCATGTGTGTTCTTTTCACATACCACCCATGGATCCACAAGTGTCATTGCATGTGTGTTCTCTTCACAATACACCTATGGATCAACCAGTGTCATTGCGTGTGTGTTCCTTTTAGTAACAACCAGAGTCATTGCATGTGTGTTCTTTTCATAATCCACCCATGTATCCACCAGTGTCATTGCATGTGTGTTCTTTTTAGTAACAACCAGAGTCATTTTGCATGTGTGTTCTTTTCACATACCACCTATGGATACACCAGTGTCATTGCATGTGTGTTCTTTTCACTAACAACAACCATAGTCATTGCATGTGTGTTCTTTTCACATACCACATATGGGTCCACCAGTGTCATTGAAATGCGTGTTCTCTACAGAGACCACACATGGATCCACCAGTGTCATTGCATGTGTGTTCTTTTTAGTAACAACAACCAGTCATTTTGCATGTGTGTTCTTTTCACATACCACCTATGGATCCACAAGTGTCATTGCATGTGTGTTCTCTTTAACATCCACCTATGGATCCACCAGTGTCATTGCATGTGTGTTCTTTTTAGTAACAACCAGAGTCATTGCATTTGTGTTCTTTTCACTAACAACAACTAGAGTCATTGCATGTGTGTTCTTTTCACAATCCACCCATGGATCCACCAGTGCCATTGCATGTGTGTTCTTTTTAGTAACAACCAGAGTCATTTTGCATGTCTATTCTTTTCACATACCACCTATGGATCCACCAGTGTCATTGCATGTGTTTTCTTTTCACAATCCGCCATGGATCCCACCAGTGTCATTTTGCATGTGTGTTCTTTTTAGTAACAACAAGCAGAGTCATTTTGCATGTGTGATCTCTTCATGTACCACCTATGGATCCACCAGTGTCATTGCATGTGTATTCTTTTTAGTAACAACAACCAGAGTCATTGAAATGTGTGTTCTTCTCACATACCACCTATGGATCCACCAGTGTCATTGCATGTGTGTTCATTTCATAATCCACCTATGGATCCACCAGTGTCATTGCATGTGTGTTCTTTTTACTAACAACAACCAGAGTCATTTTGCATGTGTGTTCTTCTCACATACCACCTATGGATCCACCAGTGATTTTGCATGTGTGTTCTTTTTAGTAACAACAACTAGTGTCATTGCATGTGTATTCTCTTCAGAGACCACACATGGATCCACCAGTGTCATTGCATGTGTGCTCTTTTTACTAACAACAACAAGAGTCATTGAAATGTGTGCTCTCTTTAGAGACCACACATGGATCCACCAGAGTCATTGCATGTGTGTTCTTTTCACATACCACATATGGATCCACCAGTGTCATTGCATGTGTGTTCTCTTCACAATCCACCTATGGATCCACCAGTGTCATTGCATGTGTGTTCTTTTTAGTAACAACCAGAGTCATTGCATGTGTGTTCTTTTCACTAACAACAACCAGAGTCATTGCATGTGTGTTCTTTTCACTAACAACAACCAGAGTCATTGCATGTGTGTTCTTTTCACATACCACATATGGATCACCAGTGTCATTGCATGTGTGTTCTTTTCACAATCCACCCATGGATCGACCAGTGTCATTGCATGTGTGTTCTTTTTAGTAACAACCAGAGTCATTTTGCATGTGTGTTCTTTTCACATACCACCTATGGATCCACCAGTGTCATTGCATGTGTGTTCATTTCACTAACAACAGCTAGAGTCATTGCATGTGTGTTCTTTTCACATACCATATATGGATCCACCAGTGTCATTGAAATGCGTGTTCTCTACAGAGACCACACATGGATCCACCAGTGTCATTGCATGTGTGTTCTTTTTAGTAACAACAACCAGTCATTTTGCATGTGTGTTCTTTTCACATACCACCTATGGATCCACAAGTGTCATTGCATGTGTGTTCTCTTCACAATCCACCTATGGATCCACAAGTGTCATTGCATATGTGTTCTTTTTAGTAACAACCAGAGTCATTGCATGTGTGTTATTTTCACTAACAACAACCAGAGTCATTGCATGTGTGTTCTTTTCACATACCACCTATGGATCACCAGTGTCATTGCATGCGTTTTCGTTTCACAATCCGCCATGGATCCCACCAGTGTCATTTTGCATGTGTGTTCTTTTTAGTAACAACAACCAGAATCATTTTGCATGTGTGATCTCTTCATGTACCACGTATGGATCCACCAGTGTCATTGCATGTGTGTTCTTTTTAGTAACAACAACCAGAGTCATTGAAATGTGTGTTCTTCTCACATACCACCTATGGATCCACCAGTGTCATTGCATGTGTGTTCATTTCATAATCCACCTATGGATCCACCAGTATCATTGCATGTGTGTTCTTTTTAGTAACAACAACCAGAGTCATTTTGCATGTGTGTTCTTCTCACATACCACCTATGGATCCACCAGTGATTTTGCATGTGTGTTCTTTTTAGTAACAACTAGTGTCATTGCATGTGTGTTCTCTTCAGAGACCACACATGGATCCACCAGTGTCATTGCATGTGTGCTCTTTTTACTAACAACAACAAGAGTCATTGAAATGTGTGCTCTCTTTAGAGACCACACATGGATCCACCAATGTCATTGCATGTGTGTTCTTTTAACTAACAACAACCAGAGTCATTGCATGTGTGTTCTTTTCACATACCACATATGGATCCACCAGTGTCATTGCATGTGTGCTATTTTCACAATCCACCCATGGATCCACCAGTGTCATTGCATGTGTGTTCTTTTTAGTAACAACAACCAGGGTCATTTTGCATGTGTGTTCTTTTCACATACCATCTATGGATCCACCAGTGTCATTGAAATGTGTATTATTTTCAACTACCACCCATGGAGCCACCAGTGTCATTGCATGTGTGTTCTTTTTAGTAACAACATCCAGAGTCATTTTGCATGTGTGATCTCTTCACATACCACCAATGGATCCACCAGTGTCATTGCATGTGTGTTCTTTTTAGTAACAATAACCAGAGTCATTTTGCATGTGTGTTCTTTTCATATACCACCTATGGATCCACCAGTGTCATTGAAATGTGTATTATTTTCAACTACCACCCATGGATCCACCAGTGTCATTGCATGTGTGTTCTTTTTAGTAACAATAACCAGAGTCATTTTGCATGTGTAATCTCTTCACATACCACCTATGGATCCACTAGTGTCATTGCATGTGTGTTTTTTTAGTAACAACAACTAGAGTCAATGAAATGTGTGTTCTTCTCACATACCATCTATGGATCCACCAGTGTCATTGCATGTGTGTTCATTTCACTAACAACAACCAGAGTCATTGCATGTGTGTTCTTTTCACATACCACATATGGATCCACCAGTGTGATTGAAATGTGTGTTCTCTATAGAGACCACACATGGATCGACTAGTGTCATTGCATGTGTGTTCTTTTTAGTAACAACCAGAGTCATTTTGCATGTGTGTTCTTTTCACATACCACATATGGATCCCCCGGTGTCATTGCATGTGTGTTCTTTTCACAATCCACCCATGGATCCGCCGGTGTCATTGCATGTGTGTTCTTTTTAGTAACAACCAGAGTCATTTTGCATGTGTGTTCTTTTCACATACCACCTATGGATCCACCAGTGTCATTGCATGTGTTTTCTTTTCACAATCCACCCATGGATCCCACCAGTGTCATTTTGCATGTGTGTTCTTTTTAGTAACAACAACCAGAGTCATTTTGCATGTGTGTTCTTTTCACATACCACCTATGGATCCACCAGTGTCATTGCATGTGTGTTCTCTTCACAATCAGCCTATGGATCCACCAGTGTCATTGCATGTGTTCTTTTTAGTGACAACAACCAGTGTCATTGCATGTGTGCTCTCTTCAGAGACCACACATGGATGCACCAGTGTCATTGCATGTGTGTTCTTTTTATTAACAACAACCAGAGTCATTTTGCATGTGTGTTCTTCTCACATACCACCTATGGATCCACCAGTGATTTTGCATGTGTGTTCTTTTTAGTAACAACTAGTGTCATTACATGTGTGTTCTCTTCAGAGACCACACATGGATCCACCAGTGTCATTGCATGTGTGCTCTTTTTACTAACAACAACAAGAGTCATTGAAATGTGTGCTCTCTTTAGAGACCACACATGGATCCACCAATGTCATTGCATGTGTGTTCTTTTCACTAACAACAACCAGAGTCATTGCATGTGTGTTCTTTTCACATACCACATATGGATCCACCAGTGTCATTGCATGTGTGCTATTTTCACAATCCACCCATGGATCCACCAGTGTCATTGCATGTGTGTTCTTTTTAGTAACAACAACCAGGGTCATTTTGCATGTGTGTTCTTTTCACATACCATCTATGGATCCACCAGTGTCATTGAAATGTGTATTATTTTCAACTACCACCCATGGAGCCACCAGTGTCATTGCATGTGTGTTCTTTTTAGTAACAACAACCAGAGTCATTTTGCATGTGTGATCTCTTCACATACCACGTATGGATCCACCAGTGTCATTGCATGTGTGTTCTTTTTAGTAACAATAACCAGAGTCATTTTGCATGTGTGTTCTTTTCATATACCACCTATGGATCCACCAGTGTCATTGAAATGTGTATTATTTTCAACTACCACCCATGGATCCACCAGTGTCATTGCATGTGTGTTCTTTTTAGTAACAATAACCAGAGTCATTTTGCATGTGTAATCTCTTCACATACCACCTATGGATCCACTAGTGTCATTGCATGTGTGTTCTTTTTAGTAACAACAACTAGAGTCAATGAAATGTGTGTTCTTCTCACATACCACCTATGGATCCACCAGTGTCATTGCATGTGTGTTCATTTCACTAACAACAACCAGAGTCATTGCATGTGTGTTCTTTTGACATACCACATATGGATCCACCAGTGTGATTGAAATGTGTGTTCTCTATAGAGACCACACATGGATCCACTAGTGTCATTGCATGTGTGTTCTTTTTAGTAACAACCAGAGTCATTTTGCATGTGTGTTGTTTTCACATACCACATATGGATCCCCTGGTGTCATTGCATGTGTGTTCTTTTCACAATCCACCCATGGATCCGCCGGTGTCATTGCATGTGTGTTCTTTTTAGTAACAACCAGAGTCATTTTGCATGTGTGTTCTTTTCACATACCACCTATGGATCCACCAGTGTAATTGCATGTGTTTTCTTTTCACAATCCACCCATGGATCCCACCAGTGTCATTTTGCATGTGTGTTCTTTTTAGTAACAACAACCAGAGTAATTTTGCATGTGTGTTCTTTTCACATACCACCTATGGATCCACCAGTGTCATTGCATGTGTGTTCTCTTCACAATCAGTCTATGGATCCACCAGTGTCATTGCATGTGTTCTTTTCAGTGAGAACAACCAGTGTCATTGCATGTGTGCTCTCTTCAGAGACCACACATGGATGCACCAGTGTCATTGCATGTGTGTTCTTTTTATTAACAACAACAAGAGCCATTTTGCATGTGTGTTCTTCTCACATACCACCTATGGATCCACCAGTGATTTTGCATGTGTGTTCCTTTTAGTAACAACTAGTGTCATTGCATGTGTGTTCTCTTCAGAGACCACACATGGATCCACCAGTGTCATTGCATGTGTGCTCTTTTTACTAACAACAACAAGAGTCATTGAAGTGTGTGCTCTCTTTAGAGACCACACATGGATCCACCAATGTCATTGCATGTGTGTTCTTTTCACTAACAACAACCAGAGTCATTGCATGTGTGTTCTTTTCACATACCACATATGGATCCACCAGTGTCATTGCATGTGTGCTATTTTCACAATCCACCCATGGATCCACCAGTGTCATTGCATGTGTGTTCTTTTTAGTAACAACAACCAGGGTCATTTGGCATGTGTGTTCTTTTCACATACCATCTATGGATCCACCAGTGTCATTGAAATGTGTATTATTTTCAACTACCACCCATGGAGCCACCAGTGTCATTGCATGTGTGTTCCTTTTAGTAACAAAAACCAGAGTCATTTTGCATGTGTGATCTCTTCACATACCACCTATGGATCCACCAGTGTCATTGCATGTGTGTTCTTTTTAGTAACAATAACCAGAGTCATTTTGCATGTGTGTTCTTTTCATATACCACCTATGGATCCACCGGTGTCATTGAAATGTGTATTATTTTCAACTACCACCCATGGATCCACCAGTGTCATTGCATGTGTGTTCTTTTTAGTAACAATAACCAGAGTCATTTTTGCATGTGTAATCTCTTCACATACCACCTATGGATCCACCAGTGTCATTGCATGTGTGTTCTTTTAAGTAACAACAACTAGAGTCAATGAAATGTGTGTTCTTCTCACATACCACCTATGGATCCACCAGTGTCATTGCATGTGTGTTCATTTCACTAACAACAACCAGAGTCATTGCATGTGTGTTCTTTTCACATACCACATATGGATCCACCAGTGTGATTGAAATGTGTGTTCTCTATAGAGACCACACATGGATCCACTAGTGTCATTGCATGTGTGTTCTTTTTAGTAACAACAACCAGAGTCATTTTGCATGTGTGTTCTTTTCACATACCACCTATGGATCCACTAGTGTCATTGCATGTGTGTTCTCATCACAATCAGCCTATGGATCCACCAGTGTCATTGCATGTGTTCTTTTTAGTGACAACAACCAGTGTCATTGCATGTGTGCTCTCTTCAGAGACCACACATGGATGCACCAGTGTCATTGCATGTGTGTTCTTGTTATTAACAACAACAAGAGTTATTGAAATCTGTGCTCTCTTCATAGACCACACATGGATCCACCAGTGTTATTGCATGTGTGTTCTTTTCACAATCCACCCATGGATCCACCAGTGTCATTGCATGTGTGTTCTTTTTAGTAACAACAACCAGAGTCATTTTGCATGTGTGTTCTTCTCACATACCACCTATGGATCCACCAATGTCATTGCATGTGTGTTCTTTTCACTAACAACAACCAGAGTCATTGCATGTGTGTTCTTTTCACATACCACATATGGATCCACCAGTGTCATTGAAATGCGTGTTCTCTATAGAGACCACACATGGATCCACCAGTGTCATTGCATGTGTGTTCTTTTTAGTAACAACAACCAGTCATTTTGCATGTGTGTTCTTTTCACATACCACCCATGGATCCACAAGTGTCATTGCATGTGTGTTCTCTTCACAATCCACCTATGGATCCACCTGTGTCATTGCGTGTATGTTCTTTTTAGTAACAACCAGAGTCATTGCATGTGTGTTCTTTTCACTAACAACAACCAGAGTCATTGCATGTGTGTTCTTTTCACATACCACATACGGATCACCAGTGTCATTGCATGTGTGTTCTTTTCACAATCCACCCATGGATCCACCAGTGTCATTGCATGTGTGTTCTTTTTAGTAACAACCAGAGTCATTTTGCATGTGTGTTCTTTTCACATACCACCTATAGATCCACCAGTGTCATTGCATGTGTGTTCTTTTCACTAACAACAACCAGGGTCATTGCATGTGTGTTCTTTTCACATACCACATATGGATCCAAGAGTGTCATTGAAATGCGTGTTCTCTATAGAGACCACACATGGATCCACTAGTGCCATTGCATGTGTGTTCTTTTTAGTAACAACAACCAGTCATTTTGCATGTGTGTTCTTTTCACTAACAACAACCAGAGTCATTGCATGTGTGTTCTTTTCACATACCACATATGGATCACCAGTGTCATTGCATGTGTGTTCTTTTCACAATCCACCCATGGATCCACCAGTGTCATTGCATGTGTGTTCTTTTTAGTAACAACCACGGTCATTTTGCATGTGTGTTCTTTTCACATACCACCTATGGATCCACCAGTGTCATTGCATGTGTTTTCTTTTCACAATCCACCCATGGATGCCACCAGTGTCATTTTGCATATGTGTTCTTTTTAGTAACAACAACTAGAGTCATTTTGCATGTGTGATCTCTTCACATACCACCTATGGATCCACCAGTGTCATTGCATGTGTGTTCTTTTTAGTAACAACAACCAGAGTCATTGAAATGTGTGTTCTTCTCACATACCACCTATAGATCCACCAGTGTCAATGCATGTGTGTTCATTTCATAGTCCACCTATGGATCCACCAGTGTCATTGCATGTGTGTTCTTTTCACTAACAACAACTAGAGTCATTGCATGTGTGTTCTTTTCACATACCACATATGGATCCACCAGTGTCATTGAAATGCGTGTTCTCTACAGAGACCACACATGGATACACCAGTGTCATTGCATGTGTGTTCTTTTTAGTAACAGCAACTAGTCATTTTGCATGTGTGTTCTTTTCACATACCACCTATGGATCCACCAGTGTCATTGCATGTGTGTTCTTTTTAGTAACAACCAAAGTCATTGCATGTGTGTTCTTTTCACTAACAACAACTAGAGTCATTGCATGTGTGTTCTTTTCACATACCACATATGGACCACCAGTGTCAATGTATGTGTGTTCTTTTCACAATCCACCCATGGATCCACCAGTGTCATTGCATGTGTGTTCTTTTTAGTAACAACCAGAGTCATTTTGCATGTGTGTTCTTTTAACATACCACCTATGGATCCACCAGTGTCGTTGCATGAGTTTTCTTTTCACAATCCACCCATGGATCCCACCAGTGTCATTTTGCATATGTGTTCTTTTTAGTAACAACAACCAGAGTCATTTTGCATGTGTGATCTCTTCACATACCACCTATGGATCCACCAGTGTAATTGCATGTGTGTTCTTTTTAGTAACAGCAACCAGAATCATTTTGCCTGTGTGTTCTTCTCACATACCACCTATGGATCCACCAGTGTCATTACATGTGTGTTCTTTTCACTAACAACAACCAGAGTCATTGCATGTGTGTTCTTTTCACATACCACATATGGATCCACCAGTGTCGTTGAAATGCGTGTACTCTACAGAGACCACACATGGATCCACCAGTGTCATTGCATGTGTGTTCTTTTTAGTAATAACAAACAGTCATTTTGCATGTGTGTTCTTTTCACATACCACCCATGGATCCACAAGTGTCATTGCATGTGTGTTCTCTTCACAATCCACCTATGGATCCACCAGTGTCATTGCGTGCATGTTCTTTTTAGTAACAACCAGAGTCATTGCATGTGTGTTCTTCTCACTAACAACAACCAGAGTCATTGCATGTGTGTTCTTTTCACATACCACATATGGATCACCAGTGTCATTGCATGTGTGTTCTTTTCACAATCCACCCTTGGATCCACCAGTGTCATTGCATGTGTCTTCTTTTTAGTAACAACCAGAGTCATTTTGCATGTGTGTTCTTTTCACATACCACCTATGGATCCACCAGTGTCATTGCATGTGTGTTCTTTTCACTAACAACAACCAGGGTCATTGCATGTGTGTTCTTTTCACATACCAAATATGGATCCACCAGTGTCATTGAAATGCGTGTTCTCTATAGAGACCACACATGGATCCACCAGTGTCATTGCATGTGTGTTCTTTTTAGTAACAACAACCAGTCATTTTGCATGTGTGTTATTTTCACTAACAACAACCAGAGTCATTGCATGTGTGTTCTTTTCACATACCACATATGGATCACCAGTGTCATTGCATGTGTGTTCTTTTCACAATCCACCCATGGATCCACCAGTGTCATTGCATGTGTGTTCTTTTTAGTAACAACCATAGTCATTTTGCATGTGTGTTCTTTTCACATACCACCTATGGATCCACCAGTGTCATTGCATGTGTTTTCTTTTCGCAATCCACCCATGGATGCCACCAGTGTCATTTTGCATATGTGTTCTTTTTAGTAACAACAACTAGAGTCATTTTGCATGTGTGATCTCTTCACATACCACCTATGGATCCACCAGTGTCATTGCATGTGTGTTCTTTTTAGTAACAACAACCAGAGTCATTGAAATGTGTGTTATTCTCACATACCACATATAGATCCACCAGTGTCATTGCATGTGTGTTCATTTCATAGTCCACCTATGGATCCACCAGTGTCATTGCATGTGTGTTCTTTTCACTAACAACAACCAGAGTCATTGCATGTGTGTTCTTTTCACATACAACATATGGATCCACCAGTGTCATTGAAATGCGTGTTCTCTACAGAGACCACACATGGATACACCAGTGTCATTGCATGTGTGTTCTTTTTAGTAACAACAACTAGTCATTTTGCATGTGTGTTCTTTTCACATACCACCTATGGATCCACCAGTGTCATTGCATGTGTGTTCTTTTTAGTAACAACCAAAGTCATTGCATGTGTGTTCTTTTCACTAACAACAACATGAGCCATTGCATGTGTGTTCTTTTCACATACCACATATGGATCACCAGTGTCATTCCATGTGTGTTCTTTTCACAATCCACCCATGGATCCACCAGTGTCATTGCATGTGTGTTCTTTTTAGTAACAACCAGAGTCATTTTGCATGTGTGTTCTTTTCACATACCACCTATGGATCCACCACTGTCATTGCATGTGTTTTCTTTTCACAATCCACCCATGAATCCCACCAGTGTCATTTTGCATATGTGTTCTTTTTAGTAACAACAATCAGAGTCATTTTGCATGTGTGATCTCTTCACATACCACCTATGGATCCACCAGTGTCATTGCATGTGTGTTCTTTTTAGTAACAACAACCAGAGTCATTGAAATGTGTGTTCTTCTCACATACCACCTATAGATCCACCAGTGTCATTGCATGTGTGTTCATTTCATAGTCCACCTATGGATCCACCAGTGTCATTGCATGTGTGCTCGTTTTAGTAACAACAACCAGAGTCATTTTGCATGTGTGTTCTTCTCACATACCACATATGGATCCACCAGTGTCATTGGATGTGTGTTCTTTTTAGTAACAACAACCAGTGTCATTGCATGTGTGTTCTCTTCAGAGACCATACATGGATCCACCAGTGTCATTGCATGTGTGTTCTTTTTACTAACAACAACAATAGTCATTGAAATGTGTGCTTGCTTCAGAGACCACACATGGATCCACCAGTGTCATTGCATGTGTGTTCTTTTCACTAAAAACAACCAGAGTCATTGCATGTGTGTTCTTTTCACATACCACATTTGGATCCACCAGTGTCATGGCATGTGTGCTTTTTTCACAATCCACCCATGGATCCACCAGTGTCATTGCATGTGTGTTCTTTTTAGCAACAACAACGAGAGTCATTTTGCATGTGTTTTCTTCTCACATACCACCCATGGATCCACCAGTGTCATTGAAATGTGTATTATTTTCAACTACCACCCATGGATCCACCAGTGTCATTGCATGTGTGTTCTTTTTAGTAACAACAACCAGAGTCATTTTGCATGTGTGATCTCTTCACATACCACTTATGGATCCACTAGTGTCATTGCATGTGTGTTCTTTTTAGTAACAACAACCAGAGTCATTTTGCATGTGTGTTCTTTTCACATACCACCTATGGATCCACCAGTGTCATTGAAATGTGTATTATTTTCAACTACCACCCATGGATCCAGCAGTGTCATTGCATGTGTGTTCTTTTTACTAACAACAACAAGAGTCATTTTGCATGTGTGATCTCTTCACATACCACCTATGGATCCACCAGTGTCATTGCATGTGTGTTATTTTTAGTAACAACAACCAGAGTCATTGAAATGTGTGTTCTTCTCACATACCACCTATGGATCCACCAGTGTCATTCCATGTGTGTTCATTTCACTAACAACAACCAGAGTCATTGCATGTGTGTTCTTTTCACATACCACATATGGATCCACCAGTGTGATTGAAATGTGTGTTCTCTACAGAGACCACACATGGATCCACCAGTGTCATTGCATGTGTGTTCTTTTTAGTAACAACCAGAGTCATTTTGCATGTGTGTTCTTTTCACATACCACATATGGATCCACCAGTGTCATTGCATCTGTGTTCTTTTCACAATCCACCCATGGATCCACCAGTGTCATTGCATTTGTGTTCTTTTTAGTAACAACCAGAGTCATTTTGCATGTGTGTTATTTTCACACACCACCTATGGATCCACCAGTGTCATTGCATTTGTTTTGTTTTCACAATCCACCAATGGATCCCACCAGTGTCATTTTGCATGTGTGTTCTTTTTAGTAACAACAACCAGAGTCATTTTACATGTGTGTTCACTTCACATACCACCTATGAATCCACCAATGTCATTGCATGTGTGTTGTCTTCAAAGTCCACCTATGGATCCACTAGTGTCATTGCATGTGTTCTTTTTAGTAACAACAACCAGTGTCATTGCATGTGTGCTCTCTACAGAGACCACACATGGATCCACCAGTGTCATTGCATGTGTGTTCTTTTTACTAACAACAACAAGAGTCATTGAAATGTGTGCTCTCTTCAGAGACCACACATGGATACACCAGTGTCATTGCATGTGTGTTCTTTTCACTAACAACAACCAGCGTCATTGCATGTGTGTTCTTTTCACATACCACATATGGATCACTAGTGTCATTGCATGTGTGTTGTTTTCACAATCCACCCATGGGTCCAACAGTGTCATTGCATGTGTGTTCTTTTAATAACAACCAGCGTCATTTTGCATGTGTGTTCTTTTCACATACCACCTATGGATCTGCCAGTGTCATTGCGTGTGTTTTCTTTTCACAATCCACCCATGGATCCCACCAGTGTCATTTTGCATGTGTGTTCTTTTTAGAAACAACAACCAGAGTCATTTTGCATGTGTGATCTCTTCACATACCACCTATGGATCCACCAGTGTCATTGCATGTCTGTTCTTTTTAGTAACAACAACCAGAGTCATTGAAATGTGTGTTCTTCTAACATACCACCTATGGATCCACCAGTGTTATTGCATGTGTGTTCATTTCATAATCCACCTATGGATGCACCAGTGTCATTGCATGTGTGTTCTTTTTAGTAACAACAACCAGAGTCATTTTGCATGTGTGTTCTTCTCACATACCACCTATGGATCGACCAGTGTCATTGTATGTGTGTTCTTTTTAGTAACAACAACCAGTGTCATTGCATGTGTGTTCTCTTCAGAGACCCCACATGTTTGGGTGATGCCCCCGGGTAGGGTCGCTCCGGGGTATAAGGGCCGAGTTAGCCGAGGTTCGGCAGGGTCAAAGCGGATGTTGGACGGGTCACCTCAAGGCAGGCCGGATCACGGAGTAACCCGGACCAGGGGGGGTTGCCTAACATTGTCTCAGCCGACTTAAGGAGTAAGTCGGAAGTGCTTGTCTAACTTATATGCAGGAATAGGTGTGGCCGGATCTACTATGATCCGGGTCCCCGCTTAGCTTCTGGGAGAAGGAAGGAATCTCTCTGGTCAAAAAGAAGGTCCAGTACGCACTGCATGAGCGAAGCAAGCAAGGGCAGGACCACCGAGTCGTGTCCGACAAGGGTGACGACGCCCATGTCGGCTGACGCAGGCGCCGCAGAGGCTTACGTAGCTAAAGCATGTATGACGCGGGGGAAAAGCACCCCGGTCGGGTTACCACTTTGAGAGGAGGCATATTCTTAGGAATATGCCTCCACGTATGCCCTAGGCAGGGACCGAGCCTCCTCTATATAAGGGGGGCTAGGGTTCCAGTAGAAGGGGTTGGTTGAGCTCTAGTTAGTTTTATAGTTCCATAGTGACTAGTTGAGCTAAGGTTCTAGGGAAAAACTGTAGGCAAGAGTAAGAGAGCTCCTTCTTCCTCCTCTCGCCAATACAGCTCTAGGAGCACTTGTAATCTTGAAAGGAAGGCAATACAAGCTTCTGTGTGGATAATCACTCCACTATCCCTCCCTGGATTCCCCTAGCGTGTATTAGTCCCCACCTTTAGCCTATCCATGGCATCTGCCGTGACACCACCACGACAGTTGGCGCCCACCGTGGGGCTAGCGGCGCTAGCAGGGGTGAAGATCCGGATGGGAAACCTCATCGGCACCGGAGAACGCATCGTCTCCGGGCTCATTCAGCGCTTTGGAGCGCTGGACTTCGTCAGCGACAACGCTGGTTGCTTCGGCACGCGCCCACTTCCGCGTAACGGCCTCTTCGTCAAGCTCGGTGCACACAAGGTCTACGTTGCTGTGGACGTATCATGCGTCCATCTGCGCCGCGTCGTCGATGCGGGGGAACCACCCCTCACTGTGGCTCGTGGGGCGCGTACCGCTCGCTCCCCGAACCATGCGGAGGTGATGATGACTGCGCCAGGTGCAGGCGCAAGCAAGGACCCAGCACCGGACCCGGAGGTAACACCTAAGGCACCGAGGAAAGGTAGAGGACCTCCACTAGAGAGGCCTGAGAACGTACTGAGAGAAGCTATGGATAGCTTGGCTAACCCGTAGCAGCAGTGGTAGATCCGGCTCAGGCACAAGCCGAGCTAGAGGAAACTAGGCAAAAGATACTAGAGGGCACAAAGAAAGTAGCCGTGGCTCAGCAGTCGCTGAACATGACACTGCGTGAGTATGCAAAGGCAAACAAAGTTGATACGGTAAAAGTAAAAGGGAGAAATCTCATGAGCGAGATGAATAGAGAAGGTGATGATGGAGCCGAGGGGTCGGAAAACTGTTTGTCTGTGGGGTTACCGAAGTATAGTACCCCGGCAAAGAACCTCAGAGCAGCGGATGCGGCTGCATCCGAGTTAGAGGGTCTGACGTATGAGGCCCGTCAAAGACAGCAAGATAGGGTTAACGAGCTGGTTCGGATCGTGAACAGACAGAATGAAGAGTTACTGAGAGCTAACCCGGAGAGAGCTAGAGCTTCCCAAATCGTTCATTCGGCGATGGGTAACCAGGAGAAATCCGCTGGAGCCGCATCGTCACCTCATGGTGGTCCAAGGAGAGAAGAGCTAGTAACCTTGGCCAGACGGAAGAAACAGATCGTCCCGTATGACCCGACGCGTGCGGGAAAAGAAAAAGAAACGCGGAAAAATGATGATCGACGGAGTGTGAGCCGAGGTGAGGTTGGCCGAGGTAACCACGACCAAGGCAATGCCGATCAAGGGAACGCTGCCAACGGCAATGCCGGACAGCGAAACTCCGCAGGAGCAGGACAACCGCAGCAGCGGAATATACCAAGGCAAGAGCAAAGCGCCGGCCGAGGTATGCAACAGAAAGATGTGCAACGAGAACAAAACCGATACAACGACGGTGATTCGGAGATGGTGAACGCGGGGTACCCGAGATCGGACTATCACGTGATAGGGTCAAGATTGGGAAGCAGGGATTTAATGCCGGATGACGCCAGGTTGAAACTGGATCGCTTGTATAGGTCGGAACAGATCGAATGTCAAGGTCCCCCGGGTCCAGCGTGCTTTGGACCTCGGATCATGAAGGAGCCACCGGTACCCAACTTCCAGCTTCCTAGAGGCACGAAGACGTATGACAGCAGTACCAAGCCGGAGGACTGGCTGATAAACTATGCTACGGCTGTGAAAATTGCCACTGGCAACTTGAGATGGGTTGTACGATACGTACCCCAGATGTTGGAAGGTCCGGCCAGAGTATGGCTGAATAATTTACCACCCGGAAGCATCAACTGCTGGATAGATTTTGAAGAAATGTTTATCAGCAACTTCTCAAGTACATATCAGAGGCCGAATAGGCCGCATACCCTAGCAATGTGCAAGCAAAGACCTAATGAGACGGACCGTGAATTCTTGACCCGGTGGTGTACCGTGAGAAACTCGTGTGAGGGTGTCATAGAGTCACAGGCCATAGCATGGTTTGCACAAGGGTGCAGATATGGCAGCGAGTTGTGGATGAAGTTGCAAAGGAAAATGCCAATTACGTTGGCAGAGATGATCCGGATTGCAGATTCGTATGCTTTGGGTGATCTGACTCAACCTAGGATCGCGTCAAACGAGTCAAACGAGGAATACTATCAGAGGGATGGAGCCGGGTCATCTCGGAGGAACAATTACAGAGGAAAAAGAAGAGATGATAGACCGGATCATCGCTACGGTTCGCAACAAGTTGCAGCTGTGAATCAAGATCCACCCGGAGCAGGGAGGAACCAACGCCAGAGAACGGGAGGGCAATGGACTCCAAGAAACGATGGCAAGAAAACATGGACTCCGGAGCAAAAGAAACAGTGGCAAGAAAAGAAAGACCGCCTGAGGTATACCTATGAGTAGATGTTGGACCAGCCATGTAAGTTTCACATGCCAAATCCGAATAGCCCGGCGGGTCACACAACGAGGCAATGTGAGTGGATGCGTAAGATAGAACAAGGTGGTTCGGGGAATGCTCAGGCACCCCGGAATGATCAACCTCGGCAGGAGTTACCCCGGCAGCAATTGCTCTCCGGAGCGAACATGCAGCAGCTAATGTTGCCTCCCCCTCCGCCGAGGTATGACAACAACGAGAGAAGGGATGCAGTGCATCAGGTGGAAAATCAGCAACAGCCGGATCAGAGGTACCCCGGAAACGAGGGAAGGAACGAGTACAGGGAGCATTATCAGAGTTATTGTGTGTTCACAACTGAGGAAACAGATAGGAAAAGCTTGCAGCACCGACATATGGAGGTCAATGCGGTAATGCCAGCAGTGACGAGGTACATGCCTTGGTCGGACCAGGAAATCACCTGGAACATCAAAGATCATCCTAAGCTTATGCCGAGTCCAGGTTCGTATGCGCTAGTGCTAGATCCGACATTCATTGGACCGAACATCAATGTGAGATTCTCCAAGGTACTGATTGACAATGGCAGTAGCATTAACATCATGTATGCGGATACAATGCACAAGTTGGGCATCTCGGAGAACATGCTCCAGGCTACGAGAACAACTTTCCATGGCATTGTACCAGGCATTTCTTGCGAGCCCATAGGCAAAGTCCGGGTCGACGTGCTATTCGGCACAAGGGATAACTGCCGAACTGAAAATCTAGAGTTTGAGGTGGTGAACTTGGAATGTGCGTATCACGCGTTACTCGGAAGACCAGCATTGAACAAGTTCATGGCAAGCTGCCACATCAGTTATCTGAAGATGAAGTTGCCCGGGCCAAATGGAGTGATTACTATTGCCGGAGATTTCCGACGTTCCATTGAGTGTGCTTTAGCCGGGTCTAACCTAGCCGAGTCACTCGTGATTGCGCAAGAGAAAATAAAAATTCAAGAGGTGGCGGCATTAGCTCAGTCCCCGGAGCAGTATATGCCGGCATTGAGTAACCCGCATGGCAGCGTTTCATTCCAAGCCGCAAAAGACACCAAGAAGGTTCCAGTTGATGACATGTTCCCGGAGCGCACTATAACAATTGGTGTTGGGTTAACTGACAAATAGGAAAGCGAGATCGTCAACTTCTTCCGTGAGAATCGGGATATTTTTGCTTGGTCTACATAGGACTTGCAAGGTGTTCCGAGGGAGTTGGCCGAGCACTCTTTGAACGTAAGACCCGGAGCAAGGTCGGTGAAGCAACCTCTCCACCGCTTCGCCAAGGATAGGAGAAAAGTCATTGGAGACGAGATAGCTCGATGGTAGCAGCAGGATTTATCATGGAAGTACTATATCCGGATTGGCTCTCTAATTCGGTGCTGGTAGAAAAGAAGAAGGACGATCCGAACGTAGCAGTGGTTTGGCGTATGTGTATCGATTACATGAACCTGAATAAGGCATGTCCATGTTGGGGTTCGTAGCATGGAAAACAAAAATTTTCTATCGCATACAAACAAACAAGCCAAGATCTATCTACTAGATTGTAGCAACGAGTCGATGGAATAGCTAACCCTCGAAGATTCCAAAGCGGTTAACGAGAGCAGATTCTCGTGGGTGATGTAGTCGTACTCTTTCCGATCTCAAGATCGCGTAGACGATCCTTCCGGCGCCACGTTCCCGCAGCGCTCCCGCAGTCGGTCACACGTTCGGTACTCGACGAAGACCTTCCTCTCCCTTGTTCCAGCAGGCAGCGGAGGTTGTAGCACTCTCCTCGCGATTCTGGCAGCACGACGGCGTGGTACCGGAAGTAGAGGGGAGATCCCGCAGGGCTTCGCCTTAAGCCGGTGCGAGTATGGTGGAGTTTATGAGAGAGGCTATTAGTGGTCTAGTAATTAGACACACCAATTAGAGGGCTCTAAACCAATTAGAAGGCTCTAAACTGAATAGCTCTAAACCGGGGTCTAGATCTAGGGTTTAGTTTAGAGGATAGGAAACTTGTGTGTTCTAGGAGGGAGCCCTGCCCCTCCTTATATAGGTGGGAGGGGCTGGCCGGCCAAGGGGAGGAGTTCCTCCCCAACTCGGCCTTGGGAGGTGCGCCGGCCAAGGGGAGGAACCCTCCTCCAACTCGGCCTCCACCTCTCCTCCTCTTTCTCCTCTTTCCGAAAACTGGCAGTTTGACCGAAAACTGGCAGTTTGACTTTTCCAATTAGGATTTGAATTAACCCTTTATTTCGGACAGCGAGAACACTTAGTACATGATGCAATCATTCCAACATGCAATGACACATTCATGTACCCTTTCCCCCTCCGGAGTGCCGGACATTCCGGGACTTTCTAGAATGTTCCCGATGAAAACACCGGAACCATTCCCCAACTCCGAAACGGTACTTTCCTTATATGAATCTTATTCTCCGGACCATTCCGGATCACCTCGTGATATCCCGGATCCCATCCGAGACTCCGAACAACATTCGGTCTCTTTCTCATAATACCATAACTACTCAAACAACGTCGAATCCTTAAGTGTGTCTCCCTACGGTTCGTGAATTATGCGGACATGATCGAGACACTTCTCCGAACAATAACCAATAGAGGAATCTGGAAATTCATATGGCTCCCACATATTTCTACGATTACATTGCGATCGAATGAACCACTTACATACGATACCAATTTCCCTTTGTCTCACGATATGTTACTTATCCGAGGTTATGATCGTCGGTATCTCTACATACCTAGTTCAACCTCGTTACTGATAAGTACTCTTTTCTCGTTCCCGTGATATGTGATCCCTTGTGACCTAGTCACATGCTTGCAAGCTAATTGGATGACATTTCACCGAGAGGGCCCAGAGAATATCTATCCGTCATATGGATGGACAAATCCCACTCTTGATCCATGTGTCTCAACCAATACTTTCCGAACACTCAATGCCACCTTTATAGCCACCCTGTTACGGTGTGGTGTTTGATGACATCAAAGCATCCATCCGGCAAAGGTGATATGCATGATCTCATGGTCGAAGGAATTAGGTTACTATGTATCAGAAAGCATATAGCAATTGAACTATTGAAATGACTTGATCTTTATGCTACGCTTATCTATAGGAGTATGTCCACCATATCATTCTCCTAACGATATGATCTTGTTGTTAATAACATCTCAATGTTCATGATAGGGAAACCACAATCATCTATTAACCAACAAGCTAGTGAAGTATAGAGGCTATACTAGGGACTTCAATTTAAGTTTACAATTCACACAAGTATTAATGTTTCCTTGTTAATACTATTATAGCATGAATATAAACATTTATCATAAACACAAAGATATAATAATAACTATATTTATTATTGCCTCTAGGGCATATCTCCAACAGTCTCCCACTTGCACTAGAGTCAATAATCTAGTTTCAAACCTTTGTGTATTCAACACCTATGGCTTTCCGGTGTTGCATGTACACGATTGCTAGTGGTCAACTGATCTCCGGATCTGACACTTCCAGGTCCGTGTGTAATTGCATGTCTTTGCGTCTCTACGCATCACTCATTCTCTAATGAGATGGCTTTGTATAATTTGGTCTTTCGGTGTGACCTTTAGTTCTTTGGGGTTAAAACATGTTGATAATATTGTCGCACAATATATCTTCATAGTATTATCCCGCTGTGAACTACACCTAGTTTGATAACAAACTACTTGACACAAATGCCCTCTTTTGCTGCTAACATAGCAGTCATACACTTAGCCTTTTGTTGCAGTATCTGTCACAATGTCTTAACTTTGGAACTCATCCAAATCCATTATGGAACTCACTTTCCATTATATTGTGCCACCCTTAATTTAGATTGAGATAAACTTAATTTGTACTCTGTGACAAAACTAGTATCAATGTAGTACTTTTACAATGAACTAACCATCTATTTGTCACTTCTACAAATAATATACTCTTAGTTCTTCCAAAAAGATCATAAGAATATCCTTACTATCGTCCAATGATCATCTTATGAATCATTCTGGTATATGCTCATAACTTTTAGAGCATAGGACATATCTGGATTTGTACATACCACAGTATGATTGATATAAACACTCTTTGCGATTTCATATATCAAGTATCAATCTATACTTGAATCTTTGTTTCACTTACCAAATGTCAATACACTTGAATATATCATCAACATTGAACTCTTTCAATCCTTTCTGTGCGACAAGAACCTTTTCTTGTAGTTTCTATATTGAACTCATTCAATATCTCGTTTATGTACTTCTGGCACAACCATATTAGCATCTATTGATGCCAAATATTTGGGTTTTGCCTAAGTCTTTCATCAGGATGAAATTCTTAATATGTGTCAATAAAAGATACATCATTTCTAATCAACAATATGTCCTCCACATAATGTATTAGAAATATGTTTTTAGCGCTCCCACTTAATTTTTTTTGCAAATGCAAGCATCTTCATTGTCTCCGATGAAATTAAACTCTTTTAACAGTTTCATCATAGTGAAGATTCCAACTCCGCTATGCTTACTTCAACCATTGAAGTTTGCATATGCATTCAGCATCCTTTGAATTAACAAAACCCTTTGGACCATGTCATGCACACGTCCTAGGTAACAATTCTATTAGAAGAACTTGTTTTGTTTATTCAACTACCACATAACAAAATTATATGTAGTGGTTGCTATATTAATCCGTATAGACTAAATATCGCTATGAAAGATCAAATCTTGTCATAGTCAATCTTTGAACATTGTTGTGAACTCTTTCCCAACATGTCGACTATTTCATAGATGTGAAACATCCATGTCTACTTCTTTATAGATCCAAACACAACTGTAAGGTCTTACACCTTTCTCGAGGGACCTTCAAGTTCAAAACTTGATTTCTCGTGTATGGAATTATCACGGATTTTATGGCTTCAAGCCATTTGACGGAGTCAGGGCCCATCATCGCTTCTTTGCATGTAGTCCGTTCATTATTCTCAAATAATGATTCAACCCTCAAATCTTAGTATTTGATTGTTTACTCGACCTACTTGTTTCAATAGGAACTTAGATCTCAATGACCACATCCTTTTGAGGTACATGAGCCATGAGCATTAGTTGCTGCCTCCGGAACACTTTTCGGTGCTGCGCAACTCTGATCATATAGCTAAGGTTCTTTTAACCCTATCAAAGTTCTATTGTCCTCCCACTTAACTTTTCACGAAAAATTCCTTCTCAAAGAAACTTGACGTTCTAAGCGACAAACACTTTTGTCTCCGGTGTTTATGGAGGAATACTTAACAGTAATACAAAGACAGATTTATCCGACTTTGGTTGCAAACATCTTTAATGCATAGCATACCAATGTTTAAGAAAGGACCACTTGGGTTTTATCCCAAACCATAACTTTATATGGTGTCATTTCAGCGGATTATGATGGAGCTCTTTTCAGTGGAAAACGGTAGTCTCTAAAGCTTTTAATCTTTTAAAATATAATGGCAGTTTTATGAATTACACCTTTTGATCTTACCATGTCAAACAAGGTTTTAATTACATATCTCGAACGCTCCATACTCTTATGGTGTTTCGGGAAATGCAAATCCACGGAACGATTCCTTAAATCTTAGGTATTATGCTAAACTTGTAACTCAAATATCTTCCTTTATGATCTTATCATAAACTATTTATATTCTTGTTACAATGATTTTGCACTTCATCTTGAAATCTTTGAATTTTTCAAATATTTCATACTTCATCCTTATTAAGTAAATATTCATATATTCACTCAAATTTTCGGAGAAAGCATATGAAGTTGAAATCCATCGCTCTTGACTACACATAATGGAGTTCGTACAACAATATGCACAAGTTCCAATAAGCTAGTCTTTCGTTCCCTTTTGGCCTATGAACGAAGTTTTAATTATTCTCTAGGAAAGTTTCACAAACGTCATTTGATCAAAAATCAAAAGACTCCAAAATTCCATCCACATGGAGTTTCTTCATGTTTTCTTTCCAATATAATTTAAACTGCGATGTCACTTCCTAAGTGATCTTTCAATCAATTTGTCTTTCGACATTTTTTTTAGCACTAGTTTTATGGATGTGATTTCTCCAACGAGATTTGTAAATCATCCATCTTTTATGGATTACGGCAATTATTTGAACAACCCTGTTGTTCTCATAATACCTGATGAAACAAATCTTGAAGGCAAGCTTTGATGTTTAACGAGCAACACAATAACCCTTTATTTGTTCTTGATGAACATCATCACATATTCTTTTGCTAGTTACTTAGGCCATTGTAGTTCATGAATTGTGTTGTTTCGTATGACGATTCATACCAACAAATTCAGTATAAAATACTTAAGAACCACATTGTTTAATGAGCAAAGAATATAGCCATAACATGTATATCATCTATATACTTAAACTGAACAATTCTAGTCTTTTCTTTTCTGCCATATATTTCTGAGATTCTCTTTCAGTATTTCCTTTTCTGTTTGAAAGAATCTATCAACATTAATAGTGGAGTCATACATATGACACATAGTCCAAAGCGTGTATAATTAAATACCAATGTCTTTGGATTTGCACTTTGAAGTAGATCACCATCATCAAATGTTTGGTGTTCTTTCAAATTCCTTTCTTTAGTAATCTATTGGTGTAGTAAACATTTTACCTACATCAAATATTCACCTTTATCATGGAATCGTCCATGACCAAGCTACTTTTAGCTTATAACGGTGAATCGCGAGTATAATGTTGCTCTCCAAAACCTTTTGGAGGATTAGGATAACTAGTGTCTCCAACCTTTTGCAAATTCTCATCAAATATGAGAACATGACTTTTGCCATATTATACTCTATCATGTTGCAACCAAAACTTTGTTTCAGATATCACAATATCTTCCACACATCATGGTTTCTGAAACAACTCTTTCAGATCCTAGATAACCTTGATATTAAGACAATCCTTTAAATATCAAGAATCATGGAGACAAACATGATACTTTATATACTAACACTTGGAATTGTTACTCTTGATTTAATACCAATTATTAAACTTCATGGAGTAACCGGAACTTACTGAAAGTTTGCAATAGGACTTTTAAACTTTAGATTAACACTTCAAAACAATACGATACCAGTTCGTAAAGTAACTAACCAGAATTCTATAGTTCTATCATCTCAATTATAACTAAGCGCAAGGTGGTAAACGGATGCCAATGACTACAACAACTATGCAAATTCACTTTGATTTAGTTTATGATAAATTGAGTTCTAATTAATAATTAAATTAATCTAGGTGAACTCCCACTCAAAACAACATCCCTCACATTGTTTTAGTGATCACACGAACCAAATCCACTACATCAACTCCGATCATCACGAGAGTTGATATAGTTTCAATGGCGAACAATCGACATGTTCATCATATCTACTATATGACTCATGCTTTACCTTTCGGTGATCCGTGTTCCTGAGGCCATGTCTGTACATGCTAGGCTCGTCAAGATCAAACCTTAGCTACCGCATAAGCAAATCTGGCTTGCTTACGTTGTATTCACCCGCGGAATCAAAGACACCCGATCATCACGTGGTGCTTCGAAGCAACAAGCTTTGGCAACGGTGCATACTAAGGGTGAACACTTTAGAACTTGAAATTTTGTGCATGAGGGATCATCTTATAATGCTACCGTCGTCTACTAAGCAATACAAGATGCATAAAGGATTAACATCACATGCAATTCATAATATGTGATATGATATGGCCTTTCTTCTTTGTGCTTCCGATCTCCATCTTCAAGCACGAACATGATCTCCATCATCACCGGTATAGCATCAAGGTCAATGACGCTTCTTCATGGTTGTCGTCCACCAGCTTCAACTATTACAACTATTTTGAATAGACACGCAGGTCTTAACAGAAATTAAAGACAACCATATGGCTCCTGCCGGTTGCCAACTTACAATAAGGAACATTGCATACATCAAATATAATCACAATCATGGCCATATCACATCACTGCACACCCCTGCAAAACAAAGTTAGACGCTTCTACTTTCTTTGCATGTTTTACGTGGTTTGGGGCTTTCCATAAGTGTCGTTCTAACCTACGAACAAGAACCACAACATTGATACTAGCATTGTTGATTACCCGTTGTAAATTGGATCTTTACTATGCTAGGAGAAACAGGCACCCGCAAAGCCACTTATGCAATACGAGTTGCATGTCAAGCGTGGAGCAAGTCTCATGAACGATGTCATGTAAGGTTAGCCCGGGCCGCTTCATCCCAACATACCGCAAGATGCAAAGTACACGCAAAGCAATCTACAATAAAAGCATCAACGCCCACAATGACCATTGTGTTCTACTCGTGCAACAGATCTACATATAGACACGGCTCTGATACCACTGTTGGGGTTCGTAGCATGGAAAACAAAAATTTTCTATCGCATACAAACAAACAAGCCAAGATCTATCTACTAGATTGTAGCAACGAGTCGATGGAATAGCTAACCCTCGAAGATTCCAAAGCGGTTAACGAGAGCAGATTCTCGTGGGTGATGTAGTCGTACTCTTTCCGATCTCAAGATCGCGTAGACGATCCTTCCGGCGCCACGTTCCCGCAGCGCTCCCGCAGTCGGTCACACGTTCGGTACTCGACGAAGACCTTCCTCTCCCTTGTTCCAGCAGGCAGCGGAGGTTGTAGCACTCTCCTCGCGATTCTGGCAGCACGACGGCGTGGTACCGGAAGTAGAGGGGAGATCCCGCAGGGCTTCGCCTTAAGCCGGTGCGAGTATGGTGGAGTTTATGAGAGAGGCTATTAGTGGTCTAGTAATTAGACACACCAATTAGAGGGCTCTAAACCAATTAGAAGGCTCTAAACTGAATAGCTCTAAACCGGGGTCTAGATCTAGGGTTTAGTTTAGAGGATAGGAAACTTGTGTGTTCTAGGAGGGAGCCCTGCCCCTCCTTATATAGGTGGGAGGGGCTGGCCGGCCAAGGGGAGGAGTTCCTCCCCAACTCGGCCTTGGGAGGTGCGCCGGCCAAGGGGAGGAACCCTCCTCCAACTCGGCCTCCACCTCTCCTCCTCTTTCTCCTCTTTCCGAAAACTGGCAGTTTGACCGAAAACTGGCAGTTTGACTTTTCCAATTAGGATTTGAATTAACCCTTTATTTCGGACAGCGAGAACACTTAGTACATGATGCAATCATTCCAACATGCAATGACACATTCATGTACCCTTTCCCCCTCCGGAGTGCCGGACATTCCGGGACTTTCTAGAATGTTCCCGATGAAAACACCGGAACCATTCCCCAACTCCGAAACGGTACTTTCCTTATATGAATCTTATTCTCCGGACCATTCCGGATCACCTCGTGATATCCCGGATCCCATCCGAGACTCCGAACAACATTCGGTCTCTTTCTCATAATACCATAACTACTCAAACAACGTCGAATCCTTAAGTGTGTCTCCCTACGGTTCGTGAATTATGCGGACATGATCGAGACACTTCTCCGAACAATAACCAATAGAGGAATCTGGAAATTCATATGGCTCCCACATATTTCTACGATTACATTGCGATCGAATGAACCACTTACATACGATACCAATTTCCCTTTGTCTCACGATATGTTACTTATCCGAGGTTATGATCGTCGGTATCTCTACATACCTAGTTCAACCTCGTTACTGATAAGTACTCTTTTCTCGTTCCCGTGATATGTGATCCCTTGTGACCTAGTCACATGCTTGCAAGCTAATTGGATGACATTTCACCGAGAGGGCCCAGAGAATATCTATCCGTCATATGGATGGACAAATCCCACTCTTGATCCATGTGTCTCAACCAATACTTTCCGAACACTCAATGCCACCTTTATAGCCACCCTGTTACGGTGTGGTGTTTGATGACATCAAAGCATCCATCCGGCAAAGGTGATATGCATGATCTCATGGTCGAAGGAATTAGGTTACTATGTATCAGAAAGCATATAGCAATTGAACTATTGAAATGACTTGATCTTTATGCTACGCTTATCTATAGGAGTATGTCCACCATATCATTCTCCTAACGATATGATCTTGTTGTTAATAACATCTCAATGTTCATGATAGGGAAACCACAATCATCTATTAACCAACAAGCTAGTGAAGTATAGAGGCTATACTAGGGACTTCAATTTAAGTTTACAATTCACACAAGTATTAATGTTTCCTTGTTAATACTATTATAGCATGAATATAAACATTTATCATAAACACAAAGATATAATAATAACTATATTTATTATTGCCTCTAGGGCATATCTCCAACAGTCCAAAAGATTCATTTCCACTGCCGAGGATAGATCAGGTCATAGACTCAACCGCGGGATGTGAACTGTTGTCATTCATTGATGCATATTCTGGTTTCCACCAGATACCTCTGAACCCCGATGATCAAATAAAGACTGTGTTTATTACCCCGTACGGGGCTTATTGCTATCGCACTATGCCGTTTGGTTTGCGTAATGCAGGTGCAACGTACCAAAGATGTATGCAAAAATGTTTGCACGACCAAATAGGTCAAAACGTACAAGTATACGTGGATGATGTGGTTATCAAGACCAAGGAAAGCAAAACGATCCTTGACGACATCAGGCAGACATTCGCGAACTTGAGAAGGTTCCGGATGAAGCTTAACCCTGAAAAATGTACCTTCGGTGTCCCGGCTGGAAAATTACTCGGATTTCTCGTCTCCAGCCGAGGTATCGAAGTTAATCCAACTAAGATCCGAGCCATCGAACGAATGGAGCTGCCGAAGTGTCTTAACGATGTCCAGAAGTTCACTGGGTGCCTAGCATCGTTGAGTCGGTTTGTATGTCGGTTGGGTGAAAAGGCATTGCCTCTGTACCAACTCATGAAAAAGTCGGATAAATTCGTTTGGACGCCACAGGCCGATGAAGCCTTTGCACACTTAAAAAAGATGTTGGCCACTGCACTAGTGTTAGCCTCTCCACTATCAAAGGAGCCAATGTTGCTCTACATAGCCGCAACCAACCGAGTTGTAAGTGCAGTGATTGTAGTGGAGCGCAATGAAGAGGGTAAGTCGGTGCAGAGGCCAGTATATTACTTGAGCGAGGTATTGTCTGCCTCAAAACAGAACTACCCGCACTTTCAAAAGGTGGCATATGGTGTCTATATGGCGGCAAAGAAGTTAAAGCATTACTTTGAGGAGCACCCCATCAAAGTAATATGTGAAGCTCCCATATCCGAGATAATGGGTAACAAGGATGCGAGTGGCAGAATTGCAAAATGGGCAATTGAGCTAGCCCCTTATGCGCCCCAATATGACAGAAGAGAAGCGATCAATTCTTAGGCTATGGCGGACTTTTTTGTGGATTGGGCCGAGGTACAATACGAACCACCGCCACCAGATCCAAACTACTGGAGGATGCACTTTGACGGGTCGAAAACCAAAACCGGATTAGGCGCCGGGGTTGTGCTTACCTCGCCAAAGAAGGACCAGCTAAAATACTTATTGCAGATCCATTTCGCGGCATCGAACAATGTCGCTGAGTACGAGGCTCTTGTGCATGGGCTCAAAGTGGCAAAGGAGATTGGCATACGTCGGATAATATGCTTTGGCGACTCGGATCTGGTGGTGCAGCAAGTGTCCGGAGTATGGGACGCCCTGGATCCAAACATGGCACTATACAAATTTCACGTGCAGAAGATATCTGGTTACTTCGAGGGGTGTGAATTTCACCATGTACCCCGAGTGGAAAACGAGGCTGCCGACATGCTGTCGAAGCTCGGATCGACCCGACAGGCAATTCCACCGGGTGTAGCATTGGAACACCTTAGAAAACCATCTATTAGGCTGTCCCTAGGAACCGACTCGATCTATGTCCCGGAACATACGGAATCCAGAGCTGAGCCCATGGACATTGACACGGGAGGTAGTACGTGAGACCCGGGGACTGCATCAGCCAACCCGGGGACTGCCTCGGCAAACCCGGGGACTACCTCGCTAGACCCGAGGACTGCTCAGCGTGATCCGGCTGAAGTTATGCCGGTGGATCAGATGGAAATTGATGAGGACGTATTCCCTGCACGAGCAATTCCAGCTTGGGCACGGCCTATATTCCAATTCCTGAAAGATGGAACGTTACCCACTGAGGAGGTATTAGCCATGCAAACTCAGAGGAGAGCAAAAGCATACACAATCATCAATTCCGAGTTGTACAAACGGAGTGTAACCAATGTCCTCCAGTGATGCGTTGACCCAGAAGAAGGGCTTGACATCCTCCGAGATATACACCAAGGAGAATGCGGGCATCATGCCTCATCCAAAGCCTTGGTGGCAAAGGCGTTCCGGCATGGATTCTACTGGCCAAGTGCCTTAGAACAAGCAAAAGATCTGGTGAGAAAATGCAATGGTTGTCAAAGATACGCCACCAATACACATAGGCCTATGTCGGAACTCAAGACCATACCAATTACGTGGACATTTGCTGTATGGTGCTTGGATATGGTTGGCCCGTTCAAACCAGCAAGAGGAAACATGACACACATTTTGTTCATGGTGGACAAGTTTACAAAATGGATTGAAGTGAAACCTATAAGAAAATGTGATGGAGCTACAACCGTGACATTTCTCAAAGACATCATCTTGAGATACGGTTATCCACACAGTATTATAACTGATAATGGAACAAATTTTGCGGAAGGAGCATTTGCATGCTTTTGCCGAGACAAGAAGATCCGACTCGATGTAGCCTCAGTAGCCCACCCCGCATCGAACGGACAAGTGGAAAGATCCAACGGATTAGTATTATCCGGGATAAAACCCCGGCTCATTGAGCCGCTACAAAGATCAGCGGGGTGCTGGATAGAAGAACTACCAGTGGTACTGTGGAGTTTAAGAACAACTCCGAATCGATCAACAGGCTATACGCCATTTTTTCTGGTATATGGGGCAGAAGCTGTATTACTTGCCGACATAGAGCATGATTCGCCTAGGGTCACCCAATACACAGAAGCCGAAGTGCAAGAAGCCCGGCAAAATGATGTTGATCTGCTGGAAGAAGCGAGAGAACTGGCACTGTCCAGATCCGCCATATATCAGCAAAATCTCCGACGCTACCATAGCCGGAAAGTGTGCCCCCGAGTCTTTCGGGAAGGCGATCTGGTGCTCCGGTTGGTACAACGTACTACTGGCATGCATAAATTATCCCCCCATGGGAAGGGCTATTCATTGTGAGCAAAGCATTGCACAATGATTCTTACTATCTTATAGATGCAAAGCCACAGGAAAAGAACAAGGCAGACATGTCCGGAGAGGAATCTAAGCGACCGTGGAATGTAGCACTACTTCGTCCCTTCTACACTTAGCTAAGAAGTGTATGTATCTGAGTCGTCTCATATGTCGGTATGTATGTCGGCAATGACCTTATCAATGAAATAGCAGCGCCTCGAGCAGTAACTCGGGGACTGCCTTAATAATGTTTGTTGTTACTTCTTATGCGGTAGCTGGAATAAGTCATTCTACTTAACCCGGATTAGTAATGTGTGGGCACCAAAAACCCAACTCTTCGACTTGCTGCTGTCCAACAAGAATTGGCTTTATGGCAAGCAAGAGAACAAGTTTGGAATTGCGTAGCACATGAAAAACGACTAAGGAAATGAGTTTATTCGAGCTAACGTTTGTTTTTTGGACTAACCCTGTATTTACTTTCAAGTTATTATGCTGAATTATTTTGAGCTAAGCCTAAGAGTTTCTAAGTATTGTTAAAACAATTTTTGAAGCTTGGATTCGTAAGTCGTAAAACCGAATCAAGGTAGACACGGACCGAGCCAGAGGATTGGACGAACAAGAAAATGAAACTCGGGGACTACGCCCAAGTTAATCTGGCATAGAAACGTAGTAGCAAAATATCACATATACATCATACAATTGCACCCGACATACCGGGGATCTAATAAATTTTCAAGTTTTTGAACTAAGGAGCAGCAGGAGGAGGAAGTTCGGTGTCGTCGTCGCTGTCTTCAATATCTAAGGCATCATCTTCTCCGCCCTCATCCGACCCATCTTCAACGTTCTCAACGTGCTCGTCCCCAGCGGATTCCAGGAAGCTCGGTCCTCCAACCTAGTCATGGATAGGTGAATATTCGACGAGGCTGTAGTCGCAAGCCTGGCGCCGAGCTACCCATTCCGGATCATCAGTCCATCTGGATCCGGTGCGCCGGCGTGTAAGGAGGCTGAGGTCGATCTTCTCGTACCATGTGAGAATATGGTGAAGGATAGTATCAGCTGCGGCGCGCCCAACAGATTCTCTCCAAAGATCGAGCTGGGTCGCCGTCTCCATTAGCTTCTCGACGAGAATCGTGGTGGTCTTCGGGCTACTCTCTCCGGGCCAGAACGTGTTGAAAATGCGAACTGCAACGTCGAGGATATCCTTGCCATAATTCTTCATGATCTCCACGCGAGATGACAAGCTGACCAACAGGTCCTCCATGTCGTAAGGAACCTCCTCACCAGCAGGAGCGGCAGGAGTACCCCTCGCTTGGCAAAAATCCGCAACTGCTGCGCTTGCAATAGTGATGCTCTCAGGAAATTTGCTTGGAAGCCAGACAAGGGAAGAAGGTAAAGAAAAGACATATGAAGCAACCCAGAAAAGTAGGTCGGGAGGAACTTACGTGATATGTGGCTAAGGATCTGGGTTAACTCCTTGATGCAGTCATCGCGTCTCTTGCGAAGTTGCTCAAGCTCAGTGTTTGCCGACCCAAGCTGGATGTCGGATTCTTTGAGTAGCTCCTGGTCCTTGGAGATCTAGAGAGTAAGGCGCTCACGCTCTTCTGTGAAGTTCTGGCCAACCTTTTGGAGCTCGGTTTGGTGTTGGGCCTTCATCTTCTCCATCTCAGCCTTGAGCTTGGCAATCTCGTTGTCCTTAGTCCGGAGGAGAGCGAGCTCATCATCCTTTTTCTTCAGCTCGGCTTGATGCTGTCTTGCTTGTTCGAGAAAATGCAGCATCATATCAGGCACGGGCACACTATCCTCAAGCGATGATGAAATAGTATGTTGATCCGGCAGAGCCGAGGAGTGAATGTTTGCCGAGCCAAGGAGAAGAGGAAATGGAAAGCACTACGAGGCCGGACAAAAGAGGACATACCCCGGATTTCCTCCAAGTTCTTCTGCATGATCTTGTTCTCAGCCTCCACCCCAGCTGCAGATACCGAATGGGGAGATTAGTTCGGCAGAAGAAGATGAAGAAAAACGGAGAAGTGCCGAGGGAGAAAATTACCCCTATTTTCATGTTCTGCAACAAGTGCAACATGTTTTGCACGTACCATCTTGTGGGTATCCAGCAGGCATTGGAATTCAGCGCTCCGGCGATTGGTGGTTACCTGAAAAAAGTACAGAAGTGTACAAGATCCGGGCCAAGTGGAACTTAACCCGGCTCTAGGTGTGTGCATATTCGAAGTGTACAAGATCCGGGCCAAGTGGAACTTAACCCGGCTCTAGGTGTGTGCATATTCGAAGTGTACAAGATCCAGGCCAAGTGGAACTTAACCCGGCTCTAGGGGTGTGCATATTCGAGGTGTACAAGATCCGGGCCAAGTGGAACTTAACCCGGATCTAGGTGTGTGCATATTCGAAGTGTACAAGATCCGGGCCAAGTGGAACTTAACCCGGCTCTAGGTGTGTGCATATTCGAAGTATACAAGATCCGGACCAAGTGGAACTTAACCCGGCTCTAGGTGTGTGCATATTCGAAGTATACAAGATCCAGGCCAAGTGGAACTTAACCCGGCTCTAGGTGTGTGCATATTCGAAGTGTACAAGATCCGGGCCAAGTGGAACTTAACCCGGCTCTAGGTGTGTGCATATTCGAAGTGTACAAGATCCGGGCCAAGTGGAACTTAACCTAGCTCTAGGTGTGTGCATATTCGAAGTGTACAAGATCCGGGCCAAGTGGAACTTAACCCGACTCTAGGTGTGTGCATATTTGAAGTGTACAAGATCCGGGCCAAGTGGAACTTTACCCGGCTCTAGGTCTGTGCATATTCGAAGTTTACATGGAGCTACGTTAGTTTTCTAATGAGCATCCGGCTGAGTAACAAGCTACTCCACCGGAGGCTCGGGGACTAATGGTTATTATCTACAACATGTAAAAGAGAAACGACATACCTCCATCATTCGCCCCGTGAGGTTAATTGCCTTAGCGGCGGTATTCATCTAGGCGGAAAATTCTGCGGGGCCAAACTTTTCCGGGAGATCGTCATTATGGACGAACTCCGCCTTATTCCAGTTCATGACGAACTCAATAAGACTCGGAGGGTACCGCTCACCAGTGGGCATATGGGGTGCCACCAAGCCCTTTGCATGCGCTTCTTTCCTCTCAACCAAGGCAAGGGCTGGGCTGGTATACAGAACCATCTGCTGCGAGTCAGTTGGCTCGGCAGGAACATCCTTCGCTGCCGGAGTTTTCTTGAGAAGCATCGACAATAGGGTTCGCTGCCCAGCCTCGACGGATGCTGACTTGGTAATATCCGGAGCCTTTTTGCCCTTAGCTTGCTGGGAAGAAGTAACTGCAGTGGATTTCCACTTAGAAGCTGCTGGAGTAGTTCCTCGCCGAGGTTGAGACGACTCGGACGAGGCGGAAGAACTTGGCACTGGAGCTCTTGTAGCTGGACTTGGAGCTGTTGTTGGTTTTCTTGGTGCGGGAACAGGTGCTGGAGCTGGTTCGGTCACTGGTACTAGAACTGCTGCTGGTGCTGGTGGTGAGAGAGACTGAGTGGCTGCTGGTTGCGGCGATGCCGAGGTGGTGGATGCCGTCGCCTTGGCTGGACCGACCCCTCCCGCTCTAAGGTCGCGTTCCTCTCGACGAGGTAGTGCGGAACCCGGAGCAGCCGCAGAACCCTCCGGAATAGGACTCAGCGGACGTGACTCATCGTCACGAGGAGGAGAAGGGCCAGATCGAAGTGGTGAAGAGATGCTTGATCCGCTCTGAGGGACCTCCACCGGAGGCCTAAAGAAGAGAATAATGTTAGAAGAGAAATTACCACGGTGCAAGGAGAAGTAAGTTACGCAACGAAAAATGACTTACACATCCGAAGTTTCGGCCTCCTTGGGTTTCCGAGCCCTTCGTGCCAGGGCTTTGCCTGCCTGCTTGGTGGCAGTCTTGTCTCCGGCCTTCTTTTGCCTTTTTGTGGGCTGAGAAGGTTCGGAGGAAGAACTTGATGCGGCTCCGTGCTTCTTCTTCGACGCAACCGGAACCGGATCGCCTGTAGCAAGAGGAGGATCCTTGTGGATATGCCCACCGGGGTTAGCTGATGCCGGAAAGGCAAAAGAAAGAGGGACGGCCTCAACAGGTTCAATCACATCGACATCTGAGTCATCCTCATCATCGGGCCAATCTCTAAGAGAAGAGAATTTACCACTGGGTCGTTTGGTAGCGTCGGTCATAGGGAGGAACATCTCCTGGTCCGGCTCCTTCTCATCCGGGATTTCTTGGTCCGGCGCCCACTTAAGGGTCGGATCCGTACCATCCTCGAGAGTTTGCTGAAGGAACAGCTGAGAAAAAGCATGAAGAACAGAGTCAAAAATACAACAAAAACTGACACATATTTGATCCGAAATAAGTTTTCCCCGTAAAGCTTACCGCGGGAGGGAGCCTGTCACGACAGTAGTGCTCAATTCCCCACGTCCATTCGGCGGAGAAATCCCCGTGGGTGGTGAAAAGAGCCTTATCCCGGCGAAAAATCTCCGTGTTTCTCAACTCGAAGGAAGAGGTCCGGTTGGGGTCGCGGCCAAAACTCATGTGGCACAACTTGTGGGTGCGCTTCTGGAGGGGAGAGATTTGGTTGCGCACGAACGTGATCATAGCATCCTCGTTGCGCAATCCGAGTTTCTTCAGTTCCGTGAACCTCTTGTTAACTTGATTGGCCAGAGCCGTGGGCTTCTTGGAGACCTCCTCCCGGAATTCCGGATCAGGTGGACCCGGAGTGTAGGGCAGCAACCGAATCAAATCCTCAGTGCCCGCATTCCGGACATAGAAGAAGGTCCGGGCCCATCCTTTGCGGGAGTCAAGCCCGGTAACCCGGGGGAAAACGGAAAGTCTCCGGGGTGAGATGGAGGCAGCTCCGAATTGGGTGAGCTGCTTATCCTCCGACTCTACTTGGATGTTGGGGATGACGTTGCGACAAAGGCCGAAAAACCAGATCCATAGCTCCTTTGTGGGCCACAGTCCGGTGTAGCCTTCGATCGTAGAGGCAAAGGCAGAGAGAGAGGTGATAGCGTTGGCTGGGAGATGGTGCGGCTACAAGTGGTAGGTGCTAAGCCAATCCCGGAAGAAATCACTCACCGGCAGACCAAATCCCCGTTGGAAGTGGGACAAGAACACGACGAACTCACCCGGATTCGGTGAGGGGCCCAGTTCGGCGGAGGGGAGACGAGCGGCGACGCCTGCAGGAATGCGCCTGGTCCGGTAGAGCCAGTCAAGGTCATCTTGATAGACCCATGTTCCGGCCCACGTGCCACGGTCCGCCGCGGCGGCGCCCTCCTCCATTTCCTGCTAGGCGACGACGAGCTCCTCCTCCGTCATCTCGTATTCACTACCCTCGCTGGCGCTAGCAGCGGCGGGGATCTGAGGCCTGGATTGGCGAGGACCCGTGGCGAGGAAATCGCGCAGCGGTGGCTGTGACACAGAGGCACGGGGAAAAGCACGGCGGCGGCGCTGCTGCTAGAAGCACTGGCGGCGACGCGGTCGCTAGGAAGACGAAGGAGAAGGGCAATGAGCAGAGGGGCGCATAAGTGGGAAAATGCTAAGGGGTGCGCCCCTCCGCTACTTAACCACCCCCTGAGAGGGAGAGTGGGATCGCGCTGTGCCAACAAGCCACACGGTGTGGCCGTGTATCATTTGCATCAGCCAATCGGAGAAGAGCCACACAGAGGGCCATAGAGCAGAAGCAATCCCATGACGTGATGCACTGATGCGGTAAACAAGGAGGCAGGCGTGACGTGACCCTCGCATAGTGATAACTGACAATTATTGCGGCCGTTACTGTGCAGGCCCTTAAAATAAGACAACATGATGATTAGCTTCCACGTGGGTTGGCGTATGAGAGAAGGAAGCAAGGCCCGGATCAAACCATGGTAACCATGAGATCCGAGTCACAGTGGTAACCCGGCCGGCAAGTGAAAACTTGGAACGTGCGAAGGGAACGTAAATCCATATAATCCGAGATAAAGAGCTAACTCGGAAATAACATCCAAGGCTCGAACATAAATGCACCTGATGTGGCCTTAGCGGCCAAGGCAGCTAAGACCGCACTGGCTTCAAGGACTAATGTTGGGGGGATGCCCCCGGGTAGGGTCACTCCAGGGTATAAGGGCCGAGTTAGCCGAGGTTCGGCAGGGTCAAAGCGGATGCTGGCCGGGTCACCTCAAAGCAGGCCGGATCACGGAGTAACCCGGACCAGGGGGGTCGCCTAACATTGTCTCAGCCGACTTAAGGAGTAAGTCGGAAGTGCTTGTCTAACTTATATGCAGGAACAGGTGTGGCCAGATCTACTATGATCCGGGTCCCCGCCTAGCTTCTGGGAGAAGGAAGGAATCTCTCTGGTCAAAAAGAAGGTCCGGTACGCACTGCATGAGCAAAGCAAGCAAGGGCAGGACCACCGGGTCGTGGCCGACAAGGGTGACGACGCCCATGTCGGCTGACGCAGGCGCCGCAGAGGCTTACGTAGCTAAAGCATGTATGATGCGGGGGGAAAATCACCCTGGTCAGGTTACCACTTTGAGAGGAGGCATATTCTTAGGAATATGCCTCCACGTATGCCCTAGGTAGGGACCGAGCCTCCTCTATATAAGGGGGGCTAGGGTTCCAGTAGAAGGGGTTGGTTGAGCTCTAGTTAGTTTTATAGTTCCATAGTGACTAGTTGAGCTAAGGTTCTAGGGAAAAACTGTAGGCAAGAGTAAGAGAGCTCCTTCTTCCTCCTCTCGCCAATACAGCTCTAGGAGCACTTGTAATCTTGAAAGGAAAGCAATACAAGCTTCTGTGTGGATAATCACTCCACTATCCCTCCCTGGATTCCCCTAGCGTGTATTAGTCCCCACCTTTAGCCTATCCATGGCATCTGCCGTGACACCACCACGACACCACATGGATCCACCAGTGTCATTGCATGTGTGTTCTTTTTACTAACAACAACAAGAGTCATTGAAATGTGTGCTCTCTTTAGAGACCACACATGGATCCACCAGTGTCATTGCATGTGTGTTCTTTTCACTAACAACAACCAGAGTCATTGCATGTGTGTTCTTTTCACATACCACATATGGATCCACCAGTGTCATTGCATGTGTGCTCTTTTCACAATCCACCCATGGATCCACCAGTGTCATTGCATGTGTGTTCTTTTTAGTAACAACAACCAGCGTCATTTTGCATGTGTGTTCTTTTCACATACCACCTATGGATCCACCAGTGTCATTGAAATGTGTATTATTTTCAACTACCACCCATGGATCCACCGGTGTCATTGCATGTGTGTTCTTTTGAGTGACAACAACCAGAGTCATTTTGCATGTGTAATCTCTTCACATACCACCTATGGATCCTCCAGTGTCATTGCATGTGTGTTCTTTTTAGTAACAACAAATAGAGTCATTGAAATGTGTGTTCTTCTCACATACCACCTATGGATCCACTAGTGTCATTGCATGTGTGTTCATTTCACTAACAATAACCAGAGTCATTGCATGTGTGTTCTTTTCACATACCACATATGGATCCACAAGTGTGATAGAAATGTGTGTTCTCTATAGAGACCACACATGGATCCACCAGTGTCATTGCATGTGTGTTCTTTTTAGTAACAACTAGAGTCATTTTGCATGTGTGTTCTTTTCACATACTACATATGGATCCACCAGTGTCATTGCATGTGTGTTATTTTCACAATCCACCCATGGATCCACCAGTGTCATTGCATGTGTGTTCTTTTTAGTAACAACTAGTGTCATTTTGCATGTGTGTTCTTTTCAATAACAACAACCAGAGTCATTTTGCATGTGTGTTCTCTTCACATACCACCTATGGATCCACCAGTGTCATTGCATGTGTGTTCTCTTCACAATCCACCTATGGATCCACCAGTGTCATTGCATGTGTTCTTTTTAGTAACAACAACCAGTGTCATTGCATGTGTGCTCTCTTCAGAGACCACACATGGATCCACCAGTGTCATTGCATGTGTGTTCTTTTTACTAGCAACAACAAGAGTCATTGAAATGTGTGCTCTCTTCAGAGACCACACATGGATCCACAAGTGTCATTGTATGTGTGTTCTTTTCACAATCCACCCATGGATCCACCAGTGTCATTGCATGTGTGTTCTCTTTAGTAACAACAACCAGAGTCATTTTGCATGTGTGTTCTTCTCACATACCACCTATGGATCCACCAGTGTCATTGCATGTGTGTTCTTTTCACTAACAACAACCAGAGTCATTGCATGTGTGTTCTTTTCACATACCACATATGGATCCATCAGTGTCATTGAAATGTGTGTTCTCTACAGCGACCACACATGGATCCACCATTGTCATTGCATGTGTGTTCTTTTTAGTAAAAACAACCAGAGTCATTTTGCATGTGTGTTCTTCTCACAGACCACCTATGGATCCACCAGTGTCATTGCATGTGTGTTCTTTTCACTAACAATAACCAGAGTCATTGCATGTGTGTTCTTTTCACATACCACATATGGATCCACCAGTGTCATTGCATGTGTGTTCTTTTTACTAACAACAACAAGAGTCATTGAAATGTGTGCTCTCTTTAGAGACCACACATGGATCCACCAGTGTCATTACATGTGTGTTCTTTTCACTGACAATAACCAGAGTCATTGCATGTGTGTTCTTTTCACATACCAAATATGGATCCACTAGTGTGATTGAAATGTGTGTTCTCTACAGAGACCACACATGGATCCACCAGTGTCATTGCATGTGTTTTCGTTTCACAATCCACCCATGGATCCCACCAGTGTCATTTTGCATGTGTGTTCTTTTTAGTAACAACATCCAGAGTCATTTCGCATGTGTGTTCTCTTCACATACCACCTATGGATCCACCAGTGTCATTGCATGTGTGTTCTCTTCACAATCCACCTATGGATCCACCAGTGTCATTGCATGTGTTCTTTTTAGTAATAGCAACCAGTGTCATTGCATGTGTGCTCTCTTTAGAGACCACACATGGATCCACCAGTGTCATTGCATGTGTGTTCTTTTTACTAGCAACAACAAGAGTCATTGAAATGTGTGCTCTCTTCAGAGACCACACATGGATCCACCAATGTCATTGCATGTGTGTTCTTTTCACAATCCACCCATGGATCCATCAGTGTCATTGCATATGTGTTCTTTTTAGTAACAACAACCAGAGTGATTTTGCATGTGTGTTCTTCTCACATACCACCTATGGATCCACCAGTGTCATTGCATGTGTGTTCTTTTCACTAACAACAACCAGAGTCATTGCATGTGTGTTCGTTTCACATACCACATATGGATCCACCAGTGTCATTGAAATGTGTGTTCTCTACAGAGACCACACATGGATCCACCAGTGTCATTGCATGTGTGTTCTTTTTAGTAACAACAACCAGAGTCATTTTGCATGTGTGTTCTTCTCACATACCACCTATGGATCCACCAGTGTCATTGCATGTGTGTTCTTTTCACTAACAACTACCAGAGTCATTGCATGTGTGTTCTTTTCACATACCACATATGGATCCACCAGTGTCATTGAAATTTGTGTTCTCTATAGAGACCACACATGGATCCACCAGTGTCATTACATGTGTGTTCTTTTTAGTAACAAGAACGAGTCATTTTTCATGTGTGTTCTTTTCACATACCACCTATGGATCCACCAGTGTCATTGCATGTGCGTTCTCTTCACAATCCACCTATGGATCCACCAGTGTCATTGCATGTGTGTTCGTTTTAGTAACAACCAGAGTCATTGCATGTGTGTTCTTTTCACTAACGACGACCAAAGTCATTGCATGTGTGTTCTTTTCACATACCACATATGGATCACTAGTGTCATTGCATGTGTGTTCTTTTCACAATCCACCCATGGATCCACCAGTGGCATTGCATGTGTGTTATTTTTAGTAACAACCAGAGTCATTTTGCATGTGTGTTCTTTTCACATACCACCTATGGATCCACTAGTGTCATTGCATGTGTTTTATTTTCACAATCCACCCATGGATCCCACCAGTGTCATTTTGCATGTGTGTTCTTTTTAGTAACAACAACAAGAGTCATTCTGCATGTGTGATCTCTTCACATACCACCTATGGATCCACCAGTGTCATTGCATGTGTGTTCTTTTTAGTAACAACCAGAATAATTTTGCATGTGTGTTCTTTTCACATACCGCCTATGGATCCACAAGTGTCATTGAAATATGTGTTCTTTTTAGTAACCACAACCGGTGTCATTGCATGTGTGTTCTCTTCAGAGACCACGCATGGATCCACCAGTGTCATTGCATGTGTGTTCTTTTTACTAACAACAACAAGAGTCATTGAAATGTGTGCTCTCTTCAGAGACCACACATGGATCCACCAGTGTCATTGCATGTGTTTTATTTTCACTAACAACAACCAGAGTCATTGCATGTGTGTTCTTTTCACACACCACAAATGGATCCACCAGTGTCATTGTATGTGTGCTCTTTTCACAATCCACCCATGGATCCACCAGTGTCATTGCATGTGTGTTCTTTTTAGTAACAACAACCAGAGTCATTTTGCATGTGTGTTCTTCTCACATACCACCTATGGATCCACCAGTGTCATTGCATGTGTGTTCTTTTCACTAACAACAACCAGAGTCATTGCATGTGTGTTCTTTTCACATACCACATATGGATCCACCAGTGTCATTGAAATGTGTGTTCTCTACAGAGACCACACATGGATCCACCAGTGTCATTGCATGTGTGTTCTTTTTAGTAAAAACAACCAGAGTCATTTTGCATGTGTGTTCTTCTCACAGACCACCTATGGATCCACCAGTGTCATTGCATGTGTGTTCTTTTCACTAACAACAACCAGAGTCATTGCATGTGTGTTCTTTTCACATACCACATATGGATCCACCAGTGTCATTGCATGTGTGTTCTTTTTACTAACAACAACAAGAGTCATTGAAATGTGTGCTCTCTTTAGAGACCACACATGGATCCACCAGTGTCATTACTTGTGTGTTCTTTTCACTGACAATAACCAGAGTCATTGCATGTGTGTTCTTTTCACATACCAAATATGGATCCACTAGTGTGATTGAAATGTGTGTTCTCTACAGAGACCACACATGGATCCACCAGTGTCATTGCATGTGTTTTCGTTTCACAATCCACCCATGGATCCCACCAGTGTCATTTTGCATGTGTGTTCTTTTTAGTAACAACATCCAGAGTCATTTGGCATGTGTGTTCTCTTCACATACCACCTATGGATCCACCAGTGTCATTGCATGTGTGTTCTCTTCACAATCCACCTATCGATCCACCAGTGTCATTGCATGTGTTCTTTTTAGTAACAACAACCAGTGTCATTGCATGTGTGCTCTCTTCAGAGACCACACATGGATCCACCAGTGTCATTGCATGTGTGTTCTTTTTACTAGCAACAACAAGAGTCATTGAAATGTGTGCTCTCTTCAGAGACCACACATGGATCCACAAGTGTCATTGTATGTGTGTTCTTTTCACAATCCACCCATGGATCCACCAGTGTCATTGCATGTGTGTTCTCTTTAGTAACAACAACCAGAGTCATTTTGCATGTGTGTTCTTCTCACATACCACCTATGGATCCACCAGTGTCATTGCATGTGTGTTCTTTTCACTAACAACAACCAGAGTCATTGCATGTGTGTTCTTTTCACATACCACATATGGATCCATCAGTGTCATTGAAATGTGTGTTCTCTACAGCGACCACACATGGATCCACCATTGTCATTGCATGTGTGTTCTTTTTAGTAAAAACAACCAGAGTCATTTTGCATGTGTGTTCTTCTCACAGACCACCTATGGATCCACCAGTGTCATTGCATGTGTGTTCTTTTCACTAACAATAACCAGAGTCATTGCATGTGTGTTCTTTTCACATACCACATATGGATCCACCAGTGTCATTGCATGTGTGTTCTTTTTACTAACAACAACAAGAGTCATTGAAATGTGTGCTCTCTTTAGAGACCACACATGGATCCACCAGTGTCATTACATGTGTGTTCTTTTCACTGACAATAACCAGAGTCATTGCATGTGTGTTCTTTTCACATACCAAATATGGATCCACTAGTGTGATTGAAATGTGTGTTCTCTACAGAGACCACACATGGATCCACCAGTGTCATTGCATGTGTTTTCGTTTCACAATCCACCCATGGATCCCACCAGTGTCATTTTGCATGTGTGTTCTTTTTAGTAACAACATCCAGAGTCATTTCGCATGTGTGTTCTCTTCACATACCACCTATGGATCCACCAGTGTCATTGCATGTGTGTTCTCTTCACAATCCACCTATGGATCCACCAGTGTCATTGCATGTGTTCTTTTTAGTAATAGCAACCAGTGTCATTGCATGTGTGCTCTCTTTAGAGACCACACATGGATCCACCAGTGTCATTGCATGTGTGTTCTTTTTACTAGCAACAACAAGAGTCATTGAAATGTGTGCTCTCTTCAGAGACCACACATGGATCCACCAATGTCATTGCATGTGTGTTCTTTTCACAATCCACCCATGGATCCATCAGTGTCATTGCATATGTGTTCTTTTTAGTAACAACAACCAGAGTGATTTTGCATGTGTGTTCTTCTCACATACCACCTATGGATCCACCAGTGTCATTGCATGTGTGTTCTTTTCACTAACAACAACCAGAGTCATTGCATGTGTGTTCGTTTCACATACCACATATGGATCCACCAGTGTCATTGAAATGTGTGTTCTCTACAGAGACCACACATGGATCCACCAGTGTCATTGCATGTGTGTTCTTTTTAGTAACAACAACCAGAGTCATTTTGCATGTGTGTTCTTCTCACATACCACCTATGGATCCACCAGTGTCATTGCATGTGTGTTCTTTTCACTAACAACTACCAGAGTCATTGCATGTGTGTTCTTTTCACATACCACATATGGATCCACCAGTGTCATTGAAATTTGTGTTCTCTATAGAGACCACACATGGATCCACCAGTGTCATTACATGTGTGTTCTTTTTAGTAACAAGAACGAGTCATTTTTCATGTGTGTTCTTTTCACATACCACCTATGGATCCACCAGTGTCATTGCATGTGCGTTCTCTTCACAATCCACCTATGGATCCACCAGTGTCATTGCATGTGTGTTCGTTTTAGTAACAACCAGAGTCATTGCATGTGTGTTCTTTTCACTAACGACGACCAAAGTCATTGCATGTGTGTTCTTTTCACATACCACATATGGATCACTAGTGTCATTGCATGTGTGTTCTTTTCACAATCCACCCATGGATCCACCAGTGGCATTGCATGTGTGTTATTTTTAGTAACAACCAGAGTCATTTTGCATGTGTGTTCTTTTCACATACCACCTATGGATCCACTAGTGTCATTGCATGTGTTTTATTTTCACAATCCACCCATGGATCCCACCAGTGTCATTTTGCATGTGTGTTCTTTTTAGTAACAACAACAAGAGTCATTCTGCATGTGTGATCTCTTCACATACCACCTATGGATCCACCAGTGTCATTGCATGTGTGTTCTTTTTAGTAACAACCAGAATAATTTTGCATGTGTGTTCTTTTCACATACCGCCTATGGATCCACAAGTGTCATTGAAATATGTGTTCTTTTTAGTAACCACAACCGGTGTCATTGCATGTGTGTTCTCTTCAGAGACCACGCATGGATCCACCAGTGTCATTGCATGTGTGTTCTTTTTACTAACAACAACAAGAGTCATTGAAATGTGTGCTCTCTTCAGAGACCACACATGGATCCACCAGTGTCATTGCATGTGTTTTATTTTCACTAACAACAACCAGAGTCATTGCATGTGTGTTCTTTTCACACACCACAAATGGATCCACCAGTGTCATTGTATGTGTGCTCTTTTCACAATCCACCCATGGATCCACCAGTGTCATTGCATGTGTGTTCTTTTTAGTAACAACAACCAGAGTCATTTTGCATGTGTGTTCTTCTCACATACCACCTATGGATCCACCAGTGTCATTGCATGTGTGTTCTTTTCACTAACAACAACCAGAGTCATTGCATGTGTGTTCTTTTCACATACCACATATGGATCCACCAGTGTCATTGAAATGTGTGTTCTCTACAGAGACCACACATGGATCCACCAGTGTCATTGCATGTGTGTTCTTTTTAGTAAAAACAACCAGAGTCATTTTGCATGTGTGTTCTTCTCACAGACCACCTATGGATCCACCAGTGTCATTGCATGTGTGTTCTTTTCACTAACAACAACCAGAGTCATTGCATGTGTGTTCTTTTCACATACCACATATGGATCCACCAGTGTCATTGCATGTGTGTTCTTTTTACTAACAACAACAAGAGTCATTGAAATGTGTGCTCTCTTTAGAGACCACACATGGATCCACCAGTGTCATTACTTGTGTGTTCTTTTCACTGACAATAACCAGAGTCATTGCATGTGTGTTCTTTTCACATACCAAATATGGATCCACTAGTGTGATTGAAATGTGTGTTCTCTACAGAGACCACACATGGATCCACCAGTGTCATTGCATGTGTTTTCGTTTCACAATCCACCCATGGATCCCACCAGTGTCATTTTGCATGTGTGTTCTTTTTAGTAACAACATCCAGAGTCATTTGGCATGTGTGTTCTCTTCACATACCACCTATGGATCCACCAGTGTCATTGCATGTGTGTTCTCTTCACAATCCACCTATCGATCCACCAGTGTCATTGCATGTGTTCTTTTTAGTAACAACAACCAGTGTCATTGCATGTGTGCTCTCTTCAGAGACCACACATGGATCCACCAGTGTCATTGCATGTGTGTTCTTTTTACTAGCAACAACAAGAGTCATTGAAATGTGTGCTCTCTTCAGAGACCACACATGGATCCACAAGTGTCATTGTATGTGTGTTCTTTTCACAATCCACCGATGGATCCACCAGTGTCATTGCATGTGTGTTCTCTTTAGTAACAACAACCAGAGTCATTTTGCATGTGTGTTCTTCTCACATACCACCTATGGATCCACCAGTGTCATTGCATGTGTGTTCTTTTCACTAACAACAACCAGAGTCATTGCATGTGTGTTCTTTTCACATACCACATATGGATCCATCAGTGTCATTGAAATGTGTGTTCTCTACAGAGACCACACATGGATCCACCAGTGTCATTGCATGTGTGTTCTTTTTAGTAAAAACAACCAGAGTCATTTTGCATGTGTGTTCTTCTCACAGACCACCTATGGATCCACCAGTGTCATTGCATGTGTGTTCTTTTCACTAACAACAACCAGAGTCATTGCATGTGTGTTCTTTTCACATACCACATATGGATCCACCAGTGTCATTGCATGTGTGTTCTTTTTACTAACAACAACAAGAGTCATTGAAATGTGTGCTCTCTTTAGAGACCACACATGGATCCACCAGTGTCATTACATGTGTGTTCTTTTCACTGACAATAACCAGAGTCATTGCATGTGTGTTCTTTTCACATACCAAATATGGATCCACTAGTGTGATTGAAATGTGTGTTCTCTATAGAGACCACACATGGATCCACCAGTGTCATTGCATGTGTTTTCGTTTCACAATCCACCCATGGATCCCACCAGTGTCATTTTGCATGTGTGTTCTTTTTAGTAACAACATCCAGAGTCATTTGGCATGTGTGTTCTCTTCACATACCACCTATGGATCCACCAGTGTCATTGCATGTGTGTTCTCTTCACAATCCACCTATGGATCCACCAGTGTCATTGCATGTGTTCTTTTTAGTAATAGCAACCAGTGTCATTGCATGTGTGCTCTCTTTAGAGACCACACATGGATCCACCAGTGTCATTGCATGTGTGTTCTTTTTACTAGCAACAACAAGAGTCATTGAAATGTGTGCTCTCTTCAGAGACCACACATGGATCCACCAATGTCATTGCATGTGTGTTCTTTTCACAATCCACCCATGGATCCATCAGTGTCATTGCATATGTGTTCTTTTTAGTAACAACCAGAGTGATTTTGCATGTGTGTTCTTCTCACATACCACCTATGGATCCACCAGTGTCATTGCATGTGTGTTCTTTTCACTAACAACAACCAGAGTCATTGCATGTGTGTTCGTTTCACATACCACATATGGATCCACCAGTGTCATTGAAATGTGTGTTCTCTACAGAGACCACACATGGATCCACCAGTGTCATTGCATGTGTGTTCTTTTTAGTAACAACAACCAGAGTCATTTTGCATGTGTGTTCTGCTCACATACCACCTATGGATCCACCAGTGTCATTGCATGTGTGTTCTTTTCACTAACAACTACCAGAGTCATTGCATGTGTGTTCTTTTCACATACCACATATGGATCCACCAGTGTCATTGAAATTTGTGTTCTCTATAGAGACCACACATGGATCCACCAGTGTCATTACATGTGTGTTCTTTTTAGTAACAAGAACGAGTCATTTTTCATGTGTGTTTTTTTCACATACCACCTATGGATCCACCAGTGTCATTGCATGTGCGTTCTCTTCACAATCCACCTATGGATCCACCAGTGTCATTGCATGTGTGTTCGTTTTAGTAACAACCAGAGTCATTGCATGTGTGTTCTTTTCACTAACGACGACCAAAGTCATTGCATGTGTGTTCTTTTCACATACCACATATGGATCACTAGTGTCATTGCATGTGTGTTCTTTTCACAATCCACCCATGGATCCACCAGTGGCATTGCATGTGTGTTATTTTTAGTAACAACCAGAGTCATTTTGCATGTGTGTTCTTTTCACATACCACCTATGGATCCACTAGTGTCATTGCATGTGTTTTATTTTCACAATCCACCCATGGATCCCACCAGTGTCATTTTGCATGTGTGTTCTTTTTAGTAACAACAACAAGAGTCATTCTGCATGTGTGATCTCTTCACATACCACCTATGGATCCACCAGTGTCATTGCATGTGTGTTCTTTTTAGTAACAACCAGAATAATTTTGCATGTGTGTTCTTTTCACATACCGCCTATGGATCCACAAGTGTCATTGAAATATGTGTTCTTTTTAGTAACCACAACCGGTGTCATTGCATGTGTGTTCTCTTCAGAGACCACGCATGGATCCACCAGTGTCATTGCATGTGTGTTCTTTTTACTAACAACAACAAGAGTCATTGAAATGTGTGCTCTCTTCAGAGACCACACATGGATCCACCAGTGTCATTGCATGTGTTTTATTTTCACTAACAACAACCAGAGTCATTGCATGTGTGTTCTTTTCACACACCACAAATGGATCCACCAGTGTCATTGTATGTGTGCTCTTTTCACAATCCACCCATGGATCCACCAGTGTCATTGCATGTGTGTTCTTTTTAGTAACAACAACCAGAGTCATTTTGCATGTGTGTTCTTTTCACATACCACCTATGGATCCACCAGTGTCATTGCATGTGTGTTCTTTTCACTAACAACAACCAGAGTCATTGCATGTGTGTTCTTTTCACATACCACATATGGATCCACCAGTGTCATTGAAATGTGTGTTCTCTACAGAGACCACACATGGATCCACCAGTGTCATTGCATGTGTGTTCTTTTTAGTAGAAACAACCAGAGTCATTTTGCATGTGTGTTCTTCTCACAGACCACCTATGGATCCACCAGTGTCATTGCATGTGTGTTCTTTTCACTAACAACAACCAGATTCATTGCATGTGTGTTCTTTTCACATACCACTTATGGATCCACCAGTGTCATTGCATGTGTGTTCTTTTTACTAACAACAACAAGAGTCATTGAAATGTGTGCTCTCTTTAGAGACCACACATGGATCCACCAGTGTCATTACATGTGTGTTCTTTTCACTGACAATAACCAGAGTCATTGCATGTGTGTTCTTTTCACATACCAAATATGGATCCACTAGTGTGATTGAAATTTGTGTTCTCTACAGAGACCACACATGGATCCACCAGTGTCATTGCATGTGTTTTCGTTTCACAATCCACCCATGGATCCCACCAGTGTCATTTTGCATGTGTGTTCTTTTTAGTAACAACATCCAGAGTCATTTGGCATGTGTGTTCTCTTCACATACCACCTATGGATCCACCAGTGTCATTGCATGTGTGTTCTCTTCACAATCCACCTATGGATCCACCAGTGTCATTGCATGTGTTCTTTTTAGTAATAGCAACCAGTGTCATTGCATGTGTGCTCTCTTTAGAGACCACACATGGATCCACCAGTGTCATTGCATGTGTGTTCTTTTTACTAGCAACAACAAGAGTCATTGAAATGTGTGCTCTCTTCAGAGACCACACATGGATCCACCAATGTCATTGCATGTGTGTTCTTTTCACAATCCACCCATGGATCCATCAGTGTCATTGCATATGTGTTCTTTTTAGTAACAACAACCAGAGTGATTTTGCATGTGTGTTCTTCTCACATACCACCTATGGATCCACCAGTGTCATTGCATGTGTGTTCTTTTCACTAACAACAACCAGAGTCATTGCATGTGTGTTCGTTTCACATACCACATATGGATCCACCAGTGTCATTGAAATGTGTGTTCTCTACAGAGACCACACATGGATCCACCAGTGTCATTGCATGTGTGTTCTTTTTAGTAACAACAACCAGAGTCATTTTGCATGTGTGTTCTTCTCACATACCACCTATGGATCCACCAGTGTCATTGCATGTGTGTTCTTTTCACTAACAACTACCAGAGTCATTGCATGTGTGTTCTTTTCACATACCACATATGGATCCACCAGTGTCATTGAAATTTGTGTTCTCTATAGAGACCACACATGGATCCACCAGTGTCATTACATGTGTGTTCTTTTTAGTAACAAGAACGAGTCATTTTGCATGTGTGTTCTTTTCACATACAACCTATGGATCCACCAGTGTCATTGCATGTGCGTTCTCTTCACAATCCACCTATGGATCCACCAGTGTCATTGCATGTGTGTTCGTTTTAGTAACAACCAGAGTCATTGCATGTGTGTTCTTTTCACTAACGACGACCAAAGTCATTGCATGTGTGTTCTTTTCACATACCACATATGGATCACTAGTGTCATTGCATGTGTGTTCTTTTCACAATCCACCCATGGATCCACCAGTGGCATTGCATGTGTGTTATTTTTAGTAACAACCAGAGTCATTTTGCATGTGTGTTCTTTTCACATACCACCTATGGATCCACTAGTGTCATTGCATGTGTTTTATTTTCACAATCCACCCATGGATCCCACCAGTGTCATTTTGCATGTGTGTTCTTTTTAGTAACAACAACAAGAGTCATTCTGCATGTGTGATCTCTTCACATACCACCTATGGATCCACCAGTGTCATTGCATGTGTGTTCTTTTTAGTATCAACCAGAATAATTTTGCATGTGTGTTCTTTTCAATACCGCCTATGGATCCACAAGTGTCATTGAAATATGTGTTCTTTTTAGTAACCACAACCGGTGTCATTGCATGTGTGTTCTCTTCAGAGACCACGCATGGATCCACCAGTGTCATTGCATGTGTGTTCTTTTTACTAACAACAACAAGAGTCATTGAAATGTGTGCTCTCTTCAGAGACCACACATGGATCCACCAGTGTCATTGCATGTGTTTTATTTTCACTAACAACAACCAGAGTCATTGCATGTGTGTTATTTTCACACACCACAAATGGATCCACCAGTGTCATTGTATGTGTGCTCTTTTCACAATCCACCCATGGATCCACCGGTGTCATTGCATGTGTGTCCTTTTTAGTAACAACAACCAAAGTCATTTTTCATGTGTGTTCTTTTCACATACCACCTATGGATCCACCAGTGTCATTGAAATGTGTATTATTTTCAACTACCACCCATGGATCCACCAGTGTCATTGCATGTGTGTTCTTTTTAGTAACAACAACCAGAGTCATTTTGCATGTGTGATCTCTTCACATACCACCTATGGATCGACCAGTGTCATTGCATGTGTGTTCATTTCACAATCCACCTATTGATCCACCAGTGTCATTGCATGTGTGTTCTTTTTAGTAACAACAACCAGAGTCATTTTGCATGTGTGTTCTTCTCACATACCACCTATGGATCCACCAGTGTTATTGCATGTGTGTTCTTTTCACTAACAACAACCAGAGTCATTGCATGTGTGTTCTTTTCACATACCACATGTGGATCCACCAGTGCAATTGAAATGCATGTTCTCTACAGAGACCACACATGGATCCACCAGTGTCATTGCATGTGTGTTCTTTTTCGTAACAACAACCAGTCATTTTGCATGTGTGTTCTTTTCACATACCACCTATGGATCCACCAGTGTCATTGCATGTGTGTTCTCTTCACAATCCACCTATGGATCCACCAGTGTCATTGCATGTGTGTTATTTTTAGTAACAACAACCAGTGTCATTGCATGTGTGTTCTCTTCAGAGACCACACATGGATCCACCAGTGTCATTGCATGTGTGTTCTTTTTACTAACAATAACAAGAGTCATTGAAATGTGTGCTCTCTTCAGAGACCACACATGGATCCACCAGTGTCATTGCATGTGTGTTCTTTTCACTAACAACAACCAGAGTCATGGCATGTGTGTTCTTTTCACATACCACATATGGATCCACCAGTGTCATTGCATGTGTGCTCTTTTCACAATCCACCCATGGATCCGCCAGTGTCATTGCATGTGTCTTATTTTTAGTAACAACAACCAGAGTCATTTGGCATGTGTGTTCTTTTCACATACCACCTATGGATCCACCAGTGTCATTGAAATGTGTATTATTTTCAACTACCGCCGTTGGCCACAAACAATCGGGACGCAGAACTAACCAGCAACCGCTCTGGGCTTCTAGAAGACCCGATCCCCGATTGTTAGGCGCCGTTGGATCGGGGTGCATGGACGATAGTGATGTCCTTCGCGAGGGCGATCCGCGAGAAGTCTGTTCTGCGAACTGATTGGCCGTGGCAACTATGCTAGGCCTACGTCCTTGCCTTTATCCCCTTAAGCTCGGGGCTGAAAATCAGATCGTGTTCCTTCATCGCCATGGAGAGGGAGAGGCCCAAACTCAGCTTGCACGAGGCTCAGATGTTCGCCCACTACGGCATACTCGCGACGCCGTGAGGCTTCCGGCCGGCTTCAAGATTAGCTACGTCGGGGTTCCTGTCGCGCCGCTCTTGCGCGACAACGCGTTGGCGAGGCAGATCGAGGAGCACCGCCGCCAGCTGTCGGAGCGGAAGAGGGCAATGGCGCGATACTCGCGTACGAGCGCGTACTGGCGAAAGTTGTTCAAGAAGGTGCGGGCTGCGTTGATTGAGCTGTGCAGAACCCACCGGCGGGAGATCCACCCGGATCTGCACAACCCCGAAGGGAGGCAGTGCTTCTGGGCAGTGCCTGGGCGTACGACCTCCACCCTTATCGATGCAGCACGCCGTGAAGAATCCATGAGGAGGAGGAACGCTGTCGGGAACGTCGGCATCGATTCTGACGTGGAGGAGGTTGGCGGCGACGCGGACAATGCCGTCAATAATGGAGACTGCAGGAGCGTCATAGTCAATTAGGGCCACTTAAGCATAAATTAAATCTATGTACGGTATCTTAATGCGCTCTTTGGATCTAGGTCACCTGAGTCATGGTCGATTATCGTCATAATCTATATATAGTGGCCATCTTTTAGTTGTCTTTGTCTTTGAAACTAGTCAACCGAAACTTGTCCGATCCTGAAAATAAAGTCCGCGCGTTCCCTGGCATATCTGATGGGACAATACGCTGACTCTGCTCCCAGCACTTGATGGCACAGCCGTAATTTGGAGTGCGCCTAAGGAGAAGGGATCGAGCGTGTTGTAATAGTGTACTACTCCTGTCCAGATATAACTGACTTAGTTTTTTTAGATATTTAATAAATGTGTCTATACCCAAAACATGTCTAGATACTTGTTTTAGGTTTCTCTGTCTTTCAAACTAATCAAAAGTCGTCAAATTCTGAACAAACAAAGTTATTGCGTTCACACCTGATGGGACAATACGCTGACTCTGCTACTTGATGGCACAGCCATAATTCTGGAGTGCGCCAGAGGAGATGGGAATGCAAGGGAGATGGGAACTAGTAGCCGCGTCCAAACGCAGGTAAAAATTTAATGTAATAATATTTAAAAAAAAATGTAATCTGGTCCACATGACCCCATCACAGACACGTTGCACGCGCCAGATATAAATAAAGACGACACGGCTAGTTTAGTTTCAATGATACAATTCAACATAAGACGTTATTGTGCCCGCATCTTTCTGCTCCTCTTATTAGTCTGCTAGCCCACGCTGCATTAAGCATCAGTTAATGAGGATAAAAAATGATAAAATGGCAAATAAAACAATTTTTAAGCTTACCTTTCATCCGGAGAATCATACAAAGATGAAATTGGCAGGGATTTATTATTTCTCCTGCAGTTAGCCGAAAGATCCTCAAGAACATCCTCAATCACCCCTGCAACTACTTCATATTCTAATACACCTCCATTATTTGCCCTTTCCTGCCCGTTCCGCTTACCCTTTTGTTTCTTTTCACACCCTTTCCTCGCCGGCACCTCCACTTCTTCATAAATTGGCTGCTCACATACGTTTTCCTCCGAGTGTTCATCACCGTCTTCGCGCTGCTCTTCCGCCAGTTCTTGCTGAGAAGCCTCATTTTCTGCCACCGGGGTGTGAACAGGGACAATAGCATGTGTAACTGGGTTTTGGCACAACCTCTTGATATGGCCGAATCCGCCACAATGTCCGCATTTCCTTTTCCTAGCACCAAGCCTTGGACCTTTATCGGTGGTGGCTACGATCCTTAGCTTTCTAGGCCTCCCAGGTGGCCTCCTAAGAACTGGTGGTTGAAGTTTGAACCCTGGATCGACAATCTCCCAATCATTTTCATCGGCCATAGGTGGTACGTTTTCTACATAAGTTGCAGTGTCCACGGAGAAATAGTTGTCGACATAGTTCTCTATTTCAGCTCCGTTACCTCTAAGCTTTATGATGAAGTAAATTGCATGGTGACATGGCAGACCAGTAATCTGCCACTGCCTGCATGAACAAGTCTTGTTTCCAATGTCTACAGTGTACCTCCGTTCACTTCCACGCTTGTATTCTGCATAAACCTCAGCCAATGTTCTGGAACTTCTGACCACCCTCATATTTATCGTTCTGATTGCCCTGGTTCTTGCATTCAGTAACATAACCACCTTTGGATATATTTTATGTCCTAAAATTTTTCTTACACTAATTCTTTTCCTTAAATCTATCTTCACCATTATGCACTGTCTTATTGCATCCAACAAAATAACAATTCCAAGTGTCTTCATGCCCGAAATCTTATCATTGAAACTCTCTGCCAAATTATTGCATAGAAAATCCACCTTGCTTAACTCACCAAACTTGCTTCTGGCCCATAGCTTGGTGTGATGTTCCTCAAGGTATTTTTTCACCTTTGGAACTACATACATGTTCTGCAAGTAAGTAGCATGCGTGCTTGGGATGTATGTGTATGCTGATCGCCACAAGTCCTCTTCAAAGATCTTTCCTTTGAACTTCTTCGTGAAGTTAGTAGCGAGGTGCCGCATGCATTCTCTATGCTCAACCCTAGGAAACACAGCATCAACAGCATTCTCAAGACCCTCGGATGCACCGGTGTGTATCACCAAGCCTTCAGGGTGACCAATTACTTCCCGTAGTCTCTGCATGAACCATGTCCAGCTTTCATTTGATTCACCCTCAAGAACAACATAAGCTATGGGTAGAAGCCAATTATGCGCGTCCAAAGCACAAGCAGAAGCAACATGTCCCCTGAACTTCCCTGTTAAAGAAGTTGCGCCTATTGCCAAGTATGGCCTGCAGCCGTCTAGGAACCCCTTCCAGCATGCCTTCAGGCAGACAAAACATCTCCTGAAGCATATCTTATCTGCCTGCTTATACCTGACCCCCCTCGAGACCTTCTCTCTCCCTTTCACAACCTCGTAATCGATGTCAACAACACTACCAGGTGATGTTTTCTCTACTTGAGCTTTGAAACTATACAACATATGAAAACTATCATTCCACTTGCCTTGAATGAAGTCTAGAGACATCTCCTTCCCATCAAAGACTCTGTGATAAGGAATCAGAACGTTAAACTTTTTGCTAATCTTTGCTCTGAGTTCAGCTGGTCCAATGTTATGATCCTGCCTCACCCAGTCAAGTACAGTAGTAGTAATCCACTTGGTAGTCGCCGGTCTAATTTTACCACTTAAAGAAGTATTAGGGCAGTTTTGTTCCTTCGTGTTTACTTTGATCTGCATTCGATAAGAATCCAAATAATCTAGAGCTAGTTATCAGCAGAATAAATATGAGAAAGACTGAAACTAAATGTAGCTATTGCAACCTGAAATGGGTATCCACCCCGCATTGGAGATGCATGTAATCTCCATTTACACACATTACTTTCCCTACAGTGCACCCTAAATCTCTTTTGGTCGCTCTTTTCAATGATAAATTCGAACCCAACTCTGATTGCGGTTGCAACTGCATATCTGCAGTCCTCCACATTATCAAAGACAGTCCCCTCATCAATTGTAGGATTGTCCTGGTCAAAGTGTATCACTGGCCTGTCCACGTCTTCATCGTCCTATCTACATCCCATTTCCACATCTTCACATTCCTCTTCCTCATTAGTCCCATAGTCAGGCTCAAAGTTCGAATCAACAAAATATTCCCTACTCTCCATCCTATCAGGGTCAGCAGCCACGTTTGGATATGCTTTCTCATCATCATCTGCACCGCCACACGTTTCAGTGCCTTCATGCTCGCTTGACAAAGCACGATGCTCAAGGACAAGCTGTACAAACGTCCTGCGGTTACCAACCCATATACTTGGCATCACCACGGGACTATAAACGCTAATTGGGGTATGCAGATAAGGAATCACAGTTCTTACCTTTCAATGTGGACGCACGACACCTTCCCCGGGCTCCATACCTCCAAAGCTCTGCACCCCGCTACCTCTCCCCCCGTTTCGTTGTCGTCTGTGCTCTCCAGACTTGAAGTAGATTCCGTGCTCTCTAGCTATGTAGGACCCATATCCGTGCTCTCAAGCCTCGCAGGATCCATCTCCGAGCGGGATCCGGATCACCAGCGTCGCTGGGCCCCTAACCTAACGTCCGACTCTCGGTTTTCGTTTCCAGACGCGTCTGGGCGGTGGGTGGCGGCAAGGAGACATGGCAGGGAGGGGAGGGGAGGGGACGTGAGTGGGTGGCAGGGAGGGGAGGGTGGGAGGACGACGGCCCAAGGGGACGACGAGAGCGGTGCACGACTGAGCGGAGTGGCGGCAGCAGGAGCAGAGGAGAGGAGCGGAGCGGAGCTGGTTGCGACAAAGCATGGAAAATTGCATAATAATGTGTTGGTGGGCGGCACCAGCCCTCGAACCTGGGACGCGCGCTGTCGTAGGTGGAGGAGGCGGGCCCGCCTGTCAGAAAACATGCCACCTGTCAGCGCACTATGCATGGGGAGCGCTTCACAAAATTTTTAGCAGGTCCCACATGTCAGTCTGTTTGATCAAAACTTGCATGCAAAATTCAAAGTATTTACTTTTAGTAGCTTCTTTCAGAACTCTCTGTGTTTGACACGGGCATCTGCTCAGTGCCAGAATTCAGGTCCCACATGGAAAATTGCATAATAATGTGTTGGTGGGCGGCACCACCCCTCGAACATGGGATGCGCGCCGTCAAAGGTGGAGGGGGCGGGCCCGCTAGTCAGAAAACATGCCACGTCGGCATCCCTTGTTTCTGATGCCCTTTAAAAAAATAAAACACGCCACGTCGTTATCCCCTGTTTCTGATGGTGTTGCTACACTCGACGGTACATGGTGGCATATAAATAATATCGTATAAACATAAGGGTACAGTCGTCAACATTTCTAAAATGAAACCCGGTCCCGTCTCCTACCTGTCCTGGTACATTGCCTGATGAGGTGGATATCCACGACCGATCTTTTTAATACGTTTGCACTCTTATGCTGAGAAGGGAAATAAAGATTGAGTTGTTAATGCAACGAGTGTAGAATTATTACCCTCTAAGGAAATGGAAAATGGTTATTTTCACGCGTGCCCGTAGTCCAAACCTACTGTCAGTCTTTCACTCCCCTTCTCCGACTAACCACAGTTCACCTTGCGCAGCTCCTCCGCGCCACACCAACTAGGGTAACATGGCCCCGCCTAAGCCGTCGCCGCCGCGACAGCCGCCGAAACTGGGGTATTTAGCCCCTCTAAGGAAGGCCATGAAGCTCTACTTCAAGGTCGGTCTCCCATTGCCCTGCCAGGCGGATGATTTTCCCAAATGTGCCGAATCGGCCGCGGCGGCGACTGCGCCATCGTCAGCGCCAGATGCCGCAAGAAGGGCCAAGAGAGCGATGTGGAGAAATCGCGCGGCGGTATTACGGCATGCTCTAGGCAATGGGAACAAGGTACGTATCAAATCGTTCATGAGAGCATGCTGCTGCCCAGGGTACACACCCTCGAACAAGGCAGCGCCAAGGTCTAGGAACTCTCGCGTCAACGCTTCGGCGTGGACTACCTTACCTCAGTAGGGTAGGCTGGGAGCACGCCGTCTGCGGCAAAGATGCTCCATCCTATGCACGGTCGAAGGTCGTACCATGGCGGCGACCAAGCGTCTACACTCAGCATGCTGGATTGTTCGACAGCCGGAGCCGGTGGCGGGCATCAGCTCAGCCCCGGAATTCAGGTTCGAGTTCACACGGACCTACGATCCCGAGAAGGAGATGTCGAATTTCAGTTTCGAAGAAATCGTTGCGGTGGCGCGGATGGTCCAACTGCACCGGGACTGGCGCACGCAAATCGCTCATGCATGAACGATGCAGATTTCTTATAGTTTGGCAGGAAGGCAATAGATCAGTTTGGGTTAAATGATCAAAGAACTTATGTCCTCTCAAGGCAATTGACCAGCCAACTTTTCTGGTCGAGATCTGTAGTTTCTTCAGTGCAGAATAGTTAAGTTCAGACTGAAGAATGGCTTTTGTAGATGAAATGCTGACGAATTGTTCTATAAACTAGTAGGAAGTTTAGCCCACTTTTGTGCAGGTATAAGACCCTTTTGTATGGAATTACTACTGTTGTAAGCAAATACTATCAAGTACCTATTTCCTTCAATTACTAGTTGTGGTTCAATCCATTTAACTAGCATCTTTTTATCCCAGACTACAGATTTTGCGTCTGCTGTCTGTGCTGTAAACCATTTTTTCCTTTGTCTTGTGTTGCCTGCAAAATGGTCCTGCAGTTCAACGTGTTACAAATGTAGCTACCTTGTACTCCCTTCATTTCAAAATATAAGATGTTTTAGTTTTGTGAATGAAGTGTATCTAGTCCCCTTTTAGTATGTAGGTTCATCTAGGTTTAGAAAGCACCATCACTAAAAGATGTCTAGATACGCTCCATTCACAAAGCTAAAACATCTTATATTTTGAAACAGAGGGAGTACTTGAAGAGCAGATGGACTACATTTTCCTGGCATCCACAGAATTGACATTGATCATTGCCAGACCACCCTCTTTTCATGAGGTTGTCCTTGGTTATTCACAGAAATTATAAAGCACGGTGTTCAACTACATCGATTCAAACTATTACACGCACACAAACTACATCAAATTCATTACCCACACATACTGCATCGGTTCAAACTATTACACACACATACTACTTCAAACTATTACACACACGTACTACATCGATTCAAACTATTACACATTTTTAGTCGATGCTAACTTCCTGCTACGCTCTCCATACTACAAATTCATTAGCCACACATACCACAGCAATTCACTAGAGCTCTATCTTCACTCGAGGGAAATTAGAACCACCAGCTCGTCCAAGCCCGGTCCCCCCACCAAAACTGTGTGCCCCGACGCGAAACGGTGGCGGTCCTGTGCCATCGATCCTTCCAGGCCAACACTACATGCGACGAGGGTGCTTTCTGGCAGCCTCTTCGGGACCCTGAATGCCATGTACCGAGTCCAGAACCTCCTCCAGGTGGATGATGACCGGGTGCTTCCAGCAAAGCTGTCGCCCTGCCCTCCTTGGAATCTGCACCTCGTACATCTTAGGAACGGCGTCAGGATCTTTCAGCCACGCCTTTACCTCGATGACCCATCTGTCGCTCGGTGGCACGATTTCCACCAGCTCGCCGCCAAGGCTACTGACGACCTACTTGAGGGCATACGGCTCCCAAGCATCCAATGGGAGGTCATCAAAGCCGAGTTTGGAGAAGAAACAAAGCTGCCCCAAGCGATCGTCCCACCCACAGGCGCGATGCCAACACATGAAGCTCATTTTCTCCCCGCAGCACTCGAAAGAACGGGAAGAATGCAGAACACGCTCGGTGTATGAGCTGTGCTCGAACTAGACGAAAAAATCGAATGGCGGCACGCATACCTCAATGTTGACCTCATTTCGTCTGATCCCAAAACAAGACCTGAAAGCCGACAGCAACTCTGCCGGCGACACGGCGGGATGGACGCCCAGCACAGTGGCCATGAGAGCGTGGTCGTCGAACTGCTATGCCAGGGCTACCATGCCTGGGGTGCGCGGCAGCACGCAACTTCCCGAGGCCGGTCGCTGGCCTGGATCGCCCGATGAGACGTGCTCCACCGTGCGAGAAGGACTAGCCAGAGGCGAGATATTAGTCCGGGGACGCGAAGCTCCGATACGGTGGATGATGCAACGGCGACGACTGCGAGCTTCGATTAGAGGCGTGGGAGGTTGACCGGACATGGCGGAGACGCAAATTAGAGCAAGTGCGAGCTCCGATCTAAGACGAGCAGCCGGAGCTGAGCAAATGTTATGGGGAGGGGACCAGGGGAGAAGACCAGAGCAGAGCAAAGAAATAGATCTCGTCCACTCAGGGATCTGGTCCACGCAGGGGTAAGCTAGTCCACGACCGCAAAAGATAACAGGGAATACTGACATGGCGGGCCAAGAAGAGTTGACCGAACAGCGATATTTGAGTTCAACCGTTTTTCGTCTGGTTCAAACGACCGTTTGGCCGTTAGTTTTGTATTCATCCCCATTTGGCCCTTCTCGACAATTGGCGAATCTACTATGGCCCCTCCGCGCGATTGATGGCAACTCGAGTACCACGGTGCGCTCACCCACCAAGTTTGGTACCGCAAACGAACATTCCCCCGCGGCACTCCCCCAAGCTTGGAACAAACCAAGGGGATGCCAAAACCTGACGACGAATTACTCCTTTGGTGGTGGTGTTCTCTCGTCCTCGTCCGACTTCCAAGGTAAAGGCTCCCCATCAACAAAAGACATCCTAGTCTCCAACATCCTAAAACTAGCAGCAACACTTATGCGTTTAAACCTAACCTCATACTCACAGTTTTGATTTTGCACGTCGTAGAGCTATGCTTGCAGTTGGTTGGTTGTTCGGTGGAGTGAGAGAATTTCATCGTTAAGCTCAGCAGTCTCCTTCTAGTGCTCGGCGATGAGTTCGGAACTAATATTATGGATGATATCCACTTCGCGTTTCGCCATCTTTTTGTACCTAAAGACTTCTTGCTCCAGTGCTTCCATCCTGTCCTCCAGACTGCCTTCACCTTTAGGGCCCTGAACCTCTTTTATATGTACTTCCCATCTTCGAGCGACAACTCGTTGGGATGGATCTTCAACTCATGCATCTACGGGTTGATGACGTCCGCAGAGGGATCTTCCTTGGCTGATCCAGAGAAAAACATTGTGGCTCCAAAACTGAGACTCTACCTGTCAGAAACAGATCGAAACAAAAACATAGTGAGAATACGATATACGAACCTCAGGGGATCTCAGCGATTATAAATTACGAATTTTTACAACAAAAGGAAAGTACTAGGAGAAAACGGGTCGGAGACGGACTCCGGGGTGGCCACACCACCTGCTGGCGCGGCCAGGAGGGCCTGCGCTAGGGGGTGGTGTGAGCCACCCTAGATCCATTTCCGTCCCTCTTTCGCTTTGTTGCCTTCCTTGTTGGATAAAAATTGCAAAAATATAACTTGACAGATTTTTCGCGGACTTTTCCTTACCAGAACTGTTACCTATTAGAAAATGGACTCTACAGGTCTCTGAAGTTGGTCTTTGATAAAATTTTCCGGAGTTACCACTTGAACAAAATCAATGTCTTCATCTTCATACACATATTGCTCGAGTCATGAAACCTTTCACTATCTTATTACACCATTTCCTCCAATAACCTAGAAATTTCTTTCACACAAAACTTCACACAATTCTCATTAGCAACATTAGTGTAAGCGAGGTAATAAATCTTTTAAGTCCAATTTCAACTGAAATCCATCAAAACATAAGCTACTGTAGCAACTCCTTCCGAAAACCCAAAAAGAATTCAAAAAGGAAATCAATTTAAGAGGCAAATGCAAGAGTGGCAAAATCTGTCAAAACAGACCAGCAGGTAAAGATCAATTTCTTAGAAAATCTTCTGTTGCTCAAATCAAAAAGTGCAAAACTAACAAAAGTTAAATAACAACATGGGGCATAAGCACAAAAACTTATAGCTCAATCCGACATTCAGATATTTTTCACGAATCTTTACAGCGAAGCACAAAAATCTGTTTCGGGACAGCAACTTCCCCAAATCTTACTTCTCTCTCCTTAGAGGTTGATCTTAACACAAAAACCAAACAAAAATATATTGGGTTGTCTCCCAAAAAGCTCTTTTTTATATCCATTAAGATGGGCATGATAATTTCAATGATGCTCACATAAGAATATGAATTGAAGTAAAAGAGAGCATCAAGAAGCAAAAATACACATGTTTAAGTCTAACCCACTTCTTATGCAAGGGAATTTTGTAAGAAAACAAATTGTTGAAACCAGGGACTGCTAGCATAGGAAGGCAAAACAAGTGCAACATAAAGATTTTCAGCATAAAGCAAGGAAACTTAATATTATTGAAATGCATTAGAACCGTCTTCCCTCTCTCATAATAACTTTCAGTATCATGCATAAATTTAACGATATAACTATCACATGAACCATTGTAGCAATGATCACTTATCCTAAAAGAAAACATAGGGACACTAGCTCTCATAACACTACTTTGTGAAACAATATTAGAAGTATCTTTAAAGAGGATAGTATGTCCATCTTCTACATACTTAGTGAAAAATTCAAATTTGCTACTACAGGTTCAGCATCCACTTGTTCATCAGGTTCAACAGCTTTATTTGTATTTTCATTAACCATACTAGCTATCATAGAATGTTCCTTTATCTTAACTGGGAAAGGCATTTTCTCAATGTAAGGTTCAGGTAAAACATGATTAGCAGTATGAACTTCAGTATTTCTTGCAGGAACACAATTAGCAATATCTTTATATGGCTCATGATACTTATTCCATTTCTTTTTAGGAATTTTAATATAGGAAGCAAAAGCCTTAAAATAAGTTGCAATAGCTTGATAGTCTAGACCATGAGCATTTTTAATATTTTGAAAGTCATCAGTTCCCATAAAAGATTCAATGCATTCATAATCATAATTTATACCTGACTTTCTTCCTTTATCATTCTCCCATGCTTCACCATTGTCTTGAATACGGTCTAGAAGATCCCATTTAGTTCCTTCTTCCATGCGTGTAAATGATCCAACACAAGAAGCATCCAACAGATCTTTATCATGAAGAGAAAGCCTTGCATAAAAGTTATTGATAATAATATTGTTGGGGAGCTCATGAATAGGACATTTGAGCATTAGTAACTTCAATCTCCCCCAAGCTTGAGTTGTACTCTCTCCATCAAGAGGCCAAAACTTGTATATTTGATTTCGATCTTTATGAATCTCACTAGGAGGATAAAATTTTGAATAAAAGAGAGGTATTACTTCCTCCCATTCAAGAGCTTGAGCATTCTTTAGCAGCTTATACCATTCATCAGCTCTTCCTTTTAGTGATAATGAGAATAACTTCTTGTTGACTTGATCTGTTGTAATACCTGCACACTTGAACAACCCGCATAATTTGTGTATAAAGAGCAAATGATCACCGGGATGGACAGTTCCATCTCCAAAATAGTAGTTATCCATAACACGATCAATAATTCTTGTAGGTATCTTAAAAGTATCATTCTCAGCAGGTGGTGGTTCATCTACTACCTTAGCAGTGGTAGTAGCATTATGAAATAAGAAACTAAGTGAATTATCCATATTGAAAATAAATTAACTAACAGAAGTAGACAATACTCACAGTAGAAGTTTCCTTTACCAGTTCCACTCTCCAATAGCGCTTCACTCCCCGACAACGGCGCCAGAAAATAGTCTTGATGACCCACAAGTATAGGGGGTGTATCGCAGTATTTTTGGTAAGTAAGAGTGTCGAACCCAACGAGGAGCAGAAGGTGTTGATGAGTGGCTTGGAGAAGGAATTCTCTGTAAATACTTAGCAAACAGATTTTTAGGGGTTTTTGATAATGCAGATAAATAAAGTGCGAGTAAATAAAAGACAATAATAATAATAAATGCAGCAAGTGGCCCAATCCTTTCTTTAGCAAAGGACAAGCCGGTTGTATTACTTAAGATGACCAAATGTTCTCGAGGACGCATGGGAATATCGTCAAGTGCTTTCGCTTCATATAGTTGATTAATCTTCTTTAGTTTGATAAGTGTTGTGTGGGTGAACCTGTGCTAATGTATCGACCTTCCTAGGACTAATACATACTTATGATTAAACCCCTTGCAAGCATCCACAAGTACAAGAAAGTAATTAACGTAGAAACCTAACCACAACTTTAACCTCTAAGATCCTGACATCCCTTGTGCAAAGGTTTCCTAACGGGGGTTCAGGTTTCTGTCACTCCGAGAACCCCTACGATTAGTAACCAAATACACAATGCATTCCCCTAGGCTCATAAAGGTGAAGTGTCATTTAGTCTATGTTCACATGACACCACTAGAAGAATAACACCACAACTTAAATAACAAACTATTGAATCTTTCTCAACACAATTCCACTACTATCAACATGACTTCTCCCATGTCCTCAAGAACTAAACGAACTACTCACAAGACATCATATGGATCAAGATCAGAGATGATATAATGACAAGTAACAATCTGAACATAACAATAATTCAACGGTTCCACTCAATAGCATCAACTACAACAAGTAATCAACACCGGGAAAGTTTCCCCTAAGAACTATGCAAGATTCAACCCAATTGGTATAGTGTTATGAAGTGGTGATGATGGTGCTGGTGGAGATGATGATGATGATGATCCCGATGAAGTTCATCTTGATGGTGGTGTTGATGGCGACGATCTCCCTCTCCCTGAAGGAATTCCCCCGGCAAATTTATGTCTGCCGGAGAGATCTTTCTCTCTCTGTAGTTTTCCGCCCCGCAGAGGCGGCGGAATCTTTCTGTGGTCGCTCCCCAGGTATTAGGATTTCATGGGGATAATATATGCCAAAGGGGAGAGCCAGGAGTGGGCCAGGGTGGCCACAGCACCTGGTGGCGCAGCCTAGGGTAGCCTGCGCCAGGGAGTAGTGTGGGCCTCCTGTGGCATCCTTCGTCTTCTAGAAAAATAGGATTTTCCATGTATTTTCCCAGATTTTCTGATCTTCGCGAATTTCGCCTCCAAACAGCCCCTTTTCTATTTGAATCCTGACTGCAGCGGTCCATCCTCCAAAAGTCATCAACCATGCAAAAACAGATGAAATAACATAAGTATCATCTCTTAATATGAAATATATCAATGAATAATAGTAAATTATGATATAGAATAGTGATGCAAAATGGACGTATCAACTCCCCCCTAAGCTTAGACTTCGCTTGTCCCCAAGCGAAAATTGAGCTCAATAAACATGACCTCAGGTTTATGGAGTGAAGTGTCGATAAAAGAATACGGACAAGAAGCATCACATTCATCAATACATAAATCATAATAGAAGACAACTCACTATTATATAACTTAACTTGCAATAATTAAAGGAAACACAATAAAGATACACAAAGTAAATCATAATTGGTAATGGCAAACTTTTCTCTTGGTCAAAGAATAGTTAACAATTTGCAGGAGTTCAAACATAATGGGGTTTTCAATGATAGCTTTCAAAGTAATATTCACTAAGATAAGAGCAGTGTGCAAAACAAGGAACATAAGAAACATGATTGGCTAATTCATCATATGAATGAATGAAACACAACACCTCAAAATACTTGCTGAGATAGCAAGGAATGGGTGATACGTCCAAAACGTATCTACTTTCCCGAACACTTTTGCTATTGTTTCTCCTCTAAACTTGTGTGAATTGGATGCAACTAACACAGACTGACACTGTTTTCCGCAGAATTACCTTGGTGTCTAGTTTTTGTGCAGAAAATCAACTATCAGGAAAAATCTCGAAAAATATGCCAAAAATCCTATTTCGCCAGAAGACTCATGGAGCCAGAATACGAGACGGAGTGGGGCTGGGCCCAGGCCACACCACCTGGTCGCGCGGGCTAGGCCTGGCCGCACCAGGGGGTGGTCTGGCCGCCCTAGACACCCCCTCGGTCTCCCTCTTCGCCTATAAGTTGCCTTCAGACCTAAAAACTCAGGGGGGTTCAACGTTTTTATAGAAAGAGTTCCGCTGCGCCGCCACCACCAGATTCCGCGATTCGGAACTAGAAACTCCGTTCTGGCACCCTGCCGGGACGAGTAATTGGAGGAGATCATCGCCATCATCATCACCATCGCTTCTCCATCGACCATCCATGTTTCCCCCATCTATGAGTGAGTAATCCCCCATTGTAGGCTATGGGGATGGTAGGGATTGGATGAGATCGTTCATGTAATGGCATCGGGTTGTTAGGGCGTGGTGCCTAGTATCTATTATTAGTGCTTTTTGACTTTGTTGCGACTTGTTATGCTTAATGCTTGTCACTAGGGCCCGAGTGCCATGATTTCATATCTGAACATGTTATTGATTCATTATGATAGTATTGTTTATGGTTTTACTTGCAAGTTGTATACACACGTTGTTGTCCGGAACCAAAGGCCCCGAAGTGACAGCAATCGGGATAACCGGAGGGAATGGCTTTGATGTGAGGATCACATGTGTTCATTGAGAGTTAATGCTTTGCTCCGGTGCTCTATTAAAAGGAGCACCTTAATTGCCAGTAGTTCCCTTGAGGCCCCGCTGCAAACGGGCTGGCAGGACAAAAGATGTTGTGCAAGTTCTCATTGTGAGCACGTATGACTATATATGGAACACATGCCTATGATTATTTAGTACTTGGATGCTTTATCTTATTTATCTACAAATGCCCTACGTCTTGATTGCCATGTGAATTGTCTTGTCCATGCAACGCCCGTCCATCCATCCCTATGCCTACCCGCTCTAATCCTACTGTTTACTGCAATTGTTACTACTGTCTTTACTTTACTACTGCCATTACTTTACTATTGCTACTATAAAACTATTGCTACTGATAAACTGATGTGAGCAAGATTGTTTCCAGGTGCAGCTGAATTGACAACTCAGTTGTTAAGGCTTATAAATATTCTTTGGCTCCCCTTGTGTCGAATCAATAAATTGGGTTTCACTTCCGTCGAAAATACTGCGATACACCCCCTATACTTGTGGGTCATCAAGACTATTTTCTAGCGCTGTTGCCGGGGAGCATAGCTTTATTTATCAAGTCCACTTGGAATCATTATTGTTCGCTGCCATCTATTCATCATGGGTAAGTCTCGTGATGGTAAGGTTCCTATTTTACCATCCACTACAAGAAGAGGTACGGTTCTGAACACCTCTGTTGCTATTGATTCACCATCTGTTATGAGTAAGTTCCTTACACCACCACATACACATGCTACACACACTGCTACTACTGCTGAATCTAAAACTTTTGATACTTATGATGCTGCTTCTACTGTGCTTGATAAGAGTGGTTCATTAGGTCCTTTCCTAGATGCTACGATTGCTAGAACTATAGCTGGAAATACTAAAACTCCTAATGAAGACACTACTACACCTGTTAGTTCGCCTGAGTCTAGAGAGAGTTATGATATTGAAGACGGTTATATTGAGATGACCGATGAATTTATTAAAGAATGTCAAAACAACCATGATAGGAGTGCTGCGAAGAGTCTCCTTGAGAGGCATACTATTAAACCCAAATTGTCTCCAAATGCTAAGTTTGCCGCTTCTCCCATAAACATTAAAGATAAAGATTATGATTTCTCTCTTGATCTATCTTACATAGCTATTGTTGAGAAAGAACCTTTTTGTGGGACTAAGAATGAAAGTGCGGTAGCACATATGACTGAGCTTTCTACCATGAGTGGCCTATTTTCTGATGATATTAAGATGCGCACCTACTTTGTTGCTAAGATTTTCCCCTTTTCGCTAAAAGGAGAAGCTAAAACTTGGTTTAGTAATTTACCTCCTGGATCTATTGATAGCCCTGATTGCTTGATTAGTACTTTCCTGTAGAAATATTTTCCTCCTAGTGCTAGACATGCTATTTTGCAGGAACTTTTTGATTTTAAACAGGGAGAAAAAGAGATATTACCTGAATCTTGGGCAAGGTTTTGTGCTTTAATTCATGCACAGGCTGGATGTCCATTACCTAAGAATGAGCTTCTTGATATATTTTATAATGGACTAACTGAAGAATCTAGGACATACCTAGATAGTTGTGCTGATTGTGTTTTCAGGAATAGGACTCCCAAGGAAGTTGAGGAATTAATGGCTAAAATAAGCAAGAATTATGAAGATTGGACTCCTCCTAAACTAGCTATACCTGAAACAATTATACCTGAACCAGCTATACCGGCGCCTATACCATCATCTAAGAAGAGGGGAGTTATTGAATTGAATGATGAAGTGATGAAGGAAGCTAAGAAATGTCTTAAGGAGAAGGGAATTAAAGCTGCAGATGTCAAGAATTTACCTCCTATCGAAGAATTATGTAAGAAAATTACCCATTCATCCACTATTGAGGTACATCTCTCCAACACTTTGATGAAGGTGATATCCCTTACTCTAAACCTCCTGATCAACGCTTAGAAGAATTCGATGTTTTTATTGTTAAGTAAGATAATTTTAATATAAGGGTGCAAAATCATCTAATGGAAAACTCTAGAGCTATTATTGAGTTGAAGGATATTGTGGAAAGAACCTCTAATGATGTTAAAATGCTTGTTAAACATTTTCAAATGGTTCAAACTCAAATAGATCAACTTATTAAAGTGCAAAAAGACTTGCTAGTTAATGCTGATAAAGAAAAACATGCTTATGAAATTAGAACTAGAAGTGGTGCTGCTACCTAGGATCCTCTATATCCTGAGGGGCATCCCAAAAGAATTGAGCAGGATTCTCAACAAGCTGAAAAAATAGTGGTACTACTCGAAAGAAAAGAAAAAAGAAACATAAAACTATTGTAGAACCCTCTGAACCTGTTAAAGATCCTAATAGTATATCTGTCTCTAACGCTAAAACTGAAAGCTGTAATGAAGAAAATGATGTTCCTGATAAAGAAAGAGTTGAAGAAGAACCTGAAAAGCACACTAAGAATACTAAATACACTTAAGAAGATTTTGTTGCTAAAAAACATGGTAGTGAAAGAGAGCCTTGGGTCCAAAAACCTATGCCTTTCCCTGATAAGAAACACAAGTCAAAGGAAGATGAACACTATAATAAGTTTTGTGAGTGGATGAAACCTTTATTCCTGCAAATTCCTTTGACTGATGCTATTAAATTGCCTCCTTACTCAAAGTATATGAAGGATATTGTCTCAAATAAAAGGAAGATCCCTAATGAAGAAATCTCTACTCTGCTTGCTAATTATTCCTTTAATGGTAAGGTTCCAAAGAAACTTGGAGACCCAGGGATTCAAACTATTCCTTGCTCTATTAAAAATAGTTATGTTAGAACTGCTTTGTGTGATTTGGGAGCAGGAGTTAGTGTTATGCCTTTTTCTCTCTATAAGAGACTTCAACTGGAAAAACTAATACCAACTGATATATCTTTGCAAATGGCTGATAAATCTACCACTATTCTTGTTGGTATATGTGAGGATGTACCTGTTCAAGTGGCTCATATTTGCTTGATATTAACTGATTTTGTTGTGCTTGAAATGCCTGAAGATGATAATATGTCTATTATTCTTGGGAGACCTTTTCTTAATACTGCAGGAGCTGTTATTAATTGTAATCAAGGAAAGGTGACCTTTAATGTTAATGACAAGGAGCATACTGTCTATTTCCCCAAGATGATTGATAGGACTTATGGTTTAAATTCAATTGAACATGTTGAGGGCATTCAAGTTGGAGAGATATATTGTCCCATACCAAGAGAAAATTTTGAAACTATTATGATTGGGACCATTGCTATCAAAGTTGAGGTAACATAATCATTAGTGGAATACAAAGTTTTGTTTCATATAAAATTGTTTTGGTAACAAGACCTGATCAACCTTGTTAACAAAAGGATTTCATTGAGAAAAACAATGTTTTCACCATGATTATCTCCGCTTACTTCTATTCTATCCATTTAGTTTTTGCTTTCGTTTAGTTTCCTTTTCTGTTGTTAGTTGCTTGCATGTTAGAGTGTCTTCGAACTTCTGAAGTTCTAGCCTTGTTTTGTCTTTGCATCATTCCAGAAACTTTTTTCTGTCAGAAAATCATTCTATTATGCCTGAAAATTGCCCAAAAATAAAGTGTCTCGAAAAATTCCAGAAAATTCATATTAATTTTTTACGTGAAAAAAGGGGTAGAGGAGTGCCTGGAAGGTACCAGGGGGCCCACCAGGCAGGCACACAACCTGGTGGCGCGGCTAGCCTAGGGGCGCGCCTGGCCATGGTGTGGTCCACCCCTGGCCCTCCACTCACTCTCTCACTTGCCACTGCTCTCTCTCTCCCGAGAAAACACCAGTTCATTGCTCGAAATTGCATTCTTGCTTGCCCTCGATTTTTCAGTCTCCTTGCTCAGCCCAGCTTTGCTGCTGAAATTTGGAGCATTTGTTCTTCGGTATGTGACTCCTCCGCTTGTCCAAGTAGATTTGTGTTTAGTGGTTTATATCTTGAGTATTTTTCTGCTGTAGGTGATAGGTTATGAGAGCTTGTAAGCCTGTTCAATGCTTAGAGATATAGTTTTGATGCATGTTTAGGCCTCTACAAGTCCCTATGAGTAGTGCCCTTCATTATATATTCACTTTGCAAGCACTTGTTTAATAGATGTTTAAATTTTAGAATAGAAGATGAATGAGCATCAACTCAACCAACATGAACTGAGGGTGCCTGAGGTTATGAAGGTTCACCGAGAGGAGGAAGTTTTTCCTTCCATCTATCCATGCTCCGAATTCATGAGGGCTGCAGGAATTTCCTAGGACTTCCATACTTTGGTTGCTAATGCAGGATTGGAGTACTTTTTGGAAGCTGAATGTAAGATCCCTCCTTATTAAAGGAGAAGATCCCTGTGATTGCAATGCTAGTCCCTGGATCAATGCTAGCATCCACAGTTTAAGATGAAGTACACAGATACAAAGGTCGTTTATTACAGTCATTGCAGAGATAAAACATAGTCTTTTACAACTCATGGCCAAAGGCCTAATACAAGAGTTTATGGAATAAGTAAATAAACATAAGTCTTCATCTTCATGTGCCACAGGCAAGCATGTTGAGTGTAGACTCATGACTCCTAATCATCATCAGAGTAACCTGCAACATCATAAGTTACAGCCACAAGGGTCAATACTTTGGAATAGTATTGGCACGTGATACCTTAGTATATAATTAAGTGGACTATAATACTATATGCATTTGGCTGGTGGAGCTTAGGCTTGCATTGCTCAAAATAGATTTTTCCTTAACTTTTGAAAATACTAAGTTTTTGTTTGGCAAAAACTTTCCAAGACATCTTCCAATCCAAGACTGAAGATCCACTCAGGGCATCTACCATTCAAGGACTGAAGATTTACTTGGTAAAAACACCCAAGGCATCTATCAATCAAGACTCCAGATCCACTCAGGGCATCTATCAATCAATGACTGAAGATCCTTTTATCCCTTGTTCACCCTCAAGTTTTATTTAGAAATTGGAGTGATGAGATTCTTGAAGTTTCCATGTCTTGATGCTCAAATTGTCCTTTACCAGGGACATGGCTAAGTACTTAGGTTTTACACTCTGCAGAGGTGGTGCACTTTCCCCACAAGCCTTGGTTTCCCAAGACATGATGCTTCAGTAGCCTTTCCTTAGTCAAATGGACGCGTTCCAACCTATCATCCCATCTACCACCCACTGTCCAAAAGACTAAGTTCTAGCATCCTAAGATCATGGCAGAGCCCATATTACCAAGTGGTTGCACTTGAAGCTTCTCAACAATAGACATCTCAAATCTCTTTGTTTCCTGGGTGGCCATCCACAAGTGAGATACACAAGCCAAGTCCATGGCCTTGTGAACCACTCAACATAAGCCATTCCTTCCATTCCACCCAGGTGGTTCATTAACTTAGTTGTTTTATTTTACAAAAACATAAGTCCTTAGACTTAGAAATTTTCCATAGTGAATATATAAACCACCCTTGTTCTCTAGTAGCTAGGCTAAGCATGATAGTAATAGGAATCTTGACTTAGGTAATTTTCACTAAGGCTTCACCTAATAGGTTTTCTCAAAGCATAGCTTGTTGTTAGCAAATAACCATGCAAGTCCTATACTTAGAAAAATATTACTAATGCATAAGTAAATTATAGGGAAGGAATATTCATGAGGATATCACTTGCCTTGGTAGTGTGGAGAGTAGCATTCGTCACAATCACAATCACTAGCAAAATCTACACACAAAGTTGTAGCACTCAATTACACACAAATATATACAAACAAGAAATAATATGAATGCATGCATGCATGAATCTACCAAGTGATGATTTTTGAAAACTCAACCAAGCAAGTGCATGAATACAGAAACTAAACAAGTCACAAAGTAGCCAAGACAAACTTTAAATAACCCTAAAACAAAAATACTAAACTAAATCTATACTTAAAATGGCCTAAAACATGTCTCTGCAATTTAAGCCAATCAAATGGTTACTATTTGCTAAACAAAAAGGATAGGCAGAAAGGTCTTGTTTTTCTGAATTCAACGGTATAAAGTTTGCAAAAATCTAACGTGGAAATCAAAAGATATTGGCATTTGAAATCTGGATCAAAATCTGTTTTTAAATTCTATTTCCAGATCTTAACCTAGCCACGCGTCATGTTCTTATTTGCCCGTACCGGTTCGTCTGGATCGAGCGATACAGACCGCTGGATCTAAAGGGGCAGGTGCGGCTCAGATCAACGCGTACCCCTTCGATTAGTCATTCTATCTAGGCCATCAGATGCAGATCTAACGGTTCCTATCGACCTGGCCAGAAACTGGCGGCGGAGCGGTGGCTATCGGTGGTGGAACTGTCGGTCGATGACGTTGCCGATGATGCAGACAGCGAGGGAGAAGGAGGAGTAGCTCACCGGGCTCAGGGGGTCACGGCGAAGCTCGTCGTACTCGCGGTTGGTCAAGGGGCGCTCGGGGTTGTCCTAGATTGCTCGCGGTTGGGTGGCGGTTGCGTCGGGTGGTCGTCGTGGACGTTGCTGTGGATCACCCTAAGGCAAGGCGAGGACACGGTTAGGTTCACAGGGTCAAGGCAGAGTCGGGTGCGTGAACTAGAAGGCGCGGGGCGGTCTGGACTTACCACTGGAGCTCGTCGGAGTTGATGTCGCCGTCGGTGTTCGCGGTGTCAAGTGGAACCGGCGACCTGGGGCAGTACAGGACAGACTAGTGAGGTCAGGAGATGCGCAAAGACACGCTGAGTCAGATTGTAAGAACGAGAGGCAGAGGGGAGCTCTGGACTCACCGGAATCGATCGCCGGAGAGGCTCTGTCTGCGGCGGTGCAAAGCTGATTGAGGGCAGCCTGGTGGCAGAGTGAGCGAGGTGTCTGGGGGAAAAAGATCGCGCGGCAGAGAGGGTCTTATAGCCGGGGAATCGACAGGAAATGCTCGCGGTTAAATGCCCAATTACGCCGCGCCATTACCGGCCTTCACTGCTGCAGCGACGTGGTCGCAGGCGCGGTCTGGGGAAGACGAGGACAACGTGGACGGGGCCCGCTCGTCAGCGAAACGCGCAAGGTGTTGGTGGGGTCGGGTTGTCAGCGTCTGTCTGCGTGTGCTCGCGCGTGTGAGAAGGAAAAGGAGATCCCCGGGTGGGCTTGCTGGGCTTCATCCGCTGCTGGGCCAGATTCTGGCCGCTCGGCCTTTTTCCTTTGTTTAAGCTTTTTCTTTTTCTAATTCCATTTTCTGAATAGAATTTGATATGAATTCAAATCCTTTTGAATTCAAACTGCTTTTGGGAATTTTTGCAGGGTTTTGTGGGTTCAAAAACAGTCATTCTAAATAAGTGGTTACCTTGCAAGGCTTGGTCAAGCTTAGGTTTCAAAGAAAACAGAGATTTGCTCTAGTTGCAAATATTTGGAATAGGGTTTAGAAAACATTTCTAAATTGGAATTTTGGGTTTAAATGCTACTCCTAATCTTTCCAACCATGGAGGCAAGCAAACAAGATCATGGACAAACAAATCCCAAAGGGTGATGGCCAATTGAGATAAATTGCCCACATGAAATCATAGCCAAAGTTTGTGCTTCTAAATGATTTTGAGAAAAACCCTATATGAATGAATGATGCAAAGATGATATGAATGAGTTTTGAAACATGATTTTTAGGTATGTTACAATCTAACCCCCTTAAGATGAATCTCGCCCTCGAGATTCGGATTGGCTAGCAAATAGGTGTGGGTGGTCTTTCCGAAGATCATCTTCTCTTTCCCATGTTGCTTCTTCTTCGGAATGATGATTCCATTGTACTTTGCAAAACTTGATAGTCTTTGTTCTTGTGACTCTTTCTGCGGTCTCAAGTATCTTGATAGGCTTTTCTTCATAGGTGAGATCACTTTCTAGTTGAACTTCCTCCAAAGGTATGGTATCCTTCAAAGATGTTTCTTCCATTTCTGGGTGACATTTCTTAAGTTGGCTCACATGAAAAACATTATGGACTGCTGATAGAGATGCTGGTAATTCAATTTCATATGCAACTTCTCCCTTGCGACTTAGAATGTTAAATGGTCCAACATATCTTGGTGCCAACTTTCCTTTGACTCCAAATCTTTTCACTCCACGAAGTGGTGATACTCTAAGATAAGCTTTATCCCCAACTTTGTAGGTGATTTCCCTACGCTTAACATCTGCGTAGCTTTTCTGTCGAGATTGTGTTATCTTCAACCTGTCCCTAACCAATTTGACCTTTTCTTCGGCGTCTTTGATAAGATCTGGTCCAAACAAACTTCTTTCTCCCACACCATTCCATAGCAATGGGGTGGTACACTTCCTTCCGTATAGAAACTCAAATGGTGCCATCCCAATACTAGTTTGGTGACTGTTATTGTAAGAGAACTCTGCGTAAGGCAGACTTTCATCCCAACTTGCTCCATAGTCTAGGGCACATGCCCTCAACATGTCTTCAAGAATTTGATTAGTCCTTTCTGTTTGTCCATCAGTTTCAGGATGAAAAGCAGTGCTGAATTCCAATCTCGTCCCTAAAGATTCATGAAGTTGTCTCCAAAAGTGAGAAGTGAACTGAGTTCCTCTATCAGACACAATACTCTTAGGTACACCGTGAAGGCATACAATTCTGCTCATGTAGATTTTGGCTAACTTGGCACTAGTATAAGTTGTCTTTACGGGTATAAAATGAGCCACTTTAGTTAGGCGATCTACTACTACCCATATGGGATCATACCCTGACCTGGTCCTTGGTAATCCGGTAATGAAATCCATACCAATATTTTCCCACTTCCACTCAGGAATAGGCATTGGTTGAAGCAAACCTGCTGGTTTCTGATGCTCCGCTTTCACTCTACTACACACATCACACAAAGCAATATGTTCGGCGATGTCCCTTTTGAGATTGTTCCACCAAAATCTTTCTTTCATATCCATGTACATTTTGGTGTTTCCCGGGTGAATAGAATACGGAGAGTTATGGGCTTCTTGCAGAATCAGTTTCCGCAATTCCGGATCTTGTGGAACACAAATACGTTTCTCGTGCCATAAAGTACCTTGTTCGTCCATATGGAAACTTTTAGCTTTCCCTTGGCTAATCTTTTCCTTAATCTCTTCGATTTCTTTATCCGTCTTTTGGGCTTCTTTAATCTTATCCAACAGAGTGGGTTGAACATCCAAAGACATAAGATGTCCTTTTGGCACAATCTCCAACCGGAGTTCCTTGAATTGCTTACACAAGTCATCTGGCAATTCTCCTTTGGTAAGGCCATTTACAAACGCTTTACGACTTAGAGCATATGCTACTACATTTGCTTTACCGGGGTGGTATTGCAAACTCAAGTCGTAATCCTTGATAAGTTCTAGCCATCTCCGTTGTCTCATATTGATTTCCTTCTGGGTGAAGATATACTTCAAACTGTTATGATCGGTGAATACTTCACAACGTTTTCCCAAAAGGTAATGTCTCCATGTTTTGAGTGCATGGACAACAGCGGCTAACTCCAAATCATGAGTAGGATAATTTACTTCATGGGTTTTGAGTTGTCTCGAGGCATAAGCCACAACTTTTCCGCCTTGCATAAGTATGGCACCTAATCCTTGATGCGAAGCATCACAATACACTTGGAAATCCTTTTCCAAATCTGGTAGGCACAGTACTGGTGCTGACACAAGTCTCTTCTTTAATTCTTGAAAGCTGAGTTCACATCCTTCAGACCAAGCAAATTTCTTATCTTTCTTTAACAATTCTGTCATTGGTTTAGCAACCTTTGAAAAAATTTCAATGAACCTTCTGTAGTAACCTGCTAAACCAAGAAAACTACGAACCTCTTTTACATTCCTAGGAGATTCCCATTCTGTCACAGCTGAAACTTTAGCAGGGTCAACTGCTACACCATCCTTTGTCATAACGTGACCAAGAAATCCAACTTCCTCTAACCAAAACTCACACTTGCTGAATTTGGCATAAAGCTTATGTTCTCTTAGTTTCTCAAGTATCAAGCGTAGATGTCTTTCATGCTCCTCCTTGCTCTTGGAGTAGACTAAGATGTCATCGATGAAAACGACAACGAACTTGTCGAGAAATTCCATGAACACTTTGTTCATCATATTCATGAAGTATGCTGGAGCGTTGGTTAATCCAAAAGGCATCACAGTGTACTCATACAATCCATACCTTGTGGTGAAGGCTGTTTTAGGTATGTCTTGCTCTCTTATCTTGAGTTGAAAATAGCCTGACCGAAGATCAATCTTCGAGAACACACAAGCTCCTTCTAGCTGATCAAACAAGTCATTGATTCTTGGCAAAGGATATTTGTTCTTGATGGTTACCTCATTGAGAGAACGGTAATCTATGCATAGTCTTTGAGTTCTATCTCTCTTTTCTACGAACAAAACTGGAGCTCCCCAAGATGAAGAACTTGGCTGGATGAATCCTTTCTGCAATTGTTCTCCAAGTTGTTTCTTGAGTTCCTTAAGTTCGTCAACTGACATTTTATAAGGCCTCTTTGCCCTTGGTCCAGAACCTGGTACCAAATCTATTATAAACTCCACATCTCTATCTGGTGGCATTCCTGGTAATTCTTCCGGAAACACATCCGGATATTCACACACAACTGGCACACTGTCCATGCTAACCCCCTTAAGAGAATTCAGCTTACTCCCTTTAGATCTAAAGTTGGACTTGAATATTATCCTCTTACCTTCAGGGGTTGTGAGTGAAATTGTACGATTTGCACAATCTAGTACTCCCTCATATTTAGCCATCCAATCCATTCCCAAAATTACATCCAATCCTTGGGAATTTAGGATTATTAGGTTTACTGGAAACTTATGTTTTCCGATCTCTATGACTAGATCATGACATCCGGAGTTTACTATCATTTCTCCACAATAACTGCCTTGTCACACAATGACTGATAAGTGGGAACATATGCCACAGACAGTTGCAGATTTAGCTCATCATTCAAGCCTTCCAGAAACTTCTCCTTCCTTTTGGCATCAGCGTCAACCTCATCCGGTGCATAGCGCGCCAGATTGTTGAACTCTTCGATGTATTCAGCCACGCTGTGGTGGCGCTGCTTCAGGTTGTGAAACTCCTTCTTTTTCAGACTCATCATTCCTGGTGAGATATGAGTAGTGCGAAAACCATCTTCAAAGATAGCCCATGTCACCTCATCAATAGGCGTGGTAATCTGGAAATTGTCCCACCATGCGGCGGCTGGTCCTTCCAACAGATGTGCTACGAACCTGACCTTTTCAGCATCTGTGCATCCTACGGTCACTAAGTCTTTGTTCACAGAACGTAGCCAATCATTGGCCACCATGGGATCAGTTGTTCCCGAAAACTTAGCTGGCCTCAGACGCAGAAATCTGGTAAGCATATCAAAACCTGGAGGGTTGTTGTTGTTGTTATTGTTGTTGTTGGGGTTGTTGTTGTTGTTCTGGTTCTGGATGAACGCCGTCATCATTTGCATAAGCTGTGTCTGCGCATTCATCATTTGTTGCATTTCCGGGGTAATGTTGGGGTTGGGGTTGGTGTTTGCGCGACGGGGAGGCATCTGTGGTTTATTTATATAGAGATAAGAATGAGATACCCTTACATGATTTATGCACAATACATTACACATAGCAATCAACACCAAGATAAAAACTCAACAACAAGATAACAAAAAGTCTCAAAGCAAATACACACAAGTGGCAAGCCATCCACATGTCGGATGGTCCAAACATTAAGTTCACAAATAACAAGTGCGGTAAATAAAGAAAACTGAGTAGTCGAATCTACTCGTCAGCCTCAATCTCCTCCTCGACAAAGGTAAGACCTGCGTTCTCCATTGCGGTCTTGTTCTCCTCGATGGTAGTGGTCAAAGAGTCGATCTTGGCCTTGAGAGCCCTCTTCTGGGAACGAAGCCTCTCAATCACTGTCTGCTGCTGCTCTAACTCGAAGTCCTTGGACTGCAGTTCCTCGGTCATATCACGAATCCTCTTGTTCCTATCCTGGACACGCTTCTCTTGACTCTTGAACTTATGGTCTTGGGTCTCGAACTTTGCCTCCATCTCCTTGACTATCTCGTCCTGCTGCGCGAAGAGCTTGTCCTTCTCACGAAGCTGCACCTGGAGCTCATCATTACTAAGCATGACGTTGGTCCTATCAGTATCCACGTGCCTAATAAGAGTCTCTAAGTCCTGGAGGTACAAGCATATCGGCTCTGCTGTGACCCTTGAGTCGTCCTCAAAGTCGATGGACTCTCCGTCATCATCACGTCTTCCGAAAGCGTGGAAGTGAGTGCCTCTAACCTGTCGGGAGTGACAGCCTAACAGTCGTCCTATCAGATCCTGCATGACAACCTCCATGCCTCTCTCCCTGTCATCGTGCATAAGCTTGAAGACGATGGCCTCCGTAGTAGGCTCTGTCTGGCGTCCTGGCTGGTTCACCTTGAAGCCCCAGAGGTCCTTCCTCTCAAACTTGGTGAGTGGGTGCACCGTAATGATAGGAAGAGGGAGATCGAGTAAAGTAGTAAGCTCTACGATACGAGGACCAAAACGGGTAGCCTGGAACTCCTCAACAGTGCTGATGGCAATAGGCATCTATTTATAAGATTGAAAAAGTTAGAACAACACAAAATCATACAAGTCATGCATACAAGAATCCATTACAAGTCATGCAAGTCATGCATACAAGGTATCATTTTGGAAAATAAGGTGATAGGTGGTGGTCCAACTAACGAAGTGCGCTTACAATCCTATCTCATTGGATCTGGTGGCTAACACAATGTTCCTAGTGGCAATCACCCTATCTTGTTCACATGCTTCTATCACTAAGTCTATAATATCTCCTCTTAAGGATTGGTTGGTGACTTCCAACTCCTGGGTATGTTCCTTCTCTTTCTCTAAGTCTTTTTGGAGGTTGAGCATCTTGCACTTGACTCTAGCACTTAGTTCTTTGATGGTCTTCCAAGCTGCTTCTTTTGCTGACTCAAAGAATGTGGTGTGCATAAAAGTGTTGGTGTACATGCAGAAGCCCTTTTCTTTGTGGTTGTCTTCCTTGTTTTTATACAAGTGAAGTTGCACCCACCAATACTCCACTCCTTCCTCCATCACTGGAAAGCCCTTGTACACAGCTGCACCATGTGCTCCCATTGTCTCCATGAGGTCTTTGAGAATTTTGGGAAACTCAGTCTCACATTCCAAGGTCATGGTCATGAGTGGTCCTTTCTTCACGGCTTCGTTGATGGAGTTCATCTACAAATAGATGAGAATGAGAAGATTAGAAAAGTTTACGAGAAGAATAGACAAGTGTAGAAGAAGTTAAATTTTTTCCTTAGTGGTTTCCAATCCTAGGGTCATAATCCTACAGGCAACACAGTGCTCTGATACCATCTGTAAGATCCCTCCTTATTAAAGGAGAAGATCCCTGTGATTGCAATGCTAGTCCCTGGATCAATGCTAGCATCCACAGTTTAAGATGAAGTACACAGATACAAAGGTCGTTTATTACAGTCATTCCAGAGATAAAACATAGTCTTTTACAACTCATGGCCAAAGGCCTAATACAAGAGTTTATGGAATAAGTAAATAAACATAAGTCTTCATCTTCATGTGCCACAGGCAAGCATGTTGAGTGTAGACTCATGACTCCTAATCATCATCAGAGTAACCTGCAACATCATAAGTTACAGCCACAAGGGTCAATACTTTGGAATAGTATTGGCAAGTGATACCTTAGTATATAATTAAGTGGACTATAATACTATATGCATTTGGCTGGTGGAGCTTAGGCTTGCATTGCTCAAAATAGATTTTTCCTTAACTTTTGAAAATACTAAGTTTTTGTTTGGCAAAAACTTTCCAAGACATCTTCCAATCCAAGACTGAAGATCCACTCAGGGCATCTACCATTCAAGGACTGAAGATTTACTTGGTAAAAACACCCAAGGCATCTATCAATCAAGACTCCAGATCCACTCAGGGCATCTATCAATCAATGACTGAAGATCCTTTTATCCCTTGTTCACCCTCAAGTTTTATTTAGAAATTGGAGTGATGAGATTCTTGAAGTTTCCATGTCTTGATGCTCAAATTGTCCTTTACCAGGGACATGGCTAAGTACTTAGGTTTTACACTCTGCAGAGGTGGTGCACTTTCCCCACAAGCCTTGGTTTCCCAAGACATGATCCTTCAGTAGCCTTTCCTTAGTCAAATGGACGCGTTCCAACCTATCATCCCATCTACCACCCACTGTCCAAAAGACTAAGTTCTAGCATCCTAAGATCATGGCAGAGCCCATATTACCAAGTGGTTGCACTTGAAGCTTCTCAACAATAGACATCTCAAATCTCTTTGTTTCCTGGGTGGCCATCCACAAGTGAGATACACAAGCCAAGTCCATGGCCTTGTGAACCACTCAACATAAGCCATTCCTTCCATTCCACCCAGGTGGTTCATTAACTTAGTTGTTTTATTTTACAAAAACATAAGTCCTTAGACTTAGAAATTTTCCATAGTGAATATATAAACCACCCTTGTTCTCTAGTAGCTAGGCTAAGCATGATAGTAATAGGAATCTTGACTTAGGTAATTTTCACTAAGGCTTCACCTAATAGGTTTTCCCAAAGCATAGCTTGTTCTTAGCAAATAACCATGCAAGTCCTATACTTAGAAAAATATTACTAATGCATAAGTAAATTATAGGGAAGGAATATTCATGAGGATATCACTTGCCTTGGTAGTGTGGAGAGTAGCACTCGTCACAATCACAATCACTAGCAAAATCTACACACAAAGTTGTAGCACTCAATTACACACAAATATATACAAACAAGAAATAATATGAATGCATGCATGCATGAATCTACCAAGTGATGATTTTTGAAAACTCAACCAAGCAAGTGCATGAATACAGAAACTAAACAAGTCACAAAGTAGCCAAGACAAACTTTAAATAACCCTAAAACAAAAATACTAAACTAAATCTATACTTAAAATGGCCTAAAACATGTCTCTGCAATTTAAGCCAATCAAATGGTTACTATTTGCTAAACAAAAAGGATAGGCAGAAAGGTCTTGTTTTTCTGAATCCAACGGTATAAAGTTTGCAAAAATCTAACGTGGAAATCAAAAGATATTGGCATTTGAAATCTGGATCAAAATCTGTTTTTAAATTCTATTTCCAGATCTTAACCTAGCCACGCGTCATGTTCTTATTTGCCCGTACCGGTTCGTCTGGATCGAGCGATACAGACCGCTGGATCTAAAGGGGCAGGTGCGGCTCAGATCAACGCGTACCCCTTCGATTAGTCATTCTATCTAGGCCATCAGATGCAGATCTAACGGTTCCTATCGACCTGGCCAGAAACTGGCGGCGGAGCGGTGGCTACCGGCGGCGGAACTGTCGGTCGATGACGTTGCCGATGATGCAGACGGCGAGGGAGAAGGAGGAGTAGCTCACCGGGCTCAGGGGGTCACGGCGAAGCTCGTCGTACTCGCGGTTGGTCAAGGGGCGCTTGGGGTTGTCCTAGATTGCTCGCCGGAGTTGCCGTGGGTGGCGGTTGCGTCGGGTGGTCGTCGTGGACGTTGCTGTGGATCACCCTAAGGCAAGGCGAGGACACGGTTAGGCTCACAGGGTCAAGGCAGAGTCGGGTGCGTGAACTAGAAGGCGCGGGGCGGTCTGGACTTACCACTGGAGCTCGTCGGAGTTGATGTCCCCGTCGGTGTTCGCGGTGTCAAGTGGAACCGGTGACCTAGGGCAGTACAAGACAGACTAGTGAGGTCAGGAGATGCGCAAAGACACGCTGAGTCAGATTGTAAGAACGAGAGGCAGAGGGGAGCTCTGGACTCACCGGAATCGATCGCCGGAGAGGCTCTGTCTGCGGTGGTGCAAAGCTGATTGAGGGCAGCCTGGTGGCAGAGTGAGCGAGGTGTCTGGGGGAAAAAGATCGCGGGGCAGAGAGGGTCTTATAGCCGGGGAATCGACAGGAAATGCTCGCGGTTAAATGCCCAATTACGCCGCGCCATTACCGGCCTTCACTGCTGCAGCGACGTGGTCGCAGGCGCGGTCTGGGGAAGACGAGGACAACGTGGACGGGGCCCGCTCGTCAGCGAAACGCGCAAGGTGTTGGTGGGGTCGGGCTGTCAGCGTCTGTCTGCGTGTGCTCGCGCGTGTGAGAAGGAAAAGGAGATCCCCGGGTGGGCTTGCTGGGCTTCATCCGCTGCTGGGCCAGATTCTGGCCGCTCGGCCTTTTTCCTTTGTTTAAGCTTTTTCTTTTTCTAATTCCATTTTCTGAATAGAATTTGATATGAATTCAAATCCTTTTGAATTCAAACTGCTTTTGGGAATTTTTGCAGGGTTTTGTGGGTTCAAAAACAGTCATTCTAAATAAGTGGTTACCTTGCAAGGCTTGGTCAAGCTTAGGTTTCAAAGAAAACAGAGATTTGCTCTAGTTGCAAATATTTGGAATAGGGTTTAGAAAACATTTCTAAATTGGAATTTTGGGTTTAAATGCTACTCCTAATCTTTCCAACCATGGAGGCAAGCAAACAAGATCATGGACAAACAAATCCCAAAGGGTGATGGCCAATTGAGATAAATTGCCCACATGAAATCATAGCCAAAGTTTGTGCTTCTAAATGATTTTGAGAAAAACCCTATATGAATGAATGATGCAAAGATGATATGAATGAGTTTTGAAACATGATTTTTAGGGATGTTACACTGAACCTTATCAATTTGTGAAACTACGATGTCTGTAGTGCAGGATTTTCAATTTAGTTACTCTTTGCCTAACCCCATGGTCCACTACAAAATTTACAATATAGCTGTCGACCTTTCTCTCGATGACTTTTGTGCAGCTATTAAGGTACCTCAGTGGGGATCATGTGGAAGGCTTAAATAGCGACCTGCACCACTCATGGACTTGTACGCATAGATTTGCCAACGGAGCGGCTTCTCAAAGGAGAGCGGGAAAATCTGTAACATTCATGTCCCTTCTATTCGCTACTTTTCTTACTTTATTGCCAAGTGTGTTCTTGCTAGGAAAACTGCCAACAAGTTATCCTCGTATGATCTAGCATTCATCTCAGCTGCTTTAAAACGAGATAGGACTTACAACTTGAGTGCCTTGATAGCTTTCCGTCTTGCAGCTAACCGCGAGAAGGTTGGAATTTGTGGAGGCCTCATTGCCTCTCGTTTACTAGCATTGTATGGTTTAGTGCCTCATCATCTAGACCTACAATTTACCATAGAAAGGCTTGATCTTTATTCCATGATACAGCATAAATTTGTTTCTTCTTGGGCTAGTTTGAGTGAGTTGTCTTATGAAATAATCTTTCTCAAAGCTGGTTGGAGAAGGAGCAAGTCCAAGCGTGTTGTTCTTTTTCCTACACCTGTTTTGTCTAACCTTGATAACATGGTAGGATGGTCCCTCATGGAGGAGGAGTTTGATACGTACTTGATACATTGCAAATGTATCTATAATTTTTGATGTTCCATGCTTGGTTTTATCTCCTTTCTTGTGTTTTGTCCACACTTTGGAGTACTTTTCATATGATTTCTTGGACTAACCTATTAACAAGAGCCACAGTGCCATCTGCCTGTTTTCTGCTGTTTTTGGTTCCAGGAAAGTCAGAAAATAAATATTCTCAGAATTGGACGGGACAAAAGCCAAAGTTCCTATTTTTCCAGAAGACTCCAGGAGCCAGAATACGAGACGGAGGAGGGCCAGGGGCTGGCCACCCCCCCCCTAGGCATGGGCTGGGCCTGGCCGCACCAGGGCATGGTGTGGTGGCCCCAGGCACCCCCTCGGTCTCCCTCTTCGCCTATAAGAAGCATTCTAACCTAAAAACTCTGGGGGGTTCGACGTTTTTCCACGAAAAGTTTCGCTGCACCGCCGCCACCGAAGGGGAGATTTGGGGGACAGAAAGTCTCTGTTCCGGCACCCTGCCTGGACGGGGAAGTGCCCCCGGAGCCATCTCCATCGATCTCCACCATCATCTTCATCGACCATCCATGTTTCCTCCATCTATGAGTGAGTAATCCCCCGTTGTAGGCTATGGGCATGGTAGGGATTGGATGAGATCGTTCATGTAATGGCATCAGATTGTTAGGGCATAGTGCCTAGTATCTTTTATTAGTGCTTTATGACTTTGTTGCAACTTGTTATGCTTAATGCTTGTCACTAGGGCCCGAGTGCCATGATTTCAGATCTGAACTTATTATTGATTCATTATGATAGTATTGTTCTTGGTCTTATCTACAAGTTGTATACACACGTTGTTGTCCGGAACCTATGGCCCCGAAGTGACAGAAATCGGGATAACCGGAAGGGAAAGGCTTTGATGTGAGGATCACATGTGTTCACGGAGTGTTAATGCTTTGCTCCGGTGCTCTATTAAAAGGAGCACCTTAATTGCCAGTAGTTCCCTAGAGGCCCCGCTGCAAACGGGCTGGCAGGACAAAAGATGTTGCGCAAGTTCTCATTGCGAGCACGTATGACTATATATGGAACACATGCCTAGGATTGTCTAGTACTTGGATGCTTTATCTTATTTATCTGTAATTGCCCTATGTTCTGATTGCTATGTGAATTGTCTTGTCCATGCAACGCCCGTGCATCCATCCCTATGCCTATCGCACTCGAATCCCATTGTTTACTGCTTTTGTTACTACTGTCTTTGCTTTACTATTCCTACTACAAAACTATTGCTACTGATAAACTGTGTGAGCAAGATTGTTTCTAGGTGCAGCTGAATTGACAACTTAGTTATTAAGGCTTATAAATATTCTTTGGCTCCCCTTGTGTCAAATCAATAAATTGGGTTTCATTTCCCTCGAAAATACTGCGATACACCCCCTATACTTGTGGGTCATCAGTACTTGGGAGAGCTCTCCCAACAGGAGCTAGATACTAGAAGGGAGATCATAGATGATTCAGTCCAGCCCTCGAATGAGGGGGAATCTTCATATCAGCAGCCTACCTATGATTGGGGAGCTTCTTATTCTTCCCAAGGGCCTAACTACGATCATTCTTACAATGACCCGCCTGCTTGGAACCCTTACTCGTATTTGGACTGATACACACTTAGGCCAAAAGCCTAAGCTTGGGGGGAGGTACACCGACATCACACTCATCTCCATATCATTTTGTGTTCGTATTTTGTATATTCATGGTTCGTTCTCTTTTTAGTTTCGTTCTTTCTTTGCTTTTGCTTTCTAAAACACAAAAAGACCAAAAATATTTCTGTTGTTTCTCTTTGTTTGCTTTTTCTTCTTTTTGCCTTGGTTTGCTTTTCCCTTTTTGCTTTGTTTGAACTATTTGAAAAACCCAAAAAGATTTTGCTTTGCTTGTTCTTCCTTTTTGGTTCTTGTTTTTAAAAAATCGAAAACACCAAAAATATTTGTTGTTCTTCTTGGGTTTTGTGAGTTTGTTGCAGGATTCAGCAGTCCTTAGTGGAGTTTGGTTTCATGTTATTATTCAAGCCACACAAGTGAAGAGCAATAATGAGGATTAATGACAACTTGAGGAGTGGTAAGAGGCTGGTAACAAACTCTATTTGTTTTCATTTTTGTACATATACTCATCATTGTGGGCATGCTTAGCCTGTTCGTGTAGGGTGTATGTTATTTATGGATGCTTAGTAGTTCTTGCTTTCTTATGATTAGTTCCAGCTTGCTAATAGTTTGTAGCATGTAATATGAATGTTTGCTTGCATTACTCTATTCATAACTTGGTATGACACCTTGGTATCCTCCTCTGAATGTTTCACTTGAATTGACTTGGCACATGCTCGCGCATGCATATGACTGAAATAATCAGTTAAGCCTCGATGAATTATTTTTCCTCAGAGGTCTTGAATCACTTTCATGCCATGTTTAGTCCTGTTTTGTTGCAAGCATGATTATGACAGTTATTGCTCTCTTGTTTGTCTCTCCCTTACTATTGCTAGCCTTCACTTACACTAAGTATGTTTTACTCGTGTTTCCAACTCCCTAAAACTAAATATTGCCAAAAGTGTCCACCATACCTACCTATTAGCATCATTTGTTGTTCCGTGCATATTCAATATGCCTTGTTTTCTTCCGAATAAAATGTTTGCTTGTTATGAGAAACTTAGTTAGTAAATCTCTCACGAACTTGATGGCACACTTTATTTCCTGCATCTAATAAATCTGAACCATTGTGACTGTCCATGAAAGTTATATGCTTGCAAATTATAGGCTGGGGATTAGCAGAACCGTGCTGTCACGGGAACGCTTTCAACACCTATCATGCTCTTTTTTTGCGGATGTCATCGGTGTGAAATAAAAGGGGAGCTTGTAAGTCCATGGAGTTATGTATGTGTGTTAGAGAAACGCCTGGGCCGCTGGTCTAATCCATGCTATCATGGTGGAAACCTGCAGCGTAACCATAATGAGAATCAATGAAGCATTCTTCTTATAAAAAAAAGAGAGATAGCTATTGAGAAAAAGAAAAAAAATATGAGAAAAGAGGAAAGAAAGAAAAAAGCACAATTTTCCCATGGTAAATAAGAAGATTGCTAAGATACCCATTGTCTGCTTGCCTTGTCATTTTGATATGGGGATTCTTCCGTATCATCGGGCAAGGGGTTCCAGGTTGGCGGTTCTCTATGATACACACGTATTTACGATGACAAGAACTTACCGGTAACTAAAGTTGAGTAGCATGAGGAGCGGCCCTCGTACTCAAGGGACATGAGATTTCCAATTTATAGTCTGCCAAGCATATAACTCAGATTGGACCTCACTTTCACCTTAACCATATTAAAGATGCTCATGATAGGGGCAATGAGAGCTCAAAGCTAATGAGTACCATACTTTTAGCATTTGGAAGCCTTTCAAACTATTCAAAACCTTTTTCATTTCCTTGTTGAGTCACCACCCATTCTTTGAGCACTTTCTTGAGAGCATAGTTGTCATTCTTAGTATAATGTGCTTGTCTCAAAACTTGATTATTTGTGTTATGACTTTGATGCTTGTATCTTTTGATATCTTTACTTCTAGTCTTCACCTGAACTTCAGAGGTGCCTTGGCATTCACAATCAAAGGCAAGCGAGATACCACTCTATCATACCTTGTTATGAGCATTGTAATGCTACTTATGTTTATGTTTCATGCTACTTATTATTTTTGAGTTGGGATATCTTCATAGCTTGCAATGCCTATTAATTAAACTTAGTTACATAATATTTATTATGAATTGTCTAAGTAGTTGATCACATGCTGAGAATATATACATCATATGAAGCAAATGTGTTCGTGAAAGTTTCTTTTATCCCACTCAGTTTTCAACTGAATTGCTTAAGGACAAGCAATAAGCTAAGCTTGGGGGAGTTGATACGTCCAAAACGTATCTACTTTCCCGAACACTTTTGCTATTGTTTCTCCTCTAAACTTGTCTGAATTGGATGCAACTAACACAGACTGACGCTGTTTTTAGTAGAATTACCTTGGTGTCTAGTTTTTGTGCAGAAAATCAACTATCAGGAAAAATCTCGGAAAATATGCCATAAATCATATTTCGCCAGAAGACTCGCGGAGCCAGAATACGAGACGGAGTGGGGCTAGGCCCAAGCCACACCACCTGGCCGCACGGGCTAGACCTGGTCGCGCTAGGAGGTGGTCTGGCCGCCCCAGACACCCCCTCGGTCTCCCTCTTTGCCTATAAGTTGCCTTCTGACCTAAAAACTCAAGGGGGTTCGACGTTTTTCTAGAAAGAGTTTCGCTGTGCCGCCACCACCAGATTCCGCAATTCGGAACCAGAAACTCTGTTCTGGCACCCTACCGGGACGGCAAATTGGAGGAGATCATCGCCATCATCATCACCATCGCTTCTCCATCGACCATCCATGTTTCCCCCATCTCTGAGTGAGTAATCCCCCATTGTAGGCTATGGGGCTGGTAGGGATTGGATGAGATCGTTCATGTAATGGCATCGGGTTGTTAGGGCGTGGTGCCTAGTATCTATTATTAGTGCTTTTTGACTTTGTTGCGACTTGTTATGCTTAATGCTTGTCACTAGGGCCTGAGTGCCATGATTTCAGATCTGAACATGTTATTGATTCATTATGATAGTATTGTTTATGGTCTTACATACAAGTTGTATACACACGTTCTTGTCCAGAACCAAAGGCCCCTAAGTGACAGCAATCAGGATAACCGGAGGGAATGGCTTTGATGTGAAGATCACATCTGTTCACGGAGTGTTAATGCTTTGCTCCGGTGCTCTATTAAAAGGAGCACCTTAATTGCCAGTAGTTCCCTTGAGGCCCCGCTGCAAATGGGCTGGCAGGACAAAAGATGTTGTGCAAGTTCTCATTGCGAGCACGTATGACTATATATGGAACACATGCCTATGATTATTTAGTACTTGGATGCTTTATCTTATTTATCTACAAAGGCCCTACGTCTTGATTGCCATGTGAATTGTCTTGTCCATGCAACACTCGTCCATCCATCCCTATGCCTACCGCACTCTAATCCTACTGTTTACTGCAATTGTTACTATTGTCTTTACTTTACTACTGCCATTACTTTACTATTGCTACTATAAAACTGTTGCTACTGATAAACTGTTGTGAGCAAGATTGTTTCCAGGTGCAGCTGAATTGACAACTCAGTTGCTAAGGCTTATAAATATTCTTTGGCTCCCCTTGTGTCGAATCAATAAATTGGGTTTCATTTCCCTAAAAAATACTATGATACACCCCCTATACTTGTGGGTCATCAATAGGTTTACTGACTCAACTTAAAATTAAAACATAGGCCCTTCGCAGAGGGAAGCAGGGATTTCAAGTTTCATAAAGAGCTTCCAAAAATTATGGTACTTATTAGCTTTCAGCTCTCATTGCCCCTATCATAAGCATCTTTAGGTGATTAAGGTTAAAGTGATCAAATATGAGGATATGCTTGACAAGTTATAAGCTGAAAATCTCATGCCCTTACTTACGAGTACTGTTCCTCATGCTACTCAAGTTTAGTCACAGGTAAGTTCTTGTCATTGTAAGTACATGTGTATCATAGAGAACCGCCAACGGGGTACCCCTTGCCTGATGATACGGAAGATTCCCCATATCAAAATGACAAGGCAAGAAGACAATGACATCTCAGCAATCCTTTTATTTCCTATTTGCATAGGCCTCTTTTTTTATTATTTTTCTCTATTTTTCTCCTATTTGCATAGGTTTTTTTATAGAGGATGCTTCATAGATTTCTCACTATGGTTATGCTACAGGTTTCCACCATGATTAGGCATGGCTTAGACCAGTCGCCTGATATGTTGCTAACGTATCCATAATTTTTGATGTTCCATGCTTGGTTTTATCTACTTTCTTATGTTTTGCCCACACTTTGGAGTACTTTTTATACACTTTCGTGGACTAACCTATTAACAATATGCCACAGTGCCAGTTGCCTATTTTCTGCTGTTTTTGGTTCCAATAAAGTGAGAAAATGAATATTCTCGGAATTGGACGGTACAAAAGCCAAAGTCAGTTTTTCACCGAGGGGGACACGCAGCCAGAATACGAGACGAAGAGGGGCCAGAGGGCCGCCACACCACCTGGCCACGCGGCCAGGCCTGGCCCGCGCCAGGGGGTGGTGTGGCCACCTAGGGCACCCCCTCGGCCTCCGCTTTCGCCTATAAGATGCCTCCGATACAGAAACCCTAAGTACCTGACTAAAATTCCATGAAAGAGTCTGTAGCCACCATCATCTCCATCCCTAGATCGGAAGGGATCTGAAGCTCTTCCTGGTACCCTGCCGGAGGGGAGAATTCACCCTAGAGGCCTTCTTCATCACCATGCAAGCCTTCGGTGTGATGTGTGAGTAGTTCATCCTTGGACTACGGGTCCATGTAGTAGCTAGATGGCTGGTTCTTCTCCTTTGTGCTATCATGTTTAGATCTTGTGAGCTCCGTTCATGATCAAGATCATCTATTTGTAATCCTACATGTTGTTTTTGTGGGGATCCGATGGATATTGAGATGCTATTTCAGATTCATTATTGATTCTATCATGTCTTTGTTATTTGTGTTCTTTCATGCTTTCTGTTGGTAGTAGCTATCTTGGCCAAGTAGATGCTAGCAACTCCAAGAGTTAGTATTAGTGCTCAATAGTGGGTTCATGCCTCTAGTAATCTGGGGAAGTGACAGAAATCTCTAAGGTACTAGATGTCTTGTTGCTACTAGGGAGAAAAGAGCAATCCTTTGTTCATAAAACAATCATATTGTTTACTTTACATGCAATGCATAATGCAATTAACTGTTGCTTGTAACTTAATACTAGAGGGGGTTCGGATGATAACCTGAAGGTGGATTATTAGTCATAGATGTAGTTGGATTACGGTTTATGTATAATGTTGTAATGCCCAATCAAATCTCAAAGGAGTCAAGATGATTAGTATATGCATGTATGATTTCTCGATGTTTGTCAATTGCCCCGCTATAATTTGTTCACCCAACATGTCATCTATCTTAAGGAGAGCCACCACTAGTGAACTATGGACCCCGGTCCTTTCTTTTACCATCAATCTAGAACTGTTTACTGTTTCTGTTTACTTTCTGCAAACTATTACTTTCTTCCACACAATACGTTTAATCCTTTGTTTTCAGCAAAACCGGTGAGATTGACAACCTCACTGTAAGTTGGAGGCAAAGTTCTGTGGTTGTGTTGTGCAGGTTCCACGTTGCTGCTAGCACCGGTAGTGTGCCCCACCAAAGGCCAGCTAGCAACACCTTGGAGGTGTTTCCTTGCTCCTACTGGTTCGATAACCTTGGTTTCATAACTGAGGGAAACTTACTGTTGTGCTCATCATACCTTCCTCTTGGGGTTCCCTAACGAGCTCGTTATTACACGAGTCAGCAAGTACTTTTCTGGCGCCGTTGCCGGGGAGTCCAGGACATCTTCACAAGGAGAGTCCCTCATGACCAATCTCTTTACTTTGTTGTTTTTGTTTTTCTTAGTTTATTTTTGCTTTTTTGCTTTTTTTAATCCAAAAAACACAAAAAAAATAGTTGTACTAGTTTACTTTCTTTATTAAAAACACACAAAAAATGACTACTCTTGAAAACACTAAGTTGTGTGTCTTCACTAGAACCAACAACAATGATTTCATGTGCACACCTATTGCTCCACCTGTTACTGAAGCTACTTTCTTTGAAATTAAACCTGCTTTACTCAATCTTGTTATGAGAGAACAATTTTCTGGTATTGGTAATTAAGATGTTGCTACTCACCTAAATAACTTTGTTGAACTTTGTGAGATGCAAAAGCATAGGGATATAGATGGAGATATTATTAATCTTAAATTGTTTCCTTTCTCTTTGAGAGGAAAATCTAAAGAATGGTTGCAATCCCTAACTAGAAATAGTATTGATTCTTGGACTAAATGCAAAGATCCTTTCATTGGAAAATACTATCCTCCTGCTAAGATTATATCTATGAGAAGTGAAATAATGAAATTTAAACAATATGATAATGAACATGTTTCTCAAGCTTGGGAAAGAATGAAATCTTTGGTAAAGAATTGTCCCACCCATGGACTGATTGCTTGGATGATTATCCAAACCTTTTATGCAGGATTGAATTATTCTTCAAGAAATCTATTGGATTCTGCTGTTGGAGGTACCTTTATGACCATTACTTTGGGCGCTGCAACAAAGCTTCTGGATAATATGATGGTTAACTATTCTGAATGGCACACTCAAAGAGCTCCACAAGGCAAGAAGGAAAATTATGTTGAAGAAACCTCCTCCTTGAGTGATAAAATTGATGTTATTATGTATATGCTTGTTAATGGGAAAGCTCATATTGATCCAAATCATGTTCCCTTAGCCTCTTTGGTTTCTCAAGAAGAGCAAGTTGATGTGAACTTTATAAGAAATAACAATTTTAGCAACAATGCCTACAGTAAAAAAATTGGTAACAAAAATTATAGGACATATCCTCCCAACAATGGTAATGCTTATGGAAATTCCTACAACAATAATAGGAGTGCTCCCTCTGAACTTGAAGTTATGATTAAAGATTTTATTAGTAAACAAACTGCTTTCAATAAAATTATTGAGGAAAAACTCTCTAATGCTGAAAGAAATATAGCATCATTGGCTAAAACTCAATCTTCTTTGAATAAAATGGCTGCTAAACCTGAAACTATTGATAATCCCTTTGCTGCTACTAATGCCATACAAGTTAGAATTGATGAAAATGTTAGACTATTAGCTGAATTGCATGCTAAGAGGGAAAGAGAAGATGAAATTGCTAGAAACATTAGTGTTTCTACTATCACTACCACTAGTGTTGAGGCTAGTAATAGCTCTACTACTTTAGATGATAATTATGATTTTGATCTTGATGGTTGCAATATCTCTGAAGTTATTAAGTTCCTACAAAAGCTTTCTAAAAGTGCTAATGCTAGTGCTATGAATGTGGCCTTCACAAAACACATTACTGATGCTCTCATAAAATTAAAGAAGAAAAGATGAAACATAAAGCTTATATTCCTATGAAACAAGAAGATGGTTGGGAAACCATCATTAATATGAAAGTGAATGATTTTGATTTCAAAGCTTTATGTGATCTTGATAGTAGTGTTTCTATTATGCCTAGAAGGATTTATGATATGCTTGATTTGCCACCATTGGAAGATTGTTATTTGAATGTCCCACTTGATGATAATGCTAAAAATAAACTCATGGGGAGTATTAATGATGTTCTTATTATGGTTAACAATGCCTATGTCCCCGTTGATTTCTATGTTTTGGATGTTGAATGCAATGCTTCTTGTCCTATTACTTTGGGAAGACCTTTTGTTAGAACTGTTGGTGCCATTATCGATATGAAAGAAGGCGATACTAAATATCAAATCCCACTCAAGAAAGGTATAGAACACTTCCCTAAGAACAGAGAGAAGATTTCTTTTGCCTCTCCTATGAAAACAAAATTTGCTCTTAATGCTTCTTCATTTGAGAACACTTGATTCTTTTTCTTGCTTCTTATGCCTAACTTAAAGGCGTTAAAGAAAAGTACTTATTGGGAGATAACCCAAAAGTTTTAGATAAGTCTTGGAAGTTATTACCTCTGTAATAACCACTCCTTATCCTTTTTATTTGATTTTTGTGCCAAGAATAACCTCTAATGAGAGAGAAGTAATGATTGGGAAAGTTGTTGTCCCGAAACAGATTTCTAAGCTTCATCGTAAAACTTCGTGTAAAATCTCTGAACGTCTTTTTGAGGCGTGAATTTTTGTGCTTCTGCCCCAGGTTGTTATCTAACTTTCATTAGTTCAACACTTTTTGATTTGAGCAACATAAGGTCTTCGAAAAAATTGGTTTTTACCTGCTGGTCTGTTTTGACAGATTTCTGCCATTATTTGCATTTGCTTCTTCTTGGTTCCTTTTTGAGTTCTTTTGGAGAATTGAGATTTTTGAGGGAAGTGCTACAGTAGTTTGTGTTTTAATGAAAGTTTTATTGGTGTTGAAACTGAACCTAAATTCTTATTATCTTGAGTGCACTAATGTTGCTAATAAAGATTGTGTGAAGATTTGTATGAAGGAAAAATTTCAGGTGTATGGAGAGAATGATGTAATGAGATGAAGAATGGACTAAAGCTCAAGCTTTGGGATGTCACCCCGAGTCACCCCAAGAAATATTCAAGAGGTACAAGCATCAAAGCTTGGGGATGCACAAGGCATCCCCTTCTTCATCAATAAAAATCCCAGGTTTCTTCCAAACAATTCATTTTTATTGTTTCATGCACAGTTGTGTTGTTCTTGGAGCGTCTTCTTTTTTGTTCTTTGTTTTTGGTTTTTGTTTGCTTAGTTTTCTTAGTTTGCTTGAATAAATTGGTTGGACCCCCTCTTTCATGCATTGGTTTTCAAATAGTTTGGTTTGGATTGGAAAAGAGTAGGAAAAGTTCATGCTTAAGTGGTAAAAGGAGCTTGTTTTTACGGTGGCCTATGCTTTGTCATGCCATGCTTGATATTGTTTTGGCTTTATGCTTAGTGATCTTTGTTGTAGCATGACATGTTATAAACAATTGAGATTGCTTAATGTGCCTTGGAAGAATCGTGTGTTGTTTTAGCATATTAAAGCATAATATTGTGGTATTCTCCTTTGATGCTTTATTTGGGTTGACTTGGTGCATGCTCACACCATGTTATGACTATCCCAAGTCACAATAGCCTTTATGATCCTTTATTTTTCAACTTTTAGTATCACTTTATGCTTTGATTAATGATGTTTTGTCGCTCTGCATGATTATGGCCATTATTGCTCTCTTAGTTGGTCGCTCCCAGTCTTTTGCTAGCTTCCATAACCAAGTATGAGTTCCAATCATGCATCCAACTCCTAAAACCAAGTTATTACAAAGAGTCCACCATACCTACCTATTAGCATTTTCTATTCCAAGTATATTCATGTTTTTATCTACCTTCCAAATTAAACTTGTTATGAGAAAACTAGTGATTAAAGCTCTCACGAACTTGATGGCACACTTTACTTTTCTTGCCCTTAATAAACTTGAACCATTGTGTCATCTATGTTGTATATGCTTGCACTTATATGTTGGGGATTAGCAGAACCATGCTGTCATGGGGAACACTTTCAACATTGCACTTGTACTTTGTACCTAGTTGATATCATGCTCTTTTGTCTATGGATGTCGTCGGTGTGAAATGAAAGGGGAGCTTGTAAGTCCATGGAGTTATGTATGTGTGTTAGAGAAATGCCTGGGCCGTCGGTCTAATCCATGCTTTCATGGTGGAAACCTGCAGCATAACCATAATGAGTTGTCTATGAAGCATTCTTCTTATAAAAAAAAGAGTCAGATATTGATAAAAAAAGAGAAAAAGAAAAAAAAAGATATGAGAAAAGAGGAAAGAGAGAAAAAGGCACCATTTTCCCATGGTAAATAAGAAGATTGCTGAGATGCTCGTTGTCTGCTTGCCTCGTCATTTTGATATGGGTATTCTTCTGTATCATCGGGCAAGGGGTACCCCGTTGGCAGTTCTCTATGATACACATGTACTTACTATGACAAGAACTTACCGGTAACTAATCTTGAGTAGCATGAGGAGCGTCCCTCGTATTCAAGGGACATGAGATTTCCAACTTATACTTTGTCAAGCATATACTCCATAGTTTGTTCACTTTAACCTTAATCACTTCAAGATGCTTATGATAGGGGCAATGAGAGCTGAGAGCCAATAAGTACCATAATTTTTGGAAGCTCTTTATGAAACTTGAATCCATGCTTCCTTCTATGAAGGGCCTTTCTTTTACTTTTATGTTGAGTCTCCACCTTCTATCTTTATGCACCTATTGAGATAGCATAGTGGCCATTCTTAGTTCTATGTGCATTGTCCCAACACTTGTTGATTGATGCATAATTTTGATATTGCTTGTTCTTAAACTATTTGTATCTAGTCACTCTTATGACCTTTAAGGTGTCCTATGCATTTACGTTTACTACTCTATGAGGGACAAGCTGAATGCCACTATGCTATGTTTTCTTTATGTGAAACAAACAAACGTCTTGCAAAGCATTGTTATTCATGAATCTTTTGTTTGTGCCTTTTCATGTTGCAACATAGTTGCTATGTCTTATTGTTAGAACTTTGTCTTTCATGCTATGTTGAAGTACTATGATCCCATCTATTAATGTTCTACAAATACTTTGATCAAGTTTATGATGGTGCATGTCACCTCAAAAATTATTCTTTCTTTTTATCACTTACCTACTCGAGGACGAGCAGGAGTTAAGCTTGGGGATGTTGATATGTTGCTAATGTATCCATAATTTTTGATGTTCCATGCTTGGTTTTATCTACTTTCTTATTTTTTGCCCACACTTTGGAGTACTTTTTATACACTTTCTTGGACAAACCTATTAGCAAGATGCCACAGTGCCAGTTGCATGCTTCTATTTTTGGTTCCAGGAAAGCCAGAATATGAATATTCTCGGAATTGAACGGGACAAAAGCCAAAGTCAGTTTTATACCGGGGGGACACGGAGCTAGAATACGAGACGAAGAGGGGCCAGAGGGCCGCCACACCACCTGGCCACGCGTCCAGGCCTGGCCCGTGCCAGGGGTGGTGTTGCCGCCTAGGGCACCCCCTCGGCCTCCTCTTTCGCCTATAAGATGCCTCCGATACCGAAACCCTAAGTACCCGATCAAAATTCCATGAAAGAGTCTGTAGCCGCCATCATCTCCATACCTAGATCGGGAGGGATCTGAAGCTCTTCCCGGCACTCTGCCGGAGGGGAGAATTCACCCTGGAGGCCTTCTTCATCACCATGCAAGCCTCCGGTGTGATGCGTGAGTAGTTCATCCTTGGACTACGGGTCCATGTAGTAGCTAGATGGCTGGTTCTTCTCCTTTGTGCTATCATGTTTAGATCTTGTGAGCTCCGTTCATGATCAAGATCATCTATTTGTAATCCTACATGTTGTGTTTGCGGGGATCCGATGGATATTGAGATGCTATTTAAGATTGATTATTGATTCTATCATGTCTTTGTTATTTGTGATCTTGCATGCTTTCCGTTGTTAGTAGCTATCTTGGCCAAGTAGATGCTAGCAACTCCAAGAGTTAGTTTTTATGCTCGATAGTGGGTTCATGCCTCTAGTAATTTGGGGAAGTGACAGAAATCTCTAAGGTACTAGATGTGTTGTTGCTACTAGGGAGAAAACATCAATCCTTTGTTCGTAGAACAATCGTATTGTTTACTTTACATGCAATGTGTAATGCAATTATCTGTTGCTTGCAACTTAATACTGGAGGGGGTTCGGATGATTACCTGAAGGTGGATTATTAGTCATAGATGCAGTAGGATTATGGTCTATGTATAATGTTGTAATGCCCAATCAAATCTCAAAGGAGTCAAGATGATTAGTATATGCATGTATGCTTTCTCGATGTTTGTCAATTGCCCCGTTGTAATTTGTTCACCCAACATGTCATCTATCTCAAGGAGAGCCACCACTAGTGAACTATGGACCCCGATCCTTTCTTTTACCATCAATCTACAACTATTTACTGCTTTCTGTTTACTTTCTACAAAGTATTACTTTCTTCCACACAATACGTTTAATATAGGTTTCCACGTTGCTGCTAGCACCGGTAGTGCGCCTTGCCAAAGGCCAGCTAGCAACACCTTGGAGGTGTTTCCTTGCTCCTACTAGTTCGATAACCTTGGTTTCATAACTGAGGGAAACTTACTGCTGTGCTCATCATACCTTCCTCTTGGGGTTCCCCAACAAACTCGTTATTACACGAGTCAGCATTGCCCAGGCGTTTCTCTAACACATATATGAACTCCATGAGCCTTACAATCTCCCCTTTCATTTCACACCGCCAGGATCCATAAGCAAAAGAACATGATATCAACTAAATAAAGTGCAGTGTTGAAAGCGTTCCCCATGGTAACATGGTTCTGCTAATTCACAACTTACAAAGTGCAAGAATATACGCAACATAGATGCGCACAATGGTTCAAGTTTATTAAGTGCAAGCAAGTAATATGTGCCTTCAAGTTTGTGAGAGATTTAATCACTAATTTTCATATAACAAGTTTAATTCGGAAGGTAGATAAAAACATGAATTTACTTGGAATAGAAATAATGCTAATAGGTAGGTATGGTGGACACAAATGGCATAGGTTTTGGTTTAAGGATTGGATGCACGAGAAGCATTCCCTCTCAGTACAGGTTTTTGGCTAGCAAGGCTAGGTAACAAGCATAAGAGTTGAAGGAAACAGACAAACATACAAGTGATAAAAACAAACATGCAATCTTCCATGGAAGCACAAAAGACCTTAACTAGAGAATACTAAGCTTATGAGCCAATCAAGAAAGAAAGATGATGAAATTATATTTCTTAAGAGTACTTTTATCTTTTTCATTCAATTCTCATAATAGTGTTGCTACTGACCGAGCCAGGTTTGTCGAAACCAACTAAATTTACTTAATGATCCCAAAGTGATACCAATACTAACAACAAGATCAATCATATAACAGAAATTGAAAACTAAAATAAGATATGCAAAAAGTAAATGATAGAACTTCTCATTAATATTCCATAACAGCAACTCACACCAAGGGATACATAGATATCTAACTAGAGGGGAGACACTTCCATAATGCAAACCATCCTATATGATAACTTCTCTATTCATGATATGACTCTACTTAAAAAGGTAAAAAGATAAAAGATAGTGATGTGATACCGCGACACTCCCCCAAGCTTGGAACAAACCAAGGGGATGCCAAACCTGATGACGAATTACTCCTTCGGTGGTGTTCTCTCGATGAGCTTTTCAATCAATTCCCTTAAGTCCTCAATCTCGAAGGTGAGAGTATGAATCAACTCCGCATTGTGCTCAGTGTGTTTCATGATCATGCCGGGCTGTGAATCCCAGGTCTTGTGATTCTTTCACCACTCTTCCTCCTTGAAGTCTTCTTTTCTGTGAAGCCAAGCGATGACGCGGAACCTTCCCTCCAGTGGACATCCATGGAGTCCTTTTGAACCTGGCAGGATTCGTCACCACTCCAATGCTTGCAATGGTGGTGCTGGTGTGCGGATGCTGGTCTTCCTTTGCCTCCTCTTCAACTTCACTCTCGATATCCTCCTCCTGCTCAGAGTCTTGGAGATCCTCTTCCATAGGCTCCTTGCCCTTATCGTTTGCGGAGACCATTGTGCTTCTAAACTTTAAGAATAGTTCCTGGCAGAAACAAATCGAAACAAAAACACACGAGAACACGATATACGAACCTCGGGGGATCCGGGGGGTTATATATTACGAAGTTTAACAATAAAAGGAAGGTAATGGGAGAAAACGGGTCGGAGACGGGCTCCGGGGTGGCCACCCCCTGGAGACGTGGCCAGGTGGGCCCGCGCCACGGGGTGGTGTGAGCCACCCGGGCTCCGTTTCCATCCCTATTTCTACTCATTGCTTTCCTTGTTAAATAAAAACTGCAAAAATATAAATTGACAAATTTTTTGTGGACCTTTTCTTACCAGAACTGTTACTGTCAACACCCGGATTTTTAATCCCAGATGCCTGTTATGCCATACCTCGCAATCCCAGGATTACCATTTTTGCGAGACATAATAGATTGGATATCACAGTACATCATCCATTACAAACCATAAATAAGGTCTTACACAAATAAAGGATCTCATGATCTAGTCTTAGTACAATCAAGTAGCGGAATAAATAGCGTAGCGGTGGGGTCCATCCTCAAAGTCACAGGAAATGCTGACGATGGAAGATAGTCCTAGTTATCATAGCCGTCCTGATGTCCTTCATCTTGGTAATCTCCTTAATAGTCTGGCCATAGGAATAGCCAGGGACAAAAGCCATGAGTACTCTTTAAGTACTCGCAAACTATCACTAACAAGTAAGATAGTTCTAGTAGGAATGCTAACTCTAAGTTTAATTGTGAAGTTAAGTTTGAAACCTAAGCTGAGTTCAAAAACAAAGAAAGATAAAATAAAGTTTGAAAACACCTAAGTGGGAACTTAGTTGTCATAGTCACAACTCTGTTGTGGTCAAGTCATGTCACAATTCATTTCATAAGTTATTTTGAAAACATCTGACAATGGAACAGTATGGCCACTCCAACTGTCCATAACTGCGAACGCAGCTATTCGAATAGTTTGACACTCTACAGAGGTGGTACACTTTCACCACAAGATTCGATACATCTATCAGGGGTAACCCTGAATCATCATACTTAGTATGTAGATAATCAAACATAACCTTTCCTTTACACACTCTAGTATAAGCACCTCTCCTATGAGCATCGTCTCCCAACCATGACCATCTGTCATCTTGGGCACTGCATAGGTGGACAACATTGAGAGGTAGCCTCAGCTCAAACCTCTCCTACGAGGGAACTAATACTAATGCATATAAACTTCCAGCTAAGCGTTACCCAATTCATGTATTGTGGTTGTACGGTAAAATTGGAATGGTATCGCATCCGAACCCAACCATCAGTTTTTGTAAAAGGGCTAAGGCTCATGCCTCAACTGTTTCATCATCATAAACCATTTGTGTTTTTCAACACATGTCAAAACATCTCAATAGAATGACTCATCATTCCAAGGTTTTCACAAATCATTTTCACCAAGTATTCCCATCTAAAGTGAATCAAGTTTTAGTTTAGTCCAACTACTAAGTTAAGAGTGTTCACTAAGGTGGGATGCTAATCTCAATCTCATGCCATAGAATGACATCTAAGTATAACTAGATAGGTCAATTTTTATACTCTTTATGCTACCTTTAAATAAGTAAAGGACTTTGGTAAAGTAAAGAAGATAAAGCTTGTAAATAAAACTTGGAGTAGGTATAAGTCAAAGAGTATAACCAAAGCATGACTAATGCATTTGCTTAGATTATCTAGCTTAAGTCTGCTTGCTAACAATAGCTTGCAAGGGTGATCTTGCATTGTTAATGATGGCTTGCCTTGGTTGGTGTAGTGGTTGAAGTTTTCTTCCTCCTCCTCTTGGTAGAACTCTGCTGGCGGTCCTCTACGGCGTAAAGGCAATGCTAGGGGCGGTGGTAATTGGTCGGGGGCTTCCCGCGCTCTGGAAGACAGAGGCGATGCTCGACGGTGCTCCTGGCGACTGTGGGTTTATGGCGGAGCGGCGCACGCGATTTGGTCTCGAGGCACGGTCTGGGGTGTGCTGGAGGCGAGGGCGCTCTGGCATGCGCACATGACGCAGAGAGAAAGGGTGGCACTGATCTAGGGTGGTCCAGGGGCTGGCATTGATCGAGGGGTGGACAGGGGAGTGTGGTAGGGTTGGGCGGAGCTAGTGGGCATGCTGGTTTGGCACGGCGCGGTCTGGTGAGCGTTGCCCGCGTTTGTCCGTTGAAGACCATATTTGGGCGGCGCGCCACTACTGCTAGCGGTGAAGGGGGAGCTGGTCTGGGCTGGGGTAGATGCTAGGGGGACAGGGGATTAAGTGGGAGACCAAATTGGTCGATGATCACTGTGGAAACTGTGAAGCTACTCTAGTTCTTGTTTAGTGTCTGCCATGTGTTCGACAGAATGGCCGCATGAAACTTTTATTTGAATTTTTGAAAGATTTTTGGTGGAGTGATTCATCTTATGCTTAAGCATCTAGGTTTGCTTGGGATTTTGAAATGGATTTCATTTGAGTGGATTTTGAAAAGGTGGTATCTAGACATATGAACTAGGTTCAATTTTCAATTGCCATTTAAATTTAGAGTTCAAAGGTTTTTGGGAGATCACAAGGTGGGCCTTGGCACATCACTACTTGTACTAGCAAGGGGTGCAAAGATCCACAATTGTTTCTGTTAGAAATTGAGTGCTAGGAATACCCAAAGTGGGCTAGGTGATTAAAATGGCAAAAGTGACCATTTCTTTATTTAATTCTTTTTTTGATTTCTTTTTCTTTGGGATTTGCTTGGGGATGATCTAGATGATGTGTAATTCACCTTAGAGTCATTTTACAACCAAAAGATCACTCAATGATTGCAATTCAAAACAACTCCTATTTTAAATGCACACACATATGAATGCTTAAGGATTTTAAATAGAAAAGGTTTTTGGTTAACCCTAAATTGGGTAGTTTTGATCTTGATTATCCTTGATTAAAATTTTGGGATGTTACAGTTACCTATTCGAAAACAGACTCTGTAGGTCTCTGAACTTGGCATTTAATAAATTCTTCTGGAGTCACCATTTGAATAGCATCAATGTCTTCATTGTAAGAATCTCCAGAAATATAGTGCTTCAGTATCTGACCATTCACCACTTGTGTAGTGTTATCTTTTAAGGAAGAAATTTTTATTACACCTGAATGATACACCTCTTCAATAAAAAATGGTCCTTCCCATTTTGAGAGCAGTTTTCCTGCAAAAAATCTAAGACGGGACCTATACAATAGAACCTTCTCACCAATATGGAACTCTCTCTTAAGAATTCTCCTATCATGCCATTTTTTAACTTCTTCTTTAAATATTCTAGCATTTCCGTATGCTTCACTCCTCCACTCGTGTAATGAACTTAAGTCAAATAATCTTTTCTCACCAGCAAGTTTGAAGTCTCTATTAAGTTCTTTCACTGCCCAATAAGCTTTGTGTTCTAACTCTAAAGGTAGGTGGCAAGCTTTCCCATAAACCATTTTGTAAGGAGACATTCCCATAGGATTTTTATAAGCATTTCTATAAGCCCATAAAGCATAATTCAACTTTTTAGCCCAATTTTTTCTAGATCTATTAACAGTATGTTGCAAGATGGATTTAATTTCTCTATTTGATAGTTCTACTTGCCCACTAGTTTGGGGATGATAAGCTGAAGCAATTCTATGATTAACATCATATTTAGCAAGGGTCTTTCTAAAGCCACCATGAATGAAATGAGAACCTCCATCAGTCATAAGATATCTAGGCACTCCAAACGTAGGAAAGATAATATCCTTAAGCATTTTTAAACAGGTCTCACCATCAGCACTTTTCATAGGTATGGCTTCTACCCACTTAGTAACATAGTCAACATCAACAAGATATATGAGTATAACCTTTTGAAGGGGGAAAAGGACCCATAAAGTCAAATCCCCAACAATCAAATGGTTCAATAACAAGAGAGTAATTCATAGGCATTTCATTGTGTCTAGAAATATTACCAACTCGTTGACATTCATCACATGATAAGACAAATTTTCTTGCATCTTTAAAAAGGGTAGGCCAGTAAAAACCTGATTGTAGAACCTTTTGTGCGGTTCTATCTCCCGCATGATGTCCACCATAGGCACTACCATGAAATTTCCGCAATATATCCTTTTGTTCAAATTCTGGAACACATCTTCGCATAATACCATCTACTCCCTCTTTATATAAATGTGGGTCATCCCAAAAATAATGCCTCAAATCGTAAAAAAACTTCCTTTTTGCTGTGCTGTAAAAGTTGGAGGCAAATACTTGGAAACAATAAATTTAGCATAATCAGCATACCAAGGACTCCCTCACGAGCTTGCCCCTACTGCAGCCAACTGTTCATTTGGGAAACTATGATTAACAGGCATAGGATCAAAGGAGATGTTTTACAAACGAGATAAATTATCAGCAACAGGATTTTCAGCACCTTTCCTATCTATAATATGTAGGTCAAATTCTTGTAAAAGCAACACCCATCTAATAAGCCTAGGCTTAGCATCTTTCTTCGTCATAAGGTATTTAATAGCAGCATGATCAGTATGAATGGTAACTTTTGAATCAACAATATAAGGTCTAAACTTATCACAAGCAAAAAACACAGTAAGAACTCTTTTTTAGTAGTAGCATAATTCTTTTGAGCAGCGTCAAGAGTCTTACTAGCATAATGGATAACATTTAACTTTTTATCTATTCGTTGCCCAAGAACATCACCTACATCAAAATCACTAGCATCGCACATGATCTCAAAGGGTAAGCTCCAATTAGGTGGTTGGACAATAGGGGCGGTAGTTAAAGCTTTCTTTAGAGTTTCAAAAGCTTCCTTACAATCATCATCAAAAATAAAAGGTACATCTTTTTGGAGAAGATTAGTAAGGGGTTTTGATATCTTGGAGAAATATTTAATAAACCTTCTATAGAAACTAGCATGACCAAGGATACTACGAATACCTTTGACGTCCCTAGGACAGGGCATTTTCTCAATTGCTTCAACTTTGGCTCTGTCAACTTCAATGCCTCTTTCAGAAATTTTATGTCCAAGGACAATTCCTTCATTGACCATGAAGTGGCATTTCTCCCAATTAAGAACAAGATTAGTTTCTTCACATCTCTGCAAAACTTTATCAAGGTTGTGCAGACAATTATCAAAAGAAGTTCCATAGACGGAAAAATCGTCCATGAATACTTCCGCAATTTCTTCACAAAAACCATGAAAGATAGCAGACGTGCACCTTTGAAAAGTAGCATGAGCATTACACAAACCAAAAGGCATTTGCCTATAAGCATATGTTCCATAAGGGCACATAAAAGTAGTTTTTTCTTGATCTTGTTGTTTAACAGCAATTTGAGAGAACCCAGAGTATCCATCAAGAAAGCAAAAATGGGTCTTTTTAGACAACCTTTCTAACATTTGATCAATAAAAGGCAGTGGGTAATGATCTTTCTTAGTAACTTTGTTAACCTTTCTGAAGTCAATGCACATCCTATAACCTACTACTATTCTTTGGGGGATAAGCTCATTATTCTCATTAGGCACAACAATAATTCCCCCTTTCTTAGGGACACAATGAACAAGACTAACCCATTCACTATCAGCAATAGGATAAATAATACCAACATCAAGGAGTTTTAATACCTCGTTTCTTACCACTTCCTTCATCTTAGGATTTAAACGACGTTGATGTTCCACCACTGGTTTTGCATCAGGTTCTATATTGATAGCGTGCTGACATATAGTAGGGGAAATCCCCTTTAAATCATCAAGGGTATAGCCCATAGCTCCTCGATGTTTCTTCAATACTTCCAATAATCTTTCCTCTTCCTTCCCTGAAAGTTTAGAACTAATAATAACAAGATATATTTTTTTATCATCAATGTAAGCATATTTAAGATCGTCAGGTAAAGGTTTTAGATCGAAAACCGGATCCTTTTTAGGTGGCAATGTGGTACCCGAATCTTCCACCAGCAAGTTATGCTTAAGCATCTTAGGTTGACGACGGAGAATCTCGTCAATCTCATTTCTTTCTTCCATGAAGATCTCACTTTTGTGGTCTTCCATAAATTGCTGCAAAGCATTATTAGGAGCAAGAGAAATAGATGCAAGTTGTTGAACTCTAAAATCCTCATTAGGGGTTTCATTTTCATAAGGAACTTTAGCAAATTTCAAAAAATTGAACTCATAAGATTCCCCATCAAATTTAGTTAAAATTTTCTCCCTTTTACAATCTATAATGGCTCCACACGTGTTTAAGAAAGGTCTACCAAAAATGATAGGATAGGTTTTACTAGCAGTTGAACCAAGTACTAGAAAATCAGCAGGATATTTAATCTTACCACAAAGAACTTCCACATCTCTTACAATACCAATTGGAGAGATGGTCTCTCTGTTTGCAAGGTGAATAACCACATCAATTTCTTCTAGTTCGCATGGACTAATTTCATGCATAATTTCTTTGTAAAGCTCGTAAGTAATAGCACTCGAACTTGCACCAATATCACATAAACCATAATAGCAATGATCACCAATTCTAACAGAAAGCACAGGGACACTAGCTTTTCTAGTTCTATTAGGATATGAGACAATATTAGAAGCATCCTCGCAAAAGACAATGTGTCCAACTTCTACACTTTTAGTGACAAGGTCTTTCACAATTGCTACTGCAGGTTCAATGTTTATTTGTTCATCAGGCTTTTCAACTCTCTTTGTACTTTTATTAATTACACTAGTTATCATAGAGTGCTCCTTTACCTTATCCGAGAAATGTATTTTCTCGATATAAGGTTCAGGTAAAATATGATCAATAGTGCAAACTTCAGTACTTCTAACAGGAATACAATCAATAATATCCTTATATGGTGCATGATACTTGTTCCATTCTTTTTTTGGAATTTCAATATATGAGGCAAAAGCCTTAAAACAATTTGCAATGACTTGAGAGTCTATACCATAAGCATTGCTAATATTATGAAAGTCATCAGTTCCCATAAAAGATTTAATGCATTCATAATCATAATTTATACCCGACTTTCTTCCTTTATCATTCTCCCATGCTTCAGCATTGTCTTGAATACGGTCTAGAAGATCCCATTTAGCTTCTTCTTCCATGCATGTAAATGATCCAGCACAAGAAGTATCCAATAGATCCGTATCATGAAGAGAAAGTCTTGCATAAAAGTTATTGATAATAATATTGTTAGGGAGCTCATGAATAGGATATTTGAGCATTAGTAACTTCAATCTCCCCCAAGCTTGAGTTGTACTCTCTCCATCATGAGGCCAAAAGTTGTATATTTGCTTCCGATCTTTATGAATCTCACTAGGAGGATAAAATTTTGAATAAAAGAGAGGTACTACTTCCTCCCATTCAAGAGCTTGACCATTCTTCAGCAGCTTGTACCATTCCTCAGCTCTTCCTTTTAGTGATAATGAGAATAACTTCTTCTTGACTTGATCTGTTGTAATACCTGCACACTTAAACAACCCGCATAATTCGTGTATAAAAAGCAAATGATCACCGGGAAGGATAGTTCCATCCCCAAAATAGTAGTTATCCATAACACGATCAATAATTCTTGTAGGTATCTTAAAAGTATCATTTTCAGCAGGTGGTGGTTCATCTACTACCTTAGTGGTGGTAGTAGCATTACAGAATAAGAAACTAAGTGAATTATCCATATTGAAATAAAGTAACTAATAGAAGTAAACAATACTCACAGTAGAAGTTTTCTTTACCAGTTTCACTCTCCAATAGCGCTTCACTCCTTGGCAACGGCGCCAAAAAATAGTCTTGATGACCCACAAGTATAGGAGGTGTATCGCAGTATTTTCAATAAGTAAGAGTGTCGAACCCAACGAGGAGCAGAAGGTGTTGACGAGTGGCTTGGAGCAGGAATTCTCTGTAAATACTTAGCAAATGGATTTTTAGGGGTTTTTGATAATGCAGATAAATAAAGTACGAGTAAATAAAAGATAATAATAATAATAATAGATGCAGCAAGTGGCCCAATCCTTTCTTTAGCAAAGGACAAGCCGATTGTATTACTTAAGATGACCAAACGTTCTCAAGGACACATGGGAATATCGTCAAGTGCTTTCGTTTCATATAGTTGACTAATCTTCTTTAGTTTGATAAGTGTTGTGTGGGTGAACCTGTGCTAATGTACTAACCTTCCTAGGACTAATACATACTTGTGATTATACCCCTTGCAAGCATCCGCAAGTACATGAAAGTAATTAAGATAAAAACTAACCACAACTTTAAACTCTGAGATCCTACACTCCCTTGTGCAAAGGTTTCCTAACGGGGGTTCAGATTTCTGTCACTCCGGCAACCCCTACGATTAGTAGCCAAATACACAATGCATTCCCCTAGGCCCATAAAGGTGAAGTATCATGTAGTCGACGTTCACACGACACCACTAGAAGAATAACACCACAACTTAAATAACAAACTATTGAATCTTTCTCAACACAATTCCACTACTAACAACATGACTTCTCCCATGTCCTCAAGAACTAAACAAACTACTCACAAGACATCATATGGATCAAGATTAGAGATAAAATAATGATAAGTAACAATCTGAACATAACAATAATTCAATGGTTCCACTCAATAGCATCAACTACAACAAGTAATCAACAGCGGTAAAGTGTCCCTAAGAACTATGCAAGATGCAACCCAGTTGTTACAGCAGTACGGAGTGGTGATGATGATTCTAGTGGAGATGATGATGATGATGATCCTGATAAAGTCCATCTTGATGGTGGTGTTGATGGCGATGATCTCCCCTCTCCGAGAAGGAATTTCCTCGGTAGATTTCTGCCTACCGGAGAGCTCTTTCTCTCTCTGCAGTTTTCCGCCCCAATGAGGCGGTGAAATCTTTCTGTGGTTGCTCCCCGAGTCTTAGGGTTTCGTGGGGAATATATACGCCAAAGAGCAGAGCCAGAGGTGGGCCAGTGTGGCCACACCACCTGGTGGCACGGCCAGGGCTGGCCCACGCCAGGGGTGGTGTGGGCCCCCTATGGCCCATCTCCACTCCCCTTCTGGCATCCTTCGTCTTTTGGAAAAATAGGATTTTCCATATATTTTTCGGAATTTTATGATCTTCACGAATTTCGTCTCCAAACAGTGCCTTTTCCATCAGAATCCTGACTTCAGCGATCCATCCTCCAAAAGTCATCAACCATGGAAAAACAGATGAAATAACATAAGTATCATCTCTTAATATGAAATATATCAATGAATAACAGTAAATTCTGATATGGAATAGTGATGCAAAATGGACGTATCAATGGCAACAACTTCGTGTACCGATTCGTTGGGACTCCAAGTGCAGGGTGTTGAAGCAAGCGTCTTTCCCCACAAGGATGACTCGAGGGTTTATATCGAACTCTCGGGGAGTTGGCTTAGAGATTTATTCTTCTTTTCCTCTTGAAGCAACCTACAAAGAAAAGTTTTTTCTTATGTCCCCAACTACACGTTGTGGTTGTCAAGCACAAGGTTTTGTATTAGTAATAAGAAATAACAATAATATAAAATAAAATAACACAAGTAAAAACTAGGCAAACAAAGTAAACACAATAAAGGATAGTTTTTTTGGGGTTTTGGTTGTGTGTGCAAGTGAAGAAAGTATTTTTGTATTTTCGAAATAATAAATAGAAGAAAATATAAAGTGTGACAGTGGTGTTGGAAAGGTGTTTATTATGGTTTAAAATGGATAGGGGTTCATGGGTTCACTCGTCTGCTCTTTTTTGGGTTGTAATGGACACAAACAATTCATCAAAAACATAATATTGGTGGAACTATTATATGTGTTTGATAAGCATTCATATGGGAATCACGTCCTAACATAGAGATGATGCAACACATCTCTCTTATACTCCTCAAGAAAGGGAAAACTTCAAACAATCTTGAATTAAGAATCAAAAGAGTATAGCCTTAGGTATTTTTACATGATGTTTGAATCACAAATATGCTACCTTGACCAAACAAGATTATCTAACCATCACAATATAATTATAGCACATGATTCACTTAATCCCTAGTGTGACAGCAAAATGAAGTTAAATACCATAGTAGATCTCGAATTTGTTGTCACTATTCAATCACTACCACCATGCTACTCCATCTAATACATACTTCTCCCCACACATGCTCTTGCATACAAGTTGGATCATAACAAGTACTTAAGAACAGGGTACATGATATGTATCTATCAATACATCTTACACATAATAGGTTCTAATCTCATATATCAAGATCCACCACATAGGAATTACATATATGATCATAATTATGTTGGGCAGCTCATATGGTACTAGATCTATGAAGAACAAGCGAGAGATAGATCAAGCTACTGCCAAAAATCCATAGTACAGAGGTAGAATACTCCCTCTTCATCATGATGATGGTGATGGTGGAGACGTTGGAGAAGGTAGAGATCCCTCCAGTGGCGTCTCTAGCAGAGTTTCCCCCCTCCAATCTTTAATGGTTTGACTATATTTTGGTGTTTCTGTGGTGCGTCCCTCCAAGAACTCCCGAGGGGCCCTTTAATAGTTGTTTTTAGGTCAAACGAAGGTGGTGGGTGAAAGATCGAAGTGAATCGACGATCGAGGAGGAAACTAGCATGGGTGGCGCACCCACCCTTACTTGGCGTGCCACCAGTGCTATTTTGGGCCTCCTAGCTCTTCTGGTGAAGTCCAAGTACTCCTGGTGCTTCTCTTGATGAAATAATGACATCCTCAAATACCCAGCTCCATTTGACTTTGTTTAGGTCCCTGAAAGGCAAAAATACACAAAACAGGGTTTTCCTATCCTGTAGAGTTATAAACAAAATAAATGGGATCATTGGTAAATCCCCATAAATCAATGTAAAACATGAATATAACATCATATACGTACAAAATATGTGGGAATTCATAGCAACAAACTACAAAGTCAATGTATGCATTTTACATGTATCAGACCCTTCGATAGAGCTCTTCGGGAGTCTCATCTTCCTTTCCAATAAAGGCATCGGCTTCATAGTGCATTTCTTCAAACTTGGAGCTTTAGATGCTCTTGTTACCAAGATAGACTCGTTCAAGGGAATTCCAAGCATCCTTGGCGGTCTCATAGGAACGAATGTGAGTTATTTTCTCATGGGTTAAGGCATCTTGGAGAATGGCCATGGCAGTGGCATTGAGTTGATTGTTAATCTCCTCCGTGGGTGTCATGTCGTAGGGATTGTGAGGATTGAATCCATGCTCCACAACCTTCCAAAGATGAACACTTGAACTTTTGAAATGAGAGTGTATTAGATATTTCCAACTGGCAAAATTAGATTCATTAAGATTAGTAGGTGGACCACGATGGTTAATATGAGGTGTCAGAAGGGGAGTAGCATTATAACTAGGTGGTGGTGGCACATTTCCCAAAAGTTTTCCTTTTTCCTTGTTACTACCCTCACTGGTGGAAGAGTCCTTGAGGGAATCATCCTCTGGTTTGGAACCACTTGATTGGTTATCAATGGTATAGGCAATGACATCTTCCTTTTACTAAGATATAACTCAAACATGGTTCTCATCTCTTGCCAGACCATATCTATAGATTCGACAATATCTTTCTTACAGATGGGACAGTCATCGGGAGTGGTTTCACTCCCCTTATTCACGTCGCTCATACTTCTCTTAGGCGGTTAAGCCAAAGTAAGAGCCGAGGCTCTGATACCAATTCAAAGATCAGTATAAGCGACTAGAGAGGGGGTGAATATGCGCTACTCAATTTTTAACTTATTTTCAAATTAAGGATTGACACAAAGTAAGTTATCTAGATATGCAAATAGGTGAGAGAACCTATATGACAAGCAAGCATGTAAACAACAATAGTAGAGAGTAAAGGATAGAAATAACTGAGAGTAGATAGGGAGATGTTTTCTCGAAGTTTCTTCCTTTTGAGGGGAAGTACGTCTCCGTTGGCACAGAATGCCTCACCCTATTCTCCCGCACACTCGCCTCATGGCAAGCACACGATCCACCATGTGTTGGTCGTGAAGGCAGCGACCGAAACCTTGTACAAATCCTTGGGGTACTTCTCCACAACTGAATTGGAGGCTCCCAAGATGACCCCGAAGCTCTTACACATGAGGATGAGCTATGGAGGGTGACTTCTTCAACTTAGGATTTGCTCAAACCCTAGAGCAACAACTTCTTACACAAATGGTGGGGAAACACAAATCCCCTAGGTTGAAAGCTAGGTCTAGGTCTCCTCCCTTGATTCTCCAAGGGGCATAAAGTTCTAGTGGATAGGGAGGGAGATCTTGGAGGTTTGAGCTCAGCAATAATGGATGAGAGAGAGTGGAAGCCGAAGTCTTTACTTGGGGAAGAAGGGGGTATTTAAAGCCCCCTCGAAACTGAGTTGTTGCGATCCACTTACTCCAGAGTCTCCGGTTACCCCAAGCTGGAGTCTACGAACATGCCAGAATCTCCGCTAGGGAGGGCGGAGTCTCCGGGGGGACCAGAACCTTGCAACACTTTCAGCCGCGCGAGTAGGCCAGAATCTCCGGGTCGGAACCTCCGGAATCTTTGGATAGGACGAAACCTCCGGACAGGACTCCGAACCCATACCAGGGGCTAGCAGGTAGCTGGCCCGAGAGAGTGGGCCAGAGTCGCCGACGCGGAGGGAGCGGAAACTCCAGGGAGGGCGGAGTCTCTGGCACAGAGTCCTGAGTTTCCGACCAGATATCAGGGGCTTGCAGCTGCTGGGTCGGGAAAGCCAGGCCAGAGTTTCCGGTGATGAGTTTCTGGAGTCTCCGGGAAACAGGGTGCAGAAGGCATGATTTGAAGGAAAAAATTTGCTGGGACTTCTCCTTTTTTTGTTGCAATAAATCCAACTAGTGAAATGTCATGAAAATACATGAACCACTTAGCACACGGCTAGACCAACATTATGTTGTCAACAAACACCAAAACACATTAGGGAAATGCCCTTTCATGCGTTTAGCGCTTCTGTTGGAGTTGTTCTAGAAGTGCTACTTGAACGGGACAACGCACAACAAAACATGTATTACTCGATTTTTCCTTCCCTTTCCTTCCTCGATATACGCGCTCCTCATCAGCCACGGGGATAGGAGCGAGCCCCCTCTTCTCCCCTCATCCCAGTTCGCCACCGAAGAGTCCGCTGAGCAAAGCCCATATGGTGTCGGAAGCGCCGGGTCTTCACCTGCCTATGAACTTGGAGGGTACCACATGCGTTTTGGTCACGCCACAATGTGGCTATGGTTATGGAATAGGCGAATGGGGCACTAACTCATGTGGGCGGCGGGCATTGTAGCGTGAAGAAAACAGGTTCCTCTTTGCTATAGGCGGTGAGGCTAGGGGCATGGCGGCGGTGGGCCTAGATCTGGATAGCAACCTGACGGTTTCGATCTAGGCTTTCCAACATTTGCATTAAGTGATTTGTAGGCAGTGCGGAAGCGGTACGGAGGTGCCACGATTGTCATGCTCGGCGCAGTCTGATGCCACGCCACCCCTTTCGTCGTTTGCGTGTGCGGATCTGGGTCCGGCGGGCCCGAATCTGACATGGTCGTCGTTGCTCGCTTCATTGGGTTGATTGCTCTACTAGTGCAAGACCCTGGATGTTGGGGCAAAGGCCCTAGAAGGTGTTGTACACTCTTCAACGAGCTATGTTGCAGTGGTGATGACCTTCTGTTTGGCTGTGTGGACAACGAGGAGTAGGAGGTGGGGGATCATGGTGTTGGTGTTGCTTCCGCGGTGGTGGCTCCCAGATCGCTATGTTTTGGTGGTATCGGGCGGACCATGGTACCTAGATTTGGCGTAGGGTGATTGAGGGTGAAGGCTCAACACTTCAGAGCCCGCCAAGACGATGCCCAAGGGCGTCATTGTGGTTCCGCTCGTGTTAGGACTCCTGGTGAGAACACTTGACCACTTTGGTCTCGGTGATGGCGATGCTTTGCGTTGTCACCCTCTTAGGGGTGTCGTCGTAGAGCTCAGTTACGTATGGCCGTGCCTCGTCATCACCGGCGAGCAAGTTCAAATCCCGCCACGAAGCCCCTTTTGCTCCTATGGGGGTGATCTCAGGGACCTTTTATCTTAGACACGTGATTTTGTCGTCACCTACCATGTCCCTTGTTGTTTGGATCGACGCTACGTGGAGCGAGAGGGCATTCAACCGTCTCCGACTTGGTGCCTGTGGTGCGATAATGTCGAGTGTTTTTCCAAAAGGGGTGGTGTCACATCTCGTTGGTAGGGTAGGTGCCTTTTGGGGATGTGGCTATTCCTTTTATTATTATTTTTGATCTGTTAAAAGATTTACTTATCACTTGTATTGATTCGTGTGACTTTATTTACGAAGGGGAACCAAAGTCTATTTCCAGAAGAAAAAATGTGTTATAGCAAAGAGGAACATTTTTTCTTCAGGATTAAGTAAACACAAAACTGTATTACTACATCCAAGAATGTAATAAAAAATAAAAATAGGACGCCTTGTGTACCCGGTTCATTTTTTTCCATTCCTTCAACGCTAAGGTTCTGGACCCAACTCCCAACCCGAAGCAATTAATAGTCAACTCTATCTCTGAAATAAAAGACTCGCTGCCCCCAAAGCAAACACTAATCAACACATCTCCCCTAAAAAACACTGCTAATCAACATCCTGGAGATGGCCGGCTGCGAGATCGACCGCCTGCCGGAGGAGCTTCTCGCGGCCGTGATCTCCCTCACATCGCCTCCCGACGCCTGCCGCGCGGCCGCCGTCTCCCGGACCTTCCGCCCCGCGGCGGACTCCGACGCCGTCTGGTCCCGCTTCCTGTCCCGCGACCTCCCGCAGTTCGCCGAAGGCGAGCTCCCCGGCACGCCGCCATCCAAGAAGGCGCTCTTCCGACGCCTCTCCGACCAACCGGCCCTCCTCCCGTGCAAACTCGTGGTACGTGCATCTATGCATCGCTGAAGAACTCAATTTCTTTTACATGCTGCTACTGTACTGAAACGGAAACAGAGGAACCCAGAGGAGTTGAATACTCCCTCCGTTTCAAAATATAAGATGTTTTAGCTTTATATTACATGGAGCGTATCTAGACCTTTTTTTAGTGTGTAGATTCATGTAGGATGAACCTATACAAAGGGGTCTAGATATACTTCTTTTACAAAGTTAAAACATCTTATATTATGAAACGGAGGACAGTCCTCAACACACTTTTCTGCATCTTTATTTCAGGCTTTTCAGTTTCTGCATATTCAATTGTTATGAACACAACACGCTGCCGTTCGTATCTGAAAACAGCTCATGAGCACAACCAAGAATAAGCATGGATATTCACCGTTCCATGAACAGACACGCATGATTCACCATCCCACCCATCAGATTTGGACCATTGTGATGACAAATCGTGCACGCTTTCAGCAGTGTGGGTGGGATGGTGAATCATATGCATGCGCGGTGGGAACTAGAAATCGAAGGTGGGAGAGAGATGTTGGAAAAAGGAGTGGGCGAGGGATAACTGTTGCTGTGACTTTGAGGGCTTTGTGCAAAATGTTTGAGGTGGGATTGAGGAGGTCGATCTAGCTAGAGCCTTGGTCCATGATCCAATTCTAGTGTTGCATTGTCAGATTTTCACCTGATACATCTATCACCCCAAAGCTGCTACTTACTACTGTTTTTTTTGCTAGATAAGAATCGGCTAATTGATCGATCAACCTTTTTGTGGTGCAGAGTATGCAGCTAGACAGGGCTACGGGTGCCAAGTGCTACACGCTTTCGGCAAGGTCGCTGTATATTGCGTGGCGCGACACACCACAGTACTGGGAATGGATCGACCTCGGCATTGATGAGGTCAAAAGGTTTGAATCGTTTCAATAGGTATCTTTGGCAAATCAAAGGATTTATCGTCGTTGATTGCACGGTGTTCCACGATATTTTTATACTAAGTTGCTCTCCTAGTTATATATGCTATCCTCTACATCTGTAATAGGTTCTCGGAAGCAGCTAAACTCCATGGGGTTTGGTGGTTGGATATCCGTGGCAAGATTAATAGGATGATGCTCTCGGAGAACCTGACATACGCCGCTTACATGGTATTCAAGCTAGCAGACGATGGATTCAACTTGCTGCATTCCCCGTTTCAAGATGTGTCAGTCAGTGTTGCTGGGAGCGATTCAACACAACAAGTGTGCCTCCAAAGCTACATGGAGGTTGGTGATGACGGAGTGCCTCAGAAACACATATTGACGTCACATATTCCAGCGGATCATCGTCCGGAAGTACCTCTCACGGATGACATTGTGCTCCCTCGGGAAAGGGCTGACGGCTGGATGGAGGTGGAGCTAGGCGAGTTCTACAATGAGGAAGGCTTCGACGACGAGATGTCTGTCAGCCTAATGGAGACAAGAACATGGAAGTATGGTCTTATTGTATGGGGCATCGAGATTAGAGTTAAGAAATGATCGTGGTGAGCTTCTAGAATTTAGAACCATCTTACATTTCTTTCTATAAGGACAATATTAGTACTATGAATGTTGGGAGAATTAGTCAAGGAAAGATGCTTGTTGTCGTAGCCTTCTGCATCGTAGAACATGTTGGTCTGAGTTGTTGCAAGTAAACCAATTTTCTCCATCTAAAATTGTTGTTGCGAAGTGTCCGAAGTTGCGATTGGTAACTTATGCCTTGTGACTGTAAACTGAAGTACGGTCAGGTCATGGAGGGGTTCATTGCCATGACTATTCCTATCATTAGAATCACTAGATGTCGTCCAGAATTTCATACGAACTGGTTTTGCCGCTGTACGTATGTACTCGGCTATATGAGATATAGAGGATGTCTTACCGTACTGTCTTCGTATCTGACCGACCAAGGTTACTATTCAATAAGTGTTTTTCATGCCTAAATTCTTGTGAGATTCTGCAATTCCCAGGTAGCTTAATGCATATTTTCTCATGTAACCTGTGCTTGCTTCTTATAACAGAGTCGGATCGGATCAGGAAAACTGAATACTCAGGAATAAAATCTTTTGAAGAAGATTTTAAAATTGGTTTCTTTTTCTAAATCTACTTTATCTCTCAATTTGCATGCGAAAGTCTTGTGCTATTGTGGCATCTTAGAAACACTGTTTTGAAATATTTGCTAGTTTAAAAAAAAATTGACATGCCAAAATAGTGCAATGGTGCAAAATGCTCATATTTACACATGTTCTTTTGTTTCTTGTCTTCAGCTGGTGCCGATGAAATTGAGACATCCTATTTTGCTATCTTGCAGGTTTCTTGTATCAGTTACTCCCTCCATTTCAAAATATAAGATGTTTTAGCTTTATGAAATAAGTGTATCTAGACACCTTTTAGTGTGTAGGTTCATTCTAAACCTACATGAACCTACACACTAAAGGGGTCTAGATACACTTTTTTTATAAAGCTAAAACATCTCATATTTTAAAACGGAGGGAGTACTTTCTGTTTTAACTTGATTCGTAGGATTTTAAAACACACGGGAATACGAGGGAACAAATAATTGGAGAAGAATTAAAGTGGCATGCCAGTGTTTGATATACGACATACCAAAAAAAAACTTAGGAATTATGTAATGAGGTTTGAGTATATGTAAATATTTTTCCAAAACGTTGTGCAAAGATATTTTTTATCCTTTGGGAAGCTAGAAGGAAAATGGGTCCAGGATAAGGTGAATGGACATTTGTGTCCCTCCGACTCGTTGGTTAGGAGAGTAGTGACCAACTTCATGCCCTCCAGTCACTACAGGAAACCCTCACTACGCCGACGGCTTTTACCCATCGACACAGGCCAGATACCCGTCGGTGTAGAGGTAAGCCGACGGCTGCCGTTGGCGTAACTTGGCGTCAGCGCAGAGCTGGTGGCTGTCGGCGTACCCTATGCCGACGGTTGGAAGCAATCGTCGGTGTAAATACATCGTCAGGTAGTCTAGGTGGGCCCACTTGGCCCGGTAACGTCGGTTAGGGGTGGAGCAGACTACGCCGATGGCCGAGCCGTCGGTGTTGGCGTCCACGTGGCTCGACCTGGGCCATCACCTGGGCATCCACAGCAGCTGGTACGCCGACGGCTATGCCGTCGGCCTACCTTTACACGTGGCTGGACCTGGGCGTCCACAACATCTGTTACGCCGACGGCTATGCCGTTGGCCTAGCCTTGTCGTGGACCAAATGGTCACTGCTACGCCGACGGCAAACCAACCAAGATTTTTTTTTCAATTGTTTCCGGCTTTCCCTGCACACAAAAATCACAATATATATATGTTCATCCCAGCATGCATACATAGTACATATATAGTACATACACAATACATATATATCATCCAAAAGTGCTCGGCATCAAGTGCATACACAACACATATATGGTATCATCATCATACATATAGTGTCTGACAGGTAGTAGCCCTAGAACCCTACACCCATCTCTAACGGCGTGAAGAGCTCGACAACCCGAGATCTCCCCGTGTGAAGTCATGCGTCCTACGTCTAGGTCCCTGATGATCACCAACAGAAGGAGGGCTAGACGTGGCATGAGGAGAAGCACCAGGAGAAGCACTAGGAGAATGGCCACTGATATGCAGTGGTGTGATCTCGAGACGAACCCGGCGTTGGAGAAACATGACCAAATGATTAGTTCCCGGAACATCCTGTTTCCTACATGTTTGAGCCAGAGTTAGCAATCTGAGAGACATGTTGGCCTAGATAGTAGTAGGTAACAAGTGGTGAGGCAAAAGATCTTACTGGGGTCCCTACGTAGTAGGTCACAGCGAATTCTTCCTTCGATGGCATCACTGGAAACAGCCCTAGCCTAGGTACTGCTTCTGGAAATCCTACCGAATCCCGCTCTTCAGTGGCCATAAACCTCGCGAACGTCTACAAGATAGTTTAGATGTGAGGCGTTGCAGAAATAAATGTTCAAACTAGCACTCTATGGGGAGTGGGACTTACCGCATTCATGGTTTCCTGGTTCAACTGGTATGCATCATTCCTCTGCTGCCACCCCCGAACGGCCACCTTATATTCCACATGATGTGCATCATTGGCCGCGTCCAACTCAGGCTACAATTTCAAAAATAGTGAATATCGTCAACTTAGCCATTCATGAACAAATGTCGAAAATAGGATGAAAATGCGAAAAACTTACATCGGTGGATCGATGCGGCCGTAGAGGAGGCTAGATAGAGGGACCGTCGGCGGTGAGGGTAGTCTTGACATGCGTGAGGTTCGTGGTAGGCCTGGTCACCGTATTAAGAATGCGGAGACGGCCATGCTGCCTGCCGTGCCCCGCCATGATCAACAAAACCTCATCGGTCTCCTCGTTAATGGGGTCATCCACTTTCGGATGAAAATCCTGGAGCGTTGAGTAGTATTTGCTCAAGTCATCTTAGGTGCAACCGAAGTACAAGGGGAGCGAGGGTTGAGGCTCATTTAGATCGACCCTCTTATGGTGCATCGTCTGCCACGTTCGAATGTCGGAAATAGGCTGCTCCAGATCAGCCTCCTGCATCGCCAAAGAAATGTTATGCGTATGAAGTAAGAACATGAGGCGAAATAAATGCAGGTTTCGCATGTATATATTTACCAGCTTTTCCTTGAAGCGATCATGGTTGCGGTTTCCCGCACTGTGTGTTCCCTCGCTCCCGCGGTTGGCCTTGTTTCGCTTGCTCACGGCCTTGAACTCGGTGTCTTCTCCGAGCCATCTCATAGCCAACGCCTCCCATCCGTCTTCTTTTTCATCGGCCCAATGGGGCATAACCTGCAAAACCAATACTCACTTGAAAAACCCATAATGCAATTGCAACTTAGTAGCAACATATAATCTCATTGGTGATTTACTTACCAACATGTAATTGGCCAACGTCATCTTAGGCATGACCTTGATATTGACTTCCTTCTTGGTCCTCTTGCCTTTCTCAGCCTTGAAGTGATTAATGGTCGTATGCTTCTCATTGTACCACTGCTGCCGTATCGACTTCTGGCAAGCCCCCAGCAAAGTCTTATCCGCCTTGGCCTCATCCTCCGGAAGAACCCTGTAATGGGTCTTCAATCATTCATAAAAAAATTGTGAGTCATTAGTTAGCACGGTGGGGTCATCAACTATGAATGAAACTCGAGAGCACCCTTATCTAAAACTTGCTGATCACAGTGTCATAGCTTTCCCAAATGGCGGGCACTCAGCGGCCTCATAGTCTGCCCAACGGAGGGCTAGCTTCCTCTCGCCACCGGGTACCACAGTGTACATGCCCGACCAAAACTTCCTAATCGGCGCTCCAACCAAGCTGTTAGGCATACGCTGCCCCTTAGGATATGTCCAATTACTGCAAAATAATTAAACATTAGTACATGCCAAATTGTTATGACAAAAAATGAAATTACATGTTCAAAATTAGTATAGCCACTTACTCAACGCTGTTAGGCTTAATGAGGGTTTTATCCTCCTCGGTTCTAGGTTCATTTTCTGTAGGACGGACACCGGGTTCCCCATGAATCGGCAATGCCTTCTTTGCCACCTCCCTCTCCGTCACCTCCTCCCTAGACTCGATCCGCAAGTCTCTAGTATCCTCCTCCACCTCCGCCTACCCCTCCACCTCAGTAGACTCCATGGTGCCAGAAGCAGAGGGTATGTTTGATAGAAGAGCTACACGACGTGGGGGAGGTGACTCTGTATCCTCCGCACCTTGTCAACCCCCTGCACCTCGTCCTCGTCCTCCCCTGCTCCCAGGCCCCGGTTACATGTCGTGGGAACTGGTGCTCTGTCACTTCTCCTAACCTTCTCTTACCGCATCGAGTTAAGCAAGGAGGCCGATGATTCCTTGCCTTGGCTCATATTGGTCAATCACCTGCATTAAGAGGGAGTAAATAATTAATCATAAAGACATAATAAAATGTAGACAATAAGCATAAAGATGTAATGCAATTAAGAAGCATGTTGAAAATAAATACTAAGCATAAAGATATAAGTAAAGAATAATACTAAGCATAAAGATACAAGCAAAGAATAATACTAAGCATAAAGACATAACAGACCCTCACCTCAAATCATCACTCTCAGAATTAAGTGTTGGGTTCTCATTTTCTCTATCACTATCACTATCACTATCACTATCACGTGAGTAGTAACTTGGAGGCTCATTGCACGATGCAGGCTCATCATCATTGCCATTTTCCTCATGTAACTTGGTCAGCATCTCTATGTCCTTTAAATTCACCAGTGCCTCACCACGAGTTTGTGCATCGTTCTCGAGGTCCTCAAAACCACCCATTTGTAAGTCAAAGTTCCCCAAGTCCTCTTCCTCTTGATAGAAAATTCCCTCGTATGATACATGGTCAATGTTGTTGTAATCATCGTCGGAGGGCATGAGTAGCTTGCCATGTGGCAATACCTGGAACACGACTTCCCAGCCCTTTAGTTCCTCTTCTTGGCTTGTGTAGGGCAAATAATAAAGTTGATTGGCTTGGTGGGAAACAACAAAGACATCGGCTCCGCTATAGGTGGTTGAAGGCCTAACTTCAACTAACCCGATAGAAGGGGTACTTCTCTGTCCACCGTGTGGGTCAAACCAGTGGCATTTGAACACAACAAGCTTCAGTTCTAGGTTCCAAAGATTGAATGTCAGCTCGTATATGTTCTGTAACCTTCCGTAGTAATCAACGTTATCGGCTCCTCTGGTGAAGACCCTAGTATCGGTTCCTAGATAGTTGCAAAGTAATTTGTTTACCATTTTACCTAATGAAACCGACCACTTCCTTCATGTTCATAAGCACATAGAGCATTATGCAATCATTCTCTTCCTTCTGCAAGGTGTGCCTTTTGGAGGCACCGGCCTTGCCACCAGGACATTGGAACGGGAGGATCTTGGGGCCATGCTTGGGCTCATCGACATTGTACCGAGAGACTGGGTTATAGTACGTTGTCACGGCATCTGCCATATCCCCAAGGATAGTTGCCTCAGATATGCATGCTTCAATCTTAGCTTTGTTTCCACACTTGTTTCAAATATACTTAAACTCTCTCTCAATACAAAACTGCCAACGATACTGCACGGGTCCACCCAAGAGTGCCTCGTTAGCAACATGCACAATGAGATGTAACATCGGAGTAAAGAAGCTGGCGGAAAGATCATCTCTAACTTGCATAGCAACTCTGGCACTAGATAATGCAGCTTCCCGATCACCATGGGACATATCTGCTTAGCACAGAGCATGCGGAAGAAATGGCTCAACTCCGCAAGAACTCGCTAGACATGCTCGGGGAGATACCCCCAAACCATCACCGGCATCAGCCACTCAATCCATATATGATAGTCGTGACTCTTAAGCCCGTGGACTTTTCATGTTAAAAGATTGACTCCCTTACTCATATTCGAACAATAACCATCGGGGAACATCACGACGTATTTGAGCCACTTGAATGACTCCTTCTTTTGGAGACCATCAAGGCAGAAGTTGGCATGCGGCTTGAACCAATTCTTTTGATTGCGGTTGGGAGGCTCCATGTGTAGTCTCTTCCTGTCAGATAGCTTCACAACATCGACTCTAGCCTTCACATTATCCTTTGACTTCTCTAGAATGTTTAGGACTGTGTGAAAGAGAGACTCTACAACATTCTTTTCCGTGTGCATGACATCGATGTTATGGGGAAGTTCAAGGTCCTTGTAATATTCGAGCTTCGTTAAGCCTACCACGTGAGTCCAGTTGTGTGTTACACCATATCCCACAAATTGTGGGCCATCTACCCTAGTAGGCATGAGAGCAGTTAGCTCGGCATCAATAGTTGCACCATCGAATGTTGGTATCTCTTTTTCTTCATGCACAACTTTGCCCTTCATGAAGTTCTTTTTGTCTTCTATGAACCGATGGCCTCTTTTGAGGAAAGGTCGGTTCGTGTCAAAGGCTACATATTTGCGACCTGACTTTAGCCAAAGGAACTTCGGTCGGTGCCTACACACCGGGCATGGCCACTTACCAGCTGTACACCATGCGTAGAATAGGGTGTACCTGGGTAGGTCATGCATGGAATAGTGGAACCAAACTTTCATGAGGTGGTTTCTCTTTGATGCTCGGTCGTATGTCAATGTCCCGTGGTGCTAAGAGTGGTTCAAATCATCCACAAGCGGTTGCATGTAGACACTCAAATTCTTCTCCGGGTATTCAGGCCCTGGAATGATCAGCGACAGGAATATGTTTTTCCATTGCATTACGACTCCGGGAGGAAGATTCAGTGGGATAACAAACACGGGCCAACAGCAGTATGAGGTAGTCGATATACCATATGGATTCAATCCATCGGTTTCTATCGCAATTCTAACATTCCGAGCTTCTTTTGCCTCCTCGGGGTGTTTTGCATCGAAGTTCTTCCATGCCTTACCATCAGATGGATGTCCCATCTTTACCCGCCCATGCTCGTCCGCGTATCTCTTCCCCCTCTTGTGCCATGTCATCTGTTTGGCAGACTCCTCGGTCATGTAAAGCCGTTGGATTGTTTTTGTGAATGGGAGATAATGAATAATCTTCATGGCGACTTTTGTCTGCCTCATCTCACCATCGGCTCCCTTTACCTCACTATACCTAGAGGAGTAACACTTGTTATAGTACTTGTCATCCGCAAACTGTTTCCAAGACAAAAGGCAACCTTTTGGACAACAATCTATCTTTTCATAGTCCATGCTAAGCGCTCTCATGATTTTCTTCCCGTACATGATGATACGCCCAAAACGTATCTACTTTCTCGAACACTTTTGCTATTGTTTCTCCTCTAAACTTGTGTTATTTGGATACAACTAACACGGACTAATGCCGTTTTTAGCAGAATTACCTTAGTGTCTAGTTTTTGTGCAGAAAATCAACTATCAGGAAAAATCCCGAAAATATGCCAAAAATCCTATTTCACTAGGAGACTCATGGAGACAGAAGACGAGACGGAGGAGGGCCATGAGGGTCCCACACCCCCTGGCCACCGGGCCAGCCCAGGCCATGCCTGGGAGGGGTGTGGCTGCCTCCAGCACCCCCTCGGCCTCCCTCTTCGCCTATAAGATGCCTCTTGACCTAAAAACCGAAAGAGTTCCGCTGCACCGCCACCACCAGATACCGCGATCTGGAACCAGAAACTCCGTTCTGGCACCCTGCCGGGACGGGGAATTGGAGGAGATCATCACCATCATCATCACCATCGCTTCTCCATCAACCATCCATGATTCCCCCATCCGTGAGTGAGTAATCCCCCGCTGTAGGCTATGGGGATGGTAGGGATTGGATGAGATCGTTCATGTAATTGCATCAGATTGTTAGGGCATGGTGCCTAGTATCTACTATTAGTGCTTTTTGACTTTATTGCAACTTGTTATGCTTAATGCTTGTCACTAGGGCCCGAGTGCCATGATTTCAGATCGGAACATGTTATTGATTCATGAGGATATTATTGTTTATGATCTTACCTGCAAGTTGTATACACATATTATTGTCCGAAACCAAAGGCCCCGAAGTGACAATAATCGGGATAATCAGAGGGAATGGGTGTGATATGAGGATCACGTGTGTTCATGGAGTGTTAATGCTTTGCTCCGGTGCTCTATTAAAAGGAGCACCTTAATTGCCAGTAGTTCCCTTGAGGCCCCGCTGCAAACGGGCTAGCAGGACAAAAGTTGTTGTGCAAGTTCTCATTACGAGCATGTATGACTATATATGGAACACATGCCTATGATTATTTAGTACTTGGATGCCTTACCTTATTTATCTGCAAATACCCTATATCTTGATTGTTATATGAATTGTCTTATCCATGCAACGCCCGTCCATCCATCCCTATGCCTACCGCGCTTTAATCCAACTGTTTACTGCAATTGTTACTACTGTCTTTACTTTTACTACTACTATTACTTTGCTATTGCTACTACCAAATTGTTGCTACTGATAAACTGCTGTGAGAAAGACTGTTTCCAGGTGTAGCTGAATTGACAACTCAGTTCTTAAGGCTTATAAATATTCTTTGGCTCCCCTTGTGTCAAATCAATAAATTGGGTTTTACTTCCCTCGAAGACTGTTGCGATCCCCTATACTTGTGGGTCATCAAGACTATTTTCTGGCACCGTTGCTGGGGAGCATAGCTCTATTTATCAAGTTCACTTGGAATCACTATTGTTTAATGCTATCCATTCATCATGGGTAAGTCTCGTGATAGAAAAGTTCCTATATTACCATACACTACAAGGAGAGGTACGGTTTTGAACACCTCTGTTGATCTTGATTCACCATCTGTGATGAGGTAGCTCCTTACACCACCACATACACATGCTACACATACTGCTACTACTGCTGAATCTGAAACTTCTGATACTTATGATGCTGCTTCTACTGTGCTTGATAAGAGTGGTTCATTAGGTCCTTTCCTAGATGCTACGATTGCTAGAACTATAGATGGAAATACTGAAACTCCTAATGAAGACACTACTACACCTGTCAGCTCACCTGAGTCTATAGAGAACTATGATATTGAAGATGGATATATAGAAATAAATGATGAATTTATTAAAGAATGTCAAAATACTCATGGTAAAAGTGATATTTAAGAGTCTCGTTGAGAGGCTTACTATAAAACCCAAATTATCTCCTAATACTAAGTTTGCTACATCTCCCATAAACATTAAAGATAAAGATTATGATTTCTCTCTTGATTTATCTTACATAACCATTGTTGAGAAAGAACCTTTTTGTGGGACTAAGAATGAAAGTGCTGTTGCACATATGACTGAGCATTTTCCCTTTTTCACTGAAAGGAGAAGCTAAGGCTTGGTTTAATAATTTACCTCCTGGATCTATTAATAGCCCTGATTGCTTGATTAGTACTTTCCTTCAGAAATATTTCCCTCCTAGTGCTAGACATGCCATTTTGCAGGAACTTTTTGATTTTAAACAGGGAGAAAAGGAGATATTGCCTGAATCATGGGCAAGGTTTTGTGCTTTGATTCATGCACAAGCTGGATGTTCATTACCTAAAAATGAGCTTCTTGATATATATTATAATGGACTAACTGAAGAATCTAGGACATACCTGGATAGTTGTGCTAATTGTGTTTTCAGTAAGAGAACTCCCAAAGAATCTGGGGAATTAATGGCTAAAATAAGCAAGAATTATGAGGACTGGACTTCACCTGAGCCAACTACGCCTGAGACAACTACACCTGAGTTAACTGTGCCTGAGCCAACACCAACACCAAAGAAGAGGGGAGTTATTGAACTAAATGGTGAAGTGATGAAGGAAGCTAAGAAATGTCTTAAGGAGAAGGGTATTAAAACTGAAGACATAAAGAATTTACATCCTATAGAAGAATTACGCAAGCCAATCTCCCGCTCATCCACTATTGAGGTACACTCTCTCCAACATTTTGACGAAGGTGATATTCCTTATTCTAAACCTCCTGATTAATGCTTGGAAGAATTTGATATTTTTGTTGTTAAGCAAGATAATTTTAATAAAAGAGTGGAGAATCATTTGATGGAAAACTCTAGAGCTATTATTGAGTTAAGGGATATTGTGGAAAGAACCTCTAATGATGATAAAATGCTTGTTAAACATTTCCAAATGGTTCAAACTCAAATTGATCAGCTTATTAAGGTACAAAAAGATTTGCTAATTAATGCTTCTAAGGAAAAACAAGCTAGAAGTGGTGCTGCCACCCAGGATCCTCTATATCCTGAGGGGCATCCTAAAAGAATTGAGCAAGATTCCCAACAAACTGAAGATAGAGGTACTTCTTTTAAGAGAAAGAAAAAGAAACATAAAACAGTTGTAGAATCTTCTGAACCTGCTAAAGATCCTAATAGTATATCTGTCTCTGATGCTGAAACTGAGAGTGGTAATGAGAGAAATGATGCTCCTGATAAAGAAGAAATTGAAGAAGAACCTGAAAGGAACACTAAAAATGCTAAGTACACTAAGGAAGATTTTGTTGCTAATAAACATGGTAGTGAAAGAGAGCCATGGGTTCAAAAACCAATGCCTTTCCCTGATAAGAAACACAAGTCAAAGGAAGACGAACACTATAATAAGTTTTGTGAGTGGATGAAACCTTTATTTTTGCAAATTTCTTTAACTAATGCTATTAAATTACCTCCTTATTCAAAGTATATGAAGGATATTGTCTCTAATAAAAGGAAGATCCCTAATGAGGAAATTTCTACTTTGCTTGCTAATTATTCCTTTAATGGTAAGGTTCCAAAGAAACTTGGAGACCTAGGGATTCCAACTATTCCATGTTCTATTAAAAATAGCTATGTTAGAACTGCCTTGTGTGATTTGGGAGCAGGAGTTAGTGTTATGCCTTTTTCTCTCTATAAAAGACTTCAATTGGAGAAATTAATACCAACTGATATATCTTTGCAAATGGCTGATAAATCTACCACTATTCCTATTGGTATATGTGAGGATGTACCTGTTCAAGTGGCTCATAATTGCTTCATATTAACTGACTTTGTTGTCCTTGAAATGCCTGAAGATGACAATATGTCTATTATTCTTGGGAGACCTTTTCTTAATACTGTAGGAGCTGTTATTAATTGCAACCAAGGAAAGGATTTTAATGTTAATAACAAGGAGCATACTATCTATTTCCCCAAGAAGATTGATAGGAATTATGGCTTAAATTCAATTGAAAATATTGAGGACATCCAAGTTGGAGAAATATATTATCCCATACCACGAGAAAAATATGAAACTATTATGATTGGGACCATTGCTATCAAGGTTGAGGTAACATAATCATTTAGTGAAATGCAAAGTTTTGTTTCATGTAAAATTGTTTTGGTAACAAGACCTGATCAACCTTGTTAACAAAGGAATTTTAATGAACAAAACAATGATTTCACCATGATTATCTTTGCTTACTTTTATTTTATCCATTTTAATTTTTGCTTTCACTTAGTTTACTTTTCTATTGCTAGTTGCTTAGAGTGTCTTAGAACATCTGAAGTTTTAGTTTAGTTTTGCTATTGCATCATTCTGATATTATCTTTCTGCTAGAAAATTATTCATCAATACCTGAAAATTGCTAAAAAAAATAAAGTGTCTCGAAAAATCCAGAAAATTCATATTAAATTTTGACGTCAAAAGAGGGGCAGAGAAGTACCTGGAGTGAACCAGGGGGGCACACCAGGCAGGCACACCACCTGGTGGCGCGGCCACCCCAGGGGCGCGCCTGGCCATGGTGTGGGTCACCCCTGGCCCTCCACTTACTCTCTCACCTGCCACTCCTCTCACTCTCCCGAGAAAACACTAGTTCATTGCTCAAACGCGCGTTCTTGCTATTCTTGCTCTTGATTTTTTGATCTCCTTGCTCATCCCATATTTGTTGCTGAAATTTGGAGCATTTGTTCTCCGGTATGTGACTCCTCCGCTTGTCCAAGTAGATTTGTGATTAGTGGATTATATCTTGAGTATTTTACTACTATGGCTGATAGGTTATGTGAGCTTGTAAGCTTGTTCAATGCTTAGAGAAATTGTTTTGATGCATGTTTAGGCCTCTTACAAGTCCCTATAAATAGTTCCTTTGATTATGTAATCACTTTGCAATCACTTGTATGATGGTTGTCTAAAATTTCAGAAAAGGAGATGGATGAACACCAACTCAACCAACATGAATTAAGGGTGCCTGCGGTTATGAAGGTTCACCATGAGGAGGAAGTCTTTCCTTCTATCTATCCATGCCCCGAATTCATGAGGGCTGCAGGGATTCCGCATGATTTCCATACTTTAATTGCTAATGCAGGATTGGAGCATTTTGTGGGAGATGAACCTTACCAATTTGTGAAACTAACTATGTCTGTGGTGCAGGATTTTCGATTTAGTTGCTCCTTGCCTAACCCCATGGTTCATTACAAAATTTACAATATAGCTGTTGATCTCCCTTTTGAGGATTTTTGTGCAGCTATTAAAGTACCACAGTGGGGCTCGTGTGAAAGGATTAGAGAGCGACCTACACCACTCATGGACTTGTACGCAGAGATTTGCCAAGGGAGCAGTTTCTCGAAGGAGTGGTAAAATTCGTAATATTCATCTTCCGTCTATTTGATACTTTGCCTACTTTATTGCCAAGTGCGTTCTCGCTAGGAAAACTGCTAGTAAATTATCCTCATATGATCTAGCCTTCATCTCAGCTGCCTTAAAACGAGATAGGACTTATAACTTGGGTGCCTTGATAGCTTTCCGTCTTGCTGCTAACCGCGAGAAAGGTGGAATTTGTGGAGGCCTCGTCGCTTCTCGTTTATTAGCTTTGCATGGTGTAGTACCTCATCATTTAGACGTACAGTTTCCCATAAAGAGGCTTGACCTTAATTCCATGATACAACATAAATTCGTTTCTTCTTGGGCTAATTTGAGTGATTTATCTTATGAAATAACCTTTCTTAAGGCCGGTTGGAGAAGGAGTAAGTCCGAGCGTGCTGTTCTTTTGCCTGCGCCTGTTTTGTTTAACCTTGATACCTGGGTAGGATGGTCACTCACTAAGGAAGAGCTCGATACATATCTGGGGGAGCTCTCCTAGCAAGAGCAGGATACTGGAAGGGAGGTTATAGATGATTCGGTCCAGCCCCCGAATGAGGGGGAGTCTTTGTACCAGCAGCCTGCCTATGATTGGGGAGCTTCTTCATCTACACAAGGGCCTAACTATGATCATTCTTATGATGACCCGTTGGCCTGGAGTTCCTACCCGCGTTGGGGTTGATTCCCACTTAGGCCAAAAGCCTAAGCTTGGGGGGGAGGTACACCGACATCACACTCATCTACATATCATGTTCTCTCGGTACTTTGTATATCCATGTTTCATTTTCTCCTTAGTTTTTGTTCTTGCTCTATTTCTGTTTTCCAAAACACAAAAAAATCAAAAATATTTTTGTTATTTCTCTTTGCTTGTTTCTTTATCTTTTTACCTTGGTTTGCTTCTTTCTTTTAGCTTTGTTTTGATTATTCGAAAAACCCCAAAAGATTTCGCTTTGCTTGTTCTTCCTTTTGGTTCTTATTTTAAAAATTGAAAACACCAAAAATATTTGCTGTTCTTCTTTGGTTTTGTGAAGTTCGTTGCAGGGTTCAGCAGTCCTCAGTGGAGTTTTGTTTCATGTTATTATTCAAGCCACACAAGTGAAGGGCAATAATGAAGATTAATGACAACTTGAGGTGTGGTAAGAGGCTGGTAATGAACTCTATTTGTTTTCATTTTTGTACATATACTCATCATTATGGGCATGCTTAGTCTGTTCATGTAAGGTGTATGTTATTTATGGATGCTTAGTAGTTCTTGCTTTCTTATGATTAGCTCCAGCTTGTTAATGGTTTGTAGCATGTCATATGCATTTTTTCTTGCATTGTTTTATTCATAACTTGATATAACATTGTGGTATCCTCCTCTTAATGTTTCATTTGAATCGACTTGGCACATGCTCACACATGCATATGACTAAAACAATAATCAGTTAAGCCTCGATGAATTATTTTGCCTCAGGGTTCTTGAATCACTTTCATGCCATAATTAGTCCTGTTTTGTTGCAAGCATGATTATGATAGTTATTGCTCTCTTGTTTGTCGCTCCCTTTCTATTACTGACCTTCACTTGCACTGAGTATGAGCTCTACTCATGTTTCCAACTCCCCAAAACCAATATTGCCAAAAGTGTCCACCATACCTACCTATTAGCATCATTTGCTTTTCCGTGCATATTCAGTATGCCTTGTTTTCTCCCGAATATAATGTTTGCTTGTTATGAGAAAGTTAGTTAGTAAAGCTCTCATGAACTTGATGGCACACTTTATTTCTTGCACTTAATAAACCTGAACTATTGTGACTGTTTATGAAAGTTATATGGTTGCAAATTATAGGCTAGGGATTAGCAGAACCGTGCTATCACGAGGAACGCTTTCAACACCTGTAGAAGGGGATATCATGCTCTTTTGTTTATGAATGTCATCGTTGTGAAATAAAAGGGGAGCTTGTAAGTCCATGGAGTTATGTATGTGTGTTAGAGAAATGCCTGGGCCGCTAGCCTAAGCCATGCCTAATCATGGTGGAAACTTGCAGCATCACCATCGTGAGCAATCTATGAAGCATTCTTCTTATAAAAAAAGAGATAGAAAAAGAAAAAAATGAGAAAAGAGGAAAGAGAGAAAAAATCACCATTTTCCCATGGTAAATAAGAAGATTGCTAGATACTCATTGTCTGCTTGCCTTGTCATTTTGATTATGGGATAGCTCCTGTATCATGTGCAAGGGGTACCCCGTTGGCGGTTCTCTATGATACGCATGTATTTACTATGACAAGAACTTACCGATAACTAAAGTTGAGTAGCACGAGGAGCGGCCCTCGTACTCAAGGGACATGAGATTTCTAGTTTATGGTCTGTCAAGCATATAACTCATATTGGACCTCACTTTCACCTTAACCATTTAAAGATGCTTATGATAGGGGCAATGAGAGCTCAAAGCTAATGAGTACCATAGTTTCAGCATTTGGAAGCCTTTCAAACTTTTCAAAACCTTTTCACTTCCTTGTTGAGTCACCACTTATTCTATGAGCACTTTCTTGAGAGCATAGTTGTCATTCTTAGTGTAATGCGCTTGTCTCAAAACTTGGCTAATTGTGTCATGACTTTGATGCTTGTATCTTTGATATCTTTACTTCTAGTCTTCACTTGAACTTTAGAGGTGCCTCAGCATTTTTGTTTGCTCTACAATCAAAGGCAAGCGAGATACCACTCTATCATACCTTTTTATGAGCATTGCAATGTTGCTTATGTTTATGTTTCATGCTACTTATTATTTTTGAGTTGGAATCTCTTCATAGCTTGCAATAACTATTAAGTAAACTTATTTGCATACTCTTTATTATGATTGCCTAGGTATTTGGTTATATGCTGAGAATATATACATCTTTTGAAGCAAATGTGTTCGTGAAAGTTTCTTCTATCGCACTCAGTTTTCAACTGAATTGCTTGAGGACAAGCAATAAGCTAAGCTTGGAGAGTTTTGATACGTCCAAAACGTATCTACTTTCCCGAACACTTTTGCTATTGTTTCTCCTCTAAACTTATGTTATTTGGATACAACTAACACGGACTAACGTTGTTTTCAGCAGAATTACCTTGGTGTCTAGTTTTTGTGCAGAAAATCAACTATCAGGAAAAATCCCGGAAAATATGCCAAAAATCCTATTTCACCAGGAGACTCACGGAGCCAGAAGACGAGACGGAGGAGGGACACGAGGGGCCCACACCCCCTAGCCGCGCAGGCCAGCCAGACCACGCCTGGGAGGGGTGTGGCTGCCTCCAGCACCCCCTCGGCCTCCCTCTTCGCCTATAAGATGCCTCTTGACCTAAAAACCAAGGGGGGTCGACGTTTTTCCAAAAAGAGTTCCGCTGGACCGCCACCACCAGATACCGCAATCCAGAACCAGAAACTCCGTTCTGGCACCCTACCGGGACGGGGAATTGGAGGAGATCATCACCATCGTCATCACCATCGCTTCTCCATCAACCATCCATGATTCTCCCATCCATGAGTGAGTAATCCCCCGCTGTAGGCTATGGGGATGGTAGGGATTGGATGAGATCGTTCATGATTGCATCAGATTGTTAGGGCATGGTGCCTAGTATCTACTATTAGTGCTTTTTGACTTTGTTGCAACTTGTTATGCTTAATGCTTGTCACTAGGTCCCGAGTGCCATGATTTCAGATCTGAACATGTTATTGATTCATGAGGATATTATTGTTTATGATCTTACCTGAAAATTGCATACACATATTATTGTTCGGAACCAAAGGCCTCGAAGTGACAATAATCGGGATAACTGGAGGGAATGGGTGTGATATGAGGATCACATGTGTTCACGGTGTTAATGCTTTGCTCCGATGCTCTATTAAAAGGAGCACCTTAATTGCCAGTAGTTCCTTGAGGCCCCGCTGCAAACGAGCTAGCAGGACAAAAGATGTTGTGCAAGTTCTCATTACGAGCACGTATGACTATATATGGAACACATGCCTCTGATTATTTAGTACTTGGATGCTTTACCTTATTTATCTGCAAATGCCCTATATCTTGATTGTTATATGAATTGTCTTGTCCATGCAACGGCTGTCCATCCATCCCTATGCCTACCAGCTTTAATCCAACTATTTACTGCAATTGTTACTACTGTCTTTACTTTTACTACTGTTATTGCTACTACATAACTGTTGGTACTGATAAACTGCTGTGAGCAAGACTATTTCTAGGTGCAGATGAATTGACAACTCAGTTGTTAAGGGTTATAAATATTCTTTGGCTCCCCTTGTGTTGAATCAATAAATTGGGTTTTACTTCCCTCAAAGACTGTTGCGATCCCCTATACTTGTGGGTCATCACATGCTTTTAGGCAGACAATGCCCTTCAGGCAACATGATACCGAATGTGTTCAGATGAGCTTCAAATGCTGCTCGAGTGTCATCGTACTGGGCCTTATCGGCTAGTACTTGCGAGATGGCATCGAGCTGAGAAATTTTTGCACCCTCATATAGAGGCCTCTTAGACGAGGCCATCATATCAAGGAAGGCCTTCGCGGTTGGCTCTGGTTCCTTCGGTTCCTCCCATGGAGGTGGCGAATTTGTAATGTCGGCATCACGAAGATCATCTAGCAAGTAGTTAATCCCATCGTACTCATCACCATCAATCCGCTGCCGCATCACCTCACCTCTGTCACGATCGTACCGAGAAAAGGCAATCGACGTGACGAAGTTAGGCATATACCCATGCAACCAAAGGTGTTTAGTCATTGTATCCTTTCCCTGACGATGACACCTCTTGCAATGAGCATAAGGGCAATTTGGAAGGACACTCGCCTTTTAACCACACGCTAACTCCTTCACTAATAAATTGGTCTTCCACATCCACTCATCTGTTCTTTCAGTCCCACTAATATGTCTACTATACATCCACCCATTATCAACCATCCTCTTCTTTATTGGGAGCGAAGCAACAAATATAGCATTTCATATCAAATAATAGCATGAAATTAAATGCATCATATTTTTATTTCTACCGGGCAAAACACATGCATCAACCTGCATCTTTAATAGGTATAGAGAGTCCTAGCAGCCACCGGATCCGTAGATTGAGTACGTTTTCCTTATTTTACTCTAGTCCTAGTCAGGATTTCGGCAGCACCTCCCCGCTGCTCTCCTGATACACGTCTCGGCAAAAAGCCGAGAGGGATGTGCATTCGGAGAACAACGGGGAGGCGCTGCAGAAATCCTGACTAGGACCGGAGTAGAACAAGGAAAACATACCCAACTACGCATCCGCCGGCTGTCCCGATAAATGTCGTAAAAGTTACGGTTCAAAATATGCGAGACCACTAATGCATATTTATCCGCGTAACCCTTACGGCTGGGAAGAGACGCCTAGGTAACGTGACAAACTTGGTGATCTAGACACGAAATATAACCTAGGTATAAGAGAGGTGAAAGAATTCTCACCCTCGAAGCGTGATCGACACCGACAAAGAAGACCAACGACCCTCTGGCAAAATCCCATCCGACGACGGTCCCCCCCAAACTCAACCCATATCCTGCACAATATGCACAAAATTTACCGATTATATTGCGAAATCCACATCTAATGCTAATTACACACATATTTCTAAATCCACCTATACTGCATACATGTGACAATATAATTAACAATATACAAAAACCCTAATACCCTAATTATGCACATTGTAATATGAAGAGTTATTAATTTAATGAGATTGCCAAGTTATTTTTAATGCATGACAGTGCCAAACAGCTCTTACTTTCAAATACATGTAAATAGTTAGAAAAATATGACTGCAGTTGAACGCTACCAAATAGCTAGTGTATAGCAAGTTAAATACCTCAGGGATTATGGGGACTTTTCGTAAACACCATGAGAACCTTTCAGGTAAATCTTGGAAACCCGAATACTGCCTAAATAGATACATATATCAAACTTAACAGCTATTTACCAACTTGAGTTCTGTTTATAAACACATTGTTGCCGTCTAGAATGGTTCAAAATTATCTTTTTTCCCACACTCATGAACGATTTGAACATGTTTTCATAAATGTCGGAATTAGTCACCACAAACAATGGGAACAAGAAATAGAGATGAACTCACTGCCTCCAGATCTGCTTGTATCTAAAATCCCCAATGAATGTTTTTTCAAATTGCCAAAACGGACTCTCACGGATTTTTAAAGTGAACCAGCTAGCATACCTGCGGGGCGAGGCGAGGCGGCAGTGATCCGGCGCACAGGGGCAGCTGGGGTGCGGGCGCGGGGGCGAGTCAGAGGCGGCCGGGTAGCTCGACCGTGCAGTGGCGCGATCGCGTGGGAGGCGTCGGCGCACATGGGAAGCTGGGTGCAGGCGCGGGGGCAAGTCAGAGGCGGTCGAGGGAGCTCGACTGTGCCGCGGCACGGTCGCGTGGGTGGTGGGCTCGAGCGGGGGCAAGTCGGGGGCAGCCGGGGGAGATCGACCGTGCGGCAGCACAATCGCGTGGGAGGCAGCGGCGCGGTCGCGTGGGGGCTAGGGAGGGAAGAGACGTGGGCGAGCTCGAGTGGGGGCGAGTCAGAGGCGGTCGGGGGAGCTCGACTGCGCTGATACGTGTTGCAGGTGCGGTGGCGGTGGGGGTGTGGGAGGATGCAGGGATGATGCGGGTGTGCGGGAGTGTGGGGATTGACCGGGTCCACACGGGCTCGGTCCTGTTGACCAACACGCGGAGGACCTACGCCGATGGCTAAACTATGTCAATGGCATTGCCGTCGGCGCTGCGGAGCCAGGATTTTTTTTGGACAAATAGGGTTAGATTTGTTTTAGGGCAAAGAGTCTAGTTTTTTTACTCTAATATTTTATTTTGTTCTTTCCTCCTCTATTTGTATTAGTTTCGTAGAATGCATTTATATATTGAAGGTTGGTCCCTCATGGCATTCTGATGCTCCAGGGCTTCCTTCTTCGGTGAAACCCTAATCGAGGGCCCCGCTTGTCTAGCCCCCTAGCTTTCTCCATAAGAGGGGTAACCAATATACTTTAGTGTTCTCGTGGTATCCCCACGCTCGGACGATCCTTTTCCGACGAAACCCTAATCCGAGGGCCCCGCAGGTCTACCCCCATAGCATTCTCCATACGAGGGCTTGCCAATGTACTTTTATGGAGGTTTAGGTTTCCTTAGGTCATAACTACATGGAAAACCAAGGCTAGGCCAAAGTATCCACTGATTTAACTCTGTTCAAACCGCGGCGGGAGTTTCCTCCTGCAGGTCTAGCACACCTCTCTAAGTGTTATCGCATGCGTCGTAGACGGACACACCGGGGAGCTAGGTTTTCCATCCCGGAGCAATCCACCACACTTGTGCATGTATGCTAGGGCCACACGCGTGTTCTCGTGGCATCCAGGCGATCGGACGGTCCTTTTCCGATGAAACTCCAATCCGAGGGCCCCGCGGGTCTACCCCCGTAGCATTCTCCATACGAGGGCTTGCTAATGTACTTTTATGGTGTTTTAGGTTTGGTTAGGTCATAAATACATGGAAAATCAAGGCTAGGCCCAAGGCTCCACTGGTGTCACTCCGTTCGAACCACAGCGAGAGTTTCCTCCTGCAGGTCCACCACACCTCTCTAAGTGTGATCGCATGCGCCGTAGACGGCCACACCCGAGAGCTAGATTTTCCATCCCGGAGCAATTCAACACACTTGTGCATGTATGCTAGGGGCACACGCGTGTTCTCGTGGCATCCCGGCGCTCGGACGGTCCTTTTCCGACGAAACACTAATCTGAGGGCCCAGCGGGTCTACCCCCGTAGCATTCTCCGTACGAGGGCTTGCCAATGATCTTTTCTGGTGGTTTAGGTTTTCTTAGGTCATAACTACATGGAAAACCAAGGCTAGGCCCAAGGCTCCACCGGTTTCACTCTATTTGAACCGTGGCGAGAGTTTCCTCCTGTAGGTCCAGCACACCTCTCTAAGTGTTATCGCATGCGTCGTAGACAACAACACGCGGGAGCTAGGTTTTCCATCTCTCAGCTATCCACCACACTTTTGCATGTATGATAGGGCCACACGCGTGTTCTCATGGCATCCCGATGCTCGGACGGTGCTTTTCCGGTGAAACCCTAATCCGAGGGCCCCGCGGGTCTACCCCTATAGCATTCTCTGTACGAGGGCTTGCCAATGTACTTTTATGGTGGTTTAGGTTTTCTTAGGTCATAACTACATGGAAAACCAAGGCTAGGCCCAAGGCTCCACCGGTTTCACTCCGTTTGAATCGCGGCGGGAGCTTCGTCCTACAGTTCCAGCACACCTCTCTAAGTGTTATCGCATGCATCCTAGATGGCCACACTCGGAAGCTAGGTTTTCCATATCGGAGCAATCCACCACACTTGTGCATGTATGCTAGGGCCACACACGTGTTCTCGTGGCATCCTGGCGCTTGGACGGTCCTTTTCTAATGAAACCCTAATCCAAGGGCACTACAGATCTACCCTTGTAGCATTCTCCGTACGAGGGCTTGCCAATGTTCTTTTCTGGTGGTTTAGGTTTTCTTAGGTCATAACTACATGGAAAACCAAGGCTAGGCCCAAGGCTCCACCGGTTTCACTCCGTTTGAACCATGGTGGGAGTTTCCTCCTACAGTTCCAGCACACCTCTCTAAGTGTTATCGCATGCATCCTAGATGGCCACACTCAGGAGCTAGGTTTTCAATCCCGGAGCTATACACCACTTGTTCATGTATGCTAGGGCAAGACGCGTTTTCTCGTGGCATCCCGGCGCTCGCATGGCCCTTTTCTGGCGAAACCCTAATCCGAGGGCCCCGCGGGTCTACCCCCGTAGCATTCTCCGTATGAGGGCTTGCTAATGTTATTTTGTGGTGGTTTAGGTTTTCTTAGGTCATAACTACATGGAAAACCAAGGCTAGAACCAAGGCTCCATCGGTTTCACTCTGTTTGAACCGCGGTGGGAAATTCCTCCTGGAGGTCCAGCACATCTCTCTAAGTGTTATCGCATAGGCCGTAGATGGCCACACCCGGGCGCTAGGTTTTCCATCCCGGAGCTATCCACCACAATCGTGCATGTATGTAGGGCCACACGCGTGTTCTCGTGGTATCCCGACGCTCGGACGGTCCTTTTCTGATGAAACCCTAATCCGAGGCCCCGCGGGTCTACCCCCGTAGCATTCTTCATATGAGGGCTTGCCAATGATTTTTTCTGGTGGTTTAGGTTTGCTTAGGTCATACCTACATGGAAAACCAAGGCTAGGCCCAAGGCTCCATCGGTTTCACTCTGTTTGAACCGCGCGGGAGTTTCCTCCTACAGGTCCAGCACACCTCTCTAAGTGTTATCACATGCATTGTAGACAGCCACACCCGGGATCTAGCTTTTCCATCCCGGAACTATCCACCACACTTGTGCATGTATGCTAGGGCCACACGCATGTTCTCATGGCATCCAGGCGCTTGGACGGTCCTTTTTTGGCGAAGCCTTAATCCGAGGGCCCCGTGGGTCTACCCCCATAGCATTCTCCGTACGAGGGCTTGCCAACGTACTTTTATGGTGGTTTAGGTTTCCTTAGGTCATAACTACATGGAAAACCAAGGATAGGTCCAAGGATCCACCGGTTTCACTCCGTTTAAACCGCGACGGGAGTTTCCTCGTGCAGGTCCAACACACCTCTCTAAGTGTTATCGCATGCGCCATAGACGGCCACACCTGGGAGCTAGGTTTTCCATCCTGGAGCAATCCATCACACTTATGCATGTATGATAGGTCCACACGCGTGTTCTCGTGGCATCCCGGCGCTCGGACGGTCCTTTTCTGGTGAAACCCTAATCCGAGGGCCCTGCGGGTCTACCCCCGTAACATTCTCCGTACGAGGGCTTGCCAATGTTGTTTTCTGGTGGTTTAGGTTTTCTTAGGTCATAACTACATGGAAAATCAAGGCTAGGCCCAAGGCTCCACCGGTTTCACTCCATTTAAACCGCGGCGAGAGTTTTCTCGTGCAGGTCTAGCACACCTCTCTAAGTGTTATCGCATGCGCCATAGACGGCCACACCCGGGAGCTAGGTTTTCCATCTTGGAGCAATCCACCACACTTGTGCATGTATGCTAGGGCCACACATGTGTTCTCGTGGCATCCCGGTGCTCGAACGGTCCTTTTCTGGCGAAACCCTAATCCGAGGGCCCCACGGGTCTACCCCCGTAACATTCTCTGTACGATGGCTTGCCAATGTTCTTTTCTAGTGGTTTAGGTTTTCTTTGGTCATAAATACATGGAAAACCAAGGCTAGGCCCAAGGCTCCACCGGTTTCAATCCGTTTGAACCATGGCGGGAGTTTCCTTTTGTAGGTCTAGCACACCTCTCTAAGTGTTATCGCATGTGTCATAGATGGCCACACCCGAGAGCTAGGTTTTCCATCTCGGAGCTATCCACCACACTTTTGCATCTATGCTAGGGCCACACGTGTGTTCTCGTGGCATCTCAATGCTCGGACGGTCCTTTTTCGGCAAAACCCTAATCCGAGGGCCCCGCGGGTCTACCCCCGTAGCATTCTCCATACGAGGACTTGTCAATGTTATTTTATGGTGGTTTACGTTTTCTTAGGTCATAACTACATGGAAAACCAAGGCTAGGCCCAAGGCTCCACCGGTTTCACTCTGTTTGAACCACGGTGGGAGTTTCCTCCTGTAGGTCCATCACACCTCTCTAAGTGTTATCGCATGCGCCATAGGTTTTCCATCCCGGAGCAATCCACCACACTTGTGCATGTATGCTAGGGCCACACGCGTGTTCTCGTGGAATCCCGGCGCTCAGGCGGTCCTTTTCTGACGAAACCCTAATCTGAGGGCCCCGCGGGTCTACCCCGTAGCATTCTCCGTACGAGGGCTTGCCATTGTTCTTTTCTGGTGGTTTAGGTTTGCTTAGGTCATAACTACATGGAAAACCAAGGCTAGGCCCAAGGCTCCACCGGTTTCACTCTATTTGAACCGCGGCGGGAGTTTCCTCCTGCAGGTCCAACACACCTATCTAAGTGTTATTGCATGCGCTGTAGACGGGCACACTGGGCTAGGTTTTCCATCCCCGAGCTATCCACCACACTTGTGCATTTTGCTAGGGCCACACACTTGTTCTCATGGCATCCTGATGCTCGGATGGTCCTTCTCCGATGAAAACCTAATCCGAGGGCCCCGCGGGTCTACCCCCATGGCATTCTCCATACGAGGGATTGCCAATGTCCATTGGTTATTTTCTATAAAATGCTTGTAACTCAAATGTTATCATCACCTGCATTTCAAAAAGGTCCAAAAACACTATTTTCAAAATAATATGATTATGGATTATTTACCAAATGGTAATAATCTATTGATACTGTTCTAGTGGTAAAGGAACCTAATATCTAGGACTTAATCAACCAATGTCGCCAGTGATTCTAGCACCGTATATTATGCGTTAACCATGAGATTTGGATTGGAACGGAGAAGTTAGCTGGATCTTCTTCCTTTCGCATGGATGGATGACCATTTCATGGGCTGTAGTACCTTTCGAGGCTCAGCATGGGATGGGACCCCTTAGTCCCCGCAATTTTGGTGTCTAGACTATATGTGAGCAGATGCCAGAGGTACAGTCGGACCTTTAGGGAGCTTACCAGGGGCACAACCATCTCATAGAGTCTTCAGGGGCCTACCAAAGTTATAGCTTGTCTGAAAGGGGCTTAACAGAGGTATGGCATGTCCTGGGGGGTCGTGTATTCATGTGGGGTCACGGAGAATTGCAGTGATTGGCTTGGATCATCTACTCGGCCCCACATCACGGAAATGTGGATGGGAAAGATTGCCCGGTTGTGCAACAAGGATTTGATCTCTCATGGTAAAGCAACGCACCTCTATAGAGTGTAAGAACTGTGACATGTTACTCCCTATTTCGGGAAGGATCTATGAACGCGGCAGGAAAGGAACTCCATGAAAGTTCTAATCAACCTGTGAAGGCTGGCGAACATAGTTTTTCAGAATAAAAGCAATCTTTGAAGATATGTTTACGAAAACCTGCATTGCCTACGACCTATGGTATGCAGCTGTAGTTAGTGCATCAAACACTCCTTTTTAGTGAACTTGCTGAGTACGCTCGTACTCAACCGTACCTTCTTAACCCTTTCTAGGTTCTTAGCCATGGAAGACATCATCAACATCAACTCTTGCTCAGCGAATCATCACCGAAGGATCAAGTTCTTCAATGAATTCAATGGAGTCAACATATATATCAGCTGAAGTGAAGACGAAGTCTCTGATTAGATAGGAGTATAATCTCTAGCCCTAGAACCCACTTCTGTAGAGCATTGCAATAGCAGCAATTGCAAACCAATTGGTTTAGATACTAGTCTTAGTCACCAGATGATTTTGAGATGTTATTTCTCGTTCTTCTTTGTAATAAGTTGTTTTCTTCCTCTTTAACCTAGAGTGTTGTCTGGATCTTTTGTGAAGAGTCGAGTTGTAATCTATAGTCATGTATTGGACTTGTTGTGTTTCTGTCGTACCACTCTGAGGGATGTAATACTAGTGAATGGTGTTTCATTGGTGTTATGTCAATGACTATAGTGTACTACATCATGCAGTGGTATGCTGGGTCACCGCAATTACATGTCGCTTGGGGGTTTTTCCGGTCCCTCCTTGTAGGCTTCTCCCATCCTATATATAATAGGACGGGTCTCAAAGCCGTATACGGATAGGTTACATATGTATGATTACAACACCAACATAATGTTGGTTCATATTTCCTTTCCTAATACAACTAAGGCCTTCATCCGATGCTTCTTAGGCCATCATCTTGAATCTTCATGGGCCATGAGCCTTTATGCATCCAGGGTAACGAATCATAAGCACCCGAGTAATCATACCCATGTCAACCTCGATTAACACTTGATCGAGTAGTACATGGCCATGCTTTTGAATCATATCACATGAGAGGGCCCACAGAATATCTCTCCGAGATGGAGGGGAAAATTCCTTCTTGGCTGATCCACGTCACGCAACTTGTTTCGAAGTTGGCCCAATACCACCCTTATGACTCCCAGTTACAGTGAGCGTTAGATGGAGTCAAAGTTGGCTTTTCCACAACTCAGATCGTGTGATCCCCCCCAGGTCTAAGGATTCCATTGTGTTAGTCTAAGCGTATGACGGTGTGCTCACGTCCTACTAACCTTTGGATTGGTCTAGCTATCGTACCTCTTCCGACTAGCCAATGCAAGATGGGTAGCATCTCCATACTCACGACACGTGAAACATTGTCATCTTCCGACTTAAAAATTATTCTCTGGAGTGGGTTTCCCTCCCAACCTCAAACACTAAGGACAAACTGGCTAGAGCTAGATATGACTATGTGGTTCCACACATGCAACAATTGCAGTAAAACATACAACTATCTCTAAGCCGGATACTGGGTTACAAATACAAGGCAGAACATGAGCCTCTAGGGCATTATTCCTAACGGAGTAGTCATCAAAATAATCAAGCAATACTTATTTCCCCCAAGGCCATCAAAAGATGGAGGACCAAAGAGGTCCATGTGAAGAACCTCTAAGATCCCATCGGAATAGATGGTTGTTGTGGGGGATGAGCCATCTCATGGAGCTTTCCTTCAATACATGACCTACACACACGATCTTTGACAAAACAAACATTATATTTTAGTCCAAGGATGTGACCTCCCATGTGGAGACTTTGCAAAGACATCATCTTGACGTGGGCAAGACGGCTATGCCAAAGCCATCCCACGTCACCTTTAGCCTTTAGGCAAGCCACAGTAGGTGTGGGTTTGTGATACGTCATAAACATATCTATAGTTTTTGATGTTCCATGCTTGTTTAGTATCTAGTTTCTTATGTTTTGTTCATACTTTGAGGTATTTTTATACATTTTCTGGAACTAACATATTAACAAGATGCCACAGTGCCAGTTGCCTATTTTCTGCTGTTTTTGGTTTCAGAAAAGTTGGAAAAGAAATAATCTCGGAATTGGACCGGACAAAAGCCAAAGTCAATATTTTACCAGAAGACCCATGGAGCTAGAAGACGAGACGGAGAGGGGCCACGAGGTGGCCACACCACCTGGTGTGGCGAGCCAGCCCAGGCCGCGCCATGGGTGGTGTGGGCCCATCGGGCGCCCACCTACCTTGCCTCTTCGCCTATAAAATCCCCCGAGACGAAAACCCTAAATACCAGATCATAATTCCATGAAAAGTTCTGCAGCGCCGCCGCCACCGAAGAGGAGATTCAGGGGACAAAAGTCTCTATTCCAGCATCCTGTCGGGATGGGGAAGTGCCCCCGGAGCCATCTCCATCAACTCCACTGCCATCTCCATCGCCGTTGCTGATTCCCATGATGAGGAGGGAGTAGTTCTCTCTCGAGTCTAAGGGCTTTACCGGTAGCTATGTGTTCATCTCTCTCTATGCATGATCTTATTGAGATCATGAGCTTTGTAATCTGTATATCTATTCTGCTACTCAAGTGCTTAAATGAATCTCTGCTTATCCCCACGTGTGTGAAGTTGACAGTGTGCACACCGTGTGGCACTTTGATTAAGGTTACATAAATACTTGTCATGAGTATAATTTGAGTTGGATGTCTCTATGAGATTGTGGTGTTTGTTGGAACCATCTAGCACTCAAGGTGATAGTGAGGGTTATCTAGATGGGGAATGCAAACTTTAAGGTGTGCTGTTATAGCCCTACATCATCCAACCGGAGAGTAGTTCAGGGTAGCATCATAAAGAGAAGATATTTATATGAGAGTGTCCACTAGTGAAAGTATGATCCCTAGGCCTTGTTTCTAAGCATTGAAACACCGTTTACAATCAGTCCTGTTACATGTTTGCTTACTGCCACTCTTATTTCAGATTGCAATTACCACTTATAATCATCCATATTACTTGTATTTCACTATCTCTTCGCCGAACTAGTGCACCTATACACTTGACAAGTGTATTGGGTGTGTTGGGGACACAAGAGGGTTCTTGTATCTTGATTGCAGGGTTGCTTGAGAGGGATACCTTTGACCAGTCCCTCCCTAAGTTCGATAAACCTTGGGTGATCGACTTAAGGGAAACTTGCTATTGTTCTAGAAACCTCTGCACTTGGAGGCCCAACACTGTCTACAAGAATAGAAGCATGCATAGACATCAAGCTATTTTCTGGCGCCGTTGTCGGGGAGGTAAGGTAAAAGGTACTCACATCCTCTGGCTACTAAGCTATCTTCTAGTATTGTTGCTGGTGTGTGAGTGCTCGAAGTTATTTCCTTTAGATTCTGCAATTATATCTTTTTGTTTCTTGTTTTTATTTTCACTAGTTAGGCTTAATGGAAAACAACAACAAAAATTAGAGAGCCTTATAATATTTATCTTGAGTTAGGACATGAAGCGTTTGAAGAGAAAATTAAGAAACCTATGGAACTTTATTTGCATGCTAATAGCAATGTTATTAGTATGAATTCTTTGAACACCATTATTGCTAATGCTATGGAAAATGCTAAGCTTGGGGAAGTTGGTTTTGATGAGCATGATATTTTTATTCCCCCAAGCACGCAGGAGAAAATTTACTTTGATGATACTATACCTCCGATATATGATGATTACAATGATGAGTATGATATTTTTAGTCCACCTACTATGGGGAGAAAATTAATTATGATTACAATATGCCTCCTATATTTGATGATTATGGTGATGAGAATAATAATGATAGCTATTGTGTTGAATTTTCTCCCACTATGATTAATAAGAATGACTATGCTTACATGGAGAGTAATATTTTTTATGCATGTGGCCCATGATAAGAATGTTTTATGTGATAGTTATATTGTTAATTTTGTTGTTGGATTGATGACAAGTACGCCATGAGGGGGTCCTCGAGGCGTGTGGAAGAGAGGGGGGGTGAGACGTACGGTATTCCGGGACGGTGAGCACACAAGTTTACCCAGGTTCGAATCCGCCGGCTTTGGACGGATCCTAATCCTACTAGCAATCCAGTAATACGACAGAGCCGGAATATGGGTTACAAGGGTTTCGCCTGTGCGAGTTGAGGGTCTAAAGTATTGGGTGTAATCTGGTGCCCTAAAGGCTCTCCCTAGGATGACTTATATAGATATCCGGCCTAGGGTTTATAGGAGAGATCTATCCGGCTACGACTAAGAGTCTGTTATAGAGTACATCTTGAACTACAAGTGACATTATGGGCCTAAGTCAGTAAGTCTTCTGGGCCTTCCCGTAGCTGGATTGGACTCCGTCTTCTCTCCCTGACTGGGCCGCCCGTGAAGCAAAGCTCTAACTCGAAGTGGGCCACCCTGGTCTGTGAGGAACTGTGAGGATACCCGGAAAGTATATCCCCAATAGCAGCCCCCGGAGGCCTCCAAGATCCAAAGTCGGATTTTATCATCGTCTAGCTTGATCTTCGGCTTGCAGAATCTTGAAGGGTTCCTGAAACTTCACAACAAAAAATACGATCCGGGTCTTAAAAGTAAGTCAGACCTTTCAATTAGTTACTCGGATTTTCCAGCTCGCTTTTAAACTAAGCCGAAACTTGATCTCTAATGCCACCTGACACAAGCATGGTCAAGTCACGTTATCTGACAGACGTTCCGTCAGCACGACCATTGGTGGGTTCGCGGTTTGCGGAACCGAGGCGCCGTTTCAATGCGTGCGTGGAGATCGGGGCAATGCAATTATCACGCGGGCCCTTCCTAGTTCTTTCCACGATGCGTGGCGGTTTCACTGTAGCGTTTGCACGAATCTTAGCGCAGGTAGGTGGATATAAGAGGTTCGGATTTCTTCTTCTCCTTCCACCAGTCCCTTGCCGTTCCTTTCCTCCCAATCCTCCTGCGCGCACAGAGCCTCCTCGTTCTCCCTCTACAAAGCTCCTAGCGCCGCCCCTTTAAGGTCACCCTTCCACCGGAGAAAATGTCTTCATCTTCTTCCTCCAGTTTGGCGGCGGCAACAGCGGCGGCGAAGGCGGAAGCAGCAGCAGAGAAAGAAAGCCACAGGGGAATCTGGATCCCTTGCGCTCTCGACGAAGCAGGCCTCAAGAACATGGAGAAGGAGCGGCTCCGGCGAGACCGTCCCCAATCTGCACGAGGGCGAGCATGTCCACTTCGGCACCCATCTGGACCGAGGTTTGTCCTTTCCTCCCTCGGAGTTCTTCTCCGAGGTGATTGACCACTATGGAGTTCAACTCCACAATCTTCCTCCCAACTCCATTCTAGAGATGAGCGCATATGCTGCGCTTTGCGAGGGCTTTCTCGGCATTAGGCCGAGTTTGCTTCTCTTCCGGTTTTACTTTCATGTCCGGAGGAATTCCATCACTGCCGGTGTTCCTTACATCACCGGCACTATTAGTTTTTCTCTTAGACGAGACCGGGCATATCCCAAAATTTCTGCCAGTGACTCGGTCAAGCAATGGCCAGCCACATTTTTCTACCATCGGGATATTCTGGCTCTCGGCAAAGCTACTGCTTTGCCGGCTTTTGTCGACGGAGCTGCCACAGCCCAACCTTCCTGGGACGAGGCTGCTCCGGCTCTCACAGATGATCTGATCCTCGCTAAGAGGCAGATCGAATATCTGATCAAGCACAATGGTCTGAAGGGATCCGACTTGGTCCAGTGCTGGGTCTCACGCTGGATCTAGCCACTTCAGTCCACGGGGATAGACTGATGCATTTTGTCACGTCTTCCCTGACCGACTCCCTCCACATCAGCCCCAAAGCCTACACCACTTAGGGCTACATAACCCAGATCAAGTGGATGATCAAGGAGCGGATCGAGAGGAGGATTCCGGAGGTTTCTCTAGATATGCATACGGCGGAAAACCCCGTGGTTCCGGTAAGCTTTTATCATCACATCTTTTATGTGTTTCTATCTTCGAGTTACATTGCAATGCTGATATGTTTTCTTGTTTTCAGCTTGCTGACATCCCCGAGTCGGAACTTGCTCCGCTCGAAGGATACCCTCCGGAGTTCTCTTAGGAGGTGGAAGTGGTTCCACTGCCGGATCTTGCGCTCAAGAAGCGCAAAGCTCCGACAGTAGCAATTGGCACAAAGGAGATGCCAGTCGTGAAGAGGTAACCTTCTATCACAACTTTTCCGCCTTTGTTGTTTACTCAAGTTTCTTTCCGAGATGTAATGTTTCCAACTTTACTACTTTCTTAGAGCAAAATCAATCATCAAGGGCAAGGGGAAGGGGACTTCTTCGAAGCCCTTGCGCCAGATGACGCTTACAATAGCTTCCCCTGCCGTGGCTCCTCCGAGTCCGGTTCCTCAACCTTCTGCAACTCCGGCGATCATCCCTTCTCTGGTGATTGCAGAAGATCCGGCTCCTCAAGCGGAGCCGACGATCCTTGGTTCGCATACTGACGTCATCACTAGTGTGTCAGCTCAAGATAAGGGTGAACCCTCTTCGGGTAATGATCCCTCGGCTGAAGTCTTCACCGACAACATCCTCAACAATCCGGGTCTTGCCAAATTTGGCCTGACCCGGAAATCTTCAGAGGAGATCCAGCGGCTAGCCAGGCAAGTCCTGGACAAAAGCCATCTATCCCCCGAAGAGGAGGCGCAAGAAGCAGAGGACATCAAGTTCTCCGACCTTCTTACTCAAGTCCGCCTTCGCGACGAGAGGATCAGGACTGGTGAGCTTCCAACAGCTCCAGTGATCCCTCTTACTCTCGCCGAGAAGGTGGCAGCTGAAGTGAACACGGGTTTAGACAAACTCACCTGCGAGCAATATGTAAGTCGGAATTCCAACTTGTTTTTATATTATGTTATATCATATCCTCTAGCCCCCAAGCATGAAGTAGGATATAGAATCCGAGTTTATGCTTTCATTAGGATGCCAAATAACGAACTAGTGTAGCCCCCAAGGCTCGTGCTGATATTTAGTAAAAATATTAGCCCGAGTCTTAAGTAGCTTTCTGACTTTGGATATTCGGACTTACAGAAAGTATGTTCCTATAACCAGGAATTATTGTCCAATGTCTGTAATAAGAGGAGAGAGATCAAAGCTCTCCGGCTTAAAAATGTTGAGCTCAAGGTAGCCAAGGACGAAGCCGAAGGTAAACATTTCGAGATTCAAACCTTGCCTTTTGCTTTTTAATGTCGAATTTTTCTGAACTGTTGTTCTTTTTTGAGTTACAGCGTTGTTGAAACAATCCATCGCTATGATTGAAGAGCCGAGAACCTCAAGACCTTGGTGGTGGAGAACAAAGGACTTCGCCAAGAGCTGGAAAAGCTCAAGGTGGATCATGAAACGAGCATAGCTCAAGTCCTAGAATCCTCCTCCATGGCCACTGAAGAGCGCGATCGCAAGATTGCCGCTCAAGATAGAGTTATCTCGGACCTCAAGAATGAGGTTGGCAGAGAGAAGGATATCTCCCAAGCACTCCGGGCTGAACCCCAGAGTCTTTGGGAGGAGAAAGCCAAGATTGGCAACGTCATTCTTAGTAAGTTCCATCTATCTGACTTATCATTTCCTCGACTTTTATCAATGTCGGTTTTTCCTTATCTTCATTTTGTGTATAGGTCCTCTGAACTTGACGGACTCCTCCTCGTCCGAGCCCCGCACTCACCGGCTTACCCAAGTCGGTGATCTTCTTCATGACTACCACTAATCCCTTGAGGATATTGGCGAGTCTCTCAGGATTCCAGACATGCCAAGCATGTCGGACTTCCAGGTGCGGGAGAAGGCCAAGGAGATGCCGCAGCTTGTTAGGGACTGGAACATGTCCTACGCACGGACTGCCGCGCAAAATGCCCTCTCCATGGTCATGAGCCACCATGGAAATATGGCAAGTGACTAAAGGGTACTGCAAGGTAGACGAAGACGGCCAGGAGCAGGACCTTCAAGCCATCATGCACTCCTGCGCCGGATATGGGTGCCACGTAGCTGATCTGACCAGCTACGAGATCCCCTTCTTCACCCGCATGGATACTCCGCCACCTCCTCCAGAAGATGCCGAAGAAGTTTCCGACGATGAACGGACCACCTCGGATCCGGACATCTCGGAACAATATCAAGGCGGAGTGACCAGCGAGCCAGTAGATCCTTCATCTCCTCCTGCATCATAGACCACAAACTTATGTATTATTCTGTGAAAGAACATGACGCGTTTTGTAAATATAAAGTACTATGGCTTTTGCTAGTGCTAAGTTTTTTTTATCTATTCAGCACTTTTGTTTTAGACTTTTTGTGTGCTTGAAATGTTTGCATAAGCACTTAGAATTTTTCGTCTCTACTTATCGTTTATCTGGCTTTCCGCCTCGTCCCTTTTGTGAGCCGGCTAAACCTTCAGCCGGAAACTTTGCCGAGCAACGGAGCTCAATTGCTAAACCAGTTTAAACTCGGAAACAAAGCCGGCTTCCAGTACCAACAATTCACTACTCGGAAAATACCTGCATCCAGCAATCAGACAAATATTCTAAGTAAAGACTAGAATTTTTTAGAGTTATACCCGAAGGTAGCAGTTTTAGAGTCGGAAATCTAAACCAGAACGAACATGAGCATAAAGTACTTTCAAGCATTCTGGGATTTTCGACTATGACATGATCATTAGGAAATAAGATGGTAAAAATTTCTCAGGAAAACTTTGAGGTAACCAAAACTTTTATTTCTCATAGAACATGTACATATGTATGATTACAAAGAAGGATAAACTAAGAATAAAAGGGACGTAGCTGAGCAATATTCCATGGTCTGTCTAACTCATCCGGATTTGTACTGCCTCCAGCTCTCTTTCTCTTCTTAGTAGCAGGTCTTTCTTTGACTTGCCTCATGTCAGTTAAGTAGTATGATCCATTGTGCAATACTCGACTAACTAAAAAGGGCCCTTCCCATACTGGGGAAAGTTTGTGCTTTCTTTGTTGCACAAGCCGGAGAACCAAATCGCCTTTATTGAAAGATCTAGTTCGGACTCTCTGGCTATGATACTTGCGTAACTTCTGCTAATAGACTGTAGATCTCATTTCAGCAACGACGCGAACTTCTTCGACTAAGTCAAGATTGTTTTGTCGAGAAATCTCGGCATCCTCTTCAATATACGCGGCCACTCTAGGAGAAGTATGAATTAAATCACTAGGAAGAACTGCTTCTGCACCATAGACCAAGAAGAAAGGTGTATATCCTGTTGACCTGTTCGGAGTTGTTCGCAAACTCCAAATTACAGAGGGTAGTTCCTCTGCCCAAGCCCCCGCAACACGTCTCAGTGGTGCTTCGAGTCTTGGTTTCAAGACTTGTAGAATTAAACCATTTGCTCTTTCGACTTGTCCGTTAGCCTGTGGATGTGCGACTGACGCAATGTCAAGACGGATATTTTGCTCATCGCAGAATTCAGCCAGTTCTCCCATAGAAAAGTTACTCCCGTTGTCCGTGATAATGCTATGCAGATAACCATACCGGATTATAACATTCTCGAGAAATCTTTTGGCCGTTGCTCCATCACAACTAGTGACAGGTTTATCCTCGATCCACTTTGTGAATTTGTCCACCATCACTAAGAGGTGCGTGAATCCACTTGGTGCTCGTTTAAAAGGTCCAACCATATCAAGCCCCCAGACCGCAAAAGGCCATGTTATAGGTATTGTTCGCAGATGATCAGCCAGAACATGAGCTTGCTTGGCGTACTTTTGGCAGCCTTTGCATGTCTTGACTAATCGTTCGGCATCTGCCTAAGCTGTAAGCCAGAAATATCCATGTCGAAAAGCTTTTGCCACTAAAGATTTGGCTGCAGCGTGGTGACCACACTCGCCTTCGTGGATTTCTCTTAAGATCTCCACTCCTTCTTCCGGAGATACACAGCGCTGAAAACCCCCAGAAACACTCCGTTTATGGAGCTCACCTTTAACAATAGTATAGGCTTTTGCTCGTCGGATAATCTGCCGGCTTAGCACCTCATCTTCGGGTAATTTGCCATCTACCAAGTAATCAAGGTAGGGTTGAGTCTACCTGGGAGTTACAGCCAATACTGCTATTAAAGGTGAGTCGGATTTGGTCGGATATTCCTCATCTACTCCCTTTATCGAGGGAACTTTGAGGTGCTCTAAAAATGCGCCATCCGGGACCTCTTTCCGCATAGAGCCTATTCGAGATAGTGCATCTGCTTCCTCATTTTCTGCTCGAGGGATGTGTTGAACTTCAAACCCTTCGAACGATTTAGATAGATCATCCACGACATCTTTATATGCTGCCATGTGCTTATTTGCATTACAAATATCCGACACTTGCTGAGCAACAAGATCCAAATCTCCGTAACACATCAAATGTCGGATGCCAATATCCTTGCCAATTCGGATTCCGTGCAGCAGTGCTTCATACTCGGCAATATTGTTTGTCGCTGTGAAGTGGATCTGCAACACATATAATAGTTTATCTCCTTGGGGTGATTTGAGCACCACGCCATCCCCCGAGCCCCCTCGAGCCTTAGACCCATCAAAAAAGAGGGTCTAGTATTCCGACTCAGGGAGGACCATGTTCTCCTTCGTCTCTGTCCAATCAGCGACAAAGTCAGCAAGGATCTAGGATTTGATTGCTGTCCGAGGTTTACACTCAATATCGAAAGCTGAGAGCTCTATGCCCCATTTGGCGACACGTCCTGTGGCGTCGCTGTTGTTGATTATGTCTCTCATGGGAGCTTTGCTCACCATGGTAATTGGATGTTCCTGAAAATAGTGTCGTAACTTACGAGATGCTAGGAAAACACCGTAAGCCAACTTTTGATAGTGCGGATATCGCTGTTTTGATTCTATCAAGACCTCGCTGACAAAATAAGTCGGGCGCTGCACCAGGTGCTCCTGATTTTCCTCTGGTCTCTCCACCACCATGACGATACTAACGACCTTATTTGTCGCAGAAATATAAAGCAACATCGGTTCCTGATGTTCCGGCGCTGCAAGGATAGGAGCAGATGAGAGTACTTTCTTCAGGTCTTGTAGTGCAGCTTCAGCTTCGTCGGTCCAGACAAAATCTTTGGTCTTCTTCAAGAGTTTGTATAATGGTGCGGCTCTTTCACCAAGCCGGCTTACAAATCGACTGACCGCGACAATGCAACCAGTTAATCTTTGTACGTCCTTCAGGCGAGTTGGCCTGGAAATATTGAGAATAGCCTTGATCTTGTCGCGGTTCACCTCTATGCCTCTTTGAGACACGATGAAACCTAACAATTTTCTGGCTGGTATTCCAAAGAAGCATTTCTTCGGGTTAAGCATGATGTTGTATTTGCGTAGATTGGCGAACGTCTCATCCAAGTCGGAAATCAATGTTTCCTTCTTTTTGGACATGACCGCGATATCATCCACGTATGCATGTACATTGCGTCCGAGTTGGTCGTGGAGGCAACACTGCATCATCCGCTGGTACGTAGCTCCTGCGTTCTTCAATCCAAAGGGCATTGTAACAAAACAGAAGGTTCTGAAGGGGGTTATGAATGAAGTCTTGACTTTGTCAGATTCCTTCATCCATATTTGGTGATAACCGGAATATGCGTCGAGAAAACAGAGGAGTTCCAAGCCTGCCGTAGAATCGATAACTTGATCAATTCTAGGCAGAGCGAACGGATCTTTTGGACAAGCCTTGTTCAAGGCAGTATAATCAACACACATCCTTAAATCAGTGGTGTCCTTTTTAGGGACCATTACAGGGTTGCCCGACCAATCAGTATGGATGACCTCTTCTATGAATCCGGCTAACTCGAGCCGCGCTAGTTCCTTAGCTATTGCCTTACGCTTTTCATCACCAAACCGTCGTAAGGACTGTTTGACGGGTTTAGCATTCGGGTTTACATTTAGAGAGTGCTCGGCAAGTTCCCTAGGTACTCCGGTCATGTCAGATGGCTGCCATGCGAAGATATCTTGATTTGCTTGGAGGAACTTGACGAGCGCGCTTTCCTATGAGCTACTTAGGCCTACGCCTATCTGGGTCAGCTTGGAGGGGTCGTCATCCTTCAACGGCGTCGTCTTCGTCTCTTCTGATGCCTTGAACTCCGGATTTGGCTTTGTCACCTCCTTCTTCGTCGCAGGCATCTCGGACGGATCTATGCTCTTCTTAATCTCCTGGTACTCCTGGGCGTGCAGCACGGCTTCGGCAAAGGCGGCATTTCCATCCTTGCATTCTCGCGCCTTCTTCGGGTCTCCCCTGATGGTGATTACGCCGTTGGGACCTGGAATTTTCATCATATTGTAAATGTAACACGGACGAGCCATAAAAGCCCAGTAAGCCGGACGTCCGAATATAGCGTGGTATGCGCTCTTGAATGGGACCACTTCGAAGGAAAGTGCCTCCGTCCGATAATTCTTTGGTGTTCCAAAAGTAACATCCAAAGTGATCTCTCCCAGGGAATTAGCCTGTCTTCCTGGGACAACTCCGTGAAAGATCACAGAGCTGTGGTTCAGCTGTGTTTCCGAGATCTTCATCCGGCGTAGCGTTTTGACATAGAGAATATTGATGCTGCTACCACCGTCCATGAGGGTCTTGGAGAAACCATAACCATCAATAAGTGGATTGACGATTAAGGCATATTTTCCTCGCCTATATAGCTTAGGCAGGTGATCAGCGCGGTCAAACATTATTGCTACTTCCGACCAGTTCAGATACTGAGGGACAGCCGGAACTATTGCGTTGAGCTCGTGTAGAACTGCTTTCTTGACCTTTTCTGGTTGAGATCCGAGGAAGGTGACGTAAGTGTCCTTCTTGGTGGGAAAAGTTTTCTTCCCTTCCGACTTGGGATTTGAAGCGTCGGCTTCCTCCATGTCGGAATCTTCCTTGGTCTCTTTGTCTTTTTCAGGATTTTTCTTTCCCTTCTTGCTCTTAGCTTTGTAGCCCACGGTATCATCTCTCTTGATGTCGTCGTTAAAACGACATTCAGCGTTGGTGTGGGATGAACCCCCATTGGCGTCCAAATGATGCACACATGGGTTATTGGCGATGTCGTCCCAAGTGTAGGTTTTGCCTAGTTGTTGCTCTCCTCTACCTTGGACCCTTGATGTCCCACGGCCACGCCCGTGGCCTCCGCCACGTCCTCCTCGTCCTCCAGACCTGGAAACAGTAGTGACTACCGCTGTCTCCGCGTTGGGTTTTTCTTCCGAGGTATTTTTGCGCTTATGAGCTTGTTGCTTTGGTTGTTTTGCCGACTGAGGCACAACCAGGGCATTGAGTAATCCCTCTGCATCGTCGTCAGCATCTGCATACTTGCTCGCTATTTCTATCATTTCTCCCAGATCAGTAACCTTGTCACACTTCAAGCGATGGCGCAGTAAACCAATTGGGAGACCTGCGATGAAAGCTTCAATCGCAGTTTGATCGTTTACTCCTTCGTAGGAGTTCTTGGTGTCAATCCATCATCCGAGGTAATCCCGGCAAGTTTCTCCGGCTTTCTGGGTGCAACGCTGTAGGTCTCCAACCGTACAGGGCCTCCGATATGTGCCTTCAAAATTCCGAAAGAACGCACTTTGTAAATCATACCAGTTGTGGATGGTGTTCGCCGGAAGCTCATTGAGCCATGATCGTGCCGTCTTCCTCAGCATGAGTGGGAGATATTGAGTTGCGACCAGGCTGTTTCCGCCTTTGGCGATGCAGCAAGCTTGGAAGAAATCCTATAACCAGGTGTCTGGCCGAGCAATGCCGTCGTAGGCTTGAATATGTCTTGAGATAGCAAATCCTTCCGGGAACTTTGTAGCTCTGATGCGTGGTCCGAAGCACTTTGGGCCCATGTACACGTCATCGTTTTCGTAGCACTGAGCCTCTATGTTGGAGTTGATCCTATGCCTTGTGTCATTCGGGGATAGGGATCATCCCGAATGCCGGCTGTGGCTGCGGTGCCTTGGAGCCGGACTTCGGCTTCTGCCACCACCTCCTCCGCCATGTCCTCCTTGACCTCCGTGGGGGCCGTTGTGATAATTGTGTGGTGGAGAGGGTGGTGCAGCGGGGTAGTTTCCGGCTGATCGCTGGCCTCCGTCCGGAACGTCATTATTCCGATTCCGGGGAGGGTCTTGACTACGACGAGCCCCATGCCGGCTTGTACCTGCATGGTTTTCGTCGTTCCTTCGTCCATCGTTCCCACCATAGTGAGGCTCAGCCGAACGGTTCTCATGTCTAGGAGGCGGCATTCTCTGACGATCCTCCTCCTGACGTTTCTCTTTATCTTCTCCCCTTCAATCCTTAGATTCTCGTCGGGGAGGACTCGTCGGATTCAGGGCAGCGATGGCGTCTTTCTCGGCCGCCGGTGCGACATTGCCCCAACCTCGTGTGGTTTTGTGATGCTGTCCTGAAGATCCAGTTCTCAAATAATTGTCTTCCCATCGTTCGGGGCGATAATACTGCTCCGGAACATAAAGGGGTCTTACGCCAGCCCATGCCGGATCCGTGCGACATTGGTCAGCATCTAAGACCAGTTTTTGACTTCCGGACAGGGCGACCTTTTGCTGCTCCAGTCCCTTGTTGAGTAGCTTGATACCCAAACGGATCTCCTCTGGTCCTGGATTAGCCGATAGAATTTCTCGGGCTGCCACGGTATTTTGTACTGGTGTTGGGTATACCCAATCTCCGTTGCTATCTTTCCGTGGCTTCCCCATCTCATCTCCAAAAAGGACGGCACTGACACATGGGAATTGGTTGTCATCTATGTGACGCTTCCGTGTCTTCTGATGCACACAAGACATGTACTCCTTGTTCGACATGCGTTTCTTCTCCACCTCGATGTTTTTGGCTTCATCGAGGAGTTGTTGACGACGCGCTTCTAGGGCTTGCGCCCTTTCATCCAGCCATCTACAGTAAGTTCTGCAACTGTAGGGATAGGTGTGGTTAATGCGGCATCAATGAGTTTACGTGCACCTTCAGTGATCACGTGTCCATCCACCAAAGCTTCTTTTTTCAGCTCGTCTGGGATAAGTGCTCCGTCCGAGTCTTCTTCGTATTCCTCAGCAATCACCTCCTCTGTCAGAGGGTCTTTTGTCGGGGTCTTGTTTTTTTGTTCTTCTTCTTTGCCTTCTTGGCAGCGCCAGTAGCAAAGACGGCTTTGGGTCCGTTTCCCGGAGTCAAGATCTGATCGGTACTTTTAGACATCTGGACTTCGGGATTATCTCCGACGTCCATGTCATCCTGCGCTTTGGGAGAGTGTTCCCCGGATCCTTCATCCATGGCTTCTCCTTCTTCATCCATCCATGACTCATTCGAGGATGCGGGTACGTCGGCGTTTGTTCCAATTGCCTCCAGCACCGAGTCGGTGTTTTCTCCAGCATCGGTAGAGCCGGATCCGGATCCCACATATCCGACAAAGTGCGACACGTGCTTCCTGAGGTACCTATGACTTTCGTGATCAGCCATATCGAAACTTTTGATGGTCTCGAGGATTGCATCTGCGCTTTCGCCTTGCAGTATCATACTTCGTAGTGTGTACCTTAGGAAAGGCCTGTCTGTTCCGGCATCATCAGAGCCAGAATCAGTGTCGTTGATATGCTCCTCCTGGATTTCGACTTCCACGGGTGGGTCGATCTGGGATTCAGCTCCTCCGGGGAGATCCACTCCAGATTCGATGTTGACCGCTAGGTCTTCTTCAGGTTCGGGTTTCTCCACTATCTCCGCAACTGGTGCGGGCTGGGTGGGATTAGGGTTTTCTGAGATCCGGAATTCTGCCGCCTCCGCGGACAAAGGGGACCTAGAAAATTCTTCTGCCTCTATCATCACCGCTGGGATGGGTTGGGCAGGTTCAGCGAAACCGATGTAAACATCGATCTCGCCAAAAGACATGATTGTGTAGGCAGTCACGGCCTCCTTTGTCGGAATCCAAGTCTCGTCGAGAACGATGAGAGGGACGTCGCTGCCGTAGAGGATGCGACCAACGGCGTTGGTCTCGCCGATTCCGATTCTTGCAGATTCCGCTCGGAACGTAGATCTGAAGCTCACTTGCCCCACGGTGGGCGCCAACTGTCGTCGGATTGATGACAAGTACGCCATGAGGGGGTCCTCGAGGCGTGCAGAAGAGAGGGGGGGTGAGACGTACGGTATTCCGGGACGATGAGCACACAAGTTTACCCAGGTTCGAATCCGCCGGCTTTGGACGGATCCTACTCCTACTAGCAATCCAGTAATACGGCAGAGCCGGAATATGGGTTACAAGGGTTTCGCCTGTGCGAGTTGAGGGTCTAAAGTATTGGGTGTTATCTAGTGCCCTAAAGGCTCTCCCTAGGACAACTTACATAGATATTCGGCCTAGGGTTTACAGGAGAGATCTATCCGGCTACGACTAAGAGTTTGTTACAGAGTACATCTTGAACTACAAGTGACATTATGGGCCTAAGTCGGTAAGTCTTCTAGGCCTTCCCGTAGCCGGACTGGACTCTGTCTTCTCTCCCTGACTGGGCCGCCCGTGTAGCAAAGCTCTAACCCGAAGTGGGCCACCCTGGTTAGTGAGGAACTGTGAGGATACCCGGAAAGTATATCCCAACAAATTTTGATTCATGATTCTACTGAAAGTTATTATGAGAGAGGGAAACATGGTTTTATGTATCTCAACAACATTAAGTTTCCCCTCTTTATGTTGATTTTTTCAAGTTGCACTTGTTTTGCTTTCCTATGTTTGTTGCTTTGTGCTTTCATGACTTGTTTATTTACAAGATTATTTTTCATAGGAAGTGGGTTAGACTTAAATTTGTTCCATATTTGATTCTTGATTCTCTCTTTTACTTCAATTCATATTTCTTATGTGAGCATCATCGAAATTATCCTGCCTATCTTAATGGCTATAAAGAAAGAGCTTTTTGGAGACAACCAATTATATCTTTACTTTCAGTTTATTTTAGTTTTGTTGAGTCTTGGAAGTTATTGCCTCAGTAATAACCTCTCCTTATCCTTTTTATGTGGTTTTTGTGCCAACAATAACCTCTAATGAGAGAAGTAAGACTTGGGAAAGTTGTTGTCCCGAAACAGATTTTTGTGCTTCACTGTAAAAAATCGTGAAAAATCTTTATACATCGGATTGAGCTGTAATTTTTTGTGCTTCTTCCCAGGTTGTTATCTAACTTTCGTTAGCTTATTACTTTTTGATTTGAGCAACAGAAGGTCTTCGAAAAAATCGGTTTTTACATGCTGGTCTGTTTTGACAGATTTCTACCATTATTTGCATTTGCCTCTTAATCTCTTTATCTTTGAGTTCTGCTTGATCACTTGAACTTTTAAAAGAAATTGCTATAGTAGCTTGTGTTTTAATGGGAGTTTTACTTCTGTTGAAACTGAACCTAAAGACTTATTATCTTGAATACACTAATGTTGCTAATGAAGGTTGTGTGAAGTTTTGTATGAAGGAAATTTTAAAGTGTAGGGAAGAACAATGTGATAATATGAAGTATGGACAAAAGCTCAAGCTTGGGGATGCCACCCATGTCACCCTAAGAAATATTTAAGAAGTACAAGCGTCAAAGATTGGGGATGCCCAAGGCATCCCCTTCTTCATCAATAAAAATCTCAGGTTTCTTCCAAACACTTCATTTTTATTGTTTCATGCACTATGTGTTGTTCTTGGAGCGTCTTTGTTTTTAGTTTTATTTTGTTTGGTTTTCTTAAATAAGTTGGTTGGATCCCAACACACTTCTTTTGGAGAGAGACACACCCTGTTATTCATTGCCTAGAACACTCTAGTTTTCACTCTTATTGTTCTGTGAGTGTTCTCCTTTGCTAGCACTGTGTTTAGCTTTAGTTTTTGATTGGTGTTGGAAAAGAGTAGGAAGTTTCATGCTTATAGTGCTACAAAAGGAAGCTTGTTTTGACTATGGCCTAGACATTATCATGTCACGTTTGATATTGCTTTGACTTTATGCTTAGTGATTATATTGTTGTAGCATGACTTCTTACAAACAATTGAGATTGCTTAATGTGCCTTGAAAGAATCATGTGTTGTTTTAGCATATAAAAGCATAATATTGTGGTAGTCTCCTTTGATTTATTTGGGTTAACTTGGCGCATGCTCGCACCATGTTAAGACTATACCAAGTCACCATAGCCTCTATGATCATTTAGTTTTCGACTTGTAATATCACTTTATGCTTTAATTAATAATGTTTTGTCACTTTGCATGATTATGGCCATTATTGCTCTCTTAGTTGGTCGCTCCCAGTCTTTTGCTAGCCTCCACATGTACCAAGTATGAGTTCCACTCATGCATCCAACTCCAAATAAAACCAAGTTATTCCAAAGAGTCCACCATACCTACCTATTAGCATTATTGCTATTCCAAGTATATTCATGTTATTATCTACCTTCCGAATTAAACTTGTTATGTGAAAATTAGTGATTAAAGCTCTCACGAACTTGATGGCACACTTTACTTTCTTGCACTTAATAAACTTCAACCATTGTGCTCATCTATGTTGCGTATATGCTTGCGTTTTGTAAGTTGTGAATTAGCAGAACCATGTTACCATGGGGAACGCTTTCAACATTGCACTTTATTTAGTTGATATCATGTTCTTTTGCTTATGGATCCCGACGGTGTGAAATGAAAGGGGAGCTTGTAAGGCTCATGGAGTTCGTATATGTGTTAGAGAAACGCCTGAGCGGCTAGTCTAAGCCATGCCTAATCATGGTGGAAACTTGCAGCATAACCATAGTGAGCAATCTGTGAAGCATCCTAAAAAAAGAAAAAAAGGGAAAACCCTATGCAAATAGCATACAAAAAGATCGTTGAGATGCTCATTGTCTGCTTGCCTTGTCATTTTGATATGGGAAAGCTTCTGTATCATTGGGCAAGGGGTACCCCGTTGGCGGTTCTCTATGATACACATGTACTTACAATGACAAGAACTTACTCGTGACTAAAGTTGAGTAACATGAGGTTCGGTACTCGTAAGAAAGGGGCATGAGATTTTCAGCTTATAACTTGTCAGGCATATCCTCATATTTGTTCACTTTAACCTTAATCACCTAAATATGCTTATGATAGGGGCAATGAGAGCTGAAAGCTAATAAGTACCATAATTTTTGGAAGCTCTTTATGAAACTTGAATCCCTGCTTCCTTCTATGAAGGGCCTTTCTTTTACTTTTATTTTGAGTCTCCATCTTCCATCTTTATGCACCTATTGAGAGAGCATAGTGGTCATTCATAGTTTAATGTGTATTGTCCCAAAACTTGTTGATTGATTCATAACTTTGATATTTCTTGTTCTTAAACTATTTGTATCTAGTCACCCTTATGAACTTTGAAGGTGTCCTATGCATTTATGTTTTTCTACACCATGAGGGACAAGCTGAATATCATTCTCATTATGTTTTCTATATGATAAACAAATAAACATCTTTCAAAGCATTGTTATTCATGAATCTTTTGTTTGTACCTTTTCATGTTACAACATAGTTGCTATGTCTTATTGTTAGAACTATATCTTTGATGTCTATGTTAGAGTACTATGATCCTAGCTATCAATTTTTTACAAATACCTTGATCAACATTGTGATGGTGCATGTCACCGCAAAAATTATTCTTTTTATCACTTACCTACTCGAGGACAAGCAGGCGTTAAGCTTGGGGATGTTGATACATCGTAAACGTATCTATAATTTTTGATGTTCCATGCTTGTTTAGTATCTACTTTCTTATGTTTTGTTCATACTTTGAGGTATTTTTATACATTTTCTGGAACTAACCTATTAACAAGATGCCACTGTTCCAGTTGCCTGTTTTCTGCTGTTTTTGGTTTCAGAAAATCTGGAAAAAGAAATATTCTTGGAATTGGACCGGACAAAAGCCAAAGTCAATATTTTACCAGAAGACTCACGGATCCAGAAGATGAGACGAAGAGGGGCCACAAGGTGGCCACACCACCTGGTGGCGCGGGATAGCCCAGGCCATGCTAGGGGGTGGTGTGGGCCCCTCGGGCGCCCACCGACCTTGCCACTTCGCCTATAAAATCCCCTAGGATGAAAACCCTAAATACTAGATCAGAATTCCACGAAAAGTTCCACAGCACCGCCGCCGCCGAAGAGGAGATTGGGAGGACAGAAGTCTCTGTTCTGGCACCCTGCCGGGATGGGGAAGTGCCCCCGGAGCCATCTCCATAGACTCCACCACCATCTCCATCGCCGTTGCTGATTCCCATGATGAGGAGGGAGCAGTTCTCTCTCGAGGCTAAGGTCTTTACCGGTAGCTATGTGTTCATCTCTCTCTCTATGCATGATCTTATTGAGATCATGAGCTTTGTAATCTATAGATCTATTCTGCTACTCAAGTGCTTTAATGAATCTCTGCTTATCCCCACGTGTGTGAAGTTGACAGTGTGCACACCGTGTGGCACTTTGGCTAAGATTACCTAAATACTTGTCATGATTATAATTTGAGTTGGATGTCTCTATGAGATTGTGGTGTTTGTTGGAACCATCTAGCGCTCAAGGTGATAGTGAGGGGTTATCTAGATGGGTAATGCGAACTTTAATGTGTGCTGTTATAGCCCTACATGGTCCAACCGGAGAGTAGTTCAGGGTAGCATCATAAAGAGAAGATATTTATATGAGAGTGTCCACTAGTGAAAGTATGATCCCTAGGCATTGTTTCTAAGCATTGAAACACCGTTTACAATCAGTCTTGTTACATGTTTGCTTCCTGCCACTCTTATTTCAGATTGCAATTACCACTTATAATCATCCATATTACTTGTATTTCACTATCTCTTCGCCGAACTAGTGCACCTATACACTTGACAAGTGTATTGGGTGTGTTGGGGACATAAGAGACTTCTTGTATCTTGATTGCAGGGTTGCTTGAGAGGGATACCTTTGACCACTTCCTCCCTGAGTTTGATAAACCTTGGGTGATCCACTTAAGGGAAACTTGCTGTTGTTCTACAAACCTCTGCACTTGGAGGCCCAACACTGTCTACAAGAATAGAAAGCGTGCGTAGACATCAGTTTGTTACTGAATCTACCACATACAAACCGTTCTTGGCATTCCCGACAAAGGCTATAGAGAGAGTCTTACTCCACATGATAACCATAACCTTGGGGTCAAAATAGGCTATGAAGTCCATGAGTGTAAGTTGATGAACGGAAAGTAAATTATATGAAAGGGTTTTGACAAGCATAATGTCTACAATAGAAATAAACGGGTGTGACCACTACCTTACCCAAACCCAATACCTTAGAGGTTGATCCATCTCTATAAGTGACACACATGTTGGTAGTATTTGGTTTTATATCATCAAACATCTCCTTGCTTCTGGTCATATGACTAGTGGCACCACTATCAACCTCCCATTTCTCCCACCAAAAGCATAGTACAACAAGAAATTAATGCTTGGTCTTAGGTACCCATTGTTGAATAGGTCATCTTTTGTTAGTCACGAGTATCTTAGGAACCCAAATGGCCCAATGGTGATCATCACCATAATAGGTTCCTACATATTTAGTATAGACTTGGACATCATAAGATTTTATAAGGACATAGGGTGGGTTATATTTTCCCGCAAAGTCATCGTGAGATGGTTCATCACCACCCTTAATGACACATGATTCCTTCTCTTTTTCCTTCTCACCCTCCTTCACAAAGGCAATATTTTTGGAAGGGGGAGCAGGCACACTCTTCTTGTTCTTGTTCTTGCCCTTGCTCTTCTTCTTTGACTTGGATGCAAATATAAGCCCTTCCTTAGTCACATTGTCCCTTTGTTTACTCAAAAGGGCACTTATACTTCTATCACCTTGTGTGCATGAGACAAGGCCTTTCTCAATTGTGGCCTTCAACATATTGTTCTCTGCAATAATATCTCCATGATCACAACAAGGGTTAGTATAATATGAAGCAACACTAGTTCACACAATTGAACTTTCTTTTGTCACTTGAGTTTGAAGTTGTTAATGTTAATTTGAGAGATTACAAAATTTTCTCAATAGGACCTCATGGTCCTTCTTGAGTTTCTCAAACTCTTAATTTAGTCTAGCATGACCAACCCCAAACTTGAGCTTTTCATTTTTAAGCACTTTACTTAAAGCAAGAGCATGGTCACGTTCTTTAACAAATTTTGAGACATTCAAGTTAAAAGATTATTCACAACTAATATTGGTCTCTCCAAGAATAACTCTTTTACTTTGCTCTTCCTCAAGAGTATTTGACAAGGCGACAATCTCCATGGCGGCCTCACGAGCATGCCCAAACATCTCCGAGATGGTATCATATCTTTCATCGATGATATAGCGAGCTTCGCCTAGTTGACTCATGAGGGACTCGACACAAAACTTGACCTCACCTTCCAAGTTAGTCAAGAAACTAGTGGACTCCACCACTTCCTTCTTATTCTTGAGACTCATATCATCATCATATGAAGATGCATCAATAGAAGGAGTTGGGGATGGTGGATTTACCACAGAGGCTTTAGCCATGAGGCATTGATACGTCCATAATATATCTATAATTTTTGATGATTTTATGCTAATAATATGCTTTTGATACTCCTTTTTTATAAAGTTTATGATTTATTTGGACTAACCTACTAATAGTTGCAGAAGTGCACAATGTTCTTGTTTTACACTTTGATGTGTAGGAATTACCAAGAATACAAGTGGAAACCTTGTTGGAGTCAAATTGAGATTTTTCAGAAATCTGTCTCAGAACTCTTTTTGAAGATGGTCATGTTTCGGCTCGAAGACGGCGTCACACGGAAAAATCTTCAACTACAAACTTGTTGGAAATTTCGTGACAAACATTCTGAACATAAAATTTGGCTAATTCCGAGTCCGGACGGGCCCGATAGGCCTGATTTACTGCAGCCCAAGATGGGGTGACGGGAATCCAAGAAGCTATATAAAGGGAGGAAACCTAATTCGTGGTAGACACCTCCACCCACGAATTTGCAGCCACCAAAGACATGTTTTTGCCTCCCCATGGATCCCATCTCCATGGGGAAGGACTCCCAAGAAGCCATGAAGGAAGGATGCTAAGGGGCAGTGCTCCCCTGTGATACTGGCGGCGGGGAAGGAGTCCTCCGCACCGCCGCCTCTTCACCATCTTCACCGCCATCTCCATCTATCTCTACCACCATCTCCATTGCCGTTGCTGATTCTCATGATGATGAGGGAGTAGTTCTTCCTCGAGACTAAGGGTTCTACCGGTAGCTATGTGTTCATCCCTCTCTCTATGCGTGATCTTATGAGATCATGAGCTTTGTAATCAAGTAGATCTACCTTGCTACTCAAGTGCTTTAATAGATCTCTGCTCTCCCCATGTGTGTGAAAGTGACATCATGCACACCATGGTGGTACTTAGGCTAGAGATTACAAATACTTGTTATGAGTTATATTTGGAGTTGGATATTTCTATTAAGTTGTGGTGTTTGTTGGAACCATCTAGTGCTCAAGGTGAGAGTGTGAGGTTATCTATATGGGGAAAGCGGACTTTGAGGAGTGCTGTAATAGCCCTACCATGGATTAGATGTCCAACCGGAGAGTAGTTCAGAGTAGTATCATAGAGAAAAGATATTTATATGAGAGTGTTCACTAGCGAAAGTATGATCCCTAGGCCTTGTTTCTAAGCATTGAAATACTGTTTGCAACTAGATTTGTTACATGTTTGCTTGCTTCCATCTTTATTTCAGTTTGCCTTTAGTCTCTTCCACGCGCCATCAAAGCCATTGTCTGGCACCGTTACCACTTATAATTATCCATACCACTTGTATTTTACTATCTCTTCGCCGAACTAGTGCACCTATACACCTGACAAGTGTATTGGGTGTGTTAGGGACACAAAAGACTTCTTGTATCTTGATTGCAGGGTTGCTTGAGAGGGATACCTTTGACCACTTCCTCCCTGAGTTCGATAAACCTTGGGTGATCCACTTAAGGCAAACTTGTTGTTGTTCTACAAACCTCTGCACTTGGAGGCCCAACAACTGTCTACAAGAATAGAAGTGCGTAGACATCAAGCTATTTTCTGGCGCCATTCCCGGGGAGGTAAGGTAAAAGGTACTCACATCCTTCGGTGTGAGTGCTCGAAGTTATTTCCTTTAGATTTTCCAATTTTGTCTTTTTGTTTCTTGTTTTCACTTGTTAGGCTTAATGGAAAACAACAACAAAATTAGAGAGCTTTATAGCATTTATCTTGAGTTAGGACATGAAGTGTTTGAAGAGAAAATTAAAAAACCTATGGAACTTTATTTGCGTGCTAATAGCAATGTTATTAGTATGAATTCTTTGAACACCATTATTGCTAATGCTATGGAAAAGTCTAAGCTTGGGGAAGCTAGTTTTTATGAAAATGATCTTTTTAGTCCCCCAAGCACGGAGGAGAAAATTTACTTTGATGATACTATGCCTCCAATATATGATGATTGCAATGATGAATATGATATTTTCAGTCCACCTACTTTTGAGGAGAAAATTAATTATGATTACAATATGCCTCCTATATTTGATGATTATGGTGATGATAATAATAATGATAGCTATTTTGTTGAATTTGCTCCCACTATAATTAATAAGAATGACTATGTTTATGTGGGGAGTATTAATTCTTTTATGCATGTAGCTCATGATAAGAATGTTTTATGTGACAGTTATATTGTTAATTTTATTCATGATGCTACTGAAAGTTATTATGAGAGAGGGAAACATGGTTTTATGCATCTCAATAATATTAAGTTTCCCCTCTTTATGTTGAAAGTCTTGAAGTTGCACTTGTTTTGCTTTACTATGCTTGTTGCTTTGTGCTTTCATGACTTGTTTCTTTACAAGATTACTATGTATAGGAAGTGGGTTAGACTTAAATGTGCTTTGAATTTGCTTCTTGATGCTCTCTTTTACTTCAATTCATATTTCTTATGTGAGCATCTTCTCAAACTATCATGCCTAACTTAAAGGCGTTAAAGAAAAGTACTTATTGGGAGATAACCCAAAAGTTTTAGATGATTCTTGGAAGTTATTACCTCTGTAATAGCTGATCCTTATCCTTTTTATTTGCTTTTTTGCCAAGAGTAACCTCTAATGAGAGAGAAGTAATGCTTGGGAAAGTTGCTGTCCCGAAACAGATTTTTGTGCTTCACTGTAAAAATTCATGTAAAATCTCTGTATGTTGTTTGGAGGCGTGAATTTTTGTGCTTCTTCCCCCGGTTGTTATCTAACTTTCGTTAGTTCAACACTTTTAGATTTGAGCAACATAAAGTCTTCGAAAAAATTGGTTTTTACCTGCTGGTCTGTTTTGACAGATTTCTGCTATTATTTGCATTTGCTTCTTGTTGATTCCTTTTTGAGTTCTCTTTGGGGAATTGAGATTTTTGAGGGAAGTCCTACAGTAGCTTGTGTTTTATTGGAATTTTTATTGGTGTTGAAACTGAATCCAAAGACTTATTATCTTGAGTACACTAATGTTGCCAATAAAGATGGTGTGAAGTTTTGTATGAAGGAAAATTTTCAGGTGTAAGGAAAGAATGACGTAATGAGATGAAGAATAGACTAAAGCTCAAGCTTGGGGATGCCACCCCGTGTCACCCCAAGAAATATCCAAGAAGTACAAGCGTCAAAGCTTGGGGATTCCCAAGGCATCCCCTTCTTCATCAATAAAAATCTCAGGTCTTTCTAGACACTTCATTTTTATTGTTTCATGCACTATTGTGTTCTTCTTGAAGCGTCTTTGTTTTTAGTTTTCTTTTGTTTGGTTTGCTTAAATAAGTTGGTTGGATCCGAACACACTTCTTTTGGAGAGAGACACACTCCATTTTCATTGCCTAGAACACTCTAGTTTTCATTCTTATTGTTCTGTGAGTGTTCTCTTTTGCTAGCATTGTGTTTAGCCTTAGTTTTCTTATGCTTTCAGCTTAGAACTTTTTAGTTCTTATTTGTAGATTTGTGAGACAAGCTCACTGATCTTTATTTATTATTATCTTTGTGAGTTGTTTCTGAAGGGATTCGCAGCATAGTAAATCAAAAATTTCTACGGAAGCGAACAGAGGGAAATCCAAGATCTAATCTAGGAGATGCAAACAACGAGAGAGATTGGATTGGATCTTCATACCCTTGAAGATTCGCACAGCGGAACGTTCGTCGGAACGTGGGTGATGTAGTCGTACTCGCTTCTCCTCCTCGCGATCCGATCCGATCTAGCACCACAAGTGGCGGTGCCTCCGTGAGATGCACACGTGTAGCACCTCGACGTCTCCTCCTTCCTCGGACCAGCAAGTATGGTGGAGAGATGGATTGGATCTATAGCACGACGGCGTGGTGTATATGGTGGAGAATTTCTGCAGCAGGGCTTCGCGTACAAACAGTCGGGAGGGAGAGAGGAAGGCAGCAGGGCTACTAGGGCTTGGAGGGAGATGTGTGTAGGGGGGAGGGGGCGCACCAGCCCTCTATATATAGAGGGGGTGGCGGAGGCCAGCCCTAGCCCCTCATCCAAGCCTATCTCTAGTTTAAACGATTTAAACTCTCCCTTATCTAGAAATTCTATCCCTAGATTTAAACGAGTTAAATCTATCTAGAATCGGCTGGGCCCTATGGGGCCTTGTGCCCCTGGACCAATGCGGCCAGGACACTCCCTCATAGGCCCATGCCCCCTCCCGGAAGGTGGGACCACGTTGGCCCCCTTCCGGAAGGTTCTAGAAGCTTCCGGTACAATACCGATTAACCCGGAACAATTCCGAACTCCAAAAACTGCACTGCCTTATATGAATCTTATTCTCCGGACCATTCTGGAACCTCTCGTGATATCCCGGATCCCATCCGAGACTCCGAACAAAAAAATTCATAAACCAAGTATCCAATCTATCCTAGCGTCGAGACACGTTAAGTGTGTGACCCTGCGGGTTCGAGAATATGCAGACATGATCTTCTATCAATAATCAACAGCGGGGTCTGGGCACCCATATTGACTCCCACACATTCATCGATGATCATATCGGATGAACCACGATGCCAGGATTCAATCAATCCCATATATATATTCCCTTCGTCTCGCGATATTTTACTTGCCCGAGATTCGATCGTCGGTATCGTCATACCTAGTTCAATCTCGTTCACAGCAAGTACTTTACTCGTTCCGTAATCCGATATCACTTTGTGATTAACTCCTTAACCACATGCTTGCAAGCGGTGTTGATATCGATTACCGAGTGGGCCCGAAGTATATCTCTCCGACTTGGGAGGGACAAATTCCATCTCGATACATACAACCCAACAGATACTTTCCGATCACGTGAGAGACACCTTTATGATCACCCTCTCATAGGATGACATTTGATGACCTCAAAGCTTTCTTCCGATACCAGGGAGTTGTATTATCTCATGGTCTAAGGAATACAATATTTGACATAGGAAAAGCTTCGCAAAGATGAACACAATGACACGATCTAATTGCTTTGCTTAGTTTGGGTCTGTCCACCATATCATTCTCCCAATGATATGATCTCATTATCAATTGACAACTCATGTCTATGGTTAGGAAACCTTAACCATCATTGATCAATGAGCTAGTCCATAGAGGCGTACTAGGGACACGGTGTTGTTCACAAACCACACAAGTATTAATGTTTCCGCTTAATACAATTCTAGCATGGAATATAAACTTTATCATGAACAAGAATTATAATAATAACATCTTTATTATTGCCTCTAGGGCATAATTCCAACAGTCTCCCACTTGCACTAGAGTCAATAATCTAGTTTACATTTGGCAACAATCTCACACCCATGGCACTGAGGTGCTGATCATGTTTTACACGTGGAAGAGGTTTAGTCAATGGATCTGCGACATTCAGATCTGTATGTACTTTGCTGATCTTCAGATCTCCATCTGCTATATAATCTCGGATTATATGAAACTTGCGGTTGATATGCTTGGTCTTTGGATGATATCTTGGTTCCTTAGCGAGTGCTATGGCGCCAGTGTTGTCACACAATATCTCCAGTGGGTCCAATGCACTTGGAACCACGCCAAGCTCAGTGATGAAGTTTCTAATCCAAACTCCTTCACTTGACGCTTCTGTAGCAGCCATGTATTCCGCTTCTACTATAGATCCCGCGATCACGCTTTGCTTGCATCTTCTCCAGCTCACAGCTCCTCCATTCAAAATATACACGTATCCTGTCTGAGATTTAGAATCATCCTTGTCGGTGTTGAAACTAGCATCGACGTAACCTTTTACGACGAGCTGTTCATCACCCCCATAGACTAATAACATTTCTTTAGTCCTATTTAGGTACCTTAGGATGTTCTTCACGGCTGTCCAGTGTTCCACTCCTGGATCACTTTGATATCTGCTCATCAAACTAAGAGCATTGGACACATCCGGTCTAGTACACAGCATGGCATACATGATGGAACCTATGGCCGAGGCATAAGGCACTTTGCTCATAGCTTCCCTATCATTTACCATAGCTGGACACTGAGCCTTGCTCAATATCTTACCTGACAACATAGGCACTGAACCTTTCAATGCCTTATCCATTCTGAACCTTTTCAGAACTTTGTCTAGGTATGTACTCTGGCTTAAAGCTATCAGGCGTCTTTGTCTATCTCTATAGATTTTAATGCCCAATATATAAGCATCTTCACCTAGGTCTTTCATTGAAAAACACTTGTTCAAATAACTCTTCACATCGTTAAGCATGTTGATGTCATTTCCAATAATCAATATGTCATCCACATATATTACCAGAAACGTCACCGAGCTCCCACTCACTTTCTTGTAGATGCAAGCTTCGTAGCAATTTGGAACAAATCCAAAGCTCTTTATCACTTGATCAAAACGAAGGTTCCAACTCCGAGATGCTTGCTTCAGTCCATAAATGGAACGCTGAAGTTTGCATACTTTATCAGCATCCTTAGGATCGACAAAACCTTCGGGTTGCATCATATACAACTCTTCATCAATGTTGCCATTGAGGAAAGCAGTCTTGACATCCATCTGCCATATTTCATAATCATGAAACGCAGCAATTGCTAATAAAATCTGAATGGACTTAAACATCGCTACGGGAGAGAAAGTCTCATCGTAGTCAACACCTTGAACTTGTCGAAAACCTTTCGCAACAAGCCGTGCTTTATAGACGGTAACATTACCATCCGCGTCCGTTTTCTTCTTGAAGATCCATTTGCACTCAACGGCCTTTCGGTCGCTAGGAGGGTCCACCAAAGTCCATACTTGGTTTTCGCTCATGGATCCCAATTCGGATTTCATGGCTTCTAGCCATTTCTCAGAGTCTGGGCTCATCATCGCTTACTCATAGTTCGTAGGTTCACTGTCTTCTACTAACAAGACAGTCAAGACAGGGTTGCCGTACCACTCAGGAGGGGCACGCGACCTTGTCGACCTGCGACGTTCAGTAGCAGCATCGTCCGAAGCTTCATGATCCTTGTCATTTGCTTCCTCTATTGTTGGTGCAGGCAGCACTGGAACAATTTCAGGTGCTGCGCTACTCTCCAATTCAAGAGAAGGTTCAATAACCTCGTCTAGCTCTACTTTCCTCCCACTCACTTCTTTCGAGAGAAACTCCTTCTCAAGAAAGGAACCGTTCTTTGCGACAAACACTTTGCCTTTGGTTCTGTGATAGAAGGTATACCCAATAGTTTCCTTAGGGTATCCTATGAAGACGCATTTCTCCGCTTTGGGTTCGAGCTTGTCCGGCATCAACTTCTTGACGTAAGCTTCGCATCCCCAAACTTTAAGAAACGACAACTTAGGTTTAGCACCAAACCACAGTTCATACGGTGTCGTCTCAACGGATTTAGATGGAGCCCTATTTAAAGTGAATGCAGCGGTTTCTAATGCATAACCCCAAAATGATAACGGCAAATCAGTAAGAGACATCATCGATCGGACCATATCTAATAGGGTTCGATTCCGGCGTTCAGACACACCATTGCGCTGTGGTGTTCCGGGTGGCGTGAGTTGTGAAACGATTCCACTTGCTTTGAGATGTGTGAGAAAATCATAACTCAAATATTCGCCCCCACGATCGGATCGTAGAAACTTAATCTTTCTGTTACGATGGTTCTCCACTTCATTCTGAAATTCTTTGAACTTTTCAAACGTTTCAGATTTATGTTTCATTAAATAGACATACCCATATCTACTTAAGTCATCGGAAAAAGTGAGAAAATAGCGATATCCACCGCGCGTCGAAACACTCATCGGTCCGCATACATCGGTATGTATGATTTCCAACAAGTCCGTTGCTCGCTCCATCATACCGGAGAACGGGGTTTTGATCATCTTGCCCATGAGGCATGGTTCGCATGTGTCAAATGATTCAAAATCAAGATACTCCAAAAGTCCATCAGAATGGAGTTTCTTCATGCGCTTTACACCAATATGACCTAGACGACAGTGCCACAAATAAGTAGTATTATCACTATCTACTTTGCATCTCTTAGCCTCAATGTTATGGATGTGTGTTTCATCCCTTTCGAGATTTAGAAGAAATAAACCATTCACAAGAGGTGCATGACCATAAAAGATGTTACTCATATAAATAGAACAACCATTATTCTCCGATTTAAATGAATAACCGTCTTGCCATAAACACGATCCAGAAATAATGTTCATGCTCAACGCAGGAACATAATAACATTTATTAAGGTTTAAAACTAATCCCGAAGGTAAAACTAAGGAGAGCGTGCCGACGGCCATCACATCAACTCTTGATCCGTTGCCAACGCGCATCGTCACCTCATCCCTCGCAAGCCGCCGTCTATTCCGTAGCTCCTGTTTCGAGTTACAAATATTAGCAACTGAACCGGTATCAAATACCCAGGCACTACAACGAGGGCTAGTAAGGAAAACATCAATAACATGTATATCAAATATACCTTTGATGGTGCCAGCCTTCTTGTCCGCTAAGTACTTCGGACAGTTGCGCTTCCAGTGACCCTTGTCCTTGCAATAGAAGCACTCAGTGTCCGGCTTGGGACCAGACTTGAGCTTCTTCTCAGCAGAGGCAACGCGCTTGCCGCCGCCTTTCTTGAAGGGCTTTCTTGCACCCTTACCTTTCTTAAAGGTGGGGGGCTTGTTGACCATCAACACATGATTATTCTTTTTGATGTTCACCTCCGCTACTTTCATCCTAGCAAAGAGCTCAGTGATCATATCAGTGGAACCAATCTGATTGCGATCAACTACAAAACTTTTGTAGCTAGGAGTGTCAATCTTGAGCTCCTCTGGAATCTTGCAGTCCAGTTGCTCAAGGCGTTGAGTGTAGCCCGTCATCTCAATGGCGTGCTCACTAACGGAACTCCCTTCCTCCATCTTGTAGTTAAAGAATTTCTTAGAGATCTCATATCTCTCAGAACGGGCTTGAGTCTGAAACATGTTTTTCAGCTCCTCGAGAATCTCAAAGGGCCCGGCGAACTCCTCAAAACGATTTTGAAGATCTGATTCCATAGCATACAACATGGCGATCGCAATCAAATCATAATCATCCTTGCGCGACTGATAAACTGCTTTTTCATCAGCCGACGCATCTACAGCAGGGGCGTCACCTAGCGCTTTCTCAAGGACATAGTCCTTTTGTCCGCCAGCGAGAATGATTCTCAGAATGCGGAACCATTTGGTGAAGTTAGACCCATTGTTTCTAAGCTTTTCTATCTCAGCAAAAACGTTGAAGTTGAAGTTGGACTTGGCCATTGGATCTACAGTATTTGCAAGTACAATTTAGACTATGTTCATGATAAATATTTCAACTTAATCAAATTACTAGATGAACTCCCACTAAATTCAACATCCCTCAAGTTGTTTAGTGAACACGATCCAAATTCACCACACCTAATCCGATCATCACGAGAAGAGATGTGGTTTCAATGGTGGACAACAAAGTGTCGATCATATCATTCATATGACTCATGCTTAACCTTTCGGTTCTTGTGTTCCGAGGCCATGTCTGTACATGCTAGGCTCGTCAAGTTAGACCCAACTATTTCCGCGTGTGCAAAAACTGGCTTACACCCGTTGTATGTGAGCGTAGAGTCTATAGCACCCGATCATCACGTGATGCTTGGACACGACGAACTTTCGCAACGGTGCATACTTGGGGAGAACATAGTTTTATCTTGATCTTTAAGTGTGGAATCATCTTATAATGCTACCGTCGCGATCTAAGCATAATAAGATACATAAAAGGATAAACATCACATGCATATAACTTTATGTGACATGGTATAGCCAATCTTCGCGCAATGATCTCCATCTTGTGCGTTCCGGCATGATCTCCATCACTCCACCATGATTGCCTCCACCACGAATAGCAACTACAACTATTGCTAACTACTTAGCGATAAAGTAAAGCTATTACATGGCGTATAAGAAGTTGACTCGCAGGTCATACACAATTATAAATACAACCATATGGCTCCTGCCGGTTGTGTACTCATCGACATGCAAGTCGTGAAACATTACAAAACATGATCATCGCATACATTATACACATCACATCTTGGGCCATACCATATCACAGAAAACACTCCCTGCAAAAACAAGTTAGACGCCTCTACTTTGTTGTTGCATGTTTTACGTGGCTTATGGGAGTAGATGCTAAGAACGATTCTTACCTACGGAAAGCCACAACGGTGATATTATGGTTGCCAAACTCTGGTGTTAATCCCATGACAACTATAGTGAGAGAAACTGACATCCACCAGCCACATGTGTGGTACAAGCCACACGTCAAGTGCGGAGCCGGTCTCGCGAACACCGTCGCGTAAGGTTGGCCTGGACCGCTTCAATCTCACTATCCCGCGTCATAAGAAGAACACAAACAAGAGGATTGCAACAGAAAACATCAACGCCCGCAACAACCATGTTGCGTTCTACTCGTGAATCACATCTACGCATAGATCTAGCTCTGATACCACTGAAGGGATTCGCAGCATAGTAAATCAAAAATTTCTACGGAAGCGAACAGAGGGAAAGCCAAGATCTAATCTAGGAGATGCAAACAACAAGAGAGATTGGATTGGATCTTCATACCCTTGAAGATTCGCACAGCGGAACGTTCGTCGGAACGTGGGTGATGTAGTCGTACTCGCTTCTCCTCCTCGCGATCTGATCCGATCTAGCACCACAAGTGGCGGTGCCTCCGTGAGATGCACACGTGCAGCACCTCGACGTCTCCTCCTTCCTCGGACCAGCAAGTATGGTGGAGATATGGATTGGATCTACAGCATGACGGCGTGGTGTATATGGTGGAGAATTTCTGCAGCAGGGCTTCGCCTACAAACAGTCGGGAGGGAGAGAGGAAGGCAGCAGGGCTACTAGGGCTTGGAGGGAGATGTGTGTAGGGGGGAGGGGGCGCATCAGCCCTCTATATATAGAGGGGGTGGCGGCGGCCATCCCTAGCCCCTCCTCCAAGCCTATCTCTAGTTTAAACGATTTAAACTCTCCCTTATCTAGAAATTCTATCCCTATATTTAAACGAGTTAAATCTATCTAGAATCGGCTGGGCCCTATGGGGCCTTGTGCCCCTGGCCCAATGCGGCCAGGACACTCCCTCATAGGCCCATTCCCCCTCCCGGAAGGTGGGACCACGTTGGCCCCCTTCCGGAAGGTTCTAGAAGCTTCCGGTACAATACCGATTAACCCGGAACAATTCCGAACTCCAAAAACTGCACTACCTTATATGAATCTTATTCTCCGGACCATTCCGGAACCTCTCGTGATATCCCGGATCCCATTCGAGACTCCGAACAAAAAATTCATAAACCAAGTATCCAATCTATCCTAGCGTCGAGACACGTTAAGTGTGTGACCTTGCGGGTTCGAGAATATGCAGACATGATCTTGTATCAATAATCAACAGCGGGGTCTGGGCACCCATATTGACTCCCACACATTCATCGATGATCATATCGGATGAACCACGATGCCAGGATTCAATCAATCCCATATATATATTCCCTTCGTCTCGCGATATTTTACTTGCCCGAGATTCGATCGTCGGTATCGTCATACCTAGTTCAATCTCGTTCACAGCAAGTACTTTACTCGTTCCGTAATCCGATATCACTTTGTGATTAACTCCTTAACCACATGCTTGCAAGCGGTGTTGATATCGATTACCGAGTGGGCCCGAAGTATATCTCTCCGACTTGGGAGGGACAAATTCCATCTCGATACATACAACCCAATAGATACTTTCTGATCACCTGAGAGACACCTTTATGATCACCCTCTCATAGGATGACATTTGATGACCTCAAAGCTTTTTTCCGATACCAGGGAGTTGTATTATCTCATGGTCTAAGGAATACAATATTTGACATAGGAAAAGCTTCGCAAAGATGAACACAATGACACGATCTAATTGCTTCGCTTAGTTTGGGTCTGTCCACCATATCATTCTCCCAATGATATGATCTCATTATCAATTGACAACTCATGTCTATGGTTAGGAAACCTTAACCATCATTGATCAATGAGCTAGTCCATAGAGGCGTACTAGGGACACGGTGTTGTTCACAAACCACACAAGTATTAATGTTTCCGCTTAATACAATTCTAGCATGGAATATAAACTTTGTCATGAACAAAAATTATAATAATAACATCTTTATTATTGCCTCTAGGGCATAATTCCAACAGTTTCAAATAAGTTGATTGGTGTTGGAAAAGAGTAGGAAAGTTCATGCTTAAGTGGTATAAAAGGAGCTTGTTTTTGACTGTGACTTAGGCTTTATCATGTCATGCTTGATATTGTTTTGGCTTTATGCTTAGTGACTTTTGTTGTAGCATGACATGTTATAAACAATCGAGATTGCTTAATGTGCCTTGAAAGAATCATGCGTTGTTTTAGCATATTAAAACATAGTATTGTGGTATTCTCCTTTGATGCTTTATTGGGGTTGACTTGGTGCATGCTCACACCATGTTAAGACTATACCAAGTCACCATAGCCTCTATGATCATTTAGTTTTCGTCTTTTAATATCACTTGATGTTTTATTTCGGGTCGAAGACAGTGTCAAACGGAAAAATCTTCAACTACAAAGTTGTTGGAAATTTCACGACAACCGTTCTGGACATAAAATTTAGCTAATTCCGAGTCTGGACGGGCCCGATAGGCTTGATTTACTCCATCCCAAGATGGGATGACAGGAATCCAAGAAGCTATATAAAGGGAGGAAACCTAATTCGTGGGAGACACCTCCACCCACGAATTTGCAGCCACCAAAGCCACGTTTTTGCCTCCCCCATGGATCCCATCTCCATGGGGAAGGGCTCCCAAGAAGCAATGAAGGAAGGGTGCTAAGGGGCAGTGCTCCCCTGTGATACCGGCGGCGGGGAAGGAGTCCTCCGCGCCGCTGCCACCTCTTCACCATCTTCACGGCCATCTCCATCTATCTCTACCACCATATCCATCGCCGTTGCTGATTCCCATGATGATGAGGGAGTAGTTCTTCCTCGAGGCTAAGGGTTCTACCGGTAGCTATGTGTTCATCTCTCTCTCTATGCGTGATCTTATGAGATCATGAGCTTTGTAATCAAGTAGATCTACCTTGCTACTCAAGTGCTTTAATAGATCTCTGCTCTCCCCATGTGTGTGAAAGTGACAGCGTGCACACCATGGTGGTACTTAGGCTAGAGATTACAAATACTTGTTATGAGTTATATTTGGAGTTGGATGTTTCTATGAAATTGTGGTGTTTGTTGGAACCATCTAGTGCTCAAGGTGACAGTGTGGGGTTATCTATATGGGGAAAGCGGACTTTCTGGAGTGCTGTAATAGCCCTACCATGGATTAGAGTGTCCAACCGGAGAGTAGTTCAGAGTAGTGTCATAAAGAAAAGATATTTATATGAGAGTGTTCACTAGCGAAAGTATGATCCCTAGGCCTTGTTTCTAAGCATTGAAACACTGTTTGCAACTAGATCTGTTACATGTTTGCTTGCTTCCATCTTTATTTCAGTTTTCCTGTAGTCTCTTCCACGCGCCATCAGAGCCATTGTCTGGCACCGTTACCACTTATAATTATCCATACCACTTGTATTTTACTATCTCTTCGCCGAACTAGTGCACCTATACACCTGACAAGTGTATTGGGTGTGTTGGGGACCCAAGAGACTTCTTGTATCTTGATTGCAGGGTTGCTTGAGAGGGATACCTTTGACCACTTCCTCCCTGAGTTCGATAAACCTTGGGTGATCCACTTAAGGGAAAATTGATGTTGTTCTACAAACCTCTGCACTTGGCGGCCCAACAACTGTCTACAAGAATAGAAGTGCGTAGATGATTGATCAGTGTACGGCGCCAGAAAAGTGTTGGTGCGGTGTTGATGTAGAGCTCATTGGGAACCCTAAGAGGAAGGTATGATGAGCACAATAGCAAGTTTCCCTCAGTTATGAAACCAAGGTTTAATCGAACCAGTAGGAGCAAGGAAACCCCCCAAAGGTGTTGCTAGCTAAGCCTTGGCAGGGCGCACTACTGGTGCTAGTAGCAACGTGGAGACCTGCACAGCACAACCACAGAACTTTGTCCCCAACTTGCGATGAGGTTGTCAATCTCATAGTGTTTTGCGGAAAACAAAGGATTAAACATATCGAATGGAAAGAAGTAATAGTTTGCAGAAAGTAAACACAAAGCAGTAAACAGTTTATAGATTGTATGTAAAAGAAAAGGACCGGGATCCATAGTTCACTAGAGGTGGCTCTCCTTAGATAGATAACATGCTGGGTGAACAAATTATAGCGGGGCAATTGACAAACATCGAGAAAGCAATACATGCATATACTAATCATCTTGACTCCTTTGAGACTTGATTGGGCATTACAACATTATACATACACCGCCATCCAACTGCATCTATGACTAATAATCCACCTTCAGGTTATCATCCGAACCCCCTCCAGTATTAAGTTGCAAGCAACAGATTATTGCTTTACGAATTGCGTGTAAAGTAAACAATATGGTTGTTCTATGAACAAAGGATTGTTGTTTTCTCCCTAGTAGCAACAGCACATCTAGTACCTTAGAGATTTCTGTCACTTCCCCAGATTACCAGAGGCATGAACTCACTATCGAGCATAAATACTAACTCTTGGAGTTGCTAGCATCTACTTGGCCAAGATAGCTACTAACAACAGAAAGCATGCAAGATCACAAATAACAAAGACATGATAGAATCAATAATCAATCTGAAATAGCATCTCAATATCCATCGGATCCCCGCAAACACAACATGCAGAATTACAAATAGATGATCTTGATCATGAACGAAGCTCACAAGATCTAGACATGAAATCACAAAGGAGGAGAACCAGCCATCTAGCTACTACATAGATCCGTAGTCCAAGGATGAACTACTCACGCATCACACCAGAGGCATGCATGGTGATGAAGAAGGCCTCTAGGGTGAATTCCCCTCTCCGGCAGGGTGTCGGGAAGAGCTTCCGATCCCTCCCGATCTAGGGATGGAGATGACGGTGGCTACAGACTCTTTCGTGGATTTTTGATCGGGTACTTAGGGTTTTTGTCCTGAGGGCATCTTATAGGCGGAAGGAGAGGCCAAGGGGGTGTTGGGGTCGGCCAGACCACCCCCTGGCGCGGGTCAGGCCTGGCCGCGCGGCCAGGTGGTGTGGCTGGCCCCCAGCCCTTCTCCGTCTCGTATTCTGGCATCTGATGACTTCCGGAAAAATAGGCACTTTGGCTTTTGTCCCGTCCAATTCCGAGAATATTCATTTTCTGACTTTCCTGGAACCAAAAACAGCAGAAAAGAGGCAGCTGGCACTGTGGCTCTTGTTAATAGGTTAGTCCAAGAAATCATATGAAAAGTACTCCAACGTGTGGACAAAACACAAGAAAGTGGATAAAACCAAGCATGGAACCTCAAAAATTATAGATACATTTTCAATGTATCAACATCCCCAAGCTTAACTCCTGCTCGTCCTCGAGTAGGTAAGTGATAAAAAGAAAGAATAATTTTTGAGGTGACATGCACCATTAAAGACTTGATCAAAGTATTTGTAAAACATTCAAAGCTAGGATCATAGTACTTCAATGATAACATGAAATACAAAGTTCTAGCAATAAGACAAAGAAACTAAGATGCAACATAAAAAGGCACAAACAAAAGATTCATGAATAACAATGCTTTGCAAGACGTTTGTTTGTTTCACATAAAGAAAACATAGCATAATAGTATTCAGCTTGTCCCTCATAGAGTTGCAAATATAAATGCATAGGACACCTTCAAAGTTCATAAGAGTGACTTGATACAAATAGTTTAAAACAAGCAATATCAAGTTATGCATCAATCAACTAGTCTTGGGACAATGCACATAGAACTAAGAATCGCCACTATGCTCTCAAAGTAGGTGCATAAAGGTAGAAGGTGGAGACTCAATATAATGGTGGAAGAAGGGCCTTCATAGAAGGATGTAGGGATTCAAGTCTCATAAAGAGCTTCCAAAAATTATGGTACTTATAGCTTTCATCTCTCATTGCCCCTATCATAAGCATCTTGAAGTGATTAAGGTTAAAGTGACACAACTAAGAGGATATGCTTGACAAGTTATAAACCGAAATCTCATGCCCCTTACTTACAAAGACCGAACCTCATGCTACTCAAGTTTAGTCACGAGTAAGCTCTTGTCATTGTAAGTACATATGTATCATAAAGAACCGCCAACGGGGTACCCCTTGCACATGATACGGGAGCTTTCCCATAATCAAAATGACAAGGCAAGCAGACAATGAGCATCTCAGCGATCTTTTTATTTGCTATTTGCATAGGTTTTTATTGAGGATTGATGGCTCAGTGCACGGCGCCCAGAAAAGTGCTGGTGCGTGGTTGATGTAAAGCTCGTTGGGAACCCCAAGAGGAAGGCATGATGAGCATAGCAGCAAGTTTCCCTCAATTATGAAACCAAGGTTTAATCGAACCAGTAGGAGCAAGGAAACACCTCAAAGGTGTTACTAGCTGAGCTCTGGCAGGGCGCACTACCGGTGCTAGTAGCAACGTGGAGACCTGCACAACACAACCACAGAACTTTGTCCCCAACTTGCGATGAGGTTGTCAATCTCACCATTTATTGCGGAAAACAAAGGATTAAACGTATCGAATGGAAAGAAGTAAAAGTTTGCAGAAAGTAAACACAAAGAAGAAACAGTTTATAGATTGTATGTAAAGTAAAGGATCGGGATCCATAGTTCACTAGAGGTGGCTCTCCTTAGATAGATAACATGCTGGGTGAACAAATTACAGCGGGGCAATTGACAAACACCGAGAAAGCAATACATGCATATACTAATCATCTTGACTCCTTTGAGACTTGATTGGGAATTACAACATAATACATAGACCGCCATCCAACTGCATCTATGACTAATAATCCACCTTCAGGTTATCATCCGAACCCCCTCCAGTATTAAGTTGCAAGCAACAGATTATTGCTTTACGAACTGCGTGTAAAGTAAACAATACAATTGTTCTATGAACAAATGATTGTTGTTTTCTCCCTAGTAGCAACAGCACATCTAGTACCTTAGAGATTTCTGTCACTTCCCCAGATTACCAGAGGCATGAACCCACTATCGAGCATAAATACTAACTCTTGGAGTTGCTAGCATCTACTTGGCCAAGATAGCTACTAACAACGGAAAGCATGCAAGATCTCAAATAACAAAGACATGATAGAATCAATAATCAATCTGAAATAGCATCTCAATATCCATCGGATTCCCACAAACACAACATGTATGAATTACAAATAGATGATCTTGATCATGAATGGAGCTCACAAGATCTAAAAATGAAAGCACAAAGGAGGAGAAACCAGCCATCTAGCTACTACATGGATCCGTAGTCCAAGGATGAACTACTCACGCAACACACTAGAGGCTTGCTTGTTGATGAAGAAGGTCTCCAGGGTGAATTCCCCTCTCCGGCAGGGTGCCGGGAAGAGCTTCAGATCCCCCCGATCTAGGGACAGATACGACGGCGGCTACAGACTCTTTCGTGGATTTTTGATCGGGTTACTTAGGGTTTTCGTCCCGAGGGCAACTTATAGGCGGAAGGAGAGGCCGAGGGGGTGTTGGGGGCGGCCAGACCACCCCCTGGCGCGGGCCAGGCCTGGCCGCGTGGCCAAGTGGTGTGGCCGGCCCCTAGCCCTTCTCCGTCTCGTATTCTGGCACTTGATCCCTTTCGGAACAATAGGCACTTTGGCTTTTGTCCCGTCCAATTCCGAGAATATTCATTTTCTGACTTTTCTGGAACCAAAAACAACAGAAAACAGGCAACTTGCACTGTGGCTCTTGTTAATAGGTTAGTCCAATAAATCATAATAAAAGTACTCCAAAGTTGGAACAAAACACAAGAAAGTGGATAAAACCAAGCATGGAACATCAAAAATTATAGATACATTTGCAATGTATCAACATCCCCAAGCTTAACTCCTGCTCGTCCTCGAGTAGGTAAGTAATAAAAAGAAATAATTTTTGAGGTGACATGCACCATCAAAGATTTGATCAAAGTATTTACAAAACTCAAAGCTGGGATCATAGTACTTCAATCATAACATGAAAGACAAAGTTCTAGAAATAAGCAAAGAAACTATGATACAACATGAAAAGTCACAAACAAAAGATTCATGAATAACAATGCTTTGCAAGACGTTTGTTTGTTTCACATAAAGAAAACATAGCATAAAAGTATTCAGCTTGTCCCTCAATAGAGTAGAAAATATAAATGCATAGGACACCTTCAAAGTTCATAAGAGTGACTAGATACAATAGTTTCAAACAAGCAATAACAAGTTATGCATCAATCAACTAGTCTTGGGACAATGCACATAGAACTAAGAATGGCCATTATGCTCTCAAAGTAGGTGCATAAAGGTAGAAGGTGGAGACTCAATATAATGGTGGAAGAAAGGCCTTTTGTAAAAGGAAGTAGGGATTCAAGTCTCATAAAGAGCTTCCAAAAATTATGGTACTTATAGCTTTCAACTCTCATTGCCCCTATCATAAGCATCTTGAAGGTGATTAAGGTTAAAGTGACACAACTAAGAGGATATGCTTGACAAGTTATAAACCGAAATCTCATGCCCCTTACTTACGAAGACCGATCCTCATGCTACTCAACTTCAGTCACGAGTAAGCTCTTGTCATTGTAAGTATATGTGTATCATTAAGAACCACCAACGGGGTACCCCTTGCACATGATACGGGAGCTTTCCCATAATCAAAATGACAAGGCAAGCAGACAATGAGCATCTCAGCGATCTTTTTATTTGCTATTTGCATAGGTTTTTATTGAGGATGCTTCATAGAGTGCTCACTATGGTGATGCTGCAAGTTTCCACCATGATTAGGCATGGCTTAGGATAGCGGCCCAGGCGTTTCTCTAACACAAATACAAACTCCATGATCTTACAAGTTCCAATTTTATTTCACACCGCTGGGATCCGTAAGTAAAAGAACATAATATCAACGGGGTACAAAGTACAAGTGCAATGTTGAAAGCGTTCCCCATGGTACATGGTTCTGCTAATTTCAACTTATAAAGCGCAAGCATATACGCAACAAAGAAGGACCCAATGGTTCAAGTTTATTAGAGGCAATAAAGTAAAGTGTGTCATCAAGTTCGTGAGAGCTTTAATCACTAGTTTTCTCATAAAAAGTGGAAGGTAAACAAAAGCATGAATATACTTGGAATAGCATAAGCTAGTAGGTAGGTATGGTGGACTCTTTGGAAAAACTTGGTTTAGGGAGTTGGATGTATGAGTGGAACTCATACTTGGTTGTGGAGGCTAGCAAAAGACTAGGAGCGACAAACTAAGAGAGCAATAATGGCCATAATCATGCAGAGCGACAAAACATCATTGATCAAAGCATAAAGTGATATTACAAGTTGAAAACTAAAGGATCATAAAGGCTATGGTGACTTGAGATAGTCATAACATGGTGTGAGCATGCACCAAGTCAACCCAAATAAAGCATCAAAGGAGAATACCACTATACTATGCTTTAATATGCTAAACAACGCATGATTCATCCAAGGCACATTAAGCAATCTCAATTGTTTATAACAAGTCATGCTACACCAAAGAATACTAAGCATAAAGCCAAAACAATATCAAGCATGGCATGACGAAGCATTGCCACAGTCAAAAACGAGCTCTTTTTACCATATAAGCATGAACTTTCCTACTCTTTTCCAAACCAAACTATTCGCAAACCAAAGTGTGAAAGAGGGGGTCCAACCAATTTATTAATAAAACTAAGAAAACCAAGAAAACTAAAAACCAAAGCGAAAACGAAAAAGAAGACGCTCCAAGAGAAACAGAACTGTGCACGAAACAATAAAATGAAGCGTTTGGAAGAAACCTGGAATTTTTATTGATGAAGAAGGGGATGCCTTGGGCATCCCCAAGCTTTGACGCTTGTACTTCTTGGATATTTCTTGGGGTGACACGCGTGGCATCCCCAAGCTTGAGCTTTAGTCCATCATTCATCTTGTTACTCATTCCTTCCATACAACTAAAAATTTTCCTTCATACACAACTTCACACAATCTCATTAGCAACATTAGTGCACTTAAGATAAATAAGTCTCAAGGTTCAGTTCTAACACCAAATAAACTTCCATTAGAACACTAGCTACTGAGCACTTCCCTCAAAAATCTCAATTCCCCAAAGGAACTCAAGAAGAAACTAACAAGAAGCAAATGCTGAAAATGGCAGAAATCTTTCAAAACAGACCAGCAGGTAAATACGAATTTTTTCGGACACCTTATGTTGCTCAAATAAAAAAGTGTTGAACTAATGAAAGTCAGATAACAACCTGGGGCAGAAGAACAAAAAATTACAGCTCATTCCGACGTACAGAGCTCTCTCAGGAATTTTTACGGTGAAGCACAGAAATCTGTTTCGGGACAGCAACTTTCCCAATCATTAGAGGTTAATCTTGGCACAAAAAGCAAATAAAAAGGATAAAGAGAGGTTATTACAGAGGTAATAACTTCCAAGACTTAATTAAAACTCTTGGTTATCTCCCAACAAGTACTTTTCTTTAACGCCTTTAAGTTAGGCATAAGAAGCAAAGAAAGAATCAAGTGTTCTCAAATGAAGAAGCATTAAGACCAAATTTTGTTTTCATAGGAGAAGCAAAAGAAATCTTTTCTATCTTTTTAGGAAAGTGTTCTATACCTTTCTTGAGTAGGAGTTGATATTTAATGGTGCCTTCTTTCATATCAATGATGGCACCAACAGTTCTAAGAAAAGGTCTTCCCAAAGTAATAGGACAAGAAGCATTGTATTCAACATCCAAAACATAGAAATCAACGGGGACATAGGAATCATTAAACATAATAAGAACATCATTAAGACTCCCCATGAGTTTCTTTTTAGCATTAGCATCAAGTGGGATATTCAAATAACAATCTTCTAGAGGAGGCAAATCAAGCATATCATAAATCCTTCTAGGCATAATAGAAACACTACTATCAAGATCACACAAAGCTTTGAAATCAAAGTCGTTCACTTTCATATTAATGATGGGTTCCCAACCATCTTCTTGTTTTATAGGAATAGAAGCTTTATGTTTCATCTTTTCTTCTTTAATCTTTATGAGAGCATCAGTAATGTGTTTTGTAAAAGCCATGTTCATAGCACTAGCATTAGGACTTTTAGCAAGCTTTTGTAGGAACTTAATAACTTCAGAGATGTTGCAACCATCAAGATCAAAATCAACTTTATCATCTAAAGTAGTAGAACTATTACTGGCCTCAACACTAGTGGTGGTAATAGTAGAAACACTAATGTTTCTAGCAATTTCATCTTCTCTTTCCCACTTAGCATGTAATTCAGCTAATAGTCTAACATTTTCATCAATTCTTACTTGTATGGCATTAGTAGCTACAAAGGGATTCTCATTAGTTTCAGGTTTAGCAGCCATTTTATTAATCAATGAAGATTGAGCTTCAGACAAAGATGATATATTTCTTTCAGCATTAGAGAGTTTCAATTGTAAACTAGGAATTTCTCTATTTAGACTCTCAAGTTGATGGCTAATGTTCTTCAAAATGACAGATTGCTCCTCCATTGTTTTAGTAAATAGTCTATTTTGCTCATATTGCATTTGCATAAAGTTTTTAGTGGCTCTTTCAACTTACAAAATTCTACCTTCACTAGGTAATTCAGATTTACCATTGTTGGGAGGGTATGGCTTATAATTGTTGTTACCAAAATTGTTCCTATAAGCATTATTACCATAAGCATTGTTGCCAAAGTTGTTATTTCTTATGAAGTTCACATCAACTTGCTCTTCTTGAGCAACCAAAGAGGCTAAAGGAACATTATTTGGATCAATATGGGCTTTCCCTTTAACAAGCATAGACATAATAATATCAATCTTATCACTCAAGGAGGAGGTTTCTTCAACAGAATTTACCTTCTTACCTTGTGGAGCTCTCTCAGTATGCCATTCAGAATAATTAACCATCATATTATCCAATAGTTTTGTTGCAGCACCCAAAGTGATGGTCATAAAGGTACCTCTAGCAGCTGAATCCAATAGGTTCCTTGAAGAATAGTTCAATCCTGCATAAAAAGTTTGGATGATCATCCAAGCAGTCAGTCCATGAGTGGGACAATTCTTTACCAAAGATTTCATTCTTTCCCAAGCTTGAGCAACATGCTCATTATCAAGTTGTTTAAACTTCATTATTTCACTTCTCATGGATATAATCTTAGCAGGAGGATAGTATTTTCCAATAAAAGCATCTTTGCACTTAGTCCAAGAATCAATACTATTCCTAGTTAAGGAATTCAACCACTCTTTATCTTTTCCTCTCAAAGAGAAAGGAAACAATTTCAGTTTAATAATATCACCATCTATATCCTTATGCTTTTGCATCTCACAAAGTTCAACAAAGTTATTTAGATGGGAAGCAGCATCTTCATTACCAATACCAGAAAATTGTTCTCTCATAACAAGATTGAGCAAAGCAGGTTTTATATCAAAGAAAGTATTTTCAGCCATAGGTGGAGCAATAGGAGTGCTCATAAAATCATTGTTGTTGGTGCTAGTGAAGTCACACAACTTGGTGTTTTCAAGAGTAGTAATTTTTTTGGGTTTTCAAATAAGAAAGGAAACAAGTAAAACTAATTTTTTTGTGTTTTTTGAAGAACAAAACAAGCAAACAAAACAAAAAGAAGCTAAGCAAAACAAAAACAACAAAGTAAAGAGATTGGTTATGAGGGACTCCCCTTGTGAAGATGTCCTTGACTCCCCGACAACGGCGCCAGAAAAATGCTTAATGGCTCAGTGCACGGCGCTCAGAAAAGTGATAGTGCGTGGTTGATGTAGAGCTTGTTGGGAACCCTAAGAGGAAGGTATGATGAGCACGGCAGCAAGTTTCCCTCAGTTATGAAACCAAGGTTTAATCGAACCAGTAGGAGCAAGGAAACACCTCAAAGGTGTTACTAGCTGAGCTTTGGCAGGGCGCACTACCGGTGCTAGTAGCAACGTGGAGACCTGCACAACACAACCACAGAACTTTGTCCCCAACTTGTGATGAGGTTGTCAATCTCACCGTGTTTTGCGGAAAACAAAGGATTAAACGTATCGAATGGAAAGAAGTAAAAGTTTGCAGAAAGTAAACACAAAGCAGAAACAGTTTTAGATTGTATGTAAAGTAAAGGACCGAGATCCATAGTTCACTAGAGGTAGCTCTCCTTAGATAGATAACATGCTGGGTGAACAAATTACAGTGGGGCAATTGACAAACACCGAGAAAGCAATACATGCATATGTTGGAGATATGCCCAAGAGGCAATAATAAAGTGGTTATTATTATATCTTTATGTTTATGATAAATGTTTACATCCCATGCTATAATTGTATTAACCGGAAACATTAATACTTGTGTGTTTTGTAAACATAAAAGAGTCCCTAGTAAGCCTCTTGTTAAACTAGCTTGTTGATTAATGGATGATCATGGGTTCCTGATCATGGACATTGGATGTCGTTAATAACAAGATCATATCATTAGGAGAATGATGTGATGGACACACACCCATAGTAAGCATAGCATAAGATCAAGTCATTAAGTTCGTTTTGCTACAAGCTTTTCAAATGCATAGTAACCTAATCCTTCGACCATGAGGTTATGTTAATCACCATCACCGGATGGATACTTTGATGACATCAAACACCGCTTCGTAACTGGGTGGTTATAAAGGTGTCATTGGGTATTCTGAAAGTATGTGTTGAAGCGCATGGACCAAGATTGGGATTTGTCCATCCATATGACGGATAAATATACTATGGGCCCTCTCGGTGGAATGTCATCTAGTTAGCTTGCAAGCATGTGACTATGTCACAAGGGATGACATATCATGGAACGAGTAAAGAGTACTTATCAGTAACGAGGTAGAACTAGGTATGGAGATACCGACGATCAAACCTCGGATAAGTAGAGTATCGCGTGACAAAGGGAATTGGTTTCATATGTTAATGGTTCTATTGATCACGAAGTCATCGTTGAGTATGTGGGAGCCATTATAGATCTCCAGATCCCGCTGATGGTTATTGATCGGAGAGGTGTCTCCATCATGTGTGCATATTCACGAACCGTAGGGTGACACACTTAAGGTTCGAAGTTGTTTTAAGTAGATATGGAATGTGCGTTGGAGACCGAATGTTGTTCGGAGTCTCGGATTGGATCCGAGACATCACGAGGAGATCCAGAATTGTTCGGGGAATAAGATTCATATATTGGGGATAATTTTTTAGTTAGGAAATGTTCCGGAGTATTTGTATGGGGATTCTAGAAGGTTTCGGAATGTTCCAGAATGTTCTAGAAGATTTCTTGGAGTTTACTTGAAAACCAAGAAAGGATCAAGGAATCCTTGTGGGGTAAGACAAGGATTCGTGGGGGAGTAGGACTCTCCCCCCACCTCCTTGATCCGCCCGCCAAGGGAGAGGGGAGTCCTACAAGGACTCCACCTCCCCATGGCGCCCCCCTCCTTTAAATAGAGGGGTGGAGGCACAATCCCCCTTGCCCCTTCTATTCTCTAGATCTCAAGTTGCCTCTCTCCTCCTCCTTCCCTCTGCTCTGGCTTAGGCGAAGCCCTGCAGAATTCTCTACTCCACAACCACCACCACCACGCCGTCGTGCTGCTAGGATTCCGTGGAGAGATCTACTACCTCCGCTGCTCGCTGGAACAGGGAGAGGAAGGTCTGCTTCGACTCCGCATGTGTGACCGACTGCGGAAGCGCTGCCGGAACGCGGCGCCGGAAGGATCGTCTACTCGATCTTGAGATCGGCAAGTGATCGACTACATCAACCACGAGATCCGATCTCGTAACGCTTTCGGGTCTACAAGGGTTAGTACAGATCTATCTCGTTGCACATGTCTAATAGATTAGATCTTGGCTTTTATCTATATTAGATCTGGGTTTTGTTCGTTCTTGCGGTAGAAACTTTTTGTTTTCCATGCTATGAACCCATCAGTGGTATCAGAGCCGTGTCTATGTGTAGATCTGTTGCACGAGTAGAAAACAATGGTTTTGTGGGCGTTGGTGCTTGTGTCGTCTTTTGCTTTGTGTACTTTGCATCTTGCGGTATGGTGGGATGAAGCGTCTCGGGCTAACCTTACATGTCATCGCACATGAGACTTGCTCCACAGTTGACGTGCAACTCGTATTGCACAAGTGGCTTTGCGGGTGTCTGTCTCTCCCATCATAGTATAGATCCAATCTACACTTTGCACTTGATAGCACTTGTATCAACGTTGTGGTTCAGTTTCGTAGGTAAGATCCGTTCTTATTCGAAAGCCCCAAACCACATAAAACATGCAAAGAAAATTAGAGGCGTCTAACTTGTTTTTGCAGGGGTTTTGTGATGTGATATGGCCGTCATGTGATTGTGATTATATTTGATGTATGCAATGATCCTTGTTGTAATATGGCAACCGACAGGAGCCTAATGGCTGTCTTCAATTCTGTTAAGACCTGCGTGACTATTCATCTTGTAATAGCTTTATTCCAAGTAGTTGTAATAGTTGCTAGTGATGATGGACAACCATGAAGCGGCACCACTGACCTTGACGCAATGCTGGTGATGATGGAGATCATGTCCGTGCTTTGGAGATGGAGATCAAAGGCACAAAAAGAAAGGGCCATATCATATCACACTAATTATGAATTGCTTGTGATGTTAATACTTTATGCATCTTGTATTGCTTAGATCGCGACGGTAGCATTATAAGATGATCCCTCTCACTAAATATCAAGTAATAAAGTGTTCGTCCTTAGTAGGCACCGTTGCTAAGACTCGTCGTTTCGAAGCATCTCGTGATGATCGGGTGTGATAGATTCTACGTGTGCATACGACGGGTGCAAGCCAGATTTGCACATGCGGATACTAAGGTTAACCTTGACGAGCCTAGCATGTACAGACATGGTCTCGGAACACGAAATACCGAAAGGTAAAGCATGAGTCATATGGATGATATGATGAACATGTTGATTGTTCGCCTTTAAAGCTACATCATCTCACGTGATGATCGGACTTGGTGTAGTAGATTTGGTTCGTGTAATCACTAAAACAACTCGAGGGATGTTGTTTTGAGTGGGAGTTTATTTGTAATTTGGATTAGTCGAACTCAATTTCTCATAAACACAATCAAAGTGAATTTGCATAGTTTGTTGTAGTCTTTGGCATCCGTTCACCACCTTACGCTTAGTTATAGTTGAGATAGTGGAACTATAGAAATTCTGGATATTTGCTTTACGAACTAGTATCGTATTGTTTTGAGTGTCAATCTAAAGTTTAAAAGTCATGTTGCAAACCTTCAGCAAACTCTGTTTACTCTTTGAAGTTTAATAAACAGTATTAAATCAAGAGTAACAATTCCAGTGTTAGTATCTAATGTATCATGTTTGCCTCCATGATTCTTGATACTCAAAAGATTGTTTTTAATATAAAGTTTATCTAAGAGCTGAAAGCAATGTTTCAGAAACCATCATATGTGGAAGGTATTGCAATATCTAAAACAATGTGTTGGTTACAACATGATAGAGTATATGTCCTCATATTTGATGAGAATTTGTGAAGGTTGGAGACGCTGGTCGTCCTAATCCTCCAAAAGGTTTTGGAAAAGAAACATTATACTCGCAATTCACCTTTATAAGCTATAGCAGCTTGATCATGAAAGTTGTCATGATAAGGATGAATAGAAGATGTAAGTAAAATGTTTACTACACTAAAAGATTACTAAAGAATGGAACTTTGAAAGAATGTCAAACATTTGATGAAGGTGATCCACTTCAAAGTGCAAGTCCAAAGGTATTAGTATTTGACTATACACACTTTGTACTATGTGTCATGTGAATGACACCACTATTGATGTTGATAGATTCTTTTAAAAGAAAAGGAATTGTTGAAAGAGAATCTATAAAATATTTGGTAGAAAAGAAAAGATTGGAGATATCCAACTTAGTTATATAGAAGATACATGTTATGGCTATATTCCTTGGCTGTTAAACAATGTGGTTCTGCGGTATTGGATACCGAATTGGTTGGTATGAAGTGTCATACAGGACAACACAATTCATGAACTGCAATGGCCTAAGTAACTAGCAAGAGAATATGTGATGATGTTCATCGAAAACAAACAAAGGGTTGTTGTGTTGCTCGTTAACATCAAAGCTTGCCTTCAAGATTTGTTTCAATAATTGTTATTTTGATCAGGTATTATGACGACAAAAGGTTGTTCAAATAATTACCGTATTCCATAATAGATGGATGATATACAAGTCTAGCTGGAGAAATAACGACCATAAAACTAATGCTAAAATGTCGCAAGACAAATAATTGAAAGATCACTTGCAAAGTGACATCGATGTTTAAATTATATTGAAAGGGATACATGAAGAAACTCCATGTTGATGGATTTTTGGAGTCTTTGATTTTGATCAAATGACGCTTGTGATACTTTCCTGGAGATAATTAAAACTCCGTTCGTAGGCCAAAAGAGGAACGGACGACTAACTGATTGGAATTTGTACATATTAATGTATATAGTCCATTATGTGTAGTCGTGGGCGATGGATTTCAACTTCATATGCTTTCTCCGAAGATTTGAGTGAGTATATGTATATACTTACTCAATAAGGAAGAAGTATGAAACATTTGAAAATGTTCAAAGACTTTCAAGATGAAGTGGAAAATTATTGTAACAAGAAAATAAAAAAGTTTATGATTGGATCATAAAGATGTTTGAGTTACAAGTTTAGCAAAACACCTAAGATTTGAGGAATCGTTCCATGGATTTGCATTTCCCAAAACACCATAGGAGTATGGAGTGTTCAAGATATGTAATGAAACCTTGTTTGACATGGTAAGATCAAAGGTGTCATTTATAAAACTGCCATTATATTTTAAAAGATTAAAGCTTTAGTGACTACCGCTTTTACACTGAAAAGAGCTCCATCGTGATCCGTTGAAATGACACCATATAAGTCATGGTTTGGGATAAAACCCAGGTTGTCCTTTCTTAAATTTTTGGTATGCTAGGCATAAGTAAAGTGTTTACAACCAAAGTCGGATGAGCATGTCTTTGTAGGTTATTTCGAATAACCATTGGATATTCCTCCATAACACCGAAGACAAAAGTGTTTGTCACTTAGAATGTCGAGTTTCTTGAGAAGGAATTTTTGGTGAAAATTCAAGTGGGAGGACAATAGAACTTTGACAAGGTTGTTGAACCTTGGCTAATATGTGCTGAGTTCCGCAGCATCGGTAAGTGTCCCGGAGGCAGCAACAATGCTCATGGCTCACGTGCCTCAAAGGTTGTGGTCACGGAGATCTAAGTTCCTATTGAACCAAGTAGGTCGGGTAAGTAATCAAATGCCAAGATTTGAGAGTTAAATCATTGTTGTTTGACAATGATGAACCGACTACATGCAAATAATCAATGATGGGCCCTGACTTCGTTAAGTGGCTTGAAGCCATAAAATCCGTGATATTCCATACACGAGAAATCAAGCTTTGAATTTGAAAGACCCTCTGGAAAGCTACAAGACCTTACAGTCGTATATGGATCTATAAAGAAATAGACATGGATGTTTCACATCTATGAAATAGTCGACATGTCGGAAAGAGTTTACGACAATGTTCAAGGAATTGACTATGATAAGATTTGATCTTTCATAGCGATATTTAGTCTGGACGGATTAATGTAGCAACCACTACATATATTTTGGTATATGGTAGTTGAACAAACAAAACAAGTTCTTCTAATAGAATGGTTACCTAGGATGTGTCCATGACACGATCCAAAGGGTTTTGTTAATTCAAAGGATGCTAAAAGAATATGCAAAACTTCAATGGTTGAAGTGAGCATTGCGGAGTTGGAATCTTCACCGTGATGAAACCGATAAAAGGTTTAATTTCATCAGAGACGATGAAGATGTTTGCATTTTGCAAGAAATTAAGTGGGAGCGCTAAGACATATTTCTAATACATTATGTGAAAGACATATTTTTGATTAGAAATGATGTATCTTTTATTGACACAGGTTAAGAATTTCATTTCGATGAAAGACTTAGGCATAACCCAAGAATTAGGCATCAATGTCTATATGGATAGATTGAGGCGCTAATATGGTTTTGCCAAATGTACATAGATAAGATGTTGAATGAGTTCAATATGGAAACAACAAGAAAGGTTCTTGACGCACGGAAAGGACTGAATCAAGATTCAAGTGTTTTGACACTTGGTGAAATCACAAGAATATTTTGATCAATCATTCTTTGAGATGTACACATCCAGATATGTCCTATGCTCTAAATGTTATGAGCATATACCAGAATGACTCATAAGATGATCATTGGACAATAGTAGGGATATTCCTATGATCTTTGGACGAACTAAGAATATATTACTTATATAGTGGTGACAAATAGTTCATTGTAAATTGTTACATTGATACTAGTTTTGTCACAAATTAAGTTTATCTCAATTTAACCTATGGGTGGCACAATGTAATGGAAAGGAAGTTCCATAACGGATTTGGTTGAGTACCAAAGTTAAAACATTGTGACAGATACTACAACAAAAGGCTAAGTATATGACTGCTATTGTAGCAGCAAATGAGGGCATTTGCGTCAAGTAGTTTGTTATCAAACTAGGTGTAGTTCATAGCGGGATAAAACTATGAAGATAAATTGTATGACAATTGTATCAACATGATTTAATCCCAAGGAACTAAAGGTCTCACCAAAGGACCAAATTTATACAATGCCATCTCATTGGAGAATGAGTAATGCGTAGAGACGCAAGGACATGCAAATACACACGAACCTGGAAGTGTCAGATCCGAAGATTATGTTTACCACTAGCAATAGTGTCTATACAACACCAGAAAGCCATAGGTGTTGAATGCACAAGTTTTTAACTAGATTATTGACTCTTGTGCAAGTGGGAGACTGTTGGAGATATGCCCAAGAGGCAATAATAAAGTGGTTATTATTATATCTTTATGTTTATGATAAATGTTTACATCCCATGCTATAATTGTATTAACCAGAAACATTAATACTTGTGTGTTTTGTAAACATAAAAGAGTCCCTAGTAAGCCTCTTGTTAAACTAGCTTGTTGATTAATGGATGATCAGGGTTTCCTGATCATGGACATTGGATGTCGTTAATAACAAGATCATATCATTAGGAGAATGATGTGATGGACACACACCCATAGTAAGCATAGCATAAGATCAAGTCATTAAGTTCGTTTTGCTACAAGCTTTTCAAATGCATAGTAACCTAATCCTTCGACCATGAGGTTATGTTAATCACCATCACCGGATGGATACTTTGATGACATCAAACACCGCTTCGTAACTGGGTGGTTATAAAGGTGTCATTGGGTATTCTGAAAGTATGTGTTGAAGCGCATGGACCAAGATTGGGATTTGTCCATCCATATGACGGATATATATACTCTGGGCCCTCTCGATGGAATGTCATCTAGTTAGCTTGCAAGCATGTGACTAGGTCACAAGGGATGACATATCATGGAACGAGTAAAGAGTACTTATCAGTAACGAGGTAGAACTAGGTATGGAGATACCGACGATCAAACCTCGGATAAGTAGAGTATCACGTGACAAAGGGAATTGGTTTCATATGTTAATGGTTCTATCGATCACGAAGTCATCGTTGAGTATGTGGGAGCCGTTATGGATCTCAAGATCCCGCTGATGGTTATTGATCGGAGCGGTGTCTCCATCATGTCTGCATATTCACGAACCGTAGGGTGACACACTTAAGGTTCGAAGTTGTTTTAAGTAGATATGGAATGTGCGTTGGAGACCGACGAGGAGATCCGGAATTGTCCGGGGAATAAGATTCATATATTGGGGATCATTTTCTAAGTTAGGAAATGTTCCGGAGTATTTGTATGGGGATTCTAGAAGGTTTCGGAATGTTCCGGACGGTTCTAGAAGATTTCTTGGAGTTCACTTGAAAACCAAGAAAGGATCAAGGAATCCTTGTGGGGTAAGACAAGGATTCGTGGGGGAGTAGGACTCTCCCCCCACCTCCTTGATCCGCCAGCCAAGGGAGAGGGGAGTCCTACAAGGACTCCACCTCCCCATGGCGCCTCCCTCCTTTAAATAGAGGGGTGGAGGCACAAGCCCCCTTGCCCCTTCTATTCTCTAGATCTCAAGTTGCCTCTCTCCTCCTCCTTCCCTCTGCTCTGGCTTAGGCGAAGCCCTGCAGAATTCTCTACTCCACCACCACCACCATGCCGTCGTGCTGCTGGGATTCCATGGAGAGATCTACTACCTCCGCTGCTCGCTGGAACGGGGAGAGGAAGGTCTGCTTCGACTCCGCACGTGTGACCGACTGCGGAAGCGCTGCCAGAACGCGGCGCCGGAAGGATCGTCTACTTGATCTTGAGATCGGCAAGTGATCGACTACATCAACCACGAGATCCGATCTCGTAACGCTTTCGGGTCTACAAGGGTTAGTACAGATATATCTCGTTGCACATGTCTAATTGATTAGATCTTGGATTTTATCTAGATTAGATCTGGGTTTTGTTCGTTCTTGCGGTAGAAATTTTTTATTTTCCATGCTACGAACCCATCAACATATACTAATCATCTTGACTCCTTTGAGACTTGATTGGGCATTACAACATAATACATAGACCGCCATCCAACTGCATCTATGACTAATAATCCACCTTCAGGTTATCATCCGAACCCCCTCCAGTATTAAGTTGCAAGCAACAGATTATTGCCTTATGAACTGCGTGTAAAGTAAACAATACAATTGTTCTATGAACAAAGGATCGTTGTTTTCTCCCTAGTAGCAATAGCACATCTAGTACCTTAGAAATTTCTGTCACTTCCCCGGATTACCAGAGGAATGAACCCACTATCGAGCATAAATACTAACTCTTGGAGTTGCTAGCATCTACTTGGCCAAGATAGCTACTAACAACGGAAAACATGCAAGATCTCAAATAACAAAGACGTGATAGAATCAATAATCAATCTGAAATAGCATCTCAATATCCATCGGATCCCCGCAAGCACAACATGTATGAATTACAAATAGATGATCTTGATCATGAACGGAGCTCACAAGATCTAAACATGAAAGCACAAAGGAGGAGAAACCAACCATCTATCTACTACATGGATCCGTAGTCCAAGGATGAACTACTCACGTATCACACCGGAGGCTTGCATGGTGATGAAGAAGGCCTCCAGGGTGAATTCCCCTCGTCGGCAGGGTGACGAGAAGAGCTTCAGATCCCCCCGATCTAGGGACAGAGACAACGGCGGCTACAGACTCTTTTGTGGATTTTTGATCATGTTACTTAGGGTTTTCGTCCCGAGGGCAAATTATAGGCGGAAGGAGAGGCCGAGGGGGTGCTGGGGGCGGCCAGACCACCCCCTGGCACGGGCCAGGCCTGGCCGCGCGGCCAGGTGGTGTGGCCGGTCCCCAGCCCTTCTCCATCTCGTATTCTGGCACTTGATCCCTTCCGAAAAAATAGGCACTTTGGCTTTTGTCCCGTCCAATTCCGAGAATATTCATTTTCTGACTTTTCTAGAACCAAAAACAACAGAAAACAGGCAGTTGGCACTGTGGCTCTTGTTAATAGGTTAGTCCAAGAAATCATAATAAAAGTACTCCAAAGTTGGAACAAAACACAAGAAAGTGGATAAAACCAAGCATGGGACATCAAAATTTATAGATACATTTGCAATGTATCAAGGATGCTTCATAGAGTGATCACTATGGTGATGCTGCAAGTTTCCACCATGATTAGGCATGGCTTAGGCTAGCGGCCCAGGCATTTCTCTAACACACATACAAACTCCATGATCTTACAAGTTCCACTTTTATTTCACACCGCTGGGATCCATAAGCAAAAGAACATGATATCAACGGGGTACAAAGTACAAGTGCAATGTTGAAAGCGTTCCCCATGAAACATGGTTCTGCTAATTTCAACTTATAAAGCACAAGCATATATGCAACAAAGAAGGACCCAATGGTTCAAGTTTATTAGATGCAAAAAAGTAAAGCGTGCAATCAAGTTTGTGAGAGCTTTAATCACTAGTTTTCTCATAACAAGTTTAATTTGGAAGGTAAACAAAAGCATGAATATACTTGGAATAGCATAAGCTAGTAGGTAAGTATGGTGGACACTTCGGAATAACTTGGTTTAGGGAGTTGGATGCATGAGTGGAACTCATACTTGGTTGTGGAGGCTAGCAAAAGACTGGGAGCGACTAACTAAGAGAGCAATAATGGCCATAATGATGTAGAGCAACAAAACATCATTGATCAAAGCATAAAGTGATACCAAGTTGAAAACTAAAGGATCATAAAGGCTATGGTGACTTGGGATAGTCATAACATGGTGTGAGCATGCGCCAAGTCAACCCAAATAAAGCATCAAAGGAGAATACCACTATACTATGCTTTAATATGCTAAACAACGCATGATTCATCCAAGGCACATTAAGAAATCTCAATTGTTTATAACAAGTCATGCTACAACAAAGAATACTAAGCATAAAGCCAAAACAATATCAAGCATGGCATGACAAAGCATAGGCCACAGTAAAAAACAAGCTCTTTTTACCACATAAGTATGAACTTTCCTACTCTTTTACAAACCAAACCAAACTATTTGCAAACCAATGTAAGAAAGAGGGGGTACAACCAATTTATTCAGAAAACTAAGAAAACTAAAGCAAACGAAAAACCAAAATGAAAACGAAAAAGAAGACGCTCCAAGAACAACACAACTGTGCATGAAACAGTAAAAATGAAGCGTTTGGAAGAAACCTGGGATTTTTATTGATGAAGAAGGGGATTCCTTGGGCATCCCCAAGCTTTGAAGCTTGTATTTCTTGGATATTTCTTGGGGTGACACATGTGGCATCCCCAAGCTTGAGCTTTAGTCCATCCTTCATCTCATTACTCATTCCTTCCATACACCTGAAATTTTTCCTTCATACAAAACTTCACACAATCTTTATTAGCAACATTAGTGCACTCAAGATAAATAAGTCTTAAGGTTAAGTTCTAACACCAAATAAACTTCCATTAGAACACTAGATACTGTAGCACTTCCCTCAAAAAGCTCAATTCCCCCAAAGGACTCAAAAAGGAACCAACAAGAAGCAAATGCAGAAAATGGCAGAAATCTGTCAAAACAGACCAGCAGGTAAAGATGATTTTTTTCTAAGACCTTCTGTTGCTCACATAAAAAAGTGTTGAGCTAACGAAAGTTAGATAACAACCTGGGGCAAAAGCACAAAAAGTCACGCCTCAAAAAGACGTTCATATATTTTACACGAATTTTTACGGTGAAGCACAGAAATCTGTTTCGAGACAGCAACTTTCCCAATCATTACTTCTCTCTTATTAGAGGTTACTCTTGGCACAAAAAAGCAAATAAAAAGGATAAGGAGCGGTTATTACTGAAGTAATAACTTCCAAGACTTATCTAAAACTTTTAGGTTATCTTCTAATAAGTACTTTTCTTTAACGCCTTTAAGTTAGGCATAAGAAGCAAAGAAAAAGAATCAAGTGTTCTCGAATGAAGAAGCATTAAGACCAAATTTCTTGCCCTTACCTCTCTTACTTTTATTCTTAACCTTGGGGAAAATATGATTGTTTGGTGGAGAAGAAAGGTGCATGGTCCCCTTGCCCACATCTATTATTGCTCCAAGGAGCTCTAATAGGGACCTTCCAAGTGTAACTTGTCATTTTCCTGCACATTCAATAACAAGATAATCAGTAGAAATCATTTTCCCAAGGATCTTTGTAAACACTCCTTCAGCTATTCCCAGAGGTAATATGGTAGCATTATTAGCAAGAGATATTTCTTTTCCTCCTTCAGTAAGCCCCCAAGTGTTCAAAGATTCATAAATATCATTGGGCATAAGACAAAATTCAGACATGATATCACAGCGGGCTTGAAAAGTTTCAGTGTTTATCTCAATATTTACTGTAGGGAGCCACTTTGATGGTTCAGAATTTATTGGAACATAATTGTGATGCTCCCTAAGCATATTATAGCAATCTTTTAAACTAGCAGTGCCAGTCTCAAGAGTGTTCAATCTAGCAAATATTTTTGCGAAAGAAATATCAGTTTGGCTAGGCAAGTTGTAAGTGAGGATCAATTTCTTTATAGCATTAATAGCATCATCCTCATTACATTGGAGGAAATCTCCTCCCACAACAGCATCTAAAGCATATCTATAGCAAAGAGCAATCCCAAGGTAAAAACTACTAAGGAACAAGCTTTGAGTCATTTTAGGCTCAGTTTTTTCATGTAGATCAGAGATTCTAGACCAAGCTTCTTTATAACTTTCCTCAATTCCTTGTTTAAAAGTGAAAATCATTTCCTCGGGTGACATAGTGATTGGAGCAAGGCTAGACATAATGGCAACTTAGGATAGGAACTAATTTTTGTGTGTTTTCAAATAACAAAGCAAACTAGTAAAACTAATTTTTTCGTGTTTTTGATAAAGAAACAAGCAAACAAAGCAAAAAGAAACTAAGCAAAACAAAAATAACAAAGTAAAGAGATTGGTTATGAGGGACTCCCCTTGTGAAGATGTCATTGACTCCCCGGCAACGGCACCAAAAAAATGCTTGATGGCTCAGTGTACGGCGGCAGAAAAGTGCTGGTGTGGTGTTGATGTAGAGCTCGTTGGGAACCCCAAGAGGAAGGTATGATGAGCACAGCAGCAAGTTTCCTCAGTTACGAAACAAAGGTTTAATCGAACCAGTAGGAGCAAGGAAACAACCCAAAGGTGTTGCTAGCTAAGCCTTGGCAGGGCGCACTACCGGTGCTAGTAGCAACATGGAGACCTGCACAACACAACCACAGAACTTTGTCCCAACTTGTGATGAGGTTGTCAATCTCACCGTGTTTTGCGGAAAACAAAGGATTAAACGTATCGAATGGAAAGAAGTAATAGTTTGCAGAAAGTAAAGACAAAGTAGTAAACAGTTTATAGATTGTATGTAAAAGAAAAGGATTGGGATCCATAGTTCACTAGAGGTGGCTCTCCTTAGATAGATAACATGCTGGGTGAACAAATTACAGAGGGGCAATTGACAAACATCGAGAAAGCAATACATGCATATACTAATCATCTTGACTCCTTTGAGACTTGATTGGGCATTACAACATTATACATAGACCGCCATACAACTGCATCTATGACTAATAATCCACCTTCAGGTTATCATCCGAACCCCCTCCAGTATTAAGTTGCAAGCAACATATTATTGCTTTATGAATTGCGTGTAAAGTAAACAATATGATTGTTTTATGAACAAAGGATTGTTGTTTTCTCCCTAGTAGCAACAACACATCTAGTACCTTAGAGATTTCTATCACTTCCCCAGATTACCAGAGGCATGAACCCACTATCGAGCATAAATACTAACTCTTGGAGTTGCTAGCATCTACTTGGCCAAGATAGCTACTAACAACGGAAAACATGCAAGATCACAAATAACAAAGACATGATAGAATCAATAATCAATCTGAAATAGCATCTCAATATCCATCGGATCCCCGCAAACACAACATGCAGAATTACAAATTGATGATCTTGATCATGAACGGAGCTCACAAGATCTAGACATGAAAGCACAAAGGAGGAGAACCAGCCATCTAGCTACTACATGGATCCGTAGTCCAAGGATGAACTACTCACGCATCACACCGGAGGCTTGCATGGTGATGAAGAAGGCCTCCAGGGTGAATTCCCCTCTCCGGCAGGGTGCTGGGAAGAGCTTTAGATCCCTCCCGATCTAGGGATGGAGATGACGGCGGCTACAGACTCTTTCGTGGATTTTTGATCGGGTACTTAGGGTTTTCATCCCGAGGGCATCTTATAGGCGGAAGGAGAGGCCGAGGGGGTGCTGGGGTCAGCCAGACCACCCCCTGGCACAGGCCAGGCCTGGCCGCGCGGCCAGATGGTGTGGCTGGCCCCCAGCCCTTCTCCGTCCCATATTCTGGCATCTGATGACTTCCGGAAAATAGGCACTTTGGCCTTTGTCCCGTCTAATTCCGAGAATATTCATTTTCTGACTTTCCTAGAACCAAAAACAGTAGAAAACAGGTAGTTGGCACTGTGGCTCTTGTTAATAGGTTAGTCCAAGAAATTATATGAAAAGTACTGCAAAGTGTGGACAAAACACAAGAAAGTGGATAAAACCAAGCATGGAACATCAAAAATTATAGATACATTTGCAATGTATCAGTAGACATCAGGCATCTGGATTTGGTGACGAGCTTGTTCTCATTGGGAGAATCAAATAGAGATGTCGGTGAAGTGGTTGTCATGGTAGTAGCGAAAGCGGTTGAAGTAGCGGAAACAGTAGCAATTGTGGCAATATCGGCCACTCCCATAATATATCCATCTTGATCATCGCTCTCATCCTCATTAGTTTGTTTGTATTATTCAGAAAGAACCAAGACATATTTTTGTGACTCCTTGTTGGGGAAGTTCTTGTTGTCAAAGTTCTTGTTTTGGGATTTCTTGACGAAGTTTTTGTTTGGAGTGGGCTTATACTTGGACTTAAATACAAGCCTTCCTCCATGGTCTTCTCTCTTCTCATATGGGCATTCAGGGACAACGTGGCTTGTTTCTTGACAAATTGTAGAACGATCTCAACTTGGGCCTTGAGCTATTTGTGTTGTTTCTTAAGGCATTACCCTTTCCTTGGTTCTTCTAGAAAGTCCTTGAGGTTAGAGCTAAATGCTCATGCAAGGCACGTTTTATGTCTTTGGCATCACCTCCTATCACCTCCAAGCCATCATCTTCTTCTTCATAGACTTGAGCCTTGTCCTTCAAAGCAAGGTTAGGAGAATCCATTCTCCGAGCACAAGCAAGAACATCATCGGCGGTCTTGTTGATTATTCCAAGAGACACAGACTCACTTAACACTTCATTTGAGGTCATGGCATATAAATCCTCCCTTGAGCGAATATTGTTGGTGAAGTCTCTTCGGAAGGGTAAGATGGCTTGCATGAACTTGCGCTTGGTCCACTTGTCATCCACATCCTACTCCCGTGATCAATCATTCTAATTGAAAGGGCAGTGACCCTGATGGCAACAACTCCGTGTACCAATTCGTTGGACTCCAAGTGCAGAGTGTTGTAGCAAGTGTTGTTTCCCCACAAGGATGACTCGAGGGTCTATATCAAACTCTCAGGGAATTGGCTTAGAGATTTACTCTTCCTCTCCTCTTCAAGCAACCTACAAATATATTTTTTGTCTTGTGTCCCTAACTCCACCGTGTGGTTGTCAAGCACAAAGTTTCGTATTAGTAATAAGAAATAACAATAATATAAAATAAAATAACATAAGTAAAAACTAGGCAAACAAAGTAAAAACACTAAAGGATAGTTGTTTTGGGGTTTTGGTTGTGTGTGCAAGTTAAGAATGTATTTTTTAAATAATAAGTAGAAGAAAATATAAAGTGTGATAGTGGTGTTGGAAAGGTGTTTCTTATGGTTTAAAATGGACCGGGGTTCATGGGTCCACTCGTCTACTCTCTTTTTGGGTTGAAATGGACACAAACAATTCATCAAAGACATAATATTGGTGGAACTACTACATTTGTTTGATAAGCATTCATATGGAAATCACATCCTAACATAGAGATGATGCAACACATCTCTCTTATACTCCTCAAGAAAGGTAAAACTCCAAAAAATCTTGAATTAAGAATCAACAGAGTATTGCATTAGGTATTTTGAGATGATGTTTGAATCACAAATATGCTATCTTGACCAAACAAGATTATCTAACTGTCACAAGATAATTATAGCACATGGATTCACTTAATCCCTAGTGAGGCAACAAAAGAAAGGTAAATACCATAGTAGATCTCAAATTTGTTGTCACTATTCAATCACTACCACCATGATACTCCATATAATACACAATTCTCTCCACACATTCTCTTGCATACAAATTGGATTAGAACAAGTACTTAAGAACATGGTACATTATATGCATCTATCAATACATCTTGCACATAATAGGTTCCAATCTCATATATCAAATCATAGAATAAAGATCCACCACATAGGAATTACAAATATGACCATAATCATGTTGGGTAGCTCATATGGTTACAGATCTATGAAGAACAAGAGAGAGAGAGATCAAGCTACTTCCACAAAACCATAGTCCATAGGTGGACTACTCCCTCTTCATCATGGTGATGATGATGGAGAGATTGGAGAATGTAGAGATCCCTCCTGCGGTGGCTCTAGTGGAGCCCCCTCTAATCTTTGCTGGTTCTAGCTCTATTTTGGTGTTTTGGTGTTTCTGTGGCGCCTCCCTTCAGGAACTCCTGGGGGCCTTTATGTAGTGGTTTTCAGGTCAAGCAAAGGCGATGGACAAAAGATCAAAGTGAATCGACGGTCGAGGAGGAAACTAGCATGGGTCACCTGCCCACCCTTACTAGGCGTGCCACCAGTGCTATTTTAGGCCTCCTGGCTCTTCTGGTGAGGTCCAAGTACTCCTGGTTCTTCTCTTGATGAAATATTGACATCCCCAAAAGCCCAGCTCCATTTGACTTTGTTTAGGCCCCTGAAAGGCAAAAAATACACAAAACAGGGTTTTCTTGTCCTACAGAGTTATAAACAAAATAAAGGGGATCATTAGTAAATCCCCATAAATCAATGTAAAACATGAATATAACATCATAGATGTAGCAAATATGTGGAAATTCATAGCAACAAACTACAAAGTTTATGTATGCATTTTACATGCATCAGACCCTTCGATAGAACTCATCGGGAGTCACATCTTCCTTTCCAACAAATGCATCAGCTTCATAGTGCATTTCTTCAAACTTGGAGCTTTCGATACTCTTGTTGCCAAGATAGACTCGTTCAAGGGAATTCCAATCATCCATGGCAGTCTCATAGGAATGAATGTGAGTTATTTGTTCATGGGTCAAGGCATCTTGAAGAGTGGCCATGGCGGTGGCATTGAGTTGATTGTTTATTTCCTCTGTGGGCATCCTGTTGTAGGGATTATGCGGATTGAATCCATGATCCACAACCTTCCAAAGATGAACACTTGAACTTTTGAAGTGAGAGCGCATTAGATATTTACAATTGGCGAAATTAGATTCATCAAGCTTAGGAGATGGACCAGGATGGTTAATATGAGGTGTGGGAAAGGGAGTAGCATTATAACTAGGTGGTGGTGGAATGTTTCCCAAAGGTTTTCCTTTTTCCTTGTTGCTACCCTCACTGGTGGAAGAGTCCTTGAGGGAATCATCCTCTAGTTTTGGAACCACTTATTGGTTATCAATGGTATTGGCAACGACAACTTCCTTTTTACCAAGATATAACTCAAACATGGCCCTCATCTCTTGCCGGACCATATCTATAGATTCGAAAAGCTCTTTCTTAGAGATGGGAGAGTCATCGGGAATGGTTTCACTCCCCTTATTCACGTCGCCCATACTTCTCTTAGGAGGTTAAGCCAAAGTAAGAGTCGAGGCTCTAATACCAATTAAGAGATCGGTATAAGCGACTAGAGGGGGTGAATAAGCGCTACTCAATTTTTAACTTCTTTTCAAATTAAGGCTTGACACAAAGTAAGCTCTCTAGATATGCAACTAGGTGAGAGAATAGATATGAAAAGAAAGCATGCAAACAATAATATTAGAGAGTAAAGGATAGAAATAACCGAGAGTAGACACGGAGATGTTTTCTCGAAGTTCCTTACTTTGAGGGAAAGTACGTCCCCATTGGAGGGGTGGGCGGTACTAAGACCACATGCGCCACAGAAGGCCTCACTATATCCTCCCGTGCACCCGCCTCACGGCAAGCACACGATCCACTATACGATGGCCTTGAAGGTGGTAATCGAAACCTTGTACAAATCCTTGGGGAACTTCTCTACAACTGAATTGGAGGCTCCCAAGATGACTCCAACGCTCTTACACACGAGGGTGATCTATGGAGGGCAACTTCTTCATTTAGGGTTTTCTCAAACCCTAGATAAATAACTTCTTACACAAATGGTGGGGAAACACAAATCCCCTTGGTGGAAAGCTAGGTCTAGGTCTCCTCCCTTGATTCACCAAGGGGCATCAAGTTCTAGTGGCTAGGGAGGGAGATCTTGAAGGTTTGATCTCAACAACAATGGAGGAGAGAGAGTGGAAGCCACCGTCTTCACTTGGGGAAGAAGGGGGTATTTAAAGCCCCCCTCAAAATTGAGCCGTTGTAGTCCACTTACTCCGGAGTCTCTGGTTACCCAAAGTCGGAGTCTCTGGACAGGCCGGAATCTCCGCTAGGGAGGGCGGAGTCTCCGGGGCGGCACCAGCACCTTGCAACACCCTCAGCCACATGAGCAGACAGGAATCTCCCGGTCGGAACCTCCAGAGTCTCCGGACAGGCCGGAGTCTCCGCCTCCAGAAGCGGAGACTCCGAACACATACCAGGGGCTAGCAGCCAGCTGGCCCGAGAGAGTGGGCTGGAGTCTCTAGCGTGGAGGGAGCAGAAACTCCGGGGAGGGAAGAGTCTCTAGCATAGAGGTTAGGGTTTCCGACCAGATAACAAGGGCTTGCAGCTACTGGGTCGGGGAATCCAGGCCGGAGTCTCCAGCGATGAGTTTCCGTAGTTTCCGGGAAATAGGGTGCAGAAGGCATAATTTGAAGGAAAAACTTGTCGGGACTTCTCCTTTTTCTGTTGCAATAAAACCGACTAGTGCAATGTCATGAAAATACTTGAAACCACTTAGCACACGGTTAGACCAACATTGTGTTGTCAACAAGCACCAAAACACATTAATAGGGAAATGCCCTTTCACGCGTTTTAGCGCTTCTGTTTGAGTTGCTCTAAACATGTTACTTGAACGGTGACAACACACAACAAACATGTACTACTCGATTTTACTTTCCCTTTCCTTCCTCGATATGTGCGCTCCTCATCAGCCGCGGGGGATAGGAGCGAGCCCTGGTACATTGCAAATGTACCTATAATTTTTGATGTCCCATGCTTGGTTTTATCTACTTTCTTGTGTTTTGTTCCAACTTTGGAATACTTTTCAAATGATTTCTTGGACTAACCTATTAACAAGATGCCACAGTGCCAGTTGCCTGTTTTCTGCTGTTTTTGGTTCCAGGAAGTCAGAAAATGAATATTCTCGGAATTGGATAGGACAAAAGCCAAAGTTACTATTTTCCCGGAAGACTCACGGAGCCAGAAGGAGAGTCGGAGAGGGGCCACAGGGTGGCCACACCACCCCTAAGCGCGGGTCCCCCTTGGCCGCACTAGGGCATGGTGTGGGCCCCATGGCCGGCCACCGACCTTGCCTCCTTCGCCTATAAGAGCCTCCCGATACCAAAACCCTAAATCATCAAGCCTCTAGCCATGAAAAGTTCCACAGCACCGCCGCCACTGAAGGGGAGATTTGGGGGACAGAAAGTCTCTGTTCCGGCACCTTGCCGGGACGGGGAAGTGCCCCCGGAGCCATCTCCATCGATCTCCACCACAATCTTCATCACCGTTGCTGATTCCCATGATGAGGAGGGAGTAGTTCTCTATCGAGGCTAAGGGTTCTACCGGTAGCTATGTGCATCTCTATCTCTATGCATGATCATATTGTGATCATGAGCTTTGTAATCTAGTAGATCTACCTTGCTACTCAAGTGCTTTAATAGATCTCTGCTCTCCCCATGTGTGTGAAAGTGACAGCGTGCTCACCATGGTGGCACATAGGCTAGAGATTACAAATACTTGTTATGATTTATATTTGGAGTTGGATGTCTTTATGAAATTGTGGTGTTTGTTGGAACCATCTAGTTCTCAAGGTGACAGTGTGGGGTTATCTAGATGGGAAAGATGAACTTTGAGGTGTGCTGTTATAGCCCTACCAACGATTAGAGTGTTCAACCGGAGAGTAGTTAAGAGTAGTATCATAAAGATAAGATATTTATATGAGAGTGTTCACTAGTGAAAGTATGATCCCTAGGCCTTGTTTCTAAGCATTGAAACACCGTTTGCTATTAGATCGGTTACATGTTTGCTTGCTTCCATCTTTATTTCAGTTTGCCTTTAGTCTTTTCCATGCCATCAAGCTATTTTCTATCACCATTACCACTTATAATTATCCATACCACTTGTATTTCACTATCTCTTCGCCGAACTAGTGCACCTATACACCTGACAAGTGTATTGGGTGTGTTGGGGACACAAGAGACTTCTTGTATCTTGATTGCAGGGTTGCTTGAGAGGGGATACCTTTGACCACTTCCTCCCTAAGTTCGATAAACCTTGGGTGATCCACTTAAGGGAAAACTTGCTGTTGTTCTACAAACCTCTGCACTTGGAGGACCAACAACTGTCTACAAGAATAGAAGTGCGTAGACATCAAGCTATTTTTTGGCGCTGTTGCCGGGGAGGTAAGGTAAAAGGTACTCACATCCTCCGGTGTGAGTGCTCGAAGTTATTTCCTTTAGATTCTGCAATTTTGTATTTTTGTTTCTTGTTTTCACTAGTTAGGCTTAATGGAAAACAACAACAAAATTAGAGAGCTTTATAGTATTTATCTTGAGTTAGTACATGAAGTGTTTGAAGAGAAAATTAAAAAACCTATGGAACTTTATTTGCATGCTAATAGCAATGTTGTTAGTATGAATTCTTTGGACACCATTATTGCGAATGGTATGGAAACGTCTAAGCTTGGGGAAGCTGGTTTTGATGAGCATGATATTTTTATTCCCCCAACATGGAGGAGAAAATTTACTTTGATGATACTATGCCTCCAATATATGATTATTACAATGATGAATATGATATTTTCAGTCCACCTACTATCGAGGAGGAAATTAATTATGACTACAATATGCCTCCTATATTTGATGATTATGGTGATGAGAATAATAATGATAGCTATTTTGTTGAATTTGCTCCCACTACAATTAATAAGAATGACTATGTTTATGTGGGAAGTATTAATTCTTTTAAGCATGTGGCTCATGATAAGAATGTTTTATGTGATAGTTATATTGTTAATTTTATTCATGATGCTACTGAAAGTTATTATGAGAGAGGGAAACATGGTTTTATGCATCTCAATAATATTAAGTTTCCCCTCTTTATGTTGAAAATTTTGAAGTTGCACTTGTTTTTCTTTCCTATGCTTGTTGCTTTGTACTTTCATTCCTTGTTTCTTTACAAGATTATTTTGCATAGGAAGTGGGTTAGACTTAAATGTGTTTTGAATTTGCTTCTTGATGCTCTCTTTTACTTCAAATCATATTTCTTATGTGAGCATCTTCTCAAACTATCATGCCTAACTTAAAGGCGTTAAAGAAAAGTATTTATTGGGAGATAATCCAAAAGTTTTAGATGAGTCTTGGAAGTTATTACCTCTGTAATAACCGCTCCTTATCCTTTTTATTTGCTTTTTGTGCCAAGAGTAACCTCTAATGAGAGAGAAGTAATGATTGGGAAAGTTGCTGTCCCGAAACAGATTTATGTGCTTCACCGTAAAAATTCTTGTAAAATCTCTGTACGTACTTTTCAGGCGTTAATTTTTGTGCTTATGCCCCAGGTTGTTATATAACTTTTGTTAGTTCAACACTTTTCGATTTGAGCAACAGAAGGTCTTCGAAAAAAAATTGCCTTTACCTGCTGGTCTGTTTTGACAGATTTCTGCCATTATTTGCATTTGCTTTTTGTTGGTTCCTTTTTGAGTTCTTTTGGGGAATTGAGCTTTTTGAGGGAAGTGCTATAGTAGCTTTGTTTTAATGGAAGTTTTATTGGTGTTGAAACTTAAACCAAAGACTTATTATTTTGAGTGCGCTAATGTTGCTAATAAAGATTGTATGAAGGAAAAATTTCAGGTGTATGGAGAGAATGATGTAATGAGATGAAGAATGGACTAAAGCTCTAGCTTGGAGATGCCACGAGTGTCACCCCAAGAAATATCCAAGAAGTACAAGCGTCAAAGCTTGGGATTTCCCAAGGCATCCCCTTCTTCATCAATAAAAATCCAGGTTTCTTCCAAACGCTTCATTTTTATTGTTTCATGCACAGTTGTGTTGTTCTTGGAGCGTCTTCTTTTTCGTTTTTGTTTTGGTTTTTAGTTTTCTTTTGTTTGCTTAGTTTTCTGAATAAATTGGTTGGACCCCCTCTTTCATACATTGGTTTGCAAATAGTTTGGTTTGGTTTGGAAAAGAGTAGGAAAGTGCATGCTTAAGTGGTGAAGAGAGTTTGTTTTTGACTGTGGCTTATGCTTTGTCATGCCATGCTTGATATTGTTTTGGCTTTATGCTTAGTATTATTTGCTGTAGCATGACTTGTTATAAACAATTGAGATTGCCTAATGTGTCTTGAAAGAATCATGCGTTGTTTTAGCATATTAAAGCATAGTATTGTGGTATTCTCCTTTGATGCTTTATTTGGGTTGACTTGGCGCATGATCACACCATGTTATGAATATCTCAAGTCACCATAAGACTTTATGATCATTTAGTTTTCAAATTGTAGTATCACTTTATGCTTTGATCAATGATGTTTTGTCGCTCTGCATGATTATGGCCATTATTGCTCTCTTAGTTGGTCGCTCCCAGTCTTTTGCTAGCCTCCACCACCAAGTATGAGTTCCACTCATGCATCCAACTCCCTAAACCAAGTTATTCCAAAGTGTCCACCATACCTACCTACTAGCTTATGCTATTCCAAGTATATTCATGCTTTTGTTTACCTTCCAAATTAAACTTGTTATGAGAAAACTAGTGATTAAAGCTCTCACGAACTTTATGGCACACTTTACTTTTCTTGCCCTTAATAAACGTGAACCATTGTGTCGTCTATGTTGTATATGCTTACACTTATTTGTTGGGAATTAACAGAACCATGCTTTCATGGGGAACGCTTTCAACATTGCACTTGGTACTTGTACCTAGTTGATATCATGCTCTTTTGTATATGGATGTCGTAAGTGTGAAATGAAAGGGGAGATTGTAAGTCCATGGAGTTATGTATATGTGTTAGAGAAACGCCTGGGCTGCTGGTCTAATCCATGCTGACATGGTGGAAACCTGCAGCGTAACCATAATGAGCTGTCTATGAAGCATTCTTCTTATAAAAAAAGAGTCCTATATTGAGAAAAAAGAGAAAAAGAAAAAAAAGAGATATTATGAAAAGAGGAAAGAGAGAAAAAAAGCACCATATTCCCATGGTAAATAAGAAGAATGATGAGATGCTCGTTGTCTGCTTGCCTTGTCATTTTGATATGGGGATTCTTCCGTATAATCGGGCAAGGGGTACCCCGTTGGCGGTTCTCTATGATACACATGTACTTACGATGACAAGAACTTACCGGTGACTAAACTTGAGTAGCATGAGGAGCGTCCCTCGTATTCAAGGGACATGAGATTTCTAAAACTTATACTTCGTCAAGCATATACACCATAGTTTGTTCACTTTAACCTTAATCACTTCAAGATGCTTATGATAGGGGCAATGAGAGCTTAAAGCTATAAGTATGGAAGCTCTTTATGAGACTTGAATCCCTGCTTCCTTCTATGAAGGTCTTTCTTCCACCATTATATTGAGTCTCCACCTTCTATCTTTATGCACCTACTTTGAGAGCATAGTGGCCATTCTTAGTTCTATGTGCATTGTCCCAAGACTTGTTGATTGATGCATACTTTGATATTGCTTGTTTTAAACTATTTGTATCTTGTCACTCTTATGAACTTTGAAGGTGTCCTATGCATTTATGTTTGCTACTCTATGAGGGACAAGCTGAATACTATTATGCTATGTTTTCTTTATGTGAAACAAACAAACGTCTTGCAAAGCATTGTTATTCATGAATCCTTTGTTTGTGCCTTTTTATGTTGCATCATAGTTTCTTTGTCTTATTACTAGAACTTTGCCTTTCATGTTATGATTGAAGTACTATGATCCCAGCTATCAATGTTTTACAAATACTTGGATCAAGTTTATGATGGTGCATGTCACCTCAAAAATTATTATTTCTTTTTATCACTTACCTACTCAAGGACGAGCAGGAGTTAAGCTTGGGGATGTTGATACATTGCAAATGTATCTATGATTTTTGATGTTCCATGCTTGGTTTTATCTACTTTCTTGTGTTTTGTTCCAACTTTGGAGTACTTTACATATGATTTCTTGTACTAACCTATTAACAAGATGCCACAGTGCCATTGCCTGTTTTCTGCTGTTTTTGGTTCCAGGAAGTCAGAAAATGAATATTCTCAGAATTGGACGGGACAAAAGCCAAAGTTACTATTTTCCCGGAAGACTCACGGGGTGGCCACAGGGTGGCCACACCACCCCTAGGCATGGGTCCCCCTTGGCCGCGCCAGGGCATGGTGTGGGCCCCCTGGGCAGCCACCGACCTTGCCTCCTTCGCCTATAAGAGCCTCCCGATACCAAAACCCTAAATCATCAAGCCTCCAGCCACGAAAAGTTCCGCAGCGCCGCCGCCACCGAAGGGGAGATTCGGGGGACAGAAAGTCTCTGTTCCGGCACCCTGCCAGGACGGGGAAGTGCCCCCGGAGCCATCTCCATTGATCTCCACCACCATCTCCATCACCGTTTCTGATTCCCATGATGAGGAGGAAGTAGTTCTCTATCGAGGCTAAGGGTTCTACCGGTAGCTATGTGTTCATCTCTATCTCTATGCATGATCATATTGTGATCATGAGCTTTGTAATCTAGTAGATCTACCTTGCTACTCAAGTGCTTTAATAGATCTCTGCTCTCCCCATGTGTGTGAAAGTGACAGCGTGCTCACCATGGTGGCACTTAGGCTAGAGATTACAAATACTTGTTATGAGTTATATTTGGAGTTGGATGTCTTTATGAAATTGTGGTATTAGTTGGAACCATCTAGTGCTCAAGGTGACAGTGTGGGGTTATCTAGATGGGAAAGATGAACTTTGAGGTGTGCTGTTATAGCCCTACCAATGATTAGAGTGTTCAACCGGAGAGTAGGTAAGAGTAGTATCATAAAGAGAAGATATTTACATGAGAGTGTTCACTAGTGAAAGTATGATCCCTAAGCCTTTTTTCTAAGCATTGAAACACCGTTTTCTATTAGATCTGTTACATGTTTGCTTGCTTCCATCTTTATTTCAGTTTGCCTTTAGTCTTTTCCACGCCATCAAGCTATTTTCTATCACCATTACCACTTATAATTATCCATACCACTTGTATTTCACTATCTCTTTGCCGAACTAGTGCACCTATACACCTGACAAGTGTACTGGGTGTGTTGGGGACACAAGAGACTTCTTGTATCTTGATTGAATGGTTGCTTGAGAGGGGATACCTTTGACCACTTCCTCCCTAAGTTCGATAAACCTTGGGTGATCCACTTAAGGGAAAACTTGATGTTGTTCTACAAACCTCTGCACTTGGAGGCCCAACAACTGTCTACAAGAATAGAAGTGCGTAGCCATCAAGCCCCCAACTTTGAACCCCACCTCCCCTCTTCTCCCCTCCTCCCCCGTCAACACTGGAGAGTCCACCGAGAAAATCCCATATGGTGCCGGCAGCGCCGGGTCTTCACCTGCCTATGAGCTTGGAGGGTGCCACATGCATTTTGGTCATGCTACGCACTACTAGGAAACATCTCTTCTATGGCGCATGTAATTACATCTTCCGTGGTGCATATCCTAGTCGCCACTGTTATCTCGCCACTGATATCTGCTTCCTGTGGCGCATATAGATATGTGCCACAGAAGTCCCAGACTTCTGTGGCGCATTTCTTCATATGCGCCATAGGAATAACTTCTGTGGCGCATTTACACATATGCGCCCGTTGGGGGGTACCCCGGGTAGGGTCACTCCAGGGTATAAAGGCCGAGTTAGCCGAGGTTCGGCAAGCTCAAAGCGGATGCTGACCGGGTCACCTCAAGGCAGGCCGGATCACAGAGTAACCCGGATCAGGGGGGTCGCCTAACACTATATCGGCCGACTTGAGGAGTAAGTCGGAAGTGCGTGTCTAACTTGTATGCAGGGACAGGTGTGGCCGGATCTACCATGATCCGGGTCCCGTTTAGCTTCTGGGAGAAGGAAGGAATCTCTCTGGTCAAAAAGAAGGCCCGGTACGCACTGCATGAGCGAAGCAAGCAAGGGCAGGACCACCGGGTCATGGCCGACAAGGGTGACGACGCCCGTGTCGGCTGACGCAGGAGCCGCAGAGGCTCACATAGCTAAAGCATGTATGACGCGGGGGAAAAGCACCTCGGTTGGGTTACCACTTTGAGAGGAGGCATATTCTTAGGAATATGCCTCCATGTATGCCCTAGGCAGAGACCAAGCCCCCTCTATATAAGGGGGCTAGGGTTTCAGTAGAAGGCGGTTGGTTTTTCTTCGATACCGATTTCGCTAAGGTTCTAGGAGTGAACTGTAGTTGAGAGTAAGAGAGCTTCTTCTTCCTCCTCTCGCCAATACAGCTCTAGGAGCACTTGTAAACTTGAAAGGAATACAATCTTCTATGTGGAGAATCACTCCACTATCCCTCCCTGGATTCCCCTAGCGTGTATTAGTCCCCACCTTTAGCCTATCCATGGCATCTGCCGTGACACCACCATGACAGTTGGCGCCCACCATGGGGCTAGCGGCGCTAGCAGGGGTGAATATCCGGACGGGAAACCTCATCGGCACCGGCTAACGCATCGTCTCCGGGATCGTTCAGCGCTTTGGGGCGCTGGACTTCGTCAGCGACAACGCTAGCTGCTTCGGCACGCGCCCACTTCCGCGCAACAGCCTCTTCGTCAAGTTGGGGGCACACAAGGTCTATGTTGCTGTGGACGTATCATTCGTTCATCCGCAGCGCGTCGTCGAGGCAGGGGAACCACCCCTTAGCGTGGTTCACGGGGCGCGTATCACTCGCTCCCCGGACCGTGCTGAAGTGATGATGACTGCGCCGGGGGCAGGCGCAAGCAAGGATCCAGCACTGGACCCGGAGGTAACACCTAAGGCACCGAGGAAAGGTAGAGGACCTCCACTAGAGAGGCCTGAGAACGTACTGAGAGAAGCTATGGATAGCTTGGCAAACCCAGTAGCAGCAGTGGTAGATCCGGCTCAGGCACAGGCCGAGCTAGAGGAAACTAGGCAGAAGATACTAGAAGGCGCAAAGAAAATAGCCACGGCTCAGCAGTCGCTGAACATGACGCTGCGTGAGTATGCAAAGGCAAACAAAGTTGATACGGTAAAAGTAAAAGGGAGAAATCTCATGAGCGAGATGAACAGAGAAGGTGATGATGGAGCCGAGGGATCGGAAAACTATTTGTCTGTGGGGTTGCCGAAGTATAGTACCCCGGCGAAGAACCTCAGAGCAGCGGATGCGGCTACATCCGAGTTAGAGGGTCTGACGGGTGAGGCCCGTCAAAGACAGCAAGATAGGGTTAACGAGTTAGTTCGGATCGCGAACAGACAGAACGAGGAACCGACTCGATCTATGTCCCGGAAGATACGAAATCCGGAGCTGAGCCCATGGACATTGACACGGGAGGTATTACGCGAGACCCGGGGACTACCTCGCTTGACCCGGGGACTGCCCAGCGTGATCCGGCTGAAGTTATGCCGGTAGATCAGATGGAAATTGATGAGGACGTGTTCCCTGCACGAGCGATACCAGCTTGGGCACTGCCTATATTCCAATTCCTGAAAGACGGAACGTTACCCACTGAGGAGGTGTTAGCCAGGCAAACTCAGAGGAGAGCAAAAGCATACACAATTATCAATTCCGAGTTGTACAAACAGAGTGTAACCAATGTCCTCTAGCGATGCGTTGACCCGGAAGAAGGGCTTGACATCCTCCGAGATATACACCAAGGAGAATGCGGGCATCATGCTTCATCCAGAGCCTTGGTGGCAAAAGCATTCCGGCATGGGTTCTACTGGCCAAGTGCCTTAGAACAAGCAGAAGATCTGGTGAGAAAATGCAATGGTGGTCAAAGATATGCTACTAAGACACATATGCCAATGTCGGAACTCAAGACCATACCAATTACGTGGCCATTTGCCGTATGGTGCTTGGATATGGTTGGCCCGTTCAAACCAGCGAGGGGAAACATGACACACATTTTGGTCATGGTGGATAAGTTTACAAAATGGATTGAAGTGAAGCCTATAAGAAAATGTGATGGAGCTACGGCCGTAACTTTTCTCAAAGACATTATCTTGAGACACGGTTATCCTCACATTATCATAACTGATAATGGCACAAATTTTGCTGAAGGAGCATTTGTGCGATTCTGCCGAGATAAGAAGATCCGGCTGGACGTAGCCTCGGTAGCCCACCCCGCATCAAACGGACAAGTGGAAAGATCCAACGGATTAGTATTATCGGGGATAAAACCCCGACTCATTGAGCCGCTGCAAAGATCAGCGGGGTGCTGGATAGAAGAACTACTAGCGGTACTGTGGAGTTTAAGAACAACTCCGAATCGATCAACAGGCTATACGCCATTTTTTCTAGTATATGGGGCAGAAGCTGTATTACCAGCCAACATAGAGCATGATTCGCCTAGGGTCACCCAATACACACAAGCCGAAGTGCAAGAAGTCCAGCAAAATGATGTTGATCTGCTGGAAGAAGCGAGAGAACTGGCACTGTCCAGATCCGCCATATATCAGTAAAATCTCCGACGCTATCATAGCCGGAAAGTGTGCCCCCGAGTCTTTTGGGAAGGCGATCTGGTGCTCCGGTTGGTACAACGTATTACTGGCATGCATAAATTATCCCCCCCATGGGAAGGGCCATTCATCGTGAGCAAAGCATTGCACAATGATTCTTATTATCTTATAGATGCAAAGCCACAGGAAAAGAACAAGGCGGACAGGTCCGGAGAGGAATCTAAGCGACCGTGGAATGTAGCACTACTTCGTCCCTTCTACACTTAGCTAAGAAGTGTATGTATCCGAGTCGTCTCATATGTCGGTATGTATGTCGGCAATGAGCTTATCAATGAAATAGTAGCGCCTCGAGCAGTAACTCGGGGACTGCCTTAATAATTATTGTTGTTGTCTCTCGTACGTTAGCTGGAATAAGTTGTTCTACTTAACCCGGATTAGTAATGTGTGAGCACCAAAAACCCAACTCTTCGACTTGCTGTTGTCCAACAAGAATTGGCTTCATGGCAAGCAAGAGAACAAGTTTGGAATTGCGTAGCACATGAAAAGTGACTAAGGAAACGAATTTATTCGAGCTAACGTTTGTTTTTCGGACTAACCCTGTATTTATTTTCAAGTTATTATGTAGCTTTATTTTTTGAGCTAAGTTTGAAAGTTTCTTAGTATTGTTAAGACGATTTTTGAAGCTCGGATTCGTAAGTCATAAAACCGAATCAAGATAGACACGATCCGAGCCAAAAGATTGGACGAACAAGAAAAAGAAACTCGGGGACTACACCCAAGTTAACTCGGCATAAGAAATTAGTAGCAAAATATCACATATACAGCATACAGTTGCACCCGACATTACCGGGGATCTGATAAATTTTCAAGTTTTTTGACCTAAGGAGCAGCAGGAGGAGGAAGTTCAGCGTCGTCTTCGCTGTCTTCAATATCTGAGGCATCACCTTCTTCGTCCTCATCCGACCCGTCTTCAGTGTTCTCGGCGTTCTCGTCTCTAGCGGATTCCAGGAAGCTCGGTCCTTCAACCCAGTCATGGATAGGAGAATATTCGACGAGGCTGTAGGCGCAAGCCTAGCGCCGAGCTACCCACTCCGGGTCATCAGTCCATCTGGATCCGGTGTGCCGGCGTGTAAGGAGGCTGAGGCCGATCTTCTGATACCATGTGAGTATGTGGTGAAGGATAGTATCAGCTGCGGCACGCCCAGCGGACTCCCTCCAGAGGTCGAGCTGGGTCTCAATATCTGACAGCTTTTTAGCAAAAAGTGTGATTCTCTTCGGAGCGCTCTCACCGGGCCAGAACGTGTTGAAGACTCGGACGGAAACGTCAAGGAGATCCTTGTCGTAATTCTTGATGATTTCCATGCGAGATGACAGGCTGACCAATAGGTCCTCTAAGGGAATGCTCTCACCGTCAAGAGCGACGGGAGTACCCCTCTCTCGGCGGAAATTGGCAACAGCAGCGCTCGCAATAGGAGTACCCTCTGGAAAGTGGCCTAGAAACAAGGCAAAGGAAGAAGCTGCAGAAAAAACATATGAAGTAACCCGGAGAATTAGGTTGGATAAGGGAAAGGAATTTACGTGAAATGTGGCTGTGAATCCGGGTCAACTCCTTGATGCAGTCATCGCGTCTCTTGTGAAGTTGCTCAAGCTCAGCGTTTGCCGATCCAAGCTGGATGTCGGATTCTTTGAGTAGGTCCTGGTCCTTGGAGATCTGGAGAGTAAGGCGCTCGTGCTCTTCTGTGAAGTTCTGGCCAACCTTTTGGAGCTCGGTTTGGTGCTAGGCCTTCATCTTCTCCATCTCAGCCTTGAGCCTGGCAATCTCGTTATCCTTAGTCCGGAGGAGAGCGAGCTCATCATCTTTTTTCTTCAGCTCGGCTTGATGCTGCCCTGCTTGTTCAAGAAAATGCAGCATCATATCAGGCACGGGCACACTATCCTCAAGCGATGCTGAAATAGTATGTTGACCCGGCAGAGCCGAGGAGTTAATGTTTGCCGAGCCAAGGAGAAAAGGAAATGGAAAACACTACAAGGTCGGACAAAAAAGGACATACCCTTGATTTCCTCCAAGTTCTCAGCCTCCACCCCAGCTGCAGAAACCGAATGAGGAGATTAGTTCGGCAGAAGAAGGTGAAGAAAAACGGAGAAGTTCCAAGGGAGAAACTTACCCCTTTTTTCATGTTCTGCAATAAGTGCTACATGCTTTGCGCGTAGCATCTTGTGGGTATCCAGCAGGCGTTGGAATTCAGCACTCCGGTGATTGGTGGTTACCTGAAAAAAGTACAGAAGCGTAAAATTAGCTTGGTGCATATTCCAAGTGTACAAGATCCGGGCCAAGTGGAACTTAACCCGGCTCTAGGTGTCTGCATATTCAAAGTGTACAAGATCCGGGCCAAGTAGGAACTTAACCCGGCTCTAGGTGTGTGCATATTCGAAGTGTACAAGATCTGGACCAAGTGGAACTTAACCCGGCTCTAGGTGTGTGCATATTCGAAGTGTACAAGATCCGGGCCAAGTGGAACTTAACCCGGCTCTAGGTGTGTGCATATTCGCAGTGTACAAGATCCAGGCCAAGTAGGAACTTAACCCGACTCTAGGTGTGTGCATATTCGAAGTGTACAAGATCCGGGCCAAGTGGAACTTAACCCGGCTCTAGGCGTGTGCATATTCGAAGTGTACAAGATCCGGGCCAAGTAGGAACTTAACCCGGCTCTAGGTGTGTGCATATTCGAAGTGTACAAGATCCGGGCCAAGTGGAAATTAACCCGGCTCTAGGTGTGTGCATATTCGAAGTGTACAAGATCTGGGCCAAGTGGAACTTAACCCGACTCTAGGTGTGTGCATATTCGAAGTGTAAAAGATCCGGGCCAAGTGGAACTTAACCCGGCTCTAGGTGTGTGCATATTCGAAGTTCACATGGAGCTACGTTAGCTTTCTAATGAGCATCCGACAGAGTAACAAGTTACTCCACCGGAGGCTCGGGGAATAATAGTTATTATCTACAGCATGTAAAGGAGAAACGACATACCTCCATCATCCGCCCCGCGAGGTTAATTGCCTTAGCGGCGGTATTCATTTGGGCAGAAAATTCTTCGGGGCCGAACTTTTCCGGGAGATTGTCGTTGTGGACGAACTCTGCATTGTTCCAGTTCATGACGAACTCAATCAGGCTCGGAGGGTACCGCTCACCGGTAGGCATATGGGGTGCCACCAAGCCCTTCGCGTGCGCTTCTTTCCTCTCAACCAAGGCAAGGGCTGGGCTGGTATGCAGAACCATCTACTGCGCATCAGTTGGCTCGGCAGGAGCATCCTTCGCCGCTGGAGCTTTCTTGGGAAGCATCGACACTAGGGATCGCTGCCCAGCCTCGACAAATGCAGACTTGGTAGCATCCGGAGCCTTTTTGCCCTTAACTTGCTGGGAAGAAGTAACTGTAGCGGATTTCCCCTTAGAAGCTGCTGGAGTAGTTCCTCGCCGAGGTTGAGATGACTCGGATGAGGCGGAAGAACTAGGTGCTGGAGCTCTTATAGCTGGACTTGGAGCGGTTGTTGATTTTCTTGGTGCCGGAACGGGTGCTGGTGCTGATTCGGTCGCTGGTACTGGAACTACTGTCGGTGCTGGGGGTGGTGCTGGTGTTGAGGTAGACTCGGTGGCTGCTGGTTGCGGCGATGCCGAAGTTGTGGACACCGTCGCCTTGGCTGGACCGACCCCTCCCGCTCCAAGGTTGCATTCCTCTTGACGAGGTAGTGCGGAACCCGGAGCAGCCGCAGAACCCTCTGGAATAGGGCTCAGTGGACGTGACTCGTCGTCACGAGGAGGAGAAGGGCCAAATCGAAGTGGTGAAGAGATGCTAGATTCGCTCTGAGGGACCTCCACCGGAGCCCTGAAGAAGAGAATAATGTCAGAAGAGAAATTACCACGATGCAAGGAGAAGTGAGTTATGCAATGAAAAATGACTTACGCATCCGAGGTTTGGGCCTCCTTGGGTTTTCGGGCCCTTCGTGTCGGGGATTTGCCTGCCGGCTTGGAGGCAGTCTTGTCTCCGGCCTTCTTTCGCCTTTTTGTGGGCTGAGAAGGTTCGGAGGAGGAACTTGTTGCGGCTCCGCGCCTCTTATTCGACGCCACCGAAACTGGTTCGCCCGTAGCAAGCGGAGGATCCTCGTGGATATGCCCACCGGGGTTAGCTGATGCCGGAAAGGCAAAAGAAAGAGGGACAGCCTCAACATATTCAATCACGTCGACATCCGAGTCATCCTCATCATCGGGCCAGTCTCTAAGAGAAGAGAATTTACCGCTGGGTCGTTTTGTAGGTCATAGGGAGAAACATCTCCTGGTCCGGCTCCTCCTCATCCGGGGTTTCTCAGTCCGGCGCCCACTTAAGGGTCGGATCCATACCATCCTCAAGAGTTTGCTGAAGGAATAGCTAAGAGAAAGCATGAAGAACAGAGTCAAAAATACAACAAAAACCGACACATATTTGATCCGAAGTAAGTTTGCCCCGCGAAGCTTACCGCGGGAGGGATCCTGGCATGACAGAAGTGCTCAATTCCCCACATCCATTCAGCGGAGAAATCCTTGTGGGTGGTGAAGAGAGCCTTAACCCGGCGAAAAATCTCCGTGTTGCTCAGCTCGAAGGAGGAGGTCCGGTTGGGGTCGCGGCCGAAACTCATGTGGCACACCTTGTGGGTGCGCTTCTAGAGGGGAGAGATTCGGTTGTGCACGAACGTGATCATAGCATCCTCGTTGCGCAATCCGAGTTTCTTTAGTTCCGCAAACCTCTTATTGACCTGGTTGGTCAGAGTCATGGGCTTCTTGGAGACCTCCTCCCAGATTTCCGGATCAGGTGGACCCGGAGTATAGGGGAGCAACCGAATCAAATCTTCAGTGCCAGTGTTCCGGACATAGAAGAAGGTCCGGGCCCATCCTTTGCAGGAGTCAAGCCCGGTGACCCGGGGGAAAACGGAAGTCCTCCGGGGTGAGATGGACGCAGCTCCAAATTGGGTGAGCTGCTTATCCTCTGACTCAACTTGGATATTGGGGATGACGTTACGATGAAGGCCGAAGAACCGGATCCACAGCTCCTTCGTGGGCCACAGTCCGGTGTAGCCCTCGATCGTAGAAGCAAAATCAGAGAGAGAGGTGATAGCGTTGGCTGGAAGATGGTGCGGCTTCAGGTGGTAGGTGCTAAGCCACTCCCAGAAAAAGTCGCTCACCGGCAAGCCGAATCCCCGTTGAAAGTGGGACAGGAACACGACGAACTCACCCGGATTGGGTGAGGGGGCCAGTTCAGCGGAGGGGAGACGAGCGACGACTCCGACAGGGATGCATCTGGTCCGGTAGAGCCAGTCGAGGTCATCTTGACAGACCCATGATCTGGCCCACGCGCCACGGTCCGCCGCAGCGGCGTCCTCCTCCATTTCTTGCTCGGCGATGACAAGCTCCTCCTCCGTCATCTCGTGCTCGCTACCCTCGCTGGCGCTAGCGGCGGCGGGGATCTGAGGCCTGGATTGGCGAGGACCCATGGCGAGGAAGTTGCGCAGCGCTGGCTGCGACGCAGAGGCATGAGGAAAAGTGCGGCGGCGGCGCTGCTGCTAGGAGCACTGGCGGCGGCGCGGTCGCGAGGAAGATGAAGAAGAAGAGCAATGGGCAGAGGGGCACAAAAGAGGAAAAAATTCTAAGGGGTGCGCCCCTCCGCTACTTAACCACCCCCTAAGAGGGTGAGTGGGATCGCGCCCTGCCAATGAGCAACATGGTGTGGCCGTGTATCACCTGCCTCAGCCTATCGGAGAGGAGCCACACAGAGGGCCACAGAGCAGAGGCGATCCCGTGACGTGATGCACTGATGCGGTAAACGAGGGGGCAGGCGCGACGTGACCCTCGCACAGTGATAACTGACAATTACTGCGGCGGTTACTGTGCAGGCCCTTAAAATAAGACGATGTAATGATTAGCCTCCACGTGGGTTGGCGTATGAAAGAAGGAAACAAGGCCCGGATCGAACCATGGTAACCCGGACATTGAGTAAAAACTTAGAATGTGCAGAGGGAAAGTAAAACCATGAGATCCGAGTCAAAACTTGGAACGTGCGAAGGGAACATAAATCCATATAATCCGAGATAAAGAGCTAACTTGGAAATAACATTCAAAGCTCGAGCATAAATGAACCTGATGTGGCCTTAGCGGCCAAGGCAGCTAAGACCGCACTAGCTTCGGGGACTAATGTTGGGGGGATACCCCCAGGTAGGGTCACTCCAGGGTATAAAGGCCGAGTTAGCCGAGGTTCGGCAAGCTCAAAGCGGATGCTGACCGGGTCACCTCAAGGCAGGCCAGATCATAGAGTAACCCGGATCAGGGGGGTCGCCTAACACTATATCAGCCAACTTGAGGAGTAAGTAGGAAGTGCTTGTCTAACTTGTATGCAGGGACAGGTGTGGCCGGATCTACCATGATCCGGGTCCTGTTTAGCTTCTGGGAGAAGGAAGGAATCTCTCTGGTCAAAAAGAAGGCCTCGTACGCACTGCATGAGCGAAGCAAGCAAGGGCAGGACCACCGGGTCATGGCCGACAAGGGTGACAACGCCCGTGTCGGCTGACGCAGGCGCCGCAGAGGCTCACGTAGCTAAAGCATGTATGACGCGGGGGAAAAGCACCCCCGTCGGGTTACCACTTTGAGAGGAGGCATATTCTTAGGAATATGCCTCCATGTATGCCCTAGGCAGAGACCAAGCCCCCTCTATATAAGGGGGGCTAGGGTTTCAGTAGAAGGGGGTTGGTTTTTCTTCGATACCGATTTCGCTAAGGTTCTAGGAGTGAACTGTAGTTGAGAGTAAGAGAGATTCTTCTTCCTCCTCTCACCAGTACAGCTCTAGGAGCACTTGTAAACTTGAAAGGAATACAATCTTCTGTGTGGAGAATCACTCCGCTATCCCTCCCTGGATTCCCCTAGCGTGCATTAGTCCCCACCTTTAGCCTATCCATGGCATCTGCCGTGACACCACCACGATAGCGCCACAGAAAAGCCATGCGCCACTGACTATATAATTATATGCGCCACTGATTGCGTAACATGTATTCAAAGTAAAATACTTTACTGGTGTATAATCAGGTATTTATACAGGATTTATACAGTATTTATCCAGATGAGTATAAAATACATTGCACAAGTAGTAGATGCATTAAAACCGACATATATATAATACAAACACTTAGAGCCCGATCGAGATACATATATAGTGTCAAGTGCCAAATTTTTACACAAGCGCCGAATACAAAGTTCATATCAGCTCACATTACAAATATGAAGTGGCCACCGCCGCCTACACTAGGATCAAATAGAATACAACTGTGATAATGGTGAGCAAGAGCATTAGCCCGACCAATATCTTCATCTGGTTCTTCTTCCACAAGTGGTTCCTCCACTTGGCTATCGCCTCCTCTCTAGTCGCGTATCCTTTGTAGATGTTGTCGCTGAACTTGTTCACTTGTTTGTGGCAATCCTCCCACTCCTCATAGACTCCTAGAACCCTACCCATGAACACCACATACCACCTCGTCGCCATCTCTATAGATGACAAGGCATATTAGTAAAAATACAACGAAAAGAATGAATAAAGGGTTCACATCCATATATATATATGTTCACAGAATATAAAACAAATGATCCATAAACCTAAAAGTTAGATCATCATAGAAGCAATAAGTTCAACGACAACACGACCACAAGGTAGTTTAAGTCTAACAACAATGACCATTTCGACCACGAGATAGTAAAGTTTATTACACACACACTAATACAGCACGCGTCCATCAAGAATATACACACACTGGATCATGCTAGAGGCACACATCGATCATGATGAATACTTCCTCTTCTCGCTCGGCTTCGGGAACGGTAGATAGCCCTCTTTCGTCATCCACGTCCTTGTGTCACCCTGCTTCCGGAGGCGTTCTTCGATCTCCCTCTTACTCAACCCTCTGGCTTGTTATAGGGGACCGCCCCTTGTGTTGACATCTTCAATGATGATTTGCGACAACTTCATCTGAATGTGATGGAAGTCTTCTCTAAGATCAGCATCGTCGATTTTCACCAAAGTTTCGGCCCATCCTCGGAGACTAGATAGCAGCGTTAGGTTCTGGCAATCCCGAACATAGCCTTTAAGGTGATGGAGGACGTAGAAGGCCTCCTTGGCACCAGTAGTCGACTGCTTGACGCAGGGGAAGTCGAGCACGTGCTTGAACACGTGTTTGCCATCCTTGATATATTCCCCCTTATCTATGAAGGTGCATCCCTTCTTGGTGTAGCCCTCGAGAGCCTCATTGAGAACACCCCTTATTCTGGTGTAGTCTTTCTTCTTCGTCAAACTCCCCGAGTCAAAATACGTGGCTAGCGAATACCTCGGGGCAAGGACGATGAGTGTGCAATATTTGTCTCTGCGCAACACAATTGGAACGGAATATTGGAAAAAGAGCAAAGGAAGAAATCTATAAGAAATGCATAAGTTACGGTGGCGATGAGCGAGTGTGTGTACTTACTCGGGAAAGAAAGGCAAAAGAAGTGTGCCCTTCCTCTTGTTGTCCACCATGAACTTCTCGAGGTACGTCGTCGCCTTGGTCTGTGTCTCTGATCCTTCGACCAACTGGCTGTCCCGCATGTAGTAGGGATCCACTATCGCGATTTCCGAGGTACTTTCTCTCTTGATCGTGAGCGCCAGATTGAGCGCGTATAGGCAGACCAAGTTATAGTCCAGCCGTTTCATGAGAAACAGCTTGAATATGTCCTCAAACGCTATGAAGAATATATCCGCGGGGGGTTCATCAACGAATACCACGTCCAATGGCACCTTGGTCGTGAAAACCGGGTAATTTGGATCTTCGTCTTTAAGAAGGAGGGCCTCTAGTGTCTTGACACCTCGTGCAAAGTTAACATGGCTCCAACCGCAATGTGGATCATATCCGGAGTCAATATCGGATCACCAGCTACATGCACTCGGGGCAAGCCAAATTGTGTGGATGGTACGACGATGGCGTCCTGATCCCGGATCCTCTTCGGAAGAGGCTGGCTCGCACCCTTCTTATTATTATTATTACCTCTCTTCCTGTAGTGCTTCTTCTTCACAACAGTGTCAACCAGTGCCATCTGCTCATCAGTCACCTTTCGAAGTGTGTTGGGGCTGAAAACCAATCCTGGTTTCTCTTGTGGTGGATCGGCAGCTGGAGGCGTCTCTTGAGAAAGACCATGGAAGACCAGGCGCTACTGTCTTCCAAGGTGGTGGTCGGGCGATGATCGGTTGAGATGTGGCGCCGGTGCTCCCCCCCCCCCCCCCCCGCAAGACGAATCTGGGTCTTCGGCCATGTTAAGGGCCAGTTGTAGCATTCCCCAAGGGTCTTGTGTTCGTCGGCTCCCTGAGGTTGAAAGGAGGGTCCATGTCGTCGCACCCTGGCAACACCCGAGCCAACCTGACCCTCATCACGTCATCATCCATTGGATTGTTGTGCATTGTGCGGCTTGCCGGTTGTATAAGAGTGCCCTTGGCAACATCCTTCAACTCACCACCGACATCTTTAAGCAGGAGTACGCAAGAAGTGTCCTGAGGCAAAAACATGTTGTTGGGCGTCATGAGATGGCAGGAGTCATGCATCAAAGGCATAAAGGAGATGACGTGCACTAACTAATTAGTTACCTTGGTGATGGCGTGGATCTCGGCTAATGTAGAGACACGGCCGATGCCGGCGGCCGGCCTATCATCATCTGCAATCTCCTACTCAGGACAGATGTTGCTTAAGCTGGGCAGATGTATCGGCCCCTGTCGACCTCCCGCATTCCAAGCAGTAAGCCCCTCGAAAAACTCAGGGGGATCATCGAGCGGAGCTTCTCTTCCACTAACTTGTCCACCGTTTTCTCGTCCACCACCTTCTCCTCCAGTGTCTGCACCTTTATCTTCAGCTCTGCAATAGCGGCTTTATCCCGGTTCTTCCTCTCCCTTCTTTTCTTGGCATCCTCTTTATAGTACTCCTTGAACTTCATGCTCGTACCAAAGCCGGACACACGGCCAGCTAAGGACGGTGGCAACCCCTTGTCCCTCTTCTTGTAAGCATTGGTCGCCCTGTTGAAAACCGTGTCCCATGGCTCCGTCGAATCCTGGGACGACTCTGTGGCAGTAGCGTTCAGTTCATCCTCCTACAGAGACAAGGAAAGGTGAACCCATTTAGATTCTTGACTTCATTATCTTAATTAGAACGCAATAGACTTGAGATCGGCGATAAATTCCTTACTAGCTTCTTCTCGAATGCCTTCACCTCCGGATCGTCGGTGATGAACTCCCATGTTTCCTTGTCCAGGTAGTAGCGGGCCCGAACAAATTGCCTAAGCTACAAGTCCGTGATTTTATGCCAAAGGCTGTCTTTACCAAGGCGTTCAAGCTCGGCGTCCTCCTTGTCCCAAATGGCATGTTTCCCCCTGTAACCGCCGCTTCCAAGGCGGTGGTTACCTATGTTCTGTTCCCGCATACTCCTTCCCCATTGAGTCCATTTTATAGCGTCAGCGGTAGCTATATCCGCCTTGAATATCCTAAACTCCTCTTCGTCGAGCATCAGATTTTTCTTACTAATAACCTCCCAGCTTTCACCTTTGTCAATGCTATTCTTCACCCGGGTTTTCCAGCTTTCTCCCATCGGCTAGAAGGCCAGGATAGAAACACCCATGGATGTGGTATCACAGAGCATAAGGGAGTCGGAGATCGATGTGAGACCAAGAGGCTTACTTAGTCTTCTTGTTGGTCTTATTCTTTCTCTCTAACTGCCAAAATGCAAAGACACACAGCAGAAAAATGATTGCATAATAGTAACTACTAGCAAGAGTGGACAACCCAGATTACATCTTTAAAAAAGACACCATTGTGTGTATTTGTTGGATCACAAAAACCAATTTGATCAAGTCCAGATCAGCACCAACTAGATATGGACAAGTAAAAATGGCAATTTCCAAGATAATTAAACTATGCGAATTCTAGCTAGCAGCTAGCACCAGCTAACCTTAAACTATACTCCCTCCGTTCCTATATATAAGACACTTATATTTAGGAACAAAGGTACTACAATCAAACCTGATACTATCTTATTATCCGCAGCATGTCGTGGCCCAATAACCTCAAACCATACTACAATTACAACAGATGAATACCACAAACTGATTTCCTGAAGAACATCAACCCATACTACAATTACAACAGATGAATACCACAAAATATTTATGCCACAAAACAACCACACACATAGAAATCGATATACGAAGACCTTATGAACGATCATACGACTTTTCTTCGAAAATACTTCTAGAAGTTGATAATCTCATGTAAGATAAAAATATCCATGTGGTGGGGGTGGGGAGGGGCGAACCGTGGGGGGTGGGGGTTGGGGGTGGGGGGACGAACTTGCTGTGGTGGTTGACGACGAGGGTTGTGGGGTCTGGCGCGGCGGCTCCTCCTCCACGGGTTGCAGGGCTGCAGGGTGGCTCCTCCTCCGGTGGCTCCTCCTCCATGGGTTCATCGGGCGGCTCCTCCTCCACTGGTTCGCCGGGCGGTGAGGCAGTGGCGGCTCCGGCAGCAAGGGCTAGCGCGGCGGTGGCGGCTCTGGCAAGGTCTAGGTCTAGGGCTAGCACGCGGCGGTGACTGAATATGGGGAGAAGGGGGAATGAAGGCCGAACTGTTTATTTCACTAAGTCCACAGGTTCTGTGGCGCATTTCGGCAATATGAACTTCTGTGGTGCATATTGCCAAAATGCACCACAGAACCTGTGGACTTAGTACAAAACGCGGCGTGCGTGGTAGTATGACAAGACCACACACTTGCCTTAGTGGTCTCTGCTGCTTGCTTGTGCCATTCTAAACCTAGGGCAGCCAGGTTCGAATCTTGGCTGTCTCACACTTTTTTATTTTTAAAAAATATATTTTTAATTATATATCTGTTTAAAAATAAAGCAAGAACATATTTTTAATTATAGATCTGTTTAATTATAGATCTATTTTTAATTATATTATTTTTAAAAATAAAGCAAGAACATATACAAACATTCATATTTATTCAAAAAACTCTCTTCCCGAACATATACAATCATGTAATGTGTTTTTAATTATATATATGTCTAAAGTAAAGCAAGAACATATACAAACATTCATATTTATTCAAAAAACTCTCTCTCCGAACATATACAATCATGTGATGTGTTGAGCTAGTGTCTCTTCACAATCTTCTTGCCCTTTTTTGCCGTGGTTGAATACTTTAGCCCGTGCACTTTGAGATTTCTTCTTGTGAATGGACAACCTTTAGTAGGCAGTGTGGTCTTCCTTCTTACTTTAGTAGTAGTAGGCATGTCGAAGTACTTGTCGAATTCCTCTTCGATCTTTGGGTCGCCGTTTTTGTCGAAGTTTTGCTCATTGGCGGCTCCTTCCATTCCGATGATGCTCCTCTTGCCCCTCCTAACTATAATACGGTTGGGCTTTGATGGGTCGGTAATAAGAAAGCATTGATCAACTTGGCTAGCGAGTACCCAAGGATCATTTTTTGCGGAGGCGTTCTTCGTTGATTTGGCATCTGGTATAACCATTGTGGTGAAATAGCGGCCTTCTTTTTCCACGTTCTTGGCCCATCTAACACGGAACATCCGTACGATCTCTCCACAGTAGTCGAGCTCCCATATCTCCTCGATCCTTCCGTAGAATCTTTCCATCATAGTAGTCTCGTCATCAGCAAAGGATAACATAGTTACTCCTGAGTTTTGATATTCACTATTCTTGTCCTTTTCCTCGGTGTAGAATTTGTAACCGTTTATGTCGTATGACTGATAGATCCTCAGATTGTGCCCTGGGCCATGTGACAAGGAGAATATGAGTTTTTGATCTTCCGTAGAAGGCGTCTATGGGGGATTGTCCAGTTGCCTTTTCTTGAACCAACCCGTGAAGCTGGAGTTGTGCTCTCTGGTTACGTCTCCCTTCTTCCTCGGCTGGCCCTGGTCGACGTACTCCTGCCCGGTTAAGCTTCTGTGCTCTTCGACCCAAGGGTCGACCACTTCAATGTGTTGTAGCGCGACTCGGTGTGCCCTTTCAAAATCAGTGCGTCGATCATCAATGCCGACAAGTAGTGAGCGGCAGCCCTCGCGGTGACCATATCCACCGAGCCTGCCGAGGTGCTTCTTTGTGGGTATTCCAACATCCTTGTTCTCGGTGGTTAGATAATTCTAGCAGAAGGAGATGCACTCGTAGATCAGAAAGCCCTTGGCTATGCTTCCATCTGGACGAGACCTATTGCGAATGAATCCTTTGATGACACTGTTTAGCCTTTCAAACGGCATCATGTTGTGCAGGAATGTCGGCCCGAGCTGGATGATGTCGTCCACGACATGTACAAGCAGATGTACCATGATGTCGAAGAATGCGAGCGGGAAGTAAATCTCAAGCTCGCATAGTATCATCATGATCTCTTCCTGTAGCCTGTCGAGCTGCTTCACACCGATCGACTTCCTAGATATGACGTCGAAAAAGTTACAGAGGCCAAACAACGTCTCACGGACATTCTCGTCCATTATCCCACGGATCGCAATGGGGAGTATCTGTATCATCAGCACGTGACAGTCGTGAGACTTCATACCGTTGAACCTCTTCTTCACCATGTCCAGATATCTGCTTATCTTCCCCGAGTAACCGTGAGGAACTTTCACTCCTAAGAGGCACCTGAAAAACTGCTCGAGCTCCTCCAGACTCAGAGTGAAGCAGGCAGCGCGAAGCACCACCTCATTCTTCTTAACTCTTTTGCGGCAACATTGAGTCCCTTCCGTCTGATCATAATCATCATCATCACTATCAGGGTACTGAAGATCTTTCTTTGTGCCAAGCAATTTAAGGTCCTTTCTTGCTTTCGGCCCATCCTTGGTCCTCTCCGGCATGTTCAGTAGAGTGCCAAGAAGACTCTCGGTAACGTTCTTCGTGATGTGCATTACATCGAGGCTATGGGGAGTGTGAAGGACCTTCCAATACGGCAGGTCCCAAAAAACAGACCTTGCTTTCCATACACCCAGCAGCGGCTTTGTCCTCGGTCGTTTTTTCCAGGCGCAGGGCAATCTACCCAATTTTTCAAAAGCTCCTCGATTTCTTCGCTGCTCCTCGGACGCGGGGCTCTTTCGAGCTCGTCCTTACCATTGAACAGGTCACCACGTTTTCTCCACGGGTGATCCATGCGGAGCCACTTTCGAGTACCTTGGAACACGGTTTTCGAAGACCTAGGATCCCTTGGTAGCTGGAGATGCGGTGTCTCGTCCATGCACTTGACGCATGCATTGTGTCTGTGGTTCACCTGGGCCGATACATATGTGTAACCAGGATAGTCCTGCACGGTCGTGAGCAACGCGGCTCTCAGATGGAAATATTCTTTAGTGTAGGCGTCCCACGTACGGGCCGGCGTCTCCCACAAGCTGGCTAACTCCTCTCTCAATAGCCCGAGATACAGATGCATATCGATACCTGGTTGTTTTGGCCCCTGAATAAGAATGCTCATGTGTACATACCTTTGCTTCGTGCATAGCCACGGGGGGAGGTTGTATGGCCATACAAACACGGGTCAGGTGCTATGCGTGCTACTCTAGTTTTCAAAAGAATTGAGTCCATCGGTGCTCATACCCAGCCTGACGTTCCTTGCATCGCCCCCGAACTCTTCGAACTCGATGTCTAATGCATTCCACTGGCTAGCGTCTGAAGGGTGTGTCAGGATCTTGCCCTTCTCTGGATCATCTTCGGGTTTCTCTCTTTCCGCGTGCCATTGCATGAGCTTTGCTTCCTTAGGATCTACGAAATATCGCTGCAGACGAGGGGTGATAGGAAAGTACCATACCACTTTTCGAGGAACTTTCTTGTTCCCTCTCTTGTACCGTCCTTGGCCACACACCGGACATGTAGTTCTATCCGCTTACTCGTTCCGATAAAGTGCACAATCATTGATGCATGCGTGGTATTTAATGTGTGGTAGGTCGAGAGGGCACACGATTTTCTTGGCCTCCTCGATACTTGTTGGCAATATGTTCCCCTTAGGAAGTCGGTCGTGCCAGTATTCTTTGTTCGCGTTGAAGCTCACATCGGTCCATTTGTGTTCGGCCTTCATCTCCATAGCCTTGAGCGTTACACTCAAACGTGTATCCTCGGGGCGACACCCAGGATACAATGGAGTCATCCCGTCTACCTCCATTTGGGCCAGCTTGGCTTTCTCTCTGGCTGCAGCTTTGTCGTTGCTCGTCTCCTTGAGGAGCAGTTCTTGAACATGAGGGTCCTGCAAGACCAAAGTTAGCAACGTCTGTGTGTTCGCGTCTTCTCCTTCTTCATGATCATGATCATGCCCGTCGCCATCTCCTTCTCCATGCTGATCATGCCCGCCAACATCTCCTTCGTCATGATGATCATGCCCGCTGGCATCTCCTTCGTCATGATGATCATGCCCGGTAGACTCTTCGTCTTCTCGCTCGCCCACGTCTTCGTGACCACCACCATGTCCTGCCGGCTCCTCATTGAGGTCGCGCATGAAACCGCGTCTGAGCAGGTGACCCTCCAATTGTCCAGATTCAGGGTCGATCTAGCACTGCAGTTTGCATGTTCGACATGGACATCTTATCATGGTCTTGTTGTTCAGAATCATGTCCTCCTTCACGCCTTTCTTGTACCTAGCAATTCGACCTTCGCTCATCGTGAGGACCATGGTTGCCTGAGCGGTCAAAACAGAGAGTATAGGTGAGAACCACACCATATGAACACACACATGCATGAATGCTAGCCATAAAAAATTCGGCATGACCTTTCCTAAAATTAGGACATATGGGTAGTGCAAAAATTTGCCGAAATGGAAATGAATCAACATTTCGGAAAACATCCATGCAACCACACCGGCTGGGCCCGACACAACAACAAGCAACCAACAAAAAACTTCCTCCCATTGCAAACATTCATGCACCACACAAGCATCGTCTCGCCATGGATCGCACACACACACACCGCCCGCGCGACAAGCTTCACCTACATGTTCATGGCCAAGTACTCACCTAGTAGACACAATAATAGCGAGACGAGACCGCGTGATGAGAGAGTGTGGACAAATAGATCTACAATGCAAGTTGGTGGAGAGGAAATTAGTAAACAAATAGAGATGTGAGAGAGAAAAGTAAGGAACTTTTAGATCTAGAAGTTGGAGCGAAGCTTCCACTTACCAATCTATGGATTAAAGTAGGTTTAGTTACAAGAAAATGGAGAAACTATGGGCAAGATAGGGTGTGAGGGAGGAGGAAGACGAGTTGGGAGGAGGTAGAGATGTGAAATGGGTGGTGGTGGATAGATAGATAAGAAAGCTAGCTTTTGTCACCTTTTTAACATGGATCTGGATGCCCTCATCTGTGGCGCATATGGAGGAAATGCGCCACAGATGCTGAAACTTCTGTGGCGCATAAGTCCATATGCGCCACAGAAGTAGGTGAATTAGATTCCCTATGTGGGGCCCACCTCCAAGTTCTGTGGCGCATGTTGGGATATGCGCCACAGAAGTGAACACATCTGTGGCACATATCACAACATGCGCCACAGAACTTGGGTGAATTAGATTCCGTGGTGGGGCCCCTCTCCATGTTCTATGGCGCATGAGGAAATATGCGCCACAGAAGAGGCAACTTCTGTGACGCATATCTCAGAATGCGCTACAGAACTTGGATCAACCCACCCCGGCTGGCGGGTCCTACCAATCTTCTTTGGCACATACTCTGGAGAATGCGTCACAGAACTTCCAATCTTCTGTGGCGCATGCTTTCTGGTGCGCCACTGATGTTTTCCTGTGGCGCATGGTTTCGCATATGCGCCACTGAACATCTTGTCTATCTATAGGTTGTTTCCTAGTAGTGTACGGTGCGGCTACGGTTGTGGAATATACTGATGGGGTACTAACTCCTATGGGCGGTGGGCATTGTAGCGTGAAGGAAAAATGTTCCTCTTTTCTATAGGCGATGAGGCTAGGGGCATGGCGACAGCGGGCTTGCATTGGATAGCAGCCTGACGGGTTCAATCTAGTATTTCCAACATTTGCGCTAAGTGATCTGTAGGTGGTGCGGAGGCGGTACAAAGGTGCCATGATTGTCATGCTTGGTGCACTCTAATGCCACACCATTTGCGTGTGCGGATCTGGGTCAGGCGGGCCCGAATCTAACATGGTCATCGTTGCTCGCTTCATTTGGTTAATTGCTCTGCTAGTGTGAGACCCTAGATGTCGGGGAAAAGGCCCCGGAAGGTGTTGTACACTCTTCAACGAGCTGTGTTGCAGTGGTGATGACCTTCTGTTTGGTTGTGTGGACAACCAGGAGTAGGCGGTGGGGGGATCCTGGTGTTGGCGTTGTTGCCGTGGTGGTGGCTCCAAGATTGCTATGTTTTGGTGGTATTGGGTGGACCATGGTACCTAGATTTGGCGTAGGGTCATTGAGGGTGAAGGCTCCACACTTCAGAGCCTGCCACGATGATGCCCAAGGGCATCGTTGTGGTTACCGCTTGTGTTAGGACTCCTGGTGAGAACAGTTGACCACTTTGGTCATGGCGGCGCTTTGCGTCGTCACCCTTTTGGAGGCGTCGTCATAGAGCTCAGGTATGTATGGTCGTGCCTCGTCATCACCAAGGAGTAAGTTTAAATCCACGAAGCCCTTTTTCTCCAGCAGGGGTGATCTTAAGGACTTTTTATCTTAGACACGTGATTTTGTCGTCACCTACCACGACCCTCGTAGCCCTGGATCGACGCTCCACGGCCTAAAGCGAGAGGGCATCCAACCCTCTCCGACTTGGCGCCTTGAGTGTTTTTCCAAAAGGGGTGGTGTCACATCTTGTTGGTAGTCTAGAGTGCCTTTTGGAGATGTGGCTATTCCTTTTCTTTTCATGTTTCTTAAAAAGATTTACTTATCACTTGTATTGATTCGATGGTGTGACTTTATTTATGAAGTGGAACCAAAGTTTATTTTGAGAAGAAAAAATATGTTATAGCAAAGTGGAACATTTTTCCTTCGGGATTAAGTAAACACAAAACTGTTTTAAATCCAAGAATGTAAATAAAAATAAAATAGGACGCCTTGTGTACCCGGTTCATTTTCTTCCATTCCTTCAAGGCTTCAACGCTAAGGTTCCGCAGCCAACTTCCAAACCGAAACAATTAATAGTCAACTCTATCTCTGAAAAACTAAAAGACTCGCTGCCTCCAAAGTTAAAACACTAGTGAACACATCTCCCCTAAAAAGCACTGCTAATCAACATCTCCCGAGTCGCAATGCCGCAATCCCGTGAAGGAACAGGGCATGGATCCGTGGAGACGTCCGCCTGCGAGATCGAGCGCCTGCCGGAGGAGCTCCTCGCGGCCGTGATCTCCCTCACATCGCCACCCGACGCCTGCCGCGCGGCCGCCGTCTCCCGGACCTTCCGCCCCGCGGCGGACTCCGACGCCGTCTGGTCCCGCTTCATGCCCCGCGACCTCCCGCAGTTCGGCGCCATCCAAGAAGGCGCTCTTCCGACGCCTCTCCGACCAACCGGCCCTCCTCCCGTGCAAACTCGTGGTACGTGCATCTCTGCATCGCTGAAGAACTCTTTTTTTACAGTGCATAAACGCAGAGTTTCCTCAACATACTACTTTCCTGCATCTTTATTTCAGGCTTTTCAGCTTTCGCATATTAAATTGTTCGCCCGTTCGTATCTAAAAACAGCTCATGAGCAAAACCAAGAATAAGCATGGATATTCATACCGACAAAGAATCACACATATGATTCACCATCCCACCGCACCGATCAGATTTGGACCACTGTGGTAACAAGTCGTGCACGCTTCACCAGTGTGGGTGTGATGGTGAAACATGCATGCGCGGTGGGAACTAGAAATCGAAGGTGAGAGAGAACGAGAGAGATGGTGGAAAAAAGAAAAAGGAGTGGGGGGAGGGATAGCTGTTGTTGTGACTTTGAGGGGTTTGTACAAAATGGTTGAGGTGGGATTGAGGAGGCCGATCTAGCTAGAGCGTTGCTTCATGATCCAATGCTGGTGTTGTCATTGTCAGATTTTCACTTGATAAGTCCCCTACATTTATCACCCCAAAGCTGCTACTTACGGCTGTTGTTTTTATTTGCTACATAAAAATCGGCTAATTGATCGATCAACCTTTTTGTGGTGCAGAGCATGTGGTTAGACAGGGCTACGGGCAGCAAATGCTACACGCTTTCGGAGAGGGCGCTGGATATTGCGTTTGGCAAGACACCGCTGTATTGGGAATGGATCAACCTTGGTGTTGATTAGGTCAAAAGGTTTGAGTCGTTTCAATATGTATCTTTGGCGAATTGAAGTAGTTATGGTCATTGACTGCGCAGTCCACTAAGTTGCTCTCCTAATTGTATAGGCTGTCCTCTACATCTGTAATAGGTTCTCCGAAGCAGCTAAACTCCGGGGGCTTTGGTGGTTAGAAATCTGTGGCAAGATTAACAGGATGATGCTCTCAGAGAACCTGACGTACGCCGCGTACATGGTGTTCAAGCTAGCAGACAATGGATTCGTGAATTCCCCGTTTCAGGATGCGTCAGTCAGTGTTGCTGGGAGCGATTCAACACAACAAGTGTGCCTCCAAAGCTACATGGAGGTTGGTGATGACGGAGTGCCCCAGAAACACATATTGACGTCACATATTCCAGTGGATCATCACCACGAAGTACCTCTCACAGATGACATTGTGCTCCCTCGGAGAAGGGCTGACGGCTGGATGGAGGTGGAGCTAGGCGAGTTCTACAATGAGGAAGGCTTCGACGACGTGGTGTCTGTCAGCCTAATGGAGACAAGAACATGGACGTATGGTCTTGTTGTGTGGGGCATCGAGATTAGAGTTAAGAAATGATCTTGGTGAGCTTCTAGAATTAAGAACAATCTTGCATTTCTTTCTATAAGGACAACATTAGTACTATGAATGTTGGGAGAATTAGTCGAGGAAAAGATCCTTGTTGTCGTAGCCTTCTGCATCGTAGAACATGTTGGTCTGGGTTGTTGCAAGTAAAACCAATCTTCTCCATGTAAATTTTTTGTTGTTGCAAAGTGTCCGACAGTTGCGATTGGTAACTTGTTTTTCTATATACATAATCCATGACCGAGGAGGAAGACCATGATTTACATTGCTCATATTCACGATGTCAGAGGATGCCTTGTGACTGTTAACTGAATTACTGTCAGGTCTCATGGAGGGGTTCATTGTCATGGCTATTTCTGTCATCAGAATCACTAGGTGTCGTCCAGAATTTCATACTAACTGGTTTTGCCGCTATACGTATGTACTCGGCTATATGAGATATAGAGGATGTCTTACCGTACTGTTTTCGTATCTGACCGACCAAGGTTACTATTCAATCAGTGTTTTTCATGCCTAAATTCTTGTGAGATTCTGCAATTCCCAGGTAGCTTAATGCATATTTTCTCAGGTAACCTGTGCTTGCTTCTTATAACAGAGTCAGATCGGATCAGGAAAACTGAACACCCAGGAATAAAATCTTTCCAAGAAGATTTTAAAAATAGATTCCTTTTCGAAATCTACTTTATGTACCCATTTGCATGCGAAAGTCTTGTGTTATTGTGGCATCTTAGAAACATTGTTCTGAAATATTTGCTAGTTTGTAAAAAAAAAAGACAGGCCGAAATAGTGCAATGGTGCAAAATCCTCATATTAACACATGTTCTTTTGTTTCTCATTTTCAGCTGGTTCCAATGAAAATGAGACGTCCTATTTTGCTATCTTGCAGGTTTCTTGTATCAGTTACTTCCTGTTTTAACTTGATTCGTAGGATTTTAAAACACACTGGGATAAGAGGGAACACAGAATTGGAGAAGAATTATAAGTGCCATGCCAGTGTTTGATATACCACAGACCAAAAAAAAACTTAGGAATTATGTAATGAGTTAATTAGAGTGTCATGCCGGTGTTTGATATGCCGCAGACTAAAAAAACAGAGGAATTGTGTGATGAGGTTAGAGACTTTGAGTATATGTAAATACTATTTCCAAAAGATAGCGCAAATTTTTTTTTTTGATCTTTTGGAAGCTAGAAGGTGAGAAGGAAGATGGGTAGTACGGTGAATTGGATCCTCTCCGACTCCTGGCAAAAAAAAGGAGAGTAGCGGAGGTGGTGTTTTGGTTCCCAGGTACAAATGAACCTATTACAAAAATACATAAAAAAATAAATTTAAATTATAAAAAAATCTGAAAAAAAATCGCACATACATCCGGATATTCTATGTCCGTACACAAGTTTTCAGAATGAATGACCATTTTATGTGGCTTGTGTAAAAAAGACAAAAAACATATTCATGAATAGACACGTTGGTGCACTGATATTTGTCTTTTTTACATGGGACATCTAAAATGTTCTTTTCATCTGCAAACTTGTGTATGAACATTTAGTGTCCGGATGTACATGCAAATACTTTTTCTTAATTTTTTTGATATTTTAAAATGTGTTTTCATACAATGGGTTTATTTGCACCCATGAGCCGAATTGGATTTCCAGGAGAGTAGCGTCCAACTTTGATATCCTCTAGTTGCAGAGAACAATAGGCAGTTCATGATTTCCCTTTTGCTCTCTTTAGCATTTTTGTAAAGAAACCTTGAGGTAACCATCAGAATCGTTATTAACCCGGCTAAATCAGAATTTGGACCTATCTCCCGTGGCTGTCGAGCAGGCTTGGCCGTGCCCCGGACGAGCACGTAAAGTCCCCATTGCCACGCTGCTGCACATAGGCCATGCCATCGCTACCCTCGTGTTCGACGCCAGAGGCTCGGCCGGACCCAGACAGACACGCATGAAGCTCCCGCCACCATGCTGTAGTAAGCGCGGCGTCGGCACCGCCACCCTCACCACCAACCGCTCTACAGACCACCCAGAAGCGACCGGTCAAGCTTGCCTAGGCCCGCCCTAACCTAGATTGGATCCAAAAGGGCCCAGATCTGGGCCTGTACGGCTCGCCGGCCAGACTCCAGGACCCCGCCGTCTGCGGCACCAACCGGCCACGCCACCCGTCTCGCCGTCGTCTGGGGGGAGCACCAGAGCACTGCTTGCCTGGCCGCTCTGCCGCCGGGAGCACACCCCCAAGCCGAGCTCCTGGGGCAGGAAGAAGAAGAGGCCGCCACCGCCGGCCCTAGGGCACCGCGCGGGCAACGCCCGAAGGCACCCGACGGCGGCAGCGGCGGGAGGGGCGCTGGGAGAAGGAGATTGGGCGCCGGAGGTGGAGGGGGCCGCCCGGTCGCCTCGCTTGGGGAGGCGACGCCAGAGCTACCGGAATATAAAGTGTTTTGAATTGAAAATTTTCACACCCCCAGAGCACATAGTTGGCTACATGCAGGTATTTTTCCGAATTTTTGAAACTTTTGAATTTAATTTTTTCAAAATTTGTTAAAAAGGGGCTACCGTAAGCCCTGGTTCTGCCATGACTATTCGGTGTAACTTACCAATACATTCAATGTAATAATTAAATTTTACTGGTTGCAATGTGTCATGTTGCAGGGTATTCTGATGGTGAGTGAGGATGACTAGGATTGCAGGACTATACTCAACAAAGCCCTATGGCGTTTATGGAGCCCAAGTTTATTGTTTATGTTTCCGCTCTAACACTCCTATGAGCCAGACATTATGTTGTACAACTTGTAGTAAATTAAACTCTGAATCTTCGTTCATGCAATAAAATGACGTAAGTTTATTTTGGTATTCTATTTTGTTACCGCGTGTGCTAGCTCTAATCTAGAGATAGCACCATAAACACAGAGATTTGAACGTTACCGGTTTGGTTCGTTCCACGGACTTACGTTGAGGGCTTCACACATACATACAGAATACTATTTGCTCTCTGACATGCTCATGTAGAGATGCATTGCAGCTTTCAAACAGATGGAGCACGGTGGTATTTTCCATGTCATGTTGCGTTCGTAAGAGTGTTTATGCTTGCAACCATGTAAGGACAGTGGATGAGGGAAGAAGGTACTTTGACTCCCTGTTGAATCTTTACGGCATAAGTACCAACAATCAAACATTATTGTTGTATGATTGATCTCTCGAGGCATGTAGGACACTTGGTAGAGGTTGAGAGGATGATGCAACTGATGCCTATTCAGCATAACGTTACAACATGGGGAAGTATGATATATTTAGCCTTCAACTAAGTGCAGCATATGTGATATTAATATATTCTCTTTAAAAAAGAAAAATGCGTAGCACATGAGATCATGTCCAAGTGTCCAACATATATACAAAGGTTGGTAGGTGGCATACACTCGACAAAACTAGAAGGTTGATGTAGCACACGTGATTGAAGAAAACTATAAGCTCAAGGAACACTGAACTGCACATGTTGTGCTATTGAATTCAACTGGTCTCTTGAAGTGAGAGGAGGATATTAATTGTTAAGGACACTATGTGGAAATGGCACTATCCTAAAGAACATGGAAATTCTTGTCTAGACAAAGTTCTTGAATGTTTAGTTATATACATAATGTGAGGGGATAGAAGTAAAGATCTAACTTACAACACTTGTGAAGTTATTTACTTCCTGATTTACCCTTTTCTAATCTGAAGTAAGATCATTAGAAATGCATTATAACATGTAGTTGACTAGACGATTCCATGCTAGTTAAGACTAATTTTGAGAGGTCAATGTTTACGTAAGTGAAGCTAATCAACTGATCGAGCAACTGGTTGAACAAAATATTTCTTCTATTTAAACATCATAACTTGCATATTAACTAAATAATTAAAAGATTACTCAAACCAATCCAATATGGAGTGTTGTAAAGATATGATTCACATCAAAATAGAAGGAAAGTATAGGTACAAAAAAGCCTATCATTAAAGTAAATAAAAGGTGAATATACACTAACAACAAAAGACATAAAGCATGCATCTTACCCTTCTCAATCTCTTCATGAAAAATCCAAAACAATCCATTTCTTTAGTCTTGCGTACTAGTATCCCCATGTAATTGATTAAGTAAATTATCTCAGAGTTGGGGATGATGATGTGTTCTTGGAGTTGGCAAGTTCCTTGGCGGCACGGGTCATTCGGGACTTAAAGGCGACCATCTCCTCATTTTGCCGAGTTTTCACCTACCAGCAGCACAAGTCACATAAAACATTCTCATTAAGCCCAACACACAATTTATCTTCTTGTATAATATGTTATCGTAGTTCAGAATTATTCATTATTAAATATTTGGTATGGATCAAAGAAAGATATTTGCGTACCTTAGCACTGCTTCCTTGCTTTTCTCCATTGCCCTGAAGAGAGAAACACGTACGGAAGAAAAGAGTGCTTGCTAAGTCACAAGGATCATTTATAACACAGAAATACTTTACAACTCTAATATGATCATAGCATTTGTAGAACTTGTTTCCTTTAATTAAACGAAACAAAAAAATCATCTCTAGGAGAAAATAGTTCTATCACCCAGAATTTGTTTCATTGAATATGTATACTTAGAAGTAAGAAGTAACATTTCTATCATGTTTTCACATGTAGCATGTGTTAAAAAAACTGTGATAATATGATTTTTATATTTCTAAGACCTAATACTATGAAAGATAGAATAGGACTACCGTGTTACAAAAATTGTTGTTGAAATGTTCGCAATGACACTATTAATGTAGCGGATTTGATGATTAATTACCTGTCCTTCGAGGGTCGGAACTGCATGATGGACCACATATTGAGTGTCTATGACGCCAATCTGCTCCTCAGGATCCTGTCGATTCAGAGAAAGGGAAATATGCACATTTTTATTTTAAGCGTTGCTCCATAAAATTTATATACTTACTTTTATGTGTTAGACTGTGCTTACATCAACGCATCTCCAGAAATGGAAGTCAAGTCCCCATCCATGAACCAGGTCATTCTGCAATTGAATACACTCATTGTTTCAGTTCAGACAAATGTCATGTAAGTACTGCTAGAGTCTAGAGAGAAAACTGCATTACATTAGGACTCTGTACTTGCCCTTCGTATTTCATCTAATCAATGCATCGTATATATATGGCCCTAAGGCCAGGGAATTTGATAAAGTTTCAACCCTAACAAGTACTAGCACCTGAATAATTACTCCCTCCGCTCAAAACAAAAAATTCAAACTTACCATAAGTTATTTTGACTAATAACAAAAGTTTATTTTGACTAATAACACTCAAACTTAACTTGGATATAAATGTACTTTATTTGACCACTCAAATTCAAACTTGACCATAAGTTATTACAAAACAACCACCGAGTGCTTTTGAGTACGAACTCAATGATGTAAATGTTATCTCAGTATACCACATATAATTGGATAAAATTTGTTAAATACTAACCTGGATCATATGCCACACACATCTCCAAGCATCCCTAGAGAAAACCGGTGCCATCACCTCTACGAACCTGCATCTCAATTCCAGTTTATCCTTGAGATCGATGTAAAAGAAGGACTTTGAAGTGACAAACAGATTCTGTTACCCGCTGCATGGCCGCTGGTGTACGTCGGGGCAATGCCGCCCTCCTCCAGCCGTCCTGTTCATTCCAAAATATCCCCATTTCCTCTTGTGTATTTATGATTTATCAGAGGTTACATATGCTAAATATATCTAACTATCTCAACATAAATATACATATTGCTCAGCTTATGAGGGACGAAGGGATAAAATGGTCTCAGTATGCCAAAATTAAGCATGTTTTCATTTAGTCGTGAATAGAAAACATAGGAAAATAATATTTAAGATTGAGCGGGAGAATGGTACAATAGTTGCTATATAATTCATTTTATAAGAGGTTGTTGAGGTTGCACTGGTTCCCAACTTCTTCTCCATGGATAAAGATGTTACAACTAAGAACCATACCTCCTGAGGCACACACGAGGCAACTCGGGAGGCGATCTAGATCACCGCCGCCCAAACTACTCCTCCACGCCCCTCTATCTGTCGCCGAAGGAGGCCGCCAGGCAAAGTCCGGCTGGCGGACCATGACGGTGGGGTCTCTTCTTCTTGCGCGGGGTGTCTGAAATGTGGAGGTCCTTTTGTTCGATGCGGCTCAACCCCGCTATCAACGAACAACACCGCCTCCTTGGGCCTATGGCTACGACGTCCGGGTTGCTTTTGATGCCTATCGTTAGGGACGACGATGGCGGCAGGCGCTAGGGCTTCGGCCTGTTCCTCCGTCTAGCAAGATGGGGGTGGGTGGCGGCCTCCCCTCTAGGATGGATCTAGTTCTTGTCCGGCCGATCTGGGTTGGTCTTGGCCGGTGTCGGAAATTTGCAGGTGGTTGTTCCAATGTGTCGGACCTTCATGGGGCTTATCCGGGATAACCATCCCTACTTTTGGCTGGTGGCCAGGGATGGCAATGGAGATTCTTCTATTCCACTCCCTTTGTGAAGTCCTTGTCAAGGGATTCTACGGTGATCCTTCGAACTCCCGGGGAAACTCTAAATCTGTGAATTGGCTGATGACGGTGCTCCTATGTCGTTACCCCCTTGGGGGCATCATGCTTGGAGTCGTCCATCGGACATAGGGACCAGTGGATGACATTGGTGGTGGTGTTCCTCCTGGAGGTTTAGCGGTGATTCTTCAATTGCGTCAACGGCAACGAGTGTCGGAGGCATGGTGCGGCGGCAGCCCGGCGGCGAACATGTGATGGTGGACGCGTGAAGGGCGGTGACGCTATCTGGTGCCATGGTGATGTCAACGGCAATCCTGACAAGATCATTTTTTTGGTCCTTGTCATGAAGACTGGTTGACAGAAGATGGAGGCGGCGACTTCTGGAGTGCATGCACTGGTATGCATTGAGGGTCTACCGGACCAATTTGTGCTCCCCTCTCATCACTGGACGGTTTGGTGAGGCATACGGTTTTATGATGATGTGTGTAGGTGTGAGGTGAGGGCTATGGCTCTGACATGTCAACCCCTTCATCAAGGTTGTAGTTTGGTTAGGCAACTGGCGTTAGTTGAGTTGGCTTCTGGTTGATCTCATGTATTTTTTTGTAAGACTTTGTTGAATAATAAATAAAGAAGCCAGTGTGCGCATCACTTTGATGCAGAGGCCAGGGGTTTCACCTCTATTTTTAGAAAAAATAATAGACAATATTGCACAGCTATTATCTAAAGTGAATTGTATTCTTCCACTCTCTTCTTTCTTTCCTGCTAAGTTTTGTCATGAAATTAGAATGTAATTAAAGGGAACTTAATGGCTATGTTTTGTGACTTCCAATACAGGTCGTTGCCTTGTTACAGTTGAACTTTGGCATTATATTACCTTCCTTCTACAAAAGAAGATGTGGTGTAGATTCAGCAATACTATCAAATTTATCTTCTAAATGTTAGTATAATTTTAGCAGAGTATCTACCAAGTGAATATAAAAAACCGCATGATATGGTGAAGTCAACCCGGTCGGCATTTATTCCACGAGACGTGGTTTTCCTATGGGAAAGAATACATGAACTTCCCTCCAAACAAATGAATGGTGTTATTTTTATGATTAACTTGGAAAAAACTTGTGAAAAAGTATTATGGCCATTTTTGGCAACAATATCTCTACGTGGAATGTTTTGATCTTAGGTAGCACGTCTAGATTTCTTAGTGTGTATAAAGTGAATGAGGATATAGGCTAATTTACATTCTTTAATATACGGATGATATTCCCATTGCCATGCAGTATGACATGGAAAAGGTTGCAAACATAAGTTCAATTATTTGTGCTTACGAACAAATTTCCAATCTAAAAAGGTAGTTTTCCATAAAGTGAAATATTATGCTTTAGTCAGGCTAAGGAGGTAAAGACGATTATAAGCAACTCTTTGGTTGCCAGTCAGGGTCTTCCCCACTTTGACATCTCTGATACCTATCAACTATTGGAAATTAAAGTCACTAATAAATAGTGAAATACAGTCGAATAATTGAAAAAAAAGTTAGCACATGGAAGGGCAACGTGTTTTTCCTATGGGGCAATTTGTCATTATCAATAGGTGGTACTCACAATATTAGCGATGTTTATGATGTCATATTGTTTCGTTTGCCCAAATGGCTACATATTGGTTTGATTACTACAAATCCAGATCATTCTAGAAAAAGTGATGAGCATAAGAAGATATGTAGTATGATGAAATGTGGAGTACTATAGGCAGATTGAGAGATCAAGAATGATTTGGTGTGGAAAACTAGAGATGAAAAAAAATCCTTACTCAACAAATGATTGCTTAAGTTTTTAAATGAGGTTTGAGTTCAGGTAGGAGTTTCTAGGAAATTCCAAAGCAATGTCACAACTAACAACAAAAATGTTGAAAAAGAAATAAGAAAAAGAGGAGTAAGCGAGTAGGGTCAAAAAGATTATAAACGAATACCACAATTGACGGATCTGATGATGATGAAAAATTGTTTTTAGCCGAGGTTTGTTTGTTGGGGTGATGGCACCAGCACCCAGATTCTGTTAAGATTCTTGGCTTAGAGACATACCTCTTAGTCAATAGTACCCAACACTTCACAATATTGTTTATAGAAAAGTTTCGCTGTTGCTAATGTTTCCAATGCCATACCGTTAAATGTTAGCTTTTGACTTCATCAGGTTCAATATTTGATGGATGGCGATCTATCCAAAAGCTAGGTATTTTTTTCTGGCACCTTCACATTTTGTGCGTGTGTTTTTGTTACTATGTATGCCGACATGGCTAATGGAACATTGTCTTCCAGAGGTTAAGTTTCCTCTAAAAATTAAAATACTTGACTGTTACCTCCGTCTAAAAATGAAATATTCAACAGTTACCTGAGCATAAGAGTATTCCTAAATAAAAGCATAATTGGAATGAATATAAGAAGTGTTGTTCATGTAACTATGATGAAACGGTTTGACGCCTTTTTTTGTAATGTCCATTTGTGCTTTTATAGTGGGGAATTGTGCATTTAATTTTTAATTAACCCCCAAAACTAGTATTTTAAATATGTTGGAAATATGGCTGAGAGGGGTTAATAGAGAACTAAATGTTAGTATCTAGAGTATGTGGGCGCTTTATGTTGGTATATTTGGAACCATCACAACGATATCATACTTAACAATGCGACAACTTCAAAAAAATGTTGCAGGTTAGATATGTGAGCTTCTGAACTATGGGTGCAACCACTTAGATATGTCCTTTATATTTTGTTCAACCAGTTTGACCGATGATTTAGCAATATGATTAGTGGTCATTAGTTCTAGGAGTACATATAATCATGTAATTGCATGTAATGAAGTTCGTGTGTACCACTTTTTTTTTTTGAAGAAGTGGTACCACTTCTGCTTTCTTCTTGTTGTACATGCACCTAAATACTTGTAATAAAATGGTTGTGTGCATCAATGGACGGTTTTGCCTCCTTTTTGGGGGAAAACACATGAATATGCATAGTCATACTCTTAAGATTTTGTAAGCAAGAAATGTATGTATAATTGCATCATCAAGGATCCTGCAAGTGCTTACTTGTGCATCTCTCCGGTGTCTTTCTTGACGGAGACATCGTACAACGTCTTCCCCTTGGTCGCGTCCAGCCCCGGCTGCGAGATTCCCAGCCCATGCTTCTTCACAATGTCGATGTACCTGCAATCACAACCTACCAACGATCAGATTCAGAGGTGTCCAGAGTTCAGAGCAAGCAACAAAATAGCCACTGATGTGTCAATGTCATACGCTTCTGCGTCGAAGTTCTCGACGCCGAGGTCCTCATCCCACAGGAATACATAGTCGTACCGGGCGACAATGCTTGGGTGCATGAACCTCTTGGCGAACCACCTTGATCATATATAGCAGGTAAGAAAAAAATATGTTGATTGTCAATGCATATACTCGTTGGGTGAAAATCTTGAAGATAGACAGTTCTGTGATGTGCTGCTGCGCCCACCATTTGGTTTGCTTCCTGGCGCTAACGTGGGTAGCCTCCTTTGACCACTCGAACTCGTCCCACTCCGTCGTGACACCGTCGTAGTGGAATAGCATGACGTCGAAGTTCTCGGAGAACTACAGCAGCGTGTACAGGTTTCAGTTGATCATGGGGTTTACATCTTGGTCAGAAACTCAGACGGTATGATCCAAAGTTGTGCAATGATATCTTTGGTTCTTACGTACCTTGTGGACGGTGGCATTGACATTGACTTTCTCGGCGTACCCTACCGCCAGCGTAAGGAGGTACTTGCGAGACGCCGTGTCCTGTGCATTGCGCACCGGAACAATTCATTTGAGGGAACCAATGGAAGATGAAAGAAAATCGTTGATGTTTTTTCTCTTCAGATCAAAGCAAGGTGCAACATGACGAGTTCAGGGGTCAGAGAAATGGAGACCTCTGCTGGGGAGCCCCAGAGCCGACGAAGATGAAGATCGGACTCCGATACCACGATCCCCGGTGGTAGCCTCTCTGCACCTTGAGGCTTTCTTGCAACCTTTACAAGGGAAAACATGGAGTGTTTCAGTTTCATGCTTCCATCGAAACTGAATCATTCAGAAAGTTCGGAACTACTACGTACTCCATCCGTTCAGAAATATAAGACGTTTTAGCTTTGTGACTCGAATATATCTAGACGTTTTTTAGTATATAGATTCGTAGAGGTTATGAGTGAACCTATACTCTAAAAAACGTCTAGATACATTTATTTCACAAAACTAAAATATCTTATATTTCTGAATGGAGGGAGTACCTCTAATGAAGTGGCATTGGCGGTGGTGGCGTTTCTTAATGGTGCCCATAGTCCACCGAGTACGCTGCTGTAACTGAAGCTACGGCTCCAAGGCAGTATGCCACACTGAAGCTGCATGGGGTTAATCTTTGCTCAGAGCTCGTCGGCTTATGACGGGAAAGACCAATAATGCAGAAGAACTTCTCTTTCCCTTACCTTTGGCGTGATCGCGACCGGAAACGAAACGCCGATGAAGAACCCGAAGGCCACCGCCAGAGGCAACGCCTTCAGAAACGGGATTGCTTTCATCCTGACTATATATATGCATGTATGGTAAATCGAGAGAGAACACGAACAGCATACTGATTCTCCAGAAAATACCACGACGACGACGCAGATACTTACAGGTTTGATGACGACCTGTGCCTATGTTGCAGGCAGGCAGGCAGGAAGAACAGTGACCCCCTGCGATACAATGCCAGAGGTTTATACCGTACCGCAATATGTAAAGTGACTCTGCAGTGTGTTTGCTGTATCTGCTCTGAACTCTGAAGGAGGAGGAGGTGGTAGGATGGAGATCGAACATCCTTTTTTTCTTGCTACTACTAGGTCGAAAACAAAACTATAACTTGCATACAAAGCATGGAGAGAGTTGACTCACTTTTAGTTGGATGGAACTGAAGCAAATCGAAAGCTAGCTAGATGGAGTGGACTGTGGAGGATACACCTGCGTGCATAGAGTTGACTCCCCTTTTCCCTCTGATTGGGCTTATTAGGCATAGCGTGTGCACAGGTGTTACGTACAGATCACAGAACTTTTGTTGGCGCTCATTCCCAACACGGTCCAGCCATCGCCGAGGACCAACATCAACTCGTAGGCATGTTCTAGGTGATGAGAACGAGACGATGATCCTCTCCAAGTCAGTTCGTGACTAATTTAGCCTCTCTTTCTTGTATAGTACTATGAACCTTAATTTTTTATTCACACAAAATGATTTTTAATAATTTCAGAAAAATAAGATTTGGAATGCTTGCATTTTTATCTATTTTGAACTACTTTATCTTATTTTCAGGATTATTATTTGACAAGCTATTATTTTGGGCGATTTTAGGAAATTGGGAAATTACTAATTTATATTTGGGCCCACTGGACATACCAAATGGTCAAAATCAGGTTGAACCTGTTCGGTTCAACCGAACCAACTCGCACTCACACACACATTCTCTCTCTCTTGCGCTCGCTCGCGCTCCCTCGACTTCGTTCTAGAATTATTTTGATTAATTTTGTGGTTGCAGAAAACTTTTAGATTGGTTCTTTAACCAAATCTTAAAATTCAGTACACTTGTTTTTATTGAAGTTGAGTACTTCTCTATTAATGCTAGACTTACTAAAGATTTTATCTTAAATGTTATTTACATTAGTGATTCATTGGTTGAACTACTGCCAATATTGTTTAGGTTAGATGGTGTCTTGCTAGTGTATATCTTTAGTTTGCAGTTGAAGATATGAATGTTGAAGTCAAAATCCACAAACTGTATTCTACTTCGTTAACTGGATTTCTTCAGTTTGGAACATTACTGTCCAATGTGCTCTTTGTTCATGAACTTGAAGTTTCAGTTTAAGTGTAAGTGAGTTGCTTAAACTTCTAAATTAGATTTCTTATTTAGTCTTGTGCAATAATGATGGCTCAAGTATGAGTTGTACTTATTGTTGCCTACCTTCTGTTCCTTAGGCTACTTCTCCAATGTTGCCCGAGGAAACGGGGGTAGGTGATAATGGTATAGTTCTTGGTTCTTAAAGTTTGTTTTGGTAATTTCTTTACTTAATGGTTGTGCTTAGTTCCCCTGGATGTGCTTGGCATCAGTGGTGTCTTTCTTTCGATAAGATGCATAGGTACTAGTTATGCAGTGATAGTGCTCTCTCTCTCTCTCTCTCTCTCTCTCTTGCTTTGGATCCAAGTGATCCTTATTTACTATTGTCTCTACTCTAGGGTTTCTATATAACAACCTTTGTAATTTTTATAATGTGCTTATTGAAGATTTGAGGCAGTTACTTGTACTTCTCCTCCTCCTTTTCTTGCTTCCCCTTCTCTCTCTGAATGTTTCTCTCTCAGTGAGTGTGATTAAATGTGGTTTTCTACCTCTCACTCAGCCGACCTAAGTGTTTTTCTTATGAGTTTTGCTCTGAGAATTGTGAGTTCCAGGGGTGGGTTTGGTCCTTTATTATAGTCTCGGGTGATCTATGTGGTGCTGACACCACATTTGGATGAAAAAGTGACTAACCTAATGTTTTTCGATGGTCAGTATGGGTTTATAGTCGGTTTGGTCATATACTATTTGGGCATGTCGGTTTAAGGTCATTTTAGTCATTGGCCTTACTCAATTTGGATAATGGCAAGTATAATTTTGGTAAGATTTATTTCTTTGAGCTTATTCATTTTGTTAAATCCATATTATTGGGCATATATGTTTACTTGCAAGATTTATAATGACATGATCAGTGAACTGTCAAGTGTCCACTTGATTTGTGAATTTCTGGTTCTTTAAAAGAATCCAAAGGTTTCAGGTGTGTTTGGTTTATATTTGTGAGTTATCCATTAATGTTCATTTTCTGATGTTTGGCCACAAAGTATAGGTTTTAAGATTTGACTCCTGATATTCTAAGTTTCTCTAGTAACTATCAGTTCATGGAGATCAAGTAATCATGATCAAGTGTACTACCAGTTGCCTTTATTTCCTTTCAATGCACTAATCCTTTGTTGCTATTATTTTTGCTATTTTCTTTGCTCAAAACCTCAAATTGTTGAGGTTAGGGACATGCTCCTAGACTTCTAAATTGGATTCTAAAACAAATGGATTCATCTCTGGTGGGCCCAACATTCTAACTATCACTATCACCCAATGGCTTGTCTATGTGTTTGTTTTGGCAGGTCAAGAAGATCAAGCTAGAAGAGCCAAAATAGATAGGGATTTAGATAGGTTTTCTTTCCATTTACTTCTAGTTTGTAACATGATCTTATCCAAGTTTGTATTTTTCATTTTCGAATCATCTTATAAATAATCGTGTACCCATTTTTTAATGAATAAAAATTTGTTACTAAATCGGTTGATCTTTTCCTTGTACTATTATGAATTTTCAGTTTATTCTAATTGTTTGAATTTGAACTCAAGTTTTAATAATTCAAACCTCCATTTTAATTGAAATATGCAAATATTTTATTTAAATTTGAATCCTAGTGTTGACCTAAGTCAAACTCAACTCTAGAGTTCATTTTCAATCACTTTGTAACTGCAAACTAAAGTTCGAAAATTTGCCACATTTTTTAAATGCATGCTATTCAAATGCACATATCTAAAATCTATCCTTCCCTAGATCCTATTCTTAGGGGTGTTACATTTTCTCTAGACATATTCCCTTGAAATTCATCATCGTAGGTCATGGTGAAGTTGCAACTAATTTTCTCTATTAACCGTACGTGATTGAAATGCCTTGTCTAACATAATTTCATCGAAAAGACACATCTATATTCACTTAATTAGTAATAGTTATAAAAATTTATGTTAGCTACATTAAATTTTTTACTTATAGTAATTTAATCACCAATCATCATAAATTCACAACTAAAGTACTTAATACGTCACATGTATATTTAACCAACCAGAAATATGGCTCAAAGTTTGTAAATAAAGCTACACATTGCTTCGATTCATACATTGCCAACAAAATTTTACCACCATAAGACAAATTCACACATGCGTCTTACAAATAACCCATGCACATCACAAGTGGGATATAGATAGACGAACAGTATTATCTTTGTCGACGAAGTCAAAGACGTATATTGATTTCCCCTTCAATTCAAAGGTCTTCACAACATCAGCCTAGTCAATTCGTTAAGTCCCCCATATTCCTACTCTTGTCCTTTCGCAGCCAAACTTCTTGCTTGCCATTGAAGAACATGCAAAACACGTATATCGGCAATCCTGTTCAATTCCAATGTTCAGAAGGTGCTCCCTTGTGAACCTAGCTAAAAATTATGAAAAATTAGAAATTTAAATGTTACTTGTTGCAATATGCATTGTGAATATGAAATTACAAGTACCATGCATGATTACTTGCCATCTACTTTTGTCGATCACGTGGACTAGGTAACGGGGACGTGTGTGTGGGGGGGGGATCAAACAAAGTTGATAAAGGATCATATATGTACTAAGAAAGGCACTGGAAGATATATTTGCGCATTACATGTCAAACATTTTCTCGTCGCACATACAAAATACTCTTAGCAGTTAGTACATTAACATAGAAAATACACTCAAAAGCATATCACATATCTAAACTAACATATCCTTTTTTTGAGGTGAAACAGTAGGGAAAAAATACCCACTGCAATTTTTTTTAATTATATATGAGTATGTTATAATGAGAAAATGATCTAAGGTAGATCATAAACAGTTACATCTAAATCTGAAACAATCTATTCTATCCCTGATCTAATTGCTGATTGAGCCACGCTTTGAATTTCTTCTTGTATTTTCCTTTGATTCTGAATTGTATCCATCTCATTTTCTGGTAGAAAATTGCTTTCCATCTATCAAAAGTGGGTCTTTTGTCATTAAAAATCTTCTCATTTCTGCATATCCAGATACCCTAGGAAGTCATGATAATGATCTCCATTGCAAATGGTAGATGTAACTTTTCTTTGATATTTGAAATAGCTTCTAATCCTGTTAGATGTAACTAACATATCCTACTACTCTTTTGTTGTCTAAGAAGATGTTGATGATCTCCTCATTTCCCTTGTAGGTGGTCAATGCCATGACATCATTGGACATTGCCAGTTTCATCGCGTGCGATCTATCTTCCGCGAGATTTTTCATGATGGATTCCTCTATCGATCCGATCGATGCTTCTTTAGAATGTGTTTTCATCGTCATCCTTGGCCTCACGCTCAGCCTCCTGGCGAGTAATCCTTGGTGTCATTGTTACCGCGTCCTCATCTTACTCCAAATTCCTTTAGGAGTCGTGGGAGGAGGACCAATCAGAGTACGAGAAGAGAGGAGGAGTTGAAACCATGACCCGGCGAAAGGAGGAAGTGTTCCTCCTTCCCCACCGGAGAAACGTGCTCTACACAACATCGTCGTGCTAGCAGGGAAGAACTCCCGGGCGGCACGAGAGCAGCGCCGCTCATATCGGCACACGCAATAGAGGAAAGCAGTCTTCTTAGTGTAAACCATTATATGTGTCTAGCGTAGCGCTACTATGTGCCAAGAGGCGGCATCATGATGTCTTTGTCTCTTGTGAGTAATAAAGCATGTGCTTACATAGATCATCGCTAATAGCTGCTGCAAAATGCGGCAGCAACGCAAATAGCCACCGATGCGCGGGGCAAAAAAACACCTCCAATAATTGATGCATTCAGTTTTGGTGCTGCAAAAAAAGTGGCAGTGTGGCCTCGTGCTGCATATGTGACAACCACGCAAACGAGCGCAACCCAACCGCTGAGGGCTTGTTTGATTCATAGGAATTGCATAGGAATTGTGTAGAATTTGAATCCTATGGGATTTTTTCATATGTTAGTGTTTGATTCATAGGAACACATCTCATAGGAATTAATCCTATAGAAAACTTGTAGTGCAATTCCTATAGGAAAACAACATTAGGTCACACCTCATGGAAAAATTCCTTTGCCACATCAAACAAAATCCCTCTTCCTATAGGATTGACATTGGCATGACATCTCAATTCTATGTTTTTTCTATTCCTATATTTTTCCAATCCTATGAATCAAACAAGCCCTGAATCCCCACCTCGCGCAACAGTGTTGCAGCCTCTGACGGCTACCATCACCGAGCCCCATCCCCTTTATATCCAGCCTCCGCAAGCCATCTCCTAGCCCCAATCGAAGATCCGGCCGGTCAATCGCCGCGGACGAGCACGAGTCGGAGCCGCACGTCGCCCAAGCCGCCGTTGTCGAGCCGCCAGCCGAAGGGCATCACCGACTTTCTCGGAGTGAGGGTGCGCCTCTCCGGCCGCTTCGCCGCCGACATCAGCCACGACAAAGTGTGCTGGTGGCTCGCACCTACAACATCGCCGACGAAGCCACGCACGCGTACAACATGGCGACATGGAGGTTTGTCTGACCCCGTCGCGACCTTATCTTCTCGGAGATCGAGTCACTGGAGGAGCGATGCACTTTCTTGTCTGCGAGGCGCGCAAGCAGCTGCGCCGCGTGGCGTGGCAGCAGCAGGTCGCAACGCTCGACGAGATGCGGATGGCGCAGCTGCGCCGTGAGCAGCCGGAGCTTGTGCAGGCCCAGCTCGCCTTGGACACGGCGCGAGCGAAGAAGAAGAACACCGACGGCGTCGAGCCGTCCAACGCCGCACCGCCGCCACCCGTCCCTGTCGACCCGGATTTGTCCCTAGGCACCGATTTTTGGGACTCTGCCCTCAATTGAGAGTAGATTCTAGGGTTAATTTATAGTTTTTTTTCGAATTATATTTAACTCTGTTTAAATTCCGCAAATTTCGCAGTGTCTATATAGTCTACTTTGACGTACTGCAAAAATTTGAATGCAAAACGATGTTTTGCACCAGAAGCCTGCAAAATGCGACAGCTGGTAAGACGGCCACAAAACTGAGATGATCTTAAAGGAAAACAATGAAATTATATCCCCCAAAGATGAACTCACGATTCCCAAATCAAAGGCCAGCTGGTTTACTCCACCAACTGAACGCCATAGGAGACATCTTGGCACTGCCGAATGTACGGGACCATTTTGCCGTTGTCAGCTAGTCCCCTCGTCCGGCAGTCGTAGTGCGGCGCCTTCATGTAGCAGGGCTCGATGGTGGGGGCCAGACGGCACGGCGGATCGGGGACCTTCCCGTCGACGGGGAGCGTGAGCACCCAGGGCCTCAGCCCGGCCAGCCCATGGCTGACGTACCCGAAGGTGGATTGGGCCGACGTGATGACGACGTCCGAAAAGCTTAGCAGCATCACCTCCGCGAGCGCCTTCTGGTTGTGCTTCCGCTCCTCCGTGTGCTGCACGCCCAGGTGCGTCGGCTGGAACACGCTCACCGCCGCCCCTCCCGCCGCGTCGTGCTCGTAGTACATACTGCTGAGCTTCTCGTAGTACTCCCCGTTCAGCGACACGACGAGCACGGCCTTGCGTTTCGTTTGCTCCTGGTGGTCAGACTCAGAGCTCGGGAGATCGTCGACGGCGGGCAGGATGCTCTCGCCGCGCGCGCACGAGATGATCTGGCTGTAGCGGTCGGCGGCAGAGATGCGCGCGTACTTGAACTCGCGCACCTGGACGCCCACCCGCTCCTCCGCCGGCGCGAGGTACGACCTGTGGTACCGCGTCGCCATGGCCCACACCGTGTTGGGCGGGTGGAACAGGTACCGGCCGAGGTGGTGGAACACTGTGTCGCGGCGCGGGAACAGGCGGGCCAGCTCTTGCTCGTACCGCGGGAGGAAGAAGAGGCCCGTGGCGAAGTAGTTGTCGGAGCGGAGCACGAGCCAGCGCACGCCACGCACGGCGTCCTGCCCGTCGTCGCAGAAGAAGCGCCGGTCGTCCGGCTTGTAGTCGGTCTGCAGGTGCACGTACAGCCACGGCGCCGGCGGGTCCCCGCTGGACCCCTCGCCGCGGCCCAGCGCGTTGCCGAGGCTCTCCCGGGCGCGGACGTTGAGGCGCCTGATGTTCGGGATGGGGAAGTCCTTCCCCGGGAGCACCCAGGTGGTGCTGTTGCCCGGGAACGGCTCGCAGAAGATGTCGTTGAGGTCGTCGCCGGGGTGGTGGACGAGGAGCACGCGGTCGGTGAGCAGCGCGTAGAGGAAGGCGGAGGCGGTGGAGAGGATGCGGTTGCCCAGGCCCTCTATGGGGGTCCAGACGATGTAGCTGCACTCGGCCGCCGTGTCGTCGGAGCCGGTACCGTTGGACGACGCTGGCGGTGGCGCGTGCGCGTCTTCCATGGACTCGCGCAGCTTGGCGACGGTGCGCGAGTAGGCCGGCGTGCCGGGCCCGCAGAGGCGGTGGAGGGTCTCGTAGCGTCGGAGGCGCGAGACGAGGTGCGAGGACAGGTTGTGGAGCGACGACTGGCGGTAGAGCGAGGCGCGGTAGCGGCTGAGGCAGGAGCTGTCGTCGAAGTCCGGCGAGAGGAGGCCGCCGAGGAGCCGATCGCGGGTGTCCGGCACCGTCACCGAGGCTCCGGCGAGGCCTGGTGGGCCTTGCTCGGACACTGCATATAGTTCAAGTTCAAGCATGTCGATCGTGTTGTTACTTGACATGGTATACCGACGATTCCTGTTTCTAGTCTAGTGCAAGATCAAGCTGTACGTACCAGCGTTCAAGAGTAGACAGGCTCGGGGCGAGACCCAGGAGGCTATGGGCAGCACGGCCATGAGGCTCACCGTGACCACTGCTAGCACAATCGGCCGCACGGCGCCGGACGAGTGCCCCTGATTGGATGCCTGCTTGCCGTCTTTCATCTTGAGTAGTATCACAATATCACTACTACTACTAGGTTATAGGCACCCAAGCTAGCTACGAACAAGGCTACACGCGCTATATATATGGGGACCCAGCAAATGTGTTTTCGCCTGGTGTCCAGGGGCTAATTAGGAACCACCGAGGGAGCTAAAAAATGCGAGTTGCACCTGCACGAAGCAAACTTTCTGTCACTCGGCATGCAAAAGCAATGCATCCAGCACCCGAAAACGCCTTAAGAGCATCTCTCACATTGCAAAAAAAATCCTCTCCAACAAGTGATGGTGATGCATCTAGTGATGTATATTTTTTTGGAAACATGCAAGAACATTCCATCTAGTGATGTATATTTGTGCTGACCTAGCACTTCACAGCACGTTGTAGGGCGTGAGTCGTCCGTATAACACTCACGGAACACCGTTTTACGAACATTACACCTACCAGAGTAGTATACCAGAAACATCTCAGATCCAAGATATACCTGATTCATATCACAAATCTCCATAGAAGATCCTCGGAACATCCATGACAAAATGAGCTCGTCAGATAAGTTCCTGTTCAAACCAAATATCCAGAAGAAGCAACTTGTAATCTAGTCTAGCACTAGATCTACTCTAGGCCTATCATGATGTCTAAAGGTTGTCTATTTGCTTTATTAACAACTTCTATTGGTATGGTTCCTATCCTTAGGAACTGGATTCCATCTATGTCATTGTGTTGAAATACTAATTCCGTTGACTCCTTTGATCTGACTCCGGTTTCTCGTAGATGCCTTTCTAGGTCTTCTAGTACCACGTTTGCAGTCTCGTCATTGACTTTATAACCTAAGCAATGGTAAGGAGGATAGATTGAGTACGAGTGTACTCAGCAAGTTCTAACTATGAGGATGTTTGATGCACTAACTACAACCATGGATCAGTCATCCTAGCCTTTGTAGGTTTTTGAAATCAGGTTTTTAGAAAAGGTAAGTGTTAGTTTATAAAAATATATGGCAGTCAGTCTTCACGGGTTGTGAGAACTTCATGGAGTTCATTTCCACGCTGTGATTGTAATCCATTTCCAGGATAGGGAGTATCATGACACGTTTATACACTCTCGAGAGGTGCGCTACTTTACCCACAAACATTTTTAGCCTTGTTGCACGGCCAGGAGTATATCCCCGTTCACTCTTCCATAGGTATGAGACCTAGTCTAAAAACTAGCCAATCACTAGCCTCTCCGCGACCCACTGCCCACCCTTTGTAATAGGTTTTGGTCACTAGACCTACATCCAATTACCATATCTTCTACTATACTTAGTCATTATGCTGAGACACATGAAGGGACGTCACGGGCTCCCACCCATTTCTATTCCCCGGAAGGAACAACAACCCAACTAAGCATACGAGGACAAACGGAAGGAAGAAGGTCTAGCTGACTTGCCTATACCATTCGGGGGATATGTGGTTAGTAGGGTTTATGAGGTGCTTTGAATCACTAACTACATTTGTTATTAAGTCCTAACTTTCCTAGTCCAATGAAATCTTCACCACATGGCTTCCCAACCATGTACTCCAACCATGATTACATTGGCCACCATTTCACATTCTGTTTCACTTATAAAACGATAGTTTTCTTTTAATGAAGGTGGTAGAGTTTTTGAAAAGGGTTTTTATAAAATAGTTTAAAGGACATGTACGATTGCACTTTCAATTGGTATGCAAGCTTGGTCTTGTAAGCTTTATGCAAGAATGAACTTGCCTACTGATTACAAGTCATGCAATCCGCATATTCTATCGTCATAAGCTCCAAATGAAAGAATATCATCATCGGTCTGAAAACGACTAATATTTAAAGATATCAATATGCTAGGGATGCATAATATGTGAGATGCAAGCGTTCTAATCCCTCGGTACTAATTACTCGTTGATTTCATTTACAGGTTGTCTTAGTGTTTGGTTTGTGATTTCTTAGTGATTTGATTTAGGATTAAGTTTACTTCACCCAGTAAAGCACGCTCAGGAATTCAATAATCTTAATAAGAATTATATATCTCACTCATTTGAGATAAGTCATGGCATGTTTATTTGTAGTTAGGAATCAAATCTTACTTAAGCATTATTTATGTAGTATAACTATTCAAGGGAAGAATTCATTTAATTTCTTTCTTTTAGTGAAAAGAATAACTCTGGAAGAAAGTACTCTCCTTATAATAATTTTTGGTTCAAAGTGAAACATCTTGGTTGATTTTATTTTAATTTCACTTTTTATCTTGTTACTATAAAAATTAAAGTAAAGGTTATTTCATTTTATTTAATGAGAGCATGGCATTTACAATTCATTTTGTATTTAACCATATTTTAACTAACTATATTAAAGTTGAAGAGAAATTATTTATCAAAGGATTTCTAGGTGAGAAATATTATTTTCTAAGCATTTCTCAATTTTCTGAATTTTCCTTTAAGGGTTATTTTAAAAATATTATATTCATAATTCACTCAAGTATAATTAATTTGTGATTATCATTTATTTTTCTTCAAAGAATAAAATGGTGTTTGATTTTATCCTAGAAGATACGGTTTAGTTTATTCCATTTTTAAATTGTTAAAATTGTCTTTCTAATTTCATTTTAAAGTGTTTTATTAAATCATATGGGATGGTTTTATAAAATAATTTTTTTATTCCACACAAGGTAATTATATTAATGTGTATTTAGATAGATCTTATTTTTCTCAGATTTTAATATATTATTTGAATTTTTTTAAGTTAAAATGAATTAGTTATGATTTTTCTAGTGTTTAATGATTTTCTAAAAATTTACGACTGAATAATGTGTTATACGTGGATAGTGGTGTCACTTGTGTGTGGGTCCAGGTGACACGAGTCTGAAACGTTTTCTACTGGTATGAATCTATCCCAAGTCGTTGACATGTGGGGCTAGAGGTTGTCTGCTACCACTTGGCAAGTCAAGCTAGGGAGTGGGACCTGCCCTCGCTGACGACTTCGGTCAACATAAGACGGTGAGCGACGGCGCCTCCATTTTACGGCCTGTCAGAATGCGAGAGTAAGTGCGTTTGAAAGAGGAGACGCGGGCAAACATAACGGTGTAGTTCTAGGTCAAAATTGTCATCCCTACTAGCGGCAGCAAGGAGTACTGCGGCGGTGCTCTTAGGCGAGTTATCGGAGAGGGGACTACGATTGGTTTTAGGATGCACGGTTTGTTGGGTTCGACGCGCTCCATCATGATGGTTCTAACAGGCTACTCCATCATCACCATCATCATCGAGAACGAAGGTGGCGAAGACCTACTAGGGCGAAAGCCCTAGATTATGCTACAGATCACTCCAACATCATCTAGATGTACCGGGCGACGCTATATACTACCAGGAAACTATGTATGCACTCAATTTCACCGGAGACCGTCGGAGATGAGCTCGAGTTCGTAGATTCTGGTAAACTACCGATGAACTAAATTCTAATTACCGTTACCTCGGTGAGGCAAATTCCTAGAGCTAGGCTAATGATGTCAAGGTTGCGCTTCTCCTCGGCCACTTCTCGATGCTGGAGAATACTTCCTTCGTGGTGGTGCTCCAAGCTTGTTCCAATGAGCTCACGGGCGGCGGAGTGAGGGAGAACTCGAGGGGGAAAGTGAGGGGTGTGAGGAGGTCCAGGTGTCGTCAAACGGTATTTATAGGCGCTAGAATGTCGACGTCGACGGCCAGGATCTTTCCTCCGAGTCAGTTCCCGAAAGCAGACGGATCGGATGAGCTACAAGTTCTGATGCTCGAGCCTTCCATCGCAAGGCTCGTCGGGAGAGGGACATGGAGTCCTTTTATAGGCTCAGGGTGCAGTTCCAGCGCGTCGAGACATGCCATAGTAGCGGTAAATTGACAATGACAACGCCGGTGGCGATGGGGGTGACACTGTTCACACGACCATTTTGCGAAAAAAACCGACGACTGTGAATTTATGTGCGAACTGCAGGATAAGTTGGATTGGGGTGTTATTGGGTATGGTGTTGGGCCAGGTGAGTGGGTTGCAGTCTAGGTATGGTTTTTCTTCTTCTGTTTTCTTTTTTTCTTTTTCATTTCTATTTTCTATTTTGAATTTCAGATTTGAATTCTATGTAGGGTTTCGCTCAGGTTTTAAATGAGTTTGGATATTTCATGGATCATTATTGATGCCACATAAATGTATATTGGTACATGCCAAAATTATTTTAGAGAATTATTTTGAGACAATATTTCCTCACATAGAAATATGTAAAATTCATATTTGACTCCAACATTCTCTCAGATTTAAATGTGTTCGAATAATTGATGACGCACAAGTATAGGGGGTGTATCGCAGTATTTTCGATAATTAAGAGTGTCGAACCCAACGAGGAGCAGAAGGTGCTGGCTAGTGGTATGGATCAGGAATTCTCTGCAAATACTTAGCAAACACATTTTTAGGGGTTTTTTATAGAGCAAGTAAATAGAGTACGAGTAAACAAAAAACAATAAGAATAAATGCAGCAAGTGGCCCAATCCTTTATGCAGCAAAGGACAAGCCGGTTGTATTACTTAAGATGACCAAACGTTCTCGAGGACACATGGGAAGACTGTCAAGTGCTTTCGCTTCATATAGTTGATTAATCTTATTTAGCTTGCTAAGTGTTGTGTGGGTGAACCTGTGCTAATATACCGACCTTCCTAGGACTAATACATACTTGTGATTATACCCCTTGCAAACATCCGTAAGTATAAGAAAGTAATTAAGGTAGAAACCTAACCACAGCTTTAAACTCTAAGACCCTTACGTCCCTTGTGCAATGGTTTTCTAACGGGGGTTCAGGTTTCTGTCACTCCGGCAACCCCTACGATTAGTAGCCAAATATACAATGCATTCCCCTAGGCCCATATAGGTGAAGTGTCATGTAGAGAAGAAGTACACCACAACTTAAATAACAATCTATTAAATCTTTCTCAACACAACTCCACTATTAACAACATGACTTCTCCCATGTCCTCAAGAACAAAACTAACTACTCACAAGACATCATATGGATCATGATCAGAGATGAAATAATGATGTATAATAGTCTGAACATAAACAATAATTCAATGATTCACTCAATAGCATCAACTACAAAGAGTAATCAACACCGGGAAAGTTTCCCCTATGAACTATGCAAGATTCAACACAATTGTTACAGCAATATGGAGATGGTGATGATGGTGCTGATGGTGATGATGGTGGTGATGATGATGATGATTCTGATGAAGTCCAGCTTGATGGTGGTGTTGATGGCGACGATCTCCCCTCTTCGGGAAGGAATTCCCCCGGCAGAAATCTGTCTGCCGGAGAGATCTTTCTCTCTCGGTGTTTTCCGCCCCGCAGAGGCGACGGAATATTTCTGTGGTCGCTCCCCGAGTCTTAGGGTTTCGAGAGGATGATATACGCTAGAGGGGAGAGGCTGGAGTGGGCCAGGGTGGCCACACCACCTCCTGGCGTGGCCTAGGGCTGCCCGCGCCAGGGGTGGTGTGGGCCCCCTGTGGCCCATCTCCACTCCGTCTTCTGGCATCCTTAGTCTTCTGGGAAAATAGGATTTTCCATATATTTTCCCGGATTTTATGATCTTCGCGAATTTTGCCTCCAAACCGCACCTTTTCCATCAAAATCCTGACTGCAACGGTCCATGCTCCAAAACTCATCAACCATGCAAAAACAGATGAAATAACATAAGTATCACCTCTCAATACGAAATATATCAATGAATAATAGTGAATTAAGACATAGAATAGTGATGCAAAATGGACGTATCAACTCCCCCCAAGCTTAGACTTCGCTTGTCCCCAAGTCAAACTGAGCTCAATAAACATGGCCTCAGGTTTATGGAGTGAAGAGTCGATAAAAGAATACGGACAGGAAGCATCACATTCATCAATACATAGATCATAATAGAAGACAACTCACTATTAAATAACTTAACTTGTAGTAAGTAAAGGAAACACAATAAAGATACATAAAGTGAATCATAATTGGTAATGGCAAACTTAGCTCTTGGTCGAAGAATAGTTGATAATTTGCTGGAGTTCACAAATAACTGGTTTTCAATGATAGCTTTCAAAGTAGTAAACATCAAGATAAGAGCAATGTGCAAACAAGGAACATAAGAAACATGATTGAATAAATCATCATATGAATGGATGAAACACAACAACTCAAAATACTTGCTGAGATAGAGAGGAAGTAGGTTTACTGACTCAACTACAAAGTAAAAGAAAGGGCCCTTCGCAGAGGGAAGCAGGGATGGCAAGTCTCATAAAGAGCTCCCAAAAATTATGATACTTACTAGCTTTCAGCTCTCATTGCCCCTATCATAGGCATCTTTTGGTGATTAAGGTTAAAGTGACACAACTAAGAGGATATGCTTGACAAGTTATAAATTAAAGTCCCATGCCCCTTACTTATGAGTACCGAACCTCATGCTACTCAACTTCAGTCACGAGCAAGCTCTTGTCATTGTAAATACATGCGTATCATTAAGAACCGCCAACGGGGTACCCCTTGCACATGACACAGGAGCTATCCCATAATCAAAATGACAAGGCAAGCAGACAGTGAGCATCTCAGCGATCTTTTTATTTGCTATTTGCATAGGTTTTTATTGAGGATGCTTCATAGAATGCTCACTATAGTTATGCTGCAAGTTTCCACCATGATTAGGCATGGCTTAGGCTAGCGGCCCAGGCGTTTCTCTAACACACATATAAACTCCATGATCTTACAAGTTCCACTTTTATTTCACACCGCCGGGATCCATAAGCAAAAGAACATGATATCAACTAGGTACAAAGTACCATGACAGTGTTGAAAGCGTTCCCCATGATACATGGTTCTGCTAACTTCAACTCATAAAGCGCAAGCATATACGCAACAAAGAAGGACCCAATGGTTCAAGTTTATTAAATGCAAGAAAGTAAGGTCTGCCATCAAGTTCGTGAGAGCTTTAATCACTAATTTTCACATAACAAGTTCAATTTGGGAGATAGATAAAACAAGAATTTACTTGGAATAGCAATAGTGCTAATAGGTAGGTATGGTGGGCACAAATGGCAAAGGTTTTGGTTTAAAGGAGGTGGATGCACGAGAAGAATTCCCTCTCAGTACAAGTTTTTGGCTAGCAAGGCTGGGTAGCAAGTATAAGAGTTGAAGGAAACAGACAAACATACAAGTGGTAAAGACAAACATGCAGTCTTCCTTGGAAGCACAAAAGATCTTAACTAGAGAATACTAAACTTATGAGCAAATCAAGAAAGAAAGATGATGAAATTATTTTTCTTTAAAGGTACTTTTATCTTTTCTTTTAACTCTCAAGAATAGTGTTGCTACTGACTGAGCCAGGTTTGCCAAAACCAACTAAATTAACTCAATGATCCCAAAGTGATACCAATACTAACAACAAGATCAATCATATAACCACGAATTGAAAACTAATATAAGCTATGCAAAAGGGTGAATGATAGAACTTCTCATTAATATTCCATAACGGAAACGCACACCAAGGGATACATATCTAACGAGAGAGGGGACACTTCCATAATGCAAACCATACTACATAATAACTCCTCTATTCATGATATGACTCTACTAAAAAGGTAAAAAGATAGAAGATAGTGATGTGATACCGCGGAACTCCCCCAAGCTTGGAACAAACCAAGGGGATGCCAAACCTGATGATGAATTACTCCTTCGATGGTGGTATTCTCTCGATGAGCTCTCTGATGAGTTTCCCCAAGTCCTCAATCTCGAAGGTGAGATTACGAATCAGCTGTGAGTTTTGCTCAATGCAGCTCATGATCATGTCGGGTTGAGAATTCCAGCTCTTGCTATTCTTTCCCCACTCTTCCTCCTTGAAGTCTTCTTTTCCTGCATGGCTAGAACAAGGCAAATCCCAATTGGAGGGTAATTTCCCTTTGGGCATATTCTGGTATTGATGCTCATGGATAAGGGTATGGAAAGGATTCTTGGTGCGTGGAGGAAGTGACCAGGGATCTGAACGGTGATGAGGAGGCTTCCCTCCAATGGCTGGATTTGCCACCACTCCAATGCTTGCAACAGTAGTGCCGGTGTGCTTTGCCTCCTCTTCACCTTCACTCTTGATCTCCTTCTCCTTCCCGGGGTCTTGGAGGTCTTCCTCCATAGGCTCCTTCCCTTTATCCTTGGCGGACACCGTTGTGCTTCTAAACTTTCAAAGACTATGTCCTGGCAGAAACAGATCGAAACAAAAACACGACGAAAACACGATATACGAACCTCGGAAGATCCGGGGGGGTATATATTATGAAGTTTCATATCAAAAGGAAGGTACTGGATGAAAACGGGTTGGAGACGGAGTCTGGGGTGGCCTCACCACCTGGTGGCGCGACCAGGGGTGGGCCCGCACCATAGGGTGGTGTGAGCCACCCTGGCTCCGTTTCCAGCCCTTTTTTGCTTCGTAGCTTTCCTTATTGACTAAAAACTGCAAAAATATAGTTGGATAGTATTTTCGCGGAACTTTTCTTACCAGAACTGTTACCTATTTGAAAACAGACTCTGCAGGTCTCTGAATTTGGTATCCAGTGGATTCTTCCGGAGTCACCACTTGAATAAAATCAATATCTTCCCCTTCATACACTTATTACTTGAGTCATAAAACCCTTCTCTTCCTTATTACACCATTGTCTCCACTTCCTGGAAATTTCTTTCACACAAAACTTCACACAGTTCTTATTAGCAACATTAGTATAAGTGAAGTGATAAAACCTTTTGAGTCCAACTTCAACTGAAAACCATCAAAACATAAGCTACTGTAGCAACTCCTTCCGAAAACCCAAAAAGAATTCAAAAATGAAATCGAATAAAGAAGCAAATGCAAGAGTGGCAAAATCTGTCAAAACAGACCAGCAGGTAAAGATCAATTTTTTAGAAAATCTTCTGTTGCTCAAATCGAAAAGTGCAAAACTAACGAAAGTTAAATAACAACCTGGGTCAGAAGCACAAAAAATTACAACTCAATCCGACATACAGAGATCTCTCACGAATTTTTACGGTGAAGCACAAAAATGTGTTTCGGGATAGCAACTTCCCCAAATCTTACTTGTCTCTCATTAGAGGTTGATCTTGACACAAAACCCAAACAAAACGGATAGGGAGCGGTTATTACCGAAGTAATAACTTCCAAGACTCAAATAAACAAAAACAAACTGAAAGAAAAAACAAATTGGGTTGTCTCCCAAAAAGCTCTTTCTTTATAGCCATTAAGATGGGCATGATGATTGTGAAGATGCTCACTCAGGAATATGAATTGAGGTGAAAGAGAGCATTAAGAAGCAAAAACACACATGTTTAAGTCTAACCCACTTCCTATGCAAGGGAATTTTGTAAACAAACAAGTTGTTGAAACCAGAGGCTACTTGCATAAAAAGGCAAAACAAGTGCAACATAAAAACTTTCAGCATAAAACGAGGAAACTTGATATTATTGAGATGCATAATAATATTTTTTCCTCTCTCATAGTAACTTTCAGTATCATGCATAAACTTAACAATATAACTATCACAAGGGCCATCATAGCAATGATCACTTATCCTAACAGAAAACACAGGAATACTAGCTCTCATAACACTACTTTGTGAAACAATATTAGAGGTATCCTTACAAAGGATATTGTGTCCCTCTTTTTCATATTTAGTAACAAAGTCTTTCACATTTGCTATAATAGGTTCATCAACCATTTGTTTATCAGGTTCAACAACTTCATTTGTACTTTCATTAACCATACTAGCTATCATAGAATGTTCCTTTATCTTAACTGGAAAAGGCATTTTCTCAATATAAGGTTCAGGTAAGACATGATTAGAAGTATAAACTTCAGTATTTCTTGCAGGAACACTCTTAGCAACATATTTATAAGGTTCATGATACTTATTCCACTTCTTTTTAGGCACTTCAATATAGGAAGCAAAAGCCTTAAAATAAGAAGCAATAGCTTGAGAGTCTAGACCATAAGCGTTTTTAATATTTTGAAAGTCATTAGTTCCCATAAAAGATTCAATGCATTCATAATCATAATTTATACCTGACTTTCTACCTTTGTTATTCTCCCAAGCTTCAGCATTGTCTTGAATACGGTCCAGAAGATCCCATTTAGCTTCTTCTTCCATACGAGTGAATGATCCAGCGCAAGAAGCATTCAATAAATCCTTGTCATGTAGAGGGGGTCGTGCATAAAAGTTATTGATAATAATATTGTTGGGGAGCTCATGAATAGGACATTTGAGCATTAGTAACTTCAATCTCCCCCAAGCTTGGGCTGTACTCTCTCCATCAAGAGGCCAAAAGTTGTATATTTGGTTCCAATCTTTATGAATCTCACTAGGAGGATAAAACTTTGAATAAAAGAGAGGCACTATTTCCTCCCATTCCAGAGCTTGACCATTCTTCAGCAGCTTATACCATTCCTCAGCTCTTCCTTTTAGAGATAATGAGAATAACTTCTTCTTAACTTGATCTGTAGTAATACCTGCACACTTGAACAACCCGCATAATTCGTGTATAAAGAGTAAATGATCATCGGGATGGACAGTTCCATCCCCAACATAGTAGTTATCCATAACACGATCAATAATCCTTGTAGGTATTTTAAAAACATCATTCTCAGCAGGTGGTGGCTTATCTACTACCTTAGTAGTGGTAGTAGCATTACCAAATAAGAAACTCGGCGAATTATCCATAACGAAAATAAAGCAACTAGCAGAAGTAAACAATACTCACAGTAGAAGTTTCCTTTACCAGTTCCACTCTCCAATAGCGCTTCACTCCTCGGCAACGGCGCCAGAAAATAGTCTTGATGACCCACAAGTATAGGGGGTGTATCGCAGTATTTTCGATAAGTAAGACTGTCGAACCCAATGAGGAGCAGAAGGTGCTGGCTAGTGGTATGGATCAGGAATTCTCTGCAAATACTTAGCAAACACATTTTTAGGGGTTTTTTTATAGAGCAAGTAAATAGAGTACGAGTAAACATAAGACAATAAGAATAAATGCAGCAAGTGGCCCAATCCTTTATGCAGCAAAGGAGAAGCCGGTTGTATTACTTAAGATGACCAAACGTTCTCGAGGATACATGGGAAGACTGTCAAGTGCTTTCGCTTCATATAGTTGATTAATCTTCTTTAGCTTGCTAAGTGTTGTGTGGGTGAACCTGTGCTAATGTACCGACCTTCCTAGGACTAATACATACTTGTGATTATACCCCTTGCAAACATCCGTAAGTACAAGAAAGTAATTAAGGTAGAAACCTAACCACAGCTTTAAACTCTAAGACCCTTACGTCCCTTGTGCAATGGTTTTCTAACGGGGGTTCAGGTTTCTGTCACTCCGGCAACCCCTACGATTAGTAGCCAAATACACAATGCATTCCCCTAGGCCCATATAGGTGAAGTGTCATGTAGAGAAGAAGTACACCACAACTTAAATAACAATCTATTAAATCTTTCTCAACACAACTCCACTATTAACAACATGACTTCTCCCATGTCCTCAAGAACAAAACTAACTACTCACAAGACATCATATGGATCATGATCAGAGATGGAATAATGATGTATAATAGTCTGAACATAAACAATAATTCAATGGTTCACTCAATAGCATCAACTACAAAGAGTAATCAACACCGGGAAAGTTTCCCCTATGAACTATGCAAGATTCAACACAATTGTTACAGCAATATGGAGATGGTGATGATGGTGCTGATGGTGGTGATGATGATGATGATTCTGATGAAGTCCAGCTTGATGGTGGTGTTGATGGCGACGATCTCCCCTCTTCGGGAAGGAATTCCCCCGGCAGAAATCTGTCTGCCGGAGAGATCTTTCTCTCTCGGTGTTTTCTGCCCCGTAGAGGCGGCGGAATCTTTATGTGGTTGCTCCTCGAGTCTTAGGGTTTCGGGAGGATGATATACGCCAGAGAGGAGAGGCTGGAGTGGGCCAGGGTGGCCACACCACCTGCTGGCGCGGCCTAGGGCTGCCCGCGCCAGGGGTGGTGTGGGCCCCCTGTGGCCCATCTCCACTCCGTCTTCTGGCATCCTTAGTCGTCTGGAAAAATAGGATTTTCCGTATATTTTCCCAGATTTTCTGATCTTCGCGAATTTTGCCTCCAAACCACACCTTTTCCATCAGAATCCTGACTGCAGCGATCCATGCTCCAAAAGTCATCAACCATGCAAAAACAGATGAAATAACATAAGTATCACCTCTCAATACGAAATATATCAATGAATTATAGTGAATTAAGACATAGCATAGTGATGCAAAATGGACGTATCAATAATTCAAACATTTGAATGGTTATGAGTAAGATAGAGAGGTATTTGTCGTCTCTAAAAATCATTTTAGGAAATGTATTTAAGTTTATTTCTTTTCCCCTATAATAATATGTGGTATTCAAATATAACTTAACCATTTTATAGGAAATATTTTGAATAGCTGAAACTATTCCTTTATATTTGATTGAAACAAATATTCTTTAAAGACTTTGTATCATATTTTGAAAATAGAATGGTAGGGATTACTTTCCTATTTAGGAAAGAATTTTATATAAGAAGGAATAATTGGAACCCTCAAATGAATTCTTGTTCAAATAATTATTTTGAACACTTCATGATTCCATGGTCTCAAAATATTTATTCCTTTTTAGGTGACTAACACATAAAAGATTTCTCTTCTAACTTCATTCACATTAAAGTGTAGGGTGACAACTAGAATTTCCTATTTGAGAGTATCTCAAATAGTTATTCTTTGTGTTAATAAGGTACTTCATAAGATCTTGTGTAACTCATATCTGAGTGAAGAAGCTTATAAACAATTTGATAAGTAATTTCAGTAGATTCACTACTAGGAAATAGGAATGGTTTTAAGTAATCATTCTTATTATGAAGATCATAACATGTTCTTTGTGTGTTTTACCCAAGATAATACTTTGTCTGATATAGTAATATTAACCAATGGGTATGGTTTAGGTTTTACTCTAACTCTAATGCATGTGATCATCTTGTCAGCATAGCACTAGGGTTTAGTGTGGATGAATGGATCTAGTTCACAAGGTGTGAGGTACAGATCATCTCTACACTTGTATTTCTAGGATAGGTTTAGTAGAGTTGAGTCACTTGCTATGCATGCAAACATAGGGTTGACTTTCTCTCATGTATCATCTCAAAGACTTAAGTCGTAGGGTTAAGGAATAGGCAAGACATGGTCGCCTAATCATAGGATCATGTCTATGATTAGTTTGATATATTTAAGTCACCAACTATTGACAAAGTATGCCCAACGGGTGTCCACCTTTGGTCTATCTAGATCGGTCCGACGGGAGGACCATGTGATGATCCGCTAGTGACGGTGAAGCCTATGACGATTCAGGTGAGGCCAAGCCCATGGAGGACTCGACTCCTTGGTGGACATAACTAGAGTAGATAAGAAACCCTTAGGGTTAGGACCTCAGACATGTAACCGATTTGAACATCTCCCGACATCGGGCCTCCCCATATAAAGGCCAGGAGGGAATGATAGGGAGGATCATCGAAACTCTCATTCACACACCCGCCATATTAAATCTGCGCACCGTAGCCATCTCAGTACCCTTGTAACCTTCGGTTCCTCAATCAATCAAGAGAAGACAAGAAGGAGTAGGGTTTTCCCTCTGGGGGCCTGAACCTAGGTAAACCTTGTGTCCCTTATTGATTGTCTGTTAGCCAACAAAGTCTCCAGCGCATCGTTCTTCCATAAACCCAAGTCCATCAAGTATGGGCATTGACGTGATCACCCCACGTCAATTGGCACCTTCTGTGGGAAGCCCGCGTGCTGATGTCGTGACTTCGACGACCTCATCACCGACAATCTACGATTCATTGTCATCAGAGGAGAAGATATTCTTCGGCTCCTTAAACTTCACCATCCACTCGTTGGCCACACGTCCGGCCTTCGACTTTCTAAACGACGAAGCTGATATGATGATCATCGATCTACACTTCCAAGTCGGCAAGATTGACACCCTTCGCCTACCGGACCAGATCCGTTCGGTCCTGGAGCAGTCGTAACCACTATCGATTGCACCCACTTCATGGATCTCACCATCCCTCGGCACCCTAGGCGATCTGAACACCTCTTCATCAATCTACAACTCGGACATCAACAACATTGCTGAGGTCACCCCTCATCACCGGGACTGCACCCGAGAATGGGAACGGCGCTAACCGCGATGACCCAACGAGCATCCTCAGATTAACATCACTAACAACAAATGGGATATGGTCAAGCAAGCCCTAAAGGGCACTCCCCTGCTAGTAGACGCATCACGCAAGGTACTGATGGCCTATTATTGGCACCTCCAAAAGGAGTTCCATCGCTAACATGCGCCGCAAGCCCATCTCGTGGAGCGCAAGTGGCAAGCTGATGGCTCGAGTGCCCAACGGGTAGAACTCTCCTTTATGGAAACATAATATGGACTTACTCTCTCTAGGTTACTTTGACATATAAGGTATATGTCCTAGCTGGATATAGAGTATCAGTCATCCACTTAATTCCCCTCAGTATTAAGTAGGAATTATACTCTTCAAGAGATTTGGATATTAAGATGGCTTATGAATGGGATTTCAAATGAATATTCAATGGTTAGTCCAATGACTTGGATACAAGGACTATGTCTTAGTTGTGATTATCTTCTCACAAGCCTTATACTAATGAGTTGTTAACACGGTTTACTTGTACTAAAGATTAGTTGAAGTTATACGTGTTCCTAGTTATGTTTGACACTGGCTAGGGATTCACAAGCTAAGTTACTTCTATCAATATCATAAGGGAATGAATACCAGTTGTCTTAAACTTGATTTAGGTAAAATAGGAATGTGACATCATCAACTCCCAAGTGAATTGAAGGTGATAAAAATAGTCTTGATAGTGGTCAGACTTGATATAGGTTTTAGAATGGATGCTTGCTTATCAAGTATGCTCAATAAGTTTTGATCCATAGGATGAAAGATTTGGTTTAAATAATCACAAGGGTGATTCACTTGTTACATGACTCTTGGAAATTACAAGGGTTGGTAGAATGGATGATGTTTAATTTAAAATAGAATCAGATAAGATGAGTTAAGAATATATTTGATCTTGTTTTGGGGTGTGATCACATGCTAAGGTTTGTTTAGCACATGAGTTACACGAGGTTTAGAGAAGATAAGTTAAGAATCAAGTTTTACTTGTTCTTTAAGTATGTGGGATGTGTTGATTTACTTCTATTCATGAATCTTACTTCTACCCTTCCTAACATAGAAGTTTACCAAAGATTATTTCAAAGTTGGTACACTCAGCATGATGAACTAGTCCTAAATCATCGGATCAACTGGTACTCCACTCACTTTGACAAGTTTTATCAAAAAGTTTTTGTTCTCCCGGATTTTATATGCATGGATGCAATGCACACCGCTACCCTCTACCCATTTTCGTGTATCATAATCTATGGGATATTACACTCCCTGGTGATTAAAACAAAATAGCACAGCGCGCGAGAGGCTAGCCGCCCATCTAAACCTTCCCACTCATGTCCTACCACCACACACCTTGCCGCCTTCCGACGCGATTCGACCGCCACTAGCCACCGCAAAGGCATGGACGGTTCCGATGTGAACCATGCTAACCCTCCTTTCCATCTTGATGTTGATTCCGTGCCAGCTCCAGCACCGACATCCACCGTCGAGTCCTCGCCAAACCCTATGGGTCTACCCCTACACCGCCAGGTGTTCGTGCAGCCCCGCTAGTCACCACGACCTAGAATCTAGGCGAGGTCATCCCTGCGATAGGGAAACAACCAGCAAAAGGGCAAAAGCCGACTACCGACGCTAGAGGGGGAGGCATCAGGTTACTGCCTAGGTGAGAAGCCAAAGAAGCTCAAGGACACCGCCAGTAGACCGAAGCCACATGGGAGGTGGCATGGCCGACAGCTTGGGAGATGGCATCTCTAGTCGCACGTGAGTTTCTTCCAACACCGTCTATGCCGCCAACAACAATGCGGAGCAACACGAAGATGGCAATGATGCATGAGAATTGACTAGGATATGTGTTTGTGGTGAACTATGTTGATCAACTATCATATGCTTTGGATTATGCATTTCGTTTGTGTTTGTGTTGATCTATGTCAATGGTGAACTATTATATGCTATGCAATGTTGATTTGAAGTATATTTTTATATGTGTGTGACGATCTTGATAATAGTTTCAATTTCATTTGTTGTTGATATGTTTGTGATTGTTGGAGATATGCCCAAGAGGCAATAATAAAATGGTTATAATTATATCTTTTTGTTTATGATGAATGTTTATATCCCATGCTATAATTGTATTATTAGGAAACACTAATACTTGTGTGTTTTGTAAACATAAAAGAGTCCCTAGTAAGCCTCTTGTTAAGACTAGCTTGTTGATTAATAGATGATCATGGTTTCCTGACATTGGATGTTATTAATAACAAGATCATATCATTAAGAGAATGATGTGATGGACACACACCCATAGTAAGCATAGCATAAGATCAAGTCGTTAAGTTCGTTTTGCTATAAGCTTTCAAATACATAGTAACCTAATCCTTCGACCATGAGATTGTGTTAATCACCATCACCAGATGAGTGCTTTGATGACATCAAAAGCCACTTCGTAACTAGGTCGTTATAAAGGTGGCATTAGGTATTCTGAAAGTATGTGTTGAAGCGCATGGATCAAGACTGGGATTTGTCCATCCATATGACGGATAGATATGCTTTGGGCCCTCTCGGTGGAATGTCATCTAATTAGCTTGCAAGCATGTGACTAGGTCACAAGGGATGACATATCACGGAACGAGTAAAGAGTACTTATCGGTAACGAGGTTGAACTAGGTATGGAGATACCGATGATCGAACCTTGGATAAGTAGAGTATCGCGTGACGAAGGGAATTGGTTTCATATGTTAATGGTTCTATCGATCACGAAGTCATCGTTGAGTATGTATGGATCTCCAGATCCCACTGATGGTTATTGATCGGAGAGGTGTCTCGATCATGTCTGCATATTTGCGAACCGTAGGGTGACACACTTAAGGTTCGATGCTGTTTTAGGTAGATATGGAATATGCATTGGAGACCGAATGTTGTTCGGAGTCTCGAATTGGATCCGGAACATCACGAGGAGATCCGGAATTGTCCGGAGAATATGATTTATATAATGAAGATCATTTTCTGGGTTTCGAAAATGTTCCGGAGTATTCATATGGAGATTCTAGAAGGTTTCGGAGTGTTTCGGAAAGTTCTAGAAGGTTCCATAGGGTTTACTTGAAAACCAAGAAAGAAAGAGGGAAACATGGGGGGGGGGAGAAATCCTCCCTTGGCGCGCCAGCCCTAGAGGGCCCAAGGGGACAGCCCTAGGCCGCCCCCTCTATATAAAGGAGGGTGGGGGCGCCTTCCCCTTGCTCCCTTCGACGACAAACCCTGGCCGCCTCTCTCCTCTTCCTTCCTCGTCCGGCTTAGGCGAATCCCTATAAGAATCCTTCTCCACCACCACCACCACCACGCCATCATGTTGCTGGGATTCCGTGGAGATCTACCACCTCCGCTGCCCGCTGGAACAGGGAGAGGAAGGTCTACATCGACTCCGCACGTGTGATCGACTGCGGAAGCGCTGCCGGAACGCGGCACCGGAAGGATCGTCTACTCGATCTTGAGATTGGCAAGTGATCGTCTACATCAACCACGAGATCTGATCTCGCACAAGGCTTTCGGATCTAAAAGGGTTAGTACAGATCTATCTCGTTGTACTGATCTAATAGATTAGATCTTGGCTTTCTCTAGATTAGATCTTGGTTTTGTTCGTTCTTCCGGTAGAATTTTTTTGTTTTCCCTTCTACGAACCCATCAGTGATGATCATTCATAGTTAAGAAATAGGTGATCTATTTTACATCGCATGTTGTGATAGTCGTGCCCTAAAATATATCATCTGGAAAGACCAAAACTGCATAGGTGATGTTAAACCCCCTTTTGGATGATGTATAATTATTACATCACCTATTTTGGATGCCCTATTGTACATCATCGGTTAGAGATGCTCTAAGAGAAACTCTAATTTATTACCTAAAATATACTAGTTTCAAACTGAATTCAACCAAAATTTGAAAAGTACGATGATAATTTGGATATTGCGATAATTCGACTCAAATTTAAACTACACACCACCGATTTGGACATCTACTTCTGAGTTGAGTACAACAACGATTTTTAGAGCCATTGTATGCTAAGTTTAGTACAACAAATATGGCCAAAACGGACGCTACATCACAAGAACATGAGATCAATTAGCACATCAGAAGAAGAAATAACCAAGACACAATTTGCCCCACACGGGAGCAGGGGAAGGGGCCCAAGCGCGCATGCGCACAGGAACACGCGCGTCTCCGCACAAGAACATGCGCGTCTACGCACTCAAATAGCTCGTCAACGGGAATCAGGCCGGTCGTGGGGGCGGCCACCTTAGGGAACTTTGCTGGGGAGGGGAGCCTGGAGGCGAGTGCCCGCACGGGGAGGACCTGGAGGAGAGTGCCCGCATGGCGAGGACCGGAGGTGAGGTCCTAACCGGCCCACATGGAGATTTGCGACGATGTGCATGGTATAGGGTGGCGACGGGGGTGCGGGGGTCGCCGATGTTGATTGAAGTATATTTTTATATGTGTGTGATGATATTGATAATAGTTTCAATTTCATTTGTTGTTGATATGTTTGTGATGATCATTCATAGTTAAGAAATAGGTGATCTATTTTACATCGCATGTTGTCATAGTCGTGCCCTAAAATATATCACCTGGAAAGACCAAAACTGCATAGGTGATGTTAAACCCCCTTTTGGATGATGCATAATTATTACATCACCTATTTTGGATGTCCTATTGTACATCACCGGTTAGAGATGCTCTAAAAGCAACTCTAATGGATGACCTAAAATATACTAGTTTCAAACTGAATTCAACCAAAATTAGAAAAGTACAATGATAATTTGGATATGGCGACAATTCGACTCAAATTTAAACTACACACCACCGATTTGGACATCTACTTCTGAGTTGAGTACAACAACGATTTTTAGAGCCATTGTATGATAAGTTTAGTACAACAAATATGGCCGGAATGAACGCTACATCATAAGAACATGGGATAAATTAGCACATCAGAGGAAGAAATAACCAAGACACAATTTGTCCCACGCAGGAGCAGGGGAAGGGGCCCACGCACGCCTGTGCACAGGAACACGCGCGTCTGCGCACAAGAACATGCGCGCCTGCACACGCGAGTAGCTCGTCAGTGGGAATCGGGCCGGTCATGGGGGCGGCCACCTTGGGGAACTTTGCCAGGAGGCCAGGGAGGGTAGCCTGGAGGCAAGTGCCCGCACGGGGAGGACCTGGAGGAGAGTGCCCGCACAGCGAGGACCGGAGGTGAGGTGCTAACGGGCCCACATGGAGATCTGCGACGGTGTGCAGGGTACGGGGTGGCGACGGGGGTCGCCGGAATCACCGACGAGGCGTGCACGCGCTGTCGATTGCGTTCTGCGTCACCGGCTAGCATGTTGCAAATATAAATATACGTACAACATGAGGAGGCTTTTTTTAGGGTATGACCTAAAATGTTTTAGGACAGAGAAGGTTTGGATCATCCATTGGAGATGGTTTTTTGCTCTCTTGTGACCTAAAGAAAAGTTGTTTCGTCACAAGAGGTGTTTTACGTCATCATCAGAGATGCTCGAGTAGGCAAAGTATCCATCGTCACTATTGGCCCATGATTTTTCTCATATTTGACATGTTTCTATATTGTTTAGATATGTGTTTAATATGTGTGTACGAGTTGCGATACAGTTAGACACGTAATTACGCGACAGATTAGTGTTGGAGTTGGCACTGTGGTAGGTTAGACAGGAGATTAGTGTTGGAGGTTGGTTCGGTGCCTGCGCTGGAACGGCATGGCGTTGGTGATCGTGTTTGTTGACTTCGGCGGGCTTGTCATCGATTCTGTTATGAATTACGTGGTGGAACCTAGGTCGTCATGAACCTGATTTTTAAACTGGCCTAATAATCCTATTTCTAAGTTACGTGGTGGAACCGAGGTACTCATGTAGTACCTGATTTTAAACGGCCTAACAACCGTATTTCTAAGTTACATGGTGGAACCTCATGAACCTGATTTTCAAACCGGCCTAATAATTGTATTGTATTTCTAAGTTTCAGAAAAATTTAAGATAAATCATGCATGTCATTATGACATTGATTTGATACTTATCAGTGTCAATTTTTAAGAAAAAAATACGTCTGTATGTATGTAGTCTACATAAAAAGGAGAAATCAGTGATTTGCATAGTAAAATCATGTAACTTAGACTGTTTGTCAGGTACTTTGTCTTTTTGACCCAAGTTACATACTTTCAAATTTAAGTTGCAAACTTGATACCTGCGTGAATCCTCTACATGTAAATTATTTCATATGTTTTACTTTATTTAGTACTCCCTCCATTTCAAAATAGATGTCTTAGATTTGTCAAAAAATGAATGAATCTATATACTAAATAGTATCCAGATTCATTAAAATTTTGAATAAGCTGATACATCAATTTTGAGATCGGAGGGGAGTAGTATTTATATCAAATGTACTGTTTACGGGTTCCGGACTACCCATGTTCCAACAACTCCTTCTCCCTCGCCTTCCATTTTAGAGAGAGAAATAAAATACCCGCACATATGGCAGTGCATAAATCCAGTATACACAATTAAATTTACACAAAAATATACTCAGCCGCATCATGAACAGGCCTGGAGCGTCTTGGGATGTACAGGTCCAATTATGAACTCCTTTATCCCATGCATTTCTTTCTTGTTTTGGCCCTCGCTCCTTGTTACTTGTTCCACCGCCTGCATACAGTGCATATATATATTCACAAACAAAAGCAGGTTGACCTCGATTAGTGTGTGCGGTGTACCCTCATGGACGGGATGAGTAACACGGGGTTAAAGTGGCAAGTATGCTTCCATTGCAAGTTAGAGCGAGCTGACCAAATCAAGCACCACCCGCCAATTCCTCGCTAGACCTCAGCCGCTCGATGCACATCCAACGGCGACGGGATTTGTGTGCTGCTGGACTGCTAGGGCTAGGACCGGCAGCGTGCATGCGACGGTTGTGCAACGCTGCGTGCTTTCAGGTTAGTCCACAAATAAAGCCATTATTAATTAGCACAGAGCCCTAAACTATCTGTAGCACATGCTGAACTGTATGGGCAATCCCGCGACCTGGGGTAACAAACCTCATCAGCAGGTCCTGCTGCCTTCGGCATTAAGCAGTTTGGAGGCTCGGCAAAGTGGCCACGTAGATCTCATCACGTTCTTACTATTACTAGTGCACGTGCAAGCTAGCGCACGCACCATTTGACCATTTCCAATCAGGATTCTTAGTGGCCAGATTTATTCCTCTTGAGGTGACGACGAATGTGCTTCTGGCACGCGAACCTGGATGAGCTGCGGCGAGGCCGTGGCACTGCCGCAATAGAGCACCGGGTGGGTGCCATGGGTGATGGCATGGAGTCGTTGGGGGCACTTGTTGTTAAGCTGAGGGTGGACGCCACCGAGAAGAGAACAATGTTGATGGAGTTGTCATTGAGCGAAGTGCCATGCTCGTCGTCATCGATGTCGGTGACGAGCTCGATCGGTCGAGAACAAGTCGTTGGTCGCAGACATGGCTGGTAATGCACTTGACAGTGATGACCCGGATGCCCCTAGCAGGTACCTCGTCGTGGTCGACATTGTGACGGCTTGGGCCGCGCATTCCGTCGAACAAGACGTGGGCACCACAACGATGGTAACTGTAGAACGATAGAGAAGGATTGACGGAATATGATTGATGTATTATTGAGCCTCATGAGCAAGTATATATAGGTGTACAGGGATCATCTTGAAGTGCAAGACAAGATACGAGATCTATCTCTATCCTAGGTTACCTAAACCGTAACATACTCTAACATCCCCGCAGTCGTAGCGGTAGCGTCGTGAACAACTGGAACGTCGCGGACAGTCAGACTGGAGATAAACCGAAGTAGAACCAGTGAGCTGACATCCCCCCATAGTAGGAGCGGGAACATCGTGGACGGTGTCGCGGCACGGTAGCTTGCACTATAGAGGAAGTTGATGATGCTCAAGCGAGGTGGTAGCCCTTGTGCCGATGTCGAGGGAGCCGAGAGCGTGAGGCGGTGCCGAGGTAGCCGTGCGAGGGGTCGCCGTGGTCGATGTCGTGGTCGGGGATGCCGGTGTCGAGGTATCCACATGTGAAGCCGCATACGCATCGTGCGCGAGGAGAATGACGGAGACGCGTCAAGGCAGTCGTCGAGAGTATCGATGCCGAAACCAATGCAGTCCGAGCCGCCGAGGATGAGGTGCAGGCATAGTTTTGCCAGAAGTATGCGCACATCAAGGACGAACGCACACTCTGGTTTTGCCAGAACCGAGTATGCAAAGAAGAACTCGTTGGTGACGCGGTCAAGACCGTCGTAGAGGAGGGCGATGTCGAAGTAGACCATGTCGAAGCCGATGAAGATGAGGTGCCTATCCGAGCTTGCCAGACTCGGGAACGCGTCGGGGACGAAGGCACTCCCGGTGTTGCCAGTACCAGGCGTGCGGGGGCAAGAACCATCATGAACTTGTCGCCATGTCAGAGAGACTAGAAGAGGAGGCCCCCAGAGCGGTTGCGAGACGCAGAGAGGCGAAGGGGGAGATGCCGATGCTATCAGCGGTTGTCGGAGTAGAGTAGAAGGTGTAGTCAGGGACGAGGCGATGACGCTAGCGGCAAAGTTATAGTGGACAAAGACATAGAGGGCAGCGAAAACAGCGACGACCCGGGGTGGTCATGCTGGATGCCTAGAGTGACGATGGGGTAGTCGGCGGGACCTCCGACAGCGTGAGATTGGCCTGCAGGTTACCTTATGAAGCGCGACGGCGGTGCTCGAAGTAGGTGAGAAAGAACCCGGTGGCCTGACGAAGACCATGCGCAGATGGCAGAGATCTGCACCGTAGGAGATGGCGCGGTGGAAGCCAAGGACGTCGATGCGTGGGGATGGCGAAGTAGACTGCGTGCACCGATGCTATGACCCGAGTGGGTGGCATAGTTGTAGAACGTGAGTCGGTGCAGCGGCTGGGAGACCACCAGCGACGTAAATGCCAAGGAAGACGCGTTGGAAGCCGGTAGCGTGGACCAAAGGCAGCGGCGCTGCGGCCCGAAGGGGAGACACAGTGGCATCCCATATCTCGATCGGTGGTAGGCACGTGCTCGGGGACATGCTTGGCGTAGATAGGCACGGGATCGGTTGATCAGACCAACGGTGCGCTGTATGCGCCATGGCGTGGACGACGCATAGATCGGAGTCGATGGCGATGTTGTTGGTGAAGTCCCAGACGATGACAACGAAGATGATCCGATGGGGGCAACCACAATAGCCTTCCAAGGAGGGCGTAGCAGCCGTCTGCGGTGCGCGGCAGCCTGCCGAGGTAGGCACATCAGCGGAGAGGGCAGGTGCACAGGCAAGGTGTAGATCCTCGATGCTGATGGTCGGAGTAGAGGCGCGGCGATGACGACAGCGGTAGGCGACTCAATCCGATCTAAGATCGGTAAACCAAAAAATAAAACCGATCAAGAGATCAGAAAAAATACTTAAAGGACAGCCGATCACGGATCGACGGACGAACCATGCGTACAGGTTACACGGCCCCGGCGGAGATCACGGAGATCGACCTCCCCGAGGGCGACGCGGCGGAAGCATGTTGTTCGGCTAGCGCGACGCCATAGGAGGGGCGGCGCAAGGTTGGGGAGAGGCAGCGACGGTGCTAGGGTTTTGGCCGTGGCGATGACTCTAGGGTAGGATCGAATTTAGGGCTGATACCATGTAGAACGGTAGAGAGGGATTGGCGAAATTGAAGGGAATACGCCCTGAGAGGCAATAATAAAGTTGTTATTATATGTATTCCAAAGATATGATAGATGTTTATTATGCATGCTATAATTGTATTAATACGAAAATGTTAATACATGTGTGTTTAATAAACAAATAGAAAGTCCCTAGTTATGCCTCTCTTAAACTAGCTCGTTGATTAATAAGATGATCAAAGTTTCCTGATCATGAACATTGGATGTTGTTAATAACGAGGTCACAACATTGGTGGAATGATGTGATGAACATTCATCCGAAGTATAGCATTACGATCAAAGTCGTTGTGTTTATATTGCTATAACATCATACAAAGTAATCCTAGTTCTTAGATCATGAGATCATGTCAATCACTAACACTAGAAGAGTATCTTGATAACATCAAACTTCACACCGTGAAAGAGTGACTATAAAGGTGGGTTCAGTGCTACGAATGTGTTATGTAGAGGCTCATGGATCAAGAGTGTGATTTGTCCATACCGATGATGGATAGATATACTTTGGGACCTCTCGGTGATATCACATTAAGAATAGCTTACAAGCAAGTGATGTGATAACTAGAATATTATATCACGGGAACGAAAAAAGAGTGCATGTCGGTAACGAGATCAAACTAGGTATAGAGATACCAATGATCAAATCTCGGACATGTAACGTATCTCGAGACAAAAGGGATTAAGTTACTAGCGTTAAAGGTTCTCACGATCACATAAGTCATCGTTGATGAACGAAATATGCCCTAAGAGGCAATAATAAAGTTGTTATTATGTATTCCTTGTATATGATAGATGTTTATTTTACATGCTATAATTGTATTGATAGGAAACATCAATACATGTGTGTTTAATAAACAAAAAGGGTTCCTAGTCATGCCTCTCTTATAGACTATCTTGTTGATTAACAAGATGATCAAGATTTCCTGATCATGGACATTGGATGTTGTTAATAACAAGGTCACACCATTGGTGGAATGATGTGATGAACATTCATTCGAAGTATAGCATTACGATCAAGTCATTGTGTTTATATTGCTATAACATCATACGAAGTAATCTTTATCCTTAGACCATGAGATCATGTTAATTGCTAACACCGGAAGAGTATCTTGATAACATCAAACGTCACACCGTAACAGGGTGACTATAAAGATGGGTTCAGTGCTAAGAAGGTGTTATGTTGAGGCTCATGGATCAAGAGTGGAATTTGTTAATCCAGATGACGGATAGATATACTCTGGGCCCTCTCGGTGATAACACATTAGGATAGCTTGCAAGCAAGTGATGTGATCACTAGAATGTTATATCACGGGAACGAGAAAAGAGTGCATGTCGGTAACGAGATCAAACTAGGTATGGAGATACCGATGATCGAATCTCGGACATGTAATATATCGAGAGACAAAGGGATTTAGTTACAAGCGTTAAAGGTTCTCACGATCACAGGAGTCATCGTTGAATGTGTAGGAGTCAGTACGGATCTCTAGGTCCCGCTGCTGATTATTGATCGGAGAAGGGTCTCGATCATGTCTGCATTATTCGCGAACCGTAGGGTGGCACACTTAAGAGTTACTGGACACCATTTTGGAGCACATATGTTTCAGACGAAAGAATTGCAAAGCGCAGGAATTGTTTCAATAGAAACCAGAAATTGTTTCGGGTGAAATTGCAGAAGGTGGTTCTGCATGTGATATTGAAATATTGCAAGGGGCTATATGTGAATGTTTGTTAATTAAAGTAATTAACAAAATTCTGAATAAATTTAATAAAAGAGTTTTATTAAATGAGAGAGCATTAAATTTGGAGAAACTTAATGTATTTAAAGTGGAGACTTTAAAAGGGAATGTGAAGAGGCATTTTAATGTGGAGGAGTTACCACGACATGAATGGGGGAGGTGAGGGGTCACCCCCCATGCGTCGGCCATGGAAAGAGGGGGCACCCCCCCTCCTCCTATAAAAGTCCACCCATTCCCTCCTTCATCCTCACACCTCCTTGTGAAGGATCTCTCTCCCCCTCTAGAATTATTCCCCCATGGTCTCGGATTAGCGAGATACATGTTCCTGGTGGCATTTCGTCTGGAAGGAGTTGTTGCTTCCGCTGGATCGCTGGAGCGAGGAGGTGGAGGTTGTCCGGTGGCTTGAACGTGTGTGCGAGTGCGGATGCGCTGCTGAATTGCGGCGCTCGGACTTCCTCACGATCTTGAGATTGGCAAGTGTACGACTACATCAACCACGAGTTCCTATTCGTTAACAAAGCTCGTTGTCTTCGAGGGTAAGTTCTCTATGGATGTATGTCCACCCGTTTGCTTTGTACCTAGTAGATATATCTTGGCGTGTAGTTCACACCGTAGGAAATTTTTTGTTTTCTATGCTGCAGACCCAACAGTGGTATCAGAGCCTGATCTATGCGTAGGTGCTTTGCACGGGTAGTACACATATGTTTATATGTGGGCGATGATGATCATGTTATTGCATCTTCTATGTACTTTGGATATTGGTGGCATTGTGCGATGAAGCGGCTCGGACCAACCTTACATGTCATCGTACATGAGACCGGTTCCATGACTGACATGCGACTTGTTTTGCATAAGTGGCTGGCGGGTGTCTGTCTCTCCTACTATAGTCAATATCTGATTTACAACGAGTTGCTAATAACTTGGTTATCCTCGTTGTGGTTCATGTTCGTAGGTTAGACAGGTTCTATCTCCGAAAGCCCTAAGCCACGTAAAACTTGCAATTGATAAATTAGAGGTGTCTAGTTTAGATCGTTGTTGGGCTAGTGTTTTGATATGGTATTGTTGTAAGTAGATGTATAATAGATACTCTTACAACTCACTTAAACGTGTAAGTTCCATAGACCTTGGCCTTACACACAAAGGAATGATAGAGATCATACCACGATGCAAATGATAGAGATCAAATGCATGGACCATATCACCTCACTTCACACATTAGATGTTAGCATCTTATATTGATAGTTTGGCGCATTTGGTAGCATTATAATATGATCCCTCATTTAGATATCAAGATAAAATGTGTTCTTCCTTAAGTATGCACCGTTTTGTGGATCGTGTTTTGAGGCATCACGTGATGATCGGGTGTTTTCAACTCTATGCTTTTATACAACGGGTGTAAGACAGTTTTACACACGCAAATACTAAGGTTCTTACTTGACGAGCCTAGCATGTACAGACATGGCCTCAGAACACGGACCAAAAGGTTAAGCATGAGTCATATAGTTGATATGATGCCCATATAGATGCTCGCCTTTGAAGCTACACCGACTCACGTGATGATCGGACTTGGTGTAGTGGATTTGGTTCATGTAATCACCAAAAGGACACGAGGGATGTCGTTTTTGAGTGGGAGTTCATTAGTAATTTGGATTAGTTGAACTCAATCTATCATAAACTTAGTCTAAATATACTTTACAAATTCTGTTGTAGATGGCACCACCTGCTTTTAATTTCAATGTGTTCATGGAGAAAGAGAAACTTGCTGCGAATGGTAGCAACTTCACCAACTGGGCTATGAATTTGAGGATTCTCCTCACTGCTGCATAAAAGCAATATGTGCTAGATGCGCCGCTAGGCCCCCCACCAGCTCCTGATGCCCCTGACGAGGAAAAGGACGTCTATATAACTTGTCAGGAGGACCACAACTTAGTTCATTGCGACATACTGTATGGGCTAGAGCCAGAACTTCGAAAGCGTTTCGAAAATGGCAATGCCTTTGATACCATGGGAGAATTGAAAATGATTTTCGATACCCATGCTGCCGTAGAGAGTTATAATGCTACAGAAAAGTTCTTTAGCTGCATGATGGAGGAAAACAGCTCTGTTAGTGAGCACGTACTCAAAATGTCTGGGTACGCCGATAAGCTTGTGTCCTTGGGAATAACGATTCCCATTGACTTAGGCATACATCGTGTTCTCCAATCTCTGCCACCTAGCTACAAGAGCTTCGTGATGAACTATAATATGCAGGGCATGAATAAGTCTCTTCCCGAGCTTCTGTCAATGCTTAAGACTGCAGAAGTGGAGATTAGGAAAGAACATCAAGTGTTGATAATCAATAGGACCACCGGTTTCAAGAAGGACAAGAAAGGCAAGCACAAGGGAAAGAAGGGTGGTAAGTCTGTTGCCACGACTGAAAAGAAACCCCGAGCTGGCCCTAAGTCTGACACCGAGTGCTACTATTGCAAGGGGACTGGCCATTGGAAGCGCAACTGCCCCAAGTATTTGGCGGACAAGAAGTCCGGCAAGGCAAACAAAGGTACATGTGATATACATGTTATTGATGTGTACTTGACTAGTACTCGCAATAGCACCTGGGTATTTGATACCGGATCGGTTGCTAATATATGTAACTCGGTTCAGGGGCTGCGGAACAAGCGACAACTAGCAAGGGATGAGGTCTCGATGTGGGTCGGGAATGGATCAAGAGTTGATGTGATCGCCGTCGGAACGCTGCCTCTCCATATGCCATCGGGATTAGTTATAAACCTAAATAATTGTTATTTGGTGCCTGCACTGAGCATGAACATTGTATCCGGATCGTGTTTGATGCAAAGTGGTTATTCATTTAAGTCTGAAAACAATGGTTGTTCGATTTATATGAATAATATCTTTTATGGTCATGCACCTATGTTGAATGGTTTATTTCTATTGGATCTCGATAGTAGTATTACGCATATTCATAGTGTTGATGCTAAAAGGATTAAACTTGATAATGATATATCTACATATATGTGGCACTGCCGTCTAGGTCATATTGGCGTTAAACGCATGAAGAAACTCCATTCTGATGGACTTTTGGAATCACTTGATTTTGAATCATTTGATACATGTGAGCCATGCCTTATGGGCAAGATGACTAGAACGCCATTTTCCGGTTCAATGGAACGGGCGACAGATCTATTGGAAATCATACATACTGATCTGTGTGGACCAATGAGTGTGTCGGCGCAAGGTGGATATCGTTATTTTGTTACTTTCACGGATGATTTGAGTAGATATGGGTATAACTATTTGATGAAACACAAGTCTGAAACTTTTGAAAAGTTCAAGGAATTTCAGAATGAAGTGGAAAATCATCGTAACAGAAAGATCAAATTTCTGCGGTCCGACCGTGGAGGAGAGTATCTAAGTTACGAGTTTAGCACACACATGAAAGAGTGTGGAATAGTTTCACAACTCACGCCTGCCGGAACACCACAACGTAATGGTGTGTCAGAACGTCGTAATCGTACTTTATTGGATATTGTTCTATCTATGATGTCTCTGACTGACTTACCTCTATCATTTTGGGGTTATGCACTGGAAACAGCTGCATTCACTTTAAATCGGGCAACATCTAAATCCGTTGAAAAGACACCGTATGAATTATGGTTTGGAAACAAACCTAAGCTATCATTTCTTAAAGTTTGGGGATGCGATGTTTATGTGAAGAAACTTCAACCGGATAAACTCGAACCCAAAGCGGAAAAATTCGTCTTCATAGGATACCCTAGGGAAACGATTGGGTATACCTTCTATCACAGATCCGAGGGCAAGGTCTTTATTGCCAAGAATGGATCCTTTCTTGTTTGAGAGTTATGACCAAAAACAACGCGTCGTTCTCACGTTTTATGGCCGTTTTCGTGAGCTATTGCACAATGTTTTGGCGCTCTTGGGGGATTTACAACGATCCTCAAACCCGATACATGTTTGAGAGTTATGACCAAAAACTCATTGTTTTTGCGTTTTAGGGTCATTTTCATGAGTTATTCCACACTATTTTGTTGCTCCACGGGGATTTGCATGGACCATTATACCCGATGCATGTGTAAGGGGATGCCCAACAATTCGTCGTTCTTGTGTTTTATGACCATTTTCATGAGCTATTCCACAGTTTTAGGGTTTTAGGGCGAATAACAACGACCATTAGACCCGAAACATGTTTGACAATTTGAACAAAACAATTGTCGATTTCGTATATTATGGCCGTTTTCATGAGTTATTGCCCACAGTTTTGGGGTTCCAGGGTGATTTACAATGACCCTAAGACCCGATACATGTTTGAGAGTTATGACCAAAAACAACGCGTCGTTTTCACGTTTTATGGCCATTTTCCTGAGTTATTGCACAATGTTTTGGCGCTCTTGGGGGATTTACAATGATCCTAAGACCCAATACATGTTTGAGAGTTATGACCAAAAACTCATCGTTTTTGCATTTTAGGGTCATTTTCATGAGTTATTCCACACTATTTTGTTGCTCCACGGGGACTTGCATGGACCATTAGACCCGATGCATGTTTAAGGGGATGACCATCAATTCGTCGTTCTTGTGTTTTATGACCGTTTTCATGAGCTATTCCACAGTTCTAGGGTTTGAAGGCGAATTACAACGACCATTAGACCCGATACATGTTTGACAATTTGAACCAAAAAATTGTCGATTTCGCATATTATGACCGCTTTCATGAGTTATTGCCCACAGTTTTGGGGTTCCAGGGTGATTTACAACGGCCCTAAGACCCGATACATGTTTGAGAGTTATGACCAAAAACAAGTCGTTTTTCACGTTTTATGGCTGTTTTCATGAGCTATTGCACACTTTTTTTGGCGCTCTTGGGGGATTTACAACGATCCTAAGACCCGATACATGTTTGAGAGTTATAACCAAAAACTCATCGTTTTCGTGTTTTAGGGTCATTTTGATGAGTTATTCCACACTATTTTGTTGCTCCATGGGGATTTGCATGGACCATTAGACCCGATGCATGTTTAAGGGGATGCCTAGCAATTCGTCATTCTTGTGTTTTATGACCGTTTTCATGAGCTATTCCACAGTTTTAGGGTTTTAGGGCGAATAACAACGACCATTAGACCCGATACATGTTTGACAATTTGAACCAAACAATTGTCGATTTCGTATATTATGGCCATTTTCATGAGTTATTGCCCACAGTTTTGGGCTTCCAGGGTGATTTACAACGACCCTAAGACCTGATACATGTTTGAGAGTTATGACCAAAAACAACGCGTCGTTTTCATGTTTTATGGCCGTTTTCGTGAGCTATTGCACAATGTTTTGGCGCTCTTGGGGGATTTACAATGATCCTAAGACCCAGTACATGTTTGAGAGTTATGACCAAAAACTCATCGTTTTTGCGTTTTAGGGTCATTTTCATGAGTTATTCCACACTATTTTGTTGCTCCACAGGGATTTGCATGGACCATTAGACCCGATGCATGTTTAAGGGGATGACCAACAATTCGTCGTTCTTGTGTTTTATGACCGTTTTCATGAGCTATTCCACTGTTCTAGGGTTTGAAGGCGAATTACAATGACCATTACACCCGATACATGTTTGACAATTTGAACCAAAAAATTGTCGATTTCGCATATTATGACCGCTTTCATGAGTTATTTCCCACAGTTTTGGGGTTCCAGGGTGATTTACAACGACCCTAAGACCCGATACATGTTTGAGAGTTATGACCAAAAACGCGTCGTTTTTCACGTTTTATGGCTGTTTTCATGAGCTATTGCACACTTTTTTGGCGCTCTTGGGGGATTTACAATGATCCTAAGACCCGATACATGTTTGAGAGTTATGACCAAAAACTCATCGTTTTCGCGTTTTAGGGTCATTTTGATGAGTTATTCCACATTATTTTGTTGCTCCATGGGGATTTGCATGGACCATTAGACCCGATGCATGTTTAAGGGGATGCCCAACAATTCGTCGTTCTTGTGTTTTATGACCGTTTTCATGAGCTATTCCACAATTCTAGGGTTTTAGGGCGAATAACAACGACCATTAGAACCGATACATGTTTGACAATTTGAACCAAAAAATTGTCGATTTCGCATATTATGGCCGTTTTCATGAGTTATTGCCCACAGTTTTGGGGTTCCAGGGTGATTTACAATGACCCTAAGACCCGATACATGTTTGAGAGTTATGACCAAAAACAACGCGTCGTTCTCACGTTTTATGGCCGTTTTCGTGAGCTATTGCACAATGTTTTGGCGCTCTTGGGGGATTTACAACGATCCTCAAACCCGATACATGTTTGAGAGTTATGACCAAAAACTCATTGTTTTTGCGTTTTAGGGTCATTTTCATGAGTTATTCCACACTATTTTGTTGCTCCACGGGGATTTGCATGGACCATTATACCCGATGCATGTGTAAGGGGATGCCCAACAATTCGTCGTTCTTGTGTTTTATGACCGTTTTCATGAGCTATTCCACAGTTTTAGGGTTTTAGGGCGAATAACAACGACCATTAGACCCGATACATGTTTGAAAATTTGAACCAAACAATTGTCGATTTCGTATATTAAGGCCGTTTTCATGAGTTATTGCCCACAGTTTTGGGGTTCCAGGGTGATTTACAATGACCCTAAGACCCGATACATGTTTGAGAGTTATGACCAAAAACAACGCGTCGTTTTCACGTTTTATGGCCATTTTCCTGAGTTATTGCACAATGTTTTGGCGCTCTTGGGGGATTTACAATGATCCTAAGACCCAATACATGTTTGAGAGTTATGACCAAAAACTCATCGTTTTTGCGTTTTAGGGTCATTTTCATGAGTTATTCCACACTATTTTGTTGCTCCACGGGGATTTGCATGGACCATTAGACCCGATGCATGTTTAAGGGGATGACCATCAATTCGTCGTTCTTGTGTTTTATGACCGTTTTCATGAGCTATTCCACAGTTCTAGGGTTTGAAGGCGAATTACAACGACCATTAGACCCGATACATGTTTGACAATTTGAACCAAACAATTGTCGATTTCGTATATTATGGCCATTTTCATGAGTTATTGCCCACAGTTTTGGGCTTCCAGGGTGATTTACAACGACCCTAAGACCTGATACATGTTTGAGAGTTATGACCAAAAACAACGCGTCGTTTTCATGTTTTATGGCCGTTTTCGTGAGCTATTGCACAATGTTTTGGCGCTCTTGGGGGATTTACAATGATCCTAAGACCCAGTACATGTTTGAGAGTTATGACCAAAAACTCATCGTTTTTGCGTTTTAGGGTCATTTTCATGAGTTATTCCACACTATTTTGTTGCTCCACAGGGATTTGCATGGACCATTAGACCCGATGCATGTTTAAGGGGATGACCAACAATTCGTCGTTCTTGTGTTTTATGACCGTTTTCATGAGCTATTCCACTGTTCTAGGGTTTGAAGGCGAATTACAATGACCATTACACCCGATACATGTTTGACAATTTGAACCAAAAAATTGTCGATTTCGCATATTATGACCGCTTTCATGAGTTATTTCCCACAGTTTTGGGGTTCCAGGGTGATTTACAACGACCCTAAGACCCGATACATGTTTGAGAGTTATGACCAATAACGCGTCGTTTTTCACGTTTTATGGCTGTTTTCATGAGCTATTGCACACTTTTTTGGCGCTCTTGGGGGATTTACAATGATCCTAAGACCCGATACATGTTTGAGAGTTATGACCAAAAACTCATCGTTTTCGCGTTTTAGGGTCATTTTGATGAGTTATTCCACATTATTTTGTTGCTCCATGGGGATTTGCATGGACCATTAGACCCGATGCATGTTTAAGGGGATGCCCAACAATTCGTCGTTCTTGTGTTTTATGACCGTTTTCATGAGCTATTCCACAATTCTAGGGTTTTAGGGCGAATAACAACGACCATTAGAACCGATACATGTTTGACAATTTGAACCAAAAAATTGTCGATTTCGCATATTATGGCCGTTTTCATGAGTTATTGCCCACAGTTTTGGGGTTCCAGGGTGATTTACAACGACCCTAATACCCGACACATGTTTGAGAGTTATGACCAAAAACAACGCGTCGTTTTCACGTTTTATTGCCGTTTTCGTGAGCTATTACACAATGTTTTGGCGCTCTTGGGGCATTTACAACGATCCTCAAACCCGATACATGTTTGAGAGTTATGACCAAAAACTCATCGTTTTCGCGTTTTAGGGTCATTTTGATGAGTTATTCCACACTATTTTGTTGCTCCACGGGGATTTGCATGGACCATTATACCCGATGCATGTTTAAGGGGATGCCCAACAATTCGTCGTTCTTGTGTTTTATGACCGTTTTCATGAGCTATTCCACAGTTCTAGGGTTTGAAGGCGAATTACAACGACCATTAGACCCGATACATGTTTGACAATTTGAACCAAAAAATTGTCGATTTCGCATATTATGACCGCTTTCATGAGTTATTGCCCACAGTTTTGGGGTTCCAGGGTGATTTACAACGACCCTAAGACCCGATACATGTTTGAGAGTTATGACCAAAAACGCGTCGTTTTTCATGTTTTATGGCTGTTTTCATGAGCTATTGCACACTTTTTTGGCGCTCTTGGGGGATTTACAATGATCCTAAGACCCGATACATGTTTGAGAGTTATGACCAAAAACTCATCGTTTTCGCGTTTTAGGGTCATTTTGATGAGTTATTCCACAGTATTTTGTTGCTCCATGGGGATTTGCATGGACCATTAGACCCGATGCATGTTTAAGGGGATGCCCAACAATTCGTCGTTCTTGTGTTTTATGACCGTTTTCATGAGCTATTCCACAATTCTAGGGTTTTAGGGCCAATAACAATGACCATTAGAACCGATACATGTTTGACAATTTGAACCAAAAAATTGTCGATTTCGCATATTATGGCCGTTTTCATGAGTTATTGCCCACAGTTTTGGGGTTCCAGGGTGATTTACAATGACCCTAAGACCCGATACATGTTTGAGAGTTATGACCAAAAACAACGCGTCGTTCTCACATTTTATTTCCGTTTTCGTGAGCTATTGCACAATGTTTTGGCGCTCTTGGGGGATTTACAATGATCCTCAAACCCGATACATGTTTGAGAGTTATGACCAAAAACTCATTGTTTTTGCGTTTTAGGGTCATTTTCATGAGTTATTCCACACTATTTTGTTGCTCCACGGGGATTTGCATGGACCATTATACCCGATGCATGTGTAAGGGGATGCCCAACAATTCGTCGTTCTTGTGTTTTATGACCGTTTTCATGAGCTATTCCACAGTTTTAGGGTTTTAGGGCGAATAACAACGACCATTAGACCCGATACATGTTTGACAATTTGAACCAAACAATTGTCGATTTCGTATATTATGGCCGTTTTCATGAGTTATTGCCCACAGTTTTGGGGTTCTAGGGTGATTTACAATGACCCTAAGACCCGATACATGTTTGAGAGTTATGACCAAAAACAACGCGTCGTTTTCACGTTTTGTGGCCATTTTCCTGAATTATTGCACAATGTTTTGGCGCTCTTGGGGGATTTACAATGATCCTAAGACCCAATACATGTTTGAGAGTTATGACCAAAAACTCATCGTTTTTGCGTTTTAGGGTCATTTTCATGAGTTATTCCACACTATTTAGTTGCTCCACGGGGATTTGCATGGACCATTAGACCCGATGCATGTTTAAGGGGATGACCATCAATTCGTCGTTCTTGTGTTTTATGACCGTTTTCATGAGCTATTCCACAGTTCTAGGGTTTGAAGGCGAATTACAACGACCATTAGACCCGATACATGTTTGACAATTTAAACCAAAAAATTGTCGATTTCGCATATTATGACCGCTTTCATGAGTTATTGCCCACAGTTTTGGGGTTCCAGGGTGATTTACAACGGCCCTAAGACCCGATACATGTTTGAGAGTTATGACCAAAAACAAGTCGTTTTTCACGTTTTATGGCCGTTTTCATGAGCTATTGCACACTGTTTTGGCGCTCTTGCAGGATTTACAACGATCCTAAGACCTGATACATGCTTGAGAGTTATGACCAAAAACTCATCGTTTTCGCGTTTTAGGGTCATTTTCATGAGTTATTCCACACTATTTTGTTGCTCCAGGGGATTTGCATGGACCATTAGACCCGATGCATGTTTAAGGGGATGCCCAACAATTCGTCGTTCTTGTGTTTTATGACCGTTTTCATGAGCTATTCCACAGTTCTAGCGTTTGAAGGCGAATTACAACGACCATTAGACCCGATACATGTTTGACAATTTGAACCAAAAAATTGTCGATTTCGCATATTATGACCGCTTTCATGAGTTATTGCCCACAGTTTTGGGGTTCTAAGGTGATTTACAACGGACCTAAGACCCGATACATGTTTGAGAGTTATGACCAAAAACAAGTCGTTTTTCACGTTTTATGGCCGTTTTCATGAGCTATTGCACACTGTTTTGGCGCTCTTGCAGGATTTACAACGATCCTAAGACCTGATACATGCTTGAGGGTTATGACCAAAAACTCATCGTTTTCGCGTTTTAGGGTCATTTTCATGAGTTATTCCACACTATTTTGTTGCTCCACGGGGATTTGCATGGACCATTAGACCCGATGCATGTTTAAGGGGATGCCCAACAATTCGTCGTTCTTGTGTTTTATGACCGTTTTCATGAGCTATTCCACAGTTCTAGCGTTTGAAGGCGAATTACAACGACCATTAGACCCAATACATGTTTGACAATTTGAACCAAAAAATTGTCGATTTCGCATATTATGACCGCTTTCATGAGTTATTACCCACAGTTTTGGGGTTCCAGGGTGATTTACAACGACCCTAATACCCGATACATGTTTGAGAGTTATGACCAAAAACAACGCGTCGTTTTCACGTTTTATGGCCGTTTTTGTGAGCTATTACACAATGTTTTGGTGCTCTTGGGGCATTTACAACGATCCTCAAACCCGATACATGTTTGAGAGTTATGACCAAAAACTCATCGTTTTCGCGTTTTAGGGTCATTTTGATGAGTTATTCCACACTATTTTGTTGCTCCGCGGGGATTTGCATGGACCATTATACCCGATGCATGTTTAAGGGGATGCCCAACAATTCGTCGTTCTTGTGTTTTATGACCGTTTTCCTGAGCTATTCCACAGTTTTAGTGTTTTAGGGCGAATAACAATGACCATTAGACCTGATACATGTTTGACAATTTGAACCAAACAATTGTCGATTTCGTATATTATGGCCATTTTCATGAGTTATTGCCCACAGTTTTGGGCTTCCAGGGTGATTTACAACGACCCTAAGACCCGATACATGTTTGAGAGTTATGACCAAAAACAACGCGTCGTTTTCATGTTTTATGGCCGTTTTCGTGAGCTATTGCACAATGTTTTGGCGCTCTTGGGGGATTTACAATGATCCTAAGACCCGGTACATGTTTGAGAGTTCTGACCAAAAACTCATCGTTTTTGCGTTTTAGGGTCATTTTCATGAGTTATTCCACACTATTTTGTTGCTCCACAGGGATTTGCATGGACCATTAGACCCGATGCATGTTGAAGGGGATGACCAACAATTCGTCGTTCTTGTGTTTTATGAACGTTTTCATGAGCTATTCCACAGTTCTAGGGTTTGAAGGCGAATTACAACGACCATTAGACCCGATACATGTTTGACAATTTGAACCAAAAAATTGTCGATTATGCATATTATGACCGCTTTCATGAGTTATTGCCCACTGTTTTGGGGTTCCAGGGTGATTTACAACGACCCTAAGACCCGATACATGTTTGAGAGTTATGACCAAAAACGCGTCGTTTTTCACGTTTTATGGCCGTTTTCATGAGCTATTGCACACTTTTTTGTCGCTCTTGGGGGATTTACAACGATCCTAAGACCCGATACATGTTTGAGAGTTATGACCAAAAACTCATCGTTTTCGCGTTTTAGGGTCATTTTGATGAGTTATTCCACATTATTTTGTTGCTCCATGGGGATTTGCATGGACCATTAGACCCGATGCATGTTTAAGGGGATGGCCAACAATTCGTCGTTCTTGTGTTTTATGACCGTTTTCATGAGCTATTCCACAATTCTAGGGTTTTAGGGCGAATAACAACGACCATGAGACTCGATACATGTTTGACAATTTGAACCAAAAATTTGTCGATTTCGCATATTATGGCCGTTTTCATGAGTTATTGCCCACAGTTTTGGGGTTCCAGGGTGATTTACAATGACCCTAAGACCCGATACATGTTTGAGAGTTATGACCAAAAACAACGCATCGTTCTCACGTTTTATGGCCGTTTTCGTGAGCTATTGCACACTGTTTTGGCGCTCTTGGGGGATTTACAACGATCCTCAAACCCGATACATGTTTGAGAGTTATCACCAAAAACTCATTGTTTTTGCGTTTTAGGGTCATTTTCATGAGTTATTCCACACTATTTTTTTGCTCCACGGGGATTTGCATGGACCATTATACCCGATTCATGTGTAAGGGGATGCCCAACAATTCGTCGTTCTTGTGTTTTATGACCGTTTTCATGAGCTATTCCACAGTTTTAGGGTTTTAGGGCTAATAACAACGACCATTAGACCCGATACATGTTTGACAATTTGAACCAAACATTTGTCGATTTCGTATATTATGGCTGTTTTCATGAGTTATTGCCCACAGTTTTGGGGTTCCAGGGTGATTTACAATGACCCTAAGACCCGATACATGTTTGAGAGTTATGACCAAAAACATAGCGTCGTTTTTCACGTTTTATGGCCGTTTTCATGAGCTATTGCACACTTTTTTGGCGCTCTTGGGGGATTTACAACGATCCTAAGACCCGATACATGTTTGAGAGTTATGACCAAAAACTCATCGTTTTTGCGTTTTAGGGTCATTTTGATGAGTTATTCCACACTATTTTGTTGCTCCATGGGGATTTGCATGGACCATTAGACCCGATGCATGTTTAAGGGGATGCCCAACAATTCGTCGTTCTTGTGTTTTATGACCGTTTTCATGAGCTATTCCACAGTTTTAGGGTTTTAGGGCGAATAACAACGACCATTAGACCCGATACATGTTTGACAATTTGAACCAAACAATTGTCGATTTTGCATATTATGGCCGTTTTCATGAGTTATTACCCACAGTTTTGGGGTTCCAGGGTGATTTACAATGACCCTTAGACCCGATACATGTTTGAGAGTTATGACCAAAAACAACGCGTCGTTTTCATGTTTTATGGCCGTTTTCGTGAGCTATTACACAATGTTTTGGCGCTCTTGGGGGATTTACAACGATCCTCACACCCCATACATGTTTGAGAGTTATGACCAAAAACTCATCGTTTTTGCGTTTTAGGGTCATTTTCATGAGTTATTCCACACTATTTTGTAGCTCCACGGGGATTTGCATGGACCATTAGACCCGATGCATGTTTAAGGGGATGACCAACAATTCGTCGTTCTTGTGTTTTATGACCGTTTCCATGAGCTATTCCACAGTTCTAGGGTTTGAAGGCGAATTACAACGACCATTAGACCTGATACATGTTTGACAATTTAAACCAAAAAATTGTCGATTTCGCATATTATGAGCGCTTTCATGAGTTATTGCCCACAGTTTTGGGGTTCCAGGGTGATTTACAACGGCCCTAAGACCCGATACATGTTTGAGAGTTATGACCAAAAACAAGTCGTTTTTCACGTTTTATGGCCGTTTCATGGGCTATTGCACACTGTTTTGGCGCTCTTGCAGGATTTACAACGATCCTAAGACCCGATACATGCTTGAGAGTTATGACCAAAAACTCATCGTTTTCGCGTTTTAGGGTCATTTTCATGAGTTATTCCACACTATTTTGTTGCTCCACGTGGATTTGCATGGACCATTAGACTCGAAGCATGTTTAAGGGGATGACCAACGGGCTATTCCATAGTTCTAGGGTTTTAGGGCACATTACAACGACCATGAGACTCGAGACATGTTTGACAATTTGAACCAAAAAATTGTCGATTTCGCATATTATGGCCGTTTTCATGAGTTATTGCCCACAGTTTTGGGGTTCTAGGGTGATTTACAACGACCCTAAGACCCGATACATGTTTGAGAGTTATGACCAAAAACGCGTGGTTTTTCTCGTTTTATGGCCATTTTCATGAGCTATTGCACACTGTGTTGGCGCTCTTGCAGGATTTACAACGATCCTAAGACCCTATACATGTTTGAGAGTTATGAAAAAACTCATCGTTTTCGCGTTTTAGGGTCATTTTCATGAGTTATTCCACACTGTTTTGTTGCTTCACGGGGATTTGCATGGACCATTAGACCCGATGCATGTTTAAGGGGATGACCAACAATTCGTCATTCTTGTGTTTTATGACCGTTTTCATGAGCTATTCCACAGTTCTAGGGTTTTAGGGCGAATTACAACGACCATTAGACCAGATACATGTTTGACAATTTGAACCAAAAAATTGTCGATTTCGCATATTATGGCCGTTTTCATGAGTTATTGCCCACAGTTTTGGGGTTCCAGGGTGATTTACAACGAACCTAAGACCCGATACATGTTTGAGAGTTATGACCAAAAACAACGCGTCGTTTTCACGTTTTATGGCCGTTTTCGTGAGCTATTGCACACTGTTTTGGCGCTCTTGGGGGATTTACAACGATCCTAAGACCTGATACATGTTTGAGAGTTCTGACCAAAAACAACGCATCATTTTCACGTTTTATGGCCGTTGTCATGAGTTATTCCACACTATTTTGTTGCTCCATGGGATTTTCATGGACCATTAGACCCGATGCATGTTTAAGGGGATGCCCAACAATTCGTCGTTCTTGTGTTTTATGACCGTTTTCACGAGCTATTCCACAGTTCTAGGGTTTTAGGGCGAATAACAATGACCATTAGACCCGATACATGTTTGACAATTTGAACCAAAAAATTCTCGATCTCGCATATTATGGCCGTTTTCATGAGTTATTGCCCACAGTTTTGGGGTTCCACGGTGATTTACAACGACCGTAAGACCCGATACATGTTTGAGAGTTATGACCAAAAACAACGTGTCGTTTTCACGTTTTATGGCCGTTTTCGTGAGCTATTGTACAATGTTTTCGCGCTCTTGGGGGATTTACAACGATCCTAAGACCCGATACATGTTTGAGGGTTATGACCAAAAACTCATCGTTTTCGCGTTTTAGGGTCATTTTGATGAGTTATTCCACACTATTTTGTTGCTCCACGGGGATTTGCATGGACCATTAGACCCGATGCATGTTTAAGGGGATGACCATCAATTCGTCGTTCTTGTGTTTTATGACCGTTTTCATGAGCTATTCCACAGTTCTAGGGTTTGAAGGCGAATTACAACGACCATTAGACCCGATACATGTTTGACAATTTGAACCAAAAAATTGTCAATTTTGCATATTATGACCGCTTTCATGAGTTATTGCCCACAGTTTTGGGGTTCCAGGGTGATTTACAACGACCCTAAGACCCGATACATGTTTTAGAGTTATGACCAAAAACGCGTCGTTTTTCACGTTTTATGGCCGTTTTCATGAGCTATTGCACACTTTTTTGGCGCTCTTGGGGGATTTACAACGAGCCTAAGACCCGATACATGTTTGAGAGTTATAACCAAAAACTCATCGTTTTCGTGTTTTAGGGTCATTTTGATGAGTTATTCCACACTATTTTGTTGCTCCATGGGGATTTGCATGGACCATTAGACCCGATGCATGTTTAAGGGGATGCCCAACAATTCGTCGTTCTTGTGTTTTATGACCGTTTTCATGAGCTATTCCACAGTTTTAGGGTTTTAGGGCGAATAACAACGACCATTAGACCCGATACATGTTTGACAATTTGAACCAAACAATTGTCGATTTCGTATATTATGGCCGTTTTCATGAGTTATTGCCCACAGTTTTGGGGTTCCAGGGTGATTTACAATGACCCTAAGACCCGATACATGTTTGAGAGTTATGACCAAAAACAACGCGTCGTTTTCACGTTTTATGGCCATTTTCGTGAGCTATTGCACAATGTTTTGGCGCTCTTGGGGGATTTACATCGATCCTAAGACCCGATACATGTTTGAGGGTTATGACCAAAAACTCATCGTTTTCGCGTTTTAGGGTCATTTTCATGAGTTATTCCACACTATTTTGTTGCTCCACGGGGATTTGCATGGACCATTAGACCCGATGCATGTTTAAGGGGATGACCATCAATTCGTCGTTCTTGTGTTTTATGACCGTTTTCATGAGCTATTCCACAGTTCTAGGGTTTGAAGGCGAATTACAACGACCATTAGACCCGATACATGTTTGACAATTTGAACCAAAAAATTGTCGATTTCGCATATTATGACCACTTTCATGAGTTATTGCCCACAGTTTTGGGGTTCCAGGGTGATTTACAACGACCCTAAGACCCGATACATGTTGAGAGTTATGACCAAAAACGCGTCGTTTTTCACGTTTTATGGCCGTTTTCATGAGCTATGCACACTTTTTTGGCGCTCTTGTGGGATTTACAACGAGCCTAAGACCCGATACATGTTTGAGAGTTATAACCAAAAACTCATCGTTTTTCGTGTTTTAGGGTCATTTTGATGAGTTATTCCACACTATTTTGTTGCTCCATGGGGATTTGCATGGACCATTAGACCCGATGCATGTTTAAGGGGATGCCCAACAATTCGTCGTTCTTGTGTTTTTATGACCGTTTTCATGAGCTATTCCACAGTTTTAGGGTTTTAGGGCGAATAACAACGACCATTAGACCCGATACATGTTTGACAATTTGAACCAAACAATTGTCGATTTCGCATATTATGGCCGTTTTCATGAGTTATTACCCACAGTTTTGGGGGTTCCAGGGTGATTTACAATGACCCTAAGACCCGATACATGTTTGAGAGTTATGACCAAAAACAACGCGTCGTTTTCACGTTTTATGGCCGTTTTCGTGAGCTATTGCACACTGTTTTGGCGCTCTTGGGGGATTTACAACGATCCTAAGACCTGATACATGTTTGAGAGTTCTGACCAAAAACAACGCGTCATTTTCACGTTTTATGGCCGTTTTCATGAGTTATTCCACACTATTTTGTTGCTCCACGGGGATTTGCATGGACCATTAGACCCGATGCATGTTTAAGGGGATGACCAACAATTCGTCGTTCTTGTGTTTTATGACCGTTTTCATGAGCTATTCCACAGTTCTAGGGTTTGAAGGCGAATTACAACGACCATTAGACCCGATACATGTTTGACAATTTAAACCAAAAAATTGTCGATTTCGCATATTATGACCGCTTTCATGAGTTATTGCCCACAGTTTTGGGGTTCCAGGGTGATTTACAACGGCCCTAAGACCCGATACATGTTTGAGAGTTATGACCAAAAACAAGTCGTTTTTCACGTTTTATGGCTGTTTCATGAGCTATTGCACACTGTTTTGGCGCTCTTGCAGGATTTACAACGATCCTAAGACCCGATACATGCTTGAGAGTTATGACCAAAAACTCATCGTTTTCGCGTTTTAGGGTCATTTTCATGAGTTATTCCACACTATTTTGTTGCTCCACGTGGATTTGCATGGACCATTAGACTCGAAGCATGTTTAAGGGGATGACCAACGAGCTATTCCATAGTTCTAGGGTTTTAGGGCACATTACAACGACCATGAGACTCGAGACATGTTTGACAATTTGAACCAAAAAATTGTCGATTTCGCATATTATGGCCGTTTTCATGAGTTATTGCCCACAGTTTTGGGGTTCTAGGGTGATTTACAACGACCCTAAGACCCGATACATGTTTGAGAGTTATGACCAAAAACGCGTGGTTTTTCTCGTTTTATGGCCATTTTCATGAGCTATTGCACACTGTGTTGGCGCTCTTGCAGGATTTACAACGATCCTAAGACCCTATACATGTTTGAGAGTTATGAAAAAACTCATCGTTTTCGCGTTTTAGGGTCATTTTCATGAGTTATTCCACACTGTTTTGTTGCTTCACGGGGATTTGCATGGACCATTAGACCCGATGCATGTTTAAGGGGATGACCAACAATTCGTAATTTTTGTGTTTTATGACCGTTTTCATGAGCTATTCCACAGTTCTAGGGTGTTAGGGCGAATTACAACGACCATTAGACCAGATACATGTTTGACAATTTGAACCAAAAAATTGTCGATTTCGCATATTATGGCCGTTTTCATGAGTTATTGCCCACAGTTTTGGGGTTCTAGGGTGATTTACAACGACCCTAAGACCCTATACATGTTTGAGAGTTGTGACCAAAAACAACGCGTCGTTTTCACGTTTTATTGCCGTTTTCATGAGCTATTGCACACTGTTTTGGCGCTCTTGGGGGGATTTACAACGATCCTAAGACCTGATACATGTTTGAGAGTTCTGACCAAAAACAACGCGTCATTTTCACGTTTTATGGCCGTTTTCATGAGTTATTCCACACTATTTTGTTGCTCCACGGGATTTTCATGGACCATTAGACCCGATGCATGTTTAAGGGGATGCCCAACAATTCGTCGTTCTTGTGTTTTATGACCGTTTTCACGAGCTATTCCACAGTTCTAGGGTTTTAGGGCGAATAACAATGACCATTAGACCCGATACATGTTTGACAATTTGAACTAAAAAATTCTCGATCTCGCATATTATGGCCGTTTTCATGAGTTATGGCCCACAGTTTTGGGGTTCCACGGTGATTTACAACGACCGTAAGACCCGATACATGTTTGAGAGTTATGACCAAAAACAACGTGTCGTTTTCACGTTTTATGGCCGTTTTCGTGAGCTATTGTACAATGTTTTCGCGCTCTTGGGGGATTTACAACGATCCTAAGACCCGATACATGTTTGTGAGGGTTATTGACCAAAAACTCATCGTTTTCGCGTTTTAGGGTCATTTTGATGAGTTATTCCACACTATTTGGTTGCTCCACGGGGATTTGCATGGACCATTAGACCCGATGGATGTTTAAGGGGATGACCATCAATTCGTCGTTCTTGTGTTTTATGACCGTTTTCATGAGCTATTCCACAGTTCTAGGGTTTGAAGGCGAATTACAACGACCATTAGACCGATACATGTTTGACAATTTGAACCAAAAAATTGTCGATTTCGCATATTGACCGCTTTCATGAGTTATTTCCACAGTTTTGGGGGTTCCAGGGTGATTTACAACGACCCTAAGACCCGATACATGTTTGAGAGTTATGACCAAAAACGCGTCGTTTTTCACGTTTTATGGCCGTTTTCATGAGCTATTGCACACTTTTTTGGCGCTCTTGGGGGATTTACAACGAGCCTAAGACCCGATACATGTTTGAGAGTTATAACCAAAAACTCATCGTTTTCGTGTTTTAGGGTCATTTTGATGAGTTATTCCACACTATTTTGTTGCTCCATGGGGATTTGCATGGACCATTAGACCCGATGCATGTTTAAGGGGATGGCCAACAATTCGTCGTTCTTGTGTTTTATGACCGTTTTCATGAGCTATTCCACAGTTTTAGGGTTTTAGGGCGAATAACAACGACCATTAGACCCGATACATGTTTGACAATTTGAACCAAACAATTGTCGATTTCGTATATTATGGCCGTTTTCATGAGTTATTGCCCACAGTTTTGGGGTTCCAGGGTGATTTACAATGACCCTAAGACCCGATACATGTTTGAGAGTTATGACCACAAACAACGCGTCGTTTTCACGTTTTATGGCCATTTTCGTGAGCTATTGCACAGTGTTTTGGCGCTCTTGGGGGATTTACAACGATCCTAAGACCCGATACATGTTTGAGGGTTATGACCAAAAACTCATCGTTTCGCGTTTTAGGGTCATTTTCATGAGTTATTCCACACTATTTTGTTGCTCCACGGGGATTTGCATGGACCATTAGACCCGATGCATGTTTAAGGGGATGACCATCAATTCGTCGATCTTGTGTTTTATGACCGTTTTCATGAGCTATTCCACAGTTCTAGGGGTTGAAGGCGAATTACAACGACCATTAGACCCGATACATGTTTGACAATTTGAACCAAAAAATTGTCGATTTCGCATATTATGACCGCTTCATGAGTTATTGCCCACAGTTTTGGGGTTCCAGGGTGATTTACAACGACCCTAAGACCCGATACATGTTTGAGAGTTATGACCAAAAACGCGTCGTTTTTCACGTTTTATGGCCATTTTCATGAGCTATTGCACACTTTTTTGGCGCTCTTGGGGGATTTACAACGATCCTAAGACCCGATACATGTTTGAGAGTTATAACCAAAAACTCATCGTTTTCGTGTTTTAGGGTCATTTTGATGAGTTATTCCACACTATTTTGTTGCTCCATGGGGATTTGCATGGACCAATAGACCCGATGCATGTTTAAGGGGATGCCCAACAATTCGTCGTTCTTGTGTTTTATGATCGTTTTCATGAGCTATTCCACAGTTTTAGGGTTTTAGGGCGAATAACAATGACCATTAGACCCGATACATGTTTGACAATTTGAACCAAACAATTGTCGATTTCGCATATATGGCCGTTTTCATGAGTTATTGCCCACAGTTTTGGGGTTCCAGGGTGATTTACAATGACCCTAAGGACCCGATACATGTTTGAGAGTTATGACCAAAAACAACGCGTCGTTTTCACGTTTTATGGCCGTTTTCGTGAGCTATTGCACACTGTTTTGGCGCTCTTGGGGGATTTACAACGATCCTAAGACCTGATACATGTTTGAGAGTTCTGACCAAAAACAACGCGTCATTTTCACGTTTTATGGCCGTTTTCATGAGTTATTCCACACTAATTTGTTGCTCCACGGGGATTTGCATGGACCATTAGACCCGATGCATGTTTAAGGGGATGACCAACAATTCGGTCGTTCTTGTGTTTTATGACCGTTTCATGAGCTATTCCACAGTTCTAGGGTTTGAAGGCGAATTACAACGACCATTAGACCCGATACATGTTTGACAATTTAAACCAAAAAATTGTCGATTTCGCATATTATGACCGCTTTCATGAGTTATTGCCCACAGTTTTGGGGTTCCAGGGTGATTTACAACGGCCCTAAGACCCGATACATGTTGAGAGTTATGACCAAAAACAAGTCGTTTTTTCACGTTTTATGGCTGTTTCATGAGCTATTGCACACTGTTTTGGCGCTCTTGCAGGATTTACAACGATCCTAAGACCCGATACATGCTTGAGAGTTATGACCAAAACTCATCGTTTTCGCGTTTTAGGGTCATTTTCATGAGTTATTCCACACTATTTTGTTGCTCCACGTGGATTTGCATGGACCATTAGACTCGAAGCATGTTTAAGGGGATGACCAACGAGCTATTCCATAGTTCTAGGGTTTTAGGGCACATTACAACGACCATGAGACTCGAGACATGTTTGACAATTTGAACCAAAAAATTGTCGATTTCGCATATTATGGCCGTTTTCATGAGTTATTGCCCACAGTTTTGGGGTTCTAGGGTGATTTACAACGACCCTAAGACCCGATACATGTTTGAGAGTTATGACCAAAAACGCGTGGTTTTTCTCGTTTTATGGCCATTTTCATGAGCTATTGCACACTGTGTTGGCGCTCTTGCAGGATTTACAACGATCCTAAGACCCTATACATGTTTGAGAGTTATGAAAAAACTCATCGTTTTCGCGTTTTAGGGTCATTTTCATGAGTTATTCCACACTGTTTTGTTGCTTCACGGGGATTTGCATGGACCATTAGACCCGATGCATGTTTAAGGGGATGACCAACAATTCGTAATTTTTGTGTTTTATGACCGTTTTCATGAGCTATTCCACAGTCTAGGGTGTTAGGGCGAATTACAACGACCATTAGACCAGATACATGTTTGACAATTTGAACCAAAAAATTGTCGATTTCGCATATTATGGCCGTTTTCATGAGTTATTGCCCACAGTTTTGGGGTTCTAGGGTGATTTACAACGACCCTAAGACCCTATACATGTTTGAGAGTTGTGACCAAAAACAACGCGTCGTTTTCACGTTTTATTGCCGTTTTCATGAGCTATTGCACACTGTTTTGGCGCTCTTGGGGATTTACAACGATCCTAAGACCTGATACATGTTTGAGAGTTCTGACCAAAAACAACGCGTCATTTTCACGTTTTATGGCCGTTTTCATGAGTTATTCCACACTATTTTGTTGCTCCACGGGATTTTCATGGACCATTAGACCCGATGCATGTTTAAGGGGATGCCCAACAATTCGTCGTTCTTGTGTTTTATGACCGTTTTCACGAGCTATTCCACAGTTCTAGGGTTTTAGGGCGAATAACAATGACCATTAGACCCGATACATGTTTTGACAATTTGAACTAAAAAATTCTCGATCTCGCATATTATGGCCGTTTTCATGAGTTATGGCCCACAGTTTTGGGGTTCCACGGTGATTTACAACGACCGTAAGACCCGATACATGTTTGAGAGTTATGACCAAAAACAACGTGTCGTTTTCACGTTTTATGGCCGTTTTCGTGAGCTATTGTACAATGTTTTCGCGCTCTTGGGGGATTTACAACGATCCTAAGACCCGATACATGTTTGAGGGTTATGACCAAAAACTCATCGTTTTCGCGTTTTAGGGTCATTTTGATGAGTTATTCCACACTATTTGGTTGCTCCACGGGGATTTGCATGGACCATTAGACCCGATGGATGTTTAAGGGGATGACCATCAATCGTCGTTCTTGTGTTTTATGACCGTTTTCATGAGCTATTCCACAGTTCTAGGGTTTGAAGGCGAATTACAACGACCATTAGACCCGATACATGTTTGACAATTTGAACCAAAAAATTGTCGATTTCGCATATTGACCGCTTTCATGAGTTATTTCCCACAGTTTTTGGGGGTTCCAGGGTGATTTACAACGACCCCTAAGACCCGATACATGTTTGAGAGTTATGACCAAAAACGCGTCGTTTTTCACGTTTTATGGCCGTTTTCATGAGCTATTGCACACTTTTTTGGCGCTCTTGGGGGGATTTACAACGAGCCTAAGACCCGATACATGTTTGAGAGTTATAACCAAAAACTCATCGTTTTCGTGTTTTAGGGTCATTTTGATGAGTTATTCCACACTATTTTGTTGCTCCATGGGGATTTGCATGGACCATTAGACCCGATGCATGTTTAAGGGGATGGCCAACAATTCGTCGTTCTTGTGTTTTATGACCGTTTTCATGAGCTATTCCACAGTTTTAGGGTTTTAGGGCGAATAACAACGACCATTAGACCGATACATGTTTGACAATTTGAACCAAACAATTGTCGATTTCGTATATTATGGCCGTTTTCATGAGTTATTGCCCACAGTTTTGGGGTTCCAGGGTGATTTACAATGACCCTAGGACCCGATACATGTTTGAGAGTTATGACCAAAAACAACGCCTCGTTTTCACGTTTTATGGCCATTTTCGTGAGCTATTGCACAATGTTTTGGCGCTCTTGGGGGATTTACAATGATCCTAAGACCCAATACATGTTTGAGAGTTATGACCAAAAACTCATCGTTTTTGCGTTTTAGGGTCATTTTCATGAGTTATTCCACACTATTTTGTTGCTCCACGGGGATTTGCATGGACCATTAGACCCGATGCATGTTTAAGGGGATGACCATCAATTCGTCGTTCTTGTGTTTTATGACCGTTTTCATGAGCTATTCCACAGTTCTAGGGTTTGAAGGCGAATTACAACGACCATTAGACCCGATACATGTTTAACAATTTGAACCAAGAAATTGTCGATTTCGCATATTATGACCGCTTTCATGAGTTATTGCCCACAGTTTTGGGGTTCCAGGGTGATTTACAACGACCCTAAGACCCGATACATGTTTGAGAGTTATGACCAAAAACGCGTCGTTTTTCACGTTTTATGGCCATTTTCATGAGCTATTGCACACTTTTTTGGCGCTCTTGGGGGATTTACAACGATCCTAAGACCCGATACATGTTTGAGAGTTATAACCAAAAACTCATCGTTTTCGTGTTTTAGGGTCATTTTGATGAGTTATTCCACACTATTTTGTTGCTCCATGGGGATTTGCATGGACCAATAGACCCGATGCATGTTTAAGGGGATGCCCAACAATTCGTCGTTCTTGTGTTTTATGATCGTTTTCATGAGCTATTCCACAGTTTTAGGGTTTTAGGGCGAATAACAATGACCATTAGACCCGATACATGTTTGACAATTTGAACCAAACAATTGTCGATTTCGCATATTATGGCCGTTTTCATGAGTTATTACCCACAGTTTTGGGGTTCCAGGGTGATTTACAATGACCCTAAGACCCGATACATGTTTGAGAGTTATGACCAAAAACAACGCGTCGTTTTCACGTTTTATGGCCGTTTTCGTGAGCTATTGCACACTGTTTTGGCGCTCTTGGGGGATTTACAACGATCCTAAGACCTGATAGATGTTTGAGAGTTCTGACCAAAAACAACGTGTCATTTTCATGTTTTATGGCCGTTTTCATGAGTTATTCCACACTATTTTGTTGCTCCACGGGGATTTGCATGGACCATTAGACCCGATGCATGTTTAAGGGGATGACCAACAATTCGTCGTTCTTGTGTTTTATGACCGTTTTCATGAGCTATTCCACAGTTCTAGGGTTTGAAGGCGAATTACAACGACCATTAGACCTGATACATGTTTGACAATTTAAACCAAAAAATTGTCGATTTCGCATATTATGACCGCTTTCATGAGTTATTGCCCACGGTTTTGGGGTTCCAGGGTGATTTACAACGGCCCTAAGACCCGATACATGTTTGAGAGTTATGACCAAAATCAAGTCGTTTTTCACGTTTTATGGCCGTTTCATGAGCTATTGCACACTGTTTTGGCGCTCTTGCAGGATTTACAACGATCCTAAGACCCGATAAATGCTTGAGAGTTATGACCAAAAACTCATCGTTTTCGCGTTTTAGGGTCATTTTCATGAGTTATTCCACACTATTTTGTTGCTCCACGTGGATTTGCATGGACCATTAGACTCGAAGCATGTTTAAGGGGATGACCAACGAGCTATTCCATAGTTCTAGGGTTTTAGGGCACATTACAACGACCATGAGACTCGATACATGTTTGACAATTTGAACCAAAAAATTGTCGATTTCGCATATTATGGCCGTTTTCATGAGTTATTGCCCACAGTTTTGGGGTTCTAGGGTGATTTACAACGACCCTAAGACCCGATACATGTTTGAGAGTTATGACCAAAAACGCGTGGTTTTTCTCGTTTTATGGCCATTTTCATGAGCTATTGCACACTGTGTTGGCGCTCTTGCAGGATTTACAACGATCCTAAGACCCTATACATGTTTGAGAGTTATGAAAAAACTCATCGTTTTCGCGTTTTAGGGTCATTTTCATGAGTTATTCCACACTGTTTTGTTGCTTCACGGGGATTTGCATGGACCATTAGACCTGATGCATGTTTAAGGGGATGACCAACAATTCGTCATTCTTGTGTTTTATGACCGTTTTCATGAGCTATTCCACAGTTCTAGGGTTTTAGGGCGAATTACAACGACCATTAGACCAGATACATGTTTGACAATTTGAACCAAAAAATTGTCGATTTCGCATATTATGGCCGTTTTCATGAGTTATTGCCCACAGTTTTGGGGTTCCAGGGTGATTTACAACGACCCTAAGACCCTATACATGTTTGAGAGTTGTGACCAAAAACAACGCGTCGTTTTCACGTTTTATGGCCGTTTTCGTGAGCTATTGCACACTGTTTTGGCGCTCTTGGGGGATTTACAACGATCCTAAGACCTGATACATGTTTGAGAGTTCTGACCAAAAACAACGCGTCATTTTCACGTTTTATGGCCGTTTTCATGAGTTATTCCACACTATTTTGTTGCTCCACGGGATTTTCATGGACCATTAGACCCGATGCATGTTTAAGGGGATGCCCAACAATTCGTCGTTCTTGTGTTTTATGACCGTTTTCACGAGCTATTCCACAGTTCTAGGGTTTTAGGGCGAATAACAACGACCATTAGACCCGATACATGTTTGACAATTTGAACTAAAAAATTGTCGATTTCGCATATTATGACCGCTTGCATGAGTTATTGCCCACAGTTTTGGGGTTCCAGGGTGATTTACAATGACCCTAAGACCCGATACATGTTTGGGAGTTATGACCAAAAACAACGCGTCGTTTTCACGTTTTATGGCCGTTTTCGTGAGCTATTGCACACTGTTTTGGCGCTCTTGGGGGATTTACAACGATCCTAAGACCTGATACATGTTTGAGAGTTCTGACCAAAAACAACGCGTCATTTTCACGTTTTATGGCCGTTTTCATGAGTTATTCCACACTATTTTGTTGCTCCACGGGGATTTGCATGGACCATTAGACCCGATGCATGTTTAAGGGGATGACCAACAATTCGTCGTTCTTGTGTTTTATGACCGTTTTCATGAGCTATTCCACAGTTCTAGGGTTTGAAGGCGAATTACAACGACCATTAGACCCGATACATGTTTGACAATTTAAACCAAAAAATTGTCGATTTCGCATATTATGACCGCTTGCATGAGTTATTGCCCACAGTTTTGGGGTTCCAGGGTGATTTACAACGGCCCTAAGACCCGATACATGTTTGAGAGTTATGACCAAAAACAAGTCGTTTTTCACGTTTTATGGCCGTTTCATGAGCTATTGCACACTGTTTTGGCGCTCTTGCAGGATTTACAACGATCCTAAGACCCGATACATGCTTGAGAGTTATGACCAAAAACTCATCGCTTTCGCGTTTTAGGGACATTTTCATGAGTTATTCCACACTATTTTGTTGCTCCACGTGGATTTGCATGGACCATTAGACCCGAAGCATGTTTAAGGGGATGACCAACGAGCTATTCCATAGTTCTAGGGTTTTAGGGCACATTACAACGACCATGAGACTCGATACATGTTTGACAATTTGAACCAAAAAATTGTAGATTTCGCATATTATGGCCGTTTTCATGAGTCATTGCCCACAGTTTTGGGGTTCTAGGGTGATTTACAACGACCCTAAGACCCGATACATGTTTGAGAGTTATGACCAAAAACGCGTGGTTTTTCTCGTTTTATGGCCATTTTCATGAGCTATTGCACACTGTGTTGGCGCTCTTGCAGGATTTACAACGATCCTAAGACCCTATACATGTTTGAGAGTTATGAAAAAACTCATCGTTTTCGCGTTTTAGGGTCATTTTCATGAGTTATTCCACACTGTTTTGTTGCTTCACGGGGATTTGCATGGACCATTAGACCTGATGCATGTTTAAGGGGATGACCAACAATTCGTCATTCTTGTGTTTTATGACCGTTTTCATGAGCTATTCCACAGTTCTAGGGTTTTAGGGCGAATTACAACGACCATTAGACCAGATACATGTTTGACAATTTGAACCAAAAAATTGTCGATTTCGCATATTATGGCCGTTTTCATGAGTTATTGCCCACAGTTTTGGGGTTCCAGGGTGATTTACAACGACCCTAAGACCCTATACATGTTTGAGAGTTGTGACCAAAAACAACGCGTCGTTTTCACGTTTTATGGCCGTTTTCGTGAGCTATTGCACACTGTTTTGGCGCTCTTGGGGGATTTACAACGATCCTAAGACCTGATACATGTTTGAGAGTTCTGACCAAAAACAACGCGTCATTTTCACGTTTTATGGCCGTTTTCATGAGTTATTCCACACTATTTTGTTGCTCCACGGGATTTTCATGGACCATTAGACCCGATGCATGTTTAAGGGGATGCCCAACAATTCGTCGTTCTTGTGTTTTATGACCGTTTTCACGAGCTATTCCACAGTTCTAGGGTTTTAGGGCGAATAACAACGACCATTAGACCCGATACATGTTTGACAATTTGAACTAAAAAATTCTCGATCTCGCATATTATGGCCGTTTTCATGAGTTATTGCCCACAGTTTTGGGGTTCCACGGTGATTTACAACGACCGTAAGACCCGATACATGTTTGAGAGTTATGACCAAAAACAACGTGTCGTTTTCACGTTTTATGGCCGTTTTCGTGAGCTATTGTACAATGTTTTCGCGCTCTTGGGGGATTTACAACGATCCGAAGACCCGATACATGTTTGAGGGTTATGACCAAAAACTCATCGTTTTCGCGTTTTAGGGTCATTTTGATGAGTTATTCCACACTATTTTGTTGCTCCACGGGGATTTGCATGGACCATTAGACCCGATGCATGTTTAAGGGGATGACCATCAATTCGTCGTTCTTGTGTTTTATGACCGTTTTCATGAGCTATTCCACAGTTCTAGGGTTTGAAGGCGAATTACAACGACTATTAGACCCGATACATGTTTGACAATTTGGACCAAAAAATTGTCGATTTCGCATATTATGACCGCTTTCATGAGTTATTGCCCACAGTTTTGGGGTTCCAGGGTGATTTACAACGACCCTAAGACCCGATACATGTTTGAGAATTATGACCAAAAACGCGTCGTTTTTCACGTTTTATGGCCGTTTTCATGAGCTATTGCACACTTTTTTGGCGCTCTTGGGGGATTTACAACGAGCCTAAGACCCGATACATGTTTGAGAGTTATAACTAAAAACTCATCGTTTTCGTGTTTTAGGGTCATTTTGATGAGTTATTCCACACTATTTTGTTACTCCATGGGGATTTGCATGGACCATTAGACCCGATGCATGTTTAAGGGGATGGCCAACAATTCGTCGTTCTTGTGTTTTATGACCGTTTTCATGAGCTATTCCACAGTTTTAGGGTTTTAGGGCGAATAACAACGACCATTAGACCCGATACATGTTTGACAATTTGAACCAAACAATTGTCGATTTCGTATATTATGGCCGTTTTCATGAGTTATTGCCCATAGTTTTGGGGTTCCAGGGTGATTTACAATGACCCTAGGACCCGATACATGTTTGAGAGTTATGACCAAAAACAACGCGTCGTTTTCACGTTTTATGGCCATTTTCGTGAGCTATTGCACAATGTTTTGGCGCTCTTGGGGGATTTACAATGATCCTAAGACCCAATACATGTTTGAGAGTTATGACCAAAAACTCATCGTTTTTGCGTTTTAGGGTCATTTTCATGAGTTATTCCACACTATTTTGTTGCTCCACGGGGATTTGCATGGACCATTAGACCCGATGCATGTTTAAGGGGATGACCGTCAATTCGTCGTTCTTGTGTTTTATGACCGTTTTCATGAGCTATTCCACAGTTCTAGGGTTTGAAGGAGAATTACAACGACCATTAGACCCGATACATGTTTGACAATTTGAACCAAAAAATTGTCGATTTCGCATATTATGACCGCTTTCATGAGTTATTGCCCACAGTTTTGGGGTTCCAGGGTGATTTACAACGACCCTAAGACCCGATACATGTTTGAGAGTTATGACCAAAAACGCGTCGTTTTTCACGTTTTATGGCCATTTTCATGAGCTATTGCACACTTTTTTGGCGCTCTTGGGGGATTTACAACGATCCTAAGACCCGATACATGTTTGAGAGTTATAACCAAAAACTCATCGTTTTCGTGTTTTAGGGTCATTTTGATGAGTTATTCCACACTATTTTGTTGCTCCATGGGGATTTGCATGGACCATTAGACCCGATGCATGTTTAAGGGGATGCCCAACAATTCGTCGTTCTTGTGTTTTATGACCGATTTCATGAGCTATTTCCACAGTTTTAGGGTTTTAGGGCGAATAACAACGACCATTAGACCCGATACATGTTTGACAATTTGAACCAAACAATTGTCGATTTCGCATATTATGGCCGTTTTCATGAGTTATTACCCACAGTTTTGGGGTTCCAGGGTGATTTACAATGACCCTAAGACCCGATACATGTTTGAGAGTTATGACCAAAAACAACGCGTCGTTTTCACGTTTTATGGCCATTTTCGTGAGCTATTGCACACTGTTTTGGCGCTCTTGGGGGATTTACAACGATCCTAAGACCTGATAGATGTTTGAGAGTTCTGACCAAAAACAACGCATCATTTTCATGTTTTATGGCCGTTTTCATGAGTTATTCCACACTATTTTGTTGCTCCACGGGGATTTGCATGGACCATTAGACCCAATGCATGTTTAAGGGGATGACCAACAATTCGTCGTTCTTGTGTTTTATGACCGTTTTCATGAGCTATTCCATAGTTCTAGGGTTTGAAGGCGAATTACAACGACCATTAGACCTGATACATGTTTGACAATTTAAACCAAAAAATTGTCGATTTCGCATATTATGACCGCTTTCATGAGTTATTGCCCACAGTTTTGGGGTTCCAGGGTGATTTACAACGGCCCTAAGACCCGATACATGTTTGAGAGTTATGACCAAAAACAAGTCGTTTTTCACGTTTTATGGCCGTTTCATGAGCTATTGCACACTGTTTTGGCGCTCTTGCAGGATTTACAACGATCCTAAGACCCGATACATGCTTGAGAGTTATGACCAAAAACTCATCGTTTTCGCGTTTTAGGGTCATTTTCATGAGTTATTCCACACTATTTTGTTGCTCCACGTGGATTTGCATGGACCATTAGACTCGAAGCATGTTTAAGGGGATGACCAACGAGCTATTCCATAGTTCTAGGGTTTTAGGGCACATTACAACGACCATGAGACTCGATACATGTTTGACAATTTGAACCAAAAAATTGTCGATTTCGCATATTATGGCCGTTTTCATGAGTTATTGCCCACAACTTTGGGGTTCCAGGGTGATTTACAATGACCCTAAGACCCGATACATGTTTGAGAGTTATGACCAAAAACAACGCGTTGTTTTCACGTTTTATGGCCATTTTCGTGAGCTATTGCACAATGTTTTGGCGCTCTTGGGGGATTTACAATGATCCTAAGACCCAATACATGTTTGAGAGTTATGAAAAAACCCATCGTTTTCGCGTTTTAGGGCCATTTTCATGAGTTATTCCACACTGTTTTGTTGCTTCACGGGGATTTTCATGGACCATTAGACCTGATGCATGTTTAAGGGGATGACCAACAATTCATCATTCTTGTGTTTTATGACCGTTTTCATGAGCTATTCCACAGTTCTAGGGTTTTAGGGCGAATTACAACGACCATTAGACCAGATACATGTTTGACATTTTGAACCAAAAAATTGTCGATTTCGCATATTATGGCCGTTTTCATGAGTTATTGCCCACAGTTTTGGGGTTCCAGGGTGATTTACAACGACCCTAAGACCCTATACATGTTTGAGAGTTGTGACCAAAAACAACGCGTCGTTTTCACGTTTTATGGCCGTTTTCGTGAGCTATTGCACACTGTTTTGGCGCTCTTGGGGGATTTACAACGATCCTAAGACCTGATACATGTTTGAGAGTTCTGACCAAAAACAACGCGTCATTTTCACGTTTTATGGCCGTTTTCATGAGTTATTCCACACTATTTTGTTGCTCCACGAGATTTTCATGGACCATTAGACCCGATGCATGTTTAAGGGGATGCCCAACAATTCGTCGTTCTTGTGTTTTATGACCGTTTTCACGAGCTATTCCACAGTTCTAGGGTTTTAGGGCGAATAACAACGACCATTAGACCCGATACATGTTTGACAATTTGAACCAAAAAATTCTCGATCTCGCATATTATGGCCGTTTTCATGAGTTATTGCCCACAGTTTTGGGGTTCCAGGGTGATTTACAACGACCCTAAGACCCGATACATGTTTGAGAGTTATGACCAAAAACGCGTCGTTTTTCACGTTTTATGGCCATTTTCATGAGCTATTGCACACTTTTTTGGCGCTCTTGGGGGATTTACAACGATCCTAAGACCCGATACATGTTTGAGAGTTATAACCAAAAACTCATCGTTTTCGTGTTTTAGGGTCATTTTGATGAGTTATTCCACACTATTTTGTTGCTCCATGGGGATTTGCATGGACCATTAGACCCGATGCATGTTTAAGGGGATGCCCAACAATTCGTCGTTCTTGTGTTTTATGACCGATTTCATGAGCTATTTCCACAGTTTTAGGGTTTTAGGGCGAATAACAACGACCATTAGACCCGATACATGTTTGACAATTTGAACCAAACAATTGTCGATTTCGCATATTATGGCCGTTTTCATGAGTTATTACCCACAGTTTTGGGGTTCCAGGGTGATTTACAATGACCCTAAGACCCGATACATGTTTGAGAGTTATGACCAAAAACAACGCGTCGTTTTCACGTTTTATGGCCATTTTCGTGAGCTATTGCACACTGTTTTGGCGCTCTTGGGGGATTTACAACGATCCTAAGACCTGATAGATGTTTGAGAGTTCTGACCAAAAACAACGCGTCATTTTCATGTTTTATGGCCGTTTTCATGAGTTATTCCACACTATTTTGTTGCTCCACGGGGATTTGCATGGACCATTAGACCCAATGCATGTTTAAGGGGATGACCAACAATTCGTCGTTCTTGTGTTTTATGACCGTTTTCATGAGCTATTCCATAGTTCTAGGGTTTGAAGGCGAATTACAACGACCATTAGACCTGATACATGTTTGACAATTTAAACCAAAAAATTGTCGATTTCGCATATTATGACCGCTTTCATGAGTTATTGCCCACAGTTTTGGGGTTCCAGGGTGATTTACAACGGCCCTAAGACCCGATACATGTTTGAGAGTTATGACCAAAAACAAGTCGTTTTTCACGTTTTATGGCCGTTTCATGAGCTATTGCACACTGTTTTGGCGCTCTTGCAGGATTTACAACGATCCTAAGACCCGATACATGCTTGAGAGTTATGACCAAAAACTCATCGTTTTCGCGTTTTAGGGTCATTTTCATGAGTTATTCCACACTATTTTGTTGCTCCACGTGGATTTGCATGGACCATTAGACTCGAAGCATGTTTAAGGGGATGACCAACGAGCTATTCCATAGTTCTAGGGTTTTAGGGCACATTACAACGACCATGAGACTCGATACATGTTTGACAATTTGAACCAAAAAATTGTCGATTTCGCATATTATGGCCGTTTTCATGAGTTATTGCCCACAGCTTTGGGGTTCCAGGGTGATTTACAATGACCCTAAGACCCGATACATGTTTGAGAGTTATGACCAAAAACAACGCGTTGTTTTCACGTTTTATGGCCATTTTCGTGAGCTATTGCACAATGTTTTGGCGCTCTTGGGGGATTTACAATGATCCTAAGACCCAATACATGTTTGAGAGTTATGAAAAAACCCATCGTTTTCGCGTTTTAGGGCCATTTTCATGAGTTATTCCACACTGTTTTGTTGCTTCACGGGGATTTTCATGGACCATTAGACCTGATGCATGTTTAAGGGGATGACCAACAATTCATCATTCTTGTGTTTTATGACCGTTTTCATGAGCTATTCCACAGTTCTAGGGTTTTAGGGCGAATTACAACGACCATTAGACCAGATACATGTTTGACATTTTGAACCAAAAAATTGTCGATTTCGCATATTATGGCCGTTTTCATGAGTTATTGCCCACAGTTTTGGGGTTCCAGGGTGATTTACAACGACCCTAAGACCCTATACATGTTTGAGAGTTGTGACCAAAAACAACGCGTCGTTTTCACGTTTTATGGCCGTTTTCGTGAGCTATTGCACACTGTTTTGGCGCTCTTGGGGGATTTACAACGATCCTAAGACCTGATACATGTTTGAGAGTTCTGACCAAAAACAACGCGTCATTTTCACGTTTTATGGCCGTTTTCATGAGTTATTCCACACTATTTTGTTGCTCCACGAGATTTTCATGGACCATTAGACCCGATGCATGTTTAAGGGGATGCCCAACAATTCGTCGTTCTTGTGTTTTATGACCGTTTTCACGAGCTATTCCACAGTTCTAGGGTTTTAGGGCGAATAACAACGACCATTAGACCCGATACATGTTTGACAATTTGAACCAAAAAATTCTCGATCTCGCATATTATGGCCGTTTTCATGAGTTATTGCCCACAGTTTTGGGGTTCCACGGTGATTTACAACGACCGTAAGACCCGATACATGTTTGAGAGTTATGACCAAAAACAACGTGTCGTTTTCACGTTTTATGGCCGTTTTCGTGAGCTATTGTACAATGTTTTCGCGCTCTTGGGGGATTTACAACGATCCTAAGACCCGATACATGTTTGAGGGTTATGACCAAAAACTCATCGTTTTCGCGTTTTAGGGTCATTTTGATGAGTTATTCCACACTATTTTGTTGCTCCACGGGGATTTGCATGGACCATTAGACCCGATGCATGTTTACGGGGATGACCATCAATTCGTCGTTCTTGTGTTTTATGACCGTTTTCATGAGCTATTCCACAGTTCTAGGGTTTGAAGGCGAATTACAACGACCATTAGACCCGATACATGTGTGACAATTTGAACCAAAAAATTGTCGATTTCGCATATTATGGCCGTTTTCATGAGTTATTCCACACTCTTTTGTTGCTCCACTAGATTTTCATGGACCATTAGACCCGATGCATGTTTAAGGGGATGCCCAACAATTCGTCGTTCTTGTGTTTTATGACCGTTTTCACGAGCTATTCCACAGTTCTAGGTTTTTAGGGCGAATAACAACGACCATTAGACCCGATACATGTTTGACAATTTGAACCAAAAAATTCTCGATCTCGCATATTATGGCCGTTTTCATGAGTTATTGCCCACAGTTTTGGGGTTCCACGGTGATTTACAACGACCGTAAGACCCGATACATGTTTGAGAGTTATGACCAAAAACAACGTGTCGTTTTCACGTTTTATGGCCGTTTTCGTGAGCTATTGTACAATGTTTTCGCGCTCTTGGGGGATTTACAACGATCCTAAGACCCGATACATGTTTGAGGGTTATGACCAAAAACTCATCGTTTTCGCGTTTTAGGGTCATTTTGATGAGTTATTCCACACTATTTTGTTGCTCCACGGGGATTTGCATGGACCATTAGACCCGATGCATGTTTAAGGGGATGACCATCAATTCGTCGTTCTTGTGTTTTATGACCGTTTTCATGAGCTATTCCACAGTTCTAGGGTTTGAAGGCGAATTACAACGACCATTAGACCCGATACATGTTTGACAATTTGAACCAAAAAATTGTCGATTTTGCATATTATGACCGCTTTCATGAGTTATTGCCCACAGTTTTGGGGTTCCAGGGTGATTTACAACGACCCTAAGAACCGATACATGTTTGAGAGTTATGACCAAAAACGCGTCGTTTTTCACGTTTTATGGCCGTTTTCATGAGCTATTGCACACTTTTTTGGCGCTCTTGGGGGATTTACAACGAGACATGTTTGAGAGTTATAACCAAAAACTCATCGTTTTCGTGTTTTAGGGTCATTTTGATGAGTTATTCCACACTATTTTGTTGCTCCATGGGGATTTGCATGGACCATTAGACCCGATGCATGTTTAAGGGGATGCCCAACAATTCGTCGTTCTTGTGTTTTATGACCGTTTTCATGAGCTATTCCACAGTTTTAGGGTTTTAGGGCGAATAACAACGACCATTAGACCCGATACAAGTTTGACAATTTGAACCAAACAATTGTCGATTTCGTATATTATGGCCGTTTTCATGAGTTATTGCCCACAGTTTTGGGGTTCCAGGGTGATTTACAATGACCCTACGACCCGATACATGTTTGAGAGTTATGACCAAAAACAACGCGTCGTTTTCACGTTTTATGGCCATTTTCGTGAGCTATTGCACAATGTTTTGGAGCTCTTGGGGGATTTACAATGATCCTAAGACCCAATACATGTTTGAGAGTTATGACCAAAAACTCATCATTTTTGCGTTTTAGGGTCATTTTCATGAGTTATTCCACACTATTTTGTTGCTCCACGGGGATTTGCATGGACCATTAGACCCGATGCATGTTTAAGGGGATGACCATCAATTCGTCGTTCTTGTGTTTTATGACCGTTTTCATGAGCTATTCCACAGTTCTAGGGTTTGAAGGCGAATTACAACGACCATTAGACCCGATACATGTTTGACAATTTGAACCAAAAAATTGTCGATTTCGCATATTATGACCGCTTTCATGAGTTATTGCCCACAGTTTTGGGGTTCCAGGGTGATTTACAATGACCCTAAGACCCGATACATGTTTGAGAGTTATGACCAAAAACGCGTCGTTTTTCACGTTTTATGGCCATTTTCATGAGCTATTGCACACTTTTTTGGCGCTCTTGGGGGATTTACAACGATCCGAAGACCCGATACATGTTTGAGAGTTATAACCAAAAACTCATCGTTTTCGTGTTTTAGGGTCATTTTGATGAGTTATTCCACACTATTTTGTTGCTCCATGGGGATTTGCATGGACCATTAGACCCGATGCATGTTTAAGGGGATGCCCAACAATTCGTCGTTCTTGTGTTTTATGACCGTTTTCATGAGCTATTCCACAGTTTTAGGGTTTTAGGGCGAATAACAACGACCATTAGACCCGATACATGTTTGACAATTTGAACCAAACAATTGTCGATTTCGCATATTATGGCCGTTTTCATGAGTTATTACCCACAGTTTTGGGGTTCCAGGGTGATTTACAATGACCCTAAGACCCGATACATGTTTGGGAGTTATGACCAAAAACAACGCGTCGTTTTCACGTTTTATGGCCGTTTTCGTGAGCTATTGCACACTGTTTTGGCGCTCTTGGGGGATTTACAACGATCCTAAGACCTGATACATGTTTGAGAGTTCTGACAAAACAACGCGTCATTTTCACGTTTTATGGCCGTTTCCATGAGTTATTCCACACTATTTTGTTGCTCCACGGGGATTTGCATGGACCATTAGACCCGATGCATGTTTAAGGGGATGACCAACAATTCGTCGTTCTTGTGTTTTATGACCGTTTTCATGAGCTATTCCACAGTTCTAGGGTTTGAAGGCGAATTACAACGACCATTAGACCCGATACATGTTTGACAATTTAAACCAAAAAATTGTCGATTTCGCATATTATGAGCGCTTTCATGAGTTATTGCCCACAGTTTTGGGGTTCCAGGGTGATTTACAACGGCCCTAAGACCCGATACATGTTTGAGAGTTATGACCAAAAACAAGTCGTTTTTCACGTTTTATGGCCGTTTCATGAGCTATTGCACACTGTTTTGGCGCTCTTGCAGGATTTACAACGATCCTAAGACCCGATACATGCTTGAGAGTTATGACCAAAAACTCATCGTTTTCGCGTTTTAGGGTCATTTTCATGAGTTATTCCACACTATTTTGTTGCTCCACGTGGATTTGCATGGACCATTAGACTCGAAGCATGTTTAAGGGGATGACCAACGAGCTATTCCATAGTTCTAGGGTTTTAGGGCACATTACAACGACCATGACACTCGATACATGTTTGACAATTTGAACCAAAAATTGTCGATTTCGCATATTATGGCCGTTTTCATGAGTTATTGCCCACAGTTTTGGGGTTCTAGGGTGATTTACAACGACCCTAAGACCCGATACATGTTTGAGAGTTATGACCAAAAACGCGTGGTTTTTCTCGTTTTATGGCCATTTTCATGAGCTATTGCACACTGTGTTGGCGCTCTTGCAGGATTTACAACGATCCTAAGACCCTATACATGTTTGAGAGTTATGAAAAAACTCATCGTTTTCGCGTTTTAGGGTCATTTTCATGAGTTATTCCACACTGTTTTGTTGCTTCACGGGGATTTGCATGGACCATTAGACCTGATGCATGTTTAAGGGGATGACCAACAATTCGTCATTCTTGTGTTTTATGACCGTTTTCATGAGCTATTCCACAGTTCTAGGGTTTTAGGGCGAATTACAACGACCATTAGACCAGATACATGTTTGACAATTTGAACCAAAAAATTGTCGATTTCGCATATTATGGCCGTTTTCATGAGTTATTGCCCACAGTTTTGGGGTTCCAGGGTGATTTACAACGACCCTAAGACCCTATACATGTTTGAGAGTTGTGACCAAAAACAACGCGTCGTTTTCACGTTTTATGGCCGTTTTCGTGAGCTATTGCACACTGTTTTGGCGCTCTTGGGGATTTACAACGATCCTAAGACCTGATACATGTTTGAGAGTTCTGACCAAAAACAACGCGTCATTTTCACGTTTTATGGCCGTTTTCATGAGTTATTCCACACTATTTTGTTGCTCCACGAGATTTTCATGGACCATTAGACCCGATGCATGTTTAAGGGGATGCCCAACAATTCGTCGTTCTTGTGTTTTATGACCGTTTTCACGAGCTATTCCACAGTTCTAGGGTTTTAGGGCGAATAACAACGACCATTAGACCCGATACATGTTTGACAATTTGAACTAAAAAATTCTCGATCTCGCATATTATGGTCGTTTTCATGAGTTATTGCCCACAGTTTTGGGGTTCCACGGTGATTTACAACGACCGTAAGACCCGATACATGTTTGAGAGTTATGACCAAAAACAACGTGTCGTTTTCACGTTTTATGGCCGTTTTCGTGAGCTATTGTACAATGTTTTCGCGCTCTTGGGGGATTTACAACGATCCTAAGACCCGATACATGTTTGAGGGTTATGACCAAAAACTCATCGTTTTCGCGTTTTAGGGTCATTTTGATGAGTTATTCCACACTATTTTGTTGCTCCACGGGGATTTGCATGGACCATTAGACCCGATGCATGTTTAAGGGGATGACCATCAATTCGTCGTTCTTGTGTTTTATGACCGTTTTCATGAGCTATTCCACAGTTCTAGGGTTTGAAGGCGAATTACAACGACCATTAGACCCGATACATGTTTGACAATTTGAACCAAAAAATTGTCGATTTCGCATATTATGACCGCTTTCATGAGTTATTGCCCACAGTTTTGGGGTTCCAGGGTGATTTACAACGACCCTAAGACTCGATACATGTTTGAGAGTTATGACCAAAAACGCGTCGTTTTTCACGTTTTATGGCTGTTTTCATGAGCTATTGCACACTTTTTTGGCGCTCTTGGGGGATTTACAACGAGCCTAAGACCCGATACATGTTTGAGAGTTATAACCAAAAACTCATCGTTTTCGTGTTTTAGGGTCATTTTGATGAGTTATTCCACACTATTTTGTTGCTCCATGGGGATTTGCATGGACCATTAGACCCGATGCATGTTTAAGGGGATGCCCAACAATTCGTCGTTCTTGTGTTTTATGACCGTTTTCATGAGCTATTCCACAGTTTTAGGGTTTTAGGGCGAATAACAACGACCATTAGACCTGATACATGTTTGACAATTTGAACCAAACAATTGTGGATTTCGTATATTATGGCCGTTTTCATGAGTTATTGCCCACAGTTTTGGGGTTCCAGGGTGATTTACAATGACCCTAAGACCCGATACATGTTTGAGAGTTATGACCAAAAACAACGCGTTGTTTTCACGTTTATGGCCATTTTCGTGAGCTATTGCACAATGTTTTGGCGCTCTTGGGGGATTTACAATGATCCTAAGACCCAATACATGTTTGAGAGTTATGACCAAAAACTCATCGTTTTTGCGTTTTAGGGTCATTTTCATGAGTTATTCCACACTATTTTGTTGCTCCACGGGGATTTGCATGGACCATTAGACCCGATGCATGTTTAAGGGGATGACCATCAATTCGTCGTTCTTGTGTTTTATGACCGTTTTCATGAGCTATTCCACAGTTCTAGGGTTTGAAGGCGAATTACAACGACCATTAGACCCGATACATGTTTGACAATTTGAACCAAAAAATTGTCGATTTCGCATATTATGACCGCTTTCATGAGTTATTGCCCACAGTTTTGGGGTTCCAGGGTGATTTACAACGACCCTAAGACCCGATACATGTTTGAGAGTTATGACCAAAAACGCGTTGTTTTTCACGTTTTATGGCCGTTTTCATGAGCTATTGCACACTTTTTTGGCGCTCTTGGGGGATTTACAACGATCCTAAGACCCGATACATGTTTGAGAGTTATAACCAAAAACTCATCGTTTTCGTGTTTTAGGGTCATTTTGATGAGTTATTCCACACTATTTTGTTGCTCCATGGGGATTTGCATGGACCATTAGACCCGATGCATGTTTAAGGGGATGCCCAACAATTCGTCGTTCTTGTGTTTTATGACCGTTTTCATGAGCTATTCCACAGTTTTAGGGTTTTAGGGCGAATAACAACGACCATTAGACCCGATACATGTTTGACAATTTGAACCAAACAATTGTCGATTTCGCATATTATGGCCGTTTTCATGAGTTATTAACCACAGTTTTGGGGTTCCAGGGTGATTTACAATGACCCTAAGACCCGATACATGTTTGGGAGTTATGACCAAAAACAACGCGTCGTTTTCACGTTTTATGGCCGTTTTCGTGAGCTATTGCACACTGTTTTGGCGCTCTTGGGGGATTTACAACGATCCTAAGACCTGATACATGTTTGAGAGTTCTGACCAAAAACAACGCGTCATTTTCACGTTTTATGGCCGTTTTCATGAGTTATTCCACACTATTTTGTTGCTCCACGGGGATTTGCATGGACCATTAGACCCGATGCATGTTTAAGGGGATGACCAACAATTCGTCGTTCTTGTGTTTTATGACCGTTTTCATGAGCTATTCCACAGTTCTAGGGTTTGAAGGCGAATTACAACGACCATTAGACCCGATACATGTTTGACAATTTAAACCAAAAAATTGTCGATTTCGCATATTATGACCGCTTGCATGAGTTATTGCCCACAGTTTTGGGGTTCCAGGGTGATTTACAACGGCCCTAAGACCCGATACATGTTTGAGAGTTATGACCAAAAACAAGTCGTTTTTCACGTTTTATGGCCGTTTCATGAGCTATTGCACACTGTTTTGGCGCTCTTGCAGGATTTACAACGATCCTAAGACCCGATACATGCTTGAGAGTTATGACCAAAAACTCATCGCTTTCGCGTTTTAGGGACATTTTCATGAGTTATTCCACACTATTTTGTTGCTCCACGTGGATTTGCATGGACCATTAGACCCGAAGCATGTTTTAAGGGGATGACCAACGAGCTATTCCATAGTTCTAGGGTTTTAGGGCACATTACAACGACCATGAGACTCGATACATGTTTGACAATTTGAACCAAAAAATTGTAGATTTCGCATATTATGGCCGTTTTCATGAGTCATTGCCCACAGTTTTGGGGTTCTAGGGTGATTTACAACGACCCTAAGACCCGATACATGTTTGAGAGTTATGACCAAAAACGCGTGGTTTTTCTCGTTTTATGGCCATTTTCATGAGCTATTGCACACTGTGTTGGCGCTCTTGCAGGATTTACAACGATCCTAAGACCCTATACATGTTTGAGAGTTATGAAAAAACTCATCGTTTTCGCGTTTCAGGGTCATTTTCATGAGTTATTCCACACTGTTTTGTTGCTTCACGGGGATTTGCATGGACCATTAGACCCGATGCATGTTTAAGGAGATGACCAACAATTCGTCATTCTTGTGTTTTATGACCGTTTTCATGAGCTATTCCACAGTTCTAGGGTTTTAGGGCGAATTACAACGACCATTAGACCAGATACATGTTTGACAATTTGAACCAAAAAATTGTCGATTTCGCATATTATGGCCGTTTTCATGAGTTATTGCCCACAGTTTTGGGGTTCCAGGGTGATTTACAACGACCCTAAGACCCTATACATGTTTGAGAGTTGTGACAAAAAACAACGCGTCGTTTTCACGTTTTATGGCCGTTTTCGTGAGCTATTGCACACTGTTTTTGCGCTCTTGGGGGATTTACAACGATCCTAAGACCTGATACATGTTTGAGAGTTCTGACCAAAAACAACGCGTCATTTTCACGTTTTATGGCCGTTTTCATGAGTTATTCCACACTATTTTGTTGCTCCACGGGATTTTCATGGACATTAGACCCGATGCATGTTTAAGGGGATGCCCAACAATTCGTCGTTCTTGTGTTTTATGACCGTTTTCACGAGCTATTCCACAGTTCTAGGGTTTAGGGCGAATAACAACGACCATTAGACCCGATACATGTTGACAATTTGAACTAAAAAATTCTCGATCTCGCATATTATGGCCGTTTTCATGAGTTTATTGCCCACAGTTTTGGGGTTCCACGGTGATTTACAACGACCGTAAGACCTGATACATGTTTGAGAGTTATGACCAAAAACAACGTGTCGTTTTTCATGTTTTATGGCCGTTTTCGTGAGCTATTGTACAATGTTTTCGCGCTCTTGGGGGATTTACAACGATCCTAAGACCCGATACATGTTTGAGGGTTATGACCAAAAACTCATCGTTTTCGCGTTTTAGGGTCATTTTCATGAGTTATTCCACACTATTTTGTTGCTCCACGGGGATTTGCATGGACCATTAGACCCGATGCATGTTTAAGGGGGATGACCATCAATTCGTCGTTCTTGTGTTTTATGACCGTTTTCATGAGCTATTCCACAGTTCTAGGGTTTGAAGGCGAATTACAACGACCATTAGACCCGATACATGTTTGACAATTTGAACCAAAAATTGTCGATTTCGCATATTATGACCGCTTTCATGAGTTATTGCCCACAGTTTTGGGGTTCCAGGGTGATTTACAACGACCCTAAGACCCGATACATGTTTGAGAGTTATGACCAAAAACGCGTCGTTTTTCACGTTTTATGGCCGTTTTCATGAGCTATTGCACACTTTTTTTGGCGCTCTTGGGGGATTTACAACGAGCCTAAGACCCGATACATGTTTGAGAGTTATAACCAAAAACTCATCGTTTTCGTGTTTTAGGGTCATTTTGATGAGTTATTCCACACTATTTTGTTGCTCCATGGGGATTTGCATGGACCATTAGACCCGATGCATGTTTAAGGGGATGCCAACAATTCGTCGTTCTTGTGTTTTATGACCGTTTTCATGAGCTATTCCACAGTTTTAGGGTTTTAGGGCGAATAACAACGACCATTAGACCTGATACATGTTTGACAATTTGAACCAAACAATGTCGATTTCGTATATTATGGCCGTTTTCATGAGTTATTGCCCACAGTTTTGGGGTTCCAGGGTGATTTACAATGACCCTAAGACCCGATACATGTTTGAGAGTTATGACCAAAAACAACGTGTCGTTTTCACGTTTTATGGCCATTTTCGTGAGCTATTGCACAATGTTTTGGCGCTCTTGGGGGATTTACAATGATCCTAAGACCCAATACATGTTTGAGAGTTATGACCAAAAACTCATCGTTTTTGCGGTTTTAGGGTCATTTTGATGAGTTATTCCACACTATTTTGTTGCTCCACGGGGATTTGCATGGACCATTAGACCCGATGCATGTTTAAGGGGATGACCATCAATTCGTCGTTCTTGTGTTTTATGACCGTTTTCATGAGCTATTCCACAGTTCTAGGGTTTGAAGGCGAATACAACGACCATTAGACCCGATACATGTTTGACAATTTGAACCAAAAAATTGTCGATTTCGCATATTATGACCGCTTTCATGAGTTATTGCCCACAGTTTTTGGGGTTCCAGGGTGATTTACAACGACCCTAAGACCCGATACATGTTTGAGAGTTATGACCAAAAACGCGTTGTTTTTCACGTTTTATGGCCGTTTTCATGAGCTATTGCACACTTTTTTGGCGCTCTTGGGGGATTTACAACGATCCTAAGACCCGATACATGTTTGAGAGTTATAACCAAAAACTCATCGTTTTCGTGTTTTAGGGTCATTTTGATGAGTTATTCCACACTATTTTGTTGCTCCATGGGGATTTTGCATGGACCATTAGACCCGATGCATGTTTAAGGGGATGCCCAACAATTCGTCGTTCTTGTGTTTTATGACCGTTTTCATGAGCTATTCCACAGTTTTAGGGTTTTAGGGCGAATAACAACGACCATTAGACCCGATACATGTTTGACAATTTGAACCAAACAATTGTCGATTTCGCATATTATGGCCGTTTTCATGAGTTATTAACCACAGTTTTGGGGTTCCAGGGTGATTACAATGACCCTAAGACCCGATACATGTTTGGGAGTTATGACCAAAAACAACGCGTCGTTTTCACGTTTTATGGCCGTTTTCGTGAGCTATTGCACACTGTTTTGGCGCTCTTGGGGGATTTACAACGATCCTAAGACCTGATACATGTTTGAGAGTTCTGACCAAAAACAACGCGTCATTTTCACGTTTTATGGCCGTTTTCATGAGTTATTCCACACTATTTTGTTGCTCCACGGGGATTTGCATGGACCATTAGACCCGATGCATGTTTAAGGGGATGACCAACAATTCGTCGTTCTTGTGTTTTATGACCGTTTTCATGAGCTATTCCACAGTTCTAGGTTTGAAGGCGAATTACAACGACCATTAGACCCGATACATGTTTGACAATTTAACCAAAAAATTGTCGATTTCGCATATTATGACCGCTTGCATGAGTTATTGCCCACAGTTTTGGGGTTCCAGGGTGATTTACAACGGCCCTAAGACCCGATACATGTTTGAGAGTTATGACCAAAAACTCATCGTTTTTTCACGTTTTATGGCCGTTTCATGAGCTATTGCACACTGTTTTGGCGCTCTTGCAGGATTTACAACGATCCTAAGACCCGATACATGCTTGAGAGTTATGACCAAAAACTCATCGCTTTCGCGTTTTAGGGACATTTTCATGAGTTATTCCACACTATTTTGTTGCTCCACGTGGATTTGCATGGACCATTAGACCCGAAGCATGTTTAAGGGGATGACCAACGAGCTATTCCATAGTTCTAGGGTTTTAGGGAACATTATAACGACCATGAGACTCGATACATGTTTGACAATTTGAACCAAAAAATTGTCGATTTCGCATATTATGGCCGTTTTCATGAGTCATTGCCCACAGTTTTGGGGTTCTAGGGTGATTTACAACGACCCTAAGACCCGATACATGTTTGAGAGTTATGACCAAAAACGCGTGGTTTTTCTCGTTTTATGGCCATTTTCATGAGCTATTGCACACTGTGTTGGCGCTTTGCAGGATTTACAACGATCCTAAGACCCTATACATGTTTGAGAGTTATGAAAAAACTCATCGTTTTCGCGTTTCAGGGTCATTTTCATGAGTTATTCCACACTGTTTTGTTGCTTCACGGGGGATTTGCATGGACCATTAGACCCGATGCATGTTTAAGGAGATGACCAACAATTCGTCATTCTTGTGTTTTATGACCGTTTTCATGAGCTATTCCACAGTTCTAGGGTTTTAGGGCGAATTACAACGACCATTAGACCAGATACATGTTTGACAATTTGAACCAAAAAATTGTCGATTTCGCATATTATGGCCGTTTTCATGAGTTATTACCCACAGTTTTGGGGTTCCAGGGTGATTTACAACGACCCTAAGACCCTATACATGTTTGAGAGTTGTGACCAAAAACAACGCGTCGTTTTCACGTTTTATGGCCGTTTTCGTGAGCTATTGCACACTGTTTTGGCGCTCTTGGGGGATTTACAACGATCCTAAGACCTGATACATGTTTGAGAGTTCTGACAAAAACAACGCGTCATTTTCACGTTTTATGGCCGTTTTCATGAGTTATTCCACACTATTTTGTTGCTCCACGTGGATTTGCATGGACCATTAGACTCGAAGCATGTTTAAGGGGGATGACCAACGAGCTATTCCATAGTTCTAGGGTTTTAGGGCACATTACAACGACCATGAGACTCGATACATGTTTGACAATTTGAACCAAAAAATTGTCGATTTCGCATATTTATAGCCGTTTTCATGAGTTATTGCCCACAGATTTGGGGTTCTAGGGTGATTTACAACGACCCTAAGACCCGATACATGTTTGAGAGTTATGACCAAAAACGCGTGGTTTTTCTCGTTTTATGGCCATTTTCATGAGCTATTTGCACACTGTGTTGGCGCTCTTGCAGGATTTACAACGATCCTAAGACCCTATACATGTTTGAGAGTTATGAAAAAACTCATCGTTTTCGCGTTTTAGGGTCATTTTCATGAGTTATTCCACACTGTTTTGTTGCTTCACGGGGATTTGCATGGACCATTAGACCCGATGCATGTTTAAGGGGATGACCAACAATTCGTCATTCTTGTGTTTTATGACCGTTTTCATGAGCTATTCCACAGTTCTAGGGTTTTAGGGCGAATTACAACGACCATTAGACCAGATACATGTTTGACAATTTGAACCAAAAAATTGTCGATTTCGCATATTATGGCCGTTTTCATGAGTTATTGCCCACAGTTTTGGGGTTCCAGGGTGATTTACAACGACCCTAAGACCCTATACATGTTTGAGAGTTGTGACCAAAAACAACGCGTTGTTTTCACGTTTTATGGCCGTTTTCGTGAGCTATTGCACACTGTTTTGGCGCTCTTGGGGGATTTACAACGATCCTAAGACCTGATACATGTTTGAGAGTTCTGACCAAAAAACACGTGTCATTTTCACGTTCTATGGCCGTTTTCATGAGTTATTCACACTATTTTGTTGCTCCACGGGATTTTCATGGACCATTAGACCCGATGCATGTTTAAGGGGATGCCCAACAATTCGTCGTTCTTGTGTTTTATGACCGTTTTCACGAGCTATTCCACAGTTCTAGGGTTTTAGGGCGAATAACAACGACCATTAGACCCGATACATGTTTGACAATTTGAGCTAAAAAATTCTCGATCTCGCATATTATGGCCGTTTTCATGAGTTATTGCCCACAGTTTTGGGGTTCCCACGGTGATTTACAATGACC